>OX454319.1:70784851-75895794 GCA_949715965.1 Dysmachus trigonus
TATATATAAAAAGTATCTGAGTTTCACCCGGCGTTGCGTAAATACTCATTTATTAAACACTTGTTAAATGTTCTAACTTGGTATATGCTACAAATTGTTTCAACCTAAAAACCCCTTTATGCTAATTTTCCTTGAGATCTTTTAAATTTATTGTAGAAATATTCGTCGCTATATTGAATCCGCCACGTTTAATTACCAATTATGAAAAAAGACTTAAAAGCAATGGTTCCGAAAACTACTTTAAACTGATTGTCGCGAGACTCGGAAAAATGGCGCTGAGAACCTCTTTGTATTAATTTTTGAAATCTCCTAAAATTAAAAAATCTTGGTCACCTCATTGAATGCATTATATTGTATTTCGAAATTCCAATAGAAAATCCGAAATAAACGACCAGAAACCCCATGAATAGTAATTTTATGCCGCCATATTGAATTCGTCATCTAGAATCTCAAAATATTGATGTAAACATAGTAGATTCGAAATCAGAGGCTCCGAAATCTCTTTCGTACTAATTCTCCTGAACTTCCGACATTTTTTTCCGCCATGTTGAATTGCCAAATTTTGAAAGTACATTCGAAATTAGTGATCTCAAAATCCGGTTTGTTCTAATTTTCATAAGAATCAGTTGAATTTCAGAAATGTTGGTCACCGTATGGCCGGTATTCGCCATCTTGGATTTACAAATTTTGATAATGTGCAAAATTAGTGTCCTGAAAATCGTGAAATGTTGGCCGCCACATTGAATTCCCTCCCATCTTGGATTCGTACATTTTGATAATATTCACCATTAGTGGCCTCAAAATAATGATTGTAACAATTTTCACTAAAATCCGTTAAATCGAGAAGTTAAGGCCGCTATATTGGATCCAACATTCTGAAATTTCGATAATATTCAAAATTAGTGGCCAATGTGGCGGATTCAATATAGCGAAGAATATTTCTACAATAGTTCAAAGTATCTCATAGAAAATTAGCATAAGGGGTTTTTAGGTTGACACAATTTCTAGCATATACCAATTTAGAGCACTTAAAAAGTGTTTAATAAATAAGTATTTACGCAACGCCAGGTAAAACCGGGTAACCCAGCTAGTACTATCTATTTTTTTTCCTTCATTATTATAGGTTTTTAACTAATTTAATTTATTGGAATCACATCTTCTAATCAATTTCAATGAACATTTTTAGTACAACTTTAGAAAAGCAAATTTAAACAAATATTTCTAATCTTATTATTTCATATGCTTCATAAATTACTAACTTAACCCCTACAATTCAGTCCAAATCGACGCTTTATCAGTTGTTTATAAATGAAATACAAAACAAAGTAATTACCTGTGATTCAACTTTGGATTAGTTTCAATTTTTAGGCTTTCAAGAAAATTTGGTTTATTAAGATTAAGATACGATCAAACAATGGAAGTTGTGGTCAAGCGTAGATACTTCCAAAATAAAAATTACTGGAAGACATTGCTTTGATATTAATTTCATAGAAAATGTGATATGACAACACATATAATAATACCTATAAAACAGAAACAACCTAAGGTACTCATACTTCACAAAAGCACAATTGCCAAGAGTAATAGCATCCATATACAGAATAATTGAATGGAATGAAAATTAATGTTACTACACAACATTGGCACAAATACAAATACACTTCCACTCTTTGAATTTTGCCTATTTCGTCACACCTCGCAATTTTTCAAGTTCAGTGCCTTTCTTGGACCGCAGGCGCAGCTTAGACTTGGAAGAGAGCATTGTTTAAGCGCCATGCCAATCAGGAAAAAGCACTTACGATAACTGTGTAGTAGTTTATTTTTTATCACCTTGCAGCACCTGGCATGCTTGATAATTCTACGGACCCCTACGATAAATGAATCAGCACTAGTTTATCTCATGTATCACTGTTATGTAATATCACGCATTACTGTTTGCTTTAATTTTGATAATTCTTATTTATTTTATTCAAGGCTGTAACTAAAGGACTAAATGTTAGGGAATTATTTTCGATGTCTCAACAATTTTCGGCTAAATTTCTCCTCATCTACGAGATTTGTTACCAGGTAAGTGCAAATTGTTTACTTATTATTTATTTATTTATTTATTTATTTTACATTTTTTTTAGGTTAAGTATGTTTTCTATTTTAATTTTATAATTTTTTTACATTTTTATATTCCTTATTCTCTTCATACGAGGAAGTTTATTGCAGACAATTTAATTACAAAAACGTATTTTCACTAGTATATTTGTTATACTCATAAATTGAAAAGTCCATTTCCATACTCTTAATACTCATAAGACTTCTAACAAACTGCACAAAAAATGTATCTGCAAAAATCGTTCTTTTAAACGAAAATTGACATTCATTACTCTAAACATTCAAAGTGACTATTTGTGGTTCAAAATGGCCAGTAAATTTATTATTATTATTTGTATTAGATATCCATTATCCTTTTTTCTGGGGTAAATACAAGGAATGCAAAATCGACATATATTTACAGTGAGGAACAAAACTGTAACAGAATGTGGTATAATTGTATATTGCTCATATATTTTAAAAATAAATAAATGTCTTTCTTATTGTTTTCACTTATTCGCTTTATTACACTTCAAGAAAGTAAAATAACTTAAAGAAATCCTGAAGAATATCACCCGAATAAAGTTAAAGAAACTATGGAGCATGGTGGAGGTAACATCTTGGTATGGAAACGTACACGGTTAAAAATTTTGGAGTAAAATTTAATCTTTTGCTTGTATTACAGCAATTTTTCAATCCACTTCGAATTAAAAGTAAATATTCATTGAATATTACTCAAAAATGCAATATTTTTTGTATTGAAAAGTAATCCAAAATATATGTTAAAATATTTTGTAATCTTTTTGAAGTAATTTTCAATATTAATATAATTGGATTAAAATTAGATTAAAAGGTAATATTTCAATTCAAACAGATTGAATTTTAAGTTTTTTCACGTTGGCCATGCCGCGTCGGTAACGCATTTCGTTCTTAGTCAACATGCAGTGGAAAGTGAGATTCGTGCGGGCAAAGATTCACCCCTATTAGGAAGGTGACCATGGTTATGTTATATCAAGTGAAGATACATATATTTAATATGTAATCTTAAATTAATTAATTAATTTTTTTTTCTGAAAAAAATTAACATCATAAAACCTAAATATTCCTTCAAATCCAAAAAAGTAGTTAGTGTTTGAATTGAAAATTTCCATATTTTTTCTATGAAAACAAAATTAATAATTTTTTTTTGGAAAAAAATAACATCATTAAACCTAAATATTGCCTGAAATCAAAAAAAAAAAAAATGTATCAATGGGTTAATGCATTATAAAGTAAAACAATTAGTGTTAACTTATTAAAACCATGGTAGATTGGAGGTAAAGTATCGTTAATATTAACTTTTAATACAATAAGTACTAGTTTTAGTGGAAAATGGGATTTATTTATATCTCAATAAAAGATTACAATTCAATATTTTTGTATTAAAACAAAGATTAGTATTACATTCTTCAAACCATAGTGGATTAGAAGTAAAGTATAGGTAATATTACTTTTTAATACAAAAAGTATTGATTTTTAATATTCTAGTATTAAAATTAATTTAATACTGAAGAGATTTCATTTTAATACCTGCCAATATTACAGCTTCATTTTAATCCTTTCAAAATATTAAAATCTAATACTTTTTTGGTGTGGACTTATATACAATCCAGAAAATATTGGTTTTTAGTCCAACATTTTTTACCGTGTATAACAATGAGTGGAGTCGGACTGTTGGTCAAAATTCAGGGGATAATGAAAAATTCAAACATCACAAATTCAATGAGGTTGTTATTTTACTTTAGTTGGAGTAATAAAACGAATAAATGAAAAAAATAACAAAGAAGCTTTTTTATTTTTTAAATATATGAGCATTTTATTTATATTATATATTTTATATTATACGACATTCTGTTACAGTTTTGCTCCTCACTGTATATATACATATAGTATCTCTCGAAGCATGCAGTATGACGTATCTATGTACATCCTAAAATGAGTCCTTCTTAAATGAACTCAAACATGGCCCCAACCAAAACTAAAAATTAATCAACCTTATATTTGACTATATTACCCAAAAGAAAACACATGTTTATTCGGAAAAAATTCGTATAACAAACAAATTTGGTCACTTCGGATCTTATTTACATATACTTTTTTTGTTTAAAGATTAAAAACAAAAAGTTCATTTAAGTATTTGCTGTTGTGATATAGTTTTACTTACACTTTAAGTAAAAAAACTTAGATGTGTACGGTTTCTATTCTACCATCCTTATTTTCGCCTTTATAACGACTGGTTTTTAAAAATAATTTTAAACTTCTTGGAATTTCTGTAACTAAATGTAGAAATAAAATCAATATTTCAAATGCGTTCTGAACGTGAGCACATCGAACTAAACATGAGGTTTTCACGCCAACAAGTTCTACAAAACAACAAAGTTGTCACATTTACCTACCAGAATGAAAACAGATACTATAATTTATACATTAAATCAAATCACAATTTCAAAAGATAACAGCCAAAGACCGGTGGCGAAAGAGTTCAATGTGGAGAAATTGTGCACTTTAATAACAGGAAGTGGGTGCGTATACTGATGAAGTGGTTAAATTAATGATCTGCAATTATCATTATATGTAAATTATATTTCAAGGTTTTTTCGCAGTTTTTTTTCAAAGAAAATCCTATTTACTTTGAAGTGCTGATAATTTGAGATGAAAATCTCATTGACCATCAATGAATCCACTATCTCCTCCATAGAGACGTAAGTGCATGCAGTAAATCATTTCTTCATTATAATTCAATGCATTCAAAAACTTCCTGAATAATTTGTTTACCAAGAATTTTGTGCTATATACGAAGCTTTGATCATTTTAAATCTGTCGTTACATGAGACACACATTTTAAACCTGTCGAGTATGGTATCAAATAAAAGCTATAATTAGAAGAGATCAAATGCCACTCCTAATATATTTTATAAAATAGTCAACGATTAGTGAAAATCTGGTAATTGTATCGCTGAGGGTACATAGCTCCGTTGACCTTGAAATTTTATAATATATAAGGATATACATACATAAATGTTGGTCACAGAAATCATAACTAGTTAAATATTTGAATAATTTTATGATTCAATTAATACTTATTCAAAAATTGAGAATCGAAGGGTGGCCAGGGTGTATGTGTGAGTATGTATGTATATGTGTATAGATATGTGTGTGTGTGTGTGTGTGGGGAGGTGTTACAAGTTTTGAGAAACTCTGAGCATAATGACTTCCTCCAGAATATCTGCAGATCTGGCATGTACAGGCCTCTGATCTTTTTGCTTGTTCTACCAAACACCCAATGTCCCTCGAATGGCACAGCACCTATGGTATTTTCGACGACCAAGTAGTGTTTCATCGATCTGCACTGTATGACCTGCGCCGCCAATACTTCGAGAAGTCTGGTTGGCCAAGAATTCGCAAACCTTTAAGGTACTACTACCGTCTAGAATTTTCAACAAATTATTTTTTTGTTTTTCATTTTTTGACTCCTCATATTCTCAGAAATCATTTCCTAAATTTTTGTTGAGAAAATCGTAATAGAAAAAACGTTATAGCGTTATACAGCGAAAGCGGGCGGATGGGCTCCGAGCGACTCTCTAAATTTTAAACGCGTTTTTCTCGAAATTACATGTTTTGAGTCTGCCCATAGATTATCTCCGGATCTACCGAACCGATTTTAATAAACCATGGTGCATTTTGTTTGTTTACGTTGCCTCTATTGTAATTTACCACAATTTAGACCAAAACTTAAAAAAGAAAAATTTTGACAAGAGAAAAATATGAAAAAATGTCAATTTTTTCACATTTTATTTCAAACTTTTGTAATTTTTAATATATTTTCGAGCTGCAGGCTTATTTTTTTTTTTCAATCTACAACTTATTGTAAGAAAAACTTGGTTGTAATATCGAATAAAGGGGCTGAGAAAAAAATCATGAAAAAGTGTCATTTTCTCAATATCTCGAGATAAGCTTATCTGAAATCAAATCAACAACTGAAATTTCTGTGAACATTTTTTTTATATTTTGGTGATTTTCTACTAGTAAAACGAATTGTAATGAACGAAATTTAAAATCCTTCATTCAAGTACAAGTCAATACTATGTAGAAGAAGTGTTGAAAATTTCAGTAAGATTGGAAGAAATCCGAAAAATTGTGATTGTTTTTGGAATTCAAAACCCACGTAACCCCTTAAAAGAAAACCACATTCTTTTTCGTTTTTGGTCTTTCACATAACGATAATAAGAGTAAGTACAGCGGAAAGATAAAGTTTTGCGATTTACTAAGAGAACTGAACCATATTCTCTACATATTACCTCACTCTGTATTACATTACGATCAATTAAGTAATCGATCAATTGATTATAATCGCTTGTAATGTTCAAAAATTCGTAAATCTTCATTTTGACCTCACTTTCATGACTACTGAATTGCTTTGAATTTGCATCAAATAATATTGCAGGACTATCAAATAGTAGACAAATGTAAACAAACAAACAAACGATTTACATTTCCTAGAAATTCCTCAGATGTCACTATGTTTCGATAGTTTTTCAATATTGAAGGAATTCAAAGAAGGTATTTCGACGTGTCACCATCGATTTTTTGCGACTGAAATAATGTTATTCTACATCAAATTTTAAGAGATACGTATTTCTTTTTTCGCGGATAAGTATTTTCTGGGCGTAAAATGGGCCCCTAAAGATAACCACCTTATCCACACAAAAAAATACGTATCTCTTAAAATTTGATGTAGAATAACATATTTCAGTTGCAACAAAATCGGCGGTGACACCGCTTGTTAGTTATGCTTTCCGCGAACAATATACCATATGTATATGATCAGCATAATCACCTCTACAACATACTACAATTTCAGGGTCATCGGAGTCGTGTACTCTAGCGACATAATTACCATAAATCCTTATTTCAAAACTTTGGGCTTCCAAATAACAGTTTTTTTTTATAAGACAAAAATATAAAAAGAAGAAATTATGTGACCCAAATTGAATTCAGTAAAAAGAAAAAACGTTTTTAATACTTCACAAAGTAATTGGCAGGCCTAACTAATGTGTTTAAACAATTTAAATCTTAAATCAAGACGTAAAATATTTAAAACAGCAAAAACCACACCTATACTTAGAATAAAACTGCCTTAAAATATCGATTGATAATCTTCAAATTTATTAATTCGAAGTTCAAAATAAACGTTCAAACTTTAAAAAAAACTGTTAATAACATAAAACCAAAATGTGACCATGCGAAGTTTTAAAGCTTCTGCATTATTGATTTACTTATGAACATTACAGATTTTTTCGAAAATTAAAACAACTAAAGACCGCTTTTCAAACCGTTGGTTTTGCAAATTTGTGGCTGTTCCGTTTTACTGCGGGCGGGCTGCTTTTTGAAAAATTACAAAATGTGCTCACATAAAAATTTGAAAACAAAGCAAAAGGAGAAAACAATAAAGCAAATCTCTTTTTCAAGAAATAAGTTAAAAATCGACTATATATTTTGTCGAAGAATTTGCCTAATTACCGAAAAGACTAGTTGACCTCTTTTTATACATTATTGTCCTGATGATCAAGTAGAAACGAAGATCAAGTAGAATCCGAACAAAAATTTCATCAGAATTCCACATATCGGTGATAAAATTGAGTGGTACTTTGAAGAGGTGGAATGAGGTTATTAACACTAAACTTACAAATGCGTTGCGACCTCAATAAGTTCCATCGCAAGTCATGAATCATAGCGCACTCTCCTCCCGAATGTTCACAGGGGTGATATATGTAAAATGTATGTACCTGTCACGCACGAGTTTTGCGAGCGCGACTCATGGCATCATTAAGATAAGAATCTGTAGACTATTCGATCAACTGATGTCACTGATAGTCTAATTAAGCGTGATTGCAATTATTAATACTGTAGAGCTCTTGGTAAATTGATATTGCATCACATTAAAAAAGGAAATATGAACCTTTAATTTTCTCCCTTCAATAAATAGCTATTATTATATATAATTAATAATACAGTAAAAATTTAATTCATATTTTTCAATAAGCAATAATAAACGACTGAAGGTTAAAACGTTAAAAGCCTTCAATTGTGTAGCATAAAGGAATATAAGCTGGAGTGGGCACATTTGATTTCTAAATGGAAATAAAACCGAATTTGTAACGTTCTGAGATTTTCGGTTTTATTTTCTTTATATAAAGTGAGAAACATGAAGGCAGATATAATTTCTTTTTACAAGGAAAATAACACCGAACTAGAATCATTCTTTTGTTCAAACAAAATAAAGGCAGACTGTACAAACATCTGCAGGTAGTCTTATTCAACTTTAAAAAAAAAAAAAATAATTAATAAGGAATACTTAAAACAAGTAAAAATGCGTGATTTTCAAGAAAATTGCACTCTTTGAAATTAAATTGCTGACAAGCACTCATTTTAGCTTAAATTGAAGACGCAGGCGACGTTCATTATTAATTATTGTAAATACAAAATAAATAAATACTACCATATGATCAAAAAGAAAGCATCGAAGAGGGCAAGAAGATGATATTAACAAAACGCTGATGATGTCACTCTATGACGCCACGAATTATAGAGAATATCAAAGAAGGTTCTACCAACCCATTAAGGGGGTAGTACCGCTTATAAAGGTATAAAATAGCCTAATTTTCAACTTTTTTTGCTCGATTCCTTTATTATATAACATTTTCAAACTTCTCTTACACTTTTATTACATTTTCAAGGTAGTAAAAAAAAAATTTATTTTTTTTTGCAATTTTTTTTATTATTTATAGGGGACGCTGAAGCTGTCACCGCAAAAAATACCTCTTTGCATGGCGGACAGTTAATTTTAGGAATGAAGAATCTAAAACAGAAAAACCAAATGGCATTTTAAAGAGGAGTGCTTCTCACGTGGATTAAAAAAAAAATGGCGGCTGTTTGAAAATCTTTTTCGAAAAATCACCTATTTTGTTCCCTTTGTTTCGCTTGCCAAATTTTTTTGTATTAGCTTTTGGCCTATATTGTGGTGGATTACCACACAGGACACTTGAATAAATAATCGCACCAAATTTGACCTAAACCGGTTCAGCCAATCCGGAGATTAACTGTCCGCCATTTGAAAAAACGTAATTTTTTCAATTTATTATATAGCCAGACAGCGAAAAACTGCTGTAACTACTTTTCTTTTTGAAATTTCTGAATAAAATTTTGAGAATTAATTTTTGAAGGTATAAGGAATTGAAAAATGCAAAAACAAAAAAATTGATTTAGTTTTCCACTTTCGATTTTATTTCGTTTGCAAAAAGGATTGCGTTTCAAAAGCAAAACAAAGTCGTTACTTCTGTCGGCTTTATTTCAGGATCCATTATATTCTTTAAAATACATCTTCTATATCTCCAAAGCAATAACTAAACTAAAAAGCTGAAAGTTTTTGTATATAATATATATATTAGGGTGCTTTTTTTCGCGACTATTTTTTTTTTCAGTCCCACATCGAAATTTTGTGATAAATACCTAAACAAAAATTCCCTGAAAATTGAAACCCTTAATATTAATATTAAGTACTAGACCAAGGCGTATAAAGATTTCTCATATAAAATACACGTAAACTTTGATTATTTTTCTTCAAAACTCTACAACTCAGAGGCATTTTATGGTATAATCTTGGTCAATGGTAGGGTTTCTTCAGAATTGAATGCTCTACAAAAGTGTCTATTGTGGTGTAACAGTAACTCCCACCAGCGAGGTAGTACGGGTCACTAACCCCAATTTTTCCATAAAATTCTCGCTTTTTACCCCTATCTCGTAAAAAACAGTCTTAGTGATGCATTTCTTTAACATCCGATTGATTCGTCTTTCATATTGGATTCGCCAAATAATTCGATTGAATATGACTAACCACCTGCTATTCAGTTTGTATTGCAAAATTAGTTTGGTATATCCGTTAAACATAAGATCGTAGCAAAACTGCGTTGCAATTAACATTGCTTAGCATCTCTTTGCCTCGTCCTTCAAACATTTTGATACCGTCAAATTCGTCTACGTACTTGGGAATAAATATTGGCTTAATTACTTTCGTTGGTTCAGCTATCAAACAACAGGAAATTTCAAGCGCCACAATATCTGGGTAGGTAAAGATTATAAAAATTGCGCTAATTGAGAAAAGTAATTGCAAAAATTTACATGCAATTTTCACCTGGCATAACTCTACGTCATCTGAATATATTAACGCATGTTGGGTATCAAGGTCTGCGGACTGCGATAATCAAACTTCTCCCGTTGTATAGTTCAAAGGTGTATCTTGATTGTGACGTAAAAATAATTAGAATAAACTGTGTGTCGCGAGCATACAGTGAAACACGTGAACTTGAAAGGTAGGCAGGGCAGGCCCACTCTCTGAGTTTTTTTTTTTTTTCATCAACGTATAGGCGCATGGAACTACTAAGAAGAGTCCATTATCTTTCAGGCGTTGTTTATTTTGGCTTTTTCCAAATAAACCACTCACTGGGGAATTGCTTGTTGAATATCGCAACGCAGCGTAATTCCTTTATGGCTTGGATTTGGGAATTCACCATAGATTTGAGCATGTCGCACCCTGTCGGGGGATCTGATGCAATTTTTTTCCCTCGATTTCTACTGCAATGCTTTCAGTCTAGAGTGCAGGGGATTCACTCTCTTCCAAAGCAGTGCCAATGCACTTTTAATTAATTTGTTTAACAATTATGTCATTGCACTGGTGGGCGTTGCATCCTATCGAGATATCGTTCGGTTCTTTCTCCGCGAATACATATACAATAAGAGCTCACCGACTCGAACTTTTAGGAGACGGTATGCAACAAAAATCAGTGAAACCACTCAACAGTACAAAAGTAAAGTGATTGCTTTCACAACAGTGTGATACTTTTTCGCAGCTCGTGCCCACGAGATAAATTATGATATTTGTATGATAAGGAATTAATCAAATATTCCTTGTTGGATCATTTCTTTTGTACTCATATTTGTTTAAGACATTTGCATAATTTTCTTTTTTCCATAGTACTAGTAACATCTTCTTACCAGATTTAACTGGTTTTTTCCTCTAATTTCTTTCCAATTGCTAAGATTCCATTTCCCAGCAGTAGAACGTAAATGGGACTTTAAAAGTTAATATTTGCTGAGATAATTCACTTCATTTGAATGTCTGCCATCAGACTCCACATGCTTTGTATTAATATTGAGGCACGTTTGCCTGGCTTAGGTGCATGTCCTGTTTAGTTGGTTTGGCAAATAAAAGAATTCTCACGTCCTCATCTTTTCTTTAAATTTAAACAGTCTAAGTAGCTACATAGATGATGGGAGTGGAAGAAGCCTCCCTCGCCACATGATACATAAAATTCAAACACAAATTTACCATTTTTCGAGTACCTAATTTGCCCCCTTTTTAATTCTTATATCAATATTTTAAATAGTTAACTAGTGCAAAATATGTGGGTTAATATCATGTATTATTGTGCCAACTTCAAGTTTGTACGTCGTATGGTTTCGCAGCAATGAACTAAAATATGTAGGCATCATTTTCTTTTTTTTTTTTTTGATTATTAATTACTTTTTGACGAACACATTTACACAACACTTCAAAAGTTCAATAATTTAATAAAATCGCTTTATCCGTTCATAAATCGAAATTCTGAATTAAGTGATGTGAGGAAAATAAATTAATCAGATATAAACTTACTTTTAAAGCTGTATTGACGTTTGGTTTTCCTGTCTGGAGTGGTTGTGCAAAAACCCATTTGAATAAACTACAAAGAATCCAAAACAAGATTTTAAAAATGATTTTGAATCTAATGTGGTTTTTTTTTCCACTCGTCGTCTACATTGCAGAGCCAATGTCGATCTTGTTTCTATAGAAATGTGTAAATAGAATAACAACTTTGTACTCTGTCTCAAATCATGTAATCCTATGATTTCAAATTTGTTCTCCTAAATATTAGGAAATCTTAGTTTTTTTGTTTTAATTTAAGTGCAATATTTAAAATAGTTTGTAAGACTTAGGAAGGGTTTTTTATTATTCCCCACAGCTTAATTTTCCCTTCAAATTAGAAATCAAATCCCAGATTGTAAAGAACTCCGATTCTAATCTCTGTATCTATTTTATGAATTCTTGTTGTAAATTTGTATTATATTAATAAACTAATAACAATAAAAAAAGTTTGAAGCACCGAAAATTATATATGATATATATTACGACTGCATTATTCTTTTAAAATATTTTCAAAATATGCTTCTTACTTTTCAACCCTCTCCAAAGTTATATTAAAGATTGTCATCAGTTTCTCATCAGTGATTATCAGAATTTCACATTCATGAACAAATCATGAAATGTCTATGAAATGCCGCACTAATCTGTTTTGTAAGAGCAAAAAAAACATTCTGGCTATTAAATTTTGTATTGTTTTACTAATTTTATCAAATATCTGGTCAGCATTGCTGCGCCATCCCATCCCTGAAATCCTCGCGTTATACTACTACACAGAAGTCACTGCTCTTGTTACGGCACTGCTAACGTACTGTAGTATATCTGAGTAAATTAAAAATTAGCTTAGTGACCGCTCAAGCATTCAGGGTGCAGGGGTTCAGCTATCGCCCGCACCCCCGCACCCCCTGCACTATCTGCATAAATAATAAATAAATAAAAATCACAAAAACCAAAATACATGGGGAATTCCACTGTGGTATATTTGGAAAAAAATATATTTCGTTGTCCGTTACTCCTAATTGTGTGCATAATAACATACCTTAAATATTTTTCAGGGAAAAAGTCTTAAAGGATATTGTGAGTAATACTGTTCAATCAAGGGACCATCTGACTCCGGAAATAGTCCTCCAGTTAATTACGCCGGAATGCAGACTATATTTTGAACCATACTCAGATGAAAATAAGGTTTTCCCAAATGACCCTTTCTGGGGATTTTACTGGCCAGGAGGACAAGCTATTAGCCGGTAAATTTCAATAAATATTCAAATTTACACCGTAACACTTTTTATGTCTTACAGGTATCTCTTAGATAACCCTAAAATTATTAGAGGTAAAAAAGTGCTTGATGTTGGAAGTGGAAGTGGCGCATGCTCAATTGCTGCCAAAATATGTGGGGCAACTTATGCTATTGCTAACGATATAGATGAAAGTAAGTATGTATATGTAAATCTTCAATATAATGATACAACTTTTAGCTTTGATTGGTATATACGAGAAATGTGAAGGTTAGACAAAGGTAGAATCAATGATTTTTATATCTATCTTTGTTATTCATAAGTCTCCAACTGATTGACGCGAGGAAAATTTTTTTTAAAAAAATTAAAATTGAACGTGCTATAAGAAAAATCGGTTTGTGACAATTTAACCATTTGCACTCCACTAGTGAGTCTGGCTTACCATTCAGCTATTGCTTATTCAAGGTCGCCGAGTGCAAGGGGTTAATTAGTTTTTATTTGCTTCTGTTTAAACAAATTGTGCAGTATTTTCAGGCATTTCACTGTGTGACAGCGATTTCGTACCAAACCAAGTAATATGTCATTTCACTCGGATTTTTCCCTTAGATTGCCAATTCGCAAATAAAAATGTCCTATCACGTAGAGTTTTTGAAAAAAATTAGTTTTGAAAAGAACGAAATACCGTATTTTGGCCATTTTGGGAAATTAATTAAAAAATTACAAATTACTTTAGGCACTTTTATAGTAACTCAAATAACAGTAAGAACCTTTACTTATTATATTAAAATAAGAGAAGCTTTAATACTTTCCGAAATATTGCGTGGAATTCATTTTTTTCCATAAGTTGACTGGTTCATACAATAGATAGTGAATGAAGATTACTGTTTGTGCACGCTCATGAAAATCTTATTCCCGAAGACGCTTTGTAAGTGCTATAGATTAGTGGCATTTCATATATATAGATAAGGATTCAGGTTCTATTTTGAGTCATGATACGAGCTTTTTCCACGTTCCGTTATTTTATAATGAATTTTTTTAAAATGGCCAAAATGCTGTATTTTGTACTTTTCAAACCTATTTTTTTCAAAAATGTGACGTGATACAACATTTTTGTTTGCAAATTCGTAATCTACGGAAAGAAATCATATAGAAATGATATATGACTTGTTCTGTAACAAATGAAATATTAAATTTGTCGCACAGTGTTTTTAACAGCACGATTTTCCCCATGAGGATTGAGCCTGTACTAAAAATGGTATCGTTTTTCAGGCGTGGGTTAGGACTTTATGAGATCGCCTCGGCTGCACAAGAACTTCAGGAGCTTTTTCTCAAGGCTTTTATCAGACCGCCAAGCTTTTATGAGACCGCACTTTGAAATAACATTGCTTCTTATGGCGGAAGATCCGAAGTATGCCGCTTCACTCGCCTGAACTGCTAAACAATAACTTTTACGTGAAAATGATATTCTAACAACTATAACTATAGAGGAATACCTTTCTAGTGATCTAAAAAATTGTATAGTGACAAGAACAAAATATTAGAGTTTTTTGCACTTAAACACAACTCTAACCATTTCCTCGAACAAAACAGCAGCGGCAGGTCGACTTGACAGTACGACTTTCCGTGGTAATTTGTTCGATGGGCCGTAAGAGTAACTTTTGAGCTCAAATATCTTTAATATTTTGTTCTTACCCCTATAATGATTTTGGTACGATAAGAACGTTATCCCTTCCCATTCGCAGTCAGTAGAACATCACTTTTTCGTAAAAGCGATAGTTTAGCAGATTCGCCCTCTGGAACGCAATGAATGGGCTCTACCGCCATAACAAGCAGTGTTATTTCTGTACAATCATAGGACTACATCACCCTTTACATGTGGTAGTGAGCAGGTCACTTCATGCCCAGCGGGAAAAGAAGCAGTCCTAGATGCAAGTGGAAGCTACTCCTGCGAAGGCATGGATGCATGACTCTTTGTTGCACACTTCATTTCATTTTAACATTGCATGTCATTAGGAGGAAGCAGTAAAAAAGCTTTTCTTTTGCTTCCTCCAAGATCCCATAGGAGCAATAAGGAATGCATGACATTAACAGGACATGAGATCTATTTGGAATCAAAGTCTATAGCTCCTACCGCTTCCCCAGAAGCATCCAAGAAATCGACTCCTGGGTTTGGAAATTATAATTTCAATAAATGAAACAACTCTATGAACCAAAATTTAATTCATTATTATATTATTTTATATTATAATTCAATTTGGAAAATAATATAACATAAAAGGCGGGATAAAGCACGCACAGGCTCAACTCAAAGTACAAACAGGAATGAATTATTTTCAACCGGTATTCACGAATTGCGTCTTTGAAGAACTCGATCGGAAAGAGCGAGAGTGAGGAGAAAATATACAAGGAGCTTTCGTTCGCGGTTGTCCTTCCACCTAGCTTCCATGCGACTAACTTGGAATTGATAGTGAAAATTGTTCTTTGCTTCCACAAGGCTTCCGTTGGAATGCCTGACCAAAATTCCCGCTGGGTGGCTTGTTATATAGTTTCGGGGGTTTTGGCTGAGCTCAAGCAAAGGGTGCAATGTAAAGCAAAAATATCACACTGCGCAGAAAAGCTTTACACCTAGTGATATGCTCACGGCTCTGACGAAATTGCTCTTTGCTATGCAGCCGTAATTTGGTTGGCAAGCGACGCGTGTGCGCTTCTGGTTTAATTCCTTTGCCCCAGTCGCAAATATGATATTGTTTGTATTATAAAATTGATATTCTGCTTCTATGGAATAATATAATACGTGGATATGCTGGTCGTCGTCTCAGGCCGATTTAATTTGTATTTTGGGAAGACAAAAATATTGAATAATTTTTAATATGGGATAATTGACCTATGTATATGTATATATTTTTTTAGATGCACAAACCCAGTATAATTTTGTTGAAATTATTTGTTTCGGTTTGTTAACATAAAACGAGAGCGGAAATAGTTCCTTTTAAATATTCTGACCGAATCACGATTTAAGGGAGGACATCACCTTAGGAATTTCGAGGTTGTTTTACTAATGTTTTCATGTACATGTCATTAAATTGTTTTTCACAAAAATGTTTTTTTGCGACAATCAGCTGGGGACTTATGAATAACAGAGATAGATATAAAAGTCATTGTTGCTGCCTTCGTCTAACCTTCATATTTCACATATATACCAACCAAAGCTAAAAGTTGTATCACAAAATGCCGTAACCATCTGTTGGACATCGTAAAACTACATATTCTAACAGCTGATTGCAACGGAAAAAATTTGGGTCATCTGGTGAGGGCGATGAGTTGGCTGGCAATTTGTAAAGGCTGTCGTGGGTGCAACTGAAAAAGCATGTGTTTACTTTTATTTATCGATTAGGGGTATCATAAACACGTATCACACTGGAAGATACTAGAAAAAACCAAAACAAGTACACATACATAGCGTCCACCTTCATTTGGCTATTGGAATGATTTTTCGTAAAGTTGTCTGCCTGCGGGACTTAAGCAAGAGCGAGATAGCGAGAATTCGGTCAAAACTTGGTCTTACTTTCGAATTGAGAATCGAACTTTTGAACGCAAATATCTTTAACATTTTGTTCTCGTCCCTATAATGATTTTGATACCATAAGAACGGTATTACTCCCCAGTTACAATTAGTGGAAATTAAATTGAAAGTGGTAAAAGGAAGTTGCTTATTAAATATCTGACCGCAAGACTTAAAAGACTCTCTGTCAAAGTAAGAAAAAGGTGTGGAGATGCCGGGGATCGAACCCGGGGCCTTTCACATGCAAAGCGAACGCTCTACCACTGAGCTACATCCCCGCTGCACTCCTCGTCACAATTTTTCATTATATACTCTACTTGCAGCTGCTTGTATCGCCGCCAGCATGAATGCCTCATTAAATAATGTAGCCATCCACACAACGAGTGAAAATTTGATTGGTGCCAATTGCAAGGAAAACGTTATCCTGATAGGAGATTTATTTTACGACAGGGAAATTGCTGATTGTATAATTCCGTGGCTCCACAAATTGCGGAGCGAAGGCAAACACGTGTTCATCGGCGATCCTGGTCGACACGCTCTCAACTGCAATCTGGAAGCGCTCCCATTTATGCAGAAACTAGCAACGTTTAATTTACCTGTAAACGCATGCATTGAAAATCATGGTTTTAAACAAGTTCATGTCTGGCAACTCCTACAGTAAAATAAATGCAAATTAAATCAGTTTTTTACAAGTTTTTATTTAAGCCTTAAGGGATCACATGCTCAGTCGTAATGCCAAAAAAGTGTGTTTTCTCAAAGAAAACATGCGTTTAGGTAATGTGACATTGTTTTTTAAAGCGATATTTTTTGTAAGGGTCTTATCAATAATAACAGTTTAAACTGACTGGTTTTCCCAATAAATCTGATGAAGTTTTCTTTTATAAATTATTGCAAAATCTATTCGAGAAATAAAAGTAAACACATGCTTGTGCGAAAATTATTTGTTCAGAGCATTTTAAAAATATTGATTGTTGAATGCAAGACATTCGTTGAAGTACTTTTATTTATAAAACTTTCTTAAAAAGCGCAGTGGCTGGGAAAAAAAAAGTACTGGCAGGGAGAAGCAAAAGCGCATTAAAAAGAAATGTGCTCTTATGCGTTAAATTATACACAATATATATATTTTAGGTTTGTTTGTCTTGTTCGTTTTTTAAATAATTCTTTAAACTTTTTATTTCATTCAATTCCATTTAAAATGAAGCCAATTAGAAAACTTTTAGGTAATTTCTTCAAATATTTTTAGCTTTAAATGCGCAGTGTGGTTTATATAAATTCGGATATACTAACTTTTTAGAAATAATCTTTTTTATTATAGTTAACATTTGATTGGGAAATTAATACTGTATATTGGCAACACAGCTAATTATTTTTTCTCCCTCTGTGGTCTTTTTAAACTGACAACTACTAATGTTCGGAAGTTTTGGCGGTAGATAAAGATTTTTATTTAAGAATTTTAAGAATTTTCTGATGAAGTTTGCAGCTAAGAATATGAAATAAATATTATTGTTTATTACATAGAACTGTTTTTTCATAATAAAAGTTTATTTAAAAACTACTTTTCATTTCATCATATCTGGTGACTGCGCAGTGTAGTTTATAAACAACATTTGACTTTTTTAAATAAATATACTAAAAAAATTACTAAATATTTCTTATTTGACTTATATTCTAAATACTACCAAATATATTTGTTTCGCAATAAAAAGAAAAATCGCGCATTTAAGGGTTAAACTGTTTATATTTGCAGTATGGAAGTAATTGCTTTTATTGCAATACTATTCATTACGCGGTTACATAAACAACGTTAAAATATAGCAAATTTCCATTACTATGAACCACGATTATTTTAACAAAATTAAAATCAACCAAATCAAAATTAGGACTGCGAGTGCTTCGCTTCAGCAGTCAACAGACACCAGATGGCTGTGTGATAGTTTCACATCATCTGCTCTCAGCGCCAAGCCACCTAAGTGAGCTATGAAGCAAATATTAGACCCAACCCAAAAGGCGATGACCTGTTTTCAGAGAAAAAAACAACGCCATTGTGAATCTTTGGATAAATTTTATTTGTGTTAATTTCTGCAAATAAAGGGCTTCCACAGGATCAACCAAATCAAAATCCAGTCTACTTTTTTTTAAATATCAACAAAAACAATAATAGGTTTGTTTGTTGACAACCTTGTGGCGCCGCAGTGCGCCATAGTTGCACTGGTTTTTAAACATCAAATGCCAGTTCAGTGTTTTTTTTTTTTTTTTTGAGAAGCCTGTGATGTTCCGAGGCGTCCCGATTTTACCCCAGCTAATTACGGGTAACTCAGGGCTAATGACGAATATGAATTGTTAACAGACACGGTATTTAAAGTGGAATTAAGTCTTGCAGCGGACGCGAGAAGTTAAGGGGGTACATGGGTCTTAAATGACTAAACTATGGACACATTTTTTAATGGTGCAGTAAATACAATTATATTGAAACTATTGTTTATTGAAAAATGCAACATTCGAACAATATTTTCTGAAATTTTTGTTTGAAAATTTTGAAAATTGACCCTCTAGTGGCTATTTTTCGAAAACTTGGTGACAATGCGGTAGGCATGATATCTTGCTTTAGATTTATCTGAAATAAAAAAAAATTTTCTTGTAGTATACGTGTATAAAAAAACGTGTTAAAAAATCGAAATTTGAATTTTTGGTGGCGTTGCGCGCTAAAAAATCATTTTTCGGTATGAAAAATCAATATATTTTGCCACATAAGTAAAGTTGTAATGCACCAAAAAGAAAATCCTTCGGTCACCCCCTAGGGCCTAGAGAATAGGTCTGTTCGTTGGCATGAAAACCTGTGGCACCCCAGGGCGCACTGGTGCGCCCTGAGAACTGTCAAAAAACACGGGGCAGCCCAGTGCTTTTCACTCCAGCGAACAGCATACTAAAAAGGAGAACTGTCATCTGGTCTTTTACACAAAAATTATGAAATAAAACCACTACTTTTTCATAAAGTTGACATCGAAATGCTCAAATTAAGTTCTTGTGCCCGCAACAAGAGTTAATTCCACTTAAAATACCGTATCAGTTAACAATTAAACTGATAACCGTCATTTACCCTGAGTTTTTATCTGGGGTAAAACCAGGGTGCAACAGGGCGCACCAGGGCGCCCCAGGTTTCTCAAAAAACACAGAACTGTCACTTGACGTTTAAAAACCAGTGCAGATAGGGCGCACTGGGGTGCCACAGGATTGCCAACGAACAGACCTAATACTATGTAGAAGAAGTATGCAAAATATTAGGATGATCGGTGGAATAGTTCTTAAGTAATCATGACAACCGACTTAAAAAATGTGTTTTCGAGAAAAACTGGACTGGAAATGAAGAAGAAATCAGCGTTGTGAATATACGGTTCGAGCAGGTGGTAGAGCTTAATAGGGGAAATCGCTCGCTCTCTTAGAGTTTTGCTCCGATCGATTTGAAACTTTGAGAAAATACTCTTGTTATGATATACTTTAAAATGAAACAAATAAAAAAAAAATCGATTTTTTCAAATTTTGAAACCCATGTACCCCCTTAAGTTTCGCATTTCGATGTGGAAATTATTAAAAAGTTGTGGTTTTATTTGAAGAATTTTTGTGCAAAAGACCAAATGACAATTCTCCTTTTTAATAATCTGTTCGTTGAACTGACAAGCCCTGGCACATATGTTTTGAAAATTCTCATGTCGCCACAAGTTTTTGGGTCAACACACAAACCTTATAACAATTTTAAATTCAATAACTAATTTTCGTTTGTTGCTTAAATTTACTATATATTTAAGTCTTCTTGCTTTTCTTCAGAAAGAAATTGCTTTGCTTTATTAAGTACTAATTTACTCTATACTGGAATGTGTTAAGTTTTTTAGACGAGTTGGCTACTCTGATTTCGATAACACACGTTATGTCAGATAATGTTCCTGGAATGACATTTTTAAGTAAACCCGCGCATGGTATAAGCGTTGGCCATCTTGAACGTTGTCTTTAAAATTCAGTGAGAAGCGGATAGCAATAATTATAAAAAGTGTACTTCGAAATCGCATTTGTTCATAATTTTAGATAGTAAAATCCGTCCTCGTTATAATGATGTATTTAAATATAAACGTTGTATAAATATTACCCCTTTATAGCTTCATGTGACATTTCTATAACAAACCTCAAATATCCCGCCAGAATACATACTGAATGTATTTAGTTTATTCAAATCGGCGCCACTTTGCTGTCTCATACTATTGAACAACTTAGTATCCACAGAAATTATGATAGACAGCGTAAACTGTTAGCAGTTAATCGGTTAGAATTTTGCGCGTAATTGAAAATGACAAGTTGAAATTCGTGCAAATTTTGAATTTTACAAAAAAATACAAAAAGTGTGCAAAATTGTGTTATTTTCTTGGAAACCTATAGGTAAGAGAATGAATATGTTCCTTCCATACCACACAAGGTTTTTTTGTTTACGTTTTACTCAATTTTCCAGTAATGTTCCACACCCTTAAATGTGAAATAAATAATAAATAATATATATTTTTTAATTTCTGAGATATACTTCTTTTTTTATTTCCCTAAACAAGGAACAGATTTACTTAACATAATTTTAATTTGTTATGATCTTGGGCTATAAAGGGTTAAATCAAAAGGTAATTATAACTTAAATTTTAATTAGTTTACCGAAAAAAAACAATTAAAAGTTATCTATGCTAGATAGCTCCATCGCAAAAACTATTTATTTTAGTTATAATTGCATTAATTCTCACACAACCTGTTTAACAAATTTGTATTTGGAATAAAATTGTGTTATTAATGACAGTTATAAATGACTTTTTAGAAGAATGAGTAAGGCTTGCAAGAACGTTGAGAGCGTTAATGATATTTTTCCCCTTAAGTTGCTATCGTTTACGTATTTGTACTTAGGAACAAGTTCCCGAAATTACTTTTCCTACGTACTTACTTTAAACAAAAAAATGTATTAAGTGATTTAATTGCACAGTTTATTATTAATTTATGCGACACCGAATGTAAATAATCAAAATAGTTTACAGTATTTATTTTTAATAATAAAGAATAATTTGTATTATTAATATATATGTTATTATTCTTTACTTTAAGGTCCAAATCTGCTATGAAATAATCATTCTTGGGGTCATTCTGATGCACATTGAAAATTAAATATTTCGTTCTCGTAGCGATGCCTCCAAACTTAAAAATGTCTACGAACAAGTTTTTCACTTTAGAGGGTTTTCTCACCCCCTAAATTACCAGGTTTTGTGACCATCGAATTATTAACCAAAAACTTGCGCTGTAAACGTACAATCAGTTTGTCGACATTTTGTCGGCTGTGTCGTCATTTGATGAAATCATGTCGTTTGCGTGTATTTGTGGCGCTGATGCTGTAGAACGAAACCGTCAGCTTGACATTCGGCAGCGTTTGAAATTTGAAAGCGCTAAAACGGGAATTCGGCAGCGTTAGTTAAAGCCATTTTTGTAAATCGACTGAAGTTCATTGCCGTTGATTGAAACATGTAAGTAAATCGTGTAGATTACATAACCGCATTAATAAATTCGTGATTTTAAAGAATGGCCCCGATTGACAATTTGGAGGATTTGGACAATAAGGCTTTACGGGAAAAATGCATGGAATTCGGCCTACCCAACGTTCCCATAACGGACACCAGTAGAAAACTACTCATCAAAAGATTGCGCACCGCAATGGCGGGAGGAGAGCCACCAAAAACAACAGAAAAACCCAAATCGCGCCGGGAGACTATTCATATCATAAAAATTGATAAGGAAGCAGATATCAAAGAAACTGCAAAAGGAACCCCTACAAAGGCTAAATCTAATGCTTCCCGAAGAACTATTGCTGCTCCTATTCCACGCGAAGAGGAGCCTGAAACTCGTTCGACTGTAACTCAGAGAAGGCGTTCCAACCGAACAACTCCAATATCAGAGCTGGAACCCGTGAATGCGTTCACTTCGAAGAGAAATTTCAGAGACGTGATCGAGGAAAGTGACGACGACTTTATTCCTATATCTTTAACGGTTGAAAAGACCTCGGAGGTCCCTTCCCAGGTAAGAGCTCCGATAGTTGAGAATAAATCGGAGATCCCTCTTCATATGAGGGCGCCTGCAATTGAAAAGAACTCAGAGACTTCACGCCAGATAAGGGCTCCTTCCCTCTCAAAGAGTCCGGTTGTGACTACTTCATACGTAAGGGACACACCAGAGAGATCAGTCAGAGATGATGAAGAACTATATGAAGATGACGATTTCGATGAAGACGACTATGAGCCGGAAATTGATATCATTCAGGAACCAATAAAGATCAAGCACATCTCGAGCGCGCGGTCCTACGACACGTCAAAGCCGTTTGCCTCGTTTGGAAACAAGGAGCAGACGTCGAAGCCGTTTTCCTCTTTGGGAAACAAGGAGCAATCGTCGAAGCCGTTTCCCTCACTGGGAAATAGGGAACCATCATTTGGGCTAGATAGCGGTCGCGTTGGGTCCCCGGCAACATCTCGTATGTCCCTTAGCAAAGCCCCGACTTCCACGTTCTCATTAGACTCAACTGCCACGCGCCGTTACACAACTGGCGGAGGGTTCCAAACCGCAACTACCAGCACCGAGAACAGCACGTTTGCGCACCGCATAGATTACAAGGATACTAGCGAGGAAGAAGCCATGGAGCCCCAATATCTAAGTGATTTTGCACGCAGACTTTCTCGCCTCAAGGCGGAGCCGCTCACCACTGCTGTGAAGCCAGAAATTGATATTCCGCGCCAAGCTCCTCGCAATTACTCGAGCTCAGTGGTCGGCCGTCGGAATGTGGGGGTGTCTCTGAATGATTCTATTGGGGAGTCATTCAACAAATTTTTGATCGCTCTGGACAGGAAATACCACTTGAGGAGGAATTTTGTAATCGGTGCCGTCATCCTAGCCTTCATTTTCATCTACATTTTATTTTTCTAGCTAATGTTATTCTTATTCACGTCCTTTTACGTTATGTTCGAATACTTTATGTTACTTGTTGATGGCCCTCGGGCACCTGCTTTTGTAATTTTAGATTCGTAACAGGACTTAGGCACTATAACTTGACTGATTGAGATCAACTAACTTTCGTTTTAGCTTTATTCTGGAAAAGATGTTTTTATATGTTTTGTAACTTCTGTATCGTAAATAAAGGTGTTTTTCGAATTTATTCTGATTTTTCCGAGTCTTTGGAATTTGTTAATTCTTCTGTTCTCTGTTATTCATAAGTCTCCATCTGATTGCCGAGAGGAACAGTTTTAAGAAAAAACTTACAATTGAGCGAGATATGAAAGAAATCGGTTCGTGAAAGTTTAATTATTTTTAATTTGCGTCAGTTTAAACATAATTGTACGGTATTTTAGGGCATTTTTAATAGCATGATTTGCTCCATGAGGGTTGAGCCTGTGCTAAAAATGGTCTCATTTTTCAGCTGACGGTTAGCAGTCCAGTTCTTTCATGTCAGTAATTACAATGAAGTAATTTAGCCAGCATTATCATTACAAGTACCATCGCAGTGCAGTAATGATAAAACTGGTCAACCCGTTTTCGAGAAAAATAGAGTTAAAAAGTGCAAAACACCATAAATTTGTATTATACTATTATTTACTATCTAAACGCTTGGCCATCTGGAGTTCCCACTTCGGGTACTTTCATTTCTAGCCAAGCCCTACATGTGCTATAAATTTGAGCGAAATCGGTGATGACGAGTAGGTGCCTTCTCCTTGTAAGATCGGACCAAATGATGAATAATCAATCATTTGCTACAAATTAATTCTGTTACTTTACAAAGCTTTGACTAAGCTGATGGTCTGTTTATAAAATATAATAGTAATTCTCACCGTAGCGTTAGTCCTAATCACTCTAAACGTCGCAACGTTCTTCTGACGGTTCTCAACCATTTTAGCACTTCACAAACCATTTCCTCCAATTCATCTCTATTCGAATAAGTTTTGGTCAAAATCTCCATTAACCATCGTGCTCTTTTCGTTTTACATGTGCTGCTACATTCGTCAAGCGCAGACTCTTGAAGCTTATAAGCATGTAATTGATACAATCGACGCCTTAGATGCTCTTGCCAATACTCTTGACGACATCATAGTTCTGGGTGATTTCAACCTTCCCAGGCTGCTATGGTGTTTCCCCGCTCTCATCTGCTACTGAATTTCTTATTATTGACCATCTCTCTGATTCTGGCTTACGCCAGATCAGTGGCGTGAAAAACCACCTTGGTAGTAGCTTGATCTAATTTTCTCTTCGAACCCAATAGATTCGGCTGATTTTTCAAGCAACCACCTTCTTTCCAATTTTGACCTATATCATCCGTCACACTTTCTTACTTTCTTCCTTGGTTCTTCCAGCAATCATACTATCTCTAATCCTATTTTTCATTACAACTTTCGTAAAGCGGACTTCAGTAAGCTAAACCTCCTCTTAAGTAACTCTAACACCCTCTCAATCTTAAGCGATTCCCAGCTATCTATAAACAATAAAGTCACCCTCCTTTACACTGTACTATTTACATGCCTACGCTAATGTGTCCCTTTGAACCATTAAAAAAAAACGCCCCTATCCTTGTCCATGGTACGATAAAGATCTTTGCTCTCTACGCAATAAAAGACTCAAATTATGGCATTCCTATCTCACTTCTAGGTCCGATTCTGACTACTTGTCATATCTCATTATCCCTTCTCGCTTCTCAATATGCGTTGTGAATCTCTCTACAAAGACTATCTCGATCGCATGCAGGCCAAACTAATCTCCGGACCCAAACAATTCTACAATATCATCAATATAAAAAGAAAATCCATCAGGTACCCTCTAGTCCTTAAACTCAACGACTCATCCTCTTCTAACCCTACAGTCGTTCCTATCCTCTTTGCAGACTATTTCAGTCATTCTTTCAGCGACATCGACTTCGTCCCAGATATTAATTATTTCACTTACATGCAAACCTCTCCTTAAACCTCCCTTGTCTCCATTGATATCGATCCTTTTCTTATTGCTGCCAAAATAAGCGCCCTTAACGATGAGTACGATCCTCCTTCCCAGTCTTTGAAAAGACTCTTATATCATATCCATATCCATAAAAAAGATTGCAAAAGTGATGTAGCTAATTACCGCCTAATAATCCCTAAAGCCTTATCTACCACTCCATGTCATTCCACTGTAAGTCCATTTTGTCTTCAGTTCAACACGGTTTCCTAAAAGGCAGGTCCACGACTACTAACTTAACTATCTTTGCTTCACGTACTCTGCAAGCGATGGAAACTGATGCCGATGTCGATGTTATTGCCACCAATTTCTCATCGTATCATCACTCTTAAACTTCATTACTTCGGTTTCACTCCAAGCTTCATTTCGTGGATTAATTCCTATCTTACTCGCCGCCAATACATAGTTCGTTTTGACTCCGCCATTTGTAATCCGTTCATATCCTGTTCCAGCGTCCCATTAATTTTCATACTGCCCATTGATTTTCATACTGTCCATAAATGGTATCCTGAAGGTTGTTAACTAACTAAATAATTTATGCCGACAACATGAAAATCCTCAAACAAATCACCAACACATTTGACTCTACACTCACAAAATCACTCTACCCTTTCTACGCACGGGTTTTTTTTTTTTTTTCTTTAGAAATCTTTTTTTTTAGAACTTAGTAATAGTATTTAATTTTAGATTACTTATTTATTGTAGTTTGTATTAAGCGAAATAAATAAATGAATAAATAACTTAAAATAACAAAAAGGGTTAAATCATTCCTTGTTCCTTGATAAATCCGTTTGCAGTGCTATTATGTTAACCGCAACTGTATATATATCAACCTAATTCTCACAATTTTCAAGATAAACGTGTTTTTTTAGTGCTACAACCGTCTTTTAAATATCCACAACAAGACTTCAAGAAAAAAATCATAACTTGTAAACTACAAAAAAATTACGGAACATACGTGGGAGTGATTTGGGAACTCCTGAAGGTTCACCACCCAGGGATTTCCGCTTGACACCATTTCTTGGAACACCCGGTATAATATATAGTATTATTATTATTATCTTAGCAATTGCCCATAGCTACGACATCAAAAATATATAATAAAGGTCAATAATAAAACACATTTCTTTCGCTTAGATGTACATATGAGATTTATTATAAATTTTAACTTGTTAAATACACAAGAACAATACGACAAAAAGCGAGAACTATAAGGCGCTCCCGCAAGTACATTGTCGAGAGCAATTCGACAAAGTGGAATCTACCAGAGACAAATGCACTTTAGAAGACGATCTACCTTTGAAACCAACTAAGTTAAGGACACTTCCAAATGTTTAAAAGAAACAAACAAACAAAAAAACAAGAAAATTTCCTTGCCCTGATTCGGTCGGTGGTATTCTTCGAGAAATTAGAACTCATTAAATTATCAACGCAACCGACAAACCTTAGGTTGGCTTTTTCTTTTCTTGATTCCTTCAGGTTGAGGTGGATTGCAACGGCGGACAAAATTGAGCAATGCCTGCACTAAGCGGCTACTGAGAGTTTCTCCGAAAAATAAAAACAGAAAATAAATTTCTAAAAAACTGAAAACTTAACAAAACATGCAGAATTGCACCTCTGATTTTCATGTATAATGTATAAATTGCCTAGCTTAAAACGATATGCCCTGCAGAGGGTAGTCGACTACATTATATGCAAGGAATCCGAACGAGAATTATAAAACTAGTTAAAGTCACTAACTATCTAACTACTCGGGGACACGGGTATTGCAGTTGCCGTGATACAGTTTGACCTTGCCCTCACAGTGGAAGTACGTGTCGAAGACGTCGCTGTAACCGTGGTCCTTCCACCACGTGCACAGCTGCCGGTTCCACACGCAATCTAAGCGGTATATGAGGCTGGGAAATTCGTAACCCAGCAGCGTGTAGAAGTCCTGGTCGCCGAGGTGGCCCTTGAACGAATACTTGTTGGTCATCTTATGTACGAACGGCTCCTTCAGGTGGTCTAAGAATATCTTTGATGAACGAATTCGCTTGAACTCTAACATAACAACACCAGAATTTAGTCCTGGGAACCCATGCTTAATGTGTTTATGTTTATGCTTCGAATTAAGGTAGAAGCCCGGATAATATGGACTTCCGAAATTAGTGTTTGGATAGTTGGCACGATAACGGTACAAAATGTGGCGGTAAACGGGTGTTAGTTCAGGTGCAAGCCCGAATAGATTGTCCCCAGAAAACTTATCGAACTCTTCAAAAAGTAAACGCACATCCGTGCGGAAGACAACATCACAGTCGATTAGTATTGCACGTTCCATGTGGGGATCGACGATTCGATGAAGTCCCAGCGACAGATAGAACAGAGCGTCGCTATAATATGAACCTGTAAGTAAATATATTTTTTTATTTATACTCTACAAAGCTTTGATTAATTTAAGCCACATTAAAAATTACACTTTAGGGAATACAAAATGTTGCAAATTTTGTTGTAATTATAAAATAAAATTGGAAAAACTTAAAAGAAGGAAACATGGGTAGTATTTAGCAATAAAAAAACCGAATGCACCTAGTTCCAGATTTACATGATTAAATCGCTGCAAAAAAAAAGAACGCGATGTAATTAATTTCTTATGTACATACAAAATAACATACTTATATAATATTTATCACACTGAGCCTTATTTTTACAAATAATAAAAACGCCCAATCTCCGTAATTTTAAAAGTGAATACCCAAAATACAGATATGTTATGAATAGCTAGAACTTTTCCTTTTAAGCAAAAAAACTTAGAAAAACTAACTTAAAAAAAATATGTACTACACAAAAATATATTGAGAAAACGACTACAAAGTTAAAAATAATTCATATAATTCATAATTCATAATATCAATAGGCTGTAATAATTACACTACTGTTATTGCGTATGCTCAATATCATAGTATTACCACCAATACCTCTAATTTGATTGTGATTATGATTTCTTTGTGAACAGATATCTTCTGAAATCGGCGCCAATCTTTACTGCTAAAGTAATCAATAAAAAATGGTACAATGGACAATACTAAATGCGCCCCAAGATTTTATTTTAGTCCGATCAAAGTCCTTACTGGTGACCCATTTTATTACTATATCGATTGTACAATAAAAACGTTTAACTTTAAAAAGTTTTTTCGACCTTTATTTTTCGTTATATAAAAAAATACTAACTAAGAAATCGTTGTGGCTTTCCAGTGTTATTAACCCTTTCGGTACGGAGCAGCTTGATGCCCAAAAGCGTTCCTGTTTTTGTGGTACAATGTTTTTTTAAGGTATAAAATCTATAAATTGAAATTCACTATCAGATAATCAACGTTCAACTTAAACTGCATGCGCATGCGCCGATAACCCATGACAAATTTATTTTTCTGAGCACTTTTAAACGCTCGTAGTACTTAATAATAAAAAGTTAAACCAAACTTCATTAGTCTCTTGTGATATGCTAGAGAGGGGTTTTTTATGATAAACAATAAAAATACCGTTTTGCGTTCAACAGCTTGAGCGTTATATACAGATTTGGAGAATTACATTCCAGAGCACTTCATATAAGCGAATTATAAAGAGGATGAAGGTTATGGTTAGGGTCGCCAATAATGCTTTATTTATAGTCCATATAATTTTGCATAATTATAAAGTATGCGTAAATACTTTACTTAGAGTAAACCACTGACATGAAAGAACTGGACTGCTAACCGTCTTCTGAAAAATGAGACCATTTTTAGCACAGGCTCAATCCCCATGGAGCAAATCATGCTATTAAAAATGCCCTAAAATACCGTACAATTATGTTTAAACTGACGCAAATCAAAAATAATTGAGCTTTCACGAACCGATTTCTCTCATATCACGCTCAATTTTAAGTTTTTTCATAAAAATGTTCCTCGCGGCAATCAGCTGGGGACTTAAGAAAAACAAAGATAGTTATACAAATTATTTTTCTGCCTTTGTCTAACCTTCACATTTCTCGTTTATACCAACCCAAGCTAAAAGTTGTATCACAAAATGAAGTAGCCATCTGTTGGACATCGTTAAACTATTCTAACAGCTGATTGCAACGGAAAATGATGAGTTGGCGGGCAACTTGTAAAGGCTGTCTTGGGTAAAAGTGATGTGCAAAAAGCTTGTGTTTACTTTTATTTATCTATTGGGAGTATCAAAAAGATGTATCACACGCGAAGATACTAGAAAAAAACAAAAGAAGTGCACATACATGGCGCCACCTTCATTTGGCTATTGGCCATTTTTTTTTTGTAAATTTGTCTGCCTGCGGGCTTAAGAAAGAGCGAGATAGTTAGAATTCGGTCAAAATTTGGTCTTACTTTTGATGTGAGTTTTTGTACGGGATCAGCAGTCCAGTTCTTATATGTCAGTGGAGTAAACTATACAATGCACGGAATGGAACGCTATTATACGTAATTTCTGATCGCCTTATTAGAAAAAAAAGGAATTTTATAATTCACATACTTACGCGATGTAAATCTCTAAATAAATTATATCTACTTTTAATTTTTCGACTAGAATTAATTTTTGGATTGAGTTATAAGTACTGAACTTAAAAACTTTCTTCACTTTGACTTTTCATAGGATTGTAGCACTCTTTATGAGAATTTCAGACAAACTAAATTGATCTGCAAGCACCACATGGATAAAACCAGTAAGACGTATTTAACAATGCCTCTCTTTTACACCAAATTATTAGTATTTAATTTACCAAACAATGTATTTAATTTATTTATTTTACCAAACGGTGTATTGAAGGTTCAATCATGATATAATTTTATTACCGAAGGGATCTAATTTTGTATCAATTTATGAGCTTTTGCGAGGTACATACCGAACAAAGCTAATTTACCCCTTACTTTACTTCCAACCATTAAGGTGTTAGGTTTTAATTTTTTTTTTCATAATTTTTTTTTTACAACTTGTTAAAGCGATGTACTTTTATATTATAATATTAAAATTTCGTAAAAAAAAATCCGAAAAATTGTGATTTTTTTTGGAATTCAAAACCCACACCTCTTAATACACTTTTAATTAATTGGATACCAATATGTAATTATTTTAAAAGTTTTTAATTTTTTAATTTTAAATAATGAACAGGATCATGGCCATTGAAATTTACCTACACTTTGCAGGCAATATACTGAATATATTTAATAAAACGCTTGGAAGGAAATTGTGACTTGGATAATAATCTAATTTGATAGTTTGAAAAAAGCATTAATACAAAAAAAAAAGTTTTGTAAAAAAAGAGATTTAGAAGCATTGAACAATAATCACCCGAAAAGTTTAATAAAATTGTCAGAAATGTCTCAATCTTTAGTGATAAGAGTATAGGTTAGGTTAGGTTGCTATAGCTACCTAACGGCACACTTAGGCCACAAAGGGCCCAATGTGATACCAAGCGGGGCTATTCTCAAAAATAACTAACCAGTGAACGACTTCGTGCTTTTGATGTGCGCCGGGTGAAACCGAGTAACTAAGCTAGTTTAAAATAAAGTTTCGTCAATACAACTAAATAACTATTAATGCAAACTGTCATAATTTCCTAATAACAATAAACCTGCTCAAAATATCATAAAAAAAGGAACTGCCAACACATACATCACTCTGAGCTGAAATATTCATCAAATCAAAAATATAATGGAAGTGGAAGTTATAGGATTGTCCAATGCTAGCAAAATTCAATTAGACTAGAATTTTAGATACCTGGATTGGAGCTAAAGTAGGGCATCATAGCGTGGACAATGTCACTGATCTTTTCCGCACAGTCGTGGACATCGTAGAGGGTGTAGAAAATCGACTTCTTGTACCGGTTGATTTGCTCCTTCAGGAGTTCTTCTGCCGACAGCTCACTCTTGCTGTCCGTGATGATGTGGAGGTGGACCTTCACAGTCGTGTACTTCAGCAGGCTTTTGGCGAACAACTCGAATTTCTTCTGGAGCTGATAGTTCTCCTTGGTGTATATCACGAAAATGTTGTACTCGGAATCATTTTGGCGAGGAACGTACTTCACCTTCTGAATGTCGGCGGTGAAGTTGGCGCGTAGAGCGCTGGGGTACTCGGTTGTGTCCTTCTGGAACATGCTGAGCAGTGCCTTCCGAGAGAAGAGGCTCGTATTCGCGTAGAATATGACGAGGAATCCACTAATGATGATTAGCAGCAACAAAATCTTATTCATGATCATGGGTTTCGTGCAGCACAAGTAGTATCTTGTTCGGCGACGGAAACATAATAGGACAACCTTTCGTTTTCTCCGTAGAGTTGAGCAGACCCCTTCGCCTGTATTGGACTTTATTGATTTAATGATGCCAACGCACTCCTAATTCCCATAACAGAGCCGGCGGGCCCCTTTCGCGCCAGCTGACAATGCAACTTAGTTTTGCATTCACGGACTTTTTGGGTATCCTACAGGACCATTTTTGGCTTCTCGGCGACCAATGTACACCCACTTTTTGTATATAAACAAAAACACGGACGTCCTATTTGTTTGACATTTAGATGATAACTGTCACTGATGATGACTTTGGAGCCATCTGGAAGAAATATTTTGCAGTAAATATATTTATGTACTTTCAACACGAAACATTCAAAGAGGATTCCATGTGGGGATATAGCTCAGTGGTAGAGCATTCGACTGCAGATCGAGAGGTCCCCGGTTCAAACCCGGGTGTCCCCTGTGAGAGTTACAGGTTACTGCTAGGGGGCTTCCGGCCCTCCTCGCCTTTTTCCACTAGCTGGAAATAGCGGGCAGATTTTTTGCCTGTTTTCTTACTTATACCTCGAACAAGAGCTAAGCAAAATATAAATGGAACTTTTGACCAGTAACTTTGTGGCTTTCCCTGTGAAAATTAGATTTTCATTTAAAAAAAATCATGTGTTTTCTTGCTTCTTCCGATAGGAAGTACCGACTTTATTATCAACAACTTTTAAGCATAAGGGCTGCAAGGGTCGTAAGAGTTGAAATGATGATGTAAAGGTGTAAACAAATAGAGAATTTTCCGTGATTTTGTTAGCGCTGCCAATTAAAAGTATGAAAGTTCTCATCTTAAGCAACCCATAAAAACATTGGCTCAAGGGCTACTAAGGGTTAAATAATTTGAGGCTGCGTGTACCTTTCAGTACTCTTCGAGTCATAAGTAAGGAAATCGTGACCCAATTCTGCTGCTATCTCCTGGCCTAATGGTCAGGGGTCTGAAATCCCAAAAGCGCGATATAAAGAAATTTCGGCGTAATAGGATAGTTAATAAAAATGCATTCTGTGGTTGTTTTTCTACTTGGGATTGAAAGGGTGCATATCGTCTCATACATTTTCGAAAACGAAAAATTCATTTCTAAGGTTACTTTTTACGGTACGTCTATCATTTACCTGGTCCTTCGATTTGAAAACAGTTTTTAAAGCATTTTGTAGCAGAGATCATGGGACAAATAATAAAAAAAATTCTATCGAGGATCCCTATACATATATATGTTCATTTGTTTGTTTGTTGCTCAATCACTTCTAAACGCTTGCATCGATATTTTTAATTTTTTTGTCCGGAGGTAGTATATATTCCAACTAAACATATAAGCTAATTTTTTTCGGATAATATATAGGGTTTCAAAATGGTGGATCCAAGACGGCGGTTGAACATTTTAAATTTTAAGCGGTTTTCATGAAAATGGGTACTTATGGGTTTTGCAGAATAGTGATTTCAAATCCGCTGTCCAAATTTAGAAATTCAAGCTGGCGGGTCCAATATGGCGGCCAATATTTCTCGATTTCAACGAATTTTAGTGAAATTTAGTGCAATGATTATGTTATCTGATTATCTGATTTTGAATGTTATCAAAATTTACAAATCCAAGATGGCGGAACCAACATAGCGACCAAGATATCTCGATTTCAATGGATTTTAATGAAAATTAGTACAATGATTGTTTTGAGGTCACTGATTTCGAATATTATTAAAAATGTCCAAATCCATGATGGCGGATCCAATTGTATCTGATTGTTTTAGTTTCATGTATAAATCATCGTAATTTATTCAGTTTTAAATTTTTCTCTGGAAATTGGAAAAGGCTGTAGGATAACTTTGAAATAAAACACGAGCTGTGGTCTTACATGTAGTAGTCCTATTTTTGATATATTTTATAGTGTGGCCTTGGTACAGCAGAATTTGTCCGACAAACTGATACCATGCGGCCGAATAAAACATTCAAAATGCAGATTTACTGCGTTCCTGTTCCGGCTTTCTTCAATATTTTAGATATTTTTACTCGGGTTAGCAAAAAAGAAACGTTAGCTAAACAAGAATTGAGAATGAAAAAGATCCCGAGAAATACGCACCGTATGGGAAAAATGTTTAAATTAAATAATTAATATTTTCCAGAAGATCATTCATTTATGCGAAAATTAGCCCGCATCCTTTCGCTCCGGGGGAGTAACTCTGGCATTAGAAACGAGAAAGGTTACTTTTTATTGTGGATTAGAGCTGTAAAATAATGCATCATTCTTGGAATGCATTACCATACTCAGTATAACTACAAGTAATGCAAGCAAGACAAATTACCAGTACCATTACCAGCATTGTTACTTCAAAAAATTTAGTTATCATTACCAAATATTAGTATTGGTACTTCACTATTGCCATACTTCAGAAGTATTACTACACCTGGCATTACTTAGAAATACTCAGCATTGCTTTACAGTACTCAGTATTACCTAGCATTACGCAGCATTAATCATCGAGTATTTCTATGTAATGCCAGGTAATCTTTATTTATTTAAGCTTAATGCAAGCTATACAGTATACAGTACATACAATACATACAAACACAAGCATACATACTTAAACGCTAGAATATATGATTAAACTAAGATCTAGGGGGGGCGTTTCAGGGCATTCCGAAGGGATGACTTGGAGAGGTGGAAGTCGAATGATGGTGAGGAGTTGGCTTTACGTATCATGCGGGAAATTGGTTCGGAAAAGCCATAATTCGTGCGGTGATACGAGGGGCGGAAGAGGGATACTGATCTGTGGCTACGGGGGTTGGTGTGAAGCGATATCAGTTGTAACAGGGAGGGGCAATCGATGACACCATTAAGCAGCTGGTGAATAAAGAGAATGTCGGCATAGTCGCGTCGCTTACTCAAGGGTTCCAGATCGATCAGTTTCAGGCGGTCTTCGTACGGCGGCAAGTTTTGGTGGTCTGACCAAGGAAGATCGCGTAAGGCAAAACGAAGGAACCTACGTTGGACAGATTCAATCCTGTTGATATGAGTTGACTGAGTGGGAGACCATACCTGACTGGCATATTCAAGGAGAGGACGGACAAAAGAGATGTATAGGGATTTCGCGACGTAAGGATTATTGAATTCTATGGACCACCGTTTCACGAAGCCAAGGGCTGAGTTTGCTCTGGCTAATGTGTTGTCGATGTGAGAACGAAAGTTAAGTTCCCTATCGCAGGTGACGCCGAGATCGCGAAGAGAGTCAACCGAAGGGATATGCTCGCCAGATAAAAGATAGATTCTAGGGGAGGAAGGGAGCCGTTTACGGGAATAGGTGATGGATTGGCATTTAGAGACGTTTAAATCCAAGAAGTTTTTACAGCACCATGTGCAAAAAGAATCCAGATCTTCTTGTAGAAGGGGGGAGTCAACTGGGGAGGAAATTTGTTTAAAGATCTTCATGTCGTCGGCGTAAATTGAAAGGTCTGAGTGTTTGATGATGCACTCGACGTCATTTACAGCCAGAACAAAGATCAGGGGACCCAGATGACTGCCTTGAGGAACCCCAGATTGAGCTATGAAAGGGCTAGAGTTTACTGAGCCGAAGAGGACGCTATATTGACGTTGGGATAGGTAGGAACTCAACCAAGAGAGAAAACGCGATTGGAAGCCGAGAGAACTGAGTTTAAAAAGAATTATTTGGTGCGAGATTTTGTCAAAGGCTTTACTGAAATCGGTGGCAACGACGTCGACCTCGTAGCCGTTTTCAAGTACACGTAATGTTCTGGAGACGAAGTCGGCGAGATTAGTCGTAGTTGATCTGCCCTTAAGGAAGCCGTGTTGGAAAGGGGAGAAAATGGACTTGCAGTGAAAGAACATGGAGTCATAAACAATTTGTTCGAAAAGTTTAGGTATGCAAGACAGTTTGGCGATGGGCCTGTAGTTAGACACTTCACTTTTACTGCCCTTTTTGTGAATAGGGATGATGAATGAGTCTTTCCACCGAGAAGGAAAAACGCCCTGGGAGATTGATAGCTCAAAGAGAGAGGTAAGAGGTTGTGTTAAGTGCTGTGCGCATTTTTTCAGCACGATGGCGGGAATGCCGTCGGGACCAGGGCTGAAATTGTCATCAAGTGCGCTAATGTATGAAGCAACCAATGTGGAGTCGATGTTAACGGAGACAAAGGAAGTTTGAGGGCGAGATTGCATAAAGTGAAAGTAATTAAAATCGGGTTCAGAGGAGTGCTCGCAAAAGGATTGGCTGAAATGATTGGCAAAGAGGTTCGCGATAGATCTGGGATCAGCTGAAGATACGTCTCCAAGTTTAAGTGTTGAAGGATAGCCGCTAGATTTTTTTTAATATTAATGAATTTGTAGAAGCATTTGGGGTCAGAGATGAGATTAGATTGCATACGATTAAGGTAATTGTGGTAAAGGGATTTGCTGCGATCGGAAAACAGGGTAAAGGCCGAAAGATATGAAGAGTAGTCTGCCTCAGAGTGGGTCAAGAGATAAGCTTGCCATAATTTATTCCTTTTGTTGCGGAGAGAGCGAAGTTCTTTGTCGTACCAAGGGGGAGAAGAGGCGCAGTTTTTCTGAAGTTGTAAAGGAACAGACTCGGCGAGGCAACTAAATAATTCAAAATAGAAGACATCAAGGGCGTCAGTCACAGAAAGCTGGGAGTCGGAGCAGATGGAGTCAAAAGACGCGTTACCGAGCAGGTAATTCAATTTTTCGAAGTCACCTTTACGAAAATTGAAGCAGTATTTAGGCGCTGAGACGGTGGGAGGAAGGGAAAGTTCAAAGAAAAATGCAAGAAAAAGGGGTGGGTGAAACCGGTCGAGAGAGGAAAGGAGATGGTTGCTTTCAGTGACGACTGAGTTACCAGGATCAGTAGAAAAGATGAGATCGAGTTGCCTGCCGAGCTGAGTAATGACAGGTAATGTTGAGTAATGCCAGGTAATGCTAAGTAATGCTTCTGAAGTACAGTAATGGTGAAGTACCAATACCATTACCTGATAATAGTAATTAAATTTTTTTAAATACCAATACTAGTAATGGTACTGGTAATTTGTTTTGCTGGCATTACTTGTACGGGTAATTGCAATGGTAATCGTAGTACTTTTTTTACAGCTCTGTTGTGGATTCGGTTGTTTTGGTGAAAATATATTACTTTAGCCTAAAACAATTTTTCCAATCCGTAGTAGATGGCGATTTAATCCTTAAACATTTTTTGTATGACCGTTATACAAGATCAAATTTTCGACGATTTTCACGAATCGAAAAAACGATTTAGACACAAATTATCTCTCTTTAGTATGTAAGCTGGTAACGTGTTCATCACTTGATGCTAGTTTGCTGTTATATCGATTGTACTCTTCTCATATGTTCGTTTTCTGCTAGACTTAAATCGGTCTGTCATTAATTTAGCAACGGTATGTCTATCTGGTCAATTAATTATGGTTTATCTGATAGCCAAAAATAACATATTACAATTTCAGCTTCCCTAATATTATTTAAAAATTATGTTTTATTTATTTATAAATCAGTGTCTGGCAGGGTGTTAACAACGATGGAACAGCCTGGCAGTAATGAATTAATATTATTTATAGATCACGAAAAGCAATAGTATAAATAAAAATTATGCTATTATCATATAAATTTGCAATTTAAAACAGGTAAACAGAACAACAAAAACATAAAATAAAAACGAAAATTGGTTTGAGTTGGCAATAATTCTGCATTGTAATAGAGTGTTCAAACAATTTTTCTGTGGAAATGAAGACTGGCATAAATTTCAAACCATATTCTACTAGGACTATACAATAAAACAAACTAAATTTTTTATCTTTTGGTGTATTTTTTCTTTTTTAATAATTTCGTTGTATAACAATTTGCATTTTATCATTAGAACCGATTAACACTTGCGTCCTTTATTAGTAAAAGGCCGCTTTGTAGTAGACTCTCGCTCATACTGACCTCGACACAAAATAACTAATTACGCCTACGTTCTTAGTACCTAAGCTACTTACATATTTTCCAATTCTAAAAATTAACATTTCAAGGGCTGCCTGAAAAATTGGAGGAGACTAAGTATTGTAGGGGGTTTTTGTTGACCTTATACAAGATGGCCTTACATAGAAAGTTTTGGGTCAGCATTAGGTATGGGGATGAGGTAAGGTTATACTTCATTAGTTGCGTATTATACAACATAAGAGAAACATAAATAACTTAGTTATGTACAAATATTTATATAAACATCTGCTATAAACGTTAACAATCTAACTTTCAATATCTGTTGGTTTTTCTTTTGTGGAATGGTGGCTGGGGCACAGGTACGGATTCGAAAAATCGGGAATTATGTTGTTTGATCTTTTAGGAGCGGTAGAAGAAGGTGGCAAATTCTGGACTCCTATTACATTAAATACAGTCGCCTACCGATTCCCATGCCCCCACCTTTAAAATTTATGACTATCTGCGTGCTCTACAATATCATTCTGGTACTTGTTGACGTAAGAGAACAGGAAACAAATGACTAACACAATTTCCTCAAAAGCTTTCTAGTGTTTTGGATCTTTGTTATAGTCCACATAGACCCGCACCACTTCACCTGAGTATTTTCGCTGTGATGGCATGAAGTAAAAATCGGGAGTATCTGTGCCCGAAGAGTTGCTCCGACCATGATCGCCTCGATCTCTTTCACCCTGATGATGGTGGGGATGCCTACTCCGGCGATCCTGAGTATAGTAACCCTGTTGCATTGGACTTTGATGCTGATGCTGAATTACAGTTCTGGGCAGGGAATAGGCCCGATCACCGTAAGTTGTCCTTGGTATAGGCACCGGTTCGCCATTTGTATAGCGATAATGGGGAGAGTGATGATCGTGAGACCCTACACCGTTTGAATCAAATCTTGAAGATCTTCCATTGTTTTCATAGTATTGGGGTTTACTTGTCGGGGAGTGGGACATTTGAAGGGTTTGTTGTTGGTTTGAAGAAATTCGTGATCGTCCCGCAGCCCCTTTACCCGTTTTCTCCTCGGTCTCACCGAAGGAGTCGAATGCATAATTTGTATTTGATGAGTAGTCCTTCCAAGCTGAGTTCGGTATCAGCTGATCCTGCAACACAAAAAAAAAACGAATTTTATTGATTTGGATACTTCAAACCAGTCAGCATTTTGGATTTGAAAATGTTATATTCGCGTTTTTATTCGGTTAGTACTTTATTTCGGTGCAATAAAAGGTATACGTATATATTTGTTTTCTGAATCTTTCAACTATTTAACAGTACGCTTATAAATTCGACGCAAATGATAATATTCATCACGAAATACGGTTCATCTGACGAATGAAACCTAAGAGAACAGATATGACATTTTCAAGGAATGTGCAGTATTTTAATTAAACTTACATAGAGCATATAAGCATCAATATATCACTTTATAAAGAGGGAAAGAGGAATTTTCGTAAAGTTTCTTTTTGTTTGCAAAAGTATCAGAATACATACATTATAAAGTAGTTAAATTGTGAAACTTTTATTATTTGTCATTATAAAAAAAAAGCTGTGATGTAGCGTGTTGAAAATCATAAGATGAAGTTTTGCAAAAAATTAGCAACAAAACTACCAATTTCTTTTGAGTAGCTCCCGTATTGAGTTTCAAAAATATCCATTTAGGGAAAATTGCTGATATTGAAATTTGTTATTCACAAATGATTACAAATGGTAATTTCTCAGTTAAAATTCGTCGATTTTTGTGTAAACTAAATAAGAGTCATAAAAAAAAATCTGTAGGTACAATATATAGTACATTAAATAATCTTTAATTGGATGGCCCTAAAACAAGTTCAAGTAAATGGGTTCAATTTCGATATAAATTGAGTTTGAATCTCCTTAAGAATTTTAATGAAACTTAAGGACATTAATTTGGGGTCAAAAGTGAAGAATATGCTTTTTGTCGGTAACTTGTATATAATTTTAAAATTTCGAAAGGTGATATTGCAATTTTGTGCATACTCCTACAAAGTTTTCGCGAAAATTATAGAAAATTCTCAAAATAAAGACGTGTTCATATTTTTGCAAAAATGCTGAAAATAAGAAAATTTTTAGTTACCTTGATCAGTCATTTCACAACACAAATGCGTGCTTTTCACTATCTATAAGTTATTTTTCATCTTCGTTTACACACTTTGTAATGAAAAAAAAAAAATATGCAGAAACTTCCGAAGGAAAAATTTCAAAATTTTTTAGGTAATTTTTGGTGTTACATGAAATTACACTTTTATCAAATAAAGACTTTTAGTGTGCTGTAAATTGAAAGCGTTTCTTTGATTCATCTATTGTCCTATCTCATCCTCTACACTTTTTGAGTTATTTAGGATCCTGTCATTAAAACTCAATTCCGCTCGACTGGACTAGTGAAGACACATTTTCATAACTGTGATGCTAAGAAAATAAGTGTTTTTGCTAGTCGAATCGAGCGTATTCGATTTCCATAATAGGACTGTTAATATTCTCAAATTTATATATATTTTTTTCCTCTTCTCTTTCTAGAGACGTAGACGGCGAATAATATAGTACTGATGGATAAACAAAAGGCTCACCACAAGGATTTTCCTATTATTGGTATGAAACTCTAAAAAATATGTATTCTTTTTACTACCAAAATTATTACATGTTTATGAGCCTGTCTATTTCCAACGTTATTCTCCAAGAAGTTAAAATTGGGCGTAGCAATAAAGCTTACTGGTGATAGTAACCGAAGATTTTGTTCGGGGGTAGGGTACCGCATACTTGAATGAAGAAAAATAATTAAGAACTATTATTACCACGTTTTTGGAACTTGAGTACTTTTCTCTTTTTTAGGGATATTTTTTCGATGTTTAAGGGCTGAAAAAGGGAGTAAATTATAGACAAACCCGCATACAGCCTGCAATAACGATTACTTTGAGCCTTGTTGCATTAAATTATGTTATTTCCTTCAAAAGCTCTGCAGGGCACAAAAAAGGGGCTAATATTCAACTCTTTGGAACTAAAAGACAGCCATTTTTATCCATAATTTTGAATATTCAAAAGTGCGCAAAAACCCTAAAATTATTGGTCCAGAAAACCTCCATATAAACCTATTCTTGAAAGACTTCAATGAAATTTAATATTAACATTTCGTTTTTATGGATCAGTCATTTTTAAGTTTCAAAATTAGGCACCGAAGTTGAAAAAAATTGACCCTAAAACATCACATGTAGGCATTATATATATATAATAACACATAAGCAACGAATATAGAACCCCCTCCTTTTTCAAGTCAGTTGGTTCTAATTTGATTAATTCACTATATTTTTAACCCGTTAATAATGTTTTCTTTTCAATTCAATTTCCACCACTTTGTAGAATGAGTTTTGAACAATATTTTGTTATAATATATAGAATTGATAACAAAAATTTTTTTAGAAAAAGTAAACCTACTTTATATGTAAATGTCAATTTCTCTATCGATTGGCGCTATTTTCAACTTCCGCTTATTACCGAAAGTGCTTTAGTTTGACCGGAAGTTGAGTTTTTCAAATGGAACATACATATTTTTACAGTGGCTACCACGTTACCACCTACGTTACAGCACACAGTGAACTATATGGCGATATTTCTTTTCAAAAGAATTTATCTCCAGAACGAATTAAGATATTGCTGTAATTCTTCTTTTAAATTGAAGCTGAGACTATGTAAATTACTGGTTATTTTTCAGGTAATTTACATAGTCTCTGGAGATAAATACTTTTGCAAAAAGAAAAAATCGCCAAATAGTCCGTTGTGCGGCACACTTATACATAAAGTACTGGGTATATTTAGACGTCGTTCTTCTCGCCTATTTATTAGTAGTATAGGTGCTACTATATTACAGATAGTATACCCACATGGCAGTGTACTATATTGCCAAAGATCGTTTAAATCCCTTTCTCTTAAGCCGTATAGTGCCCCTGAAAGTAGTAAATATCAAAGTTGCCCATAGCAACAAAACCCCTTAGCGCGTAAAAGTGACGAGTGGCGTATCAATTAATGATACACATCATTGAATTAGTAATTTTACGAATCCACACCTCTTCATTATGGGCCCTATTATGGAAGTCGATTTCGTTCGACTCGACTAGCGAAGACACATTTTCAAGCCTGAAATGCTAAGGAAATTAGTGTCTTCGCTAGTCGAGTCGACCGAAATCGACTTCCATAATAGGGCTCTATATTTTCACGTCACGGAAGTGCAATCTTATCTTAAGGGAACAATCTGCTAAGTGCTAATTTCCTAATATTAAAAATCTATTTTGTTTTAATTGTGTATCGAACAGAAGTGGGAAAGTGATAAAGAAATATACAGTATTGAGATACCTCGAAAAGACTGTCACTAAGTATATAAGTGTAATTGACTAAATAACTTCCTAATGACTGCTTTCATATGCCTAATAACAATCTTTAAATACCAAAAGGAACCAAATATCTATTTATTCGGATAAAGAATATGTACAATGGCACAATTAAATTTTAAATTCTAACAAAATAAAAATAATTAAAGAACAATGTGAAAATTGTCAAAAAATAATAAAAAATGGTTAGTTGTGTTTATTAAAATATTAAACATTCAGTACGGATCGTGCTTATATAATTTCCATGCAAACCTTCACCGGGTTACCGCACCCATCGTATGCGACGAATGATAAATTTGTGTAATAGAATTTTTGCATCTTGCGTTATGCTGACTGGTTGAAGATAGAAAATTACAAAAAAATATATAAATATAAAAAAATGAACAATTACCGATTAAAGGAAAAGAAGGAGAGAAACCACCCACAGAGATACTGAAGGTCGCAGAGTCCAATAACTTTTAATTAGCATTAAACAGAGCATAACGTAAGTAATATACAAATAATGTTTTATTTTTTGGTAACTTCGACTTATAAACTAATTTCGTACTAATGAGCAACACATAGAGACTGCTTATGCACAGTTAGAGAACACTAGATGGTTGATATCGCTGTTGGTACATCCTCCACTCTTCGGGTATTATGTATATTAGCTTTAAACATTAAACGTGTTAGTTTCCAACGGACATGTCTATATATTTTTATTAAATTTAAATTCAAGAGGAATTAACTTACCTTTTGGCTTCGGTTTTTCTTTGAAGTCTTGTAAATTGTACATGAGGCTTGTATTAGCGCTATAAGAACCAAAGCTGCTATACACCCTAAAACTGTATACAATCTGACCTCCGAGATTTGGAAGAAAGACGTCGATGACTCCTCACTGGGAGGCTTTGAAGTGTCTGCATTGAATGAATTTTTATAAACAACTGAAAATCATTCGAATAAAATTATCCGTACATTCTAAGGATTTAAATTCAAGATAGTGAGGATCAACCGTCAGAGCTCCTACTGTTCCTGTTATCACACTATCATTGATTGCTTTTTTGATAATTTCTCCATCATCATTGTCCTCTCCAAGGTTGTTGCTGTCTAAGTCAGGTTTAAGCGATCTCGCCTTTTCGAAAACTGCCTTATCCAACAGAACATTCATTCTCGATATCATAGTCGTACCTTCCCTTTAGATTTTCAATTTCAAATAAGATATATGGACATTAAATCAGAAAAACATTATTTACTTTTCAAAATTCAAAACCTCCACTTTATGAAATCCTGGAATATCTCTCAAAACACCACTGAAAGATTCAGTTATTGTTGATGATAAACTTCGGAATTCAGATGTACCCTGTTCGGGAGCTTCGAAAGATTCCGCTAGGTTCATCAATCTTACAGCAACAGTGTATATTAATCGATTTGGAGCAGGGGTTGTAGATCCTATTATTAACGTTTCTAATTCTAAAATTGCACAGATTAAGAATTAGAGCATTATCGAGGGAAAATGAATGTTTTTCCAATTACCTTTTCCGCAGGATTTGATGCATACTCTTGTTGGTGTCATAAGTGGAGTTTGCTCGTGTCGTCTAATTTTTTTGTTAACAGCGTTGAACGCTCCACCCAAAACAGGGAAAAATAAGTACAAGCAATGATCCTCCGTGAATGAAAGATCCTGGAAAAGGTTATTTATTCAATGTTAAATGCAAACAAATTTTTGTGGATTAAATACTTATTTTTAAATAATCGGCTAAGCGCTATATCTAAAATTGAAAATAAAGAAACTAATTACCTTCCAATTCTCAACATTTAATTCACATAGCTTTAAAATCCGAAGGTTGTAGAATTGCTCGAAAATTGGTTATAGCGTGGCACATGAAATTGTGCATGAATTGATATACTCGTGGGTTTTTTGTTTTTAATTACCTTTTTCCTACTAATATAGTGTAATTAGCTTATTCGCAAAGAAAATAAATAAATAAAGTGGCCTAAGTTTATAGTAATAATTAGTTTCAGATATATTTTGAAAAAAAATACTAGGTCCAAAAAAGATTCCACCGCAAGGAATGTTTGATTAAGAAGGTATGCAGTACTAAAGAACATCGAAAATTGTGTGTCAAACCAGTGCTCTAGATATCCTTATTGTCTAATAACATTTATAACTTGCAACATTAAATTTTCCAATTATTAACATGTTTTATATGAGTCGGAGTTTAAAAAAAAAAAAAAAAAAAACTAGACTGAACTCGTTTTCAGCAACCCAAATTATTTTATTATTACCAACATAAATAACGCAGTTCGAAAATATTTTCTTGTGTAACAGATCATTTCTTTTAAATTTTTTCAATTTATTTAATAAAGTATTGAAAAAATTCAAATAAAAGCTTGCAACCTATAACTATAAAAAAAAATGATGTATCTATTACCAATATAAGTCTTTTAGGGACACGTTTTTCATGAGCCACTGCTAATCTTCATTCACTTTGTCTGACCTCCACGGTAAGTCCTCGTATTAAAAAAAAAAAAAAAAAACGTGTCGAAACACGCACTACGAAATAATAGTAACCTTGACAAACATTTCTTTGTTTCATGAAAAGGGTTTACAATTTTTCAGAAAGTATCTGTGCTTGATGTTCCATTATAATTTTCGTTGAAAATACTTACTAAGGTTGTGCCCAGATGTTCCCATTTGCACGACTTTTTCGTTTTGCCCAGATATCACCATCTGCGCAAATTTTCGAGGTAATATTCAGTACCCAACGTGGATCAAATAGATTATATATGGTACATCCAATTCTGCATGATACTATGTTTATAACTTCATTACCAAGGTTAAGAAACTTCGAACAAAATGTTATAATAACTAGGTACTTCCTCTTATCAAAAGATTGTGAGCGTCAAGTCGCGCGAGCGCATTATATAGAAGCGCCGAGTATGTCATAATCACGCGACTGGATCACGCTACTCAAAAAGAGTCATCTGGACAAAGCCTAAGAACTCCATTCCGCTTTGGCTTAGGGGGTATAACTTGATAACAAATTCGAAGGAAATTATTTCGCGACTGAAGGGTAAAAATGAAAAAGAGCCAAAACAGAAGTTTTTACCTTAATAGGTGAAAAAGTGACAGAGTAAGAGAGCTGTGACCTGCAGCCAAACGGACGGACAGAGATGGAAGTGGGAACTATAAGAAACACAAAAAACGTGTACAAAACCACAAAAAAAGAGCTTTGCGATTAAAGTATTCAATGTTCATTGCTTAATGTTTTGACTTTTTTGTGAATGGATATGATTCCGATTAAATTAATGTAATAAATCCTGTGCGATTTATGAATTCATTTACCTGTGTTTTATCCCGACTAATTCTTTTCCTTGTAAACTCTAAAATTGTCACGCCCTTCTCAATCCTTCCCGAAGAGTTGTAAACATCTTGAATTTCATCTATTTTTGGCGGGGAATATCCAATAACATAGGTGTCCATTAAGAATGGCCTGCCGTTTCTGTCCACCCATCCAAGAATGGCGTCGGTCTGAGACATCTTTTCGTCATCGCTAAATCCAATGCCAGTCCATGTTTGTGTATTACTTGTTTCAATGTACCAACGCATTTCATCTCCTCTGCCTACAGTTTCCCAACTAACATAATACTCGCAGTTGTGCTCCTCCTGTGAGCAACTTTTAGGATGTTTCCAGTTTCCGTAACAGTCATTTTCTAGAATATTCGTTCCCTCTTCGGTTTCGTTGCTCTTTTCTTTTTCTGTTAATAGTATGATCGTGATATATATATATTTTTTTCTTTAATATGCAGGGTGCTTGATTGGCTCCTGTTAGCTCCTCAAGATTAAAATCTTGCTTAGTTTTCGAGATACAGGGTGATGAGTGATTTTTTAATTGTATATTTTGTTTATTAACCTATAATTTTTCTCTATACACTTAGTTTAAGCTATTTTCAGTAGTGCTGTTAATCTGAATTTTTAGGTTTGAAGTTATGTAGCTCTACGTAAATGGGTATATTGGAGATGGTAAGCACGCAATTGAAAACCCGAAACTTGTGCTATTTGAAATAAGCAGAAACTTGTGCTATTTCAAGACAACAAATCAAACAACAGTCTCCTGGCAGATTTTGGGATCTAAACTGAAGAATATGCAAAACATTTTTGTCAGTCGTTTGTACTTCCCGAGATATTTAAAATTTCGAATTATATTCCCTCAAAGTTTCACTGCAAAGTGCGCAATTGCCTTAATTTAAAAAAGTTCCCATCTTTCTATTGTAAAAAATTGTACAAGAATCCTTGAAATTAACGAGTTAACACTAGAACTACAAAGACTCGTCAAATTGACGGATACTCGATTCCTTCCTTGAATTAATTATATTTTTTACAGTTATCTCTTAATATTTGTGCTAAAGCTCGTTAAGGTTCCAAATTATTACATATTTAAAAAACTTCTCCATTTAGAATTACTTATTTAAAGTTGAAAGCATATTGAATTAAAGGTGCAAAAAATTGTTAAAATTACAAGCAAAAATCGTTTTGGCGAGGACAAGCACGCACGTAGCAAGTGAAACTTGATATTTATAAATAAAAGTTATTTAATTTTTTTATAAGACTCTAGCAGAATTATTTACAGAAATAAAGGAATTTAAGGATTTTTACATAATTTCTACCCACATTTTGTGGTAATGACGGAAACTGGGGCGGAAAAATGTTACATTTCGAAAAAGTTTGGCATATTTAAGGCTTTTGACCTTAAATATACGTTCCAACAAAGTTCCAAACTCAGTGTGAGCGAAACCAAGTTTATAGAGTGCGTATGTGATTAGTTGCAGACAGTAAGAAACAAAATGTATAAAAAAAAACATTCATTACCCTATATATCCAAATTTAAGCAGAACTTTTGTCATTGTATAATTTGTTAAATTTGAGATGACGTATTACCTCTGTTTTCAAAGGAGTTAACCAAATACCCTGTATAAACAGACATACCGAAGAAATTAATCTGGGTAAAACCCCGTTGCATCTTGTGGCCATGGTACTTTAACTCATCCGGCTGGTAGAATTCCTTTACGGAGGCCTGCTCCTTTTCCAAGCCCGATTGAGGAACGTGGACATAGTTGCCTGGCTCTTGTCCTTTAGCCCAAATTACGTGCATAAAATCATCCACAAAACTGTGATCAGTTGGCTCTGTGGCTTCGAATTTCTTTCGGAAAATTATAGTCGTGACTCCATCGTTCTCGTATCCTGTTCCTATTGTAAGATCTGATTTGCCTCCCCAAAATTCATCTTCCCGTGGGGTTGACCTATCACGGGTATAGTAGTCCCCAACTCTGCTTGTCTTACCCCTTGCGCTTCCAATTACGATATCTGTACAGTCCATGGGATTAAAGTCATGGCGGGGTGTGTAAGGGTGCGACTTATCCGGTTGATTTGCTTTAAAAAAAATTATAAGTATATTAGTACGTTATACCAGATTTTTGTTTTTAAAACCAAACATACCTAGAAGATGTGCTGCCCTTGCATTAGTGTTATCATTTAAAGGATTTTGAATGGAAGCAGGTTCAGGTTCTGATTTTGGTTCTGGTTCTGGTTCAGGTTCAGAGGAAGGATCAGGCTCAGAAGATGGCTCCGGTTCCGATGAGGGCTGTGGTTCTGCTGATGGTTCAGGCTGTGGTGGTTTTGAATTAGAAGTGGGTTCTGGTTCTGATGAAGGTTCCGGTTCTGACTGAGGTTCCTGCTGGGATTTCAGTTCTGGATTAGGTGTGGATGCTAAAGAAAATGGGCCTAAGAATTAGAAAGAAAAACCAAATAGTGAAAATGGTTGTACTAGGTATAAACATTATTATTCTGGAATTTTAGGCATGCATGCATTGTATGATATATGTTATAGAAAACAGCGAACAAACTAAAAACAAATTGTTTTTAGTTGCAAAGGGTTCAAAGACGATTCTTATCTAAACTGGCTCACCGAGCTCTATGTCTAAAACTTCTTTTCTTTCTAACCCTCAAAAATGTTATATGTGCATACATATATCTGCAAATAATACCATTTGAACGATATTATTTTTCGGATTTAATTTTTGTTTCTTTTTGTTTTCTTTAATATTTTGAAATGCAAATGAACAACAATTTTTTTATTTGGAAAACCGTTATATTATATTCAATATAGTCCTGCAGAAAGAATGCATGCTTGCATAAGTGATAAGTGCACGCAATTAATGAAATAAGGAAAACTCGTCTTGAGTTAGTAAAACAAAACTTACTTGGTGTAACAGCCTGGCGTCGCTTTCTGCCTAGATAAATTGTAAAAGAGAATGTAAACAAAGTTTTTTGAATATCACTTACTCTTACCTGTCTTAGCACTCACTCGATACGAAACACTAGTAGCAACAGTTATTCCCTCCTTAGGAGTAGTATCAATGTTAGTAGCAACACGTTTGGATTTTGACGTAATATTAGTTCCGGAAATAGGCTCAGGCTCGGAAATGGGCTCAGGCTCGGAGGAGGGCTCCGGCTCGGAAGTAGGTTCAGGCTCTGCAGATGGTTCTGGTTCTGATGAAGGCTCAGGCTCTGCAGCAGGTTCAGGCTCTGCAGCAGGTTCAGGCTCAGATATTGGTTCAGGCTCTGATGAAGGTTCAGGCTCGGAAGAAGGTTCAGGTTCAATAGAAGGTTCTGATTTCGAAAAGGGTTCTGGTTCAGCCGAACCTCCTATTAATGCTGTAGCATGACGAGAAATTAATTCAGGGTTCTCCTGAATATCAGGAAAATTTTTGCAACTAGCAGTTAATTGGCGAGGACGCCAACCCAAACCAACCCATGAAGTACCATTTACTTTAAGAACAAATTCGATTTCTTTAATATCTTCGAGAAGCCTCCAGTAAAGTTGGAAATCATCCGAAAGTTGCTTCATGGAATAAACAGATAAATCGAGTTCGGTAGTTTTATATGGTGATTCTAGAAGGAAGATATTGCGAACATTATAGATGAAAATCTATGAGACAAACAACTTACTTTTATTGCATCCTGGCCCATACCAACCTAAATTACAGTAACAAATCTTCTTTGGCAAGGAAGTCCCTTTCAGGTCAATACACTGTCCCTGAATGCCGCAGTCTTGGTTTGTGGTGCACTCATCGTAGAACTGGCACCTATCACCGTAGAAATTCTTATTGCACTTGCACCTCGATGGAAAATATTTTCCATGGCCTGAGCAGGTCTCTCGAAACTCCTTCCGTTCCTTGATATCGATGTCGGCGCACGACCAAAACCTATATCCACTCGCCCACTCATCTGCCTGTCGTAGAAGTCGTATCGTGCAATTATGGCAGGTAAAATCGTTGGGTATGTGAACCGTAAAAGACTGAGCTCTGCATCAAAGGAAATGTAAACAAATCGCGCAAAAAGTGTAATGCATACTTACGTTGCATCCGTTCTAACAAACTCGGAGCCATTCACTGATGGTGTCAGGTCAAGTACAGGCCTCTCCAGCTCGTCGAGCAGCTGTAACCGGAAACCACCCTGAAAATTGAAAATGATACAAATATTACTCACTTCGCTCCAGTGTCTATAACGAACATCGAGGGACCGTTAATAAGTTCAAGGAACTTGTCAATTGATAGTTGTTATGCAACTATATCGTTGAACTTCCCAAGGGGTATAATTTCTCGATCTGGGCTCTGGGTAGCTTGCGCATTGAACGAGATCTTGAAGAAAACTGCAGTATTTGCTTTGCCAGATTTAATTACATGTAATTTTTTGTATTCTTTCGATAAACGACAAGGCGACAATCCGGAAAAATCAATGAATTTTGGAAATAATTCAAACTGATTTTTTTTCACGAAATGGTTCCTTGGGATGCCACTAACAAATCCTGGAGTTTTCCCCTCGAAAGAGGTTGATTTCTCGGATTTCCTTAAACTTTTAGTTAAAATTAGTTATACACTGTTTTTTTCTCATAATTTCAGGTTGCATTGAATTTGGCACCGAGTGCATTTTCTAGAAAATGTTCCTTATTTTTTATGTATTTAATCTGGGCTGCTGTGATTACCAGCGCTAGTTTGGAGCATTTAGATTTTTTAGTTGTGGGTATTTTTTACCCACTTAGACTTCCTTTTATGGGCATTTTTATCTTTTTTTGATAAAAATGGAAAATGGGTAGCGGAAAATGACTAATTGAAGAAGAAAACGGGATGACAAAGTTAGTGATGTGAAAAATAACATTTGGCAACGCTGCCCGAAACCATCGAACAGCCTCAGCTGTAATGACCAGTCGTTGGTAAGCTGTAAGCCTGAGTAACAGAAATTAAATATTATCTCATATATTAGTCGCTGTTTCTTTAAACGCTCCTCCCTTGATTTCATTTTCGACATTGGTGCCGAAATCCGGGAGAAAGTGTAGGCGAAAACGGAAATATTTTCTTCAATGAATTTATTAACGAGTTTTCAGGTGCATATCACGGCTAAAACCAATACGCAAAATGAATTCCGCTACTCGTGCAGTTTATCGCCGGCAAATATCGCGAAGAGTGCTAGTGATTATTTAGCTTTCCCTGAAACGCAATTGAAGGACGAGAATTTAATTACAACATGGTACACGAGAAGGTGTCAGTGTGTTTGGAAAGATTCAAATCAGCGAGAGATAATGTCGAATGGGCTAAAGTTTAAATCCGCCTAGCAAACAAATCTGAAGAGCTGCCTAAGGAAGTTGAAAATATCGCTGAATATAAAGATAAGGGTTTAAGGGGACTTTCTCTTTTAGAATTGAAAAAAAAAACACTTGTTTAACATTTTTTTTTGTGAAAAGACTATTATTTTTAATGAATTTTATTTATATTTTTGAATGTAATATATAATAATGACTAAAAGAAATTATTTCAACAAATATAATAGTGTTTTTACACGAAATTTTGAACAAGTATGTTTTTCCTCAATTATAAAAGAAAAAATCCCCTTAAGCGTCCTATCTCAACTTCAACAACGGCTGGCTAAGCTACAACAACGGCATCATTAAAGTAACGACAGTACTATTATTTGTAAGGAAAGCCAAGCCCGACGGTCATCAACTGTGAAATTCCCGTAAGTTTTCGAGCAAATTTCATGAGTGGCTTCTGTTCTGGGAACAATTCCGCAGTACAGTGCATGAAAATCCCGCTCTAAGTGCAACTGACAAGATTAACTTGTCGTCGTTATGCTGCTGCCGTCGCATTATTAACGGAGGAATATTGAGCTACAGAAAAGATGGTGGACAAGAACATGCAACAGCTCATGGCCTGTTCACGTCATGATGCGAATGGATTGCGACGACTGTATAATACCGTATTTACAAGTGCACGCATTAAAAAATACACAAGTGTAGTAGTATAGATATCTAAAGTATGGATCTCGATTTTTGAGTTTTCCGCACCCAAACAATTTTATATATCTTAAAACCAACATTGAAGAATTTTGATATTGAATAGCAAATTTCAATACTCTGTGGAATGATATATACATATATACATATAAAGGCCAATTGCTACAAATCAGAAAGCAACATACTATATGTCATATCTTTTAAAAAAATGAAAAAAACAAATCTTATCATTCTAATTCTCGATAACTTATCTTTGTTCTAGCGTAACGCATATTTCGAATAACTAGAGAGCCCCAAGTTTCACTGAATTATCAAATAATTTTGGGGAATATGATAAGAACGCGAATCTATAAAAATTGAGCAGAGTGAATAAATCAATTTGTTAGAGGTTAGATCTTCGCGATTTTTAATTTTTTGCCGCACCATGGCAACTAAATATTTTAAGCTCACCTTTGTAATATTTTTAGTGGTTTTTGTGTTGGCAGGTATTTAAGAATTGATGCATATTTCCGAGAATTAGGATATAAATTGTTAATTTAATTGTTAAATAAGAAGTAAAAGCTGCATACAAATGAAAAATGATGATTAATCTATATACAGTAGGTGATCAATGAATTAGAAACACTAGAATTTTTTTAAAGTTTTTGAGAATTTGTGGATATTTAAAAAATTTAGTAAAAATTATGTAAAATTGACTCAGCTTCATCTGGTGTACATAAGGTTTTAAAAATTTAATATTTCGTCGTTTCCCCTTGGCTTTAATGACTACTTTTATTCTATCTGGAATACTTTCAATACAACTCTTGATCATTTCCTTAATTTCAGCGTCGTTTTCAACAAATCCAACAATTCTCAATGGGATTGAGATCAGGAGCTGCTTCCGTGACAGCCTCTAAGCAACATTCGTCACTAATTATGACCTGGATTTAAAAAAAAATATGAAAAATCGATATTTTTGACAAACATACGGGTCAACGCAACCCTAATGTTGCAATTTTTAATTACTTTTTTGCAATCATCGATGGTTAAGTTTATATGAAGTTTTGCACAAATGTATCGCTTTTTCTTCATTTTTTCCGTTAATTTCGGCTTGATTGCAGGTCGCCTACATTTTAGACATGCCTCACGAATTCTTCTTCTAACTTTCACCGCTGATATATTTACTCCCGCTCATTTAGCTCTCTAGTGAGTACACGTACTGGTACCCTGCGTTGTTGTCCACCCTTCCGAATAATTTCCCGGTCAGTTCTGGCAGCGGTTTTCCTTCTACTCCTACACTTTTCCCGTTTATTATGACGAGGAGATAGCCCAACTTCAATATTTTTTGATATTCTGCTCACTGCGGCCGCAGAAACTTCAGCTCTTCTAACTATTACTCGAAGAGAAAACATTTGCATTCTCAACAATGTTGCAATTTCGATTTTGTTTTCACAAGTTATGTCTTTTCGTCGTCCAACTATTAAAAATTGACAAATTAACAAAAAGGATTCATACACAACCTAAAACCATATTTTTTAACTTTTTTTTCACATTTCGTTAGCCGATTACTTCGCTAACAGTAACTGTTTATTTTTGCCTACAAAAACACTTTAATTCCTCTATAATCACTTCACTCGATAACCTTTCTTAATGCAAATGACTGCACTTTAGTTGAAATCGCCTTTGTGTACTCTTTTTATACCTCTTTTTTACCCATTCTAGGAAGGATATTATGCAATTTACCTCTAAACCAATGCGAGAGATTCCATTACTTGATTTATGCAAAAATCTTTTCATCAGACTTCATCAGAAATGCATATTACACATTATAAATTGAAAATGTGTTAACATTTTTTCCTACTACTTGCCTACTTTTTAAGTTATTCTGCCGTCCCGGTACTTAATTGACACGATGCCTAGTACAATAGACTACTTGCATATATATGATTCTTGGTAATTTATCACTTTCGGGCCTTAAAACAACTTCTTATTTATTATATGTATAAAGAAGGCTTCTTCCAAATTCTAACCTAGAACTAAACACTTTCAAATTTGGAGTATCAGTTCAGTTAATAAAAGTTAACTAAACCGCGTGTTAGAGATGGATAATTTTCTTAAAACTAGCGACTAAAGTAGAAGGAAATATTTTTCAATCAGCAAGTCTTGGTGAAGTCTCGCAAACATTGTCTTGGTCTTGCATTGTCTTGGTAATGCTACCGCAGGTATATGTAGTACTGGTCTTGGTCTTAGAATTTCTGCAATCTGCTCATCACTAAATTCAAGACCAAAACCAAGTGTGCAAGACCAAGATTTTGTATTAATATTCGTATCGATTATCATAGTCTTGCTCTTGGTCTTGGTCTTGTTATGCTCATCACTAGTCGATTGTCAAATTGGCGGACGCTTAATCAGGCCGGAAATTGAGTGGTCCGTTTTTATACAGAGTGCCTCAGACTACCCGCCCACCCCTTCTGAATCGATAACAAATGTTTTTTTTTCGAAAAAGTAAAGTTTTCTTCATCGATTAGCGTTATTGTTAATTTCCGGTCTTCTGGTTACGACCGGAAGTGATTTATTTTGGCCGGAAGTTCATTTTTTTAAACGGAAAATGCTTATTTCAAACGCGGATTCTTAGATTCTAAGTTGTGAAAAACGTATGCTGGAGAAACTTCCACTTCCGGTTTTGACCGGATGTTCGGTTTTTCAAACGAAAAACGCTTATTTTGTCTGCGGATCCGTACAGTATAAAACATGTGAAGTGGAGGAATATTGTTTCGACTGGAAAACATCTGAAATACTAGAAAGCAATCTGAACATCTTCTGAATGTGCTCTAGTTGTTCGAAGCCTGGTCGTCCTGGTGATTCTTCCCATATGCAATCTCAATTGTTTGGTTGAACCTATTAAATCTATAATTAATCTGCCTTTAGCACCGACTAGCTCATCAAACATCTTCAGCTTCAAAGCGTTCATATGGTAACATTACCGCTATTCAAATTGATAAGCAGCAATTATATGCAAAGCGATCATATGTTCGCACTACTGGAGTTGTGCCAGTGACTCTTGCTCCTAGAACTCCTACAATTATGTAGCGAGTGTTATAGGGCATTATCGGCTAAAATTGCAACTTCTGTCAAAAATGTCTCTGATACTTCCATCTGGATCTGCACCGTTGCCTCTGATACTTCCATCTGCATCTGTTGTTAACCATGAAAACTGGCATTTCGTTAATAATAAGCATCGCGGCAGAAAAGTCTTCGGCAGACTTTTCTGTTTTACGTAGGATGAAATGGTTCTCATCTGATACTGCTGCTGAATCTATGTTTCGGATAAGCTGAATTTAGATAAATCAGTTCTCAAATATTTTCCTTTAATAAAAAAAACTGCGACGTTTCTTCCTTGAAATTTATCAGCTTTAAGTTGGGAGTTCCCGGTTATATATTCAACCAGTTTCTCGATCCATCTATCTGGTCTGCAGGTAGAAGTATCATAAATTTAGGTCATAACGATAATTTATATTTTAATAAATCTTATTCTTTTTCCGATGAGAGAACATATTATGGTATCTCTGTTTATTATCAAAACATTAGAAGTTTGAGGACTGAGTTGAATGAAAACAATTATGATATAATCTTGTTAACTAAGACTTGGCTAATGATATTTCATCTTCTGAATTCATTTCAGTTTTTTTGGTAAAAACAAACTTTTATTTCGCAAGTATATTATATGTGTACATTACTCAAAGTATGTTCCATCGGAAGCTGCGACGTTTGTTCATCTTTCAGGCAATTTCCGGATTCCATCTCTGAATAAGTGCTCGTCCTTGGAGGCGATCCTATTATGAAGGCAATTTTGGATATTTTCATAAGAATGGTACCGTTCTCCATTAAGGGCTGACTGCATCGACCGGAACAGATAGTAATCTGAAGGAGCAATGTCTGGTGAATACAGCGGGTGCTATAACACTTTCCATTTCTGCCTTTCTAAGTTGTTTTTAACCGATTCTGCAATATGTGCTCTAGCATTATCATGTTGCAGAATTATATTAGTGATTCTCCCATTCAAGTCGTTTTTCTGCAATAGCTCACTTTAAACGGATGCATTGTCCTCTGTAGACATCGCCAGTAATAGTTTCAGAAGGTTTCAGGAACTCATGATATACAACACCTTTCATATCCCACCAGATACATAGCATAACCTTTTCACAATGAATAACCCGCTTTGGCTGTGATGGGCTAAGTTCACCACGCTTTACCCAAGCTTTTTGACCTTTAGGATTCTCATAGTCAATCCACTTTTCATCTCTTGTAACAATTCTATGTCCAAAATCCTTTTCTTTGTTGTCCTTGCAGTAGCATTTCACAAACGATCTTTCACTTTTTTTGTTGCCTTTCGGTTAATTCATGTGGTACCCAATTTCCTTGTTTTTCAACAAATCCCATTGCTTATAACCGTTTTTCAACAGTTGATCGTTAAACATTTAATGCTGCTGCCAATTCTGCTTGAGTTTGACATGGATCTTCATCGAGTAATGTTACCAATTGTTCACCTATAAACTTTTTCGGCCTACCTTTACGTTCAACGTCTTCAGCAGCGAAAATACCATCTTCTGCACATACCATCAGAAAGAGCATTCTCCGTCACCGTACGGTTCTACAAGTAAACGATGATTTTCTGTAACGGATTTCTTTAAATTATAAAAGTATAGCAAAACTTCCCGCAAATGCCGATTACTTGGCACAAAACTATCCATTTTCGATCGAAACAAAATAAATGTTTTACACACTTTAACTGACTGGCAGATAGTGCTTTCAACATTGACAGTAACCCCTGTCAAATACATTTTAAGCCGTTTCACACATAATACATACAGTTGAAGTTACTCCATCTATTAGAAAACGAAACTTTCCATTTCTCATACCCAATAGTTTTGTTAAATCTAAGTGCTTATCTTCCTTTCGGGTATATGATTTTAGAAAAGCTGAGTTTAATAATTTAAATTGCTTTTCTGATAATGCAGATTGGTTTAATCTTTTAAAAAAGCCATTCATTGGAAGAGGCATATACATAGCAGCTTTCTTGAAATTATAAAAAGTGGTCTTGATTTTTTTGTTTTGGTTATTTTAAAATATTATATAGACAATAACCATCCTAAATAGCTTAAAAAATCCCTTCTTCGTTCAAAAAATGCTAAAAATAAAGCACATAAAGCCTGCATATATGCGCGTGATAAATATGGTCAAATAATTAATGATACCGCTGTTGCTAACTTTAAAACATTGAGGAATGAATTTGAGTTTTTGCATCGCTTTCTTTACAAATAATATATTCTCTCTATCAAATCCTGCATCAAACATAACAGCCGTGCATTTTGGAGCTATTTAAATAATAAACGCGAGTTCTTTGGATTTCCAAATTAAATGGAATATGACAACTGTCATTCTAATAATCCATAGGAGGCCTGCAAACTTTTTAATTAATTTTTTGAATTGCTCTATTGCGATGGTACTCCAACTAATGTTGCCATGCTTTCCAATTGAGACAGTCCTTTGAATATTGGCATTTTATCATTAACTGAACTCGATATCAGAGCGGCAGTAAATGATCTCCAGTATAATTACTTTCTTGATACTGACAAAATTTATCTCCTGGCTTTCTCAAATCATATGCTGATTCTTTGGCTTTACCTTTGACTTTTAATTTCTAATTTATCGCTAACTACTGGTAAATTTCTTGATTTGTGGAAAATATCCACTGTCATACCAATTTTTAAGAGTGGTGCTAAGCATTTGGTAAAAAAATTATAGAGCAGTTTCATTGATGAAAACAATTCCTAATTTATTCGATTGTATTGTGGCGAATAAGCTGGCTTTTTTATGTAGGGAAGTTATGTGTTCACGCCGTTCACGGCAACATGGCTTTTTAAAAGGAAAATCTACTGTCACTAATCTTGGTTTTTTTACGAATTATTGCTTACTTATGGAAGATGGCTACCAAGCCGACACAATTTATACTGACTTCTCTAAAGCATTCGACAAAGTTCACATCTCTGTTCTTGTTAATAAACTTCATTAACTTGGCATTCACTCAACCTTTTTTCAGTGGGTTTCATCTTATCTGTAATTAACGGTTATTGGCCTAGAATATTTAATGCTAATTCTAGTGGTCCACAAGGTAGCCACTATGGTCCTATTTTATTTAACTTATTTATAAATGATATTTGCAATTGCTTTTCAAATTCTCGATGTTTAATTTATGCGGATGATCTAACAATTTTCATTAAAATAACTGACCAAACTTGCTGTTTAATGTTACGTTACAGCAAGATCTAATCAGTCTTTTAAGCTGGTGCTCAACTAATTGCCTCCAACTTAATATTTCTAAATGTAAGGTTATATCATTTTGTAGAGCAGATGTTTGTTATAATTATAAGTACGTTTTAAACTCTGAAGCTTTAGGCCGTGTTGAGAATATCGCCGATTTAGGTGTTATCCTTGACAAAATGCTCTCATGTTCTCTCCATATCGACGAAATCATCTCTAAGGCTTATAGAATGCTTGGTTTCATTAAAAGGAGTATTAAAGGGTTTACTGATCCTTTCGCCATTAAAGTTTTATATGTCTCCTTAGTAAGATCTCTCCTGGAATATGCCGCTGTTATCTGGTGCTCTATGTGTAGGTACTACATATATTAATAGAATACAAGCAGTGCAAAAGAACTTTAATAGATTCTTGTGTTTCAAATGCAATCGTTTTAAAATGTGTCTCCATCCTATAAGTCTCGGCGTCTGTTATTTGGTTTGTCAACACTCGAGTTTAGACGCGATTGTAGTTTGTTGATCAATGGTATAAAATGCGCAGAATAGCTCTTCCTGATAATGATTTATGCCTCCGAAATATGCTTTCGTTCAAGAAAGCTGCTACTTGCTCCTTCTCAGAGAACCAACTACGGGTCTCAGGAAGTTATGACCAGCTGCACGATAAACAAGTAACGTTTGAAACTTTGAAGGTTTAGTTTGATTTATGGAATACAACATATATCTAGACAACGTTAAAAAAAAAAAAAACAATTGTCAATTCATATAATAAAATTTTAATCATTTCAGGTATAACATTTTGTGATGATCCTGTGTGGCAAAAAAGTCTTCCAATAACATGTTTGGCATGTACGGGTGAGGATAGTTGCAAGCCACTGTCAGCAAAAGAAACAAAATGTTCAGAAAACAGTGAACAATGTGTAACACTCTTCAATTCCGATAATAAGGTTGTATTCCGTGGTTGCTCTAAAACCATTACTCAACAGGAATGCGAAAAACCCGGACAAAAATGCTACTATTGTAAATCTAATAAATGTAACAAGGCTACAGATAAAAATGATTATAAAACTTGTATAAGCTGCAACACAGCATCAAACCCAAAATGTGTGAGTAATGTACAAAACATTACAGACAAAAAAGATTGTTACAATGCATGTATGGTTGCCTTGTATTTGAAAGATAGTAGTAAGAATCCTAGCTATGAGTTAGTACGATCTTGCTTAGATGACAAGGAAGAGGCCGATCAGGTAAAATGTAATGGAGATGAAGAGAGCAACTGTAAAATGTGCAATAATAAAGACGATTGCAATAATTTCATGGTGCCTGAAAAGCGCTTGAAATGTTACCAGTGTCGAGGAGACACTTGCAAGAATCCCGACGAAAAGCCAGCTCTTTGCATTACTTATAAAAAGGACGACACTTGCGTCTTCATCCTTGATGACGATAAAAACATTGCTGAAGCCCAGTGTAAAAGTACACTACCAAAAGATAAAGCCGAAGAGTTAGAAATGTATGGCAAACTTGTCCCATGTACAGGGAATGGTTGTAACTCATTCGACGGAATTCCAAAAGCAGCTAATTGTATTGTATGTAACTCCATTGAAGAAGAAAAATGTGCTACAAATCCGGAAGTATTGAAAACATTTCGTCAATGCGATTTCCGCCACTGTTACACTAAAGTTCTATGTAAAGCTATATTTCTTTACTCAAATAATTAGAACAATTTTATTAATTTTTTATCCTTAAGTTGGAGCTACGATACGTGGATGTTTCTCGAGCTTACACTATATCCAGCAGGCAGAATGTACTCCGACCAGCACTGGATCATGCACACGGTGTACGGGAGAGAAATGCAACAATAAAGTAGATAATCACATTATAAATAAATTAAAATTAATTATTTTATCACATAGATTTTTCCCGCGAATAGAAGAAAATGTCATAGATGCAACTCTGTTTCTGATAAAGATTGTGAAGGAAATCCAAAAACAATTGAAGTTTGTTGTGAATATATCACTAATGATTCCTGTGTTACAACATTCGAAACGAAGAGCAACATAACACAACGAGGATGTCTATCAGAATTTCCATGTAATGAAAAAGATCCCAAAAAATGTCAAGTGTGCAGAAATGAAGACTCTTGCAACATTATTAATTTGAAAAAGAAAAATAATGCCCAAAAAATGTCTCTGACAATAGCAGCAGCATTAACTGTAATATGTCACTTAGTGCTTTAATTGCTTTTAGATCGCGTAATCGCTTTTTAATTAATTTGAAATATTATGAATTCATGATTCAATCATTCTATTTGCAATTAATTAAGTTCTTTTCCAGAAATTTTGTATGGGAGCCGTGTGTTCTCCAAAACAATGCCGGGTAATATAATCCCCATCTTTTGATCAGTAATCCCCTATATATGTGTACAAAATTTCATTGATATTGGTTGGTTTCACATTTATTTCTTATAATTTATAATACACTTTTTTAGAGATTATTGACGGTTTTAAACGGGGGGGGGTCTTGTTAAACTGCACTCTACAGAAAAAAATCTAAAAATCGATCCAAAATACTACCCTCTAGTTTAGGATAGCTCTCTGGAACTTTTCCCTGCCAACCTCTGTAAAATATACGCCCGCCTTAAGTTAAGCACTTTCTTAAATTGCGAAAATTTACAGTTTGGTGATCTGCACGGATAAAAATAATAATAATAAATAATAAAGAACATATTCCGAGACATCGTTTAATTTCCCTGTGAATGCAAAAGTATACTCTTACCATGAGAAATAGCCAAATTATGGCCTTTTGCTTTTGTCGACCTAAGGACCATCTGAAACAAAATGCGACCTGGATATTTGTTGTTTTGACTGATTTTTGATTAGACCCAATATTATTTTTTAACACCTAGGTAATAAATAATACCAGAAATGATTCGCGTCCGCAAAACATCTGAAGAAATGTGCAACATATTCGAATTTAGTAATTTTCAAATAACTTTCTTACTTATTTTTATACTCATAGTCTCTAGATAAAAAATGTCATCAGAAATGGATCCATTGTCGCACGTATCCCTAATGGATAATCCAAGTCTAAAGCCTAAAATTTTTGAAATTTAGCAATTAAATTAAACCTTGCTTCTTTAAAAAAATTCCAGAATATTCTCAGAGGGCGGGTGAAGAACTTAAGCCGAAAATCAGCTAACAAATTTATCTCCGTACGTAAACGAGAAGCGCAATTGCATCAGTAAAATATGTTAAATAAATAAATTCGACTGACAGTCTGATTTACGTAATCTTAATGCTTTAGAATTAACTACATTCTAAAAGCATAATACAGTAACAAAATAAGGTCAAAATTATTTAGTTTGATATTTTTACACTTACGCGATGTGGATAGGCGAGGTGCCATGTAACATTGAATGTTGATCCCGAGAGAAATGAAGTTCTAATTGTACCTGAAAAGAAAAATGCAATGCATTATCCCAAAAATTAAAAATAGAAACTTATAACTAATAATAGTATTATGATACAATATAATAGAATATATAGTACCAAATAAAATATCTAATTCTTTATAGGTATTTCTAATAACCAGTTAGCACAGTTTTACGTATACAAGTAAAAATGTAAAGGCATGGTAGAGTGGTTAGTTGTTTGGTTAATGTGTCACCCGACGAAGCACAGTGTTGCAAATTTTCAAAAAGCTATCTAAAATTCGAAATACCGTCGGATATGCCTAAAATAAAGCATACAGGGGTTTTAGTATTTCAAATCTGAGAACAAAACAAATTGAGGAATTCAATATGGCGGACCAAGAATATAAAATGTGATCGGATTTTCATAAACATTTGTATGTGTGGGTTTTTAAGGTCACTTAATTCAGCTCCGATATCAGATCAAAAATTCAATATAGCCGAATCAAAATGGCGGACTAGAAATTCTTAACTCAATTGAGTTTAAATAAAAGTTCGTACATTGGTGTTTTGGGGTAATTTATATCGATTCTTATATTAAAATGGAGAAGTTAAACATATTGAAACCAATATGGTGGACGATAATTCACAAAATTTGCTTTCTAATCACTTTACTGACTTCTGATATCAAAACTTTAAATATAAAATTGATAATTCTTACAATTTCTATAACAATTTAGTAAAATGTAGTAACTTCGGACCACCATATTATATCCGCCATCTTTAATTTCAAAATGTATATAACATATTTGAAATCAGCAAGTTCTAAAACACTTTTGTACCAATTTTTATAAGAATCCTGAGAGATTTAATTTTTGGTACGCCATATTGGATCCGCTATTTTGAATTACGACACTAAAAGCATCCTATATTAAGATTTAAGGAATAGACTGTATAATGGAAGAAACCTCATCAAAATCAGTCATGTATTTCTAGAGCAATAACAGGGTAAAGAACAATTTTGATACCATTGATAGAGATGCAAAAGTGGCTTAAATATGCATCTGCGGGAGTTTGTCTGACTTTTATAACCTATTACGAGTAACGGTCGATAAGAGAATATCTTCCCGTTGGAATCATCGCGCCGACCCGCGCCGGTCGATTTGCAGGCCTTAATATAATAAGATATTTTCCTTCGACTTATGGGTTAAGTTTAGAGCGACGTCATGCTTTAACCATTACACAATTTAAATACTATTAAAGTGCAATCAGAAGAGTGACCTATTAGCTATTGAATCTATTATACATATATGTGCGTATCTTATTGCCGTTCAGGTGAAAAATAGTTTTAAAGAATTTCGGATAAAATATCAAAAATTTCACTTATGAAAATTATATCTACTTCAACGGTAACACAGTAATATATAGTATTCAAGCAAAAATTTGATTGCAATGTGAAGTGCCAGTCAGACCTTAATAAATCTGTATATATACAATATAAGACTTGTCCTTTCAAGCCCGTTTTTTAAGTTATGGCCAGCTTTTTAATTATTTGGAACATTGTGTGACGGTCTGGTCTAAGTTCAATTAGCGCTAAATTGAGCCGTTTTAATGCCACCAAAATATTAAAAAAAAAATAACGAAATGTCATCGGAGCTACCAACATAGATCAAATTGAAATTTAAGCTTTTAGCAACTACCTACATAGAAATACGAATCTTTACCTTCATGGGCGGAGCTAGAGGTTATCTATTGGGGGCAGACTTTTATCAAGTATATGGGAAAAAATGTCCAAAAATCAAGAAATAATAAAAAGGAAATTTTGTGCGATTTTCTTGCGATTTTAGTTTAAGTGGTACAAATAATAGGCATAAAAATAAAAAATTTTTTTACTAGGCAATTAAAAATATGAAATATTCTTTATTTTATGTATACATATAATAGATTAGTTAACAATTTCCAATATCGAAAGAAAAATAACATTAAAAATGGCGGAGATATGAGTCGCTCATAAATCCTTGTTGATTGTGTACATGATTTCTCCGTCCAGCATTGTTAAAACAAAAATTGTTTCTTCAGAAGTATAATGGCTAAGACGTGACGAAGGGAAAAAATTAAAAAATTTTTTTGGAGAAATGACAGCTGTTTGCAATAAAAAACTCGAATATCCATCAAATTTTTGAGTTTAAAAAATATATAATTTTTGAATACGGAACCCAATCGCTTTAGGTAATATTATAAATAATAAGTGGTGCAAATTTCAGCCAAATCGGTTCAGTAGATTTTGAGATATCGTGTACACTAGTTCAGAGCCGTCGCGAGGGGGGGGGCTGCTGGGTTTCTCACAACACAACACGACGGCTCTGCACCAGTTTGAAAAAAGGAGTTTCGCGAAAAACATGAAAGAAAAAAAACTTCGACGTCAACACCTTAAAAGCAATTTTTTTTAAGGTACTATTACCGTCTAGAATGCTAAAAAATGACATATATTCAACAATTTTTTTTTTCACTTTCTATATTATATATTGTTATCAAACTTTTTTTACAGTATTAAGCAGTTCTTGAAGATTACGAAAAAATTTTTTATTTTTATTTTCTATTAACCTTAAATTTAATACAGGGCGCTCAAATTTTCTTCTCAAAAAAACATTGCTGCATGGCGGACAGTTAATCTCTGGAACGGTAAGTCTGAAACATAAAATTCAAAAAGAGTTACAAAAAGGAAGTGCTCTTACGTGATCGTTTACCAGAAAAATTGAAAAATCATTAAAAATAAAAAAATGGCGGACATTTCAAAAAATTTTTCAAAAATCGCCCTTTTTTTGGACCTTTTTTCAGGCTCAAAAATTTTATATATTTTTTTTGTGGTCAAATTGTGGTAAACTATCACGCAGGATATAACAACGAACAGAATGCTTCAAAGTTTATTAAAATCGGCCCAGTAGATCAGGAGATTAACTGTCCGCCAGTTAAAAAAACCTAAACTCGAGAAAAACGCATTTAAAGTTTATTTAGAACATGGGAACAGCCGAGAGCGCGCTTCAATTGAGTCGTTATATCTCGGCACTGGCTTCGAATTTCGATTTAATATTTTAGACAGTTATTATTGAAGGTATAAAGAATCTAAAAATGTAAAAAAAAAAAAATTCATTTTTTGAAAATTCTAGACGGTAATAGTACCTTAAATTACTTTCAATCTGCGATTCCTGAACCATACATAAGGTTTTCTAATGCTTTTGCGATGTCCTCCGTTATCTGAGTTACAGTTAATTTAATCTTTCCAAAGGAATTATATTATTGTTAAAGATAGATACGTAGCGGTCCGCACGCTACCAGAATTTCGGGTTGGCTCCCTGACTCGCTCACTTCTCATTGCTACAACTTTGAATTTTGGAATGTTTGAACGTTTAAAATATTCTTAAAAGTATAAACAATTTATTTAGCAAAAAAAAACAATTTTTTGAAAATTTCACGGTGATGTTAACCCCTTAATGAAAATTCTTGTTTTTTAAGCGTATCGTTGATTAGTACAAATTTTTTTTGCTTTTTCTAAATGATTTATGAAATTTCTAAAATTTCCCCGCAGGGGATCGATCCACGACTATTATAAATATTTAAGTTGTTAACAATTTATATCTTTAAGTTGTTAACGATTTATATATAACGTTGACCCTCCTCTATAAGTATAATGATAAAGACGCGTTTCAATGTGTCTGCGTATGTGATACGCGGGGTTTCGAACACTTTTTAAACGATAAGATAATACAATAATGACACTAGTTAAACGATAAGGTAATACAATAATAACACTAGTCAAAATTTTCTGCGGCCAAATAAGTATTGCTTCATTTCTATATTTATATATATACATTAGGGTGCTTTTTCTTTCGTGACTATTTTTTTTTTGTCAGTCCCACCTCGAAATTTTGTGGCAAATACCTAAAGAAAAATTCCCTGAAATTTGGAGCCCTTAATATTAATATTAAGTACTAGACCAAGGCGTATAAAGATTTCCCATATAAAATACACATAAACTTTGATTATTTTTCTTCAAAACTCTACAGCTCAGAGGCATTTTATGGTATAATCCTGGTCAATGGTAGGATTTCTTCAGAATTGAATGCTCTACAAAAGTGTCCATTGCAGTGTAACCCTAACTCCCACCAGCGAGGTAGTACGGGTCATTGACCCCAATTTTTCCACGAAATTCTCGCTTTTTGCCCCTATCTCTTAAACAACAAGAGGTACAGAAAAAGTGAATATGACAAACTTTTAGCAAATTCAATTTCCTACAAAAAAAACACCAAATTGCTAACAGCGATATTTCTTGTGATATTGGGCTTTGAAGTTGAGGTAGTGTTTCTACAATTTGGCTCAATAATCCATCAAAATTCCACACTACCTCAATTTCAAAGCCTAATATCTCAAGAAATATCGAAGTTAGCGATTTGGTGTTCAAGAACTTTTTGGAGGAAATTGAATTTCCTACAAGTTTGTCATATTCACTTTTTCTGAACCTCTTGTTGTTTACGAGATAGGGGCAAAAAGCAAGAATTTCATGGAAAAATTGGGGTTAGTGACCCGTACTACCTCGCTGGTGGGAGTTAGGTTACACCGCAATGGACACTTTTGTAGAGCATTCAATTCTGAAGAAATCCTACCATTGACCAAGATTATACCATAAAATGCCTCTGAGCTGTAGAGTTTTGAAGAAAAATAATCAAAGTTTATGTGTATTTTATATGGGAAATCTTTATACGCCTTGGTCTAGTACTTAATATTAATATTAAGGGCTCCAATTTTCAGGGAATTTTTCTTTAGGTATTTGCCACAAAATTTCGAGGTGGGACTGAAAAAAAAAAAATTGTCGCGAAAAAAAAAGCACCCTAATATACATATATATATAATTGAACATTTTGGTTTGCGAATTCGTAATCTACGGAAAAAATCCTATAGAAATCAAGCAATACTTATTCGACCGCAGAAAAACATATAAAATTTGTAGCTCTGTGTAATAAGGTAATACAGTGAATTCTTCAAATGCAGCTGAAAATAAAGGGTTTATTTAAAATACAAGATTTCTTGGAAAGTAGATGCATAAATAAAATATGGGGATATAGTGTGTGCGTGATCCATTAGAAATAGTATTTGTACTAACATGTTATACATTTTTTTACAAACGTTACTCTGCTGCAGTGCTCTGCTGAATCGTGCAGTTCCAAGTAAAAATGTAAGGAAAATTCTTATCTATCGAAGTTTCAAGGATATTTTACAGGACCGTAAAGATTCAACTGAATTTAGAGGCTGAATCAACCTAATATTGCTGTGGTTCAAATGCCCGAATTGCGATTGAATCAATCGCATTTTGTGATTGATTCAATGCCCAAACAATGGTGGAATCAAATAATTTCGAAAAGTTGAACCAATTATTATAAAATAATTGAAAGAGGGGTCGGTATTTTTTTAGTGTACGTGTGTATAAAAATACAATTTTATATTTAAAACAGCTAACATTCAATTAGCATGATGGTAGTTGGTTGTGGAATTATGGATTTTTGAAAAATAATTTGAAAAACGAATAGTGGAATAATTTTCCGATTTTCGCTCTGAAATCTTGGGGGGAGGGGGGGAGGGGGGGGCACTGCTCTCCCCCATACCCCCACCGTAACTCCGCCAATGCATATCTTACGAAATAATCCATTAAATTCACTTTTTTCATAAACGGAATATTTTATAAAATAGAAATATAAATCAATAATGATCAGAATGCATGCTAATAAAAGCCCAAAATAACTTATTAAGAGTTGCAGGTAAACGATATTTTATACATATATAACTTAGAATGCGGGATGCGCTGTTGATAGAATTGCTTGCCCCAATTTGTTTAACTTATATTTTTGCTTCCCAGCATTTGAAAACTCCATTCAAATAGTGTGCGGCTAAATTGCTCACAGATTCAAACTCGATGTAATTACCTGCTTTCTCAATAGCAGCCGCTCAAGATTATTCGCATTCATTGACAAAACACCCGAAGCGCAAAACTTCGTACCCAGTGGTATGAGGTAACCGCAGAAAGGTAAACAAGGGCCCACTTTCATTTTTATTGCATTCAACTTAAGCAACACGCGGTAACATGTGCTGCGGCACCGGATCCTCCACCATTTTCTCCCACAATCCAAACTCCCTTTGAATTTAGAGAAACGTGAAAATCTCGACGTTTGTAAGAATTCACTAATAATTTTTCACCTCCGCGCAGTCTGCGCCGTTATTACATAATAAATTGTTGAATAGTGCGTTGGGCACAGGTTGGATCTTTCACTGTCTCAAATTTCGACATCTCATTAAGTGGAAACTTCGCGTAATAGACAGATTAATTGGTAGCCACAATAGTGCGAAGGCATGCCCTTTTTAAGTTTAATAAAGTGATCTGTGCTAACAGCCAACATCAGCCGTACTCTGGAATTTATGCATTTCTTTTTTCTAAGCGCAACTACAACTGTTGCAAACTAGGAAGTTTCCTCTGAACCCGGCAGTACCAGTGTAACACATGCCAGTGCGAAATGCAATTTCACTTGGATGATTCTACAGATGACCAACACAAGTGGCGGAAAAAAAACGCACAAGAGTAAGATGTATTTATTTCTTAATGTCGAATGAAAAATATGAGTAATAAAGGTTGAGGTATTTTGTTAATTATATAAATGTAAAAGCTTTAGTTATCCTTGGAACAGAAATCTGTTGCTTTATACGCTAAGGTTTTGAGTTATTTTATTCGTATCTGTATTTGGTTTATTTCTACCATAGTGAAGCTAATTCAGGAACACCAACAGAATCGAAATACGGAGCGACTGAAGAGTTCGAAATGGACCTAGAATGATTACAATAGAATGCGACGGAAATCTACATCAAGTATGTTTGCAGAGAGGAGAATATTAAACTTTTTATCTATAAATATTTTGCTATACCCACTTTGTAAGATAATCCTCCAGGCGATTATCGAAGTGATATGCATAAAACACAATTTTCAACGATTACAGCGTTATTTGCAATAATTCAAAAAAATATTAAAAGTTACGTATTTTATTCCGGAAATCCGAATCTTCAAAATATAAGTTGTATGAAAGTACGGAAAAATAGTTAATTTCATTTTCACCGATTACAGAATCACCTATGCTGAAACTGGTTTTGTCATCTGGTGAGCCCTTTCGTAAAATGACATTTTGGATATTTTTTCGAAGGATGTTTAGTTTATATCTCTAGATACTTTACAGTCTCAATTTAAAAAAACCCAGTCAAGAAAGAGTTGGGCACGCACAAAAGAAAGAAAGACTTATCGAACGATACCCCAATAAATGAGCTGAGTGAAAAATAAAGACTCTCTTCATTTTTCATTGTAAGGGAAAGAGTGTAAAAAAAGGTTTTTTTTTCAAATGTTCTTCATTTCTGTTTTTGAATTATCAATATACACCTTTATTCCGAATTTCATTAGTGCGAAAGAGAGAAAGTAGTACTGACTGACGTGGTGAAACTACGGTACGCTAGAAAGTCAAACTAGCCCGCCAATTCACAATGGACCCGTGGCAGGTTTTGTAGGAAAGATACTCTATTTATAACAATTAATTTTGGCCTCTAGGCTCCAACTGACTTTAGAGAAAATATGTAATGACAATATTTGTTATACTCTCCAAAGTTTTCTCACGGACGTGTGATGTGAGTAAACATCAAAATTATATATAGTAGGGGAGACCGGGGATGGTTGACCCAATTTCAGTTTAGATGCTTATATTTTGTTTTTAGTATTAGTATTTTTGTTTCAGTGTATATTATTGTAAAAACCAATTTTGATAGGTACACTATTAAGCTATAAAAACAAATGACAAAAGTCTCGCAATCAGTTATAATATAGAATACAAGCATGATCTGGTGGAATATAAAATTTGAGTCAACCTACCCCAGACATGGGGTAGTAAGTTGACCTACAAATTAAAAAATGCAAGATCTACGGATATATAAAATTAAAATAACAAGAAGTAATTGAAATAACATTTTCTTCATTGAAACAAATAATTATCAATTCTATGACAATTGAAACAAATAAAATAAACTTCATATTAGAATAAATAATCAAACATTTAAACATTTGATCAACAAAATACTTAACGTATAATACTATTACTCTTAAGTATCTGAAACAAAACTAGAAAAATTGTATTTGGTTTATTCATTTGGTAACAAACATACTTTACTAATAAAGCTAATATTATTGTTAATTTTAATTATTTTGTAACAGTCTTAAGTCTTAACTGATATAATTATTATAATTATATGATTCAAAGGAATAGATACATCATTTATGAGATCAGATGATGAAACCAGTCTTCTAAATCAGAGGTGCAATATTTACATTAACCTCCTGCGGCCCACGGTCCTACCAGTAGTACTAATTCAGACCCGGACCTCATAACTGCGATGTACTCATTACAACCCGCGGGCCTACTTGTAGGCCTTAATATAAAACGTCAGATTTCCGATTCAAATTAAAGTGTTGGGCCTGAATGACTATAAAATATTAGTACTACTGGTAGGTCCTTGGACTGTACTGACTAGTTCGCTAGTTAGTGGTCTGGGCCGCAGGAGGTTAAACAAACAATAGATTGCCACTTACACATTTTGTATGGGACTAGGTAGTCAACCAGCCCCGGATCACTTTGCAATTTTTACACACGTGTCATAACCTCAAAACTGCAGCGAAATTAAAAAGAATGATATGTAACATAAAGATTAACAATCAAACTTTTATTTTAAATTATTTGCAAATGAACAATAACAAGTATATAGGCGTCATTACAAATAATATAACAAGGAAAAAAATTACTTAAGTGTATTCTTTTTCAATATTATGCTCCTTCGCCCGAACTACGTGCGTACGCGATGCCGCATTCGAGACGACTGAGGGGGAGGAGGTATCGGTTTCTCACGCCTAGTTGGATGATGCAACACTTTTGAACTAGTCGAGTTTTTCACAATTAGTCAACCTACCCCTATGGTCAACCATCCCCGGTCTCCCCTACATCTTCTAAGACTATTTGGTGCTGCATGCTGAAAATCAGTCGCTTGCATGTACATGATAGTGCGCTGGAAAGTTTACCACTCCATTCTAAGCAGTTTACTTATCAAGCCAGCAAAGCAACAGAAACTGCCATTCACTGACAAAAAATTTGTTGCCACAGAAATTGCCTTTTGTACATTTGTTGATATTGAAAGTAATTTTGACAACTCCTTCTTTGAGGCAATAAAAAAGACCGCCATCCAGAAGTGCTCTTTTATATTTATATTATTACTACCCACTAGGGTGGAGCGAAAAATGGACATTTTAATTTTTTTTGGAAATTTAAAATCGGCTAGTAACCAAAAGTTTCCACTTATAAACCTTGTTTACTCCACAAAATCTCGACCCTCTGGGACTTTATCTTCAGGTGCCACAACACACATAAATATATTAGTATATAAAAAAATTTAATATTTCTTAAATTTTTTGCACAAACTTTCGCTAATTCACTATAAAACGTTATATTGTTACATAATGAACTGCCCAGAACTCACCGCGAGGAGGCATCTACGTCTGGAGTTCCAACCACCCACCCACTTCCTATGAAATCTAATTAAGATCCTTTTTCGTATTAAAATTAAGCATTTCAGATCCTGATTTTCGATTTGCCATTACAAAACCATCTCTTGCTTCTGTAACTGTAAGAGTTAACGATGCCTCTGTGACTAGCTTTATCATTCTTCCGACACATAAGAACACTTACTCTGGAGCCCCAAAAACAGGACAATACACATTTTTCCGCGTTTTCGACATTATTTTCAATTGAAATTATACACTAATCGCTTGAGAATCCATGAAAGATTTTTTTTAAATTTATTATTTACTTAGAAAATTAATCACATTTTCATTGAAAGCAGAAATTGGCCACATAGCATGCTTTGCAAAATAGACACGTGCCGTTTCGCCTCAGTTGGTATTCAATTTTTTCCAAGCAGTGAGTGTGTAACTTGAATTAAAAATAATGCCGAAAACGTGGAAAAATGTGTCTTGTCCTGTTTTTGGAGCTCCAAAGCAAATGTGTTTAACTGTTTTACCTACATATGAGGATGTAATGAAACATTATTTGTTCATACGATTTGAAATGTTGCAAAAAAGCAACAAAGAGCCCAATTTTGCTGAAATTGCCAATGTAGTGATTAGTACTGTTAAAACTATATGGATTAAGGCTTGTTTACCAGTTCTTAGCGATCGGAGGATTTTCCAAGCACTTAAAGAATATCACGGTAAATTTAGGAAAATTAAAAAGTATCCTACATCTAGAGGAAACTCCAAATCGAGTTTATTTTTAGCTGAAGCTAAAATCAAACTTTTTGATATCTGCTGCTGTAAATTTAGTGATTTTAATTGCTGTAAGTGTGTAGAAAAGGTTCCACCACAAGAACGTGATTTCTTAACAGACCAAAGAAAAGAAAGAAAAATGGTTATTGCTGGAGTGGACCTACTGACAACAAAAACATTAAAAAGGAAAATTGAAAGAAAAATAAAAACTGAAAGACAAATTCAAGCTCGTTCGTCTTTGAAAGCTCAGATACCTTTTGCAACGGTTTTAAACAATTTGGATGAAAGTTCTAGCAGCGATGCCGAAACAAGCGATCCGGAATTCCTCCCCATATCTAATATTTCCTCAGCACATTTACAACTCGATCAACCCAGCACTTCACAAATAAGAGTTAATTTGGACAAATTGGCTTCAGTGTGCGATCGTACTGGTGTTTCAGATAGATCGGCTGCAATGATAGCGAGTGCAGTTCTTCAGGATGTGGGAATAGTGAGTGAAAAAGACAAATCTCAAGTAATTGATCGAAGCAAAATCCGAAGAGCAAGAATTAAGAACAGATTGACAACATTAGAAAAGTGGAAAACTGAACAAAGTGACGTACAAGGTATTTACTTCGATGGACGTAAAGACAAAACCGTTCGATATATCTCCCTCGGTAAAAAACTGCATAGAAGAGTAGTCTTAGAAGAACACATCGCAGTAGTGAAAGAACCCGGATCTGAATATTTAGGTCATGTTATTCCAGTCACAGGATCTGCCATGGGCGGAATTAGAGATTATCCATTGGGGGGGCAGACTTTTATCAAGTATAAGAAAAACGAACAGTAAACCAATTTTCCGATGTTCGCTCTGTAATCTTGGGGGGCAATGCCCCCCATGCCCCCCCGTAACTCCGCCTATGGCTGCAAAACATATCAAATCATGCTTATTTGAATTTTTGGAAAAAAAAAATTATACTTCTTTTGTAGTTGCTATAGGATGCGACGGTACTGTGGTAAATACGGGATACAAGAACGAAGTAATTGCTCAACTAGAAAGATCACTAGATAGACCGCTGCAATGGTTTATCTGTATGCTCCATGCGAACGAGTTACCCTTAAGACATCTATTTCAGTTTTTAGATGGTTCTACGACAGGTCCCAAAGGTTTTTCTGTCAAAATTGGAAAAAAATTAGAAGGTTGTGAAAACCTTCCAATTGCACAATTTGAGCCTATTGAAGTCGAATTACCTAATGTCGACTATGAAATTTTAAGCACCGATCAAAAATATTTGTATGAGATTTGTTTGGCAATTTCTTCTGGAAATATTACAGCTGATTTATCACATAGATATTCCGGACCGCTGGCTCATTCTAGATGGCTTACTTGCGCTAACTGATTACTTCGGTTATATGTTGCTACAGAGGTACCTTTAACAAATCTAGAGATCTTAGCTACCTTTGTGATAAAAGTATATGCGCCTACTTGGTTTGATATTAAGATTAAACCTTCTTGCTTAGATGGTCCAAAGCATCTATTAAAGATGATTCAACGATCAAGGTATCTGCCTCAAAGCATTTTAAAAGTAATAGATCCAGTGATTAAGAGAAATTCTTTTTTCGCTCATCCAGAGAACTTGCTACTTTGCATGTTAAATGATGGAAGACCATATATTCGAGAATTAAGTTTAAGACGGATCTTAAAATCGAGAGAAGCTAGTACTTCTGGAACTATAAGAGAATTTAAAGTACATACCTGAACTACATTTCAATGCGAACAATTATGAGGACCTCGTTCACTGGCAAACGTGTAAGTTAACTGAACCGCCCATTTTAGCAACAATTCCAAATTCAGAATTAATAGAACTTTTAAGAACAGTACCTGAGATGGATTTAGTAAGGTTCCCATGCCACACACAAGCTGCCGAAAGAATGGTTAAACTAGTTACAGAGTTACAGGGACAGAAGCAAGAGACGGTTTTGTAATGACAAAGCTAAAATCAAGGTCTGAAATGCCTAATTTTAATACGAAGAAGGATTTTAATTAGATTTCATAGAAAATGGGTGGGTGGGTGGAACTCCAGGCACAAGTACCTCCTCGTGGTGAATTCTGGGTAGTTCATTATGTAACTATATAAAGTTATATAATGAATTAGTGAAAGTTTGTGCAAAAAATTTAAAAGATTTTAAATTTTTTTATATACTAATATATTTATGTGGGTTGTGGCAGCTGAAGATGGTTCACCAAAAATTGGAAATTTTGGGATATTAACATACTTAATAGTATACAACTTTTGCACACTAGCCGCAAGTGAAATTCAAAAGTTGATTTTTTCGCTCCACCCCCCTCCCACAGGTATACAGATACGACCTCACATTACAAAAATGAGATACGATAGTTAAGTAAAAATAATGAAATGTTGGAGATAAAAAATATTTAAAGATAGAAAAAGAAAACAAATTATAATATAATCTATAATATACTCTTTTAATTTCGAAAAATACCATTTTCAAATCAGGCTGGTCGAATTTCAGTTCCACAAATTCACTTTAAATATCAAGAAGTTTATTTTCAGTTCAAACTGGTCCAAATTTTCAACACTAATAAGTCGAATTTTTAAAATCAAACAAGTTCAAAATTTCTACTCATTCTATACCTATAAAAAAAAAAAAAAAAAAAAATTACTAAGTGCTTTAAGGGTATAACCAGAGCCGGATTATAGGTAACTTAATGACGTAAGGTGGTAAAGGGTCTAGCCGGTTAAGGAGATGAAAAGTACCCCTAGCGCTTTTGAAAAACAAAAAATATCCTTATATTGTACATGATAAAGTACATCTTTGCTGAAATTTTCAGACCCATGGACCCTCACATAACCTCAAAAAAAATTAAAACGTGATTTTCAGTGTTTTGGCGATATCTCGGCTTCTTGTGGACGTAGAAAATTCTTGTTTTTCTCAAATTTATTTTAAAGCAGGACGTGTCCTGTACAGACAAATTAAAATTTACGTTTTTATTTTGTTATCAGTAATTCCAATAAAATAAAAATGTGGGTTTCTAATCGCATGATATTATAAATATATAATTTTTTTTTAATTTCTTAAGTTTCTAACCTTTCTGAAGAACCATGGAACCACGTGCATACATATTCGATTATCCTGCAGATAATCCTAAAATAATAATCCTAAATCGAGTAAAATATTTTCTGTAATGTAGCGATCAAGGTCCTTCTCAAATCAATGTAAACGTAAATTGAATGCAAGAACGGGATATCAATTAATTATTAGTTCACGGATGTAAGTCTGATATATGTATCTAACTACAATATAAAATAAGTAAACAAATACTTTGCTGGAACTAATCTTAATCACACCTTTTTAGCTCTTTATCTAAGAAATCTTTAAGCTTGAACCTTCATCATTTACAATTGCTTATTATCTAAGAATGCTTAAACCAATTTTCGCTTGTCAGGGTTCGGGTCATTGTCAATGCTAAAAGAGCAATAAAATAATAATGATTTGTATTTTGTTCATTACTAAACTGAGCAATTAAGATAAATTTACCATTTTTTTGTTTTTGTTTTTTTGCTACTACATAGCATATGTATCTGGATGGAGATGTGAATAAATTTATAATATCCAGAATAACAGTCATTACCTTTCCACTATACGGCTTTAAGTCGGTTGGAGTATTGCAATTACACCATGATGACTGACTGGGCTTTGTCCAGTATTTGCCGCGAGCAAATGGTGAGAAAGTATCAGCACGCGGAATGCAAGTGGATCGACAAACTACTGCACCGGAGCTAATGCAACTCCGCTGAAAGCGCGTACTGCTATACAAAAAAGTTAAGTAATTGCAACTGACCAGTGCCCCAGCAACATGTGAATTTAGGACTTGGAGAAAATTATTGATGAGTTTGGCATGCCAACAAGTGAAAGTCGTTTTTCCAATATTGTTGTCTGGCAGTTTTCTTAGCGAGACTCAACCGATGGCGGATTAATGAAATTTTAATACTTTGTGCTTAATGAAGACCTTTTACATCCTAAAAGTCGTTTCAAAGTAGTAAGAAGTACATGATACCTACTTTTCTGAACCCTTTTTAATTTTCAACATCTACCTAGAAAGTGAAGCTTGTGAAAAAAAGCTAGACTATATTAAATATTCAATACTGAAAGGAGAATATCAAACATATCTATTATTATTATGGACAATGCCCATATTCATAAAACGCGAAAAATTCAAGAGACAGTTAGAAGCAGTGGATGTAGTTTGAAATTGTTGGGCCCTTACTTGCCAATGCAAAATCTCATTGAGAAAGCTTCTCCCAAAATAAAATTGCACACCCGTTCAATATTAAGTGATACTAGCACTGAACGCAAATGAAAATGGGTGAGTACGTGATATAAAAGTATTTATTTTGAATATCTTTTATTTCATACTGATTGGACAGACATTTCATGGTCTAGTTCATCCAGGATTTTTGTATCATCTGATCGTCCCCATTTAAATATATTTCTTGTTAAATTTTTTAATCGATTTTGTACATTGAACGAACCAATATCTACATCGAGTATACAAATGGATGAGATTAATGTGCGGTTCTTGTGGGCACGATACAATATCCCAAATCCCAATTGATTTTGATCAAAATTTCCGTATACAAATTGTGAATTCATTGGGTTAAAATTGATATTTGAGCTAATCAAAAACTACCTATTTCCAAGCCCCCCTCCCCCTGTGTTTGTGTGTTTGATTGCATTTAAACTTGTAAACAAAGAATTAAGATATTACGATTTGTCTAATGCTCATAAATAAAGATATAATATTTATTGGTTAGTTTCATTATACATTTATCTTTCAAGGTCAAATTATAATATTATCTTTCGTTTAACGACAATTTTTCATTTAGGAGCTCCAGACTTGCCGGCCCACTAGTGGTCATATGGCCCACCAAGTTCGTATGTCCAGTGCTTTCTTCTGACTTCTGGAGCAAGGTCTTTTTAGTTTCAAATGAATCCCTAAGATTTCTGACAATAAATTGTAACATGCAAAAACAATGTAACATTCCTTCTACTTCTTTATTAAGTTACTCAAAAAATATTATGATATAACTTAAGCATAACAGGTGTAAACCCAGACAAAAAGGAGCTGGTATTATTCAGCAGGAAGTATAAAGTCCCCAACTTCATGAACCCACTGTAAGACTAAGACTCTCAGATCGGGTAAAATATCTAGTCTTCGTTTTAGGTAGAAAGCTAGATTGGAAAGCCAATATCCTGGAAAGGGTGCGCAAGTCTACAATCGCCATATATTCCTGCAAGACTGCAATTGGCAAACATTGGTCCACAGCATCATCCACTAGCTCTACATGACTGTGATCAGGTACATTATGGTCTACGGTGTGCTAATGTCATGGAGTGCCCTGAAGAAGAGGTTTACCGTCAAAATACATTGAGGAAAGTCTAAAGAATTGCTTCTCTGTTCATTACGGGTGCCCTTATGACAACTTCCACTAATACCCAGAAAGTTATTTTCCACCTTTTACTAGTGAAACTCTTTGGCAAACAAACCGTAGCCTCCACTGCCCCTAGGCTAAATTCGGTACAGCCATGTACATATAAAATATATGGACATTCTAGAATCCTTAGTAAGGGTGCTCCTAGATTAGACTGTATTATTCCCAGGCCCCTTTTCGATATTAAATTCAACTCTTTTATTCCGACGATAAATAATATAATAGAAATAATCTGGCTACGAAAGGAGATTTCATCTTCCAATGGTAATGTTAAGCCACAGTTAAAACTCTAGCGGGTGTTTATACGATCTCCAGGGTAGTTTACCGCTCTAAATCAGCTAACTGAGAGGGTTGAAATTAACCTTATACACAGTAGAACGAACGAACTCGCAAGGCAAGGGACGACCATACCGGTAACGTATATAACCCAGCATACAGGGGCACCGCTCGCCTCTTGTAAGCTGGAGATCAAGCGATCATATGTGGAGATCAAGCGATCATATGTAGAGATCGCCGATAGCAAGTGGAAACACGAGAGGCCTTGCGTGATCACCAAATCGACCATAATGGGTCAAATAGTCCGATCTTCCTCAAGAGCGGGACCATTGGTAATGTCGTCCCAGTGATCACTAGGCACTGCCTTATAGGCAAATATGCATGTAGGCTCGGCGCACCTCTAAATTACTTTTGCAACAATTGCCAAAACGAGAAGGAGGAGAAAAGTATTAATCATTTCTTCTATCAATGCCCAGCTCTCACAAATTCGCATTTGGACACCTTCTTCTTTAATGACTTATCAGACCTGCACTAAAAAGCGTAAGGGACTTGAGCATTTCATCGGAGATTCAAAACGGTCCTCTGGTTAGACAAAGGAGCCGTCCCTTGTGGTATCACAATAGGCCTTCTCACTGACCTAAGTGCACCTTGCAGGAAGCCATGTTAACCTAACCTAACCTAACCTAATCTAAACACAACAGGTCCAAAACAGTAATATTATACATATATTTGATATTGTGTATGTGCCTTCAATGAGTACTTGCAAATCTGGGGATTAGGATAGATAAGAAAATAGTTTGTGAGGTGACAATTTTGTTCGGGGTAATTGCACAAGTATGGTAATGAGCACACTAATTTAACTTTATTCCATTCTAGTAAAAAAAGGAATTACGTATTTCTAAACAAAAAATACATTTTTAAAGAAAAAATGCTCAGACTAGTAATTTAAGAGCTGTAAAACAGCAAATTTTGCAAAATACACCTAAAGATTTTCAATTTTCTCATGAGGTACAACATCAAATTTGCAATTGGAGAGTTCAACAAACCTCTCAGTAAGTAATTAATAACTAATCACAGCTCAGAAGACAGCAGAAATATATTACTTTATAAATACTAAGCCGAATCATTAGTAGTTGAAAACAATGACTGCAGCACTGCTCAAGGACATTTACTGAGGAATTTCGAATTACATTCTCTTATCGAGGCGTACAATAATTTTACACAGAATTGCCAGCTAAGAAATTTACGTCACGTAAGTCTTCACTTGCTTCTCCTCCATAAAGTTCATTGGTTAATAACGGCAAAATTATGAGGCAGGTATACATATGTCGAAGATACAGTCAAGCAAGGTGTGTTATTCGTATGAATTATTCAAGCAATATTTGTTTTTATTAAGCAATTATTACGTCTGTGCGCGAGACTAATGAAGGTTCTGCTTTCTGAATCTGTACACGATGCTCTTACAGCTAATTACGACGCCTTACGAACTATTTTTCAATTCTTTAAATTTTTTAAATGTGCAAGTAGCACTGGATTTTCACAGCCGTTTTTCTCAGTTCCATCAGATAAGTTTTAACTTGCTTTCGATGTACCTATGTGATCATTTCCGCGATGGAACAGCTCACAAAGTTAAAAATGCTTATGAAATTGCTGTACATTCACCTTGACTATCGATGAGGTTATGCTGAAAAAAAGATGGTTGCGCGATGTACTGAAAAGGACTTCCGATTTACAATAACAATTACTCAATGTTTCACCCGCGCAGATTTTCTCAAGGCCCAAAACGAACAAAGTCGCCGCGAATCTTAGATGCGTGGAGTTAAAATAAATAAATTCAATTACTATAGAGTCTCAATATCAAACCTCTCGCAATAGCAAATAGCCCACCTGAAAACAAACAGCTCAAAACATTACCATTCCACACCTTATGTAAATGTATTCCTCTATTCCTTGGCTTAGGTGTTTCTGCATTGAGTCACCTGTAAGATTTTAATTTCTTCTCATTCCATCCTCTATGGGTAATCGAGCCCATTGACGAGGTCATAGAAAATATTCCCGGTTGTGGATAGCATACGCTGCTAATAAAATTCAAATACATTTTAATGAGCAAAGTGTAGAAAATCCAATTGATCAGGCGTGTTATCTTAGATGGGAATTTATAAAATCTTAATGAGCCGTGGCATCAGTGAGCGATCGCTAACTGGACAAACAAAGATCCCAAGCGACAAGTGTTCCGAAATTTTTGATGAAAAATATAATAAGAACGGCAATCTACGCGGTGTTTCGCGGGACGCTGAACCCGGAGCATCCAAAGAGGCAATGAATAGAAACGGCCACAGATAAGTCTCGGTTGGGAGCAAATTGATCACGGTGAAATGGTAATCTAAAGACGGAGCATAGAGCGGTCTGCGGCGATCAGCCGTTACGCGAAAGTATGTTATATAGCGGTTGAAAAAAAATTGGGTGTAAAGATCTTTTGCAAAATAATGGCCTGAGAGATGCATTCAGGCGGTCGCTACGACAGGTGGCGAATATTTTAAGAACTATGCCATCATCTCACATCTAAAGAATCGCTTCCTGGTTATTTGAGATTCATTAGAAATCAATTTAAAAGCTTCTTAGAATTGTAAAGATATTTTTTCCGTTGAAGGATGACTCTTGTGAATTCCTCACCGAATATTGATAATACTAACAATAGTCAATTGATATTTTGAACCTTTGAATATTTGCTTACCTCGTTGACCGTCAATGATTTAGTACCTAGTTGGTGTATGTATATGTACGTATAATTTTGTTTTTTGATTTCCGCACCGATTAGTAAGAATCTTAAAGATTTATAAAATAATTGACAGTGATAAAAATTTTTTAGATTAAACTTATTTCATATATCTTTTATGGACGGCGGCATCTGAAGTTTTGAAGGTGCTTCAATATTGTATTTAAAAATTCTTACTTGATACTTTTTAGCGTCAAGTCCTTAACTTAATTTAATGTATTTCACCAAACTACTGAGATACGTTTATAGCAATTCAATTAAAGCCACATATATAAATTTCATTGGCTGAGTATAAAATATAAAACAATTTAAGATCTTAGTAGTTCACTAGCAATCCACCACGTTTTATTTACCGTCTTGTTCTTTCAAAAAGCATTTTGGAATTAATAACCGTTTAAATTCCAATGTTCCAATTTTTATTTAAATTCTATAAAGTCAGACTTTGGAAAGTCTACACTATTTCATCAGCCATATTGAATAAATTTATTTTCATGCAATTAAATATAGTTTTCTTGGAAAAAGCACCAAAACTGCTAAACATATTGACCTGAGTAAATACCTACCTAAAAACTGAAAACCTGAAAGCTCACCAAAATCGGTTCAGTTGCTGCTGAGGAAATTCTAAATACATATATACTTATATATATATATACATATATAAACGTCCTAAATAGATTATTTGCACTTCACACACAAATGGTGAAAAATTGAGATGTATGTACATAAAATCTATGTTAGATAGATAGATAGATAGATAGATAGATATATAGATAGATAGATAGATAGATAGATAGATGGATAGATAGATAGATAGATAGAAGATAGATAGATAGAAGATAGATAGATAGAAGATAGAACGGCAATGATACTATTACCGCCAGAACTGAAATTCAATTTACATTTGGAATAATGGTGAATGAGATATTTAATTTATAAATTCTCGCATAAGACCGATTGTTTTCTGAGAGGTGTAGCAATGCACGCAGGTTACAGCTAGTACCATATAAAAAAAAGATCGATGATTTCTTCAATTTTTAATCAGCCTTCTTTTCTTGCAACAGCTTGCCTTGTTTATTATCGACAATGCCTGTGAATAAAAAAAAACCGCAATCTGTTGTCATGGGTTATTAATAGCTCCGGCCTTCATCTGTAATTTCTGAAGCTAATTATTAAAAACGCTAAGAATTCGTTCCACCTCGAAAATTTAACCAATATCTCGCTGCTGCACAGAACCTGTCCGGTCGCATTCCGAATGCAAAGTCAGTTAATTTTTTGTATCACTTTTATAGATTATTTTATACAATTACACCTCTATGCCATTAAAAAAAAAAAAGTGCATACAAAATCTGTTATTCAAGTGCACACGATCTTATGGCACACTGGAGTTTTAGACTAGCCTTCGAACCAGACCGAGTGTATTATTGCGGGCCTAGCAGGCGGGGCATGGTTTTGCTTTTAAAACTGGTCAAACAACCACTTCCAGAATTCTACTTATGCACAAAAGTGGGTTATGGGTTAAATAAATATAAACTGAACATTACGATTTAATTTACTGTTATTGATTTTATCCGGAAGATTTCAATATTTTGTAAATATTTATAGCTACATATATGCCTGAGGCCCTGAAATTCAGGAAGTACGAAATTGTAAGGCATTTATATTGTGGTTAATTATTTCTGGCAATTATGTGGTTTATAAAAGTAAAACCAAACTACGATAACTGATATAATTAGTTAAAATAAATACTAAAAGAGTCTTTTAAAACCAATAATTTATTTGTTTAGCTTAGATTGAGTTTCAGATCGGGCACTGAAGAGGACAAAACAGAGTGCGACGATTAACGTCATTAATTTCACCCGGAGCAATTTTTAGTAATTCAGTGTAGTAAATACATACAGGAATAACATAGAAACAACAGATTTTACGGTCCGGTGCCTACAAGCGGCCATCCTCAACCCTTATCTCACAAAAATTATCCACACTTGGAAACTTTCCTAAAATTCCCATAAATACTTCGTCTAAATCCAAATCAACAAAAACTGAATAAAACTGCTGTGTTAGATTTTGGTTTGAAGGGGGACTATCAAAGTACTAAAATTATTTTCCGATATTCGGTACGATAAAGCAAAATACTGGTATGTAATCTACAATATTTAATATTTTGTCTTTCCCTTTTTTCAGTTGATTTCTGGTTAATCTAGAATCTCGTAGGGGTTTTAAAGGTTTTAAGGGTAGTTTCTGGGATTGGATTTTTCATGGTTTTTTTTAAATCAACAAACAAAATCTAAATCTGCGATATTACACAGGTTAACAACTCATCTTTGGCAAAAGCGTTATGTGGCCGAAAATCAGTTATTATATTTTTTTGGAAGCTACTAAAGTTATGAACTTTCGACTTTTTTTTAGCTTTTTCAGGGATAGGGATACTTTTTATTATTTTACTTATTATTTCATTATTTAGACTTAAAACACATTACAGATTTTAAAATGAATTTAGATAGTAAAATGCGAACTATTATTACCAGCTTACGACTTGTGATACATTAATATAATCCCATACATTATACATTAATATATCCCAATTTACCAATTGGCATTATAATCGCGAAAATATTTGTTAGTTATCAACTGGCATTTCCTTACTCATTAATTTGTAGCAGCCCGTATAAAAGCAGCATAAACTCATCAATAAAAACAAAACTCATTAAATCAAAATTCCAAAATTAATTCTCTACTGTTCTCATAATTCAGCAGTCGCAACATAATGAGGCAAATCAGTAGGTTTCCCGTTGAATAATATTTCAGCAAAAGTGATTTTATCCCACACTATAACCTACAACCATAAAAAAATGAATAAATCACAAAATTTTGCGTTATTAATCAATTTTTCTTTTTTCGAGAAAATTTGAAAGTTCACTAGCGTCGCGCTGCGCGCAGCAGCAAGCGGCAGAACAGCATAGTGGCAACAGGTGTTTTTCTCGTCTTAAAAAAGAACGCGGCGCTTTCGAATTCGAATCGCGGTAGTGGCCAGTACTTGCGCTCTCTATTCAGGTTCGTTGACTGTGATCAATATGGAATGCGAGTTAGGTGCGGTTGCGATTTCTAGTCGGCCAATTCATCACTTAACCGTGCGGATTAAGTAAGTATAAAATAAAAAAAAGAATTCGATATATGGCTCTATGCCATTTGGGGCACTTCCGTAGAACTTGACCACTTTACCCGGACTCTGTAGTCGTTGCACGCATAGTAATTAGTCTTCATTCAGTATGTTACTCATATTGGTGTCTAACTATAATTGCGAACAGTGAAAGCCCGTCCTAAAAAAAAGCCTAGCGGAATTCAATTGAACGAAATTAAACTGATCTCAGTAAAAATGCTAACAGAGAGTAGCACTTAATTGATATTGACATTTGTGACTAACAAAATCAAAAAGATTTTTCATTTTGAAAATAATAAAACTTTTTTCTGTGGCGTTACCCGTGAAAATTAAATTCTCATTTGAAAAAAAAATCATGTGTACTACGACAATTTTCTTGTTTCTGCCATGCCCATAAAACGATAGGGAAGCAGCGACTTTCTCATCAACAATTTTTTTACGAATAAAATAAAGCGCAACATAACAAATTACTTTTATTTAAAAGAAGATTGGGGGAGCTTCGGAGGGGTGATTTTGATAGAAATGGATATAAAAACATAAGGAAAATATAAATAAATTTTCAAATGTTATCCAATATTGGATTATAATTAAATAAAAAATCAGTCGATATTCAAAAAATTGTAAATAGTCAATCAAAAGTACAAAAACTTTTAAGAAACGCATTATTATATAATGATTTTCTTGAAATGCTGTATAATGAATGCATTTTGTCAACATTCCAGCTGTTCAGACTCAATTTGTTCAATTTATATTAAGTGAAAAGCGAAAATACCTGCACTAACTATGCAGTTGCAAAATGGATTTCAATTAACGCTGGCATTCGCTACAGTTTACTAGAATGGTTTATGCCTTAATTAAAATTGTACTGCTGACTAAGTAAATTCTTACTAAAACCACTTACGTAACTGCAGACGGAGTTCCCCCGAATAAATAAATAGATACTGCAAAGTTCAGTAGAATCTTGGACATACAGTTTTCGCTGTTGATTTCGTCCTTGGCAAGACCGACTGCAAGATGATTGCGGCCACTTTCGTAAGACGCTGCACACCTGTTGCATGTATGGTGAATTCTTTAGACCCTCATCCATCCAGCAAGCTGGTCGGCATGCATATTGACTGTGGAGCTGTTGAAATTGAATTCTTCGTTGGTTAGTTTTCGCAATTGGCTGCCGGCACAGTGCAAGGCACTCATGTGAAAACTCCTTAATTTATTCAACCTCGACGTAATTAAAGGCGCTTACATCATAATAATTTTTCGCAAAACCCTCAATAGCCATAAACAAAGCCACAGCTGAAGAAGCAGACCCAATAAAGAAAAGTGAAAATTCACTCGGTAGCAATGATGGTGGCTGGGTCTTTGACTTTGGGTACGTTCACTTATCAGACTCTATATTGTTTATACAGTTAACGTCTGAGTGAAAAATGAAAATTGGTTCTGTATGTTTTTCCTCAATTAGTGCCATAATATTTCATTTACATTTGTTTTTATAATTTTGGTACAAAACTTAAGTTCTGAGATTTTCATACTTGAGAAGATTTAAGTAATTAATTTTTACTCAGCATTTGCTTTAATTTACTTATTTATTTATTTACTAAGCCAACAGATAACTGCCCTGACTGTAAAAAAAAAAAAAAAAAACAATTTTTACTTAACTAAATTACATCATTATAGTCAGCTTTACTGATGGTACCCCACCGATATTTTGCCGCCCCAAAAGCTCCGAATTTGGACCAAATATAATACCTAACAATTAAAACTTCTTAGAAAATATTAATTTTCATATCGTAGGTCGAAAATAGAGCCCTGCCTAAGCTTATGTTTTATATCGCGTTTAGTAAAATTGAAATCTATTTAATCAAAATATTTATTGTATGATGCCATAAGTGATTAAATTGGACCAAACATTACATAATAGTCCACAGTACAGCACTCTTTTCTCTTTTTTAGCGGTATGTTTGTCCAGTCTTACGCGCAGAGGTTGTCAAATTAATGTTTTTTTTTTTTTTCATTGCTAACAACCAAATTTTAATTTTTTTTTATCTTGGGAATATTTTGTGGAACACTATTTTGCTAATGTCCTACAGAAAAAAGTGATATGAATTGACAACAAAATGAAAAAACTTATTTTAAAAATTGTATCATATATATAATGTATAGATATAGATAGAGTATATATATACATATATGGAATATATTTAATATATATTATATGTATTGTATACGGGCTGTACTGGAAGGGCTTCTCGCCGTTTACATTTTTACGAAATAAATCATTTATAAAATAAAGTGAAATTTAAGAGTTTTATAAAATAAATATATTTTGTTATTACAAATCGTTGGTGGAAGTTATAGAAAAAATAATTCAAAAACTGCACTTTAAATCCTACCAAACAAACAGCATCACTTTTTTTTTATGAATATCAGTTTTCGAAGTGCTTTGAGCCGGTTCATCTTTTTCACTCCATGAACTCTTGCGTTTGTTGCATTGTTTTAGGCAACTAATTCCTCGTCCCCAGTGATGATTCGCTTCAATGGATCATTTTCTTGAAGTTTGACAAGCGAATCCCAGACGTCAATGCGACGGAACAAATTTCTTTCTGGAAGAACATGTGGAACCTTTATGTCGAGTTTTGAAATAAAACTAAGGCCTTTCACGTAATCATGAACGGTAGAATTCGATAAAATTAATCTTTCAGCAGTCTCACGAGTTATTATTCTGCGGTTCGCATCAATCAATGCCTTTATTTTGTCTTCCTCAGCTTCAACTGGCCTTCCAGAACGTGGTGCATCTTCGACATCAAAATTGCCAAATCGAAATTTTTCAAACCAGTTTTGGCAATGGCGTTCTGTCAGTACATCTTCTCCATACACATCGACTAATTTTTTTCTAGCTTGAACATCAGTTTTACCTTTTCGATAAAAAAGTAAAATATGCCAAAAATGCTGCTTTCGACTTTGAAAGGGCACCAAACAAAAACTATTGCATAGAATGAAACAAACTTTTTCAGAAACAAGCCTTGCTATATCTGCTGTCAAAATATATAATGACATTACGGCTTAAGTATGAAGTTGGCTGCGAAAAAATACAATTAAATTCTCTGTTAGGTAAAAACGAAATTACTTTCCGAACAACCCAATAGTATCTTAAGTTTGTCACTCAAGATAACGAAAGTAAAGCAGTGTACGCAAATAAATCTTAATATATATACATATAATAGTTGGTGCGTCTGTTACTTAGTGATCGTGTAACTTCTGAGCGACTCGACCGATTGAGATCATATTCTCAAATTATATTTGTTTTGTCAAGATGATGGTTCATAGATATGAGGATCCGATAATAGTTAAAAGTTATTTCCTATTTACATAAATTTGTAGCGATTATTATGAAAATTGGTACTTAGGGTTTTTGGAAAATGTTAACTTCAAATCCACTGTCCAAATTTAGAAATTCAAGATGGGAGATCTAAAATGTCAACAAAAATTTCTTAATTTCAACGGTTTTGATGAAAACTAGTACAAAATGGCAACCTAAATTCCGTGGTTACAACGGTTTTTAATGAAAATTAACACAATGATTTTTTTGAAGCCACTAATTTTAAATATTGTCAAAATTTGGAAATTCAAGATGGCGAATCCAAAAAGGAGTTTTCAGGTTGAAACAATTTCTAGGATATTCCAAACTAGAGCAGTTGAGAAGTTTTTAATTAAAAAGTATTTACGCAACGCCGGGTTAACTCAGCTAGTTAATAAATAAAACATAAATCACGCAAAATTTGTCGGAGATTTAAATTATTAATCAGAAACAAATCTAGATATTTCTCATCACTACCACGTCTGATTCCAAGAGGATTTGCTTTGTAATAATTAAAGTACTGAGATTATAGTGATATTGGAAAAGTTCAGGCTCAAGGTGTGGGTTATAAATTCTATCAAATTATAAAAGATAATTGTAAACTCGTCTAGTTATTGCGAAATAAAGGCAGACAAGAAATTTTTCCAAAAAAAATCCTCTATCTTAAGATCCATAATCACCATTCACATTAGGTCAGTCACCAGAAAGAACATAAATACATATGAACTAAATATATTATATGAAGAACTACCGTGGATGATTTCCAAAGGAAAAGTATCGTCCTTCGCTTTATTTCGAAAGTTAAGTCTTTATATTTCAAAAACTAGGAATTGGGATTTACCAAAAAAGAGTTCATTATGCGAAATGCATAATCTGAATTTTGTATGACAGCCCACGAGGTCCCCTTACAAGTTTCTCCATTAAGAATAAGCGGTCTCCCATATTTTTAAGCATACGTATAATTACACATACTTCGTAGATGTTTAAAGTTATAATACTGAACTGATGTGGCTTATCCATACATAACCCAAAAAAAGTGGTTTTTGGGTCTAGATATGTATGTATGAAAGGTTTTACCGCAATTCTTTCGTCTTATTCGTATAATTCCAAAAACACTTTCCTTTTGTATCATAAGTTTTCAAAATCAAATAGTCTAAAAACTTCTGAATGTAGGTTCTTCCCCATTTGCATTAAAATTCTTCGAGATTAAAAATTGTTTAAATATTTGGTTATCAAAGTGCATCCGCTAGTTTGAAATCTACTACATATGTGTCTGTTATATTCGACCCACAATAAAAATAATAATGCACGCTAAGTTTGAAAATGAGGTACCTCGCACCAAATAAAATATTGAATCAGGCGAATTAATATCGGGTTGGCTAATAAAAAATGAGCGACATACATGAATTTATGTTGGTATTTATTTATTTAATAATTTACTATTAATCGTTAACAATATAATCACCGTCGTTATCTACTACCATCCGCCAATGATTCGGCAAAGAGTGGATGGCATCCCTGTAAAACTTCGCCGGTTTTGCTTTGAAGAATTCATCTTCTAAACTGAAATCCGTTGGGGCTAAGTCCGGCGAATATGGAGGGTGTGGCACTATTTCCCAGTTGAGCTCCAGTAGCTTTAGTCGGGTACTCTTAGCGATGTGCGGCCGGGCATTGTCGTGAAGGAAAAATATTTTGTCATGTTGTGGACGTTTACTACGGAGTTCAAGCTTTAGGTTTTCAAGTTGATTACAGTATACTATTGCCGTCATCGTGGTATTAGTAGGAAGAATTTCCCAATATATTACTCCATGCATGTCCCACCAGACCGAGAGCATCACTTTCCGAGTATGAGGATCTTTTTTTGGCGTATGTTTACCTGGTTCGTTGCGGCCCAGCCACTGGCGCTTGCGTGTGTGGTTGATATACATACATAGATAACCCACTTTTCGTCTCCAGTAACGAGATGGTCTAGCCAGCTAAATGTGCGACGGAACGATAAAAGGTATGCACAGATATCTGCACGGTAAGTCAGTTGATCTTTGTTCAACTGGTGGGGTACCCAAACACCATATTTGTACGTCTTCCCCAAACCGTGCAGATACTTTTCCACCGTGCCATGAGAGCATCCGAGCTTAAGAGCCAAATTGCGCGTAGTGCTTCGAGGATCTTCTTCAATTAATGCCTTCAGTTTATTTATATCTATTTCTACCGGACACCCAGACCTTGGTTGATCGATCAAGGAATAGTTACCCTTGCGGAATTTTTGGAACCACCGCTTTGCTGTAGCCTCGGAGACTGCATCATCAGCTATCCTCTGGCATATATTACGTGCAGCTTCTGCAGCCGAATGCCCAGATTGGTACTCGTATAATAAACAGTGCCGAATATGCGTTTTAATATCACTCATTTTTTTCGTGGTTCTTTACGCAATGACAACCGAAACATTACTGACGGCATGCTCACGACTCGCTCTTTATATACCCCCTGCAACAGAACGTTCTCGACCTTACCCGAAATTTCCAGAAAATAAAAACTGAAACGCTCATTACTTATTAGCCAACCCGATATAATTGTTTAATACACATTTGGCAAAATTAGCCGAATGTCAAAGAATCATAAGTTTGATGAAAATAATATATAAAGTAGAACATTAACTCGTTTACAAAGATTGAGACTTGTGCTAGGTATAATTAAAAAATCTGACTCACATTTTCGATATAGTAGGGAATTTTAAATTAGTTTTGGCCTATCGGAAAGGGCAGCAAATATTGTTTTTTAAAAAGTGCTAACTGCTATTAAATTTTCTACATTCCGAACAGAATCGAGTTCCCCACCGACTTCTATGTGTACTTTTCAATACTTTAAGTATAATATTCATGCTTTAGTGTTCTGAGAAAGATCCATGTAAATCATCAGCAGAAGAAGTTTAAAGATAAATATGGTTCAGTTATTATAAAATATAAATTCTCCCCGCCCCGTTAATTAAAGCTATGTATCCCTTAGTTTATAAGCAAAGTAAAATATTGATTTATATTATTTTAACATTATTAAAGACTCAAAAAAATATAAAATTTACTGGGGAACGTAACACAGTCATATTTTTATTAAAACCAGGAAAGTTAACATTGGTAATCGTTCCTGTATAAACACATAAAATTTTTAAGCAACTATTGTGTTTTTTATTTCTGGCGTTTGAAAATCCTGCTTTTTTCTTTACTTAGCACATACTATACATAGTACATTAATTACCTCATATTACTTCTGTGCCAATATAAAAGCACTGGAAAGTATATTAACTCACTTTCCAAATTGATAAGGGGTCCACAAAACGTAAATTAAGGACTTTCTAAATAAACTAATAACACTTTCGAAAAAAAAATTTCTTGGCCTTAAATATTGTAGTTCCTACTCGTAAATTATGTAAACAAATTGAATGTGTTGAAATATCAAGGTAGAAATAGATGGGTAACTGCATGTTTTGCGAACAAATATTTGCCAAGATCATTAGACGCACGCGCATTGCAATGCATTGGCGCATTTCTTTGCGGGTGAAATGTCGATCTAGCGCGACGCGCATGCCGGTATGCGGTGTTGCGACACATTGGGTTCATACGTGGATTCCGAAGGCACCTGATCATTTTTGTTTTCTTTTCATTTATTTGTTCTCATAAGAAAGGCAACAAAGTTTTCCATCTGCGCTTTCTGAAATCTGTGTCAAGTGTTTCCAGTTTTTCTTGAATTATTTTGCTTTGCACGGATACCCGAGTGCTTTGACTTTTGTGGCTTGGATGGTATTCACATTGTGGGTATGGGATAAAATTCCGGATTTCAACGTGTTCATAGCTTTATTAATTCAACGGTAATTTCACTTTTTGAGTGATTCAAATTTATTTATTTTTCTTTAAATCTTTAATAGATAATAGGTGCAGATTAGTTTAGTTCGTTAAGAACTTTAGTTTGTACTTAAAACAAATATTTTATCGTAAACTACACGCATTCATTTATCTAAAGAAAGCAAAACTTAATTAAAGCATGACTTCTAAAAGTAACATTACTACCCTTCCGGTTAGTGAAAGAATGCTCGAAAACTCAAATCAAAAGAAAATCTTATGGCAAAGTGTAACAAATTTAATAACAAAGTTTTAAATAACTCTTCCCATCTTCTTTCATGTCTGGTGTTATCCCTATGTTATGTCATATATCATGTGCCATGTCATGTGTCATGTTAAGCATTGGTTCATGTGTTACGTAATATATCATAGCAAGTCATGTCATATGATGTACCCTATCATGTGTCAAGTGATGTGGGAAAATTATTCAAATCGGTTCAATAATTTTATAGTTATATAAAATAAGTATAGAAATATAGCTTTCTAGAAAGGCTTCATATATTTATTTAGTTATTTATTTATTCGCTTAATACAACCTACAAAAAGAAGAAAAATAACAAAATAAAACTCGAACTTAATCTAAGCTTAAACAAAAATGGAAAAAGTAACTGGAGTATTTGTTCGAGTACTTAAATATTTTTTATACGACTCTAAATATAGCACATTCAATTTGTCGTAAAAATCTGAAAAATTATTTTTTGTTCTTTATTCTGCTTTTTCTACAAATTTTAATTGAATTATATTTTCTATCTTTCATAATATACAAGGACTGTGTCAAGTTTCTAATTTTGTTATAGTGTAGGGAATATTTAACTAATGAATTACAAAAATGTAATTATTCAATGCTAGGTGGCAAGTTTGATTTGAATACTATCCGATCGTCTTCAAAACCTACAAAATCTTGATTAAAATCCTCTAAGATTTATTTTCTAAAATCCAGCTTGCTAGATAATATGATAGATATTTTAATGCTTTAACTATTCTGGTCAACAATGTAGTATATGTCAACCAAGGTTACCATTCGAAATTAAATTTTTAATGTTTTTTGTATAGAGAGTCACGATATAAATTGAGGAAACTTTATTTTTTTATCTCAACTAGCAGTAAGCTCAAGTGAGTATCTTCATTGAAGCATAACAAACTGGCCCACAGTTTTACACAAACCTACTACCACTTACGTACCGTTAACATAAAGCTCCCGAGTTCTTACTTAAACGATACTTTTAGTAAACCAATACCATAATTTAAAGTATCTGAGAAAAACAATCAGATTAACAAACTGATATGCGAAAAGCTCGTTTTATGTTTACTAATAACAAGACAAAAATTTATTCATATTTTTCTGGCTTTGTGACCTGTTTTAATTTTATGGCACGTCTATCGATTGCAAATGGCTTTTATACTTTATTTCAAAATATTTTTAACCTTTTGCGTGTTGGATACCACTTGCATAATCAATGGCAAATTACGTATTGACTAATATGGAAACAATAGTTATATTGTTTCAAAACCTAGCTTTTTTCTAAGAGAAAATATTTCAATTTTATGCTGCCATATGGATATGTCTACAGCTTTTCTACAAGGCAATAAATCTACCTCTGCGCAAATGTGCTGGCATGTCGCACCTTCGCTAAATAAAAAAAAAAAAAATTTTTAATGAATCACAATTCTTCCCTCATCGGTCAGGTAAGAATGCGGTTGGATAGCAATTTCTGTAGAATTTTACACGATGACGGACTTGAATATACCATATATTGTATTTTTATTCATCTTATAGGAAATATTTCCGTAAGAACTTTTTTAAACTTCACCTCCCCATCTATTTAATGCAACATTTTATAAGATTTAAAAATGCAGAATTTGTTATTTCACATATATTCGTAATGCTTTTATGCGTTTTATTCTCCAACTGAGCCACGTGTTTGTCATTGACAAAATATATTGGCCTCTAATTTATTGTGGCAAGCACTGGAACGTAAGGAATAATAAATAAACCTCCTTCGTCTCCATAAACATTGACCCTTCTCTAGTTGCTTCTAAGATCAGTGCGCTCGTCGACGATACTGACCCCGGTCCTGACGGCATTCCTGCTATTCTCCTAAAGAAATGCTTTGCCCATCTAATTCAACCTCTTACCCACCTCTTCCAACTTTCCCTTTCTGAGGGTACTTTTCCTGATCACTGGAAGGACTCTTATATTACCCCTATCCATAAAAAGGGTTGTAAAAGCGATATTTCAAATTACCGTCCGATCGCTAAACTTTCATGCATCCCTAAACTCTTCGAAAGCCTCATCTATGACTCCTTGTCGTTCCACTGCAAGTCCATCCTATCTCCATCTCAACACGGGTTTATCAAAGGTAGATCTGCTACGACCAACTTATCTACCTTTGTGTCTCGCACCCTTCTTTCTGTCGAGAACGGGAACGAAGTTGACGTCGTAGCTACTGATTTTAGCAAAGCCTTCGACAAAATCTCTCACAAAATCATCATTCTAAAATTAAACTATATTGGCCTCCCTCCCCGACTCATTTCTTGGATCAGCTCCTACCTCGATAATCGCCACTATAGCGTCCGTTTCGCCTCTTCGATTTCCAAACCCTTCTTATCCCGTTCCGGTGTCCCCCAGGGCAGTCATCTCGGCCCTTTACTTTTCATATTGTCCATTAACGATGTCGTGAACGTTATCAATCACTCTGACATCCTAATCTATGCTGACGATATGAAAATCTTCAAACAAATTTCCGACACATCCGATTCATCGCTACTCCAAAACGACCTAGACAATTTTCGTACCTGGTGCTCAAAAAACTTTCTCGATCTAAACATATCCAAATGCCAAGCGATCACCTTCTCCCGTAAGCGCACCTCTACTCTTCCCAGATCCTACACCCTCTCTGGAGAACCCATTCCATCTGTTACCTCCCTCTGTGATCTTGGTGTCATATGCGATAGTGAACTCAACTTCCGTTCCCACATAGATCACGCTATTAGCAGGGCCAATTCTACTCTTGGCTTTGTCAAACGATGGTCTAAGGAGTTCTCCGACCCTTACGTTACCAAATCGCTCTTTATTTTCTTCGTTAGACCACTCCTTGAGTATGCCTGTCAGGTTTGGTCTCCCTCGCAGTCTTCAACCATCAACAGAATTGAATCAGTCCAGCGTAGATTCATTCGTTTTGCCCTGCGCAACCTCCCGTGGACAGATCACCTCAACCTCCCTCCGTATGAAGACCGCCTAAAACTAATCGACCTTCAACCTCTCTCCTTCCGTCGTGATATCGCTGATATCGTCTTCGTCCACCAAGTCCTAGCTGGTCTCATCGATTGCCCTGACCTCCTACATAGCATATCCCTTAACACTAACCCCCGCAATGTTAGATCTTTCCCCACCTTTCGTCTTGCGACCCACCGTACTAATTATGGCCACTTCGAACCCTTCACTAGAATGCTACGGAAGGTCAACAACTCTAGTGCCTTCGATTTCCACCTCGACAAATCCTCCCTTAAGCGAGCCCTATCCCTGCCTAATCCACGCCCCCTTTGACTAATTAATTTAGGTTAATTTTATTCTAGTCGTAGTTTAAGTAATTTCTGTAGCTTGTATTAAGCGAAACAATAAATAAATAAATAAATAAATAAATAATGTTTTCATGCTGCTAATCTAGATTCGACGCGAAAACCTGTATCCAATCCCCTGCAAAGCAAACAATTTCAGCTTGCAGTATGAGGGGACGCAAGTGTATGCATATATAAAACTTAAAATCAAAATATTGCAGCATGACAGCACGACAACGACACTTTTAATGATGTTTCAAATTACCGGGTAGCGCATATCCACGCGTTAAATATCGTTTTCGAATGAAAAGTTATATAAGCCGCCGCGCCGTCGCGTCGCACAGTGGGCGAAGCGGACGTTTTTCGAGCCATAAAACTGCAACTTTTTTGTTTATTGTCATATTTCTATGAAATTTGTTATACATAATACTGAGTATATATGCCTTCTAACTACTGATAGTATATTGCTAAATTTGTATGAAATCCAATGAAATTAACGAGAAAATGTAAAGGAAATATACTAAGAAAATCTTCATTTCTACAAGTTTTAATTCTAAAAAAAGGGCAAAAAATCCGCAAGTTTTTTTTCTCCTCTTTATTCTAGATAAAATTAACTATAAAATGCAATATAAATCTCAGAATCGGTAAACAGCACTAACATTTAAAATTTTTAACATTACTTTATGAAGTGAATAAAACCCTATATTTTTTTTTATTTAAAAATTTTTTAATTGTTATTTTTATTGCAATATTATTTTAATCGAATTTTTTTCAAAAGGGAGTTTTACAGAAATAATTGTATTTTTCAAGTAGTTATTTTTATGACTTTTTTGTACTCGAGAATTGTAATATTGAGTTTTTACTTGCTTAACATAACAATATCAAAGTTGTAATGGTTAATAAAAAAAAAAAAACATAATATGTATAAGCTTTGTTATGATAAAGAAAAACTTCTTTTAAAAACATTAATTTTAAAATTAAAAAAATATACATACTTATATACCGTAATTAGAAGGACACACAGTAATATGTATAAAAAATTTCATAGAAATATGGCAACAAACAAAAAAGTTACAGATTTATGACCCGAAAAACGCCCGCTTGGCCCACTGTGCGTTTTTAGAAAAATGCCTCAAATTTCCTTACTGCTTGATTACTTTTACGTTGCTTGTTGCACTTCAAAACAAAACATCAAAATCAAATAGCATCTTTTTTGCGGTGTTTTATTCGAAAACAATATTCGACTTTTCGAAATGCGAGAACTGAAAATTCAAAACATCGTTGAAAGTTGCGTTTTGTGTGAAATGGAAGCATTTAGATTGGAACTCCGGAAAACCAAGGCTGGACCCAGAAGCAAAAAAAGAATAATGAATTTACGAGGAGAAGAAATGTTTGATGTATTTAAAAATAATTTTTCTGTTGCTTGAATACAACCAACTTTTTAGTCAAAGTCAAAAATCAAGAAGAAATTTTAAATTTGTTGTGGTATTATAGAGCATGATCTTTTGTAATTATGGCCGCCTTCACGCATTAATAGTCAAAATATTATGGCATAAAATTACGATTACACGGATAGAAATTATGATATATTATGCATAATATCCATTACTTAAATTAAGTACGAAATTTAACCAACAGTTACTCATCATAAACTTATGATTATTATTCAGAAATTAAGAGTATATATATATAATATAGTATGAATAATTGTATACTTAAAGTTATCCAATTCTTATGCGCCCATATTCTTAAATTGAGAACAAAAATTCATGAAACCGAAAAAAGTTCAGATGTGTAAAATCTATAATATAGCAAAGTATAAAAATCATAACTTATGATGAAAAATATTGATTAAAATTTAATTTATTATATATATATTATATATATATAATATTATGCATTAAAAGAACATAGTTCAGATAATTAAGTGAAATAAACCCTGCATATAATAATTACATACAAAAACAGGCTTCAAATAGTATTTTTTTAATATTATAAACGCGATTTCACAATGATAAATTGTAAGCGATAAGTATACATAAAACATATTTCTCCTTTGGAAAAGAGATTTAACTTTTTAAATTCCAATCAAACCGATCGTCAAACTATTAGAAATAGATTGCCATTAAGTATCACAAAAAAAAAAATATTATTTAACTCAAGAAAACCACAATGTTATGAAAAATAATCATAAATTATAGAACAACTACTCATGACCCAAACTTAACAAGGACAGAATTTAATTTTGTACTTAAGTTACGCATAAATTGTACTTTATTTATTCGTCAGTTTAGTTTTTTACGTAAATTATTCACAATTTGTGTTCAAATATTCTTGAATACAGATTTCTGAGTAAGTTAGTCATAAATTATACGTATAATGTCTTGAATAATATCTGGTAAATATAGTTGCATAGTACCTGGAAAACTCATAAATATCACACCATTCGCAAATTATATTCTGCTTAATAAAATGTTACAGATTAATTATGAAGAAAATTCTATTGTTGATGAATGTTGTGAATAGTACATGGACATAATTGATAGGTCAAAGAAATTTTGAAATTCATAACTTATGAAACTCTTACTTTTAATTCTTAATTAAAAATCTCTTTTTGTGTACAGTAACTGAAAATAACACGTTTAAATTATGTCATACTTTCAGAACCTTAGTCTTCAATCCAATATTTAGCTATATGTGCATCCTTTTATTTTGCCTTTTTGACGCTAAATGTATTCTGTCTCTCCGACCTTTCTATTTCCTACTTTATTTTCAATGTTTAATTCTCAATGCAATACATAACGAATCCTCCTTCAAATTTTTACATATATACAGTATACAGCCCTGACAGAGTGCCTCTATGTTCGTTTTCGGCGATATTTATTTCAATAATAGACGTTACAAATTCAGTAAGTGGTATGTTATATTATGTCAAAAAAGTACCGGGAATTTGTAGTTTAAACAGTCCGCGCTGAAGGGATTTTAAAAATTCTTGTTCACCTATGTTGATAGGATTATTATGATGCAATTAGAGCAAATTCCGTTCGCTGGTTTGTTTACAGCAGCTGAATAAAGCAGCATACCTCACTAGTGCTCCGCGGTTTTTGTTCCAAAAGAGCTGAATTTTCTTCAGAAACAGTAGCGTAAGCAAGTCTCTTTGGACATGTTTAAACGTACGTACTCCGATCCAACGTTCATTGGACGGATCATAACTGGTGATGAGACGTGGGTATACGAGTATGAGACGTGGTATATACGAAACAAGTAGAGAATCATCGGAATGGAAAGAAAAAACAAGCTGAAACCGAAAAAAAACACGTCAAAGTCGCTCAAAAGTAAAGATGATGCTAATTGTTTTTTTTCGATACCCGCAGTCTGGTACATCATGAATTTGTTCCAGAGAGTCAAACGGTCAACAGCAAGTTCTATTTGGGCGTACTAAGGCGTTTGCGTGAGAAATCCGTACAAAATGGCCCTCGCATAGAGCCACAATGTTGAACGAATTTGAGGCCAAAAACTTAATAACTACCATTGATCAACCACCATATTCCCCTGATTTGGCTCCGTGTGACTTGTTTTAATTTCCAAAACTTAAATTTCCACTCTGTGGAATACGTTTTGAGTTCGTTGAGATGATAAAACAAAATTCGTCGAAGGAACTGAAGACCATATCGAAAAGTGGGTATAAAAATGTTTTGAAGATTGGAAAAATCGCTGGAACAGGTGCGTAGCCTCGAAGGTGATAAAATAAATTTTAATGATTGATTGTAAAATATGAGTTTTATTTAACGATTCCCGGTACTTTCTTAACATAATGAATAATGAAATAATAAAATAATTAGATTACACAATTTCACAGATGTATGTATATTTCCGGTAACAGTTCCTTAAGGGGAACACCACTATGAAGATTCTGAAAAAGTTTCCAAGTTTTCTCAAGGAGATTAAGAATAAAGGCCCAAGGAACATAGCATCCGCAATTTTAACAATTTTTTAATTAACTTTTACAACTCACAAATCCAAAATCTGTCAAACAGCGGAGCGGAGCAGAATAATTGTACTCATCTGTGCGATTGTTCGGAACGGATCGGTGCAGATCGGAATGGAGCGGTTGCTACGTAATAACCTTTAGCCATTGCGATGACGAAAAGTTTCATTAAAAAAGGTTTAAAACCGGACTACAAGTGTTGGAATTTCCACATGTTCGATTTTCAAAAAAGTCCTTTCGAGAAATTATAATTGAAAGTTAAATTTTACATGTATGACAGCACTACCTCTTGCCACTTAAAAGGTCATATCTTAGTTATTTTTGCAAATTTGGACTTAAAAATTGGTATACATTCTTTGAAAAGTATGTGCTTTCACCAAATGCAAAAAAAACAACATTTTTTTAACATTCACAATGGTGTTCCTCCTTAATCTATTTACGCTCGCTACTTTAACTACCCACATTTTTTAACTTGTTATATCACAAAAGTTAGCTATTGTATGCAGTGCCAAAAAGTGTGGCTTTGTAATACAAGTTATTATTTTGTGATTTATTGGATAAATTGGATAAAATTAGTGATTTTATTTACTTTATTGAGCAAATAAGTGCTAAATTGAGTTAGAGTCTGCTCACGGTTTTGATGAAACTTTGTAGGAATGTTCATTTAGAGTCAAAAGTGACGAATATGAAAAATATGTCGGTAGCTGGTACTCGCCAAGATATTTTACTTTAAAATTTCGAAAAATTATAATGTATCTTTTTCCTATTATAAAAAAAAGTTCTATAAACAATTCTCCACATGTCCTGAAAAAAAAATTTTAATTTTTTCGGTCTGCTATTTCACAAGACAACTTCGTGCTTGCGAAAATCGATAAGTTGAAAAATTTAATTCTTTAATTCTTTAATTTACAGGGTTCTTCTTTCTGCGGAAACATTAAATTTTTTGAAACTTTATCCCAGCAAGTGTGAAGGCGATCGACAAAAATGTGTACATATTTAACACTTTCGACCACAATTCAACGTTTTTAAAATGCAAATCCATTAGGAGACCTCAAACTCAATCTGTACCTACTACAATTTAATTTTGACTAGTACACACACAGCAAAACTTCGGTTAAATAAAAAGCGAGAACGGTATTCAATGGAGTCCATCGCTTTTTGGTGTGTTTTTCACACCAGTGTATATGGGTATTTTATTAACTCTCTTCGGATAATAAACGTAACTATTCCAAAGATGTTAAATATCTATCATCACTATCTTCTTCAATGACTGGTTCAACACCTTCGGTTTCAAATATTTTCGTAAATTTTTCAGCTGGTTACAATGTTTTAGATACATATCATGCATGAGATAAGTAATATATTACAGCTCCTACATGCGAACGGGAATCGATTGTTCTTAAGCCAAGAAGATAGTGATGAAGTCTTATTTTTCTATTCATATCTCAAATACGGGATTTTATCTATCGTCTTATGTTTTCAGATTCGGTATAATACATGTCGTCTTATGTTTTCAGAGTTTTCTCCTTTTTCACCTCTATTTATATTTATTTTTATCCTTATTAATTTGTATAAAACAGTTTTATATTATAATTAAAAATAGGTGTGAAGTGAGGTGAACTCGCCATTTATTAATATTCCAATTATTTAGAATCTTTATTACTCCGCCCAGTTTCAAACATGAATTAACGGTGGGGTGAGTGTAATGCAGCCATGATGTCACGCCAGTCCCAAACCTTGAAAAACGCAGAGGGCACTTGCTTCGCTTTCATTTTGTGGACTCACTTATTTTGTCTTTAGGTCGAAAACCGTAGATATACTATCTCTTTGTGAATTTCAAAAACTGCTTGGATGATTTCAAGGTTGGAAATTACTTAAAAAAAATTCAGACTTAAAAAAAATTTTGACTTACAAAAGAGGTAAAAATGCTGAAAAAAACGGTTTTTCGATATTTTGACCTTGTTGCAGAACATCTGAATATCTGAAATAATTCATGGATATAGCTTGACATCCAAAAAATAATATTTTTTTTCGGAGTTTCTATTGTTTTAGTTTTTTTTTTAAATTGAATATTAAAAATTTCGAACGCGTATAAAAATTTGAATTTCCCGCCAAAAAATTAATAAATAATACCATGTTGTAACTGACAAAAAACCCTATAATTTGAGAGAAAAAAGAATTTTCTACGTCCACAAGAAGCCGAGATATAGCCAAAACACTGAAAATCACGTTTTAGTTTTTTTGGAGGTTAGGTGAGGGTCTATGGGACTGCAAATTTCAGCAAAGATGTACTTTTTCATGTACCACATAAGGATATTTTTTGTTTTTCAAAAGCGCTGGCGGCACTTTTCACCTTCTTAACCGGCTAGACCCTTTTGGGGGCGTTTGTTGAGTTTACCTAGGACGCTGATCTCAATAGAGCATCGATTCGGCATTTCCCTATAACACTGCGAGAGGAGGTAGAATTGAGATTGATACCAATGAAGAATTTTGTCTCGCCTTTAAAAATGCATTATAAAAAAATGCATCACTTTATTGTTTACACTGCAAATACTGTTTGTGAAAATTTGTTGATGACTATTTCTCTGTCTATATATGTTATAAAAATGTACAAAGGTAGTAGTACTGACGTGCTTTATCTAATGGAAAATTTTGCTAGCTGTATTTTTGAGAGCTTTCAAATGAGTTGAAATGTTGAGAGTATATTGGAGAATCCCTTCTTGTTGTTTTCGGTATTCCTTGCTATTTACCAAAACGTCATTTGTAGAAATCATGTATGTATTTATTGAGTTCGCGCGAACACGTCCGTGGTGCCATAGATGATCATTGAGACGAAGATAAGAAATCGCTTAACTGTGAGTGCACATAGGACGGGGTAACATAAAAACCCTGACTTTTTTTTTAACACAAACACACCTGGGCGAACACAATATTCAAATTATTCATAAACTAATTGCAACCAAAATCGCTGATGCGCAATAGATTACCTGATAGATATGCGATTTCACCCAAATTATGATAGCCAAATTAATAAAAAATTATAATAGAGCTGTAATATAGTAAATCCAAGATGTAATCTGTACTCTTTCAAGGAAAAAACAATCATCGACTTTAGCCCTGAGTAGCAAGCGGATCCATTTCCGAAAATCAAGATTGACAAAGTACGTGGGCTCGATGCAATACCATATTAAGCAGTAGAGGAAATGTTGCAATTGGATCTGTGAAAATATTGCTCAATTTCTTCCCTGTTTATAGCATTTATGACTTTTCTCGTTTGGGTCCTGTCGAACGCACGCACGCACGCTAAATCGCTGACATATCGAAAATATTGAAAAGACCTAATTTGCTCAATGCTAGTGCTAATAACAATTGGAATCTCAGGTAAACAAATTAATTCATTATGCAATAAAAGGAAGGCTCCTTTTACCTACCAGCAATACAAAAATGCGCAAATACCATTCAAATGGCCGTCCCAGCTATTTGTTATTCGCCATTACGCCTCGTTGGCTGCTCTGACCCGCGCGCGTCTTGCGAGAAACAGCTTATAAATGCCTGACACATCTCGCAAATATGAACGGTATCGAACCTGTTTTCCTTGAAATTCGACTTTGAGTATTTCTAACTTCTTCTATCACCTCTGTTTTGCTCAAAAACCTGTTAGATCTGCAATTGTTCCGCACATACTAATTAGATTCAAAAACATGTGGACGCTTCTAAATCTCTAATTTGCTCAGATAAGTTTGAACGAAGTTGGTCAAATTTTACATATCTAAAAAAAGTAACTACAGCAGTTTTTTTTTTATAGACTCACCTTTCGGCATTCCACAAGGTGCTTTTGTTCTCGAATTATCCAAGAAGTCCAAGTCATATTTTCTCGCAGGTGGGAAAGTTAAAGATACATGACCCGCGGCAAAACCAATAACACTTAGTATTAATAGCACAAGCAAATCTACTGGCTTAAGCATGGCCATTGTAAGGCCGTAAGTGCTTTTCAATGAACGAACTCGATCGCTTTCCAACTGAAACGTGTTGTTTCAATGCAAAAATAAACTTTTAATAAATTAGCGCACAAACCCACTTTAATATCACACACAACGCGCAATAATATTATTGGTAGAGTCGAGATAGAAGCATTTTTGTTACTTTCGTCCAACCGAAGATTTCGCAAAATTAGATTGTAGGATAACTCCCTGTTGCATCGGAGTTACTTTCATTCCTGGTATCTTTCAGCAATTTCTTCTGACTGTGTTCTTCTGTAAGCGAAAATGTAAAATTTTTATTTATTATAGTATTCTAATAAAACTGAAAGAATTATTGTATGATAAATAAATGTTCATGAAAATTTTAGTCGTTGCTATCTGCCATTTTAAAATTTCAAATTTTGATTTCAGAATCAGTAACCTGGGTTGTTGTCAGTATCTTTATAGTTATACATATTGAGACTTCGTGAGCATCAAGACATTAATTAATCTTACCTAGGTGATATAAAGGTCACAGAGAAAATATCAAATCTAAGGTAAACATAACGCAATAAGTATATATATTCTAAATTCTAAATACCCAACTAACAATTAATTGTCAGAATATATGAACTTTTTAACCGAATTTCCATGAAAACATTTTTTAATTAAAAAGTTTATTACGGCGTTTTCATAAATTAATTTCAAAATAAGCATTTATATTGTTATGAACTCACTTTGAATGTCAATTAGACATCATCTCAAGTATGATACGTAGTTAACTCCTAAGCGAACATAATTGTTGTAATTGAGAACCAAAATTATTTTCCTGAAAAACTTCCTTTGTCCTATATATTGTACACTGATTGCTCCAGAAAAAGCCTTGTCCATGGAAAAATATTCAGAAATATACAGAAAGGCAATTTGAATCTGCAGTCAGAATCGGAAGATTTTTAACGGAAAACTCCAAAATGGCGTCTTCAATATGGCGATGGAGTGAATAGATAAAATGTGTTCAAAAAATAATTTTTAATACATAGGTATTTGATGTCGCTCATTACGGAACTTGAGTCAGTATTTGATTTTATGAATGCCGCATTCAATAAGGCATCTAATTACACAAAAATATTTGTTTTGATGGAAATATGCTGAAATAACTATAATGTTATACACGGTTCTTCCGTTACAAATTTTTTAGGATAAATATTTAACATAATTGGTTTCCATCAACTTTTAAAACGCGGAAATGGAATTTTCCGTTAAACATTTTCCGATTCTTATTACAGATTCAAAAAAGCCGGACATTTTACATAGGAAATTTTCTTATTATTATTTTTACATGTTTCTAGATAAAAAACAAATCGATACCAAAATGTCCGTTTAGCAAGAAATGGGTTGAGTAGCCTTGTCATACCGTCTTAGTGTTTAAAACGGGCCCATATGCATGAATCACAAGCTATAAAAATGTGTAATTCCCAACGTTTTCTTCCAATAATTAAACTTTTTACCAACAATTTCTAAAAAATTAATTTTTTTCCTCCTATGACTTCCAAAAACTGTCTCGTCCAATTTAAGTTTAGTATATTTACAGTCTCCGGGAAATTTTATTTCTACATCGAATGGGGTATTGTTGGATACAACTTTCCAAATGCAATAAAAATTTCAAATGTCCCCAGATATTGCTTTTCAAAGTCGCTCTCATTAACTTTTTAATATATTTATGTTTAACCCTTTGCGGATCACTGTCCAGTGGTACAGGACATCGAATTTCGCATTCACTACAATTATGTTTCTTTTCTATTTATTCAAATTGATATATTCTTTTCTATTTATTCAAATTGATTTATTTCGTTCTTAAAATTATCTTGAATCAACACTCGAATAAAATCAGTGGACTGAAAAGTGTTAAAATTCTGAAAGAATTGAGGAATATAGCTTAGGCAGCGACATAAATAATATGTACACAATTGGTACCGTTTTTTTTAATTTCCGCGGGAATTAAAATATTACATAGTTAAAGTTAATTCGATTCTAAAAGATGAATTTGAAAATAGTAATAAGAAAAAATTAAAATTTATGAGCGTGAGTATGTTCCATAGTTTCGGTATATGCAAATATTTTAAAAGAAATGCATTTAAGAAATAAAGAATCTCGAGATGAAAAGTATATCTATCCAAAATGTTTGGTAACGTTACTGCATCCATAAACTTGACTCCGAAGTTTTTATAACATTTTTTGAGTTCCTCGCCAATAAGCGAAAGTATTTCATACACCTGACTTCCTTAGGTATAATTTACAAATCTCTGTGCATCATAATATTTAGCGTAATACAGTTATTATATACTACAACTATATTCGCATTTGGGGAGTGCTTTAAATAAATAAATTACAAAACAAAATTCGACTCACTAAACGAATTTATTGAGCAAATTTCCAAATTTTTTATGCTTCTCACCGGTCATTGCACATGGTCTTCTTTCAAGTTCGCGTTATTGACTTCCACTGCCACCACCATTCATATTGATTACACCTCTTAACTATTCTAATCACGCGCATTGCGTCCCCGCGTGAAACTCTTTCCTTTCGAACATTTTTCTTCGATTACATTTCAAAGCCAATCAATTCAAGTTGCGCGCGCCGCCCCAAAAAAAAAAGACTTGCAATCACGACAAGTCCTGACTCATTTCACATTCTGGAGATGTCTTAATCGCAGCGGGATGTCGATGGTCTGAATGATAAAAACGTTTCATCATGGTAGAGCAAGAAGGGTAAACGAGATGTATAAACAAATCAGCGACTAAGCATTACAAACACGGTTAAACTGTCGCAACAAGGGGAGATTTATTTATTAATTTTCTTAATTGCAATGAAATCTTTATGAAAACTCAAAAATTTTAAAACTTTTGACTGAAACTACTAAAGTAAAGTGGGCTTGGTTTTACTTCTGTCACACATTAGTAATAAAACCTTTCTGATGGCCCATACAGTTGTGGAGACGGCAGTAGGAGCGTCATTTTAAAGTTTTGAAAAAGAAAATTTAAGGAGGCTTTGGGTTGAGAAGTTTCAGTTGACTCTGATTTTTACAACTGTTCGTTTGTTTTCCTTCGCTTCGAACAATAAATATTTTATGAATTATTTAAATATTATTTTAATATAAATAACTAAATGTAATTAGTTGAAAACAGAGCACATGGAATTGGATGTTCGTCTGTGCAATAGCCTCACAAGGAAAAAAATTGTTTAATCCGGTTGCCCCTCAGAAATGATCAGTAAATTTCGAATTTAATTTTTTTCGATTGTTATGTTTGTATTTGGTTTGATTTTAAGTATGCAAAATTTCAGCTTTCTACATAAAATATTTAAGTTTTGTTTATTATAGACTGCAACATCTAATCAGTTATTTTTGGAGTCGGTGCCAGCCAAGGTAAGTTTATAAACGTACGGTAATTTGAGTTTAAATGGGACCACCCTCGGGATATAGCCTTTAAAAAAAGAATCATTAAAACCGGTTCACAATCGGCGAAGATATCGCGTAACATCAAAAAAAACAAAAAACAAAAAAAACAGTCTAATCAAGAACTTCCTCCTTTTTTTTTAAGTCGGTTAGAAATAGTCAGACGGGACCATGTCGGGACAATATGGGGGATATTCAATCTCTGTAAACCCACAATCACGAACAGTATCCTTAGAAATAGAAGCAGCTTGGGAGCATTATCATGAAGCAAGGCAAGGGCGCACCTCGGCTCGTTTTTTCGCGCCTTTTTTCGATAATTTGTTGACGCAATTGCCTTAAAAAGTCAGAGTAAAATAATCTCCCTGAAGCTGAGCTTTGCTTTTTTTGGCACAGATTCTCCTTTCCGATGTCACTCTATTGAATATCACAATTCAATCGCAATTGATTGAATTACCTCTTCTTGCTCCTGACGGTAGAGCTCCAAAAATTGTTCACAATATTCTACTCGCCGCTGCTTTTGCACTGCACTAAGAATTCGAGGCACTTACCTTGCGCACATTTTTCTCATATTTAAATACTCATGTAGGACGCTTATTTTCATGCGAATTGTTTGAATTAGAAATATTCATCGCCATATTAGATCTATCCATTTGAATTTCCAAATTCTGATATTAAATGTGGAAGCAGTGACCTCGAAAAGATTCGAAAAAATGGTGTTGGAGACCTCTTTGTATTAATTTTCATTGAAATCCCTTAAAATTAGAAAATGTTGGTTGCTACAGTGAATGTGTTCTCTTATATTCCGAAATTCCTATTGTAGAACCCTATTGTGGTAATTTCCAAATCGATTGCCCCGTTATCCTCTTTTAACAAATTTTTATTAAAATCCTTCATATTTCGAACAGTTTTAATCGCCATATTGGATCCGCCATCATGAATTTTCAAATTTAGAAATTCGATTCGAAGTCAGTGACCTCAATATACATTTTTTTATTAATTTTAATTATAATATTGTACAATACCTTAACCCTTTCGGTATGCAGAAACGTGTTTCCATTTTTTTTTTTTTGCACCATATTATTTAAGGTATAAAATCTATGAATCGAAATTCACTATCTGATATTACTTTAAGTGTAATGCTTAAAGCTTTTGATCGCCATTTTGGTTTCGCCATTTTAAATTCTTATATTTTAACCGAATTAAAAGTATCCTTTATGTTAAGTTAAAATATGTGCTTCCTTCGAACAATCAAAACGAACAATTCTAAAATACATCACAGGACTCATTCAAAAGAGGAGGAAAGCACCTTTCTGTTTGTTAACACGTTCCGTGCCACGTGTACCAAAAACGGTTCACAAATGAAAGCTCTCGCTCGTCAAATGCATTTTTACATGAAATTCTCTCACCAAAGCTTTCTTGAAAACTTCGGCAGGGAACGTGGTAAGATACGTCCAAACATGTAAAACGCAGAGAATCTCAAGCTCAAAAGTTACCGAAACTTTCCTAAAAAACTGTTTTCATAAAGGCTTTAGGTAATTATTTATTTTAAGGTCTAACCCCCGATTACCTTGACCTTGGGGTCTAGAACATATTCATCCATATGTCATCAACTTGAGACAAATAAAGAAGGTTGCGAGGCGGCAAAAATAATTTATTTACCCTATGGTATGCAATTTCAAAACAATTTTTAAAGTTCGGAGGAATTGCTAGGAGAATGAAATATTAAAAAAAAAACCCTAAAAAATATGAAGGAGTCAAATTCACGCCCTATATATATGCATTTACATGTTGAGAATGACTCCAAGAATGACAAATTTCAAGCGCAAAGTCATCGAAAAGTGGGCCTTAAAGTAAATAATTACCAAACTTCCTATGGAAAGGATTACTTCTTTTTTTTTATTATAGACGCTCTGCCTTTTACATGTTAGAACATATCCTAACAAGTAGGGTATCGTTGGAAAGGTGCTCTCCTCCTTTTTGAATGAGTCCTTGCTTGCTTTCCTGAGATGTCCACCTTTAATCCACTATCTCTCTATACCTCTTCCATCACAAATTCCAAATTTCAAAAAGCTAGGACCTTTTCAATCATTTTTTTAAATTATAAAATGTTAAGAGCTTAGAAATTTGCCAAAATCCCTGATATTTTTTATTCAATATTTCGATTCTATAGAACTTTATATTTAATTTGATTTGATATTAGACATGTAGCAAAATATCAATCATCTTTTCCATATAGGTTAAGTCGTACTCCTCTGCATTTTTTTTACATTTTAATAATTTGGGGCGACTTACCGCTGAAAAGATGTATTATATATGTAGGTTACCAGTCAAATGTAAGGATAGTTGTTGTAGAATCTACATCTTGAATAACAATCAAATTTATTTGAATAAAGCATTTCTCGAGGAAACTAACAAAGTAAAAATTAAACACCTTACCAATTTTTTAACTTTGTAAGTTTGAATACTATGATGAACAAATAATGAACCATCCTGTATTGTATAATCTTTATAATTTCATCTTACACAGTTCTACGCAAAAACAAAAGGCTAAGTCTGGTCCTTATGAAACAAAAATCGAATTAAAAGCAATATGCGTTTGATTCATTCGCAGTTGAAGGTATAATTTAATTTTACTAGGAGAAAGTATACTAATAGGATTTTCGTTTTCAGGGAAATAAAAGAATTTCACCGCAATTAATTGCCAATCGGGAGAATTAAAACATTTTATCACGTTCTACAGTTCGCTTTGGTTTTTTGATTTTTTGCATCACTACGTTAGAAACTACTACCTTGAAGTTAAAAACAATGTCTGTTTTATTTACATAATAATTCTACCGGCAAAACAAAAATTTGCCACAATTTTCTTGGTGTTAACAAGGTAATGAAATTACTTTCTCATGGAATGTAATTTAGAAGTGCCCAGGTATTTTTAAGCCTTCTTAGATTGTACCGGTGGTTAAAGCATAAAGCAATTTGCAGGTTGAATAATTTTTTATTTCGTAATAGTCAATCGCCGCCAAGACATTGCGTAATTTACGATAGATTGAGAGATTGTTTTGGTGCGATTTTTATAAAATAATTGAATTTGAGGTTAAGCCATTTCAAACTTCCATCACTTTTCATGGTTGAATGAAGAGGATGAAGGAAACACGTAACATTCCTTAAAGAAATTTGCTTTTTAAGTGAAAAATTAAATGTTGAATATCTAACATCGATCAAGGTTTAAGAGATTTTGGGCTAACGATATTAGCGCAGATCCGAACCAATCGAATTTTAAAAAATGTTTCAGTTACACACCACATCGAAATGATAGGACACCTCTAAAATTTTCCTATTAGTTGGAATGCATAACAGACGGAAACAAGTTTTATTATGGAGCATAAAGTACATATATCAAATGCACCCAGTATTAAACCAAGGTAGATCTTAAAGTTATATTCTAGGAATTTTACGCATTTACCTGAAAAAAGGGTGCTTCAAAAATATAGGACATGTTAATATATTTTTAAAAAACTTGTTTTTCTATTACATAAATCATTCTATTTGATAAAGATTTATACAAATTTTTTATATATTGTTAAGGACTTAATCTCCAAACTTCTTGAATCGCATCTTTCAACTCCTGAACAGAATTAATTAAATTGTTTACTGGCTCTGTAAACAGTACGGGATAGTTGTCCCCGAAGGCGTTTTACATTCAAAATATTTGTGTTCACACCAGCTTCCCATAGCCCACTTTTCACAAACACTTAGCGCACTTGGTCTACCTCGACTCTTTTAATTTTCTTAATTTTCTGGATCTTTTGCATGACTACATTTCAGCTTCCTTTTATAATTTTCGCGATTTTTTTCACTTTTCAGAATTCAAATAGTTTTTATTTCATCTTCACTCAGCTTCTTGCCGCGACCCATTTTTAACAACACAATTTACTAATGCGTACTGATAAATTACTTTAATTTTTAAAAACTGTTCTTAATTGACCTTAACTCGAAAATACTAATCACTCTCTTAACTCCTTGCACCAAATGCATAAAATGGTCGCCTTATATACCCTGTCCTATCTTTTAGAATATAAAAATAAATTTTTATCAGATAGGTAATAAGTGCAAAACTCCAAAATATACACGATGCAAAAAAGTACAGTATATATACAATATACAATATATTAATTGGCTTCTGAATTGCTTTTTCTTAAATTGTATCCAGAGAAAGTAGTTAAAGCACTAAAAGAGACCCTGTGTTAAGAAAAGTAAAGATATTGAGGCATTTGTAACTTTCGAACTAATCGCAGTGAGTTTCGTCGGCAGAGACACTTTTTTTTCATACAACGAGCGGTGATAATTTTCATCTCTTCGTCTTGATACTGTTTCGTAACTTCTGATTGTGGAATGAAAACCAGTTACAACTTGGGCGACTGACTTTTACTTATTTAATTAGATACTCTAATAGTAGAAATCTATTACTTCTTGTTATTTTAAGAATACTTTCTCCAGCACGACCTTCTGAAGAGAGTTGATTACGCATGAACGTATGAAAATCGAAATAGTGCGTAAAAACAAGTTAATTGCCCTAAGTCAGGGGATACATATATAGGAGGCAATTATATAACGCAAGTCACGTATGCATTTTTACAGAGAAGGTGTACGCCACCAGCAAAGAATTGATTTCCATAATAAGTCACTTAGCAGTTTTTATGTTTGACCATTTGTTTGCTTGTGAAGAAAACAAAATCAAGTTGTATGAGATAGTTGTGTTAATGAATTCCAAAACCTTCCATTTGCTTTTTGCTCTCTACATACATATATAATATGTCACTAACACTTTGACGATAACTTTTTTCTAGCAACAAAAATTCGCATGTGCGTTCAATAGTTATAAGTAATTGTTCAATAGGTATAGTAATAGTTTTTTTAAAACAGGTAGTCATTGAAAGCCTTATTTTAAAAACTCCCTCTATAAGATTTATGCTTAAAAATACGAATGCACTGATATTTTTATAATTTTCACCAAAAAAGATTTTCCTAAGGATTATGTATCATATTGTGGATACATGCAAAGCTCCATAGTGCCTATTTTTAGGTTACTTGAAATTCGAATTCAGTTTGAATATTTTTAGAAAGATTATATTATACGTATTAATATGCAGTATTTCTGCGGAATTTCACGAGTTGTTTTGTTAAATATGAACAAATTGAGATTATTAATTCTGAACAAAATATTGCGTGAATAATAATGCGTTCATGCATCGTCGTGCACCATAAGATGATGATAAAGATATTGTACAATACATATTAGATATTTGAAGTCGGAATGAAAATCAGGCTCATTTTCATCGAGTACCAGTTGCTGTCGATTTTAGAATGTACTATTTTAAGCAACAAAATAGCAACTATAATGATGTTATACTTTTTCCGCCTTCGAACAAAGTTCCAATTTTTAGTGTTAATTTCATTCTTTTGAGCATTAATTAATTAACCATATTTTATTTATAACAGTTTCATCAATAAGCTTACAAAGTTTTACATGAACCATTAACGAAACCAAATTATAATCTGGATTTTAGATAAATGGAAATCAAGAGCAGGGTAATTTAAATTGAACGAACGCGAGATTAAATTCAGAGGCTCGTTAAAACCATAATTAGTACGATGGCATGAAAGGTGGAGGAAGTCAGTATTTCTCAAGATGCGTGCCGGCACTGAGATATTGAAAAGAGCCAACAACTCAGAAGAATTAATAGAACCCTGCAGACAATCGAAAACCAAAACAACTCTGGAGAGATTACGTCTATTCATCCACGAGTCAAGTGAAATTAGCGTAAGTCTGTCGAGATAGGCAGGCAAGACATGATCATTCTCCCAAGGAAGACCACGAAGAGAAAACCGTAGGAATCTATGTTGAACGGCCTCAATACGGTTAATATGGCATTCATAGAATGGACACCAGACCGGACTGGCAGATTCTAAAATGGGTCTCGTGAAAGTACAAGAGATTTAGGGATCATTGAACTCCTTAGACCAAATCATTGACGAATGCTAAAATTGAGTTAGCTTTGATAGCAATTATTTCAATATGATACTCAAAAGAAAACGATGATTTCAGAGTAATTCCCAAATCTCTCGCCTTAGTCAGTCTTGAAAGACGCTGTCCATTAATTGCATAGTCGAAGAAAAGTGAATTCCTTTTGCGAGAAAAAAGTCGTGCACGTACACTTACTAACATTAAGTGGTATCTTAATAGAGCAATGGATTTCCAAGCCAAAACTACGGGTAACACATCATATGTGCAATTATATTGAATTGCAATTATTAGTCAGTAAAGAAAGAGCAGCCGTCGAGATAAGACTGGTTTAAAATAAAAAGTATTTTAGAAGTGTGTAAACATAAAATTTGGTATTGGTTTCAATTTAGTCCCCAAAATGAGTGACCCAAACCCAGGACTATCAAGAATGGTCAATATAAGCAATATAGCAAAAACAAAATTCGACTTCTCCAAAAAATGCGCCATCTCGAATGGGTTCACGATTGTCAGATATTATGCGAAAAAGCAGAGAATTTTTGAGTGGGTAGGGACAAAAGATAAATCATTAATATAAATGATAAATAACAAAGGTCCAAGGTGACTACCCTGAGGTACGCTAGATGTGTTGTCTATTAGGTAAGATAATGCACCACGAAAGCAAACGCGTTGAATACGGCCAAAATATAATATGATGTAATTCAGTCAACAAATCCAGAAGAAAATATCCCAGGACAGACAACTTGTAAACAAAAATGCGGTGATTAATCCTATTAAAGGTCTTACTAAAGTCTGTGAAGATACAGTCGACTTGCTTGCCTGTTTCGGTAGCATATAGACAGACAGTAATTTGAAAATTCAAGCAGGTTCGTTGTGGTCGATTTTCCCTTCATAAACCCATGTTGAAAGTGCTGTAGAAAGGGTCGCAGTGAAAACTGAGGGCTTCACACACTATACAGCCGAACAACTTAATTCCGCAATAGGCCTATAGTTGGAGATATCGGATTTACTGCCCTTTTTATGCAATGGAACAATTTCTGAAAGCTTCCATGACATAGGAAACACACCAGAAAAAAGCGATAAATTAAATAAACAACGAAAAACAGAAACTAAAGATGATCCACATTTTCTCAACACGCAAGTGCCACTCGCGAAGTTGTCAAGGTATTTAAGAATAATACTATCGTCCAATATTAGGTCCTTAGGTTGAAGAGATGTCGGCGGAAGCCTTGTCAAGTGGATAAAATCCGTAGGACTTATATCACAGAATGCGGTCCTCAAGAAATCCGCGAAAAGATTGGAAATTATTCTAGGGTCACCAATCCCGACAGAACCAAAAGAAGGGAAAGGTAACCGTCATATTTACGTTTAGAATTGTACAAACTAAAAGTAACATAACTAATTATGCATTCGTTGTTGATTTCAAACGTCAATTCTTGATCTTCACCATTTGCTGTGTTCCAGAACGAAAAGTTATAATTTCGGGAAAATGGTAATACAATGGTATAATAATAACAATAATATTTTTTAAGGTTCTGCAGTAATTTAGGAGAAAATAGACAAGGAATGTTCGTATGTTTAACATTTGTGTTGAACGATTTCTTTTTTTTCACTTTTTACATACATAATGAAGTCTTGTAACTAATTAGCCTTCATTACAAGTCGCAGAAGGATAGAACAAAATTATTAATTATAAAAATTCATATTTAATAACAAATTATTGTATTTGTGGATTATCAAGCACTACACTGATAACAGTTCTCATCTTTCTAGGTTTTAATATTTAGGTGTTAGAAGGCTGATAAAAAATCTGGAGTAAGGTCATAATTGTTCCGTTTATACCTATCTCACCAAAAACATACATGTAAAAAAACAGGCCAACTTCTGGTCAGTACTGTGTGTTTTGTTATCTCAAAAATATAACTGAAATATAGAAATTATGCCAAGTTCCTTGCCTACACGTTATTAGCAGTGTTTTGATAAGCAGAGCCAAATATTGTGTGAACCGATAAATTTATAGACCAAACTTGGCGAGTTTTCAAAGGTTTCAACATTGCTCAGTTCTTTAATTTAGTAACCTGAACCTCCCTGTAAAAATTCAGTCCTGTAGCGCAACTAGCTTCGGAGATAGAGGGAGGTCGAAAAGGGCTCGAAGTTCGTGTAAATATAGCACAGTGCGAGACGAGAACTTGGCATGACGCACTCTGTGTGCTTAGATCAGGTATTATATTAGGAGCATATCACTATTCTGACACAGAATAGTCACCGATGTGTTACTGTCCACCTAATATATAGTATGTACATCGGTTTTTTGTTGCATTTCGCCAGAAGCTTCTCCATAGAATTTCTGAGCTTTATTTAGCTAGGAAAGATTCACAGAATGTTACGTACAATTAATTTTAAAAAGGCAATAAAATACAATTTTTTTATGACTTCATGTGTATTGCTTACAAACTTAGCTAACTTAACTTACATTTTATGATGAATTATGAAAATAATACTATCAATTCACGCTTTGTTGTATACCATATTCTACTGAATCGTTGATTCGAGTGTATAATTTTCTATTTTCTTAGTTTTTACTACGGCAACCGATCTCCTTGTACCATTAACAACGATAAGGAAAATACAACAAAGGCGTAAATAGCCCTATTATTACAGATAACCAAACAAATCTTCAATTTCAATTGCCCGTAACAGGAACGTAAACCCATGATACCTAACAGTAACATTTAGACCTATAGAAAAAATGCTTTATCTACCATTAAGATTTATTTCTTAAGTAATATAATACTCAAATATAGTATAATTTTTAAATCCACATTGTTTTAGATTAAAACGACAAGAAACATATTATAATTCCGAAATAAAAGAACTTCTACTCTATTAAAGCCCAAAGCCCACCGCTCAGGAACAATGATAAAAACCTTCAAAATTTCTTAATTCAGATTAACATCCTTGAACAAATTAAAACAAGCAAATAATTACATATTATCAATAACACTATCAAAGACCGGTTAAGCACATTGTGAGTTGCATTATCTAGCATTTTTTAGACCATTAATGTGCTTTAATAAGACAAGGCAAGTTAAAAGCCAAAAATTTTTTATTAAGATGGCAGAAGGTTGGAATTTTAACGTTTCATGCAAAGTGGAATGTAATAACCAAATGAAACTTATTATGAGAAATGTTTTTGGGAGAAAACTAAGTGAGATTAAATTGTAAATAAAAGAACACATTTTTAAATAATCACATACCTTTCCAATGAATAATTTCCTTAAGCAAAAAAAAAAAAAAATCAATCCAAACCATTTCTTAATTTAGCAAAGCCAGAACAAATATTTAAATTACTTCGATGGAAGCAAACTTCAAATTAAAATAATTATTCGAGGTAATAAAAAAATAAAGATAATAAAACCCAATCGTCAATGTTGTCTAATAAAAAGAAAATTTTATCTATTATTAACATTTCCTCTTACCAAGCAAGCAATTTTTTTCATTCAGCTTGAAAGCGTTGCTCTATTAAAAAAATGATTACAAAGCATACTCAAGGTAATTAAATTAGCACCTCGGTAGCGATGTCTATTTTGAAACGAACATTTCGGGCAGTAATTTGCACAATTTATTACTTTTAAGGCAGAGTAAACAAGAAGTGAAATTTAAAACTGCGCTTCAATAAAATCGAGGTCGTCCAGAATTATTAGGTAATTCTATCGAAAATAAAATCATATTGTGCAAAGAAAACATATAAGAAGCAAAAACATGAAGTAAAACAGCATTAAGAAATTCCTTCAGACGTACGTCACGCGAGAAAAACCACAAACAAAACCCAGACGTAGATCAGATAAAACGGGGAAGAGAGGTGACAAAAAACAAAATCTAAATCAGTTCTAACCTTCTATCGATTGGGTCAATCCGGACGGCGGTGTACCCTGATCACACCAAGGCAAATTAATCCAATAGAAGAGCTAAGGTAAGATCAGAGATGCATGCGTAGGCGATTGTATAACAAAAGTATCACTGACGATTACTTCCGATCACTTGCTCGCATATCGAATTTTCGATTTTAATTGCGGACAACCGACGCACTTTCATTGGTTTCGGCACTAAAGGTCGTCAATTTATGTTTTCACCAACTTTATCTTTTTTATTGCACCTCTTGCCGCGAGTAAATGTTAAGAATGAGTGATCATGACCAATACCGATTGCACGGAAACCAACTTTCGCTAACCTCACCTGCGTGAACTACGGTATGTTACTGACTGTTTCTTATTTCGACCGTACCCTGTCTACCTAAGCTCGATTAAAGTATGGAAGTTGGAACCATGCTAAGCTCTACAAAGGTAGCAGCAACAATTTTTTGTTACGAGAGCTACAAGTGTTAGCAACGGTAAGTGGCTGGGAAGATTGAGGTACCTCTTAAGAAAGAGTAACTAAAGAGATAACTTGTGGGATTGCCAGTTATTTGGAATCTTGTAATTTTTTTAAATTGCAGTAAACAAAGGGCGTAGCAGGATAAGAGGAATTGGCACGTATCTGTTCCATATTAATGTGGATAATATTAATTTTATTTTACACTAGTGATGAAGAAATTTTGGAAAATGAAAATAATGAATTTGCTCCAAATTGGCTGAACCGATCTTGATAACTAAAATACCATTGCTTTTTAGAGCACTTAATAAAAAAATCAACCGATGACACACCAGTTATTAAATACATTATATAAATTACTTATACTTGTGTTTCAAAATCTACTAATTAATTTTATATTTTTTTGTATTATGCGAATATTAAATTATTTATCAATTTTCTTAAACCACGGTCCTTCTAAACATCAATTCAGTAAAATTCATAGGACAAAATTAACATAAGCAACAAATATTTCTAAACTATGTCACTTTACCGTAATGAAAGCTGGTGAATTTACAATTTCTGTACGAAATTATTTATACTAAGAAAAATATAGATATCCTTAGATAACATATAAAAGTGAATCTTCTTGAAAGTTTGTATCAATATTTTTAGGCATATTAAAACGCAAACCCTTAATATCTCGATTTAAAAACAAAGAGACTTATGCCACTTTCCAAATAAACTGCTCATATATAGTATAAGACATTTTTTCCAATATTAACATAAATACCATATACACTTTTTACACCAAGTAAAAATTTAATTTTAATTTTTTTTTTTTGCACTACTCAGTCTCCATCAAAAATGTGACTTAATAATAGTTAAAAAAAAAGAATACACCTGTCTAGTATAGGTGTTTTTTTATAATATATTTTTTTAAAAAAGATATTTTGAACAACCGCAAAAACTTAAGGGGTTATTCTCATGTAAACGCATAAATTTTACCTCTTTTTAGGGAATTTTTTTTTATAAGACAATAAAATTCAATCACTTTAATTTTTTTATATGTTTTTATTTGTATCTTAAGCTGTATAAAAAAAATTTTTTTTTCCTTATTTTACATTTTTTATATATTTTTTTTTAATTAAATTAGACACAAAAAAAAAGCAGTTCACTGGTCAGGGTAATAGCGGCTGTTCATATTGTCCAAAATAAAAAAAAATCGAATGGATTATTGTTCAGTAGGTCTGTCGCTATCGTCCCTACCAGAATTAATCAATTTCATTGAAAAACAAAAAAATGGCGGACTGTTGAAAAAAAAAGTTACGAAAATCATGTTTGTTTTGATAAAAATCGTTTAAAATGAAAAAAAAAATCGATTTTTCGAAGTGGTCACATGAGAATACCCCCTTAAGGGGTTATTCTACCTTTCCGAGGCAAAAAAACAGTAATAATTTAAAATTGTTATAAAAAAAAAACGACAAAAGGAATCGATCTAAAACTACCTTTTCGAGGCAAAAAAACAGTAATAATTTAAAATTGTTATAAAAAAAAACCACAAAAGGAATCGATCTAAAATTAAACATGGTTGTTTAATGTTTATTAATAAAAAAATTCGACATTTTTCATGAAAAAAAAAAATTAAAACATAATGGCGGCTGCACTGGCCTATTGCTGCAGCGCGAAAAAAATTTCACAGCCAATTGCGCGACGTAGTACCCAGGTCGTCCAAGTGATCTATAAGTAATTTGACAAAAATAAATCATTAGTTCTAATGAAAATCTATGGAGCGCCCCTAAAATTAGACATAAATATCAATTTTTCGCAATTTGACAAACCTTTAAACATAGCGTACTCGATTTTGTGCATTTTTTTCATCGAAAAAATTGCCCCCAAATTTTCAAAATTGAATACAGATGTCTAATTTTAGGGGCGCTCCGTAGATTTTCATTAGAACTAATGATTTATTTTTGTTAAATTACTTACAGATCACTTGGACGACCTGGGTACTACTTCGCGCAATTGGCTGTGAAAATTTTTTCGCGCTGCAGCAATGGGCCAGTGCAGCCGCCATTTTGTTTTAATATTTTTTTTTTTCATGAAAAATGTCGAATTTTTTTATTAATAATCAACCATGTTTAATTTTAGATCGATTCCTTTTGTCGTTTTTTTTTTTATAACAATTTGAAATTATTACTGTTTTTTTGCCTCGAAAAGGTAGAATAACCCCTTAAACTGCCATCAAGATTGGTTCCACTAATTTAGAGAAACTTAATTACTTTAATTTTCTAAAATTTGTTGATAACTAGTGTAAAACTAATTTTTTGAATTTGATTTTTGGCATAAATTAATCGCATTGCAGTAGCAACTTTCCACATTAATATGGGCCAAATGCGTTTTGGGGAATGCTTTGGAAATGCTAAATGCACGCACACATATATACATAATAAATTCGATCCAGGCGCACCCTGTTCTCTATGTCGCATTCCAGAGGGCAAGTGCAGAACTCGGATATGGACACAATCCCTCTTCGTGAATGAACCTTCAAACTTCAGCTGAAGACACTCCTAATTGTCTCATTTCAGGGCTTTTATTGACGAGGGTGATTATTTGCTGCACCGATAGAACCTTCCAATGTTCCACATCGTCAATCTCTGCTGTTTGAAGTTACAGTCCCGGTTTCCCTTAAGGGGTTATATACAGTGAGGATTTTCAGAAAATCGATTTTTTTTTTCGTAATGTACATATATTTAAGTACACAGGTGTATTATTTACATGAGTTCCGAAGAAAACTTACGCAAAATCTGAATTTTAGGAAATTGCTAAAAAAAATGTTCAGTATTACAAGTGACTGCAGCTACAATGGTAGGAGGTATATCAACATAGTTGACATTTTTGGAAAGGACAATGGAATAGTCGTTTTTTGGCGCGAGTTTGATGTCGCTGCGTTGAGTAGATCAAAAGATAAAAATGAACTGATGATGTACATACCATAAAAATTTCGAAACCTGTAACTCTCATGTTCATGTTCATTTCTTACATAGAATAGCTCAAATTTTGATTTTAATCTTTGCAGTAATATTGTTTGAAGGAAATGATATGTTCAGAATAAAATACTAATTTATGATCACAACATAAACATGTGCGGTTGAAAGTACAAGTTATGACGTAGAATGTAAAAGTTAAAAAGTTTACTTCCGGTCTGAATATTCCACTTCTGGTAGGAGGCGGAAGTGACAAAGTCTCCATTTAAACCCAGTATGCACAAGTTAACACGTCGTGAATATCGTAGGTGGGAATTCAGTCATATTACCACAAATGTAGATGTACAAAACATTACTCTTCTTTGCTACACAGTAAGGCAATAAAAATTGATATAAAAATATAATAGAAATAAACAAAAAATGTTTATAATAAATAATTTAGTCTTATGTCTATTAGTACAGCGTGAGTCGATTTCGAGTGAAATTTTTGTATTTCATAGACATAGACGTAGACTTGATAACTACTGACATTTTGTGCGTGATTTCGAATTAATTTGTGCATTGGGCTGGTATTGATGAAGCCTTTTTTATTATAATAAGACTGCTGCAACCTCTGATTGGATGTTCTAATTATGTGTTTTATGTCATAGAAACAGAGTTTAGCTTCCTCTTCTTCCTCTTTTAATAATTAAATCCATTTTAGGCATAAATGTTCTGCAAAAAGATGAAACATTTCTTTTAAAATATGGAACACTGTGGATTTTCCAAGTCCAATGGAGAAATCTTTCCCCACACATTATAGCTTCCTTGACTACAGAACCTTAACAAACACGCACATTTAATTATTATTGGTACTGATGACATTTTTTCTTGTCTCCTCAATTTTGGTTCAATTTTTACTATTTTCACGAACATATCTTTTGTAAACCTAAAACTCTTTTTGAATCTAAATACACGTTAGAAATAGAAAGCCTAAATAATATTATTCATCTCTAGAGGATTAAAAGTTAGTTCCTCATTTTTCCTCCTGTGAAGGGTTACCAAAACGTCTTCTATTTTGTCTTCAAAAACATCGAACCAAATAAAACTCATGTTAATTCTTAATTCCTATTAACTTCTTTATTTTATATTATGCTAAAAAAACACAAAAAATGTATTTTGAATTTCTTTTGATTCACTGCAACTCACTTCAACAACGTTTGACAAATATTCGCTGAAAATTTCTACCTCAAAATTGGAATAATGACTTTTCCTGATAGAATCGAAAAAAATCGATTCTACTGATATCGACTCTCACGTAAGGGACTAAGTATTTAGTATCACCCTATAGCTATTTTATTTTTTAAATGATCAATCTCATCAGCATTAATGTTCATGGAAAAAATAAAATCGATTGATTTTCTATATACAAAAACGTATAAAACAATCCTTGAAGCAATTTTAAAATTAAAAAAATTCCATTTATTCGGTCCTTAGCACATTTTTGTCTATATTGTTTGCCACAATTTCTGTCGTTAAAACCATCACTTTGGATCTATACAGATAAAGATATAGCCTTTTCGGGTAAACACATTTCCGCTACTCATATCTAAAAAAACTGTTATTGTAATACTTCATCCATTTATTTCCAAATAAAGTTCACTTCAAGGAATCTTAAAACATCCGTTCAAGTGAAACAGGGGGACGTTTAGGATTTCGTAAAAATGAAACAAAATTATATTTTTTAAAAACTATTATGTATTGCTTATAACGAAAAATGTTAATGAATTAATTACTATATACATTTGATCTTATTACTTATGCCTAATGTATGCATAGTTGCAAAGATAAACTGTGATAAAGTACAAGTATGTGAGCAAATTTTTGTCTGTCTCCATAGTTCTGATATTACCCCTTGATTTTTTCTTTCTTCGTTAAATGCTGTTAACTACAATAGAACTGTACAGAAACACTGGAACACCAAAATAAGATTTAAAAAAAGTAACTTATTTTCGAATGGCACTAAGTAAAAATTTACTATAACAAATAATAAGAGGATTTGTAAAGCTCAAATGTCGTTGACTCATTACGGTTACTACACAGTGGTTAAATTAAATCCATATGTCTCCTAGATATGTTGATCTTCAAATTGCTTTCCCGAAATGTGACTACTTTAAAACACTTCATCCAATGAGTAACAGAGGTCAAAAATAAACGTTCTGACTGCTTACAAACAATAAAATATGTGTAGTTCAGGAAGAGGTTAAATACTATATATCTTATTTTGTCTTAGGCAGGGACCAAGCTCACCCGAGCCCCTGCTAATACAATACTCAGTGAATATGTTTTTCTTGCTTGATATGGATACGAATCATACGTCACAATCAACAAAATGATAGAGTATGTTTGTATATGTTAAATAATAGCCATTCCTTGCTACTGTTGTTTGTAAGAATAAATATTTCTTTATCCTTTAAAATGTTTGGCATATGCTCCATTGAGGTTACAAATCACCCGTCCTCGATCTATGTTCTTTCGAAACAGAAACGAAGAGCAGACCTACCACCTCCCCATATAAATATATATAAACTTACATGATTTCATGAATGTATATCAGATAATGTAATCAACTAATACTAAATGATATCAACACTGTCATTATATACAACATGGCCTCATATTTACATGTATTAAGAACGCTTACATTTAGCTGCTAGTATAATTTAAATAACACTAATATCCTGCTGCCTAAATGTACACCAGACATGATCATCTTTTTGCTTTAATTGTCATTAGAATCGAACAAAGCAGAAAAAATTGCCATTAATATTTATTATTTTAAGAGTTTAAAGTTGAGTTCCGTATTTTTTTTAATGTGATGCATTAAAATTTATAGCCAGTTATTATCACAATTATAAGTGTGTAAATGTAAGTACATATAATCCAGTAATCAGCCCTCTCAAAAATCATATCTGTTAGGAATGTAGAAATTTAAAAATAAAGCTTAGGCAAGCGTTGAGTTCCCTGACAGTGTAGCCGACACAGAGTGCTTTACAATATCTGCGAACATATTTTAATTCCATCGGAATAACTGATATATATTCAAATTGACGCTAATTTAATAAAAACGAAATTTTTTTTTCCATCTCTTTCGCACAATGCGACAGTATTGTAGAAAACAAATTATTCTTTCAAATATGAATTGTAAGAACCAAATAACAAAATAAACCCAAATAAAATTTTAAAAAATTAACCAACACGTTTGTTGGATCTATATTTCAAAATTTTCTACTATGACAGTTTGGTATATGTCTATTAACTCTTTTGGGGTGCGAAATAATTTTAATTAATTTTTTGTATAAACTTTAGATTTAAAAGCTATTTCGAGTCGCACTCGACGGTAGCCTTCCTGCGAAAAAACGTTATATAGAGTCAGACTCGATGTTGAACCGCAAATGGTTAAGAGCACTATTATAAAAGTCGATTTCACTGTGTCTTCGGTACATGTTTAACTAAAACTCTATTATGGTCAATTTTCTCGACTCGACGTAAAGATTCCCATTTTTCTAGCATCTTAACTTTGAGCATGTTTTCGCTAATCGAATCGAGCAAAATCAACTTCCACCAGGAAGGAAAATCCAAATAAAACTCCCCACAAAACTTCAAGGGCTAAAACTGAATCAACCATTTTAATTGAATGTTTCTATTGCATGATTATCGAATAATGTTAAATCAAGATAATCGGATTCGGGGGAAATCCATGTACCGCCTTATTGGTAGTAACGGATGAAGCACAGTCTACTCCGGCGATCCATTGGGAGGAATTTTCTAAATCTTCCATGTATAAAATGAGTCGAGGAGTGGGGAAAATTCGAAATCCTGAATGAAAGAAAGGCTACTGCGAAAACACTTTTGTTATTCTAGCAGCAAAAACAGTTCAGCTTGGAAAGAATTAATTTCTATGTCTATCGGTATAAAAGTGAGCTCCTATGTTAAACCTCTATCGATATTGTTTTTCAAGTACATATACTGGCGGAAATGCTCAAGACAAAATTTGGTCGAACTGCAAATCAAGCTCAAAGATAAAAATTGTACGATATCACCCTTACAAATTGGCCTAAGGATTGAAGGGAGTTATTAAGAAGAAAATTAAATAGTTGTGGCAGACAAAGCAGTAGACTGCTCAGATTGGATTAAACATTATTGCGTATATGGACGACGTTTTAATTGCCAGTGAAAGTGTAGAACTTAGATCATAGAGAATAGGCGCTCTGGTACGCCCTGAGAATTGTCAACAAACATGGGGCGCCCCAGTGTTGACAAGCAACGAACAGCTTATTAAAAAGGAGAACTTTCATCTGACCTTTTGCACAAAAATTCTAAAATATAACCACCAATTATTGATAATTTCCACATCAAAATGCTAAAATTAACTTCTTGTGCCCGCAACAAGTGTTAATTCCACTTTAAATACCGTGTCTGTTAACAATTGAACTGATATTCATCATTAGCCCTGAGTTTACACCGGATTTCAGCTAGGGTAAAACCAGGGCGCCTCAGGGTGCCACAGGTTTCTAAAAAAAAAACCGAACTGGCATTTGACGTTTAAAAATCAGTGCGGCTAGGGCGCACTGGATCGCCAACGAACAGAGCTAGTTATAAGCCAAGTGCAGAAGTAAGGAAAGCGAAGGCAACATTAAATATAAAAAAGTGTACAAGATAAAATTTCTCGAACACGAAATTTCGAATGGGGTACTCAAGCCAACAAAATAAAAACTACGGCAGTAAACCAATATAAACAACCAGACAATATATAGGGGGTTCGTCTATTTCTTGGACTGGCGGGTTATTTTCGCCAATTTGTTCAGGAATTTTCTCATATAGCAGCACCAGTAAATCGACTGTTAAGGAAAGATGTGGAATTCTTGCTGGGCTTTTAACCAGTTAAAGGATACGCTCTGTGAATTTCTAATATTAATATTATACGAATACAAAGCCGATCACGAATTACATACTGACAGATAACTGGAATTGTAATGCAAGAGGATAAAGACAAAAAATTAAGATTGGTGTGCTATTTTAGAAGAGCCTCGATCGACTCCGAGATCTAAACATCACAGCTATAATCTGGGCATTGCGGGCACGGACGTGCTGTAGATTATCTGCATACATATTTTTAGTTTCCAACATGTGACAGGTGATCAAGAAATATATTAATTGCTGTAGTGTCTGTACAAAAAAGAAAAAAAAAAAGAAAAAAAAAGGCAATGATGAATCGAGACATGCATTACATCTATCGGAAAGACCACCAATTCCATTCTATATAATTCATGTAGACCACTTGGGACCCTACTCAAAGAACAAAAACAAAAATACACACCTAGTCTGCACGTTCACAAAATTCATAGTTTTGAAAGCTCCAAAAATCAACCAGTCGCGGAATCATAGACCTATTGAGCCAAGTAACATAGTATATCTATTGTTTTCCTTCAAAATGAGGAAACTGAAACTGTTGATTAGGATGAAAACGACATTCCGATTGTAGTTATGTAAAGGAATTTTAGAACGAATGAAAGGTAAAACAAACAGGCGGAGAAATTCAATATGAAACATAAACCAACACAAAAATGAGTATGGTGATTTGGTTTTGCTAAAACAGGAATCGTTGTAGACGACCGTATAAAGTCGTGAAAGTTTTGCCAAAAGACCGATACGTTGTAATCAAAGAATATAGGCATTACAAACAAAGAATCAATTTTTAAGACTCCACTGTGATTTTTCCAAAAATAAAACAAAAATGTCCCCGTAATTAGTAAGAAAAGGCCGAAATACCTGTTTGTCCTGTTCCATACCGGAATTCCAATGCAAATCACTTAATACGAGAAGCACCGGCAATAGTGAGCAATTCGGCAAACACACATAAAACACTATTTCACCTATTACCAGGCGCCCTCTTTCAGCATTGCATTTTTTGGCACTGTGTTGGTGCGCCCTGATCCGTACTTTTTCATAGGGACACCCAGTAGGAAAAAGAAGGGGCTAGAAAGAAATGATATAACTGCTTCTCGGGCAGCTAGCACTCCTTCCCAACTCGATTCTTTTCCTTCTTCTTTTTTACCCACGACGGGATTGGAGGCAAGGTCTTGACTTTCGCTTCCCTAATAACCAGGGATAGAAGTAGTTACTCTGAATCAAGGACATAATCGCTTATGCTGAATGACTATTATAAGAAGTTTCGCTTCCCCAATAGAAGAAGTTATTCAAAATAAATGGAATAATAGGGCCTATTCTATTAAACTGAGCAAAAGCTCTGTCTCAACTTTTATATAGAGAAACCAAACTTGATCTGAATCTAAGTAAAAATCGAGACTGAGCTGTTGCTCAGCTTATTAAAATATGAGGCACTCATTGAATTAATAAAATTTAAAACAACCTGTCATGCGCACTTTCTCTTCGAGAGTAAAAAAAAAAACGCGTAGATGCAAGTTCATCGCACGATGACGAAATCCTCTTAAAACACAAGTTTTTAGGTAAAACTCATTTACTCCTTACCCACTCGATTCTCAGGAAGCAGGAATATAAGGTAGATACCTGCAGACGCATGCTAGAGGGAATATTGGAAGTGCTTGGAAGTAGTCATATCAGGCTTTCTTAGGGCAATCCCTTGATACATTTCCTACTGGGCATCTGAGAACGGGAGGGATGCCTCACACACATTTACGTTTTTTCATCACAGAGTTTTCTAATGCGACATCTTTCTGCACAGGCAGCACATGCGGCTGCATAGTGTGGCGCACTGCGATCTGTTTCAATTCCAGTTTTCCTAAGATGCGTGCTCCTCCTCCACACTTTCTGTCTCTCCTTCCACATGCTGAAGCATGCTATCAACTTCTAACACAATTGGGGGGTTGGGAGGAATAACGGTACCAAGGAAAAATAAGATAAAGAGTTAATTGCGGGAGTGAACAGTCTGTATCATAGGCAGAGTATTTATAACAAGAGGAAACACTCGTGACGTTTGTCCTTATCTTTTTTTCCACCTTGGTACCATTAGAGGAACGAAGTGGAAAATTTTACTAGAGATAGTAATAAAGAAGGAATGAAGGACAAGGATTTGGGCGGGAGAATTGGAAACACTTTTTTACATAAAAGCTTTTAAGCTTATTCAAATTTATGAAAAAATGAAGACCACCTGGTACTTTTCTTAAACGACCTGCACATGAAAATGTTCGACCCAGAACGCCTTTAAAAAAACGCAGTAAAAAATGTTAACAATCCCATCCGTATTTATGCTCGGTGTGTGCCTCTTCCCCATTCTTCGTTTCGGCATTTCCCTATAACTTAACATTGCAAGGTGATGTACAATTGAGAGATTGATACCAATGCATTCGAGTGAGGAAGCTTTTAAAAACGCATTATGCAAAAAATGCGTCACTTTATTGCCTTCATGCTGCTGTGAAAATTTGTTGATGACTATTTCTCTCTACATTTCTTACAAGACTTTACAGAGGTCTAATGGAAAATTTCACTGTGCGACAAAATTTAATATTTAATTTGTTACAGAACAAGTCATATATCATTTCTATAGGATTTTTTCCGTAGATTACGAATATGCAAACAAAAATATTGTATCACGTCACATTTTTTAAAAAAAATTGGTTTGAAAAGTACAATATGTATATCGTATTTTGGCCATTTTTTAAAATTCATTACAAAATAACGAAAGGTGGAAAAAGCTCGTAACATGACTCAAAAGAGAGCCTGAATCCTTATCTATATATATAAAATACCACTAATCTATAGCACTTACAAAGCGTCTTCGGGAATAAGATTTTCATGAGCGTCACTATCTATTGTATGAAGCAGTCGACTTATGGGAAAAAATGAATTCCGCGGAATATTTCGGAAAGTATTAAAGCTTCTCGTATTTTAATACAATAAGTAAAGGTTCATACTTTTATTTGAGCTACTATACAAGCGCCTAAATTAATTTGAAATTTTTAATTAATTTGTAAAAATGGCCAAAATACGGTATTTTGTACTTTTCAAACCAATTTTTTTCAAAAACTCTACGTGATAGGACATTTTTATTTGCGAATTCGCAATGTACGAGAAAAATCCGAGTGAAATGACATATTACTTGTTTTGGTACGAAATCACTGTCACACAGTGTTTTGGGTTGGGGTTGGGCATATGGGTTGAAATTTTGAGCGCGTATCAGGGTGTCCCTTGTTATTATCGATATTCTTTGCCATAAGTAGTCTTTGGTTATAACAACAAAAAACTCGCGTGAAATAAAAAAAAAATACTTTTGTATAAAAACGTCAATTCAGCTCACTTGCAATTGAATACTTCAAAAAATCTGTGTTATCTTCTGCAAATTGAATGTTCATCCACCTTCTTTGGCAAGTCCTTTGGTATCTTTATCGCGCGACTTTAATATGCCTAAGAGTAAATCCATCAAATCCACTTACATAAACTTGTCTGAATTGAACATGGCCATAAATACCCCATAAGATATATACGTGTGTATTTGCAATTGTTTCAATAAATAGAATTTGTAAAAAAAAAATTATTTTGACTGAAAAAATTAAATCAAAGTATCCCTGAGAATCATTTAGATAAAAAGAACGAAATCTTTGTTCAGAATGATAAATACCTGGTCATAGCTCGAAGGTTTTTTGAACAAATTATGCCATTTTAGATATGTTATTAAAAAATTCAACTTTAAGACTTTGGCAATTTTCACTGCCTAAATTCGAACTGAAAACTTGGACAAGAATAAATTTTTTTTTCAAACTGGAATGTAAGCCTATTGAAGTAAAAATTGAAAAATTATTAATCACTAAAACACTTTTCAAATTAACTGGGGTCTTTTTCTTAACAGTATTTATATGATTTACTATGAGATTGTGGGAATTGTGTGGTTGGTGCTAAAATACACCAAAGGAATTTCCCCACGTCTGATGTTTTTTTAGAAATAATACGTACGTAAACCCTTATCATTTTTTAAACTTATTAAACTTCTTTTCAACTGTTACTTCTATTAATTACATCTTTCCTATCTATTAATAGTAAAACTTAAAAATAATCAAACACGTACTTCATCATAATTTAACCTAACTTTGTTATCCGCCGCAGCGGCGAGTTTCGTTAAAGTCTTTTTTATCCTTAATGCCGGCAGCCTAACATTGGCATTTTGGTGCCAACATTCGCGCATTAATTTTGACATCCCGGCTAGAAGCTGCAAAAATATTTTTAAGGGAAAAATAAAAAATTGAAAATTTTCAAACAAATTACTGAGTCTGAACTCCATCGATTTGGAATTGATGGCCTATAATTATCACCGCAAACAACTTTCCTCATGTCTTCAAAACTTGGATCTGAAGGAACAGCGTCGTAATATGGAACTTTGTAATCTTCTGTAATTCCTCCCGAAACAGTTCGTCTGCACACTTCCCAATATATAAGACCCAGCGCATATATATCTGTGCGGCGCAGAGCTTCGAAGCATTGCATATTTATGCTGCAATAGTAAATTAAATATTGAATAAGTTAAAAAATTACATAGGACTTTAATGTTCATTTCATTCCATCTTTGTAATTTCAAATAATATATAGCATTCGCACAACGACTTAAAACAAAAGCAAATCAATTTAATCCATTGGTAAATAAGTTTAAACGAAACATAGTTATATTTAACATGTTTGCAAATAAATTTCATCCAAAGAGATATATATTTAATCCATCCACAGATAAGTTTAACCCCAAGTATAAATGAATTTAATATTTTCACCAGTTCCCGGCATTTGCTAAACTTTTTAAATGCTCCAGCCTTGTACTTTTGATATTATTGAAATTCACTCTATTTTCCAAAATTTAAGGGGCTACATACATCCCTCACGGCCAAAAATAGCTTTCTATTAAATTTTTTGGGACTATAACCTAAAACATTGGAAAAAAATATTACTATATGATTTACTGGTCTTTTAAGCAAAAAAAATCTATGCATCGGCGCCAAACGCGCTCCTACGTGCACGAGAACACAGAACAGTTACAGAGGAAGTGCTCTCTATTGTCGTCCTCCTAACTACATGAGGGGCATGCAGGGTCGCTAATGATCCCAGGGATGTTCAAGGGGTTGCCAAATATATTGTGCCCTTTGAGGATAGAACTAAAGGAGGCAACATCATATAAGAAAGCATATTAATTATGGCGCAGCCGAAAATTTTCGTCATCTTGATTTTGGCAGATCATATTTTTGTAAACAAAGAGCCGCGAAGTGAGGTTTTATTCATTTTTCAGCAAGAAATTGTTGTATAAGCATGATTAGAAGTAAAGTTATTGCGTAGCCAAAAGGGAGATTTTCCGCCAGTGAAATGTAAGACCTCAACAATTTTTAACGCCGCCCCTGGCACCTCGAGGAAAATAAAAAGAACAAAAGTGGCCACGCTTTTTTCCTAACATGTCTACTCCTTTAGTTCTCTCCTCAAATATTACGTCCTGTAATTGTAATTGTCCCTACAAGAGCCCTGCAATCTTTCCTACCTAACCTAAGTAAGAATTTCGTAGTATCCTTGTTCGGACTACCTGTAAGTAAAGTAAATCGCTTACTAATATGTATATATTTCTTGAAAATAATATCAATTGCTTAAAAGTGTTAAAAAACGTTTCTAAGATATATCAGTTTATCATTTCTATTTTTAGCGTAGTGTTAAATAATATAATTTTAATTAATGATTAATTTCTTCAAATTCTATCAAGCACTAATTACAGGGAAGCCTGCACTATTCTTTTGAATCGACTACCCGGATACTCAGTTACCCGGGTATCTAGGTAATGTCGTTGAGATTGCTCGTGTACCCGAATATTTTTTAAGAACTATAACTACTCGAATCACATTACACGGGCAGAACCATTAGCCCTAGTCTAAAGTTTGAGAAAGAAATATTTCTTACTTGGTTTTTGCTCCCAACGCAACCACATTTATTTTTATTTATCCGTAAAGGTTTCAAATTTTTAACTATTCTGGTTTTATCTAAAAATGTATTTAGAATCGAAATCCACAAAAAAAAAAATTCCTACAGAAATTCGGGGAAATTTGTGACGAGTTTAAATTTACTTGAATTTTGCTGATGCCTATCTGTTGATGAGTTAAATTTATTTCCGAATATTTGAGATACTGTTGGTGATCACGTACGCTTTTCGATTACGACCACCACCCTATCTACGGGGGCATCAGCGTACTCTTTGCTTTTACGTTTTTTCAATTGCTGTTGTTCGCGACTGTTTTACTTGTCAATCTTTTCTGTATTTTTGGGTTAATAAATCGGTTATTTAAAATTTAGGCGAGTGTTTCGTTTCCATTTGTCACCAAACCTCTAACAGGTTATGGGCCCAGACAAATAAACACGCGGGTCTGAATAAACCAAAGAAAATAACCTCCACGTGATCGGTCAGCAATTTTAGAGAACGACGTGTCAGCGCGGCAGCCATCTTGTCCTTTCGAGAAGCTTCGAGGCGAAGCAAGAAAGAACAAAGGAAGCGTTCTTGGACATTGTGTACCCGATCGTTAGTGAACAAAAACAAAAACAAAAGTTTATCGCGAGTGTTTCGGACAATAACACGCGACGCGATTGAACCTGTTTGTTGTGTGCAAGTAAATCATCACCGGTGTTTCGGACAATAACATACGTGGTGATAAATAAAAGTGAGGACATGAGTTCGAACGGTTCGGTGCGTATCGAGGCCCTAGGCCGAGATAACTACGACATGTGGAAACTGAGGATGCGTGCTGTTTTGGTCAAGAACGGCTTGTGGGGCTACGTCAACGGAAAACTGACCAAACCCGATCCGACAGCGGACAAAGAGGTCGACGAAAACGACGTGCAAGAGTGGTTGACGAACGACGAGAAAGCTCTGTGCGACATCTCCCTAGCGCTCAGTGACCACCAGCTGGCAGCAGTGAAAAAGTGTGAGACATCTCGCGAAATATGGCTCAAGTTGGAAAGGGTGAATGTGTCGAAGGGGCCGGCTCGCAAGGCCGCGTTGCTCAAAAGTCTCATGATGCAAAAGATGGCAGAAGGTAGCGATGTACGCGATCATCTTAACGAATTTTTTGGAAACGTCGACAAGCTGTCCGAAATGGACGTCAAGCTGGATCCGGATCAACTCGCTATCCAGCTGCTGTACAGCTTGCCTCCCAGTTTCGAAATTTTTCGGACCACCATCGAAAGTCGAGACGAACTGCCAACCGTTGAGAGCCTGCGCACCAAAATAATCGAGGAAAACGACGCCAGAAACAACACCTCATCGGCTGCGGAAGGTGCCATGTTCGCGAAGAGGAATGGTCCCGGTAAAAAGTCTCGACCGAAGCCAGCTCGAAACTCGAACGAGAAGAGCAACAAGGGCGACAAGGACACTTTCTTTCCCTACAAGTGCTCAAAGTGCGGGATTAAGGGACACAAGGCGGCTGACTGCAAGGGGAAGGGCAAGAAAAGCAAGGTGCAAGACGCGTCATTTCTCGCGACATTGGAGGAGAGCGACACATGCCAAATCGCAACGAGCGGCGTCAAAGACGTTTGGTGCCTCGATAGCGGGTACACTTCCCACCTGTGTGGCGACGCGACGAGATTCACCGAGCTGGACGAAAGCGAAACGGGAAGGCTGAAATTGGCAAGCAGTGCAACGGCGGAGATAAGGGCGAAAGGAACGGCGAAAATTGCGACTAGCGTGGATGGCCAGCAGCGCAAAGTAACCCTCAATGAGGTACTGCACGTTCCCGAGACCGGGACCAATCTTCTGTCGGTGTCGAAGATCACTAATCACGGCTACTCGGTCGTTTTCGACAAAAAAAAAGCGGAGATTTTTGATCGAGACGGTGTGACGCACATGATTGCAAATCGCAAGGACAACCTGTACCTCTTACTGGCCACCCCCGTCGAAAGATGTCAGAACGCAGTATCTGGAGCGGATCGAGACGAGAAGTTGGCACAACTTTGGCATCGTCGGATGGGTCACCTCAACTTTCGCGACCTCATCGCAGCTACGAGGAGCGGAGCTGTCCGTGGTTTGGAGCTGAAGGGAAACTTGGACGACATCGTCTGTGACATTTGCACCAAGTGCAAAATGACGCACAGGCCTTTCCCGAAGGAATCACTTCGTGTGACTTCAAAGCTCGAGGTCATTCACACGGACGTCTGCGGCCCTACTCGCGTTGCATCGCACTCCGGCTCCCGATACGTAATCACGTTCACGGACGACTATTCGAGATGGACGGAAGTGCGGTTCATGAAGGCGAAGAGCGAAGCGTTCCAGATGTTCCGCGAGTACAAGGCCCTCGTCGAGAAGCAGCACGGACTGAAAATAAAGTGCGTCCGATCCGACAACGGCCGTGAGTATGACAACAGGGAATTCAACGATTTCCTGAAGTCTGAGGGCATCCGACGCGAATTCACGACGACACACACGCCCGAGCAGAACGGCGTATCCGAGAGAAAGAATCGGACTCTCGAGGATGGGGCTCGATGTCTGATGCTGCAATCCGGATTACCTCAATCGTTCTGGGCGGAAGCGGTTAACACCGCTAACTATCTCAGGAATCGCCCAACCAAGAAGTTGAACGGGAAAACGCCTTTCGAACTTTGGCACGGCAGGGAACCGACCGCACATCATCTGCGGGATTTTGGAAGCAAGGTGTTTTGCCTCGACAAAACCCCAAACAAGGGGAAGTTTGATTGCCGTTCGAAGGAGGGCATCCTGGTGGGCTACTCGGAGCTGTCAAAGGCGTACCGGATCTGGATTCCTGAAACGAGGACAACGGAGGTCACCAGAGATGTTGTTTTCCGAGAGGAGATGGTCGAGCACGACGGGACGGTCGAAGACATTTTTCCGCAGGATCGTCGGGATGAGGGTTCGTGTTGAGCCGAACAAGCAAGTTCACGAGTTGGAGTTTGAACTTGTCCCGATAGAAAAAAGACGGTCTGAGCGGAGAGTCGTGCGAGATCAGTCTGACAACGACGAGTTGGAATTTCCTGAAGGCTTCCGAGGTTTTCCACCTGATGAAATCGACGATCTAGACCAAGAGGAACGACCAGTAGAGCAACCAGAAACTCCACCTGCGGAACAACAAGTAGCGCCATTTACGAGAGGACCAGGACGACCAAGGTTGGTTAGAACGGGCCAGCGCGGACGACCGCGTAAACTGTACTGTGTCCAATCAGGGGAAGCAGCGAACGTCGCGGAGATTCCGGTGAATCAGGCGATTTCTGGTGAGGACTCGGCGAAATGGCTAGAAGCAATGGCAGATGAGGCTATTGCGTTAATCCGGAACAACACGTGGAAGCTGGTCGGGCGTCCTAAAGGACAACGTGTTATAGGCAGCAGATTTGTTCTGCGCAATAAGCACAACGCCGATGGTACCATCAGCAAGCGAAAAGCGCGCGTGGTCGCGCGAGGTTTCACGCAGAGGCCGGGAATCGAGTTTCACGACACGTTTGCCCCGGTCGCAAGGCTGAGCACGATCAGATCTACGGTGGCGATAGCTGTTCAGGAGAATCTGAAAATCCGGCAACTGGACGTGAAGACGGCGTATTTGAATGGAAAGGTCGAGGAACAGATTTTCATGGAGACACCGGGACACTTCAAGGACGTTTTGACCTACATCGTACAAGACGAGAAGATCGACGAAGATGTGAGGATGAAGGCGGAGGAGATGCTGCGGAAGTTGACCAATCACGACGTGGTTTGCCTGCTGGACAAAGCGCTCTACGGCTTGAAGCAGACGGGGCGTGCTTGGTACCACTGTATTGATGGAGAGATGATGAACCTTAAGGCTACTCGTTCGCTGGAGTTCGAGAGAGGTGCCAACGAGATGAAGATTTGCGAGAGAGGATATATCGACGAGGTCTTGGAAAGGTTTGGCATGACAGAATGCAGGCCTGTCGGCACACCCATGGAGCCGGGAACGAAGCTGCGCAAGGAGGACGAGAAGTCTGGTAAGTTAGCTGAGAGCGTCCCCTACCGCCAACTGGTAGGATCTCTAATGTACCTGTCAGTGGGCACAAGGCCGGACATATCCCACGCGGTGAGTGCTTTATCGCAGTTCAACGACTGCCACGAGGAACAGCACTGGCAGGCTGCGAAGCGTGTTTTGCGATATCTCGCAAAAACCCGCGACCTGGGTCTCCTGTTCTCCAAGTCTGATGATCCAGCAGCAATGTTTGTGGACGCCGACTGGGGGAACTGCATCGTGGACCGAAAGTCGTACACGGGGTACGCGTTCATCATGAGCGGCGCAGCGGTAAGCTGGGAGTCCCGGAAGCAACCAACGGTGGCATTGTCATCGACAGAGGCCGAGTACATGGCTCTGTCAGACGCAACGAAAGAAGCCTTGTACATGAGAAGGCTGCTCGGCGACTTTGGAAGGCGACTCGATGCCGTTCCACTACGAAACGACAACATCGGTGCACAGAAGCTCGTGTCGAATCCCATGTTTCACTCGAGGACGAAGCATATCGACATTCGACATCACTCCGTCCGAGATGCTAAAAAGAAGGGGATGATTTCGATCGAGTACACACCGACGGATGAGATGCCCGCCGATGTACTGACAAAGGGATTGTCAAGGCCGAAACACGATAAATGTGTTCAAGGTCTCGGTCTGGGATCCCGTGGACCAGGATAACTCGGCGGTTTTCTCCGGCTGTTGGTCGAGGGGAAGTATTGATGATCACGTACGCTTTTCGATTACGACCACCACCCTATCTACGGGGGCATCAGCGTACTCTTTGCTTTTACGTTTTTTCAATTGCAGTCCAGCTGTTGTTCGCGACTGTTTTACTTGTCAATCTTTTCTGTATTTTTGGGTTAATAAATCGGTTATTTAAAATTTAGACGAGTGTTTCGTTTCCATTTGTCACCAAACCTCTAACAGATACCATATATGATTTGCTTTTGGTCAATGCTTACAATGCTTAAGTCAAAGTAAAGATAAAATAAAAAACAAGGCTTTCATAAAAATACCTTTTATCTAGCACCTCTGGGGCCATATATCTCGTCGTCCCAACTTGGCGATTATTTCCCAAATCAATTTTTCCAGTAATTTGTGAGTGCGTTACAGCAAGTCCAAAATCAGCTATCGCACAAGTCCCGTTTGATTTTACAAGAATATTCTTGGATTTTAGATCTCTATGCGCAATAGCAGGTTTTCCCTTCAATATAAATATCGTTTTAGTGAAGAGTTACTAAAAAATCTGAAAACACTACCTTTGTACCAAATATTTCTGTGTGTAAATGCACAAGGCCATTTGCAATTGATAAGCAAATAAGCATCATATCGCTGTGACACATTGCATTACGATTTAAATGGTCGAAGAGGGATCCATGTGGATAATAATGGGTTAGCAACCATAGTTGCGTGCAAGAGTTCCTTGAAGTCATATCCGACCCTAGGTACCCCAAAATGTTTTCGTGTCGAAGCAGAATAGTACTGTGAATTAAAAAAAAAAAAAAATGTACACTAACATGCACTTTTACAAAAGCCAAATCCAAGTACATACCTATAAATTTCAGTTTCTCTTTTCCATGAGTCTTCGTCACGTGTTAGAAATACCTTAACAGCAACGCTTTCACCATGCCAAACGCCTCTCCATACCTCCCCGTACCTACCACGACCTATGCAATCAACTAAAGTTACTTGCTTAGCTAATGTCCTTTGGACAAGCAATGGAAGACCACTACCCGATCCTGATGTTACCGAGTGTTGTAAATACTCCTATTATTTGAAATGGTCCTAATATTCTAAAGAATAACAATTTACTCTAACAAACCCTTAAGGTGCTATCACCAGCACTGGTGGCTCGCAGCAAATCATCACTGGCATAGTACGTTTCCAAGTCTTGTTTACCTCGACTTGCCATCAAGCGCTTCTGATGCGTCCTTCTCATAAAGAAAATAACCACAATTGCTAATATGCTTATAATAATTACAGGGCCGAATATGGCTAGTGATAGTTTCAAAATATCACTACTTGAGGTGTCCATTCTTGTGACTTCATCTAGTAAATATATAGTTTTTAAGTTTTTAAATAAATTCAATGCTAACTAACGCTTACTATATGTTAATGGAGGAAGTTCTGGAAAACTGCCACCGTTGCAATAATCTCCCGTACAACACTCGATGTTATACTGCCCCGAAGCTTGCCTTTTACGTGGACCAGAATTGTTACTATTCTATAATAGGAAAAAAAAAATTAATTCCTTAAATGGACCATACTTAAAAACTGTATATATAACTCACCTGGTTACAAAACAATGTTATTTGTTCAAATGAGACTGTACAACCTCGTTGAACTTTTTCTTCACCGTAAAGATCGCGTACTCTCGATTTCCAGCACTAGAATTACAACAAAATCGCTTGTTTTCTGTTTAATTTTAACAAAATAAATTCTTACTTGAACTGCATTTTGACAATGAGGAGCATGTGATGTAGAGTTCTTACAATCAGGGGGTTCACAGGAGTAACATTTATACCTACAATCGGTTTAGCGGATTAATAAAACATAAATTATTTATTTATTCATATAACACAATAAAAAAATCTAAAGGACGAAGCAAGCAATTGTCACAAAAGTAGCACAGTTCAATTGAAGTGCATTTTTAAGTCGGATTGGATGGATTGGATGGATCGAACGATTGTTCTCCTGTGCAAGTCAGATCCCTTTATAACTTCTTCCGAAATAAAAAAGGAAATTGAAGACGAATTTAATATTGAATTATCGGTTGTAACTGTGGGTCGTCGTCTTATACAGGCAGAATTAAATAGACACATCGGAAGAAAAAAAACTTAATTTGGAAAGGAATAGGCGATAAAGACTGCAATATGCTAAGACTCTGAATAAACCGATGTCGTTCTAAGAAAATATGTTGTGGAATGAGGAGTTTAAGTTTAACAGGATTGGGTCCTAATCTATTTTCGACGTCCGCGAAACCAAGAATACAACCCTTAATATACTTTAATAGTATATTAAGCAACAAGGACGGTAACTAGCCAATTGCCCACGAAGGCACTGGCATCAAGCGTGCGTAATATACCTTTGTTCTCATCCCAGAGGCCCGAAATTAACCTATGCTGCGACCGCTACATACATGAGAAAATCAACTTCATTTGTGCGCTGGTGGGTAAAACGGTATAAATACAAATACTGTTGATGACTTGCCGGAACGTGGTGCAATAGGAAAAGTGTCCCCCAGAGTCGAAAAACAGATTTTTTTTCATGGAACCCTTCCTTAACACTGCGGGAAGGGGAAGCCATATTAAAACCGAAAGGTTTAAGGGGTTATTCTACCTTTTCGAGGCAAAAAAACAGTAATAATTTCAAATTGTTATAAAAAAAAACGACAAAAGGAATCGATCTAAAATTAAACATTGTTGTTTATTAATAAAAAAATTCGACATTTTTCATGAAAAAAAAATATATTAAAACAAAATGGCGGCTGCACTGGCCCATTGCTGCAGCGCGAAAAAATTTTCACAGAGAATTGCGCGACGTAGTACCCAGGTCGTCCAAGTGATCTGTAAGTAATTTAACAAAAATAAATCATTAGTTCTAATGAAAATCTACGGAACCCCCCTAAAATTAGACATAAATATCAATTTTTCGCAATTTGACAAACCTTTAAACATAGCGTACTCGATTTTGGGCATTTTTTTCATCGAAAAAAGTGCCCCCAAATTTTCAAAATTGAATACAGATGTCTAATTTTAGGGGGGTTCCGTAGATTTTCATTAGAACTAATGATTTATTTTTGTTAAATTACTTACAGATCACTTGGACGACCTGGGTACTACGTCGCGCAATTGACTGTGAACATTTTTTCGCGCTGCAGCAATGGGCCAGTGCAGCCGCCATTTTGTTTTAATATTTTTTTTTCATGAAAAATGTCGAATTTTTTTATTAATAAACAACCATGTTTAATTTTAGATCGATTACTTTTGTCGTTTTTTTTTTATAACAATTTGAAATTATTACTGTTTTTTTGCCTCGAAAAGGTAGAATAACCCCTTAAGTATATCGTACGAAAATATTCGAACCAGTCTCCATGCTCAATGTATTAAATACCAAAGCACATTAAGGAAAAGTCTGTTGAGTCGAAAACATGTTAAGAAATGTCTCGCTTGGGCGAAAAACGGGTCTCCTTCTTAATTAACTATTTCTTGGGACAACAAACCCACAGTTATTTTGAAATTCTCAAAGCGCTTCATGGCTCCACGATGCACCATCGGATTTTGGGTCAACGAACAAACCCAATAGTAGAGGAATGGCGAATGAAATTCCAAAAAAAACCTTTTTGAGTCTTTGCCTCGCAGGATAGCTTCTTGTATTCGTGCAAAAGGATATTATTTTAAAGTTTAGATGAAAGCAGTAGTTTTTATATTTACCTTATTTTAAGTACTCTTATTAATTTAAACCCAAATAAGGTTGTTTTCTGTATATTGAAGAATGAAGAGTATTTATTTCAATTATTAAAAAAAATTAATTCCGGTCTCGAACGGAAGTACCCTTTTTTAAATGGGATGTGTATACAGGGTGTCCAGGAAGTAGTGCTCCAAAATTAAGGGGATGGTAGCTTGGGTCATGACCTACCAGAATATCAAAATATGACCTTAGTGAAAACCTCACCGTTTTCGAGATATTTGGGTTTTTATGAAAAATTAAATTTGATTTAAAATGAACATGGCAATATCTTGTTATTCATGAATAAAATGGGTGATTCTGAAATCTGCATTAATTAAACAATTTTTTGAATTACTTTCCCATCACTTCCTAGTACATTTTTTTTTCACCAGTTCACAAAGTTCAGTTTTTTTCATCAGTTAAGTCAAATAATTTTGAACAGCAAAAAAAAATTGATTATTTTTTTTCTCGACGGTCTTGTGTTAGTAATCTAGAATATTTTAGCAAAAAAAAAAAAAAAATGAGAACATGTCTTTTTATGTGCACCAACTAGTCAATAATCTGAAATTTAATTTTTCATAAAAACCCAAATATCTCGAAAACGGTGAGGTTTTCACTAAGGTCATATTTTGATATTCTGGTAGGTCATGAACCAAGCTACCATCCCCTTAATTTTGGCGCACTATTTCCTGGACACCCTGTATACAGTAATATTTTCTGAAGACAATCATATTTTCAGAATAAAATACTAATTTATGACTTGTGAACCCACTTCCGGTAAGAGGCGGAAGTGATAAAGCCCCCATTTAAACCCAGCATGCACAACTTATGACGTAGAATGTGAATTCGCCATAAAAAAGTACAATTCCGCCGTTAAAAGGTCTACTTCCGGTAGGAGGCTGAAGAGATAAAGCCCTCATTTAAACCCAGCATGCACTACTTGTGACGTAGAATGTGAATTCGCAGCAAAAAAAGGCAATTCCAGAATTAAAGGTCTACTTCCGGTTTGAACAACTTAGACGGCGAAAATTGTTTTCTTTTTAAATGTATCAAATGTAAGGTGTGTATTTTTCATCGTGGAATCCGAATTCGAGGTCAAAATATACCCATTCCAATTTAAAGAAGTAGTTCCGGTCGAAATAATTTACTTCCGGTCAAGACTGGAGCATAGCACCAATCGATAGAGCGTACCCACATTAATTAAATGGAGCAATCGGATTGGCGAAAAAAAGTTGTTGGTCGATTTAGAAGGGATGGACGGATGATTTTAGACACCCTGTATACATTTGTATACAGAGTGATTCGTAACTAAATAAATATATGCACATTTTTTATATAGTATCTAATATGCATATGTATAAAGAGTGACGATCGCAACTAAATAAATATATGCACATTTTTAGTGACTAATATACATACAGGGTGTCCAGGAAGTAGTGCGCCAAAATTAAGGGGATGGTGAGGTTTTCACTAAGGTCATATTTTGATATTCTGGTAGGTCATGACCCAAGCTACCATCCCCTTAATTTTGGCGCACTACTTCCTGGACACCCTGTATGTATACAGAGTGACTCGTAACTATATAAATGCTTCTACTATTTTTAAATAGTGGAACCCGAAAATTAAACAAAGTCCCAATATAATAATATTAGAACAAAGTGTTCGTAATCATTAAGACCTAGAAAATAAATTGTATATAATACGTTGTGATCCGGATTAGGTAAAAATAACTTTTTTTAATACCATTATAGCTGTGAATTATACCCCACTTGTTGAACTGAAAAACAAATTATTGTATTAATTTTTTGACGCAAAGTGAGTATTAGTCAGGCAATTTGATGTTCTTTTCGCCAAATTAAGATTCACAAATTTCGAAATTTGTCGGTAAAGTCTAGTATGCTGTTGCCAAGAAAGTTCAAAACGCATGTAATAAACGCTCAAGGAATACTCAAGAAATTTTTTTTCTGTTTCGGTTGCCAAAACGATACGCTGTTCGGCAAGAAAAAAAATAGTTTGATATTCATGGGCAGATGGCGCTATTCGCCCGGAATTCAAATTTTCTTCAAGGAATAAGTATCCAAGCACATATTCCTTGAGGTAAAAGTGACAGCCAAAATTTCTTCGCATAATAGGCTTAAATCTGAAAAAAAAATTCAACTAATGTCTTCACACAAAAGTATTGTTGAAGAATAATGAGATAGTCTAAGTTCCTACTTAAAACATTGGCCGTAAAAAGTGCTGAAATAGAGGATGCCAAGTTATTGCAAAACCGTTCTACGGAACTCAAGTATTTTTACTACTTGAAAGTAAGAGAAGTTAAGGGAACTGTTTTTGATGGGATATCACCTCTTTGATTTTCAAGTTTCTAGGCCTGCTGGGAGAGGCTGAAAATACTTATGATCTGTCAGTAGTCCCTCAGTTTGGATTTGCATATCTGTAAAACTGCTACAGATATAAACTTGAAACTTAATAATAATATAATACTAATGAGCTCGATTCTGTCCATGAACGGAAAGTCGGGCTTCCTGTATCCCTCTGAGATGAATTACATGAAATGGTGGTGTACTACCTTGCACCCATTTACTGTACCATATGAAAATGGGATCGCAATTAATATGTAATAATAAAATAAGGCAAAATCAAAAAATGGATTACATTATAAGTCATATTAAAAGAATGTTGGGCCATTTTTTATGACGAAACAGTTGTTGAAGTGGATTTCCGGAATGGCCTTCAAAACCTTCTTCGATTCAGCTTGTATCTCTTCAATCGAATAAAAACGATGTTCTCGAAGCGATTTTTTAATTTTTGGGAATAGACAGAAGCCAAACGGAGCCAAATCAGGTAAATAGGGTGGTTGATGACGTTATAGTAGACCGAAATCATGTTTCACAGATGTCAGCGCGACGCTTTTTTTTCAAAAGAATTGAGCGTTTTTGGAACCAAGCAAGATTTGACGCGTTTGAGGCACGCATCTTTTAAAATAGTTTAGGTTGATCCAAATGAAATGCCCAAAGCATCAGCAAGGTCTTTAATTGTCAGTCGACAATTTTCGAACACCAAATCTTTGATTTCCTTGAGATGGCTTTCGTCGGGAGATGTTGTTGGTCGTCCGGAGCGTTGTTTGTCTTGAACTCGTTCTCGACCTGCTTTGAAGTCTTTGTACCACTTGCAAACATTTTTTTGCGACATAGCCTCATCACCAAAGGCCCTCTGCAACATCCTCAACGTTCCCGCGGCAGAATATTCTGCAGCCATTGAATATACAGAGTGATCCAAAAATGTGGAAACGGCAAAATAACTTTGGAGGAATACATTTTGGGGAAAAAAGTTTTAGACAAAAGTTTTAGGATGTTTCCCTGGCTATTCAATGGTGACCTTAGATTGGACCTTCACCATGCCTTGAAGGTCATTTCAAGGTCAAGTTGACCTTTTCAAATGGGAACCCATATTTTTGACCACGGAGATAAAAAGAGCGGAAAATTCTACGTTCAGCTATGACCTTGAGCAACTTGAACCTTTGACCTCTGAAGATCACATCAAGGGAAGGCCGAAGTACCTGAACAGCAGAATAACTCGCCAGGAGTGGATTTTCGGAAAAAATGCTTCAAAGAAAAGTTGTAAGGTTGTTGCCTGGCTATTCGATGGTGACCTTGTATTTGACCTAGACCATGACCTTCAGGGTCATTTCGAGATTAAGTTGATTTTTTTAAATGGGGATACATTCCCTTGGCTCCAGAAACGGAAAGACCACAAAACTCTGCACCCAAAGATGACCTTGTCTCTGGTCTTGACCATCGCCTTCAAGGTCACTGCAAGGTCGATTTGATTTTTTGAGTCGGAATTCATATTTTTGACCACTGAAATGGAAAAACCTCAAGGTCAAGATGATATCTAACGGTAAAATTCTCCGCTCTTCCTATTTTCGTGGTCAAAAATATGAGTTCTCATTTAAAAAATCAAGTCGACCTTGCAATGACCTTGAAGGCCATGCTTAAGGTCAGGGTCAAGGTCATATTTGGGATGTCGAAATTCTGGTCTTTCCATTTCTGGAGCCAAGGGAATGCCTCCTTATTTGAAAAAATCAATTTGGCCTCGAAATATATAGATAAACTTTTCAAGCCATTTAAGTTGTTGGAATGTTCTTATATCAAAAACGCGTTATAAAGAGACCGCGTTATAGGAGAACTTGCCGCATTTTTACACCGCATTATATGGGAATCGCGCTATAAAAAAACCGCGTTATAGGAGACTTGACTGTACAGGGTGTCCCGATTCAACGTAAGAAACGCTATGTAAGCATAAGTTCTGATGATTTTTCAAGAGACAGCCCAAGCGACATAATACCTTTTCATCGTCTTCCTGTGCGTCGCAATATAATTTTATCAAGCAGTGTAGGCGAAGAAGATGAATCGATTATTATCAACAATGCTACAAATGCTTCTTCCACGGACTGGTCTAATCCTACTGGAAACCAACCACGGCTTACGCCTTTCGTAGGTGCACATGGTTTTAAAATATTAAAATGGTTATGTAGGAGCTTGCAACTCGTCTGGTAGAGTAAACGGTTGACCTTGTGTTTGTTAAAATAATTCCTTAAAAATTAAATTTATTTCTTTGTTTTCTAATGCATATTAAAATTTATATCCTTTTCCTACTAATTATAGCTTTGTAGTATTGAAAAAATTTAAGGCATAAGTCTTAAACGATTTTTTTTAATCTTTAAAGTGTGGGTCGTATACGCCCCACGCGGCCTGAATGAAAAATCTTCAAAAATTGCCGTGGTACGGAACGTGTTATCTGGCCACATCGTCTGTGTAACTAATTTCTAGGCTACTGCGCATTCCTATCAGAACTTTTAACTATAGCTAGTTATGTACAGTGGTGGACAAAACTCAAGCAACTTAGTATCAAACCGTAGTTTTCATTGAAGAAAAAAAATATACTTTGCGTCGGAATATAATTCACACAAATTTATCTTATTCCATCTTTCTTCATAAAAACGAGAAGATATTGCAGTAATTTCAAATGTTTACGGTAATAAACGGTAAAGTCCTTACAAATATTCAAAGTGATGCGGACAAAACTCAAGGAAGTCTTTAGAAACTTATGAATATAAATGAAAAACGGTTTTTTGAAGAACTTTCCAATATTTGACGAATATCCCGGGATCGACTATAGATTTTTGTTAACTGGTAGATAATTGGAAGGGTGCTGCAGGACAAGGTTTATGTGCTTTGGCTTGTTCTTTAGAGTATATCAGAGATCGAATGAAGATACCTACGTATCAGGTTGACGGGAAAGTTCTATCGTAATTTAAAGAAAATATTTGAATCAGTTTTAATAACGTTTATTTAAATTTTAAACAATAATATAATGTCCAGTATTTGCAATCATTCGTTTCCATCTTTCAGGCAACTTGTGGATCCCCCTAGCGTAGAAGTTCTCATCCTTGGATCCAAAATATTCAGCAACTGACTTGGAGACAGCTTCATAATAGATAATAATCTAATGTAGCAATGTCAGGTGAATAGGGTGGGCGACTAAAAACTTCCCATCCATGCTCATTCAACTTTTGTTGCGTCTCCATTGCAGTATGTGGTTTTGCATTATCCTGATGGAAAACAATTGCTTTTCTATCCGCTAATACCGACGGCCTTTCCTTGATAGCTGCATTCAATTTATCAAGTTGGTTACAATAGATGTTCGCATTGATGGTTTGCCCCTATTTAAGTAGGTTGTAGTACACTGGACCTCTTCTATCCCACCACAAACAGAGCATTACCTTCCGTGGATGAAGATCTGGTTTTTCAATAATTGTGGCGGATGTTCCAAGTTTGCAGTAAACTTTTGTTCTCTGTATATTCTAGTACAAAAACCACTTTTCATCTCCCGTAATGAGCTTGTCCAAAAACGGCTTCACATTTTGTCTAATAAGGAGAGATGAACAGATTCTCACACGATCCGATGCGTTGCTTCCTTTCTGGAACTCTTACAAAATGCAATGCCTTAAATGCACTTTATCCACTTGCCATCTTATTCACTCTATACGTCGCAACTAACTGATGAGGGATATTGAAAGTAGTCCTTTTATATCCCACGAGAGGAACGCTAAATAATAAGACCCCACACGACGCATTCTACCTGCTTGTTTTGACCGGACAGGTAAAATTACCTGGAGGTAGGTAAATACGACAGAACTTTCCCGTCAACCCAATAGAAGGAAACAATTTTGAAGATGACAAGAAGTCAGTGCTGTGGGTGCACGAAGAGAGAAAATCATATATGAGAAGTATAGTATGTATAGACAACAAAAAAAAAGAACTGCCCATGGTGGCGGATACCGGAAAGCAGAATGGAAGGATACATCTGTGATATAAACAGCAATCCTTTTGTCACCATCTTAAATTTTATTTATTTGAAACCGGATCTTAAACTTCCAGCTAAACGGCTGACGTAGCCACAACCATTATCTAAAAAATCAACGAACTACTATAAAATTGGCTGACAAACATCATTTTATTTAAAAAGGTTAAAAATAGTTATATTTGCTTTATATGAAGATTTAATACTGTTTCTTTACACTCTAAGTGTAAGGAGTTCGGCTTCGACAGCCCAACTTTGCCCTGCTAATTAAATTTAATTAAAGCTGCTTTAAAATTTCAGGTAATGATACAAAAGATTGGTTTTTGTTTTGCAAATAATGACGGCATCTTTTAGTGATGCTATTTTTCTTAATACAATAACAATCACTTTTAATTTTATTTAAATGTCTTAATATAGTCCTGTCAATGTTATTTTCAAAGAAGGTCGAAAAACTGAAAACCTTTGTAAAATCAACAGAAAAGCCCTTCTTCATACATTCACAGCACTGACTCTTTATAATCTTCAATAATGTTTCCTTCTGCATAGGCACTTCACTCGATCTCTGATATGCTCTAAAATACAAGCCAGAACACGTTAACCATGTGCAGCACCGTCCCAATTATCTAACAGTTAACACAGAATCTATACATAGGTCGAGGATATTAGAGAAAGATCGGAAATATTGAAGGACATAGACTTGGCTATGAGACTGATTGAACAAGAAGACAACCAAATCAAAACCTTTCTTCTTTAGGTGATTAGTCCAAGATTTGTTGAAAGAAAATATTCTCGAAATCAGTGTGAACTTCATATTGTTAAACACAAAGTACACATAATGTACATAGGAGTCTAGTTTGGACCGTCACAGAGTGTGGATGCTCTTTTGGCTACAGAACCTAACGACGACACAGTTATTCGAAGTACCGCTACCCAGGCTACGCCTGAAAATAATTAAAGGCAGATTTAAATTAAAAGTTGATAGCTATTGGACTATAAGAAGACCAGAAATAATAATCAACAAGTGAGTACCCTCATCTGTGGCGCTAATGCGCACGGAAAGCCAAAAACCAAAAAACAATAACCCCAAAGGCAACCAAAAAAGCTGTAAGCCCGTAAAAGGTCCTGTACAAAGTGCAAAAAAAATAGGGGAGAGGTGTGCAAAATTCCTTGCAGCCTCCCCCAAGAATAAGGATCAATATGACGACAAATTAGACACCGTTCTAATGATGGACAACGACCTACAACTGGAAGTGGAAGTGGAGACTTCTTCACCAGGAGAGGCGCATATTAAGAGCATAATCAATGGCTGTGAACAAGAAGATAACATTAACACTTGTTTCTTGCGGGACGCAAATAGTGCAAGTCAAAACATAACCTCCAAACAAGAACTGACTAAGGCGAGGACCAGCCGTGAACCAGGAGAAGCACATGTTGTACACAACCTTAAACTTACATCCCAGGCACCCTCCATCGATAATGAGAGGTATAATACGAAATGGACCGAGATTGGAACCCACCCTGGAGAACCGACATCCCAAGGAACGACAGGAAGACAGACTAACTGGAGAGAGGAATATATAAACAGCGGAACGAGAAGGGACACCACATCCAGAGGAAGAGGTATCACCCAAAAAGCTTCGCAGTCCAGGGCCAACAACACCAGCTATAACAACAGGTACGGAACTTTAGCCATGGATGATCCAGGTGATGTAGATCCTATTAATAGTAATAAGGGGAAGGGTAGAATAGGGGGTAGTTTAAGTGAAACCTTAGACATAAGCACACAAGCCAAAAGCCATAATTATAAAAACAATCTTAGCCAAAAAAATGGGGACAAGGGCGAGCAAATTGGCGCGCGAAATGTTGATGTTTTTAAAGTTCCTCCAATAATAACAAGAGACTGTAATATAAAAGAACTAACTAAATATATAGAAAATAATAACGCGAAAGTTAGAATCGTAAACTTTAGATCTGGGGTTAGTAAGATTTACTGCCAAAATAACGCAGAGCGTAGGGAGCTGATAAAAGTTCTCAGCGATGCAACGGTCGAATATTTTACTTACTCATCGAAAGATGAGAAAACACTTAGCCTTCTGCTAAAAGGTTTGCATAAAACATTTGACATACAAGACGTGGCAGAAGAGTTCGGTATGCGCTATCCTGAAGTTAAACCGGTCAAAATATCTAAATTTATAACTGATAAAATGAGGAGGGATGGACGAGATCCAGGTTATTTCTTGGTTAAACTTCAACCTGGTGAAAACGTGTCGGAGGTTATAAGCAATAACATATTCTTGCAACATAGGATAACGTGGGAGAGGGTTAAAAGCAAGGGCCCAGTGCAATGTTATAGATGCCAACAATATGGACACCTGGCGGTGAATTGCGGCAAACCAATTTGCTGCAGAAGATGTGCTAAGCCACACCATACTAGGGAATGCCCTTTAAAAACTAATATGGAGGCTATCAGAACCTGCGCAAATTGTGGAAGCGAAGGGCACCCTTCAAATTATAAAGGATGCCCGAGCTATAGCTCATACATTGAAGCCCGGAAAAATAGGGCAACAGCACCGAAACCTAATACAAAGCTAATAAAAGGTCTCAGTTATAGAGACGCACTAACCACTGGTTATAACATGAACAACGTCGACTTCCCAAACTTAAATAGAAATAGAAACAGCCCTCCAAACTCAAACAAAAACAAGATGAGTGAATTTTTTGACCTTTCCCTACAACTATTTAATATCCCGCTTCAAGAAGTAATGAACAAAATTAACTTATTTTTAAATTCAATAGGCACAGTCAAGACACTAAATGAAAAAAGACAGGCTATGATTCTCTTTCTAATGGAATTCTGTCATGGCAAATAAGAGGATTACTTTCCTTGAAATTAACGCACAGTCTCTTATTAGTAATCACAGAAGAGTTGAACTCTTCAATGCAATATCTATTCACAAACCAGACTTCCTCGCGGTGTCAGAAACAAAATTAAATGGGAGGCACAAGGTCAACTACCCTAAATATATAACTCTAAGGAACGATACTGGACAGGGGGTGGCACTGTTCATCAAAAACAATATCGAATTCAATAGCATTCCCGTTGCAACTACTGCCATACCTATAGTTCTCGCTGAGGTCAAACTAAAAACTAAACTTAACCAGAAAAAGCTGCTGATTGGAAGCATATACGTTCCCTCAAACTGTCCCAAAGAAGACCTTATAACGGCCCTCAATCTTATTAAGGAAACAGGAAAGGATTCCAACTCCATAATAATAGCGGGTGATTGGAATGCCAGACATACAAATTGGGGAGATCGCATAAATAACACAAATGGTAAAAGACTTAACGAATGGCTTGATGCTAACGATATAGAGATTGGTTTAAGCGTTGTCTCACCTGGCACTCCTACCTTTCCACAGGGAGCCTCTGTGCTTGATTTTTTCCTAACGACTGAAGGCGGCTCTAAAACCCTATTTGAAAGACCTCAGTGTAGTACCTTAGAATCGTTCTCGGACCACTATATGCTGAAACTTACCTTAAATTTAGGGGAATGCGACTTCATGATCAGGCCTTCTAGGGAATCCGAGGATTATAACAATGTAAACTGGAGATCATTTAGGAAAATATTGGAAACTAGCTTAACAGAAACACCCCCGGACCATAGAAACATTACGAACAGTGAAATAGATCAATGGATAGAGAAATTCCAAAGTCATGTCGCATCAGCGAAAATTAAAGTTATTAAAAAAAAATCGGAAAGTAGAGGGAAGTACGGAAACCTCCCTGGAATGATCGTAAACCTCCTCAAAATTAAAAAAAGATGGTGTAGAGAGCTCAAGAGAATCTTCCACAACACATACAACAGAGATAGCCAAGAATATAGAAGCCTTTCCTCTAAGATAAACTGCCTAAAAAAAATAATCTACGACAAAATTTCCATTCATATGAACGACAAATTCCAGGACCGTCTGAAGCGCATAAAACCAGGACCTCAGGCATTTAAAGAAATATTTAGTATAATAGGGAAAAACAAAACTATAGTACCGGAAAAAATTAAAATGGGCAATGCGGAATTCATAAAAACTAAAGAAAAACTAAAAGCTTTCGAAATATATTATCGATCGCTATATAAAGAAAAATCACCATCCTTTTGCAGAGAATTATTGAAAAGCGTGGAAGACGGCCTACAATTTTTCATAACCAATAACTCTGAAACAGGCGTTATAAACCCAATCGTTGAATTCAACCACCTAGAATCAGCATTAAAACACAGCAATAATTTTTTCATAACCCAAAAGCGACTTACCTCAATAATAAAATATCGCATTAATGGCAAGAAATCTTATGGCGTAGATGGAATTTCCAACTTCCTTATAAAAAAGCTCCCAGGGAAAGCCATTAAATATCTTACAATTCTATTTAATCATTGCCTAAATAACGCCTACTTCCCTAACGCCTGGAAAGTCGCAAAACTGATTCCGATCCTGAAGAACAATAAGTCACTGGATGTTACCAACTTTAGACCAATCCAACTCCTCTCAAACGTAGGTAAGCTCCTCGAGAGAGTCATTGCAGACGAATTTGACGAATTCTTGGAGGTAGAGAAAAACATTCCCGAATATCAGTTCGGCTTTAGACAGTTCCATTCGACCAACCATGCCATCCTCAAGCTACATAACGACGTGACAAACAACCTCAAACAAAGAAAGACCACTGTAACCTGCGCATTGGACATAGAGAAAGCCTTCGATACTGTCTGGGTAAAAGGACTGCTATATAAAATGATGGCATACTCTGTTCCTGCTAGATTGACTAAAATCTTTCTCAGTTTCCTAACCGACAGGAAGGTGATAATATCATTGGACAACAATCTCTCTAACACAATTCCAGTTAAATCAGGGGTGCCGCAAGGCTCTATCTCGGGCCCCAAGTTATATAACTTTTTTATGACTGATTTCCCTCATACAATCGTCGACGAAAACGGTAATATCCTATCAGAATCTATGCTCTACGCAGACGACACCTTAATTTATGCGAGCCACAAGGATCCTGGAAAAGCATTGGAACAAGTCGCAAAACATCTCAGCGATATTAATGAATACTACAACACCTGGGGAATTAAAATCAATAATTCAAAAACTGAATTTATCTGCTTCCGTAACTCAGCGAACAGGGCCCCCCGAGGAACTGTCCAAAGATGTAGAAACCTAAAACTAAGAGCTGGAAACACAGAACTCAGTTGTAAGGACCAGATAAAGTACCTGGGAGTTACTTTCAACACCCTCTTCAAACCGAACTTACAGGGAAAATATGCCTTAGATAAGGCGAACAAAGCATACGGAATTCTGCTCCCACTACTTAGGCACCCTAAAATGAGAAACAATACAAAACTCCTAATGTATAAGCAGTTAATTCGCCCGATTATGATGTATGGTTTTACTACGTGGTTCGCTATATCACCATCAATAGCATCACAGTTCGAGAAATTCGAAAGAAAGCTCCTGAGGCTCTGCATTGGGAAAAACTATAGAAGCAGAAATAAAAGGTATTCTAATAAGTATATATATTCCAAATCTGAAGTAACTCCATTTCTGAAATATAGCGTAAATCTAACAAAAAAGTTTTTGAACAATATGTCCGACCATCCTAACCCGTTAATACAAAATATATACAACGAAAACATATCCGCAAGCCTAAATGAGTACTACCTCTCGCCCCTGGCCCTCATAAATAGCAACTCTCAGGAACTACTAAAAGATTATAATCTTAATGTTCAAACCCCCAAATTTTATACACCAGACTGTACAAGAAACCAAAATAGAAGATAATGTAGGACACACAAACTAGACTCCGCTAAATAATTTTTAAATTAGTAATTTAAGAATGAAATAATGGATGTATGAGGGGTACGCAGCAACACTTTCATGCATCTATTAATTCAGACAACTATTCCTTTGGGAATTATAAACTGAAAGACTGATAGGCTAAATACTCTCTGTATTCAAAATAAATGTCTCCATGTCTAGAAATAAGTAACCTAGGATTGAAAACGATCATCCATAACTCTGAATAAGTCTATCAAAAAGTAACTGAATACTTTCGACATTGACTGTACGTCGGCTGTAGTGATAGGAATGCACCACAGACACTCGCTATTGTAACATTGTAAGGTGAGCTGTCAAAATAGGAACGATTGTATTCCCTTTAGTTTTTAAGAAACTTTGTACAAGCCAACGAGCTAAAGTATAGGTTAAAAGCGCATCGGTCGCAAGTGCGCGCTAACGAACACATAGAAAGTCTTTTGGTTACATGTAAAACCACTCACTAACCTTAACATAGGACTCGACTGTATGAAAATTATAAGATGTATAGGAATATTGAGCAAACCGTAGTAGCTCTTTATAACGTAGGCTATCAAATAAGTCTATCTGTGTATTGACCCATGTACAATCAAGACGAATAAAGTTAAAGTCAAAAAAAAAAAAGTCATAATGTACATAATTTCTAGCGGTGATGGATTTTTTATTACAATAATACAAATTATAAATAATAAAATTTTGCAAATTATTTTCAAACTGCATTAAACGAATGTGAAAAAGTAAAGCTAATCAAAGCCATTAACCAAAAGAATTTTAACGATAACAGAACTGCAACAAATATACCTTTTCTTCATTCTTCGCTTAGATTTCAAATGTCTCCTTGAATGCATTTCAAAAGGGAATTTAGCGATTTACAAATGTTAAGTCTAGCAATAGGAAACAAGGCAAGGCCTCTAACGAGGACCTCACATACCTTAGATGCGGCATCGGTATAGAATTCTGAAGCGGAAGATCCCTGCTGGTGTGTGATGTCTCTAAGTCCATGTTTTCTTGATTTTCGTCTAGTAGGCGGCCATTTATTTCCCCTGAAATGAGCGAAACAAGGACTGTAAAACCAGAAGCACAGATATGTTAAAATAGGAAGGCAAGGAGTTTGCATAACAGAAGCTTGCTACAAAGTAGAGTCTTTGGCTGAATATTATGTACGCCTCCCGTAATGCCACTAGCCTGAGGGCACGAGTATTTATTTGCTTGCATGATCTGGGACTTCTTTTTCACCAATTTCGTTAATCACTGTTTGTAAACAAACTTGTGTGTGCCGTCCATCTATAATACTTTTGCAATTTGTGGTGCGTCCAACAGTTTGATTTCACTATATTTCAATATTTGTGCGTTTCTGTGACATGATAAACTCGTTTTAAACAATATTTATGCGGTTAACGCAATTTTATTCGATGTTTTCATTCGAGCTGTGAAGTGGACACCACACTTGGATCAAATAAAGTTGTTTTGGGTACATAGTGGAAAAATTTACTTCAACACTATGAAACTAAACGACTTTAAGCTCTATTATTTATAGGAAATCACCGCACCTTTGGAGAAATTTATAAATAAAATTGAAAGTAAAGACACTTTAAATGCAATGGCAGCCATCGTAGCTATCAAAATAATTGAGGTAAATGTCAAATTTATATGGACTTTGATTTTACTGTTGGAAAATGGAGGATATCATTCGACCGCCGTGAGCACATCTTGGAAAATGGGCTGTAATTCTCCCGAAATTTTTATAAATTTATAATTTTCAGTTGTGAAAAATATATGCTCCAATAATAATAAAGACATTTTTTATGACTTTTATGTCTACCTCTATTGTAAGATCAGTGGCCGGAAGATTTGCTATTTCAGAATAGGAGTTTTAAACCTTTTTGCACTTGCAGCCGCACAAATTCAAACACACCCCCCGATTCTACATACAAGTTAAGAGCTCTTAACCTTTTATATCGTTGTCAAAAATGAATTAACAGAAATTCGTATTCTACTTTAGCATTTAAGAGAAGTCAATAATCAGCTGATCTCTTATTATTTGTGGAGACTTTTGTTAAAAGATTTTCGTATTCTGAAAAAAAGTGTAATAGACTTTTTTAGCCTAGGAAAGCTCTTAAGTTAAGAGGACCTCGCCGGAGAGCTGTTATAATACATTGACATTTAAAATAAAATGATAGAGAGAGAAATGCTGTTACTGATAATGTTTAACAAGTTTCGCGAAAATCAGGGAAGAAATTAAAGGTATTGAATACGCATATGGCTTTATATTTCACAGCAATCAAAAGAATTTTTTGCAACTATTCTCAAAGAATCGTGTGAAGCAATTTGCGAGATATCGCTGATCCTTTTTGCGTGTTCAGTACAGCCTTCATACGAAATCGTAGAATGCCTTAACGAATTGCTTTTAAGCTTATAGATGCTCTTCTTAAACCTTTTGATAACCAGGAAAATTCGAGAATACCCTTTCATTTAAAGTTATTAGCAGCAATGCATTTTTCCACAACTGGGTCTTACCAAAATCCTGTGGCCAGTTCACTAAATTTAAGTCAATCCTCTATGTCAGGGTGTATTACTTATGTTTCGCAATTAATTATAGAACATTTAAATTTTTACGTTAAGGTCCCTTCAACTAATTCGGAAATAAATAAAGGTTTCTGCAGCATTAATGTGGAAGCGGTATGTATACATATAATATACATTTTAAACTTCGGATTTGGGACTCAAATTTAATATTTTTGGCCGTTAATGTAAGGTACCCCGGAAGCTTTCATGACAGTGGAATAGAAATGACTTCCGCCGTTCGTTGTCATATTCAGGAGATAAAACCCAGGGTGAATCTTGGCTTTTCGGAGATTAGGCATCTCCGTTGAAATTATGTATCTTTTTTTGTTCTTCAACTGATATTCCCAGCTTTTCAAATTCTATAGAATATTAAATACACCTTTTTCAATTCACTATCACCGATATGAAATATTTACCCAAAATCACAGCACACTTTGTTTGAATTTCATAGCCTTCCGATTCTCCAAAACCTCTTAATCTCTAAAATTTCTCCAAGAACTTTAATGCAGAATATCAATTATTTTAATATCTCTTATTTGCGAAATTTAAGAGGTTAAGAGATATATTAAAAATCTCTTATGTAGAATCGGGGGGACAATTTCTTTATTTAGATTTAAGGAACCAGTCAAGATTACGATCAACGCACCGATTATGTGAGAGTAGACACAAGTACTACGTATGCATGGAGGATTGAAGGATCGAAGGGGGGGTTTTTGAGATCACTGATCACGAATCTGAAGTTCAATTTGCAGAATTAAAGATGGCGGATCCAATATGGCGGACGAAATTTTCGAAACCAACCGAATTGCCCCTAATTTGGTATGTGGGGGTTTTTAGCGTCGCTGATCATGAATCATTTATTAAATATTAAAAGTGTTCAACCAGTGTTCAATCAGGCAGGACCCTTTAATAAAAGGTTTGCAAATGTTATGATCACCGTATAAATATGTTAATTTTTTTCCTTCTTGATAAGAAAGCATTGTGTGTGGCTAGCAGAAAAATTTAACTATTCTGGAAAAACTACCTCCCAAATCAACTTAAATATTCTAAATTCGTAGAAGCCTGTACTGAATGAATTTTCTGATTTCACTGTTCATTTTCAAATTGTTATATACAATATAAATAATATTAAGTTCTAAAATCTGAGCGCGGAATACAAACCAGAGATAAGAACATACAAATTATATCGAGATTGTTAAATAGGGCCATGAAAGCGGTGTTAAATAGGGCCATCAAAGCGGTTAATATTCATTTTTTTATTTAATTAGTGTATAATAAAATAACATATGAAGAATATTTTGTAAAAGTTTCATTGATATTTATAAAAAAATGAACCATTGACAGCAAATCTTCGTAGAGGCCTCAAAAAAAAAGTTGGATTGCGGTGAACCGCATAACTCATGACTGAATCATCTGAAATCAAAAAACCAAAAAGACTTTATCAGTTGATAGCTGTCGAGGTCTTATTTTTTTAATGTTTGGTAACACTTAGAAGCCAAAATATCATGAAAAAAATCGAAAGTTTTGTTATTTTAAAATAAGTTAAAATAAAAACAAAGCAAAGTAACAACAAAAAACTCGACAGCGTTACTTCGTAATTTATGTGAAGAAAGAATGTGTAAAATTTTAAAACGATCGGTGCAGTAGACTTTGAGCTAGAGAGTTCACCGACTTTGAAAATGCTATGTGGGAGAAAACGCATTTAAAGTCTAAACATTGAATTTATAAAGCACAGGAATAGCTCGAAGCCTGATCGGAGCAGCGGAGACTTACAACTCCATATCTCCGTTAGTTTTACTTCAATTGACTTCAAATTTTAACAATTATCTTAAGATGTACATTGATATGAGAAAATTTAAAAAAAGCAAGAAAATACCATACCCTTAATCTTCCTCCAGATGTTGCTACTACAATTTTATATGAATTTTTACACGCGTCAACTTTGTGACTTATTGAGGCTTCTGGAAAAAATGTAAACACTCGGTTTTTCGTTTTTATTTCTTAATCCTCTTAATTCTTTTCATACATCGCGAAATTCTAAGAAATATACGTTATAATGAAACAAAGACCATAACGTGATGGAATTTTTGTACACATTTTGTGCGTTCTTCATTTATCAGTATGAAATAAGCTGTCACGGTATCACCATACAGTGCTATACCTGGAATATGTCAATCCCCATCCCCACCCCCTGCGTCACCATTTTGTCGCCCGCAACTTTTATTATTTTTTGAGATAGTTGAAGGTCATCCCTACCCCCTCCACCCCCTACCATCACAAATTAAAAAAAAAAATATTTTTAAGAAAATTTTAGTAGATAATACAATTTTTCGGTAATGTGGTGGTTGTAATCCTTAATTCTACTTTTCTTGGAAAGCCGAAGTAATTGAAATTATTTGTTCCCGCTAAAACAGAGCATGGCAATGTTTCCCTCCAAGGGAGCCGTATACCTGCCTACATTTTCGGTCGCTCCATAAGCCCCATGAGTGCGAATGAAAGAAATATCTACCAATATACTTCTCTATGGAATGGAGGGGACTTTGGATTGGAAAGAAGAAGAAAAGGATAGGAAGATGAGTTTCTCACTCGCACCTGCAGGAGCAATAATCGAAAGTTATATCAAGGTCAAGACGGTTCTTTAAAGGAGAACCTGCATTGGTACTGCGAATTTGGAAAGAGCAGACGTTTTGTGTCCGAACGTGACCTTGCCAACAACCTTGACCATGACCTCGAAGGTGTTATCAAAGTCAAGGTGGGGTTTTGAAGGGAAATTTTTGCCCACAGAAATGGAAAGGCTATGACCTTGACCATGGACTCGAAGGTCATATGAAGGTCAAGATGGTTCTTTAAAGGGGAACCTGCATTATTACTACGGTTTTGAAAGAGCAGAAGTTTTGCGTCCGAATGTGATCTTCAGTGCAACCGCTCTTTGCATTTCCGTCATCAAAAATATAAGTTCCCATTTAAAAAAGTCAACTTGACCTTGAAACCTAAGGTCACCATTGAATAACCAGGGAAAATTCCTAAAACGTCTAAAACTTTTTTCTCCAAAAAGCATTCCTTGAAAGTTATTTTGCCGTTTCCATACTTTTGGATCACCCTGTATGTCAGTGGCCTCTCCACTTTTCCATCATCATCAATGATTAAATGTCAAAACATAAATATAACCTCAAATATATCAACTTTTGCATCTGTCTTACACAGCTCACTGTTGCTTTACGATTTCCCCCCTTTTCGCGGGCAGGATCGCAGGATATATATTCGCAAATAGACAATAACCAATAAAATATGCAACGATTACATAAAATAGGAGCAAAATGCTGTCTTTCTCCTTTCCAACGAAAGTTGTCGACATGGTCGCCGCTGGCGACTGCCTTCAACTCTCCACCAGTGAAAAAAACTAATTTCACACAAAATGAAGTGGTACCAAAACTTTTATATTTATTGTGATTTTAAAAATACATTTTTTCTCTGCAGGGTCTCTTCAACATTAATGAATTGAAAAGTTATGAAGGATTTTACCTTCTCAAGGAGAATGTTATCTTAAAAACGGATGACCTAATACAAGAAGCTACCTCGCGGAAAAGAAACAGAAAAATGGTATGTAAAAGCCTCATAGATTATTCATTTAATTATTAGTATCTAGTTAACTTATCCTGGCGTATACTTGTTATTACATAAGACTGATAAGTATGACAATCATTTCTCTGCATCTAACAGGTTCGCGGCAGTTAATTTACCATCTGCAGAAACGTATTACAATAAAGACTTTAGCTATTATATCTGCGTGCTAGCAAAATTAAGATGAAGCACTAGTAGAAAGGACTATTCGTACGTTATCGTATGAAGTACTTAAATTATAAATTCTTGAACACTACATTGTGAGATAATACATCTTATTAAACCTTCCCTAGAATTTATTAGAAGATTTGGGGAGCTACGCCAAGACAGGGAAATCGAGAAAAATTCAAAGTTCAGAATATTTCGATATTTCCACTTTGATGTTACTTTTAACCGCGTTTTTCTTTAAAAAAAACTTTTTTAAGACGTTGATTCTATAACTTTATATAATTTTCGATAAATACGTTAAAACTAACAAGTACGATTCTGCTATAAAATGACAAAATCGAAATATTGTTAATGAATGTACATAACTTCCATCTACAAAAAGGTATTTTGCATTATAACTTTGAACTTCTTTCCCTATCTATTTTCATTATAAAAAAAAATTGAATATATATCAGGCTCCAAGACGAAATAATTAACGAAAATTTTAAATAAATCGGAGCACAAAAAAAAACCCTAATTATTTTTGTATAATGTTGAAAGCCAAAAAAAATGACAAATATCACGTTACACCTACATGATTTAGCGATTTCTTTTTATATATTATGCCATGTAAGAAGTTATTGTAAATTACATTTACTCAGAATAGCATCTCCTTTGAAATACTTTGCGTCTTTCCGTCTTTTACAACCGTATGTTTGACATAGTAATATATCTTAATAAGCCACATATTTTTCACTAGTCAATATTTATTGAATTTTATATATCGTGGAGTATCGTTTAAAAGGATTTCCTATGTTGAATGCAAAAATATGTTTTTCATAATTTTAAATAGCTTACAGTGGAAATTGGTTATTACGACTTCGGTTATAACGACATACCGGATGTAACAACTAAATGTTCACTTTTTGGCTGGCCCACGTACATAACGGCATTGGTTATAACGACGGATTTTCTGGCAATTTTCAATCACATATAACTTTTATAATGAAAACACAATTTTTCTCTTTAGATATCAGTACAAGGTACAAGGTGCAAAATACTGATGTATCTCAAACAATTGAATTAGTTAAGAGATATTATTTCTACAATGAGTGTAACGATGAAACATCAGATTCTATTGAGAAAAATAAAAGAAAATTGGAAAAGGATCTCTGTCAATCAAGATAAACCCAAACATAAATTACGACATATTTTGTAAAACAATAAAGAAAGTTTCAAATTATGTATTCATGCATTGCATATGTATGTGGCATCGGGTGCACTTCCCATGAGAACGTCACAATTATTCGAAGCCATCGGTGACCAGCCACCAAAGCTCAGTTAGTTAGTGCATCGGATCTGAAGATCGGATCTTTTCGAATAATTTCCACATATATTTTTTAAAAAATATGTACATATTAATTTTCACTTCTACCGGATATAAAGGCAAAATTGCTCGGCCCCTTCAATGTCGTTATGACCAATATTCACTGCATTTAAAAACATATTCAGAAATATATGCATTTATAAAGATTTTCTACTAAACAAGTTCAGCCACAGATAGTCCCCGGTAAAAATATTTTTGATTAGAACTTCCGTTTGGACACGTCAGATGTGGTGCTGTAAGCTCATCCTGGTTCTATAACTAAAATAAATTTAATTGAATAATTGTCGTATATTAAGTAAGGCACGGCGCATCACAATTTCACATAATTACCATAAAATTAAATTATTACAGGTTGAAATTTTCGATGACCTTTCAGACTCATTGTGCAAGGTAGCTGATTTAGCCGAATTCATTAGACTCGCCCATCCCACTTCAAATTATTCGCTCGCTGCGGAAGATGCATGCATTACTGTAAGCGGAGTAGTAGAAAAGTAAGTTAACTAGCAGCTACTAACAGTTCTAACTATTTTTGACATTAGACTTAACATTCATAAAGAACTTTACAAGGCACTAAAAGAAGTAGTAGTCCATAAGGATATCTTCCCAACAACAGAAGTAGATGATCATGTAGCTGAGCTTTTCCTGTTCGACTTTGAACAAAGCGGAATCCATTTGCCGGAGGTACAGAGACAAAAGGTTGTATCTCTGAACGATTTGATTCTTCAGATGGGTCAGAAATTTATGGCCGGAACAGTCCAACCCCGATCTGTTTCAAAATTAGAGCTTCCAGAAAATATCCGTCAATAGTAAGTTGGTTGGACAAATCCAAATGATTAGTTGTACATACATATTGTATATGTTCATGTATCTTCTTAAGTTTTTCCGTCGAAGGCGACAGTGTACTTGTTTCTGGCTTGTACACTGACTCTTCAAGCACATTAGCTAGAGAAGCTGCATACAGGCTTTTTTTATATCCTGATGAACGGCAAGAAGAACTATTGTCGGATATGCTTAAATGTCGATACGAACTTGCAAGGACTTGTGGATTTAAAACCTATGCACACCGAGCACTAAAAGCCAGCACAGCCGAAACTCCAGACATGGTCAGAAGTTTTCTAGATGAATTAACAACAGAACTCAAAGATAGAGCGGATAAAGATTTTCAGCATATGCAGATAATGAAGGTATAAAATAAACGCTTTAAAATAAAGCAGATATTTTTTAATTATGAGATTTTAGAAAAATGATTCTGGACTAAATACAACTCAACTAGCGGCCTGGGATACGCCTTACTACACCGCTAGGTTCAAACGACACTGGTTACAAATTTCACCATCGGAGTTTACACCATATTTCAGTCTCGGAGGATGTATGGAAGGTTTGAATAATCTGATGAAATCACTCTACGGTATTTCTCTGGAAAATACAAGCATGCAGCCAGGTTAGCTGTTTCCTCTTAAGTTTTGGATATTATTTTTGTATTTATTTATTGCTAGGGGCGGCCCTTATGGTGGGCACTGCGACCGTAGTAAGGTCTTTTGTGCCGAAGCCCCTTTAAAATTTTTCGATAATACAAGACTAACTTTCTTCTCCCTATTCTTAGGAGAATCATGGAATAATGATATTTATAAGCTTTCTGTTGTACATGAAACTGAGGGCCTGTTGGGTTATATTTACTGTGATCTTTTTGAGCGTCCTGGTAAACCAAACCAGGACTGCCATTTCACCATCCGAGGAGGAAAACGACTTCCTGATGAAAGTTATCAACTACCAATTGTCGTGGTAATGTTGAATTTGAATCAACCTCGTTGGTCAGGACCAACACTGCTGATTCCTTCAATGGTCGACAATCTATTTCATGAATTTGGGCATGCCATGCATTCAATGTTAGCCCGCACAGAATATCAACATGTGACTGGTACTCGGTGTAGTACCGATTTTGCTGAGGTGCCTTCAGTATTAATGGAATACTTTGCTAGTGATCCAAAGGTATAGTAATGTCAACAAAAATATTTTAAAAAATTTTTATTTTATGAAATTATGCTTTAGGTAATACGGACTTTTGCACGACACTTCCAAACCCAGGAGCCAATGCCGGAAGAAATGCTTCAAAGATTATGTGTGTCTAAACACATCTTTTCTGCAAGTGAAACTCAATTGCAGGTATTTACCACTTGCGTATTTAGAGAATAAATAAATAGATTCAATATTTTTAGGTATTCTATTCTGCTCTTGATCAAGTTTACCATGGTAACCCAAAATATATTAGAAATTCAACGACAGAGACCTTACAGATGGTACAGGATAAGTATTACGGTCTTCCATATGTTGAAAACACTGTGAGAATCTGAATGTTTTAATATGTATTATGTAAAGATATAAAAATTTATTATAGGCTTGGCAGCTAAGATTTTCACACTTAGTGGGCTATGGAGCTAAGTATTACTCTTATCTCATTTCAAGAGCTATTGCTTCATGGATATGGAAAACTTATTTTGAAGAAAATCCATTGAATAGGGAAAGTGGCGAAAAATATCGTCGAGAATGCCTATCACATGGCGGAGGAGTACCGAGTCGCAAATTAGTAGCAAATTTCCTGAAGCGAGAAGTAACGCCGAGAAACCTTTCCCAGTGTCTAATCAACGAAATTGACTGTAACAATATTAAAATTGAAGAAATGAGCAGAAATAGAAAGGATATATGATGAGTTTACAGTAATCAATGACGAAAGATTTATATATTATGTATATGGTTTTCATAAAAAAATTGTTACATGTTCAAATGGCAAAAATATTGTTTTTTGTGATAATAAATATGTATAGAAAGAAAAAGGAAGTTTATCTGAAGGCTTTAGATTTTTAAAAAATCGTTTCTACGATATCAAGTGATACGTTATGACGATTTTCCTTGAAATGGAATTAAGCAATTGAACTACATATTTAAAAAACTGAATGCTGTTAAAATATGTAAAACTTCTACATTAGTTTTGGTATAATTTTTAAAACTAATCTGCCCGTACTTAGTCGAGGTGCAGATCCAACATATTTTAGTACAAATGTTTAATTGGTAGAAGCAAAGTCTGTAGTAAATATTTTTATATTTAATATTATATGATAATTGTAGAGACATTTCTTCAAAATTATTACAACATCAATTAAATCTGTATTAAAATTGTTGTTGAAACGGCTAGGAACATGGTTTTACCTTTTCATTATTTTCATTGAATTTAAAGGAGCATAAAATACATTTTTGGTATAAAACAAAATGCGACAACTCTTGATTTTTCTATTTAAAGAAATATCTACAATAACAAATTTAAAAGGAGTCTCTTTTCTAATTTAAGATTGCAATCTCATCATTTCTCTCTTTCATTTTATCTAATTCTCCCCCCACTCTATTTTTAAAATTTCAATTTCAAAAACTAGTATTCCTAAGCACCTAAATCCCTTCCATTTCTATATTCAAACAAATTTGACTTAGGAGCAAATACAGAATCCAACACTTCAAAGGGGAAGCGACAGCTGTCAGAACATCGGGAGATGAGACATCTGCCGGAATAATTAAATATAGGAAGCCTTTACAAATGGCAGTCGTGTGTTTTGTTTAAAAGTGATTTTCTCGTAGAATTTGTAGATATTACGAGTTTTGACTTTAATTTTCGTTCAAATTGCACACAAGCCAACATTGTGTGAGCGCGCGAAGTTGTTCGTTCGTCTATAAAATGCACGTTTGTGGTTAACACGCAACATTTTTGGACATTTGTCAAATCTGCTTCTAGAACAAAAAACTAAAAATATTGAACTGAATAATTATTTCGAGGGCCAGATAACACCTACAGAAACTCTTGCAGGGCAGGTGAATCAAGTGAGCTAATCACTTTTGTATTATGAGTGCATCCAAAAAATACAAGCAAATGGATACTTCAGAGTTGGAAGATACAGAAAATCTATTGCAAAAAAAAGTTGGCGACAACAACAAATTCTTCTGTCGCAACAATTCGCACTCAAACAATTCCCAAATTCCATTCGGTTCGGCGAACTGTGAAAGAAAGCCAAACTTCTCGATGCTGAACAACTCACATTTTGGTGATCAAGGGACTTTTCTCAACAAAATGTCTGTAAACAATCTATCGAAGCCCGGCGACGTCAAGAAGATCGTCATAAAGAACTTCCGAAGTAAGTACGCTAATATTCTTTACTCGAAATAGAATTTATCGCTGCCTGGGTGCACTTCCGATGACAAGTGGCTTGTCCACCTTGGTGGCGATTTTTATCGATACGGAGGATGCATTATTGCGTGCCCCGGCAATTTTCTAATTATGTGAGAAGCCTGGCATTTGCTGAGCTTTCTTTACTTTCATCTTTAAAGCTACGGCCTATGCTCACATTTTTAGGTCTTTAATTATAGGGTCTTTAAAAGTAATAGTGCATATTGTATGTCCTTTTGTTACTATGTACATAAAATTTAAGTAATAAGATTGGTTCTGAAAATGATTGTATTTAATCATAAAAACAATTACTTTGCAACGATTCCAGTTAGGTGGGTATAATAAAAAGTAAAGCCATATAAATGAAGGCAGATGAAAAACGAATTTTATTCATTCTAAATCTCTTTTGATAAACATGTTTCATTTTTATCAGTGTCTTCGACAGAATTTTAAAACAGTAAATGAGAACATATCTGTCGCACGCCCTTAAAATAACGAATTTTTTCATGATCAGTATATCCTTCAGCCAAACAAAATGAATAGCCGTAACAATATTGGAATAAAAAAAGTACCCACACGGCATTTAGATTCCTTTTTGACAAAAGCTCCGATTAATTCAATAATTTCTGCATTTCAACAGTACTGACAAACTATGAGATAATAAACAACATAGAATTAAAATAAAAGTAAAAAAAAACCGTTTTAAGTTAAACGGTATTATTGTCCAATCGATGATGCACTAAAATAATTATGGGTCACCAATCTGGGGCTATGACCAGGCTAAAATAAAATCGTGAGTGGCATTAAGTAGAAGATTTTCTTTTGCTGAAGCTTGGAAATCATAGTAATATCTTATACTGATATATGTTGTATGACAACAAACGATTTCACTACAGTAATTAAAGTCTCTAACTTTACTCTACATAAACAATAACCCTGAATTTTAATTTTAGGAGGGAACCTAATTTAGGACATTACAAAAAAAAATTTATAATTTTTTTTATTGAAGTAGTAACAAATAATTTAAAAATAAAGAAAATACGTTATTAAAAGTACACTAATGTTTTTAAAGCATTTTTTGTTATGTAAAACGCTGTCGGATTTGTTCTACTGCGTACATGATTATGGTGTAGTTTTTAAATTAATATAAAAAACTAAACATTTATTACTTTAATAATATTATCTTCTATTTGAACTAACAACATTTTTTAAATTTTTATAAAATATATTTTTCAATGTAAAAATTCAATTTTTGATAATAACAAAATTGTGAACCTACTTTGGTACGTATGTTCTTTGTCGCCTTGATAAGTTTAAAAAATAAGATTTTAAAGTTTTTGCGTGCGCGACTACCTGATCCGTACATTTGATTTCTATGGGCTGTTACTGTTAATTTGTTACTGTAAATTTCTGAGAATTTTTCTCTATCACCCGTATTCTTCTAGTCGTTTTCTTACGATATGACTAACCGAGACGCATTTTGAGAGCTAAATTTCTATGCAAAATAGTGTATTGGGTTGAAAAAAATAAGAAAACGACTAACAGAATATGGGTGTATACCTTTGGGATGATAATTCACCTATGGTACTCTTGATGTGATTTATTTTGATGATACCTTTTAAGGGTTAATATGAAAAAAAGATAGATGAATATCCTTCAACAATGGAGAATGAATTTTCTTCCAGTTGCCTCTGTGATATGCGATATATTTGCTTCCTCTTTTCGGAGGTTCCTATCTCCATATTTCAACTGGCCCAAAAAATTCTCTCATCTTCCATTCTAATTTCTCCTAATATATTATTGGGGATATCAATGAACTGCTCGCGGCTAAACTGCCTGTGGATCTTGCGGATCTGATGGTAGTCCGCCTGTTATACTAAAATTGAGTTCCGCAGCACTTCTGATTCCTCTAACAATTCTGTTTCAAACATCACTGGTAAATGCCGCGTTATACAACAATTTATTTATTATTCTTTTTTCATTCATAAGAAAGGCAATAGGATCGACATGCCTAATTTTAGACCAATAGGGAAACTACCATGCATTCCTAAATTGTTCGAAGCTAGTATCTACTTCTGGTATTCTTGAGGGCAGTAATTTAGGACCCCTACTTTTGGTTTCGACTATTGACTATATCACTGAGTTGATGAAGAAATATGCAGTTTTGTTAGATGCGGACCACATTAAGTTATTTATTTACACTAAAGGTCAGTTGGCGAACTATCAATTCAAAATGATATCAAAAATGTTTAATTGTGGAGTTTACATAATAATCTACAGTGCTGTGCAAAACATTTGCAACTAAAATCATAGTTTCTTCCAGATCATTATAAAATTTCCTAAACCACTGATACCAAAAAAAGTTTTACAGTGCATTATTCCTTATTATGTCTAGTTTCCAGATATAACAATAGCAGAATGTAATATCCCGTAATAAGGGAGCAATATCAATTTTTTAATTCAACGTAACGATTTTGCCTGTGCAAAACATTTGCAACTTTATATATCAACAAATACTTTTCTAGTAATAAGTGAGAATTGGCAGTACTTTGTTAGTTAACTGTAATTTTCTATTCCATATATAGTTAATAAAAAATAATAATAATAATTTTCTATTCCGATCCATGCGCGGAAGTGTATTATTAAAATATTTTTTTCCTTTAAACGCAATTAAACTAAAAGTTCTTAAAATGGGGGTAATTAATTTTACAACGAAATAAAAAACCGAATAATATTTGTTTACACAGATGGTATAACCTAAAAAGACATTAGTGATAAATATAAAATAGCTAAATCCACCATATCCAGAATTATAAGCAGTTTTAAAAAGACTGGGAGTGTTGAAAATATTCATAAAGGGTGATAGACCAAGGAAAACGACAAGGGCTGAGGATCGTAGAATTTAAATTTTAATTAAATCTCGGTCTTTCGAATAAAACCTGGATGTGGATCCTTCGACAGTAAGAAGATGAGCCATAGAAATCGATCTTAAGACATACAGGCCACCGAAAAAGCCACTACTTTCCGAAAAAAATGGCTGAGCTCGACTTGTCTTTGCTCAAAGTCATTTATAATGGCCCCTAGAAAAATGGAGAACTGTCCTTTTTTCGGATGAGTGTTTAACTTTAAGGTTAACTTAGTGGGGCTAGGTGGAGGGCAAAAAGTAGGACGACCGACGAACAAACGACTAAATCCGCGATAAACTGTGGTAACTATGAAGCATGGAAGTGGTAATACAATGGTCTGGGGGTGTTTATCAGCTCAGGGCGTGGGACCTATTTATGAAATACCACTGATAATGAAAGCGGAGGACTACAAAAACATTATGGAAAATGTTATGCTCCCTTACGCAGAGGAAGAAATGCCCCTGCACTGGCGCTTCGAACAGGACAATGATCCCAAGCACACCTCTAGACTTCTTCAGGCTTGGTTTTCGCAGCAAAACATTGAAGTTTTGAAATGGCTCGGACAGTCTCCAGATCTCAACCCCATAGAAAAGCTATGGCAACTGGTTAAGAAGAATATGAGGGGTCAATTTTACAACAACCGTGACGAACTCTTTAATGGTATAAAAAAGGCTTGGAATGATATAACTTCTTTGCATATTGAGTCGCTATTTAATTCTATGCCAAGAAGATATGCAGCAGTTATTTTAAATAAAGGCTATTCAACCAAATATTAATGATAATATATATTTAAAGTCGCCAACATTGTTAATATCAAGGAGTTGCAAATGTTTTGCACAGTCAGTTTTGTATCTTAGTATGAAAAAACGAATATTTCTCCTTTTTTATTGAATATTTACCTTTAGTTTTTTAATATTCTTAAATTAGATATAATAAAGAATAAAATACCGTATTAGCTTTTTTGTTTTTAAGAATTTAAGGTTTGTTATAGTAAGACATAGAAAATTGGGGTTTTAGTTGCAAATGTTTTGCACAGCACTGTATATCTTAATGATGATGAGTTTTAGCAAAAGCAGCACCTGCTTTGACTATGTTTTATCCGCCTGCATTCTTCGGTGAGCACACTCCGTTTGTGATTTAGGTATTGCAATGGTGGGATTCATCCACAGATTGTTTCGTGAGTTTTCTAGTGCTTCACTTTTCAAGCTACTCTACTTTTCCTTATATTCCTGCTTAGCAGTAAATTTGGTCTTCGTATTATCAAGTGCATATCAGTAACATTGAGTCTGTTCAACGTAAAGTTGTTATTTTTGCGCTAAAATTTACCCTGAGAGAAGTCTTATACCGTTTGGGGAACTACATATCTACAAACAGAACTTTGGAACTCACATGGGATCAAGCTGAAATTGGTATATCTCGCAAACTATACTTTTTTTAAATTTGTGTTATGAGGTATTTTTTTTTTTTTTTTACCTAAGAGAATATTCTTTTCGATAGAATAGTCGTTAGTTCGACAAAACTTATTTTTAACGACGCACCGGGCGCTTCGAATATTGAATTTTTCATGTGCATGTCTTCAAGTTTTACATTGTGTAAATACAATTATTTATTTGCATAATGTGTTCATAAATATACCTATAGCTCACATAGCATAGGATTTCTCTTAGAAAGACAAATAAGAAACATTTATTCTTTTGCAGTCGATCTTAAAACAACATCCAACATATAGTTAAAATAATCGATCTCTTATTATAAATTAATAATACTACATCTTACTTAAAAAAGGGTTGGGGAATTAAAATTTCGAAAATGATCCTTACGTAATTAATGAACGCTCCCCTACTTTTAAACAAGGGTAGCTACCAAGCTTCACCAATAAAAAGACTTAATAAACATGATCTGATCAGACTTTGATGACCATTGTAACTTCTTTCACATGGGCGATAGAGAAAAAAAGTAAAATATTTGAACAATAAACACATTTCAGCATTTTTATTTAAATAATTGCTTACCCATTCTGAATGTACCAGCTAAAAAAGAAAATCAAGAAAATTTTTTTATTCAAAGAATCTACTTTACCTACTACACTAGCTTACAAGTTTTTATTCCCTTAAAAAATTTACCAAACCTTTTATTATTAAGATTTACTAATTTCGAAAAAAAATTAATGAATAATTTCCATCACGCAACATTTTAGTAATGCTAGGAAAGTTTTTAAAAAATAACGGTGTTCTAGTAGTTCGAAATGTAGCTTTAAGGAAAGTTTAAATCCTATACTATACTATAGTTATAAAATATCAATTAATTACAACCTTTGTGAAAGAAGAAGTTTTTCATTAGAGTTCCACTCCTTAATATAGGGTTCTCGGTTGGTAACGCGATGGTTATGGGTTCAATTCCCATAATAAACCTTTGTCACAAAAAGTGGCCTCACAATGGGCCTATAATGGCCTAAGTGTGTCTTCGGATAGCCACATCAATCTACATCACTCCTAAATAACGTTCGGTCATTTAATTTATGTAACGAAAGAAAGACTTGAAGAAGTCGTTCCCTAAATAAATCTTAATAAAGTTTATAAATATCTGATATTTTAAACCAATAGTTTAAAAAAAAATTAAAATTTATAAACTAGTGTTATTAGACGCCCTTTTTTGCTGCACAAGTCCAGATTCAGTGCATGCTTCCTTCAGGTGAAGTATGTATATTGCATATTATAAAAATATACTATAAAATAAAGTATGCGTAAAAGAAACTAAACAAATGTATAGAAGAGAATTCAAACAAAATTATTTAAAAAATTGTAGAGAAGAATACTAAGTTCATAGGGTGAATACTAAGTTCATAGGGTGAATACTAAGTTCATAGGGTGTATATGCTTTAAGTTACACGGTAATAAACAATATATATAATAATTATTCGTCCTGTATCCGTAAAATAAAGAGCAGCAAGATGGACCTCTATTCCTCGTATCCACAGTAGTTAATCAAATATTAATAAATAAAATATATATAAACATATCTTTGGGTGATATTTTTTAGGTCTAGGACCCATGACAGTGATTTTGGCATTATTAATTTTTTGGAAGACACCCATTTTGCTCTAATATTCATTTTGTCAATTGTCGATATCACACATACATGTGTTGAAAGTTTTAATCTATGTTGATGACATGAATTTGTTCTTTCACACAAGGAATTTTTATAATAACTAAACCCACATTAATAACATTGAGTCTGCCCAACATAAGTTTATTCAGTTTATCCTGAAGAATTTACCTTGGGTCGATCTGATCTCTCTTCCTCTTTATGAATTCGACATGCATTTTTTGTTTGAACGTCATGAAGTTGCTGACGTAACCAACTTACAACTGGTAATATTGACTTGCTATCTTTTAAAGCTAAATTCGTATTTAGGGATAACTCTAGTAAATTAAGACATCTACAAACCACCAATTAACTATGGTCTCTATGAGCTCATTAATCACATATAATGAAGATCTTAATATACATGCGCTCAAAAAATCCTTGTTTAATCGTCATCAGTCATAACATCGTTATTGATGTGTGATACGCATGAATTGTTGTTCTGCATGTTTTATGTTGATTCTGGTTTTACTAAAAGAATCAAAGGTTAAAAGTCCTATACTCCATGCAGCTCAACTGTTTGTAGCTTGGAAGAAGCTGATGGTCTATTACATAGATACCTTCAAATATCCAACCAATAACCGGTTTTTTATCGGCGACTGTACTAAAACAATATAATTGAAAATAATCGAAAAATGCTAAAGGTTTTCTTTCAGAGACTTAATCATTTAATTTAAAAAAATGTCACAATTTGTTTCAGGTAAGCCTACCCTACCAGAAAACTACTCTGAAAGTACGTGGCAAAAGCTTCAAGAAGCTGTAATAGCTATACAAACCTCAAAGCCCATTGCGTATTCTCTAGAAGAATTGTATCAAGCTGTTGAAAATATGTGCAGTCATAAAATGGATGCGCAATTGTATTCTAAATTAACAGCTCTAACGGAGGCTCATGTGAAATCGAATATAGAACCCTTTCTGGCGGAGAGTATGGATAAATTGGTATATTCCGAACATTTTTATTTATATCCTTTTGTAAGCCTTTCTTTGCTATAGGTATTTTTAAAAAAAATAAACGACTGGTGGCAAGCCTATTGCCAACAGATGATTATGATGCGGAGTATATTTTTGTATTTAGATCGAACCTACGTCCTTCAGAATCCAACAGTGCATTCAATATGGTAGTATTCCTAGTTTTATTTATTATTATATAATTATATTTAAAATATTATAGGGATATGGGCCTTGACTTGTTTCGAACTCATATAGCACTCAACAGCTTGATACAAAAGCGAACAGTAGAAGGTCTTTTGCTTTTAATAGAAAAAGAAAGAAATGGAGACGCTGTCGATAGAGCTTTATTAAAAAGTCTATTGCGAATGCTGTGCGATTTGCAAATATATCCTCGGGCGTTTGAAGAGAAATTTTTGGTTGCTACTAAACAACTTTATCAAGCAGAAGGCCAAAGGAAAATGCAAGAACTAGAAGTTCCCGAATATCTTCAGCATGTGGATAAACGATTGGCTGAAGAAAATGAAAGATTACTTCATTACTTAGATTCTAGTACAAAGTATGAGGATTTATATTGCTTTTGACCAAAATCCAAAATATAAAATTAATAAATTAATTCTCTTTTTCCAGATACCCGCTTATATACACTGTAGAAAAAGAATTACTTGCTGAACACTTAACAGCTATTTTACAGAAGGGCTTAGACAATTTGTTAGAAGAAAACAGACTGAATGATCTTACTTTAATGTATAACTTATTTAGTCGTGTTAAAAATGGAACAACAGAACTGTGCGCTAGTTTCAATGGATTTATCAAGGTATATACTCTGATTTCTACCATCCATGTGGCTTATTTAATGAAAATCTCAGATTTTTGTATAATCAAAATGCAGTAGCAAAAACCAATTGAAAACTTATTCTTCCTTCCAGAAAAAAGGCCGAACAATTGTCATCGATCCCGAAAAGGACAAAAGTATGGTCCAGGACTTGTTAGATTTTAAGGATAAAATGGATATAATTGTACATACATGTTTTGAGCATAATGAGAAGTTCATTAACTCTTTAAGAGAAGCCTTTGAATTCTTCATCAATCAGCGGGCCAATAAACCCGCTGAACTTATAGGTGGGATGCAAATTGCGTACACAATTCATAACTTTTATTAAATTCTAATATTTCTCAGCGAAATACGTTGACATGAAATTAAGAGCAGGAAACAAAGAAGCAACTGAAGAAGAATTAGAGCAAATTTTGGATAAAATAATGGTACTCTTTCGGTTTATCCACGGGAAGGACGTATTTGAAGCTTTTTACAAAAAGGTTAGTTTTGAAAAGGTTTGTTTGCAAGGAATTTCTTATAAATATTTTTGTTTTTTACAAGGATTTGGCAAAACGTCTTTTGGTTGGGAAGTCAGCTTCAGTTGATGCAGAAAAGAGTATGTTGTCCAAACTAAAACAGGAATGCGGAGGAGGGTTCACATCAAAACTTGAAGGAATGTTTAAAGATATGGAATTAAGCAAGGATATAAATATAGCTTTCAAGCAGTATATGCAGAATATGGACAAAGACATTACAAACATTGATATGACCGTCAACATATTGACAATGGGCTACTGGCCGACATATCCGATTATGGAAGTCACAATGCCCCCACAGCTTGTAAAGCTCCAGACTATTTTCAATAAGTTTTATCTAGCTAAGCATAGTGGAAGGAAATTACAATGGCAACCAACTTTAGGCCATTGTGTATTAAAAGCTCAATTTGAACAAGTAAAGTATATCTTTGCAAATTTTAGACAAAATAAGAAAAATATTTTTTCTTTCAGGGTCCTAAAGATCTTCAAGTGTCTCTGTTTCAAGCCTTAGTATTGCTGCTTTTTAATGACAAAAATATCCTTAGCTTTGAAGAAATTAAATCTGCGTGCAGTATCGAAGTAAGTGAACTTCATGTTTTTACTTATTTTAATTTACTAATTTCGTTTTAATATTAGGATGGTGAACTGAGGCGCACCTTACAATCTTTAGCTTGCGGGAAAGCCAGAGTTATAACGAAGATACCTAAGAGTCGAGAAGTTGAAGATAAGGATCAATTCCAGTTCAACAACGAATTCACTAACAAACTGTTTAGGATTAAGATAAATCAAATACAAATGAAGGAAACGGTGAGTGCTGCGAAATTCATTATATCAAGTGTACATTTTAACAACATATTTTGTTGTTACAGACTGAAGAGCAAAAGGCAACAGAAGAACGAGTGTTCCAGGACAGACAGTACCAGATTGATGCAGCTATAGTTAGAATAATGAAAATGCGAAAGACCCTTAGTCATAACCTCCTAATTAGTGAGCTTTACAATCAGCTTACTTTCCCCGTCAAGGTAGTTGCATCCTTCAAGTTGAATAGCCAGGAAATTCTTTAGTTTAACAATTATTTTTTTTACAGCCTGCGGACTTAAAGAAGCGTATCGAATCGCTTATCGATAGAGATTACATGGAAAGAGATAAAGATAATCAAAACCAGTACAACTATGTAGCATAAAAGAATGGATCCGGAGAAATGTAAATCAGACGTGAGAGCTTCAAATAATTATCTTTTTAAGAATTTTTCAAATTGTTTTATTCTCTGCTTTTTGTCCGATTTCTTCCTCTACGCTGTTTCGATTGATAGAAATTCCAGGAATTTGAAAATTATTTTTTAGATCACATTACTGAGGAAAGCTGCATATGATTAGATTTACGATATTTTTCTTTTGGGATTAATTCCCATATCTCACACCAAGAAGAGTACATAATTGGATCGCCCGTAGAAGGAGATGAAATATGTATAAAATGTATATTTAATGAATGTTTTGATAATATGTACTTTAAGTTAAAATAAATATTTAAAATTTTACATGAAGTCAAGATTGAAGTGGAAAAACCTTTTTGACGTGAGTACGATTTTAAATTTGCTGTTGTACTGGGAATATAACAGAAAATCCGATAACGTAATGAAATCAGGGTGTACATTGTTGTGTTGGTGCTCAAAAACTTGATGCGGAAATCGTGGTGTATTTTACACAACGAATATCGACATCAATAAGAACCCAGCGGGAACCGGAATCATACAATAAGCAATGAAAAAGCAATATTTTGGAAGCATAATTTGCTTACTCTCCGTTTACCTATCCGTATCTTTTTAGTATGGGCATGTCATTGGAAGGAAGCAATTTTAGAGCTTTCTGCCCAAGTGCTTCTTTAGAAGATTATTCATCAGCAGTTAGTACTTTCTGAGGAAGTTCTTCTTTAGAAGATTATTAGCAGATATTTATGCTTACGTCGGAAGCAATTGTCGAAGGGGACAAAAGAAAGAAAAGAAGTTTCACAGGGAATATTAAATCATACATATTGTTGGTTTTGATTAGGGCGCTATATGGACGAAATAATAAAAAAAATTATCGCAAGGCAAATTGGGTCAATTACATCACTAACAGCTCCTCGAGCACCTAAACGAAAATGAACTGAAATGTTCCATCAGAAAGATTTCACAACGAAATGATGTCATCCCTACTGTATGAAAACACAAGCATCTTCCTTTTTCATTCGCAGAGTGCACAATCGGAATAAAGCTTTAAAATCTTCCTAACTAGCATTTTAAGATATTGGAAGGAAGATCTTCAAATTTGCTTCTGAGGAAGATTCAGCATTTTTTCCCGCTGGGAAGGGACGCTCTCAAGGTCCCAACTCATATGCAATTCTCGAAAATACACCCAGCAAATATTTCCATTAGATAAAGCAGGTCAGGACTACTACGTCTGTAAATTCTTGTAAGAAATGTAGAGAGGGAAGTATAAGTTACAAAAAATTCTCACAGACGGCATTTACAGTGTAAGCAATGAAATGACGCATTTTTTCATTGCACATTTTAGTCCAGTCAATTTAACCTCTGAAGCGGAAATTTGTAGTGGAGTGCTAATTTTTGGATATATTGTTGGGGACGGTGAGAAATGAAGCTATAATTTTTGTCACCCCTGAGGGGTGTTTGCGAAGGGGTGAAAAAGGGTGAAAACGGTTTTTTGTTTATAACTTTGAATAAAAAAGTCAGCCTGGGTGGGAACGTTAGAGGGTGATATAATAAATGATTATTCATCTTGTATTAAAGTTTCCCCCGGTTTTGTTTATTGCAAAATTGTTTATTAACAATTTCACTCTCCCAAACCGAAAAAAATCACGGCTGATTTTTTTAAAAATACTTAAGCTCGTACGATGTCTTTCATTTTCACAATATCACTAGAAGACGCAATCCCCCATCATATACCAAAAATTCAAAACGGTTCCATGCATTTCACCTGAGATAATCACCCAGATACCTCACCTGTTTTACACCGAAAAATGTACAGTTTTAATCCAAGTCAAGATATCCCCCACGAATCGTCGCCCTCCGACCAGATATCGCTGAGCAGCACACATTTTTCACATTTTTTCCCAGCCCACGGTGGGGAAGAAGAAGATTTGCGACTGATTCAAAAACGGAAATCGCTATAACTTTCGATGTATGTAACGGAACTTAATGTATGATGGCTTCAAAAATCACTTATTTTTTTCTCCATCTTTTCCTCATACACCACTTTCACCTAATATTTTTACTTTTTTTTATATTGAATTAAACTTAAAAAAAAATAAAAATTAATTACATTTTATTCCTTTTCTCCCACAAAACTAAACTTTTTTTAAATATTCTTAATTTTGTAGTTATCTACAGATTCCAGCCTTTATTCCCATAATTTTTATTATTTTCCACAAATCCCCCCTGACCCCCCGAATAAATATATTACCCCTTAAATTTTACAAACAAAAAACTCGCCAAACATTTTATTTTTTTTCTCCAACAAAACTAAACTTTTTTTAAATATTCTTAATTTTGTAGTTATCTACAGATTCCAGCCTTTATTCTCATAATTTTTATTATTTTCCACAAATCCCCCCCTGACCCCCCGAATAAATATATTACCCCTTAAATTTTACAAACAAAAAGCTTGCCAAACATTTTATTTTTTTTCTCCCACAAAACTAAACTTTTTTTAAATATTCTTAATTTTGTAGTTATCTACAGATTCCAGCCTTTATTCCCATAATTTTTATTATTTTCCACAAATCCCCCCTGACCCCCCGAATAAATATATTACCCCTTAAATTTTACAAACAAAAAACTTGCCAAACATTTTATTTTTTTTCTCCCACAAAACTAAACTTTTTTTAAATATTCTTAATTTTGTAGTTATCTACAGATTCCACCCTTTATTCCCATAATTTTTATTATTTTCCACAAATCCCCCCCTGACCCCCCGAATAAATTTATTACCCCTTAAATTTTACAAACAAAAAACTTACCAAACATTTTATTTTTTTTCTCCCACAAAACTAAACTTTTTTGAAATTTTAATAACTTTGTAGTTATCTACAGATTCCGCCCTTTATTCCCATAATTTTTATTATTTTCCAAACATCACCCCCTGACCCCCCCGAATAAATTTATACTTTTTACCATTTTTTAAATTATTCCCCATTTTTACTATTCAATTTTTTCCACCAATTCTCAATTAATCTCACTTTTTTTTTCACCCAACTCTACTTCAAGGTCTTCCGAAACTAAATCTACATTTTTTTCTCCATTATTGCTAATAGTTTGTCCCCAATCTGCCCCCGTGTGTGCTAGCGGATCATTTTTCGCCCAAAATATTAATTTCTCCCCAGTTTCGATTTACGATTATTGCATAAAGACCTACTCCAATTGGGGACAAACTATTAGCAATAATGGAGAAAAAAATGTAGATTAAGTTTCGGAAGACTTTAAAGTAGATGTGGGTGAAAAAAAAAGTGAGATTAATTGAAAATTGGTGGAAAAAATTGAATAGTAAAAATGGGGAATAATTTAAAAAATGGTAAAAAGTATAAATTTATTCGGGGGGGTCAGGGGGTGATGTTTGGAAAATAATAAAAATTATGGGAATAAAGGGCGGAATCTGTAGATAACTACAAAGTTATTAAAATTTCAAAAAAGTTTAGTTTTGTGGGAGAAAAAAAATAAAATGTTTGGTAAGTTTTTTGTTTGTAAAATTTAAGGGGTAATAAATTTATTCGGGGGGTCAGGGGGGGATTTGTGGAAAATAATAAAAATTATGGGAATAAAGGGTGGAATCTGTAGATAACTACAAAATTAAGAATATTTAAAAAAAGTTTAGTTTTGTGGGAGAAAAAAAATAAAATGTTTGGCAAGTTTTTTGTTTGTAAAATTTAAGGGGTAATATATTTATTCGGGGGGTCAGGGGGGATTTGTGGAAAATAATAAAAATTATGGGAATAAAGGCTGGAATCTGTAGATAACTACAAAATTAAGAATATTTAAAAAAAGTTTAGTTTTGTGGGAGAAAAAAAATAAAATGTTTGGCAAGTTTTTTGTTTGTAAAATTTAAGGGGTAATATATTTATTCGGGGGGTCAGGGGGGGATTTGTGGAAAATAATAAAAATTATGAGAATAAAGGCTGGAATCTGTAGATAACTACAAAATTAAGAATATTTAAAAAAAGTTTAGTTTTGTTGGAGAAAAAAAATAAAATGTTTGGCGAGTTTTTTGTTTGTAAAATTTAAGGGGTAATATATTTATTCGGGGGGTCAGGGGGGATTTGTGGAAAATAATAAAAATTATGGGAATAAAGGCTGGAATCTGTAGATAACTACAAAATTAAGAATATTTAAAAAAAGTTTAGTTTTGTGGGAGAAAAGGAATAAAATGTAATTAATTTTTATTTTTTTTTAAGTTTAATTCAATATAAAAAAAAGTAAAAATATTAGGTGAAAGTGGTGTATGAGGAAAAGATGGAGAAAAAAATAAGTGATTTTTGAAGCCATCATACATTAAGTTCCGTTACATACATCGAAAGTTATAGCGATTTCCGTTTTTGAATCAGTCGCAAATCTTCTTCTTCCCCACCGTGGGCTGGGAAAAAATGTGAAAAATGTGTGCTGCTCAGCGATATCTGGTCGGAGGGCGACGATTCGTGGGGGATATCTTGACTTGGATTAAAACTGTACATTTTTCGGTGTAAAACAGGTGAGGTATCTGGGTGATTATCTCAGGTGAAATGCATGGAACCGTTTTGAATTTTTGGTATATGATGGGGGATTGCGTCTTCTAGTGATATTGTGAAAATGAAAGACATCGTACGAGCTTAAGTATTTTTAAAAAAATCAGCCGTGATTTTTTTCGGTTTGGGAGAGTGAAATTGTTAATAAACAATTTTGCAATAAACAAAACCGGGGGAAACTTTAATACAAGATGAATAATCATTTATTATATCACCCTCTAACGTTCCCACCCAGGCTGACTTTTTTATTCAAAGTTATAAACAAAAAACCGTTTTCACCCTTTTTCACCCCTTCGCAAACACCCCTCAGGGGTGACAAAAATTATAGCTTCATTTCTCACCGTCCCCAACAATATATCCAAAAATTAGCACTCCACTACAAATTTCCGCTTCAGAGGTTAAATTGACTGGACTATTTGTAAAGGCTACCTAGATTGATTGCATTGGGATTTCAATTCTATCTCCCCTCGCAATGTTAAGTTACAGGGAAATACCGAAATGAAGAATGGAGAAGACGTAACTCGCACACACTGAGCATAAATACTAGGGTGCTTTTTTTTCGCGACTATTAGATGTACAATTGTTGCGAGAAATACAAGCCGAGTAATCGTTTTTGTTTACAAAAGCCAACATGCAAGGGCTGTTTGGCGCAGTCTTAGTTCCAAAGGGAAAGATCTCTCGCCAGTCAACAATTGTTAACGACGCACTGGCACCTCGACAAAGGTATAATAAAGCAAAAAAAATTACCTCGGGCGAAGGTATAATAAAGCAAAAAATATTGTGAAATAATTGCACAGTATTACAATATTTGTTTGCCATTTCCTACAATTTTAAGATACATTTTAGTAGATAAGCTATGCCGGTTCGAGCGCATTTTCTTATGGGATTTAACACAGGGGTGTAAAATTAGAAAACGGTCCCAAAAAGCTCTTTCTCTACGGCTAGGAGCAGTTTCAATGTCAGTGACGTCATGAGAGCTCTTGCGCGCACGTGTGCTGGCGTGGGTGGCTTGCCTGAAGCTTGTGTATATACATATGTGCCTGGGGTACCATCTGGTGGCGAGGGTTTGAGTCTTGGATCAAGGTCATGGAACGGTTAAGGCCCGCGCCCATAGAGTGCGGAATTCGTCCGACTCCGGCAAGCTTAAAGCTTTTGCCGTACGGCAAACAAACCCGCGCCCATAGAATCCGGTATTTCTGCGGCAAGCTTTCAACATTTTTGTCATTTTGACTTAAAAGCGCTCAAAGTGGTTCTTATCATGGTTATTGAAAAAGCCCAATTGAAAAGACAACGATGTATATTAATAGAGTAATTAAATTTCTATTAATGGGACTTCTACTATTTTATTATTGGAGGAAAGGCGCCGCTTTTGGGTGCGACCAATGTATCAGGTATTAACATATTTTCATTTTTCTATAAACTTGAAGTTTGACTTCTAGCTAAGGCTCACACCTTTTAAGCAAAGCTTTGAAGCTTTCCTTGCCGCATGTAGTACGGATCAAAAGTTAAGAAATGTTCAACTTTTCAATCCGGCTGCGACTGCGGCAACGCGTTTCTATGGGTGCACTCCCATAAGAAAGCATGTAGTTCAACTTACGTTTGCCGGAGTCGGACGAATTCCGGACTCTATGGGCGCGGGCCTTAAGTGTTTGCACTGGAGTTTTCCGTCGGCGCATCAATATAGTCTCGAAATAGGAATCCGCTTGGAAAGTCAACGGTGTATTCTGCGCTGAATTTAAAATCACCAGGGGGATGAGGAGGTACTAGAGTTCAAATACATGAGCACAAAGAACGCTCCCATCTCAGATATTAACGCCTAAATTAAAAGCTAAATATTGAGGAAGCAGTATTGAAGAAACGAGGAATTCCAAGAAAGGGATTGTTGTTGGGCTTTGTCGGCTATTTCAACTTGGTCATTAACAAGTTCACACCTCAGCTGGGATCCTCTTATATTGAACTGCCAGAAAAAATTCAGCCCAAAGAGGACTGCATCAATTTTCAGAACGCATACAATGCTTGCTTTGCATGGGCAGTGACTTCAGCTTTGCATCAAGTTCAGAAAAATCCTCAGCGTGTGACAAAGTACCCCCACTATTCCAATGTTCTGGAACTCAAAGACATTGTATTTCGAATGACCATCAAACAGATTCCCCGATTCGAAAAACAAAATTGTTTATTGGTGAACGTTTATATTTTGAATAAGATGAGAAAAGAGGATTTTAAAGTTCTACCCACTTATTTAACAAAGGAGAAGAAGGAGAGTGAACCTCCTGATGATCCAGAATATCAGGTTTGTTACTGTGGCAGCCCAACTGTGAAAAAACATGGGGCGCCCCAGTGCTTGTCAGTTAAACGAACAGCTTATTGAAAAGGAGAACTGTCATTTGGCCTTTTGCACAAATATGCAATTATAAAATAAAACCACTACTGTTTCATATCGAAATGCTAAAATTAAGTTCTTGTGCCCGTAACAATGGTTAATTCCACTTTAGATACCGTGTCTGTTAACAATTAAACTGATATTCGTCATTAACCCTGAGTTTACACCGGATTCTATCTGGGGTAAAACCAGGGCGCCCCAGGTTTCTCAAAAAACACAGAACTGGCATTTGACATTTAAAAACCAGTGCAGTTAAGGCGCACTGGGGTGCCACAGGATTGTCAACGAACAGACCTATCTACTTTTATGAAGATGGAGAGGTGGAAGAAGAAGAAAATGACCATGTACCAATCAGATACCATTTTGTTTGGATTAAGAACTTCTCCAGAATTCTTTCATTACAGTTGTCAAGAAATAATCACCAAACATACTTTGCGACTGGTTCAAAGGAAAAATTGGACCAACATGTATGTAGAAGACTGTAAGAAACTCAACGATTGCAGAATTCCGTTACCAACAAAGGACCAGAAGGAACTTAGATTTAAGAATTATACGAATAAGGTAGAAGCCCCGTTTGTTATTTACGCGGATTTAGAATGTTTATTAGTAGAATGTAGGGATAGAAATAAGGATCAAAATCATGTGCCAGGCTTTTATGTGACATGTTCGTATGACCCCACGCTATCGTTTTTCAAGTCCAACCGCATTGAGAATTATATCGAGTGGTTCGTGCGCGAGTTGAATAAGTTCGCGGAAAATTTAGAAACTTATGTTATCAAAATTAAAAAATCCAAGATGGCGACCAAGATTTCTCAATTTCAACGGATTTTAATGAAAATTAGTACAATGATTATATTGAGATCACTGATTTTGAATGTGATCAACATTTAAAAACCCAAGATGGCGACCAAGACTTCTCGATTTCAATTGATTTTAATTAAAATTAGTACAATGATTGTTTTGAGGTCACTGATTTTGAATATTACAAAATTTCCAAATCCAAGACGGTGGACTAAAATGTCTCGATTTTAACGAATTTGAATGAAAGTTAGTACAATGATTATTCTGAGGCCACTAATATCGAGTATTATCAAAATTTCCAAATTCGAGATGGCGGATCTAACATGGCGACCAAAATTTTTCGATTTCAACAGATTTTAATGAAAATGAGTACAATGATTATTCTGAGGCCACTAACTTCGAATATTAATTTCCAAATCCGACTTCAACGGTTTTGAATGAAAATTAGTACGATTTTAAGGCCACTAATTTTGAATATTATCAAAATTTCTAGGTCCAAGATGGCGGACCCAATATAGCGACCAACATTTTTTCGATTTCAACGGGTTTTAATGAAAATTGGTACTATGATTATTTGAAGGTCACTAATTTTAAATATTATTAAGACTTGGAGATTCAAGATAGCGGATCCATAAGGGGGTTTTAAGGTTGACAAAATTTCTAGGATGTAACAAACTAGAACATTTGATTTGACGGTTTTACAAGAATTTTATTTGAGATGACATTTTAATTTATTAATGTAAAACATTTTACATATACATATTATGTAAACTTTTGAGCGTATTTTAATGTTTTTTTAATTTGTGATACCTCTGGACTGGATCATCAAAATTATTTCGTTAATATAATGTTTTATCTTGTAGTTGATCGAAGGAATAAGCAAAATAAATTTTTCTGACAAAGTGGCGGCTTCTCAAAAAAAAAACGATTTTTAACAAAAATTTAGGCCTTAAATTATTTGTAAAATGGGAAATATTTATCGGTGAGAAAAAAACCTTTGATTAATTACTACAAAAATATACTTAAAAAGTTTGTGTTAAAATTTGAAACTGATCGATTCAGCTGTTTCCGAGAAATCTTGCTCACCCACTTTAAAAACACAGTTTTGAGAAAAACGCGTTTAAGATTTCAAAAACACTTTACATATAGTAAAAAAAACTCGGACACGTCATTACAAATATGCGTGTAACTTTGAGAATTTTCACCGGATTGACATGAAATTTTCTATGGGTGTACTTAAATATATGTGCATTACCCTTGTGTATAAATATATAGTGATTGCAACTGTAACTGGTACTGTCCTCACTAGATGTCCATACTTACACCATTTTAAAAGATTTCGTAAAAGCTTTCCTACTGTATACCAGTTTCATAACTTCATTTCAAAGCGATTATACCAGTACAAAACATTTATACAAATGTAATACTCGAGCGAAATTAAATTTTCTTTATTATTTTATATGTTCATCGGGAACGGTATTAATACCTTTTATGCAGGCTGGCGCCGATTGGCGGATCGGGTATTAATATCCTTTATGCCAATCGGTGGGTCCTTGTACTTTTTTCGCCGACTGGCGTCGAAAGGCGGTACGAGTATTTATACATTTTGTGTAGGGAATGCATTTTTTGATGAAGCACATACTCTAACTGTTTCTACTATTAGTTTTGAAGATATTTCTTGTCTTCTAAAAAGTGCATTTTTTTCACTAATGACAGCCCACTCGACGTGTGAGTTAAGCTCAAGCTATTACCCGTAGATAGTGTGTTAAGATAATATGCCTCTAAAGCCTACTAACAGATCATTTTGTGCAAGCATTCATATCTTAGGGTTTTCAATTTAATTTTGATTTCATTTTATTTTACTTTTATTTCATTTAAGGGTTTAGTTTAAGTAAACAGAAGCAAAGTAACAGACAAAACCTAGAAAGGATAAATAAACTATAGAGATTCTGTCGACAGTTAATGATTTTTTTTAATCCTTTTAATATATTTATTTTTTCACGCCGGATCTCACACTTTGAAGAAAGAATTTGATTACATTTTTTCGTATAAAATCTTACCAAAACTTTAATGACAAATTTTATCATTAAGTCTTGATGTTCCTCACAGTAATTCAAATTTATATGTTTCTTTAAATGTTCCATATATTGTTGAGTTAGTTGAGACTACTGTTTGAGTTGTGAAATAGTTTTGTTAAATATTATATATGGGTAATTCTTTTACAAATCGTACGGATTTTGATAAAAATTTACCGACATGTCTCCGATTTGGCTGAAACTTTATTTACGGATTCTATATCGAAAAATAAGAGATACGTGTCCGAGGATTTTTTTTGTTCCGCATATTTTCTATAATACTAGTGATCGAAAATGTAAGAAATAATTAATTTTTTGACTTGGAGACTCATTTCCAAAAATTTATAACTATGGTTTTATTTGAGCTACAAACTTCTTTTTTTTTCATTTTAAATCTAAAGGACTGAGTTTTGAAAAAAAATATATTTTTAATAAAAATTATTAACAAATTCATATTGTTATTAACAATTTAATTGTTTAAATCAATTTTTAACAATGGTCCCCACCTCGTAGCAAGTTTTTAGTATTTTGATTGTATTCTCCGTCATATTTTACATAAAAAACATGTTTTCAAAATATGGTACCTTTATTATTACTATTTTTAAAACATTAATTTATATAGCGCGACACGTCAAAAAAAAAACGTTTTTTTGTTAATAAAAAGAAAACTATAGCTCGGATCAAAAAAAGTTACATATAAAAGTTGTAGATAATAAAAAGACCTACAATTTTTGTCTTAACTATTTTTCGACATAACCTCAAACTTTTCGAATAAAATGCTAAAAATGTTAAAAATCCCCTTTTTGAAACATTATTTATAATAAAAAGACTATAAAAAATTAAAAAAGAAATTAACATATAATTTTTGTGTTTTTAATATGTTTCTCAACTAACCATCAAACGAAATACATATTAACCAATAATAAGTATTGAAACCACAATACATTTTTTTTTATGCGATAAAATAATGTTCTATCATTTATTATTAATTAATGTTTCAAAAAAGGGATTTTTAACATTTTTAGCATATTATTCGAAAAGTTTGAGGTTATGTCGAAAAATAGTTAAGACAAAAATTGTAGGTCTTTTTATTATCTACAACTTTTATATGTAACTTTTTTTGATCCGATCTAGAGTTTTTTTTTTATTAAAAAAAAACCTTTTTTTTTTTTGACTTGTCGCGCTATATACATTAATGTTTTAAAAATAGTAATAATAAAGGTACCATATTTTGAAAACATGTTTTTTATGTAAAATTTGACGGAGAATACAATAAAAATACTAAAAACTTGCTACAAGGTGGGGGCCATTGTTAAAAATTGATTTAAACAATTAAATTGTTAATAACAATATGAATTTGCTAATAATTTTTATTAAAAATACTTTTTTCTCAAAACTCAGTCCTTTAGATTCAAAATGAAAAAAAAAGAAGTTTGTAGCTCAAATAAAACCAGAGTTATAAATTTTTGGAAATGAGTCTCCAAGTCAAAAAATTAATTATTTCTTACATTTTCGATCACTAGTATTATAGAAAATATGCGGAACAAAAAAAAATCCTCGGACACGTATCTCTTATTTTTCGATATAGAATCCGTAAAAAAAGTTTCAGCCAAATCGGAGATGTGTCGGTCAAAAAGGTGTTATTTTTACTTTTATAAGCCTTTAATTTTAATAGAGCGTCATTTATTTGCTCACGTTCATTTACGCATATTAAGCAATTTGCAACACATAAAAGGGGCCTTTTATAATCCGTATAGAAAGATTATTTCACCGTCAAACACAGTCTTATTTAATTATGAGAAAGTATACAGCTTTTGTAGGAAAATAGTTATACGGTAAAAACTTTTTAACTTTTTGAAAGGCATCTCGACTTATTAGCTTGGGACTTTGATGACGCTTTTAGGCATACGATGACAGCGCCGCTAGTGAGAAGTGTACTCAACTGTGATTTTGGCGACTTGCAATCACTATAATCTTTATACACAAGGACATTACGAAAAAAAATCGATTTTTTGAAAATTCTAACTGTATATAACTCCTTAATTGGTAAGTACTTACCCAACGCCGAGTGAAAACGGGTAACCCAGCTTATATATCTACAGTAGGTGTTCAACGAATTGTTTTGTCTGTTTGGTGCATAAAAACCCTTCAAAGAATTTTCTTTCATGGTAATTTCAATTCATGATTATTTCTTGAAAGTATTAATAGCCAGGAAACCCAATATGCATCCTTTTAGCAGGTAAGAGGTGAGCCCATAAAGAACATATCCCTTTTCTGCCTCATTTGATTCTTAATTGGCGAAGCGTAAGGTTCATTTAAAGTGGTTTTATAGAACCTTATTAGTTGCTTTAAAGTTGTAACGCTGTTTTAATTGTTGTGTAGTGATTAAAAACATTTGATAAATGTGAAATTAAATTTTAGATTGTGATAATTTATTGAAAAACAAAACAGTGTTTGAAAAGTTTTGAATTTATCAAATTTTTCGAAAAGGGGACGTTTAAAAGGCATTAGTGAATAGAAAAATGAAAGCAATTATTGCTCTATTGAATACTAAAATGTATTCCCATCGAGAAATCACTAGAAAAGAAAATATTTCTTCCTCTACTGTAGACAGAGAAGCAAGAGTTCTTGCAAGTGGACATTTATCTGGGAGAAGTTAACGGAAAAATTGTCGTGGAAAAAGGAAAACTTCTGACAGAGCGGACCGGAAAATTTTACGAACTGCATTACAACAACCGAGAGCGTCTGCCCGAATTATTTTAAAAGAGTTAAACGACCGAGGAGTAGCAATATCCCAGATGACATTACGACGAAGGTTATCTGAAGCTAATATAAAATGTAGGCTACCGGCAAAAAACCAAAATTAACTAACTTAATGAAAGAAAAGCGATTAATCTGGGCCAAGTTTCATCGCAATTTTACAGTTGATGACTGGAAGAAGGTAAAATATGAAAATACTGTAATAATAATACTTTTTCTTGAAAATTTAGTTAGTGTCAATAAACATGAAAATTTTCACAAATTACATGTGATATTTAGCGATGAATGCCGCTTGGAAGCAGTTATCGAGAGTACTCAATTTTTGAGGAGAAAACCGGGAGAACGTTACCATAAGGACTGCGTAGTACAGACAGCGAAACACCCACCATCTGTTATAATATGGGGTTGTATCAGTGGAGACGGACCCGGTCCAATATATTTCGTCGATGGAACTTTGCAGCAGGATCAATATAAACGTATACTTTCTAATGTCCTTCTTCCCTAAATAAATTCCCTACCTTACGTCCGTTCCCATTATACATTTATGCAAGACGGGGCACCTTGTCACATATCCCAATTAACTAAAAACTTTTTAACTGTCGAAGATCTCAATATTCTTGCTTGGCCTTCTCTTCTCCAGACTTAAATGCCATTGAGAATTGCTGGGCTTACTTAAAATCCAAAGTCTACAGCCTCCCTAACCCTACTGTATCACAACTTCGAAAAAATATTGAAAATATATGGTACAATAACGAAGGACTTAAAGAGATGATCACTTCATGCATTTGCAGTATGCCGCAGCGAATAAAAGAAATAATTATAGCGGGAGGGGGGATAACAAAATTTTAATTTTTGTTTTTGTATTTTTGTTCAAAAGAAATAAAGTATTAATATTACATATTATTTCTCGAAAAACGTTTGATTAAATTAAATATTTCCTGTAAGTATATCAAATTTATAAAAATTCACTGCTGCGTCTAATTCGTTGAACACCTACTGTATATATATAAAAGAAAGTCGTGTTAGTTACACTATTTATAACTCAAGAACGGCTGAACCGATTTGGTGGGGAGGTAGCTTAGAACCAGGAAACGGACATAGGATACTTTGTAAGGTTTCAAAATGACGGATCCAAGATGGCGGCTGAAAATTTTAAATTTGAAGCGATTTTCATGAAAATTGGTATATAGGGGTTTTGCGGGATGGGGATTTCAAATCCGCTGTCCAAATTTAGAAATTCAAGATGGCGGATCCAATATGGCGACCAAGATTTCCTGATTTCAACGGATTTTAATGAAAATTAGTACAATGAATGTGTTGAGGTCACTGATTTTGAATATTATCAAAATTTAGAAATCCAAAATGGCGACCATATTTCTCGATTTCAAGGGATTTTAATGAAAATTAGTATGTACAATGATTATCTTGAGGTCACTGATTTTGAATATTATCAAAATTTACAAATCCAAGATGGCGACCCAATATGGTGACCAAGATTTCTCGATTTCAACGGATTTTAATGAAAATTGGTACAATGATTATTCTGAGGCCACTAATTTTGAATATTAGCAACATTTTCAAATCCAACATGGCGACCAGAATGTCTCGATTTCAACGGATTTTAATGAAAATTGGTACAATGATTATTCTGAGGATACAAGTTCCGAATATTATCAAAAGTTGTAAATTCAAGATGGCGGATCCAATATGGCAACCGAATATCTCGATTTCAACGGATTTTAATTAAAATTAGTACAATGATTATTCCGGAGCCACTAATTTCGAATATTATCAAAATTTCCATATCCAACATGGCGACCAAAATTTCTCGATTTCAACGGATTGTAATAGAAATTAGTACAGTGATTATTCTGAGACCACTAATTTTGTATATTATTAAAATTTCTAAATGGAAGATGGCGGACCCAACATGGATTTTAATGAAAATTGGTACAGTGATTATTCTGAAGCTACAAATTCCGAAAATTATCAAAATTTGTAAATCCAAGATGGCGGGCCCAATATGAGACCAAATTTCTTGGTTTCAACGGATTTTACTGAAAATTAGTACAATGATTATTCTGGGGCCACTAATTTCGAATATTAGCCAAATTTCCAAACTAAAGGTGGCGGATCGATTTCAACGGATTTGAATGAAAATTGGTACAATGATTATTTTAAGGCCACTAATTTTGAATATTATTAAGATTTGGAATTTCAAGATAGCGGATCCATAAAGGGGTTTTCGGGTTGAAACAATTTCTAGGATATAACAAACTAGAACATTTGAGAAGTGTTTAATTAGTAAGTATTTATGCAACGCCGGGTGAAACCGGGTAACCCAGATAGTATTATATATATATTATATAAATTATATATACATATATTATATAAGGTACTAATATATTTATGATCAGATTGAAGGAAGTTAGATTAATCGGACGAAGTTAAAAAATATCAAATATTGGCTTTTGCTAATTAATATCTAATCTCAAAAACCGTCAAATTCGGATCCATTTGGAGGATGTACCATGCTTTGGGGCTGTTTTCAGTATTTTTTCCCAGCATTGTACCTTCGCTTCTTATTAATCTGAAGTAGAAAAAATGCCAATGCGCATACATAGAGCGAAAGAGTTAGCTTTATTAATATATCATGAATACATTTTTTACTGGACGTACGCGCATCTGGAAGAATAGAAAAAAAACACCAAACTAACTAAGAAATATCTCGTGTATTCAATAATTATACCACCAAAAGTCCGAAATCGATAACTGGACATTTCTTAATTTCCAATAATTTAGTTCTAAAGGTCAATTTCTAAATATTAAAAATAACACATTTTCATTATCTAAGAATTTATTTACATTTCTGTTAAAATATTATATTAAATAAAGAAATTATGGAAATATAAACTTTAAATTAAGTTTGTTTTTAAATAAAAAGTACAAAAATTCAATCAATTAAATTAATTTTTCATGCGGAGCAACATGAATACGATTATTAATATAATGAAATTAGTTAATATATAAAGGATCGCGAGTTAATTTTCGAACTTTTCGATTTTGATTTTTGACTAACAATAAATTCTAAAGTCGTCATATTTGGCTTCATAAATTTTTTTATTCCTTTTTTTACTATTTATTTTGATCTATTTTGATGCATGGTCAAACTACAGAATTAAAGGATACATATATGTCACAGATTTCGCTTTAAATATTGTCGTTACTTGCTCCATTTTGAAAAAAGCCTAAACTTAATACAAATTTTTTTTCCACATAGTATTTTGTCGCTATTTACATCGATCGAAATTTCTTTTCCCTTCAGAGGTTTCAACACAATCAGCATCACTAGATATTTTGTTAAATCTCTGGAAAATTTTATAAGCAAATATGATCATTTAATTAATGTTATTGTTTAAAGTCGCATTAAAGTTGTATGAAGTGTCGATTCTTGTTTCAATTTAAACCTTTCTTCGCATCGAACATTAAAATGATTTTTCCCTAATCAAAACCTAAAAAACAAAGGAATGTAAATGCAAAAAAATATATTTGTGGAGTTATTAAGTGATTAATGCTCTGATGAATTTAAATACCATTTACAATCGGCTGAAGGAAAGCCAAAGTTAATTTTTTTTAGAGATCACAATTATCAAAGTAAGGAGTGTAATTTTTCTGTTATTGGAGTAGATAAAATTTCCCTCCTTTTATTATAGTTCTGATCTTAATTATTGCATTTTCTCTACTAAACAAAATATCAACAATATCAGTAGCATGTGGGATGAAATAATCATGAAACTGATAAGAAGGAAAAGGAGTAACATGGAGGAAAGAAAATATTACCGTTAGTAGTTTTATAATCTTTTTCAACATTTATAATCCAACGCACTCAATACGATTCAAAGCCTTTGAACTAAAGACCTCTAAATCTTCTAGTCTATCTAAATCAATAATAGAAGGGAATTAGAGGGCTTTTGACTACAAATATTTAGGCTTTTCGTTTTTTTTCCTAATTACTGATGGTTAACTCTTTATTCACAAACAGTGGTACGCACAAAGACAATATTCAGTATTTTGTAACATTTGGTGTATATTGTGCACATGTCAAATTACGTTTATTGATTAATATTTCACAACAACAATATAGTTACATAGATCTACGTACATATTAAATATGGCAGCGTTTTTTATCATTTCCCAATTGTTTATATCGCGTTTAAAACAAGTCGGTCTTATTCTTTATATTTTCTTCTCCCAAGGTGTAGTAGTGCTTTATAAATAATATTTAAACAACATGTAACAAATTCCAATAATGCTTATAAAATATATGTTCTATTTATTGTAGTTGAGCGCATCAATGTGCGTCGTTCAGAATTGTACATATAAAAAGACAATACAACTCGGTTGAACATAAATAAATAAAAACAAGTATTTTTACAAATAAAGTAATACATATATCCTGGTCAGAGTGGAACTAAACCACCGATTAGTCCGGAAGCATGTGTACAAAACTTACAGGGAACATACCACGTCTTGATGGGTTACCCAAAATCACACCCTCCATCCAATTTTCATCATCCGTTCTCTCATTTAGAACAACCAGAATCTCACCCTCCTTGAATTCTAGCTCGTCGTCGTTGTCCGCGTTACAGTCATAAAGCGCCCTACAGCGCCTGTAACCTGACTGCAAATCGGATCATTATAATATGTAATATAAATTCAGTTCATAATCGCACAACACTTACGTAATTATTATAAAGATTTGACCCTTTCAACGTCTGTTCGGGCGATGAATTGAGCCGTTCTTCATTGCCCGCAGACAAATTTGAATCCGTTGAGTTATCTAAATTAGTCGACAAATCCACATCGGCGTAACACTCGTAGTCGTAATTGCTGGATGAAGATGGATTTAACATCTGTTGAAAAATATGTTGTTTACTAAATTCATGTAGCAACAGCTATTTTATAAATATCAAAGCGTTAGTCACAACACTTTTGTCGAAGCAATGCTATTTTTAAGGCAAAAACATACAAGCTGTTCTGTTTTAAATTCGGAATGACTTCAGTAAACCATATTTCTTACGGAATATAGCAAATCCTGACACTCTCAACAGATTTCATGATAACGATAATGCAATCTATTCAGACAGCTATTAAAATCTTGCAAATAATAGTCTTAAGACTATATCTTTTATTTAATCCCTTTTTAGTTACAGGCTAATAAAATAAAAGCATATCTAACTCAAATATCTACGCATACATGTCCAAAAAATCAATAAAATTTCTACTCAAAAATAAGTTTCTTTCAAAATTTAAAATAAAAATGGAAACGTTATACTTGTTTTTTGTAAATGAGTAAAATTTTTAAAAATTAATTCATTTCCTTTTTATTTATATATTTATTTCCTTTAATTAAAAATACAACAGTGCATGTGGTGATCGCGAATCGACTTGAAATGGTGGCTACCAGCAGTTCCAGGATTACAGAAATATATAACGAATTCCAAGAATTAAGAACAAGTATGTTTTAATTAGTAAACAAAATCTATAACCAGATAAAGCGCGCGACAGCGTCGCTAAAATTTAAAAAACAACAAACTGCTCCTAACTTATTTCGCACCATAGGTGTTCCATCTTTTCTTAAAAATTACATTTTATTCCGTACATATAATTCACAGAAGTTATATTCCAAGCGGAGCCCACTGCATAGTATGTAGACAAATCACAAAATATGAACACAATCACGCTGACAAATAAATACCCGTTTGTATTTCTCATCGATCATTATATTCCTTAATTTTCCTATTCTTCGCTGTAAAAAATATTTCGAATGTTTAATCAAATAGAATAAACTTTTTTATTAATAATGGGACATGAATGAAATATTAATTGATGTGGTTGCACGTGGATAAACGATATAAACGCTGCGCTAAAAGATCACTATGCTAATCTAGATAAAAATCCTAGTCACAGTTCCCTCATCATTTAAGGTTTTGCAGAAAAATAGGATTATAATCCGAAAAATCGTACATTTCTTATTTAAAAAAATTATAAATTACTAGAAGATGTGATATACAAGGTGTCCTATAGGGATGTGTGAAAGCTGAGTCACAATTTTTTATCAAATGGAGGGACCGGGGAAATATAAATATATTTTAATAAAGGAAAGTCATTTTTGTTTATTTACATAAAAGTTATCTGCCTGCATTTCTTCGAATCTTCCGTCAACGGAGAGTCTTACGAAAGGATGTTAGTTACCAATTTCTTTCCTCATACGAAGAGGGATCTCGTTAAATCTTTTTATTTTATGCAAGACGGAGCAGCATCAAATCCCACACAAAAAATATTTCAAGCCATCAATAAAGTTTAAAGCGATCGACTTATTAGCCTAGTAGGGTAACCCCGCTTTGCTGGCAAGCAGGAATAGAGTGGCCACCTTACTTGTCAGTTGTCATTCTGTGATTTTTTTTAATGAAAATAACACAAAAACAATAAAGTATATAATAAAAGAAATTAGGAAGATCGTCAATATATATCATTAATAACTAATGTTCTTCGCTATATTTTTTATATTACTGGTGAGTATTAAATGGATTTATTTTTTTATAACTAATGGACATGAAATTTTATTTAAATATATCGCGATCCATTTATTAAAAAACAGTGACTCATTAGTTTTCACGCTTTACAGGGAAACACTGTACATTTTAAAAGAAATCCAATAGCTAATTCTACAATGTTGCGGAGTTGTACTTTCTCCACGGCTACAGACCTTCCTTATTATTGTTTACATCAATTATTATGAAATTAATTATGGTAATTTCTGAATCTAGAATTCCGAATGAAAGGTCATATTAACTATGAGATAAAAAAAAGGCCCGATCTATCGCACATTTCTTCCAATTTTACCTATTGTTTTTTATATACAAAAATAAATTCTCTAGAAAACTGCAACGAAATATGAAAAAATATATTTTTAAAACCTCAAAGGATTTCAACTGTATTATTTTATTAACCTATTTAAAGTTGTATATTCATTTTTGCCTTATTAGCTTTCACTAGTGTCCGACACGCCCTTGGCCGTTTTTTTAATCAATGAATTCAGAACATGATTGATAAAATTGTTTATCATATAAAATTTTTTAAATATACCCTACCTTTCTGGGTGGAGCAACAGGTCCTTCGTCCATTGAATTAATACTTTCATTTGATTGTCCATTGGATATTCCTTTATCTTAATAAATTCGTAAATGAAACACAATTAATAAAATAATAAAAAAAATGTTACCTGGAGGCGGTCCAGGTGGAGGTATCCTTGGCCGAGGCACAGATTTGTCAACTGGTTTAAGAGTAGGAATTTCACCAGCTGGCAAAACGAGTTTAGCTCCGGCCAAATGAATATTTCGGTTAAGTGACTCCCCACTAGGGGACCGTTTATGTCCAAAAGTTGTCATTGTAATAACTCCATCGGAATGTTGTTTATCATATTTACTGTGCTGGTTAACAACCATAAGTGGATCGAATCTTTCGTATGCTTTATTATCACAGTGAAAAGCTGAACCACGACCGGATTCTACGTTGCGTACATGAGGTAAAGTGCTATACATTTCTGGTTGATTTTTATGATTTATTGTGCGCATTTCATTCGTATCGAAATTTTGTGAATGCCGTGGGGCATGCGGTAGAGTTCCATATATCATCGAGTTTGTGGATGGAGGAGCTGGTGCTGTGCGTTTTTTCAAAGAATTTACATTTACTGTAAATGGTGATAATTCATACATTTAATATTGAAAATATATAAAGACATCTACCAGATGAATTCGACTTTCGACTACTCTGCGTACTACTCGAGCCAGGCATCTGCCTTACACTGCTTGATGTAGAGCTGGGGCTCGATCCGCTGCCACTAATATATTGCCCAATCGACATATGTTGCTTGGGACTTGTGCTTACTTGTGCATAGGGTATAGTTGAGCTAAGTGTAAACTGCCTGTTGGATGGACAACTGGAACTAGGACTAGAGCCGCTCTGTATGGAATCACAAGTAGAGGAACGAGATCGGATAGCTACTGGTGAATCACCCCCTGCGAAACTAGGCGGTCTTGATCTGGATTTCTGGTAGACAAAAACTGATAGTTTTAATAAATGTAATAAAACAAATCGAAGACACTTACCCTCTCATCAACAACTGTGTCGTCATCGGAGAAATCAGTAGAGCCATCGTCATTTGGCAAATTCCAATCAGTATTTATGTGGTCGAAAGCACTCTTTTCTCGTCTCATGGCACATTCTATCTGCAATTCAATCAATCAATCGAAATTTATAATACTAATATTCAGGTTAAACAACTTACTAATTCCTGACATGCTGTGTGGCCCATTTCTTTGGCAATATCTAGAGGGGTTTTGTTCTGAGAATTTTTTAGCTCGTAATCTGCTCCAGATCTTAGCAATAGTTTCATGCATTCTCGACGATCATGCAAGGCGCACAAATGCAAAGCGGTATTTTTTCCGGTCATGTCGAGTGGGCCAGGCATATTAGTAGCCTTATTTAATCCCTGCGCTGGCGTATTTTGAATTAAAAAATCCACTATGTGAAGAGTGGAACCCATCTCTCGTAGAACAGCCAAATGAAGAGAAGTTTCTCCAACATCTGACGATGGTAGGGAAGAAGTTAAATCCGCACCTTCTGCCCAAACTTGTAGTAGTTGACTTAAATCTGCATTAATAATTGCTTGCTCGAGGTCACATCTTAAGTCATTGTCGTCAGCACAAGTCCGCATAACGTATCTCTTAGCAACATATTTGGCGCGAATAAAATCGTATCTTTCCTCCCTTTAAGGTAAGTCGTTTAGGACAAGGACATGATTTTCAGCACATACTTACATAGAACTGTCCGGACTTAACTTCAATTTCCCCAAAGTGGCTTCCATAATATCATTCAAAGTGCTGTTTCCCATTGCTCTTGCTATTAGTAAATTAGCAGTAGTTAGATTATCTAATGTTAAGCTTTGAATTCTAGAATGATGTACACCAAGATCTCTGTGTACTCCGGAACACTGAATGCAGACTAGTATGCCGAAATTTAAGCTTATCCACGTTACATCTAAAGATAATTTACTTAATTTGGTACCTTCTTTTCGAAAGTCTTGTGTAGACTTACCGTTTTTAGAACCACAATCACAGCACTGGTCATTTCCAGGAAGGTTTTGGACGTATCTAAAAATTATATTTTTAACTAAATCTGTTAATGATTCAAGCATGGCATCATACCTTATTACAGTCTTTTGTAATTCTACTAAACTAGGACTCATTTGTGGATTAGCATGTTGGAATGCCTTTGCCAAAGCCTTCTCCTTGCAATTGACTAACACTGCCATCCATGCTTTTTGATCTGCCTCATCTTCAGCTTGGAAATGATACGGACGGTTGTCTACAAAACATGTTTGTTAGAACTATTTCTCAATTTTACTTAAAGCTTACGTACAACTGATTAAATCAAATCCTCTCTTATCGTCTGGTACTGGTTTAATTTGACACGTAAGAAGATTAACCCTTGTCGGTGGTTTTGATTCGTCTGCATGACATATATCCAAAAATCCATCGGCAGTTACACGACAGCGTCTTTTTTGCCAAACTCTCCTAACCTTTCCCTCGCTTTTTTTCAACAAATGACCAGATCTGGTGATACCATGATGTTTATCACCTTGTAATTGATGCAGTGAATATACTCCTCCTTTTTCGGTAGTTACACTTTCTACACGTTCAAAGTCTGGTGTACTCCTTAATAGAGTACGTAACTCTAACAGCTTCTTCCTGTCTTCATCATGTTTCTGTTTAATCGTTTGCAATTTCACGCTGAGGTCATCGATGTAGGTACCAAAGTGAGCTATGGTTTTTAAACCGTCTTTAAAGTAGCTAAAAAAATTTGAATGTTAGAATTCGCGCAGTGTCATATTTTAAAAGTAGGTGACTTATTTTTCCTCCTAATATTAAATTGCACCTAACTTAACAATAAAGTATTATATGGTATATGTGAGCCTGCATAATAAAAATCTAATTTAATTTTTTGGATGATTCCGGAAAGAAATACACCCAAAAGTGACGAGTTTGAGAAACGTCCAGAAGTGCCCTAGAAATGCCCTTCCTTAAAGTACTATTGCTGAGTTATAAAACCCAAATTACATAAAGCTTGTTTGGACACACTAGGTGGATTTCATTATACATACATATAATATATGTAAGTAAACAAATAAATAAAAATTAAAAATTAAACTTCGCTTTTTGTGAGAAACATGGCCTTTTCTAGATATTTTATATCAAATGGTAATTGATAACATTCAGATATATTTTTGACTATCGGAATGTCCGTCGGTTCCGCCATAACTCTTAAATCTCTAACAAAATTTCAGTGAAATTTGGTAAAATTATATACGGATCTCTTCGCACAAACAGGGTGTCTACCGGTTTTTTCTTTTCAAATTCAAGGACTTTTCAAGGATTTATTTTAGGAATATTTCACTATTTTCAAGGATATCAAGGATAACGAATAAATTCAAGGGATTTTCAAGGATTTCAAGGACCGGTAGACACCCTGCACAAAGGAAAGGCTTCTTTATATCCGGTAAAAAATACCTAAATTTGTTGACATTAAGTAAATCACGTCAAACAAAATGGTTTTTACCATTCATACTATAAGAATTCGAAAAACAGATAGCGGATCCAGAATGACTATCGACAATTGCTAACTACAAGAGATTAAATAATTACATAAGGGTTTTTAATTTGCCATCGGAATATGAAGTTTCAAATTGGCGAATCCAATATACTGCCCGTAATTCAACTTCATAAGTAAACAACAATTGTGCAGGAAGCTAGAGTGTCACTTTTTAGCCATACATGTAGGAATGTTGTGATTATGCTGTTAAGGGATGCGAATTGTGATTATGCTGTTAAGAGATCCTATTTTATGTCTTCCAGTTCGTGTGTTACGTAGAAATCGTCGAAAGATTGATGATGGGGTTTTTAAGGATTCTACCCGGACTTTGCCTGCAAGTGGGCCGACTAGCACTATTTAAAGTTCCTGGCTAAATAACTATTTAAACTAGGTCTGTTCGTTGACAATCCTGTGGCACCCCAGTGCGCCCTAGTTGCACTGGTTTTTAAACGTCAAATGCCAGTTCTGTGTTTTTCGAGAAACCTGAGGCGCCCTGGTGCACCCTGGTTTTAACCCAGATATAAACTCAGGGTTAATGACGGATATCAGTTTAATTGTTAACAGATACAGTATTTAAAGTGGAATTAACTCTTGTTGCGGGCACAAGAACTTAATTTTAGCTTTTCGATGAGAACATTATGAAAAAGGAGTGGTTTTATTTTATAATTTTTGTGTAAAAGGCCATATGACAGTTCTCCTTTTTAATAAGCTGTTCGCTAGAGTGAAAAGCACTGGGATGCCCCGTGTTTTCTGACAGTTCTCAGGGCGCACTAGGGCGCCCTGGGGTTCCACAGATTTTCAAGCCAACGAACAAACCTACTGTTAATGCCGAATTTCTAAATTACATTTCACTCTCATAAATATCAATATTTAGATAATTTTTTTACTCTTTACATTTTACTATTTTCCGGAAAATTTCGGTTGAACAAAGTTTTCTAATTATTGTTTTAGTATCTCTACACAGTACATCTAAAATCTAAATGTTCCTAATTATGTTAAGCTAAATTTCATTGTAAAAAGTTCATTCATTTCCTAAAGCAAAAGCTAATACACTCTGCGCTCAAACAGCACAGCAATGCAATTTGGTGTGTAAGCACCTTTACGAAATGAATGAACTTTAGCTGAAACTGCTGGCACGTGAGCTCGTGACCAGCGTTAAATTGTAATTTTAAACTGTTTGCAATTTGTAATTCTTTTGTTTTTTTTGTGTTAAATTGTAATTTTGAACTTTTTGCAATTTGTAATTCTTTTTGGTTTTTTTTGTTCATTATTTATTATTAAGCGAAAATTGGAAGTGTATATAAGGACTGTCCTAGAAAGTAATGCACATTTTTGTAGCATACTATAGATTATGATTTTATGGAGCCCACTATAAACAAATGAATAGAAACCGTTAAATGACTCATTTACTTTGTGAAATAAACGCAGTCAGATGGTTTTCTGTTATATTGTTGAAAATGTCCTCCAAACGAGCAGAAGTGCACCGTGAAATTTTGCGAATTTGGCTAGACAATAAAGAGCAATCGTATTCATGGATTGCTAAACAGGCTAAAAGTAACCGATGGGTTGTAAAAAGGACTTTAGATCGTTTTCGGGAAACTCAGACAATAGCAGAAAAACCAAAAATTGGTAGGCCGAAAGGTGCAAGGGATAAACCGTTAGAAAAAAATGTAGTGAAGTTTATTGAGAAGAACATAGCAATGTCAGTACGTGATATTGCAAAAAAATTTAATACTTCTAAATCAAATGTCCAACAAATTAAAAAAAGAAATAACATTAAAACTTATAAAAAACAGAAATGTGCAAAACGAACAAAAAAACAACAAAACACTGCCATTACACGTTCCAGGAAGTTGTATGAAAAATTGTATCAGTTGAGTGAAAGTTGTGTAGTAATGGACGACGAATCCTATTTTAAATATGACTTTAGTACTCTAGCTGGACCTCAATTTTATAATGCAAGAGATAAAGATAGCGTTCCTGACGCTGATAAATTAATTTTTATAGAAAAATTCGGCCGCAAAGTTCTTGTATGGCAGGCCATTTGTCAGTGTGGTAAGCGTAGTCGGCCACTTTTCTTTGAGGGCTCAATTAATACTGACGTATACGTAAATCAGTGCATGAAAAAAGGATTATTGCCGTTTCTCAAATCACATAATAAGTCTACACTCTTTTGGCCAGACTTAGCAACGTGCCACTATGCTGGAAAAACCTTAAGCTGGTACCGAGAGAATAATGTGAATTTTGTAGAAAAAGCAATAAACCCCCCTAACGTCCCCCAACTTCGACCTATTGAACGCTACTGGGCTTTAGTGAAAAATATCTTGAGGAAAAAGGGTAAAAGTGCTACAACCCTGCAAAATTTTTCTAATTTATGGAAATCTGCTAGTAGGAAAGTGACTGATCGCACTGTGCAAAAGTTGATGGCTCCAATTAAGAGAAAGGTTCGATTGTTCTCTCGAGAAAAACTTATTTCTGTTTAAATTTTGTTTTGTATAAGCTATTACTAATGAATAAAAAAAATGCAACCAAAAACAATTTTTTTTTTACATCCATATTGATACAGTACGATTTTGAAAACCGTGCGCTACTTTCTAGGACAGTCCTTATGTTGGAACGTGTACGAAATAAAATTATTATTGTTGGAGTAGACATCGTGTGTTGATCGATATTTACCCAAGAGTATCTGTTTGATATTGTGGTTCATATCCGAATAATTACTCTATTTTAAATTAAATTATAACGAATATGTATGTTTGTATATTCCTATTAGAACCCATTTTACAATATGACTTGAGAAAGATCAGAAATCGCAGACATATAGTATGAAGTAGTCATGGGTTTATATAAATACATATTTTAAGTAATTTATATTCTTAATATTATCTGATAAGTAATGCGACAGCTCAATTTATTTCAAATTTAAATTCATCCGGTTTAAATGCATCCATATCCGTTCAAAAGTCAAATAACTAAACCAATTCATATTAACTCTTAACCCTTATACATTGGCCCACTACTTGGTTAACCCAACACCTTCTTGGTTTAGCGCGAAACCAGCTCAAATCAGGTGATTTCGATTGGTTCCCCATACAAACGAAGTGGTCAGAAACTAAAAACAAAATTAGCTTGTTTCGGTGTTATACCAAGTACGCAAGAATGCGTACCTCTCGTGCGATATTAACCCTTAACAGTCACACTGGGTGAAATACACCCCAGCGTTTTTTTGAGCGCCAAAATGACCCAGTAAACCAATGGATATGGGTCTAATACTGCCATCTACAGTTAGTCAGCGTTACAAACTTTCATTCCCCGCCGGCAAAATATTTTTGGGACCGTTAGTTTCTACCTGGCAGTTGCTCAAAGTAGGCCCCCTCGAATTTTGGGGTGTCTCACACCCAGTGTGACCTATACGTGATTTTTTCGAGTTTTTAGAAATTTTTTTTTTTTTACTTCCGAGGAGTTTAATTTGAATTTGAAGATCATTTTAACAGTTTTTCTTTGTTAGAATTTTTTGAAAAAATTTTAACGTTTATTTTCGCCATAAGATAAGTTGTATTTATACTTGGTGAAAGCGCACTTGCAAGAACGCTATAATATCGTATCTATACGTAAGGACTTAAAAGCTGGAATTGCAAATATTTTGCATTTGCAGGACCGTCTTCCCACCCAAAATAAGCGTCGAAAGCTAGACAGACAAAAAATATGCGCAATTTGTCCAAGAGGAAGTGATAAGAAGACTAACTCAATGTGTCCATCATGGCTTCAACCGATGTGTGATACGCATAGAGCGTACATGTGCATTGAATGTGTTTTTGGCATAGAATAGTTAACAAATAATGAATACATTTTTTTTGCTTTTTTAATATGCATGAAATACTTTATGAAAAATTTTTTTTTGGATTTTTAAATCAATTTTTTAATTAATAAATTGCTATTTCTGTGTGTAAATGAGTTGTTCATTTTTTTCATAAAAGTGGTACCTTCAGACTTCAAAATAAATATACTTCTTGAAACGAAAGGATTACAAAACCGCTTGGCAAATTGAAATATCTTAAAAATTAAAAAAGTTACAGTAGTTTTAGTGAAAAAAGTCAGTTTTTCGATTTTTTTTCAAGCATTTTTTTAACTATCTTAAATTTAATTTTCATATATCTGACCCCGTACAGTCTTTTAGAGGAAGACTTTAACAGGATATTTTTTTTTTGTTATGCTACCTACAAATTTTTATAAGCTTGTAAACACGCTGGGGTGTGATACACCCCAGAATGACCTGTGCGGAATTTTACTGAGGTGTGACTGATAAGGGTTAAAGGACTACTTTCAATATCCCTCATCAATTAGTTGCGAAGTACAGAGTGAATAGATGACAGTGGATAAAGTGCATTAAAGACATTGCATTCTGTATGAGTTCCAGAAAGGAAGCAATACATCGGTTGGTTGTAAAAACTTATATCACACGTTGGGAAGTGAAGTTGTAAATGTTCGGACCTGCCAAAGATGGTTTGCCAAATTTCGGTCAGGAGATTTCAGTCTCAAAGATCGTCGATCTGGGCGGCCATCCAAGGTCAAACTACAAAAAAGAAGGCTACCACATCACGAAATTGCTTCAACTAAACCGACGTACATATGTCGCATCCTAGTCTCTTTTATCTAAGTGCCAGAGCGTACTGACATTTTAAACCAATAAATAAACTAATCCACAAAATAATCACAACACAATCCTTCACAACTTTAATCAGAAAAATATAAGCAGATAAGTGACAAATGTCAAAATGAACCAACTCACCGCTGCCTGTTACTGTGTTTGGTACAATTCTTTTCCGAAAGCGCTAATACATTTACAATATAAGGTATAGTCGCCAAATTTCGTCCCCAACCCTAATTTCGTCCCCTTCAATAACTACTCTTTTAAAAACCGCCATCTATTATCAGTGACCCGAACCGACAGCTAGTTGCATCAGTCGGCCATTGTGTAGAAGTGAGTGCGTCACGACGTTCGTACCGACAGAAATTCGAAAATCAGAAAAAGTGTTCAAGGTGAGTTTTTCATTGAAATATTCTCGGATACCATAAAATATTAAGATACTTGACTTATTGATAAAAATTTTTTGTCAAACTAATTATTAATATCTCAGATGTTAATCGATTAAGTAAAATTTTCAGGTTTATGACACGTTTTTTGCTTAAATGGATGCGACGAAATAAATAGAAATTTCCTAATATCGTCCCCTTACGTGAACCTTATATCGTAACATGTGACTTTAGAATGTTTTATTTTTTATTTTTTAGATGCCGAAAAAATGATTAAAATAATTAACAAAGGGCTGTTTAGATATTAATATGATAGTTAGGTTCAATTTTATATAATAGAAAAGGAGTAAGTACAACTCCAGTTCACGTGATCTCAATATCGTCCCCGGGACGAAATTAGGAGCCCAAAAATATATTTTCATAATTTGAGTATTTTTGTTAAAGCTATTTTATAACTTTTTCTAACAATGTTAACGCGTTTTTGATTATTTTTAAGAATAAAGGAATATTGAACCTAATGTTTGACGTTTCATTTATTACTGTGGTATTTTTTTCTATTTTTTTAGATTTGTTTTACAAAAAGGGGACGATATTTGGCGACTCTACCTTACAGGAGTGATACGATTGACCGCAAATTAATGTTTTAATAACGAAATCTCGGATTTCAAAATAAATTGCCAAAAACAAATTTTCGCATTTGAAATTCTTCCATGAACAAACAATCTCGTTTTGAAAAATTAGAATTAGAGAAAACCGTGTTTACGTTTACACCATTTTCCGCATATTTCTTCAAAGTGTTGAAGGAAATAGTAGAAAATAATAAGATTTGAGTATGTTCCATTTTAAAATGCTGGGGCAAATTTTAAGTTAGCAATATTAACGTCGCATTCAAATAAAATATTTATTATTTATCGCTTGCAGAATTAACAATAGTCCACAAACATGGGAGTAATTTTGCCACCTAAAAACCGATTGCCAGCATTGATTGGGATTGTTTTATATACTTATATTAGCTTAACCTGTTGCTTCTGTGAATAATAATTATCCCTGCTCAGAATCGAAAAAAAAAATTGTTATTCGTCTATTTTGAACTTATTTTTAAATAATTTTAGATATACATTTTTTAACTACATACGAATTTTATTTTTGAAATGATAATAAGCAAAAAAATAATATAACTAAGTGATATTATGATACATGAAGAATATGAAGTACGCAGGATACTCTCAATTTTACGTATAGTAATCTTTGATTTTACGTTATCAAATAAAAAAAAATTAAGTGGTACTAAACGGAAGATATTATTTAAAAACAGGGTCAAAACTTTTTTTTCGATTCCTTTGTTCTTTTGACCAGGAAATTAGTTTTCAGTAACGAAAACTCTTCATCGCCTGTACTTGATTCACGTGACCATTTTCGGCCAATGAGGTTTCGCGCGATTAATTTCAAAACCTGGCGTACCGCCATCGAGAAAAAAAAAAAAAAAACAATGACAAAAAACTGTCAAAAATATTATTTTTACAATCCTGAATAAAGATTTTAATATAAAATTAAACATATTTGTTCGTAGATTGTTTTTCATTGATTCACCTCATAGAATAATAAACTTTTTTGTGTAAACTATGAATTCAGTTCTCGATTAATTATATATTATAGTAATTTGTTTGTTTTGTTCCGATTTAATAGCGATTAAAGTATTTCTGCTCGATTAATCAAATAGCCGATTAATCAATTATTAAATTTTTGCCGTTTACAGGCCAAAACTGTATGTATGTATATTAAAATAATATTCAAAAAATTTAAATATAAATTATTTCCGACGTCTCAATTCTCGTTTTCAATTAAGTTCAACAATTTCAAGATATCAGTTCTGATATACCACAGACTTTCATTAATTACAAATGTGTATGAATTCTACTAAAAACTCTAGCTCCAGTTTAGGGACATTAAAAGTAGAGACTAGAATATAACGATACGTACTTATTAAGAGCATGATAGTATTCGATGAAGTGCTGCAAGAGTTCGATGCCAGTCTTTGTTTTAATTTCTTTATATTTTAGAAGATACTGTAAGAAACGTGTGATTAACAGTTATTCATTGCCTTGTCAAAATTCGTACTTCACAGGTCTGGAGTTGATATATTCGTCGTTCCTTTTCCATTTCATCAGCTATTTCAGCGGGATTTACTTCAGTACGTACCATGCCAACTTCTTTAGCTTGCGCCTTCTTTTCTTTTTCAATTTTTATATATTTCGACTCATAATCCTTAGCAGCCTTATCAAAAGGTCGCTTCATTTCTCCCTTAACACCGCGCAATTCAGATTTCAACATTGAGTCAACAGGAAACATCACAATGTTACTTATATTTTGCATCTGAAAATTCGATAAATCAACATATTTTCATTCAAATTAATAAATTATAGTCGGAGAGCTGGTCACCACTTCGACTAAGCTACAGCTACAAAGCTGAAACTTTTTATACATACTATTTAATGTAATTGAAGTAAGAAAATTAATGTAATTGAAGTAAGAAAATCCACCTTTTGGCAGGATTATCGCGGTTGCAAAAATACCTACTAATTTTTCCAAGTTGCCAATTTATAATTAAGAAAAATGTACTACTACAAGTCTGGCATCTGAGTATATCTCGCGATAATCCTGCCAGAAATAGATTTTCTTACTTCAGTTACATTAAATAGTATGTATGTATAAAAAGTTACAGCTTTGTAGGTGTACCTTAGTCGAACTGGCGACAAGCTCTTAGACTATTATAACTTACGAGTGTCTTCATCAAAGCACTGAGCTCTTTTGTAACAACTGAAAATTTGAGGAAAGCCGCTCCGATGTCTGGTTCTTCTTGTGAAAGAGCAATACTCCCAAGTCTCTCTAGTGCCCGGACGAGACACATCTCGTTGTCGACATGAGCTTAAATTTCACAGTTTAATTAGAAGGTCACACAATTAACCATTACTCACTATTTCCGGAATTGTGAACTGCCTTCACTGCTTTTTTCAGTTTTGTCAGACCTTCTCGATCAAATTCTAAGCGCTGTAAAGAATGATACTGATTAGAAAATATTTATTTTTATGCTGTGGAAAGTAATAAAAATGTAACGAAAGGACGACAAAAAAGTTTAGCATACATCATTGACCGAATTACCCATGGTTCTTATCCTATTAAATTATTTTCAACGTTTAAAAAATATATGGGGTATCCGACGCCGAAGCCGTAAGATAATATAATTTGAAAATATACCAGAAAGGACCCAGAAAGAAAAAACGAAAGGTTAGATTCATCTTTCTTAGTTTTCGAGATAATGGAACTTAAAAAATGTTTCTTTCTTAACTTTTTACTGTTTAGCTTTTATTATTTAATTATCATATAACGAGGGTAAAAATAAGCTGATTTCTCTATAATGTTATACTGTTCAAGATCCCGCAGCCAGCTAATTTTGCCATGTCACGTAGAAGTATATTGATAACCTAAAACCAGAAATAAATAAAATTAAAAAAATCAGTGCAAAGTGAAAAAAGAATTTCCAATAACCCCATCGAACTAGATTGCTTTACATAATTCTTTCAAAATGCAATAAAAATTATTATTATATTATTTTGTTATTTTTAACCTTTCAATCGCGAGATATTCCCTTTCAAACTCGCTATCGAAAATAACTTTAGTCTATGACATGCGGACAATTAATACAAATCCAACGATATCTCATTTGTTGCAATTGGTCAACTAATTTAAAATAAATATACAATTTATAGAAAATTAAATATTCTCCGTTCAAGTATACACAGAAACACATATTTACCAAAACAATCTGGTCTAAAATACACTCTGACAATTAAAAACAAAAATACTACTAGCCCGTAATCTTTACCGTGCATGGTCGCATTTGACCAACTCTTATCTTCTTATTCGAGCTCCAACCGATTAACTGTAAAAATGTTCAGTAGTAAGTTTGTGCTTATCTTAATATCAACCATTTAAAATTTCATTCATCTTACCAAACATTCTAAATTTATGTTATTTATTAGTTTTAATTATGTATTTTTTAAATTTTCTGGTATAAAAATCATGTAATTCTTTTTTATATAACGTAATGGAACCGAATACCGGCCGGCTACCTAAATCCGGCCACTTGGTTATTTAATAAATAACTATGCGTAAACTAAATATAAATTCATTTTTACTAGTAAAATATATAAATTAATTATTATATATATATTATTATAAATTAAGTACTTGTAATTAGTTAAAAAAAAATAATAAAATTATTTATTGTTAAGCGAAAAAAAATTATTAATGTAGTTGAAGGTTAGATTTTGCTTCAATAGATCGATGAAATCCTAAAAATCGATACTTGAAAAATGAGAAATGTTTTTGTATCATCTCAATAATTAATTATGATTTTGATAATTATTCTAGACTCATATATTCTTTAGTTATGTAATAATCTCAAAGATTATTGCAGTACGAGATAGTGGCCGGAGTTAGGGTCCTAGTCCAACAATGGCAAGCTTTTTATTAAAAATTAATTTTAAATATACCAACGACAAAATAAACGAACGGGAATAATTTATTACACTGTTGTACAGAATCGACTTTTAAATTCTACCTAAGCAAACCCTTTATAGCGTTTGTGAAGGACATCAAGAGGATTCATAATCCGAAATATTTTCAAATTCTATAAAAAAATTAAAAAGTTATTAACAAAAAATTGTTAATTTTGAAAATAAAAAATTTTTTTTTTATGAGTGTATGCAGAATTTCTAGCTGATCATAGAAATGTATGATGTGCATAAAAAAATTTTTTGTTCGACAAACATTCTGCTTAATGAGCCGATTTATAACTTTTCTTTTCATTTTTCGAAAAATTTTCGTGTAAAAAAATTATATAATTAATTATTATAAAAAATTTTTGACAATGTAAACAGTTTTAATTAATTATTCTCAACTCGTATACCAAAAACCAAGTAAATTGGACAACATTTTTTTTCGTCTTTTTTAAAACTTTAAACATTAATAACTTTTTAATTTTTTTATGAATTTGCATGAAACTTTGACGAAATGTCATACTTCAATACAATGAATCCATTCTGCTTAGTCTCGATCTTAGGTAAAACTCGGTGTACAACAGTGTTATCGTTCAGAATCGTTTTCTCATATTGAAACCACTAACATAATTGAAATAAATGTTCCTATTAATTCAATAACAATAAATAAATGTAGTCAATCCTTAAATGGCCGGTATTCGGTGCCATTACGTTATATTTCACTCTAACACGTTTAGGTAATTAGAGGTACCTCGACATAAGCTCAATTTTCTCAAATACCATGATAAACATTCGCTGAACTGTTTCTTTTGCATTACATTAGTCTGCTATTACGAATAAATGATGTCTTACCATTTTTATTCCACTATTTTAACTAAAATTAATAATTAATGCCTACTAAAAAAAAAGTTAATATTGTACTTATAACCTATATGGAGGGAAGAATATGTATATATTGATTTCACAAACTTTTAAAACGGATAAACTGATTTGACTGTTTATGATAAGATTAGAGTTCTTGTACACGTTTGATTAAATATCTCAGGCATGTTTATTTAATTCAAAATCGTTTACAATTCTAGTGCAAAGTGTAAGATTGTGTCACTTCACTTATCAACTCTTTTATCAAAAAGAAAAGTGACGATGTTCTCATTGCAAATGTTTTTAATATTAAAAGTCAAAATAAAAATTATTTAATTTCCTTTTTTTTGTGAAAATTGATATAATCACCTTTGATCATTTGGGCTTCTAATATTTTTCTTAATAGTACTAGATACTTAACAATAACAAATATATATATATTAGGGTGCTTTTTTTTCGTCACTATTTTTTTTTCAGTCCCACCTCGAAATTTTGTAGCAAATACCTAAATAAAAATTCCCTGAAAATTGGAACCCTTAATATTCATATTAAGTACTAGACCAAGGCGTATAAAGATTTCCCATATAAAATACACGTAAACTTTGATTATTTTTCTTCAAAACTCTACAGCTCAGAGGCATTTTATGGTATAATCTTGGTCAATGGTAGGGTTTCTTCAGAATTCAATGCTCTACAAAAGTGTCCATTGCGGTGTAACCCTAACTCCCACCAGCGGGGTACTATGGGTCACTATCTCGTAAACAACAAGAGGTAAAGAAAAAGTGAATATGACAAACTTGTAGGAAATTCAATTTCCTACAAAAAAGTTCTGAACACCAATTCGCTAACATCGATATTTCTTGAGATATTGGGCTTTGAATTTGAGGTAGTGTGGAACTTTCATGGATTATTGAGCTAAATTGTAGAAACGGATTTCAGTTTATTCCGGTCTCTCAGTAATCATTTACAAGGAAAAAGCTTCGATGATGAACATCAGTTGCAACAATACATAGATGAATTCTTCAAAGCAAAACCGGCGAAGTTTTACAGGGATGACATCCACTCTTTGCCGAATCGTTGGCGGATGGTAGTAGATAACGACGGTGATTATATTGTTAACGATTAATAGTAAATTATTAAATAAATAAATACAAACATAAAGTCATGTATGTCGCTCATTATTTATTAGCCAACCCGATATCTTGTTTCTGCACAAATTATTATTATTTTACGGTGACATTAAGGACTGAAAATACATGTGTACTTACTTTTTTATCATCACTTCTCATACATACATACATACACTTACGACTGTAACAAATGGGCTCGACGAAATTATGAAAAACTCTGATAATTACGGAATCCTACAAACTGATAAGTACGGAATCCTACTTTAAATTTTCCTCTCTTTGCCTCCGATAATAACAACTGTGGGAGACATTTCGTCGCATGAATAATACACGAGGTTTGCGAAATAAGTCAGTATCCAATACATTTCTTTTTTTGAGATATGAAGAACAATTTTGTAGAAATATACAACTCAGGATTATTGGGGGACGTTAATTTCGAATATGGTTTCAAAATTTGAATTCAATACCACGGAGTCAATATGACGATTGTAAATTAATCTAATTGGCAATGTCCATGCCTAGAAGCATTTGCGAAGGGTTTCGTTACCATATTCAAAGTAAGAGACCAACAAATCGATTTTAACCCTTTCTGTACGGCACAGTTAGCCCCGGTGGTATATTCTTCAATAAAAAAGAATCATCGAAATCGATACCTGTGTTTCAAAGTTATATGTGAACAGACATAAAAATTGGCTGAACTGATAAAGTTTTTTAAAGTCGTTTATAAATATATAAACGGAGGCTAGAAAAAATGTAGGGAAACCAGAAAAATGGTATATGTGAGCTTGTAGACACATTTGAAATTATTCTCACCATTTTTTACAATGTTTCTCCCTACTTTTTTGTTGTTTGACTTTACATATTAACGGTGCTAAGCCAATTAAAAATTTGGCTTGTTCTTTACTCATTTCTGATATACCAAAGTATGCAATCCTTGTTGCGCAGCACTTTTCCAATTATCTAACAGGTAACGCAGAATCCGTAGCTGTGCCGAGGATACCAGAAAAAAATCGAGAAGTCCTTCAAAAGTACCGTTTTTCAAATATATTCCTTGCATTTTTAGAAGTTGCTTTAACCTTTAGGGTTCAGTATCTCCAAACGAGAAAAAAATGGAACCCTTATCAGATCACTCGCTTGTCTGACTGTCTGTCACAGCCGGTTTTCTCAGAAACCATGCTTGACCGACTTAACCGATTGATATCATATTCCCACAATATATTTGTTTTGTCGAGAAGATGGTTCATAGCTATGCTAGGATCAGATAGGTGGCGCTGTAGTCAAGTTATTCCATATTTACATAAATTTGAGGCAATTTTCATGAAAATTGGTACTTAGGGGTTTTGAGAAATGCTGACTTCAAATTCGCTGTCCAAATTTAGAAATCCACGATAGCGGATCCAACATGACGACAAAAATTTCTCGATCCCATTGGATTTTGATGGATATTAGTACCATGATTATTTTGCGGGCACTAATATTGAATATTATGTATTAAAATTTTTAAATCCAAGATGACGGCAATCATCTTGGATTTAAAAATGGTGACCTAAATTCCGCGATTTCAACGGATTATAATGAAAATTGGTACAATGATTATTTTAAGGAAACTGATTTTGAATATTATCAAAATTGGCAAATCCATAATGGCGACCAACATTTCTCGATGTCAACGGTTTTTAATGCTAATTTGTAAAATTATTGTTTTGAGGCCACCTATTTTGAATATTATCAAAACGTGTAAAACTAAGATGGAGGATCCAATATGGCGACCAAAAATTCTGAAATTCAACTAATTCTTATAAAAATTAGAACAAAGTGAATTTCGAATATACTTTCCAATATTGTAAATTCAAAGGGATTTTAATGAAAATTAGTAAAATTAGTGTTTTGAGGCTGCTAAGTGTGAATATTATGAAAAATTTTAAATCCAAGATCTAATATGACGACCAAAATTTTTTAAAATTCAACTGAATCTTAAGAAACATAATACAAAGCGAATTGTGGAGCCACTAATTTCGAATTTGTCATCTAAATCTGTAAATTCAAGATGGCAGATCCGAAATGGCGTTCAAAATTTCTCAACTTCAGCGGATTTTAATGAAAATTAATAGAAAAGTTATTTCTTGATCGCTGACTAGAATCTCACTCGCCAATCGAAAAATTAATTTTAGGTAGGTTATCCAGTGGTCATATGGAAGATTAGGCAAGCTTTTAAACACACGCTCGCACTCATTAATAGAATTCCTTAATTTCACAACAAATCCCAAATTTCGTTTGCAGTCTTTCCAGGGCATCTTTAATTTAATATATACAGAGTGATCCAAAAGTATGGAAACGGCTAAATAACTTTCGAGGAATACATTTTGGAGAAAAAAGTTTTAGACAAAAGTTTTAGGAATTTTCCCTGGCTATTCAATGGTGGCCGATCATGATCATGGCCTTGAACGTCATTTCAAGGTCAAGTTGACTTTTTTTAAGTGGAAACTCATATTTTCGACCACGGAAATGGAAAGAGCGGAAAATTTTACGTCCGACTATGATCTTAGCCATGACCATATCAAGGTCAATATGGCTAGCATTGTTACTGCGGATTTGAAAAGAGTGGAAGCTTTGCCTCCGAATGTGACCTTGACCACAACCTTGATCTTGACCTCGAAGGTCATATCAAGGTCAAGGTGGTTTTTTGAAGGCGAAACCCCTAGTGAAGTGTGATAAAGAAAAATCTATTATGTAAAAAATAAGAAACATTTTAACGGATATTTCAATTGCGATTGTAATTATTTTAATTAATGCGAATGACGCGAGCGACTCTCTAAACATTAATCGCGTTTTTGTCGAAATGACATTTTTTGACGCTGTCTACTGAACCGATTTGAATAAACCTTGGAGCGTATTGTTTGTTTAGGTTGCCTCTATGGTAATTTAACACATTTTAGCCCAATAATTGAAAAATAAATATTTTGGCAAGTAAAAAACATGAAAAATAGTGAATTTTTCACATTTTTTTCAAAAATTTTTTTTTTTTTTTTTTTTTTTTAATTTGTTTCTAAATGTTGTAAATTACAAGGTAAGGACCTTCCTTTTTAAAATCGCATTTTTTGTTTCAGACATCTCAACCCTGAGATTATCTGCGGGCAATGGGACTAGCATATTTTCGAGTTATCGGCTTCAGCGCCCTCTATACGAATTTCTAAATACAAAAATTTTTTTTCAATCTACAAGGACCAACTTATTGTAAACATTTGGTTATAAAATCGAATAAAAAAATCATGAAAAAGTGTCATTTTTTTGCTCTCTAGCCGGTAGTAGTACCTTAAGCTTAATTTAACTACCGAAACAAATACACAGATTTTATAAGAATATGTTTGCTGACCTTAATTTTGATTACAATTTTAGTTATACATATTTTTTTTTTTTCATTTCAAATTAGCTGAATATTGAAAGTATAGTGTTGCTCACTAGCATCCAGGGAAATTATGAAAAATTATTATTTTATAAATTTTGTTTCTCGAAGCGTTATTGCAGTACGAAGCCATTTTAAAAGCAAAACATTACAGAAAACTTGAGACTACTTGGAGAAAGAATGTCAATTGGTGCATTGTTCTCACTTCCTCAACAGTTCAAGTGGAGGTTTTCTAATCAATCCATACAATACAAAGGTACGTACTGCCACAGCTCGCGAATAGTTCAACCCGGCCAGTTGGCGCAAATGAGAGGCCTTTCCCACTTACTATCAATAATCGCTGCTCCTTGAAGTTGCCGATAAAAATGGAATCTCCGCTATCAAGATGTGATCTACCATTAACGAAATTGCTGCTTATCGCCTAATATTGCTCTTATACGTGTCTATTCGGGGGCCTCGCAGCAAATCTAATTTCAAACGAATCAACGTCCTACCGTACGCCAAGCGGTGCGCACAGCCTCGAGAGCAATATTTTGGGTGCGATGCCTTTGAGAATTTATTGCCTCCAGTGTCGACCATATGCGAATGGAATGCGAGATTGCTGTGAGCCTTTATAATCAATAAGGTACGTGTTGGACGGGGTCAATGGAGTTGACAATGCTCTGACCTGGCGAGGAGGCGCTTTGCCACTTTGTGTGACTGGCGAATTTTTAGGAAGGAATCCAGAAATTCCTTTTTTCTCATTATGCCTAACTCACTCTCTATGACCCTATGCGCGATTGACCAGTTCACGTATCAAAAACAACTCACTTGCACCGCGATGAGATGGGAAAAAAATGGCACATATGGTCACGGGCAGATTTAGGGGCCCAAACCAGATTTTACAACAAAATCCTAATCCCCATGAACTTTCCCAAAAAAATAAAGATTGCTGTGATTTCATGCGAGTTTGGGCACCTGCCCGCTACGCGCTATATATAAATTCATGTATGCGCCCATTTTTTGGCATACCTCTTCCAAAACGGTGACTGTTTGTCGGCATTGGGGCATCCGCGAGACGAATGTTGATGTCGTAGGGGAGTTGTAGTCCTCCCTTGTCTCTTCGACAAAATCGGCGATGCCAATGAGGCCAGGCATGATTGCTTCTGTTTCTGCTTTTTTCTACAAATGTGTTATTCACCACCAAAGTTTTACGCATCAAAATTGCACAACGCGAAGAGTCGCGTTTAAAGTACCAAACACCCACCAAAGTTCCACATACTATGCATTAGCAGGTTGGCCACCGCACTTTATTCACACCCATATTTCACGAAACACAGCCCCGAGGAAAAATAGCACTTGTCTGCCGCATTAATCATCACATCAAGTGTCAACTAATTGAAGCGGTGGTGCTCTGCGCCACTTGCAAAATAAAATAGAAGAAAATATCGGAATAAGGTGGCCCCTAAAGCCTGACCGTTTCGTTGGTTTCTTTCACTAGTCAATATTCCGGGAACTGTGGGCAATTTTCACAGGGAATCCTCTTTCGACTCATCGTTTGCAATTTACAGGAGACATTAATAATCACGACATTCAAAACTCTTGCACTTATTTTTGCAGTACTCATTTGCGATGGAGAAAATCCCTCCCTTTTCAAGAGCCCGTACACCACTCATCAAAACCACTGCTATCGACGTCTCCGAAATCCGAATTTCATCTTACACAACATTGCCAGATACAAAGAAAAACATTTGTTTGGCATTGTTCGTGGTTTTCGATGTACAGTCGCCTTGAAAAGTTATCTAAAAGTTATTTTTAAATACCACTGACAGAAAGTATGTTGCAAAAGTGAGTAAATACCAAAGTACATCGTCCAAAGTTCAAAAATGCATTAACGATGCATGATTCTTCTCTCAATGCCCTTGTCGGAGGAGGTGTGTTGTTTGCTGCTCATAAAAGCTCTTGAAGTTTTTGTCCAGCCACGGCACGGCGCACAATGGGGCTATATTGATAAATTGGTTCAAAACCACCCACGAGTCGTAATTTTTAACGGAATTTGTAAATTCTTGTTTGAGAATACTCGTGATGAGGAAACAAAGAGACTTATGAAACTCTTTTTGCCAAAAATTGCTTTCAATGAATTTAAACTTACTGGGAAATATCAAGTATTTTTATAAATAATTTTCCATAGTTCTTAGTTCTACTTCATAAAACTAAAAGTGACATCAACTCACAGACATGGAATCCACAGGGCTAATTGAAACTAAGGTACATATCTTTATGCTTTTATAACACCTTTTCACGATCATATTGTACTGTATAGACTGTGTAATTCCCTGTGCCTGAGTTTATTCGTACTTATCCGCCTTTTTATGTAATTCGAATCCGTCTACGTTTTTTCTCACACCTTAATTTCTCCAAAGGGGTTCTTTTAAGTCTAGTGAATTATTATCACGTTAATAGCTTAACAAACATTTACAAAAATGTTATAATTATGTATATATTCGACTAAAAATCGATGCAATGAAATTTCGGAAATTATTTATTTATATTATTATTTCACAACCATCAGTTATCCTAAACTAACACCTGGTAGAACTAACGCCCGGTTTAATGGGTTAGGGTTAAAAAGGCATACTTCCGTTTTCCTTAAAATCTTGATTCGGGACAAAATATTTAAAAGGAAATGTTTCGATTTATATTAACACACCGAAAAAATTATTTCCTGTTGTGGATAAATCGGCTATTTCTGGCCGAAATGATTTCATAATTTAAAGACATGTACATGAAAATATTAATAAAACATTCCCGAAATTTAAAAAGATTCACATAAATTCTTCCCTGTAAAAATAATTCCAAAAACTACTTCTAATTTCATAAGCATAATATAACGTGTTTGGTGTGTGGCAGAGGAAAAGGCAGCGTGTAATGTGTTCATAGAAAAGTTTTCTGAAAAGGTTTTTCTGAGGTGCATCCTGCAGGAGTGTTCCACTTTTCGCCCCAAATTTTTCTTTCTCTCACTTATGCCTTCTTTATTACTACCTATTTCTAGCAAAAATGTCCACTTCCTTTCCTGTAATGGAAAACCGAAACGAAAACGGAAAGGAAAAACGTCACGAGTGTCCCCTCTTGTTATAGATACTCTTTGGTATAACTCTCTGCTTGTACCTCTATGTATTCCTCTGCTCTCTGTCAAATACAAAAAGCAAGTGAAGTCATTGTGCATCTTCTACTTTATATAATTTTTACTAATACTATACGGGGCATCGCAAATTTGGACGGAAAAAATAGATCTCCCGGAATTTAACGAAAATTTTGACGATCATGACGAGCTGTCTAGTACAGATATATTTAAATGGGTAGGAAATCTTTATAATACCAGCCATGATTATGCAAGAGAGCGAGTCTGAAGACGTAAATGGATTCTACTGCTCCGATAAAACCTGAAGAAGCTGTTTTCATATTTCCCTCTTTTTTCGGAAGTAATGCCAGCTTTACTAGGTTACTACTCGGAAATGCCGTCGGTAGCCGCAGTTGAATCCGAATTCAAAGATTTGAAACATCGATTTCTCAAAGATGTATCAAAACTCATACGTGTTGATAAATTCGTAAGTCGGCACATCACATCTTTGCCGGACAAGATCAAGATAGCAATGGCGCCACACAACACTGACGAAGACGGAATATTGCCAAGCGTAACTATTCTTAAAGCGAATGATGCAGTATTTCTCACTAACGAGAAAAATCGAAAACGGTTGTTGGACAAAGAAAATCAATGTTTTAAAGAATTGCATGACCTTCTTGCCGAACAAAAATCGTGCGTAAAAAAAACCCGAAGCGTATTCAAAAATACATAAGCTAGTTTTCCCAATTCGATTCGTCGTTGAAAACTACCCTAACGCTCCCAGTGATCATTAATGGAAACCATTGCATAAACGTGCATCACCTGGATACAAATATTATCTTAAGAAATACGTGTGCTTTCGATAGCATTTCTCAAATCATAGCCACCAGCTTAAAGAATAGTTCGTCGTATAGTATGGCTTGCGTGGAAAAATCGAAGTCTATGCATGGACTATGGAGAACTTTGATAGACGAGAGCCCCAACAAATCATATTACCTTAAACGAGCGCTTATTATAAGTGAACTACCGATATACAAAGCCAAAACTCTGCTCACCAAAATTGTTAATATGTATTTACGCTGAGATCAACGTGGGTAGTCTTGCTAATGCGTTATTCCAGGATATGCCCAGTTTAAAAATTCAAACTCTCTGTTTTTTATGTGGGAAAGAATCTGAGAGATGTTGGGCCATTTTAAATATAGATTTTAATATTCTTTAAAAAGAAGAATTCCAGAAGCTTGCTAAAGCTATTGATAAAAACAGTCCGAACAACAAAATTTGCGGCTGCCACGAAAAAAATATTATAAGATAATATGTTGATCACCTTGTTATTAAGACAGACCTGGGCGACAAAACGGGAACTAAATTGAACCAAATACCGGTAAGAATACAAGTTTCTGAAGATTCCTACCCTAAATATTATTCGCTTGCGAAAATAATCGGCTACCACGGGATCAATTGATCATTAGATGACATATACAGGGTGTTCAGAGGTGGGAGGGAAATATTGCAGGGGGTGAAAGGTCAGACCGAGACAAGCAAAAAATCGTATGGATGGGGGAGGGGGCATCTCGCACTGTTCGGCAGTTATAGGGTGATTCGTAAATCAGGATTTTGCCTTATATCTTTATCTTTTTTTCTACGCATCGCAGCAGCCCCAAACTGATCTCAAAAAATTACTATTTCGAAGCCCTTTCCAAAAAGGTCAACACTGCCCCCTTATTCCCAACCCCTTGGCCGCAATCCCCCTGGAAGTTGAAAAAATTAACTTTTATTTCACGATTTTTCACCTTTCACCCCACTTTTCTCCGAAATTCATGTTAATAACATACCTACTTTTTATTTTTTTTAAGTTGCCTGTCTAATTACCTTTTCAAAAAGGTGCAACATTCCCAGGCAGGAAAAGGATACGAAAATTTATTTACAAAAATCCTTTTACAGAATATCATGACAATTCGAACTTTTAAGAAATTATACTTAAGTTAACTAAAAAATATATTTTGTTCGCTTAAAAACTAATTACAATAAAAACTTATGTCCTACAAAAGCTGTTAAAAATGTTTTCGATGCATGCAAGTAGCCTTCGTCTTATTTCGCGTTTGAGGTCTATGGTAAATCTCTCCCGTATTTTCGTGGCTGCAGTCCCAATCCTGGTAACTAATTCGTCTCTGGTGTTGATTGGTCTTGAGTAAACTTCATCTTTCATCATTCCCCATAAGAAAAAGTCCAGTGAAGTAAGGTCCGGTGACCTAGCAGGCCAAGGAATCGGTCCACCTCGTCCAATCCAGCGCTCTGGGTAATGTTCATCCAACCTTGCCCTAACAATATTCCCAGTATGCGCAGGTGCTCCGTCGTACTGTAAATACACTGCGCTTCTGCGGCCAGGGGGATGTCCTCCAACAGATCCGGAAGGGTATTCTCCAACAAGTCCGAGTTTAGCTGACTATTCAGCACTTGGGGCAAGATGAGGGGTTCTATCAACTGGTTGCCGATGATGCCAGCCCAGACATTGACACTAAATCTTTGCTGGAAGGACCGACACCTTGTCCTATGTGGGTTCACATCTGACCAGGTGTGGAGGTTGTGGAAGTTTGTGATGCCATCCCGGGTGAATTGCGATTCATCCGTCCACAGAATTCGGTCTAGAAACCTTCTGTTTTCGATGTCAGACTCGAGCAGCCAAGTGCAGAATTGGAATCGTCTTTCGGAATCTCCTTCCTGTAGTGCTTGGACCGGGATATGGTGGTATGGGTGTAGTCCCTCTCGGTTCACAACGGTCCAAACTCTCCCTGAAGACAATTCTAACCGTCGTGCGACCTGCCTGATGCTTATTTCAGGGCTGTTCCTGACGATGTTGAGGATTTGTTGGTGGGTGTCCGCTGAATCGGCCAATGTTCCTGATCGCGTTCCTGCTCTGGGGGCGGTAACACTTCCGGTTTCTTTTAACCTTCTGAAAGTCCTTGAAAATACCCTTCTGTTGGGTACACGCCGATTCGAGAATCTCCTTTGGTATGCTCGTCAATACTGGATATAATAAACTAATAACACTATTTAACGAGATTACATTTATTATTTTATTACCGTTTTGTTGAAATAATAAAAATGTATTACCTGTGTTTCCTAAACTAACATTTCTGAACTTGCTGTCATAAAAACTGTTTACTTAACGACTTTTTCCATTATGGTGCGATAAAGTAATTAGGTATCTGTGAGGATGTTTTAATTTCAGGACTTTTGCAACCCCTTTCTACCTGGGCATATATATAAAATAAATAAAAAGTAGGTATGTTAACAACATGAATTTCGGAGAAAAGTAAGGCGAATGGTGAAAAATCGTGAAATAAAAGTTAATTTTTACAACTTCCAGAGGGGATTGCGGCCAAGGTGTTGCGGATAGGGGGGTATTGTTGCTTTGGAAAGGGCTTCGAAATAGTAATTTTTTGAGATCGGTTTGGGGCCGCTGCGATGCGTAGAAAAAAAGATAAAAATACAAGAGCGGTTCCCATATAAGGCAAAATCCTGATTTACGAATCACTCTGTAACTGTCGAACGGTGCGAGATGCCCTCCCCCCCACCCATACGATTTTTTGCTTGTCTCGGTCTGACCTTTCACCTCCTGCAATATTTCCCTCCCAACTCTGAACACCCTGTATATAACTGACTGAAAATTGGCTGCATATGGATGGGGGGCCCAAAAAAGGGGTCATCCAAAATCTTGGAGGAGAAGAATTTGTTTATGCACATTTGTGTATTTATGTAATAAATGAATAAAAAACTGTTTTGTTCATCCGTTTTTTATCTTATATCCACACTTTCTCATTTCACGCATGCGCTCTTTGACCAGGGATCACCGGATCTGCCATCTCAATATCTTTTACTTTTCAATGCAGCACCAAACAGTTATTCTTATAACCTTTAGAGCTTACTCTTTTTATTTTCTTCCTAATATTTCTAATATTCCTACTTCGAGAAAATATGGTTTTTATAAACAAGTTCAGTACTTACCTATAAAATGCGCAAAACAACTTCAAAAAGAATTTAAAACAGCATTTTTTATTATTATCTGTGTTTTTTTCACTCATCCGGCTCAGAATCTGGATTAGGTAAATTTTGCAAAAATTAATATTATAGCTATGATTTTAGTTGTCTCATAACAAATTATAAAATTCAGCAGAGTTGAAAAACGAAAACTACTAAAAATAACGAACGATGCTACTTATTTCATGTATGTTTTCCATAATTTATTGGTAAATCCTGCGCTTGTTTGCTTCCTTTATTTAGTTAGGTTTAAGTTATATAAGTTTTGTTTGATTCTGTATTGTATCATATCAATCTTTTTTTTTTTTTTAATAAAAACTCTAGTATTATTAATTTCCTAAAATAGCAGGGCTGATTTCCTTCTTTTTTCACATAAACTTTCGATTTCTTTCATATTCCCGGCAAAAATCAGCACATTCTAGCACAACTTTCATTATTTTTAATAAATAGCTGCGTTCTTTTGTGCACTTGTTCCAGAACAGCCCATCCATTTTTGTTCTGCTGGTGTTCTGCAAGCTGAACGGGAAAAATGTCTTGTTCTGTTCACTTAGTTGTTCCACTGAAAACTAGGGACGCTATGTGTAAAATTTTGGAGTAGCTAATCGCACATGTTGGTAAAAGTCAGCTGATAGCTGTCGAACGGCAAAATAATTTGACATAATAAATTGTGTTTTAAAGTAAAAACGTGCATTGAGGTGATAAATAAGAATAAAAAAGCTGAAATGGCAAGCAGTTTTTATTTTGCCGTTCGTCAGTTATCAACTGACTTTTACCAACCTGTGGTCACCTTTCGGATTTCACAGGACTGCCAACATCTCCAAGCAAAAATTGTGTTCTGAACCATTCTTTTGTGCTGTTCTTGTTCTACTCCGAATAGCGAGCACAAAAAAACACAGCTAATATCAAAAAAGCTAGTTTAGCAGTTTGCTGACAAAAATTTTTTTGCCCTTAAAAAGTTTATTATTCGGAATCACTGACATATAAGAACTGGACTTCTGATCCCGTACAAAAACTCACATCGAAAGTAAGACCAAATTTTGCCCGAATTCTGGCTATCTCGCTCTTGCTTAAGTCCCGCAGGCAGAAAACATTACAAAAAAAATGTCCAATAGCCAAATGAAGGTGGCGCTATGTATGTGCACTTCTTTTGGTTTTTTCTAGTATCTTCGCGTGTGATACATCTTTTTGATACCCCCAATAGATAAATAAAAGTAAACACATGCTTTTTGCACATCACTTTTACCCACGACAGCCTTTACAAGTTGCCCAACTCATCATTTTCCGTTGCAATCAGCTGTTAGAATAGTTTTACGATGTCCAACAGATGGCTACTTCATTTTGTGATACAACTTTTAGCTTTGGTTGGTATATATGAGAAATATGAAGGTTAGATTAAGGCATTATATATCTATCTCTGTTATTCATAAGTCTCCAGCTGATTGCCGCGAGGAACATTTTTATGAAAAAACTTAAAATTGAGCGTGATATGAAGGAAATCGGTTTGTCAAAGTTTAATTATTTTTAATTTGCGTCAGTTTAAAGTCAGTATTTTAGGGCATTTTTAATAGCATGATTTGCTCCATGAGGATTGAGCCTGTGCTAAAAATGGTCTCATTTTTCAGACGACGGTTAGCAGTCCAGTTCTTTCATGTCAGTGTTCGGAATTAACGGCACAACGCGGCACAACTCAAGCACAATTTAGCACAACTTTCTTAATTTTCAAAGAGTAGCCCAGCTTTTTCGAACATTTTGTGTTTTTGGCTACAGCCACTGACATGAAAGAACTGGACTGCTAACCGTCGTCTGAAAAATGAGACCATTTTTAGCACAGGCTCAATCCTCATGGAGCAAATCATGCTATTAAAAATGCCCTAAAATACTGACTTTAAACTGACGCAAATTAAAAATAATTAAACTTTGACAAACCGATTTCCTTCATATCACGCTCAATTTTAAGTTTTTTCATAAAAATGTTCCTCGCGGCAATCAGCTGGAGACTTATGAATAACAGAGATAGATATATAATGCCTTAATCTAACCTTCATATTTCTCATATATACCAACCAAAGCTAAAAGTTGTATCACAAAATGAAGTAGCCATCTGTTGGACATCGTAAAACTATTCTAACAGCTGATTGCAACGGAAAATGATGAGTTGGGCAACTTGTAAAGGCTGTCGTGGGTAAAAGTGATGTGCAAAAAGCATGTGTTTACTTTTATTTATCTATTGGGGGTATCAAAAAGATGTATCACACGCGAAGATACTAGAAAAAACCCAAAGAAGTGCACATAGATGGCGCCACCTTCATTTGGCTATTGGCCATTTTTTTTTGTAAATTTGTCTGCCTGCGGGCTTAAGAAAGAGCGAGATAGTTAGAATTCGGTCAAAATTTGGTCTTACTTTTGATGTGAGTTTTTGTACGGGATCAGCAGTCCAGTTCTTATATGTCAGTGGCTACAGCATTTTACTTTTTCGGATTTTTTTATATTTTTTATTAACAGCACAACCTTGGCATAATCTAGCACAACTTGCTTAATTTCAATTTTCGAAAAAACTTGGCCGTATTGGGTTTGATTGGTTTAAGACTCTAGCCAGCGTAAAAGCTCGTATTGTGTTTCGGCCGATTCAATACCCGTTCCGTTCAATGTAGGCAATTATACAGAATTAGGTAAATTTAACTTTGACTGGAAGCAGACATCCGAATTTTTCAAAAACAATTAGAGTGGTAGACGGTTTTCTGTCTGGCGTAGAAGGTAGTAACATTTAGCAAATAAATGTTACTTATAGCTAAATTGAGTACATTCAGTTCAGAGCATACTCGACATGTTCTGCATCTGTTCAGAACTGTGTCCAGATCGAAAATAAAACGCCTAAAGTGTTCTTCAAAATTTTCCTCAACCAAACAGAATTTAATCCAAATACCAAAAGAATCGAAAAGTTAAATGCGGCCCTTGCTTTTCATTTGACAATCACTCGGCCCAATGTTAACCAACTTCAGACGCTAAGTGAATGGATTGTACGTGGTTTGTTGGTTATTTCAGCTCGACACTTTAGAGATTGCGAAACGAGCAAATTAATCTAATCTCTGCGGAATTCACAAAGTTGCAACTTCTTAAAAACTGTCTTTTGTTAAATTGTGCTCTTGAGAACACCATCTGGCATGTTGCTACCGAAGAAATTAAGCGAGGAAAGCAAAGAATCCAATGACAGTTTCGAGAATGCTTGTGTCGTGTGCTTCAAAAATTTTGATATTTTTTCAATTGGAGAATGCGACCATCCCGTCTGCTATGAATGCTCCACTCGTATGCGAGTGTTGTGCCAGCAAAATGAGTGTCCGATTTGCAGACAAGGATTGTCGAAGGTAATTTTCAAGGTTATTTTTATATATTTAGCGCCACATTAACGATGCTTAAGCTCCTGCGGCACTCAGTCTGCGACCGTTTTGCATATTTAAGTGGGGAACTTACCAGGTCACCTCGACCGTCTCTTTACGCTCGACTAAAGGAATTATATTCTTTAAAAACTCTTTATAGCTGGATTGTATCTGTAGTGTAGAAAGCTGCCAAATTCTCGATTCGACTCTGTTAGCAATTTCGTAATGTGTGATTTCTCAGGCTGATGTTTGGTGTTGGCTGAACGGATTCCTTCGCATTTGCTAGTTGCTTTGTGTAGTTCCGAATTGAAAAATGCAAAGTGCTGTCTCAGTGAATTCTCCCCTTATCACTTTGTGCATTTCATCGAAGTGTACGTTACAATATGAACTGCAGAGAAGTGAATTGAGTTGGCTGCATAATTCCAAGGAGGCAGAATCTGAGTATCAAGTATACGTTTGAGATACTGATTGCATCCAAAATCAACATCGTCCATTATCACTGATCTTGCATTGTTTCTAAAATGCTCATATACTTATTCGTATTCAATTAGGTACCCATTCACATGAATAAATCGCATTTGTGGTTTTTAGATAAATTTAGTTTGTTCTACCAAATCAACGAAATTAAAATTATTGCTTCTTTGGCTTTCTAGTAGAAAGTATTTGTGTTACTTTTCCATCCATCCACTATTAATGTAGGCAGACACATTCGGGAATTCGATAGAAGAGTTTAAGTTTATACAAAAAGAGCTTTATATACACAACTAGCACTTTGCCCCAGCGTTTGCTTAGGCCTTTTTCCCGAATTAATTAATATTTGCCTTTTTTTATGGTAGCCATGGTTAAAAAAGCAGGTTAAAAGCTGTAAGGTAGTACTTAGATGTGTACAAACTTTCGACCAATTCAGTTGGTAAAGCAGTAAAGTTATCTTGTATTGGTTCAAGCCTGAGGTCTTATTATGAGAAACGATACGATTCACTGCGTTTCGTCTGTTATAGCTGAATGTAAAATTTCTGCGAAAATTCATGCGATTCAGCTAGAACAGATTCGAAGAGATTCGTTTCGTTTCTCATACTAAGGCTCATACTTAATTCTCTTACTTTGTTACCTATCCTCTGGGGACATTCCGTCTCATTGGACAGACCTATTTTATGTTGGTATCTTAGCCCATGGTGGCCAGTTATATAGCCGACCAACAATCTGAGATCTACTTTTCTCAGAGCGTTAATTTCAGTGTAGATAGGGTCTGACGAGCTCTTTAGCTTGCCGGGTCCCAGGGAAATCCTCCCAGTATATGCACTGTAGATTCCTGGACGAAGACCAACCAATGTTGCAGAAGGGCTCAGGGCCTTTGAATCGAGCTGATGAACCTTCCCTAGCTAGTTCATCAGCCAGTTCATTTCCCTCAACGCCGTAGTGTCCCGGTACCCAACAGAGTTTAATCCTGTTGGAAATCGCTAAATGTTGAAGGGTATCGAAACACTATTTAACGAGTCTAGACGAGACACGCCATGACGAGAGTGCTTTGAGGGCCGCTTTGCTATTGGAGAAGATAGTAATGTTGGCATCCTTTAGTCTCTTGTTAATGTTGAGAAGGGCGCAGGCTTCCGCATGGATTTCGGCCTGGAAAACGCTGGGCCATTTGCCTACTGCTATCGAGACGTAGGTGCATAAACACCAACACCAGCACCATGTTCCGTTTTTTGAGCCATCTGTGAACCAACTGAGGCTGTTGGGGTCCAGTCTGAGTCCAACGCTACTCTTGTCTGCACGTTCAGGGATGAGAATCCTGAATCTTCTCCCGAAACGCAGTTCCCTGGTCATGTAGTATCTTATATAACAGACCCTTAAGTCAGAGATGCGCTGCAGGATGGTAATGTAACCATTATCAGCAACTTTCATTTTGGATGTAATTTGCACTCTCAGAGCACTAATTGCTGCTGATTTCAAAATGAAAGAGGGTTCGAGTCCCACTATCGCCTCCATGACGAGTGTTCGACAAGTTCTCCTGACTCCTATTATGGGCCAGCATACAAGGGCGGTGTAAGCAAGAATTGGCTTGACAATTGAAGAGTACAGGGAAAGAACGATCAAAGTCAATTGAGGAGTTTTAGAAGAAAAATCAAATTTTAAGTAAGAAGACTTATAATTATTGTCAAAAGTACTATGTAAATGTAGTTTTAGCTTAAAAACATTGCTTACATATTTGCAACACTATTTAACAATATTTATTAAAAATATATATATTTATAGTTATATTATTTTAAATTATCATCATTAAGTCAGAGATACAAATTATATTAATGATCAAAGTCAAGACTAAAAAAGTTGAAAAGGATCAAAGTCATCTAATTACACAGGTCAACAAAATTAAACTTTTTTTTTGAGTCTGAGTTATGAATGCTATTTTCTTGTTGCTTGTGTCCAAAGGGAAGGTAAAAGTGCCATTGTTTTGTTAAAACTTTGCTTTTGTGAAGGAAAAATTGTCGTTCGTTGGGATAGTTTGAACCTCAATTACAACTAAATGCGTTCTGCGATATTTTTGATTTGCTGCCAAAAAGTACGTTATATTAGAGGAGACAGTATAGGTACTTTTTTGTATTGGGTTCCAAAGTAGTGAATCAAATATGGCGTCCGAACACTTGCAAATTTATGGGATTTTTTATCAAAATGAATCAAAGAGGTTTTAGGGTCGCTGATACTAAGTCTCTTATCAAAATATATATTAAAGTTGGCGGATCTAATATAGCAACCGAAAATTTAAAAAATGTCTGCCTCCAAAAGATTTACAAGGAAATGAAAACATAACAATTATGATGATTGGCAATTTTTAATTTGCTGTCCTGGGTACAAAAGCAATTTTTTTTAAAAATCATGTCGATTTTCTTCACTTGTGAGACGAAAGCAATTTGGACTGACCGCATTAGAGTCTGTGACTTTGATCTTTTTTAACTTTTACGGTGTGGACTTTGATCAAACATAACTTTTTTGCCAAAAAATGACAGCTCATTTTTAGGGGTTTATAACGTTGTTAGCCTTTTTTATGATTCGGACCAGATAAGTTTCGCGTCTAAGGAACTAGATGACGGTACTAACTCAAAACATGGTTTTAGGGTGACTTTGATCATTCTTTTCCTGGACTCTTCAATTGTATTGTATAACCACAAGATCATCTTTGGGTTAAGACCCCACGTCCTACCAAAAAGTCTCCTAAAGGCCCACAGGACTGACGTGGCCTTATTAAGTGAGTAATTTAATTGAGTATTCTAATTTAGCCACAATATTTTACCTAATTGGAATACTCAATGACCGTACCTTGGATGGAAAAGTTCAGACGGTCATCCACATCCATAGACCAAAGCAATGGCGACAGTACCCCTTGTGGGTATTCTCTGACTACTCTGATGGACACAGAGGTGTTGCCCAGCATGGATGAGATAGATATCTCGCTCTCTTAGCATAGTATCTACCCATGCGACTGTATTAGAGTTTATACCCCTGCGCACAAGAGCTCTGGATATAGAATCATATCCTGTGTTGTCGAAAGCACCCTCTATAACCAGGAAAGCACACAGCTATTTCTTTGGACTAAATGGTTTTTCTCAACCCTACTGACTAGATTATGTTGATCTAATATACCTTTAGTGTAAGTAACCTGTGATCGATAAAATGGATGTATGTACGTACATATGTATACAACTGATGTTATTTGAAATTAAGCTCGATGAGCTACATCAAAATCAATTTATTTATAATGATTTTTCTTACGGGACCTGTCTTTCTTCAAAGTATTAAAGGTGGAATACGAAAAAATAAATCATAAGACCGAAAGTCCATCTAAAATTCTAATACCAACATTTTCGTAAACTACTTTTTTTGGATCAAACAATTAGTATACGAATTATCAGAGTTGAAAACGCAATTGACAATAAAATTTTATATGTATTTGGCCGCCATACTTACTTCTGCTGAAATGCTACAACTTCGTAATTTCTGCAAATTTAAACTAAATGTTTGGTGAACATATTCTCAAAATACGTATATGTCCTTACACATGCAAATGTTAAAAAAGCTGCGGCTGTTTCTTTTTTAACTTGATAGAAATAAATATATGTAAACGTATCTGCTGACAGTCTCCATGTCTAAAAACAAATACTTGTACATTAAATAAGGTCACGAGCAAAATGAAAATGAATACCGAGTGGCAGCTGAATCTCTCTAGTCTATCTGCTTATCTCAAAAGAAGCACATTCTTGCTTTAATTCATGGGAAAAATTGACGCTTTTTTATGCAATTGTAATCGAATATCAAATAAACAAAAAATGATTCTGTTGGTAGGCAAAACTAATCTGTGAAATTTCAATACTTCAAGCATTTGCATATCACTTTTATGAGAATATGATAAGTGGGAGAATAAATATCACTTTATTATACATAAACTTGATAAAACACATTCAAGATAAAATAAAGCAGTTCAAATACTTACCTTCAGTACATAAATAGAGCATGGGAGAAAATTCATATTACAGTCACTGACTAGCCGATTACTCTGCGTTGGCCGGGGGCAATCATTCTTATAAAGAAAGCAAAACTTAATCAAAATATTACTTTTGAAAACAGACAATAAAACTATAACTGACCGGAAGGGTAAAAGGGTGGAAGGTTGATCGAAAACTCAAATGAAACGAAAGTCTTGTCCTAAAAAATGCTTCACACCAAGGCCAAAAATTCAAGTCCAATTTTCCTTTCTTACATTTAATATTACTAGTCACGTGTAACAAATTTGATAGAACAAAATGATACTTTTTATTTTAATAATAGCTGTTTTTTTTGCAATTATTCTTCTGAGGATTTAGATCAAGCGAGTATAGCATAAAATTGAAATTTAAAGGGACTACTTACAGCTATAATATTAGATTTCTCATAAAAACCATCAAATTGGCATGAATCATACCAAAATTTGGATCAAACATTTTCAGGTTCAAATTTTATCGTTTCTATGTGTGCCAATCATGGCAATTTGATGGATTTGTTTAGAAAACTAAAATGCTTGCTATATATATATATACGTAGTCATTTTTAAACTATAAATCTATGCAAAATTTGCCTGACCCAGATCCTGATTCTGTGTCTTGTCATGTATCACATCATGTCTGTCATGTGTCATTTCATGTCATATATCATGTCGAGTATTGTGTCATATATTATGTTGTGTATAATGTTATGTGTAATGCTTTGCGCCATGTGTGTCATTTCATGTACCATGTCAGGTCATGTAACTTGTCAAAGTAAACAAAAAAGCCAACCGAAGCAAAAAAGGAGTCTTTTTGGCATAAAAAAGTAGTGTAAAAGTGTCCATTCGTATTAATTCGTAACCTGTATTCACCGAGAAAATATAAGCTTGGTTTAGTAATTTCTGAGATGACCTCTTACATATAAACAAACTCACTCTCTTTATATATAAGTGTATATGACCTTAGTCCTTTAGCCCTTTTTCGAAACAAAAAACTGTATATTCACATTATTAATAATCGTACTCCCGATCGCAGCCAATATGGAGCTACACGAACTGCAATTAAGCGAGTTAGCTCCTTATATACTGCTTGTGTGTGAAAAGGAACTCTAGTAAGATTTGAGGCGTTCACCTCATTTCTCTAAAAAATATCATATTTACTTAATTGGCCTTTTGAAAAAGGAAAATATTCAGCCAACGGGTAATTTGTGGAGTATGAGCCAGTTGTTGGTTTCTTTTTAAATTACATATATGTTATTTTGACGCTGACAGCTTTTTCGCTGCTCTCTCTCTTTCCAAATGCTTCTGCTCTACGGAAGTTCGTGTTTCTTTGAAAATTTATGAGATTGGCAAGCTAAATGATAACACAAATTATTCAAATTATTCTCGTGTTCGTCCTGTGCACATACAATTACCAAAATAACGTAAATATTGCTTACATTTTTATTCTGCTTCATTCATTCATTTTTATTAACTAAGCATTACTCTTTTTTGGAATGACAAGTGTAGAGTCTCTCTACAATCCTTAAAATAATTAGGTATAACAATTTCCTGGCTTATTAAGATTATTTTACAAAGTGTTTCATCTAAATCGGTTTAGTGGCTCTCGAGAAAATCGTGAAATCCAATAGCCCGCATGAAATTTATATTAAGAGGATGTACTTTTCGGTAGATTCGTCGTTAGTTCCGAGCGTCTCGATTATTCATTCTGAAATATTTCAAATCAAAAAAGTGTTTCAGGTCCAGGTGACGGTCTGTGTAAATCCGGGGTTAAGTTTCACGTCAATCTGTTCCCGAGAAGTTCCCCAACCTACATTTGCACATACATACATACAGCCCACACTGACAACGTTTTTTTTCTAATTTTATTAAGCTATTTGCCCATATGTGAGTGACACGACAGTCATCGTTAATTTAAAAAAAAGGGATATTTTTTTGTTGTAGTTCCATATGTTTTTATAGTTTTGCGTATAAAATATAAAATTATAATATAATATAATTTTAGGTAATTTTCACGACCGAGAAAAAACCTTACCGAGAATTAGAAGCAAGCAATCGTTCCGAGTACTACAATAAGAAGTATAAAATTTGTTTCGCAAATCAACAAATCCAACGGGCTTTCTATGATTTGCTTGATCATCCATGCTCTAAGTAAGAAGTTGTTTAATTATTCAAGCACAATACTTTTGATTCTAATATATTTTAGGTGCGAATTGCCACCTTTTCGATCTTTTGATGCTCTGAAAGATCATGTTCGCAAGGAGCATGAGATGTTCTTTTGTGATATTTGCACGGAACATTTAAAAATATTTTCTTTTGAAAGGAAATGTTATACACGTCATGAATTAGGTTTACATCGACGCAAAGGAGATCCTGACAACAAATCGCATAGGGGACATCCGCTGTGCCAGTACTGTGATTGTCGATATGTAGATAGAGATGAGCTTTTCCGTCATTTAAGAAGGGAGCACTACTTTTGTCATTTTTGTGACGCAGATGGGGCTAATCAGTTTTATTCGTAAGTTGCTTTTGTTGAACAGTACGCAGTGTATACGTTAACCCTTTGCATTCATTATAGCGATTATGATTCATTGTGTGAACATTTTCGCACAGAACACTACCTCTGCGAGGAAGGGGATTGTGTACGAGAACAACTTACTGCTGTTTTTCGTACTGATATAGATTATAGAGCTCACATAGCCAATGTGCACGGAAAATCTCTTGGTAAGTTGCAAGCAAAACAAGCAAGAACTTTGCAATTGGACATTACAATTGGACCCAGGGGACGATCGGCGCAACAAGAACAAACTATTGCTAGTTTGAGATCAAGAGGGTAATGATTTATGAAATACAGCTCTTTTTGTTATATAATTCAAATCGTTCTTTAAGTAGAATTGATGATATGAATGATATTGAGCCTGTTGGTTCATCGTCCATGTACGCACACAACCCTCCCAAAGTTATAGATGCGCACAATGAACAAGAATTCCCGTCCCTTGGGGGCACAAATAGTACTGCATCCGCTCTCACGCTTATAAGACCTAGTATGTCAATCCGCGCCAAAACTTATGGACCCGCAGGTCTTGCAAGGACGAAAGAAAATTTTCCAGCGCTAGACAGTGGTGGAGGCGGAGGAAATGGAGCATTCGAAACTGGTAAAATAAACGAAATTTCATACTGAACTTACTTGCTATTTAAAACGCAACGTTACAGCCAACAATTCTAAATATCCTCAACAGCCAGTAAGTGCCATTCTTAAAAACAATTCAACTCAACATAAGGGAGCTTCGGGTGGAGGCATGATAATTCATGTATCAAACAGACCTGCAAACGTTCCTTTTTCTGGTGGCGGAAAGAAGGCTCCTTACCAACAAGATTTTCCCGCCCTACCGGGGACTTCAAAGTATGCCTCAAATCTCCGAGAAGATTTCATACCCTCAAGCTCAGTTAATTTGAGTTCGGTATCGGCTAAGCATAGACATTTAGTTGATGACTATGTATCTGTTGCAAATTCGCAATCTAACTCTAAAATTACTATGATTCAGCAAGATGTAATTAAGGCACAGAAAAAAGCCGAACAATCTAAAAGTGTTCCTAAACTGTCCGACTTTCCTGCTTTAACAGACAACTCTCCTATATCAGATCCTTCTTGGGTAAAAAATAAGAAAGAGCAAGAGGCCGAGAATCGTAGGTCGAAAGTTACTCCAGCTCCCATTTTAAATGGATTCAATAATAATGTAAAGAAAACTCAAGAAAAAAAAGAGCAAATCAAAAATTCGAAATCAGTCTCTGATATGGACAACAATAACCAAACAAAAAAGAATAAAAAGCAAACAAAAAAGGACAATGATATCAAGAAGACAGAGATTGACACAAAACAAACAAATAAGCAGATAAAGGAAAAGAAAATTGACAATAATGAAAATAAAGCAACCAACAAAAATAAAAGTACTGAAAAAACAGGGAAGAACTTTAACCTTAACAACAGCCTTGACTTCCCGTCGATTGATTCAGCGCCCGTACCACCGCCTGGCTTTGAGAAGAAAATGAATTGTTCGAGACCGCCTCCAGGATTTCAAAATGTTACCTTGAATTCTGTTGCTAAACCAAAAAATAATTTAACATTTACTAGCTCATCTGGCGAAACTTATAGCATCGTTCCTTCTCATAAGTTCTTGGAACCACCGAACTCTTCGAAGCGAAATAAAGTAATTCAATAAATATATATTTTTTTTATATAGATTTTAACTGTTTAACCTCTATCATATAGGAACTTGTAACACATTTTCAAAACACTTTAAAATCACCAGAGGCTGTAGAAGAATTTCGTCGCATATCGCAAAAGTTCCGAGAGGGAAATTATAAAGCGTTGGCGTACTATGAGCATTGCGAGGCAGCCCTAAAAGATAAATTTGATGAACTTTTTCCAGAGCTTCTAGCTCTCCTGCCTGATATTAATAAACAACAGGTAAGTGCATTCAAATATATTAAAAAATGTTTTAAAAGTGTCTGAGTGCAAAATTTGTTTAGGAACTCTATCTTGTATATTCGCAACATTTAAAATCTCTGGGCAATTCGAAGAAGGTCCAAAGGCAGAGAAATAGAATGGAAGTATGTAGCATGTGTAAGCAGGTTTTGAAGGACAGCGATGCAGATGCTCACAAAAAATCGCATGCTTTGGAAAGTAATTTTCCAGTTTTACAAGAGGTTAACAGTCTTATTTCATCAGGAGCGAGAAAATAGCAGGGCAAAATTTATTTCGATACTAAACTATTTAGATAATATGAAACAGAAAAAAAAATTCAAGGTGCTAATGTATGTTTCACCCAAAACAATTTATATTATTACTAGTAACTGCGGCTTGCCTTTTGTGGTATGTATGAAAAGTTTATGAGAATTCAATTCCAAACAAAGTTTTGTAAAATTTCGTGTAAATATTGTAAAGCAAACAAAAATACAGCAAACAACACGTCGTTTTTATTTATAAAGAATTTCTTTTATTTTTTAACTAAAGTACTATGCTTTTTTACCTGATTTAAAAAAAAAATCAATTCCCTTCTATTCGAACTTTGTCGCGCATAACTGTGGATAGCCTGAATCGATTTCGATGATGATTCTTTTTATTGAATAGCGTTAGGTTGTCGAAGGGTACCTACAGTGAAAGTAGAGGCAGGGAAATCTATGGTAGAGGGGTTAAGTTCTATGTTCTATGACTCGTATACAAAGTTACTATGTTTTGCCCGATTCTGGGTCGGAATAGTGTAGGGTGATACTTGACGGAAGCTGTTCCCTCTAAAAAATGTTCTAATTCCTAAGTTGATAATCATCTCAATTATCATGACGTTTCAGATGACAGCAATAAGCTTCAAAAAACCATAAGTATTGTTTAAAATATATTTAAAAATTGCGTAATATTCCAGTTATTCAGTAATTACGATTAACCCTATTTTTCTCGGAAACTTGTTTTTCAATCAGGATTTAGAATATATATTATGTTGACTGAGAAAAGCGAGCTAATTCTAAAGTCCAATCCCAATCAATTCCCAGCATTTCAAAAAGCGGAATAGACACATGAAAACTTACTGGTGCTTTCAAACCCTTTATTAGGTGACAGTTACCAGTCACTATTATTAATTAATTGAATTCGGTTACTGACGAAGATTGGTAATCATTAAAGAAACAGAGCCCTTTTAAATGTGTAACCATAAAGCAGCAGCAGCAGTACTTGCACAGCTTTCAATAGCACGCTGTACTAATAGTCAGTAGCACAAAAAACGTTCAGCTGCATTTCACTTGATAGCAATAAAAGTTCAGCACCAGTTTCCAAAAGCAGCAGCAAGCGCATCAAGGACGAATTAAACCTTCAGAAAACAAAGCACAAGCATATACAAAAATGCTGGTGCTTTCAAACCCTGGGCTAATACAGCTCATTATGGGTAAGGTTAGTTTCTGTAACTCCGCAGGATCTACTGTAAAGGTCCCAAGTATTTCGGCCCTTGCACACCAGTGGAGTGGACAATCACCCATAGTCTTTACATCTGCATGATGGCGAGTCAACAAATTACTACTTTTAAGCCGATGCAGGTTCTACCAAAGAATATCAATAATAACAAAAAGGGACACTCTAATACCCTCTCAAAATTCCAACAAATATACAAGCTCTCGAAAATACACCCAGCAAAATGTTTCATTAGATTAAGCAGCCCAGGGCTACTACCTCTGTAAAAACCTAGAAGAAAAATAGAGAGAGAGATAGTCACCAAATTCTCACGACATCTTTTACAACGTAAGCAATAAAGTGGCGTATTTTTTCATAATGCGTTTTTAAAGGCGCCCTGGTTTGTTTGCATTGGTATCGGTCTCTCAATTCTACCTCCTCTCGCAATGTAAAGTTATAGGGAAATGACCAATCGGAGAAGAGAGAAGAGGCAGGTAGCACACACCGAGCATAAATAAGGACGAGGTTGTTTACATTTTTGTGATTTTGTCGAAACGCCGGACTATAAATCCAGATGTCTTTTATTTGGTATTCATTCGTTAGTTGTTCGACGAAAGTACTATGCTATAATGTTTGTAAGGGATGTTATTAATCATCAAATTGACTGCCCTTTTATACTGTCTCAAATGGGACTTTATGCACCTTCTCGCGACCTTAGGTCTCGTGAGCTTTTCCATGTTTGTTACCATAGAGTGAATTATGGCCTTAATGAGCCTATCACCCGTTGTTTAAGACAGGCGAACTCAGTTTGTGCATTTGATGGTCTGAACTTTTTTTCTAGTAGAGAGTCTTTTAAGCGGTATTTACTGTACGAAATTTTGATTTCTGGTAACTTTACTGTTGTTGGCATCTCTAGCTTTTAAGTAGTCTGTAGAAGTTGTAAACTTTGATTGATGAAATAAATAAATAAATTTTTTCATTGCGAATTTTTAAAGGTTTGAAATTATTGTGTGCTCCGCTCACTGCGAAAAGTACCGGGTGGTCTTGATTTGTTTGTAAATGTGAACAAGGTTAAAAGCTTTTATGTAAAAAAGAACACAATTAATTAAATTAAATTAAATTTGCTTTAGATAAATGATGGGTAAACATAATATAACGTGTTAGGTGTGTGGCTGTGGAAAAGGCAGCGTTCATAGAAAAGTTTTATGATAAAAGATTTGTATGAGGTGCACCCTGCAGGAGTGTTCCACTTTTCGCCCCAAACTTCTGTCTTTCTCTCACTTATGCTTTTTTTATTACTACCTATTTCTAGCATAAATTTCCACTTCGTTCCTGTAACCGTACCAAGGTCGAAAAAATATAAGGAAAAACGTCGAGTGTCCCCCCTGTCCCAAAAACTTAAATACAAAAATTGTGGAGCAATGTGTAATTCGCACAGAAAGTATTGAAAATTTTAAAAGCCGATTTGGCAATATTCGCCATTTATTCTCACTGCATAGATAGGTCATTTTTAATGACATTACTAGCTCACAGTTTAACAAATTCAATTCAATGCAAAGTTCCAGTTCCAGATCAGCAGCTCGTTTCTGTAATTTCGATTGAGAATATTCTCTATTCAATGACGTCACAAATATTGGTCGTCTTTAAATCGACTGAGCTAAGTTGATTTATTTTCGGATGTACCAGTAAAGAAAGGCATCGTGAATTGAATCTGGTGAAAATTAACGTTCGAATTTGAAACAGAATCTCAAGAGAGGAGAATATAAAAACACAGTGATAGAGAATGACGTCAAAGTGACGTCAAATAGAGAATTTGAATAGAGTTAAAAGTTACAGAAACGAGCTGCAGATCATTACAAAACCCAACTAATGAGGCGATCTGCTAATTTTGGATAGGACAATAGTAATTTAATGGAGATAAACCCCAATCAATGTCAGGATCTGTGAAATAACATATTTTTCGATAAAAATCATACTAGAAACTTTAAATGCGTTTCCTGAAAAATCTCTTTTTTCAAATTTTCTACGTGATAACTCAAAATCTAATTAATCGATTTTAATGCAGGAGTGCTTATTCTAAATTTGTTGTTCTACCGCCGCAACCAAAATTATTTTAAAAGACAAACATAATTGGAGAATTGTTTCTTTTTTTCAATAAACCACCATTTTTTTCTAATTATTTGTTAAATACTCTAATACCGGCCATAGCTACACTCTTCCTGAGTAAAACTTGTTTTTTTATTTCTGACTAAATAGGTTTTATCGTCTAAAACGTAACCGCAAAAAACACCAACTTTGACCTTTCGGTGTAAACGTTGAAGTGGAAAACGTCCAACGTTTTTTCGACATTTGCCGTTTTTTTATCGTGCAAAACGTGCGGCGTCAGTTTGCCGTATACTTGTCGAACGCAAGGCTTAGTTAGCGAAACAAATTGCAAATTTCAAAAGTACACAAGGGTACAAAACCGGCCAAGTCACACAACATTAACTATAATAATAAAGAAATCGCAGTAAGGAACCTTAGACTTGGCACGACTTTGTCTAGATTTCATTACTCTTTAGAGATAAACAAGCAGCTCCATCGAGACTTGGCTAGTTTTTTACAGAATGTTTTTGGTGGGATTTCACTGCTTTTTGTAGAAACGTGGGCATATTGATTTATTTTATTAGATTTTCTTATTTGACACAGTTTTTTTCTTTTTAGGAGTAGTTTTTTTATTATTATAAATCTTTCTTTTCTTTTTTTCCGGTTCTGATTCTTGTACAGTAGCAACAGTTTTTCGTATTGCCCATTCGCGTTCATTATTTATTCTTTTAGACGGTTTAGACGGTTTAATTTCTGAAAGATCGGCACGGTATTTACGCCTAAGCCGGTTGTATTCGGTGATCGCTGAAGCTTGAGCTTTTATACTCTTGAAGTCAACATTTATGAGGTGCACCCCATGAATCTAATCAGGGTCACCAGGTACTCCAGATCTTCGATTATCCTAGATTTTATAGTTTTCCCTTTATGTGGCCATTAAACCCTAACTCTGTACCAAATTTCAGCTCTCTGAGTTTATGGGAAGTACTAGTTCTATTCTGATGATCATGAGTGAGTGAGTGTCATAAATGCGAAACTTTGCTTTCGCTTAACTTCGGAACTAAATGACCTACGGACTTGAAATTTTGGATTTTAAGTATGTGATTATAGCTTACTGGATGACGGAAATTTCTGCGTTCTGGTCTTATCCAGAGGTTCTCAAATAGGGGCCTGAAAATGCGGCGCAATGGTTCCAGTAAAGGATGGTACGGCAGTGTTTGCTTCGCGCTCGACTTGGCGGGGGCACTGCCGTGCCCCCCGATCGACTTGGCGGGAGCACTGCCGTGCCCCCCGATAAATTTTAATACAGCTTCATAACGGTTTGCAGGCTCTAAAACAAATTTTAGGCAAATCCCGCAACAATTTTTTCTTAGCTTTTAACAAATATTCCCCATTTATCGTGCAAATTTGGACATTTGTAAACACGTTAAAATTACTGACTTTCTGATAAATACCGCAATATTTTATTGGAATCCTTACATAAATGAAATATCCGCATATATAAAATTAATAAATATAATTTGGAAAACATATTTTTACCGAACTTTAATATATAGTCCTCGGGCCCACCCTTTGCCGGGTTTGGTGACAACCGCTCTCTCGAGACTTCGTATAACGCTTCATTTTCTTGAGTCGGACAAATTTTTTATTTTGGAAAATTCTGGGAAACGGGGCGTTTTCCTTTGAGGATTTTCCAAAGTCATTGATTTGGTGCGAGCATAAAATTTATGACCGTAGTATTAATTTTGATTTAATTGAAAGATATTTATGTATAAAAAGCCAAACAACATACTGCGGACAAATGTTTTGGATCAGTGGGCGTGACCGCCACCTGCAACATGGGTAAGTTATGACGTCATACTTATTTAGTACCGCATAGCTCATCTTCTGAGAACTGGTTAAACAAATAAAAATTAATTTTTTTGTAGTATCGGCGGACACATTTTTCGGGGCATAAGGGGTGACGGACACCCTAAAGTCAAGGGTTTTATGCTAACATTTTATTTACAACCGCTGCTCTGATTTTGATTTTTTATTGTTTGAAATAGTTTTTACAACACACTGAGCCATCTGACCGACAATAATAGTTGGGATTTTAAGGGAAAAACTGGAAAAACATACTCAAATATATATATATATTAATTATTTCCACTATGAAGATGTTATAATAAATTAAAATTGAATTCTGATATTTTTTAACTAAAGTGACCTATGGTTGAATCAAAGCGATATAATAACAGGGGAACCGGTTAATTCGTGCGGTTTTTTTTCGAAAATTGAAGCTTTATTGTGAAAAAATGGTTACAAATTTAATATTCAAAGTATTGTCCATCGCTAGCTATAACCTTTTCCCATTTTTCTGGCAATTCCCGAATACCCTTTCTGAAAAATTCGGCCGGCTTCTCCGCTATCCACGAATCGATCCAATTTTTGACTTCTTCATAATTGGAGAAGTGCTGGTCAGCCAGGCCATGTTGCATTGATCGGAAGAGATAGTAATCGGATGGCGCAAGGTCTGGACTATACGGCGGGTGGGGTAGGACATCCCATTTGAGCGTTTCAAGGTAGGTTTTGACGACCTGTGCAACATGTGGCCGAGGATTGTCCTGTTGCAAAATTACCTTGCTGTGCCTTTGTTCATATTCCGGCCGTTTTTCGCGCAGTGTTCGGCTCAAACGCATTAATTGTCGTCGGAAGACTTCCCCTGTGATCGTTTCATTCGGTTGCAACAGCTCATAATAGATCACACCCAGCTGGTCCCACCAAATACACAGCATAACCTTCAGGCCATGAATATTCTGAACGGCCGTCGATGATGATGCATGGCCGGGGTATCCATACGTTGCCCGACGTTTTGGATTATCGTAATGGACCCACTTTTCATCGCCAGTGACAATTCGATGCAAAAAACTTTTTCTTTTGTGCCGTTGAAGCAGTTGTTCACACGCGAAAAATCGGCGTTCGCCGTCTCTTGGCTTCAATTCATACGGCACCCAATGGCCTACCTTCCGGATCATTCCCATTGCTTTTAGACGATCGGAAATGGTTTGTTGAGCAACGCCAAGTGATTTTGCAAGTTCTTCTTGCGTTTGGGATGGATCTTGGTCGAGCAGTGTCTCCAATTCGTGGTCTTCAAACTTTTTTGGCTGTCCGGGCCGTTCATCGTCCTCCAAGTCAAAATTGCCACTTTTAAACCGTGCAAACCACTTCTGGCACGTACGCTCAGCTAGAGCATGCACACCATACACTTCCACCAAAACACGATGACTTTCGGCAGCCTTTTTCTTCATATTGAAGTAATGAAGAAGTACTCCCCGCAAAAACACTTTATTCGGCACAAAATTCGACATTTTCAAAGTAAAAAAAAGTATTGTTGTTTACGCTTCAGCTAAATGACACATACTGATTCTGAAACTATATGACAGTAGCTTTCCAACACATATTTGGAAAGGTGAATCACTGGAATATAAAACAAGTTACGCCATCTGTTAGAAAACCGCACGAATTAACCGGTACCCCTATTAAATTGGATTTAAGGGGGTATCCCACTCTAGAACGTTCAAAAAATGCATTTTTTTTTAGTTTTGAAAAATTCTGTGTTTTTTCCTGAATCGTTTAAGCTATCTCTTGCCACAAAATTTGAAAAGCTCGCGCCGCTACAGGCGATTCCGTGCGCAGCTGCGCGCTCTCCACCACTCTTAACTTTAACTTAAATGCCGTTTTTCTCAAAACACCGTTTTGAGGAATGGTGTGCAGCATTCTGAGAAAACCATTCATCCGAAAAATTTCAGATTTTGGTACAAGCTGTGTTAGCTTTGTCTCTATGACCTAAGTGGAGCAAATCAGGCATTTTTACATTTACATAGCTTGTATCCCATATTTTAACAGTACAAAATCAACTAAAAAATAAAACTTATAGTAGAAAAAATTAAAAAAATTAATAAATTTTTTTTTTTCAAAATGTGCCACACTCATGCCATAGCCACATATATAAAGAGTACTATTGTGCAATCTCATAATTTTCAGATTATTTGTTTGGCTGTTATCGTGCACACCGTTCCTAAGGTATGAGTCACAGTAGCAGGCCTGCCCTGACCCAACCACTCATAAATAAATCTATTTTAAGCCATTAACATCATTTTAAGTAAACCACATCGCGATTAGTCCGATTATTTATTGATATTACAATAATTTTTAATGATTAATTTTAAAATTTTTATAATTTTTACTTATATCCTAGTACTGCGTCTCCGTCAGAGCACGACTCGACTTCGATAAATTTTTATTGGTTGTGTATGGCACGACATTGAATGTTCGCGAAAGACTTAATTTTGATTTTTTTGAAAATTTCACATTTTCTGTCCGTCAGTTGATTTTACCCATTTTTTTTTTGTCCGCCAACTACATCACTGATCAGTTAATTAACTATTTTACATATTCATGTTCTTGACGGACAAGTGGTTGTAAATAAAATGTTAGCATAAAACCCTTGACTTTAGGGCGTCCGTCACCCCTTATGCCCCGAAAAATGTGTCCGCCGATACTACAAAAAAATTAATTTTTATTTGTTTAACTAGTTCTCAGAAGATGAGCTATGCGGTACTAAATAAGTATGACGTCATAACTTACCCATGTTGCAGGTGGCGGTCACGCCCACTGATCCAAAACATTTGTCCGCAGTATGTTGTTTGGCTTTTTATACATAAATATCTTTCAATTAAATCAAAATTAATACTACGGTCATAAATTTTATGCTCGCACCAAATCAATGACTTTGGAAAATCCTCAAAGGAAAACGCCCCGTTTCCCAGAATTTTCCAAAATAAAAAATTTGTCCGACTCAAGAAAATGAAGCGTTATACGAAGTCTCGAGAGAGCGGTTGTCGCCGAACCCGGTAAAGGGCGGGCCCGAGGACTAATACGGAACAGAAATCTTTCTTACTTACAAAACTGACAAAAGAAAACTATATACAATTTTCGGGCTTCATTGACATTTGTTTTGTCCGTTTTTCCTCCTCCCACTCCACAGGATGGGCCTTCTTCCGATGTGCATGCATATTAGCACCCGAATTAAAAGTTTTAGGGCAAAAGGTACACGTATACAATACTTCACCAGTATGTACAGTCATATGTTCCTGAAATTAAATAACAATATACATCTAAATTATATTAAATGCTCAAGAAGCAAACTTTTAAAGTGATTGCTCTTTTAAACGCCTTATCACATAATGTGCATTTAAATTTTCTCTCGCTTAAATGCACAAATCTTTTATGTTTGAGAATAGCATTTCTGGAAGGACCTTGTTTTCCGCAGACGTCGCATTTATGTATCATTCCAGCGTCCTGATGTAACCTCATATGCGCTCTCATTGTGTGTTCGTTTTTCATCCACGCACTGCAGATTTGACACTGAACTCGCGGTAAATTTTGTCCTAAATGTTCCAACTGATGCTTCTCAAAAAATACCCGACTTTTGAATACTTTTGCGCAAATCTCACACATGTGAGCATATGTCTTTTCATGGACAACTCTTTTATGAGCCCGTAGGAGGGCATCAGAGGCATACCTAAAAATTAAATATAGTAAATATTAAAATAAAGCATAAATGTTGCCTGGATGCATAATTAAAAAAGTATTAATTTAGATAGGTGCTATCGGTGCATCACTGAAACCCTAATCTGAACACGAGGGGTGCACTCGCGGAGTTTTGGCCCATACGTCGCAGAACATGTAGTGTAGGTCTAAATTAGAGCTATAAATTTGTAGTTTAAACATCAATCTATTTATAGGAGAAGCTTAAGGTTTAGGTGTCTCAGAAAGCGAAAGAGGATAGAGTTACCTAATTGGTTAAGATCAAGTAGGGTTGAAGTTTGGAGAAGATAGCCACGAAATTTAGGACAGGAGGTTAGAATATAGGTAACTGGTAGGTGTTATGTGAAATTATGGATTTGGATTTGGTCTTGCCGATGTAAAAAGTTTTCGTGGATAGGTCGTGTACTGTTCTTATTCTGAGTCAAACCACCATATTTCTTCCGATCATTTATAAGTCATAGGAAGATTTAGCTCTAGGCCAATGAGAATGAAGAAATATGTTTTGTAGTTCCAGGCAGGCTGCTTTCTTCTATTAAATACTGACGGGGTCACCCCCAAGGTGTTCATTAAGACATTCATTGCTGCTTTGATGCTCATTTGGCCCGGCCCAAGGCATAACTTTATCCCTTATCCTTGAAAGTTATGTCTTGAAACTCTGAAAATATAGTCGAGGTTCTTCGCATTTGCGGTTGCTTTCACAGTTGCTCTAGGGTCAGACCAAATAATGATTAGAATGTTTGTCTCTTTGGCAGTGTCCAAAGCTTAATGCAAAAGCTTCACGGGTTTGTATTGGGCAGTCAGGATGCGAGTTTGTGAGCTTGGGAACCCAATCACCATTGACGTTTGAGTAAATAAATCCATGGGTGGAGAAGCTGGCATCCGTATACTAAAAGTCTGGAGGCAGAGTGGACCAGATGGTGAGTGGGTAAAGGGAGAACTTAACTACGGGGAGAAGGATATGGATATAAGAAAGAGGGGGAACGGGTTGAGTGAATAGAGATCTTAGAGCTGAGTGCAGAGGTTGAAATGGGTCTGTTATATTCCTAGACTCTAATGATAGCTGGCATTGTTCAAACTGTTTTTATAAGAAGGATCTCAATGGATGATGTTCTAAAGACTCCTGAAGCGGTTCTGGCGATAGCATTGAGGACTACCTGTAGCTAACTTCATAAAGTATTTAGCTAAATTAAGCTTTGATGCAAAATTAAAGCATTTTGTAATCTCATATTCACACTCACGGTTTATCACATTCATCGCAAATATATTTCTTTTCTTCTGGCGACAAATGGCTAAGTTTGTGCTGTTCCAGCTTAAACTTTTTCACAAAGCTCTTTGGACAGTGTTCACATTTGAATAATTTCATATCTGGTGGAGCATGAGCTAATAAGTGATTGCTTAAGCAGCGCTTATCAGCGTATATCTTATTACAAACTTTGCACCTAAAATTATTTTTCATGAAACATAAATGAATAAAAAATCCGGAAAACTGTACTTAAACATATCGGGATTTGTGTGCCACAGAACATGCTCGGCTATCAGTGGACGTCTGTGGAACTTTTTGCCGCAACAAAGTATAAACCCTCTTATATAATGCATGCTCTGGTAGTGCTCAAACAACGGTTCAAAACTTTCACAATTCTCATGGCAAATTTCGCAGATCATTTTGTAGTATGATTCGATGAGCTTCTCTTCCTTTTCTTTCTCCGCCTCTATCATATCTTTTTTAACAGGTTTTCTGCGTTCTCGTTTGATCTTTGTTTCAGGTACATATTTATCACCGTCGCTATGAAAGTCTGAAGAAAAATAAAATAATAACTCTGCGATTAATTGGCTAACGTTGGAATTACTTACCATCCATACATGTATTCCCACTATCATTAAATTCTTTTTCCTTTGACGATGATCGACTTCTTTCAATACAACTTGATTTTCGTCCTTTTCTGGTCCTTCGGTTTACTGTTTTGGATTTACTTTGCTCCTCTACTATCTCACAATTATCTTCTTCTTCATCACCATCTTCTTCAAGTATAAGTTCAGTAATTTTACATTTAGGAGATTCCTCCTCTTCCGGTACTGACCCCCGTTCAGAACTAATGTCTATCGGAGAGGAAAGGAAGTATTATTCAATATTTTCAAATCAATATTTATCGGAGCTCGTAGGGTAGGGGGGAAAAAATATTGCGTACCATATTGAATCATCACTGAATAAAGGCCCAATTACAATGACCGGATCTGAACGGATAGAAATATCAAAGCACGCAGTGAAACGGCTAGGAAAAAAACACCGATTACAATGACGTACCTGTTCGGATTAAAACGTCAAAGTAGTTTTTAAATCTCAAAAGTGCGAGAAGTAGAAATGCATATAAATCGGAAAAGAAAAGCATTTTGAATATTTCTAATGTTGTGTAAAACTTAAAAATTGAAAAGTAGAAGAAAAAACCGGTGGTGGCAGTTCTCCTGTTTGGCACTTCAATCCGTCAATCCGTCGATTTCTAAACATACGAAATTTACTGCGCGTAGTTCCGGTCGAATGCGCTTGTATCCGTTCAATGTAATCGCTGAGGTAGAAAACGTATGGTGGGAAAACCAATTTGACGTTTCAACCCGGTTCTCTTGCGCTCATATCCGGTCATTGTAATTGGGCCTTTAGTCTTTCAAAATCAAGATGATGTTCCCTGGACTATTTTACAGCCATAAGCTGTGTTTAAAAATTACATATCAGGCGACCATTATTTATAGTTCATTCAGATGTTTGTGGTCTGATCACTCCTATAGATATCATAGATGATTATTTTGTTATTTTGTAGGTGAATGCACACATGATTGTGTAACGTATTTAATCAAACACAAATCAGATGTATATAGATTATATAACCAATAGCGAGGTTCAGTTTAACTGAAAATTAGTAAATTTATATATTGATAAGAGAGAATATTTATCAAACGAAATGAAAGATTATTGTGTGCAAAAAGGAATAACATTTCATCTAACAATCCCACAAACTCCTCAATTAAGGGGGTATTATAGTGTAGAAATTCGAAAAAATCGGATTTTCTTTTTCATATTCACATTTTTCACGAAAAAATTACAAAATGGCGGCATTTTTTCAAAAATTCACTTTTTTTTGTCCCGGAAAAATGCCGCCATTTTGTAATTTTTTCGTGAAAAATGTTCCATTTAGGTTCAATCCCTGGGGATTTTGATAAAAATTAACCCCATATTTTTTTTTTTCAGACGTTCCATACGCTCCCAATCGCGCCCGCAGTCAGTTTTTGTGGTTTTTTACAAAAAAAATTGTACAAAGAAAAAAACGAATCCAAAAAATTAAAAAAAATTTGATTAATGTATCTACTGTTTTTCCCTTCAATTTTCCAATTTTTCCAAATATAAAAAATAAAAAAATTGGGTGTGTCACGTCCCCTTAAGTAAATTGGGTACGCTCTATCGATTGGCGCTATTTTCAGCTTCCGGTTTCGACGGGAAGTATCTTTTTTAAATTGAATGGGTACATTTTGACCTCGAATTCAGATTCCACGATGACAAATACACAACTTTCATTCAAAACACTTTTCCAAAAAAACCGTTTTCGCCCTATAAATGACCTTTGAAGTTGGTCAAACCGGAAGTATCCCTTTAACTCCGGGATTGCAATTTTTTACAGCGAATTCACATTCTACGTCATAACTTGTGCATGCTGGGTTTAACCCTTAAATGCGCAGTATTGTTTAAAAACAACAGACACTAAAATGTTATATAAATTCGGATATACCAACTTTTTAGAAATAATCTTTTTTATTATTGTTAACATTTGATTGGGAAATTAAAACTCTGTATTGGCGACAAGGCTAATTATTTTGTCCCCTTCTATGGCCTTTTCAAAGTGACAACTACTAATGTTCGGAAGTTTTGGCGGTAGATAAAGATTTTTATAAAAACTTTCTGATGAATTTTGCAGGTAAGAATATGAGATAAATACCTTATTATTGTTTATTACATAGAACTGTTTTTAAATTATTATTTAAAAAATACTTTTGATTTGTTTACCATAGTTTATCAGTGTGCAGTGTAGTTTATAAACAACAATTTATTTTGTGAAACAAATATACTAAAAAATTATTAAATATTTTTTAATTGACTTACATTCTAAATACTACCAAATTAATTTTTTCCCAATAATATCGCGCTTTTAAGGGTTAAATGAGGACTTTATCGCCTACACCTCCACCAGTCGGAAGTAGACTTTCAACCGCGCGTATTTATGTTTTGATCATAAATTAGTATTTTATTCTATACATTAATTAGTTCAGCTGGCCCCATTAGAATATCGTAATATAAACTAAAAAATGTTGCATACGTCGATACACCAATGGGACTGGAAAGCTAGGTTTACGGGACACGTCATTTTGACGCATTTCGAATTTCATTGGGAAAATTACAAAAAAAAATCGCATTTTTCTTTTACCTCTTGTAATGACTTTTATCCATTTAACGAGGGAAATATATATTGAAGTTTATTTTTTTTTAAATATTATAATAAGTTTTGAAATATTAAAATTCTATATGTGGTATACCTATCTCTACAGATATGCGTCAATTTGAAGCGATCGTAATGTTAGTAAATTGGTTTCCCTCGTGTAAGACGCAGTTCTTCAATAATGTAAACGTCAATTGTAAATACATATATACAATACAGAGGCGATACCTTGATTCCGTTATCTCAACTGAAATAAGCCCGATGAGCATCAAAAAAAAAAAAATTAAACGCATGATGTGAATTGCAGTCATATTAGGTCTGTCTGGTAACTTTTGGGTAAAAATTTCTTGAGTAAAAATCTGGTAAAAAGTTTCATATGGTAGTGGAGATAAACATCAAAAGTTACCAGACCACTTCAAGTAAAAATTGGGTAAATCTTACTTGTGTATGTAAATTGTCAAACGTGATCAAGATGTTAGAGGGAAAATTTATGGATTTATTTAATATTTTTTGATTTTGAATAGATTTTGAAATATGTTTTTTATTTATTTAAACAATTTTTCAATAATTTCTTCTTCTATCTGAATCGCAACACAAAATTGAAACACACAAATGACAAATTACACAGTGACAAGCAATCGGTGATTTTACCCAAATTTACTCGGTCTCCGCAGCGTGGGTAAAATCTGGTAAAATTGTGTAAGAGGAGAAGTGCTGTCAAGAGCTCCATTTTTTCCCTACGTGAGGTTAACAGACACTTTCAGGTAAAAATTTTACCCGCAAGTAAAAACTTTATAGATACCAGACAGGCCTATTGTGAAAACATTTTGGATATTTTAGTTGCTATTAGTTTGTGCATAAGGGCCTCAAAAGCTCGGTTTGTAACGCGACACGTTGGTTGCCAGCAGAGCGCTAAAGGTTATGGGTTCAATTCCCACCAGAAACACTGTTCATAAAAAGTGGTATCACAATGTATCTATAATAGCCTAAGTGTGTTTTCGGACAAGCCACATCAATCTACGACTTTAGTTTGTACATTGAAAAATAATATACTACTGAATTTTTTTAATTAGTAATATTACTGTGAAACTCAATTTTACACTATTTTGACTAGAGATGCCACGAATATTCGGCAACTATTCGGTATTCGGCTATTCGGCCACTTTTTTTCGCTATTCGGTATTCGGCCGAATATGGTTAACTATTCGGCCGAATACCGAATAGCAATTTATTTATTATTTTTTTATTACTAGCTGTTTTCCCGCGACTTCGTCCGCGTTAATTATAGCCCATGTCATTTCTAAGGCTCTAGAGTATCTGTGTACCAAATTTCATTTAAATCGGTTCAGCAGTTTTGGCGTGAAATCGTGATAAACAGATTTACTTTCGTATTTATGATAAAATATAGTAAGGATTACCAAATAAATCATGAAAAAAGAACTCAAAATATTACTCACAAAGATATATTTATTTAACCAAAAAAAAGAACTAACAAATTAATATTTAAAATCTACCAGTGGTAAGTTATGATGAATGAAAACAATTTTTTTAGCGTTTGTTGATAGCAGACGATTGCGTTTTTCCTCATAAATTATACCTGCTTCCGAAAACAGCCGCTCACTATACACACTGCTACCGGGAGATGATAAATACATCTTAGCAAATTGTAAAAGGGTTGGATATTGTTTCGCGTTTGCTGACCACCACTTGTAAGGGTCTGCTGTCCGATCTAAACGAACAGATACCATGTAAAAATCAAGTTCATTTGCAACCGAATTTTTCTGTTCCACACCTTCATCTGAACGAACATTTTCTGCAGCGACAGTTGTGACTTATCGCCCGCGGAAAGTACTAAGTGTGGCCGAATATTCGGCTGCCGAATGTTCGGCGCTTCGGCCAAGAACCTCGCCGAATATTCGGTATTCGGTATTCGGCCAAATTACTATTCGTGGCATCTCTAATTTTGACGAATAGTCCTTTTTTATCATCTAAACATGTCTAGAAGAGAATATACAATGTTGAAAAACATAGTCAGTATAAGTGAGAAGGGCTCTGGCGCGAGCTCTGAAGAGGAGAGAAATTCAGATGAAAGTGGACAAGCATGGGAATTCTCACCAGTGAAAAGGAAAATATACACAATTTAAGTCCTAGTAAAAAAAGGAAGCGTATCCTATCCAAATATGAGACCGAGAATGAGACCTGCCAAATTGAATATTCTAGAAGAAACAGGGGCAATAACACCTGTACAAAGTGCGCAAAGATTTTTTGCGGAAACTTAACAAACAAAATTGAGTATTTGTATGAAAGATGCGTCGTATAAATGTAGAACATTGAAATAATGTAAATAATAATAAAAAATATACTGGAACATTATTATTTTTTTTATTGGGAGCGGGGAAATACTTCTCGCACCTTAGGTGTCCGAAGACACCCGTGTGCCGGCTAAAACCCTGCTCCCCGTCCCCAGGAGCTCCACTCCGGAACCGTCTGTAAGAGATTACTTCAGGGTGGAGTCCTATTTAGCCGCCCCCGCCGCAACAGTGTTCCAAATCGCTCAAAACGTGGCAAAAATTCGATTTTTTTTTCTCGAAATCCCACTAGAAATGCTTGAAACTGAGTACATGGGGGTTTTCGGTATCGCTGATTTCATTTCCGTTTCCAAAACTGAAAAATTCAAAATGGCGGATCCAATATGGCGGACCGAAATTGCAAAACCTTGTCAGATTTGTACCAAACTTGGTATATAAAAGTTATTGAATGCCATTGTTTTATTAAATAACAAATTAATTGTTTTTTTAATGTCTAAGGATTATCCTGAACAATACACACACTGAAACAATCGAAAACACTCCTTTTACTAATCGTAAATAAACATGAGTGAATTATGCCGGAAAAAAACGTCTTCAACGCAGCAAAAAAAGGTCGAAATTCGAGGAAAAACGGTAAACTTATTTTTATGCATGGTACTGCTTAGTAGCGTAGCTAGCTCTCAGGATTAAAATTTCTCGGGGGCCCTTTTTCGAAAAATAAGTAAAAACACTCTCATAAGCAAAATACAATACACATATAGTAAAAAACTGCTTGTAATGTCCTTGTAAAAATATCGTAAAATTTACTAATTTGAATCCGGCATGATAAATTTAATCCACCATCTTGAATCCCACAATTGAAATAAAGTATTTCAAATCCGTGACCTCTCTGTACAAATTCAAATGAGAAATGGGTAATATTTAGCAATTTCCAACAGCCATATTGGATCCGCCATTTTCAATTTAAAACAGCCTAAATCTTATACCCCATATTCATCACCGTTAGGAGAATAAGTTCCCATTGGAATGGAACGACACAGCTTTGTAGAGGTAAGATAAAATTTGAATATTTACTCGATGACTACTCTGCTAACTTTAACAGTTAAAAACATAGTAAAATGTAGTATTAGTAAAAAAATTATTATAATGTGAAGCATCAGGATGTCCATAATAAATCTATATATTTATAAATATCGTTTGTTGACTTTCATTTTGTTAATTTTGGCCAGCTTTTGAGCGATTTGGAACACTGCGGCGTTTTGAATTGAATTTGTCTGAGGGGAGAATGAATTTCCTTTTTTGTTTTTTGGCAAACGTGTTTTTAATAACTGCGGCCACTGACATATAAGAACTGGACTGCTGATCCCGTACAAAAACTCACATCAAAAGCAAGACCAAATTTTGACCGAATTCTAACTATCTCGCTCTTTCTTAAGCCCGCAGGCAGACAAATTTACAAAAAAAAATGGCCAATAGCCAAATGAAGGTGGCGCCATGTATGTGCACTTCTTTTGGTTTTTTCTAGTATCTTCGCGTGTGATACATCTTTTTGATACTCCCAATAGATAAATAAAAGTAAACACAAGCTTTTTGCACATCACTTTTACCCACGACAGCCTTTACAAGTTGCCCGCCAACTCATCATTTTCCGTTGCAATCAGCTGTTAGAATAGTTTAACGATGTCCAACAGATGGCTACTTCATTTTGTGATACAATTTTTAGCTTGGGTTGGTATAAACGAGAAATGTGAAGGTTAGACAAAGGCAGAAAAATAATTTGTATAGCTATCTTTGTCTTTCTTAAGACCGCAGCTGATTGCCGCGAGGAACATTTTTGTGAAAAAACTTAAAATTAAGCGTGATATAAAAGAAATCGGTTCATGACAGCTTAATTATTTTTTATTTGCTTCATTTTAAACATAATTGTGCGGTATTTTAGGGAATTTTTAATGGCATGATTTGCGCCATGTGGTTTGAGCTTGCGCTAAAAATGGTCTCGTTTTTCAGACGGGCGGTTAGCAGTCCAGTTCCTCTATGTCAGTGACTGCGGCCATACAAGAAATTTTCGACTAGGAAATTTGTTTAAATACCAGAGCAAAAATTTAAATGCAGCAAATTAACAATTTTGCTCAAGAAGGTGTGCCTTCAAAATGTTTAAAAAACTGATGATTTTTTATTACTTATTATAATTCTATATATTTTTGAGAAAAGTTTTGAATAAAATAATTGAATAATTACATTTATGTAATTACCAAGTTATAAAGCAGATATTAAATTTAAAAAGAGCTAATAATAAATTTACAAATAAATCAAAATAATTTGCAATTATTCCAGCATATAATTCCAATATCGCCAGAGCTGTTTTTTTCCTGGTAGTCATGTACTGTTGCCATGCAAAATTCCGGGAAACTCGCACCCATCCACCCCAACCCGAGCGAACAGATGCGCTGGCGCGGGGTGCTCGCTTAATTCCACGGTACCGAACTTTCTAGAACACTCAGCTGTGCTCAAACTCCGCTCATCCTGCCTCCTGCTCTCTTGTTCTACTTCTAGCTAAACAGATATACAGTGGTACCTCGATATACGAGTGCCCTAATATACGAGTGTTTTGAGATACGAGCCGCCGAGCGAGCGATATTTTGCTTTGAGATGAGAGCAAGATTTGAGATACGAGGAATCGCACACTACGCCGCTGCACACGACCCCAACATGCGGGGCTCATGTTGGGGTAATGTGCAGCGTCTAACAGTTTCTCCCACCTAAGGCTATCCTGAAAGGGAGGAAGAAACAAACCTCCTTGGACAGTTTTTTTAAACGATCTGCAGGTGAAAATGAGCAAAGCGTGACGAAAAAAGCGAAGACCAGTGACGAAAATTAAGCGCTTCCGTAAGCACTTCACTTTTTCTTTTATTATGTTTTTACAGAATATGTATTTGTTATTTATAAATAAATGTTTCTTCTTGTAAATACATTTTTCTTATTCAAAAACACTTAACAAAAACAACTGAGGTGGTGTTTTGGGAGCTGGAACGGATTAATGGCATTTCAATTAATTTCAATGGGGGAAATTGCTTTGAGATACGAGCAATTTGACATACGAGCAAGGTTACGGAACGAATTAAACTCGTATGTCGAGGTACCACTGTATTGATTTTCGTCCAGGCTGCTACGCAACCGTAAGCAACATGCGAAAATTTCCGGCGCACACCACTTCACAGTGCCGGCAAAACAGAGAGACTATGTTGATTCGCTCATCTTCAACATGTTCTCAGAAACAAATTTCATGGCAACTTGTCGTGGGTCCCAATATCACAACCCAGGAGCTCTTGAAGTACGAGTGTTCATTGTGCATCTTGTAGTTTATATGATCTTTGATTAAAGTCAAGAAGCTTAAGCGCATGGGTCATTTAATCAGAAGCTTCTAGTATTGAGAGCTTGCTGATTTCGCAGATCAAAACATATCTATAAATTAACTTAATCGCACCATTGTATGCCTACTCCAATTCAATAAAACGCCTAAAATTGTAGGACTCGCTTCTGTGGCCACCAGCAGAAATTGGTGAGCTCTTGCCATGTAGATCGGCAACAGATTTCAAACTTGCTTAATGTCTTAAACGGACTCTAATAAATTAGCCTAAATTTTAAACATTTTCCAACTGAAGTAATCAGAATCTAAGCAAAAATACTTGCCAAATGTTGGATTGATTTGTTCAGTTTCGTCATGAGATTCAACTTTAAAATCCTCGAATCCTATCGAAGGTTCAATTTGGGCGTCAACATTGCGAATCATGACATCTCTCAAGCCCTGCTGCTTTTCCTCTAAAAAATTCAGGTGGCTCTCGTATATTACGGTGATTCGGTCCTGAGCCCTCTGCACTTTCTCATATAGTTCGTGGAAATCCTCAATTTTATTCCAGCATAAGGTGCACACCTTGTTAGATATCTGATCATCGCTTTTAATCTGCGAGAAGCAAAACACTATAATCCTAATTTTCAAATATAAAAACAGGCTTTACATCAAACCAAAAATGCTGCGATATGACTTCGTTAATCCTAAGTTGTTCCCCAATTGCACTGTGCACCTCCAGGAATGTGTCGCCTTCCTCCAAGCATAAGCGGCAAATCACTTGGTTTGTCATAACTCCTTGAAATAGAATTTTCACCCATATAAATTTCCTAATACCGCAAATGGCATATTTTCCGCCGATTTTTTGTAAATGTCGCGGAAAGCCGTCAAAACAGTTGTTGACAACTTTGCATTCCAATCATCCACAATCCACAAACAAAATAATGTACATGATTAGTAAAAATTTTTTGTCTGGGCTTACAATTCTTTTTTACGATTTACGATAATAAAGTAACGCAAATTTTTTTAAATTAACGGCCGAAACGCAGTTTGGTACTTGCTGGCTTTGACTTACTATATTTTATTGCATTTAAGGTTGAAACAGATAAAAAGTTCCACGGCATTCGTCACCACTCGCAAAAAGTGACCGAGCAGTGCACAACTCTTTAAATCATGAATGATAAAGCAGTTGCTTTCTCAGTGTTTTTTTTCTTATTTCAAATAATTTCTTCCCAGAATTTATAATTGCACCATAAAACCATAATGTCAAGAATGTCAAACTGCCGTTTAACATTTGCGGGTGTTAAAAGTAGATGAACTTATCGAAGGACGAGTGTTAACCACTCGCCTATCTCTTCATTTTATTGTAAAATTGATGTATTTGGCATTTGCAAGTGGTGACGAGTGCTCTGAAACTTGTTATCTGTTTAGGCCTTCAAAATTTAAATACTTCAAAAAATGCTTATCTTATGTCTGTATAACTAATCTAGATCACGCGAAAGCAAAGCAGACAGACCACTGTAAAAATTGTTATGTAAGCTTCATCGGTTTAAATGCAAGCGTTACAGATATCAGTTTATTTTAAAAAAATGTTGGAAACAGAAAAAAAGAAAGATAAGTCTAAGCTAACATCTGCCTTGGTCTGAATTGATCCAATATAATATAATAAAAAAATAGTGCGTGGAGTCCCTCCGCGCGGAAGAAGTGAAACTTCGTAATCGGGAAATGAAAATAGGAAGGGGTAGAAATTGATTTTTAGTGAACTCATATTGTTTCTTTAAGACAAACTTTTTAACATTCTCGCCCTGGAAAATGTATTTGTATTAATAACTAGCTGGGTTACCCGGTTTCACCCGGCGTTGGGTAAATTCTTACTAATTAAACACTTCTCAAATGTTCTAGTTTGTTATATTCTAGAAATTGTTTCAATCCGAAAACCCCTTTATGGATCCGCTATCTTGAAATTCCAAATCTTAATAATATTCAAAATTAGTGGCCTTAAAATAAGCATTGTACCAACTTTCATTCAGATCCGTTGAAATCGAGAAATGTTGGTCGCCATATTGGATCCGCCATCTTGAGTTTGGAAATTTGGCTAATATTCGAAATTAGTGTCCTCAGAATAATCATTGTACTAATTTTCAGTAAAATCCGTTGAAATCAAGAAATTTGGTCTCATATTGGACCCGCCATCTTGGATTTACAAATTTTGATAATATTCGAAATTTGTAGCTTCAGAATAATCATTGTACCAATGTTCATTAAAATCCGTCGAAATCGAGACATTCTGGACGCCATGTTGGGTCCGCCATCTTGCATTTAGAAATTTTAATAATATACAAAATTAGTGGTCTCAGAATAATCACTGTACTAATTTCTATTACAATCCGTTGAAATCGAGAAATTTTGGTTGCCATGTTGAATATGGAAATTTTGATAATATTCGAAGTTAGTGGCTCCGGAATAATCATTGTACTAATTTTCATTAAAATCCGTTGAAATCGAGACATTCTGGTCGCCATGTTGGATCCACCATGTTGGATTTGGAAATTTTGCTAATACTCAAAATTAGTGGCCTCAGAATAATCATTGTACCAATTTTCATTAAAATCCATTGAAATCGAGAAATCTTGGTCACCATATTGGGTCCGCCATCTTGGATTTGTAAATTTTGATAATATTAAAAATCAGTGACCTCAGGATAATCTTTGTACTAATTTTCATTGAAATCCCTTGAAATCGAGAAATATGGTCGCCATTTTGGATCCGCCATCTTGGATTCCTAAATTTTGATAATACATATTCAAAATCAGTGACCTCAAAACATTCATTGTACTATTGTTCATTAAAATCCGTTGAAATCAGAAAATCTTGGTCGCCATATTGGATCCGCCATCTTGAACTGCTAAATTTGAACAGCGGATTTGAAATCCCCATCCCGCAAAATCCCTGTATACCAATTTTTTCATGAAAATCGCTTCAAAATTAAAATTTTCAGCCGCCATCTTGGGTCCGCCATTTTGAAAACCTACATAGTATCGTATAGCCGTTTCCTGGTTCTAAGCTACCTCCCCACCAATTTTCAGCCAAATCGGTACAGCCGTTCTTGAGTTATAAATAGTGTAACTAACACGACTTTCTTTTATACATATACATAGATGTATGTGAGTGCGTCATAATGTAATTTCAAAAGAGAAAACCTAACAATCAATTGATATTCACAAGAAACGTACCTTGACATAACCTTAAATCCGTCGCATTGTCCGTGGACTGTCTTCCAAAGTTCATCTGCGATACAAAAGCTACTTTCATGAAATAAAGCTATTTTTAGCTTATAAAGCAAAATTAGTGCTTTAAGCTCAGTACTGAAATGCGCTTGCATATAGGAAAGTTGCAGCTTTTGAGAAGCGTTAAACGTTTAAAGCAACCTTGTTTTGGAAGTCCCATTAGAAGTTTCACTTCAATAAACCTCTTGAGTCTTCGGAATGAAACCATAACGACATTTATTTCTTAATACTGGTTGGTCCTTTCCATAGAAAATTGAAGCAAAATCTGTTCTATCCATCAATGGGCCATTACACACGTGTATTCTCGCAGCGTATTCAAACCGATTTTATAGGGGAGAAGTAAGCGACGCGAGGAGAAATCTCTACAAAAGCGCTGAACTTTGGAGAGTAAATGTGCATCACAAATCGAATCTATTTATCGTGTTGTCACGAACTAACACAAAACGAAACGAGCAGGCGGGTTGTTTTGATTGATTGATTTGATGGATTTTTAAATAATTGTTAATTCTTATTCGTATAGCAATATGCATCAGTAGCAGGAATACCCGTGTGGAAACGCTGACTTTCCACTGTGTGTTGTCAAAACGGTTGCAATGTGTGTGTGCCGTATTATTTAAAAATCCATCAAATCAATCAAAACCCCCGGGAATACATATAAACACAAGCCGTGAAGTAGAAAATGCATACGTAGTGATGTAGTCCGAGAATCGCCGTGAAATAACATTGCTTCTTATGGCGGATGATCCAAAGTATGCCATTCAACTCGCCTGAACTGCTAAACTATAACTTTTACGCGAAAATGATGTTCTACTAACTATAACTATGGAGGAATACCTTTCTAGTGATCTGAAAAACGTTATAGTGGCAAGAACAAAATGTTAGAGTTTTTTGCACTTAAACAAAACTCTAACCATTTCCTCGAACAAAACAGCAGCGGCAGGTCGACTTGACAGCACGACTTTCCGTGGTAATTTGTTCGATGGGCAGTACGAGTAACTTTTGAGCTCCAATATCTTTAATACTTTGTTCTTATCCCTATAATGATTTTGGTACCATAAGAACGGTATTCCTCCCCAGTTACAGTCAGTAGAACATCACTTTTTCGTAAAAGCGATAGTTTAGCTGATTCGCCCTGTGGAGCGGAATGAATGGGCTATACCGCCATAAGAAGCAATGTTATTTCGGTGCAATCATCGGACTACATGACCCTATACATGGGGTAGTGAACAGGTCTACTTCACGGCTTGTATTTATTATTCCCGGGGGTTTTGAATCAATCAATCAAAACAACCCGCCTGCTCGTTTCGTTGTATTAGTTCGTGACAACACGATAAATAGATTCGATTTGTGATGCACATTTACTCTCCAAAGTTCAGCGCTTTTGTAGAGATTTCTCCTCGCGTCGCTTCTCCCCTATAAAATCGGTTTGAATACGCTGCGAGAATACACGTGTGGAATGGCCCAATGTAATTAATAGAAAAAAATGTTTATCCACTTGTTCCGGCGGAAACAAAGTAGAATAATAATAGCTTCTGTTCAACCTAGCAAGCATTTCATTTTAAAATCAGTTAACATTTTAATTAACTAGAATAATCTTTATACATTCATTTTTAAGGAAATTTCTTAAATTAGTTAACATTATTCAAAATCCTTGGACCCAAAACCTCTATGAATTCAATTTCAAGGAAATCCAACAAAGAAGCGCAGCATGTTTGCTTGTCAGAGTTACCGTTTTCGATACATGCTTTCACCAGTTTACTCCCCAAGTTGATTCACTGACGTATAAGAACTGGACTGCTGATCTCGTACAAAAACTCCCGAATTCTACCTCGTTCTCGCATAAGTCCCGCAGGCAGAAAAATTTACAAAACATTATTCCAATAGCCAAATGAAGATAGGGCTATGTATATGCACTTGTTTAGCTTTTTGTAGCATCTTGGCGTGTGATATACATATCTTATTAGTTAGTACCCCCAATAGAGAAATAAAAGTACACATGCTTTTGGTGCTATTACTTGCACTCGCGAGAGCGATTATAAATTGTCTACCACTCATCACCACTACCAGATGTCTTAAATTGTATTCCATTTTCCGTTCTGTTACATTAGTTTTAGAATGACAAGCAGATAGCTAAGGCATTTTGTGCTGCAAATTTTACATTTGGTTGATATACAGGGTGAGTTTTTTATCTTGAGACAATGAAATATCTTGACTGGATCTCATTATTTTGACAAAGGTTTCAGACAAAAGTTTCAAGGTTTCGAGAGGGTCAAATAATGGTTACCTTGAAAAGACATCGGTCTTCAAGGTTATTTGAAGGTAACTTCAGAAATTTAAATGGGAACCCCCACCTATGACCCCGGAAATGGGAAAAGCGGGGAATTTGACCACCAAATATGGCCTTGACCTCAAGTTCAAGGTCAAAGGTCAGGTGCATTTCATCAATTCCCTATACCAATGGTAACCCATATTTTAAGCCGCGGGAATGAAGAGGGGAGCAATTTTAACTTTTGAACTTCACTTCGTGCTATGATGTTGACCTTAAAGTCAATATTGGTTTACTTTTTTCTACGACCTTGTTGGTTGGTTGGTTAAAGTGGCGACCCGCCCCTGGGCGTAGTCCAATTAGCGCTAAGGCGCGCCGTTTTGATACCACCAAATCCCCCGAAAGTAAAAGAAACGACCTTGTACTTTGAACTACTACGTCCACGTCGTTGCTCCTGGGTAGTGCTAAAGGTAGTAAGTATTATACACGATCACAGACAACCTGATGTTTAAGAAGCTCGGCAAACAATTTGGCGAGGGTTTTTAAATTTGAAATAAAAACGAACTTTTTTAAAGTAAGATAGCAACATGGTTATACAGGAAAAACATACGGAGCGAAGAATTGTTAACTTTTAACGAAATATTGCGTCCTTTTGCTAATAAATTAGGAATGTTTCCTAAAAATGTATGAGTATTATGACTTAATTAGAAAGAGACAGATCGGGTTTTAGATTTTTTTTTACCTTAAGTTGCGAAGTCGAAATAGACCGACAGGCGATTTATTTTCGATACCGTTAACGAACTATACGTTCACATGAAATAATTCTAGATTTATTTCTCGTTTGGTTTCGAGGAACTTATTCTAATTCTTATTATAACGCCAATTAATTTGTTAAACAATTAGAAGATTAAACACTCTTAACTTTTTTGTAGAATCGGTGGATAATTTAATAGTGAATTGAGTGCAGCAAATTAAGATGTCTATATTACAGACAAAGGCAACAATTAACAAAAATGGGAAGCTGCATCGTGCCAGATTGACCTGCTGGGGAAGACCAAACCAGGATTCCTGTTCAGGTAAATATCTTTGATATATTAACGCCTTAAGTGAAAATGACGAGCCTCGCCCGCAAAGATTTTTTGTGCCAAATTCGACTTTGACGGTTTACACCCGCCTTCCTTCTAATTCCTTCTAACTTGTAATAAACCATTATTATCATTATATGCATGCGTACGATTCTTCGAAGTTAAATCGTAAGGCAAATGGCTAACGATTTATTGTTTATATTTTTATATATTAACAGATTTCCCAGCAAAAGGACAAAATGTCAGTGAGGAAAACATATAAACGCAAGCCGTGAAGTAGGAAATGTACATGTAGTGATGTAGTCCAACAATCATCGCGAAAGAATATTGCTTCTTATGGTGGCAGACCCGAGATATGCCACTTCACGTACCTGAACTGCTCATTGCTCAACTATAACTTTTACGCGAAAATGATTGATGATTAGAATTAGTAAGGAATATCTTTCTTCTGAAAATGTTATAGTGATAAGAGCAAAATATTAGAGTATTTTGCACTTGAAAACAATTTTAGCCACTTCTTCGAACAAAATAGTAGCGGCAGGTCGAGTTGGCAGCACAACTTTCCGTATAGTCCCCAGTACATCGGTCTCGCGGAAAGTTGATTGCTAAAGTTTTCTTTTCTTTGGAATCGCTTATTTATGACGAGTCCACCGATGAATTAGGTATATGACATATTGGCGCCGGGCGTGTTTCTTTTTTGTACATGCAAAATGTTGGGGGTGGTGGAGACCCTAACGCCCCACGATTATCGATGGCCACTATTTTTTAAATAATTTAATTAAACAAGCCTGTGAAAATCAAAACTATAGCTATCAATTTACAACAGGTCCGTAGAACGACATGTTGGGGAGGTGAAGAGTCTCTCAACTATTGAAAAATAATAGCTAAAGTTTTAATTTTCACAGGATTGTTAAATTATTTAAAAAATAGTGGTGAACTTGGCCACCGATAATCGTGGGAATCAACAGTACCAACTATACCTTTTAAAGGAAAACGACAAGAAAATAACAATCGAAAAGAAGGGAGTGTCACAAAACAACAACCTTTAAACATTTTTTTAAAGATCTTTTACTTCGAAGATTTTTAACATTTTTTTAAAGACATTAAGAATCTGAGTTTTACAACATACCAGAAAACTTCCCGCCTCTGTTAGTTTTAGACCTTTTAGAGCTCTCTATGCACTGTAATTGGTAATTAACAGTCAATTGACCAACACTGCTGTTAAAACTTTTTGCCGCTACAATTGTGAATGTTTTTTAACGAAAGCGAAATGCGATGTAAGGAGTTTGTAGTTACTGCACGCAAAAACTCACCAAATTAGGCACAATAAAAATGTCCCAGTTGAAATTCGAAGGCAATTCTTAACGCACCTTTGATGTACCAAGGGTGTTTCAGGTAAAACGAAACTGGGAAATTAAAATACCTAATGCACACACCGGCTGCAATTGCTTCTAGATGCCAAAGGTTGCAAAACGCGATAAATTTGGACGGCCATCTCTGATGATAAGCTCTTGTCTCTTGGACAAACCTCTGCCAATGTTGACCCGGCAAATCATCCTTCACCAAGTTTCAAAATATCTGTGCGATAAACTACTCAGATATTAATGTGTTTTACATTTTTATCTATTACTTCATTAAAAATAAGAAAACATTGAATCTAATTTGAGGAATTGCCACATTTAACAACAAAAGTCAATTTCTAGGACATGCGACATCTATCGGGAATATTGATAAGCTAAACTGGCACGTCAAACTTTTGAAATATATTTAAACAAATATATTATTAAAACAACAATTATCATAAAACTAGCATTTTTAAGATGATTTTATGAATATTGTACGAAATATTTACAATAAATATCACATTTTTAGCGTCACCTAGTAAATAGTGACCGCAACATGTGAAAGTTGCCAACCTTGGCAAGGATGCCACTGCGCACTTTTATTTTCCATTTGCTGATTCCCAATATTCACCACCCAAGCCGAGATCCACCATTTTGCCGTCAGACCGAATTGCTGTGTTTTGGGCATTTCAGTGGTGTTTTAATCCTCTATAGCAATCATTTTTCTAAAAATTAAAGTAACCCGATCACAAATAGTGAGTTTTGTTGAGTTTGAAAAACGGGGAAGTGTTGGAAGAATTTTTCTTATAAACATGAATGAGGCACAAAAGGAGACTCTGCAGACGGAACTGAAAAATAAGCGCATCTGCCGATTTTGCATGACACAAAATGAGCCGCTAACGAATATTTATTCCCGGGAGAATAGGCTCAAAAGTTCTGCTCCACTTCCTCTACAGGTGATGGCCTGTGTCTCGATCGAGGTAAGAATTTTTGAGTATTTATTTGCTACTATCATACACCTGAGCATAATATAAAATCACTCCAATTAAAAATGGTTCGCTTCTGAATATTAACTCCCGCCAAAATGTCTGGTTCGAAGTTATGATATTTCAGTCCGCCGCTGAACAATTTCACCGAGGATTTCTCGATTGCTCATTTGAATGAATTTTAACGCAAGTTCGTTTGAAACTTGAATTTTTGCAACAGTTGAGTAAACGCGTACGTTTATATTTTGCCCCAAGAAGCTTCACAATACAAGGATTTGGCATCTTTCCTCTTTACCTCCATCGTTTAATGAATAGCGAATATTATAAGAAAAGAGATTTTTCCAGGTCCGCATCCTCCATGGCATTCTAATGCTTAGTCAACGACTAAATGCTGGATGCAATAAATAATTATAACATTTTTCAGTGGCCTCTGTCACATTTCCAATGTCATAAAAGTTGTTTTATTACCTGCGTGATTGGATAAATCAAGAGCACATAGTGGAGCTTGAAGATTACTAGTTCCGACCCGACATTGGAATTCTTATTATATCTTTTAGTAAAACTTTGGATCCTCAGAGACTGAAATTTATTCGTTTTTCTTTGAAGTAACAACCTATATTTACACAATTTGTAATGCAATCACTAAATAATAGGCCACAAGTAGCACAAGACAGTCAATACTAACACCCTGTTAATGTCCTCACTTTGTTGGATTTACTTTAGTAGAGTAATACCTGAAAGTCTGGACATTAGCTTATTTAGTTTAGAGTGCTAAACTTCGCCGTAGATGTACGCTTTTCTACAGGATTCAAGAGGTTGAATTCCGAACCGCATTTGTTTTTTACCTAGATGGTTTACAACCATGGATCTCTTTTTTTTGATGGTGTGAAAAAGTTCTTATGATCTACCAATTTTATCGCACTCCAACATCGATTACGCTACGGCGAAGAGACACATTTTTTAAATAAAATACATATGTGGAGATATTTGTGCTCTATTTTAAAATATTGATTATAATTATTTTATAGTACGCACTAATAACGAGATATTTGGCAAAATCATTTTACGAAGTTAGCGCGTTGTTATTTAAATAATTTGAGTTTTAGAGAAAAATACTACAGACAAAAATAACGGAAAATTAGATCGTTATAAAGATGTTCCGCTGAATTTTCGTCGTCGGATCAACCTTTCACGAGATATTTGATCAAGTATAAGATCCTAGATGGCGGCTCAAACGTACCTTCCTGCTCTACAATCAAGATACACTTCCAACCAATTTTCTGCAAAGAAATATCGTAGGATTATGCAAAAGTGTTGTGCTTCTGGGCTATATTAATATTTGATTTATTTAATCAATAATTTAATGTTAGGTTAGGTTGCAGTGGGTGCCTACAGGCACATTAAGGCCAGTAAATGGCCTATTGTGATACCTGCTGAATCACTACGAGTCCTTGTGAAATGCTCGAGGTTCGCACTTTGTGCTCAGGTCTGACATGTCATCAAAAAAGTAGACGCCCAGATATAGGGTAAATGTACCTAATTCCGGCGGAAACAACTTACCAGCTATTTCGTTTTGAGGTGGGCGTAACTCTCGTATTAATATATTCGAATTGCTCTTATTATACATATAAACCTCAATTGAATCGAATGCGACTGGTAATGAACGGTAAACGCATAAAAGCACAGTTACCATTTTATTAAAAGTAAAACTAAATGTATTTTTCTTGAGTAAGCTACAAGTGAAAAACCTTTCATCGTATGATTATAGGTATTGTTCTATTTTCCAAAAAAGCTTTCAGTTAATAGCAGTATCTGATGCGAAAATCACTGAATGATTTAGTTTATATTATTTGCATTATAATGTTAACTTCTAAAAACTCAATGATACAAGTTTCACTACAGAATTCTTCAGAAGTAAAATCCTTATTGGCCTGGACTAACTAAAACATGTTTAGTAGTGTGTATGGTCGGTATTAGATGCATTCAGTGGCCGGAAACTAGACCATTTAGGCCAGGGAACTAGTTGTATTTTTCAAATATATTTCGCTTATCTGGAAATTCAGATTTCTATTTAAATGTAAACCGTAATGTCGACTTATTCAGCGTAGTATTCTCTGAAGCTGAATTGTGCATAAGGACAGTTTGGTTTCTTTTTGGAAGACTGAAAATTCAAAGATTACAGAAAATACTGTTTGTTTCCAAATTGCATTATTCAAAAGTACAATATTTAATTTACAGGTTTTTACGAATGATGGAATGCCGAATACAATTTGCGACCTATGTAGAATGTTGATGGAACATTGCTATCGCTTCAAGCAGATGTGCAAAAAGGCAGACACGGCGCTCCGACAATATCCTCTTACAGGTAGTTGGCCAAATGCGCTTGACATGCCAAAGATACCTGAAGAGCTCGCAACTATTCAGTATCCCCAACTTAAACAAAAGCCAAAAAATGAACCAATAACTTCAGAAAAACCACTAAATACTGAAGTAGTTATTTCACCCACAACAAGCACGCAAACACCGCCTGTTAAAAAGATATCAGCCACACCTGGCCGACCAAAATTACTGAATAAAAATTCCGTTCGAATTTTAAACAAAAACGCCCAGACAACCATGGAGCCTATTCTGAGTCAACCGATCATAAAGAGGGATGATGCCGGGAACGTCGAAATCGTTACTGAAATAATTGAACAGACTAAATACGAAGAACCAGATCCAGTCAAGAATGCCACTCAGGTGGAAACGAATGTGTTTCCTTGTCCGCATTGTGAAAGATCCTTCCCATTGCGTCAGCTGCTCGATATCCACATCGTGAATCATACTAGGGAGAGGAGTTTTGCATGCCAAGTTTGCGAGAAGCGATTCTTCAGCAAGTATGACCTAGGAAAGCATATGTTAATACATACAGGTGAAAAACCTTTCGAGTGTGTCGTTTGCAAGAAGGCCTTCACAAGATCCACACTTCTGCATCGTCATGAGAAAATTCATACCGATCAACCGAAGTTCTTGTGCGTCTACTGCGAGAAGCCTTTCTTATCGAAAGAAGAACTTGATAAGCACACTGAGCGGCACAAGAAGCATCGTCCATTCTCTTGTAAAATATGTGGCAAATGTTTCGCCTTCAAACAAGGCTTAGAGCGGCACGAAGTTGTTCATGCTAAAAATCAACCTTATCCCTGCCAGTACTGCGATTTAAGTTTTCCAACTCCTAGTAAACTGTCCCGACATTTAACAGCACATGCCGGAGAGCGTCCATTCCCATGTAGATTGTGTCCCAAATCCTATTTGCTCAGTCATCATTTAACTAGACATATGAGATCTCACACTGGTTCGGGCTCATACAGCTGTTATGATTGTGAGAAGACGTTTAAAAGTAGAGATGATTTGATTTATCACTCGGCAGTTCATGCCACACAAACTTTAGTGTGCCCTCTTTGCAAAGAACAATTCGAGAATTTGGATCTTGTGACGGAGCATATTAAATTGCATGCTGAAGGAGAACAATATGCTTGCGAATTTTGTGACTTGATATTTATGACTGCAGATAAATTACAAGACCATGGCTTTGAAGCTCATGCTGATGATCTTGCTGTTTATGAGGAGCACACTAAAAATAATATAGCTGCTAATAAGAAAGAGCCAAATTTCACAGACGATTCTCAGGATACGGGCAATGAAGAAGGCGAAGTCATTGAAGAATTCATCATTGAAGAGTACCACGGTGACCATGATGCAAACAATGCAATGGAAATTCCGCAAAATGTGTTCGTTAAGGAACAAACTGAAGTCGTCTTAGGTAAAGTCCAGAACTGTAATTTTCGTTTAGCTAAAAATATTAATTTTTTTTATAGGGAAGGATATTGTGGTCAGTACCAGCAAAGGTAATCAATTAAAGGCGATTTCTTTCCAAAGAAACAGTAACAGCGAACAGCGCCTTTCAAAGGATTCGATCCATACACAAGAAGCCGTAGATTATGACGGAGAATATGAAGAAATGGAAATCGAAGCACTTGAAAAGGAGGAGGAAGCTGATTTCAACAATGAAACCCGCGAAGAAGTAGTGGAGGAGCCTCCACAGAAAATGGCAAGGATAGCGACTAAGACATCAACATCCCAGGAGCTGAAGTCAAAAGCTACCAAGGAACCATTAAAACCAACAGTTTTTACAAGAAGGTCTTTGGCAGAAAAGTTATCAGAAACACCAAAAACAAAGCAGCCAACCATTACATCTGTTCTAAAACAGCTTCCAAAATCTGTGACTTGCGTAAAGAAGGAAAAGACCCCAATTGAGAAGAGCGCAACTGAAAAACCAGTAGCTGAAAAGTCACCAGAGGTCAAGGAAATAAAAATATTAAACGAGAGAATTATTAAGAAGGCAGGCGCCCCTCAAATTTTAAATAAAAATGCGCCATCAGATAGCGGTAAACAGCATGATAAAGTAAGGCAACTGCAAAAGAGGTCGGAACCTGACGATAAATCGAACAGTAGTACGCCAACAGCAAAGCAAATTAAAAGTGAAACTACAAGTGTTCCATCTGGCACTAAAAAGCTCGTGGAGATGGTTATCGGGGATCGTAAGGTGAAGGTGCAGAAAATAATGATGACCAAAGCTGAAGTAGCAGCCATGGCTAAAGAAGGTAAGATTGAAATGAAAGGAGGGACTATGATCCTTAAGCAAGAAGGCAAATCGCTTTCTGGAAGAGTTATTAGCAAAGCAACTTCGAGTTCAGACTTTAGCAAGTAAGAAGCATAATTATACTTTAGAAGCTAACTCTTCTTGTAATTTTAATACTTGCACACTTTTATTTTACAATGAATATTATTCGTTAACATTTTTAAATTAGATTATTTTACTCATTATGTAAATACTTTTAAGAGCATAATAAAATGTCCAAAAGTTAATTTAGTTGTTTTAACCGAACATGGTCCTGTTTTACCAAAGAAACGTATGTATTTCGACAAATTTTTTAGTCAATGAGGCGAGTCGAGTAAAATTTCTCGTGGCCTCATGTAAATATTTCGACCGCAGAGAAAGTACTGCCATGAATGCAATCATTTTTAAACATGTTGAAAAAACTCTTCAACTTCTTCGTTATTCGCAATTCTTGTGAGTTGCATTTGGCTCGCAGTATTCGCAGATGGAAATTGGCTATTATTTTATTTTTTTCCTCTTACGCTCACTTCTAACCTCGTTAATGAAATGAGGAAATCTTCAAGATCAGTCAATTTTTTGCTGAAATATGGTCCTTCTCTAGTTTTCATAATATTTATATTGTTCTTTCTTAATTTGCTGCTTAAAATTGTACTTAATGAAACCATGTCTGTTTCAGCTTGATGTTATATTTTCTCAAAATGTAAAGGAATGGTCCCTGGCATTTGCACATTTACACTCCCAAATTGTTCATAAAATCGGCTAGTTACTTTTTTTGTTCTTTGGTAATTGCATCATTCATTTTCCTTCTTATATTATTTAAGATGCTTTAAATATGAATATTTTTTACTTGTTTTCACTTATATTTTTGAAATTGTTCTTCAAGGCGATCTACTAAAACCTTTCGAATAAAAATCAATCGTAACGACTGTCGATTCGTCTTATATGACACCGTTTTCTTAGATGGTTGAAAATTCTTGGCTGTTTCGAATTACGACTACCCACCTGGTACATGAGCAATCATCCAAATATAGATTGTCGAAACAGCATAAATTGATTCGAAGAGGGAAAATGATGTGAAAATATGAGAAATCTGTTTATTGGATGGCGGCCAGCAAAATCAAATCTTGAGGGCGTTTTTGAGGAATTTCAGGGAATTATCTAAAACTGTATTTAACATCCACCATTTTTTTTTTTTATGGTTGATAGAATTTATGACCTTTTTGGTACGTAACCGAAAAAGCTGAAAATAAATAATAAATTAAGAAATAACCATAAAACCCGTCTGCGTCCAATAATTTAATATATTTTTTAAATTTCAGCAAGACATTCAATTCAATCCAGCCTACAGACTAAGAAAAATTCTGTTATTATAAAGATGGCAAGCATGCATCTTAATAACAACACAATAATTAAAATTAGTGTTGATAACTGAAGTTGGGAGCCAATAATTTTATACATTACTGTTGTTGGTTTTCGGGATTTATTAACAAAATATAGGTATTGTACTAGGGTACAATTTAATAGAATAATACCAAGAACCAATTGCACCAGTATCACTTCTTATTTTCCTCCTGGAAGTTAAACTGCTTACTACAAGCCAATTATAAATCCCTATATACACCCATGGAAAAAATAGTGAAAATTATCGATTTTTTTACAAAAACTTCTGCCAAACGCAGAATTTTTTTTTTTCATTTTTGAGGTTTACCGACAAATTACATGTAATTACATGTATATTTAAGCCAAATTTTTTTTATGAGCTTTTACAGATCAATAACACGACGTCCAGAGTGGTTGCAGTTTTTTTTGTAGGTCAACTTCACGCCAGCGTACAGCCGCCATTTTTTTACATTCCCCATTTATACCTTAACAAGTGTACAAAGTTTTATAATGATTGCATTAAACTTTCTTTGTGAAAAAAAATGTTTTCGGACTCCACGATGAAAAATACACAACTTTCATTTGAAACATTTTTCAAAAAAATAACGTTTTCGCCCTCTAAATGACCTTTGAAGTTGTTCAAACCGAAAGTAGACCTTTAACTTCTGAATTACAATATTTTACAGCGAATTCACCTTCTAGTCATAACTTGTCCATGCAGGGTTTAAATGGGGACTTTTTTTGTCCGAAGGTAGTGCATATTCCAACTTAACATATAGGCCAGGGTTTCACAATTGCGGTTGAAAATTTTAAATTTCAAGCGATTTTCATGAAAATTGGCACTTAGAGGTTTTGCGGGATCGTGGATCCAATATGGCGATCAAGATTTCTCGATGTCAACTAATTTTAATGAAAATCTCCATCTCCATCTCGCACCGTTTGGCAGTTACAGGGTGATTCGTAAATCAGGATTTTGCCTTATATGGGAACCGCTCTTGTATTTTTATCTTTTTTTCTACGCATCGCAGCGGCCCCAAACTGATTTCAAAAAATCACTATTTGGAAGCCCTTTCCAAAAAAGTTTACACCACCCCCCTATCCCCAACCCCTTGGCCACAATCCCCCCTGGAAGTTGAAAAAATTAACTTTTATTTCACGATTTTTCACCTTTCGCCCCACTTTTCTCCGAAATTCATGTTATTAACATACCTACTTTTTATTTTTTTTAAGTTGCCTATCTAATTACCTTTCCAAAAAGGTGCAACATGCCCAGATAGGAAAAGGATACGAAAATTTATTTACAAAAATCCTTTTACAGAATATGATGACAATTCGAATTTTTAAGAAATTATATTTAAGTTAACTAAAAAATTCCTTTTTTTCGCTTAAAAACTAATTACGATTAAAACGTATGTCCTTCAAAAGTTGTTCAAAATGTTCTCCGCCAGTTTTGATGCATGCAAGTAGCCTTCGTCTTATTTCGCGTTTGAGGTCTATGGTAGCCAGTCTCTCCCGCATTTTCGTGGCTGCAGTCCCAATCCTGGTAACTAATTCTTCTCTGGTGTTGATTGGTCTTGAGTAAACTTCATCTTTCATCATTCCCCATAAGAAAAAGTCCAGTGGAGTAAGGTCCGGCGATCTAGCAGGCCAAGGAATCGGTCCACCTCGTCGAATCCAGCGCTCTGGGTAATGGTCATTCAACCTTGCCCTAACAATGTTCCCAGTATGCGCATGTACTCCGTCGTGCTGTAAATAAATTGCGCTTCTGGTGGCCAGGGGGATGTCCTCCAACAGATCCGGAAGGATATTCTCCAAAAAGTTCGAATATAGCTGACTATTCAGCACTTGGGGCAAGATGAAGGGTCCTATCAACTGGCTGCCGATGATGCCAGCCCAGACATTGACACTAAATCTTTGCTGGAAGGACTGACTCCTTGCCCTATATGGGTTCACATCTGACCAGGTGTGGAGGTTGTGCAAGTTTGTGATGCCATCCCGGGTGAATTGCGATTCATCCGTCCACAGAATTCGGTCTAGAAACCTTCTGTTTTCGATGTCAGACTCGAACAGCCAAGTGCAAATTGCAATGGTCTTTCGGAATCTCCTTCCTGTAGTGCTTGGACCGGGATATGGTGGTATGGATGTAGTCCCTCTCGGTTCACAACGGTCCAAACTCTCCCTGAAGACAATCCTGACCTTCGTGCGACCTGCCTGATGCTTATTACAGGCAGAGCTGTAAAATATTGCATTACTTTGGAATGCATTAACGTAGGCATTACCATTACAAGTAATGCAATTTAAAGATGATTACCAGTACCATTACTAGTAATGGTAATGCAAGAAAATTGAATTACCATTACAGTTACTGGTACTGGTACTTCACCATTACTGTAATCACATGAGCATTACTTAGCATTACTTGGCATTACTAGCATTACTCGGAATTACGTAGCATTACATGGCAGTACTTTGCATTACTCAGACTTATACAGCAGTACTCAGCATTACTCATAATAAGAAATGCCAATTTGGAAGTTATTTTACATTTTGGTAATAAAATCTTCGATTTTATATGAATAAATATATATTTTAATATTCATTCAAACATGTTTATTGTAATAATTTTGAGTAAGGCTGGGTACTACAGCTATACTGAGCAGTAAGTAATGCTGGTAATGGTAAGTAATGCTAAATAATGCTCAGGTGAGTAAGTAATGCTAGTAATGGCGAGTAATGCTAAGTAATGCTCATGTGATTACAGTAATGATGAAGTACCAGTAACTGTAATGGTTATTCGATTTTTTGCATTACCATTATTAGTAATGGTACTGGTAATCATCTTTAAATTGCATTACCTGTAATGGTAATGCATGTTACTGGTAATGCCATTTTTTACAGCTCTGATTACAGGGCTGTTCCTGACGATGTTGAGGATTTGTTGGTCGGGGTCCGCTGAATCGGCCGATTTTCCTGCTCGCGTTTCTGCTCTGGGGCGGTTACACTTCCGGTTTCTTTTAACCTTCTGAAAGTCCTTGAAAATACCCTTCTGTTGGGTACCCGCCGATTCGGGAATCTCCTTTGGTATTCTCGTACGGCCTCACCATCATTTCCTTCTACTAAACCATACACGTAAATTATATCGGCATACTCTTCAACACTGAATTTTGCCATTTTATCTTAATTTTTTCTATTAAACACCCGTTCTTTTCGCTTGCTTCTTCAACTGTGGTCAATGTCCTTTCAAACCTACCCATTTTTACACCATAATTCATAGGAGGTGTTAGAAACGGAGCGTCAGGATACTTAGGAGTCAATACTGGATATAATAAATTAATAACGCTATTTAACGAGATTACATTTATTATTTTATTACTATTTTGCTGAAATAATAAAAATGTACTACCTCTGTTTCCTAAGCAAACATTTCCGAACTTGCTGTCATAAAAATTGTTTACTTAACGACTTTTTCCATTATGGTGCAATAAAGTAATTAGGTTCCTGTGAGGATGTTTTAATTTCAGGACTTTTGCAACCCTTTTCTACCTGGGCATGTTGCACCTTTTTGGAAAGGTAATTAGATAGGCAACTTAAAAAAAATAAAAGGTAGGTATGTTAATAACATGAATTTCGGAGAAAAGTGGGGCGAAAGGTGAAAAATCGTGAAATAAAAGTTATTTTTTTCATCTTCCAGGGGGGATTGTGGCCAAGGGGTTGGGGATAGGGGGTGGTGTAAACTTTTTTGGAAAGGGCTTCCAAATAGTGATTTTTTGAAATCAGTTTGGGGCCGCTGCGATGCGTAGAAAAAAAGATAAAAATACAAGAGCGGTTCCCATATAAGGCAAAATCCTGATTTACGAATCACCCTGTAACTGCCAAACGGTGCGAGATGCCCCCCCCCCCCCCCCCCACCCATACGATTTTTTGCTTGTCTCGGTCTGATCTTTCACCCCCTGCAGTATTGACCTCCCACCTCTGAACACCCTGTATATATAAAAGAAAGTCGTGTTAGTTACACTATTTATAACTCAAGAACGGCTGAACCGATTTGGCTGAAAATTGCTGGGGAGGTAGCTTAGAACCAGGAAACGGCTATAGGATACTTTTTATCCCGTTCGAAAATGGCGGATCCAAGATGGCGGCTGAAAATTTTAAATTTGAAGCGATTTTCATGAAAATTGGTACATAGGGGTTTTGCCGAATGGGGATTTCAAATCCGATCTCCAAATTTAGAAATTCAAGATGGCGACCAAGATTTCCTGATTTCAACGGATTTTAATGAAAATTAGTACAATGATTGTTTTGAGATCACTGCTTTTGAATATTATCAAAATTTAGAAATCCAAGATGGGATCTAAAATGGCGACCATATTTCTCGATTTCAACGGATTTTAATGAAAATTAGTACAATGATTATTCTGAGACCACTAACTTTGTATATTATCAAAATTTCTAAATGCAAAATGGCGGACCCAACATGGCGTCCAGAATGTCTCGATTTCGACGGATTTTAATGAAAATTGGTACAATGATTATTTTAAGGCCACTAATTTTGAATATTATTAATATTTGGAAATTCAAGATAGCGGACCCATAAAGGCCAAAGGGGTTTTCGGGTTGAAACAATTTCTAGGATATAACAAACTAGAACATTTGAGAAGTGTTTAATTAGTAAGTCTTTACCCAACGCCGGGTGAAACCGGGTAACCCAGCTAGTTTCGAATAAAAAAAATAAGCAAATATTGAGATATGTATAAGAATTTACATAAAGTTAGATGAAGAAAAAAACTATGCGTGTATAATATTAAATTAAATTTGAAGCCGGTCATTTGACCGAGCTTGGTGCAGATAGTGTTGACCTTCCTGACTAATTCGATACGTGTGCAGATCTCTCCGCTGTTGTCTGCGTTATCCTCAATTAGAGTACCTAGATATCTAATCTTACTGACTCTTTCCACCGGCTCATTGCTTATAGACAGAGAGGAGCAAGTTACTTCGCTTCTGCTAAAGACCATATATTATTTTTTTACTGACGTTCATTCTTAGACTATATTCTATACTATTCCCGTTCCGTCGGAACCAAAACCTGCAAGTTATTTTTGTTCTCCTTTAAGATAACAGCATCATCAGCGTATCTAATGATTCCAATCTCTAAATTTCCGAATGCTGCTTTTACAATATGTTCAGAATAAGCGTTAAAAGAGTGGGAGACAAGATACATCCTTGCCTTATCCCCCTCTTTATTTTGATATCTTCGGAAACTCCATCCTCGGTCTTTATAGAAGCAGTTTGATTTCAGTACAAATTCGCAAGTATTCTTATGTCCTTAGAATCAATGTCCTTGCTCTCCAAAATGTTCATAAGCTTTTCATGCTAGACTTTATCGAATGCTTTTTCGCATTCTATGAAGCACACGTGAACATTCACGTTTACACCTTGACATTTTTGTATTAATATGTTAAGAACAGAGGGCCTCTCTCGTTCCTAGAACATTTCTAAAACGGAATTTTAGCGAATGACTCATCAGACATATCGTACTACACTTTCGTAAAATGCATTGAATATATTGTTCAACTTTACTTCATAACCTTTTACTAGATTCAGCAGTTCATTGGGAATCGCATCAGCGTAGATCATTTCATCTTCTAGAATTTCTGAACCGCACACTTATTGGGTAGATACAAACGGAGTTTTTGATTTTTGTACTACTATTCTTAAGAAAAATGCAATTTAATGAGGAGTCAGGCTGATGAATTTAAAAATTAAATTAAGCCACGAAAAGTTATTTGCATTAATATGAATATTTATGCATGCATGTAACAAGGTGTACCTAAATCAAACTAAACAGCGGATTTTTAGTTAAAACATTTATGTAATTATGTTTTTTTTTATAATTGCTGCTGCTGAATTATAACAGTATATTCTTTTGGATGTTTCGCCTTTCTATGAGCAAAGTAATTAGAACTAGAAAAGAAAGTCTTTAGGCAAAATTGGCACTCATACAATACTTCTCCTGTATGCCTTGCTATATGCTCAGTTAATTCTGGTTTCCTTCTGAACTGTTTTTGACAAATATTACACTCGAAATTGCTAACTTTTTGATGGACGTATCTCGTATGTTGCAACAACGAACTTTTGGAAGAAAATTTTCGGTTGCATATCTCACAAATATGATCGCGAATATCCTTATGCCGATGACGATGGGTTCTTAATGTTTGTTGGTTTTTGTACCATTGTCCGCAATCTTTGCACTGAATTCGAGGCTCCGGCTCTTTTATGTGCGTCTTTGCGTGCGATCTTAGATTTACTTTGCTTGCAAACGAACGAGCACACACTTCACAAAAGTATGGCTTTTCTGAATTGTGCGTTGTTTTATGTTTAAGCAGCACAAATTTTAACGCAAACCTAAAATATGAAACACTCTTTCAAATATTTAGTGTCACACAAATATTATAAAATCTCCTTACGCTTTTCCACATTCGTCACAAATGAATTTTTTTTCATCAGCCGAAAGATGTGTGGCCCGATGATTGTTAAGCTGCGATTTCAACACAAATCTAGAAGCAAAAATACTTTAATAGAATATTATATTAATTGTTCATACCTTTGATCACATATATTACACGGAAATGGACGATTTTCAACAGGTAAATGTTGCTTCATATGAATACGCAAAAGTACTTTGCTTTTGCTTCTCTGGCCACATTTTGGGCACCTAAGAAAAGTAAAATTTAATTCACTATAATTTTTCAATATAATCGTACTTAAATGCATCTGGATTCATATGCAACGTAATGTGATCCACAATCCTATCTTTCCGAAAAATCTTTTTTCCGCAACATTTTAGAAAGCCTCTGGTACCATGCTGTTTTTCATAATGCAACTGAAGTTCCTTAAAAGTGTTGTATTTTTGATTGTTTGTACATATTTCGCACGTTATGGCCATAAAAGATATTATTGTAGCATCACTTATTTTTTTCGGAATTCTCGTCTTAAGGTGATCAGGCAGCTCTAATTCTTGAGGAAGATTTTGGTTCTTTGATTGTTCGCCGATAATTACGTCCTGTTTAAGGGAACTGCGGCTTTCATAACTCAAATTCCTATTTTCATCGCAATCATTTCTATTTGAATTTTTCGATGTATTATCGCTACTCAAAGTTGAGTCGGATCCCCCCGCAATTAGTTTAATTTCTACGGATGGTTCATAATTTAATTTGTCTCCACATTCAGATACAGTAGATAAATTTTCTTCTTTAATATCTACATCACTCAAATAAGCAATACAGTTCCCAGATTCATTGATTTGTTTGCTGTTTGCTAGTCTTTTGTGATTCTGTATGACTTTCTGGAAGAAGTCATAAATCTCCTCAATTTTAGCAACGCAAATTACACATGCTTTTTTCCAAACAAAATTCTCCAGAGCTAGCTGGAAAAAATCATTTGGTATTATTTAAGGGTTAATCTTGTTAAAGTATGAAAATTTTTTCTAAGGACTGATAAAGTGTAGTTTTGGTACATACCAAATGTAGTTACCGGAAAAATCATTTTATTATCTACTTTTTTAACTTCAAACAGACCATTTTCAAATCACATAGGTCATATTTCAGTTCAATAAAGTCGGTTTTCAAAAGGAATTTTTCCATTGCAAAGAAGTCAAAAATTGAAAAAAACGGCTTTAAACGTTTCAGCGCTTCAAAATGTTCGTGCTGCTCTTTTTATAAACGGCAATGACGGTACACAAGTTGTTATATGTTTTTGTTTTCGATGATACCCAGGATTTCACTATGTAATAAATCAATGTCTTGAGTAAATTGCACGCACTGACATAACTCGTTCAAGTCCCATAGAAAATGCCCAGCGGAAAATCGTGCACTTTACATTCCTGCTTGCTCACATTTTAACAGATTTAAGGGAGTCACCTGAGGGTTTGAACCAAAGAGTATCTATTAACAAGAGGCGACACTCGTGACGTATTTCCCTATCTTTTTTCGACCTTGGTACCGTTACAGGAATGAAATGGGAATTTATGCTAGAAATAGTTAGTAATAAAGAAAGCATAAGTGAGAGAAAGACAAAAATTTGGGGCGAAAAGTGGAACACTCCTGCAGGGTGCACCTTACAAAAATCTTTTATCACAAAACTTTTCTATGAGCACATTACACGCTGCCTTTTCCACAGCCACACACCAAACACATTTTATTATGCTTACCCATCATTTATCTAAAGCACATTTAATTTAATTTAATTAATTGCTTCTAAGAAAGCACTTTTTTACTCAAAAACTTTTAAGCTTCCTCACATTTCCGAACAAATCAAGACCACCCGGTACTTTTCGTAAGCGAGCAGCACACCAAAGAAATTCCGCTCCAGGGCGCCTTTAAAAACGCACAATGAAAAAATGTAAACAATCTCGTCCGTATTCATGCTCGGTGTGTGCTGCTTGCCTCTTCTCCCTTCTCCGATTCGGCATTTCCCTATAACTTAACATTGCGAGGGGAGGTAAACTTGAGCGACCTAGTACTGGTGCTCGGCTCCAGGGCGCCTTTTAAAAAGCGTTCATAAAAAAAGCTTCAGTTTACAGCTTACGCTGTAAAAGCTGTCTGTGAGAACTTTTTGGTGACTATTTCTCTCTCTACATTTCTTATAGGTATTTACAGAGGTAGTAGCCCTGAGCTGCTTTATCTAATGAGAAATCTTGCTGGGTGTGTTTGCGACAGCTTGCATATGAGTTGGAATTTTGAGAGGGTATTAAAGTGTAGCTTTTTTTATGAACGCTTTTTTAAAGGCGCTCCCGAGCCGGGCACCAGTACTAGGCCGCTCAAGTTTACCTCTCCTCGCAATGTTAAGTTATAGGGAAATGCCGAATCGGAGAAGGGAGAAGAGGCAGGCACCACACACCGAGCATGAATACGGACGAGATTGTTTACATTTTTTCATTGTCCGTTTTTAAAGGCGGCCCCGAGCGGAATTTCTTTTGTGTGCTGCTCGCTTACGAAAAGTACCGGGTGGTCTTGATTTGTTTGGGAATGTGAAGAAGCTTAAAAGTTTTTGAGTAAAAAAGTGCTTTCTTAGAAGCAATTAATTAAATAAAATAAAATGTGCTTTAGATAAATGATGGGCAAGCATAATATAATGTGTTTGGTGTGTGGCTGTGGAAAAGGCAGCGTGTAATGCGTTCATAGAAAAGTTTTGTGACAAAAGATTTTTGTCAGGTACACCCTGCAGGAGTGTTCCACTTTTCGCCCCAAATTTTTGTCTTTCTCTCACTTATGCTTTCTTTATTACTAACTATTTCTAGCATAAATTCCCATTTCATTCCTGTAACGGTACCAAGGTCGAAAAAAGATAAGGAAATACGTCACGAGTGTCCCCTCTTGTTAATAGATACTCTTTGACCTAACCACCCCGTGTACCGGCTTTCTCCCCTCTCTTACGTACGTATGCTGATTAGTGCGCTTAAATCAAAGTTAGTGTTTTCCATCTAATGTGCCAAGGTCAAGGACTCGTTACGTACTCTAAAATGAGTTCCGAACCGGAGGCGACTAATTCGACTTCCAGTGCGTCTAAGGCTCTGAAGGCTGCAGAAACGATCAATGTGCTTGTTCAAACTAACTTTGATGATAATGTAATAAATATGATGTCTTTTATTCATAATGCTGTACAGTGTACGCAAATCTTACTATGGAACAAAAATCAGGCAAAAACAAACAAAAATTACACACTTTCTACGTCATCTACGTAAATCATATGAATTTACATGCGTAGAATGTAGTTTGCAATGTTTAAGTTCCATTAACCCTTTCGTTACGAGCGCCGGATACAGACCGCATCCACGCGATGACCTGTGTGTACGAGCGCCGGCTATAGACGGCATCCACTCGATGACTTTCGTGTACGAGCGCCGGCTATAGACGGCATCCACTCGATGACTCTCGTGTATGAGCGCCGGCTGTACCGACGCACAACGTAACTCCGACGTCGCGGTGCCCCGTTTGGTGAAGCGGAGCGAACTGCCGTAACGAAAGGGTTAAAGTTATTTTTTTGTTAATTTTAATATGAATGAACCAAGCTTAAATTCATTCGTCGGTGTTCGTCCGGTTAGTACGACTAACAAGGAGAAGGCACCTACTCGTCATCACCTTTTTCGCTCAAATTTATAGCACATGTAGAGCTTGGCCACAAATGAAAGTACCCGAAGTGGGAACTGAAGATGGCCAGGCGTTTACAAAATAATAGTATTCAAAAATTTTCACGCGGCTCTAAATCCCATTCATTGCAGCACTTTCTAAAAGCGGCGGCTGGTGTAGTGGTGAACACTTGGGCTTGTGATTAAGCGGTCACGGGTTCGAATCCGTGCCAGCAGGGAGGCTTTTTTTCGAATCTTTCCCAATTTTTATAAGATTCGGGTCCGGAATTAAGCCATGTGATAAATTTTTTATTTTTTTTATTTATTTATATGCAAAAGGCATAGATAAGGAAAAAAAATTGGGATTGCTGACTTTTCAGCAAAGGATTGTAATTAAAGCGCATACCAAAAGACTTTGTACATTAAAATTCAAACTTTTATTATTTTACGTGATGATAATTTACATTTGGCGGGGTGATATTCATTATAGAAGCAGGGGAAACAGTAATTATTTCTGCATCTAGCTCAGGATAAAAACTCCGCATTGTTACAATTACAACGTTTTTCAATGTGTCAAGCCCTACATGTGCTATAAACTAGGGTTGAATCGGTGATGATGAGTAGGTGCCTTCTCCTTGTAAGTGTCGCCGGTTCCTTGAGGGTCGTTATATCCGGATTCTACTGTATAAAATTCAAAAACAAATATTTCGACAAAACAAACAATTTCACGCTTTATTTATCAGAAGCAAAGACGTTTTCAAACACTTTTATAAATTGATATAAGGCAAAGTGCTGCAGCTTTATTCCACGTTGCCTTTGCATTAGCTATAATCTCTCCTTTTTCGGTCACTAAAGCTCCTTCATTGTTTAAAAGCACTGCAACATCCTCCATGTTGAAAACTCCTTTCATATCGAGTAAGTTTATTTCGACATTCTGGGGACTATTTAAAAGGATTCAAGTAAACTTAAGTGATTTGAGCATACTAACTCTTATTCCACTTCATTAGTTCATGTGAACTCGAGTAAAATAATGAACGAAATAGAGGTAGAGTGAGATATTGAACGTACCAGTGTAGAGTCAAATTTACCTGGGTCGACTCGAGTCGAGATATTGACCGTACCCCTAATTTACCCCTCTTTAATTCTATCTAAGCCTAAAAAGCAACTTGTAACCTCTCAGATATATACAAGACTACATGGGCTAAGTGTAAAGCTTGTTTGCCGCCTCTTGAAATCTATATCTACAATTTCTCAAGTAAGTTCCTTCTAAAGTGCCAACCATTTGAGACAGCAAATCGAGTGATCCATTCAGAGAGCAGAGGAATATATAGAGGTATAACCCTCCAAACAAATTCGTGCCAGAGTACGTGGGCTGAGCTCAAGCAAAGGGGGCAGCGTAAGACGAAAACATCGCACTATAATATGCAAACAGCTCTCACGAAATTGCATAATTCGGTTGCCAAGCGACGCGTGTGCGCTGCTGGTTTAATTCCTTTGCCCCAGAGGTGTCTCAGGCTCTAGAATATCTGGAAATAGAGGGTTAGCTTTTTTAAGGCATTCATTAACAATAAATTTTTTGAAATTTTGAATAAGTGGGGATGTTTTGAAGATATGATCAAAAACTTCTAAAACTACGAAGATGCATAAAATAATCTGAAGGGTGTACTAATAACTGGCTATAGGTAGTGTTGTTATAATTTCTGAAAAATAATAAACTTTCAGAGGGATCTAACAAAGGATATACTTTTTTTGAACATTTTTTTTTTGCAGTTTGGACAGTTTACTTTACCGAAAAAATTACAAAGCCTGCAAAATATATCCGAGAAGCTAAATCTATGGGCTGGTTAATTGATGCAATTTCCTATATTTGGAGTCAAAAATCTTTATAGGCACGCCGTCATTTCCAGGAAAACTTGATGATTGATTTACGGAAGTTGCAGCCTCATTGTGACTTTGGGTCTGATGATGTGGAAGAATTACACGATTTCGATATTTGCAAGACCTTATGTCAATCAACACCTAAAAATTCATCTTTTTTACCCTGACAATTAGACCGCGTTGAAGAACGTATGATGCATACGAACACTATTTTACCCATAATAAAATTTAATTCATAAACCCAATAGATCCCAATGATTTTTGCACACCGTATTAGAGCGAATCTTCAGTATCTTGATTTAACCGATTTAAAAAAAGAAAGACCGTAGCAGGATAAGAGTGGGTGGGCTGCCCCCGCATGTCCATTTGCCCATTTTAATGTGGTAAGTTGCTACGGTGCTGGGATTAATTTATGTCAAGTTTCAATTTAAAAAAATGTTACACTAGTTATAACGAATTTTTGGAAAATCGAAAAAATGAATTTTCTCGAAAATGGCTAAACCGATCTTGATGGCTAAAATGTATGTTATACAGGGTACCAAAGCAGTATTGGAAAAAAAAATCTTAAATTAATTTCGTTAATTAGAAAAGGGTAAAAAAATATTTAAATTTTCAAAAAATAATTTTTATTATGAATTCCGCTATTTGAATTAGATCCTTTTTTCCAATGAGTAATGTTTTCGCCATTCTGAGATATTGCCGCATTTTTATTAAACACTCGTAAGGAGTATTACCAATTGTTAAGAGCTTCCCGTTCGGATTTCTACAGTGAAAAGATTTGCTATTTAGGGCATCAAAAAGATCGTTCATTCTAGAATAAAAAGTAACAGTGCTTTCAGCAATCACCTTTAAATTCGACTCAAAGTGTCCTCGAAAATTATGTGATCGAATTGCAGCAGCTACAGTCACACTGAAAACCTGCGTAGCCAAATAGACCGATATTTTTTTTTATCACCGATTGGATTAACGTGAGTTAAAGTTAATTTAAATGCTGCTTTAGTGACAGAAAGGTCATCTCTCCTCTAAAGTCCCGTGATAATTTTCCAACTGGCCATTACCGTGTTTTCCACATGGCCGTCATCTGTTTTACTTTACCATACAAAATCATGTTTAAGAAGCGAATTACGCAAACACTTTATCATGTTTCATCATCGACGAGGGCATATATTTTCTTATACCTATAATTAAAAAACGGTTCTATATTTGTAATACCAAGATCGGAAAACAATTTTCAACAATATCAACACCTACTTTTTCCTCTTTCCCTAAAACTTCAAATAATAATTCATTTAACCTACCGGAACTTGTACCACTAAAAGATGTGAAATATCCTAATACATGCTTCCATGGCGAAAAAAGACATTATGAAAACAAGTAAATATTTAGCTAATTCATTTTTTCGACATTTAACGCCATCATGAAAACCTTTAATGCAATCTTTCATCAAATTCAGTGAATGTCGAAGCAATAAAGCGATATAGTTCTTCATTGTGGCCTGGTTTCGATTTTTTTACTGGAACCCAATTTTGCAGAGAAGTACGGCTAGGTAGAGCTAGATTTAAGTAATTTTTATAAACCTATAACATAATGACGAACGGAAATATAAACTTAAATTGTCTTTTCATTTTCGCTATAAGGAACATTTTTTCGCCTAGTGAAAAACCTACACATTGTCAATGTATTTTTACTATACCTTTCTGCTGATAAATCTAACATATCCTTTTGAATAGTTTTCTTAGTTTTAAAACGCGCTAATCTAGAATTCAAGACTTTTTCTTTTAAGAATGGTATTTTTTGTTGAAATAGTCTGAACTGCTTTTTTAAGCTTATTATTTTGTTTTAGATAAAATAGTGTATTTTCGGCGGATTTATGGCAAAACGAACATAGCGGCTTACTATTTTTCGGGGTAATTAAATGAACTTGGGCAACTGGGTTTTCTGTACAAAGTTGTTCGGACTGAATAGTGCTCCTCGGGAAATCAATTCTTTGAGGGATATTTAATGTAGGATATTGGTTATTATACAATTTTCTTTGCCCCAGGAATTTCAATTCATAATGATGTTGGCAAATATAAAACCGTTTAGGTAAAGATTCCTAGAATTCTAGGCAGCACAGTTTCATCCACTCTTCCCGCCAAACAGAATCTCGCGGACAAAAAAACTTGTGGTTGAATTTTCGTCTTATTACAACCCGGAACTACACATCTAATACCTGTTTTTTTCCTTTTGGATACGGAGATCCCTCTTGATTTTTCCTGATCAACGTTTATTCTAAGACCCTTCAATTAAAATGCCTCCTTCTCCCTCAAAATTGCCCTAAAAAACTAGAGATTCGCTGCCTTAAGTCCTTATAGATCCTCGTAAGGACATCGCAGGACATCGAGCAAAGACTCTTTCAAAAGAGGAAGAGAGCACCTTTAAGTAAGTGCACCTCTAAAAAACCTTCAATGGCGATTGAGGGGGAAGGAGTTATTTTAAGCGGGGGGGTCTTAGAACACACGTTGATCAGGACACTCCAAGGAATCGATTGGTATAGCGTTTCCTACGTTGAATCGGCACACCCTGTGTAATGCAATGAGTTTTTGATTTGAATAAATATATCTGCAAAATATAAAGAGGATGATCCAGTAGCACGACAGAGCCATCCCATTATTTAAAAATACTACTTAAATATGAGAATATATTGCCATGTGAATAACGTCATTTCTGTTACTTTGAGTTATGCACATTTTAATTCTATTGAATGTACTAATACTATTAAATATTAATTATATTATAATAATGCAGAAATAAAACATAAGTAAAGTGCATGTGCCAAAAAACGAATTGATTTGAATCATTCATGTAATATAATAGAATACTCATCTATATGATTTCCTATAGAAGCGGACGCACCCTGGAGGAACGGGTTTAGAAAACGTGGTGAATTTTTTCTCATTTTTCAATTAAATTGATGGATACCTTTAACACAGACGCGATATCGATGTTGTAATATTCAAAATACTATGTTTGCCACCTAATTCTAGCAATAGACCAGGTAGTTATTTAACTTATGGGTAGTATTGAGATTTATTGACTATCGGTAGTATTAACGTAGTATACATGATTTTTACTTTGTACATCTCTGCCTGTCAATTTTTTCCATAAAACAGGTACAATTGCAATCAGATGTTAGTTTTGAGCATTTTACTCTATAAAATGAAGTCCGCATACACAAAGGAAAACTCTTGAAAAAGAAATTTTTTAACTTTTTTGATATACATTGCATATTTTCATTTGTTCCATGGGGAACAGCAAAGTGTTCAATATCCTGAGATGTGATTTCGCTTAATCTGGGTAGGGATCCAGATAAAAAGCTGAATCTTCACTTTGTATGGTGTCTACGATCATTAAAAAAACGCAGCTATAGGTATAGACTTTTAATTAATTATAATCTAGCCTATCATATTAAAAATACCGAAACCCTAAAGAACTTGTATACAAAATAATTTAGATTCGAAACGCAGTTGTGTAATTCCCAACCCTCAGTGGAAGAAAACATAATAGATCATTAAAAAAACGCAGCTATAGGTATAGACTTTTAATTAATTATTATCTAGCCTGTCCTATTAAAAATACCGAAACCCTAAAGAACTTGTATACAAAATAATTTAGATTCGAAACGCAGTTGTGTAATTCCCAACTCTTAGTGGAAGAAAACCATAATAAATTGTATAAAGAGGTCTCCTATATTGTCGTGTTTATTACTGACTGACCCGACGAAAAGCTTGTCATTATGAAATATCTTCTAATTAACCAATTAATTATTATGTATGAGTGGTAGTAGTGCATATAAAATGGCTATACATTATAATCGGCTTAAGTTTATAATCCAGTTATCTCTCGGATTTAGATGAATATTTGTAGGAACATTCACCAGGCCCGAACTGAACAAATATGAACGAAAATTTTTTGTCGAAAAGCTAGTTTTCGGGAAAGTTGACGTTAAATTTCCGATTTGTTAATCTGTTAAGGACTTCACTGTCAACAAGAGTTTAAGGAATATGTAATAATTTTCATCCAGATAGCCCAGCCGCCGAACATCGCTACAGTGAGCAACGAATTAGGAGGGTTCATCCATCCAGTCGATGAATATAATTAACTCTAAAAGAAAAACCCAAAATCACAACTTAAAATTAATGTTTTCTGTTCTGAAAAGGAACATCGATCAACTTACTTTGAACATTCACAGGTTTGTGAAAAGCCAGACATAAAATTTGGCTATGTACCGCTTTTTAAATTCAAGATATCATAATCGATAAACAATTACCTGTTGGTTGAAAAGAAAGTTGCATTTTCCCCTGAATGAGATATTCTTATCGCTGATATTTAAGAGATCTTCTTCATAATAATTGGAACAGCAAAGCTCGCAGATGTCTTCCAAATGGCTCATATTCAACACGGTTGCTTTTATTTTGATTTAAGTAAACCATCAACTGTCACTGTCAAATCCGGTTTTCTTTTCTCATTTTTGGTTATTCCATTCTCTTTGCCAGGGGAAATTTCAAGGCTTCGTTCGAAAATGCCCCAGTCATTTAGATTTCTTAAATTTTTTCGAAATTACATAGTTTTGCATTCCTATAAAATTTTTTTTGTAATGAAATTTATTAACCCTTTGCACTATGAAATCACCTCTGGCTTGACAAAACTATTTTTCCCTAGAACTCTCTGTCTGGCGCGACACTTCATATATAAAACAAATTAGTGGGAAGCAGTTTTATTTAAAAAATGCTTTGAAATTATGTGTGATATCAAAACCAGAAAAATTAAATCAGAGTTGGCCGAGAACAAACTAGAAAAACAATTATATAAATTTTTCTCTTTTTCATTGGCATGTTTTCTGAAACCAGGGTGTAGAGAAACAAGTTATTATCACTAATATAATAACGAAGCACTCAACTTGCTGTCTTAAATGATTGGCAACTTTTAAAAGAACTTCCCTAAGAAAAACGCCGATATAAATGACTCTTTTTGATATAACTCTGTCAATATCTTTATATATATAGGAACGAATATAAAACGTATATAGGATCGAATATAAAACAATTTATCCGCGAAAAGTTGCTTGAATTGGAAAGTTTTCAATGAAAAATTTATAGCCAAGTGGCAAAATGTTTATTTCCGTAGATACGTTTTAAACCTCCAAATAGAGGTTTAATCTCCAAGAATGGTGTATTTTTAAATGTCAGTTGATATAACTTGGTGTATTTCTTTCGTATAAAGTAGATAGGGCTGTACCGAAAAGAGATAAGGAAGTCTTCTCATGTAATACCATATCTCCATGCATGGAATTGAGTTGGGTTTGAATGTTAGTTGAGTTATATTTACTGTGTTTCCATGCAGGGATCAAGTCGAGTTGAACTCGAGTTAATGGTCATGTACTGTGTTTCCATGCAGGGTTCAATTCTTGTTGAACTCGAGTTAGTGGTCACGGAAACTCGGGTTGCAACATAGTAAAGGAAACTCGGATTAAGTCAAGTTTCGCTAAACCCAAGTTAACTCCACGAAACTAGTCGGCTTTACACATTTGTCGCCAGTAGGCTATCCAATTTTGACGCCCTAATTCACAATCATATTAATTACAATTTTGTGCACTATGGTCCTAATTACACAATCTTTTTCGCTTAATTAGTATGATTGTGAACTAGGGGATCGATGTTTCTTAGATTATTTTTACAGCCCAACGATTTAGTTAAAATTGCACAAGATATAGTTTTTAGGTTAATAAAAGCTCAATCATGTATCACTAATAAGGCGAGGTAAGGTATGCCTTAAGGGAGGGTAGGGTATTTCTTGAGTTTTTTTTTTAATTTTCTCATATAAATGTACATCTCAAGATTATTGTGTTAAAATTTGAAGTCGATTGAAGTAAAACTAACGGAGATATGTAAGTCTCCGCCGCTCCGAGTTATTCCTTTGCCTTATAAATTCAGTGTTTAGACTTTAAACGCGTTTTTCTCCCACTTAGCATGCATCACCTCGAGAAACTCTTAAACTAACCAAATATTTTCGGTTTTTTGATTTAGGATAATCCAGTAATGAGTTCTGATGCCTTTTTTTTTTTTTTTTTTTTTTTAAGAGTATCCGAAGATTTGCTCTATTTAATTTTCTTCTCTTTCCCTCTTATGTGTAAGCAACCGGCCCTTTCGAGTAGAAATGCTTCACTCATGTACACGGAATTTACACGACGTGGCCTATCCTGTTCTCTATAATGTAAGCATGGGCAACCTATTCTTGAATCCGCCGGTGGGAATGCTAATGGGGATTCAGTAATATTGTATCCTCCAAAACGTTCGAAGTAAAGTTTTTTACCGAATTCGTACGAAGGTGAATCCTTCATATACCACGTTTCCATGCACAGGGTTGAGTTGGAGTTGAGTTTTCGTTGAGTTAAGAAAATGTCCGCTAAACCTGAACTGTTTCCATGAGCAACTTGGAGTTGAGTTGAAAAAATAAACTGGAATGACATTTGAAGCTAACCCCAACTCAACCCGACTAGTTTCGTGGAGTTAACTTGGATTTAACGAAACTCAACTCAATCTGAGTTTCCATGAACACTAACTCGAGTTCAACTCGAGTTGAACCCTGCATGGAAACACAGTAATAGAAATTTGCCAGCTGATAATCCGACACAAAATAGTTGCAGAACCAGGAAAGATGTAAGTTTTTATGAAGAATATATATTCAAAGGTCTAAACAGATAAAAAGTTCCACAGCACTCGTCACCACTCGCAAAAAGTGACCGAACAGATGAGAGAGAACTTTTTGAAGCACAAGTGTTAACTTTAACTCGCTTATCTGTGTGGTCCCCCTTCAGTTTAGTGTAGAATTGATGTATTTGGCATTGGCGACTGAGAAAGCAACTTTTTTATAATTTACGATTTAAAGAGTTGTGCAATCAATCAAAACAAAACATCAAATAATCAGATTTTTGACATTTGTGAGCATCTTGTCTGTTCACAAATAGTTGCCCTTTAGATTACGGATGATGAATGTATGACAGGAACGAATTTTCCACTGGTTTCTCAATATATAGAAAACAGCGGCTTTATTTAGCCGAACATTTTTCTTAAAGGCCAAACAGTGGTTGTCTAAACTGGCACTGGTGCTAATCTGGCGGACTGTCTGCAGCTAGGTACAAAAACAATGTGACGATCAACTGAGCTGCAGCGACAGCGCAAAGCGCCAATGCGAACAGCACCTTTTGGTTGTAGCATTGTGCCTTCGTGTTTTCAACTTTCGACAACTTTTCTTGCAGAGTTAGGCTGGAGCGTCACATTCTGTTTGGGTCTTAAATTCGAATCAGACTCCAAAAATTAACTTTGCAGGTAATTTATGTAAATCGGCCGTAAATTTTTGGACATTCTATTCATTAAATTCTACTTACTCTATATTAGAGAAATTAAAAATTCTGAAGGATCTGTTTCAAATAGTTCTTTTTTTAATGTTTTTCATCAATTTCTAGATGAAAGTAGAAAAAGACACTATCCATTTTAAATTTTTTAATTCAACCCCTAATCCTTTGATAACTGAAACTTCGAATCTCTTTGTCGGTAATACAGGTAAATTTGCCGGATTCGAGATATCCAATATAAGTTACTTCATAAGTGTCAACCATTTGAGACAGCAAAACAAGTGGTCCAGTCCATTGGTCAGTGGTTCCGCCAAATGTTACATACGAGGTGACGTCACACATACGTTAAAAAACCGTCCAATGCAAATCAAGCATATCTACCTTATTTATATATACTATGTTTAGAAACATCTGTCAGGATAATGCAGTGCACCAGTAAACTTTTCGGTTTGTCTTCTGTCACCGCACTTTTATTTTTTGTATAGTGCCGTGGTTGTTTATATTTATTTTCTGTGCGGAGCATCCGAAAGGTAGATGATTTTTATTAAAAATGACTTGCGGTGTGTGCTTAAAAGACAATGTTGATGTTATGAATATATTTGGCGAGGAGGGAAGGAGTCTAGATATATCGACGATCATCAAGCAGCACTTTTGGTTTGAGGTAAATCAATGTCCTTGCGTCTTTGCCTCCGGGACCTTTGACAGTTGTTTTTGCTTTCAGCCAATTGAGGACGATGCGGTTTTGAGCCGAATATGCTGCCCTTGCTGGGAGCAGATCTCAAATTTCCACCTATTTTACACTAAAGTTAAATCGGCTCACAAGACATTGAGCGAGGGATATTATGGAGGATCACGGGAATACAATGATTCTTATCATCCTGACGCCAACTCTATTGGCGATCAACCTGAGTGCAGCTATGGCTATGTAAATCAAACTGAGAACACGGAGGGTAGGTTAGCCTTGTATTTATTCGTCCTAACGCGCTTTGAAAGTGGAATTCGAAAATAAAATTGCTTTGTGGAACAAATTTTAATAGATAAAATTTGGTTCAAACCTCGTATATAAATATTCTTTTTCAAAGCGAAGAGGTGCCTACAACCCATTTGGTAATGTAGTAATAGAAATGAAGGATCTATTGTTACACATGCGGCATGCATAAGCGCGTTCGACTAGTCTGTCTTGAAGGAAAATTGAATGAGGAACATTAGAATGGTGTCCCACTGCGGTTCTAGAGGCGCCGCTTGGCTAACTACTGCAGGAAGAAACTACCAACAACACTCAAGCTCAGGATCAGATCTAAGCCATGCCCATGGCCGTTATGGGTATCTTATAAGAATAATGTCCAAAGAATCTATTATAATACCAATATATAAAGGAGGTGAAAACGACAATCCATCGAACTATAGACCAATTACAATAGTGAGTACCATCAGCAAAATATTTGAGCGCATAATTCATAATCGCATAAAAGAATTTATTATAACAACCGGGGGATTTGATCGAAATCAGTTCGGATTTCAGGAAAAGAGTAGTACTGAATCTGCGGTGATAGATGTGATGAAGACTCAATGATGATCTCGCTGAACGATATTATTCCCTAGCAATCTTGATAGATTTGCAAAAGGCACTCGACACCGTAGACCATCATAAATTATTAGAGCTGTTGGAACAACTAGGTATCAGAGGAATATGCAACAATTTAATTAGTGATTACCTGTCATTGCGAACAGAAAAAACTAGACTAAATCAGTATAAAAGCAAAGAGGAAATACAAAAATGTGGTGTTCCACCAGGGCCAATCTTGGGCCCGTTACTTTATATAAATAATATTCAGAACTTTCAACTAAAAGGTAAATACAAGATATATGCTGATGACACTATTAGTATACAAGGGAAGAACTGAAGAGGATCTGAAAGATAACGTAAATGGGGATTTAGTAGAGCTCAGTAAGTAGTTGCGAGGAAATAAGCTCACTAAACATTAAAAAAACCAAATATATGATATTTAAAATAAAAAATAAACAGGATATAAATCCATCCATTGCGATAGAAGAAAGGAAGCTTGAAAGAGTTTCTGACATACAATATTTAGGCTTCAGGTTGAACGAAAACTTAAATTGGAAGTCACATATATCGACGTTGATTAAGAAAATCACATCAATAATAGGAGCAATAGGAAGGACCGCAAAGTTAAATAGTTTTTTTTCCAGACTAGTATATAATGCCCACGTATTGAGTCATATAAAGTACTTAATAAAAATCTGGTCAAAAGCGTCGCAGTACAATCTTGAACGTTTACAGAGATTAATGAACAAGGCTCTTAAAATATTGTTTCGTCTTCCCTGGGACACACCAACAAAGAATGTTTGTAGTATCACGAATAATTTTAACTTGAAGGAAGTAATTTATATATAAAAGACAAAGTACATGCAAAAGGTGATAAACAAAAACATAAAAACAATATTGAGCTTACAAAAAATAATGAGGTGCACAGTTATAACACGAGAGAGAGAGAGAGAATTTATAAGAATGGATAAGGCGAGAACGGAAAGGAACCGTACAGGACTCATCAACAGCGCAAGTGATATTTATAATAAACTTCCGGAAGAAATAAAAAGGATAGGAGAAACAAATTCACAAGAGCCATCATGGATTATGTCAAAAAAGGACTGTCAAATAAATATATGGTGCAATTATAATCATACTATTACTACATAGGTTATATATTAATATGTTATACGAATGATTAGGTTGTAATAATAAGGTAATTTTTCACATAAAATAATTTTTTGCGGAGACCAGTATGTTCAAACTGCTCTTATACCAGTGCCTTCACTTTTTTCTAAATTGTAATTCACTTTTTTCTAAATTGATGTGATATAGGTATTTTTGCAAAAGATCCATAAGCCTAAATTATAACGCCGGGAAGTAATAGAATTAGGTAAATGTTTCCAGCAGCATGCTGAGAAATGCGTCATAAAATCTATTATTATTATTAAACTTCTGATATTGTGAAAATAAATTGAAGTGCAACAAAATGATTACAGATGTGGCCAAATAATTAATTTGAATCATTTTCCTCGATTTGGCCAACAAAGTTACCATAATTACGTCACGGCATGCACCTACAGGGTATCCCAAAAGTAGTTGCTGAAACTAAATGTATATTTTCCCCCTTTACAATTTAAGTAGTAACTGTACTTTTGAAGTTAGTATACCTGAGACCAGTTTTATTCTCATGTATTGCGTCAGCCAATGGCAAGGTACTTTTTGGCATTTTTCTTGTTACTTAAGTGTTTTTTTTACTATATGTACCACTGACATCTGCAAATGATCACTAGAAAATGACAGTCGATTAGTTTCAGCAACTATTTTTGGAACACCCTGTATATTGTTTCAATAAGCAGGCTACCAAACGTCAAGACATTAATTTCAGTTCGTCGGTTTTTGGAAGCCCTGACGCGGACGACGGGCAAAATATTATAGATATGAACAGTGAGTGCAAAGAAAATATGAAACGAAACGAATCGAAACAAAATGTAATCTCTTCAAATATGTATAAATATGAATAAGAAAACTTTACCTGGCTTTCACACCTTTCCCTATGCACGTACCTTAATAAAACATATATTCTGCAGATCTATGAAAAAATACCTTTCGCTTGATATATGTTTCATTAACCCTTTCAGACACAATGTCCAATATATTGGACAAAAGTTGTCACTGATTTTAAAGCTATTTAACGTAGACACCAATATTAAATCTGCAATGGTTGGCAACTCTGTTAATAAAGTAGCTTTTAAACTTTACAAAAATAAGTTTTGTACCGAACTCTGACCATTTCACATAGTTCAGTGCCTTTTTTGTGAAATTATATTGTGCGGCAGTAAACAAGTGGTCCTTGGTGCTCATATAAAGGTTGTTTTTTTTTTTTTAAGATCGAGTTTTAACAAAAATCGGTAAGTACTCTTTAACTATTTTTTAAACAATTTATGCAGAAAAGTGTAAAAAAATACGTTTTGATTGGCCGCCACGCGCCAAAAAAAGGCATGTCCCATATATGGGACATCACCTGGTGGCCAGGTGAGGCATCCTACCTTAATTGTTTTTGCATATTCGTGTTTATTAGTGTCATATTTGTGTATAAGCAAAAATTCAGATTTTTATCTCAAACGCCTGATTTTTGTGTCTGAAAGGGTTAAGATACGTGCATGGGAAATAGGTTAAACAAGGATTACAATTTTTGGCTTTGCCTATTAATATATGAGATCATAAAAATCACGAACTCGTGTATAATACTCCCGAATTAACGACCAATTTGGATAATTCTTAATTCTTCCCTCAAGCATGATGATTACTTGCTATACCAAACATAAATATTGACAGGTATCCCATTAGGAAGTTCCATATAAATTAAAATAACATCCTTCATGTCAGTGGTTGTGATCAATGATTGAAACGGACAGAAAGAGATAATTTATACTTAAAAAATAAATAAAAAAGGTTTTCTCATTACGGGATTTAATAAGAAACGAAAGTTTTCCGAATTTTCTTTGACAACAATTTTCATCTGAAGCAAATTCTTATTAGATTAGTGGAATTTCAGCTTGTTAAACCCAAAATCGTTAACCCTGTGATGAGCCTGCATCGTTTTTATCATTACTTGTCAATATCGAGACCTGGATGAACTAAATGCAGCCATTATTGAGCCCTTTCACTTATTAACAAAACAAATACAGTGGAATCTCTATAACTCGAACATCGTTAAGTCGAAATCCTCAGTAAATCGAACGAAAATGCCATTCCCTTCCGCTGAACCCCTAAATACGCGGTATCTCGAATTATTTAGACTTTGTAACTCGAACAAAATGTTATTTCCCTACGAAGTATTGATAATATATATTTATACTCTATAACTCGAATTTCAAAAGGAGACTCCGTAAGTCGTAGTTAGTAAAATACAATGACGTCTTACTTGGAATTCCCCGAAATAATAGCAATAAAATCCAAAATGAATGTTCGCGTTCGGGGCTTCTAATCTATTGTTTTGTCTTGTTTTGTCTCTTACATTCATTAAACTTTCTAAGTAACACAGCTGTGAACGTTATGTGTAATGAATGATTACATTCATTAAACTTTCTAAGTAACACAGCTGTGAACGTTATGTTTGTTCCTTGTCGACACATACTATAAAACTTAAGTTGAATTCTTATTCAAATTTGACTCTACAAACCGAAAAATATACTTAGAAATCGCGCCTTTGTAAGTCGAAATTACAGCAGTTAAATCATATGTATCTCGAAGTTCTTGTTAAGTCGAAAACTCGTTAACTCGAATTTTTTACATTTCCCTTGACATTCGAGTTATAGAGATTCCACTGTATGCATTTTCAATAGAAATAATAGAAATCATGTTCTCATTACAGATAGCGTGTGTGGAGATATATTCCAAGAGATGACAACAGATGAGCGGTTTTGTGGTGCTGGAAAATTATACGATGAAAGTTACTATAATGGTACGTAAAATATATCGTGTTTTTCAAGAGTTAATAGCAAATAATTTGCTTCTAGAAAGTGCGGAAGATAGTCCGAATACAAACGAAATAGTACAAGAAGATGGGTATTTATTAGAAACGGGCGATTTTGGTAAGTACATACACTTATAAATGTTTTAATACATTGAGAGATTGTGACTTCAGATCCTTTGGAAGATATTGATGACCTTGGTGATATGGATAATTCAATGGATTTTGAAGAGAGATGGCGAAGAAACAATGCACCGAGAAAGAGAATAAATTCCGCCGAAAATAGGGCTCTATTTAAAGGGAAACTTGCCAACCAAGACAGTTTAAGTTTCAAACGTGATCCAAGAAATAAAGGTAGAAATTCCAACCGAAGAGATGCAAACAAAGTTGAAGACGAGGACGCACTTATCGCTAAACATATTAAGCTTGATTGTGAACTCTGCTCGGAAAAATACACAAAGTTTTACGATTTGTGCAAACATTATCAATCTGTCCATAGTATAAGTGGATATGTGCGATGTTGCGACAAAAAACTACCCAGTCGCGCATACGCTCTTGATCATATAAACCAGCATATTAATCCCGAAAGTTACAGGTAAGAACACGTTTCATGAAAACAAACTATCTTATTTTTATCTTATTAAGATGTAAGGAGTGCAACAAAACTTTCTCTTCTCAATATGCTATTAAAAATCATTTGGCTATCAAACATGCCCCTGAGATTGACAAAATATTCCAATGTGAGTATTGCCCAGAGAAATTTACTAATCAACACGCTTTAAATCAGCACTGTACTCGGCACATTTCGGAAGAAGAACGTCGTGTATATTGTATGGATTGTCGGAAAACGTTAGTTACTTTAATTATTTTATGTTTACTAGGGATCCACTATCTATAATCTTACAGATTCCCAACTGCCCTGGCCTTGCAAATGCATAAAAATGTTTACCATGGTAAATTGCAAGGTCATATCTGTCACGTTTGTGGTAAAATTGTTAGAGGTAAAGCCATATTTGCAAAACACGTTAGCGAACATGCAGCTGAATTGGGTCAAGAAACAATTAATGACCCCGTGTGCCCAATTTGTGGTAAACTTTCTGCTTCCATAAAAACACTACGCCATCACATTAGATACGTTCATTCGTCCCATCGTCCTCATAAATGTACTATATGTGGCAAAGCTTTTAAAATTCGACAGAAATTAAAGGTAACATTACTTTAACATATAAAACTTTCGTTGATTTGTCTAAATGAAACATTTTTTAGGAACACATTGGCTCTCATGCCACCGGTAATCATTTTCCCTGTCCTTATTGCAATAAGCGATTTAGGAGTAAACTTCATTTATATTCCCATAAGTATCGTATGCATAAACAAGAGTACGATGAGGAAAAGCAGATTCGTTTCAATATGATGACCGAAACGTTCAACAGCGTGGAGAATTTCGAGAATACTTCAATGAGTGAAAATGACACGCAGCAGTATGATGGCAGAGTCGTTTTGAGCGAGGACAGTATCCAAGATGATGATGACGATTGCTATGTTGTGGCTTGATTGTGTGGTATATTTGGATTGTAATTGTACGATAATAAAGTTTTTACTTGCGTATTTTTTTTTTTAAGCAACCAAATGAAAGTGTTAAACGAAAATTGTATAGGATCGTGGATGAATTTTCGGCATGAGGCTTATTTTCGACGTCACAAATGTGGGTCAAGTTAATGGAGGTCAAATGTAAAATATAAATTTTTTCGCGAATATATGTTTTTTTAATACTGCAGAAAAAGTCATTACATTTTTCGTAAATTAGGAAATTCTCTACAAAAAGGGGTAAGACTGCAGATGTCGCAGTGACAGTTCAGAGTCAACGGGCACTTTGTAAAAGGAAAATATTCAGTCAATGGGCTTTTTGTAAACGGAAAATATTACATATATATATTAAGCGCATCGTATCACACTGTTTCCGTTACCATTACAAATGGGGGGAGCATTGCAAAAAGCATACAAGAATCTCAACCCTTCCCTCGAGAACTGTCCCCTAACGGCTTTTATATACGTCTGTGGGACAAATGGTTGGCACTTTTAAAGGTTCTAACTAGGAAGGAAATCTTGGTTGTAGCTGTTTTTTTCGCATTGGCCGAGATAGGCGCTTTTAACCCTTTTAGTGCCAAGCGTTTTATGGAGTACATGCGAGAAATGCCACGGGCCGATTTGATATGCGCGCTCATATAAATAGCTAAGGAGGAAAATTTTAGTATTTATTGGAGATAAGAACTAAATGAAATAAACACAAGCGTGGTGTGGTCTACATTGTATTGGAGATAAGGACTAAATCAAGAGTCTCTCTGCGCGTGCGCTCGTAGGCAGCTCGGCCTGCCGGCCGGGCCACTACGCCACATCGGCCCGTGGCACTCTTCGCATAAGGACCGTGGGCCGATAGATCGGCCCGCTGGCACTAAAAGGGTTAAATGGTAACACATTTTTTATATAGATTCCAATATTTCCCTAGCAGTCAAGCTTCAGTACAGCGTTTATTTCTCTTACCTAGCGTCTGCGACTTTGTTTTCTCAGGTTTCGAGTGAAATCCCGAAACCTGAAAATTCTTACCATGCTCTCACGATCACTCGCGCCGCGGCTTTACCCAGCCGGTAATTTTCTTGAGTTAGCTGAAGTCAGACATCGGGCGTAGTAATATCATAAAACAACTCTACTAAAACTCCTGTGAAAATTTTGACTGTTTTTAACAAAGATAGTTAAACTAAAAGAAATCGGTGTTTGAATGCCCAGAACACTATAAAGTGCCAGGTGTGTCGGATTTACTAACAAAAATAAGAAAAAAGTAGTGCTCGGAAATCGGGAATACGCGCTGATCAATTCGCGACACTCAAATCGAGTCGTTTTTTTTAAGTTGTCTAAAGAAAACATCATAAAATTGGCAAAATTCTCAAAAAATTGCTTCACCATTCAACTCAGCAGAACAAATTACTACATCATTCAACTCATTAGCATCAATTAGAATTAAAGTCAGTTTAGTAACTTTATATTTTAGGTCCACATTGTGCTTAAATTCTATCACATTTACATTCTGTGAAAATATTCCGTTAATTGCAAAAATCCGTTTATGAATCGAAAATATTTTACTCCCAGTCTCGTTCGCAGAAAATTATTGTTTTCTTCTCACAATAGGGATAGCAATAGCGAAAATACTTCCCTGTGTGATTTTCAAGAACAAGTTTAGCAATCTTATTCTGGAAGTGATACGGACGGGGACAATGCACAAGACATTACAATTCACAATAGGGACTCCAAACCGAATTTTTCAAATTCTAAAAATTCCGAAAATTTTGAATTAAATTCAACAATGACCAATAATAATAATTTCGATGCTCAAAATCAATCAGCTTCACCCGGTGCTGTACCGCCGGCACCTGCGCCGAGGCAAACCATAATACTAGACAAAGAGTTTGCATTAAAGTTCCTACCGCAGTTCAGTTGTCGTTATACCGAGTTACATACATTTATTAATTGTTTTAATATTTTGGTTCTTGAATATAATGAATTCGCCACTCATGCTCCTTATCATAATTAAATCTTGGGGCACGGCAGTGCCCCCGCCAAGTCGAGCAAAAAAGCGGCACGGTCGTACCATCCTTTTCTCGAAACAGTTCTGTCCATTTTCGATCCCCCTATAACTTCGTTGTGGATAAAACTAGAAGCCTAAATTTTCAGTAACCAAGCAGGTATTGTATAAACACGGTATATTTCAAATCTCATTCAATTTGAACCAGTAGTTTAAGAATTATAACTAGTCAAAGTTTCTTAATTTTGTCACTCACTCACTGACTGACCTATCATCAAAACTCTAAGGCACTTCTAGCAGACATAGAAGCTTCAAATTTAAAATACAATTAGTGTTTAGTGTATAAATCAAGGAAAAACTAAAATATTTTGCAATTTCGGTCCAGTTTTCTAGATACACTAACTGCATAAATAACTTTGTAATCCCACATATATCAACTTGAAATCGAGAAATATGGTCGCCATTTTGGATCCGCCATCTTGGATTTCTAAATTTAGATAATATTCAAAATCAGTGACCTCAAAACATTCATTGTACTAATTTTCATTAAAATCCGTTGAAATCGGGAAATCTTGGTCGCCACATTGGATCCGCCATCTTGAATTTAGCAATAAATATAGCCTATGTTACTCAGGGTGAATGTAGCTTTCTAATGGTGAAAGAATTTTTGAAATCGGCACAGTAGTTTTTGAGTTTATTCATTACAAACATACACACACACAAAAATACAAATCTTTCCTCTTTATAATATTAGTGTAGATAATATAATGGAATAATAGGTGTAGATGGGTACCTAGCAGTGGCGTGGGGTGAAATTTTTGAGAAGGTAAGCCGGTGCAAAAATCAGAAACTTAATAGCGAAAAAAAACTTACCAAATGAAGTCAGATATTACAAAATGTGTTCAACAGTGACTGCGTGTATTCTTGTCGAATTTAGTCGGCCACTTCTATCATACTTAAAGTCATTGGAAGTTAAGTGCTATATGAATATTATGAATAAATATGGACATATATACAATGAACTTCAAGAATAATATAAGTGGCTTTGAAAAAAACCGTTATAGTCGCGTGTATCGTACAATCAAACTAAAGCGGTTAACAAAAACTGTGAAAAGTTGATATGAAATATAATTAATATTACTTATACTCTAAAATTAATCTACGATTTTTTTTTATAAATTCGGCCAAAACATCATTGTAAAAATTAGACTGATTTCTAATTTGTAAAAGAAGGTGTTTTTCTATCTATAAGAGTGCTAAATTTGAGAGCCTTTCTTCGGTTTGAGAATTTCTTAAATAAGTATGTATTCTCTTAAGGGCTGAAAAAGATCTTTCCGCGGAAGCAACTGTAATGAGAAGAGTTAAAAATATACAACACAAGTTTAAAATTTGAGGAAAAGTATCTTTTAAAATGCCACATTTAATATGCGAGTAAAGCGCGAGAATATCAAATTGCCGTAATGAAGAAGTGGTATATAAAACGTTCAATTCATTTTTTAAAGCAGAAAACTGGAAAATTCCCGGGAAAACTTTAATTAAAGATGATATCTTTTCGTTAGGACTTGATTGAGCAAAATAATCATATTTTGATTTATTAAGTAAATCTAAAAATTTTAGTTGACTAAAGGAACTATACCGAGTTTTAATCTGAGAAATGACATTGTCTTTTATTTCTACAAAAATTCTTCGATAATTAGTTTTTAAATCGATGTCAGAATTTAGCACTCGACGTTTTCTTGGAGGTTCTGTGCAATCCTTCACACTATCAAAAATCGAATCAAATTTATTTAAAAATTCAGAACTCATCCAAGACTCTAAATTCTCTATTTCTAGCCTAGCAACTTCAATATCCATCTGTTTATTTTGTAATAAATTAAAAAGTACATCCGTTTTTGCAAAAATTTCCGAGGTGGTGTGTAAAAAAAAGCAGAACTCTTTATCTTCCAATTTCTGTAATAAACTTTCGGCCAGAGAAAGTGTGTCATTATCCCATTCATTCGAGTTATTTAATATTGTTTCAAAAGTTGCAATTATATCTAATCTGCAGGTAAATAAAACGTTAATTATTCGCGAATGGTAATGCCAACGAGTTTCCGAAACTCCTGGCATACGTCGGTCAGCAATTTCTTTTAAAAGGTTAGAGCGCTTTGTTGATTTATTAAAAAAACGAACGATGCTATTTATGTAACCGAAAGATATTTTTAGCTCTGATATTTTTTCCAAAGATCGAGATAACACTAAATTAAGAATATGGGCATAGCAAGGAATGAAAATGGCCATTGGACATGATTCTCGTACTTTTGTTTGAACACCACCCTGCTCACCCGACATTACCGCGGCGCCGTCATAAGATTGACCTACCAATTTTTCTTTACAGTCGTATATTTCCAGTATATTTAAAACATGATCTGACAATTTATCTGCGTTGCGACTTAAACTCACGTCAAAAAAACCAAGAAATCTCTCCTCTATTCCATTCTGTGATAAATACCTTAGTACGACACTTAGTTGTTCTCTATGACTAACATCGGGAGTTTCGTCAATAATTACTGAAACAAATCGAGCTTTACTAATTTCTGATTTAATTTCAGATGTTATAACCGCGGCAATACTATTTATCAAGTCATTTTGAATATCATTTGATAGGCCCGAAAAAAAATTGGATTTTGTGAGCTAGAACACTGCTCTAAATGTGAGTCCATTAAAGTGTCGTACTTAGCTAAATACAACAAAGTTTCTATATAATTGCCGCGATTATCGGACACGGGTTTTTCATTATGACCACGGAATGCTAATTCTTGTTTGCCTGAAAGAATTACAGTATCTATGAAGCGTTTCATTAAATTACGATTTCGGTCGACTTTTCTATTATGAGCTTCATAAGTATTTCCTAAAGAAGTATCAATCCGATTCGCGCCAAATTCATGCAAAGCTAAGCAACTACGAATATGTTTTTCTGTTTGAATATGCTTACTTGAAGAGTTTACTAAATTATTAATGTCCGTAAAACCTGTGCGACTCCAAACACTCGAAGAGTTCGAAAAAAGAAGACATGGGAAACAAAACATTTTATTTAATTTGCAGCTTCCGGTCAGCCACGAATATTTTTCATAAATCGACTTATTGAAATGTTTGAAAAACCCGTCCTTACGCTTGTAATCTATTTTCATCGACGGTTTAGCGCGACCTAATTCGATAACTCTGCTTTTTTGCTGAAAAGATAATCTATTAAATTCATTTGCCTGTTCTAATAAAAAATCCGTTAAGCAGCATTCAACACTAAGTAACGCCATTTCCAACAAAAATTAAAGACTGAGAACAAGATATAAATAAAAAGCTACTAAAATGTCCTATAACAGACCACCTAGACCTTAAAAAATTCTCACCAGCTTTTCACAATTAAATTCTATATATTCAAGTACAATTACACTTCACTTCAAATCAAACATGCACGATACACGGGACAAATCCTTCAACTGACAAATTGAAACAAATAAATAATCGTCATCCGAATAGCCGAACCTAACGAAAAAACCCGAGAAGCCGGATTCTATCGTGTTATCGAAAGGTAATAAAATAGCACCACACCACACTCATAAGTCACAATCCGTTGAGCACCAAGGCAAAAAGAGACACAAGTTAACAATTTTTTTATTAAAATATAATAAACAAAACCACAACACCCCTCCCTCCCGAGAAGACGACTTCTGCCGTGTTCTTGTGAAATAAGGGAGCATTCACTCCTACAATTCACAGCCCCTTCAGTATCAAAGAAATTTACAGTCAGCTGAATATTGTTTATGAAAAAAAAATTAATAACCAAACCCACCCCAACCAACCCCACTCACCCGAGAAGCCGCTTTCTACCGTGTTATAGGGATAATAAGAGAGCACCACTACACTCACACCCCTTCATAGAGAAGACACGAATCAGCTGACATTCTAAGAAATAAACAACCACCCGCCGAAGTGACCCGAGTTTCAACTTATGCGAAATGAAAACAACCGAGAAGCCGGTTTCTATCGTGTTATTTGCTTATAGGATTTGCTTTTAGTGAGCAAAGGATATCACACACGATTTCTTTGTTACTCGTGGAGAAAAGTGTGGGCTTGAGTAAGCCGTAAAATGACCGGCTTACAGAAGCAGCGAGCGAGCGCTTCTTACCCGATGCAACCCCTTGATAGAACCTGCTACGGTGCGAGGGAAGGTTCCATCGTAGTGCAACAACAGATTATGGTTGTTTTTGGTTGTAACACTTGTTTTGCCATGTTTTCTTTACGAGATGAATTTTGGGAGCGCTTTCCAGGAATTTTACAGGCATAGAACAAGTTTTAAATTTACGGGAATAGGATGAGTTCCCAAAAGGGAAGCCGGTAGGAATCGTGTTATATGGACCCCACGCCACTGGTACCTAGATATAATTATGTTCAAAGGTAACTTGTAAAATGGTCAATCAACGGAATGAAAAAGCTAGAATGGGACATGTCTTATGAAGTTGTACCAAAATCCCGCAAAGTATAAAGTAGACTAAATTGCCCGAAATTGCCATGAAAGAAAGAACACTAATAATCATAACCGCGGCCGGCGGAGGTGGCTTGCCCGCGCCGCGGCTTCCTCGCTTCCCGTCCGTCACAAAAAGGTGGCCACTTTCTTCCAGACAACCTGACCAAACCACGTTTTATTTAACTTACGCAAAAAGTATCAGGCAGTATGGCTATAAAAATTTAAATAATCTTTATATAAATCTAATTCTATATAGTAATTTATTAATTTAAAAAAATGTTGAGTGCGGCAGTGAGCGCCGTACATTAGTTCAAGTTAATCCTCTCTTAAGCTTGATTGTAATTTCCTGTTAGGTACATTGACAGTATTTATAGCGAATGAGAGATAACAATTTTACATAAGGATTAACTTTAACTGACGTTTGACGAGTGCGGCCTAAATATTACTAACTAATGCAAAAAAAACTATCTACAAAAAGAAATGAGATGCCATCAAAAACATAACTTGTAAAAAAACCAAGTCTCGCAACTCAGTTCTCCTACCGTAAAAAGTTGTGGGAACTCCCGCGACGTTCCAAAGGCTGATGAATAACGTACTAATTGACCTCCAGGGATCACAAATTATTGTTTATATGGACGATAACGTCGTCTTTGGTAAAACACTTAATGAACACACTGAAAAACTTAAACAAGTCTTCAAACGTCTGCGTTCACATAATCTTAAATTTAAATCCGAAAAATGCGAATTCCTGCGACTTGAGCTCTCATACTTAGGTCATATTATCAGCGAACAGGGTGTCTCACAGGACTCAAATAAAGTAAACAGTGTTAGAAACACTCCCATTCCAAAATCCCAAAAAGAAATAAAAGCATTTCTTGGTCCAGTGGGCTACTATCGCCGGTATATCAAAAACAAAATACTTGCTCAACCCTTAACCAACCTACTCAAAAAAAATTAACCCTTTGAGTGGACTCGTCGATGTACTGAATCTTTAAACTTATTAAAAGAAGCCTTAACAAACCCACCGCTTTTACAATTTCCTCACTTTACTAGGGAATTTTTCTTGAAAATTGAGTGGATACGCAATAGTTCAAGGAAATTTACCGATCGCTTATCCTTGCAGGTTACTAAGGAAACGCGAACTCAATTATTCCACCACAGATAAAGAGCTACTAGCCATTGTCTGGTCAATACACCACTTTAGGCCATATACATATATTTGGATAGAAGTTTCAGATCATCACTGATCATAAATCGATAATTTATATAAATAACTAAAGATATAAGGTTTTACTAAATCTTTAGTCGCAAAATCCAAACTTCCGGAAAAAGTCCTTGAACATGTTGCCAGTATTCTAAAACTAGGTGATAATCGCCAAGTTATTCTTCTTAGAACGCATTCGGTCACCACAATACGAAGACATTTTTGAAGTGCTACTTTCCTAGAAGGTAATGATTGCACAAACAATTTCTGAAGTTTATAATTCGATCAATGATCAGGTATATTTTTAAAGGAAGTAAATAAACATCTATCACTGTAATTTTCAGAAGACGAAAAATTAAAAATACTCAAGGAATATCATAACAAGCCACTAGTGACTAGGAGGGCATTGTGGCGTGAATAGGACATTTAAAAGAATAAAATGAAATACAAATGGCAAAACATTCAATTCAAAAAGTACATAAGGAATTGTAATATTTGCAAATGAAATAAAATTAAATTAAATACACGAAGGAACCTTTGGTAATCACGTCCACCATAAGCGAACCATTCGAAAAGATATCAATGGATATAGTAGACCCAATTACTCAGGTCGGAAATAAATACTTACTTACGTTTATATATTTGCTGACAAATTGGTCACAGAGATAATCTAATATTCCTAAATGTCTTTTAACAGATCGAGGTTCTAGTTTCATAAGCCAAATTTTTAAGGAAACGTTCAAATTGCTAAAAAAAAAAAAAAAAAAAAAAAATCAGACCTCAGCATATAGACCACGAAGTAACGGGTCATGCGAACGTAGTCATAGGAATCTTACAGAGTATCTGCGATGTTTTATCAATGAGTTGCAAGATGACTGTGACTCTTGGATAAAGTATACAATTTTCGTTAACAGCACCACACACCTGAAATCCCTTTAATTTTCTCTAAACCGAGTTCACATTACGCCTCTTACTCACACTTCCATAGCATCTTTCCCATCGTCTGTCAAGGACTTATGCCAGCCAGAATCGTCTGTCATTGTACCTACTTACTTCAAATCTTTTAATGAAACATATTTAACTATACATAATAAAGTTTATTTTTACTGGTATACTACACACCTTTCGACTCACCTGTTAGATGCTTGTGCTCATCAAAATCGCCTGTCAAGTTTTTTTATACTTTACAATAAATAAATTAAATAGTATACAAATTTCAAGCTTACAGAGACAAGTTTTTTTTTTTATTTTGTTTACACTTTTAAAAATATAGGGGCTGATGGCTGCCAGGTTTGGGTTACCGTACTTAACATGTTATGACTAATAACTAAAAAAAATTCTAGCCTTACAGAAAGACCTATACCCGGAGGGTTCACTAGCTCTTCGTCTATAACTACAGTTACGATGTTTAGTTAAAGCCCGTTTGCAACACGCAAATGATATTGCTAGGAAAAATATCGCCAAAATGAAAGATAATAATAAAATCCAGTATGACGCTCACATAAATCCGTCTAATTTAAAGAAAGCCGATTTCGTTTATTTAAAAAACGAAGCCACACCAAGAGGAAAAAGCAAAAAATTACTTTCGCCATGTTCTGGAAACGAAATACTAGAAAAAAAGGACTAGTTAATTTAAAGATACGCGAAAAAAAAAAAAAAAAACAATAACGGTACATAATAATCGACTTAGTCTTAATTAAAGACCTTGTACTGCTATTATTAATTTATTTACACACTTCATCAATGACTGATTACTTACAATAAAGGAACAAAAAGTAGATTGCAAAGTCTAGCCCTAATTAGGGCTGCCATCACCTAAATCGCCGATGCCGGACAAAAAATTTAAAAACCCCGGATTTTTGGGTGACATTTGAGTTTTTTCCCGGACACATCACACGTCATGGAAAAAAATGTTCGAAAGATATCTATCCTTGAGAAAAAATATCCCGAGTACCGGCGAATGCTATCATTTTAGCTATTGAGTTTACGTCTCAAATAAATATTGGAAAAGGGAATTTTGATTTTTGATACTATTTGATACTGCAACGATTTTTCCACTTAAGAATGAGTCCTTGAACGTTGTTGTATCGGAGAGTATTAGGCATTTTTGTGGTTATGCTTTAAATATATGGCAACAATTACAAAAAACTTAATTTTTTTTAGGTTTGAGACGTAATAATCGATACTAAAAGAATGTTTTCACCTAAAAATAAGTCTTAGAATGTTTGTGGTTATATGGATGAGCATTGCGCTCTTTAAGGGGGTCCTCTAGTTTCTCGGCTGTTTATTTACGGCTTTTTCAATATTTTTTTACGGGCAAACCATCGAAATAATCAATCTCATTGTTTTTGCATAATCTTTATTAACATTTAAATAAGTTTTACACATTTTTTGAAGTCAAAATATATAATAGAGTAAAAGTTATAGTGGCCGACAGGAAGACATCAAGTAAAAGAGGTGCTTGACGGTGACCAAGATTGCGGCTGTTCTACTTATCTGAAATCAATAAACCAAACGGCATTTTAATCTTCATATTTAAGACTAGCGATTGAACTGGAATGAATTCTAAATTACAAAAATTGACTTTTTTATACACTTTTGAAAATTACATTCTATTTTTTACTCATTTTTTCTTAAGTTTTTCGCTCGTAGAAAAAAAACTATCGAAGCAATCATGATAATCCTAGTTCAATCGCTGGCTTATAACATATTAAAGATGTTGTATAAATTTGAAGAAGATTGGTGCAGTAGTTTCTGAAATATCGTGGTCACCGTTTCGAAAAATGGTGTTTCAAGAAAAACGCGTTTGAAAGGTCGCGCAGCCCAGCGCGCTCTTCGTATACCTGCTCCGTTCCAGGGCCGTAACTTGTGAACCACTTCAAATATCGAAAAATCCGTTGGCACAAATTTTCTACACATGTTGTAGATGTGATTTATGAAAAAAAAAATCGATTTTTTCGACCCGAGAAACTAGAGGACCCTCTTAATTTCAAGGTTATATATCAAGTAAATGGTTAAAATACCGAAAAAATTTGTGTTTTCGATTTTTAAAACATAAAAATCGATCCTGCAATCATGTTTTCAACTGAAAATGAGTCCTGGACTATTTTTGGTTGTATGGGTAAGTATTGCTCCCTTGAATTTTGATTGGTTATGCCTTAAATAAGTGGAAAAAATGCAAAAATAAAACGGTTTTTTCGATTTTTCGAAATGATGCACCCTGAAATTCGATTTTTTGATTCCGCCATTCAAAAGAACCGAAAAAAGACTTAAAAAACAATGGTTTAAAACTTAGCGAAAAATAGGGTTCCTAACCTAAAAGTAATTAGAAAAATTAAAATGGCTCTCTTGACCCCAATTTTTAAAGATAATAATTTGCAAAAATCCAGGATTATTGGTAACATAAAAATAAAGGTTTGTTTTTCAAAATTTAAAAATTCAGAATTAAAAAATGCGGCCGTAAGAAAAAAATGGGACGAAACCGATTTTACCGGTAACTGTAGACCTAGAGGGCTAAAAACTGGCATGGAGGCATCTTTTGACACAACCTATCGAAAGCGCCACCCGTCGTAGCGATTCCGCTGGGGGCAATTTTCACCACCTAATCCCGCTATAGCCTTTATTGCTTATCTTTCAATCAATCGCGATTCCCCTGACACAAAAAGTGTCCGGGTTTCACCCGGACACTTTTTGAGTTCCCCTTCCGGACGGCCTCCGGACACCATCTAAACTAGGACAAATCCGGGGAATCCCGGACGGATGGCAGGCCTAGCCCTAATACATCTTTTAGATAAATTAAAATCCAAATAAACAAAGCTATCATTGAAAGAACGAGACATCGAATTGATAGGCTCATTGTAACCATAATTAGTGCGATGTTGAGGAACGTGGAGAAAATCTCTGTATCTCAGCGAACGAGAGGGAACCAAAATATTAAAAGAGGACAGCAAAACCGAAGAATCTATGTTGCCTAGTAGGCAATCAAAAGCGAAAACAGTTTTGGAGGTTTTACGTCGACTTTCTAAAGAATCAAGATTGATAAGTTTGAGGCGGTGTAAATAAGGAGGCAAAATAATTGGATCATTCTATGGAAGCCCACGGAGTGCAAAACGGATAAATCGTCGCTGCACAGCTTCAATGCGATTTATGTGACTAGTGTAGAAAGGTGACCAAACACAACTAGCATATTCTAGAATGGGCCTCACAAAGGTGCAATACAATAGACGAGTTATGTAAGGATCGTTGAACTCCTTGGACCACATCTTGATGAAGCCTAAAGTAGCATTGGCTTTATTGCATATAGCATTAATATGATCGTCAAATGTAAAAGAACGATTTAACCACACACCCAGGTCTTTGGTCTTATCAAGTTGGGACAGTACACAGTTATTTATGTTATAGACGAAATTAATAGGGAGCCTTTTCTTTGAGAAGGACATAGACGTACACTTGCTTACGTTGAGGGGGAGACAGTTTACAGAGCACCATTTATAGAGGGCGTCCAGGTCAGAATTCAAAAGGAAGCAATCGTTTGGAGAAGACACAAATCTTTGCATCGTCAGCATAGCACAAAATGTTTGAGTGTTTTAAACACAGAGACAAGTCATTTACATAAATTATGAATAAGAGTGGTCCAAGATGGCTATCTTGAGGTACCCCAGAGGTATTAACTATCTTGTCAGACAAGGATCCGCGAAAATACACTCTCTGAGTGCGACCCAACACATAGGAACCAACCCAGTTTACAAACAACTGAGAAAACCCGAGGGCAGTGAGCTTATGAAGCAGAATGACGTGAATAATTCGGTCAAAGGCTTTGCTAAAGTCTGTAAAAATACAGTCAACTTGTTAACCAGTCTCCAAGGCTGCCAAACAGAAATTTGAGAACTCTAGGAGGTTAGTAGATGTTGATTTGCCTTTCCTAAAACCGTTCTGAAAAGAGCCTAAGAATGGCTTGCAGTGGAAGCACAAGACATCGTAAATAAGAGCCTCAAATATTTTAGCAATAGCGCACAATTTTGCAACTGGTCTGTAGTTTGAAATGTCATTCCTGTTGCCCTTTTTGTGCAATGGAATAATAAATGAAGACCTCCATATTATGGGAAAAACGCCACTGGAAATAGATAAAATAAATAAATAACACAAAACACTTGTTGTTGTATTCACTAAATCATTTAGTTTGAGTGATAACTGATTTATACGTATGTGTGTGTGCTGTCTACGCTCGTACAAAATCTGTCTACGCTCGTACAAAATCATAACTAGTTAGTTTTACCTAGGAGCTCTAAGAGATAGCACTATAGAAATATGGAAACTGTGTAATAACTTGAAATAAAATAAATTGAATTATAAACTGTGTTATATCTAAATAAACTAAAAACGAACCACTCCTTTTTTATCATAGTAGCAGAGCGTGGTTGTGCTACAAAAAAATTGAAGAAAAATTAGTGTCTGCCATGTGCTCAGTAAAGAAAACCAAGTGAGGGCTATTAAGGTATGAACGAAACATTTGAAGCTGACGAGGAAAAGCTAGTTAAAAGGTTAAGAAAAGTGTTCGTAAAAGAAGCAGTGAAAGTGCTTGAAATTAAGAATCAAATTGAGAAAATTCTAGATTTCGAGAAAGGAGACGAAGAAATGGCGTCGTATGTAAAGGTAGATGACGTAGTTGTCCCAATATTCGATGGATTAGAATACCTGAGTTGGAAGAGACGAATATTAAAATTACTGGAATTCAAAGAATGTAAAGAGCAAGCAGTAAGAGAAAGACTACCGTCAGAACAAGAAGAGGCTTGGAAAAAGAAGGACGTAAGAGCAACAAACTATGTATACAGCTCTATATCCAATCGTCAATTGGAGTACATTGGAAACCTGGACACGACCTATAAAATAATGAAAAAGTTTGATGAAATGTACTCAAAGGAGTCCACAGCACTACAGATAGTACGTCGCAGTAAATTAGAGAACATTAAACTGAAAAATTATGAAAACGCAACTTTATTTTTTGATGATTTTGAGAAGGCTGTAAATGAGCTAAAGACAGAGGGTGGAAAGTTAGATGAGCAAGAAAAACTTCGATACATGTTAAAAGCATTACCAACAGAATATAGTTACATTGGAGACTTGATAGATATACTAAATGAAGAAGAAAGAACGTGTGAATACGTAAAATCAAAGATAATTATGAAAAATCTTGAGCAAGAAAATCATAAGACAGACAAAATAGAGAAAAATAATTCTAACGCATTTGCTGTTGAAATGAAAGGAAAGTGCTATATATGTGGAGCAACTGGGCACAGGCAAAAGGACTGTAAACAAACTAAAGTACAACAAACTCGTGTGCGAGGCCAGCCGAACACAATATACCGAGGTGGTTACAACAGGGGCTATCAACGAGGAAGATACGGCAATCGTGGTCATCAACGAGGAAACTACAACAGAGGCTCATATCATCGAAGCGGATATGGCAGAGACAGAGACCAAGGCGCTCAACAATCCGTGGCTCTAGGTGAGAAGGATAGCTATGAAGCTGCGTTCACAATAGAAGTAAGCTGCAAAGAACTTAACGTAAGTTGTAACAACAATAGAGTAGACGGTAAGAGTAGAGAAATAACGTGGTTATTAGATAGCGGATGTACGGATCACATAGTAAACTGTGACGAGTACTACGATGAGTTCATAATTTTGAAAAAGCCAGTCTATGTTAAGTTAGGTGACGGCAAAACTCTAAAAGCTACTAAAATAGGAAAAATTAAAACTATGTTCAGAATCGATAATTATGATTCTAATGTAACATTAAATAACGTATATTTTGTTGAAGACATGAAGAAAAATTTAATCAGCTATGCAAAAGTAACACAAAACCATAAAATCATTTCTAAAAATAGTATTTCAAAGATTTTTGATAAACAAAACAAATTAATAGCAGTAGCAAAAAAGGAAGGTAACTTGTATTATATGTATAGCTCTATTAATGAAGCAAAAAACAGAGAAGTTAGTAGTAATGTAACTGAAAATGAAAAAATAACTGAGAAAGAAAAATGGCATAGAATCTTAGGTCACGTTAATTTCCAATATCTAAATAAACTATGTAAACATGAATTATTAGTAGGGCTACCAAAATATTTAGAAGACGAACATATTAAGTGTGCTATTTGTATAGAAAGTAAGATGGCAAATGTACGATTCACAAATAATAGAACTAAAGCGACACAAGTGTTAGAGATCATACACACAGACTTAAACGGACCACATCAAACCATGGGTTATTGTGGTGAAAAATATTTTCTTACCTTTATTGATGAATATAGTAAATGTGCTAAAGTCTATTGTATAAAATCAAAATCAGAAACTTATAAGTATTTCGTTGAGTATGTCAACTTAGTCGAAAATCTAACAGGAAAAAAAATTAAAACTTTACAATGTGATAACGGTAAAGAATATTTAAATCACTACATGTATGAATTTGCTCGCAATAAGGGTATTAAAATAAAACCATGCCCTCCTTATGTTCACGAATTGAATGGAGTGGCTGAACGTTACAACAGATCCATTATGGACACTGCAAGATGCTTATTAAAAGAATCTAATATAAAACCCAAGTTCTGGCCTGAAATAATAAAAGCTTCGACGTATTTAAAAAATCGAACCCTTGCAAATACATACGACTGTAAAACTCCCTATGAAATAATGTTTAATAAAAAACCTAGCGCAGAGCATCTAAAAATGTACGGAAGTAGAGTCTTTGTGAGAGTTCCTGAAGTAGCAAGGAAAAGTAAATGGGATGATAAGTCAAAGTTAGGAATTTTGGTTGGATATAACTAAAATGGTTATAGAATTCTGCTAGAAAATAAAATTGTAAACGCGAGACATGTTGACGTAATCGAGAAAGGAATTAAATTGATATGTTTAGATGACGAAAAAGATAAAATTAATCGAGAAAATAAGAGTGAGAGTGAAAATTCTGAATATAATAAAAACAATAACTCTGAAGATACCGCGAATGAAGAATTAAACAATCCGGGAAAAATGAACCAGGATAACGATGATGAAAACGTGAATGAAACTGAGCAATTAGCAGTTAGACGCTCAAATAGGAAAAAAAGCCCTGTAATAAGGTATGGGTGCGATGAAAAAGCAACCAATTTTATTTATGTGAATTACTGTAATGCCGATGTAAATTGTAACTTTGAAGAGGCGATAAACTGCGTTGAGTCGGAAAAATGGAAAGTAGCTATGAATTCTGAATATTTAAGCCTAATGAAAAATCAAACATGGCTGTTAGTGGACAGACCAAAAGATAAAAAAGTTATTGAAGTAAAATGGGTCTATACAAAGAAAGACGAAAATACTTACAAAGCTAGACTAGTAGCACGCGGGTTTCAACAACAAGAAAAAACCGATAATGTTTACTCTCCGGTCGCAAAAATGCAGACTCTAAAATTGTTACTCTCATATTGTTGTCAGAATGAACTAGAAATCGAACAAATGGACGTAGAAACTGCGTTCTTAAACGGTAAATTAACTACAGAAGTGTACGTAAATCAACCCGAAGGCTATGAACAAGATAAAAACAAGGTATGCAAATTAATAAAATCATTATACGGATTAAGAGAAAGCCCAAGGTCCTGGTATAACTGCTTTAATGAATTTATATTGAAATTAGGTTTCGAGAGGAGCAATTATGATTATTGCGTGTATGTAAAACGAACTGGTAATGAAATGACATTTATACTCTTGTTTGTTGATGACTTATTAATTTGCAGTAAAAGACGACAAGAAATTAGGGATGTAAAACAAAAACTGGCAAGTCGATTTAGTATGAAGGACATGGGCAAAGTAAAAACCTATCTAGGTATAGAAATAAATTACAATATCAAAGCGAACGAATTAACACTAAGCCAAGAAAAGTATATAGATTCTCTTGTTAAAAAATATAAGTTATACAACAGTAAATTATATGACACTCCTATGGAAGTGAATCTCAAACTCGAACCAGCACCCGAAATCGATGTGAAAATAAAGTATAGAAACCTGATCGGAGAACTCCTCTACATAAGTACGGGGACAAGACCCGACATAGCTTTCAGCGTCAATTACCTGAGTAGGTTCCAAAGTTGTTATGACGAAGGTCACTATAAATACGCTATGAGAATAGTAAAGTACTTAGCTAAAACTAAAAGTTTAAAGTTAACTTATAAAAAGAATTATGCAAGCAATGTCTTAGAGTGTATGGTTGACTCAGATTGGGCTGGAGATAATGTAGATAGAAAATCAACGACGGGATATTTGATTAAATTGTATAACAATGTTATTTTTTGGAAGACCCACAAGCAAAATACGGTGACTAAGTCGTCAACCTTTGCTGAATACGTAGCATTATCCGAAGCAGTAACAGATGTAATCTTTATAAAAAATATGTTAAGCGAAACTTTTAATGTCAAGACAATCAAACCAATTAATATATTTGAGGATAATTTAGGAGCTCTAATAATCGCAAAATATGGAAACTATACTAAAAATTCTAAACACATAGAAGTACAGTACCACTATATAAATGAAAACTATGAAAAGGGCATTATAGATATAATTAAAATAAACTCTGAAGACAATGTAGCCGACATACTCACGAAAAGTCTTTACAAAATTAAATTTATAAAATTGAGAGAATTAATGCAATTAATCTAAGAAATCAATAATGGTAATAGAATGAATTTTCTTTTTTTTTAATCACTCAAACTGCAGATTTAAAGAGGCGTGTTGTTGTATTCACTAAATCATTTAGTTTGAGTGATAACTGATTTATACGTATGTGTGTGTGCTGTCTACGCTCGTACAAAATCTGTCTACGCTCGTACAAAATCATAACTAGTTAGTTCTACCTAGGAGCTCTAAGAGATAGCACTATAGAAATATGGAAACTGTGTAATAACTTGAAATAAAATAAATTGAATTATAAACTGTGTTATATCTAAATAAACTAAAAACGAACCACTCCTTTTTCATCAACACTATTTAGGGAACTGGAACATTTTTTAAAAAGAGAGGCAGGGATACCATCGGGACCACAAGAAAAATTGTCAGCCAAGCTGGTCAAATATTGTTCAACTCTGTTGTCGTCAAGTGAGAGGTCTTTCATTTCCAGCGATGTCGCTGGAAAAGTCGTCAAAGTGTTAAAATCCTTAAAACTAATATCACAGGTGTTAACAACAAAGGCTGTTTTAAAGAAATCGCCGAAGAGATTGGCAATAGTCAGAGGGTCGCCGCTCTCCGAATCCCCAAGCTTCAACAATGACGGGTACCCGTTAGCTCCACGTTTGGAATTTACAAATCTCCAAAACTGCTTAGGCTCGGTCGATAAAATACTCTTCATATTATCAATATAGTCCGAGTATGCATTTTCAATACCTGAGGAATAACGATCGCGCAAGTCGGAATATTCAAGGAAATCACTCTCGTTCCCTGAAACACAAAATCTCTTCCAGGCCTTAGCTTTTAGATTTTTAAGATGTTTGAAAGAATCGTTAAGCCTAGGTAGACCCGACCGCGCGTTGTCTGACCTAGACATAGGGGAGCAAAAAGAAAGGCAGGCGAATAATTTTTATAAAAAGCCTCAACCGCAACATCGATATCTCGTTCAAGAAACACGTTATTCCAGTCACAATTAGCCAATAAACTTCGAGTAATCAGTCTTCTTAAAATTAAAACAAAAATTGTCAAATGATGTTGTGGTAGCCTTCACGGGATCAAAAGAGTACGTTACATGTAGAGCCAGATGGTGTGATGACTCAGGAAGTAAAGGAGCCAAGCTGCGTCTTACCAAGGTGGAGCCAGGATCCAAGCTAAATATCAGATCCAGGAAACTCTCGGATTCATTGACAATGTTCGAACACTGCGTCAGCCAATGGCGGACTAACAGGGGGGCGGAAGGGGCGGCCCGCCCCGGGCCTCTGGTCTTGGGGGGCCCCCAAATGCCTTCGCGTTACCCTCATCAAATCCTAAACAGGACTTTAAAAATGTGCTTAGTACCTACATAATTTGATCAAGATCAAAACACTACAGCCATCTACACTTTTTACGCGGTACTAATATTCTTTTAACTTTGCTGAACGCGTCCAATACGCTGGGGGAATTCCCGTCTTTGTAGCGGGTACTTCCCCAGGAATCCCTGAATGAATGAAGTGCAAATAATTCACTCTTGTATGCCTATATTTACATTCACTACATTCTATTTACGTCGAAAAATAAACATTGGTCTCATTTAAAATACATTAAATTTCATTACGTTGATATTGATGCATATCATATGAATGCATAGACCGATTTATACAAGAATTGTCGACACGATACGGGGCCATTAAACAAATCAATAATATTTTCCAAATTATTGAAACAAAGTTTATGCTAGAAGCTTCAGATGACGCTCTAGCTGTAGCAGTTGACAATCTGATACAAAGGCTATAGCGGGATAAGGTGGTGAAAATTGCCCCCAGCGGAATCGCTACGACGGGTGGCGCTTTCGATAAGTTGTGTCAAAAGATGCCTCCATGCCAGTTTTTAGCCCTCTAAGTCTACAGTTACCGGTAAAATCGGTTTCGCCCCTTTTTTCGAAAATAAATTCGTACGGCCGCAGTTTTTATCCAAAAATTCTGAAAATTTCCACAAACCTTTATTTTTATGTTACCAATAATCGTGGAGGTCAAGAGAGCCATTTTAATTTTTCAAATTATTTTTAGGTTAGGAACCCTATTTTTCGCCAAGTTTTAAACCATTGTTTTTTAAGTCTTTTTTTCCGTTCTTTCGAATGGCGGAATCAAAATATCCAATTTCAGGGTGCGTCATTCCGAAAAATCGAAAAAACGGTTTTTTTTTTGCATTTTTTCCACTTATTTAAGGCATAACCTAAAAATTCAAGGGAGCAATACTTACCCATACAACCAAAAATAGTCCAGGACTCATTATCAGTTGAAAACATGTTTGCAGGATCGATTTTTATGTTTTAAAAATCGAAAAAACTAATTTTTTTTGGTATTTTAACGATTTACTTGATATATAACATTGAAATTAAAGAGCGCAATGCTCACCCATATGACCACACATGAGCAAATTTTCAGAATTTTTGGATAAAAACTGCGGCTGTTCGAATTTATTTACGAAAAAAGGGGCGAAACCGATTTTACCGGTAACTGTAGACTTAGAGGGCTAAAAACTGGCATGGAGGCATCTTTTGACACAACTTATCGAAAGCGCCACCCGTCGTAGCGATTCCGCTGGGGGCAATTTTCACCACCTTATCCCGCTATAGCCTTTATGATGAATTTGACAAGGAGCAAGTTTCCCAGGTACCACAGGCATGTAAAAGCCACCGATACGAGTATGGACGTTGCTGCCAAATGGAGAGCCCAAGAAATCCTTCAATTTATAATAAAATGGGACTTCAGTTAATCCTTACCCTGTATATCGCTTATGCTTCAATACTTCTTGACCATTTGCATTTCGGTTGCATCATGCGAGAGGAGTTTTTCGAAACTTAAACTAATTAAAAATTATCTTCGATCTACAATGGATCAAGAGCGACTAGTTAATCTAGCCGTGCTTTCAATAGAAAGAAAAATTTCCAAACAAATCGATTTCACAGAAGTTATTGAGGAGTTCAGTAAATTGAAGGCACGAAAACACATATAACACTCTACAAAAAATAAAAAAACTATCTTTGATTTATTTTAACTAATTTTTTTTTTTTTTGATCGATTCGTATTTTATTTTCCTCATCCATATCCATTCCATATTGTAGGTATGTATGTTTATTTAGCCTAAATAATTTAATTCGAATTTAAATTTCACTTGCCAGATTTTAACGAAATAAACATAAACACTTTTTTATAATTACAAATGTGAACTGAATAAAAAGCTTGTAAAACTACATTTTTTCTAAAGCTGGGGGGCCTCATTCAGCTTTGCCGCCCCGGGCCTCTGTCGGGCTTAGTCCGCCACTGGCGTCAGCCCAGCCGAAGTGAGACAGTCGATGAAGGCAATGTGATGAGGCGGAGCGGATACCCATTCGGGTAAAAGCTCGTTGTCATTCGTAGGCGTCCAGTTAATAAAAGATAAATTAAAATCGCCGACTAATAGCACCTCGTCAAACTGGCGCAAAGAGTTTGAGAACGCATCCACAGCAACAGCAAAGGCATTGTAGGTTTACCTCCTGTCCCCGGTGGAATATATGCTGTTAGGATAAGTATGTTCTTGTGTTGCAGCTTTAACGAAACCCCCAATAATTCCTGGTTAGCTGGGTTCGCAAACTCCAGAACGGCACATGGAATATCACGGCGTACGGCACACAGAACGCCAACTCCAACCGGGGCAAGCAAAGCAGGACCATGACGATCACGGCGGAAAACTAAATAATTAGATCCAAAGAGCTCAGCGTCAGAGATGGAACCGCACAGCCACGTCTCAGTAAGACAAATTACATCGAATTCTTCATCAATGGTATTCAAATAAAGACTGGTAGTTTAACTACAATAACAACTTTCAGATCAATGATGACGATGATATTAACCGTTTTTCTGTTTGGACTACTTACGAGACTTGAGAACATAGTGATTTGTGTTGACAGCAATACAAGAAAATATAAAGTCGAAAGGAGGAGGGTCAATAAGGCCGGTTTTCGGCCTAAATTTTTTGGCAGGAAGGACTTGAAATTTCGTTGAAATTCTTTTTGGGTTTTTATCTATAATCAATATATAGTCAATTTCAATCAATACGAAACGTCCAAATACCCTCCCCCTCTCTACTATTCCCCCAAAGTTTTAAAAAAGCAGCTATAAATAGCACTATTTTAATGCATTAACGCTTATAGAAAATGTCTCAGCTAAATATTTTATTTTACAATACAGATAATGCATCTATGTAGACAACCAGTCAAACATAAATACTGTTAGGGAGGGGGCATGATGGGCGGAGGAGGGTGATTGGCGGCAATTCATTCTGCCTGACTGACGAAAGATTTCCTGACTAATCACAACATTCCGTTATTGGATTGGCCAGCCTGTAGTCCGAATCTCAATTCGATTGAAAATGTTTGGGGACTACTGTTTACCAGAATGGACGTCAATTTGAATCTGTGAAACATCTTAAAGATGCCGTAATCAGCGAATGGAACAAAATTGACCAATGGTATCTGCAAAATTTAACCCGATCACGCCAGCGCGTACCACCCCGGTGGCCCGCACTAGACTGCTCCATCGGGCGGCGCGTACCATCGGTGGCTCACATCAGCTTTGCGTAACACATAATAAATAAAACTATTATGTCTTAATAAACGTATAGTAAAAGGAAACTGCACTTTTCAAGTTTTGCTAAAAAAACATTTTGTGCAAGTCGCCGCCAGATAAAGCAAAATACGATTTTTGTTGCCGCCCGATGAAGTGAAATATAAAAAACTGCGCCGGCGTCAACGTGTTAATTAATTCTATGCCCAGGAGACTCCAACAAGTAATTTTGAACTCAGGTGGCAACACGAATTATTAAATGTTTCTGATATAATTATATAATTTTATATGTGATACATTCAATTCTTTGACGAAAAAAATAGATTGACTTGGCAATCGCACTAAACAATCTAATTTAACACTTAGCCGACCGATCGGGGAGATCTCCCCATTTTAAAGTAAGTCGGTGCACGACTTTTATGTTTCTTATAAACAATATGTGAAATCGTTAAACGCAATTGTTACCGTAAATATATATATTGTTGTATACCTTTCCCTTAAACCATTTAGTTAGATTTTATTGTTAACATCCCTTTTTCTTTTAATGTCGGAAATTCCCAATTTTACCCTTACCCCCATAAACTTACCCTCATAAACTTACCCTCAATATTATCCTCATAACTTATCCTTTTTCCAGAAACGTAGTAATAAACTCGTAACCTTTTCCCACAGGTAAAAATATAAATAGTTAGAATATTCTAGAATAAATTCAGTCTTAGATAGATGTATTTAGCGAACGGTTGTACTCTTAGGTTTTGTTAAAATAAATTGTTAAAGTTAAGAAATCGCGTTGTTTTATTTCCAACAACTTGAAAAAGGAACCCAACAATATATATACTTCTTAAATAGTTTTCAGACTTCTTTTATTGCAAATAGTGAGTATCATTCGCGTTATGAAAAAAGTGCGGTGGAAATCGAACAGTTCACTGTAGCGCGCGCGGTCGGCTAAGTGTTAAAATAATGTGTTTACTTGTGAGATACATTGTGTTTTCATGCGATGGCCAAGTCAATGTATTTATTTAAAACATAAAAGATTTTTAATATTGATATGGTCACCATAAGATGTTGTTAGGTTAGCTAATTACGTAATAACTTAAGACAGAAGGTCCCTTAAGTAGGGACTGAATAAATTAACCGACTTGGTATTACCAGTGCCGGCCTTAGGCTTTTGCGTTTAGTCGGGCAAACTTTTCCTCGGCGCCCCTTTTAAAAACAAATATAAAAATTATGGCTTAAAAAACAAAAAAAACACGGTTTTATAATTAGCGCAATAAAAAGTTAAACAATTATCGCAGGTTCAAAATTTATTTTAACTTGTAGTGTCATCAAAAATTTAGCAGTGTGAACAATTTCAAGGTTTGGGCTTTCTCTGAACATAGTTAAATTTCGATTTCTAATTTTGAATTACACAAGAAATGCACATGTGGACGGGCAACATGGTCAAGTTAAATAATAGCTTTAAAAATTTGTCCCCAAGTGGAAAAAAAAAGTACGATTTTTTGGTACGATGAACTGGCCATGAAGCATACTCCGAAAACTTTTAGATAATTATTCTATATTTTCACAATTTCCGTCATCTACCGCATCTTGATTGTTGGGCTCGTCCTCATCTATGTTCAACTTATTTCCATCCGAAATTGGTTTAGGCGATTCAGATCTATCTTCATTTTGAATAGTTGGTTCTGATGCTTTTCTTTTTCTGTATTCATAACCAGAAAGTTTATGTTTCTTCGTAGAGGTCTCGTTTTCCATCGTTAAAATAAAATATTATCAGCCAGCAAAGAAAACAAAGATAAAAAATGTTGATAAGAAAAAATTAATTTTTCTGCAATCCCAAATCTGCAAAGTGTCAACTTTGTAACCACCACTCAAAACAAATTTCCACTTTGCGTAGGCTTCGAACGGAAAAATCGTAAATGTTACTCGGGTGTTAAAAAAGAAGGCCCTAGATCAAATAATTGGGCATTCTTTATTTTAACCCACTTCAAAAAAAGGAGGAGGTTGTCAATTCGACTTTATTTTTTTCTTCTTTTTCTTTTTTTTGTGTATGTTACGCGATATCTTCGCCGATTGTGATCCGATTTTAATAATTCTTTTTTTATTTCTCGAGGGTGGTCCCGTTTAAATTTGATGAAAATATCCCTCTTCTAAAGGTGGAAACCTAGGGGATGAATCCCTTTTATTAAATTTCAACCACTTTCCGTCAGCTAAAAATTGAAAAATAAAACAAAATTTACCAAAAAAATAAAAAAACGACTTCAGAACTTTGCCTGTATGTACAATTTTAAACTAAAAAGTTAAAAATAATATTTTTTATTACTTTAAAGAGAAGAGCATTCAAGCACAATATACGAAACTATTGATACTCGTACTTAAATATTTACAATATCTAATCAGTTACTTTTTGGAGTCGGTGCCAGCCAAGGCAAGTTTAAAAACCCAAATTCTCTAGGTTTAAAACTTGCCTTGCCTACACCAATTAAAAAACTGACTGATTAGTTATTGTAAATATTTAAATATCAATAATTTTGTATATTATCCTTGAATGCTCTTTTCTGTAATAACAAATATTATTTTTAACTTTTTAGCTTAAATTTGTACATACAAGCAACGTTTCGAAGTCGGTTTTTATTTTTTTTGTAAATTTTTTTGTATACTCCCAACGTTGCGTAATCTATTATTGAATTTCATATATAAACTGACAACTACATTTAATACTGGATGTGACACAGGACAGAACAGGATAAAGAAAATTAAATTTGATGGGTGAATATACCTTCCGTAAAATTTTCTTTGAAATACTAGTTAAATGTGCAATAATAAAAGCAAAAAGTCAAAAATTAGGAAGAATAAACAGTGTAAGTAGAAAATGTTGATTCATGTATTATAGAATCTTCAATGCTTCATCTGAGAATAAAATTTACTATATCCGAGTTATGTATCTCTGAGAATCTTAAGGCTTCATGATTTTCGAAACGTATTTTGGATTTCCTGAAATAATCTTTATATGCATTTAAATATTGTATAGCATTCCAATTGCTTTTTCATTAAATTACGAATCTTTGCTACGAAAACTTGGAATAATAATCAATTAAACTAGTAAATACTTCAAACGCAGTTTGATATTATGATGGAATCTGCAGTTTCAAAATAAACTATTGGAAAAATTGAAAAAATCAAATTCGTATTTACGTTTCATAAATTATGCAGTTCAATAACATTTACAGGCAAATTAGAATAACTTTAATACTAACATAAATGTATAATAATCAGGTTTATATCTTGCTTTTCTCTCAAAAATTGAATGCATAAAAGGTACAATATCCAAAAATGAAATGGTTCATTTACCTTATGTATCACTCTTTCCTTTAATATTTTTGAAGACCAAATGAGTTTTTAAAAATAATGATTTTCAAATATTATTTAAAAATTTTATGGAACTCTTAGGAAAGCCTAGAACACTAGCGACGTCCTCAGCTTAGGAGTGATAGCTGCAGTCTGCAAATATATACAATCTAAAGAGCCCATCGCGAATTTCTAAGAACAAATTTATTCGAAAATACACAAAAAAATGGAAAACGGCTTTTACCAAAACTCCCTCTAATACATATAAACACAAGCCGCGAAGTTGAAAATGCACATGTAGTGATGTAGTCCGAGATTCGGCGCGAAATTACATTGCTTTTTATGACAGAAATTTGAACGCAAATATCTTTAACATTTTGTTCTCGCCCCTATAATGGTTTTGGTACTGTAAGAACGGCATTCTTCCTCAGTTACAATTAGTAGAACATCACTTTTTCGTAAAAACGATAGTGCAGCAGATTAGCCCTGTGGAGCAGAATAAATGGGCTATACCGCCATAAGAAGCAATCATCGGACCTAGACGGCTTGTATTTATAATATTGTTCGTAGGGGTTTTGTTTTTTCGATACTTATACATAAAATTGCCACTTTCCTTGGGGGGAACACAAAAACACCTCGGGAAGTTAAAAAAAAATGCTTCAAAACGCATGTTTGTCTCCCTTGCCTTCGTCTTACATATATTTTTACTCAATTTTTCAGTTCTACAAACTTATTCTTCGGAGAAAGTTTAATATGTTCCTGATTCATTCGGCGCCCCAAATCGACCGGCGCCCTCGGGCGCCGCCCGAGCTTGCCCCCCCCTAAGGCCGGTACTGGGTATTACATGGATCTCACAACTTTTTACGGTAGAAGAACTGAGTTGCGAGACTTGGTTTTTTTACAAGTTATGTTTTTGATGGCTTTTAATATTTTACGCGAAACAAGTTTTCGCTGCCTTGCGCTTGCTAGGAAATGCTTATGGATATACCAAAATTGAGAAATTTGATGTAAAATCATAATTTTATCAATGTTCGGACAAAATTATGAGCGGCACATTGTGTTTGTACCTAGCTACAGGCAGTTCGGCAGATTATCGGAAGCGGCAGCCAAGACAAGAATCAAGCGCGCGCGGCAGGATACAGCGGCACATTCTGTTTGGGCCTTTATGAACTTTGTAACTTTAAATTACCCTTTTATGTCCATTTCAATCATTGTTCAGAACAAATGTCAGTGCTACCAATATTTCAGAAACGAAAAACTACAACAGCGGTTATAATACTTTTAACCTTTTCTCCTACCTCTTTGATCTAGACCTGGATAAATATTAGGGTTGTGTTGTTGTATTCTTATGTTAAAGTGCTAGTCCATAGCCAGAGTCGGATGAAAAAAACACAGGTAATCATGTGTTTGTCATGATTGTATATAAAATCTATAAACTGAAATTCGCCATCTGATATCAATGAACATTCAACTCCAACTGCACATGTACATGCACTAAACCATGACGAGCTTTTAAGGCGCTTTTAAATGCCCATAATCCAAAATTAATTTATTTTTCTAAGCGTATATGCGTCCATAGTACTCAAACGATAAGGTTCAAAATTCAACATATTCGAAAAGCTTTCCCATTTATAATTTAAAGTTAAAAGCATATTGTATTGAAATATTCAAATTAGTATTATTCAATGTACTCGATTTTATTTAATTTATTTTATAATATTGTTAATTCTACTTAGTGTGCATTCTTCCCAGCCTGTAAATTAATAATATTCAAAATTTCCGCTATTGTTCGTCTATAAGTACCATCAGTGCCACATAGTGGATGGTGACAACAAAAACTCGTCTCTGACCACAAGTAACAAGGGGCTAGGTATAAATTCTTCTTTTTCAAAAGTTGCTATTGCAATGTAATAATTTAAAAAATCCTTTTTATGAAATTGAGTATCAACAATACATCTAATTCTACTTGTTACATATATTTTCTCGTTATCTTCACAATAATAAAGGTTTCGGAAGAAAATGAAATATTTATGATTTAATATTCGTCAAAGATAGCACCCAAATATCTACTAATTTAGTCAATTAAGTGTGCATAGCACAGCAACAGATGTTTGCAATGTACATAAAAAAATCCGTTTGGAATCGAGTAACGACAATGCATCTGATTCGACTTGTTACATATATTTACTTGTTATCTTCACAATAATAAAGGCTTTGGAAGACAATGAAATATGTAGGATTTAATATTCGTCCAAGACAGCACCCAAATATCTACTAATGTTAGTCATTTGGGTGTGCATTGGACGGCAACAGATGTTTGTGAGCATCTTGTCTGTTGACAGATGTTTGCCCTTTAGATTACGGATGATGAATGTAGGTATTACAGGAACGAAGCAAAGCGCCAATGCGAGCTACACCTTTTGGTGTGTTGTTTTTAACTTTTGACAACTTTTCTTGCAGCGTTAGGCTGGAGCGTCACATTCTGTGTGGGTCTTAAATTCGAATCAGACTCCAAAAATTAACTTTGCAGGTAATTTATGTAAATCGGCCACACATTTTTGGACATTCTATTCATTAAATTCTACTTACTCTATATTAGACAAATTAAAAATTCTGTTTCAAATAGTTCATTTTTTAATGTTTTTCATCAATTTCTAGATGAAAGTAGAAAAAGACACTATCCATTTTGAATTTTTCAATTCAACCCCTAATCAATTGATGACTGAAACTTCGAATCTCTTTGTCGGTAATACAGGTAAATTTTCCGGATTCGAGATATCCAGTATAAGTTACTTCATAAGTGCCAACCATTTGAGACAGCAAAACAAGTGGTCCAGTCCATTGGTCAGTGGTTCCGCCAAATGTTACATACGAAGTGACGTCACACATACGTTAAAAAACCGTCAAATGCAAATCAAGCATATCTACCTTATTTATATATACCAAGTTTAGAAACATCTGTCAGGATAATGCAGTTCGTCAGTAAACTTTTCGGTTTGTCTTCTGTCACCGCACTTTTATTTTTTGTATAGTGCCGTGGTTGTTTATATTTATTTTCTGTGCGGAGCATCCGAAAGGTAGATGATTTTCATTAAAAATGACTTGCGGTGTGTGCTTAAAAGACAATGTTGATGTTATGAATATATTTGGCGAGGAGGGAAGGAGTCTAGATATATCGACGATCATCAAGCAGCACTTTTGGTTTGAGGTAAATCAATGTCCTTGCGTCTTTGCCTCAGGGACCTTTGACAGTTGTTTTTGCTTTCAGCCAATTGAGGACGATGCGGTTTTGAGCCGAATATGCTGCCCTTGCTGGGAGCAGATCTCAAATTTCCACCTATTTTACACTAAAGTTAAATCGGCTCACAAGACATTGAGCGAGGGATACTATGGAGGATCACGGGAATACAATGATTCTTATCATCCTGACGCCAACTCTATTGGCGATCAACCTGAGTGCAGCTATGGCTATGTAAATCAAACTGAGAACACGGAGGGTAGGTTAGCCTTGTATTTATTCGTCCTAACGCGCTTTGAAAGTGGAATTCGAAAATAAAATTGCTTTGTGGAACAAATTTTAGTAGATAAAATTTGGTTCAAACCTCGTATATAAATATTCTTTTTCAAAGCGAAGAGGTGCCTACAACCCATTTGGTAATGTAGTAATAGAAATGAAGGATCTATTGTTACACATGCGGCATGCATAACCGCGTTCGACTAGTCTGTCTTGAAGGAAAATTGAATGAGGAACATTAGAATGGTGTCCCACTGCGGTTCTAGAGGCGCCGCTTGGCTAACTACTGGAGGAAGAAACTACCAACAACACTCAAGCTCAGGATCAGATCTAAGCCATGCCCATGGCCGGTATGGGTATCTTATAAGAATAATGTCCAAAGAATCTATTATAATACCAATATATAAAGGAGGTGAAAAAGACAATCCATCGAACTATAGACCAATTACAATAATGAGTACCATCAGCAAAATATTTGAGGGCATAATTCATAATCGCATAAAAGAATTTATTATAACAACCGGGGGATTTGATCGAAATCAGTTCGGATTTCAGGAAAAGAGTAGTACTGAATCTGCGGTGATAGATGTGATGAAGACTATCAATGATGATCTCGCTGAAGGATATTATTCCCTAGCAATCTTTTTTTTTTTTTTTTTTTTTTTTTTTCATATTCAGAACGTTCAACTAAAAGGTAAATACAAGATATATGCTGATGACACTGTATTAGTATACAAGGGAAGAACTGAAGAGGATAACGTAAATGGGGATTTAGTAGAGCTCAGTAAGTAGTTGCAAGGAAATAAGCCAACCAAATATATGATATTTAAGATAAAAAATAAACAGGATATAAATCCATCCATTGCGATAGAAGAAAGAAAGCTTGAAAGAGTTTCTGACATCCAATATTTAGGCTTCAGGTTGAACGAAAACTTAAATTGGAAGTCACATATATCGACGTTGATAAAGAAAATCACATCAATAACACAGGTCAACAAAATTAGACTTTTTTTTGAGTCTGAGTTATGAATGCTATTTTCTAATTGCTTGTGTCCAAAAGGAAGGCAAAAGTGTCATAATTTTGCTAAAACTTTGCTTTTGTGAAGGAAAATTTGACATTCGTTTGGATAGTTTGAACCTCAATTACAACTAAATGCGTTGGGCGATATTTCTGATTTTTTGCCAAAAAGTACGTTATACTAGAGAAAACAGTATAGGTACATTTTTGTATTGGGTTCCAAAGTGGTGAATTAAATATGGCGTCCGAACATTTGCAATTTTATGGGGTTTTTTATCAAAATGAATCAAAGAGGTCTTAGGTTCGCTCAAACTTAATCTGTTACCAAAGTATATATTAAAAATGGAGGATCTAATATAGCAACCGAAAATTTAAAAAATGTCAGTCCCCAACAGATTTACAAGGAAATGAAAACATAACAATTTTGATGATTGGTCATTTTAAATTTGCTGTCCTGGGCACAAAAGCAATTTTTTTTAAAAATCATGTTGATTTTCTTCAATTGTGAGACGAAAGCAATGAGGAATGACTGCATATTAATCAGAATCAAAAATCGTGTCGACTTGTGTAATAGGAGCAATAGAAAGGACCGCAAAGTTAAATAGTTTTGTTTCCAGACTAGTATATAATGCCCACGTATTGAGTCATGTAAAGTACTTAATAATAATCTGGTCAAAGGCGTCGCAGAACAATCTTGAACGTTTACAGAGATTAATGAACAAGGCTCTTAAAATATTGTTTCGTCTTCCGTGGGACACACCAACAAAGAATGTTTGCAGTATCACGAATAATTTTAACTTGAAGGAAGTAATTTATATATAAAAGACAAAGTACATGCAAAAGGTGATAAACAGAAATATAAAAACAATATTGAGCTTACAAAAAATAATGAGGTGTGCACAGTTATAACACGAGAGAGAGAAAGAGAATTTATAAGAATGGATAAGGCGAGAACGGAAAGGAACCGTACAGGACTCATCAACACCGCAAGTGATATTTATAATAAACTTCCGGGCTTAAGTCTAGATTAGGGTAACCTCACGGATTTTAATGAAACTCGGTAGGAACGTTCGTCTAGGCTTAGAACGAACGAATATGCAAAAATTTTTTGTCGGAAAGCTCAACTTTCTGAGAAATTCAACTTTGAATTTCTAAAAAAGTCGCTTTCACGACTAAAAATTTTCACGTTATTACTGCCGAGTTTCATTAATTTTGCGAACGGAAACCGCACTACACTACACTAAACACTATTTATAGCCTCCTAGTCCATCGTTGCAAGCATAAAAACCCCTGAAATTATAAAAATTTGCGTTATTTTCATTGTACTTACCTTTACTCCTGATGACATCTCCCTGGAACTGTCATCCACATCTCATTCCAGCTCTACTCTTCATGGGAACGTTCAGAAAATTACAAATTTTAGAAACTGTGTATTAAGAGAAATTTTCCTTTTACAAACTGTCTATTAGAGGGAATTTTCCTTTTACAAACTGTCTATTAGAGGGAATTTTCCTTTTACAAACTGTCTATTTATTAGAGGGAATTTTCCTTTTACAAACTGCCTATTAACTAGGAATTTTCCTTTTACAAACTGTCTATTAAGAGGGAATTTTCCTTTTACAAACTGTCTATTAGAGGGAATTTTCCTTTTACAAACTGTCTATTAGAGGGAATTTTCCTTTTACAAACTGTCTATTTATTAGAGGGAATTTTCCTTTTACAAACTGCCTATTAACTAGGAATTTCCCTTTTACAAACTGTCTATTAACTAGAATTCCCTCTTAATAAACAGTTTGTAAAATTTGTAATTTTCTGAACGTTTCCATGAAGAGTAGAGCTGGAATGATATGTGGATGACAGTTCCAGGGAGATGTCATCAGGAGTAAAGGTAAGTACAATGAAAATAACGCAAATTTTTATAATTTCAGGGGTTTTTATGCTTGCAACGATGGACTAGGAGGCTATAAATAGTGTTTAGTGTAGTGTAGTGCGGTTTCCGTTCGCAAAATTAATGAAACTCGGCAGTAATAACGTGAAAATTTTTAGTCGTGAAAGCGACTTTTTTAGAAATTCAAAGTTGAATTTCTCAGAAAGTTGAGCTTTCCGACAAAAAATTTTTGCATATTCGTTCGTTCTAAGCCTAGACGAACGTTCCTACCGAGTTTCATTAAAATCCGTGAGGTTACCCTAATCTAGACTTGTTCCAACTTCCGGAAGAAATAAAAAGGATAGGAGAAACAAATTCACAAGAGCCATCATGGATTATGTCAAAAAAGGACTGTCAAATAAATATATGGTGCAATTATAATCATACTATTACTACATAGGTTATATATTAATATGTTATACGAATGATTAGGTTGTAATAATAAGGTAATTTTTCACATAAAATAATTTTTTGCGGAGACCATTCTATGTTCAAACTGCTCTTATACCAGTGCCTTCACTTTTTTCTAAATTGATGTGATATAGGCATTTTTGCAAAAGATCCATAAGCCTAAATTATAACGCCGGGAAGTAATAGAATTAGGTGAATGTTTCCAGCAGCATGCGGAGAAGTGCGTCATAAAATCTATTATTATTAAACTTCTGATATTGTGAAAATAAATTGTAGTGCAACAAAATGATTACAGATGTGGCGAAATAATTAATTTGAATCATTTTCCTCGATTTGGCCAACAAAGTTACCATAATTACGTCACGACATGCACCTACAGGGTGTCCCAAAAGTAGTTGCTGAAACTAAATTTATATTTTCCCCCTTTACAATTTAAGTAGTAACTGTACTTTTGAAGTTAGTATACCTGAGACCAGTTTTATTCTCATGTATTGCGTCAGCCAATGGCAAGGTACTTTTTGGCATTTTTCTTGTTACTTAAGTGTTTTTTTTACTATATGTACCACTGACATCTGCAAATGATCACTAGAAAATGACAGTCGATTAGTTTCAGCAACCATTTTTGGAACACCCTGTATATTGTTTCAATAAGCAAGCTACCATACGTCAAAACAATAATTTCAGTTCGTCGCTTTTGGAAGTCCTGACGCGGACGACGGACAAGATATTATAGATATTAACAGTGAGTGCAAAGAGAATATGAAACGAAACGAATCGAAACAAAATTTATTCTCTTCAAATATGTATAAATATGAATAAGAAAACTTTACCTGGCTTTCACACCTTTCCCTATGCACGTACCTTAATAAAACATACATATATTCTGCACATCTATGAAAAAATATCTTTCGCCTGATATATGTTTCATTAAGATACGTGCATGGGAAATAGGTTAAACAAGGATTACAATTTTTGGCTTTGCCTATTAATATATGAGATCATAAAAATCACGAACTCGTCTATAATACTCCCGAATTAACGACCAATTTTCGAAACAAATTTGGATAATTCTTAATTCTTCCCTCAAGCATGATGATTACTTGCTATACCAAACATAAATATTGACAGGTATTCCATTAGGAAGTTCCATCTAAATTAAAATAACATCCTTCATGTCAGTGGTTGTGATCAATGATTGAAACGGACAGAAAGAGATAATTTATACTTAAAAAATAAATAAAAAAGGTTTTCTCATTACGGGATTTAATAAGAAACGAAAGTTTTCCGAATTTTCTTTGACAACAATTTTCATCTGAAGCAAATTCTTATTAGATTAGTGGAATTTCAGCTTGTTAAACCCAAAATCGTTAACCCTGTGATGAGCCTGCATCGTTTTTATCATTACTTGTCAAGACCGAGACCTGGATGAACTAAATGCAGCTGTTATTGAGCCCTTTCACTTATTAACAAAACAAATACAGTGGAATCTCTATAACTCGAACATCGTTAAGTCGAAATCCTCAGTAAGTCGAAAGAAAATGCCATTCCCTTCCGCTGAACCCCTAAATACGCGGTATCTCGAAATATTTAGACTTTGTAACTAGAACAAAATGTTATTTCCCTACGAAGTATTGATAATATATATTTATTAGGGTGATTCTTTATTTATTTTCTTTTTTTTCTTTTTCAAACAGGTTCAATCGTTGCTAGGACAGGAGAGAAAAGTCCTGGCCCAATCCCAGCTCATAATATCAATATTTACTGGTGGCTCATCGAACTTTTTTGTTTTCCATAAGAATAACATGGGAAAGAATGCATCACTAGACGTTTTTGTCTGTATCTCGTGAAAAAATGATCATACATGAATGGGACCAATTTCATTAGAAAGAACATAAGTTCAATAAGTTAATCAATAATATTCTTAGTTTCATTGAAGAAGTCATAAAATCGTTTTTTTCCTTAATCTTGAATTTATGTCTCGAGTTTGAATGCTAATAAACTAATATTGTGTTAACTTTACGAAAAAAATGCAAGAATACTTTTTCGTAGAAAATTATATACTCTTTCTAATGAAATTGGTCCCATTCATGTATGATCATTTTTTCACGAGATACAGACAAAAACGTCTAGTGATGCATTCTTTCCCATGTTATTCTTATGGAAAACAAAAAAGTTCGATGAGCCACCAGTAAATATTGATATTATGAGCTGAGGTTGGGCCAGGACTTTTCTTTCCTGTCCTAGCAACGGTTGAAGCTGTTTCAAGAAAACGAAAAAAAATTTGAATCACCCTAATATTTATACTCTATAACTCGAATTTCAAAAAGGAGACTCCGTAAGTTGTAGTTAGTAAAATACAATGACGTCTTACTTGGAATTCCCCGAAATAAAGCAATAAAATCCAAAATGAATGTTCGCGTTCGGGGCTTCTAATCTATTGTTTTTGTCTTGTACACGTGCAATGAATGAATACATTCATTACCCAGTAGGAAATGTCATGTTTACCAAATCGATTTTGTACTGCATGTATATGGATACTATACCTTAAACTTTTGCAGACAAAATTGATTACATTTACATGGGCATGTCATTGGCGGTAAGCGATGACGGTCTGCCTTCCACATTACGAGATGAAGTATTCAATATGAATGCGATAAATTAATGCATAAATATAAAAGAAATTTATTATTTCACTGCGTCAATGTAATTAAATAAAAAATCGTCTGGCATTACCTATAAGAAATAGTAGATCGGTTTGGCGTAATTTCCTCAAAGACAATGCCGGAATATGTAAGAACCCTTAACCCAAAACAAAAATGAATGTAGAAAGATGACATCTATGTCATTGCAAAGTTTATGATTCAAGGTTTAAAATAAGCGCTATCACAAATCGCTCAACAATGGGAGACCGTTAGTACACACATCATTGAAAAATTATTTTATTACTGCATAATATATAAAAAAAAAGGTATGGCTATCGTTCGTCCAATCTCAAGAATTAATTGACACAATTTAATCTTTCGATAGTTTATTTTCTGGTTAAGATTTTGGTGTATAAATGATTTTGTTGTCATTGATGGCCTGAAGAGTAAACAAAAACGTCCATCAACCAGAAAAATTTACGGTTTTTACACGATTTATTAATTATGACGCTAAAACTCCTGACTAGATTGGCTAAATTTTTTGTAAAGAAGTACTTATGATCATAACAAAACTTTACACCAATAGTCTTGAATAGCTTCAATGTAATTTTTATAACTTTCAACAAAATACCTTCATCGTAACTCTCATTAAAAGTACTTCCCTGCAAAACACGTCAATCTAATCTGTAGCTTTGAAGTTTTAAGCGAACAAATTGTTTGCGATATAAGGGCTTCTGCAATAGAAATGTAAATTATAATGCAATTGAGATAATATTTTATGTTTTCTTATTATTTTTAATTTTCACAAAACAAAAGCTTATTCTGTCTAGTAAAACAATAACAATATCTTGGATTGTATATTCAGTAAGAAGTATTTTGAATATGAGGTATTTTATCACATTGTTATTATATCTGGAAAAAGACTTATCCAAACTAATAAAAAACAAAAACATCTTAAATTTTAAATTCAGTCACTTTAAAGCTTTCAGCTCAATTAGGAATACATATCTTATTTATTTAGGTTTAAGCTGATTTTTATTTCTTCTTATTGCGTTCCAAAAAGGCATTCCTATGGATACGGTTTTTTATGATTTTAAAACCTTTTTGGATATCTTTAATATATTCTTTAATACTAATAATTATACTAATAATCCATCCTTTTAAAGAGACCCTTTAAGATTTTTACCTTAGTATATAAGTAAATCACTTTTATTTACATTAATCTTACTAAATAGTACTTCATTTATATTTTGGAGCTCTTTAAATGGCCGTTTTTCCTTTACACCTTCGTAGTTGAAATTCTTAATTATTTCGTTTCCAAATAGTCTATTAAAATTTTTTGTAATTCCACCGGGACGTATTATTTTTTTAATAGCAGCAATCTATAAAAGAGAATATTTTGTTATAATGCACTTTATGTTTTATAATTTTTATATCTTACGTAGTCTTCCTGATTTTCTTCTTCGTTCAGTTCTTTCTCAAAGTTTTCAAGATCTACCTCATTTTTTATCGGAAACCTAACAGTGACCTCATTTGTGACTGCGTCTTTTTTGCAATCCCTTGCAGCAGGACGTTATTTTGAGCATGCAGATTAATTATGTCTTGGTTTTGTCGAGCAATTTGATCTGTATTAATTAATGGTTTTATATGTTAAAAGTAAATTTTTTTTATTTAAAAATAATCCCTTATACCTTTTAAGTCTTTTAAATCTTGTTGAAAAACATCTAGAAGTATGTATTTATAAGAAAACATTTTTTATTAAATGATGAGGTTTTACCTTTCAATTCTTGCAATTTCATGTCAAAATATTGTTGTGTTATTTGTAGTTTCGTATCTCCCAAGTGTTGCATTACATCGATGCAACTGACCTGGTATTCTTGGGCTATTGCTTCCGGCGATTTCAAAAATTGATGTTTTGGAGCTTTGGTCCATTTTGAAATTACTATTATTTACAAAATTGAATTAATTGAATAATTTCTTATATATAACTGTGAAGAACCGGAATCAGTAAAAAATTTGTGTCCTGTGGTAGACATACAAATTTGTATAAAATTAAACTTAAGGGAAATTCTTCTTCTTCTACTGCGGCTAGTGAATTTACAAGAAAAACTCCTAAATCTGTTGAATGTACGGGCTCAGTAAAAAAGTCCCTGATGTTTTCCATTCGTTTCCCTCTAATATAGACACCCTCTGATTTTTCTAAAAAACTGGTAATTTTTACCGGAATTGCAGGACTTATGCAGCAATAATTATCCGGGGAAACTGTACTCAAAAAGTATTCTTGATTTCGGTATGAAAGTATTTTTCCATTAATATTTTTTTTAAATTCATGTGATTTATCTTCCATTATCAATTTGGCTTGTTCACTTTTATTATAAATTTGTTCCAAGATATAAGTGCCCTTTTTTACTTTCTTTTTTAGTTGTTGCATGAAATTCTCAAATGGATAAGCTGTAAAGTCATTAATGAAGCCAATATCTTTTATACAGTCTGTTAAGTGTAAAAGGGAGTGTACATTATATGTCACCTTATGTTCTGAATAAATAGCTGGAAACTGTTGAACAAATAATTTTAGCATTTCATTAGCTGTGTCTATATTAAATTCAAAATTCTTGCGATGGCATAATAAACGGTAAGCAGAATGAAGTAAGCAAAAATGATAATAACAATTATCATCAATTATGTCTTTCAATGCAGCTATACCAGTGTATAGTATAAATTGCCTAAATTCTACAGCTTTCCATTTAGAAATTTCATCTAGAGATCTTGGTTTCCGTGAAAACTCTTTAGGAACAAATGAGGCGTAAGAGATTAATCTAGTTGATAAAGTTAATTGTTCAGCAGGTCTTAGTTTTCTTCTGTTGCTCGTACCGTTCAGAATGCAAAAAAGAATTTTCCTTGTAACACCTAAATCAATCATATGCATAGGATCAAGAGGAAATTGTGTTACCATTTTGATTCCTATAGTTTCAAATAAACTTTGGTTGGTTTCAAAACATGGTCTATGATAATTTGGATAAATTCTTTCTGTAAAGCCTTGATCTGTACGAAGCGGTGCTGATGTTGTACTGAAGCATACAACGTTATTAATTTTCCTTCCCTTTTGTATGCACCTATTGCAGCCATTCAATGAGTTATGTCCAGCGACCCCACAAATAAATGCTCTTGCTGGAGCATCACAAATAAAAGCCCTTATGTTCAGAGATACTTTTTTATTATCAAAATTCAATCCATCTTTCTGTAGCCGTTTAATTTCTTCAATGAAATCATGTAAGTATATATTTATATCGTAAGGTTTTTTACGTCCCAAATAAACTCCAATTAATAAAATATTTATATTTCTTTTATTAACTATTTTACCTAATATGGGCCACAAAGTCTGGTTGGAACTTTTGAATAAGGGGAGACCATCTATACCGATATCTATTGAAATTTCATTTTCATCTTTTAAAGCATTACTTATTTTTTTCAGTTGTTTTTCAAGCCCAAAATGGATATAAGAACCCGGTGCTACAGTTCTTATCACAGGTTTCTCACTGGTGTTTATAATAGTTTTTGATGAAAGCGGAACATCAAGATTTTCAGATCGCAAAATAGTTAACAACGCATCAAAACTATCCCTGGACGGATTATATTGTCCGTACCACTCTTTTAATTTTTCCCTCAAAGACTTCTTATCACTTCCATAAAAATTTATATTGCAGGCACTACTTTCTGTTTCGTCTTCAAGTCCCAATTGGTCAATAGAATCTGTATGTCCTGCAGGTGTCTCTAAATTGTTTTTTGAAGGAGTTGAGACACCACAATAAATTCTCTCTAAATTAATTTTTTCTTTTTTTAATAGTCTTTTTATATGCCGTTTACTGAACATTTTAATATACAACTTCACTTCCCAAAGAATAGTAGAATCCCGATATATTTATTTAAAATTTACATTTAAAAATTTATATATAAAATAATTTTCAAATATAATAATAACTTTACCGAACCAATTCTAAACAAACAAGTTAAAAACAGATTTGCAGGCACTTGTCAATTTATAGTTTAAAACCAAACTTAATTGATTACTTCACTCTTCACTGAGAAACGTGATACTGACGCTTATACATAATGAACTGCTGTAGCAAAGCCAGACAAGATCAAACAAAAGAGTCATCTTTCTTTTTACCATATATGGTTATAAACACAATATATGTAATGCACATTGTGCTGTACTTTGTGCATTACATTGTAATCAATTGCTTCATCATACCATTTTTCATCGATGAAATAATATATAAATTAAGTCATTCATTTGCAATTTTCCTACTGGGTAAACTTTCTAAGTAACACAGCTGTGAACGTTATGTGTAATGAATGAATACATTCATTAAACTTTTAAGTAACACAGCTGTGAACTTAAGTTGAATTCTTATTCAAATTTGACTCTACAAATCGAAAAACATACTTAGAAATCGCGCCTTTGTAAGTCGAAATTTCAGCAGTTAAAACATATGTATCTCGAAGTTCTTGTTAAGTCGAAAACTCGTTAACTCGAATTTTTTACATTTCCCTTGACATTCGAGTTATAGAGATTCCACTGTATGCATTTTCAATAGAAATAATAGAAATCATGTTCTCATTACAGATAGCGTGTGTGGAGATATATTCCAAGAGATGACAACAGATGAGCGGTTTTGTGGTGCTGGAAAATTATACAATGAAAGTTATTATAATGGTACGTAAAATATATCGTGTTTTTCAAGAGTTAATAGCAAATAATTTGCTTCTAGAAAGTGCGGAAGATAGTCCGAATACAAACGAAATAGTACAAGAAGATGGGTATTTATTAGAAACGGGCTATTTTGGTAAGTACATACACTTATAAATCTTTTACTACATTGAGAGATTGTGACTTCAGATCCTTTGGAAGATATTGATGACCTTGGTGATATGGATAATTCAATGGATTTTGAAGAGAGATGGCGAAGGAACAATGCACCGAGAAGGAGTATAAATTCCGCCGAAAATAGGGCTCCATTTAAAGGGAAACTTGCCAACCAAGACAGTTTAAGTTTCAAACGAGATCCAAGAAATAAAGGTAGAAATTTCAACCGAAGAGATGCAAACAAAGTTGAAGATGAGGACGTACTTATCGCTAAACATATTAAGCTTGATTGTGAACTCTGCTCGGAAAAATACACAAAGTTTTACGATTTGTGCAAACATTATCAGTCTGTCCATAGTATAAGTGGATATGTGCGATGTTGCGACAAAAAACTACCCAGTCGCGCATACGCCCTTGATCATATAAACCAGCACATTAATCCCGAAAGTTACAGGTAAGAGCACGTTTCATGAAAACAAACTTTCTTATTTTTACCTTATTAAGATGTAAGGAGTGCAACAAAACTTTCTCTTCTCAATATGCTATTAAAAATCATTTCGCTGTCAAACATGCCCCTGAGATTGACAAAATATTCCATTGCGAGTATTGCCCAGAGAAATTTACTAATCAACACGCTTTAAATCAGCACTGTACTCGGCACATTTCGGAAGAAGAACGTCGTGTTTATTGTATGGATTGTCGGAAAACGTTAGTAACTTTGATTATTTTATGTTTAGTGGGGATCCACTTTCTATAATCTTACAGATTCCCAACTGCCCTGGCCTTGCAAATGCATAAAAATGTTTACCATGGTAAATTGCAAGGTCATATCTGTCACGTTTGTGGTAAAATTGTTAGAGGTAAAGCGATATTTGCAAAACACGTTAGCGAACATGCAGCTGAATTGGGTCAAGAAACAATGAATGACCCCGTGTGCCCAATTTGTGGTAAACTTTCTGCTTCCATTAAAGCACTACGACATCACATTAGATACGTTCATACGTCCCATCGTCCTCATAAATGTACTATATGTGGCAAAGCTTTTAAAATTCGACAGAAATTAAAGGTAACATTACTTTAACATATAAAACTTTGATTTGTCTAAATGAAACATTTTTTAGGTACACATTGACTCTCATGCCACCGGTAATCGTTTTCCCTGTCCTTATTGCAATAAGCGATTTAGGAGTAAACTTCATTTATATTCCCATAAGTATCGTATGCATAAACAAGAGTACGATGAGGAAAAGCAGATTCGTTTCAATATGATGACCGAAACGTTCAACAGCTTGGAGAATTTCGAGAATACTTCAATGAGTGAAAATGACACGCAGCGGTATGATGGCAGAATCGTTTTGAGCGAGGACAGTATCCAAGATGATGATGACGGTTGCTATGTTGTGGCTTGATTGTGTGGTATATTTGGATTGTAATTGTACGATAATAAAGTTTTTACTTACGTATTTTTTTTTTTTAAGCAACCAAATGAATGTGTTAAACGAAAATTGTATAGGATCGTGCCTCAGAATGTACAACTAGTCTAGGACAATTACCATCTTTCCATAACTTACGTGGATGAGTTTTCGGCATGAGGTTTATTTTCGAAGTTACAAATATGGGTCAAGTTAATGGATGTCAAATGTCTCTACAAAAAGGGGTACGACTGCAGATGTCGCAGTGACAGTTCAGAGTCAACGGGCACTTTGTAAAAGGAAAATATTCAGTCAATGGGCTTTTTGTAAACGGAAAATATTACATATAAATATTAAGCGCATCGTATCACACTGTTTCTGTTACCATTACAAATGGGGGGAGCATTGCAAAAAGCATAAAAGAATCTCAACCCATCCCTCGAGAAATGTCCCCTAACGGATTTTATATACAGGGTGTCCCATAGGAATGTGTGAAAACTAATTAGTCACTATTTTTTAACAAATGGAGAGATCGGTAAAATGTAAATAGTTTTTAATAAAGGAAAGTCGTCATTTTTATTTTATGTCCATTTTATTATAAAAAAATTAAATCCGTTTAATACAAAACAATTAATTTAAAAAAGTAGAGAAGAACGTTAGTTACTAATGATATATATTTTCAATATTTTAACCATCTAATTTGCCACAAATATCCATATGCTTTCTAAAACTATTAAAACATGTTCTAACGTTCCATTTGAAATGCCATTGACGATCTTCCCAATGTCTTTAATAAAATCCTCAACTGTTTTTTGGTTATTTTCATAGCAGAGATCTTTAATGTACCCCCCTAAAAAGAAATCAAATCGAATGAGATCTGACGAGTAATGTGGCTATTCTATTCCTGTTCCCCTAGCAAAGCGTGGGTACCCTAGGTCAATAACTCGATCGCCATAAAATTTATTGATGATACTTCTTGTGTGCGATGAGGTGCTGCTCCGTCTTGAATAAAAAAAAAAGATTTAACCCGGCTCCTCTTTTCCGCATGAGAAAGGATTTGGTCTCTAACATCCCTTTGTACTTCTCTCCGACGACAGAAGATTCAAAGAAATGCAGATAGATACCTTTTATGTAGATGGTTCACATTTCAAAAATATATATTATTAATAATTCACGTTTTTTACTATATTTTTAAATTAATGGTTTGTATTAAATAGGTTTAATTTTTTTATAATAAAATGGACATGAAATAAAAATGACGACTTTCTTTTATTAAAAAATATTTACCTTTTACCGATCTCTCCATTTGTTAAAAAATAGTGACTAATTAGTTTTCACACATTCCTATGGGACACCCTGTACATCTGTGGGACAAATGGTTGGCACTTTTAAAGGTTCGTACCTAGGAAGGAAATCTTGGTTGTAGCTGTTTTTTTCGCATTGGCCGAGATAGGCGCTTTTAAATGGTAGCAGATTTAAAACAGAATATTGTAGTAAAGCCCTTCATTTATTCCTAAATTGCTTCCTAAATTCCTCAATTCAAATTTCAAATTTCCCTAGCAGTCAAGCTTCAGTACGGCGTTTATTTCGCTTACCTAGCGTCTTCGAGTGAAATCCCGAAACCTCAAAATTCTTCCCATGCTCTCACGATCATTCGTGGCGCGGTTGAGTGCCCAGAACACTATAAAGTGCCAGGTGTGTCGGATTCACTAACAAAAATAAAAAAAAAAGGTAGTGCTCGGAAATCGGGAATACGAGCAGATCAATTCGCCACACTCAAATCGAGTCGATTTTTAAGTTGTCTAAAGAAAACGTCATAAAATTGGCAAAATTCTCAAAAAATTGCTTCACCATTCAACTCAGCAGAACAAATTACTACATCATTCAACTCAGTAGCATCAATTAGAATTAAAGTCAGTTTAGTAACTTTATATTTTAGGTCCACATTGTGCTTAAATTCTATCACATTTACATTCTGTGAAAATATTCCGTTAATTGCAAAAATCCATTTATGAATCGAAAATATTTTACTCCCAGTTTCGTTCGCAGAAATTATTGTTTTCTTCTCACAATAGGGATAGCAATAGCGAAAATACTTCCCTGTGTGATTTTCAAGAACAAGTTTAGCAATCTTATTCTGGAAGTGATACGGACGGGGACAGTGCACAAGACATTACAATTCACAATAGGGACTCCAACCCGAATTTTTCAAATTCTAAAAATTCCGAGAATTTCGAATTAAATTCAACAATGACCAATAACAATAATTCCAATGCTCAAAATCAATCAGCTTCACCCGGTGCTGTACCGCCAGCATCTGCGCCGAGGCAAACCATAAAACTAGACAAAAAGTTTGCATTAAAGTTCCTACCGCAGTTCAGTGGTCGTTTCGTTATAGCGAGTTACATACATTTATTAATTGTTTTAATATTTTGGATCTTGAATATAATGAATTCGACACTTTCATGCTCCTTAACATAATTAAATTCAAATTAACCGGACGAGATTGTTTACATTTTTTCATTGTGCATTTTTAAAGGCGCCCTGGTTTTAAATTATTGTGTGCTCTGCTCGCTTTGTGAAAAGTACCGGGTGGTCTTGATTTGTTCCGAAATGTGAAGAAGCTTAAAAGTTTTTAAGTAAAAAATTTGCTATTTTAGAAGCAATTGATTAAATTAAATTAAATGTGCTTTAGATAAATGATGGGTAAGCATAATATCATGTGTTTGGTGTATGGCTGTGGAAAAGGCAGCGTGTAATGTATTCACAGCGCCGGCGCACAGTGTTCCAAATCGCTGAAAAGCTGGCCAAAATTCGAAATCCCATTAGAAATGCTTGAAACTGAGTATACGGGGGTTTTCGGTATCGCTGATCTTAAATCCGTTTTCAAAACTGAAAAATTCAAAATGGCGGACTGAAATTGCAAAACCTTGTCAGATTTGTACCAAAATTGGTATATAAGGGTTCTTGATGCTGCTTGTTTCATTTCTAGTATCGGAACGGGAAAATTCAAAATGGCGGATCCAAAATGGCGGACCGAAATTGCAAAATCTTGTCGGATTTATACCAAAATTGGTATATAAGGGTTATTGATGCTGCCTGTTTCATTTCTGGTATCGGAATGGAAAAATTCAAAATGGCGGACCAAAAATTTAAAATCCCATCTTACTTAAGTAAAATTTGGAATATGAGGGTTTTTGGTATAGCTGATTTCAAGTACGTTGTCAAAATTGAAAAATTAAATTTGGCGGATGCAATATGGTGGATCAAAAATGTAATCCTCATTGGATTTAAACCCGAATATACGGGTCTTTGGGGTTGCTTATTTCATCTCTGCTATCAAAATGACGGATCCAATATGAGAGACCTGAAAATATTTTTCTCGGAACTTCATTTCAGTAGCAAGAGATAACTGCTCAATAGGTAAATTTTGCGACACTTCGACCTATCACTACTTTCCCCAAAGCTTTTTTTCAGGACGGCCAACTTTAGAGGACGTTTCTGGTGTTGGGGGTTTGGAAAAGACTAAAACTTTGTTTAGTCACTCCGAAAATCTCCGTAAAAAGATGGAAATCTTTTGATTGGCCTTTACCCACCTTTTCTTATATTCGTAGTAAAAAAAGGTTAAAACTTCAAGGATCTATTCCGTAATATTTCTTTTCGGAAAATTAATAAAAACACTCGCATAATAAGCAAAATACAATATATATGAAAAAAAAAACAATAGCACATTAAATAACTGCTTGTAATATCCTTGTAAAAATATCGTAAAATTTACTAATTTCGATCCGGTATGATAGATTTAATCCGCCATCTTGAATCCCACAATTGAAATAAAGTATTTGAAATCCGTGACCTCTCTGTACAAATTCAAAAATGAAATGGGTAATATTTAGCAATTTCAAACAGCCATACTGGATCCGCCATTTTGAAATTTTGAATTTAAAATAGCCTATATTAAGACCTGCCAAATAAGCTACACAAAAACGAACCCGCATTACAATCTATGAAGTAATTCCAACAGCCGAACATACGTATAATATCGCAAACAGCATATTGACATGTATAGAGTTGTAAATGGAGGATCATAACTGTAGCTGCGGCAGGTTGCGGCAGCTGAATTTTATACCCCATATTCATCACCGTTAGGAGAATACGTTCCCATTGCAATCACCGCGCCGACCCGTGTCGGACGGTTTGTAGGCCTGAATATATTAAAAATACTGTTTTCTGTCAAGGGTTACGCTAAGAGTGACGTCACACGTAAACCGCTACAAAATTAAACCGTTATTTGGGTGTTTTCAAAAGAGCAACATTGTGGCTAACAAATAAATACTATATGTACATATTTTTCTCACGTTCAGGTGTATGACACAGCTTTGAAAAGGTAAGATAAAATTTGAAAATTTACTCGATGACAACTCTGCCAACTTTAACAATCAAAAAACATAGTAAAATGTACTATTAGTGAAAAAAAATTATTACTATGTGAAGCATCAGGATGTCCTTAATAAAACTGTATATTTAGAAATATAGTTTTTTGACTTTCATTTTTTTAATTTTGGCCAGCTTTTGAGTGATTTGGAACACTGTGCGGCGCTGTGAAGTGGTGTGGGCTGGAACCTTTTGCTTGTGGCTTACGATTGCGTAGCAGCCTGGCTCTTGCTAGCAAACGAATATTGATTTTGTCTGACAAGCTAGAAGAAGAACAAGAGGACAGCGGGGCAGGATGCACGTGTGTGAACAGCACATGACTACCAGGAAAAAACTGCTCTGGCGATATAAAAATTGTTTCCTGGAATAATTGCAAATTATTTTGATTGTTCTATGATTATTATTAACCCTTTTTCAATCTAATATCTGCTTTATAACTTGGTAATTACATAAATGAAATTATTCAATTATTTTATTTAAAAATGTTCTCAAAAATATATATAATATAATAAAAAAACATCAGTTTTTTAACCATTCTGAAGGCACACCTTCTTGAGCAAAATTGTTAACTTGCTCATTTGCGTTTTTGCTCTGGTATTTAAACAAATTTCTTAGTCAAAAATTTCTTGCATGGCCGTAGTTATTAAAAACGAGCTTACCAAAAAAAGAAAAAAAGGAAATTCATGCACCCCTCAGACAAATTAAATTTAGAGCAAGGATGATAATAAATCTTTCATAAAGACCCAATTCCCATACAGCACTCAGCTGTGCTTTCTTGATGCCATCTCTTTACACGTGATTGTGCATCTTGTAGTTTATATTATCTTTGTCAGTAGTAAACAAGCCTATTAGGAAAAAAGTGCGAACTTTCGCTAACCGAATAGAAAAGTTATTGTCTGATATTAATGATGCTTGTATCGCATCCGAAGGGATAAATGCCGCCCTGTAGTTACAAATCTTAATAGCAAAACTGCTTTAAAATCCTTCGTTGAAGGACTGCAACCTCCTGTGAAGCTAATAATTTAGGGGACATTCTCATTGGACGTGAAAAAAAAATCGATTTTTTTTTTTACATAAAAGTATTCCTTAACATCATAGTAATGCTGTCCTCAAACCGTTATGAGAAATTCGAAACAAAACGAAAGTTATAGCTATATATACGTAACGATATATACCGGTTTCTATAGATTTGGAGCGTCGCACAAAAACTTTAAACGCGTTTTTCTCGAAACTACTTTTTTTTTCACCTGATACCACTGATTGCTCAAATTCTGCTCGATAGATCTAAAAAAATCAAAAAGCATTCGACTCATTAACATAAATACTAGAACATAGAACCTGTAAAAATGGCAAATTTTTGAAATTTTTAGAAAAACAGTCCTAAAAATAATTTAAAAAATTAAAAGTACTTTTTTTATAGGTCTATGTTCTAGAAAAAAGTCTAAAGAACAAAACCCATTTTGAATTTTGTCGTTATCTTTTCCAGGAAGACCGTAGGAGCTGGTACCAGCTAAAAAGAGACTTTTCGTACAACACACTCTATTGCCGCAAAACATAAAAAAAAACAAAAAACAATTTTTTTTTGTATACTTCAATGCCTATATATTCAATATATGAAAAAAGTTTTTTGAATAAATGCAATAGGGTTTAAAAAAAAAAAATCCGAAAAAAGGAGTTTTTTTGTCAATTTCAATGAGAATGTCCCCTTAAGACTAGTCGTTATGAGCGTTTAAATGATGCAATAGAGCAGCAGTTGAAGAGGAGAGATGTTCCCCTCATACAAATAAAGTTAATAAACCTCCTCTAGTGTTCAATCTGCCATCGCTCAGGTCACTCTAGCCTCGCCTGTTTTTCAAAACCAAACAGCAATTCACCATGCGATAATAATTCTTTTAAAAGGAAAGAAATTAAACAGGAACCCCGGCAAGATGTGCGGGTAATTAAGTGTAATTACTGCAAAACTATCAGTCATGATATTAACCTTCTGATCGTGTTTAGGGCGTACAGCGCCCGATGCAAAATTCAACTTAAAAAAACATATATGGTACATACATCCATTATTTGTTGTCTAATACAGGCCAAAATGAGAATAAAATTAAAAAAAAAAACTAATAATTCTTAACATTATTGAATTTAATCGTTAACCCTTTATAGCCCCATGTGACATTTCTGTAACAAACCTCAAAAATCCCGCTAGAATACGCACCGAATGTATTTAGTTCATTCAAATCGGCGCCACTTTGCTGTCACATATTATTGAACAATGTAGTATCCACGGAAATCATCATAGACAGCGTAAACTGTTAACAGTTAATCGATTAGAATTTCGCCCGTAATTGAAAGTGACAAGTTGAAATTCGTGCAAATTTTAAATTTTACAAAAAAAATACAAAAAGTGTGTAAAATTGTGTTATTTTCTTGGAAACCTATAGATAAGACAATGAATATGTTCCTTCCATACCAAATTAGTTTTTTTTGTTTACGTTTAACTCAATTTTACAGTAATGTTACACTCCCTTAAATGTGAAATAAATAATTAATAATACATATTTTTTTAATTTCTGAGAAATATGTATTTTTTATTTCCCTAAACCTGTCGATTTTTAACATAATTTTAATGTTTTATGATCTTGGGCTATAAAGGGTTAAATTTCATTGAACAGCTAATTCCCTTACAAAGTGCACTACGGGCGCTGTACGCCCCAAACACGGAAATATGCATACACGATCAGAAGTTTAAAAGTTTGAGTTCTCTGAAACCCACAAAATGTTAGTGCTTTCTCAAAATAATATAAACGTTGCCAACTCCGTTACAAATTCCGCGGGGAATCCTAAGCAGAATTCAACAGCAATCTCAAACCATGCTAGCGCGTGGCATCTTCCAATTCAAATGAATCAATCTGAGAAAGATTTTCTTTCTCGTGATTCGAAAACTATTTCAGACCATGCTAGCGCATGGCATCTTCCAATTCAAATGAATCTATCTAAGAAAGATTTTCATTCTCGTGATTCGAAAACTATTTCAAACCGTGCTAGCGCATGAGATCTCTCAGTTCCGCTGAATCAGTCGAGATTACCTATAAATAAAAAATTCCAAAAAACCCAGAATGCGATTAATTACAAAAGGAATAAACATTCAATTTTCCAGAGAAAATCCCAATGCAAATCCACTAAATATTTACTACGTATACATGGAGGATTGAAGGATCGAAATCCGATGTGCGTATATGACCACACAAGATCGAAAGATTGAAAGCTCGAAAAGTGATCAAAGTAACAGATAACGGTTTAAATGCTTCCACCTTATTTCACTTTGGTTGCAATTTTTTGGTATTATAACCTTTTTTCACAAGTTCGGTTTCAATTTTTTGATACTTCTCTATTTTTATGTTTTCCGTCAAATAAAGTAAGAGAATTTGTCTCTTGTATTATTTCGAGGAGAGCAGGGGTCTCCTCATTCCTTTTACTCATTGCATTTTAATAAATAATAAATGAATAAATTCAATCACAGATTACTTATTTCGTCGACTTACTACCTTTGCGAGTCACGGCACAGCTGAATTTGAGCAGTCAGAGCTATTTCGATCTTTCGATCCTTCGATCACGTCTACATGCGATAATTTCGATTCGATCCAGGTTGAGAAGTTGCATCGGATCGAGTCGATCTGCGTCTCCATGACATTTAACTGGATTGAGTCCTCGCATGTATACGTAGTAATTTTCAATATATCCCTTTTGAATACTGAAAAGTACGACTCAGTCAATTTTAAATCCGACTCTTGCTACAATAACGTAATTTCATTATTAGTCGACAGTGGAAGCGAAGACTTTTTTTAAAACTCAAATGCTTATTGGAAAACGAAATTATAGAAACCGACTTAAAATCGAATCTACGGGGAATCAATGATAACCTAAAACAAACTTTAGGATTATGTTACATTCGTTTAAAATTCGGTGCGGTACTTGCCATATCGTTGACGATCAATTTCCTATCGCCAATGACGACATACTCGGTAAAAACAAGACTTCAATGCGAATTTAGACTACAGTCAAAAGGCTATCTCTCTTAATAGTCAAGAGTTCTTATCTAATCTTGAGTCATCGACAGCTCGCGTAACAGTTCTAGGCCGATCAGAACTGATAACTGTATTAAAACAAACCTCAAAGGTTAATGTATCTGCATCGCAAAAGAACTTCTAAACGATCTAATCCTATCAAATGGCATTTCTTTGCCAGTTAACAACACATGTGTAATCTCTGTAATAACTCCAGAAGAACACGACATCGAATTAAATGCCGCTGAAATCGAATTAATAGGAATGTCGAAAGATAATCTACAAAGTGAGTATGATCGAATAGCTAATGTCAAAAACATAATTCGCACCCAGCATATGTCCAACAGAAAGGAGCAAATCGCAATATCTGCACAGAATTCAGTGATCAATTTCACATTGATAACAAAAAATTAACGTACAAAAAAACCATCCAACATAATATCAAAACGCCTGGAGCTCAACCAATCTACATCCATACAACCATATCGTCTGCCTGAAGCTCAAAAATCCGAAGTTAACACACTGGTAAAAAATATGCTTGCAGATAATATAATTATCGAAACAAAAAGTCCTTGGAATTTCCCTTTTGTGGTCGTTTCCAAGAAACTCGACGCTAATGGAGTCAAAAAGTGGCGCATTTACGTAGAAAACGAGGTGCCCGCCGGTAGGAGATGCCTATCCCCTACCCAATATCACTGAATTTCTAGACCTTTTAGGTTCTTCTAAATACTTTTCAACTCCTGATCTAGCCAGATCGAAGTGAATCCACCAGATAAAGAAAAGACAGTATTTTCCACCCCCTAGGACATTTTGAATATCATCACATGCCTTTCAGCCTCAAAGGAACTCCCGCGACGTTCCAAAGGCTGATGAACAATGTACTAGTTGGCCTCCAGGGATCACAAATTATTGTTTATATGGACGATATCGTCGTCTTTGGTAAAACACTTAATGAACACACTGAAAAACTTAAACAAGTCTTCAAACGTCTGCGTTCACATAATCTTAACATTTTGCACTCCAAAATTTCGTTTAAGTAATAGCTGAATGGCGCATTAGCAGCGCCAAAGGAGTGCAAAGGGTTAAAATTAAATCCGAAAAATGTGAATGCGACCTGAGCTCTCATAGTTAGATCATATTATCAGCAAACAGGGTGTCTCACCGGACCCAAATAAAGTAAACAGTGTTAGAAACATTCCAATTCCAAAATCCCAAAAAGAAATAAAAGCAGTTCTTGGTCTAGGGGGCTACTATGACCGGTATATCAAAAACTCCGCAACACTTTCTCAACCCTTAACCAACCTACTCAAAAAAAATTAACCCTTTGAGTGGACGCATCGATGTACTGAATCTTTAAACTTATTAAAAGAAGCCTTAACAAACCTACCGCCTTTACAATTTCCTCACTTTACTAGGGAATTTTTCTTGACAATTGATGCGAGTGGATACGCAATAGTTCAAGGAAATTTACCGATCGCTTATGGTTGGAGGTTACTAAGGAAACGCGAACTCAATTATTCCACCATAGATAAAGAGCTACTGGCCATTGTCCGGTCAGTACACCACTTTAGGCCATATATATTTGGCAAGAAGTTTCAGATCATCACTGATCATAAATCCCTAATTTATATAAATAATTAAGATATAAGGTTTTACAAAATCTTTAGTCGCAAAATCCAAACTTCCGGAAAAAGTCCTTGAACATGTTGCCAGTATTCTAAAACTAGGTGATAATCGCCAAGCTATTCTTCTGATAACGCATTCGGTCATACAGAAACCACAATACGAAGACATTTTTGAAGTGCTACTTTCCTTAAAGGTAATAATTGCACAAAGAATTTCTGAAGTTTATAAATCGATCAATGATCAGGTATATTTTTAAAGGAAGTAATCTTGATATAAACATCTATCACTGTAATTTTAGCGATGAGCTTTCAGAAGACGAAAAATTAAAAATACTCAAGGAATATCATAACAAGCCACTAGTGACTAGGAGGGTATTGGGGCGTGAATAGCACATTTAAAAGAATAAAATGAAATACAAATGACAAAACATTCAATTAAAAAAGTACATAAGGAATTGTAATATTTGCAAATGATATAAAATTAAATTAAATACACGAAGGAACCTTTGGTAATCACGTCCACCATAAGCGAACCATTCGAAAAGATATCAATGGATATAGTAGACCCTTTCCCAATCACTCAGGGCGGAAATAAATACTTATATTTATAGACTATCTCACGAAATACTCTGATGTGATTCCAATATCATCGCAGGACGCAAATGTTATGGCTGAAAAATTTGGCACAGAGATAATCTTTCGTTATGGTACACCTAAATATCTTTGAACAGATCAAGGTTCTAATTTTATAAGCCAAATTTTTAAGGAAATGTGCAAATTGCTAAAAATAAAAAAAAAAAATTCAGACCTCAGCATATAGACCACGAAGTAATGGGTCATGCGAATGTAGTCATAGGAATCTTACAGAGTATCTGCGATGTTTTATTAATAAGTTGGGGACTCTTAAAATACTGGGAACCTTAGGACATATAATTAAGAATAGAAACTACTTATTTTTACCCACTTAAAAGACGTAAGAGAACAGTATCGTAGAATAGATTCGTTACACTCTCAACTAGTTGAATTATTCAGACGTTTATCCAAACAAGATACAGAGAACAAGGAATGTGAAGACATTTATCCATTTGTAAAATAAACTACAAATCTTTACAATTAACGAAATATTTACAATTTTAATATTGATCACAGATACATTCTCATGTAATCGATCAGCCTTAAAAGGAAACTTACACCCAATTGTAATAAATGTTAACGAAATGATAAAAGAACCCGTGTAAATACAAAACCAACTGCCAAATTATGTAAAATTAAATGTACAACCAAACATGAAAAATGTGGATATTTTCTACAAAATTGTTAAAACATACATATATTAACTATAGCAACAAAAGGCTTAATTTTTTATTAATCATACCATTAGTTAACAATCTAGAATTTAGAATTTTCAATTTTACAAGTGTGCCAGAGAAGGAGTTGCCTATCATAGACGCTGTTAAACACTCACTAATTCCGGTTCACTATAGCCTATCTTCGAGAATGCCAAGTGAGCAAAAACTCTTATATCTGCAAACAAAAGGCACCGATTCACACATCGCACCTCAACAGTAGATGTGAAAAAAGTCCAATATCATGTTCCAAAAGAGTCATGGCATTAAGGGGAGGTTCTCATCTAGAATCTTGAAATTTTCGATTTTTTTTTTTATTTCATATTATTAAAGTTTAATATGTCTAGAATGTTGCTTTAAAATATTTAGTTGATCCGAGCACTAGAACGGATTCTACAGCCCATTGATTGTGGCGGTGTCATGATCGTAGTGGGGTGCTCAGCCTGTGCCGTGCCGTTCAATCACGATTATCTCGGAACTTTGTTTTTCAAGATTTTTCAAATTTGCGTACAAGATAACTCAAAAACGGTTCAACCGATCAACTTCTAGTTTCGTGCATATTAAAGTAAACAATTTTCTTCATAGAAAGAGTGGAGCACATTTTGAAAATTGTAACATTATCACCTTTTTGTAAGTGATAAACTATGAAAAAAAACGGCCTTAAAATTTCAAAATCGCGCCATTCCGTCAATTTTAAATTTTTTTTGAAAGTCGTCCACTCTTTCTGAGACAAATTTATTCTAGTTTTTAATAATGTCATAATTATTTAATTTCAGACCAATCTGCGACCCCTAAATTGTACGCAGCTGGGCAATTTTCGAAAAACATGCCTCCGGAGAAGTTGAATAACGGGCGCCATTTTGTTTTTTTTTTGAATAAAAAAATTTTTTCCTACAGATAAATGTACAATAAAAGATAATGCCAAATATCATTTCCCTATGTCTTGTCATTTGCCTTCAAAAAAATCACGAACTTTACCTACTTTTTGACGTTCTAGATGAGAACTTCCCCTTAAGTAAAACAATCTATTTGCAATTAGCAAAACGGAATTCCTGCATCTTTATTGCACCTAAGTCCAAGCGCCTGATGCTGCAGTGTCGAAACACGATCCAACAGACAATTCTAAAGAACACCAGAATCCTTACCATAAACCCCGGATGTCAAATCCGTTCAGATACAACTATTCTGAGTTCAACGTCAGCATCCAATACTAATTGTCTGTGCTATTACGGACCAAATTAATAAATAGCCTTCGAAAAATCAGCATAATCAGCATAAATCTAAAAGATGTTAACAACAGAATAACACCATTAAGAAAAATCCAAATTCATAACTGCAAATCATCCGAACCCGGAACACCAGTTCAAGATGAGGACACAGAAAATAAGTATTCCAAAGTGGATAAGTGTGGAAACAGAAATCATGCCAATCGATGATATAACTTTCGTCCTTAACGGGGGGCAAATGTATTAGAGCCCTTAATTTATTCCTAAAGTGCGTCCCAAAATTCTCAATTCAAATTCTAATACTTCCCTAGTAGTCATCTGCAACTTTCTTTTCTCAGGTTTCTAGTGAAATTCCGAAACCTCTAAATTCTTCCCATGCACCCATTTTTTGCAGCTCCCACGATCGCTCGCACCGCGGCTTTACCCAGCCGGTCATTTTCATGAGTTAGTTGAAGTCAGACATCGGGTGTAGTAATATCATTGTAATAATACACTATTAAAACTCCTGTGAACATTTTATTTGACTGTTTTTAATAAAGATAGTTAAACTAAAAGAAATCGGTGTTTGAGTGCCTAGAACACTAAGATATTAAGTAACAAGAGCGGTAACTAGCCGATTGCCCACGATGGCAGTGTTAGACATTAGGCGTTAGCTGCTATCAAGGGCAATCGGCTAAGTACCGCCCGAGTTGCGTATGCCATTTTTCATCACTAGCGCGGGGTGACTACTAGGTTACCAAACGCGCTTCCGGGTGGTAACTCACCGATTGCCTCGCAGCGCAACAAGGGCTGTAACTAGTCGATTGCCCACGATGCCATCATGGGTAATCGGCTAAGTACCGCCCAAGTTGTAGCTGCGTGGGCAATCGTCAAATTCCCGTAGCGGTGCAAACGTAGAAATATTTGTCAAACGCAAGGTTCGGTTGCAGTAAATGACCGAAAGTTTCACACTAGAAGTACCAAGACCCTTCAAATTGACGGTTACACAATTCTATCCATGAATTAATTATATTTTCCAAAGTTATCTCTGAAGATTTATTGCATGTACAAACGCATTTTGCTTTTTGTGGCACCATATTATTTAAGGTATAAAATCTTTAAATCGAAATTCGCCATCCGATATCAACGAACATTCAACTCCAACTGCATGGACATACGCTAAACCATGACAAGCTTTTAAGGCGTTTTTAAACGCTCATAAGTCAAACTGAGCTTAATTTTCTGAGCGTTCATAGTACTCAAACGATAAGGTTCAAAACTTCAACATATTAGAGAAGCTTTTCCATTTATAATTTCAAGTTAATAGCATATTGCATTGAAATTCAAATTAGTATTATTCAACGTATTCGACTTTATTTCATTTATTTTATAATATTGTAATTCTACTTAGTGTGCATTCTTTCCACCCTGTAAATTAATAATATTCAAAAGTTCCGCTATTGTTCGCCTACAAGTACCATCACACATACCACATAACGTAAGGTGACAACAAAAATTCGGCCTTGAACACAAGTAACTGGCTTTACTTGTAATTCTTTTTCAAAAGTTGCTATTGCAATGTAATTTAAAAAATCCGTTTTATATAATTGAGTCATGACAATGCATCTGACTCGACTTGTTACATATATTTTTTTAAAGTTATCTTCACAGTAATAAAGGTTTCGGAAGAAAATGAAATATGTATGATTTAATATTCGTCCAAGATAGCACCCAAATATCTAGTAATGTTAGTCATTTAGGTGTGCATTGGACGGCAACAGATGTATGTAATATAGATAAAAAAAATCGTTTTATGAAATCGAGTAACGACAATGTATCTGATTCGACTTGTTACATATATTTTCTTGTTATCTTCACAATAATAAAGGTTTCGGAAGAAATTGAAATATGTATGATTTAATATTCGTCCAAGATAGCACCCAAATATCTACTAATTTAGTCATTTAGGTGTGCATAGGACGGCAACAATGTAAATAAAAAAAATCCGTTTTATGAAATCGAGTAACAACAATGCATCTGACTTGGCTTGTTACATATATATTCCCGTTATCTTCACGATAATAAAGGTTTCGAAATAAAATGAAATATCTATGATTTAATATTCGTCCACGGTAGCACCCGAATGTATTCTGTTAGTCATTTAGGTGTGTGTGTTGAGAATGATGCCTTCATTTATGAATATAACTGAATTCTTAACGAGCTAATAGCGGAAGATCTAGCAACCTTTCGTTTTTCTGATGACACCTGCAAAGGATAATTTCTCACTTTCGTTTTATCGGTCGTCGGTTCGATCGCTACAATTAATGTTAAATATCTAAATAAATAAATCATAGTTGAAATCGATCGACTGTTTTTTTGGGTTTTATTTCAACACAAAGGACAGCAACATACCTTAAGAGATAATATACATACCCCTTTTCATAACAAAAGCACTTTATGTTAAAATCTACCTTTTCACGGTGCATGAATAGAGCATAAATTATGTTCATTAATATAATGATAAATTTTAAAATTTAAAAATTTATTTCTTCATTTTTCTTTTGATTCTGGGAGAAGTGATTTGCCAGCTGCGTAACGTTACCTTAATGAATGTGATAACTAGGAATAGTAATTTTTTGAAATGTTCTTACCTTTTTTGAGAAAGAATTTCAACTGTCAGATTATAAAATTACTTTGTAAGTAAAATATTGAAATAAATTTCTTTTTTAAATTGGTTTATTCCCTAACAATTAGGAAAAATATGTTTACAAATAAGGTTCTGGAAACTCGAACGTCACATCTCTACCCGTGAGTTTCTTGTATACCGATGTGAAGGTATCAACCTGAAAAAAATAAGAAGTAAAACGTTTTAAAAGAGATTCTTAAACAAAATTATTAACAGTGAAATTCACATTGTTGCGACCTTCAAACTTCATTCAGTGAATAAGCTTTTTGAAAGTGTTCAAATATTAAAATAATAATAACAACAAATGATTTAATTACTGACGGATGCAACATTACTTATAAATTATTAAATTAAATTAAACTGCGACAAAATTAAAACCATCATAGCGGTGGTGGTGTATTAGTTATAATTCTGTATTTCAACAGATGGCTCAATGTCTCACTTGAGTTTTAGTTGTTCCTACCACTATTGTTTATGTCCAGGTCATTGAAAATTACCAATTCGAAATTGGCGATCTCGCTCAAGGTATGTACTACTATTTCTGTGATACTTTAATATTTACTGAAAAATGGAAATGAACATCATATTCTTGAATAGTTTTGGTGTATTTTTGAATCGACAATCTTCCCTTTAGATTTATGTGTCACCTTGCACACACATACAAAGATGAATGTCCCCTTTCTGCAGACTTTGGGGATCTATCTCACAAAAATGCTAATTTTTCCATATAAATTACTGGACTGCTTTTTGACTTCCTCATTGGCATTTTGTAATGTTTTTGCCTGATTTAAGTATATTTTATTAAGTTTCTCATTAATTGGTTGCAGAATCTGCTTTAGAAGAAGCTGTCATCGACATAATTAATGACAATAACTTTGACTTGGATATTAGGATATTGCAGATGATCCACCATACGTTCCTGTTTCCGATGGTGAAGAGGATGTTAGCTCTGAAGATGAAGGAAATAATATGGATGGTAGCAATGAGGCTCCAGATTCTAATAGCCATCAGCCTGCGCAAGTTCAGCCAAGACATGTTTTTGGAAGAACACAAATGTTTTTGAACCATTGCTACCAGCTCCATGTTTTGAGCAACCGGAGAGAGTAGTGATAAATATGCTACCTCAAGATTACTTCACCAAGTACATACCTAGCGACGTATATGAGAAAATTTCATTCCCCAATAATCAGATCTACCTTTCTAATACAGGAAATAGTTTAAATACTTCTGAGAACGAAATTCGAATTTTCATGGGCATAAATGTGATAATATCTTATTTCCGGTTTCCGAGAACCAGGATGTATTGGGAAAAGAAGAAGGTTTTTCTTAATAAATACTATAACAGATTTATATTGAGTTTTATGTACTTTTTCATAAATTGAAACCCACTGTCCCCTATAGGCAACCATTTTCCGATAATTTTTCCTGTTCTTTAGTACCTATACTCTCCACAAACGTAAGCCATGCCTAAACATACTTTTGTTTCTAAAAGTAATTTTAAAAAATTTGCTTCGGCTAGGGTTCAGTGAAAAATTATACAATCGTTCAGCGTCCGTCTGTCTCAGTGACTGACGTAAAAAATATAATTCGGCATAGCAATAAAACTTACAGATCCGCATATTTCGCCATAGTTAGTACTTAAACAAATTTTGTACAAAGTAACTGACATGTTTTTTTTAAAATAATGTTTGTCCTTTATAAGGAACATCTAAATTACGATTATGCCGAAGAATTAAATATGAAAGATAATCAGACAATACATTAAAATGTTTAACAACTAATCTATTTGTAACGCTAACACTTTAATAATTTTAGGCTTTAGTACGTTAATAATTGAGTATCTCGTTTTTTTATATCGTAGGCCTACTCCAATAATGTTCCCCACGAAAGCTTATTTTGAGGGGGAAATATTTCACTCAGCTACACGGATTTTACACGGAATGCCCTATTCTCTCTCTCTCTCTATGACCTAGGTTTGGGGGAACCGTAAATATTGTGAACTTGAAGTACTGAACGCCATATTGGAGTAGTTTGTTTAACTTCGGTAATAAAAGAAAGTGTGATTTATTCGGTATTGAAAAATAATGACTAGTTTCACCTTGAATACTCCTGTCATATCAATAGAAGCGGTGAACCAATAAATTTTTAAAAAATCAAAAAAAAATTCATATTAAAGCATTAAAGACTTTACCGTAATTTTCTTGCAAAAATTATTATTAAATTCTTTTAAGTAAACTTATAATACATTCGAACATTTAAGGGTTAAAATGGCAAATTTGAAAAGAATGAAATAAAAACTTTTGTCAGGTCTTCGCAATGGCCTCAAACATATGGTAAAATCGTAGGACTCAATATTGATAGTAGTAACAGAGGAAGTAAAATTAAAAAGCGCGAAAATTCCATGTTTTTAAAAATTCATTTTCAAATAGCGTTAGAAGTCCTACATAAACAACGAAATTTCTTTTTTTCTACAAATGTTATGAATATTGATGGGGTTAGATTCACTAAATTATAATAACCTCTCCCTTAAGTTTGTCTCTGCCTAAGCCTTTCGGCGCTAATGAACTAATTAAAAATATTGTATCCTTCATTTGGAGCACACTTCAGCCTTAAAATTGGCGAAGAGATAACGAGTTGAAGGATTTAATGTATGTCCTTTTTGACAATTGCAAGCTCATCAAAAAACGCTTGCAAATAACACAAGGACAAGCCGTTTAAGATAATGTATTCCTTACCTTATGTTCGATCGTGGTTTGTTGATTTTTATCCAAATGCACTTTAATCAACTGTGATCCGTCAAGCTTAACACGGATCCTCTTGCCCACAATCTCAGCCGGATATACAAGATCTTCCAGGATGGCGTCGTATACAGCAGTCAAAGTCCTCGATCGCGGTCTCTTCTGCTTGAGCGGATTGCGTGTTTTCCTTGTAGGCTTGGGTAAAATCTTCCTCTCGCCGATGAAAACAACATGCTTGCCAGAGAATTTCTTCTCCAGTTCCCGGACTAAACGTGTCTGAATTTTTTGAAAAGCCTTTTGCTTTGGAATCGGCACATAAATGATGATTGCCTAAAGGGAGCGGTTGGAGGTTTTAGTCGAAATACAAGGAAATTATGAATAAAACTTTACCTTCTTGTTGTTATTGAACTCGATCTCTCTGGCACGGGTAATATGTAAATCACGCAACTGTGGTTTCCATTCCGAATTCATTTCCAACTCAAGCAGAGCTTGTCCAATGGACTTCTCGAATTCGTCAGGCTCTCCGCCACCGGGTTTGATTATTTTTGAACCAATCATCTGAAGATTATAAAATCTCAAGTAAGAAAAGAAACTTGCACCGAGTTACGATAGACATATTTCTGATTTAATTCAGTTGAAACTGCCCGCACCGCCAAAAAATATTGCAACTCAACCTCTGTGGCCGAACGAACTCACAACTCAATCTAACTTTATCACAATTTCGAAGAATCATCGGGATAATGCTACAGCAAATTATTGCTCAAAATTCGCTAACAGCTAACCTTGGTTTAAAATTTTGTTATATTTCCCAGCAGTATTCAATCAATTTCTAAAATTTTAACAAGTTACCAGAATTTAACCTACCTTGGACACTAATCTGACAGAAAAGGAAGGCAGTCACAGCAAGGCATTGAACGCAAAATCACAAAATAACAGTACTCTGTTACAGCGGTTGTCGGCATCATTCGTCCCCTCGAATTCGAAAAATAAAATAAAACATGCATAAAATACGAAAGGTGGATATCTTTATTATATTAATTCTAAAATTAAAAAAAAAAAAAATGATGAAATGTTTTAAGCCAGCAAAATCTCTTTAAGCTGAGTTACGCTGCACCTATTCTTCGATTTACACGATAGATAGGTTCCTCAGAAAACCGTGCAAATCGAAATCGGTATTTCGTATAAGTAAGACCGTGTAAAACGAAAACAGACTGAAATGTGCATAATTCGGTAATTTATTTAAAAGTAAAATAAAAGTAAATATATTTTGAAAAACATCAAAATATTAGTCTATTTATAAAATTAGTAGTAGGTGTATAAGGTATAAGTATGTAATTCATTTTACATATAGAAAGAAGAAATCAAGTCTTTAAAACCTTTCTTTCTAATCTTTTCTTCTTGATTGGTGTTGTGTAACTTTCATAATTTGATAGTACTGCGATATTGGTTCTATGTAGAGAAATAAAAGACAATCTCGCATTAACCAAACTTGGTATTAAAATCCTAATTAAAAATCATAAATAAATAAACTCTTACTCAGACGATTTTTATTGTGAACACAATTCAAAAATGGCAGTGGTAATATTCATGCAGTTAAAATGTTCAGTTTTACCTGTTTTTTCTTAAACCTCGGATTTTATAAACCGTGTAAAAGCGAAAGCGTGTAAAAAAAGTACCATGTAAATCGAGGGATAGGTGTATTTGATTCCTTGTAGAGATGAGCAGGTATTGTGGTTTTATCTCTCTCTCTCTCTCTCTCTCTCTCTCTCTCTCTTTTATACTCTGGTAGTGACAGTCGCGGCATGTGTTTAGTTTCGAAATTGTGGTAAATGTATGCTAAGTTTTACTTTCGGTACTTAAAAGCAGAGCCGGGCAAACTCGGCTCTTTTGGCTCCCAAGATCTCCCAAGGTCGATTCCCATCAGCTCTATTGCTCCTGCAGGTTTGAGTGACAAACTCATATTTCTATCCTTTTCTTCTCCTTTCCAATCCAAAGTCCCTTCCATTCCACAGAGAAGAATATGGGTCAATATTTCTTTCATTCGCACTCTTGGGGTTTGTGGAGCGACCCTCTCCCTAGGAGAGGAACTTTGCCCGGCTCTGCTTAAAAGCAATTCTTTATTTATAGAAAAATACATTTGCAAAACATAAATTTTTTATTTAAATTCCATCCTGAAGATTTAATAAAAATAACCATCTAACTTAGATTATTTAGAAATAATTTCGAATCTGAATGTAAACAAAAATTAATTCTAGGCTCCGGTCCATTTGCAGATCACCCTAATAAATCCTATATTTTCAATGCGATAAAATAGTATACCATATAACGTATGATCGTATACATCTCCTCCACTCCATCTATGACAATGTGAAAAAAAATATTCAAAACTATAATGGCTAATGCGAAAGAAATAGTGCTATACCCAAAACTTATATTGGAACTCTTCACGGGTAAGTTATTTCAAAAGGGTTAACCATTTGAGACAGCTAATCGAGGGTCCATTATTATATTTAATTGGCACTTTTGAATTAACTCACCTGAGAAGAGTTCCGATATAAGCAGCACTTCTGGGTATTGCGCACTGTATATTTTTTCCTCATTTGCAAATTTAAAAATTGTATTTATGCGAAGAATAAAACAGGTGCAGTTGAAGTCTAGGATTAAATAATTCCCTGAAATGCCTTACAATTACTGAAATATCCTCTCGAAAACGGATTTTGTTCGCCGCCATTCAACAAACAAAATCGGGAACGCAACGCCATATTTTCGAATCAATCAATCGACAAGCTACTGGTCGCTCACCTACAGGCTTTTTACACCATACAGCCATTCCGGATTCGCTTATGGTTTCTATGGTTAAATGATAAGAGTCTAATTTTTTAACACTAGAACTACCAAGCGCAAGTTTGCAATTTTAAAAGTATTTCTGTACATCGAATGTAATATGTTTTGAACGTTGAATTGGTAATTATAAATCTTAAAGCTTTTTCAATATGTTGTAATTTTCAACCTTAATAAGTTTTGGCATAAATCTTAAGAAATAACTTTGAAAAACAAAATTAATTCAAGGAAAGAATTGAGTAGCCGTCAATTTGACAGATCTTGGTACTTTTAGTGTTAATACCTCACCGAAAACAATGTTGTTTTTAATAATGGGGTAACATTTTTCTGGCTTCATTATAGAGCGAAGAAATAGTTCGATGATTGCTGTGAAATAACATTTGTTCGTTGCCCCAAACACCTATGGCACCCTGACAATTGCTAAAAAAGGTGTGGTGCCTCAAGGCTTGTCAGTTGAACGAACAGCTTATTAAAAAGGAGAACTCTCATCTGGTATTTTGCACAAAAATCCCTATATATATATAAAAATGAAAGTTCGTTTGTTTGTTTGTTGCTCAATCAAGCCTAAACGCTTGCATCGATATTTTTCATTTTTTGTCTGAAGGTAGTACGTATTCCAACTTAACATATAGGCTAATTTTTTTTCGGATTTCAAAATTGCGGATCCAAGATGGCGGTTGAAAATTTTAAATTTGAAGCGTTTTTATGAAAATTGGTACTTAGGGGTTTTTCGGGATGCTGATTTCAAATCCGCTGTCCAAATTTAGAAATTCAAGATGACGGATCCAATATGGCAACCAAGATTTCTCGATTTCAACGGATTTTAATGAAAATTAGTATAATTATTGTATTGAGGTCACTGATTTTGAATATTATCAACATTTACAAATCCAAGATGGCGGACCCAATACGGCGACCAATATTTCTCGATTCCAACGGATTTTAATGAAAATTAGTACAATGAAGATCTCGAGATCACTGATTTTGAATATTATCAAAATGTACAAATCCAAGATGGCGAACCCAAGATGGCGGATCCAACATAGCGACCAAGATTTCTCGATTTCTATGGATTTCAGTGAACATTAGTACAATGATTATTTTGAGGCAACTAATTTCGAATATTATCAAAATTAACAAATCCAAGATGGCGGACCCAATATGGCGACCAAGATTTGTCGATTTCAAAGGATTTTAATGAAAATGACTACGATGATTGTTTTGAGGTCACTGATTTTGAATATAATCAAAATTTACAAATCCGAGATGGCGAACCAAGATTTCTCGATTTCATGAAAATTAGTACAATTATTGTTTTGAAGTCACTGATTTCGAATATTACCAAAATTTACAAATTCAAGATGGCGGACTCAATATGACGTCCAAGATTTCTCAATTCCAACGGATTCGAACGAAAATTAGTACAATGATTATTTTGAGGTCACTGAATTTGAATATTATTAAAATTTATAAATCCAAGATGGCGGCCCAAGTAGCAAAATGCGAACTATTTCGTTAGGCGAACTATAACTCATTTGTTAAAACTTCCTCACAACAGTGAATTTGGTCATGAAATGAGTATATGTATTATACAACCATTTGCAGTTGTTATAAAGTTGTACGATCTATTTTACCGGACCATTTACTTATGACAACTATCTAGTTCGCGTGAGTAGTTCTAAAAGCTATAGGCGAGCTTATTTTCACAACCAAAAAAGAACCATAATATTTTTCGCTGTGAAAACTAATTGGTGCGCGTTACATATTGTTAGAACTATCTGGGGACATAACTCAACAACTATTTGCGAACCATCCGCTATGGTTGTAAATGATAGTCCCTAAAACTTTACCACAATCTTTATTTGGCTCTGAATAAAACCAACAAATTTGCTATTCTGTCATCCCAAGGAGAATTGTCATAGAAGCAAGTGCAACATGGATTTAATGAACAAATTTAAAAAGTAATACAAAAATAGCGGAAGCTATCACAGACTTTTCCGGCGATTACGTTCAAAATTGTCAGCTAGTCGAGAAAATTCTATTGCCCAAATCCCAATAAGCTCAAATATCCCACCCTAAAAATGTAGACGAATGGTTCTGATTTACAATGCCTTAGCTGTGAGCTATATCTTTATAGTTGTGAGCACCAACTAAATAGTTGTAGATGACGACGCCATATTTATTGACTAAAATGGCTGATTTTCTATTTTGGAATAGAATTTTATATTTAATATTTTAACTAATTACTAATTTAGTCCTATTTTAAGAGGTGTATAGAAATACTTTATGAATTTTAAGATATGTTGTATGCCTTATAAACTTTATAATTACGGATATAAGTGATTACAATTTTTTAATTTAGATTAATAAATATTTATACTTCATAAATACTGAGTATTCATGAGGCGCGTTGTTATTTTCCGAAGTATCTAGCATGCTTTTACATGAAAAATAGAATTGCTTATAAAATCTGCCTTTTGGGGAAGCATTATATGTATAAAATTAAGAAAATAACATTCCCTTTTATATGTATATGAGAAAGGCAGAAAATATAATATCTGTCTGTTTTGTTATGTTTGTCCTTGCTATATTTGTATAAGAAAGTAAATATCTCATATTGTTATCTTTCGTTCTTTCCATTCATTAAAATTATGCCTGTAAAGGTTTCGCTCTCGCCGATTAACCGAATCGCCAATTATCCGAATCGGTCCTAAGAGTAATATAAAAAATTAAAACCAAGTAATTTTTCAATAAAAACAAGTTTTGTGGGGACGCAAGAATACAAAAATGCGAGTGACAATTGCCGTGTTCAGTATTGGTAGTTAGAGAGTGCCAGTTTTGAGGTGAGCTCGAAGCTCCAGCCAAACAAACATATATAGATATACTTCTCACCATATACCTACCAAGCTATATATTCAGCATGCTCAAAACTGGTAGTCTCTGGTTGTCAACTTTGAACCTACCAGTCTGTGTCCGATTATCCGAATTTTCGATTATCCGAATCGACCCCGGTCCCAATTAATTCGGATAATCGGCGTTCTACTGTACTTTCAATTTCCCTCATCAGTTAGTTCCGAAGTACAGAGTGAATAAGATTACAAGGGATAAAGTGCATTTAAGACAATGCATTTTGTATGAATTCCAGTTCCAGTGATAGAAGAGATCCAGTGTACTACGAGCTACTTAAACATCAATGCGTCTAAACATCTATTGGAACCAGCTAGATAAATTTAATGAAGGAAAAGCGGCCAGTATTAGCGAACAGAAAAGGAATTGTGTTCCATCAGGATAATGCAAAACCACATACTGCAATGTAGACGCAACGAAAGTTGAATAAGCTTGGATGGGAAGTTCTTAGTCACCCACCATATTCACCTGACATTGCTCCATCGGATTACTATTTATTCCGAACGCTTCAGAATTATCTGACGGGGAAAAAATTTACTCCTTTCGAAGCTGTTTCCAAGGCAGTTGCTGAATATTTTGGGTCCAAGGATGAGAACTTCTACGCTAGGGGGATCGACAAGTTGCCTGAAAGATAGCAACGAGTGGTTGCAAATAATGGGCATTATATTATTGATTAAAGTGTAAATAAACGTTATTAAAACTTATTCAAATATTTTCTTTAAAATACGACAGAACTTTCCCGCCAACCTGATATATACAATATTTAATTTAATTTCTAGTTCTGTATCGCAGTAAAATGCTCCCTGGTGGGTTTACCAAATAGGCAATATATTTGTTTAACATTAAAATCCGATCTTATAATCGTAATAATAATAGAGTTAAGAGTTTTGTTTGAAAGTTTATTACGCTTTTTGAATTTCACATATATTTATGAGAGCCTAGATTTATGTTAATAAATTTGTAGATTGAGGGGCAAATTTCGAAATTAAGTATCTACGGAGTTTGAAAAATCCTTAGACTACGGATTTTTGTTAGATCGGCAACTTTGTTAGATTGTATTAATATGAAAAATATATTGGAAATTATAGAGTTGTCCTATATCCATTGCTTTCTTAAATAAAGGTTTCGGTGCTATACTATATGTGTTTATTGACACGTCCTTAATACCTTTTATCCCTATTAATTCTCTTGTGTTACGAAGTTTTGGGGTATTCAAACTATATTGGGATTTATTTTAAAGTAATGGATGTCCTATCAGAATGCTATCACACTTACAGAACATTGTTTTAATAAGGATATGGTATACTTAAATTAAGGGAAGAAAATAAATAAGTTAGAATAAAAATTATAAAACAAAAATAAGAAAATAAAAGTATTTAAGTCTGCTCTTCAAAGAAAAAGTGCAAAAATTGAGAAGCAAACTAATATAATTGAGCTAACTGAAAATTATTTGAAAATGTGCTTATAAGACTTCAAGGCGGAAAAGTCCCTAAAATTTACAGTCCACAGCTCCGCGCCTTCGCATTTAATTTCAATTTTATATTGCCGAAGGCATACGATTTTATTAGAACTACTTTTTATTTTGCTCTACCCTATAAAAGGACATTAGCCATATGGTATGAGAACGTTGATTGTTAGGCAGGGCTAGCAAAGCAGCCTTTTGAAGCCATTAAATAAAATGTGGATGTTGCTAAAGACAGTGGAGAACACATCTTTTTACAGTTAGTATTCGATGAGGTGCACATTCGACCGCACTTAGACTGGAATGGGGAAGATATAGAATGATTTGTTGACGTGGGCGATGGCAGAATTGTGATGTTGTCGCGACACAAATGCTGGTTTTTATTGCAGTATGTATAAATATAGCATGGAAAATACCACTTGCATTTTTTTCCCATTTCATCTGTTAACGCAGAGCAGAAGTAGAACGCAATCCTTCTTTGCTTACAAAATTAAAAATTGATGTCAATACTTTGTATTGTCTCCCCTTCTACTGATGACAGGCTTGTAAGCGATTATGCATTGACCGAATGAGGTTTTTTTTATTAACCGGCGGAGGTCGTGCCCCTCGGACTAACGCGAGTAGGTCGGACTTCTTTTTTCGTATTTCAACGTCATTTATCAACCTAATTTTGTTCCTATCTAATAATATTCTTAAATTATGAGTTACAGGGACATTAAGCAAGAAAAATACGACAGATATAAACAAATATATATATATCGCTAGTTTTCGCAAAATATAGCTGAGTCTGTCAGACCCGCGAAACCGCCGCCGGGTTAAATCCTGTGGACTAGCTTCCCATTCTTCTGTTAGTGCTGCTTTCAGCTTCGTTGTGGTCGCGAGGGAAGGATTTCTGGCTCGGACCCTTCTCTTCAACTCATCCCATAAGTGTTTTATAGGATTTAGGTTCCGACTACGAACTGGTCAATTCAATACTTGTATGCCGACTTCGCGCAATTATTGTTGAACGAAAGTCGCTGCATTTGGTTAAGCGTTATAGTGCATCAATTGGAAGGTTTCGCCAACAAAACCTGCATAAGGTATCACATGTTCTAAAATTTTCTCAACGTATTGTACTGCCGTTAAATCTCTCCTTCTGCGATGAGCTGTGGTCAATCGTGGTCCTAAAGCTGGCCTTTTCGGTGTCTAGTCTTGAATCTCCTTCTGACTGTCCACTTAGAGATATTCACTCATCCTGTTCGCCGAAGTTCCTGTTGGAGTTCAACACCATTTAGGTGCCGATTTCTAAGAGATGCTATAACAATGAAACGGTCCCCCGTCTCCGATGTACAGCTCTGCCAACCGGATCTACATCGTCGACGAAACGAGCTCTTCTCCTGATATCTTCAGTATAATCTAGAAACCGTAGATTGACTGAAGTGAAGCCGACTAGCGATGCTACGCCGACTATGGCCCTGTTCCAACAGTACTATTACTTAGGCTGCTTTTTCCGGAGTTGTGTCCATGTTCCCTAAATTGTTTTTCAATAAAACTTGTCTTCAACTGTGTCTGCCAACTTTTGAAAAATGACTGATGAGAAATATACGGTTTCAATCCTTTATATTGCTTAGGAACCAAACAATTCTTATATGAGATAATGAGTACAAAACTGGGGGTTTCCCTTTGATCTCAATAAAATTCTTTTATCTCAATAAAATTTTATGATATATTAATTATTGGAATTTCCAAAAGGCAATAGTAACAAACTTTGAATAATGCGCTTATAAATACAAATTACAGTGTGAGTCGATTTCCATACAAACCTATTGCTTCTTATGGCGGTATATTCTACTCACTGACATATAAGAACTGGACTGCTGATCCTGTACAAAAACTCGCTTCGAAAATAAGACCAAATTTTGGCCGAATTCTAACTATCTCGCTCTTTCTTAAGACCCGCAGGCAAGCCAACTTTACAAAAGAAATGTCCAATAGCCAAATGAAGGTGGCGCTATGTATGTGCACTTCTTTTGGTTTCTTCTAGTATCTTCGCATGTGATACATCTTTTTGATATCCCCAATAGATAAATAAAAGTAAACACATGCTTTTTGCACATCACTTTTACCCACGACAGCCTTTACAATCACATACATCATTTTCCGTTGCAATCAGATGTTAGAATAGTTTTACGATGGCCAACATATGGCTACGGCATTTTGTGATACAACTTTTAGCTTGGGTTGGTATAAACGAGAAATGTGAAGGTTAGACAAAGGCATTATATATCTATCTCTGTTATTCTTAAGTCCCCAGCTGATTGCCGCGAGGAACATTTTTATGAAAAAACTTAAAATTGAGCGTGATATGAAAGAAATCGGTTCGTGAAAGCTCAATTATTTTTAATTTGCGTCAGTTTAAACATAATTGTACGGTATTTTAGGGCATTTTTAATAGCATAATTTGCTCCATGAGGATTGAGCCTGTGCTAAAAATGGTCTCATTTTTCAGACGACGGTTAGCAGCCCAGTTCTTTCATGTCAGTGGTTCAAACACTTTCCTACTCAAACAGCGGACAGTAATCTACCAGGATTTACGATTTTTATTAGCAGTAGTAATTCACAGACTAGTTTCTTTATAAAAACAAAAACGCTTTATTTCTTAAGTTTAATGAAATTCGATTTGAATTCATAAACACCGACAGAGACTTGATTTTTTTGGTCATACTCCACCCAGTCGTCTTCAGACAAATCAACGTTCTCAAATGTTTGACCACCGTCGGAAGCCTTAACTATCCACCCAGTTCTTGGAGAGAATTCAAAGGGCTCTGCACCTCTACAGTCGAAAACAACGATGGTTTTCAGCTTTCCAGAATCATCTGCAGTATAAGCAGCTGAAAGTACACAATCCTTAAATATTTTTCATGCAAATAAAAAAAAAATTCACAATTGGTCCCCTCTACAATATCAATGGAATTTTCCCTGCCGCACATCTTGCACTTCATGTAGAAGTTGAATCCATCCGCAACTCTAGTGTTTTGCTGGACTTTTTCAGACTCCGTGATATCATGCCATTTGTCTTTAAACTCCCCACAGTTCGTGCATTTAAGCTTGACGAAAAATGGGTAATTCGGATAGCATGTTTTCAGTTCGTCGACGTTCTCTAGATTTGCACTGATTTGCAGACCCACCTTTACCATTTTGGGAAATCGAAACGGTTAGTAGTAATAGCCGGGCAATATTGAAGAATGTCCACTACCCGTCTAGCTGTCTTAAATGATTGGTACTTTTGACAACACTCTGCTGGGAAGAGTTCGGATCATAGAAATATTAGCTAATACGGAAAGGCTGTACCGTGTAAAAAGCCTGTAGTTGAGTGACACCATTAAAGGCTGAAACAGATAAAAAGTTCGACAGCATTCGTCGCCACTCGCAAAAAGTGATCGAACGGATAAGACGCTCACTTTCAAAAGTCTGATCAGTTGATGTTTTGTTTTGGTTGATTGCACAACTCTTTAAATTATGAATGATAAAGAAGTTGCTTCCGTGTCTTTTTCTCATATTTCAAATAATTCCTTCACAGAATTTATAATTACTCCCCAAAACTAAAATTACTACGTATACATGGAAGATTGAGGAATCGAGAGATCGAAAGATCGAAATTCAATGTGCGGATCGAAAGATTGAAAGCTCGAACCATGGAGGTTAGAGAGAAGGAGAACCATCGCCGTAGAAAATTGTGTCCCGGAAATATGGACAAAATAAGTGCGGCGCTGCAATCGCGACGTTGTCTCAATAAAAGCGGGTACTTTAAATAACGATGATTGACGCAAATTGTTTTTCAGTCTATTTTTCCGATCAGATGCTAAACCACTTGTACATCCACGCACAATACAATATTTCACCATTTTGTAATGTTTCTTTTTGTCAAAGCCAATGCCGCGAAGAAAATTTGTACATTATGCGACTAACTTCATCTAATTGTACTCATAAACAGCTAGCTTCGCAGATACTACTTGTCACGACAGCGCGGCTGGTGGCTGAAAAATGAACTATAAATTTACAGGGACAGGCGGCCTAATGCTTTAGCACGTAGCGATGGTTCTCCTTCTCTCTAACCTCCATGGCTCGAACTGTGATCAAACTGACAGATAAAATAACCTGCAAATATATTAAGTGAATATCGAGGACAGCAAGGGTCTCCTCATGTCCCCACAAATTTCCCTTACTCATTGCCTGAAAATAAAGAATAAATTAAATCAAAGATTACTTCTTGCGTCGACTTATTACCTTTAACCGCAAAGAACTTCATAAACTTGAGCTGTCAAATGTATTTCGACTTTTCAATCTCTCGATTCGCGTTTATATGAGATAATTTCGATTCGATCCAGGGCGAGCAGTTGGATCGGATCGAGTCGATCTCGTTTGGATTCGATCTGCGTCTACATGATATTTAACTGGATTGAATCAGGATTGAATCCCCGCATGTATACGTAGTAAATGTCTGCCGCTTTTGACATTTGCGGGTGGTAAAATTAAAAGTTGGCAAATTTTTCGAAGGAGGACCTACTTAAACCCAGCATGCAATAGTTATGACGTAGAATGTGAATACGCTGTAAAAAAACGCAATTCCGCCTTTAAAAGGTCTACTTCCGGTCTGAATATTTCGCTTCCGGCAAAGTCCCCATTTAAACCTAGCATGCGCAAGTTATGACGTAGAAGGTGAATTCGCTGTAATATTGCAATTCCGGAGTTAAAGGTCTACTTCCGGTTTGAACAACTTCAAAGGTCATTGATAGGACGAAAATGTTATTTTTTTGAAAAATGTTTGAAATGAAAGTTGTGTATTTTTCATAGTGGAATCCGAATTCGAGGTCAAAATGTACCCATTTAATTTAAAAAAAAAAGATACTTCCGCTCGAGACCGGATACTCTCTTTGCTCTTTACTCTTTCAGAGTTTTCTGCCCTTAAAAACAACTCTAGCCACTTCTTCGAACAAAACAGCAGCGGCAGGGCGAGTTGGAAGCACATCCTTCCATGGTAATTTTCCAGTAGGAAAAAAGCACTTGGAAAGCCATTCTGAAGCGCTTTTTTGAAGCACCAAGAGGTTGCTCCGTAAGAAGCTACATTTTATTTTAACATTGCATGTCATTAGAGTAAGCACTTTATTTTTGCTTACGAAAACGGTTTTTAAAGGGGTTTAGAAAAGGGATTTTCAAAGTTCTTTATAAGATGTCCGTTCCAATCGTTTAATAAAAAGGCAGTTTATAGTCTATATATATAAAAATGAACCCCTGTTTCTGTTGGTCACGCAATAACTCGAGAACGACTTTACCGATTTCATTCATTTTTTTTTTAAGTTTTCTAATACTTTGTAGATGGTTCTTACGGAAAGAAAAGTTGAGAAAATTGCGCAGGAAATTGGATAATTTCAGAAAACTTAACGACTACTTTAACTTCGCGATTTTGACGAATGTGAATTTAGCAGGCAGGTGTTTTATATTTTTGTAAAAATAATTAAAAATTGACAGAAATCGGTCGGCATATATCAATCGAAAACACTTTCCGTATTATTTATTCTACGTTCCGTATTTTATTATTCCGTATTCTACTCTTTGGTGCACACTGCACAGAAGATTCGTGCGGAACGTTTATCCAGTTTTCAGTGTGTTTAGTGAGTTTTTTGAGAAGTGTTTGTTCATCGCAGTTAGTTCACCGCATTATATTAAAAGTTTAATTTAATATATCGATTTTTGGCAAGTTTTGATAGACTAACACGTGGTATACATGGTTATACAGAAAAAATAAGGGAGTCAAGGTTTTATTTTCAGTTGAATTTTTGTTCTTCAAAATGCCACTAATTAGACGTACCAGCTTAGGTCTCAGAACTCGCAATGCTGCAAGTCAAAGATATGTACGAGTAAGTCAAACTGACGAGCAATGCGAAGCGCGTAATGAAGTTGAACGGAATCGAAATAAACAACGTAGAAATGTTGCGTTTAATCCGCATCGAGCTGCATTCAATTTTTACGTGGCAATCGATTACAGTTCACAGCAAAACGTTGCTATTGGACCAATGAACGTTGTGTGTCCACATTGCAAGGCATTGAAGTTTAAAAATGAAGCACCTGGATTGTGTTGCGCCAGCGGCCAAGTCAAATTGAATCCATTGGTACCGCCACCAGAGCCACTACGTTCATTGGTTTCCGGAAATGGACCAGATTCTAAACAATTGCTTTCAAATGACGTCATTTGGCGCAACAAAAGTTATTCGAGATAATTTTATGCCTACTTTCAAGGTAAGTATAATGGGAAACAATAAACTTTTACCAGCATGTGTCTGGTTCAAAATACATTGGCAGCTTTCAATTGACATGGTGTAAAGTACGTTGGTAGCTCTGAATTGCAAAGGATTAATACAATTAGGAATGACAACGCCTAATCGCCCAATGCACGATGCATTTAATCAAGAGTTGAGACGCGAAACCCAATACGATTCCGAGGCATTGAGAGAAACCGTTCAAAGTAACGATCCCCTTTTAAATCAGGAACAAAAATATGCCTACGATACGCTCATGAAAGTAGTAAACGATGAAACTGGCGGAATTTTTTTCTTAGATGCTCCCGGTGGAACTGGAAAAACGTTTTTAATATCATTGATATTGGCAACGATTCGATCGCAAAATGGAATTGCACTTGCACTTGCTTCATCAGGTATTGCAGCTACGTTGTTGGAAGGTGGTCGAACAGCTCATTCAGCACTCAAGTTGCCCTTGAACATGCAAACAAATGAAACTCCAATTTGCAACCTTTCAAGGAATTTTGCGATGGCCAAAGTGTTGCAGCAAAGCAAATTGATCGTTTGGGATGAATGCACGATGGCACACAAAAAATCTTTGGAGGCATTAGACCGTACGATGCAAGATTTAAAAAACAACCAAAATCGGTTTGGCGGTGCGATGATTCTATTGGCAGGTGATTTTCGACAAACATTGCCAGTGATTCCACGATCAACGCCAGCCGACGAACTTAATGCATGTTTGAAGTCGTCCATTTTATGGAAATACGTCAAAACACTTAAATTAAATATGAACATGCGAGTCGAATTGCAGAACGACCGATCTGAAGAAGTTTTTTCCAAACAATTACTGGACATTGGTAATGGCAAAATTCCCGTTGACACATCGTCTGGATACATTACATTCCCTGCCAATTTTTGTCGCTTTATTGAATCAAAGACCGAACTCATCAAGATGGTGTTCCCAAACATTGCTCAAAATTACAAAAAGCATGTTTGGTTGAGCGAACGTGTTATATTGGCTAAAAACGTTGATGTCAACGAAATAAATTTTCAGATTCAAAATAAGATAGCTGGCGAATTAATGACACACAAATCGGTTGATTCCGTTACTAACCAAGATGATGTTGTCAACTATCCAACGGAATTTTTAAATTAGCTGGAATTGCCCGGATTACCACCTCATAATCTGCAATTAAAATTCGGATCGGTAGTCATTATGTTGCGGAACATAAACCAGCCACGTCTTTGTAATGGCACCCGGTTTGCGGTGAAGAAATTAATAAAAAACGTTATCGAAGCCACAATTTTAAAAGGGAAGTACAAAGGCGAAAACGTTTTGATTCCACGCATCCCTATGATTCCGAACGACATGCCATTCGACTTTAAACGGTTACAATTTACAGTGCGGCTTGCATTTGCAATGTCGATAAATAAATCGCAAGGGCAGTCGTTAAGTATTTGTGGCATCAATCTTGAAAATCGATGTTTTTCACATGGCCAATTGTATGTCGCCTGTTCCCGTGTCGGAAAACCATCAACATTATTTATTTACGCGCCAGAAAAGAAAACGTACAATGTTGTGTATCAAAAAGCATTGCAATAAACAATATGTTGTTGAAATATCTTTTTTATGATTTATTCCAGTTCGAATTGAATATTCATATTGAAGGCAGGACAACGTCTGTCGGGTCAGCTAGTGCTTGATAAAAGGCAGTTCAAAGGGCTTTAGCCCATTTATTGCTTTTAAAGTTCAGAAAATTGCGTTTAAATCACATTTTACGGGAGAGGACTTTGTAGAACTATCTCGTAGTTAGATCTATTCTTGATTCTGCCATCTCCTACATTTCGATCGGAATAGAATTCCGCTGGAAAAAACAATAAAGTTGATACTGTTCAGCACCGTCGGTACTTATGGGATCAGCGATATACGTTTGTTTATAAATATATATCTACAATGTTAATATGTACTCTTATATATACAGCGTGTTCAAAAAATCCTGGACCCTTGAAGAGCCGACTGAGCGGTGACCACATGTTTTACAATTTTCATAAAAGGCATCATGAGTTTATTTCCTTATATGGTATGCTAAAAACATCACTTCACTGTTCGCACTGTCGTGCTGATAATGTGCTTTGTCCCTAATTCATGAGGAGCAGCAATTAGTTGTAATGCTTCACATTTGCTCTTTTGTGAAGCATTTACAATATTTCCTGTTGGATTGTTCAATAGGCTGTAAGAGTAACTTTTTAACGCAAAAGTGTTTCATATTTTGTTCTCGTCCATAAAATGATTTTGGTACAGTTACAATTCAGGATTTATGATTTTTTTTTATCTTCCCTAGTCATCTAGATAATTCCTCAGTCAATTGATTTTGGAAAATTCTCAACTTTTTCTTCTCGGGTGTAAAGGGTTAGATAAAGAAGGTTAGGATTATTACCTCTGTAAATTCTTATAAGAAATATGGAGAGCGAAATAGTCACCAAAGGAGGTTAGTTCCGGCTTGCAATTGTAGAAGGTTTTACTTCAACGTGAGGTGAGGTTCAGCTAGTATATACAAAAATGTATGGAAAATATACGTCCAATCCCTCTTCTGCACCAAGGACTAATAATCATAGTCTTACATTACCAAAAACTATATTTTCGCCATAGTAATTGCCAGCATAGCCAGATTGCAAGGACTACAAGCTATTTTTAATCAAAATTAGTTGCTTTATCAGTATATTAATTAATATGTAATCAGAGGTACTTCAGTAAGTGGGTGCTTGTAGTATTTAAAGATTAGCGTTATAGCGATTTGAAGTTGTCGCAAATGAACAGATTTTCTGTGATTGCAAGTTGAAATATGTAGTAAAAATATGCTCAATTAACATAGAATGATTTATTATATTCGCACTTAAAAGCTTAAAAGTGATATAGTATCGTCTATCCATTCCCGTAATGTAGCGACATGAGTATAAACTCCTGGTGAATTTTCGCGACCACAGCCGATTCCCCATGAAACAATGCCAATCAGTTCTCCTTCAAAAGCCATCGGACCACCGGAATCTAAATTGCAAGCATCTATTCCACCCTGAGAATATCCAGCGCAAATCATTCTGCTAGTGAATCCAGCAACATGGGTATCACAGTAGTTCCTGTCCAAAATGGGGACCTGAGCATATCGCATTACAAGGGAGAGTTTTCCTTTTTCTTCGGTGCGTCCCCATCCACTAATGAAAGCCATAGCTGATGTAGGTTGCTTCTGACCGATTGATGGTAGTCGAATTGGTTGTACACTTGGGCCGAAGATTAGAGGCTCAGCAAGTTGCATGATGGCGACATCGTAATCCAGTGTTTTTGGGTGGAATTTAGGGTGTTCTTTGAACTTCGCAACTTGGACCTTCTGCCCACCAGTTTCTCTCAAAAGAGTACCTGCTCGCACCGATAAGAAACGTGCAAGATTATCATGCGTACAATGAGCAGCAGTAATAACCAAGGTTGGACTTAAAATGGCTCCTCCACAGTGATGTTCATCCAAAAACTCTATTGAAACTTGATAAGCGAATTGATTTTCGCTTGCTACGCGGCCTCCAACAATGCGGGGCTGCGGATGGCCCGAAGCTAAACTGAAGAGTGCTAAGACGCACAAAACACTTATTAGAACTCGGACCATTTTCTTTACTATGTATACAGAAACAGATAGTCCCAACTTTTATACCTCATAAATCGTTCAATTTAATTAATTAATTCATTTTGCAATTCACTGATATCTTATCTATACAATTTAGATATGTTTGCTAGACAAACATCTGAAACTTTTTAATTGCGTCACTTCATCAGGGTTGACGGCTGAATAAACATGATTTTCGAAGTTTTTCTATTGTAATAGGTATGTTTAAAGTAGTGAAGGTTAAAGAATCCCAGTTGAAAAAATGAGAAGCCTTCTTGAGGAAGTCATTTAGAAGCTTTGAAAACATAAAAGAAAATATGATAAAATTCCAAGGAAGATATAAATTATGTGAATAGAAGAGATGTATAGAAAAAGAAATTCCGTTAGGCACGTACCGAGTTTGACCGATTATAATTAGAAAAATTGCGCAATTAATTCATTCTGAGTTGAGTTTGCAACAAGTGCAGTTTTTTGGATTCTATGTAGGATTATTCTTATTTTGTTTTGAATTAATGACAACTGTTTTTGTTAATTTTGCATTTTGAAATATAATATATTTTTATAGAATAATCAGTTTGTTTTAAACAAGATACTTTTACATTTACAGAATGCCTATCTGCTTCACGAAGACTTTGCAGCTGTTTATAATAATTTGTAAACAAAAAATTAATAAAAGACTGCAAAATCGTCGTAAAGCAAATTCGTCAGAACACTTTTGTAAGCTTTCTGTAGAATAGCTTTAGAAGACTTCCCAAGAAGTTCGTGGGAAGAATACGACGAAAACCCGAACAGATGCCTTCCTACCAATGACATGGCCATATAAAAAAGATATGATATATTGTACGGAGAGGAAGGCTTCTGACCTTCCAAAGAAGGATTCTGCATGCATTTAAAATGCTTCTTTTTCCAAATGGGATATTAGCACTTTATCGACCGCAATTTTTCCCAAGAGAAATTCTCTCGCACCAAATGCACTTTCTGTCCTAAGTATCTCTTAAAGTATGTATGTTTTGAAAACAAAGCAAAAAAAAATAATTAAACTTTCACAAACCGAATTGTTTTATATCACGCTCCATATTAAGTTTTTTCACCAAAGATAGATATAAAAATCATTATTTCTGGCTTTGTATAACTTTTATATTTCACGTATATACCAACCAAATCTAAAATTTGCAGCACAAAACGCACAAATTTATAGTGCAGGCTCTAACGATGTACAAACAAAATTTCTCAGGTAAGTGTACCTAGTTTTTAGAAGATTTAGGTAAGTACTTAGATTAGACATATTCACAAAGATTTAAGACAACAGGAACAGTGATACAGAGCTCTTAAAATTAATTTAAAAGAATTTACCTTTCAGCAAGGCATGTATTTCTGTGAGATGCATTTCTCAGAAGACGGTGTATTTAAATCATAACTTTGAGCGCGATTTATGAATAACACAAGTCGACACGATTTTTGATTCTGATTAAAATGCAGTCATTCCTCATTGCTTTCGTCTCACAATTGAAGAAAATCAACATGATTTTTAAAAAAATTTGCTTTTGTGCCCAGGACAGCAAATTTAAAATGACCAATCATCAAAATTGTTATGTTTTCATTTCCTTGTAAATCTGTTGGGGGCGGACATTTTTTAAATTTTCGGTTGCTATATTAGATCCTCCATCTTTAATATATATTTTTGTAACATATTAAGTTTGAGCGAACCTAAGACCTCTTTGATTCATTTTGATAAAAAACCCCATAAAATTGTAAATGTTCGGACGCCATATTTAACCCTTTGCCTTAAAACAACGTGTGGGAGACGTGATCTTACTTCTGTGCCTAAAATTTTGAATCACGTATCAGTCACCTGAATCACCACGCATCAGAAAAGCTTTCATCAAAAGTGGCACACACAATCGTCGTTTGATTCATAAGGCAAGGGGTTAATTCACCACTTTGGAACCCAATACAAAAATGTACCTATACTGTTTTCTCTAGTATAACGTACTTTTTGGCAAAAAATCAGAAATATCGCACAACGCATTTAGTTGTAATTGAGGTTCAAACTATCCAAAAGAATGTCAAATTTTCCTTCACAAAAGCAAAGTTTTAACAAAATTATGACATTTTTGCCTTCCTTTTGGACACAAGCAATAAGAAAATAGCATTCATAACTCAGACTCAAAAAAAAAGTGTAATTTTGTTGACCTGTGTAATTGTACTCCAATGGAAATGGAATACTTATTTACCATGTTTCCATGCACAGGGTTGAGTTGGAGTTGAGTTTTCGTTGAGTTAAGAAAATGTCCGCTAAACCTGAACTGTTTCCATGAGCAACTTGGAGTTGAGTTGACAAAATAAACTGGAATGACAATTACCATGTTTCCATGCACAAGGTTGAGTTGGAGTTGAGTTTTCGTTGAGTTAAGAAAATGGCCACTAAATCTGAACTGTTTCCATGAGCAACTTTGGGGTTGAGTTGACAGTTGCAGTTTGTTTTGACATTTCAAGCTAATCCCAACTCAACCCAACTAGTTTCGTGGAGTTGACTTGGATTTAACGAAATTCAACTCAACCCTTGTTTCCATGTACTGTGTTTCCATGCAGGGTTCAACTCGAGTTGAATTCGAGTTAGTGTTCATGGAAACTCGGGTTGAATTGAGTTTCGTTAAACCCAAGTTAACTCCACGAAACTAGTCGGGTTGAGTTGGGCTTAGCTTCAAATGTCATTCCAGTTTATTTTGTCAACTCAACTCCAAGTTGCTCATGGAAACAGTTCAGGTTTAGCGGCTATTATCTTAACTCGACGAAAACTCAACTCCAACTCAACCCTGTGCATGGAAACATGGTAATGAACACTAATTCGAGTTCAACTCGAGTTGAACCCTGCATGGAAACACAGTAATTTGAAGCTAACCCCAACTCAACCCGACTAGTTTCGTGGAGTTAACTTGGATTTAACGAAACTCAACTCAACCTGAGTTTCCATGAACACTAACTCGAGTTCAACTCGAGTTGAACCCTGCATGGAAACACGGTAATTGTCTCCAAATGCTTTTATTTGGATTGAGCTAAGGTGCTTGTACCTTTGCTCTATTGGAATTGTGATCGTGCTGCAATGTACCACTTCATGAAATTTAAGGCCCAATTACAATGACCGGATCTGAGCGCAAGAGAACCGGGTTGAAATGTCAAATTGGTTTTCCCACCACACGTTTTCTACCTCAGCGATCACATTGAACGGATACAAGCGCATTCGATCGGAACTACGCGCAGTAAATTTCGGATTGTGTAGAAATCGACGGATTGACGGTTTGAAGTGTCAAACAGAAGAACTGCCACCACCGGTTTTTTCATCTATTTTCCATTTTTTAAGTTTTACACAACATTAGAAATATTGAAAATGCTTTTCTTTTCCGATTTATATGCATTTCTACTTTTCGCACTTTTGAGATTTAAAGAAACTACTTTGACGATTTAATCCGAACAGATACGTCATTGTAATCGGTGTTTTTTTCCTATCCGTTTCACTGCATACTTGGACATTTCTATCCGTTCACGATCCGGTCATTGTAATTGGGCCTTTAAAGATGAGCTTGGGAGAGAAACTTACATATTACCGCGGCCAAATGGTTGATGTGAAATCGAGACGCGGTCAATGTAAAGGCCCAAACAGAATAGGGTTCTCTGCAGTTCATTTTTGCCAACTTTTAATTTTTGTCTTTTGGTGCGCACGAAGCTTGACATGTCTCAAGCTAGAGCAATTGCAGACTTCTAGTTTGAATATATTATGCGAAACAAGTTTTCGGTGCCTTGTGCTTGTAGGAAAATGCTTATGGATGTATGTACCTGAATTGAGAAATATGATGTAAAATCATAATTTTATTAATATTCTGACAAAATTATGAGCGACATATTGTGTTTGTACCTAGCTACAGGCAGTGCGGCAGATTATCGCAAGCGGCAGCCAACACAAGAACCCAGAGAGCGCGGCACATTCTGTTTGGGCCTTAAAATTGAAGGGAAAGGAGTATTGATTAAAAACGACAAGGTGTAATTACAACTCACGAACTGAATTCCCTTTATTTCTTTCATTGGCTTAAATATAAATCAGAATTGATAACTTATTCAAATTATTGCTTACTGATTGTATATATATGCGAAAAATTCTATAATTGCAAAGTGCTTGCTATGCTGAATTCCATGGGACGATGACCAATGGTAATAGACTTAAGTGCATGCGAGCGACGACCCATGCCGGTACACTACGCACTCCCTATAATTATATGAAATTGCGTCAAGAATTTGTCGCTTATGAATGCTGACAATTCAAATTCTGGTATAACTAGCTGGCTTTCCCAGTTTCATACGGGTAAATACTTAATTAATTAATTAAACACTTGACAAATGTTCTAGTTTATTATATCCTAGAAATTGTTTCAACCCGAAACCCCCTTTATGGATCCGCCATCTTGAATCTCCAAATCTTAATAATATTCAAAATTAGTGGTCTTAAAATAATCATTTTCATTTAAAATCGTTGAAATCGAGAAATTTTGGTCGCCATATTGGGTCCGCCATCTTGGATCTAGAAAGAACCCCGCACAAAATCAATGGAAAAGGCCTTTCGGTCAAAATTCTTGAAGCTTTGGGAAAAAATTCCCATGGGCACAAAGCTGGAAAACTAATAGTTTAGTTGCTACAGGCTCTTAAAATTCGAAAATATGCATAGTCTTTGATGTCTCGAAAAAACGGTTTTAAGTATTTTAACCCTTTTATAACCCGGTAAATACTGTATCACTGAAAAGTATCAGTCTATAAGTGTGCATGTGTGCGTATGTGAGTGTGTATGTAAAAGTAGTCTGCTATTGTGAATTGAAGTTTGCTCACGGCGTCTGTCTTATTTTATGTTTGCCTGCAATAATGGGTAGGTATTTTTGGATATTTTGTATACGTGTACGTGTGCATGTTAACTGTCATGTTTCCTTCACATTTGTTCCGAATACCGTATTTCTCCATAGTTATATGTGGTTATATTCATGTGTAAGAATTCTTAATAACTTCGCCCATTCTCTGCTTTCCTCCAGAATCAACGTGCATGAGCACGTGCATGTGTGTGTGCGTTTAATTCATATATTTAGATCTGCATTTAAAATGCATTCTAAAACTAATATTTTCTTCTTACGAAATAAACCCTTTTACAAATATTTAAGTTCATTCCGCATATTTTAAAGCACTTCCTCTTAAAATAATTTCATGGGTCAATTATTTGTACATTATTAATGTCTATATCTGCATTTAATATGCTTCTTAAAACATTCATTTAACCCTAGAAAGATAATCATATAGAAACTAGCGTAAAAGATAATCGTACGTCTGTCAGACGTACCTTACTTAATTAAGATTTTTTAGTAAGCCTACGGAAGTATTATCATGCCTTATAGGTTGAAATAATTGTTTGTATTCTATTTAAGGAAATAAAACGATAAAATAGCAATAATAAAGTTTAATTGACAAATTATAAACAAAAATCGTAAACTTCTTTACAAACAACTACAACGAAATTTAATTTCACGATACGTCTCGCGGACGTAGATTATCTTTCTAGGGTTAAGGGTATTTAACATTTTGTGCAAGTCTAACATACTCCATATACCAAATGATGCAAACTACATGTGCACACCTATCAAGAGTTCTGGATCCAACTTTACAAGCGGAATAACAACCAGAGATTCCTAATTATCATCGTCCACATTATATTCCTCATTAAATGCTACCCAGACTTGATGACGCGTAGTTGTTGTAAATCTAGAATATATTTGCACTTTAAAAAAACCAGGTTCGTTTGTTGTTGAATCGATTTCAATCATTTGATTGTCATCATTTTCGTCGTCATTTCTTAATATAGAATCCTGGATATATAGCTTGGTGATAGATGTAGCTGGTAAACTCCATAAGTGAATTCTTTCAAATATTGTAAAGTTAACTGAGGAAACAATGGAACATGTGCAGCAGGTAATTGAACCCAAGTTGCAAGTTTTCTTCTCATATATATATACAGTAAGACAAACATATATATATGTATATATACTACTAGATTATGTTTAATATATTTCAAATATTTAAGGGCTGGAAGTCATCAACATACAATCAAACACACGCACACACCGCAAACTTACACACCCACCTACCTACACACACCCCTGCATATTGTTTGCCATTTTTAATGGTAAACGTACTCAGAACGTTTGTCGTACGAGTAATATTTGTGTTGTTTACAGATATGTATACTTGAAAAATTAATTTTGTTAAAAAAAATTGAACTAAATCATGAACATTTTCGTGCGATGATTTCCTATGACTTTCGACGTGGATTAAACCAACAACAGTGTACCGATCAACTCGCTGTGACTATTGGTGATGAAGCATCATCTCGAGCCACCATGTTTCACTGGTCGTACTTCGTTACAGGACGAAGGCTGTTGTGCCAGAAAAAATCGATGCTTTGCGTGAACTGATATTACAAGATCATCATGTGACATACCCTGAGATTGAGACAAGCTTGGGCATTAGTTCCACTTGCATACATTCAATATTGCATGAACATTTGGTTGTCAAAAAGATTTGTTCGCGTTGGATACCGCATAATTTGACAATCGCTCAAAAAAAGGCTCGTATCGACTGGTGCAAACAAATATTAAAAAAATTCAATCGCGGTGCTTCGTCTATAACGTCTATAAGATCGTGACAGGCGACGAATCATGGATCTATGCACATGAACCCGAAATTAAACAACAATCGACTGTATGGGTCTTTCAAGACGAGTCCAATACAACAAAAGTTGTTCGCGCAGGTTATGTACACAACAGACCCAGGCAACGTGACAAACGTGACGTTACCTGAGTTGCCCAACTCAGTTAACAAAACGCGAATTTTCTAAATTAAAGCTTCTCACGGTAATGTGGGAAAGTGCTGTCAACATGTCTAGGCACAATCTAACGAGCTTTTTGAGAAGATTAAGGGGGGAGCCTGCTTTAGAGGCTTCAAAAAATCGAATTTTTTTTTTTGCCTAAATCTCTTCCTAAACTATCCAAGAATATGTCTCTTAAATTGCAGAACAAAATTCGGAATATTTTCGGAGATACAGAAGAAATAGTGAGCAAGCGTCGAGCAGGTATCCGAGCGGCCGGACCGCCCGGAGCGCGCGCGCTCCGCCCCACGATCTATTATGTATGTATGGTAGGGGCAAAACTATTATTGTAACGGTATATATGAGCTGGCTATTATATAATATAGAGTTAAAGGGCAGTTATATGGAGCAGGAATCGCTGATTAGCATATTAATAGAGTAAGTTCAAGAAATTTACGATTTTTTGTGAACGAAAACTTTGACACGCGATTTCTCGGATTTCCATTTTGATGATTTTTTCAAATTGGCGGGCAAGATAGGAAAAAAAGTAAACGTCCTATCGAAACGAGTCAAAATGCGTTGTATTCGGGATTAAATTCTCTTCTAGGTGAACCTAAAATACCTTAAAAAAGTTAACACTAACCCGGTTTTTAAACGATCTAAAGTGAATTTAAAAAAAAAAAAAATGCATTTTTTTTTTAATCTGCAAAAAATTGTTGAATTTTTCACTTTTTGTTGAATTTTCTTGGTTCACCTAGGAACAACACTATTGAAAATTAAAAATTTCTTTTGATTTTTTGTTTCAGATGGAAATTGCGACCTGCATCTTGCCCGCCACACAGAAAGTGCACACTCGAGGCGCCTCCATAAATTTCTTGAAACATGAAGAATATCTTATGTATGACAATAAAAAAATTTGAGAAGACTCTTCAAATATATAAGAATAAACCCTAAAAGTTTCATTTTAATCAGACATTTCTTTCTTTCCCAATAAAATCCTCGAAAATATCGATTTTTTGAAGCCTCTAAAGCAGGCTCCCCCCTTAACAAATGCAGTTGCAGTTGAGGGAAGGCTGGAGCCTTTGAGCCGTACAGAGCCGTAAATAGGTATTTCTCATCAAATTTCGAAATTTGTTTCCCGAGTCATTAGTGCCGAGTCATATGCATTAACTACATAAGTCTTTTTTTATTTCAATGCACGCTGTCTATACCACTATTGTTTTAAAAGAAAACTTATTACCTCTAAAGAAAAAAAAGATATGGCTACTTTTTTACCGTGAAAGTCATTCCCTCACCTTGTCCCTTAGTTCAAAAACATTACTAAAATGCCTATTCATCTCAAATATATCAATATTTTTAATAATAAAATTATGCTAATATATTAGAAAGATGTTTGTTATTGTCTATAAAAGCTTCCATCTTACAACAATGAATTTATAAAAACGATAATTCGATTTTAAATATGTCCCGCCAAATAAAATCGTTCCCTCACCCTATTACGAATATTCGATTTCTGAACGTATCGAACAATATTTAGGAACGCAACCTTAAGTTTTTAGTACCTGGCAGCACTCTCAAACGATTCAAGATGGCGATTTCTTCTCAACCGTAGGTGAGTTTGCGCAAAAACATATTATGTGAAAAATTGTTAAGAGTTACATTTATGGCGATCATTACCTCACGTTACATGAATGTACACCTAATTCTCTTTTTACACGACAGATACGTTCCCGATAAATACGTGTAAAAATAATCGTGTAAAAAAATACATTGTATTTATGGAAAAACATAAGATTGGTTCCGAACTTTAAGTAGTCAGCACAAACAATACGAATAAACCATAACACCATTAGTTTCCTAACTTTTGTTAGAGCCTTATAGTTTTTACGTGATACATATTTTATTTTATAAATGTAGTACATAAAAGAAAAATGTATTATATGAAACAAATTTTCTTTTCAAAAGAAAAAATGTCCATAAGTCATTAATACCAAGTGGTAATAAGGTAAAAGTTTCACGACTTGTGAAGTAGTTGTGGAGTTATTAGAGGAGTAAAATGGACAAAAAGATTCCTTCCAGTGCGAATTAATCGTGTTAAATCAAAACAATTAGTGTAAAAAGAGAATGAAATTTGTTTTTTAATTCGTGTTAAATCAAAATCGCGTAAAAACAGAACTAGGTGTATTAAGCATTTTAATATATATACAGTGGAGTCGGAAATTATGTTAACACAGCTGAACGCAATCAATCCTTCTTCCCCATCGATGCAGGAATAGATCCCGTTACAAAATAAACTCATAATTATGTAGTTCTCTGTGGAAGGTTCCGGGAAGGAAAAATCAAAATAAAAACTAAGTGTTTTTATTTCCGCAATTTCCATTTAATTGTAGCAAGTGCTAGAGACGGGGAGTCGGTAAATAAGTTAACTAAAGTGTTTTTTGGTTTTTTTGTATCTATTGCTTGGTGAATCATTTCCTCACTGAACAGATATTAGCTTCATTCTAATATTATCCTAACTGCATTATTTTAAAGATATTATAATTGTTTTTGCTTTATGAAATTTGGAAAATAAAATATTCGGTTTTAGAAAATGCCAAAACAAAAAGAATTAACACCCAACGAGAGAGTAACGGTGTTTAACCGTAGGATGAAAGGCGAAACACTGCAATCGATTGCTACGGATTACGGTATATCAAAATTAGTTGTAAAAAAGATCGTTGAACGGATGTTGGAAAGGGGAAATGCTGAAAATACAAAACGTTCTGGAAGGAAAAGGAAAACTTCTGTGCGTCAGGACAGGGAAATCATAAGGGAAATTAAAAAAAATCCTCGGATAACTGTCAGGCAATTAAAAGAAAACCTAAATTTACCAATACAAATAACCCAGATCAAGCAGCGCATACATGAACAAGGCTTTGCAGGTAGAGTTTCCCGAAAACGTCCATTCATTTCAAAGCAAAATGCTGTAAAACGTCTTTCTTTTGCCAAAAAATATAAAAATATGCCACAAGAATGTAGGAATATAATTATTTGGAGCGACGAATCAAAATTTGAGTTGCAGTCGAATAAAAGACGTAGTTATGTATGGAGAAAAAAGGGGCAGGAATTCAAGAAGGAAATGATCACACCAACAGTGAAGCATGGTGGAGCAAAAGCAGTAATGGTATGGGGTTGTTTCAACTCTAATGGAGTAGGCAACAGTCATTCCATCGAAGGTCGACTTACGGGCAGTGGTTATGTAGCAATTCTGCAGAGAGATTTAGTACCTTCTGCTAGGAAATTGGAGTACCTAGTATCTTCTGCTTGGAGTACTTTAGTACCTTCTGCAGTCTGCTAGGAATACAAGGATCGTTTGTCTTTCAACACGACAGCGATGCTAAGTATACTTGTAGAGTGGCAAGGGAATATCTTCAGGGGGAAAATATTGAAGTGCTACAGTGGCCTGCTCAAAGCCCTGACATGAATCCTATCGAGCACTTATGGGATTACCTCGATAGGAAGATTGAAAAGAGTCGACGGATGAATGTTAATGAGTTTAAAGCAGTACTGACGGAGGAATGGAACGCAATCGATGTAGAAGTTTTAAGAAAACTTGTAAAAAGTATGCCAAATCGATTAGAAGAAATAATCAGAGCAAAAGGGTACCAAACCAAATATTAGATTTAGTTCTTAATTAGAAACCAGAGTGAAATCTTTAAAAGTTAACATACTTTCCGACCAGGCTAATTTTCTGAATTATTTAATTTTTTTCTTATTTAATTTATATTTAATAAATAAAGTTCCTAAATAAAACCTGTAGCAAGAGATTAATATGTACATATAATTTTATTTTGAAAAAAGTACCTTATTTTAATTTAATCATACTTTTTCTTCAAATTTGTCGTTGTTAACTTATTTTCCGACTCCACTGTATATAAAATTTGTTGTTTTTATGCGTTTTTGGGAATAAAATGCATATTCGAAATGTAACAAGCAAATTAAGGTTATGTGCTGGTGTTTTTGTAGCTTTAGTTAAAATTCGTCATTCCTTCACTGCATTTAGGAGTTTATATATATACATATATATTTAATATACAAAAATATGGAAGACCAATACTCCTAAATAGATCTCTTAAAGCAACTTTTTTGATCTCTGCAAAAAAAATATATATTAAAGTTTATAAAAAAAAAAAAAAAATTTCAGTAATATCTCGAATTTCATAAGAAATACCCAAATAAGTTTTGTTTCCGAAATTCTTTTGGTCTTATTAAAAAAACCCGGAATCCTTGGATTTTGTATTTAAAAAACCCCAGAATCGTCGGATTCTGTATTTCGCACGAAGCACTTCGTAGCAAAAGACCGCCTGTTTTTTTTCGGAATAACTGGACATGTCTCCACTGTTCCATTAGAGCAACGTAGAACGGTCAACTCTGAATGTTACACCACCATTTGTTTGCCAGAAGTGTTCGGAAAAATAAGGGAAACCAATTACAGAAGACGAATCATTCTCCACCACGACGAAGCAAACTGTCACACATCAGCTCAAACAAGTGAATTTTTGAGCATTCAAAACATCGAATTGATGGGGGTCATCCGCCGTACAGTTCTGATTTGGCACCCAATGGTTTCTTCTTATTCCCGCATATCAAAAATAAATTGCAAGGTCCAGGTTTTTCGACGTCAGAAGAAGCGGTTGATACGTTCAAATCACATGTTTTGGAGGTACCATCGGAATGGAAATAGTGCTTCGAAAATTGGTTCAAATGCATGCAAAAGTGTATTGATCTTCAAGTAGAATATTTTGCAAAACAATAAAGCCATTTTCGATTATAAATATTTGTTTTTGCTTGTCTATCTCAAAACTTAAGTAGCAACCCTCGTAAGTGCTTCACAAAAGAGCAGATGTGGAGCAGTACATCCAATTGCTACTGCTCCTCACGAATCGGCACATTATCAGCACGACAGTGCGAAAAGTGAAGTGATGTTTTTAGCATACTATACATGGAAATAAACTCATGTTGCCTTTTATGGAAATTGTGAAACACGTGGTCATCGCTCAGTTGACTTTTCACTTGAAAACGCATCAAGTAATTACATCGAAGATTAATAATTAATGCATTTTATATCTTAGCCCCTCAAAAGAATATATCATGAAAATTGAAAAATGTTTCAAAAATGCACCTCGTAATAATTCAAACTTAAATGTAAACAAAAATCAATTGGGGCGACTAGTTTCATTTCGAGATCCCACCCTAATAAATCCTATTCTACACATCTTCTCCCGTCCCACTGAGGCAGGTCGATAGTCAAATTTGCGGATATTTGAGACGGAATGAGTGGTTCATCTTTTTATAATAATTCGTGCCAAAATGGAGTTAACGTCATTTCTGCAGTTAGCACGTTCGCGGACAGTAAAAATCAAACTGCAGGAAAAAAATGGGTGATTTATTTTTAAGCTACTTGTGATATTCAAATTGCTATTGGTCACATTTTGCCCGAGTTTCAAATAATTAGTTTAAAATTAAAAATAAAGCTTTGAACAATTCCAAATTCATTTGTGTCTATTAGTTCCTAAAGTTTTTACCCATGGGTAAAACTTTTTACTTTAAAGTTAACTTCACGGAGGGGAAACTGAGCTTTTGACATCACTAATCCTCTTACCAAATTCTACTCATGCTGCGAGACAGAATAAAGGAGGAGGGTCAATAAGGCCGGTTTTTGACCTAAATTTTTTGGCAGGAAGGACTTGGCGGGGGGAGGGGGTTATTTATGTTTGATTGGTTGTTTAGATGCATTTTCTGTATTGTAAAATAAAAAATTTAGCTCAGACATTTTCTATAAGCGTTAATGCATTATATTTATAGCTGATTTTTCATAACTTTGCGGGGATGGCAGAGAGGGGGAAGGATATTTGGAAGTTTCGTATTGATTGAAATTGACTATATATTGATTATAGATAAAAACCCAAAAAGAATTTCAAAGAAATTTCAAGTCCTTCCTGCCAAAAAATCTAGGCCGAAAACCAGTCTTATTGACCCTCCTCCTTTGGATAAAATCACCGATTGTCACTTTGTCATTTTTGTGTTTAAATTTTGAGTTTCGATACCTTGACCATGTTTGACAATTTAAATACACAAGTAAGATTTTGAAGGTGTTCCAAAATTTTACTTGAAGTCGTCTGCCAACTTTGGTAGTGAGGATTACCTATGAAACTTTTTACCAGATTTTTCCTCAAGGAAACTCTACCCAAAAGTTACCAGACGGACCTATTATGTGCAAAAAATATTCATGTTTTGCTATTCCCATTTTTACCAGGGCAAAGTACTTCGGACCACGGAGATCTTAACATTCGAATAAGAACGTTTATGAGCTCTTTTTTCCGTAGAATTTAAATTCATGATGGGGAAATCAAAAATAAAGGAATAATCCAAGGGCCATACCTTATAGAATATTATATTTACGTGAGGCAGGTTGAATTTGCGTGAGTTAAATTTTTAGTAATCTTCATGTTTTTGGTTGTGTACCCAGTGCGGCCAATCGTTATTCAGAGGATGAAAAGGGCACAAAGTTTGAAGATTCCGTAGTAAATCTAATACAATGGTTCCGGCGAGTTTTGAAAGCTCTCTGAGGAGTTTCAGGGCGCGTAAAATTATTCGCCAAAATATTTAATTTTTGCCTGTCTTAGACACTTTAATTTGTTGCAGTTCGTCTGTTGTTAATAGTGCTTGTGTAAATTTGCTGTAAAATGTCTGACGGGGTCTTTAAACTTTGTGTCCTTTTCATCCTCTGAATAACGAGTGGCTGCGCTGGGTACACAACCAAAAACGCCAAGATTACTAACACATCACGAAATTGCCTCAGCTAAATCGTGTAATGTCCTCCATCCACCATCCTGTACTCTATAATCAAAGGGTCATATTCAATTTCAAATAACTGTTTTTAAGAGTAAGTTCTATTAATAAATATGTATGTGAAGAAAAACAACATGAATATTAAAGTTCCTAACCATCCTCATGCTGGGCCTCGGATTCTCTCCAATTCCGCTTTATCATCTCCACAATTTGAACGTAAAGCGCCGACTTGGTGAAATAGTACCCGGCGCAAAGAACGATGAAAGTCCACGCAAGATACAAGTATTTATCCGGCTCCTTTTCGACTTTGTTAGAAAGCGGTCCACTGAAGTCTTCTGATGTAACGTACGCAGAGTTAGCTACTGATTTTATGTCGGTGTGTCTACCAACAAATTTTACAAAATTATTCACCGTAGAGGTAGAATCGTTGAATTTAACGATTGGACGACCTTGATGAAACAGCATGATTGTAGGCAGCCCCACTATTCCGAATTCGGTATTAAAGCTGTGGAATTTAAAGGCGTCTATCGCAGCCATCTTGACATCGGGAAACTGTCTAGCGAGAGCATTAAAGTGAGGAGCGACCATTGCGCTGCCCGGGCAGGACCTGGTGTAGAACAGGACAAGGGCGCAGTTGCCCTCAATGTTGCGCTTTGTCGAATTCCCATGAGGAGCCAGAAGAGAAACGACGTCCTTCACAGAGTTGATAATCTGTACGGTACCATTGCCCTGCTTTGGCAAGCACTTCACCTTAATCACTGGCTTCTTCCCTTCCTGCTTTTCGGACAGGCCATATTGGAGATAAGAATCATTCAAATCGCACACTTCTCTGTCCTTATGGCTAATGTAGTCGATGAAAGAATAACTTGAAACACCTTTAGAAGTCGCAAGGGTAGCTGTTATGTCCTCCTCCTCCTTACCTTTGCTTTCAAACAGTTCACCGCTTAGTAAATTCACTAAAATCTGAAGGCCCTTTAATTCAATAGACTGCACCACAGCACCTTAAAGAAATGGAGAAAGTCTAATTGAAACTCCATTTGCGCTTTATATTCTAATTACCTGCAGATATAACTAAAGCTATGCGTACAAGCAGCATTTATATCCAATTTGACTTTATCTCCCTTTAACAAAACAAGCAGGAATTTATAATTTAACTCCTATTTATGAGCATAAAATGACAGCATGACGTTTTGCGGAATGTACTAGCGTTGACATAAAAATAATGGTTATTCCTTTGATGAAAAAACAAAAGGAGATGACAAGCTAAGTTAAAGGCTGAAACAGATTGTGGCGCTGTAGAATTAATGAAAAATCTGGCGCACTGCCTGTAGCTAAGTACAAACGCAATGTAGCGCTCATAATTTTGTCAGAACATTGATAAAGTTATGATTTAATATCAAATTTCTTAATTTTTGTACATCCGAACGCTTTCTCTAGTAAGCATATGACACAGAAAACTTGTTTCAAGTAAAATATTAAAACTAGCAATTGCTCTACTTTGAGACATGTAAAGCTTGCTGTTCACCAAAAGTTACAATTTAACAAAACGTAGCTGCAACTGCAGCGCGAGCTACAAATTCTGGCTGTCGCATTGTGTATATGTGCTTTCGACTTTTCACAGCTTTTTCAGCAGGACCACATTCTATTTCTGCCTTTAAGCGTCGATTACAAGTGGCTTGTTACCACTGATATATAAGAACTGTCCCGGAATTCCCTAATCCCTATTAATTTAAAATTTAGAGCTTCTCTATCTTACACAAGTTTTCTAACTTAGAGCAAGTTCGAATTCTCTAAAGCACTGAATACATTAGTATCCAATCCGTTTCGTTTCGGCGACCGTCAAATTAAGCTTACCTATTGCTATGTAATTGCCTACCTTAGATAATAGAGAATTGGATGGGATATAAGTCGGTTTAGTTGAAGCAATTTGGTGATGGTCTCTTTTGCAGTTATGCGTCCAGTACAGGCGGATATTTTCATCAATATAGAAAAGGTTGGCTTGGGAGCATGCTTTTCCAGAATATTTCAATCTTTCTGCTAGCAACAAACAATTTTTTCTTATCAGAAGCAAAAATTTAACATTTATCAGACTTTCCAAACCATGTGTTATAAAGTCCATAAAGTATACAGTATAGGGTTATGTATGGAATACAACATCAGGTAAATGGCCTCCACGGATTTGCTGGAATATACGCACTCTGTTGAAATTTTCCATGACCGTTTTACATAAATGTGGCTGAATTTCGTTGATACAGCGGTAAATTTCCTTCCTCAAAGCGTGGTGGTGTCGTGGACTTATTAGCATAAAGCTTAAACTCAAAAAAACCCACAGAAAAAAGTCCAACAGCGTTAAATGGTATGATCTGGGCGACAAATTCTGGTCACCAAAACAGGAAATTTCCTAACCAGGCAATAATTCATGCAGTAATTGGAATTGTTTATCAGGCTGTGTGGCATGTGGCACCGTTTTGTTGAAACCACATGTCGTCCACATCCATATCTTGCAATTTAGTCACAAAAAACTGGATTATCATGTCGCGATAGCGAGCACCATTAACTGTTATATCCTGAACATCCGCAAAGCCATGGAAGCCATTTACCCGATATTGTATTCCATACATAACCCTATACTGTATACTTTACGGATCAATAAAAAAATTACAATTTTTAATTGTAAACCTGTGTTTCCTATCAAAATTACTTCTTGCGTGAATTTTGGGACATCCTTTATTTTACGATAGGCTTCTTGCAAAAAAAACGACTAAAAATTTGCTACTTGTGAAAAAATACACTGAAAAGTGAACACTCCTTACCCTAGAGAATAATAACGGAACAATAGAATATGAAGTACAACAAAGCATGAATACCTTTATATATTATAGTTTTTCCAGATGTTTCTGTGGCAAAATCTTCCCACTTACCAATATTTAGTAATTCTGAAACCACTAATCCCTTCGTCGTTTCATAGACATGAGGAAAAACCAGAAATTAATAATACAATATTTATTTTTCAGTTGAATTGCAGTGAGAAGCTTGATCAGCGACGCCAAAATGATAATTCTCAGGCGTAATTACGTCATAAACGAAACACATAAAACTTTACATGATGTCCCAATCAATTATCTCACCGTTAAACAATTACAATGGTTTTGGAGATACGTCTTATGTACTAAATATATTTAAATTTAAGAAAAAAACAAATATTTCTGAAATCATCAAAGGGTCCAACCTGAGGAAGATTCTGTTCAAATAAAGCCAGACCCAGAACATAATTACTTTCCTATATTTAATATCTCGGTCCAATAAAAAAGAAAAATAAATGATTGGAAATTGAGTTCACAGGAATAAACCGAATGATGTTCCGCAGCGTTTATAAATATTTTACGTCCTTTAGTACAGTTACTATTTTCAGTTATTATCAGGTGAGTTGTGTATTTGGCTAGATAGCTTTTTTGAACGGAAGTTTCTACGAGCGGCTGCTGGATTGTATGGATGTGGGTGCACACTGAAAATAAAAGAAATCTTAAATTAGGAGGCTACTGGAAATTTCACATTAAATTTTAATAATAAATTAAATTTTAATAATAATTTTAAATTACTAATATTAATGTAACGCAACTCATATAAAGTTCACAACATTTTCAAAGAATATGATAAGACTTACGTTAGTAGAATGTAGTAACTAGATAGAAATAGAGATATAATATGATATACAGCAGCAGATTGGATTCATAACGCTTTAAAACGAGTTTCTACCTAGTGAGCCTGAAAATTAAGCTATTTCCAAAAAATCATAGTTAAGAAACTAACATAGATGAATGAAATTTAGTACAGATAATCTATGTCTATACTATTACATAAATGTGAAACAGTATCTGTATAAGATTTCGTATGGTATCGATAATCTCGATTCAAATTAAACCTTCGCCATTATCTTCTTCAAAATCTCAGGAACAACAGGATACAAATTATAGCAATACGACCCTAGCTAACTTACAACAAGTCAAAATAAAATTGATGCGAAAGTAGGTTCTCGACAACGATGGCAAAACCGTAAGATGATTTTTAACTATGAAATAAATGTTGAATTTTATATTATCTGCTAAGAAAACCAGAGCACGCATTTTTATTGGTTTCACTCAAACCCGTTTCAGTTTAAGAGAACTTTTGCTGTGGGCTGATGAGTGATATTTCCCATTAGGTGAGATACACCCGGTTTCACCCGATGCTGCGTAAATACTTGTTAATTAAACACACCTCAAAATATTGATATAGACATAGTAGATTCGAAATCAGAGGCTCCGAAATACCATTTGTGCTAATTCCCTTCAATTACAGACAATTTGTCCCGCCATCTTGAATGTCCAAATTTCAAAATTGACTGGCCCGTTATCTTTTTTAAACAAATTTTCATTAAAACCCATAAAATTTCGAGAAATTCTGGTCGCCATATTGGATCCGTCATAAAAATCCGAAATCCGAATAAAAAGTAGCCTAATATATTATTGAATTATGTAATACCTATGAAAAATATCGATGCAAGCGTTTAGACGTGATTGAGCAACAAACAAACGTGCTTTCGATTTTATCTATTCTATATACTACAATGGTGGAAATTCCCATAAAACGATTAGTAATTTCAATATGTTTACAAGCATATTTATTTGCGAAGTGAAGTAAGTTCCAATTCTCTTACTGCAAAATCTTAATAGCTGAATTGGCAATACTCAACATCCATGCTATGCATTTTCCTAGTTCACTTAACACTTTAACCCTTATGATGTGAGCAAATGTCAATAAAATAAAAGCATTATTTGTGGAACGTCACATAAAACTAGAGCCGTTGAACGCTAAGATTTTGAAAATATCTGGGAAAAAACGACAGAGTTTTGAAGTAAAGAAATAAAAAAACTTGTATAGAGTAATAGCTTCCTCTATGTTTTCCAATTTTATGTTTATATGTGCCTGTAATTTTAGTTATGCCAAGTGGTAAGATACTGAGTGACGAAGAAAAGAATAAAATCACTGGGTATAAATACTGTGGGCTACGGGAAATATCGAGGCGAATCAACAGGTCCCATAACGTGGTTTTGAATTTTGTACATTTGGAGGACCAATATCGCAAAATAACAAAATACGACCACAACAAAAAAAAAAACCGACGTCGAAACGGTTAATTTTATACGAAGTAAGGAAAAATATTTTGTTTTCCAAACCAAATCGTCATGTTAGGCAAATTTTAAATGAAGATACTCACATGATTTTTAAGAGCGAAAAACCCATGGGCTGGAGCATAGAATGGCACTTTTCTGAGGAAAAAAAGTTTAATTTGGACGGTCGAGACAGCTTCCAATTGACACGATAAACATTGCAATGAGATCAGAACTACCTAAATCCCATAGAAAACTTATGGCACGTTTATGCCAACGGACGACAATACAACAACATCATGCAGCTGAAATCCGCCATCAAGGAAGCATGACAATCCATTTCCATAACCCAATGTGTTAAATTAATTGACTCCATGCCGAATTTTGTATGGAGAAATATGCGAAATTTAATTTTACTCCGAGGTATTAAAACTTGACTTACGTTACTATGATTCTCATAACCGAATGTGTTAAATTGACTCCATGTCGAATTTTGTATGGAGAAATATGCGAAGTTTAATTTTACTCCGAGCTATTAAAACTTGACTTACTCCACTATTATTCTCAACGGCTCATATAGGATAGGGATTCGAAATCAGCGATCTAGAAAAGATTTTTGTAATCATTTTCATAAAACTTATAGTCGGCATATTATATCCGCCATCTTGAATTCAAAAATTTTGCTAATAAGTTCGAAATAAATAGCTTCAAAATCCTCTCTAAATTAATGTTGATGAGAATTCCTTGAATTTGAGAAATGTTGGCTGCCATATTGGATCCGTCATCTTGAATTTACAAAGGGTCTAGCCGGTTAAGAAGGTGAAAAGTGCCCCCAAAGCATTTGAAAAACAAAAAATATTTTTATATAGTACATGAAAAAGTACATCTTTGCTGAAATTTTCCGACCCATAAACCCTCAAATAACCTCAGAAAAAAAAAAACCTGATTTTCAGTGTTTTGGCGATATCTCGGCTTCTTGTAGACGTAGAAAATTATTTTTTTCCCAAGTTATAGGGTGTTTTGTCAGCTATAACATATTTTTTTTTAATTGTTTGGCGGGAAATTCAAGTTTTTGTACGCGTTCGAAATTCTTAAAATACAATTAAAAAAAACTAAAACAGTAGAAACGACGAGAAATATTTGAAACCGGTAGTGTTGAACCAGTTATTGAAGAAGATATTAATGAAGACTAATTGTTCTATTCATATCTCAAATACGGGATTTTATCTATCGTATTATAGTCCGGGAGCCCGCCCACATACGACCGGAATTATTAATATACTCTTCTTACTTCTTGGGTGGCTTAATTATGGGGAGCCTACCACATTTTTTATCTGCGAAAATTCTCGTAAACGGTTTCTTCGCTTTCCCGAGGTTCCCAAACACGTCGATTTCCCGTTGTATTTTTATTTATACATACACTTTTTTTTCAAATTGTAGGCGTTAGACGAATCGCGCGAAAAAAAAAATTGTCGGACAAAAATTTTGGTTTGTCAGTGGAACTGAAAACAGGATATAACCAAAAACAGTTTTTTGAATTTTGGTACAATTACTAGAATTTTTTGTGACATCTATAACATGTCAAAATCCCATCCAAATCGTTCAACGTGTTCAAAAGATATTAATTATTTTCGAAAATTTTAAAATTAATTTTCACCCCTTGGGGGTTAATTATTAAGGAATGAAACTTGGCCAAATTGTTACTTGTGTTAGTCCTGACGATAAAAAAAATATAAATCGGCGCGGAGCCACTTTGCCCCTTCGCTATCGCGCAAACCCCAAATATATATATATTTTTTGTCCGACAATGCGTATAAACCGATATTTTTGTCCGACAAGTTGATGACAGGTCAGGTAATAAGCTGTTAGGCTTATATTTTCTTTGTCCGACAAATATCAATAAAGATTTTTTTGTTACGAAACCGTCGACTTCAATGTGTCCGACTGGAAAATTGGAAAATCTATTTTGTCCAACAATGTCATCAGGGCCTTTTAAATACTATTATCAAACCATTCTGAAAAGATCAGCTGGTTATCAATAAATTTTTAAATTTCGTCAAATCGACATGTTCAGGGTGGTGGAAAACCCCTTACAAACCAAAATTTTTGTCCGACAATTTTTTTTTCGCGCGTCTCGTTCAATTGTATAACGCCTACAATTTGAAAAAAAGTATATGTATAAATAAAAATACAACGGGAAATCGACGTGTTTCGGAACCTCGGGAAAGCGAAGAAACCGTTTACGAGGATTTTCGCAGATAAAAAATGTGGTAGACTCCCCATAATTAAGCCACCCAAGAAGTAAGAAGAGTATATTAATAATTACGTCGTATGTGGGCGGGCTCCCGGACTATTACGTTTTCAGGTTCGGTATAATACATCTCGTCGTATGTTTTCAGACTTTTTTTCTTTTTCAGGTGATCATTCTCATTAAAATTTGTATAAAACAGTTTTATATTATAATTAAAAATAGGTGTGAAGTGAGTGTCGAAGAGAGTGGAGCAATATTATTACTTGGTGAGGTAATCTAGTCTTTTATTAAGAAATATATTGCAATCATTTGGAATTTTTATTACTCTGCCCAGTTTCAAACATGCGTGAATGGATTAGTGTGCATGACAAATATGAATGAACGGTGGGGTGAGTGTAATGATGTAGCTGACAAAAAACCCTATAATTTGAGAGAAAATTCGCTTCATTTTAAGCATATTTTTGATAATTTTTCCTGAGCATATGGCAAATTGAATTTATTTAAAAATTGTACAAATAATAAGGCATCACTTTAAGAATATTTAATTAAATTGTTAGCCTAAAATATTAAGAAATAAGCCATTGAGAGCAAATCTTCCGATACTCTTTAAAAAAAACGGCAGTTTGGACATCAGAACTCATTACTGGATTATTTCAAATCAAAAAATTAAAAATATTTGGTTAGTTTATGAGTTTCTCGAGGTAATGACGTCGAGATTTTTTTTCGGTTTTTCAATTTTTGCATAATTTTGAAGTAAAAAAAAACGAATTTTAGGAATTTTAAGAAAAAACCCGCTAAAAATCAGCCTATTTTTCATCGTAAAACTAATTATAATGCACAACAAAAAATTATATCGACGTCACTACCTCATATTTCATCATATGTACTTAAAGAGTGTGTCTTTGAAGAGGATCGGTGAAGTAGATTTTGAGTTACAGTGTCCACCGGCTTTGAACATGCTAAGTGGGAGAAAAATGCGTTTAAAGTCTAAACACTGAATTTATAAGGTACAGGAATAGCTCGCAGCCGGATCGGAGGAGCGGGGGGACAACTTGAGATGTTGTACATTTATATGGGAACATTTAAAAAAAAAAAAAAACCAAAAAATACTTCTAATCATAATATCACTTCTAAAACAGTGTGTGTAATATTACCTCTCCCTTGTAGATTCTTATTCAAGTTGTTTAAATGTGATGTCATATCAACGAAAACTAAAAATTTTGTAGCCACTGATCATAACTTAACTCTGGATATTCCGTATATCTTTTATGAAGTAGGAATATCTTGATATGTTCAAGACACGAGTGGTTCCGAGTGTCGCGTCGGTGGGAGTGGGGAGCAAGGTTTGCTAAAGCTAGGTTTACATACAAGCGATCTGCTGCGTATTTTGTTGTGTGCGCGGGATTATTAATATTTGACAATGGCACTATTGCAGCTAATTTTGCAGTACTTTTATACTCCTCAAGAGCCACAAGTATGATTCTACTGAGCCGCATGCGGCTCGCGAGCCGCAGGTTGCCGACCCCTGGGCTAGACCCTTTAGATTCGTATTGGTGGCCTCACAATTCATTTTGTACTAACTTTCATAAGAATCTCTTGAATTGAAAAATGTTGATCGCTGTTGGATTCGCCATTTTGAACTTACAAATTTTGAAAAGAGATCCGAAATTAGTGGCCACAAAATCCCCAGTGTTCCAGTTTTCATAAGAATCAGTTGAATTTAAAAAACGGTAGTCACCAAAATAAGTGGCCTCCAAACAATAATTGTACAATTCATTAAAATCTGTTGAAATTGAGAAAAGAGCTGGGTTGACAAGGTCAATTTTTTACCCATCTCAGAATAGAACATTTTTTGGAAATTGTTACGAAAGTGGTACGTTACGATGACCTTGACGTTGAAATACTTGGTGAAGTTCGTTATTTTGAACAATAATATGTATATGTATATGCTGGGCGTGGAAGCCATAAATAAACATAGTTGTTTCCTTTTGAAAAATTTTCAAATTTGGTTCGTTGTCGCCTAAGTCGAATACAGAGTGTCCAAAACCACCCGTCCACCCCTTCTAAATCGACCTAACATTTTTTTCTCGCCTAGCCAATTGCTCTATTTAAGTAAAGTGTGTACGCTCTATCGATTGGCGCTATGTACAGCTTCGGGTATTGACCGGAAGTATGTTATTTAGACCGAAAGTACGTTATTTAGACCGGAAGTACTTTTTTTTTTAAATGAAATGGGGATATTTTACCTTCATTTGATACATTTAAAAACAAAACAATATTTTAGCCCTCTAAGAGATCTTTGAAGTTGTTGAAACCGGAAGTATACCTTTAACTCCGCAATTGCATTTTTTTACGGTGAATTCACATTCTACGTTATAACTTGTGCATGCTGGGTTTAAATGGGGACTTTATCACTCCGGCTCCTACCGGAAGTGGGTTTCCACGTCGGAAGTAGACTTTCAACACATATTTATGTTTTGATCATAAATTAGTATTTTATTCGGAAAATATAATTTTTTCCAGATAATATTACTGTAAAGATTAAAATCAAAATCTGATTTGAATTAATTCATAAAATCAAAACCTAATTTTTTGACAACATGGCAGACTTTCTAATTCAGGGAATACAAATCTATTTAATTAGTTATGAAAGTGTTTTTGATTTCTTAGCTGTAAATTATTTCAGCTAGGCTGATTAGAATATTGTAATATAAACTTAAAAGGCCTACTTCCGATCTCACTTGTTCAAAATGACCCCAAAAATTACATATTCCAAGGTCAAGGACATTGGTGGCGTGCACCGTTTTAGGAAAAATTACCAAACAATTTTTTTTTTAAATAGATATAAGATAGAAAAGCGAAAGCACGGCAAACAAATGTTTTCCCCAAAGGCGAAAATCTCTTTTTTTAAATATTTTTTTTTTTAAATATCGCTTGCCTTGACAATATATTTAAAAAACAACCATCTAATAACTAAATTTGTGCAATTATTTTTTTTTTAAGATACGTTGTTTAGATAATATTTCTTAGAAATGTAATTTAGTTTAACTGTTATCTGGAGGGAAATTAAAAATGCAACGTAAATTTATGAGTGCAACCATACAAAGAGAATTCAGTGTGTCTTTTATCGGTTTTCAGGAGATCAGAGTGATTTTTCCGACCTTGCGTAGTTCTAATTTTACTTATTGAAATATAAAGTGTAAAAGTTACTTTTAAGGATGCCAAGAGCCTCTTGGCAAGACGAAATTATTTTTTTAAATCAGAGTTAGGGAGATTGGAGAAGTTAATTGAAGAAAAGCGGAAACTTGCAGATATTGTTACAGCTTTAGGTAAAGGATTGTCAACAATATACAAACATTTAAAAAAAGACAATATTATTGGAAAAAACGTAAAAGTGGAAGACCAACGGAAATAACAGCGAGGGAAAAACGAGCTATTCTCCGAAAAGCATCAAATACTATTAAGTACGTCGCCAAAATAAAGAATGACTTAAACGTGAAAGCATCCGATAAAATAGTTCAAAGGATAACAAAAGTCTATGACCAATAAAACGAAAAAAAATCAAACGTACTCACACATTAAAACCTAGACATATTGAATTTCGTTTGAAGAACATATATCCTGGTCAGAGGAGTAGAAGAAAGTCGTCTTTTAGACGAAAAAAATTTAATTTAGACGGTGCAGACGGTTACGAATATTACTTTCATGATTTAAGAAAAGACCCTTTAATATTGCAAAAGTGTAAAATGGGTATGGGTGGCAATTTCCTATTAGGGATGCATAGTTTCAATATTTGTCAGTAGCCGTCAAGATAGCCAAAAGTATTTAGAATTATTAAAATTACAACTAATTAAAATTTGGGAAAAAAATATGAATCTAATAACTTCATTTTCTAACATGAAAAAGCTGCATCCATTCAGCACGCATTGTAAAACCGTACCTTATAGACTGTAATGTTAATATTCTTCAGTGGCCAGCAATTTTCCCTGACCTCAATATTATCGAGGATGCCTGGGGTTACCTATTAAGGCAAGTATATGCAGAAGGAAAACAGTTTGAGGGAGTTGAACTTAAAACCGCAATAATTAAAGAGTGGGAAAGAATACCTTCAGATTTCTTGCAAAAAAGCTGCACGCGTCGCTACCAAGAAGGTTGTTCTCGTTAATTAAAGCAAAAGAAGATACAATTTTTTACTAATATTTTTAAAATTTAGTTGTTTTTTACCTTTTTGTTAAATATTAAATTAGATCTCCTTTGTTTTGTCACGGTGAAATATAAAATTTTTTCTTTTTGAAGTAATTATTGTTAAATAATTTTTAATTTCCTTTTTGTATAATATTGATGTGGACAAAAATTATATATTTTTAAAAACCAAGAAAATAAACATTTCACCAATAACAATAAAAAATCTACCAAAATTCATTTTTCTCTTTGTTTCGTCGCACAGGATAGTACCACTTTCATTTTCTTTTATTTGATAGCGTATATCCAAGATTACTATATGTAAAATTGAAAGTGGTACCCAGTGCACTTTATGCTCGGAAAAAATTATATATCTCAGAAAAGAGGGTAAAAATAATACAAATAACAAACAATTTCTAGATTACTGAAGCCTGTTTCTGTAACTTCTAACTCCATTCTCTATTTGACGTCATTTTGACGTTATTTTTACCACTGTGGCTTTATATTATACACTTCTGAGTTTCTGTTAAAAATTCGAACGTTAATTTTCACCCCATATAATTCGCGATGCCTTTCTTCACTAGTTCATAAAAAAATGAATCAACTTAACTCAGAGAATTAAAGATAGCCAATATGTTTGATGTCACTGAATAGAGAATTTTTTCAATCGAAATTACAGAAACGAGCTGTAGGTTAACTTTAATAAAAGAGATTCACCACTACGAGAGGATAAGCGCATCGATGGGGTGGGGACCTATTGTCGAACAACACCTAAGGCAAATCGAATTAACACTAGAATTACCAAGAGACCAGTCAAATTGACTGGTATTGAACTCCTTCCTTGAATTAATTATATTTTTTAAAGAGATCTCTTAAGAGTTATGCCAAATCTTATTAAAGTTCAAAATCACGTCAAATCAAAAACCTTTTCCCATTTATAATTACTAATTTAAATGTGCAAGCATATCACATTATAGGTGCCGAAAATTATCAAAATTATAAACTTGCGCGCTGGCAGTTCTAGTGTTAAAAACGACTCAATTCATGCAGCAATAATTACTATAACAGCTAACCACAAAACATCACAAATGATCGCAATATTCTTGAATTTAAAAATAAATTAAAAGCTACATCAAGTAATAAATTAAACACAAGTCAAATATCAGGATAATTTGTATCAATAAACAATAGTGCGACCCTCATAAAAAATATAATTTGCCTGAGTTGATTATTCTAATCTTAAATTATTCATTAACCCTTTCGCTACCAGCGACACATATATGTAACGACCCGATTTTCTTTCCTGGGCCCGGCGTCACAAACATGTGACGGATGTTAGTTAACAGTTTATAATAACTGTTTATATCAAATCGTGCCGCACACAGATGGATAATGTTAAAAAACAATAGAATTTGATAATTTAGTTTATTTCCTCTTAACCAGTTAACTGCAGAATTTAGTTTTAAAGGTACCTCACGGGGTGCGTAATTAACATAAAGCGACGACGAGTACACACGTCGAAAAAAACGAACAAGCCAAAGTTTAGCAAATAAAACTTCATTTTTATCACATAAAAAAATAACAATTCATTATTGAGAAATGTATTGTTATTGAAAATTAAAAATTGCCAACAATTAATAATAAAACATAGACACATTTCTTCTCTTTCTGATATGCAAAACATGGTGATCATCGCTATCACACATTTGGATTATAAAATAGCATTAACGAACTATTTTTTGGGTAATTATTATACCACTTTACCTTTTACTTTATTTTCATACAGAGGAAATAGGTAAAAATTCAAGTAAGCGATTTGCTTGTATCATGTTGTTGCAACAAATCAAAAATTACTAAAGGCCTTCACAGTGCGCGCAACTCATTTATATTATTGTTATTGTTATCGTAGAATCTGGTACACAGTAAAGTAAACAAAACAAATCGTACCCGATGCCCTGGACTAAATAAACAAAAAATTTTGTAAACAGCAATTTTTTTAAATAAATTTATTAGATGTTTTCCATTAATAAAAAGGAAAGATAATACTAAATGACATCTGTATTACATCTTACTGAAATTTTGAGTCTTTATATCGAATGGTAATTTTTTATTTCCCACAACGTGCATGCACGATAACCGTACCGCGAAAGATCTTTAGATTGACATGCATAACGACAACCGCACCGCAATAGATCTTTAAATTGACGTGTACACACGTCGAACACAGTTAACTGGTTAATCTGATGTGTCACATGTGAAGCGTGGGCTACAAAAGGAATTATTCATCTATAACCGAGTTTCACTTGTGTGTCGGTTTATAAAGTTGCTCATTTCACCTATTTAGAACGTTATAAATACATCACACAACACTTAATGATAATTGGAATCATATTTAAATAATGAAATCGGTTTTTCTCCGGAGACCCTGGTAAGGAAAGGGTTAAAAGTAACTATCATGTCAAATGAATTATTTAAATGTAAAAAATTAAAATGAATTACGAATTGTCCCTTCAATTGGTTTCTGTGTCCCTTTCCTTGAAAATTAAGTTTCAATCCTTGAGCAGATACACGCTCACGACTTTCTATAAAAAATACGGCACGCTACCACCTTTGAAAAACTACCAGTCCACCCCATCGATTTTTTTTCAAAATTCTAACTCTACTCTTTTAGGGAAATGTATGGTCTAACGATTGGTGCTATAATCAACTTCCAGTTACGACCAGAAGTGGTTTATTTTCACCGGAAGTTCGTTTTTTCAAACGGAAAACGTTTGTTTCAACCGCGGGCTTCGATAGACCAGACCATACGAAATTTTCCTAAAAAACAGTATTAATTTTTTGTAAAGAAGTTTTATTAATTGATAGCGTGGACTGGTAGTTTTTAGAGGGTGCTCACGTGGTTGGTTTAAAAGGTCATTTATATATATATATAAGTATATGTGATTACTATTATATTTTTTTTTTAAACACAAAACTTCTGAGACGCGTGACCTTCGTCCGATTGACGTGAAACACTGCATTCTGTTCGTCTCGATGAGCAGGTAAAAGTTCATATGTTAAACACTCGGTCCTAATTATTTTGTTTAACAATTTTAATAAACAAATAAAAATGTTTTCTAATACTGGTAAAATCACCATGAAAATAGATTTTTGGGGTCGTTGAAAACGATTATGAGTATATTAAATAAAATATAAGTAACATTAAAAAGTCTAAAGAAGTGTTTATTTCAATAAATCAAATAAACTGTAATTTTCAAACGTTGCATTATGCATTTATAAAGTAAGTATCTCAGTCGAGTTTACAATTGGAGGCAATTGGCCAAAGGGGTGATTGCACAAAGGAGTGGGAGGTTGCATTTCCATGTATATTTGATTTGAACGGCCTCTTTATTTTATTGGGTGTGGGTAAAAAGTTCGTGGCGTTTTTCCCGATAGATGGTGTCAATTGCTAATAACTCAGAAAACACATACCACAGCGACACCACTAAACGCTCGTTGGAAAGGTGACAGTTCATTGATTGTGTAAACATCGAAATTGGTGCAGTAGTTGGAAAGTTGTTTACGTTTGAAAATGGAGATAAATAATGAAAAATTGCGCTATATTTTGCATTATTATTATGACAAAGGGAAGAACGTTGCGTAAGCTTGTCATTCAATTACTGAAAAAGCAGATTAAATTCTTAAAAAGTGCAGCAAGATAAGCATATCATCAGTGTCGATATTAGTATGGAACTAGGAGTTGACCACAAAACTGTCATGAGTCGAGCGCGAAAAACATGAGTTAACATATGCGATGCGCTGCTGAAACACAATAAAATCGAGCCATTTCTGAAACGTCCAATAACCGGTAATGAAAAATGGATCACATACGACAATCGGAAGCGTAAAAGATCATGAACAAGGGATTGTGAGCCGCCACAAGCCTTCGCGAAGCCAAGATTGACGCCGAAAAAGGTGATGCTGTTTGTGGTGGGATTGGAAGGGAATCGTCCACCATGAGCTACTTCCAGTTGGTCAGACGGCTAATTCTCAAGTCTACTTTGGACAACTACAGAGATTATGCCAGGCAATTGAAAGAAAACGGCGTTGTTTTCCATCACGAAACACACATCTTTGATGACTCGCCAAAAATTGCGAGATCTTGGTTGGGAGGTTTTGATGCACCCACCATATAGGCCAAACATAGCACCCTCTGACTATCACTTGGTCCGATCCCTGCAGAACTCTCTCAATGGAATTAAGCTGGTTTCAAGAGAAGCCTGTGAAAACCAATTGATTCAGTTTTTCAATCAGAAACCACAGAAGTTCTTCACCGATGGCATCATGGTTCTACCCGAAAAATGGCGAAACATTGTCGATAATAATGTAGCATATTTGGCTAAAATAAATTCATTTCCACATTATAAGAAAACCAGTTGAATTTTACTAAAAAAAACGCAACGAACTTTTTTCCCACACCCAATATTTTATTTAAGCTGAACGGAAATTACCTATTTGTTTTGGCTTTAGTAATTTATTTTTCACCCGAGCGACCAAGCGGCGCTTAGCCGAATGGGAAGCGTGTCGCGTCTAGAACACGGCCGGTCCGGGTTCAATTCCTGCTCACGTTATTTTTATTCTTTACCTGTTTTAATAAAATTAAGAAATCCTTACCATTTTACTTTGTTTGCTTCAAAATTAACCACAGGACAGAAATTTATTTTTAATTTGATTGAATTATGTTTGCCTACAAGTTTCTTAAGAAACCTTTCGATTGTAAACAAGTTGGTTTAAGGGGACATTCTCATTCGAAGAGAAAAACAAATCGACTTTTTTTTTTTTTACATAAAAGTATTCCTTAACATCATAGAAATGCTGTCCTCAATCCGTTGTGAGAAATTCGAAACAAAACGAAAGTTATAGTTATATATACGGAACGATATATACCGGTTTCTATAGATTTGGAGCGTTGCACAAAAATTTTAAACGCGTTTTTTTCGAAAATACTTTTTTTCATCTGGTACCAGTGATACCTCAAATTCTGCTCGATAGATTTAAAAAAATAAAAAGCATTCGACTCACTAACATAAATACTAGGACATAGACCTTTAAAAATGCATAAAAGTACCCCACCTTCTTTTTTATACACATACTTTCCCCCCAAAACATGGCCAATTTTTAAAATTTTTAGAAAAACAGTCCTAAAATAATTTAAAAAATTAAAAGTACCATTTTTAAAGGTATATGTCCTAGAAAAAAGTCTAAAGAAGAAAACCCATTTTGAATTTTGTCTTTATCTTCTCCAGGAAGACCGCAGGAACTGGTACCAGCTAAAAAGGGACTTTTCGTACAACACCCTCTATTGCCGCAAAACGTAACAAAAAAAAAATGTTTTTTGTTGTATATTTCAATGCCTATATATTCAATATATCAAAAAAGTTTTTTGAATAAATGCCATAGGGTTTAAACAAAAAATCCAAAAAAAAGTCGTTTTTTTGTCCATTTCAATGAGAATGTCCCCTTAATTAACTGTACTTGATGTGATTATTATTTTAATTGTTTTATGACAATTACCATCTAAATGTATGCGTTGTTCATGATAGGGATGATAATGTAATAATTTGTCTAATCATATTTTTTGTATTTCATTATGTATATATATTATATTTTTTCTTCAAAAATACAAGTTATAATTAGTATTATGAATTAGTCTGATTTTAATTTTTTTAATTTCTCTTTTATAGATTTAAAATCTTTAAAATAATAAAACCGGCAAATACATATGCATAAAAATAAATAAAGAACTTCATAAATAAAAGAGAACGTTTTTTTTCAATGAAATTAAAGTTCAGAACCCTTGATGCTGTATTTAACTAGTATTTGACCGACGTTTTTTAAATTTACACACTACAAAATGTAATTGATTGATGGTAGCATTAATAACACCTCGTTCTATTTCTTTACTGTAAATTTAGGAAATTTACTTATATCACATTCCATTAAGGGGAAGTCTGGTCTACACGGTTGAAAAATAATCATTTTTAGGATTTTTTTTTTTTTTTTTATACAAAATTTTCTTTTTATTCATCAAGTCTTGCTCTTTTTTTTTTTATTATTAAAATTTGGAACAGGAACCTTTTTATTCGGAATTGTTGTAGCTTTCGTCCCTACCAGAATTAATTACTTCAATGAAAACGACAACATGGAGTGGATTTTCCTTTTACTGTTGCAGTATCATGTTTTGTGTTTGTTTAAAAAGAAAAAAAAAAATTTTTAAATTTTGGGATAATTTTGGTAGAGACGAGAGTTAATGGTGTATATGTTATGGAAAAATGTCAGTCAAATTCCCGACCTTCCAAAAAGGAGCTGTAATTTGTAGACCAGACTACCTCCTTAAGTTCTTTCAAACATAAAAAATATAGGTGATTTGTACATGAAGCGTTACTTCCAAAATGAAAACTAGCTTAACAAAACATAAAACGGCAGCAATTTTCTGTTAGTTGTCTTACTGTAATTTTTTCCCATTTCAAATTAGTAAAGCGAAAAAATGGGTTTATTCAACACACATTATTAAAACCAAAACACCTTACATAAAATAGAGATATTGGCAATTTGCCAATTTCTTCGAGTAGCATTCAAACCCGGTAAAATCTTGGATTATTCAATCGCCAGTCTCTAGAAATATTGTATTGGAAAAATTAGACCTTGAGTATCCAGTAGATGAAATTAGTATTCTGCTTACGAAGTAATGTGATTTTCAATTAAGAAAATGTTGAGTACGTATCATACTAATTATAATTTGCATTTAATTTATTTTTCTTGTTTTTATTTTGTACTTATAAGAACAAACACAAACCTTGTCGATGACGAAGAATGACTTGACGAAGGTAGAGCTAGCGGCGATGAAGTAGGGGTACGCAGCGGTCTACGTGTGGTTACCTTTTGAATATTTCTGATCGGTCGTCTCGGTGATGATATAGTAGTAGTACTCTGGGAGCTAATTAGTTTCCATTCGCAAAAAAGAATTTATCAGTCTTACAGTAACCCATAATCGCATTAATAATGGCAAAAATTTATCTTTCTACTAGAGTCTTAACTATATAGGTTGTGAATGACGAGATAAAATATGTTCACTGATGAGTAAATGTTAACTAGCAAGCAAAACTTTTTTTTTAAATGTTTAAATTATACAAACAAACGACATGGAACAAATATAATTAGAATAAGCAATATCAAACAAGAAACTGATGCATCATTCGGTTATTGCATACCTAGATCCATTACAAATAATTATATCTGAAAAATATTTAGTTGGATATTTTCTTGATTACAATTACCAAATGACTATCGAGAAACTTAGCTCAGCGAGGCATTTAAACAGTTTTCATTTCTGCCGTGCCGATGGTAACAGCCAACTAATTTTTTTTCGAATGTTAATACTTGCAAAGTTTAAATGCCGCTCTCGCAGTATAAAGGATTGATCATCAAACTTACCTTACAGGTGGTGCAGGCAATGCTGGAAGTTGCCGCTGTATTCCCGATGAATGACCAGCTTCAATTCTTCCTATACGTCCTGAATTTTGCCCCCCTTGCGCCTTTGCAGTGAACTCCTTGTCAAAGTCTTCAGCCTCTTCTTCGTCTAAATTTATAAAATCTTGACGTTCCTCTGCCGTTCCCTGACGTACATTTTGTTCTCTTTCAATAATATGCGCACGTTCGCCAATATGATGACCAATTGCCATTTTCTTAACACCAGTACGGGAATCTTGAACGGTTTTACGAGTTTCGCGAACGCCACCTGGTCCAGTTTTTGTGCTGCTAGTAGCCTGATAAACCTGAGGACGGCCGTCGGGTCCATGTGTCATTGAGATGAAACTACTCGAAGAAAACGATGGCCCCGCACTGTTAGCGATATCTATGGTTAAAAATGTGATACAAGTTAATGTAAATGGAAAGTAAGTAAATACATACAAAATATGTATTTATTATTATAATTATTTATTTGTATTAGTTATTTTTTAAAGTGGTATAAGTCCAATTTTTTAACAACTTTCCCAGTAAAATCTCAACCTTTAGATAGTCCTCATTCGATTTTTTCAAAAATAAAAGCTCAAATAATGAATTTTTAAACTTCGATCAAAACCGAGGAGTACATTCAGTACTTGAATTAACTTCATAGATTAAACTAACTTCAATAAATTAGGTAAAACTAGATTTTTTTGTTTTATTTATTTTAAAGTTCCGACAGGTAACTTCGAAGTCGAAGAAAGTTTTCGCGCCACAATTTAAAAGTTAATGTTTAATTGTTTAAACGTTTAAAGTTTAATTGCCAAAAAATACCCGGTAATTATACAGAGTATTTTACATAGCGCATGCCAAAATGAGTCAGTTTGGGAGTAACTGGGCAACTCATAAATTCGGAATTTTCATGGTATGCACATCATTGCATGCAGAGAAAGGAAATTTATTCGTCCCTGGCAGAGAAAGGAAATTTATTCGTCAAAAACCTTTTGCGGAATATTATACAAATTTTCATTTGAAAGATATTAAACTCAAATTAACCCAAAATGCCTTTTAATAAATTATAAACTTATTATTGTTGATGGTAATACACTGCAAATGCTGATCGAAATGTCGTGCGCCACTTTCGATGCATTGCCAATAAACTCCTTTTAATTCCCTATTTAAGGTGTATTGTACCCAGGCTCTCCCGTATTGTCGTCGCTGCAGTCTATATTCGGTTAATTAATTCCTCTCTAGTGTTAACAGGGGTTGAATAAACTTCATCTTTCATTGTTTTCCATACGAAAAGTCCAATGGAGTAAGGTCTGAAGATCTAGAGAGCCAAGGAATTTCTCATTAAATATTGTGATCACAATGCTGGCAGTATGCGCTGGTCCATCCTGGTTGGTAAAACATTGCCTATCGATTATCCAGAGAGATGTTCTCTAGTAGATCTGGCAGTTTATTCTCCAAAAAGTCGGCATAAATTTGGTTATTAAGCCTTGCGGCAAAATGAATGGCCTTATTAAAGGGTTGCCGATGATACCAACCAAAGCAATAGCTCTAATTGTGTGCTGGAATGAGGTACGTAGCCCTTGTCCTATGTGGGTTAGTATCCGAGCAGGTATAGAGGTTTTGGAAGTTTGTGATACCATTCCTGATGAATTGCGATTCATCCGTCCACAGGGTGACGAGGGTGACTATTTGCTGCTCGACATCGATAGAATCTTTCAATCTTCCAGATCGGGAACCCCTGCTGTTTGAACTTACAGTCCCGGTTTCTCTAACCTCCGGATAGTCCAAAAAAATCCCTTTCCTTGAGGTATACGTCGATTAGGGAATCTCCTTTGGTATTCGTGTAGAGGCGCATTTTCCTTTCTATCTACTAAACCTTAATGTAAATTATACCTTCCAAAAGAAGTAAATTCAGCCATTTTTTAATAATTTTTTTTTTTTTAAGAACATCCATAATTATCGATTTGTTTTACAACTATGCTCGATATTTTTTCTGATTTACACTTTTTTATAACAAAATTTCCATCAGATATTAGTAATGGAGCGTTGGGTGTGAACAATGACTAAAACAAGCTAATAACAATAAGATAAAAATAAATAACTTTTAATAACTTGTTCGCAGCAGTTATTTAAATTAATTACCTGGGTATCCTAAACAAACATTTCCGGCCAATTTTCATAGAAATTTTGTTTATTTTACGAATTTCCCAACTACAATGCAACTACAATAAGGTATTAATTACATGAATTTTAGAAAATTGTTAAACTTTTTTATGGTTTTCCAAGTGACTGTAGCCACAGTGGTAGGAGGTAGATCAATGTTGACATTTTTGGAAAGGACATTGGTGTAGTAGTTTTTGACGTGAATTTAATGTCGTTGGGTAGATCAAAAGATGAAAATGAACTAATAATGTGCATACCATGAAAATTCCGAATTTATGAATCACCCTGTAACTCCGAAACGGTTGAGATTTCTCCTCTCCCAGTCATACAATTTTTTTTGAACTGTTTGTTTTAACGGTGGATGTATGATAAAAATCACAAATAAGAAAAAATGAATATCCATCCAGTATTTACGAATAAGCGTTCATAAAATGTTTGTACGTCGTTACATCAATTTCTTATATTTTTCTCATCATCTACATGAAAGAACGAACACTTTCTTCGATTTTTTAAAACTAGAAATACAATCAATTCTCAAAAAACAGTTTTTACGAATAACGAATTATTAGGGGAAAATATAAGTTAAAAAAATTTTAATTTAAAACTTTTGATTTTTAATAATATTCATATTTTTTCGTAAAAAGGCGTAATATGTGTAAGTATTTACGACTCGAAATAGCTGCGTCCTTGTGATACATAAAAAAAAAATTGTCCGAGACTGCAAATATTTCTAGTAAGTGTATGATACCCTATTTTAATTTAAAATTTGCAATATTTGATAATAAATATAGCAATGATAAATGAAAAATAAATTCTTTATATGCCCCCGTATTGGGGACCTTTCATTTTCTATGGAATGTGTTGTGGCCACGGAGCGTGACATTTCGACCGATAAAGGTTAAGGAGGCCACATGGAAGCAGCATCCGACTTTTCGGTTGTCATTAGCACAGTTACAACAATAACGGAGAACTCTGACTATTTCCGTTTGATATACACTCCACATAACATTAATAAGTTTTGCTATAAACGTGCAGAGATCTTACATCCATTATCAAAACGCTTGGTGTTTCTTTCACATAACGAACTTGAAAATCGTTTTCTTTTTCCATAAGGTCAGCTTAATAAGAAACAGATTGTGAAAGCTGATAGAATCCAGTGAAAAGTATTTTTAGTTCCTCTTCCGAAAGCTTGATGTAATTGGCGACATCTGAAGTCAACAACTCCTTAAAAACGCCTTTGCGACGGCTCTAATTCTGTTTCGAGATTTCCTCTGCCAGTGTGTTTTCTACATGCACTTTGTTATTAATATTCTATATTATTCTATCGTATCACTGAAATACTATAAATCGTTTTCCATAAATATTTTGTAGATATCTGATTATACAACCGAGAGATCTAACTTTTACAATCATTTTCTTGTCCAAAGTATTCAACCACCCACCATATTTTTGTTAATTTTCAAGATTAAGTTGGGGCCGATTTCCTTTGTTCTCCGTTATTTTTATGGCTGTGCTAATGGCAATCGAACAGTCGGATGCTGCTTGTATGTGCCCTGATAAATATATAATTTGGGAAACACGAGGTATAAATCCCGCATAGTTCATCCAGCAGAAATATTAACGAATACATTTTCTAAAAATGATGTTCACGTTTTCATCGACGAAGACAGCGATAATAACTAATAGATATTCTGATTGTTTGTTTGCGTAATTGTTGTACATTGTAAATCATTAATAAACCTATTTAACATACGTACACCTTCTTGAATAAAGTTTAATTTATGGGATCTAGTATGTACTTACATCCATACATTTTTTGATATGTTATACTCTTTCGATTTTGATGAAACTTGGCATACTACTAAAGAATATGTAGAGCAACATTTAGTATTTTTTTCGAAGTGATCAATCAAAAGTAAGTTACATAACAAATTATTATTATTATATATATTATTATTGAAAATTTATATACAAATACATAACGGATAACATTTTCAAAAAAATATTGAAATAAACTCTAGAATATTTCTTTACACTCCCACTTGGTTTAACTTTCTCATCTTCAGTAGTTTTAATTAAATATACGAGTTTGAAAAAAAACGTCGGCTTGGGACAATTTCCTTCTTAATATCTCAAAGACGAGAAGAAAAATAATACTACCATTCACCTGTCCTACATGATGGTGTATGCAACAATACAGGTTCCTTTTGGAAGCAGATTCGTCATGCTAACACAGCTTGACCCTTTCTCACAGAAAATTACCGACTAGTTGAATATTCTCGAATTCTAGGCCGATGAATTACCAATTCCTATGGTAATCAGAAATTTCTCGCAGAAAATTACCGACTAAATGAATATTCTCGAATTCCTGGCCGATGATTTTCCGATTCCTAGAGTAATCAGAAATTCCTCACAGAAAATTACCGACTAGTTGAGCATTCTCAAATTCCTAGCTCATGAATTACTGATTGCTGGAGTAATCAGAAATTTCTCACAGAAAATTATCGACTGTTGAGTATTCTCGAATTGCTTGCTCATGAATTACCGGTTGCTGCAAAAATCAGAAATTTCTTGCTGAAAATTACGAACTAATTGAGTATTTTCCAATTTTTGACCGATAATTTACCGATTGCTTGAATAATCACAATTTTTGGAGGACAAATTATTGGGATTTGTGTATTCATAAATGTTTGCCTGCTGATCAATTACTGATTATTACTACGTATACATGGAGGATTGAAGGATCGAAAGATCGAAATTCGATGTGCGTCTATGACCACACCGGATCGAAAGAGAGAAAGCTCGAAATGTACGCAAGTGACAAATAACGTTTTAAATTCTTCCACCTTATTTCAATTTGGTTGCAATTTTTGATATTATAACCTTTTTTCACAAGTTCGGTTTCAGTTTTTAGATACATTTATGTTTTCATAAAGTTATCCGTCAAATAAGGCAAGAGAATTTGCCTCTTGCATAATTTCGAGAGCAAGGGTCTCCTCATCTTTCCACAAATTCCTCTTACGCATTGCATTTTAATAAAATAAATTGATAAATTATATCACAGGTTACTTATTGCGTCGATTTACTAAGCTTTGCGAATCACACACAGTCGAATTTGAGCTGTCAGATCGCGCCTACATGCGATAATTTCGATTCGATCCAGGTTGAGAAGTTGGATCGGATCGAGTCGAACTCGTTTGGATTCGATCTGCGTCCACATAACATTTGACTGATTGAATTCGGATTGAATCCCTGCATGTACACGTAGTATATTTTTGCAATGGAAAATTCTAGAATGATGATTATTAATTAATAGTCCATAATCTCTATGTTGTAATTAGAAATTTCTTACAAATTGAAAAATCGAAAACGAAATATTAGTTTTTTGCGATTCCTGCTATCCCCCATATCACACCGATTTCTATATTCAAAATCAAAAGTCAAGGCGAATACGGCAATAGGCTTGAATACATAACGCACCTCCTACGAAAAACCTAAAGAAATTTTAAATTGGTAGAAGTGATGACATTTTAGGTGTAATTTTAAATCAATGAATTTTTAGACATTTTCCTTGTAATTTTTCTAGTGTACCCCGAATCTGCCCAAGAATTTCACTCAGCGAGAGTTAAAAGGCAAATTTTTCTCAAAACTGCAAAAATGTATCCGCGAGACCCACTTCCGTAAACAAAGCACATTTTTTATGTTTGATAACTTACCCCCACTCAGCAGGCGATTTATATTTGGCATGCTTTGGAATCCAAAGGGCATGAGGCTAGTGTTCCTCCCTCCGGCACCTGTTAATGCAGAGTGACCTCCAAAGTTATCAAAAGGGCTGAGCATTGAGAATGCGTCCCCCACGAAGGAATTCATTAAGTTATTCATTTGGCGCATGGATCGCATATGATACCTGGAATTCGAAAAAAATCTTCAGTTGCATCACCGCCAAGAGCTTCCCCATGATCTATTGATTTTTAGAAAACTCGCTTAAACACTCCACTTCTCCTCAAGGTGATGGAATTCCACGATTTAGCATTAACTTACCCAAAGATTGGATCATCATCCAAATCACCCATCAAGCCTCCAAACAAGGACATTTTGATATTGGCACGAAGTTACTCCAATAGCGTACTATCCACTCGAAAATACCCCTCGATGCACTACGAGTCGTCACAAACTGAAAAAATGGCAACCTTCTTGTGAGATTGCAGACGAGTGAAGTTAGTTACAATTTATATGCATTAACAAGTAAGGCAACTTTAAGTAATAGAAAGTTTAATTAAAAAAATCATGCTCATATGTCTATACCATTAAAAATTGCTTCTATTGTTAATTTGATTTACAAATTTTCCAACAAACACAAAAATATCAGAAGCACTTTTGATTTAGTACGTTTTTTAGCCAATACAACTTTTTTGACGAGCCCTGCACCTTGAAAGTAACAAGAACGCCAAGAACGAGGAGCAACTTCAGTAGGGATGTAAAATATCCCCAAACAAAGAGAGAGGCATGGGGTTTCGCTGAATTTGCAGAAAAGGTTCTAAATCTCGTGAAATCTGTTAATATCCGCCAAGATTTTGGTTTGCCGGTGGTGCGTGAATTAGTTTATAACATTTTAGCCAGAGCTGCTTACAAATAGCCAAGGAGGATTGGTGTGATAATTTGGTGACAGTGCAACAGGTAGTGCAATTAAATTCAGTGTCGATTCGTCCCTTGAAGGCAATTTGATCTAAAGCAGAAGCGTCATTTTGCGTGGCGAGCTAGTGGTAGCCGTTGCAATAAGTACAAATTGCTATTTAAATGGTAAGTGCCTGGTTGTGCTTTAGATGAGCAAAAGAAAAAAAAATAGTAAAGTATCCGATACATAAACCAGCATTAACCCCGTGCACTTTCAGTCCGATTCTCTCGATACACATGGGCGCATGTTTAACATTGGAACGTGATGAAATTGAGGCGCGGAGGAGAAGCAATGAGATCGATAAAGAGCTGGAGATTTTGGCAAAGGAGAGGCCGCGGATTTTAAAAATCCTGCTGCTCGGTGCTGGAGAAAGCGGTAATTATAATTGCTTACCACGCTTTAGGCATACTAGTATAACTTAAGAATTAACAAAAGTGAGCTTCAATTAGAGGTGTGTACAAACCGACGTGTTCATTGAGTGCGATCTGCACTGTTCAGACCGCTCGATTTAGCTAATTTTTTAATGTAGTCCTTTGTATCTAAAAGTTACATTTTATTATTCCTAAAATTACGTAACAATATGTTCTGCCCGAAATTTGACCATTTATTCATGTGCAGGAACCTGGTACCATGGACGTTTGTGGGGTGGTAAGTAGATACCCACTGAACAATTATAAAAACAAATTATTATAGAATTTCATGTGCGAAGGTTTATCTTTAAACCAAAAAATTAAATAATTCATAGAAAAAATGTCATGGTAAATAAGGAAAATTAGTCTACTTCTACAAAAAACTACTTAAGAAATTGTTTCGGAAATCCTTTGATAAATGAGGTCAAGATAATAGACGATCTTGGTTGCGCAAATAAGGTCATGACATTTTTTCTATGAATTATTTAATTTTTATTTTAAAGATAATCGTCGCACATAAGACTATAATAGTTGGTTTTTATAATTGTTCAGTGGGTATCTACTTACCACCACACGAACGTAAACAAATGAATAAAAATTGTTATTTTAGTTTGCCCATTAAATCCTTAATATTTGATATCTTACATGCCTAGATGAAATATCATTTTTTAAAAATTACAATCCAAGTTTATAAGCTGAAAAACAAGATGCATAGAAATATTTATTCCTCTCCTCCACAGCGCTAATGAAATAGCGCAGCGCACCTTAGGGCGGTGCCTACAAGGGACAGCGCACACAAACCAATCAAGCCAGGCTAGCTAGGCGAAGAGGCAATGAAAAAGGAGACACCTCTCATGTGTGTGCCGTCTATGTCGCTCACAAGGAGAGTACCAAACTTGGGAATCACAGATTCTGTGGGTTTTTATATATGTTGTAGAGTAGTCTCCCCTCAATAACTGGGTAAAATGGTAACACGCACTTCGCTTTCATTTTCGAGAAAAATTAGTTTAAAGTTCAAATCCACCGACTCATTTTCTCTCCAAATTTATTTTTATTAAATAATTTGTTATTTTAGTCAATAAATAATTCAAATGGTGAAGTTATTTAATACTAAATTTATTATATATCTGATATGTTTATATATTTTTTTGTCAATTTTAATGGATTTTTATTATTTTATTTGATTGTTAACAATAATAATAAAATATTAAACATTTTTAATTCTAATAATACTCGTTATTATTATTATTGGGAATTTTTAACGTTAATAAATTTTGTCAGGAATATAAATTTTCAGTTATTATACGCTCCTGCGTGGTCCTGTGCAGGACCCCTCTTTCCCTAATTTTACCTGCTTCGACATCTACTACCTGGGCAAAGGGACGTACGTAGCTCATAAAAAAAAAATCCATTAAAATTGATACAAAAATATATAAACCTATCAGATATATATTAAATTTAATATTAAATGACTTCACCATTTGAATTATTTATTAATTAAAATAACAAATTATTTAATAAAAATAAATTTGGAAAAAAAATGAGTCGAGTGGACTTGTACTTTAAACTCATTTTTCTCGAAAATGAAGTCGAAGTGCGTGTTACCATTTTACCCAGTTATTGAGGGGAGACTACTCTACAACATATATAAAAATCAACGGAATCTGTGATTCCCAAGTTTGGTACTCTCCTTGTCAGTGTATTCAGAAGAAAAAGCTTTCATGACGTCGGTCGAGGCATCGCTGGTTCTTGAGTCAAGGCAAAGCGTCATCAAAAATTTGCTCTGAGTGAACAGTCTTTGTATGATTAGTTGGTCCATGATGGTGCACCCTTAAAGTTACGCTATTTGCAGCAGTAACATATTTCATTATGATGTAGTTAATTTTGTTCTGTGTTTGAGGCTTTTTTTTCCTAAGTATATTTGCAAAAAGGGTAGGAACCAGCATATCAAATGAAAGCATAAACATTGGCCTTTCCAATAGTGCAGTATAAAGGTAAAACCGAATTACAGGATGGCGCTACCAGGATGCCCAATTTTCGTTAAAAAAAAAATTAAAGCTGATCCTCTTTGCTCCATGTTTGAATTGAGCTACAAAAAATTCCCACAGCGCCATGCGCCTCATACATATCATGTAATAGCTCAATATGTGTACATACATATAGGAGCAAGCTTTTTTTTCTTACCCATACGTGCCCCAAGTATTTTTTGGAGGTTTGGGAAGCTCATTTACGTGGACAAAATTAATAAAACTTTCTGTCGAAATGTTTTACAATTAAATAAACTAATATAACAGAGGTTTTAGTTCTTCGTTCGTAGTTCCCATATCGAATCCATCCAATCACTTCTATATTTAACTTCTACTAAAAGATTCGCACAATTAGACGGGTGAATCGCTTATGCGTGACCGTTCTCTACCTCTTTGTAGTCTTCAGTAGTGTAACAACAATGTGGAGAATTTGACTAATTTTAAGACTGGGCCCTCCAAAAATTAGGCCCATCGTTGCTTTAGATACAAAGCATAAATAGCATCACGCAGAAGCTCACTTCATTCAACTAGGAATTATCCGAATCCATATTATTTTATTAATTTAACTTCTACGAGAAGATTTGCACATTTAGACGATTTGCACGTTTATCATTTTCCCTACAGCCAGGTCAGAGCTTTCAAAATTATGTTCCTCAAGGTACTCAACCATCCGATCACAAACCACTCCCCTTTGATTGGATTGGACCATAGAGTAATATACTGGGTGTTGTGCCTATACTTTTGCTAACGGTATTATTAAGCGCAAACTCGGTAGGCTCTCATGACAATTTCCACTGGTAGCCTTAGACTGCCTTTCGGTATACTGTGCAAACTGCCTTCTACGTTTCCTGAAGATGGAGAATAATAGATGCATTTGAGACAGTCTTTGACTGAATCTTTCACTTTTTCCTTCATACCAGGAAAAAACTAATACCTTTCAAAATTTTCATAACACTTTTAAGATCTCGCTCGTATACAAGTTTCTTAAGTTCGTAATCATTAGTTTGAGCTACTGCTAACGCGTACTCAAACGTGCCTTGCCAACGAGAAGAATTTCGGAGCACCTACTCAAAGCATCTACGTTTTGCATTCCATTAGACGTGCGATGCTCGATAGTGTGGTCGTAGTTTTGGAGCTTTAGGGCCCATATTGAAATCCGAGGGTTTAAAGGACAATGCTCACAAAAGTATGAAAAAAAAACCCAGAGCGAACAGATACAGGATGTAGCTCAGAATTTCAGTGATATTAAATGAAATAATTCTGTATATATTTCATTATAAGATTTGATGGCTAAATGGAAGATATTGCTATTAACTTTTCGTCAGGAGTGATTTTTTCATTTTTTTTTTATTTATGTTATTTTGCAGCATTTTGCAGCTGAATCGTAGTTAGAATGCAGTGCATCTATTATCGTTTTATAATAATTACAAATCTCCGTTATAAAAACGATCTATCAATGGGCAACTAGGTATTTTGGATTGCGTGATAAAAACACCGTTTGAAGTAACACAAAATATATTTCAAACAGTTTACTTACATATTACCCTTGTGTATAGAGCTTATAGTGATGGCCAAAAGGTTTCCTAGTTGCCGAACTAGATGGCGTTACTATGACTGTTTTGAATTTCTGTTCGATTGCTTTTGCAAGACGAAAGCTTTTTAAACTCTGAAACCCATCACGGCAACGAAATGCAGCACGAGGAAAGGAGACAAATGAATACAACCAAAGCCAATTAACTCTTTTACTTGTGCTTGCGTAGATGTGGGGGTTTCGTAGAAGTGAAGGCGCATGTTCTTCTGACTTCGTGGGAGCGCTACGAATTCACTTGCTTTATGGTTTTGTTTGCGCTTGGGTGATGAAATTCAAGTCTAGTTCTTTGGAAGCTATTCCTTGCTTGATTTTGGCGATTAATCTGTATTCTGCCTTTACCTGTTGATTAATTTTTGCTATTGAATTTTTGACTGCGATTACGATTTCCGAGATTTGCGATTTTGCTTTGATTGTCTGTTTACCTGTTGACTAACTTTTGCTTTTCGATTTTTGACTACGATTACGATTTTTGAAATTTGCGATTTTGCTTTAGGTTTGGTTGTTGAAGTTGTTTGCTGATTTTTATATCCCATCATTATTGTTTGTTTGGGTACTTTCAATTATTGATTGACTTTGGATATTTGAATTTTGGATTACGAAATTTTAATAAAATTTCGCCGACATCTATTTTTTAAATATGGCTTCCCAGAGGTGTGCATACTTAAATTGCGACAGTTCATACCAACCAGATGCTTCGCTTTTAAGTTTCTTTAAATTACCTTCGGATGCAAGGAGAGACATTTGGATTGAGCATTGCGGTGGTTATTTGTTTAATAGCCAAATTAAAGAAAAAAAGCAGGCTTTGATTTGCGAGAGGCATTTCCGTTTTGAGGATATTAAATTGAGTGCATTGAAGAAAACCCTAAATAAGCACGCTATACCCGTACCGTTTGATAACCATATATGTTCTTGCTCTTTTTATAATTGTGACATAAAATGCAAAGGAAATATTCTTAAGATCAGTTTAGATAAGCAGCTTGCTTTGCCAACTAAAAAGCCTAGAAAATCTGAAACAGGTGGTATTTATATCAACTGTGAAGTTGATACAAAAACTCTTAGCCCTCCTTCTCCTCCATTAATAATTAATAGACAGCCGAACGTAAGAACTTATATAAGAAATTACAAACTACCTGCAAACCCAGATAGAGATACACCATCTCCTTCGCAGTTTCCAGAACCGACCGATTCCATGGTCACATTAGAAAGAACGAATTTTACACTAAATAAAAGTGTTAAGAAAAACCCTACAATGAGATTAACGAAAATCAAAAGAAAATTTAAAAGTAAGAATAACCAAAGAAAGGACTACAGAAATCATACAATTACAGAAACTCTTAGAAGTAAGCCAAAGCCTGTAAAAACATTTATGGAAACGCAAATGTTCCATAAAACTGGGATGAAATGGACAAAAGAACAAAAATCTCTATTTAAAAGATTACATTTTGTTTCTCCCGCGGCATTTAATGAGATGAAAAATATGGGATTTGAAATGCCACATCAGTCTACAATTTTGAAATGGAATAGTAGAATTTCTTTTTCTCCTGGTTTTAATAAGAAAATTTTTGAAATGTTAAAAGCGAAGATTGAAAGTATGAACTCCTTGCAAAGAAAGTGTGTATTGCTCTTCGATGAAATGGCAATTAAAAATGAGATTGAGTATAACTCCTCAGAAGATACTATATACGGTTTCCGTGATTTAGGTGAGAACAAACAGTACCCTGATTTAGCTTCTTCGTCTTTGTTATTCATGATAAGAGGATTAAATGCAAATTGGAAACAGAATATCTCTTATTATATTGGTAAAGTGGCTGCGACTGATCTTAAAATTATTATAGAAAATATTGTTTTCCACCTCACAAACATCGGTTTTGAAGTTGTTGCATTAACATGTGATCAAGGGTCCACAAACCGTTCGACATTTAAAAAAATGGAGGTAACACCTGAAGATCCTGTTGTAAATATCAATAATAAAAAAGTCATTTGCTTATTTGATCCACCACACTTAATCAAGAGCGTTAGGAATTGCTTGCTGAAGGGAGACATAACAATCGGAAATGACATAATTTCGTGGAAAATATTAAAGAAAATATATGCACAAGAAAAACATACTATTCTTAAAACTTGTTTTAAACTTACCGAAAGTCATGTAAATCCAAATTCGTTCGAAAAATTAAATGTGAAATTAGCAACTCAAGTATTCAGCTTGAATGTATCAACAGGTATAGAATTAGCTATTTCCTTATACTTATTTAATTCCAACGAGATACAGATTGCTCGAAATACAGCTATCTTTTTACGGAAAATGAACGATTTATTTGACAATATGAATAGCGTGACAAAAGTCTCCCAAAATCCTCAGAGAAATGCTATTTCGAGTGAAAATTCGGAAATGTTAAATAGTCTATACGCAGCAATTAGTTGGATTAACTCATGGGAGCATTTAGGAAAAATGCAAAGGCCTTTCTGTTTCGATGGACTTATTCAAACTATCAATGGTATTTTGATTTTATGGGAGTCTGTAAAATTGCAACAAAGTTTTTTAATAACTTCCCATTTGAATCAAGATTGTTTGGAAAATTGTATTTCAATTGTCCGCAGAAATAAAGGAAGTTATGAAAGAAATCCATCTGCATTGAGATTATCTAGGAATTTAAGGCAAATAGTATTTCAGAATTACACTCCGACAAATTCAACAAGTTATAATATACCTGAATCATCTATCCTTTTAGATGTCCAATTTTTAAATGTCGTTGAAGACAACAATGAAAATAATTATATTTCTAATGAGGACAACGAATTTTTGAATAATATTATAAACGATGACAATGAGCAAAATAAATCTGTAGAGGAACAATACGTTCTTCCTGAGGAACTGAGCGATGATGATGAAGAAAACCCTGAAAGTTCTGGTTTATTGCCTTCACCTTCAATGGAATCGAATGCAATTGCCTATACTGCGGGTTATATTGCAAATAAAATGTCCAAAAGAAGTAATTGCACTACCTGCACATCTTTCATGATCGGCGATAAAGAGAAGGGCGTTGAAAGCGATACACTCATTAAATTAAGAGCATATAAAACTAAAAAAACCAATTCTGAATATGGTATGCTAACTTTACCATCAGAACCATTCATTAGCTATGTTTTTAGTTTAGTTAAATATTTTGAAAATAATATTGAGAAAATTCGGCACGAAAAGATGTTACTTGCAAAACTTTTGCAGCGATTAAATAAAAAGGAAAATAACACAATCTGCGAAAGTCATATCCATGATATAAATAAATTTTCTTTATTACTATTTATAAGATTTTATACAAGAAAAATAAATCGATTGCTTTCAAATAAAACAATGAAAAGAGCAGAGAAACTAAAAATTTTGCAATCGCAATAACATCTAACTCTCCTTTCTTTTTTGTGGCAATTACAAATTAAAAGTACTCAAACTTTTACACTCTAAAAGTTAATACTCTAATTCAAATTTCGAAAATTCATTTAATTTGGGGTTCTTTAAAATAAAATATATATGAATATTTGACAATTTCTGTGCTTGCTGCTCGCAGATTAATGTATTGAGACAAATTTTAAGGAAACAAGTTTTGGTATATTAAAGTGTAATGTTTTAAAATGAATTCCTTCAAACCCGGTTTTGTTTGAATCCGATCTCAAATAACGCATTTTTTGTCTAATTTGCTTTCTCTGCGGTCCATAAGAAAAATGTGTTTGCCTTTGCGTAAATTTCTCCAGTATCACGCATATAAGGAAAATAGCAGCATACATATCTGAGATATTTCTCAATCCGTACGATCAGATATTTCACCGTCACACACAGTTTTAAGATTTTCTTTAATGTAGGTTGAACTTCCTAAATATAAAAGTACAAAAGCTAATAAAGCTTTTGAGCGGGTCAAGCACTCACTAAGCGAATTATCGACGAACTTAAATATCCTACTGTAGCGCCTCTAGCCAACAAACTAGGAAACGCGTGAAAATATTTCTGGCATTCACTATAAGCTCTATACACAAGGATATTACCTACCTTCTACATATAGTGTGACATTGTCTATACGCACTCGATTTTATTTTCTTTTTATTGTATAACGTCGTACTCTAAGTATCTAGACAAACCCCAATAGGGTTTTTGGTGCAAAATGTACGTTTAAATAAAATAATAATTACTATTTCTAGAACAAAGCCCACTAAAGAAGTTTCGCTCGCCGCGCCGCCGCTACCAATTCCAAGAAAGGGTATCACGCATCTTTTCGTACGGGACGGAGATATTGGTAGCGCGCGAGCGAGCTAATTTTAAATGAAATCCAATGAAATTAGCGCGAAAATGTCAAGGAAATACTAAGAAAACCGTCAATTCTATAATTTTTAATTCTCAAAAAAAAAGCGCAAAAAATCCGCAAGTTTTTTTTACTCCTCTTTATTCTAGATAAAATTAACTATAAAATGCAATATAAATCTCGGCATCGGCAAACAGCGCTAACATTTAAAATTTTTAACAAACTTTATAAAGTGAATAAAACCCTATATTTTTTTATTTAAAAATTTGAAAGTTTTTGTCAGGGTTCTATTTTTAACCGTTAATTTTATTACAATATTATTTTTAACGAATTTTGTTGTTAAAAGGGAGTTTTACACCGATAAGTATAAAATAAGGTTAAGTTTTCACGTAATTATTTTTATGAGTTCTGCGTACTCTAGAACTGTAATATTGAGTTTGTAATGGCTAAACGTAGCAATCTTAAAGTTGTAATGGTTAATTAAAAAATAAACGTAATATAAGCTTAGGTTTTACTATGACAAAGTTAAACTGCATTTTCAAATATTTATTTTTAAATAAAAAAAAATAAATATTAATATTTGGCACTACAGTTAGAAAGCCTATATCCTCAACATTATATAAAAAAAATTTCATACAGATATATCAACAAACAAAAAAGTTACAGATTTATGACACGAAAAAGTCCCGCTGGGCCCACTGTGCGGCGTCGTCTCTGCGGACCGGAATTTTTGTTTGAACTGCGGGACTGACGGCAGACTTTTTATTTGAATTAGCAGATTATTATTCGGCATTAAGAAGAGAAGTTGTAGATCTCAATTATAAAAGAAAAAAAACTTCAATTGCACATTTTCAAAATTATTAAAATTTATTAATATAAATAACTCTTAACTATCTAATTCTCCCCTTAAATTTCGGCATATTTCAAGTCTTTCTGCAACAATAGTAACAACACTTTAAAGTAATTTCCATAAATAAGCAAACTGACAAAACAATTGTAGTTTGTTAAAGCAATATCGCAAAATTCAAAACTTACAACCATGTCCGGGGGTACCCGATCGCTATCATGCAAAATTTTTAGACACAGCTCTTAAATTGTACAAGAAATGTTACAAATACTATTACAACCTTCAAATATATAAAATTTCCTACAACATTAACCAAGAAACAAGTACGCACACTTACTTATTGTACTTGTATTGTACCTTCAATAAAGTTTGACAGGAGCAACGAAATTGTTTTGCCGGGAACAAAACACACACTCACGTTTAACTCACTCTGTGCCCACGCCGCAATTAAGTTGGATTTGTTTTTACTTCAGATGGCACATATTTATAATAAAACTATACCTATACAATGTGGCAAAATGTTTGACAAACTTTTTAAGGTTAAAGCCTAGTATGCTGTTCCCAAGAAATTTCTTGGCCTATACAAAACACATGTAAAAAAACACTCAAGGAACACTCAAGGAATTTCTTTTCTGTTTCGGCTACCAAAGTGGTATGCTGTTCGCCAAGAAAAAACAAAGTTCGGATTTCAGGAGCAGATGGCGATATTATCACTTAATTCTAATTTCCTTCAAGAAATATGTATCCGAGCACATATTCCTTGAAGTAAAAGTGGCAGTTTTGCTTATTTGGATTTCTGTACATTGAGATTATTGTGATAAATCCATATTTAGAATGGATTTTATTGAAATTGAGGAGTTCGTGGAATCACAGGAAGAAATTAATACTCCTCCTGAACTGAAAAAAGTGGTTGCAGCAGGACCGGCGAAGAAAAAAAGAACTTATAATTCTTTATTTTATTTTTATTCAGTGTTACATTTTTTTATTTTTTATTAATAAATTTACAATTCTTTACTATTATTCCTTTAAAACTTTTTAATTTATTCTGTTGAATTCTTCTTGTAAATGAATTTAACTGGAGATTATTTTATTTTTCTGTTCATCGCCTACTTTATATTTTTTTTGTTTTAAATAAAATTCACCGCCTCCTCCTCCACATATGCTTACATCAGTCGCAAATCTTCCTTTCGTATTTCTTTCCTGAAGATAGGGATTTACTCTGCATATGGGTCTCTTCTTTTGTTTCTTCTTTTTCAGCTTGACGATCAACACCAAACTTGCCGCAACAATAATGAGGTTCATATTCCTCATGTATAAGTCCCTAATTTATTAAACTTATGATTATATTTTCACAATAATAAATATACCATTTACCTTTGATAATTTTCCATAGTCTCGTCACTTCTCACAGATTTCCCACACAGAAACTCACTTTTGCACAGCTGACTTTTTTGAATTGTCAAAATTCCTTGACCTACTGTCAAAATTCCGTTTGGGAATAAGTGCACATTTTCCTTGAGCTGTTTTCTTGGGAACAGCATACTAGGCTTAAAAAAAAGCTCAAGGAATACTCAAGGAATTTTTCTTCTGTTTCGATTACCAAAACGGTATGCTGTTCGGCAAGGAAAAAAATAGTTCAGATTTCACGAGCAGATGGCGTTATTACCACGGGATTCTAATTTCCTTCAAGAAATATGTATCCGAGCACATATTCCTTGAAGTAAAATTGACAGATTTGGATATTTGGATTTAAACACCAGATTGAGATTATATGGCGATTGTTAGGATGGATTATATTGAAATCAAAGAGTTCGTGGAAAGCTCAGTATCACAAGAAGAGATTATTACTCCGCCTGAACTAAAAAAAGTGGATGCACAGCTGACTTTTTTGAGTTGTCAAAATTCCTTGACCTACTGTCAAAATTCCGTTTGGGAATAAGTACACATTTTCCTTGAGCTGTTTTCTTGGGAACAGCATACTAGGCTTAACACAGGAAATTTTGCACATCCCCAGTACTTTTGGGAATTGGAAAATTGTGAATTGTCCATAAATTCTCAAGATTTGATCGTATTCCTTTTGAATTAACTACATAGTCCAAATACACTATCTCCGCATACTAGAATTCACTTTTATTGTATCTCTGCTCTAAAGAATGCCTATTTACCATATTTACAATTTTCTTCAAAACATCAATATTGATTAGCAAATCGGCCATGTACGAATAAAGCTTGTCGGAATTTATCAGAGGTTTAAATATATGATTAATATATACTTATGGAACACTGAATGGCATATTTCAGCCCAAAAAGCCTGTCTAAACATTCAAATTGACCTAATGGGGTCACAAACGAGATATAGTTTATAGAATCTTCTAACATTCGCACATGATGAAATCCACTTCGCATGTCGAAGATGGAAACGTAATGTCGCGCAGATCCAACAAATATTCGATAATTTATAATGGGTAATTATCCTTTATCGTATGCTTGTTCATTATCTACACAACAAATGGTTGAATGTTTGTTCAAATGAATCGTCATTTCGTAAGACATTTCAGGATGAGTACAAACATTTTTTTTTCAAAATTATTATTTTTATTTCCTAGTACAATCTTAGTTATTCGTTTCTTTAAGTCGCACGAAACATTTTTGTTATTTCCAGTTTTATTCTTGCTTAATGTTTTTTCAATTACTACCTTTTCTCATCGTTCTTTAAACTTAAATTATATGTATAACGTCAAAAAGTCCCGACCTAAAATTGCAAGATTTTTCAAACTTGAATTAATCGTTATTAACAATTTCACTATTGAACTCTACATTACCTTTAAAACTACGTACAATTTCTAACTTTCTGTTGTTGATGTCCACGGAGTTCTTCTCAGTCGTTTCCAAAGGTCATGGCTAAAAATTCATAGAGAAAATACCCAGAATCGCCAGCTACGAATGGTATACCAATGTATTCAGTAAATTTAACATATCACGTTACCAAAAAATCACCTCTTAAACCAATCAGTATAGGAGTTATGAGCCTAAATAAGATAATTAGAATCATAATAGTTACATTCATTTTTATTGAGTTTTATTTAATATATTACTATTACAGTGTTATTAAACGATAATATATTTTATTATAGTATATATCCTATTTATAAAGACAAAAATATACAGGGTGTTCAGAGGTGGGTGGTCAATACTGAAGGGGGTGAAAGGTCAGACCGAGACAAGCAAAAAATCGTATGGGTGGGGGGGGGGGGGGGGGGGGGGGGCATCTCGCACCGTTTGGCAGTTACAGGGTGATTCGTAAATCAGGATTTTTCCTTATATGGGAACCGCTCTTGTATTTTTATCTTTTTTTCTACGCATCGCAGCGGCCCCAAACTGATATAAAAAAATCACTATTTGGAAGCCCTTTCCAAAAAAGTTTACACCACCCCCCTATCCCCAACCCCTTGGCCACAATCCCCCCTGGAAGTTGAAAAAATTAACTTTTATTTCACGATTTTTCACCATTCGCCCCACTTTTCTCTGAAATTCATGTTATTAACATACCTACTTTTTATTTTTTTTAAGTTGCCTATCTAATTACCTTTCCAAAAAGGTGCAACATGCCCAGGTAGGAAAAGGATACGAAAATTTATTTACAAAAATCCTTTTACAGAATATCATGATAATTCGAATTTTTAAGAAATTATACTTAAGTTAACTAAAAAATACATTTTGTTCGCTTAAAAACTAATTACAATTAAAACGTTTGTCCTTTAAAAGCTGTTCAAAATGTTCTCCGCTAGTTTCGATGCATGCAAGAAGCCTTCGTTTTATTTCACGTTTGAGGTCTATGGTAGCCAGCCTCTCCCGTATTTTCGTGGCTGCAGTCCCAATCCTGGTAACTAATTCTTGTCTGGTGTTGATTTTTCTTGAGTAAACATCATCTTTCATCATTCCCTATAAGAAAAAGTCCAGTGGAGTAAGGTCCGGTGACCTAGCAGGCCAAGGAATCGGTCCACCTCGTCCAATCCAGCGCTCTGGGTAATTTTCATTTAACCTTGCCCTAACAATGTTCCCAGTATGCGCAGGTGCTCCGTCGAGCTGTAAATAAATTGCGCTTCTGGTGGCCAGGCGGATGTCCTCCAACAGATCCGGAAGGGTATTCTCCAAAAAGTCCGAGTATAGCTGACTATTCAGCACTTGGGGCAAGATGAAGGGTCCTATCAACTGGTTGCCGATGATGCCAGCCCAGACATTGACACTAAATCTTTGCTGGAAGGACCGACACCTGGTCCTATGTGGGTTCACATCTGACAAGGTGTGGAGGTTGTGGAAGTTTGTGATGCCATCCCGGGTGAATTGCGATTCATCCGTCCACAGAATTCGGTCTAGAAACCTTCTGTTTTCGATGTCAGACTCAAACAGCCAAGTGCAAATTGCAATCGTCTTTCGGAACCTCCTTCCTGTAGTGCTTGGACCGGGATATGGTGGTATGGATGTAGTCCCTCTCGGTTCACAACGGTCCAAACTCTCCCTGAAGACAATCCTGACCTTCGTGCGACCTGTCTGATGCTTATTTCAGGGTTGTTCCTGACGATGTTGAGGATTCGTTGGTCGGTGTCCGCTGAATCGGCCGATGTCCCTGATCGCGTTTCTGCTCTGGAAGCGGTTACAATTCCGGTTTCTTTTAACCTTCTGAAAGTCCTTGAAAATACCCTTCTGTTGGGTACACGTCGATTCGGGAATCTCCTTTGGTATTGTCGTACGGCCTCACTATCATTTCCTTCTACTGAACCGTATACGTAAATTATATCGGCAGACTCTTCAACACTGCTTTCTGCCATTTTATCTTAATTTTTTCTATTAAACACCCGGTTTTATCGCTTGCTTCTTCAACTGTGGTCAATGTCCTTTCAAACTTACCCATTTTTATACCATAATTCATAGGAGGTATTAGAAACGGAGCGTCAGGATACTTAAGAGTCAGTACTGGATATAATAAACTAATAACGCTATTTAACGAGATTACATTTATTATTTTATTACTGTTTTGCTGAAATAATAAAAATGTACTACCTCTGTTTCCTAAACAAACATTTCCGAACTTGCTGTCATAAAAATTGTTTACTTAACGACTTTTTTCATTATGGTGCAATAAAGTAACCTCACACCTGTGAGGATGTTTTAATTTCAGGACTTTTGCAACCCTTTTCTACCTGGGCATGTTGCACCTTTTTGGAAAGGTAATTAGATAGGCAACTTAAAAAAAATAAAAAGTAGGTATGTTAATAACATGAATTTCGGAGAAAAGTGGGGCGAGAGGTGAAAAATCGTGAAATAAAAGTTAATTTTTTCAACTTCCAGGGGGGATTGTGGCCAAGGGGTTGGGGTTAGGGGGGTGGTGTAAACTTTTTTGGAAAGGGCTTCCAAATAGTGATTTTTTGCAATCAGTTTGGGGCCGCTGCGATGCTTAGAAAAAAAGATAAAAATACAAGAGCGGTTCCCATATAAGGCAAAATCCTGATTTACGAATCACCCTGTAACTGCCAAACGGTGCGAGATGCCCCCCCCCCCACCCATACGATTTTTTGCTTGTCTCGGTCTGACCTTTCACCCCTTTCAGTATTGACCACCCACCTCTGAACACCCTGTATAATAATAATAATTATAAAATAATAAATAAATAGTTAGTATATAGTAATATATACATATATTATAAGTTAACTCCACGAAACTAGTCGGGTTGAGTTGGGGCACTGACATGAAAGAACTGGACTGCTCACCGTCGTCTGAAAAATGAGACCATTTTTAGCACAGGCTCAGACCTTGTGCAGCAAATCATGCTATAAAAATGCCCTAAAATACCGCACAATTAGGTATGTTTAAATTGACGCAAATGAAAAATAATTAAACTTTCACGAACCGATTTCTTTTATATCACGCTCAAATTTAAGTTTTTTCATAAAAATATTCCTCGCGGCAATCTGCTGGGGACTTATGAATAACAGAGATAGATATAAAAGACGTTGTACCTGCCTTCATCTAACCTACATATTTCTCATATATACCAACCAAAGCTAAAAGTTGTATCACAAAATGCTGTAGCCATCTGTTGGACATCGTAAAACTATTCTAACAGCTGATTGGCAATGAGTGGTGAGAGTTGGCGGGCAATTTGTAGCGGCTGCTGTGGATGTAACTGATAGTGCAAAAAGCATGTGTTTGCTTTGGTAGGAGCGATGAAAATCTTAAGTTACCAGACGACTTCAAGTAAAAATTGGGTACACCTTCAAAATCTTACTTGTGTATGTAAATTGTCAAACGTGATCAAGATGTCAGAGGGAAAACTTATGGATTTATTTAATATTTTCGAAGATTTTGAAGTATGTATGTTTTTTATTTATTTAAAAAAATTTCAATAACGTCTTCTTCTATCTGAATCGAAACGCATAATTTAAGCACGCAAATGACAGATTACACAGTCACAAGCAACCGGTGATTTTACCCAAATTTCACTGACATAGAGGAACTGGACTGCTAACCGCCGTCTGAAAAACGAGACCATTTTTAGCGCAGGCTCAAACCACATGGCGCAAATCATGCTATTAAAAATTCCCTAAAATACCGCACAATTATGTTTAAAATGAAGCAAATAAAAAATAATTAAGCTGTCATGAACCGATTTCTTTTATATTACGCTTAATTTTAAGTTTTTTCACAAAAATGTTCCTCGCGGCAATCAGCTGCGGTCTTAAGAAAGACAAAGATAGCTATACAAATTATTTTTCTGCCTTTGTCTAACCTTCACATTTCTCGTTTATACCAACCCAAGCTAAAAGTTGTATTACAAAATGAAGTAGCCATCTGTTGGACATCGTTAAACTATTCTAACAGCTGATTGCAACGGAAAATGATGAGTTGGCGGGCAACTTGTAAAGGCTGTCGTGGGTAAAAGTGATGTGCAAAAAGCTTGTGTTTACTTTTATTTATCTATTGGGAGTATCAAAAAGATGTATCACACGCGAAGATACTAGAAAAAACCAAAAGAAGTGCACATACATGGCGCCACCTTCATTTGGCTATTGGCCATTTTTTTTTGTAAATTTGTCTGCCTGCGGGCTTAAGAAAGTGCGAGATAGTTAGAATTCGGTCAAAATTTGGTCTTATTTTTGATGTGAGTTTTTGTACGGGATCAGCAGTCCAGTTCTTATATGTCAGTGCCCAAATTTATTCGGTCTCCCAGCGTGAGTAAAATTGGGTAAGGGGAGAAGTGCTGTCAAGAGCTCCCTGAAACTACTGCTAATGTTACTTCCGCATTCAGATCTTCATCACCAAACGGTGCGATGCCGCTTCTAGCTGTTGGATTAAAGGTTTCAGAGAAAGAGTATCTAACACAAGAGGGGACACTCGAGCGGTTGTTCCTTATCTTTTTTCGTCCTTTGTACTGTTACAGGAACGAAATGGGAATTTCTGCTAGAAATAGGTATTAATAAAGAAGGCATAAGTGAGAGAAAGACGAAAATTTGGGGCTTTCAAAACTAGTGAAACCCTCCTGCAGGGTGCACCTGCATAGTTTATCACAAAACTTTTCTGTGAACACATTACACGCTGCCTTTTCCGCAGCCACACACCAAACACGTTATATTATGCTTACCCATTATTTATCTAAAGAATATTTTATTTTATTAATAGCATCTTAAAAAGCACACTTACTTAAAAGCTTTTAAGCTTGTTAACATTTACGAACAAATCAAGCCCACGCTATACTTTTCGTAAGCGAATAGCACACAAAAGAAATTCCGATGCAGGGCGCCTTTAAAAATGCAGAATGAAAATATGTAAACAATCTCGTCCGTATTTATGCTCGATGTGTGCTACCTACCTGTTCCCCATTCTCCGATTCGGCATTTCCCTATAACTTAACATTGAAAGGGGAGGTAGAATTGAGTGACCGACACCAATGCAAATCGTTCCAGGGCGCCTTTAAAAACCCATTATGAAAAAATGCGTGTATTTTATTGCTTACGCTGTAAATGCTGTCAGTGAGAATTTTTTGGTAACTGTTTCTCTCTCTACATTTCTTATAAGAATTTACGGAGTTAGTGCACCTGACCTGCTTCATTTAATGACAAATTTAGCTGGGTGTATTTTCGAGAATTGCATATGAGTTGGGACTTTGAGAGCGTGTTGAGAGGTTCCCTTTTTGTTATTATCGATGTTCTTTGGTTTCAGATGTTCCATTAGAATCACTGTAATTTTAATTGCAACCAAGTGCTAGGTGCAAATTCCATTTCTGATAAAACTGTAGGGAACTGGATAGCAAGAAAAACGACTGCTTGATTCTAAGGACGGACCTTTACTGATTTTTCTTACAAAAAACAAAGAGCATTATCTCAATTTAATTTCGTCAGCATGGATGAATGTAGTACCTTAGCGCGAAGGATATATACAGTAGGGCCTCGTTAATCCGGACTCCCGCTTGTTCGGTGATCGCTGTAATCCGGCCGGGCAATAAGATTCGCGGGGGGCGGGGTCGGCGTGAGTAGGTGCGGGTTGTGGGCTAATCCGTCGTCACTTTTCAAGACTTTTCAAGAAGAATTAACTAATGTTAACTTACTTTTATTTATTACATAGTTGTAATTTTGAACATGGTCCTTTTTGTCTTTATACTTTAATTAAAAAATTGATTAAAGAAACTAAGGTTAAACATGTGTTTTATTACCATTAAATATGACAATCCGGACGCCTCGATAATCCGCAAGGGGTCTTGTTTTTGCCTCTCCGGATTAACGAGGTCCTACTGTATTTATGTTGTATGGACTTTACTTGTAACAATACTTAGGATTTTATTCAAAACGCTGTATTCGTAGTATGGTATTCACTATTTGAAATGTCAAGCTATGACGGTAAATTGGCAATGCAATCTCAATAAAGTTCTTTTTGAATTGAATTGAATTGAATTGGCAATGCAATTTTAATTTATATATTATTTTATTTTATATATTATTATATTTATTTAAGTAGCTTTACTTTCTAGATACAGATCAAGTATTTATTTCAGGTAAAAGCACACTCGTGAAGCAGATGAAGATAATTCACTCAGATGGTTTTACTCAGAGTGAACTTTCCGCATTTCGGCCAACAGTTTTGGATAATCTCCTTTCATCTATGAAATATGTTCTGACTGGTATGGGGCTTCTGCGGATAAATCTAGAGCATTCTTCAAATAAAATTTATGCCGAAATTGTTCTTGCCAGTCCTAGCTGTTTTGACATGGAGTTCCGGGTAATCGACAAGGTCAGAATAGCATTAAAGGTGCTATGGAAAGATCGCGGTATTCGACTAGCGGTTGCCCGAGGCTACGACTATGAACTAAATGATTCTGCTCTATAGTAAGTCATATAATGTATTAAGCAAGAACTATATTTTTATTATTTTCAATACATTTCAGTTTATTTGAAAATATGGAAAGAATTTGTGATGATAAATACGTTCCTTCGCCAACAGATGTATTACGAGCTCGTGTCAGAACTAATGGAATCATTGAAACAAACTTTCGCGTTAACGACGCTATTGTGAGGTAATTGGTCATGGACTACATATATACGATATCCAAAGTCGGGATTTTGGCCTAGCGTAGGTCAAAGTCCGGATTTTGTTCACCGCGTTTACGGGCAAATCCGAATTATGGCCTAAATTGAATCGGGGCTAGATCTGATTTATATGTGTGCATGTAAAAACGTTCCAACCACTGACATATAAGAATAGAATGCATTCAATGGGCCATTCCACACGTGTATTCTCGCAGCATATTCAAACCGATTTTATAGGGGAGAATTAAGCGATGCTAGGAGAGATCTCTACAAAAGAGCTGAAATTTGGAGAGTAAATGTGCATCACAAATCGAATCTATTTATCCGGTGTCACGAACTAACAACGAAACGAGTAGGCGGGTTGTTTTGATTGATTAATTTGATTGATTTTTAAATAATACGGCAATAATTTATTAGCGGTTTTGTGCTCGTTTTTGAAATAATACCGGTTTAGATTAATAACTTCTATATTATATACGTCCACCAAGCACTCAAATCGAAATGACACACATTCTTAGTCCTTATTCGTACAGCAATGTGCATCAGCAGCAGGAACACCCGTGTGGAAACGCTGATTCTCCACTGTGTGTTGTCAAAACGGTTTGAATACTGCTGCGAGAATACACGTGTGGAATGGCTCAATGTTAGTCTGAATTTTGAAGTGAGTTTTTTTGCGAGATCAGCAATCCAGTTATGTCATTGCTTCCACGCCAGACATAAGTCGGTTTAGTTGAAGCAATTTCGTGATGTACTGTTAGCCTTTCCTTGGTAGTTGTGTGTCCAGTACAGGTGGACATTTTCGTCAAGATACAAAAGGGGCACTAAATGCAAAGCAAATAAAACTACTTCAACCCCAAAGGTGATATTTTTCACACTGCTTCTCTTTTTTTGCTATGTTAAGCTCTGGTGATTTGACATTACTCGAAAAATTAACTGAAAGTATTATCTTGTTTTTTTTTTTTTTATATATCGCTAGCTTAATGCAATCATGTTCTCCACTAGAACTAATTTTGAGGGGAAAATGTTTCACTCACATATACGCATTTTATACGGTATGTCTTATCCTATTCTCTATGATCTAAGCGAAAAACTAGTTTTTTTATATCGCTAGCCTATTTCAATCGTGTTCTTACTAGAGCTTATTTTTGGGGGAAAGTGCTTCACTCAAGCCATAAACAGAATAGAGAGCAGTGGCAGCTCGAATATTAGGCACAATGCTTTGTCATAATACAGCACAGAACAACAGCAGGGGCAGTAGCAGCCCAGCGCGCGTCTTCTCAAAATCTGAATTAGGCGAATTGTGTAATACCTACACACTAACACATACGCCTTTGATTATCACGTTAATGATTTAACGTAAGTATAGCCACGACTCAACACGACAATTTTTCAACGACATTCAATGCCGTTTGACGTTAGGCCATAACTTGGGTTGCGATGATGGGCATTGACGTTGAATTTGTTGATTAATTCTTGCCGTTTTTAATGGCGTTGATAGGCATTAGCGTTGACCGTTAGTGTGGCCACAGCATTACACAATGCGCATACCAATATAACGGTATTGTAAATATAAATAAATATTAAGTATATACTAAAAGAACTCAAGTAAAAACCAAACAGATAAGAATATGTTTGCTCGATTTATTTTTCAAAATATTCCTGACAGTTTGGCAAATGGAAATTAAATCCAAACAAATAACCCCAACTCCTACTGATATTGCAATCTCACATTATGACCGTTTGCGGCTCTAAATAATTATTATTTTTAAATTGGGGTCCTTACCTTAGATCATGCAGAATAGGATAGGACATACGGTGTAAAATTCCTACACGTGAGTGAAGCATTTTCCACTCAAAATAGGCCCCAGTGGAGAAGTAAAGTAGTAAAGAGTAGGCCACCGATATAAAAAACATTTTTGGTTAATTTTTCGAGTAATTTCAAATCGCACCGGGGCCTATTGCAAAGGTTTCGTGCGAAAAATTTCATTTCTGGGGGCTGCAGTAGGCGTATTTGCTTTGTATTTAGTGCTCCTTTTCTATCTTGATAAAAATATCCGCCTGTAATGGACGAACAACAAGTACATCACGGAATTACTTCAACTAAGTCGACTTATGTTCCATCCTATTCTCTATAATCTAAGGTTCCTACAAGCGAAAACGAGTAGAAAATTTAAAAATCCATCTATTATGAAAATTAGCAATACATTCTTGTATATGTCAGTAGTCGCCCCGATTTTGGTCTACAATCGGTTTCTAGTCATTATTTGGAACTGTCGCATATACGTAGTCATTGAAATTTAAGTAATCACAATTAAATGACAAATATTATTCCAATTTAAAGCATGTACGATGTTGGTGGTCAACGATCTCAGAGAAGGAAGTGGGTTTATTGCTTCGAAGATGTTCGCGCGGTGTTGTTTGTGGTGGCTTTAAGCGGATATGATATGACCCTGTTGGAAGACACCAAGGTCAACCGTTTGCAAGAAAGTTTGAGCCTTTTTGAACAAATTGTCAATAATCGCTGGTTTAAGGAAGCATGCTTCGTCCTTTTTCTTAACAAGCTTGATCTATTTCGTGAGAAAATTATGTGCACAAAAAGGCATTTGCGTTTATTCTTTCCAGACTACAAAGGTAAGTCCAAAGTTGGAAAGATGTGTTTCAGCAAATATCAATCGACTATCTGGAGTGTTTTTATCAAACGTTGTTCCTCATTTTTGAGTATTCCGTGTTCTATTCTATGAGGGATGAAAACTTTCTGGCAACAGCCGGAAGAAATAGGCGAATTCCGTTGTCCTCGCGAAGTTAAACAAATTATAGCTGCATAGTAAATTACAATATTTGTATTCAAGGTCACACATCATAATAACACTTGTTCCACAACGATCAAAAATGACAATACAAGTATAGTATTTTATCGAATCAATTATTGAATTCCTCACGCGCATAAAAATTGATCGGAAGACTATTATGGAAGTCGGTCGGTCGATCGGCCCTTAAGTAATTTACATTTTTTTAGACTTTTCAAAAGATAAGATAAGATAAGGTATACAAAAGAATTCTTCCGTTTTTTGTGTTATTACATCAAATAATCCAGGGCAGCAACAGTTTCTTTCCGAACCAGAGACATAATTTTTATAAGTTTTTTTTCGTAATGAAAAAACGAAAATATTCCTTCACTTGCGTCACAGTAAATTTGGGTAATTATTCAAATATTGGCTCCTGAGAAGCAGCCTTTTTTTGTGATAGCCTAGATGGCTAAATTTGCCAAGATGCCACCTAGTGAGAAATAACAAATGAAGAAAAAAACGAAAAATTTAATGTTGTAAAAAATATAAATAAAATTTTTTGATTAACGATAATTGAAACTTCTTTTACGAACAAACAAACAAATAGTCTTCCTAATCATTTTGAATTATGTGGTAAGTATTGATCGAAAGGAAATCACTCTCAATGATTCTCTTCTGTACAATACAAGAAAAATCCTCTTCGTTTATACGGAAGGGTCTTTTACGTTCATCAAAACCCTGTTTATCTATTGTACCCAGAATTTCACTGTGGTACCATATGTGTACACCGCACAAAATAATTATAGATTCAAAATATATACATATACGTATTAAATCAAAAATCCAAATTCAAATACTTAAGTACATTCTTTTATTTGGTCATAGATGTAACAAAGTGGTTTTTAATTGTTGTACTAACTGTACCTTGCGTGCATTGCTACGACTCCCCGGTTTTATGCGAACATTTATAAATAAAATATCTCATTTACCATTAGATTAAAGAAAAGTTCATGATACAAAAAATATATAAAACATAATAAGAATTTTCCCATACATTTTTAGAGTGTATTCTAACGGAATTTCACTCAAATGTTACTCATGTGGTGATGGTCAACACTTCGTCGATTTTATCATTAAAATCGATTTTAAAAATGGGGAATAAATGTATTAAAATAAATAATTGCCGATTAGTTTCAGCAACTTCCCGTGGGACACCCTGTACATATTATCTATATTCATCTATGTATCTATCTACCGGACGTATGTATGTACCTATCTATCTATATATCTCCTATCTATCTATCTATCTGCTATCTGTCTATCTATTTGTCTACCGTACTATACTTCCCCGAAAATAATCGGTTTTATGCGAATTTCAATAAAAATTCAAAAACGGAATTTTGCGAAAATTTGAAAACATGATAGCTTATGACACTTCCTTTTATACAGAGACTACGTAGTATAAATTTCAAGGAGATCAGTTCAGTGGTATCGGTATCTATAAAAGACGAAATTAAAAATTCTCTATGGGCCAAAATGCACTGTTCACATGTTTGGGGCACAGTATATTTATTTTGATTTGATAATTTACTTTCACAACTTAAATATTCATCCAATAATACATTATAGAAAGAAACATTTTCAGATTATATGAGAGTTCCGAAATTTCTGCTGTTACATATTTGTAATTCCATAAAACACATGAAAACATACTCTACTTTGTCAATAACTTATTTGATTTACATTGACCTTCACTATTTCAAGTATTCTTTTGTTCATACTTAAAATAAAAGTTTTTAAAAACAGGACATTTTTCAAAAATGGCGTCTTAAGATCTTGATAGACTCGTAAATTTATAATGATTATCGTAAATTCTCCAAACCAAAATACCCCAACTGTTTCGGGGAACAGTGATGTCCCCACTAAAACAAGTAAAAGTGAACTAGATTTCAAGGAGATTGTCTTCGGAAATCGCTTCCCAAACCATTAATCATACGTTGTCGCATGGGTACTGATTGGATTTCGGGTAGGCATTTTTTTCTGCAATAGCTCGCTTTAAACAGATTAGTTGTCGTCTGTAGACATCGCCTGTAATAGTTTCAGAAAGTATCAGCAACTCATGATATACAACACCTTTCATATCGCATCAAATATATAACATAAACTTTTCACAATGATTATCCCGCTTTGGCTGTGATGGACCAGGTTCACCAGGCTTTACCCAAGCTTTTTGACGTTTAGGATTCAAATAGTGAATCCACTTTTCATCTCCTGTAAAAAATCTATGTAAAAAAAACCTTTTTTTTGTTGTCTTTAAAGCAGCATTTTACAAATGATCTTTTTTTTGTTGCCTTTCGGTTAATTTATGTGCCCATTTCCCGGTTTTTCAACAGTTGATCGTTTAACATTTAATGCTGCTGCCAATTCTGTTTGAGTTTGGCATGGATCTTCATCGAATAATGCTACGAATTGTTCATCTTTAAACGTCTTCGGTCTACCTTCACGTTCAGCGTCTTCAACATCAAAAATACCTTCCTTAAACTGCTTAAACTCTTCCGCACATACCATCAGAAAGAACATGTTCACCGTACGCTTCTACAAGTAAACGATGACTTTCTGGACGTTAGCGGAATGAAGTGGAAAATTTTGTTAAAAATTAGTAATCGTAAAGAAGCCATTAGTGAAAGATATAAAAAAAATTTGAGAGGAAAATTTGAACACTTCTGCTGTTTTACTACAAAACATATTCAAGTGATTCCAATTTACTATTAAATCAAGATCACTCTGTACTTTTCGTAAGCGAGCAACTAACACAACAATGCTTGTTACAGGTTACAGGTCGGCTGTGCAAAATGCACAATAAAAAAATTTAAACAATTTTATCCATATTTATGCTTGGTGTGTGCTAGTTGCCACTTCTCCCTTCTTCGATTAACTTACACTGCAAGCAGAGATAGAATTAAGAGACCAGTACCAATGCAATCGATTCATCATTTCCCTATAACTTAACATTGTAAGCGGAAGAATTGAGAAACCTATACCAATCGTCCCAGAGCGCCTTTAAAAATGCATTATAAAAAAATGCTTTATTTTATAGCTTACGCCGTTAATGCTGTCTGTGAGCATTTGGTGTGTATCTGAGAATTTTGATTGTGGTGGCTCTATTCTACCCCAGTAGGAAAAAGAAGGGGCTAGAAAGAAATGATATAACTGCTTCTCGGGCAGCTAGCACTCCTTCCCAACTCGATTCTTTTCCTTCTTCTTTTTTACCCACGACGGGATTGGAGGCAAGATCTTGACTTTCGCTTCCCTAATAACCAGGGATAGAAGTAGTTACTCTGAATCAAGGACATAATCGCTTATGCTGAATGACTATTATAAGAAGTTTCGCTTCCCCAATAGAAGAAGTTATTCAAAATAAATGGAATAATAGGGCCTATTCTATTAAACTGAGCAAAAGCTCTGTCTCAACTTTTATATAGAAAAACCAAACTTGATCTGAATCTAAGTAAAAATCGAGACTGAGCTGTTGCTCAGCTTATTGAAATATGAGGCACTCATTGAATTAATAAAATTTAAAACAACCTGTCATGCGCACTTTCTCTTCGAGAGTAAAAAATAACGCGTAGATGCAAGCTCATCGCACGATGACGAAATCCTCTTAAAACACAAGTTTTTAGGTAAAACTCATTTACTCCTTACCCACTCGATTCTCAGGAAGAAGGAATATAAGGTAGATACCTGCAGACGCATGCTAGAGGGAATATTGGAAGTGCTTGGAAGTAGTCATATCAGGCTTTCTTAGGGCAATCCCTTGATACATTTCCTACTGGAATTATCGTTTGTAATTGTATTGCAATTTTTGCAGATCTTTCTGGAATTTCGAGGTTCTTAGGGTCGAAATCTACATTAAACTACCATTCCTTCCTCCATCATTCCTGAATTCTTAATTTGTTCTGATCGCCCTTAGTTTTCAGCATCTCTCTATCGCCGGATTGAGAGTGCTCGTTTTTTACCCATGTTTCCATTCGGTAATTGGGATGGGACACGGTGGCCCTGGTCGTTTTTCCAGTAGCTTTGCGTAACAATTAGCCTTGTTTATTTATTTATTTAGCAACAGGTACAAAACCATCTGACATTACTAACTATTAACTATACTATACTATACTATATATACTAACTAACGCTTAATTGAATTTTTAGATAAATTAAAATCGATTAAAGAAACATCGTTATAAGACCTAGCCACCTTAGAAAGCGGCTCATGAAATCCACAATGAGTTCTATGATGTTACTATATATAAAGCTGAGACCCCTTTGTCATCCGAGGACGAGTATTTATGTCGACCAAATTTAAGAACGCAGGAATCGGGGAAAAATAAAACAACATGCTACTACTATATTTATAATTAAAAACACTGCGATTTCCGTACCTCTGTATAATCCATAAATAAAGTATTTTACTTATTATTAATATACCATATTTAAATGGAGTGCTTTTGTCAGGAAATACGTTTTAGCGGTGAAGTGGTGCTTTTATGGTTTGCTACAAAAGTATAACCATTATAGTTTTTTTTTTTCAATTATATCGATAAGAGATATTTACGCAACCGATTAGAATACATATTTTTGTGTATTGTTATAATAATTTTGATCGTTATGGAGCATTTGTTATTAAAATATCAAGTTATTTTACGCCTCGGATACTAAAATAGTTGTTGACCCCCGAGTATATCATTTCCGACATTGTTTGGACGCTGAACGAATCCTTTGTTTTGTCAGGCTTTTTCGGTTACCTCAAAGAAAGTTTATTTTTTACTTGTTAAGAGCAAAAATTATTGCAAAATTCTAAAGTGTTTCATGAGATTTTGATCGAAATTTTCTTTAATTTTTAGGCCCAGACAGAAACATTGATCAAGCAGCTTTATTTATACAGAACAAATTCTTGCAACGAAAACATAACGCTCGTCGGCTGATTTGCCCTCATTTTACTACCGCTACGGATACTGCCAACGTTCAAACTGTTTTCCAAGTGGTCATGGAAACTGTAATAATGGAGAACCTAGGCAATGTCACATTGTTATAAACGTCTCAACAAATCGATCATCTTCGTGATTTTTGTTCCAAACTTATGTACGATTCTTCCATATTTTTAAGTGAATCCGTGTTCTTGAATGTTTCTACAAAATTGTTAGATCTCAATCTATTTTTAATATACGAAAAATGTGATTTTATTTTTTATAAATATATTTACTGAGCATCTTAAAAACGCGTTCTCACTTCTCTCAGGAGCCATTGGACCAAGGGACAAGATAATAAAAATCAAGCATTTACTGAAAGTAAATGATTTCAGTAAAAGTATTTACTTAAAATAAAAGCACTCTGTACTAGTAACTGCTACAAATTATTGCAATAACCTTTTACTTTTACATGTCAGTGTTTGTGATTTCCAGGCGTTTCTTCTAAAATGCCAGAGTGAAGTAAACCCAAGGCCAGTAAATGAGTTCAAGAAATGTTCATCTATTCCACACTTTCGCCTATATAATATAAAGTAATTCTCCAAAATAATAATCCGCCTATGTCTAGACCCTTTTGCTTGCTACAATTCATAAATCGGACTCTCACTCCTTAGAGATTATGCAAAACTAAATAATGCAACGATTAATAAAGTGAGTATCATAATCGATTAATTTTATTTGATTAATCGCATAATCATATATTTTCACTTTTGATTAATCGGCGAACCGATTATTTTGATATTATTTGGCCCCAATCCAAATGATCATAAAGAGTATTTCCCTATATTCTTGTAAAGTAATAGTCTTTATGATGATTTGGACTTTGGTTATTTTTATTTTGGATATGGGATTATTACTATGATATGTGGCTTTTTTTGGTCCGACGATTTTATTGAACTACTGCTAGTGCATGTAAAATGATCCTTGCTTGAAAAATCTTACAGCTGCAATGATAAAGCCCCTTTACTTGTAATTCAGCTCTTACCTACTAGTTATACTCCTTAAGAGTTATCGAAGGCTATTGAAGACGGTTACCAGGCCTAATTGCCATATCATATATTTATGCATTACCCAAAACTTAATTACTCCAATCCAATATCAATACTTTTCATGACTCGAACTACCTATGGCTGCAATGGAAAACCACGATTTCTTATACATAATTCAACTCTAGCAGCTACTTGTTTAAGGGTTAACCCAAATTTGGCGCTTGTAAATCGATTACCAGCCTTAATTTTTTGGAAGAACTTTCATATACAGCGTGATCTAAAAGTATGGAAACGGCTAAATAACTTTCGAGGAATGCATTTTGGAGCAAAAAGTTGTAGACAAAAGTTTTAGGAATTTTCCCCAGCTATTCAATGGTGACCTTAGATTTGACATTGACCATGGTCTTGAAGGTCATTTCAAGGTCAAGTTGACTTTTTTAAATTGGAACCCTTATTTTTGACCACGGAAATGGAAAGAGCGGACAATTTTACGTCCAACTATGACCTTTACCATGACCTCGAAGGTCATATCAAGGTCAAAATGGCTCTTTAAAGAGGAACCTGCATTGTTACTGCGGATTTGCAGAGTGGAAGTTTTGCGTCCAAATGTGACCTTGACCACAACCTTGACCTTGAACAAGGTGGTTTTTTGAAGGGGAAACCATGTTTTTGACCACGGAAATGGAAAGAGCGGAAAAGTTAACGACCACGGAAATGAAAAGAGCGGAAAAGTTAACGACCGACCATGGTGAAGTCGATTAAGGCAAGGTCAAGTGTGTCATGGTCAAGGTCACATCCGGGCGCAAAACTTCTGCTCTTTCCAAATCCGCAGTAACAATGCAGGTCCCCCTTTAAAGAACCATCTTGACCTTGATATGACCTTCAGGGTCACGGTCAAGGTCATAGTCGGACGTAAAATTGCCCGCTCTTTCCATTTCCGTGGTAAAAAACATGGTTTCCCCTTCAAAAAACCACCTTGACCTTGATATAACCTTCAAGGTCATGTTCAAGCTCAAGGTCACATTTGGACGCAAAACTTCCACTCTTTGCAAATCCGCAGTAACAATGCAGGTTCCTCTTTAAAGAGCCATTTTGACCTTGATATGACCTTCGAGGACGTAAAATTGTCCGCTCTTTCCATTTCCGTGGTCAAAAATAAGGGTTCCAATTTAAAAAAGTCAACTTGACCTTGAAATGACCTTCAAGACCATGGTCAAGGTCAAATCTAAGGTCACCATTGAATAGCTGGGGAAAATTCCTAAAACTTTTGTCTACAACTTTTTGCTCCAAAATGCATTCCTCGAAAGTTATTTAGCCGTTTCCACACTTTTGGATCACCCTGTATGTGTATGCTTTAGCCACGCCCACTACATTTGCGGGTATGAATAGTACACGGTGTGTTGTACTTTTAGCTAGCAGGCTTACAGAATTTTTTCTAGGTTTGAATTCTCATTCTGCTAAGTTATTTTGTTTTGCAAAGTTAGTCTGTAAAATTGTGTACATTTGTGCTCTTTTTCAAAGTAATCATAATGGGTCTACACATTCTTCACTTCCTTATTTCATTTATGTTACAATACTGGCAATATTATATTACACTCCACTGACGATTAGTCGTATCCCATAATAATCGATTATTTCTCTCCGTTTTAATCGCGATGCAATCATTCTACTTCGATTAACCCTATAATCGATTAATTTGAATTTCCAAATTTGTTCGCGTTATGCCGTCGCTATTTAATGACGGGTCGAAAAGAGTGATCGACTTTTTTCGATACATCCCTTCGTTAATAAATTAACAATGAAACCGACTGAACGGGATTGAATGAAATGGAAAAAATTATTAGTCTTACCATTTACCAATGAGTTTAAACTAAAGTTACTAGTGACATAGCAGTTGTATTCATAAATGTTAATGAATGGATAACTTTAGTTAAAGTTTCGCAGAAGATTAACGCCTTGTTAAATCTTAATAACAGTTGATTAAGGTCGAAACCAAACACAGTGACAGACAGCGGCGAGTTGGTTTATTTTGACATTTGTCACTTTTCTGTATAAATTTTTCTAGTTAAAGTTGTGAAGGATTGTGTTGTGATTATTTTGTGGATTAGTTTATTCTCTTTGGCACAATGTCATCGAAAGTTACAGCGATAAGGCATTGTAAGTTTGCTACGAAGTTTGGCGCGGTTTGTTGGAAAATACTTGATTAACATCGAACCAAGCTAATTTTTCTAGGTTTCTTAGCACTTCGTTTGTATGGAGAGCCAAGTCGAAATCATCTGATTTGAGCTGACTTCGCGCTAAACCAAGAAGGTGCTTGGTTAATCAAATAGGATGTCAATGGTAAGTCCCGCTACATTGCCACTTATACTATATTTTCGAAGCATCGGATGAAAAACATCGATATATCGAATATATCAAGGTTGCTAAAAAATATCGGTTTAGTTCAATTAATTGTTTCTTAAATATCGATATGCCCGATGAATCGATATATAGTGCGTATATCGTCCAACCCTACATTGGTCTAATGGCGGAAAACAAGTTCGCGGCAGCATCCAAACTAAAGCTTCTACCAAAACTGGTTTTCACTAATGTTTACCCTAAGAAGTTCGTTTTCAATCCACTGAGGCCTAGTGACTAGCCATTTAGTTAGGTTTTTACACAAAATTTACAAAAGTTTGGAGATTAAATCCAACTTAACGAAAAAGTCGAGCCCCAAACCACTTGTTGTTTAACCATGTTTCCATGCACAGGATTGAGTCGGAGTTGAGTTTTCGTTGAGTTAAGAAAATGTCCGCTAAAGCCTAGTATGCTGTTCCCAAGAAAACAGCTCAAGGAAAATGTACACTTAAGGCCGAATTGCAATGACCGGATCGTGAACGGATAGAAATGTCCAAGTATGCAGTGAAACGGATAGGAAAAACACACCGATTACAATGACGTATCTGTTCGGATTAAATCGTCAAAGTAGTTTCTTTAAATCTCAAAAGTGCGAAAAGTAGAAATGCATATAAATCGGAAAAGAAAAGCATTTTCAATATTTCTAATGTTGTGTAAAACTTAAAAAATGGAAAATAGATGAAAAAACCGGTGGTGGCAGTTCTTCTGTTTGACACTTCAAACCGTCAATCCGTCGATTTCTACACAATCCGAAATTTACTGCGCGTAGTTCCGATCGAATGCGCTTGTATCCGTTCAATGTAATCGCTGAGGTAGAAAACGTATGGTAGGAAAACCAATTTGACACTTCAACCCGGTTCTCTTGCGCTCAGATCCGGTCATTGTAATTCGGCCTTTATTCCCAAACGGAATTTTGACAGTAGGTCAAGGAATTTTGACATCTCAAAAGAGTCAGCTGTGCACCCACTTTTTTAGTTCAGGCAGGGTAAAAATTTCTTCATGTAATGCTGAGCTTTCCACGAACTCTTTGATTTCAATATAATCCATTTTAACAATCACCATATAATCTCAATCTAACAATCACCAGTGTTTAAATCCAAATCTGTCACTTTTACTTCAAGGAATATGTGCTCGGATACATATTTCTTGAAGGAAATTAGGGTTCCGTGATAATAGCGCCATCTGCTCGTCAGATCCGAACTATTTTTTTTCTTGCCGAACAGCATACCGCTTTGGTAGCCGAAACAGAAAAGAAATTCCTTGAGTATTCCTTGAGTGTTTTTTTACATGTGTTTTGTATAGGCCAAGAAATTTCTTGGGAACAGCATACTAGGCTTAAACCTGAACTGTTTCCATGAGCAACTTGGAGTTGAGTTGACAAGATAAACTGGAATGACATTTGAAGCTAACCCCAACTCAACCCGACTAGTTTCGTGGAGTTAACTTAACTCAACTCAACCTGAGTTTCCATGAACACTAACTCGAGTTCAACTCGAGTTGAACCCTGCATGGAAACACGCTATTTGATAACTTAGGTGGAGTTAACTTTGGTTTAACGAAACTCAACTCAACCCGAGTTTCCATGAACACTAACTTGAGTTCAACTCGAGTTGAACTCTGCATGGAAACACAGGAAATGACTGGATCTGAACGGATAGAAATGTCAACATAGGAAAAAAATACCGATTACAATTACGTATCTGTTCGGATTAAAACGTCAAAGTAGTTTGTTTAAATCTCAATAGTGCGAAATGTAGAAATGAATATAAATCGAAAAAGAAAAGTATTTTCAAAGTTTCTATTGTGTGTTATATGTGTACAGCTTTCGTAAAACAAAAATAAATTAAAAAGTAGAAGAAAAAGGTAGGTTTTCTTTACTTTAAGTTTGACACTTCAATCTGTCAATCCGTCGATTTTTAAACAAACGAAATTTACTGCGCTTAGTTCCGATCGAATCCGCTTGTATTGAGTGATTTTAATTTTAATTAAATAATTGGCTCTCGAACTTTAACGTTGCAATTTGAGGTCGTCATTTGAAATTGTTTTTTCAGCAAAGCATTTATTTTCCTGAAAATCTTTTACATTTCATAAAAAAAACTTATACAATACAAGCGCGATACAAGCGCATTCGATCGGAACTACGCGCAGTAAATTTCGTATGTTTAGAAATCGACGGATTGACGGATTGAGGTGTCAAACAGGAGAACTGCCACCACCGGTTTTTTCTTCTACTTTTCAATTTTTTAAGTTTTACACAACATTAGAAATATTGATAATGCTTTTCTTTTCCGATTTATATGCATTTCTACTTTTCGCACTTTTGACATTTAAAGAAACTACTTTGACGTTTTAACCCGAACAGGTACGTCATTGTAATCGGTGTTTTTTTCCTATCCATTTCACTGCGTACTTTGATATTTCTATCCGTTCAGATCCGATCATTGTAATTGGGCCTTAACACATTGGGCTGTTAGTCCCGTAAATTTGTTTAAAATTCGGGTTCATTTTTCTGAAGTTAGCTATTTATGAGTATAAGCAGCTGACGTTAGCGGAGTGTTCCCGGTATTGGCGAGAGACAATAAGCATGCTCCATAATTTTATTTTTGAAAGAAGGAACATTAAAAAATGGTTAAAAATTGTATTATGCATGGGTGTAAAAATGGTTTGGTGAACTTATGTAAAATGTGGATCGCTCATTTTAAAAAAGCCCGCCTTTTATTGAGACAACTTTGCCTCACTTATTTTTATTTCTGGGACACTGTTTTTTACGGCATTTGTTCTCCTGGTCTCTAACCTCCATGGTTTTAACCGTGCGCACCCACCGACGTATAATTGATGGATGGTCGCCTGTAGAAACGGACGGTGCGATTTTTGCTCCCTCTCTTCCGCTTTCTGGCAGTGACTGCTCATGAAATGACGTACGTAAGATTAACGTTCGATGATGTCAAGGGCTTGTCAGCGTGCGATATTTTCGTTAAAATATTTGGAACAAGTTAAGACTGGGGTAACCACACCGATTTTAATGAAACTCGGTAGGAACGTTCGTCTAGGCTTAGAACGAACGAATATGCAAAAATTTTTTGTCGGAAAACTCAACTTTCTGAGAAATTCAACTTTGAATTTCTAAAAAAGTCGCTTTCACGACTAAAAATTTTCACGTTATTACTGCCGAGTTTCATTAATTTTGCGAACGGAAACCGCACTACACTACACTTAACACTATTTATAGCCTCCTAGTCCATCGTTGCAAGCATAAAAACCCCTGAAATTATAAAAATTTGCGTTATTTTCATTGCACTTACCTTTACTCCTGATGACATCTCCCTGGAACTGTCATCCACATCTCATTCCAGCTCTACTCTTCATGGGAACGTTCAGAAAATTATAAATTTTACAAACTGTTTATTAAGAGGGAATTCTAGTTAATAGACAGTTTGTAAAAGGGAAATTCCTAGTTATTAGGCAGTTTGTAAAAGGAAAATTCCCTCTAATAAATAGGCAGTTTGTAAAAGGAAAATTCCCTCTAATAAATAGACAGTTTGTAAAAGGAAAATTCCCTCTAATAGACAGTTTGTAAAAGGAAAATACCTAGTTAATAGGCAGTTTGTAAAAGGAAAATTCCCTCTAATAAATAGGCAATTTGTAAAAGGAAAATTCCCTCTAATAGACAGTTTGTAAAAGGAAAATTCCCTCTAATAGACAGTTTGTAAAAGGAAAATTCCCTCTTAATAGACAGGTAGAAGGAAAATTCCCTCTAATAAATAGACAGTTTGTAAAAGGAAAATTCCTAATTAATAGAGAGTTTGTAAAAGGAAAATTCCCTCTTAATAGACAGTTTCTAAAATTTGTAATTTTCTGAACGTTCCCATAAAGAGTAGAGCTGGAATGAGATGTGGATGACAGTTCCAGGGAGATGTCATCAGGAGTAAAGGTAAGTACAATGAAAATAACGCAAATTTTTATAATTTCAGGGGTTTTTATGCTTGCAACGATGGACTAGGAGGCTATAAATAGTGTTTAGTGTAGTGTAGTGCGGTTTCCGTTCGCAAAATTAATGAAACTCGGCAGTAATAACGTGAAAATTTTTAGTCGTGAAAGCGACTTTTTTAGAAATTCAAAGTTGAATTTCTCAGAAAGTTGAGCTTTCCGACAAAAAATTTTTGCATATTCGTTCGTTCTAAGCCTAGACGAACGTTCCTACCGAGTTTCATTAAAATCGGTGTGGTTACCCCAGTCTTAACTTAAGCCTTTAATTTCAGTGGAGATAGCGATTTATTTATTGGAAATTAATTTCTACGACCTAGGATTTTAGAGAAGTCATCATTGTTGTTGATCGAATGAAAGCCAGAGCTAATTCTGTTTGTTTTTATTTTTCAGAACCGACTTTCGTTTTTAGTCTGGATCGAGAAATAGATTTTATATTTGCAGGCATCGAGAAGACTACTCTACCCTCTATGTCCCGGATAGACCTCGTAGGGTAATTTCCCGTTCACTTCTATTGCCTCTTGTTAAGTTTACGGATAACCTCCTAGCGAAGATTTGAAATAGTGATTTATTTTTGAATTTCAAAATAAAAAGATGTGAAATTTTAAAGAAATTAATAAATCGTTTTTCTAGGATTCCATTAATTTGTTTCGTTTTACCCTTTTAAAAACAGCTACAACAATAATTTTATGAACTCACAGTCAAAGAAGTTCACGAAACATTCAACATGACAGATAAGTATAGTATTTACAATGTTCTATATTTATCAAAGTCAGGCTACCATCGATAATATACCCTGAGAAATATAAAAGTACGGATTATACTCATCTGGACAATAGAATGAATTATGCTCATCTGGACAGTAGAAATTATTGTAATAGAGTAAAATTTTAAGAAACCCGTAAGCCTTCGAACTATGACAAGATTCCACTCATTAGAAAGAGCCAGAAAAAAAAGAAAAACAATATATTAGATGGAAAATATACTAAAGAGACCGGTTGTTTTTCCTAAAGCTAACACAAAGGGCCTGTGCCAATTGGAAACTTGAGGAAACTCGAGGTGAATTGAGGTCAAGAAATTTTCTCTGGTGAATTTATATTTCACAAATTTGCTGTGCCAAACGAAGATGAAATTTTGAGAGTTCAAGGTGGACGACAACTAAGGGATTTCTTGCGGAAAGTTTATTTTATCAATCGAAATGAGGAGAATACAAAAGAAATATTTTCCACTGCTGATGGCATCTTAATACAAGCATACAGTGTATTTCCACTTCCGTTGAGGATTTATTGCTTTTCTATATAAATAGAAGAGAGATCCGCCAGGTTAAATATTTGTGCAATTTGTGTTATATTGGTTTTCCTGTTTATTTTTTTGCTTGCTTTCCATTTTTTATTTGTATTTTATTTCAATTATTTAATCTGTAAATTGTTAATCAATTAATTAATAGTTATTTTATTATGTGTTATTTAATTTATTTACTATTTGTAATTTTATTTATTTATTAATTGTTTTTATTTTAATTTTAGTAAAATGCCACGAAAAAAGTCTGACTTCAAAAAAAAAAGTAAATTATTATTAAAAATAGTTATAAACTAAAGTTATCTACTTCATTCATAAAATTCAATTTTTATATGTTATTTTATGTTTTTATAGGTAGTTGTTAATGAATGAATCATTAATCATACTATAGTCAAATATGAGATGCATCAAATAAAAATGTTAACTCTCCTAAATTTGTTACAGAACACTTTTAAACTTAGCGTAATAGTCCAGGCTACCAAGGTTTTCACCTCCGAATTTTTTGAGCATGCATCGATTTTAATGAAATTTTGACAGCATGTAGGGAATACCTCAAAAAGCAAAATCTACCCTATCCCGATGTGTGCTTTTTCCCTGGGGGTGAGTTCCACCCCAACTAGGGGGTGAAAATTTTTTTGTGGAAAATAACCACGGAAATCGATAGAGGAACAAATTTTAAGCAAAAATTGTTCTTAGCATTTTTTTTGAAAACTCAATAGTTTTCGAGTTATACGCGATTGAAAATTGGCATTTTTCGTGAAAAAAACCACGTTTTTAATCGATTTTTTATGAATAACTCAAAAACTATTCATTTTATCAACAAAAGTGTAACAACCAAAAATGAAGCTTATAAAAAAACAAAGAGATTGGTGCCTTTTAATTGATTGTAGGCCTAATACAAACCGAGTAATGATTTATTGAAGGTTGAATACATTATTTGAACGAAAAATTTTTAAAATTCAACGTCAAATAACGGAAAAATGGTCAATTTTTCGAGAAAATTGCATAGAACCTTTTTCAAAGTATTTTTAAAAAGCTTTAAACTGAGGGTTACTAGAACTCTCTAGCATGAAAACTAAGAGAGTTATGGCCGAAATAAAATTGATTTATATTTTTTTTGTAGAAAAAAAACTCAATTTCACCCTTGGCAATAGTACCCAAATTGAAATAAAAAGATAATTCATGGTCAATTTACTTTATTTATGTACTCACAATGATTTGTGAGAGTTTGAACGATTTAGAATGCATAATTCCGAAAAAAATTATGATTAAAGTCGAAAAATTATTTTCGAAATTTTCAAAATTTTTTCTTTTTTTCAAAATTTCGGAGAAACTATAGGATATACGTAAAAATTAGTAAGGAACAAAAAGTTAGCTTTTTTTTAACAAACATTTTGCTTTTTTTAAATTTTTTTTAGCTTGTAAAATAACTGAGATATGACCTTCCAAAGCTTGCCCTAACGTATGACTGGTGCCATTTTAGAACCCTTTAAACGTTGCCCTATTAAAAATAAAGGGCTCAACAAATGTAAAACTTTTATATGCTTATGGCTTATGAAATTCCCTTTAAAACTACGTTTTGAGCGACTAAATAGCTTGAAAATTAACCGAGATATGGCCAAAAAACAAAAAACAAATTTCTACAAAAAAAATATAAATCAATTTTATTTCGGCCATAACTCTCTTAGTTTTCATGCTAGAGAGTTCTAGTAACCCTCAGTTTAAAGCTTTTTAAAAATACTTTGAAAAAGGTTCTATGCAATTTTCTCGAAAAATTGACCATTTTTCCGTTATTTGACGTTGAATTTTAAAAAATTTTCGTTCAAATAATGTATTCAACCTTCAATAAATCATTACTCGGTTTGTATTAGGCCTACAATCAATTAAAAGGCACCAGTCTCTTTGTTTTATTATAAGCTTCATTTTTGGTTCTTACACTTTTGTTGATAAAATGAATAGTTTTTGAGTTATTCATAAAAAATCGATTAAAAACGTGGTTTTTTCACGAAAAATGCCAATTTTCAATCGCGTATAACTCGAAAACTATTGAGTTTTCAAAAAAAATGCTAAGAACAATTTTTGCTTAAAATTTGTTCCTCTATCGATTTCCGTGGTTATTTTCCACAAAAAAATTTTCACCCCCTAGTTGGGGTGGAACTCACCCCCAGGGAAAAAGCACACATCGGGATAGGGTAGATTTTGCTTTTTGAGGTATTCCCTACATGCTGTCAAAATTTCATTAAAATCGATGCATGCTCAAAAAATTCGGAGGTAATACCTCTTTTTTACCTTGGTAGCCTGGACTATAACGTTTCATTCTCAATCAATTTTTAAATCAGCTAAAACGTTTTTATCTTTATCAGTGAATATTGATTTAACTGTATTAAAAAGATTAGGATAAAATTAATTCAACGTGTTATACCAACTTAGCCATAGCAACGCGTGGCCGGGTTTTAAAATTGCAGCAGCTAATATAATGTAAATTAGTCCTTTTCTTTGACACATTATGGCCTAATTTCCTTCAAAATGAACTCTTCACGTGCTGAAACTTCAAATTCTCACGAAAAATGAGCAAATAACTGAGCAAATTGTGCATTTAAGTGCACTGAGTGGACACCATTGCGCAATATTTTACACAGTTTTATTGTGCAATACAACTGAGCGTGTATGGCAGGCCTTAGAGTAGGTCAGTGATTAAAAAACCACATTACCGGTTAATTTTTCGAGTAATCTCAAATTGTACCAGGGCCTACTGTATAGATTTCGTGCGAAAATATCATCCCAAGGGAATGCAGTAGGCGTATTTATTTAGGCTTTAAGATTTGTGTCGAATTTTCAAAGTTGATGCAGTATAATGTAAAATGGATAGAGTGTAAGAGAAAACAAAAATGTCTTGGCACTATGATCAAAATCTGACAATTATAATTTAATTTAAAAAGGCGCTTCACGAGAAAATCTGAGCACCAGATGTCGCGGTGCAGCAATGAACCGGTTCGTCTACGAGAAGCGGTCGCAAAACCGGATGTAGTGAAGCTGATCGAAAGCAGAACGAAACTTTACACAAACGCCATTAAGATCTTCTGGTTACGACAACCATTTTAATCACATGTGAGTATAGTGAACTCCTGAATAATTATAGTTTAATCCAGTTAAACCGTGATTTAATTGAGAAATTGTGAGGTGGTTAGTAGTGACTGTGGCCGACGAGCATAAAATATATGCACTTTGAGCGGCTTCTGAGAAATAACATTATTTTTTGACACTTATTGATTGTCGTCCAGTTGATGTTTTGTCTCCCGGAGCTTTCATTGCTATCATTTTCCATTCGTCTAACCCTCTACGGACGTAAGCTGATTAAAGTGATACCGGTGCAATATATTTTGGGCTCGGGTCAATATCACCCTAGTTTTCGGTGATTTATGGGTGGGAGTAGTGCAAGCGTTGCGGAAAATTTCTTTAGTTTCCAGCAGTCGCAAACTTAATGGTGCGTTCTTTGTCCACTATCTGACCTAGGGAAGGAAAGCTTAGTCGAACTTCGCTAGGTCGCGAATTTGAGATTAAAATTCATCAAGGGTTTTGATTTCCCATTATTGGCGCGGATGACACGTTCTTGATTTTCGCCGCTAGGAAAATACGTGCATCAGTATTAGGAGTAGCTGCGGTAATGTTCTATCGAGTGTGTGTGTGAAGTGCTGTGCTGGGCATAACGATGTCCACATTAAGTCGATATAAAGAGCGATTGAGCATCGTGTTGGTACGATGGACTGATGATTGGATCGCCGCATTACCGCGTGTCGCATTTTTTTTTTCTTCTGTGGAATGTCAGCCAAAAAATGTTTCATGGCGTTCGAATCTTCGAAATTCTGGGGTTTTCCTTTTTTAATTCGGCAAAATTCCTTGTCACCCCAGACCCATTCTCTGGATTCTCACGATACTTGGACGAAAATTTGCTCTTGCCAACACTACCATGATTTCTGAGCTTATAACCTCAGCTGCAGGCAGCAGTCTGATTTAACTAATAGGTTTTTGTCAAATAATTTCGGTGCAATGAACTGTAGGCCCAACATCCTTAAATTTTTATTATTTTACACAAAAATCCAAAATTTTTGGTTTTTTTACTAGATTTTGCGATGAGTCACTGTCAAACCTTTTAATAGGCCAAGGCTGACTGATTTGTCTAGCAGAGTGCTCAGTTCAAATAAGTATATCCAATATCTTTAAAGGTCGAGACGGTCGCTGATATGAAGTCTGCTCATATGGGAATGTGTCTGCAAAAGTTGTAAAAGCACTCCTTCGCAGGACAGTAAACTGTTCAATCGTTTAGAGTGATTGTGCACTTTAATACCATTTTGGAGCTGGTAATATTGAATACAGAAAACAAAGGCAATTCCAAATTTAAAGTTCCCACGTAAAATAAGCTTCCTCATGCACTCATATATTAATACCATTTCACTGCGTTTCAAAATGATAAAAGCATCGCATTTTTCACACATTTCCAGAAATTCTATAAAATTTTTCCCAGACTGTTAATACTCTTTTAAAACGGAGTAATGTCATTTTTATTGAGGTATATAGATTGTTAAGTTTTATTTACAATGTTTAATATCTTTTTCTTTTATCCCGCCGTCGCCCAGGATGTTTTTTCTTGTTATATCGTGTAGGATTCTTGAAAAATTGCGAACTATTGCAACTTATCAAATTGATTGACGGGCAATCGTTCGCATAGACAGTTGTAATTTTGAAACGCTATCAACACATAGCTAAACTGCTTATTTGTCCCAACAACTTTGCTTTGTTAAAAAATGTGTTGTAGCTATTGCTCAAACTTGCAATCGTTGTACCTTTTTAAATTATTGCAACACTTCCTATGGCATAATTTTTAAGTATCTTTTTGAGCAGTTGTGAAACCTTTATTTTTTTTTATTTTTTTGGTAATGTATTATATGAGCCTTTTTGTTTTTAACGGCATGTAGATTATCGCAGACAACACGTTTGAATTTACTGGAGAAGTCGTTGTATTTTAAAAAATTACGGTGTAGACCTCAAACTGCTTTCCCTTCACGCCTGCATTACTACAGTATGAAAAACACACACAAAGCATTTGGGTACACTTGACACTTATCGCACTTACGTTCATGTTCTATGAATATAATATGTCCCCAATGAAAACACTATCGGGTCATCTTTTAAATGCGGGAAATCAGACTTTTTCTAGACAGTAAACATTTCAAGCAAGCGACTGTATGCAATGCCTATTTTTCCTATTGACTTTTCAACCAGTAAAAACTACAGATGAAAAATATAAAAAATACATTTTCAGCATTTGAAAGGGTGCAAAACAAAAAGAACTTTTTAGCTCTCAGTTTCTTACTCAGTATTTGGTATAAAAATAGTTTTTATCACCTAAGAGCATAATCATATTGAGTCTATTACTATTCTAATATTATGCATGGGTATTTTCTGTGATATATTTTGCCATTCATTTCTCAATGTTTCCGTTATATTTTATTTCTTAGATTTAAAGCCTGATTATTCGACATTTAAGAGTCCCGAAAAAGTTTTTAGTGGTATTCAATCCCAGTGATTGGGCCGACTAATGAATCTCATTAATCTTCATCAATCCTTAACTAGCTTCAATATGTTTTTTGAAATCATTGTTATATTGAAACACCCATCGCAGTGGCATTTCTCATCCATAACCAACCAGCTACATAGCTTTTTCAAAAGTCTCCTTAAATTTAAAACCACCTATTTATGCCAATTATTTGGAAGAAAGGACCTACACTGTTAGCTGGTAACAAGTTCTACACCATTAAATCACCTCTGTGATTTGCTGAGACATTGCAATTTCATGGATAGAATCGTTCACTTTTCCGCCTGCATTCAATAGTCATTTATCGGAATTTATCAAATTAAGTTTGGATTCATCATTAAACAATGCTGTTAAGATGTTAAGGCATAGCATTAACCAACCTTCTCAATATTTCAAGATTTGTTTTGTGTGTATAACAATAGTTACGTAATAAACACATGGTAGAGTCTTAAAAGCACAAAATAAATACACATCAAATCCTAGACGGTGTTAATGTAAATGAATTGGATAGAGATTATAAGAACAATATACCGAAACGTACAGACACTTTTTACATGTTCCTAGTTGGAGCAGTTATAGTAGCAGAAAACCGCGAAAAAAAGGGATTTGGAACTTTTTTTTATTTATTTTTTTCTCTTCTTAAAAGCACGAAGTTAAAGCGTTTATTTTATTCATACCAGCCATTATTTTCGAAGTATAGCGACAGGATCTTTCTGATAAAATGCGCCATTAGTTTATTCACGACTAATCTGAGTTCCGCGCGGAGTTCAACGGAACGTTAATTCCTATTTCCATTGGCATTTTAAAAAGTTTTAATATTTTCGAAATCAGCTGAAAAGTGTGAAAAATTGAATGGATCCAAACGAAATGTTCATCTCCTATCCTCTCTGATCGTTCGTCAATTTTGCGGTTTCCGGCCAATAATTGTTGAATTTCATCAATGCATTATCAATTGTTGATTTCGATGGCCTGCCAGAACAGTTGTCATCGTCGACGAACTCACGACCACTTCTGATGTGGTTCTGCCACTTGAAAACGTTTGATCACATCAGAGAATCGTCGCCAAAACACGTTTGCAACGTTTTTGGACCATTAATTTCAATTTTAACACAAAAATTAATGCAAATTCGATAATAATCGTAAAAAGTCGAGAGGAAGAGATTATGTTAACTCTTAATGGCCGCATTGGGTTATGGCAACCCCAGAGCCCATATACAATTGGGTAGTACATAGAAACCGTTACAGTTCCGGGTCTGAGGTAGAGATTTATAACTTATAGGGTCCTTCTTCTAAAAGTTCCCCACCATAGCAGGTTCGATACGTCATCACAAAATGGAGAAGCTGTGGCTGAATTCAGTACTTGGGTTACTCTCACCCTGTGCGCATTTTTGTATATATTGCGTGTCTCTACTTAAACCATTTTTAACGACATGATTAGCGAAACTAACTGAGATTGAGAATTTTTTAAATTATGAGGATTTACCTGAAAATGAGGATTCTCAGGATTTACGAGCGGAAGTGCTTAAAATGTGAAAGAATATATCGCACGGATTTGTATGAATTGTTATTTGAAAATTTCAAATTAAGAAAATAGTAAGTTCTTTTTCTATTAATGTAAAATTTTGTTTAACAACAAACTACTATTATGCTGATTTAATATGTAATATATATTCATATTGAATTTAATTTCTTTAAAAAAGGATATCAACTTCATCTCTAGAAAAAAAAATATATTTTTTCAAGCAATCGGAATTACATTAATTTCAAAATACGTTCGATTCCCTTCAAAGTTCCATTGGAACAATTTTTGTCTTTGTTCTATAAAAAAAAAAAAAAAAAAAAAATATTAATTAAAAAGAAAGCAGAAAAAAATCGCTAACAAGACGCTGTGATAGCTACAAGTGTTAATGTATGACCTCAAAAATTATAGAGAATGTCAATGAAGGTTCTACCAATCAAAAAAAAAAAAAGTATTACGATCGGAGAACGGATGGCAGTGTACGTAAAAAGTCTCTTTTTGACCGTGATAGCGTTTGTAGTAACTTTAGATTGGTTTGCAATTCCTAGGTGAAATGAAAACAATTTGAACCTGTTCTTCCTAAATATTGTTTCACCACCAAGAATATTTCCGTCCCGCTGATGGAAACTATCGCTTTATATATCCATTGAATTTAATAAACAAAAAAACCGGCCAAGAGCGTGTATTTAGAATAAATACCTGCATAATTCATAAATTATTATTATTTTAATTAAAAATTGCGAAAACTACACCCGACTCGATAGTATTCCCTTCCTTTTCAAAACAATAAAAACGGCTTTTCAAAATTAAGTTTGCTTCAGTGTATGTTACAGTTCTTGTTTACATTACTTAGAGCTATTCCCGAATTTTTATTCCTGAAAACAACTGGGTTCAAAAAGTTAAGGAGTGAGACGTCTTTATAGCGAATTTGAAAGGGAACATGTTAGGTTTAAAATTTAAAAGACCCAAGCTTGTGATATTGCATTTTGAAAGAGCTCCCGAATGACATCTCATGGGGTTAGTGAAAAAAAAAAACTTTTCTCTTCGTTTGTCACTGTATGGGAGCAGGTGCCATAACAATTTTTTTCAGTTTTCTTTATGCCAATTTTAGTTTGAAAAAAATGTGCGTCTGAGAGTAGTAGGACTGTAACCCATGGACAGACTAAAGAGTCTAAACTAAGGTTTCCTAGCTATGAAACGCAAAGAATTTTCATCATATTGACTGTTCGTTTCTTAACATTAAATTTGTTAACCAGGCGATATCAGTATTAAATGTTTTTAAAATTAAAAAATTTAAATTAAAATTTAAAATAATTTGTATGCAGAATGCGTAATAACCCACATATTTTATTTACAGACGGAACCACCCCCAAAGCCGATTGGTTTGCTTAGAACTTTGTGTAGTAACGTTCATATTGAAATAAAGAAAAATGGCTGATATCGATGATACTCACTTTGAGACTGGAGACTCTGGTGCTTCAGCAACTTTCCCCATGCAATGTTCAGCATTGCGTAAAAATGGTTTTGTCATGCTTAAAGGACGTCCATGCAAAATTGTCGAAATGTCAACTTCAAAGACCGGCAAACACGGTCATGCTAAAGTCCACTTGGTCGGTATCGACATTTTCAACGGCAAGAAGTAAGTTACAATTAAAATGTTATTAATTAATTATTCTAATATGATTTGCATACCCATAGGTACGAAGATATTTGTCCTTCTACTCACAACATGGATGTACCTCACGTTAAACGTGAAGACTATCAGTTGACTGATATCAGCGATGACAACTATTTAACCCTTATGAACGACAACGGTGACTTACGTGAAGATCTAAAAGTTCCAGAAGGCGACTTGGGCAATCAACTACGTTCAGAGTTTGAGTCTGGCAAGGAATTATTGGTAAATTTTGTCTCGATTGTTTTATTTTTTTAATGTTCATATGTAATAGTTAGCCTTGATGTACTGAATTTTAACGTACACACATCAGGAACAAACAAGCTGAGCTGAACATTTTCTTTTAGATTTCTGCCAGCAGAACCCTAATTCCACGTCACAGTCACATTTACAGCCTTAAGGCCCAAACAGAATAGGCCGCTGTAGCCTGCCGCGCGCGCTGGATTCTTGTCTTGGCTGCCGCTTCCGATAATCTGCCGCACTGCCTGTAGCTAGGTACAAACACAATGTTGCCGCTCATAATTTTGTTCGAGAACTGATAAAATTATGATTTTACATCAAATTTCTCAATTTTGGGACATTCATAAGCATTTCCTAGCAAGCGCAAGGCAGCGAAAACTTGTTTCGCGTAAAATACTAAAACTAGCAGTCCGCAATTGCTCTAGCTTGAGACATGTCAAACTTGGTGCGCACCAAAAGTTAAAAGTTGGCAAAAATGAACTTCAGAGACCGCGCCAAGCGGTAGGCGAGCTACACATTCTGGCTGTAGCATTGTGCCCCCGTGCTTCAACTTTTGTTAGCGCCAGCCAAGACAAGAACTCAGCGGTTGCGCCAGGCTACACCGGCGTATTCTGTTTGGGCCTTTATTCTACGCACTGACATGAAAGAACTGCAGTAAAGTCAGTATCTCAGTGGAATTTGCAAATCTAGACTATTGGTTTAACACTAGCTTTACGAACATTTATTGTATGATTTGTAGAGATTCAGAAAAAATAAGTTTATATTATATCTCCATTCGAAATAAATCGCTCGATAGGTAAGGAATTAAAAAGAACATATCGTATTACATCAGTTAGATGAAACATATTTCACTAAAAATTGATAAATACGATTTCTGTAAATTTCGCCACGAAATCTGAAACGCGTCAAATTGACGCGTTCAGTAAACCTAGCGTTAAAGAGGTGGTGCAGTCCTGCGCGATTCATGTGGGCACGATAACTCTTATATTCCTTAATCGAGTTCGATCAAATTTTTCGTACAGAATCTTGCAACCATCAAAAACTATTTATTTCTTTTGGGTACTGTTGCAAGGCATACTATAGTGCAAAGAACTTCTAAATAGCAAGAAGCTTCATCAACCCAAAAATTGTGTATGCCCTTGGTTTAATTATGGAAGCAGGTGGGAAATGTCAGAGGGGAGCGCTTAGTGTATAGAATTGTATAGTGTCAGTTTTTGTCATAGTGCCTAGCTCTATTATTACGATTTACACCAACAAATCTGACAAAAAGTGTCAGAGGGATTTTTTTATTATTTTTTCCGCAAAATCGAATGGCGGTATTGTATTTTCAAAATAACCACTTTTGTATAAGTTGTTTTTTTTTTTCTCAATCCTAAAACTATTCCTGAACTTTGAGAGCTAATAAACTAACGAAGTGCTATCTTCACGAAAAAAGTGTATGGAACATTTTATGCCCTTTTCAATGGACTTGGTTCCGTTCGTGTAAAATTTTTGTTCACGAGATAAAGAGGAAACTCTAGTAAAGTATTCTTTACCATGTTATTTTTATGGAAAACTAAGAATTTCAATGAGCCAAAAGTAATATTAATATTAAGATCTACCCTTGAACCAGAATTTTTTTTATGTACTTGCAACTATTAAACCTGTTTGAAAGGAAAACAAAATTCTTACTTACTTACTACTTAGGCACAAATAGATCCCAGAAGGATTCCATCTCTGCAAAAACATACGAAACGTTTTAAATATGTTACGACAACAGCTAATGTGATTAAAGAGTTATTAATTTTGTCTAGCTATAATCGCATTTTATTCTAGACCACAGAGCAGCGCAAACATGTTTCTAGAGAATTAAAACTTTCGGTCCAAAAGTTCCTTATTCTCATGATAAAAAGTTAAGCGGCAACGGATCACTTCAGCGCGCCGGTGACAACGCTATCTACAGGTTATAGCGGTTCATACACATAGGAAAGAATTTTCATTATTAACAAGAACAGCACGTTCCTATGCTCTTACAGCGGGTTGGCACGCTCGCGATGACGGGCTCCAATAGAAAAATGCTTTTGCTGAGAGCGGGTCGTTCTTTCCTTTATATGTTCTTATGTATCCAAGTTTCCCAATGACACCCAACGAACTTTTTACTGAATCAATAAGATCCTAAGTCAATTTTTGTTTATATTTATGCCACATTCGCAACTCAGAACACAGTACGATACAATAAGTGAAACTGATCGTTTTTTGCAACAAAAGTTATAAAGATTTTTTTTTATGAATTGTTTTATGAATTCTTTCAGGAGAAAAAATCCACGCTGAAGAAAATTATTATCTGAAATTTCAAAGTAAACGTTTGTGGGAGAATTATTAAATTAATACTAAAACTGCTAGAATTTGTTTGGAGGACTTTTAAGAGAGTCATTATTGGATGCAAGACATTCTTTAAAGTACTTCTGTGGATACTAAATTCTTAACACTTTACTTACCGAAATTTTGCATAAGAGAAATTCGATCGCATCAAATGCATTTTCTGCCCTAGTATCTCTTAAATTATTTTTTGAATCTGTGAATGGGATTGCAGTAGGTAAATTGTTAAAAGATAGCGCAATGCCTACGAAAGTTATTTTGTAACCACGGAACATACCTAAGAATTGAAAGAAAAGGTAGCAAAGCCTGATAAAAAACAAAACAAAAACAAGCTCTTAAGAGACGGGTCATATACAATAACAGATTTTTTTTTGGCTCTTGAATTCTTGTTGTCCTGATCGTTGAACACTTTCACAACAAATTCAAGAAATCTTCCACATTCTTGGGGAAAAAGAAAACTACACAACAAACCGTATTAATTGTCTAAACGTTATATTTTATTCAATTTTATTTGGACAATAATACTTTACTTCATTTATTCAATTATTTAAAACTGTTTTCATTTCTCTCATGCGATGAAAAAGACATATTTCAGGAAAAGTTTATAGAAACTATATTACATTTGATAATTGAGGAGAAATTCAAAGTATCAGATGCGACCAAACATTACATTGTGTAGGTTACGCCATTTTCAAAACTATAAAATAGAAAATTAATTGCGATACTTGTATACTTTAAATAAAATTAAAATGATACTTCAAATAAACTAGAGTTTTCAGAATTTATGATTATTGGCAAGAACTTGAGCCATCCACAGCTTTATTTTGCAAATTGCGTAAAATTCTTTTTAACATTTACGAGCAAATATATGCAAAATATTTGCAAAACATTAACAAAAAGATTATTGAAATATGTATAGAAGAAACTAATAAAGATTTTCCCGACTGGTTTTGTGAAAATAGTTTCTGTTATTTTTCATTTTACAAATTTAGTGCTCTTAACACTATTTTTACCTGTATACCTATTTCTACTAAAGGGTGTCATTTGGCACCTTTGTGTTTAAATGAAAATATCTTGGGAATAATTGACATTCTTATTTTTATAAATAAAACAGAATAAATGAATTAAGAAATAAGACCGTTTATAATATTTCTAATGCTTCATGTAAAAAATATTTCAACAAATTCTTCACCATTGTGTGAATGAATTTAAGTCACTGCGAAGTAAATGTCAGAACTCGACTTAGAACTTATCACTGCAATGATCTACAGCGTGATCCAAAAGTATGGAAACGGCTAAATAACTTTCGAGGAATGCATTTTGGAGCAAAAAGTTGTAGACAAAAGTTTTAGGAATTTTCCCCAGCTATTCAATGGTGACCTTAGATTTGACCTTGACCATGGCCTTGAAGGTTATTTCAAGGTCAAGTTGACTTTTTTAAATTGGAACCCTTATTTTTGACCACTGAAATGGAAAGAGCGGACAATTTTACGTCCAACTATGACCTTTACCATGACCTCGAAGGTCATATCAAGGTCAAAATGGCTCTTTAAATAGGAACCTGCATTGTTACTGCGAATTTGCAAAGAGTGGAAGTTTTGCGTCCAAATGTGACCTTAACCACAACCTTGACCTTGAACATGACCTTGGCAATGGCCTTGAAGGTTAACCTTGGCAATGGCCTTGAAGGTTATTTCAAGGTCAAGGTGTTTTTTTGAGGGGGAAACCATGTTTTTGACCACGAAAATGGAAAGAGCGGAAAAGCTAACCTCCGACTATGATCTTGACCATGACCTTGAAGGTCATATCAAGGTCAAGATGGTTCTTTAAAGGGCAACCTGCATTGTGACTGCGGATTTGGAAAGAGCAGAGGTTTTGCGCCCGGATGTGACCTTGACCATGACACACTTGACCTTGCCTTAATCGACTTCACCATGGTCGGTCGTTAACTTTTCCGCTGTTTTCATTTCCGTGGTCGTTAACTTTTCCGCTTTTTCCATTTTCGTGGTCAAAAACATGGTTTCCCCTTCAAAAAACCACCTTGACCTTGATGTAACCTTCAAGGTCATTGCCAAGATCATGTTCAAGGTCAAGGTTGTGGTCAAGGTCACATTTGGACGCAAAACTTCCACTCTTTGCAAATCCGCGGTAACAATGCAGGTTCCTATTTAAAGAGCCATTTTGACCTTGATATGACCTTCGAGGTCATGGTAAAGGTCATAGTTGGACGTAAAATTGTCCGCTCTTTCCATTTCCGTGGTCAAAAATAAGGGTTCCAATTTAAAAAAGTCAACTTGACCTTGAAATGACCTTCAAGGCCATGGTCAAGGTCAAATCTAAGGTTACCATTGAATAGCTGGGGAAAATTCCTAAAACTTTTGTCTACAACTTTTTGCTCCAAAATGCATTCCTCGAAAGTTATTTAGCCGTTCCCATACTTTTGGATCACCCTGTATAGTAAAATGCAAAATTTTGAACAAAATATAGTTGCTATAATGAAAACTCCTTTCTTGGTTTGTTGCTGAAATGGGGATTCCTTAAAATTCAAATGGTGTTGATATTTATGTGTAAATGATTAAATATAATATATAACAAAGTTATAGAATTATTAAGGTGTCAAAAGACTCCTCATGGTAGAAATAGGTATACCACATACGTATTTTAGATCCATAAGGAGAGTGATGGCTCTCAGTCATTTCATAAATCAAATGCAAAATTTTCGATCCTTAAACAATAAGAGCAATTTTTTATTTTGGAGAATTCGAAATTTCTCAGCTCGTTGCTGTCGAAAAATCCTAGTCGCAAAGTACATATTTGCAAAAACGTTCTAACATAGAATAACATGCTGTCACTTCATACGAGAACTAACATTAAATTGTTTTAAAAACTAACTATGGCTGCTGGATCTATTTTCACTGTCAAATCTCCATGATAATTCAGAGCTGCCATGAACTGAGGACATCACCTTAATGTGTTTTTGATCGTCGTTTTGGAGCTTCAAGGCTGGGACACAATGCACGCGACGGAATAAATGGGAATAAATCGCGCGTTCAGGTGCAGTACACGCTACATCCTTGCCAGACTTCAGTCGTGTCGTTGTACTCTGGCCTTTACTGTGGAAAAGCAGATGAAGCGGGACAACTAGTATTTTATGGCTGAATTCGTATCAAATGTGCATATGCAATTTAGTTCATCTCCTATGAATTGTCTCATCTCGTCAGGTCTATAATAAGGCTGATTCAAATATAAAAGGTTCAGAAGGGCATTGACAATAAGTCAAATGCAGTCTTAAAATTGAAATCACAAAATAAAATGTTATAGACTTCGTTTTTTCATTTTTATTTTGTTTTCGGGATGAAACATGATCATAAGGGCTTAACTTGTATTTAAGATTGAAAAATATAAATCGTTAAATATTCCTTATAATAATTTCTTTTTCTTTTTCAGTGCACTGTTCTCAAATCATGCGGAGAGGAGTGCGTTATTGCAATTAAGACCAACACAGCTCTTGACAAATAAAACATAGCACATCATACCTCGTCCCGTTGCTTATTGTTTATTATAATTATATATTTAAATATAATAATAAAAAGAGGAAGTATGAAACACTGATAACTATCGTTTCCCAAAATCAAGATCAGAGTAATCAAAAGTAAAGGAATTATTTCTGCCAACATCAACATTATAATTATTTTGGAAAGCAAGTTCATACAGAATACTACATTATAGGAGAATCAAACATTCTAAGTCTGCAGAAATAAAATAAAATCAACAGAGCTAGTAAAGGAGAAATACACTTTTGTTTTTTACAAAAACAAACCTTTTTTATATTATTTTTATTGCTATTAAACATTTTTTTAAATTAATTTGTGTCTGGATCATAACAGATGTACTAAATACAAAATATAAACCAGAAGAGCAACATGTTTTTCGTAACATTAGAAAAGACCAAGAGCATTAGCCAAGCCAGCCATAAACATTGAGCACGTGGTATGAGAGTGTGTTCCGGGGGTGGTTTTCTTTTGATTTATATTAAAGCTGGTAATGAAAATTAAAACAACGTGTATATGTAATAAATTTAAATGAATATGAAGAAACTTTTTTTGCTAAATAAATTTAAAATAAGAAAGCTGTTAATTACACTACTTATTATTAAATTAAAGAAAGACATGAAACCAAACACAACTTTTGCTTTTCCAATTTTGGTCGGGTCAAGAATTTGTCTGCTTCTAGGGTGTGTGTATCATATTGCAAAACATTATACTTATTTACAGCTTGAAATGAATGCTGAGAGATGAGATTTCGCGAGAAATTAAGTAGGGTTAAGAATAACTTTAAGGGGTTTAAACACTTTTTAATTACATTATTCCATTCAAACTTTTAAGTATCAAAAAGATTAGCATTTGAACTATATTGTATGAAAAAAATGCACCTTTTTATTCTTATTTTAAAGTTTAACAGCGTTTTTCTCAAAACTTAAAACTGAAGTCGGTGTACACGATTACTCAGAAACTAATGCATCGATCTTACTCAAATTTTGCACACTTTTAAATAGTATTGACTATAGGCAATAGTGAACGAAGGATTTTGTTTTACGTTCATCGCAACTTACATGTACTGTGTTTTCATGCAGGGTTCAACTCGAGTTGAACTCGAGTTAGTGTTCATGGAAACTCGGGTTGAGTTGAGTTTCGTTAAACTCCAACGTTAACTTTAACGAAACTCAACTCAACCCGAGTTTCCATGAACACTAACTCGAGTTCAACTCGAGTTGAACCCTGCATGGAAACACAGTAATAGTAATGGATGGCAATATGTATTGTGTTTTCTTACCGAAAAATGAATTTTTCGCATGCAACGCCGCCCAAAATTCGGACTTAAATTTTCTTACAAATCCTTAGTTCATTCCCGAGCTGAACTAGTATACTAAAAAACAAAATTTGATTTTTTGGTTTCAGATAAATGTAGCACAAGGTATGATGTCCACCGCATTTTTAAAAGGTTTTCGAAGACCATCTCAGCGGGCCATTTCCCAACAAATATTTTATAGAATATAGTTCGAATGCTACTCTTTTTAATACTTTAAAGTTTGAATGGAATAGTAATTTTTTTATCATTAAAAATTGTCAAAAAAAAATCGATTTTTTCATAATTTGAAACCCACGTAACTCCTCAATGACAGTTCGATCATAGAGCATTAGGATGGAACATAAGTCGGTTTAGTTGAAGCAATTTCGTGATGTAGTGGTAGTTCTCTTTTGTAGTTGTGCGTTCCAAAAAGGCGGATGTTTTCATCGCGTATAGAGAAAGAGCATTAGATACACGCTCAGTTATATTGCACAATAAAGCTGTGTAAAATATTGCGCAAAAAACTGCGTGAGATGATGTCCACACAGTGCAGTTAAATGCACTATTTGTTCAGTTATTTCCTCATTTTTTGTGATAGTTTGAACCACTGACATAGAGGAACTGGACTGCTAACCGCCGTCTGAAAAACGAGACCATTTTTAGCGCAGGCTCAAACCACATGGCGCAAATCATGCTATTAAAAATTCCCTAAAATACCGCACAATTATGTTTAAAATGAAGCAAATAAAAAATAATTAAGCTGTCATGAACCGATTTCTTTTATATCACGCTTAATTTTAAGTTTTTTCACAAAAATGTTCCTCGCGGCAATCAGCTGCGGTCTTAAGAAAGACAAAGATAGCTATACAAATTATTTTTCTGCCTTTGTCTAACCTTCACATTTCTCGTTTATACCAACCCAAGCTAAAAGTTGTATTACAAAATGAAGTAGCCATCTGTTGGACATCGTTAAACTATTCTAACAGCTGATTGCAACGGAAAATGATGAGTTGGCGGGCAACTTGTAAAGGCTGTCGTGGGTAAAAGTGATGTGCAAAAAGCTTGTGTTTACTTTTATTTATCTATTGGGAGTATCAAAAAGATGTATCACACGCGAAGATACTAGAAAAAACCAAAAGAAGTGCACATACATGGCGCCACCTTCATTTGGCTATTGGCCATTTTTTTTTGTAAATTTGTCTGCCTGCGGGCTTAAGAAAGAGCGAGATAGTTAGAATTCGGTCAAAATTTGGTCTTACTTTTGATGTGAGTTTTTGTACGGGATCAGCAGTCCAGTTCTTATATGTCAGTGGTTTGACCAATCAACACGTGAAGAATTCATTTTGAAGGAAATTAATAGCAAGCCATAATGTGTCACAGAAAAGAATTAATTTACATGCTATTAGCTGCTGCAGTTTTAAATGCAAAAAGAAATAGAAGGGAACGTTACGTTTCTATAAAATCAAGAAGTTTCGTTTTTTTCTCGCTTGAATCCATAGCTGCTGACACACAGAATTGCACATTTATATTGAAAGCAATTCATATGACATTCGCATTTGCCTGCGTAATCACGATAACTTTGCGCAGGTCAAAAACTGTGCTAATAACTGAGTAAATTGTGCATGTGACGAGCTTTATTCAGTTTCCCATTAGTTCTGACGTCACGCAGTTTTATTGTGCAATATAAATAAGCGTGAAGGGCCGGCCTTAAATGCAAAGCAAATATGCCTACTGTAGTCCTCAAAGGTAAATTTTTTCACACTACATGTCAGATATAGATGGTAAGACAGGGTTTCCCTACTGTGTTTTAGTTTACTTCCTGATCTGTAGAATAGTAGGCGTAGAGTAGTGTCCGACATGTTATCTGTCAGTAGTGTCGTGCATGTTAAAAGTAGTGCAAGAATAGTATTAGGCAGAAATAAATAGGGTGAGTTGTTCTTTAATAGTAGCTTGTTTTGTTATTGCTTTATTTGTTTTAAGTTATTGCTTGTAGCCTATGGCTGGTAAGGCCATCTTCAAATAGCATTGGTTTGGGCCGTTCAGGGGTCCGAAGCGTGAGTCCAGCGTCTGTGTGGGTCACGGCTGGACAGGCGATTCATGGGAGAGTCACGATGGTGTTAGTCTGCACCATGCCTGTGTGGTTACCCAGAGCAACCAAATAATATTTACCCGCTACGAATGCTTGTATACGTAGATAGTAGTTGTGACTGCACACTCACTGAGCTCGTCATGCTCATACCATGCCCTTCTTTCTCTTTACAGAAAGAGATGCACAGACACGGTGAAATTGAAGAAGGCTACTAAGTTTTTATAATTTTCTTTAAATAAAAAAACAATTGAAGTTTAAGTGGTTGTCTTTCTTGTTTCATTTTAATTCACTTATTATACAGCCCTTTTTTGCTTCTTTAAGCGGCCCATAAACGGTCCATATTACTGGATTTGTGCAATATAATTGACCGTGTGTAGACAATATTGAAAGGTTGTGCAATATATTGTACGAAATCAAAATTATTTGAAATATATTGCGCAACCTGGAAAATATTGTGCCGTCTGTTGGCAATATTGTACAATATTCTGTCAGTCATGTTGGTGGTAGACAAGTGGTAGAGAACGCGTCGTGATGGCGGATAAAAAACTCATTTTGGAATTTATTGAAGTTTACTATGGACTTCCGGCTCTATGCACATTGTTCCTAGTAGGTTCAAAACCACCCACAATTCGTAATTTTTAACGAAATACTCGTGATGAGAAAGCGAAGAGAAACTCGAAGCGCTTTTTGGCAAAAATGTCTTGGGTGATTTTAAAAATTCTAATTACTTCATTTTGATTTCGAAACTTCAGCATATTGAAACTTCAATCTTACGATCCAGTAAGCAAAATCTGGAAAAAATGAAAAATAGGATTTTGAGGTTTCTGAATCAGAACTAGGCATTTACTTACTCGCACACGAGTATTCTCCAACAAGGATTTCCAAATTTCGTTAAAAATTACAACTTGTGGGTGGTTTTGAACCAATTTAGCAATATAGCCCTGGTTTGAAATTATTGTGTGCTCCGCTCGCTTTGCGAAAAGTATCGGGTGATCTTGATTTGTTCGTAAATCTGAACAAGCTTAAAAGCTTTTAAGTAAAAAAGTGTTTTTTAGACGCCATTAATTAAATAAAATAAAATTTCCTTTAGATAAATGATGGGTAAGGATAATATAATGTGTTTGTTGTGTAGCTGGGGAAAAGGCAACGTGTAATGCGTTCACAGAAACGTTTTGTGATAAAAGGTTTTTGTGAGATTAATCCTGCAGGAGTGTTTCACTTTTCGCCCCAAATTCTTGTTTTTCTCTCACTTATTACTACCTATTTCTAGTCTTCTTTATTAATACCTATTTCTAGAATAAATTTCCACTTCGTTCCTCTAACTCTAACGGGGCCAAGGTCGAAAAAAGATAAGGAAAAACGTCACGAGAGTCCCCTCTTGTTATAGATACTCAGTCTACTACTACTACTTTCTAGACGTCAATCAAAACCCCCGGGAAACACTATATAGGCCCAATTACAATGATCGGATATGAACGGATAGAAATATCAAAGTACGCAGTGAAACGGATAGGAAAAAAACACCGATTACAATGACGTACCTGTTCGAATTAAAACGTCAAAGTAGTTTCTTCAAATTTCAAAAGTGCGAAAGTAGAAATGCATATAAATCGGAAAAGAAAAGCATTTTCAATATTTCTAATGTTGTGTAAAACTTAAAAAATTTAAAAGTAGAAGAAAAAACCGGTGGTGGGAGTTCTCCTGATTGACACTTCAATCCGTGAATCCGTCGATTTCTAAACATACGAAATTTACTGCGCGTAGTTCCGATCGAATGCGCTTGTATCCGTTCAATGTAATCGCTGAGGTAGAAAACGTATGGTGGGAAAACCAATTTGACATTTCAACTCGGTTCTCTTGCGCTCGGATCCGGTCATTGTAATTGGGCCTTATGTATTCCAGGGGGTTTTACCACAGTACATTTCGCTTGCATGGATTTTTTTAGTCTTGTATGTGGAAGACTGTCAAGGATTTCAACCCCAGTAGGAAAAAAAGTACTTGGAAAGCCCTCCTGAAGCGCTTTTTAGAAGCACCAAAGGGCTTACGATCCATAAGAAGCTTCGCTTTATTTTAAAAATGCGTGTCATTAGAAGTAAGCATTTTATTTTTGCATACATAAAAGAACTTTTCAAGGGGTCTAGAAAGAGGAATTTTAAAGTTCTTTATAAAATGTCCGTTCCAAACGCTTAATAAAAGGCAGTTTAAAGTGCTTTTCAAGTATATAACAGTAACTTCGTAAAACAATATAATTTTAAAATTACAAAAAATGCTTGCCTCGCCATTTCTTAAATTTCGTTTTCTTTTTTTCGTTCCGTAGGAGTATTGTCGCTAACACTGTTGCTGGCTTCATCGACCTCAACGGAAAATGTTTGCATTAAGGGGGTCCTCTAGTTTCTCGGCTGTTTATTTACGGCTTTTTCAATAATTGTTTGCGGGCAAACCATCGAAATAATCAATCTCATTGTTTTTGCATAATATTTATTAACATTTAAATAAGCTTTACACATTTTTTGAAGTCAAAATATATAATAGAGTAAAAGTTATAGTGGCCGACAGGAAGACATCAAGTAAAAGAGGTGTTTGACGGTGACCAAGATTGCGGCTGCTCTACTTATCTGAAATCAATAAACCAAACGGCATTTTAATCTTCATATTTAAGACTAGCGATTGTACTAGAATGAATTCTAAATTACAAAAATTGACTTTTTTATACACTTTTGAAAATTACATTCTATTTTTTACTCAATTTTTCTTAAGTTTTTCGCTCGTAGAAAAAAAACTATCGAAGCAATCATGATAATCCTAGTTCAATCGCTGGCTTATAACATATTAAAGATGCTGTATAAATTTGAACAAGATCGGTGCAGTAGTTTCTGAAATATCGTGGTCACCGTTTCAAAAAATGGTGTTTCGAGAAAAACGCGTTTGAAAGTTCGCGCAGCCCAGCGCGTTCTTCGTATACCTGCTCCGTTCTAGGGCCGTAACTTGTGAACCACTTCAAATATCGAAAAATCCTTTGGCACACATTTTCTACACATGTTGTAGATGTGATTTATGAAACAAAAAAAAAATCGATTTTTTCGACCCGAGAAACTAGAGGATCCCCTTAATGTATTTTAAGGTGACTGTACCATTGAAGATGTTCCATAAACTTCATTAAACATATCGTAAAAGAGCCACTGTGTTGCACTTCGTCCCGTTTGTTTCTTCCTTTTTTTTATTCTTTGAAATGTTGTTAATAAGTTATTAATTTTTTTTAGATATTTCTTCACGTGAAAAAGCATATTCAGAAGAAGTTTTCTTTAAATAATTATGGACCAATCCCCATTACAGACTTCTTTCTTCTACCAGATAAAAATTCGCCTTCCAATTTTAATCTTTTTACTATTAATAATTTTGTATCTGCGGTACTACTACATCGCATATCAGAAGAGCTTCCTTCTCCAAAGAAATCAACACTGAAAAAGATAATTCTGAACTAATTTTATTTTATTAATTATGTTTATATTTACGAAGTATTAGGATTATTTTATGCCATTGTGAAAACACAAATTTATCAACTGATTTAGCTAGGCTGATAGTTTAGGTTATGTATGTATATGATAGATAGATAGATCTTTATTCGCCTTTTTTTTTTTTTTTTTTACACAGGTTTGCATACAGAGTAGGCTTATAATACTACGACATCGCAGAGCTATCACGTTATGCTCAATCTAGATAAGCTGCTATAAGAGCTATGACGTTTCATACATACGAGCTATGAACACATTGAAAGTACCTACATACATACATTTAGAGCACACACTTGCGATTAGTGTGATTATACCTATACTTAGACTCGATGGTCTGCTACACTACTTACACACTAGTTAACGAGAACACTTACGTGCTAAATGGGTAACAATGTCTCTTGTGCGACCCGAGCGTTACAATAATACAAGCACGGAATCGATGATGCTACCTATCACACCAGCAGAAGTACTTTAATGTTCAAAAGTGGTGAAAGTATTTTGTTAAACAAAAAGGTGCTATGCATTACGATAATATTTACAAAGATGTACAATGGTTAGCTTAAGGAAACAGAAAGCGATATTGTGAAGTTTGTGTATTACATAGTTAAAATAATATATGGATATAATCCATTCAATTGATATTCATCGTTAAATCTTTTATAAAATTCTAAAAAAAGTAACAAATAGATTAGATAGCAGCCCAGAACCTGCTGGTGGTCTGTACTGCCTCTTATGATTAAAATATATTTATCTAATATAGATAATACATCTTACACAGAGTGCAATGATATATGTATGTATATGAGCTTTATATACTGTAAATTTAATGTCAGATCTTTAGTACTACTGCCAATATGAATTTTCTGCTTTTAGCAGTGAAAGCACAAAAACGCACTGCAAAAGCAGTTTTTAATTAAAACTGTAAACATTAACTCAACCAAGATGTATAAGGTTTGTACTATATACCGCCAATTGTTCTCGCACTGTAGGGGTGTCTAACTATCGATAGCTCTATCGATAGTATCGATAGTTTTGAACTATCAAAACTATCAATAGTTTTTCTCCCTATCGATACTATCGACATCTTATTTTGAGAACCCGTATAACCGCCAAAAAAGCATTTTCATCTGTCATGTTAGCTTTACGTTACGCTTTGGTACTTTACATTTACTATACTCTATAATATTTACTGACAAAAAAGCTACATTTTTGTGAAAAGTATCCGCATAATAGATCTGTCTGGTGAAATACTAGTTTTACGAATTCTTATAACAATTAATACAATATTCTTATAAGATTCGTGCAAATTAGTAAAAATTCGTAATAAGAGTATTTCACCAGGCAGACCAAGGCCTACTATCGATACTCTATCGATAGTATCGATAGTTTCAAGAAACTATCAATCTATCGATAGTTTGTTTTCCGATAGTTTGACACCCCTATCGCACTGCAATTGTGGGATTTATTAGGGTGCGATCTGGAAATGAAGCCGGTGGCAACAACTAACTTTTATTTGATGAATTTTTGTCAAGTTGCTGCCTGTGGGACATAGGCGGGAGCGAGGTAGACATAATTCGGTATTTTTTCGAACTGAGATTTTGTATGGGACCAGAAATTGATTTACAGTAGATTCCGGATATAACGATCCTCAAGGGACCTGCGACACTTTAGTCGTACTAACCGGACGACGCACAAAACGAACAAACATCGACGAATGAATTTAAGCTTGTTTTTATGTATTAATATTTCTGTAATTATCAAATAATAATATACATAGATTAACACTTAACGGACCATGGGCGCCGTATAGGCGACATGGTACTTTTACTTACTGGGTCCAATGGCGCATATATTGCGCCAAAAACTATTTTATTAATTTTATTACAATTACTGTTGCTATATTTACAAGTGACGCGTTAAGTATTGTGTCATGACCTTTGTGTGTTTTTTTTTCTGCTTGTTATCTACGTTCCGCTATCTTTTTCTGGTTTTTTTGTACATGCACTTGTACATTTCACTGAAATAAAAATATTTATTTTTCTATACTTGATTTATAAATGTTTTAAAGCTTCTCTTCGTCTGAAAAATAGCTGGACCTGGTGAGAAGTGAACTTGAAATTCTTTCGGACCGTTAAGGGTTAATTTCTATAAATAAATAAAACAAATTCATATTAAAATAAACAAAAAATAACTATAAACATTGCACACTACATTCTATGCCTGTAAATTCATATGATTTACTGACGTCGAAAGTCTGTAGTTTTTGTTCGATAGTTAGAATTACGTTCAGCATTGTGAATAAAATACATCATATTTATTACATCATCATCAAAGTTAGTTTGAACAAACACATTGAGCGTTTCTGCAGCCTTCAGAGCCTAGACGCGCTAAAAGTCGAATTAGTCGCCTCCGGTTCGGAACTAATTTTAGCGTACGTAATGATTCCTTGACCTTGGCACATTAGATGGAAAACACTAACTTTGATTTAAGCGCACTAATCAGTATACGTACGTAAGAGAGGGGAGAAAGCCGGGACACGGGGCGGATAGTTATTGTTTGTGCGTAGGTATTGTAAACAACACTGCGCGTCGTTCTAAGCGGACGCTTTCTTGTCAAGATAGGTCGCTATAAGCAGTTGGTCGCTCAAACCGGAGTTGTACTAAACGGATATGTTTTCATAGTACGTCTATATGAAACCAAACTTGAGTTTGTATTTCCGTCACTATTACCACCGTTAGCCGTTATAAACGAAGTCGTTATAACCGAATTCTACTGTATATGTCAGTGGGACTAGCAGTCCAGTTCTTATATATTAGTGATGCAAACCCTGATAAATATCAGGGCAGAGAGTTTGTTGCATTTCCACGTTAAATCCAGACCCGGATGAGAAAAAAAAAAAAAAAAAAAAAAAAAACCTAATAACAATACGGTACGGTCTCACGTGAGATATTTTGTGGCTTTCATAAAAAAAAGAGAACAGGTTTATTATACGCGCAACGCGTTAAGTAGCTTCGTAGCAGACGTATGAAAAGCTCAAATTGTTACATAAAGCACATTAAGCCTAAGTATGTAAAATAGTGAAAGCTTGTAGTAGGCTAATCGACATGCTAGACAAAGAAAGAAGAGCACCACTAGCGTTGAATTTTCATGGATGGGCGCACACTGCAGACCAAATTCAGACATCCCCCCATCGCATTAATCAGCGAACCATCACCAGGCTAGACCTTCTGATCCAGGAATAAGTTCTGGGTCATTTGAATTGAGTTCGACTTCCACTTTGCTAATAGATACTGACTGGTGATTTTAGCTCACTCGCAGTCGTGAAAGTGATTTCGCGGACTGCACTGCTTTGCTTGGCTAACTTGCCTATTGCTATTGTGACTTCTTCATACATATGATGCACTACTTTGACAAATGTCAAAGTAATCGAAGCCAGTAAGAAGTGGATTCGACAGTGTTCCGTCAAACCGTGATCGAGAGAGACCGGCCGCGACTTTCGCGTGTTTTTTAACAACAGTGTGTACTTCCCTAGATCAATTGGCGGCTTGTTCAACCTCAGGCAGTGTAATTATCTTAAAAAGATAGTGCTACGCACCGAACGGCATAACAACAAATCACAGGAATATCAGTGAAATAGATGTGTTTCTGCTTCGTCAGTAGTCACTATCCAATGTCTAATTAAATTGAATATTTGTAATTCCGCATTACGCCTTATTTGGGATATTATGTGCTCAATGGTAAGCCGTGGGATTATCAGCACATATACGCGTTAAAATAATCAGGACATTAGCAGGCCATTCTTCAAATTTCTACCTTTCGATGGCACTCCGTTCGGATTCGAAAACACAAATACCGAGCTATGAGTTCGTGCTGAAAAACTTTCTCGCTGGAGGTAAGTAAAGTACATATACTCTTGTGTATAAATTATTCGCTTTGGGTGGAAAGAGCAGTAGTGTACCGATTTTTACGGAGAAAGTAAAAGATTTCGTAACATAGTTTCCGACCAAATTCTTTTTCGTTGCATTTAGCGTGGATATAGCAGACACCGACGTGCTCACTGACATATAGTTTTCATTATAGAGTTCAGTAAAATTGATTTTGCAACAAGTTCCCATTCCAGTTACCTCCCGGAATTTAATGACACTTTTCAAAAGTAACGAATGTGCACAAAATTGTTGTCGGAAAGCTGTACTTTACGAAAAATTTAACTTTAAATTATTCAAAATGTCAGTTTGCCGACAAACAATTATTTAAAATATTTTCATTTTTTTTTCCCACAAAGTTTCATTCACTATGCGCACTAAACACCACTTGTCCACTTCCTTTTTCTCCCTGTGCGTTTTTTGGTTCATTTGGCCGAGTCTCCGTGTACTTAACCCTTTCGCTATCAGAGCCTCAGGAGTAAAACCGCCACCACACCCCAGACGTCTTATTATTTAAATATAATACCAATTTTCATTTATTTTTGTGGGATGCATTTATAACGTTCTAAATCATTGAAATTAGCAATTTTACAAACCGATTCACATAAATGACACTGGACTGTAGATAAATAACATAACCCATCTGTGTGTGGCACGATTTAGTACAAACAATTTTATAAACTGATAATGAAGACCCGTCACATATTTGTGACGCTGGGCTCAGGAAAGAAAATCGGGTCGTCACATACACCCCTGGCAAAAAAAAAAAAAAAAAACCGATTTGAAATATTTATCTGTTTTCTCAGAAATGAGAACACTCCTCATAAATGGATAATGATGAGGCATTGTAAAACGTTTAAAATAATTATAAGACTATTTATCTACGTGAACATAAAAGGGTGTCAAGTTTTCAAGTTATGTTTGTTGTGCTGTGGTAGTTTAAAGGGTTGAATCTCATAAACGAAGTAACAATTTTGAAATGAAAATGGTTTTAAGTGAGCAGGAAAAGATTAAAATATTGCGTTTTCCGAACGCAGGATTATCAAATGTTGGTATAGCTGAACGGATAAAGTGTAACGAATCATCCGTGAGGCATTTTTTGAAAAAATTTCGGGAAACTGAGGAATCATCCCGAAAAAAAGGAAGTGGAAGAAAACGAAAAATTACCATAAGAGAAGATCGGCTACTGGAGCGGTTAAGTTTACGAAGTCGTTTCTCAAACTCAGGCCAACTGAGAAGAATGTTTGTGGAGGAAACAGGAATAGCGGTATCAAGCAGGACGGTACGCAGGAGGCTCACCGAAGTTGGATTAGTTGCCAGAAGACCGGCAATTTACGCAGAATGTGGAAAGAAAACGGCTGGATTGGACGAAACAGCGCGAACATTTTACTGTTGAAGTTTGGAGGACTGTAATTTTTTCAGATGAATCTAATTTCAACCTAATAGGACCAGATGGAAGGCAGGTTGTTCGCCACAGAGTTGGGGAAAGATACAGCGATGAATGTATTACTCACACTGTGAAATTTTCCTCCTACGTTATGGTTTGGGGATGCATCACAGTCTACGGTGTAGGCCGTATTATTATTCTTGAGGGGTCAGTCAATGCCGCAAAATACAAAGAAATCATCAACGACGGCGTTCTACCGACAACAGAAGAATTGTCCGAAAATATTGAAGAACCTGTTTTTCAAGATGATTCAGCGCCTTGCCATCGAGCAAAGACGGCACTTTTTATTGACATCATGATTATAATAAGGAATAATTTTAAAATTCATTCAATACAGATTACCGATTTGAAAGACACTTTGGGTATAAAGTCTCTTCCTTGGCCATCTAATAGCCCGGACTTGAATTTAATTGGTGGGTAATGGGGAAACAAGTTACCGATAAAAGGCCACAAAATATAAGAGAACTTAAAAGTGTACTTGAGGATATATGGTAGAACGACATAGACCAGGATTTCCTATCAAATCTTTAAGATTGAATGCCTCGTCGAATTTCTAAAGTCATAAATAAAAGCAAGGAGGTAGTACGCGCCACTAAGTAAAATAATAGTGTATTATTATTGTAAAATAAAATGATAATGATAATACTACTTACTGTAAAATAAAGTAATAACAGTAATGTTAACCCTAATATGTAATTAGTTTTATTACTTCCTTGATTGGTTTATTGCTTTTTTACGGATTTTCCCAAGAATGAAGAAATTTATTGCTCCGTAATATTTTATAACCCGTTTAATTACCCTGAGTGTAGGTAGGAAATTTTCGACTTTTTAAAACAAGATCTGCTTGATTTACCATAAGAACATAATAGTGAATTGCGTATTGTAAGAATTTTTGGAAAAAACGTCACCAGTTTGCGAAGTTTATTTCCTCGGCTTTTTTTTTAGCCAGAGATATGTAACTCTGGTAGCGAAAGGGTTAAAGAGATTCACTAGTGTAGTAAATCTCCAAAGCCCTCTGGTGTTCACAATTTGGAAGTAAGGGAGAAAGGAGGAGGGTCAATAAGGCCGGTTTTCGGCCTAAATTCTTTGGCAGGAAGGACTTGAAATTTCGTGTGGAAGAGAGTATGGTGGGGCGAGGAGGAGGGTATTTATGTTTGATTGGTTGTCTAGATGCATTATCTGTATTGTAAAATAAAAAATTTAGCTCAGACATTTTCCATTAGCGTAAATGTATTAAAATAGTGCTATTTATAGCTGCTTTTTCATAACTTTGGGGGGATAGCAGAGAGGGGGGAGGGTATTTGGAAGTTTCGTATTGGTTGAAATTGACTATATATTGATTATAGATTATTGATAAGATGTTAAGTTCTTTTTTATTCACAATGAAAGAAATTGCACACTCTGGAAAATCTTTATTTCAACATTAATAGTTCCATCTACTAACTTCGATCTGAACTCTAGGGAAATCAAAAACCAACTCAACTCGTAAAAATGTTAAATGTTCTTAGAGGTGCACTGAGCCCAGCCGCCAGAAGCCAGGTCAGCAAAACGTGCCCGATAGCGAATCGCTTGAACTGCGCGTAGGAAGGTGCCATGAGCTGTCGTGTCAGCAAAAATTTTGATCCGCGCGATATACTAAGTGTAAGAAGAATTAGAACGGAAATTTAGAAATCATCTACGTTAGCTTTTAATTATTGGAACGTAACACCTTCCCCCTTAAATAAATTGATTTTTCTAAAAGAAAATCAATTTGCAAGATTATAGTCAATATCTCTCAATGAGGAAACCGATGGGTTTCTTGATTCTTTACTTCGAACATGGATTATTGTTTCAGGAATTTTCGATTCTTCTACTCTTATTATTGAAGGACTTTGGACAAATGTGTCGGTTGGCTGATCTGTGGGTTTTGATTTCGCAGAGAATTTACTTCTTACTCTAGTTATATGATTACAATTTTTCTTAGAATTTCTAGATTGTTTACTACACTTATATAATTTGATGAGTACAATTAATATGACTAAAGATATCGTTACATATAATATAATAGAATACAATGATGGATATCTTATCAGATAAGGATGTTTTTGTACATCTTCTATTTTTTGATTAATGCTTTCTAGATTATGAGACGCGACTTTTAAGCTGCTTAAGTCTACATTTGTGAACGATACAGGAGAGAGTTGAAGATATTCATGGGTAAAATTTAATTTCTTCTGTGCACAACAATTATCCTCTATAATATTAATTTGTGGTATGACCGATATAAATTCGGTTGTTATTTCATAACTTGGTAATAATCTATTTGAGTTTGCGTAAGCTTCACAAGTGTTATCTAGAGTGAGCAAATTAGTTCCCTTGATGGTTCGATCAATAATTCTTTCGATCTTATCGCATAAGATTGTTAAGGATTTCTCTTCTGTAGAAATTAGGATCCACTTATTGAATTTGAGAACATGTATTATTTCGACATCGCCATATAAGAATCTTGTGTTACAGTTTTTGGGGATTTCCTTTGTATTCATCATAAAGAGAACCACCTCACACACAGAAGTTCGGCTAGTCGGATATATGATTTTGTTTTTACAAAGAAGGTGTTCGGTAACCAACGGTTTGCACTCCTTGATGTCATGAATTATTGCGTAATCCATGTGACTACTAGATATAGCCAGATAGTTAAAATTGGGTTGGATATAAGCATAAGAATTAGGTGGGTCATCGTGAGGAATTGGTAAAGGGAGGAGATGATACAAGTTAAAGTATTTATCCTCTGACAACGGCAAATTAATGATAAAAATTAACTTTGAATTCTTATGATAGACTTGAAGTTCTACTATATTGAACAGAACGTGCGCATTTTGTAAGTCGACTGGTACCGGAAAACTTAGTCCTTGTGGTAAGGAACGAATATTGTTGGTTAATTCCGTAATTAATTGGATAGGGGTAATAACAATCGGATGGAGGGTATTTTTCTTGGCAAACAATACTGCATTAATCACACCGTCCACCTCTTCACTTACTTCGTTTGTAAGGAAATTAAGCAAACCGATATGTTGGGTAGCAATTTCGTTAGCTCGTAGGTTAGTTAATTCAGTTGTGACCGTTTCACTATACTTGTTTATTCTCCTTATGTTTTCGTTCAGACTGTTTTCATGAAATTTTAATTTACTTATGGTTTCGTTAAAATTTGCAATAGTGGTTTTTACAACATGTATTTGTTCTTTCATCAGATTGAAGCTGATTTGTTCATTTTCAGAGACCTCTTTAATAGCGTTTTCAAAATATTCCGCATCATCAGCATCGAGAGTACCAAAAACAGTTTTGAACGCTGTTCCGATTCCATTAAACCAACCTCGTTTTTGCTTTGTATGACCTATTAAACCTCCAAGAGACTCTAGCTTCGTACTGAGTATAGGTAACTGCACTTCTATCAGATTCAGAGATTGCTTACAATAATAAACTTCCGAAGTGTTATTGAGCTTATTGCATAAACCTACGGACTTATGGTAAATGTTACGAACTAAGTTTACTTTTTCCGTATAGATTGATAGATTAAGGAAGGTGACAATTCTCCAAGTAGAACTGTGGAATTTAGCGTACCCAATGTTTTCATAATATAAGCCACTGTTGTTCCCCAGCTGCTCCAGGCTATACGAGAATGCAAATGACGAAATCGGGAACCTGAAATGATTATGTAGAGGGTTTTAGTCGGTTTTTATGTACTCTAACGTTTTTTCCTTTCATTCGTAGGGTGACGTTTTGATTGTTGTGAATTTCTACTATTTCGTATGGTCCTTCGTAGTTAGGACTTAGTTTTTTACATGCTCTTGGCTTACTGTTTCTTTCCAAATATACCATTTGACCTATTTCATAGTCGGGGATGATTACGTTTTTATCGTATCTTTCTTTTGACTGTGTTTTGGATTTGATTATATTTTCCCGAGCGATTTTTTGAGAGGTGAGTAATCTGAGTTTTAATTGGTCTATATAGTTATCGTACGTATATTTGAATTCTGGGTCTTGATTTAAGGATGTAGGTAGTTTGGGTTTGTATCCGTAAAGAAGCTCGAAGGGAGAGAATTTCGTTGTACTATGGATAGATGTGTTATATGAAAACATTGCAGTTGGAATCCACTCGTCCCAATTATCTAAATTAGGATTCAAGTAATGTTTTAGATAATCTTTTAACGTGGAGTGTGACCGCTCTAATGCTCCATTGCTTTGAGGATGAAAAGCTGTTGTATGGATCTGTTTTACATGTAAGAACTTTGCGAATTCCTTTAATAAGTTTGAAGTGAAATCGGCACCTCTGTCCGATAGAATTGAGCTTGGAATTCCAAAATGACTTACGAATTGAAGCAGGGTTTCAGCTATTGTTACAGCTTCGTGATTAGGAACGGAATATGCGAGAGAAAATTTAGTAAGATCATCTTGCATAGTAATTATAAAACGATTTCCCTTCTCTGTAATCGGTAAAGGACCTACAACATCAAGACAAAGTTTTTCAAATGGTTTACTAGCAGTAGAGGTTATTTCCATAGGTGCCTTGAAGGTTTTCCGTATTGTTTTGTTTTGTTGGCATGATTTGCACGACTTCACATAACCTTTTATTTCTTTCTTCATTTGCGGCCAGTAATACATCGACTTGATTCGTCTATAAGTTCTATGGAAACCTCCGTGTCCAGATAATGGATCATCGTGATTTTCTTTTAGTATATGAGGGATGTCTTCTTTTGAGGGAGTGATAATCCTTCCCATGTGGATGATGATTTTAATTTTAGTGTTCCTAAAGATATACTGGATCATTGTCCTTATCTTCTCATACTTGAATTGGTTGACGGGATCTTCGAAATTTGGCATAGATATGCAATCGACTGCTTCTTCAACTAACTTGTCTTTTAAATTCCTGAGAGTGTAAAATATGTCTTTATACAGCGGTTTCTCCCAATGATTCTGTTTAATAAAACAATGATATATCGCCTTTCGCGAAACTTTATTTGTTGATTTGAAATTGGAATAGATCTCATGCGGAGTGTTTTGTAATTGTATTAGATTATCCGATAAGGAAAGTAGTTCAGGACTAAACTTATTGTTTTCATTTAGATCAACGCTTGTTATATAAGCAATATCGCTATTTGATTTTACCAGATGCGAGTCTTTTTCGACAAAATCGTGAACTTGGGGAGTGAGGGAATTATAAAAGAACTTAATATACTCTTCGTACGTATCTTGGACTGAACTCAGAACATTCACGTTCCCTGTGGTTATTCTGGACAAACAATCAGCGTTCGAATTTATTTTGCCTTGCTTGTAGATTATCTCATAATCATATTCTTCGAGTTTAAGGCGCCATCGAACTAGTTTTGAACCAGGGTCCTTGCAGTTGAACAACCATAGTAGAGGCCTATGGTCGGTTACAAGTTTGAATCTGCGACCGTATACATATGGGCGAAAATGATTCACTGCCCATATAATGGCAAGAAGTTCTCGCTCCGTTGTGCTATAGTTAGACTCGGCTCTATTGAGTGTACGAGATGCAAAGGCTATAGGTAAGTCTTTTCCTATGGGCCCTTGAGACAGGACTGCTCCTATTGCCACATTTGAGGCGTCAGTCGTGATTATAAATTCCTTCGTAAAGTCTGGATATATTAGAATAGGCTCTTGCGTTAATCTGTCCCTAAGATTATTGAAAGCTTCTTCTTGTTCAAAATCCCATTGAAATTTCTTCCCTTTCTTCAAGAGCGATGTGAGAGGTTTGGAAATCTTGCTGAAATCTTGTATGAATCGCCTGTAATATCCTACAAGACCAAGGAAGGATTTTATCTGTTTACCGGATGTTGGACGGGGAAATTCCCGTATGACTTTTACCTTTTCAGGGTTAGGCTTGACTCCATCATTTGAGATCACATGACCTAGATACGCAACTTCCTTCCTAAGAAATTCGCATTTGTCGGGCTGAAGTTTGAGATTATTCGCTTCAAATCGTTCGAAAACTTTGGTCAGTTTTTCTTCATGATCTGTGAGAGAAGACGAATATACCACGACATCATCCAGATATACAAAACAGTGAGTAGAGGTCAACCCCGAGAGGACTGAGTTCATTAACCTCTGAAAGGTCGCAGGGGCATTTTTAAGCCCGAACGGCATTCTGTTATACTCATAATGACCACTGGTGGTCGAAAATGCTGTTTTGCATCTATCTTCTGCAGACATTTCGATTTGATGGAAGCCAGAAGCAAGGTCGAGAGTTGTGAAGTATTTACTATGACCAAGTTGATCGAGAATTTCGTTAATGTTAGGGAGCGGAAAGGAATCGCCTACAGTTACGTTATTTAACTTACGATAATCTATTACTATCCTCCATTTTTGCTTTCCGGAGGCATCAGTCTTTTTGGGGACTACCCAGAGAGGCGAGGACCACGGCGAAGTGGATGGTTTGATAATATTCTGACTAAGCATTTGATCTATTTGCCTATTGACTTCTTCTTTATAGCATTCAGGATAGCGATAAGTTTTGCTCGCTATTGGAGGCGTATTGCCAGTATTGATGGAATGCTTTATGGCGGAAGTTGAAGTGAGTTGATCGCCTTCGAGAAAGAAGAGTTTGTTGAATTTTGTACAGATCCTGAATATGCTTTCTTTTTCTTCTGGATTGAGATGATCAATGCGAATTTTAGTTTTCAGAAGTTCGTTTCGGTTTACTTTGAAATCAGGATTGCATTTGAAGTGATATATTTCTTCAGGGATCGGCAAAAGCGTAACCTTTGCATCTTTGATGAGAATCTTATTCTCTCGGGTATTGATGATTGAGGCAATAGCCTTGTTGTTAGCATTAACAGAGGTCATGGCTCTACTGAGATAAACGCCATCAAGAATTTTTACGTCGGGAATTATTCCTTCCTTTAACTGAGGATTTAGGACCTCTATTTCTATAAGAGTTTCGGATCTCGCTTGTAATATTATTTCTTTATTTGTATTATTTTGGGAAAATGGAATTGAGATTGAATGGTTTTTATTGATTCTTAGAATGAGCTCGCCAGATTCATAATTGAGCACTGATTTGTAAGCATTGAGGAAGTCATTGCCCAAGATTCCGTTATGAGGAATATTAGAATTTGTAGAAATGATGTGGAATTTGTGTTTAAGATTTATGTTTTTAATTTTAAAATTTAAGTAACAGTATCCAATCGTTTTGATCGGGTTTTTGTTATCGTCGATTCCACGAAGGGTAAGGATCTGGTTGTCATAGTATAGGGTTTCTGGTTTTAGTGAATTAGATTTGATAATTGAAACATTTGCTCCACTGTCGATAAGAAGGTGTAGTGAACCCCTTTTTGACTCATTACAAATAATTTCTGTAAGGGTCGTATTGCAAGTGTTTAGAACTAATGAATATTGATTGCAGCAAATTGGTCCAACTCCCGAGGAACTGCTGCTGAAGCATCGAGAGTGTGAATGTTTCCCTGTTTTGTTACCTCATTTGGTTTGCTTTGAGATGAATTGGAATCGTCGCCCCCTTTCTTATTAGCATATATTCTTTTCCTGCATTCCGAAATAATATGGCCTTTATTTTTGCAATAATTACAAAATTTTCCAGCCGTAGCTGTTAAAACTGAGTTAATAATTTTATTAGATTTTTGAGAATTAGGGTTCTGCAAATTATGATTAAATTTTCTTACGCAATTCTGCGTGTTATGGCCTGACCTTTTACAGTTTTGGCAGAATTTGTCCTTTAATCGATGCTTGTTCATGAGAAGAACGACCTTTTCCTCCTCGATAGCAATATTAAATGCATCATTCAAAGTTTTAATTTCTCGCGCACGAAGCATTTGGCTTATTTCGGGTTGAACATTAAGGATAAAAGTGTGAAGCGCAAGATCTCTCATTGAAGCCAATCGACCAGGTAGTTCCTCTGGTGGATGGTTGCTTTGTTGAACGGAAGTAAGAACCCTTTTTAAACAGCTTTCGATACGAAACATATACTGGGAAATGGTTTCGGCACTTGCTTGTTTACAACTTAATAATTCCATGAGGAGGTGTCCGTGATGTTTCTTATCCGAATACATATTCTTTAGATATTCTTTAAGAGCATCCCAATTACGAAAAACATGATTTGAGCAAGCAGCCTCTGCCCTACCGGTTAACTGGGCCTTTATATAAGCTAATAAAATCGAAATCTGATCGCCACTGGCAAGGGAAAAAGCGGAATCACAATTGTTTAGAAATGGAATTAATTTTTCACGATCGCCATCGAAAGGCTTTATAAATTTAAATAACGTGTTTAAATTAATTAAGTTAGAACCTCTAGTATCTTCCGACGATGGGCCAGGATCATTATTATTCGGAGGAGTATTTAAATTAAAGGTTTCGTCTTCAACTTTCTCGTTTGCACCCGTTTGGCTTCTTGTGAGAGGCATCTTGATATAAATTCGTGATAGTGAGCGGAAAACAAACGCGGATTTATGTTATAATTTGACACTTAACAGCACGAACTCTTAACAGCTACTTCTCAAAATACTTAACAGAATATTTGTTATTGATATTAACTTAATTTACAATATTAGAACTAGAAAATCAGATTCTATTATATTATTAATGCACTAACTCACAGTAAAAGAAGCTGTACCCAGGTGATCAGGCTGATGAGCATTGTTGCTGTGTGAAAGTTCTCCCTCTGAAGCAATTGACTGGGTTGCTGGCACTGATGTCTGAAGATGTCTCGGTTCCGATTGAAGATTTCGCTTGGATGAGTTTGAATAATTAAGGAGTTAAGGATGAATTTGGTTTATGACCGCAGCTCAGCCGGATTGAATGATTTCTTCAGCTCAGCCGGATTGAATGATTTCTTCAGCTCAGCCGGATTGAATGATTTCTTCGAAGAATTCGCTTAGATGAGTTTGAGTAGCTAAGGATGAAATTGAATTGTGACCTCAGCTCAGCCGGATTGGATGATTTCCTCAGCTTAGATGAATTTGAGTAGCTAAGGATGAAATTGAAATGTGACCTCAGCTCAGCCGGATTGGATGATTTCCTTCGAAAAATTCGCTTAGATGAGTTTGAGTAGCTAAGGATGAAATTGAATTGTGACCTCAGCTTAGATGAATTTGAGTAGCTAAGGATGAAATTGAAATGTGACCTCAGCTCAGCCGGATTGGATGATTTCCTTCGACCTTTGGTTCGGATCGGATGTAGTAGTACTTAGTAGAATGAACTATGAAAGTATCCGTTTGGTGCACTTCAAGGTGAATCCTACTTCTGACACCACTGTTAAGTTCTTTTTTATTCACAATGAAAGAAATTGCACACTCTGGAAAATCTTTATTTCAACATTAATAGTTCCATCTACTAACTTCGATCTGAACTCTAGGGAAATCAAAAACCAACTCAACTCGTAAAAATGTTAAATGTTCTTAGAGGTGCACTGAGCCCAGCCGCCAGAAGCCAGGTCAGCAAAACGTGCCCGATAGCGAATCGCTTGAACTGCGCGTAGGAAGGTGCCATGAGCTGTCGTGTCAGCAAAAATTTTGATCCGCGCGATATACTAAGTGTAAGAAGAATTAGAACGGAAATTTAGAAATCATCTACGTTAGCTTTTAATTATTGGAACGTAACAAAGAATTTCAAAGAAATTTTAAGTCCTTCCTGCCAAAAAATTTAGGCCGAAAATCGGCCTTATTGACCCTCCTCCTTTCTGTCGAAAGTTCTTGCTCACCATTAGTACAAGTTCCAACAATTTGATCTTATAAAACCTGTCGTGGCGAAGTTATTTTTTTGCGATTATTTTTTGGTTTTTAAGAGCGTTAAGAGCTTTTAAAATGCAATGATTATCATTTACTGGATCACAAAGAATCATCCGCAACCTAATCCGCATCACACCTCCACTTTCTCGGCGCACCAAGGGGTGTAGTATTAAAAAATTGCTCATTTTCATATATTTGAAAAAAAATGGTCTTATTTCTTGTTTTGTAATTGCATTCAATAACGATACATTTTTAACTACCTCTATGTTGATATTTATATATAATAAGCATATGTAGATATACGTACATATGTACGTACTTTTATAAATTTGTGTAATTCGCATATTTTTAATTTAGTGTTTTTTAAACACATTATTTTTTTAAATTTTTTAACTTTAGCTAACTATTATACTTCTTTTCTATGTATTTGGGCCGTAGTAAAATTTAAAAGCAGATGCTAGACACCAAACACCAGAAGTTTTCCATGCTCTGGACTTCATATGAACTTTAATACAAAATTTCATCGAAAACCATGAGGGAGCCAAACTTGATTCTTCTCGCGAATAATTTTTTATTTACTTACAAAGCAAAAATAATAAAAACTTTGAAACTGCAGAGAGTTTGGAATGATATTTTTTTCGGCATGCATTCATTAAAACTAGTTTTAAATGAAAGTTAATGTAATTTGACAAACAAATTGTATGACCCCAAGCAGTAGCCACATTGTTGTGTAAAATAAATTTTTTTCGATATGACGCAGAAAGTTCAAGTTCTGTGATTACAAAAACTCAATGTTAAGTTTTTATGACACTACCATACAAATCCCAGAAAAACGGTTAGATCAAATTGTCCAAGGCAAAATTATGTTTTGACTAGCCTAAATCGGATAATAAAAAATAGAAACTCGGTGAGGTGCACAAAATACATTTAATTGTGCGCACTGCTACTTTTGGACCGCAGACTAGATGTAACTTTTGTTGCGCACTTAGCTTGACATGTCTCAAGATAGAGCAATTGCGGACTGCTAGTTTTAATATTTTACGTTAAACAGTTTTCTGCGCCTTCTGCTTGCTAGAAAATGCTTATGGATGTATCAAAATTGAGATATTTGATGTGAAATCATAATTAAATCAATGTTCTGGCAAAACTATGTTCGCCACATTGTGCTGTACCTAGCTTAAGGCAGTCTGCCAGATTATCATCGACGTCAGTTAAGGTAACAACCCAGTGCCAGCGTCACATTTTGTTTGGGCCTTAATTGAAACGCTTGAAATGCTTTGGTGCTATCATCGTTGAGAAACGAATAAACGAAAACAATAATATTCGCTTAAGCATAAGAAAAAAATTGTGATGTTTAGACTGACGACTCATTTTTTTACCATCCTTAAAAGCAAAAATAAAGTATATTATAGGTATAGCTACTAGCTAGTCATGTGAGTTTCTTGCGTCATGATTATTCAAGTAAATTATACGCTTAATTTTTAAATGCCATTCATTTAATTGTTGTTCTAAAACTTTTTTGCTGCTGTTGTTTTTATTGAAAAATAATCTGTAATTTTTAAATGCCATTCATTTAATTGTTGTTCTAAAACTTTTTTGCTGCTGTTGTTTTTATTGAAAAATAATCTGTACTGTTATAAATGAATTGTATTTATTATAAACTAGCTGGCCCGGCAGACGTTGTACTGCCCTTTCCGCTATATTTTCATTATGCCATGTGCGTCGACCAATATTTGATCGTGTTCTTTCTTTTCGCATGTTTCTACAAATAATATCATTAATATAAGAAAACAGTATTTCCGTTTCATATCCCTAATTAATTTATTGAACAAACTTATTAGAGATGCCACGAATATTCGGCAACTATTCGGTATTCGGCTATTCGGCCACTTTTTTTCGCTATTCGGTATTCGGCCGAATATGGTTAACTATTCGGCCGAATACCGAATAGCAATTTATTTATTATTTTTTTATTACTAGCTCTTGTCCCGCGACTTCGTCCGCGTAAATTATAGCCCATGTCCTTTCTAAGGCTCTAGAGTATGTATCTGTGTACCAAATTTCATTTAAATCGGTTCAGCAGTTTTGGCGTGAAATCGTGATAAACAGATTTAATTTCGTATTTATCATAAAATATAGTAAGGATTATCAAATAAATCATGAAAAAAGAACTCAAAATATTACTCACAAAGATATATTTATTTAACCAAAAAAAATAGCTAATAAATTAATATTTAAAATCTACCAGTGGTAAGTTATGATGAAAGAAAACAATTTTTTCAGCGTTTGTTGATAGCAGACGATTGCGTTTTTCGTCATAAATTATACCTGCTTCCGAAAACAGCCGCTCACTATAGACACTGCTACCGGGAGATGATAAATAAATCTTAGCAAATTGTGAAAGGGTTGGATATTGTTTCGCGTTTGCTGACCACCACTTGTAAGGGTCTGTTGTCCGATTTAAACGAACAGATACCATGTAAAAATCAAGTTCATTTGCAACAGAATTTTTCTGTTCCACACCTTCATGTGAACGAACATTTTCTGTAGCGACAGTTGTGACTTGTCGCCCGCGGAAAGTACTAAGTGTGGCCGAATATTCGGCTGCCGAATGTTCGGCGCTTCGGCTAATAGTCCAGTCAATTTAACCTCTGAAGCGGAAATTTGTAGTGGAGTGCTAATTTTTGGATATATTGTTGGGGACGGTGAGAAATGAAGCTATAATTTTTGTCACCCCTGAGGGGTGTTTGCGAAGGGGTGAAAAAGGGTGAAAAAGGTTTTTTGTTTATAACTTTGAATAAAAAAGTCAGCCTGGGTGCGAACGTTAGAGGGTGATATAATAAATGATTATTCATCTTGTATTAAAGTTTCCCCCGGTTTTGTTTATTGCAAAATTGTTTATTAACAATTTCACTCTCCCAAACCGAAAAAAATCACGGCTGATTTTTTTAAAAATACTTAAGCTCGTACGATGTCTTTCATTTTCACAATATCACTAGAAGACGCAATCCCCCATCATATACCAAAAATTCAAAGCGGTTCCATGCATTTCACCTGAGATAATCACCCACATACCTCACCTCTTTTACACCGAAAAATGCACAGTTTTAATCCAAGCCAAGATATCCCCCACGAATCGTCGCCCACCGACCAGATATCGCTGAGCAGCACACATTTTTCACATTTTTTCCCAGCCCACGGCGGGGAAGAAGAAGATTTGCGACTGATTGAAAAACGGAAATCGCTATAACTTTCGATGTATGTAACGGAACTTAATGTATGATGGCTTCAAAATTCACTTATTTTTTTCTCCATCTTTTTCTCATACACCACTTTCACCTAATATTTTTACTTTTTTTTATATTGAATTAAACTTAAAAAAAAAATAAAAATTAATTACATTTTATTCCTTTTCTCCCACAAAACTAAACTTTTTTGAAATATTCTTAATTTTGTAGTTATCTACAGATTCCACCCCTTATTCTCATAATTTTTATTATTTTCCACAAATCCCCCCCTGACCCCCCGAATGAATATATTACCCCTTAAATTTTACAAACAAAAAACCTGCCAAACATTTTATTTTTTTTCTCCCACAAAACTAAACTTTTTTGAAATATTCTTAATTTTGTAGTTATCTACAGATTCCACCCTTTATTCTCATAATTTTTATTATTCTCCTCAAATCCCCCTCTGACCCCCCGAATAAATATATTACCCCTTAAATTTTACAAACAAAAAACTTACCAAACATTTTATTTTTTTTCTCCCAGAAAACTAAACTTTTTTGAAATATTCTTAATTTTGTAGTTATCTACAGATTCCAACCTTTATTCTCATAATTTTTATTATTTTCCTCAAATCCACCCTGACCCCCCGAATAAATATATTACCCCTTAAATTTTACAAACAAAAAACTTGCCAAACATTTTATTTTTTTTCTCCCACAAAATTAAACTTTTTTGAAATATTCTTAATTTTGTAGTTATCTACAGATTCCACCCTTTATTCTCATAATTTTTATTATTTTCCACAAATCCCCCCTGACCCCCCCGAATAAATTTATTACCCCTTAAATTTTACAAACAAAAAACTTACCAAACATTTTATTTTTTTTTCTCCCACAAAACTAAACTTTTTTGAAATTTTAATAATTTTGTAGTTATCTACAGATTCCGCCCTTTATTCCCATAATTTTTATTATTTTCCAAACATCACCCCCTGACCCCCCCGAATAAATTTATACTATTTACCTTTTTTTTAAATTATTCCCCATTTTTACTATTCAATTTTTTCCACCAATTCTCAATTAATCTCATTTTTTTTTTCACCCACATCTACTTCAAGGTCTTCCGAAACTAAATCTACATCTTTTTCTCCATTATTGCTAATAGTTTGTCCCCAATTGGAGTAGGTCTTTATGCAATAATCGTAAATCGAAACTGGGGAGAAATTAATATTTTGGCCGAAAAATGATCCGCTAGCACACACGGGGGCAGATTGGGGACAAACTATTAGCAATAATGGAGAAAAAGATGTAGATTTAGTTTCGGAAGACCTTGAAGTAGATGTGGGTGAAAAAAAAAAATGAGATTAATTGAGAATTGGTGGAAAAAATTGAATAGTAAAAATGGGGAATAATTAAAAAAAAGGTAAATAGTATAAATTTATTCGGGGGGGTCAGGGGGTGATGTTTGGAAAATAATAAAAATTATGGGAATAAAGGGCGGAATCTGTAGATAACTACAAAATTAAGAATATTTCAAAAAAGTTTAGTTTTCTGGGAGAAAAAAAATAAAATGTTTGGTAAGTTTTTTGTTTGTAAAATTTAAGGGGTAATATATTTATTCGGGGGGTCAGAGGGGGATTTGAGGAGAATAATAAAAATTATGAGAATAAAGGGTGGAATCTGTAGATAACTACAAAATTAAGAATATTTCAAAAAAGTTTAGTTTTGTGGGAGAAAAAAAATAAAATGTTTGGCAGGTTTTTTGTTTGTAAAATTTAAGGGGTAATATATTCATTCGGGGGGTCAGGGGGGGATTTGTGGAAAATAATAAAAATTATGAGAATAAGGGGTGGAATCTGTAGATAACTACAAAATTAAGAATATTTCAAAAAAGTTTAGTTTTGTGGGAGAAAAGGAATAAAATGTAATTAATTTTTATTTTTTTTTTAAGTTTAATTCAATATAAAAAAAAGTAAAAATATTAGGTGAAAGTGGTGTATGAGAAAAAGATGGAGAAAAAAATAAGTGAATTTTGAAGCCATCATACATTAAGTTCCGTTACATACATCGAAAGTTATAGCGATTTCCGTTTTTCAATCAGTCGCAAATCTTCTTCTTCCCCGCCGTGGGCTGGGAAAAAATGTGAAAAATGTGTGCTGCTCAGCGATATCTGGTCGGTGGGCGACGATTCGTGGGGGATATCTTGGCTTGGATTAAAACTGTGCATTTTTCGGTGTAAAAGAGGTGAGGTATGTGGGTGATTATCTCAGGTGAAATGCATGGAACCGCTTTGAATTTTTGGTATATGATGGGGGATTGCGTCTTCTAGTGATATTGTGAAAATGAAAGACATCGTACGAGCTTAAGTATTTTTAAAAAAATCAGCCGTGATTTTTTTCGGTTTGGGAGAGTGAAATTGTTAATAAACAATTTTGCAATAAACAAAACCGGGGGAAACTTTAATACAAGATGAATAATCATTTATTATATCACCCTCTAACGTTCGCACCCAGGCTGACTTTTTTATTCAAAGTTATAAACAAAAAACCTTTTTCACCCTTTTTCACCCTTTTTCACCCCTTCGCAAACACCCCTCAGGGGTGACAAAAATTATAGCTTCATTTCTCACCGTCCCCAACAATATATCCAAAAATTAGCACTCCACTACAAATTTCCGCTTCAGAGGTTAAATTGACTGGACTATAAGAGCCTCGCCGAACATTCGGTATTCGGTATTCGGCCAAATTACTATTCGTGGCATCTCTAAAACTTATACGTTGTTTAAGGGGGTAGTCCAGTGAAAAAAAAATTTTTTTTCGTTTTTTGTTTTTTTGCTTAAATCTACTCTACTACACCTAGAAAATACTCCCTTAAAATATCTAAGCAAAATATTGAATAGTTTCAAAGATACAGAGAGTTTTCGAGAGAGTGTAATCCGAGCGCTCGAAGGTCCCCTGGCGTGTTTCGGAGCAAGGAGGACTCTTGTATTTCTGTTTGCTTCGCCCATTTTTTTTCGGTTTATAACGGTCTAGGTCCTTCTGCTTTGTATTTAAGGTTAGTTATGTATGGAGGAGGCATCGCGTTATGTATGGAGCAGGCATCGCTGACTAAGGTAAAATTAATTTTTTTAGCTTTTTTCCTCATAAAAAACTTTAAACGCGTTTTTCTGAAAACAGCATGTTTTGACTCGGCGGACGTCAGATCTCAGAGTCTTTTGCTCCGATTGATCTAAAAATTTAGCTGTATATTTCTTGATTGTGTATCTATCGTCGGAACTAGAATTATTAAAATCCATTGTTTATTTACAAAGTTATAAACAAATTAAGCACCCGAAAAACACCCGAAAAATTCGAAATGCCGCCATTTTGTTATTTTTTATTGAAAATTAATAATTCTAGTTCCGACGATAGCCAATGTTCTACAGATTAAAACCTCGTTTGAATTTTTTGTTTCAAATGAACCGTTGCAGAGATTCGACGTCCGCCAAAAAAAAAAAATTTTTTTTGGAGCGGCCATTTTGTCGGGATGACTCATCGAAAACAAAAAAAAAAATTTTTTTTGTGTATTTTAATAGTTGTACTATCATATGTCAAAAAGTTTTTTAATAAAAATTGACTTCTAATATGAAAAAAAAATCGTTGAAAAAACAGTCGTTTTCACTGGACTACCCCCTTAATATTAAATAAACCGTTTTACACTTCACAAATATTGGAAAATTACCCGGTTTCACCCGGCGTTGGGTAAATACTTACTAATTAAAGACTTCTCAAATGTTCGTTTGTTATATCCTAGAAATTGATTCAGCCCGAAAACCCCTTTATGGATCCGCCATCTTGAATATCCTAATCTTGATAATATTAAAAATTAGTGGCATTAACACAATTATTGTAGCAAATTTAATTAAATCCCGTTGAAATCGAGAAATTTTTTTTATATATTGGGTCCGCCATCTTGGATCTAGAAACTTTGATAATTCGATAATGATCAAAATTAGTGGCACCACAAAAAATCGTACTAATTTTCATGAAAATCCGTTGAAGTCGAGAAATTTGCATCACCATATTGGATCCGCCATCTTGGATTTGGAAATTTTGATAATATTTAAAATTAGTTACATCAGAATAATCATTGTATTAATTTTCATTAAAATCTGTTGAAATCGACACATTATGGTCTCTCTATTGGACCCGCCATCTTGGATTTACAAAATTTTAATAATATTCGAAATTAGTGGCCTCAGAATAATCATTCTACCAATTTTCATTAAAATCCATCCAAATCGAGACATTTTGGTCGCCGTGTTGGATCCGCTGTCTTGAATTTGGAAATTTTGATAACATTAAAATTAGTGGCCTCAGAATAATTATAGTACTAATTTCCATTAAAATCCGTTGAAATTGAGAAATTGTTGGTCACCATCTTGGATTTGGAAATCTCGATAATATTCTAAATTAGTTGCCTCAGAATAACCATTGTACTAATTTTCATTAAAATCTGTTGTAATTGAGACATTTTAATCGCCATGTTGGATCCGCCATCTTGGATCCGCCATCTTGGATCCGCCATCTTGGATTTGGAAATTATGGTAATATTCTAAATTACCCCCCGATTCTGGATCAAAATTGAGAGCTCTTAGCGTCTTAACTATTATCAAAAATCCTTTTAAAGGAATTAATATGCTACCATATTATTGAACAAACATTAGAAATACACTGATTTCTTATAATTTGTGAATTCTTCTACAAAAAGAGGTCCATCTCTTGAGTTAAAGGGATTTTTCAAAACAATTAAGAGGTTAAGAGTTCTTAACTTTTCTGTAATTAAAATCCGTTGCAATCAAGACATTTTTGTCACCATGTTGGATTCGCCATCTTGAATTTGTAAATTTTGATAATATTCAGAATTGGTGCCTCAAACTTTTCATTAAAATTCATTGAAATCTAGAAATCTTGGTCGCCATATTGGGTCCGCCATCTTGGATTTGTAAATTTTGATAATATTCAAAATCAGTGACCTCAAAACAATAATTATACTAATTTTCATTAAACTCCGTTGAAATCGAGAACGCGCGATAGAAAAGTTTTGTTTTTAGACTTTTTTAGGCAATTTTTCTCCGTAAGAACCATCCTCGTACTTCAAAGAATATTATAAAAAATTAAAAGCAAAAAAACCTTTTTTAAAAAAAGCTTTTATTTAAATGCTCTAAAAAGAAGAAAATAAAATGTTCCTATAAAATTTTAACTATCAACTTATAGCCTCATTATACACAATTTATATGATCATAAAAGCTTGTCGCGCGATTTACTTGTGTAAATAAACTAGTACCTATTTAATTGAGTAACTTAATCAGCTAATTTTAATTTTTTTTAAATTTCAGTTTAATTAAATACTTATAGGTACTTACGCAAACCTCGCGACAAGCTTTTATGATCATATAAATTGTGTATAATGAGGCTATAAGTTGATAGTTAAAATTTTAAAGGAACATTTTATTTTCTTCTTTTTAGAGCATTTAAATAAAAGCTTTTTTTAAAAAAGGTTTTTTTGCTTTTAATTTATTTTTTACTTTTTAGTTATCGCTGGCTAGGTTTCTGAGTCTGTTCATCTCATTCAACGCATCATTGTTGCAAGGTCGTTTGCCGGTTAATTTCGAACAGTCTAGCTCTTCAATAAGGAGACCTTCTAATGATTTTACCCTACTTAAGGCCACGTATGCTTGACCAGCAGCAAAGAGCTTCGAGCCTAAGTAAACAACGGCGTGGTCGACAGTACTACCCTGCATTTTGTGTACTGTGCAAGCCCAGCATAATACAATTGGCAGCATTCTTCGTTCTGCGGTTCCGTGAATATTTTGCTGGAAATTGCACAGACTTGGGCTGAATGAGGTGAACACCGACTTTACCTAAGTCTATACGGACGGATGGTATATCAGTGTCATACATTTGTGCTCTTCGGAAGCAGGGCCATATAATTTCTGTAATATGTCCAATGGCACCATTCACCAGACCTTTGGACACATCTACATTGTAACGCAACATCACCTTGGCCCCAACAAATATTTCTAGCTCCTTAGGTAGCCCTCCTGCTGTCTTGTTTATATCTGATGGTATAATATTATTTAGATCTAAGTTGTCAGTTTTCCCAGCATTTTTATTCTCAGCGAACCCTTTCATTTAATATCCATACTATAGGAAAGCATAAAAAACTTCAAAAGTCCGCCATATTGGATTAAGAATGATGTCAGAATATTTTTCTAATTATTCTCGGCAAGCACTTTCATTTGATACCCATATTGCAGAAGTGCATAAAAAATAACTATTCCGCCATCTTGGATGTTCCGCCATATTGGATTTAGAATGACGTCACATTATTTTTCGAGTTACTCTCAACAAGCACTTTCATTCGATACCCATATTGTAGAATTGCATAAAAAATAACTATTCCGCCATTTTGGATGTTCCGCCATATTGCATTTAGAATGACGTCACATTATTTTTCGAGTTACTCTCAACAAGCCCTTTCATTTGATACCCATATTGTAGAAATGCATTAAAAATAACTATTCCGCCATCTTGGACGGTCCGCCATATTGGATTTAGAATGACGTCACACAACTTATCGTGTATTGTCATCCAAACTAAACGTGTATACAAAATTTCAGCTCAATCGGTTGAAGATATCTGCTTCAAAATTGAGTAGCAAGATTCCACCTTAACAAACATACATACATACAGTGCAAGTTAAATAAAAGCTTTTAAAAAAGAATTAGCGAAATCGGTTCAGCTGTTCTCGAGATTTGCGCTTAGCAACACATTCAGCGATTCATTTTTATATTATAGATAATTAAACTCTTAGCTATTAACTAGAAGCATTTTTGGAATCTAGAAGTAAATAAGACAATGTTTACATTATACGAAAAAAGGTCACTTCACATTTTCTTACACAAGAAAAAGACATTTTTATGCAGCTTGAAGGGCAGACTTTTAATGAAACGGTAGCGCGGTATATGCGTTTACTGCTCGTTACAAAATTGCCGCAGTAGGTTCAGTTGAGGTTTATATGTATAATAAGCACTTTTAAAAGATTCAGATATGATTAATGTGACAGTTATGGACATTTTTAAAGGAAGTGGCAGTTAACTAGTACTGTCTGGAATTAGGTACATTTAGGTCATATGTAATATTATTTTTAATTTTTTTTTAAATTTCCATATTTGAGTCGTTTATTTTGAAAGTGACCCAAGTCCAAAAGATCATAAAGACTATTTTTCTTTACAAGAATATAGAAAAATAGTCTTTATGATCATTTGCACTTTTAAAATAAACAACTCATTTCTTTTAAAGTTTTTATTATTGTATGATATTTTTAATTTAATTCTAATTCCTCATGCTGTATTTGTCACCGTACTTGTAATGACCTTAAACCCATTTCCAATCCAAAAAAAAAAATTCCTAAAATAGTCAGCTCACATAACATTTTTTTACGATTTCTAAAGCAGGACCGAATTAAATTCTGATCCTCATGGACTGATTCCACTTTTTTTGCCCGATTTCGGCCTTTTTTCATAGGAACCAGAAAAACGTTGGAGAGTTTGCTTAACAGCGCCACGTGAACATTTTATAATTTTCGCAATCTTCCTCTGCGTTTTGTGTTCATTTTGCAAAAAGTGGATATTGCTCCTCTGATTATTTTGATTAAACTACCTTTTGAAATTACGTCAATCATTGCATTATCAACTATAATATCTGAATGGGTCTAATTTTATTAATCCAAGCAACTTTAACTTGTGTAATCGTTTATTGGAACCTCAGTTGTTGAACATTATACATAGTTTCTTGTTTCCTTCATATTGAGAATCCATTCAATTTTTTTTAGAACTTGGTTCAGTAGCAGCGAATCCCTGGACTTAGGTTTTGGTAAACATTTTTCTGAAACAGTTTAACAATGGTACAAATGAATTATTCACATAGTACGTCAAATTTTCAAAAGAAAAATTCTTTCTTTCTCTTCAATGTGGTTATGCAAATACAGAGCTAAGAACTGAAAATGTTCTCTTTTTTTGCTCAGAAATGTAATTTTTTTTGTAAATTTTTATACAAATTATTTTTGGATATCAAATAATAATCTTTAACCTTTATGATAATTTTCCTTTCAAGCAATTTGAAATTTGTAAACATTGTTTGCTCTTGAATACATCGGAATTTATTTAATTTGGCTAATAAGGTTTATAATGATGTTGTGTAATGTAAGTGACATGCATAAATTTAAAATTTGTTTTCACATGACGCGTTATGTATTGTATAAGACTTTGTTGCTATTATAGCCTCCGTATTTGTTAACCGGTTTTGATCAAATGTTGGTAATGCTTTGTGTCGCTGCTGTGACCGGCTATGTTTAGTTTTGTTATTGTCACGGAATGTTTCTACTTTTTTTAATAATTATAATTTATTTGCAATGATGATTGTTAATTAATATATATATATCAGCGGGCGACGCTGTTATTGCGTTGATCATTATTTTTATAAAAAGAACAATTGTTTTTTGCGCAATTGAGTTTTAACCCTTCTTAAACATTTCCTCATGCTATTTTTAGTCATCACTTATCCTGTCCCGTGTTTTAAATTTTTTTTCTAAATTTTGTTCTTTATATAATTCTTAGGACACATCAGTCTAAAGAATATAATTAGCCCAGTCACGTGGCGTAGTCTCAGCTTCAATTTAAAAAGGGAATTATAGCGATATCTTGATTCGTTCTGGAGATAAATACTTAAAAAAAATCGCTGTGCTGGGCGGGGTGTACGCTGTGTGTATGAAGTCGGGGTGCGAATTTTTCGGAGAACACAAAATCTTGGTTTTGTAGGGACGTTTGTTGGACTTTGAGTGTGGTAGAAGTTTTTTCATTATGGGTATTTGCATTGCTTTGGTGCTCTGAAAAGAAAAGAACACTAGAGCTCGGTCGAATAGAATTTAGTGCCATCAAATGGTGTTGGGGTTGCACTTGGTTGGTGACTGGGCAAGCACATCAGTTAAAAAGAAAAATCCTACCTATCTTAAAAATTATACTCAATATTTTTCTAGGTATTGCTGGGATGTGTTCAAAAACAGCTGTAGCCCCACTGGATAGGATAAAGATACTTCTTCAAGCTCATTCCAATCACTATAAACATCTCGGAGTGTTTAGTGGACTTCGGCATATAGTCTTCAAGGAGTCATTTATTGCACTCTACAAAGGAAATGGAGCACAAATGGTGCGAATTTTCCCATACGCAGCAATACAGTTTACAGCTTTCGAAGTATACAAAAAGGTATTTAGTCATTAAGGCAATTATTTATGAAAATTGATATTGATGTTAATATTCTGGTAGTACCTTGGCGGTATACATGCACAAACAACCAAATATTTACAACATGCTGACAAGTTTGTGGCTGGAGCAGGCGCTGGGGTTACGGCTGTGACTTTAACTTATCCATTAGACACAATAAGAGCGCGATTGGCATTTCAGGTCACGGGAGAACACCGATATACAGGGATTTTGCACACTGCTGCGGAAATGTTCCGAAACGTTAGTAATTTATTTATTGAAGTGGAACTTCTTTGGCCCAGTTGAAAGTAACATTTCTGGGACTCGTCACGACAAATTTTGGAAAACTCATGAAACAGGGAGAGATAGAGTCATAACTCTATTCATAAATCATAAACCACAGAAAACATATTGGCGTCAGTCAATTTGACAACCAATCTGCCTCAGCGGGACGTAGTGCTAAACTAAATGATGTTAATTCATTTCGCTTAATTCAAGCTGCAATCGTTACTTAAATTAAATAAGAAACCTGAAACTACTACTAAATTCTAAGAAGCGATGTAGAAAGGGTTAGAGTAAGGGTGGGTTGGGTGAGTAAAGAGCACGTTTGAAGGAAATTTAATCAATATGGAAGTCGTAGACGGCTTTAGTTTTTGCTTTTCGAATCATTCTGGTGAAGGGTTCAAAATAACCGTAATTAGTGCGATAATTTTCGAGGCGGAAGGTGGGGAAAGATCTTACGTTACGAGGGTTAGTGTTGAGGGATATACTATGTACGAACTCAGGACAGTCAATGGAACCAGCTAGAATTTAATGGGCGAAGATAATATCAATATAACATCACGACGGAGGGCAAATAGCTGAAGATTAAACAATTTTAGACGACTTTTGTAGGGAGGAAGGTTGAGTTCGGATGAAAGCGGATGAATCTGCGCTGAACTGATTCAATTCTGTTGATGAGCGTAGATTGGGAGGGGGATCAAACCTGACAGGCACACTGGAGTAGCGGCCTAACGAAGAAGATATAGACTGATTTTGTGACGTATGGGTTGGAAAATTCCTTAGACCTAAGTTTAAGAAAGCCAAGAGTTGAATTGGCTCTGCTTATGATATGGTCGATGTGTGATCGGAAGTTGAGCTCACTGTCGCCGATGACACCCAAATCCAGAAGGGAGCTGAAAGATGGTATGGGTTCACTAGAGAGTACATAGGATTTAAGGGAGATGGAAGCACGTTTGCGGGAATAGGTGATCGATTGGCATTTGGATACGTTGAACTCTAGAAGGTTATTCGAGCACCAGGTAGAGAAATTCTTCAGGTCGTTTTGAAAGAGTGTAGAGCCAGATGTGTTGGTAATTTGTTTAAGATTTCCAAGTCGTCGGCATAAATTTAGATTTCGGAATAGTTAATAACCTTCTCGACATCATTTATGGACAGTATGAAAATTATTGGACCGAGGTGACTGCCCTCTGGTATGCCGGTGGAATATGAAGATGTTAGAAATTGCGGGGTTAAAGCGATTCATGTTAACATCGACTTCGGCACAATTTTCCACCGCATGCAAATTGTCTGAAACAAAGACAGTGAAGTTAGTAGTCGTGGTCCTGCCTTTTAGAAAAACGTGTTGAGGTGTAGAAAAAATGGACTTACAGTTGACATGGAGTCGCGATTAGTTACATCGCATTTGCAACATTGTTTATGGATTGGGAAGATATATGGTTGTGTATTTCCAAAGACTGGGAAAGATACCCTCAGAGAGAGAAAGTAGGAGAAGATTGGTAAGTGGTTGAATTAAGTGGGCAGTAGATACTGGAGAATGGGTATCAAACAGTTTAGCGTGATAATTTTTTCTTAGAATCTCTTAGTTTTGGTTTCATGACTTTAAGGGACTACTACCGGTTATAATTTTGAAAAATTAAATTTTTTTTTTTTTACATTTTTCAACTCAATATACCTTCAGAAATCACGTCTCAAAATTTTATTTGGATATTCCCAAAAATATAAAAGTTACAGCAGTTTAGGCGTGCCCGCCTATTATATAATTATAAGTAAAAAAAAAACTTTAAACGTGATTTTCTCAAAATGACCTTTTATCAAATGGCGGACACACTAACTCCGAATTGGCCCAACCGATTGGGCTCAAATTTGGAGTGCTTCTTTATTTGAGTATTCTGCACAGGAAAAAACCATAATATTAGTCAAAATTCAATCCAAAAAAATGTAGCAAGTGAAAACAAGTGAAAAAATAAGCGATATTTTGAAAAAAATTTTCAAACGTCCGCCATTTTGTTTTTTTAATTATTTTTTGACATATTCTGGTTTTTTCCTACGTAAGGGACATTCCTTAATAAAATGCCGTTTGGTTTATTTGTTTCAGACTCTTCGTTTCTGAGATGAGTTGTCCGCCATGGGACGAGTCATTTTTTGAGCTACCAACTTCGGCGCCCTCTATAAACAAGGAAAAAAATGATAAAAATAAAAAAAAAATTGTTTTGTAATATTTAAAATAATTATTATCACCATGCAAAATTTGAAATTGATATATAATAAAGGAGCTGAGAAAAAAATTATTGAAAATGCTGCTGTTTTTTTGCAATCTAACCGGTAGTAGTCCCTTAAATTGATGAATATTGATTATACATGTTTAAAATAAAATGTAGCCCAGTCGGTTGAAAAGTTTTATTAAATAAAAGTTCCATCATTTCTACTCTGATTACATTACAAAATTATTTTGTCGTAAATCTTCCAGAAATGTTCGATAAGATGTTAATGGCTCGATTCACACTGTTTCATGATCATCACATACTCGTTTTTCAGTTGCGAAAAAAATTCTAGTCAGACGACCTGTGGTACGGGCGCTTTCGGGAAATAAAGATGCGCTTTGCACCAGATCAAGAGGGATTGAAAAGTCGTGGTCAGGATTTTATTGCTTGGGACGAGCGTTTTATCGTTTTGAAAAGTGTAACCTTTACGGCAGAAAAGCAAATATCTTGCCGTAAAAACGAGCGGCGATTGGACAAGGAAATATTTTTCCAAACCACTTTTGCTTCTTGGTTTTAACACTTTACGCCCTTGATCGCTGGATTGCAAGCAAATATATTAAAACAGATCACGTTCAGAATATTTTTAGGTACATATGTGTAGTATCACACATGAGAAAAGAGGCGAGGGGCTGTTTGAATCGATCCAGTGTACCATTTGATTGGAAATTTAATATTATCAAATAATTCAGCCCACCAAAGCGAAGTTATGAAGAACTTCACAGGCAATTAGGGACCAATACAATTCCATCTGAAATCATATGTGTTAGTATAGCAAATACTGTGTGCCTTCATATCACATGCTCCCGACTCACTTAGAATTACTTCGTTTACATGCAGAGTTGAACCTGAATTGAACTCGAGTTCAACTACAGGTAAACGCAGGTTGAGTTGACACTGAATTGACTCGATTAGACTCCGTTTTGCAAGACGAGTTGAGTTGAAATTTCGAACACGGAGATCATGTAAACGCAGGTCGAGTAGTTGAGTCGGCAGTTCCTGGTCAGCGGCATCATGGAAAGCTTTCACTGCCGTCCTCAATATACATACACATTTCTTATGAAATGCAAAAAGTACAGAAAACCATGCAAAACGCATAAAGCTTTACTTCGTGCGTGTAAATTTGTTATCTTTAGCCCACATTTTTGTATGATAACCGAAAATCTATCTGTCCATTCCCGAATTAATAAACATATTTTGTTTCTCTAATAAGAAACAATCATAATACAACAAAATAAAAGCGTTTCAAGCGTTTGATTCAAATAGGATTTTGATTCATTATCATTATCTCTTCTCATTCTAAAATACAAAGGACCCCGCACAAAATCAATGAAAATTGAATTTCGGTCAAATGTTTTAAAACTTGCTTAAAGGTTTGCTGAAAAAAGTTGCAATGTTCGCATAGCATAAAAATGGAAATCCTGGCAACTGGTGATTGGAACAGGATTGCAATTAGGCCAGAGTTCATTAAACCGTTCCTTGTTTATAGGCGATTGATTTAAACGGTTCATCTGTAAAACAGGTTTCGTTGTCATACTTGTGTTTTAGTAAATAATCTACCTGTTCACGGAAGCCTTGTAAAAATGCATACAATTATGCTCCACTTAAGATATATTTACATATCTCAATCCAATTAAAAGATAATCTTATATTAAGCCGTTCACGTCCACATGACAGAGGCAGCATAAACAATTATCTGGAACATAAATATTGATAAAAATATCTAGTTTGCATTTCAATGACAGTTGATGGATTCCGTGAGGCGTGTTGCAAATAAAACATGTATGAGGAGATGTTTGACTAAGAAATACTAAACTAAAAAATATAGGAAGAGCGCCGGAGGGAATATACGACACATGAAAAAGAGAAACACACACGCACACATTCGCAACCAAACACACATACTGTGTTTCCATGCAGGGTTCAACTCGAGTTGAACTCGAATTAGTGTTCATGGAAACAAGGGTTGAGTTGAATTTCGTTAAATCCAAGTCAACTCCACGAAACTAGTCGGGTTGAGTTGGGATTAGCTTGAAATGTCAAAACAAACTGCAACTGTCAACTCAACCCCAAAGTTGCTCATGGAAACAGTTCAGATTTAGTGGCCATTTTCTTAACTCAACGAAAACTCAACTCCAACTCAACCCTGTGCATGGAAACATGGTAACACACGCACACATTCGCAACCAAACACACACACGCACACATTCGCAACCAAACACACACACACAAACAAACACGCACACACACGTACCCACACCCACACACATGTGAGCGCACACACGCACACACACAAACGGTATACTTCAACATATGTTACATTCACTTGCAGATTTATCGAACATGACAGTTTTGATACGCTTGCAGGGGCAGGATTTCCATTTTTATGCTATGTGCCCATTGGAACTTTTTTTCAGCACACCTTAAACCTTTTTTGAGCACACCCTACACTATCATTTGAGCAAGTTTTAAAACATTTGACCGGAATTAAATTTTTATTGATTTTGTGCGGGGTCCTTTGCGCTTTAAATACCATATGCCTTTTAGAATACTCTTTCTCGTCAAGAATCTTATTTATTATAAATAAGGACACATAAAGGTCGCCAAAGAAGTTTCACTTCTATTATATACAATAAAAGGTACGCGCTGTATTTTATGCAATAGCTCAGTTTTACAATTTTTTAGGAGGGCGGCTTTCGAGCGCTTTTTAGAGGCTTTATTCCCACATTAATGGGCATGGTACCTTACGCAGGATTTTCGTTTTATTGTTTTGAGATGCTGAAATACTTCTGCATGATGTATGGGCCTACATTTACATGCAAGAAGTGTGAGAGAAATACCGGAGGCCTAGTGCTTACGGTACCTGCCAAGTTGCTATGCGGAGGTTTTGCTGGAGCTGTGGCACAGTCGATTTCTTATCCTTTAGATGTGACTCGCAGGAGGATGCAGCTTGCTATGATGAACCCTGAAACAGCTAAGTTTGGGTATGTTTTTTTCGAATGCTCGTATAAATTGTCTCATATACAATATTTCCCTATTCTCCTAATGCAAATTTATTTTTTTTGTCTTTATTAATATCAATACTTGGTGATGGTCTTGGTGCTTTTGGAAAAATTATCAACTTTAGACGGTATGTTCGATTTGTTTGGCTGCTTTTCTTGCTTTCGTTATAATGACATCTTAGACATGTAATAATAATATGCATATATTAAAATCCAGTAAAAATATAGTTTTTTATAATTATGCAATAAACACATTTACATTACTTACATTTGTTTGGACTCGCCAACATTTTAAGATTTTTTAATTCAACGAATCCATTCCAATAATTCAACAAATAGATTTTTTTTTAATTCAACTAGTCAATTTGTTTTTTATTTCCTAATTAAATTTAAAAGCAAATACAAAGTTCCTATCGCAAGTAAACTTTTCTATAGACATTTCCACTGTTTTCAAATACTCATTCGGCTAGGTAGTTTGCGTCATTCAACCTGTCATTTTTCATCTCAAAGCATAAAACAACCTTTATTATAATTTATTTTTAATTAACTGTTACAAAATATATTTAAATATTAAAATAGTTAACAAGTGAATTCAAATCAGACAAGAAAGAAAGACAGAAATACTTAATCTTCAACTGTTTTTTATTTAAAGAAAAATAAAACTTAGCAGGCTTCCTCAGTATCACCGTATCTGTGCATCTCTCTCTGTAAAGAAAAAGAAGGGTATGGTATGAGCATGACGAGCTCAGTGAGTGCAGTCACAACTAGTATTTACGTACAAAAGCATTCGTAGCGGGCAAATATTATATGGTTGCACTGGGAAACCACATAGGTATGGTGCAGACTAACGCCACCATGATTCCCCTCTGAATTTTCTGTCCAGCCGTGACCCACACAGACACAGGATTCATACTCTGATCTGGCCAACGCCATTTGAAGACGGCTTTACCAGTCATTGCCTACAAGCAATAACTTATAGCAAATAAAGCAATAACGAAAACAAGCATCTGAACACAACTCACCCTAATTCTTTCAGCCTAATAATTATCTTGCAATACTTATAACATGCACGATACTACTCTTGACAGACAACATGCAGGACACTACTCTACGCTTACAATTTTCTGGCGTGCTATTGCCAATTCTTTATTTATTTAGGATTCATCAACAACTGACTACTACAATAGGTAGATAACTTAAACCTTAACGAAGCTGATTTTTTAAATTGCGCTTGTTTAAATTAAAATCAATTACATCGAATTTGCTATTAAAAAGATGAGACTTTGAGGAGATTGACTTTGTGCATCCCGTAATTAGTACTATTCAAAGAAACATGGAAAAAGTCATAGCTCCTAAAAGAGCGAGGAGGAACAGCAATATTGTACGATGAAAGCAGTTCAGCAGAATTAATACTGCCCTGTATACAGTCAAAAGCAAAAGCAATTCTGGCATTCTTACGTCTATCCTCGAGAGAGCAAAAAGGGAAGAGTTTAAGCCTATTTTCATAAGGTGAAAGCGCGGAGGGATTGCCCCGATGTAAACCCCGAATTGCAAAACGTACAAAACTACGCTGGACGGCTTCGATGCGGTTAATATGAACCGCATGCAAAGGAGACCAAACTGGACAAGCGGGTTCCAATATAGGGCGGACAAAAGTGCAAAAAAGGAGTTCCGTTATAGTGGGATCATAAAACTCCTTAGACCACCTCTTAACAACACCCAAAGCGGAGTTACCCTTGGCAACAATAGCGTCGTAGTGATCATTGAAAGATAAACAGGAATTAAATAATACACCCAAATCCTCGGTTTTGTAAAGTCGAGATAAGGATGAATTGTCCAAAATATAACAGAAATTAAGAAGTGACCGTTTACGAGAAAAATACATAACGGTACATTTACTTATATTTAAGTTAGAATTTAAAAGTTCGCATTCGTTTGCGTTTGATACAGTACGGAAAATTTTGGCGTCATCTGCATAGCAAAAAATGCGTGAATTATTTAATAATAAAAAGACATCATTAATGTAAACAATGAAAAGCAGTGGTCCGAGGTGATTACCCTAAGGAACGCCTGATGTGTTATTTATTTCATTAGAAAGAGCGTTGCGAAAACTAAGACGTTGTGTACGGTCTATTAGGAAAGAAGAAATCCAATTAATAAAAGAGAAGGAAAATCCTAAGAGAGATAATTTAAAAATGAGTATTTTATGATTAATTCTGTCGAAGGCCTTACCACTGCCAGTGCTTAGGAAAGACATCACAAGATAAAGATAAATTTAATAAAGAACACAGTACAGCAACAATAGACGAGTTACAGCGTTTTACAAAAATGGAATGAATGCCATCAGGACCACACGAGAATGAGTCTGGTAGATTAGAAATAAAATCAGGAATCGATTCCTCGTCAAGTAATAAGTCCTTAGGCCAAAAAGAAGTCGGCGAAAGCTTCGTCAGGTGGGTAATCACAGAAAGCGGTTTTAAAAAAGTCACCAAAGAGATTGGCAGCTTCAAGGGGATCAGTGTTATCTATATCCCCATATCTTAATGAGGAAGGGTATCCGTCACACTTGTGCTTAGAGTTGACGAAATGTCAGAACTGCTTTGGCTCGCTACGCAATGCGGATTTCATTCTCTGCAGATAGGAGCCGTGCGAATCTTCAACATTAGAAACATACAGCGAACGCATATTGTAGAAATCAACATAGTCAGCATCACTCCTCGAGGAACAAACTTTTTCCATGCTTTGTTTCTGGCATTTTTTAGGTGTTTCACAGTACTATTATTTACCTAAGGTGCATAATTAGAGTAGAAAGGTCATTAGGGACAAATTAAGCACAGCAGTTATAAATAATTTCATAGAAAATATTAACAGCCTCGTCAATGTCACCTTTGTTGAGCTCGGCAGACCAGTCATAATTAGCAAGCCAATCATTTATTTTGGTAAAATCAGCCTTTTTAAAGTTTTAACACAAATTTTCAACATCAGAGCAATAAACAGAGGAAGCAATATCAAGCGTAAAAAAAGTGTGTAAGGCCGGGTGATGGTTGGTTTCGGGAACAAGCAGAGCCAAGCAATGCTTCACGAGGGTTCTGTCAGGATCCGAAGAGAACACCTGGTCCAAAAACTTGCCAAAGGAATTCCGAATATTGCTAGTTTGTGATAGGCCCATCGAAAGAATGTAGTCAATGAAGCTACTAGCGGAAACAGCCCATCGTTGTCATCAGATTGTTCCCAGGAAACAGCGGGAAAATTGCAGCCGCCAAAAAGCAGCAATTCATCAGAGGGGTGTAGTTGAGACATAATATCCTCGATACATAACGCCACAGATATAAATATCCAAAGAAGAATTTGGAGGAATGTAGCAGGTGGCAATGTGTACGGTGTTGCAGGGAAGTCTCAAAGATACACAAATAAACTCCAAATCGTCAGAGTTCAAAAGTCAATCAGCACACAAGAATATCACGGCGAATAGCACAAAGTACTCCTCCACCCACAGGTGCATCGTCAGAGCAGTAGTGATCACGGCGAAAGACAAGGTATTCGGAGCTAACAAGCTCGACGTCAGAAATCCTGCCACACAACCAGGTTTCGGTCAAGCAGACCACGTCAAAACATGAGTAGGTGCAACTATTAAAAAGTTTATTCGTCTTAGATCGTAGACCGGTTACGTTGGCATAGTATAGACTTCCCTAATACGTTTTTTGCAGGAGAAGCCGACGAACGATTCCGGCTTCTTGGAATAAATTCCCGCACAATAGAATTTACTGGCCAGACATCCAACGATAAAACTGCTTCAAAGTGATCTTCAGGGACAAGAATTTTAAAAGAAGCTGCAAAAGTGCGATTTCCAGGTCCTTGGTCTTTGGAAATCTTCCTGCATGATGAACGCAAAATACCAAACCGGGAAGAAATTAAAGCACAGATCTCCTCTTCAGAAGTCTCTGGATGGACACGGGACACGAAGATGGATCTAGGAACCTTAGCCGGGCGCAAAACAGATCCCACACCATCAGCAGACGCAAGTTCAGCAGTGGAAGTGAGATAAGTCACAACAATGGAAGACGTAGAACGGCCATCAGAACGATTTCTGCGCCTACGATGGCCAGGACGACGATTACTAGTGGGAGAAACCTTGCGCGATAGCTGTGGCGGCTCAGAAACCTTGCTCTCATTAGAACTGGTCAGTATAGCGCAAGAGGCGCTCGCAGTTGTAGTGGTCTGGACAACCGTTTCGGTTTTGTAACAGTAATTCTATTCGTGAGATACGATCGAAATATGTAGTTGAAGTAGTTGAGGTAGACCCTCGAATTCCCAGGTTTTCCAGATGTTCTAAAAGCACATTATGGCTTACCGTATCGACATTTTTATTTTATTAATAATAGTTCTTAAAATTACGTCAGAAATCTATATTTCACATGATGGGGATAAGATTGTTTCTGTAAGCAATATAAATTAATTTTTTCTCTGAGATTTTTTTATTTGAAAAATACAGAATAATGTATAATAATTTTCTGTCGTTATATTTTGTGAGAATTAATAATAAATATTTATATTTTTTTCATTTAGCACCATTTTACTTTTTAACATAAGAACAACAAATTTTGTTAAGAATACTGCAAATGCTGGAATAACCGCTCAATCAAATCTGTATCAAGTTTCTAACTATCAACATTTAAAGTTGCAGTTTTCAGCTCCATCCAATAAAACAAACTATGGACTGATAAATTCCAAAATTAATATCTTAACAGAGAAATTTTATGATAAGTTTTCTTCCTTTGAAAATCCTTTAATTCAACAACTTCTGCCTTGCTAGATACACAGGGTTTTGACATTTTTTCTTCAAACTTAATTATTGTTATCCTCTTCTTCAGTGTCACTAAATCAATAATATCATACTTGAAGGTAATTTAATTTTTAGAATGTTGGCTCAACTGTGGGCTGGGATTACCTGAAAAGAGAGGAACAATTTGTGCGGCGTATTTTATAACATTTCCGAAATTTGCCATTTTTTCGCTTTCTCCATATAAGACTTCTTTACCGTGGGGGATTAATGGGATCTGATTCCCAAAATCTGAATTTTGGAGAGATTCGTAGTCGGCAGACGAATCCGTGAAAGACGCACCTATCTAGCCTGATAAACCGCGAATCAATGAATTGGCACTTAGGCCGTGTGCCAACTTTACTTTTCGAATTTTTTACTTTTCCTCAGGCACTTCGAACATTTAAACTGTGCCAATTACCGAAATTTCTTTTCACTAACAGTTCTTTTTGACAGATTGAAAACATGAATGATTTGGATTTCTTGTATCTTATTTTATTATTTATTAAGTTAGAAAGACTGCATTTAAAGTATCGAGATGGATTAATAGAAATAGGACGAAGAAAATATCGCCATATCTGACGACACAAATGTACTCCATGCAGGAGAAGACGACGATTTGGAACAGGATTCCGTTGATGCGTTGTCAAATGAAAAGGAGATACCTGCCAACCGAAAAGCAAGGAAAAAAATTTGCTTTTCCAAAGACGCAAACCTTCGAAAACGAACTGACTAGTCGAAATGGTTTTTTCATACAAATCTGCTTTTGAAATGATAAGTTGGCACACGGCCTTAGGGCACTTTCACTCCCGTTACTTAAATCTAATAAATTTACCTGCTCTTATGTGGTAATATGAAATGCTTCTGAAATTTTCTAATTTATTTTTCGGAGTTCCTCCGGGTCTGTTTTACTTTTTAAAATACGAGCTTCTTTTAACTTGCTCGTTTTTTCAATTTTTGGTTTATTATTTCGAAATGCTGGACATTTACACTAGATTTACCAAGACCAGTCAAATTGATTGGTACTCAATGTATTCTTTGAATTGATTAAATTTTGTAAAGTTATCTCCTAAGATTTATGCCAAAGCCTATTAAGGTTCAAAATTAAGACGTATCAAAAACCTTTTTCCATTTATAATTACTAATTTAAATCTGAAAGCATATCATTTTAAAGGTGCCGAAAATTATCAAAATTACAGACTTTCGCGCCGGTAAATCTAGTGTTAATTCCAGATTCCGACACTCGCACCCTTTCTAAAAAAAAATTGTAAACCACTATCTAGACTTAGAGCTTACAGGTAATGAGCGGAGTAATACTCTTCCGTTCCAAAGTCGAATTCCTGGATTGTGAAGATGTGCTATTGGGGGTATTAATGCCTCTTCCGGCTGGTCCTCTCGCTGAGATGAGGTGATGGGTTGCTCCCTCGATGTTTGGGATGAGATACTTGGTTGCTTTCTTGTTGAGTTGGTGTATTTTTCCTCTGCAAGGGTGCCGACGGGTGGTTCCTCGTCCGGCATTCACTCACTATGGGCTGGAATGAAGCCCGGGAAAAAGTCCCACGGTGGTGCCTTTTTGTACAATAAAAATTTGCGGGAGATCGCTTGCTCGCCTGGTGCAGCGGCGACTAGAGTTGTTCTCCCTTTATAAAGGGTAATTGCTTGCTTGCTTGGAGCAGAGGCGACTAGAGTTGGGTAACCTGAAGCGTCGAGGCCTAGCTGTGGATCTTCGGTTCGCAGATTTTTCAAGCTCTTATAGACTCGGCCAGGCTTCCTTCATCCTACCGGCTGCGTCGTTGGCACTTTTGCCTGTGGAAACTTTGCTTTTCAATATGCGGGCAGTCTAAGGCGTACACGCACGTCCAGTTCGCCCGCAATTTAATCGTTCTGTTTATTTCGATCAATTTTGTTATTTCCCCGACTTACTTTGTTGCGCCTATTATTTCGCAAGTTTGCGTGTCGCTATTTGGCAACATTATGTATCACTTATTTTGTAGCGCATGTTACTTCGCAACATTATGTACCATAACAACTGAATGTATTCTTCTATTGTATTTACCTTATATTTATTATCTGAATTGAACTCTTAAAAAAATAAAAAATCTTAGTTTTCAACAAAAAATAATTACAATAATCCATTAAGGGATAAGCGCAAAATTTTGAACATGAATAATCTCAGAAATTAGTTTAATTTCGCCCAAAGAGAGTTACAGAATTGAAGACCTTTGTAGAAAATGCTGTTCTGCATCCTTGTCTTTCGATAAATCGGCAGTCATCCGGATTTCGCAGTCCATAAACTTCACTTGTACTATATATCTAATGTGACTTTGTAGATTGCGGGGAAGTAAACCAAACTTTAAATACTAACACAAATTTTGTAGGTCAGCATTTTAAATATATTATGTCATTTATCTTTGGTTATCAACAAATCCATCTTTAAAAATATATAAAATAATTTTACATGGATTATTATTGTTTCTTTTTCAGGATCGGAATGGTCAGCACGCTGAAGATAATTTACCACGAAAACGGGGTTGTGAAAGGACTTTATCGGGGAATGTCTATTAATTACTTGCGAGCAATTCCAATGGTAGCGGTTTCCTTTTCGACGTATGAATTACTTAAACAATTTCTTGATCTTGACACAGGAATGAAACTGTAGATAATTTCAACTTAATCTATTCTAAGAACTTAGCTTATTTATATTTTTGTAATGATTGCGGTGATGGAAATATGACCGTTCAACTGCCATAGTTGAAGTTAATAAAACGTTTTAATTTTTTTCAAATGTTTCCACTTTATACATTTAAAACGAAATTATTGATCTTTTTTAAAGCTTTTATTGAACAAAATACAATGAAGACGGTATTAATATATTTATAAGGTTATTTATTACCTAGAAAGTGTACGTGGGGGAATTTCATCGAAAAGTGAAAGTGACAGTTTATCGAAAAAACTTTCAGTACCGAAAATTACTGTTAAAATATTTAATTTAAATTTTTAAATGAAGTCATCGTTTTAATGCAAAGTGTAATAATATTACAGATGGGGGCTGACACAACAACTCTTTTTACTTGTCGATTTACTCCGTACGAGGGGTTGTTGAGAATAAACGAGATATGAAAAAACTTCCTTTGAGTTTAAGTAAATGTGTTATTTTATTTCTACTAACACGAAGCTCAACTTGAAAATTGTTGCCTAATCACTCTTACTTGACTGTAGCGCGGATTACCAAAAATCTACTTAAATTGACAATAATTACAGCACATCATGAGGGAGATTAAAAACTTGTTGCGAAAGCTGATTAATATGCAACTAAAAATGGTGTTAAACCAACCGAAGCTGATCATGGGAAGCAGTCGAGCTCTGCAGAAGTTTCTAGACACAACTCAAAATTTTTTACAACAGTTGGAAATACTGGGTGACCATTGTTTAACTTTGCATACGTTATGTAAACTTCTTTTCTAATTTACTTTCAATATTAAAACAATTTATTCTTTCGGAAAGGAACTTGGAATTTTATTGAATACCGGACAACTAAAGTCTGACTTAATTTAAGTTTACATTATTAAAGGCTAAGTACAATCGTAAAACAACTTACTACATAGGCGCAATCCATCACGTTGAGGTTGGATGCAGCAAGACGTCGCGATAGAACATGAGAAGCCACATTTGGCAAAACATTTCCAGCGAAGTATTTGTAACTCGGTCGGGAATATAACTCTCCCGTCATTAAGTTTGATGTCCTCCATTATTTGTGTTCGAACTATATATGCACCCAGCCTTGACGTAATTACGTCTCATTTTTACAACATATATAATTACAATTACAAAAAATATTACAATATAAGCGATACCAGTAAAAGGTGTTATTATTTTTGTCGCAGCTTCGACATGCTGAAAGTATCATGCATTAATTAGCAAAAGAATAGGTAAACAAACTTACCTCATCCAAGTCGAAATATCATATTGAACAAGTGACATTTTGCAATCAGCTGTCCTGACATTTGCATTTAGGACCATCCGCACTAAAAATCATTTGCTGTTCGAGCGCCATCTGCGATCTCGTGAAGAAATGTAAAGAATTAAGGTTCATTGCAAAAAGGATTGTTCAATCCCTCTAAAGCACACGCATCCCAGTACAGCTCTAGGCTCTGGTGAGTGGAAAAGTCATTCCGATTTCAGGTTTACGCCGAGGAAGGATCAAGTGCAGGTATGTGCCGCAAAAACATTAACGACAAACGAACTGACAATCACAGGTTTATGCCGTGATTGACTGCTGGTTTACTCCCTTAAATAAAAATTCAGTAATATTGTTACGTATTCGCCGACAATATTACTGAATTTACTTCGTCAGATAAAAACACTCCGAAAAACGAGTCATAGGTTTAAGACATGATTGCTTGTTAGTTAAATTAAATAAACACTTCAATAATATTGTTAGGTATACGCCGGCAATATTATTGAATGTAATACGTCGCGAATGCCGAATCACTTGAATAATTAATAAAGGAAAATTTCGTTTCTTTTATTTTCAGATATACACACACAAATCATTTTAAGAAAACAAAAAAAAAAGAATTTATTATTATTATTTATGTTTTTTGAATTATTGAGTTTTGTTTATATTAATTTGTTAATTTGTGAGAAAAAAAAGAAGTGAATTTGTTAGTTAATTTAAGAAAAAATAAATAAATAATATATTGAATTGAATCAGCGTGTTTCAAGCCGTAAGATTTTGACCCAACACCTTTCCTTATCCGAACCCTTTTAAAAAAATATCGTGCTACAAAATTCGCTGTAACAATTTTCCATCACATTTCTAACTTCCCCTATTTTTTCTATTTCCAATTTTTAAATAATTTGGCAAAATCGAAGTCTGAATTCTCTTTCTAAGTTTTGGAATATTACATTATCTATTTCGACACTACAGTTACTAAAATTTATTACGTAATTTTTGTTCAATTTGTGTTCCAAATTGTTACAGCTGTTTCAAACCGTTCCATTTTTCACCAATATCAAACTATATGTTAGTTCTCTTATTTCAAATTGACTGTTTTTTATTTTCCTACAATTTTGAATATTATTCTTAAATAAATTTTGAGTACATTTATTTGTTGGCCTTAGTCTTTTATCATATTGCTGGCTATCGTCCAGATAAGTCTTCTCCTTAACACATTCGCGGACGTGAATGCTATAGCATTCATTTTCGTAATCACAGGCTGCGTTCGGGAACGTCAAATCCCCTACTACCTCGCTGGTGGGAGCTAGGGTTACACCGCACTGGACACTTTTGTAGAGCATTCAATTCTGAAGAAACCCTACCATTGACCAAGATTATACCATAAAATGAATCTGAGCTGTAGAGTTTTGAAGGAAAATAATCAAAATTTACGTGTTTTATATGGGAAATCTTTATAGGCCTTGGTCTAGTACTTAATATTAATATTAAGGGCTCCAATTTTCAGAGAATTTTTGTTTAGGTATTTGCCACAAAATTTCGAGGTGTGACTGAAAAAAAAAAAAATTGTCGCAAAAAAAAAGCACCCTAATATACATACAAATTTATCTCATTTTTCTCTTTTGCTTCGTGTAACTTCAGTAAACTGCTTCACAACCATTCACAATTTACTCTCACTACACATTTATTTTACCGTTAGTTTTCGTTGATTTTTGTGTAAGGAAAGGCGTAAGTTCTCATAATCATTCATCATTCGTCGTACGCGTTAGGAAAGTGCACTGTTTTAATAATCATGACTAAAAGGCAGCACAAAATGTTAAATTTGGCAGAGAAATGCGAAATTCTTCAAAAATTGGATACAGCAGTTTCAGGCAAAGAACTATCGTTTACTTACGGAGTCGGAACCTCCTTTATTTCAGATATCTTCCGACATTTTGTGCCTCTATAGACTGAGAGAAAAAGCAATAAAGTTAGCATTCAACAAAAATAAACAGACTTCAATTGCTGAGTTCATAACTAAAAAATAAATAATAATTCGAAACTTCCACTGTAAAAATCATGTTTTCTTATTTTATTTTTAATAAATGGAGTTAATTACATATTTTTGTTTATACATTTTGCGTATTAATTCTGCTTCACCCAGTCCGGATTTTTCGCTAATTCGGATCACCCCTTGCATTATTAATCCGGATTAAAGAGTCATTACTGTACCTAATTTTTTGAAAAAGATATCTTACAAACTTAAAAAAAAAAAACTATTTCACAAAAGAAAATCTAGTTTTCGACTTTTCGCGGCGAAAGGAAGAGTAAGAAATATTTTAAAAAATATGTCTGAATTCCTTCAGTTATCAGTTACAACCTGAGTAAATCAATAGGTGCTAAAGGTGTTTGTTGATCGCATCTATGTACAGAGCCGTCGCGTTGTGTACGGGGGCCTGAGGCCATTTTTGAATTCGGGGCCCATGTAAGCGTAGCGATTGTTGCAAAATGTGGAATAGATAAATCAATAAATTATTATTATTATCAAGATTTTATTATTATGAAAGACGGTTTCTAAGCCCAAATCATAAATTTTATTTAAAATTTCTAAAGCAGAAGAAGTTGTTCCTGGTTCGTTTGGAGAAATTACATTTTTATTTTTCGAAAGTAAAAGTATTTCTTGCGTTAGTAGATCTTCTTTGATGTCCACTGGATATCGAGTTTGCAGTATTTTAGCTGTCTGTAAGGCATGTAGCGATTTGGGGGCCTATGCGACCCCGAGGCCTGGGGCTGAGAAGCCCCAGCAGCCCCCCCTCGCGACGGCTCTGTCTATGTATAATGTTCTATTTGTAATATTCCACTACTTTCAAATTGAGTAAAGGCGCCAACATTTATTGCCTAGTGGAGAGGATCTATTATTTTGTTACCTTTGTTACTAGTGTGACATTTTGAAAAAGTTTTGTTGGCATATTTCGATAGTCTATACTATACCTTTAAAAATAACATACTTAAATTTCAAGTGCACATTTCAAATAGTTTTTGAGTTACAGTCATTTGAAGAGCAGTCGCTCATCGTATTGAGGTACGAATTAAACTTTAAACGCGTTTCTCTCGGAACTAATTTTTTAAAATTTGCTGAAGTTGTAACTCATTCGATCGATTTGATTCTTATTGCAACTTCTTTTATACATGTTTCCCTGTGCCATAAACTTCCAGTTTTCCGGACCGAGTAAAAAAATTTATTTTGGCAGGCCAAAAATCATTAAATTTTCACGCGAAATTAGAATTTTTTTTGAAAACTCCGCCATCTTTTTAAATATAATTTTTTTTTTTTCGATCCAGGTTCATTGCACGGGTAATACTTTATAGTTTAATAAACTTTTTGATTTTTTTGATTTCACGCACTGTGAAGGAACTGTAGCAGTGGGAGCACTTTTTTTTTGGAGCATTGGGAATTTGCGAATAACCTGCTGAATTTTCAGTTTGTTGGTCCAAAAATGTTATCATGTAGTTACTATATCCACAAATATATCCTTAAAATATTATAAACATTCCATGCAGTACTTGTCTTTAAAAAATTCCCAAAAATCATATTTTTTTCAGTCGGTCACACTAATGGTGCCCCTTAATGAATGTTGCGATGAAGTATCTGAAGTATTCTATTTTTTCACTCCGAAGGCATCTTGTTCATATATAAATTTTTTTATAGGACATAGCGCTTTTTTTAAAAGACCCTTGAAAAGGTAAATGCTACCTACCTTTTTTTTTTTTGGTGCGCATTGCGACCTAAGAAGTTTTTTGTGCGAGCTACGCTCAGGAAAGGAATAACTAGGTATGGGAGAAATGGGCCAGAATGGTCAATTGGCCAAGTTGGATTCGAACCCGCGGCCTCAGCAGTAGGGCTGACCACATGTTCCGCCAAGCTACTGGCTGAAACATGGGCGTCTCCAAAGTGGCCAAAGACCAGTGGGAATCGAACCCAGGACCTCGAATGGTAGCCCGGCTCTCTTAGCACTGAGCTACCGAGGCCCACTAACTTTGTGGTATGAGAAAAATAACACTGATTATTTTTAAAAAGTTACATCGATATAGAAATTATACTAATGTTTATATTATATGTAAAAGAGATTGATACGAAACTCACCTTCGGGGAACAGATCCGCCGGGCGGCTGACAGGGCGGCAGCGACGGTTGCCAACTTGAGCAGGATTATGGCAAATGTCCATGGTCCTCGCTCGGAAAAGCGCCGGCTGCTGATGACCACGGCGCAGTCGATGCTGCTGTATGGTGCTGAGATATGGGGCGGGCAAATGAGACTCGACCTGTACAGAAAGCGCTTAGCTTCTGTACAGCGTCGTAGTGCCCTGAGGGTGGCCTGCGCCTATCGGACGGTCTCGGAGGCCGCGGTCTTCGTCATTGCCGGGGTAGTACCGATTGGCCTCCTAGCGTTGGAAAGGATGGCCGTCCACGGGCGAAAAGCCGAGATCGGCCGATCGCGGGCCGCCAAGGAGGGGAGAATCGGCACCATGCAGAAATGGCAGGAGTCCTGGGATAGCGAATCTAAGGGTCGTTGGACCTACAGGTTCCTGCCATCATTGAGCCGTGGGTCAGCCGTACATTCGGCGAGGTGAATTACTACCTCACGCAGTTCCTAAGCGGGCACGGGTGTTTTCGGTCACATCTCCACAAAGTGGGGAGGGCCGAATCACCCGACTGCCCGTACTGCGTAGGTAGTAAGGACGATGCCGAACACACGCTCTTCTCGTGCGCCCGTTGGGCGGATGGCAGAGCCGTAGTGGAGGCGGAGCTCGGCCTGCTGTCGCCCGACAGCGTGGTTGGGCTCATGCTGGGGGGGAGAAAGAGAATGGTGTTTGGTAGCCGAGTTTGTGGAGAACACTCTGCGCACCAAGCACCAGGAGGCCTCCGTCCTGCGCCCCGCTATAGAGGGGCCAGCTTGAAGAAAACCCACTGGGTTAGCTTTTTAAGGCCCAGCCCGAAGTAATGTGCTAAACGGTACCGGGCTGGTGTTCTTGGAGCTAGGGGTGGGGGTTTTAGCCGGTAGTCCACCCGAAAGGGTGGGAGTCCGGCACATCGTTCGTAAAAGAATTTCCTCTACCTCCACAAAAAAAAAAAAAAAAAAATATGTAAAAGAGAAAAAATTTACAATTATTACATTTTGTATATATAAGAATATACTTTTATAGAATTAAATATTACTAAATTAAAAATGTCAATAAAACTCAACTCAACTGAATGCAACTGAATATGTCGAACAGTTGCACATATTTTCATTAGAATAAATTAATTAATTTTATTAAATTAAAAAATTGGAATAAAAAATGATTTGCCTAAAATAAAAACATGCCTTTAACATATTTCAAAAGAAGAGCGGAAGTTTTACTCATCTGACTGTTCAACTCTTGTTCTGTTCATAAAAATTCACGTACATTTTTAGTTAAGTGTTAAAATTTCGGGGGGTGGTTCAAGATATCTGTCGCTAACAAGATACCTGTCATTACCGAGAACCTTAATTATGTTATAAGGCGCGTGATGTTTAGGTTGCAACTTTGTGTTAACGCTGATGATATTTGATAATTTACGTGCTTATGCAAAACACCTACTACGAATCTCCTCTAAATCGCGTACCTCTTCGACCAATTCAAAATAACAAGACGCTAAATGTATACGCTGTGCTTTTGTTAACTGTGTTATTAAGAGTAAATTCTATCTTCTACAGATAATTGTCAGTTTCTTTGGAGAGCATCGGCCATCCACGATCCAAAGTGTTGCAGTTCCTGTTATCAATCGTTATGAAAAATTAAGCACATTCTGGGACTCCAACCAAAAACTTCTGCTGATTCTTCAAAATCCTGTATCCATTTTTCCACCGAAATATTATTATCTCCATTAAAGCTGTTGAACGTTTTTATTACACATCTTTATGCATGCTGTAGAACTGGTAACGGTTTCCATTTTTGTTAACTCCTGCAGTTCTGCTATCTTTCCACCTTCAGCAACTAAATTAGTGGTTCCACTGCCTTAATTAACATTCAAGTTGATCTTATATCTAGATGAAATGTATTCTGCAGGCACGTTATCCTTAAGAGCATTAGAGTCAAAGAGCCCTCCGGCACTTCCATGGGTTCAGTCCCCCAAAAAATTCTAACAAATTTCATGATGGATATGAATGTATATAATAAGCCATTTCGAATATGGCATTTGGTTTGAAAAGTAGGCGTCACTGTAGAATTGGAGCGTGTGAAATCTAACATGGACCGAAAGCGTGTCTCAGCGATTTCGAATCAAAGTATTGCAAAATATATGACGCATATTGCTTCCTTTGCATGCAAGAGGGATGCTTGCGAAAGCCAATCAACGAGCAAGCATTCAAAAGTGCGCTTGTATTGTTTCGAAGCTTATAATCTCGCTCGTTTTGTCACCAAAGCGTGCTGGATCGTCGAGCAAATGTATGGAGTGTTAAAGATGAAGTTCAAATATTTTCATCATGTTATCATCAATGTCATTCCTTCTGAAGCAAGACCTCGAGAATCGCTACGCCATAATCAATCGCTTTCATTGTGAAAGAGTCAGCGATCTGGTTCATCAAACTGAAATTCTTCATGAAATGCAAGAGCGAGGTTCGATCACTCAGAATTTGTTAGAAGATATCTATGAATCATTCCATGAAAAGCACTCACACTTTACTAGGATTGATTCATCAGATATCACAGACTTTTCTTGCTTGTTTGGTTTAATATCAAGCTCATCACCTGTGGAACATTTCAAATCCGTCAAGCTGCTGCCTACATCCAAGAGCATCTCCAAAAAAATAATGGAGAATTCCCACTTAAGCTCTACAGTAGAGGGCCTCCAAGAAGGAGGGATCAGCAGCCAGAAGAGAAGTTGGTTCGCGCGAGGATCCAATCCCGACATGTGAAAAGCAAAATCTACTTTGCTTACTTGGATTATTTATTTATTTAATTATTTCAGTCTATCAATTACGTACTAATTTTACAGACTAGAGTAAACACAACAGTTCTAATTCTTTACATTTTCTAAATATACTAGTTTACTTTTGTATTCTAATCTAGACATCGTGAAATCCAGGTGAATATTGAAAAAATTGAATTTATTTATACATCTAGTCATTACTTCATCAAAACTATAATTTGTACGATCTGACGGAGCAATTAACAAGCTTCTTGAAAGAAGAGGTCTTTCCAAAGCATAAAAATTTATTAAATTCAATAACTCAGGACACTGTACATCATTACACACTAAATCTTTAATAAACAAAGCGCAGCTACAGTCACGTCGATATTGAAGAGTTGATAAACCAAATAACATACGTCGTGAATCATAACCAGGCATAGTCGATTTCCACCAGTTTAATTTAAAGCATAAAAATCTGGTAAAGGACTTCTGCACCGCTTAAATTCTGTTAATATGTACAGCATACGTAGGACTCCATATAATAGCACCATATTCAATAAGTGGTCTCACAAAAGACAAATATAAAGCCTTTAAACAAAAATGTTATTAAATTCTTTGGTGTTTCTCTTAATAAATCCAAGCGATTTATTCGCCTTAAATATAATGGCGTAGGACATCGAGCAATCACAGGTTGGACATGAAATTGCAACTCTGGTACGCGGACAGTTGAGGTATGTACTCATGTTGCAAGCATCATTATTCCGCTCAAGTTGCTCTTTGATGATGTTGAAGCAATTATCGTAAGCATTGATCCTGAAGATATGGTTTCCGATGACGAGTTTGAAGATCTTCTCCTTCCTGAAGTGTCCCAGTGATTTTTAAGAAATGATAAACCTACAATCAGCAATATGTTAGGCCTAAAATCTATCCATTGATATGAGAATATCAAGCAAAAACATTCAATTTATAATCATTTAAAAAGTGTCGTCTTCGAGGGTGACCCTCGACTTTTGATTCGATTTTTTTTCCATGATCCCCCATACGAATAGTAATAAATGACATATCATTCGAAAGCATATTAAATGTCTAACAATATATGTACATATGTTTACGGTGGAGCATGACATGAAAAATTAAAAGCAAAAAAACCTTTTTTAAAAAAAGCTTTTATTTAAATGCTCTAAAAAGAAGAAAATAAAATTTTCCTTTAAAATTTTAACTATCAACTTATAGTCTCATTATACACAATTTATATGATCATAAAAGCTTGTCGCGAGGTTTGCGTTAGTACCTATAAGTATTTAATTAAACTGAAATTTAAAAAAAAAATTAAACTTAGCAGATTAAGTTACTCAATTAAATAGGTACTAGTTTATTTACAAAAGTAAATCGAGCGACAAGCTTTTATGATCATATAAATTGTGTATAATGAGGCTATAAGTTGATAGTTAAAATTTTAAAGGAAAATTATATTTTCTTCTTTTTAGAGCATTTAAGTAAAAGCTTTTTTTAAAAAAGGTTTTTTTGCTTTTAATTTATTTTTTACTTTTTAGTTATCGCTGGCTAGGTTTCTGAGTCTGTTCATCTCATTCAACGCATCATTGTTGCAAGGTCGTTTGCCGGTTAATTTCGAACAGTCTAGCTCTTCAATAAGGAGACCTTCTAATGATTTTGGAGTTGTCCTTCTCCTAGACAGGTTGCAGACCAATGCTGATGACGCCCATCTCACCAAATCACACAAGTCAAAGTTAATCAACCGATGTTACAGACTCAAAAAATTCTATCTCAAGAATAATCGAGATCTCTACATCAAATTTCAGGTGAATTAGAGCAACGGAGCTTATAATCACCTTCTTTTTTTTTAACCTGCAGTTTTATTCTCAGCGAACCCTTTCATTTAATACCCATACTATAGGAAAGCATAAAAAACTTCAAAAGTCCGCGATATTGGATTAAGAGTGATGTTAGAATATTTTTCTAATTATTTTCGGCAAGCCCTTTCATTTGATACCCATATTGCAGAAGTGCATAAAAAATAACTATTCCGCCATCTTGGATGTTCCGCCATCTTGGATGTTCCGCCATCTTGGATGTTCCGCCATATTGGATTTAGAATGACGTCACATTATTTTTCGAGTTACTCTCAACAAGCTCTTTCATTTGATACCCATATTGTAGAAGTGCATAAAAAATAACTATTTCGCCATATTGGATTTAGAATGACGTCACATTATTTTTCGAGTTACCCTCAACAAGCCCTTTCATTTGATACCCATATTGTAGAAATGCATTAAAAATAACTATTCCGCCATCTTTGATGATCCGCCATATTGGATTTAGAATGACGTCAGCTTATCGTGTATTGTCCCCCAAACTAAACGTGTATACACAATTTCAGCTCAATCGGTTGAAGATATCTGCTTCAAAATTGAGTAGCAAGATTCCACCCGAACAAACATACATACATACATTGCAAGTTAAATAAAAGCTTTTAAAAAAGACACGATTTTATGGCGTTTTGAATGTCTTGTGATCTAAAAAAGATATTGATGCTGCGATGGTCGAGACTTGGAACAAATATTTTTGTGTGCAGCTTTTGACTCTCAATTAAGTTCCGTGGGCCCCATTATTGGATCTCTTTCCAAACTCGAGACAGATGCTATTGTTTGTTAGACATATTTGACCTTATAGCTCGAAATCTATAAGAAATAGAGGGATGGACCTGTTGAGAGATTAGTTCTGCTTGAAGTGCAATATCAATTGGTACCATTCGAATTTCTTCACGGAGGTTGAGGGACTAGGCCTAAGGAAGTACCGGGGGGTTCTTTGTTCTAGGATTTTTCTAATCTTACAAGGAGACCTTACGTGGTCGTCATCACCGATTTCGCTCAAATTTATAGCACATGTAGGGCTTGGCAACAAATGAAAGTACCCAAAGTAGGAACTCCAGATGGCCCCGCGTTTACAAAATAATAGTACACAAAAATTTTCACGCGGCTCTAAATCCCATTCATTGCAGCACATTCGCAAAGCGGCGGCTGGTGCAGTGGTGAGTACCTCAGCTTGGGATTCAGAGGTCATGGGTTCGAATCCCAGCGTGGGGATGCTATTTTTCGGATTTTTCCCAATTTTTATAAGATTCGAGCCCGCAATCAAGTGAAGTGATTAATTTTTTATTTTTTTTATTTATTTATACGCAAGAGGCATAAATAAGGAAAAAAATTGGGATTGCGGACTTTTCAGCAAAGGATTGTAACTAAAGCGAATACCAAAAGACTTTGTAAATTCAAATTCAAACTTTTATTATTTTTCATGATGATGATTTACATTTGTCGGGGTGATATTCATTATAGAAGCAGGGGGAAACAGTAATTATTTCTGCATCTAGCACAGGTTATGAACGCTGCATTTTTACAATCATAACGTTGTTTCAACGTCTCCATAGAAAAACTTCATTAAAACATACAAATGAGATAAGAGTCATCGAGAAAGATAAATTAATCACATCCCGAGAAGACTGTATAAAAGTACATTCGATCGTTCATCACCAAATATCCGCTCCAATATTCGGGGACGTGTTACGTTTCGCGTGTTCGCTGCTAAACTTTGCGATGAGAGACAAGTTTTTATGAATGTGAATCAAGTTTGCTTTTGTATGGAGACGTTGAAGCAACGTTGCAATTGTAAAAATGCTGCTTTTATAATCTGCGCTAAATGCAGAAATAATTATTGTTTTCCCTGTTTTTATAATGATTATCACCCCGCCAAATGCAATTCATTATGAAAAAGAATAAAAGTATGAATTTGAATGTACAGTCTTTTGGTATTAGTTTTAATTACAATCCTTTGCTGAAAAGTCCGCAATCCCAATTTTTTTCCTTATTTATGCCTTTTGCGTATAAATAAATAAAAAAAATAAAAAATTAATCACTTCACTTGATTGCGGGCTCGAATCTTATAAAAATTGGGAAAAATCCGAAAAATAGCATCCCCACGCTGGGATTCGAACCCATGACCTCTGAATCCCAAGCTGAGGTACTCACCACTGCACCAACCGCCGCTTTGCGAATGTGCTACAATGAATGGGATTTAGAGCCGCGTGAAAATTTTTGTGTACTATTATTTTGTAAACGCGCGGCCATCTGGAGTTCCCACTTCGGGTACTTTCATTTGTTGCCAAGCCCTACATGTGCTATAAATTTGAGCGAAATCGGTGATGACGACCACGTAAGGTCTCCTTGTTAGTTTGAGAGCCGTTTTCACTCTTGATGTTGGTTGTTGCAATGCATTTAGGTTAATTTCTAAATCATTTGCCGTTACTGTGTTTAAACACTTTTCCGTTGCACCCTCCATCTCCTTCCTTGTACTTTGTTCTCAAAATTGCACTTATTTTTAGCTATCTTTATGTAGTATACAATTAGTTTTCTTAACCCTCAAAGGCCACACCCCCCTTGGCATACCCAGAGCCGTCGCGTTGTGTACGAGGGCCTGGGGCCATTTTTTGAATTCGGGGCCTATGTTAGGGCAGCGATTGTTGCAAAATGTGGAATGAATACTGTCTATAAGGCTATTTAGCGATTTGGGGGCCTATGCGACCCTGGGGCCTGGGGCTGAGAAACCCAGCAGCCCCCCCCCTCGCGACGGCTCTGGGCATACCGTAACGGCCACAGGGGGGTTAGTGTAACCCAGCAACTTTGATCGCTCATAATTCTGGTTTAAATTGATCAAAATACAACTTTTTTTTTTCTTCTAGAACGCCGAGCGATGTGAAAAAAGATTAGGTCATTAGAAATATTTAAAAATTATAAACATTTGAAATAATATTAAATAAACATTGAAACTTTACGAGAAACGTGTTTTTTTTTTTTTAATTCGCTGTTTATTGAAAAAGAAAGATAAACAAGTTTTATTAACAGCATTCGAAAGGTAAACGGTGGTATTTTAACGGAAATTTATCATAATTTGGCGGGGTCCAAAAAAAAATTTTTTTTTTTAAATTTAAAGTTGAGTGATTTTTGGAAGAAGAAGACAGATTTTTCTCTCAAATAAAATCATATTATTTATTCAAAACATGCTCCTTACACATAGGTGTGTCGCATTTCAGGCATTTATAATAAGTTTTTCTGTCTAAACTGTTTGGACAGTAGCCACAGCGCTTCTGCCTTTCCATTTTATTATTTGCAAGAAGATAAATAACCATATTTCATACTCAAAAAAATTAAAATTAAAATACTTACATATCGGCCATAGGGGGTTTAGTCATACCCGTCGGTTCACTTCAACAGCCTGTAGCATACTGACTATTCACGATAGGGGCATGAACCAAACGGGGTCTTGCAGGAGAAGGGTCCTACTTTTTTCCTCCTCCATCGATAAATACTTTCGCCATTGTTAATTAGGAGTTCTTAGCACTAGTTCCCCATGGGTGGGTGAGCGTAACCCCCCGTGGCCTCTGAGGGTTAAGAAATCAGGTAGCTATTTTTAGGCAATTGCACGATTCCATATGAACTCTAACGTAAAATTATACATATGAAAATATTGTTCTTCCCACTACTGACTTTCTAGGTAAGTTGGTTAAAAAAACACAGTTTTAGCGAGTCACATTTATTTGAATTGAATTTGATTTTAATTTGACTTAACGAGAGGTTTTTAAAAGACGGCAATTATAACGTTTCATAACAAGAGTGCTAGAGTGCTCTTAAGTAGGTATAATGAAACTTTCATTATCGTAAGTACAGTCGCTTAAGAAATTTAAGAACAAATTTATACATCTCGACAAAATTGAGAGTGCATACACTTTTAAAATTATTTTGAGATTCTTTCATGACGTGCAAATGAACGTATAAGATCTAATCAATAATAACGAAATTTTTACGAATCCTTTCAGGAATTTTTATGTACGTACATCTATCCGTAGTGAGAATTGTATGAAATTCCCTTTTTTTCTTCAAAGAAGGGGTCAACGGACTTGAAAATTCAAAACAGGAGATGAACAGTTTCATCAACAAATCAGACGAGTCAAATCAACCACTAATAATAAGATCGTATATTCACGTAAAACTCCACAGTGTTGATAGTTTTAATTCATGGCAAAAAGTGCCTAGCGTCAGAAAAGGAGTGTTAATCATCGTCTGTTGTCCTGGCATTACAATTGTAACAACACCGCACGGTTGTAAGTACCTCAAGTGCACGTGCGCATGCCGTAGCCATGTCAACTTGCTTTTGTTTGCAACCTTTAGGTTTCGATGGTAACTTGGCCGCAGTACATCATTATGAAGTGTTCTTATTAAAAGGTTTTAATTTTGGAAGAATTGGCTGGTGCCACTTCAATTAGAAAACAAGTCCAAGTAATATATTACTTTTCAATATACCTATCTCGTCATGAACGATATCAAAACAGATAAGAAAAAAATTACCTAAAAAAGAAGAACTTTCCAAGTACAAAAGCTCTCCTAGGCACTAGTCAGAACAGTTCTACGCAGCCTGTCGATTGATGTGCATCCTTGTTCAGTTTCCTTTCAGAAAATGTGTTTGAAGTGAAAAAAATCTGTTTGCAGTATCAAGGACGGAATGTGATTGATTAGTTTTTTCCAAGTTAATCTATTGCGTATTTTGTGAAAATATTGTATAACGAGTACTGTTGTGGAAATGGTACAGGAAACAGCATAATTCGTGGATTTCCAGGCAGACTGCCTTGACTATATTTGGATAAGCTCCTTAACTCCAGGTAGATGCATGCCCTTTGTGTATTATGAACCACATTGGCACTATCATTAAAAAGGTCTAATGTACCAAAAACCGAGTTACATACAAATAAACATAAACTTCCGCGTATTGATCACCTACTAGCTTTAGTCCGTATGTTAGATTAATTACCATGTTTCCGTGGAAATCTGGAATTAAGTAGAATTTCCCAAGAGCTTGTTAAATTATACAATAGAAAATCCACAAGTGTACCTTTCTTAATCAGTATATGCCATATTCAGTCGCGATGGGTACAAATTTTCTTCTCGTTTTGAATTGTCTATAATTTGCACTGCTCATGCCGGAAAAAGAGACGTAAAAAGGAAGTTTGATACTATATCCCGTGAAAGTTAGGCTAATTAGGCTCAATTAAATCTAGAATGCGAACACATTATTATTTCATTAATCAAAATGTACGAAATACATTTATATAGATTAGTTACATATATCTCAAAGCTTCAGCACGTTTATGTAACTAGCAAATGGAGAATAGCTCTATTAAAATTTCCTGTTTTAGCCCGTTTTCAAATACATTTAGTGCGTTGTATATTTGACGAAAAGTTAAAGGAAAGCCGAGAAATCGGCGAAAAACTGTTTTGTAACCTCATTACTTCCCTTGGAGGGAGCCTGCCGACCTTATTCGAGGGAAAAAACTACATTTGAAAACACGTTCTTGGGCTATTGCGTGTCACGCATATGTGTCAAAATCAAAGAATATCGATAATAATAAAAAGGCGCACTCCTTAACATGTTCTCAGCAACATTTTCCATTAGATAAAACAGGTCAAGCACTACTACTTCTGTTAATTTTTACAAGAAATATAAAGAGAGAAATAGTCACCAAAAAATTCTCACAGACAGTATTTACAGCAAAAAAAATGACGCAGTTTCTTACAATGCTTTTTTAAACGCGATCTGGGACGATTGCATTGGTATTGGTCTTTCAATTCTACCTCTCCTTCCAATGTTCAGTTATAGCAAAACCCCCGGGAATAAGAAATACAAGCCCTGAAGTAGACCTGCTCACTACCATATCTGTGGGGTGATGTAGTCTTCTCCACAGGGCGAATCTGCTAAACTATCCTTCTTACGAAAAAATGATGTTCCACTAATTGTAACTGGGGAGGAATACCGTTCTTATGGCATCAAAATCATTATAGGGGCGAGAACAAAATATTAAATATATTTAATTTTGTATACGTTGTTTACCTTATTGAATTTCCGAAAATATTAACTAACAATTGAAATGATATTGTTTAAAATATATACAGGGTGTTCAGAGGTGGGAGGTCAATACTGAAGGGGGTGAAAGGTCAGACCGAGACAAGCAAAAAATCGTATGGGTGGGGGGGGGGGCATCTCTCACCGTTTGGCAGTTACAGGGTGATTCGTAAATCACGATTTTGCCTTATATGGGAACCACTCTTGTATTTTTATCTTTTTTTCTACGCATCGCAGCGGCCCCAAACTGGTTTCGAAAAATCACTATTTGGAAGCCCTTTCCAAAAAAGTTTACACCACCCCCCTATCCCCGACCCCTTGGCCACAATCCCCCCTGGAAGTTGAAAAAATTAACTTTTATTTCACAATTTTTCACCTTTCGCCCCACTTTTCTCCGAAATTCATGTTATTAACATACATACTTTTTATTTTTTTTGAGTTGCCTATCTAATTACCTTTCCAAAAAGGTGCAACATGCCCAGGTAGAAAAGGGTTGCAAAAGTCCTGAAATTAAAACATCCTCACAGCCACCTAATTACTTTATTGCACCATAATGGAAAAAGTCGTTAAGTAAACAATTTTAATGACAGCAAGTTCGGAAATGTTTCTTTAGGAAACACAGGTAATACATTTTTATTATTTCAGCAAAACAGTAATAAAATTATAAATGTAATCTCGTTAAATAGCGTTATTAGTTTATTATATCCAGTATTGACTCTTAAGTATCCTGACGCTCCGTTTCTAATACCTCCTATGAATTATGGTATAAAAATGGGTAAGTTAGAAAGGACATTGACCACAGTTGAAGAAGCAAGCGATAAAACCGGGTGTTTAATAGAAAAAATTAAGATAAAATGGCAGAATTCAGTGTTGACGAGTATGCCGATATAATTTACGTGTACGGTTTAGTAGAAGGAAATGATAATGAGGCCGTACGAGAATACCAAAGGAGATTCAAGAATCGGCGGGTACCCAACAGAAGGGTATTTTCAAGGACTTTCAGAAGGTTAAAAGAAACCGGAAGTGTAACCGCCCCCAGAGCAGAAACGCGAGCAGGAAAATCGGCCGATTCAGCGGACCCCGACCAACAAATCCTCAACATCGTCAGGAACAGCCCTGTAATAAGCATCAGGCAGGTCGCACGAAGGTCAGGATTGTCTTCAGGGAGAGTTTGGACCGTTGTGAACCGAGAGGGACTACATCCATACCACCATATCCTGGTCCAAGCACTACAGGAAGGAGATTCCGAAAGACGATTGCAATTTGCACTTGGCTGTTCGAGTCTGACATCGAAAACAGAAGGTTTCTAGACCGAATTCTGTGGACGGATGAATCGCAATTCACCCGGGATGGCATCACAAACTTGCACAACCTCCACACCTGGTCAGATGTGAACCCACATAGGACCAGGTGTCGGTCCTTCCAGCAAAGATTTAGTGTCAATGTCTGGGCTGGCATCATCGGCAACCAGTTGATAGAACCCTTCATCTTGCCCCAAGTGCTGAATAGTCAGCTATATTCGGACTTTTTGGAGAATACCCTTCTGGATCTGTTGGAGGACATCCCCCTGGCCACCAGAAGCGCAATTTATTTACAGCACGACGGAGCACCTGCGCATACTGGGAACATTGTTAGGGCAAGGTTAAATGAACATTACCCAGAGCGCTGGATTGGACGAGGTGGACCGATTCCTTGGCCTGCTAGGTCACCAGACCTTACTCCACTGGCCTTTTTCTTATGGGGAATGATGAAAGATGAAGTTTACTCAAGACTAATCAACACTAGAGAAGAATTAGTTACCAGGATTGGGACTGCAGCCACGAAAATACGGGAGAGACTGGTTACCATAGACCTGAAACGTGAAATAAGACCAAGGCTACTTGCATGCATCGAAACTGGCGGAGAACATTTTGAACAGCTTTTAAAGGACAAACAATTAATGTAATTAGTTTTTAAGCGAACAATATGTATTTTTTAGTTAACTTCAGTATAATTTCTTAAAAATTCAAATTATCATGATATTCTGTAAAAGGATTTTTGTAAATAAATTTTCGTATCCTTTTCCTACCTGGGCATGTTGCACCTTTTTGGAAAGGTAATTAGATAGGCAACTTAAAAAAAATAAAAAGTAGGTATGTTAATAACATGAATTTCGGAGAAAAGTGGGGCGAAAGGTGAAAAATCGTGAAATAAAAGTTAATTTTTTCAACTTCCAGGAGGGATTGAGGCCAAGGGGTTGGGGATAGGGGGGTGGTGTAAACTTTTTTTGAAAGGGCTTCCAAATAGTGATTTTTTGAGATCAGTTTGGGGCCGCTGCGATGCGTAGAAAAAAAGATAAAAATACAAGAGCGGTTCCCATATAAGGCAAAATCCTGATTTACGAATCACCCTGTAACTGCCAAACGGTGCGAGATGCCCCCCCCCCACCCATACGATTTTTTGCTTGTCTCGGTCTGACCTTTCACCCCCTTCAGTATTGACCTCCCACCTCTGAACACCCTGTATATGTATATATGACGATATCTTCCCGGCGGAATATGTGCACTTGGAATTATAAAAAACTGCTATTTTTGTTGTGTCTATTCCCTGTTCTGCTTGTTCTGGTATATTGGAGCGTCTACTTGATAATCTTGCAATGTGTTAGATGCTTATTGTTATTTATTAATTTGTGGTGACTTTAACTGTCCTCTTTTAAAATGGTCTGTCCTAACCTCCTAACCTTCTATCATCTTGCTTAGTTATACCAAAGATAATCTAATCATATAGATTTCCACTCTAGAACAATGAAATCGGCCGCTGTTTTCGTAAAGCTTTTTTTGCCTATGCACAACTACATAGAAGACTGAGGTAGCCGCTCTCGATCTGAAATTTCATAAACAAATACAACAACAATGCATTAGGGAAGAGAGCAAATTTTACGTATGCGTAAGTTACTTTGCTGGGTGCCACCCCCCCTGGGCCCCTCCTAACCTTCTGCATAAATGAATGAATTTTCTGTTTAGACTGTTGAGTTGAGATATATTCAAGTTCTTGGAATTCTGTTAAGAGACATGCGATAGATCACGGTGGGATTTTCAATATTTTGCGTATTTTCAGTATATTTTTGATTCTAAGAGTTTTTCTATAATATTTAATATTATATAATAAAATTATAGTTTGGTCATTTTGTAGTTTCGTAATTTTGTAGTTTCGTAATTTCGTAATTTTGTAGTTTCGTAGTTTCGTAATTTCGTAGTTTCGTAGTTTTGTAGATTTGTAGTTGCGTAGTTTTGTAGTTTTTTAGTTCCGTAATTTTTTAGTTTCGTATTTATGGTAGCAGTATATTTGTATTATGAGTAATTGTACTTGAATTGAATAGTTTTTGATTTTTTTTTAACACATATATGGGTAATTCTTTTACAAACCGTACGGATTTTGATAAAAATTGACCGACATGTCTCCGATTTGACTGAAACTTTTCTTACGGATTCTATATCGGAAAATAAGAGATACGTGTCCGAGGATTTTTTTGTTCCGCATATTTTCGATAATACTAGTGATCGAAAATGTGAGAATAATGAATATTTTGGCTTGGAGACTCATTTTCAAAAATTCATAACTCTGGTTTTATTTCAGCTACAAACTTATTTTTTTTTCATTTTAAATCTAAAGGACTGAGTTTTGAGAAAAAAATATTTTTAATAAAAATTATTAACTAATTCATATTGTTATTAACAATTTAATTGTTTAAATCAATTTTTAACAATGGCCCCCACCTCGTAGCAAGTTTTTAGTATTTTTATTGTATTCTCCGTCATATTTTACATAAAAAACATGTTTTCAAAATATGGTACCTTTATTATTACTATTTTTAAAACATTAATTTATATAGCGTGACATGTATAAAGAAAACGGTTTTTTGTTAATAAAAAGAAAACTATAGCTCGGATCGAAAAAAGTTACATATAAAAGGTGTAGGTAATAAAAAGACCTACAATTTTTGTCTTACTTATTTTTCGACATAACCTCAAACTTTTCGAATAAAACGCAAAAAATATTAAAAAATCCCCTTTTTGAAACATTATTTATTGATAAAAAGACTATAAAAAATTAAAAAAGAAATTAACATATAATTTTTGTGTTTTTAATATGTTTCTCAACTAACCATTAAAAAAGTAGTTGAGACAAGAATTGTAGATCTTTTTATTATCTACAACTTTTATATTTAACTTTTTTTGACCCGAGCTATAATTTTCTTTTTATTAACAAAAAACCGTTTTTTTTACATGTCGCGCTATATAAATTAATGTTTTAAAAATAGTGAAAATATAGGTACCATATTTTGAAAACATGCTTTTTATGTAAAACTTGACGGAGAATACAATAAAAATACTACAAATTTGCTACGAGGTGGGGGCCATTGTTAAAAATTGATTTAAACAATTAAATTGTTAATAACAATATGAATTAATAATTTGTATTAAAAATATTTTTTCTCAAAACTCAGTCCTTTAGATTTAAAAGGAAAAAAAAAAGAAGTTTGTAGCTCAAGTAAAACCAGAGTTATGAATTTTTGAAAATGAGTCTCCAAGCCAAAATATTCATTATTCTCACATTTTCGATCACTAGTATTATCGAAAATATGCGGAACAAAAAAAAATCCTCGGACACGTATCTCTTATTTTTCGATATAGAATCCGTAAAAAAAGTTTCAGTCAAATCGGAGACATGTCGGTCAATTTTTATCAAAATCCGTACGGTTTGTAAAAGAATTACCCATATATGTGTTAAAAAAAAATCAAAAACTATTCAATTCAAGTACAATTACTCATAATACAAATATACTGATACTGCTACCATAAATACGAAACTAAAAAATTACGGAACTAAAAAACTACAAAACTACGCAACTACAAATCTACAAAACTACGAAACTACGAAATTACGAAACTACGAAACTACAAAATTACGAAACTACGAAACTCGGACACGTATCTCTTATTTTTCGATATAGAATCCGTAAAAAAAGTTTCAGCCAAATCGGAGATGTGTCGGTCAAAAAGGTGTTCGGTTTGTAAAAGAATTACCCATATTTGCGATAATGCCTGCGAATAGGCGATAATGCTACATTTGTCTCTAGTAGCACTTCAGCTACGAAAGCAAGATTTTTCAAATTCCCTGTTAAAGACAATGAAAAATATGAAAAGTGGATTTTAAAGTGTTGTGAGCCAAATTATTAGATTAGGAATATATAGGGTGTCCCAATATTCACGCAAGAAGTAATTTTAATAAAAAAACATACACGCTGTTGGACTTTTTTCTTGGTTTTTTTTTTTTTTTTTTTTTGAGTATAAGCTTTATGCCAATAAGACCACGACCACCTACGCTTTGAAGGAGGAATTTGAGCGCTGTGTCAACGAAATCCAGCCACATTTATGTAAAATCGTCATGGAGAATTTCAACAAAAGAGTGCGTTTGTTCCAGCAAAGTCGTGAAGGCCATTTACCCGATATTGTATTCCATATATAACCCTATACTGTATACTTTATGGATCAGTAAAAAAAATACAATTTTTAATTACAAACCTGTGTTTTCTATCAAAATTTCTTCTTGCGTGAATTTTGGGACACCTCATATTTTCATATTTCATCAAATATAGGAAGCTTACTCGCAGCTCTTATTATTTGAACATTTTATTATTAAGAAAAAGAAAGAAAAATATTAAAAGAAAAAGAGGATATTATTGAAATGTGTAGTAAAAACATTGTTATTGTAATGAAATAAAGTGATATTTCCTGTTAATTATTTATTAATTTGCGTATTATACACATATAAAATTCCAGTCCAATTTTCAATTCGGCGTGCGTAGTTATAACTCCAAGACGCTTAAAAGGCTTTGATACGTAGTACAATTTATAATGAATTTTTTATCTAATTTTTTAATCAAAGAAAATTGTATTTAATTCAATTTCAAACCGACTGGGCTAATGTGTTGTACATTTTATTTTAAAAATGTATAATCATTATTCATCAATTTAAATATTCATGAAATCAAAACTAGGAGATTCTACGAAAAAATTATAAACCTTCCCTCAGAGGTTTGAAACAGAAGAAACTGCTCCCTAGTCCATTTTCACTAAGGATCACCGCAGACGAACTACTGTCTTTGGCAGACAATTTTAATGCGAATAGAATTTCGGCGAATTAATATCCACTCATTTTTCAGGGTCTAAACTGTATACCGCTCCCCAGACAGTATCTCTCTTGTGCGATAATTCTAAAAGAGCGAAACCAGTGAGAACTTTGGTTGTGAGGTCTGAAATATTCTGATGTCGCATGAACATAAGAACTGCTTGTGTGTGCGTGCGATCAGAGGCCAAGAGCTTTACTTCAGAGGCCAAAAATGAAAAGCTCTACGGCCGTTTTTGTTCCTCTAGAGTAGATATCTATATGATTATGTTGTCTGTGGTTATACTCTTCTGGACTTTATGGAATTTATGTCAACTCATCAGGGTAATAATGTTCTTCAACTTTGTTTTACTCGATCTTTTAATTACAAACGTTCTATCTGATTCCCTTGTTCTCGAACGCTTTGCTAGCCTTGTGAACCCTGATTATTCTCCACTATAAGTGTCCCGTAAACTTCCTTTTACTATTAGACAATCTGGCTTGCCAGCTTCCTGATCCAGAAATGTTTATAAAACTGACTTTGTTTCCATAAAAAACTACAGTAGAACCCGCTTAAGACGATCACGTTTAATACGATTTCTCGCTTAATACGCGCTTTTGTCATGGTCCCTGCAATTAGAGGGCATTTTTCATACATTCAATCTCGCTTAATATGATTCATCATCCCGCGTAATACGCCATCTGCAAGTCAAGCATCAACCATATTTTCCACTTATTATGTATATCACACGGCATACAATTCGTCATCCCGCGTAATACGCCACCTTCATGTCAAGTACCCCACTAATTTCAAACGGCAGCAGCTAGTAACCGGGGCGTTTATAATCAAAAGAAATGTTACCAATTAAAAGAAAAGCGTTGTCTCTTCAAAATAAAGTTAAAATTTTGAAAGTTTACGATGAAAAATGTAAATTAAAAAATCAAACACAGTTGGCGGATGAACTTAAGTTACCAGTTTCTACATTACGCACCATTTTAAACAACAGGAAGGATATTGAAGAAAAATACAGATTGGGAGGAGCACAGCGGAAAAAATTAAAGCCAGGAAAGTTTGACAATTTAGAACTTGTTTTAGTAGAATGGCTTCATCAAGCGCGTGCTTCAAAATTGCCAATAAGTGGACTCATATTATGCGAAAAGGCGTGTGAAATTGCCAAAAGTCTGCATATCTCCGATTTCACAGCTTCGAACGGTTGGATTGATCGTTTCAAAAATCGTCATGGAATTGTGTATCGTCAAATCAGCGGGGAATCGGAATCCGTATCTCAACAAGATACTGAAACATGGATCGAAAATCTTCCTGAATTGATAAGGAATTACGAACCTCGAGACATTTTTAATGCCGATGAGTTCGGCTTGTTTTATAAATTAATGCCCGACAAATCCTACGTATTCAAAGGAGAAACATGTCACGGCGGAAAGGCAAGCAAAGAAAGGTTAACTGTCTTAACGTGTGCCAATTCCGATGGCTCAGAGAAATTACGTTTACTAGTTATCGGTAAAGCGAAAAGTCCACGTTGCTTCAAAAATGTTCGATCACTCCCTGTAAGTTATAATGCACTATCTCGCGCCTGGATGACAGGTTCCAGTTTCGTGGAGTGGTTAAAAACTTTAGATAACCATTTTGCGATCAAATGCAGAAAAATAATAATGTTCATCGATAACTGTCCTGCTCATCCAAAAAACGTAGAGCTACGGAATATCAAACTTATTTTCTTACCACCGAATGCTACAAGTAAATTGCAGCCCATGGATCAAGGCATCATAAAGGTTCTTAAACAAGGGTACAGAACACGATTGGTACATCGTTATATGGCAGAAATGGAAGATCCTGATAGCAAAAGACCATTGAATGTCCATGATGCGATACTGTATATCGCAGCTGCATGGGACGCAATGAAATCAACAACCATACAAAACTGTTTTAAAAAAGCCGGCTTTAACCATACAGAGCTGTGTCAAAATAGCATCGTAGAAGATGCAGAACCGGAAGTCTTGTTGAATTTTCCTGGATATTCTTCCATAGACGACGATGTTGCTACTTCCGAAATGCGCTCAATCGAGGAACTGATTGAGGATAATAATCACACCACCCTAGAGACTACAGAAGATGATGGCATTGACGAAGAGGAGTCTGTTCCGATATTATCCAATCCTCAGGCTTTGACTGCGGTAAATGATTTAAGGCGATATCTATCTTCATTAGGTAATAGTGAAGGTGGACTTCAAATGTTAAATTCCATTGAAAACATGATTATTCAAAATGCCACGAAATGTTTGTTTCAAAGTAAAATAAACCATTTCTTCAAATGAATGTGATGTTAATTACTTAATTATTTTTCTATCAGTAATGGTATTATACTTGTCTGAATGCGCATTATATAGAGGATAAATGCATATAAACTTAATTTATTACCTTTTGGGTTATTTTCAATCTTCCCGCCTAATACGCTTTCCCGCATAAGACGTTACTTACGTTCGACCCCTTCAAAATCGTCTTAAGCGGGGTTTACTGTATCTTATATATGTTGACCAGGCCTCGCTTTTCAATGACCTGTCCTGCAATGCAGCTGTTGCAGTTTTTCATGACTTACTGAATGACATAATTAACCCGGCGTTTGTATACTCTCTTTTTAAGGGGACGGTGTGTATACTGGGTCTTTGAGGGAACAGTCGGGTTTACAAGGTTTTCTCAAATTCAGAAAAATCTGCAAAAATTCTGAGGTACTTATTGGAGTGTCTACTAAGTGGCCTAGTAGTTGCCAAAGTCAAAAATTTAAAACTGTTAAAAAATTCATAACTCTGCAATAAACAAATTTAAAAAAAAATGATTTCAGGATTTTGTAGTTGAAAGTACGAGCTTCAAATGCATGTCTCATTCGCGTGGGTTGCAAAAAGTTGAATTATTTGAACACCTGAAAGTGAGGAATATTTTACGAACCGATAAACTAAAACTAAAAAGGAGTTTCGTTATTCAGATTGTAGTTCGTAAAAAGTAGTCGCAACAGCATCAAACTACATTAAACATTCATTTTAGTTACAAAAAAAGAAGAAAAACTACGCAAAAAACACCGGCCAAATGCGAGTCGGACTCGCGCACCGAGGGTTCCGTAAAATATTTTTATTATATGATGTAACTAAAAATTTACGGTTTTCGCAATTTTTCCTTTATCTGTGCTATAAGACGTTGCTTCGTACCAAATTTCAAGATTCTGAGTTCACGGGAAGTACCCTGTAGGTTTTGATTCCCTTGCGATTGTCGAAAATTTGCGGAAATTTTGATTGCGTTGGCTTAGAAGTTTAATTTTTTCACAGCTCCAAGGGACAGTAGAACTGAGTATTTGATATAAATTCCAGCGTTCCTGAGAAAAAGGGTCTTGACAGACAGACAGACGGACGGACAACAAAGTGATCCTATAAGGGTTCCGTTTTTTCCTTTCGAGGTACGGAACCCTAAAAACAAGAATAACAATGTTCACTTACCTTCAAAAAATGCTGTCGTGGCGTGCACACTGGGTGCAAACGTGACTTTCACTCACTGGCGTTTACAGTTAAACTGTCAGACCCGGGCGCGGAGTGGGCTGGATTTTAAAAAAAGGAACTTAGGGGATTTTGCAATTTTTGCCTATGGCATTCGACACAGACTATCAATGCGATCAACATTTACTGATTCAGTTTTTTTGATTAAACGAACACTTAGAGAGTTAAGGCGGCAAAAGTGTTTTTTTACTATGGAGCGCCACCTAAGTTTCGCTGGTTCTCCAAGTAGGGCACAGATCCCGCCTTATAACTACTTGTACTCTATTCTGTAGGTGTTTGTTTACAAGTACTTTAAGTACTTTACTTTCATATGTTTAAATTTTAAATAAAAAAGATTTTTCATTTTTGAAATAAAATTTTTTAAAGAAGTCGTTTTTTTTATACCTTTAAGACCCATGTAACCCCTTAAAACGGGAATCAATTATTATTGTTAAAGTATATTAGCGATGATAATTTCATAATGAGGGTCATTAGGATCATAAAACAAAGTGTAAAGTATATCAGCGATATCAATTTCATAACGAGGGTCATTAGGATTATAAACGTAAGTGATTAATTCATAATTAACTAAGTTTTGGCCATTATTTATTGTTATTTTATTTCCATGAATCAATAATAATGCTAAACAATATCAGAAAATAAGCAAAAAAGTACCAAGGTTCAAACCGCTTCAGATCATGGCTATACACCCATAGAATAGAGTACAAGTAGTTATAAGGCGGGATCTGTGCCCTACTTGGAGAACCAGCGAAACTTAGGTGGCGCTCCATAGTAAAAAACACCTTTGTTGCCTTAACTCTCTAAGTGTTCGTTTAATCAAAAAAACTGAATCAGTAAATGTTGATCCCATTGATAGTCTGTGTCGAATGCCATAGGCAAAAATTGCAAAATCCCCTAAGTTCCTTTTTTCAAAATCCAGCCCACTGTGGGGCGTCCCTTAGGCCCTTAGTCCCTACTACTACCTAGATTTTTTAGTGGGGGGGGGGGTTAGAGAGAAAGACTTTCAATTCTGACTGTTCCTTAAAAGATCCAGTGTACACACACCGGGTTAACTCTCACGTTGCCCTATACGACAATTTTGTAGGAGGCAACCTTTCTCGTTTACTGCCCAGATTCGCAGAGTACTTAAGAGGAAGGAACGTCTTCGAGTAATTTCACCAACTAAATATAAGGAATACTCCAATTGCCGTTCTTACGCTAAGAAGCTCATGAAGACAGCTTTCAATACGTACGTAAATAGTATTGAAAGCAACCTGCGTAGCAATAACTCGAAATCTTTTTGGAATTTCATTAGGAATTCTAGATTTTGTGCAAGCCCTCCCTCCGTGCTCCGCTTTGACAATGATTCTGCTACTCACGCGCAAACTATGTGTGATATGTTTACTAATTAAAAATCTTAACTTTTGGCGCCAATTTTCTAAATACTTTAACCTCACTTTTTCTTCAGATTTGACGGATTTCAGGTACTAAATATGTATCAAGGCTCAGAACTAGTACTAAAAATTCGCTGAATTTCTGCCTAATGAAATTCTCTAATGGTTTAACCAATATAAACGAAAAGTTAAACCATGCTAACCAAAACACGAGCGAGACGGGAAATTTATTTTGCAATGAGAAGGTAAAGGTAGTAGCATTTTGGTTGGTGAGTTTGCCCATTGGAGAGTGGGCATATATATCCTCAGTTGTTTTGGCAAACTTTTTAAAAGGCTGGTTCATAATAGATTGTCTATTGCTCCTCTGCCTTCCGCTTCACTAAGAAAATCTACTACCGGCACTTTGCTTGAGTTTCATAACTTGGTTGCACACTTATTAGAGCAACATAAGCAGGTTGATACAATTTATACCGACTTCAGTAAGGATCACGTATGCCATTCTACTCTTCTCTATAAGATTGAAAAATATGGCTTATCAGGATCCCTTTTAAGTTGGTTCTCATCTTATTTGCTTGACTGCAAAATGCATATTGTGTTTGGTGGCTGTTCGTCATTTGAGTTCGACACCGGTTTCCAGTGTTCCCCAGGGTTCTATTCTTGGTCCTCTTCTTTTTCTGTTAGTTATTAATGACTTGACCATGAATATTATGTCTAATTCCCTTTAAGGGGTTAGGTGGGTTTGAGAATTTCAAAAAATCGAATTTTTTTTTTGTCTTATTACATAGTACAATATGTTTAAAATATTCTCCTAAAATTTCAAATCGATCCGAGTAAAATTCTAAGAGATACACCCTTCGGAAGTTCCGCCCATCAGGCTACGTCAGTGCAGCGCTTTAAACTTTAAACGCGTTTATCTCAAAACTCAATTTTTTAAGTCGGTGGACATGATTTCTCGAAAAGTTATGAAGCGATTTTGTTCAAATTTTGCACACATCTTTGAAATAACATTATCTAGTTAATGAACGAAGGATTTTTTTTTTTTTTTTATTATAACTAATTTTTTTGAGCCAATACATGGCGAAAATTTGACCAAAAAATGTGTTTTTTTGTTCAAAGTCTGTCAAAAATTCCAATTTTTTTTTTTTTTTTGCTTCGTTCATTAACGAGATTTATCCATGTACTAACGAAATATTTTTGCTTTTTTGATTTTAGATGAACCAATAATGAGTTATGCTGTCCACGGCAAAAGCATTTTTTTTTTAAACGTCAAGGGAGATGAGGTACCAACGGCTGAGTTTTCAGAATTTTTAAATAAAAATTTCACAAAATACTGTTTAAACATGTATCTTTGATATGCTGAATTTATTAAATAATTTATATGATTCTATATATTAAAAAAAAATTGTAAAAATATCCTTTTTTTGAACCGCTGAAACCCACCTAACCCCTTAACACACAAATCTTTTGTCATGAATTCTGCTGAAAATTTTATGACGCTGAACAACGTGATTAAGAAACTGCCGGCAATAATACCAAAATTGAGGCACGCAAAAAGATAGCACAGTTAAGGGAAAATTAAAAAAGGATTTTCAAATAAGAAAAGAAATTATATTGTCAATAATGGGTGGAACCCCCTATATTTTTCACTACCTCTAACATTCTATTTGGTAAGAATTTGTACAATATCCTTATATCTCCTTGTGGAATTTGATCCCAACATGACTCAATTGCCTTCTTTAAGGCAGATATTTCATATTGTCGATTTTCGGCATAAGCCAAGCGTGATAGTTTTCCCCACAGGTTCTCTATTATATTCAGGCCGGAGGCTCTAGCTGGCCAACTTAAAACGGTAATATTGTTTGTCTGTGGTGCCACTTTTGATGAAAACTTTTCTGATGCGTGGTGATTCACGTGTCTGATACGAGATTCCCAATTTTAGGCACAGAAGTAGGATCACGTCTCCCACACGTTGTTTTAAGGCAAAGGGTTAAACAACACACTGGCGGTATGCACAGCTGCATTATCGTGTTAACATATGAAATTTCTGCAACTTATTTCGACAGCATGGTTCTCAATCTGGTCTTGGATAAGATTAATGTAATCTGTAGCTTTCATTTTGCCTAAAATAACCTTAATTTTAGTCTTGCCGTTGAAACCAATTCCCGCCCATACCATGACCGAAACTCCTCCCATTTGACGACTGCTTAACACTTATTCTTCTTTCCTCAAATCATGATAATAATAACTCCAACCATCAGGGCCATCAAGGTGGAACTTTTTTCATCTGTAAAAATCACCCTGTGCCAATTTTTCTCCCAACGAATGTGTTCTTCTGCGAATTTTAATCTGGCTTTCTTATGCAAATTTTCAAGGGTTTGCTATCTTTTTGCTTAGGAGTGTATATAAGATATATATTATACTAGCTGGGTTACCCGGTTTCACCCGGCGTTGGGTAAATACTTACTAATTAAACACTTCTCAAATGTTCTAGTTTGTTATATCCTAGAAATTGTTTCAACCCGAAAACCCCTTTATGGATCCGCTATCTTGCAATTCCAAATCTTAATAATATTCAAAATTAGCGGCCTTAAAATAATCATTGTACCAATTTTCATTCAAATCCGTTGAAATCGAGAAATGTTGGTCGCAATATTGGATCCGCCATCTTGAGTTTGGAAATTTGGCTAATATTCGAAATTAGTGGCGTCAGAATAATCATTGTACTAATTTTCAGTAAAATCCGTTGAAATCAAGAAATTTCGTCACATATTGGACCCACCATCTTGGATTTACAAATTTTGATAATATTCGAAATTTGTAGCTTCAGAATAATCATTGTACCAATTTTCATTAAAATCCGTCGAAATCGAGACATTCTGGACGCCATGTTGGGTCCGCCATCTTGCATTTAGAAATTTTAAGAATAATCACTGTACTAATTTCTATTACAATCCGTTCAAATCGAGAAATTTTGGTCGCCATGTTGGATATGGAAATTTTGATAATATTCGAAATTAGTGGCTCCGGAATAATCATTGTACTAATTTTCGTTAAAATCCGTTGAAATCGGGACATTCTGGTCGCCATGTTGGATTTGGAAATTTTGCTAATATTCAAAATTAGTGGCCTCAGAATAATTATTGTACCAATTTTCATTAAAATCCGTTGAAATCGTGAAATCTTGGTCACCATATTGGGTCCGCCATCTTGGATTTGTAAATTTTGATAATATTCAAAATCAGTGACCTCAAGATAATCATTGTACTAATTTTCATTAAAATCCCTTAAAATCGAGAAATATGGTCGCCATTTTGGATCCGCCATTTTGGATTTGTAAATTTTGATAATATTCAAAATCAGTGACCTCAAAACATTCATTGTACTAATTTTCATTAAAATCCGTTGAAATCGAGAAATCTTGGTCGCCATATTGGATCCGCCATTTTAAATTTCTAAATTTGGACAGCGGATTTGAAATCCCCATCCCGCAAAACTCCTATATACCAATTCTTTCATGAAAATTGCTTCAAATTTAAAATTTTCAGCCGCCATCTTGGATCCGCCATTTTGAAACCCTACAAGGAATCCTATAGCCGTTTCCTGGTTCTAAGCTACCTCCCCACGAATTTTCAGCCAAATCGGTTCAGCCGTTCTTGAGTTATAAATAGTGTAACTAACACGACTTTCTTTTATATATATAGCTATTTATATATAATGTATATATTATATATATATATATATATATATATATATAATGTATATATCATACCTTATATATTATTATTATTATTACATATTATTATTAAGTAGCCAAGTTAAGAATTAATACAATTTCCATTAAACCAAGCAACTAAGCGTGAAAACAATTACAAAAGCTAAATTAGGAGTTTAATTTAACAAGGACAGTATGTTTGAAGCTAACTAAAGAACAGAGGAGCAAACTGAAATTTGTGAGGGTTACGTTGAAGCCTGACTATAGGAGAGTTATAGCAAAGATAATCTAATCATATAGATTTCCACTCTAGAACAATGAAATCGGCCGCTGTTTTCGTAAAGCTTTTTTTGCCTATGCACAACTACATAGAAGACTGAGGTAGCCGCTCTCGATCTGAAATTTCATAAACAAATACAACAACAATGCATTAGGGAAGAGAGCAAATTTTACGTATGCGTAAGTTACTTTGCTGGGTGCCACCCCCCCTGGGCCCCTCCTAACCTTCTGCATAAATGAATGAATTTTCTGTTTAGACTGTTGAGTTGAGATATATTCAAGTTCTTGGAATTCTGTTAAGAGACATGCGATAGATCACGGTGGGATTTTCAATATTTTGCGTATTTTCAGTATATTTTTGATTCTAAGAGTTTTTCTATAATATTTAATATTATATAATAAAATTATAGTTTGGTCATTTTGTAGTTTCGTAATTTTGTAGTTTCGTAATTTCGTAATTTTGTAGTTTCGTAGTTTCGTAATTTCGTAGTTTCGTAGTTTTGTAGATTTGTAGTTGCGTAGTTTTGTAGTTTTTTAGTTCCGTAATTTTTTAGTTTCGTATTTATGGTAGCAGTATATTTGTATTATGAGTAATTGTACTTGAATTGAATAGTTTTTGATTTTTTTTTAACACATATATGGGTAATTCTTTTACAAACCGTACGGATTTTGATAAAAATTGACCGACATGTCTCCGATTTGACTGAAACTTTTCTTACGGATTCTATATCGGAAAATAAGAGATACGTGTCCGAGGATTTTTTTGTTCCGCATATTTTCGATAATACTAGTGATCGAAAATGTGAGAATAATGAATATTTTGGCTTGGAGACTCATTTTCAAAAATTCATAACTCTGGTTTTATTTCAGCTACAAACTTATTTTTTTTTCATTTTAAATCTAAAGGACTGAGTTTTGAGAAAAAAATATTTTTAATAAAAATTATTAACTAATTCATATTGTTATTAACAATTTAATTGTTTAAATCAATTTTTAACAATGGCCCCCACCTCGTAGCAAGTTTTTAGTATTTTTATTGTATTCTCCGTCATATTTTACATAAAAAACATGTTTTCAAAATATGGTACCTTTATTATTACTATTTTTAAAACATTAATTTATATAGCGTGACATGTATAAAGAAAACGGTTTTTTGTTAATAAAAAGAAAACTATAGCTCGGATCGAAAAAAGTTACATATAAAAGGTGTAGGTAATAAAAAGACCTACAATTTTTGTCTTACTTATTTTTCGACATAACCTCAAACTTTTCGAATAAAACGCAAAAAATATTAAAAAATCCCCTTTTTGAAACATTATTTATTGATAAAAAGACTATAAAAAATTAAAAAAGAAATTAACATATAATTTTTGTGTTTTTAATATGTTTCTCAACTAACCATTAAAAAAGTAGTTGAGACAAGAATTGTAGATCTTTTTATTATCTACAACTTTTATATTTAACTTTTTTTGACCCGAGCTATAATTTTCTTTTTATTAACAAAAAACCGTTTTTTTTACATGTCGCGCTATATAAATTAATGTTTTAAAAATAGTGAAAATATAGGTACCATATTTTGAAAACATGCTTTTTATGTAAAACTTGACGGAGAATACAATAAAAATACTACAAATTTGCTACGAGGTGGGGGCCATTGTTAAAAATTGATTTAAACAATTAAATTGTTAATAACAATATGAATTAATAATTTGTATTAAAAATATTTTTTCTCAAAACTCAGTCCTTTAGATTTAAAAGGAAAAAAAAAAGAAGTTTGTAGCTCAAGTAAAACCAGAGTTATGAATTTTTGAAAATGAGTCTCCAAGCCAAAATATTCATTATTCTCACATTTTCGATCACTAGTATTATCGAAAATATGCGGAACAAAAAAAAATCCTCGGACACGTATCTCTTATTTTTCGATATAGAATCCGTAAAAAAAGTTTCAGTCAAATCGGAGACATGTCGGTCAATTTTTATCAAAATCCGTACGGTTTGTAAAAGAATTACCCATATATGTGTTAAAAAAAAATCAAAAACTATTCAATTCAAGTACAATTACTCATAATACAAATATACTGATACTGCTACCATAAATACGAAACTAAAAAATTACGGAACTAAAAAACTACAAAACTACGCAACTACAAATCTACAAAACTACGAAACTACGAAATTACGAAACTACGAAACTACAAAATTACGAAACTACGAAACTCGGACACGTATCTCTTATTTTTCGATATAGAATCCGTAAAAAAAGTTTCAGCCAAATCGGAGATGTGTCGGTCAAAAAGGTGTTCGGTTTGTAAAAGAATTACCCATATTTGCGATAATGCCTGCGAATAGGCGATAATGCTACATTTGTCTCTAGTAGCACTTCAGCTACGAAAGCAAGATTTTTCAAATTCCCTGTTAAAGACAATGAAAAATATGAAAAGTGGATTTTAAAGTGTTGTGAGCCAAATTATTAGATTAGGAATATATAGGGTGTCCCAATATTCACGCAAGAAGTAATTTTAATAAAAAAACATACACGCTGTTGGACTTTTTTCTTGGTTTTTTTTTTTTTTTTTTTTTGAGTATAAGCTTTATGCCAATAAGACCACGACCACCTACGCTTTGAAGGAGGAATTTGAGCGCTGTGTCAACGAAATCCAGCCACATTTATGTAAAATCGTCATGGAGAATTTCAACAAAAGAGTGCGTTTGTTCCAGCAAAGTCGTGAAGGCCATTTACCCGATATTGTATTCCATATATAACCCTATACTGTATACTTTATGGATCAGTAAAAAAAATACAATTTTTAATTACAAACCTGTGTTTTCTATCAAAATTTCTTCTTGCGTGAATTTTGGGACACCTCATATTTTCATATTTCATCAAATATAGGAAGCTTACTCGCAGCTCTTATTATTTGAACATTTTATTATTAAGAAAAAGAAAGAAAAATATTAAAAGAAAAAGAGGATATTATTGAAATGTGTAGTAAAAACATTGTTATTGTAATGAAATAAAGTGATATTTCCTGTTAATTATTTATTAATTTGCGTATTATACACATATAAAATTCCAGTCCAATTTTCAATTCGGCGTGCGTAGTTATAACTCCAAGACGCTTAAAAGGCTTTGATACGTAGTACAATTTATAATGAATTTTTTATCTAATTTTTTAATCAAAGAAAATTGTATTTAATTCAATTTCAAACCGACTGGGCTAATGTGTTGTACATTTTATTTTAAAAATGTATAATCATTATTCATCAATTTAAATATTCATGAAATCAAAACTAGGAGATTCTACGAAAAAATTATAAACCTTCCCTCAGAGGTTTGAAACAGAAGAAACTGCTCCCTAGTCCATTTTCACTAAGGATCACCGCAGACGAACTACTGTCTTTGGCAGACAATTTTAATGCGAATAGAATTTCGGCGAATTAATATCCACTCATTTTTCAGGGTCTAAACTGTATACCGCTCCCCAGACAGTATCTCTCTTGTGCGATAATTCTAAAAGAGCGAAACCAGTGAGAACTTTGGTTGTGAGGTCTGAAATATTCTGATGTCGCATGAACATAAGAACTGCTTGTGTGTGCGTGCGATCAGAGGCCAAGAGCTTTACTTCAGAGGCCAAAAATGAAAAGCTCTACGGCCGTTTTTGTTCCTCTAGAGTAGATATCTATATGATTATGTTGTCTGTGGTTATACTCTTCTGGACTTTATGGAATTTATGTCAACTCATCAGGGTAATAATGTTCTTCAACTTTGTTTTACTCGATCTTTTAATTACAAACGTTCTATCTGATTCCCTTGTTCTCGAACGCTTTGCTAGCCTTGTGAACCCTGATTATTCTCCACTATAAGTGTCCCGTAAACTTCCTTTTACTATTAGACAATCTGGCTTGCCAGCTTCCTGATCCAGAAATGTTTATAAAACTGACTTTGTTTCCATAAAAAACTACAGTAGAACCCGCTTAAGACGATCACGTTTAATACGATTTCTCGCTTAATACGCGCTTTTGTCATGGTCCCTGCAATTAGAGGGCATTTTTCATACATTCAATCTCGCTTAATATGATTCATCATCCCGCGTAATACGCCATCTGCAAGTCAAGCATCAACCATATTTTCCACTTATTATGTATATCACACGGCATACAATTCGTCATCCCGCGTAATACGCCACCTTCATGTCAAGTACCCCACTAATTTCAAACGGCAGCAGCTAGTAACCGGGGCGTTTATAATCAAAAGAAATGTTACCAATTAAAAGAAAAGCGTTGTCTCTTCAAAATAAAGTTAAAATTTTGAAAGTTTACGATGAAAAATGTAAATTAAAAAATCAAACACAGTTGGCGGATGAACTTAAGTTACCAGTTTCTACATTACGCACCATTTTAAACAACAGGAAGGATATTGAAGAAAAATACAGATTGGGAGGAGCACAGCGGAAAAAATTAAAGCCAGGAAAGTTTGACAATTTAGAACTTGTTTTAGTAGAATGGCTTCATCAAGCGCGTGCTTCAAAATTGCCAATAAGTGGACTCATATTATGCGAAAAGGCGTGTGAAATTGCCAAAAGTCTGCATATCTCCGATTTCACAGCTTCGAACGGTTGGATTGATCGTTTCAAAAATCGTCATGGAATTGTGTATCGTCAAATCAGCGGGGAATCGGAATCCGTATCTCAACAAGATACTGAAACATGGATCGAAAATCTTCCTGAATTGATAAGGAATTACGAACCTCGAGACATTTTTAATGCCGATGAGTTCGGCTTGTTTTATAAATTAATGCCCGACAAATCCTACGTATTCAAAGGAGAAACATGTCACGGCGGAAAGGCAAGCAAAGAAAGGTTAACTGTCTTAACGTGTGCCAATTCCGATGGCTCAGAGAAATTACGTTTACTAGTTATCGGTAAAGCGAAAAGTCCACGTTGCTTCAAAAATGTTCGATCACTCCCTGTAAGTTATAATGCACTATCTCGCGCCTGGATGACAGGTTCCAGTTTCGTGGAGTGGTTAAAAACTTTAGATAACCATTTTGCGATCAAATGCAGAAAAATAATAATGTTCATCGATAACTGTCCTGCTCATCCAAAAAACGTAGAGCTACGGAATATCAAACTTATTTTCTTACCACCGAATGCTACAAGTAAATTGCAGCCCATGGATCAAGGCATCATAAAGGTTCTTAAACAAGGGTACAGAACACGATTGGTACATCGTTATATGGCAGAAATGGAAGATCCTGATAGCAAAAGACCATTGAATGTCCATGATGCGATACTGTATATCGCAGCTGCATGGGACGCAATGAAATCAACAACCATACAAAACTGTTTTAAAAAAGCCGGCTTTAACCATACAGAGCTGTGTCAAAATAGCATCGTAGAAGATGCAGAACCGGAAGTCTTGTTGAATTTTCCTGGATATTCTTCCATAGACGACGATGTTGCTACTTCCGAAATGCGCTCAATCGAGGAACTGATTGAGGATAATAATCACACCACCCTAGAGACTACAGAAGATGATGGCATTGACGAAGAGGAGTCTGTTCCGATATTATCCAATCCTCAGGCTTTGACTGCGGTAAATGATTTAAGGCGATATCTATCTTCATTAGGTAATAGTGAAGGTGGACTTCAAATGTTAAATTCCATTGAAAACATGATTATTCAAAATGCCACGAAATGTTTGTTTCAAAGTAAAATAAACCATTTCTTCAAATGAATGTGATGTTAATTACTTAATTATTTTTCTATCAGTAATGGTATTATACTTGTCTGAATGCGCATTATATAGAGGATAAATGCATATAAACTTAATTTATTACCTTTTGGGTTATTTTCAATCTTCCCGCCTAATACGCTTTCCCGCATAAGACGTTACTTACGTTCGACCCCTTCAAAATCGTCTTAAGCGGGGTTTACTGTATCTTATATATGTTGACCAGGCCTCGCTTTTCAATGACCTGTCCTGCAATGCAGCTGTTGCAGTTTTTCATGACTTACTGAATGACATAATTAACCCGGCGTTTGTATACTCTCTTTTTAAGGGGACGGTGTGTATACTGGGTCTTTGAGGGAACAGTCGGGTTTACAAGGTTTTCTCAAATTCAGAAAAATCTGCAAAAATTCTGAGGTACTTATTGGAGTGTCTACTAAGTGGCCTAGTAGTTGCCAAAGTCAAAAATTTAAAACTGTTAAAAAATTCATAACTCTGCAATAAACAAATTTAAAAAAAAATGATTTCAGGATTTTGTAGTTGAAAGTACGAGCTTCAAATGCATGTCTCATTCGCGTGGGTTGCAAAAAGTTGAATTATTTGAACACCTGAAAGTGAGGAATATTTTACGAACCGATAAACTAAAACTAAAAAGGAGTTTCGTTATTCAGATTGTAGTTCGTAAAAAGTAGTCGCAACAGCATCAAACTACATTAAACATTCATTTTAGTTACAAAAAAAGAAGAAAAACTACGCAAAAAACACCGGCCAAATGCGAGTCGGACTCGCGCACCGAGGGTTCCGTAAAATATTTTTATTATATGATGTAACTAAAAATTTACGGTTTTCGCAATTTTTCCTTTATCTGTGCTATAAGACGTTGCTTCGTACCAAATTTCAAGATTCTGAGTTCACGGGAAGTACCCTGTAGGTTTTGATTCCCTTGCGATTGTCGAAAATTTGCGGAAATTTTGATTGCGTTGGCTTAGAAGTTTAATTTTTTCACAGCTCCAAGGGACAGTAGAACTGAGTATTTGATATAAATTCCAGCGTTCCTGAGAAAAAGGGTCTTGACAGACAGACAGACGGACGGACAACAAAGTGATCCTATAAGGGTTCCGTTTTTTCCTTTCGAGGTACGGAACCCTAAAAACAAGAATAACAATGTTCACTTACCTTCAAAAAATGCTGTCGTGGCGTGCACACTGGGTGCAAACGTGACTTTCACTCACTGGCGTTTACAGTTAAACTGTCAGACCCGGGCGCGGAGTGGGCTGGATTTTAAAAAAAGGAACTTAGGGGATTTTGCAATTTTTGCCTATGGCATTCGACACAGACTATCAATGCGATCAACATTTACTGATTCAGTTTTTTTGATTAAACGAACACTTAGAGAGTTAAGGCGGCAAAAGTGTTTTTTTACTATGGAGCGCCACCTAAGTTTCGCTGGTTCTCCAAGTAGGGCACAGATCCCGCCTTATAACTACTTGTACTCTATTCTGTAGGTGTTTGTTTACAAGTACTTTAAGTACTTTACTTTCATATGTTTAAATTTTAAATAAAAAAGATTTTTCATTTTTGAAATAAAATTTTTTAAAGAAGTCGTTTTTTTTATACCTTTAAGACCCATGTAACCCCTTAAAACGGGAATCAATTATTATTGTTAAAGTATATTAGCGATGATAATTTCATAATGAGGGTCATTAGGATCATAAAACAAAGTGTAAAGTATATCAGCGATATCAATTTCATAACGAGGGTCATTAGGATTATAAACGTAAGTGATTAATTCATAATTAACTAAGTTTTGGCCATTATTTATTGTTATTTTATTTCCATGAATCAATAATAATGCTAAACAATATCAGAAAATAAGCAAAAAAGTACCAAGGTTCAAACCGCTTCAGATCATGGCTATACACCCATAGAATAGAGTACAAGTAGTTATAAGGCGGGATCTGTGCCCTACTTGGAGAACCAGCGAAACTTAGGTGGCGCTCCATAGTAAAAAACACCTTTGTTGCCTTAACTCTCTAAGTGTTCGTTTAATCAAAAAAACTGAATCAGTAAATGTTGATCCCATTGATAGTCTGTGTCGAATGCCATAGGCAAAAATTGCAAAATCCCCTAAGTTCCTTTTTTCAAAATCCAGCCCACTGTGGGGCGTCCCTTAGGCCCTTAGTCCCTACTACTACCTAGATTTTTTAGTGGGGGGGGGGGTTAGAGAGAAAGACTTTCAATTCTGACTGTTCCTTAAAAGATCCAGTGTACACACACCGGGTTAACTCTCACGTTGCCCTATACGACAATTTTGTAGGAGGCAACCTTTCTCGTTTACTGCCCAGATTCGCAGAGTACTTAAGAGGAAGGAACGTCTTCGAGTAATTTCACCAACTAAATATAAGGAATACTCCAATTGCCGTTCTTACGCTAAGAAGCTCATGAAGACAGCTTTCAATACGTACGTAAATAGTATTGAAAGCAACCTGCGTAGCAATAACTCGAAATCTTTTTGGAATTTCATTAGGAATTCTAGATTTTGTGCAAGCCCTCCCTCCGTGCTCCGCTTTGACAATGATTCTGCTACTCACGCGCAAACTATGTGTGATATGTTTACTAATTAAAAATCTTAACTTTTGGCGCCAATTTTCTAAATACTTTAACCTCACTTTTTCTTCAGATTTGACGGATTTCAGGTACTAAATATGTATCAAGGCTCAGAACTAGTACTAAAAATTCGCTGAATTTCTGCCTAATGAAATTCTCTAATGGTTTAACCAATATAAACGAAAAGTTAAACCATGCTAACCAAAACACGAGCGAGACGGGAAATTTATTTTGCAATGAGAAGGTAAAGGTAGTAGCATTTTGGTTGGTGAGTTTGCCCATTGGAGAGTGGGCATATATATCCTCAGTTGTTTTGGCAAACTTTTTAAAAGGCTGGTTCATAATAGATTGTCTATTGCTCCTCTGCCTTCCGCTTCACTAAGAAAATCTACTACCGGCACTTTGCTTGAGTTTCATAACTTGGTTGCACACTTATTAGAGCAACATAAGCAGGTTGATACAATTTATACCGACTTCAGTAAGGATCACGTATGCCATTCTACTCTTCTCTATAAGATTGAAAAATATGGCTTATCAGGATCCCTTTTAAGTTGGTTCTCATCTTATTTGCTTGACTGCAAAATGCATATTGTGTTTGGTGGCTGTTCGTCATTTGAGTTCGACACCGGTTTCCAGTGTTCCCCAGGGTTCTATTCTTGGTCCTCTTCTTTTTCTGTTAGTTATTAATGACTTGACCATGAATATTATGTCTAATTCCCTTTAAGGGGTTAGGTGGGTTTGAGAATTTCAAAAAATCGAATTTTTTTTTTGTCTTATTACATAGTACAATATGTTTAAAATATTCTCCTAAAATTTCAAATCGATCCGAGTAAAATTCTAAGAGATACACCCTTCGGAAGTTCCGCCCATCAGGCTACGTCAGTGCAGCGCTTTAAACTTTAAACGCGTTTATCTCAAAACTCAATTTTTTAAGTCGGTGGACATGATTTCTCGAAAAGTTATGAAGCGATTTTGTTCAAATTTTGCACACATCTTTGAAATAACATTATCTAGTTAATGAACGAAGGATTTTTTTTTTTTTTTTATTATAACTAATTTTTTTGAGCCAATACATGGCGAAAATTTGACCAAAAAATGTGTTTTTTTGTTCAAAGTCTGTCAAAAATTCCAATTTTTTTTTTTTTTTTGCTTCGTTCATTAACGAGATTTATCCATGTACTAACGAAATATTTTTGCTTTTTTGATTTTAGATGAACCAATAATGAGTTATGCTGTCCACGGCAAAAGCATTTTTTTTTTAAACGTCAAGGGAGATGAGGTACCAACGGCTGAGTTTTCAGAATTTTTAAATAAAAATTTCACAAAATACTGTTTAAACATGTATCTTTGATATGCTGAATTTATTAAATAATTTATATGATTCTATATATTAAAAAAAAATTGTAAAAATATCCTTTTTTTGAACCGCTGAAACCCACCTAACCCCTTAACACACAAATCTTTTGTCATGAATTCTGCTGAAAATTTTATGACGCTGAACAACGTGATTAAGAAACTGCCGGCAATAATACCAAAATTGAGGCACGCAAAAAGATAGCACAGTTAAGGGAAAATTAAAAAAGGATTTTCAAATAAGAAAAGAAATTATATTGTCAATAATGGGTGGAACCCCCTATATTTTTCACTACCTCTAACATTCTATTTGGTAAGAATTTGTACAATATCCTTATATCTCCTTGTGGAATTTGATCCCAACATGACTCAATTGCCTTCTTTAAGGCAGATATTTCATATTGTCGATTTTCGGCATAAGCCAAGCGTGATAGTTTTCCCCACAGGTTCTCTATTATATTCAGGCCGGAGGCTCTAGCTGGCCAACTTAAAACGGTAATATTGTTTGTCTGTGGTGCCACTTTTGATGAAAACTTTTCTGATGCGTGGTGATTCACGTGTCTGATACGAGATTCCCAATTTTAGGCACAGAAGTAGGATCACGTCTCCCACACGTTGTTTTAAGGCAAAGGGTTAAACAACACACTGGCGGTATGCACAGCTGCATTATCGTGTTAACATATGAAATTTCTGCAACTTATTTCGACAGCATGGTTCTCAATCTGGTCTTGGATAAGATTAATGTAATCTGTAGCTTTCATTTTGCCTAAAATAACCTTAATTTTAGTCTTGCCGTTGAAACCAATTCCCGCCCATACCATGACCGAAACTCCTCCCATTTGACGACTGCTTAACACTTATTCTTCTTTCCTCAAATCATGATAATAATAACTCCAACCATCAGGGCCATCAAGGTGGAACTTTTTTCATCTGTAAAAATCACCCTGTGCCAATTTTTCTCCCAACGAATGTGTTCTTCTGCGAATTTTAATCTGGCTTTCTTATGCAAATTTTCAAGGGTTTGCTATCTTTTTGCTTAGGAGTGTATATAAGATATATATTATACTAGCTGGGTTACCCGGTTTCACCCGGCGTTGGGTAAATACTTACTAATTAAACACTTCTCAAATGTTCTAGTTTGTTATATCCTAGAAATTGTTTCAACCCGAAAACCCCTTTATGGATCCGCTATCTTGCAATTCCAAATCTTAATAATATTCAAAATTAGCGGCCTTAAAATAATCATTGTACCAATTTTCATTCAAATCCGTTGAAATCGAGAAATGTTGGTCGCAATATTGGATCCGCCATCTTGAGTTTGGAAATTTGGCTAATATTCGAAATTAGTGGCGTCAGAATAATCATTGTACTAATTTTCAGTAAAATCCGTTGAAATCAAGAAATTTCGTCACATATTGGACCCACCATCTTGGATTTACAAATTTTGATAATATTCGAAATTTGTAGCTTCAGAATAATCATTGTACCAATTTTCATTAAAATCCGTCGAAATCGAGACATTCTGGACGCCATGTTGGGTCCGCCATCTTGCATTTAGAAATTTTAAGAATAATCACTGTACTAATTTCTATTACAATCCGTTCAAATCGAGAAATTTTGGTCGCCATGTTGGATATGGAAATTTTGATAATATTCGAAATTAGTGGCTCCGGAATAATCATTGTACTAATTTTCGTTAAAATCCGTTGAAATCGGGACATTCTGGTCGCCATGTTGGATTTGGAAATTTTGCTAATATTCAAAATTAGTGGCCTCAGAATAATTATTGTACCAATTTTCATTAAAATCCGTTGAAATCGTGAAATCTTGGTCACCATATTGGGTCCGCCATCTTGGATTTGTAAATTTTGATAATATTCAAAATCAGTGACCTCAAGATAATCATTGTACTAATTTTCATTAAAATCCCTTAAAATCGAGAAATATGGTCGCCATTTTGGATCCGCCATTTTGGATTTGTAAATTTTGATAATATTCAAAATCAGTGACCTCAAAACATTCATTGTACTAATTTTCATTAAAATCCGTTGAAATCGAGAAATCTTGGTCGCCATATTGGATCCGCCATTTTAAATTTCTAAATTTGGACAGCGGATTTGAAATCCCCATCCCGCAAAACTCCTATATACCAATTCTTTCATGAAAATTGCTTCAAATTTAAAATTTTCAGCCGCCATCTTGGATCCGCCATTTTGAAACCCTACAAGGAATCCTATAGCCGTTTCCTGGTTCTAAGCTACCTCCCCACGAATTTTCAGCCAAATCGGTTCAGCCGTTCTTGAGTTATAAATAGTGTAACTAACACGACTTTCTTTTATATATATAGCTATTTATATATAATGTATATATTATATATATATATATATATATATATATATAATGTATATATCATACCTTATATATTATTATTATTATTACATATTATTATTAAGTAGCCAAGTTAAGAATTAATACAATTTCCATTAAACCAAGCAACTAAGCGTGAAAACAATTACAAAAGCTAAATTAGGAGTTTAATTTAACAAGGACAGTATGTTTGAAGCTAACTAAAGAACAGAGGAGCAAACTGAAATTTGTGAGGGTTACGTTGAAGCCTGACTATAGGAGAGTTATAGCAAAGATAATCTAATCATATAGATTTCCACTCTAGAACAATGAAATCGGCCGCTGTTTTCGTAAAGCTTTTTTTGCCTATGCACAACTACATAGAAGATTGAGGTAGCCGCTCTCGATCTGAAATTTCATAAACAAATACAACAACAATGCATTAGGGAAGAGAGCAAATTTTACGTATGCGTAAGTTACTTTGCTGGGTGCGACCCCCCCTGGGCCCCCCTAACCTGCTACATAAATGAATGAATTTTCTGTTTAGACTGTTGAGTTGAGATATATTCAAGTTCTTGGAATTCTGTTAAGAGACATGCGATAGATCACGGTGGGATTTTCAATATTTTGCGTATTTTCAGTATATTTTTGATTCTAAGAGTTTTTCTATAATATTTAATATTATATAATAAAATTATAGTTTGGTAATTTTATAGTTTCGTAATTTTGTAGTTTCGTAGTTTCGTAATTTTGTAGTTTCGTAATTTCGTAGTTTCATAGTTTTGTAGATTTGTAGTTGCGTAGTTTTGTAGTTTTTTAGTTCCGTAATTTTTTAGTTTCGTATTTATGGTAGCAGTATATTTTGTATTATGAATAATTGTACTTGAATTGAATAGTTTTTGATTTTTTTTTAACACATATATGGGTAATTCTTTTACAAACCGTACGGATTTTGATAAAAATTGACCGACATGTCTCCGATTTGACTGAAACTTTTTTTACGGATTCTATATCGAAAAATAAGAGATACGTGTCCGAGGATTTTTTTTTTGTTCCGCATATTTTCGATAATACTAGTGATCGAAAATGTGAGAATAATGAATTTTTTGGCTTGGAGACTCATTTTCAAAAATTCATAACTCTGGTTTTATTTCAGCTACAAACTTCTTTTTTTTCATTTTAAATCTAAAGGACTAAGTTTTGAGAAAAAAATATTTTTAATAAAAATTATTAACAAATTCATATTGTTATTAACAATTTAATTGTTTAAATCAATTTTTAACAATGGCCCCCACCTCGTAGCAAGTTTTTAGTATTTTTATTGTATTCTCCGTCATATTTTACATAAAAAACATGTTTTCAAAATATGGTACCTTTATTATTACTATTTTTAAAACATTAATTTATATAGCGTGACATGTATAAAGAAAACGGTTTTTTGTTAATAAAAAGAAAACTATAGCTCGGATCGAAAAAAGTTACATACAAAAGGTGTAGGTAATAAAAAGACCTACAATTTTTGTCTTACTTATTTTTCGACATAACCTCAAACTTTTCGAATAAAACGCAAAAAATATTAAAAAATCCCCTTCCTGAAACATTATTTATTGATAAAAAGACTATAAAAAATTAAAAAAGAAATTAACATATAATTTTTGTGTTTTTAATATGTTTCTCAACTAACCATCAAACGAAATACATATTAACGAATAATAAGTATTGAAACCACAATACATTTTTTTTTATGCGATAAAATAATGTTCTATCATTTATCATTAATTTATGTTTTTTTTATTGTATTGATTGCTAATAAATATGATTTGTTAAGAAGAACATAATAATTACTTATATTAAAAAAAAGAAACGGCATGAGGCAAAAAATGTGGCAAATAAATTTGGAAAAAGTGATTTTTAACATTTTTTTCAATTTATTCGAAAAGTTTGAGGTTATGTCGAAAAGTAGTTGAGACAAGAATTGTAGATCTTTTTATTATCTACAACTTTTATATTTAACTTTTTTTGACCCGAGCTATAATTTTCTTTTTATTAACAACAAACCGTTTTTTTTACATGTCGCGCTATATAAATTAATGTTTTAAAAATAGTAAAAATAAAGGTACCATATTTTGAAAATATGCTTTTTATGTAAAACTTGACGGAGAATACAATAAAATACTAAAAATTTGCTACGAGGTGGGGGCCACTGTTAAAAATTGATTTAAACAATTAAATTGTTAATAACAATATGAATTCGTTAATAATTTGTATTAAAAATATTTTTTCTCAAAACTCAGTCCTTTAGATTTAAAACGAAAAAAAAGAAGTTTGTAGCTCAAATAAAACCAGAGTTATGAATTTTTGAAAATGAGTCTCCAAGCCAAAATATTAATTATTCTCACATTTTCGATCACTAGTATTATCGAAAATATGCGGAACAAAAAAAAATCCTCGGACACGTATCTCTTATTTTTCGATATAGAATCCGTAAAAAAAGTTTAGCCAAATCGGAGATGTGTCGGTCAAAAAGGTGTTCGGTTTGTAAAAGAATTACCCATATTTGCGATAATGCCTGCGAATAGGCGATAATGCTACATTTGTCTCTAGTAGCTTTTCAGCTACGAAAGCAAGATTTTTCAAATTCCCTGTTAAAGACAATGAAAAATATGAAAAGTGGATTTTAAAGTGTTGTGAGTCAAATTATTAGATTAGGAATATATAGGGTGTCCCAATATTCACGCAAGAAGTAATTTTAATAAAAAAACATACACGCTGTTGGACTTTTTTCTTGTTTTTTTTTTTTTTTTTTTTTTGAGTCTAAGCTTTATGCCAATAAGACCACGACCACCTACGCTTTGAAGGAGGAAGTTGAGCGCTGTGTCAACGAAATCCAGCCACATTTATGTAAAACGGTCATGGAGAATTTCAACAAAAGAGTGCGTTTGTTCCAGCAAAGTCGTGGAGGCCATTTACCCGATATTGTATTCCATATACTATATAACCCTATACTGTATACTTTATGGATCAGTAAAAAAAAATACAATTTTTAATTACAAACCTGTGTTTTCTATCAAAATTTCTTCTTGCGTGAATTTTGGGACACCTCATATTTTCATATTTCATCAAATATAGGAAGCTTACTCGCAGCTCTTATTATTTGAACATTTTGTTATTAAGAAAAAGAAAGAAAAATATTAAAAGAAAAAGAGGATATTATTGAAATGTGTAGTAAAAACATTGTTATTGTAATGAAATAAAGTGATATTTCCTGTTAATTATTTATTAATTTGCGTATTATACACATATAAAATTCCAGTCCAATTTTCAATTCGGCGTGCGTAGTTATAACTCCAAGGCGCTTAAAAGGCTTTGATACGTAGTACAATTTATAATGAATTTTTTATCTAATTTTTTAATCAAAGAAAATTGTATTTAATTCAATTTCAAACCGACTGGGCTAATGTGTTCTACATTTTATTTTAAAAATGTATAATCATTATTCATCAATTTAAATATTCATGAAATCAAAACTAGGAGATTCTACGAAAAAATTATAAACCTTCCCTCAGAGGTTTGAAACAGAAGAAAGTGCTCCCTAGTCCATTTTCACTAAGGATCACCGCAGACGAACTACTGTCTTTAGCAGACAATTTTAATGCGAATAGAATTTCGGCGAATTAATATCCACTCATTTTTCAGGGTCTAAACGGTATACCGCTCCCCAGACAGTATCTCTCTTGTGCGATAATTCTAAAAGAGCGAAACCAGTGAGAACTTTGGTTGTGAGGTCTGAAATATTCTGATGTCGCATGAACACAAGAACTGCTTGTGTGTGCGTGCGATCAGAGGCCAAGAGCTTTACTTCAGAGGCCAAAAATGAAAAGCTCTACGGCCGTTTTTGTTCCTCTAGAGTAGATATCTATATGATTATGTTGTCTGTGGTTATAGTATACAGCGAGTAAAGCTCTTGGTGGTAAGAAGATATCACTACTTCTGCTTCTATACACAGGAACACGCACATTTAGATTATTAGCCAAAATAGTATCTAGATATTTGTAATAAATATAATATAAGATGCACTCGCCGATATACAGTCTCCTCTATCAACAAGAGGGGATAGGTTGAGTAAGAATAGTCTATCAGGATAAAGAACATATGGCTTATCGAATTTTCGTAAGAGACTGCGGGTGATTTTCCTCTGCACAGATTCGATTTTATCAATTTTATTTTGATAATGGGAAGAGCAAGAATACTTTTCACTAGAGTCAGGAATAGCAGTCTCGCCGTAGACAGATTTTGAAGATATCTTATCTATAGGATCTCTTGGAGATGTGAGCATCGAAAGTTAAGTTATTGTCGAAAGTGACCCCGAGATGCTTAAACTCGGTAATCTCCTAAAATATCACCGAGCCAAGGTGATATAAACTCACTGTGGAAAACCTTTTAAAAGTATGAGTCATCTTATAATACTTCTTGAAATTTAACGACAAGCGGTTCAGAGCACACCAGTCTTCAAAAGCGAGTAAGTCACGCTCAAGGATAGCACAGTCGTCGTAACATTAAATCACTCTAAATATCTTGAGATCATCAGCATATTAATGAGTTATAAGCGGGTAAAATTTGGTTTGTTGATTTTTCAAATTGCAAAGTTTCAAGGGTGTGCTATCTTTTTGCTTGGGAGTGTATATTGCATAAAGCAAAAAAATTAGTGGAAATTGTAACCTTTTTCTTTAAACAGTGATAAAACATTCAATTTTAAATTTTTTTGACAGTAGTTTTGTTCATATTCTTACAAAAGAAAATTTTATAAAAATAATTGAAGCAGTACAAAATTACTTCACGCGTTTTTTTCTCCTTTTTTTTAAATTGCAAACTGTTTGCCGACCTCATGCCATCTTACCTAGTCTAGCATCCATAGTTCTCAGTCTATCAAATTTACTATTTATACATACATCAATTTAAATAAATAAATGAAAAATATGATAATAATTTACACGAGTTATTTGTTTTGTTTTTGATTTCAAATAAAAATTACACAATCTAGAAAGTTGGGTGAAAACCTCTACATGAAAATATTAATAAAATATTTTCGAAGTTTAAAAACATTCAATTGAATTCTTCCCTGTAAAAAAAAAATCCCCAAAAAAATACTTCTAATTTCTTCTTCTTCTAATGTGATTTCCCCCTTAACTGCAATGATCAGTTATTCTGTATTGCACGTTGCAAGTAGTATTTCTGAAAATATAAACAGCAGCGCATCCAGCATCATTCGAGGCTCACACCTCGCATTGCACATGTACTGAGGAAGACAACGCACACCGGGTTGTGTATAATGTCCCATTAATAACAACTTATAACGAGCATTCAGGTTAGCTGACCAGCCAGATCGAACGGAGATGCCAATCGATTGGATATTTACTATTATAGTTCAAGGGAAGCAAGTGCAACGACGTGTTGCCTTGCCGCGCACATAGAAGGAATTTCTTTACTAAAAGTTGATAAATTATATGTCGTGTCATCAGGCACGAACAATAAATCACTTTTCGCACTGTTCACGTGCTGTGAAAGTTGAGAAACTCGATACCTCAATTTTATTTCCACACAAACTTATTTTTATTTTTCTTCTAAGAGTTTTTACATATGGATACTTAGTACATGTTTTTCGCAACCACACGCGAACCGCTTGTTTGTCAAATTGTCGAGGACGTATCTTGGAAATAAAGTTTTCGTGTGAACCCTTTTATGGATCCTCATGGTGAGTAGGATTAGGTGACGAATAAACGTCTCATTTGAAAGAAAGCTTCAACGTCTTGTTAAATACATAACGACATAGTTGCTGTTCAGAATCATTATGTCGATTTACTTTCCATCTCTACATCGTTTATTGTTTCCACCCTCTGAACGAATGAAATATTTATTCAAGGAAAATTATTATGTTATTAGTTACGTGGTCATAGATACCATAGTTAGTTTTACAACTGTTGGAAGACTCAGATTCCTTAGGTTAGGAGGGTTATTCCTAAATACGAATTTAGCTTTAAGAGATGGAGAGTCAATATTGCCAATTATAAGTTGGTGAGAGAATGTTATGTCAGCAATTTCGCGACGTTTATACAGGGTATTTCACAAAGCGTATGCTAAAATGAGTGGGATGAAAGACCTCACCTAGCCAAATAAAAAATTGTATGAAAGAGGGGGGGGGGGGTTTGGACAAGGTGGACAGATTCAGTGGTATAATACACCTTAAAGAGGGAATTAGAAGGAGGTTATTGGCATGCATCGAAAGTGGCGTACGACATTTCGACCAATGCATTACCATTAACTATAATAAGTTTATAATTTAATAAAAGGCATTTGCATATTCCGCAAAAGGTTTTTATGAATAAATTTGTATATTCCTTCTGCCTGGGCATGCTGTACGTTTTTGGAAAGGAAATAAGACGGGCAATTTTACAAAAACGAAAAACAAGCGTATTAATTACATGAATAGGAAGAACCTGAATTTTAAGAAATTGATAAACAATTTGTCAGTTTTGCAAATAACTGTAGCTACAATGGTAGGAGGTAGATCAATATAGTTGACATTTCTAGAAAGGACATTGTTATAGTAGTTTTTAGCGTAAGTTTGATGTCGCTGCGTTGAGTAGATCATACAATTTTTTGTTTGCTTAGCTGAAATCTTTCACTCCACTCATTTTAGCATACGCTATGTGAAACACTCTGTATAAAGAATGCATGTCGAGGGAATGCAATCGACCCTCATAAGAAGGAAGATAAATCGGATCTACTCAGGGTAAATTGTTTAGGACAAATCTAATGAACGGTGGACAGACTCGACGTTGTTAATGTTGAGGAGACCAAACTTGACTCGCATATTCAAGAATTAGTCTCACAAAAGAAAAGTGTAGTTGTTAATATACCAAAGTGTTAGAGAAATCATGTGACCATCTTTTTATGAAACACAAAACAGAAAAAGTCCTCATAACCATGGAATTTAGTTCGACGAAAATTATGACCCAAGAGAGCGTAGTAAAAAGAAAAAAAAAAGTTCTACCACGATAAACTGACACAATTCCAAATTTATCAATACTTAGTTCAAGGTTTTTGTGAGTACACGAAGAGTGGAAAATATTAAGGTCCTTTTGAATCATATCGTAATCATTGATATTCCTTTTGTGAAAGAAAAATTGCATGTCATTAGCATAGATTAAGACCTTGCATGTATTCAACAGATGTGTGATGTTGTCAACTGACAAAATGAAAAGAAGAGCACCAAAATGCCCTGAGGGACACCCGAAGTGACTAAGATATTCTTCGAATTGGCACCTCGTAAAGCAACTAGGTAGGATCTATTTTACAAATAAAAACATATCCGGTTGACGAAATGAAAGTGGAAGGCCTTTATTTTAAAAAAAATTTTTAACGCTATGATGGAATGAGGGCGCTTATTGAAGTTTTTGCTAAAATATTTATAAGTACAATATGTTTGCAATCCCATCTGGAAGCCTTCAAAAACATGCGAAACGAATTAAAGAGATTCAACCTTGGAGAAATCTATGCTGATTATTGAAAATAAGACGTTTACATATGATTGAGATATGTGAATAAATAACAGCTTCAAAAAGTTTTGAGATGCAAGAGAGTTTCGCGATTAGTCGGTAATTGCGCAGGTCGTTTTTACTGCTTTTCTTGTGAATCGGAACTACAAACGAATTTTTCCAAAGGGTAGGGAACTTTCCAGTGTCGAGTGGTTTCTGAAAAAGAATCGTTAGTGGTGTTAGCAATGAGCTGGAACATAGTTTTAAGATTGCACGAGGAATACCGTCTGGTCCAGAGGTATAATCATTCGGCAGCTCGTTGATATACAGGGTGTTCAGAGGTGGGAGGGAAATATTGCAGAAGGTGAAAGGTCAGACCGAGACAAGTAAAAAATCGTATGGGTGGGGGGGGGGGGGGGGGGGGCATCTCGCACCGTTTGGCAGTTACAGGGTGATTCGTAAATCAGGATTTTGCCTTATATGGGAACCGCTCTTGTATTTTTATCTTTTTTTCTACGCATCGCAGCGGCTCCACCCCCCTATCCCCAACCCCTTGGCCACAACCCCCCCTGGAAGTTGAAAAAATTAACTTTTATTTCACGATTTTTCACCTTTCGCCCCACTTTTCTCCGAAATTCATGTTATTAACATACCTACTTTTTTTTTTTTAAGTTGCCTATCTAATTACCTTTCCAAAAAGGTGCAACATGCTCAGGTAGGAAAAGGATACGAAAATTTATTTACAAATATCGTTTTACAGAATATCATGACAGTTCGAATTTTTAAGAAATTATACTTAAGTTAACTAAAAAATACATTTTGTTCGCTTAAAAACTAATTACAATTACAACGTATATCCCACAAAAGCTGTTCAAAATGTTTTCCGCCAGTTTCGATGCATGTAAGTAGCCTTGGTCTTATTTCACGTTTGAGGTCTATGGTAGCCAGTCTCTCCCGTATTTTCGTGGCTGCAGTCCCAATTCTGGTAACTAATTCTTCTCTGGTGTTGATTGGTCTTGAGTAAACTTCATCTTTCATCATTCCCCATAAGAAAAAGTCCAGTGGAGTAAGGTTCGGTGACCTAGCAGGCCAAGGAATCGGTCCACCTCGTCCAATTCAGCGCTCTGGGTAATTTTCATTCAACCTTGCCCTAACAATGTTCCCAGTATGCGCAGGTGCACCGTCGTGCTGTAAATACATTGCGCTTTTGGTGACCAGGGGGATGTCCTCCAACAGATCCAGAAGGGTATTCTCCAAAATGTCCGAATATAGCTGACTATTCAGCACTTTTTGGAAAGAGCTTCGAAATAGTAATTTTTTGAGATCGGTTTGGAGCCGCTGCGATGCGTAGAAAAAAAGATAAAAATACAAGAGCGGTTCCCATATAAAGAAAAATCCTAATTTACGAATCACCCTGTAACTGCCAAACGGTGCGAGATGTCCCCCCCCCCACCCTTACGATTTTTTGCTTGTCTCGGTCTGAGCTTTCACCCCCTGGAATATTTCCCTCCCACCTCTGAACACCCTGTATTTAAGGATAATATCAGGAGTGATGCAGATGGGCAAATCAAAGGGTGGAGGGTTGATATTAAGGTATTTCAAAATGTTTATATCTCGTTGGAAGTCAGGAGAAGAGAAGTACCAATTTTCATAAAAATCGCTTCAAATTTAAAATATTCAACCGCCATCTTGGAGCCGCCATTTTGAAACCCTATATATTATCCGAAAAAAAATTAGCCTATATGTTAAGTTGGGATACGTACTACCTTCGGACAAAAAATGAAAAATATCGATGCAAGCGTTTAGGCGTGATTGAGCAACAAATAAACAAACAAATAAACAAACTTTCATTTTTATATACAGGGTGTTCAGAGGTGGGTGGTCAATACTGAAAGGGGTGAAAGGTCAGACCGAGACAAGCAAAAAATCGTATGGGTGGGGGGGGGGGCATCTCGCACCGTTTGGCAGTTACAGGGTGATTCGTAAATCAGGATTTTGCCTTATATGGGAACCGCTCTTGTATTTTTATCTTTTTTTCTACGCATCGCAGCGGCCCCAAACTGATTTCAAAAAATCACTATTTGGAAGCCATTTCCAAAAAAGTTTACACCACCCCCTATCCCCAACCCCTTGGCCACAATCCCCCCTGGAAGTTGAAAAAATTAACTTTTATTTCACGATTTTTCTCCTTTCGCCCCACTTTTCTCCGAAATTCATGTTATTAACATACCTACTTTTTATTTTTTTTAAGTTGCCTATCTAATTACCTTACCAAAAAGGTGCAACATGCCCAGGTAGAAAAGGGTTGCAAAAGTCCTGAAATTAAAACATCCTCACAGGTACCTAATTACTTTATTGCACTATAATGGAAAAAGTCGTTAAGTAAACAATTTTTATGATTCAAGTTCGGAAATGTTTGTTTAGGAAACAGAGGTAGTACATTTTTATTATTTCAGCAAAACAGTAATAAAATAATAAATGTAATCTCGTTAAATAGCGTTATAAGTTTATTATATCCAGCATTGACTCTTAAGTATCCTGACGCTCCGTTTCTAATACCTCCTATGAATTATGGTATAAAAATGGGTAAGTTTGAAAGGACATTGACCACAGTTGAAGAAGCAATCGATAAAACCGGGTGTTTAATAGAAAAAATTAAGATAAAATGGCAGAATTCAGTGTTGACGAGTATGCCGATATAATTTACGTGTACGGTTTAGTAGAAGGAAGTGATAGTAAGGCCGTACGAGAATACCAAAGGAGATTCCCGAATCGGCATGTACCCAAAAGAAAGGTATTTTCAAGGACTTTCAGAAGGTTAAAAGAAACCGGAAGTGTAACCACCCCCAGAGCAGAAACGCGAGCAGGAAAATCGGCCGATTCAGCGGACCCTGACCAACAAATCCTCAACATCGTCAGGAACAGCCCTGTAATAAGCATCAGGCAGGTCGCACGAAGGTCAGGATTGTCTTCAGGGAGAGTTTGGACCGTTGTGAACCGAGAGGGACTACATCCATACCACCATATCCCGGTCCAAGCACTACAGGAAGGAGATTCCGAAAGACGATTGCAATTTGCACTTGGCTGTTCGAGTCTGACATAAAAAACAGAAGGTTTCTAGACCGAATTCTGTGGACGGATGAATCGCAATTCACCCGGGATGGCATCACAAACTTCCACAACCTCCACACCTGGTCAGATGTGAACCCACATAGGACAAGGTGTCGGTCCTTCCAGCAAAGATTTAGTGTCAATGTCTGGGCTGGCATCATCGGCATCCAGTTGATAGGACCCTTCATCTTGCCCCAAGTGCTAAATAGTCAGCTATACTCGGACTTTTTGGAGAATACCCTTCCGGATCTGTTGAAGGACATCCCCCTGGCCACCAGAAGCGCAATTTATTTACAGCTCGACGGAGCACCTGCGCATACTGGGAACATTGTTAGGGCAAGGTTGAATGAACATTACTCAGAGCGCTGGATTGGACGAGGTGGACCGATTCTTTGGTCTGTTAGGTCACCGGACCTTACCCCACTGGACTTTTTCTTATGGGGAATGATGAAAGATGAAGTTTACTCAAGACCAATCAACACCAGGGAAGAATTAGTTACCAGGATTGGGACTGCAGCCACGAAAATACGGGAGAGACTGGCTACCATAGACCTCAAACGTGAAATAAAACGAAGGCTACTTGCATGAATCGAAACTAGCGGAGAACATTTTGAACAGCTTTTAAAGGACATACGTTTTAATTGTAATTAGTTTTTAAGCGAACAAAATGTATTTTTTAGTAAACTTAAGTATAATTTCCTAAAAATTCGAATTATCATGATATTCTGTAAAAGGATTTTTGTAAATAAATTTTCGTATCCTTTTCCGACCTGGGCATGTTGCACCTTTTTGGTAAGGTAATTAGATAGGCAACTTAAAAAAAATAAAAAGTAGGTATGTTAATAACATGAATTTCGGAGAAAAGTGGGGCGAAAGGAGAAAAATCGTGAAATAAAAGTTAATTTTTTCAACTTCCAGGGGGGATTGTGGCCAAGGGGTTGGGGATAGGGGGGTGGTGTAAACTTTTTTGGAAAGGGCTTCCAAATAGTGATTTTTTGAAATCAGTTTGGGGCCACTGCGATGCGTAGAAAAAAAGATATAAATACAAGAGCGGTTCCCATATAAGGCAAAATCCTGATTTACGAATCACCCTGTAACTGCCAAACGGTGCGAGATGCCCCCCCCCCACCCATACGATTTTTTGCTTGTCTCGGTCTGACCTTTCACTCCTTTCAGTATTGACCACCCACCTCTGAACACCCTGTATATACATATATAGGGATATTATATGTATATGAGAAATAAATAAGTGATATAAATTACTAATATAAAATTTTTTAGGTTTTTCCTTTTGCTAAACAATTTTTATTGTTCCGCAGATAATTTTAAAATAACGTTCACCGAGAGAAAATTATTTCTAAAACCTTAAAGAGTACCTAATAACCTATTAAATCGATGAAATATTTTTTACCATATTTTACTTTTATACTTTTATTGGTTATACTTGCCTACTGTTTAAGTTTATGGAACTTAAGCCTAACCTTGAAAACCAAAATAAAAAAAATTTAAAAAATTATATTTCAGGAAATAAAATTATTATATCATACAAACATACTGATCTAGGCGCGGCAAATTTTGGAGGCGCTTTTTTTGATTTTGCCTAGAGCGCTGCTTCTCCGACTGACAAGGAGAAGGAACCTACTCGTCATCACCGATTTCTCTCAAATTTATACCACATGTAGGGCTTGGCTAGAAATTAAAGTAGCCGAAATGGGAACTTCAGATGGCCAGAAGTCAGAAGCGTTTGGGAAATAATAGTAAATAACATTTTTGTCGCGGCTCTCGCAACATAAATATCATTTATGTTAGAACTTTCCCAAAACGGCGGCTAGTGTAGTGGTAAACCCTCGGACTCGTAATGCACGTCAAACTTTTTAGCCTCATAATAATCATTGTACCAATTTTCATTAAAATCCGTCGAAATCGAGACATTCTGGAAGCCGTGCTGGATTTTGAAACTTGTGTAATATTCGAAACTAGTGGCTCCGGAATAATCATTATACTAATTTTAATTAAAATCCGTTGAAATAGAGACATTCGGTTGCCATATTGGATCCGCCATCTTGGAGTTACAAATTTTGATAATATTCGAAACTTTTAGCCTCAGAATAATCATTGTACTAATTTTCATTAAAATCCGTTGAAATCGATAAATTATTGGGTCCGCCATCATGAATTTGTAGACTTTGATAACATTCAAAATCAGTGACCTCAAGATAATCAATGTACCAGTTTTCGTTAGAAACCGTTGAAATTGAGAAATATTGGTCGCCTAATTGGGTCCGTCATCTTGGATTTCTAAATTTTGATAATATTCAAAATCAGTGACCTCAAAACAATCACTGTACTAATTTTCATTAAAATCCGTTGAAATCGAGAAATATTGATCGCCATATTGGATTCGCCATCTTGAATTTCTAAATTTGGAGAGCGGATTTGAAATCAGCGTTCCGTAAAACTCCTATGAAAATTGCTTAAAATTTAAAACTTTTAGCCTCCATTTTGGATCCACCATTTTGAAACCCTATGTATTATGCGAAAAAAATTAGCCTATATGTTAAGTTGGAATATATACTACCTTCGGACAAAAAATGAAAATTATCGATGGAAGCGTTTAGGCGTGATTGAGCAACAAACAAACAAACAAACGAATTTTAATTTTTATATATACAGGGTGTTCAGAGGTGGGTGGTCAATACTGCAGGGGGTGAAAGGTCAGACCGAGACAAGCAAAAAATCGTATGGGTGGGGGGGGGGGGGGGGGGGGCATCTCGCACCGTTTGGCAGTTACAGGGTGATTCGTAAATCAGGATTTTGCCTTATATGGGAACCGCTCTTGTATTTTTATCTTTTTTTCTACGCATCGCAGCGGCCCCAAACTGATTTCAAAAAATCACTATTTGGAAGCCCTTTCCAAAAAAGTTTACACCCCCCTATCCCCAACCCCTTGGCCACAATCCCCCCTGGAAGTTGAAAAAATTAACTTTTATTTCACGATTTTTCACCTTTCGCCCCACTTTTCTCTGAAATTCATGTTATTAACATACCTACTTTTTATTTTTTTTAAGTTGCCTATCTAATTACCTTTCCAAAAATGTGCAACATGTGCAGATAGGAAAAGGATACGAAAATTTATTTACAAAAATCCTTTTACAGAAAATCACGATAATTTGAATTTTTAAGAAATTATACTAAAGTTAACTAAAAAATACATTTTGTTCGCTTAAAAACTAATTACAATTAAAACGTTTGTCCTTTAAAAGCTGTTCAAAATGTTCTCCGCCAGTTTCGATGCATGCAAGTAGCCTTGGTCTTATTTCACGTTTCAGGTCTATGGTAACCAGTCTCTCCCGTATTTTCGTGGCTGCAGTCACAATCCTGGTAACTAATTCTTCCCTGGTGTTGATTGGTCTTGAGTAAACTTCATCTTTCATCATTCCCTATAAGAAAAAGTCCAGTGGAGTAAGGTCCGGTGACCTAGCAGGCCAAGGAATCGGTCCACCTCGTCCAATCCAGCGCTCTGGGTAATGTTCATTCAACCTTGCCCTAACAATGTTCCCAGTATGCGCAGGTGCTCCATCGAGCTGTAAATAAATTGCGCTTCTGGTGGCCAGGGGGATGTCCTCCAACAGATCCGGAAGGGTATTCTCCAAAAAGTCCGAGTATAGCTGACTATTCAGCACTTGGGGCAAGATGAAGGGTCCTATCAACTGGTTGCCGATGATGCCAGCCCAGACATTGACACTAAATCTTTGCTGGAAGGACCGACACCTGGTCCTATGTGGGTTCACATCTGACCAGGTGTGGAGGTTGTGGAAGTTTGTGATGCCATCCCGGGTGAACTGCGATTCATCCGTCCACAGAATTCGGTCTAGAAACCTTCTGTTTTCAATGTCAGACTCGAACAGCCAAGTGCAGAATTGCAATCGTCCTTCGGAATCTCCTTCCCTAGTGCTTGGACCGGGATATGGTGGTATGGATGTAGTCCCTCTCGGTTCACAACGGTCCAAACTCTCCCTGAAGACAATCCTGACCTTCGTGCGACCTGCCTGATGCTTATTACAGGGCTGTTCCTGACGATGTTGAGGATTTGTTGGTCGGGGTCCGCTGAATCGCCCGATTTTCCTGCTCGCGTTTCTGCTCTGGGGGCGGTTACACTTCCGGTTTCTTTTAACCTTCTGAAAGTCCTTGAAAATACCCTTCTGTTGGGTACCCGCCGATTCGGGAATCTCCTTTGGTATTCTCGTACGGCCTCATTATCATTTCCTTCTACTAAACCGTACACGTAAATTATATCGGCATACTCGTCAACACTGAATTCTGCCATTTTATCTTAATTTTTTCTATTAAACACCCGTTCTTATCGCTTGCTTCTTCAACTGTGGTCAATGTCCTTTCAAACTTACCCATTTTTATACCAGAATTCATACGAAGTATTAGAAACGGAGCGTCAGGATACTTAGGAGTCAATACTGGATATAATAAACTAATAATGCTATTTAACGAGATTACATTTATTATTTTATTACTGTTTTGCTGAAATAATAAAAATGTACTACCTCTGTTTCCTAAACAAACATTTCCGAACTTGCTGTCATAAAAATTGTTTACTTAACGACTTTTTCCATTATGGTGCAATAAAGTAATTAGGTACCTGTGAGGATGTTTTAATTTCAGGACTTTTGCAACCCTTTTCTACCTGGGCATGTTGCACCTTTTTGGAAAGGTAATTAGATAGGCAACTTAAAAAAAATAAAAAGTGGGTATGTTAATAACATGAATTTCAGAGAAAAGTGGGGCGAAAGGTGAAAAATCGTGAAATAAAAGTTAATTTTTTCAACTTCCAGGGGGGATTGTGGCCAAGGGGTTGGGGATAGAGGGGTGGAAAGGGCTTCCAAATAGTGATTTTTTGAAATCAGTTTGGGGCCGTTGCGATGCGTAGAAAAAAAGATAAAAATACAAGAGCGGTTCCCATATAAGGCAAAATCCTGATTTACGAATCACCCTGTAACTGCCAAACGGTGCGAGATGCCCCCCCCCCCCCACCCATACGATTTTTTGCTTGTCTCGGTCTGACCTTTCACCCCCTTCAGTATTGACCTCCCACCTCTGAACACCCTGTATATAGGGATTTATTTATACGCAAAAGGCATAGATATAGGACGTCAGTTTTTAATAAGCACATAATCGTGAGAGACTTATCGTTGCGAACTTTCCCGGCGGCCGTACACGAAAAATTGATTTTCGGCCCAGGTAGAGTTACGCGTGGTTCGCTGCTAAACTTTGCGAGAGAATGTTGTATGAATGTAATTTAGATAAAAACTACACGAATGAAGAGCTGAAAAATGAATTGTGCAGCCTGAATCACAATATTAAACCAGATGATTCATTTAACATCGTTTATTCAAAAAAGAACAAATATATACACAAAAGTGGTCACTTTACATTGAAGTCTCTGGCAAGCTTTTCACGAAACTGTTAACAGGAATATTAATATAGGATGGAGAAGTCATTACATAACCGAAAACCTTAACATAATGAGATGCTACAAGTGCCAACGGTTTAACCACACTTCGCCATACTGAATTTGCCTTTTTGAATTTTAAAAATCTGATTTTAATCTCATAATCAGTGACGATAAAAACTCCTTGGTACAGAATTTCACGAAAATCAGTACGATTTTCAGAGTCTGCACTATAGAAAATCCGCCATTTTGAAAAGGTTATGAGTGATTGCGATCAGCAAAAAAACTTTTTTCTGTTAGTTCAAACATTCCGATCACCGTTGATATGAGCACCTATAGATAACTTAAGGGAATTCCTTGAATTTACTGATGACCTCTACTCATCTTTTAAAAACTTGATAGCATTTGCCGATACAAATATAAATAGACTACGGGATTGTGAACATACGCAAGCCTACCAAGAAATGCTTCTACTCAATAATTGTCAGATAATGAATCCTGAGACGCCGACAAGAGAAACTGAACTCAATAAGTCACTAATAGATCATCTAGTTTCCAATATGAACTATTCTAAATACTCATTCAATGTACTGGTAGAAGACTAGCCAAGCTCAGATCATAGGACCATACTCCTCCAACTACATGTGAAAGTACAAAGGAAACCACCTATGATAACCAAAAGCATTAAATTAATTGATGAAACCAGTCTAAAACAAATACTTGAGAATAGCATAAACAGGACAGAAAAATTAGACATACAACACTAATCTGCCTCTTAAACGAAGCTAAAGAAAGGGCAACATACACGAAAAAAATACAGACACGAAATAATACCTGGATGACAAACAACATAATGGATAATCTTAAGGAAAAACATAGAAATTTTAAGCTGCTAAAGTCGAACAGGAATAATGAAATTCTAGAATACCAATACAAAGCTCAAAAGAAAAAAGTGAATCAGATGATAGCTAAAGCCAAATGCAATTATATTAATAATGGTTTAGCAAACGCAGCAGGAAATCCAAGTAAACTATGGAAAGTGATCAAAGAAGCATTTATAGGACAGAATGATACAGAAAAGTCTGCATTGATTACAGGTATGAAGGATCATAAAGGTGAGAGTATACATGATCCAAAGGAGATTGCGGACACTATGAATAAATACTTTGCTGATATAGGAAAAAGGGTATCATATAACTTAAACTAAAATGGTACAAGAGTAAAAAGAGGATGTATTAACTTCAGGAATCCTTAAAACTGGGAAGAATATAATTGCTGATCCATTAGCAAGGATAATTAACAATTGCCTTGTATCAGGAGAGTTCCCTGAATGTTTAAAGACGACAATTATAGTTCCAATACACAAGGACGGAGAGAGAGATGATCCAGGCATATAGCCCTGATTAGCACATTCAGCAAAATTTTCGAAAAAGTGATATATAAAAGAATTGTTGGATTTATAAGAAATACCATAGGATTTGACCCTAATCAGTATGGCTTTCAAAGTGGAAGCAACAGCACCTCTGCTATATTAGATGCCATGAACTACATTAATTCTACTTTGGACAAGAACAAGTATGCTGTTGCTATTTTCGTTGACCTCAAGAAGGCATTTGATACGGTAAATAAAGAAATATTATGTGAGAGTCTCGAAGAAATTGGCATAAGAGGCAATACATGGCGACTAATACGAGATTACTTGGATAAAAGAAGAATAAAAACCAGAGTCAACAGCACATATAGTCAAGAGAAATACGTACACAGTGGGGTCCCTCAAGGAACAATTCTGGGACCACTGCTTTACTTAATTTATATCAACAATATTACTGTACTAGAATTAAGTGCAAAGTATGTCATATATGCTGATGACACTCTTTTATTGTATTCAGGAAAATCATCTACAGAAATAGAACAAGACATAAACGCAGACCTTAAAAAGTATGAAGATTGGTTAAACAGTAATAAATTAGTATTAAATACGCAAAAGACGAAGTACATGATCTTGAGACAAAAAAATAAAAGTGACATAAATATTCGAATAATTATCAATGGAACTGAAATCAATAGAATTGCCGAATATAAGTACTTGGGTATGATTATAGACGACCAACTAACTTGGACAAGACATGTAGACACCATCAGGAGGAGAGTGGCAGGAATTACTGGAGTTATAAGAACAAATCATTATATCTTACCGAAAATCAAGAAACCTACTACTACCATTAATAACATATGGTTTAATCATATGGAGCCAAACCACAGTGAGAGACCTTGAAGCAATATCGAGATTACTCAACAAAGCAATTAAAATAGTCCACAACCTTCCACGTCTTACTTCCACTGACTCACTTTATAACACAACCACCAACTTAAACCTAAATCAGCTCATAAAGATCGAAAAAGCCAAAGCTATATACGGGATCTCAAAGCACCATTCAAAATCAGCAATAAAGCTTATATTAGCAAGGGACATTCATCAACATGAAACCAGATCAGCAACGAAAGGAGACTTCAACCTACCTGTTCCTAGGACGAATCGAATAAAACAAGATCCTATCCACTCAGCAATTCCATTTTTTAATACACTTCCCACGGAAATCAGAAATGCCCGCAATATATTAGATTTTAAAAATAAGATTAAAATATATGTAAGAACTTTCTACTGAATTTAAATGAATATACATATGTAAATACTTAAACTGTCTGCCACTAGTGCAACCCTTATAGCAAATTTATTTTGCCTGAGGAGCACTTTACGGAGCAATGAAATATAATAATGAAGAATTATGTTATTTTAATGTAAAAAACAAAAAAAAAATTTGTAAATAAATAAATAAATAATAAATAAATCAAGTTTGTTTTCTATGGAGACGTTGAAACAACGTTAAAAATGCGTCGTTTATAACCTGTGCTAGATGCAGAAATAATTACTGTTTCCCCTGTTTCTATGATGAATATCATCCCGACAAATGTAAATCATCGAATGCAAAAGAATAAAAGTTTGAATTTTAATGTACAAAGTTTTTTGGTATGCGTATAAATAAATAAATAAAAAAAAACATGTGTGCAGTTCACACGCGATAGAAGTGAAACCTTCAAAAATGTTAACTTCAAGATAATGAGATGAATGTAGAATTTCAGGAGTAGGATAATTGTAGGGTTTAATTATAATGATATTGATATCAAGTTTAAAAATTATTTTACAATTTATTAACGTATATATTACATAAATTTATTCAGACTCCGAGTTTGAATTGTGGATAAATGATACGAGAGGTTTATGGTAACTGAAGTATGAAATAAATACTTTATTTGGGGTATTTTTAGTCTTGTTTTCTTTTTCCTTTTTTTTTCTCCGATAATCACGACAATATTCTGCATTCGTTTTCGGCATACTTGGAAAATCACTTTATTAAAATAAAGAAATATTTATGTAAACGATACACGTGTACAATACACTACGGTTGTTATAATGCCTTTACCCAAACTTCGTAATACGCAAATCAAATCCAAGCGTCGTGCGTAGCACGTACCACCGCTACCAGCGTATTAGGTTTCTGCTTGAAGGCGCCCAGAGCAGTACCGACAATCTACGAAGACTTACGAATATTCCCGAACGTATGAAGATGGGAGAGGGTACGAACAGCGCACAAAGAGGAAATCACAAATATAAGAAACACTGTATAATGCCTTCTATCGCATTCTCTCGCACGTTAAATCCTATAGATGTATGTGTTTATCTCTGTTTACTGTCGCTTTTTCGTTTCATCGAGTTTCAAATCACAACGATGGTAAAGAAGTTTTCACTTCAATAAAAAATTTATAACTTCGCTTAATTGCGACCCAAATCTTATAAAAATTGGGAAAGATCAGCAAAATAAGTCCCCGCACGCAGGGATTCAAAACTGTGACCATTGTACTATGAGTCCGAGGGTTTACCACTATCGCCGTTTTGGAAAAGTACTAAAATGAATGGTATTTAGAGCCGCGTCTAAATTTTTATTATACTATTATTTTCCAAACACTTCGCCATATGGAGTTCCCAATTTCATTTGAGCGAAATCGGTGATGACAAGTCGATGCCTCCTCCTTGTGAGAAGTGGTCGTGAATATCTCTTGCTACAGTGTCCATCTTTCACATATACTGAAAAATATATTTCTAGTAGATTCAACAGTGAGGCCTTATTAATTCATCTCTTTGAGAACGTGTTGAGAGTGTCCCTTCTTGTTAATATCGATATTCTTTGCCTGAACCAGCCCCCTGCCACTTGTGCTCAAGGACGAATTTTTATTGTACCCATCAGCTACGCGGCGCTGATGGTACTTGTAGGCGAACGATGGCGGGACTTTTGAAAATATTTTTTTTTCCCATATAATATCAGATGGTGGAAAATATTTTCCACAAATCCTATGATGATCTTTAAGGTCTTTTCGATCCAGTTCCGAATCCATTTAATAAAATCCAAAATATAAAAACACAATATCCACATCTTCGAAATCACAATTGCGCTGACAACCATTCAAATAAGGCTACGTTCGTCTGCATGCATACTGCTTTTATCAAGCGTTCTCATTTGCAAACTGCAGATGTCCTAAGTTCACTAACGTCATCTGCTGCAATTTTTGTCCGTAGCTTGAGCAAACTTCGCAGTACTTTGAAATGTCATGCAGACGGTTGCTGTTGCAATTTGACAACAGTCAATTTTTAAGTTCAACACGTCAATTGACGATCAATTTGACGTTCCCGAACGCAACCTAACTTGACATTCGCGCTCGTTCATCCCACAAGAACAGTCTGTGCCACCTCGCGGAATAGTTTTCGGTGGCGACAGTAAGCATCCACTTTTTTATGAAGGCTTTATAGAGAGTGACAGGGGGTCGGCCTGAACAGCCACCTCACTGACATGAAAGAACTGGACTGCTAACCGTCGTCTGAAAAATGAGACCATTTTTAGCACAGGCTGAATCCTCATGGAGCAAATCTTCCTATTAAAAATGCCCTAAAATACCGTACAATTATGTTTAAACTGACGCAAATTAAAAATAATTAAACTTTCACAAACCGATTTCTTTCATATCTCGCTCAATTGTAAGTTTTATCTTAAAAATGTTCCTCGCGGCAACCAGCTGGGGACTTAAGAATAACAGAGATAGATATATAATGCCTTTATCTAACCTTCATATTTCTCATATATACCAACCAAAGCGAAAAGTTGTATCACAAAATTAAGTAGCCATCTGTTGGACATCGCAAAACTATTCTAACAGCTGATTGCAACTGAAAATGATTTGGGTCATATGGTGAGGGCGATGAGTGGTGAGATTTGGCGGGCAATTTGTAAAGGCTGTCGTGGGTGCAAGTGATGTACAAAAAGCATGTGTTTACTTTTATTTATCGATTGGGGGTATCAATAAGATGTATCACACACGAAGATACTAGAAAAAACCAAAAGAAGTGCACATATATAGCGCAACCTTCATTTGGCTATTGGACATTTTTTTTGTAAAGTTGCCTGCCTGCGAGACTTAAGCAAGAGTGAGATAACTGTAGACTGTAGAATTCATTGAAGATTATAGAAAGAGTGAAGTGTTGTGGGATGTCCGCAATTCAAATTATAAAAACAATAGAGACTTGTATGAATCACCTGCGGCTAAAAATCTTAATTTGATTACCAGTCGCATTCTCGGTGATATACTATCTTGGTAGTTGGTGTCCTCTCTTTGAATATATGGTGTAATTAATTGTAGTAAATGTTCAAAGTCCTCATTTGACATTCTGGTAAAGTCTTTAAATAAGGCACCATCATCTGCTTTTATATTTGTTAGTAAACTAGTCCGTGGGCCGTTCTGAAATAATGTTCTTTTCCACCAGCGTTTCTTCTACCGTTGTTTAGCTGCATGGCTTAGTACTAAATAAGCTGCTGCTAAAGTTGCTTGATCAGCCATATTCTACGGTGTCTATCTCCTCGATCAATCGAGTAAGTAGACCAAAAACACTCCAAAAATAGCACGATGCTTTGAAAATTATCTAGGCACGGTGTTGCATCGGCGTAAAATAGACTACCGCATGCTACATCGGCAGCATGATGTTGGCGATCGTAGCATGCAACAAGGAGACGCATGCTTCAATTTGTAGCATTCCGCACTGTAGCACGATGTTGCTCTGGCGTAAAAGAGCCTTAACTTTCGATGTGAGTTTTTGTACGGGATCAGCAGTCCAGTTCTTATATGTCAGTGAGCCAGCTTGTCAAATACTTTTATTAGAAGCCGTAAAACAACATGTGTTTATTCCATTCTATTAATTTTTTTTTTTCTTTCAGAAAACTCCGCATGGCTGAGGCAGTATTTTTAACCATTGAGGAGAAGACACGGGACAGATGGATAAGGGAAGTTCATTTAGAAGAGGGTTTTGCCCAATGGAAAGTGTGTCGAATACTTTCCATTCATTAGACACAGTTAGAGCACTACACCAAACAGTAGTTTCACTACGTGCAGCTCTAGAGGAAGCCAAATTTGAGATACAGAGGTTACGGTCTCAAATAAGTACTGAAGCTGAGATAAAAGAAAGTACCAAACAACAAGTTAAGGTAAAACCACAAACTTTACGAAAAGGTTCTGAAGATACTACTAAAGATGATATCCACGACGGAAAACAACCCTCAGACGATATAAAACAAAGCTTAGGAGTTACGCGAGAAATCAGTGGGGAAAGTGACGTAATCAAACCTGCAGAACCAACGCAATCTACAGAGCAGCCCTTAACATCGAGTTTTTTCTTAAAAGAGTCTCGAAAATCTGACAAACGTGCTGTTCCTGATATAAGCGTAGTGGCTTACCCACAAGTAGACGACCTCAATAAAATGGCCTCTAAAATTGACGTCAAAATAAAAGTAATGTCAAACATAAAGGTCGAAGGATCTAACAATGACATCAGCACAGGAAGCCAACTACTCGAAGGAGGTGATCAAGACACCGAAACTGCTAGCGGTTCTGGTACAGTTAAGAGAACAACAATGGATACAGTAAAAATAAAGAACGACGTTTATGGCCATCTTATTGTCTCTCATGCAGAAAAAGGAACTGAAAAAAAAGATCACAAGTCTGAAAGTGATTCGGTTTTCATGGAAGAAAGTCAGGCTTCGGCATCAGAAGATATTAAACCACAAACTTTAGACAAAGATCAAGAAGTTATTAAAGAGGAAGTTGATGACATTGAGCTTATATTCTCTTCAGAAGAAAACAGGGAACCAATCCAAGAAGATCTTGTCTCAATCTCAGAATATGACCCGTGGCAAGCAACTGGCATTTCAGGTACACCCGTTTTGGTTAAATTTGCTTCATTACCGTCTGAGCAAGATGCTGCCAAACAAGGGAACAAGGAAACTAAGATTCCAATTTCAACAACCTGTGATTCTTTTTATGAAGTTGACAACATACCGCTTTTAAAAGAAAACAGCCTTGAAAGTGCTGATAGTATTCAAAATCAATCAAGTGAGAAGTCATCAAGTTTAGATAAGGAAAACGATAGGGAAAGAATGGGGAGAACTTCTCTTAGCAGAGACGAAAGTATAGATTTCTTTGACAATCGCGATGCCTCAGCAGTAGGCCGAAAATGGACTAATTGTAATGTCTTGGTTGAGACTGATATATCTAAATGTGGCATTATAGAAGAGCAAACTAGCTTCGAAATGTATAGGCGCAATACCTGCCCTAACCCACCAGCGTACAGGTACAAATCTTGTCTCACTGATATGATATTTAACCACATATTTCTAAATCTTAGACCTATTTTGACAAGGCATACACCATCACGATTAGGTTCAAGGTTTTGTCGACGTGGAACATTTGGAACTGTAGCCTCCGCAATACATCCAGGTCCTGTTATGAATGAAAAAATTGGCCCGAAAAAAAGTAGTTCAGCGCAAACTGAAATCTCCGCTCTTCCAGACTATTGGAAATCTGAGAGTCAACTAAATGGAAACAGATATCACATGGGTGGTCCTTGTACATTACCTTCAAAATTTGTGCCAACTTTCAGGACAGGCTGTCCAAAGCATACTTTAAGGTCAGTTTATAATTGAGTTACAGTGTCTTGGCCCTAGTATATAGTCGTATACTATACTTATACATAATTTTATAGCTGAATCAATTTATATATTAATAGGCAAAGCCAAAAATTGTTATCCTTTTTTAACCTAGTTCCCGTGCACGTATCTTAATGAAATATATATCAAGCAAAAGCTATATTTTCATAGATGTGCAGAATATATATTTTATTCAAGTACGTGCATAGGGAAGGGTGTGAAAGGCAGGTCAATTTTTACCTATACTGACATTTTCTTTTATTCACATACATACTAATACACTGTGCACGCGCCATCCATCAAAAGAAACGGGAAGAGAATACATATTTGAAAAGAATACTTTTTGTTTCGATTTGTTTCGTTTCATATTCTCTGTGTACTCAGTGTTCATATACATATTCTCTATGCATTCACCTTTCCCCAGACTCAATTTCTTAATAGAGTGAATATAAAACGATTGCACTTGACAGATCAAATAACAAAAGCAGAAGAAGATAGAGTGTGGGGAAATGTGAGTGCAGAGAGAATATGTACATGAACTCTGCACTCACATTTTCCCACAATCTATTAAGCATAGTTGTTAATTTCATCTTTCTTCTTCTTCTGTTATTTGAGCTGTTAAGAGCAAATTTAATAAGTGCTGATTTTTTTCTAATTAAGGAAAATCTTTTCTTTTTTTTATTAACTTAAATACAGTGGACGCTGATTATAATTGCGCCAACGGTGGAAAGTGTGCTTTCCAGTTTTTCCTTGGTTTGACACTTATAATAACAGTGGCGAGTATTCTCTTTTTGGATTTGTTTTTTATAAGCCGGTTGTGTTTTTGATTTGACGCGAGCATTTTTTTTATTTTAAATAGTGTGTTCTATTTTATTATAAATATGCCTCGACGGCCTACTTTAACAGGTCGAATTGAACGATGAAGTCATAGAAACGAAATCAAATCAATTCGAGATAGAAACAGCAATTTTGGTCGAATATCGACAACAGGCGACACTAGTACATTTAAAAAAGAAAGGTGTTGGATTATTTGAAATCTAAGACAGAAAACCTTTCTATGTCTGGTTACAATAAATTTTTATCTCAAAAAGTTTTCATTGAATTCCTTTTTAAGATCGCTATGTTTTAAATTAGCTAATAAATTAACGCTCAACGACCCCAAAGCCCTCCAGAAATTTAAATTAAATATGAAGCATATTGAGGCCACTTTAGAGCGAGGAAATTCAATAAGTGACGTCAGAAAATGTTGCGAGTGCTATCTGCAGGTGCGAAGCGTGATTAAACAAAAACCAACTCTCGATTCAGAATAAGAATTTATTCAATAGATCTCCTTGTTACAGGGTGCAGGCGAACAGGCGACGACAGACTCAAAAACTGTACAAGTTAGCGCTTAGCGTCCGATTCACAAAAGGAGAGTTTAAGTACTGCCAACAACAACTAAGTTTATATAGAACCCTGAAATTGCTCTTCTCAACACCCCCCCTCAATTAAAAGGGTTCAGCAAAAGTACAAATTGATGATTACAATTCAAAAGTTATGTTAATGATTACAATTCAACAAAAATAAAATTAGAAATTCAACGGCATCAATCAGTTGAGGTTTAATGCCTTTTGGAACTTATAGGCTCTACACCAAGAAGAGCTCTAAATTTTTTAAATGAATTTCTGGGTAGTCCTTTCGTAAGAATATCGGCTTTCTGCTCGTTCGATTGAATGTATTTTACGTCGATACTCTTACTCATCGCGAGATCCCTGATGAAGTGATATTTAACGTCTAGGTGTTTCATCCTGCGGTGTTCATATTTGCTCAGTAGGTGGATGCAGGATTGATTATCCTCATACATCACTGTCGGTTCCTCACAGGTGATATGTAGGTCTCGAATGAGATTTCTGAGCCATACTAATTCTGCTGCAGCACTCGCCAGTGCTACGTATTCAGCCTCGGTAGAGGACAGAGCTACTGTGCTCTGTTTTTTCGTCGTCCAGCATACTACGTTTCCGTAAACCTGGAGCATAAATCCAGTAGTCGATTTTCTATCAGCTGATCCTGCCCAATCAGAATCTGCATAGGCTTCAAGCACGGGGGCTTTCTGGGTCCGGTAGACAAGGCCATAGTCCTGGGTTTGCTTCAAGTATCGCAGAATCCGCTTCGCCTCGACCCACTGCTTTTCAGTTGCATTGCTCTGAAATTGACTGTAAAAATTAAGGGCAGCACTGAGATCAGGTCTGGTATTTAACATTAAGTACATTAAACAGCCAATCAACTCGCGATATGGCTTTTTATCGATGATACATTCCGCAGATTCTTCTTCCTCGATTTGAGTTTTTACCTCCATCGGCGTTTCTGCTCCTTTGCATTCCTGCATTCCAAATCGTGTTAACAGTTTCCCAATATAAGCAGACTGAGAGAGTGTCATCTGGTTTCCACTTCTCGTGATGCTGATACCTAGGAAGCTTCGAAGTTCACCCAAATCAGACATGGAAAATTCTCCCTCTAGAGCAGTTTTGACCTTTTTCAATTCCTTTTCGTCGTTCCCAGTTAAAATTATATCGTCCACGTAGAGCAATAGGTAAACTTTGATTGAGTCGGTTTTCCTGATGTAAAGACACCGGTCATGGGAAGATTGCTCAAAATGAATTCCTTTTATGAACAAATCAAAACGCTCATTCCAGACCCGTGGGGCTTGCTTCAGTCCGTATATTGAGCGATTTAACTTACATACACATCCGGTTCCGCCCTTGATCCCGTCCGGAACTTTCATGTATATAGTTTCTTCGAGGTCCCCGTGAAGAAAGGCGTTCTTCACGTCCATTTGTATTGCCTGAAGTTTTTCCTCGTTAATTACTGATAAGAGCGTTCTAACAGTAGTGAGCCTTGCCACTGGTGCATAAACTTCATCGTAGTCGATGCCTCGTACCTGCGAACACCCTTTTACAACGAGTCTTGCCTTGTATCTCTCAGGATTTCCTTGTGGGTCTCTTTTTAATCGAAATATCCACCTGCTGTTGATTGCTCTTTTCCCTGCTGGTAATTTGGTGAAAGTCCAAGTGTTATTTTCTTCGAGTGCACGAATTTCTTCCGACACGGCTTTATACCAGTCCGAGCTATCGTCACGTCCAGCGATGTCGTGATAGTTTGATGGTACATTGTCAACAAAAGCCTCCGCATTCAGTGCCAAGACAGTAAATTCCCTGAGGTATGCAGGCGTTTTTCTTTCCCGTGTAGAACGTCGTGGTGTGCTTATCTGATTTGGAGACTTAGGATCAAACGAGTCTCTTTCCGATGCGTCCTTCCAATCGTCATCTTCATCTTCTTCTGCTTTCTCCTCAGAATCCTGTTCTTCCGGTTCCTCTACCCTTGTCTCGTCAGCATTCCAGTCTGCCGTAGTTACGTCATCATAGGGAGAAGGAAACGTCGACTCATCGAAGATTACATCGTGTCCAACCACTATTTTTCGTCCCTCTGGTACCCAAAGTCTGTAGCCGTTTGGAGCGTAGCCCAGTAGAATGCATTTTTGTGGTCGTGTGTCGAATTTCCTTGGGTTTAATTGCTTTGGAATGTGAAGATATCCCAAACAGCCGAAAATACGTAGATTTTTTAAGTTAGGTTTTGAACCGAACCACATTTCCGCTGGAGTGCAATCCTTGATTGCTTCCGTCGGTGAGCGGTTTATTAAATATACCGCCGTGACTGCTGCTTCCGACCAAAAAGACTTCGGCAGATTACAGTGCAATAACATGCACCGAGCCTTCTCCACTATTGTCCTGTTTAGCCTTTCTGCGACCCCATTTTGCTCCGGCGTATATGGGACAGTGTACTCAACTTGAATTCCTTTCTTTTCAAAGTATTCTATCATTTCCTTCGCGATGTACTCTCGGCCATTGTCACATCTGAAGCGCGATATCTTAAGGTTGAAGTGAGCTGTGGCCATAGCTTCATACTTTCTGAAAAAACGGAAAACATCAGATTTTGATTCAATTGAATAGGCAACAGTAAAGTGGGTGCAATCATCAATAAATGTCAGAAGATACTTCTTTTGGTCGTGAGATTCTGGGTTGACTGGTCCGAGCAGATCACTATGAATGAGCTGAAGCGGCCTTTTAGCTCGTTGACGTTTTACATTGTGTGGGAGTTTTGATTGTTTTCCTCCTACACAGATCTCGCAAGGTGTCGACGTGCTTTTCTTCGAGGTTATGTTTATTCCATCGACGATCCCTGACAATTTTTGGAGTCCACTTTTTCCTATATGCCCGAGTCTATGGTGCCAAAGTACCGCAGTTCCATCGACGTCGCTGAGGTTAGCTGCCTCGATGTTATTTAGAATTTCGAGCTCGTACAATTTATTCCGGCGTTGTGCCACCGCGATGATTTTGTCATCTTTGAGAATTTTTCCGCAGCCTTCCTTGAAAATTACTGCAAATCCGTGCATCTCAAGTTTTCGGACCGACAACAGATTCATTTCCAAGCCTTTTACGACTAGGACCTTTGAAATAACAATATCGTATATTTTGTTTCCAACGACAGATTTACCTCGAATTTCTCCAGAAGTTTCCGCTGTCAGCGTCACTCCAGATTTTGCAATTTTTATACTCACAGGATAATCCAATTTTTTAATATTGGTTACGTACTTGCTGCTTTTCACTAGATGTTCGGAGGCTCCTGAGTCTAAACACCAAAACGTGCTCTGCATCTTTCCACCAAAAAAGGCCGAGAAACTGTATTCATTGGAACTTCCATTCTCATCACTTCCCGATGTGCTTCCAGTTGCTACGTTTGCTTTTCGGTTTGCGTTGTACTTTTGTTTGCTCTCGGTTTTGTTTTTCCAGCACTGCGATCTGTAATGTCCCTGTTTTCCACAACCGTGACATCTAAATCCAAATTTAGGATTCTTCTGTTTGGCTCTTCCTTCCGGTGTTGCAAATGCTAGCGGTAGTTGCATTTCGACTTTGCCCTTTTTTTCCTTACTTTGCTTTTTCATGTCTTCGTCACGCAAACGAGTCCTTACGAAGCTCAGAGTGAGATTTTTCGCGCTGAGCGTTTCGAGTGCCGTTACAACGGAATCATACTCGCTGGGCATCGTTAAGAGCAAATGACACACGATGTCGCCTTCCTCCAATTTCGCGCCGGTTGACCGCAAATCGCGCGTGATGCGATCGAATTTTTGGAAATGCGATTCGAGCGTCTCTTTTGCAGGGTTATATTTCATTGACAGCAGTTCTTTTCTGAGTAATAATTGACCTGCCAAGCCTTGCCTTTCGAATGTACTTTCCAGCTCTTTCCATATTTCGTAAGCTGTGTCTTTGTCTTTTATATACTCCAAGTGACTATCGGCCACTCGTTGAACGATTTGCGACTTGCACTTTTTATCATACCTTTTCAACTGGTCCTTTTTCCTCGTCTTCTCCTGTGGTGTTGCATTTGTTGCATCAACGCTTTGAAGAGAGTTGTTCAACGGCTCGTCTAGAATTTCCAGGAGATCGAGTTCGTCAAGCAATGTTTGCATCCGAAATTTCCAATTAGAATAGTTTGTCCCGTCGAAAAGTGGAACCTTAGTTTTGTCGTCCGCCATGTTAGAGAGCACAGAAAAAACACGTGTTGCCTGCAGGTCAATTTACGTACTCACAAGAAACTCGAGAAGCTATTCCGAATCGCGACCTTATCTCGCTGGGCCCATAACCTGTTGCGAGTGCTATCTGCAGGTGCGAAGCGTGATTAAACAAAAACCAACTCTCGATTCAGAATAAGAATTTATTCAATAGATCTCCTTGTTACAGGGTGCAGGCGAACAGGCGACGACAGACTCAAAAACTGTACAAGTTAGCGCTTAGCGTCCGATTCACAAAAGGAGAGTTTAAGTACTGCCAACAACAACTAAGTTTATATAGAACCCTGAAATTGCTCTTCTCAACAGAAAAATATAAGTTTTCCAGTGATTTTAAGTTCTTCAAAATTTTTTCACAATTTTTTAACACAAACCTTCATTTATAAAATACTAGCTGGGTTCATGTTTTGTGTGTAATCGGATAATAGTCTGCTTCTCGCTGTTTCAATTGTGCTAAAAAGGTTTGACTAATATGTGTATGCCTGTAAACGTCAAAAAGTACACACACATACACAGCAATGCACACACAAACCAACATTTCTAAATGGCCTTGGAAGCAGTCAATCATTCGCTTTTTTTAAAGGGATACCACCAGTAGTCTTAATACTCTTAATATACACGATTTAAAGATTTTCAACCGTTTATATTTTCTGTTTATCGTAACATACTACATATACATATTTACAGAGCAGATTTTTAAGATTAAAGATTTCAGCTTTTTATATTTACATTTATTTCTACAACTTAGATATGTTAGTTAAAGAAGTTAGAATTTCTTACGTATTGTTACTAAATATTGAGGAATTTATACAAAAACCTCATTTATTATAATTTATCCTATCTACACTGCACTATACTATCTAAACTAAAACTACTTAACCTATATTTATTATTATCTAAGCTAGATAAAGTTGCCGAATAAGGGGTTTGGGGTTTGTCTTCGCACTAGACAAAAAAGTTGTTGGCCAGTTTATTTACTTTAGCCTCTAAAAGCTCAATATCTGCTATTAACCTTTTTATTAGAAATTTAATATAATTTTCCATTTATAAAAAATACTTGGCTTTTGCGTTAAGATCTATTTGTCTATGCCAATACACAGATAACACAACAGAAATGAAACGCACTTTTGAAAGCTCATTTCCTTGCGGTGCCTCCAAACTTAAAATTGTTTTGAAATTGCATACCATAAGGCAGTTTGAGTCTAACAAAAATCTTACAAAAGCGAACGCACTAGACTTAAAGCGGCTCTTTGGAGAAATTAAGATTTGAGAAAAAAACTTCGACGGATTCGACTTACATAAAAAGGCGAAAACATTTTTTAATGATTATAGAAACATTTTTTAATGATTATTGTGTAATAATATAATCGTGAAAAGGTGTAAAAGCATAAAGATGTTTACTTTGTTTCAATTAGCCATATTTATTCCGTGTCTGTGAGTTGATGTCACTTTTAGTTTTATGAAGTAAAACTAAGAACTATGAGAAATTATCACTTATATTTTCTTGATATTTCTCAGTGACCCTGGAGGTAATCAGATCACTCGTTTTATTTTAAATATATAAAAATGAACCCCTATTTCTGTTGGTCACGCAATAACTTGAGAACGACTTTACCGATTTCATTCATTTTTTTGTTTCTAATAGTTTTCTAATACTTTGTAGATGGTTCTTACGGAAAGAAAAGTTAAGAAAATTGGATAATTTCAGAAAACTTAACGATTATTTTAATTTCGCGAGTTTGATCGTTCGCGCGTTCTCGATTTCAACGGATTTTAATTAGAATTAGTACAATTATTGTATTGAGGTCACTGATTTTGAATATTATCATAATTTACAAATTCAAGATTGCGGACCTAGTATGGCGACCAAGATTTCTCGATTTCGACGGATTTAAATGAAAATTAGTACAATGATTGTTTTTGGGTCACTGATTTCGAATATTATCAAAATTTCCAAATCCAAGATGGCGGATCCAACATGGTGACTAGAATGTCTTGATTACAACGGATTTTAATGAAAATTATAACAATGATTATTCTTATTGAACTAATTTAGAATATTACCAAAACTTCCAAATTCAAGATGGCGGATCCAACATGGCGGGTCCAACATGGCGGATCCAACATGGCGGATCCAACATGGCGATTAAAATGTCTCAATTGCAACGGATTTTAATGAAAATTAGTACAATGGCTATTATGAGGCAACTAATTTAGAATATTATCGAGATTTCCAAATCCAAGATTGTGACCAACAATTTTTCGATTTTAACGGATTTTAAAGGAAATTAGTACTATAATTATTCTGAGGCTACTAATTTGAATGTTATCAAAATTTCCAAATTCAAGATGGCGGATCCAACACGGCGACCAAAATGTCTCGATTGATTTAATGCCAATAATTTTAAATAATATTAAGATTTGGATATTCAAGATGGCGGATCCATAAAGGGGTTTTCGGGCTGAAGCAATTTCTAGGATATAACAAACTAGAATATTTGAGAAGTCTTTAATTAGTAAGTATTTACCCAAAGCCGGATGAAACCGGGTAATTTTCCAATATTTGTGAAGTATAAAACGGCTTACTTAATATTAAACAACGTGTAAGTTTGTTCAATAAATTAATTAGGGATATGAAACGGAAACACTGTTTTCTTATATTAATGGTATTATTTGTAGAAACATGCGAAAAGAAAGAACACGATCAAATATTGGTCGACGCACATGGCTTAATGAAAATGTGCCGGAAAGGGCAGTATAACGTCTGCTGGGTCAGCTAGTTTTAAATAGATATCCCCAGTAGCCCTAGTCCTGTAAGCTTAAATTAATTGAAACAAAATAAATAAGCAGGCAAAGAAACAAATAATGCAATTTACAAATATTCAGGCCAACAAATAATTGCAGAGTCAAGCAGGTATAAAAGAAAAATATAATAAGTAAAAGCAGAAATTAAATTGCAGAAGCTAGGCCGAATGATAGCCGAGTATACGAATATCTACCCCAAGGTGCGGCCATTGTTAGGAATTTTTTACTACGCCTTGACAATTTCACTTGCCAAAAGCCTTTTTTACAATCTAGTAGCGTAAAATATTTTGCGTTCTTTATCTGAATAGCTATTTCTTCGAGCGTTTTAAAAGGATGATATCTTCTAACAATGTTTTTGTTTATATCCGAAGGATCTAGGCATACTCGCAGCTTCCATTCATGTCCATGGGTGTGTCGAGTTTAGCCTAGCGGCTATGGAGGCTGTAGTCTGTTTGCCAAAGAGTTCCATTGGTAGGAGGTCTACAGTCCCTGACCAATGAATTAGACGCACCGACAAAATGTATGAAAAGTTTAAAACAAGCCCTCGTTTTTTACAAATTAACAAATTAACATTATCTTCTTTTTGCTAAGTGCAAGCAACCAGTTAAGTGTTATTTTTAATGTTTATAAAAGTGTTTCTTAACAAGTGAATTAGTGAACTTTGTTAAAAGAGTGTCGGGGAAAAATAATAAATTATCAAAAAACTAAAAAAGTTCATTGTTCTTTGAAGATAACACTGTGATAATTGTAAAAATTTTAGAAAATGGTTCGCGCCAAGGACATAAAATCCCAACAAAAATTGTTATTGCTGGAGAGCTTTCCAATTGAGCTATAGCAAGATTGTGCAAAGTTTCTGCCTCTACAGTTGACAGAGAGGCTAGACAACTGACCAGAGGACTTCCTGGAAGGCAAAGTAAACAACGAAATTGCCGAAAGAAACGGTTGACTTCGCCAACAGAAGATCTGAAAATTATTTCTATAGCCATCCAACATCGCAGAGCATCAGGCCACGCTCTCACAAACATCCTTAAGGACACGGGAATTGCGATATCGACGACAACATTGCGCCGAAGATTATGGGAAACTGGGTTGAAATCGTCGAAGGCGTCCAGCAAAAAGCCTAGGCTGACGAAGATAAGAAAAGTGGCTTATTTGGGCTAGAATGCATCAACACCTTACAATTGATGATTGGAAAAAGGTACATTACATTTATCTTTTTGAAATAATCTTTTTATCTAATGATGAACTAAAATGAGAAAAAACTGATACAATGTTTTCTTCTCCATAGGTCATTTTTAGTGACGAATGCCGCTTGGAAGCGGTGACAGAGATGGCTCAATTTGTTAGAAGGATACCTGGGGAACGTTATAAGGAGGACTGCACCATCAGAACCATCAAACATTAGCAGTGAAGGCCCTGGACCAATTTATTTTGTTGACGGCACAATGAGGCAACAGCAGTATAAAAACGTGTTGCCAGACGTTCTGCTGCCGTATATAAATTCTTTACTATACCTAAGATCCCACTATGTGTTCATGAAGGATGGAGAACCTTTCCATATGGCAAAATCAATAAGTAACTTCTTCCAAAAAGAAAATCTGGAGGTGCTTCCCTGACCTGGCAATTCTCCAGACTTAAACCCGATCGAGAACTGCTGAGCTTACTTAAAATCAAAAGTATACAGCTAGTAGAACTCTAATATAACTGTCCTGAAGGAAAATATTAAGGATATTTGGAGTAACGACGAAGAATTAAAAGCTGCTATAATATCATGTATTTCGATTTGCCGAAGAGAATTAAAAAAGTTATAAAAAATATCTTGTATAGATTATTAAGATTATTTTTAATTATTCTTAAGTGAAATAAATATCAATATTAATAAAAAAATTAAAACTAAATAAATATGGCATCTTTTATTTAAAATTCCAATTTTTAGTAACTTTAAAAAAAAAATTGCTTGTGCGTCTAATTCATTGGTCAGAGGCTGTAAGATGACGTTCAGGGCCTTGGTGGGAGTAGTCCTGAGGACACCAGTGATTAGAATAGAAGCCATTCTTTGGATCTTCCCCAGCGCATTCTGTTAGCATGCCTTGTCCAGTGCAGGCCACCACACTAGCATGCCGTAGAACAGGATCGGTCGGACCACCGTTACGAAAAGCCAGTGAACAATGCGTGGCTCAAGGCCTCATTTCTTGCCAATTGTATTCTTGCAAGAGTATAAGGCCGTCGTGGCCTTCCGTACTCTTTCTGCAACGTTGGCCCTCCAGTTCAGCTTTCTATTATGTAGCCAAAATGAAGCCCGGATTACTTCATTTGTTTGAAAATGATGTAAAGAGCTACTACTATTTGTGAGTTTTTCCAAGCCATCTATTTGCGAAAGTCGTTAAATAAAGGGGTTTTTGACATTCAAAATAGGAAAACACAGAATCAGCTGCGAGCGCGGCAATTTTTTTCGATGAAGCTGGAAGTGAAAGACTCGGCAAACGTCAGTTCTAATAAAGTAAAATGGTGTGTGTCACCGCGTCATTAGAAGTAACATCAAAATGACGTCATACTTCGTACTGCAGTGTAGTGTGATACCATCGACACACAATCCATTCTTAATAATCTACACTAATATTATAAAGAGGAAAGATTTGTATTTTTGTGTGTGTGTATGTTTGTAATGAATAAACTCAAAAACTACTGTGCCGATTTCAAAAATTCTTTCACCATTAGAAAGCTACATTCACCCTGAGTAACATAGGCTATATTTATTGCTAAATTCAAGATGGCGGATCCAATATGGCGACCAAGATTTCCTGATTTCAACGGATTTTAATGAAAATGAGTACAATTAATATCTTGAGGTCACTGATTTTGAATGTTATCAAAATTTAGAAATCTAAGATGGCGGAACCAATATGGCGACCAATATTTCTCGATTTCAAGGGATTTTAATGAAAATTAGTACAATGATTATCTTGAGGTCACTGATTTTGAATATTACCAAAATTTAGAAATCCAAGATGGCGGACCCGATATGATGACCAAGATTTATCGATTTCAACGGATTCTAATGAAAATTGGTACAATGATTATGCTGAGGATACAAGTTCCGAATATTATCAAAAGTTGTAAATCCAAGATGGCGGATCCAATATGGCAACCGAATATCTCGATTTCAACGGATTTTAATTAAAATTAGTACAATGATTATTGCGGAGCCACTAATTTCGAATATTATCAAAATTTGTAAATCCAAGATGGCGGGTCCAATATGAGACCAAATTTCTTGATTTCAACGGATTTTACTGAAAATTAGTACAATGATTATTCGGAGGCCACTAATTTCGAATATTAGCCAAATTTCCAAACTCAAGATGGCGGATCCAATATGGCGACCAACATTTCTCCATTTCAACGGATTTGAATGAAAATTGGTACAATGATTATTTACGGCCACTAATTTTGAATATTATTAAGATTTGGAATTTCAAGATAGCGGATCCATAAAGGGGTTTTCGGGTTGAAACAATTTCTAGGATATAACAAACTAGAACATTTGAGAAGTGTTTAATTAGTAAGTATTTACCCAACGCCGCGCCGCGCCGGGTGAAACCGGGTAACCCAGCTAGTCATAAATAAAACAACTTTCTAATCGCATTAATTATTGCTTATTACGACTTCAGTTTTTTTTTTTCTTTCCTTCTGATTTATTCCCCTTGGGCGTCTACTAAGCCTTTCCATTCGTTCTTGTTTGAGGCTGTTTCTTTTATGTCGTCCCATGTTTTGTTACTGCTTTCCATCTCCTTCTTGGTCGTGCGTTTCCATGTTATCCTGGGTCGTCCCCTTCTTCGTATGCCATTCGAGCACTTTCTTGCTATTGCGTGCTCTGGTTTTCTAAGTGCGTGGCCTTTGTGTTGATATGGGTTCTTGGTTAGTGAGTTCCCATAAGTTTGTGTTGGATATTTTTCTAGGCTACAATATGGTACATATGCTCCTTAGACATTTGTTCCGGAAGCTTGCAGCTTGTTCATCATGGTCTTCTTTGTAAGCCAAGTTTCGCTTCCGTATATTCGGAGCTTGGTGCCTTTAGATAGGTGGGAGGACGACTTCACAGTGCACTGTCTTTAAAGTCTTTACAGCTATATAAATAATAAGGCTAATGCCTTAAAAATACAAACGTAATAAACAAATTAACGGTTATTGCTCAAAGTGATAGAAGTCACTTTATTCACTTTGTTTAGTTTTTTTCTTTAGCAAGTCTCTAGAAATTCCTTTATTTTTCTTAAACTAAAAGGATAAAGCGTGTTTATTATTTGATATCATGGTTACAAAAGCAGAGATTCAATTATTTTTAGGTAAATCATATTTCATATACTTATTGCAATGACTCCTTTTCACATCTCAGTTCGGATTGATTTTTGTTTTTGTTAAACTTGATTCAAACGCAAAACCTTAAATAGCTCAATGTATGAAAGAAGGTACTTACACTACTTTCAATAACAACGGCTTAATATTTTTCATACTTTGTTAGTTTTGAAGGCCAAAAAATATTTTTATCAATTATGGAAAATCTTCAACAAAAATTTTTTAAATAGCATCGAGTTTTTTTTTTTTTTTAATTTAAAGTTGGTTTTCTTGTCAAGAAAGGCTATAGCAGCTTAATTTTGCACAATTTGAAATTTCATTGAGTTCGAAAGTACCTTACGCGTACCGTTAATATACTATATATCAAAGTGCTTCCCAAAAAAAAAAGGTTAAGTTCTTCAGCGCATACTTATTTAACTTGTCCATCAGACTGCACTGGTAGCATAGATAGACAATTCAACAATTGTGCAATGGAATGTAGAAGCTAAACTATCCAGACAATAGCGTTTTCTGCAAAACTCTCCGCAAGGTGAAGACACGAAGTCTAAATTACTTAATTCAAATTTAACTTGAGAAAATTGAATTTATTTAATCTTATGAGGAAATTACCGAAGCATGAAAAGGTTGTAAAGAATTCTACATATATCTGAAAGCACGATTCGTTGAATTGGTTAAATTGAAATTTAATTGCCCTCACGTGCAATAATCGATTTCAGAATAACAGAAAGAACACAAGAAGCCAGAAGAGTGCTGCTAAGCGACATTAATTTCACCAGCATGGTTCCCGAGCTTTCCCGCTCTGCGGACCACTTATGTCAGGATGAAAGGGGCCAAGAGCAAGTCAACAAGCAGGTTACGCGCTACTACAAAGGCAACCTTTTGAAGACTCCTGATTATGCTTTGAAAGGGTAAAGAACCACATACAAAGAACAATTACCCTAGCTAATATACTTTCTTTTCAGAATCACTCCCAGTACTAGTATGACCTCGCCCGGTGTGTCACAGTGGACAGTGAATGAAAACAGTTTTGGAACTCAAACCATACAAACAGGCGAATCATGGGGAAAACGAGGAGACTCTTTCGATTCCTGCAGAAGTTATTCAACTGATTCTAGATGCAGCGGCCTAGATCCACAACACCGATCAAGAAGTGTTCCTTCAATCCGTTGCGTAATTTGTAAGCAAGCACATGCAAATCATGGAATCCGAACTTCTGAAAGCATGCATTACACCCCGCGTGTTACATTTCAGGGTATGCATTTAAGAAGTGCAGTGCAAATTTAAAACATAATTTTTATATTAGAGCCCGCCTGCAAAGTCAGAGGATCCTTACCAGATCTAAGACACGACTGCGTTTGCTTCAGAAAATATACGGGCCGGCCGTTTGCAGTGCACAGGGATTCTAGTGGTTCGACTGAAAGTTTATTAGATGAAGCTGAAGCTTTCATCAGAAAATCAATGGATAGCTCTTTGATGCATGATGATCCTTCCACCAAGCGAACAAATTTAAGAAGGATGTCCGAAAACGATATTCAGCGAGGTATATTTTTATTGAAATTGTCAACATTTGCAGTTTTGGCTGTATTGCAGCAAATCGTAATAGCTTCTTCATTGAACGATATTTGAATTTTGCAAACCCAGTTTTAGAGCGCTGCAGGTTATTTATTATAGTGCAGTGCAAGCAGTTAAATCTAGTTTATTATTTATCTACAACCAAATCTTGGTTGCAGGTCACCTCGAGTGCTCAGACTTTCATTAGTCCATTGCGCTCAAAACAACCGCTCTATTCGAATTTCCTCGTTGTTCTGATGAACTGAACTATCTTAGACAGAGATCGAGAACTAAAATCCTCCATTGTCATCACATCAGCGCCATACGCGCCCCTATGCTCACGACAGAACACAGGTCACAGAGGAAGTGCTCTGTGCAATCCTGCTCCCCACACGAGAGGCACCAGGGTCTCTTGTGATTCCTAGGGTGTTCAAGTGTTTACTAAATGTATTGTGTCTTGTAATTGTCCCTATTAGAGCCCTGCAATCTTTCCTACCTAAGCTAAGTAACAATTTCGCAATATTCTTGTTCGGACTATCTATAAAGTACTTGATAAGGCTGCAGGTAGTTAGGCTGGACCATCTCTCTCCGTGAAATAAGCCCATGTGTCGAGTTATCCAGTTCTTCAACGCCACAGAACTAACACCAATAATGGGTTCTGGGCCTGTGGAGTAAGAATTAGCACCTTCCCTCGAAGGAGAAATTGCTAAATATTTTTTTCAGTTTCACAAGTGACTATAGCTACAATAGGATGAGGTAAATCAACATAGTTAATATTTTTGGAAAGGATTTTGCAATAGTAGTTTTTTTGCGTGAGTTTCATGTCACTGTGTTTAGTAGATCAAAAGATGACTGATGATGTGCATAGTATGAAAATTACGAATTTATGAATCACCTTGTAACTCTTAAACGGTTGAGATGTTTTTGTTTGGCTAGGTGAGATCTATCACCCGACTCTTTTTTGCATACGCTATGTGAAACACCCTGTATATATTATATATATAATATAATAATAATTATTAAGCGAAACAGAGTCCAGAGAGAAAGAGATCAAAAAAAAAAAAAGAGTGGGAATATGTGATGGATAGGGAGAGTGGAATATAGAAAGAGATGAGATGGCTTCGTCACTTGTTAAGTCTTTTTTTGTGACCGTTCTCTGTTACGCTTCCGCCCCTCAATCTGATGAATTTCACACGTTTATTCTCCAAACAGAATTGCCCGAGAGCCAAAAATAAGAAGTTTTCACTTCAAAAATTCTAATATTTTTTTCTCATCCCTATATCAGCTTTGGTACATAAGAAAACAACTTACCTATGTACTAAAAAATAATTTTCATATATCAAAATAATTGGAATTTCTAAAACCGGCCTTAAAGTTTCTTTTAGTGAATCGGATGTATTAAAAATTTAATTTTTTCAACTACCCTCTGCCTTTGTAAGCAAAAGCAAGAAAAATCAAAACTCTCTCTTGCCCTGAAATTGCTTACGTAATACTTGAACGGCCCCACACAACTCCACTGCAGCTATTATAGGTAATAAATCCACCAAGGTATAACAAGTCTAATTCTTCAGCTCCCAGGGAGGAATTTTATGATTATTTTTTCTTTTACTGTAGCTCTCAGCGCAAAGGTTTTATATTCAATTGAAAAGTCAATATCTTTACTGTTCTTTTGCATGGAAAAAAGGCATCTATGCATATTGATTTCGGCATCAGTTGTTTAAAACGTGTTCTTATGTTCGGTACACAGCACTCTTCACAAACAACTGAGTTAAAATTTTAATGAACCGGGGAACAAACAATTTAGTCTTTATCATAGCGGTTTTTTAAAATTCGATCTACTTTTTCCATAAGAACACTTCCGAAGACCCATAAAAGGGCTTCGAGCTTTTAATGCTGTATATGATATGATTTTTAAAGCTTCAAGGAGTATATAGACCCTTCAATAAGTATATAAGTATACATATGTATCGGGTTGGCACGAAAGAAATGAGACAGTTTGTTTTTACATTTTAAATTCTAACATTTTTATTTTACTATACATTTAGTCAATCAAATACTCGCCGTGAGCATCTATGACTTCTTGCCAACGTATAGGCAAGGACTGGATGCCTGTTGCGCAGAACTCAGCGGGCCGTGAGTTGAAGAAGGTGGCTACGTAGGTTTCAACTTCATTAAAAGTGTTAAAGCGTTTATCACGTAAATCATTTTTCATGGCTCTGAATAAATGATAGTCTGAAGGGGCAATGTCTGGGGAATATGGTGGATGAGGTATCGTCTCCCAGCCTAAGCCCTGCAGTTGTTGGCGGGTGGTGGATGTAGTGTGCGGGCGAGCGTTGTCATGAAGTAAAATGACATTGGCTCTTCTTCGTCTTTTTTCTTTGATAGCTGTGGCTAGTTTATCGAGCTGCGCCGCATATGTGTTAGCATTAACTGTTTCATTATGTAATAATTCATAAAACAGCATGCCCTGAGAATCCCAAAAGCAGCACAATAGAGCTTTTTCGCCGCGGTTTTGATATTGCTTTGGTTGAGTTGGTGGGTCTTCCTTTCGTGGCAGCCAGAAGGCACGGCGCGTATTGTTTTCGTAGAGAACCCACGACTCGTCCCCTGTGACCAAATCCTCCAAAAACTCCTTCCGGCGCGGTCGAAGTAGTAGCGATTGGCAGACGGCGACCCGAGCAGCACGAGTGGCGTCTGTGAGGGCATGAGGTGTCCATCGGGATAAAACTCTCCTTGTCTGTCGCAGCTCGCGCACTATGGCCTAACAAATACTCGTAAAGGTATAGAGTTCGAACTTGTCGCTCATCCATTTTTCTTCAAACTAACTGAATTAATCGTGCGTGCGCTTTTATATACCCCTAGGACTGAAGCATCTAGAATGTTCTATAACATACTAGAATATGGTCGAAAACAATTGATTAGAAAAACAACATGAGTAGAGTTTTCTAGAGTGTCTCATTACTTTCGTGCCAACCCAATATTTATTTTAATTACGTCTTCATTCTTGGTAAATTTTTGATCATTTTTGTTAAATGATTAACCAAAAATCAGAGGTGTCAAAGAATGCAACTTTTTTGAGTTTTAATTTAAAGGAATGAAGAATTTATATTTTCCATTCTTTTATTTCTCTAAAGAATTATGAATTAAAACATGAATTCCCATTTCTCAAAAAAAAATAATAAGGAATGCATTCTATATTCATTCTGCAAAAAGAATGCATTCCTCTAGAATTCAAGGCATTCGTTGAAGCCTTTGTGAATTCACTTGCATTCACTTGAATTCAATGAATTCTTTTGCATTCTTTTTTGGCTGTAAAGTGACGATTTTTAAGATTTTTTTAAAAGAAACTATAAAATCGACATTTATGAATTTTATTTACATTTGCGTCTTGACATAGAGATTTTAGATATCTAAAAAAATAACAAAAAGGCGAATTCCTAAAAAAATTTTCAAAAAATCGAATGGTTCTAGTGCCATTGTGGATAAAAAGGAAGAGAAATAAAATCCTACGTCAAGATGAAGAGATGGGGTTTTCCAAAGAAAATAAGATCGCAATCATATTAATCGACTGATTATAATTTTTTACTATCAATTAGGTTAAGAAATGCTATTTTGATGTACGTGTTACAGCCGCTACTGAAACGGCGGGGGAGGCCTCGGAATGTTTCCTTGTTAGCGAATTTTTCGAATTTCAGAACATTACTCCTGAATTAAAAGAACTATTTAATAAATTAAGAAAATAATTATTTCAATGAAAGAAAATCAAAAGTGTTCACTTTATATAAATATGCCACACATATTTCCTAATGTTTTTAAATCAGAAGTCGGTATATTCTTATTTTATTTCTGACATAAAAATGGAAAAATTCAACGGTTTCAATATGGCAGAATGAAATGCTAATTTAATCAAATTTGAAAATTAAATGATAAGTTTACGCATATACAGTGAAATTTCCCTTCGCGGACACCCCTCTTACACGGACACCTCCCCTAAACGGACAGTTTCTCATTGTCCCAACCAACTCTCATATAATTTGCATTGTATTAACTCTCTCTTGGACGGACATTCTCTTGAACGGACGCGGACACGAGAAAATGTTCTCCTAACCGGACAAAAAACAAAATAAAAAGAAACGCCTTGTCTTATTTTTTTTTCTGTCGAAAATATCGCTATTGCATAATGCAAATGTTATCTTTTTTTTTTGCTAAAATATTCTAGATAAGTTGCCCTACCAGACCGTTGCGAAAAAAATAATTAAATTTTTTTTTTTTTTGCTGCTCAAAATTATTTTACTCTACTTTGACCTACACTTGTGAAAAAAATGTACTAGGCAGTGATGAGAAAGCAATTCAAAAAATTGTTTAATTAATGCAGATTTCAGAAAGGTATAATATAACCCATTTTATTCATGAATAACGAGATATTGCTATGTTCATTGCATAAGGGGCAGATTTCGATTGAATTGCTAGTTTTAATGAATTTATAATTTAATAGATTTTAATTACGATTAAATAAAGCTGAGTAGTAATTATTGAAATTTCTTATTTTTTTTCACAATAAATGTTCAAATTGTCTGCCTCCAGTCCGAATACATGCTCGGCACCTACGTAAAAATGATCTTTTTAAGTTTCTTAAATCAATCGCGGAAATTTTTCTCGCCGCGACGTTTACTCTTTGTCCCAGCTCTTGTTGGTTGTATATGGGCCTCTGATAAACTTTGTGTTTTAAGCAGCCCCAATAAAAGAAATCCGGGGGATTTAGGTCCGGTGATCTAGGAGGTCACAGTATTGGTCCTAGACGACCAATCCATCTTCTGGGATATTGCTCATTCAAGTAAGCCCGAAAACTTTATAATAAATGCATAATAAGCTTGATTCACTGACTTTATACAATATCAACTTGTAAACTCATTAAATAGCAATTTGATCAAAATCTGCTCCTTGCGCAATGAACATAGCAATATCTCGTTATTCATGAATAATATGGGTGACTTTTCTGAAATCTGCATTAATTAAGCAATTTCTTAAATTGGATTCCCACCACTGCCTAGTACATTTTTTTTTACCAGTGAAGGTCAAAGTAGAGTAAAATAATTTTGAGCACCAAAAAAGAAAAATTTAATTATTTTTTTCTCGACGGTCTTGTGTCAGTAATAAAAAATGACATGCTTACCAGGTAGGCCAACTTATCTAGAATATTTTAGCAAAAACAAAAATGATAACATGTCTTTTTATGGCAATACTGACCTACTAGTCAATAATCTGACAAAAGGTAGTGAAAATTTAATTTTTCATAAAAACCCAAATATCTCGAAAACGGTGCGGTCATATTTTGATATTCTGGTAGGTCTTGACCCAAGCTACCATCCCCTTAATTTTGGCGCACTACTTCCTGGACACCCTGTATATCTAAAGATAACAAACCTCTTTTTTTTTTCTTAAGTTCAAAGTTTTTTGTTTATCTTAAAAACATTTATATACATATACGTTTTAAATATCCCAGTTTCTTTAATATATTCAGTCTTCATTAAAAACACGATTTTTGTTTTATTTCTTTTATACGGATACCCCTCTTGAACGGACACTTTCAGTCGGTCCCGTTGGTGTCCGTCCAAAGGAGATTTCACTGTATATGTACAGTGCTGATAAAAATAATAGGTAATAGAGTTGACAAATAGTCTAAGAGCAATTCCGCCTTTAAAAACTCTTTCGTCTGAAATATAATTGGTACTATTACTTGAGTAATAAAGTCTTCGTTATTTGTTATATGGAAACTTAGTCATGCAGTCAAGTTCTAAGTGTTAAACTGCAAAGTTAAAAAATCAATGCATTTTTAAAGTGGTCAAAAAAATTGAAAACTTTTTTGATTAGTTATAAACTCTTTTCTTAATGGGATAAAAAGGTTATAATTACATTGATTTTTAGCGATTTAGGTTAAACTAAATTATTTTTTGTAATATGATTCTACTAGATTTTTTAATTACTTAATTTAAGATAGGTCGAACTAAACGTTTTTCCATTGAAGAGCGTTGCATGAATAACTAATTTTCCTTATGACAAATAACGAATACTTGGTTACTCAAATAATGATACCAATTATTTTGCAGAGGAGCGAGATTTTAAAACTTTAATTACAACTTTATTACCTATTATTTTGATCAGCACTGTATATATAATTGACATCAGTTTTTAGACTTTTGGTTTACTTACAAGTTTTAATAAGAAAATGAAATCTTGAGGAGCAATACAAATTATACCGAATTGTACTCCAGTATAATTAATGCGAAAATTTTTATTCCACTGCGACTTACTTCAAGTAAGTCACAAAACTGTTTGATGAATTGATTCTTCCGGCTAGTGGGTACTGGATGAATTGTTGAGATAACAATGCATTGATTTTAAACTTAATTTTATTGTGTAATGATTCGGCTGCCTTAAACAAAATTTTGAATTTTGCGTCCCTTTCCTTCATATTTTCAGTTTCCTTAGAGATATTCCTTCCTCTATTGCACGACATAATAGACGAATAAATTATTTTTTTCAATTTCGAATGCGAATTGGGAACAAATTGCTCCCTGGAAAACCAAGGGCCAAAGGTTGGTTGATTATAATAATTATTAATTAAAAACCTAATACAGCTATGTATTATTATATTTTTTATGGACTTTTTGATAAGAGCTCTTTTAATTTTTTTCTTCCAAAAATAATTATTGTAAATAGAATGCAAAAGAATTCATTGAATTCAAGTGAATGCAAGTGAATTCACAAAGGCTTCAATGAATATCTTGAATTCCGAAGGAATGCATTCGAAATAATGCATTCTCTGTACAAAATTAATATATGTAGAATACATTCCTCAAAATTTTTTGAGGAATGGGAATTCATCTAATTCCATTCCCAATCTTCAAGAGAAATTTAATTGCAGCAGCTTTGAGTGAATTCATTTTAAGGAAAAAATTTATAGGAATGCAGCTCGGAAAAAATGCATTCTTTAACAACTCTGCCAAAAATAAAGTGAAAATATCAATTTCTGATTGTGAGAACCACTTCCATAAATTCTCCTCTCATCCTCATATAACATAGACACACTAAAACTTGACAAATTCTTTATATTTCAGATTACATTCCATCAAAACAGTCACTGCCCTTTTTGCCAAAAACAGCAAAATGCTTGAAACCAGGCCATTTAGCCAAAGTGATATCCAAAAACGGAAGAGTTGTAGTTGGAAGAGTAAAATACGTGGGACCTCTTATAACGACTTGCAAGTCTGGTGAGCAAACACCAGATGACCTTTATGTGGGTGTGCAGCTGCAAAGCAAATGCGGTGATTGTGATGGGACATATGAAGGAAGAAGAATTTTTGACTGGTATGTATGAAAATATAGCGCTACAATGAGTCATTTAAATTGTTAACGCCACACAGCTATTAGAGCCTTTCAATTATACAAAATTCCGTAAGCAGATTTAAAATTCCTACATATGTACTATTTTTCGTGGCAATTCTAAGTTCAAATTCGCGATTTTGGATCTTAATCGAAAGAACAGAAAAGGGCAAATAATGAAGATTATCGATCATTTAGACGTGATTGACAAACAAACAAATTTTCAATTGTACACCTAAACCTCTTTTTATTCTAATTTTAACACTAGATTGCCGGAACGAGTCTATTTGACCTATTTAATATTTTATTGCTATATATGTATATATAAAAACTACAATAATTTGTTTAAAACAAATATTGGTTTTTAATAGAATTATGAAATGTATATAAATACTAATTCATTCCCCTCCCCACTCCTTAGTTCTAAAAATCCATATATCCATACCTATTTTGACGGATGTGAGTCAAATTGACTTACTAAATATTTTTAAAGTTTATCGTTTTACAGACCTGTAACTTATTTCTTGAGCATAGACATTTTTTATAAGTAACCTGATGCAAGTTTTCATGTTCAAATTTACAAATTTACTAGTTAGAATTCGATTGCGAAGTTGGATACAATAGTGCATTTATAGTAACACAAAAAAAAAAAAAAATATATATAAAATCTATTTTTTTTTAAGAAATTTTGCGTACCAAGGTAATTTCAGAATTTATTTCTTAGATTTATTTACGTAAATGTAAACATTTTAGTTTTAGATAAGGGTTGCTATTATAGTAAAATTTCAGAATAGATCTTGAATTTCGAAAAAAATTGACCCAAATAAAAGAAAACCAATTAGATATCGAAGATATGATCATCAAGCCAAAAATACTTTCACGCCTCTATCTAATATACAGAATATAGAAAAACAGTTGAATTGTCAAGTTCAAAGAGATAGAAGTAAAAGCGTCTGTACTAATTGTAATAAACAATTCTGCGGATAATGTATTTTAAAAACAGAATACATTTAGAATAAAGTTTCTTTAAAATAATACTTAATGTTTTTTTTTTTTTTAAACACGACGATTTTGATGTTTGAGTCAAATTGACTCATTTCAGGCAAAATAGGTAGGGTAAGGTTGCTTAAGTCGTACCCCCTAAGGAAGTAATACTGTAATATTTAGTGCAATTGAAATAAAATAAAATCGTCTGCATATACTGAATCTTTATTTAGTTGCCTTTTAATTACCAATCGTAGAAACTTGAAAATCTTATATCAAAACAGGTATTTTAATGTTTTTCAAAAATATACCTTCGGTACGATTAAGGCGCCTAGTTCCCTAACTCGTACCACCTATAGCCTTAGTCGTACTTAGAAAATAGATTCTAGTGAACACATAATAAACTATACAGCGTGATCCATAAGTATGGAAACGGCTAAATAACTTTCGTGGAATGCATTTTGGAGCAAAAAGTTGTAGACAAAAGTTTTAGGAATTTTCCCCAATGGTGACCTTAGATTTGACCTTGACCATGGCCTTGAAGGTCATTTCAAGGTCAAGTTGACTTTTTTAAATTGGAACCCTTATTTTTCACCACAGAAATGGAAAGAGCGGAAAATTTTACGGCCAACTATGACCTTTACCATGACCTCGAAGGTCATATCAAGGTCAAAATGGCTCTTTAAAGAGGAACCTGCATTGTTACTGCGGATTTGTAAAGAGTGGACATTTTGCGTCCAAATGTTACCTTGACCTTGACCACAACCTTGACCTTGAACATTACCTTGGCAATGACCTTGAAGGTTATATCAAGGTCAAGGTGGTTTTTTGAAGGGGAAACCATGTTTTTGACCACGGAAATGGAAAGCGCGGAAAAGTTAACGACCACGGAAATGAAAAGAGCGGAAAAGTTAACGACCGACCATGGTGAATTCGATTAAGGCAAGGTCCAGTGTGTTATGGTCAAGGTCACATCCGGGTGCAAAACTTCTGCTCTTTCCAAAGGTACGAATAAGGAATTTTGCACAGGTACGACTTAAGCAGCTGGGTATTCTAAGTTTAAAACTAAAACCACTGACATAACCTAAAACGTTCTACCGTTTGAGTATGCCTAAATGATTGCCAAAGAAGTATTACAAATAGATCTTAATAAAGAAAAAATGTAAGGATCACATTCCTGCCATAAAAAGCTTACAAATGAGTCAACAATTTTAATGAAAACTGTATAAAAAACTTACTTTTTAATTATTTCTGCTTCACGAAACCGGCCGGCCATCCACTTGTTAACGTTTGCTCGCTCGACTAAATAGTTCAGATTGCCGACACTAGATGGTGCAAATTATAAGTATCAGACGAGATATTGCCGGGGTACGACTTAGGCCGTGGTACGACTTAAGCAACCTTACCCTATATTCCCAACATCCAGCAATCTAGTGTTAAAAAAAATAATTTTTTATTTCTTTTATGCGACTAGACTAAACTAAAACTGAGTATAATAAATTATTTAGGATTGAGGGAAAATATAGGACACATTGCAGTAATATGGTACAAATTTTTATAAACCCAAAATAAAAGTAAAGAATTAAGAAAGCTAAATATAGACCATATAAACTTTATTTTTCAGTTAATTTTCTCCACCTTATTACAACTGAATTAAAAGATATCCTGCCGACCTGCTTTAACCTGCTTTTTGGTTTCATTTTCTACTTTTGTTTTTATATTTGCGACCTCAAAAACACAATAAAATACATATATTATATATATTATTATGTTATTACTGCTTAATAGTACTATTTTTTTTCCTTTTCAGTGAACCTCTGCAAGGCCTGTTTGTTCCATTCAAAAAGGTCGTTATGGCTTGGACTGGTTGATATACATATTGAAAAGTGATAAATATAAAGGGGAAAATTGAAATGAATAGTTAATATTGGGTACCTCTACATTTCCAGTCAGTCACAGTCCTAATTTTTAAATTGCTGCGATATATTTAAGGCTGATTCATTTGATTACTTATGGAAATAATTTAATGGCAATATTTTTTACAAAGGATGCAAACTTAAGCTGCTTTTTAAATTTTCTTACCATGTTATAAGTGTGCCACTTCGTTCGCCAAATCGAACTTCACATTTATCTGAAATAATAAAACAGAATCTAACCGTTTATACAACATTTTTTAAATATAACAATTATTTTGTGACGCATTTCACACTGAAATGATAAAATCAATTTCCCGCTACAATAATTTAACTACTACGACTGTTAACAATTAAACTGTATAACGTGAATTTGTATAACGAGACGAAAAAATTGTGAGTAATACTCATACAACAGTTAAAACACGAGTAAGGTAAATTTAACATTTTCATATAGTTTTTGATTTTTTGTTCAGAAAAGAAAATATGTAGCAGTTCACTTTTGAAAACCAGTGCGCCTATGGCGACATGGTGCGCCATAGTGCCGTCGATGAACAAACATTGTTAAATAGAAACAAGTTGTAACAATTAAATAAGCAATTTATATGTCTCTGCTCCACCGTTTAAACCTTTTCTCCTTCCCAATTTTTACTTGGGTTGTTTTTTTTTAAAAGCCTTCACATTTCTATGTAGTTAAAATACAAAAAACAATGGTGTGAGCTCTACCTAGATCTCTACCCGAATGCTCGGAAATACATTATACAACTAGCTGTATTACCCGGTCTCACCCGGCGCCGCTGCGTAAATACTTATTAATTAATTAGAAATTGTTTTAACCTGAAAATCATTTTATGCTAATTTTATGGAAATCTTCTGATTTGTTGTAGAAATATTAGAAATATTCTTCGCCGTATTGAACCCGCCACCTTTAATTTCCAAATTCTGACAAAAGATTTAAAAGCAGTTGCCCCGAAAACTCGCGAGAGGTAATTTTGGTCGCCACATTGAATGAGTTATATGTATTTTATTTCGAAATTCCAATAGAAAAGCCGAAATTACTAGAAATCCCATGAATAGCAATTTTATGTCGTCATATTGTATCCCTCATATCGAATTTCAAAATGTTGATGGACACATACCATAGTAGGTTCGAAATTAGAGGCTCCGAAATTCCTTTTATACTAATTTACTTGAATTGTAGAAATTTTGTTCCGCCATCTTGAACTTCTAAATTCCGATAGCAGATTCGAAATGGACTGCCAATAAATTTTCACTAAAATCCTTCAAATTTAGATACATTTTTCATAATACTCAAAATTAGTGGCCTCAAAACAATTGTGCTCATTTTCATGCAAATCGCCACATTGGATCCGACATTTTGAATTTAAAATTTTTGGTAATATTCGAAATAAGGGGCCACAAAATAAAATTGAAATCGGAAAATTTAGATCGCTATATTGAATCCGCCATTTTGGTTTTCCAAATTTTGATAATATTAAAAAACAAGTGGTTTCAAAACAATCATTGCACTAATTTTCAATTAAATCCGTTGAGTCGAGAAATCCTGGTCGCCAAATTGGATCCGCCAACTTTTATTGTTCTAATTTTCATTCAAATCTTTTGAAATCGAAAAATGTTGGTCGTCATATTGGATTTGGAAATATTGATAATATTTAAAATTAGTGGCCTCAGTATAATCATTGCACTAATTTTCATTAATTAATAATAATAATAATTCGCCATATTGGATCCTTCATCTTGGATTAAAATTTTTTAATAATATTCAAAATTAGTGGCCTCAAAATAATCATTGTACTAATTTTCATTAAAATCCGTTGAAATCGTCGTTGTGTAAGTCATCTTGAATTACTAAATTTGGACAGCGGATTTGATATCAGCAAAACCCCTAAATATCAATTTTCATGGAAATCGCTTCCAATTTAAATTGGAAAGCCATCTTGGGTCGGCCATTTTGAAACTCTATCCGAAAAAGAATTAGCCTATATGTTAAGTTGGAATGTGTAGTACCTTCGGATAAAAAAATGACAAATATCGATTCAAGCGTTTAGGCGTGATTGAGCAACAAACAAGAAAAACAGACTTTCATGTTTATAATGCAGATAGGGATTCAGAGACAATTCAAATACTTTATCCACACTCTGTTATTTGATTTGAAAGGACGCTTGAGCAGGATTGGAAACAGCCGAGCGATTCGGTCCCGAGTTAATTCCTGAGAGTAACCGTTCCGTCTTGTTGATAAAGTGTGCGGTCCGAGGGGAGACGGAAACACCAAGATTTTGATTTAAATGTTTTTTTTTTCTTTTTAAATGCGATAATTATAATGCTGGAGTCAGTCTTAAGTTATTAATATCATCGAAGAATAAAATATATAAATCTCAAATCATATTTGACCGACTCGTATTTTGACATTAACGCTCTCTTAAATTAACGCGAAACATTTGCAGGGACATAAAAATTACATTTGTCGACCGATATTGTTTGCACAGCCATCGGCCAAAAGCCGGCATTTGTTGATACAATTTGTAAAGAATATATGCTTTATGCAAAAAGAAAAGGACGTCATCACGTATATTATACTGAAATTTTGGGTAATGGGTTAAGCAATATTTCACCTGCTCCCACGCAACAATATCTTTTTCCATTTCAAACGTTTAAAAATGCATTTAAAAAGTGATCTTTTTTATTACAAAAGTATTGAAATCCAAAACATTAGTATCGAAATTTAACACAAAAGTGCTCATTATTCCAAATGCAAAGTATCACAATTCAATTCAAAACTGCATATTCATTCAAAACAAAAGAACAAATTTCCAAGCAAACATGCTATAGTTTTCAAATTAAAAATATTAGAAATAAAATCATCGTCAGTAAATTTTCACAGGCAATCGCTATTAATTTTAAAAGAAGCCTTTTTTTTTTTGCAAATGTATTCGTGGACTCATTGTTTAACCACTGCAAGATAAATAATATAATCACAAAACTCTAAAAAATCATGTTTACTTCCACTGCATTTTGTGTAAAACAAGTTCCTAAATATGTATTTTCTAAGTCGCCTTTTTGCACAGGAATTGATAACAACAACAACAACAACGCAACCTACTTCAAATTCAGATTCGCTAATTCGCTAATTTTTCAGAATTTTGATTTTAAATTTTCATGTGTATAATATAAAAGGTTTTACCTCATATCTTTCAGCTTTATTTCTTAAATGATTATGAGTATTTTTTACCAAGTAGTATCGTATCTTTATTCTGCTTGCATTAAGCTACTACATGGTACTAATTTTTGGCCAAAAATGGATTGATTATTTTTCGCCGAAGAGCTTCCGCTTGTTCATCCGCAAGGAAAAAATGTAAATTCATAAATAATAATCCAAATCCAAAAGCTTTTAAGCCGAAGCAACAGTGCAGTGAAGAGTTTGTTTAATATAGCAGATTATTATGAACAACATACAATACTGGAAACAAATGAAATCATACTTTTAATTTTTTAATTTGAAAACTAGAGCACGTTTACTTGGAATTTTATTCTTTTCTTTTGAATATAAATTCACTATTGAATTGAATTTTGATACTTTGCATTTGGAATAATGATCACTTTTGTGCTAAGTTTCGATACTAATGTTTTGGATTTTAGTACTTTTGAAATAAATAAATGAATAGTAAAAAAACATTTTTAAAAACAAGCTTTTATTTAAATGCTCAAAAAAAAAATATACTTTAAATTAAATCAAAGCCATCAAGTTATTACATTATACAATTTATGTGATATAAAAGCTTGTCACGAGATTCACCTGGTTTTTTTACTATTAATTTGTTTTTTACTTTTAGATTTCGTTGGATAAGTCTTTCGTATTCTTCTCAGCAAACCTTTTTATTTGATACCCATATCGTGATGGTAGATAAAAAAAATGTTGTCGGCTAGCGTGGGTCGTCCGCAATATTGAATTTAGTGTGACGTAATTTAATTTTTCGTATTCTTCTTTCTCTCTCTCTCATTTGATACCCGTATTATGATGGTAGATAAGAAAATGTTGACCGCCGTCTTGTCGCGTCCGCCATATTGAATTAAGTGTTAAAATATTGTCTTCCATCTTGGGGGTACGCCATATTGAATTTAGAGTAACGTCATTTTATTTTTCGTATTTTTCTTAGCAAACCCTTTCAATTGATACCCATATCATGTTGGTAGATAAGAAAATTTTGACTGCCATTTTAGGGCGTCTTCAATATTGAGTTTGGAATGACGTCATTTTATTTTTCGTATTGTTCTCAGCAAACCCTTACGTTTGATACCCATATCATGATGGTAGATAAGAACATTTTGTCCGTCATCTCGAATTTATTGTGATGTCACTCACTTTATTGTTTTTTACTCGTCAAGCCCTTTCATTTGATTTCCAGATTAATTTGATACCTATATTAAGGAGATTGACAAAAAAATGTAATCCGCCATCTTGTAGTCTTGGCCATTTTAAAATTACGCCACTCATTTTATCGTATAATATACACAATCCGCTATCTTGTGGCGGCGGCCATTTAGCAAATATTACAATATTAAGTATTGCATATTGCATTATCATCAAAGCTAAAGGTGTATGCAAAATCTCAGCAAAATCGGTTGGGAGGGAATGGTTCAAAATTCAGCTGTAAGATTTGACCTAAACATACAAACATTGCAAGTTAAATAAAAGCTTGTAAAAAAATAGCACTTTTGAAACGAGTTTATATACGTTTGAAATGGAAACAAATATTTTTTCTAGGAAAAGATGAAATATTGCTTGAATAATATGAATTTGTATTTATTTTTATACGTTATTTTTAACTTTTTTCTTGTCATGGGTAAATAAAAATAAATTCCACCGAAAAGTAGAAAAATAATTGCTGAAAACACATCGGAACATAAATTTTATTCTTTTCTCTGCAGCATAAAGTCTAAATTCTCATTATTTTATCGGTCAGAATCAATTATTTTCGAAACTTTAAGTTTAGCAATAAGTAATACTTCTTCGGTACTATTCAGAAAATTATTCAGTATGAAAGGAGATATTATAAAAGTCATATGTGCAGCTAGTTCTACTTTTGTGTGTGAAATTTGCGATATTTTAAAGGATATTTCTGCTTGGTAAAAATTTCATTTTAATTTATTCAAATTTAAAAAACATGAATCAATTATTTACTGCAAAACCCAAATGACGAATTTTCGTCATTTGACAGTTGGTAATTAAATGTGAAATGACGATTTTTTATCGTGCGGAAGGATATGTTGGTCGCGGAAAAAACATTATTTGATATCACAATTTGCGTAAAAAAATCGAGGTTTCAAAATCACTTACTTCTGGTTAAAAAAATTTGGGTAGAGATTTATTGAAATTGAGATAGGTCTTGACTTTTTTATGGTTCTTCTGTGGTATGGTAATATTGACTAAATTACTTATTATTGAACAAAATAATATTGTATTTATTTCAAGGCAAAATTAGTGACTAGTTTATGTAATTTTGTCCTCCAACCGTTTTTTGGAGTTGGAAGTTAGTTAACACATTTACGCCCCATCTGCCATTTACGGAACTTGTTTGGTCGCCGGCGAAAAAACTTATATTGTGATTTACAATGTAAAAAGCGTAACATAATTTGATGTCAAGTATCAGCTGAGTGGTAATATCTTGCAAAAATATTGGGAAAATTTTTTTAAAAATTTCCATTAAAGGTAAAAATTAAGAAATTATAACTAAATATTAAAAACATATTTTTATGTGATTGTCGCAGCGGTTAAGTGATAACATGCAAAAGACGTACTTTTACGTGACCGGCGCAAAATCAGTTTAAGCAACTTTGAGTTTTCGGAGTTAGAGATTAGAAATCTTGTAAAAAGTCAAAAAATCGTTTTTCGCTTTTAATTTAAAATCTTTTATCTCTTTTATTTTCGAATAAACGCCAGATAATTTATATACGATATTTTTTACAGATTATGAATTCGTAAATAAAAATGCTCAATCTGGTAATTGTTTGGAAACAGAAAAAACAGTGATTTTGTTGACCAATTTTATAAAGGAAAAACAAAATTTATTAAATCAGCCGTTGTTTTTGCAAGTGGTAAAGTCCATTTTTGGAAATAGTTAATGGTTGTTTTAGTCAGATATAGATATCCTCTTCTTATATTTATAATCACAAAGTCAATGGTGTACAATATCCTCATAAATTAATCAAAAGAAGTTGAACTGTAAAATGTTATGTAGGAATCTTTTTGTTGAAAGTGGAATAGGTCCAATCGTAATAATGATAATTTAAGCAACTTTCTTATCGCATTAATTATTACGACTTCGGTGTGCACTGTCCTTAACCCTCCAACCGCGGGCAACGTGAATTCGCCTTCCAAATATCTTTTAAAATTTAGCGAGCGACGCTGTTATCGCGTCGATCATAATTTTTAGAAAAAGAGCTGCTATTGTAGTTATGGTTTGAAGTTTTTTCTAAACCATAGCTAGTAATGAGATGCATATGGTATGCATGAGTCCCATGGCGTTTGATAGTATTTTTTGTAGCTCAATTAAAACATTGACTAACGAGGATCAGCTTTATTTCTTTAACGATAATTGGACACCCTGTGAGCATCACCCTGTAAATCGGTTTAACCTTTGTACTATACTATCGGAAAGGGTAATGTTTATACTGTTATACTTTTATATATGCTGGTTGCTACCTTTTCTGTATATTTAAGAAACACCACCAGTAAATTGAAATCACATATACGTGATTCTGGCCGTCAAAGTGTTAAGAACTTTATAAGTAAGACTGAATATTCTCAGTGACCAATAAAGTAGAAATAAAAATTATTTAGCGATCTTTTTAGAAATACGTCGAACATATATTTATATATTTAATTTTATAGTCATTGATGATATTCATCCCGCTTATAAAAATTTTAAATTCTAATTTTCTAATTGCCATTCAGCCAACCATTAAATTGCTAATTTTTGTTGAAAAACACTACTTTTGTTGATTTTAAAATCATAATTAATTTCGAAAATTAATAGAACAGAATAATTCAATAATTGGTTTTAAAAATTCATGTATTAACCAGGGAAAGAGATAAGAGCAAAGAAACTGTTTCTAACTCTTAAAGACTTAAAAAACTAAAACAAATAATTTAAGAAGATTTGCGATATTATGGGTATTTCATTCAGAGTTTAAAGTCTAAACAAATGTTGGTACATGACCATTTCATAAGAATCTACATAATCTATGAACTTTTTAGATTATTAAAAAGTTTTTGCTAGATTTAAGAAAACAAGATTTAAACATTAATAGAAGTTATACTCTTTGATTTCTCACTGTGAAATAAAGATTGGAATAACTTTGGAATTATGTAATGAATATGAAAAATGTTCATTAGACCTAATAAATTGACCTACTTGGTGTTGAATATTAACTAGTATTATCATAATATTAGAGAAAAATGGTTTTCTTTCTTTAATTTAGCCGTTTTAAATTTGGTATTTCTACACAACAAATTTATTTCTTAGGGTTCATTATGTGGCAACAATATCTTTGACCCACTGTACTTGTTATAGACAAAGCGAGATCTTCACTTTGAAGGATAATATGGCTGAATCACATTTTAGAAGTGGATTTAGAGAACGAATATAACTTTGGAGGTTTTTAATATTTCTGGAAGCCATTACCACTATTGGAAAAAGAAAACGGAGAAAGAAGGAATTATAGTATTTTGTTATAATTGCGCATGCAAAAAAGTACAATAGACTTATAATTTTTGTGAGTTGCCATTCTAAGATATTTTTAATGTATGTACATATATATAATTCACATAATGGAAAATGAGAAAAATGTACTATGTGTATAAAGAATTAAATTAAAAAAAAAAAAATTGTGTCTTGTTTTGTCTTCACCCTATAAACAGAAATTATGCTATGATTTCATGTTCTGAGGTTGGACGATTTGCAGATAATATTTGGAAATAAAATAAAAACCTTTTTTTTTGATAACTTTGGATTATTGAGAAATGACCAGGAGTATGAAACGAGTGGAGACTTATCATACTTATCATCAAATTTTCAGCGGTGTAGTAGCATGCCGGAGAATACCAACCGTACACAATCGTAATGACCTTTGATCGCCGTGTTTAAGGTGTTCGACCCGGATACAGAGCTACAAAATATTGCATTACTTTGGAATGCATTAACGTAAACATTACTATTACAAGTAATGCAATTTAAATATGATTACCAGTACCATTACTAGTAATGGTAATGCAAGAAAATCGAATTACCATTGCAGTTACTGGTACTGGTACTTCACCATTACTGTAATCACATGAACATTACTTAGCATTACTTGGCATAACTAACATTACTCGGAATTACGTAGCATTACACGACAGTACTTTGCATTACTCAGACTTATACAGCAGTATGCAGCATTACTCATAATAAGAAATGCAAATTTGAAAGGTTTTTTTACACTTTGGTAATAAAATCTTCGATTTTATATGAATAAATATATATTTTAATATTCATTCAAACATGTTTATTGTAATAACTTTGAGTAAGGCTGAGTACTACTGCTATACTCAGCAGTAAGTAATGCTGGTAATGGTTAGTAATGCTAAATAATGCTAAATAATGCTCATGTGAGTAACGAATGCTAGTAATGGCGAGTAATGCTAAGTAATGTTCATGTGATTACAATAATGGTGAAGCACTAGTAACTGTAATGGTAATTCGATTTTTTGCATTACCATTATTAGTAATGGTACTGGAAATCTTTAAATTGCATTACTTGTAATGGTAATGCATGTTTTACTGGTAATGCCATTTTATACAGCTCTACGGATGATAAACTGAAACTAGTCAATAAAAACTGTACCCGTATAAGGTCTAAGTTGTGATAACTTTTTAGCAGACTTGGAAGTGGTTTGAAAAAAGAAAAAATTTTCACAATTTGGAGCGTATATATATTTTTTTAACGTATGCACACCGATTACTGCGATATTTCCCGGTGATTTGCGTGATTCTTCTTTTAACTGAAAATGAATGCTCGCGAATTGGTCCGATTTAAATTTAATCATAATTGGTTCGGCACTAAAAACTTAGTAAATCTACCTTACCATTTTTTCTTTTTAACTAAATCTATCTATCTCCAATATTTATCCAATGACGTTTCGTAAAGAGGACTCTATGCATAGCCTCAGAGCTACAATCGGCTGAAAACTCCACAAATCCAATCAAATCGACCACTTTATCATCTTCCACATAGCTGGCTGGTTGTTGCTCTTCTGCACTGCCGAAAAGACGTTATTGCCTTTTGCACATGAGAGGTGTCTCCTATCCCGGTTGCTTTGTAAGCGCTTCGAATCATATGACTGACTCAATGTAAAAACTTTATTATCCCCATTCGATTTTAAATCTTTATTCAGTCTATTAGATTAGGGCCCAGGTTCCAGCGAAAATTTTTCCCTCAGGTCGTTATGTACTCTGATGTCGAAACTTTAATGTAGCTACATAAGTCACGCGCACAAGTAAATAAGTCACCGCGTTCGCTTACTGGCGTTGTACATCAACTCTTTTGAAGACGGTTTTGATTTATTCAAAATGTTTACACTAATAAAGGGACCAGGGCATTCGCCGTACACAGAACCGCATACCAATCTCGAATTTAAAAATATTGATTATAGGAGCAAATTAGAGAAGGCTACAGGAATTCATCTTCATCATTGGAATCCAGGATTTACTGTGCATTATAACAGGATATTATTGCACACAATCCCAAGGAAGAATTAAAAGGAACCCAAGACAGCTGTAATCGGCGCCGCGGATACTCCGCTCGGATAAGCGGGGACAAGCTCCGAAGGCTCTTATGGGGCCCTAACCAGGTACAATCTGGCGAGAAAAAGTAAAACTATCCTTGAATAAGTTTTCCAATTATTGTCTTTATAATTTTGCATTACTCTAGGAGCTATTTAAGTGCATTAAAAGGAACATTAAAGTGGGTGGTACGGGATTACGCCCGAACCTCCTGGATAAGTTTCCAATTGGAGCGCGAAATTCTTCGCGGTCGCCATTTTTTTTCACCGGACATAGTGAAAAAGTGCAATAAAATAAAAAACAACGCTGTGAGGTGGCAGTAGCCACGTAGTGGCCGATATATATTAACTATTGTGAATAATAAATTAAAACTAAAATTAGCTAATTTAGAAATAACTGCAGGCCGAGGCTCCAGGCCTGACACAATTTTCGCAATGGCGGCCGGTGCGGCCGGCGCAAATGTCTTTCCTATTCTAGAGCCCGCTACTTAAAAAAGCAGCCTCTAAAAGGCCGAGGAAAGCTCTATTATCCGATCCACACTATCCATCTTTACCGGTTAAGGAAACGATAATTAATAGCAATGCCTCCCTACCACGATTCATCACCATTCAATCGACGGAATCAGGAAAGCCCCTTAAAAAGTTCAACCAGTTCATGGTGAAACAAGGAGTGGTCGCTATCTCCTCTAAATATTCACAAGCCAGTTACCTCAAGGAAGGCGAATTGTTGTTACTGGTTGACAACGAAGTAGTCGCAGAGCGTTTTACTCGCACAAGCAGCATAGCTGGAATTCCAGTTAAGGTGGAACTGCACCCGACATTAAATTCAGTTAAAGGAACTATTTATGCCCGGGACTTCACCTCCATGACGCAGGAAGAAATTCTAAAGGGGTTCAGGGACCAAGGAGTCACAGAGGTGATTCAAATTACAAGACAAAGCATTAAAGAACCGGGGAAACGAGAACCTTCAGGCTTGTTAATTTTAATTTTCAATGCCTTCCCGGTAAGGCCCTATTTCCCGACCCCTATGCGTTGCCGCTTTTGTCAAAAGCTAGGGCATACCGCTAAACATTGCAAGGACCACACTCCAACATGTGAAAACTGTGGCCAATCTGGCCCCCGCGAAACCAAGACGGCTTCCCATGGTTCCTCAAGCAGGGATTGCCCGGAATTTAAAAAAGCCAAAGAAATCTTGAAAATAAAAACATTAAAGAAGTGTAGCATGTTCGAGGCGAGGAAAGAATATTATGCCACATACCCTTCCAGATCTTCGTACACATATATTGACATAACTACACAAAAATCGGTTAACAAGATTAAAGCAAACAACATTGAAGCCACGACCTGTCCAGAAAAGCCCCAATCATCAAGCCTCACTTCTGGAAAAAAGAAGACGAACTCCACAGTCCAAAAACAAAAAAGTACAGTACCCACTTCATAACGCACCATTAAAATCAATCTTAACACTACGCAACATCCACCACAAACTACAAACTACACAGAACACCCGTCAACCAAGAACATATCTAACACTTTAATACCCACTCTCAATACTACAAATAATACAGAACACACATTAAATAACAATTTTTCTATTTCCCTAGCACCCAAACCAAATGTGGTCATACCAGGACCACAATTAAATACTGAAAAAGAACCAAACGAGTTTTTCTCGGATGGTGAGTTAATGGTATCCGTCTCCACCTCCTCGGATCTCTCCGTTGACGCGGAGTAATTTTCTTTTTGCCCATGTCTAATATCGTTAATCCTGCCTCTCGAAACTCATTGCGAGACTTAACGGTTTTACAATGGAATTTAAAAGGATTGTATCATAACCGTCCAAGTTTAGACCTCCTAATTTCCAAATACAATCCCCACATTATTCTCCTTCAGGAAACCAACATCCTGTTGGATGAACAGCCTGAACGGCTGGGCCCTTACACATTTTTTGGCACAAACTCCGTGAGAGAGACTAGGCATGGTGGTGTGGCCATTCTTGTTCACAGTTCCATCCCCGCTTTTGAACACACAATAACGTCTGGTATTATGGCTTGTGTTGTCTCTATAAGCATGCCGGAACCAATAACGATCTGCAGGGTATATTTTGAGAATACACAGGAGATCTTAGGTCAAGATCTGGCGTCTCTGGCCAGTCAGTTATCCCGAAACACCATTTTTGGTGGGGATTTCAACGCCCATAGTCCTTTATGGGGCTCTGAGCGCTGGAATCCCAGAGGGCGATGGATAGCCGCCTGGATTGAGGACCATTCCCTGTGTATTCTCAACACAGATTCACCAACTCACGTTGCGCACAACGGCACACTGACCAATATTGACTTGACGCTGGTTCCTCCTAGACTAGCGTACCGCCTCAATTGTCTTATACATGATAATCCGGAGGAAAGTGACCATTTCCCCCTGATTATCAAAACTTGCTTTCAAACAGCTGGAACCCAGCCTGTGACGAAATTCCAGGAACATTTAGCCCACTGGGAAAATTTTAGAGAGACAATTGAAGCGGATTCCGCGGGGAGGCTCCCGTCGAGAAATATTGAGAAGGAGACGGCCCAGATCACAACAATCATTAGATCGGCAGCGGCGAACAGCATGCCTGTCTCTCGGCCCCAATCAAAATCCCAGCCAATCTGGATGAATTCTCGCATCCTCTCAGACATCAGGGATAAGAATAGGGCCTGGAAAACTTTCCAGAGGCACCCTACGGATGAAAACCTGCTAATATACCGTAGGAAATCGGCGTTTGTTAAAAGACAGATTAAGGAGGAGAAAAAGGAAGCCTGGATTTCCTCCGCCAGCACGATAGATCCTAGTCTTAATATGGCCGGGGCTTGGAGTAAAGTTAAATCTATCGCCGGCAACAGGTCCTCTAGCTTGATTGCCAACTTAACCATCGACAACCGGTTAATCACAGACTCCAAGCTCATTGCCCAGCAGCTAGCCCAATCTTGGACTAGCTACTCACACGACAACACCTTAAGTCCAGAAAACTAGGAACAACTGGTCCTTCACGGACAGGTCCTATTCCCCTGATCCTAACAGAAAGTTGTCATCCCCAATATCCCTTCGTGAACTAAGTATAGTGCTTAGTAAATGTAAGGGATCGGCACCTGGACATGACAAGATCTCTTACAGAATGATTAAAGAGACCCCTGATAGCTTCAAGGAGCGACTAGTCGCTCTTTATAACTTGATCCTGGAGAGCAGCACTTTTCCATGGGTTAGGAAAAATGCTGTTCTGATACCCATTCGTAAGAGAGGCGTCATCGCTGAAGGCACATTAACACCGAAGGATCTCCGTCCTATCTCACTGTTGCCCTGTCTTTCAAGGCTCTTTGAAAAGATAATGAGCCGAAGGCTCTGCTCACTTCTCGAGACGATTTTACCAGGGGAGGTTCATGGTTTCAGGAGGTACCGAGGTACAACCTCGGTCCTTCTGGAGCTGGAAAACTCCATCAAGAACGCCTTCGACAAGAGAGGAGAGTTAGTTTTACTCTCGGCCGACATCGAGAAGGCCTACGAAAGGGTTCGGTGGGATATAATAGCCGTCCAGCTCCAGATATGGGGCATTGATGCAGAATTCATCCACCTGATAAAAAATTTCCTATCCCGTTCCCTACAGGTTCGGGTTAATGGTTTTACATCGGCACAAAGGACCATTCAAAACATCCTCCCACAAGGCTCGCCCCTGTCCACCGCGCTTTTCAACACCTATACCACTTCTCTCATCCAAAACTAGACATCATAAACAGACTCGACTTTTACGTATACGCGGACAACATACTGTTGACTACTACGCTTGACTCACCGAGAGAGGTATTTCGAAGAATCCTAACTGCAATGGACATATGGTGCCACGAAACCAGAGCAATCTTTCCGCATGACAAACTTGAATACGTAGTATTCTCCAGGAAAAGGCGTTCACAACACCGTGTGCTGGACATTGGGGATGAAGACTTCACAGCACAGGAGAAAATTCGAGTCCTCGAAATGGAGGACCTGATTGTAGACCTGCAGCTCGTTTCTGTAACTTTTAACTCTATTCACATTCTCTATTTGACGTCCCTTAGACGTCATTCTCTACCACTGGGTTTTTATATTCTTCTCTCTTGAGATTCTGTTTCAAATTCGAACGTTAATTTTCACCTGATTCAATTCACGATGCCTTTCTTTACTGGTACATCCGAAAATAAATCAACTTAGCTCAGTCGATTTAAGGTACGGACACACCAAAAGCGAAGCGAGCGAAGCGAACAATTTAAAAAATTTGGGTGCCGTACAAATCAATTGAAGTGTCCGAATAGAACGCGACATGAGCGAAGCGTCTACTGCGACAGAATGTTCCCAAATTTTGATTTGTTCGCGCCGCTTCGCTCGCTTCGCTTTTGGTGTGTCCGTACCTTTAAAGACGACCAATATTTTTGACATCATTTAACAGAGAATATTCTCAATCGAAATTACAGAAACGAGCTGCTGGGATTAACAACCCCTCCACCTTGCCGCCCAAGAGGCTTCCCTAGCAAATGAATACCAAAACTACCCAGTTTCCAAAAATGTAGCACCGAGACGAAATAGGACCACCGCCGAAGAATTTCGCCAGAGGCATTGTCGAGGTTTCGAAACCTTCAGCACAAGGTCTTACAAACTATCAAACCTGTCATCCAGTTTTGAGACTGTAATTTTCGCGCTGGGCAAAGCGGTTGAATTTGCAATGGGCCAAAACCACAGCTGCATTATGTTCGTGGACTCTATGGGGGTCCTACAAGCGCTAAATGAGGCTAACGCCCAGGAACCTTTCATTCACCACCTTCGTAGCACGATTTTGGGAGCCAGAGGTAAAATCAGAGTGGACTACGTGGCGGAGTGGCGGAACTCCGGCAGCTTCCACGCCCAGCACTCCCCCTCAGACTTGGCCCCTCTCTACAACAGGGAGTTGACGAGACGGGAAGGAAGGATAGTTTTCAGGGTAAGAATGGGCCATTGCCTGTTGACCAAAGCCCACCTTTTTGTTAGGTCCCCACAGCCAGGCTGCCCAGAGTGCAAAGTGCCACTCACCATCAGGCACATTCTAAACTCCGCTGCTGTTTTTGGTTGAACCCTCCCACCGCTCGCCGAGCTCCTGGACCCATCTCAACCGGCGACTCTGTTGGAACTAATTAACAAATTAAATATATGCGAAAATATCTAGGCTTTAAAAAGAAAAGAAAGTTTAATTCCCAATTTTAATTTACTTAAATCGATTTAGTATTAAATAACAATAAATAAATAGTGAATAAATAAAATAACAATAATAAAGAATTAATAATAATAAAGAAAATATTATTAATAATTAATATTAAATAAATAAAATAAGCGCCCTCCTTTTTATAATAATTAATTAATAAAAAAACTAATTAATGTTATTCTACTATTATATTGTTGTGAGTGTTTCCCTTTAATTGGTTTTTTATAAATTGTTAGATATGTATAATTTAAAGGTATGTGCCATATGGGCATAGTAGTCGAGTGCGCTTATATATATCCATGTATTTTAGGGTTAAGCCTGTTATATGTGGAATAAATAAATAAATAAAGAACCGCATACCCACAAGTACACCTTTTCCTTCTGAAAAAATGGCTAAAATCAAGTCATAGTGTCCAATTGCAGAAAAGAGGAAGCGCAAAACCAGCGGTTCAAAAAGCGCAATCGTTCTCGAGATGAGATTGTACCTGCGGCCAAGCGTAAAAAGATTGCTAAGGCAACAACGGAGTGAGCAAAGGGTTACAGTGTTGCAAAGGCAACCAAACCATCGAAGGAGGGAGACGGGAATCTAAGGAGGTTTGTAAGCGAGGTGTTTAGGGACCACCTTCAGAAAGAGAAGCAGAATAGGATAATACTACAGCGCCTCTGTGGGGCGAAACATGAAATAGATTCAAATTCAAATACTCAACTAATACTAATACTAACTTCTTGTACAGTCAAATTTCTTTTCTAATAATTTAACAAAAACGTTTTTCTATGGCTAAAAACTTCAGAGTTGACAGCGTGGAATCGAAACTTTACGTGTCACGAAACGAATGTGACGTCACATGGACTAATTTAAGAAGCGATTGCGAATTCAAATTTGCGGGCGATAAAAAGTGCTATCGGGAAAGATATTATGGATCTTTTATTTTGCGCCGGAAAAATAAAGCGTGTTAAACTGCAGGCGAGTTTTTAATTTGTCGGTATAAACAGAGCTGTAAAATATTGCATTATTTTGGAATGCATTAACGTAGACATTACCATTACAAGTAATGCAATTTAAAGATGATTACCAGTAGCATTACTAGTAATGGTAATGCAAGAAAATCGAATTACCATTACAGTTACTGGTACTGGTACTTCACCATTACTGTAATCACATGATCATTACTTAGCATTACTTGGTATTGCTAACATTACTCGGAATTCATCTTTAAATTGCATTACCTGTAATGGTAATTAATGTTACTGGTAATGCGATTTTTTACAGCTCTGGGTATAAAATAGCGAACTGATTATATTCTTCAGGCAGATGTGTTTTAAGAATTAACTTAAGAGGGTATTCTTATGTGACCACTTCGAAAAATCGTTTTTTTTCCATATTTCGATAGTAAAACCTATCCAAAATATGCTGTGAAAAATTCAGACCGAAATTCCTAGTATTACATAAGTTACAACTCATAGTCGCCGACGCACCTTAAGCGACTTATTCTGCTTTTGAAACTTTAAACGCATTTTTCTCGAAACATCATTTTCTAACACTGTCAGGGACCTAAAAAAAAAACTATTCAACCGATTGCTTTGAAATTTATATATGTTCTTATACTCATAAATGGTTATCGTCCGTACCAGAATTGCTTATTTCAGAAAATATTTTTTTTTTTTTTTTTTTTTAAAGATTTTTAACAAAAAAAAACAAGATTTTCGGAACTTTTTTTTCTACAGTCCGCCATTTTTTTTTTTTTTTTTTCCAATGAAATTGATTAATTCTGGTAGGGACGATAGCGACAGACCTACTGAACAATAATCCATTCGATTTTTTTTTTATTTCGGACATCATGAACAGCCGCTATTACCCTGACCAGTGACCTGCTTTTTTATTTTGGTGTCTAATTTAATTTAAAAAAAAAAATATATAAAAAATGTAAAATAAGATTTTTTTTTTTTTTTTATACAGTTTAAGATACAAATAAAAACATATAAAAAAATTAAAGTGATTGAATTTTATTGTCTTATAAAAAAAAATTCCATAAAAATAGGTAAAATTTATGCGTTTACATGAGAATAACCCCTTAAGAAAGATGTAAAAGGAGAAAAAAAATAAAAAAATAAAAAAGAATTTTAATTAATATCGTTATATCTTCAAGTAAAGTGAAGCGCTAAAATTCAGTTGGGCAAAAACCCATTTCCCACAATGGCTCTTTTTATAAAAATAATGATCGACGCGGTAACATCGTCGCCTGCTAAATTTTACAGAATATTTGGAATGCAAATTCCACGCAGTCCGCAATTGCAGGGTTAAAAATCCAAAATTATTTCCAAAATCATATATAGGAGGTTTTTGGAGATGTTCTTTCAGAATCTGGCATAAATACACGTTGCATAAATATTTTTGCATATTTTTTGCATAAAGGGTTCAAAAACCTTTTTTTTTTTTTTTTAAATGCTGATTTTTCTAATCTTTTTTTTTCAAAGTCGATTATTTTGTAGTTGCTGATATTCAATGATCATATAACCACCAGGAATCCGCTCCGAATGTCTATACTTTCTTAAACTATGGTTTCGAACGCTTATTTTGTTTTGGTTTTTGAAAAATATCCATTTTTGTACAGTAATACAATAAAAAACTTCGCGATTTTTGTTTTTATGCAAAACAAATGCCAGATTCTGAAAGAGCAAAACCAAAAACCCCTATATACGATTTTGGACTAATAGGGCATAAAGGGCAGAGGCTTGGTTTGTGCGTTAAATAAAATAGTACCTATGTATGTATATCTCATCCTACTGCATTACATTTCAGCAAAAAGTTTCTTAATGATTTTCCTCATTTTCACTATGGCTGCCAATGTGTTTAATTTCAAATCTGTCTACGACTGAATAGTCGTTAATCTCAGAAAGTACAGAAATCGATGTTCGACTATTAAGTAGTCAACATACGTCTAAAAACAAAAAAAAATACTCCATTCATTTCTTACGCATTAAAAACAAGAATATTATGAAATGTGTAAATCAATGTATATTTTAAATAAGTTACAGCGCATAAATAAACAATTTTAAATATTTTTCTACTAAAAACTACAGTACTGTTATTTAAAATGTTGTAGAAAGTCAACATTCTCTATACGGTTTTATAAAAGTTATTACTCTCAGGAATTTCTTTGGATTGGATTAAATATTTTTGTAAAATTTAATTGCGAGTCATAGATTTTTGGGGATATCATGAATAAATAGTCATCAGGATCATTTCTTCCAACGTTAGTGGGTTTGCTTTGGCTTTCGCGTCTAAATTGTGAAACCGTTCTGAAATTTTAGTGCTTATTAGACAAAAGTGCAATATATACAGAAACATATTTACCATGTGCTAAGTGAAGTTTTGCCATTGACATTAAATATCCCTCAAGTGTTATTTGTTTCCCACGGGCAAATCGATTTACAAGGGCTTCTAAGACTTTATTGCTTGCGGTGGCACCACCAGCCCAAAGTAGTCCTCTTAGGCAATACGAAGATATTTTTGATTTCCAAACGCTGTGAGTTAAAGAGAGTGTCCCTGAATTAGAGGGTCCACACCTCCTGAATGCAGCTTTCCAAAATTTCAGAAAAGCGACTAGAGATGGGACACTTTCAATAGACACGCGACCGCCAAGCGATGGGTCCCGCAGAGCTAGTAGCGCCCGGCATAAATCAAGAGAGGGTCCAATAAGGCTGCTAAATGTTCTAATTGATTTGGTCAAACCACAATAGGTCGATTTAAGAATTTGTTGAAGCTGAACTGCATCAATTTCTGCCGGGTACCTCGCTTGAAGTTTGTGAAGGAATCTCTGAAATTTCTTATATACTATATATAATATAGTCATTTGGGTGTCAAACAGCTTACGTAATCAATTGCTCTCTCATCACAGAATTCTGTAGTAATATTATAAATTACTAAGTTGTCTTCGTTTACTTCCCACACATCAGCGTTTTGATCAGTTAAGATCCGTAGTAAAAATTTTCCTTCACGATGTTGAATGGAATGGGGAAGAACTACGAAATCTCCAGGTGGTAAAGCGAAAAAAGTTACAACTTCTCTTAAGTTCTGTAGTTCTGCAAAATCTAAGGGAACTTGTTCACTCACATATTGTGGGGTGATTCGGGACATTCCAGAGGGAACTTCATAAATTACAAACCCAATCGGCTCGATTTCGTTTGTCCGAATGCGATAGCATTCATACTTCTGTGCCACTGCTACAACTACGTGCGCTTTCCCAGGACTCCCCCCGGGAACTCTTATCCGAAACTGAGGATTTGTTGCCGTTGTGTCTGTAAATTAAAAAAAAACCTATTTAAATTCATAGCTTTAAGAAGATAATCTCCTCACCAACATGTTTGTGGGGACCTCCAGCATTAAATCCTTCTCGCCATTGTCTGATGGCTAATGCTGCTCGCCATGGTGTGCGCGAATGAAGCGCTGGTTCCAATGCCCAGTCATCAGGGCCAATGTGTGCCAACCATATCACAGTGAATCTTTGTAGAAATTCTGGAACAGACATCCTGTATGATATGGAATCTATTACACTGCGTGCTAATGATAAATGTGTTTTGGATAGATTCTGGACTTCTTTAAGTAGCAGAATTTAAAAAAAAAAAATTGAACCGCCTAAAAAGTATGAAATAATTGTAACTTTGGAATTTTCATTGTTTCGAAGGTTTAGCGCTTGTCATAGTCTAGACTGTTTACTACACCTAAAAATTATCTGGTTCACACTAATTTCGTGGTGCATTCTTGTTACTTATTTACATTATATTGTGTTAACTATGATTAGACCGCTATGTAAATGTGCTCACTCTTTTAAATTTAATTACCTATTTAACACTGTGTTTATAGGTCAAAACTGCCCAACGTGTATTTATTGGCAGTCCCTAATTTTGTAATTTTTATGGAAGGTGGTGTATTTTTTCCTTGTTTATTGAATTATACATATTGGTGAGCATCATAGGGTTGGTGGTAGTATTTAAAAATAAAATCAATACATATTCGGTTATGACCAGGAACATTTATTTTTAAAACTTAGATATATGAAGAGTTCTACAGTTAATGTAATAAAGTGCTACAGTTGATGTAATAAAAGAGATTGAAAAGTTGTAGCGTTTATTTGATAAATATCCATCATTCAATCTTAATAAAATCTACGCTTTCATTATAGGCTATGCAAGTCAAAAAATATCTAAACGAAATGTTTTATTATAAAACATATTTTCTTTCTCCGCACCCACACATCAAATATATGATATTTATCCATTTTTTTTCTGAAAAAAATTAAATATTTAATTAATTTTATTTAGAAACACACTTTTTTATTTAAACATGTTTACAATCGTTCATATTTACGATTAAGGGGAGGTTCTCATCTAGAATCTTGAAATTTTCGATTTTTTTTTTATTTCATATTATTAAAGTTTAATATGTCTAGAATGTTGCTTTAAAATATTTAGTCGATCCGAGCACTAGAACGGATTCTACAGCCCATTGATTGTGGCGGTGTCATGATCGTAGCGGGGCGCTCAGCCTGTGCCTTTAACTTCAATCACGATTATCTCGGAACTTTGTTTTTCAAGATTTTTCAAATTTGCGTACAAGATAACTCAAAAACGGTTCAACCGATCAACTTCTAGTTTCGTGCATATTAAAGTAAACAATTTTCTTCATAGAAAGAGCGGAGCACATTTTGAAAATTGTAACATTATCTCCTTTTTGTAAGTGATAAACTATGAAAAAAAACGGCCGAAAACGGCCTTAAAATTTCAAAATCGCGCCATTCCGTCAATTTTAAATTTTTTTTGAAAGTCGTCCGCTCTTTCTGAGACAAATTTATTCTAGTTTATAATAATGTCATCATTATTTGATTTCAGACCAATCTGCGACCCCTAAATTGTACGCAGCTGGGCCATTTTCGAAAAACATGCCTCCGGAGAAGTTGAATAACGGGCGCCATTTTGTTTTTTTTTTGAATAAAAAAATTTTTTCGTACAGATAAATATACAATAAAAGATAATGCCAAATATCATTTCCCTATGTCTTGTCATTTGCCTTCAAAAAAATCACGAACTTTACCTACTTTTTGACGTTCTAGATGAGAACCTCCCCTTAAATCAAGACCAGCCTGTACTTTTCGTATGGGAGCGGCACACAAAACAATGTTCCTCCCAGGTTGCCTTTAAAAATGCACAATGAAAAAAACTAAAAAATCACTAAATGAAGCAGGAAGAAGCTGTTCAAGCGAAGAGGAAACGGCGAAGGCCACAAAAACTGAAGATAAATAGTCAAGAATAAAGTTTGGAATCGTTTTGAATTATCATTTTAGTCGTTTCTAAAAGTTTTAATAGGTACGTACCTGAAGAAATCACTATAAATGCTTCTAGTTATTACTATTTAGTTTATTGTTCAATAAAAAGGTTAATTTAAGGTACGGACACACCAAAAGCGAAGCGAGCGAAGCGGCGCGAACAATTTAAAATTTGGGAACATTCTGTCGCAGTAGACGCTTCGCTCATGTCGCGTTCTATTCGGACACTTCAATTGATTTGTACGGCACCCAAATTTTGAAAGATAAAAGAGATATTAAAATAATTGATATTCTACAAAGTTTTTGGAGAAATTTTAAGTTTTAGAGATTAAGAGGTTTTGGAGAATCGGAACGCTATGAAATTCAAACAAAGTATGCTGTGATTTTGGGTAAATATTTTATTTCGGTTATAGTGCATTGAAAAAAGTGCATTTAATATTCCATAGAATTTGAAAAGCTGGGAATATCAGCTGAAGAACAAAAAAAGATACATAATTTCATCATTGCAATAATGGATATCCCGAATCTCCGAAAAGCCAAGATTCACCCTGGGTTTCTATCTCCTGAATATGACGATGAACGGCGAAAGTCATCTCTATTCCACTGTCATGAAAGCTTCCGGGGTATCTTACATTAACGGCCAAAAATATTAAATTTGAATCGCAAACCTGAAGTTTAAAATAAATTTAATAAAATGTTAAAATCCGAATTCATACCGCTTCCACATTAATGCTGCAGAAACCTTTTTATGTTTTGATGGCGGGTGCATTTCGTTTGAAACGGTAGGGGGTATTATAGCTATGTGGGTGCAGTCTATAGGGTGTATTTTCTATCCCGAATTTTGTATGAAAACTATTTTTTACCTCATTTATTTTCGAATTAGTTGAAGGGACCTTAACGTAAAAAATTAAATGTTCTATTATTAATTGCGAAACAGAAGTAATACACCTTTAAATTGAGGATTGACTTAAATTTAGTGAACTATTATGGCCAACAGCATATTGGTAAGACCCAGTTGCGAAAAAATTTAATGCTGCTAATAATTTTAAATGAAAGGGTATTCTCGAATATTCCTGGCTATCAAAAGGTTTAAGAAGAGCATATCTAAGTTTAAAAGCAATTCGTTAAGCCATTCTAAGATTTCGTATGAAGGCTGTACTGGACACGCAAAAAGGATCAGCGATATCTCGCAGATTCCTTCACACGATTCTTTGAGAATGGTTGCAAAAAATTCTTTTGATTGCTGTGAAATGATGACATAATTTCTTTAAATCACCTCCTACCATTTAAAAAGTCAGTAAAGAAGTTATTTCTGTCATGAGCAAATTGGTCGTTCACCCTCTGTTTATTTAAATAAATTATATAAACTATAATATTTTAAAATTAAAATTAAATAAAATCTTCAACTTCTGCGGTGTCATGCCTCATGACCATGATATGTATATTGGCGATTTTGATAATTTCTGTTTTGGATGCTTTTGTTTTTATAATTTACACCATGACTGGTATTAACGAATACAAATTGTAAGTTACAATCGATTTGTATTACTTGTTATATGTATCATCAATAATTATTGTACAATTTAATGTGATATGGCACATCGACTTATTTATTGAAATTGTTTTATTTTAAGCCAACAAAATTATATATATAAAAAATGTAAATATGTATGTATATGTATTATGTACGGCGATGGTACGCTTGCAACCTTTGTACTGGGCCCATAGCTCGTTTCTTTCCAAATAAATAAATAAATATAAAGTCATATGCATATTCAATACTTTCATTCAATAATTTCATTTCTTTCCTGATTTTCGCGAAACTTAATAAAAATTATCAGTAACAGCACTTCTGCTTTCGCTATAATTTTATTTTAAATGTCAATATTATAACAGCTCCCCGACGAGGTCCTCTTAACTTAAGAGCTTTCCTAGGCTAAACAAGTCTATTACACTAAATCTATTATCTATTTTCAGAATACGAAAATCTTTTAACAAAAATCTCCGCAAATAATGAGATCAGCTGATTACTGACTTCTCTTAAATGCTAAAGTAGAATACGAATTTCTGTTAACTAATTTTTGACAACGATATAAAAGGTTAAGAGCTCTTAACTTTTATGTAGAATCGGGAGGTAATACTGTGTACAAAAAATTGAACATCAACCCTTACCTACTGGGCCAAAAATAGGACTTCTCAGCCTTCATCGATTTCTTAAACTAAAAAAAGAGACCGAAATTAATAAAATTTACTGCTTTGACAAAACCTTTTTTTATTTCGACTAACATCAACTGTATGTACTCCAGATAAGTTTCCAAAGTGCCCTAATAGGCCAACTACTTTCAACCATACCTAAAATGTCAATTTAGCAATCCCCTTACAGATCTTTGACAAGTTTTTATTATAATTCAACTTACATTTTAATTGTCAAATTGAAAATGGTTTTCTCAAAATAACAATATTTTGTATTTTATTAATTTATATAATAATTTTGCTGAGCATATATTATAGAAATTAATCATCCTGACTAAGATCTTTCTTTCCATGCTGTGAGCGGTCGCATAGCTATTTTTTTTTTTTTTTTTTGAATTTTCTTCAGATAACGTATCTATTTGTGTTATATTATAGAAAACTAATTTTTGACTAATCTCTAAGCGAAATAGTTTTATATTTGAATTGAAATATTTTTTTTCTTTAGAATACAAATATGGCCTATTTAACTAACAGGTCACGACCACTCACTTATAGGAGTTTGTGCGAGTTGTTTGCACAAACTAATGATCATATTTTTAGAGTCTACCGGAATGGTGAACATTACTTTTGGGAACCTTGTCTAAAAGGAAGCAAAGGAAGCAATTGCTTGGGGCCCCGCTTGGACAGGGGCCCCAAAAATTGAAAAATTTTGAAAATACATTCGGAAATTTGAAAAAAAAAATAAATAAAAAATGCAAAATGAAAAAATCCATGTAAACAATATCGATTATTCATTGTCCTCAAACGAATTTAAATTTGTTCAAAACTGTATTTCGCGCGGATAGTTGGCGCTTCGGTCGCTCGTGTTTCGTGTCTTCGTTGGAAATTCTAAAAGCATCATCGTCTCTAACACACAGAGTGATAGGTAATTATATTGTATCTCAGATTTCAATAACACAGAAAAACTCACTTCAATTTTAAATCAAAACAAGTTGCAAAATTAACTGGTTATTTATTATTTTAAAACATTGGGGAGGGGGGGGGGGGGGGGGGGGGGTTAATATTAGAATGAGGGCCCCGAAAACCTGAGGTTGCTTGGGGCCCCGTCATAGGTAAATCCGGCACTGATCCAAACGCCAAATTCGTCAACTTTAACAGAATCTAATACTAAATAACGAGTTTAATGTACTCGTGTAATGCATTTTTGTATTGGGCGAGATTAATTGGACATATCTATACATAGTACTTGCAATTCAATTTTTTTCATGGCAATGTTCTTTTCGGGCTTGTGGAAAAGTTTTGCCCGAATATATGTATTCGGGATTGGCCTTTCCTGCAACTAACGCCTGTCCGTATATGTTCGGACTTGTTTCTTAAGTAGTTAATCGTTTTAAATTAAAACAACTCGTTCAAAAAGAGAACAATTTTTTCTAAAATGTATGCTACACAAAAGCATTTCAAAAATGTTTGGGTTAAAAAAAAAGGGTTTATATGCAATGTAAACCACATTTTTTCTGCAGTTACAGCTTATATAATATATATGTTAATCGTATTATTCTTTTATGTACTTACCAAAACTCTCCTTCATGTTGTGACCTTGATGCCAAAAGTTCACGGTCACGTTCATTCAATGCATTCCATTCCCAACTTTTTTCTGACCATGCGCCCTTCCAAACACCACCATATTCTCCACTCGCCCAAGGGCTTCTCAACCGAACCAAGTTCGTATCATTTATACTGTTTGGATTGCTGCTGTCAGAAGACTCTGATACTGCCGTTGTTTTCACTTTAGCCAACCCTGTCACGCAATAGGGATGTTCCGGAAGTAATCCTCTCGATCGTCGTCGTTTTGTACCTTTGTCCTAAAGGTGCATGTAGAAACGAATTACTTAAAAATAATCATGACCCATACTGTACAAATTCTTTTTACACTTCCTGTAATAGCCAGAAGAAGACTGGATCGCGGTACAGCTCCACTAAGGAGGGGCGCACTGGGTGGAACACTCTGCACCACAGCTCCAGTTAGGTCTTGAATGACGCGTCCAACGGTACCGTACTTCAGAAATGTATATCCTCCATATAATCTGTGGCAACAGTTTAAAGAATCAGTGAAGCCCTAAGGGAGAGAATTTGACTTACTTTGCATACGCCTTCTCCAGGAGTGCTGCCCAGAAGACATCTGCTTGGGCGCAGTGCATAAAAGCCGGACGATTGTCTCTCGTCGGAAGGCGATCATCAACCCGAATTTCTATCCATCGTCCCCATTGCCAGAAACGAAATCTAAGTCAAAATGGAAATACGGAATTCAGTCAATCTCTAAATGATGAAAATGCAGCCCACTGCTACAGCCGGATTATAGGTAACGCCAAGTACGCTATGGCGTATGGCGACAGATTTCTAAAAGGCGGCAAATTTTAAGGAAGACATTTCAAAAAAGTTGAAAAAAAAAATTTTTTGAAAAAAAAAAAAAAATATTTACCAACTAGTAAAATACTTTGCGGGTGTGTCTAAAATCAAGAAGAAAAACGTACAAACCCAATAGCCGGGAGGAAGACGAGTACTAAACTCCTTAAACCTTTTCAAGAAAATTTAAATTAAATAACGTACATAAAAGCAAGTGATACACTGGTCCTTAAACCTTAGAGAAGAACATCCCGAAATTAAAAATTTCAGTATCCCAGCGTCTCCCAATGGGAGACTCGAGTATCCGTCTCACGTGGAATCTCCTTGATGGCACTGAGGGAAACTCGATGGGAGACTCGGAAAACCCTTGAGCGTCTCCATACGGGAGACTCGAGTATCCCAATGGGAGATTCCGATTTTCGTGTCCAGTCTCCATACGGGAGACTCGAGTATCCCAATGGGAGATTCCGATTTTCGTGTCCAGTCTCCATACGGGAGACTCGAGTATCCCAATGGGAGATTCCGATTTTCGTGTCCAGTCTCCGTGCAGAAGACGAATTTTAGTTTAGAATCATTAGCAAGTTTAAATTCAAGAAATTTATATTTTAAGTTCAGAAAAGTTTGGAAACATGCTGTAAATCCGAAAAATATTCTAAGTTCAAGAAATTTTCTAAGTTCGTAAACTATTCTAAGTCCAATAAATATTCGAACTACGAAAATTTCGGCAGACTCGAGTCTCTCATTGGGAGATTCGAATCTTCCAATAGGACATTTCCATATATACGATGTCGAAATTTTCTAAGTCCACGAAATTCGGGAAGACTCGAAAAAAACCTGCGTCTCCCAACCAACAATTTTATAGCTCCAGTCTCCCATCCGGAGACTGTGGGAGATTCATAAAAACACTCAGGTATGCACTGGGATACTGTGGGATACGCTAAGAGACGCTCTCGGATACGCTGGGAGACGCTGAGATACTCTTGGGATACTGAAAAATGTTATCTCGGGATGTAATTCTATCATTCTTAATCCAGTAACCTTATAATCCGGAAAAACCATGCACTTATATTTCCATTAAAAGATAAAAACTCATTTCCTGGCATTTTTTTAACCTTTCCGGTCTAAAATGCAAGGAGTGTAAAACTTGCTTTAGCCCTTGACTTTTGTGAATGCGCATATTGCTCATGATGAAGGAGTATACCATCTATAAAATCGATTTTCGACCCAAACCATGGCTTTATTTTAGACCTATGATGTGAAAAGTAATATTTTCTAAGATGTTTTAATTGTTAGATATTATATTTGGTCCAAATTCGGAGTTTTTGGGGCGACAAAATAATGGTGGCGTACCATCAGTGAAGTTTTAAATTGGTTCTAGTCACTGGCCATAAGAAATCATGAGTAGGCCTAACTACAACTTACACCCAATTTACATTGCAGAGCTTTTGAACTGCATTTTTTATGATGGATTTTTTGTGATGGATCAAAAAAAAAATTTTTTTTTTTTTTGCTTAAATCAAAGTTTACACATTCAAAAATATGTATACAAAATTGCAGGTCAAAATTTCAAAAATTGACTAAGTTACAGCGATTTTAGTGAGAGCATTTAGACCGATTATTTTCCGCGTGACCTCCCGATCAGAATGTTACGCCTCTTAGTCCCTCGCTCTAAGGTCTTTTCTATTATGTGACGCAGTGGGCTATTAATCGCAAAATTAAAAGAGCCAACAAGACCCCTGGAGATGAAGAGGAAGAACCGTCATATGGTCCAGGACTTGATAGTTTAATATAGGTTTGAAAATTTTAAAAGATATATGATTTCATTGCGAGAGAAATGGACTAAAAACTTTAAACGCGTTTTTCTCGAAACGACTTTTCTCAAACTGGTCGCATTGATAGCTCGGACAATTCTTAACCGATTTTTAATTTTTTTCTTTTGTTTCGTTCGTCTTAGTAGTGGCTAAGGTTAAGCGTAGCCGATTCGGAAAATTTTGTTTTTTACTATTTTTTAAACTGTTTGAAAACAAAAAAAACGGTCAAAAAAGTGAAAATATTTTCAATCGGTCGCCATTTTGTGAAAAATCAAAAAAAAAAAAACGGCTACGTACAACGATAACTACATCCATGCAGATTATAATAACATTTTTTTTTTTTTTTTTTGATTACCGGCTTTTGAAAAACCGATGCGACCATGGAGGGGGAATTTTTTTTTCAAGTTCTACGGCATCGTCAATATTACTAAAACTATATTATATTTTTCAATAAAAATTTGTGGAAACATTATTGGATGTGTACTTAATAAAATAAAAAAAACCCGATCCAAGAATTCCTTTATTTACCCGGTCAAAAAAATTCTCGAAAATCACTCATTTTTTCGGCCGTCACAGTGGCTATCCCCCTTAAGTCTGCCTATATGTACATATACCTAAAATTTGTCTGAGTTTTTGTTTTGAATCTCATGAATAAATAATAATTTCAAAAAAAGGATTTTTATTTCTAATAAATTTATCAATAACAAACAATAAGGGGAAGGGAATTTCTACATGGTTATTAAATATATTACTTCATACAACTGAATTTACAAATAGTGAATTCAATATACAATAAAATCTACTAACGTGTTATTGAATCTCTTAGTTATTCATAATTGATTTTATTGCATTGGTAATACATATAACAACGGTGTAATAAAATTTTCTGTTACACATCAGTAGCTACTGCAATAATATTTCGGATGAGAATCAATTACAAAAATAATATATTTTATTGCATTTTTAGTTAAATTTATTTACACATTTTTCTCAGTGTCATAACTATTTTTCGCTGTTCAATGTATTTTTAACCTACAATATTGGTAATTTTTACTAGTGTTTTTCTAGACGTATATAATCGTTTCGTTTCCGATGTGTAGAAAATATTTGTTAAATTTTTATAACGTAAATAACCCTCTGTGCGTGATTTTATTCGCACTTGACCGCCTTTTTATTTAACTCTTATCTACTGTTCTCCCTACACCTGAGGTCCTTCGTGTTTTGTCACGTTAATAGCTTAGCAAAAATTTACAAAAATTTTATAATTATTCATACCTTCGACTAAAGATCACCCTAGAGTAATTTTGATAATTATTTGTTTATATTATTATTTCACAACCACCAGTTCTCCTAAACTAACGCCTGTTAGAAATAAGGGAGATCAGAAACGTTTCGGTTAAGGGGGTATTCTCATGTGACCGCTTCGAAAAATCGATTTTTTTTTCATATTTCGATAGTAAAACCTATCGAAAATATGCTGTGAAAAATTCAGATCGAAATTCCTAGTGTTAAATAAGTTACAACTCATAGTCGTCGACGCGCTTAAGCGACTTGTTCTCCTCTTGAAGCTTTAGACGCATTTTTCTCGAAACATCATTTTCTAAAACGGTCAGTGTCCTAACAAAAAAACTATTCAACCGATTGCTTTGAAATTTATATACTATGTATATATATAGTATATGTATATGTATATAGTATATGTTCTTCTACTCATAAATGGTTATCGTCCGTACCAGAATTGCTTATTTTCGAAAATATTTTCTTATTTTTTTTAAACGATTAACAAAAAAAACCAAGATTTTCGTAACTTTTTTTTCTACAGTCCGCCATTTATTTTTTTTTTTTTTTTTTTCAATGAAATTGATTAATTTTGCTAGGGACGATAGCGACAGACCTACTGAACAATAATCCATTCGATTTTTTTATTTCGGACAACATGAACAGCCGCTATCACACTGACCAGTGACCTGCTTTTTTTTTTGGTGTCTAATTTAATTTAAAAAAAAAGTATATAAAAAATGTAAAATAAGAAAAAAAAATGTTTTTACACAGTTTACGATATACATAAAAACATATAAAAAAATTAAAGTGATTGAATTTTATTGTCTTATAAAAAAAATTCCCTAAAAAGAGGTAAAATTTATGCGTTTACATGAGAATACCCCCTTAAATAGATTAGGAAAATCCATATTTTCGAATTTATTTAAATCGCAATTCATGACAGCATATCTAAAAGGAAATATTTCCACCCTCACTCTATGTAAACATACTGTAACAAATAATCCAAAAAAATTATACTTCATATGTATGTGCATCTAAAAAATCATACTGGTAAATGTTATATTAAAAATTATTCAATATTTTTGCCTTCTAAAATTACGAATTAATCCTTTGTACTCCACCAGCGCCGCTAATGCGCCATTCAGCTATTACTTATTGTTAGAAAACTTGGCTAAGGCCCAAGACGAGAAGATTAAAATTCTTCTAGATCTCAGTCGATCTAAATCTTCGAGATTTATAATGCAACAAAAGCATTTTCAAACCCTCGTGAAAATAATTTGGTGTGGGACTAGTACAAATCAGTTATATACCACCGCCGTTAAGAAATACTGTTTTCGCATCCATTCACTCATTATCACACCCTGACGTTCGAGCTTATTACAGTACGGTTAGGTTAGGTTAGGTTACTGTGGCTGCCAGCAGACGCACTTAGGCCAACGTAATGGCCTAATTGTAATTGTTACCACATGGGACGATCCTATTTACACTAACCATCGATCAATTCGAAGCTCTGATAACCGTTCAATGTCCCTGATGTTCTTCGAACCCAGTTCCGACAGGTCACCAAAGAAGTAGGCGCCCAGATACCGGTTTCTCCACAGCGCAAGTGCTGGGCAGTGACAGAGGAGTACGGTACAATACGGTACTTTTGACCGAACATGAATAGTGATATGTACTAAAAAATGGACTCGGCATGTCTACATTTTCAACGTGCGAAAATATATCGTCACACCAAAATACCTGGCTCCTTCGAGATACCTTCGGGTCGATTCAAACATTTGCACTTGCACTTGGTCCGCCCTTGCGAACCATCCAACGGGTATTCATACATGTTGACAATCGTAGATAAGTTCACGCGCTGGCCAGAAGTCTTTTCCCTTTGCGATATAGCGGCAACTTCAGTAGCCCTTACATTTTTTCAGAGACTATATTACGAGTATTAGGTTCGGTCTCTCTTCCTACATAACAAAAGAACAAGGAACGCAATTTGAGTCAAAATTATTTAGCGAATTGACTAAATTTCTCAATATACACCGTATAAGGATCACTGCATACCCTTCTCAGGTTAATAGTACTGCTACTGACTGGTGCTCTCAGCGCCTACAAGGATGACCTAAAATGCACCCCGACAGAAATGGTGTCTTTAAGGGGAGGTTCTCATCTAGAACGTCAAAAAGTAGGTTAAAGTTCGTGATTTTTTTTGAAGGCATATGACAAGACATAGGGAAATGATATTTGGCATTATCTTTTATTGTACATTTATCTGTACGAAAAAATTTTTTTATTCAAAAAAAAAAAACAAAATGGCGCCCGTTATTCAACTTCTCCGGAGGCATGTTTGTGTACAAATTGCGTACAAGATAACTCAAAAACGGTTCAACCGATCAACTTCTATTTTCGTGCATATTAAAGTAAACAATTTTCTTCATAGAAAGAGTGGAGCACATTTTGAAAATTGTAACATTATCTCCTTTTTGTAAGTGATAAACTATGAAAAAAAACGGCCGAAAACGGCCTTAAAATTTCAAAATCGCGCCAATCCGTCAATTTTAAATTTTTTTTTGAAAGTCGTCCACTCTTTCTGAGACAAATTTATTCTAGTTTATAATAATGTCATCTCATCATTATTTGATTTCAGACCAATCTGCGACCCCTAAATTGTACGCAGCTGGGCAATTTTCGAAAAACATGCCTCCGGAGAAGTTGAATAACGGGCGCCATTTTGTTTTTTTTTTTTTGAATAAAAAAATTTTTTCGTACAGATAAATGTACAATAAAAGATAATGCCAAATATCATTTCCCTATGTCTTGTCATTTGCCTTCAAAAAAATCACGAACTTTACCTACATTTTGACGTTCTAGATGAGAACCTCCCCTTAAAATTGCCCTCGGATTTTTTCGTTGATGATAAAAGCCTTTCGAACGACCCTATTGGTCTTGTAGAAAAATTAAAAAAAACCAGCTAGAAAATACACCATTTTTATTTGATACATTATTAAAAAAAATAACATTTTCGCCCTCTAAATAACCTCTGAAGTGGTCCAACCGGAAATAGACCTTTTACTTCGGAATTGCATTTTTTACGGCAAATTCACATACATATTATGTCATAACTTGTGTGTGCTAGGTTTGGATGGGGACTTTTGTACTTCCGCTCCCTACCGGCAGTGGAATATCAAAACCGAGAGTAGACGTTTTAACAGCGGAATTGCGGATTTTTTATTTTAATCTTTACAGTAATATTGACTGAAGAAAATGATATTTTCAGAATAAAATACTAATTTATGGTCAAAACATAAATATGTGTGATTGAAATTCTCCTTCCGGTGTGGGAACCTACTTCCGGTAGGAGATGGAAGTGATAAAGTCCCCCTTTAAACCATTAATGGGCAAAAAGAGAAAGAGAAACAATCAGATACAATAAAGTGATATCATGTGATATGACATGTTCATCAAGAGTTGTGTAGGGTAGAGGAGGGCGCCGAAACTTTTTTTGCCTCACGTGCCCTTAGTACCTTGGAACCGCCCTGCTAGGAAATAAAATTTTTAAAACGTAACGTCTCTCTGTGACTGGTTTTCCGTTAGTGCGTTTATAATTTGGGAACTACTGATCCGACATGATTTTTCTTTATTTAATATATACAGGGTGTCCAAGAAATAATGCGCCATAATTAAGAGGATGGTAGCTTGGGTCATGACCTACCAGAATATCAAAATATGACCTTAGTGAAAACCTCACCGTTTTCGAGATATTTGGGTTTTTATGAAAAATTAAATTTCAGTTTATTGACTAGTTGGTGCACATAAAAAGACATGTTCTCATTTATTTTTTTGCTAAAATATTCTAGATAAGTTGCCCTACCTGCTAACCATGTCATTTTTTATTACTAACACAAGACCGTCGAGAAAAAAAATAATCAAAAATTTTTTTTTTTTTTGCTGTTCAAAATTATTTGACTCTACTTTGACCTTAATTGGTGAAAAAAAAATGTACTGGGCAGTGATGAGAAAGCAATTCAAAAAATTGCTTAATTAATGCAGATTTCAGAATCACCCATTTTATTCATGAATAACAAGATATTGCCATGTTCATTTTAAATCAAATATAATTTTTCATAAAAACCCAAATATCTCGAAAACGGTGAGGTTTTCACTAAGGTCATATTTTGATATTCTGGTAGGTCATGACCCAAGCTACCATCCTCTTAATTTTGGCGTACTACTTCCCGGGCACCCTATATGTTCTCTAGCCAGGTTAAAGTTAAAGATTTTTAGTTTATAAATACATTTTCATGTTATAGTATATATATTTTTTTACGCTACGTGACATGATAAGACACGTTACATTATACGTGATATAACGTGACATGATATGTGACATAACATTATATAAAGTGATAGGACACATTACCATTAAAGAGTAAATTTTCTGATAAGTGTAACACTAATCACTATTAATTTTTTTTAAAATTGTGTAGTAACAATGATACGAACGGATGGCGGCAATTGCTTGAGGTGGACAGCCGGATCAATTCGTAATGTTTGTTCCCTAGATCTCTAGATGCTTATGGTGGATGTCGCTTACCTGAACATTCCGCTGTACCCGTTGCCCACGTCAAATGTTTGCTCTGGCGGTGCAACTCGCTCCAGCAATCTGGGGAATTGTGATAAACAGCCTATAGCTGCCAATAGATTCGGATCTCCGGGACCAATTGGTTCTGGTAACTCACATGATGTTAAAATGCTGCCACTGGGGGAAAGTCGAAATTGCGGCATTGTACACATATCCTAAGAAAAAATGAGAAAGCTCATGCTTGACTACTGGATCATTGGCGTTTTATATTTTCGTATTCCGATAAATTCTTTGTTAAATTACGTGAACGAAATTGTTAACTATCAAAATGCCATTATATTTTAAATTTAAAGTAACCCATCCTTCGAAGGAGATGTGTGGTGGCTAAAAGTGGTCAAGACCAATATCCTCCACACGATGGTGGAGGAATTACGCGGTGGTCACCACCAATAAAAATAATACACTTCGACAAAAGCGCTTTGTTAATGGAAAATATTTAGTCAATGGGCATATTTAAAAGGAAAATATTCTGCTAATTGGCATTTTTGCAAAAGGAAAATATTCAGTCCATCGGTTTTTTTAATCGATTTCAAAAAAAGGATAACGACGACGATTCTTTTTTGTTGTTGTAAGTATGTTCCGTTATATCTTCGCCGATTATGAATCGATTTTAGTGATTCTCTTTTTTATTGAATAGGGTGGGTGATCCCATTTTGAAAAAATATCCCACCTCTTTTGTGTATATTACACGATATCTTCGCCGTTTGTGAACCGATTTTAATGATTCTTTTTTATTGAAAAGGCTATACTTCGAGCGTAGGCCCATTTAAATTTGGGAGAAAATATCCCACCTCTTGTGTGTATGTTACGCGATGTCTTCGCCGATTGGGAATCGATTTCAATGATTCTTTTTTTGTTTCGAGGGAGGTTCCACTTACATTTGAAGGAAATATCCCACCTCTAAGAGTGTAAAATCAGGGGATAAATCCCGTTTACTGAATTTCAGTCACTTGCCGTTAGCTAAAAATTGAAAAATAACAAAAAAAAAAAATTGCAAAAAAAATAAAAACCGACTTTAAAACTGTATGTATGTACGAACGTAGGTAAACTAAAAAGTTAAAAATAATATTTTTTTATTACTTTAAAAAAAGCAGCATTCAAGGACAATATACAAAATTATCGATACTTAAATATTTCCAATATCTAATCAGCCATTTTTGAAATCGGTGTAGCCAAGGCAAGTTTATAAACCTACAGTAATTTGAATTTATAAACTTATAAACGGGATTCATCCCCTAATTTTCCATCTTGAGAGGTGGGGTATTTTCTTCAAATTTAAATGAGCCTATTCGAGATATAGCCTATTCAACAAAAAAAGTATCATTAAAATTGGTTCACAATCGGTGAAGACGTCGCGTAACATACACACAAGAGGAAGGATATTTCCTTCAAATTTATATGGGAGCACCCTCGAGATATAGCCAATTCAATATAAAAAGAAGCATTAAAATTGGCTCACAATCGGCGAAGATATTGCGTAACATACACACAAGAGTCGGGATATTTTCTTCAAATTAAAATGAGACCACCCTCGAGATATAGCCTATTCAATAAAGAAAGAATTATTAAAATCGGTTCACAATCGGCGAATATATCGCGTAACATACACAAAAGAGGTGGGATATTTTCTTCAAATTTATGGGACCACCCTCGAGAGATACCCTACTCAATAAAAAAAAAAATGATTAAAATCAGTTCACAATTAGCGAAGATATCGTGAAACATACTCATAGAAAAAATATACTGTGGAATTTGAGAACCTCCTCGTTTTTTTTTAAGTCGGCTAAAAAGCATGAGGGGATATCATCGGGGTCACTCGAAAAGTTGTCAACTAATACAGAAATACGAAAATGAATTATAAACTCGTCAAGAATAAGGTCTTTAGGTTATCGAGAAGTCGATGTAAGCTTCGTCAGATGAGTACGATCATTAGAACTAATATCACAGGAAATATGACTATGAATGCAATTTTAAAAAACAGATAACGCACCGAATGTGCGAAAGAATTTCGCTTAAGCAAAATTGCGGTCGGTAAAGTGTTAACATATAGTATAGGCTAATTTTTTTTCGGTTTCAAAATGGAGGATCTAAGATGACGGCTGGTAAATTTAAATTTGTAGTAATTTTCATGAAAATTGGTACTTAGGGGTTTTGGAGAATGCTGATTTCGAATCCGCTGTCCAAATTTAGAATTTCAGGATGGCGGATGCAATATGGCGACCGAAATTTCTCGATTTCAACAGATTTTAATGAAAATTGGTAGGTACAATGATTATTTTGCGGCCACTATTATCAGAATTTGCTAATCCAATATGGCGGCCAAAATTTCTCGATTTAAACGGATTTTAATGAAAATTAGTACAATGATTGTTTCCGGGGCACTAATTTTGCATATTATAAAATTTTCTAAATCTCTTGGGCGGATGAGAAATGGTGACCACAATATTTGAAATTCAACTGATTCTTATGAAAATTAGAACAAACCGAATTTTGAGATAACTAATTTCGAATCTACTTTCAAAATTTGGAAATTCAAGATGGCGGAAAAAATTTCGGAAGTTCAGGGGAATTAGTAGCAAAGGGATTTCGGAGATGTTTACATCAATATTTGAGATTCTAAATGACGAATCCAATATGGCGGCATAAAAATGCTATTCATGGGGTTCCTGGTCGCTTATTTCGGATTTGCTGTTGGAATTTCGAAATACAATATAACGCATTAACTTAGTGACCAAAATTTCTTAATTTTAGGAGATTTCAATGATAATTAATACAAAGAGGTTCTCAGCGCCATTTTTTCGAGTCTCTCGAAAATCAGTTCGAAGTCATTTTCGAATTAACAATTAACAATTAAGTATGGTGTCTCTGGATGAATAAAGGTGAAGGTTCATTTCGTGTTGGCACGGGAACTAAGTGCAAGAGTTGATACCTTTCATTTTGAATCAATGGCAAAGTTACGGAGATAAACGACCGTAGCGTATTTTGAATGCTTCCAGTTTTTTGTATTTCTCGACTATTAATTAGGTTAATGTGCTCCTGCATTGCTTGTGCTCTGCTGCACAACGTTTGTCGTTGTTTCCATGAGAGATTTCTGATTTTTTCAAAACTCTAGTAGAGGTTGTTCGTTGTTTTTAATACCCTCGATTTTTCCATTAAATTCCTCGGCGTAATCTTCATCCAGAATGCAAAATAGATAGTTAGCGGCCTTTGAGAAATATTATTACCCTTTTGATTTAAAAGGACTATTAACTATTATAATTTTTCTATTCTTTTTTTATCTTTCTTTGCCAGCTCATTTCTGGCTTTGTGATTAATATTTCACCAATTTGGTTTCGGCTTAGAAGGAGCAGTGGATATAAGCAATATTTATCTATAATTTAAAGATCAATTTGTGAGGTGGCGAATTGGGTGTGCTTACACTTATCTAGTTCTAGAATTACATGAATTCGTCTTAAGAACTACTATTGAATGCAAGTTAATCCAATTTATACAGGCTAAGGTGTGGCTAAACAGCTCGTCCTATGTAGGTTTAATTAAATTTTTGGTATTTTTCGGTATTTTATCAAAATATATTCGCTTTTTGTCAGGCCAAGGCAACGAATTTTTATTCAGCTAAATATAAAATATGTATACCTACGTAATATTAAAGATTAACTGAAAAACTTACATGAGGCCTCATCCATGTTATTGATTTTTTGCGAGAAATTGTTTTAATATTGTTTGGAAATTCTAAATCTTCATGAAGACATCTAGTTCCTCGGGTTAAGATGCCATTTTGTCTACTTTGTATTGTAGTATTTGGGAGAGCATCAGTTGGATAGCGTCTGCAAATGTCTTAAAATAGTTAAATATGTTAAATATGGTGTCAGGATTAACTTTACCTGGAAAGCGTAGAAATTTGGTCTTGTGTTGTTGACCACAGTCGAAGCTTCGAAATGTTTCCATCATCTGAAAAGTAGATTAATATTAAATTATAACAGTTAGGCTTTACGCGTTAAGCTGGCACTAGATATACATATGCATGTAACCATTAATTAAAATTGTAATACTTTAGAAGAGAAAAAGTGCGCTTTTAAGCCAATAGAGGTAGAAGTATTGCAATGTTAATTAGCACTGGTGCAAACAATGACCGCAAAATTAGCCTATTTCATGGAATTCGTATTTTAAACCAAAATGTGTGCTAATTGAAAGTATATTATCATAATAATGCTAGAGATATTGACACGAACATTAAACAAATCAGCATTCTTAATCACATTTAACCTCATGCGATTAAAATGTTGGAAAAAGCTATAATTATTTTAACATAAACTAGTTTGTAGAATCGACACCACCCTATGATTACGCTCGTTCAATCTGAAAGTGAATTCGCCTTTAAGGGAAACTGAGTCAATATTAGCAATTATTAATTGGTGAACATATGTCTGCAATCTTCTGACGCTTGTGCAGAGAGTGCATATCGAGGAACCTCAGACAATCATTATAAGGAGGGAGAAGAACTTGATTGCTCCAATGTAAATTCTTAAGAGCGAATCTGACAAATTTCCTTTGCACAGAGTTAATACAATCATTATGAACTTGATAATAGGGCGACCAAACTTGACTCGAATATTCAAGAATTGGTCTGACAAAAGAAAAGTAAAGCTGTTTGAAGACAGCCATATTAGAAAATTCACGGGATCATCTTTGATCTTTGAAACCCAACATAGAGTTGGCCTTAGTCACCATAGAGTTAATATGCTCAATGAAGTCCAATTTGCAATCCAGGATAAATCCCAAATCACGGACAGAATGAACAAGTCGTAGAGCATAATTTAATAAGGTAAAGTCGAAACGCAGGGAGTTGCGTCCTCTACAGGAAGTCATGATTTTTCACTTACTAATACTCAATTACAAATGTGTGTGTACACCACAAGTGGAATATGGCTAAGTCCTTTTGAACCACGTGGCATTCATTAGTATTTTTGGTACAAAAGAATATTTTCATAATGTCTGCGTAGATTAAGATTTTACAGATTTTAAGAAGTTGTGATATGTCCTCAATAGATAAAAAGAATTGAACCCAAGTGACTACCCGGCGGGACTCGTGTTGTAGCTAATATATTCTTCGAGGTACTACGAAAAGAAACCTGGTATGTCCTGTCGAGCAAATATTAACGAATCCAGTTAATAAACAGAGATGGAAAGCCAAAAACTAATAATGTAAGGATTATTATTTTCAGCTGTATAAAAAAATCGATTTGGCGAGGCGGGTGAAATTTGTCCAGAGTCAACAGAAGAACTGGGCTGTGATCAACACTTGTATTGTTGCAGTCAGAGGAAAATACAAGATCAAGCTGCCGACCTATATCATTCTGTATGGAACTTATTTGACTGAGACCAAAAGAGAAAACTGATCCCAGAAATGAAGATTCTTTAATTCTTCTTCTTCATATTAACATTTTCTTTTTATAAAGTATATGAAAACATATTAGGGAATAATAATAGTTCCTTAAAAAAATCCTTAAATCTTTACGGATAGAAAATAATGAAAATTGCCGTACTGTTTTGGCGTTGGGTAGTATTATCGGTAATCGGAGAAATCCTACCATTGACCAAGATTATACCATAAAATGCCTCTGAGCTGTAGAGTTTTGAAGAAAAATAATCAAAGTTTACGTGTATTTTATATGGGAAATCTTTATACGCCTTGGTCTAGTACTTAATATTAATATTAATGACTCCAATTTTCAGGGAATTTGTGTTTAGGTATTTGCCACAAAATTTCGAGGTGGGACTGAAAAAAAAAAAAAATATTCACGAAAAAAAAGCACCCTAAATAGGCATTATATAAAAAAAAATTGTGGATTTCAAAATGGTCGCCATATATACTACAGAAAAATCTGATCAAGTTGAAATCAAGCCACATACTCATCATTTCAAAATGGCCGCCATATATATAAGAAAAAAATTGTTATCAATATCACATGGGTAACAAATACAATCTCGATAAAAAGCAATATTATAAATTTAAAAAAGAATAAAAACAAAATGAGGGATTTAAAAGTGGTCACCTTACAGGTTTTTAGAGAAGAAAAATCTATATTATAAAATAAAAACGAAGATGGCGAAATCTACAAATTAGAAAAAAATTTCGATCAAGCTGAGATTTGATGCATAGGTAATACATACAATCCCGATGACAATGCAATAAAAAAAAAAATAAAAATAAAAATGGCGGGTTTCAAAATGGTAGTCTCACGGGGTTTTAAAATGGCCGCCCAACAAATTAGAAAAAATTCCGATCAAGCTGAAATTTGATATACATATAGGTAATACATACAATCCCGATGAAAATGATGTATTATAAAAAAAAAAAAAAAATGGCGGATTTCAAATTGGTCGTCTCACGGGTTAAAGGAGGAAAAATAAAAAATCAAACTAAAAACTTTAGAAAATAAAACGGAGGTATAAAAAACTTTTACGTTAAACGGTTTTATTTGAAATCATCAGCTGTACCAAAAAGAAGAAAATAATTAGGACACAAAGCTGGGCCTTCTTGAGATTCTGACGTCTAGTAAGAAATCGTGCAATACTAGCAGTGCTATCTTCTTGTGTTGCTATGTTAGTGGGATAAGTAATAATCTGGGACTTTTAACACACTAAAATAAAAACGTGGGGCGAATAAAAACCTGTATAGCGATTGTATAATTAAATAAGAGCGATTTGTCTAGGAAAATGTGCTTCTAATCTCACCAAAATAAATATTTCAAATGCGGTCAAATGGGATGAAATCTTCCGACTAAAAATTTCAGTAACGAAAATTGTTTATTTCCCCTCAAGGAATCCGAATTTATAAACAAGTGTTGGTTCCAATTAAAAATAAATGTACATTGAAATGATCTTATGACCTCAACCAAAGGTTTGGATTGGATAGGTTTGACTGATTTAATCCTTATGGTATATAATATATGTCGATCCGCGTCCTTGGGGCAGCTAAAGTGAAAGTGTACGTCTCTCAAAAGTCGTTGCAAGGAAGCGTTTTGATTATTGCGTTAAGAGCAGCCGCAATGGTTTTCACAGGCTTCGTACAACGGCATGGAATGGCGACAATTTAAAGAATTCTTCATAGAAAGATATGTACCTAAAACAATAGATATGTTACGCATAATGTTAACTAAATATAATTACTACCCTCTATATAGCACAGACTTTAAAATTAATCGGCCTATTTATATGGCTGAACGTGTGTCCCAAGTATGTTCACATGTGGGTATTACTTTCCAATGGAAGTTTTAGTCAAACTTGATCGAACTGAATTCGCTAGTTGCCAGAGAGATCATGCTTCCTTGAGTCAAGATATTTAGTGGAATGTGAAGTATTTCTCGGTAGCTGGACTTTTCACTCTATTGATCCAAACAAAAGTCTACGCGAACTACCAAAACGGTTTAATATTGATTTATATTGGATTTACATCCGAGAGACAGAAATTATTTTGGTGGAAAGTGTGAGGATTTAATTTACCCTTCCGCACGATACTTCACCTAGAAAAACCGATTTGAGTCGAAATTACGAGAGAAGTATGAACTGCCTCATACAAGCTAACTCGAATATAATGTCAGATCTTAGACATGAGTTACACCTAATTGTTAGTTGACTCTCAAGAAGATAAAGTAACGGTGACAAAGAAAAAAAAATTAAAAACATAATCTAAAGATAGTGCCGCATATTAGAGACAAGTTTCAATCCCACGAAGAATGAATATCAAAGTCTACAAAGGGACTGCATCATTAGTCAAAAAACGAACAATAGTGAATAACTCCTCTTTAATCTTTCACAGCCTTAGCTGCCGGTGGTCTATTTCGCGCATCTCCACTTTGGTTTACTCTACTTTGCAACGACGGGACTTCTTGAATATTCATAAGCGGTCGCGGTATTTTTTTGTGTCGCCGTTCTCGTCGTTACTTAATTAAACATGTAAACTTGCTGATGGGCAGCTAAACCTATAAGCCCTACGGGAAGACCGCTATGCCTCTACTCGAGACAACTCAATGGAATTAGCAGGTGATTCACTTTCTATTGTACTTTGAAATAAGCGCTATACCTTCGCCGCTTATACCATATGTTGTATAAGCAACTCTTACTTACCCACTGATGTTCCTTAAATTTGTTGTATATTTTCTGATATTCATGCGTCACGACCATATCGTACTTTTTTCTAAGTTGTGGAGAAAAACTGTCCGTGCGAACACAGCTGTGAGATTATATTTTGTAAATGCATGGGAATTTTCGGGAAAAAAAATATACCTAGTTACTAGAAGAGGCTCATTTTGTATGATGCGACTTGCACCAGGCCGGCAAGGGTTGGAAGTTCAAGCCTATTAGCTCAGGATTTTGTTGCTTGGGACGAACGTTTTATTGATTTAAAGGATAAGCCCTTTTCTTACCTTTTCCAAGAATTTTATTGCTATTGCTCGAAGGTAGATCGATGGACAAGAATCCTCAATTATTTTTTTATTTCTACCCCGTACTTAGGGCTATCTGAAAATGATTGCGTTTGCTTCTAAATATACAAGGTAGGGTATTTCGTATCATAAAACAGTAGGCAATGGAGCAGCACGTTGAATTTTTTAATTGAAAATATATTTCCAAACCCAAATCCTTCGGTCGTTGGCTTAAAAGGCAAATTAATGAAAACCGGTCAGGTTTGGTATATTTTTAGGAAAACACCTGCTGTAACGGGCGTGATGCAGGTGAATCAAGCCATTGATAGAACTTTAGGCCATCTTTTGTAAAATTTACGTAAATTAAATAATTCTCGTCCCACCATCCGGGCGGGTAATTTATGCACGCAGATATTGTACTATCAACAGAATTTAACGTCAATTTTAGGTTTGGAATTAGCTATTTATTCGATTCATATTACGACATAAACAATGTGTGTGGCTAAAAATAACTTGGATGCTTTTCTACTATTTGTAGCTTTACATACCCTGTCTTGTCATATGTCATGTAAAAGTGTGGATAATTAAAAGTTCTCAGATGACAAGGCAGTCGACATGTAAGCTGCAAAAATTGTAGTTAATTTTAGAATCGTTGCTATTCGGACTAGTCAGATGGCAAAGTAATGTGAAATCTTATCTTGCACAGAATGAAATAAATATTGGCTGATTAAAAAATCTAATTAGTTGATAATTGATTTTACATGTAAGATTGGATCGGCGATTTTTTTTGCATTCATTGATGATATGTGGTAGCCAAGGTAAGTTTATAAACTTAAAGTAATTTGATTTTTATAAACTTGCCCTGGCTGATACCGACTCCAAAAATAACTAATTTGATATTGTAAATATTTAAGTATCAATAATTTTGTAAATTGTTCTTTAATGCTCTTTTATTTAAAGTAATAAAAAACATTATTTTTAAGATTTTAGTTTAAGTTTGTACATATTGGCAAAGTTTTGAAGTCTGTTTTTATTTTTTTTGTAAAAATTTACTTTATTTTTCAATTTTTAGTTAAAGGGAAGTGAATGAAATCTAATAAACGTGATTCATCCCCCAATTTTCCACCCTTAGAGGTGGGATTGTTTCTTTAAATTTAAAAGGGACAACCCTTTCGAGATATAGCCTATCAAAAACAAAAGAATTATTATTATTATTATTATTATATTAAATCGCTTCATAATCGGCGAAGATATTGCGTAACACACAAAGAAAAAAAAGACGGTCGAATTGAGAACCTCCTCCTTTTTTTGAAGTCAGTTAGAAATACAATACCTTCTAAAACAGAATGGGAAGTAAATTATCTCTGGAACAATACATCAGAGAGTAGCTCCGTGTGGTTTACGGATGGCTCTCTGGCGGGTGGACACGGAGTGTATGGACAAACGGAGAGCCTGTACATCTCCCTACCAGTTGGTAGTTTCTCCACAATTTTACAGACAGAAATTCTAAGCATCAACACATGTGCCACTACAATACGAGAGATGAACATCAGTGGGAAGAACATATTTATCTTCTCTGATAGTCAAGCAGCCTTAAAGGCTCTAGATTCGGATGTGATATCCTCGAAACTACTAGGTGAATGCAGAAAATCGCTTGAGTCAATCGCCGAAATAAACTGGCGATCATATGGGTCCCAGGTCACAGCAACATAGAGGGTAACGACATTGCTGACTCATTGGCCAGGAAGGGCTCGAATACCCCATTGACAGGCCCCGAGCCATGTGTAGGCCTAGCAACATCCTTTATTACACACGTCTTCGATGAGTGGGCCCTACAAGAGCACAATGAACGATGGTATGCTAAGGGGGACTGCAGGCAGTCGAAGACTATTTTCAAAAAAAGCCGATCAAGGCTTAACTAAATGGTTGGTGAGCTGCAGTAGAAGAAGCATCAGCTTGGCAATCAGTGTCATTACGGGACACTGCAAGCTGAACAAACATCTTCAGACTTTGCGGATTGTTGACTCGCCATTTTGTAAATGCGAGCTGGCGGAGGAAACCATGGCCCACTTCCTGAGTTCCTGCCCCCTCTACTTCAGAGCGAGAGCCGATACACTCGGAGCATTTATAGTAGCCACGACAGAGCTACACAATCTTACGTTACCCAAACTAATGAGCTTTGTTAGACGAACCAAACGACTAACGGATCTTGAAGGGTAACAAGATTAAATCAGATGGCGTTCTTCTCCTGAGGTATGTACAATGGACCACATAGTCTAAGTGCTGGGTATCATCGCCCGCCTCCTGAAATCTACATCTACATCTAGAAATACAAATCATTACTGTTTATAGTTATAGCTGAAAACGTCATGCACAATATAGGTAAATTCGATAATAAGGACTGGACAGAAAAAATAAACTAAGTATATAATTTTTTTTTTTGTTCAAAATGAATTCTTAGAGTGGTAGGAAATAAAGAACCAAAAATATCTTACCAAAATCATTATCCCAACATGCTTTTTGGAACTAAAAACTGTTCCTCCAGCAGGGTCGTTGGAAGTTTTTATCATTTATTTTCTTAAACACTACTCAAAGGCGCTAGTTTGGTATATCTTACAACAAATTCAAAATTAAAGTATGGATTGGGACGCTACTTTATTTATTTTTCTTGGAGCATCCTTAATTGAGTGAAGTGTATGATTCCTGATACGAAAACATGCCAGAGATGATAGATGAAGTCATCAAGAGCTTATTTCATCAAAAGTATGTACATACTTACATGATCAGTGGTACCGTTATATATCGGGATTTGAAAATGTTTGGGTGATTTCTCTTTAATTGAACTGTAATCAGATACCCATTCTGTATAATTGAATCAAGTTCCCAAACTTTCGAATGCGTATTGAACCATTTATCTACATCAATTTGTGGTGTTATAATTAGCCTTAGAATTTAAAAAAAAAAAAGATGTTGTAAAAAGATAACAGTTTTTATGAAATATGAACACCATTATACCTAATGGACATTTCAATTTTGCGAAATAATCAGCTAATGATGAGCACCTTCTGTCTTGTGCGGAAATAATTAATTTTTGTCAAAAATGATGCAAAGATTTTTCACCAGTTTTTGGATTTTATGGAGTTGCTTTGCCGTCATATAATTCGTATTTGCAAGTCATAAGTAGGAACGTTGGCTTTCGAGATCCTGTGACAGGAATACTGATGAGATCGGCTTCATTGTCCCAAGCTAAACACTTTGCGTATTGATTTTAGAAGCTACCTTTCTTAAACGAGCATCCTCAAAAATATTATTCCTACTTTAAGGAAAACAATAGTTATTTGTTTATTTTAACTTATATAACCGCTAGTTTAGTTAACGGGCTTTGGCCGGGAGCAATCATTCTTCTAACTAACCAGGTCTCCGATATTGATTTAGGTGGAGAAGTGTGATACGCGAGCGAATTTTGTTTTGTTGTGTACCGTATCGTCAATGTATTCCATGAATCGCACATTACACATGACATAACATATTACTCGTGACATAATACATTACGCGTAACATAAAACAAGACACTTGACATAAAACGTTACGTGTTATGTTACGTGCTAATTATTAAATTATATCATAAATGGAACAGTTTGTACAGGGTGGGCCATTTAAGATTTGGAATTTGAATCGGCTATAAAAAAAATTGGTGGATTTGTAAACTGACTAGTACCCCTAATACTAGGAGCCCCAGATATAGCCTTTCCACGAATAAATAACATAAGATTTTGACTCCTACCCCCTTCATTAACTCTACTAATAATCAGAAGAATGGTAGCAAATGGGGCCGGAACAGGATGAACAGTATATCCACCTCTATCTGCAGGTATTGCCCATGGAGGAGCATCAGTAGACCTTGCAATCTTCTCACTACACTTAGCAGGAATCTCATCAATTCTGGGGGCAGTAAACTTCATTACAACAGTAATTAACATACGATCATCAGGAATTTCCCTTGACCGAATACCCCTATTTGTTTGATCAGTTGTAATTACAGCAATCCTACTACTACTATTTCGTCAATGGCAACTTCGATTTCACGTTTCAAGTCGTCAGTCGTCTCTGGATGGTTAGCGTAACACTTGTCCTTAACACTTGTCCCCACAAAAAAAAGTCGAACGGAGTCAAATCGCAGCTTCGAGATGGCCAATTGACATCAGCATTTCGGCTGATTATGCGATTTCCGAAAACAGTGCGCAAAAGATCGATTGTTACGTTGGCTGTGTGGCACGTTGCGCCGTCCTGTTGAAACCAAATGTCGTCTATGTCATACTCTTCAATTTTGGGAAACAAAAAATCGCTTAGATTGGCGCGGTAACGATCGCCATTCATTGTAACGGCGTTTCCTTGCTCATTTTCGAAGAAAAATGGCCGAATAATGCCGTCAGATCAAAATCCGCACCAGACAGTCACTCGTTGTGGATGCATTGGTTTCTCCACGATGACGAAATTCGAAAATCAAAAAAAATTTTCAAGGTGAGTTTTTCATTGAAATATTCTCGCGTTCCATAAAATATTGAGATACCTGACTTATTGATACAATTTTTTTGTCAAACTAACTATTAATATCTCAGATGTTACTCGATTAGGTAAAATTTTCAGGTTATGACACGTTTTTTGCTTAAATGGATGCGACAAAATAAATAGAAATTTCCTAATATCGTCCCCTTACGTGAACCTTAAATCGTAACATGTAACTTTAGAATGTTTTATTTTTATTTTTTAGATGCCGAAAAAATTATTAAAATAATTAAGTAAGGGCTGATTAGATATTAATATGATAGTTAGGTTCAATTTTATATAATAGAAAAGTAGTAAGTACAACTCCAGTTCACGTACTGATTATTGTGATCTCAATATCGTCCCCGGGACGGAATTAAGAGCCCAAAAATATATTTTCATAATTTGAGTATTTTTGTTAAAGCTATTTTATAACTTTTTCTAACAATGTTAACGGGTTTTTTGATTAAGTATTTTTAAGAATAAAGGAATATTGAACCTAATGTTTGACGTTTCATTTATTACTGTGGTATTTTTTTTTATTTTTCTAGATTTGTTTTACAAAAAAGGGACGATATTTGGCGACTCTACCTTATCCGAGGTGGAAATGAGCTTCATTTGAAAAGATGATTTTTCGGTAAAAATGCCCATCTCCGATCAAGCGGTCTTCGGCCCATTGAGCAAACTGAAAATGCATCGGATGGTCATGTGGCTTCAGCTCTTGCACTAATTGAACTTTGTACGCATTCATACCGAGATCTTTATGCAAAATTCTTCTCAAAGAAGTGCGTGAAATGTTCAATTCTTGAGAACGATGACGAGTTGATGTTGATGGTTGTTCACGCACACTCTGAGCAACAGCAGCGATGTTTTCGGTTGAGCGCACTGGACGAGTACGTACACGGGTTGTTTTATCCAACAACGATCCAGTTTCACGAACTCGCTTCACAAATTGATCCACAAACTGCGTTTTTGGTACATCCTTTTTGACAAATTTTTTCCGTAAATTTCTTACAGTTTGAGTAGAAGACTCACCACTTTGGAAATAAATTTTTAATATTTCCCTATTTTGTTCAAGCGAAAAGCGACCCATTTCATAAATGTCAAACATAAAACTAACTTTCTGTCATATCGGAAATGTCATCAAACCTTCCAACCTGAAAATAACCTATAATTCCAATTCCAAACGTTAGATGGCCCACACTGTATCTGTATCGTATCGTATATATAGAAGATTTAGATTTAACTGCCAAAGAGGCAAGTAAAAGATGTCCATTTTACTTTCCATATTTCGCTGTCCATTGATAAAAATAGATAAGATTGGTAGAATATGGTACTTTCATTAATGCAACCAACCCGTACATTTCTGCGATATTTTATTGACTGCAAATAGGGCTTAATTTTTTTTAAATACTTTTTAATATCGTTATTTTCACTTAAGTCTGCTCTATACAAATGTTAAATGTTTAAAACTTTTTTTTGAAGAATCTAATGGTTGCTTCGAACACAGAAAATGGATTTTCAAATTTTTATTTAATATTATTAAAAGAAAAGATAGCAGGTGGTTTGAGCAATAATTAAGTTGCAAAAGTAAATTTTCGCAGGGCTCAGCCAAACTGAATATAATTAGATCTTAGATTTTATGTCTATCTACCCTAATAATACGTATACTAGGAATTATCTCTAATTTCTATAAAAATTGTATCTTATTAATTTTGTTTTTATTTAAGAAGGCAGGGAGAGTTTATATCACCAGGCAAGAGATCATGCATGAAAATCACACCCGCAACCTCTCCGCGTTTGGACAGGGATTGCATGTCCAAGAGATTCAATCTCTCTTCGAACGGTGGAACATTCAAGGGATCCGTCCATGGGAGATGGCGAAGAGCGAAAGGGAGAAAACCTTTCTGCACAGATTCAATTCGCTGTTTGTGTATATTATAGAAGGGGGTCCACAATACAGAGGCATATTCCAAAATAGCACGAACAAACGCACAAAACAAATCAAAAATTAGCTTTTCTAAAATTATAAAATAAATTAGTTACATGAGCGTCAGATGGTAAATTAATCTGTGACAATGAAATAAACAAGGCAGTATGATCAGCAATTTCTGCAAAAACTGTATCAAGCATCAACATGGGTAGTAGAGCACTCTGAGGCAAAAACCAGGTCCGCTGATCTGCTGCAAACCGAGGTCGCACAAACCATCAACGATCTCGATATTATTTCATTATTTGTATTATAATGCCTATAGTTAAATTTGTTTAAAAAATAAAAGTTCGAGAATGGCATTTTAGAAGTGTGGTTAATTGCATTTGATTACCGGTTTTGTTATATGCCTTAAGGGGAGTTCCTTTGATCGGCGATGAAAAAATCGATTTTTTTTTTTACATATTATCAATCTATAATATGTTAAAAACATGATCCTAAAACCGTTTTGCGTTTTATGCAGTTTTTAGAAAGTTACAGCGCTTCAAAGAGAAGCGTGCAACTGTCAACGCGGCACAATCGAGCAAGCAGAAACGAATCTTTTGGACGTGCGTCGTCAAGAAAGCCAGAATCGAAAAATTTCAACAATTGTTGCAGCAAAACGAATTATATGAAGCCGAAGAAGGTCTTGTATATGGGCCAGGCATAGCTGCATGAGGTATAAAGTGTAAGTTCAAAATTGTCGTCGCAAACGCATTTTCACAAGGCGAAATTGGTTCTAAAACTTCAAACGCGTTTTCCCGAAAGTTGATATTTTCAGTGCGCGGGACAGTGTATCTCGAGAACCACTGATCGGATCCACTTGAAATTTTAAAGTCATGTGTAAAATTCAATCTGGGAGCCCTTGATCTATTATTAACAATATATTTTAATAATAAACAATGTTTACGCCTGTCTTAAACAACTAAAACACACCCCAAAACACAACCTTAATTTTCAAGTGGATAACTTTCTCTGTTCTTTTTATCAAAATTTCGAAATTTTTAGTTGAAGGGCCGCTACATATGTTTATTTAACTAACTTAAAAAATGTTCATGTTTCAGTGACCCCTACGACCCTCGGGAACGTCCCGCGCAGACGCATATATGGCGCGCAAGCCCTCGCGGAGATATGGCTGGAGCCGCCATTTTGAATTGAAAGAGGGGTGAAAAAATAAATTTAGGGACTCTTTTTATCAATAAACATTGTACAAAAACCGTTTGTTCATATCACATTTCTTTATACCTCAAAAAAATTCATAAAAGTGAAGAACTTTTCAGAGTCGATCAGAGGAACCTCCCCTTAATCTACTTCAGTGAAACGTTTTGGTTCCAAAACACGAATTTTAGAGATGTAGTGTCCTTTTTATGAAAGTTCTTTTCTGGTAACAATTATGTTTTATTGGAAAATATTTTGGGAAAAACGCTAAAAATTCGAAATTCGGTTTCGTGCGCTTTACGGTAATACACCCCAGCCTTAGGCCATTGTGTGCCTTTCTTGCATTAGGTATAGTTCCCGATCAAAACTTCCTATAGTAATTACTAGCCGTGAATTGGCTTTTGGGGCATTTCACGTGAAGCGGACAACGAAAAATATGTCAAATACTGGATTTTGTTCATAATTGGGCTAATTGTACTTCTATGGGACCTGAATAATAGTGTTTTTTTTTAAACTTAGTTACCAAGTTATGCGACTTCAAAGAATTGGAAAAATTTGAGGAACAGATTTTTCGAATGCTATTAATGCAGTTAATCAAATGGATTGAATAATAAGTAAATCGTGTTTATTTGAGAATATTAATTGTTTTTTTTAGAAATTAATTAAAATTTTAAATTGGATTTTTTTTTCGATAGTAAACCGGAGGTTAACATTAAAAGTACCTATGATTTTTTTTTTAAAACTTCGCATTTTTTTAAATTTTTTATTTGTACAAAAACATATAGCGTGCTAAATATTATGCAAAAAATGTTAGAATGGTATCTCGATTCGTTTAGAAGATATCAACTAAATTACGAAGGTGCCGCATGGCGCGCTGTACTGAGCGGTTCCTTAGTATGGCTGTCTTACTCGCTACTTACGGTTTATTATTATAAATAATGAATTATGAATTAATTTGTTTGATTAAATTATTAATCAATCAATTAAATTTTGTTCGGAAAGTTTCCGTCGGAAGGTTAAATATAAAAATGAGGTAATAAAAAATTGGTATAATTTATTTTGTAATTAATTTGTAAACTACTTTATAGCTCGTGGTATAACTTGTTCTTTTTACAATTATGCCCTCAGAAGTTGGTTTTAATTTTAGTCTGTTGAAGGTCCCAGATTATTACTTATCCCGCTGACGTAGTAACACAAAGTGCTCCTGGCATCTGACACGAGAAGACCTGTGTCCTAATTATTTTCTAGTTTTTGGTACATCAAATGATTTGATGAAAGTTTTTTTTTGCCTTTCTTTCATTCAAAACTCTATAATTTTCTTAAAACATATCCTACGAACCTCATTAAGGTGACAATTCATAGACAACTCTTTCCCTCTTTCAATGGGTTTTCAACTACTTCTCAACCCTGGTCCCATTATGAATTTGAATATGATAATTTCAAATATCAAAAATATGAAAAATTGTCACTAATTTAATAAATAAAAATAACTAACTGTCGGAACATATGTTGTAACACATCATTACGAATCACCCTGCGTAGGTCCATAATTCCGGCTTTATTTAGATCCAATTCGAAAAAATATGTCACAATGTTTGATACACATTGAAACAATTGTTTTCTTTTCTAAAAACAGTACTTTTTTACTAATTTTTATTACATTTGTTTATAAAAAGCGAGCGTCAAATTCTGATGCACTCAACATTCACACAAAGTTACGCTGCTTGCATCAGTATTTTTTCTGTAATATAATGCTTCGCTCGAGGAGTATAGTTAAACACAGGGACCGAAAATAACAATTATTTTCAATTTTTCCAACCAAAAAATCATGTAGACAAATTTGTGGGAAAATTGGTTTAAATGTAGCATTATGATTCTTATGGCCTGAGCTTTAAGAATTTTATGTGCATTTTAAATTTGTGATTTTTTCGAAAAAGATCAAAAGAAAAAAATTATTTTCGCATTTTTATTTTTAAAATCAAAAATAAAAATCAGAAAATGTTTTTTATTTTAAAAATCAGAAATAAAAATCGGAAAATGATTTTTATTATAAAAATCAGAAATAAAAATCAGACTATGATTTTTATTTTTAAAATCAGAAATAAAAATCAGAAAATGATTTTTATTTAAAAAAATCAGAAATAAAAATCAGAAATTGATTTTTATTTTAAAAAATCAGAAATAAAAATCGGAAAGTGATTTTTATTTTTAAAATCAAAAATAAAAATCAGAAAGTGATTTTTATTTTTAAAATCAAGAATAAAAATCAGAATATGATTTTTATTTCTAAAATCAAAATAAAAATTAAAAAATAATTTTTATTATAAAAATCAAATATACAAATCAGAATATGATTTTTATTACAAAAATAAAAATAAAAATCAGAATATGATTTTTATTTTTAAAATCTAAAATAAAAATCAGAAAATGTTTTCCAGAGGTGTCCGGCATGATCAATGTTTAGTATTGGGTGCATTGCTATCACATTCAACAGATAGCCCTCCCATTGCCGTAAAATATTTAGCTTAGCGTGTGTTGCGTTTACGTCCGCTGGCGCAGTTTAAATAAATGTCAAAGCAATTTCAAAGAACTTTCGGAGATTTAAGATTTTAAACAAACGAACATTTACATTTATATATGTTTTAAAAATAAAAGCCATTTTTCGATTTTTTTTTTTTAAATAAAAATCATTTTGTGATTTTTATTTCTGATTTTCTGATTTTCATATTCTGATTTTTATTCTTGATTTTAAAAATAAAAATCACTTTCTGATTTTTATTTTTTATTTTAAAAATAAAAATCACTTTCCGATTTTTATTTCTGATTATAAAAATAAAAATCAATTTCTGATTTTTATTTCTAATTTTTTTAAATAAAATTCATAATCTGATTTTTATTTCTGATTTTTATAATAAAAATCATTTTCTGATTTTTATTTTTGATTTTAAAAATAAAAATCATAATCTGATTTTTATTTCCGATTTTTATAATAAAAATCATTTTCTGATTTTTATTTCTGATTTTAAAAATAAAAAGCATTTTCTAATTTTTATTTCTGATTTTAAAAATAAAAATCAAAACATAATTTTTATTGCTGTCCAGAAAAATAACAGTCAGGAAATAATTGTTTAGATCTGATTTTAACCGAAAATATCATAACGGTTACGGTCCCTGGTTAAATAAGTTCATTGTTAATTCTCGACCTAAATTGACTTATTGCAATAAATATTATTTACGGATATAAATACGTTTTGCTTAAATTTTTTTAATGTCAGCTACCTTCTGTTGTGCGATATGGAGCCCTAATTAATTTTTTGACGCGTAAATTGTTGTGGTGAAATACCTTTTAAAAATTTGCGGCTTGTGGATATTAAAAACGAGCGTCCGGCACTCTTAAGTGCAGACGATATTTCTCAACAATTAATACGGACAAAGAAAAATAATAATAATCACAACGCGTGATGAGTCAATAATAAACGGGAATTTTCCGATAACAATTTCTAGGAGATCTTGAGTCCCCAACTGATTGGAAAAAATTGAGTTTTATCCAAGCAGTCGAAACGCGCGGACGCGAAATCAATTCAAGTGAGTTGAAACCGAATAGGTTACGGTAAATCCTCGGTAGATCAGTTAAGTGAGTGATAAGTTTAGTGTTAAATGCTAGTAAATAAAGAAAGAATCAAAATATACAGTGAGCGAAATTAACTTAAAGCCACCTAGTGTAAGTGCTGATTATGTCATAAAGGAGACATAGAAAAACGTTTTCATATATACAAAGTTATTTACTCCACTTAACAAATGCACACATAGTTTTAATAGTTGTTATATTAGGTATATATATTACATTATTCTTTTAATAACCCTTTTTTGAAATTTAAACAACGATATAAAGATAAAGCCGCGAAAATCAAACAAAACTTAATTCCTTCCATCAAACCTTCATTTTTTCTTAGTTCTAGTATTTTGTAGAACCTCCTTGATTTTGGATAACTTGGAATATACGATTAGGCATGGAATTGATCAATTTTCTTAAAGTTTCAAGTGAAATTCCACTCCATGCCTTTTGTATAGCTGATTTTAGCTCTGCAACGGTTCCGTATTGCTTGCCATTTTCGTACACTTTTCGAACTAATATACCCCCAAAGATTCAAGTCCGGACTACGTGCGGGCCATGGTAAAACTTCAATATTTACATCTTGTAAATATTGTTTCACAACTTTAGCTGTGTGAACAGCTGCATTATCATGCTGAAATGTAAAATTTGGACCTCTAACTTGCTCAACATGTTCATCGAAAACCATTTGGAGTAAATCTACGTAAATTTCCGCATTCATTTTAGAAGGAACCCACATCAAAGGAACTGTTCCGTTGTATCCAAAGGCTCCCCAAACCATGACAGTTCCACCTCCAAAATTGCGGCTCATTTTAATTTCCTTGGCATCCCGGATATCATGCCAATAGTATTGGCAGCCATACGGGCCGTCTAAATTAAATTTTTTTTCATCACTGAAAAGAATTGTCTGCCATTTTTCAGTCCAGGACATGCAGTTTTTTACAAAACTCAGCCTGGCCGTCTTATGCTGGGTGGTCAAAGGAGGTTTCTTCAGCCTTTTAGTGTATACTAAAGTGGAGCTTGACTTTAGTATTTGCTGAACTCTTCGTATGCTTACTAGCAACTCTAATTTTGCTATTATTTTCGATGCACACAGTTTTTGTTTTCTGGCCTCGTTTAAAATTTGTGATTTTATTTTTGTCTGTTAGTTATTTTTTTCGGAGCGCCTTTTGCCTTTTTAGTTCCGTATTATTTGCCCAAGTTGACGTAGTTGTTTATAACAGTACGGGATCTGTCCATTCTTAGAGCAATTTGCCTGTTAGAAAGCCCCGAGTCCTTATAAGCTGAAACAGCAGCTCTCTCACTTCACTTGATCATTTTTTTCGACCCATTACTAAAAACATTATACCCATTAAAGAAAATGCACACTTTTAGAAAGAAAAACACTCACGTGATTATTTTACGATAAAAGTTTAAATTATTTTCCGGAAATTCTTCTTCAAAGTGTCAAAACAACTGACTGGCTTTAAACTAATTTCGCGGTAAAAAGTAGGCCGTGAGTGGCTGATTACAACTAATGCAACCTATCTCAGTACCAAGAAGTAAATGAATCATGGAAAAGTCATTTAAGTGCATTGTTAGAGCATAATGCGACGAACTCAAAATTAAATCTGAGTAACTCCGCTTGCAACGAGAAGCACAAATGGAAAAAATAAAAGAAAAAAATTTACGCTTTCAAGAAAAACTTGCTCAAATTCCGGGATGCTCGCGAGTTTTCCCTACTGATAGATTAAAAAATTTAAGCAAAAGTGCTCTAGATATAAGTACGAATAGTGAACCAGTGCGAATGAATTTACGATAACCGGTAACAAGATAAAATTACTGAATGCGAGTATCGAAAATAGTTCTATTCGGGCCGAAACAAGAATTTTTCTCCACGTAAAGGAAAAGTAAATAAACTAAACGCTGTTCTTGCTAAGCTAAAATTTCACCAGTCTCCAAAAAAACGCGTGAAAACCGAAGATAAACACTCGCGAAAAATTTTTTGTAGAATTGATGGTAGAGATTTAGCATAGATTCACAACATAGCGTTTAACGTCAATATATATGTAAAAGGTAAATGAATCAAGTGAAAAGAAATAAAATTAAAGAAATCGAAGAAATTGCGATGCTAGGAGCTGTTTTCTTCTTGCAATTGCTTACGATCCAAAGACGAAGCCCTTCCGTACGGGTAAATCCTTATCTCCAGAAACGAAAAACCAAAGGCCGATTCGCAACAGCTGTAAGTACACATTAGTAAATTTCATAATTTGATATTAATTCACACTTTAATTTAGTTCTTCGACATGGTACAAAATCCTAGCGTTTTCAGAGAAAATTTTCATATGGACCTAAAAACTTTCCATACTCTGTTCAGGATGATAGAGCCAGAATTGCTTCCAAAAAGGAACACGCATCCTGATGCAATAAATGCATTGGAAAAATTTCTCCCTCCAGTGTTAAACACGGATGTCTTCCTTTTCGAAGGCTTTTTCTTGGGTATTTCATTAATAAAATATTCTTCAAAAATAACCTCGTCTACGGTGTTTTCCATCTCTGTTCAAATATTTATTTATTATTCTATTAATTATTATTCTATTATTCTATTATTTATTATTCTATTTTGTTTTATCGCTTTACCTCTACGTTCTTCAAATACAATTTCAATAAAAATTCAAATTCAAATTCAAATGCCGCAAATCCTTCAAATGTCAAAATTCCGCCGCGAATAAATGCTATGTACATTCACAGGCTAGCTAAAATCTTGGGGAGAGTTTTGCAGCGCACCTAGTGGCTTATCCGTGAAACAAACCATTTAGCGAAGGAACAGCGTACCCCTTCGCTAAATTCCGCAGCGGAATTTTAGCTTTTCATTTCGCCAGGCGGAATTTTGTATGGAAAATTTCGTTTAGCGCGAACAGCATACTACCCTTAAATAAAAAAATGAAACAGGAAAACTAATAAAACTCGCGACCCAGGTAGTCCCCATATTTTCAGGTGTGTTCAGCCCCCAAGTGAGCCAAGAACTCCAAACTATTACGTACTGTTGTAAATAAGCACAACCCTGTCTCTCAGAGGAGGAAAAGTTAACATTTCCACGAATTCTGATCACCCGTCTCCGAGGTGCAGCATATCTGCTATTTACAGGAGATGCTCCTCTGTCGTTCTAAAATTTCGAGACAATCAGGCATATTTGTGCCTTGGGAAAGATACTTGGAACTGATGAATAAATTAATTAACTACAGCTAATTCCCGATGGAATCCCTCAATGCCTTCATGGCAAGATTGCAATATGCGCTGGCCCAATGTAAAGAGGCAGCAAAATAAAAAAATCCGGCAGCGGCAATAACACTCATAGCCCAAATGGAGGAATTTGCGAAGAGCGCATTCCATAGAGGGGTAAATAATTGCACCTCCGACAGTACCTTCGGATTCTGAATGATACCGCTCTTAGTCTTACAAGGAGAAGGCACCTGGTCGCATTCACCGATTTCGCTCAAATTTATAGCACATGTAGGGCTTGGCAACAAATGAAAGTACCCGAAGTGGGAACTCCAGATGGCCACGCGTTTACAAAATAATAGTGTACAAAAATTTTTACGCGGCTCTAAATCCCATTAATTGTAACACATTCCCAAAGCGGTGGCTGGTGCAGTGGTGAATAGTTGGGCTTGGGATTCAGAGGTCACGGGTTCGAATCCCAGCGTGGGGATGCTTTCTTTTCAGATTTTTCCCAATTTTTATAAGATTCGAGTGCGCAATTAAATGAAGTAATACATTTTTTATTTTTTTTATTTATTTATACGCAAAAGGCATAAATAAGGAAAAAAATTTGGATGGAGGACTTTTCAGCAAAGAATTGTAATTAAAGCGAATACCAAAAGACTTTGTACATTCAAATTCAAACTTTTATTATTTTTCATGATGAATTACATTTGGCGGGATGATATTCATTATAGAAGCAGGGGAAACAGTAATTATTTCTGCATTTAGCACAGGTTATAAATGCCGCATTTGTACAATTACAGTAGAACGCCGATTATCCGAACGCCGAATAACCGAATCGCCAATTATCCGAATCAGTCCTAAGCGTAATATAAAAAATTAAAACCAAGTAATTTTTCAATAAAAAAAGTTTTGTGGGGACGCAAGAATACAAAAATACGAGTGACAATTGCCGTGTTCAATATTGGTAGTCAGAGAGTGCCAGTTTTGAGGTGAGCTCGAAGCTCCAGCCAAACAAACATATATAGATATACTTTTCACCATATACGTACCAAGCTATATATTCAACAAGCTCAAAACTGGTAGTCTCTGGTTGCCAACTTTGAACCTACCAGTCTATGTCCGATTATCCGAATATTCGATTATCCGAATCGACCCCGGTCCCAATTGATTCGGATAATCGGCGTTCTATTGTACGTTGTTTCAACGTCTCCATACAAAAGCAAACTTGATTCACATTCATAAAAACCTCTCTCATCGCAAAGTTTAGCAGCGAACACGCGTAACGTAACACGTCACCTAATATTGGAGCGGATAGTTGGTGATGAACGATCGAATGTACTTTTATACAGTCTTCTCGGGATGTGATTTATTTTTCTTGCTCGATGAAATAAGAGAACTTTTGTATTTTTTTATGAAGTTTTTCTATGGAGACGTTGAAACAACGTTAAGATTGTAAAAATGCAGCGTTTATAACCTGTGCTAGATGCAGAAATAATTACTGTTTCCCCTGTTTTTATAATGAATATCACCCAAATGTAATTCATCATGAAAAATAATAAAAGTTTGAATTTGAATGTACAGAGTCTTTTGATACTCGCTTTAATTACAATCCTTTGCTGAAAAGTCCTCAATCCAAATTTTTTTTCCTTATTTATGCCTTTTGCGTATAAATAAATAAAAAAAAATAAAAAATTTATCACTTCGCTTAATTGCGCACTCGAATCTTATAAAAATTGGGAAAAATCCGAAAAAAAAGCATCCCTACGCTGGGATTCGAACTCGTGATCTCGGAATCCCAAGCCCAACTATTCACCACTGCACCAGCCACCGCTTTGGGAATGTGTTACAATTAATGGGATTTAGAGCCGCGTGAAAATTTTTGTACACTATTATTTTGTAAACGCGTGGCCATCTGGAGTTCCCACTTCGGGTACTTTCATTTGTTGCCAAGCCCTACATTTGCTATAAATTTGAGCGAAATCGGTGAATGCGACCAGGTGCCTTCCCCTTGTTAGTCAGCACCGGAGGAATTTCAGCAGGACTCGCTAAACATCCAAAATTCCATAATGAGCCAAACTTTTAACCCGGGAATAACTATACATATTTATTTCCGCAATATCCAACGGACACCTCACTATACATGTAACAATGCCATTCAGGCTACTCACACTCAATCGCATTTTAGTGAAAATCTCGGGAGTCACAGTACAAATTCGATACCACACAATCAGGGTTATGAAAGAAATTACCCCACAGCATCCCTAAGTAGCTTGTGAGAGCAAAATCGACGCACGACGCCCGATAAAACAAAAAAGATGGTTTCAAACGCTATATGCACTTGTTGCAATAAACGCTGACATACGTAACCACGTAAAGAGAAGGAACACGCCGGTATGCGTAATATGCCAAGACTACGGGCACACAGCAAACACATGCAGTAACGATCGCGTTAATCAACTGGCACGTCTAATAGACCGCATTCTGAGCCACACACACACAGGCAACATTGACCGTCGCGTATCCAACGTGCGGTCAAATTGGAACATGTGCTAGAAAAAACAAAGATATGTCCGCCAGATTCCGGGAAACATTGTACGGTTGAGCCCGAAATCCCCGGCTCGACTTTAAATTGTAAAAAGAAAATTTTGGGATGTATTCAGCCGCCCAAGCCCAGTACCCTCGTAGTGGTACTGCCCATAGATATTGGTCGAAATATTGTAAAAAGACCCAACTAGTGGTGGATACGGGCGCTGAGATAAGCTTGATCCAAAAGTAAAGCTTTGAATTCTCTCGAGTCAATGAACTCTGAGAAAACGTTCACCTTGCAATTTCCATTTGCCAGGGGACGTATCCTGGAAAGCTGCCATGGAAATTTCATAAATAAAATATCCAAAAATCGGAAAGTTAAAATTTCCTGTACTTTCCAGATAATGTTGCAGAAGATCTACCAGATCTTTCCCACGATGGGCTATTAGGAATGTTGAGGGCCCGAATAAAAAATTTCGATTTCCGCGCACGGAAATCAATAAAGAGAAATTCTCAAATCCAATATAACTCGATACGGAGTAAAATAATACCCGAAAGACAACAGAAAATTAAACTCAGGTAGAAGTGTGGAACCCAAATGGGTTAACTAGTCATACTTTCGGAGTATCTAGTAAAACAGATGCTGGTTGCAAAGCCCTAGAAAGGCCAAGGGTAGATGAGAATGAAATTCCAGCAGATACATCTCGAATCAGGCATTATAATGTATTTCTAAGAGAGCCAATAAGCGTGCCTGCTAGACTGCAGATAGTGGCTAGAAATCCGTTGATACTACGGGAAGAAATACTCTGTTTGTCTCAAGAGATATGCAATGGAGCCTTCCTGGCTAATAGTATCATCTCCTCAAATAAAAATAAAGAAGTCCCGATCGGAATCCTCAACGTTAATGATTCCCCAGTATTTCTGACCAATTTTAATTTACAATCAGTCAATGATTACTCAGTAGCCCTAATATATTCCATAGCGGATACCCAAATATCAAACGAGACGGCAGAGCCACTCGGAGAAGATAAAAAATTCGAATAAGATTAATATACACGATCAAAGAGTTGAGTGGGCCAACGAACCTTGAATTAGGGACAAACGGCGCAAACGCCCACTCTCATAGGCTACAAAACGGTGCAAAAGCCCACTCAAACATGCAACAGAACCTAAAATTAAATAACAAAGGCTGAAAAGCCCACTCAGGCAGGCCAAACAGCCTAGAATAAGAAATAATCGGCTTAAAAGCCCACTTAAATTGGCCAAAGAACCACAAATTAAAAACACAAGACCAAAAAGACAACGAAAATCTTATAAATTATGGTACGGGCCAAACAGCCACAATTTCAAACGTCCGAAATCCTAGGACAGACAGATCATATAAACAGAAAAAATGTAAATGCAAACAATTACATAGCCAGGTTGGAACAAGAGTCCAATTTTAAATAGCAAAGAAAAGGCTGAAATATTGAAACTATGCCAATAACATAATAACAGAGATGATGTTTGTGCCACAAAAATGCTATCACGCATATAATTCTGGTGGTGGTCAAGTACCAAAAAATCAAAAAAAATGTACCGATTACCGGAAACACAACATGAATTAATCAAGGACCACATTGATATAGTGCAGACAAGAACAAGCTCTTGGAATTCGCCACTATTAGTAGTTCCTAAAAAACAAGGAGTGGAAAATGGAGAGTTGTTGTCGAATTTCGGAAATTAAACGAACAAATCATCGGGTATGCTTTCCCTCTCCCCCGAATCGAGGATGTTCTCGATCAGCTAGACCGATCACGGTACTACACTGCCCTCGAGTGGATACGAGCAAGTTCTGGTAGACCCAAAAGATCGCCCTTTGGCACAAGCTATAGCCATTACGAATTTAAGAGGGGAAGTCCATGTAAACGCCTTAAAATCAGTCACATATTAAAGATGTTTTAGAAGGTGATAAACAAATTTTATTGTTTTAAATTTTTAACATAACTTTATTTAATTTTTCTAAAGTATAAAAAAAAAACTTTTTTTAATGGCGGCTCAGTATAATTTTTTGTCTGTCGTCTCCGACGCGAGGTCCCAAAGTGCTCCACTTGTCATACATTAACCATTGATCGGAAACAGAAAAATTAAATTGTTTTCTTTTTATAACATATTAACGGGAAGAATAAACCTATAATACTAAAAAAAGCATAAAATTCAATATCAAATAAGCCTTTGAAAAATAAGTCAGAATTTTGGGCAAAAAGTGCTTTATTAATGCGAAATATCTGAATATTTTAGGTTTATCCTTCAGATAATAATGTAGAGTAAAACCTCTCAAAATTTCAGGCAAATTGGTTAATAAAAAAAGCATGTTAAAAAGGAAGATATTTTGTGAGGAAATTCACCACAATTAGATAGGTAAAATCGGTACACAAAAAAATGGCGGTTGTTTGAAAAAAAAAAAAAATTTTTGAAAAAATCGCCTTTTTTTCCGCTTTGTACGGTTTGCAAATATGTTTTTTATCAACTTTTTCGGATTTTCTGGTGAATTGCCCTACAATAGATCTTAACAAACAAAACGCTATAAGGTTTATTCAAATCGGTTCAGGAAATCCAGAGATTGACAAACAGTGTCGTATTTTAAAGATCTAGCGAGACAAAACTAATTTTTAGTACTTCTCTGAATAAATTTAACAGTTAAGTATGTGAATTGACAGTAGACAACTTACACTACATTAAATCAACATCTTTTCTAAGAAATCGCGCCGAACAAAAGATTGAGAGATGTTGTCCCAACATATGCACTCCGCGGTCGTTTCATTCGTCTGAGTTCGCTCGATCAATGCGCTGTATTTCTGTACGTTAGTGGTGATTTTCCAAATTAATCTCGAGGTAAGTTTACATACATTTTTTTTTTATTATTGTGTTAATTTAATCGTGAGATCCATGAGAATAGTAACAAAATATGACTATGACAAATTGCACTTGAGGTTTAGTTTATTATTCCGCATTATTCCGATCACATGTTATATTATTATAGAAGAGCAACTGTTAGTTTTTATGAAACATGACACTCATACATGGTTTTCGTCTTTTCAGAATGACCTCGAAAATATGACGACGTTAATTTTTCGTTGTTTGGTTTGCAAATTCATTCTTCTTACATCATATTCAAGAAGAACCTTGAAGACCCGAGGTTCAGATGAAGATTCTGAATTATGCACCATTAGTTCTTTAAAGCACCCCACACAAAACCTATTGAAAAAAACGTTCGGGCAATTTTGCTATTTACCCACGGAATCGATAGTTCATGACGTGCTGATTAAAAGGCTCCATAGGACGTAGGTCCGGAAACTCGATTTATAATGTCGTTTCAATGTCAAACCGAGAGGAAATGGTTATAAAAATCTTGAAAAAATCGTGTATATGTTTTTGGAGGCTTAAAAAAAAAAATTCAAAAGCTACTTATACTGCATCATTACAATGTATAACAATAAAAAAGGTCATTCAAATGTTGGTACCAAATATTTACAAAATGGCGGATCCAATATGGCCGCCATTACAGAAAAAAAAATTGTTTTGCAAATTCAGAGCAAGCGAGTAATCATTATATATATGGGACGTTCCACGTCAAACGGATCAAAGCTGTGCCCAAAATTCAGCTTGATTAATTAAAACGTATAATAGCTCAAAAGACTCGTTATTGAATCCTCTTTTCAATAACGTGTGGCTAAATGTGGAAATTCAAGATGGCGGACTTAATATGGCGGCTAAAAGTTGGCCAAAAATCGGATGGTCGGACTAAAAGTGTTGCAAAAAAAAAAATGGTTTGGTGGATATAATCGGATATAGGCTTAAAATATTCCTTATATATGTAGCTTTAAAGTTGCCATAGTAGGATTATCAAATCCAACATTGCCGGTCCGAAATGGCGACGAAACTAAGAAGTATCGTCGATGCACTCAAGAATCATTGATCGGACGCACGTTTTTAACATAAAAAAATTATTATATGAACTTAAAATACTCCTTTTCCGTCAAACATTTAAAACTGAAATGTTAACCCTGCCAAATTCAAAATAGCGGACCCTAAAGGGTGGAAAATCTGCGAAAATCACCAAATAGTGCAGAAATCATTTGTAAATATTTGGTACCAACATTTTAACCTTTTAAGGACGGGGAAAATTACGTTAAAATTGAACTTTTATTAGACATGAATATTATAAATATATTCAATGAACTTCTTATGTGGAGTCCCCCCCCCTCCTTGCTGGTCGATATATCGACCAGGCCCGTCCGCAACGGAAAGTTCCATGTAAAAAATTTGGCGCGACGGTTTGAAAGTAATTTTCTCGGTAATTTGATGCGCTGAATACGGGAAAAAACGTGAAAATTTCAATTTTTGACCTTGAATTCACCTTACAGATGAGTTTCGCGATTCGTGGTACTATATTTTTCGTAATCAATACATAAAAAAGGTAGGTATGCCAACTTTCAGGGCGAAATAGCAAACAAATATTTGACTTTTAAATAGCAATTTTCAAGGTCAAGGATGCCTCCAGGTATTTTTACACTCTTTTTCACATATTCAGCGTATCAAAAAATGTAGGTATGCCAACTTTCAGGGCTAAATAGCCGAAAAAATTTGACATTGAACCGCCATTTTCAAGGTCAAGGATGCTTCCAGGAATTTCTATATTATTTTTCCCATATTTAGCGCATAACACTTTCCCTGAAAAACATCAAATATTATGTGTCCTCTGGTTGGTCCATATATCGACCACTCCCGTCCTTAAAAGGTTAATGACCTTTGTTGTTGTTATACATTGTAATGATTCAGTATAAGTAGCTTTTGAACGTCTTATTTTTTTAAATAAATCGTTATGTAAATCATTGAAATTGAACAGTTAAAGTTTCGGCATTTTCAGGCGGCCATATTTAATTTTTGGTGAAAAAGTGTTTAAATCTGATCTCAGATTCGGAAAGAGCAGTTCTTTTTACTTAAGAATATGTTTTTTTCTAATATTATTTTCTTAGTTTTAGGTTTTTTACAGACGAAAAACCAATCGACTATAAAATGTCCGCTTGGGAAGAAATGGGTTAAGCGCATGCCATTTGGGCTTAAGGGAGCTCGGGCTACATTTCAGCGTCTTATGAATTATGTACTAACAGGTCTTCAAGGATTGGAATGCTTTGTTTATCTAGTAGATGATAGAGTCATATTTATAAAATATCTAGAAGATCATAATTGCCAATTTCGCAAAGTTTTCGATAGATTACGTGAGAACAATCTAAAATTAAACCGGAGAAATTCAATTTCTCCGAAAAGAACTAGTCTACTTGGGTCGTAAGTGTAAGTGAGGAGAACTACCAGATCCCAGTAAAACAGCGTGCATTCAAGCACTAAGCATAAAGTACCTAGAGGACTCAGTTCGAACAAAAAGTCGACGAAATTTTTCTTCTTCTTCGCTTTACCGTGGATCCCACCAGTTCATTCTCTCAGATGAGAGCTCGAGTGAACTGATAAAAGTTCATTTCTTATATGAATGGCATTGGGATCTACTGCAAAGCAGGCACATGACGATTTTCTCTTGCCTTCCGTCTCCGGCTCCGCCAATAAATCTCTACTAGAACTGTGTGCTTGCTTGTACGACATAAATATGTGTGCTGCTTGCTATTTCCTTTATGCTTAGTGATTCAAGACTTCTTAGTTCGTCGAACTGGAAGAGAATTCAACTCTCCTCATTTATCTCGATTTCAATAAACCCTTTAATTTAACTATGGATGTGAGCAATGTGACATTGGGAGCTGTTCTCTCTCAGGGAGAAGTAGGACAAGATCAGCTCATTGCTTACGTTAACCTTAAAAAAGGCCGAACGTAACTATTCCACCACAGAAAGAGTTATAGGCAGTTGTTTGTTTGTTTGCTACGGGAAATTTTAGATGCTAAGTACCTTCAAGGTAGAAAATTCACAGTCTGTACAGACCATAAGTTCTTCAACAAGCTTTCCGAGTTCGAACACAATACAATAAAATCCCGGAAAATATGATATAATACGAATGCAGATTTTTCAAACCGCATTCGAGGAGAAGAGGGCGATAGCAAAGAAAGCCAAATCTTCACAGCAAAGCCAAAAATCCATTATTTTTGGACTATGAATTGGGAGAAGAATCGCCCGCACTAGGGCACATAAAAGGAAAGCACAACAGAACGTGCCCGAAAATGAAATAACAAACTAGGAGGTAAAACAAACGTGCAAACAAACGCAACAGTTGATCTCTGATCAAAACAAAAAAACTCTCAAAGGACCCCGCACAAATTCTATGGAAATCGGGTCCCGGTCAAATTCGCTGAAACTTTGCAGAAAGGTAGTTCTCAACCTGCTGATCAAAAGTCTCAATGGGCCCGATTTCCACGCGATTTCCAATGGAATATCAAAAGAGATCCTCAGCCTGTTTACAACCATAAGAGCGCCGCTACAGCCTCCAAAAATTATACGCAACTGCTAAAATAAATACACTGTCGGCCAAAAGTTTCTTCTCTCCCCGTAATTTAAAAAAACAGATAACAATTATTATGTGAAATATTGTATAGTCACAGTATATAAATATGTATTTGATTTACACTGATCCAATCAAATTCACTCAATGCACTCGGCGCTAGCCACGACATAATTTAGAAATTGCGCAATGTTTTGTAATTTGCATAGATATGGATAGGGATAATTAATTAATTAATTAATGATGATTAATTTAGTACAGCACAACGAATTCTCAAGATGAGAGGGGGAGGGGGGACTTTTCGCCGACAGTGAATTTTAGCAAATAAAGGAAAGTCGAAAATATATTATGACAAGAACGTTAAACCGCAATTTGTTCACGTAGGGATAAAATCCTCCTCAAGAGCGAAAATAAAAGGCATAAGCTAGCAGAAATCTGGATAGGATCACTAAGCATACAGCATGTGTTAGGCTCAGTGATACGACCCTACCTCGTAACTGCGATCCCCACACCGGTTAACACGGAAATAAAAATCGGTGAACGCACAAAAGTAATTCATAATAATCGATACAAAAGATATTTCTAATAAAATATAAAATTTTTTCTTAATACACAATAACAATAATAATTTAAACGAAATTGTATTATTAAATAATAATAATAATAAAAACAACAACAAAAAATAAAGAAATATACATACATATATAAGCGATAATATCAATTAATAGATCATTTAAAAATTCGAAAGAAAACTCATAACACATGAAAAAAAAAATGTCGGTACAGTCGAGCACGTTATCATTAGACACGGTGCAAATGCGGCATAAACAGTAATACAACCCCAACCGTAATTAAAAAAAACAAACACATGCGGACACAACCAACAAGATTTGCTTGCCAATGTGTCTTTCTTCTTTTTAGTCGTACCTCCCCAGGAATAATAACATTGTAAACAAATGTCTTTTTTCTAGTTCAGGGGCAATTAGCAGTTAAGTACATATATAACCTTGAAATGTAAAAAACTTAGGTTAGGTCAGGGCCAGCTAGAATATGAAGCGGTAGATTAATATTTTTCAGAGTTTGAGAGCAACAGCAGATAGTAAGTACAGTACAGAACATTGTGCTATAGGTACTTGCTGTGCTTTCTGAAAGTTCAATTTATCTTTGCTGCGCTTGCTGCTGCTGATGGAAACTTAAGTGCTGAGCTGATTGCGCTGTTGAACTTTTATTGCTATCAAGTGAAATGCTGCTGAACGGTTACCGTGCTATTGACTATTGCTCCAGCGTGATATTGAAAGCTGTGGGAGTACTGCATTAACAGGGCTCTTTTTCTTTAACGATAGTTACAAGTCTCCGTCAGTAACCGAGTCCTATTAATTAATAATAGTAACTGGTAACTGCCACCTATATAAAGCAGGGTTTTAAAGCACCAGTAAATCATGTGTTTATTCCGCTGTTTGAAATGCTGGGAACTGATTGGGATTGGACTGTAGAATTAGCGTGATGTTCTCAGTCAATCTATACATATATATAAAAGAAAGTCGTGTTAGTTACACTATATATAACTCAAGAACGGCTGAACCGATTTGGCTGAAAATTGGTGGGGAAGTAGCTTAGAACCAGGAAACGGATATAGGATACTTTGTAGGGTTTCAAAATGGCGAATCCAAGATGGCGGATGAAAATTTTAAATTTGAAGCGATTTTCATGAAAATTGGTATATAAAGGTTTTGCGGGATGGGGATTTCAAATCCGCTGTCCAAATTTAGAAATTCAAGATGGCGGATTTTAATGAAAATTAGTACAATGAATGTTTTGAGGTCACTGATTTTGAATATTATCAAAATTTAGAAATCCAAGATGGCCGACCCAATATGGTGACCAAGATTTCTCGATTTCAACGGATTTTAATGAAAATTGGTACAATGATTATTCTGAGGGCACTAATTTTGAATATTACCAAAATTTCCATATCCAACATGGTGGATCCAACATGGCGACCAGAATGTCTCGATTTCAACGGATTTTAATGAAAATTGGTACAATGATTATTCTGAGGATACAAGTTCCGAATATTATCATTTGTAAATCCAAAATGGCGGATCCAATATGGCAACCGAATATCTCGATTTCAACGGATTTTAATTAAAATTAGTATAATGATTATTCCGGAGCCACTAATTTCGAATATTATCAAAATTTCCATATCCAACATGGCGACCAAAATTTCACGATTTCAACAGATTGTAATAGAAATTAGTATAGTGATTATTCTGAAACCACTAATTTTGTATATTATTAAAATTTCTAAATGCAAGATGGCAGACCCAACATGGCGTCCAGAATGTGTCGCTTTCGACGGATTTTAATGAAAATTGGTACAATGATTATTCTGAAGCTACAAATTTAGAATATTATCAAAATTTGTAAATCCAAGATGGCGGGTCCAATATGAGACCAAATTTCTTGATTTCAACGGATTTTACTGAAAATTAGTACAATGATTATTCTGAGGTCACTAATTTCGAATATTAGCCAAATTTCCAAACTCAAGATGGCGGATCCAATATGGCGACCAACATTTCTCGATTTCAACGGATTTGAATGAAAATTGGTACAATGATTATTTTAAGGCCACTAATTTTGAATGTTATTAAGATTTGGAATTTCAAGATAGCGGATCCATAAAGGGGTTTTCGAGTTGAAACAATTTCTAGGGTATAACAAACTAGAACATTTGAGAAGTATTTAATTAGTAAGTATTTACCCAACGCCGGGTGAAACTGGGTAACCCAGCTAGTATATAATATATTCTAAATCCTGACTGAAAAACAAAAAGGCATCAATTTCCGCGAAGAAAGAGTTAACAAGTACAAAAAACTGTATATTAAACATTTTTGAAATATCATTAAAAAATAACGGATCTTCACTATCTCTATTGTTTTAGTGTTTTTTTTTTTAATTGACTTTTAAAAATTACAAACGTGTATACAAATTTGAATTTTCCGCCAAACAATTTCGAACAAAATATGATGTTGTAGGTGACAAAAAACCCTATAATTTGAGAAAAAAAAAATTTCCTACGTTCATAAGAAACCAAGATGTCGCCAAAACACTGAAAACCACGTGTTAATTTTTTTTTAGGTTATGTGAGGGTCTGTAGGTCTGAACATTTCAGCAAAGATGTACTTTTGCATGTACTATATAAGGATATTTTTTTAATTTTTCTTAACCGGCCTTAGACCCTTTCATTTTTGCACCGAGTGACGCAATTTTCATAAAGTTTTAGCGACCCTTTGTCGTCCACTTTCATTGCTGTCATTTTATGTCTTTTGTGATATCGAAGCTAGCTGTCCAAAAAATTTCAGCCTTAGAACATATCAAAACCATTAAAATTGTCATGTTTGAATTTCCATTACCACCCACGTCTTCCGGGCCGAAGTACCAGAAATACCTTTTCATAAATACCATTAGTAATCGAGCATTTACAGCTGGAAACAAACCTACCAGAAAATATTTAATTTCCGAATGGATAACAACTTAAGTATTTTTTTTCGGCAGCATGTCAATATAGCAAACGTGGCGACGAAGATTGTTCACTGGTTTATTACTCCATTGCGTATATTATTTACTTATTTCAATTTTATTTATAAATTTCATTTACTCTTATTAAGCCTTTATACATTGCGTTAAAAAAAAATATTAAAAAGGATCGAATAAACTGAAAAACAAACAACCTTACGAGATTTTAATCATTTTCTTTAGAGTAGTCATACTATAACAATGAGCTAAGATGTCATTAGCGCTTCGAAAATTCTCAGTTCAACGGTTCGAGGTTTTTAATTGTGGTGCTTGGATGCCGAAGATTGTGTGTTGAATTTGCGAAAGAGTTAGGTACTTACTGATATGTCCATTTGCGGAATGTTGTTGGTGCGTTAATCCATTTTGGTGATATCCTGGTTGCATCATATCCAGCATAGCTCACTTGAACTGTACGTTACAGAAAACTTAATTTCACTTCACTTGATTAACATTTTTTTTCCGAAATTACACGCATCATTTATTGCACTAGGCTTAATCCACCTGAGTCTACATCACATTGCTGATCGCGTTTACAGATTGATACAATTGATGCCACTACTTCCAGCTAATAACACCCTAACGCACCAACATTTCACATTCCTCTGGGAATTCGAATTAACTGTCCACTGCCGTTTCTGTTTGTGGTTATGATTCGTGACATTAGTCTGAATGCAGTAAGATCAGCATGTAATTCAATCGGCTAAAAATGGTGCGATCGGATTTTCTTGCGACTGAAGTCCGCAGGGAGGTCATTTTGCGCCGCTAAAATGATTATGCAAATTTTTGAAGATCAAGAAGAAAAATAATAAGAGGCGCCACAAGAATCTTTAAATTCAAAAAGTAAACGTCGAAAAGTACAACATATAACAAAAAACGCGGTAATTACGTACCGAAGAGGCCGGGAGACCGACGAACCTTCGCTGAACTGTTATTTTACGATACCAAGGTTGAGAAATTAAGTAAAGTAAATGTTTTTTGCTGGACCTTTGTTCAATGAACTATCGGCAATGGGTCTTGAAATCTTCTCAAAGGTATTTGTACCAGTGGTGCCTCAGTAATATTCAAAATTCTAAACATAACAGAAATGTTTGTTAAAGTTTCCTTTCAGAAATATCTACATAAATTAAATTATATTTGTTTAATGTTAACCCACAAAATTTAATTAACATCTAAGTATTGAGCATCGCTTCGTAATGAAGTACTCATTTTTTATGTGAAAATATGTCCTACATTTGTGGATTAAGTGTATTTACCGCTTCCTCTTTTTGATAACACTTTAATTTTAAGAAGATTCCGATTATATATGTAAGTATGGAAGTAATTAGTTGACAACAGCGACGGGAAACCTCTTGGATGCATTTCCGAAATGACATAATGTGGTAGCGAACGGGTTAATATTTATTCTTAAAACTCAAAACAACCCATTCCTATACATCATCTGTATGTAGATTCACGTGCAAGAACCGATATTCCACAGAAGGAAGAGAAGGTTTACAACATTGATCAGCTCATAACAGAATGAAATATGAATTAAATTTGAGATCTGGACTGTTGATCTTATACAAAAACATTTTGAAATTGATAACAATTGTTAACTGTAACTGTTGTCTTTTTTCTGGCTTTGGCTCTGGTTCAATATCAAATGAAAAAAACGATACAGGTTAATCACCGGGTTAAACATTTTGAGTTTGAGGAGCTGGACTTCCTCTTTTTCTTTTCCTAAGAATTAAATAGTAGACGATAGCTTTCGTCAAAGAAAATTCAAAAGTGATCTTCAAAGTTTTGTTTTTTATTAAATCAACCAATTTTTTATTAATAAAAAAAAGATTTGATTTATTTTGTAACTTTAAATTACCTTTTTACGTCAATTTTAATCATTGTTCATGTACTTCAATTTTCATTGCGACCATCATTTCAGAAATGGAAAACTACAGCAGCGCTTCTGTGCTAGCTCTTTGATCCAGAGCCGAATAAATATCTGGGTTAGTGAGTTGTTGTTGTATTCCCATGTTAAAATGCTGATCCAGAGCCAGAGGCCAATGAAGAAAACACATCTTATATCACTGTGATCTACGATATATAAATAAAAGGCATGACCAGTATATTGATATATTGGTATGACCAATAATATTGGCTGTCTCTGGTATGATTAAGAGAGGACCTTGATTTGGTATTTTGCGGTTTAAGGGGGGAAATAAGTGTAGAGGCTTCAAACAATTCAATTTTCCATAAATCGATTGTATATTCAAAAATATATTCTGAAAATTTCAAAACAAAATTCCACGCCGTTTAAAAGTTATAAGCGTTTCAGTGAGTGTCCCTCAGTCGAACGATTGGAGCGCGTGGCATGTTTAAACTCGTTTTTCTCGAAACTACTTTTTTCGAATTTTTGTAAACTCTACCTGCTACAGTTTTTGATCAACTATTATCAAACTCAGCACATATGTAGTTTCTTTATATAAATACGCTCTATTTGAACCTCAATCCTAAAAAATATCTTTATTTTAACTATTTTTTTATTGCAAAAAAAGTACGAAAAAATGGTACAAAATCATAATAAATTTTGACATTCCTTAAAAAATATTAATTTTCGATTTATTTGTGAGGAGTGAGGTTCAAATAGAAGAGACACTTATAAAAAAAGAAAATTTTTTTGAAAAATTCATTGCAGATGAAAATTGTGACCTCCAGGATGTGCACAAATCGCCCAGCCGGATGGCGATTTACAATATGCGGTAGCTGATATCTCCGTTATTTTTCGCGGAAAATGTTTGAAAATTTCAGAATATACTCTTGAATATATGGTGTATTGTTGGCATGTAAATCGCATATTAGTGCCCGCAATATCCCGCTTGCTAATGACAGTGGTTTAATCGAACAATTATGTGTGCGCATTGACGATGCTAGTGGTAAACAATTATTTTTGTTTCTAAGTTATATTCCGCCTGGTAGTCCAGAGACTATATACATGGATCACGTCATGAATGTATCCAATATCGTTTCGGGCTTTGATGATAACCAGTACGCTTGCATTCTTGGGGATTTCAACTTACCTAATATCATATGGAATTGGATCGAAGATGAGTATCTGGCTATTCCTCTTAACGTTAAATCTTCACCTGAGGTTACTCTTTTAGATTCTTTATTTAGTCTTAATTTCAAACAAATTAATTTGCATGTTAATTTTCTGAATAGGATTTTGGATCTATTTTTTGTGGATAACGAAATTTTTGCTGAAGTAGAAATAGTCACTAATTCATTAGTCCCTATAGATTTATATCATAATGCTTTTTTAATTAATATTATGTTTTTTGATTTTGTTAAGGCTGATACTTCTTTTTCTATTTCATACAACTTTTCGAAAGCTAATTTTGTTGAACTTAATAATTATTTTAGCTCGGTCGATTGGTCCTCTATTTTTAACACTAAAAACGTTCAACATATTTATGAATCATTTCATGCACTGATTTTTGATGGATTTAAACTATTTGTGCCTACTAAAAAGAACGTTGCTAGCACGCATCCTCCTTGGTTTACCAAAGGTCTTCTTCGTTTAAAAAATAGAAAAAATAAAATGCATAAAGTATATAAAAAAACTAATTCTCCGGATGATCCTAAAAGCTTTTGGTCTTTTCTTAAAAAGAGGAAAACAGGTACGGGCATCCCCAATTTCATCAGGATGGGTGACATTACTTCAACCGACTTGACTTCCTCTTGTGATCTATTTGCCAATTTTTTTGAGTCCGTTTATGCTTCTGCCAGTTCTAATATTCAACTTGATATTCACGATTTCAGCAATGCTCCTTTGGATATTGGCATTTTGCAGTTCGATATTTGTGAAGTGTTGGATAAATTAAAATCTATTGATATAAGTTCCACTGCTGGTCCCGACGGAATTCACCCAGTTATCCTAAGAAATTGCTCGAAGTCCCTAGCTTTTCCTTTATGTACCATCTTAAATTTATCCTTGAGTGAAGGTATCTTTCTTGATTTATGGAAAGTCTCCTATATTGTCCCAATCTTCAAGAATGGAGACAGGAGTGATATCTCCAATTACAGAGGAATTTCCAAATCGAATGCAATTTCTAAACTTTTTGAAGGGCTTGTTAATGACAAATTATTTCTACTTGTTAAGGAACATATATCTCAGGCACAGCATGGGTTTTTCTCAGGTAGATCCACTACTACTAATCTAGTTCTAACTTCCAACTTCATTGGTACGCACATGGAAGATAAATATCAAGTGGATACCATTTATTTTGATTTTACTAAAGCGTTTGATCGGGTTAGTCATAAACTTATCTTACGTAAACTTAAAATGTTAGGCATTCATTCTGTTTTTTTGGACTGGATCGCCTCATTCTTGAGTGATAGAAAGGTTTACGTTAAGCTCGGCACGATTAATTCAAGGATGTTTCGTGTTGTCTCTGGCGTTCCTCAAGGAAGCCATTTAGGCCCGCTCTTATTTTTAATTGCTATTGATGATGTGGTTGGTTGCTTTAAACATTCAAAATGCCTCTTATATGCTGACGACTTGAAATTGTTGCTCCCAATTCGCTCCACTGAAGATTGTCATCTCTTGCAACGTGACATTGACAGTCTTGTCATATGGTGTGTTAATAATGGCTTTCTGCTCAATATTAATAAATGTAAATGCATCTCTTTTTCACGTAAGGTCAATACTAATAGATCTAATTTTCACCACAGAATCTCGAATGATCCTATTCAACGAGTTGAGGAATTTAAGGACCTTGGTGTAGTCTTTGACTCTAAGTTGTCTTTCAACAACCATCTCGATTACGTCATTCCTAAGGCCTACTCTCTTCTTGGCTTTATTAAAAGAAATTGTAAGGATTTCTCTGATCCCTATACCTTAAAAACTTTATTTTGCTCCCTTGTTCGATCTGTTCTTGAATATGCTTCCATTGTCTGGTTTCCTATATACGAAATACATATACAGTAGAACGCCGATTATCCGAACGCCGATTAACCGAATTGCCAATTATCCGAATCGGTCCTAAGCGTAATATAAAAAATTAAAACCAAGTAATTTTTCAATAAAAATAGGTTTTGTGAGGACGCAAGAATACAAAAATGCGAGTGACAATTGCCGTGTTCAATATTGGTAGTCAGAGAGTGCCAGTTTTGAGGTGAGCTCGAAGCTCCAGCCAAACAAACATATATAGATATACTTCTCACCATATACCTACTAAGCTATACATATATTCAACAAGCTCAAAACTGGTAGTCTCTGGTTGCCAACTTTGAACCTACCAGTCTATGTCCGATTATTCGAATATTCGATTATCCGAATCGACCCCTGTCTCAAGTGATTCGGATAATCGGCGTTCTACTGTAAATAGAATCGAATCTGTTCAAAAAGCGTTTACTAGATTTGCTTTGAGAAAGCTGAATTGGAATGATTCTCTTCCTGCTTATAATGCTCGTTGTCAACTTATTGATTTGGAATTCCTCTCTCGGCGAAGGAAGGTTGCTGCAGCCATGTTCGTTCGTGACATATTAATGTATAAAATTAATTGTCCTGAACTACTTTCATTATTTGCGCTTTATGCTCCTGAGAGACCGATTCGTGCTAGGAATATGTTATTTACGACTCCCCATCGTACTAACTATGGCGGACGTAACCCTATTACGATTTCGTCTAATCTATTTAACTGTTGCATGGAATCTACCGATTATTGTGTTTCTAGATTTTCATTTAAAAAAGAATTATCTGCCTTTTTTGCATCATCTTCTTGATCTTCGCTACTTATTATTTGCATTTTTGTTATATATCTTTCTAACGTTGTTTTCTCTTCTTTTTTTTCTTTTCTAATTTTAGTAGTCTGAAATGGTTTGTAACCTGTAGATGGGAAATAAATAAATAAATAAATAAATAAATAAATAAATAAATATGTATAAAACGATCCCAAGGTATAAATAAAATACATTTATTTTTTATGTGTTAAAAAAATTCATGAAAATCACTAAAAATACGAAGTCCTACACCTATTTCCCCCCTTTAATATGCCAAAATACGTCACGGTGACAAAGTTGCTTAAAGTATTTTTTGTAAGGGTTTTATTAATGTGTTTAATTTGTTATTTTAAACTGATCGTTTTTTACAATAAAAATGAAAAAGTTTTTTATATAAATTGTAAAAGCTTTTGAGGAAAAAAATCTGCGCTGAAGAAAATGAAAAATTACGATCTAAAATTGCAAAGTAAAAGCTCCTGCGTGAATTATTAAATTAATATTAAAAATGCTCAAATTAGTTCAGAGCATTTTTAAGATAGTGATTTTTGGATGCAGGGCATTCTTTGGATAAATGGCTACTTATGGAAAAAAAATTCTCAGTTTTCTCATTCGCAGTGTGTGCGAGAAATATTTTGTAACACTTAAACATACCTAAGTATGATGGAAGAAGGCAATAAAAACGCACCCAACAAACATTTTAATGTCCCATAAAATTAAAGGTATATTTTTGGTTTTTTAAATCTTGTTGTCCTCATTTTTGAACACATTCACAACAAATTCAAAAAATCTTTCACATTCTTGGGGAAGACTAAAATTTTACACAAAAACCGTGTTAGTTGTTTAAACGTTATATTTCTTCGTTTTTATTTGGATAATAATACTTTTAAAACATTTCTGCAAACACTTTAAATTGTTTAAATTTTCCTCATGAAAGAAATCGTATTTTATTTCAATAGTATTAATTCTGCGCTTACAGCAATAACTTTGGAATATTACAGAATTACATTGCTTTGATTATAAGTCAGTAATTTATCGAAGCTATTGCCAAAAAATTAATTTAAATAATTTTCCCCGATATATCAAGTACAATATTTGCTCATGTGACGTCAAATCCGGCCTTGTTTTTTGTTTGTTTTTAAGTGTATTTTATTTGGGTCTTAAACATAATTTTGCTCAAGTCTAAAATAGATTAAAAGCTTGACTTAATCTACTCCCCTTCGCGTGGACTCAAAGGTGATCCTAAACACAATTTTTAATTATTTTGTGTTTCCGCCCGCCTCCTTCGTTGTTCTGTTATTCTATGTCTTTGAACTATGTTCTCTATCTCTTTGAACTATGTTCTCTATGTTCCGTATTCTAATAAATTTACCGTAAAGAAGAAAAACTTTTTATTTTATTTATGATTTTATTATCACAAAATTATAAAAGTAGGAAGGGTCTTATCTTTTCCTTAATTTTGTTAATAATATTTTTTTATTACTTTTTATTTTTAATTTTTTACATTTTCTTCTGTGCCTATTGTTTAGCTACCAAAACATGGAGGAGGCCTTAATAGATTCGCTCAATATAGAATGGTGCGATATTGAAACATACCGGGCACCCGTAAGCAAGTAGCGGCCTGAGCAGTGTTTGGTAACAGATTTAACTCGAGAGTCAAGGTGTTTGGGGACCACACCTTGTATTCTCTACATCGTGGCTCTCACTTAAATCTCGCTTTTAGCTTATGTTAGCATTACCGCTAGTTAGTTTGCGTCTAAATCAATTATTTAATGTGAGGGCAGTACGAACGGCCTTAGAAAACCTGGATACAGTTAATATACTGTCGGCGGCCACGAATTCGTTAACGTCCATTGTTGATTTCTTCGAGCCGATACTCGCTCGTTTTCGCAGGTCCATTTTTGGGGTGCTTATTACGTGACCAACTTTTGAATGAATAAGAAACATCATGTTGTGACGCATATATTATATCATGTAGGGTTATAATATTATTTGTACTATTAGGCAATTTCAACTAATCTACAGTGGATTACCGTGGACAGTGGATTACCGTGGATTAGAATAAACAAATAAACGTGAAATATGAAGCCTAGACAAATGCAGAAAATGATTCAGAGCCCATCTCTATACAACATGATTCCTACCAGCTTCCCTTTTAGAATCTCTTCTTAAACAATAAGAACTTAAATTTTTCGCCACCTCTGTAAATTCATGATTCCTCCCATCATGGAAAGGGAGACCGAAATTCACCTTGTAATCAAGGTATGATCAAATAGGTGCAATATTATTTTCTCACTATAAGCAAATGAAATTACACGGTGGAAATCGGTTTATCGGATGTTTTCATTTTGTATAACGTTAAGAAGTATCAGAAATATTGGGGTAATGAATAATCAGATAAAAGTGTCTTAATGCTCTAAATGTGCTTCGACAGGCATTCTTGCATTTTACATATTCTGCTTTCTATAGATACATATATGATATTTTACGTACTTCCAGTCAGACATGCTTTTGCACACTAATTCGGAGTGAAAGAGGGTATTGGTTTTTCAATTCTAACTTTTCTTGCAATGTTAAATTATAGGAAAATGACGTATCGAAAAAGGGGGAAGAGGCAGGTAGCATACAGAGTATAAATATGAATGAGATCGTTTCTATTTTTTCATTATGCATTTTTACAGCCGACCCAGAACGAACATTGTTGTATGTGTCGCTCGCTTAGAAAACTAGAGAGTGATCTTGATTTAAGCGTAAATTTGAGCGTTTTTTAAAAGTTTTTGAATAAGAAAGTGTATTTTTAAATCTATAAGTATATATATTTAAATATAATTAAATTTAATTAATTTTAAATAAATAATTGGTACGCATCATAAAACGTATTTGGTGTGTAATTGCAAAATTTACAATTTGCAATGCATTTATAGTAAATGTTTTAAAAAAATACATTTTGTAATATGAAATTTTCCATTGAAATTTCTTTCTCTCATTAATGACTTGGGTAATGAGGAAATAGGGTGATTGTGAACTTACACATGGACGTCGGTCAGCGTAAAATTTGTACGCATAGTGACGAAATCAGCGGATATTTTTCCATTCATGAGAGCATTTCGAACGGGAAGGAATATTTTGATACAGAAAAACTATTACACTCAAGTAAAAGTGTAAAAATATGCAAGGGTTTTATCGTCGATTATTATTATTATTATTATAATTATAAATTAAAAATCAGTTTTCAGGTGCCTTTCTGAGTTTACAAGAATTTGAAGTAGGACTTTATTTTAGTATACAATTTTTTTTTATTCACTAACAGGAAAGTTATAACACAATGAATTTTTTTTTTATTACGGTAGAACGTACGGTGCATAACACGGTACTTTGAGAACACTATTTTCGTACAACCTGGTCATCCTTATGCATTGCCGTTCATATTTAAAATTAAATCAAGACTACCATAAACTTTTCTGCGCTAATTGCATATTATTTCGATACATACATATATGTACTTATCATAAAATGTTTTTAGCTTACACAGTTTCGTTTAGGACGGCTTTAATAAAATTACGGTAAAAAATATCGTACATATTAAACGAGGGTTATCCGTTTATATTTAAGAAGGTTCACTTCCGTTTAAAAAACTGTCATGAAGGAATCGCCGGAAAGTTGTCGTTCTTAAAGAAAATTGTTTTGGATAAACTCACATAGCTGAATAATTAACCTCTTTACTACCTTAGAGCCGATATATTGCTATTATATATATATTTTTATAAATTCATTAAAATCCTCGAACGTCTCGAACGCTGAAAAGTGACTTACGACGGAATGACCCATAAACAATGAAGGCAAGCATTTCAAGCGAAACGCGAAAAATGTAGTTCAGAAGGAGCGCAATGTATGGCAGTCGCTTAGGTTATATATTTTAACAGGTCATTAACCAAGAAAGCATTCTTCACAGAGGGTACATTTGCACGATAGAAAAACTAACTTTCTCGTAGAAGTTTAACCGCACAAACCAGCTCTATAGGTAAGAACCATTAAAATTCCAGCAATGAGGTATTTCTCCACAAGCACTGCACAGAGCGTCCGAACTTGGTAACAGTGAGTGGATTAAACATATTGTTACAACACATATCCCCAGGTTTTGCACAATTTTTAGCTCAATGAACCTAAATAAAGCCACAATAGCCCACTTTATTTAACTTGCCATTTTAGTACGGAAATACATACAGGAATAGGCCAAAATCGAGCGTTTAGTTCTAAAGCTACCGCTTGTTACAAAGATTCTAGAACAACTGAGGGGCATACAAATGGAATTGCCGGCTTGCTCTCAGATATGATTTCCAGCACCACCGATTCCAGGTTACTTGACAGACAGGTACGTCTTCCACTGTGTGATACAATCAGATGGAAACGAAACTGAGGAAGGTGCGGTGAACCAACAGTTGGACTTTAGCTTTTCGGGGCCTCGTATTGAATCTTAATATTGTTTACAACTTGCTGCTTTTTTTAATGCAGTGCCAGGTGTGATGTAATTTAGCCTCGAGAATTTGGCATTTGATACTTATTATTTCTGATTATTTCTTTATGCATCGTGCATTCAGCAAATTATTAGACGCACATTGCGTTGGTGCATTTTAAGTTGTTTTACAGTTAGCAGTGATTTAACACTAGAACTACCGGAGCGTAACCTAGTAATTTTCTGCGCCTTTAACCTAATATGCATTCAACTTTGAATTCGTAATTATTAAGGGGTTATATACAGTCAGGAGGCCTAAAAAAGTTGATTTTTCAAGAATTTTTCTTGAAATGACCTTTTAAGTTATTAATGTATAAATTTGTATACATATTAAGGTAACTCTTAAGTGTATTTTAAAGTTTTTTATTTGTAAAAATAATTATTTTAAAAGCAGCTACAGCTGATCTCCGGGACCACCTCTAAAAAAGGCGTCTTGCGGTGAGCACGATATCTCTTGCTTGGATAATCTAAAATGAAAAAGCCAAAAATATTTCGTTAATATATTATCTTGTAATTAATCGAAGGAATAAGCAAAACAAGAATTTTTGACAAAATGGCGGCTTCTTAAAAAAAACTCGATTTTTAAGAAAAATGTTGGCCTTAAATTGTTTATAAAATGGAAGACATTTATCGGTTAGAAAAACCCTTCCATTAATTACTAAAAAAATATACCTACAAAGCTTGTGTTAAAATTTGAAACTGATCTTTTCAGCTGTTTCCGAGAAAAAAAAGTTTTGAGAAAAACGCATTTAAAGTTTCAAAAGCACCTTACATATAGCAAAAAAATCATTACAAATAGGCGTGTAACTTCGAGAATATTCACCGGATTGACATGACATTTTTTCTGTGTGTACTTAAGGTACTATTACCATCTAGAATTTTCAAAAAATGAATTTTTTTTTTTTTACATTTTTAGATTCTTTATATCTTCAATAATAACTGTCTAAAATATTAAATCGAAATTCGAAGCCAGTGCCGAGATATAACGACTCAATTGAAGCGCGCTCTCGGCTGTTCCTATGTTCTAAATAAACTTTAAATGCGTTTTTCTCGAGTTTAGGTTTTTTTAACTGGCGGACAGTTAATCTCCGGATCTATTAGGCCGATTTTAATAAACTTTGAAGCATTCTGTTCGTTGTTATATCCTGCGTGATAGTTTACCACAATTTGACCACAAAAAAAATATATAAAATTTTTGAGCCTGAAAAAAGGTCGAAAAAAAGGGCGATTTTTGAAAAAAATTTTGAAATGTCCGCCATTTTTTTATTTTTGATGATTTTTCAATTTTTCTGGTAAACTATCACGTAGGAGCACTTCCTTTTTGTAACTCTTTTTGAATTTTATGTTTCAGACTTACCGTTCCAGAGATTAACTGTCCGCCATGCAGCAATGTTTTTTTGAGAAGAAAATTTGAGCGCCCTGTATTAAATTTATAGTTAATAGAAAATAAAAATAAAAAATTTTTTCGTAATCTTCAAGAACTGTTCAATACTGTAAAAAAAGTTTGATAACAATATATAATATAGAAAGTGAAAAAAAAATTGTTGAATATATGTCATTTTTTAGCATTCTAGACGGTAATAGTACCTTAAATATATGTACTAGGTGCTTTTTTTTCGCGACTATTTTTTTTTTTCAGTCCCACCTCGAAATTTTGTGGCAAATACCTAAACAAAAATTCCCTGAAAATTGGAGCCCTTAATATTTATATTAAGTACTAGTAACTAGACCAAGGCGTATAAAGATTTCCCATATAAAATACACGTAAACTTTGATTATTTTTCTTCAAAACTCTACAGCTCAGAGGCATTTTATGGTATAATCTTGGTCAATGGTAGGATTTCTTCAGAATTGAATGCTCTACAAAAGAGTCCATTGCGGTGTAACCCTAACTCCCACCAGCGAGGTAGTACGGGTCACTAACCCCAATTTTTCTATGAAATCCTCGCTTTTTGCCCCTATCTCGTAAATAAAAAGAGGTACAGAAAAAGTGAATATGACAAACTTGTAGCAAATTCAATTTCCTCCAAAAAGTTCTTGAATACCAAATCGCTAACATCGATATTTCTTGAGATATTGGGCTTTGAAGTTGGGGTAGTGTTTAATTTTCATGGACTATTGAGCTAAATTGTAGAAACACTACCTCAACTTTAAAGCCCAATATCTTAAGAAATATCGATGTTAGCGATTTCGTGTTCAGAACTTTTTTGTACGAAATTGAATTTCCTACAAGTTTGTCATATTGACTTTTTCTTTACCTCTTGTTGTTTACGAGATAGGGGCAAAAAGCAAGAATTTCATGGAAGAATTGGGGTTAGTGACCCGTAGTACCCCGCTGGTGGGAGCTAGGGTTACACCGCAATGGACACTTTTGTAGAGCATTCAATTCTGAAGAAAGCCTACCATTGACCAAGATTATACCATGAAACGCTTCTGAGCTGTAGAGTTTTGAAGAAAAATAATCAAAGTTTACGTGTATTTTATATGGGAAATCTTTATACGCCTTGGTCTAGTACTTAATATTAATATTAAGGACTCCAATTTTCAGGGAATTTTTGTTTAGGTATTTGCCACAAAATTTCGAGGTGGGACTGAAAAAAAAAAATAGTCGCGAAAAAAAAAGCACCCTAATATGTACATTAGAAAAAAAAATCGATTCTCTGAAAATCCTTACTGTATATAACCCCTTTAGGAAAAGCTTTTTTAATACCACCAAGAAGTTTCAGAAAGGACCACCGTTGGTCACCCGATAGGAGTTTTTATTTTTTTTTCTTAAGTTGCCGCATCTGTCACTGAGATCCAAATTGCAGCGTTATAGCTTGATATTTATACAAATGACCTGTCTTAAATACATCTGAATTTGTGCTTCTTTCCGATTTTTACGAGTTTATAAATGGAACCGACTTGCATCAACAAGTTTGTATTAAATTTTGCGTTAAAAACGGATTCATCGATGCGAAGACCTTGGAAATGTTAGAGAAGTGTTGAAACGTTTATGTGTGGCACGAGTTGACGTCGCAGAAATATGATTTCGATGGCTGAATCCGACATTCATCCAACGCACAATTACTGGAGACGACACGTGGATTTATGAGTATGATTAAAAACACCGATCCGCGGAACGCGTTTTAGCAGCCAAGAGAAGATAATGGAGAAATCGAACGGCTCTGATGGCCATACCGAAAAAGGAGTATCAAACATGTTTCGAGACGCATGTTGCAGTTGATGGAGAGTACTTTAAAGGGGACAATGTTCATTGTGATAAAAGAAACTATTTTTAATTTTCTGAATAAATTCCTGAAACTTTTTGATCAAAGTGGTATATCATGAAGGACGGGAAAATTCTATGCAAATGTGACCCAGTTTTTTTTTTGTCGTAAAAAGAATTAAAAAAGCATTTTTCTATTATCTATCATTAATTTTCAATCAAAAAAATATCGCTTTTGGGTCGGGTGTGCGGAGAACACCTGCGCACCTTAAAGTGTAAGTAAATTTAAAAAACGCCCTATTCTATTTTATTTTTGAATTTAAAGAAAACATACCAATCTATATTTTATAAAAAATTGATATTTTCGATGTGAAAGAAGTTTTGGAAAAACCAAAACCACAAAAACTCCGGTTCAAAATGTCCAATTAATAAAGTTATTTATCATTAAGGAGCTGTAAACCACCCCTACAATCAAGATTTTTACGCTCACTCGCTACCTTCGAAAACAGGTGAAAATATGAAAAGATATAATAGGAAGGATAATTTTATCACCACCTTAAAAAAAAGCCCAAAAGGGGTAAAATTGGGCAGTTACTCTTATTTACTTGCAGAATTTAATTTATTCACAATTCTTTAGTTCTCAACAGTGTTTTTGAAAAACTGCTGAATTTCACCCCTTCTGGGCGTTTTCTTGAGGGTGATAAAATTTGACCTTAGATAACAAAAGAATAGAGGTTCTTATCCTTCCTATTATATTTTTTCCCATTTTCACCTGTTCAAAAATAGAATAGGATATGGTTTTTTTTTTTTTTTTTGGTATGAATTTTCAGAACTGTTTAAAAATAAATAACAAAGTTGTCCGAACTTAACCCTCAGTCACAAAGGTCGGGTGAACCATACCCAGAGCCTTTTAGAAACGCGTAGCATTTTCCAGGGGGAAGGGGTACATGTCTAAAGCGCATGCGTAAAAAAAGTGGAGGTACCAAAGTACCTAATTAGTGCTTCGTCAAAGTTATTAGTGTCACCTAGCATACTGTTTAATTTGTCCGAATATTGGTTTGGGCATTTTCTACCCGCCACGTGTGAATTCTTTAGAAAACGTCGATAATCAAAATTTGACAAGTAAGTAAAAATGCGTACAAAAGAGCAATTACATCAACTTTTGATGTATATTTTTAGTATACAAATAATATTTTATCATTTTTTTTCTTTCTAGCGATCAAAAAATGAGCAAGATGCGTGTTTTCTGTGACAGTTTAAGGATAGTAAATTCGTATATGGAGGCCTATTTCTAAAGTATGAAGACATAATTTTTTATGTAAAACAATTTAAGTTGGTGTTTCTTGAACTATTAAACTATAATAAATCCTTGCTTTTAGTATGGAAACCCGTGCACGAAGGAATGCGGTTGAAATTGCCTTGTAATTTGCTTTTCCACTTTTTTGGAAAATTGGTCATTTTCAAATTACAAAAAAAATATGGTTTTTGGAGTAAAATACTAAGTCGTGCTGTTTTTATGATAGTTCGAACATTTGTTTACAAGGATTGATGGTTTATACTTTTTAAAAATCGTACTTGATATGTTTTATAATTTTTTGAAAAAAAAAATGTTTTTCTGAAATTTTGCTTTTTTTTTTTTTTGTTTATTGCTGTGTAATTTTTACAATTAATAATTTCTTATGTTGGGAACGATCAAATATAAAGGTTAATATCCCAAACAAATGAAAAAGTAGCATCGAAATTGCTAACGAATACTTTCACTATACGGTATTCACGTCCAAACTCTGGACAGGTAGACCATGCCCGACTTTGTGAATTCTAAATGGAAAAGGCCTTGTGTGACTGAGGGTTAAATTTGGCGGGCAAAAACTGACAAATTGGGATAATAAGGGTTAAGGGGGAAGCGTAGTCAGCGGCGTGAAAAAATGCGTTATTGTATTATATTTTACATTTATTTTACAAAAATTTTATAACAAAATATTTAGTTCAGCTGTGGAGGTCGGATAATAATGAATTTTTCTTTAATTCGCAGCATGCTAACTTCTTCAGAGTTTTATTTGAGTACGCAAAACTCTTAGAATTTAATAAACGTGAATATTTTTGATAAATGTCTCTTATTTCATTTTTCATAAGCGGTCTGCTCACATTGGCGTTTTATAATCAAATTACACAATTCGGTTGTATAAATCGAAAAAACAAGGATTTAAATTTTATATATGATGGCCTGTCAGGGAGTCGGTCCTCACCTTCTTTATAAATTTCATCCCTTTTTACTTAACACTCCAAATAAATACCACTTCCACTTAAAAATGCTTCTTTACTTTTGGTGGCAATTTTTTTCTAACATTTAACCTCAATTATTTCTTAATATTTGACATTTTGGCAGTACTGAATATGTAGCTAGGCTCAGAACCACTACTAGAAATCGGCTGAATTTCATGTGGCAATTCAAATCGTTTAACCAATACGAACGAAAAGCTAGAGCTTGCCAACCAAAACACAAGCGAGACGGGAGATTTATTTTACAATGAGAAGGAGAAGGTATCAAGCACTTTGGTTGGTTTGGTCGTGGTTGGCTTGTTTATTGGAGAGTAGGCCTTGTAGTCCTCATACGCCTGATCAATTCGAACTGTCTACGATGGTCCGTTGTGACTACAGTTGGCATCCACCACCGATGAAAGTATCAGCCACCTCCTGAGTTGTAATTATGTTCATTGGCCAAATCTCCGCCCACAGTGTAAATTTGTCTATGGCTGTGAGGCAGTGACCCGGGCGCCCGGATGATTAAGGTTGTGGATGTTGTCTAACACTTGTCTCCTGAAAGCTAGTGGTAGATATGGGCGCTCTCTTCCAGTGGATGTATCGCAGATTATCTCGATGTCAGTACCCGGGACAGTGACTCCTCCTCAATGGCATCCATCTAGCTAGCAAAGTTGCCCCCGATGCTTGCTTCGATGCTCTCCGTGACTATATCTGTGGTAAACTATGATATGAATGATAGCTAGTTGAGTTGCACTGGTGGAAGTTTTTCGCGTCGAGGGACGAAACCATAAATTAGCGGCTTGTGGTCTGTAATAATTTATGTGTGTTGTACCTCTAATATATATGTCGGAAGTGTTGTACGGATTCATGACAGCGAAAAGCTTCCGATAATATATAAGCCAACGGTATCCATGTGCTATTAATTCGTTGTTGAAGACTAGCTCTAACTTGGACTTGGGGTCATCCGAAATTTCTGTGTTATATTTGGTGGTGTGTTAAACCGTTCTTGGCAGGCCAGTAGGCCTTGTCGCCTACGGAAATTCACCGAGAATTTTGCTGAACTTTGAATTTGGGATTTTTATAGCTTTGATGTTTATCTGATTTTCCCATGCCAAAGAGGCTGCTGATGACAGTCCAGTTATTCTGTCAAGTAGCCGCTTGTTGCGGCATTCGGGCAGAAGGTGGTAGTGTACCAGAAAATCTGATCCGATGATAGCGTTGTCCACATCGGCGATGATGAAATTCCATTTAAAGTCCCGTCTCAACCCCAGGTTCAGAATGAGCAGAAACCCTCCGTATGTTTTGTTCGAAATGCCATTAGCAGCACTGAGATCAAAGTTGGTGGGCTGACAGTAGTATTGTAATAAATGACGTGGGAAACAGCACAGGTCGGATCCAGTATCGAGAAAAACAGTCAATTGCCTCCGCTACTGACTGTTTATTTACTGACTGAACTGAACTCTATTGTGTCTCGATTGAATACATGTTTCGCGCGGAATCATGCCTTCCATCTGTCAGAGAACGTCCTTCGCTCACTTTTATTCTCAACCGCTGCTGCCGCTGGTGTCGACACGAAGAATAGGCGCTACATATCATCCACTGTATGGGGCATCAGGGAAATTTTGCTAGAAAGATGATAAGACATCTCTAGCAACGATCCCATGTTTGCGTTGGCGGCGTTCATTAAGCAAATCAACTTATCAAGCTTATTATTTGCAGTAACAATATCGTCAGATGAAGTTTGAATACATGGTCGATTAAACGAGAGTTGATGTATCTTTTCGAGAGGAGTGCGTTATTGTGAGAGATAGTGTTCGTTAAGGTTTTCAAGATGCGCAATACGTGATGAGGCTTTGCATCCAGGCATTCGTTACAGGTACACAACAAGGGTGAAAAACACTATTACAGCTGACGCTCGTAATGTCCTTGGCTGAAGTAGCTAAATTGCAGATCTTACAATGAGCAATCGCAATAACATATGCCTCTAATAAATTCAGCGCGCGAAAACCCGAGAAATTAATGCGAACACTCTTGACACAAATAAATAAATAACACCGATGAACAGAAAGCGATGTTCAAGTAGTATAAAAATAAATTAATTGTACCTCAAAACAGATAACAAATATAGTAAGAAAGAAAAATCCAAGAAAATCCAAGCTTTCCGCAGAAGCGAAACAATCACGGCAAGTATCCAAAACAAGTACAATGTATTGTAGCACAACATAATAAAAGTGGTAAAAATAATTTCTCGCAAGTAATACATAAATTAATTTCACTGGAGCCACCAAAAACCGTGTCAACCGCCATTTACTCACTCTATAGATTCTTCCATTAAAATAGGCTCGTCGGACGTATTCATTAAATTCTGAATGAAGTCAAGGCAATTAATAAGTATACAATATGGGCTATTATCATTACTATCTAAGGCGTTTAGCATATTCAGTGGGATATAACAGCATAGAAGAGAAATGTTTAGAGCGACAAGCTCCAAGCCCTATGAACTAGAGGAATCGGAAAGTTAAATTAACTTCCTGTTAAGATGATTTCTGAGAGAAAAAAGTAGAATCAAGAAGCTTGTTGGATGTAGCGTCAGGCACTTTGAGAAGGAAGGATGCAATAGGCTTGAAGGAATTGCTAATTCTTCTACACGAGATATTACGTAACAGTTAAGATATCCTGTGCCTTAACATATTCTAGAATATCATAAGCCGAAGATAGTTATTATATTTGGTCCAAATTTTTCGGGCGGCAAAATATCGGTGGCGTACCGTCAGTGATCTAGAATATACATATGTGCTTTCTGTTGAACCTATTCCATCTGTGATTTCCCTACGTGACCCACATCGATAATATCATAAGCAGAGCAATGTCAGCCCTTGGCTGGTCTTAAGAGTCGTCTAACCCTTAAGTCACTCTCTCAAACTCTTTACATCGTCTTTCTTAGGCCTGTCAGGTTCGGTCTCGCTCCAAATCTATGTTCATTAACAGGTTTGAATCAGTTCATCCGTTTTACGTAGCATGACTGTCTTTAGACAGATAACCTCAATCTAACCTCAATCAATTGTTTTGCGTCTTGATGTCGCCGATGTAATATTTATCCATCAAATCCTAACTGGTTGTATCGACTGTTCCAAGTTCTTGCACAGCATATCCCTTAAGGTAGGTGTCTAGTCTAGAATTTTCAGAAATTCGATTTTTTTTTCCTGGAAAATTGGTGACGAAATTCGCTATAGATAAAAAGTTACAGCGGTTTGTGTAGGGACGAGTGGGAACGCCAGCTGTGAATCCCTACTCAGAAAATTCCGGTTTCCTTTGTTTACGTATACCTGCAACGGTGTTATTATACACAGTCGGTTCTATTTTGGCCCTCTACAAGTTTCCAGTGTGGTTTTGCCAGTGTACCGAAGCAATCCAGTTCGAAAATGGGTCCGTACAGAAAAGGTACAAAAACTACGAAACCGAAAAAAAAATAAACGAAAATATCACGATTTTCAAGGCAACCAATATACAGCAGAATGCTGTACATCATTTACGAGTTCATCGGTGAAAAAATTATCAAATAAGAGCGATTTTGACGTGAAATGAAAAGATGGATTCAATTACTGCATCCTTGCACTTTTATTCATCTTCTCCGCTTTGTCGAATATGGTGAAGTGTAAAACCTGTGACAAAGGTGTTACATATTCAAAAACCGGTGTGCGTGTTCTCGATTTCAAAATAAACATTGGTTGTGACTGTGGTAACAGGAGCATCAACTCATCGCCGTTTATCAACAAGAGTTTTGAAATCAACCGTAGGATGGTGTTCGCTATGCGATTGCTCAGCGTAGGCCGCAACAGTTTAGAGTTGTTTTGTTCGCTGATGGATCTCACATCAGGTTTTTCTAGAGTAACTTATTATGGACTTCTAGAAAACGTGTGCATTGCAGCCAAAGCTGTCGCCCACCGTTGTTTACAAAAAGCGGGTGTGGAGGAGAAGGCGGAAAATAAAGAACGCGATTTACCAGAGGACAAGTTAACCGTTTCGGGCGACGGCACCTGGTCGAAACGTGGCTTCAGCTCTCTTATAGGAGTTACCACTGTCATCGGTAAATACACAGGGAAAATATTGGACTATGTCGTTTCAGCAAAATCGTGTAAAACTTGTGAGATAGTTAAAAAACAAATGAATAGTGTTGATTTTGAAATCTGGTACGACAGCGAGCATAGTGAACACTGTTCTGCAAATTATAAAGGAAGCTCCGGAGGCATGGAGGTACAAGGCATCATAGAAATTTTTAAAAACTCCATCGATTTCCATAACGCCATGTACGCGTACTATATCGGTGACGGATACTCCAAGACCTTCACACTCCAAGACAACAAGGATTGGTGCAAATACCTAAAGGCGCAAGAAGCTGGCAAACCATTCAAGCATATACCCGCTTTGAATGCAAAGGTTCAGGAGCTCGTGAAGCCAGTCTTCGAAAAGTTGACAAATGAAGAACTTCTCACTCGTTGTTTAGGAAATAACACCCAAAATAACACCGAGTGTTACAACAAAACGCTTTGGGAGATTATACCTAAACACACGTTCGTCGGCAAGGAAGTCGTCCAACTAGTAGTCTACATTTTTTCTGCCATTTTCAATGAAGGTCGCATCACACGCAAAATGATGGAGACTATGGGCTGCATCATCGGACACGCTTCCTATGATTACGCTCTAAAAAAAGACGAAGAGCGAATGCCAAAGGCTGAAAAAGCAAGTAAGGCGGCAACGAAAGAAGGTCGTATGACTCATCAGAAGGAGAACCAAATCGAACAACTGGCTGAACAAGACTGTGGAGTGCTCTTATATGGGCCAGGGATAGCTGATTAAGCTATTGTAAGTATTAAAACTCGATTATTCTGAAAATATTAACACATATGGATCAGGCACCGTAGTGTTAAATATAGAGAAACAAAATCAAGGAGTTGATGTGTTAACCTTACATAACGTAATTTATGTACCGGCTTTAAGATATAACCTAATTTCCGTATCAAAAGCGACAGAACGTGATTTCAAAGTGATCTTTAACGAACATGGTGCGATAATAAAAGGCGCTAATGGTAAATTCATTTTAAAAGCCGAAAAGAAGAACGATTTATATTTAGTGCAGACTAAGAAATATGCTTCATTATGTGCCAGAGAAAATAATAACAATGATCTTGTGAAATGGCATCAAAGATTAGGCCATTTAAATTTCAATGATGTCGTAAAATTACAACGTGATGATCTTGTAAATGGGCTAGACAACAAATTTAAAACAAGTAAAATAAAATGCATCATCTGTGATAAAGGCAAAATAACACGACTCCAATTTAAAAATTCTACGACCAAAGAAAGTGATCTTCACAACGTAATACATTCCGATATTTGTGGGCCTTTCCGAGACAAATCATTGGGAGGCGCAAAATACTTCGTTAAGTTCATAGACGGAAAATCTCGGTACACAGAGGTCGTTTTTCTGAAAAATCGAAACGAGGTTTTGATAGCTTTCGTAGACTATCAACGACGTGCAGAACGTCAAACCGACAGAAAGATAAAAGTTCTACGCACAGATAATGCCCGTGAGTATACATTAAGGAATTTAATGATTTCCTAGCTAAGCAAGGTATAAAAAGGCAATTTTCTGTTGAGTATACGCCACAACAGAATGGTGTGGCAGAGCGTGCAAATAGAACGTTACTAGAAATGGCAAGATATATGCTGATAGACGCAAATTTGCCTGGAAGTCTTTGGGCAGAAGCACTTAACACAGCAATGTTTATTCGCAACAGATGTCCATCGAGTGCTATTGGAAACCGAATGCCATTCGAAGTATGGTCGAGTAAGAAACCAAACATTAATTTCCTTAGAAGCTTCGGCTGTAAAGTGATAGCACGTGAGAAAGCTCCCAACAGATCCAAATTAAATGCAAAAGGAGAAGAATATACGCTTGTTGGATACTGCAGCGAATCGAAATCCTATAGGTTATGGGATGGCGGCAAAAATATCGTAAGAAGACGAGATGTGAGATTCTTTGAAAAGATTAATGCGGACAATTACCTTTTTCTCGACCTGAAACCTCCAGACAGTCCCAATGATCCAGAAGCCCATTCAGAACATAATGATGATGAAGACAACGAGGTACCTATCTCACTAGTCAATGATACTGAAATTGAACCTGCTGACAGCGATGAAGCAGCTAAAAGCCCAGACAAAGTATGTGAGGCCGAAATCAGACCAGACGTACGAGTTTCAGAACCATTTTTTGGATTCCCTGAGGAAGAAATTAACCCAGAACTTGAAATAGTTGAACAACCCCCAGTCGAGATCCAAGTATCCAGTGAAGAAGAGTACAGGAGCTGCAATGATGATAAAACACCTCAACCCAAACGCAAAGGAAGACCCGCTATTTTAAAAACAGGGAAACCTGGAAGGCCGAAGAAATTATACCAAAACCAGGTAAATTTAATTTCACCGGACATAATTAATTATCCGACGACTTTTGAAAATGCAGTTAGCTGTGAAGATAAAGCAAGGTGGATCGAGGCAATGCGAGTGGAACTGGAATCATTAACCAAGAATAACACGTGGGATATTGTGGATCGTCCACCGGATGCGAAAGTACTCACCAATAAATGGGTATATTGTATAAAGAATAACAACGAAGGAGCAACAAAGAAATACAAAGCAAGGCTAGTAGCACGAAGATTTGAACAGCAAAGTGGAATCGATTTTGATGAAGTGTATGCACCTGTAGCCAGAAATGAGACCCTGAGAGCCTTATTTGCTTTATGTGTGGAACATAAGATGCACCTTCACCAAATGAACGTAATAACAGCTTATGTTCAAGGTGAGTTAGAAGAAACAATTTTTATGGAACAGCCATTGCAACCTGATAAAATAACTGATAGAAGAAAAGTATGTAAGCTTCTGAAACCCCTCTATGGCCTAAAACAATCTGACAGGCAGTGGTATAAGAAGTTAAATACATATCTCCAGACTATGGGAATGAAGCAAACTACGGCCGATCCATGCTTATACTTTAGGCACATCAACGGAAATATTATAATAATTTTAGTCTACGTCGACGACTTGCTTTTGGCGTCGAATAGCCTAGACATTCTGAATGAAACCAAAAGAAGATTATCAAATGAATTCGATATGAAGGATTTAGGGGAAACCAGTAAAGTTCTTAGAATAACTGTTCAGAGAGAAGGGGAAACTGGAGACATTAAAATAAACCAGAAACAATATATCGAAAAGCTGCTAGAAAAGTTCACAATGCAAGATACCAACACAGTTAGTACCCCACTAGAGACGAATCATAACATTATGTACTGCAAGGACACTATCTCCGAAGAAGAAAAACATGAAATGGATAACAAACCATATCGCGAACTCATAGGTGCATTAACTTATCTGTCGAATACAACACGACCAGACATAACATTTTCTGTTAACTTTCTGGCAAGATTCTGTACCCAACCACGAATTGAACACTGGAATGCAGCAAAAAGAATACTTAAATATCTAAAGGGAACAAAGACTTACAGTATCAAGTACCATAAGACGAAGAAGAATCCAATATGTTATGTTGATGCAGACTGGGCCGATGACGTCCGAGATCGAAAATCATGTTCTGGATTCGCAATAATGCTAGTAGATGGTCCTATAAGATGGAGAGCACAGAAGCAACAATCTATAGCGCTGTCTACGATGGAGGCCGAATATGTAGCATTATCAGAGGTCACCAAGGAAGTCGTATACCTACGTAAGCTTTTAACAGAATTGGGATTTCAGCAATATTGCGATAAGGCAACCGTTGTCTATTGCGACAATCAAAGTGCAGTCAGATTTTCGAAGGGAACCATCCAGCACGAAAGGTCCAAACACATTGATATCAGGCATCATTTCTGCAGGGACATGCAAGGCAAAGGAGTAATTGAAGTTCAACATATACCTAGCATAAACATGCCTTCAGATATTCTCACCAAGGGTCTACCAAAAGTAAAACATGAAAACTGCATAAAGATGCTAAACTTATTAAATAATTGAACTAAATATATTTATATACAGTATGTAAAGTGCATTGATAGGGGGAGTGTTAATATGCATATGAATTTAATATAAGAGTACGAAATCAGTACACTTTACATATATGCAATTTTATATTGAATTCTTGTGTAGAAAAATACGAACTCACATTACACACATGCAAAGTTAATTATAACCGTTAATTTTTTTTTCTATTGTTTCATAAATCCGTAAATTAGCTTTAGTTTGAATTTGATCGTTGAGCTGAACACTTGTATGAATAAATATTTCTAACAAATTTGTATTTGAAATCAATTGTTTTTTGTATGCTTTTTATTTAAATTTCCTGTTAATTTTATTGTTAGCTGTAAGATACTTGAAATACACCATTTTTTAAGTGACTACGATTTTGTTCTGGCACCTTTTTCAGTTAAGCCACTTAAGTGGCCTTAACAAAAGTCATAAAAAAAAATATTTAAATATTTAAATATTTTTTTTTACCCTTTTCTAATTAACGAAACTAATTTCGAATTTTTTTTTTTTTTGAGACGGGTTTGTTACCCTGTATAACATATATTTTCCAAAAATTCATTGTAGTAAAAAAATTTTGAAATTGCTATTTGGCCTGTTAGGTTTGTTTGGCCCGCTCTATTCGTCGGATATTATTAATATTATTACAATAAATCGATGTTTTTTTTTAATTGGAGATGCGTCAGCAGCTACTAAAATCGACTGTGTGAGACAAATCATGCGCCTCTTATGCTGGCACCTAACATATGAACAATGTCAGTAGTCGAAGAAACTGTGGCTAATTAGAATCCTTCATGTTCGATCTTAACGATATACAGCAGTATACAAACGTTGTTTATACATATTTCTTACAATTCTAAGCGTTTAAGGGGGTATTCTCATGTGACCACTTCGAAAAATCGATTTTTTTTTCATATTTCGATATCGAATCTATCTATCGAAAATATGCTGTGAAAAATTCAGACCGAAATTCCTAGTACAGGGTCCGCCATCTAACGTTTTTTTTTTCAACTAGTGCTTATTTCGTGGATGGCAACACTTAGCTCATGTCTGATTTGACAGATAATTAGTTTTGTCCTTCCGCTGAACGAATATGGTTGTGTATACGCTTGAACAACGCTGGAAAATATTGCGACATTACTTTGAAAATCATGGTAATGTTGCAGAATGTGTGCGAAAATTGCGTACGGATTTTGGAAGAAAAGAAGCACCGTCAGCTCCGTATGTTCGTTGCCTTGTGAAAAAAGTGAAAGAAACTGGCATCCTCATCGATAAACCAACGCGTGAAAAGCCAAAAACAGTGCGTACACCCGAGAATATTGCTGCTGTGGCCGAAAGTGTGCGTGAAACGCCATCAACATCAGTTCACCGTCGTTCTCAACAATTGGACATTTCGCAGACATCATTGAGACGAATTTTGCGTAAAGACCTTGGTATGACGCCGTACAAAGTCCAATTGGTTCAGGAGTTGAAGCCAACTGACCATCCAATGCGTTTTCGCTTCGCTAAGTGGGCCTGCGATCGACTTGCAGAAGATGCGGATTTTGCCAAAAGAATCATCTTTTCAGATGAAGCTCATTTCGATCTTGGCGGATATGTAAACAAGCAGAATTGTCGCATTTGGGGCACAGAAAACCCGCACGCATTCATTCAAAAGCCGATGCACCCAAAACGAGTCACTGTTTGGTGCGGATTTTGGTCCAGAGGCATAATTGGGCCATTTTTCTTCGAAAATGAGCAAGGAGTGGCCGTTACAGTCAATGGCGATCGTTATCGGGCCATGTTGAACGAATTTTTGTTCACAGAAATTGAAGAGCAGGATATTGGCAACATTTGATTTCAACAGGACGGCGCTACGTGCCACACAGCCGACGCTACACTTGATGTTTTGCGCCCTGTTTTTGAAATTCGCATTATCAGCCGCAGAGCTGATGTCGTTTGGCCACCTCGGAGCTGCGATTTGACACCGTTAGACTATTATTTGTGGGGTGCCGTCAAAGATAAGTGTTACGCCGATAAGCCAGAGACAATTGACGCTTTAAAGGACAATATTCGTGAAGCCATTGGTGAAATACAGCTGCACACAATCGATAATGTACTTAAAAATTGGACCGATCGTGTAGGCTACTGCATGGCCAGCCGAGGCAGCCATTTGAATAAAATTATTTTCCATCATTAACCGGAAGGATTGTAATTTGAAATAAAAAAAGAAATTTGAAAAAATATTCAGTAGTTTTTTTTTATTTCATTTTCAAAAAAAAAAGTTATTTGGCGGACCCGGTATTAAATAAGTTACAACTCATAGTTGCCGACGCGCCGTAAGCGACTTGTTCTGCTCTTGAAACTTTAAACGCATTTTTCTCGAAACATCATTTTCTAAAACGGTCAGTGTCCTAACAAAGAAACTATTTAACCGATTGCTTTGAAATTTATATACATATGTTCTTCAACACATTAATAGTTATCGCCCGTACCAGAATTGTTTATTTTCGAAAATATTTTCTTATTTTTTTTAAACGATTTTTAACAAAAAAAACCAAGATTTTCGTAACTTTTTTTCCTACAGGCCGCCATTTTTTTGTTTTTCAATAAAATTGATTAATTCTGGTAGGGATGATAGCGACAGACCTACTGAACAATAATCCATTCGATTTTTTTATTTGAGACAACATGAACAGCCGCTATCACACTGACCAGTGACCTACTTTTTTTCGTTGGTGTCTAATTCAATTTAAAAAAAAATATATAAAAAATGTAAAATAAGAAGATGAAAAAATGTTTTTATACAGTTTAAGATATACATAAAAACATATAAAAAAATTAAAGTGATTGAATTTTATTGTCTTAAAAAAAACAATTCCCTAAAAAGAGGTAAAATTTATGCGTTTACATGAGAATAACCCCTTAAAATCGGACATTTGTATTTTCGTTTCAAGAATGCTTCTGGTTCGGTAAAAAATGTAAAGACGTATTTGCGTCAGATCAGGGCAAAAATATATCCCAACCGTTTCTTAATTTTCTTTTCCACAGATAATTTTTATTGCTGTCCAGTTTGAGATCTATTAATGCTTCACTTCAAGAAATAGAAGTTCACATCGCGATAATTTACACATTCCCCATACACTATTTCCAGGTAACTGTTGATTTATGCGATTTGACCGATTGCACCAGATTGAATTTTTCCGGCTAGAAGATAAGTAGCAAAGCAGAATTAATGCTTAATTAAATTTTGTATAACTGTTTCTTCGTATTTATGGTATGCACCAAAGAGACAATGCAACACATAAATTCACATACATCAGCATCTAACGCGATAAAAACAGACAGAATGCCTAGACTGGCACAAATGGCTCTTACTGACAGGTCGGGGCGAGGAAGCAAGTACAAGTCGAGAGCCCGAAGCTTGGTTTATGTTGCTGATCCATTCCTGTTTATGCTTTGAGACTACATAAAACATTAGTGTGCACTCGAATCGTTCGAGCTCTGTTACAATAAGATGGATTACAGCAGCGACTTGAAAATTTATGTAGAGCTTAATGAGACTTGCACTGTCACTTTTTCCGAACGCACTCTATTTACTATATGAGGCCAAGAACCCATAGACCGTACTATGTAAATAGCATTGACTTTATAAAGCTTCTGAAAAGAATTTATGTAAAATACATGTAGGATTTTAAATAAAATAAATTGAACGGGATTATATGAAATTGGTTTTATTCAGATTAAAATTTGAGTCCAGGTAATCACTATCAAGTATGGCAATTAAAGTTCACTTAGTTTGATTGTTTAAAGGTAAATAATTTCGCGCTAATTTAACTCTCTTCATTGCAAGTTCCGGATTGACACAATAATAGGTAAGTAAATTCTTATTAATATTAACACCTTGCACTTATCATCTGATCATTCTTTGCAGGTAGGCGGTTCAGGCTTCACTGAACTGACGATGAACGGTCGACTCCGGAGATAATGGTGGTACTGCAGCGTCGTCGGTTTGTTTTGCAGGGCTGTGGGATCCTACATACATATGTATGTATTTTTTCTTAAATTTTTAGATTTTGCCATTTTGTCGAAAAACTAACTCTAAATTCATCGGTTCTTCCAAAAGAGGTTTCATCAGAACAATAAAATGTATTGTACAACATAAGTGCTAAGAAAGTGCATTTTCTATTGCGTAAGCGCGCGGTTAAAAATTTTGGAGTAAAATGTAATCTTTTGCTTGTACATATTACAGCAATTTTTCAATCAACTTCGAATTAAAAGTAAATATTTATCGAATATTACTCAAAAATGCTCTAATTTCTGAATTGAAAAGTAATCCAAAATATATGTTAAAAAATTCTTTTATCTTTTTGGAGTTATTTTTAATATTAATTACATTCAAAGTTAATTCTTCAATCTAGGTTAGGTTAGGTTAGGTTATTGCGGCTGCCTCAAAAGAGGCACACTTAGGCCAACGCAAGGCCCATTGTGATACCACACGGGACGACCCCGATTTAACTAACCGTCGAACCACTTCGAGACTTTGATGAAACGTTCAATGTCCCTGACGTTCTTCACACTCAGGTCTGACAGGTCATCAAAGAAGGTGGCGCCCAGGTGCTGGTACCTATGTCGCGCAAGCGCTGGGCAGTGACAGAGGAGGTGGCTGATACTTTCCTCTTCCTCCTCATTCTGGCAACTTCTGCAGAAGTCATTTGCTGAAACGCCTAGCCTTCTGGCATGTCTCCCTATAAGACAATGCCCAGTTATCGCAGCTATGACGTTGCTAATGGACACTCTTTTGAGTGAAATAAGGCTCTTTGACCTGTTTCGGTCGAGGGTTGGCCAGATAAGCTTGGTGGTCGCACATGTGCATTCTCTCCTCCACCTATTCTTTGCGATACTCTTCTTCAATCTAATTAGATTTAATTTTGAGTTTTTTATGCCACAACGTGTGTATATCTAGCTTGGGTGAGCCATTTCATTCGGAGTATCTTTTAGAGCAAGATGCAGTGCGAGCTGAAAGGAAAGTTTGTGCGGACAAAGTTTGGTGACAAACGCATTAGAAAGATGACCGATCGATGATGATATTTTATCAAAATATATTATTGTCGAGTAAGTATAGAATGTGTTACTTTGTTTTGTACGTAACATTTTTTCAAGTTTTAGAAGCATTCTACACTGTTGACCAATATGCAGACTTCACCTTCTTCAAAGATCAATCGGGAACATCATTTTGTGTATTGTATGATCATATTTTGAATAAAATGAGTTAAATTACTTAACAAGTTTGAATACTTCCATATTTTTTCTAATGAAAAAAAAATACAGAAATTTTGTTGGAAAAGAACTTAACATCCACAAAACCTTCCCTGAAAAACGGATTATAGAGTAATACAATTAGTATTAACTTCTTAAAACCATAATGGGTTAGAAGTAAAGTATAGACAATATTACTTTTTAATATTCTAGTATTAAGAGTAATTTAACACTGAAGAGATTTAAATTTTATACTTACCAATATTACAGTTTCATTTTAATACTTTCAAAATATTGAAATCTCATCTTTTTTTGGTGTGGACTTATATGCAATCCAGAAAATATTGGTTTTTAGCTCTAAATTTTTTACCGTCCGCCCAAACATTTACAAAAAACAAAAACCCATTTCACATTAATTCTTACTTCGCAATTGAATTTTGTATATGTTACACTGCTCTCTGGTTCTGGCCTTCAGTAAAGCTGAGATGAATTCAAGAACTTCGCAATATAAAAAGAAAATTCGCTTCTATTCTAGTATGGGGTATTTCTACCTTGAAAATGAAAAAAAAAAGAAAAAAATTTAACAATTTGTTTTTTTACAGAATAAATCAAATATCCTTTTGCAAATTTGCAAAATATATATATTTATTCGCACAAATATTTTTTTTTGGATTTTTACATTTGTTTTTTTTGTTCACACGATTTTTTCAAAAAATGACGTTTGACATGATTTCGGCCGTCTGGAACATTTGAAAAAAAAGGCAAATTATTAAGTGTTAAAGTCGCTATAGCCCGGACCTAAAGAAAATTTTTTCATCAAAAAAATAACAGTGGCGGCGGTTTAAAAAAAAAAGGCATTTTGAGGTCGGAAAATGTGTACAATAATATATTAATAAACCAGAGCAATCGGTTAAGTGGTTTTTCTTAAATCATGTCAACCATGGCTTAGGGAAAATCGAAGGCAAAGTTTTTAGAAGGATAATATTTAAAGAAAGCTACTTACGTTAAATCTGCCATACCTGGGCCATACATAAGACCTTCCTCCTCCTCATACTGCTCCAGCATCTTCACTTGATTGTCCCTGCGAGCTGTTCTGGCCTCTTTGGAGGCGTCAGTGTTACGGGCGGGCGCGGCGGTTGGCTACGGTTATTCGCAAGCGATCATACTGGGTCGCGTGGCTCAGAGCTGCAAGTCCGACATTAGAAACACAAGTAGCTATGAAGGCAGCAATATCTAATATTTTTTTGCCAGAAAATGTGTGCACATAATTCCATATACAACCATTTATTGTTATTTTTAGTATAATTCCCCAAGCATCATTTTAGCAAGTTATCTGAAGTCAGATCTTTGTATATAGGCTTTAAAATTGATTGAGCTCATCATCAAGAGGTGGAGCATTCCTATAATTTTTTAATGCTGTTTTCCCAGCTGCCGCAGTTTTACGCCAATCTATCACATATAGTTTGAAAAAATCACTTGTAATTTAACCAATTTTCGAACTATCACACCCTCTATAACGAAGTTGAGCCTGTCCCCATTAACCTTCACAGCAATCATCGTTATAGTTCTCATGATACGTTGTTTAAGTAAGGCAAGACCATCATCAACATCGTAGTTATCTACATGTTCCAGCACCTGCAATAGAAAAAATGCCTGAAGAAACAGAAATCCCGGAACCTCCGGAAGTGACAAGCGTCAACCAGATCCTATATTTTTAAGTTCAACGAGGACCTCGAAATTTAAGGCACGAGAAGTTAACATCATTTAAGTTAGTACAGTGGAGGAAATAGTTATAAAGCCACTTGAATTTATTTGTGAAACGTATTTTCAATGCACATTACGAGAGCGATTGATTGCCTACATTTACTGAAGCATGTTTGTTCTTGATACCGATATACTGTTACACAAATTATTACAAGTTAGGAAGTGTACGGAGAAAAATTAAAAGCAAAAAAACCTTTTTTAAAAAAAGCTTTTACTTAAATGCTCTAAAAAAAATAAAATAACATTTTCCTTTAAAATTTTAATTATCAACTTATAGCCTCATTATACACAATTTATATGATCATAAAAGCTTGTCGCGAGGTTTGCGTAAGTACCTATAAGTATTTAATTAAACTGAAATTTAAAAAAAATTAAACTTAGCAGATTAAGTTACTCAATTAAATAGGTACTAGTTTATTTACACAAGTAAATCGCGCGACAAGCTTTTATGATCATATAAATTGTGTATAATGAGGCTATAAGTTGATAGTTAAAATTTTAAAGGAAAATTTTATTTTCTTCTTTTTAGAGCATTTAAATAAAAGCTTTTTTTAAAAAAGGTTTTTTTGCTTTTAATTTATATTTTACTTTTTAGTTTTCCCATTTTGTTCCCACGAGTACCGAAGAAATATTCGTCGACCCTCCCAGAGCTCCGCTTAGAAGGGTAAGAGCTAATATACAACAGGGTTCGCCCAGGTGCCCTGAGGTGGGACGTTCACGACATCATATTACACCCCGATGCCACTCAGTCCTCGGCACAGCCTCACCTTGACTTGGGTGTTTGGAAGAATGCGCCACTTATTTCAGCTTGGAGCTTACTTGTGCCTGACGAAACACAGTTCCGGGTTTGATTTTGGAGTTGTCCTTCTCCTAGACAGGTTGCAGACCAATGCTGATGACGCCCATCTCGCCAAATCACACAAGTCAAAGTTAATCAACCGATGTTACAGGCTCAAAAAATTCTACCTCAAGAATAATCGAGGTCTCTACACCAAATTTCAGGTGGATTAGAGCAACGGAGCTTATAATCACCATCTTTTTTTTAACCTGCATTTTTATTCTCAGCGAACCCTTTCATTTAATACCCATACTATAGGAAAGCATAAAAAACTTCAAAAGTCCGCCATGTTGGATTAAGAGTGATGTCAGAATATTTTTCTAATTATTCTCGGCAACCCCTTCATTTGATACCCATATTGCAGAAGTGCATAAAAAATAACTATTCCGCCATCTTAGATGTTCCACCATATTGGATTTAGAATGACGTCACATTATTTTTCGAGTTACTCTCAATAAGCCCTTTCATTTGATACCCATATTGTAGAAGTGCATAAAAAATAACTATTCCGCCATCTTGGATGTTCCGCCATATTGGATTTAGAATGACGTCACATTATTTTTCGAGTTACTCTCAACAAGCCCTTTCATTTGATATCCGTATTGTAGAAATGCATTAAAAATAACTATTCCGCCATCTTGGATGGTCCGCCATATTGGATTTAGAATGACGTCACACAGCTTATCGTGTATTGTCCCCCAAACTAAACGTGTATACGAAATTTCAACTCAATCGGTTGAAGATATCTGCTTCAAAATTGAGTAGCAAGATTCCACCCGAACAAACATACATACATACATTGCAAGTCAAATAAAAGCTTTTAAAAAGCATTTGTGAACCGAATTTCGAAGGAAATAGATATAAGGCCAGTGTGACTTTTTGCACTATAAGTAAGTAAAAATACGGATTTAGTGAATAAAATACATTGATTTAACATAGCAAAATAATTTTAACAAAAAATAAAAATGCCTAGGGCATCTAAGCTCTCTGAACTAGAGATCGGAAAAATTGAGGCATTATCTAAATTGGGAATGTCCAATAGACAGATCGCGCATGAAATAGGAAGGTCACGATCAGTTGTCAACAATTATATAAATTTAAGAAGTCAATACGGAAAAAAAGACATCCAGGACCGAAATCAACAATTAGTGAAAGAACTAAAACCAAATTTATTCAAAAAGCTGCACAGGAAAAGCTGACAGCGTCGAAAATTAAAGCCGAATTATATTTACCAATTACCGTTAGACGTGTTCGACAAATTCTACATTATTCCCAGAAAGTTAAGTGGACAAAACGATTGCCAAAACCCAAACTTACTGACAAACACAAGCAAACTCGTTTAATGTTCGCTAAAAAGTACATGTCCTGGAAAGATGAATGGCGTCCTTTTTAGTGATGAAAAAAAGTTTAATTTGGACGGACTTGACGGTTTCAAATTTTATTGGCATGATTTAAGCAAGTATAAGGAGGTTCGCAAGCAGAAATTTTGGAGGTGGAACGGTCATGGTGTGGGCAGCATTTTGTTATGTTGGAAAAACTCCAATGTGTTGGATTTCGACCAAAATGAATTCAAACAACTACACCGATCTTCTGGATGAAGTGTTGATACCATTTACAGATGACGTCAAGGAAGGAAAATTTATATTTCAGCAGGACAACGCGGCAGTACATCGCTCGCACCATACCATGGAGTGGTTAAAACGTCAGGACATTGAAATACTTGAATGGCCAGCGTGTAGTCCCGACTTAAATCCCATTGAAAACCTGTGGGGGATCCTAACCCGTCGAGTCTACGAGCAAGGGCGTAATTTCAACAATGTGTTTGAGCTTAAACAAGCCATTCGAACGTTTGGAACAACATTCCTGTAGAAACCCTTCAAGTCCTCGTAAATTCAATGCCAGACCGCATTTTTGAAGTAATTTCAAATAATGGTGGGTCCACAAAATATTAGAAAAAAAATATACATATATATATTTACCGTACTATTGTTGAGGAAAAAGAAGGTGGCTCTATAGCTATTTCCTCTTAAATATGAATTCATTAATACTTTTTTTCAATAACTGTAAAATGTTTGAACTATTTTTAATTGTATCATAAGAATATATAACCAACACACTATACTTTACATGTTTGTTTGCTTTTAGTTTAAAAAAAATGTCTATTTAAGTGAGTGGCTTTAAAGCTATTTCCCCCACTGTATTATCATAATTTACATTCATCACCACATGACTTCCCACGGTCCAGTCCAGATAACCCCATTCAAACTGCTAACATCAGCTTCCCACAGTCCGGTCCCACAGGTACCCGCGCGACACCTGATCGAACTAACCTAGTCAACAGCGCAGACGGCACGTCAGTGAAAATTAGGGCCTTAAGCCCGTAGAGTAAGTTAGCATTGTTCTTAGTACTCAGTCGAATTTTAAACCAGACGGGAACGCCGAAATAAAGATTTATTTTTTTAATGTAAACTTACAAAAGTTGTTTTAATTTATGTAAGCCACTTATGACGCTAAGATTGAGATATCTTCTTAGATTGTTATGAATTCCCTGAGTTTTATTAAATTTTATTTGAGTTATTCCAGACAACGTTTCGACCACGACGATACGTTGTCTGGAATTACGCATATATATTTGCGATTGTTTCTACGGGGTGGGTTGCATTATGCTGATAAACTGCACGATTTATATTTATTTATATTTATACAATTTGCCACGATTTATATTTATTTATATTTATATTTATACAATCGAAGAATCACATTGTCCTACAATTTATAGTCTGTTTTTTTAGTCTCACCCTCTGAAATCGTCAAGTAAACGGCAACCCTTCACCCATAAGTAAGAACCTAATTTTAATTTTTTTCATTTAGTAATGAAGTATATAGAACGCAGTAAAATTTGGTGTCCTACAATAAATGTGGAATACATTTATAAAAAATCACAAAATATGTTTTGAAAAATCTAATACAGTGTGCGCAATTTCTATAAGCGCAGCCAGTTTTATTCTTGTTTCAAGAAAACTACTTTTTATTTTTCAAAACCGATTATATTGCATAAATTCCCCATTGGTAAATATTAATTAAATAATATAAAACATTCATTAAAGTAAGTAATTACTTTATAATAAAAATAAATATAATTAAAAGTCTCTTTTGTCTACGCAATTTCTATAAACTCACTTTATATTATAGTCTTTATTTTAAAAGCTTGGTGAAAAGTAAATTTTTGTATATCTTCTAAATATTGTGTTTTACCTCCTTTATTAGTTATAACTTGAAAAAACCTGTTAGACATCGAATTTATTAACTTTTTAAACAAATGTTCATCAATATCATTCGAGCATTTCAAAATATCGGCTTTCAGTTGAGATAACGAAGAAAATTGTCAAATCAAATCTTTTCCCATATTGTCTTCTAAATATGGAATAAGAGATTCCTCCAGCAGGTCTGTACATATGGCAGAGTTCATTCGGGTGGGAACAAAGTGTAAAGACAACTTTCCTTGATAAGAAAAGGCACCATATAACATAAACTATCAACACCAAAATTACTACTAAGACGAGGCGAATCGGGCTTCCTTAAATCATGCTAATATGTACTCAATCCATCTGGGCTATCTAAATTAAATTGTTTTCCGTAAGAAAAAATAACGTTTTGCCACTTTTCGTCCCAGTTCATGTGACTCTAGCTAAATCTAGGCGCGCATTTTTATGATGCTGTTGCAGTTGGAGAGATTTGGCCGGTTTCTTATATTTAATATAAGTAGTGTCCTTCAAAATTTGTTGGACTCTTCTTCCTTTAATTGGGAGTTGTAATTCTGCTATAATTTGAGCTGCACTTAACTTTTTTTTCATAACTTCTTATCTTATGTTCCCAATATTTTGATTGGAAACTTTAGTGTTCCCTCTTGGATGATCCCATAATCCATCACGATTGCCCATTTTAATAAAATTTCGCACCACACATTCTAAACGTCCAATTCTTTTTGCAAATTCTCTTATACCAAGGACAGTTTCCCTAAACGCACGGATTCTGACACGATCGTCGTTGTCAAGGACCTTTCCACGGGGCATTACAATAAATCATAATATAAGAAATAACAGCAATTATATAGAATTAAGCTAGAGTTGGACAATAAATATGAAACTCACATGAATTGTTTCCTAAAAAGTTGCAAAACTACTTTGCGTTTAACTATCGGGTTGGCACGAAAGAAATGAGACAGTTTGTTTTTACATTTTAAATTCTAACATTTTTATTTTACTATACATTTAGTCAATCAAATACTCGCCGTGAGCATCTATGACTTCTTGCCAAGATATAGGCAAGGACTGGATGCCTGTTGCCCAGAACTCAGCGGGCCGTGAGTTGAAGAAGGTGGCTACGTAGCAGTGGCGTGGGGTGAAATTTTTGAGAAGGTAAGCCGGTGCAAAAATCAGAAACTTAATAGCGAAAAAAAAACTTACCAAATGAAGTCAGATATTACAAAATGTGTTCAATTCGAATTTAGTCGGCCACTTCTATCATACTTAAAGTCATTGGAAGTTAAGTGCTATATGAATATTATGAATAAATATGGACATATATACAATGAACTTCAAGAATAATATAAGTGGCTTTGAAAAAAACCGTTATAGTCGCGTGTATCGTGCAATCAAACTAAAGCGGTTAACAAAAACTGTGAAAAGTTGATATGAAATATAATTAATCTTACTTATACTCCAAAACTAATCTACGATTTTTTTTATAAATTCGGCCAAAACATCATTGTAAAAATTAGACTGATTTCTAATTTGTAAAAGAAGGTGTTTTTCTATCGATAAGAGTGCTAAATTTGAGAGCCTTTCTTCGGTTTGAGAATTTCTTAAATAAGTATGTATTCTCTTAAGGGCTGAAAAAGATCTTTCCGCGGAAGCAACTGTAATGGGAAGAGTTAAAAATATACAACACAAGTTTAAAATTTGAGGAAAAGTATCTTTTAAAATGCCACATTTAATATGCGAGTAAAGCGCGAGAATATCAAATTGCCGTAATGAAGAAGTGGTATATAAAACGTTCAATTCATTTTTTAAAGCAGAAAACTGGAAAATTCCCGGGAAAACTGTAATTAAAGACGATATCTTTTCGTTAGGACTCGATTGAGCAAAATAATCATATTTTGATTTATTAAGTAAATCTAAAAATTTTAGTTGACTAAAGGAACTATACCGAGTTTTAATCTGAGAAATTACATTGTCTTTTATTTCTACAAAAATTCTTCGATAATTAGTTTTTAAATCGATGTCAGAATTTAGCACTCGACGTTTTCTTGGAGGTTCTGTCACACTATCACACTATCTCACACTATCAAAAATCGAATCAAATTTATTTAAAAAGTCAGAACTCATCCAAGACTCGAAATTCTCTATTTCTAGCCTAGCAACTTCAATATCCATCTGTTTATTTTGTAATAAATTAAAAAGTACATCCGTTTTTGCAAAAATTTCCGAGGTGGTGTGTAAAAAAAAGCAGAACTCTTTATCTTCCAATTTCTGTAATAAACTTTCGGCCAGAGAAAGTGTGTCATTATCCCATTCATTCGAGTTATTTGATATTGTTTCAAAAGTTGCAATTATATCTAATCTGCAGGTAAATAAAACGTTAATTAGTCGCGAATGGTAATGCCAACGAGTTTCCGAAACTCCTGGCATACGTCGGTCAGCAATTTCTTTTAAAAGGTTAGAGCGCTTTGTTGATTTATTAAAAAAACGAACGATGCTATTTATGTAACCGAAAAATATTTTTAGCTCTGATATTTTTTCCAAAGATCGAGATAAAACTAAATTAAGAATATGGACATAGCAAGGAATGAAAATGGCCATTGGACATGATTCTCGTACTTTTGTTTGAACACCACCCTGCTCACCCGACATTACCGGGGCGCCCGCCGTCATAAGATTGACCTACCAATTTTTCTTTACAGTCGTATATTTCCAGTATATTTAAAACATGATCTGACAATTTATCTGCGTTACGACTTAAACTCACGTCAAAAAAACCAAGAAATCTCTCCTCTATTCCATTCTGTGATAAATACCTTAGTACGACACTTATGTAGTTGTTCTCTATGACTAACATCGGGAGTTTCGTCAATCATTACTGAAACAAATCGAACTTTACTAAACCGCGGCAATACTATTTATCAAGTCATTTTGAATATCATTTGATAGGCCCGAAAAAATTGGATTTTGTGAACTAGAACACTGCTCTAAATGTGAGTCCATTAAAGTGTCGTACTTAGCTAAATACAACAAAGTTTCTATATAATTGCCACGATTATCGGACACGGGTTTTTCATTATGACCACGGAATGCTAATTCTTGTTTGCCTAAAAGAATTACAGTATCTATGCAGCGTTTCATTAAATTACGATTTCGGTCGACTTTTCTATTATGAGCTTCATAAGTATTTGCTAAAGAAGTATCAATCCGATTCGCGCCAAATTCATGCAAAGCTAAGCAACTACGAATATGTTTTTCTGTTTGAATATGCTTACTTGAAGAGTTTACTAAATTATTAATGTCCGTAAAACTTGTGCGACTCCAAACACTCGAAGAATTCGAAAAAAGAAGAATTAAAGACTGAGAACAATATATAAATAAAAAGCTACTAAAATGTCCTATAACAGACCACCTAGACCTGACAAAGTTCTCACCAGCTTTTCACAATTAAATTCTATATATTAAAGTACAATTACACTTCACTTCAAATCAAACATGCACGATAGACGGGACAAATCCTTCAACTGACAAATTGAAACAAATAAATAATCGTCATCTGAATAGCCGAACCTAACGAAAAAACCCGAGAAGCCGGATTCTATCGTGTTATCGAGAGGTAATAAAATAGCACCACACCACACTCATAAGTCACAATCCGTTGAGCACCAAGGCAAAAAGAGACACAAGTTAACAATTTTTTTATTAAAATATAAGCATTCACTCCTACAATTCACAGCCCCTTCAGTATCAAAGAGATTTACAGTCAGCTGAATATTGTTTATGAAAAAAATTAATAACCAAACCCACCCCAACCAACCCCACTCACCCGAGAAGCCGCTTTCTACCGTGTTATAGGGATAATAAGAGAGCACCACTACACTCACACCCGTTCATAGAGAAGACACGAATCAGCTGACATTCTAACAAATAAACAACCATCCGCCGAAGTGACCCGAGTTTCAACTTATGCAGAACGAAAACAACCGAGAAGCCGGTTTCTATCGTGTTATTTGCTTATAGGATTTGCTTTTAGTGAGCAAAGGATATCACACACGATTTCTTTGTTACTCGTGGAGAAAAGTGTGGGCTTGAGTAAGTCGTAAAATGACCGGCTTACAGAAGCAGCGAGCGAGCGCTTCATACCCGATGCAACCCCTTGATAGAACCTGCTACGGTGCGAGGGAAGGTTCCATCGTAGTACAACAACAGATTATGGTTGTTTTTGGTTGTAACACTTGTTTTGCCATGTTTTCTTTACGAGATGAATTTTGGGAGCGCTTTCCAGGAATTTTACAGGCATAGAACAAGTTTTAAATTTACGGGAATAGGATGAGTTCTCAAAAGGGAAGCCGGTAGGAATCGTGTTATATGGACCCCACGCCACTGCTACGTAGGTTTCAACTTCATAAATGATAGTCTGAAGGGGCAATGTCTGGGGAATATGGTGGATGAGGTACCGTCTCCCAGCCTAAGCCCTGCAGTTGTTGGCGGGTGGTGGATGCAGTGTGCGGGCGAGCGTTGTCATGAAGTAAAATGACATTGGCTCTTCTTCGTCTTTTTTCTTTGATAACTGTGGCTAGTTTATCGAGCTGCGCCGCATATGTGTTAGCATTAACTGTTTCATTATGTAATAATTCATAAAACAGCATGCCCTGAGAATCCCAAAAGCAGCACAATAGAACTTTTTCGCCGCGGTTTTGATATTACTTTGGTTGAGTTGGTGGGTCTTCCTTTCGTGGCAGCCAGAAGGCACGGCGCGTATTCTTTTCGTAGAGAACCCACGACTCGTCCCCTGTGACCAAATCCTCCAAAAACTCCTTCCGGCGCGGTCGAAGTAGTAGCGATTGGCAGACGACGATCCGAGCAGCACTAGTGGCGTCTGTGAGGGCATGAGGTGTCCATCGGGATAAAACTCTCCTATATCCGAGCTCGTGCAGGTGATGTTCAATAGCGTGATGGCTGCAGTGGAGTTTTGTCGCTAATTCACGAGTGCTTGCATCCGGCTTCTGTTGCAGTTCAGCTGGTGGTCGTCCCGAGCGAGGCTGACTTTCGAGGCTTCGGTCTCCTGTACTGAAGCGTTTGAACCAACGAGACACTGTTGCGTGACTTGTAGTATCTGAGCCAAATGCAGTGTTTATGTTGTCTGCCGCAGCTCGCGCACTATGGCCTAACAAATACTCGTAAAGGTATAGAGTTCGAACTTGTCGCTCATCCATTATTCTTCAAACTAACTGAATTAATCGTGCGTGCGCTTTTATATACCCCTAGGACTGAAGCACCTAGAATGTTCTATAACATACTAGAATATGGTCGAAAACAATTGATTAGAAAAACAACATGAGTAGAGTTTTCTAGAGTGTCTCATTACTTTCGTGCCAACCCAATAGTAATACTACAAAAAGAAACTGCGTTTATAGAAACTGCGCACTCTAAGATCAATTGTGAAAGACTGATCTATTGCATTCTCGCATTGACTGATATTTGGAATTGTTTAATTGCTTTTATGAATAGTTATAAATTTAACAATTGTGCCTGTAAAGAACCTTGGTTACTATATCGCTTTATTTCAATGAATTGTGCATTTCACTTGAAAATCAGACGTGCGCTTATAGAAATTGCGCACACTGTAGTATACATGCTTACATATATATACATATATATGTACAACATATTTTTTGGGACATGCAATTTTTCCAATGGAAAACTGTTTAAAATTAAATCGCCTCCCATATGCCATTCAATTTTTAATAAGCCTTGGCAAAAATTTTAAGAGATAACTTTGAAAACTGTAATTAATTTAAGAGAGGAATTTAGTAGCCGTCAATTTGACAGGTCTTGGTAGTTCTAGTGTTAAACATAAACTTCGCTATTACAGTTCGATGTCCCCAAAGAATACATTTGATTTAAAGTTTATGTCGTGTGCATATTGAAAGTTAATTTCAGGACAATTTTGAGTTAGTTTACAAAGAAAACCTACTTATTACAGCGACCCTCACGGTGCGAATTCAAAAAATTAATATGTATTGCCAAAACTCATGTTATGGCCTCTAAATTCCAAATATACCATCATTCAAATGTTTATATGCAGGGTGATTCCTAAAGGTGTTTTCCAGCATATGCCAATCGATCCTCCCCTCCCCCATTTGATGTAAAATGGTATTTTATTGCTTTTTTTTTTATAGGACTAACAATACATACCAATAGTTTTGCAAGACACTGCGTTGTTTGATAGAAGAATACACTTATCTATCATGTGCTATCCTTGTCCTACAGTCACTTATGAGTAAAGGGTTAACGTGCACTTGAAGATTTCAGAGGGTGGGACTGGACAAACGGAGCCCCGCACAATTTGTAAGACAATGTGACCCTTTGATTGTATACAAATTTATTAGACAATGATGCAAAAATCAGCTTGTTTTGACATGTGGGGGACTCATCGGCCATTAAATGGGATTTGTACAACAAGCATTTTTTTCTGGGTTTCTCACCAAATTGTTTTGCAATTTATCTGAAAAACAAAGTGTTGCTCCTCAACTTTGGGAACTCGCCAAATCGACATGTTTTACGGCTATGCAGAGACAATTTTCGAACATTTTCGCAAATAAAAATTTGGCGTCTCGTCAAAATGAAGCCATTCACGAAAAATTAGCTGGGCTCCCAGACTATTAGACAGTAAGAGATTGTCCTCCATTCCAAGGGGGTATTGTAGGACTCAAGGGTATTATCAACACTTCTCGTTATCTTGTTACAAATTACCCTTAAAATTCCATAATATGTATTTTGATCACAGCATTGCTTTGGAAATTTGACAGCTATAGGAGAGTAAATTCACAGATGTGTTCAATTTCTTTTTATTATTTCCCGATTATTACAAGATTTATGAACATTTTGATTTAATTTTCTTAAAAAAGCACGTTATGTCTTATGTCTTTTATTAAAATTTATGCATTGTGTTCATTTTGTCAACGATTTAGTGATTATATAGGCAGACCCATCACGACTTTAAGCGAATCTCTATTAATCTTAGCTTGAATGCAAATCTGGCCTTCTGAGAGAACTGATGGCTCATATTGTAAATATTGAATTGTTTTTTCAGCATATTTAAGCGATTCTTCGAGGAATTTTGTACATACTACATTGTCGCCTACTGAGGCTCTCCTTCCAAGTTCAACAAGTGAGGCATGTAGCTCAAAGCATAGTAAACCAAGAATTCTTACCTCCGCTAAAAAAAAAAAAATTTACATTAATATGCACTTAAATTTTTCATTTTCAATTTGTTTTACATGGAGTAAGTTTCTCATACAATTGTATCATCTGTTTACACAGTTGTATTTTTCGATCTAATTCATCCATACTGATAGATTGTAGAGCTTCAGGACCTCCCGATCCTACTGTCTGCGCCAGTACAACGTTCACTTCTGACAAAAAGTGATGGTTAGGAGGAAGCCACTTACTATAGTGGTTAACATATCTTAAAAGAGAGTACACTTATTATTGAGAAACTTCGCAACTATGCATGTATTAATTCAGCGAATACCTCAAACAATTGTTAACATTGCCTTTTTCCATGGACGTAAGATCTTTGCCAGCTCTATCTAATATATCATTTATGTAAGATTTATCCACTAGCCTCCCACATGTAAGACATCTACAAAGTATACATTAAGTTTTGTTGTTTAAAGGAATTTGTATTTTCTTACTTCCAATCATCATCCCATGCTTCCAAGCTCAAAGGAAGAGCTAAGCCTCGGCAATCCTTGTTGTTGCAAATAATAGCACTATAATTAGTTTTCAACTCTGTAGTATCTTTACAACGAATGCATTCACATTTGAACAGTTTTGTTTGAAGAAGATGATGCTGCCTACTTGCAGTACCCCATAATGCATCCGAATAGCAAATGCTTAGGTGCGCATCCTTTTTTATTTCATTTGGTGCCCAAAATACTATTTTACCCTCTTTCGAAAAACTTTTGGCTATATTAGGGTAGCAAGAGTGCTCCACCAATGACGCGTAGTCATACACGGCAACATATGGAGGCTCAGAAAGTGGAACTTCATGGCCATTAACTTGAAGTATACCAACAATATTCATAATCTCTTCTTCCGAAAATTTATTGTACTTGAAAAATCTGCGGAAATTTTACTATATATTTAATTTTATTAAATGTGCCTAATTTGGTTACCTAGGAATGAATTTTGCTATTCCTTCGTAATCATTCCGCCATTGCAGCGTACTTCGCCGTTCCTTATCGTGAGACTCTAGACGTATAAATTTTTGCCACTTTTCTGGATTTTTGTCTTTAAGCAGTAAACACCGCAAAGTTGCAAGACATTGGTACATAGGGTGAGGTGCTACAAAATGTTGGATTTTTACCTGAAAAAGAAAAAATCAATGCTTTAGAGATCAGTTTAAATTTAAAACTACAATAATTTAAAGTTATTCAAATAGCAAACTGTGTCACGAGGCCTCGCTTGGACTCGTTGTTAGTACAAGAGGAACAAAATTTGTTTATTTCAAGCACACTCCAGAACTCTACAGTCAGTAGACAGTTTGTATACATCTTCAGTCTTTTTCAAACAAAATTGTGAAATTAGAAATATGGCTAGAAATTCGAAAATTGAACTGCAAAAACAAAATGACAAATGACGGTATTGCGAGTGGGTTTGGTACGTTATGTAATTTCGTGAATTTGATAATATTTGATTCGCGAGCGAAGCGTAGTTATGTAGTGAGTGTATAGTAATAAGTAGTTTAAATTCATTTCCGTGTGTTTTTAAATGTTTAAAACTGCAAATTTTATTTTATATTTTTTTATTATTATATTCCGGTTTTCGGAACTCCAGCCATAAATATAATAAATTAAGATTATTCAAATAATAGTTTAATAGCATTTAAATGTAAATGAAAATGAATTTGAAAGTTTAATATTATTTCATTTTAATAAAAATTAGAATTATTCCGAATACATTTAGATCTGCTCATGAATGCATATTCTTTTACTGCGCTGGACGCGGCTAAGAATAACGGAGGGAAACTTGAAATGTGAAATGTCAGTTTCACTTACCGTATACTATATATATTATATATGTATGGTGAAGAATACGTACGTGAAGGTACGACTAAGAAGAAGATTTATTCTCCACTATGAAGTTTGGATATGCCAAAATAGGTCACGGTGGCAACGTTTTTTTAAGAAATATTTTTTGTAAGGGTTTTATCAATAATAAAAAATTAAACTGATCGTTTCTTACAATAAAAATTACAAAGTTTTCTTTTATGAATTTTAAACGTTTTTCAGGAGGAAAATTCCTGTCGGACGCAAATTTGTCTTAATATGAATTTCCAATTTGACCCAATTGTTTCAAAAGTTTCAAGGTAACTTGTAGATGGTCAGAAGATAGCTCATGGTATTCACTTCACGCATTTGCTTGTAAACGACCACAAGCCTGTTGTCTACAATTAAAATCTCCTCTAATTATGTATACGTGTTAGCTCGACACCTGGTGCAGCCCTCAACACGATGCTTAACATGCAACCCTTGGACATTGCAATCCAAGAAGAAGCAATGAAGACGGTGTGCCGCCTAAAGAAGTGTGGACTCTGACACGGTAAACATGCTATCGGGCATGGTGTTATATCACAAAGGCTTGAAGAAAAGTGCATTATATTCAATATGCCGGCGGATGATATGACCCCAATATTAATGTTCGGAAGAAGATTTCAAATTCTCTTCCCAAAGGAATGGGAGGATCCAAACAAATTATTGAATGGACTCAAAGACATCTTCTACACAGACGGCTCGAGGACCGTAAACGGTACGGGCGCTGGATGGTTTTTGAACGAAGAGATCAAATACAGCTACTCGCTTGGAAACATGGCGACGGTCTTCCAAGCTGAAGTTTTTGCCATTCTAGAAGTGGCCAACTGGATAATTGCCCAGAGATGGTAAGGTAGAAGAACAGGTATCTGCAGCGACAGTAAGGCTGCTCTTGCCACTCTTCTTAATCCTAATACTCGGATAAAAATAGTTCGGGATTGTAAGAAACGACTGAATTCGGTTGCAAAATGTAATCAGGTCATTCTTATATGGGTCCCTGGCCACCAGGGAGTAGAAGGCAACGAGTCCTCAGATTCCCTGGCGAGGGAAGGCGCTAACTCCCACCCCATAGGCCTAGAGCCCATTACTGGTGTTAGCTCTGCGGAGTTAAAGAACTGGATAACTCGACACGTGGACTTAGTTCACGGAGAGAGATGGTCCAGCCTAAGTACCTGCAGATGTACCAAGTACTTTATAGGTAGTCCGAACAAGAATACTGCGAAATTCTTACTTAACTTAGGTAGGAAAAATTGCAGGGCTCTAATAGAGACAATTACAGGGCATAACACACTTGGCAAGCACTTGAATACCCTGGGAATCATCGGCGACCCTGCGTGCCCCTCGTGTGGGGAGGAGGAGGAAAGTACAGAGCACTTCCTCTGTGACTGTCCTGCGTTCTCTCGTGCACGTAGGGACGCGTTTAGCGCCGATGTCATGAGGATGGAGGATTTGGATTCTCGAATTCTGTTTGAGATTCTCCAGTACATCAGGACAACGGGGAAGTTCAGATAGAGCGTGGGTTTTGAGCGGAATGGACTAATGAGTCTGAGCGTTCGAGGTGTTTTGCCGCCCTCCCCCCCAATAAATCAATCAATCAATCAAATGTATACGTCACGTAGCTTAAGTACGGTATGTGTTCAAAAAATTAGACGCAGTCTGTTATTTTAAGAAATTCGGTAAAAAGTGGATTTTTTCCCGCAATAAAACCCCTTCTCAGGAAATGTCAATTCTACCGGTTGGTAGGTAATGATTTCAAGATATTTTGGCAATTAGGGATATACCAGATTTACCTGATTAAGACTTGGAGGTATATATGTATACTGAGAGAAAATTCTAACAATTTTTACGATTTTTTCAAAGAAAAATTACGGTGCTCTCCCGTAAACAGGACTTAAGTGACAGGCATAGGTAAAAGTACTATGTGCACAAGATAAAATTACGCTGTGGCACCGTAAAATTTCCGTCTACGAAAAAAAAAAGCACTGTTGGGTAAATTTTGATGTAGATATTTTAATGCATTAGAAAGTAGGATAAGATATTAACTACAAATATTTATATTGTAAAGAAATTCCAATCGAAAATATAATAAAGCATATAAACCCTCTCTGTGAAAGACTTTTGCGGTGAAAAAAAATGCATATGATCTAACTCTTTCGAAGACTTTCGGATAACTGACCTGTCCGACTGCACTCCGATTTGAAGATTCCATGAAACACATGTTTAGCAGTAATAATAAAAATGTCATACTTACAGACTTTCCGTAAGCGACCACGTAGCGAGCAAATTTACTATGAACAACACCCGTAAGCCGTACCAATTTCCGAAAAAATCCGATCGTACACCCGATGTACTTCGGCTTCTAAATTCATTCTTCTAAATTTTCTTAGCATAAAAATTTACTGTGCTGTACAGTAAAAGTTCCTATGACGTTTCGGAAAAATTCTTGGATGAATAGTAAAAAATACTATGTCAACCGTATTTTATCTGTTATTCCCTCGTAAATTTTCTAGGAACTTGTCACTTAAGTCCGGATTACAGGGGATAGCACCGTAATTTTTATTAGAATTTTCTCTCAGTGTATATGGGATCATTTTAATATTAGTCCCTTTTGGGGAAATACTTGTTGACAAATAATTGGAAATTGTGTGTGAAGACGGCTTTTGAAGAGTACAAATGTGATTAATATTGAAAGCTGTAAGCCTTTTGTCAGTTTCCACCGGTTTTCAAATTGCAAATTAGTGAATGTGATATTATAAAGGTGTAGAAAACTTTTAAGTGTTCACAATTTATTTAAAAATGCCACGTAGTAAAGACATCGCCGTTGAAAAATGAAGTATTATAGTACGGCTATTGAAGTTAAAAAACCTCTCTAACTGATATTTCGGCACCTACATTGGATAGGATAGCACCAGCTCTTAATCTTTCAACCTCTGCGTCAGAAAGTACACGGACAAATTGTTCAGAAAAAATAAAATTAACCCTTTGCACTCGACTGGTGAGTCTGGGTCACAATTCAGCTATTGCTTATTCAAGGTCGCCGAGTGCAAAGGGTTAAAAAAATTACAATGGGCTAGATTACACGAAGACTTTCACAGTTGATTATTGGGAAAATTTAAATATGTTTAAATATATTCGGACATTTTTATTTTATTGTAGTTTGTAAAAAACACGAACTTACTCTAAATTTTAAAATTTACAGGTCGTTTTTAGCGAAGAGTGTCGTTTAGAGGCGGTGACAGAAGCGTTCAATTTCGTACGGAGGCGTCCAGGGTAACGTTACAATGAGGACTGTATATAAAGAACAGTTAAACACCCCCAGCTATTATGATATGGCGCTGCATTAGTGGAGAAGGCCCGGGCCCAATATATTTTGTGGATGGAACTTTGCGTTCCGACCAGTATAAGATTATATTGAAAGTCGTGCTTTTACTACATATCAATTCATTTATATATTTGAGGTCGAACTACATATTTATGCAAGACGGAGCACTTTGTCATACATCGAAAGTAATTAAAGATTTCTTAAATTATCAGAAAATTCAAGTTGTTTCTTGGCTCGGCAATTCTCCAGATCTAAATCCAATAGACAATTGTTGGGCATATTTGAAATCGAAAGTGTATAGTCGTCCAAACCCAACAATACAATTTAAAAAAAATAAATATCGAAGATATTGGGAATAACGACGAAGGTCTTAAAAATATGATTAAAGCATGTATAGCAATTATGCCTAGAATAATTCAAAAAATTTTGAAACAAAGAGGAGGAGTGACTAAGTTTTAATTTAAATATTTATAAATTGTCACTATCAATTTGCTTAAATGTAAATAAATTTTGAAAAAAAAAAAACTTCTATCAATTCAAAACTCTTACATTTGCATCATTTTTTTAACACAACTGTAGATCAGCTCTGAAATTTATTTTTGTTTCTTCATTGGCAGAGCTTCCGGGGAAATATACTGAAATAAATTTATAATTATGTCCCTTTTCTGTAGTAACTCCGATCGCTTGATGATATTTAAAATGAAAAGAGGTAACAGTTTTGCTTTAATTTTCTTGCTTACAACTATAGTTGGGTTATGAGATTGAATTGCTCTCCTTTAGTTTCGCAGTTTACTAACTTGCTTACAATATCATTAGTAAGAACGATAATTTGTTCATACGAGAATAAGTTTGAATTTGTATTACTACGGTTCATGTTGTTCGTTCCCTTGGCTGTTTCAGTTCACATTATATCAGTGAAAATCTCCGTATTTCTGCTTTACTCCTCTGCTTAATAGAAAATTTGTCAGGACATTTTTGAATTTTTCAAAAATTGGCCAAATCCAAAAAACCAAAAATAGTCCGAAAAATTCTGAAAAAAATCATGCGAGTTCTTTTAAAGTATTTTCTGTTATATACAATTTTCTTGTAAAGTTGATGCTTTTCGTGTTAAAAAATCACTAAATTTTTTATTACATATGCTATACATAATGGCCATTTTGCAAAAACTTAAGCAAAAAAGAACTTTCAAAACCATGTTTTGAGAATATTTAGACATTCGGACCGCGATTTCTGGTGGTTATATGATCATTCAATAATAGCAACAACAAGATAATCAACTTTGAAAAGAAAAAAAGACCAAGAAAAATTCGCAGTTTTTTTAAAAAACCCAAAACATAATAGGGTTTTTGAAGATTTTATGCAAAACAAATGCCAGATTCTGAAAGAACATCCCCGAAAACCCCTATATACGATTTTGGAAGACAATCGCCCCAATTTTCTATTCGAATCGCACAATTGAACTTGGGTGCACAAAATTCTCGTTTTGCGCATTAATGGGTTAAGGTCCATGGTCAAGGTCAAGGTCAACCAAAAATGTTTATGGTTGTAATGACATGCCTTGATAACTACAAACAACTTTTGTGTTCAAAGATTTCTGTTAGAGACCTTGGTTTCCGAGTTAAGCGACTAGAGCAAATGTCTCACACTTCACCCCTTTGTGTCTCCGCAACTAATCATAGGATGACTTCGGGCCCATTGAGACTTTTGATCAGCAGATTGAGAACTACCTTTCTGCAAAGTTTCAGCGAATTTGACCGGGACCCGATTTCCATACAATTTGTGCGGGGTCCTTTGACATGTTTTCAGTCTTGTATCGTTTTATTTTAGCATTTGATTTCTTCATAACGCACGTACTTAATTTTTGGGATTGCAAACTACTTTTTTTTGTTAAATGGCACGAATCTCTATCAGAACCGTCTTCATCAGTGTCCGAATTTGAAAACTGTTTTTTATATTCAAAGCGATTTAAAAGTTAATAGTTTCATTGTCAGTGAAGGTAAAATAATTATCGAAAATTAAAAGTCTCTTTTATCAATATTAAAGTTACATTTTTCGGAATGTACGCTTTCTGAAAAATCATGTTGGCTTATTCATTCGTTTCGAGGCTAATTGAATGTTCCTACAATATTTCCTTCAGATAACTGTGAAGAATTTAAGTAATAAACCAAATGTTGAATCAACAAGACTAAATGCCTAAAATAAAAATGAATTTTAAAAAAAAAAATATGAATTTGAATTACTGATGAAATACCTGGCACCTGGGAAAACTCAACAGGTGCTCCAGACTAAATCTGAAATAATAGAATTACTATAAAATTTTAAAGAACAACTGAATTCTCAAAAAACATAACACAAATTCATGCAAGCACTTGTTGAGACGAATACAACAACAACAATGCATGCAAGCATAAAAACATAAAATTTGCCAATTGCATAACACGGATGTATATGCAAATCATCGCAGGAGACTCGAATGATAGATTAAGCACTTTACTGAGATGATTTGTCATGCAAATCCGTCTAATAAGCAAATATTATTAAGAGAACCCGAAGTGACAGCCAATCACCGGGTACAAAACATAGAAATTCCACATACATTTATGACTTGGAAATAATACACAGAGCATGCGAAATGAATCTCTTATGATCAGATACCATAGCCATGCATCTAAAACGACTTCCAGTGAGGAAAAATCAGCAAAAAAGGCTCACGGAAGTCAACAACATAAACATAACCTGCGCAAAACACATGCATAGTATGTGACACATACACACAACATTATGCGATTATATTTGGCACACCGACAAAATATGCATCGTACATATAGAAAAACTACACTCACCTGCAATTAAACACGAAAATCCGTATAAAATAATCACATAAGATTAGTTCACTCGCGACACTCGGGCGACACTCGAAACTTGAAAACCGCGACTGACAGGACTAATTTTCTGATTGAAATATGGACAATTGCCGCCGAGAAATTCAATGGCGTTGCCAGAAATTCGCTAATTGATCGATTTAATTAAAAATTCAGAAAAAATTAGAATTGTCATAATTTCAATAAGAGCGAAAGAGATGTCTAGCAAGAAAAGGACAATATTAATATTTCAATTTCCCCTCAAAAAACGTCTAAAATGGCGGAAAAAATGTCGCTTTACCAGTATGTCAAATTGGTAAAAAATTAATAAATATAAAAGGCCGAGTGATAAATAAATTGCAACGAAGGAGGAAATAGTTTGAAAACCAATGAAGAAGTGGCCCAAGATCAACAGATGGGTGACATTTCCCTGCAGATTTAAATTAAACAAACTTATAAGTCAACTTGGTAAGGCAGTGGAACCTGGAGAGAAGGAAGCAGGACACAACCGAGGCCTATTTAAGCAGCAACGAAGGAAGGATCGCTCTCTTCTTTTTGCGTTCTTCAAGCGAGTAACATTTAGTCAGGGAAAACAGATTTTAGAAAATTGTCATAAAATACGGGATACATGCTCCAAGTGAGTCATACCCTGTAACACATGCAATTTTCTGTAGACTTAGCTTAAAATTGTAGAATAGCTTATTTAGGAGTTAGAGAATTTCGAGAATTGAATTAATACTCATTTTTGTTATTTGTTTGTTAACTAAAATTTTGAGTTAAAAAATAGAAATCAAGTAAAAACTGCACAATACCTTTTTTTTCTTTCAACCGCTACACTTCACCAATTCCGTGTTAACAAAATTAATTGACATTTGTTTAACGCTCACACAACAAACATTTTTTGGTGGTTCCATCCAGGAATTGTGCAATTTATTTGATTTTTGTTTCATTAATTGTTCGTGACTAACAATTTTAAATAAATTATGGCTTCGTTGGAACAATTATTAACGAAAGAAGGATTACTTCGGGCTCGAATAGAAAGGCTAATTGAAAACGGAAAAAAGAAACCTATCGCCAAGCGCACACAAGGTTTCTATGAAACATTATTGGCAGAATTAAAGGGAAGTTGGATACCATACAGCGAATTAGACATGGAAATAAATACATTATTAGCCGAAGATTCGCCTAAAGAACCCGTTGCATATACGCTGGAAGATAGATACGGTATTCTAGAACAGAAATACACCGACTACGTAAGCGAATTAACGGATGGTCTGCGTAAAACAATACAGAACAGCTCAGTGGCATCAACCAGCGCCGAGTTAAATAATTCAACCCAAGTACATCCAGTCATAATCCCCAACGAAACGTCATTACCTCGAATTTCTCTACCTAAATTTAATGGCGAATACGATCTTTGGCGTCCTTTCCACGATTTATTCGTGTCTCTAGTACACAATAAATCTGGTTTGTCTCAAGTGCAAAAACTGCATCATTTAAAAACCTGCTTGACTGGTGATGCAGAAAGAGTTTTACGGCACATTCCTATAACGGAAGAATCCTACGAACCAGCTTGGAAAAAACTAAAGGAACGCTACGAACACAAGCGAATACTCGTCAATCATCAGCTAAAAATCTTAACAACCCAACCAAAGGTACATTCCGAATCAGCAAAGGGCATAAAATCGTTGATCGATACGACTGAAGAATGCCTACAACAATTAGAAAGTTTAGGCGTGAATGTATCTACTTGGGATGCTATACTCATATTTCTTTTGGTTCAAAAGCTACCACTACAAACGTTCAAGCTTTGGGAAGAAGAGCAAGGTTCAACACAAGAACTTCCCCAAATTAAGAAATTTCTAACATTTCTAAACACACGTTCGAAGGTATTGGAATCAATCGCTGATACCATTACCACTAAAACATCCCTCCATAAAACATCCAACAAAGACCCATCGACTTTAACACACTATGCAATTAAAGAAGATCGGTGTCCAGCTTGTAGCGGAAAACATTTTGTACAAAAATGCCAAAAGTACCAAAATTTAACTCCCCAAGCAAGGCGAAAGGTTATTTTAACTGCAAAACGTTGTCTAAACTGCCTTTCCAAAAAACATTCAAGTTCCTACTGTCCTAGCAAAAACCGATGTTTTAAATGCAAGGAAGCGCATCATACTACGCTACATGAAGAATGTTCCAATGAACAATCTTTGGTAAGGAACAGCAAAACGAACACACCTGAACTCACTTCAAACAGAAGTGAAACACAGGAAATTAACGCTACTGGTAATTCAAATACCACCCACACGTTCACAACTAGTGAAAATGTTCATACGCTGCTATCAACGGCATTAGTACGCGTGCAAGCTAATCAAAACGAGCCTGTAATCCTGCGATGTCTCATTGATCCTGGATCTCAGTCCTCGTTCGTTACAGAGTCTGCTTGTCAAAGACTTCAGGCCTCTTACACTCCCGCTGCAGTTTCAGTTTCGGGCATAAATGCTAGCCCAGCTGCTGTAGCACGAAAACAAACTATTTTAAAGCTTCAATCACGAGGGTTGAACAACACAATAGTAGAAGAAGATTTTTTAATTCTAAAAAGAATAACTGACTCTCTACCTAGCAAACGGATTCCTGTAAAAGACTATGAGCATCTTAAAGGGTTAGAACTAGCAGATGCAAGCTTTTGGAAACCGGGGAAAATAGACGCCCTTTTAGGAGCGCGCGTTTATTCGCAAATAATTCAAGAAGGTATTCGAAGAGGCCCCGAAACATCACCCATTGCACTCAACACAATTTTCGGATGGATTCTTCTCGGACCTTCAGCAATGCAACAGCACAACCACAGCAATTCATTCTCTACGACCATTTCAAATATGGATTTAAGCAATCGAATTAAACAATTTTGGGAATTAGAAGAAATATTACCAAAAACTATCCTTACAAAGGAAGAAAGAGAGTGTGAACTTATATTCAAAAACACACACAAACGTCTAGAAACCGGGCAATATCAAGTGAATCTGCCATTTTCTGAAGGTCAAGCGCCCTCTCTGGGAGAATCAAGGCCACAAGCGCTTAAAAGATTTCTAAGCTTACAACAAAGATTTTCCAGAAACCCTGAACTTGAAAGAGATTACGCGAAATGTCTAGACGAATATATAGAACTTCAACACATGGAAGAAGTAACCACGGCAAAGGAAGATGATCCACATTATTACATTCCTCATCACGCTGTCTTCAAGGACAGCACTACTACAAAGCTTCGCGTTGTCTTTGACGCATCCTGCATCACTACAAATAAAAAATCATTAAATGATCATTTGTTAAAGGGACCAGTTCTCCAACCAAAATTATTTGCAACGCTATTAAACTGGCGAAAATACAAAATAGCTATGAATGCAGACATCGAAAAGATGTACAGAATGATCAAAGTTCTACCCGAACATCGTACATATCAGCGAATCATTTGGCGTGATCCAATAACGAAAAAACAACAAGATTATCAACTCAATACTGTAACGTTCGGCACCTCTTCAGCTCCGTATCTTGCAATCAAAACACTTCAACAGTTAGCAGAGGACGAAAAGGACAAATGGCCGTTAGCTGCACAAGCAGTACGCAAAAATTTTTATGTTGATGATTTATTAACGGGCTCTGACAACATAACAGAAGCAACACAACTTCAAAAGGAATTAATTGAAATGCTGAGTTCCGGCGGATTCAATCTGAGAAAGTGGGCAAGTAATAAATCCGAAATTTTAGAAAATGTACCTCTAGAACATAGGGAATTAAAAGAAACACGCATATTTGCAGACGAAGATGCTGTAAAAACGTTAGGTATTCAATGGCATCCTCGAACAGATTATTTTTCATACAAATACACTCCCAAACAAAGGCAACAACCGAGTACCAAACGAACTATATTATCTGATATTGCATCTCTCTATGATCCACTTGGCTGGTTAGCGCCTATAGTGATATCAGCCAAAATAATAATGCAGGCTTTATGGATAACAGGTTGTAATTGGGACGAAAAAGTCCCAGCCAGCATTGACACTTCATGGGTGCAATTCAAAAATGATTTAGAAAATTTGTCGAAATTGAAAATACCTAGATGGGTTCAATTTTCAAAAAATGCGAACTGTCAGCTTCATGGTTTTTGTGATGCATCGGCTAAAGCCTATGCTGCAGCACTATATCTCAGAGTAGAACACACTAACGGAACTACAGTATCGCACTTACTAACCGCAAAAACCAGAGTAGCTCCCACTAAGCCTATAACTATACCACGTCTCGAGCTTAATGGAGCAGTACTCTTAACGAGGTTAATTAAAACAACTGTCGAAGATATGCAATTAAAAAATATTCCGATATTTGCATGGACCGACTCGACTATCGTATTACAATGGATAAAAGAACATCCATCCCGCTGGAAAACTTATGTAGCAAACCGAGTTGTTGAAATTCAAGATACCATTAAATATGAAAAATGGCATCATGTAGCAACCCTACATAATCCAGCCGACCTCGCATCACGCGGAACAACTGTATCCACCTTATTACATAATAATTTATGGTGGCACGGACCAGCGTGGCTAACAAACAATCAATCTACCTGGCCCGAAATAAAAAAATGTCAGGAACAAACTACGCTTGAGTCAAAGGTTCAAGAAACGTTAAGTTTTTCACTACAAACAGAGAATGATCTCCTCACACGTTATTCCTCCTATACAAAATTAATTCGTATAACTGCTCTACTCAAACGTTTTAAATATAATACTGAACATAAAAATACAAAACGGTTAGGAAATATTACGAAAATTGAATGGCAAGAAGCTGAACAAAATATTTTGAGGCTCGTGCAACGAACAAGTTTCCCAAAGGAATATGAAACCCTATTACAAGGCAAGCCAATCCCTATAAAGAGTAAATTAATACAGTTAAATCCCTATATGGACAAAAACAAATTAATTCGAGTAGGAGGAAGATTAGCCAATGCAATGATTCCGTATGATAGAAAACATCCTATCATCATTCCAAAAAACCACCAGATCACTGCACTTATCATAGATAAGGCACACGTGGAAACATTGCATGGTGGTACATCACTAGTGTTAGCAACAACCAGAAGCAAATACTGGATTTTAGATGCGCGACGGGCTATCAACAGCCGAATATACAAATGTTTGATTTGCTATAAATTCCGCAAATCATCAACAATTCAACTAATGGGAAATCTGCCTTCATCTAGAGTTAACATCTCAAAACCTTTTCTACATGTTGGCATTGATTATGCGGGTCCATTTACAACAAAATCATCCCCTTGCAGAAAAGCAAAGTTACTAAAATCGTACCTTTGCATATTTGTCTGTATGTCAACCAAAGCAATCCACATAGAATTAGTATCATCTCTTACCTCAGAAGCGTTTATTGCAGCGTTAAGGAGATTCGTTGCAAGACGAGGTTTATGCTCTGATATATATTCTGACTGTGGAAGTAATTTTGTAGGTGCCAAAACAATACTAGAAAAAGAACTTCAAGCAGCAATTAAATCTGCGAGAGAAGATGCAACAAATTTCCTCGCTTCAAATTCAATCGAATGGCATTTCAATCCACCTGCGGCTCCTCACTTCGGTGGTATTTGGGAAGCCGGGGTCAAATCTATTAAATTTCATTTACGTCGAACATTAGGCAATTCTATCTATACGTTCGAAGAATATGCTACAGTGCTAACTCAGATTGAATCCTGCCTAAATTCCCGTCCACTATGTTATATTAATAACAATCCCGAAGATGGTTTTATACTCACACCTGGTCATTTTCTTATTGGAGATGCTTTAAATACCATTCCAGAACCAAACTATTCTGATATGAAAATACCAGCAGGAGCAAGATGGAAACAATTACAGCAACAAGTGAGACATTTTTGGGACAAGTGGTCGAAGGACTATCTGAACCAGCTTCAGAACAGACCAAAATGGAATCGTACAGAAGATAACATAAATATCGGAGATGTTGTCCTGTTAAAGAACGAAACCTCATCACCAACAACATGGCCCTTAGCTAGAGTAGAACAAATCTATCCGGGCATTGATGGATTAGTAAGGGTGGTTCAAGTAAGAACAAAGGATAGTTCATTTAAAAGACCAATTGCTAAAATTTGCCGCTTACCAATGGAAGAAACTACAGCACAGCAGGACATAACATAATAAGCATATAAGTGTAACTCGTGTTATCACCTTTATGTTCATTGTTGTCCAGATCAGTGTTGTGTTGTCCCATTCCAAACGACTTACTTTATTAGCTCGTTTACAGATGGCCTATCAAATTGAAGACGACGTACTCGACATTTTTGATGAAGATTACCTGTCGGCTCCAGGAAATTCGACTACCCAATTTGAGGTCACCATTCCGAGGGACTTATTTCCGAGGTCTCCGAAGAAGGCATCAACTTCAACAGCATCTCCGAAGAAGGCATCTACGATGACGACACCGGCAAGGACCAGTTCCAGGGGAAATCATCCAGCACGAGCGGCCCCCCACACATCTTCAACTCCGGACAGTCCCATCTGGATCAACGGACGAGCCCTAGGATCGCTAGAACGGCTGCTAGCGTCAGAGACGGTGAAGGATGTGGAAATGCGAATGGAGAACTCCCATCAACGTTTTATCACGAGGGAAGGCGTCTCCATATACCTAAAACGGGAGACCCTAGAAATAATTGATTTTAATGGACTCCAACGTAAGAGACGTTCGGACAAAACAATTAATTTACCGGACAGGTACCAGGTCCGACTGCGAGTAAGCGCCAATGGTCGAATAACTTTCTACAATTATCACAGGCGCGGAATAGCGAAACTAAAGAAAAAACTCTTGAACTGAGTAGTTCAACGGGAGGGAGAATGTTGAATCAACAAGACTAAATGCCTAAAATAAAAATGAATTTTAAAAAAAAAAATATGAATTTGAATTACTGATGAAATACCTGGCACCTGGGAAAACTCAACAGGTGCTCCAGACTAAATCTGAAATAATAGAATTACTATAAAATTTTAAAGAACAACTGAATTCTCAAAAAACATAACACAAATTCATGCAAGCACTTGTTGAGACGAATACAACAACAACAATGCATGCAAGCATAAAAACATAAAATTTGCCAATTGCATAACACGGATGTATATGCAAATCATCGCAGGAGACTCGAATGATAGATTAAGCACTTTACTGAGATGATTTGTCATGCAAATCCGTCTAATAAGCAAATATTATTAAGAGAACCCGAAGTGACAGCCAATCACCGGGTACAAAACATAGAAATTCCACATACATTTATGACTTGGAAATAATACACAGAGCATGCGAAATGAATCTCTTATGATCAGATACCATAGCCATGCATCTAAAACGACTTCCAGTGAGGAAAAATCAGCAAAAAAGGCTCACGGAAGTCAACAACATAAACATAACCTGCGCAAAACACATGCATAGTATGTGACACATACACACAACATTATGCGATTATATTTGGCACACCGACAAAATATGCATCGTACATATAGAAAAACTACACTCACCTGCAATTAAACACGAAAATCCGTATAAAATAATCACATAAGATTAGTTCACTCGCGACACTCGGGCGACACTCGAAACTTGAAAACCGCGACTGACAGGACTAATTTTCTGATTGAAATATGGACAATTGCCGCCGAGAAATTCAATGGCGTTGCCAGAAATTCGCTAATTGATCGATTTAATTAAAAATTCAGAAAAAATTAGAATTGTCATAATTTCAATAAGAGCGAAAGAGATGTCTAGCAAGAAAAGGACAATATTAATATTTCAATTTCCCCTCAAAAAACGTCTAAAATGGCGGAAAAAATGTCGCTTTACCAGTATGTCAAATTGGTAAAAAATTAATAAATATAAAAGGCCGAGTGATAAATAAATTGCAACGAAGGAGGAAATAGTTTGAAAACCAATGAAGAAGTGGCCCAAGATCAACAGATGGGTGACATTTCCCTGCAGATTTAAATTAAACAAACTTATAAGTCAACTTGGTAAGGCAGTGGAACCTGGAGAGAAGGAAGCAGGACACAACCGAGGCCTATTTAAGCAGCAACGAAGGAAGGATCGCTCTCTTCTTTTTGCGTTCTTCAAGCGAGTAACATTTAGTCAGGGAAAACAGATTTTAGAAAATTGTCATAAAATACGGGATACATGCTCCAAGTGAGTCATACCCTGTAACACATGCAATTTTCTGTAGACTTAGCTTAAAATTGTAGAATAGCTTATTTAGGAGTTAGAGAATTTCGAGAATTGAATTAATACTCATTTTTGTTATTTGTTTGTTAACTAAAATTTTGAGTTAAAAAATAGAAATCAAGTAAAAACTGCACAATACCTTTTTTTTCTTTCAACCGCTACACTTCACCAATTCCGTGTTAACAAAATTAATTGACATTTGTTTAACGCTCACACAAGAAACACCAAATATTGTAATTGTATCTCATAATAAGAAGATACAGTTAGGTGCAAAAGTGATTCAATGTTTGATAAATATGCATATTTTTTAAAGTCCTTTGTTCTAGACTCTTTATGAATACCACACACTATGTTTTTGAGAAGCTTCAAGTCTGGCAACACAGTTCGAATTATTTTTCTAAGAAAAAAATCTTGTCATATTCGCGTACCGTGACTTTTGCATAGATTTAGTTTTGCACCATTTTATTATATGTATTTCGTTTTTTCCTAGTAAGATTAGAAATGCGTGTATTGCACCAGTTCAGTTTGACTTAATTATAATTTGGCTTTGGCGAAATACATATACAGTGGAGGACAAAAGTATTCACACATCACCGTTTGTTGAATAAATCAAATATTAAAACAAAACCAAAAGAAAATATTTATTTAATTTTTTTGGGAAAATAGTTATTCATGCTTAAGCTATTAAATAACACCAAAAATAAAATAAATGTAATAATACCATATTCTGGAAAACAATAAAATATTTCAAATTACACCTTTTCGCCCGGACAAAAGTTTTCACACAGCTTATAATATTGCGTTAATTATAGTTAATTTTTTTAATTTAATATTTCGTCGGATGTTCTTTCTGTTTGATTACCTTTTTTAGTCTCCTAGGCATCGACTGCACGAGCTTTTTTTTGTGTAATCTACCGTTATTTTTTGCCATTCTAATTGAAGCACCTCCTTTAAATTTGTTTTGTTAGAAATTGTGTGATTCCTCAAGCGCCGTTCCAATTCTTCCTCATGCTCAATTGGATTGAGGTCCGGTGACTGTGGGGGAGTCAGTAGAGTATGTGCAACATTGTAGGCTATCCACATTTTAACATTATGAGCCATATGTTTTGGATCGTTATCATGCTGGAAATAAAACTGATCACCTAAGCCTAACTTTTCGGTATTCTTTTTCAAATTTCCCTTCAATGAAAACAAGCTCGCCAACACCTGAAGCAGCCATATTGCCCCAAACCGACTCCCCCACCACCGTGTTTAACTGTGCTTGTGAGGTTGTTTGTATTTAAATACGTGTTGGGTTTTCTCCAGATCAGGGTTCTACCGTCAGACCGAAATATATTATATTTACTCTCGTCGGAGAATAATATATTATTCCACAATCCTTCAGCTTTATTTATATAGTTTTTCGCGAATTGCAATCTCTTTTTTTTATTAGTTTTACTAATTAGAGGTTTTCGTCTTGGTACCCGTGCATTATATTCATTACGATGAAGGACTCTGCCATTTCGTCCATTTCGTGGAGAATTTTTAAATTCTGAACTGTTTTTGTAACGTTTTACAATACTGCAAATTGTAAATCGACTTCTACCCATTATATTTCCAATTTCTCCATACTATTTATTTTGTTTAAAAAGCTTCAACATTATTTTACGGTCTTGTTCAGTAGTTTCTCTTTGCTTGCGAGCCATGATCACTACTTTAAGGACTTTACAAATAAACCATGCACACAAATACGTTTTACCTCCTGTCAAATACTTTGCGGGACTTCCCTGTTGTATTACTAATATCAGTTTTGCTAGTGTTACAACTTACTTAGTGCAGAAAATCGTTTAAAACTCAGTGTGTGAAAACTTTTGTCCAGGCAAAAAGGTGCGGTTTGAAATATTTTGTTGTTTTCTAGAATATGGTGTTATTATATTTATTTTATTTTGATGTTATTTAATAGCTTAGGCATGAATAATTATTTTCCCAAAAAAATTAAATAAATATTTTCTTTTGGTTTTGTTTTAATACTTGTTTTATTCAGCAAACGGTGATGTGTGAATACTTTTGTCCTCAACTGTATATTATCATGAAGTGTTTCGATGCTTCAGAGACCGCAAAAGAATTGCAGCGAGCTACTGGCAAACAGATCAGCCGATGGACTGCCTGTCGTACATTACACAAGCTTAAAATTAAGGTCATTGAAAAGAAAAAGATTCCGGCAGTATTATTATTATAGTAGGGTAGTTTCGGGTATTATGGCCTAGTCGGCCAATATGACACATAATTATTTCTCCGAAAGAAACAAACATCAGCGGTGTACGTATTCGGCATATTAGCGCGCCCCTTCCCCTTCACCTCCTCAGTCAATCCCTGCGTTGTCGCGAGTGCGCATGTGTCCAGCGCGTGCAAAGATAGAAAATTACGTGATTTGATGTTATTTTTTGGTAAGTTTCACTAACACCAGTTCTTCAAATTATCATTGTTTTTACATTGCCAATGCATAGTTTTTTAGGTAAACTTTTAATCTATAGTGTGGTGACAGTTTTTAAGCATATTATTCACTAGTTTTTAGGTTAGATTCTTACTTGTCAAAATTTTCCTAGTGGCCATTATGGCTCACCAGATAGATGGCCAATATGGTCTACCAGGCCATATTGGCCACATATAATCTTTCTACATGTTGGTATTTTTTACTTTTAAGGTAATGGCTCCACGAAAATCAATTTCACAAAGAAAACACTAAACTTAGTGCAAAGATTCAATGAAAAAGGCAATCGAAGATGTGAGAAATAAGAAAATGGGCTCACTAAAAGCTGTATAAAGTACCCCGAACAACTTTAAAACGTTTGGCAGCTAAAATAGATCTACCAGCCGATACAATGCCTAACGCCGGTAAAGATTGGCAAAAATCTTTTTTAGAAATGCACCAGGAACGTTCTTTTCGCCGCCCAACAGGAACTTCATTCGCTAGGAATAGGCCATAATGGCCTACCATCTTTAAATTTGAATGATTGTTCAAGATTGCGAAAAAAGTTTATTAAAGTTATACATTGACGTTAATTACCTTAAATTTACAACTGTTTATTACCATTAAGTTCTAATACTGAATTAACCAATAAAGACCGTTTGATCTCATAAATTTCGTGTTTTATTTCCAAAAAGGCTTAGGGTGTGCCATATTACCCGAAGTTACTCTACATATTATCAAAATTTGCAATTCCAAGATGGCGGATCCAATACTGCTGCCAATAATTCTCGATTACAACGGATTTTAATGAAAATTGGTATTGATTTTGAATACTATCAAAAGGAGAATGGGCATTTTGGTACCACCCTCCAACAGCAATAATTTTTGTATCGTTGAATAGGTCTTAACTATACAAACAATATTTACTATGGTCACTTTCACGAATTCATAGTCCGTCCGGAGATATTGCGTTATGAAAATGTAAAAAAAATATTTTGTTATTTTATTTTAGTAAATTTTTATTACACTTATGTACTTATGTAGCTCATTTTGGTACCACCCTCCAACAGCAATAATTATTGTAATCGTTGAATAAGTATTAACCATACAAAAAACATTTTTACTATGGCCACTTTCACTAATTCATAGTCCGCTTGGAGATATCGCGTTATGAATATGTAGAAAAATATAACTTTGTTATTTTAGTATATTTTTAGTTAACTTATGTGCTTAAACTAAGGCCTGGTTTACACATCTGACAAGTGATTAGTGCAGGTGTTAAGTGTTTAGTAGACCTGTTAAGTGTTAAGCGTTAAGTAGGTGTCCAATATCGATTAGTGGCACTGCTTAGTACTCAGGCGTTCAGTACATTTCAAGTGTAAACATGGATGAGCAAGTGCACCTGAAAGTTCGTGAATTGATTAGGGACGTTATAAATATAAACAGTTACGTTAACCATATTGCGTAACATCTAAAAAAATACGCATATCGGACTGAGCGGGCGATCGAGGGGAAGGGGAGGGGAGCGGCTACTTAACAGTGAAATAGAACGCGCTTCTATTTGCTACTAAGCACTTAACACTTCTCACTCGCACTTAACAGTGTCTGTCCACACGGGCTAAACACTAAACACTCGCACTTAACTCTTAAAATGGGTTTTCTTCATTTTTCATTAATAATAATCCCAAATGTGGCTGTGTTCAATAAAAGGTACCACTTTTAAGGGTAGTCATTAAGAGCGATTATTTAGCTTATTACTATTTAATACAGCATATTCGCAACCATATCGACTACCCTCAAAGTGGTACCTTTTACTAGACGCAGTCACAAATGATGCAGATTCTTAAATGAAGTCTAAGTCTAGCAGTAGACTGAGATGACAGTCATGGTGTGGATGATGATTTTCCCCCAAAAAGCGATATTTAGTAGTGATCTAATCCCTCACAAACAGTTAATTCGACATCAGTAACAACTGACAGAATAAAAAGTTCGTAGTCGATTATCTCCGAATGGACAACAAATCGAGGCAAGCGCCATACATAATAGTGTATATATATGTAATAGCTTTCCTGTCATATAAAAATCCTAGGTGTTGGAGCGGGTACCAGGCACCATACATTTTTGCCCATTCTCCTTTACAAATCCAAGATGGCGGCCAATGTTTCTCGATTTCAGCGGATTTTAATGAAAATTGGTACGATGATTGTTTTGACGGCACTAATTTTGAATATTATCAATATTTCCAAATCCAAGATGACGGGGTCCAATATGAAGGACAAGATTTTTTGATTTCAACCGATTTTAATGAAAATTGGTACAATGATTATCCTAAGGCTACCGAATTTGAGTATTATAAACATTTACAATCCCAAGATGGTGGATCCAATATGCCGACCAATATGTTGTTTAAAAGCCATTGATTTTGAATATAAATTGAATGAAAAAAAGAGAACTGTCGAAACTTATCAATTTTCATAATTTTCTTAATTAAGGGTTATTATTTTCGAATTTTATTAGTTGAAGTTTTCGCTTCTGTCTACCGTCCAGCGACGGTACTGTATTTTTTTTTTTTTGTAAAATACCGTCAGTCAGTTTATGTGTCTTTTGTGTAAAAAACAATTGACTTAAAGTAATTAGGGAAGCTCGTTAAAAAATTCTTAAATAAAAAAATTAAAAATAAAAAAAAATAAAAAAATAAAAAAAAATAAACAAATCAATATTTCGAAAACGCTAGCACTTTCACTTAGGTCATATTTTTTTTGTCTCAATTTATCTTCTCCTAAGCTGGACGTGCTCTTTACGGGACACCCTGTATACTTAACGTATATCCTGCTAATACATTTTCTATGCAAGTTCAATATATACATTCCAAATACTATTTTAAGGGGGACCACTAGTGTGACCGCCTGAAAAAAAGGTGATTTTTGGAATTTTTTTTAAAGACAACTACCGCATGGAATGTTTTAATATTTTATGGATATATTTGTGGATATAGAGTAAATACATGATAAAATTTTTGGACCAAAAATTTTAAAACTCAGCGAGTTATTCGCAATTTCTCAAGGCTCCAAAAAAAGTGCCCTCACTGCTGCAGTTATAGAGACCTTCACATTGCGTGAAATCAAAAAAACCAAAAAGTTTATCAAACTAGAAGGTATTTCCCGTGCCACAAACCTCGAAAAAAAAATTTTAATTTAAATTTTAAAAAAATAGGGTTTTAAAAAAAAATTAAATTTCGCGCGAAAATTTGGTGATTTTTGGCCTGCCAAAATTACAATTTTTATTCGATCCGGAAAACTGGAGGTTTATGGCACGAAGAAACATGTATAAAAGAAGTTGCAATAAGAATCAAATCGATCGGATGATTTGTCTTCGAGCTACAACTGCAGCAAATTTGAAAAAAGTAGTTTCGAGAAAAACGCGTTTAAAGTTTAATTCATACATTTGTCAGTACCTCGATACGATGAGCGGCTGCTCTTAAAATTACTGTAACTCAAAAACTATTTGAGATATGCAGTTGAAATTTTAGTATGTTATTTTTAAATAGACTATCGAAATATGGCAAAAAAAAAATAATTTTTTTTTCAAAATGTCACACTAGTGGTCCCCCGTAAATATACATATTTCATAGTTTGAAATATATTTGCTATATATCTTAAAAATATATATATTGTAATTATATTTTTCTATACTTCAGTTTATTACCAAAATATATCTTACTATCTACCTCCCGTTAATTTTATAGTTAAAGGAAAATCTCATCGAAAAATTATGAAATTATATGATGAACAACGAACAAAACACGGTGCGACTATGCAGTACCCAATAAATACGATTCTCTGATTCAGTCCACTGACACGATGGTCAACAATTGAAAAACAAAAGCTATCACCGGCTCAGTCTTCAAAAATAAAATTTTGCCAAAGTTTAAAAATAGTTATACTCCTCTAAATTGAGCCTCTGAATGGAGGCCGCTCTCCTGAGTAAACTGATTTGTGAACTATATTTTTATCGTATTGTTCTCAAGTTGCTTGACAAGAGAAAGTTCTATGCACGAACTCAGAATTACATATGTTGATTTAGGTACCTACGAATGGAGAGCGGAATAGAAATAGAATTGCTCTTGCTATCTTACAAAAATAATCCGAAAAATTGGGGTTAACTAACAATAAAACCAAAAATTCCCACCATTTATCGCTTAGACTGCCGGACAAAAACTGCCGGTCGGATGAAACATATGTTGTATAATAGATGAATAAATAGCGATCATCCATGCTTCCACGACTGCCTTACCTTGCTGCCCCTTGCTACGGTGATTTGGCACTCATCTGCATGTTCCGGGTAATTTTGACACTCTCTCTGACAAATAGGCCAACCGCATCGATCACACTCCAAGTGGTCACTCTCGTTGAGACCCTTCATACAGCCAACGCAGACAGGACCCGTTACTTGCGACGGGCCGCATACTAAAGGTTCTTCCTTAAGTATGACTTCTCCAGATTTTATCGTTCTGCTAGCTACTAAGTAACGACCATACTTTTTATTCGACTTGATCTAAAAGATATGGTTAATATGTAATAAGAAACACCCCGATAGCAAAATCATGTAAACACACTATGAACGGATGACAGACACGTTTATGCTGTTTCCAGTCCTGGCGCTGATGAGTTGCATTGCAGTAGTACACCTGTTGGCAATTAGAACATCGCGATCGACAAGAAGCGGAACAAATCGCGCACTTACCATCATCAGGAACCATTTTTAATTATTCAAGAAGGTTCTTAGCGTTAAGCTACGAATGATTGTCGATTTCTTTAATTAGCCACTAATTCACGAACAAAACTATAAGTGCCGAGATAAGCACAACTAATGCAAAGAAAACCAAAGTGTGACTGACTCTAAGATATTTTAGCTTTATACTAGCATCCAGAACTTGTAGTTTCGGATGTTTTCGAATTTATTTTTGGCCTTAAATCGCGAAGTTGCTCTTAAGGACCATTAATTGCTCGAATGCAATACATCAGAAGGATTACCCACTGCTATGCTATGCTTGAATTATACTGAACAATCGAATGAAAAAAATGCTTAAAATTGCGCAAAACGACAAGTATGCTTCAGACTAAAAACTGACCAGGAAACATTGACCGATAAACCTCTCACAACGCGAGCGCTCACCTGAGTTTAGTGACTACTAAGAACGAAAAACATTTAGAATAAAACAATTTTGATGACAAGTAATCGATAGTTACTTTTTGCTCACCCTGAGGTCAACCGACCTGTGCCAATATGATGCCGTTGGGAAAACACATATATTTTATTTAATTACCAGTTGAGTTACCCAGTAGCATAAATACTTCTTAATTAAACACTTCTCAATTACTCGGTTGGGTATATCCTAGAAATTGTTTCAACTAATTCCACTGATATGATAATAAAATCTAAGAGAGTCATAGAATGAAGACGTTTTCATCCAACAAATTCCCCAGTAGAATTAAAAGCTATTCGTAAAATATCTGATTCAACATTTTATCTCGTTTGGTGTCTGTGTACCTGTGTTAGGTTCTTTTCACATCCCTTGTACGATTTTATTGTTAAGGGCTCGGTAAATATATTATTTATTTTCTTATAATTGAAAGACATTTAAGTTATTTACATATTTGCCCCCTCTTGTTAGGAATTGTCGTATAACTGAACACACAAGTGTGGTCTAAATGCTCATTGGATATATGCATTGAGTCGTTAAGATTTTGGTAGTCATATTGGCTTCTCCATCTTAAATTTCCAAATTTCGAGTCCACGAACCAGTACTCCTGTATGCTCATTTTTATACACATCCTTTGAATTAGAATTGGTTTAGATCCGCAACCTTGAATTTCCAAATACAGATAGTAGATGTGAAAGCAGTGACCCTGAAAATTCCTACAAATTGATTTTCGAGAGGTTCGGAAAAATGTTGCTGAGAATCCCTTTTTATATGTAAATTTTAATTGAAATCCCTTAAAATTATGACATTTCGGTCGCCATACTGAATACGTTATCTTTTATTTCGAAAATCTAATAGCAGATCCGTAATAAGCGACCAGAATCCCATGAACAGAAATCTGAAATCGCCATATTGCATCCAACATCTTGAATCTGAGCTTTTTCACCTTTTCTTTGTTAACTGAGGTGACCTTTTGGTTTCTAAGGAGAGAAATATCGTAATGGGCGTTATAAACGTCCTGTATAAATTTCATTTCATCCTCTAAAGATATTATTTTTTAACGTAGATTATGGTTAGTTAATTAATTTTATCTAACAACGAAACGTTCTCAGGTGTGTCTCACCGATTTTGATGAAATTGAAATATGTTATACAGCATCGAAAAATAAGAGACATGTATTTTTTTTTTTTTTATCTGCGGACACGCACATTTAGGGGGTGAACCCCCCCCCCCCCCCCCCCCCCCCCCCCCCCTCTAAAGTTTACCCCCAAAAACAGTTTTTCCTAAATATTTCAAATTCTAATGAATTTTTTCGAATTAAACAAAATAGAAATGATGTCTCATAAATATACAAACGGATTACTTACAAAAGTTCCGGTTCCCGGGGGTGGCAACCTTTATATTTTATTGCAGAATAAATTATATTTTGGCGCCATAAAAATAACAGTTTTAGTTAGAAATCATTGACAAATATTTTTTTTACATACGATGTTGAAAAATAAAGTTGACCTGTTTTTGGGTTTTCCTAAAAAAAGCTCCTCAAGGTGGTAAACAAACCCTAGCACTAATACTTGATATATATTCTTTCAGGCATCATTTTTTTTCGTGAAAACTAGTATTAAGGGGTTTTTGGAGTCGCTGATTACGAATCTGATGTTAAATTTAAAAAAATTCAAAATGGCGGGTCCAACATGGTGAACAAACTTTTTAAAAATACATCAATTTTTATGAAAAATAATAAAAAAATTTAAAATTACAGTTTTAATACATTGGATCTAAATCGAAATTGCGTTCTTGAGTCTCGTAAAAAGTTACCATGTATGTTTTTTTTTCTAATGCCATAATTGTAGCGAGCTATAAATTCCAAACCTCAAGTTACATGTTATAAACCTTAAAACTAATAAACCCAAAACTTATGCTTCAAAGCCAGACCGAAGGCCAATATTTCAAAGTAAAATATGCTAATCGAAGTATTCGCCGTTTGCTTGGAATTTAACTTCAAACGAGATGATCATACATTTAAAGAATCTGTAATATTATTGATGGATATACAAATGTATATAGGCGTTTCTCCACATTCTGTGTACACATACATATATGTGTGGTCTACCTCTGATGCGGTCTTTACAATAAACAATGCCCTTTGAAAACTTAAACTTCTTCTTAATCCATCAATTCTGAATATAAGTTTTATAAATTTGTTTAATTTAAAATTAAATATTACTTACAAATTCAATTATAATGTTTTATTATTGTTCATTAATATTCGCTGAAAACCAAAAAGCGCCATTGTATTTGATATTAACCATATTAAATATTTTTAAATTATCTTTGTGTATCCATTTTCTATTTTTATAAAACGTTTAATTATCTGGTCAAAACAAGCTGCTCTCAAAACAAATGCAAGATAAGAAATGTTATTTATTCTGAAAGAGAAGATATATGATTCATAACAGAAGATAAAAAAGTCACAAATAATTTCGTCTTATTAAAGATACTTTCGGGTATACAGGGTGTTCAGAGGTGGGAGGTCAATACTGAAGGGGGTGAAAGGTCAGACCGAGACAAGCAAAAAATCGTATGGGTGGGGGGGGGGCATCTTGCACCGTTTGGCAGTTACAGGGTGATTCGTAAATCAGGATTTTGCCTTATATGGGAACCGCTCTTGTATTTTTATCTTTTTTTCTACGCATCGCAGCGGCCCCAAACTGATTTCAAAAAATCACTATTTGGAAGCCCTTTCCAAAAAAGTTTACACCACCCCCCTATCCCCAACCCCTTGGCCACAATCCCCCCTGGAAGTTGAAAAAATTCACTTTTATTTCACGATTTTTCACATTTCGCCCCACTTTTCTCCGAAACTCATGTTATTAACATACCTACTTTTTATTTTTTTTAAGTTGCCTATCTAATTACCTCTCCAAAAAGGTGCAACATGCCCAGGTAGAAAAGGGTTGCAAAAGTCCTGAAATTAAAACATCCTCACAGGTACCTAATTACTTTATTGCACCATAATGGAAAATGTCGTTAAATAAACAATTTTTATGACAGCAAGTTCGGAAATGTTTGTTTAGGAAACAGAGGTAATACATTTTTATTTTTTCAGCAAAACAGTAATAAAATAATAAATGTAATCTCGTTAAATAGCGTTATTAGATTATTATATCCAGTATTGACTCCTAAGTATCCTGACGCTCCGTTTCTAATACCTCCTATGAATTATGGTATAAAAATGGGTGAGTTTGAAAGGACATTGACCACAGTTGAAGAAGCAAGCGAAAAGAACGGGTGTTTAATAGAAAAAATTAAGATAAAATGGCAGAATTCAGTGTTGACGAGTATGCCGATATAATTTACGTGCACGGTTTAGTAGAAGGAAGTGATAGTGAGGCCGTACGAGAATACCAAAAGAGATTCCCGAATCGGCGGGTACACAACAGAAGGGTATTTTCAAGGACTTTCAGAAGGTTAAAAGAAACCGGAAGTGTAACCGCCCCCAGAGCAGAAACGCGAGCAGGAAAATCGGCCGATTCAGCGGACCCCGACCAACAAATCCTCAACATCGTCAGGAACACCCCTGTAATAAGCATCAGGCAGGTCGCACGAAGGTCAGGATTGTCTTCAGGGAGAGTTTGGACCGTTGTGAACCGAGAGGGACTACATCCATACCACCATATCCCGGTCCAAGCACTACAGGAAGGAGATTCCGAAAGACGATTGCAATTTGCACTTGGCTGTTCGAATCTGACATCGAAAACAGAAGGTTTCTAGACCGAATTCTGTGGACGGATGAGTTGCAATTCACCCGGGATGGCATCACAAACTTCCACAACCTCCACACCTGGTCAGATGTGAACCCACATAGGACCAGGTGTCGGTCCTTCCAGCAAAGATTTAGTGTCAATGTCTGGGCTGGCATCATCGGCAACCAGTTGATAGAACCCTTCATCTTACCCCAAGTGCTGAATAGTCAGCTATACTCGGACTTTTTGGAGAATACCCTTCCGGATCTGTTGGAGGATATCCCCCTGGCCACCAGAACCGCAATTTATTTACAGCTAGACGGAGCACCTGCGCATACTGGGAACATTGTTAGGGCAAGGTTAAATGAAAATTACCCAGAGCGCTGGATTGGACGAGGTGGACCGATTCCTTGGCCTGCTAGGTCACCGGACCTTACTCCACTGGACTTTTTCTTATAGGGAATGATGAAAGATGAAGTTTACTCAAGACCAATCAACACCAGAGAAGAATTAGTTACCAGGATTGTGACTGCAGCCACGAAAATACGGGAGAGACTGGCTACCATAGACCTCAAACGTGAAATAAAACGAAGGCTACTTGCATGCATCGAAACTGGCGGAGAACATTTTGAACAGCTTTTGAAGGACATACGTTTTAATTGTAATTAGTTTTTAAGCGAACAAAATGTATTTTTTAGTTAACTTAAGTACAATTTCTTAAAAATTCGAATTATCATGATATTCTGTAAAAGGATTTTTGTAAATAAATTTTCGTATCCTTTTCCTACCTGGGCATGTTGCACCTTTTTGGAAAGGTAATTAGATAGGCAACTTAAAAAAAATAAAAGGTAGGTATGTTAATAACATGAATTTCAGAGAAAAGTGGGGCGAAAGGTGAAAAATCGTGAAATAAAAGTTAATTTTTTCAACTTCCAGGGGGGATTGTGGCCAAGGGGTTGGGGATAGGGGGGTGGTGTAGACTGTTTTGGAAAGGGCTTCCAAATAGTGATTTTTTGAAATCAGTTTGGGGCCGCTGCGATGCGTAGGAAAAAAGATAAAAATACAAGAGCGGTTCCCATATAAGGCAAAATCCTGATTTACGAATCACCCTGTAACTGCCAAACGGTGCGAGATGCCCCCCCCCCCCCCACCCATACGATTTTTTGCTTGTCTCGGTCTGACCTTTCACCCCCTTCAGTATTGACCACCCACCTCTGAACACCCTGTATACAGCGTGATCCAAAAGTATGGAAACGGCTAAATAACTTTCGAGGAATGCATTTTGGAGAAAAAAGTTGTAGACAAAAGTTTTAGGAATTTTCCCCAGCTATTCAATGGTGACCTTAGATTTGACCTTGACCATGGCCTTGAAGGTCATTTCAAGGTCAAGTTGACTTTTTTAAATTGGAACCCTTATTTTTGACCACGGAAATGGAAAGAGCGGAAAATTTTACGTCCAACTATGACCTTTACCCTGACCTCGAAGGTCATATCAAGGTCAAAATGGCTCTTTAAAGAGGAACCTGCATTGTTACTGCGGATTTGCAAAGAGTGGAAGTTTTGCGTCCAAATGTGATCTTGACCACAACCTTGACTTTGAACATGACCTTGACAATGTCCTTGAAGGTTATATCAAGGTCAAGGTGGTTTTTTGAAGGGGATACCATGTTTTTGAATACGGAAATGGAAAGAGCGAAAAAATTAACGACCACGGAAATGAAAAGAGCGGAAAAGTTAACGACCGACCATGGTGAAGTCGATTAAGGCTAGGTCAAGTGTGTCATGGTCAAGGTCACATCCGGGCGCAAAACTTCTGCTCTTTCCAAATCCGCAGTAACAATGCAGGTTCCCCTTTAAAGAGCTCGACCTTGATATGACCTTCAAGGTCGTGGTCAAGGTCATAGTCAGACGTTAACTTTTCCACTCTTTCCATTTCCGTGGTCAAAAACATGGTTTCCCCTTCAAAAAACCACCTTGACCTTGATATAACCTTCAAGGTCATTGCCGAGGTCATGTTAAAGGTCAAGCTTGTAGCCAAGATCACATTTGGACGCAAAACTTCCACTCTTTGCAAATCCGCAGTAACAATGCAGGTTCCTCTTTAAAGAGCCATTTTGACCTTGATATGACCTTCGAGGTTATGGTAAAGGTCATAGTTGGACGTAAAATTGTCCGCTCTTTCCATTTCCGTGGTCAAAAATAAGTGTTCCAATTTAAAAAAGTCAACTTGACCTTGAAATGACCTTCAAAGCCATGGTCAAGGTCAAATCTAAGGTCACCATTGAATAGCTGGAGAAAATTCCTAAAACTTTTGTCTACAACTTTTTGCTCCAAAATGCATTCCTCGAAAGTTATTTAGCCGTTTCCATACTTTTGGATCACCCTGTATACTGCGTCGCACTGTTTGAAAATATTCAGTAACCAAATCTACGTGCATCGGTTTGTGGAAATTTATATTTCGTTCGTTTGTTTAGTTACACGTATCTATGTTTCTTGTCATCAATTACATATACATTTATAAATTTACTTTTGCAATAATAAACTTATTGTATAATATTAAACTCCTTATGTAAATATCGTGATGTTAAGTGCGTGTGACATAATGCTTTTTGCATATAAAAGTAAAAGTGATATCTTCGAAGTAAAATATACGTATATCAGTGCATGTAATAAATTGAAATATCTGAAGTTTATAAAACAAAGTATTTGGAAGGAATTCTGTTTCTCTCCGCTAGTGTCATAAAAAAATATCTCGGTGATTTAAAGTGGGAGCGTTTGTTGTCGTATCTAGCAAGGGCCCTTGGGGTGCCATGAATTTTTATATACTCTTTTTGATTCTTTAAATATATAACGCCAACAATAAATGTAAAATTAGAAAAAATTTTTTCTGTCCCCCGTGCAAAAAACTTCATAACATCCCAGTAGGAAATGTATCAAGGGATTGCCCTAAGAAAGCCTGATATGACTACTTCCAAGCACTTCCAATATTCCCTCTAGCATGCGTCTGCAGGTATCTACCTTATATTCCTGCTTCCTGAGAATCGAGTGGGTAAGGAGTAAATGAGTTTTACCTAAAAACTTGTTGTGTTTTAAGAAGATTTCGTCATCGTGCGATGCGCTTGCATCTACACGTTTTCTTTTCACTCTCGAAGAGTGAAGGTTGTTTTAATTTTTATTAATTCAATGAGTGCCTCATATTTTAATAAGCTGAGCAACAGCTCAGTCTCGATTTTTATTTAGATTCAGATCAAGTTTGGTTTTTCTATATAAAAGTTGAGACAATGCTTTTGCTCAGTTTATTAGAATAGGCCCTATTATTCCATTTATTTTTAATAACTTCTTCTATCGGGGAAGCGAAACTTCTTATAATAGTCATTCAGCATAAGCGATTATTCCATTGATTCAGAGTAACTACTTCTATCCCTGGTTATTAGGGAAGCGAAAGTCAAGACCTTGCCTCCAATCCCGTCGTGGGTAAAAAAGAAGAAGGAAAAGAATCGAGTTGGGAAGGAGTGCTAGCTGCCCGAGAAGCAGTTATATCATTTCTTTCTAGCCCCTTCTTTTTCCTACTGGGATACTTCAGTTTCACCTATCGCTGTCTCATAATCTGTCTAATAGGTAAGAGTATGTGTTAAATTTTTTTTTTTTTCAATCGCTTATAATTTTTGATTTAGTCTGGTGACCCCAGCTTCTGTTTTGATGTCAACATAGTAGCAAAGACTTAAACTTAAAAGTTATATCCATCAAAAAGATTCATGTCTCATGAACAAAATTCGCTTGAGCCTCCTTAAGTTAGAATATAAAAATTTATTTTGATTTTGATTTTCTGTTACAGTATCCTAATGAAAGTAAACCCAATGAATGTTATTTCATTACTGCTGTCTGCATTTCAAGTACATACTCAATATACAAGAAAGTGCTGAGAAATATCATAAGGAAATCGAATTAGCTCATCATTTCGAATCAATTCTATGGAATTCAATAAACGATTTTCAGGATGTCGAAATGATTGCAGAAGATTGTCTTGAATTACAAGAACCTTATAAAGATGTATCCTCTCAAATAATAGAAGATGAAATTCTTCATACCATACCAGATCCACCGTTTGCACCAACGAATGCATGTACAGAAGACGAAGAGCTTGACTACAAATCACGAGCAGTAGAGTATTGGAGAAGTGGGAAACAAAAAAACATGAGTCTCCAATTAGTAAAGCAGAAATTTAGAAAAGTTTCTTTAACACAATAACGACGATGCGTTCATACAATAAATAAGGGCGGCACTTATAGAGAAAGGATTTGTAGAAGTTGCGATTTCACTTTACATAATTTTAAGTCAGCTCTTAATGCTGGATTAATAGTTCACGATAACGTTCTCCGTAAATGGGCCTTGGAAGCGGCTACAGAAATAGGTGCAGATGACGTACGATTCAGAGCATCGCCAAGTTTGTTACAAAGATTTAAAACTGCACATAGAATTGTATCTAGAAAAATTAACAAATTCGTTACTAAAAACACTATTGAAAGTGTTGCAAAGCTGAACGAATTAGCAAACGAATTTGTAGCTAATGTTACACAGAGCGCTTTAACAGTTGGAATGCACAATATTTATAATTCTGATAAAAGCGGTTTTCAGTTGAAAATGCATTTGAACTTTCAGTTGAAATGCATAAAACTTTGGCTATTGAAGGAGAGCAGAACGTGCAATGTATGGTGCAATGAATATCAGCAACTACTCATAGCTATACTATTCAGCCACTAATATCTGAGGAAGGAGAACTTTTACCACCGTGTTGAGGCGGTGCAAAATTAAAATGTATTAAAGTAGGCGTAAATGTTTTAAAAAAAGAAAAGTAAGCTTTGACTTCGATTTTGTTATTATTCTGAAATGAATTTTATTACTGAAAAGACCTGGAATTAAAATCTTGTAAAATTGAACAATTTGAATTTGATTAAAATATGTAATACAAAATTAAAACAACGTATTGTTTTCTCTTCCCTTCTCGGAATTCCCTATAACTTAACATTGCGAGGGGAGGTAAAATTGAGAGACTGATACCAATGCATCAAACCAGGGCGCCTTTAAAAAAGCGTTCTGAAAAAATTCTTCAGTTTATAGCTTCCGCTGTAAAAGCTGTCTGTGAGAATTTTTTGGTGACTATTTCTCTCTCTATATTTCTTATAGGTATTTACAGAGGTAGTAGCCCTGAGCTGCTTTATCTAATGGGAAATTTTGCTGGGTGTATTTTCGAGAGCTTGCATTTGGGTTGGAATTTTGAGAGGGTATCTATTGTCCGTTCTTGTTGATATCGATATTCTTTGGTATAGGGAACCAAGTCGAAACCACCTGATTTGAGCTGGTTAAACGCAAAACCAAGAAGGTGCTTGGTTAACAAAATAGTGTGTCAATGATATAAGAGAATGAGGCTTTTGTTAAATGTGCTATGCATAGGGCCTATTAGCTCTGATATGTGTTTTAGTCCGCATTTTCATTTATATTGTTTTTTGTGACTCCGATTTCGATTACATTAATTATATGCAACACTCTACTACAGTTTTAAATTACTTATTTTAACGTTTTCCGTATTTGGTTTCACATACACATTGTTACTATTTAAATCTTGCAGACTCAATCTTGACCATTTGAGGAATTTAATATAAAAATTAACGTCATTAGCAACTGTCTCTCTATCATAATTGTATTGGAATTATATTTAAGTTGAGATTGGACATGAGATTATCGAATTTCAAATAACTTATTGTTGTTCAAAGAATTTTTGTTTTATTTATTAATTGTGTTTTTCATTATGAATGTAAATGGTTTGTTATATCATATTGTTATTATTGTTATGGTTAATTTTATTTTATACTGTATTATTATTAAATTATAATGATATTACTTACTTATTTATTAATTGTTCATTATATTCATTTTCCTTTATTTTCCTGGTAATAAATTCCACTAGTCTACTATTTCTTGTACCGTGGATACTACTGTATTATTGTAGAAATGTATTATTTCTAAGATTTCCTCTTCTATTAGTGTGTTTCCATGCAGGGTTCAACTCGAGTTGAACTCGAATTAGTGTTCATGGAAACAAGGGTTGAGTTGAGTTTCGTTAAATCCAAGTCAACTCCACGAAACTAGTCGGGTTGAGTTGGGATTAGCTTGAAATGTCATTTCTGTTTATTTTGATTGAGTGAAAATGGCGGCAGGACGAGTGTTTTGGGCAGAGGACGAATGCAATTTGTTAATTTCGACAATTGATGAGAAAAATATATTAAAGTTAATTGACGGGAAAAAATATAGAAGGAAAGACATTTTTAAAATTGTTAAAAGTGAATTTGAAAGAAGGGCTATAAACGATAAAAATGAATCCCAGATAGGAAATAAGTGAAAAAACTTAAAAAAGTTATATATAGCGGCTAAGAAAATTAATGAACGCAGTGGTGAGGGGAAGGCAAGCTGCGAATATTATGACATGCCGGATAGAGTACTCAGCACAAGGCTATCTTCTTCATGCATCCCAAATTATATTGATACGTTGGAGGCAAATGCACCAGGTATTTTAACCCTTTCAGACACAAAAATCAGGCGTTTGAGATAAAAATCTGAATTTTTGCTTATACACAAATAATGACACTAATAAACACGAATATGCAAAAACAATTAAGGTAGGATGCCTCACCTGGCCACCAGGTGATGTCCCATATATGGGACATGCCTTTTTTTTGCGCGTGGCGGCCAATCAAAACGTATTTTTTTACACTTTTCTGCATAAATTGTTTAAAAAATAGTTAAAGAGTACTTACCGATTTTTGTTAAAACTCGATCTTAAAAAAAAAACAACCTTTATATGAGCACTAAGGACCACTTGTTTACTGCCGCACAATATAATTTCACAAAAAAGGCACTGAACCATGTGAAATGGTCAGAGTTCGGTACAAAACTTATTTTTGTAAAGTTTAAAAGCTACTTTATTAATAGAGTTGCCAACCAATGCAGATTTAATATTGGTGTCTACGTTAAATAGCTTTAAAATCAGTGACAACTTTTGTCCAATATATTGGACATTGTGTCTGAAAGGGTTAATTAAGGAATTTTTTGGCTGAAAAATATAATAATTTTTATTTTTCGTTAGGTATGGAAAGCTGCCAAGAAAGCATTCCCTTGGAAGACAATACGATTTCTGACGGTAATGAAGAAAATAGGCCTAGTAATGAGGAAAGTGTACCTGGCAGTAGTAGAACACGGAAAAGGAAAGCTAACCGCACCGCCGCCCGATGTGGCAAATGAATTTAACAAGATTTTTGAAAATTTGCAAGAAAAATTCTTAGATCAACAGAAGGAGCTTATTAATTATGAGATAGGATTGTACCGGAAGGAAGAAGAAAGCAGTATGAAAAGGTTTTATGAGGAAACGAAAAACAGGGACGACAGCAATGCATCTTTCCTCAACGATTTAAAAACTATATTGGCAAGTGAAGGCCAACGAAATAATGGCAATAATTCACACTGCAGTCAAAGAGTATCTATTAACAAGAGGGGACACTCGTGACGTTTTTCCTTATCTTTTTTCGACCTTGGTACCGTTACAGGAATGAAATGGGAATTTATGCTAGAAATAGTTAGTAATAAAGAAAGCATAAGTGAGAGAAAGACAAAAATTTGGGGCGAAAAGTGGAACACTCCTGCAGGGTGCACCTCACAAAAATCTTTTATCACAAAACTTTTCTATGAACACATTACACGCTGCCTTTTCCACAGCCACACACCAAACACATTTTATTATGCTTACCTATCATTTATCTAAAGCACATTTAATTTAATTTAATTAATTGCTTCTAAGAAAGCACTTTTTTACTCAAAAACTGTTAAGCTTCTTCACATTCCCAAACAAATCAAGTCCACCCGGTACTTTTCGTAAGCGAGCAGCACACAAAAGAAATTCCGCTCGGGACCGCATTTAAAAACGCACGATGAAAAACTGTAAACAATCTCGTCCGTATTCATGCTCGGTGTGTGCTGCCTGCCTCTTCTCCCTTCTCCGATTCGGCATTTCCCTATAACTTAACATTGCGAGGAGAGGTAAACTTGAGCGGCATAGTACTGATGCCCGGCTCGGGACCGCCTTTAAAAAAGCATTCATAAAAAAAGCTTCAGTTTATAGCTTACGCTGTAAAAGCTGTCTGTGAGAACTTTTTGGTGACTATTTCTCTCTCTACATTTCTTATAGGTATTTACAGAGGTAGTAGCCCTGAGCTGCTTTATCTAATGGGAAATTTTGCTGGGTGTGTTTGCGAGAGCTTGCATATGAGTTGGAATTTTGAGAGGGTATTAAAGTGTTCCTTCTTGTTCAAATAGATATTCTTTGCTGCAGTTGTGATACAACAAGCAACGTGGAACGTGAACTGGGTATATTCTTGCAATTTAAAGACTGAAATTTCGTTTATTTATTAGTTTAATATGAACTTCACCTGTGAATATTTTAAGTTAAGTAAGTCTGAAAATTACGCTGTTATGTGTGATAATTAATACATACAGTTCCTATATGAAGTGCCTAATGAATGTATTATTTATGTATATTTAAAAACCAAAAAAAAATTAATTCTTTATAAAAATATATTTTTTATGTTCAACTTTATTTAATATAAACATTTTATTTACATGGAATTTCGTCTTTTATTCTCGAATCCTTGATATTAAAGATAAGTTCTGTGACACATATGCCTTTAAATGGTTGCGAATAACGTTAGCACATAATTCCTGAGAAGTACTGGAACACTGGGGCTGTGGGTAAACACGTTCATTTTCCTCAGCGTTTCTCATCCACCTCTCATTACACGGAAGTTTTCAACCCACTCATCAAAGTCATCTGAATTAGCAAATCCAAATCTTTCTCGTACTTTTCTTAAACAGAGTGTTCGAATAAGTAGAAATTAACTTATTTATCATTTCCTGGTGTAATTTCGAGGAAGATAGAAGGCGCCTTCTAAGCCTTCTTTCAAATACTTTTCTTCTCATAGTTATCTTAGAAATATGTTTTTTTTAAATTAAGGCCATCAATTTTTTGGTTTTTTTCCTTTGCGCTGTACACAAAACTTCTATTTTTTTATTTATATCCATTTTTTAAAACACTTTACAACTTTCATTATGAAATGTCAAAACAAACTGCAACTGTCAACTCAACCCCAAAGTTGCTCATGGAAACTGTTCAGATTTAGTGGCCATTTTCTTAACTCAACGAAAACTCAACTCCAACTCAACCCTGCGCATGGAAACATGGTATATGAACTTGAATTCGTTTCCACCAGCATGTTTTAGGAGGCGGAGATGTTTATTTATTGTATTGTGTAATCGTTTAATATCAGTGTCCGATGTGTGATTTTTAGTGGATGATGAGAAATTCATGCCTCAAAGCTTAATTGATTATCCACTATTCTTTTGTTGACGTTTCCATGGACGCTGCGATATAGCAAAACCTCACGACGGAACTAAGTCCGAGTTAGACGGTTAATTAAATCGCTTGGGGAAAGGTCATGGCCAAAAATTCATAAAGAAATAGAAACAAATTAGACTTCGTTGAGCATATCAACTGTACGGTGGCTAAAGCCAGTTCTATGCTGGGATTCATTAAAAGATGGTCCCGTGAATTTTCTAAGAGAACTGTCTTAAAACAGCTTTACTTTTGTTTTGTTAGACCAATTCTCGAATACGCGAGTCAAGTTTGGTCGCTCTATTATCAAGTCCATATCGATTTCGTCGAATCTGTGCAAAAAAAATTTGTCAGATTCGCTCTTAAGGATTTACCTTGGAGCAATCCAGTTCTTCTCCCTCCTTATAATGATCGTTTAAGGCTCCTCGATATGCACTCTCTGCTCAAGCGTCGGGAGATTGCAGACATTGTTTTTGTTCACCAATTATTAATTGGTAATATTGATTCAGCTTCCCTTAAAAGCGAATTCACTTTCAGATTGAACGAGCGTAATCTTAGGGTGGTGTCACTTCTGCAAACTAGTTTATGTAAAAATAACTATAGCTTCTTCCAGCCTATTAACCTGATGAGGTTAAATGTGAATAAGAATGCTGATTTGTTTGATGTTCGTGTCAGTAAGCATGCACTGAAGAAAAGTCTGCTTGATGGTTGTGGTCGCATGTCTACTAACATCGGACCAAATGATGAATAATCAGTCATATGCTACAGATTAATTCTGTTGTTTTACAAAGCTTTGACTAAGCTGATGGTCTGTAACAAAAAAAAAAAAAACAAAAAAAAGTTATGACGTATAATCTAAAAAAACGCAATTCCTCTGTTAAAAGGTCTACTTCGGGTCTGAATATTCCACTTCCGGTAGAAAGCGGAGGCGACAAAGTCCCCGTTTAAACCCAGCATGCCGAATTATGACGTAAAATGTGGATTCGCTGTAAAATATTGCAATTCCGGAGTTAAAGGTCTACTTTCAGCTTGAACAACTTCAAAGGTCATTTAGAGGGGAAAACGTTATTTTTTCGAAAAATGTTCCAAATGAACATTGTGTATTTTTCATCGTGGAATCCGAATTCGAGGTCAAAATATACCCATCCAATTTAAAAAAATATGCTTCCTGTCTAAATAACGCACTCTCGGTCGAGATCGGAAGCTGAAAATAGTGCCAGTCGATAGAGCGTACCCAACTTACTTAAATAGAGCAATTGCCTTGGCGAAAAAAAACTTTTTGGCCGATTTAGAAGGGGTGGACGGGTGTTTTGGACACCCTGTATACATATATAATAATAATAATAATTATATAGGGTGTAACATTATTAGATACGGATATTTTGAGAGGGGTATGTATACGTCCTAATAAACGCTTTGAGTGAAAAATCAACATTATCAGAGGACATTTTATTTTTCATACAAAAAATAAAATAATAATTGTCACAAAACGTAATCACCCTGTACACCACTAACGTTCCGAGAAACATTCCTACTACCTACACTACTACAAACCAACATTACATTAACACTTACTTGGTAAAATTTAAAGATATTGTTGGAAGTGGTGACCTTGCTGCCGCAGACAAAGTGTGGCCCTATCCAAAATGTGTCTGTTGACACGAATTAGAGTGTCACCACTTCTCATCACTTGGAACGCATTCACAATTCTATCACGCAATTGTCTGACTGTCTCTATAGTGTGACCATCCTGTCCGTACACCAGGTCCTTGACTCGACCCCACACGTGGAAGTCGAGCGGGGTCAGATCGGGCAAGCGCGGCGGCCAGGGTACTGCCCCACCGCGGCCAATCCACCGATCTGGGAACTCCTCGTCCAGGTAAGCTCTCACGGTGCGATCGTAATGCGCGGGCGCGCCGTCGTGCTGGAAGTGCATCCCGCGAAGACGGGCGAGGGGCACCTCCGCCAGCAGTTCCCCCAGACCTCTCTGCAGGAACTCCAGGTACGTCGCACCGTTGAGGCGTTCAAAGAACACCGGTCCGAGCAGATGTTCACCGAGCAGTCCAGCCCAGACGTTCACGCTGAATCGGCGTTGAAAATGGTTGAGGCGCACCAAGTGGGGATTTTCCTCTGACCAGTAGTGGGAGTTGTGGATGTTGAACATACCTACCCTGGTAAAGGTACTTTCGTCCGTCCACAACACGTTGCAACGACTGTTGCTTCTGAGCCATTGGCAAAACTCCACCCGTGGCGCATAATCTTGCGGCCCCAGCTCCTGGACTCGCCTGAAGTGGTACGGGTGCCTATGTTCCCGTCTCAACAGACGCCACACGTACATCTCGTTGAGGCGCAACACTCTGGACGCATCGCGCGTACTAGCCATAGTGGAATCCAACACCTCTTCTTCGACTCGAACCGCTCGTCGGGGTATTCCAACTTCACCGCGAGGCATAAACACGCCGAAGTCTCGGAAACGCTGCTCCGCACCCAGGATGGTACGTTCATTCAGGCGCACACCATAGTTCTCCTCGTACAGGGCCACAGCTGCAGGCAGGCTCCAATTCGCGTAGCGATAACATATCACCATGTTCAGGTATTCGGCGTTCGTGTACCGGTACGGCATTTTGAATGTTTTTACGAACAGACGCGCGACACGTACAAAGGATTTAATGCAATTGCGCAATCGTGCGGGCGTTCCGTCCGCGCCAGCTGGTGACCCGCGCGGTGGGGGCGCTCGCGGGTTGCGCTAGCGTCACATGGCGCTGGAAAATACCGACCGCCGCTGCCGCCATCGGCCGCGTTTGTTTGTAGTAGTGTAGGTAGTAGGAATGTTTCTCGGAACGTTAGTGGTGTACAGGGTGATTACGTTTTGTGACAATTATTATTTTATTTTTTGTATGAAAAATAAAATGTCCTCTGATAATGTTGATTTTTCACTCAAAGCGTTTATTAGGACGTATACATACCCCTCTCAAAATATCCGTATCTAATAATGTTACACCCTGTATAATAGTTATTATTATTATATATTTTTTGCCTTTGTAAATATAATATATACTATAATAAAATATATCATCGTTTAATAACACTATAATAGTGATATATTAAATAAAACTCAATAAAAATGAATGTAACTATTATGATTCTAATTATCTTATTTAGGCTCATAACTCCTATACTACATGGTATGCTAAACTTACTGAACACATTGGTATACATTTCGTTGCTGGCGATTCTGGGTATTTTTTTAGCCAAGTCCTTTAGTGAATTTGTCTATTCTCGTTAAGAACAACTTCTTTAAGACTATAGAACACATCGCGATCGATGTATACATTCTAAATTTTTTCCAGTGAAAATTTACCAGATTGTTAATAAGTCTTGTGGCGATAAGGCAGTTAGCCTTGCGAATTTGGATTTGAGGCAGGCCGACCAAAATTTAAAATCAAGGAGGCCATGTTCTTGTTTTCTTTAGCGTGAAGAAGCTTTATTGAGTTTCTCTAAGAATTGTCTAATTATTATTGACTTAATAATGGTACGCCGCCAAGACTAAATCTAGTAGGAGAGACAAAAGTGCGATGTTATCCTAGTCATAAGTGCATTAATTGTCAATCAAGTAAATGTATATTTTAGTCGCTATAATAAATAATTTGAATTGAATTTAAGTCTCTAGAAAATAAACTAATACTGAGCCTTCTCTAAAAATTAACTTAACCCGGCGTCTACTAGGTTGGGTCATAATGACCCGTGATGTTTTTAAATGCGGGTATTTAAGAAAATAATAGTGTAACGTTACCACGCTTCTCAGTAGCTGCAGTTAGTGCCCGCCTCCCTCGTTTCTTATGTCAACTTATACGGTGTGCGCCTGCACAGGAAGATAGATGCGGTCAAACAACAAATGTATCTATTTTCTACCATGCTGACGCCGGGTTAAGATCCAGAGATAACTAAATTTTCGCTAGGTATTAATTGACCTAGCAAAAATGGCTTGAAATCTATTGACAACACTGAAATTCCAGTATACTTATTGCTTTTCTGTTCGAATTCACTGAAATTCTAGTTGTTTGATTCTGAAACACATTACAAGCAAGAAGCAGGAACGAAGACATATCGCAGGTATAAGTGACGTGGTAGTATTTATCTTGCTTCTGCCGCTAATTTTTGCTGTTAATTGTTCCTGTAATTTCACTCTGGTGCTGCAGTAAAAAAAATCAATATGGCGGTTTGAAATCTAACTTCTAGTGTATGCCAAATGATAGTATTTGATAAGTCTTTATTCTTCTCTAAGTTGCAAGTTGAGACCGCATATGGTTCCAGAGATATGCGGAATTAAATATGGAATTTTTGCATATGCTTGCAATTCGTTACCGTTGAACTTATCATTACAATGTCGATTAAAGCTTCAACTGAAACTCAGTAATTCTTTGGCCAAATTCTATATTACAATGGATTCATGTTCAGGAAATGAAAAACATTATTTCTTAAATGATAGTATGGCATACATTTGAAGTTAGATTTCGAGGTTTTTACGGTCAAATTGTTTGTGAGATTCCACTTCACTTTGTACTGATCTTTGCCTCTTGATATTAGGCTTCAGGCCAAGCTTGCATAAAATCTCACCTATCTCAAGTCGAAAATCTGCTGAAGATACTTGTCTGTCGGTGAGACTTTTTGCCATTCTGACCCTTCGGTACAGCAGCCAAGAATTCGCCATCGTGTGGTCTAATAAATGATAGAATATTCGAACTTCCCATCTTTTGCTTCGTATCATAATTTTATATCTCCCCAAAATGCTATCTATCAAATCGATACAGTATGAGGACGATCAATGTTAATATACTTCTTACTGGCCTTATCGTAACGTCTGACTTGGTCCTTCGGCAATTCACTAGCAAAAGATAATACGAGAGTTAAAACTTTGTTGTCCTTCCATATGACATTTGACACATCCGTACCATCCATGTCAGCCACATATTCAACGGAAAACCGCGTTCTTTTTTCATCACTTCCTTATCAGTGGGCAATTTGTAATCGGGTATTCGATTGCATGGTGCGGTGCCAAGACTCAATATATCATCTTTAGTTAAGTATTTCAATAAAGGTAGGGAAGTAAAATAATTATCAAAATAAAGTTTATAATTCTGATGTCTCGGTATGCTTCGCGCTATTCTCACAACAACGTTTGATAATGCTCCTAAATCTGGTTCCTCGGAAAGCACAACATTTTCAGCTCCTGTTTCGGGTTCAATTTTATATGCAAATCCTGAAACTCCACTGAGAACAAATATCGTATAACCCTATTTGTGTGATTTCTGTGGATTATATATCTTCAAATTACTTCTAGCTTTAGTGAAGCAAATCTATTCATCCACACAAAGATATTCCTCCAAGGGAACTCCACTAAAAGTCTCGTTTAATTTTTCGACGATAAATCTTATTTTGAACAGCCTGTCACCATTCGGGGCATTACGTGTTGGCAACTTAGAATTGTCATTGAAATGTATAAACTGTCTAATTTTTCCAAAATTTTGTTTCCGCATTAGGTCTGTCTGGTAACTATAAAGTTTATACTTGCGGGTAAAATTTTTACCCGAAAATGTCTGTTAACCTCACGGAGGGGAAAAATTTAGCTCTTGATAGCACTTCCCCTCTTACACAATTTTTACCAGATTTACCCACGCCGCACAGTGTTCCAAATCGCTCAAAAGCTGGCCAAAATTAAAAAAATGAAAGTCAAAAAACTATATTTCTAAATATACAGATTTATTAAGGACATCCTGATGCTTCACATAGTAATAATTTTTTCTCACTAATAGTACATTTTACTATGTTTTTTGACTGTTAAAGTTGGCAGAGTAGTCATCGACTAAATTTTCAAATTTTATCTTACCTTTTCAAAGCTGTGTCATACACCTAAACGTGAGAAAAATATGTACGTATAGTATTTATTTGTTAGCCACAATGTTGCTCTTTTGAAAACACCCAAATAACGGTTTAATTTTGTAGCGGTTTACGTGTGACGTCACTCTTAGCGTAACCCTTGACAGAAAACAGTATTTTTAATATATTCAGGCCTACAAACCGTCCGACACGGGTCGGCGCGATGATTCCAATGGGAACGTATTCTCCTAACGGTGATGAATACGGGGTATAAAATTCAGCTGCCGCAACCTGCCGCAGCTACAGTTATGAACCTCCATTTACAACTCTATACATGTCAATATGCTGTTTGCGATATTATACGTATATTCGGCTGTTGGAATTACTTCATAGACTGTAATGCGGGTTCGTTTTTGTGTAGCTTATTTGGCAGGTCTTAATATAGGCTGTTTTAAATTCAAAATTTCAAAATGGCGTATCCAGTATGGCTGTTTGAAATTGCTAAATATTACCCATCTCATTTTTGAATTTGTACAGAGAGTTCACGGATTTCAAATACTTTATTTCAATTGTGGGATTCAAGATGGCGGATTAAATCTATCATACCGGATCGAAATTAATAAATTTTACGATATTTTTGCAAGGATATTACAAGCAGTTATTTAATGTGTTATTGTTTTTTTTTTCAAATATATTTTGCTTATTATGCGAGTGTTTTTATTAATTTTTCGAAAAGAAATATTACGGAAGAGATCGGTGAAGTCTTAACCTTTTTTTACTACGAATATAAAAAAAGGTGGGTAAAGGCCAATCAAAAAAATTCCACATTTTTATGGAGATTTTCGAAGTGGCTAAACAAAGTTTTAGTCTTTTCCAAACCCCCAACACCAGAAACGTGCTCTAAAGTAGGCCGTCCTGAAAAAAGCTTTGGGGAAAGTAGTGAAAGGTCGAAGCGTCGCAAAATTGAAGATTTGCGGCAAAATTACCCTATTGAGCAGTTATCTCTCGCTACTGAAATGAAGTTCCGAGAAAAATATTTTCAGGTCTCTCATATTGGATCCGTCATTTTGATAGCAGAGATGAAATTAGCAACCCCAAAGACCCGTATATTCGGATTTAAATCCAATGAGGATTACATTTTTGATCCACCATATTGCATCCGCCACATTTAATTTTTCAATTTTGACAAGGGACTTGAAATCAGCTATACCAAAAACCCTCATATTCCAAATTCCAAATTTTACTTAAGTAAGATAGGATTTTAAATTTTTGGTCCGCCATTTTGAATTTTTCCATTTAGATACCAGAAATGAAACAAGCAGCATCAAGAACCATTATATACTAATTTTGGTATAAATCCGATAAGGTTTTGCAATTTCGGTCCGCCATTTTGGATCCGCCATTTTGAATTTTTCCATTCCGATACCAGAAATGAAACAGGCAGCATCAAGAACCCTTATGTACCAATTTTGGTATAAATCTGACAAGGTTTTTCAATTTCTGTCCACCATATTGGATCCGCCATTTTGAATTTTGTCATTCCGATACCAGAAATGTAACAAGCAGCATCAATAACCCTTATATACCAATTTTGGTATAAATCCGACAAGATTTTGCAATTTCGGTCCGCCATTTTGGATCCGCCATTTTGAATTTTCCCATTCCGATACTAGAAATGAAACAAGCAGCATCAAGAACCCTTATATACCAATTTTGGTACAAATCTGACAAGGTTTTGCAATTTCAGTTCGCCATTTTGGATCCGCCATTTTGAATTTTTCAGTTTTGAAAACGGATTTGAGATCAGCGATACCGAAAACCCCCGTATACTCAGTTTCAAGCATTTCTAACGGGATTTCGAATTTTGGCCAGCTTTTGAGCGATTTGGAACACTGTGGCGCCGCGGAGACCGAGTAAATTTTGGGTAAAATCACCGATTGCTTGTCATTTAGCTGTCTGATTTGTGTAAGCTGTCATTGAAATTTGTAATTTGAGTTTTATTTGTGCGTTAAAGTAAGATAAGTTATTTAAATGCATTTTAAATAAATAAAAACATGGTTCAAAATATGAATTGTCCAATGATGAAGATTTTATTCCCATACCGGAAATGGACGACTCAACAAGCTCTTTCGTAGCGGCTACCTATGCCATGAGCGACGAAGAGGCTGTAAATCGTAAGTTAATGTGCAAACTTATAGCAAAAAACGTTTTAAAATTATGGCAGCATCTCGTATTTCTAAATTTCATATTAAGAATTGCATGAAAATTAATAGGTGTTTAATAGGTACATATTATCAAATATTAATAAATTAAATTTGTAACGGGGGAAATAAGCTGATTGCTTAGCGCAATTGAAACCTTTATTGATTTCCTACGTATACACAATTAAACTGAAGCGAAATTTTGAATTACACAATTTGTTAGACGATGTGTGAAACTTTCATGCAGGGCTTAATAATTTAAATACTCGAAGTATGATTACATTTTAAAACAGATTGTATTACAAATATAATTTTTCTCTAGAAATCAATAAATGGTTGGACTGCCAGGTCAAATTATTACTTGCCTGCATAGAGGAGCTCAGTCGAAAAGTGGGAAAATTAGTCAGATTCGGGAACACCAAAAAAATGTGGAAAGAAATTGAAAGTCGATTCAAGGCTAAAGGTTACCATTTCAATTCGACTCAAACAAAAAATAAATATAGAACCCTGGAGAGGCAGTTCAAAAAAGTTCAAGCAAACAACAAATTAACAGGACGAAGCAAATTAAAATGCGCTTTCGAAAAATATAGATTTAATGTCTGGTATTTTTATTATTTAATTAATTATCGTTATTTCAGTGAAATGGAACAATTATTATCGAAAAGACCGTCTATTTATCCCAAAGAATTATTGGGGACTCAAAAAATATGCGCAGAGAGGGAAGTTAACTTAGAGCCTCAGTTGGATTCTATCTTGGATAATAGCGGGGCATCCTCAAGTAAGTGAAATATTTGCATCAACATTCTATAAATTAAATGTCAATATACGTAGGTATGACTGATATTCCAAACATGGACCACTGTCAGAGGGAGAGTTCAAAGAGCAGAGATGCTGAAACCCCCCGGTATAGAACCAGAAACGATGCCGTTACCGCCGAGCTAAGGAAAATTCGCGAGGCTAAAGAAAAATATTATGAAAAATCGCTACAAATGAAAGAAGAATATTATAAAAAACAACACGAGCTGAGAGAAGCTCATTACAAGAGAAAAGAAGAAAGAAAAGAACAGCATTTGGAGAAACTTATTAAAACACCTGCAAATAAAAATTCTTAATTCTACTATTTTTAGTTTAGTTTTTCTTGCCCTCTATGACTTCTTCTTGCATAAACTGGAACAAGGAAAATACTAATAGGAATAAAATATAAGTAAAAGTTCGTCTTATAGTTCAGTAATATTTTTAATTAAGCGTGTTTTTACAAACTTCAAAAGTACATTCTATTATAAAACAGCAGTACAAACTATACACCTAATTCCCGACAACCGGTGTCTCGAAAAGCCTTCCCTAACATGCTCTCTCTTCGTCCAGTGGCATTTGTTGTAGAAATATCGCCAGGCTGGTTTGACTCCGTCGTGACAGGATCAAATACCAAATCAGCTAAATTGTGCAGAACACAACATGCTCTAATAAAATGGCAAAGCTTTCCAATCCCTCTCAACTTACAGTAATATAATTGTCTAAATCTTTGTTTTAACATGCCAAATGCATGCTCGATAATTACTCTAGAAGAGCTTAATTTCTTATTAAAATTGTTTTGAGCCGCTGTCAAGTGTCCATTGTCCCTATAAGGCGTTAATAAATACTTCAAGCAAGAATATGCCGAATCTCCCAAGATATAGTAATCTGAAAAACGAACTCTAAAGCTTTTAAAATTATTATATATTAGTTACTATACCTCCGCACAGAGTTTCCAAATTTTTAAAAATTGGGGAGTTTGCAAAACTCGGCTATCATGCACGGAACCAGGAAAACCGACACAAATATCTGTGAACTTTCCTCTGTGGTCACATATCCCTTGCAAGCAAATGCTCACACGGTTTTTCCTATCAATGTAATCATTCTTGCCTCTTTTTGGTGGGTCGATTTCACTATGTGTCCCGTCTATAGCTCCTGTAAATCAATAAGAATATATATTAATATTAATTTATTTACAAATATTGCAAAATATAACCTCACCGATACATTTCGAAAATCCGTTGCTCCTAAAGTGTTCCGAAATTTCAGTTTTTTTATTTTCATCAGGCCATTTGATTACATCTTCGGCAAAGTTGCTTAAGAACCTTGTGACTCTGGAGATCATTTCACCAACTGTCCATAGTGATAAATCAAAACGATCTGCAATGTCTTGGTAGGAGCATGCTTCATGTCCGGCAAACCACAAAAAAACCGCTACATGCTTTTCCGCACTATTCTTTTTATCATTGCGAAGTTCTTTATATTCCTCAGTTTCCGAAAATTTACTGCTAATTGAATCAAAAAGTGCCCTACTAATACGAAAATGTCTCCGGAATTCTTCACTGCTATAAGCCGGAACTGTTTTTTCAAAATAATTTCGCACACACATCCTCTTTGTGGAACTTTGAATTAATGTCACAAATTCTTCCTCCGTACTAAGTTCACTTGAGTCGCTCATTTCCGCGTCACTACTTGAGGAGGAATTCGAACTTAAATAATCCTGGACAATAAGCAAATTTACGAGTTTATCCTCTGACATCTTGATCACGTTTGACGTTTATATACACAAGTAAGATTTACACAATTTTATATAATAATAAGACTTATTTGGGGAAAACAAAAAAAAATTGTTATAGGTGTATCGATCTCTAATAAATTAGGCGATAAAGTAGTATTTCCTTAAATTGTATGTGTCCGTTGTTTAGAAGAAGGTTCTTTTCTCTCCATTTCAATTGCGGCTTTGGTCGTTTTTGATTAGTCGAAACTGATTTGTTCGTTTGCTGTTCAGAATCTCGAAATGAGATGCCAGCAATAGGCTCACTGCTCTCAGCATCGCCCATTCCGGTATTTTCTTCACAATCAGGAAAAGGTCAAATATCTTCTAATAGTGGTTGACAACCAGGATCAATTACGCTATCATCATCGTCATCTAATCCATTTTCACTATCGTATTGGCAAATTATGTCATATATCTCACTTTTCAGCAGTGATCGCGACGCCACCCTCAAAGAAAATAAATAAATAAATAATAGGATGAGTAAAATGTCTAAAGTACAATAAAAATATATTTTGTCTGTTACATTTATTTCTTGTCTATTACAATTTTGATTTTCATTTGTTCCTTCTAAATTACTTTCTAAATAGTTCAACACTAAACTAAGCAAAAGAAACCCCACCTGAAGTCTTCCGGCATCACTCACTTTTAAATTGGTTTTTGCTTCTGGCGATAATTTAAAAAAAAAAAAGCCAGATGGTTTACATTAGGTACATATGGGTTGTCCCAGGTTCTGGGCCAGGGGGGGCAAATCCGATTTTTTATAAGCACCTAGTCAAATCAATAAACATAAATTAAAATATGTAATTTTTATATAAATTCTTTAATTATACATTAGCTATTTTAAAAGTAACTTTCGAGGATCTTCAGCAAAACGGTTTATGACAGCTTCCGTGAAAGAATCGCTGTCTGTCGGAGTCTGAAGACGGTTTTTATGTTTTATTTAATTATTTTTCATTTTCTCACTGATCCCGTCATCAGAACTAAACCAAATTAAAAAATCGAATTGATACCTCTTTCTTTTTGGAAGTCAGTTTAAAAACGATTACATTTGTGCATCATACCTATTAATTAGTAAGCGCTCTGCTCTTTAATGGATCAAATAACAATTGAAATAACCAAATACGTTTGAAGCTGTATAAAATTCTAAATAATCTTATTTCATAGATTGAAAAAGGTTATTAAGAAAAATACGGGTAGATAAACACGAAATTCCACCAAACAACATTGTTTTGTTTTGTCTCCTTAAGGGGTACCACTAGTGACATTTTGAAAAAAAATTTCTTTTTTTGTGCATATTTCGATAGTCCATACCTTTAAAAATAACATACTAAAATTTCAAGTGCATATCAAATAGTTTTTGAGTTACAGCCATCAGAAGAGCAGACGCTCATCATATCGAGGTACTGAGAAATGTATGAATTAAACTTTAAACGCGTTTTTCTCGAAACTATTTTTTTCAAATTTGCTGCAGTTATAGCTCGAAGACAAATAATCCGATCGATTTGATTCTTATTGCAACTTCTTTTATACAAGTTTCTCCGTGCCATAAACCTCCAGTTTTCCGCATCGAATAAAAAATGTAATTTTGGCAGGCCAAAAATCACCAAATTTTCGCGCCTAAATTTGAATTTTTTTTTTAAAACTCCGCCATTTTTTAAAATTAAATTTGTCTTTTTTCGATGTTTGTGGCACTGCAAATACCTTCTAGTTTAATAAACTTTTTGTTTTTTTTGATTTCACGTAATATGAAGGTCTCTATAACTGCAGCAGTGGGTGCACTTTTTTTTTTGGAGCCTTGGGAAATTGCGAATAACTCGCTGAATTTTCAAATTTTTGGCCCACAAATTTTATCATGTATTTACTAATATATCCACAAATATATCCTTAAAATATTAGCGCATTCCATGCAGTAGTTGACTTTAAAAAAAATCCAAAAATCACCTTTTTTCTGGCGGTCACACTAGTGGTCCCCCTTAAACTGTTTTAATATATAAAATAATAGAAAATACTCACAAAAAAAGTTCCGAATATCCATTGTCAAAACGTTTTATTATTGTTCAACAGAATATATACATATATAATATATTGTTACAATTTTGCCCGCCGAGCGGCTGGCCGGCAAAATTACACCATCTGCCTTCGCTTATGATTTGGCGAATTTGCCAACGAACGGACAGACGGACGGACTTAGGGACATTTTTTTAGGAATATTACTCGTCCACCGAAGTAGACGAGCCCAAAAAAGATCAATGAGTGTTTCGATCCGAGAAGCCAAGCTGATCTCTTCAGTATGGCGCTTGGCTTCTCTGCCATAGACACTAACAAAGGAGGGATCGAAAGCTAATCCCTATATCTGCCCGATCGCAACTTCAAGTGTGAAGTATAAGCGAAGGCAAATTCTGTAACAGTACTCCCTCGTCAGAAGCTCGAAGTTCCATCCGAGCAACTTCATGCGGCATTCAGGACGCCATGGCCAATGCTACGATGGATGCAGTGACGGCATGGCTGCAGCCGCGATAGACGCACGCGAAATACAACTACCACAACGTCACTGCGGCAGTGAAAAACGCGGCCATTGTGGCAGAGGACAAGAGCGCGGGAGGCGCACGCGGGTACGAAATACAACTGCCACAACGTCACTGCGGCAGTGAAAAACGCGGCCGTTGTGCCAGAGGAGAACCGCGGCTGCATCAACGATTGGCTGCCGAAGATGGCTGCACGATCGCCGTCATTGACGCCCTGGACGCTAGAGGGATTGTGGGGTTGCCCCCGGTTAGGAGGGCTCCGGGAACCCCACACCTGGCACCAGTGTTACAATTTTGCCCGCCGAGCGGCTGGTCGGCAAAATTACACCATCTGCCTTCGCTATACTTTGGCGAATTTGCCGACGAACGGACTGACGGACGGACGTAGGGACATTTTTATTAAGAATATTACTCGTCCACCGAAGTAGACGAGCCAAAAAAATCGATGAGTGTTTCGATCCGAGAAGCCAAGCTGATCTCTTCAGTATGGCGCTTGGCTTCTCTGCCATAGACACTCACAAAGGAGGGATCGAAAGCTAATCCCTATATCTGCCCGATCGCAACTTCAAGTGTGAAGTATAAGCGAAGTAGGCGGGGAGCCGGTGACAGTAAAACTGCACTTATACGGATTCTAAAATTTAGCATATGAATGAAAAGTATTTAATCATAGCTACAACATAGGCCCGGTGTGCCAGGGTTTATCCTGGGAGAAATATTTTTTAAAAATTTTTATTTTTTTAATAATTATAAATAATTTGCACTTATATGGAAATTAATGTTTCTAATACCATTTTATTGCAAATTTTATCTAAGTTCAAAAAAATTTGGTGTGCCAGGGTTTATCCTGACCTAAAAGTCTGTCACACCACTTTATATATTATCGCTTCAACCCTAAAAACTAATACCAGGAAGGAAAGGAATAAGTATAGGTCACTGATTCAAATGTATTGCTGGAAAACATTATTTATTTATAAAATTCAACATTCCATTTATTCATAATTTTATCAATTTCTATACATTAGTTATTTAATAAATGCAAGAACAAGAGAAATAGAAAATGAAGGTCATACGATTAAGCTACATACAAACATCATATATTCTTACAATTAGTCAAAAATTTACTCAGAATCATCTATATCATCACATCCATAACATTTATTTCTTTGAGATTCTGTATCTTCCTCCTCATTTTCCTCATCATCCTGACAATTTTTAACAATTTCTTCAACGGTAAGAGGAGCTGCCTGGCCAATATACCATAATGGTTCTAGTTTATTTTTCTCACTAAGTTGCCAACCACACGCTTTCGGGTCTAATGTAATGCACGATTGTTCGGTTGCTTTTTGCCACATTACATATATAAATGTTGTTCTTAAAATTTTTTGTGACAATGATTTCCAACAGGGAGGAATGTTGCTGCAATTGAAGTTTATCATGCCCTGATAAAATCTATCATTGTTGCTGGCACTAGCGAAAAATTTTATAAATAATTCGAATCTCGCCTTATTAACACTGTTATTATTGATATTATATAGTTCATTAGTAAATTTTTGAAGTATATCTGTTTTTTCTTTATCATAAATATCGTCTGGATTTGTGAGATGTTGAAAAACATGTTGGTATTCTTCACTTTGAGTTAAAAGATTATACGCCTTTATTTTCCCTTTACGTATGAACGCTGCAGTATAGGCACTACCTGTGAAGGCATGAAAATCTGGCAAAGCTCGGCAAAGTGAAGTACCTAATTTTTCTGCTAATTCTGTACAATTAATGTATCCAAGTATATTATTATTTTTAGTGGTCATCCATATTTTTAGACCGTCGTATTTATGAATATTACCAATACAAATAATCAAGACGTCGGTCGGTGTCTACTGATTTAATCATGATGTTTGAGTTTTTTGGACATTTCATTAAATGGAAAAAGATGCGTGTATCCGCCTCTTCATGATAACACGTAAAATCTTCATTCTGTTCTCTGGATATAGTCCCATTATTTGTATATTCAAAGCAATGCTCTTCAACTGTAAGGAGAATTTTTTTATCTTGTAAAATCGAGCTTAAAGAATCAGTGGTCCAGTATTCATATAAAAAAGTAACGAGGGCTGTTTTAAATTTTGTATTATTTAAACATTTGTTGAAATTAGTTGGTCGGCTTTGTAGTGGTCCTGTGATGGCAAACGGCGTTTCATCCTCTTGACGAGTCATTCTTTCCACATCTTTAATCGATGGGGAAAAGTATCTATCAAATATCAAATGTATTTCTTTTGCAGTAGTGTTGCATATCCTCTGCAAAATATATTCTGCAATCTTGCCAAAAGTTTGAGGCATAGATGGCCCTAAGTTATGGAGTAAATGAAAACCGTCAATCACATCAATATCAATATGATCGGGTTCAGATGTTTCGACTGTAGAAATAAGTTTCCTTGAAAGTGCTGATTTCTCTGTTTTAAACATTTCTCCAGTAACATAAGTCAGTGCAGGTGGAAATGGTGACAATGGATATGATAAACAGGTTTCCATATCTATTTTTTTCTTCAAAGATATGCCAAGTAATCTTCCAAAGATGTCGCGTTCCATACGAATTGTTGCACATTGACCGTCTTTGGTTTTTTGGGTAGTGTGTAGTGATTCACTAGCAAAATTTTGTATCTTATTTCTTTTTATTGCTCGGGTGAATCTTTTTTCGTCGATGGCACATTCCTCTATGAATTTCGCTTTTTGTTTAACTCCTTCTTCTTTTGCAATTAATAGGAAATTGGTAACTTCTTCAGATGCGACTTTTCCTGTGATAATATTATATAAATTATTCTGATCAATTGTAGGACTGACAGGGTTCATAAATTTTTTTATAGTTTCATATAAGTCATTGAATGCGTTCCTGTCTTTATTTACTCTGTGTGACTCTAATTCATGAGTTATGTCATCTTTTTTATTATAATTTACGCTTTCTAATAATTTCGATGTGATTTTGGTCCTTAAACTGTGGCTTAACGCCCAGCGTTGTCGAGCTGAAATAGAATTAGTGAAATGTAAAATTCCTGTTAACGTGTTGGCTGCATCTGCGTTGATGGTTTGTTCTAAGGTCAAATCAATTGGAGCTCTCGCAATATTTTTATCTGTCCGTTTAATTCCAAAGGCACCCCGTTGAAATTGTTCAAACAGTGGACTGTTATTATCTCGCATATCTATTAAATTACGTTGATACATTAAGATCCACCTTGCATAATTTTGCTGATTAAATATAAAAAATAAGTCTGCCATTTCGAAAAGCGATTCTATGTATAAATTGAAGTTGCTTGTCCGGATACTTCGTGAAAACCTAAAGTAAATATTCATGCAATCTACGTATTGCATATAAAATCTTGCTGTTTTTCCATGTTCTCCATTCAATGACGACTTAATGTACATTTGATACTTGTTCAGTAACTCTTTCAAAGCAATTGGCATGACTAAATCACTGTTACATTCAGTTGGATTCATTTGAATATATAATAAATCATTAAGAAAAAAGTCATCAACTAAATCTTCATTTTCACTTAAAAATTGTTCAAAATGGAGTGACTGAAGAACAGCTGTAATAATAGGGTGGATCCTTTTACACCGATTAAAATGTTTCGCTGTTATGAAGCCATTTACTGATCCAGAAGCGAGGATGTTACATTCCCCTAATAAAACCTCGATTCCACATGAATCTATAAATTTGCCAATAGCTTTGAAGAAAGCCATTTGAATATGAAAACCTCCCATATTGACGAAGATATTATCATAGGTTGGACTTTCAGTTATCTGAATTTCCATTGCCATTTTTGCTATTGCAAGGTCGTATGTAATGATAATATGCTCCTGATTGCATTGCTTAGCTATTTCTTGTGCATTTTTCATGGTTTCCACTATAGGAACATATGATGTTGGCGACATATTTATTTGTGCTAAGTAGTCTACTACTTGCATTTCACTGTTGTCTTTTAAAGTCAAGCTGTTAAAGCCAACCCACATAGGAGTCTGCGGCACAAAAGGTATTGATATCGCCCAAATCAAATCTCTTAATATTGCGTCCTGTCTGGTGACATGATTTTCAGATGAAATACTTTGAAGGTAATCCAAGGGATGTAAACAAGTTATAGCACGTGGTCTTCTTGAATATGGTTGGATTTCGCGAGGAATGACCTCGAAACGTCGTCTTCTTGATTGTAAACGTGAGCTTGAAGTAGAAGGTACTGCCATGTCAGCACCAAGTCCATCATTTTGTGATTCATCCTCATCAGGTTTAAACTGGTAGATGATTCCAACCGTGTCGTGCAACGTTTCTTTACCATTGATTGTGTCGACAAAACGATCGTAATTATCAAATGCAACGTGAGTGCATAAATCGTTTCGTTTGGTAATGCCTGCTGGAACAATACTATTTTCTTCATATGCAGAAAACGTGAATTCAGTTTCCAATTCTTCAGCAACAGAATATGAAACACAATGACCATACCTGTTTAATTTTGAGAGAACTTTTTTACTCCCTGTTAAAGATTTCAATGATGATCCCAACATCATATGCTTTGCTGGTTTCACCCTCCCTTTGTTTACTATATAAATTAAGTCATCACATATAGATTTTATCCTTATAGAATCTTCTTCAGATAATTGACGACGGAAATTTGGGCCTTTTATTAAATTATAAATAAATGTGTGGAGAGTGTCAGGAACATTGCAATCACCTTCTGTGATGTATTCAGCATCTATCTTCTTTGGTTTTTTTGTTGCTACGTGCAATATTTCTTTTCGAATAAGAAATGCAAGATCTTGCAATTTAAACTTTGATCCATTGTAATGTCGGCTTTATATATTATTTTTCGATTACTATTATAGCTGTTATGGCTATATTTTAATTTGTTTATTTTATTTCTCTGAGAAGATGTCCTTATCTTTATTTATTGTTTTTATTATTTTTATTTTACAATGATATCCTTATTTTTATTTATTGTTTTTATTATATTTATTTTATAATGAAGATGTCCTTATTTTTATTTATTGTTTTTATTATATTTATTATTTATTTAAATTTTAATTTATTCTTTATCGTACTTTAATTGTTTTATTCACATCTCTCTTTTATAAAAATCTGATGCCAACTAAACTTATTTTATTTTTCTAGTCAAAGCCTACCTTAATTCAAAACATAAAACTTTTAAAAAGCTAACTTGATTGATTTTAAAACACCTGTCCCCACACTATGATCTTCGATTGTTGTAATAATCATAGCACCGTGATATTTTTCTAATATTTTGCTCTGCAGTTTTTCTGGTCGGAAGTTCTCGAAATCATACTCGATGTTCTGCTCATTGGCTGATTCTATCAATAATGCTTTATATTGATTAAAAACATCGACAAATAAAAGAACATTTTGTTTAGCCAATATTTCTTCTTCTAAAAACAATGATAAAACTCTGAAACTTTCTTCGTGAATTACACGTTTATTATGCCATAGAGTATCTGCAGTTTCTTCTCTTTTTTTTAGGCGATAGTACTGCTTCTCGTATGAATGTTTGCACGATGTATGGTAGCAAATTTGTGATGAATTACTCATTATTTGTTCGACTTGAATATCCTTGACAACAAGCTGCATATTTTCTAGCTTATTTCTATAATTACTCATAGCTACCACAAGATATTGACGACGGTTACCGATTCTTTGTCGCCGACGCCCGCAAAAAACGCATTTGGACTCTTCATTTGACTTCTCTTTATCAATCTCCATCGATTCTACTGGAGAATCGTGTGAAGGACCAGGTTGATTCTGAAAAACAGCAAGAAATTCCTAATATAATAAAAAAAATGCGTTTCTCAAATGAAAATTTGTCGATTGAATTCTTTTAAAATTAAGTATTAATTATTCAATCAAGCTGCTAACTTTAGAAATGGTATTATCTTCTAAAGCTCTAGATGAACTTGGAGCATCATTGTTTGTTACTTTTTCAGTATCAGCTATTTCAATTTCTGTAGAAAGATTTTGGGCCTGCAATAAATTTATAAGAATTAAAAGAGCATAAGTTACATTATTAGTCTATTTTAGTATCAAATTATTTACTTACATTCTGCTGCATTTGATTAAATTCTTCTTTATATTTGGCTGGAATAACCATAAATTTTCTGTAGCACGATAAATGGTAACCATTTTTATTGAAATGATCAACATCTAAATTCACATCACTATATTTAAATTGTTTCATTTTTCTGAAGCTCAAAACACATTGAGACTTTTTTAGTTTGTCTTCATTTTCAAATTGAATAATTTTTTCATTCACTGAACAAGATTTACCACAAACGAAGCACTTCATCTTGAAATAATGATAAAAAATGCAACAACGCTTTAAATCGTACAAACAACAGATATTTTTAAAATAATAATACACACTCGAAATGTTGTAACCTCCAACAGGGCTTCAGAGCAGAATTTCTTATGTGTGCTGCTCGCTTACGAAAAGTACCGGGTGGTCTTGATTTCTTCGGAAATGTGAAGAAGCTTACAAGTTTTTGAGTAAAAAAGTGCTTTCTTAGAATCAATTAATTAAATTAAATAAAATGTGCTTTAGATAAATGATGGGTAAGCATAATAAAATGTGTTTGGTGTGTGGCTGTGGAAAAGGCAGCGTGTAATGTGCTCATAGAAAAGTTTTGTGATAAAACATTTTTGTGAGGTGCACCCTGCAGGAGTGTTCCACTTTTCGCCCCAAATTTTTGTCTTTCTCTCACTTATGCTTTCTTTATTACTAACTATTTCTAGCATAAATTCCCATTTCATTCCTGTAACGGTACCAAGGTCGAAAAAAGATAGTCACGAGTGTCCTCTCTTGTTACAGATACTCTTTGGTTTTTAGGGTAACTCAGGTATAATATATTATACATAGTAAGGATCAATATGCTCCACTTACTTAATTTGGAAGGGTTGAAGCGATAATATATAAAGTGGTGTGACAGACTTTTAGGTCAGGATAAACCCTGGCACACCAAATTTTTTTGAACTTAGATAAAATTTGCAATAAAATGGTATTAGAAACATTAATTTCCATATAAGTGCAAATTATTTATAATTATTAAAAAAATAAAAATTTTTAAAAAATATTTCTCCCAGGATAAACCCTGGCACACCGGGCCTATGTTGTAGCTATGATTAAATACTTTTCATTCATATGCTAAATTTTAGAATCCGTATAAGTGCAGTTTTACTGATACCGGACTAAAGGCAAATTCTGTAACAATATATTATCACAACACAATAAATCAGTAACACAATATCTACCAATTTTTTTTAATATAATTTGAATGAATATTTTTCATCACCAAACCTCGTTGTGCTCTTTCAAAACAATAGCGTGTCAAATAAAATAAATACAAGCCGCTCGCTCGTACTCTCTCCCATCTTCGCGGCACACGATGTAGCTCGGCTAGATTCGGTAATGTTCGTGTGTCCTGTCGGCGCGGGGCCGAGGCGGCCACAAACCGAGCCGCCGGCAGCCGAGCGCGGCATTTTTGCTTGCAGCCCTGTTAGCGAGTAGGTAGAACGGGCGCGTCGCACGATTTTTAAAAGTTATATATTTTATTGCAAATGGCAAAAAATTCCTTTTCTTAACTTTTATCGACAAAAGTAGATAGTTAGTAGGGACGTAAACAAAATCCAGGGTGGGCAGCTGCCCCCCCTGCCCTACGCTGGGTACGCCCATGAGTACATTTATTATATTACTGGCGTCACGAATATGCGAGGCGAGCATAATTTTTGAGGAATGAGTTTATTACCTTATCCTGTCTACCCTTTTATTACCAACAATTTCATGTTAGTAGGTAACTAAATTTTTCAAAACAATTCTAAATAATTTATTTCTGTACGAACTTACAATTTTGCTCTGATTTAAATGCACAACACTCAACGGCCCAGACAATTGAAATACATAATTAATTAAAACAAAAAATGTGTCAATTTAGCATCAACATCCACATTCTTTACTTACAACATGCTTACAACTAATATTGCCATCGTTTCTCAATGTAACAGAAATGTCACAAATATAAAAACTTACTGTTCTCATATAAAAAGGTAAAAATATTGATTGCTAACACCAAATTAACATATTTATTTACTTACCATATAACACATATATTTTTTTTTGTAAAATTCAAAAGGAGGAGGGTCAATAAGGTCGGTTTTCGGCCTAAATTTTTTGGCAATACAGGAAGGACTTGAAATTTCTTTTAAATTCTTTTTGGGTTTTTATCTATAATCAATATATAGTCCATTTCAACCAATATGAAACTTCCAAATACCCTCCCAGCTCTCTGCCATCCCCCCAAAGTTATGAAAAAGCAGCTATAAATAGCACTATTTTAATGCACTAACGCTTAAAGAAAATGTCTCAGCTAAATGTTTTATTTCACAATATAGATCTAGACAACCAATCAAACATAAATACCCTCCTCATCCCACCATACCCCTCCCCCACGAAATTTCAAGTCCTTCCTGCCAAACAATTTAGGCCGAAAACCGGCCTTATTGACCCTCCTCCTTTGCACGAATTTCAATTTGTTACTTTCAATTTGTTACTTTCAATTTGTTACTTTCAATTACGCGCAAAATTCTAACCGATTAATGATTTTCCGGGGAGACTACGTTGTTCAATAGTATGTTACAGCAATATGGCGCCGATTTGAATGGACTAAATACATTCAGTGCGTATTCTGGCGGGATTTTTGAGGTTTACTACAGAAATGTCAGATGGGGCTATAAAGGGTTAAGGGTGATGTAGTGCTAGATATGCTAATCTTCTATCAGCGCATTTAGCGCTGCTTTTGATATTAGGGATAAAGCATTAGCATTGGTACTCGTAGGGCCCTTTTTATATTTGATAACATAGTCATATTTGGATAACTTCAACCCCCACCGGACCATTTTGGAACTTGGTTCTTTTACCGAAAATAGACCGATTAAATATAAAAAGTACAAAACAATAGAGATGTGTAACTCGAGAGCGAGTCATTCAAAGTGAGTGACACACTCTGGTATGTACACTGAGACAACTCACTTGAAAGGAAATCAACGACACACAGCACACCAACACAGAACACACAGTTTTCACAATTTTTCTCTCTGGCTGGTGAGTCGTGTGGTCGTGTGCGTTTGTCCTTTGAGTTTTTATTCCAGCGAGCTGGCGACGCTCATTGAGTGAGCATAACAAATATAATATAGCATGAAGATATGTGCTATATTATATTTTTGTGTGCTCTGTGCTGTGTCTTGTGTTGAGTGTGTCGACTGTGCAGTGTGCATCATCGGGTTGATTATCGTGTCGTTGCGAATTGTGAGGAAAAAAGATATTTGGGAGGGAGTATGCTCTATCCTCTGTGCGTGCGGACTCTGTTCATTCAGTTGCCGATTTTCTTTTGCATGCGCTAGACAAAAGAAGACAATAATTGAGATGGGTTTCTAATGTGCGTTTAACTTGTTGGATTTTATTTTGTATTTTTGTAAGTATGTTATAATTATGCTATGTTTGTATGTATCATTTATTTAAACATAGTAAAGTTATTTTATAAGAAACTTTATGCTTGCGTAACCCATTAACGACACCGACGACCGTCCTAATTTAAGCATGGAGGATTTTGCTGTGTTTATTCCATTATTGTTCTTAATGTAAATTTCCTTGTTATGCCCTTAAAGAGCTAACTTAGAGAGCATTTTTTTATGCTTCTCATTAGATAACGGGATAAGGGAATTTTTTAACAGTAATCAGTAAGATCTTTTTATAAGTTAAGCAGGTTCTTTGGATAAACGGTGTTAATAATATTTTGTCTTAATTAGTATCTCAATTCTTCTACAACATTTAAAGAAAGAACGACACAGTATTTTATGATTTTTCCCCCTAGTACATACAAATATGCTTTGGCCATTTCCCTTCCGGCATTAATGGGTTAAGGTATTGCATTGTCTCAACTCAATAGCAATTAAAACATTATTATAATTCATTTCTTAAGGAAGCTCCTAAGTACAATATAATTAAGTTAAGCCAGGTAGTTCAATTGTCTCCTTTAACGTTTGTTACAGGTTATATATAAGCAGTTATTATATAAGTGCAATGGAAAGGCAAATAAAAACGAGCAACGTCTGGAATTATTTTAATGAAGATGGCAAGGGAAAAGCTAAATGTGGACTTTGTTCTGCAGTGTTATCTTTTAAAAGCGATAATATATTTAACTTGTCCAGGCATTTAAAAACCAAGCATCCAGGTGTTCATAACACGCGACATGAAGCAAAGAAAACTAAAACTTTTTCTATTACATCAGTCTCATCGACGCAATCTGTTGCTGACTTTATAGAAACATCAGCTGGAGCTGAGTCACTAGTAGAGCCCCAGAATCAGGGAACAGCAGATGCATCAACTATACAACCCGAACCCACTAACATACACAGATCTCCAAGTCAAATTACTTCTACATCTACTCGAAGAAAAACATCGACCATAATTGAAAAATATCTGACTAGACCTCTATCTATAAAGAAATCGAAAGAGATTGACGAACAATTAATAAGAATGATTGTGAAGGAATATCAACCATTCAGTATTGTTGAAGACAAAGAATTTCAAAAATTCGTAAAATTGCTAAATCCAAATTATTCATTGCCATCACGGAAAACTATATCGACAGGGCTAATTCCCCAACTTTTCCATCAACTTAAAGAGAAAATCAAAGAGGATTTAAAATCTGTTTATGCTGTTTCAATAACAACTGATGGATGGTCATCTGCCAACGGCCAGAGTTTTATAGCAGTGACCGTACATTTCATCAATGCCGAGATGACACTGAAATCTTGTCTTTTAGACTGTTTTGAATATTCTGAAAGACATACAGCAGATAATATGGCGCATGAAATGAAAAGAGTCTTACAAGAATATGAACTTCTAGATAAAGTATGTATGGCAATTACAGATAATGCAGCTAATATGGTGGCAGCTATAAAAATTTGTAATTTTCGGCATTTGCCATGTTTTGCGCATACAATTAACCTGATTGTTCAGTCTTCACTAAGGGAGATAAGAAAACCCCTTAGTAAAGTTAAAAGAATTGTTGAACATTTTAAAAGGAGTCCTCATGCATGTAATAAATTGCTTAAGTTGCAAAGTCAAATGGGTTTACCACAGAAAAAGCTGAAGCAAGATGTACCAACACGATGGAATTCTACTTTAGATATGCTGTTGCGGTTTAAAGAAATCCGCGAACCACTTCTTTCGGTGATTGGGCATCTAAGTTTAGTTTTGGAACTTCCTACTGCAGAAGATTGGAAAGTAATAGAAAATAGCATCGATGTACTAGAGATATTTAAAGAAGTAACGGAAGAGATAAGTGGGGAGCAAACGGTATCTATTTCAAAAATAATTATTTTCATAGATGCCATGAAAACCTTTATAAATAAGCATTTAGAGATTCAAGGCTCCGATTCTAACATTCCAGAAGAAGTTAAAAAGATGACATTGGTAATGAAACAAGAAATGGATTGCCGATTTAAGGTCTATCAAGAAAATACTGTATGTCTAGAAGCATCTTTGCTCGACCCACGCTTTAAACGACAAGCGTTTAAAAGCGAAACTTTATATCAACAAGCATATAATTCAGTAACAAGTCAGGCTTCAAAAATTACAATGGAGACGTTTCAAAACTTACCCATAATCGAAGAACCAAGAAGGCCCAACACAGCAAGTTCAGTTCTGTGGAAGAATTTTGATGGGAAAATATCGTCAACAAATATTGTACATAATCAAATATCTTCCGCTACAATTGAAACCGACAGGTACATCCTAGAAGCATATATAAATAGGACATCAGATCCACTCCTTTAGTGGAAAAGTTGTAAAGATAAATATCCACTTTTATATGAATTAATTAGAAAAACGCTGTGCATCGTCGCTACTTCGGTTCCCTGTGAAAGAATATTTTCAAAGGCGGGACAGACGTTAACAGAAAGAAGAAGGAATCTTTCGGCAAATAAGCTTTCCATGTGTATTTTTTTAAATTACAACATGTAATATAATTTTCTAATTTTCGATGGGACAGGTTTCAGCAAAAAATAATTTTGCCTTCTGCTGTAGTTTATAACCTAATTAGCCATCAGACAGAGGTTTTTTATTATTGTTATTTCTATTTTATATGCAATATAGTTAAGTTTCGACATCGACAACCTTATTGTCTTAACCTTAAGGGTACGTTTCCAATGCTGGAGTGTGCTTTCGCTGAGGTTCAGCGCAGATTGGCCCTGTTTCCAATACGAGCGTAGCGTGAGTTTCGAATTTCGAGCTTCGTTATGGAAGTAACTAAACAGCCGATTTGTGACAGCAAAGTTTGTATGCAAAATGGATAACCGCAGACGAATAATATTGTGTTATTATTTTCAAATCTCACAACGAACATTTTCAATTAACTTAAATGTATCCCCTTCATTAATTTCATAAACAAACTGCAATCAGCTGTGCATTGCTTACGACGTCTCAGCATATTCGAATCAGAATTTCAAATGCACGAACCCCACCTGTTTTTCTCAATATTTAAAAGGCATTTTTAATAACTTGTTTCACGCAATCTTTATGCAAAAGGGATATATTAATTATAAGAATATACTTTAGTTTTAGAATATCTTCATTTTGGCCAAAAATAAATGTTTTTTTTAAAGGGAATCATAAGAGCTTTAAAAACCCCATCTATTGAAAACTATTTTAACACAAAATTCGAACATATTTCGAAGAGCTTCAATCTGGAGTAGAAATAAATCAATTTCAGATTGCAGCGCCAGCGTGGATTAGAAGGAGATATGAATATGTAAAAATGCACGAGTAGGAAAGGGAACACAAATCCACGCTGCGTTACGCTAGCATTGGAAACGTACCCTAAGGGTACGTTTCCAATGCTGGAGTGTGCTTTCGCTGAGGCTCAGCGCAGATTGGCCCTGTTTCCAATACGAGCGTAGCGTGAGTTTCGAATTTCGAACTTCGTTATGGAAGGAAGTAAACAGCCGATTTGTGACAGCAAAGTTTGATAACCGCAGACGAATAATATTGTGTTATTATTTTCAAATCTCACAAGCAAAATTTTCAATAAACTTAAATGTATCCCCTTCATTAATTTCATAAACAAACTATAATCAGCTGTGCATTGTTTACGACGTCTCAGCATATTCGAATCAGAATTTCAAATACACGAACCCCACCTGGTTTTCTCAAAATTTAAAAGGAATTTTTAATAACTTGTTTCACGCAATCTTATGCAAAACGGATATATTAATTACAAGAATATACTTTAGTTTTAGAATATCTTCATTTTAGACAAAAATAATCGTTTTTTTTTAAAGGGAATCACAAGAGCTTTAAAAACCCCATCTATTGAAAACTATTTTAACACAAAATTCGAACATATTTCGAAGAGCTTCAATCTGGAGTAGAAATAAATCAACTTCAGATTGCAGCGCCAGCGTAGATTAGAAGGAGAGATGAATATGTAAAAATGCACGAGTAGAAAAGGGAACACAAATCCACGCTGCGCTACGCTAGCATTGGAAACGTACCCTAATTGTTCTGTTTTTTTCCTAGACTTCTAGGTTCAATTCTCTTTTATTTTGAATTGAATTATTTTGTTTTGAATTATTTTGTTTTGAATTTATTTTTAGTTTCTAGCAAATGAATGTTGTTTTTGTTATCTTGTTCTCGTTAATACTCATGTTTTTTGTTGTTTAGAGATGATTTGTGATTTTTGTTTATAATAAATAATATATAAATTTATAGCTCATCCTCTTTAAAAATGTTATTGTGGCCCAATATAATATGCTAACACTGCTCCTCTAAAACCTCTTCATGATTATCATTATCCTCTCCGATGTTAAATATTAAGGTTGTGTTATATTTTGTGCTGGCTCAATGTGTTGGCTCAGTGAGTCGACTCACTCAAGTGAGTGAGCGAGAGTGTGCTGGCTCAGCAAAAGTTGTCATTTTGCCCATGTCTACAAAACAATAAATCTTCCTACTATTTCCAGAAAAAAGTAGAAAAATACAAAGAGCACAAATAATCATGAACGGAAAGCAGGGTGCACAAATAATCTTGTTCAGGGAATTCTATCTTATTTCTTGAATGTGGAATAATTTTTTATAACTTTTTTTGTATATTATGTAACTAAACAAGTAAGAGAGCAATAATAAAAAATTTGGTAATTATGTACCTTAACTTACAACTCTCAAATGAACTTGACCTTGAAATATGTCATTTTTAGGGTCATTCTGAACACGTTGATATAGACATATAGGGCGCGGAAATGCCTCCTACATTTTTTTTTCCATTGAAAATTGACGATTTGCACTGCTTTAATAAACTTAATTTTTCAATTACTTATCGATTTCTTTCTTTATACACCCTTCCCCCCTCCACCCCACCCCTTGTCTTCCACTTCCTATCATCATTCCCTACCCCTCTCTCCCTCTACTCCTCCTCCCATTCCCCTCACTATACACTCTCCCACCTCCTCCGATTCTCACTTTTTTTACTTTTATTTTCACAAGTTGTTTACGCAAGCGCGCCTCCCACTCCCCTCATATTGTTCAGTATGACACATATATTGATAACATATGTCAAGGTCACCCTCCTCGCGCCTCCCACCCCCTCATATTGTTCAGTATGACGACCTTGACAACATATGTCAAGGTCACCCCTCGAGAGAAGGTGTAAGCGCGCCATAAAAAATACATAGGCATGCTCAGAACAACCCCAAAAATGACATATGTCAAGGTCACCCCCCCCCCCCCCCCCCCCCATTTCTTGTGGTTAGAGTTCTTTTTAAGCAAGAAAAACACGAATATTTTAGTCTCGCCACTACAGCGTTTTCCAGATCATAAGAAAGGTGTTCCTCCATAGTTATAATTAGTAGAAAACCATTTTCGCGTAAAAGTTATAGTTTAGCAGTTCAGGCGAGTGGCATGCTTTGGATCTTCCGCCATAAGAATCAATGTTCTTTCGCGGCGATTATAGGACTACATCACTACGTATGCATTTTCTACTTCACGGCTTGTGTTTATATGTATTCCCGGGGGTTTTGATAACACACACTGAGGTTCTATCGGGTCGGCTCACAATATGCTGATTGCTGAGTTCTCTCTCTGGGGTCCTTATACATATAGCGAACCCAGTCGAAAATTTTCGTACACAATTTTTTATTTGGCATGCAAGATCTTTTTATGTTATACTTTGGTGCTACTTATGAACGAGAGGATTCAGATTTCGATGATTATAGATCTGAAAATTAACTGTTGCAAGACATTGCTTTGCTTGAATTACAAAACACAGTTGAACTTGAAAATGCTGAACAGCCTGCAGAAGAAGAAGAAATGAATATGGATGATTCAACGGAGACAATTGGTTCCAATCGCGGCCAAAAATATGTCGGGCAAGGAAAACGCGATAAAACTGTGTGGTAGTCAATGTCATGTGAATCTCAAATTGCACGAACAGCGCAATCGAAGCTAAATGCAGTCATTCGCTTATTGCAAGAAAATTTTTGATGAGAAGAAAAAGGCATATATGCCTGTTTTTCCAACAGAAGCCATTGAAACCAACAGAAAAGCGAAGAAAATGAGGCCAACCGTCGAACAAATAAGCAATCGAAACCAATACGACTGTGGAAGGATACTGACAGCAATGAAATATATGCATATTAGGGTGCTTTTTTTTCGTGACTATTTTTTTTTTTTAGTCCCACCTCGAAATTTTGTGGCAAATACCTAAACAGAAATTCCCTGAAAATTGGAGCCCTTAATATTAATATTAAGTATTAGACCAAGGCGTATAAAGATTTCCAATATAAAATACAAGTAAACTTTGATTATTTTTCTTCAAAACTCTACAGCTCAGAGGCATTTTATGGTATAGTCTTGGTCAATGGTAGAATTTCTTCAGAATTGAATGCTCTACAAAAGTGTCCATTGCGGTGTAACCCTAATTCCCACCAGCGAGGTAGTACGGGTCACTAAACCCAATTTGTCCATGAAATTCTCGCTTTTTGCCCCTATCTCGTAAACAACAAGAGGAACAGAAAATATGACAAACTTGTAGGAAATTGAATTTCCTACAAAAAGTTCTTGAATACCAAATCGCTAACATCGATATTTCTTGATTATATTAATATTAAGGGCTCCAATTTTCAGGGAATTTCTGTTCAGGTATTTGCCACAAAATTTCGAGGTGGGAAAAAAAAAAATAGCCACGAAAAAAAAAGCACCCTAATGCATATATTTCAATTTTGCTCTCTGCACTCTGTTCAAATCAAAGACATATTTCACGAATCAAACATGCCGTCACACAGTCATGTCCTTGGAGAGATTTGAACAAATTTCTCGCTTCTTATGGTTCGATGATTCACGAACCCGATTGGTACGTATCCGTGAAGATAAACTGGCATCGATTCGGCACATATGGGATTTATTCCAAAAGAACTTGCGATGGGCTTTCGTCCCATCGTTAGAATTGTGCGTTGATGAGCAGCTATTGACAACACGCAATAAATGCAGTTTTTGACAATACATATCATCGAAATCTGGTAAATGTGGCATACAAATATTCTGGCTAATTGATGTGAAAACAAATTATCCAATCTTGGCCAAAATTTATATGGGCACGCAACCGCTTCAAAGCAGATTGATGGGAATTTCACATGAGCTTGTTTTATGCCTCGCGAAAAACTATGTGTCCTGGTGTGACAACTTTTTTTATTTTTTATTGTTTAAATACACGTGAATTGCCGAAGACTTTCTCATCGATTAAAGAAGCCAAGAACGAGGCCCAAACACTGCAATTTTCTGCTTTACAAATGTGTGCGAGATGGTTGCATACAGAAAAAAAACGAATAAAAAAGTTCTTTTTTTGTCAACTGCACATGCGACCGAAAAAACTAATTCGCAAAACGGCAAGCCATTGATCATACACGATTACAACATGCATAGGTGTAGATACATTTGATAAAATGCTTCGTTGTTACAATTGCAAACGAAAATGCTATCGGTGGCCAATGGTGATTTTGGTCAACATGATTGATGTTGCTGCGCTCGCTGCCTTCCGTTTGTTTGATCTCTCTGATCCAACATGATCTGCAAAGAAAACGGAAAAGAGAAAGATCTTTTTGAAGGAGCTGGCCGTTGAATTGGCCCAAAATCATTTGCAAAAACTGTGCAAGACTCAATTGAAATCATGGATTACAATAACTATGGATTTGATTGGCTTCAAACCGAAAAAATTAATGCCAATTGGCACAAAGCGTATGCCTACAATACAGGTACAAAAAAAAACAACGTTTCTTTCTCATTCTTGCTCACTCTCTCATTCTGCATTTCTCTTACATTCTCAGGTAAAAAATCCCAATCGCAGATAAGAAAAAAAAACCAAAAAAAAAAAAAACGGCGGACAAAAGACAACAAAAACATTGCAGTATGTGACTTATGTCTAACACCAACGTAATCAATGCACTACGTCTGGGTGTAACTTCGTTTGTTTCGGCGGCCATCTTAGATTTTCAGTAAAGCGGAGAATTCTGGAAAAGTTTTGTTTGAACTAATAAAATAGTAATATAATAGTGTTTTGTAAAGCTATTTGACTTAATTTGCTGAATCTTTGCGCCTGGTGTGCGTAATTAGTGAAAGTACCTGGCCGACCTGTTGTCTTGTTTGCGCTGCAAGTGTGCCGACCATCTGGTCTGCCAACTGCGCAGTAATAAATGGGGCGCCGAAAAAAAATAAAGCCATGGTCAGCGTCAGGTTTGCAGCGGCGGGACTGACCTCAGGAGCCCTGCTGGCAGCGGCGGGGGTGGCAGGCCCCTCACAAGTCTGCGAGAATTGCGGGCTCCTGCTTGAACATTCTTCCGGAGTACTGCTGCAGCAGGCAAAAGAAATTAAGCAGCGATTTGGCGGAGGCTTCTGGGGAGGCGAGCCCCTCTTCCCCCTCATCGGGGACGGCATCGGTTGGCGGCGACAGGGATAACGTTGCTGACTGCTGAGGTGGTTAACGACGCTGGTGCGGCTAATGGCGGGCGGGTTTCTCGAGACTTGTTCGAGCAAGTTGCCGCGCGCTCTTGCTGGAAGACTGGTACACCACGTATGAACAATGGGGCTAAAGTGTGAATGATATGATTTGTGGATAGACGTAGTCTTGCGAGCTCCCAGTTTTTCGCTTCTAACCACGTTAATACCAAATTCTAATTCAAAAGTCCGGATCGAGTACATTGCTTTTGTATCCAGCCCTGCCCAAGATCGTTAATTCTGTGAAGCTAGACCAGATACTCAAAATATTTTGCAATATTTTGCAAAACGTTCTCGGCTTTTGAAAATTGGACAGTTGAGATGGGGAAAAGTGAGAAAGCCAGTGCTAATACCAAAAACACGAGTTTGGCTACTCCAAATACTATTTCTACACGCAGTGTGAGCAAGAGGAACTCCAAATCACAACAACATTTAACGCAAAGTAACACCGCTACTCCCTTGACACCGGGACGATAGCACTCGGCGATATCCACGGACAGCCTTGAGCTGCTAGAGAGACGACTCATGAAGAGCTTCACACAGCTGCTAAACAATCGCTTTAGTGAATTTGAGGACCTGCTTATCCAACGGGTAAACAGTGCTATTGCCGATATGGATATGGAGGTAAAGAGGTGACATGAGGAGTTGGACTGTGTGAAGGTGCAACTCTCTGAGACGCGCTTAGAACTAGAGAACTTCCGAAGGGGAAATAGATTGGCTGATGCTGTAATCACTGGCGTACCCTGTGTTGAAAATGAAAATACCCAGCAAATTCTTGTTAACATATGCGAAGTCATTAACCACAAGCTCTCTGCGCACTCAACTCGAGCCAGACGGATTAATAATGCTAACAAAAACAAAGAGAAGTCTAGACACCCACCAATTATTGTTAAATTCACTTCCATAAACGAACAACAGGCATTCCTCAGCTAATTTAAAAAGTTTGAACGTCTTGGAAAGATGACGTTTAAGGGACTACTACCGGTTAGATTGCAAAAAAACAGCATAATTTTCAATAATTGTTTTCTCAGCTCCTTTATTATATATCAATTTCAAATTTTGCATGGTGATAATAATTATTTCAAATATTACAAAAAAAATTTTTTCTTATTTTTATCATTTTTTTCCTTGTTTATAGAGGGCGCCGAAGTTGGTAGCTCAAAAAATGACTCGTCCCATGGCGGACAACTCATCTCAGAAACGAAGAGTCTGAAACAAATAAACCAAACGGCATTTTATTAAGGAATGTCCCTCACGTAGGAAAAAACCAGAATATGTCAACAAATGATTAAAAAAACAAAATGGCGGACGTTTGAAAATTTTTTTCAAAAAATCGCTTATTTTTTCACTTGTTTTCACTTGCTACATTTTTTTGGATTGAATTTTGACTAATATTGTGGTTTTTTCCTGTGCAGAATACTCAAATAAAGAAGCACTCCAAATTTGAGCCCAATCGGTTGGGCCAATTCGGAGTTAGTGTGTCCGCCATATGATAAAAGGTCATTTTGAGAAAATCACGTTTAAAGTTTTTGTTTTACTTATAAATATATAATAGGCGGGCACGCTTAATTTGCTGTAACTTTTATATTTTTGGGAATATCAAAATAAAATGTTGAGACGTGATTTCTGAAGGTATATTGAGTTGAAAAATGTAAAAAAAAAAAAATTTAATTTTTCAAAATTATAACCGGTAGTAGTCCCTTAAACAAATATCTAGTGCTTTCTCCTCAAATAGCGAATTCTACGCAAACGAAAGCTTAACGCAGTCTAACCATCGGATTCTTCGTGAAGCTGTGTCTATGAAAGGTGAAGGGAAATTGTACTCTGTATTCACGCGGCAAGGTAAAGTGTTCATCAAAATCAAGATTGGTGATGCTCCAATAAAGGCCCTTACCATGGACATGCAAATCCAACTACGCTCAGAGGCGGACACTTATGCGACTTGCACTTAGGTTTGATTGATTGTAGATGATTCTAATTAATTTTAATTCTGATAGTGTTTTAGTCTTACTTCTTTAACTTCTCTTTGTATTTTACATCTCTTCTCAAACTTTTTAATGCGCTCTATACATAATCCTTAGAAGAATGGGTCAGGAATCTAAAGTGCATACACTGGGATAACTTCCCTGGGATCCGGCAGGCTAAAGAGCTCGTCAGACCCTATACCTACACTGAAATCAATGCTTTGAGTAAAGCGGATCTCAGACTGTTGGTAGGTTACCTAACTGGCCACCACGGGCTAAGATACCACCTATATAAAATAGGTCTGTCAAATGAGACGGAGTGTCGTCTGTGTCTTGAAGACGACGAAACTACATCACACATTTTGTGTGCTTGTCCGGCTTTAGCACGGTTAAGAAGAGGGATCTTCGGTCAAGAGTTCCTGGACTCGGCTGAAGCTCGTTCATCTTCTGTAAAAGACCTTCTGGCGTTCCTTAGGGTAGCAGATCGTCTTTTACTGTAAAGGGGATTCGGCACAAAAGACCGTCTGGTCGCAGTGCCCACCATGAGGGTCACCCCTAACAATAATAATAATAATAATAAATAAATACATAATCCTTTTCATTCTTGTGAAATATATGCCACCCTTTCTTCAGCAAATTTCTCTAACACTCTGGATGCTTGCTGCAGTCCGATGTCTGGAATTCTTGATGCATAGTTTTTCCCCGTTGGAAAGGGTAAGAACGCTTTGTAATATATTTGTATCCAAAAACTGCGATCTGCATGTGATTTACATGAATGCGAGAAGCTTACGGAATAAGTTAAGCGAGAGCATATCATTTCTCTGGCATGAAGATCCATGTAATAGTTGTCTTTGAATCATGGCTCAATAAGAACATAAGCTCTGCGATGGTGTCAATACCAAATTATAGCTTTTTTAGGAATGATAGTTTGGATAAGATTAATATGCCTTCACAGCTAGACTATGTACTCACGAACAGAAATGAGAAAATTTTGTTTCATAATCAAATCACCCCTCCATCCAATTTTGACCATGATTTCTTGTTTATTACCTATAAAATGAGCTTATCTCAAGTGAATTCTCCTTCCTTTACGTATCGTGACTATAAGGCTATTGATATGGATTATCTTATGTCTGCTTGTAATCAGGCCGCGTGGTCTTCTGTATATAATTCTGTGACGCTGGATGAGAAAGTTAATACCGTCTCTAAAATTATATTACAACTTTTTGAAAGCTGTGTCCCTTTAAAAATATGTAAGCCTAGAAATGGCCGATGCCCTTGGATTACCCAGGAGATTCATAACCTTATGATTGAAAGAGATTATTTGTACCAATGGTCAAAAAGAACTGGCAATCCAGCAATCCGCGCCAGCTTTAAAAGGATTAGGAATAAGGTCACAACAAAACTCCGATCATCCAAAAATTATTGGGTTGGCACGAAAGTAATGAGACACTCTAGAAAACTCTACTCATGTTGTTTTTCTAACCAATTGTTATAGAACATTCTAGGTGCTTCAGTCCTAGGGGTATATAAAAGCGCACGCACGATTAATTCAGTCAGTTTGAAGAAAAATGGATGAGCGACAAGTTCGAACTCTATACCTTTACGAGTATTTGACAGACAACATCAACACTGCATTTGGCTCAGATACTACAAATCACGCAACAGTGTCTCGTTGGTTCAAACACTTCAGTACAGGAGACCGAAGCCTCGAAAGTCAGACTCGCTCGGGACGACCACCAGCTTTCGACAATGATGATTTGCGCCGTGAACTGCAACAGAAGTCGGATGCAAGCACTCGTCAATTAGCGACAAAACTCCACTGCAGCCATCACGCTATAGAACATCACCTGCACGAGCTCGGATATAGGAGAGTTTTATCCCGATGGACACCTCATGCCCTCACAGACGCCACTCGTGTTGCTCGGGTCGCCGTCTGCCAATCGCTACTACTTCGACCGCGCTGGAAGGAGTTTTTGGAGGATTTGGTCACAGGGGACGAGTCGTGGGTTTTTTACGAAAACAATACACGCCGTGCCTTCTGGCTGCCACGAAAGGAAGACCCACCAACTCAACCAAAGCAATATCAAAACCGCGGTGAAAAAGTTCTACTGTGCTGCTGTGCTGCTTTTGGGATTCTCAGGGCATGCTGTTTTATGAATTATTAATAATGAAACAGTTAATGCTAACACATATGCGGCGCAGCTCGATGAACTAGCCACAACTATCAAAGAAAAAAGACGAAGAAGAGCCAATGTCATTTTACTTCATGACAACGCTCGCCCGCACACTGCATCCACCACCCACCAACAACTGCAGGGCTTAGGCTGGGAGGCGGTACCTCATCTACCATATTCCCCAAACATTGCCCCTTCAGACTATCATTTATTTAGAGCCATGAAAAATGATTTGCGTGATAAACGCTTTAACACTTTTAATGAAGTTGAAACCTACGTAGCCACCTTCTTCAACTCACGGCCCGCTGAGTTCTGGGCCAGTCCTTGCCTATACGTTGGCAAGAAGTCATAGATGCTCACGGCGAGTATTTGATTGACGAAATGTATAGTAAAATAAAAATGTTAGAATTTAAAATGTAAAAACAAACTGTCTCATTTCTTTCGTGCCAACCCGATACTTCTTACGAAGTAAACTTGACCCTAATCTTCCTCCCAACAAACTGTGGAAAAACATGCGTGATTTGGGAATACATGGTAATGAAACTCCACAAGTAACAATCGATCCTGACATACTCAATAATTATTTTGTAGGTGAGGGTTATAAAGTGGTAATAAGTGGAACTTTAAACAAGTTTATGATTGGTTTCGCCTTCAGGTATGTTGATGGCCCAGAAATGTTATCTACCATTGCCTCCATCAAATCGAATGCCACAGGGCCTGACAAGCTATCGGCTAAGTTTATTAAGCTTATTGCTCCTTTCATATCAAAACCCTCTTTACACGTTTTTAATACAAGCATAATGACATCACTCTATCCCTCCTCTTGGCGGCATGCTGTTGTTATACCAGTTGCAAAAAAAAGCTCCCCTGTCCAATCTTCTGGTTTTCGTCCTATTAGCCTTTTATGTTTCCTTGCCAAGGTCCTTGAAAAACTCATATATAAGCAAATATTGGAGTACATCGAACATGGCAGACTCCTATCAAGATGGCAATCTGGATTCCGACAAAGTCATAGTTGCGAAAGTGCAATTCTGAGGGTGAGTTCAGATACTCACGAGGCTCTTGATAAAGAGCACATAACAATGCTTGTACTCCTTGACTTCAGTAAGGCCTTTGAATCTATGAATCACGATAAAATCCTTAGCAAGCTTAAAAATCGTTTTGGTTTATCATCGTCTGCTATCAGTCTCATATGCAGTATCCTGGTGCAGTGAACCCAGGCTGTGAAAGTCCAAGACAGGCTATCTGGGCTTGCTCATCTGAGCAATGGTGTTCCTCAGGGCTCAATTCTGGGTCCTCTATTATTTAGTTTATATATTAATGACGTAACTTCTGTGGTGCAAGATTGCTGTATTCATTTATATGCTGATGACATACAAATTTATCTTAGTAAGCCTGTTGGCTTACTAGAAGATTGTGTTTGTAGAATTAATGACGATCTAGAACAAATTCAAAGTTGGGCTATGAACAATAAATTGGTACTAAACCGCTCGAAATCAAGCTGCCTTGCAGTATATAAAACCGTCCTTGACAAATCTAGTCTCCCGCCAATAATACTGGGAAATTCTGCCATAGCCTATGAGGATTCTGTAAAGCACCTAGGAATCCACCTTAACCAAAAATTTACTTGTTGTAACCATGTTAGTTCCATTATATCAAAAGTCTACAGCGGACTAAGAAAACTATGGATAAACTCAAACGGTCTATGTATTAATCTCCGTCAAAAACTAGCGAAGTCGCTGATCATTCCTCATCTAACATACGGTAGTCTGATTTTTACGAACATGGATTCGAAATGTAAGAAAAAATTAATTGTTGCTTTTAATGATACTGTATGTTACATATACAGACTGCCCCGAGGATCGCACATCTCTCGCTTCTCCACATCAATTTTCGGTATATCCTTTGAAAATTATCTTTCCTCGCGTGAGCTCATATTTCTGCATAAACTAATCACCCTGAACCAACCAACCTACCTTTATGAGAAGCTTCAATTCTTACATTCATCCAGGCACAATAAACTCCTTGTTCTGCGCTTCCTCTCACATTATGGTGAGCGTTCTTACTTTGTCCAAATACTCCGTAAGTGGAATAGCTTACCAGTTCGGCTGCGGCGGTTAGAATCCAGCAGTGTGTTCAAGAAATTACTCAAAGAGTTTTACTGCCAAAATTGATTGGCGCACATTACATTCCTTCACAATAAATTTTAATTGAGATTCTCTTTTTTTTTTCTTTTTTATTAATCTTCATTATTTTCTTTCTTTTCTTTTCTAGTTTTCTTCGTTATTCTTTTTCTTTTTATTTAATAAATTTTTTTTATTAATTCTAGAATTATTAGTGTTAATATTGGTGAATTGTTCAATTTTAATAATGGTTTCCCAATTGTTTATATGTACAGCTAAAAGATTTGTAATCTTATGTACATGGAATACAAATAAATAGTATTATTATTATTAACAAGAGGTCTGGGGCTGCCTCGACGAGTTTTTTTGGAAACGGGCCGGGGCGGGCCTTGATGCGAAGAGGGTGGCTCCTGCCACCGGCATGGATATGAAGGCTGGGAAGCGTAGAGGTGAGCGTATTTTTCAGATTCCTGCTCTGGAGGTTCAAATTATTCCGGGGATGATTCCACAACGTGTCCCGCTGGCAGATCATCCCATTCTGCTGAGGTCTTTAGGGACCATTGCTACGGTCTCAGCCGGAGTCTTGGATCAATTGTTGGAGGCGGTGGTCATCTAGTTGGGGCTGATCCCACCCGTCAGGCCGGTGGCCCTTGGTTGGAAGGGGGCGGGCGTGCCTCTTCATCCCGGTCGTTGTGCTCGGGTCTCGGAGGTGACTGCGACGGGGCTACGGGAGGTGGCAGCATGGGGCTGGCGGAGGAATCGACAATCTGATAAAAGCTGCCAAGCTGTGCAATCGACCTGGAGGGAATCTGTTTGGTGGACGCTTCTCCCCATTATGTAGTGAGGTATTAATAGGAGGCGACGCAGATGAGGTCGTTCGCTCGGATGAGAGACCGGACAGGCTTGGTGACTCGTGTGAGGGGGCGTGCCCTCTGACGTCGGCATCGGAGTGATTTCTGGAGGCCCTTTGGTAGACTTGGAGTTACCAGGGGCAAAGGTTAGACCTAAGTTATTTAGCTTAGCTGATTGTGTTGAGGTTAGGGAGAGGACTGGCATTGGTAGTAATAATAACAGAAACAGTTTCGGTTTGGATGTTGGCATGAATGCATATTCCGGGCGGAATGCTGTTGGATCCCACAATTCGAACAATAATAAGATACTAATTCTCAGCGATATTAAATTGAATAAATTCAATTTTGCCTCGATGGGGAAAAAGTCTGATCGGTCGGCCGTTGAAATAGGTTCCGGGTCTGGGGTACGTACGATATCCTCACAGCCCATTGACATTGGGATTAAAAAAAAAAAATAATAGTAATAATATTATTGGCAATGAAAATTATAGTAACAATAATGCCACGATTGGAACTGGATTGTGACTATGATCTTAACCATGACCTCGAAGGTCATATCAGGGTCAAGATGGTTCTTTAAAGGCGAACGTACAATTTTCCATTTCCATTTCCGTGGCCAAAAATATGGTTTCCCCTTCAAAAAACCACCGTGACCTTCCAGGTCATGGTCAAGGTCACGGCCAAGATCAAGATTGTGGCCAAGGTCACATTCGGACGTAAAACTTCCAGTCTTAACAAATCCGCAGTAACAATACAGGTTCCCTTTTAAAGAGTCCCAGAGCTTGATATGACCTTCGAGGTCATGGTTAAGATCATACTCGCACGTAAAATTGTCCGCTCTTTCCATTTCCGTGGTCAAAAAGATAGGTTCCAATTTAAAAAAGTCAACTTGACCTTGAAATGACCTTCAAGGCCATGGTCAATTTCATATCTACGGCCACCATTGAATAGCCAGGGAATATTCCTAAAACTTTTATCTAAAACTGTTTTTTCCAAAATGCATTCCTCGAAAGTTATTTAGCCGTTTCCATACTTTTGGATCACTCTGTATATTATATAATGCAACTACATATAGGCATTTTGTACACGCAATCTGATTGAAGCTTTAACAGAAATTATTCCAATTAAAAGCTCTGGAATTTCTTTGGGTGGATGGGCACACATTTCTGCTAACTTATTGATAGCGCAAGAGGTTAATTGAATTTTATCGTCATTATCAGCTGAATTGTTATCAGAAAATTGAATATATTGTTTTTAAACTGTAAGAAAGCGAATAAAAATTATTTAATTACATTTACCGAATGTACATTATTGTGTAAGTAGTTTTAAGGCATAGCGTACCCCGCCTCATTAGTAGTACATGATTAAGATTTTATTAGCTCAGAAATATACCAAAAAACTATTTCTTGTGCAATCTTAACTAAATCGTTGGATTGTAAAAATGATGTAGGAACTGACGCATCGATCCCCTAATTCACAATCATACTAATTGCGGGAAAAAGGTGGTGTAATTAGGACGATTGTGCACAAATCATAATGTCTGAATATTCACTTAAATTTTGAATATCGAACTCATTCCAAATTTTATAGACATGTGGATAGATTTTATAGGCATGTGTTTTGGCTTATATCACAATGATTTAATTTATTGTAAAATTGGGTAATCTAATAATAATAATAATTAGGTTCATCTCTAAAAATTTAAATGTAAGAGTTATGTAAGTCGGTTGAACTTTAAAATCCTCATGTCTCATCTTATTCAAATATAAACGTTCACCGTAGTACGTACACGGAGAGAAAAACGGAAATTTATAATTTTAGACAGGGCTTTGAGAGCTTTATGTATTTTGCTTATATGTGTAGGTGATGAGGGCGCCATCATGGTGTTGCTGAATATATAAGGTCGTCCGGAGCAAAGTTGCGCATATTTTATGAAAGATATATTTTTTATGGTAACATGTTGAAACATGACTCACACATAGTTCAGTAGCTCAGTTATTGTTCTAGCGTGCACCAGCGCTAGATGTTCGCTATGGGGTACGGTTCTAAGACAGAATTAAAGATTGTTATAAGTGATCGTGAACATCCAGTTTTTCTGAAATTTTTGTTTCTACAAAATCTTAATGCTACTAAAGCACACCGTCAATTAGCAAATATTGTAGGGCACAAGGCCCTCAGCAAGCGAACAGTGCAGTTCTGGTTCAAACGCTTCAAATGAAGAAGGGCGACATTGAAGAACATCGAAGGGGTGACCGAATTTTAGAGCAGATTTTGCAAAAACGGATCGATTTAATTCAGTCAGCTTTTAATCAAACGCGTTCTTGGTCTCTTACCTCTGTGTCGGCTAATTTGGGAATTCCAATATCAATTGTGCATGAAATTATTACCAAAAAACGGAATATGAAAAAGTCTGTGCTAAATGGGTGCCTCACGAACTTAATTCGAGGCAAGTGGAAAAAAACGTAGTATACTGTACTCATAATTTAGAAGTATACAATCAACCAAAAAGTCGGCTACAGCATACAGATTATATTTTATTTTATTTTATTTTAAGTACATGCAACTTTGCTCCGGACGACCTAATACAAGTCAGAGGAACTTTACTTCTGTCAAGAAACGCTGACTGGAGAGGACGTGCTCACCTTAATTTTTAATTGTTACTTAAAAAGGAATAATATAATAAATATAATTCTAATGCATAACAAACGCGCGCAGCGTTTAAAATTGACGTTCAGTGAAATATTTACGTTCAAGTTAACTGCTTTTCTGTCAAATCGAACGGAAAATGGTTCAAACAGAACGATTATCCAAAAACGCAGAAAAATGTTCGCGTTCAAAAAACACGTTCAATTCGCCATTTAATAGCAAAGAATATCTATTTCAACAAGAAGCGACACTTTAATACCCTCTCAAAATTCCAACCCATATGCAAGCTCTCGCAAACACACCCAGCAAAATTTCCCATTAGATAAAGCAGCTCAGGGCTACTACCAAAACCCCCGGGAATAATAAATACAAGCCGTGAAGTAGATCTGCTCACTACCACACCTATAGGGTCATGTAGTCCGATGATTGCACCGAAATAACATTGCTTCTTATGGCGGTATAGCTCATTCATTCCGCTCCACAGGGCGAATCTGCTAAACTATCGCTTTTACGAAAAAGTGATGTTCTACTGACTGTAACTGGGGAGGAATACCGTTCTTATGGTACCAAAATCATTATAGGGGTAAGAACAAAATATTAAAGATATTAGAGCTCAAAAGTTACTCTTACTGCCCATCGAACAAATTACCACGGAAAGTCGTGCTGTCAAGTCGACCTGCCGCTGCTGTTTTGTTCGGGGAAATGGTTAGAATTGTTCTTAAATGCAAAAAACTCTAATATTTTGTTCTTGCCACTATAACGTTTTTCAGATCAGAAAGGCATTCCTCCATAGTTATAGTTAGTAGAACATCATATTCGCGTAAAAGTTATAGTTTAGCAGTTCAGGCGAGTGGAGTGGCACACTTTGGATCATCCGCCATAAGAAGCAATGTTGTTTCACGGCGATTCTCGGACTACATCACTACGTATGCATTTTCTACTTCACGGCTTGTGTTTATATGTATTCCCGGGGGTTTTGCTACTACCAAAGAGTATCTATTAACAAGAGGGGACACTCGTGACGTTTTTCCTTATCTTTTTTCGACCTTGGTACCGTTACAGGAATGAAATGGGAATTTATGCTAGAAATAGTTAGTAATAAAGAAAGCATAAGTGAGAGAAAGACAAAAATTTGGGGCGAAAAGTGGAACACTCCTTCAGGGTGCACCTCACAAAAATCGTTTATCATAAAACTTTTCTATGAACGCATTACACGCTGCCTTTTCCACAGCCACACACCAAACACACAGACGGAATTAATTAAATAAAATAAAATGTGCTTTAGATAAATGATGGGTAAGCAATCTAAGCATAATATAATATGTTTGGTGTAGTTCTAGTCTTAAATATTCACTGCTAATTTGGAGTTAAAAGTTCCTGAAAATCGTTCTTCAATTATTATTCAGATTCAGTTGATTGCATTGTTACTAAATGCTGTTATCGTGCCTACTGTTGAATTTAATTATCACTATCAGAGCTACGAAAAGGAAAGCAGTAAAAATGTTCTTGAAGTTAGAAATATAACTTTTTTGTCTAGCACTCCAATGCATATTTATGTAAATACTTTAAATTTCAGAAAAACTATGAACGAACTGTCGAAAAAAAGCTGTAATTATTCAGTAATTTATTTTTGTACAAAACTATTATATTTTTTTATTAATGAGTGGAAATAAATTATAATTTTTCAAATACATATATCATTTATTTATAGTATTAGGTCGGTGAACTTCGTCAACTCAATTGGTAATAAAGCATTTGTTTTTCCTTTGTTTTAACAAAATCGGAGATGAAGATTTTCTTTGGATATTTTCCCTGCTAATTTATAAGACACCATATATATACTATTTTCACGTTAAACATATATTGAGTTCCAATAGAATGCGTTTGTAATGACGATGTTAAAAATTCAAATTAAAGATTTTAGTTCCTTCATGTTGAATGTTTTAATGTTCACGCTGAACGTGCATTCCGTTTATCTTAAACATTAATTTCGTTCATTCTTAATATGCGGAACATTCAATTTGAATATTAAAAATTATTGAATTAAACATTTACTCTAGTCAAAATTAACGTATGGCTGTTTGATATAAATATTTTGGCATTCAAAATACTTGCGTTCAAGTTGAAAATCTGCTTAGTGTTAAACCAAACGGTAAGCACCATTGGCGCCGTTTTGAAAGGGAAATCGTTTGGTTTGAACCATTTTTCTTTTCAAGTTGACCTACATACACATTTCTTTCCGTGTAGGAATTTGTTTTGACTTCTTTAAATAATTGCTCGATTAGATTGTTTAGTGCAACCCAAGAGCTGGATTCCATACGTCCAAATAAGTTTAATTATACTCTGGTAGTTTAGGCGTTTACAATATAAGTTCAGCTTGGAGTGTCTGCCTATTAGCCAGTAGGGGAGACCGGGGATGGTTGACCAAATTTCAGTTTAGATGCTTATATGTTGTTTGTTTTAGTGTATATTATTGTAAAAACCAATAAATTTGATAGGTACACTATTAAGCTATAAAAACAAATGACAAAAGTCTCGCAATCAGTTATAATATAGAATACAAGCATGATCTGGTGGAATATGAAATTTGAGTCAACCTACCCCAGACATGGGGTAGGTTGACTTGTCACTGGGAGTAAGTTGACCTACAAATTAAATAGTGCAAGATCTACGGATATATAAAATTAAAATAACAAGAAGTAATTGTAATAACATTTTCTTCGTTCAAACAAATAATTATCAATTCTATGACAAGTTTGTTAATTTTAATTATTTGGTAACAGTCTTAACTGATATAATTATTATAATTATATGATTTAAAGGAATAGATACATCATTTATGAGATCAGATTATGAAACCAGACTTCTAAATCAGAGGTGCAATATTTACATTAAACAAACAATAGATTGCCATTTACACATTTTGTATGGGACTAGGTAGTCAACCAGCCCCGGATCACTTTGCAATTTTTACACACGTGTCATAACCTCAAAACTGCAGCGAAATTAAAAAGAATGATATGTAACATAAAGATTAACAATCAAACTTTTATTTTAACTTATTTGCAAATGAACAATAACAAGTATATAGGCGTCATTACAAATAATATAACAAGGAACAAAATTACTTAAGTGTATTCTTTTTCAATATTATGCTCCTTCTCCCGAACTACGTGCGTACGCGATGCCGCATTCGAGACGACTGAGGGGGAGGAGGTAACGGTTTCTCACGCCTAGTTGGATGATGCAACACTTTTGAACTAGTCGAGTTTTTCACAATTAGTCAACCTACCCCTATGGTCAACTATCTCCGGTCTCCCCTACATCTAACGTTGTTTAAGTCGGATTTGTTCTGTTTTTTGCCTAACATAGTATTTCCAATTCAGTCTTGAATCGAGATGTCATCCGAGATATTTTGCTGATTCTGCTTGGGGAATTTGCATCTCATTAAGAAAGGTGTGAAGGTTGCGATCAGTTTTACGGAACGCATATGTGACATGTATTGATTTTAGTTCGTTGAGTTTGAGTTTCCAGTCTACTGACTAATTTTGTTGAGCGCATGTTTTAAATCTCGGATTGCTTCTATTTGTGAAGTGTTTGATTATTACTAAAGTATCATCACCAAAGGTTCCAATAAATGTTCTATTTGTTGTCGGTATACCAGCAGTGTAAATCAAATACATAGTAGGTCCTAAGACACTACCTTGAGGCACTTGAGGTAATTTTCTGGCAATACTTTGCTGATTTTACTCTTTAGGCCCTCATGCCAATCCCTATCGAAGGCTTGAAAGACATCAAAGAACACTGCCGGACAGAAAAATTCATTATGTAAAACTGTGCTTATTTTGACATTCGACAGCTACAGATGACTTTTACAAACATGCGAAACATTAACCACCCTAAAATTTTACACATTGGGACCATAGTTTTCAGTAGAACAACTAATCGAACAGAACAAGAAATTTGTCCCGTTCAGCTTACAGAACACGAGCAGAACAAAAAATGTATGGGCTGTCCTGGAACAAGTACTACGCAGAATACATTTACTTTTTTCATTTTTCTTTTAATTTCACATATGGATACAAAATTATTACAAATTGAAAAATCGAATTATATAGATAACTTCTTGAAATATCACCATTTAAAGAGGTCCTATTCTTTTTAGTGCATCTTTTGCAGCAATTGCCATTGTGTGCTCGTTTGATCCCTCGGGTTCCATTAAAAGAATAATTTCACTTTCTTGTAATAATTTTACCACTTCTCGTAAGCGTTTTCGCAATTCGTTACTGGAAATATGTTTAGTTTCAAATAATCTGGTGGCTAATATCATGATTGGAGCATGAAGCTCATACATGACAACACCTAGAGCAAAATTAGGAATTTATTTAGAAAATAATAATGCCACAATAAATATTCTTACCTCTTAGTCGAGACAGACCAGGTTCCAAAATGTCCACTACCTTTAAAACATCTCTACAGTATTTTTCTTTACGCTTAAGACATTCTTCGGATAGTTCGTTTATTATGTACCCATCAATTCGCCCATAAAGTTGCAGTAAATTATATTTTGCAGAAATATTAAGATAATGATTTTCAGTGAGAACATTGCGGTATCTTATGATGTACAATTAGTATTTCTCTTTTATGATAAAATGAAAATACCTTTGAATATAATCCTCTAAGCCTGCAATATCATGCGGATCTAGAGTATCCAGGTCTTTAAACATCTTATCTAACAAAAGGATAACTGATTGAGCCGAAACACTGTATTCGCAGTTTTTGCATCTACAGTAAGAAAAGTTTATTAAAAACAAGTCATTGGTCATTGTAATTTGTATACTTACTTCCACAAAGCCTGATTATTTAGAGGTTCAGTTGATAATATTATTCCACTTTTACATTTTGGACAGCGCAGTGCACTAGAGTATGTTCCGAGCTCAGTAGGATCCGAGCATCTATCGCATCGGCACCAGAAAAATTTTCCTTCCTGCAGATGTTCCCTTCGTTTGAGAGTGCCCTGTTAGAAAATTAATTAAGGAGATTCTGGATGCGAAAATGTGCATCTTGCAACAAAATACTTGAAATGTATATGCGTAGCTTAAAGTAATTGTGTCTCCCATCCGCAGTGGCTTGGTGACCCGTATCGACATAGTGTGGTCTTTTGGATTATCGGCGTGCGTTGTGTTTGGCCGGCAATCATGTGCTAGAAGAAATGCTGTAGGGTAAAGTGCTCTAGCCTTTGCGCCGTTCTGACCTATCTCGAAGCAATTTACTTCGATCACCCCACATACAGTATGGATTTCTTCTTCGGTAAAATCAGTTATTCCCCAAGCCTCCCTGATTCGGTTAACAATAATTTCCTGATTGCGATTCCACAATGCAGGTATTTTTTTCCGAATATCATTATGCGATTCCATTTCCATTAGCTGATTCCACTTATTTTTTAAGTCTTGTTTCATCAAAAGACATCGAAGAGGGAGTATGACTTCATACAAAAGCTTAAGACTACTTTTGTCGCACTTTTGCAATATATCACCAGATGCCTTATCGCGAAGAACATTACATTCTGCTATTCTATGGCCATATTCTTTTCCAATGCCGGGACAATTTGATGCACACAGTGGCCATTTACAGGCAGGACATCTGCAATAAATACATTATTGAAGATTAAGCGCAATTATCGCAGTTCTACTTGTAGGTATATAATATATCATTTTCCAAAGGTTGGTAGCATCCCAAACATATGGGCTCACTATCCAAACAAGGCCCAATAGCTAATGGTCTTTCTTGAATTATCAGTTCTCCAGCTTTAAGAGATCTAGACGCTACCAGATATCTTCCCATAATATCAGACATTTTTACAGCATAGGGCAGATCATCATTCCTCGAAGTACTTTGTGCTTTGACGTCATGTTTATCGAATAATTCTGGATCTTCTTCTGACCGGCATAATGTTTGAGAGTTGGATGAATTGTTGTTTTTGTCCTGTTTCTTCTTCTGGTGCTTCTAGGAAATTATATGTTCATTAAACCCGTAATCCATTAGATTTTTATATAGACTAGGCATATCTAAGCTTTCTTAAAAAATTGTTCGGGAGAATAAAACATGATCTCGTAAATTTTTACAGCCGATTTGAAATCGGCGACTGCAAAAATTACCTCCATTTTCATGAATATCGCTTAAAAATTGGAATTAACTAACCGTTATCTTAATTTGTTGTGGCAACCCCAATGTACCTATTAGCCATTTGAATTCATAAATTTTTACGGCAGATTTAAAATCAGTGACTCTGAAAATTAACTTGTAACCACTCATCCGATTGAAATCCCAATTAATAAGTCCGGAAAACTTATTGAGATGAACACTTAGAAAAAAAGAAAATTAAAAACGGAACACTTTTACCACAGTTATAGCGAACGAAAATAATTCTACATACAGACACACACAGGGACATACAGAAAACCATTTTTCTTCATATATTCACGATTCTTTAAATATAACACATTAAGTAGGCATTTCCTTTTCTTTTCAAACATGGAGTAATATGGAGTTTAATGAGGTTTTCAGAGCCGCTAATTTCAAAACTGCTGTGAAAATTTCCGAAATCAAGATGGTAAACCGCATCGAATTCAAAGCATTAACCGAATTTTAAGTATTCGGTTTCACCTAAAGAATACTTGTGTTTCAAAAACTTCTAAAAAAAAATGGTTAATCAATGAATGAATTTTAAGTGTTCGGTTTCCCCTAAAGAATACTTGTATTTCAAAAACTTCTAAGAACAATGGTTAAACAATAGTGCGAATTCTCAAAGACTTGCAAGTACCAAACTTTCTTTCAATCATATTCCACTAATCAATGATGAAAATTAAATAAACAAATAATTAAAAATAATTAATTTTCTGTTAAGATATTAAAAATTTTCCATCTTAATTTGACTGTCATATGAAAAACATTAACAATTTCCAAGAAACTTAGTTTCATTTCCACATTTCGTAATCCTACGTTACCCCGTCCCATTCCTGTCCATAACCCTTGCAAACGAAGTTTTTTTACGCGAAATTTGTTCGCCCATTCGAATAAGAACGGATGTATGAATTTTTACTGTATGTATTTATCCCATGTTTCCGTTCAGTAAAATTCAGTTCGGGACTTTATCAAACTAACCCCAAATAACAAATACCATCACATTAAGAAATTCCATCTACGGATGATATACAGTAAAACCAGCTTAAATGCACATCCAATTTGTCAGAAAATTTCGTGCATTTAAACGGTTTGTGCATTTAAACGTTTTTAAGATAAATGCACATGTTGTGCATGTGTGTGGTGTGTGTTTTCAGTTTGGTTAATTACATAGCGTTCTGTTTTCGTCTTTATTTTACAAATTTTACCAAAATTAAACAATTACAATCCGCAATTTACAAGGTCCACCCGCCAACTCAAAAAGACTGAAATGTCAAAGCAAAGACTAACGAGAAAGTGTTCTTCTTTGTCTTTGCCTTTAAATGGTAACCACCGAGGAGACAATGTAAAAGTACTACACTTCTACAGATCTGTTGATTTAAAATATGTATATTGCATTTATCCGGTTATTTTTTAATTCAAATAGAAAATTCGTGCCTGAAATTAATCTGCAAATAAGAGGTTTGTGTATTTAAGAGGTGTGCAATAATGCGGTCTTTGTTTCTACACATGAATAAGGCATTCGGTGCATTCGCATCGTGTGCAATAAAAGGAATTGTGCAGTAAAGCGGGTTGCATTTAAACGGGTTTTACTGTATACAAGTAATCTTCAGGAATTTCAATGTTAAACTTAGGCCCGGTTTTTATTTATTCGGGCCTGATTGCGCAAAAATTGAGAGGGAGACTTTTTCGCAAAACAATCTCGCGCGAGGCGCCCAGCGCTGTGTGAATAGCGTCAGTTCAGTGAGTATTAAACAGTGCCGCGGCGTGTGGCCCTGATTTTCGGAATCACGCGGGAATTAATTGGTGGTAACCGATTGATCACCTTGAATTCCAGTCGCGAGTGTTGACATTCTGGCAAATCCGTCATACTGTCAGGTTGATCATTGTTTATTATCTATTCACACAATTCGCTTTTTTTAGTTTTGCGGATCTTTACTGCTGATTCGCTATTTCCAACGTGATCTCTTCATCGTTTGGCTCTTTCAACATTGGAGTGGAACCTCTGGATTCACCAGTTCTCGTACATCCTGGACCTTTCACGGACTCGCGCTCTGAGTCACCCACTACTCACCTACCGGCACCCAATACTCACATTCCGGTGCCTTGACTCTGTCCCTGCATCAGAGTGTTCAGGCAGGTTTGAAAAACATAAAATTATTGTTGACGTATGAATTTCGCACCCTTTTCGCGCACCATCTGACTTGATTGTTTACTAAGTTGCTTTGGTAAATTGTTTGAAAGATAAGTCCCATAACCACCTTTCAAAGGTTTTCCGCCTTATAATCGCACTTGAACAACACGGCTTTATCAAAGGTAAATTAACCATGAGCAACCTACTTGCGTTTCATTATTTTGTTGCGCATGCTCTTGTTGACAGGTGGATAAGATTTACACCGACTTTTCTGAAGCCTTTGATCATGTTTCCCATGAAATTCGTTTAAATAAAATAAATAAATATGGCTTTCAAAATTGCAGGTTGTATTTTCGGAATGTTCGTCATGTGAGTTTGTTCCGTTGTTTGGTGTTCCATAAGGTTCTATTCTCGGACCGCTATTCTATTTGTTATTTATTAACGACTTGACCATGGAAATTAGTTCTGGCAGTCTTTTATATGCTGACGACCTCAAAAGCTTCCGAGTGATCCGCTCTTAAATAGACTGTGATATTCTTCAGCGCGACCTCTTCGCTCTTGAAGACTGGTGTAACGCCTGTCTATAAATTTTAATAAAGTTTTCAAAATGTAATTTACTTTAAGATACATATACTGTTACATGTTTACAGCCTAAATTCTGTGGCCCTGTTAGAGGTTAGCCAGTTTAAGGATTTTTGTGTGCTCTTTGATAATAGTTTCTTGGGTGTGCTCTTTTAATAATATTTAAATTTCATATCATACAGCAAAAACCGGCCAAGAACCTGTTTAACACGTAAATGAGGAATTCGGAACTTTATGATTAAAATTCAGTTATTAATTACATATTATTATATTAATTCAAAATTACGAAAACTATATTCGACTTAACAATATTCGCTTTCAACTTCATGCTAAACACACTATGTAATATATTATATTTCACCATGAAAATTTTCACTTTTTCAAAATATATCAGGAAGTATCTTTGCTTTAGTGTTATAGTTTTCCAGTGGCTACTTCTATCCTCAAATTTGCATATGTTTCCCAGAATAATCGCTAACCTCTTCGTCAGCTACTCCAGCCAATTTGCGAACACTCCTCTGACCCTGATTTCAACTATCAATCTTCCAGAACGTAGTGTGTGATGTTTCCAACTAGCGGCCCATCGCCAAGTTGCCTTTTATGATTTAAGTAAATTTTACTCTTTGAACAAATTCTTTACGACTTCATGTTCTTCCATTGCAAGTCTATTTTTTCCCCTTCCCAACATGTTTCCTTAAGGGCAGATCAACTACGACTAACCTCATCGACTTAGTCTCTAGAAAATTGTGCGTAAAGTTGACTTTATTGCCAGCAACTTCTGCAACGGCTTTGATAACATTTTACTCGAAATTATCTCTTTCAAACTCCGTTCTATTGGTTTCCAACTACGTTTTCTTTCTTGGGTAAGATCCTACCTAAATCAATGTCAATATAATGTTGTCTTGGGCTCCATAAACTCTAACCGTTTCGTAACTCGTTCAGGGATCCGTCAACATAGCCATCTGGGTCCACTGATCTTTATTCTGGGTGTTAACGATGTTAAATGATTTCCTCCGCGGTTAACCCCCCATTTTACAAGAAGATCTGGACACTTTTTGCACATAGTGCCGAAAAAACTTCTTGGAATTAAGCATCTTAAAATGTCAATCTATTACCTATTCCCTTCGTTCCCCCCCTGAAATAACTTTAAATCAGCGTTACCTGCATACCCTCTGTTTTTACATTCATCCCTCCCAACCGCTTGAATTCAACGAACTTGCCATTGGAGTAGTTGACTCCATCTTTACTGTCCTCGAGGCCAATGACGAAGTTATTGTTCTTGGAGACTTTAACCTCCCTCGCCTACAATGGGCTCTATCTGAGGCCCTTACCTACTATATCCCCTCGAATGCCACCTCTGGCAAAGAAGCAGTATTTGCCGACTACCTCTCTAATTCCGGTCTCTGACAGGTTAGCGGCATAACCAACTACATAGACAGGCAACTCGATCTCATCTTTTCAATCAACCTTGGCAACTCAGTTGACACTGAAAGCAACCATCTCCTCTCCACGTCCTCCACCGGTTTCGCCCCCACTTTTTCATTAATTTTTCTTTGGACTTTCCCTTCCTCCCACCACACCGTCTCGGTGCCGCAATACTGTTTCAATTTTCGTAAAGGCAACTTCGAAAAATTGAATCTACTGGCCGTCAACGCGTCACTTGACTCCGATCCCCAGCTCTCTGTTACTGATGCCTTTGCTGTCTTCTATACCGAAATATTTACTTGAATCTGCTCCCTTTCAACTTCGAAAAAACTGCTCCTCTTCTCGTCCCTGGTACAACAAAAAACTTCTATCTCTCCGCAATAGAAGAAATCGAATCTGAGGCAGACTACTCTTCGTATTTTCCGACCTTTCCCTATTCTACGAACGCAGCGAATCCCGTTACCACAGTTATCTTAATAGTATGCAATTAGACCTCATTTCTGACCCCAAGTGCTTTTACATATTCATCAATATTAAAAGAAAATTCAGTGTTTATCCTTCGTTCCTCAAACTTGGAGATGTGTTTTCAGCTGACCCAGAATAACCTCAAACCTCTTCGCCAACTATTTCAGCCGATCCTTCTGCGAACACTCTTCTGAACTCGATTTCAACTATTTTCACTGTATGCAATCTCGCCATCATACTTCCATGGTCTCCATTAACATCGACTCCACACTGGTCGCTTCATATATTAGTCCACTTGCCACTAATTACAACCTCGGTCCCGACAGCATTCCCGCCATCATACGCAAAAAATGCGCACAACCTCTTACCTCTCTCTTTCCGCTGTCGATCACCCAGGGTGTTTTTCCTTCTTGGTGGAAAGACTCATTCATCATCCCTATTTACAAAAAGGGATGCAAAAGTGATGTGTCTAACTACCGACCCATCGACAAATTTCTTATATAACTAAACTTTTCAACGAATTGTTTATGATTCCTTGGTCTTTCATTACAAGTCCATTTTCTCCCCTTCCCAACAAGGCTTCCTTAAGGGCAGATCAACTACGACTACATAATCGACTTCGTTTCCAAAAAATTTTGTGAACTTGAAAATGGCGACGAGGTCGATATTGTTGCAACCGACTTCATCAAAACCTTTGACAAAATTTCACACCAAATAATTCTTTTTAAGCTGGGTTCCCTCGATTCCCAATCGCGTTTTCTCTCTTGGATGTGTTCCTACTTAAACCAACGTCAATATAGTGTTCTCTTCGGTTCTATAAACTCTAGCCCTTTCGTAGCTCATTCAGAGGTCCCTCAAGGTAGCCACCTGGGTCCACTGATCTTTATTCTGGGTTATTCCGCGATTGACTCTACCCTTTTACAAGAAGATCTGGATTCTTTTTACATATATTATATTATTTTATATATGCAAAAACTTCTTGGAATTAAACGTGTCAAAATGTGAATCCATCACCTATTCCGGTAAACGGCTCCCTTACTCCCCTAGGAACTATCTTCTATCCGGCGAGCATATCGTTTCGATTGACTCTCGGCGTCACTTGCGACAGCGAACTTAACTTTCGGTCCCACATCGACAACACATTAGCCAAAGCTAACTGAGTTCTCGTCTTTGTGAAAAGGTGGTCCATAGAATATAATAGTAGTCCCTATATATCTCTTTTGTCCGTCCTCTCCTTGAATATGCCAGTCAGGTATGGTCTCCCACTCAGTCAACGCATATTAACAGAATTGAATCTGTCTAACGCAGGTTGCTTCGTTTTGCCTTACGTCATCTTCCTTGGTCAGACCAACAAAACTTTCCTCCTTATGAAGATCGCCTGAAACTGGTCGATTTGAAACCCTTAAGTAAGTGACGCGACTCTGCCGACATTCTCTTTATTCATCAGCTGCTTAATGGTGTCATCGATTGCACCTCCCTGTTACAACTGATGTCGCTCCACACCAATCCCCATAACCTCGGATCGGTACCCCTCTTCCGCCGCCCCTTGCATTACCACACCAATTATGGCTTTTACGAACCAAATTTCCGAGTGATACGTAAAGCCAACTCCTCACCCTTGTTCGACTTTTACCTATCTAAAGGTGGTTCTACACTATCATCGCCGCACGTACAAGATCGTGAACCAGTTCGTGAACACGAAAGTCAGGCACAAGTCGCAAGTCACAAGTCTGATGTTGCGTGTACACACTTATCAACCGTTTGGTTATCTTTAGTCTCAAAGAGATCATCATGTAGTGGTCATTAAGTTATAAATGATGGATTTAAATGCGTCTAAAGTTGTATTGAGCCCAACCGCTTTAGTTTTAGTGTCGCTGGCCCTTAAAAAAATTAAAAAATTACGAAAATCAAAAAGGTTGTGGAGTCAGAATTGGCTTATCCGAAGAGACTCGGAAGGAAAAGGAGTGGCGTCACTTATTTTTAAAGAGCTACGAATAGAGGATGAAAAATCTTTTAAAAATTTTACAAGAATGTCATTCAAAACATTCAACATTCTTTTAAAAAAGGTTGGGCCCGCTATAACCTATCAGGATACTCATTTACGCCAAAGTATACCTCCATGTACAAGGTAAAATCATTGCAGCACGCACTTCGTGAACAAGTGAATCGTATCAGAATAGAACCAGACCGATAATCACTTTGGCACGTACACCAACTTGTTCACGGAAGTTTATCAGGATTCTGTAGGATCCACACTGTCAAAACCGCACATTCACGAACTTGTTCATGATCTTGTGCGTGCGGCGATGATAGTGTAGAACCGCCTTAAGTCATCGCTTAGGAAAGTCCTGAAACGTCCTCCCTAGTTTTTAATTTGTTTATATGTTCTAGCGTTTAACTTTGTATGCTTGTTTTGTATGTGTTTACATATAGCTTATACTAAGCTGAATAAATAAACTAGTTTTAGGTAGTCTATGAGCTCTTGCTTTTAAATTTGTATGCTTGTTTTGTTACATGCTCGCATTAAGGTGAATTAAATAAAAATCCCAGAACATTTTATATTGTATTGAAAAACTTATTAAATGATACTCAACTCGATAGGATGAGTGAAAAACAATTTGTCTCTTCACTTTTTACTGTATGGGTAGATCTATTAAAAAAAATTCTTGCCCGACTTTGTTTCATTTCTGGTTTGGGGTTATTAATATAGATTACATTAAATTTCATTTCAAAAAGTACAAAGCTGAGTGAATAGGTCTGTTACCTGCACCACAGATGGACAGACATGGCGAAACTACTTATATATAGTATGTCTAAATTTAAAATTGTGTTACTAACTGTAGAATTCTTGGTTCGTTATTACACTTTAAAAAATTGAAGTGTATATTAATCTTACATTTACTAAAGTAAGAAACTGAATATCTATTATAGAGTAGTAAAATATCCGATTTATTTTCCGGATTCGGTGTTTTTCGGGACAGCAAAAATTTCAGGAATACAACGGTTCGCACGAATAAAGAGTCAAGCTAAACTCCTAAATTAAAACAGTTGTATAAAGCAAAATATTACATTGTTGCCAATATGTGACACATAAAACTTCTTGGTATTTGGAATTTTTTTTTGTTTTCTCTTCTGTCCCATTATTCGTGCGAACCAGAATCTGGGCTAATTTCGTTTTTAACGAATAATTTTTCAACGGAATTAGTTTTTCTAAATGTGATGATAAATTTTAAAAATACACTAAATACCAAGAAGTTTTATGTTTCACACATTGAATATATTTTTTGCTTTATACACCTGATTTAATGTAGGAGTTTAGCTTGTCCCATTATTCGTGCGAACCACTATACAAGGACAACTGGCCACATTTTCACAAACCAGGGCAGCTTTTCTCACTTGATCGTGTCAGACGAAGTTACACAGCCAAATATCATCCCGAAGTTTGTTCGGAATTGGTATTTTTTCCAGCCTTTTCTACTTTTTGCCTTTGTGAAAAACGGTTTAGACCCGATGTCTCTTGTATTTCTGGATCGCCATCGATCAAACTTGGCCTGTACTACACTCTTCGGAAAGGCTTCGTGATAGTGTATAAGGAGGAGAGGGGCTTGAACCTTTTATAAATATAATTTTGTTATCATTATAACTACCCTATTCCTTAATCGATATAACTTGGCTCATATACTCATCGAATCAATATCTATAATAAATAAATCGCATTCAATGCTGGCAGGATTATTTAGAGGAGAGGTTGTTCTTTGTTATGCACACAATTTTGTTGCCATGATAGCTTTCGTATTTCTTAAGAAATCAAACTATGGCAATGTATTAATAGCATAAGTATTTCAATCGAGTTTCATATAGAGGCTATTGGTCAAAGTGGTTGGAAAGCTGGACTTTCATATGTGTGGTCCATGTGGAGATTTTGCGTATATGCATTAATTTAATCAAAATTTTAAACTTATTTGGCCATTTTGGGATTGCTTACGGGATTGAGGGTTTGTACTTCCATGAGTATTTGATTTGATCAGTACGCGTGTATTTTTATTTATTTTTTATTTATTTATTTGAGTTTAAACTCTACACAATTAAGAAAGTTTCTTATAATTATGTGCAGGAAATTACAAAGATGAATTAGCAAAATTCAAAAAATAAACTTAACAGTATTAATATACTAAAAAAAGTAGAAGAAAATAAAATAAAATAAAAACAAAATTAGAAAAATTAGATGGAAACATGTTTGCTTATCAGAGACATTAAAAGGCTTTAAAGTGTTCAAAAAGCTTTTCAGGGAAATCACGACTGCGGCTACTCCTTCTCAAATCCATGGGTAGGTGATTCCAAAGTCTGATGAATTGTATGAAAAACTGTCGTTCCGTAGATCGATAACGAAACTTAGGAACAACTAGCGAAAAAGTCCGAGATGATTGAGATAAAATTAGTTTTTCAATAAGATAACCGGGCTGTTTAGAGACGAGAAGATTTCGGAGAAAAAGGGTAGTCCGAAAGTTCAGATATGAAATTAAGCTACATCCCAAAATTGATTTAACATTAGCAGAAACATGGTCAAAGCGTCTTAAACTAAAAGCATATCGCACGGCTGAGTTAAAAGCAACATTAAATTTATGCAAGGAAGCTGAGTCAAGCCCGCAGAAAATTTCGCACCCAAAAGTTAATAATGGAATAATGAGCAACCGAACAAGAAGTATTTTGGTATTCTGGGGAGTAAAAGCTGCAGAAACACATAATAGTCGAAGGGTCGCATAAACTTTACCAATAACACTGTTAATGTGATCGGCCCAGTTGAGAGTGCAGTTGAATATGATACCTAAATTTCTAACTGACTTACAGTAGGGTATGATAGTTTTGTTAAGGAGAATGGGAGGAAGAATGGACGAGTCTAACTGCCTTCGATAAATACATAAAGCATTCGATTTGGATGCATTTAAGGATAAGTGATTATCCAAGGCCCATTGAGAGATTCTGCCCAAATCTTCATTGATACGGGCTACAGTATCTCCCAGTGATCCAAGAGAACCAGCCAAGTATAGCTGAACATCGTCAGCATACATATGAAACGAGCATTCATGGATCACTGATGGAAGATCGTTAATAAAAATTGAAAAAAGAAGGGGTCCCAATATAGAGCCTTGAGGTACACCACTGGGAACCGGGAGGAAGTGGGAAAATTTATTGTTTAGTGAGACTTTCTGCTGTCGATGGCGAAGATATGACCAAAGAAGTGTTAGGCTTATTGCTCTAACAATAATTTTTATTACTCATGTGTGTCGCCATTTGGTCAAGGGTTTAGTTAAATAGCCTTTTTAGTTTTAATAAAATAGTATATTCCAAAAAGAAACTTAAAATTACTAAAATTAAACTTTTAACAAACGACTCTTTATAATTTCACCCTGACTGGCGGACACAACAATAATCGGCGACGGTCGTAGACTGACTGACTTTTTAACTCTCATTGACCACAGTTAGTTTTGATGAACTGTTACTGGTTAGTGGTTTTACTCTCTCGAAGATCTCGAGTGCTTTCATTGTTTTTTGTGTGAGAATATTAATGTTAAGTTCAAGCTACTAAATAAGCAGTGGTGTAGTACTAAATAATTTTAGGTTCGCTACATCACCCCCCTTCCAGTCTTTAGACGCCGAAAATTAAATTTTCTAAATTTATTGTATTTAATAATTCAATTTTTTTTTTTTTTTTTTTTTTTTTTTTTTTTCAAAACAAAATATTTATATTGTTTATTCATATCTTGAATTCAATTTTGCTTATTTATATTTGTATTAGTTTTTAAAACGAACACTTTTTCTAGTTAACGCTCTGTCACAATTGCCATCTGCAAGAACAAATGCCGGCTTCAATCTATCGATAGATATGTTAACGTTTTTACCTTTAACTTTAACTAGGAAAAATTTTCTGAATTTGCGTACTACTGGTTAAGGACCTTCATACGGATTATTTAAACCGCGCTTTGTTGCATCAACTCTAATAAAAACTTGATCGGCTTCGTTTAAAGTTTTAGGTACAAAAATAGGAACGTTAGGCTTCCTCGAGTCTGTAGCTCTTAGATCTTTCATTCTGTCTTGAAGTTGTTTCACAAGTTCTTCTGGATTGGAGTTTAGGTTTTCTGTGTAATCGACAAAAAAATCGGAAGGAAGACGCATGCTTTGCCCGTAAACCAATTCGGCAGGGGTACATTTGATATCTTCTTTATATGCGTTTCGTATTCCTAGTAATATAATAGGTAGCTCTTTACTCCAATTTGAAGTATTTGATCTGCACTTTAAGGACGTTTTCAGCTGGCGATGGAATCGCTCAACCATCCCATTGGCTTGAGGATGGTAAGCCGTTGTCCGGATCCTGTGACTACCTAGCAGTTGAGTGAGTTCGCGAAATAATTTCGACTCAAACTGCGTACCCTGGTCCGTCGTTATTCGCAGAGGAACTCCAAATCTACTTATATATTCTTTAAAGAATGTGAAAGCTACTGTGGAGGCTGTCATATCTCGTAAAGGGTAAACTTCTGGCCACCGCGTAAATCGATCGACTATTGTTAGCATATATTGATAGCCGTCAGATGGTTCGAGAGGGCCAACCAGATCAACGTGGATATGATCGAAGCGTCCTTTAGGGATGTCGAAACTACTGAGTGTGGATTTAGTGTGTCGAATTATATTTCCGCGTTGGCAAGGTATGCACGATTGCACCCAATTTTTAATTTCAGTATTCATTCGTGGCCACCAATAACGTTTCGTTATCAACTTTCGTGTGCCACGAATACCTGGGTGTGCCAGATTGTGTAAACTTTCGAATTTTAATTTTCTGAGAGCTTTAGGGACGAAGGGTCTGATCTCAGGAGTGCTTACGTCACACCAAATGGGCTGTGGTGACGTTGGAATAATTCTTAGTTCGATCTTATGTTTTTTGGTATTCAGGATAGATTTGAGCTCTTCATCTACTTTTTGAAGTCGCAGCAGAGTGTCGAGATCGAGTTTAGATACCTCTAAAATGTCTGATTCCTCGTATCGTGACAAGGAATCTGCCACAATGTTTTCACTACCTTTAAGGTATTTAATTTCCGACGTGAACTCAGCGATATAGCTTAATTGTCGTTCCTGGCGAGGACTGCGGTCAGTTTTAGACGTGAGGGCGTGGACCAACGGCTTATGGTCAGTATATACTACGAAATGTCGACCTTCCAAAAAATGTCGAAATCTTTTTATTGCGGCATAAATAGCTAGCAGTTCTCGATCAAATGCTGAGTATTTCATCTCTGCTTGCGTAAGTTTTTTTGAGAAAAACGCGATAGGTTTGTCCACGGCTCCTATCTTTTGCTCAAGTACCGCGCCTACAGCTTTATTGGAGGCATCGGTTGTAAGTTTTAACTCGGCATCACGCAAAGGGTGAACGAGTAAAGTTGCGGATGCTAAGGCTTGCTAGGCCTTGTTAAATGCATCTTCACAACTTTGCGGCCAAGTGAAATCTGCTTTTTTAGGCTTTTTCGTTATACCGATAGGAGTGATATGCTCGTAAATGGGTGCCAATAAATCTGCAAGTTTAGGGATACATGTTCTATAGTAATTAAGAGCTCCTGCGAACCTTAAGCACTGGCGAATAGATTTTGGCTGAGGGAAGTCTAAAATTGCTTTTACTCGGTTATCCGACGGACTTATTCCCGTTTTATTAATTTTGTAGCTAAGGAAATCTATTTCACCGATCTTAAGGCCGTAGTTCTGCAGACGTTGAAAAAGTATTTTTAAATGTTCAAAGTGTTCTTCATGGCTTTTACTAAATACGAGGATATCATCCAGGTAGACGAAGACGAAACTCATACCGCTGAGAACCTGATTCATGAACCTTTGGAATGTTTGAGCTGCGCTCCTTAATCCAAAAGGCATACGTGTGAACTCAAACATTCCGAAGGGCGTTGTTATGGCCGTCTTATGAATATCGTCCTCGGCTACGGGAATATTGTGATAGGCCCTTACTAGGTCTATCTTTGAGAAAACTTCGCACCCCTGTAAATTCATGAATAAGTCATGTACGTGCGGTATAGGGTAACGGTCAGGGACGGGGAAGGGGTTGATTTTAGGGGTTGCGCCCATTGAGACTTTTGATCAGCTAGCTTAGAGCTAACTGTTTATGAAGATTTGGCATAAAATACACCATATATATTGATACCCGTGATAATGCCCTTTTGGGACTTCGAGGGCCCTTGGAGGGCGAGGGGTTGATTTTAGGGGGTTGCGCCATTGAGACTTTTGATCAGCAAGTTTAGAGCTAACTGTTTATGAAGATTTGGCATAAAATACACCATATATAGTGATACCCGTGATAATGCCCTTTTGGGACTTCGAGGGCCCGTGGAGGGCGAGGGGTTGATTTTAGGGGGTTGCGCCCATTGAGACTTTTGATCAGCAAGTTAAAAGCTATCTCTATGCTAAAATTCAGTTGATTTAACGGAAGTTCATTTTCCATAAGCATATTTGCGGGGTCCTTTCTACGAAGATGTCCTATTGATAGTCAGCTTCACAATTGTACTCGGTAGACGATTTTAGTCGTCGGGGTCACCAGTTTGTTAGGCTTATTGCTCTAACAATAATTTTTATTACTCATGTGTGTCGCCATTTGGTCAAGGGTTTAGTTAAATAGCCTTTTTAGTTTTAATAAAATAGTATATTCCAAAAAGAAACTTAAAATTACTAAAATTAAACTTTTAACAAACGACTCTTTATAATTTCACCCTGACTGGTGGAATAATCGGCGACGGTCGTAGACTGACTGACTTTTTAACTCTCATTGACCACAGTTAGTTTTGATGAACTGTTACTGGTTTTACTCTCTCGAAGATCTCGAGTGCTTTCATTGTTTTTGTGTGAGAATATTGATGTTAAGTTCAAGCTACTAAATAAGCAGTGGTGTAGTACTAAATAATTTTAGGTTCGCTACAGAAGTTTACAAGCAGGGATAGACAAATTAAACTGAGTGTACAGTTTATTGAGAAGAGCTGTATGACAAACTTTATCAAAGGCCTTAGAGAAATCAAGTAAAACGAGTGTGGTGGCATTGTCGTCGTCTAGGGCATTCCGTATGTCGTCGGAAATTTTAAGCAATGCAGTAGTGCAGCTATGTTTAGGGCGGAAGCCAGATTGAGATGAAGATAAAAGGTCATGATCGTTAATGAAAGTGAATAGCTGCTTATGAAGTAATTTCTCAAAGGCCTTTGAGAGAAAAGGAAGGATAGATATAGGACGGAACTCGGGGGGGTTAGAAGCCTTTTTAGGAATTGGGATGACCTTAGTCAATTTCCAAGAAAACGGGAAAGTTGAGGTCAACAAAATGGTGTTAAAAAGATGGGTAAGGAAAGGCAAGATTATTGGTAGAAGTATTTTAATGAATTTAGGATGAAGGTCATCAAGGCCACAAGTATTAGACTTCACAGCCATGATAGCTGCATATACATCCATCTCATTTACTGCGGAAAAAGAAAAGCCGTTAAAAGGATCCTGTGCGTTAAAAAATACCAGGGAATCAACAATGTTAGCAGGTGTAGCACTGCTCGATGACGTAAAAGCGCGGTTTAATTCATTAGGGTCGATATCAGATGTATCAATGTTCTTTTTCCCGGGACAAACGCCAGATGTTTTCAGGTTACTCCAAAGTTTTTTACCAGGCAATTTTGTGCTTAAGTGTGTGTTATAAAACTTCTTCTTAGATTTAAGAACTTCACTATTTACAGCATTACGCAAAAACCGAAATTCGTTCCAAAGCTCGGGAGTGCGGTAACACTTCCATCTACGATAGGCCGTGTTCCAACGCAATATAAGATTAGAAATGCGGGCTGTAAACCAAGGCTTGTTGGGATTTAACACACGTCGCGTCTTGAGGGGTACAAAGCGATCATAGATATATGTAATGGAAGCGGTAATATACTGAGTTTGTTCATCAACAGAAGTCAGAGAGTACACATGACCCCATTCAATGCCACCGGCCTCATCCAGGATATCATCTATGTTAATGTTATTAAAGTCCCGATAGCTATAGATAGCAGGACTAGGGGGAGGAGGAAAAATGTTAAAAATACAGAAGATGAGATCATGTCTGGAGAAAGCGGGAGCAGAAATTTGGTTAAAGAAGGAAACTAAATTGACATCATGTACTAGAAAAAGGTCTAATAGTGTAGAGGAGTGAGATTAAAAATGTGTGGGCTCGGAATTAACAAGGGAAAGGTTATGCGTGTTTAATAAATCAGCAAGACAGCTTGATCTTGATGGATCAGTGTTAAAATCACCTGTTATTATTATTCCTGGGAACGAAAATACTAGCCGGGAGAGTAAGTCATCTAAGTGGTCAAAGTTAGTGAAATTCGGGGGTTTATAAACAACACCTACAAGACAAGTCACAGGGACAGGGCTATCAGAAATCTGAACAAACAAGAATTCTATGCCTGAATCTGGATCAGATTGAGCAATAATGCGCGAATTTAAGAATTTCCGAACATATATAGCAACTCCACCTCCAATGCGAGTAGCGCGATCATTGCGATACAGATTATATTTAGGAAGGGCAACAAGCTCGTCTGTAATATGAGGCCTCAACCATGTTTCTGAAACACAGATAATAACCAGAGAGCATGAGTCAAATATGTTGCGAAATTCGTCAATCTTAGGATATAAGCTTTGGGCATTCAGGTGACAAATTTTAAGCCCCTCTGCCTGATTGCACAAAATATTCAAAAGAGTACCCGTGGAAGAAAATCCAACAGAATCCGGAGAAATACCCAAGTTATTATCGTTACTCATTTTATTATAAAAGCAAGTGTGAGTAGGAATAGTTGCAGTCGTGTAATAAGCAGATCAGAAGAATACGCAACAAGGCTTACAAGAAGACATCAAGTAAAATTGGTGCTTGACGGCGACCAAGATTGCGGCTGTTCTACTTATCTGAAATCAATAAACCAAACGGCATTTTAATCTTCATATTTAAGACTAGCGATTGAACTAGAATGAATTCTAAATTACAAAAATTGACTTTTTTATACACTTTTGAAAATTACATTCTATTTTTTACTCATTTTTTCTTAAGTTTTTCGCTCGTAGAAAAAAACCTATCGAAGCAATCATGATAATCCTAGTTCGCTGGCTTATAACATATTAAAGATGCTGTATAAATTTGAACAAGATCGGTGCAGTAGTTTCTGAAATATCGTGGTCGCCGTTTCGAAAAATGGTGTTTCGAGAAAAACGCGTTTGAAAGTTCGCGCAGCTCAGCGCGCTCTTCGTATACCTGCTCCGTTCCAGGGCCGTAACTTGTGAACCACTTCAAATATCGAAAAATCCTTTGGCACACATTTTCTACACATGTTGTAGATGTGATTTATGAAAAAAAAAAAATCGATTTTTTCGACCCGAGAAACTAGAGGACCCCCTTAAACGTAAAGAGAATTCATTAAGTAAAATTAAGTAAGTATTAGAGTGCAAAATCTTAAGTCTACTGAGAACACCTATATTACTTATCGTTAGGAATATTATCATTATTATCATTATGACGATGATCCGTGGGCTGAAGTTCTTGGAGATCGTAGAAATTGAATATCGGCTTCGGGTTGTTATCAGAACTAGCATAAACATAAACTGTTCCATTGCGAGTGAACACAGAACTAATGGCTCCTCTTGACTTTAGGTGTAAGGCACGACGAAAAGGTCCATAGTTTTTCTTAGTCAGGCTTTCATGAATGAACAATTTCGAGTCGGAGTCTAAACCAACTTCCCGTAGGGTCAGCTTCATCTTCCTCGTCTTATCTTTTCCTTTTTTATGAAAGGCACGAACAGCTTGTAACAAATTGTTTTTGTCTTCAGTGCTCATGAGCTTGACAATTATTGCACCATCATTAGAAGTATTACTAACTGCTTTGTTAACTCGAAAAATGCGGAGCAGAGTCGGAGGGATGATTCCAAGGTTGCAGCACAAAGTTATTTCTTAATCTTATTTTAACGACTTTATTTTTTCTCTTTTTTTTTTTGTTATGTATTTGCATTTACTTTATCTTTTGTGTTTACGCATTTTTTTATAATTTTATCATTATATATTTCATTTCCTGGATCTTTTATTATTAAGAATATTTATTGTTAATTGTAAACGACGATGGGCTTGATAAGCTTCAATAAAGTGGCTTGTTAAATTGACAACATTATTAGGTTGTAATGAATAATTGTATATAGTTTTCAGAGCTTACTTGAATAAACCTCAAATAATAAAAATTTAAAGTTAAATCGCCAATTTAAAACATTCAATTCTGGGTGGGGAAAAATCCATCAAAGCCAATACATCACAAGCATAGAACATTTTACTAAATTTGATTTGAGTCACCGAAAAGGTCATTCTCATTTTCATTTCCATTTCAGAATGATCATTACATTAATTGCAATTCCATAAATAATAACAAATTACAAAATTGGTGTACCAAATAAATTAGCTGCTTCTCCATCAGGAGTACTCCATTCACTTAAAAAATTTCAAAAATTCAGAATTATCTTGGATTGATTTAAGTGACTGCGCCGTATAATTTTGACTGTAGGAAATCCTTCGGTTTACATTATTGATAGACCAAAATAACACTTACAGATACCACTCTGTCCGTCCTGCATATGTTACTACGAATTTTGTAAATTTAATGGATCTGTGCTTTTTTGCGCCACCATGGGGTATTATAAACAAAAGCCTTATTTTTAGGCACTATATAATTTTTATATCGATACCACAGGGCCTATGATCCAGCGCACTACCAGTGATCGAAAAAATACTTCTTTCAAAAATCTGTAGCCGTCAAAAGAACATCTTCTCTTAAGAGTTGATTAATTGGTTGATACTGGAAGAAAGTATTTTATAAGTGGGCTGCGTGTACTCAAATGAGCAATCGACTGAATTATGCGCGTAAAAAAAACGAAATGATATATAAACAATTTTAGAATCATCTGGACAACAAAGCAGCGGTGGCTAAGTCGTTGCTTTGATTTGATGATCTTGAAAATTGTAATAAAACATGACGAGTTACATGAGTAAATAAAACAGCTCCACCTATAAAGAATTTAATTGCTACCATTTTACGGCTGTTTATTTACCTGATCTGCGATTGCTGTAAAGGGCCCGAATCTCTACATTTCGAAACTAATGAATAAAATTGAATGAGTGTGCATTGCCTCATTAACAATTAAATATTTAGAGTAGGTATATTTGGGTGGCTGCTGATCAATGGTCGATGTAATATTTCTGAGCAGCACGTCAAAAAAACACCTTCCCAGTGCTGGATATCTTGCTACAGCAAGAGCCGGACATTTGCAAAAAAAATGAAAAGGAAACTCTTTCTCATCTGAGTATTTGCAGCTACGGCAATGGCTGTTAAAGGGTATTCCCAGCCCAGCTGCATGTTCCGCTATAGACCAGTAACCAATGTATACCACCACAACTGTGAAGATACATATCTAGGCGGGTCCACCTTACTTCTTGTGTCATATGATTTGAAGTTGTGAATGCCAGGTTGATTTAAGGACCACACAAATTTTATGATTCATCCATCTGTGATTCCAAATTAAGAGAAAGTTGGCATAAATACCCTTTATAATAAAACTTAGAGGAGAATTTCTCAAAGCTCGCTAAGCTATACATACCACCCTGATTAGCTTGTCGATGCCAATGTTATACTATTAAGATTAGGCATTTTAAACGCTAGAAACTCGGTTTTCGTGGTGAACAGCTGACTGAATGACTTGATATCAATTTTTTTAAGAGGCGGGTATGGTATCGTTTTACGTTTGTTTTATAATTGTCTCATATAAATGTACAACATCTCAAGATTATTGTGTTAAAATTTAAAATCGATTGGAGTATAATCTTCATGAATTACACCAATTCGTTGCTCTTTCTAATGAACAACGATCGCTATTTCAAACTACTGTGCGTAGTATTCTAGAATATTGTTCGCCGGTGTGTTACCATGAAATTAAAGGCCCTTGCTAATTGTGACTAAAATGTACAAACATACCGATGCTGATTAGATTATTGGAAAGTGCAATGACTTTCAATTTGTCAACTCACTCAAATCAATAATACACTCGACAAAATTTTAGTGTTTTTCCGACCAGAATAAAATTTAAATGATTGGAAAGTCGATTTGCAGGCCTTTAAAGAATTAATCAGTGGCTAAAAATCACAATTTGCACAGACCCTAAGATAGATAAAACTGAAATAATCCCCGCGCCACTTGAAAAAACTTAACAAACAAACAAAAACAGCCATAAGGGGGAAACAGGCTAATATACTAATAAGGACTCTTTATCCACTAATTAACAAGAAGACAATACTTTGTGTAAAAAACAAAATTATAAAATACAAAATCTTTCTCAAACCACTCTTCTTTACGGTTATCCGTGGTGGGGACAATGCACAAAAATCCATATCAAAACCCAAACCAAATAAAATACTTAAACCAATGATAATCTTTCCTACTATATTCTATCAAACATTCAAAATATTAACGTCAAAATCGGAGGGAAGTTTCTGGCTCTTGCATGTGTTAGGCTATGCAAAACAAAAACCCCTTATACACTATTTTGGAAGAAAATCGCACCAATTTTCTATTCGAATCGCACAATTGAACTTGCGTGCACAAAATCCTCGTTTTGCGCATTAATGGGTTAATAAGTGTACGTCTATGTCTCTTCTCAACTGGTATGGGCGCTAGATGGTATTTGAATGAAATAATCAAATACAGTTATATACCTAGAAAAACGGCGACGTCTTTCCATGCTGAATTTTTTGCCATTCTACACTGAGAGAAAATTCTAATAAAAATTACGGTGCTATCCCCCGTAATCCGGACTTAAGTGACAAGTTCCTAGAAAATTTACGAGGGAATAACAGATAAAATACGGTTGACATAGTATTTTTTACTATTCATCCAAGAATTTTTCCGAAACGTCATAGGAACTTTTACTGTACAGCACAGTAAATTTTTATGCTAAGAAAAATTTCCTGTTGATTCAAGGAAAATTTACTTAGTCTTCATGAAATTGTACTAGTTCATAAAGGAATTTTTACGGTGCCACAACGTAATTTTCTACTGAATTAGAAGCCGAAGTACATCGGGTGTACGATCGGATTTTTTCGGAAATTGGTACGACTTACGAGTGTTAGTAATTTGCTCGCTGCGTGGTCGCTTACGAAAAGTCTGTATGTATGACATTTTTATTATTACTGCTAAACATGTGTTTCATGGAATCTTCAAATCGGAGTGCAGTCGGACAGGTCAGTTATCCGAAAGTCTTCGAAAGAGTTAGATCATATGCATTTTTTTTCACCGCAAAAGTCTTTCACAGAGAGGGTTTATATGCTTTATTATATTTTCGATTGGAATTTCTTTACAATATAAATATTTGTAGTTAATATCTTATCCTACTTTCTAATGCATTAAAATATCTACATCAAAATTTACCCAACGGTGCTTTTTTTTTCGTAGACGGAAATTTTACGGTGCCACAGCGTAATTTTATCTTGTGCACATAGTACTTTTACCTATGCCTGTCACTTAAGTCCTGTTTACGGGAGAGCACCGTAATTTTTCTTTGAAAAAATCGTAAAAATTATTAGAATTTTCTCTCAGTGTAGAAATGGCTAACTGAATTGCCCAGAGATGTCATAACAGGAAAATAGGCATTTTAGTGATAGTAAGGCTACTCTTGTCACTCTATTTAATCATATTACTCGATCAATGACTGTCCAGGACTGTAAGAAAAGGCTTAGTTCAGTTAAAAAGTAAAACCAGGTAATTCTTATATGAATCCCTGGCCATCAGAAAATCGAAGGCAAAGAGCTTTCAAATGCTGTGGTAAGTAAAGGTGCAAATTAGAACGAAAGCCCATCATTGGAGTAACCAGTATAGCATTAAAGAACTGGAAAACTTGGCACTTGAGCTCAGTCCATAGACAGACATCGCCCAATATATGACCTGCCGACTCAACAATTGCTTTATAGAACGGTCGGACTGTTAAAAATGTTCTTAGGAAGGAAAGATTGCAGGGCTCTAGCAGAGACAATTACAAAGTACAATGCAGTTCATAAGAGAACCAAAGAAATTCGAATAGAGCAGAAGATGAGTGCAATGGATTAAATAAAGTCTAAGCACTCGAGGTGTACTGCCTTTCCCTCCTTTAAATCAAAGTCAATCTATATCGCTTTGTCGTAAATGGCCCTTGACTGCCGCGTTTAAACCAGACTTCATAAAACTGAAGATTTGGGAGTTTTTAATGATTCTCGTATTAAGATGTGTTTTTTTATGATCTATATAGATCTCGTCGTACAAAGTGGTAATCCAGCTTTTTATCTGGATCTCTATCTCAGAATATTGCAGAGTTCAAGGCTAATGAGCTGTCGTTGAAGATATCAGTCATTGTTGCTATAGAGAAAGAGTGAAATATGGACTATTTTCTTCTACGTATTTTATATGGGGCAAGCCGAGTGGCCCATTAGGGTGCGTATCCACCAAAGTCTCGTACAGTGCGCGACATCAAAAAATAAAAAGCTTAAGTAGGCGCGAACATTGTGTGAGACATGTATCCACTGGAATCTGTCTCGTACAATGTTCAGTGCGCCATATTATCGCCAGCGCCAATTAAGACAACCCAGCGCTAGCGGCAGACTGCAGCGCCACATTTTGTTTGGAAATTAGTACTCTTTGGTCTTCACTGGAGGGATACGTGATGCCACCAGCGTTATGAACGCAGACTGAAACTCTTGTCTTTATCTTCTCCCAAGGAAAACATCGCAAGAATTGTTTTTGTCTTTGATTGTATAATAAACACTCCTGAATAGCTAAGTTCTTTTAAGATATCTAACCTTGCGCAATCTTTGCGGAACCATAACTTGTTTTATGTTTATCATCACTGTAAGCATCAACGTAACATAAAGATATTCGAAAATTCGAAAAAGGGGAAATCTCCGCAAGGACTAATTCTAAGCCGCGTCTGAAAACGGTTTTTACCCGACTATCAGAAGGAGGGTTATGTTTTTCTATTGTATTTATGTATGTATATTTCTGTGGAACTCGTCTTAATTGTATATCAAAATTATGATAATTTTTGGCACCATATTAATAAATCTTTAAATTTTTTTGGTTTTTTTTAAAGACCTATCGAGTTGGGTATCAAAATAATGGGTTTCATAAATAGTTTTCAAAAATATAGACAATTTGTATGTTCACATGGAATTTGGAATGAGAAATGCTAAAAAAAACATCTTATTGAAAAAACAAAAAACCTGACTGCGTGAAAACTTGTAAAATTAAAGTTTTAAATTAAAATTAAACAAATTGAAAAATTAAAATTTTTTTTTTTTTAATTTGAATGATCATGGTTGATAGTGTTCACAAACGCAGTCGATCAAATACATTAACTATGATTTATATTTTGTTATCAAATCTGTTGATGCCTCCGACTGCGTTTGTGAACACTGTCAACCATGATCATTCAAATTCAAAAAAAATGTTTAATTTTTTAACTTGTACATATGTATCTATCTTTTCAGTTCATTTATTAAGTTAGTTTGAACATTTTAATTTAACAAGTTTTCACGCAGTCGGATTTTTTGTTTTTTTTTTCAATAATATTTTTATTGAAATTGCCTCCCTACAGGTAACATTCGTCCCAAGTTTCATTCAAATCGCAGATTTCGGATTGAGAATTTTCCCCTGTTAGTTCCTTTCTTTAACATATTTGTTCTCTTCTGAAATATCATGATCCATTGAACACATGGTCGCGTTAATAAAATTATTTCTAAGTATTTAATATATGTAGATTTTTATTTTCAAAAATGTATATTCGAACTATGTTGATTTGATTCAAGATCAATTGATAATTACATATATCCTGGACTTGATTTTTAATTCTGATTTTGTTTGAATTGGATATTTTTGGAGTAACTTGCAGTGGACATAAATAAGGATTATTACTGCTAAATCTAAGGTCGAGTATCAGAAAACCATAATTTACGTCCAACTCAAAGTCAACCAGTTTGCTGATGATGAAAAAGTCTTGCAAATAATTTCACACCACATATTTTCCTGAAATCATCTCTGAGAATAACTACTGTTGGCACAAATTAAGAAAGGCTATGAAAAACAATAATAATAATTCTAAGAAACAAAAGAAAAATTACATAAAGACCGTCCAATTATTTTATAGCTTCGCTGAAATGTAGAAACAAAATAAGATGCATCTCATTAAAGTCGCATGTTCTGCCAAAAGGCAGGGATGCGAGTAATCCCACTCGCAATCCAAAACTTTATGGTTTTCGAAACTATTTTGACCACTGATTCGTCTCCAAAGATTTTCTATTTTTAACAAGAAGGAAAAAAGCACGAAAAAGTGAAATTATCAGGCAAAGATAATATAAAACACACGCGCGACAATCGGATCTAATACAATTATTTTATGCAAGCAGGTCTATGAACGATTAATGGCTGTCCGTTACCTTCTTTCGGCAATTTTGCGGCATTGTAACTTGATGACTGCTCTTCCTCGCTAGTTAAATTGCACAATTTCACTTTCACTAGTCTCTTTAGGTATTATTCAAAGATCGGAAATATGTTGGCTATCTCCCACATCAGCTCAGTTGGAAAATCAGCGAAAAATCTTCCCCAAACAATGCGTCCAACGTTAGTGTACGATTCACTCGTTCTATTCTTGAAGCTGCTACTAATCCTTACGAAATCAAAATTCGACTGAAGGAAATCAGTCCGAAGAAATTTAGTGTTCAGCTAGCAAAAAGTTCTTTTTCCCGATGTGATTTGATGTTTATTTTTCATTAGTATTACCAGATGCCGAGCCCCAGTGCACATAAAAGCTGCGTTTTCCATCCGGGTCTCAATCTGGATCAATATCAATGAAAAACACCAGCCAAGAGCAGGTCGGACACGCACATGAGGCTTCCGTTGTCATATCAGAATAAATACCTACATAATTATTATTAATATTTAATTATTTTACTATGATTATTTTAATTTGAAATTAGGAATACGTTCGACTCAAATAGATTTCCTTTCAACTTTATGTTTTACACACAGATGCATCTGTACTAATAATATTTAACCACAGAAAAACCTTCTACAATTACAAGCCGTGAACTGGCCTTTTACATTGTGTGTAAGTGATTCGGCAGTTCGAAAAAATTCAGTTGACACTTATGGCGGGTAGAGTGTCCCACAAGGGTGCTATTGTCTTAAATGGTAGATTATCTATAAAAAATAAGCCTTGAATTTTTTCAGATTTTTTGAACTAAACATAGGTTTGTTCGTTGACACAAAAACCTATGGCACCCTAAGGCGCCTTGGTGCGCCCTGAGAGTTGTCATAAAACATTGGGCACCCCAGTGTTTGTCTGTTCAACGAACAGCTAATGAAAAGGAGAACCGTCATCTGACCTTTTGCACAAAAATTCTAAAATAAAACCACTACTTTTTGATAATACCCACATCGAAAGAGTTAATTTCACTTTAAATACCACGTCTGTTAACAATTAAACTGATATTCGTCATTAGCTCTGAGTTTACACCGGATTTTAACTGGGATAAAACCAGGGTGCCATAGGTTTCTCAAAAAACACCGAACTGGCATTTGACGTTTAAAAACCAGTGCGACTAGGGCGCCCTGCGGCGCCACAGGGTTGTCAACGAACAGACCTAATAGAGGTCGCTACAACCGTTTTTATGATTTAAAGATTCAAAGAAATTTGACTCGGCTTTGTAACCACACTACACTCACATCAAATTTATAATAATGACTTCTACCCATCTGAAAGTTTTTATATATCATATTTTCATGTAACCGCAATAAAAAAAAAAATATTTTAAGTTTTTTTAAGGGGAGGTTCTCATCTAGAACGTCAAAAAAAAAGGTAAAGTTCGTGATTTTTTTGAAGGCAAATGACAAGACATAGGGAAATGATATTTGGCATTATCTTTTACTGTACATTTATCTGTACGCAAAAATTTTTTTATTCAAAAAAGAAACAAAATGGCGCCCGTTATTCAACTTCTCCGGAGGCATGTTTGTATACAATTTGCGTACAAGATAACTCAAAAACGGTTCAACCGATCAACTTCTAGTTTCGTGCATATTAAAGTAAACAATTTTCTTCCTAGAAAGAGCGGAGCACATTTTGAAAATTGTAACATTATCTCCTTTTTGTAAGTGATAAACTATGAAAAAAACGGCCGAAAACGGCCTTAAAATTTCAAAATCGCGCCATTCTGTCAATTTTAAATTTTTTTTGAAAGTCGTCCGCTCTTTCTGAGACAAATTTATTCTAGTTTATAATAATGTCATCATTATTTGATTTCAGACCAATCTGCGACCCCTAAATTGTACGCAGCTGGGCCATTTTCGAAAAACATGCCTCCGGAGAAGTTGAATAACGGGCGCCATTTTGTTTTTTTTTTGAATAAAAAAATTTTTTCGTACAGATAAATATACAATAAAAGATAATGCCAAATATCATTTCCCTATGTCTTGTCATTTGCCTTCGAAAAAATCACGAACTTTACCTACTTTTTGACGTTCTAGATGAGAACCTCCCCTTAAGGATCTTAAAGCGGGAAATTTGATTTTTTTTTTAAAAAAACTCACGACTTATAATTGAAACATCAATGAACAACATTAACGAAACTTTACGGAACAGGTTATACTCACCTGCAGTTGATAGCTGGCCTTTAAATTGACATATCGATAGACCACTTAGGGAAATTTGAACCCAAGATACGGTATTTTTAAATTTTGAAGAAATTATAGGTATGGAAATCAAAGTACTATAAAAGAGAGTTTTAATTTAAAAAGGCCATACTTAGATAGTTAGTGGAATGGAAGTACTTTTCGATATACAATAGCCTACAATAAAGGTTCGTGGGATGAATAATATATATACATTACTACGATCTATCGTCAATAAAAATCAATTTAGGCACGTTCGTGGTAAGTTTGTAATATCAAGTATTCACAAAGATACAATTAATGTATATTAGTAGAAAAAAATATTAATTTTCGCGACAAGAGACTATGTAATGTATTTCTCGTAGATTATTATATTTAGTATCTATTTATTTCTTAGTTATTTTTGTAATGATTTTTTTGACAGTTTTGGAAATTCATACATATTTTACTCAACATTTTGCAACAAATTTTAAAACTCCTTTTCAATTTTTCCAGATTTGTTGTATGTATTTGCCATCGCAACAGCACACTCAAATATATCATTAACGACTTTTAAACTCTTTTTCCTTGGCTTCTTGGTTTACTATTAGTTTCCCACGATCTAAGATCATCTTCTAAGAATTCAAAGGAAATATTGCATGCAGTGAATAATTTGATACTATAAGTTATCAAATTTTCGATTTTAACTGTTTTGATATCTTTAGATGAAATTGAAATTTTAGAAGCAACTTTTGTTCTTCCTGGTTTATTTAGAGCATCAATCATATCTTCTTTTCAATTGCATCAATGCGGTCATCAAAAAAAGATAGCCCTACAAGAGTTTCACTCACATAACACAAATGTTCAGGAAATGTTTTCACAGTTGCATTAGTTATTTCGCTTTTGATTTTTTTATATTCCTAAAGGTTGAGCAATTTTAAATCATTAAGTGGGGCTAAAGTTGAGCATTGACAGGTATACCAGTATTTCAAATAAATATTCACTATACATATGATGAACTGCCTCAAATTAGAAAGTTGACAATTTTCTAATGCACTCACTTCCGAATTTCGGAAAAGATATATTTTTAAGGCATACATCGAGCTCTATAAACTGCTCCAGGAGCTTTAATAGTAATACACTTTGGTCGATGTTCTCCCAAGAATAGCAAACTGAGATGAAGAAACTCTTTATAAACATCTTTTCGTTGATGATTATCTAATTGTTCATTTATAAATGAAACCAACTGTCGACGAATGTTTCTGTTGAATGAGGACTACTTTATTACTCAGAGCAGACTCAATATTATTATTTTCCCAAGCCTTCTTAAAATGTTCAAACAATTCAATGTTTGGACCTGTAGTAGGTTCAAAAAGGTTATCGAAGGCAGAACTTACGACCAACTCAAGCATATGATGGCGACATGCTAAATATATAAGATCCTTTTTCAATTTTTTTTATAACAAAACGCAAGCCCCTTTATGAATATCCCGTATTAATTGCTGTACTATCAGCACTTGTAAACCGGAAATCTACTAAATTATATTTTACGAATAAACTGTATATAGCTTGAGCTTGCGCTTCACCAGTTGAATTATTTAAAGTTGGAACTCCAAGTAATTTTTGTACATTTACACCTGTAACGCTAACAAGTAAGTGTTCTATTAAGCGTGAACTTTATAAGTCGCGGAGGCGCTTCCCATCTCAGTCAAAACGTCACTATTTTTCAAGTTTTCACTGAAAGAATTACGGACTTCTTGTGCTACAATCTCACGCTCTTTTTTCTATCTTCCTATGCAATTCGATCTATTTCTGTACCTGCAGAATTTAAAGCACAAGTAGCAATAAAAGCAGCTCTCCTGCATTGAAAATGAAATTTTCTCACTATTGTCAAGGAACACGTTGTGTTCACTATTTTTAAGAAATTCGAGGGTTATAACGGTATATAGCAACTTTTAGTGAGCGCGCGCGTCTTGGATCCAAGCAGGACTTTTAATTTTCGCGAAATGACTTTTTTTCAAACTGCGCACAGTTAATCTCCAGATTGGCTGAACCGATTTTAATAAATCTTAGCGTGTTTTGTTTATTAGCATGTTCTGCAGGGTAATCGACCACAATTTGGCAAACAAACATAAAAATAAAAAATTTAGCAACGAAAAAACTATGAAAAAAGGTCGTTTTTTACCCTTTTTTTGTCAAACATCCACCATCCTTTTTTTTTATCGATTTTTTAGTAATGGGGGTAAATTACCCTTTTCGAAACCTTCCTCTTTAAGAAACTTTTTGAAGTTTTGGTTTCAGACTGACCAATCCTGAGATGAGCTGTCCGCATTGGGACAAGGATTTTTGGAGCACCCAAATTTGGCGCCCTCTATAAATTAGAAAGAAAAAAATTAAAATAGGATTTTTTTTTGTATTGTCAAACAATTAAGTCATGTTTTGAAAAAAGTTGTGTAAGTATATTTCACAAAGGAGCTGAGAAACAAATACTTGAAAATTTGCTTGTTTTTGGCCTTCTAGTCGGTAATACCACAGACAACATAATCATGATTAGATTATCTTTGGTAATACATAGTACCTTAAATCATTGGATTTCCTTACGAAATCGCAGATGATGCTCGGAAAGCAAATTGAGGCGTTTATTTATTTATTTATTTATTATCAAAGCTTCGTCAGTGCTGATCTGGCGCTTCGTAAGGTCGAAATCAATGTGATCGAAGTTGCAGTTAAAAAGTCGCGACATCAATGAAGCCGGCACATTTAACCCATAATTTGTGTGGTGGGGCGGAATGTAGAAAAAGTTATAATTCCTCAAGGAGCGAGAGCGGACATTTATTTTAAAATAATCAACCAATTTTGGAGAGTTAATTGAGCCTTGTATGCACTCAAAAGCGAAAACAGTCCTGCAAATATCTCTTCTTTTCTCAATGGAGGGCAAAGAAAGGAGCTTTAGCCTATCGGTGTAGGGTGGGAGAGAATCGGTAAATTCTAAGTATACATGCATTTACATATTATGTGCATTTATGTGTGATTCAGAGACACTAACCGAGAAGAACTTTCAACTGAAAATTGAAAATATGCAGACATGCTTGCTCTTTTACTTTGTCTTTTATTAATCAGGTTTAGCAGAGAAAATATCACTGCGCCCTTTATTCAGTTTTCTTGTCTTTCGCTTTTTATTAAATTTAAAGTTTTATGTAAAAAATTCTCTAGCTAAAACTTATACTAACAAGGAAACGTTCTAAGGTGTGTCTCACCGATTTTGATGAAATTGAAATATGTTATAGAGTATCGAAAAATAAGAGATTATTTATTTATTTTTTTATATAAATTGGACTATCTTTCAAATGTTTGTCCGCCATGTGAGATCCGCCATTTTGAATTTTTTAAATATAACATCAAATTCGTAATCAGCGACTGCAAAAACCCCTTAATACTGGTTTTCACGAAAAAACTGATGTCTGAAAGAATATACATCATTCACGTGTTAGTGCTAGGCGTTGTTTACCCCCTTGAGGAACTTTTTTTTACGAAAACGCAAAAACAGGTCATCTTTATTTTTCAAAATCGTATGTAAAAAAATATTTTTCAATGATTTTTAACTAAAACTGTTATTTTTGTAACGCAAAAATTTAAAAAAAAAATCGTCTTTCTGCAAATAAAAATAAGAGTTGCCACCCCGGGAACCGGATTACTTACAAAAGGTTAGTATATTTATGAGACATCATTTCCATTTTGTTTCATTCAAAAAAATTCATTAGAACTTGAAATATTTGGTGGTAAACTTTAGGGGTGGTTTCCACCTCCTAAATGTGCGTATCCGCAGATAAAAAAAATACGTATGTCTTATTTTTCGTTACTCTATAACATATTTCAATTTCATCCAAATCGGTGAACCTGAGAACGTTTCCTTGTAAGTGTTTTAACAAGACTGTTGATTCTGTAATGCGTTCACTTCTGAGATGGAATTTCGGAGACTCAAATGGAAACGAGAACCAAATGTTTGTTCTCGCAGTGTCGCAGAACTTTAAAAAGGTTGCGATAAAGAAACTTATCCAACTATTCATTTTCTCTTAAATGTTTTAATTACGCTGGCCATGTCAAGAATAACCTACTCAGAAGATCGACTAAACGGTTTAGCATTGATGTATCAGGTCGTTACATATGAACTTTCCACTTTCTTTTTCATTTTAAAAGTGATCCTTGTAGATTTGTTGTGTAGAATTAAAAGAAATAAATTAATTTTATTCGAAAGTAAGTGGTCTGTACTTTTTTATGGTGGACGATTTTTTTTTCTTTTTCGCTCAATATAGTCGTCTCTTTTACTCTTATAGGAAATGCTGCCTTCAAGAGATTTAAGAGTAATTTTCCTTTATCACTTTAAAAAAGGGACAAATGCAACTGCAACGGCGCGGGATATAAACTGCGTTTTTGGCTCATGTGACTAAAGAACTGTCCGAAACTAATTCTCTATGCGAGAATCGCTGTGAATAAGTGGAGGCGCGAAAGCACCTGTACGACCACTTACCAAACTTATCCGGCCGTGTCGATTAGCAACGTCGTAGCAGTAATAACAGGACATTGTCTTGTAGGCAGACATGCCAACAGATTAGGCGTTTCAGCAAAATGACTTCTGCAGAAGTTGTCAGAACGAGGAGGAAGAGGAGAGTATCAACCACCTCCTCTGTCACTGCCCAGCGCTTGCGCGGCATAGATACCAGCACCTGGGCGCTACCTTCTTTGATGACCTGTCGGACCTGAGTTCGAAGAACGTCAGGGACATTGAACGCTTCATCAAAGACTCGAAGTGGTTCAACGGTTAGTTTAAACGGGGTCGTCTCATGTGGTATCACAATAGGCCTTGTGTAAGCCTAAGTCTGCCTTTGGCAGCAACAACAATCTAACCTAACCTAACCTAACTGGTTCTCCAAATTTAGGGAAGGAGATTTTTCACTTGAAAACATGGCTAGAGGTCGTCCTCAAGAAGTCATCGATAATGCAGATCTAGGGGCAGCGGTTGAAGAGGATCCGTCTACAACGGTGCGATGTTTAGCTGCAAGGTTCAACGTCTCTAGCGCAACCATAAGTCGTCACCTTTCTTCTGTTGGAAATGTGAAAAAACTCGAAAGGTGGGTGCCTCACCTGCTGACACCAGCGAACATTCTTCGACGCTTGGAAGTTGCCAGTTCTTTGATCAATAGAAATCGTGTGGATCCATTCTTGCATCGGATTGTTACCTGCGATTAAAACTGGATCCTATATGATAACAGAAAGAGGTCAGGACAATGGTTGGATGCAGATGAAGCTCCAAGAGAGATGCCTAGAGCACCTCTTCATCCAAGAAAGGTTATGGTGCCGATATGGTTGGCCAGTGAACCATTACGGTAGAGTCGTATTGCGGGGATTTGGAAGATATGCACCGTAAATTACGTCAAAAACAGCCTTCACTAGTGAATAGGTATGGGCCTATCCTGCTTCAAGACCTCATATTGCACAAACAACGGTGTTAAAGCTAGCAGAGTTGGGATACGAAGTATTGCCTGACCCACCGTAGTCACCGGACTTGTCATCTACGGATTACCACCTTTTCCGATCTTTAGACAACCACCTAAGAAATAGACAATTTCCGAACCGTGACTCAATAATTGGGGCCTTCAATGACTTTTTGAACAATAAAGATAGAGCTTTTTTTAATAATGGAATTTTCTCATTAGAAAGTCGATGGCGATAAACCGTTGAAGCGAATGGAAAATATTTTGAAGAATAAAATTAGTTTTTTACTGAAATATGTCATTTTAATTTTATACCCTAAAAACGGACATTTCATATGTAACGACCTGATATATGCATCGTAATGTAGAATTAGATCTTGACGCTATTACAGATATTTACGCTAAAAAAAGAAACATCGGTTAAATTTTGTGCTTTAAATTTTATTGGTTTTGATATTAGCCAGACTTTTACCAGCGCTCAAATTAAAGGTCTTGATGCCAACTATATAATGCATATGAAATAAAAGCAAAATCTAAGGTATAATATATGTAGTGTTACCAAGAATCAATCGACTCCCCAGCGGACCTTACCGTTTGCAAAAATTATTATATGAAAATCAAGTAAATCGCTTCTGACTCGGGATGTCAAAAAAGGTAAATGACGACGAATGGCAGATTCAAAAGGGCATAATTTTACGAAACTTTTGGCGCCTTATACGTCTCTCAAAAGTTTTATATACAGGCATTTGAACAAAAGTTTTTTTTTCGAATTTGCGAAATATACGTATATGAACAAAATAATGATTCCGTCGTGTTCAGCACAACATTTTACGCCGAATGGCTTCATTTAAAAAAAAAAAGGGTTTCAAACCTTAGAGAGCTAAAAATTTGCACAGGTTATATTTTTATGCTAACCAATAAGTGTGCAGTCAAATCAAAAGGGATCAGGTGTACAACTTCGCCTACTTGGCAGGAATGAAAACAATTCAATTATTGATTAATTCTTGATAAAAATTTGTTTTTTTTAAGTGCGAATAGCGGAGTTCATCAGTTATTACTACAGATTTTAATGCCATTGAAATTCCAATAAATCAAAAAATAATCTTCTCAGGTAATTGAAAAATTGCTAGTTTACTTTCGAAAAGGTTAAGGAAGTTATAATTTCTTTTTAAAAAAACGGAATATTTTTTGCTAATAATAACTAGTTAAATTAATAACTAACATTTGTAAAGAAATTATGCTATCGCATTATTATACTAATAACCTGTAATAATTGATTATGTCTGAAAGTTAAAAGATACTAACAATAGTTGGACTTGAAATAATGCGATAGAAAAATAAAAGTTTATATAATTTCATCTAGTTAATTATCTAAATCTCGTAAACAAATGTATTCGAAATAAATTAAAAATAATGAATCACTTTTATCTTTTTGTAATCTTTTACTGCGAATCATACATTAAACCTAAGTGATGAATTACACAGCCACAAAAAAAAAAATGGTCTGTACTTTACATGCGATATATGTTTTTCGATGTATTTTCGCGCGCTGAGCACGAATCTGCAGTCAAAATTGAGCCATCACATCACAGTTAGTTTATAACCTCAAAAAACAGGTAAAAAATAGCAAAAATCCGGATAAATGTGCAAGGAAAAATACAGGCATTTTTTTTTTATATTCAGATATATATTTTTATGTAAAAGAACCCCATGAATCCAAATCCACCGTTAGAGTTGAGGTGGCACGTCACGTTTTTTTCCTAACCTCAAAAAACCGGGTCAGAAATATCGATTTCCAAAAATCAACCGATTTACACTAAATTCGGTATGTGGGGGTTTTAGGTGTCACTGATCACGAATCTAAAGTCAGAGTTGCGAAATTCAAGATGGCGGACCCAATATGGCGGGCGAAATTTTCGAAAATCAACCGATCTTCGCCAAATTTGGTATGAGGTGGTTTTTGGGATCGCTGATCACGAATCTGAAGTCAAAGTTGCAAAATTGAAGATGGCGGACCTAATATGGCGGGTGAGATTTTCGAAAATCAACCGATCTTCGCGAAATTTGGTATGAGGGGGTTTTTGGGATCGCTGATCACGAATCTGAAGTCAGAGTTGCAAAAATCAAGATGGTGGATCCAATATGGCGGACAAGATTTTCGAAAATCAACCGATTTACGCCAAAGTATATAAAATCGATGGAAAAAGACTTACAGCCAATTCAGTTTAAAATTTGAGAACGGTTTGGAGAGCGTAAATCATAAGTCTCCATGGGCACTAAGGGGCCATCCATAAATTACGTCACACGTTAAGGGGGAGGGAGGGGGTCAACGAAGTGTGACATCTTGTGACAAGTTGGGGACGGGGTCATAAGCTTTGTGATGTCACATGTATAAATCTAAAGTATTAAAACTCTAAACTTCCTAACGTAAAATTTTAAAATATTATCAGCTCCATCAATATTATTATTATATGTGTAATAAAAATAAACAAAATATACAGGACGAAGTTAACACCTTATGGCGAAGTTTGAAAAGTAGTGACAATGTTGAAGGTGAAGTGAAATCGAAAATCAAAGAATTGCAAATAAAATTGACGAAAAAGAAAGCGACGCTTATAGATTTTGTTTCAAAAATTCCTTGGTCCTCAAAACCACCAAAACAACTAGAGCTCTTGGGCGTAGTTCAAGTTTTGTTGCGACTTGATTCGATGAATAGTTTTGATTTTACAGCCGTTTATTTACGGGAGCGTAATCGTATTTTGTTTATAAAAAATAGACGCACAGGGTATTCTGCACACAGGCTGTCATACCCAACAACCCCTCAAAGTTTCATTGAGTACCAAATTTTTTGCCCTCACCCATGTATGTCTGTCCGTTCGGAGTAATCTCGAAAGATACAAATAATTTTGGGAGAGCTGTTTTAGTTTAATAATTTTAAAATTTAAAATTTGCAAAATATGTGACGTCACACTAGGGTAGGGGGGGTCACACAAATGTGACCGCCTGTGACAAGGACGGGGGGGGGGGGGGACTTCAAAAATCATGAAATTCATGTGACGTAATTTATGGATGGCCCCTAAGATGAAAAATGGACAGTTTTTTAATTACAGAGGGTTGAAGTCCGCACAGCGCAACATGTCGCAAAGGCACTTGCAGCACGCTCCTCCAGAGTCCTACACCTACATCCACACATACCTAACACAGTAACACCCACACATCCACACACCCCCCCTTTCTGAACGTTAAACGCCTTCTAACCTTCCTTTTTTCGACTATATCTAATTCTTTTTTCTGTAAACGATCTATTTACAGATTTTCTGCATAATTGCTTTTTTCTTCTTCGCTTTTTGGTCGCCTCTCTCTTAAGTGACCAACAATAGTCCGGCAACATATTATCGTCCCATCTTCCTTGGTATCGATTTTCCATAACTTTTATATCTTGGTGAAAGCGTTCACCCTGCTCTTCACTGTAATCACCAACGTTGTCTGGAAATTTATCGATATGAGAGTCTAAAAAATGTAGTTTTAAGTTCATTAAACAGCCTAAATTTTTAAAATGTTTAACAAGTTTACCAACAATTTGTTTGTAGTTAGGACTTTTTTCGTTTCCCAGAAAATGTTCTACCACTTCTTTAAAACTAAGCCAAGCAGCTTTTTCAACTTTGTTCATTTTGGTAATAAATACTTTATCTTGGAACATCTTTCTAATTTGTGGGCCATCAAATACTCCTTCCTTAATTTTAGCATCAGATTATTTTGAAAATGTTTCATACAAATACTGGAAGCACTGGCATTCTTTGTTTAATGCTTTAGTAAATTGCTTCATTAGCCCAAGTTTTATATGAAGAGGAGGGATAAGAATTTTCTTAGGATCTACTAAGGGCTCAAATAAGACGTTATCAGCACCGGGAATGAACGATTCTCTTGCTGGCCAAATTTTTTTATTATAGTGGTTTACTCTATCCCTACTATTCCACATGCATAAATAGCAGGGAAAACGTGTAAATCCAGGCTGTTGCCCAAGCATTATTGTCAACATTTTCAGATCTCCGCAGATCCCCCAGTTATGGTCAGTATATTTTATTTTTTCCAAAAGCACTTTCAAGTTAACATATTTCTCATCCATGACTGTTGAATGAGCGATTAGAATGGCAGCATAAACATTGGTGTTGTGCAGCAAAACTGCTTTTATACTATGTTTGGAAGAATCTATGAACAATCTCCACTCTTCAGGTTTGTGCAGATTTTTTACGTATTCATCCATTCCATCAGTACAATATGCAAGTGACAGTGCATAATCCATTGTGAAATATTTCCGGAATCCTTTATCCCTGTGTCTATAAAATGAAACTCTTGTTTCAGGCTGAAGAAAATTCCTCTTTTTTAAAAATGAAGCTAAATGCTTTGAACCATCTTTAGGTAAACCTAAATCTCGAACAAGATCATTAAGTTCCAGCTGTGATATTAATTTCGGTTTTGATTTACCATAATATGGAACGAATTCTGCGTTAGTGTCACTATCAGTGTGATCAGTATTAACACTTTCTTCAGCAGACAGGTCATCAGTGTCAAAGCATTCTTCGATAGATTCGCAGTCCATATTTTCTGCATTATCTGATGAGCTGCGATCATGGGTTTCCATAGCATCAGCATTAATAGATTCGGAGATTGAATCAGCTTCAATTGGTTTTTTCACTGATGAAACCTTTCCGTATGTCTTATTTTTTTGGTTGTGCCTTGTTATGTTATTCATACAAAAATAGCAGTCATTTTCGCTTTGAGGTCTATTCCATAATGCTGGTGTAGAATATTTGATGACTTCTTTATTTTTTTCCTTATCCCAGCGATACAACATCATTTTGCAAGAACCGCAGATGATATTTGGAACCCACTTTGTATCCTGGTGAAGTAATTCAAAGCCAAAACAATCTTCATACATTTTCTTAATAGTATCCGTTATAGGTACTCTCATCTTTCTTACTACTTACTAGTAATGTGAGTAATTCAAGGGGTTTGGTGGCTTGCAAGCGCGTTTCACCTCAGCGTGGCTAGATATCCTTTTGTTCCTCATTCAAGGTCCTTGTGCCTGAGGAACTTTTTTCTGCGGTGACAGCTCCTATTATATGGCCACAGAACTGTATTGTTCGGGAATTTGTGAACAATCGCAACGCTAAATCGTAAAAATCGCCAGCATCTTCAAAAAACTCGCCAACGATATCTCGTTCTACTACGGCAACGTAAGTGGACTACGATCCAAGACGACGCAACTTTATTTAAAAACTGCTGACCTCTTTTTTGACGCTATTTGCCTCACAGAAACCTGGCTATGTGGTGAGTTTTCGGATGCTGAACTTTGCTGTCCTGGCTACGTTGTTTTTCGCCGAGATCGTCATGGTTCTTCTCTCAGCGCCCCCGTCGGGGGAGGCGTGTTGCTTGCTGTTCGAAGCGACATTCCATGTCGCCGTATTGATCTCCCAGACTCCAGCGATACCGAAATTCTATGCATTGCCATGACTCTTCCGAGGAGATGTGTATATGTGGCTGTTGTCTACGTCTCACCCAAATCTTCGTCTGGTTCTTATGATCAACTAGCCATCCAAGTCGACAAGATCGCTGGCTTAATGAGGACACACGACGAGTTCCTACTCTTTGGTGACCTTAACCTGCCATCCTTCTCCTGGACGCGCTCATCAGACGAGAATATTCTCTCCCCCTCTCTCGCCAGTGCTCCGCATTATGCTGCTACTTTTATTGACAATTTGTTGGCTTCCGGACTATCACAGACCTGCAGCATTGCTAATGCCAACGATAAATTTTTGGACCTGATCTTTTCGTCGAATCCGGACTGTACAGCTACATCACGCTGCCCAACACCTCTCTTAACCGAGACTGGACATCATCCTGCTATTAATGTTTCTTTGACCACCGATCCGTTCGATTTAAATTCTCTTGTTCCCATTGATTTCTGTTATGACTTCAAAAAGGCTGACTTTAATTTAATTAACCAATGGCTTTCTCAGGATTGGAGCCTTGTCGTTGGGGAGCGTGACATTGATCTGGCTGTCAATAATTTTTATAATATCTTGTCTTGTTGCTTTTTGCACTGTGTCCCAGTCCGCAAGTCTCGCGGCTCGCGTACCAGTCCTCCGTGGTTTAATTTCGATTTGACACATTTAAAGAACCTAAAATGTAAGGCCTGGAAAAAGTTCAGCCTCTCTAGGGACGACGCGGATTATAACGCCTACTTTTCTCTTCGAACCCAGTTCATTGAAGAGCTGGAATCATCCTATAAAATCTACTTGAACATTACGAAGAGTTCTTTGCGCGATAATCCAAGACGGTTTTGGAATTTTGTTAATTCCAAGCGTGGTTCCGATGATCCCGCATCACTTAGTTTCGGCGATACCAATTCTGACGATCCACAAGCGATTTCTAATCTCTTTGGTGATTTCTTTGAGTCTGCTTTCCTGCCCGTTAACTGTGATATCGATGTCTGTGATACTAGTTATAAGGATTTCTTGTACTTGACGACGCTTCCGCCGACTTCTTTAGGTATTAAGGATTTACCAGTTGACGAAGTTAAGCTTCTTTCCAAAATATCGAGCTTAACTGATAGTTTCGCTTGCGGGCCGGATGGAATTCCGGCTGCTCTCATTAAGCGATGCTGCGAGTCGCTGGCCCCTATTCTTTGTTATTTATTTAATTTATCCTTGTCTTGTGGTTTTTCCTACACCTTGGAAACTTTCCACCATTTTGCCCCTACACAAAAAGGGTTCCAAGTGTGACATATCGAATTACAGACCTATCGCTAATTTGTGTTGTGTGGCTAAACTTTTCGAGTCAATGATCTGTGACACTCTGTATTTTCACTGCAAGCCCTTTCTTCATTCATTCCAACACGGCTTCCTCAAGGGGAAATCCACCACCACTAATCTTTTGGAATTTTCCTCCTTCTGTTTATCAAATATTGAAAAGGGTAAGCACGTTGATTGCATTTTCACTGACTTCAGTAAGGCTTTCGACCGAATTAATCACACAACTCTGCTTGATAAATTATCGCATTACGGCTTTCCGCTGCTTTTTACGAAGTGGCTTTCATCTTATTTGTCTAATCGTTCTCTGCGGGTCTCATTTCGTAATTGTTTATCAAGGGAAATTTTTATTACATCCGGTGTACCTCAGGGCAGTCATTTAGGTCCGCTTCTGTTCATCATTTATTTAAATGATCTTTCTTTGTGACTGCCCAATTCAAGAATTCTTTGTTATGCCGATGACGCCAAGATTTTTCGCGTAACAAATACTGAGCATGACTGTAATTTATTAAATTATGACCTGGATAATTTTCACAAATGGTGCTTGTCTAATCATCTTCCCCTTAACATTGAGAAATGCACCTATATGTGTTTTTCACGCAAGAAAAGTATTGTTTCATTTGCTTACTCTATCGACGGATGCTCGTTACAAAAACTTGACAAGACGAAGGATCTGGGTGTCTGGCTTAACAGCCAGTTTTCTTTTGAAGATCATATCGACGCGATAGTGGGTAAAGCTGGTGCGACCCTGGTCTTTGTTAAGCGCTGGTCGAAGGAGTTTAATGATCCCTATATCACCAGGACTCTTTTTTGTACCTTCGTTAGGCCTATCCTTGAGTACGCCAGTCTGATTTGGTCTCCGTTTTACGAGGCCCACATTTCTCGCATTGAGGCGGTCCAGCGGAGATTTCTCAGATTTGCTCTTCGCGATCTTCCCTGGGACAATCCCTTGCTGCTGCCTCCATATGCTGATCGTCTGAAGCTACTTAATTTGCAATCATTGGAACAACGTCGCATCACCGCTAAAATTGTATTTACTCAGGACTGTTTAGTAGGTAAAATCAATTCGCCCGAGGCCGTTGCCCTATTCAATATTTCCGTAACTGCCCGTACCGTAAGAGATCATAACTTTCTCCATGTGCCTTACCATCCAACGAATTACGGCATGAACGAACCATTCACGTCAATGTCACGCGCCTTCAACTCTCATTATTCGTTAATTGATTTTCATTTTTCGAGAGATAAAGTTAAGGGTCAGCTTCGTTGAGGTTACTTCTTGCTGCCGCGATTTTGTTATTATGCTTTCCTTGTAAGTAATCAGATTTTTTGATGAATTCGCCAATAAATAAATAAATAAATATACTTAGAACAAATATTACAAAATACATCACAGTTTTTATCGCAACTGTGAAATTGTGAGGCATCTCTACATTCATTTCCTGTAGTACTATATTCTACATGAGCCAAGTCACCCACACATGAAGAGCTACAGTCGCATGCTGGGCCTGCTTTCCCACCCTTCCCAATCTCCGACACTAGGTTTCCGAATCGCTGCATCATAATTCTCTTCCTTCTAGCTCTCATGACGGTATGAAAACCATTATCCAGGGTCTCTGCCGGATAGTGGAACAACTCCGTTGCCCACCGTGGGCACGTGGAGGTGCCCTGGTTGCAGGTTGAAGACGTAAGGCAGAAAAGCATTTTTTCTCAATTAAATGACCTTAAAGTAGATGCTGTAACCATAAATCACTATCAGGTTCATGATCAGCGACCCTAAAAACTCCCACATAAAAAATTTGGCGAAGATCGGTTGATTTTCGAAAATCTCGCCCGCCATATTGGACCCGCCATTTTGGGTCCGCCATCTTGGGTCCACCATCTTGAGTCCGCCATCTTGAATTTCGCAACTCTGACTTTAGATTCGTGATCAGTGACACCTAAAACCCCCACATACAGAATTTAGTGTAAATCGGTTGATTTTTGGAAATCGATATTTCTGACCCGGTTTTTTGAGGTTAGGAAAAAAACGTGACGTGCCACCTCAACTCAAACGGTGGATTTGGATTCACGGGGTTCTTTTACATAAAAATATATATCTGAATTTGAAAAAAAGAAATGCCTGTATTTTTCCTTGTACATTTATCCGGATTTTTGCTATTTTTTACCTGTTTTTTGAGGTTAGAAACTAACTGTGATGTGATGGCTCAATTTTGACTGCAGATTCGTGCATATATCGCATGTAAAGTACAGAACACTTTTTTTTGTGTGGCTGTGTTATTAATGATTTATTCACATTGAAAATAAAACCATTATTATAATAATAGATAGACCTTGCAAGTATACTCAAAGTTCTGAACAAGTTTTAATTTTATTATTGTACATTTTCCGAAGTTCTTGTGAATTATACTTTATTAGCAGTCATATTACAATTATATTATATAGTTCCTAATATTTTAGTTTATAAATGAGTGTTAATTCATTTGAAAGTGCTCTACATTAACATCAAAATATATTCTTGTCTATATTCTTCTCTAATATATATAAGTTATTCTATTTAAGCTTCACAGAATCTCGCATCATTTTTACATAATAATCAAAATTTACAATTTTATCCTAATTTACATTAAAATTTTGGTTTGAAAAATAAATATCCTAAACTGATCATGGGTCATTTTGGAAAAGAAATACAGAGCTATAACACGTTTTGCAATGTACAAGCGATCTGGTTACAACACAAATTTTCGCACAATGCCAGCGATACAGCAACAGATGATGTCACGTGGTTAGTCGATTGATGTTGTCTCCATCGTACCAGGAGTCCTGTTTTATGGCCGTTCCGCGTCGATTTCATGGTTTACATCAACTTTTGATTCGACTTTTGCGTGAATTCACTACTTTCTTTTCTCAATGCTATCAAAACTTAATCTCTTCCCTATATTGGAGACGTAGTCCCTAATCTCGGAGGTATGCACCCCACTATCAGTCTTCGAGCACTTAAACAGACGACCATAATACTCCTGGAAAGCCCGAATCCTTTCCTCAGCGGTGAGACGGGCCACCCTCCAACAGTAACCTTACCAAGCCCGTCCCCCCTACCCCCACAATCTTTCTAACCTCTCTGAAGGTATCAGGGCCCGGCCTAATAGCCATAAGCTTTCTATTAAAGTGGGCAATATCATAATGTCTGATCCTTTCGCTGATTATCGTATTCAGACAGTCAATACGACTAGACAGGGACCTGTAATCGTGATGCTGGCAGTTAAGATGCCTTCGGTACAGCAGCCTAAGCCTCCTGTTCCAGTTCCATTTTGTTCTAATAAGCTTGACAAGGTCAGGAGGGAATGTCATCACCTTATCCCTACCACAGCACACTCTAGTGCTGAAGGACTCAACAGCTTCTCTCAGAGAACTTGTAATATTAATGACAACATCATCTATCTCAGCCGAAGTAAGGCCCCTCTCCCAAGGCTGGGGAACGTCAGTCACGGAACCCCCAATATGAGCCCTGAACTCCTCCCAATCAACCCCAGCAAAAGACCAATATCCGAACGGGAACCTAAGTCTCAGCGTGCCAAGATCTCTGCACACATTAAGGCACACCGCCCTGTGATCTGATCGTGTCTGCTCAGAAAAGCAGTCATAGCTACCCGAGAAACTATCGAGGAGTAAGCCAGAAACAATGAAGAAATCAAGGTTGGCTCCACTTAGAGGGAACGAGGGCTCCACCGGTCCCACACAGACAAGATCAGAGTCCATGCCCTCGCCGTCAAGCCACCCAACCATCTTCCTTCCGTTAGCATTAGTGGATACATCACACCAACGAGGGCTCCTTAAATTGAAGTCGCCCCTTGCTATCACTAGAGACCCCGGTCCAGACAACCCATCCAGGAATCTCATCAAGCCCAAAACAGAAGATGCATCTGTGTTTGTCGGCAGGTAAACAGACACAAGGTGGAGCCTGGCAGGGCCAGAGCCACCACCCAACTCATCCGGGCTAATCACCACGCCGCAGACCACAGCCCCACCAATAGGAACAACCTCACAGTCAATCTCGGTCCAATCCACCCCCCTTTTAATAGCAATGGCCACCCCCTGGCCCACATCTCTTTGATCAACTGATACCCCTTAAAGAAAGTAACATCCCCGGATCTGAGATGCGTTTCACAAATAAGAACTGCTAAAGGGTCATAACCAACAATCTTCGTATCAATAGCCCGACGTTTCACCTGAGAAATTAGATTATTAATATTAACAGTAATAATCGTATGACTAAACATCTTATGGAGCAATCTTGAAAAGAAATCCTATAAGGATTAATTCTTTTTGCGATGGAGAGCTGGCAGCTCTAAACCTAGGAACAAATGTTTTTACCTTCAAGTACAGGTCATTCAGAGATAATCCGAACCTATCGCTACAAAAGGCGCCAACCTCACCGGATGGACCAAAGATATCCTCGAGTACTGGTCCAGGACGACCACCCGCTCCGACCACCTCCGCGAAAGACCTACCATCCGCGCGAACCACCTGTACCAGGGACCCTGGCACCCCTCTTCGATGCCTTTGCCTACTTAATTTTTTTCTCCAATTCCAATCGGCGTGAACAGCCCCTAAAGCTGGCAGGGTGGCCAAATGTTCCACAATTTTTACAGAAGAGTGCCTCACGTCTAGCGCTCTTATTTATCTCGCACTTCCCTAGTTCGTACGTACCACCGCACTTAACACAAACTCTCTTATAGGCACAATTGGAGGCCGTATGTCCAAAGCGCTGGCAGTTGAAACACTGCAGGGGTCCGCTCCGCCGAAGCGCCTCCCATCTCACCTTATGGTGAAGAACCTGAACTATACTCGAGGCACTCAGCCTATCCTCCTCGCACGCGAAAGAGACAAGTATCCAACCTCGACCGGCTACGCTACCAGATCAGTCAATACCTCCTCCGACGAATAGCCGGGATGTACACCCTTCAAGATCGAGGGGAAAGATCTAGCCTCCCTAGGAGTGAAGGTAAATGGACCGCAACCCTCATCGCGCAGCCACTGAATAATGCGGCCATGTATTTTCAAAGAATCAACCAGTATTTTACTGGTTTTAGGCTTATATATCACCTCATACTTCAGGGAAACATTGGACTCACCAGAGAAACCTATTGCAAAGTCAAGCAGCTCCCTAATGCGGCCAGATGGAACAAAAATCGGAGGACAAAACTTAACTCCAGCCCTTACAGCACCTGCGTCCGGCAAGGGGCCTCCAGAGTTACCATTCTTAATTTTTTTTTTTTTTTTTTTGGTTTTGTCAAGATCAGGGAAAGGACCAAGAAACGAATTCAACCGCGGTGCCTCCCTGGATTCTTCAGTAATATTTTTTTTATTTATTTTGTTATTACTCTTATTAGATTCAGTAAAACCATTATTCTTTTTGTTTTTTGTTTTTTTTTTGTACCCGGAAGGGGCCTCAGGGACGGTGCCCGATTTAATTTTTATATTACTAATTATTTTAAGCTTGTCAGCCTTATTATTATTATTTCCATTGGAGACGGATCCAACAGCCCGGACTGCTACACTATCGTTAGTATTAACATTCCATCCATCCATATCCAACAAATTTGGCATATTTTTAAGATTCATCTTACTATCTTTAGTTTTAGGTCTAGCAATACTATTACTAAAATCACCTTGAACATTCAGAAGACCCGCAGGATCATCGCCATCGTCAACAGGACCGAGAGAAGCTCCATCAGCGCTGACATCATTGGGGCAGGAACAAGAACTACCTACTACTACTACTACTAAATAAATAAATAAATAAATAGGACCCAGTCAACTGACCAAAGGAGCGAGGCCGACCACCGCCCCACCGGATCTAGAAAAAACAGAAAGTGAAGGAGAAGGGCGCCTCCAGCGTCCAGCAATTTGACCCTCAGCGGGCGCAAAATCACAGCCACAACTACTTCCATACTCGGTAAGAGATCCGAGACTACGGCTCAGCCCATATGTGTGGTCCCTAAGAACCTCAGTGGAGTGCGAGGATCTCCCAGCCGAGACCGTAATCGAGCCCGCTATCGAAGAACATGACCCAGGTGATCCCCCAGCGCCGGAGCAGCGACCTCCCGCACGATCAGCATCAGTACCGCCAGCCGCAGGGCCCACCCAGCCCAGTGGAGCGCCCCCCCCCCCCCCCTCCCCCCCGACGAATCAGCATCAAACATGTCCTCAGACAAGGTACCACAGGAACCAGCATCACATCCAGCAGCAACAGCGGCACCAGTTCCACCAGATGACTCATCAATCGAGGCAGCTGTACCAAGCAATTTCTGCGCCGTATTAGGCTTCAGCGATGCCGATGACGTCATAAAAGAACCGCTACATTCGGCTTTAACAACTGAGGCAGGCCTCAACAGCAATGGGGCCGAAGACGCATCCACAGGCCCACCCGCCTCTAACATTTCCTTTTTGAGCCTCCTTTGTCTGCCGGAGCAGGGGCGAAGCTCCATGCTGCAGCCAGAATTAATTCTGGCTGATTTACGCGGTGCAGCACCGCATACCTCAAGTCTACTTATGGGTACAACACCGTCAATGCCTGGCCCAGGGGAAGATGCCGTGGCGCCAGCAGCCCCATTATTTTTTTTTTTTGAGCGCCTCTAGTGAATTGTCCGCAATAACAATTGACCAATCACGCAGCAATCACCCAATAAAGCGCAATTACCAGCCACTCAATGAATTCATAAAACTCGATATCGCCGCAATACAAGATTTACAGTTTTACAATATTATGAATCTTGACTTTTTATGTTTATCAATCCACAATAGTTTTACTCACAAAGTTCTTTTAGTTATTGAAACACAGCACAGCAGTCACAAAATGGCCGCCTGAATTTCACAATGCTACAGGGAACAGCAAGTAGAGCACATCCGCTCCTCACTACAGTCAGATGCAAAGTGGCCTGTCAAGTAGGCGAAGTAGTACACCTGACCCCTTTTGATTTGACTGCACACTTATTGGTTAGCATAAAAAAATAACCTGTGCAAATTTTCAGCTCTCTAAGATTTGAAACATAATTTTTTTGGAAATGAAGCCATTCGGCGTAAAATGTTGTGCTGAACACGACGGAATCGTTATTTTGTTCATATACGTATATTTCGCAAATTCGAAAAAAAAACTTTTGTTCAAATGGCTGTACATGACTTTTGAGAGACGTATAAGGCGCCAAAAGTTTCGTAAAATTATGCACTTTTGAATCTGCCATTGGGCCATTGCACACGTGTATTCTCGCAGCAGTATTCAAAGCGTTTTGACAACGCACAGTGGAGAATCAGCGTTTCCACACGGGTATTCCTGCTGCTGATGCACATTGCTGTACGAATAAGAATTAACATCGCTTACTTCTCCCCTATAAAATCGGTTTGAATACGCTGCGAAAATACACATGTGGAATGGCCCATTCGTCGTCATTTACCTTTTTTGACATCCCAAGTCAGAAGCGATTTACTTAATTTTCATATAATAATTTTTGCAAACGGTAAGGTCCGCTGGGGAGTCAATTGACTCTTGGTAACACTACATATATTATACCTTAGATTTTGCTTTTATTTCATATGCATTGTATAGTTGGCATCAAGACCTTTAATTTGAGTTTGAGCGCTGGTGAAAGTCTGGCTAATATCAAAACCAATAAAATTTAAAGCACAAAATTTAACCGATGTTTCTTTTTTTAGCGTAAATATCTGTAATAGCGTCAAGATCTAATTCTACATTACGATGCATATATCAGGTCGTTACATATGAAATGTCCGTTTTTAGGGTATAAAATTAAAATGACATATTTCAGTAAAAAACTAATTTTATTCTTCAAAATATTTTCCATTCGCTTCAACGGTTTATCGCCATCGACTTTCTAATGAGAAAATTCCATTATTAAAAAAAGCTCTATCTTTATTGTTCAAAAAGTCATTGAAGGCCCCAATTATTGAGTCACGGTTCGGAAATTGTCTATTTCTTAGGTGGTTGTCTAAAGATCGGAAAAGGTGGTAATCCGTAGATGACAAGTCCGGTGACTACGGTGGGTCAGGCAATACTTCGTATCCCTACTCTGCTAGCTTTAACACCGTTGTTTGTGCAATATGAGGTCTTGAAGCAGGATAGGCCCATACCTATTCACTAGTGAAGGCTGTTTTTAACGTAATTTACGGTGCATATCTTCCAATTCCCTGCAATACGACTCTACCGTAATAGTTTGACCGGGTTGCAGGAACAAATGATACACTTAGTTAGGTAGGGACAATCTATCACACGAAGGTGTCTCCCTGCCTCCTTGACATCATAGAAATGCTGTCCTAAAACTGTTGTGAGAAATTCGAAACCAAACGAAAGTTATAGCTATATATACGTAACGATATATACCGGTTTCTATAGATTTGGAGCGTCGTACAAAAACTTTAAACGCGTTTTTCTCGAAACTACTTTTTTTCAACTCGTACCATTGATATCTCAAATTCTGCTACATAGGTTTAAAAAAATCAAAAAGCATACGACTCATCAACATCAATACTGGGACATAGACCTTTAAAAATGCATAAAAGTACCCCACCCTCTTTTTTATACACATACTTTCCCCCCAAAACATGGCCAATTTTTAGAAAAACAGTCCTAAAAAAATTTAAAAAATTAAAAGTACCATTTTTATAAGCCTATGTCCTAGAAAAAAGTCTAAAGAACAAAACCCATTTTGAATTTTTTCTTTATCTTCTCCAGGAAGACCGCAGGAACTGGTACCAGCTAAAAAGGGACTTTTCGTACAACATCCTCTATTGCCGCAAAACGTAACAAAAAAAGAAAAAAAATTTTGTTGTATACTTCAATGCCTATATATTCAATATATCAAAAAAGTTTTTTGAATAAATGCAATAGAGTTTAAAAAAAAAATTCCAAAAAAAGTAATTTTTTTGTCCATTTCAATGAGAATGTCCCCTTAAGAAAATAAACAATAAAAAATCTTCAGCCGGTGACGGTATTTCTAATTTTGTCCTGCGCAAAATCGCTAGGGACATTGCTCCTTTCCTGACGGTTGTTTTTAACAATTGCATCATTCTGGGATGTTTTCTGAATTGCTGGAAGATTGCTCAGGTGGTGTCTGTACACAAGGGGGGCCTTTCCAGGGAAATAGCGAATTTTAGACCTATCTCTATGCTGTCCAACATAGGGAAGGTCTTTGAAATAATCACACTTTGGGAGGTTGAGGACTTCTGTCTGGAGGAAAATATTATCCCCAGCACTCAGTTCGAATTTGAAAGGGAGCACTCCAAGGAGCATGCTTTGCTTTACCTGCACAGTGAGATCGCGGATGGTCTTAGGGCTGGTGAGTATACGGTGACGTATTCCTTGGATCTACAGAGAGCTTTTGATATGGTCTGGGTCTAGGGACTGGTGTTCAAGCTGATCAGGCTCGGCTTTCCACGTAGGGTGGTATTGTTGAAAGTTGGCCGCCATATTGGATCCGCCATTTTTAATTTTTCAAAACGCCAGGTCAATTTCTGAAGAGTAAAGATAGACCAAAAATTTAAGCCCAAAAACAATTTTCTAGTTCTCCATGATTTTTGGTCATTTAGGTGGCCCGGTTGACGTGGAATGTCCCATATATATGTTTATATATGTATAATATATACAGGTACATATATACATATATTCATTTTCTACAAATATTTAAATTTATTATCGGTTTTCATTGATAAATTAGTGCTCGCACCTCTCTCTTGCTTCTACAGTAATATACGAAACGTAACACTCTTCTCTTTCTATCTTCACTAACTTATATCTACTTCTGGTCGCCTCGGCCCGATCACACTTTTCCTAACGCTCTCGTTACGCATTCACCAGCTTACTCCCCAAGTCAAGCGTTCGTAAAGAAGTTTTACTTTCAAAAGCATCCCCACGCTGGGATTCGAACTAGTGACCTCTGAATCCCAAGCCCAAGTGTTCACCACTGCTTTGGGAATGTGCTCCCTCTCAACTTCCGTTCGCCTCGGTCCGATCACACTTTTCCTAACGCTCTCGTCACGCATTCACCAGCTTACTCCCCAAGTCAAGCGTACCTAAAGAAGTTTTACTTCAAAAGCATCCCCACGTTGGGATTCGAATCCGTGACCTCTGAATCCCAAGCCCACCTGTTCACCACTGCACCAAACGCCGCGTTCGCCTCGGCCCGATCACACTTTCTCTAACGCTCTCGTCATGCATTCACCAGCTTACTCCCCAAAGTCAAGCGTGCGTAAAGAAGTTTTACTTCAAAAAGATTTAATTTGATATAAACTATTAGGTTGTAACATAATAATCTGATAATTTTTTAAGAAACTTTATTTTGATATTTTTGTACAATTTAGCTTAAGGGGACATTCTCTTTCAAAATTGGGAAAAAAAGCACTTTTTAAAAATTTTATTATGAAAAAACTATTATATTTACTGACAAAATTTCTTTTGGACATTGTTCAACTGTGTCTTAAGAATATAAAAAAAATTTTTTTTTTCATTTTTAGTTTCCCTTGGCTCCTGTAGAGGGCGTCGTCCAAAAGTGACGTTTTATACGGTAGGACAATTTGTGGACCTCCTGTAACAGATTTTTGAAAAATTCAAAATGGATTCTATGCTTGAGACTCTAAACTAAGGGATATGCCTCTAAAACTCATACTTTTTCATATTTTGAAGTTTTCATATGTATATTTCAGAAAAATGCGAAAAAAAAGCAATTCTTTTTTGGGGTAAGTTACCCCCGTAACAAAAGGGGTTTTTTTTTTTTAAATTTTAGAGGCATATCCTCTAGTATTTTCAATAAGTAATCGAATGCTCTTTGGTTTTTTAAAATCGGTCAAGTAGATTCGGAGAAAACCGTCCTACCAGTTTGAAAAAGGTAGTTTCGAGAAAAACGCGTTGAAAGATTTTTTACCATAATTTTATTGCATAGAAACCGGTTGTTACTCATGGGTGAGCGCTCTTACAAATATAGCTGTAACTTTTTTTCTATTACGAATTTCTTGATGAAATTTTAGGAGGGAACTTTTGAAAGTATATAGAATCCAAATATGTAAAAATCTCAAAATCGATTTTTTGACAATTTAGAAAGAGAATGTCCCCTTAACACATTCGCGGACGTGAATGCTATAGCATTCATTTTCGTAACCACATTTAAACTCAAAGCTGGATTATGGCATTCAATTCTTTATTTTTAATTTTTAACTAGTTATTTGAAACTCTGGCAAAATGTGACTAATAACAATTTGAATATCATAATTAGTTTAAAAATAAATCACACACTTTTTTTCTGCAGTTCGATTTTTACTGTCCGCGAACGTGTTAACATTTTATTGAACTTATAGTTCATTATTATCAATGATCTCCTGCCAATGTTGGGGAAGCTACATTATTCCATTCTCGTAAAACTTGGGCTCACGAAAGTTAAAATATTTCGACTACCACTGTTCCAATACATCTCGGTCATCAAAAGATTTTCCGCTAATGTAAGCCTGTAACGATCGGAACAAGTGGTAGCCGGATATGCCTCCGGCGAGTATGCAGGATGGGCTAAGGAAATCCAGCCTAGCTCCATAATTTTTTTACATCTCATCGAAGCGGTGTGAGGGCGGGCATTGTCGTGGAGGAGGTATACATTGCCTTGTTCTCCTTTAAGATTCACGGCTACCTTATCCAGCATATCACAGTAGCGTTCACTATTTATAGTCGTTCCTTGTGGTAATAGTTCCCAGTAGATAATGCCATGCACATTCCACCAAACACTCAACATAACCTTGTGTATAGTAATTTTACATTTAACTGTCGGTACTCCTCTTTGACCCGCGCTAAGCCATTGTCGCTTGTTGTTATGGTTAACATAAAGCATCCACTTCTCATCCCCGGTAACCAAATTACGAAGCCAAGCAAAAGTACGATGTGAAGTAAGTAATTGCGTACAAACCGCCACTCGCATCATCCGTTGACCATCCATCAATTCGTGGGGTACCCATTGACTGTGCCTGTACACTTTACCCATCAGTTTCAAATGTCGAGCGATAGTAGTATGGGAGCATCCGAGTTCTTCTTCAAGTTGACGAATAGTCCTCCTTGGATCTTCCTCGATGAGCTGCGCTAGTCGGTCGACATCAACCTCAACCGGCCGCCCTTCGTGAGGTTTATCTTCAAGGTTGTAGTCGCCATTCGAGAAACGTCGAAACCAATCCATTGCTGCACGATAAGAGACCGCATTTTCTCCCATACATTGGCATATATTTTGTGCCACCTGCTTAGCTGTATGTTTCGAACGGAACTCATAAAGTAGAAAGACACGGATGTCTCGTCTTTACAAATCGAATTTTTCCATACTCGCTGCGCTGTCGATTATTGCACTAATGAACTGAGCGCGCACACGGGTATTTATACTCATAGTCACAGAACTTTCTCGAAGTTGTAAAAAATTTCCAGAAGGTTTCCGAAAAAATTATCAGATTATTATGTTACAACCTAATATATATTTGGGGAAATTGTCATAAACCAAATAATCTTTCTTTTATTCTAGACACCTATGCTAAAATATTAATAGCGAAGTCAAAAATAAAATAAATACCTAATTAGGTGCGTTTTTATATTGAAAAATAATATCTAGCCTACATATCTACATATTTTCGAAGGATATCAAATTTTGAATTGTCAAAGGAGATGGAATCGACTTGATGTTTTTTGCGAATAAACATAAAGAACAAGGAAAAAAAGCGTGTTTAATGCATGTAACATAACTACATAAAAAAATTAGTTCATCAACATAACTATACAATATACATATAGAAAAATTCAATCTTCTAAAAAACAAAATTCATAGAAATTCACATGAAAAAAATCTTAGAATTCTTTAGTAACATAACTATATATACCTATATATTAAAAAAAAAAAAAAAAGTCTTCTAAAAATAAAATAAATCCATAACTCCACTGCAGTTTAACCTAGAAACAAAATTATTAATATGGTGTATTTTTGTCAATAAAAATGGTATTATAATTCAAATTTTCAGCACCCGCTTGCGTATCCCGCTTCCGCAATATTATGCCTTTTAATTTTTTTTTTTTTGTCGTATTTGTGCTTAAAAATTCTATTTTTGTGTAATTTAAAAGCATATCTCAAATCCTTATATAATAATCCCTTCTTATATCCTTCGGTCTGCATAGCTTCTACAAAATAAATAAATAAATGCGGTGTTCTTGTAAGAAATTAACTTACTGAAAATTAGATTGATGGTTCGTTGATATGATTTCAAGGCTTCTTTGCCTTTTGCCCCATCCAAATTAAACTTCAAAATTATCTCTTCACTAAAGAGGGTATTGAACGATTTCTTTAAACTTTTCCTTTAAAAATTAGTTTTAAAATGTCGACCTGAGAATGAAATTATTAAAATATAACGTAAATAAATAAATATGAAGTAAAGAAAAACACACAGCATTTTCATGATCCCCCTCCTCCTCGAAGTGGTCCAACTCAGCTTTTGAAGCGATAGGAAAAATTAGATTTTGTTGGGTGTTAAGTTGAACTTCTTTGTGCGACAGTTGTTTGAGAATCGCAGCATTTTCTGCAGAAATTTTAAGCATTTTCTGATTGTGTTGCAGCATTAGACTTTTTAAATTTTGAAGTTCACTCTCAATCCTGTTTAAGACTGGTTCTATGTTTGGTTGAGACTCTTGTGGTTCTAAAATTTATATTTAATGTTATTCAATATTTAATTTGATTATTTTGCACAAATCTTACTCATAGTAAATTGACCCAGGGTTGCGTTGCATCTACGCAAGGCACCAGGTACAGGATCTTCTTAACATTTCTCGAAATCCATTTTATCTGTTAATCACATTCGTGTAATGGAGGGATAAGTACATCGTTTTGGTATCCAAATGCTTAGCAAACATATTTAAAATTAATTTCATTTATTTATTTTTATAGAGTTTATATTTATTTATTGTAAACTTCTTCCTCTTCTATCACATTCTGATCTACTAATACAATTCCCAAAGCAGTTATGGATTCAACCAGCTCATTAAAAAAATTATGTGCATTTTGAAAACGTTGGCATATTATGTATAAGCTTTGTCTTTCGAAATGTTTTATTAATTTAACTGGAATACCAGACCTAAGGGCACACACATTGTCTGGGGATTTCAAACTGAAGAAACGAGAATCGATATTGAAGCTAATTATGTCACCGGTACGATTCTTTTTTGTTTGTAAGTTTTGACATTCTGGGGTAGTTAAATTTTCTTTAATGATGTTATTATTGAGTTGTTGTAATATATGTGGCGGTTTTCTCACTTTTTTTTAAGAATCTGCAAAAAATTTTCAAATTTGTAGGCACTAATCTCATTGATGAACCCAACGCTTCTAACACTATCCGGTAAGTGTAGAAAGTTATTTATATTATAAGTTACACTTTTCTTGCCATATAAGATGGGAAATTGTTGGACGAATAATTTTATTATTTCTTCGGCAACAGAAAGATTTGCCAAGTAACTCTTCGGGCATGAAAGTAATCGATATGCGGAATTTAGAAGTAAAAAATGATAATAGTAATCCTCTGGTATTGTATCTTTCAGTACAATCATTCTTGTATATAAAGCAAACTGTCTGAACTCAGTTGCCTTCCATTTAAGAATTTCATCTAGGCCTCTAGGTTTTCTTGAAAATTCTGAAGATATGAACCCAAATAAAGATGCCAAGTGCGTAGAGATTTTATTTTTATCTTGTGCGCTCGGTTTTGTGCGTGTTGTGCCTTTTAATAGGCTAAGAAGAATTTTTCTTGTTATACCCAAATCTATCAGATGCATTGGATCAATTGGGAACTGTGATACCATACCAATGTTTGCTTGTTCTAGTAAACTTAATCTGTTTTTATATATCTTATTGTCGTGATTTACATCAGTCCTGTTCTTAAAATCTTCGTCAGTTCTTAGACTGTGCACTGTTGTAGTATATGTGACAGTACTTTCAATTACTTTTCCTACTTGAACGCATTTTGGTCAACCATATAGAGTTATGTCCAAGAGTACCACACACTGACATGAAAGAACTGGACTGCTAACCGGCGTCTGAAAAATGAGACCATTTTTAGCACAGGCTCAATCCTCATGGAGCAAATCATGCTATTAAAAATGCCCTAAAATACCGTACAATTATGTTTAAACTGACGCAAATTAAAAATAATTGAGCTTTCACGAACCGATTTCTCTCATATCACGCTCAATTTTAAGTTTTTTCATAAAAATTTTCCTCGCGGCAATCAGCTGGGGACTTAAGAAAATCAAAGATAGCTATACAAATTATTTTTCTGCCTTTGTCTAACCTTCACATTTCTCGTTTATACCAACCCAAGCTAAAAGTTGTATCACAAAATGAAGTAGCCATCTGTTGGACATCGTTAAACTATTCTAACAGCTGATTGCAGCGGAAAATGATGAGTTGGCGGGCAACTTGTAAAGGCTGTCGTGGGTAAAAGTGATGTGCAAAAAGCTTGTGTTTACTTTTATTTATCTATTGGGAGTATCAAAAAGATGTATCACACGCGAAGATACTAGAAAAAACCAAAAGAAGTGCACATACATGGCGCCACCTTCATTTGGCTATTGGCCATTTTTTTTGTAAATTTGTCTGCCTGCGGGCTTAAGAAAGAGCGAGATAGTTAGAATTCGGTCAAAATTTGGTCTTACTTTTGATGTGAGTTTTTGTACGGGATCAGCAGTCCAGTTCTTATATGTCAGTGGTACCACAGATAAAAGTGCGTGCCGGAGCATCACATATAAACGATCTAATTTTTAACCTCAAAACTGTGCCATTAGGGTAAGCCCATAGTTCATTAAATGTTTAATTTCAAACACGAAATCATGTAGAAAATTATCTACCTTTGGGTCTTTTTTTTTTTTTGCCAATATAAGCTCCGATTAAGATTATTTTTACATTGGTTATGTTCACAATTTTACCTCAAATTGGCCACAGGTCCAAAACTGAGCTCTTATATAAAGGTAGTCCGTCGATTCCAATGTCCATAATTATTTCATCATAATTGCACAGTACGTGCAACTGCTTTTCAAATCCCAAAATAGCAAAATTCACCTGATGCTACAGTTCTTTTAATAATTTGTTGATGTTTTCCTAGAATGGAGATTTCATTTCTAGGAACAGGGTTCATAGCGAATTAGACCCATGAAAAACAGACTATTTTTCAATAATTTTTTTAGTAGGTTCAGTTGTAAATATAAATATGGGAGGGGTTTTACTTCAATAAATATAGTGTCGAAGTACATGAAAACAATTTTTTTTGTTTATTTTTCTGATTTTTTGTTGTTGAAACAGGCGGTTGAAAAAAAGTAAAAAAAAAAGAGGGCTTCGCCTTGTTGATGGTATCTCCGAGACCGATGGTCTGAAACTAAAAAATTAAAAAGTTTTAGATTCAGTATGATAAGGGCTATAGCATGAATAGACAGATTTTTGATTTTTTGAAAATTGACAAAATGGCGGACATTTTTCAAAAAAATTCCAAAAATCATCATTTTTTTCCCTGTTTTTGCCCTTAAAAAAATACTTAAAATCAAAATAAAAATCAAAAAACTGTCTATTCATGCCATAGCTATAGTTATAGAGAACATGTGGTAAAAATTTGGTGAAGATCGGTTCAGTAGTCACCGAGATTTTATCAACAAGGTGCCGAAAAACGTTGTTTCGAGAAAAACGCGATCAAAGTTTTTTTTAATGAAAAATCGTAAAAAAATCTCACCTGCGCTTAATCAGCGATGCCTGCACCATACAGTATGCCTTCTGTATGTTCATAATTAACGTTTTCATCCAAAACAGCGTTTCTGCGGATGATTCTGGCTTTCTTAGAGGCAATAGTGCTGATGCGCGTCAGCATCTCGTACGCGCTGTCGGTCACGGTCATCAGCAAATTGTATGGCGGGCGGGCCGATTTTGACGCCCATTAATATAGTTAGAGTGCCAAAAATATAGTTAGAGTGCTCCGATCTTTATAAAATTTTAATATGATATTTCTATATATATATAGTTTCCAAAAATGTAATAAAAAAAATCGATTTTTTGAAAATTACAATTCGCTATGAACCCTTAAGTCCTTCCTCATTCAGTATTTTTAACAATTCCCGAAAACTTTCTCTAGTCGGATGATACTGCACGTACCATTCTTTTAACTTTTCGGAAATATTATATTCATTTTTTTGCTGAGAAGTCCCTTCTTCATTTTCGATATGCAATGGGAAATTTTGTTCGACCTCGTAGGCACTTGTATGTGGCAAATTTTGTTCAAGCACATGAGTTTCCGGTTTTGGGAAATTGACCTGGCTATCCCTTTCTCGCTTAGCTAGCCGCTTTAAATTGAGTTTACTAAATCCAGACATAGTTATTTTATAATTGTAAAAAGGACCTTGTTAAAATTTTAATTCTAATACCCTGGAAAGACTATGAACGAAATTTAGTATTTCATGCGTACTCAAAATATAATTTAAATATATTTAATCGTCATTAAATTTCGTAAGAAATTCTATACAAATTTTATGTTAAACAAAGATTTTGACATAAATTGCATTTTAATTTCAATGCAATAAGATAATTTTGAAATTGAATATCGTCGAAATTCTAAATTTCGTTCATAGTGTACCACTAGTATAACGAATCTTGAATTTAAATATTGGTTTTAAGCAAAATATAAAGCCAATCTTTCTGCAATTCTAATGTTAACTCATGCCACACCTGAACAATATAACATAATTTTTTTATGTTGACCAGAGTTGGAAATTAGTAGGCAAACTCTATTTATCTATTTCATAATTGAATCGGCTTATGAATTTCTTTAAAACTTAGGGTAATGTTTTTTGTAAGTTAGTAACAAATAACATTATAACATTTTTCTTTACTTGACTTTAATTAATCTGAATGTTTATTTCTGTTTTGTTTTTTACATTTGTAATTAATAGACATTGTATGTCTCATTGCAAATAAATAAATAGAGTCCGATTTTTCCCGTAAGAACAAAACCAAATCTTTTTGCTATCTCTCATTTAAAGTTAACCAAATATAATTTTCCAATACGCAACAAAACCGCCTATCGTCAATCCGATTCTTCGTAATTACTAAGGGCTAAAAATTAAAAATTATTCACTTACCTTTTGCTTATTTTCCCAATAAATCCAAAAACTTAAAAACGCACTCACAATTGGAAATTTCACTTTTAATAACTAACTTGTAATCGATCTCGTACCAAACTAGCGACTGACGTGTTCTGAAAGGAAACGTAACGGCGTAAAAAGGCCGAAACGGTCGCGCATTTTTGTTACTTTGTTTTATTCTAGTAGTGCAACTGCGTTGTCGAATGAGTTGCAAAGCAACACATTGAAAATTAGTTTTAACGAGGATGCAAGCTTATGACTTTTGATGAACCACTTACGACTTAGAATCTAAGTCGTAAGTGGTTTAACAAGGGAACATACCCAACCCGAAATCTCCGATTTTGATGAAACTTGGCAGAAATGTTACCTTTAATGAGACATTTAAAAATCCGTTTTCAAACCCTGCTGTAATTCGGTCCTTGGGGGGGAAACCCCCCTCCAAAGATCAAAAATGGGCCGTTTTCGAGTCGTTTTATGACGCATTATCTCCCGTTAAGTTAACTATTTTTTAGATTTGAGAACGCAAGCTTTTTAAGGAAGGTCTGACCTTTTAGAAAAGCTATAAATTATATATACTTCCTTTGGAGCTCCTCACTATAAATTGCTTGTTGAATTTCCCAAAAAAACTTCATACGCATAAACTCATTTTTCGTTAGGTGTTCGCTTTGCTTTCAATTTAAATCTTTATTTTTCGCAATGGCGATGAGCTGCAAGTATATGATTGTAAGAAAAAAAAAAGCAAACCAGAAATGGTAATTGCATGCAAGAATGATGTATTCTGTATACTGTTTCTGGCTTTAAAATGAAAAAAAACATGAGAATATAATTTTTTTTGTGATGCTGAGCTTTCCACGAACTCTTCGATTTCAATATAATCCATTCTAACAATCACCATATAATCTCAATCTAACAATCACCAGTGTTTAAATCCAAATAAGCAAATCTGTCACTTTTACCTCAAGGAATATGTGCTCGGATACATATTTCTTGAAGGAAATTAGAATTCCGTTATAATAGCGCCATCTGCTCGAGAAATCTGAACTATTTTCTTTCTTGCCGAACAGCATACCGTTTTGGTAATCGAAACAGAAAAAAAATTCCTTAAGCTTTTTTTTACATGTGTTTTGTATAGGCCAAGAAATTTCTTAGGAACAGCATACTAGGCTTTAAGCGATATGCATTGGAATTTCGGTGTGGAACAAAACGGGCATTGGAAAATGTTTGTTTGAAAAATAGAAGGGGGGGTAACTGCGTCTTAAATTTAGAGTGATGTTTTTGTAACTCGATATTCTTTTATTAACAGCGCCTACTGAATATTTGCATAAATTTACATATTATAAAAATTATTCAACTAAGGGGCGGTTGAGTGAGGCAAGATATGATATATTCTGCATTTTTTTAATGATCTGGATCCGGATCTAAATCCGGATCATTAAAAAAACGACAAGTGTTGGACCGAACCTATCTTCACTGCTTGGTGAAAGTGTCAAACTTGAAGGAAAATTGAGAAATCTAGAGGTGAAGGATTTGCTAGGAACGAATAATTAATGTGAAGCAATTTCTACAAAATAATAAATTTAAATTTAGATTTATTTAATGAATATTTAGTTACAAAGTTTCTGCAGCCATGCCTTTCTTGCAAGCCAGTGACATTTTTGGCATTTACAAAGTGAAGTTGTGAAGTTTGCCACATTCTGAAAAGTGGGAAATTCCTAAATTTCCCAAGATCTGGATAGAGATCCAGATAAGGAGATGGATTTTCAACTTTGTATGGGGAGATCTATATATACTATACAGGGTGTTCAGAGGTGGGAGGTCAATACTGAAGGGGGTGAAAGGTCAGACCGAGACAAGCAAAAAATCGTATGGGTGGGGGGGGGGGCATCTCTCACCGTTTGGCAGTTACAGGGTGATTCGTAAATCAGGATTTTGCCTTATATGGGAACCGCTCTTGTATTTTTATCTTTTTTTCTACGCATCGCAGCGGCCCCAAACTGATTTCAAAAAATCACTATTTGGAAGCCCTTTCCAAAAAAGTTTACACCACCCCCCTATCCCCAACCCCTTGGCCGCAATCCCCCCTAGAAGTTGAAAAAATTAACTTTTATTTCACGATCTTTCACCTTTCGCCCCACTTTTCTCTGAAATTCATGTTATTAACATACCTACTTTTTATTTTTTTTAAGTTGCCTATCTAATTACCTTTCCAAAAAGGTGCAACATGCCCAGGTAGGAAAAGGATACGAAAATTTATTTACAAAAATCCTTTTACAGAATATCATGATAATTCGAATTTTTAAGAAATTATACTTAAGTTAACTAAAAAATACAATTTGTTCGCTTAAAAACTAATTACAATTAAAACGTTTGTCCTTTAAAAGCTGTTCAAAATGTTCTCCGCTAGTTTCGATGCATGCAAGTAGCCTTCGTTTTATTTCACGTTTGAGGTCTATGGTAGCCAGCCTCTCCCGTATTTTCGTGGCTGCAGTCCCAATCCTGGTAACTAATTCTTGTCTGGTGTTGATTTTTCTTGAGTAAACATCATCTTTCATCATTCCCTATAAGAAAAAGTCCAGTGGAGTAAGGTCCGGTGACCTAGCAGGGCAAGGAATCGGTCCACCTCGTCCAATCCAGCGCTGTGGGTAATGTTCATTCAACCTTGCCCTAACAATGGTCCCAGTATGCGCAGGTGCTCCGTCGAGCTGTAAATAAATTGCGCTTCTGGTGGCCAGGGGGATGTCCTCCAACAGATCCGGAAGGGTATTCTCCGAAAAGTCCGAGTATAGCTGGCTATTCGGCACTTGGGGCAAGATGAAGGGTCCTATCAACTGGTTGCCAATGATGCCAGCCCAGACATTGACACTAAATCTTTGTTGGAAGGACCGACACCTTGTCCTATGTGGGTTCATATCTGACCAGGTGTGGAGGTTGTGGAAGTTTGTGATGCCATCCCGGGTGAATTGCGATTCATCCGTTCACAGAATTCGGTCTAGGAACCTTCTGTTTTCGATGTCAGACTCGAACAGCCAAGTGCAAATTGCAATCGTCTTTCGGAATCTCCTTCCTGTAGTGCTTGGACCGGGATATGGTGGTATGGATGTAGTCCCTCTCGGTTCACAACGGTCCAAACTCTCCCTGAAGACAATCCTGACCTTCGTGCGACCTGCCTGATGCTTATTACAGGGCTGTTCCTGACGATGTTGAGGATTTGTTGGTCGGGGTCCGCTGAATCGGCCGATTTTCCTGCTCGCGTTTCTGCTCTGGGGGCGGTTACACTTCCGGTTTCTTTTAATCTTCTGAAAGTCCTTGAAAATACCCTTCTGTTGGGTACCCGCCGATTCGGGAATCTCCTTTGGTATTCTCGTACGGCCTCACTATCATTTCCTTCTACTAAACCGTACACGTAAATTATATCGGCATACTCGTCAACACTGAATTCTGCCATTTTATCTTAACTTTTTCTATTAAACACCCGGTTTTATCGCTTGCTTCTTCAACTGTGGTCAATGTCCTTTCAAACTTACCCATTTTTATACCATAATTCATAGGAGGTATTAGAAACCGAGCGTCAGGATACTTAAGAGTCAATACTGGATATAATAAACTAATAACGCTATTTAACGAGATTACATTTATTATTTTATTACTGTTTTGCTGAAATAATAAAAATGTACTACCTTTGTTTCCTAAACAAACATTTCCGAACTTGCTGTGATAAAAATTGTTTACTTAACGACTTTTGCCATTATGGTGCAATAAAGTAATTAGGTACCTGTGAGGATGTTTTAATTTCAGGACTTTTGCAACCCTTTTCTACCTGGGCATGTTGCACCTTTTTGGAAAGGTAATTAGATAGGCAACTTAAAAAAAATAAAAAGTAGGTATGTTAATAACACGAATTTCGGAGAAAAGTGGGGCGAAAGGTGAAAAATCGTGAAATCAAAGTTAATTTTTTCAACTTGCAGGGGGGATTGTGGCCAAGGGGTTGGGGATAGGGGGGTGGTGTAAACTTTTTTGGAAAGGGCTTCCAAATAGTGATTTTTTGAAATCAGTTTGGGGCCGCTGCGATGCGTAGAAAAAAAGATAAAAATACAAGAGCGGTTCCCATATAAGGCAAAATCCTGATTTACGAATCACCCTGTAACTGCCAAACGGTGAGAGATGCCCCCCCCCCACCCATACGATTTTTTGCTTGTCTCGGTCTGACCTTTCACCCCCTTCAGTATTGACCTCCCACCTCTGAACACCCTGTATATCATAAAAAAAAACGCAACGATAGTTAGGTAAGACAGAATACCATCATTTTCTCAGAATTCAAGCAAGTATCAGATATGATTTAGAAATGTACTTGGAATTTCTCACCTATTAGTCACTTATCTGATCACAGCTAAAAAAACAATTTGTAGTTAGGTATGCAAATCGCTGTTCGAAGACGGCTTATTATTTTCTACTTTTTTCGACGCTTCACAAAAGATACGATCATACAGTTTACGTAATAGGTTCATTTAAGGCCTAGCCAGGAACAAAATTTCAGAGCATTCGTCACCACTCGCAAATGCTAAATACATCGCTTCTACACTAAAATAAAGGGAGCTGCACAGATAAGCGAGTGGCTTACATTCTTCCTTGCAACACTTTCTACAACTACAAGCAAAACCTCCGGGAATACATATAAACACAAGCCGTAAAGTAGAAAATACAGTACGACAATCGCCGCGAAATAACATTGCTTCTTATAACGGAAGATCTAAATTAGTAGAATAGCTATGCCTGTTCTGGCTCATTTTCTTATGAGATTTTACATAGGGGTCTAATTTTCTGCCATTTTGGATATTAAAAGCTCTTTCTCTACGTTTATTTTAACTTCTTAGCACTTATCCAAGAGTTGTGTTTCGACGAGGACCCTAACTATTTATTGAATATACATTTTATCTCCAATATTTGTTCAACAAGGTAGAGATGGGGTTGCTGAAATTTCAGCAATTCCTTTTCATACAAGCAACCTTTTATAGGGTTCTCTGGTAGTCCTCAAGATGATATGTTACCGGATTAGTCACTTAAATCTGAGGGATTTTGAAAATTTCTGTAAATTCTATTTCTATTCTATTTATCTTCTTCTATTTATCTATTATATCTGCCTCACATCACTTTTCAATAATTGCTACTATTTCATTAGTATGACCATTATTTCCAGCTTGTTGCGATGCTGCTAATATGCGGAGCTGATCAACCATGTCATTGGGAATTCTCATTATTCCCTTTCCAACTTTTTAATTATATTTTTATATTTGTTATACCGCCATAAGAAGCAATGTTATTTCGCGGCAATCTGAATTACATCATCCCACAGATGTGATAGTAAGCTGGTATTTTTTACGGCTTGTATTTATTATTCCCGGAGGTTTTGGTAGATTCAAATTTGTCCGAGTCGACTCGAGCCGAGATATTCAACTTACCCTTAGTGTTTTTTATTTATTTTTTCTTGACAATTGACTGGCTCCGGACTATAAAATGACCAGACCATGTGCAATTCTTTAGAAAAATAAGAATTATATTTATAACTCAATAACAAAGAAAAGCATATACCTTGTATTTCTGTACCGTGACCCAAACCTAATATTTGTATACTCTTAACAAACCACGTAAGAGTTGTCGCTCACGAACAGAACTTTATACACGTGCAGCCTTTCCGTATTAGCTTATAATTCTATGGATTTAGCATTTCTCGTCGACATTTATCTGCATAATTGACAGCCGTGCGACAATGCTTTTATTGTTTCGCATACCTAGTTCTTTTTTGGTTTAGTTTGGTAGTAAAAACAATTTCTTAAGTTAACTAATGCCGCCTCCTAGACCAAAGTTGCACAAAAAAACAGGCAAACTCAATTCAATAAAGCCTGTTGCAAGAGAAACAAAATCAGCTGAAACTTCCTCAACAGATTCGAGGAGCCGGGACTCTGTAGTCGATAGACAATTTGAAGTTGAGCTCTACTGGTGCATTCAACACCTTGAAACTTCTCTGAGTTCGGGGAAACTTAATCAGAAGCAAAGTAGTTTGGTTGTAAAGTAAAAGTTTACTAATAAACTAAAATTTTATTTCAGCATTAGACGCTGAGAAGACGCTTCGAATATTAAAAAGTGGGAACCAACCACTAATCAAAAAGAGACAGGTGATGCGCAGCACCTTCGGTGATTACAGGGTTCAAATGGCAGAGGAAGAGAGGAAAATGTCTTTAGGTAGGGTTACTAAAGTCCGCACCACTATAGCATAATATTTAATTTATATTTGCAGCCGCCCGCCAGATAAAGTTTGCCGATAAAGTGCCCAGCACAAAATCGCATTTTGTGAAGAAAGCAGCCTTACTTTCATCTGATAAGGATTGTCCTTTAGAAAATATTAAGCACCTGAATATTTCCGAAGATAAAATTCTGCATGCAGAGGAGAATCAAAATGAACGTAGGACCGCATTTCTCATCGTTCCTTCGGGAAACACGTTTAAGTTTAATTTTGATATTGAAACGGAAGAGAATAAATGAATGCAATTAAATTTTATTTTTGAATACTAAAAGGTTTAAGGCTAGTATGCTGTTGCCAAGAAAGTTCAAAATGCTTATCAAAAAACGCTCAAGGAATTTTTTTTCTGTTTCGGTTGCCAAAACGGCATGCTATTCGGAAAGAAAGAAAATAGTTTGGTATTCACGGGCAGATGGCGCTATTCACCCGGAATTCAAATTTTCCTCACGGAATATGTGCTCGGATACATATTCCTTCCTCGCCGATATCTTTGCCGATTGTTTCGCTGATTCTTGTTTGTTCGATAGGATATGTTTTATGGTTGGTCCCATACAAATTATATGATTATCGGGGTAGTACTTTTTTAGAAAATTAACAAAAACAAAAAACCATTGCAAAATTTGTGATTGTTGCGATTGAAGTCGATTGTTTTTGGCGTTTTTAACGTCGATCATTTTTAGTTTTATCTTAAATAGAAAACAGAAAATGAAATTAATTTTCTTTAAATTGCTACTACAAATACTACAATAATTACAATTAAACTTCAGGTAGCAGCGGGAAATTCTTTTTGCTTAAAATTCTAACTATAAATTTAATGAAAAAGTATGTTCATTCGGTTATGTTTTGTTTCATTAAGTTGGTTACGTACACCCTTTGCCAAAAAAAAGCCGAGGAAATAAATTCCCAACTTTTCAACGATAACTTCTTTTCTTCGCAAACTGGTGACGTTTTGACCAATAATTCTTAGAATACGCACTTCACTATTATGTTCTTATGGTTAATCAAGCTGGTATTGTTTTTGAAAACAGGTTTTCAATATTTTCGGACAATTATTCTATTGTCGGTAGAACGCCGTCGTTGAAGATTTCTTTGTATTTTGCGGCATTGGATGACCCCTCAAGAATAATAATACGGCATACACCGTAGACTGTGATGCATCCCCAAATCATAACGTAGTGGGCAAATTTAACGGTGTGAGTAATACATTCATAACTATATCTTTCCCAAACCACCTACTTTCTATTTAGTCCTATAAAATTGAATTTAAATTCATTTGAAAAGATGACAGTCCTCCAATCCCCAACAGTAAAATTTTCGTGCAGCTTCGCCTAATTTCAGCCGTTTTGTTTTCATATTCTGCGTAAGTAGCAGTTTCTTTGCCGGTGAGCCTCCTGCGTATCGTCGTGCTTCATACCGCTGTTCCTGTTTTCTCCACAAACATCCTTCTCAGTTGGCCTGAGTTTGAGAAACGACTTCGTAAACTTAACCGCTCCAGTAACCAATCTTCCCTTGGGGTAGTGTTTCGTTTTCTTCCACTTCCTTTTTTCCGGGATAATTCCTGTTTCCTGATTTTTTTTTTTTTTTTTTTTTCAAAAAACGCCTTACGGATGATTCGTTACATTTTATCCGTTTAGAAATATCCACATTTGATAATCCTGTATCCGAAAAACGCAATATTTTAATCTCATTCTGCTCACTTAAAACCACTTTTGTTTCAAAATTTCGTTTATGAGATTCAACCCCTTCAACTGCCACAGCACAGTAAACATCACTTGAAAATTTGACACCCTTTTATATTCACGTAGGTAGACAGGCTTATAATTATTTTAAACGTTTTACAGTGCTTCATCATTATATTTTTATGAGGAGTGCTCTCATTTCTGAGAAAACAGGTGAATATTTCAAATTGGGTTTTTTTTTTGGCCAATGGTGTATATAGGTTTTGATACACACTCTGTTTATTTATTTCTTTTTTAGGTATAAAGAATGAAAAAATGTTAAAATATCAGAATATTCCTTAAAAAACCCTAATCGTCGGTGATATATCGCTCATTAAATACAATAACGTCATAACCCAAAAATTGTAATTTTTCATAAAACGCATTTCGAAGTTTAGGCTCTTTGGTATTTCAGTAAGAAATAGTTTCAAAACTACCTCTCCCTTGTCGCGAATTATGAAAGCTCAGATATGACGTTTTTACAGTTAAAAGTATATACGAAGGTTAGTCCAACCGTATCAATAATTCAAAAACAATGATTTTTGAGTTATGACGTTATTGCATTTAATGAGCGATATGATAATGAAAAGATGGAAAATACAAGTAATTATAATTCTTCTATACAACTTAAAGTATCAACAAGTACATCTGAAGAAAATCGTCCAAAAACTGAGGTAGACGGTGCAGAAGTTTTTATAAATATCATCTATTCTAATTAAAAAACGTATTAGATTTTCGCTTGGAAATGAAATCTTTTCCCGCGGTATAAAGTAGCCTATGTCCTTCGCCAGGATAATATTATATCTTCTTACCAAATTTAGTCTAATAGACACTAATTTTTTCCGGATGTAATGGGGACTCATGAATCACTTGATAGTTTGACTCACAGCAATAATGGCAATTTTGCTTATTGACGTGGCCAACCAAAAATGAGCCTCATATGAGCAAGTGATTTTTCAATGAAAATCAGAATTTGTTTCCATCACCTCTGGAGCCCAATCGGCGAACTCATGACGCGAACGATGGTCAGTTGGCTTGAGTTCTTGTGCCAATACCATCTATTGGTAAGCGCTTTATTAGCGGGTGTTCCCTTTTTTATTTTGCCTTGGAAATTTAAAGGATTTGAAAATGTTGCGTTTTGCTTTTGCATGGAAGCAAAATTAATAAAACAAAAACAAAGTGTCTCCGAGAAGATTTTTTTAGACAGTTATGTTTGAGGATAAACTCCGATATTCATTACTTTCCATGCTAAACGTTCTGTGGTATATTTATTTTATCTTTGCTCCAATTTCTTTTGACTTCAAATAGTTTAATTATAAATTTTGAAATATCTTAATATTTTTTTGAGTTAACCGTTGCTTTTTTAATGTAATTTGCTTTTGTTCTAATTAAGAGGTCGTTAATTTTTTCTATTCAGTTGTCTATTTCCTTGTTTGGTAATGGTAAAATGGACTCCTCTCTTTTAAAGGACTTCCAGTCTACATTCCGGTAGATTTACGATCCTTTAAGTTTACTTAGACATATTTAAAATAGAAAGTATAACTGCAAAAAGGACGGAAAAAGATTCCACCTTTGTGCAACTATGGATCGGCAGTCTTCATAAGTATCCCTCCGTAGTTATCAAAAAATCTAATATATATTCCCCTTGGGTGTCCAATGTGCTATTATGTAAGACCCTGGTATTGCTTTGTTATCATACTATCCATCCATTCTCTTAGTTCATATTCACACACCCAATAGAAAAACTTTAACCCATGATTACCAGATAGGAAGCCTACCAATAACTTGACATCTCAAAAAGGTGAAAGCACTTTAAAATGTATTTTCATCCCAATTTCGTAGACAACGTTGAAGAAATTATTCCCACGTGCTTCTGGCTAGATTCTGCACTTAGTTCACGAAGAGCTAAAGAAACTATAGAATTTTTCAACATGTTCGATTTATTGCAAAGTAAAATCATACTTACATTCTCTGTTTTAGGAAGAAACCTAAGTAAAATTGAAGCAACGAAAGAGTCAAACAAACAAATTCTTATAGGAAACAACGCATTAACACTTTTTCAGATGACACAACTGAGGAAGAAACGTACTTTAAGTTAATTGAGAAATAGCTAGCTCGTTGATGAGACTCATAAAATGCTTCTTACATCGATTCTAATAGTTTAAGATAAATTGCGTTACTGTAGAGGATATTTCATTTTTATTTTATTATTGCAACATAAACTATCGATTAGATGTGGCAGCCTTCTTTCGCTCTTCCTTTTCTTTTTTTTCTGCTTCGCGTCTAGCTGCAGCTTCTGCCCTGTGCTGTTTGATTATAGCTAGTCGTGCCAAATCAGCACGTGCTTGTTCCGTTTTCCCTTCGGCGTGTAATTTCTGATAGTCTGCTTGAGCCTTTTGTTTCTCTATTTCCTCCCGTTCCCGTCTAGACAGGGCTGGCTTTGCCGGTTCACTCAAATTTAGTTTAGTTACTTTTTCTGCTGACTTTTTAGTTACTCGGTTTGGATTTTCAATTTCTATCAGACTTGAGACACCTTTGGCTTTTCGGTTCTCGTTATCGGACTCATCTTCAGAACTACTGCCGGTCTGCGATTCCTTGTCAGATGTTTCCGATTCACTCTCAGAAGCGTCTTTTGAACGATTTCTGTACGACAAAATGGACATAAAAATATAAGGAAATTTATTTTATAATTCACTCACTTTTTCTTCGCATCTTTTTCCCTTTCTTCTTCCAATTCTTCGGGACTTGTGAAATGACGGCTGCGCCCTTTATGATTCACGTACTTTCCTAAAAAGTTAAAAATTCTTAATATTTATGTCAAATGAAACTGGATTAATGAATAGCTAGTTTTCGGGTTTTCATCGATTATATTCCCGGAAAATCCATTCAAATTCATTCATTCATTCATTGAAAAAATAAATTTAAGCAATTTGTCACCAAACCATCTTTGAAAATGCAAAGGCTGTTAACTTTAGCACCAATATTACATATGATTTTACTTTGTAACTAATGATTTTTTTCATATTTTGACTCTAAGGTAATGATAATCTACAGAAAAAATCCTATCAAAGTCATAGATCGCTCGGTCCCTTGCCTATTGCAGAAATAGTCAAAGTTTAAAGATTAAAGGGTACCCTCCCATTAAAATGTTTGGGAAAATCGATTTTTTTATTTCATATTTTCATTGTATATTGTTTGAATAATGTTGTGTAAAAAATTCAATATCGTAATCGTCTATGTGCTATTGTCAATAGCGCATACTTGGCTCAAATTTTATGTACGGGATGGGTCATCTGTTAGTTAATCAGTGACTATATATTTATATTTTATAAGAATTTATTTGTTTTTTTTTTTGTTTTTAATAATCCTGACACGAGTTCTAATAATTAGACGGGCAAACAATGTTTGTATAGGGAACCCCTGAATATAGATGTGTCCCTCCAATTAATATTAATAATTTTAAAAGTGTTTTACGATATGTCGTATAGTTTTTATCAAAAAAAAAAAAAAATCGAACAAATAATGGGAGGGTACCCTTAAGATAGAATTTCCTAAACAGTTAGAGGGATGTGGGAGGAACAAACGGTTTTAACGTTTGGGACAACTTTTCCTGAGCACAGCAAAAAATCAGTAGTTTTTTCAATTGTTTTCAAGGTTATATTGCAAGAAATATACGCAAAAATACCGGGTGTACGCGTCTACCGAAGTGGGCGAGTTCAAAAATCGATGAGTGTTTCGATTCGCAAAGCCAAGCTGATCTTTATCAGTGTAGCACTTGGCTTCTCTAATATAAGACACTCACAATGGAAGGATTGAAAGCCAAACCTTATATCCGTTTGGTTACAACTCCAAGCATGAATTATAACGAAGGCATAACAATACGTATGTTTTAAACTGTCTACACAATTTACTTTACTTACTACTATATTTCAAAAATGTAAACACATATTAAATAAAAACTGGCCAGTAAGCTCTCCGCAGTGATGGCATTTCCTTAAATGGTCGGGAATTTATCCTAGTTAATTGGAACTTAAATAAAAATGCTAAACCATGCTATGTTTTTTGCTGACAACACCTAACGAGGTTTTTCATATACACAAACATTAATAAACATAAATTTTGTCTAACTATCCGTGTTTCTGTTAGATTCGGAAGCAGCATTTGTCCCTTGGGAGAGCACATGTGTTCTTTTTACCAAAGTGATGATGCCGATGACACTAAAAGTGCGTTCTTTCTTGCTTCTAAATATTTCAGTTGCTGCTTCTAATTAATTATGAGCTATGAATAGCTATGGGCAACAATGGGGACAACTGGAAATCTTAAAACCCTTTGTTCTAAATTTTGTCGCTCAAAAGTCTTTCAGATTTAAATGTAGAATATCAGTAATAAATAGGGTAGGCCATAGGTTGGTTTCTTTTTAAAACTGTTGTAAAATAAACTCTGATCGATATTTTTCAAAGTTTATTGATTTATTGAAAAGTATAAACCTTCCGATTAGTTATGGAGTATGATTTCATTTAAGTGGCTGCCTCGGATGGTTTGGCACTATCTTGTAAACCCAATTTTGAAGCACATTTTCGATGGTTTGTGGGCGAATTTTACGAAATCGATCAATATTGTGCTTAAGGGCCTAAATCACTTCTGAACTGTCAACATAATATTGCTCTTTAACAGCATCCCTTAAAAAAGAAACCAACAGATAGTTCACCCTTTGGTAATAATTAAACGTAAGTCTAGACCCCCGCTACTCCTATGTATTTTGAAGTGCTGAAATCAAATCCAAGTCAGAATTGCTCCATCACTCTTCCGTCTTCAGCAAATCGCCGAATTACCATAAAAAATGAAGAATTTCGCTGGTGATATTTTCACTCAAAAAGGATCAATTTTACGAATAAATTTTATAGGACAGCTTGTAAAGTAGATCAAATAAAAGTATGAATCTTATGTTATCAATTTTTAATATTTTCCTAAATATTCCGCGGAATTCACTTTTTCCCATAAGCCGATTGGCGATTACTTCATACAATAGATAGTGAAAATCACGGACGCTCATGAAAATCTTATTCCCGAAGATGCTTCCTATATTCTACAGATTAGTGGTATTTCATACATATAGATAAGGATTCGAGCTCTCTTTGGCATCAAGTAACGAGCTATTTTCACGCTCCATTGTTTTTTTATGAATTTTTAAAAATTGCCGAAATACGATATGTTGTACTTTTCAACCATATTTTGCTAAAAAACTAATTGTTAGGACAGAACAAATCCTAAAGGAATGATATATAACTTGGCCTGTGAAAATTTAATTTTAACTTTTTATGGACCACTGTAATTAGCCAAATAACTAGAGATTTTTCCAGAATTTTTTGGACCATTTACGGTTTTTTTGATTTGGCAATTTTTTCAAAAATCGAAAAATGCTCCGAAAAATTCACACGTATTCTTTGGCTAATCATAATCATTATTTTTCCTATAAAGTTTATTCGTATCTAATCTATAAAGTTTATTCGTGTCTAATCTCGTGTGCACGATACTTTTTTTTTTGTGTGCGTTATTTTTTTTTTTTTTTTTTTTTAATAAAATAATTATTTCCTATTTTGAAGAAGTGTGGTTTACTCCGAAAATATCTAGAAATTTGGTTACTTTGCTTAAACAATTATTTGAAGTTCACTATTTTTCACAGACATTAAACATTAATTAATATTTTCGGATCTGAAATTATTTAGGGTGTTAATATGAGCACTTCAAGTAAACTTGACTTGTATAAAATGTATATATATACGGTGTCCCTATTCAACGTAGGAAACGCTATGCCAATCGATTCTTTGAAGTGTCCTGAGCAAACATTGTTCTTGATCCTCAACCCTTAAAATGACTCCTTTACCCTCAAAATAGCCGTTAAAGCCTTTTTAAAGATTCGCTCAAGAATATCGATAATAACAAGTAGGGACACTCTAACACGCTCTCAAAATTCCCACCCATATGCAAAATCTCCAAAATACACATAGAAAAATTGTCCATCAGATAAAGTAGGTCGGAACTACTACCTGCGCAAATTCTTATAAGTAATATAGAGGAAAATAGTCACTAAAAATTCTAAAAATTTAAAGGGCAAGTTACACTCTCGCATTTTGTTATAATGCATTTTTAAAGGCGATCTGGAACAATTGCATTGGTATTAGTGTCTCAATTATACTTCCAATACGGATGAGATTGTTTTACATTCCTTCATTGGACATTTTTAAATGGGACTTGGGACGAACATTTTGTGACGCCCGCTTACGAAAAGCGCAGAGTATTCTTGATTTAATCGTAAATATAAATGGTTGTAAAAGATTTTGAATAAAAAAGTGTTTGTAAATACAATTAATTAAATAAAGTTTAATTTGTTTTAGATAAATAATGGTTTAACATCATATAACGTGTTTGGTGTGTGGCCGTGGAAAAGTGTAATGCGATAATAGAAAAGTTTTGAAATAAAATATTTTTGTGAGATCCCCAATGTAGAAATGTTCCAATTTTCCTCTCAAATTCTTGTCTTTCACTTATGGTTTATTTTTCTAGCAATTCATTCTGCTAGACTGACGAAAGACTTCTTGGGTGATCACAACATTTCGCTTTTGGATTGGTCAACCTGTAGTCCGGATCTCAATCCGATTGAAGAAGAATGGACGTCAATTTGAATCGGTGAAACATCTTAAGGATGCCGTAATCAGCTAATGGAACAAAATTGACCAATGGTATCTGCAATATTTAATTAATTCTATGCCCAGGAGACTCCAACAAGTAATTTTAAACTCAGGTGGCAACACGAATTATTAAATGTTTCTGATATAATTTTATATGTGATACATTCAATACTTTGACGAAATTAACATTTTGTTTCTATAATAATTTCGTTCTTACATTTTTGTGTAATGCGCTATTTTTTTCGTTTAATAAAAAATGAAATGAAATCTTTTGAATGTACTATTACTTTTTAATAGCAACAACCTAAGCGCAGTGTTGGAAAATCGAATTTCCAAATATTTACTTGTTATAACTAAAATAAACCCCAATATTGCAGTTTTCGTCCTTGTTTCTATAATTTTTTCGTAGGGTGTACTGTCTTATTCTGTTTACCTGTTTATTATTGTAAGGTTATGATTCGTTAGGGTTTACATTTAGATGGAGTTCGAAATGTTTTCTGATAGTTCATTACATTTGGTAACAGTTGTCGAATTATTCATGATTTCTAGACTCTTCATATATAGAAAGTGGTTTTAAATGCTAAAAATGCAAAATTAGCAGAAATTCACTATTACGGAACTCTGTCATGCCAGAGTGCGAACAAAATCACCGTCAGATACTATAGGAAATCATAAAGACGAGCAGTCAATTGTCAGTGATTTGTACACACAGAGTTTAATTCATATCTACCAACTAATGGGATCCAAATGCAGATATAATCACAAATTATAATTCTCTCAGCACAAATTCTAATTCTCGACTGGAGCAATCAGGATACTGACTAAAGAAACTTTAATCTTTTTTCTTTTGATTGGATTCAATTTCATAGACACGTGTGAAGGATTTAAATCCGACATTTCTCTCAGATTTGCTTTAATACGTGCCCGTGCCCGAGGCGATCCAATTGACATCGGTGCAAGAACACACCTCAAAACAAAAAAACAAAAATTGAGGTTATAAAGAACATGTAAACACAATTTTAAGGAAATGTATATTTTCTTAACAGAAAAACTATTCTTTAGAACTTCATCACGAATTGAGCAAGCGGTATGTGAAAAAAGCACTCCAAACACATTTAGAAAAAATTCTCAAGGCCTCTATATGAAAAACCTACCTCTTGGCATTTTTGCGATGAAATCTACAAAATTTATATCACAGCACAGAATCAATAATCAAGTTTTCTAGTTTATGCACAAATTAATTTAATTAATTCAATAGATTTTCTTTTTATAAATTCCCAAATAAAGGAGCTGCGCCATACACGGAAAATATGGTGACGGGATGAAAGATTTACTAAATGCCAATAGCTCAACGTAACAATATTGAGTTTTAAGCATTGGCTGCCCTGAGGGTTGGTGAATTTCAAATTTCGTATAACAGTAAAAAACGTTTATAATACGAAAAAATCGTATTCCTGATTTATGGAATTGCTACTTCATTAAAAAATAAACAATGTTTTTTAAATTGGCAGGTAAAGTTGCTAGAACATTGTAAATGGAAGAATATTTTGTTTTTATCCTATTCCTCACTTTGACAGCTTTGCATTGATCTGGCAGTACCATGACATTTACCGCAAGGCAAGGTTAGCTTCCTCTCTTGTAAAATTTGCTGACACTGGCCTTCGGCGTTTTATGAATTGGTAGTATTGTATTATTTTTGGCGGTTTTTGAGTGATTTTAAAGAGTTTGAGAAGTGGAGTTTTATAGTTGAAATCCGTTCTATCCGCTGGAAGAAAATAAATTTAGAACTATGGCAGAAGGTGGCGTCGAGAACTTAATTAGGATCACTCATTACATTAATCCACATATGTTCTGGTTCAAATATGAGACTAGTTTTTTTGGTAAAAACAAGCTGTTCGAGTTGGACAACAAGCTCCAGCAGTATTTCTGCGAAAATAATGAGGTTTTAAGCAACCGAAAGTACGAGCCACAAATAGACGAAGTAATATGATTGTCACTTATGTCCTTTGTTTCAATTATATTCTTTATTTCACTCTTACAAATTGCAGACGATCGGCGTATTTAACTTCTCGTGGAACCGGTGGATTCGAGCTAAGGTTGATTACATTGTTGAAGGTATATCAACGCCTCCCAAGTATATTTTGTGGGCAATTGATTACGGGTGAGTTGTGTGGAATTTACTTTCAGCTTCTGAATAGAACCTTTACAGAGTCCCGCTTGAAACGAATATCCGGTGGATTCGGCAACTACCAGAAGAGTTTGCAAAGGAGCAAAATGGTTCAGTCTACTTCGGAGGCCTCAGCAATATTGTTCCAGCTGAAAACGTATGCTCTATATTCTATAGTACTGCTTTTTTATTTTCGTAGCTTCCAGTTTTTTTTATTTTTTTTAATAATCAGCAAGCTGAATTTTGAGCAAACAGAAAGAATATCAAAAAAGATTGGGTCGGTAGGAGCCCTGGCTTATCAGAAAATTCTATTTTTATATATGTAGATGTGTGCAATTACTCAGCCACATCAAAACGCCGGAAATAATAAATACAAGCCGTGGAGCAGGTCTGCTCACTACTCCATTTATAACGTGATATAGTCCGCAGAATGCCGCAAAATAACATTGCTTCTTATGGCCCCAGTAGGAAAAAGAAGGGGCTAAAAAGAAATGATATAACTGCTTCTCGGGCAACTAGCACTCCTTCCCGACTCGATTCTTTTCCTTCTTCTTTTTTACCCACGACGGGATTGGAGGCAAGGTCTTGACTTTCGTTTCCCTAATAACCAGGGATAGAAGAAGTTACTCTGAATCAAGGACATAATCGCTTATGCTGAATGACTATTATAAGAAGTTTCGCTTCCCCGATAGAAGAAGTTATTCAAAATAAATAAAATAGAAGAAGTAATTCAAAATAAATGGAATAATAGGGCCTATTCTATTAAACTGAGCAAAAGCTCTGCATCAACTTTTATATAGAAAAACCAAACTTGATCTGAATCTAATTGTAAGTAAAAATCGAGACTGAGCTGTTGCTCAGCTTATTAAAATATGAGGCACTCATTGAATTAATAAAATTTAAAACAACCTGTCATGCGCACTTTCTCTTCGAGAGTGAAAAAAAAACGCGTAGATGTAAGCGCATCGCACGATGACGAAATCCTCTTAAAACACAACAAGTTTTTAGGTAAAACTCATTTACTCCTACCCACTCGATTCTCAGGACGCAGGAATATAAGGTAGATACCTGCAGACCCATGCTAGAGGGAATATTGGAAGTGCTTGGAAGTAGTCATATCAGGCTTTCTTAGGGCAATCCCTTGATACATTTCCTACTGGGAGTATACTCCATTTACACATCCGCACAACCTTACTAATCAGTATAAGCAGTGCATGCGCTGATGTTTAAAACAAGTCTAAATATGCAACGCACGACAAAAGAAGGTATCGAAATGTTAAAAAACTTTTGACTCACCCTTATAATTAAACTAATTGTGAAAAGTAATTATTGCTCATAATAAGAACCAATCCTCCTCACAATAAGAACCAATTCTTCTACTTCTTCTACTAAAGCCAGCACGTAAATAAAAATGACTGTAACTTAATGAATTCTGTAAAGAACTTATTAAATCTATCATGGCAGATAAACAAATAACAGATTCAAGTTGCATTCCAAAACAAAAGCGACTAAAAAATAAAACACGAAAATATAAGCGGAAAGATCCAGCTTTTAAATATAAAGATCACGTCGTTCTCATAGTCTTTATTACTCTAACCGTGCCTGCAATAAATAAGGTTCTATGAGTTGTCCTTCTTCATGTCATTAAAAAAAAGCGTGTGCGTGGTTGCCACGCGCGCTAGAAGTGAAACTTCAAAGTGAGAGGAGTGGGAAATTTGTATGGTAAACGAATAATTGAACTGTATGCATTCATAAGTTGAAAGTATATCTTTATTCACTTGTGTCCATGGCTACACTTAAGTCTAAAAATGAAATTACAGGTTTATGATAGCTAATGTGGGATATAAAAGTTCGAGATTTAAGTTTATCTAAATATTTCCAAAATACTGCATCAATCGTTTTTCATATTTTATCGTTGCTATTGTTTTATCATTATTCAGCTTCATTTTGAATTTATTATATAAGTAGTCGATTCAGTGGTTATGCTGCTGGCCTCTAAGTTTATATTAAAATCATCACTCAATATCATTAGCATTTCACCCCAATTTTCTCTCCTCTCGCAATTTCCCTCCATTCGTTTCACTTTTCGTGACGCTTCTATTTTTCAACATGGCAAGTTACAACTAGAAGTTTCAATTCAAAACGTAAAATTTCATTTTTAAATGAGTGTATATTAAACTAAATTTGGAGTCGTCATATTTCCATAACAAATTAATATAACGTTCTTTTCCATTATTTTTCTCGTTTTATAGAAATAAAAAATGCATACATTGACTTTCTCAGATATCTCGAAAATCGCAGATATTACGCAAACGTGAAAAATATCGAACGTATTTGTCGTTTTCCTAATGTCTTCTATTCGGAACTCAATGTCACAGAATGCAATGCTTCAATTTCAAGCGGAATAAGCAGAGTCAATAATTGCCATGTTATAAATTCATGTTTTATTTATTTTGATTGGTCACTTGACCGATATTTTTAACTTTACTAAATTCTTTTTCACTGAATATTTTCAGATTTGTTAGGCCAACAAGTTTGCAGATAATGGAAGCGGAATATTTTCTGTCTATATACTTTTTTTCACTAATCTTTACAAGACTATTCTCGTAAATAACTTCAAATTGGGTGGCTCATAATCGCCGTAGATGAAGAAAAATGCTCAGAATTAGTACATTTTTGCTAGTAGGTATATTAAAACTACTAGATTTAAAATTAAAGCAAAGTAGCTTCAGAATTTGTATAGAATAACCTTGACCTAATAAAAGAAAAAATTCCGATTCGTTACTATTTCTTATTCGACAGTTTCATCAACAACTTAATTACTGAGATAAATACTTACATTATATCACAAATATGATACACAGATTGGAAAAATCATTATTCCTCAAAGAGTAAGCAATAGAAATATTAAAGCGAGTCAACAATTCAGAAGAGTTGATGACGCCCTAGAGGCTGTTTCATTGGATCTCCAATAAGTTGATTGAGATAAGTCTATTCTTGCATAAGGCAATTCAGAATTATTTTTTCAACGAAGACTGTGGTGTAAACCGCAGCTGATTTAGAATATACTCAGAATTTCGAAATGACTTCACATTCAAAGCAATTTTGGATCTTCTATTGAAATTTGGAAATTCAAGACAGCGTTACAAAATTTCTATAATTCAAGGGAATTAGTGGAAAAGGAATTTTGGAGCCTTTGATTTCGGATCTACTATGTTTATATCAGTATTTTGCGATTCAGGATAACGAATCGTTTCGATATTCGTGGGATTTCTGTTTGCTTATTTCCAAATGCAATATAACGCATTCAATGTGATAACTGTGACTAGAATTTCCTAATTTAAAGAGATTTCAATGATAATTATTACAAGGGAGTTTCCAGTGCCAATTTTTCGAATCTGTTCGAATTTGGAAACTAAAGGTGGCGGATCGTATATGGGGATGGGTATTTCTAAAATAATTCAAAGGATTTCCATGAAATTTAGCATAAAATAGTTTTCAGGTAAGAACAATTTCTATAGATTCCTATTTGGGGCACATTCATCATGGTAACAAAGCTAGACCCTTTCTTCCTTTCGCTCTCTGTGGTCTGCTTTGGATCGAATGTTCGATTCGCGCTTACATCGATAGGCTAAAAGTAACCCGTCTGGATTCACTGGAATGCATGCATGAGCGCATTACTTTTGTTAATTGTGCACATTCTAATTTGAAAAATCGCCTCAAAATCCTTCTCCATTTATTGCAATACTATTAGTAGTGATGAGTTGTTGATAAATATTGAATGCACCATACAGATAGACATTGAAGTCTCACCATAAGGATTTCGTTTTTTCCATTTTGGTACGGTTGGTTGATTTAAATGGCGACTCGACTCTGAGCGCGAAGTTTTAATACCACATTGTATGATCTGGGTGTTAAAAAAGTTAATAGGTACGCAAAGATCAGAGCCATCCCGTGGAATTCAGAAAGCGAATTATGTCTCCGATCTTCGCTTTGCCTCTTTAAGGTCGTTCAAAAAGTGCTTACTCAGTGCCTTGAACCTAGGCATCGACCAACGCTTGGGATTTGCAAAGGAAATGAGAAAGAAACTAATTCTCAATCGGGTCCTTGCAGCTGCGGCAGCTATTATTAAAAGAAATTCTCAGCTTGACTTCGTAGCGAAACTCAAGAAGATCAAAAACTGTTGAAAACTTCGAGCTATCGTGCAACCTATCGAAGAACATATTTTCGAAATAAATGCGTTTAAAATTTGCAAATTACTCTAATTAATACCTTGCGCGGCCAAGTATATTGTTGATAACTTCATAACTAAATTGAACTTTTCCAACATTTTCTTCTTAAGAAAATTATGAATAGAAAAACGATACATATATCAATAAAGTTAAACATTTTTAGAGTCGTCCCTCACTTCTTTATATTGCATAATTTTAGAGTCCCTATTTTAACTCAACGACTTATCGCCCTTGGTTGCAGATGTATCGATGGGTATTTTAATATGATATTGATAACGACAAAAATTGTTTTCATACCGAATTCAGCTTGATGTATTTTTTCTGGCCTGTTTATGTCTATGATTAAATTTCAATTTAACTTAAAATTTATATATTTTGTAGAACTTCGACTTTGTGGAACTCCGTGCCAAGGTAGAAGAATGTGCTAATTGGTCTCCAAAAGCTGTTAAAATGATTGAAGAGTTAATATCGGATGCTGCGTCAATTAAGTTCATAAAAGACACAAAGGAAATGGATGGCCAGATCTTCGGAAACTTGGAGATTACTACCCATACTAATAAAGTTATTAAGGCTGATATCGTATTATTAGAAACTAACCAAGCTAAGACGACTACTAACTTCCTGAAGGTTCTCAAAGACTTAGGGACAAATCGCATTCCGCGATGGCAGACGAACGAAGGAAACACTTTAGTTTTCAAATATCATTCGAATAAGATAAATGCAATGAATATGCCTCTTAACACAAGAGTCGACAAAGACAAGTCAGTGGACACAACGCGAGGTGAATACGATTTGGAGGTTAAGAAAAAAGTTACAGACTGGGAGGAAAGGAATGAGTTGTGTCAGCAGACCGAGGTGACTATAGATGATATATCCTTCAATGATTCTGCTAGTGCTTTAAATCACAAACCATCGACTAAAGCACCAAAACCCGTTGATAATAATGAGGACCCTTCTGCATTTTTAGTGGCAGGTACTTCAAGGATAAAGAGATTAGAAAGGTATAAGAAAAATGTTCCCAAACCTCCAAAAACGACAGAGCCAATACCTTCCTTAGCCAAAGAAAAGGAGTCTGCTAATGGAAGCAATTCGTTGAATGAAAACTCCAGTCAAAGTAATAATAAATCCAAGGAGAATGAAAGCTTAAAATCAGAGTCCCAAGAGAAGGAAGTAATCAGTGGTTCGGATGTTAAATCTGGGGAAGATAGTGAGACAAAATCTGTGACTAGTTTAGCCGCAGGTCGAGCCGCAAGTGCACGGGTAGCTAAGCTTTTGAACAAAAAAAAATTATTGCAAGCAAAAACCGCTCCCGCAGAAGTCCTAAAAGGCTTGAGTAAGATGCCAGACAATGTTATTCCAGCAGGATACGATTTGCGAAACTTGCAGCCAACAAAAAAGACGGATAAATTAAACAATTTCCTGTCAGAAGAATCCATTCATGTGAAAAAACCAGTCGACCAATCGGCAATGATCGCAGGAGATGTTGCAAAGCATAAGCATGGTGGTAAACCACTTGGAGAAATCGAAGAAGCCTGGTAGGTGAATCCTGTTATTTATCGAGCGTACGAATTAATTTCCAATTTGCTCGTTTTGAATTTTATCTTAATACAGTGAAATATAATTTCATATTAAGAGTATTAAAGCTGTTTTAATTGGGAATTGGGTGCCCTACTGATGCGTTTCCATTTTCTCACTCCAGTGCCCCATCAAACTTATCGTCTCATCTTGTTCTCGTACATGGCAAACATGTAGCCAGGCCGATCGACAAATTGGCAAATGCTAACTTTTGTGAGGACGTACATCGGGAATTGGAAAATATGCGGTAATTGTCAAAAAACCTTTTAACATAATCTTGCATAAATCAATATTTCTAATAAACTGCAAGCATAATATATTTTAAAGTCATTGAATTCGAATGAGATTACAGCAGTTAGGTTATTATTATTTCTAGATAATTAAAAAGTCTAAATAGATAATCTCTATTTTGTGGCCATAATAGATTTGAAATGTTGGGTATCCAGTGTACAACACCAAACTGGTCGCGTTCGCGTCAAAACACGCAAAAATAAAGTTCCGTAGAACTACGTAAATAGATGCAAAATATATTGGGACCTATTCTTGTGAATCGATTTCGCAAGATTCGACTAGCAAGAACACTCATTTTCTTAGCATCTCAGCTTTGAAAATATGTTTCGCTAGTCGAGTTGAGTGAAATCGATTTTTATAATGTAACATGTCTAAAATAATTTTAGTTAAACGTCTTCAGTACTATTACTTTTTTTCTACGCTAGTTCAGAAATTACGAAGAGCGCGACAATGAAAGCTACATATAAGCGTAATAATTCTGGAATATGGTGTCCACATAAAAAAGGATAAATGGAACCATAATTCCATTTTGAATTTCACTCCACATTAACACTTTCACGTCCGCACGGTTTCCAAATGTTTTTTTCCTGTCGCCGGTATTTTACACTTAAAATACATATATATCATCTGTCGCCGGAACTGTTTGCAAAGTTGTTTACTAAAATAAAGCACAAAATTCATTGCAATATAATTAACTTTGCTTTAGCAACTGACTTGCATATGGTTAAGGACCGATACATTAAATAATTTTTTTTTAAATTTTCTATCGATTTGCAGTCCTACGATATTTTCCTTCGAATTATGGATTAGGTTCAGATTGACGTCATGCTTTAACCGTTACAAAAATTAAGCATTATGTAAGTGTAATCAAAAGAGCAACATATTAGCTATGGAATGTATTGTATATGTGCGTATCTTATTGACGTTCAGATGAATCACAGCTTTAAAGAGATTCGGATAAAATATAAAAATTTAACCTATGAAAATTATATCTACTTTAACAGTAAAAAAACAGTAAAATATAGTATTAAAGCAAAAATGTTAGTGCTATGTGAAGTGCCAGACTGTCCTTAATAAATCTGTATATATATAAGTCTTGTCCTTTCACGTCCGTTTTTTTAGTTTTGGCCAGTTTTTTAATGATTTGATACATAGTTCTTTAGCTCCTATCCAATCGTCCAATCCCTCTCTTTTTCATTTCCCTACAGTTCGTTAATAGTCAATCGAGTCAATTAAACCATCAGAGTACTACGCAATAAATCCCGTGAAAATTGTCTGAAGTTGAAGAATCTTCCTTCTGCTATTTCCGCTTTCCGCTGTCCGCAACCATTAGAGGGCCACCGTAAGCAATACTTCCGACTCTCTTATGCTCGAATCACTCTATCAAAATTGAATTTAATCGTTTCTTTTTTTCTATATTTTTACATACGCCCTATGCAACTGCTGGCGGTCTATAAACTTGCAACCCAGATTGCTCTCCTCAATCCGTGCGATTACGTTATTGTTCTGTGAGATTTCAACCTGATGGAATTCCCACAACTGTTTTAAAAAAATGTTTTGTCATCTTAATCCAATTTCTTTACTCTCCATTACCATCTTCCAGCGTTCTCCGTCATAGAGAGTATTCCCTGAATTTTGGTAAGAGTCGTTTATTATATTAAAGGGATGCAAAAGTGACGTATCTAAATATCGTCTTATAGCAAAACTATTTTGTATTTCCAAACTTATCGAAACCCTTATCTATGACTATGGCGTTCCACTGCAAGTTCGTTCTTTACCCAGCCCAGCGCGGTTTTCTCAAAGGTAGATCCACAACTACCAACGTCCCTCTACCACTCATAGGACCTACATGCTTTCAGATGAACCTATTCCATCTGTCAGTTCCTTACATGATCTGGGTATTATCTGTGATAATCAACTCAACTTCTCTTCCCACAGCAATGACATCTTTAACAGAGCCAGTTCGGCTCTTTATAAAACGCAGGTCTAATAGTCCGGGAGGTAGCGTTGCAATTTTTCTACGAATTTTATACCGAATGAATTTTCTTTCAAACAGCTGTTTAATGTTCAGAAATCAGTAAAGTGAGCGTCAGTTGTCGCACTAGCGGTGGAGCTAGAAGAGACAGCATGACAAAGTCATTGGAAAAAATTCTGCTCCGACTATTTTTATACCAAGCGAAACTGTATTGAATTATTGTTTCAATCACATTTTAAAAAAAAAAAATCGTCAGCTGTATTGACGAGGGGGGGTTAAATGTCAGTCACGTGCATAAACCTCATTTAAAATTTGAAAAATAAACTTATTTTATACCTTATGAAATTTATATATCTCAATTTTTATACTTTTAAAATAATAAAGAAAATTGTCAGCTGTACTTTTGACGGGGGAAACACCGTCAGTCAGCGTGATGAACATTTTGCGCGCTCAACGCATTCGTGCGTTGCATAGTCTCTTTGGAAAATAAACTGACGATCTTTACACCCACAAACAATCAGCTGACGACGATTTTTTGTTTTTTTTAACATTTAAATTATATTATACTTTAAATTCAATAAGTATAATATTAATTTCATATACAGGGTGATCCAAAAGTGTGGAAACGGCTAAATAACTTTCTAGGAATGCATTTAAATTAAAAAGTTTAAACAAAATTCTTAGGAATTTTCCCTGGGTATTGAATGGTGGGCGTAGATTTGATCTTGAACGTTGAAAGTTGACTTTTTTAAATGGGAACCCATATTTTTGACCACGGGAATGAAAAGAGCGGACAATTTTACGTCCAACTATGATCTTAACCTCGACCGTGACCTTGGCAATGACCTCGAATGTCATATCAAGGTCAAGATGGCTCTTTAAGGTGTTAGTCCACTGTTAAACTGCTCAAAATGAATTTTTTTTTTAAACAGCTACAAAAAAAAAAAAATTCAAGATATCGATTTGAAATTTTATATACATCTTTATTGGGGTTAAAAGTTTTTCAAAACATTTTCATTGGAAAAAATGATTAGAAAACAAAATGGCGACCACCCCAATGGATCGCCGCAGCACCGCCGACAAAAAAAGCAAATTGCGCCTCGTAAATTCCTGGACAAAATAAGCATCTGTGAACAAATTACCAAAAATATTTGATTAGTTTTGAGTATAAAGGACTGCACCAGCCTAAATTTAGAGCCCTAAATCGATTAAAAAAAATTTGGTACTCTTTTGAACATTGGTTATCCAGTTTTTCGCGTTTTTTCAATCAAAAAAATGTTTCCCAAATCGTCATTTTGTTCTAAATTTAGACCCGTGCAGTAGTTTAAGGTATAATAAATAGCTGCAAAAAATTTAAAATAAATCGGCGGAACATAAAAAATAAAAAGCGGAACATTTTACGATTCCCTTTAAAGAACCATCTTGACCTTGATATGACCTTCGAGATCACGGCCAAGGTCATAGCCTTTCCATTTCCATGGCTAAAGATATGGTTTCCCCTTAAAAAAACCACCTTGGCCTTGATATGACCTTCGAGGTCATTGCCAAGGTCATGTTCAAGGTCAATGTTGTGGTCAAGGTCACATTTAGACGCAAATCTTCCACTCTTTCCAAATCCGCAGTGACAATGTAGGTTCTCCTTTAAAGAGCCATCTTGACCTTTATATGACATTCGAGGTCATTGCCAAGGTCACGGTTGAAGTTAAGATCATAGTTGGACGTAAAATTTTCCGCTCTTTTCATTTCCGTGGTCAAAAATATGGGTTCCCACTTAAAGAAGTCAACTTGACCTTGAAATGACCTTCAAGGCCGCGTTCAAGGTGAAATCTACGCCCACCATTCAATACCCAGGGAAAATTCCTAAGAATTTTGTTTAAAATTTTTAATTTAAATGCATTCCTAGAAAGTTATTTAGCCGCTTCCACACTTTTGGATCACCCTGTATATGAAATTAATATTATACTTATTGAATTTAAAGTATAATATAATTTAAGGGGGTAGTCCAGTGAAAAAAAATTTTTTTTTCAATACGCAAACAAAACTTTAAACGCGTTTTTCTCAAAACAGCATTTTTTGACTCGGCGGACGTCAGATCTCAGATCCGATTGATCTAAAAATTTAGCTGTATATTTCTTGATTGTGTATCTATCGTCGGAACTAGAATTATTAAGATCCATTGTTTATTTACAAAGTTATAAACAAATTAAGCACCTGAAAAACACCAGAAAAATTCGAAATGCCGCCATTTTGTTATTTTGTATTGAAAATTAATAATTCTAGTTCCGACGATAGCCAATGTTCTACAGATTAAAACCTCGTTTGAATTTTTTGTTTCAAATGAACCGCTGCAGAGATTCGACGTCCGCCAACAAAAAAAATTTTTTTTTGGAGTGGCCATTTTGTCGGGATGACTCATCGAAAAAAAAAAAAAAAATTTTTTTTTGTAGTTTAATAGTTGTACTATCATATGTCAAAAAGGTTTTTAATAAAAATTAATTTCTAATATGAAAAAAAAATCGTTGAAAAAACAGTCGTTTTCACTGGACTACCCCCTTAAATGTTAAAAAAACAAAAAATCGTCGTCAGCTGATTGTTTGTGGGTGTAAAGATCGTCAGTTTATTTTCCAAAGAGACTATGCAACGCACGAATGCGTTGAGCGCGCAAAATGTTCATCACGCTGACTGACGGTGTTTCCCCCGTCAAAAGTACAGCTGACAATTTTCTTTATTATTTTAAAAGTATAAAAATTGAGATATATAAATTTCATAAGGTATAAAATAAGTTTATCTTTCAAATTTTAAATGAGGTTTATGCACGTGACTGACATTTAACCCCCCCTCGTCAATACAGCTGACGATTATTTTTTTTAAATATGTCATTGAAACAATAATTCAATACAGTTTCGCTTGGTATATAAATAGTCGGAGCAGATATTTTTCCAATGATTTTGTCATGCTGTCCCCTCTAGCTCCACCGCTATCGGAGCAGCTGACGTTCGGAGCTGTTATGTGTTAGGGGAAAACTATTATTGTTATGATTTTCAGCCGGTATAAAATGACTCGCTCAACTATAGCGCTACCTCCCGGACTATAAAGAATTCTCCGACCATAACGTGACAAATTCTCTTTACATCTATTTTGTTAGAATGCTACTTGAATAGACCTGTCAGATTTGGTCACCCTCTCAATCATTGTCTATAAACAGGATTGAACCAATGTAACGTAGATTCGTCCACTTCACGCTAAGTGGCTCTCTTTGGAATGACAACCTAAATTTCCCACTATACAATGAACGTTTACAATTGATTAACCTTCAACCCCTTGCTCTACGTCGCTATGTCGCCGATGTAATCTTCGTCTATAAAATCCTAACTGTTTTCATCGATTGTTTCGAACTGAAATGTTGTTTGGAGTTTGTGCTTTTCGGAGAGTTAGATATAAATTTTACAAATTTTGTTTACAGAGTCATAAAAATCGACTGAATTGAAAAAGGATCTTTTTTGGGTAAGCGTGTGTTAAGTTAAAGTAGATATAGGTTTCATAGGTTAAATTTAGATATTTCATCCGAATTTTTTAAAAGTTGTATGATTTACAGGATCGTCCATAATGCATATATAGTATATTGATTAGCAAATAGCAATTAGCGTCGTTCTAAGCGGACGATTTCTTGTCAAGATAGGTCGCTATAAGCAGTTGGTCGCTCAAACCGGAGTCGTACTAAACGGATATGTTTTCATAATACATCTATATGAAACCTAACTTGAGTTTGCATTCTCGTCACTAAAAACAGTTAGTCGTTATAAACGAAGTCGTTATATCCGAATTCCACTGTATTCGAAATTAGTGGCCTCAGAATAATCATTGTACTAATTTTCATTAAAATCCGTTGAAGGCGAGAAATTTTGGATGCCATGCTGGATCCGCCATTTTGGATTTGGAAGTTTTGATAATATTCGAAAATACTGGCCTCAGAATAATCATTGTGCTAATTTTCATTAAAATCCGTTGAAGCCAAGAAATTTTGGTCGCCATGTTGGATCCATCTTTTTGGATTTGGAAATTTTGAAAATATTCGAAATTAGTGGCCTTAGAATAATCATTGTAGTAATTTTCATTAAAATCCATTGAAATTGAGAAATTTTGGTCGCCATCTTGGATTTGTAAATTTTGATAATATTCGAAATTAGAGGCCTGAGAAAAATCATTGTACTAATTTTCATTGAAATCCGTAGAAATCGAGAAATCTTGGTCGCCATTTTGGATTTGTAAATTTTGATAACATTCCGATGACTCCTAGCAACAACGACGCATCTGCACAGACGCGTTACAACGTCAAATATAATGCGCTAGGATGTTAGCCTGGCTTGTTACGAGCACGCTGATATACTTTTTATTTTGATCAAGGATGCAACCTCCAATTGTCCAGAGACTGCAAAGTTTCAGCTTCAGCTAGCTCGGAACGGAGGATTTGCAGATACGACGTTTATGTAATGCGCCTGTGCAGATACGATGTTGTTGAAACGCGTCTGTGCAGATACGATGTTTCTGGAAAATGTCTCTGCAGATACGACGTTGTTGTAACGCGTCTGTGCAGATGCGTCGTTGTTGCTAGGAGTCATCAATTCGAAATCAGTGGCCTCAAGATAATCATTGTACTAATTTTCATTAAAATCCATTGAGATCGAGAAATCTTGGGTCCGCGATCTTGAATTTGTAAATGTTGATAATATTCAATATCAGTGACCTCAAAACAACATTGTACTAACTTTCATTAAAATCCATTGAAATCGAGAAATCTTGGTCGCCATATATGACCATTGAAATCAGCATTTCACAAAACCCCTAAGTACCAATTTTCATGAAAGTTGCTTATATTTTAGAATTTTCAATCGCTATCTTGGGTCCGCCATTTTGAAACCCTTTATATTACCCAAAAAAAATTAGCCTATATGTTGGAATATGTACTACCTTCGAACAAAAAATGAAAAATATCGATGCGAGCGTATAGGCGTGATTGAGCAACAAACAAACAAACAAACGAACAATAAGAACGTTACCAGACTGGAGCCCCAGTATGCTTGTAGTTGTAGTTGCTGCAGGAATAAAATAAATTATTTAAAAAAACCTCACTACGGTAAAGTGCGACACAAACATCTGTCATTTATAATAAGAATACCTGAATGCTAGAATGCACTCACATATAATTTTAATGTTAGTCGTCCCCAAAGAACCGGATAAATTGAAAGATTTCCGCCGTAATCGATGGCTCTTGACGAATAGAAATATAAACAGCAATATTTTTACAAGGTTTCCGTGTTAATAATCGATTCGCCTACAATAAATTTTATATTAATACAAAAACAAACTATCATCAAAAGCTTTATTGTAGGTGAATAAATTACTAACCTTAGATAGCTGCATAAAAGAAATTCCACATAAAGACTAAAGCTATAGATATTGTGCAAGCCACAAAGGTTAAAAAGGTTGTTTATAAAACATTTTTTTATTCATCGAATAATACAAAAATATCCTATCTAATTAAAAATAAATTCAAAATATTTACAATTTCTGGCTTTCAAGGTGATCCAAGATCACTAACGCATGTCTTACTTTCTGCTCGATCATGGGTCCCTTGGACGTTGGACGTTTTCTTAGAAAAATCCACTGAACGCAACCAGATAATGACCCGGTGTATATTTTTAGTACATATATTTATTTTATGATTATAAGAAATAAATTGTTGCTTTTTTGAGCTTTATTTCAAATCACATTATTTGCTCATTGCAGACTCAATCATATCTACCGGATTCAGTCTTATGCTTGGCCTCATCTAATGCGTGGAAACTCTTTGGTACTAGTGAATAGTGCTCGTACAGGTAAAACGATAGCCTATCTTCCAGCCATTTGCAGTTTTATAAAGGTAAGATTTAGTTAATATTATTGGAAAGTATTACGATATGACATTATACTATATTTTTAACCAGATGAAATTTGAAGAAGGAAGAATACCTGAGGGAGTTGGACCTGCTGCAATTATAGTCGCGCCTTCATCTGTCGAAGTAGAAAAAATTGCTCGCATATGCCGAAGATTTTTGCTCAGCAGCTCAAGTAAAATGTCTATCGTTGAATCGTACGGTATAAGAAACAAAGAAAAGGCAATGGTAATATATGTCAGTTGCGAAACATTTATAATTCAATGTAATTTGCATGTTGTAGCGTTATCTTCTCAATGGATGTGAGATTCTTGTATCCACTGCGCCTGCATTAGCCAGACTTTTATCAGAAAAAGTGAAACATTTTGAACCAAAGCGCATTCAAATTTTGGCCATTGATAATATCGACTTGATACATGAAGAGCTGCGGTCTGATTTGCATCAAATTTTACAGCAATGTTGTTCCCTTAGTAAAAGCACGAACAAAACTTCTGTCCAGGTATTTAGCATGCTTTTTATTCTGAATGTTTTTTCGACGTCTTATTTCAGCTTGTGGTTACAACGAGAACTTGGAGCTCTTTATTAAATGGATTCTTAAAAATTTGCAACGAACCTCAACTTTGTATTGGTGCATATATTGAAGCAGCTGTTTATGGCAGATCGTCTTTCAAAATGAAACTCATTGGGAAACAAAATAAAATACAGGAAGTTTTTGGTAAGTAAACATAATAATTGTTAATCAGTTTCAGACAAAATTGTCTCAGAGATAAATAATTTATCTGCTTATTTTTGTATTACGACGTTACTTTGGATGGTCCCATAGGCGGGAAGGATGGTCCCATAGGTCATACCTCTTTCTCACATTTTCAAATTGCGCACCATACTTGCTCCCTAAAATTGATTTTTCGCCCTCAGAAACACGGTCCATCAATTTAACTCACATTTCAACTTCAGTTTTGTTTGCATTAATAAGTACTGGATAAGTGCCAAATTCAGTGGGGTCCTCGTGAATTTTGGGGTGGTTTTTGTAAAGAGTATCTATAGCTGCGTTTTTTTTAATGATCTATATAGATCTCCCTATGCAAAGTGAAGATCCAGCTTTTTATCTGGGTCTCTATCTAGATTAAGGGCAATATTAGGAATTCCCCACATCTTAGAATGTTGTGAACTTCGCTAAAGAACTTTAATTGAATATGTCGTTGTTTAAGTTGAAGAAAATGTTACAAAAGTGAACGGTCTTTTTTATAAAGAGCACAAATCAGCGGCAGAAGCCTGGGAGTATTAATTAAATATAATCAATGTATATAATGATGCTTTTATCTGCTGAACATTTCCGCGATTTGCCCTAAACTGCTCTATGGTAAGTTATTTCAAAGCATTTTTAAGTTTGGGGCGTTTCGCATAGAAAAGAGTTTTCAAAAATGCGTTTCACTTCTGTTGTTCTAGATGAGACTTTTTGACTTTATTTTTCTATGATACCGCACATGTTCTTACAGCAGTATTATTATTCTTGCGATAGAGAAAGAATGAAATGTGCACCATTCCTGTAAGTAGAGTAAATTTTTGCGGACATATATCAATTCGTTTTACAATGACCACTCGCTCACTCTTGACGAAACCAATTCTCTTCCAATTTGTCATGTTTTCAAGTTATGTCGGACGACATAAATGATAAAAACAGTAGACTGGACTTATCAATTTGTTTACGACGACTAACTCCAATACCACTCTGCTGTTAGGGAAAACACACCAACTGACTTCTACGGTCGAACATCTTCATTCCGGGACTCGGGTTCTTCAAGTGGTTCGGAATTATTGCCGATCAAACCTGTAAAAGACGAGATTAAGTCTAATTTAAAGCAGGTCAGGCATGAGGTGTCAACTATTTCTTCAGCTGTTTCCTCCAATGCTGGACTAATTGGGTCCGTGGTAATTGATTTGAGGACTCGAGCAGACAGCCCTTCACCCGAGAAAGTGACACCTCTCGATTCAAATCCTTCATCAGTTCCATTTTCCAACTGCGAGCCTTATATTGGGTGTGCGAATGTAACTCCGCTCTTTCCCAACAGATGTCGTTTTTAGTATTGCATACGTGTACTAATAAATGGCAACACTTGTGTTCGATAGTAATTTATGTCAACTTTCAAACGCACTACGTGACATTTGGTTGAAATATTAACAACAGGTGCTTTTACCTCCGTGAAAATGTCGGTTTTCGTTCCAAGTAAACATCATGTGCGAGAAGTGCTATTACACTATTTTATTGCAAAGAAAAGTGCAGCGAAAACTCATCGTTTGCTTGTGGAGATTTACGGTAAGCATGCTCCATCTAATACGTAATGTAAGGAATGGAAAATCACCAAAAAAAATTTGAAGATGCTGAATTGGAAGCATTATTGGCAGAGGATTCTTACCAAACTCAATCAGAATTGGCTGCAGCATTAAATATCAACTGTTGCAAAGCGTTTAAAAGCAATGGGAATGGTTCAAAAAGTTTGTATCTGGGTTCAATATGAATTGAAAGAAAGAGACATCGAACGTTGAAAAACAATTTGTGAAATATCATGGAATAATCACAGGAGATGAAAAATGGATATAATATGAGAATCCTAAACGTAACAAAGCTTGGGTTAAGCCAGGTGAACCAGGCCCATCACAACCAAAGAGAAATATTCACTGTGACAAGGTTATGCTCTGCATTTGGTGGGATCAGAGAGATGTTGTTTATTATGAGTTTCTCGAACCCTCTCAAACTATTCATGGAGAAGTTTACCGACGACAACTAATGCGTTTGAAGGGAGCCATAGAAGAAAAGCCACCAAAATGGGTGAATAGGCACAATAAATTAATTCTTCAACAGGATAATGCCAAACCGCATACCGTACAAGTCGTGAAAAAATATTTAGATGGACAGAAGTGTGAGGTGCTACTTCACCCGCCATATTCGCCAGACATAGCTCCTTCGGATTATCACTTATTCCGAACAATGCGAAAGTATAAAATTTGGATTGATAATTGGATCAGCTCAAAAGACCAGGATTACTTCATGCAAGGAATACGTAAATTACCTGAAAGATGAGCGAAGGTTGTAACTGCCGATGGAGCATACTTTGAAATAACTTTCCTTTAATTTTCTAAAAAAGCAACTATGTTTTAATTAACAAAAAAGGGCGGAGTCATATTCACATACCCAATAGGCCGGACTCAGAGTCGATCACTGGGGGTAGCACCACTTCTTCTCAACAAAATTTGGCTGCTTCCACTAAGGTCCGCAGGACGGCTCGACGCGTTCTGCGACGTTGCTCTGGTAAAATCCTCATCATCTCAACCACAGGCTAATTTGCCCACAGTTGTAACTGCGGTCTCGCAACCATCTGGGGCTTCATCAAATCTGACTTGTGCGACTAACAATACCATTTCGCTTCGCCCGGGCAGTATTCCACTTCAAATCTTCGTATCGCGGATCCATCCTACTACAGAAGAGGAAATTGTCAAACATATTTCTTCTCAAGTCGGCGCCGCTCATGAATCAGTTGCCTGTAGACGAATCACGCCTAAGCGAATGACAGGGTTTATGCAATTCAAACAATGAGATTATTTCACCGTCAGACACAGTCTCATTCTTTTCGCGAGTAGTCGGTTGGCTTTAGCCAGATATGGAAACAAAAAAGGCCTTTCGAAAACGCCGTAACATATGCAACCTTCAAAAACATTTCAATAGGAAGCTTTTGGAGGTATCGCTGGAACTGAGCCCATCGAAAAAGCGTTTCACTTCATTTGTTCTAGATGAAACTTATCGTCTTTATTTTTCTATGGTTGTATTTAAACTTGATTGTATCTAGCACGCTTAAATAAAATTCCTCTAAGCTTTGCATCGGATCTCAAACAATTCAGCAGTGAAAAGTTGCTTGAATTGTAAAGTTTTCGTTAAAATATTACCAGCGAAGCGGCGAAGTGCTATTTTCCACAAATACGATTTAAATCATTAAATATCAATTTTAATAAGTCAAAAGTGGTTGGTTGAGGACCTGTTCGCCGCCGTGATGTCTTCCCACATCTGGCCAATTAATTGCATCGTTCGCGAATTCACGCATTCTGGCATTGGGAAAACGTCTGCACCACCAACAACAACAAACGCATCAACGAGCTCTCTTGCTGCTACGCCAATATAATGGGCTTACATTCTAAGACGACGCAGCTTTATAAGAGGTCTGCTGAATTTTCGTTTGACGCCATTTGCATATCAGAAACGTGGCTATATAGTGGTATATCTGACGCTGAACTTTTTTGCCCCGGTTATTCGGTTTCCCGTCGTGATCGTCATAGCTCTGCGCTTGACGCCCCGTTTGGCGGGAGCGATATCCCATGTCGCGAAGTTGGTGTTCTGTTTCTGACGAGCTGGAATTGCTTTGCGTGGCTACGACGTTTCAGCAAAGGAAAATCTATCTTTTTTTGGCTTACGTTCCGCCGAGGGCTGCAACTTACGAGCATCTAGCCGCCAATATTGACTCGATTGTTGGCACTATGGATCTGCACGACGAGCTTTTGGTCTTTGGAGATTTCGTCCGATGACGGCTGTGTTACACCTTATTTTACCACCGCCCCACAACGTGCATCCATATTCATAGATGAATTAATATCTTCTGGTCTGACGCAAACTTGCGAGGTTTTATTTATTTATTCAACTTCATCAAGTACTGACTACTACAGAATATGATTGGATGCAATCCAGAATAAAAGACAAAAGTAACCTTAACTAACCCGATTCATTATTTGTTGTTTAGAAATTAGAAGAAGATTAAAGTCAATATTTGTATAGTTCCGGTTAAAGAGACGCGACATTGACAAAGTCGGCTCATGCATACCGTAATTCGTGCTATGATGTGCTACATGGAAGAAGCTGTGATTCCTCAAAGACCGGGAAGGAACAGAGACCTTAAACATGTCAAGCAATTCAGGAGAATTTATCGTGTCCTGTATACAGTCAAAAGCCAAAGCAGTTCTGGAGATATCACGCCTAACCTCAAGGTAAATGAGAGGAAACAGCTTTAGCCTGTCAGCGTATGGCGGAAGGGCAAAAGGATTATTCCAATTAAGACCTCGAAGAGCGAAGCGTATAAATCTCCGTTGGACGGTCTCAACACGATCAATGTGGACGGCGTAAAAAGGGGACCAGACAGGACTAGCATACTCAAAGATGGGGCGAACGAAAGTATAATAAAGAACATTTGTTATATACGGATCATGGAATTCCCTTGACCATCTCTTGACAAATCCCAAATAGCGTTAATGTGGTCGTCAAATGACATAACAGAATTAAGTACAAGTCCCAAATCTTTGGCTTTGTCAAGACGAGATAATGAGCTACCAGCTAAACTATATAAGTAAAGAAAAGGGATCTTTTTACGAGCAAACGTCATTGTGGTGCACTTCTCTACGTTAAGAGGGAAGCAGTTAATAGAGCAATTAAGGATGATATCTAAATCAGGTTTAAGATTTCACGATCCCTTTCACCAGAAATCAGGCGAAATATTTTGGCATCGTCAGCACAACATCTTAGAGTTGTTGAAGATCAAAGATACATCATTGATGTACATTATAAATAGAAGAGGACCCAGATGGCTACCCTGAGGGACACTAGAAGTGGTATTTATTTCGTCAGATAAAGCTCTGCGAAATTTAACTCGCTGCATACGATCGGACAAGTAAGAACTTAGCCAATTCACAAAACTATAGGGGAAGCCCAGAACAAACAACTTATAAATGAGAATATTGTGATTTATTTTGTCGAACGCTTTACTAAAATCAGTGAAAATGCAATCAACCAGCATACCTACTTCAATAGCAGATATGCAAAAATTAGTAAACTATAACAAATTAGTGGTGGTAGATTTGCCCTTCATAAAACCATGTTGAAATTAACGAGGAAAGGTTTACAGTGAAAATACAAAGTTTCACAGATTGCAGCCTGAAACAATTTAGCAATAGGGTGATAATTAGATATATCACACTTATTATCAGACTTGTGTAGATACTGCCACTGAAATCTTCCACTATTTTGGAAAGGCACCGTTAGATGAAGATAAATTAAATAAATAACAAAACACAGAGACAAGGGACGGACTATACTTTTTGATAAAAGATGCAGGAATACCATCTGAACCGACTGAGAAACTATCAGCGATATCAGAGATATATTTAAAAAGAAACTTCGTCTAAATTCAGGTCTTTGGTCTGAAGAGAAGTTTAAGGAAGCTTCGTCAAGTGGGTAAAATCATTAGCATTAATATCACAGCGAGTATCACAGAATGCTGTTTTTGAAAAATTCACCAAAAGATTGGCAGTTTCCAAATGGTCTGCACTGTAATTGTCGCCAAGATTCAATGATAAAGAGTAACCGTCAGAATTACGTTTTGAGTTGATGAATCTCCAAACTGTCTGGGCTCATTGCGCAAGGCAGCCCGCATGGCAAGAAGATACTCATTATAAGAGACCTGTAAACACGATGTAAATTGTGTACGCAAATTACAATATAATTCAAAATCGGAGTCACTCCTCGAGGTGCAGAACCTCTTCCTGCCTTATTTTTTAAGTTTTTTCAGACGCTTTATTGAGCGATTAAAGCACGGCTGGAATGACGAAGAGCTCCTAGCGGGAGCAAGACGTACGTAGTGATTGAAGCATAGAAATGAGCAACGGCTTTGTCAATGTTACGCTCACCCAGAACTTTCGACCAATCACAAGCGGAAAGATATAATATCACAGTCAAATTACACGTTACAGCACAGTCATAAATGTCTAAAACTATTAAAAACCCACAGCAAATTTAAAATCCAGTCGATGCCTAGATCGCGATCGAAGCAGTCGACTTTTGCGAGTGCCTAACGTTTTGGTTTATCGGAGTTTTTTGTAAAGAGTTTTGTTTGCTTGCATAAATAGCGGCGGAAGAATCTTAGCACGTGTTCGTCCCAAGTGAAGTGTCAAGTTTCGGACAAGACACTGCAGACTATTTTTTAGCCAGTGCTTAGCCTCTTACAGTTAGCAGGCCGTAGGCCTGATACAACGGGACACGATGGCGCTTGGCCACGCCAACGCCAACTTCTATGCTGGGCTGGAAGTGCACCCAACTAAAAAGGCGAAAACTGCCATGAAAAGGTCAAAAGTATCTGCAGGATTAACTGAAGGTTTACCCTTCCTATTAGAACCGGCAACTCCCACCCAGGCAGATACACTCAGCAATCATCCGCGCTACATCACGGTATAGTCGCGTGATACAAACAAACGGCTAAAACGATTTAATCTCTTTGCGGTACGCAAGGATGTAGACGCAATATCTACACAGTTCACTAAGGCAAGCTATCTAAAAGACGGGGAATTACTCCTCCTAGTGAATAACCAGAAGGTAGCCGACAGGTTCCTGAAAGCGGAAACAATTGCGAGTATTCCGGTCACAGTCCAACTTCACCCAACTCTAAATTCAGTGAAGGGCACTGTCTTCTCAAGGGACTTAAGCCTTATGTCACAGGAGGAAATCCTTGATGGGCTTAAGGATCAGGGCATTACCAAAGTTATTCAAATAACTAAACAAAGTTTCAGAGAGCCTGGAACCACTTACGCTACGGGACTGCTAATTCTCACCTTTAACGCTTTCCAGCTACCTAAATATATTCAGGGAACCTGGCAAAGAGTTGAAGTACGCCCCTACTACCCCTTGCCAATGAGGTGTCGTGGGTGCCAGAAACTGGGGCATACAGTCAAGAGATGCACGGAATCTGTAGTCACGTGCGGCAACCAGGCCCACATGAGGCTAACCAATGCCAAAGCACGTACTGCGTGAACTGCAAAACTACTTCCCACTCCTCAACAAGCCGCCCCTGTGCCGAATTCTTAAAAGCTAAGGAAATATTAAAAATCAGAACAATCCGTAAATGCAATATGTACGAGGCGAAGGAGGAGTTTTATGCTACCTACCCCGTACACACCGGCCCGACTTTCGCGGAAGTAGCCCAACAGGCACAAAATTCCAAAACACCTCAGTACACCCCAACACAACACTCAACATCGGACAAAAACAACACCAGCACAAACATGAACCCCGGAACAATCATCAACCCCAGCGCAATCACCAACGCCAGCACAAACACCATCACCAGCACCAACACCAGCGGAAAAACTCAAAAAGGAGACCAACCGCCCAACACCAACTCAATCACCAGAACACCAACACGAATACAAACAAAGATCCTCAATCAGCCAACACCAAGCCCTCAGCACCCAGAAATAACAACAAAACGAACACAGTAAGTACCGCCACAATTATACACAATAATACAGTTTAAAATAGCACTAACAAAACACAACAGAATAACACGCACAAAACACAACAGAACAACACTCACAAATCACAACAACCCACCGTATCCCCCCTCGTACACCACAACCAACCACCTCCACATTTAATTTCACTAGCAACAAAACAGCTCCACTAATCCCAGAAAACAACACTACAGAAATCACAACAAATGACTCTTTTGTTTTTCCTGAGAGCCAATTCCGTATGTTGAGTTCTCGTCCTGCTCCTCAGATAAAGACGTAACCTTCCTGAGCCTGGAATGAAGCGTTCCCTGATGATGGAAAACATACATAATTATTTTGCCTATAAAAGGAAAGAAAATCAGATTGCCTCCCTATTTTCCGTCATAAAACGTCAGCTTGCTACCTACAGTAAACGTCAAGTGTCGGCAACCACCTCCAAGGTGGAACCTGGCAATACTAGCGCTACCAACTCGACAGGGGACAAGCACTACAGAATCCGCCTTAGGACCTTTCTCCATGACCGCCATATCAGAAAATGAAATGTCGCAATTCACACAGGACATTCATGTCCTACAATGGAATTTAAGAGGGTATTACAATAATCTTCCCCACCTGCAGCTTCTAATATCAAAATATCACCCTCATGTAATACTATTGCAGGAAACTAACCTGCTGAGAGGAGAAGAGCCCTCACGGCTGGGCCCTTTTAACCCTTTCGTTACGGCAGTTCGCTCCGCTTCACCAAACGGGCCACCTTAACGTCGGAGTTACGTTGTGCGTCGGTACAGCCGGCGCTCATACACGAGAGTCATCGAGTGGATGCCGTCTATAGCCGGCGCTCGTACACGAGAGTTATCGAGTGGATGCCGTCTATAGCCGGCGCTCGTACACACAGGTCATCGCGTGGATGCCGTCTATATCCGGCGCTCGTAACGAAAGGGTTAAATTCTTTGGACACAACTCAAATAGAGAGTCCAGACATGGAGGAGTGGCCGTTTTAGTCCACTCTTCTTTGCCTGCTGCCCGGACTGCTCTGGATAGCAATTTAACTGCTTGTACGGTATCGGTCGAAACTTCAAGACCGATCTGTTTCACTTCCATCTACCTGGAAAATACCCGGGAAATAGCGATTGAGAACCTAGAAACCCTGGCAATGGACCTAGAAACCCTGGCTTCCCAATAACACCATTTATGGTGGTGATTTTAACTCTCACAGCCCCCTATGGGGCTCTGAGAGTTGGAATCGACGGGGAAGACAGGTGGCAGGGTGGATAGAGAATCAGCCCGTATGTGTCCTGAACTCCGGCAGCTCTACATTTATATCTGGTACAGGATCTCTGACCCACATTGACTTAACCCTGGCTACTCCTGACCTTGCACCACGTATAAACTGGGATGTCCACAACAATCGGAAGGAAGTGATCACTTCCCAATAATTATATCCACGAATTTAGATGTAGCTAAAGGTAGGGCTGCCCCGAAATTTCTGGAGACCAGTGCGAACTGGCAAAATTTTCGAGAAGCTATAGATCACGAGCTCACTAATCGTCAAAGTCTAACAATATTAATAGAGAAGCGGTCCAACTTACAAGAGCGATCAGAACTGCGGCTTCCTGCTCTATTCCACCGGCTAGGCAATCTGCTAATGAACAATCTGTTTGGATGAATAGCCAGATCATGGAAAAAAATAGAGCATGGAAGAAATTCCAAAGACAGCCTACCGTGCCTAATTTTAGGGAGTATAGGTCAAAATCGGCTGTTGCAAAAATTGCCGCAGCCGAAGCAAAAAGAAAATATTGGGCTTTCTTTGCTGAAACTATTGACCCGGACATAAACACCCGAGATGCTTGGAGGAAACTACGGTTGTTATCCGGCAACGGGTCGCGCGGCAATATAGGAAGCCTCTGTTCAAATCCCTGGTCCCACACGAGGACTCCGGAAGAGCCCAGCCTTTCTATAACTCAGCATGTCTCCCTTCTCGAGCTAGGCCAAGCACTTAGTGGATGTAAGGGTTTGGCGCCAGGACATGATCGGATCTCGTACAGGATGATCAAAGAGGCCTCTCCAAGCTTTAGGGAGAGGCTCTGCGATCTATTTAATTCGATCCTTATGTACGGAATTTGTCCACAAACGTGGAAGAATGCGATCCAGATCGCCATTAAAAAGAAAAACCCCTCGACAAATGACGCCACAGATTAGGCCAATTTCACTTCTACCATGCATCTCCAGACTGCTGGAAAAAATCCTCTAACCTAATGTTAAAGCTGAACAAGAAGAAGGAAGTTTACCTTTTATCGGTCGACGTGGAGAAGGCCTATGATAGGGTGTCCTATGAGGTCCTCTGCTCACAACTAGCTATGTGGAATTTTGACGAAACCTCTACCAACATCATTCGCAATTTCCTGTCCCATAGAACACTGCAAGTAAGGGCCAACGCTGTGGTTTCCAGTAGGAGGAAAACATATAATATTCTTCCACAGGGCTCCCCTCTATCCCCGTCTCTTTTCAATGTTTTCTTAAATCACTTAATACAACGACTGAAAGATATAGACGGACATCTTACTCGCAACTGACTCCGACAATCCTACGGACAAACTAAGACAAGCCGTAACCGCGATCGACATATGGGCCTACAACACAGGAGCTATTGTTCCCATATCCAAAGCCGAGGCTATAATCTTCTCCAGGCGTAGAAGGCCCAATCCCAGGTCAATTGAGATAGCTGACCAGGAGATTCCGGTCAGCAATATCCTGAAGATCCTGGGCTTGATATTTACAAGCAACCTAAAATGGGCGAGACACTGCGCTTCATCTTGTAACAAGTTCGATAAAGTCAACAACATCATGCGAGCAATAGCCGCGAGAAAGTTTGGCGCTCCTGTGCATGCGACAATTAAAATTGCTCGGTTCCTTATTGAAGGAATAACTAACTACGGTTTGGTCCTCTACTCCTCAACAGCGGTGAATAACATTCTCAAAATACAGACGACAATAAACAAAATCCTTCGAACAGTTAAGGGTGCCCTTAAATCAACCCCTCGACGCTCCCTATGGATTGAAAGTGGCTGTCACTTCAGGACAGAGCAGAAAAAGCCAGAACTAAACTCGTCGCCAAGAACTGGTTAGACCCTACCAGACCACACCACCAGACACTAGTGAGTCTAGTTCGAGCCGACACGCAACCTAGGACTACTCCTGCCTTAAAATTAGCTTTAGGGATAGTTATAGCCTTAAATGTCACTTTACCCAATCCAAATATTTTTCCCATCTCCTCCCAAGACCCAGTCAATCACACCCTGCGAGCCTCGGACCAACCAACAAGAGGAACACATCAAAGGAAGAACTTATAGCTCATCATCAAGAGTTACGCTCTAGATGCAGAACGATTGCACATCTACACCGATGGATCAGTAGCTGACAATCACACAGCGGCTGTTTTTGTAGTGTTATCATCGCCATTAATAATGCCCGCGCCTCAGAGCCCGTAATTAAAGCGATCCAATCGCTTATATTCAAAAACGGCGACAAAGTAAAGCTGGCCCGGGTTCCTGGGCATTTTGGAATCCGGGGGAATGAGCTCGCTGATTAGCAGGCGAAGAAACGATTTCATCCCCATAGCCCTACTGAAGAACTCCCGGTGGTCTCCTTCATCTATCGTGAATGCCGATCATTACAAGCTGCATGGGAGGAGGATACTACCTTTCTGGCAACACACTGGCCCCAAATAAATCCACCATGTTATAACAACAAACTAACCAGAATGCAGGGCATACAAATCTTGCACACGAGAACCGGACACACACTTCCTACCCATGCTCATCTGTATACCCGCAATCCGCGAAATGGATGCCACCGCTGCCAGCGACCCCTAACTATAAAACACATATTAGAGGAATGCCCACTTACCATCAGAGCCTACGGTGGTCCGCTGCCACCGCTACATGGGTTACTTGATCCAGCGTCGCCTGATGAATTACTGAAAATCCTGTCAAATATTAACGCCATAAATAGACTATAATCTTCTACCCACTACCCATTTTTTCCTCCCTCTTCCACGTTTTTGGGGTAAAGCTTTATACTAAATACTAATTTGATTAAGGAAGAAAAGAAGAAAATTAATACGCTCTTAAAATAATTGTTATATTTATAATTCTTTTTTCTCTTGGTTTTTTTTTTCTTGTTTCTTTCTCTTTTGATTTTATTTTACAAACATTACCAAATATGTGAAATGATTAAGTAATAGTAGACACATTGTATAAATATAATGGATGAAATGAAGAAAGTAATACGCTCGTAAAACAATTGTTCTATTTATAATTCTTTATTCTCTTATAAATCTTTTGTTTTTATTTTACATACATTAACAAATATGTAATTTGCTTAAGTAATAGTACACATATTGTATAAATAGCCATACATTTAGCAATAGCGTAGAGTAGTTTTTTTCCTTTTGTATTTGGTTCTTGGCCAATTAGCTCATCTCCAGAATTATAGGTAGCACCATGTGATCCCACTACCGAGCGCGCTGTTCTTCTGGACTTTAGGTCCGCTCATGTACCTGGAACTATTAAATAAATAAATTAAATAATTAAGAAGAAAGAAAAATAATAATAGGAATAAGTAGAATAGTTGATTTTCTAGAATTTAACATAGGAATAGGTAGAATAGTTTTTTGTTTTTTTGTTTTAGTGTTTAATTTTGGACTAAATTGTATTAAATCTGGACTTGTCAAAATGCAATAATAGATGCGCCATATGGGCTGAGTTCCCGAGCTGCGTTGCTTTAAGTAGGATATTTAATTAATTATGTATCTTACTGTTAATAAATAAATAAATAAATAAAATTTACAAACAAGCGTCTCTTCTTGCAAATGATAATGGTCGGTATCTGGACTTAATCTTTTCAACAGATCCTGAATACACAACCGTTAAGCATTACTTGACTCCCATTTTCGCGGAGACTAGGCACCACCCTGCTCTTAAAGTTATTTTAACATCGGATCCCTTCTTTTCATTGTGCAATTCCTTCTGAGCTTTGTTACAATTTTAAAAAGGCTGATTTTTCTATTCTCAACGTATCTTTAAACTAATTTTACCACATACTCGCCAAATGCTTTTTGCGTTGCGTTCCAGTTAGTAAGTCTCGTGGTTCAAAACTAATTTGCTTTGGTCAAACACTACTCTTAATCATCATAGGGGGCCTCAATATCCCGGTTGGTAACGCAACGCGTTGGCTGCGAGCCAGCAGTGCGCTAGAGGCTGTAGGTTCAATTCCCACTAGAAGCCCTGGTCACCGAAAGTGGTATCACAATGGGCCTAATATGACCTAAGTATGTCTTCGGACAGCCACGTCAATCTAAATCTACATCTACTCTTAATCATACAAAAACAAAATGAATAAGGTTTGGAAGAAATTTTGCATCTGAAAGGATGATACTGATTATGCGTCGTACTGCTCCCGCGCCGGAAGTATATCATTGAATTGAAGTCTTCCTATAACTCCTTTCTCGAAGATGCGAAAAATTCCTTGCAGGAGAATCTGTGGCGTTTTTTCAAATCCCTTAATTCGAAGCGCGGTTATGATGGTTACCCGTCTTTGCTTACTCCGTGTGATGTTACTAGTAACGATCCTCAGAAGGTTTCAAATTTCTTTGGCGATTTTTTTGAATCTGCTTTTCTTGCAGACACCTGTGATAATAGTTCTAAGGCTTTTTCTCACTTGACGACGCTTCCGCCAATCTCTCTCACGGCTGCTGATTTATGTATTGACGAGGCTAGGATTTCGGGTTCAATATCGAACTTATCTGATAGTTCATCTAATGGATCTGATGGCATTTTTGGCTTTTTCATTAAACGTTGTGCCACACCTCTTGTACCTATTTTATGCTATATACGAGGCTAAGGTGAAAAGTTCTCGGCCTGACACAGAGTTGGCGCTCAAATCAGCAAAAATTTACGATTCCTGCCTGGGTGTACGTGTCGTTAGCTCGTATGAAAAGTTTCAACGAATTTTTACAATAGACGTAGTAGTATCGTGCGGTCATAAAATTCTTCATTTTGGATGGATTAACCCCTAAGGAAATTCATCCGAATTTGACAAAAAATTACGGGGACTCTGCTCCTTCCGTGTCAACCATTAAAAAATGGGCAGCTGAATTTAAACGTGGTCGCACGTCCCTCGAAGATGACCCACGTGAAGGACGGCCAAAAACCGCCACCACACCGGAAACCATCGAAAAAGTGCATGTCATCGTGTTGGACGAAAGGCGGTTGAAGGAGAGTGAGATAGGTGAGGCTGTGGGGATATCGGAAGAAAGGACGCGAAACATCTTGCACAAAGAATTAGGGATGCGAAAGCTCTGCGCAAGATGGGTGCGGCATTTGCTGAATGCCGATCAAAAGCAAATGTGCAAACGTTTTTCGCAGCAAAGTTTGGACCGATTCAATAGGGATCCGACCTACTTTCTGTGGTGATTTGTCACCATAGATGAACCACCACTACACGTCAGAAACGAAACAGCAATCCAAGCAGTGGGTGGAACCCGGTTGGTCAGCGCAACAGAAAGCGAAGTCGATCACATCTGCCAGAAAGGTCATGCCCAGCATGGCAGAACAATTACAGGCGAATATTACTCCAACCTTCTTGACCAGCTGGATGCCAAAATTCGCAAGAAGAGGCTTGGTTTGAAGAAGAAAAAGGACAAAGCACCAACAACACCAGGACAACGCACCTGCAAAAAAGGGGGCGTTGGTGATGGGAAAACTGCGGGATTTGGGGTACGATTTGCTCGGCCATCCCCCCTATTCTCCTGATTTGGCACCCTTAGACTTCCATCTGTTCCCAAACTTGAAGAAATTTGTTTCTGGGAAGCGCTTCGCGTCCAATGAAGAAGTTGAAAGGACCGTAGATGAATATTTTCACAGCCTTCCAGAGTCTCACTTCCAGGAAGGAATACTGATGTTGGAGAAACGCTACACCAAGTGTGTTGAATCAAGGGAGATTATATAGATAAATGTCCTTTCCACTGATTTCAGAAAAGCCTTTGACAAAATCTCGCACCAAAGAATTCTTTTTAAACTCGGTTTCCAATCGCGTTTTCTCTCTTGGATGTGTTCCTACCTATACCAATGTCAATATAGGGTCCTCTTCGGTTTAGTAAACTCTAGCCCTTTCGTAGCTCAGTCAGGGGTTCTTCAAGGTAGCCATTTGGTACCCCTGATCTTTCTTTTGGCTGTAAATGACGTCGAGTCAATTATCAAACACTCGGACCTTTCAATTTACGCCAATGACATGAACATCTCTAAACAAATTTCCTCCCCATATGACCTTCCTTGGTGCGACCCACTAATTCTGCCTTCTTATGTAGATTGAGCTCTTTGCAATCCTTTGAGCAACGCCGTAATAACGCTAAAATAGTGTTTGCCTTTGATTATGTGTCAGGAAACCTTTACTCCCCAGAACTTCTCTCTCTCTCTTTGACATCTCTATTCCGGTTCGCCCTACAAGACATTATAATTTCTTCCGCACGCCTCTTCATCACACAAATTACGGGTTGAACGAAGCTACTACGTCAATGTCACACTTCTTCAATGCCTAATTTCTACACATTGATTTTCACCTATCCAGAAATACAATTAAAAGTCAGCTTCGTTAAAATTGATATTTTTCTTTTCGTATGCTATGTAGTAATCAGTTTATTGATGAAATCGAAATAAATAAATAACAAAAACATATACTGTCGCGGGACGGTAGACAGAAGTGAAAACTTGAACTAATAATAAAATTGGAAAATAATAAAATTTAATTAATAGACTATTAAAATTGATAAGATACGACAGTTCTATTTTTGTCATTCAAATTATATTCTTTCTCTTTAAATATAAATGATATTTTTATTTGAAAAATGAATTGATTGATTGATTGAATTTTAATACATTTATTTTATACAAATCGTTGATAATTGAAAATATTACATATAATGTTATATAATAAAAGTAATGACATAATGACAGTCGATATATAATGGACAATAATACAATTTACATTCAACTAATAATTTAATTCAGATTAGACAATATAATAACTAAATTATTCAAATATCAGCACTGTTTGTGTTATTGCAACGACTTTTAACAAATGATACAACCGCCTTATGATAACTAAAGTACGAGACAAATGTATTTGATGTGATGTTTTCTAAAAATCTTGAGAAAACATCATCAATGGTTGTTCCTCCTCTCGCTTCTGAGGAACTGTTCACTCAATATATTCCACGAAGTCAACACAAACGATGACTCGCTCATCAAGCTATCTGGGCTTAATTGTTAAATCCGTTGAAATCTTGGCCGCCATATTGAATCTGTAATTTTTGATAATACTCACATTCAGTGGCCTCAAGATAATCATTGTACCAATTTTCAATAAAATCGATTGAAATCGAGAAATGTTGGCCGCCATCTTGGACTTGAAAATTTTGATAATATTCAAAATATATATAGTAGCGTCAAAATAATCATTGTATCAATTTTCATTAAAATCGGTTGAAATAGATAAATATCGGCCGCCATCTTGGATTTGCAGAGAGTGACCGCAAAAAAGGCCGTTTTTCGCCTGTTTTTTTGCACATTTCACAGGGAACTAAGGAGAAGACATGAAAAATGTATCAGGTATCAAATTAATCGTTGTAAAAAATCAAGCATTACTTTTAGTTTGTCGAAAATATTAAAAATCACTCCTAATTGAGGTTTGAAATCACCCTAAAAGTGATTACGGAAAAGTGATGTTCTACTAATAGTAAATGGGGAGGAATTCCGTTCTTGTTGTACCAAAATCATTATATGGAGAGTAAAATATTAAAGATTTTTGCGTTCAAAAGTTACTCGTACAGCCCCTTGAACAATTTACTATGGAAAGTCGTGCTCCAAACTCGACCAGCCGCTGCTGTTTTGTTCAAAGACTTGACTAGAGCTGTTTTTAAATGCAAAAATCTTGAATATTTAGTTTTTTTCACTATAATGTTTTTCGGACCACAAGAAAGGTATTGTCTCAAATTTATAATTAGAAGAACATAATTTTTGCGTAAAAATTATAATTTAGCGTTCAGCCGCGGATCTTCCGTAATAAGAAGCAATGTTATTTCCTGACGTTTGTCGGACTACAATTTCTACTTCACGGCTTATATTTATATGTATTCCCGAGGGTTTTGTTTCAACAAATCCCATGTTTTCTATCTACGCTTCCTGACTTCTATTTATTGAATTTCAGAAAGCGTCTGAGAAGAAAAGATTTTGGCTTATTATTCGGCCTGGAAGGGCTGAATAAGTTACTATTCGGCTTTCGCCCTAGTTTTCATTGAAATCTGTTCTTATATATTAATTTATGTTGACAGCATCCAAAACAAACCAATTATTGAAAAAGTTATAAGTATAATTTCTTCTATACTTTGTTTTCCGCTCTCCAAAATTGTACTTTTTGATGATTTTATTTTATTTTATTTTTTTTAGTCTTCCTAGATGAGCACCCTTATACAGCAGAGAGAACGATGATTATTTGCAATAAAGATGAAGAAGTTGACGAGGTATCTGCAGCATTAAAAGATGCATCAATTTTTGAGATATCAGTAAGTGGTCGATCAACAGCTGAGGAGATCGGTAAATTAGATATGCTTTGATTAAATTTGATTTAATAATGTTAATATAATAATAGAGCTAGTCTCAGAATGGCATCATCGGCCATCGGGAGAAATGTCTATTTTGGTATGCACCGATGCTATTCTGCCGGAAATGAAAATCATTAACGCTCAGAATTTAATTCATTACTCACTCCCATCATCCTGGTCCAAATTTGCTTATAGATTTTCTACAGTATTTGGATATTACGAGGATTTATTGAAAACAGAAAATGTGAGAACTAGCAAATTAATAATATTTATATTTCATATTCAACTGTGTTTTTAAAGGAACCAACGAAATATCCTCCTTCTTCACTCATTCTTCTGGATGAAAACAATAATTCTCAACTTCCGAAGTTAATAGAATTTCTGCAAAAACACAATTGTGGGACAATTCCAAAGGAGATTATTAATTTATCAAATGTGAGCACTACGTCATGTTATTAAAAACATTAATGCTTTTATTGTTACCAATAAACATTTTTACGTATGCAGAAAATTCGTATCCAACGCGAAGAAGATCGCATTTTTAGCAACAAGGAATTTTGTCCCCACTTGATGGGATTCGGGAAATGTTGGAATAGGACAGATTGCAAATACAGACATATGTTAACCAAATTTGACACCCCCTCCCAAAATATACCAACGGAAGGCACAGTATGATTATTATATATTTACCCACTTCTTTTATTATCTTAATTTGTTTTAAACATAGATCAAAGTAAAAATTATGAATATTATTTCACCGACTCATTACTGTGTGCGACTACTGGAACATACTTCTTCTACAAAGAGAGATTCTTGGCGAAAAGTGAACAGCTCTAATGAGTACCTAAAATTTAGCTTAGAATTCTCCGAGTATTTTTCAAATCAAGAAAACCATCAAACGCACTGGCCAATCAACCCTGGGGACTTATGTGTCGCTATTGATATGAACACTTTTTACAGATGTAGAATTCTGCAAGTTCCAACAAGGTATCTATATAATTAAATTGTTTAATATTAGCTTGATAACACAAATTTTTTTATTGCATAAAAGGTCAAACAGCATGCTTGTAAGCGATGAAACTTTACGAGTAAAATTAGTGGACGACGGGCGAATCATTCCATGTAAATCTTCAAATATGCTAGTTTTACCAGACAAATTTAAACACTTTCCATTCCAGGTAAATTTATTTAAAGTTCTTCTTAATTTTTTAGCACGATCTATACAGATTGATATCACATTTTGAAACAAAGAACAAAAATTATAATCAACTTCCTTGAAATAAGCATGTTCAGGGTTACCGATTAAATATTTTCTATCAAATTTTGGGTGATAGATAAAATGCTATCATTTAAGATAGGAATAATTTTCCATCATTTAAGACAATTTAATTTCCATTTACCCGTTTCCGACTTTCATGAAAATGTTTTTATGTTCAGCGAGTGCAGTCGTTTAGAGATATACTGATCCTTATGCGAAATTGTAAATGAGTTTTTTTCGTGACCGTATCTTTCCGTCTGATTCTTTTAGAAACTTTGCTGCTAATATATCAAAGGATTCACTGCTCATGTGGGAGTAGTTAAAAAAAGTCTGTTCGTAATTTCTCAAGTCAGTGAAGAAGAGTACCCAATACCTCTTATACTTTGGAAAAAGGGGCTAATGCGCTTAATATGAAAACACAAACTTGTTCCTCCTCGGACAGGTGACTGAAGCTGAATTCAGTCTGCGGTTTTTTTCGCCTAATGTGCACCGATCACTCTTTATCACCGTCGCGAACCTTTATCAGGCTCGCCACGAGTGTGCTGCAATTGACACTCAGTGCAACGGACGTTAATCTGGGAACTCCAGGATATTTTTACTTTTTAGTAACAAAGTGGATGGAAGGGTATCTGGCGCTCTTTCAAAGTCAACATTTATTTTATTTAGTTCATGAGTGAAACCACTCACAAGGAAACGTTCTCAGGTGTGTCTCACCGATTTTGGTTAAATTGAAATATGTTATAGAGTATTGAAAAATAAGAGACACGTATGTTTTTTTTACCTGCGGATACGCACATTTAGGGGGTGAAAAACACCCCTAAAATTTACCTCCAAAAACATTTTTCCCTAAATATTTCAAGTGCTAATGGATTTTTTCGAATGAAACAAAATTGAAATGATGTCTCATAAATATACTAACCTTTTGTAAGTAATCCGGTTCCCGGGGGGTAGCAACCCTTATTTTTTATTGCAGAAAAACGATTTTTTTTTATATTTTTGCGTCACAAAAATAACAGTTGTAGTTAAAAATCATTGAAAAATATATTTGTACATACAATTTTGAAAAATAAAGTTGATCTGTTTTTGCGTTTTCGTAAAAAAAGCTCCTCAAGGGGGTAAACAACCCCTAGCACTAATACCCAAATGATGTATATTATTTCAGACATCAGTTTTTTCGTGAAAACCAGTATTAAAGGGTTTTTGGAGTCACTCATTACGAATCTGATGTTAAATTTAAAAAATTCAAAATGGCGGATCCAACTTAATTAATTCAAAAATTGCGACATAATTCCCTCGATTATTCGAAATTGAGGACTCATTATGCGCTCTAGAAGTGAAATTTTGTGTGGCTAGAAAGACTTTGAATTCTCTAAAATAAACACTGCAAGTGCAACTCTTAATCAAAGCCTCAAGTAAATTGAACCAAAAAGAAAAACGTTGAAATAATCTGAAGTCCTGCTTCTCTATTTTCATCGCATCACTTTCAGCCGAAATTAACTCAATTTGATTTGGATGGGGAATGGGGCTTTCCAACTAAGAGAATATCAGATAATTGTATTGGGTGTACAAATAAGTTTCCGACCTTTTTTACTGAAATAAAAGACATTAGTTCGTGTAGAAAATTAAAGAATATTTTATTCAAAATATGCTCCTTCGGAAGATATAACCTTCTCCCATCGTTCAGGCAATAAACGGATTCCCCGGGAAAAGAAGTCTTGTGGTTTCGAGGCGATCCAGTCATCGACCCATTTTTTCACGTTTTCATGTGAAGTGAAGTGCTGCTGTGCCAGGACTGATTGCATCGACCGGAACAAGTGGTAGTCAGAGGGAGCAATGTCTGGTGAATACGGCGGGTGGGGTAGAATTTCCCAGTTCTGCCCATCCAAGTAGTTTTTGACAGGTATAGCAACATGTGGCCTAGCGTTATCCTGTTGCAAAATAATTTTATTGTGCCTGTTGTCCCATTCCGGTCGTTTTGCAGCTAGAGCTTGCTTTAAAGCCATCAGTTGTCGTCGATAAACTTCTCCCGTAATGGTTTCACCCTGTTTCAGCAGCTCATAATATACGACACCCTTCACATCCCACCAAATGCAAAGCATCACTTTCGAACCATGGATATTTGCTTTTGGCGTCGACGGCCCTGGTTCACCGGGCTTGACCCACACTCGTTTACGCTTTGGATTGTCATAATGGATCCATTTTTCATCCCCAGTGATGATCCGATGCAAAAACCCCTTCCTTTGGTGTCGTCGAAGCAACAATTCGCACATGGTTTTCCGACGTTCCATGTCCCTTTCTTTCAGCATGTGTGGCACCCAAGCTCCCATCTTCGAAATCAATCCCAAGGCTCGTATACGTTGCGAAACACATTGTTGGGTAATATTCAACTTTTCTGCCAATTGTTTTTCAGTCTGACAAGAGTCCACATCAAGCAATTCTTCCAATTCTGTATCTTCAAATTTTCTTGGTCTGCCTTCACGTTCTTTGTCTCTTACGTCAAAATCACCAACTTTGAATCGTTGAAACCACTCTTTGCAGGTTGTTTTCGATGGCGCATGTTCACCGTAAACTTCCACAAGCAAAAGATTTGTTTCCGCTGCACTTTTCTTCAACAAAAAATAATGAAGTAAAACTTCCCGCAAATGTTGTTTTTTCGGCACAAAATTCGACATTTTCAATTACATGAAAATAATTCTTGTTTACGCATTGAACAAATTTAACTAGTAATTATTCAAGCTTGACATCTAACCTCCGAAAAACATGTATTGCCCGATTGAATAATATGCAAGCAGTGATACTAACGACACCTATCTGAAAAGGTCGGAAACTTATTTGTACACCCAATAATATTGTTTAACTTTTTGAGTAAAAAAAACCAAAAAGCATCATAAAAAACTAAAAAAATATTTTTACTCAAAAAGGATCAACTTAACGAATAACTTTTAAAGGACAAAAAGTGCTTATAGATGGCCAAAAAACACATGCGAATTTTTTCCGAATTTTTCGGGACATTTTTGGATTTTTCAAAAATTGGCCAAATCCAAAAAACCAAAAACAGTCGAAAAAATTCTGAAAAAAGTCAAGCGAGTTCCTTGGCTAATTTAAGGTACTATTACCGTCTAGAATGCTAAAAAATGACATATAATCAACAATTTTTTTTCACTTTCTTTATTATATATGGTTATCAAACTTTTTTTTACAGTATTAAACAGTTCTTGAAGATTACGAAAAAAATTTTTATTTTTATTTTCTATTAATTGTACTTTAATAGAGGGCGCTCAAATTTTCTTCCCAAAAAAACACTGCTGCATGGCGGACAGTTAATCTCTGGAACGGTAAGTCTGAAACATAAAATTCAAAAAGAGTTACAAAAAGGAAGTGCTCTTACGTGATAGTTTACCAGAAAAATTGAAAAATCATTAAAAATAAAAAAATGGTGGACATTTGAACATTTTTTTTTTCAAAAATCGCCTTTTTTTTCGACATTTTTTCAGACTCAAAAATTTTATATATTTTTTTTGTGGTCAAATTGTGGTAAACTATCACACAGGATATAAAAACGAACAAAATGCTTCAAAGTTTATTAAAATCGGCCCAGTAGATCCGGAGATTAACTGTCCGCAAGTTAAAAAAACCTAAACTCGAGAAAAACGCGTTTAAAGTTTATTTAGAACATAGAACAGCCGAGAGCGCGCTTCAATTGAGTCGTTATATCTCGGCACTGGCTTCGAATTTCGATTTAATATTTTAGACAGTTATTATTGAAGGTATAAAGAATCTAAAAATGTACAAAAAAAAATTCATTTTTTGAAAATTCTAGACGGTAATAGTACCTTAAAGTATTTTCTGTTCTATACAATTTTTTTGTAAAGTTGATCATTTTCGTGTAAAAAAATCGCAACTTTTTTTATTACATTGCTGTACAAAATGGCCATTTTTCAAAAATTAAAGCAAAAAAGAACTTTCAAAAACATGTTTTGAGAATATTTAGACATTTGGACCGCGATTTCTCGTGGTTATATGATCATTCAAAAGTAGCAACAACAAGATAATCAACATTGAAAAGAAAAAAGACCAAAAAAAATTAGCAGTTTTTTTTTAATCGACGAAAAACAGAGGAGGTTCTCAATTCGACGCGTATATATATATGTATATATGGGACGTTCCACGTCAAACGGATCAAAGCTGTGCCCAAAATTCAGCTTGATTAATTAAAACGTATAATAGCTCAAAAGACTCGTCATTGAATCCTCTTTTCAATAACGTGTGGCTAAATGTGGAAATTCAAGATGGCGGACTTAATATGGCGGCTAAAAGTTGGCCAAAAATCGGATGGTCGGACTAAAAGTGTTGCAAAAAAAAAAATGGTTTGGTGGATATAATCGGATATAGGCTTAAAATATTCCTTATATATGTAGCTTTAAAGTTGCTATAGTAGGATTACCAAATCCAACATGGCGGGTCCGAAATGGCGACGAAACTAAGAAGTATCGTCGATGTACTCAAGAATCATTGATCGCACGCACGTTTTTAACATAAAAACATTATTACATGAACTTAAAATACTCCTCTTCTGTCAAACATTTAAAACTGAAATGTTAATCCTGCCAAATTCAAAATAGCGAACCCAAAAGGGTGGAAAATCTGCGAAAATCACCAAATAGTGCAGAAATCATTTGTCCTATTAACGTTTTTGACCCATTGTGATACTACTTTTTGTGACTAGGGTTTCTCGTAGGAATCGAACCCACAACTTCTAGCGCCCTACCAGGTCGTAGTCACTGCGTTGCGTTACCAACCAAGGCCCCCCATCAACAGGATCGAATCTGTTCAGCGCAGAATCACCCGCTTTGCGCTACGTGACCTTCCTTGGGACCTCAACCTTCCTCCCTACGAAAGTCGTTTAAAATTTATAAATCTCCAGCCTCTCACCCTCCATCATGATATTTCTGATATTATTTCCGCCCATCAACTTCTAAATGCTTTAATTGGCTGTCCTGAGTTCCTACATAGTATATCCTTCAATATCAACCCTCGTAACGTCAGATCTTTTCCCACCTTCCGCCTCGAAAGTCATCGGATTAATTTGATCATTTTTTCACCAGAATGCTTCGGAAAGCCAGCAATACAGCTCCCTTCGACTTCCATTTTGATAAAGTTTCCCTCAAATTTGTATCATTTTCTAATTAGTAAAGTTACTAACCCAAACTAAATTGCGACATGGAATACAAGTAATTGAAGTTCATATAGAAATATTTCGGGTCAAAAACGTTAATAGGACAAATGATTTCTGCACTATTTGGTGATTTTCGCAGATTTTCCACCCTTTTGGGTTCGCTATTTTGAATTTGGCAGGATTAACATTTCAGTTTTAAATGTTTGACGGAAGAGGAGTATTTTAAGTTCATGTAATAATGTTTTTATGTTAAAAACGTGCGTGGCGATCAATGATTCTTGAGTACATCGACGATACTTCTTAGTTTCGTCGCCATTTCGGACCCGCCATGTTGGATTTGGTAATCCTACTATAGCAACTTTAAAGCTACATATATAAGGAATATTTTAAGCCTATATCCGATTATATCCACCAAACCATTTTTTTTTTGCAATACTTTTAGTCCGACCATCCGATTTTTGGCCAACTTTTAGCCGCCATATTAAGTCCGCCATCTTGAATTTCCACATTTAGCCACACGTTATTGAAAAGAGGATTCAATAACGAGTCTTTTGAGCTATTATACGTTTTAATTAATCAAGCTGAATTTTGGGCACAGCTTTGATCCGTTTGACGTAGAACGTCCCATATATATTTTTTTTTATGTATGACCACGCATAACTTTTTACGGAGTAGTCCGATTTTGATAATTCTTTTTTTATTGGAAATGTCAACCCTAAGGGTAGGAAAACAGGAGATGATTGATTGTTCACTCACAGATTTTAATGCTGAGTTGTGTATTACACCAAAGGTTACCTACCCATGTTGGTATATAAAGCCTGTTTTTTTTAAGTATTTATATTATACAAAAAATAATAGTTAAATTAGGATTATATAACAGTTAATAGATAAAGTAAAGTAGGTAGCTATTTTAAAACTAAACAAAAATTAAGGATGTAGTAATTAGTAGATTATAGCCACAAAAAAAGTTATAAAATAAAAACTTTTTAACAAAAAAATTAAACCGCCGAAAAAACTGAAAAGCAAAAAATAATAAACCTTTTTCAATTAACCTTAATAAATAAGTTCTTAAACTAATGTAAGTATACCTAAGTAATTTTGAGTCGGTGCCAAACAAGCAAATTAATTAATTACGTAAAGCGTGATGCGGCCCGAAAATAACTAATCTTAAATTTAAAGAAATAACCAAATCAAATTAACAATGCAACGTGAAATCTCCAGCGATAAACATTAACATTCCAAAAAATGCGCGGAGCTTGTTTGGCGTCGACTCAAAATTACTTAGGTATACTTACATTAGTTTAAGAACTCATTTATTAAGGTTAATTGAAAAAGGTTTATTATTTTTTGCTTTTCAGTTTTTTCGGCGGTTAAATTTTTTTGTTAAAAAGTTTTTATAAAGAAAACCCAAAAAATAACAGGCAAAAAACAAATGCCAGATTCTGAAAGAACATCCCCAAAAACCCCCTATATTCGAATCGTACAATTGAACTTGGGTGCACAAAATTCTCATTTTGCGCATTAATGGGTTAAGGTCCATGGTCAAGGAAAACCGAACATGTTTATGGTTGTAATGACATGTCTTGATAACTACCCACAACTTTGTGTTCAAAGATTTCTGCTAGAGTCCTTGTTTTTCGAGTTAAGCGACTAGAGACTTCGTGAAGTGTTCTTGGGTGTATAGCAAATGTCTCACACTTCACCCCTCTATATCTCCGCAACTAATCATAGGATGACTTCGGGCCCATTGATTTTTGATCAGCAGGTTGAGAACTACCTTTCTGCAAAGTTTCAGCGAATTTGAATGGGACCCGATTTCCACACAATTTGTGCGGCGTCCTTTTTAAAATTCAACTGATTCCTATGAAAATTAGAAAAAGGGCTTTAAAATTTATAAATTCAAGATGGCGACCAATATTTCCCGATGAAAATTACTACAATGATTGTTTTGAGGCCACCAATTTTGAATATTATCAAAAATTTTAAATTCAAGATGGCGGATCCAATATATCGGCGAACATTTTTTAAATTCAACTGATTATGCAAATTAGAACAAAGGTGTGTTAAATAAAAGATACCCGACAATACAGTAAGTAGAAATAACGGGCATAAACCATATAGAATCCAAATATGCTCTCCAACCGTAGTACAATAATGATTTATTTAAAAAATAAAAATCAACATTAAAGATTACATAACCCAAAAGTCCACCAATCAAACAAACAAAAGGGACTAACAACTTTAGATAATAGGGTAAAAAGACGACTAGAGGATCAGAAAAAAATAATCATCTTAATATTCTATCACCGAATAATCTTATAATCAACAACCCCATTATACCTCGGATCATCGTCCAACCCTCATCATTCAGATAATTTAAAGAAAAACAATTGGGCTCACCTATTGGGCGTAGTGAAAATGAGGAATATTTTCCAACGTTATAAGTGGTAAACCGCAGAGGGCGATGGTGGATAGATTCATTTCGTAAAAGGTGATAATCTGAAGACCAAGTCTAACTCGATAAAGTGATAGATGTCACTTCTAATGGCTCAAGTTTGACACCAGCTTGACCCTTACCTGGTTAAGGTTTGCCTCATGCATGGACTTAGGACTTGAAACATTAACATTCAAGGTTCAGCTTTTTTCAAAATTATATGAATTTCCTGTTTAGCATGCAAAATGTTCCATAAAATCCTTCCGCCAGTTTTGAAGCAGAATTGAAGAAACACTTACTTACACATGGAAATGGGCCCTAATGCTTTAGGTTCTCGGTTTTCTGGATTATTTAAAAGACGAAGTTTCAATTTTGAGCTTATAATATCAGGGTAATTGTCTGTAATTATTGGATCATAAATCGGTTAAAACATAGTACTCTAATAGTTATTTTTTATTTGTGTTTTAATAGAAACAATATCACCCATTCTTACATTGAGCTGTTCAACTATTTTCTAGGCGGTTGACTTACGGCTTACCGATGTCGTACCATTTGATTATGAATCAGAGTGGGACACATGTGCAACACAGACTGTTCGTCAATGGATTGACAAATATGTAACGGACACAGTCCACGTACGAGCCAATATTAAATTGGTTTTGATGGATACTATATGGGTGGACAAACTTGTTTTGTTAGATCAATTAAAATCGATTTCTAGCCATGTTTATGTCATCAATATGAAGAAAATACTCCTGGAAAAAAATATCGCCACAGCAAGTAGTGAAGCAATTGAAACAATAACTCAAATGGCCGAAGAGTGTGGTATTATAATTTAATAAAGCTTTTTGCGCTATAAAGGATAAGTGTTTTAATTTTAGGTATTTTTAAACCACTGGCTGTAGATAAGAAATTGACGGCATTTAACGAAAATATTCCGAATGGAAACTTTTCAAATGACGACGAAAATAAAAATGTTGATCTTAAATCAGATGATAGTTGCAAAAGTGTTAACATGTCAATATCCACGAATTCTAGTATATACAGCGGTGTGACATCATCAGATCAGTTAAGACAACCACTTTTAAATGATAAAAGTGCATATTCTATGAAAAGTAAGACCAGAACTATAAAGAACAGACGCACAGTGAAACCTTTCGGAAAAAATGAGCACTCGTCAATTATCAATGAAAAATGGGAGATCCTGCCTGAAAACGAATTTACCAGAGTGATTGTTGGCGCCTTTTATTCTCCGAGCTCGTTTTATGTTCAAGAAGTTCAAAATCTCAAAAGGTTAGTGTTTCATTTTATTAAAAATATTTTAATATAAACAAATATCTGATATTATTATTTATATGTCTTAGAATGGAAGAACTGTACCGGGAAATTGATAATTTTGTATCCGAAGAAAAGACTATTTTATCAGAAGCAGAAATAGGCCAAAACTGTCTAGCCCTGTATGAAGGAAAATACAACAGAGCGAAAATTTCTCAAGTTCTTTGCGATGCTGACGATGGGGAAATTAAAGCAACAATATTTTTCTGTGATATAGGGTTAAAAGAGACACAACCTTTAAAAGATATAGTACAGACAAATGGCCAGATCGTAAATTTTCTACCTTTTCAAGTAGGTTCCAATATTATTAATAGGGTCTGGTAAGTTATATATATATATATAAATATTGTTTTTCTTAATAGGCCATTCGATGTAAGTTTGTTGGAATAACTTCGCTAACTAATGGCATTTGGACAGAGGATATAGCTGATAGAATTTATGATGACATAATATGTGAATGCGAATATCTATATGTTCGCCCGTTAATTACACAGGAACCGAAATTAGAAGCAAGTCTCAAGTATTGGCGGCATGAAGTGATTTTAATCGACTGTACTATGGAGGAAGACGTGAAAATTAATGAAAAAATTGTCGAGAAAGGTGCGTGAAGAGCAAACTAAAATTTTTTTGATTTAAGCTTTAAAAGTTTTTATTTAGCATGCAGTAGGGCATGCCAATTTGGAGATTTTTGTTTGTGGAAATTTAGTTGAAGTGTATAGGCAGCCAAGGTAAAAACGATTTACAGGGTGCCGATCCTGTGATCGGCACCTTGTAACTATGATGTTCAATAATAAAAAACAAAATTGGTGTGACTGTTTCGGAATACACAGTCAAGTCAGTATATTAGAAAATAGTACTTAAACGTCACGCAGTGACGCTGATCGTGCTGCCGACGTCCGCATTTTCACATGCCCTATGCCTCCTGATCCTCTCAGGTACTAATTATGTATACCACTGGATAGCGGCTAAGATGCTCTTTCCGATGCTGTACACTACTACGTTCCATTTTGTCTTTTGCGCGACTTTCAACCAATATTATGTAAAAAAAATATTTGGGGACTTTTTCAAAATTTTCAGTTGAGTGAATAGAAATTTGACAATAAATTTTTTTTTTCACTTCCAAGAATGAGTAATTTGGAAAATTTATATGCAGGGTATACCAGAAATTCCTTTAAATGTGTATCCAATTTTTGTGCCGTAGCGATAGATTGATAGCTATTGAATTAGGGAAATGAAGTTCTTCGACATCTGACAATGTATCAGCTATTATAATTATCTTTTCCAGATATTTGTTTAATATATTTGGTAAATTGTCCAACAAAATCTAAGTGCCAGATTTGTCTAAGTAACGCTGTCGGATTTGTCTAAGCAACGCTTTCTCAGGATATTGTCTGAAAGCGAACATTAGAGATTTAATAATAATAATGTAAAATTTCGACCCTCTAAACAATATCGAAAATGCATCACACCTTTATACGCAGCTAGTAATTCAATATGGTAGGCACTATACTTAAATTGAGCAATATTTAATTTTGTCAAAAAAAATCGTAAAAGTTGTCAAGTGTTATTCACTTTCTGATCTAAAGCAGCGCCGATGGCAAAGCGTGAAGTATAGAAAAATAATTTAAGGTGAGCATTTATATCAGGGAAAACTAGAAGAGAAGCCTCTGAAAGTTATGCTTTTATGTCTCGGACAGTATTAATTCAATTTGAAGTCCGTTTAATTATCTTTAAACCATCCTTTTTATTTCCAGTAAGACAACAGTTGAGAGTGGACTAATGTTTAGCTGCATGAGGACGAAAACAATGGTAGAAATTGATCATGCCAAGAAAACGTCTAAAAATCATGAATTAGAGGAATAGGGTACCAATCAGGAATCGTCATAATATAGAGTCTCCTATAAGCTCCGCAAGGTCTCTAATCATCATTGCTTTTTGGGGCTGTATGTAGCAGTATGTAGATGATGGCCAACAACTGTTTGAAGGCCTACAGATTCCTTGATTTAGCATACCACCATGATCAACAAGTTTCAGGAACTTATTCAGAAAATTAAAATTACAAATTTATTCATCAAAATAGACATTGTCCCCTTCAAAGTACTCTCCATCGACTGCAACGCACTTATGTCAGCGCTTGATCCAATCCTCGAAACATTTTCGATACTCCTTTTTCGGTGTGGAGTTTCTGTCTGATGTCCACCCAGAGCCGTCTTCGGTTTTTCTATTATCTCCTCTTGACTGCTAAAACGCGTTCCCCGGGGCGGTATTTTTATTCGACTGAACAGAACGCAGTCGCATGGAGCCAAATCAGGCGATTTTGGTGGCTGCTGGATGGTGTTCGTTCTGTTCTTGGTCAAAAATTTGCGAACAACGATGGCATTATGCGACGGTGCGTTATCGTGATGCAAAATCCACGATTTGCTTGCTGGTCTTTTTGGTGAACTGCTTCACGCAAAGGTCTCATCCCTCCGAAACAACACTCCTTGCTAACTGTCTCACTTTGCGGCAAGAATTCATGAATTCACAATACCATTGTAATCCATAAAAATCGTGAGCATCGCTTTCTTTTTCGACTGAAAACGGCGTGGTTTTTTCGGTCTTGGCCCATTCGGTGAACGCCATTCACTCGCTTGATGCCTGGAATGCGTGTCATACTCATAAACCCACTTCTCGTTTCCAGTAATTATGCGTTGGATGAATGTTGGCTCGGATTCAGCCATCGAAATCATATCTTTCAACGCGGTCCGTTTTATACATGAAAGTCAGTTCTTTCAACACCAGCTTTGCAGCGACACGTCTGAAGCTCAAATCATTAACCAAAATGCTTTGAACGGATCAATAAGTCATGTTCAAGTCCTCTGCTAGCTCTAATGGTCAATTTGTTGTTTTCGGCATCATTTTTTTGGTTATATCGATGTTTTCGGCTTTCGATGTTGAAGGCCTGCCACTGCGCTCGTCGTTCTCGACTGACTCACGCCCACCTCTGACCTTTAAATTATCATTCTTAATCAAACATCAAAAGTTACCATTGATGCGGCCTGTGCTAAAAATGTTAGTCAAGGTCAAAGAAGCAAAGAAAGGTTTTTCAAAAATATCTTTTAAACTGTAAGTTTTTTGTAAAACTAGTTGATATAAACTTTATAGAACCTGCGATTTTCTACAAAAAAGATACCTAATAGCCAAATTTTTCACAATATTCACTTTTTTCCGCATATTTTACTTTATTTTAAAAAATCCTTCAAAAACTTATGATCCTCTCTCTTTTCAATAAAATAAACTACAAAAATAATAAACGTTAACTGAGGGTATTATTGACCTGAGCGGAGCATCATTTTGGTTCAAACGAAGTGGGCAGTTTTGAATATGTTCAAAGGATACTGTTGAACAGATTAAAAGAATCTGCCCCATCAGCTGCTTTGGAAGAAACATGTGATTAATTTCACCAAAACATGATAAAATAACTTTGTTTATAAAATTAGTGAGCTATAGTTGAAAGTAAACATTTAGTATTTACGTCGAAGGTAGACTGAGGCATCCAAAAGGCGTTAAATCCGCAGGTTTGGAGCGGCTAGTACAGCACTAACTCCAGAGAACAGTTTGGTTGGCTAAGCAATAACACTCCTATGTACTATCTCCGAGATTTGCTTTATGAATTCCTAAAATTACTTTGGTATTTATACCGTTTTTTTAAAACCCTGGACGGCTAAATTGCACAAGTATTATGATACGTTGCACGATCATGTGCTTTCAGCGTCAAAACGGCCTGGGTGGCTAATTCGACTCATCCCGTAAGTCGCACGATTGTATATCTTATGCGATTTGTTTACTAATGATAGATGTGCTTATCACAGTGGATTAATTCTAAAGACGTAAGTCGTGATGGAACTCCACATTTTTTACGGAAAATGGACATAATTCGATGCAAATTGATGTTCTTTTAGGAAGATTAATAAGTCTTGCTATGAGTAACTATTCGGAATCTAATGCAAGATCCAGTTCAGATCATTAAAAAAACGCAGCTAATGTCTTATTCTATTTTTCATGCAATGAGATTTCAACATTTCCTAAATCTACGTACGTAAAACGACAAAAAAATTTCTCATTTTAGCGATTAGAGTGTCATTACGAATGTATTCATAATAATAAGTAATTGTTGCGTGTGACTTTGATGGATAATTTCTAAATTTTGAAAATTAATAGGTTTAGCCGAATACGATGAAGACACGAAACATTTTTTGGATTTGGTAATAAATATTCCTAAGGATGATTATATTTCTTCTGAGGAGGAAGAAAACTGGGATCACATAAATTATATACGTCCCACACAACCACAGATCTCAGAAAACTCATTGGACGATATAAATTTTGTCGACCTTGACATTAATTTCACAGAAGAAGAAGCTCTGCAACTTGTAAAATATATTTTTGAGGAACAAACAGGATAATTTTATCACTATATTTTTAGCTTAATCTTCCATCTACTGCAAAACTTTTACCTCCTATAGATAGAAAGGTTACTAAATCATGCCTGGATGAAACTGAAGGCAAAACTGAAACATCTCATGGAAATGGGAAACTACTACCTAGACAAGAATTACTAGTTGATCAAAATGATGAGGCAAATGAATCGCAGTCAAAGCTGTTTGATGAGCCTAGCGATCTAATGCCACAATTAATATCTCGCCTGAAGTGTCCGCAGGTTGTTTGGAAGCAGTCGGAATCGCTAATATATTTGCAAATAGATGCAGCTGATGTAGAAGATTACTATTTAAAAGTGACAAATACGACTTTCATATTCTCGTAAGTATTTTTAGTTTTAATATAATCCATATAGGGAAAATTAATTTAATTTGCCTTATTTCAATCTTGTACTATATTGATTGACAGGAGAATTCGGAGGAAAATGGTTGAGGAATAAAGACGCCTACAGACGACCCAATCTGCAGGGCCAAATTTGTACGGTCCCTAAAAATTGAATCGTGTATAGCACAGTTGGCCCGATATTTTGTTGGCTGCCATAGCTAGTGCGGTTGGATGAGGCAACTACCCAACCGCTCGACTGCCCACTCCAATTCCCTACAAATTGGGGCGAGTGTAGCACGGTTGGGTCGATTTCTCGTCAGTCATGGGTCATAATAGGTACAGGGACGTAGATGTGTTGTACTGATATCACCACCATCACCGCTGCTAATGCAAAACCGATTTTTTAGCGTTTCAGAGGAGCCATATTTCACTCAGAAGCGTTCGATTGTGCCTGATAAGTTGTATCGTGTGGAGAGCACACCCAATTTTTCTCTCAACAAATCGGGCCCTGCAGATTGGGTCATCCGCAGCCACCTTAAAATAAAACTACTCAAATAGTACAATATCAAAGCTTTGGTTCGAAATGAAAAAATCTGGATATTAAATAAATCGTCTTGTGCTATTTGATATGCGGCGGTGGGTTGGTTATAAATAACAACATAGGGACATGTATTTCTCAATATCGTCCAACATGGCGAAGAGCTACATCCTACACGAGTTCACTCTGAACTTACAGTGAAAATATGTATATCCACTATTTGACTAAATATGACGGATCTATGGTGGAAAACTCGATTAAAACTCGCAGTCTATTTATTGAAAAATCACGTATTTTGCTGCCCGTTTAATTGCATTGAAAGCATTTCATTGCAAATATTTTCACATATTTTAGAAAACATTAAATTTAGTTTTCGGGTTATTTTTTTACCTAGAGGTAGACGGGCTGAAGATAGGAAGGGTTCGTTTTTTTTAGCTATTGCTAGTCACAAGAAACCTATCGTTTCTTATATTTTCGAGAACGCAATGGTCATTTCTGGTTGTCATGAAAACAAAGTTAATGGAAGTCATAGTTATTGCATATTTCGTGGATTAACAAATTCTCTACAAAAAAGATTATAATCAGTAGTAGCAATTCCATGTAATGCAACATATTAAGTTACAATTTTGCAAGTAGTAAGTTATATATTACTTTTCACACCGTCTTTGAGGTAAATTTGTTGTTAGATTTTTTTCTAATATATATTGCAGATAATGTTATTTAACTTGACGTGCATAACCACTTGCTAATTTAGTGAGAGGAAATTTGGTACGCGCTACTACTAGATAAACGGATTATTGATATTTTAATGTTCTGTTAAGAGTTAAAGATACGTTTATTGTAATATGCTCCCAACTCCCATTCATAGCATTTTATAGATATTATACAATTACATACTATTATAATGCCTACTTTCATACGCAGTTAATGATATATGTATCATTTATTGTGAAATTATTACTAACAAGATTTCCTTAACCCGCAATTTTATTTAATACTTCCGTTTTTTTACATTCTTTTGAAGTGCAACCATACGAAAAGAGCCAAATATGATTGTTTTAAATTTGTTGTGTGGTATTGAGCCGGAGTTTACCTCGCATGGAATAAAAGGACTAACAGTTGTGGTGCGATTAGTAAAAACGCTTAAAGGTTGAAATTATCTAACTTAAACCAAATGTTTTGCCATTAATAATATTTTACAGGTATCATTTGGCCACGTCTGACTTGGGAAGATGAGAAATTAAATTGGTTAAAATTTAACTTCGAAGCTATAGCTGTAGATGACAAAGATGCAGCTGATATAGGTAAATTACAATAAATTATACAAATCTATACAAACATATATGTGCGTTATATATACAATACCCAATTTCTTAAATGGTGAATTTAAAAAAGAATGAAATGAAAACTTTTAACATTTAAACCAGTAAAAGAAAACTACTCATTGTTGTATAGTCAGATATTGTAGTCTATCTCTGGTACCAGAGCCAGCTCATAAGCCTGCACTTCATTTAACTTTTACTGTGGAAGTTAGTGTAAATAATAGTGTTAATTTAACTTTTCATTACTAAACTCAGTAATTTCTGGCTGCAATTGGGCTGGGACGCACATGAAATCGACATTACTAACATTACATCAATGTCACGATCCTTCAATTTGACTTATCCTAAAGTTTGCTTTTCATGTATGTAGAGGCAAGGTGAATATTCTTCTTCGTTATGGCGACCATATTTTTAAAATTAAAATGAATTCTTATGAACATGAGTACAAAGGTCATTTCTTTATCGCTGATTTAAAATCCCTATTCTCGAGTTTAGTTTCGAGTGCTGAATGAAGCAGGTGCGAAGCGTGACAAAAGAAAAACGAACTCTCGATTTAGAATAAGAAGAATTGATTTATTGGACAGGTCTCCAACTGTGCACGGCACGCCTAACTACCGCTTCCAGCGGTAGTACCAGTTAGTGTTGGCATCCGATTCAAAAAGAAAGATTAAGTGCTGCCAACATATCAAGTTTGTACTAGCTAAAGAACCCTGAAATTATCTTTCTCAACAATATAAAATCCAAAGTTGGTTTGTTTGTTTGTTGGTCATGCCTAAACACTTAAATCGATATTGATTCGGAATATACTATGCTTACATCAATATTTTGAGATTCAAATACAATAAAACGCTTTCAAATCAAAAATTTTTATTTTAAAGATTTCAAGGGCACCAGCACTCTCGAAAATTACTTCATGGGAGTTTTCTGTCTCAATTCTTTCAAACCTATCAGAATTTGGAAATTAAACACGGCAGATCCAATATCGTTACAAATATTTCTAATTCAAAGGATTTCCATAAAATTAGTATAAAGGGGATTCAGGGTCTCAGTCCACCCTTCAACTTGAAATTGGTTGAAAAAATCTCTAGAATATACCAAAGAGTATGTACATATTTGAGAAGTGTTTAGTTAATAAATATTCAAATTTAAACACTGTCGATTTGCAAAGAAATGTTATTGTCGTGTCAGACTCCACGTTGGAATTTAGAATTAGGCTTACGATAATGGCGTTTCTAGCCAGACTATATGAGATGGGCTACGAGAATATCGGCTATGCTATGTTGACTTAGCAATAACCATTCGAAGGAGGTACGACTCAGTCGGCACCTGATTTGATGAGGTGGGCTCTTCTTGAGTCGTGCGGAAAGAGAAAACGAGAGAACGAGCTGGCAAAAAAATGAAAGCTACCTAAGTTTTTAGCCACACGTGTAGTGCTGCTATTAAAACTGCCAATATACATAATTATTTTAATGCAGAAACTGCTCCATATGCAGCATCTGTAGCAATATTTCTTGAAAAGATTAACAACTTATTTGATTGTTTTAATAGCAAATCACCTCTCAACAGTATTTATAAACGTGAACTACGAAAAGTTTTTAAACGGTGGTTTAAGGAATTCTCCAACGCCTATGTTATGAAAGGATTTCACATCTTTTTTATGAGGCCCCTACTTCGAATACGTTAATTATGAAGTTTGGACACCCTCCCACCCAACAGTTATCAACAGAATTGAGTCAGTGCAACATAGATTCCTCCGCTTCGCGTTACGTCGCCTTCCCTGGGTTGATAACATTAATCTTCCTCCTTATGGGGATCATTTGAAACTGATTAACCTTTAGCAATGCGCCGTGACGTCGCTGATATAATCTTCATCTATCAAAACCTAAACTGTTCCGTCGACTGTTCCAAAATTTTGCATAACATTTCCATCAACACCAATCCTCGCAACGTAAGATCTTTGCACTCTTTCGCTTGAACAGTTATCGCACCAACTACGGCCGCTAGAATTTTACGCAAAGTTAACAATTCTACCACCTTAGGCTTCCATTTTGACAAAACCTCACTGAGACATACCCTTTACCAGCCCGACTCGCCATCATAATTATGCCCTCCCTTTGTTTATCTTGTTTTTTACCCTATTTACCCCTCTCTTTCCCATGTACCTTTTTCTTCCGTTCTTGTTGTCTAGTTTTAGTTTAAGCTTATATGTAAGATTTAGACTGTCATTAAGATGCCAACAAGTTGTGTAGAATGAGGGTCTAATATTGAAAATTAAATATTACAAAACTAACATTGTAAAAATAATTATTTTCCTTAAAAAAGTGAACAGGACTTTTCTGGATATACATATGTATAATACAGATTCTCAATTATATTTTCGACTTTCAGGTGGGCCTACTCTGCATGATTCATATATTAAGTTTTCTTCTTCCGATGAGTCTGACTGCGATGGAGAATATAATGACATGCCAGATTTGAGGAATGCTGACAAATTGTACGATCCACTTGAAGATGATTTTGAGTAGTATAACCAGAAACAAAGTGAATATAAATGTACAATCTTATAGAGAAATGATAATTGGAAGTAAATTAGAGGTTTATAGTATGATATAAAACTCGTGGTGAAAATTGTTTACTGCACTTTTATTAACTACACCTGTGTTCAAAAAAATTGTAGTGCACCAATGCGGCAAGTTTGCTGTTCTACAAATTCTCATGTACAAAACAAAGATAACTTTTGCACAAAACACAACATCAGGTGTTTAAGAATCTGATGAACAATTAAAAACATTTTGGTTCATAAGCAATGAATATCAGTGTCTTCAGACAAGAGCACTTGCACTACTATTTTTTTGAACACAGGTGTACATAAAATGTACATTGTGTAATATAATATCGCATTATAAAATTAGAGAAGTTAAAAATAAATTCAATATAAAATAAGAAATCGTTCGAATTTAATAAATCCCCGCGGCTTTGCGTCCGTGTGTAGTTCGAAGTAAGGAAACAATTATTTTATGAAAATCTAGGTGGTATAAAATATGACCTTAATTTTAAGTAGAACTTAGGAATACGCATCAACGAAGTACAATCGAAATTAGTTCAGTGGTTTTTGCGTAATGCGAGAATAAAAAGAAAAAGTTTAAATGTTGTTCTGACTTCCAAATAGGGTATTAATATTCATTTATAATGTGCAAAGTAGTTTACGATGGAATGCCGATGCCCATTTTCGACTTTTTCAAACACAAGTCAAGCCAACATGGAAAAATTAGTCTCAAATATATGTGGGATTGAGGATCTAGAGAAACCACGGGAGATCAATTCAGACTAATTTATTGTTAATTTAATTCGTTTAATTTATAAGTGTTATGTAAGTTCATTTATAAATTCAGTTCTATTATATGGTAAGTTTATTCCTTTTTCTTTTTATGTAATTGATTATTACTTAGAAATTATCAAAAGTTAATTTATTTTTAGATACTTTACGGAATCCGTCAATTAGACAGGTTTAAGTTGTCAGAGCGAATACGACTTCTTATTTATTAATTTCTAGTGAAATATGTTACATTTAATTAATACAATAAGACGTTATGTTCTTGTAAATTCCTTACCTCTCAAACCCTTTATTTCGAACGAGGATATATTCAAAACTAATTTTTTAGGAATACCTAAAAATCATGTAAGAAATTTCCGTAAATCTAGTGTTAAGGGCTGACTGCAAGTGATCCAGAACAACGAGAGAATACTTTACTGCATTTTGGTAAGCTCGTAGTTCAATAGTATGGTAAGTATTTAATTACATTAGAATAAAAAACTAATAAGGTATTTTCATTTCAGGTCTTCGCATCCAGTTTCCTCATATATTACTAAATATTTATAATAATAATAGACAACACAAGCTCAACTTCTAATTGTAATGTGATTAAAGTTGTTACTTAAAAAAGAAAATTTGGTCGCCGAAGAAGGATCTAGTTACTAAAAATTTCAGTAAAGGCCGGGAAATTCCGAAAATAAAATTTAAATAATGGCAAAATACCCAGAGGGTAATGCTTCGCCAAAATGTTTCATAAGTTCTTAAAATATTTGCGGTTAAGATACCTGAACTAAATTCTTAAAACACATGCGGTTAAAATACCTAAACCATAGCCCATATACATATGGAAGCTTAGCAAGTCAGTTTTTGAGCGATTTCTGATACATACAGGGTGTCCCAAATGAAATGGGGAAGTTTTCACCATCTCTCTCTAGTTCATACAAAATTTACATTAGTTGTCTCTTTCTTACTCTTGCAAGGTCTTTTGTCCAACCAAATCCAACTCAGGTAGCCGTGCCTCGGTCGCATGACGCATTCATTGTTTTAGCGAAAAATGAGTTCTTTCGTCATGTTCTAATTATTACAAACTCAACACTGAAATTTTTTGTAAAGAAAAGCAAATTTTGAACGAATTCAAATTCTTTGGTTTTTAGACTTGATACACTTGATTTCGATTTTTAAGTATGATGCCACAGAGATAGCTCAATAAAATGTAAAGGGTAAATAGCTGATGAAATGGAGAAGTTTTTAAAATACTTTTGGATTAAGAAAGCTATGTGACTTTTTTTTTAAAAATGCCCTTGAAAGTATTGGTACTGGTTATCTTTTTCCTGTTATGTAAAAACTATTTTATTTTATGCCGCAATGGTATGGGGTTTGAGGCAGATTATCTTTATGCTGGAATGCCACAATATTTAGCTAAATAATGAAAAAAGAATTGAGAATTTATATCAATTATTCACTTCAGTATGACGATAATTGTCTTGCAACTCGAAAATAACTGAAAAATTAAAAAAAAAATTCATAACTCGTAAACTACGAAAAATCGCAGAACATACATAGGGGTTATTCGGGTGCCCCAGGGGGTGCTCTATCTCTGTACCACCGCTTGACAGTCTTTTTTGGGACACCCTGTATATTAAATGTACCGCGGTTGGATATTTTCATCAGGATAGAAAAGGGGCATTAAAAGCAAAGCAAATAAGCCTACTGTAGCCCCCAAAGTTGAAATTGTTCAACCAGATACCCCTTCCTTTTGCTTTTAAAAAGTATTTTTTGGGTTTTTCAGTATACATACATATTACATAGACTAAATGTTTAAAATCTGTTTCTTAACACATTCGCGGACGTGAATGCTATAGCATTCATTTTCGTAATCACATTGAAACTCATAAGCCGGATTATCGGCATTCAATTCTTTATTTTTAATTTTTAACTAGTTATTTGAAACTCTGGCAAAATGTGACTAATTACAATTTGAATATCACAATTAGTTTAAAAATAAATCACACACTTTTTTTCTGCAGTTCGATTTTTACTGTCCGCGAACGTGTTAATATTATTCCTAATTCTATAAAACTTACACAGTTATTCATAAAATGTCTTTAATAATTACATATATTTATTTTGCAAAGTCTATTATGCTTTCTCTTCCTTTTACTGGGATTTTCTATATAAAAAAGTAAGAAAAATGTTGAAAAAAACTTAAATTCTATATAATTTTTTAGATACTTAGATTAAAATTTGTTCTAACCTAGCCTACTCATTCTATCATAGCCATTACCCTAGCTTCATATTTGCTTCATGAGCATGCTCAGATCATCGCTTTTGTTTTCAATTTTATTAAATTGAAAGGGAAAAGACTCAGCTTCGCTCCAGGCACCAATTGAAATTAATTGCTTTATCTCGGGCTCCTCTATGGATGTGGTACCCCTGATGAGTATTGTATCATACCCTCACTATCTAGATGCAAAAAAGTCCGGAAGGATAAAGCCGTTTAATCTAGATCTCTCGTGGTACAACCGATTGGGGTGGTATGTCCCCGAAATCAGATTGTTTTCGTTATCCATATCTCACAATATGCCATCGCACTAATTTAATAATGTGGGATTCGATACTTTTTTGTCTTTCGAACACCCGGATTTTCTCCATGTAAGAAGGCGAAATGTTGAACTAAACAGGGCATCCATATGCTAAAATGGGCCTGAGCAGCGACTGGTAATATATAATCTTGACCCTAGAGTCAAGATGTTTGCTTTGAAAAAGCCGTCTGGTCATCTGGAAGGCTTTATGGGCGTTTTCAATTGAATTGTCGACCTGATGTTTACAGACAAGGCAATTGTCTAGCCAGTTACCTAAGTATTTCTACCACGGGCTTTTGCTGTAATATCTGTCCTGTTTGGCTCTTGCATATCAGTTTTTTCGAGTTAAATCTGGTAGCCGAATTCGACTTTTTTAGGCTAACCTAAACAGGATTGCTTCGCATTTATTTAAATGTATTTTAAATATCCACTTATTTGCATAGTTTTCTATTGTTTGGAGGTCACGTTTTAAGAGTCTTTTGATATCTTTCACCTTCGGACCTGTCCTGTCATCTGCATTGGCTATTGTGTGTGGAAGGGAACCTACAATATCACTTGTGTAAATATTGAATAGCAGTGGAGAGAGCACCCTGTTGCAACCCGTTTTTGATTTGAAAGAGTCTACTAGAGAGAAGATTTCCAATTTTTACAAAACACTTTTTCTCTGTTATCAAGTTATAAATTGTGTACAATAAATATTCTGGCATGTTAAATGTATGTAATTAATTTATGGAGAAGCCCTTCTAGCCACACTGTATCGAAGGCCTTTTCAAAGTCAATAAGACATGCACCAGTGTATTGCCCCTTGCTCTGATTCCACTGTATGTCGGAAAGCAATTTTGTCGCGAGATGAATAGTGTTATGCTGAGGTCTAAAGCCGAAGGGATTGTCCGGTATGACAGTATTCTCTTCGGTCCAGGCTACCAGAGATCTTAGGACAACCTGCTCAACTAGCTTGCTTATACTTATTAGGCAAGAGACTTATCGCCCTTAGATTTGATGGGTTGGTCCTGTCTCTGTTCCTCTTAGAGATGGGGTAGATCGTAGCTGTTTTCAACATACCGGACAATGTGCGTTGTTAAGCATGGTGTTTGTTGAACAGGACGGTGTAAATGTCCGTCACTACCTAAGGTATATGTCGTAGTACTATGTTCGGAATCTCATCTACTTCCAACGATTTTTTTGAGTTCATTCTTCGGAAAAGAAGAGCTCTTCCTTTCCGACGAAATAGGATCCCGTCGGAACGTCTGAGACGTCCTCAGCTGGGTAATGCTCACTGAACACTGTGAAGGATCGTTTCTCGGATTTTCTTGTCCTTATTTCGTCTGCACGCTTTGGTAAAACACTCCCATCACATCTACTCTAGCTTGCTCTTCTTCCACGAGAAACGTACTCTCGTCGAGGGTAACCTCGCCCGGGTCTATTCCTGCTTGTCCTAGATATTGTTCATTCTGTCTGGTTCTCGGTATGCACACACTCTCAATTTGATTACTACCCCTCCTCCTGAATATTTGATTTTATATTTCATAGTCGGGTTACTGGAGTTTATAGCCCGGGTTTTTTTTATTTCAATACTCATTTATTGAATTCGAAAAATTAATTTTAATAAGCTTTTGGAGAACTTTCAGTTGGGACTTTAGAGATGCAGTCCGAGGACCATGTCAGGTGGAGATTTTTTAGCTCCGGTAGTAGTAGTAGTAGTTTTTTGTCTGTGTAACGCGTCAATTGTACGGTTCCTCTATGTGTCTAAATTAGATCCCTGTTTCGTTTTTGGTATGGTCTTGTCCATTATCTGTCGCGTGATGTAATCCAAGTCTTTCAGGTACTGGTCTATCTCCAAGTTTTTCTAAGTTTCGGCTATTAGGTGGCATTTGAAGGTTCGTTCTTACTGCTTTTTGCATGACCTGTTAGAGCTAGGTCTAAAAATGAGCCGTGGCTTGGAAGTGAAGGGAATTCCGTTGTTAGTAATGCAATTTTGTACAAAATACGATTATTAACCCAGCAATCATTAAGTAGGTGCCTCGGGAATTAACTGTGTTGATATTCCAGGTCATATGCTTTGCATTAAAGTCTCCAGCTATGATAAAATAATTATGTTTTGAATCTAGCTGGAGTTGTTGGAATATTTTATTAATTTCGTTAATAGTTTCCGATTGTAAAGAATTGAATTGAATCGGTATATTTCTTTATTGTACACACTTATAAACATAAATAATCATAAATAAGCGATTCCATAAGGTTAGAAAACTTTAGCAATCAACTTTTTTTGAGACGGATGTACTGGGGACTTTAACTAAAACAAACGTGAAACTAAATTAAACTAAAAACTAAATGAAATACTGAAACTAAGAATAAGCAAAGTTAAGTGGAGAAAAAAGGAAAAAAATTTAAAATAAGGCAAACTAAAACAAACGTGAAATTGAATATAACTAAAAACTAAATAAAATACTGAAACAAAGAATAAGCAAAGTTAAGAGGAAAAAAAAAATAAATAAAACTAAAACTATGGATAATCAAAGTTAGGTGGGAAAAAAAGGAATTAAATTTTAATTAAGGCTAACTAAAACAAAAGTGAAACTTTTTCAAACTAAGAACTAAATAAAATACTGAAAATAAGAATAAGCAAAGTTAATTGGAAAAAAAAAAGAATAAGAAAAAAATTTAAATAAGGCTAACTAACAAAAACAATATAAAATTAAATAAAAATATGTAATTACAATTATTAAAAATTAAAAAAAATGGTCAAAAATTAGATGAAAAATAAAAACAACTAAAATTACAACCAAAAAATACTGTAAAAAGTGTAAAGCAGGAGCAGCAACCGAAGCAATAGCAGCAGCAGCAGCGGCGGCCGCCTCATCGGTTACTGCAGCCTCCCATCGAAGGCAGTGTGACGTCATTAATAAACTGAATAAAATAATAATAATAATAATAACAAAACAAAAAAAAAGGGGTAAAGTGATAATAATAAACAAATCATGAATTAGAATTAAAATTTTAATGTAAAATAATGAACGGAGAAAAGGAATTTGGAATAAAAAAAACCAGGTATGTTAAAGGATATGTAATTTTCTTCTTCATCTCCTAAGTCCCCTCGCTCTTCACAACTTTTCCGCCTCGTTTTCTACAATTTCGTTAACTGGGACGTCCCCTAGCTTTTGGGCCAAGGGGAGGTCATATGGGTGGTTGGGGATAGGCCTGGTGGGGAATCAAGTTCCATCCCGGATTCCCCGTCGGCGGTCCGTAGCCGCAAACCGCCAGACGAAGGGTACAGGCCGGGCAAATTCGAAGACACGACCCGCAACAACTGGTAACTCCGTGTTAAAAAGCATGAGAACTTCATCATTCGCTATTTCCTCATTTCATGGAACAATAACTAAATAAAATGTGGTCACTACCTACGTAATGATACCGTAAGTAGCTACGATATTTATATTGGTAGAGCTACTTTTGCATAGCAGAGTAAAAAGTATGTCGAACAGATGTCACTACCTACAATAACGATTTCAGTAATGACTATGAGTAGAATAAGTTAGACTATGTTTACTTTATTCTCCCATCCTTATGCTTTATTTAATGCAACATACAAATTAAACAAATCTTGCGAAGAGGTAAAGAACATATATTCAACGCAAAGTAGCCATTTCCATGCGTTTTCTCATGATTTCCGTAATTAATAGGACCTCAAACTTGGTGGCACATGGGGAAGCTCCTCATACAGTCCACAGTCGATAACGGGTCGATATCTAATTGTGACTTTACCATCACTATCAATCCAACTTAAGGTATGTTTCCGGTAATGGCATTCATTTTTCTTTTGTTTTTCTAGAGGTTGGCTATAATTCTAACAGCCAAAATTATTATAAAAATGAGATAAGAATTATTTTGATTTCAAAGCATCTTACGTATTCATCAACTCGCTCTTTATAATCATCACGAAAATGTGCCCCCCGGGATTCTTTTCTACTCTCTGCTGAAACAATAGTCATCATGGAAAACATCAAAAGATTCTTTAGCTCGATTGCTTCAATTAGTTCCGTATTGTAAATTATTGACCTAAGAAGATGAGTTTTTACAAATTATGAAATACAAAATTTATGAATTGTTAAACGTTAAAATAAATCCATAAGTTTTCCCGCTAACATCTTGATCACGTTTGACAATTTACATACACAAGCAAGATTTACCCAATTTTTACTTGAAGTCGTCTGGTAACTTTTGATGTTTATCCACACTACCATATGAAACTTTTTACCGATTTTTACTCAAAAAATTTTTACCCAAAAGTTACCAGACAGACCTTATAAGTTTCGTTCGCTGACAACCCTGCGGAGCTACATTGTACTATAGCCGCTCTGATTTTTTAACATCAAATACCAGTTCGGTGTTTTTAGAGAAAACTGTGGCGCCACGAAGCGCCTCAAGTTTACCCCAGCAAAAATCCGGGGTAAAATCAGGGCTTGTGAGGAATATATGTAAGTTTAATTGCAAAGCCTCACAACAAAAAATCTGTGCAACGGACTGGACTACTATATCTTTATGTTTTTGAGGAAGCTGAATCCGAATCCAGTGTCGGTTTGACCCCATCAGGTCAAGGTCATGGTCACTTGAAGGTGAAATTTACAAAGTAACAGTAAAGTCGAAATAAGAGGTATATCTACATATTTGCGAGGTCACTGAATCCGAATCCGGGGTCGGTTTGACTCCATCAGTTCAGGGTCATCTGAAGGCCAAATTTACAAATAGACAGTTAAGTCGAAATAAAAGGTTTATCTATATATTTTCGAGGTCGCTGAATCCGAATCCGAGTTCGGTTTGACCCCATCAAATCAGGGTCAAGGTCACTTAAGGTCAAAGCGAAGGATATAATAACTATGCGTTTTTCGGGTCACTAAGTTCGAACCCGAGATCCATTTGATACTATCAAGCCAGAGCAAACCATGGAAAAATATAACTATACGTTCATTGGGCAGCTGAGCTTGAATCCAATCATTTGATCCATCAAGTTAGATTCAAGGTTATTTCAAGTTCAAAATAAATAAAAATGAGTCAATCTGGGGGAAATATGATAACTACATGTGTTGAATCAAAAGTCTATCCAATGATAAATGTTGCAGTGAAACGAAATTTTTTAAAACTACTATTACTATTTTCATTTTTACTCAAAAAGGATCAATTTTAGGAACAAATTTTATAGCACAAAAAGTGCTTATAATTAGCCAGAGAATACGTGTGAATTTTGGGTGCGTTTTTCTCCGCTACTACTGGGCATTGGACGTAAGTATTTTATGGCTAGTATACCGACATGAAATACTACTACTAGGCAAAATTTCATCCAAATCCGTTTCCCCAAGGTCGTGCCCCTCCTTGTAAGAATAACGTTCGAAAGATTATAATCAAAACTTAGGATAACGGAAAAGTTTCATCTCATCAGCATAAATTAGGATTTTACAGCCTTTGAGCCAAAATGTAATGTCGTCAATAGCTAAACTAAACCTAAACACCTGACGGGGCAAATATTTTTCTGGAAGTTTCATTCCGAAAAATAATCTGATAAATCCTGCTGGACAGGTATGAGCGTATCCAATTGATAAGCAATGGAGAGAAGCCTAGATTTTCTAGTTTGAGTATTATAATTGAATGGGACAGTTTATAAAAAGCCTGGCTAAAGTCAGTATAAATTCAATTGGTTTGCAGACCCTTCTGAAAGACTTCAATGACGAAAGGGACAAATTCAAGATGGTTCGTGGTAGTGGAAAAACCATGGCGGTATACCCCATTCATTCCACTCCACAGGGCGAATCTGCTAAACCATCACTTTTACGGAAAAGTAAGGTTCTACTAATTATAAATAGGGAGGAGTACCGTTATACCAAAATCATTATAGGGACGAGAACAACATTTTAAAGATTTTTGCGTTCAAAAGACAGTCTTACAGCCCCTTGAACAAATTTCCACGGAAAGTCGTGCTCCAAACTCGACCGCAGTGGAAAGTGTTTTAGTCGAGAAAGTGGCTAGAGTGGTTTTTATGTTTTGGATTTTCTGCAATATTATTTCGCGGGCGATTGTCGGACTACATCACTTTATACTTCACGGCTGGTGTTCATATGTATTCCCGGAGGTTTTGGTCAAAAAGTGTCTTCAACAAGAGGAGACACTCTTGATGTTTATCCCTATCTTGGTACCGTTAGAGAACCGAAGTGGAAATTTTTGCTAGAAATTGTTAGTAATAGAGTAAGACAAACATTTAGGGGAAAACACTCCTGCAGGGTGCACCTCATAAAACTTTTCTATGAATGCATTATACACTGCCTTCTCCACAGCCACACACCAAAAACATTATGCTTACTCATTATTATCTGAAACAAATTTTATTTTATTTAATTAATAGTTTCTAAAAGAACTATTTTTTACTTAAAACCTTTTAAGATTGTTCAAATTTACGAACAAATTAAGCCCTCCCTGTACTTTTCGCAAGCGACTGGGACACACAATAATTTTAAATCCAGATCACCTTTAAAAATACAGAATGAAAAAAATGTAAACAATCTCGTCCGTATTTATGCCCAGTGTGTGCTAGTTGCCTTTTCCCATTATTCGTTTCGTCGTTTCTCAATAACTTAACATTGAAAAAGGAGGTAGAATAGGGCGAACATCAATGCAATCGATGCAGATCACCTTTAAAAAACGCATTGTGGAAAAATGCGTCATTTTATTGCTTACGTAAATGCCGTTTGTGAGAATTTTTTGGTGACTATTTCTCTCCCTATATTTCTTATAGGGATTTACAGAGGTAGCTGCTTTATCTAATGAAAAAATTTTCTGGGTTTATTTTGGAAAGCTTGAAAGGGTTGGAATTTTGAGAAAGTATTAGAGTGTTCCTTCTTGTTGTCTTGGATATTCTTTGATTTTTGGCTTTACAGTTAAGTATGTAATGCAAAATTTTATACATACGAATTTATGTTTACTGGGACTATATTTCATTTACAGTGGTATGTGTGGATCACACACTTGCGACCGGGTGTATTAGTATGAGTTAAATATATCTGCAAAAAAGAACATTCGTTAATTTTTCCTCAAATGAATGTTCCTACAAAATCTTTTCGAAATCTGAGAAAATTCTCTAAAATAAACTTACACTAAACTTAGCATATTATCTTTTCTTGCCCTTTCAAGTGATTCGCTCTGCCAAAATCGTTATCAAATCGACATGTATATTTAAATTAATTTTACAGAAATTGTAAAATACTAGCCTTGCTGACTAGGTTGACCCAAGCAAAAATTCGTTTCGACATACCTATCAGTAAGCTTGATATCATCGTAGCATTTGTAAACTTTCTCCATCTTTGCAATTCCCTCTTTAAGTAACTTTTCTTCACGAAACACACCAGCAAACGTTTGCATAGTTCTTTGCATTTCGACACGTACTTCAGTGGGCCTAACTGTACCTTTAGCATATCTCACAGCATCTAGATATTCAAGTGCACAGTTTAGCTCATCCTGCAAAATATAAATTAAAGCAAAATCTAATCGAAAATTATAGCAAAATTCAATCATCCTACATCTGAGCCGGAACAATATTTAGCACCTGGCTTCGATTTTTCCATAACAGTGATGGCAACCAGTCGACCAAATACGACAATATCTAGGAGAGAATTGGCTCCTAGTCGATTTGCTCCGTGGACAGAGCAGCAAGCACATTCTCCGACCGCATACAATCCTTCAACAATTTTATCTCTTCCATTTTCATAGGTAATCACTTCGCCCTTCCAATTCGTTGGAATTCCACCCATGTTGTAATGAACGGTGGGAATAACTGGAATAGGATCCTTACAAATATCAACGCCAGCAAAAATTCTTGCACTTTCTGATATTCCTGGTAATCTTTCCTTGATTACTTCAGGAGGTAAATGGTGCAACTGCAAAAACATGTGATCCTTTAAAGGCCCAACACCTTTTCCTTCTAAAATTTCAAGAGTCATTGCCCTTGAGACTACATCACGTGAAGCCAAATCTTTGGCGTTCGGAGCATATTTTTCCATAAACCTTTCACCCTTGTTGTTCACTAAGAAGCCCCCTTCTCCGCGAGACCCTTCTGTGATTAAAATACCAACGCCATATACTCCAGTTGGATGAAATTGAATGAATTCCAAATCTTCGTTTGGAAGACCCTTCTTCGCTACCATGGCAAAACCATCACCTGTTGCGGTATGAGCTGTTGTACAGGAGAAGTATGATCGGCCGGCGCCACCAGTAGCTAATATTGTGTTTCGGGCTGAGAATCTTTTAGAGAAATAAAGTTTTGCAGTTTTTTTTAAATTATATATTGGTGAATACCTATGGATTAACCCGTCTTCTAAGCTTAAGGCAATAACGCCTCGACAGCCCTCATTGTCGAACATTAAATGCCAAGCAAAATAATCAGAAAAGAAATCGCAACTTGAATCTAGGCTTTGTCCGAACAAGGTATGAAGCATTGAGTGACCCATTCTGTTGAAAATTAAAATTGAATTAATAATGAAACGGTATGAAGAAAATTAATTGAAAATTGACATATTGCTTTATCTATGTTCTCCATTTATTTAAAACACTCATTGCCACAAAAATATTCCAATACGAAATAGTTGTAAGCTAGATTTTGCGTAGCACCGGAATGGAGAGGCTCTTGCATGTAAGGACATTCGCACGTAAGTAAAGCCACCTTTAAATGCCAAAACCAACACTTCCTCTTATGTATGGTATATGCCTGGTATTCCTTTATTCATTCCAAATGTTTGGCAGTTGATTAGATGAACAAAAAATAATTGTGTTAATAAAAATTAATTAATAATTTTGAAACAGTCAAGTTTTGGATGAAATATTAATTAAATATTTGAATATGCATTTGCAACTGATACATAAACAAATTAGGCGGCCAAATTAGACATTTTAAAAATATGTGTATGTTGGAAGGAATTCCTCAATTGTTGAAAAAGTTTCCTCATTCTTCTCATTAATCAATTTTAAAACGCAGTAATCCATTAGCTGGCAACAATTAGTAATAAACTTTGTGAGAATTGCCTTATCTTACATGCTCCACATTATAATCAAGCACAGAACACTTTAGTTCACAACGACGCTATACAACAAAATTCTAATACAAATACCAAAGAAGTATCTCCAAAAACCAAAATCTTCTACATTTACAAGCCATGAAGTGGTCCGACGCTCACACACAGTGACAGGGCAAAGTGGTCTGATCCGCCACAAAAAATACATTGGATCTTATGGTGGGCAACGTAAACATAGAGAAAACTTCATGATATAAAATTAAGATATACAGGAAATATTTCATTTAATGAGTTTTTAATTACAAAAAGTAGGTAAATATTATTAAATAAATATATTATACTAGCGGCCCGTCCCGGCTTCGCACGGGTGGACATGATTTTTTTTATATTTTTACCTTTTATTTATATACATACACACAAAAATACAATTCTTTGCTCTTTATAATATTAGTGTAGATGTAGATTAAACACTTCTCAAATGTTCTAATTTGTTATATCCTAGAAATTGTTTCAACCCGAAAACCCCTTTATGGATCCGCCATCTTAGATTTCCAAATCTAAATAATATTCGAAATTAGTGACATTAATAGGTCTGTCTGGTAACTTTTGGGTAAAAATTTCTTGAGTAAAAATCTGGTAAAAAGTTTCATATAGTAGTGGGGATAAACATCAAAAGTTACCAGACGACTTCAAGTAAAAATTGGGTAAATCTTACTTGTGTATGTAAACTGTCAAACGTGATCAAGATTTTAGAGGGAAAACTTATGGATTTATTTAATATTTTTGAAGATTTTGAAGAATGTTTTTTATTTATTTAAACAATTTTTCAATAATTTCTTCTTCTATCTCAATCGCAACGCAAAATTGAAACACACAAATGACAGATTACACAGTGACAAGCAATCGGTGATTTTACCCAAATTTACTCGGTCGCCGCAGCGTGGGTAAATCTGGTAAAAATTGTGTAAGAGGGGAAGTGCTGTCAAGAGCTTAGTTTTTCCACTCCGTGAGGTTAACAGACACTTTCGGGTAAAAATTTTACCCACAAGTAAAAACTTTATAGTTACCAGACAGACCTAATATAATCATTGTACTAATTTTCATTAAAATTTGTTGAAATCGAGAAATTTTAGTCTCCATATTGGATCCGCCATCTTGAATTTGGAAGTTTTGCTAATATTCGAAATTAGTGGCTTCAGAATAATCATTGTACTACTTTTCATTAAAATCGGTTGAAATCGAGACATTTGGTCCCCATATTTTATCCGCCATCTTGGATTTGCAAATTTGATAATATTTGTAATTAGTGGCCTCAGAACAATCATTGTATCAATTTTCATTAAAATCCGTCGAAATCGCAACATTCTGGTGACCATGTTGGATCCGTCATCTTGGATTTGGAAATTTTGATAACATTCAAAATAAGTGTTCTCAGAATAATCATTGTACTAATTTTCATTAAAATCCGTTGAAATCGAGAAATTTTGGTCGCCATCTTGGATTTACAAATTTTGATAATATTTAGGGTACGTTTCCAATGCTGGAGTGTGCTTTCGCTGAGGCTCAGCGCAGATTGGCCCTGTTTCCAATGCGAGCGTAGCGTGAGTTTCGAATTTCGAACTTCGTTATGGAAGGAAGTAAACAGCCGATTTGTGACAGCAAAGTTTGTATGCAAAATGGATAACCGCAGACGAATAATATTGTGTTATTATTTCCAAATCTCACAAGCAACATTTTCAATAAACTTAAATGTATCCCCTTCATTAATTTCATAAGCAAACTGCAATCAGCTGTGCATTGCTTCCGACGTCTCAGCATATTCGAATCAGAATTTCAAATGCACGAACCCCACCTGTTTTTCTCAATATTTAAAAGGCATTTTTAATAAATTATTGCACGCTATCTTATGCAAAAGGGATATATTAATTATAAGAATATACTTTAGTTTTAGAATATCTTCATTTTGGCCAAAAATAAATGTTTTATTTAAAGGGAATCACAAGAGCTTTAAAAACCCCATCTATTGAAAACTATTTTAACACAAAATTCGAACATATTTCGAAGAGCTTCAATCTGGAGTAGAAATAAATCAACTTCAGATTGCAGCGCCAGCGTAGATTAGAAGGAGAGATGAATATGTAAAAATGCACGAGTAGGAAAGGGAACACAAATCCACGCTGCGCTACGCTAGCATTGGAAACGTACCCTTAGAATTAGTGGTCTCAGAATAACCATTGTACTAATTTTCATTCAAATACGTTGAAATCGAGACATTTGGTTTCCATATTGGATCTGCCATCTTGGATTTACAAATTTTGATATTATTCGAAATAAGTAGTCTCAGAATAACCATTGTACTAATTTTCATTCAAATCCGATGAAATCAGGAAATCTTGGTCGACATATTGGATCCGCCATCTTGGATTTGTAAGTGTTGATCTCAAGATAATCATGACCTCAAGATAATCATTGTACTAATTTTCATTCAAATCCATTGAAAGCGAGAGATATTGGTCGCCATCTTGGATTTGTAAACTTTGGTAATATTCAAAATCAGTGACTTCAAAACAATCATTGTACTAATTTTCATTAAGATCCGTTGAAATCGAGAAATATAGGTCGCCATATTGGATCCGCCATCTTGAATTTCTAAATTGGATATAGACTATGTTACTCAGGGTGAATGTAGCTTTCTAATGGTGAAAGAATTTTTGAAATCGGCACAGTAGTTTTTGAGTTTATTCATTACAAACATACACACAAAAATACAAATCTTTCCTCTTTATAATATTAGTGTAGATATATGTGAAATTTTATTAAATACAGTGTATTAATTAATAAATAACGTCCGGAGCAAGCTCTGTTTACTGTGCGGCGCGGAGGGGCACAGCGCGAAGGAGTGCGTCGCTAAGCCAGCATGCTTCCTTTGCCCTGAGGTGGCGGAGAAGACTGACGCGCGGCAGCATGTCGCGGGGTCTGGGGAGTGGGAGGTCTTTCGCAATGCCTTGAGACGCAGCCCGTAAATCTGCCGAGCACAAGGCGGCGAAGAAGAATCTTCGTAGGACCATCAAAACGAGTAAGCGCCGATGCTGAAGGCGGCTGGGCGAGGAGGATTCTTGGGGCTTGAGATATAGGATCGTTCTGCGTAAATTGGGGGCCTTCTCACCGAGTGCTCCCCTCGATGCGGGGACGGTCCGAACCGGTGTTGATGCCCTCTTCCCCACCCATCCGTCGGAGCCCAGCCGCGTGGCTGGCGGGGAACTCGAGGCTCCTCCTTGCACAATGGAGGAGCTCACGAGGGTCTCGCAAAGTCTTCAAAACAGGAAGGCACTGGGCCCCGACGGGCTTCCAGCGAAAGTGCTAAACGCGTTGACGCCTGCCTGAAGGCGGGAATCTTTCTGTCTCGCTGGAAGGCAGTGAGGCTTGTACTGATCAGCAAGGGCAAGGGACCGGCAGGGTCCCCTGGGTCGTACAGGCCGCTTTGTATGCTCGACACGGCCGGCAAGCTCGTGGAGAAGCTCATGAAGCCTCGTCTCCATGCGGCGGTTGTGGCCGCTGATAATCTTTCCGAAAGACGGTATGGCTTTCGGAAGATGAGGTCGGCGGTTCACGCTATCCAGGAGGTAGTAGACGCGGCCTGGGCCCACGAATGCGAGAATCATTATTTACGTCCGGTGTGCTTGCTGGTCACTCTGGATGTGCGCAACGCCTTTAACTCGGTGAGGTGGGGGGATATGCTAATACGGGATTTCAGGGCCTATTATCTAAAGCAAATTATCTTTTATTTAATTAATTACGTCTAAAAAAGCACTTTTTTACTTAAAAGCTTTTAAGCTTGTTCATATTTACGAACAAATCAAGACCACCCGGTACTTTTCGCAAAACGAGTGGAGCATACAATTTCAAACCAGGGCGCCTTCAAAAATGCACAAAGAAAAAATGTAAACAATCTCGTCCATATTTATGCTCGGTGTGTGCTACCTGCCTCTTCTGCCTTCTCCGTTTCGGCATTTCTCTATAACTTAACATTGCGAGGGGAAGTAGAAATGAGAGAGCGATACCAATGCAATCAAACCAGGACGCCTTTAAGAACACATTATGAAAAAATGCGCCATTTTATTGCTTACGCTATAAAAGAACTTGTAATATACAAAAATCAGTATATTTCGAATCTGTTAAACAATAATAATATGAAATGTAAAAATCATAAAAATAGTACTGAAGAGGTTGAAGCATTATCAGGAAACGTAGTTATTACAAAGAATTTGAAAGCGAATTTATTGGTAAATGACTGTGGGGAACAAATGGGATTAAAAATAAAAGGACATAACTTCATTAAATTCACGAATTGCAGAGGAATTATCTCAGCAGGATCCTACCAAACTTGGAACGAAGCATAAGCATCGATCAGGTCGTAGACCAAGTCGATCTTCAGACACTCTAATCACATCAAAAACATGAATCACCTGGAAGAAATTCAACCCAGTAATACCCGTAGATGGTATGTAAGCCTATTATCTAAAGGACATTTTATTTTATTTCATTAATTGCGTCTAAAAAAGCACTTTTTAACTTAAAAGCTTTTAAGCTGTGAGAATTGTTTTAGGCCTATTTCTCTCTCTATATTTCTTATAAGTATATTTACAGAGGTAGTAGCCCTGAGCTGCTTTATCTAATGGGAAATTTTGCTGGGTGTTTTTTCGAGAGTGTTTATATGGGTTGGAATTTTGACAAGGTATTAGTGTCCCTTCTTGTTATTACCGATATTCTTTGGTACCAGATCGTACTGCCTCCATCATCATGTTCCCACGGGTACTCATCCAAAACAACTCGCGCAGAGACTAGTTAGTTAGTTACTTACCTTCAATTTAATAATTTAAAAATTAAATTTATAATAATAAATTGTTTGCATAAAATTTGTGGTTGATTTTAATAATAAATTGTTTATTGTTATTTTATTACACTCGGTGTTTGAATGAAATAACTATATATTTTAAAAGTTTCAATCGGCCCATGGCTTTAAAAATATCTACACATACTAGAAAAAGTCTGCGTTCACCCGCTGTCGATCGGATAGTAACGTCAAAAAATCAAAAACGAACAAATATTTTCCAGATTTTAATTCATCTATTTATTACATATTTCTTAAGCATTAGACACATACAAAATCATTTATTTCGCTTTCACAGTTTTTTAGATAACGGCACTTTTCACAAAAAACACACAAAAATGGGACAGAAAAAGTCTGCGTTCACTTGTAACAAAAGTGATAAAATATAAGATAATAAAAAAATTCGAAGTTCATTAGTAACTGGTTGGGTATCCTTGTTTCTTCAGGACCTCTTGGAGTTTTTTTGGCATTGAATTGACAAGCTTCGTTGTCTCCTCAGTACTTGTCTTCTCCCATTCCTTTTTGAGTACAGCTTTCAACATTTCTTTACTTGTAATTGAGTGTTGATGAACCCTCCTTTCTAGTGAATCCCATAAATGTTCGATAGGATTAAGGTCTGGTGATTGTGGGGGTGTATGTAGTTGTTTCGGGACACTGTAGAGTAACCAAAGCTTTACAATCTCGGCTGTATGCTTCGGATCATTATATGTTGGAAGCAAAAATCCGTACCTAAGCCGAGGTTTCTGGCACTTTCATTCAAATTATTTTTTAAAATGTCGAGGTATTGAAATTTATCATTGTCGATTCAATAAATTCCATCTTCCCAGCGCCATTACTCGCCATACACCCCCACAGCACTACTCCACCACTACCATGTTTTACAGTGGGAAGCAAGTTTTCTTTTTGGAGTGCTGTTCCTGATTTTCTCCATACCATTTTGCGCCCTCTTATGCCGAAAATGCGGAATTTGCTTTCGTCTGAGAAGACTACATTCCTCCAAAACTCTATTGGCTTGTTTATATGCTGCTTGGCGAAGGCAATGCGTTTTTGTCGGTTGACCCGTGAAATAAACGGCTTCTTTCGAGCTACCCAACCGTGGTATCCATACTTATTGAGAATTTTTCTCGCAGTATCAGGACAAATATTTTTGTTATACCTTTCCTTGATTTCAGTTGCTATTTGGGGAGCAGTTAGTCGTGGATTTTTCTTTACTAATGACACTATATGTCGTCTTTCCCTGCACGACAACTTTGATGGGCGGCCGGAACGAGGCTTGAAGGTGAATTCTCCTGTCGATTTGAAATTGTTTATGACTCTTTGAATTGACGAATATTGTCTCCCCACTATTTTCGCTATTTCTCTGTAGCTGTTCCCATCTTTCCATAATTTTATTATGATTTTTCTTTCACCTACACTAATTTCTTTCCTTTTATTTTCCATGGCAAGAAAAAATTTAATTCACAAAGTAACTTCTGCAAGAAACTACTTGATCATCTGATAAACTAACTAGGAATGAATAATAAACGCAATAAAGCCTTATAAGGGTGCTTTTGAAGCGGTATATTTCGGGGAATCCCAAAATTCAACAAGTGAACGCAGACTTTTTCTGTCCCATTTCTGTGTGTTTTCTGTGAAAAGTGCCGTTATCTAAAAAACTGTGAAAGCGAAATCAATGATTTTGTATGTGTCTAATGTTTAAGAAATATGTAATAAATAGATGAATTAAAATCTGGAAAATATTTGTTCGTTTTTGATTTTTTGACGTTACTATCCGATCGACAGCGGGTGAACGCAGACTTTTTCTAGTGAGTGTATGTAAATGCTTCTAATTATTACTATTTAGATTTTCATCTAAAAGTTTATCCGTCATTATGTCACAATAATACTCTTAAAAATGATAATGAGTCGCTGGAATCATTAAAATGTTGATTTACAACGTGCACTTACATTTATTCTTATTTTTTACAATTGAATGGCAACCCCCAGCTAGTAGGCCAAAAATGGACCTTATCAGCCCTTGCCGCATAACGCGACACAATCTAGCACAACCTGCTAAGTTTTAATTTTCAAAAAAGCTGCAGGTGGTTTCTGTAACTTTTAACTCTATTCAAATTCTCTATTTGACGTCACTTTGACGTCATTCTCTATCACTGGGTTTTTATATTGTACTTTATTGTGATTATGTTTCAAATTCGAAAATTAATTTTTACCTCATTCAATTCACGATGCCTTTCTTCACTGGTACATAAGAAAAGAAATCAACTTAGCTCAGTCGATTTAAAGACGACCAATACTTTTGACGTCATTTAATAGAGAATATTCTCAATCGAAATTACAGAAACGAGCTGCTGGTCTAACCTTTTCGTAAATTTTTTGTTTTTGGGCATACGATTTTTAATATTCGAAATATTTTCTTGTTTTTTTTAACGGCTCAACGCAGCACAACTCTAATACAACCTAGGACTACTTTAATTATTTTTTTTTAAAGTTTAATTTCAGAAATACCTGGGCTAACTTTACAGACATGAAACTGTTCGCTGCTTGGTTTTTGGACCATCTCCTTTTTCTTTTCAGCTTACACAATATGCGTCGAACGCACAGGTAAGGAGCTAAAGGAAAGTGAGATAAAAAGATGACCGATTTTGTCATGGAGGATTTTATCGCAGCAGATATTGTCGTAGGGGATGATCCAATCTGCAGAGCTTGATTAGTAGAGACCCCTACCCGAATTTTTGACTGATCACTCTGAGCAAACACCCGACTCTCTACTCTAATTTCCTAGAAATTGGGCCGGTTATAGCTTAGCCGAGCTGATTTCTAGTCAGTTAGTCAAGGAATAAAATCGCTCATTAAATGCAATAACGTCATAACTCAAAAATCATTATTGTTGAATTACTTATACGGGTGGAATAAATTTCGTATATACTTTTAACTGTATTTTAACTGTAAAAACGTCATATCTGAGCTTTCATAATTCGCGACAAGGAAGAAGTAGTTTTGAAACTATTTCTTACTAAAATAACAAAGAGCCTAATCTTTGAAATGCATTTTATGAAAAATTACGTTATTGTATTTAATGAGCGAAATGTTGAAATCGAGTTAAACTGATTTTTTTGGTTAATGGAGCCATTCATTTCATTCCTTCATAAGCACTCCATTGCTTCCGATAAATAGTGTGTGGAGAGCTCATCCAATTTCTCTTCACTCTCACTGTAGTGTTTAGAGCAACCTATCAGCAAAAAACTGATTGAAATTCGTTCGGTGGGTTTCCCATAATGTAATACTAGAAGTAGTAGAAGAAACACGGCCAAGCGTTACACAAGACTCCTACAGTAGTGAAGAGATCCACCCTGCTCCGAAGTACACGTTCTACAAACGCAGCAAATTGTACCACAAAAGAAAAAGTGGTACGCCAAACCTGGTTTACAGCCGTTCCGTATGTAGTTTATATTTCTTTAATTTCCAAGTGAACATACCATATTCGAGTAAAAACTGTATAAAGTTTTATGAAGTTTTTACTAGGAATCAGATATGTAAACAGACAAATAATTTTCTTGTGGAAACACATACGAGAATCATAACAGGCAAATTAATTACCATAAAGCCAACTTACCTATCAGCGACAGCACATGTCCTGAAAGCTTTTCCTTTACCAAATTGTGTAGACTGTCCTCCAAAGGCTCTCTGATAAATCTTACCATCCTTAGTCCTTGAAAATGGTGCTCCAAAGTTCTCAAGTTCAAGTACAGCAAGCGCTGCGTGTTTGGCCATATAACTTATGGCATCTTGGTCACCCAACCAATCAGAACCCTTAACAGTATCATACATGTGATACTCCCACTTATCTTCGTGCATATTTCCCAAAGCTGCATTCATTCCTCCCTGGGCTGCGATTGTATGTGAGCGCGTCGGAAAGACTTTGCTTATGACAGCTGTTTTATATCCACACCGGCTCAGTTCATATGCGGCTCGAAGTCCGGAGCCACCAGCTCCAACAACTATGGCATCGTAATTCTGGTCAACTACCTTATATGCCTTTTCACTGACATTAGGCAATTTCGGGCAATTTTGTGAAAAGGTTCTTGATATGATTTCCACGTTTTTAAAAATAAGTCTCTTCCAGATCATATTTTGTATATAATAATTCTGAGAACTTTGGAAAATGTTTCAGTTTATTTTAAGTTTTCTTTAAGTTTTGTTTTGACGTAAATAATATGTTTACTTTGATCAGAAATAGAATAAGAAATGGTTTTTAAAAGTGTTTATCTGTTAACTGGATGTACTTTTTTCCCTATGGTAGACATTGTATTTTGTTTTTTAACTGCCTACAGACATGTTTTAATTTTCCGACATATTGTAATATAACCATAATAGGTCTGTCTGGTAACTTTTGGGTAAAATTTTCCTGAGTAAAAACTGGTAAAAATTTTCATATGGTAATGGGGATAAACATCAAAAGTTACCAGACGACTTCAAGTAAAAATTGGGTACACCTTCAATATCTTACTTTTGTATGTAAATTGTCAAACGTGATCAAGATGTCAGAGGGAAGATTTATTTAATATTTTCGAAGATTTTGAAATTTGTTTTTATTTATTTACACATTTTTTTCAAAAACTTCTTATATCTGAATCGAAACAGAAAATTTAAGCATGCAAATGACCGCTTACACAGTGGCAAGCAATCGGTGATTTTGCCAAAATCTACTGGGTAAAATTGGGTAAGAGGAGAAGTGCTGTCAAGATCTCAATTTTTCCCCTCCGTGAGCTTAACAGACACTTTAAAGTAAAAAGTTTTACCCATGAGTAAAAACTTTAGATTTAACAGACAGATCTAATATCAGGAATGTTCGTTGACCCAAAAACCTGGGGCACCCCAGGGCGCCCTGAGAATTGTCAAAAAACATGGGGCGTCCCAGTGCTTGTCAATTAAATTAACAGCTTATTAAAAAGGAGAACTGTCATTTGACCTTTTGCACAAAAATTCTAAAATAAAACCACTTATTTTTGATGAGATCGAAATGCTAAAATTAACTTCTTTTGCCCGCAACAAGAGTTAATTCCACTTTAATTACTGCGTCTGTTAACAATTTGTTAAATATTAAATTTTTCCAAATTCTCCTAGGCTGAAATCTGAAATTTCAATATTTTACAATACAACAATTAATTTCGCAACATTTTAAAACCCAATTTCGCAATATTGTTTACGTAAAAAGCTAATTTCGCAACAAGTCTAAATATTATTTACGTCCCTTGAATATTGCATCAAATTTTTCCAAGAAGAAACAATGGTTTCAAATTATTCAATTCAATATCATTGTGATTTCTCTAGAAAATTAATGAGTTTATCAAAAGTTATCAGATTCCTTTAGATCATTGTAAACATTAAAGCCTAGTTTAAATCATACTTACCAATCATAAGATTTTCGGTCCCTGTATAAATCAAATGGGAACCATAGGGACACCATAATATAAACAATATCAGGCAGAGAGCCAAAAGGTATGAGATTTCGGATTGCGAACATCAATTGTTTACACAAACTTGATCGGATTTCAGCTAGCGAAAATCGATTGTTTATGAAATCGGATAATTGATTCAAAAATTGCTTACATAAACTAAGCGCAGCTGAAACAGCTTAGTTGTTTACTCCTTGCTATAAATCTAGCTGACTGAGCTTCCCAGAGAGAGTCAATAGAACTTCAATATAGCAGAAAGTCTGCCGGTGTATCAGAATAAACTCAGGAAGTCTGTTATTAGCAGAGATTCTGCCAAAGTGCAAGTCAGTGCAGCAGAATAGAATCTGTCAGTATATCAAAATAATTAAAATCACGGTTATTTTGTTTTACGTGAAATTTGGAGATTTTGTAATTAAAAAAAAAAAAAAAAAAAACCTTACTGTATTTGGAGCTTTTGTAAATTAAAATAAGTAAACTATAAGAATAAACTTGTAAAAACAAAAATTTCAATGGTTTCCTAAAACTAATCATAAGACTGACTTTACAAGAAAAATTAATGTCAGAAGTTTGAAGACTTGATTTTACAAGAAAAATTGGTGTCAGAAGTTTGAAGACTTGACTTTACAAGAACAATTGGTGCCAGAAGTTTGTGTAACAAATTAAACTGATATTCGTTATTAACCCTGAGTTTACACCGGATTATAGATGGGATAAAACCAAGGCGCCCCAGGATGCCACAGGTTTCTCAAAAAACACTAAACTGGCATTTGACGTTTAAAAACGATTTCTCTTATACGTATCACGTTCAATTTTAAGTTTTTTTATAAAAATGTTCCTCCCGGCAATCAGATGGGGCTTACGAATTAGTCCCCAGTACATAACACATGCTTGAAACTTCGTGAGTGGCTTCATTTTGGCGAGTCTACTACACTTCCTTCAGGAAAAATTTTGTTAATGCGGCGTTTTCGACTGCGCACGCCCAAAATATGTGGGATCTATGATGTTTTCTTTTGCGACCATCACATACTTTATTTCAATTAATTCGGAAGACAATTTAACCAGAAATTTGAAAAATATTTTGACCGACAAAAATATTGCTGCGATGAGCTTGTCTACCACCGTCAACCTGTCGAATCTACGAGGTCCTATTTTGTAATAAACACGTAGTTCATTCTTACACAGTTGTTTAATAATTATTTTTAACATTAAGTGGTCATACGGGTCGAATTAAGAACCTCTTGCCTTTTGGAAGTCGGCTAAAAACATGGCATAGTATTAAAATATATCGAGAAATTCTTATATTATTTTAAAGAAATCACTTTAATCAATCGAGATAAAAAAAAGACTGCATAAAAAAGCGGATTATCAATTCCGACTTTTTGAAGATGATCTGCTTTTCTTTTTTTTCTTTTATTTATTTATTTATGACGACGAATATTTGCATTAGTTGATATTGTGGCGACAATCCATTTGCAATTGTTCTATACGTATCTATTCAGTCAGGGAACCCCGTGATAATTGGGAATTCAACTCTAGGCGGGTGTCACCAAAAGATGTAGTATTATGTGATTAACTCTTTATTTTCCACACTCGATAGTCGCACCTATTTATCTCCCGATCACTTCACCGGCTGTTAGCTCCAAACCAGACCGCTAACACAACGAAAATCGTTAAAGATTAAAAGGCGAATCTCTTTCGAATCTTGGACCGATCCGTTGTTTTGCTTGTTCAAACGCGACTCTCTTTATCGAGATTCAAACAGCGACACCCTGTGGCAAAGAATATCGAATTCAACAAGAAGGGACACTCTCAATACGCTCTCAAAGTCCCAACTCATATGCAAGCTCTCGCAAATACACCCAGCAAAATTTCCCATTAGATAAAGCACCTCAGGGCTACTACCTCTGTAAATACCTATAAGAAATGTAGAGAGAGAAATAGTTACCAAAAAGTTCTCACAGATAGCTTTTACAGCGTAAGCTATAAACTGAAGCTTTTTTTATGAACGATTTTTTAAAGGCGCCCCCGAGCCGGGCACCAGTACTACGCCGCTCAAGTTTACCTCTCCTCGCAATGTTAAGTTATAGGGAAATGCCGAATCGGAGAAGGGAGAAGAGGCAGGCAGCACACACCGAGCATGAATACCGACGAGATTGTTTGCATTTTTTCATTGTGCGTTTTTAAAGGCGCCCCCGAGCCGAATTTCTTTTGTGTGCTGCTCGCTTACGAAAAGTACCGGGTGATCTTGATTTGTTTGGAAAGGTGAAGAAGCTTAAAAGTTTTTGAGTAAAACAGTGCTTTCATAGAAGCAATTAATTAAATAAAATAAAATGTGCTTTAGATAAATGATGGGTAAGCATAATATAATGTGTTTGGTGTGTGGCTGTGGAAAAGGCAGCGTGTAATGTGCTCATATATAAGTTTTGTGATAAAAGATTTTTGTGAGGTGCACCCTGCAGGAGTGTTCCACTTTTCGCCCCAAATTTTTGTCTTTTTCTCACTTATGCTTTCTTTATTACTAACTATTTCTAGCATAAATTCCCATTTCGTTCCTGTAACGGTACCAAGGTCGAAAAATTTTAAAAAATAACCGCTCGAGTGTCCCCTCTTGTTATAGATACTCTTTGCCTGTGGGCTGCCGGCGAGAACCCAGAGTTCCCAGCCAGCTCAGCGCATTCTTTCACGCGCGGCTCCGGCTCAGACGAAACCGCGTTGGAAACTGGCGGGCTTGTCTACTGTTAGGGATTGTGTTGCATACCGATCCTTACCCTTATATTTCGAATATTTAAATTCGGTATGTACCGCTACGCAACATCCCTTCCCCCTATGAAAAAGAAAGTAATTTTTTGAAGGGAAATGACTCTCCGTTGGAAAATCGGTTATCGGAAGGTGTCGTCCGGCCTATTACAATCATATTCCTTACATAGTAACAAAATTTCCTTATATTCTAGTAAAACCTATTATGTTTTTTTTTTAATTTTCTTTCTTTTTCTCATGATGGGACATTTTATAAAAATTAAGAACAGGTTTATTACTTACATGAATTTCGAAGAAAATTTAGGGAAATTGGATTTTAGGAAAGTGCTAAACATTCTATTATGCAAGTGACTGTAGTCACAGTGGTAGGAAGTAGATAAACATAGTTAACATTTTTGGAAAGGTTACATTGGTATAGTAGTTTTTTGTCCTGAGTTTGATGGCGCTGCGTTGAGTAGATCAAAAGATAAAAATGATCTAATGATTTGCATACCATGAAAATTCCGAATTTATGAATCACACTGTAACTCCCAAACGATGGAGAATTGCCGCCCCCTCTCTCCCCCCTGTCATACAATTTATTGTTTGGCTAGGTGAGGTCTTTCATCGCACTCGTTTTGGCACACGTTATGTGAAACACCCTGTATAGATGCTCAGAGTCCCGGTTAAAATTCGATAGAACATCCACAGTGAAGCCAAAAAGGCAGTCCATAAGGGTGAGTTTAGTCCCTTCGTTTATACTATTATTGTATCCGAAAGCGACGGTTCTCAAAATTTGATCCCAGCTCTTGGGATTTTCGTCCACGATTGTACGCAGGTACTGCATGGGCAGTCTATGGGACGTTCAAGTGTTCCGATAGACTTGGGGTGATATGCTGACGTTTGTAGCTTCTTCACCCCTACATACTTGTTTGAATAGGTAATGAAGTTTGTCCCTTAGTGTGCGACTATTATTTTTGATACTCGGTAGCGCATGACGATTTCGTCGGAGAAAATTTCCGTTATTGTGATTGCTTCCGCATTCGGTATGGCGTACCAGTCCACAAATTTAGTCAGGTTATCCTGAAATGTTAGGATATATTTGTTACCTGACGTTATTAACTCTGGAGGCTTTGGGTTTAGAGAGTGTGCGAATATATTTTAGTCGGCTGTGTTTCTGGGGTGTTCCTAGTTTCCTGTTTGGGTTCTAAATTTTTCTCTTCAATATTTTCTGTGTCTCCCGAATCCGGTGTAGCGTTCTTTCGCCTGCCGGGCCTGTGCTTGGGTCACAATACTTACTTTAGCATGTTCGAGTTTTTCTGCATCGGATTTTTCCTCGATGTCAGAATTAATGCTGTAATGTACTAGGACATTTAGCGTGAAGATGTTGTTTCCCTTATTTGTTTTGTCTAGAACCTGCGGAATGCGACTTAGCACATCCGCATTCGTGTTGTACTTCCCATGTCTATATTCGATGGTATTGTGGCGACGTCATCGCTACTAGCACTTGTGATTTTTGTCGGCTGTATTTTATCGCAGAAGTTTTCATTTCGGTTTAGGAAAAATACTGAGTGAAAATTAAAAAAAAGAGTCAGTGCAGGCCGTTTGTTATTTTCAAAAAAAGGAGGACTTTGGTGGGCATTTAATAAAAGGAAGATTCAGGAATTTCCAAACCCTCCATACCTCCTTAATTGGTCGTGTGGCGACGTCATCGCTACTAGCACTTGTGATTTTTGTCGGCTGAATTTTATCGCAGTAGTTTTCATTTCGGTTTAGGAAAAATACTGAGTGAAAATTAAAAAAAAGAGTCAGTGCAGGCCAGGAGATATAAAAAAATAAAACGTTTTTGTTTGTGCTCACGTATTTTTTTGAAAGAAAAAAATAAATATTAAATTGAATAAAAAAAAACCCTCCATACCTCTTTAGTATAATCGAATTCGGGGAGTTTGTAGTGAAATCTCACCAAACGGGAAGTTGGGTTGGGTGGAAGTTTAAGATTCCTTTGAGGGGCTTGTGGTCGGTGTAGACTGTGAATTTACGGCCCTGAAGATAACACCGGAAGTTTCTAGTGGCCCAGACTATTGCTAGCAACTAGTTTTCGATGGTGGAATAACTTCTTTCCGCTTTGTTTAACCTTTAACACGTTGAGCGCGGCGCCAATATTTCTGATCTTTCCGCTCTGCCGGCAGCGAGTGGGAGCTCCTCTAATGGTGCGATAATGTAAGATGATCCGCGACTTTTAACAAAAAAGGTTGTTACATTTTGTTACATGTGTAAATCCTAGCCATACTTTTGCTTAGAATGCTTTAATAAAGCTCATTAAAACTATATTTGACTACATTTCATTCAGGCGACATTTATCTTTTAACTTTAATACTGCTGGTCCCACCGGACCGATATCGGCCTAACGAAAAGTCTAACGCCGGTCCCTGGGGACCGGCGCCGTCCCGGACAAAAGTTCAGCGCCGGTCCCCAGGGTCCCCAGGGTCCCCACTCAACGTGTTAAGCACCGACGTGCATTTTTTGTAACGTTAGTACCGACATGAGGCCTAAGAAGCCGCTTATATTATGTTGTGTTTTTTAAAGAAAGTGTTGATTTAAATATTTGTCTCTGCGATATAATGGAAACAAAGGGTTTTAACCTTTCCGTTTCGATGTCAACGTGGGCACTATCCTTGCAGCTACTTAAAAGCAGGGATCGGAATTCAGCGGGGAAAGTTGTAAAGTAGCATGTCAAGTGGCTGTCGAGGCCTGTCAGACCGCACGTCGGTACTTAAAGGTTAAAGCTCGGCTAGTATAGGCAATCGGCTGATCGCTGCCTACTTCTCACGGCACCAATTGATTCATTACTTGCGTCTATTGTAGGGCTAAAGGGGTTTGTGAAGTCGGGGGGTGTGAGTTCCGTGGATGAGTTATATGCTGCATTTTCTGTTTCTGATTTGCCTGCATCTATTATGCCAGTGGTTGAAGACATCCGTAATAATTTGAAGCTCGTCAAGGGCAATCTCGGCTGCTGTTCCCAGGCTGTGGCATCAAACTCCAAGCTTTTGGGCTCCATCTATGACGGCATTGGATCTCTCTCCGCGCGTGCTTCAACTATGTACCCTGATGGCTCATATACTTCTCCACCCTCACTTTCGGAAGAATCTGTGTCATCCGCCGTTCCACAGGCCGTTGCGCTTCCTGCCTTATCCCTCTCGAAGGCGGAAGCTGATATGAATCTGAATCCGTCAGCTAAAAGAACCGTTGCACCAACTCGCTCAACTCACGTTCAGACCTGTGATTCGGATTTTGACTCCCAACCTCCTCCTTCACTAAAAATGTTTGGCACCACCTGGACTGAAGCGGACTGGGCTCAGAGGCTAGCGAGGATAAGTTGCAGCAACTCGAGGGACCGTTTTTCTCTTCACCTCAACGGCGCGCCCCACCATGCTGATGAAAACTGGGTCCGGAATTTTTTCAGCAACCACTTCGCCTTCAGCGTAATCGACTGCAAAACAATTCCACTCTCCTCCAGGAAAAATTCCAGCTTTCGAGTCAACGTCCCTCTCAAATATTCATGGCTTTTCGACAGCACCCCTAGCCGCGTCCTCAACTACGGGAATATACGGATCTCTCCGTGGAATGCTCCATCTACAAAATCAGTGAAGTTTAGTAATAGTGTAACCAAACCCTCATTTACGTCTACTAATAATATTAGTAAGCTTAACCGCAATGTAAGCCCATACACTAAATCTGATACTAACCTTGTTGATACCAATATTAAAAATGCCCCTAACCCTAAAACGAAAAAAATCAAGCTAAAACTAATTCCAACCTCCCTAAACAGAATAAAAGCCAAGTTAAACCTACTCGCAACTCCCTCCGTGCATCATCACCTGTTCCTGTTTCCAAAGACACCAACTGGTCTCTTAAGATGGGCCTGTTTCCTGATTTTAAGCAGACTACACCCATAAAGTACCCCAATTTCATCCGCTCTCACACTCTAAATCCCATTGCCCCGACAGTTTCTTCCAAAACTAATGCACCTCCTGAACCTGATCGTCAAATACCCTCAAAGCCTTCATCGATCACCCCCTCCTCCACATTACCCCGCCCTACAACTACTTGTCCCCTCGCCTCTAACCCAACAACCTCCATTTCTTCCGTCACACCTACCACTGAACCCTCAACCTCTTTACCGATCTCCCCTGACCCTAGCACCTCTGCTCTTTGCGCTCCTGTCTCCACTTCACCTTCCTCTTCCACCATTCATAAACCAACATTTATTGACCCTCTTCTTCCCCCCGTTGTAAAGCTGACAATGCAATCAGCCGAATCACGTGATAGCCGCTATTTATTGTCGCGTCTTCGTGATCATCAAATTTACAACAATGTGCGCCTTTATTTAGCCTTTCTTCATAATAAAGCAGGTAATGTGTGTTTCGAAGGAAAAACTAAGACCTATGTGATGACCTCTATCCATCAAGAAGGTCTCCCCACTGATCCTACTGTTCTGCGTCAACTATTCTTTAAATACCATGAAGCCTTCAATATTCCCTCTCAGGAAGTTGCCGATGACCTCTCCTCCTATGCTTCTTATGTTAGCTCTAAACGTATTTCCCACCTCCAAAAGGCTCGCAATGACTCTAAAAATTTCTTTCGTTCCTAGCCACCTGCCTATTTCCGCCTCACGCCCCCACTCCTCCACACACAATACAAATTTCAACCATCCGACTAATTCTCTGTCCCTTTATTACCAGAATGTCAGAGGACTCCGTACTAAAACTCATGACGTCTTCTTAAAGTCCCAGTCGCTCCCTTTTGATATTTTCGCCCTAACTGAAACAAACCTAACTCCTGACTTCAACAACTATGAACTTTTCCCACATGACTTCACTGTCTTTCGTGTCGATGGTCATTTAGATTCTACTGGCCCTTCAGGTCGTGGTGTTCTCCTTGCTGTTCACAACCGTTACAGCGCTACTCAAATCACCACCTCTGATACTCCCTTGTTCGAATATGTGTCTGTCAAAATTGCCCTCAACCGTCGCGCGCTTTTCATTTTATGTTGCTATATCCGCCCTGCACAAACGCTTGAAGCCTACAAACTTGCTACTGATGCAATCGACGCCCTGTCTGCTCTCCTTGATCCCTGTGATGATATGACAGTCCTCGGTGATTTCAATCTCCCCCGCCTGCAGTGGTCTCTCTCTGATGATGATTCGTTTTATATTCCAACTAATGCTACATCTGCAACAGAACTGCTGATTGTTGATCATCTCTCCGACTCTGGTCTTTGCCAAATCAGTGGTGTCAAAAATAACCTAGGGCGTCAGCTTGACCTAATATTTTCATCTAACCCTATTAATTCTTTTGTTAGTGAAAGCAACGACCTTCTTTCCACCCTTGATCATCATCACCCTCCCCTTTCTCTTACCTTATTTTATGTTTCTTCTCGCACTAACGCCTACTCCGAACCCCGTTTCCACTTCAACTTTTATAAAACGGACTTTTCGAAGTTAAATTCCCTCCTATCCAATTCTAACCTCTCCTCATCCCTAAACAATCCTCAATTATCCACTAACAACTGTGTTGGCATTTTCTACACAGTTCTATTTAATTGCTTGTCCCAATGTGTCCCCTTGGAACCTATAAAAACTCGCACTTCTGCCCCACCTTGGTACGATAAAGAACTTCGATCTCTCCGTAACAAAAGAAACAAGCTATGGCATTCCTATCTCAGTTCTAGGTCCAACCCAGACTACTCTTCTTATCTTGCCATCTCTGCCCTCTTTTCCAAACGTTGTGAATCTCTCTACAATGAATACCTTGAACGCATGCAATTTAAACTCATCTCCGACCCTAAGCAATTCTACAATTTTATCAATTTGAAAAAGAAATCTAATGGATACCCTTCGACCCTTAAACTTGGTGATTCCTCTTCATCCGACCCGGCTACCATCGTCAATCTCTTCGCTGATTTCTTTAGTCAATCTTTTAGCGATCAAGTTTCCGATCCTGATCTCACCTATTTCCGTTACATGCAAAACAGCCCTCAAACATCCCTCACTTCCATTGACATCGATCCTGCTCTTGTTGCCGCCAAAATCAACGCTCTCACCGACGATTACAATCCTGGCCCCGATGGAATTCCTGCCATTATCCTAAAGAAATGCGCTGCCTACTTGACACTACCTCTTTCTACCCTCTTCTCGCTTTCTCTTTCTGAAGGTGTTTTTCCCTGTTCTTGGAAAGTTTCATATATTGTCCCAATCCATAAAAAAGGTTGTAAAAGCGATGTTTCAAATTACCGTCCCATAGCCAAACTTTCCTGCATTCCCAAACTTTTCGAAAGCCTTGTATATGACGCCATGTTTTTCCACTGTAAGTCTCTTCTTTCCCCTATACAACACGGTTTTCTTAAAGGGAGATCCACAACTACCAATCTGATCGTTTTTGTGTCACGAACGCTGCAAGCTATGGAAAGTGGTGACGAAGTTGACGTTATTGCCACCGACTTTAGTAAAGCTTTCGACAAAATCTCTCATCAAATCATTGTTTTAAAGCTCAGTATCCTTGGTTTTCATCCTCGTTTTATCTCCTGGATCAAATCCTACCTTGATGATCGGCAATACATGGTTCGATTTGACTCAGCGGTCTCTAAACCCTTTACATCCCTCTCTGGCGTCCCCCAAGGCAGTCACCTGGGTCCATTAATCTTCATATTATCCATAAATGACGTTGAGTTGGTAATCAAACATTCTGATATATTAATTTATGCTGATGATATGAAAATCTCCAAACGAATCTCCAACGCATCTGACTCAGCATTCCTTCAAGATGACTTAAACAACTTTTCTATCTGGTGCCTAAAAAACTTCCTTGACCTGAACATCTCCAAGTGCCAATCTATCACTTATTCCCGCAAGCGTCTCCCCGTCACTCCTAGGATCTATTTTCTTTCTGGCGAACCCATTCCATCAGTTAGCTCTCTCCGTGATCTGGGCATCATCTGTGATAGTGAACTCAATTTCCGTTCTCACATCGATCACATCATAAGCAAAGCCAACTCAGCTTTGGGCTTTATTAAACGCTGGTCTAAGGAATTTTCTAACCCCTATGTCACTAAAGCTCTTTATATCTGCTTTGTCAGGCCCCTACTTGAATATGCTTGCCAAGTTTGGTCACCCTCCCAGCCAACAATTATCAATAGAATCGAATCAGTGCAACGCAGATTCCTCCGCTTCGCGTTACGTGGCCTTCCCTGGGTTGATAACCTTAATCTTCCTCCTTATGAGGACCGTTTGAAACTGATTGACCTCCAACCTTTAGCAACGCGCCGTGACCTCGCCGATATAATCTTTATCCATCAGGTCCTAGCCGGTTCCATTGACTGTCCTGAAATTTTGCATAACATATCCATCAACACCAATCCTCGCAACGTACGATCCTTTCCACTCTTTCGTCTAACCAGTCACCGCACCAACTACGGACACTTCGAACCTATTACTAGAATGTTACGCAAAACTAACAACTCTCCTGCCTTCAATTTCCATTTAGATAAAACCTCCCTCAGACATGCCCTTTACCAGCATGACCCACCACCATAATTACTGCCTCCTCCCCCTCGTTCTCACCTTTTAATTTTATCAGTTGTAGTTTTAGTTTAGTTTTAGTTTTCGTCTAAGCTTAGTTTAAGTTTTGTAGCTTGTATTAAGCGAATTAAATAAATAAATAAATCAAATATAAACACATGAAGATAAAATAAATGATGTGACGAGTTCGAAGGCTGCTTTTGTTTGACTGCACTATATCGCTTTCGAGCATGTCTCTTAATTGTTCGTTTATTATGTTACGCTGAGTTTCTGGTAACCTGTACATTTTTTGATTTATAGGGGCTTGGTCTTGCACCAGTGGAATTTTGTGCGTGATGGTCCTTTGTATAGGTTATTTTATCTACCTTTAAGTAAAATATATCGTTATACTCACGACAGAGTTTCGATATTAAGGCCTTTTCATCCGCACTTAAGTTCTGGCTCAGGATGAGTTTTGTATCTAGCCTGGCTAATCTTGTATCGGTAGCGTTCCTTGGGTCAGAGGGTTCTGAGATTTTTAGACGTGTAGTAGGGTTGCCATATTGTCTACTTTATTGCCTCTTCTTTTTCGCCGTCGAGACTTTTTGTTTGACGTTGGGGTATGTTTTTCCTTGTACCGTTTAGGCTCAGGTTGAATCAGGGACCTACAATCGTTGTTATTTTGGCTCTTTGGGTTTAACATTTAAGATATCGTTCCTGTAGATGATGAGGACATATCCACTTCACAGTCCACTACCGCTGCCTCTTGCGGGCGGACTAAGGCTGCACGGGGCAAACGAAATGCTGCTCGTCGTCCTGGCCGGCGCGCGCCTCAACGTAGTGCTGCTGGTGATTGTGCTGCTTCAGCTGCTCCGGCTCTGCCTGCATTGTCGGACTTGGCTGCTGAGAAGACTTCGGTGACTGTGACTGCTCCATCTACATCCGGTTTGGGGACCGACGTTGTCTCTGATCCCGACGGCCGAATATCTTTGAGACCTGCGACTCTTCCCCGCTCCGTCTTCGTGTCTCGAATTCACCATGACACCACGGCTGAAGATGTCGTCAATTTTATCTCGTGCACCGGTGCCGATCGGAACTTGCTTGCCTGTAAAAGGATCGACTCGCTCCGCGGTGAGGCCGGTATTTCATTCTCGGCCTCCTTTAAGCTGCTTGTGCCTGATGCGCTGTTCCAAGCGGGTTTGTCCCCGGAAATTTGGCCTATTTCGGGAATTCATCCCCTGGGGGGATGAGCCAACTCGAAGGGATCGTCAAAAAGCTATCTCGAATCTCTCCTTCTACTATTTGAATGTAACGGGACTTCGATCCAAGACCAGCCGCCTCTTTTCGAACTCGATCGATTGCTGTTTTGATTTTATCTGCCTGACTGAGACTTGGCTGTGTGCTTCGATTGCTGACGCTGCGCTCTTCGGTGGTGAGTTTTCCGTCTTTCGCCGCGATCGCCATCAGGCCGTGAACGCTCCCGTTGGAGGTGGAATTCTCTGCGCTGTGCGTGGTAATTTGCCTTGCAGTCTTGTTAACATCCCGAATTCTGACGACCTTGAACTTCTCTGCGTGATGTTACGTCTGCCCAACAGAAATCTTTATGTTGCTACATCATATATGCCACCTAAGTCGCCTGCATATGTTTATGTACAATTAGCATCCTGCATTGACACCTTTATGGACGATCTGCTTCCATCAGATGAATTTTTGCTGTTTGGTGACTTCAACTTGCCTGGGATCAACTGGACATATGCTGACGACTCTAATGGACTATCACCATTCAGTGCCACCGCACCCTCGCATACCATTTTTTTCTGGACAGCATTTCATCTTCTGGCCTCTCGCAATACAATGACATCTTGAACGACCATAACAAAGCTCTGGATCTTGTTTTTTCTACTGACCCTAGCAGTACTACTGTTAGACGCTGCTTGGCCCCCATTTTACCGGAAACTAGTCACCACCCTGCATTGCACGTTACTTTTTCGTCTGACTTCGCTGTGCCGGATTTTCCATTAATGCACGACTTTTGTTTTAATTTAAAAAAAGCTGAATTTTCTTTAATGAATGACTGGCTCTCAGACCGTTGTTGGAAAGATGTTTTTACTGCTCCTGACATTGATGAAGCGGTTTCTTGTTTTTACAATCGCATATCTGAGTGCTTTTCACATTTTGTCCCTATACGGAAAGCCAAGGTATCGCTCAGTAATCAACCCTGGCTAAACGGGTTGCTTAAACACTTGAAGAACACAAAGAATAAAGCTTGGAAAAGATTTTGTTCCTCAAAGAGCGATGATGATTTATTTAACTCTTCTATTGCCTCTGGGGTTTTTCCCAACGCGTGAAAAATTTCGAATATTGTTCCTCTTTACAAGAGTGGTGACAAATGTGACATTAAGAATTACAGGCCTATTGCTAATTTATGTTGTATCGCTAAAATCTTTGAAGCCTTGATCTTTGATGTTCTTGGTTTTCACTGTAAGCCCTTCTTGGGATCTTTCCAACATGGTTTTTTGAAGGGCAAGTCTACAACTACCAATCTTGTAGAACTCTCCTCGTACTGCATTCCTGCCATTGAAGCTGGTAAGCAAGTCGACTGTATCTTCACCGACTTTAGCAAAGCCTTCGATAGAATCAACCACAAGATTCTAATTTATAAACTACACCTTCTTGGATTCCCACCTTTATTTGTTGATTGGCGTGAATCTTACTTGACTAATTGCACTCAGCGTGTTATTTTTCGCGGTGTTTTATCTGAAAGCATTCGCAACACTTCTGGAGTGCCTCAGGGTAGCCATCTGGGACCTTTGCTATTCATTATTTACATTAATGATGTTGGCTTGCTTCTGAATCATTCGAAGATTCTTTGTTATGCAGACGATGCGAAGATTTTTCGCTTAACCTCCAATGAGTCTGATTGTCTTCTTCTCAATTCTGACTTAGACACTTTTTCTAATTGGTGTTCTATTAATCGCCCACCTCTTAACATTAGTAAGTGCACCGTAATGTCCTTCGCTCGAAAAAAATCACCTATTTCCTTCAACTATACTATAAGTGATTGTTCTCTATCTAGACTCGACAAAACCAAAGACTTAGGGGTGTGGCTCAACACCAGGTTTTCTTTCGATGACCATGCGGAGGCCATAGTTAGCAAAGCCAATTCTAACCTCGGCTTCGTTAAACGTTGGTCTAAAGAGTTTGACGATCCTTACATTACGAAACTCCTCTTTTGTACATTCGTTAGGCCTATACTTGAATATGCCAATCCGGTGTGGTGTCCGTATTACGCTGTACACATTAATCGTGTTGAGTCGGTTCAGCGCAGGTTCATACATTTTGCGCTTCGCGGCTTACCTTGGGTCAATAGACTCTTTCTTCCCCCCTACATGAATCGTCTTAATCTCCTCTCATTACAAACTCTTGAGCAGCGTAGAACTGACTCCAGAATTGCTTTTGGTCGTGATTGTTTGCGTGGTAGGATTAACTCGACTGAGATTTTGTCTTCATTTCATATTTCTATCCCACTCGTTCTTTGAAGGACTTCCGTCACGGAATTATTATAGGATTGAGGAAAGGATATATTAAAGATACTCTGAACTATGTTTACACACATTTTTATTAACAAATTACGAAGTATTAAAATATAATATACTTATATTTGTTCATTAAATAGTCGTCCTTGCATGGTGTATTTAATATCTCGGTGGTGATTCATGTGAAAATAAAAGTATTACACAGGCACACGAAAAAAAAAGTTATCGTACCTACCAGATCGCCAACTTTTTTGGGGAAACGGTCAAATTGACAAAAATCACTCCAAATGGTCTCAATCACCCTACAGGTATAGGTTTTTGTGGTCGCTGATTCCGAATTCGAGGTCTGTTTGTCCATATGAGATCGCATTTAAGGTCATTTCAAGGTCACATCGAGAAAAATCGAAAATAATATGACGGGAGTGGTCGATATATCGACCAGCTAGATAACACATAATATTTGATGTTTTTCAGGGAAAATGTTATGCGCTAAATATAGGAAAAATAGTATACAAATTCCTGGAAGCATCCTTGACTATCAAAATAGCGACTCCACATAAGAAGTTCATTGAATTTATTTATAATATTCATGTCTAATAAAAAGTCAATTTTAACGTAATTTTCCCCGTCCTTAAAAGGTTAAAACTATTTGCACTGACTTTTCTAAATTTGACCTGTAACTTTTTTTTTGTGTGCCTGTGTTATCTATTTTTGACAAAATGACAGCACTTTGTAAAAAAGTGTATTATTTGACAATTTTTGTCTATTAAAGGGTAATGACCCAAATAATTATTTTAAAACTTTTAAAGGAGTGCGAAAAGTTTCATTAAATAAAGTTGAAAATCGGACTAGTTTTGTACGAGTTTTCGTATGTACGTGTGAATTTGGTCTTAAAAATAAGTATTGTGTATTCTTTTGAAAATATGCGTTTTCACAAAATGCAAGAAAAAATCTTTTTTTTTAATCTGTCACAGTGTTCTTAATTTAAAAATCGTCTATCCACGATATCGACGACCTAACAAAACTATTATAGAAACACATCATCGGCCATTACAGATCGAAACATGAAGTATTTACCTGAGTTTTTGTACTGAATAGAAAGATATTTCATATTAAAGGAGTTTAAAGAACTAAATATAAGTGGAGTATTAACTCACATGAGAAAATTATTTAAATATATCTTAATATAAAACGATCCTTACAAAACTTGTTGGGGTCATTCCACGAAAAATCGCCCAAATTTTGAATAAATCAGTGCTTCGACCTCCACCGATTTTAATAAAATTTTAGATACACTAGTATGGTTATTTAGTGTTATGGGGAAAAATCACATAATTTATAATGTAGACCAGAATATTTTAAATAAAAATTTAAAGTAAATTCCACATTTTCGCGTTTACAATGAAGATAAATCCATCTCTTATCACTCTATATCTATAAATATAAAAATGAACCCCTGTTTCCGTTGGTCACGCAATAACTTGAGAACGACTTTACCGATTTCATTCATTTTTTTTAAAAGTTTTTTAAAACTTTTTAGAAGGTTCTTACGGAAAGAAAAGTTAAGAAAATTGCGCAGAAAATTGGATAATTTCAGAAAACTTAACGACTATTTTAACTTCGCCAGTTTGATAATTCGCGCGTACTCGATTTCAACGGATTTTAATGAAAATTAACACAATGATTATTCTGATACCACTAATTTTAAATATTATCAAAATTTCCAAATCCAAGATGGCGGATCCAATATGGTGATGCAAATTTCTCGACTTCAACGGATTTTCATGAAAATTAGTACGATTTTTTTGGTGCCACTAATTTTGATCATTATCGAATTATCAAAGTTTCCAAGATTGCAGACCCAATATATATAAAAAAAAATTTCTCGATTTCAACGGGTTTTAATGAAATTTCGTACAATAATTGTGTTAATGCCACTAATTTTCAACATTATCAAGTTTTGGATATTCAAGATGACGGATTCATAAAGGGGTTTTCGGGTTGAATCAACTTCTAGGATATAACAAACTAGAACAATTATTTACCCAACGCCGGGTGAAACCGGGTAATTTTAAAACGGTTTACTTAATATTAAACAACGAGTTCTTTCATCATGTTCTAATTATTACAAACTCAACACTGAAATTTTTTGTAAAACAAAACAAATTTTGAACGAATTCAAATTCTTTGGTTTTTAGACTTGATACACTTGATTTCGATTTTTAAGTATGATGCTACAGAGATAGCTCAATAAAATCTACAGGGTAAATAGCTGTTGAAATGGAGAGGTTTTTAAAATACTTTTGGATTAAGAAAGCTGTGACTTTTTTTTTTTAAATGCCCTTGAAAGTATTGGCACTGGTTATCTTTTTTCTGTTATGTAAAAACTATTTTATTTTATGCCGTAATGGTATGGGTTTTGAGGCAGATTATCTTTATGCTGGAATGCCACAATATTTAGCTAAATAATGAAAAAAGAATTGAGAATTTATATCAACTATTCACTTCAGTATGACGATAATTGTCTTGCAACTCGAAAATAAGTGAAAAATTAAAATAAAATTCATAACTCGTAAACTACGAAAAATCGTAGAGCATACATGGGGGTTATTCGGGTGCCCCAGGGGGTGTTCTATCTCTGAACCACCGCTTGACAGTCTTTTTTGGGACACCCTGTATATAATTTTATCAATATCAATGACGGTCGGCAAATAATAACAGGAGTGGAATGACGTTTTACATTAAAATATATATTATCTACTCTAAACCACATTTGATATATTTTGTACTCTTCCTAATTAACTTTGGCGTAAACAGCAGCAGTACGAGAAGGCGAATAAACCTGCAATAAAAAATAAAACCGCATTTAGTAGTTTTCGAAAATGTCGATACTCTACTGAAAGACTACCTGTATGAAATTTCTTCGTCCTGCATATCCTTCTGGGTTCGAGAAGTGATCACAGTTTTTATCAATTCGATTTTGACCTCCAAATAAGTTATCATCCGTGGACAATACCACACGGTAAGTTCCAGCCAAATCCGTGCCTAAATGAGTAATTTCGTTACAAATAAAAATTATTTTTATTCACTTCTAAAACCTATTCTGTAGTCCGAAAAACTTTTAGTTGAATGGAAATTGAAAACAAACAATAGCCCGGCTCTTTCGAACGCGATGACCTTGTCGTCTTGATGCTTCCAACTCACATAGGCTGGTTCACTACGCAGCCATCCGTACTTCTCCTCTGTGATATTCATAGCTCGATCGAATGCATTTAAAAATTTATACTTCAGCAAATCGTCATCCACAAGATTCCACTGGCGTCTCGCATAGTGAAAGGAATCGTTATTCCCAATTCTGGGAAAGTCTAGCCATTCAGGATGCCCAAATTCATTACCCATAAAATTCAAGTAGGCTTCCCCGCCAAGACAATGTGTAATAAGACGAATCATCTTATGCAACGCTATACCGCGATCTATAATCATTGATGGATCAGACAAAGTAGACATATGCGTATACATCTCCTTATCCATTAACCAAAACGCAATTGTTTTATCCCCCACTAGTGCTTGATCGTGTGACTCTGCATAAGCGACAGTATTTTCTTTATAACGTCGGTTGGTGAGTGTATGGACAATATCGCCCATATCCCAATCTTCATCTCGTTTCTCCTTCAAAAGTTCGATCCACTTATCTGGAATTGCCATACCAAGGCGATAGTCAAATCCAACACCACCTTCGGATACTGGTCTGCATAATGTAGGCATTCCGGAAACATCCTGCAAGTACGATAGTATTAGTGATAAATCATTATAACAAAGTAAGAGTGAAGGAATAAGTTCACATATTATCGAAGCAATTCTGTCAAAGTGCCATAAACATTGCATGGGATGAACATGGGAATCTAGAGGATTTTTAGGATGCTGATTTCGAATATGCTGACGAAATTTCCAAATACAAAATTGTCGGTCCAATATTGACATGAAAATTTTTCCCATCCGATGGGTTTTAATTAAAACTGATACTTAAAATATTTTGGGACCACTAGTTTCGAATATTGACATGAAAACTTTTCCCATCCGATGGGTTTTAATTAAAACTGATACTTAAAATATTTTGGGACCACTAGTTTCGAATCTGTTATCAAAATTTGGAAATTTAAGAGATTAGATCCAATATGGCGAAAATTTCTCAAATTGAAGGGATATAATTAAAATTAGTACAAAATATTTATTTACGCCACCGATTTCAAATCGAATATCCAAATTAGAAAATTCATGATGGCGAACCACGATTTCTCAAAATTTAAAGGATTTTAATTAAATTTAGTTGAGGTAATCCATTTTGAAATCTGCTAACGAAATTTTCTAATTCTAGATGGCGAAAAATAATTGCTATAATTACATAGTACAAAATAAATTTCGGAACCTTTACAATTATATTTTTCAAAGTTATCTGTTAAGATTTGTGCCAGAGCTTATTATTTTAGACCACGATTTTCTTACTTATGCCTCGAAGAGTACTGAAACATTTGACCATTAACCTTGTGGCTTTCCCTGTTAAAATTTGATTTTCATTTGCAAAAAAAATCATGTGTACTGCGACAATTTTCTTGCTTCTGCCATGTTCATAAAACGATAGTGAAACACCGAGTTTATCATCAACAAATTCTAGGCAAAAGGGCTGCAACGGTCGTAAGGGTTGACATGATTATGTAAAGATTCTCTATTTTGATTATGTAAAGATTCTCTATTATGATTATGTAAAATTCTCTATTTTTTTAAAATCTTTACATCATCATTTCAACCCTTGCAATCGCTTCGACCGTTGCACCCCTTATGCCTAAAATTTGTTGATGATAAAGTCGGTCTTATGAACATGGCGGAAGTAAGAAAATTGCCCCAGTACATATAATTTTTTTTCAAATTAAAATCTAATTTTCACAGGCCACAAGCTTACCAGTCAAAAGTTACCCTTATTTTGTTTAGTTCTGGTGTACCTTTCAGTACTCTTCGAGGTATAAGTAACAAATTCCTTAATTTCCTTAATTATATGTACTATACACTAAGAAAAGCTTTCTGTAAAGCAGACCAAAGAAATTTGACTTACCTCCGCAATCGTAACAACTTGATGATTTTGCTGATGCAACATGTGATTTGCCAAGGCGAGATAGACCAGAGCATCAGTGTCTACATTTAGCCCAAAATACTCGTTATAATCACCACTAAAGCCTTCACCAATTCCGCGAGAGTGGTATAACATCGAAGTAACCCCATCAAACCTGAAATGGAAATGAAACTTTGTATCGTCGAATTTTGCACGTATACTCACACAAAACCTTATATTATAAGCATAAAATTGTACTTTGAGAGCATAAATTTCTATTTATTTTATTATTTTACCAGCTTAACCATGGCAAAATGCTTCGGAAACCACTTTAATATCGAAGTCCTGAGCGGATCACTACTTAGCCGAAGACCGTTTTTATTTCAAAGCGCCGATGTTATGATAAGTTCTTGCTTAAACAATACTTTCTGGACAGAATAGGTAAAATTTCTTGTTAAACAAGGATCGTACGAATATTTATTATGTATAACCATATTTACATCAATACGTGGTTGAATTTATATTCGACATGCTTACGTATGAGTCACGAATTCAACCCTTTGACTCCTGAGTTCTGCGACGTTGGGTTCATAGAGCACAAATGGTTAATGCTGTATGTATGACTAGATCAGATTTGTATCATAAAATTTTACAAGTTTATAATTTTCAAAACATTACCCGAATTGATTAATTTTTGTTAATATTTTTAAGTTGATTCACATGCAAGCCTTAAAATAGCTCAATGTATGAATAAAAGGACTTATACCACTAACAAAAACAACGTCTCAATATTTTTCATAATTTGCTATTGTTGAAAGTAATATACTATAGGTCCACTGATGCCTAAAAAAATCGTTTATTTTCTTTCACCTTTTTATGAACTATTTTTGCATAATAAAATTTAAGAAGTTTACAGTCGCAAAAATATTACCCGAACTGGAAAACTTTTGTCATTATTTTTAAAAGATGCGCTCGTAAAGATTTTCCACTTCATAAATATATCCTACCTATAGCCATCGAAGTTGTATTCGTCATGCCACCATCTTAAATTGGAAAGCAAAAACCGGAGAACTTCGTATTCAACGTAGTTGAAAAGTCGACTGTCCCAGAGTGTATGATTGCCTTTTGGTCCGGAATGGAAGAAGCAGCTATCAGTGGCATCAAATTGGTTCAAGCCATCTTGCACGTTCTTGCTGGCATGAGAATGGACAACATCGAGAAGTACAAAAAGTCCATGTTGATGTGCTACATCGACCATTCGCTTCAGCTCATCAGGAGTTCCATATCGACTAGAAGCTGCATAGAAGCTTGTAACTTGGTACCCAAAACTCGCATAGTAGGCATGCTCCATAATCGCCATGACTTGAATAGCATTATATCCTTGTTTTACTATGCGTGGAATAATGTAATCCGAAAAGTGAGTGTAGCTCGCAACTTCAGGCTTTTCTGATGCGATTCCCACATGACATTCGTATATTCTTAAGGACTTGGGTCTTTGTGGTCTTGGATGAATCGATTTATAGGGCTAGATTAATAAATTAATATTTTTAGAAAAAACGTATTTGAAAAAAATCATTACAACCGTACAAATTGCAAATTTTACAAACCAACCTTTTCGGGATTCCAAACATATTGCTTAAAATTAACACCTTGATTGGCTTCTTTTGGTGGTTGTCGAACATACTTAGCCCATGGTGAGAGCCGATCAACTAGCTGCCCACTCTGTGTCCTGATTATAATTTTAACTTCAGACAAATGCTTTATTGGACACGAACCATTTGAGTTTGCTGGAATGTGCAGCTCCCATTTGCCGAATGGCAATTTTTTAAACGGGTGGCTCTCCCAGTTCCAATCATCTAAAAGAAAGACATTTGTTAAAACACTATCACTATTTATTAAAATAATAGCACGCAATTACTAAAATCTCCAGTCAAGTATACTTGTTGGGCTCCTGGTGCCCACTCGCGTGCAATTACCGAATTGTCTTTTTGGAAATGTATACCGTAGTATTGATAAGCTTGTGAAAAACTTTCCATTCCACCCTCAAGATTATCTATTTTCAGTAACCAATTTTTCACAATTCCATGTCTGTAAATAAAATATATTTTACATTTTTAACAACTGAGATTTTCTTATGATATCTGAATTATGAGGTCTCTCCTCAGAATATAAAAATCAATCAATGGGTAAGGAAAAAAGACCTTTCGTCAGCAATTTCGATAGCTTTAAATTAAACGATTAACCCTGCGCCGCACTATGATATATTCGGACGAATTTTTCCATTTTTCAATTATCTCCCAATAGAATAATGCTATTGAGATGAGTTTTTTTTAGTTTAAGGGGAGGTTCTCATCTAGAACGTCAAAAAGTAGGTAAAGTTCGTGATTTTTTTGAAGGCAAATGACAAGACATAGGGAAATGATATTTGGCATTATCTTTTATTGTATATTTATCTGTACGAAAAAATTTTTTTATTAAAAAAAAAACAAAATGGCGCCCGTTATTCAACTTCTCCGGAGGCATGTTTTTCGAAAATGGCCCAGCTGCGTACAATTTAGGGGTCGCAGATTGGTCTGAAATCAAATAATGATGACATTATTATAAACTAGACTAAATTTGTCTCAGAAAGAGTGGACGACTTTCAAAAAAAATTTAAAATTGACGGAATGGCGCGATTTTGAAATTTTAAGGCCGTTTTCGGCCGTTTTTTTTCATAGTTTATCAGTTACAAAAAGGAGATAATGTTACAATTTTCAAAATGTGCTCCACTCTTTCTATGAAGAAAATTGTTTACTTTAATATGCACGAAACTAGAAGTTGATCGGTTGAACCGTTTTTGAGTTATCTTGTACGCAAATTTGAAAAATCTTGAAAAACAAAGTTCCGAGATAATCGTGATTGAACGGCACGGCACAGGCTGAGCGCCCCACTACGATCATGACACCGCCAGAATCAATGGGCTGTAGAATCCGTTCTAGTGCTCGGATCGACTAAATATTTTAAAGCAACATTCTAGACATATTAAACTTTAATAATATGAAATAAAAAAAAAATCGAAAATTTCAAGATTCTAGATGAGAACCTCCCCTTAAAGTGCAAACGATTGTGGATTCTGAAAAAATAGTAAAAGGTTCCGGTGGCCTTCATTTGACTTTGAAAAATGACTTCAATTTAGAATGTTTATTAGTTTCCTGTCAAACAGGAATAATAATAGATGGAAAGTCCTTGGGTGCGGTCGAGGTCAGGTCGGGGGTGCCATAGGGGTCGATTATGGGCCCAAAATTGTACAGCATTTTCCTACTAGACTTTCCACACACCCTGTGCAGTCGCAAGGGGCAACTTAATTCTGAAACTATATTATACGCAGACGACACTATGATCTACGCACAGGACAAAAACCAGAAGGGCACTGGAACACGTCTCTTCACACCTCCAAGAAATTCTAGAATGTTACAATAGCTGGGGAATTAATGTGAACATAGGCAAGTCAAACTTGATCTGTTTCCGAAATTCTTCCGGTCGTGGTCCCCCAAATGCGATTAGAAAAAGCAAAAACTCGAAAATAATAATTGGAAGGGACACAGCTGACACCAAAAACGAAATAAGGTACCTTGGAGTTAATTCATCAATCATCTATTTAAACCCAACCTCCAGGGGAAAAAAGCATTAGAAAGGGGAATATAAGCCTCTAGAATACTCATGCCACTCCTAAGTCATCCCAAACACCACACAACGACTAAATTATTGCTTTATAAACAGCGAATAAGACCGGCTATGACATATGCATTCTTTTGTGGATTTTGCGTTTCTCCAACTATAGCAGATAGTTTTCGAGAGAAAAATTCTAAGGCTCTGCATTAATAAACACTACCAGACAAGTACCAAGATCTACTACGATCAATCAGACATAATTCTGCTAGTTAGATACATGATCAACTTGAGCCTTAATTTTCTTACAAATCTATAAATCCCTAATTACTAAAGTGTTTTCTAAAAAAAAACAAAAAGTGTAATAAACAGATATTTAGCACACTCGATTTCAAAATTTTCAAATAGTTCTCTACTATGCACACCTCTCCTCAAACAAATTTTAGTTTGACAAAAATGGTTGGCAAAACTGAAAAAAGTCGGTTGTTCGGAATGACTTTACGAATCAAAAAAACATTGGCACAAAATCGAATCTGCTCATCTGGCGAAGATATGGCAATTTAAAAAAAATTTATTTTTAAAAATCATCAAATTCAGCGAATTTAATTTTTAAAATCAAAATTTAATTTAATTTTGATATTATATATATATATATATATAAATATATATGTATATATATGTATTTATGTATATATATATTGTTGTGGTTTTGCCCGCTGAGCGGATAGCCAACAAAAATACAAAATCCGCCCTCCTAACGGGACTAACGGACGAACAAACAGACGGAGACAAATGTTTTTCATCTCATTGTATCCTGAACTGTCAAAGCAGATGCGTTGCGTATTTAAAGTTAATTATTAAAGTATCGAAGTATTTCAAAAATGCCAATGCACATTTGTTCGCACGAAGAAAATAGAAAAAAAATATGTGCACCATGTGGTAATAAAATCGTGTGTAAAAATAAAAGTTTAAGTGAATTTTTGATAAATGAAAGACAAGAAAAATTAATTAAAAAGTTCTTAAATAAAACTTTTGCATTAGCAAACTCAAAATATCCTTTAAGTATTTGTTCAACTTGCAGAAATACTCTAAACGAACATGAAAAAGGTGTTTCGAAAAGATTTTTACCGCAGATGCGCAATTACGAAGAAATACAGCTGGTTAAAAATACTCGAAGTAACAATTCTTGTAATTGTTATATTTGTTTGACTGGTCGACATATTGGACATTTAAAAGTGCAAAAGGGCAGAGGTAAAATTCGGGAAATCACTAATAAAATTGACTTTGGTTTGAATGGATCATCGAAAATCAATAAGCTTCCTTCAAAACAGTACTGCGATACGAAATGTAATGAGAAATCCTTCAAAATTTGTAGTAAATGGTTGCAACAAACAGGTAAAGGTATCAGACATGCTTGTGGGCCTAAAAAATCTATGATTGTAAAAAATGCCTTTAAAATTGTTACAAAAAAGCTTCCTGATAAACAAAAAGAGCAAGTGGCTTCACGCATTATAAAGGATAAACTCAAAACTATACGTACTGGCAAAAAAGATAACGTCGATGTTCCAATGAATCTAAGTACAAGTGGTAAAAATTTAAAAATTGTCATTGCGCCTAAAGAGGAAAAAAAAAGTATTCTTTTCTGAAGAAAAGCTGGATAATTATCAGCGTCACTCGGGAGCATCACTAAAACAAATGAAGCAATTAACTAACTTCATTCGGTGTTCGGCAGGTAAAAACTCAGTTCCCAAGTATTATTACAATCATATGTCGGCAAAAGGAAAAACTTTAGAAGAAGTTTACAGAATGCAATATTTTGATTTTCAAACGGAAAATAATAAAAAAGAGAGAAGACCTGTTGTGTTTGCAAACGCTGAGACCTTATTAGAGAGCGTATTAAGTGAGCGAAATTTAATTGGTTACTACGTAATAAAAGTTTCAGCTGATGGTGGAAAAGGTTTTTTTAAGATTACTATGACCATTTTACCTGAAAATTACTGTAATTTACAAGAAAGAGCAGAAAATGACTTAGAAAGTGACGAAGAATTACCGAAAAAAAAAAGAAAATTATATTCGGAAGGTGGCAGTATAGGACAAGAAAGTAAACTGACTAGTGTGAACAGGCTAATTATATTGTGCCTAGTACCAAATATTAAGGAATCTTATGAAAACATGAAATTGCTCTTTGAATTGACTGAAATTAACAGTATTCCTTTTAAATTTGCTTCTGATTTTAAATTAATTCTATTAATAAATGGTCAGCAAACTGCCACATCCACCTGTCCTTGTCCGTACTGCTTTATTACACTTGAAGATTTAACAAATTTCAAAGACTGTAGCGATAGTAATAGCTTGTGTTTAAAAAAATTCGGAGATTTAAGAAAAGATTATAAAAAATTTAGTTCTTTTGGGCACGATGAAAAATTAGCAAAAACATGCAACAGTACTATTAATCCACCGCTTTTTGACGATAGTGATGAAATGTATGTAATAGATAAATGTGTTATTCCAGAATTGCATGTGTTACAAGGCTACGTTAATCACTTGTTCTGGGACGGATTGGTACCCCTTCTCGGACGTGAAACAGCTTTGATATGGCCACAAAAACTTCATGTAGTTTCAAAAAGTTACCATGGTGATATATTTGAAGGCGATGCATGTCGCAAACTTTTGAAGAATGCAGATATGTTGAATGATGCAGAAATTTATACCGAAGTTGGGTTCTTAAAAGTAGTACCTTATATCTCGGCATTTAAAGCCATGAACAAGTTGGTTGACAGTTGTTTTTCATCAAAAAAACATGGTTCAAATGTAGTAGAATTATGTGCTGACGTTCGTAAAGCATTCCTTGGTACAGAAATTTCAGAAACCTTGAAAATACATGTGATAACCACTCATATACAGCACTGCCTCGATTTCTTATCGGGAGCTGGATTAGGAATCTGGTCGGAACAGGCGTGTGAATCAGCTCACAGAAGCTTTCTCAAAACTTGGGAGCGCTTCAAAACAAATATAAATGATCCCTTATATAGTGAAAAATTAAAGAAAGCTATAGTTGATTTTTCTTCAAGACGTGTATAGTATTCCGTAGGTATTCGTTTTTTATTTATATTTATATTTGAATTATATATGCTTATTTGTTACTGTTTTCGAAGACTTATAATTTCTAAACAAATTTATATTTCAAACATGCAGAAGTGCAGTTAATCTACATATTTATGATATATAATTTATTATAATTTGTTTAATATTCATGAAATGAAACGTAAAAAAAAATTTATTTTTGTTGACATTATTTTGCAAAATTGTAAGAGTAAAAGAAAAATATATACACATATATATATATATACATATACATATGATATGTAATATCAAAATTAAATTAAATTTTGATTTTAAAAATTAAATTCGCAACTGAATTTAATGATTTTTAAAAAAAAAATTTTTTTTTTTTTTTAATTGCCATATCTTTGCCAGATGAGCAGATTCGATTTTGTGCTAATGTTTTTTTGATTCGTAAAGTCATTCCGAACAACCGACTTTTTTCAGTTTTGCCAACCATTTTTGCCAAACTAAAATTTGGTTGAGGAGAGGTGTGTATGACTACTCCCAAACATTAGCGACACACAGATGGAACATTGTAATTGTGTAGCTGGATCAGGTAATACCTTCGTAGATTAGATTAGAAGCCGGTCAAAGTTCCCCTCCAAGGGAGCCAACATTTCGGGTCGCTCCATAAGCCCCATGAGTGCGAATGAAAGAAATATCTACCCATATTCTTCTCTTTGGAATGGAGGGGACTTTGAATTGGAAAGGAGAAGAAAATGATATAAAGATGAGTTTCTCACTCGCATCTGCAGGATCTATAGGGCTGAGAGGAATCGACCTTGGGAGATTTCGGGGGCCAAAAGAGCCGAGTTTGCCCGGCTCTGGATTAAATTAAGTTAGGTTGAGTGTTCTGGCGGGCCATGTATGAGCCAAAGCTTAGATTTGATACACACAGGTCGCACGTAAATTCAATGTTTATGTATATAGTCCCAGTAGGAAATGTAACAAGAGCTTGCCCTAAGAAAGCCTAATATAACGACTTCCAAGCTTTTTCAATATTCCCTCTAGCATGGGTCTGCAGGTACCCCTTATATCCCTACTTCCTGAGGAATCGATTGGGTAAGGAGTAAATGAGTTTTACCAAAAAACTTGTTTTGTTTTAAAAAGGTTTCGTCATCGTGCGATGGGTTTGCATCTACGCGTTTTCTTTTCAATCTGGAAGATAAAGTGCGCATGACAGATTGTTTTAATTTTTATTAATTCAATGAGTGCCTCATATTTTAATAAACTGAGCAACAGCTCAGTCTCGATTTTTATTTAGATTCAGATCAAGTTTGGTTTTTCTGTATAAAAGTTGAGACAGAGCTTTTGCTCAGTTTATTAGAATACGCCCTATTATTCCATTTATTTTGAATAACTTTTTCTATCCCTGGTTAACTATTGGGGAAGCGAAAGTAGAAGCGCTTACCTCACACTTCTTATAATAGTCATTCAGCATAAGCGATTATGCCATTGATTCAGAGTACCTTCGTCTATCCCTGGTTATTAGGGAAACGAAAGTCGAAGACCTTGCCTCCAATCCCGTCGTGGGTAAAAAAGAAGAAGGAAAAGAATCGAGTCGGGAAGGACTACTAGTTGCCCAAGAAGCAGTTATATCACTTCTTCTTAGCCCCTTCTTTTTCCTACTGGGAGTCTACTGTTCGCTACTAAATAAAAGCTTAAGCAAAATGACATTGGTACAAGTATGTATATAATACGACAATAAAGAAAGAAGATATATTAAAGCTAGCTGCTAGATATATTAAACTAAATGCGTTATATTGTATTTCGAAATCCCAATAGCAGATCTGAAATAAGCGACCAGAAATCCCATGAATAGCAATTTTATTTCGCCGTATTGGATCTGCCATCTTGAATCTCAAAATATTGATGTAAACATATCAAATTCGAAATCAAAGGTTCAGAATACCTTGAATTATAGAAATGTTGTCCCGCCATCTTGCATTTCCAAATTTCGTAGCTGTTTGGAAATAGACTGCCCGTTATCATTTTTAACAAATTTTCATTAAAATCCTTCAAATTCCGAGAAATGTTTGTCACCATATTGAATCTGCCATCTTGAAGTTCCAAATTTTGATATTGGAACCGAAACTAGTGACCCCATGATGTTTTTAGTATCGAAATCCGTTGAATGTGAAAAATATTTGTCGCCATATTGGATCGGCCATTTCGAAATTCCTTCAGCATATTTGAAATCAGCATTATAAAAAACCTATAGGCATATAAAATTTCATGGCGATTACTTGAAGTTTAGAGTTTTGAAACTCTACATTTTATCCGAATAAAAAGTAGCCTATACCATATGTTGGAATATGGAGATTGTATAATAGTTGCCATAAGAATTTGAAAACGCTATAGCGGGATAAGGTGGTGAAAAATGCCCCCAGCGGAATCGCTACGACGGGTGGCGCTTTCGATAGGTTGTGTCAAAAGATGCATCCATGCCAGTTGTTAGCTCTCTAAGTCTATAGTTACCGGTAAAATCGGTTTCGTCCCATTTTTTCGAAAATAAATTCTTACGGCCGCAGTTTTTATTCAAAAATTCTGAAAATTTCAACAAACCCTTATTTTTATGTTACCAATAATCGTGGAGTCTTGCAGATTTTTACCTTTAAAATTGAGCTCAAGAGAGCCATTTTAATTTTTCCAATTATTTTTAGGTTAGGAACCCTATTTTTCGCCAAGTTTTAAACCATTGTTTTTCAAGTCTTTTTTTCCGTTCTTTCGAATGGCGAAATCAAAATATTTAATTTCAGGATGCGTCATTCCGAAAAATCGAAAAAACCGTTTTTTCTTTGCATTATTTCCACTTATTTAAGGCATAACCTCAAAATTCGAGGGCGCATTACTTACCCATACAACCAAAAATAGTCCAGGACTCATTTTCAGTTGAAAACATGATTGCAGGATCGATTTCAATGGTTTAAAAATCGAAAAAAAACTAATTTTTTTCGGTATTTTAACCATTTACTTGATATACCTATAACCTTGTAATTAAAGAGCGCATTGCTCACCCATATGACCACACACACTCTAGGACTTATTTTTAGGTGAAAACATTCTTTTAGTATCGATTACTACGTCTCAAAACTCAAAAAAACTAAGTTTTTTTCATTTTTGCCGTATATTTAAAGCATAACCACAAAAAGGCCTAATACTTGCCGATACGACAACGTTCAAGGACTCATTCTTAAGTAGGAAAATTGTTGCAATATGGACTAGAATTTTTGGATAAAAACTGCGGCCGTAAGAATTTATTTTCGAAAAAATGGGACGAAACCGATTTTACTGGTAACTGTAGACTTAGAGGGCTAAAAACTGGCATGGAGGTATCTTTTGATACAACCTATCGAAAGCGCCACCCGTCGTAGCGATTCCGCTGGGGGCAATTTTCACCACCTTATCCCGCCTTTGATAATATCTGTAATTAGTGTATCCAAAATAATCATTGCACTATTTTCCATTAAAATCCGATGAAAACGAGAAATTATGGTTGCCGCTTTGGATTGAATTTGGACAGTGGACTTGAAATCAGTACTCCCCAAAACGCCTAAGTACCAATTTTCATGGAAATCGCTTCAAATTTAATATCGTCATATGCTGATACCTTAGCTCTTCTGTCCCATAAATTTGTATACAATTAGGGCACATTTTTTAGCCACTAGCCGCGCTGGCACAGTAAGTAGTATCCATGAAGTAAGCTGTTTATAAATAGCTGACATTAACTGAATATTCCCGGTATTGGTGAGAAACAATAAGCGTGCTCCATAAATTTTATTTTTGCAAAAAAAAAAACATTAAAAATGCTTAAAAATTGTATTGTGCATGGGTGTAAAAGTGGTTTAGTGAATTTACCTAAATCGTAAGTAGATCATTTGAAATTAGCCGACCTTTGTAATTCTCATTTAGCGATCACTGTTCCATCCATCCGATGCATGTTTAACATTTTCAATAGCAATCTTGGGTCCGCTATTTTAAACCCCTATATATTATCCAGAAAGCCTATATTTTAAGTTGGAATATGTTCTACCTTCGGACAAAAAATTAAAAATATCGAAGGGTTTAGGCGTGATTGAGCGACAGACAAGCAAAGAAACGAACTTTCAGTTTTATAAATAGGTATATAGGGATGCTGAACTTTGTCAGTTTGGCGCATGGCATTAAAACCAAATAGTATCTACAACAAGAGGGGACACTCGAGTGGTTATTCCTTATATTTTTTCGACCTTGGTACCGTTAGAGGAACGAAGTGGAAATTACTGCTAGAAATAGATAGTAATAAAGAAGTCATTAGCGAGAAAAAGACAAAAATTAGAGACGAAAATTGGAACGCTTCTACAGAGTGCACCTCACAAAAATGCTTTATCACAAGAATTATCCATGCACGCACTACACACTGCTTTTTCCAAAGCCACACACCAAACACGTTATATGGTGCTTACCCATCATTTATCTAAAACTAGTTTTATTTTACTTAATTAATTGCGCCCACTGACATATAACCACTGGACTGCTGATCCCGTACAAAAATTCGCTTCGAAAGTAAGACCAAATTTTGACCGAATTCTAGTTATCTCGCTCTTGCTTAAGTCCCGCAGGCAGACAACTTTACAAAAAATCATTCCAATAGCCAAATGAAGGTGGCGCTATGTATGTCTACTTGTTTTGGTTTTTTCTAGTATCTTCGCGTGTGATACGTCTTTTCGATACCCCCAATCTATAAATAAAAGTAAACACATGCTTTTTGCACTCACTCACTTGCACCCATGGCAGCCGTTATAAATTGCACGCCAACTCTCACCACTCATCGCCCTCACCAGATGACCCAAATTATTTTCCGTTGCAATCAGCTGTTAGAATAGTTTCACGATGTCCAACAGATGGCTACAGCATTTTGTGATACAACTTTTAGCTTTGGTTGATATACATATATGAGAAATATGAAGGTTAGACGAAGACAGGAACAATAGGTCTGTTGGTCGACAATCCTGTGGCACCCCAGTGCGCCCTAGTCGCACTGGTTTTTAAATGTCAAATGCCAGTACGGTGTTTTTTTGAGAAACCGGTGGCACCGTGGGCCGCCCTGGTTTTACCCCAGAAAAAATCCGGGGTAAACTCAGGGTTAATGACGGATATCAGTTTAATTGTTAACAGACACAGTATTTAAAGTTGAATTGAGTTTTGTTACGGGTATAGGAAGTTAGTTTTAGCATTTCAATGTGAACATTAGGTCTGTTCGTTGGCAATCCTGCGGCACCCCAGTGCGCCCCAGTGCGCCCTATCTGCACTGGTTTTTAAACGTCAAGTGACAGTTCTGTGTTTTTTGAGAAACCTGGGGCGCCCTGGTGCGCCCTGGTGCACCCTGGTTTTACCCCAGATAAAAACTCAGGGTAAATGACGGTTATCGGTATAATTGTTAACAGATACGGCATTTAAAGCGGAATTAACTCTTGTTGCGGGCACAAGAACTTAATTTGAGCATTTCGATGTCAACATTATGAAAAAGTAGTGGTTTTATTTCATAATTTTTGTGTAAAAGGCCAGATGACAGTTCTCCTTTTTAATAAGCTGTTCGCTGGGGTGAAAAGCACTGGGCTGCCCCGTGTTTTTTGACAGTTCTCAGGGCGCACCAGGGCACACCAGTGCGCCCTGGGGTGCCACAGGTTTTCATACCAACGAACAGACCTATTATCAAAAAGTAGTGGTTTTACTTTATAATTTTTGTGCAAAAGACTACATGACAGTTCTCCTTTTTAATAAGCTGTTCGTTTAACTGACAAGCACTGGGGCGCCCCTTGTGTTTTGACACTTCTCAGGGCGCCTTGGGGTGGCACAGGTCTTCGAGTCAACGAAAAAACCTAGAGTACGTATACATGGAGGATTGAGGTCATCGAGAGATCGAAATTCGATGTGCTTATACGACCACACCGGATCGAAAGATTGAAAGCTCGAAATGTGATCGAAGTGACAGATAAAATAATCTGCGAATATGTGAAGTGAATATCGAGGAGAGCAGGGGTCTCCTCATGTCCCCACAAATGTCTTATAATTGCCTGAAAATAAATTTATTTGCGACTGTCACCACCAGCCCCCTATCACTCTCTATAAAGCCTTCAAAAAAAAGTGGACTTTTAGTGTCGCCACCGGAAACTACTCCGCTAGGTGGCGCATACTGTCCTTGTAGGATGAACGAGCGCGAATGTCAGGTTATTTGAATGGTTGTCATCGCAATTGTGATTTCGAAGTTGTGCAAATTTAGTTTTTACTTTTTGGATTTTATTAAATGGATTCGGAATTGGATCGAAAAGATCTTAAAGATCATCATAGAATTTGTGGAAAACATTTTCCACCATCTGATATTATATAGGAAAAAAAAAATATTTTCAAAATCCCGCCATCGTTCGCCTACAAGTACCATCAGCGCCGCGTAGCGGATGGGGTCAATAAAAATTCGTCCTTGAGCATAAGTGGCAGGGGCCTGGTCACCACACAACCTCAAAGAACTTCAAAAACTTGAGCTGTTAAAGCTATTTCAATCTTTCAATCTCTCGATACGCGTTTATATGGGATAATTTCGATTTGATCCAGATCGAGTCGATCTCGTTTGGAGTCGATCTGCGTCTACATGACATTTAGCTGGAATCCAGATTCAATCCCCGCATATATACGTAATACTAATGACTTATATCTATCTCTGCTATTCATAAGTCCCCAGCTGACTGCCGCGAGGGACATTTTTGTGAAAAAACTTAAAATTGAATTGAACGAAAGCTTAATTATTTTTAATTTGCGTCAGTTTAAACATAATTGTGCGGTATTTTAGGGCATTTTTAATAGCATGATTTGCTCCATAAGGTCTGAGCCTGTGCTAAAAATGGTTAGCAGTCCATTTCTTTCAGGTCAGTGATTGCATCTAAAATAACACTTTTTTATTTAAACGCGTTTAAGATTGTTCACATTTACGAACATTCCAAGACCGCCCTGTACTTTTCGTTAGCGACCAGGACATACAACAATGTTCAATCTAGATCACCTTTAAAAATGCAGAATGAAAAAATTTAAACAAACTCGTCTGTATTTATGCTCGGTGTGTGCTACCTGTCTCTTCACCCTTCTTCGATTCAGCATTTTCTTATAACTTAACATTGCAAGGGGAGGTAGAATTGCGAGACCAATGCAATCTAGATCACCCTTAAAAATGCATTATGAAAAAATGCGTCACTTCATTGCCTACGCTGTAAATGCTGTCTATGAGAATTTTTGATTCTTGACTATTTCTCTCCCTACAAATTCCTTCCATGAGGAAAGATGTAAACAGTTTAAAGCATTTCAATAAATAAAAGTATTATTATCCAACTGGAATTGAATGAAATATCACGTTTAAACAACTAATACGCCTTGTATCGTAAAGTTTTAGTCTTCCTCGAGATTGTAAACAATTTTTTGAATTTGTTATGAATATGTTATGACAGTAAGAATTTAAAAACCAAAAATAAATCTATTTTATATAACCTAACTTATAAGAGCTAAAATTGTTTTTGAATGCGCTTGATCTGATGAGTTATTATTATTGAAAAAATCTTTATAAAAATTATCGCTTTAAAAAACCAGTTGCCAGATTAACGGTTCAATTGGCAATCGCAATTGTAAATCTGCAGGTGCCGTATTCTGAGTTAATTAATAAAACTGCACTTCCGTCAGTAAGTTTGAATGTATTGCTATGCCGGGGATAGTAACCAAAAAATATAGTGTCGAGTCGTTCGACTCGAGCTAACCTTCACATGACCTTGCAACTATACACATCCCACCGCCACGCGTTAATCAATGCACGGCTAGTCGGTAATAATAAAGACTGGCGATTCTTGCCCACGTTTAATACGAACCTTCTCCGGATCTCCCTTTCAAAAGGGTGCAAATAAGGATCCAGCGAGAGTAGATTCTGAATATTTTCCACTTCAACTTGCATTGGATCCATTCTTATGCAATCTGAACAACAAACTATACGCGATTTAATCCAGAAACAAAAGAAACTCGCTATTAATATTCAGCTTGGTCACCGAAATCACAAATATTTTAGAAGAGCTGCGAACACGATAACGATACTCTAAAGATCAGTGGCTATTTGATTGACTCCACCGCGTGATCCTGAATATATTATATCAGCCTGGAGAGCGCTGTATTTTACTCAGGGCTTTTGGCTGAAAGAAACCACAGTGTATGGATCGACAACGGGCAAGGGGGACCGGCATAGTATTGCTCCTTGCTCTCAGTCCCCACAATCAGATTTTTCTACAACCAGTATGACGCCTCAGAGCAAGTATATAGGTCACTGTACTGAAGTTTATAATGTCAGTTGGAAAATGACATCTCGGAACTGAGCATGGTTTTTGAAGACAGAACTAAAAAAATGGCATGCTAGGAAAGAAGTGTAGCCATTTTCGGTCTTCTTCTTGTTTTCCTAGAGGTGCCAGCGACGACGTTACAAAATGTTTGCCTGTTAACAGATGACAACTGTCAAAAAACACGGGGCGCCTAAGTGCTTGTCAGTTAAACGAACAGCTTATTAAAAAGGAGAACTGTCATGTAGCCTTTTGCATAAAAATTATAAAATATAACCACTACTTTTTCGTAATGTTCACATCGCAATGCTAAAATTAAATTCTTGTGCCCGCAACAAGATTTAATTCCACTTTAAATACCGTGTCTGTTAACAATTAAACTGATATTCGTCATTAACCCTGAGTTTACGCCGAATTTTATCTGGGGTAAAACCAGGGTGCACTACGGCGCCCCAGATTTCTCAAAAAACTAGGGATGGGAGGTTATTGAAAAAAAAACCGGTTATCGGTTAACCGGTTATTTTCATCGCCAGTTATAACCGGATCAGGTTAATCGAAGGAAAATAACTGACTATCAGGTTAACCGACTTAGGTTATTTTGCCTATATTACCTTCAACTTTAAGGGGGTACATGGGTCTTAAATGACTAAACTTTGGACACATTTTTTAATGGTGCAACAAATACAATTATATTGAAACTATTGTTTATTGAAAAAAGCAACATTTGAACAATATTTTGTGAAATTTTTGTTTGAAAATTTTGAAAATTGACCCTCTAGTGGCTATTTTTCGAAAACTTGGTGAAAATGCGGTAGGCATGATATCTTGCTTTAGAGTTATCTGAAACAAAACAAAAATTTTTTTTTTCTTGTAGCATACGTGTATAGCTCGGGGGTGAACGAAGGATTTGTTAAAAAATCGAAATTTGAATTTTTGGCGGCGTTGTGCGCTAAAAAATCATTTTTCGTTATAAAAAATCAATATATTTTGCCACATAAGTAAAGTTGTAATGCACCAAAAAGAAAATCCTTCGTTCACCCTCTAGAGGGCCTAGAGAATACTATGTAGAAGAAGTATGCAAAATATTAGGATGATCGGTGGAATAGTTTTTAAGTAATCGTGACTACCGACTTAAAAAGAGGCGAATATACGGTTCGAGCAGGTGGTAGAGCTTAGTGGGGGAAATCGCTCGCTCTCTTAGAGTTTTGCTCCGATCGATTTGAAACTTTGAGCAAATACTCTTGTTATGATATACTTTAAAATGAAACAAAAAAAAAATCGATTTTTTCAAATTTTGAAACCCATGTACCCCCTTAAGTGCCAGCCAGCTGTCAAATGCTGAATTTCTTAGAATATACATAAAACACAGGACAGTAGCTCAGATGATTATTAAGTTGAAGTCACAATATAGTTGTAACTAGGAATTAATCAGTAAAGGATTTATAATTTAGTGGAATTCCACATTAAAAATAACCTGGAAAAATAACCGACGAAAATAACCGGTTGCTGCGGTTAACCGATAAAAAAAACCACCGGTTAATAACCGGTTACACCGGACAAAATAACCGGTTATTCAATTAACCGGTTATTTTTTCCCATCCCTACAAAAAACACAGCCTAGGGCGCACTGGGGTGCCACAGGATTGTCAACGAACAGGCCTAGTAACCGAACAGATAAGACACTCACAAATGTCAAAAGTCTAATCATTTGATATTTTGTTTTGGTTGATTGCACAATTCTTTAAATCATAAATGATAAAGAAAATGCTTTCTCAGTGTCTTTTTTCATATTTCAAATAATTTCTTCCCAGAATTTATAATTGCACCACAAAATTACAATGTCAAGAATGTTAAACTGCCGCTTTTGATATTTGCGGGTGGTAAAGTTAAAAGTTCGCGATTTGTTCAAAGGACGAGTGTTAACCACTCGCTTATCTGTACCCCTTCAGTTTAGTTTAAAAGTAGGTTTGTTCGTTGGCTCAAAAATCTGTGGCACCACAAGGCGCCTTGAGAATTGTCAAGAAACATGGGGCGCCTCAGTGGTTGTCAGTTCACCGAATAGCTAATTAAGAAGGAGAACTGTCATCTGGCCGTTTGCACAACAATTCTCAAATAAAACTACTTTTTGATAATTTCCACATCGAATTGTTAAATTAACTTCTTGTGCCCGCAGCAAGACTTAATTCCACTTTAAATACCGCGTATGTTAACAATTCAACTAATATTCTTCATTAGCCCTGAGTTTACACCGGATTTTAACTGGGTTAAAACCGGGGCGCCCTAGGGTGCCACAGGTTTTTCAAAAAACACAGAACTGGCATTTGACGTTTAAAAACCAGTGCGGCTAGGGCACACTGGGGCGCCACAGGGAACAAAGTCTTAATCCATGTTGATGACATGATGTTATTCTTTCATATAAGGAATATTAACTGTTCCATATGATTCAAAAGGATCTTAATATCTTCCACTCTTGGTGTGTTCACAATAACCTTGAATTCAATACTGTGAAATAGTGTTTCTTTTTACCGTTGTCGGAATTTTTCTCATTTTGACTACGCTGTCTTGAGTCGTACTCTTCGTCGAACCGAGTCTTTTCATGACTTAGGTGTTATCCTTGACAGGAAAGTTGACTTTGTTGAGCATATCAATTCCACACAGAATTACACAGTTATATTGAAAGCAATTCACGCTATCTGCGCATTTAATTGCGTAATCACCACGAATTTGCGCAGGGCAAAAACTGTGCTAATAACTGAGTAACTTGTGCAATAGGACCGAGCTTTCTTCAGTTTTCCAATCAGTTCTAACGTAAACGCAGTTTTATTGTGCAATATAACTGAGCGTGTATGGTCGGCCTTAAGGCCCAACTATAATGTGCATAGCGTTCGGTACGGAAAGCTATCAAAAGTCAACGAACGGAAGCTTATGCATATTCGACAGCTGTCAGATATTCAGTGTAATAATTCTTTGTGCTTTTTTGAGTTTTAAAATGGAAGGATTAAGTGAATTAAAAGATTTATTTATTTTATTTTATTTTAATCTCTGCACACCATTAATTCAATTTTCAAAAAATTCTCACTTCCTCGTCCATTGTCAGTTTGCATATGCAAAACACGCTCTAGATCGAACCTTGCATATCGTCGTTGCGCGTGCAATACCGCGAAAGAGCAGTTTGTAAATACCGCGTAACAGCAAAAGGCGCAAAATTGAAATATTGCGCCTACGCATTCTTAACATAGTTTCGCTCCTTATAGATCTCACAGAATTTAAATTAGCCTATAAAAAACCTCATTTTTGACATAAAAAAATTCAATTCTATATTAAAATTCATTTCAAACCCGCGTATCTGCTAATTCTAAACTACTTTTTCTGTAATTTGTTGTAACAAAACCGCGTAAGTGACTTTAAACAGAATCTAAGCAAGTTATTAAAGTGATTTTATATGGAATCTAAGCAAGTTATTAGTAAGCTAACGTTATTTTCCTATAAAATAGGTCGCAAAGAAGTAGCCTTAGAGTTCAGTCCATAAAATATAGTTAAATGGCTAAGATATTAAGTTTTTTCTTCCTCCTGTAAAATCGTGAAAACGCAGATACGCGGTATTTACAAACTGCTCTTTCGCGGTATTGCACGCGCAACGACGATATGGAAAACGAAACTTGACGAAACGGACGACTATTCCCATTATGGTTCGAGGATAGGTTTTGTGTGTTATCGCAGGTTTGCATATGCTTCTACACGGTACGGTATGCACATTATAGTTGGGCCTTTATGTAGATCGACTGCAGTTACTCGGCATGTATTCTTTATATAAACGTCGTGAAGTTGCTGACATAATATTCGTTCTTCCAACTTATAACTGGCATTAACTCGTGATTTCTTAAAGCTAAATGTGTAATTAGGGACAACCCTAATTAATAAGCATGTTGACTTATATAATACATGTTTTATTTATTTAATTTTTTATTTATTGAATGATTGAATTTATGGAGGACACAAATCAGATTATTCTGAGCACTCAGATCGTATAAATGGATACAAGTGGGGTGCTCAGATTAATCTGATTAATTGCGTGTTCAACCCGAGTGGTCCATTATTATATGTTTCAGTGATATCTGTAGGAGAATTTTGAAACGACAAAACCCGGTATCAAAACCATTTGAGCTCTGGACAACTTCACTTTGGCCAGTCGGTGCTTTAATATGAAAACGTCACGTGTGAGTCTCCGATGAGCTCAGCAATTCAGCACAGCAGGGGTATAGATTTAGATTCACCGAGGTATGCAGCGGGCGGTCCTCCTAGACAGTTCTTTGACAGTTCGTGGTGAGTTTGTTAAGTGTTTTCCTCCAGCAGTAAATTAGAAAAAGGATTTTTCGGGAAGATGAGCAGCTTGATGCACCTTCCATCGATTTTGGCGAAGAATGTCGCCTGCTTGGTAAATACACTTCACATTCTGAGACGCATACTATTCTAGTTTATTTTAACATTGCACAACGATTTTAATCGCGGAGGATTATGTAACTTGGGAGATCTAAAATATAAGCTATTCTATGTGATAAGATCAACCATTTAGACCTAATATTGCAAAAGAATCAACAAATAAAAGGTGCTGTCCATCCTGGTTAGAGGGCAACTGTGCAGAAAGGTTATGTGGGTTGTTTGATCCCAAAACAAAAATGATGGTACAAGAAAAGTATGAGCGTGTGCGTGGATGGGATGAGCAGCTCCAGGGAATTTCAGGAAACAAATTAAGTCAGTTGGTTGAGATTTCTGCAGCCTAAAAAACTTTATAGCACTGGGCTGAAGATGTAAAAGCGGATGTTTTGTGCGTCGTACTTTATTTTTTAATTCTCGTTGCAACTTAACACATCTCCTGGTGTCTCTTTACATAATAGTTTAAGATCTGGCGATCGTTTTGCACAGTTAATTTTAATTTAATTTAATTGATACAAATTACCTTGCTACAAACAAGGTAGTTTTTATATTTTTTTAGAAATTTTACTAGGTGTATATTTGCGAGCGCGTTGAGAGTGTGCTTTGTTATTACCGACATTCCTTGCAAAAAACTATAATAGCACAATACTGTAGTAGGCGAAGCCATAAAGATGAACCGCTTAGCCGCGGTATCATGACAATATAAGAGGACTGACTGTTCGTCTCTGATTTCCTATGAAACCGGCGATGCGACTTTCCTTCTCTCTCTCTAGAACTTTGGCAGTGACAGCCACACATGAGTTCCGAAATTGTGATGAATTATTGCTAATTTTTTACTTTTGGTCCTTAAAACTATTTATCAGTCATTTCGATAATATTGCTGGAAATGAAAGATATTTTGATGAAGACAAAGCATAAAGCCTGGCGAATAATTTTTTATGTGGCTCGGGCGGCATCCGTTATCGCTCAAAAAAAATGTTCTAATTCTATTGTTTGTGTTTTATATTATTTATTTATTTTATCGATTACGTCTGGTGTTTTTCCTACATCTTGGAAATCCTCTTTCGTTATCTTATTACATAAGAACAGTAAAACCGAAGTTTCCAATTGTAGATCAGTTGCTAAGATATATTGGATCGCTTAGATTTTGTAGGCTTTAATTTGCAAGGTGACTTAATAATTATTGAAAAAAAAAGAAAGTTAGGGAAAATGTGAAGTAATTTATAAAACTTTCTTAAGAGTATTTGCAATCTTTATTGAACATTTTAAATGATTCCCAACCCACCATTTTTGTAATTTAATTTGTGACATTTCAACCCGTTAACGAATGAAAAATTAAATTGATTAATTTAAAAAAAAAATTGTTTTTGTGTTGAGTTTGCCAATTTCAAATACGGTGGTCAATTTAACAAATTCAAAATGGCAGCTCTAAAATCGTGCCTAAAAATATGGAAATTAACATAATAAATTTCGTCAGAAAAGAACAAATACAAATAATAGATAGCTATACATATTTAGGAGTTAAGTTTTCGCAATCTGGAGTTTTTGAAAAAGCTGCACAAGAATTTATCTCTAAACCAAAAATAATTTCACCCATGGAAGATATTGTAAACAAAATAAAGCTACAGGATTCATTAGTATCATCCATTTCGTATTATGCTGCTCAAATCTGGAGCCTTAGATACTTGGTAGAGTTGGACTATGGAAAATGCCTACTGCATTTGCCGAAGAATATTCCTAGTTATGCTGTGACAGGAGTCGTTTAATATTTATGACCCATCTAACAATTTTTAATTATTTTCGTCTAAAATATTTTTTCACTTCATGATTTTTCTGAGAATCATTTCCAATTACCGTTATTTTCTACTGCAATCCTTGGAGATTCGTCAATTTTGTGGGTTTCATATTTATAACCCAGCTAATGTTTTCAACAAAATAAAGTGTTTATTCAGACTAAATTTAAAATTAATTAATTGACTGCCGAATTTTATTCAGCCGCTTATTCAGCTATTGAAGGCCACGCACATGTGCGCGACACGGCAGTCAAAGTGTTAATTTTATTACGTTATAAAACTGTTCGAGTTTCCGCTATTCATCAAGAATTGCAGCTTTTAATTCCGCCAATGATTCATACTGGCAATTTTCAGCGTATACCCGTCTGACAAGAACTCCCCAAACCTCTTCAATGGGGTACAGGTCAGGTAAAAACGCCGGCCAATCCATCACCTTAATAGAATTTGTCTGCATCCAACCCATTGTTTCACGACTGGTTTGAATTTTCGCATTATCCTGCTGGAGAGTCCAGTTTTTTCAGGATGTGCTGCCAGAAACGGCAGTAAACTGTTTTCAATTACTTGAATATAATCTCTACTATTCATCCGCGATGACGTAAATTTTATATTCAAGCATCCAGATGCAGAAAATGCACCCTCCACAACATCACGGAAACGCCACCAAAAATCCTCTTCGAAAAATACAGGGGTTCCTTCCTGAGATCGCGCCAGTAAGAATTTAATCCATCAGGCCCATCTAAGTTCCGTTTTTTTTCATCCGAAAAAGTAATCTGGAAACCAAATTTCTGAATTTAAACAATGAGGAAATACAAAAACCAGTATTTCTCACAGAAGACCAATCTGTAACCATTTTGTTTTCTGCGAATTCCATGCGAGCTTTCTTATGGCGATCTAATAGTACTCTTCATTTTAGCTCTACTGATGTTACCATCACGTTTGGACAAGAGTTGCGATTTTATTACAGCTTAGTATTCAATAGCTTGCTGAACGTAAAATCTTCTTCGCCTCCCACTCCCACGGAGAAGTTTTCTTTTTCTTCCTGTTCGCTTCGTTTTCCCATACAACTGCGGATTTTTTAAAAAGTTTTTAATTACACGGCGACTGCGTGCAACTTTTCTTGAAATTTCACTAATGTTCAAACCACCGTCTTTGTACGCTAAAATTTTACCCAGTTGAACTTCATTTAATGACACACCTCAAGGCATTTTAAATAACAAGCTTATTTCTAAACACTCTTGTGAACGACAGTTGAATGAATTGACTTTGTAGACTAGTAACTCTACTAATTACCAAGTGGGTTGTAAATATGAAATGCACAAAAATGACGAATTTCCAAGAACTGCATAAAAATAACGGTAATGGGAAATGGTTCTCAGAAAAGTCATTGCATAGAGATTCTCAGTCTTTTTTGTATTAGATTTGAGGTGAAAAATTATTTTAGATGAAAATAATTGAAAATTCGTAGTTAATATGGAACGAAGTGTATAATCATATAATTTGAAGGTATGGCTGGAAATCATAGAAAGTTTTCTTGCATATCATTGCCATTTTTCTATAACCTTATATAATCCTTTTTTTCTGTGTACGAATATGTGCGCGATTTGATTTGATATGTATACTATTTATTGTGCTATAGCAGTGACTGAAACTTTTTTGCTTTTACATGTTTTACAACACACAAAATCCTTATTATCTAGTTAATATAACTGTTCTTTCCGTAATTTTCTTCTTGAATATTACAGAAGATAAATTCCCTCCACATACGTGGCATATCTGTGGTATAAGTATGCAATCCATTTTAAATATTGAAAGAAGAAATCAAGATCCTTAAAAATTTAACCAAATTAATTATTAATTTCATAATTTCATTTAATTGATGTTTAATTTATATGGGAGTTCATAAGAATTTTAATTTTCTTTTGTGTATCAATATATGTTATTATTTAAACCCAGCATGCACAACTTATGACGTAGAATGTGAATTCAATGTAAAATATTGCAATTTCTGAGTTAAAGGTCTACTACCGGCTTGAACAACTTCAAAGGTCATTTAGAGGGCGAAAACGTTATTTTTTTTAAAAAGTTCCGAATGAAAGTTATGTATTTTTCATCGTGGAATCCGAATTCAAGGTCAAAAAGTACCCATCCAATTTAGAAAAATATACGTCCGGTGTAAATACCGCACTTCCGATCGAGACCGGAAGCTGAAAATAGCGCCAATCGATACAGCGTTCCCAATTTACTTAAATGGAGCAATCGCCTTGGCAAAAAAAAAGTTTTTGGACGATTTAGAAGGGGTGGATGGGTGGTTTTGGACACCCTGTATGCGAAATTATTCAAATAAAATAAAAATTTACCTAAAATCTAACAACAACACTAAATAAATAAACAACAACAAATAAATTTGAAAAGATAATAATAAATTAATAATAAATGCAAGAAATAGTAAAAAAGATAAGATAAAATAAATAAAAATACATACAAAATTAATAAAATAAAACTATTAAAGGGAGAAATTTGCAAGCTCACGATAATAAAAGAAATAGAGATTAAGATAAATGAACTATTAGGAAAATAACACGACATTATACAGGCGTTAATAATATTAAGAAATGCATAAAGGCAGTCAAATATTATTAAGAAAAGAAATTTCGGACTGACCGCATCAAGACCCATAGAATTCGATATAATGTGTCCAATAACATCTCAGCAGTAGCCGGGAGGTACTGACTGTATTGAACTTGAACTTTGATGAGACTTCAACTGGACCTTAAACATTGCTCAAAAGCGTTGTCAGTGCTTTGTGAGAATATCGATGTAAAATAATTATTTAATTTATAAGGTTCAATCGCTCATTCCACTGTGCTTCCCTTACCAATCTCCATTGTACGAATCTTGTGCCACAATTTCGCAGTGGGGATATTGGATTGAAATTGAGAAGCATAGTATTCCTTCTTGGCTTTTCTTATTGCCCAGACAACCATGTTACGCTTATTTCGATACGATTCTCGTAATGAATCAATTTGATATCTTTTCCATCTTCGCAGTTCTTTATCCCGAGATTTTATTTGATCTTTAATTTTATTACTCCACCAAGGTTTAATACCCCGTTCTAAGTCATTTCACTTAAGGGGGTAGTCCAGTGAAAACGACTGTTTTTTCAATGATTTTTTTTTCATATTAGAAATTAATTTTTATTAAAAAACTTTTTGACATATGATAGTACAACTATTAAGCTACAAGAAAAAAAAATTTATTTTTTTTTTCGACGAGTCATCCCGACAAAATGGCCGCTCCAGAAAAAAAATTTTTTTGTTGGCGGACGTCGAATCTCTGCAACGGTTCATTTGAAACAAAAATTTCAAACGAGGTTTTAATCTGTAGAACATTGGCTATCGTCGGAACTAGAATTATTAATTTTCAATAACAAATAACAAAATGGCGGCATTTCGAATTTTTCGGGTGTTTTTCGGGTGCTTAATTTGTTTATAACTTTGTAAATAAACAATGGATCTTAATAATTCTAGTTCCGACGATAGACACACAATCAAGAAATATACAGCTAAATTTTGAGATCAATCGGAGCAAAAGACTCTGAGATCTGACGTCCGCCGAGTCAATAAATGCTGTTTTGAGAAAAACGCGTTTAAAGTTTTTTTTGCGGTAAAAAGCTAAAAAAATGAATTTTACCTTAGTCAGCGATGCCTGCTCCATACATAACGCAATGCCTGCTCCATACATAACTAACTTTAAATTATAAAGCAGAAGGACCTAAACCATTATAAACCGAAAAAAAAGGGCGGAGCAAACAGAAATACAAGAGTCCTCCTTGCTCCGAAACACGCCAGGGGACCTTCGAGCGCTCGGATTACACGTCTCTCGAAAACTCTCTGTATCTTTAAAACTATTCAATATTTTGCTTAGATATTTTAAGGGAGTATTTTCGAGGTGTAGTAGAGTCGATTTAAGCAAAAAAAAAAAAAAAATTAAAAACTTTTTTTTTCACTGGACTACCCCCTTAAGGGGGTAGTACACTTCTTAAGGTCTTTTTTTAAAGATTTTTTTTTTATAGTTAACTTTATTTTGATCTTGCAAACTTTTTATATATAATACAACTAACATTCAAGAATATACAAAAAAAAATTTTTTTTTTTTTTTTTTTTTCCATAGTGCCCTAATATGGCTGCCTGAAGGTGACCCCTTTTTAATCTGGCCGACATGATATCTCGACTCTGGAACGACTGAAACAAACAATTCAAAGTGCATATTAAAATATAGATCAGTCGCTATCGCTTGAACTAGGATAAAAAATTTTAGTAAAAAAACAAGAAAATGGCGGACTTTTTAATTTTTCGGTCATTTTTTTTTGCAAAAAATTGTTTAAAAAAAGGGTTAAACATTAACCGATTTTCAAAATCCTAGTTCGGGCGAGAACTACACATGTATAGAGTATCCCATAAAAATTTGAGTCCGATCAGACCAATAGTTTTTTCAAAATCATGTCGGCCAGGTCAAATAACGTGGTTTTGAGAAAAACGCGTTTAAAGTTTTTATTCGATAATTGTAAGGTGCGATTAGCGTAAGGCACCGCTACAAATGTGTCTATAACTTTTTTTATATATCGAATTTCTCAAAACGGTTTTGGGAGAACATTTTTGTGATATATTAGAGCACATTTATGAAATAAAAAAAAATCGATTTTTTCAAAAAAAAGAAGTGTACTACCCCCTTAACAGGAACGTGTTTATCATAAAATTCAATAATTATATTATTGAAAACTTGAATTTGATCATCCACAGCTGCAGTACTTAAGATACAATCCCAATCTGTTAATGATACATCTTGGTTCAAGTGATCCATGTCAATTGCATTGAAATCTCTATATGTTTTTTTTTTGGGTTTACATTTTAGTTCAATGTTTAATGTTAAGTACATTAAGTCATGATTACTGGTAGATATTTGGTTACAAAATAAAACATCGGTAGAACTGCTTACTAGGAAAAGAAGAGATGGTGTTATCATCAAACCTATTGGGACAGTTGCTAATAGTCTGAAGACCAACTGCAGCACAATTATTTGTGAAGGCTACCGTTTTAATGTTCATTTTTCAACATGCAGCAGATCAACATTAAAATCACCAGCCAAGATGCAGTGACGGTAGGCACATGATGTCTCCTCAAGGAACTGAAACATTTCTAGAGAAATATTTACTTGTGGATGATTATTATCATTTCAACAAATAGAAACTCGGTACCAGAACATGAACACATAAACACTTAACAAGTCGTGACAGAAAATTACATCGAACATAAATAACAATTCCGCCATAACGGCAATTAACACGATCATTCCTATATAAGCGAAAATTAGGTATCTCTATTAAGGGATCTGCAATCGACGGATCAAGCCATGTTTCCGAAACGCAAGCAATATGAATATCAGAGTCCTGTGACATTGGCTGCATTTCGTCAATCTTTGGTGCAATGCTTCTAGTATTATATTGTATCATGCGTAGTCCACTTTTTTGGTTCTTAAAGCTAAAAAAGGATTTATTAGATAAGCCTATCATAATACTATAATGAAACTGCTAACTAACTAAATATCTACTCTAGTTTCTCAAAAGGAAATGTTTTGACTGTTAAATACTCTTAAAATCCTACATTTAAGTGCCAGTCCTTCTATTCTCCGCTGCCGCATTAAGATTGCCTCCATCATTCATCGCGGCATCATGATTGCCTGTATCCTTCCTATTATATTATTTTATCACTCTATAGTACTTAATGTGATTCTGATTCGATGGTAGAGGAATAAGAGACAATCTAGGATCGGCAAGACTTGGAAATGAAATAATTAACAATTGTGTGTGGTTTTTGGTTAAATCTTTAAAGACCTTCCCAAATTAAACTTTTTTTTCTCGTCCAACATTCGGCTTATTTTGGTAAAAACTATTACCTACTTTCTATCCTAAATAAACTCTTACTTAGTTGATTTTTATTGTGAAATTTAAAAAATTACAGTAGAAATATGTTTGCATGTTTGTTTGTGTTTTTAAATTCCTTATTTTAAAAATCATGTAGAAAAAGTACAATAAAAATCGGGGGACAAGTGTATAATTTTTCATTATATTGTAGAACGCAAAATTTTAGGGCACGGTAGTTGTTTATTTGGAGGTATGTCATATTGTGTTTTTGGATATAATGGAAACTATCGTGGCATCCGCTTGCAAGGAGTTAAGGAAATAACTGTGAAGAAGATTTTATTTTCGATTGTAGTTCTTAGAGAGTATTAATAAAAAATTAAACTGAGTAATAATTGTAAATTTTCATAATCTTTAGATGATAAATGTGCTGGTCATGTTGAATTTGCATAAGTCAATTATTTCGTAATTATTTAATTTTTAACACGTTGAGTGCGGCACCGGTCCCTGGGGACCGGCGCTGAACTTTTGTCCGGGACGGCGCCGGTCCCCAGGGACCGGCGTTAGACTTTTCGTTAGGCCGATATCGGTCCGGTGGGACCGGCAGTATTAAAGTTAAAAGATAAAAAGATAAAGAAATGTAGTCAAATATATGTAGTATGAGCTTTATTAAAGCATTCTAAGCAAAAGTATGGCTGGGATTTACACATGTAACAAAATGTATGGCAGTGCTTGAAATCGTATGTTTAAAAGTCGCGGATCATCTTACATTATCGCACCATTAGAGGAGCGCCCACTCGCTGCCGGCAGAGCGGAAAGATCAGAAATATTGGCGCCGCGCTCAACGTGTTAATAATATTTATTTTTTTTAATAATAATAGATTTTTTCTTTGTCGCACTTCACAGCGTATTGCTGGAAACATTCACCCAACTCTTCATCGTTACGGTACAAGAGTTTAGGCTCTGTGGATCCTGTTGAACCTAAATCTCTAAAAAAGAATATCACAATTACAAATTTCTTCGGAGCTGCTCAATCAGCTTGATGCTGGTATAAGAGCAGCTCAACCAGCTTTAAAAAATAACAATAAATTGACTTAAATTATATTTTAACATTTAATCCTAAATTACCAAGAGCGCATCCATTCACTCAAAGCTTTTAATTTTTATCACCATTCATATCTTATTTATTATTGTTAGTTTACTACAGCACCTACTCTTACATATTTTTTTATTGCACTTGTGAACCTTTTTATATCGTCTATTTTTTTATTTCCTCGGGTAGTCTCTTGTAAATTTCGATTGCGCTGGTAATAAGTTCTGTGCGATTCCTTTCCGTTCTGGCCTTTTCCACACGTAGTAGGTCCCTGATTAGTGTGCTATAGTTGTGTATTTCCCTGTTCTTTGTGAATACTATATTGTTTTTCACCGCGCTTTTTACTGCTTTATTAAGACCGTATTATGGAGACAATAATAATAATATAAAATTGCCTCCTGCGCATGGTCCCTACACACACTGTTTCAAATATAAGCTTTTCTGAAGCCAATCTATTTAGGTATAATACAAATCATTACCGCGTCTGCAGCACACGACATTTTTTGGTTTTGTGAAATTCTTTTTTCATGCTCAGCACTCAATGATAAGAAATTCCGACTTTGTTGAAAATAATGTTCCATGACTTTCGCAGGTCAACAATGATATGTGGCCGTTAAATAAAAATGCTAATGTTTATTATTTTCATGAAAGTGATTGTATTTTTATGTCATTTTAAACATAAACATTTAACGTTGCTTACCGTGCTCAAACTAGTGCCAGAGTTCATTAGGATATATCAGATGTAACGATGGCATTTGGGAATCTCGGCCAAATTTAAGTTTGGTTGATCAATGATTATATTTCTGTGCTCCCTTGAAGGTCGCAATACTCGAATATCATTGCATTTCTTGTTACGGACGAGATTATAAAAGTGTTTTGCTTTCTTTAGGTCCGCGCGGCATCAGTAGTTCCTTCCCGTGATCTTCACATCACAAGAGGACCCAGGACAGCAAAAGTAAATACAGATGCAATTGCAGGAGACTATCCGGTAGTAGATCATGCCTACGATGCAATCGTCGTCGGTGCTGGTGGTGCTGGACTTAGGGCCGCATTCGGTCTTGTTGCAGAAGGCTTTAAAACAGCCGTTGTCACAAAACTTTTCCCTACCAGATCACACACAATCGCTGCTCAGGGAGGTATCAATGCTGCTTTAGGCAATATGGAGGAAGACGATTGGAAATATCATATGTACGATACTGTAAAGGGTTCAGATTGGCTAGGCGATCAGGATGCCATTCACTATATGACTCGTGAGGCCCCAAAAGCTGTTATCGAACTGGAAAATTATGGCATGCCGTTCTCGCGAACACCGGAAGGTAAGATTTATCAGCGCGCATTCGGTGGACAGAGCTTGAAGTTCGGAAAAGGTGGTCAGGCACACAGATGTTGTGCGGTAGCTGACAGGTAAGTTGTCTTTATCTTTATATAAACCCGTTTTACAATATTTTTTGATTAGAACTGGACACTCTTTACTGCATACGCTTTATGGACAATCGTTGAGCTACGATTGCAATTATTTTGTAGAATATTTTGCGCTAGATTTACTTTTCGAAGATGGGGAATGCCGCGGCGTGATTGCCTTATGCTTAGAAGATGGTAGTATTCACAGGTAAGTTTTTCGTTATTTTCTATGTTCTGAGGCAAATATGCTGCGGTAGCCATATTTGAGTTGTAAAGGAAAGTGACTGCGGAATAGAAGTCTCACTGAAGCAGATAAAGAACATGGTTGCGTTTTCTCTTCGCTCCAGCTCCTGGTTGATACTTTTAGAATTTTGAAGTGAAACTTCAAAGACGACATAAAAGATATTATTAAAGAAGAGATAATTATAAGCCGTATACACCTATAATACATAACGTCTCTTATTCTTCATGTCCTCTTTGTGCGGTCCTTCATTATCCCACTCCTTACTCTGTGGAATCAATACACACTTTCAATAGGGTCCGGCAGATTTACATCTTTCCCACCTACTTCTGCTTTCGAAAGTACTTTGTGTTGGATTTCAGCTGAGGAGTTTCTAAGAAGAAAGCACATTCGTATGAATTCGGTAAAGAGGTGAATAATTCCATTCCCTTCGAACGTTTTCGTGAATGTAAAATTACCAAATCTGCATTCACATACCTGCCAGCGGATTCGAAAATTACACCTCAGTATAAGTTCTGCGCATGCTTAATTTACTCTAAAAAGGTAAAATAATTGTTTAACCCATTAATGCCTGAGTAACAAAAAATTTTACGGTAACTTCGCGGCCTTAACTTTTATCGAAGGGGTGGTCAATTCTTATCGAGACCAACTTCTCTAGACGTATTTTGAGTCGCCCGAAAACGATCCAACAAAAAAAAAAGTGAAAAAAATATATTATTATCGTTTTTTTGCAATATTATTCGATAATATTCAAAATTAGTGGCTTCAAAATAATCATCGTAACAATTTTTTATTAAAATCTGTTGAAATCGATAATTTATGGCCCCCATATTCGATCCGCCATTTTGGATTTGCAAATGTTGAGATCGAGAAATTCTTGAATTTCTAGCTATATATATGCGACCGTCAGTCAAAATTTGGTCTTATTTTGGAAGTGATTATATTGGGTATATAACCCCAATATATTATTGGGTATATAACCCCAAGTTGTAGGTTGATCCCACGGAGATATAACGAACAATTCATAGTAGATTTATGTGTATATTGGTAATTAATCCGGGTTACATAAATTTATTTTAAAGCATTTCAGGCCATTTTACGATATTTAACTTTAAGACTGGAGTTTTTGGGCGGATTAGTGAATCACGCGCATTTTAGTTTAAGTTGTTTTATTGTATCGATCGTTGAAAGCGTGAGAGTTACAAAATTCAGTTTTGGAGACATAAGAGATCCATTCGAATTTTTTAAGTTGGACTTTGAAATAATGTGAACGATTGGACATTTCTTTATAAATTTCTTGACAATTTTACCTATTACAATTTTAAATTTCAATGATTATATTTCAAAATAAGAACGTTTAAGGTTTACTTTTAATTCCACATTACTCAAAATATTAACATTTGGCCGCAAAAAAGCCGTAGAATTTTGATCCTAAAAAGTGTTATATGCTTTTTAGAAAACTCTTTCTTCCCAAGAATCCAAAACGTTATTTATAAATTAAGGCATACAAAGGTCACCAAAGTACTTTCACTTCTATCTATAGCGTATATTGTGCAGTGCACAGACTGTTTTGAGTATTTCGGCCCAGTTTCAGTATATATAAAATTCTTTGCATCTTAAAGTCCACAAAAAAGGTAACTTTTGTTCAGCAAGGGTCTGTTTGACGATATCGGCTGTCCAACTATAATGCGTATAATATAATAATTGACCAAACAATTTGAAAGAAGAGTACTCATTTTTGTATGGGATTTGGTACAAGCTTCCACGTTTCTAAAAACCCTAAGGAGAATATATTTCATATATTAGGAAATAAACGCTACTTAAGATGGAAAATTAGCAGGCTTTTCACCACAACTAAAACTGCTAGCATGCGTTACTAATTTTTTTGTTATAATATTACACACATCAGCACCAAATTGCTTTCTCTTTGACCTTATTACACTTTGCGACTAAGCTCAACGAAAAAAAATTTTTTTCTTATAGTTCCTTTAGTAAGAGAAAAACTTTTGATCTATTCCAATACATTTTATTTAGGTTTCGTGCTAAGAATACGGTTCTAGCCACTGGGGGCTACGGAAGAGCTTATTTCTCATGCACTTCAGCTCACACCTGTACAGGTGATGGAACTGCAATGGTTGCTCGACAAAATTTGCCTTCGCAGGATTTGGAGTTTGTTCAGTTCCATCCTACTGGAATCTATGGTGCTGGCTGCCTTATTACAGAAGGATGTCGTGGTGAAGGTGGATATCTGGTCAATTCAAAGGGTGAACGTTTCATGGAACGTTACGCTCCCGTTGCTAAAGATCTTGCATCTCGAGATGTCGTCTCTCGATCAATGACCATTGAAATCCGTGAAGGTCGTGGTGTTGGACCCGATAAGGATCACGTTTACTTACAACTTCATCATCTTCCCCCGGATCAGTTAGCAGCACGCTTACCAGGCATTTCCGAAACAGCCATGATTTTCGCTGGTGTTGACGTCACCCGCGAGCCTATTCCCGTATTACCTACTGTGCACTACAATATGGGAGGCATTCCTACAAACTACAAAGGACAAGTTATTACAATCGACAACAATGGAAATGATGTAGTTGTACCTGGCCTGTATGCATGTGGGGAGGCTGGATGTACTTCAGTTCACGGTGCTAATCGGTTAGGTGCTAATTCACTTTTGGATTTGGTTGTATTTGGACGAGCCTGCGCTAAGACAATTGCTGCAGAAAACAAACCTGGTGCAACACCTCCGTCGCTCAAAGAAGTAATCTTAATAACGACTTAATTCTAACTTTTTTATTGACACAATTATACTCTAGAATGCGGGAGAAGCTTCAGTTGCAAACATAGATAAGCTGAGGCATTCTAACGGCAGCATTAATACAGCTGACCTGCGACTGAAAATGCAAAAAACTATGCATAGTCACGCTGCAGTATTCCGAGATGGACCAGTACTTAAAGAAGGCGTTACCAAAATGAATGAAGTTTACAAAGAATTTAAGAATGTAAATGTTGTTGACAAGTAAGTTTACTCTCTACATTGTCCTCATTCCATCCAATTTTATCTATTTTTATTTTTGTTTGGGATAGATCACTCGTTTGGAATTCAGATCTTGTGGAAACTCTTGAGCTTCAGAACCTGCTTATGAATGCACAAATGACAATGGTAGCTGCCGAAAATCGCAAAGAATCCCGCGGTGCCCACGCCCGTGAAGACTTCAAACACCGCATCGATGAATACGTAAATTTTTTGACGTTCTTTTTAACCTTTTAGTTAACCCCACATTTTGCAGGATTATAGCAAGCCAATTGAAGGACAACAGAAGAAGCCTCTTGATCAACACTGGCGAAAGCATACTTTAATTTGGTGCGGCGAGGATGGCAAGATTAACATTAAATACAGGCCTGTTATAGATACTCCTCTAGATGATGAAGTGCAGACAGTTCCTCCAGCCATCCGCTCCTACTAAGATATACAAATGTTTTTCATAGTACCTTGAAAAAACATTTCAATTCACCGCAAGTTTTGCATCTTAAGATCAATGATTGCTGTTTTAATTTAAATAAGTTTCTTGTATCACCGGTGACCGCCTTAATTTATTTTTTTTTCTCTCTTTTCTTTTTGACTGGCGGTGATCTATGTTGGGTGCATATTAACGTTCGAAATTTAAGAAGGAAATTGGTTAAGCCGATTAATTTATAATTTTTGTCTGTATTACCACCTCATTCTCTAGCTGGACCAACTTCGGCCAAGAAGAATTTAGTTTTTTAAGGAAGTCTACCTAAATTTCTTTTATAGTAATTTATTATTGCATGTAATAAATCAATTTCAGGCGATGGAGAGCACTTTAATTGTAGTTTTGAATTCCACCTTTGCAAATCTATTTATTTATTTATTTATATTACACACTTAGTCAATAACTTCTACAATCGTATTAATAAAATAAGGAAGAGAAAAATAAAACTGAATTAAGCAAACAATTTATTTTTCGGAGAAAATAAATTAAAAAAAAAGAGGGTTGATGTGTATTTGATACATTTTATTTTTTTTACATTAGTTTTGCAAATACAAAAAAAGAAGGTTGAAATGTATGTGATACATTTTTTTTTTACATTAGTTTGCTTTTTTGTAAATCCTAAGAAGATCTTGAAATCCAATTACAACACAACAGCAAATCCTTGATCTGCATCTTTAAGATCTGACAATGTTATAATTCCTAGATGCGGAGATACTTTCTTGGTCTGAGATACAATAGTAATCCGACTAAACCTTATTTACTTGTGAAAGTAACGACTGGCTTTGTGGACAAGTTGGCTGCTCGTTATCGACATCCTTTAAGTTACTTGTGCCGGATGGGCTATTCCAGGCGGTTATATCTCCAGATGTTTCTACAACATTTATTCCACCTCAGTCACTCAGACGTTTATGATTGCCATATTTTTTTTCAACTGGCTAGGCATTAACCGGGTGTATCCGAGAACAGTGTACATATAGGGTGCCAACGCCCGAAAAGATGTATTAATCTATTTATATAAAAATACTTAAAGCTACTTTTCTTACCAGATTATTACTTAAATATATTCTTTAGATAATAAGTTAATTGAAAAGAGACATTTCCCTCCCTCAGTAGGAAAAATCAGCCATTTCTAGCCATTTTTTTTCAAGTGTACGTCTCCCGGACGTGTGGTTGGCAATAACAGAGTAGTGAACCACGTTGGCAGTGCAGGGTTAAGGGGGGAAGTCCATGTAAACGCCTCAAAATTAGTCATATTTTAAAAATGTTTTAGAAGGTGATGAATAATAATCTTATTGTTTTAAATTTTTAACATAACTTTATTTAACTTTTCTAAAGTATAAGACAAGCAAAATTTTTTATTTTTCCTTCCAAAATGGCGGCTCAAGATAATTTTTTGTCTGTTGTCTCCGACGCGAGATCGAAAAGTGCTCCATTTATCACACATTAACCATTGATCTGAAACAGACAAATTAAATGGTTTTCTTTTTATAACATATTAACGGGAATAAACCTATAACGCCAAAATAAAGGATAAAATTCAATATAAAATAAGCCTTTGAAAAATAAGTTAGAATTTTGGACTATTTTTTCGGCATTTTTGACTCCCAAAAAGTATTTTATTAACGCGAAATATCTGAAATTTTAGGTTTATCCTTCCGATGATAATAATGTAGAGAAAAACCTCTCAAAATTTCAGATAAATCAGTCAATAACATTTTGAGTTACGACACGAGCAGTTTTTAAAAATATTTATAAAATTTTAATTATCCTGAGCCATTTTGGAAGGAAAAATGTTTTTTTTTTTTTTTTTTTTTACTTTAGAAAAGTTAAAGTTATGTTAAAAATTCAAAACAGTAAGAGTACGTACACACTAGGCGTTTTTCAACGCGCGCTTTGGGTAACGCGCGTTTTAAGAGTACGTACACACTAGGCGTTTTTCAACGCGCGCTTTGGTAACGCGCGTTTTAAGAACTATGAAGTCTCATTACGGTGTACACATTCAAACGCGCGCTTCTGGCCAAGCGCGCGTTAGACGCGCGCTCTCAGATTTTGGTAAGAACGCGCGTTTCGCGGGCGTCAGCCGCGCGCTTCTAGATACATGGGCCGCTATTGTCTCGTACATGTTAACGCGCGCTTTCGTGTAGAGTGGACTCACGTTCGTGGAAAATGGTGATTGATCATTTTGGATTTTGGAGGAGCCAGACAGTACGAACGCCCTTCTAACGCTCGCAAAACGCCGTGCTAAGCGCGGTGTGTACGCTCTCAACGCGCGTTGAACGCAACGCCAAGCGCCGAGTGTGTACTAGCTCTAAGAACTATGAAGTCCCATTACGGTGTACACAGTCAAACGCGCGCTTCTGGCCAAGCGCGCGTTAGACGCGCGCTCTCAGATTTTGATAAGAACGCGCGTTTCGCGGGCGTCAGCCGCGCGCTTCTAGATGCATGGGCTGCTATTGTCTCGTACATGTTAACGCGCGCTTTCGTGTAGAGTGGACCCACCTTGACGAAAAATGGAGATCGAGCCAGACAGTACGAACGCCCTTCTAACGCTTGCAAAACGCCGTGCTGAGCGCGGTGTGTGTACGCTATCAACGCGCGCTGAACGCAACGCCAAGCGCCGAGTGTGTACTAGCTCTAAAATCATTTTATCACCTTCTAAAGCATTTTTAAAATATCACTGATTTTAAGGCACGTTTACATGGACTTCCCCCCTTAAGCCGCAATGTCATTATATATTTTAACAGCAGATATAGCAAGGCTTGTTTGTGAAAAACTTTATTTCATTCTGTGTAATAGTTTTTGTTTGGTGCCCTATCAAATATGGAGAGTCGAAAGCAGCAATTTCGCCATATTTTGTTTTTTACAATCACATAAAGTTACGGTATATGGGACCGGGTGAGAATAACATCACACGGAGTCACTTACATTTGTACCGAGTATCACATGGTTGGTTCACATAATCAAAGCAGTGCCGGAGAGCGGTGATAAAATTACCAGCAGAAGGCATTCATAGATTTATAATTTTTAAATTCGTAATTATGAAAGCTCAGAACAGGGGCAACCGACTCAGCCCAGGAAACTGGCGCAACAACAAGCGAGGGCACATAACGGGGAAGAGAAAGAGGGAGGGGGGAGGGGGGTGGCAGAAGAAGGCACCAAAAGACCGTCAATAGGTCATCAATCAATGAGTTAAAGAAAAGGGAATCGAGAGCAAAAACAGCCTAGCCTCGGTTCATACCGGCAAGGGCTTTCCTAAAAAAACAGGGGGTTAACCACCTCATCAGAATCCTCAAAAAAGGCACCAGACTCCGCGTGCAACATGCTAAAAGGCGACAAGTAGAAGTACTTAGGGATTGGATCCGGGGAGAATTCAGAGTATAAATCCCTAATTACCCCATTTTGATTATTTCTACATTTAAATAGAGCTCTTCTGAGCAAAATGATGACGTACTCTAGTATAGGGACAACGTTAGCCGCCCTATAGAGTGTTTCGCTATTGACAAATCTGCCATCCGGGCCGAATCTGATATTTGTACATCTTCTTAGGATGTCTCGCTCAAAATGAGCAACCCTGGCAACAACACTAGGGGAGGCCAAAAACCAACAAACAGAGCCGTATATTATAATTGGTCTAATGATCTGTTTATATAACAACAGTTTAGTTCTGACAGGCAGAGAGTTACCCAACCTAAGCAGCGAGATCAGTGAATTCTTAGCCCTAGAGGCCCTAAGCAAAACATCACGCACATGAGTATTGGCCTTCAAACTTTCGTGGAGCAGAACGCCCAGATACCTAATAAAGGATCTGACGGGCACCGCACTACACTCAATGTTAAAAAATAGTGCCCTGGCCTCCTTAACAATGCCTCTAGGGGCCGTGGAACAAGGCCTACGAACAAGATCCGTTCTCCCAAAATTAATCCTGATGCCCCACCTACCATAAAACTTACGGGCAGAGTCAAGACGCTTCACAACGGCCGCGGCCGCCTTCCAGGACCTATCAGCAGACGCATAAATCAGAGTATCATGATGATTATGGAGATGGTAGAAGTAAGCAAGAAGTGCCAACGTTGTCCCGACAAAAATCGGAGATGAAAACGTTAAATAGCTTGGGTCCAAGAACCGAAAGAACCTGAGCAACACCGCTCTCAACACGAATGAGTCCGGAGCAATGGACCCCAATCTCAACTCTGACGCTTTTGTCCTCCAGAAAAGAGACTATGAGTCTCGTCCAGATCCGGGGACAGCCCATTTTAGCCAGCTTATAGATAATTCCTTCCGACCAAGCCGAATAGTCGAAGGCCTTTTTGACGTCAAGCGAGCACACGACGGTGCAGTCACCTCTCCTTAGCCCCCTTACCAGGTCACCATGGAACTTCGCGAGGGTGTGTACGGTGGAGGTGGGGCGAAACCCAAACTGCCATTCCAGGATGGTACTGTTAACCCTAACAAAACTCTCCAACTCTCTGTCAATAAGCCTTTCAAAAAGCTTTCCAAGGTTGGGCAGCGACGTTATCGGGCGAAACCCGGACACATCACTACCCCCCTTTTTTTCTTATCGGGATCAACCTCCCTAACTGGCAGCTTCCAATCCCGGGGGAAGTATCCGATGTTCGGGGTCGACGATACGCACACAGTCCGGAGACCCGCCGGAACCTGACCTTTCAGATTCACGAAACGTGGTGCGACAACCAACCCCCCTAAAAATGACCTTACCAAGCCCATCTTCCCTCCCCCAACAATCCTCCTCACCTCTCTAAAGGTATCCGTGCCAGTTGAAATTGGCAATATCCATTTGCCTGATTCTCTCGTCGATTATAGTGTTGAGACAATCGATACGGCTTGACAGGGACCTGTAATCACGGGGGAAATGAGGGCTCACCCGGTCCAACACAAACGAGATCAGAGTCAATGCCATCGCCATCCAGCCACCTAACCATCTTTCTACCGTTAGCGTTGATGGACACATCGCACCATCGAGGACTCCTAGCGTTGAAATAGCCTCCCCTCCCCCCACCCGCAATCACAACAGACTGCGACCCGGACAGCCGACCCAGGGGACCCACCGCCAACAGCAGAGTCAGTCCCATCAAGGCTAACCACCAAATCACAGACCACCGCCCCACCAACGGGACCAACATCACATTCGATTTCAGTCCAATCCACTCCCTTTTTAATAGCATTGGCCACCCCCTGACCCGCATGCTTACGGATCAGTTGATATCCTTTAAAGAACGCCATATCCTCAGACTTGAGGCGCGTCTCACAAATCAGAAGTGCCAAAGGCTCATAATCAAGTATCAGGGTATCTATAGCCCGACGTTTCTCCTAAGACACCAGACTATTGATATTAACTGCAATAACTGTGTGACTGAGCACCATTACGGAGGTATTTTAAAAAAGAATCCGACAAAGATGAACTCTTTCTGTGAGGTGGAGCTAGCAGCTCTGAATCTAGGAACAAATGACTTGATCTTCAAATAAAGGCCGTCCAGGGACAGACCAAACCTGTCGCTGCAGAAAGGGCCAACCTCACCAGAAGGGCCGAAGATATCACCCAACAGGAGCCAGTACAACTTCTCCCGCCAACAACATCGGCGAAAGACCTGCTCTTTCCCGGAATGAACAGAGGACCCCTAGCAACACCCAGGCCAATTTCCCCACGAAGGCCAACAGCGCCGGTCCCGAAGGCACTCTTCGCCGAAGCTTTCGCGCCCTTAATTTTGTTTTCCAATTCAACCCGACGGGCACAACCCCTAAAGCTGGCGGGGTGACCATGAGTACTAAAATTTTTACAGAAAAGAGCCTCGCGGCCTGCGCTCTGATCAATCTTACACTTCCCAGAGTCGTGAGTACCACCGCCCTTAACACACACGCGCTTGTAGGCGCAATTAGAGGCCGTGTGGCCAAAGCGCTGACAATTATAACACTGCAAGGGTCCACTCCTACGCAGCGCCTCCCACTTTACTTTGTAATGCAGAACTTGAACTATTTTTGAAGCATTCAGCTTTTCCTCCTCACTAGCAAAACAAACCAGCATCCAGCCGCGGCTAGCAGAGTCACCAACACTAAAGCCAGACAACTTAGTGACGTTCAATTGAGGAAACCTTTCCTCCAGGTCGGCCTTCGCCTCATCGGGCGAATAGCTCGGAAGGGAAAGACCTAATTTCCTTTTGTAGATCACCTGATAATTCAGGTTAATAGACTCTTTTTCTTTTTAATCTTTTTTGGAACAGGGGCGGAACCAGAAATCAAGCACGATCGCGGCAGCTCCGCAGACCGTTCAGCTAGTCATTTTTTTGTTTCTTATTTTATTATTATTTTTGATTATCATTAAAATTATTTTTTTTCTTATTTTGGAGCCCGGAAGGGGCAGACAGGTCAAAGCCCGATTTAATTTTAATATTGCTTATAATTTTAATTTTATCAATCTTATTATTTCTTGGCCCATTAAGGACGAACCCGTCAAAAGGGTCACCACAGGGGGTTTATGTCATCATTATTGCAAGCGGTAATGATATCACCGCTACTCCCAGGAGCATTATTTGGAACCCCAGTCTTAAAACCCGGATTATTTTTTAAATTCAAATTGTCATTATTTAACTTAAATCTAGTAAACTTATCAATAACATCACCTTGAACGGTCACAGATCCAGGAGGCCAAAGTTATCCCTATACTCAAATACGGTAAACCACCTGACTGTCCCACGAGTTATAGGCCAATAAGTCTGCTGAGTACAATTAGTAAAAAAAGTATATGAAAAAATCCTAAAGCACAGACTTATGAAGCACATAGAAGAAAACAACATCTTTCTCAACGAACAGTTCGGTTTTCGACCAGGCTACTCCACTGTTCATCAGGCTTTTAGAATAAAGAAACATGTTAAAGATAATCTGGAAAATAAAAACTCTACCGGTTTCTTTACTCTAGATATTGAGAAGGCTTTTGACTCAGTCTGGCATGATGGTCTTATTTATAAGCTTCATAAATTCAATTTTCCCACTTATCTGATTAAAATTGTCAAAAGCTTCCTATCCGAGAGATTCTTTCGAGTTTTCATCGGTACTGAAATGTCGTCTGCACAGAAAATCCCTGCTGGTGTACCACAAGGTTCTGTTCTTGGCCCAATATTGTACAACATCTATACATCAGATTTCCCAAAGCTCCCGAATTGCCAGTTATCGATGTACGCTGACGATACGGGAGTGTTTTCCTCTGACCAGGATGCATTAAAAATTACAGCCAATCTGTAAAATGCATCGAACATAGCCTTAAATTATTTCAATAGGTGGAAAATAAAAATAAATTCTAGTAAGACCCAAGCTATTTTCTTCACCCACAGAAGGAAACATATATTTTTACCCCAGCAAAAGATTAAAGTTGGTTCCTCGCACGTCGAATATCGTAACGAGCTGAAATATCTCGGCATTACATTCGACAAAAAGTTGCTATTTGATAGACATATTCAAGTAATACTCCAAAAAGTTACTAATCTGATTAAGTCCTTGTACCCGTTTATTAACCGAAATTCAGACCTGAACGTGGAAAATAAGTTAATTATATTTAAAACAATTTTCAGAGCTGTTCTTTTGTACGGTGCACCTATATGGGCCGACTGTGCAAAAACCCATATAAACAAGCTTCAAAGAATGCAAAACAAAATTCTAAAGATGATGTTTAATCTACCGTGGTTTTTCTCAACGCGTCAGCTACACGACAAAGCCAACATCGATCTTGTTTCTGCCGTGGTGTATAATTTGCTAAACTTATTTGTGCGACTGGCCAGAATGAATTAATTTCAAATATGTGTTCTTAAAACAGGATGATTTTGAAAATAAAGTGCAATAATTAGGTGTAGGTCAACATAGTTTTTAAGATTTAGTGAGGGGTTTTGTATTTAATTAATTTTCCCTTCACTTAATGCATCATAATAATTACTTCTTCCTCATTGCCCGATATTAAATTTCAGTCTGTAAAGAACAAAGCTTCTAATCTCTGAACATATTATGAATTCTTGTCACTTATTGTATATTGTATATTGGTTTAATAAATTCTAATTCTAATAAAAAAAAAAATAAAAATAAAAATACGCCATTAATATTAATATACGAATCAATGGGAGGGAAGTTAGTAGAATTTCGGAATACAAATACCTGGGAACGGTAATAGATGATCAATTTACTTGGACTAAACATGTTGAAACCATCAGGAGGAGAATGGTTGGACCTATTGGAGTCATAATTAGAAACAACTGTATATTATTGTACCAAAAATTAGAAATCTAATTTACAATGCGAATATATTGCCGTTGGTAACTTATGGGTTAATAATATGGAGTCAAACCACAGCAAGGAACATGCAAATTATATCGAGATGGTTAAGGGGTTATTCTACTGTTAAACGGGTAAGAAGCAGTATCTTTTTAAAAGTGTTGTAAAAAAAAACTATTAGAGATATCAATTTGAAATTTTGCATGCATCTTTATTAATGAAAAAAATATATAATGGCATAGTTGATATATCAAAAAAATCGGTTAAAAAAATTTTAAACGCGATTTACTCAAAACGTGTTTTTTTGGTGCGCGGTACATCGTAGAGAAAAAACTAATGAAGCGATTTAGCTAAAAAAATTTTTGCATAGTTATATATCAATTTTACACAGACTGAACCTAAATTGAGCCATAACAATTGAAATTTGGTTATTTGGGAGCACTTTTTTCATCGAAAAAACGTCCAAAATCGAGCATGCTATTTTCCAACGCTTGTCAAATCGCGAAAATTTAATATTTATGGCTCAATTTAGGTTCAGTCTGTGTGTTTTTAGCTAAACTAATAAAATTTCATCGTTAAATTGATTGCAGATCACCTGGACGACCTGGGCAATGTACCGCGCAAACGACTCTGGCCGTCAGCGCGCGCTACATCAATCATAAACTGAAGCCGCCATTTTGTTTTTTTTTTTAATCAACTATGCCATTATATATTTTTTTCATTAATAAAGATGCGTGCAAAATTTCAAATTGATATCTCTAATAGTTTTTTTTTTACAACACTTTTAAAAAGATACTGCTTTTTACCCGTTTAACAGTAGAATAACCCCTTAAGTCCTTGTACCCGTTTATTAACCGAAATTCAGACCTGAACGTGGAAAATAAGTTAATTATATTTAAAACAATTTTCAGAGCTGTTCTTTTGTACGGTGCACCTATATGGGCCGACTGTGCAAAAACCCATATAAACAAGCTTCAAAGAATGCAAAACAAAATTCTAAAAATGATGTTTAATCTACCGTGGTTTTTCTCAACGCGTCAGCTACACGACAAAGCCAACATCGATCTTGTTTCTGCCGTGGTGTATAATTTGCTAAACTTATTTGTGCGACTGGCCAGAATGAATTAATTTCAAATATGTGTTCTTAAAACAGGATGATTTTGAAAATAAAGTGCAATAATTAGGTGTAGGTCAACATAGTTTTTAAGATTTAGTGAGGGGTTTTGTATTTAATTAATTTTCCCTTCACTTAATGCATCATAATAATTACTTCTTCCTCATTGCCCGATATTAAATTTCAGTCTGTAAAGAACAAAGCTTCTAATCTCTGAACATATTATGAATTCTTGTCACTTATTGTATATTGTATATTGGTTTAATAAATTCTAATTCTAATAAAAAAAAATAAAAATAAAAATACGCCATTAATATTAATATACGAATCAATGGGAGGGAAGTTAGTAGAATTTCGGAATACAAATACCTGGGAACGGTAATAGATGATCAATTTACTTGGACTAAACATGTTGAAACCATCAGGAGGAGAATGGTTGGACCTATTGGAGTCATAATTAGAAACAACTGTATATTATTGTACCAAAAATTAGAAATCTAATTTACAATGCGAATATATTGCCGTTGGTAACTTATGGGTTAATAATATGGAGTCAAACCACAGCAAGGAACATGCAAATTATATCGAGATTGTTAAGGGGTTATTCTACTGTTAAACGGGTAAGAAGCAGTATCTTTTTAAAAGTGTTGTAAAAAAAAACTATTAGAGATATCAATTTGAAATTTTGCATGCATCTTTATTAATGAAAAAAATATATAATGGCATAGTTGATATATCAAAAAAATCGGTTAACAAAATTTTAAACGCGATTTACTCAAAACGTGTTTTTTTGGTGCGCGGTACATCGTAGAGAAAAAACGAATGAAGCGATTTAGCTAAAAAAATTTTTGCATAGTTATATATCAATTTTACACAGACTGAACCTAAATTGAGCCATAACAATTGAAATTTGGTTATTTGGGAGCACTTTTTTCATCGAAAAAACGTCCAAAATCGAGCATGCTATTTTCCAACGCTTGTCAAATCGCGAAAATTTAATATTTATGGCTCAATTTAGGTTCAGTCTGTGTGTTTTTAGCTAAACTAATAAAATTTCATCGTTAAATTGATTGCAGATCACCTGGACGACCTGGGCAATGTACCGCGCAAACGACTCTGGCCGTCAGCGCGCGCAACATCAATCATAAACCGAAGCCGCCATTTTTTTTTTTTTTTTTTTAATCAACTATGCCATTATATATTTTTTCATTAATAAAGATGCATGCAAAATTTCAAATTGATATCTCTAATAGTTTTTTTTTTACAACACTTTTAAAAAGATACTGCTTTTTACCCGTTTAACAGTAGAATAACCCCTTAAATAAGGCTATCAAAGAGGTATTTAATCTTCCTCGGGATACGGCCACTACACTTTTGTATGAAAGTACAGACAAATTGTACTTGAAGCAACTAACAGAGGTAGAAAAGGCTAAGGCCATTTATAACATTACAAAGAGACACGCAAATTCATCCATTAACCTAGTTTTGAGAACAGAATATTCACAGATATAATACAAAGAAAGCAATGATGGGAATTTATAATCTACCGGCATCAAGGACTAACCGACTAAAATATGATCCAATTTACTCTGCAGTTAATTATTATAATAGCTTACCAGAAAAAATAAGAAATGCTCGCAGTATTACAGAATTTAAGTCTTATTAAAAATTTTGATAAACCGAAAAATTAAGCAGCATTGACGCGGAATAATTAACCCCTTGCCTTATGAATCAAACGACGATTGTGTGTGCCACTTTTGATGATGCGTGGTGATTCACGTGTCTGATACGAGATTCCCAATTTTAGGCACAGAAGTAGGATCACGTCTCCCACACTTTGTTTTAAGGCAAAGGGTTAATAATATTATATATTCATGTGTGACCCCTTATACCAAATACTATTTGTCTAGGGAGCACAAAATAGAATTAACTAATATTTTTAAAATTTGTTATTTAGTTTTTAAGATTTTTCAGAAAATGGATCCGCAGAGCCTAAATTCGAAAGCCTAGGCAGAATAGAATTAGATGAATGTTTCCAGTAACATGCTGAGAAGTGCGATATAAAATCTATTATTATTTCTGTTAAACTTAATAATCTTGTGTCTCCGGATTCCAAACTTTTAGATCTTTGGTATCGATTACTACAAAATAAAGGAAAATTAAGTTCAACGAAGGTGACTTTTATTTTATCCTTAGTTGGTGACGTACATGGAAGAAACCCTTAACTCATATATCAAATTATAATTTTAATTTGCAATAAAATACATTCCGTAAACATGAAATAATATTTATTAAAACATAAATGATTACGACGCATAATATAATGTTAGCAAGGATAACTCTATTTACTCGTTTGTGAATACCTACGTTTTACAAAAATGATGTAATTTTCTTCCCACTTTGTTTAATAAAGTTTCATAAAAAACTCATTTTCCAGATGATCCTTATGTGCTAATTTATAAAATAAGAACTTGTTTAAGTTTAAGATGTTAACGCTTAATAAGAATTTGTATAAAAACTCCTCTAGTAACTTCTATGATTCGTAAACCAGCCTTTGATAATGGGGGTACACCTCGTGCATCGGAACGTGCAAGCCAAACTCTAAAGCCACAAGAATTGCAAATTCAGATGCGATTAGCTCTTTTCTATTGAGACGAAAAACGCTTTCTGTTTTCTGTGAAAATTGAAGGATGATGAGTTTTAAATTGTTACATGTTATTTATGGATCTTACTTCTATTAGGCTCTTAAGGAGATCTCCTTTAACATCATTCATTTTTGCACTGAGAAGCAAACAGGCACCAGCACAGAGTTTTCTGTTGCTTTTGTTTATAAGGTTTGCTAAAATAAGCTTCTCGAAGTAGACGTATGCCTGAGAAATGGTTACCAAATCTATGCGTGGGTCCATTTTATTGATACGACGCATTTCCCTCTTAATACTGAAAATCATAGCATATTAAAAAATTAATAAACTCCATTTAGAACTGTTCATTTACCTTCTCAATTTGCTTAGAGTAAGTTGGATATGTGGAAACTTCTCCTTAAATTTATCATTCAGCTCTTTTTTGAGGTCCGACGGGCGTACGTAATCAATTACAGAGGTCATATAGGATGTAAACGTGAGCAGTGTGCGATGTTTACCAGCTATTAGCTCTGGATCGTCCAGGAGATTTGCAGAATATTGCTGGAACTAGAGAGAGTAGTTTAACTTAAAAAAATTGTAAAATTAAAACAATTTGCTTTTTTTCAAACATTTTTGGTTTACTCACAAAAATGAACAATGTTTCTAATCACTCATATCTCATAAAATATTTATTAACGAAAAAAGTTCATGATTTTAAAATTGCATACATAGCTTAGTGCAAAATAGTTGGTCTACTTCAGTATTTTTAGGAGATAAAATCCATTTAGTTGCATTCTCTTAATTAATTATGATTTGGATAACTCTACGAGGTTTAGTTTCAATTCAATCTTAGAATTTTTGTAGGGTAAAACAGTGTTCTAAACCTATTACATGATTTCTTAAATGAATAACTCTTGTAATTCCTTGAAGTAGAAAAAATATTTAGAAGATAGTACTGCGTTGCGTTCCCGTTACTAAGTTTCATGGCTCGCAAAATAATTCGCTTTGTTGAAAACTAGAAGAAGATAATTCACCAATTACACCAACGGGAATGTTATCTTCTCGATCATTCGGACGTGTAGCCTTAATATCCGAAATATAGATAGTACTCACTACCACGCAAGCCCTTTTCTTCTTATTAGACATACGTCTAATTCCTTTCCCGCTGATTTTGATTTCAACACCCATTGGACGAACCGTGCTTTTAAACATACAAAGAACAAAACAAAATAAAGCCACGAAGAAATTCTGTATTTCAAGGGATGACACCAATTGCGCGTCCTTCTGCTTCCGTCTTCCTAAAACACCTTCCTCGACGATGTGTAGTATTCCTTGCGAGATTATTTACAAGGAAACGTTCTCAGGTGTGTCTCACCGATTTTGATGAAATTGAAATATGTTATAGAGTACCCAAAAATAAGAGACACGTTTTTTTTTTATCTGCGGATAAGCACATTTAGGGGGTGAAAAGCACCCCAAATGTTTACCCCAAAAACAGTTTTTCCTAAATATTTCAAGTTCGAATGAATTTTTTCGAATGAAACAAAATGGAAATGATGTCTCATAAATATACTAACCTTTTGTAAGTAATCCGGTAGTGGGGTGGCAACCCTTATTTTTTATTCCAGAGAAACGATTTTTTTTTTATATTTTTGCGTCACAAAAAGAACAGTTTTGGTTAAAAATCATTGAAAAATATTTTTTTACATACGATTTTGAAAAGTAAAGTTGGGCTGTTTTTGGGTTTTCATAAAAAAAAGCTCCTCAAGAGGGTAAACAACCCTTGGCACTAATACGTAAATGATGTGTATTCTTCGTGAAAACTAGTATTAAGGGGTTTTTGGAGTCGCTGATTACGAACCTGATGTTATATTTAAAAAATTAAAAATGGCGGATCCAACATGGCGGACAAACTTTTGAAAAATACACCAATTTTTATAAAAAAAGACAATAAATAAAAGTACCCCCTAAATGTGCGTATAAAAAAAATACGTGTCTCTTATTTTTCGATACTCTATAACATATTTCAATTTCACCAAAATCGATAAAGACACCTGAGAACGTTTCCTTATTAGTCTCGGTGATATTAATAGTGAAGATCCTCAGAAGATTTTTAATATCTAATTAATTTCTGAAACTGGTTTTCTTGCAGACTGTGATATCGATACCTGTTATAATAGTTTTACGGCTGCTAATTTATTTATTGACTAAGCCAAGATTTTGAATTTAATCTTGAGCTTAGCTGATAATTCTTCTAACAGACATGATGGCATTTCTGCCATTTTAATTCAATGTTGTCCCGTGCCTCTTATGCTTTTATTCAATTTGTCTCGGTCAGAGGGAAATATATCGGATTATTGTTGTATAGCTAATCTGTGTTTTGTAGCTAAAACGTTTGAGACGCAGATCTGTAACACTCTTTATTTTAATTTTAAGCCTTGCTTACAGTCTTTTCAGCATGATTTCGTCAAAGGAAATTTTGAAATTACTGTATTTCAAATATTGAAAATGTTAAACAGGTTGACTGCATTTTTACAGACTTCAGCAAAGCTTTTCACAGAATCAATCATCGAATTCTGCTCCACAAAATCAGTCTTCCTTTTCCTCTCTTTTTATCAAATAACTGAATTTTGATCCCAGCGATCGCAGCGTGTCCTATTTCGATCGCAGCGTGTCCTACTTCGATCGCAGCGTGTCCTATTTCCTATGTTTTCAGGGAAACATTTATTATCTCGGGCGTACCTCAGGATAATCAATTGGGACCTCTCTTTATTATATTCCTCCTCTTGTTCATAATATTAACAAATAATATGAAGATATTCTTGTCAAATTCTAACATTCTCTGTTAAGCTGGTTGTCTTTGTTGCAAACTGTGTAATAACGATCAGTTTTCTTCTCTAAGGTAATATTAGTCTTTTGTGTGCAATAAATCTATATATTCAACAAAAGAACGCGAAAATTCTAAGTCTTTAGAAAACTGGTATGTGAATTGTCCATTTCCGAGAAAATTTAATTATTAATTCCCAAAGATCCACGAGACATAATGATAAAAAGAAAGTAAAAAAGTAAAATTGCAAAACAAACGAATTAGGATCAAATAAAATTAGGTGCACAACTAGCAATTACACTGCAGGTATTGTTTGTTTAACAAGAGCTCAGGATCAAAAACTAGGATAGAGATATTTTTACAATCAGATCAGCTATTTTAATTCGAGAATCGATTATGGAATCCAGTATTAGTACTATTCCTTTTATATCAATTGTCTACTTTTATTAATAATTTTAAAGAAAAACCAATGCAGCTTTGAAACTAAAAATAATTTTTCGGCAATATTGTTTACAAAATATTATGTGTTGTGGGGTATCAAAAATAGTGTTCAAGTAGTAATAAGTAGACCAATTATTTTGTTTGGGGTAGTACAGTATGTGTTCTTCACTTTAAATAAGTTAATTCTTAATAAGTCTATTAGTAAGGCAAAATAGTTGCACGGTGGGATGGGGAGTCGCGGGGCCGGTGGACAGCTCGGGTTATCCCCCAGCTGGACACCTGGCTGAACCGTCAGCATGGTGAGGTGGATTACTACCTCACACAAATGCTGACGGGGCACGGGCACTTTCGGGCCTTCCTTCACCGTATAGGGAAGACACCGAGCCCGTGCTGCATTAACTGCGACTTCCCGTCGGACTCCGCTCTCCACACATTCTTTAAATGTGATAGATGGAGAGCGGAGAGGGAGGAGTTGGAGGGCGTGGCCGGCAGCATAACCCCGGACAATATAGTCGAGGTTATGCTGCAGGGGGAGGATTTCTGGCGACGGGTCGCTCTTTTCGTGAGAGCGATCCTGCGTCAGAAAGAAAGGGACGTCAGTGGGGAGCGAGAGGGGTAAATCGCCCGGTGAAAGGAGGGCCCCCGGCGGGGGCGGCTCTGAATAGGACTCCACCCTGAAGTAATGTCCAACAGACGGTTCCGGGGTGGAGATCCTGCGGGCGGGGAGTGGGGTTTTAGCCGGTAGGCCAGGGTAGGCTGGGGAGTCCGGCACACGGGTGTCTTCGGACACTTATGGTGCATAAAGCATTTCCCCACTCCCTTAAAAAAAAAAAAGGCAAAATAGCAATCAAAACCCTGGGATGTAAAATTTAATTTTTTATTTAATAATTGTAGAATGACAAAAACTGGTACTCACTTGATGTAATCTATTCTCATTATTTTCTTCAAGTTCGAGACTTTTTGGATCACTTCCTGCTTGCGATGGACTACCGGCGGTAGTGCGGCTGTTTATGTGGTTATCGTAGGTGAAACACCTAAATAAAAGCTGTCTTAATAAAATGTTCAAAAACACTACACACAAAAGCACAGCGACTAAATATAGCTACAAACAACACAATGACAGAAAAAATTAAACAATTACCGACATTCGGGATTTTTGTTATTACAGTTAATTGGAGGTTAATTTTGGATATCGTTCAACATAAAAACACAACTAAGCGGAAATAGGGAGGAAAAATTAAATGAGAAGAATAAATCAAATAAGAATGTAATGAAATGAAAATGAGAAACAATTACATAGCATAAGAGGCTCATAGAGGTTAGTATTTAAATTATTTCGAAAAATACGTTTTATATATAAAAGAGAGGTTTATTACCATTTTTTACCCTTTTGCCACGTTATTACTTTTGTCCTGCAAGAATTGTATTCGGTTCGTGATCAGTTTAAAATTTAATAAATTTTTTTGTAGAATTGTTTTTATCTTTATTAAGAATTTGTTGGTGCACATTTCAATTTTGTCAAACTAAAAATAGTAAAATGTGCAATTAAGCCGATAGGAAATTTGTTGGGATATGAATTTAACTGGGATATATGTATTGAAAAGTTCATTTCACTTTACCGTTATATGTTCTTCAACAATGTGGACACCTTATAGAACCTTCTGGATTATCCTATTAACCTGAGAGCCCCGTAAGTGTTCTCAAGAGCAGTTAGATAAAAAGTAGAGCGCATTTATTGTAGTGTTTACCATAAAACACAATACCGGGCGCTGTTATGGAAGTCAATTTGGCTCGACTCGACTAGCGAAGACACATTTTGACAGCTGAGAGGCTAAGAAAACTAGTGTCTTCGCTAGGAATCATACAACTTTCGCCCCTTTGGCCGACCTCGTGAATTTACTTCAAATGGGTGGCAAACGGTAATTTATGATAAGACGTTAGTCGTCCATAAGTTTTTTCGTTTTTCAGTTATGGGTGATTAAAGTTGGAATTTTTACATGGGTTTAAATGGGCTAGCCCTCAAATTATAGAGGCCAATATTTGATTCAAGAAGTATTACCAAACTTGATTAGGTATATAGCGGCTTTTGAAGTCGCTGATTCCGAATCCAAGATCGATTGACTTCTATCACGTCAGGTTCAAGCTCATTCGATAAAAAACTACAAACAAATCCGAAAAAAATCATATATACGTCTTTTAGTTAGCTGAATTAGAATATGTTGTTCGTTTGACCTTTCAAGGTCATCCAAAAGTCATATCAGGATCAATTTAGTGCAATCCTAGTCTTATTTGAAAAATCTGGAAAAAATCTTATATAGGGATGCTGATGCCGAATCAGAGATCATTTGACTTCTACATATGATTTTCTCAATTTAACCTTCAAATGACCTTGAACTTGAAGTAATAGAGGTTAACTGATCTTGGATCTCAGTAGTTTGGCATCAATTTGAAGAAAATTCACGAGGTCGGCCAAAGGGGGAAAAATGACCTATTTTTGCGGTCGCTCTTTCAATAGGATGTAATGCTGCAAACCATGCTGCAGATACCGTTTACTACAGCCAAATAGCTGTTGTCGAAAACGAAAGCGTGTCGTAATCATGTTGGCTTCGTTGCTATCCTTTGCAAGGGTTGTGGAACTGTGCCTAGAGGTGAAGTTTGAGGGAATACAAAGGGATCTATCGGAAGTGTATTTTTTAATTTCTAAATAAAACGGGTTTCTTTTAGTTCCTGATCGCACTTTTATTTAATTGCAATCAAGTCCCAATTATGTTTTTAACAAAATGTCCTTAATGGTGTGTCTATTCTTTCTTTTAATTACATTTTTGATTCAAGAATAGCATGACTGCCATATGATCGGTTTGGATCTTTATCACGTGATTTAAAATCCCCGATGTATGCCAAAAAGCTGCGAACATTTGCTGATTTCAAAAGACTGAGATCCAATGCATTTTATTTAAAAATTAAAACGTGCAAACCCGATGTTTTGTACCACATTAGACGACCAGACGCAATTAAGAATTATTAATCGTTTTAAAAGCTGACCCCAGTTAAGTAGCGTTTTGCAACAATATGTGCTTCCTTGGTTAGGGGTATTTTATATAATTCTGGAAGAGAAATACAATTCATTATCAATTCTTTGAAATTGAGTGGTCGTCATATTGGATCTGATATCATGAATTTTTAAATTTGATTTTGGACTCCCTTATTTTCCAAATTCAGTAGAAATTCTTTAAACTAAAAATTCCATTTGCGATAATCCGTCTTGTTGAATTTTTATAGTATGTATTTTCGAAATATATGCGTGGCTTCAAAAATCTCCAAGTAAACATGGCAATTCTTTAAAGGAGGTCGGGCCTTTAGGACTAATGTTGTAGGAAAATGTCATAATGAAAAGTGGTTGCTTTTGGATCGGGTGCAAGACTCTCCACATTTGAGACAACAATAAAATAAAAGAGCCTATCATTGTCTGATTGTCAAATGGGCTTTAAATTCTATCCCGGGGTTTCGGAGTTATGAATAAAAATAAGAATGAACTACGAGTACAATAAAGTGCACTGAGAGGTTATATAAAATAAAATTATATCATGAACACAAATAATTATTATTTGGTTTTGGCACATTACCATAAATCCGAAAGTTCGAGACAGAATTTAAATCGCAAACGTAACAATGTGGATGCTCTTTGACCAAGTTGAAGTTCCATACAGTTTTAGCAGTTGGCAAATGGAATTGGAATATTTCGAAAAGTTTTAAAAACTATCGTATTTTGATATAACAGCTTTATAGCAGCCACGTTATCAGCTCCTAAGATCTAATGATTTTTCAAAGTTAAAATACAATGTTTTGTACTTGTTAACCTTATTTTTCTTTATTCCACTTTTTGTTCTATGATACTGATCACAACACTGTTTTGATTTTATTTAAAAATTGTCCGTCAATATTCCACAAATGCCAATCCTAAAAATATATATATTAAAGAAAACTATTTGCACTTGCTTAACACAACTCTTCTGTCATTATTTATTTATTTATAGTATGAAATTTTGAATGAATTTTTTCTCACGGGCTGCATTCAATATTTTGAAAAGGATGCTTTCGGAAAAACAACTTTATTACAATTGTTCGATTTTTTTAAATAATTCCGTGTATTGCTAGTGGATATTTCTTATTTAAATTTCGTGTACGGACTACGTACGTTTCCCGTAACAGTTTCATCTTAATAACGCCGCGTGACTGAGATGAAAACTCGCAGCGGAATCGGTTCCCACGGCGCGTCGCACAAATGAACACCGTCGAAATCCTTTGTTTCATGACTTCTGTACGAGCTTCAATATTTTTGATGAACTAAAGTTTCAGTGGAGTTTCGATTTAAAGCTATTAATAAATTGTGTTTAAAGAATTTTCCTGTAAAAATGGCATGTACTCAGCTGTTAATTTTTAACACTAGAATACGGAAAAAAAAAGTTTAGAATATATTCACGTTCGAAATAAAGGGCTCGAGAGATAAGGAATTTACAAGAACATATCGTATTATTATTATGTCAATTAAATGTAATTTATTTCACTAAAAATAGATAAATACGATGTAAGTTTCGCCACGAAATCTGAAACCCGTCAAAATGACGGGTTCCGTAAATCTAGTGTTAAGGTGGGGGGGATACCCATAACTTGGCCCCCAAATTTAAGGAACGGGGTCCGAAGCATTTTGCTGTCCTAAATATGGGAAAAATAAAGAAAAAAATCTATCTCGACCCGTTTTCGACATATAAAAAAATATAGTTAATACTTGTTCCGTATCAATTCCAGACATCAAAATCTTTCGAAACCCCGCCACGACACTGAAAAACTTGAATATTCACAAACCGCCACTATTTGCCGAACATTTCTATATTACCGCCGATCAATTTGTTTCTAAATAAACCACCAAAAACACCAATTTCTTTCCAAAATCGTCGCGACACCGCGAAATGTCAAATTATTTACCAAAACAAGACGAAGTTCGTTTCGTTTTTCCTGAAAACAAAATGCATATTAACTAAATATTTTCATTTTACAAAATGCATATTAACTAAATATTTTCCTTTTACAAAATATGCATATTAACTAAATATTTTCCTTTTACAAAATGCATATTAACTAAATATTTTCCTTTTGCAAAATGCATTTTAACTAAATATTTTCCTGTTTTCAAGAAGAACGGAACGAACTTCAGCTTGTTTTGGTAAATAATTTGACATTTCGCGGTGTCGCGATTATTTTGGAAAGAAATTAGTGTTTTTGGTGCTTTATTTAGAAACTTAGAAACTTAGAAATCTTATCGATTATGGTTAAGCAATTTCTATAGTTATCAAAATACAACAGGATCACAATGCCCTTGTTGATATGATCAAATCGAGCTTCCGAGACTGTGGTTTTCAGGTGAAAGTCTGTTGTGGTGTTTTGATGTCATTTCGGATCAAAGTTTATGTAATTTTTGCTCTGATGTATCTGGAAATCTCTTGATGAGGTTTGTCTTTAGTGTATTATAGACATCTTCTTCTAATGAATTTCTGATTTTTACTGGAACTTCGGAAATGGCTACTTCATCTAGCGCCTGGACCAATGCGTCATATTATACCATATAGGTGCGTAGATTGTTTTTGCCGACTGATGCCTCGATTTTGGGTAAGCCAGAGGTCGGGCTTCGTCCTCCCAAAATTTGGAAGCCTACAGTTGTAGTTTGTCACTACAGATACTTCGTTCGGTGGGTCATTCATTGCATTTGCTATATCTGGCTGGTTCTCTTTTTGTTACTTCACCGTATTTGCTATTCAAATCCCAAAATCCTATGCATTAGAACTTGTTGGTCCACTGCTGGTTGAATTACACTATTTTGTTCAACTTCATTTGGCAGTGTGTATTCACCACTTTGTATGTTGTGGCGTTACTGTGTTCAGCTTCCTGATGCTGTCTTTGGAATCGTGGAGTCACCAATTGTTGAGTCTTCCTGTCTCTCCACTTAACAAAACTACTTATTCCAAAATGCAGCTCAATAGCTCTTTGTTTGCACAAATCAAATAGTACCTTGTATTAACCAATGAAAAGTATGTAAAGATTCACAATGGGGTCGTCCTCTTTCTTTGACAGCTCTGGAGAAGAATAACAGAAACAAGGTTGCTGGCTCATTACTTGGGTTCTATAGTTGCTTCCTACGCTGTTTAGGTGGCTTGGCACTGAAAGCAGATAGTGTGAAGTAATCACCGCCATCTGGTATCCGCTGGCTACTGAGGCAAAACACACACTTATGCCCAATATATGTATATCAAAAATTTACATATATTGCACAATTTCATACTAAAGATATTCAAAAGAGTATTATATAATTTATTTAAATAGCTCACATTCGAGAAAGGATATTAAATTTAAGTATTCATTTAAATGTTATTTATTAATTAAAAAGCTTTAATTTCCGCGAGTTCATCCGCATATTCTCCACACTTTTAAAATCTCAATAGTAAGTTATTGGAAATTAATCAACCCTAAAAGTCCCAATACTTTTTCTCATACTTTAAATCGTGAAACTTCATAATGCCATTTATGTATTTGGCATTTCTAATTTTCCAATTTCTATAGCAAATTCGAAATCAAAGAGCCTGAAAACTCCTTCATGTTAATTTTGATTAGCATTGCCATTGGAATTTTAAAATGTTGATGATTTTCATAGCAAAGAACATATAAAGGAATGAACACTCTTCTCATATAACGAAAAATGTTGTATGGCGGGTCGTGAAATTACGACAAGCTCCCAGCAAAAGCTTCTTCTCTTGAAACCCGTCATCGCGAGCGTTGTAGCCTGCCGTGAGAGCGTGGTAATCCACTCTTCTTATTAATGATAAAACCTCTTCCCTATTAAATTAATTAATTAATGATAAAAGCTCTTTTCTTATTAATAAGGAATTTTTGGGGCGGGATTTTTTAATTCTTTAGAAGCATGTGGCTTAGATCCAAAAAATATCTATATTTAGATCATAATATCTTAACATATCAAAATGTAGTCATGACTTTTACTCGTAAAATAAATTATATCCCTTTTCCATACAAATTAGATAACAATTCTCTCACAAAAGTAGACCAAATTTAGGATTTAGAGTTTATTTTCAATACAAATATGTCTTTTAATGATCACATAGAAATTTCCCTCGCAAAGGTATTTCAAGCTTTAGGATTTTTAAAATAGAACACTGACGATTTTAAATTTCCACAAACATTTATGTCCATTTATTTCGAATTAGTGTGTTCTATCCTTGAATATGCTTCTGTAATCTGGTGTGCTTACTATCAGATACATATAAAAATAATAATATAGAAGCAATACAAAACAATTTCACTCGATGTCTTTCTTAATTGCAGATTTCTTACTGACTTCATGCCATCCTATCTTGCTAGGTGCTTTTTTCAAGGTAAGTATGTCAAATAGGGAATTTAACCCTTTTAGTGCCAGCGGGCCGATCTATCGGCCCAAGGTCCTTATGCGAAGAGTGCCAGGGGCCGATGTGGCGTAGTGGCCCGGCCGGCAGGCCGAGCTGCCTACGAGCGCACGCGCAGAGAGACTTGCTTTAGTCCTTATCTCCAATACAATGTAGACCACACCACGCTTGTGTTTATTTCATTTAGTCCTTATCTCCAATAAATACTAAAATTTTCCTCCTTATAAAGCTATTTATATGAGCGCGCATATCAAATCAGCCCGTGGCATTTCTCACATGTACTCCATAAAACGCTTGGCATTAAAAGGGTTAAACAGGAAGTAAGTTGTGCTGTCTTTGTTAAAAATATTTATATATTAGTCTTTTAGAATTAAATCTCCTGAACTATTGTCAATGATTAATTTTTGTGCACCGGGAAAAGTAATACGATCAAGATCATTGCTGTATATCCCTTCTCACAGGACTCATTACACTAGTTTACAGGATTTTTAGTCCCTTAAAAAATTTACTAATATTATCATTAAGATTCCCTGATTTAAAAAAAAAAAAATAAAAAAAATATATAAAAAATTCCACCGTCACATTTTCAAGAAAAATTGGGTTAAAAATTTCAAAAATCCATATTTTAGCCATTTTTAGAATTCTTTTTTAAAAATAAAGGGATTTCGTAGCGGTCCCAAACGTAGTTCAAATGAATACTCAAATTCTATATTATAGTTATAAATATCAGTTAATTAAAACCTTTTTCAAGTTTTGTTGGGAAGAGAAGATTTTCATTAAAGTTCCTCTCCTACTGTTGGTTCATTTCATTTATATGGCACGGAGAAGATTCATGAAAAACTCGTTTCCTGAATAAATTTTAATAAAATTTACTAATAACATATTATGAAGCTATAGTATAGAATTTAATTTTTTTTATTAGACTTACGTTTCGAGCTGCTACGATAATCACTTATTTTTAACAATTTTTCCAAAAGTGGCTAAAATATGGTAATTTTCATTTTTTAACCCTATTTTTCTCGAAAACTTAACGTGGTGGAATAAAACTGATATTACATTACTGATTACTATATATGTATATTTTTTACCGTTGTCGTTACAAATGTACCTCCAAAAAGCATAAATGAATCTCAACCTTTTCCTCTGTCACTGTCACTACGACAACATCAGCAATTGACTCCAAACGAATATGCAATTATCATTTTCTGGACGCAGCCAAGAAGATCGGAGGGGAATCTTAGGCCGTTTTTGAATTCACACGCACCTGCACTTAAATCTACTTTTCTCACTAAAACTTCTCCTAAAAACTCCGAATAGTGCGTAGGGCGATCGAAACAGGTTTTTACACACCTTTAATAAAGCAAACAAAATGTGTATGTCGAGTTAGAGTGCAATAAAGTTGGGAAAGCAGTGCGCGTGGGTGTGGACTGGCACGATCGAAGGCTCGCGTAACGGTTTTGTTTAGTTTGCAAGGTGTAACGGCGTCACCAATTTGTTCCCCAATACTTCCGTAAAGTTAAACTTGATGTCCGTGTGTGACAACGCCAGTGCGCGCTAAATTCTGTTTATCCTAAAACGGGAAATTTTCTTACTGTTCCAACGACTTTTTTTTTAGTAACGGTGACAAGTTTGCGCGGGAGAGAAGAAGGAATGTTCTAGTGTTTTCGTTGGTGATCCGTTCCGGTGCCTAAGTGCGGCTTTAGGTAGACCCCTCCTCCCACTATCGCAAAGCTACCCTGATAGCTCTCGCTGCCGCAAGCCACCGGATGAAAGGTGCAAGCCGGGCACCTCATCACATACACCCAGTGCCAAAAAAATCGCCGCACTTTGAAATTCTTTGAAAAGTCTTAATTAGCCCTTAATTTCTTCTTAGAAATCGTTCCGATATTTCCAAGTATAATTCTTCAAGTAAGTATTAATACCTCTGTCAATATTACTTTGGATCTCATTCGTTTTCGAACGTTTATCAAGGTAAGGTGACAAAAAATAACAAAAGTGTGCAAATATGCCGAATGTGAGGAAATTAACAATTCTGGCATTAAGAGAAATGAATAATTTATCAAATCGAGAAATTGTGCGAGTGATCGCATGTAACGGGTCAAAAGTGCGCAGATTTTTGAAAAATTCTAACACTGGGAGCTTAGCGCGTAAAAGTGGAAGTGGTAGGAAAAAATCCACACAACAACGAGACGATTTATTTGACTCGATTAGCGTTGCGGGACTGATTCAAACCAACCTCAAGAATAAGAGAGGAACTATCCGAAGCCACTGAAACACACGGTACGGACAATCCAGCGAAAACTCAACGAGATGGGTCTTAGGTCAAGGAGGCCGGACAAAAAAACCTTACAACAAGAATGAACAAGCAACGCTTAGAATAGACACTGGAACACCGAAATTGGACAGTTGTGGAATGGAAAAGAGTTGTCTTTCCAGATGAGTCTAAAAAGGAAACGTTCTCAAGTGTGTTTCACCGATTTTGATGAAATTCAAAACTTTTATAGAGTATCGAAAAATAAGAGACACGTATTTTTTTTTATCTTCGGATACGGATAGAGAGTACTTTTATTTATTGTTTTTTGTTATAAAAATTGGTGTATTTTTCAAAAGTTTGTCCGCCATGTTGGATCCGCCATTTTTGATTTTTTAAATTTAACATCAGATTCGTAATCAGCGACTCCAAAAACCCCTTAATACTAGTTTTCACGAAAAAACTGATGTCTGAAAGAATACACATCATTTACGTATTAGTGCCAAGGGTTGTTTACCCTCCTGAGGAGCTTTTTTTTTTATGAAAACCCAAAAACAGCCCAACTTTATTTTTCAAAATCGTATGTAAAAAAATATGTTTCAATGATTTTTAACCAAAACTGTTCCTTTTATGACGCAAAAATAAAGTGCGTTTCATATTTATAACGCCACAAAAAAAATTATGATTTCTGGAAAACTATTCACTCCAGCAGAATACAATAAATAACGAAAATGATGAATTTGATAAAAAGGAAACAATCACTCATAATTTATAAACCTAACACTTCAATGGCGGAAATATGGGAGGAAAAAGTGATTTTAGCTTGTTTCATAATTATAACGCCACGTACATTTTCGACAAAAATAACGATTTTATTTCTGTAAAAATAATATTAAAACATTGTAACGTAAAATTCATTAAATTAATTAAATTCTAGAACACAGTAACCTAAAGTTCATTAATCAAGAGTTGCTCCTTGCTTGAAAATGGTATTAAAAATTCTGGTTTTCATGCTATCGATGAGACTTTGAATTAAATCTAAATCAATAGCATTCCATTCTTCCACGATTGCGCGTTTTAAGTCCTCAACGGACTTGTATTGGCGATTTTCCCTATATACCCGGCGAACTAAAACTCCCCAGAGATTCTCAATTGGATTGAGGTCAGGAGAGCATGGTGGCCACTCCAAAACCTCAATCGAATTAGAAGAGAACCAGGACCTGGTTTCGCGGCTAACGTGGATACGAGCATTATCCTGCTGAAAAATCCACTGTGTTGCAGGATTTTGCCGAATAAGAGGTACCAAACTCATCTGGAGCACATCCGTGTAATCCTTGCTTTTCATTCTTGATGAAGTGAATTGCAATTCTAAACAGCCGGACACAGAAATTGCACCCCAAACCATCACGCTTCCGCCGCCAAAATTTCTTTTGGAAAAATATAGCGGTTCTTTTCTCAAGTCACGCCAATATCCTCGAAAACCATCCGGTCCATCCAAATTCCATTTTTTTTTCATCGGAGAATATCACCTAAATTCTAATTTCTGTGTCCGGCTGTTTAGAATTGCAATTCACTTCATCAAGAATGAAAAGCAAGGATTACACGGATGTGCTCCAGATGAGTTTGGTACCTCTTATTCGGCAAAATCCTGCAACACAGTGGATTTTTCAGCAGGATAATGGTCGTATCCACGTTAGCCGCGAAACCAGGTCCTGGTTCTCTTCTAATTCGATTGAGGTTTTGGAGTGGCCACCATGCTCTCCTGACCTCAATCCAATTGAGAATCTCTGGGGAGTTTTAGTTCGCCGGGTATATAGGGAAAATCGCCAATACAAGTCCGTTGAGGACTTAAAACGCGCAATCGTGGAAGAATGGAATGCTATTGATTTAGATTTAATTCAAAGTCTCATCGATAGCATGAAAACCAGAATTTTTAATACCATTTTCAAGCAAGGAGCAACTCTTGATTAATGAACTTTACGTTACTGTGTTCTAGAATTTAATTAATTTAATGAATTTTACGTTACTATGTTTTAATATTATTTTTGCAGAAATAAAATTGTTATTTTTGTCGAAAATGTACGTGGCGTTATAATTATGAAACAAGCTAAAATCACTTTTTCCTCCCATATTTCCGCCATTGAAGTGTTAGGTTTATAAATTATGAGTGATTGTTTCCTTTTTATCAAATTCATCATTTTCGTTATTTATTGTATTCTGCTGGAGTGAATAGTTTTCCAGAAATCATAATTTTTTTTGTGGCGTTATAAATATGAAACGCACTTTATAAAAAAAATCGTTCTTCTGCAATAAAAAATAAGGGTTGCCACCCCCGGGAACCGGATTACTTACAAAACGTTGGTATATTTGTGAGACATCATTTCCATTTTGTTTCATTCGAAAAAAATTCATTAGAACTTGAAATAATTAGGAAAAACTGCTTTTGGGGGTAAACTTTAGGGGTGGTTTTCACCCCCTAAATTTTGCGTATCCGCAGATAAAAATGTGTCTCTTATATTTCGATACTCTATAATATATTTCAATTTCATCAAAATCGGTGAGACACACCTGAGAAAGTTTCCTTGTAAGTTCAACCTTATGGGACTAATTGGAACAGCCAAAGTTCGGCGGAGAAAAGGTGAAATATATTCGAATGAATGCATTCTCCCCACAATCAAGCATTCACCTTACGTTATGATATGAGGAATAATCACATCCAAGGGAGTTGGGTCTCCATTGATTCTGCAAGGGTCCGTGAACGCTGTGAAGTATAGAAAAATAATTGACTGATAATAATTGGGCCGCTGCCGTTATTTCAGTTAAAAGAGGGGCAATATCGTACTAAGAATGTATTTTTTTTTGTAATTTTTGCAATTTTTATGTTCTCTAGATGTAAATAGATAATTCATAATAATTGAAAAAATAATAAATTGGAGTTTTAATTTTTGAATTAAATATTGCCTTTAATTTTTCAATTCTAAAATGGTTATTTAATCCTTTTTATGATCTGTAACATTCAATAGAAACATATTTGAAAGGAATTGTCACATAAATGGAATAACAAGACTTCAATGAATCTAAATATAAGCACAACTCTTTCAACATGTCTTGTTAAACATATTTGCCAACAACAAAACAGAATAAATGTAAGTTTGGCGATTTTTTTGTCACTGGGTATACTGGAAAATTCAAAGCTGAATTTTCCAGAAAGTACAGCAATCCAACAAAAACGTTTGCATATTCGTTCGTTTTGAACCTAAATGAATGTTCCTACAAAATCTCATTCAAATCCGAGAGGTAACCGAATTCTTGTCTTGTTCCACCGTCTTCTCCATTAGCTGTTATTTAATATAGATTTTAACCCCTTGAGCGCTATGAAAACATATATGCGTTCGGCAAAATCGTTCACCATCGGTTATGAACGCATATATGGATTCTCAGACAACTATTTAATTTAGACTATGAACGCATATATGCGATACTAACGATGCCTGTGAGCTTGCTTGAGAGTTATAAAAAACCAGCAACATAGCAAGCAATGCACTTTGTCATAAAAAGTACGCTGCCCATAGCACACGCTTAACGTTCCAGAACTCAGCGCTCAAAGGGTTAATAAATTGTCGCTTTACTACAACAGCAGTGACATTGTTCGGTTTTTTTTTTTTTTTAACTATGGAGCATAAACTGTAATCAGGCTTGCAAGTTTTTGCCTTTTTGAAATACAACCGGAAAAAAAATCGTTGAAAATTTGCCAGCTTTTAGGGTATCCTTATCTGGGGAGCCTCCTTGGGATTAAATTTGAATTGTTTATTTATTGCCAAGATTCATACCACAACAACACATAATCAGTAGAGTCCCATTAGCACCCTTTGGGTACGGAGCTCAAAAAAAAAGAATAATACCGATTTGTTGCGATTTGCTTTATATCTGCAATTCTATCGCGAAATCTTAGGAAGCTTTTTTTCTCTATAAAATTATAAAAACAATTAAGAAAATAGAACTCGTTCAGTAAATTTTTTACAGAGGTTTGAGTCGAAATTTGGCCTAAAATGTTTGAAAATTATTAAAAAATTATATATTTTCGTATTACGTTTCGTAATTTTCTTAAAAAAAGAAAAAAACTAGAAGGAGGAAAACTCATTAGCCTTTATTTATTCTAGACAAAGAGTTGCTTCACGCGCAGGAGTTAGAAAGAACAAACATTTTAAAAAAAACAGCATTAAAACTCGTCAGTTCGCGTAAGGATGGCAGATTAAATAACCCTTTTTTCGTCGAAACCCTTAACGATGTTTTTAATGTATCCATAATTAATTTCACTGTCTTTTGTTTGAATTAATTAATTAAGGTGGCAGAAATTAATTTCTGAGAACTTAAGGAATATTATGAAGAATTTTGGATTTTTAAGCTTTCTTTTTATTAGTAAAAATACTAACGCAGGTAGAGTGGCAAAGACGAGAATCAGACGCTGGCAAAGCGCTAATTAATTAAGTACTGGAGTAGCTAATTGGAAATGTTATAAAGCAGCAAATCGGATACGAGGCAAAAAGTTTAGTTCAGTCGTATGTCAAGACGAAAGAACACAAGCAACATCTAATGAGGAATTTTGTAGCAACTTTTAATTTGAATCAGTCGAGGTACATAATGGAACGACATTGAACAAATAAAGTGGTAACATATAAATAAAACACCAAGGAAACGAAAACTTGGATGAAAATGTTAAGTTTGATAATTTGAGTGCAGTGTCGAGCGCCTACATCAAAATGCTATTTACCTTGCTATCCCATGATTCCGAAGTGTGTGCGCACTCGTGATTTCAAAATTACTCTCTGGAATTGCATTGCACGTCCCACCGTGCTTTTTGTCTTTACAGAAAGGGCGCGATGGTACTAGTAAGTGGCCATATGATATCTCCTGTTGTATGATAATTATAAATAGAATTAAATACACTTTTAATTTGGAATTTTTTAAACCTGTCCATTTTCTCCTTTTTCGATTCCCAGAAGAATGAACGGATCAAACGGGGCGTCATTTATAGCTGATAGTGGTCGTGGCCCAGATGTATTCCTTCTACGACCTTCCTTTCGGAGTTCAGGTCTAAAACCGGAGAAAATTCAGAATAAATATTGGCCGAGACATGAAACGAGTAGCGCTGTTAATTACTTTCCGTTTTTGCCCTTGCAGTACGGCAGGGCAGAGAATATAAAGAAGGGTACTTTCTGTGATACCAAGACAATTCTCTCATCTTTATACTGCCGATTTTTGTGCTCTGTTGTACTCAGAACCTTAACCTCTCTACAATCAGTGGTGATTTGGACGTTCTTTCCACGGCCTGGAGTTAAGCTTTCAGTGCTACTATCATCTGTAATGTGATTAAATCCAGTGCCTAAATGTGGACGTTTCGTGGCAACTGCAGAACTTCCGCGCAAAGGTGCGGTATTCAAACGAGTCCGACGTTCAGGAATGCAAATTGCATCGCTTACATTGCTTGAAGCCCTGTTGGTAAAAATAAAGCATATTATTTATAAGTTTATTAAAACAAAATATTTTATTAAATTTCTGTTTTTCATTAGTGTTAATTTATAATAAATAACAGACTTGCAGTCTACAGGGTGTTTCGTACATAGAATGCCAAAATAAGTAGGATGAAAGATGTCAATCTCAATCGTTTGGGAGTTACAGGGTGATTCATAAATTCGAAATGCTCATGATATAAGCACATCAATATTTTATTAATATCTTTTGATTTACCCAACGCAGCGACATCAAGCCCACATCAAAAATCTACTATCTCAATGTCCTTCTCAAAAATGTTAACAATATTTATCTACCTATTAACCACTGCACGCACACTCAATTCCGAAACTGAAAAAATGTTTCGCAATTTCCTAAAATTCAGAATTTCCCCAAATTATAATTAATTCACCTGTGTTTTTATTTTTATTGAATTGCCCATCTTATAACTTCTCCAAAAACGTACAACATGTTCAAGAAAAGTCAGTATCATTGAACACACTGGCTAAAAACGACTATTAAATAAATTACACTAACCTTTTTATAACTTGTTTCCAGCAGTAATGAATTAATTAAGAAGTTTAGGATACGGATAAAATATATACAGGGTGTTTCACATAACGTATGCCAAAATGAGTGGTGTAAACGATCTGTACAAAAAATTGTATGAGAGGGGGGCCATATTAACCGTTTAGGAGTTACAGGGTGATTCATAAATTCAGAATTTTCATAATATGCACATCATCAGTTTATTTTTATCTTTTGATCTACTCAACGCAACAACATAAAACTCACACCAAAAAACTACTATTGTAATGTCCTTTCCAAAATGTTAACTATGTTGATCTACCTACTACCACTGTAGCTATCGTCACTTGCGAAACTGAAAAAAAAATGTTAGCAATTTCCTAAAATTCAGGATTTAGCGACCTATTTTGACAAGAAATCGTCCAATTAGAATGTCGCGCAGTGTTGTTTACAATACCTACGCACAAACAATACCTAACCGCACAGTGTCCCGGCTTTCTCCCCTCTCTTACGTACGTATGTTGATTAGTGCGCTTAAATCAAAGTCAGTGTTTTTCATCTGATGTGCCAAGGTCAAGGACTCATTACGTGCGCTAAAATGAGTTCCGAACCGGAGGCGACTAATTCGACTTCCAGTACGTCTGAGGCTCTGAATGCTGCAGAAACACACAGTGTGTTTGTTCAAACTTTGATGATGATGTAATAAATATGATGTATTTTATTCACAATGCTGTACGCAATTCTTACTATCGAACAAAAGTCAGTCAAAAACAAACAAAAATTACAGACTTTCTATGTCAGTAAATCATATGAATTTACATGCATAGAATGTAGTGTGCAATGTTTATCTTCCATCAAAGTTATATTTTGTTTATTTAATATCAATTTTTTATTTATTTATAGAAATTAATCTAACTATGTATATTTCTCTTTCATAATTACAATAATATTAATACATAAAAACAAGCTTAAATTCATTCGTCGGTGTTCGTTCGTTTTGTGCGTCTTCCGGTTAGTACGACTAAGCGTCGATGGTCCGTTGAGGATCGTTATATCCGGATTCTACTGTAAATCCGTACCCAAGGGGTTAGGATAAAAAACATATAAGTGGGGATTTTGTTATGTTCATTTAGATAAAAAGAAACTTGTTTGAATCCGCGATAAATTGGGCATTTGGTTGTGATCCCCAGAACATATAAGCTTCATGGACTGATTTATCATAAATACCCAAATTATAAACTAAAGACAACTTCAGTTCTGCTTAGGAAAAAAAACGAAGAATCAAATCGAATCGAATAATTTGTTTGAAATGAGTCAAAAGAATCTTTTGTTTTTATAAGCTGGACTGATTACGCAGTTCTCAATCCCCAAAGAAAAATAGTAGAATCAGTTACAGCTTTCAAATGTGCTCTATATGGGAAATCTGTATTTTTTGCTTTTCTAATTTTATACTTTGCACGACTTAACATTTAAGTGTATCTAAAAAATGAAATCATCCTAATTAATTCGGAGAAAGAAAGACAATTAATTAAGCAATTTGGAGAACTAAGCTTCAGCAGCAGCTTAAAACGAACTTTGCTGCGGTCCGAGCATTGGAAATCGAAAGGAAGTAACACTGCCTTCATTTAAGAATTTTAACGAATCTTCATTTAATAGCAAAAGTACATATTTTGGATAATCGTCAATACCCCCATAATTTCATGCCAGTGCTGGGCTTACAAGATGCAGGTTATGGAAATCGGAAAAACCGTACATTTGGAGCTGGAGAAAAGTAACTGTACGTTGAATCGGGCCACCCTGTATATATTATTGAAAATACCCAAATTACTCGAGGGAAAAATCACCTGCAGCCACTCCTCCTTCCAATTGAAATCGGATTTTAAATAGTTTTATAAAATGATTTCATTGGTAAGTTATGCACACATATACAGACGTAATTTTTCGTTATAGTTTTCATTGCAAGTACTTAATAAGACCTATATTTCTTTTCTTTACTTTTCACTGTACAATATACGCCTTTACACCAATTTTCATCTTAAAAAGTTGCAAAACTGGAAGATTAATAAAACTCACGGACTGACGTGTATGGCCTGAGTGGGTCATATATAGGTTCTTTTAAATGATGTGTTACTTTGACGCAAACAGCTCTTTTGTGCTCAAAAAATCAACATTAAAGATCGATGTTATGCTGACAACCCAGAAACAATTCAGGCGTTTAAGCACAATATTGATCGAGCTATTCTTGAAATAAGGCCTCAAATCAAAAATGTGTCGTTTCCCGATCATCTTCTCCGCCGCAACACGGCATAATGAAGCAGACCGGACAACAATGCCTTTTGAGTCCTAGATCGCATTAGTAAAAATTATATATCTCGGTATTTGTGTACTCTCATTTGGTGGTGTCCAAAAAAAACATGACTTAGGTTAGCATTTTTAAATTAGAGTATAGAATAGTGTTTTTATAAGGTTTTTTAACGTTTAATTCTGTTTAACTAACTACTATTTAAGCAATGTTTGAGTGATGAAAAATTAATCATTGCGTATTAACCCATTAATGCGCAAAACGAGGATTTTGTGCACGCAAGTTCAATTGTACGATTCGAATAGAAAATTGGGGCCAATTTCCTCCAAATTCGTATATAAGGGGTTTTTGGGGGTGCTCTTTCAGAATATGGCATTTGTTTTGCATAAAAACTTCAAAAACCCTATTATTTTTTGGGTTTCTTCAAAAAAGTGCCGATTTTTTTGGGTCATTTTTCGTCTCAAAGTCGATTATCTTGTCGTTGCTGCTATTGAATGATCATATAACTACCAGAAATCGCGGTCCGAATGTCTACACTTTCTCAAACCATAGTTTTGATTTTTTTTTTTCGCTTTGGTTTTTGCAAAATGGCCATTTTGTACAGCAATGTAGTAAAAAACTTCGCGATTTTTTTACACGAAAAGGATCAACTTTACAAAATAAATGTATATGATAAAAAGTGCTTATAATTAGCCAAGGAAAACATGTAAATTTTTTCAGAATTGTTTGGACTATTTTTGGTTTTTTGGATTTGGCCAATTTTTGAAAAATCCAAAAATGTCTCGAATAATTTTTTTATGATGAAATTTGGTGATATTTTTTGTGTAAAGTTGATTCTTTTCGTGTAAAAAAATCGCGACGGTTTTTATTACATTGCTGTACAAAATGGCTATTTTGCAAAGAGCAAAGCGAAAAAAAAAATTCACAACCATGGTTTGAGAAAGTGTAGACATTCGGACCGCGATTTCTTGTGGTTATATGACCATTCAATAGCAGCAACGACAAGATAATCGACTTTGAGACGAAAAATGACCCAAAAAAATCGGCACTTTTTTGAAAAAACCCAAAAAATAATAGGGTTTTTGAAGTTTTTATGCAAAACAAATGCCAGATTCTGAAAAAGCACCCCCAAAAACCCCTTATATACGAATTTGGAGGAAATTCGCTCCAATTTGTTATTCGAATCGTACAATTGAACTTGCGTGCACAAAATCCTCGTATTGCGCATTAATGGGTTAAGTAAACAGCTGGTTGAATGCCAGTTAAGCAGTTTCTATAAGTAGGGCTGTATACGTTCCAATGTTACTCTCCGCCTTTGTCTAACAATTTTGATAATTAAATTAAGATTGTTTTTGGGGCTCCCTTCATCTGCCCATCCGTGCGTCTCTGGACTTTACTTTAAAAAATTAGAAATTGTTCATCTGCCACTTATCAAAATATAGTTGGACATATTTAGCGAATTTTTTATATGGACTTTGGGACTTTGAACCTCTTCTGTCATTTTGCAAAATTCAACTTGACTGTTTAAAAGCTAGAGGCACGTTGCAGACGGCCATGCGCGTAAAATCATTATGTTCCGTTTTCACTATTTCGAAATCCGAAAAAAAAAAAATTAAGATTGGAACGTAAAACATACCATAATTACTTGCGTATGATTAAGTTTACCTAAAATTGCTATTAATCTTTACAAAACCTCTTGTTAGAGGATAGGAAATCTGAAAATAAAATAATTTCCAATTTTAAAAATATCATCCATATTAATTTCCATGGAATATTCTTTTCTGCTTGCAACTGAATAACATGGTAACGTTCACTGAGTGATTAACAACTAGATAATCTAGATAGACTTTGTAAACACTTAAACCAGAGAACGAGATGAAATGCTGCAAAATAAACAGATGAACATTTGTAAAAAAAAATTAAAATAAAGCGATATATAAGCAGAAACTGAATAACATTCTTTAGTCTACATCAGTACATAACTTGTTTTTGTCTCTATCGCTTTATTTTAAATTTTTACAAATCCTCACCTTTTTAATTAGCAAAGAATAACTTTCTTTAGTCTATTGTACTGAGTTGTAGACTTGTGAATCGGTGATGAATTCAATGCATAATTAAAAAATTGTTGCACACAGAAATCAAATAGTTTTGTCTGCAGACTCGTCTTAAAAAAATTTCAATTGGCTTCAATTTTATGAATTGGTCGCGTATACTTTGAAAGTGAAACACAACATTTTGCTGGAACTAAAGCGAATTGTTTTGTTTACTTTGTATCCACAAAGAGTGCAAGTGTTTGTAAGTGGAGTAAAAACAAATACCAAAATAAAGTTTTTGATAGACAACAGTAAACCAGATAAAGAACTTTTCGTATTCTTTTGTAAAGAAGCTTATCATTTGTACCAACATGAAATCTAAATGTGTGGCGCTTTAAGTATTGTTAAATAATGAAAAATAGGCGATTTATAATTTTAGGAAGATATGAACGAATAATATGTTTGTAAGAATATTTTTATCATTAAACAATGAATTTCAAACTTTACAAAAAAAATTATTTCAGTGAATAATTATAAATATGACTAGTTAAAGTATATGGAATGGCAGCACTATTCGCAAAGCTTGATGGATGCACGGGCGGTCGAACTTTTCAATGTGTTGTGTTGATTTATTATTATCTAACGCGATAACCCGCGCTTTAAATAATCGCATTTTTTCATACTAACTACGTCAAACTGCTTTTATCCAGCTTTCTAACCGAGCTTATTCCAAAAAATATTATACGGAAAGATATATGCATTAGTTTTCAGCAATACAAAAATGCTTTTTTCCATTTTTATTAAGGCATGGCTGGCGTGAATAAAAAATAATAATTTATGAACTTATATTTTGATGGTTATCTTGAAAGCAAAGAGTACTACTATTCAGGGTTTCTGTTCCGGAAATTCCTTGAAACGATTTCCTGGGAATTGGATCGATCTACACACTTTCGTTCCCGGGAACAAAAGGTTAAATGTTAAAGAGTCCAATATTGATTTGGTATACCAACTTATTATCCACAGCTTAAGGATTTAATTTAAAATTATTAATTAAAAAGGAAATAAGCCAACAAATTTAATATTAATTCTGTTGACTATTATATGCTCATATGGATAATTGAAGTATTGTAACTATCTTTCATATATTTCCACTTCTGACAAATTTTCAATATGATTTTTCTTGACTTTTTCAAAATTTCAAAAACTTCATAAAACAATGAAATAAAGACAAATACATTATTAAAAATATTCATTCTTGGTCTATACATTTATATAGGTCGTAAAACAAAAAGCTCGGTATATACGTAATTTAAAAGAAACCGACATGCTTTACATGGCATGAATCATGAATGGTAATGACTCACAAGGAAACGTTCTCAGGTGTGTCTCACCGATTTTGATGAAATTTTAAATATATTACAGAGTATCGAAAAATAAGAGACACGTATTTTTTTTTTTTATCTGCGGCTACGCACATTTACTTTTATTTATTGTTTTTTTAAAATAAAAATTGGTGTATTTTCGCCGATTGTGAACCGATTGTAATGATACTTTTTTTTATTGAATAAGGTGATCTCATTTTAATTTGAAAAAAAAAATATCCCACCTCTAAGGTCGGAAAATGATGGGAATTGAATTGAATTTCACCCACTTCCCGTTAACAGATTTTAATAAAGCTTGCCACATAGATGTAGTTCCAATGAAAATAAAATATTATGGGGACCTAGGCCTGATCTGATGATGGAAATGGCAACTAACAACTAAAAATTGAAAAATAAATGTTTACAAAAAACCGACTTCAAAACTTTGCCTATACAGTAGAGACTCGATTAACCGGCTAATTGTTGTCGTAAGCATTCGGATAATCGAAAATCTGGATAATTGAATGTATGAAGAAAAGCGATTTTTGTACATACAATACATATTATTAATACATAATGCTAGATTATTCAAAATAACAAAAACAAATTAAACTTATCAACAAAAATCAGTGTTTATTAAAAGAATAGAAATACATTTTCGTATACGTATGTACCTACATACATATTTTCTTAAATTACTAAAATATTGAAATCTTAATCATGAAATAAAATAAATACATATGTAATGTAGTTTAATTTAGTTTAAAATATTTGGTAATTGTCATTTGGGGTAAACAATTTTTTCTTTTCATTGCTGCTACATTACGAATTCGTTTTAAGGGGCCCGAACACTGTAAACTGCGATTTTTCATATGTTTTTTATTTTATTTATTAAAAAAAAAACGGACGTTCCGATTTACATGAAACTTTACACATATGTTAATAAATGTTTAGATTATCGAAAAAAAAATTTTTTTTTTTTGGCGGCCATGTTTGTATTCTGTAGCTGATCCAAAATGTCGTCTTTTTAAAATGACCCTTGTCGCGTTGACAGCAAATCAGCATAACGGAGCCTCCTAGAGCAAAAACCAAAAAAGATTCTTGAAATATACATTACTGGCTACTGTTTGACGTAGGGGATTTTAAAAATATTGATTAGAAAAAAAATGGCGGCTGTTTGAAGAAAAAGTTTTTTTTTTCGCGTAAAATTTTGCACTAAATTATTTATAAAAAAAAAAGTTTGGCATATATCGAAAAACGGCTACGTCGAGCAGAAGCGACACTATTCCCGAATAGAATGCAATTTGAATCAGGTCGATCGGATAAAAACTTTTTCAGTTATGCTGTCAACGCGGTCAAAAAACATGGTTTCGAGCAAAGCAAACAGAAGAATTTACCATACGCGCACAGTGCTCCGAAACGCCAAATATGCTCAGCCGACACGTCAGCGTCTGGCGCTCTTTTGAAATACTTAGAGTTCGAATTTTTGTTTGTAACTTTACATACATGTTCTTCGATGTCTAAGCTATTGATTTAGCAAATAAAAAAAAAAATCGATTTTTCGACAATTTACAGTGTTCGGGCCCCTTAATTGTAGTAAACTCACAGTATAGACACTCTGTTTTTCGAACCATGTTTGACATTAGCTCATTTATATCCTCCAAAATAGAATCATCCGTATTGGTTATTGAATTTATGTTCTCCCGTTTTAGTATTCTGTTCCAAGCTTTGTAAAGTCTTCGTTTCATCAAATCCCACGCATCTACAGCCATGTAAGAACACTCCTTTAAATTCATTTCCTTGAAAAATGAGAAAACGAATTCTGCGTTATCTTCATCAACAGATAACAATCTACGTAAAAGTTATTTTCTATAAAGTCGTTTTAATGTTTCAATAACACTTTGATACATTGGTTGTATCACGGATGTCACATTAGGAGGCAGAAATTTGACTTGAAAGTTTCAATTTTCTCTCTCTAACAAGTTCAGCCGATGATGGGTTGGCGCATTATCCAGTAAAAGTAGGACATTTCCTTGTTTACCAATTTCGTTTTGATATTTTTTTACTTCAGGAATAAAAGTGTTGTCATAGCAGTCAATGAATATTTGAGTGTTCATCCATGGGCTTTTTTGGTTTTATTAATTAAGGGTACCCTGATATTTTTGAAGCATCTGGGGTTTTAGAATTTTCCAATGAGGAGCAAAGGTATTTTATGGGTCCCGGTAGCGTTAGCGCAAACTAATATTGTTACTCGCTCTTTACTAGTTTTATATCCTGGAGCTGAATTCTCTCGCTGAGAAACTAAAGATTTTGACGGTAATGATTTCCAATTTAATCCGGTTTCATCAGCGTTATAAACAAAATCCAAGTCGTAGTCATTTTCGTCGAAATTCTTTCTTAAAACCATCTTTAAAGGAATTGCTGCATCTACATCAGCTGACATTTTTTCATCTTGTATAAACTTAAACATACAGTACAAACTTAAACATAGGCCAAGTTTTAAAGTCGTTTTTAATATTTTTGTAAAAATATACTTTATTTCATTATTTTCTTGATCTTTGCTACTCTTTTCTAAGTTTTTATATTATTTGGCTTATTATTCGCACTTTTGTTAAGTATTTTTCTTTTTCTTTTAGTAGTCTGTAATGATTTGTAACCTGTAGATGGGAAATAAATAAATAAATAAAAACATAAATAAAAGAATCAACTTTTTTATCTTCAATTTTTTTATAAGTTAGGAACTTTTCCGACATTGATAATTTTTATTTTTTTGGTATTGGGAAAAATATAGATAGTTTTCTAAATATTTTCAAAACTTCAAATATCACCGTTTATTTTTTACATGAACATAAACTGTTATGACATCAATAATTTCGTATAACAACTTTTTCCCCTTGTGCTCTCCTTAAATTAACATTCGAAATTTGAGGAATGCGATAATTTATAAGATGAATAAAAATTATTTTTAGTAATAAATAATACGGAAGAAGATGAATACTTGATTCCCTTACGAACCTGTTCTACATATTATGACAAAACAGCTCTTGTTTAGAATTGTGCAATCAATTCAATACCACTTACAGTTTTTTCGCAAGCTTTTCAAGTTTTTCGCATTTATCGGTTTATCACAATAATAATTTGTAATATTTTTGGCACTGCATTCGAAATATGTTAAAGCATATATTTCTCAATATATAATACGAGTATATAACAAGGTAAAATGCCACATTAAAAAGAACATTGTGACGGCAATGGCAGAACAGAGTTTAAAGGATTTTTATTTAAAAATTACTTTTTGTTGCATAATGTTGAAGAGGGCAACGTCCAGGTTTGCAAGTCGAAACACAAGCACATGAAATTAAGGGGACTGTCCGATTTTTTAAGCCAAAAAATAGGTAATTTTAATTATTTTTTTTCAAGAAAACTACTGAAGGTATGACAACGATTTTTTTTTTAAACATTTTATTGATCCTTCGACTACATTAGAGAATTTTGTTGAGTCACTCCGGAACCGGGAACCCCCCCCTCCAGCTCTTCAAAGTTTGCCGCTCCATCCGCTGGTTGCGCGAGTCTTTTTGCCTCAGGTGAACAAAAATGAAAAATTCATAAATTTATTAAAAATTTACACTATTTAGCCCATTGTAATAGGGACAGTTTTTAAAATGGGAAAAAACATACAAAATGGCGGACACTTGAAAAAAAAAGTCGTTTTTTCGTCATTTTTTTTTTAGTTTTTTGGCAATATCTTTGAAAAAAAAAAAAAAAAAATGTGATTCTATTACAATGGGCGTATATATTATAATAATAAGTGTGCCAAGTTTCAAGATAAAATCATGAGCCGTTTTCTTGTAATTAGCGCAACCGCCATCAATTTCGACGAACGGAGAAATTCACCGTCAAAGTTTAAAGTGCATTTTGGCTAGAAAAAAGTGTATTTTCTCACGAAGAAAGTGGACTTTAGTCGGGATTTTTTTTACTAACGTCTAAACTAAATACCTACCTCCTTATATTTCATTCATCAATTCAAGGCCACAAATCCGAACGCTATTCACACGCGTTTCATAGCTCGCACCTGCTCTCCGGCTCATCGACTCAGACGGCCGCGCGACGGGAGGCACGCCTCTTAAATGACCTGTAACTTTTGAACCGCTCAAGATATCGGTTCCAAATTTTTACAAGTTATTTTTAAAAGTATAAACTATTGATTAAGCGAAAAAAAAAATTGATTTTTTGAAGCAAAAAAATCGGACAGTCCCCTTAATATCGGCACATAAACCAATAATTGCTAAAACGAAGAAAGAACGCTATTAAAAAATATGCTGCTGACTCATTGACAGAACTAATTTTCTTAAATACTAACCTAATATAATTAAATCTATACAAATATCTGAAAACTAAATCAAACATAAGAAATGCTAGAATTGCAGAAATTGATGCGCTTGCCACCCGAGCTTATCTTCCCCAGGAGAGTGCTGAAAATGCAAGATTTCTGCGCTGCATTCCCACGGAAGCATGCTGTGCGTCGCGATAAACAAAAGTTTCACATTATTTGCTGACGCATTGTTATATAACTGAACACAATATTATGTTTTCGCATACTACTTTCAATAGTCTTCAGTTATGTTCCAAATATATTCAATGTATAATTACTTAACAATTTCTTAATGTTTTTTTCAAATTATCGTAATATAACTTTCTTCCCATAAACGTTAACTTCCCCGTTTTGCCCAGATTTCTCTTACTTATAACAAATAAATAAAAAAATACTTTAAATAAACCGTAAAAATTAGTTAATTCATTCAAACACAAATAAAAATTCCTTCTTTTAATAACACAAATTTGCGATAAAAAAAAGTAGTTTTGTTTGTTACAACTGTTTTTCATGCTATTCGAGGTGCTAAATACGAAACTCAAAATGCTCCATTTCGACACTTTGCGAGAAAAATAGTGAAATTGATTACTTTTGTTAAAAAAATAAGTTTCGCAGGAGCTCAAAATGATGCTCGGATGAATGCTTGCCCCTAAGCTGTAACTACTACTAATATTTGTGGGGAAGCCGGTTTTACAGTGGACTTAATTCTCTCATTGTTGTATGAAAGATAAGCTATTTGAATAAATAAAAAATACATACCCTGCCGGACAATAGCATAGGTTCGGCTTAAAAAATGGACCTACCTCAATATTTTTTTATACGTTGAAGGGTTATGAGAGATAATAGTTCATAGGAAATGTTAGGTAATTACCTGAGTTGGTACCATTCTATGAAATTTTTTTCTGAAACTAAGCTCATATGTTTATTTACACGATACCAAAACACAAGCAAACGTTTTTAAAATTTGTGTCTGTCTATCGGTCTGTTTATTCCGGCTAATATCGGTAACGGCCGAGGCAAATTCGATGGACTTTCACTGGAAGGTAGAGGATTTTATTGGGCTTAGACTACTTTTTATCCCAGGAATGTTTTGGTTTGCACGGGAAAAATCGTCGCAAAGCATTAAACAATTTAATTTATTCTGCAACAATTTTACTGCGCATGAATTCAAACAAAAATTGAAACCATTTCATTCATTCTGCAAGATACATGCATGACCCATGACATGAGACGTGACATGACCATGATATGGCACATTACTTGACATATGACAGGATTCATGTCATTATGCATGGAAGAAGACTTTACCTGACATGACACAAGACGTGATACAAGAGACTGCACTTGGCATGGTATAGAGTTAGGTGAGTGTTTCCAACAAGAAGAAGAAAAGTGAGATATAAAATCTATTATATTTCGTTTGGTATGCATGACCAGCCAAATTAAGTGTATGGTCTTGTACTATATTTCGACTATAACTTGAAGCACTGTTCAGGACAAGAATTTATTTTAATTTGAGCTTTAGACCACTCTTTTATCTTCCCAGTTAGTTATATTTTTACTGCACTTTTTATATCTTCATTTTAAAGTCATATTCTGATCAAGTTTTGCTTTCTTTAAAATAATGATTGCGCCCTGATAACGCCGAGGAAGATGAAGCAGCTAGTCATTAAGGGGGTATCCCACTCTACAGGCCCTTGAATTGAACGTTTTTTTCAGGGAGTTGAACAAGAAAATACAAAACATTTAGAGTTAAACATAATAATCCTCTTATTATATGATCTTTAATGAATATTTTGAGAAAAAAATTTTTTTGAGTGGTTGGGTCAGGGCAGGCTTGCTACTGGGACTCATACCTAAGGAACGGTGTGCACGATACCAGCCAAACAAATAATCTAAAAATTATGAGATTGCACATTAGTACTCTTTATATATGTGGCTATGGCATGAGTGTGGCACATTTTGAAAAAAAAAAATTTTTATTCATTTTTTTAATTTTTTCTACTATAAGTTTTATGTTTTAGTTGATTTTTTACTGTTAAAATATGGGATACAAGCTATGTAAATGTAAAAATGCCTCATTTGCTCCACTTAAGTCATAGAGACAAAGCTAACACAGCTTGTACCAAAATCTGAAATTTTTCGGATGAATGGTTTTCTCAGACGGCATTTAAGTTAAAGTTAAGAGTGGTGGAGAGCGCGCATCTGCGCACGGAATCGCCTGTAGCAGCGCGAGCTTTTCAAATTTCGCGGCAAGAGATAGCTTAAACGATTCAGGAAAGAACACAGAATTTTTCAAAACTAAAAAAAAAGCATTTTTTGAATGTTCTAGAGTGGGATACCCCCTTAAGTAATAAAATAACAATAAGCAAAAATATAAATATATATTTTTATTTCACTATTTTATAACAATTTTTTTTTGCGCATCGAAATTACGGCTGGCTTAGTTAAAAGCACTAGACTATTAGGGTAAGAACACAGCGAGCAGGTCGCGGTCGCAGTTTAGGTGACTATTCAGCTGACTGAGAGAACAAAGTAGGTATAATAAGCTGTTAACTCAGCAGCCGCGCTATGTGTTTCCCCACTTATTATACCTACTTTGTTCTCTCAGTCAGCTGAATAGTCACCTAAACCGCGACCGCGACCTGCTCGCTGTGTTCTTACCCTTAGGTTTGAAACGTTTTAGGTATTTATACTATCCACAAGCATTTAACCAGAGCTTTACTCTAAAAAGCGAAAAAATGTTCAAGTCAAGTCAGTCAAGTGAAGACTGGATTATCCATGTTAATTTACCAACGCTACGAGCTGTATTAAGAGCATTATCTGATGATCTGACAGATATATGTATATATTATATAAATGCAATACCGTTTATTCAACAATTTTGCTCAGTCTCTTATACTTATATTATTAATTTTAACTTATCTTTATCTCAGCTTGGTGTGAGTGAAGAACAATTGAAATGTTGATAACGTTGTTGCTACGTCTACAATTCGGATTTTACGGGGTGAATTGTTTGCTTGCAGCTATTGTTTCTGTCATCGTGATTCAACGATTTTAAAAGTTAATGAAATTCAGTACTAATTTTTAGGATTGGACTTGAATTTGGTCGGTTTAGTTGAAGCAAATTCGTGATGCAGCCTTCTCTCTTGTAGTTTTGCGTCCAGTGAAGGCTGATATTTTCATCAAGATAGAAAATGAGCACTAAATGCAAAGCAAATGACTGTTTTGTAGCCCCCAAAAGTCAAATTTTTCACGCAATGCCCCTGTAAAGGCTCTGGTACAATTTGACATCACCCGAAAAATTAATTAAAAATGTCTTTTATTTTTTTTAAATGACTAGTCTACTTCAATCATGTTCTCCATTAGAACGTATTTTGAAGGGAAAATGCTTCACTCGCGTACGTATATCCGATCCTATTTCTCATCAAATCGAATGAATTTTTAATAGCATATTCTGATTTAAAATTAGAAATACTATACTACTATAATAAGGCCAAAAACAAGCAAATTTTCGAGAATTTTGTTCGCAGCTCCTTTATGAAATATACTTACAAAACTTTTTTCAAAACATTATTTAATTGTTCGAATACAAAAAAAAAATGTTTTTCCCAATTCTGATTTTTTTCTTCTAATTTATAGAGGGTGCCAAATTTGTGTGCTCCAAAAATCCTTGTCCAATTGCGGACAGTTAATCTCAGGATTGGTAAGTCTGAAACAAAACATTCAAAAAGTTTCTTAAAGAGGAAGGTTTCGGACAAGGTAATTTACCACCATTAAAAAAGAGTCGATTTAAAAAACCACCGTAGATGTTTGAAAAATGACCCTTTTTTCATAGTTTATTCCTTGCTACATTTTTTGTTTTTTTGCCAAATTGTGGTCAATTACCCTGCAGGACATGTTAATATAAACAAAAAGTGCTAAGAATTTTAGAGTAAAAATTTCGTCATAAATAATTAATATTCTGTTTGTCTTTGAACTAGGCCTCAAGAAACCCATTCATGAACTTCTAAAGTGCCTACCGCCGACTTAAATGTTTACTACGGATAAATAAATAAATAAAATATAATAATAAAGTAAATGTAAGAAACTGGAATTCCAATCGTCTCACTTAAAAGCATGCAACAGAAAGGAATTAAATTTGTTGAGCATATATATTTATGGGAACATAAGCACGATAAGAACCATTAACTTGACCTCTACGTCTCTCTACATTCGGGAACCATGAATGCTTTCATGGTCGGGAACATAAATGATCAAAACTTTCTCGGGCTAAATGGTTTTGTTTTCAATCAGAATACCTCGAAATTTCCATCTTAACAATTGCAGGAGTACAACTACGAAAGAGACTTGATTTTATTTTGAAATCCCAAACGTTAAGATATTCAGATATTCATTAAAAAAAATTGAGAATTGCGATTCGCTATCACCTCATATGCTTCAGCGGAACATGATTTGAAATTGGATACCTCCAAAGAAGACCCAAAATACTTCTTGTACTGGTCAGCATAAAGCAAACTTGAGACCACAATAGAGGTGAAAACCTGCTTGAAGTAAAATACATGCTGACCATAAAAACTGGATTCTTATGCAATTAAGAACAAAAAGCAGAATGCGAAATAAAATCATGAAAAAACAAATTGAAGATAATATAAATAGAAATAGAATTTTCCTAATTGAATATCTTAGACTGATAGATAGTATGTTAAGTTCTTTGCGCACAAAAAACATTTGCCGATATTAATATACAAAATTCTTTATTGATTTTAAAAGGGTATTTCACTTTAAGTACGTACACCACATTTATTTATGAACTATCTCGAAATCTATAGAATTTTGATAAAATGTCAGGAACAAAAATTATACAAAAAATAAAAATGATTTAAAACAACCAATTTGACTTTGAAATGACCTTATGGCTTTGACTAAACGTCACGCAAAGCCACAATCAGATGAAACTGCATAACTTTTGATTTAAGGCCATTAAAAGAAATTAGGGAGTTATCATTTAAAAATGGACACCCTGTATATACATATAAATAAAAATCTGATTACTAGCAAGATACTGAGTAAACGAAATATTTTAGCAATCGAAAAATTTAATTAAACCTGAACATACGACTGAATAGCCCTTTTTATGAAATTGTAAACAAACAAGAAAAATGATTTCTCTAAAAATTACCTGAGAGAGATAAATTTCCAATAAATAAATTAAAGCAGATTAAAATCAATATGTTCACGTAGCTGTTAAAACAATGAAACTTTGATGAGACAGGCTAATAAATTCTGGAATTGGTTCCATAATGTATCAAGCAACGATTTGAAGCGCATTTATGGAAGGAAAACAGCAATGCGGTGGGAGTCAATATTACCCTGCCAATAATTAAAAACGAAAGTGGTCAATTATATAAGTTTTAGTCTGACTAGGTGGGGGCATAAGGAGTGGACAACACAATTACTGCAAGTCCCCCCAAAAGTAAAGGTAAGAACCTAGCCTCAACTGCTTCAACGTGATTATTGAAATCGAGACCACACACAAGAAGATGGGTAGAACAAAGGGTTCTTTCAACACCGGGAACTGCGAGTGAATTCGGGCTGAAAACTTCTCAGAATTCCAGCTGCTTATTATTAGTTTTAGTCTAAGCTTAGTTTAAGTTTTGTAGCTTGTATTAAGCGAATTAAATAAATAAATAAATATAAGCGCCTAACGTGAAGCATTAAACTTACCATAAACAACATAATTTGTGATTTTCTAAGCACCTTTATGATAAGAAATAAGAATAATGAATAATGAAAAAAAAAATAATATTTAAAAAACATTTTTCTTTTCATATACATTCAAAATAAAAAATTAAGAAAAATTGTTTTTTCATATACACCTTCGAATGGCGTATCATTGGATACGTCTTTAAAAATGCAATTAAAAATAGTCCGCAATACACCACCCCTTTTTTTTGATTACTAACAAGCTAAATTCTCGTGAGCAGCTTTCTTTCGTCGAGACGCCCAACTTTTCTACCTGCGAAAATTCTCGGTAGAGGTAACTAAGTAATTGCGAGGGCGTTAAACATGTCGATCTGGTGAATGAAACATTTTTAATACCAACAGTTATTTTTATAGTTGAATCTAGAGATAATGTGATATCAAACACGAAAAAACGTTTGTCCTACAAAACCCGTGGGTTGACGGCGATAGTCCCCCACCCTCAACATGTCGAAATAATGAGCAGTCCAAAGTGACTACTAACCACCTGATTTGGCATCGCTTAATGAATGTATTTTAAATTAAATGTGGTATGTTTGTCCAGTCCTACGAGCGGAAGTTGTCAAACGAACTGCAATTTGACAACTTTCGCTCGTAGGACTGGACAAACATACTGCTAAATTTGTAGGACAATGTCGTCATCTAATTTTAAATACATTCATTAAGCGCAAAGGATTCTAGAGTGTCCGTAGTCTGTGCGCGTATACAATACGTAGTTCAAGTCCCCATTTTTTGCCAATTGCATTCTTGCACCAGTACATGGTCGTTGTAGCCTTGCGTACCCTTTCTAGAATGTTGACTTTCCAATCTAGCTAGACCGTTGACTCTCTGATCTGCTCTGAAGAACAGCCAGGAAAGTGGGTATCGGTCAGAAGCTCGAAAATGTCTTCCAATTTGCTGCAGAAGCCCTCCCATGAGGTTCGCCTAGCTTTCTGTAGCAGTTTTTTAAAATTTCTAAGGCTATCCTTATAGCATGACCATTCATTGTTCCGCTTAGCCATGTTGAACTGCTGGCGACATTCTTTCCCTGGGGATATAATTTCCATCTACCACCACGGAGGTCTTGGCTTCCCCCTAGATCTCCTGGTAGGGCACGAATTCCGCATTGCCTTATTACATGCTTTTGTGAGAGTCTCTACCGCTCTATCCACGTCTTGCATGGAGTAAATCGTGGGCGGTCCCTCGTCGGGAAGAGTTTTTTTCACAATGATACTGTATTTATTTATTTATTTATTTATTTAGAAGACAAGAAATATTGTCCTTTCTGCGATAATTAAGAACAAAATGTTATATTCAGTTTTAAGCTTATTATATATTTACTTTTTGATGGTTGATAACAATTTTCGTGGTTTCCGGCGAAATCCAGTAGTTTCTCCTTTTGTCTGGTAGTTAAGAGAAGCGTTTCCTTTGTCTAGAATTTAATTTTAACATTAACTTTAACTTACATCTACACCTTATATGCAATATCCTTTGTTTACCGAACGCTTACAAATGTCGATACAATGTTATTTTCCAACAGGATCCTTCAATTTTGCAGTAATTTCTGCTTCCGTCATTTGCCGTTGCTGCTTCACAATTTTCTTTAACGAACGAAGACTAAAGCTGACACTATAGGATGTAGCTTTATTTTTTTCTTTGCTTTTACACCGCCAGTTGTTTTAAATATTTTAATTATGTTTCGGACCATTGATCATGATATTCTTAAACTTAAACCTATTTAATATGCAGATTTTCCCTTTTGATAAGCATTAACCATAGCTTTCCTAATATCTTGAATTAAATTTTTTCCGCTGGTCATTTTATTTGAACTTACTTTACGTAGGGCCTTCACTTCAATAAGCTACGTTTTGCGAAATAACAAAAAACAAATCGTAACTGTAAACAAAATGAATTTTAAGTAATGAGAACAGTTCTACTAGAAGAAAGCCCGAGTAGACGAACTACTTTGTTAATGATGAATTAATGTTGTTCATTTTTATCAACCATCAAAAAGTAAATAAAATAAGCTTAAAACTGAGTATAACATTTTGTTCTTAATTATCGCAGAAAAGACAATATTTCTTATAACTATAATGTGAACAAAAGTTGCAGCACTTTTTCGCTTCTGGAACATAACAGATATTACGCCGGAGCGGGAGAAAAGCTAGGTATACTCTCCATGAAAAGATTGAATGCACACGATTAGACGCAATACACTTTGTAATCACAGTCGGTGTTTTCCAGCTGGAGACATCCGCGCTATTTACCCCAACTCAATAGTGACACTACGCAGCTTATATACAACCCAGCGGCTCACAGTGCGTACAGGGTATTCTAGATGCACCCACAAGGGCATGGAGGTAGTTGGGGCTTGCAAATAGTATAAGATAGCTAGCTGACTACTTACCTGTCTCGCATGGGAGTCGAACTGACTTTTAAAGGGATCTTCGCGCTATCAGAGTCAGAGCTCTCAGACAGCCTGTCGGTGCTTTTGCCAATGGGTCGCTTGACTTTCTTCTTGTCCACTATCAGGTGTGGACCCAGATTATCGGTTTCACTAAAATGACCATCAGCCTCATCGGCGTCGGCCATCTCGAGTGTGCCATCGGCGCTAGTGTCTCCGATGTCAGCGACATTGTTCTGCTGCAGCGGGCAAATGCCAATCGTTGCCCCAAGTCGAGTGTCTCGGTGAGTGCCATCCAGCGAAATATTCGATAGGAACGAGATCGCAGCCAATCTGCGCCTTTGTCTCGTCTTGTTTAGCGAACTTGCCATTTAGGCAGAATGTCACGGGTGAAATGATTTTTTGTTCACTTATTCAGGAGCTCGAGTCCTAAACTGTCTTACCACTTTGCCGTTTTTTTCCTGGTACTTTGCGGCTACTAAACGAATTCATAGAGTTTACGGCATTTCTCAGATAATCGCGAAGAGCACAACACTACCGCGAGCAGTCATTTTGATCGATATCGCTTGAGGCCTGGTTTCTAGAACAACTCGGAACACTCGGGGGCCGTCACAATTTCAGGCGGGCCATCTTCCACCCAATCTTTGCAAGGCACTATGTTTTCTTCACTTTCTAATTTAAGTCACGAGTGACCAGGATTCCTGGTTTCCCAATACAACACGTACAACAAATGCTCAGAAAAACCTACGTGCAGATAAGCACAAGAAGCGGCAATAAAATGAGAAATCTACCGTCACTTAAAACATATATACTATATGACACTTCTTGTTGGGGAAATGCGGTATTTTAACCAATCAGAAATGTAAACAGGCTCATAGTTTGCAGAGCTGTCAGCCAACAGCGCTGCGAGCAGCAAAGTGAAAGAAATCTGAAAAACAAAGAATATAGAAAATGCTTTTACAACAAGTATTCAGTCTACTGAATACTTTTTTCTTCTAACGGCAGGAATTAAAAAATTATGCTAGAAATAAGTAGTCATAAAGAAGGAATAAGAGAGAAAGGCAAAAATTTCGAGGTAAAATTGGAATACACTGTGGTGGCGCATCAATTGAGCGATAATAAAAATTACGCAGACGTTGTTTTTCAAAAAATTAAAAAAGTTGGCTTTACCTTCAAGAAAAAATAAAAAAAAAGTTAGTCTGCCGAGAATTTCGAACAAAACAGTGAATTGTAACAGTAAAAGTAATAAATGAAATTTAAAATTTAAATAATTAAAAAAAATATATAATTCGGTCTTAATTAAATACAGAAGTCTATAAAATATTAATATAATACTACGTGAATATAACACCAACAGGGTGCAGCTCATAAAAGTTTTTTATCACAAAATTTTTCTATGAACGCATTACACACTTTTCCACAGCCACGCCAAACACATTATATTATGCTTACCCATCATTTATCTAAAACAAATTAAATGTTATTTAACCGATTTCTTTTATATCACGCTCAATTTTAAGTTTTTTCACAAAAATGTTCCTCGCGGCAATCAGCTGGGAACTACTGATTAACAGAGATAGATGTAAAAGTCATTGTTCCTGTCTTCGTCTTACCTTCATATTTCTCATATATACCAACCAAAGCTAAACGTCTTATCACAAAATGCCGTTGCCATCTGTCGGACATCGTAAAACTATTCTAACAGCTGATTGCAACGGAAAATAATTTGGTTCATTTGGTGAGGGCGATGAGTGGTGAGAGTTGGCGGGCAATTTGTAAAGGCTGTCGTGTGTGCAAGTGATATTGCAAAAAGCATATGTTTACTTTAATTTATCGATTGGGGGTATCAAAAAGACGTACCTATCACACGCGAAGATGCCACCTTCATTTGGCTATTGGAATGATTTTTTGTAAAGTTGTCTGCCTGCGGGCCTTAAGCAAGAGCGCGATAGCAAGAATTCTGTAAAACTTTGGTCTTACCTTCGAAGTGAGTTTTTGTACGGGATCAGTGCTGTTGATACATGTCATGGGGTGAAAGCATATAAGATATTCTTCTCATTTCGTGTGGTAAAATAACCTCCCCAGAGAAAAATTGTTCGCCTCAATTCACCTCAAGTAAAAAGTTTCCGATTGTCACAGGCCCATTATATATCAGTGTGACGTAATGTCAGTGGAGAGAATACAACGTATAGAACAAAAACCAACCGCCACCAAACGGAAGTGACTCATACCAGAGGAGCATCGATGCGGCCACGTAACTCTACACTCTCGTAGGCTACGTGTATAAACGGTACGGAATGCGCCCATGCGCTCTGTTAAGGAATAGACTAATCCGCTGTGAAAATTTAAAAGTTCAGGATGGCGAACCCTAAATGACGGGCAAAAATCGTTCGATTTCATCGTACAATGATTGTTTTAATGCCACTAATCTTGAATATTTTGAGAATTTGTAAATCCAAGAAGGTGGCGAGCAATATGGCGAGCAACATTTTTGAAATTCAACTGAATTTAATGAAAATTAGAACAAAGGGAATTCTGAGACCATTAATTTCGAATCTACTTTGAAAATTTTTAAATCCAAGATGACGGACCCAATATGGCGACCAACATTTCTCGGTTTCAGCGCATTTTAATGAAAATTAATACTATGGTTGTTTTGAGGCCACTAATTATTATTATAATATTATCAAAACCTGTTAATACAAGATGGCGAACCCAATATAGCGAGCAATGTATCAAAGGATTTTAATGAAAAGTATATATAATGACATGATATGATACTAAAAAATAAATGTTTCTTCAACTGTGAGATTTATGAGAGTGATTCTACCATTATACATTTATATATTATATATTTTTTAATTAATTGAAAAAGCTTTTCAGAAGAAATTCCGCGCTAATAAAAATTAAAGGTAGCATTTTTTTTTTTTTTTTTTTTTTATGAATTGAAAAAGCTGAAAAATTAAAGATAGCGCAGTGCGCGCCTTATTCTGTTTGGACCTTAAAGGCCTGGTGCTATCAAAAGTTGAAAGAACGGGGGCACAATGCTACAGCCAGAATGTGTAGCTCACCTGCCACATGGTGCGGTCTCTGCAGTTCATTTTTGCTAACTTTTAAGTTTTGGTGCACACCAAGCTTGACATGTCTCAAGCTAGTTTTAATATTTTACGCGAAACAAGTTTTCGGTGCCCTGTGCTTGCTAGAAAATGCTTATTGAGAAATTTGATGTGAAATCATAATTTTATCAGTGTTTGGACAAAAGTATGAACGACACTTTAGGTCTGTCTGGTAACTTTTGGGTAAAAATTTCTTTAGTAAAAATGTGGTAAAAAGTTTCATATGGTAGTGGGGATAAACATCAAAAGTTACCAGACGACTTCAAGTAAAAATTGGGTAAATCTTACTTGTTTATGTAAATTGTCAAACGTGATCAAGATGTTAGAGGGAAAACTTATGGATTTATTTAATATTATTGAAGATTTTGAAATATGTTTTTTATTTATTTAAACAATTTTTCAATAACTTCTTCTTCTATCTGAATCGCAACGCAAAATTGAAACACACAAATGACAGATTACACAGTGACAAGCAATCGGTGATTTTACCCAAATTTGGTAAAATTGTGTAAGAGGAGAAGTGCTGTCAAGAGCTCAGTTTTTCCCCTCCGTGAGGTTAACAGACACTTTCAGGTAAAAATTTTACCAGTGAGTAAAAACTTTATAGTTACCAGACAGACCTAATAGGTCTGTCTGGTAACTTAAATAAATAAAAAACATATTTCAAAATCTTCACAAATATTAAATAAATCCATAAATTTTCCCTCTAACATCTTGATCACGTTTGACAATTTACATACACAAGTAAGATTTACCCAATTTTTACTTGAAGTGGTCTGGTAACTTTTGATGTTTATCCCCACTACCATATGAAACTTTTTACCAGATTTTTACTCAAGAAATTTTTACCCAAAAGTTACCAGACAGACCTAGTTATTGTGTTTGTAACTAGCTACAGGCAGTGCGGCAAATTATCGCAAGCGACAGCCAAGACAAGAACCCAACGCGCGCGGCAGGCTACAGCGGCACAATCTGTTTGGGCCTTAACTTCTATTCTCTGTATCGTGGTCAGTGCTTTCCCTTCTCCATTCTTATCTTTTTTCTCTTACAATCGGGTTAGTATCGAGTCAGTAAATTACTTTGAGGAGGAAACTAATGGAGTTGGCATTGTAAGGATTCAGCGTAGCCACTTTTAAGTTTTGCCTTGAAAACCAGTGAAGGCGTTAAACTTTTTCGGTATATCTGATTACCAGTTAACTTATGGGCGGTTAAATTTGGAAATTACATGAATTAAAATATTTTAGCAAAATTTAATGTAAAAAATTAAAAATAATAAGACGGAATAAATTATATATGGTTTAGCATTGATTTGGGAAATTCCACTTTTTTCCTAAATTTGACGACGTCTATGCGCCAGTGTACTCCCAAAAATGGCAGCCATCCCGAACGTAAACAAAAGTAAATCTTTGATGACTTTTGCGAAAATTATTGATTAAAAGCTCCTTTCTTCACCATGCAGAAACTATAATTTTATTGAAAACCTTCCACTTTTTGTACGTACTTATGAAAAGTTACACCGTCTGGTCTATTCTTGATGCTATTGTTGCACGAACTAACAAGGCACTTTCTCACCATTTTACTTAACAAAAGCTCACAAAATTACACCAAAATAAACTTTTTGTTCCTTTCTGAGACACGATAATATTAATCCGTTTTTATTTATCCGAAAAACTTCACTTTTTTCACAAAAATTATAAAATCGCCGTGAACCTCAAAGTTGCCGCTCGAAAATTTGACAGCGAGTGACCACAATGGCTGCCCTAAAAGCAAAGTGCACACACATAGAAGAAAGTTTTCTGGCTACGACTGCTGTACACATTCTCTCCATGCAATGCCAACTCCATTAGTTTCCTCCTCAAAGGTAAATTAACGTTATGCAAGTGACATTTCAGAATAAATGGATTAGGCTCCCAATTATTATTTAACGACTGAGGATATAGAATCTTTATGAATAATGAACTCATTTTGTATATATCAATTCAATTTAAAATATTAGTTTGTAATTCGCTTTATATCGGGCGATAATTTGAATGGATCAGCATTTCACGCAGAATGTCGCCTTTGATGCGGAAGATGGCGCGGATCATCATACGTCATGTTTTTGAACTGTGTTTAGACTTAAATGTCAATGAGAAGTGTCGGCGAGTGGTGGCGTATGTTCTGTGTTGAGAGTTGTTAACTGGGAAAAAGGAACATACAACATTAGAAACATGACTGCTGCAGCTGAAGCAATGAGTGTGGACATCGACTTTGTAAGTAAAAGCTTTCAAAATCCAAAACGACAAAACACTAACCTACAAGAACTCGGTTTTTCAGAATAATCTGTTTCTGTAAAAAAAACTTAGGATTAGAAGATAAAGTGATATGCTTTTGGCTAAACTGATAATTTCATCCATAAGTATTTCACAGATTGATGTTTAAAACCGCTACCACTGCGGCTGCGGGCATTTCTGGCTTTCCTCGCGATGAAATAAAAAAAATCCTAATTTTCCCGCAGCTATTATTTAACTGCACTTAACAAAACGGTTCTGTATCGAGCATGAAAACTCATGCTGGATATACAACTAAATAAGTTGATTGATTTGATTGACGAAATAACAATGTAAATCCGCCACACATCCAGAGCGAGGAGAAGATATTTGGGACGAATATTTCTAATCCAGTTAGAGATTTTTATATATATATATATATATATTTTTATATGCTTTACTTGAAAGTTTTTCATTATAGACTTACATTAAAACTGAAATAGTATTTTGTTTGTCTTCCCGTGCTAGAAATTGCCGTCTACCTAAACACTTCATCAATATTAATCCTTTGCACGCCCAAGGCCATCTGTACAGCCCAGGTAGGCACTTTAAGGCGTTTTACTCCTACGGCCAGTGTCACTGCCCACAATTTACACTTAAATTTTAATACTTAGGCGATCGTTCATCAATGTCATGAGGTGTTTGTACCATTATGCGTTTTTTGTACTTTTACCCATAACTAAGAAATCTAACAAAAATGGTCTTGAAATTGACTACCTGCATATAGCCAAATTGCTTGGAGTGCAAAAGGTTAATGTATTGTGTACTTTTCAGTTGAGTTATACGGCGTTGCCCGGAAGCAATCATTCTCTAGAAAGCAAAACTTAATGAAAGTATGACTTCTAAAAAGGGGTATAAAAAGTGTAATAAAAACAACTGGAAGGATAAAATATCTCTTGAAAACTCAAATGATAATTCTTGTCCTAAAAAATGCTTCAAACAAAAGCCTAAAATTCAAGTCCTACTTTCCTAATATTATCTGTCCCGTGTGAAAAATGTGATTTGATAGAACAAAATGATTATTATTTGAATAATTAGATTTTTGTGTCACACTTCTCATCTTCTTCCATGCCTTTTGTCATGTCCTATGTTATGTCTTGTCATGTGTCATATGTGATGCCATGTATCGAGCAAAATGTGTTATGTCAAGCATTGTGTCATGTATCATGTCACGTTATGTTGGGTCATGTCTTGAGTCGTCTCATGTCACGTATAATGTCATCATGTCCTACTAAACGAAGTTTTAAAAAACACTACATCGTGATGATGAAAAGACTACAGCTCACTTATCTACAAATTAATTGAAATTACAAAATTTTTACTGACACAATTGTTTCCTTTCTTTTTAGCCTGAGGAGGATGTTCCTTACGAGGAAGAGATTTTGCGCAATGCATACTCGGTAAAGCACTGGTTGCGTTACATAGACCACAAATCAAAGGCCCCAAACAATGGAGTGAACATAGTTTACGAGCGAGCTCTAAAAGAACTTCCAGGCTCCTACAAAATTTGGTACAATTACCTACGAACTAGGAGGAAGCAAGTAAGGGGCAAGTGCCCTAATGATCCTATGTTTGATGAAGTGAACAACTGCTTCGAACGATCGCTAGTTTTTATGCATAAAATGCCACGAATTTGGATGGATTATGGCATCTTTATGACACAACAGTGCAAGACAACGAAGGCACGTCATGTTTTCGATAGGGCTCTTCGCGCACTTCCAATTACGCAGCATCACAGAATATGGCCTCTTTATTTAGATTTCTTGAAGAAATTCGATATTTCAGAAACAGCTGTTCGTGTCTACAGAAGATACCTTAAATTATGCCCGGAAGATGCTGAGGATTACATCGAGTATTTGTCTAGTGTCGGTCGTTTGGATGAAGCAGCTCAGCAGTTGGCATATGTGGTGGATAATGAGAATTTTATATCAAAACATGGGAAGTCCAATCATCAGCTTTGGAATGAACTGTGCGAACTCATCTCAAAAAACCCAGACAAGGTCCATTCCCTGAACGTGGACGCAATCATTCGGGGTGGGTTAAGAAGGTAGTACAATTTCTAGGAACAATATTCAAAATTACTAATTTATTTTCTCTGCACAATATTCATGCTAATACAGTGGCGTGCATATGTGTACATATTACTTTCTTTTTTTAATTTCTTGCTGATCGTTTTCCGTAGGTTTGCTTTTTTCGGAAATTGTTTTTACATATTGTTAATGTCGAAGTACTAGAAGAAATTAGCAAATGCTTATCCAAATTTGTGTAATAATTAATAATTTTAACAATCGTTTTATAAATATATTATTTTGAAGAAAGATACTTACTAATTGTAAGATTGAATCTTTCATGAATATAACGATTCTAAACGCACAGTACGGGCAGTAAAATAGTAATTTAATATATTGAAAGTAGCTACCTGATATCCTTTCTATTAAAACGCAATAGATTCACGTTTATAGACAAATTAAGAAGTGAAAACATATCTTTTGGGAAATGCGTAATTTCCGAGGAAAGCAGGAGCAAAGAATTTGAGAGCCTGGTTCAGACTTGATTCAAGCAGGCTCAAGAAAAGTTTAAGCTTGGACTAAGCCTGACTCGAGTTGGCTCAAGCCGCACTAAGCTTTAATCGACCTACGCCTGGCACAGCCCTTGCTTAATTCGACCAACGACCTTAGGGCTAAAGTCCCCTATGTAATAGCATAGACAAATGAATATAAAGACTACCCGCTTCGAAGAAGCAAAACCCGACCAAAAGTTCTGAGAGCTCCACAGCGATGCCTCCAGTTGTGCGACGGAATCCGGCGAGCTAGATGTAGGGGCGCGCCGTCCTTTTCTCATGGGCTGTGCACGGCGAATGCTGAGATAGGAAACACGAAAAGCAAGGCAACTGAAGTCCCATATAGAACAAAATTGGTTTTTTTTTAGTGTATACATTTTTAATAAATCAAATCCCATTGCAAAAGAGCTGATGAACAGCATCAGCGAGCGAATGCTGTGACATATTTACTTGCGTGCATGCCTTATGTAGCCACGTTAAAGTTTCACCAAATAATATCGACAACAAGAAGGGACACTTTAAAACCCTCTCAAAATCCCAACCCATATGCAAGCTCACGAAAATACACCCAGCAAAATTTCCCGTTAGATAAGGCAGCCCAGGTCTACTACCTCTGTAAATTCCTATAAGAAATGTAGAGAGAAAAATAGTCGTAAAAACATTCTCACAGACAGCTTTTACAGCTTAAGCTATAAACTGAGGCTTTTTTTATGAACGTTTTTTTGAAGGCGCCCTGGTTTGATGCACTGGTATCGGTCTCTCAATTTTACCTCCCCTCGCAATGTTAAGTTATAGGGAAATGCCGAATCCGAGAAGGGAGCAGAGGCAGGTAGCACACACCAAGCATGAATACGGACGAGATTGTTTGCATTATTTCATTGCGCATGTTTAAAGGCGCCCTGGTTTTAAATTATTGTGTGCTCCGCTCGCTTTTTGAAAAGTACCGGGTGGTCTTGATTTGTTCAGAAATGTGAACAAACTTAAAATCTTTTGAGTAAAAAAATGCTTTTTTAAAATTAAATTAAAGTAAATGTGCTTTAGATAAATGATGAGTAAGCATAATATAATGTGTTTGGTGTGTGGCTGTGGAAAAGGCAGCGTGTAATGTGTTCATAGAAAAGATTTGTGACAAACGATTTTTGTGAGGAGTGTTTCACTTTTCGCCCCAAATTTTTGTCTTTCACCTATGCCTTCTTCATTACTACCTATTTCTAGTAAAAATTTCCACCTCGTTACTTCAACGGTACCAAGGTCGAAAAAAGATAAGAAAATACGTCACGAGTGTCCCCTCTTGTTATATATACTCTTTGATTTCACCATCAGAGTATATAACGAGCTGAGGGTAAAACTTTTCGCTGGAACCTGGGCCCTAATCGTTACTACAATATATTTAGCGCGATTTCGAACGGCATCGACTAGAAAAAACAAATATTTATTTTATTTTTCAACATATCCATCGATTCTGGAGCTCTTAGCCATTTAACTGCTATCAAAAATCACTTTAAAGGAAATAATATGCTACTGCATCATTTAATAAATGTTAAAAATACGCTAATTTCTTAAAATTTGTGAATTCTTCTGTAAATGGAGCTCCTTCTGAAAAAAGTGTTTTAAAACAATTAAGAGGTTAAGAGCTCTTAAATTTTATGTACAATAAAATCGGGGGGTTAGTCTCCTTTTAGCTCGATACGATTAGTCCAATGTTTTCCTAGTTTTTGGATCCCTTTTGATGAATCTGGGTCTCTGATATAAATTGATCCATGATATATCCATGTTTCGTCCACAGTTATGAATAGATGTCAAACGTTTTTCGGATTGTGCTTTAACTTCGCTAAACATTTCTTTGAAACAATCACACGTGTGTGTATATTATTAATTGTGAGCAATTGCGACACCCATCTTGCGGAGAGCCTTCTTATATCCAAATGATCTTTCAAACCTTTCTCCACTGATTTAGATGTTCACACCCTCACTACTCTCATGCACTTTCAATCTCCGATCATTTATAACTGTATTGTAAATTTTATCAATCATTTCTGGTGCAGCGACTTCATTTGGACGAGCTGGACCATTTTTACCAATTGTCCAATATTTTATTATTGCAGACGAAATTGCGCAGTCCCAATAAATCCCTCCTTTATTTCATCATTCGCCTTCATTTCAAAAAAAAAAGCATTATATCACTGCTCAATACTAAAGAAGGAGGGTCAATAAAGCCGGTTTTCGGCCTAAATATTTCGGCAGGAAGGACTTACAATTTCTTTGAAATTCTTTCTGGGTTTTTATCTATAATCAATATATAGTCAATTTCAATCAATACGAAACTTCCAAATATCCTCCACCCTCTCTGCCATCCCCCAAAGTTATAAATAGCACTATTTTAATGCATTAACGCTTATAGAAAATGTTTGAGCAAAATTTTTTATTTTACAATACAATGCATCTAGACAACCAATCAAACATAAATACCCTCCTCCCCTCGCCATACCCTCTCCCTCACGAAATTTCAAGTCCTTCCTGCCAAAAAAATTTAGGCCGAAAACCGGCCTTATGGACCCCCCACCTTTCTTCCATTTTTAATCGACTTCAAAAAAAGAAGAGGTTCACAATTCGGGCCGAATGTACGTTTATTTTTAATATTGCGGCTGATTTATGTCACTAATTTTTTCTTTTTCTTGTTAATTGAAAAGGGATATTTTCGAATTGGTCCGATTTAAATTATATCAAAATCGGTTCAGTAGTTTTTAGTAAATCAACAGTAATTTCAATATTTACCTCTCCCATTAATAGTGGCGCTGCTATCTGTAACCTCAGAATTGATGAGATGTCATGATTATATTCCTAATACATATACGCTATAATGTCCCACTTTTTATTGATTACTTTTACAGTGAAGATTGGCGCCGACTTCAAAAGATATATGTTCACAAAGTAATGATAATAAATTAGAGGTATTGGCGATAATAATAATATAATACTTAACATAAGAAATAACTAAGTAATCTTGTTATTACAATCTATTGATAGGTACGAGTGTTTCAGAAAAATAACTTCTCACTTTGGGGTGGCTTTCTAAATAGATTTTTGTGTGGTTTTTCTTTGAAGTCTTTTTTTGTTGTTAGTTTTTCCGTATATATATTGGCTGAAAATTTAGCAGCATTCATTTAAAGGGTGACACCAATAATCGCTAGGTACTTATCATACGACCCTCGTAGCAATAGTTATCTTACTAAATATATTCGGGATTAAACTCTTACCACGTCTCTCACAGAATATGGAGCGAATTTAAAAATTAGATTAACTTTTGATAAAATTTTCTTAGTTTGATTTTCCAAGTTCATCTGAGTATTTCTGTTAGAATCTATATTTCTTTTACTTGTATAAAGTTTACAAAAACTCATTAACTATTTACTTCTGGTTGATTTAATGCATTCAGAGCATTGAAACTCTTCCATCAAAACGAACGTGCTTTCCACCTGTCTTTGTCCATGGCGCTATTAAGAGTTTCAGAAGTTTTGAAAATAATATATTATAGATTTTAACGTTTAGATAAAATACCAAGCGCATAAACGTATAAAACAATGTTACTTAAAAATCGTCTATACTACTTTGAATATTGAATACTAAGATTATTATAGATATCAACAATTCGATTTTTTATTTGACTTTCAAATAAAAGTCTTTTTAATTAATTAATTTTAAAAAAATGCTCAATGTTTATTTAATATGGTGTTCTGTAATTTATGTGAATTACCTGTCTTTATAATTTTGATTTTATTTTTATTTACAAAATTTACTTAACTGCTGTCTCCAACTGCGTTCGTCGGCGCAAAATAATAAGAAAAGATACAATTCCAATGTCCGCTTATGTCCATTACGTTAACCCTTTTATCTTACTTTTGAATGCAGCCAAACTCGTTCCCATTTATTAAACTTAATTTCCGAAGCTCAAAATGGAAAATCACAGTTATATATTTTACGTTAATTTATGTTGTGTTCATATTATTTTGACAAAATTTTATCAAAAAGAAAAAACACTTTTGTCCTTAAGAGAAGCCTTTCGACACTTAAATAGAACAATTTAGTTTTTCTCCAAGCCAAAGATAATATAGTTCCTTATTTCGTCATCAGTCGGAATATAATTAATTTGGTTGTGTGATACGCTTGAATTTTTGTTATCCATGTTGTATGTTGGTTCTGGTTTTACTAACAGAGCCAAATGATGATAACAGTTCCATACTCTGCTGCTTGGACAAAGCTGATGGTTAAATTATGTCATTAATTTTCCATTCTTAAGAAGATAGTACAGTCTCATCTTACACATTTTATTTAGTTCTTTTACTTCATTTTGAAATGATGTTCTATAAGATTTCAACTCAGCTATCTTATAACACAGGCCGACAAAGTTTATATATTTTTCTGATGCGAATAAAAAAATTTCCATAGATTACGAAATTTCAAACAAAAATGTTCAATTACCGTAGGTGATCAATGAATTAGAAACACTCGAATTTTTTTTAAAGTTTTTGAGAATTTGTGGATATTTAAAGAATTTAGTAAAAATTATGTAAAATTGACACTACATATTTATCACTCAGCTTCATCTGGTGTACATAAAGTTTAACAATTTAATATTTCGTCGTTCCCCCTTGGTTTTAATGACTTCTTTTATTCTATCTGGCATACTTTCAATACAATTCTTGATCATTTCCTTAATTTGAGCGCCGTTATTCCATATATCTCCGATATTATTTTTCTAAATTTGTATTACATTATTTGAATTCGAGTATACGTTACATTTTAGAAAGGTCCAACAGTTCTCAATGGGATTGAGATCAGATGAATTGCCCGACCAAGGAAGAACATAAATATTTTTCGAACTGAAAAAAATATTCACAGATCTTGCTGTATGGAGTGGTACCCCATCCTGCATAAATGTGTAGTAAGACCTTCTGGAATCCAGGGAGTCCATATAAGGAAGAAGAACTGTTTCCAGGACAAATTTTTTCTATTGTTTATATGAAGTTTTGCCCAAATTAATCGCTTTTTCTTCATTTTTTCCGTTAATTTCGGCTTCTTTGCAGAACGCCTACATTTTAGACATGCCTCATAAAATTTTCATTGATCACCTACTGTAGGTTCAGTTTTCGAGAAAAGTAGAGGTGAAGAGTGCAAGACCCTATTTCAGCAATTTTTCCGAAAAATATTGGATTTGCATAGGAATTCGTTGTAATGATAATCTGAATCCTAATTTAGAGATATGAACCAGCACTTATCAATAGTATTTACTAGACTTTTTTTCATTATTTACTAAACACCTCGGGGAAAGTGCTTTTTCAACACTTTCCCATAATTCCCATAGAAGTGGCCAGTCATATGTTTCGAAACATAGGTTTGATCAGTATAATTTCTGATTTATTCCTGACGCATTAATAGACAATAATAAGAATCCAAAATAATATTTATAAAATAGCTTAGTTTAGCTGACCAATAAATTTCTTCAAATTTTAAAATACAGGGTGTTCAGAGGTGGGAGGTCAATACTGAAGGGGGTGAAAGGTCAGACCGAGACAAGCAAAAAATCGTATGGGTGGGGGGGGGGGGGGGGGGGGGGGCATCTCGCACCGTTTGGCAGTTACAGGGTGATTCGTAAATCAGGATTTTGCCTTATATGGGAACCGCTCTTGTATTTTTATCTTTTTTTCTACTCATCGCAGCGGCCCCAAACTGATTTCAAAAAATCACTATTTGGAAGCCCTTTCCAAAAAAGTTTACACCACCCCCCTATCCCCAACCCCTTGGCCACAATCCCCCCTGCAAGTTGAAAAAATTAACTTTTATTTAACGATTTTTCACCTTTCGCCCCACTTTTCTCCCAAATTCATGTTATTAACATACCTACTTTTTATTTTTTTTAAGTTGCCTATCTAATTACCTTTCCAAAAAGGTGCAACATGCCCAGGTAGAAAAGGGTTGCAAAAGTCCTGAAATTAAAACATCCTCACAGGTACCTAATTACTTTATTGCACCATAATGGAAAATGTCGTTAAGTAAACAATTTTTATGACAGCAAGTTCGGAAATGTTTGTTTAGGAAACAGAGGTAGTACATTTTTATTATTTCAGCAAAACAGTAATAAAATAATAAATGTAATCCCGTTAAATAGCGTTATTAGTTTATTATATCCAGTATTGACTCTTAAGTATCCTGACGCTCCGTTTCTAATACCTCCTATGAATTATGGTATAAAAATGGGTAAGTTTGAAAGGACATTGACCACAGTTGAAGAAGCAATCGATAAAACCGGGTGTTTAATAGAAAAAATTAAGATAAAATGGCAGAATTCAGTGTTGACGAGTATGCCGATATAATTTACGTGCACGGTTTAGTAGAAGGAAATGATAGTGAGGCCGTACGAGAATACCAAAGGAGATTCCCGAATCGGCGGGTACTCAACAGAAGGGTATTTTCAAGGACTTTCAGAAGGTTAAAAGAAACCGGAAGTGTAACCACCCCCAGAGCAGAAACGCGAGCAGGAAAATCGGCCGATTCAGCGGACCCCGACCAACAAATCCTCAACATCGTCAGGAACAGCCCTGTAATAAGCATCAGGCAGGTCGCACGAAGGTCAGGATTGTCTTCAGGGAGAGTTTGGACCGTTGTGAACCGAGAGGGACTACATCCATACCACCATATCCCGGTCCAAGCACTAGGGAAGGAGATTCCGAAGGACGATTGCAATTCTGCACTTGGCTGTTCGAGTCTGACATCGAAAACAGAAGGTTTCTAGACCGAATTCTGTGGACGGATGAATCGCAATTCACCCGGGATGGCATCACAAACTTACACAACCTCCACACCTGGTCAGATGTGAACCCACATAGGACCAGGTGTCGGTCCTTCCAGCAAAGATTTAGTGTCAATGTCTGGGCTGGCATCATCGGCAACCAGTTGATAGAACCCTTCATCTTGCCCCAAGTGCCGAATAGTCAGCTATACTCGGACTTTTTGGAGAATATCCTTCCGGATCTGTTGGAGGACATCCCCCTGGCCACCAGAAGCGCAATTTATTTACAGCTCGACGGAGCACCTGCGCATACTGGGAACATTGTTAGGGCAAGGTTAAATGAAAATTACCCAGAGCACTGGATTGGACGAGGTGGACCGATTCCTTGGCCTGCTAGGTCACCGGACCTTACTCCACTGGACTTTTTCTTATAGGGAATGATGAAAGATGAAGTTTACTCAAGACCAATCAACACCAGAGAAGAATTAGTTACCAGGATTGTGACTGCAGCCACGAAAATACGGGAGAGACTGGCTACCATAGACCTCAAACGTGAAATAAAACGAAGGCTACTTGCATGCATCGAAACTAGCGGAGAACATTTTGAACAGCTTTTAAAGGACAAACGTTTTAATTGTAATTAGTTTTTAAGCGAACAAAATGTATTTTTTAGTAAACTTAAGTATAATTTCCTAAAAATTCGAAATATCATGATATTCTGTAAAAGGATTTTTGTAAATAAATTTTCGTATCCTTTTCCTACCTGGGCATGTTGCACCTTATTGGAAAGGTAATTAGATAGGCAACTTAAAAAAAATAAAAAGTAGGTATGTTAATAACATGAATTTGGGAGAAAAGTGGGGCGAAAGGTGAAAAATCGTTAAATAAAAGTTAATTTTTTCAACTTGCAGGGGGGATTGTGGCCAAGGGGTTGGGGATAGGGGGGTGGTGTAAACTTTTTTGGAAAGGGCTTCCAAATAGTGATTTTTTGAAATCAGTTTGGGGCCGCTGCGATGCGTAGAAAAAAAGATAAAAATACAAGAGCGGTTCCCATATAAGGCAAAATCCTGATTTACGAATCACCCTGTAACTGCCAAACGGTGCGAGATGCCCCCCCCCCACCCATACGATTTTTTGCTTGTCTCGGTCTGACCTTTCACCCCCTTCAGTATTGACCTCCCACCTCTGAACACCCTGTATATTACAGATTAGAAATTATTCTTTGCTTCATTGAATTTTTGTCAATTAATGTTTTAACTTTTCTAATTTACAGATATACAGATCAACTCGGTCACTTGTGGAATTCACTGGCTGACTACTATGTACGTAGTGGTCTTTTCGATCGAGCAAGGGACATCTATGAAGAGGCAATTCAAACAGTGACCACAGTCCGAGATTTTACCCAAGTTTTCGACGCCTACGCCCAGTTTGAGGAATTAAGTTTAAGCAAACGAATGGAAGACGTAGCTAATGATCCTGATGCCACTGAAGAAGACGACATCGATGTAGAGCTTAGGCTTGCGAGGTTTGAATATTTAATGGAAAGGCGTTTACTTCTTCTTAACAGCGTTTTGCTAAGACAAAATCCCCACAATGTGCATGAGTGGCACAAACGTGTTAAACTGTATGAATCCAAGCCTCATGAGATAATTAACACTTATACGGAAGCAGTTCAAACAGTACAGCCAAAACTCGCTGTAGGGAAGTTACACACCCTGTGGGTGGAGTTTGCAAAATTTTATGAAAGTAACGGCCAAAGCGATGACGCTCGGATTGTTTTTGAGAAAGCCACACAAGTCGAATATGTCAAGGTGGATGATCTTGCATCGGTTTGGTGTGAGTGGGCAGAGATGGAGATCAGGCAGGAAAATTTCGAGTACGCTCTGAAATTAATGCAGCGGGCAACAGTCATGCCCAAGAGAAAAGTGGCGTACCACGATGACACCGAAACTGTACAGATGAGGGTTTATAAGTCTCTTAAATTGTGGTCCATGTATGCTGACTTGGAAGAAAGTTTTGGTACATTTAAAACATGTAAAGCTGTGTATGATCGAATCCTAGATCTAAAAATCTGTACACCGCAAATTATCATTAATTATGGGCTATTCCTTGAAGAGCATAATTACTTCGAAGAAGCATTCCGCGCCTATGAAAAGGGGATCGCTCTATTCAAGTGGCCGAATGTCTATGACATTTGGAACGCTTATCTTACGAAATTTCTCAAACGCTACGGTGGTGCTAAGTTGGAAAGAGCTCGAGATTTATTTGAGCAGTGCCTAGAGAATTGTCCCCCTGATCTGGCAAAATGCTTCTACTTGCTGTATGCCAAACTGGAAGAGGATCACGGATTAGCACGACATGCAATGGCTGTCTACGAGCGTGCAACCACTGCTGTGAAACCTGAGGAGATGTTTGACATGTTCAACATTTATATCAAGAAGGCTGCGGAGATTTACGGCCTACCGAGAACCAGACAGATTTATGAAAAAGCCATCGAAACACTCCCCGAGGAAAATGCACGCGAGATGTGCATCCGTTTTGCGGAAATGGAAACAAAACTTGGTGAGATCGATCGAGCTAGGGCCATTTACGCCCACTGTAGCCAAATGTGCGATCCTCGTATTACAGCAGACTTCTGGCAGACATGGAAGGAATTTGAGGTACGGCATGGTAATGAGGACACAATGCGTGAAATGCTTCGAATTAAACGAAGTGTCCAGGCTACATACAATACCCAGGTTAACATGATGGCTGCCCAGATGGTTAACTCGACAGCTGGGACGGTTGCTGATTTGGCGCCAGGAGCAAAGGATGGTATGCGTTTGTTGGAAGCTAAAGCTGCCGAACTGTCTAAGCAGCAGAAGATGGAGGTTCAGAAGCCGACAAATAACAATATTATGTTTGTTAGAGGTGAGACGCAGGGGATAGGAGAAAAGGATAAGGTGGTCAACCCTGACGAAATTGATATTGGCGAGAGTGATGAGGACGAAGAGCCTGATGTTGATGAAAACGAAGATGTCATGAAGAACGTTCCTATTGAAAAGCAAGTTGTACCGGCTAAAGTGTTTGGTAGTCTTAAAAAACCTGAAGAAGAAGAGGATTAAGTTGCATTAAATGGCTTTCGTTTTAAAATCATTGTTTTTACTATCCCCAAGTTAATCAAGAAATCTATTAGGCTTCTCTTGCGATTAGTCAAAGAATGTGTTTGAAGAGCTGTATTCCGCTAGACAAAACGAATAGGTTTTTTGTATAAGAAAGTACTTAGAATAAATAAAGGATGTTTTTAAGCGCAATAGATTAAATTTTAAAAAATAACAAAGAGTTCATTTTTGATGAATTTTTTATTTTTATTTGAAAGATGTTAATATTTAAAAACAACTACGGGCACGTGTCCGCTGCGACTGTTTTTGACGCAACGCATTCTGTCAGTCCAATTTTGCGGTTGAGAGCAGTGACAAACAATGTTGGATTTCAAGTTGTCAATTATGGCGGATAATAAACCAATAATTTCACGAAATCACTTTATCGCCAAATCGCGACTTCAATAAATCGATAGTTTGTGTTGCTGTAAGGTACGTAGCGCCATCCTGTTGAAACCACATCTAACCAGGATCAATTCCATTCATTGATCATGGTCCGGTAACAATCTTTGATATTTAAAATTATTGGCATATTTTTTGGGAAGTATAAGGAGTCGCTGTGGATGTTAGTTCTGAATATATTTTAAACCAGATCTCTTCGACATCGGCTGAGTTAAGTTCTTTTTCCGAGGCTGCACAAGCTGCGTACTTTTGTCACTTTATGTGTGTCTTTTTGGTGTGACTTTTTTTTTAAAGGGAGGACGACCCTCGATTTTTTAGTGAAATAATCGCGGTTGCTTGGTCAAGTAACTTTGTATATACATATTATCGTTGGGGTAACGTTGTAACGGATATGACGGGATTTTCTGTTAATAAATTTAATTCCAGGTTTGGTATTCGGGAAAGCGTATCGGTATTACTATTCTTTTTTCCTTTCTTGTATATAATTTGGTAATCAAATGCGGAAAATTGTAATCGAAATCTGATGAATTTCTAATTGGGTTCCTTAATCGAGAACCGCCAAGTTACGGTTTATAGTCTGTTTCGATTATGGCCAAAGAGGTATGGGGCGGAAGTATTTCGTAACCCATACTATTGCTAAGCATTCCTTTTCTATGGTGCTATGATTTACCTCGCGCTCATTAAGATTGCGGCTAGCGTAGCACACTGGGTGATCTTCTTTGGAGAGCACAGCGCCGAGGGCATATTGACTAGCGTCAATCGTCAAGGTGAAGGTTTTTTAAAATCAGGGTAGCTTAGGATGGGGTCATTTACTAGTAATCTTTTAAGTGTTTCAAAGCTCGTCTAATATTCGGGATTGTTAAGATTTAATTTTGTTCCTTTCTTTAGACATTTTATCATTGGCTTAGCGATTTTAGGGTAGTCTCGAATGAATTTTGGGTAGTATCCGGTGAGTCCTAAGAGCTACTTTATTTCTCTGGCTGTTTCGGGGATAGGGAACCCGTTAACGCAGGCTACCTTTTTACGGTTAGGTTTAATACCATTCTGCGTTACGATACGTCCCAGAAACTCGGTTTCCTTCTTCTAGAATTCGGACTTGTCGAACTGGACTGTGAGATTGACGTTTGGTAGTCTTGAATATTCGAGGGAATGTAGGTGTTCTTGCAGCGACGTGGAAAATATAATAATATCATCGAGATATACCAAACATATCTTGTTCATATATTCAGCTAGCACATAATTCATTAAGCGTTGGAAAGTCGCTGGGGCTGTTTTAAGTCCGAATGGCATATGGAGGAATTCGTAATGGCCATTTTCGATACTAAACGCTGTTTTGTGGACATCTGACTCTTGGATTTCAATCTGATTTGCTTTGCCGCTGGCACCGACCTTCTTAGGCACAATTCATATGGGCGCTGAGTACGGCGAGTTAGTCGGTCTAATGATATTTTTAGTCGAAGTTGCGTGGTTCATGGCGCGCGACCGGTATACATATGCCTACCGAGCAAGCTTTCTGAAAGTTTATATCAGGCGCAGTTGTTGGGCATAGCACTGAAAAATCCGGTCAAGTGCAAACTCGACTCAAAAACAATTTTATTCAATGTATTAGAACAATTTATAGAAAATTAGTAATCTTATAGTATGGTATCTTTTGAAGCATACTGGTAAATATAATGCAACTTTACATCTTTTGCACTCTTACCGTGTTTCGTTAAATTTATTTTTTGTACATTGTGTTGTGCATGTAGTCTCTTGGTAAATCTTCGTTTGATAAACGTCCTGGTCGGATATATTCTGGTCACGGTAAAATGCTCAGTAACGATTCAGCTTTTTCGATCCTATAATATATTCAACAACTCTGTTTTTCACTAGAATTTAATTTTTTGAACAAAATGTGGGAGTTATACCGTGCAATATCAAAATCATAAAAGACAATTTTGCGAAATCCTCTCGTATATTTCCTCATAATTGGGAAGCAAGCTAGCATTTGGTCTTGGTGATCAATTCTTCGTTTTTTTCACTCAATGGCACATTTTGGTTTCGAAGTAGGATTGAATTCATTTTTGCTTTGTGCAGTCATTCCTGTTGTTTCGTGTTTTAATGCTAGTATTATTCGTTGCAGCTTCTCGTTGAACATTCTCCTTTTTAATTTTGCTTTAAAAAATTCTCCCGGCATATTCTACCTATTTGAACGTATTGTCCCAATAGCATTAGTTTTACTATCAACTTAAGTTGTGAAAAGTTTAGTTGAAGAGTACCAATTGTCTAAGCATAAATTATGTCCTTTATGTAACACTGACTATGGTAGCTCTTTAACAACATTTTCAGTTACATTCCCATTAGGACTTATTTTATCACTACCTGTGTATATTTTTAATTCATAGCAATAACCTGATTCTGACTCATATATTTTATAAAACTTTATACCGAATCGCTCTTTTCGATGGATTAAATTGCTTATAAGATAGGAGTCCGTTCTATTTCATTAGCGATTCATCAGTAGCAATGTCCTTTTTCATTGTATACACTTCTTTAAATCTTTGATTACAAAAATTTTGTTGATTTGACGTAATTTCTCTGTATTCTTATATACCACCAATTTAGTAAATTTTTCTAATTACTTGTTGAACTCTTTTGAAAAGGGACTTCAGTGTGACGTAATCTTCAAGGACTTTGCCAAAGCATTTGATAGGGTAGACCATGCAATTTTGATTTACAAGCTAGGAGTCCTAGGCTTCCACTCCAGTATCCTGAACTGGCTTAAATCCTACTTTACCGGTCGTACTCAATATGTTCAAATCGATGGTGTCCTCTCGGATCCTATTGAAGTTACTTCTGATGTTCCCCAAGGTAGCCATTTAGGACCACCTCTATTTTTGTTATTTATAAATGACATGCCGTCTATTCTGGTTCATTCCCAGTGTCTCATGTATGCAGATGATCTAAAAATATATTCGTGTATTAAATCCCCATTGGATTGTGATAATCTGCAAAAGGAGTTAAGCAATTTGACTGCTTGGTGTAGGAAGAATAACTTATATCTTAATGTCTCCAAGTGTCAATGTTTGACATTCCATCGTCTTGCTTTGCCCATTACTTTCTCTTACACCATTGGGGAAGATCATCTTGCTAGAGTAACAGAGAAAAAATACCTGGGAGTCTTTTTTGATGCAAAACTTGATTTTTTCAGACATGTTGACTATATTGTCTCTAAGTCATGTTCCATGCTGGGGTTTATCTGTCGAAACGCAAAGGGCTTTTCGGATTCCTGTACACTTAGATCTTTATATTTCTCCTTCGTAAGATTAATACTCGAATATTGTTGCATCGTATGGGATCCTTATTATGTGTCTCATTAGTTGCGAATAGGGAGAATTCAAAGGCGTTTCACAAAGTGTGCATTTGGTTTATTGCGTTGGAATGTTGAAACGCCTGACTATAAATCCAGATGTCTTTTACTTGGTATTCATTTGTTAGATGTTCCACGAAGGTTCTATATGCTATAATGTTTATAAGGGATGTTATTAATCATCAAATTGACTGCCATTTTATACTGTCTCAAATGGGACTTTATGCATCTTCTCGCGACCTTAGGTCTCTTGTGCTTTTCCATGTTCATTACCATAGAGTGAATTATGGTCTTAATCACCCTATCGCCTATCACCTGTTGTTTAAGGCTGGCGAACTCAGTTTGTGCATTTGAAGATCTGAATTTCTTTTCTAGTAGAGAGTCTTTTAAGGGGTATTTTACGAAATTTTGATTTCTGGTAACTGGACTGTTGTTGGCATCTCTAGCTTTTAAGTAGTCTGTAGAAGTTGTAAACTTTAATTAATGAAATAAATAAATAAACTATAATATATTAAAAAGGCATAATTCTGTTTTTTCCCAGGAGTCTCCGAGTAATTCCAAATTTTTGGGTTAGTCCATTTTATTCCAAATCCATTGCTCCGATTGTTAATGATTTATGTGGTTTTTATCTTCGGTGTTATCTTCAATAACCAGTCGCTTAAAATGCTTTTGCATAGAAAAAATATCGCTACTGCTACTGTCACTATAAAAAGTATCCATCAAATCATTAATATTAGGGCTGTTTGTTGACAACCCTGTGGGCTGTTTGTTGACAACCCTGTGGTGCCTTAACCGGTGGCACCTTGAGGCGCCCCGATTTTACCCCAGCTAAAATCCGGGTTTAAACACAGAGCTAAATACGAGTATCAGTTTAATTGTTTACAGATGCGGTATTTACATTGGAATTAACTCTTCCTGCCGAGACAAGAAGTTAATTTTAGCATTTCCATGTGGAAATTATCAAAAAGAAGTGGTTTTATTGAATTGAGGAGTAAGTTGGTAGCGTTTTGATCAAAGAGTTTTATTTGAACAAAACCAATAATTGTCACGATAAATTAATCAAGAATGTATTCGCCGTTGCTGTTTTTCCACCTCTCGACCAATTCGTTGATCCCGTTCTGCCAAAAATAACTTGGCTTGGTGTCGAAGAAGTTGTTGAGACATTTTTGGACTTCGTCTTCGTTGTTGAAGGTAAGGCCTTTCAATTCGTTCGACATTGAGCGGAACAGATGGTACGGTTGGCGCCAGATCCGGAGAGTAAAGCGGATGCTGAAGGACCTTCCACTCGAGCTCTTGGAGTGCGGCTTTGCCGACTTCAGCAACATGAGGCTTGGCGTTGTCGTGAAGGAGAATGAGTTGACCTTATCGATCGGGTCTCTTCAGCTGATGAATTCATGGAGCTGAATGCTCCACTTACGCGGCGCAGTTGGGCAACATAACTTTCCTTGTTGACCGTACTCTCTCGAGAATCTCCCAATGCAATATACCCTGCCACTCCCACCAAACGCAGATCATGGTCTTTTGTGGGTAGAGATCTTGCTTGACTCTCGGCTTCGGCATCTCTCTGTTCTTTGTTTCAAATTTACGTATAGGCACCATTTCTCATCTCCCGTGACGATTCGGCATAAAAAACGTTGCTTGGATCCACGTGTTGCTTGGTGGCGGGCAAGATGTTGAGAAGCCATTTGAAGGCGTTTCTCTTTGTTGTTTTCGGTCAGCTCGTGGAGCATCCAGGTTCACAATTTCTGAGAAAATCCCATTGAATGAAGATGATTGAGAATCGTCTTCTGAATCTGATCGCAGTCCATTTGTTGGGCCAATTCATGACTTGTTTGGCGACCATCCTCCTTCAAATGTGCTTTGAAACGCTCCTCGTCGAACTTCACAGGTCGTCGCAAATGTCCCGGGCTACTTCGGCAGCTTTTTGAGCTCGATGAAAAGCGAAGAAAGCAGATATCGAAAATGCTGATTTATACCTCCTGGGTACTCCATTTCTAAGCCTGAGAAATAAAAGATTTTAAAACAATGATTAGTAGAGTTTTGTATAGCAAAAAGAGCTCTTTCGAATAAATATAAACTCTTCGTCAAATAGCAAACAAACCGTATTAGGACAAAAGAAAACAAAACGTTATGAACTTATTCCTCAATGATGAACGTTCTCCTGTTTTATAAGCTGTTCGTTGAACTGACAAGCACTGGGGCGCCCACGTTTTTGGATAATTCTACGGGCGCCCCAGGTTTTTGAGTCAACGAACAAATCTATTAGCGTCTGAATCGTGTTTATCATTTCATCAGCCGACCTACCACGAGCGTTGCCCGACATTGTAGGCGATAGGTGTATTGAATATTTTAAAGTAATGTAATGAATATTTTAAAGTGTTAACTAGTCAAAAAAATGTGGGTTAATAAAATGTATTGCTATGACAGACGGACAGACACGCGAGTGATCTTATAAGGGTAAAAAATATTAATAATAACAAGAAGAGACACTTTCAACACGTTCTCAAGATTCCAACCCATGTGCGACTCTCGAAAATACACCTAGCAAAATTTCAAAAATTCACCTCTGTAATTCTTATAAGAAAAAAATAAGTCAACAAAAGAATTTTTTATAAATGCTTTTTAAGGTACTACTACCGCCTAGAGAGCAAAACAATGACACTTTTGCATGATTTTTTTTCTCAGCCCCTTTATTCGATATTACAACCAATTTTTTTTTACAATAAGCTTGATCCTTGTATATTGAAAAACAAATTTTTTTTTTAATTTTCGTATTTAGAAATTTGTATAGAGGGCGCTGAAGCCGGCAGCTCGAAAATATGCTAGTCCCATTGCCCACAGATAATCTCAGGATTGAGATGTCTGAAACAAAAAAATCAAACGGGATTTTAAAAAGGAAGGTCCCTTACCTTGTAATCTACCACATTTAGTTGAAAAAAAGATTACAAAAGTTTGAAAAACAATGTGAAAAAATAGACTTTTTTTCATCTTTTTTCTTGCCGAAATTTTTCTTTTTTAATTGTTGGGCTAAATTGTGGTAAATTACAAACAAAACGCACAAGGTTTATTCAAGTGGGTTCGGTAGATCCGGAGATTATCTATGGGCAGACTCAAAAAATGTCGTATCGAAAAAAACGTTTTTAAAGTTAATTATTTATTATTATAACGTTTTTTCTATTACGAATTTCTCAACAAAAATTTAGGAGATGATAAGGAGAGGAAAAATGAAAAAAAAAAATTGATTTTTTGAAAATTCTAGACAGTAGTAGTACCTTAAAGGCGATCTGGGACGATTGCATTGGTATTGGTCTCTCAATTCTTCTCCCTTTGCAATGTTAAGTTATGGGGAAATGGCGAATCGAAGAAGGGGAAGAGACAGCTAGCACATACCGAGCAAAAATACGGTCGAGATTGCTTAATTTTATTTTCAACGTGCACTTTTAAAGCTTTGTTGTGTGTGCTGCTCGATTAAGAAAAGTACAAGTTTGCCTTGATTTAATCGTAAAATTGTACAACTTTTAAATAAGAAAATGTGTTTTGAAGTACAATTAATGAAATACAATTTAATCTGTTTTAGGTACATAATGGGTAAGCTTCATATCACGTGTTTGGTATATAGCTGTGCAAAAGGCTTTGTATTAAAACGTTTTGTGATATGCACCCTGCAGAAGCGTTCTAATTTTCTCCTCAAATACTTGTGTTTCTCTCACTAATTTATTACTACCTGTTTCTAGAAAAATTTTCCACTTTGTGTCTCTAACGCTATCAAGGTCGAAAGAAGATAAGGAAAAACTTAACTTGTTATTAGATATTCTCTGATAACGCAACGGTTTTTTTTTTTTTAGCTACGGAACTCCAGAAGCAAAGCTGTATTTTCTGGGGACCTTTGCCTTCAGTTTTCGGAACCTATCTAGAATTAAGAGCAATTACGTAAGACAAAGTTTTTTTCCGAACTAGATTTTGAAATTTCGTTTCATTAGCAGAGTTGATTGGGGGCTAATGATAAAAAATCTCATTACCGAAATCGATGCATATTCCTGACACTATGATTTCAGATGAGATTTTTCAGCTAGACGTTCAACCACATTTTTCATGCTCGTCTGCAAATTTTCATGAACTAGAAAACCCTCCTGGTGAGTGGTGACTATCAATGGCTGAGCTGCCAGAACGCCTCCTCAATTAGCAAGCTAGCTAGTTTCCGTTCATAAGTCACATTTGCTTTTCTGGTTTAAGGGGGAGGAACTCCCATTAAAATGTTACTAATGATAGCTACAATGGCACACCAGGATCGCGGAGCCACGACAGCCCACCTCTGACATCATTGCTGGAACCGATCGTTCCCGCCATCGAAATCTAGGGAGCCGAGAGGGTTGTGCAATGCAGGGACATGACTGCACGAGTGGGTAGCAAATTATCTGAAAATTAAAATGTTGAGAGCTCCATACGTGTCGCAGCGGAATGCATAATATAATGGTTCAGCGAAATTTGCATGGATCTCGGGCTTCGCAGCCAGCGCTTGGTGTGTACGAGGGTTCGTGCAGTTTTCGCCTGAAGCAATTTTATTGTTGGTCCTTGTAATTACTTTCCCCCAGACGAATGAGCTGGAGGAGCAACACACAAGTGGAGCAAGGATATCCAGAAAATTGCGATGTCTGCTTGTTTGTTTATATTCAGTTTCTAGAGGTTGAACTGATATTGTGACGATGAATGTGCAGGGGTGCTCATTGTGCTGGCGCTAGTCCTCGTACTCTGCCGGAGGAGTCCTACTTGGTGCTGGGTTCCTTTATTTTCAGTGCACGATTCGGGGTGGTCGCCTGGTAAGCGATTTTCTTGGGAGATTGTATGGACAAGATGGGGAGTGGGTGGGTTCTGGTGGAACATCTGGGACTGCCTTTAGAGCACCAGCAATGCATTTCTCATGAAGGAACAGGATGGTGTCGTTCGTGGGTCTCTTCAATTGGCACTTAACATTGAATCTGGCGAAGTCAACGGGTAGGCATCCCGGCGCCTGATGCTTCTCTTCGTTGTTGCTATTTTTAATTAATTTAAAAGCTGTGCCTGACGAGGCCCCATTGTGTGAACGATTCCCGTGGTATTCATGGTCTCTTGGGTGATTCAGGATGTTGACAAACATTGCATTAAGGTTAGAATAGCAGAAAAACCCCATGAAACCTATATCTATCTCCCCTCTTTAAATCCACTTCCTGAAATGCACGTTGATCTTAAGGCCGCGGCTAAAGTGGGTGGCTCCTATTATAAAGCATGTAACGTGAGATGAGCCCGATGTGAATGAGTGATCGTTACAAGACAGATGTAAGTACTGCGTTTGCATGCATTCACATTTAATTAGCCCTCCGGAAATGCTTCAATATGTTGATTTTTTGCAATTCTGCGACTTGAATTTTTATTTAAGGACGCTACGCCTGTAGGGTACATTTCGTTCTTCCATATGCTTGCGAGACTCTTTAACTCATTTTGGGCAGATTGCTTTAAAATGTAATTGCCTAAAAATTAATTTGAAATTTGATATACATATAGAGACAGGTGGCGTTCAATGAATTTTTTACAGAAGCCGATGGAGAAAGGATGATGGTACCCATGATCAAGCAGGAAGGCGAATTTTGAAATTGAAATTTTGAAGAAAATTAAAATAACGGCTTTTATAACAAATTATAAATTCCTTAACGGTTTTGAAATTTTTGTGAAAAGAATTTTTCACATTTCTTCTGAAACACATATTAAATTTAAGCACATAAAATTAACTTATTGTGTGAAGTTTGCTTTCTCCGCAATAAAAAAAATTCCAATTTATTTTCTCATTTTCAATCAGAAAATTCGAAAAAGTTTAAGAAATAATCGGGTACGCGCGACTGACTTCTCCTTTTCGAACGCGTGTATGTACAGGGTTTTTCGGAAAGAAGTGCACCACTATATGCGATTCTTTAAGTGTCCTGATCAACGTTTTTTTCGACACACTCCCCTCTCAAACCACTAGTTTTTTAACATTTAACATTTTAAGTCTTCGAAAGGAAGCGTATTTACAGAAATTGCGAAGAGTCATGGCATGTTAACAATTTTTAAATAAATAAGTTACTGATTTCCAAGTTTTGGTAATTGGAGTGCAATATTAGTCACATTAGTACGTATTCCAACTTAACATACTATTACTTTTAATTCCGACAAAGTACAGGGTTTGAAAATGGCAACCTCAAGATGCCGACCGAAAACTTTAAACTTCAAGTTATTTTCATGTAAATTGACATCTATTTGTCTTTGAGGATGCTGATTTCGAATATACTCACGAAATTTCGAAATTCGAATTTGCTGATCTAATATGCAACATTTTTCACATCCGATGGACTTTAATTTAAATTGATGCTCGTGATATCTTGGAGCAGTGGCGGATTTATAAAATTGTTAATAGCAGGTCAAACAATTTTCCACCCTCCTATACATAGGAAAAGAGGAATGGACTGACTATACAAAAGATTTATTATAAACACCATACATATATTGAAAATATTATAAGTTTTTATTGCTGAAAATCACTTTCATCTTACATTCTAATTTTTGCGCGATGCAAAATTTTCTATAATATCATTATACATATATCATGCTTTACATTATGTAATTGTGATTTTATAGACAAAAGAGCCAGAGAGTTTAATTTTTCTTGGGTTAATGTTGACCTCAGATAATTTTTATCTCTTTTCAAACAAGGAAAGGGTAGAATGTTTATTTGTCGGGGGTCGAACGGTATTGAGTAGTGATCGTTTAGGTGGCTGTGATATGGAATTAACGATCAAACGTTCTCAAACGGGGAAAAGTCGCATGTCGAGCAATGAGGAGTATGAGTGGGGGGGGGGATTCGACTGTTTTCGGAATGGCAGGACTAAGCCTAGTTACTGTGTGGGGACTGTAGGTTTGACTACAGTAGTAAAATATTTCGGTAAGGCAACTCACCAATAATCTGTCAAATACAGCCCCCTTGACCTTTAGGGGCGGTTTTGGGGGAGTTTGTGGGGGGGGGGGGGGGGGTCGGACTTCGTGTCCATTCCCTAGAAACACAATATCGCATACTTTATTTTGAAGTAATTGATAATATTGTCAATAAAATAAACACTCGTTTTATGGATTTATCAAAATTGTCATTTTCGAACCTTCTCAATGTTAAACAATTTCCATCCTTTAAAGCCATGTTTCTTAAGGGGTTACGTCGGTTTTGAATTCCAAAAAAAAAATCACAATATTTCGGATGTTTTTTTTTCGAAATTTATAAGTGATTTATTTCAACTATTAGGATATAAAAGTATATCATTTGAACATGTTGTACAAACATTTTTTTCTTAGTTTTAAAAGTAATTTTACTTTAAACGCGTTTCTCTCAAAACTACATAAATCTGGAACTATTAATCCAATCTTACTGAAATTTTCCACACTTCTTCTACATAGTATTGACTTGTACTTGAAAGAAGGATTTTTAATTTCGTTCATTACAAGTCGTTTTACTAGGAGAAAATCACCATAATATAAAAAAATGTTCACAGAAATTAAAAAAAAATCAATTTTTTGTTAAAAAATGTTGTCAAAAATTCAAGTATCATTTTTTTTTCCAAATCCTTCGTCCAAGTACAAGCCATATGCATCTACTATTAGAAAAAAAATTTGTTTTTTGATTTCAGATAAGCCTATCTCGAGATATTCTGCCTACGGTAAAAAATCATCGATTTTCGTAAACTAGCTCAATGGCTCAATTTTCATTTTTTTTTCATTAAATTTTTTGTACAACCTGTTCAAGTGATGTACTTTTATATCCTAATATTTGAAATAAGTCACTTTTATAAATTTCGTAAAAACAAATCCGAAAAATTGTGATTTTTTTTAAATTCAAAACCCACGTAACCCCTTAAAACATTTATAAATAAATATATAGATATACATGCAATTTTCATTAATTTTATTACTTTTAATTAGCAATTTAAATATTGAAGAATTTTGTTTTTTACTTTGAAATATAGAGGAGACAACGGTATTATAGGTGGTTTGAAATATAGAGGAGACAACGGTATTATAGGTGGTTTGTGACGAGCGTTCTTCCTCCTCGGGCTTGTTATTTATAAAAAAACAAATAGTTTGGTATGATATAATTAAGAAACTATAAGTTTATGAGACGTTGACCGCATCTGCCTGCACAATTTACTGAAAGAAAAACGCAAATTTCTAAGCAGAATTATAGACCAAAAATTACTTGACTGTAGAATCTAGATCAGAGGTTCCCAAACTTTATTTTCTCGTAGACCACTTTCAAAATTTTACTGGTTTCGGTGGACCCCCTGCTGCTACATTTCTACCATATTCCCAAAACTCGTCAAAAAAATGTGAAAATTAGATCTAAAGATTCTTTTCAAAATTTCGGAAACAAATGAGTAACGTTTGTCCTTGGCATTCGTATTTATATTGGTAAAGAATCAAACAAGTTCATGCAAGATTGCAAGCACAGCACAAGTCGTATTTCGTCCCTTTGCATGTCTGAACAAGCGTAGCGGGCGGACGGGCGGCGCTTTGCAAGTTCTCGAAACGCGTTGTACTGAATATCGAATATGAAAGTTTTTACAAGTAACAATCGCTGACCTTCTTGAAATATACTACTCAAAAAAATTAAGGGAAGTTTTAAAACAAGGAAATAAATAGGCTATCTGATCCAAATGCCTAACTGAAAAATGTTTTTCCAGCCCATGGACCAAAAAGAAAAAAAAAGGATAGAATTTGCCCAATTATTTTTTCGCGCGAGGATTGCATGAGAACCGTAGCTCCTAAAGAATTTTAGCCAAAAATTTGAAAATTAGAATTTTTAATGCTTCAAAATGTTTTTTTGAAAGTCTCAATACGACCATTATTCACCGCAATACAGACTGTCAAAAATCACCGAAAAATTCGGAATTTTTTTTTTTGCTCCTTCAATTGTTTTGAGTAACGTATTGATAGGTAAAGCCAAGCCAACATTTTTGTTCTTTACTATCGAAACCAGATAAATTTTCGTGGACCCCCACTTAAAACTTGTGAACCTCCATTTTTTTTTTTCACGCCAACGTAGACCCCCTCGTCTCCCGTGGACCCCTGGTAGGCAAACTGGACCACTTTGGGAATCACTGATCTAGATTGACTGTAAATGGTATAGATAGATGGACTAAACAGTGGATGTCAAAATTTTGTCCAAATCTATCGATGTCGGTCCTCATCTCCAAGTTATTTTTTTCTCTTAGACCGTCTCATTAAGATATTTTACTTCGGCCCATTAAGCTAATTACCGATAGTCAATCGATAGCACAATGTATTCACCCATTCGCTAGCAACTTATGGCACGGGCCAAAGCGAGGGCTTTGGTCTGATCTAACTCCATCAAAGTTGCATGCCGGTAAGTCCTCAAGAAGTCAAACAAAGCTTTTCGTCTGCGAAATGGCGGGAAATTTATGAGGAGATTCTGCGCAGTAAGAAAACTATAAAATGAACATTAAATTTCGTGATGCTTTATATTCACCGCATTTGGACTTTCGAGGAAAAAAATCTTCTTGGCAAGCGTTCGATTCTCGACACGGCAACTGAATTGCCGTTCTGGAATTGCCTAGAGTGGCCAGATCGACATTGCCGTGTTGATGTCTGGACTGCATCCAGGTATACATAATTAGAATACAAATGTCTGGCTAGTCTTCAGCTGCTACATTCGTACTCTCCTCTCTCCTGTCGGAGCGCTGGCTAAAAAGGGAAAGAACTGGCAAGGAGGCGCTGTGGAACGGGAGCGGATTGACGGCTCTCCAACGATAGCGGCTGGCTGAGCTAGCTGAATGCATTAATTTCAATTCTTCACGGATTGAAGGGCACGCACCGCACGGGCACAGCGCAATGGGTTCGGCGGGCATAGCATACCACAAAATCCAGGGAAACCCGTCGAGGGCTGTCGTATCGTCGTGCCAAGTTTCATCACCAGCAGTCAGTTGCTTGAACTTTTCGGGGTGAGCGGTTCGGTGTTGTTTTGTGCAGTGCTGCGTTTGTTCGTCGGTGACTTCTGAAGTCGAAGCGGTAAACTATCAGCTTTGAGTTGTATATTTTTTTGTGTATGGTCCGCTTTTTGTCGGCTAAAGTAAAAAAACGGATATACGAGTAAATGGGAATTTGATCATTATCAGAGCAATTATAGCGTCTTGAGAAGATGGCTCTTTATTGAGGAAGACATGAAGTGTGCGGTGTGAATCTGGGGGAGTGCTTATGCGTTGCTGCTCTTACATTCGAGTGGGGAGAAAAGTTGTGCTAAGTGCATGACCTTTGTTTTTGTTTTTCGAGATTTTTAGGATACTCGGCAAGGAATAATACAATCATGAATTTTGGATACTCGTCGCTGCTTCTGGTTGTGATACATCTGCTCTGTATTTCTCGTAAGTTGACTTAATTCCACTTTAACTAAATAATAAACTCTTCAGTCCACGTCTAGAATATGGTCGGCTGAATAGGGTTAAAAAGTCTCGGGTGTATACTTCTCAGCCCAATGATGTTTGGTTTGAAGCCTCGCAGTAGTTTCTAAACAAAGCTCAGTCAGTGAAAAATTCTCTGAGTGGGGACCGGCATGATTCGTTTCGGAGGCAATCAACGCGGCGAACATTTTTATGTAAATTAGTGATATTCGCCAACATTTGAATTTTACGTCCATTTGCGCGATGCGGCTCCTTTGTAGATAAGACTCAATGAATTTTAATTATTTGCTGCCTTTATTTATGCATCTCATTATTTGATCGGTCGCTAATTTGTCTTTTCGGAATATTATGAATATCTATGAAGATCGTTTAATACTGGAGACACAGTACGGAACTTGTTTTTATTGGAAAAGTACTTTGTATTGATTTTATTACATTTGAAAGGAGTAAGTTAAATTTAAAGAACGAATAACTCAGGTTCGCGGCCTCTAATAAGCAAAAATAATATTTTTGAGGATGGCACTCATTAATAAGCAAACTTCAAAATAAAAGAACGGTGTGCTTCGATCTAGGCAACGAAGCCGATCTCATCAGTGCGGCTATGGACTATACTCGAAAGCAAAGAATATCTACATACTATATAGGTAACAAGAAGGGATACTCTAATATGCTCTTAACATTCCAACCTATAAGCAAGCCCTCAAAAATACAACTACCCTAGCAAAATTTTCCATTAGATAAAGCAAGGCCGGGACTACTACCTCTGTAAATTTTTATAATGCTGGGGCCACACTAACGTCAAACGCCTTTGATTATCGCGTTAATGGACGTCAAACATAAGTGTAACCTCAACTCAACGCGATTTTTCAACGGCATTCCTACTGTCGTTTGACGTTAAGCGATAACTCGGGTGGCGATGATGGGCATTGACTTTGAATTTGTAGCGTGGCAGGCCTTAATTTTGTTGACTAATTCTTGCCGTTTTTGATGGGCTTTGACGTTGATCGTGCAAAGTTCCCCGCCAAGGGAGCCGTATACCCAAAGAATATCGAATTCAACAAGAAGGGACACTCTCAATACGCTCTCAAAGTCCCAATTCATATGCAAGCTCTCGCAAATACACCCAGCAAAATTTCCCATTAGATAAAGCAGCTCAGGGCTACCACCTCTGTAAATACCTATAAGAAATGTAGAGAGAGAAATAGTCACCAAAAAGTTCTCACAGATAGCTTTTACAACGTAAGCTATAAACTGAAGCTTTTTTTATGAACGCTTTTTTAAAGGCGCTCCCGAGCCGGGCACCAGTACTAGGCCGCTCAAGTTTACCTCTCCTCGCAATGTTAAGTTATAGGGAAATGCCGAATCGGAGAAGGGAGAAGAGGCAGGCAGCGAACACCGAGCATGAAGTTTTTAAAGGCGCCCTGGAGCGGAATTTCTTTTGTGTGCTGCTCGCTTACGAAAAGTACCGGGTGGTCTTGATTTGTTTGGAAATGTGAAGAAGCTTAAAAGTTTTTGAGTAAAAAAGTACTTTCTTAGAGGCAATTAATTAAATAAAATAAAATGTGCTTTAGATAAATGATGGGTAAGCATAATATAATGTGTTTGGTGTGTGGCTGTGGAAAAGGCAGAGTATAATGTGCTCATAGATAAATTTTGTGATAAAAGGTTTTTGTGAGGTGCACCCTGCAGGAGTGTTCCACTTTTCGCCCCAAATTTTTGTTTTTCTTTCACTTATGCTTTCTTTATTACTAACTATTTTTAGCATAAATTCCCATTTCGTTCCTGTAACGGTACCAAGGTCGAAAAATTTTAAAAAATAACCGCTCGAGTGTCCCCTCTTGTTATAGATACTCTTTGGTATACCTGCCTAAATTTCTGGTCGCTACATAAGCCCCATGAGTGCGAATGAGCAAGAAATATCAACCCATGTTCTTGTCCAAAGAGTATCTATTAACAAGAGGGGACACTCGTGACGTTTTTCCTTATCTTTTTTCACATTGGTACCGTTACAGGAACGAAGTGGAAATTTCTGGTAGAAATAGGTAGTAATAAAGAAGGCATAGGTGAGAGAAAGACAAAAATTTGGGGCGAAAAGTGGAACACTCCTGCAGGGCGCTTTAAAAACGCACAATGAAAAAATGTAAACAATCTCGTCCGTATTCATGCTCAGTGTGTGCTACCTGCCTCTTCTCCCTTCTCCGATTCGGCATTTCCCTATAACTTAACATTGCGAGGGGAGGTAAACTTGAGCGACCTAGTACTAGTGTATCAGTCCAGGGCGCCTTTAAAAAAGCGTTCATAAAAAAAGCTTCAGTTTATAGCGTACGCTGTAAAAGCTATCTGTGAGAACTTTTTGGTGACTATTTCTCTCTCTTCATTTTTTATAGGTACTTACAGAGGTAGTAGCCCTGAGCTGCTTTATCTAATGGGAAATTTTGCTGGGTGTATTTGCGAGAGCTTGCATATGGGTTGGAATTTTGAGAGGAAATTAAAGTGTCCCTTCTTGTTGAAATATAATATTCTTTGTTCTTGTCTATGGAATGGAGGGGGGACTTTAGATTGGAAAGGAGAAGAAAAATATAGAAAGATGCGTTTCTCACTCGCACCTGCAGGAGCAATGAGGTGCTTTTAGAATCGACCTTGGGAGCCAAAAGAGCCAAGTAGACGGGCAGTCTATGCTATAAAGTGACGCATTTTTTTTATAACGCATGTTAAAGGCGCTCTGGGACAATTGCATTGATATTGGTCTCTTAATTCTACATCCTCTTGCAATGTTAAGTTATGGTGAAATGGCGAGTGAAAGAAAGGGGAAGAGGCAGGTCACACATACTGGACATAAATACGAGAGATTCTTTAAATGTGAACAAAGAAATTGAGTTTGAGCACCTGTGTCGGGATCTACAAAGTTAATAGAAGGTTAACTGTTAAATTCGTTCAAGAAATTATATGCGCTCCAACAATCTATTATAATTGTAGTTCCATCTGCGATATATTGTCTGATCACCGAAAACAAAGTAGGAGCATCTCGTGTTCGTACAAGTACTACAGGGTGGGCCATTTGAGATTTGGAATTTGAATCGGCTATAAAAAAAAAAAAATGAGTATTTTTTCAAAGTTATGAGTTTATTAGAAAGATTGAACCTTTCCATTTAGGAATGGAAGACATCATTCAAATGACTGCCACGGCTAGCCTTACAATACCCCATTCTATCAGTCCAATTTTTCAGTACATTTTCGATTGTTTGGGCCTCTATTTCGTCAATGGCAACTTCGATTTCGCGTTTCAAGTCGTCAATCGTGTCTGGATGGTTAGCGTAACACTTGTCCTTGACGGCTCAACGGAGTCAAATCGCAGCTTGGGCTTGTGGCCAATTGACATCAGCATTTCGGCTGATTATGCGATTTCCGAAAACAGTGCGCAAAAGATCGATTGTTACGTTGGCTGTGTGGCATGTTGCGCCGTCCTGTTGAAACCAAATGTCGTCTATATCATACTCTTCAATTTTGGGAAACAAAAAATCGCTTAGCATGGCGCGGTAGCGATCGCCATTCACTGTAACGGCGTTTCCTTGCTCATTTTCGAAGAAAAATGGCCCAATAATGCCGCTAGACCAAAATCCGCACCAGACAGTCACTCGTTGTAGATGCATTGGTTTCTCCACGATGACGTGTGGATTTTCTGAGCCCCAGATACGACAATTTTGTTTATTGACGTATCCTCCGAGGTGGAAATGAGCTTCATCTGAAAAGATGATTTTTCGGTAAAAATGCCTATCTTCGATCAAGCGGTCTTCGGCCCATTGAGCAAACCGAAAACGCATCGGATGGTCATGCGGCTTCAGCTCTTGCACTAATTGAACTTTGTACGTATTCATACCGAGATCTTTATGCAAAATTCTTCTGAGCGCACTGGACGAGTACGTACACTGGTTGTTTTATCCAACAACGATCCAGTTTCACGAACTCGCTTCACAAATTGATCCACAAACTGCGTTTTTGGTACATCCTTTTTGTCAAATTTTTTCCGTAAATTTCTTACAGTTTGACTAGAAGTTGGAAATAAGTTTTTAATATTTCCCAACTTTGTTCAAGCGAAAAGCGACCCATTTCCTAAATGTCAAACATAAAACTAACTTTCTGTCACATCGGGAATGTCATCAAACCTTCCAACCTCAAAATAACCTATAGTTCCAATTCCAAACGTTAGATGGCCCACCCTGTATATGGGGGCTGGAAACCACAGGAAAAGGCCAATGAATTTGCAAATCCTCTCCAAATTCTTAGAATTAACACAAACAAATTTCACGTAAGAGACTCAAATTCTCTTAAGAAATTAAGGGGAAATGTAAAGACAAGTGTTGTCCTACGCAATGATAAAATCAAAGGACCTCACTGGGAATCGGGTCCCGGTCAAATTCGCTGAAACTTTGCAGAAAAGTAGTTCTCAACCTGCTGATCAACAGTCTCAATGGGCCCGAAGTCATCCTATGATTAGTTGCGGAGATATAGAGGGGTTAAATATGAGACATTTGCTGTAGATCCAAGTACGCTTAACGAAATCTCTAGTCGCTTAACTCGGAAACCAAGGCCCCTAACAGAAATCTTTGAACACAAAAGTTGTGGGTAGTTATGAAGGCATGTCATTACAACCATAAACATGTTCGGTTGACCTTGACCATGGACCTTAACCCATTAATGCGCCAAACGATTCGAATAGAAAATTGGAGCGATTTTCTTCCAAAATCGTATATAGGGGTTTTTGGGGATATTCTTTCAGAATCTGGCATTTGTTTTGCATAAAAGCTTCTAAGACCCTAGTTTTTTTGGTTTTGTTAAAAAAACTGCTAATGTTTTTTGGTTTTTTTTCTTTTCAAAGTTGATTATCTTGTTGTTGCTACTATTGAATGATCATATAACCACCAGATATCGCGTTCCGAATGTCTGAATATTCTCAAAACATGATTTTGAAAGTTCTTTTTTGCTTTGGTTTTTGCAAAATGGCGATTTTTTTACAGGAAAAGGATAAACTTTACAAAGAAACTGTATAGAACAGAAAATACTTTAAATTAGCCAAAGAACACGTGTGAATTTTTTTAGAATTTGTTCGACTATTTTTGGTTTTTTGAATTTGGCCAATTTTTGAAAAATCCAATGTCTCGACAAATTCTGAAAAAATTCACATGTGTTTTTTAGCCAACTATAAGCACTTTTTGTCCTATAAAATTTATTCGTAAAATCGTCCTTATAGACTTAAAAGTGTTTTTGGTTACACTTGAATTTTTGGATCATACTCAATTTAATTTCTTTACACATTTTGAATTGAAATTTTCGAGTTATTTTCATTTACATTTACGAATATCCAGTAATTTTAGATAAATATCGAGAATGTTTTTGTAGTTAAATAAAAGATTGTAACAATTTGGAGAATTACCGAGGCAAAGTGTTTAGCTGATAATAATCATCTGTTTCATCGCCTTCCAAAAGAGTGAATGAGCCTTTGCTTTAGATCAATTTATTTTGTGGAATTGTTCAACACAAAAGAATATCAAAATAAAGAACAACTGACGAAGGTTGTTCTGCATTGAAACAACTGTAAATCAGATGTTGATAGAGATTTATTGTGCGACGAAATCTTGGGTTTACCTCAAGTATTATAAAATCTATATTATTGTTATTATTATTATATAATTTGATATTCAGTTATTCTGTATTTGATGATATGGTAATTTGAACTGATTTTAATTGAAAAACCTTAAGAAATCAAGTATAATACAAGCAGTTAAGACATTTTCGCAATAATATGTACACTCTAGAAAAAGTTGGTGTAATTTTACTCCCTTTTTGTAAGGAAATTGAATACACTTAATGTATGTATAAAATGTATGTGTAAAAATACAACCTTCTTGTGTAAAAATATTACACATAAAATATGTAAAGTTTACATAATATAATAAATGTGTATTGTTTACTTCTTTAAGGGGATATATACAGTCAGGATTTTCAGAAAATAGATTTTGTTTTGTTTTATTTTCGTAATGTACATATATTTAAGTACACCCTCAGAAAATTCCATGTCAATATGATGAATATTCTCGAAGTTACACGCATATTTGTAATGATTTTTTTACTACGTATATGTAAGGTGCTTTTGAAACTTTAACCGCGTTTTTCTCAAAACTGTGTTTTTAAAGTCGGTGAGCAAGATTTCTCGGAAACGGCTTAAGTGATCACTTTCAAATTTTAACACGAGCTTTCTAAGTATATTTTTTAGTAATTAATCGAAGGTTCTTTCTCACCGATAAATATTTTCCATTTTATAAACAACAATTTTTGTTAAAAATCGATTTTTGTCAAAAATTTTATTTTTCTTATTCCTTCGATTAATTACAAGATAAAACAATATATTAACGAAATGTTTTTGGGTTTTTCATTTTGGATGATCCAGTTCAGATATATCGTGCTCACCCCAAGGCGTCTTTTTTTGAGAGGTGCTCCCGGAGATCAGCTGTAGCAGCTCTTAAAATAATTATTTTTACAAATAAAAAACATTAAAATACACTCAAGAGTTACCATAATATGTGTACACATTTTTATATTAATTACTTAAAAGGTCTTCTCAAGAAAAATTCTTGAAAAATCGACTTTTTTGGGCCTCCTGATTGCATATAACCCCTTAAAGTAGGTAAATTTACACATAGCAGATGCACATTTTTGGAATTAAATACTCCTTTGAATATAGTATTTTTAGAATACAGTTAAGGGGACAAGGACGTTATCTCTAATGAATGGGATAAAGTGAAGGGAATAGTCGAAATAAGGTTATTTTTATAATAAATTCACAATAGCTTATTGTTTGTTACGTGTTTAACAAACTCATAAAAATAAGACATATGAATTTATGGTACATAAAAGTAAGATAACAAAAATGTTTTTCTCGCCATTACATAGCATATTTAATTTTTTAAAGTCTCTTAATCTAGTTACTTTACGTAATATTTTCAACAGCACGTCTTAACTGTAAGAAATACCTTCACAAAGTGATTCATTCATTTTTTTTTAATGAGAGAATTTAGGCCGTAGATTTGGGTCAGTTTGACGTAATTTTACATAATTATGAGTCTGCTTACACCAATTTGGTGTAAAATCAAACAAAATTTACAACGTTTTAAAATTGTGAAATTTTTTTTTTAAATGTCTGCTTATTATACCAAATATTGTGTAGTTTTACGTTTAAATTTTTACACAGAGAAAAATGTAAAATTGCTATTAAGATCAGTGTAAATTTACATTCACGTTTTAGAGTACAGGCGGGCCTCGATTTACGTCGTCGCCTCGATTTAAGTCGTTTCCATTTACTTTGTCTTGCTTTTTAATTCGCAGCTTCGCTTTACGTCGGTATCTTTTATTTTGTGCATGAACATTTCTGCGAATTTCCTTCGTTCTTCATTCTTACTACCCGAAATGGACTACATTTCGGTTAGATTCGATATATGTCATTCGGTTTACGTCGCGTTTTCCCGGTCCCGAAAACGACGTAAATCGAAGCTCGCCTGTATATGGTTTTTACTGACGAATCATCTTTTTGGCCCTGGGTACCTAGGAAGAGAGCTTGGTCTACCAGTCACCAGCGTTTGATACAACGGACTGTAAAACATCCTTTAAAGGTCCATGTTTTGGGGGTGTTTCAATGCGCGTTGTTTTACTAAATTATGCGTATTCACGGCCAACTTGAACATACAACGAATGCTACAGTTATATAAAAAAGGACTTCTGAGATCGACAGAAGCTTGGTTTGGCAAAAACAACACAAATTGTATACTGCAAGAGGACAACGATCTAAAGCATCGCTGTAAACTATGTACGGACTGGAAGCTGGAAAATGACATCACAACAATGGTATGGCCTTCGCAATCTCCTGATGCAAATCCAATAGAGAATGTGTGGTATTCATGAAACAGAAGTTACGTGGTTAACGTATACACACGTTTAGTTAGCTATCTCGTCATATGGAGTCAACTTCCATCAAGTTATGCTGAAAATATGGTGGATAGCATGAGGAAACGCTGTCAAGCTATTCTCAATAACGATGGACACTGGAAGGTTTATTAATATAACGTGTAATGGACCTGAATATATTGAATTAAAAAATAAAGACAAGCCCTCCTTTTCTTATTATACAAACTGTATTTCAAATTAATTCAGTCAGTAACACCTTTGGTAGGTTCTTAGATTTAGTTTTTATCTCTGATGAAATCTTTACGAAAGTATGTGAATCAAGGTCACCTTTACTTAAATGCGTTTTGCATCATAAGGGACTGAATTTCAGCTTATAGGTTTGATAAGTTAAGATCTTGTATGCAATCTCAGGAGTATAACTTACATTTTTCTAATGTTGATAGTTTAAGCATATATTTTTTAAATATTAATAGGAATGCGTCTTTAGCGTTCTCTACACCAACAATATATGTTTTGTATTGAGACCAATATTAACACTAGGTTTACGGACATTTATTGTATAATTTGTTGAGATTCCGAAAGAATAAGTTTAAAATATATTTCCGTTCGAAATAAACAACTCGAGAGGTAAGGGATTTACAAGAACATATTGTTGTATCATTACATCAATTAGATGAGATATTTTCACTAAAAATTGATAAATACAACTTCTGTAAATCTCGCAACAAAATCTTAAATGCGTCAAATTGACGCGTTGCGTAAACCTAGTGTTAAAAGTGGTTGTAGAGCATTATGAAGTTACATTAACGACAAACCTCCTAATATTATGGAATACAATAATTTAAAATCTAACAATCTTGAGTTATTTGCGAAGTTTTTTGAATCAGTATATGGGTTTGATATTTCTCATTACTTTTCTTCAAATTCTAACTTTCAAAGTCTTTTGGATGTTGGATCGATCTTTAAGTTTAAGTGAACAGGATATTATAAATGGTGTGCACTACTTCAACTGTAATTATAGTGCAGATTCGGATAGCATTTCACCAACTCTTCTTAAATTATGCATATCATCTTAGCTAAGTCTTTAATATTTAATTTATCTCTAAGTTGTGGGCACTTTATCAATGCTTGGAAGATTTCGACAATTAAGTCAATCTATAAAAATGGTGCAACATATGGTTAATAACTATAGAGATGTTTCTTCAATGAAGACAATCCTTAAATTGATTCTATTGTTGCAAATAAGTTTTCTTTCATATGCAAGCAAATTATTAGCCCGCAGCAGTACGGATCTATGAAAGGAATATCAACAACGACCAATCTGACAATTTTCACAAATTGTTCAAAAATAGTCAGACGGGGCTAAGTCAGGACTGTTTGGGGGATGTTCAATATCTATAAAGCCACAATCGCGAACAGTAGCTTTGGAAAGTGAGGCAGTATGGATTGGATCATTATCATGAAGCAAGTGCACCCCTCGGCTCATTTTTCCGCGCCTTTTCACGATCATTTTTATGGCGCAACTGCCTTAATAAATCAGAGTAATATGCCGCGTTAAAGATTGTATTCGATTTCTTGAAGTCAATCAACCTTGCAGTCCCAAAAAATTGTAGCATATTTTGTTTGTGCTTTGAATGACCTTTGTTTTTTTGGCACAGGTTCTCCTTTCCGATGAAACCCCTTTGGATGTTGGATCATAGTAGAGGGCAATAGTTTCATCCACCGTCACAATTGATTGAATTACTCGTTCTTGCTCCTCACGGTAAAGCTCCAAAAATTGCTCACAACATTCTACTCGCCGCTTCTTTTACACTGCGCTAAGAATTCGAGGCACCCACCTTGCACTTTTCTTTTCTTCTTTTTCATTTTTTTGGCATACTTAAATACTCATGTAGGATTGTAAGAGCTCTTGTTTTGGAAATGCCGGTCTGTGCTGCAATTTCTTTTAAGCGTTGGTCACTTAGAACAATTTCTTCCACTAATTTAATGTTTTCTGGAGTAGTCACCGTCACAGAACCCCTCGCACGTGGGTCATCTTCTAATGATTTTCGTCCCCGGTGATGCAACTTAGATCAGTTTTTTTATTGATGAAAATGATGGACATGGGTTACCATAATAGCTTATTCTTTCTTTGATTTTTGTTGGCGTTAAACCATAAACTTTATAACAATCTGAGACGTTCTTTAAAATCACTTGTTTGAGATGTCGTTCGAGTTCTGTTACAATTAAACGGATTACAGCAGCGACCTGAAAATTTGTGTAGCCTACTGCGGCCCACGGTCCTACCAGTAGTACTAATTCTTTATAGTAATTCAGACCCGGACCTCAGAAGTGCGATGTACTCATTACAACCCAAGGGCCTACTTGTAGGCCTTAATATAAAACATCAGATTTCCGATTCAAATTAAAGTGTTGGGTCTGAATGACTATAAAATATTAGTACTACTGGTAGGTCCTTAGGCTGTAATGATTAGTTCGCTAGTTTGTGATCTGGACCGCAGGAGGGTAGAGCTTCTTGAGACTTATCACTGTGACGGACATGGTTTATATAGATTTTTTTGAATGTACTCTTTTTAATATAAGAAACTGTTGCCAACCCCTGTAAAGTTAATGGTTCATGGAAAACGTACACGAAATTCATTTCATAATGAAAATATGATAGAACAGGTATTGGAACCAAAGAGCACTTGTCGTATCACAACGATCCGAACAATGAAACCTTCCATCGCACGGCAGTAAATTCTACCAAGAGGTTGTATCGGGTATGACGCGCTGGCCGCTGCTAGTAAGTCGGCTAATTCAAATCCTTGATTGATACAAATCACAAGCTACAAAATACATCGAAAATTACGTAAATACATATATAACATAGAAAACATATTTGAAAGAAAAGACAAGGTTATGAGGTAAGTCAATGGGAAGTGAATACTGGCTGTCGGAAGGCACATTTAGGTCATTTCAGGATCATTGTGATACCACTTTTGTGACCAGGGTTTTGGATCGGAATTGAACTCACAACCACCAGCGTCCTGCTGGCTCACAGCCAACGCTTCGTGCCACCGAATTAGCTCAAGGAATCGCTGTCTCATAAAGGCATTAAGTTTATGTTGAAGACTTACTGGTTGCCGGCAACCGATGAAAAAGAAATTCAAAACAAAGCTAAGGTATTCGAACACACAAAACTAGGAAAAAAATTGTACATATAACCGTTACGCGCACTTTTAGTGAAGTTGAATAAATTTGAACCATTGAGTAGCAATAATTCATTTTCATGAAGATGCAATTAAGGGGCCTATTATAAAGTTAATCTAAAAATCGAATAATAATATCTCAGCTTTGAAAACCTGTCAAGCGAAAACGACTTCTAGAAAAAAATAAACAGTAGATGGTTGTCGAATCGAAGAATGAGAAGAAAGAAATTTCGTCAAAAATTTAATTAATGTAAAATTGCAATCTCCTAAAAGGGACTCATTTACTAATATAGTAATATATCTGAATGTCTAGACTAAATGCGCTCAATTAATCAGTTAAGCTCAGTACAGCGCCTTTATAGCATTAATAGTTAAAATCGAAGGAAAAAATTAAAGACTATTTTTTATGTTAGAAAACTAGCTGGGTTACCCGGTTTCACCCGGCGTTGGGTAAATACTTGCTAATTAAACACTTCTCAAATTTTCTAGTTTTTTATATCCTAGAGATTGTTTCAACCCGAAAACCCTTTTATGGATTCGCCATCATGAATTTCCAAATCTTAATAATATTCAAAAATAGTGGCCTCAGAATAATCATTGTACTAATTTTCATTAAAATCCGTTGAAATCGAGACAGTTGGTCTCATATTGGATCCGCCACCTTGGATTTACAAATTTTGATAATATTCGAAATTTTTAGCCTCATAATAATCATTGTATCAATTTTCATTAAAATCCGTCGAAATCGAGAAATCTTGGTCGTCATATTGGGTCCACCAACATTCAAAATCAGTGACCTGAAGATCATCATTGTGCTAATTTTCATTAAAATCCGTTGAAATCGAGGAATATTGGTCGCCATATTGGGTCCACCATCTTGAATTTGTAAATTTTGATAACATTCAAAATCAATGACGTCAAGATAATCAATGTACCAATTTTCGTTAGAAACCGTTGAAATGGAGAAATATCGGTCGCCATTTTGGATTTCTAAATTTTGATAATATTCAAAATCAGTGACCTCAAAACAATCGCCGTACTAATTTTCATTAAAATCCGTTGAAATCGAGAAATCTTAGTCGCCATATTGGATCCGCCATTTTGAATTTCAAAATTTGGAGAGCGGATTTGAAATCAGCGTACCGTAAAACCCCTATGTTCCAATTTTCATGAAAATTGCTTCAAATTTAAAATTTTCAGCCGCCATCTTGGATCCGCCATTTTGAAACCCTATGTATTATTCGAAAAAAAATTAGCCTATATGTTAAGTTGGAATATGTACTACCTTCGGACAAAAAATGAAAAATATCGATGCAAGCGTTTAGGCGTGATTGAGCAACAAACAAACAAACAAACAAACGAACTTTCATTTTTATATATATATAGGGATAAAGAGATAGGGATTATAGCCATACTGAAAATATTTTTAGTTTTCATAGCAGATAAATATTTTCAAAACGCAGGAAATGTCAACATTTGTGACCATTAACCGGAAGCATTGACATGAGGCTAGCAAAGATCTCGAAAATGAGGAAATTTTTGGAAACTTATGTCAAATTTGGCTTATTTTTTGCAGATACTATAATTGGGGAGTCAAGATTTGTCACCCTTCCACAATCACAGACAGTTATCGAGGGCGATACAGTAGTGTTTACATGTCGAGCGACACCAGTAACAGGCCTTGTGTACTCGTGGACTCACAACCGTAAGTATACAACAACCATCTCTATATAAATAGAGCATTCATTATGTAACTGCACAGACTATTCATCGGTATATGTAGTGTAGGTACTATATACGATTTTTTCCCTTAACCACCACCGGTGACCGACACTGGACTTTCCGTTCGGAACGCGTCAGTCGCTGGTGACTGACAGTATACTTTTCGTGCAGGCCGCGTTTCTTCTTCTATTAATAAATTGCGATAAAAACAAAACAAAACAAAATAGGCCTGACGCTTAACGTGTTAAGCCTGTTGTCTATCTTCTCAGCCTTATTTTCAAACTGCTTGTAGATAAATCCTGAATTTTTCTGCTGCCCGTGTGCATGAATGCGCCTTAAAGTGTTGTTTAACTGCTTCCACTTATGCATTATTGTGACTTTACAGATAATGCCCTCCAAAACTCATCACGTGTTCATCAAGTTGGCTCTAATCTTCACTTGAAAAATATCAACAAGGACGTGGATGCTGGCGAGTATGTCTGCATCGCTACGAGCAACTCGAGTGGAGCTCGACAGGCATCTCCACCAGCGTACCTTAACGTCATTTGTAAGTAAAATTTTGTGTCGCCATTTTTCCAATATTTTCTTTTTTATTTACGATTATTCACCTTCCTCTCGAAAATGTGACGAAACAGATTCCGCAATAGCAGATGGAAGTCAACTAACGAAGTATGCATTTAAATTTAAATAAAACTTCGATAATTTGCGCCTATGAAGGAGCGAAAGAGTTCCTCCTGTTATGTATAATACATCGTTATATTCGTACATACTATTGCTGAAGTGTTAAACTTTCTCACGTCCAGGAACTGGGCAAAACTATATTACCTAGTATGTCTAAGCATTCGTAATTTAATGTGGGAAAGTATGTATTTTTATTTTCCACCCTTTAACACAAGTATTACGTCTTTTGTAATTGTATGAGATATAAAAAGAAATTGGACAATATTTATTTTTTTAATTAAATAATTTATTGATTCTGTAAAATAAATAAAACCGTTCGAAGAAATACAACGCTTGTTTTCCCGAGCGTTGGATTAACGATGTACTGTCAGAAATCCAATGAGAAATAAAATCTTCGACTCTGCGGAAAAACCAAATCCGATGATGTTCACTCTTCGTCAGAGGAGAGAGACCAACCTAAACCATACATACACAAATCAATTAACTACAAAATTTAAATAATAAAATATAAATTAATAAAATAATCAAATTTCAGGTGATTAAAAATAAAAACTTCAATCAAACGGACAAATGTACATTCTTAATATTTTAACTGGGATACAATATTTCACTTTATATTATTTTACATGAATCTTTCACCTTAAAATAAAAAAGTAGAATGAAAATAACTTTCGAATTATAAGTACATATGAAAAATGTCCTCTGTCGAATTTGAAAAAAATATGTGAAATTATAATTTGCGAGACGCGAACTAAAAATTTGGGGACTTAGAAAATGTCACTTTCGTACGAATTTATTTCGTACGAGGGTCAGAACAGGAGCCAAAATGTTCACTTGTTTTCGGGGTTTTATTAGTGCCTTCTCGTTGATGTTTCAAATCGAGAAATATTTAAGAGTAAGGAAATTTGAAGCAAAACAAATAAAACAATATTCGTAATTTTAATTTAATTTTTTGTTTCTGCTTAAACTTTTAGCTCATGTTTTTTGTATATACATATACATGGATTGGTCGCACTTCTTGTCCGAACTCGGAATTACTCGAAGGAATCTGTGAGCGGCCACCGGTGCTCAATTGGTTAGAGCATCGGAGTGTAAATCCAAAGGTCCCAGGTTCGAGCCCTACCCGTGACCGGCTCGATCTTTTCGAGTAATTCCTACACACATACGTGAAATATTAAGGGTTAGACAATGGCAGGGAAAATGGTTTTATATCTATTCCTTTTGTACATAATTACCCAGTTCATTAGTGTCACAGACATTTTTGTGAAAAAACAAAATTAAGTGTAATATAAAAGATATCGCTTCGTAACAATTTGAATATTGTTTATTTGCTTCTGTTTGAACATCATTGTATAGTGTTTCGGGCATTTTTAAAAACATTTGCCACATGAGGTTTGGGCCCGTGTTAAAAATAGTCTCGTTTTTTAGACGAGAGCTAGGAGTTCATTTCACACATACATATCAGTGGGTCCAGTTCATCGCACCTACGTTTGACAGATTTAATATGGCGTCTTATTTTCTTTTCGATCGAGTAATTTCAAGATACTTTACCACATTCAGTGTGGCGACCACCGTTTGTGGGTCACAGCCAATTCTATTTTCTTCAGTTTTGTACCTTTTGAGATAAAATTTGGCGTAAGAAGGTATATTAATAACCCGAAACCAAAAATGAAGAAAATTCGAATTTTTTAACACAGCCATACAGTAAAAAGTATTTTTTTTCAGTCACTCTGTCGAGTGGGATATCGTTGGATACGCCTTTCAAGATGCAATAAAAAATGTTTTGATGCTCTTTGATTTTAATACTTCAGTCACGAGATTTCGTTCCCCTCTCTCACCCTTCACTTTTTTAATACCGTTAAGGGGAGGTTCTCATCTAGAACGTCAAAAAGTAGGTAAAGTTCGTGATTTTTTTGAAGGCAAATGACAAGACATAGGGAAATGATATTTGGCATTATCGTTTATTGTACATTTATCTGTACGAAAAAATTTTTTTATTAAAAAAAAAAAAACAAAATGGCGCCCGTTATTCAACTTCTCCGGAGGCATGTTTTTCGAAAATTGCCCAGCTGCGTACAATTTAGGGGTCGCAGATTGGTCTGAAATCAAATAATGATGACACTATTATAAACTAGAATAAATTTGTCTCAGAAAGAGTGGACGACTTTCAAAAAAAATTTAAAATTGACGGAATGGCGCGATTTTGAAATTTTAAGGCCGTTTTCGGCCGTTTTTTTTCATAGTTTATCACTAACAAAAAGGAGATAATGTTACAATTTTCAAAATGTGCTCCACTCTTTCTATGAAGAAAATTGTTTACTTTAATATGCACCAAACTAGAAGTTGATCGGTTGAACCGTTTTTGAGTTATCTTGTACGCAAATTGTACACAAACATGCCTCCGGAGAAGTTGAATAACGGGCGCCATTTTGTTTTTTTTTTAATAAAAAAATTTTTTCGTACAGATAAATGTACAATAAACGATAATGCCAAATATCATTTCCCTATGTCTTGTCATTTGCCTTCAAAAAAATCACGAACTTTACCTTTTTTTTTGACGTTCTAGATGAGAACCTCCCCTTAAAAGGAAAATGTGGAAAATGACTGAAAATTTTAATTTTGAAGCGATTTTCATGAAAATCGGAACTTTGAGGTTTTGGGGGATACCGTTATCCAAATTTAGAAATCCAAGATGGTGAATCCAATATGGCGACCAAAATTTCTCGATTTGAGCGGATTTTAATGAAAATTAGCACAATGATTATTCTGAGGCCACTTATTTAGAATATTATCAAAATGTCCAAATCGAAGATGGCGGATCCAACATGGCGACCAAAGTTTCTAGATTTCAACGGATTTGAATGAAAATTAGTACAATGATTACTCTGAGGCCACTAATTTTTCGAATATTAGCAAAATTTTCAAATTCAAGATGGCGGATCCAATATGGTGACCAAAAGTTCTCGACTTCAACGGCTTTTAATGGAAATTAGTATGATTTTTTTGGGCCACTAATTTTGAATATTATCAAAGATAATAAGAGGATCTAATATGGCGACCGAAATTTTTTCAATTTCAATGGGTTTTAATGAAAATTGGTACAATGATTATTTTAGGGCCACTAATTTTGAATATTATTAAGATTTGGAGATTCAAGATGGCAGATCCATAAGGGGTTTTCAGGTTGGAAATATTTCTAGGATATAACAAACTAGAAGATTTGAGAAGTGTTTAATTGGTAAATATTTACCCAATGCCGGGTGAAACCGGGTTACCCTGCTAGTTAAAATTAAAGTTTGATACGACTACGGAACCCTAATGTGCGTGCCCAACGCAATCTTGGTCGACTTTTTTCATATAATTTTGCTCGATAAATTTTGGCATTAAAATTCTACATATAGGGTATTCTCTGCCTATAACTAAGTTTTGAGTAGTCTCTTCAGTTTCAGTAATTGTCTAAATAACTTAGAATTTTTTTTCGCCAGAGATATGTCAAGCCATAAAACTGGCATCTTATAATAAGGCGATAGACTTGCTGGCAGATTTCAAGTTATGCGTATGCCCAAGAGATGCAAGCTTGTTGGCCGCCAACTTGGTATACACATATGTACTTGCATTTATAAACAAGCAATTGTGTATCAAAACTCCATATGAACCGCGGAATAAACGAAAGTGATTGTGAGTTTTCAACTAAAAAGAATTTTTCTGGGTGCAGTACTATGGTGCATATGAGAGACGGTGCCGATATGAGGCTCTCACGAATCTTTGGCGTTCCGTTGAATAAACACCGGACTAGATCGCTGCACGTTCATTTAAAGTGCATATCCCCGAAATTGCACACCGCAGAAGCATGGAAAAGTGGTTTGATTTGTAACGAAGTCACAAAACAACGCAGACTGCCCGGATATTTTTGCACCGGGGATCAGGGACTCGTTCCTGTTGTCATGCAGCGCTGAAAAACCGCCTGGATGATGACGGTAGTGCTATCGTTGCTAGTGATGCACTTCTGCACTTGCATACCCGCGGCCAAAGCTTGGCTGCAGCCGTAATATGTTGCGAGTGCAGCATTCTAAAAGTTAATTACTCGAGTTTTCACAGCGTTGTGTGCCTGAGTGTGTGCGGTATGTTGGGCTATGTAGTGCGTTTCCATTTTGAAGCCAAATGAAAACCTTTGAGGCACTGTGCATCGCTGCATAAAATGAATTCCGCTATGCAACATTAAATTCACCTGACGCACTATGCAGCGTGTCCTCGATCGCGCGCCGGCCCCAGGGGCATCTGGATGCATAAAATTTACTTTCATTACGAGTTAATTTCCAATTTTGCTTATTTACTTACTTTCTGCAAGGCTCTACTGAAGCGCCATTATTCACACAACAATTAAAAAAAAAATTCAGTGACCCATTAGCCCCACTGGGATGCGCGAAATGTTTTTAAAAATTTTATTGTATCTTTTGGAGAATTAATTTTTTCTGTTTTGAATTCTCCGCTTGCACGGGTTTCCAGTCTTTTTTCCGCATGACCCCTTGAGGTCGCGTGGAAATGAATTTCAGCTTCAGTGCTAAAATCTTTATAATAATATATATTTATAAAATTAAATCTGTTTTTAAAATGTAATGTAAGGCCTCATCTGTACTATATATCATTTTTGTTTTGTGACTTTATACCAACGTCTGAGGGCATAATTTTAAATCGAACATGTTATACCACAAGCTGTAAAATACACTCAGAGGCACAATTAACCGCCCACCCTGTAATTCTTATAGAGATTTGCACCTTAAGAAATTATTTGAGGGGAAAGGGGTGAACGGGGAAAATAAATATAAATATGCAGAGATGACAGCCGCGGGGGGGCTTTCATGCGAAATTTAAATGAAGAAAATCGGTTATGATTTGGAGGAGTTGTGAGCCAGAATGTAGAAATATAATTTTTTAGAGATGGTGTAATCGGGCGGTTAATTGTGCTTGTTAGTGTAGTTAAAATTACAAAATAAATTATACCAATTTTTTATTACCTCATTTATTACCTATTGTTAATTTCTAAGAAAAACAATTAAAATGCTCAAATAAACACGATTTACTTATTATTCAATCCATTTGATTCACTGTATTAATAGCATTCGAAAAACCCGTTCCTCAAATTTTGCCAATTCTTTGAAGTCACATAAATTGTTAACTAAGCTAAAAAAAATAAAAATTATAATGTACATTTATACAGGTCCCATAGAAGTACAATTAACCCAAATTCCAGTACATACTTGACATTTTTTTCGTTGTCCGCTTCACGTGAAATACCCCATATGTAATACGAAGGTCTTGCCTACACATAGTATAAATTACTCAATCTTCATATAATAATATAAGATTTACTTCTCGAATCCCAGATAATTTATTGAAGATAAAATTAAGAGGCACAGATGATAAAAGTACATTTATTTATAAAAAAAAAGTGCTTTGTTAAATATAATTAAGCCTTTATTATTTGCATTACTATGCTCTCAATAATACTGACCCAAGTTTCTACGTTCTATGAAGAAAAAAAAAATTGTAGATTGCGTGTTGAGCATTACAGGCCAAACAATATCGATAATAACAAGAAGGGAAACCTGCTCTCAAAATTCCAACCCATATGCAGGTGAGGACTACTACATCTGTAAATTCTTATAAGAAATTTAGAGAGAAAAATAGTCACCAAAAAATCCTGACAGACAGCATTTACAGCGTACTCTACATATAAACTGAAGCGTTTTGTATAATGCATTTTTAAAGGCGGGATGAAATGACTGCATTGGTATTGGTCGCCTCCTCCCCTTCCAATGTTAAGTTATAGGGAAATGGCGAATCGAAGAAAGGGGAAGAGGCAGGTAGCACACACAAAGCATAAATACGGATGAAGTTCTATATATTTTTTCATCGTGTGTTTTTAAGGGGGTAGTACACTTCTTAAGGCCTTTTTTTAAAGATTTTTTTTTTTTATAGTTAACTTTATTTTGATCTTGCAAACTTTTTATATATGATACAACTAACATTCAAGAATATAAAAAAAATTTTTTTTTTTCTTTCTTCATAGGGCCCTAATATGGCTGCCTGAAGGTGACCCCTTTTTAATCTGGCCGACATGATATCTCGACTCTGGAATGTCTGAAACAAAAAATTCAAAGTGCATATTAAAATATAGATCAGTCGCTATCACTCGAACTAGGATAAACAATTTTGGTGAAAAAAAAACAAAATGGCGGACTTTTTAATTTTTCGGTCATTTTTTTTTGCAAAAAATTGTTTAAAAAAGGGTTAAACATTAACCGATTTTCACAATCCCAGTTCGGGTGAGAACTACACATGTATAGAGTATCCCATAAAAATTTGAGCCCGATCAGACCAATAGTTTTTTCAAAATCATGTCGGCCAGGTCAAAAAACGTGGTTTTGAGAAAAACGCGTTTAAAGTTTTTATTCGATAATTTTAAGGTGCGATAAGCGTAAGGCACCGCTACAAATTGTGTCTTTAACTTTTTTTATATATCGAATTTCTCAAAACGGTTTTGGGAGAACATTTCTGTGATATATTAGAGCACATTTATGAAATAAAAAAATAATCGATTTTTTCAAAAAAAAGAAGTGTACTACCCCCTTAAAGGCAGGATGAAACGAAAGTTATTAAGAATTGGTTGTCAACAGGGGTGATAGGCGCGGTTTAAAATGTCGAAAACGGGTTTTTGTATACAGGGTGTTCAGAGGTGGGAGGTCAATACTGCAGGGGGTGAAAGGTCAGACCGAGACAAGCAAAAAATCGTATGGGTGGGGGGGGGGGGGGGGGGCATCTCGCACCGTTTGGCAGTTACAGGGTGATTCGTAAATCAGGATTTTGCCTTATATGGGAACCGCTCTTGTATTTTTATCTTTTTTTCTACGCATCGCAGCGACCCCAAACCGATCTCAAAAAATCACTATTTGGAAGCCCTTTCCAAAAAAGTTTACACCACCCCCCTATCCCCAACCCCTTGGCCACAATCCCCCCTGGAAGTTGAAAAAATTAACTTTTATTTCACGATTTTTCACTTTTCGCCCCACTTTTCTCTGAAATTCATGTTATTAACATACCTACTTTTTATTTTTTTTAAGTTGCCTATCTAATTACCTTTCCAAAAAGGTGCAACATGCCCAGATAGGAAAAGGATACGAAAATTTATTTACAAAAATCCTTTTACAGAATATCATGACAATTCGAATTTTTAAGAAATTATACTTAAGTTAACTAAAAAATACATTTTGTTCGCTTAAAAACTAATTACAATTAAAACGTTTGTCCTTTAAAAGCTGTTCAAAATGTTCTCCGCTAGTTTCGATGCATGCAAGTAGCCTTCGTCTTATTTCACGTTTGAGGTCTATGGAGCCAGTCTCTCCCGTATTTTCGTGGCTGCAGTCACAATCCTGGTAACTAATTCTTCTCTGGTGTTGATTGGTCTTGAGTAAACTTCATCTTTCATCATTCCCTATAAGAAAAAGTCCAGTGGAGTAAGGTCCGGTGACCTAGCAGGCCAAGGAATCGGTCCACCTCGTCCAATCCAGCGCTCTGGGTAATTTTCATTTAACCTTGCCCTAACAATGTTCCCAGTATGCGCAGGTGCTCCGTCGAGCTGTAAATAAATTGCGCTTCTGGTGGCCAGGGGGATGTCCTCCAACAGATCCGGAAGGGTATTCTCCAAAAAGTCCGAGTATAGCTGACTATTCAGCACTTGGGGCAAGATGAAGGGTTCTATCAACTGGTTGCCGATGATGCCACCCCAGACATTGACACTAAATCTTTGCTGGAAGGACCGACTCCTTGCCCTATATGGGTTCACATCTAAACAGGTGTAGAGGTTGTGCAAGTTTGTGATGCCATTCCGGGTGAATTGCGATTCATCCGTCCACAGAATTCGGTCTAGAAACCTTCTGTTTTCGATGCCAGACTCGAACAGCCAAGTGCAAATTGCAATGGTCTTTCGGAATCTCCTTCCTGTAGTGCTTGGACCGGGATATGGTGGTATGGATGTAGTCCCACTCGGTTCACAACGATCCAAACGCTCCCTGAAGACAATCCTGACCTTCGTGCGACCTGCCTGATGCTTATTACAGGGCTGTTCCTGACGATGTTGAGGATTTGTTTGTCGGGGTCCGCTGAATCGGCCGATTTTCCTGCTCGCGTTTCTGCTCTGGGGGCGGTTGCACTTCCGGTTTCTTTTAACCTTCTGAAAGTCCTTGAAAATACCCTTCTGTTGGGTACCCGTCGATTCGGGAATCTCCTTTGGTATTCTCGTACGGCCTCACTATCATTTCCTTCTACTAAACCGTACACGTAAATTATATCGGCATACTCGTCAACACTGAATTCTGCCATTTTATCTTAATTTTTTTTATTAAACACCCGGTTTTATCGCTTGCTTCTTCAAATGTGGTCAATGTCCTTTCAAACTTACCCATTTTTATACCATAATTCATAGGAGGTATTAGAAACGGAGCGTCAGGATACTAATGCCTACTCTCCAATACGGAGGACAACCACGACACAACCAAAAAAAGTGCTGCTACCTTTTCCTTCTCATTGTAAAATAAATTTCCCGTCTCGCTCGTGTTTTGGTGGACATGCTCTAGCTTTTCGTTCGTATTAGTTAAAAGATTTGAATTGCCACATGAAATTCAGCCGATTTCTAGTAGTGGTTCTGAGCCTAGCTAAATATTTAGTACTACTAAAATGTTAAATCTTAAGAAAAAATTGAGGTTAAGTGTTAGAAAAAAATTGCCGCCAAAAGTGAAATGGAAATGGTATTTATTTGGAGTGTTAGTAAAAAAGGATGAAATTTATAAACATCCTTATTCATAAATTACGAAATATAAATTTCTTCCTTTTCCATTTCACTCCCGATTAAAACAAGCAGAACGTTTTACACCTCACATCTACATTGATAAAGATGTGTACGAACGCATTTTGTCAGCCAACTGATAAGCGGTGGGTTCGTGGTTGTCCTCCGCATTGGAGATTAGGCATTAAGAGTCAATACTGGATATAATAAACTAATAACGCTATTTAACGAGATTACATTTATTATTTTATTACTGTTTTGCTGAAATAATAAAAATGTACTACCTCTGTTTCCTAAACAAACATTTCCGAACTTGCTGTCATAAAAATTGTTTACTTAACGACTTTTTCCATTATGGTGCAATAAAGTAATTAGGTACCAGTGAGGATGTTTTAATTTCAGGACTTTTGCAACCCTTTTCTACCTGGGCATGTTGCACCTTTTTGGAAAGGTAATTAGATAGGCAACTTAAAAAAAATAAAAAGTGGGTATGTTAATAACATGAATTTCAGAGAAAAGTGGGGCGAAAGGTGAAAAATCGTGAAATAAAAGTTAATTTTTTCAACTTCCAGGGGGGATTGTGGCCAAGGGGTTGGGGATAGGGGGGTGGTGTAAACTTTTTTGGAAAGGGCTTCCACATAGTGATTTTTTGAAATCAGTTTGGGGCCGCTGCGATGCGTAGAAAAAAAGATAAAAATATAAGAGCGGTTCCCATATAAGGCAAAATCCTGATTTACGAATCACCCTGTAACTGCCAAACGGTGCGAGATGGCCCCCCCCCCACCCATACGATTTTTTGCTTGTCTCGGTCTGACCTTTCACCCCCTGCAGTATTGACCTCCCACCTCTGAACACCCTGTATAACATAGTTTTAAAACTGGAAAACTATTCATTCAACTGTTTCGCGCCTACAAAAACTTTTTATAAAGACAATATGAACTACATACATTATACTAAAATTTCAGCGAAATCCATGGAGATCCAGTTCCCTTGGAAATTTCGCTTTATACAATATTACAAAAGTTATTTATTTATAATATCCATAGAGAGCCTTAGAACTACTTCGGGAATATATTTTTTAATTACTTTCGTACAAGGCCTGCTGGTTGCAAAAATAAACTAAATCGTGCAAGTGAAATAAATTTACATATGTGCATTAGGGTACTTGGCGCATACTCGCTCCCGTCGGGTACCGTCAGCGGAAACCTTAATTCTTGTTAATGGATGGTGTTCTCCACTCGCTTTCTGGTAGATCATTGGTTTCCAAGCCTTTGTTGTCATCGCGACACGATGCATAAAATGCTTTCGCTACCAATTGCCTTTTATCTTGCGCCGCTTGCGCACTCAGCAAATGCGCAATATTTCATCAAAGGCTTTCATCATTTTCTTGTTGCCTATTTCATGTGTCATCTTGGCGTGGTGCAGTACAGTGGTTTCATACTTCTTTGATTTTTCGACGCCTTCTAACTTATTTTTTCGTCGATTACTTTTTGGTTGTTGCGAATACATATTTATCATTACCAGTCCCTCAGTGGCTTCTCGCTGTATCATTTTGAGGGAGTGAAAGTGCAGACGCTACGCTAGTATGGATTAACATTCATGCTCAGCTCGCGTTGCTTGCTTTAGGATCTCATGGATCACATGAGAAATTATTTATAATTCATCAAAGTGTAAAGTTCTGTTCCAGTAATGACTAAATAAAGATTAACACACACATAATTTATTTGAACAAATTGCGAATTTATCACAAAGGACTAGTTGATGGTACGCGTTGCTCAGGGCTTCGGCTCCCGCGATCTCGATTCATTTGAACTATTAAATTTTATTGACTAATTACCTGTTAGCTTTATTTTTCATCTTTGCTATTAGGGACATTTATTTGTCTTCTCTATAAGGGACAGCACCTTCCTGCTGATAAATCTAACATACCCTTGTGACCACTTTCCTTAGTTTTAAAATGAGCTAATCTAGAATTCGATACTTTAATTTTTCTTTTTAAAATGGTATTTTTGCTTGAAATAGTCTGAACTGTTTTTTTGAGCTTGATACGAGTACTTTGTTCTAAATAAAATTGTGATTCTTCGGCGGGCTAATGGAAACTGAATATAATGGTTCAACGTTTTCACTACGCTCATTATTTTTAGGTGTAGTTAACACTAGAACTACCAAGACCGGTCAAATTGACCGGTACTAAATTTCTTGCTTGAATAAATCATATTTTTTGAAAATATCTCTTAAGAGTAATACCAAATCTTATTAAGGTTCAAAATTACGACATATCGCGAAACTATTTCCATTTATAGTTATTAATTTAAATGTGAAAGCATATTACTTTAAAGGTGCCAAAAATTATCAAAATTACAATCTTGAGCGCCGGTAGTTCTAGTGTTAAATGAATTGGGGCATTAAGGCGTTAATTTTCGATTGGAGGATTTTGTGAACAAAGTTGTTCGGACTGACTAGTGTTGCAAGGGGAAATAAATTCTCGGAGAGTTATTTAATGTGGTTGATACTGGTCAATGCACAACATTCCTTGCCCCGGAAAATTCGATTTAAAATGTTTTCGGTAAACATAAAACCGTTAAACATTCCTAAAATTCTAAGCAGCACAGTTTCGTTTGATCTTTCCAGAATTTCGCGTACAAAAGAAATTATGGTTGAATTGTCATCTTTGAAAATTTTATAGCTTGGGACCATATTATACATCTAATAGCTGTTTTTATTCTTTTGGAAGAGGAGATTCCTTTTACTCCCCCCATTATAAAAAGAAACAAAATCCAATGCAACAGTTACTCGCACAAAGTAAATAATAAATAGAAATCAATATACCATTTGTTTTCGTACAATTTACCACCAAATAATTTATTTTTATATTATTTTTTCCTGTCATGCAAAATCATTCAATATAATAGCATTCACGCTTCAATATCAATAGCATTGTTTAACACGTTCGCGTAAAGTAAAAATCGAACTGCTGAAATAAATGGGTGATTCATTTTTAAATTATAATAATTGGGATATTCAAATTGTTATTAGTCACATTTTGCCTGAGTTTCAAATAATTAATAAAAAGTACAAATAAAGTATTGAATGCTGATAATGCGGCTTGATGAATTCATTGATTTAAACCAATAGCTTAAAGAAATTCATTCAAAATTTACCCACCCCGCATTGCTTTTTGCAAAACCTTGATGAGATATCAGTGCGCGGTCAAGTAATATTGTATGATATCGATTTCTTAACAGGTCATTTCAATCGGAATTTTAGGATTTGGGCTCTCTTTTTCACGATCCGTTATTTTTTAATGAATTTTTAAAAATAGCCGACATACGATATTTTGAATCTTTCAACCATATTTTGCTAAAAAACGTGAAACAATAGGACATTATTGTTTGTGAATTCGTAATCTAAGGAAAAAATCATATAGAAATCGACACTCCGGAACATTTGATTACCCTCAATTTGAATGTTGCGTTTTTTGGGCTTAGGATGGGAGGTACATAAATTAATTAACGCAATTAAATATCCCAGATCAGACTAGACAAAATGCACAATTAATGGCGCGAAAATGTTCGGTACCAGAATTATTCGAATTTTTTTTATGGTTTGTGAGCTTTTAACCGGAGCACTTTATTATCTTCAGCGACGAAAAAAGTGAAAAATGGAAAATAAGTTAGACTTCTAACTTTTCTGATAATTTCTTGAGTAGTTCTAATGGTCCCACTTTTTTTTTTGAAAAGATTCATCTTCAACGTCAAACTTTTTGAGGCTTTAGTTTGCGAAGTACGTTATTTCCATTGTAAGCTACACTGAGAGAAAATTCTAATAAAAATTACGGTGCTATCCCCTATAATCCGGATATAAGTGACAAGTTCCTAGAAAATTTACGAGGGAATAACAGATAAAATACGGTTGACATAGTATTTTTTGCTATTCATCCAAGAATTTTTCCGAAACGTCATAGGAACTTTTACTGTACAGCACAGTAAATTTTTATGCTAAGAAAAATTTCGTGTTGATTCAAGGAAAATTTACTTAGCCTTCAGGAAATTGTACTAGTTCATAAAGGAATTTTTACGGTGCCACAACGTAATTTTCTACTGAATTTAGAAGCCGAAGTACATCGGGTGTACGATCGGATTTTTTCGGAAATTGGAACAGCTTACGAATGTTGTTCATAGTAAATTTGCTCGCTGCGTGGTCGCTTACGGAAAGTCTGTAAGTATGACATTTTTATTATTACTGCTAAACATGTGTTTCATGGAATCTTCAAATCGGAGTGCAGTCGGACAGGTCAGTTATCCGAAAGTCTTCGAAAGAGTTAGATCATATGCATTTTTTTTCACCGCAAAAGTCTTTCACAGAGAGGGTTTATATGCTTTATTATATTTTCGATTGGAATTTCTTTACAATATAAATATTTGTATTTAATATCTTATCCTAATTTCTAATGCATTAAAATATCTACATCAAAATTTACCCAACGGTGCTTTTTTTTTCGTAAACGGAAATTTTACGGTGCCACAGGGTAATTTTATCTTGTGCACATAGTACTTTTACCTATGCCTCTCACTTAAGTCCAGTTTACTGGAGAGCACCGTAATTTTTCTTTGAAAAAATCGTAAAAATTATTAGAATTTTCTCTCAGTGTATTTTTAATGCACGGCTTTTAGAGTGGAAAATCGAGCGGAACTAACCATTTGAAATTTTCCAATTTCTATTTACCTCGCTAGGCTTAACAAGGTGATAGATTAAGGAGTGCTCAACTCATGTTTCTCTCACATGTATTTTTGGCCACCGTCCTTTTCGAAATCAGTGTGACTTAAAGTTGCAAAATACGTGAGCGTGTTAAAAAAAAAAAAAAAACGCGATCCATTAAATGTACTCAATTTCCTAACTTAAATTTTATTGAATCTAGTATTGCAAATTATATTTGTATATATAATATATGAAACTGGCTGTTTTTCATATCGTGAAAAATATATTGTAATACATAAATTGTTAATTAAACATCTGCATTTATAACAAGAATTCAAGTCTGCGTGTTATACTGCTGACATATCGGAATTTACCCACGTCAATCAACGAGCTAGCTGATTCAACTCTAGAAATTCTCCTCGAAGAAATTTTTAGTTTTTCGAATTTTTCCCATTCTAAGGAGGGCTCAAGCAGTTTCATAAGGGAAAGGTTAACAAACAAAATGCCTTCCTAAAACTTTGAAGAATTCCAGCCTTCAATGGCCGAGCTTTAGACGCCCTGTTTTCGGTGGCCGGGTTTAAAACTCCTTGCTTCAGTGACTGGGGTTAAAATTCGTTAAAGGTCATGGTCGATGTTTTATCTAAAGTCACCATCATATGAGCCGTTTATTTTGAAAGTGGCTTAAGTCAAATCATCATAAAGACTATTTTACTTTACAAGAATATAGAAAAATAGTCTTTATGATCATTTGGACTTAAGCCACTTTCAAAATAAACGGCTCATATAACCAGTAGGAAATCTTACAACTTTAGTTCTGGACATTTTTCAGGAAGACTTAAATTTGTATTTCCGTTCTAGTGTGTGATCTTGATATTACCTTCAGAGGTCAAAGATTCAAGTTGCTCAATATCATATCTGAACGTAAAATTTACCAGTTTTTCCATTTCCGGGGTAAAAGTATGTCCTCCTATTTAAGAAAATCAAGTTGGCCTTGAAATAATCCTGAAGATCATAGTCAAGGCCAAATCCAAAGTCACCACCATATAGCCAGGGAACAATCCTACATCTTTTGTTTGAAAGATGTTTATCGAAAATCTACCCCTCGCGAATTATTCTGCTATTCCGGTACTTTTATGGTATGTCCAATCAGCAAAAGCAAAATATTACCGGAATCTAATAACGCAGTAGCAAATAAACACCAGTGCACAGAAATAAAAGGGCTTAATTATGGATGGCAAAATCAATAGTAGCTAAACCGGCCCGGTCTAAATGCCTGGATGTTATCTTCTGAAAGAACGAAGAAGGAACTAAGGCAAACCTACAGTAATTTTAGTTTATAAACTTGCTGGCATTGCTGGCACCGACTTCAAAAATAAATAATTAGATATTGTAAATGTTTAAGTATCAATAATTTTTTATATTGTCGTAGAATGCTCTTTTCCTTAAAGTAAAAAAAAATTATTTTTAATTTTTTAGTTTAAGTTTGTATATACAGGCAAATTTTCTTCAAATTGGCCTACCCTCAAGGTATACCATATTCAATAAAAAAAAGAGTCATTAAAATAGGTTCACAATCGGCGAAAAAATGGCGTTACAAACACACAAAAAAAAAATACAGTCGAAATTTCCTTCCTTTTTTTTTTGCAATCTGTTAAAAAGTTGTTTTGAATGAAGTTATGAATATCGAAGATTTTAATTTCGAGTCGTGTGAGAAGAGGAACGTCAGAAATAGCCATTGTGACATTATTACTACACGACAAACAAAAAATCGTTTCGGGTGCATTGGGTAAAACTGTAAACTATACGATATATTTTTTCTTTTCGTTTTGGGCCGGTGGAAGCAGAACAACGAAATGGAACCTGCCACCGCGATATGGGCAACACAGACGAGACTATCTAATCAAAATCGTTTTAGATCTATCCTCGAATGTTATCTTAAGTAACAAATCTAAAAGTAAACATCCTCGGCAGAGATATGTCAAAAGTCGGTAACTTCAATCGGTTCATACAGGCAAAACACAGGGGTGTCTGTTCATGTTTACACTTCCGAGTGAAAAAAGTACATCTAGTTACGCATCGAGCAAGTCATACCTTAAGTAAATAAAACATTTTTGGGGGCAGAGGGCGTGGGCCTGTTTACGTGGAGGTAAATCTGGATTGACTTTGAATTCAAACATTTATAGAAAGGCGTTGGTTAGTGAGCATCTTAAATCTAATTGCTGAGCTAAGCAAGTTATTTAGGCAAAATTGTTTGTGTCTTGTGTCTGAACCACATCCTGCAGTTACTTTCTGTTTTTGATGAGCATATGTTAAAATTTATCAGTTCATACGAACCGATTAGACCACCTTGAAATTTTCAAAAAGTATTTTGTTTTTGCTTTATCATATATCTTAAAATTTTAAGAATAATTTTATTGTCATTCATATAAAAACTCCAAAAATTGGCTTGGTTCTAGGAATTTGAAATCAGTCCAATGCTCACGTATATAAAACGAACAAATGATTCTTTTTCTTATGTGTAATTTCTCTCGAATCTTCTTCTCTGACTGGTAAAACAAATATCTCGAAAATTTATTATTATTTTATAATTTTCATTTTTTCGTTGGACAAAAAAATAGTATAAAATAAGTATAGATTCATATTATTAGTTTGATAAATTATTTTGGTTATAAACGCATGGGCGCTTGCATTGTATGACGCAAATGTGCCATTAATTGGTGATTGAATTTCATTTGAAATTCAGCAAGACATCTGAAATAAATTAATTAAAAAGCAAAGAATACAGTGTAAAGAGTCTCCGAGAATTTTAAGATGTTATACAATATAATGTATGTAGGGGAAGTCCGGAACACTTAAAAAACTTTTTACGAAATTTGTTATACATTTTTTGGGAATTGATACAGGAAAATAAAGTTTGTAACTTCAAACTACAATAAATAAATTTTAAAAACTTATAAGATATTAATCTTGTACATATCTCACAATTTTAAGGGGTCTCTAGAGGCCAGAAAAGGGCATATTTCGTGATTTTTTTTCAGTGAAAAATAAATCATATTTACAAAAAAGCGGCCAAGTGCGAGTCGGGCTCGCCCATGAAGGGTTCCGTAGCAGCAAGTAACATAATATAAAAGTTCTTGTAGTTCGTTGTAACTTTGATCGATGTTTTAATAATAGTGTATTTTTACAAAATTAAGTTATTGATAAGTAAACATTATAATTAGGTACCTAAATGATGGGATTTAGATCTAACTATATGCGAGCCCATATAGGCTTGTTTTTTTATTTGAGTTGATTGAATGAAAGGTAAATTCCGGTTTACGATTTATGTCGTATTAAAAAAAAACTACGCACTAGATCTCGTTTAAACCAATTTTCGGTGGAAGTTTGCATGGTAATGTACATCATATATTTTTTTTAGTTTTATCATTCTCTTATCTTAGAAGTTACAGGGGGGGAGGGGCACAAATTTTACCACTTTGGAAGTGTCTCTCGCGCAAACTATTCAGTTTAGAAAAAAATTATATTAGAAACCTCAATGTCATTTTTGAAGACCTATCCATAGATACCCCACACGTATGATGAAAAAAAATGTTTGAGTTTCAGTTCTAAGTATGGGGAACCCCCAAAATTTATTGGTTTTTTTCTAATATATTTTTGTGTGAAAATCTTAATGCGGTTCACAGAATACATCTACTTACCAAGTTTCAACAGTATAATTCTTATAGTTTCGGAAAAAAGTGGCTGTGACATACGGACAGACAGACAGACAGACATGACGAATCCATAAGGGTTCTATTTTTTGCTATTTGGCTACGAACCCTAAAAAGGTGTTTTATTATGCTATACATGTAATTATTACACTATACATTAAATGTCAAAATGGCGATTGTGCAGCATTTTTTCGATGACACCTCTATTTCTGGAAGGACAACAGCCGGAAACACAGCTCCTATAACACTGTTGTACACCGAGTTTTACCTAAGGTCGAGACTAAGCAGAATGGATTCATTGTATTGAAATATGACATTTCGCCAAGTTTCATGCAAATTCATAAAAAAATTAAAAAGTTATTAATGTTTAAAGTTTTAAAAGAGACGAAAAAAATATTGTCCAATTTACTTGGTTTTTGGTATACGAGTTGAGAATAATTAATTAAAACTGTTTACATTGTCAACAATTTTTTATAATAATTAATTATATAAGTTTTTTACACGAAAATTTTTCGAAAAATGAAAAGAAAAGTTATAAATCGGCTCATTAAGCAAAATGTTTGTCGAACAAAAAATTTTTTTATGCACATCATACATTTCTATGATCAGCTAGAAATTCTGCATACACTCATAAAAAAAAAATCTAATTTTCAATATTAACAATTTTTTGTTAATAACTTTTTAATTTTTTTATAGAATTGTTAAATATTTCGGATTATGAATCCTCTTGATGTCCTTCACAAACGCTATAAAGGGTTTGCTTAGGTAACATTTAAAAGTCGATTCTGTACAACAGTGTAATTGTTGAGTTATGAGATACCAAAGTTTTTTCCATTATATATAAGAAACACAAGTAACAATTTGGCCAAGTTTCATCCCTTAATAATTAATTTGAATTTTGGTACAATTCTGAAAATTTGGTTATAGCTTTCTAACATAGTAATTTATAATAAAGATTTTTTCCACCGGCATAACACCTACAAAAAATAAAATGTCGATGTTTAAGTATTTGTTTTTTGTAGGTTATGATTTCTCGGCAAAATCGCCAAAAATTGTTTGTGACTTTCTGGCGTAGTTTCTTACAATAAGTATATATTTTTTCCTGGGTCTTTAGTCAGAGTGAGTTTAACATTGAGGATTCCCAGGAGTTTCGTAATAAATTACGTAATTTTTGTAGATGCACATTGTAGTTAGGACTTCACTCTTTTATCTTTAGTCGCATGAAATCAAGAACTATATGAATTCTCTAGATAAGTATTACAGACATTCTGTGACAGCTAGAAAATGCGCTTATTTTAATTTTTTAGTATATCTATACATATAATAAAATTGTAAAAGCGAGAATGTTGCCGCCTTTTGGTTACCTGAACATCCTTTGCCAAGGATGGACATGTCGATGCTGAAATGGCAGGCAATATTCATAGCTTTGTAATTATTTAACAGAAAGTCTAGAGAGAGAGGCAGTAACCTAGTGCTCCATCCCGAAGGACGAAGCATGGAAAGCTTATTTTCTTTTGAATTTTCGAATTCAAGACAAAGCTATTATTTGGCTGGCAAAATTATAGGAGGAACACGTTTCTCCCATAAATCGGGCGCAATGTCATCAGCTCGATGAAAGCTTCCCAACTTATTTCCCGGGCCTATCGAGCAGAGATGGTCCTCGTCTGTTGCTGGGCAGAATGGAGTTCCCTATTCCTCATTTCTACACGCTGCGCCGCCGCCGTGCCCATGGGCGTACCCACAGTGGGGCAGGGTGGGGCACTTGCCCCACCCTCCACCCAGACTCGAAGTTAGAACTTTACGTATATTACAAAATTAGTAGTGTACCTAGTTCTGATGATTTGTAAGGAGATCTGGAGATCAATTTTTGATGTCACTAAATTTCGAATGTGGAAGAAAAATAGATTCTCGTATTCGGAAACTCAACAAATCTATGGCATGACTGTTCAAAGCTGCGAATTTTTGAGATTTCGAATGCGAAAAAACATCTTTCACATTCGAAATTTTGTAAGCAACATTACAAAATAAAATTTAACTCCTAAGCAAAGTGAACTGCCTGCTCTGAATTAAGTAGGTATCTTTTTATAATACCTATTTGTGATCAAATGTTATTCTCTAATACATTTTACTCCAGCACTGTTAGATAACAGATTATATTTTTAAGTAATTGTTTTCGAATACTTTGATGACCTAGTTTTTAACGCAAGCCTAATTTATATTACCTAAAAACTACATTATTTGATCATTCATTAAACTTAACAATTTTATAGTTATTAGGGTTCCGTGGCCAAATGGCAAAAATAATATAATATTATAATTTCGTCCTCTCTGTCTGTTATTATATCACAGCCGTTTTACTCGGAGACTATTGAAGCTATAGAAATGAAAATTAGAAGTTAGGTGTAGCCTATGGTCGATAAACCGCTTTTCAATAGTGCAGAAAAATTACGAAGATAAATAAGGGTGGTACTCCATATATGACTGAGGTATAAACACATTCAATTGACATAAGTGTGTGGGTAGCTCTTCAAAAGTGAAGTAGAGATTTCTGAATGACTTTTTTAGGAAGACATTTTTGAGATATGCGTTGTAAAGTCGTAAAAAGTGTATCCCCTCTAACTTTTAAACTAAAGGGTTGAAAATTCTGAAAAAATTGAGGAAGTAGAACATAACATACACTTTCAAGAAAATTGATTTGAACGACTTACGCTTACTTACCTACTAATTACGCTTTTGTACTTTTTGAGATATGAGATTTTAACAGTGAAATACGGAACCCTTCAATATGCGTAGTTCAACACGCACTTGGCCGCTTCTTGAAAATCCTTTTGGTATTGGTTGATGACTCTATTTTGATGACAGATCTATCATTTTGAGTAGAAACTAGGTTTATTAACTACGTAATCTTAAACCTATTTATTTGGTAATTCGAAAATATCAAAATGTTAAAGCCTGGCCTAGATTTTAATTAACTATACCTACTCATTTTATTTAGCGAGACAGAATCAGAAGAAGAAAAAACCCGATAAAAATAGTCAGAGCAGAGTCCAAGACTTTTTGAAAAAAAAACAGAACCTTCTTGTAGTTATTACAGTTTAAGTGGTTTTTATGGTGCGGCTGAACTGTGGTATAATATGTGGAAACAAGAAAATGTGGCACAAAGCGAACTAAAAGAAATGGAGCTAGTTGCGCTAGTTAAAGAAACACAAGTATTTTATCCAGCCATAAAACAGGCGCTTCATATTTTACTTGCATAGCCTTGCACAACATGCACTATAGAAAGGTCCTTCAGTACTTTGCGCAGAGTAAAAACTTGGTTATGGTCAATAATGACAAAAAAACGGCTTGTCGGCTCTGCATGATGAGTGTGCATAAGAAAAGGGTTTTGGAAGCATAAAATAAATTTGGAAATTTTGAACAGATTTTGCCAGAACCCTCGCGGATTATGGTTGAGATAAGAAACGGAAGATCACTTAATAAAAAAAGCATTCTAAATTCCTACTACTTATCGAGTTTCCTTACTTTTGCCCCACCCCTAAGCAAATGCTGGGTACGCCCATGGCCGTGCCATTCCAGCCCCAGCACACCACTGTGCAGTCTACCAGACGAAGTCATCATCAGCGTGCCACTCCGAAGGAGTTTATATTCACCCGCCGATTTTCCACGCTTTCAGCTTGCTCATTCCGCCCCGGCAAAGGATTTTCTTGACTCAACTTCAGGTCTTTGAGCCCAGGACGCTCATATGGTAGTCGCCCGGTTACCATGGGAACTGCTTAATGTTTTTGCTCGTAAAATTTTATGTGTTCCGGCAAGGGGAGAAATCCACCCTGTCTGCAGACTGCTTCCTCTTTTATGTGTTCACATTTTCATACTCAACGACCAGCAGCGAAGTCCTTAGTGCCGATGCCGTTGGAGCCCGTAGTTTACCACATGTTAAACTCCAATACTGGGAGCTTTCCCTTTTCGAGCACAGCCACATCAACCACTCCCGCGCAGGGTGAGTGTTCACATAAATTTTACGGCCAGATATAAAACAGTGGACTGCAAAATTAGATATCGAAGCACGGCTAGATACAGTCGTTTGGTTTACCCATATAAAGAACTTTTACGATTATTTCTGCAGCAATCATACGGATGCGACGAAAGGTTCGCCCAGAGGTAAATGGAACCTTTAAAAAGAAAGTGCGTCATTTAGTCTGAAGAAAGGTGCTGCCAAACGACTAAAAGGACCTATTGCTTCTTCCAGATATTTTTTTTACTTCTGGACAGCAGGTCTTTAAATATTTTTATGCACTTGGTAGAAACCTGATTGCACCATTTTTTAAATCTCTTTTTAGTTGGGATCTGTAGCAGCACAAAATAATGTGTATCATATTTTTCCAGATATACTCGAAAATGCAGATGCACAAACTTTTCACGGCCCAAATAACAGATGTTTATAGATAAGGAGACCCACATAAATTCAACCAAATAATTTTTGGTTGGTTTTCCAATGTAGAGTAATATTTTATTTTTATTTTTTTGTTCACAATAAAAAAGTAGTTCGTTTGAATTTTAGTATAATGTACATGTGATCGAATTATTTTATAAAATTGCTGCAATTGGGATACATTCGAGTTTATTATTTTAGTAGTATTGTAGATATGAGGAGAAATGCCAAAAAAAAACTTAATTTGAAATTTTTGATTTGAACTAAGTAAAACTTACTAATAGCACGTTACCACTGAGCCAAAATTGTGTGATTTTGAGAGGTGATTTCGAAATCACATAGAGCCCTTCATACTGAGCTGAGGTGGTTTCATTTCACATTTGGAGTTTCTGATGACATGTTTGTTTTGTTAAATTGTGAAGATAGATCTTGAAGCGATTTTTAAATTGTTTTTCATAAATGATTTATAAACGTTCAAATAAGGCACAATCAGTTTAAAGCGAGAAAAGCTCTAGGTCAGTGATGGCGAACCTTTTTGAGAAGTGGGTCTAATTTTGTTCATTATTTTTTTTAGTACTAAGTCTTGGGTCACTAAGTCAGTGGCATCTCTTGGAAAGGGGAAGGGGAGGATGGTTAAAATCTACTTTCTTTTGGTTCTCACTTTTGAAATCCTCTGTAAAAAGTTTGTTTCCTTTTTGTTTTACTGCACTGAGTACTTGAATGAACTAGGAATAAAGGAAATGTACAAATGAAGTTGCCTACGTTCGTTGTTAATAATATATATTAGGGTGCTTTTTTTTCGCGACTATTCTTTTTTTTCAGTCCCACCTCGAGATTTTGTGGCAAATACCTAATCAAAAATTCCCTGAAAATTGGAGCCCTTAATATTAATATTAAGTACTAGACCAAGGTGTATAAAGATTTCCCATATAAAATACACGTAAACTTTGATTATTTTTCTTCAAAACTCTACAGCTCAGAGACATTTTATGGTATAATTCTGGTCAATGGTAGGATTTTTTCAGAATTGAATGCTCTACAAAAGTGTTCATTGCGGTGTAACGCTAACTCCCACCAGCGACGGGTCACTAACCCTATTTTTTCATGAAATTCTTAGTTTTTTGCCCCTATCTTGTAAATAACAAGAGGTACAGAAAATGTGAATATGACAAACTTGTAGGAAATTCAGTTTTCTCCAAAAAGTTCTAGAACACCAAATCGCTAACATCGATATTTCTTGAGATATTGGGTTTTGAAGTTGAGGTAGTGTTTGTACAATTTAGCTCAATAATCCATGAAAGTTCCACACTACCTCAACTTCAAAGCCCAATATCTCAAGAAATATCGGTTTGATGTTCAAGAACTTTTTTGAGGAAATTGAATTTGCTATAAGTTTGTCATATTCACTTTTTCTGTAGCTCTTGTTGTTTACGAGATAGGGGCAAGAGACGAGAATTTCATAGAAAAATTGGGGTTAGTGACCCGTACTATCTCGCTGGTGGGAGTTAGAGTTACACCGCAATGGGCACTTTTGTAGAGCATTCAATTCTGAAGAAATCCTACCATTGACCAAGGCTATACCATAAAATGCCTCTGAGCTGTAGAGTTTTGAAGAAAAATAATCAAAGTTTACGTGTATTTTATATGGAAAATCTTTGTACGCCTTGGTCTAGTACTTAATATTAATATTAAGGGCTCCAATTTTCACGGAATTTTTGTTTAGGTATTTGCCACAAAATTTCGAGGTGGGACTGAAAAAAAAAGTCGCGAAAAAAAAGCACCCTAATATATATATAATATTTTGTGAATTTTCTTAAACAAGTTTTGTTTTGTTTAATAAATATACATGTGTTTAAATTTAAATATTATTTATATTTATTGCAATTATGTAATACTCAAAACTTAGGCGCGAAATCATTAAAACCAGAAAATTTAGAAGCATTTGACCACTTTTACTTGTCAGTTTACGTCATGCAGGTGCAGTGATACCATAGAAAATCAGCTAGCCAGTGCCCACTTGGAAATATATTTTTTATAAATTCTTCATAATTTAAAAAGGAGTAAGTCGCGCTGAAGAATATCATAGTCGCCATAACATCACTCTTAATATCTTGAGAACATCAAAATATAAAAGGAAACTAAACAAATATTCATGGTCAAGCATTAATAAATAACAGCAAAAGAAGAGAACTAAGAATATAACCTTGGGCAACATCGGAAACTGGGACGAATTCAAATGAGGAACAGCCAGCAAACTCAACATGCATTTCACGGTCAAGCAAATAAGAGGAGAACCAACTTAAAAGGGATCCTGATAAGCCATATTTTTCGGTCTTATACAGAAGAGTAGCAAACGTCTTACTGAAGTCGGTATAAATTGTGTCAACCTGCTTATGAAAGTGCAACAAAGTTATGAAATTCAAGCAGGTTTCTGGTAGTAGATTTCCTCTTACTGAAGCCGTGTTGGTTAGGCGATATAAAAGGCTGAAGAGCACTAGACACTCTATTATACTATTACTAGGATGATCTCGAATGTACTAGAATATTCTCGAATTTGCTAGAATGTTCGTGAATGTACCGGAATGTTCTCAATTGTTCTCGAATGTACTAAATGTTCTCGAATGTACTACAACGTTCTCGAATGTTCCAGGATGTTCTCAGATGTTTTCGGTTGTTCTCGAATATTTTCGAATGTTCTCGCCTTTACGAGAATGTTTTCGAGTGCACTAGGTGTTATCGCATGTACTAGAATGTCCTCGAATGCTAGAATGTACTAGAATGTTTTCGAATGTACAACAATGTTCTCGAATGTACTATAATGTTCTCGAATCTACACTGAGAGAAAATTCTAATAATTTTTACGATTTTTTCAAAAAAAAATTACGGTTTACGGGAGAGCAAACAGGACTTAAGTGACAGGCATAAGTAAAAGTATTATGTGCACAAGATAAAATTACGCTGTGGCACCGTAAAATTTCCGTCCACGAAAAAAAAAAGCACTGTTGGGTAAATTTGGATATAGATATTTTAATGCATTAGAAAGTAGGATAAGATATTAACTACAAATATTTATATTGTAAAGAAATTCCAATCGAAAATATAATAAAGCATATAAACCCTCTCTGTGAAAGACTTTTGCGGTGGAAAAAAATTTATATGATCTAACTCTTTCGAAGACTTTCGGATAACTGACCTGTCCGACTGCACTCCGATTTGAAGATTCCATGAAACACATGTTTAGCAGTAATAATAAAAATGTCATACTTACAGACTTTCCGTAAGCGACCACGCAGCGAGCAAATTTACTATGAACAACACTCGTAAGCTGTACCAATTTCCGAAAAAATCCGATCGTACACCCGATGTACTTCGGCTTCTAAATTCAGTAGAAAATTACGTTGTGGCACCGTAAAAATTCCTTTATGAACTAGTACAATTTCCTGAAGGCTAAGTAAATTTTCCTTGAATCAACACGAAATTTTTCTTAGCATAAAAATTTACTGTGCTGTACAGTAAAAGTTCCTATGACGTTTCGGAAAAATTCTTGGATGAATAGCAAAAAATACTATGTCAACCGTATTTTATCTGTTATTCCCTCGTAAATTTTCTAGGAACTTGTCACTTATATCCGGATTACAGGGTAATTTTTATTAGAATTTTCTCTCAGTGTACTGGAATAAACTGGACCGCAAAGATCGAGAATGTTCTGGAATGTTCGGAGATCATTATGTGTGAGTGGTGGTCTACTTCCGGTTTAAATATTTTACATCCGGTGGGAGGCGGAAGCAATAAATCCAGCATGCACAAGTTATGACGTAGAATGTAAATTCGCCGTAAAAAATTCAATTCCGGAGTTAAAGGTGTACTTCCAGTTTCAACAACTTCAAAGGTCATTTAGAGGGCGAAAATGTTATTTTTTTTCGAAAAATGTATCGTATGAAAGTTGTATATTTTAAATCGTGGAATCCGAATTCTAGGTCAAAATATACCCATTCCATTTAAAAAAAAGGTACGTTGGTCTAAATAACGTACTTTCGGTCGATATCGTATGCTGAACCAAAGAATATCGAGTTACAAAGAAGGATCACTCTAATTTTAAGACGCGGTTACCCCCTCTAGTGCGATTTTTCAAAAAAATAGTTGAACAAACATTTTCCCATTAGTAAGAAATTCTAATGCAAATGACTTAATACGAGAAGCACCGGCAATAGCAATTCGGCAAACACACATAAACCACGAGTTCACCTATTACCAGGCGCCCTCTTTTAGTATTGCATTTTTCTGACATTATGTTAGCGCGTCGTCATCGTGCTTTTTCATAGGGACAGCCGAGAACGGGAGGGATACACGTTTAAGAGGTACACCGACTAGTTTGTTTACATTTTTTCATCAAGGAGTTTTCTAATGCGCATTCTTTCTGTACAGGCAGCACATGCGACTATATGGTGTCGCGCACTGCGATCTGTTTCAATTCCAGTTTTCCTAAGATGCGTGCTATTCTCCTCCTCCACACATTCTGTCTCTCTTCTTCCACGTGATGGAGCTAGCAAAATTGTGGGGTTGGGAGGAATAATGGCACCAAGGTAAAAAAGATAAGGAGTTAATTGCCGGAGCGAACTGTGGTTCTACTGTAGGTAAAATAGTCTTTGACTGAACATAGCGCCAATCGATAGAGCGTTCCCACTTTACTTAGTTGGTGAAAAAAAGTTTTTGGTCGTTTTAAAAAGGGTGGACAGGTGGTTATGGACACCCTGTTTAAGAATGTACTGTGATAAAATTATTTAGTATGTAAGATATTTATGTACACACAATTTTTTTTTGCATTTCTTCTATTATTATATTAGATATAGAAAAAAACTGCACAGATGTGCCAAAAAGAATGGCAGCAAAGTAGGTTAACCGCAGCTGGTAAATAAATAATAACGAATTTCAAGAGATTTTATTAATAACACAGCCACACAAAAAAAGAAAAGTGGTCTGTACTTGACATGCGATATATGGTTTTCGATGTATTTTCGCACGCTGAGCACGAATCTGGAGTCAGAATTGAGCCATCACATCACAGTTAATTCCTAACCTCCAAAAACAGGTAAAAAATAGCAAAAATCCGGATAAATGTACAAGGAAAAATACAGGAATTTCTTTTTTTCATATCCAGATGTGTATTTTTATGTAATAGAACTCCGTGAATTCAAATCCACCGTCAGAGTTGAGGTGGCACGTCGAGTTTTTTTTCTAACCTCAAAAAACCGGTTCAGAAATATCGATTTCCAAAAGTCAACCGATTTACGCTAAATTCAGTGCGTGGGGGTTTTAGGGGTCGCTGATCACGAATCTGAAGTCAGAGTTGCAAAATTCAAGATGGCGGACCGAATATGGCGGACGAGATTTTCGAAAATCAACCGATCTACACAAAATTTGGTATGTGGGGGTTTTTGGGATCGCTGATCACGAATCTGAAGTTTAATTTGCATAATTAAAGATGACGGATCCAATATCGCTGACGAAATTATCGAAACCAACCGATCTACGCCAAATTTGGAATGTGGAGGTTTTTGGGGTCGCTGATCGTGAATTTGATAGTTATTTATGGTGGCAACGCCTATTAGAAGAAAAAGGGTAGATATTCGTCGTCTGCGACCTCTAAAACCCCCACATATCAAATTTGGCGTAGATCAGTCGACTGTTGAAAATCTCGTCCGCCATGTTGGATCTTTAATTCCGCAAGTTTGACTTCAGATTCGTGATCAGCGAACCCAAAAACCCCCACATGCTAAATTTGTCGCAGGTCGGTTGGTTTCGAAAATTTCGTCCGCCATATTGGATCCGCCATCTTTCATTCTGCAAATGAAACTTTAGATTCGTGATCAGCGATTTCAAAAACCCCCACATACCAAATTTGGTGTCGATCGGTTGATTTTCGAAAATCTCGTCCGCCATATTCGGTCCGCCATTTTGAATTTTGCAACTCTGACTTCAGATTCGTGATCAGCGACCCCTAAAACCCCCACGCACTGAATTTAGCGTAAATCGGTTGACTTTTGGAAATCGATATTTCTGAACCGGTTTTTTGAGGTTAGGAAAAAAACACGACTTGCCACCTCAACTCTGACGGTGGATTTGGATTCACGGGGTTCTTTTACATAAAAATACACATCTGAATATGAAAAAAAGAAGTTCCTGTATTTTTCCTTGCACATTTATCTGGATTTTTGCTATTTTTTACCTGTTTTTTGAGGTTAAGAATTAACTGTGATGTGATGGTTCAATTCTGACTCCAGATTCGTGCTCAGCGTGCGAAAATACATCGAAAAACATATATCGCATGTAAAGTACAGACCACTTTTCTTTTTTTGTGTGGCTGTGTAATTAGTAAAAGAGAGATTATGGAACCACTTATTTCGAATCTACTTCCAAAATAATGAAATTTCAGATGTTCCAGATCCAATATAGCGACTTCATATTGAAATTCAAGGGATTTCTGGCCAGTTATTTCGATTCTGCTATAGAAATTGTGAAATATATTCATTCAGTTTAGCGACCAAAAATTCTCAATTTTTCAATGAAAACTAATAAAAAATTTTCCCAGCAAGAATGTTTTCGAATCTCTGTATACCATAAAGAAAACCGGTTGATAGGATTTTTCGGGGTCACTAATATCATATGTATTATCAAACTTTGGAAATTTAAAATGGCTACATCCTTAATTTAAAGCATTTCCATGAAAATGCAGGGATTTTCAGGATCACTGATTTCGAGTTTATTATTTCATTTTGGTAATTTAAGATGGCAAAGGCAAATCAAATGTGGCGACAGATAGTTCTACGATTCAAGTATTATCACATGAGAAAAAGTTATTGGGATTTTTAGAATTATTTTTTTAACATCCAGTAATTTTATATTAAACATGTAGAGTTTTGGAGAAGTGGTTAGGTAGAGGACAGTTTTTACCATGAACAGGAAAATAAAATACTATTTTATGTTTTTAGGTTATTCCATACTACAATACAACAATTTAAAATTTGAATTAAAATAATTTAATATTTATTTAACACTGAACACATTACCGACCGCAATTTTGCGTAAGAGAAATTCTCTCGCACCAAATGCATTTTCTGCACTAAGTATCTCTTCAATTATGTTTTGAATCTATAAATAGGCTTGCGGTCGGTAAAGTGTTAACAATAAAACGCATTAATAAAGTCAACATATGGATACTGTGAGTTGTAGTTGTGAGTTTTCTGTACTATAGAATGATCTTTAGCCAAGGAGGCACCGAAGACTAAAATATTAAATTTCAAATTTCAATTTCACCGGGAAAAGTTTTGGGCGATAAAGTCCTTATTCTATGCTTCAGACTTTAGTAACTTTCCAATCCACCCTTAATCTTTAAATTTCTATGCTTGCCAAACTAGAGCATTTGAGAAATTTTTATTTAATTAGTATTTAGGATATGAAATTGAGCCACTTCGTTAGTGTTAAAATAAAATAAAGCTTCCTATGAAGTAAAAGCCCTTTGATGCTTCAAAAAAGTGCTTCAGGAGGTCTTCAAAGTGCTATTTTTGTACTGGCCTATTACTGCCGGGAACAAAGATACGGTGTGAGTCGTTCGTCCCACTGAAATTACATACATACTCGTATATGTATATTTGTCGTACTATCCAAAACGAATTTAAGTGTGTTGCATGGGAATCGTGCCTGGTAAGCCTCCAACTTCCTCTCCTCGAGACATACAATCGTTTCATGAATGAAGTACACTGCCGCGTCCTGATGGTGTGAAATTTCTTTCTGAATTTTTGAAAGGTGTCGCGCAATTTTCAAGTTCTGAAGAAGGAAATTTGCACTTTTTTCCCTTTGATATCTGTACGACTGTCTCGATATGAAGCACCTCTCACATTGGAAATACATACAACAAATGTGTCAAAAAATTATTAAGCCCACTTCTTTACAAGTTCTGTTTGTTAAATTTAATTTTTTCACACTTTGTGGCAGAAAATAACCATCTTCATGAGATGTTTGATGCCGCCTTTGAGTAGGGATGGAAAGAATGTTTTACTTTTATGGTAGCTCTTACTTTTCAGACTAATTGCCCCTTTTCACTGAAAGTGGTTGGTGCCATTAAACATCTTTTGTCGCCGAGAAGTCAAAGGCTGTATGCAAGTTAATTGGGAGCTCCACAAAGGTCGTCCACTATAAGACGAGAAAATTAGACATACACCGATCACATTTGGCTTAAATCTAAAAGTTCTCATGTTTTTTGTAGATGAGGAAGGTAATGATAATTACCATTTATGGATTTTTAAAAGACTCTTATGTGAAAGTTCCATAAAAATGTAAATATATGACTATTTCGTTTTTAATGTAACAAAAATGTATACAGGTAGCCCTCGCATAACACGGTATTGTACTTTGCGAACACGATTGGTACAACACGATGATCGTTATATAGGGTGTCCAGGAAGTAGTGCGCCGAAATTAAGGGGATGGTAGCTTTGGTCATGACCTCCCAGAATATCAAAATATGACCTTGGTGACCTTCAGGGACTCGATTTACATAAAAATGAAATGGTCTAGTTAAATAGACATTAACTTTTTTTTTTAAAAACCTGTGCTATCGCACAAGTGAAATAAATATCGTTAAAATGGAGGAAGATCTTTCAATTTGGATTTTAAAATTACGTAAATAAAGATGCAAGATGCGTTAAGTGGAGATATAATTAAGCAAAAAGCTATAAAAATCTACAAACATTTACAAGAAAACGGCAGCAATCACTCATTTTATGCGAGGTTTGAGAATTAAAAAAAAAAGGTTTTCATTGCATAATATCAAATTACAAGGTGAGAGAGCTTCATCAGATGCAGAGACAGCACGTAAAGTTTTATTGGAGGTAAGTACCTGAAAATACAGAGAAGGGGATATATGTGGCGAAGCAAATTTTTAATACGGATTTGTTTTCGTTGCCATCTCGTACATATACATATACATTAGGGTGCTTTTTTTTCGCGACTATTTTTTTTTTTTTCAGTCCCACCTCGAAATTTTGTGGCAAATACCTAAATACAAATTCCCTGAAAATTGGAGTCCTTAATATTAATATTAAGTACTAGACCAAGGCGTACAAAGATTTCCCATATAAAATACACGTAAACTTTGATTATTTTTCTTCAAAACTCTACAGCTCAGAGGCATTTTATGGTATAATCTTGGTCAATGGTAGGGTTTCTTCAGAATTCAATGCTCTAAAAAAGTGTCCATTGCGGTGTAACCCTAAGTCCCACCAGCGAGGTAGTACGGGTCACTAACCCTATTTTTCCATGAAATTCTCGTTTTTTTGCCCCTATCTTGTAAATAACAAGAGCTACAGAAAAAATCTGAATGACAAACTTGTAGGAAATTCAATTTCCTCCAAAAAGTTCTAGAACACCAAATCGCTAACATCGATATTTTTTGAGATATTGGGTTTTGAAGTTGAGGTAGTGTTTCTACAATTTAGCTCAATAATCTCTGAAAGTTCCACACTACCTCAACTTCAAAGCCCAATATCTCAAGAAATATCGATGTTAGTGATTTGGTGTTCAGAACTTTTTTGTAGGCAAATTAATTTCCTACAAGTTTGTCATATTCACTTTTTCTGTATCTCTTGTTCTTTACGAGATAGGGGCAAAAAGCGAAAATTTCATGGAAAAATTGGGGTTAGTGACCCGGACTACCTCGCTGCTGCGAGTTAGGGTTACACCGCAGTGGACACTTTTGTAGAGCATTCAATTCTGAAGAAACCCTACCATTGACCAAGATTATACCATAAAATTCCTCTGAGCTGTAGAGTTTTGAAGAAAAATAAAAAAGTTTACGTGTATTTTATATGGGAAATCTTTATACGCCTTGGTCGAGTACTTAATATTAATATTAAGGGCTCCAATTTTCAGGGAATTTGTATTTAGGTATTTGCCACAAAATTTCGAGGTGGGACTGAAAAAAAAAAAAAATAGTCGCGAAAAAAAAGCACCCTAATATACATACATCATCAGATCAAAAGTAAAGGACCGGATTACTATTCTTATTTGCAGTAACATGTCAGGTGATGACATATTGAATCCTGTGTTAATAAATCGTTCTCTCTCTGTCCTCGAGCAATGAAGAACTTTATCCAAGCTATTTTAAGGCGGGGATGACCACAGAGTTTTTAAAATTTAGTTTTTTATTGGGAATGTGAATTAGTTTTGAGGAATTTCTAAGAGAGGCCATAACTAGTAACATATTGAATTGGATAATGTGGTTACTACTCTGTATCAAAGTATTATCAATAGGCTTTACGCCTGAGTACACGTGACTTCGCCGAGGTGTAAAAAATATAGTTTTTTTGAGCATTGAATATGTCGAATTACGTGCCAAAATAGCGCCATTTGCAGGAAGCGTTATTTTTCTTGTTCAATTCGAAGAAAAGTGCTGCTGAAACTTATCGATTACTGCCGGAAACTTATGATGACTATATGCCATCGACAAAAACATAGAACTCACATGGTTTTATTGCAATGCAAAATCATTTGGAGTAGAGCGCTGAACTATTTCCAAGCACTTACTTGCATTAGGAATGATTCAAAAGAAAGGAAATTGGGTGCCATACGAATTGGAGCCAAGAGACGTTAAAAGACGTTTTTTCACGTGTGAGGTGCTCCAGCGGCACACTCGAAAAAGATATTTGCATCGCATTGTGATTGATGATGAAAAATGAATACGCTACGATAACCCTTAACATAAAAAATCATGGGGTAGGCCCGGCCAGCCATCAACATTAACACCAGTGTTGTAATATATTATGAGCTGCTCCAACCCAACGAAACCATCACTTGAGAACAGCACCAACATCAATTGTTGCTTTTGAGTCGAGCATAGAAGGAAAAATGGCTCCTGTATGCCATAAGACACGATAAAATAGTTTGTCAACATGATAACGCTCGAAATGTTACAAAATCCTGCAATGAAACTTTAGAAGCACTTGGCTGGGATATTCTGCCCCACCCGCCGTACTCTCCAGACATTCGGAGTACCAATTGTTCCGATCGATTATGGGCAGCATTCTTTTGAAGAAACCAAAAAATGCGTTGATAGCTTCGAAAGATGAGTCTTTCTATCGACATAGAATCTACCTAACAACGATGGACAATACTTTGAATAAATAATGTGTAACCATTTTATTAAAAATAAAGCCATGATTTTACAAAAAAATCCCTCAAAAATAATTCACGCTCCTAATATATTTATATACATATACTAAATACTTATATATATTGTTTCGTGTCAAAAGTTGAAAGATATCTGGAGAAAAAAAATTTTGGTTTCTAATTCTTATTACTTGTGGACAATGCGGAAAATTTACATCATCCAAATGTAAGGATTGTTTTCTTTCCTCCGAACACTATATCGTTAGACCAGGGGGTGATTTCAACATTCAAAATGTACAATCGTATGAAAAGTTCTTGGGTAGAACTAAAAATAAAACACTTCTTCAAAAATGGAAGGAGTTTACAATTTTAGATGGCGTCAAAATTATATCTTCTGCTTTTAAGGAAATACAGTGTATTACACTTCAGGGATGATGGAAACTTCTTCTTCCGGATATCGGCCACAGAGAAAGTGCTGTTCCAAAGCTGAAGAATACAACCAAATTTCATCTTACTCGTGGTTTCAGTGGTGAATATTTTGAAGATATGAGTGTTCAAAGCATACAAGGCTTAGCCGAAGAACAGATATTGAATTAAGACGATTTAATTGAATTATTAAATCTCCCGCATTTAAATTTTTCGTAAACTGAAAATTCCGAAGATACCAGCACATAATTAGTATTAAATTTTTTAGAAGACGATGTACAACAAGGAATAGATTTAGCGAAAAACTTAGAATTGCATTTTATTCAGAGAGATCCTTCGAAGGTTCGCAATAAAAAGTTCAAAAGAGATCTGCAAAATTGGTTAGCCCTCCTATTGACAAATTTTACAAGATTTTCAGAATAGTAACACTCTCCAATCTGAGCTTAATTGTACCAGTATTACGCAACCTGTTAAGGAAAATTTATCAAGTTATGAAGACTTTCATATTATTAAAAGGAAGAAAATTATTACATTTTTGGACACAAGTGAAAATGAAAATGGGTAGAATTTTTAAATTTTTATGGTAATAAGTCAAATTTCCAAACCCAATATTTCTGAAACAGAATTTCTGTTTTATTTTCGCCATTATAATGTCATTGCCAATTCTTGCGTAAGCATTTTATTTGTATTTTTTTAATCCTATTGCCATGTATTACTGAAATTATTAAAAATATTTTTAGACATATTCTGCACCACCTTCCGACACACAATGCATAGCATTTAGTTATGGTATCAGCGATTTTGACAACCCCAATATACTCATTTCATATAAACCGGAAGAGAATGATACATACATGAAGAAAGAAATGTTGAATTTTACATTATATGCAAGGAAAGTTAGGTAGCACAGTAGTATAAATAATTTCTTATACAAATGTTTATACGTTTCACGTGAAATTTAACTTAAATCCATTGCCGCAAACTGCTCGAAGTGAAAGAAAGCTTCTGACCTTGACAGTGTAGAATATCTCCTTAGTTTGGTGGTAACTTTTGCTTTCCTTCACGTTCCATCATGACTGTCGTGTGCATTAATTTCTGGACATTTTCACACATTTTCTCCTGCAGTAAATCAATCGAGTTGAATGAAGACGTTATTCTTCAGTTTTAGCAAAAGGATACTATCAAATTGTTATTTTTAAATGTTTAGCATACAGATACGCCAATTGCCTTGATATACGAGTTCAAGATTAGTTGTTTGCTAAAGGACCTCAGTTCAGCTCTAAATTGCAGTGTCTTCAAATGACTGATGAATATCTTTTTTTATTGCATGCATCATTTCTGATAACACAGGTCAACAAAATTAAACTTTTTTTTTGAGTCTGAGTTATGAATGCTATTTTCTTATTGCTTGTGTCCCAAAGGAAGGTTAAAGTGCCATTATTTTGTTAAAACTTTGCTTTTGTGAAGGAAAATTTGACATTCGTTTGGATAGTTTGAACCTCAATTACAACTAAATGCGTTGTGCGATATTTCTGATTTTTTGCCAAAAAGTACGTTATACTAGAGAAAACAGTATAGGTACATTTTTGTATTTGGTTCCAAAGTGGTGAATTAAATATGGCGTCCGAATATTTGCAATTTTATGGGGTTTTTTATCAAAATGAATCAAAGAGGTCTTAGGGTCGCTGAAACTTAATCTGTTACCAAAATATATATTAAAGATGGAGCATCTCATATAGCAACCAAAAATTTAAAAAATGTCCGCCCCCAACAGATTTACAAGGAAATGAAAACATAACAATTTTGATGATTGGTCATTTTAAATTTGCTGTCCTGGGCACAAAAGCAAATTTTTTTAAAAATCATGTTGATTTTCTTCAATTGTGAGACGAAAGCAATGAGGAATGACTGCATATTAATCAGAATCAAAAATCGTGTCGACTTGTGTAATTAGAAGCAAGATTTTCGTTTAATTAAGTAAATGGGGACTTTATTTAGCATTCGATATGGAAGATTTTCAAATTAATACTTCGTACTATTTCAATGAAATGAGGGCCTGTGGGAATTTGACATATATGTTAGCTCTTATAAATTATTTGTCCGTCATTGCCTTTAGTTCGAAGCATATAGTATGTCTTTTGTATTCCCTTTTGTTTTGTCATTTTATTTTTGTTAATACGGGACTATTGGAGAAGGACTTACATGTCCTAAGACATTTTCCTTATCAATCTTTTTCTTGACAGCGATCACTTAAGCATTCGAGTTCATTTAAAGGTTTGGCATGGGTTCTGGGGCAGATTTAAAAAAATACAAAATACACAAAAGACCGTCTGGTCGCAGTTCCCACCATGAGGGTCACCCCTAACAATAATAATAATAATAAAAAAATACAATTACTAAATGTGGGATATTTTAATTTGTGGCGACGTGTTTTCGTAATTGAAACCTGCTTTGGAATTCTACTACGATTAGTGACTAATAATAATAAAGTGTTTTTGAGTGTCGGTTTTTATGTAATAAGAAATTCAAAATTGCGACTCTAATGCAGTGGACCAAAATTGTATTGGGAGTTTTCAAAATATATAAATTATTTTAATTGTCCAATCCAATCCATTTAATATATTAATTTTTGTTACATTAAAGTACAAAAACGACTGCTCTGGTTTTAATGAAACTTCCAGATAAAGGTTTTCTATATCTCTAACTAATATTTGTAATTACCTATCTACGAGGAATACTTGTTATTACATATTATTATAATATTAAAACTAAATAATAAGTATCCCGGGCAACCAATGGTCGGTTTGAGCAAATTAGTATACTAGTACACACAAAACAATGTCGTGTTCGAGCAACCAATTTCATGGTTCATTCAACTAATTCTTATAATGATTTTCACCTAACAAGATTACTAGAAATCATGATCGGAGAATCCTAGTTCACAATTAAGAGAACCATCTTGTTATATTGGCTGTAAATCTTGTTGGAATAACATGGCAGGAGTGGTTCACATAATTAGATCTATTATTAAAGCATCTTACTAGCTAACGTTAAAGCAATAAGAATATCGGGTTAATTTGATAATATTATTTAGTCGAAATATATTGACTGTTTAAAAAAAAAGCATTTTTTACCCGCATACATACTATATTCTTCAGTGTAACTTTTTCAAATCCTGTTTACATACATGTCTAAATTGCGGTCGACCATCTAAGTACTATCTATCTCCAATACTGCAAAACTATGAAAAAAGTCAGTCTTTATTTTAATTAATTGTACTGTGTGTCGTAGGAATATCTGGGAACTCTGAGAGGAGTTACAAAGTCTAATAGGAAGCATTCAAAAAATTTCTGTTTTATTTATCGATTACTCGTTGATTTACCACTTGAATCTATTGGACAACAGTGTAAACCTTTAATTATTATTTCAGGGCTCTCTTCGGTTGTCATCCAACTCACCTCGTATGAAAAGGACCAAATTGGGCTAAAGTGTCGTGTGAACGGATCAGGCGATCTACGAATTGAATGGTTCAGAAACAGTGAAAAGTTAGAGAGCGCTCAAAATATTCACTTGGACGAAGACAAGCTCGTGATTCGTCATCCATCATCATATGACAACGGGATTTATCGTTGCATAGCATCAAACAGTGCCGGCAAGATTATGAGCAAGAAGGGTTTCAACCTTAAATGGTCCGAACTGGATAATGTTAGTTTGGAAACTTTCAAATCTCTTGGCTGCCCTCCAACAAAGAACAACAAAAAATTGCTCCGGTACCCGGATAAAGCAATGAATTTGCTTTGTCGTGGAAAGCGCGGTGACAAGAGCCTAGCAGTGGACGTTGACGTAAAGTTCCTTAAACATCCCACCAAGACGATCGTGAAGGAAAGTGAACACACTGAAATGTCCTGTAAGTTCAGCTTACCTGAAAAATATAAAAGTTCCTCCGTTCAACTCAAATGGAGGAAAGATGGAAAAATTTTAAGGCAATCGGAGCTTGGTTCGTTGACAACCACAACTTCAGAACCAAACATGGAATCAATGATTCGCGAAGATGCTCGTATTTCACTGAATCGGCAAAACGGATCGTTAATATTCGCCGGGGTAATCTCAAGTGACGCTGGATCCTACGACTGCCAAATCTACATCGAGGGTCATAGTCCAATCACGTCGAAGAATGGTGAGCTGACTGTTATCGAACAACTGAAATTTGCCCCACAACCGACATCAAAGAACTTGGAACTGGGATCCGTCGGGAAAATTCACTGTAAAGCTCAGGGAACACCAACGCCTCAAGTTAAATGGATTAGGGTAAGTTCATTAAAAAACTTCCTTTAAATTTGGTCGGTGTCTGCCGAATTGATTTCTTACTGGGGTGAATTTGGTATTAAGGAATTTTTTGATTTCTGTCCGACTGTTTGCCGTGACCACTTTAATGGGATTCCACTGGAAATATATTAGCGCGTGATAATTGAAACTTTTCGATAAAATATTCAGAAGTTCCCATGTCGAAATTTTTCCCATTCCTACACAGGCTTTCAATTTTTACTTTATATACTTTGTAAGGTGAAATGCCTCACATATTTTTGGACCGATTGGAGTGGTTTTGTCCTACGTTTCTTTGCTTTTGTAGCTTTTTAGGAAATGTGACCTACTTTTGAAATGAACGTCACTATCTATCTATGATAGTTAATCACAACAATTGCATATTTAACCAGTGTACTATATTACGTTTCTAAGTGCTAACATTTGGTTCTAGATATACAAATTTGTAAGCCATTGGTCACATCAAAATAATTTAAAGGCTTTAAATATAATATAAATAAACTATTTTATTCTTTTGAATTTTGTAATAAAGTCTTATATTTTAAAAAGTTTTTTTTTTTCACCAAATTTCAAGTTTTTGTTTAAATTGTTCACAGTTTATAGCTTTTGTTTCGTAGGCGCGATTCTGTCTGCGTTTCAAATTATTCATAAATATTGATTGCTATTACCAATAATTATAAATGCGAAAAATTTATCAGAATATACACCCCTGGCCAAAAAAAAGCCGGTTTGAAATATTTACCTATTTTCTCATAAATGAGAGCACTCCTCACAAAAAGATAATGATGAAGCATTGCAAAACGTTTAAAATAATTATAAGACTGTGTCCCTATGTGAATATATGAGAGTGTCAAATTTTCAAGTGATGTTTTGTTGTGCTGTGGCAGTTGCAAGGGTTGAATCTCATAAACGAAGCACAAATTTTGAAACAAAAATGGTTTTAAGAGAGCAGAAAGAGATTAAATTATTGCGTTTTTTGGACGCATGATTATCAAATGTGGATATTTCTAAACGGATAAAATGTAATGAATCATCCGTCGTTTTGAAAAAATTTCGGGAAACTAAGGAATTATCCTGGAAAAAAGGAAGTGGAAAAAAACGAAAAACTACCCCAAGGGAAGATCGGCTACTCACACGATCCGATAAATTTCTTTTCAGTCAAATTGTGCGGAACCCAAATACTCTGCTTTAAGACAAATCCAAGGTGTTTGATGTGTTCCTGAGCAGTCGAATGTCCTTTGCAATTGCTTAAGAGGTTAGATGTGGGCTGCTCTCCAACATGAACCGCAGAATGTCATTATCGACCTTGGATAGCCGCCCAGATCGACGATCTTCTTTGAGACTGAAATCTCCTGAACGAAATTTGCCAAACCATCTTTGGCAGGTCCAAACATTTACAACTTTACTTCCCAAGGTGTCGCATAAGTTTTTATAAGCAACCGATAAGTTGCTTCCTTTATGGTACTCATACAAAATACAATGTTTTAAATGCACTTTATCCACTGCCATCTTATTCACTCTGTACTTCGCAACTTACTGATGAGGGATATTCAAAGTAGTCCTTTTATATCCAACTGGCTTTCGAAAGGAAAGCTAAAGCAATAAATGTAAATGTAAATTAATTTGATAAAAATATATACAACCAAACCTACTATAACACGATTAATTCGTACCGCGTTATATGGAACCCCGTTCTAAGAAACTCAAAATTAATATAAATTAGATCAATTTGTACCGCTTTATATACTACGTTAAGCGAATCTCAGAAATAAATAAGTTGTACATAAATCAGACCGATTTATTTTTCATTACATATATAGAAATTTAATATTCAAAGAACCAAGTTGTGATGGATACGGTTAATAAATAAAATGTTATAATAAAAATGGCAATGAATATGTAATGACATATGACGTATTTGTATTTAAGTTTATTGAATCTACATATTACACATACGTCTGCACACATTTAAAAACAATATTACACGGTAAAAAATGTTGGACTAAAAACCAATATTTTCTGGATTGTATATAAGTCCACACCAAAAAAGTATTAGATTTTAATATTTTAAAAGGATTAAAATGAAACTGTAATATTGGCATGTATTAAAATAAAATCTCTTCAGTATTAAATTCATTTTAATACTAGAACATTAAAAATCAATACTTGTTGTATTAAAAGGTAATATTATCTATACTTTACTTCTAATCCACTATGGTTTGAAAAAAACAATACTAATTTTTGTTTTAATACAAAAATATTGAATTGTAATATTTTATTGAGGTATAAATAAATCCCATTTTCAATTAAAACTACATAGTACTTATTGTATTAAAAGTTAATATTAACGATACTTTATCTTCAATGCACCATGGTTTAGATAAGTTAATACTAATTGTTTTACTTTATAATGCCATTAATCCATTGAAAAAGTGACAAGGTTTTTTTTCTGGATTTGAGGGAATATTTAGGTTTTATGATATTTTTTTCTTTTCTTAGAAAAAATAAGGAAATTTTCAAACACAAACTAATTTATTGTATTTAATTCAAATTATACATATAGTACGCAAAATAATGTTATACGTAATATAAATTATCGCTTGACTATCTAATGTAAACGTATTATTAAACGTAATATAAACTATCAATGTTGACTATGAAAGATATGCGTTACCGACGCGGCATGGCCAACGTGACACATTGTGGCATAAAAAACTTAAAATTCAATCTGCTTGGATTGAAGTATTACCTTTTAATCTAATTTTAATCCAATTAATATTGAAAATTACTTCAAAAAGATTACAAAGTATTTAAACATACATTTTGGATTACTTTTCAATACAAAAATTATTGCAGTTTTGAGTAATATTTGATGAATATTTACTTTTAATTCGAAGTGGATTGAAAAATGGCTGTAATATAAGCAAAAGGTTAAATTTTACTCCAACATTTTTAACCGTGTATACTAAACTAAAAGAGAGCAGTGCTTTATTGTTTGTTCATTTTTAGTGAAATTACCTGATAACTGAAATTCATAAACCTGATGCATACTCAATACAAAAATTGAACTCCCCATTAATGTTAACCGCACAAATTGAATACATCGAAAAGGTGATATCACTCTTTAGCTGTATTCTTTTGTGTTCGCTATCCGGAGTAGAATAAGAACAGCACAAAAGAACGGTTCAGAACACAATTCCTGTGAAAGCTCAAAGATTTGTGTCCACACTTGTGTTTTAAAGTAAATACGTGAATTGAGGTGATAAATAAGAATAAAAAAGTTGAAATGTCAAACAAGTATTTACTTTAAAACACAATTTATTATGTCAAACTGTTTTTATTTTGCCGTTCGATAGCTGTCAGCTGACTTTTACCAACATGTGAGACATTAACCACCACCCCAAAATTTTACACATAGCGCCCCTAGTTTTCAGTAGAACAACTAAGTGAACAGAACAAGAAATTTGTCCCGTTTAGCTTGCAGAACACGAACAGAACATCAAATGTATGGGCTCTTCTGGAATAAGTGCACAAAAGAACACAGCTTTTGTAAACAATAAGTAAAGTTGGAATTTTCTTTTACGAAAACCGCGTTATAAGAGTACCGCACTATAGGAGGGTTGTCGCAATTTTCGCTTCGCATTATATGTGGTCAAATAGTTTAGAAATATTGATATTTTTGTTTTTTAAATAAAATGTAAAATCAGAAATTTACAAGTCTGTCTCTTTTATTTTCTATTTTTGGGGATTATATTTAAGATAATGCTATCAAGGAAAAAGACGGTAAAATGATTTAATAGGGAATTATTGCATTTTTATAATTATTGTTATGAAAAATAGGTGGCCCATCCGGACGTTCACCTTTTGCAAATTTGTTATATTATGTATAATGCCTTTAATACAATATATTCGTGACAGATACGATAATATAATTTAGGTCAGTTTTTGTTGTTGCACTTTTGAAATTCTTTTTACTTTCTTGTAATTCACATGGATGTAAACTACATTAAATATTACTATCATCGGCAGTGAAAACATATCCCCAAATTGGCACCAGCACCCTAACTACTAATAATTCTGATCCGTCGCTGCCTCCAATACAATTACAAAATAAACCTCACAGCATGGGAATAGCACAGCAAGGCAGACCGATAATAGCAAAAATGTATGTAGTTCTAGGAAGTTCATTGCTTTATGAAAACTATAGTTAAAAACTAGATAAACCGATCGAAACGCGAACGAATATGACTGTATTGCGGAAACAAAGTGGATTTTTCGTCAGTAAATTTGATTTCGTTTAAGCGAAATTTTTTCATAGTGAGCCATATGGCATCTGTTCCATTTTGATACAACGGCAACAATAGATTGTAAAATTTTTATGAAAGTTCTAAAGCCGTTCTGTTGTGCAGCCATAAAGTGTACGACTAGATTCTCTCCTCTGGTGCTGTGCAAGGGATTGTCCCAGACCGGAAAGAGTTGGCCAGTGCAAAAACTTGATAAAGTTTTCAATTTGTTTAACAATTCAACCTTTCATCCTGGAAATTTCGATGTAAATTTGGATTTGCGCTTGCTGACAAAAATGTAATCTTTGTCGAATGTCCAATTCATTTAATTTGCTCGCAATTTTCAACAGTTTGTTCAAACGAAATGAATTTTATTATTCAAGGGCAAATGTTAACATAAATGGGACTTTGGCACTTCTGTATGCTGCAAGTTAGACAAGGGATTTATCAAAGCCGATTTTTTTGGTATTTATTTCAAAAATATTCTATTGCACTCCTTTGTGTGCACTCAATTTCTAGTAGTTTTAAATTGAAAATTGTTGTTCTCCAAATTTTTATCAAAACCAAATATGAGGAATTTCGCATTGTGGGCGATAAAACAATTTTATTTTTATTTTTCTTACGTAATTTTACGTAAATCGTATATGGTAGCTGCAAATAAGCATTCTTTGAGCTATAATCCAAAACGGTTCTGAATGTTTTAAAATCTAAACGTAAATAGTTTCTCTTCCTAGGTTCTGAAATAATGTCTAACCTTGTTGCCGAGTTCTCTTTTTTAGTGATATATCGATATTTCTTTTTATATTCGCCCGCTGTATTCCGAATGAAATCGAATCGAAATGAAATGTTCTGAATTCCCATCAGTTTCAAAATTAGCGAAGTTACTTGCGAAATATCACAAATATATGAATATTAAGTTTTAGGTTAAGAGTTCAAGCTGTATGCCTTTATTTTTATAATAATGGATTTAATAGTTGTTGTAATATTGGAAGACAAAAGGAAAAGCAATTGTGCGTGTGCGCTACTTACATTTGTTCAAGTGACCAGTAATATTAAATGCAAGGTAGGGAAATTGGATTTGAATTTTCGGCATAAATATAAACTAAACACGAAACGGCTGTAAGCTAGATTTAGTTTACTACATTTCCTGTTGTGGGAGAATCCGCTGTGTTTGTGTAAGTCGCACAGTTCAGGTGTAAGGTTAGATCATAATTAAGAGCCCCGTCGTAAATAAATTAAACGACAACTTTCAAGTCAATTTTGGCATAAAACAAAAACCATGAGTGCGAAGAATAAAACAAATGCAACTGCATTTTAAGTTTAAATAATTCCCTGCCGCACAATTTCTCAAATCTCCCCTCAAAAACCGATTTTGTTCGCCGCCATTCATACTAGCCGGCGGCGGAGCGCCATATTTTTCGCATCATATTTCTCTCTTCAAGCCAATTTATGCTGACTCAATCGACAAGCTATTTTAGGGTGGTCGCTCACCTACAGGCTTTTTACACAATTTCTTTTCTATGGTTTGAAGCATTTTTCAGAACAAGACTTTTCTTTCATTTGAGTTTTCGAGCACACTTTATCCTCCCGGTTTGTATTGTACTTTTTATACCTACTTTTTATAACTTCCCTGGGATCCGGCAAGCTAAAGAGCTCGTCAGACCCTATACCTACACTGAAATCAACTTTTTGAGTAAAGCGGATCTCAGACTGTTGGTAGGTTACCTAACTGGCCACCATGGGCTAAGATACCACCTAAATAAAATAGGTCTGTCAAATGAGACGGAGTGTCGTCTGTGTCTTGAAGACGACGAAACTACATCACACATTTTGTGTGCTTGTCCGGCTTTAGCACGGTTAAGAAGAGGGATCTTCGGTCAAGAGTTCCTGGACTCGGCTGAAGCTCGTTCATCTTCTGTAAAAGACCTTCTGGCATTCCTTAGGGTAGCAGATCGTCTTTTACTGTAAAGGGGATTCGGCACAAAAGACCGCCTGGTCGCAGTGCCCACCATGTGGGTCACCCCTAACAATAATAATAATAATAATAATAATACCTACTTTTAAAAGTCATAATTTGCCCGGGCAACACCGGATAACTCGGCTAGTTCCTAATAAATTAACTCGATCTACCGTACCTTAAGAAGCTTCACTTCAAAATAAAAATCTAAAAAGAGTAATCGAATGTGTTGAATCTCGCGGAAGAAATGCATGTATGAAATCTGGTTTTGAATACAGGACGTACATAAAAAAACTTTGATTTTATCATGTTTTAATTTCTGAAACACATTCACTTCAAGCATGGAGTTGTAAGGGATAGTATTACAATTAAAAGGCCAACCGATCGGCGTTGAGTGCGTTTAATGACTGACTTACGAATTCTCTAAAGCAGTGGATGCAATTAAGCCTAACCGTTATCGAGTGCAGAACCAACAATTCTAAAGCTGAGAAATTAGAATTGAAACCGGCTTCTCACTAATATATAATAATTAGAATTGAAATCGGCTTCTCACTAAACTATAATATACTAGCTGGGTTACCCGGTTTCACCCGGTATTGGGTAAATATTTAGTAATTAAACACTTCTCAAATGTTCTAGTTTGTTATATCCTAGAAATTGTTTCAACCCGAAAACCCCTTTATGGATCCGCTATCTTGAATTTCCAAATCTTAATAATATTAAAAATTAGTGGCCTTAAAATAATTATTGTACCAATTTTCATTCAAATCCGTTGAAATCGAGAAATTTTGGTCGCCATATTGGATCCGCCATACTGAGTTTGGAAATTTTTCTAATATTCGAAATTAGTGGCTCCGGAATAATCATTGTACTAATTTTCATTAAAATCCCTTGAAATCGAGACATTCGGTTGCCATATTGGATCCGCCATCTTGGATTTACAACTTTTGATAATATTCGGAACTTGTATCCTCAGAATAATCATTGTACAGTAGAACTCCGATTATCCGAACGCCGATTAACCGAATTGCCAATTATCCGAATCGGTCCTCAGCGTAATATAAAAAATTAAAACGAAGTAATTTTTCAATAAAAACAAGTTTTGTGGGTAATTTTTCAATAAAAACAAGTTTTGTGGGAACGCAATAATAAAAAAATGCGAGTGACAATTGCCGTGTTCAACTTAATAAAGTTTATTCTATGTGTGACAGTTCGTTTTTCTTTATTACCAGTCTATGTCCGATTATCCGAATATTTGATTATCCGAATCGACCCCTGATAATATTCGAAATTTGTAGCTTCAGAATAATCATTGTACCAACTTTCCGCCATCTTGGATTTCTAAATTTTGATAATATTCAAAATCAGTGGCCTCAAAACAATCATTGTACTAATTTTCATTAAAATCCGTTGAAATCAGGAAATCTTGGTCGCCATATTGGATCCGCCATCTTGAATTTCAAAATTTGGACGGCGGATTTGAAATCCCCATCCCGCAAAACCCCTATGTACCAATTTTCATGAAAATCGCTTCAAATTTAAAATTTTTAGCCGCTATCTTGGATCCACCATTTTGAAACCCTACGTATTATCCGAACAAAAATTAGCCTATATGTTAATTCGGAATATGTACTACCTTCGGACAAAAAATGAAAAACATCGAGGCAAGCGTTTAGGCGTGATTGATCAACAAACAAATAAACAAACTTTCATTTTTATATATATATAGGGATTATGGAGATAATAAAACCACTGATTGAAGCGTCAACAATACCGGGGATGTAACAACTTCCTTTAAGGATGAAGGGGGAGGCAATACGCCTCGATTGCTCAGACATTCATTAGATCATTACACTAGTTCCCTCTGAATTTATTCGTTTCTCTTAATGGAAGAGAATTATCAAAGAACCGTTATAAAAAAATTGTACATCGACGTAGACGAATCTACGATAAGCAAAATTTCTTTTAAAATTTAAAATATTTGTGTCCAATATGGACTAAGCTATGTCTAAAAAGAAAAAACAAGAGGCTAAAAGGAATTTTATTTGAACCTTATTTTATACCGGAACTCACATCAGAAACTTAAAACCACACTCAACAAAATTGCTGGCCTCAAACAACTAATTCTGTGATTCATTTAACTATTTTTGCTTATGACTTTCACCTAACAAGGTTGCTGGTAAGCAGAACTAGAGAAATGTATTTAAATATAATAACACTGTCTTATTATTTAAACTATACATCTAGTTGAAATGATATGACGAAATTAGTTCAGACAACTATGCCCATTGTTAAAATAACTTTAATAACTTACGAGCTTTTTAAATTGTCGGTTTAAACAAGTAGACTCATTTTTAAATCAAATTACGAGCTTGTTGAATCAACGTGGAACAACAAGTTCCATTGTTGAAATATCATAAGCTTGTTGAATAGACGTGAAGTACTGATTCAGACGAAACCATTGTTAAAACAATTTACGAGCTTGTTGAATCGAGCTTTGGGAGCTAGTAGTTCAGTTCCCATAACACAAGTAAAGGGAAAAATTTGAAAATCATTAATTTCTAATTCTATGTGGAATATTTCTGAATATTCGATACCGAGTAACTCCAAAAAATGTTTAGAGCTAGTTTTTTAACATTCTATATAACTGTACGGATACCTCAGGGTCCGTGTCCTACTCGCACTTATCCGTCTTTTTTTACAATAGGAAAGAATATTTCAGCACTAATTCTTGATATGTATACATAATATGTATGGGTCCAGCGATCCTTGTCACGGATATTTATACCTCCTTTCGAAAATGGTTCATCATTAAAAATAATGGTGAAGAAAAAGTTAAAAAGGGAGGTAGGGCATCAGAAAACCCGATGATTAGGACACTTAAAATAAACGATTGATATACTTATAGTGTAAAATCTTTTTTTGAGGCATCCTGCAAAGATCTTTTACAAAAAACATAACTCCTGCGTTGTTCAGTTTAAATGTTTCCATTCGCCATAAATCGAATTCTCCGAGTCATCATCTGATACTCATCTAATTTTCACTGAAAATTTCCCAAATTAAATTACCAACATCCGTGAAATTATATTTAATTTCGTTGACAGGGCATAAACGTAGGCCAAACTATTTCTTCTTTGTCTTCCGTTCATTTTCAAAATCATCATAATGTAGATTTGGTTGCACCCCTATGACCACTTCTTTCCTTTTGCTTGCCATTTAGCTTTTCCCCTTTGCAATACCTCATTCATTTCCCAAAATCTGTTCAATTATCCAGTACCTGTGATACGTCCACCGTTCCCCAAAAATATCTTCCGAGCATTAAAGAAGTTTGCTCGAATTGCTCTCGCAAAAACTAAATTCATTTTCAACTGAAATGATAACTTTATAAAAATATCAAACTTATAGCAGAATAAGTAGAACATCACCACAAACACTTCAGTTCAAAGATTTCTAATCACCTAAATAAACGCATGTTCTTAGAGGGTATTTTTTTTTTTCAATTAATTACATTTTTATATTTCTCTCTTCTACAGGACAACTTCGATGACCTGCTTGACTCTATAGACGACATCAATGGCACTTTAATATTCAAAAACGTGTCAGCTACTCATAGGGGCAATTACACTTGCGTAGCATCAAATACTCAGGGACAAATCAATGCTACCGTCAACATTGGTGTTGTGGTCGCTCCTAAATTTTCAGTTGCACCACAAGGTCCAATTCAAGCAACAGAAATGGGAACAACGCAAATTCATTGCCAAGCAATTGGCGACCCCAAGCCAACAATTCAGTGGGATAAAGACCTTCAATACCTTAGTGATAATAACACGGACAAAAGTCGTTTTAAATTTTTCGAGAACGGGACCCTTCAAATTTTAGAGGTTCATCTTGATGATGAGGGTCGTTATGGCTGCACTATAGGAAACAGTGCAGGGCTAAAGAGGGAAGAAGTGCGAATGCTGGTGAAACGTAAGTATCAACAATTTCGATTAATTTCGAATCGGTTTAAAGGTGAATAATATACCCACAGCTGCTGAAGGATTCACGACAGAAGAGTCCTCTGATGGTTTCATGATAACACGAGCAGTGCTCATAACAATGTCGGTAGCCTTTGCATATATTATTCTCGTAGTGGGTCTTATGCTGTGGTGCCGATACCGGCGCCAAGCAAGAAAAGCACGATTAAATATTGCTGAAAAGGAAAACGTGGAAGCCGTGGATGTGGGAAGTAAAAACGCTGAAATTGAGCCTTGCTTACCTGAGAAGAGTGACACAAATTCTAAGACAAAGGTGAAAAAAGTAAATGGTAACAACAATCCAAAAGGCAGTGGCACGGAAGCTCAAAAGAGCGATGATACAATATCAAGTGTAAATTCGAAGGCATCGAAAAAATCGAGCGCATACGACCAATTCTCCCTGCCTAGGTCCAGTTTGTCCGAGCTAATGCAGATCGGACGGGGCGAGTTTGGGGATGTTTTTATAGGGAAAATCAAATCATCCTTTATAAAAGTCTTCGACACAGTTGAAAAGGACAACGACGACAAAGCCACCACAGATAGCGAAAAGAGGAAATCGAAAACGTCCATGGATGATATAGAGGAAATCAAGGAGGAAAGCTCAGAAGTGACTGATGAATACCGTCACGTCCTCGTCAAGGCCTTAAATAAAGTGAAGGACGAGAATATTTGCCAAGAATTTAAGCGGCAAGTGGAGATGTTCCGAACAATTTCCCACAAAGGCGTTTCCAAATTTTTCGGGCTTTGCAGAGAGAAGGATCCACACTACATGGTGCTAGAATACTCGGATTGGGTAAGGGAATATGCAGTTTTTGTAGAGATCTTATATTTGAGCCGCTGTTTTTGAAAGTGGTATAAGTCCATTTTTTCATGAAGTGAAATATTTAAGGGTTTGCATTTGAATCAACTTAAAAATTATGACAAAAGGTAATCAGTTCGAGTAATGGTTTTAAGATTATAAACTTGTTAAATTTTTTATGCAAAAATAATTAATAAAATTGTGAGAGGAAATTAACAATCTTTTTAGCTAATTGTAAAATTTTCAACATTAACAAATTAAAAATAATAAGAATTTTAAATTTATATTTTAATTGAAGTTAGCTTTTCTGAAATGCTTTATTAAATTTAAGTTTATTTAATGAGTAAAATGACCTCTCTTCCTCTGATCTGAGCAAAAACACCGCTATCTTGTTTAAAACGTTGTTGTTAGCTATTATTCGTTGTAAAGACTTTTAACCCATTCGCTGCCGCTACAATATTCAGCTTGAAATTCAGCCATTGCCAACTACGAGTTATCTCGTGTTTGGCAGCGAATGGGTTAACGGCAATGAACATTAAAGTCGTAATAATTAATAACTAATGCGATTAGAAAGTTGTTTCAATTATATCATTATTACAAATGGACTTATCCCACTTTCAACAAAAACATTCCTGCGATAACATTTTATAGTTCAACCTCTTTTGATTAATTTATGAGGATATTGTAAACCATTGACTGTGTGATTATAATATAAAAAGAGGATATCTATATCTGACTAACACTAGCGCCAACTCATTTTTCCCAAAAATGGATTTACATCACTTTCCAAAAACGGCTTATTTATATGTAATAAAATGTTCCAATTCTTAAAAGAAATTAATTTAATTTTTGTTCCTGTATTTTTAAATGTTTGCCTTCCTAAGAAATTATCACGACTGTGACTTATTTGGTCTTGGTAAGAAGGTTGGATCGCACTTAGTAAGAAGACTACTTGTTGCTATGTTTGTTGATAGTATTGTATTATATTTAATCATTAGTTATTCAACGCAACTCGCCGTGCAGGTTACTATCAGAAGTGCAGCACTTACTATTATGTTAGAGTCCGTTCAAAAAATCATGTTTTCCGCAACGTACAATCATCAAAACGAAACTGTAATTGATTTAAATATTATAAAGGCGTCTGAACACTATATCTCTTCAAGTGTACAATGTGACAAATGGAAAGTTGTCTAACCTAATCATTTATAATTTTGAAATGAGTGCAGGGGAAAAAAATGAAACAAAAATATAAATTCAGTAATAATGTCATTTTTATTTGAAATTAGTTCCAGTCGAATCGGACATTTTTGACAGATATTTATTGAGATTTAAAAATATCGACAAAATTTTCCCATGACTATTAATGGAAATATTTTCGAAGTGTTCTCTATCTGAATTTGCACAATAATCAAGCGATTTATAACGTCACAATACAAAACGGACAACACTCTCGTAACATAACATTTTTTATAAAAAAACAAATAACAAGTGGAATGTAGCAAGTTCAAATATCTTAAAAATTCAATATCGTATCTGAGAAAAAAACTCGTTTCGAGAAAAATGCGTTTAGATTTTTATTATATATCACCTTTTCAGCCTACTTTACCGACCTGTAGTATTTAAACTACTGCAGATTTTGACTTGAAATTTACACAACATTCTTGAAACAATATGCAGTAGAAACCGGATATAACGACCTTCAAGGGACCGGCGACACTTAGTCGTACTAACCGGACGACGCATAAAACGAACGAAAGAATGTATTAATATTACTGTAATTATGAAATAACAGTATACATAGTTAGATTAATTTATATAAATAAATAAAACAAATTCATATTAAAATAAACAAAAAATAACTTTGATGGAACTTAAACATTGCACACTACATTCTATGCATGTAAATTCATATGATTTAATGATGTAGAAAGACTGTAATTTTTGTTTGTTTTTGACTGATTTTTGTTCGATAGTAAGAATTACGTACAGCATTGTGAATAAAAGACATCATACTTATTACATCATAATCAAAGTTAGTTTGAACAAAGGCATTGAACGTTTCTGCATCCTTCAGAGCCGCAGACGCACTGAAAGTCGAATTAGTCGCCTCCGGTTCGGAACTCATTTTAGCGTACGTAATGAGTCCTTGACCTTGGCACATCAGATGCAAAACACACCGTCGTTCTAAGCGGACGAATAGGTCGCTATGAGCAGTTGGTCGTTCAAACCGGAGTCGTACTAAACGAATATGTTTTCATAGTAAGTCTATATGAAACCTAACTTGAGTTTGCATTTTCGTCACTATAACCGGTTAGTCGTTATATCCGAATTCCACTGTATAATAATAACATGAAATTAAGAAAAAAAATCAAATTTTTCAAAAATTATGATAAAATATGCGGGTCTGTAAGCTTTATTGCTTTGCCAAAGGACAATGTTAAAAAATAATTCAATATTTGCCCCTCCGATAAAAATTAATTGATAGTATAAAATAGTTATTTTGGTCCCAAAATAACTGTAAAAAATACTTATTTAGTCGCAAACAATCGGGAGCATTTTTAAAATGGGATATTGCATAATATAAATGTAACATTATTAAACATTTATTTATAAATCATATCTATTATTATTATTTCGTTTTAGACAAATAAAAACAGTTGGTTGATTTTTGTGCAATCATTCTAGATACATCATTCTATATCTATATTAGAATTAATTTCTTTCATAATTTTGATAATTTCCTCTGTTTGCGTTACGTTTATTACATGTAATATTCTGTCGTAGCTTAATATCAGTTCGATGCTTTCCTTCTGTACCATTGCATTGCATATATTGCTTGGGTTTTCATGTCTACATGGACGAGTCCTTGTACTTCCGGGTTTAGTGACTGTTAATTAAAATAATGGTCCGTGTACTTAGGACCTATAAAATATATTCATCTTTGCTGGATGCTTTCGTCGAATTGAATTTTTTAAGTGAACGTTCTTAGGAAGTATGTATATACAATATCTTTTCGTTCATTGATTAGCCTAAATAATGTTTCCAGTTATCGGATAAAATTAACTATAACTCAAAACTTTCATCTCAATACTCCGGTTCTGACCTTGCCTCACGCAGGACAACTTGTACGTTAATATCCCTCACATTCAATTCAAGATATTTTAAAGTTGGATCAAGTTTCAATTGTTGGCTTATTTGGTGAATTTGTTTAAAGAAGTCTGAATTACTTCGTTATACCTTTTCAATGTTTGATATCCTAAAAATAAAATAAAATAATAATAATTAAAATCACTTTCAGGGTGATCTTAAACAGTTTTTGCTTGCTACTGCTGGAAAAACGACCACACATACTCCAGAGAGCAATCTACCACCGCTTAAGATAGGCCAAATTTTGGCAATTGCTTACCAAATAGCTAGAGGTATGGATGCTATTTACCGAGCGCGATATATACACAAGTAAGTATATCAGAGCCCCATCGCCTCCTCTTCCATTTCAGTCAGCAGACCCCATTTGTCTTTCTTTACAGGGACCTGGCCACCCGCAACTGCATTATATCGAGTGATTTTATTGTGAAGATCTCTTACCCGGCCCTCTGCAAGGATAAATATAGTCGAGAATATCACAAGCACAGGAACACATTACTTCCAATCCGTTGGCTCGCCCCCGAGTGTATTCAGGAAGATGACTATACCACAAAGAGTGATATTTTCGCGTTCGCCGTACTTGTTTGGGAACTGCTTACACAAGCAACGAAACTGCCATTTGAAGAGCTTAGTAATGAGGAATACATTCAGCGATGTCAATCCACCTGCCTCGAGTGGACCTGTGCGGAGGGCACACCTGACGACCTGAAGGACATTCTGGTAGGTGAATGATTCTTCGTGCAATGCGACTCTGAATAATATTTTCCTTGTCGAGAGAGGCGCTTGACGGATGATCCCAGGATAATACTAGATATTTTATTTATTTTATTTTAATTTACGCGCGTCATGGCTCTTCCCTCGTTATGCCATTTGCGCTAATGCGCCCATGCAAACTGAAGTTAACCCAATTGGATGCGCATCTTATTTTGGATTAAAATCATGCAGTTTTGTAGAAGTTAATGTCAAAATATGATGGAAATATTTTCTAGACGAAGACTCAGAGAACAGGATACAGATTTTGTTTTTATCTACTGTCAAAAGATGTTATAAATTCGGGACATATGCCGTCACGTTGCAACAAATATAATTTCAAACAATGTCATATCTTGCTAACATCTGTGCATTCATTTAAGGGGGGAAGTCCATGTAAACGACTGATTTTGAGAGTTATATTTTAAAAATGTTTTAGAAGGTAATAAAATAATTTTATTGTTTTACATTTTTAACATAACTTTATTTAACTTTTCTAAAGTATAAAAAAAAAATATTTTTCTTTTTCTTCCAAAATGGCGGCTAAGGAAAATTAAAATTTTAAAAATATTTTTAAAAACTGCTCGTGTCATAACTCATAATGTTATTGACCGATTTGCCTGAAATTTTGAGAGGTTTTTCTCTACATTATTATCGGAAGGATAAACCTAAAATTTTAGATATTTCGCGTTAATAAAATACTTTTGGGGGTCAAATATGTCGAAAAAATAGCAGAAAACTCGAACTTATTTTTCAAAGGCTTATTTTATATTGAATTTTATGCTTTTATTTTAGTTTTATAGGTTTATCGTTCCCGTTAATATGTTATAAAAAGAAAACAATTTAATTTTTCTGTTTCCAATCAATGGTTAATGTGTGACAAGTGGATCACTTTTGGACTTCGCGTCGGAGACGACAGACAAAAAATTATCCTAAGCCGCCATTTTGGAAGGAAAAAAAAAAGTTTTTTTTATACTTTAGAAGAGTTAAATAAAGTTATGTAAAAAATTTAAAACAATAAAATTATTTTATCACCTTCTAAAACATTTTTAAAATATTACTGATTTTGAGGCGTTTACATGGACTTCCCCCCTTAATCATCCTCTAATTAAGAAAGTGGTGTTAAAATGCGACACTGTTACGCTATTTACCAGTTTTTGAAATTCTGTTTTTTTTTTTTTTTTAGATAAGGATTAATAAAATTGATATCGTTTTTATTATATACTCCACAATTTTTCTTCTATTGATATATCTTTTATCTTTTACAGATTTCTTGTTGGAATCCACATCCGAAAGAGCGGCCATCTTTTAGTCAGCTTTGCTCAGCCCTCAGTAAATCCATGCAATCACGTGATAAATAATCTTTAAAGTACGTATATTATATTTTACTTTAAGTACTTTTTTACAATGAAGAGAATTAAAAAGAAGGAAAGTAGAAATAGCACCATTGTCAGTAAGGTTAGTCTAAACAAAAATGCAAGTCTGAAGCAATCAACGGAAGACTCGTCCGCACAAGAAGTTTTATCTGTACAGCCATCAGCACTGCCGTCATCTCATTTTTAATATTTATTAAATTTATTGCGAATAAGCAGACGGAAATAGCAGTCGTCATTCGAGAACCAAGTTCTTTAGTGAACTCAGATCCTTTGCTATATTAAGGATTTTTAATGTTTTTTTTTCAAATTTACTCAATTTATGTGTATTGGAAGCCATGAATAAGAAGACCGAGAAGACGTTGTTACATGCTGTAAAAAGTTTTTTATAACGCTTAAATTTATTTTTAGCTTAACATATATTTTTAAATAAAGAGTGAACACAATGAGAGAATCCATGTCTTCGTAAATTATGTAAATTATGTCTTCGTTCTTATTTAAAATGATACGTATTGTAACTTAAGCATTTTAAAAGTGTAAAAAGATCTCGAATAAATAAATAAATGAATTATTAACTTTCGCTGCTCGTATCTTCTACATACTAATCCCATAATTGAGAAACTAAGAAAATTAGAACATTTTATTAAGTTATAAGAAGAGAATTAAAGGGTTTTAATGAGTTGAAAGTTCCTATCGCAGTCATGTGTACGCTGAAATCCTGCGATGCTGAAGCTGATTTGTGAAATCATATTTAACATGGAAATTTCTAAGGCCCTCTCAAACTCCTAGCACTCGCCAAGACTTGAATTTAATTATATCAAGCGAGAACTGCAACGAAGTAGGGACGCGGGGGTGTACCGACAACTACTTGCCAGTTCGTTCATGGTGGTATCTTGAAGTAATCCGGTGCAACGCACCTACTTGGAAGATGCTGAGTGCAAAGTTTGCGCTCTGGAGACAGACAATGCAAAGTTTTAATTTACGAAAGTTCGCGTTCAAGCTATCGCGGAATTTGTAGCAAACTTGACGTTTAATTGGATTCACATGGATCAAGGGTGCAACAATTTTTTCAGCTATTAAAAGTAAGTAAGAGGAATATTGCAACAAGACTGTTATCAGATCTACAGTGTTAACAGAGGCAGCGGAGAATGATTAAGCAAGACTGAAAAGTAATGAGAGCTACAGACAATTTTTATTTGGCTCTGGCACAATTTCTTAATTAGTTCCCTTGGCTTTACTTTTTTCGGGCATCTATTCTTAGTGGATATTTTGACTATGTAGCCTCAGATAATCAAAGCATAATTAATTTCTTTATTCGAATTCAAATTATCAGATGAATTTTCATTAAAGCGTCGGACATTTTAAAATGCAATATTTGTAAAAGTTTTATCACTTTAAAAATAATCAGACTATTCACATGGCTCACCTTGAAACAAAATTTTAAGTCCCAAGTATGTCCACATTCCAATGAAAGTTTCAGACAAATTTGATCGAACAGACATTGCTGGTTGCCACAAAGGTCTGTTGAGTCACTTGGAAAGTGGAATAGTTCTCGCAAGAGACAACAGACTTTTACTTTTTCCTTCTATGCCAGCCGGCCGTGGGTTAAGAAGTTATTTGTAAATACTTTGTGACTGCGATTTTCCGACTGCAATAAGCCGAAAAATCCTGAATTTTCGGAAATAAAAGATCGCTTTGTAGAAACTGGAACAACGGGACATTTACTTTATAAATCGGAAAAAACATACTTTTAAAAAAATTTAAAAAAAAATCCATAATATTTATTGCAAAACTTTCTTTTGAGTATTATAAAATATGTATTGAAGAACATAAAACAATTTTTCTTGATGACTTTTCATTCTTCATATGGGCGGTAGAGGGTGCATTCCAAAAGTGACGTTTTAACCGGTGAGACACTTTTTGAGCTTCCAAAAAAATCAAGGCAAAATTCAAAATATGTTATGTTCCTTAGACATTTTCCGAAGCGATATACCTAACAATTTATTTAGAAAAAAGACTTTTTCGTCACTTTATTCAAGATTTCCAAAAAGTGTTGAAAAACCTACCTTTTCTTGGGGTGAACTACCCCTGTAAAAAGGATGGATGTGTATATATATATAAGTTCTTAGAAGTATATCCCCTAATATTATGTATAAAAAATCGAATGCATTTTGGTTTTTTCAAATCGGATGATTTGAACCTGAGAAATACATATGTCTCACGAGTTCAAAAAATGTTGTTTCCAGAAAAGCGCGATTAAAAATGTGTCTATCACTTTTTTTATATATTGAATATCTCAAAACGGGTTTGGGAGTATAGTTCTGTGATATTTTAGAACACATTTATGAAGAAAAATATTTGTAAATGTCCCCTTAAGAGCAATAAAATTATAAAATCCAAAATAACTATTCCACGCTGATTCAGGGAAATTTTAATTAGGTTCATCTACACATTTTTCAACAACCTTTTTGACATGAATAACGTCTTCGTTTTCAGGGGAATGAAAAACCATTAAATTCCTATGAATCTATACGTTCCACTGCATTGAATTGAATATAGTTGCGTTTCTGATGAAAATGAAGTCACCGTTGCGAATTCGCAGTACGCGACGGGAGAAGAGCTTGAAACAAAACAAAAATTTCGGCGCCTGTAAAAGTTTCAAATCGATGCTGGGTTTATTGTCAAACTATAGATTTTGATCAGAATAATGAAAAACCGTGACAATCTATAACATTTAACAAGTCAAAACAGGTAGAAATTTTGGAAAAGTAAAAAAGAAAATTTTTTTTTTTACACAATGTTAACTCGCCAAAAGCCTAAATGAAACGTAGTAGTTGTATAACTGTATAGCATCGGACATAACATCTGAGCACCTCTCCAATTATATATATATATATATTAGGGTGCTTTTTTTTCCGCGACAATTTTTTTTTTGTCACTCCCACCTCGAAATTTTGTGGGAAATACCTAAAAGAAAATTCCCTGAAAATTTGAGCCCTTAATATTAATATTAAAAATTTAAAATAAATGTACCCTCTCGCTCCTTGAGGAATTATAACTTTTTCTACGTTCCGCCTCACCACACAAATTATGGTTTAAATGTGCCGGTTTCATCGATATCTCGATTTTTTAATCGCAACTTCGATCAAATTGACTTCAACCTAACGAAGCGCCAGATTAAGGGTCAGCTTTCTTAGGGTTACTTTTGTTTTGTTACAGCTCAGAGGTTTTTTATGGTATAATCTTGGTCAATGACAGGGTTTCTTCAGAATTGAATGCTCTACAAAAATGTCCATTGCGGCGTAACCCTAAATCTCACCAGCGAGGTAGTACGGGTCACTTAACCCAATTTGTTCATGACATTCTCGTTTTTTTGCCCCTATCTCGTAAATAACAAGAGTTTCAGAAAAAATGTAAATGACAAACTTGTAGAAAATTCAATTTCCTATAAAAAAGTTCTGGAACACCAAATCGCTAACACGGATTTTTCTTGAGATATTGGGCTTTGAAGTTGAGGTAGTGTGGAATTTTCAAGGATTATTGAGCTAAATTGTAGAAACACTGGGGTCTATTCTGAGATCCGCTTCACATGAAAAGCAATTTCCACATAACATTCGTTTCACGTGAATGTGCCTATTCCGAGATTCACATGAATCGAACAAAAATATTTCGCTTGGAACAGGTGAAATTGGAACTGTCCCAGTACAAACGTCATCGGCTCTAATATTCTAACAAGGAGAGAACTTTGCTTTTAAACAGTGAATTAAAAGTTTAAAGGCATTTTAATAATTTAGAGATTATAAAATTTTAAATATGGAATTCTGGATATGTTCTAATAAAGACGTTTGGTGCTCAAGAAGTACTTTTCTATTTTATAACTATGTTTGATTTTGTGGTGGCAGGGTGGAGACCTCCTTGTCGAAACTGCGACAATTTTCTTCAGCTAAATCATTTTCTGCTAGAGTGTGTATAATTTTCAAGAGCAGGATCATGTCCTGTAGTACTCGGTTCATATGTTTCCGTTTCAGGATACACTTCTGGCAGATTAGTATCTTGTCGAGAAGATCCTGGATTGCTTAATGCTGAAACTGCAGCTTGGGAAAATTCAGATGATCTCTGCTTTGCCGGAGGAGGTAGTCCAAATACTCTTCCCGATATTTGTGTCACCTTTTGTAAATTTAGTAAAGCAATTGCTCTTTCTTCATGTGCGGAGAAATTATGCAGTATGTTAGGGCCACCACCTGTTGCGTTTACTTCTTTTTTATTATCCTGCAATTTTTTTTTTGTGTTCAGCTTGACTCGCTAATTCGGACTACCTTTAATCCGGATATCACGCTAATCCGGACCAGCAAATTTGTATCATTATATATTCTACAGTCCGGATTAATATTTTAATGATGACATCAAAATATTCTTAATTCTTCTTCTTCTTCGAATAGTAATAAATATAATTTTTCAAATTCTCTTTTATTCTTTATATTTTATTCTAAAATAATAACATGTATATTATATACAATCTCCGAGAATACTCTTTTTGAAAAAGAAATACTCAAGGTGCAATGCGGATTTGTAGTGAAATTTTATAAAATCTTATTAAGTCATCATCCCAATTTCCTATAAAATTCCCATACAAAAGACAATTAAATTTCAAGATCCATTCAAGCCAAATGAAAATGTAAAAAAAATCACCACCAAAGCAACCACAGCAGAAGCAGCAGCGGATCTAGAAATTGCTTTTGGGGGGTGCGATATAATTGCTCAAGGTACCGTACAGAGCTTTTTGCTCATGACGTCATTATTTTTTACGCATCGCACCTACCGCACCGCCCCTAGATCCACCGCTGAGTAGAGGGGCGGCAGCCGAGATTAAAAGGAGTTTAATTACAATTTAAGCCATTTGAATTATTTTTCCTCCGTGGACTCCAAATATAGAATTAAATATAAGAGGACGAAAGTCTACTCAGAAATGTATAAATTACCATGTCCACCATTCGTCTGAATGTAATTATGAGATTTATGTATGTATATATATGCGCCTGCGGTTTTATGCATGGCCTTGCCAGTTTCATTTCTTCTGCTGGGGCTTAAATTAATTTCATCATTAAAAATCTACTCATTACGAAAAAATTCAGCTTTGCTTTAGTATTCGTAATGGCGCTCCCGACACATTCAATACGAATGAATAAGTTTTTAATTGCTGTTTTTTTTTTTTGAGTGATAAACCGAAACATTGGCTAGGTCCCTATTCGGATTTATGGCATTCACCATGCTACAACGGTTTAACAATTTAAATTGGAACAGCACGAAAAATATGCACTCTATTGAAGAATCCCGCTTACTTTGCGTTAACTACCAAACCTTCGGTCTGAATTAAAAATATATATTCAAATATGTCCGTCTTCTTTGAGATAATTACTCAATTAAGGCAAGATTAATTCGCACTGTTCCATAGATCGCTGGTTCAGATCCGGCTCGAAGGACCAATGTTTTGAACGGGCGTCAAAATGATGAATACTCAAACGGTTCTTTGAATACTGACTTTATTAACAATACTGTGGAGTATTTATCACAATAAAAAACTTAAGACTAAGCATTAAGAACATATTACAAAAATCGTTAAACGGGTTAGCTGATTATTGCTTCATGTCTTCATGCCGGTGGATTGCAGCGTAAAAATTGCTTGCGCTGAATGTGCGAAATTATTTGTGGCATGGAAAGTAGGCGACATGAAATGATAACTAGCTAATTACAGATAGAAAAACTTAACTAAATTATGATATATTGTTCAGGTCTGAACAAACATATACATAGTGTGTAAGTCATTTCAAATGAGCTACACAAATGCTTTTTAGTAATACTAGTTTTTAGCCTACCCTATATGTATGTATATTTTTATACCACGCGAATAAAGAACTGTCAACTCAACTACTCGACTTGCGATCCATATTTGTATTTTCAACTCAACCCAGCTTGCAAAGCGGAATCGAGTCAAGCCAATCCAGTTTCAACTAAACCTGTGTTTACATGTAGCTGAACTCAGGTTCAACCCAGGTTAAACTCTGCATGTAAACGAGGTCACTAATTTGAAGCATTCGCCTACAACTACCAGTAGCGCCATCTCGTTGATTAATGTACGGCGGCGACAATAAACAGTATGTCCTCTGCGTTGGACTGAACACAAGTGACAGGGGGCTGAGACAGAAACACAACTCCAGCTTTTAGCTTTATCGCTGGCGCAAAACTTCTCTAAAACAAAATAGTTTGTATATCAGCTTGAAATTGGTCATTATGGCCAATTGATAATAATGCATACTGTCCAATGGGCAAACCAACCACTTACCAGTTGGCTGACAAAATGCGTTCGTACACATTTTTATCAATATACAGTGGTGGACAAAAGTATTCACACATCACCGTTTGCTGAATAAAACAAGTATTAAAACAAAACCAAAAGAAAATGTTTATTTAATTTTTTTGGCAAAATAATTATTCATGCCCAAGCTATTAAATAACATCGAAATAAAATAAATATGATAACACCATATTCTGGAAAACAACAAAATATTTCAAACCGCACCTTTTTGCCTGGACAAAAGTTTTAAAATATTTTCTGCACTAAGTAAGTTGGAACACTGGCAAGACTGATATTAGTAATACAACAAGTATTTGAGAGGAGGTAAGACGTATTTGAGTGCATGGCTTATTTGTAAAGTGCTTAAAGTAGTGATCATGGCTCGCAAGCAAAAAGAAACTACTGAACAAGACCGTAAAATAATGTTGAAGCTTTTTAAACAAAATAAATAGTATGGAGAAATTGGAAATATAATGGGTAGAAGTCGATTTACAATTTGCAGTATTGTAAAACGTTACAAAAACAGTTCAGAATTTAAAAATTCTCCACGAAATGGACGCCCACGAAAACTAACTACAAGGGAGAAAGCGCAGGTTATTTGAAAACTCTTTATTTCGGCTTATAAATCTCATTGATGAATTACAATTACAAAACACAGGTTGTAATAATGATTAAGAAAAAACCCAGGACAACATCATCAGAGGTTGCAGCTCAAGTTAAAGTCGATTTTAAAAAAGATGTTCACTCTAAACCCAAACGCAGAGTCCTTCATCGTAATGAATATAATGCACGGGTACCAAGACGAAAACCTCTAATTAGTAAAACTAATAAAAAAAACAGGTTGCAATTCGCGAAAAACTATATAAATAAGGCTGAAGGATTGTGGAATAATATATTATTCTCCGACTAGAGTAGATATAATATATTTCGGTCTGACGGTAGAACCCTGATCTGGAGAAAACCCAACACGTAGTTAAATACAAACAACCTAACAAGCACAGGTAAACACGGTGGTGGGGGTGTCATGGTTTGGGGCAATATGGCTGCTTCAGGTGTTGGCGAGCTTGTTTTCATTGAGCAAATTACAGATCAAAAATTTTAGCTAAATATTCTGAAGAAAAATTTGAAAAAGAATACCGAAAAGTTAGGCTTAGGTGATCAGTTTTATTTCCAGCATGACAACGATCCAAAACATACGGCTCATAATGTTAAAATGTGGATAGCCTACAATGTTGCACATACTTTACTGACTCCCCCACAGTCACCGCACCTCAATCCAATTGAGCATGAGGAAGAATTGGAACGGCGCTTGAGGAATCACACAATTTCTAGCAAAACAAATTTAAAGGAGGTGCTTCAATTAGAATGGCAAAAAATAACGGTAGATTACACAAAAAAAAAGCTCGTGCAGTCGATGCCTAGGAGACTAAAAAAGGTAATCAAACAGAAAGGACTTCCGACGAAATATTAAATTAAAAAAATTAACTATAATTAACGCAATATTATAAGCTGTGTGAAAACTTTTGTCCGGGCGAATATTTTGTTGTTTTCCAGAATATGGTATTATTATATTTATTTTATTTTGGTGTTATTTAATAGCTTAAGCATGAATAATTATTTTCCCAAAAAAATTAAATAAATATTTTCTTTTGGTTTTGTTTTAATATTTGATTTATTCAACAAACGGTGATGTGTGAATACTTTTGTCCTCCACTGTAGATCTGACATGTAAAATGTTCTGCTTGTTTTTATCGGGAGTGAAATGGAACAGGAAGAAGTTTATATTTCGTAATTTATGAAAAAGAATGTTTATAAATTTCATCCTTTTTTTACTTAACACTCCAAATAAATGCCATTTCGAATCTGCTCAGTGATGTAGTCCGAGAGTCGCCATGAAATAACATTGCTTCTTATGGCGGAAGATCTGAAATATGCCGCTCCACTCGACTGAACTGCTAAACAATAAATGTTACGCGAAAAGGATGTTCTACTAACTATAACTATGGTGGAATACCTTTATAGTGATCTGAAAAACGTTATAGTGACAAGAACAAAATATTAGAGTTTTTTGCAATTAAAAACAACTCTAACCATATCCCCGACTTGACAGCACAGCTTTCCGTGATAATTTGTTTGATGGACAGTAAGAGTAACTTTTGATATATAATATAATGTTTCTGGTACCATAAGAACGGTATTGCTTCCCAGTTACAGTCAGTAGAACATAACGTTTTCGCAAAAACGATAGTTTAGCAGATTCGTCCTGTGTAGCGGAATGAATGGGCTATACCGCCAAAAGAACCAATGTTATTTCGCGGCAATCATCGGACTACATAACCCTATAAATGTGGTAGTGAGCAGGTCTGCTTCATGGCTTGTTATATAGTTTCCTGGGGGTTTTGATGTTAGGCAGGGATAACGCACGTGTGGGTATGAGCACACGGTTAAATTATTAACAATGTCTTCTTTCTGTCTCGCTCTGTTATTATTTTTCGGGACGAAAGAGGAGGAGAAATATTGTTAATAATTTGACCGCGTATTGATAACTCGTGGGGTGTAGTAAATTATGAATGAATTTTTTCAGCTTATGATTTTAATCAATGAATTTACAATACCCATAGTGGCGCCTAAATGAGCCAATAGTGGTGCCGCATTGAATTATGCAAGATAACATTTACAATGAGGACTGCATACAAAGAACAGTTAACCCTGCCTTGCCAATTAGGTGCCTTAGAGGCGTGTAGTGTGGGGATTTTTCGGATATTTCCGCCCGAAAAGATATATTAATCTATTTATATAAAAATACTTAAAGCTACTTTTCTTAGCAGATTATTACTGAAATATATTCTTTAGATAATAAGTTAATTAAAAAGAGACATTTCCTTCCCTCAGTAGAAAAAAAACAGCCATTTCCAGCCATTTTGTTTCGAGTGTGCGTGTCCCGGAACGTGTGGTTGGCAATAATAGAGTAGTGACCACATTGGCAGTGCAGAGTTAAACACCCCCCAGCTATTATGATATAGAGCTGAATTAGTGGAGAAGGCCTGGGCCCAATATAATTTGTGGATGGAACTTTGCGTTCCAACCAGCATAAGATCATATTGAAAGACGTGCATTTAACATATATGTATCAATTCATTAATGTATGTGAGGTCGAACTATACATATTTATGCAAGACAGAGCACCTTGTCATACATCGACAATAATTAAAGTTTTCTTAAATTATGAGAAAATTGAAGTTCTTCCTTGGCCCGGCAATTCTCCGGATCTAAATCCAACAGAGAATTGTTTGGCATAATTGAAATCGAAAGTATATAATCCTTCAAACCCAACAATATAATTAAAAAAAAAAAAAATATCGAAGATATTGGGAATAACGACGAAGGTTGCGAAGGTCGAAGGTTCTATGCCTAGAAGAATTCAAAAAGTTCTGACACAAAAAGGAAGAGTGACTAAGTTTTAATTTAAATATGTATAAATTGTTTCTATCAATATGCTTAAATGTAAAATAAACAGTTTTTTTTGGAAAAAATACATCTATCAATTCAAAACTCTTACATTTGTATCATTTTCCCTTTTTTCTCCATGTGCTTCTAATTTTTTGAACACCTACTGTACACAATCTCATATTTGCAACTGGGACAAAGGAATTAAAAAAGCAGCGCACACACGTCGCTTGGCAACCGAATTACGGCTGCATAGCACAGAGCAATTTCGTGAGAGCCGTGAGCATTACTACGTATACATGGAGGATTGTAGGATCGAAAGTTCGAAATTCGATGTGCGTCTACGTCGACAACGGGTTGAAAAATTGAAAGCTCGAAATGTGATCAAAGTGACAAATAATGCTTTAAATTCTTCCACCTTATTTCAATTTGGTTGCAATTTTTGTTATTATGACCTTTTTTCACAAGTTCGGTTTCAAGTTTTCTGTCAAATAAGGCAGCAGAATTTGTCTCTTGCATAATTTCGAGGAGAGCAGGGGCCTCCTCATGCTTCCAAAAATTCCTTTTACTCATTGCATTTTAATAAATAATAAATTCAATGACAGGTTACTTATTGCTCGATTTACTTTTACCTTTGCGAGTCACTGCACAGCCGAATTTGACCCGTCAGAGTTATTTCAATCTCTCGATCTGCGTCTACATGCGATAATTTCGATTCGACCCAAGTTGAGAAGTTGGATCGGATCGAGTCGATCTCGTGTTGATTCGATCTACGTCTACATGACATTTAACTAGATTGAATCCCCGCATGTTTACGTAGTATATATCACTGGGTGTGAAGCTTTTCTGTACAGTGTATCGTTTTCGTCTTAAGCCCAAACAGAATAGGCCGCTGTAGCCTGGCGCAACCTTTGGGTTCTTGTCTTAGTTGGCATTGGCCATACAAAAATGTATGGCCAGCACGAGTTAAGACAACAACACAGCGCTAGCGGCAGGCTACAACGGCACATTCTGTTTGGCCCTTTGCGCTGCTCTCTTTACTCAAGCTCAACTTTGTCACAAATTTTCTTCGAGGGTTCTACCAAAGATAATCTAATCATGATTATGTTGTCTGTGGTTCTACCAAAGAGTATCTATTAACAAGAGGGGACACTCGTGACGTTTTTCCTTATCTTTTTTCGACCTTGGTACCGTTACAGGAATGAAATGGGAATTTATGCTAGAAATAATTAGTAATAAAGAAAGCATAAGTGAGAGAAAGACAAAAATTTGGGGCGAAAAGTGGAACACTCCTGCAGGGTGCACCTCACAAAAATCTTTTATCACAAAACTTTTCTATGAACACATTACACGCTGCCTTTTCCACAGCCACACACCAAACACATTTTATTATGCTTACCTATCATACAGGGTGTTCAGAGGTGGGAGGTCAATACTGCAGGGGGTGAAAGGTCAGACCGAGACAAGCAAAAAATCGTATGGGTGGGGGGGGGCATCTCGCACCGTTTGGCAGTTACAGGGTGATTCGTAAATCAGGATTTTGCCTTATATGGGAACCGCTCTTGTATTTTTATCTTTTTTTCTACGCATCGCAGCAAAAAATCACTATTTGGAAGCCCTTTCCAAAAAAGTTTACACCACCCCCCTATCCCCAACCCCTTGGCCACAATCCCCCCTGCAAGTTGAAAAAATTAACTTTTATTTAACGATTTTTCATCTTCCGCCCCACTTTTCTCCGAAATTCATGTTATTAACATACCTACTTTTTATTTTTTTTAAGTTGCCTATCTAATTACCTTTCCAAAAAGGTGCAACATGCCCAGGTAGAAAAGGGTTGCAAAAGTCCTGAAATTAAAACATCCTCACAGGTACCTAATTACTTTATTGCACCATAATGGAAAAAGCCGTTAAGTAAACAATTTTTATGACAGCAAGTTCGGAAATCTTTGTTTAGGAAACAGAGGTAATACATTTGTATTTTTTCAGCAAAACAGTAATAAAATAATAAATGTAATCTCGTTAAATAGCGTTATTAGATTATTATATCCAGTATTGACTCCTAAGTATCCTGACGCTCCGTTTCTAATACCTCCTATGAATTATGGTATAAAAATGGGTGAGTTTGAAAGGACATTGACCACAGTTGAAGAAGGAAGTGAAAAGAACGGGTGTTTAATAGAAAAAATTAAGATAAAATGGCAGAATTCAGTGTTGACGAGTATGCCGATATAATTTACGTGCACGGTTTAGTAGAAGGAAATGATAGTGAGGCCGTACGAGAATACCAAAGGAGATTCCCGAATCGGCGGGTACTCAACAGAAGGGTATTTTCAAGGACTTTCAGAAAGTTAAAAGAAACCGGAAGTGTAACCGCCCCCAGAGCAGAAACGCGAGCAGGAAAATCGGCCGATTCAGCGGACCCCGACCAACAAATCCTCAACCTCGTCAGGAACAGCCCTGTAATAAGCATCAGGCAGGTCGCACGAAGGTCAGGATTGTCTTCAGGGAGAGTTTGGACCGTTGTGAACCGAGAGGGACTACATCCATACCACCATATCCCGGTCCAAGCACTACAGGAAGGAGATTCCGAAAGACGATTGCAATTTGCACTTGGCTGTTCGAGTCTGACATCGAAAACAGAAGGTTTCTAGACCGAATTCTGTGGACGGATGAGTCGCAATTCACCCGGGATGGCATCACAAACTTCCACAACCTTCACACCTGGTCAGATGTGAACCCACATAGGACCAGGTGTCGGTCCTTCCAGCAAAGATTTGGTGTCAATGTCTGGGCTGGCATCATCGGCAACCAGTTGATAGAACCTTTCATCTTGCCCCAAGTGCTGAATAGTCAGCTATACTCGGACTTTTTGGAGAATATCCTTCCGGATCTGTTGGAGGACATTCCCCTGACCACCAGAAGCGCAATTTATTTACAGCTCGACGGAGCACCTGCGCATACTGGGAACATTGTTAGGGCAAGGTTAAATGAAAATTACCCAGAGCGCTGGATTGGACGAGGTGGACCGATTCCTTGGCCTGCTAGGTCACCGGACCTTACTCCACTGGACTTTATCTTATGGGGAATGATGAAAGATGAGGTTTACTCAAGACCAATCAACACCAGAGAAGAATTAGTTACCAGGATTGTGACTGCAGCCACGAAAATACGGGAGAGACTGGCTACCATAGACCTCAAACGTGAAATAAAACGAAGGCTACTTGCATGCATCGAAACTAGCGGAGAACATTTTGAACAGCTTTTAAAGGACAAACGTTTTAATTGTAATTAGTTTTTAAGCGAACAAAATGTATTTTTTAGTAAACTTAAGTATAATTTCCTAAAAATTCGAATTATCATGATATTCTGTAAAAGGATTTTTGTAAATAAATTTTCGTATCCTTTTCCTACCTGGGCATGTTGCAACTTTTTGGAAAGGTAATTAGATAGGCAACTTAAAAAAAATAAAAAGTAGGTATATTAATAACATGAATTTCGGAGAAAAGTGGGGCGAAAGGTGAAAAATCGTGAAATAAAAGTTAATTTTTTCAACTTCCAGGGGGGATTGTGGCCAAGGGATTGGGGATAGGGGGGTGGTGTAAACTTTTTTGGAAAGGGCTTCCACATAGTGATTTTTTGAAATCAGTTTGGGGCCGCTGCGATGCGTAGAAAAAAAGATAAAAATACAAGAGCGGTTCCCATATAAGGCAAAATCCTGATTTACGAATCACCCTGTAACTGCCAAACGGTGCGAGATGCCCCCCCCCACCCATACGATTTTTTGCTTGTCTCGGTCTGACCTTTCACCCCCTGCAGTATTGACCTCTTACCTCTGAACACCCTGTATATCTAAAGCACATTTAATTTAATTTAATTAATTGCTTCTAAGAAAGCACTATTTTACTCAAAAACTTTTAAGCTTCTTCACATTCCCAAACAAATCAAGACCACCCAGTACTTTTCGTAAGCGAGCAGCACACAAAAGAAATTCCGCTCGGGACCGCATTTAAAAACGCACGATGAAAAAATGTAAACAATCTCGTCCGTATTCATGCTCGGTGTGTGCTGCCTGCCTCTTCTCCCTTCTCCGATTCGGCATTTCCCTATAACTTAACATTGCGAGGAGAGGTAAACTTGAGCGGCATAGTATTGGTGCCCGGCTCGGGACCGCCTTTAAAAAAGCGTTCATAAAAAAAGCTTCAGTTTATAGCTTACGCTGTAAAAGCTGTCTGTGAGAACTTTTTGGTGACTATTTCTCTCTCTACATTTCTTATAGGTATTTACAGAGGTAGTAGCCCTGAGCTGCTTTATCTAATGGGAAATTTTGCTGGGTGTGTTTGCGAGAGCTTGCATATGAGTTGGAATTTTGAGAGGGTATTAAAGTGTCCCTTCTTGTTGAAATAGATATTCTTTGGTTCTACCTCTGTATTGCTCTCTGGACGATACCAACTGTGCGAGTCTCCCCTGGTACAAGAAGCATTTTGCGATGGTAGCAGTGAAAGTTTTGTTTGTGTCCACAAATTCTTCATTCCTTTTTATTCCCCAAGAGTTAGAAGAGTCTTCTCATTCAATAGGGTGACATAGTCGGGAACATCACCAAGAGCAAAAGTAGCAGAATCCATCCGTGGGTCTGGATCCTTGGGCACTCGACTTGTTATGTAGAATTCAAAGTGCCCACTTCAAGTAACTTTGAGAAATACTCCATCCCTGGTATCCATTCCCTTTTATTTATTTTCCCATTCAGACTTAATTTTCTTTCACCAGGATAGGTGCCTTTCTCCGATAAAACCTCAGATAGGTAGGTATGCATCATATTCAACAAAATTATAAGGAGATATTGAGCAATGGACTATTTATTAGAGGAACGTGGAAAGAGGATTGTGAGTCAGCTGCTGCAGATTATTCCTATATTGAACATTAGATGCATGCATTATTGCAATGCTTTGGCTCCTAGACTTTATTTGTAGTTTAATGCTGATGACAATGAAGTACTCTGAACAAACTTTTTAAGATAAAGTTAAATAAACACGAAAATATACAGCAAAACAGTGTTGGAATACATACGTTTTCTTTACCTCTAATCACACACTTTAGAAGTGTGAAAAGAGTGGGGAAATTGTACAGGCCTACCCTGTATTAAAAATAAAATATTTCAATTAACAAAAATATTTAAAAAAAATGTTATATCAAATTTTTTATCTTGATCATGGACCCTCAGCTAACCGCTATTTGCAAAACCACCTCTTTTTTGGGGGTGAATTGTGATGATTTTCTAAGTGAAATTGAATACACCTAATTCTCTTTTTACACGAATTTTTTACCCACGAATTTGATTTAACACGAGTTCAAAAGAAAAAAAATTTCTCATTTTACACGAATTGTTTTGTTTTAACACGATTTTTAATATTCCAGGAATACTTTAGTCTTACGTAAACGTATGCGTTTATTGTCAGAAAGTGACAATGCATAACATTTTTTTATGTCTTTATTATTTTAACTTCTTTTATATTAATGAATTTCAGATATATTTCCCTTTTTCCAAAGTAGAAGTTATTTTTTATAAAATATTTAATGAATTAAAATGTGTAAGCACGAAATTAATTAAGTGAACTCTAACAAGAACTTTTTAATATTGTTTACACCTAATTCTCTTTTTACACGAATTTTTTTTTACACGTATTTTTTGGGAACGTATCTATCGTGTAAAAAGAGAATTAGGTGTAAATGTAAATGAAAATAATCTGAGGTTTTTTTATGGTTCACGCTATAGAGTTGAATCGGTTATTTCAAAAATCTCATAATCACTCAATTAGAATTTTTCAGGAATCAATAAAAACTGTTTCATACACAAACAAATGAGTTTTAAAGGACTTTTTTATGCTTAATTTAGTATTATTGGAAGAGGAAGGAATGTATCGACTTACGTGGTTTTTACCCAGAATACGAATCTCCCTTTAAGGAACCATTTTCAGTTGTATTTCTTAGTACCTTTTGTCATATATGTATATATATAAATATATACTTACAATGTGGATAACTACCCTATTTAGGGGGTTGAGTTGTTGGACTTCGGGTAAAACTCAGAAAAAAATGTGTAGAAACAGGTGAGTATAACCTATTCCGTAAGGTTTCGTTAATATGGTTCATTGATGTTTCAATTAAGGGAGCGTTCAAGTATTACGTAACGCATTTTTTGTAGATTTTGGACCCTCCCTCCCCTCCCCCAAGTAACGCATCATAACGTTTTTCTGTACCCCCCTTCCCCTCCCTAAATGTTACGTAACATCTAAGTGACCATTTTTACCCAAAAATTGACAATTATTATGTTGCGCAAAGTACCGGAAAGGCGCTAAAATACCTTTGTTATTGTTTTGATCGCGTTTGCAATAATAATAAATAAAAAAAAATACGAGTGTGCTTTAGACCACACGACTGAAGTAAAACTTCTTTAGCTCCATCTATATGTATATATATATATGTTTATATATGTATAATATATACAGGTATATACATATATTCATTTTCTACAAATATTTAAATTTATTATCGGTTTTCATTGATAAATTAGTTCTCGCACCTCTCTCTTGCTTAGTAATATACGAAACGTAACTCTCTTCTCTTTCTGTCTTCACTAACTTATATCTACTTCCGTTCGCCTCGGCCCGATCACACTTTTCCTAACGCTCTCGTTACGCATTCACCAGCTTACTCCCCAAGTCAAGCGTTCGTAAAGAAGTTTTACTTTCAAAAGCATCCCCACGCTGGGATTCGAACCAGTGACCTCTGAATCCCAAGCCCAAGTGTTCACCACTGCTTTGGGAATGTGCTCCCTTCTCAACTTCCGTTCGCCTCGGCCCGATTACACTTTTCCTAACGCCCTCGTCACGCATTCACCAGCTTACTGCCCAAGTCAAGCGTACCTAAAGAAGTTTTACTTCAAAAGCATCCCCACGCTGGGATTCGAACCCGTGACCTCTGAATCCCAAGCCCAACTGTTCACCACTGCACCAAACGCCGCGTTCGTCTTGCCCGATCACACTTTTTCTAACGCTCTCGTCATGCATTCACCAGCTTACTCCCCAAAGTCAAGCGTGCGTAAAGTTTTACTTAAAAAAAAAATTTTTGAGTTATATGTTATTTATTTAGCTATATAAATGAAATAATAAGGTATTTAAAAAAAAACAATTTAATTGCGATTACTGCTCCTCTGTCCATGGGTTTGCCAGCCACTCAGACTCTTTCATAACTGGCAACCAGAGAGCAGATGAAGAGGGTTCCGGAATTGTTAAATTACTAGCATCAACTTCGTCTTCGTCGAGCCAATCGGCATCCTCAGACAACGCTTCACTGTGGTGCACAATGCAGAGAAGCTCATTTGCCCTTCTGGCAGCAAGTCGCTGTGGCCATACTCTATTTTCACGATGGTCATGGGCAGTCTTGCCATGCACGTAACGACTGTGCGTTTGCACACTCTTGTGGGATGTGAAATAGATCCCACAGGTTCTGTTTTTTAGATCGGATTGTACTGATGGGCAAAAGAAATCGTAAGGTATTTGCTTAAACCATTCTAGAGGAGGCGACAGATCAACGGACAACCTCACAAGTGGTGAAAACTTGTATGATACTTTGTCTAGCTGACTAGGTACCATGAGCTGGCTTGGGGTTTGAAGGATTGGACAGGGTGGCGGCAAGAAAGTATCCGGAAAGACAGATTTCAATGTACTCCTCGAGCGGGAACAGCAGGATTCGTCCGCGCATTTAATCACTTGCAACAAATATTGCGATTCACGGACGTGAGCACTATACCACGCCAGATTAAGTTCTGCTGGATCCTGCAAACTACCTTCAGGCTTTCTATATTCCGCCGAAACATCGTAGTCGTCAATTTTCATTTCACTCCAGACCTTAGCAAGTGTTTCCCCAGCTTGCTGAAAATTGCGTTTTTCCAAATCATCATCAACAGTCATTCCTTTGTCATCGAGATGAGAACCAAAATGTTCATGCGGCAGGATGACTCCTGACAGTCATTTGCTGAGGGGGGCCATGCGTCGCTCAACTCGGTTGTATGCACTCAACCCAGGAGCATTAGTCGAACAGGGCGTCCAGGTTGTATTTTTTGAAGTGTTGAATGGCAAAGTTCTTGACTTTCCGATATCACGGATTTTCGTCCGGCCCACCATCTACAAAGATGATGATCACTGGCTTTACGGTGTTCGATTCTGTCATCATTAAGGGTTTGAATGCAAACACTGATAAAAGTGATTCGAAATCATAAGCATGGGTGTTCGCTGTGGAGGATGCGTGTTTCCCACTCCTTATGAATATGTGTGTCGGCACGCTGTAACCAACAGTTTCTTCCTAAGCAAAACCGTCAGGATTCACGTTGACGCCGGCGTATACAGAAGGAATAAGTTTGTGCCGCTCTGCCACGACCCAGTCATGGTCAGGTAAAAGTACTCTGTATTCCATATGCATTAATAGAGGGCTCTGATTTTTCACAGCCGGTAAACCTATTGGTACAAGGTCCTTATCGTCTTGAGAGAGAACAAATACTTGCTACGGTCCCAGAAGCGACACGAGAGATTCCAAGGACCTGATTGTAGCAGTGCAGAATTCCCCGTCCTCGTGCTTTTTGTGCATCTCGTTTTGTGGTCTTGCTAACTTTACGGGTACGGTGCGTACATGCCTCCTTCCCTCTTGAGTGTTAGAAGCGCGTGGGAGTAAATGAAGATATGTTTCGCTTCGAGAAATTTCGAATCCCATCAACAACAGCCTCTCATGTAGGTCGGACAGAATGAGACAACTCCTAATCATCTCTGTTCGGCGGCGTTCATCAGCAGCACTGCCATGAATGGCAATGTTAATAATCGTCTCCAGGAGAGCAGGTTACGAGTCAACCAAAGGGGGCTGGCCAGGGCCAGATCGAGGGTTTATTGCAGCAGGATTGTTTTTCCGACGTTCAGCTTTCTCAAGTTTTTCTTTGGTTCGACATTTTTGCAAAAATATTTTTCATCTTCTTTTAATTCTTTCCATAGTTTTTTTTTTATTTCTTCGTGTACATCATCTTTGGCTATACCAGTGTCCCTTGCTTCAGTAAGAACATTTAATCTCTGTTGAAGTAGGCCAATTTTCTTCATAAGAGTTTCTTGATCCGGTTTGTTTGGAACATTTTTAGTGATGTCCGAAACAATCGTAGTCGTGTGTGGTTCCGTAGACGGGATGTCCAAGTTGTCCGCAACTTTCTTATCAGTAGTCTCACTTCGTTCATCATGGGTATCGCTGATCTTTCGTTTGACGGCAGTGCTCTCTCTTCCAGCGACTCCAACAATCGATCCCAGCATCCGAATCCTATAAACAAAGTGAAAATATACTAAAAATAGGTATTATTGAGATATGCGATATAGAACAAATACACATAAATACAGTATTTTAAATCACCACAAAGCTCTCGGCACGTAATTCCTATCACTAAAAGTAACAACTTTTGTTTAACAACTTTTTGAAATTTCTTATATCTGTTTTTCATACAAAACTTAAAAAATATTTATTCAAAAGTGCATTGCCCTCACATGATGCTTTGCCAAACTGAAGTAAGAAAAATATGACTGAAAGTAATGAAAATTTTAATATTACGATAAATATCCAATTTAGACAAAAGTCGTATAACAAATATTGTTGCTTTTAGTGATAGGAACTACAGGTCGAGAGGTTTCCGGTGATTTAAAATTAACCCTGTATAAGCAGGATAATGTGTTAAATACAGCGTATATAAAAACGTTTTGAGCGTCGAAAATCTCATTTTTTTATTAAGTAAAATCGACGACGACGAGTCGTGGTAGCCTAGTTGGGAGTGAGCCTGCCTCTAAATCACGAGAATCTGGCTGCGATCCCTGGCACAGGCAATTAGTTTTTCGAAAAACTTATGTATATACTTTTCACTGGCTCCGTGCCTCGGAGAGCACGTTAAGCCGTCAGTCCCAGTTTTCATCGACAACAGATGGGAATCGTTAAAAAAAAATGGTGGTGGAAGGGGATCACACAAAAGATCCCGATGGGTCGAAGTGTACCAGATCATATTGATGTCTGGGCTCCATACAAGATAAGATAAGTAAAATCGACGTAAATTTTTCATATACTATAATTAATCCAGACTTAGACAAACTGTACTGAAAAAGTATACATGTATACGCACCTGTTTTTGTAGAAGAGTACGCGAAGTCGATGGGACGTTGGGCCTTGCTGACAATGGTGTTGCTGGCGTGCTTGATGTTTTCATAGGTAGCTAAAAATAAATAATACTTGTGACCAGTTCTTTTGTGAAAAATCTATGTTTGGTTATATTATATGCCTACGGATATGTTATTTATATAATATAAATTAAAAATGTAATTTATATACATTTTAGCAGTAAACTTACCTGTGTAAAATAACTAAGCATTGTTGCTTTCTTCTTCGTGGCCTTCACTTTAAACTCTTGTATTATACAACTTATATGTTCTACAAACTTTTCTTTATTTGTTAGTTTTTCTTTAGCAGTTTTCCAAATTTCGTTGGCATTTTTTGGCACTGTTGTGCTGACAAGTTAGCATGGGAGCTTTTATAGGGCAAGAACAGGTTATGATGTAAATCTCCCTCTTTTGAGGACATTACCGTATGAACTCAATTTAACAACACTAACAATAACAATGTGCTTCCGTGTAAACACTAAGGAATACTGACAACGAAAAAAACAAGATAAAAATCACGTACAATACAATCGAGGGATTCCTCGTAAAACATAAACGAAAAGGGTTGCCAACTTGGGACATTTTAATTTCCTAGTTTTCCTCCTAAATTGCGTTACGTTATACTTGAACGTTCCCTAAGGGGGGAAGTCCATGTAAACGCCTCAAAATCAGTCATATTGTAAAAAATGTTTTAGAAGGTGATAAAATAATTTTATTGTTTTAAATTTTTAACATAACTTTATTTAACTTCTCTAAAGTATAAAAAAAAATTTCTTTTTTTTCCTTCCAAAATGGCGGCTCAGGATTGACAGACAGACACTCCTAATCGTGTTGTGACTCATTTCGTGCTGATTTCAGGTTTTTTTCTGACGAGGGTGTTTATTTACTGTTCAACATCGATAGAATCTTCCAATGTTCCAGATCGCGATTCCCCGCTGTTTGAAGTTACAGTTCCGTTTTCTCTGTCCATGAAAATACCTTTCATTTAAGTATACATTGATTAGGGAATTGCCTTTGGTATTCCTGTACAGGCTCTCTTTCGTTTCTGTCTGCTAGACCTTAAGGGTTCATAGCGAATTATAATTTTCAAAAAATCGATTTTTTTTTATTACATTTTTGGAAACTATATATATATAGAAATATCATATTAAAATTTTATAAAGATCGGAGCACTCTAACTATATTTTTGGCACTCTAACTATATTAATGGGCGTCAAAATCGGCCCGGCCGCCATACATTTTGCTGATGACCGTGACCGACAGCGCGTACGAGATGCTGACCGCATCAGCACTATTGCCTCTAAGGAAGCCAGAACCATCCGCAGAAACGCTGTTTTGGATGAAAACATTAATTATGAACATACAGAAGGCATACTGTATGGTGCAGGCATCGCTGATTAAGCGCAGGTGAGATTTTTTTACGATTTTTCATTAAAAAAAACTTTGATCGCGTTTTTCTCGAAACAAATCTCAAAAAATCAAAAATCTGTCTATTCATGCCATAGCCCTTATCATACTGAATCTAAAACTTTTTTATTTTTTAGTTTCAGACCATCCGTCTCGGAGATACCATCAACAGGGCGAAGCCCTCTTTTTTTTCACTTTTTTTCAACCACCTGTTTCATCAACAAAAAATCAGAAAAATAAACAAAAAAAATTGTTTTCATGTATTTCGACACTATATTTCTTGAAGTAAAACCCCTCCCATATTTATATTTACAATTGAACCTACTAAAAAAATTATTGAAAAATAGTCTGTTTTTCATGGGTCTAATTCGCTATGAACCCTTAAATGTAAATTATATCTGCGCATTCTGCAAAAGTAGTTTCAGCCATTTTATATTAATTTTAGCCTAAGAACATCCGTAGTTATCGATTTGTTTTTCAACTATGATCGATATTCTTTCTGACGGACCCTCTTCTATAACAAAATTTCCAACAGGTATTAGTAATATAGCGTCAGGATACCTGGGTTTGAACACTGACTAACACAACCTAATAACGACAATAAAATAAATTACACTAATTTTGTATAGCTTTTTTGCAGCAGTATAATTAAAATTTATTATCTGTGTACCATAAACAAACAATATTGACTACTTTTCATAGAAATTTTGTTTATTTTACGAATTTCCTGGCTACAATGCAATAAAAAAATAAGTAAAACCAGTCAGGTTTCACAAGGAATAGATTTTTTTACCCTCTTTTGTTATAAAAATAAAAAACAGGTACATACATACAGGTTACATGAATTTTAGGGAAAACCTGAGTTTTAGGAAATTTTTTTCAGTTACGCAAGTGAAAGGTACAGTGGTAGAAGGTAGATCAACATAGTTAACATTTTTGAAAAGGAGATTGTAAAAGTAATTTTTTGGTGTGAGTTTCATGTCGCTGTTTGGCTAGATCAGTTGAGTAGATCAAAAGATAAAAATAAACTGATTATGTGCATACTATGAAAATTCCGATTTTATGAATCACCCTGTAACTCCCAAACGGTTGAGATGACCTCCCCTCCTTTCATACAATGTTTTGTTTGACTATAATAACTTGACAATAACAAAAAATAAGTAGTTTATTGTAGCAAATTGATATTTTTATATTAATCCTCTTAAGGCCTCGGTCTGCATTTTTATATTAGTTTGTTAAGAAATGCAATATCAAGTAATTTGCGTAAAACTGCGTGATTTTATTATTTTCGCAAGTGTAGTCCGAAATGATACTTTTCGTCTTCAATATTTAATAAAAGTGGGAAACAGAAATGTGTACATCATTTATCACTTGGACCTGTTCTGTTTACCCCTAACAATAATACTCTTAGAAGCTTCCACGCCCCTTGATAGATTTTAACAAGAAGTTCATTTCAATATTTGGCTCACGTAAGCAATTTACTTTCGATTTTGGTAAGCATGTCTCGTCAGCCTTCAGGACGTGGCAAATTTGATGAGCATGTCGCATACACTGCCTGTGGAATATTTATCCTAATTTTAAAGCAACATATCGTCAAATAAAAAAATGTTCAGTACAATTTAGGACAGATTGCTTTCTGGGAAAATAAAATATTGAATGGGACTAAATTTGCGTGAATAGGGACTGTAGTTGTCTATATTTTCTAAGTTAAAAGCGGGTTTGTATCGTCTGGTGCCGAAATGTTTGATCCTTGGAGGCGCGTCTGTATCTGTTAACATAGTGTAACGATATTTCCGGAAAAACTAAATGGCGACAAATAGGAATTTATTCACGGAATTAAGATATACTGCGGAGTCGATGTGGGGATAATGATTCGGATAGTTATAGGTGGAAAGAGTTGTGCTGGCGATTGTGGCAGGATGAGACCATGAGCTGAGGAGTATTAACGTTTTATGCGCGGGAACTCAACATCGGTAGGTGGTGTTGAAAATGAAAGCTCAGTCGTTGAAAAGTTAATTAAAACCATTAATCTCTGTAGTGAATAGCAACTGAACGTTGCATGGTGTGTCCATGCGTTTTATCTACATAATGGCGCGAAACTCTGTGCAACACACTCCTCAGCAATTCAGCGCTGTTCAATGTTCCTGTCCTCGTGATAAACAAAATGAAAACATTCTTCAAACAATGGGGCCCGTTAAGTGGGAGTTTTTCAGTTGCCTCTTGCTAGTTTTTGTTTGTGACTAGTCTCTATGGAATAAATATGTGTGCCTATGCATGCAAGCGCATATTTCTCCATAGCTGCCTGGACGTGCGTTATAGACGACAGTGCAGTGATGTTGGGACGAACGAGAGGAACAGCAGCAGCGGATTTCAGGTTGTATGTTTAAGAAAAGGAGCATTTACTTGCCTAGCAGAGTATCATTTGTAATGGACCAATGCAAAATATGAGTGCTTGAGTAGGTAGAGGGACCAAGGCAGCGGTTGCTTCGCGGACCATAAATTTACCTGCGCCATTGTAATAAAAAACTCACTTTTTTCTACTTGACTTGTTATATTGCATGGAAGGCATAGATTTATATTTTGCACAACTTCTTAGATCGGAAATACGTGTTAGTGAAGTACATTTCTACAGACTATGTGAAAAATGCTGAACTTGCTAATAAAAGTACTATACAGGGTGTTCAGAGGTGGGAGGGAAATATTGAAGGAGGTGAAAGGTCAGACCGATACAAGCAAGATCTAGCACCGTTCGGCAGTTACAGGGTGTTTCGTAAATCAGGATTTTGCCTTATATGGGAACCGCTCTTGTATTTTTATCTTTTTTTCTACGCATCGCAGCGTCCCCAAACCGATCTCAAAAAATTACTATTTGGAGGCCCTTCCCAAGCCACCACCCCCCTATCCCCAACCACTTGACCACAATCCCCCCTGGAAATGAAATGAAAATTAACTTTTATTTCACGATTTTTCACCTTTCGCCCCACTTTTCTCCGAAATTCATGTTATTAACATACCTACTTTTTATTTTTTTTTAAGTTGCCTATTTAATTACCTTTCCAAAAAGGTGCAACATGCCCAGGTAGAAAGGGGTTGCAAAAGTCCTGAAATTAAAACATCCTCACAGGTACCTAATTACTTTATTGCACCATAATGGCAAAAGTCGTTAAGTAAACAATTTGTATGACAGCAAGTTTGGAAATGTTTGTTTAGGAAACACTGGTAATACATTTTTATTATTTCAGCAAAACAGTAATAAAATAATAAATGTAATCTCGTTAAATAGCGTTATTAGTTTATTATATCCAGTATTGACTCCTAAGTATCCTGACGCTTCGTTTCTAATACCTCCTATGAATTATGGTATAAAAATGGGTAAGTTTGAAAGGACATTGACCACAGTTGTAGAAAAAAGCGATAAGAACGGGTGTTTAATAGGAAAAATTAAGATAAAATGGCAGAATTCAGTATTGAAGAGTATGCCGATATAATTTACGTGTACGGTTTAGTAGACGGAAATTATAGTGAAGCCGGCGTGTACCCGACAGAAGGGTATTTTCAAGGACTTTCACAAGGTTAAAAGAAACCGGAAGTGTAACCGCCCCCAGAGCAGAAACGCGATCAGGAACATCGGCCGATGCAGCGGACACCGACCAACAAATCCTCAACATCGTCAGGAACAGCCCTGAAATAAGCATCAGACAGCTCGCAGGACGGTTAGGATTGTCTTCAGGGAGAGTTTGGACCGTTGTGAACCGAGAGGGACTACATCTATACCACCATATCCTGGTCCAAGCACTACAGAAAGGAGATTCCGAAAGACGATTGCAATTTTGCACTTGGCTGTTCGAGTCTGACATCGAAAACAGAAGGTTTCTAGACCGAATTCTGTGGACAGATGAATCGCAATTCACCCCGGATGGCATCACAAACTTCCACAACTTCCACACCTGGTCAGATGTGAACTCACATAGGACAAGGTGTCGGTTCTTCCAGCAAAGATTTAGTGTCAATGTCTGGGCTGGCATCATCGGCAACCAGTTGATAGGACCCAAAAAGCTATACCAAGATTGGATTCTACTGAACCTGAAAAAGCCAATGAACAAAATTCATCTTCACCAAATCATATTGATTTTGTTACTCAAATTGAAATTCTTCAACCTCCAATTCAAAGTCTTCAAACAAATCTCGACGTTACCCAAGAAATATCCAATGATAATACAAGTGATATCTCCAATGATGTGATAAATGAAGAAAACATATTCTCATTCAATCAAATCTTGAATTCTTCACTACAATTACTTCCTAACTGGTCAAAAAATAATTATAATCATGGAAATATGTCTGTTATTGTTTTTTTCCAAAATAGTAAATAGACAAAATCTGGAGTTGCATATAAAGGTCTATCATCAACTAGTTAAAATCTATTTATTAAAAATTAACATTATTTTTAATCGAGTCTCTGCGTGTCTGTCGTGGATGTATAGTATCATCTGAATTACAGGAAATTAAAAGTAAAGTGACATTTTTTTATTGCACCAATACTTTGAGGCGAGACTTGTTATCTTTTAATTAATTCAGTTCAATGTCGATGTTGTCATCAAGGCAAAAGAACTTTAGCTCGTACAAATTTGTGACAGAAAAATCAACCTAAAGCTAAAAAAATACGTATACTGACAAAAGTTAAAGAGCATATTCAAGCGAAAAATAAACAATTAAAAAATACTGAAATAAAAAATGAAAGATTGAAAGCAGTTCACATGACATTGAAACAAAAATTATTAAATCATCAGACAAAAATGAAAGATATAAAGAAGGAAACTCTGGAACAATTGCTACAAAACTCTAATCTTCCAGAACATCATCATACTGTAGTTTGGGAGATTTTCCATGCATCTAAACGTCGAAACAAAGGGAAGCGATATGGGGAAAATTGGCTTATGCTTTGTATATTATTACGTATGAGATCGCCAAAAACTCTTTCTTATGATGGATTAATGGATTTTGGGGAAAAAATGAATCACAACCTACAATGAATGATATGGCTAATCAAGGATTATTTTTCATGTTTAAACCTTTGTTTGATGATTATACACAAAAAGTAGCAGTTTTTGCATCAAGAGGTCCTGTGAAAATTGACATGTTAGCTAAATTAATTGTCAAATGTATTATATTATTGGAACAAGCAGGTGCTACAATACATAGTTTTGTAAGCGATGGTACATCAAAAAATTTGTTGGACTCAATTAGGATCTAGTGGGAAAGGGCAAATTTGAAAAATTATTTTACACTGCCAGGTCAACCTCATCGGAAAAAATATATTTTCTCTGATACTCCCCACCTTATAAAAAATGTGAGCAATCGATTATTTAATAGTTGATTTCTACAGGTATGTAACTTCATAAATATAATAATATTATTTATGTGAGATAATTGATAAATTATTTAATATTTACTTTTAATTGTTTTTTAATATAGCTTGATCCAAAAGCAGAGTTGATTAAATGGGAACATTTGCAACATATAAATTATTTTCCAGATATTTAGTAAGTCTGTTGCTGATGGTTATATTTACCGGGATAGAAAAGTTCCAGGATTAGAAAAGTGCGAGAGCACTATTCAATTTTGCCTGTTCTTGAACTCATTGTTTGATGCTCTTAATGAAAAAAAAATGGAATTAAACCTGGTGATGCACATTTTAAAGTAAGCTGTAATATTTGTTCCGACATTTAAGTTAAAGTACACATCATTAGTTAACATATTTATTGTAAATTTAACTCTGAACGTTTTAATTTAATTAAAACTGTAAATATTGTAGGTCTTCGAAAATGCACTAAAAGTACTCGAAGATTGGGAGACAGAAATTAATGAAAAGAGTTTGCCCAGCTCCGCTTATCTTACCAGAGAAACTGCAGAAGGTCTTAGAATGACTATAAAATCTACCATCGATATAATAACGGATTTAGCAAAGAAAGGATTACCAAACGTATTAACTGGAAAAATAAATCAAGATGCTTTAGAGGTTTGATTAATATCTTCTTAATGGGTCATTCTACAGAAAATCATCAAATGGTCAAAGCCGCACTATTTTTGATTTCGACGAAACTTGGTGGGTATCTTTGTTTAGATGTCAGAAGAGAAAATTCAGCATCATTTAATTTTTCTGATGTCTCAGCTTCGATGCGCGACCGCTAGAGCACTCAAAAAGTGTGATTTTTACGCTCTACTACCATGCGCTGTCAAAATTGTTCTATTAGAGATATTTGAACATTTGTGGTCGCAGTTGAAAGCTACAATATAGTAGTTTTAGGAAAAAAATATAGAAATAGAAAAATATTTTTATTCGAAGTATACTAGCATCCTGAAAATACGATTTTTTTCACATTTTTATATGATTTTCAAATGGCTGTAGTATCTTTCCTGGTAAATTAAAAAAATTTAGTTTTTGTGTACATCATGTCCATATATTAAACAAAACAACAGTCCATTATAGACTCTTTCGACAAATTGTTTATATTAAAAAAATAAGCTTGAAATTTGAAAATTTCTGAAAATTGCATATTTCGAGCTTCAAAATGAAAATGTGGGACAGGAGATAGAGAACTGAAATTCTCAGGAAATTTAGGTGTAACCTTGAACTTTAAAGACCCGTTGAGTTTGTTTTGTTTTTTGCATACCTCTAGTAATTACAGCCATTTCAATACAGCTAGTAATGCAGATTTACCTTTTTAATTAGTTTCTTTTCTTATTTCACAATACGAGGAAACAACAACGCAGTAATAAAAAAGAACAACAAATAAAAAACAAAATGAAAAATAAAAAACAAAACAACATGTAGCAGATACTCCGTATACATACATCCCAAATGAAGAAGGTGATTTAAATAAATATATCCCAAAAGAAGAATGCAATTTATCGTAAATGAAGAATGCGATTTCAAATATCAGAATTTTATTTTGTTACTCTAACATTAATATCATTATTAATACAACAATGAATTATTAATATTTTATATTATATTGCTTGACATGTTAGACATACTTAAACTTACAATTTCTGAATTATTTGAAGTCTAGTATTTACGATTTTTCAGTTTATTTTGAGAAATGGGTACAAAACTATGAAACATTCTTGCTCCCTTTATTGTAATAATATTACTAAATCTATCACATAAAAATTTATCCGCAGCTTCAACATCAGCATTGCATAAAAAAAAAAAAAAAAAAAAAAAAAAAAAAAAAAAAAAAAAAAATCGATTCCAGAAATTTGTTCGGGACAAAAATTGAACATAGCTTTAGTAGTTAATATATGACGATCTTCAATTCGTTTTAAACTAGCTTTCCGCACTATTCGTTTGATCGTTCCCCCTGCACCATCACATGGACTTTTCCCGTGAGAAGTGGCAAAAAAATACCACTCTGCTTCCAACCCAAAATCATCATTGTGATGACATAGATTAACAACATTTTTCTTATTTTTGTATTGAGCCGCTGATCCATCGATGAAATATTAAACTTTTTTAAATTCTGGATAATATCATTTGATGTATTGAATGAACACTTTTTGAAATGAATAGAAAGCACAGTACTATGGGTTAAGTAGTTGGTAATTACACAAAATGTTTTTAACTTAATCAAACTATCTTTTTTATGATATACTACAAAAGAATGTAAAGTGGCTTGATCTCATTTGTTTGCTAGCATTTACGGAGTATCTCCTACACATTGTTCTTTTTTTATTGCTACATTATTTCCTCGTATTGTGAAGCAAGAAAAGAAACTAATTAAAAAGGAAAATCTGCATTACTAGCTGTATTGAAATGGCTGTAATTACTAGAGGGATGCAAAAAACAAAACAAACTCAACGGGTCTTTAAAGTTCAAGGTTACACCTAAATTTCCTGAGAATTTCAGTTCTCTATCTCCTGTCCCACATTTTCATTTTGAAGCTCGAAATATGCAATTTTCAGAAATTTTCAAAATTCAAGCTTATTTTTTTAATATAAACAATTTGTCGAACGAGTCTATAATGGACTGTTGTTTTGTTTAATATATGGACATGATGTACACAAAAACTAAATTTTTTTAATTTACCAGGAAAGATACTACAGCCATTTGAAAATCATATAAAAATGTGAAAATAATCGTATTTTCAGGATGCTAGTATACTTTGAATAAAAATATTTTTCTATTTCTATATTTTTTTCCTAAAACTACTATATTGTAGCTTTCAACTGCGACCACAAATGTTCAAATATCTCTAATAGAACAATTTTGACAGCGCATGGTAGTAGAGCGTAAAAATCACACTTTTTGAGTGCTCTAGCGGTCGCGCATCGAAGCTGAGACATCAGAAAAATTAAATGATGCTGAATTTTCTCTTCTGACATCTAAACAAAGATACCCACCAAGTTTCGTCGAAATCAAAAATAGTGCGGCTTCAATTTTTTTTAATTTTTGATGATTTTGTATGGAATGACCCTAATGTGAAATAAAATTTTTATGTAAAACTTCTAATCTCTTCTAATAACTTACTTAAATTTAATATCTAATTTATGCTTATTATTCAAATTATGAACAGGCTACTAACGCAATATTACAATTACTGGTCATGGTACTTTTATTTTATAATTTTAAGAAATTTTATTTATTATTCCTTTATAAAAGTTGAAAGACATTAGTCTACATTTTATAAAGGTATACAAAACTAAGATTTTTTGTATTTTACTTTTATACATACAGCAAGTAACACATTTTACTCTTTTCTCTTTTAACTCATATAGCAATTTTTCGGAACGGTTAGAGCTACTGGTGGATGTAATGATCATCCTTCAACACCTACTTTCCTTCAAATTTATCGCATTCTGACCTTGTACAGTATTATAAAACCACCTTCAACTGGGAACTGTACAGTCCTCGAAAAACACACTCCTCTTATTACTCTATCAAATTTAAAGGAAATTTTTGCTTCTCATTGCGACCCTTCAAAGATTAATTCATTAAAAAAACGTTTATGTGAGGCTGTAAGAATCGAAGATTGGAATGTAGAAAATATAGTAACTGACCACGATTACAGACAGCCTCAATATGATCCTATTGAGTTTGTACTATGGTACTGTAAAATATATATATAAAAGTTTGTACTATGGTACTGTAAAATATGTCTGTCAAAAATTTTTAAAAGCTATTGATTGTAATATTTGCTTAAATTCTATAGAAAGTGGAACGTATTCATCAACGTATAATTCTCCAGCCCACATAATTCAATTGAAAAAACGCTATTTTGTACACCCTCATACAAAAATGTTCCATCTCGTTTGTAGTTTGGAGAAAATGTTTGTTGAAAAAATTGAATCTCCTCAATGTTCTCCATTTATTTATGAAGAAGTTCTTTCTAGCATGAACTAATTTCTTCGATTGTAACTTATTATGTACGACTAAGAAGGCATAAATATGCAAATCAATGTAACAATAATAAAGCACGAGAAAATCAATTAAAAAAGAAAAGTGCTAAATTTACTTCAAATTAGTATTATTCAATGTACTTAAAATAAATTTGTTTGTTCCTGTATAACTGTTTTTTTTTTTTTATTTTATTTATTATATAGAATATTCTACTTTTATGAAGTGTACATTTTTTCCTTCTTGTAAATCTATAATATTTAAAAGTTAATAATGTTCAAAAGTCCAGCCATCGTGCCTACAAGTACCATCAGCGCCGAGTTGCGGAGTGGGTCAATAAAAATTCGTCTTTGAGCACATGTGGCAGGGGTCTGGTCGTGACGAATTTCGCCCCCGGAAACTCACTTCCCCAACGCCAGCTCTTCTTCTGTCGGATAATCTATTATTTTCCGCGAATGCCTCGGGTCCGGGCTTCATTATTCTGAGAGTTTCGTTGAATCTATCAATATTGAATTTTCTAATTCTTTCACTGATAATCAAGTCCAACATCCTAATATTCCCCTGAGTTTTTTGTATTCCCTGCTAGCAGTATTAAGCTGGGATAAATGGATTCTCTTTAATTATTGATTAATCTGTCAATATCCGCAGGTCTCACACCATCATCGATTTCGGGTATATGCGAAAGCTAGGCCTCAAGATCGCTGCAGATATTCTTCCAGTTAACGTCCCTGAACGTCCACATCCCTCTAGCACCTCTAAGTTTAATAGCGCCTATGTTATTTGATACGTCCAATGAGACCACCATGTAGGGTTGGCATAACACCGCACCTAAAGTTTACATTCCACTGTCCGAAGAATCCCCCCGAGATGATGAAAAAATCCAGAACCGCTCCAGGCCCCACACACACCAAGTCAGACGACGCCCCAGCACCCCCCATCCATCCGACAATGCAATTACCATTGTCATTAGTTCGAGTATCCCCCCACCAGTCACTACGAGTATTATAATCACCCCCCGCTATAACGCACCTGCCCCTGCTGGAGACTCCATCCAGGTAGTCCAGAAACTTGACCAGCTCGGAACTTCCTCCACACGTAGGTACATATACCGACACATTAGCCAGCCTAGCGGTCTCCCCAAACCCGCCAAAGCCAGCAAAACCCGCGCCGCTCATCCTTATCACCACCTCCACTCCGCATGAAACGATAGGAGAAACACCAACGACATCGAAAGGTTCTAGTTCGCTAAATTCTACATCGCAATGCACTAGTATAGCAGTGCCTTCGCCCTTATCATTTCTCACCACTCTATACCCTCTGAGAGCAATTTTATCATCTTTGTTAAGGTTGGTTTCTTTTATCACTAGAAGATGAGGTATCTCGGCTAGCAATATTCCTTCCACAGCACTTTTTTTTTCAGCCGAAATCAGGCTGTTAATACTGATGGCCTTGTCCTCTTTTTTCTTCGCCGCCCTGAATCTGGGAGAAAAAGTCCCTCAGACTTCCATAGAGTTCATCCAGCGACATACCAAAGCTACTTCTACAGTACTCGCCTATGTCCCCCATACCCCGCCGTCCCGCTGCGTTCCACACCCCTGAGGACCTCAGCATACGATGACCCTTTAATCTGTAGCATATGACTGATTATTCATCATTTGGTCCGATGTTAGCAGACATGCGACCACAACCACCACGCAGACTTTTTTTCAGTGCATGCTTACTGACACGAACATCAAACAAATCAGCATTCTTATTCACATTTAACCTCATCCGGTTAATAGGCTGGAAGAAGCTAGTTATTTTTACATAAACTAGTTTGCAGAAGTGACACCACCCTAAGATTACGGTCGTTCAATCTGAAAGTGAATTCGGTTTTAAGGGAAGTAGAATCTATTATACCAATTAGGAATTGGTGAACAAATACAATGTCAGCGTTCTCCCAGCGTTTGTGCAACGAGTGCATATCAAGGAGCCTCAGACGATCATTGTAAGTCACATACAGATTGACATTACAGAACATATCCTCCCTAGATGCAATCTCCTTCATTTCACACTTCCCCGGTCCATGTCCACCCCCACACTTCACACAAACATATGAGAAGGCACAGTTAGCAGCCGAGGGACCAAAATTCTGCAGTGCTATGCAGCGGTCCCCTATTTTTAATTTTCTCCCACTTGCCCGCGTGGTGAAGAACTCCACCCAGACCAACGATGCTACTCCTACTCTCAGCGTTTCCAAGATCCACCAGATACCAGCCCCTCTTTTTAACATGCCACCGCTGCCAAATCGACTCAGCCTGATAATATTATTGTCAGGTGCGCTATTCTTTAGATCCTCCATCACCTCGTCCGGCGGGTAGCTGCTGTGGACCCCCTTTAGCAGCACCTTGAACATTCTTTTGTTATCAGCTGTAAATGTGTAACCCCCGATCCCAGAGGTTCGTAGACTGTTCATCAATTGTTGGTGAAGCTCATCAGAATCCAGGACAATATTGCAGTTTCTACCCCTCTGGGAGACCCTCATATTGACCTTTAGATTGTTATCCTTTTTATATTTGTCAATGAAATTTATATAGTTCTTGATACCATCCGCCGGCGCGAAAATGGGCGGGCATCGGTCCCCCCGACCAACGCGGACTCCCCTGCCACCTGGAAGTTTCTTTTTAAAAAATTTTGTTTCGGTTTTTGCTTGTTTTTCCCACAACACCAAGAGTCCCAGTCCCCTTAACTCCCGTACCACGAGCAGTAACAACACCCATAAGTGTGACCATAGACCGGTTGCCTGAATCTAGCCTAATATCCGACAGGATCCTAATTTTTTCGCTCTTAATGTTATTCTTACTATTAACAAAATTAGTTCACTTATCTTTACCCTCGGGAAAGTCCAGAACCACGGGGGATTCATCCGCTACAGCCGAAGCACCAGCTGGGAAATCCTCAAGGCTTTGACTCAGCAAGGGTGAAAACCTATTGTTCAGACCCCTGTAGGAATCCACATCAGCCATAGGTGGACAGTCGCCACCCGCCGCCTTCTTAAGTTGGGATGCACCGCTGACACAATCATTAATGACCATCCGCCCATTTTCGCAATTTCCAGCCGCCTTTATAAGACATTCAATGCTGCGATCACTCGCATTATACCGTCTCTTTCCGAAAATAAGACACTGTCTTACTTTCTTTTTTGGTCCAAAATACGCGCTAGGGCTTATTTTCGGGGGAGGGCAAAAATAAAAGTATATTTATATATTTTTATTTAATATTTATTTTACACAGAATACAGAAATTTAAATTTATTCAATTACAGTCATCTTCTTCTGGAACATCGTCATAAATAAAATTCTTACAAGACTGAAATGAATGAACGTTATATACCTGCACTGTCGCTCAATGTAGACTGCTGCCTTATGTTGTATTTTTAAGATAAATTCCAAGAATTAATTTGAAACGAACTGTAGAGGTAAACAATTAATTTCTCGGAATATTTTGTTTCAAACATTTCTCTGAAATACGAGTATTAGGAAAAACAGCATTTTTAACGAATTCTTTTTGTCACATTATTTTATTTAGGGCTTATTTTCGGGGGATGTCTTATTTTACAAAAAATTCCGAAAATCACGATAGGGCTTATTTTCGGAGGATGTCTTATTTTCGGAAAAAGACTGTAGTAGATGACACGGCTATCCCCACCGCACTTAAGGGATCCCTCCGCGCAGTCCTCATCTGAGAACAGGGCACCAGAGCCCGGCAACGATACCCCGTCGCGACTGTCACTGTACCCGCCAATATCGCTGACCACAGCTTCTTCCCTCCCGCCCGACACTGCTCGCCCTTCGAGATCACCCTTGTCAACCACCATCCCGTTCGCGTTCCTTCGCACAGAACGAAAACTACCCTTCTCAGCATCATAGTAGGGCACGATGGTTATATTGTGTCATCATCGCTGTCTTCCAACCCGCTATCCGAGCGATCAACACGAACCACCTCATATGGCCAGGACCCACCGCTAGTTTCTTCGAGCTCTTCAATATTCCGCAAATTTACTTCCGACGTTTTCCCTCCATCCTCAGCTGGGAACCGCAATCTCCCGCCGATTCCTACGTACCGCGGTCCTTTATCACTTAGAAAGGGTCTTTCAGTGCCGCCGCCAACTCCGTTATGCCAGACGATAGCGTTACCGTTAATATTAAGACCACTGACGCCCTCCGACACACCAGGGCATGACCGACCACCACTGCTACTATATGTCGCTTCATTTTTATTTTTAGGCTCATTATTTTTCTTCCTATTTTTTTCCTTAGTAGTCAGCGACCTGAAGACGCGCGCTCTACCGCTACGCAGAAAAGACTCCTCCGACGATGCTACCGACGACTCATCGTTTTTCGAAGAACAACGGGAATCGACCCGCCGTATGTCCACCGTTATGTTTTCCGACCCAGGACTGCGTATTTCGCATTTTTCACCAGAATCACTTTTTTCTTTGTTTTTTTCTTTTTTGTTACGCTTTTACCCGCCATTATACTTATGGACCCCCCCCCCCTCTCCCCCTCCCCTCATGGAGCCCACGACGCCAACCCTGCGGCGTGGGTCCGGGGTGGCCCCTGGCTGCCTTGCAGCCACTGACATGAAAGAACTGGACTGCTAACCGTCGTCTGAAAAATGAGACCATTTTTAGCACAGGCTCAATCCTCATGGAGCAAATCATGCTAATAAAAATTCCCTAAAATACCGTACAATTATGTTTAAACTGACGCAAATTAAAAATAATTGAGCTTTCACGAACCGATTTCTCTCATATCACGCTCAATTTTAAGTTTTTTCATAAAAATGTTCCTCGCGGCAATCAGCTGGGGACTTAAGAAAAACAAAGATAGCTATACAAATTATTTTTCTGCCTTTGTCTAACCTTCACATTTCTCGTTTATACCAACCCAAGCTAAAAGTTGTATCACAAAATGAAGTAGCCATCTGTTGGACATCGTTAAACTATTCTAACAGCTGATTGCAACGGAAAATGATGAGTTGGCGGGCAACTTGTAAAGGCTGTCGTGGGTAAAAGTGATGTGCAAAAAGCTTGTGTTTACTTTTATTTATCTATTGGGAGTATCAAAAAGATGTATCACACGTGAAGATACTAGAAAAAACCAAAAGAAGTGCACATACATGGCGCCACCTTCATTTGGCTATTGGCCATTTTTTTTGTAAATTTGTCTGCCTGCGGGCTTAAGAAAGAGCGAGATAGTTAGAATTCGGTCAAAATTTGGTCTTACTTTTGATGTGAGTTTTTGTACGGGATCAGCAGTCCAGTTCTTATATGTCAGTGCTTGCAGCTAACGCCAGAAATTCAGCTTCAGTGCTAGTATTATCAATTATAAATTTAATTATGTGTTTCTTGGGCGCCCCAACGGGAGCACCGCAAGGCACTTCCTTACGGCTAACAGCTGCCTCTAACATTTAGGGTTTTTATTTTTATCTTACTCAAATCCTTTCAAGTGGCCACGCCACGGGTCGCCCCAGGCAGCAGAAGCGGTAAATACGACAGAACTACAGTACTTTTAATATTTTCAATATACACTCAGAATAACTGCTTATTGCAAAGCCAAAATTGCCAATTATCACCATAGAGTTGCAACCACATGATAACAGTTCTTACTCTTGCACAATTTGCTCGCCTTGTCTACCACACGGGCTCATCAAAACCGCTACGCAGGGCAAAGTTATTTTAATTCACACTGTATAGGTTTTTTATTTTTAATTCGTTATTAATTTTATAAATCAGGCCTAAACCCGATCAACAAATAGAAACGCCGCAATTCACAAAACATGCGCAGCACAAAACACACCCGCACTCAACTCCCAAAGAAATTGCACACTCGGATTCCAAGTTCCAGCAGGCTTATCAACTCGTGGAATATTTGCCCCCAAAATCAACTTCAAAACTCCCTAAAACCGTTTGTAAAACTGTAACAAAGGAAAAAAATATGTTTTAAAACTATAAAGTACTAAGAATAGGTTTTATTAATTATTAAATTTTAAAATATTAGGTTAGGTTGCCTGACGGCACACTTAGGCCACAAGGGCCCATTGTGATACAACGCGGGGCTATTCCCAGAAATAACTAACCTGTGAATCACTTCGTGCCTTTGATGAAGGGTTCAATGTCTATGATGTTCTTTGAACTCAGGTCCGACAAATCATAAAATTACAAAGTAAATAACAAATATAAGTCAAATTACGCTTTTGCACAATTTACCACCATTTAAGTATTTTAATTGTGTATTCTCTCCAAGCATCAATTGCATGCAAATACCCTCAATATAAAGCATTCACTGTTTAATATGCATTCACGCTTCAGGCAAATAAGAAGTTTGAAAAAAAAAACATCTTGCCATATGCATTGTTTAAGCATTTTGCATACTCTCCAATCTAAATTTTATATTGCATAATTCAATGCGGCACCACTATTGGCTCATTTAGGCGCCACTATGGGTATTGTAAATTCATTGATTAAAATCATAAGCTGAAAAAAATCATTAATATTTTACTATATAACAATTAAAGCCTTATGGTAGTGTCCAAAAGACAATTGAAAAATTCAACTTCAAATTTCTTTTCTGGAGAAGTTATAGGCTCATCGCGAGTAGTTTCACCAGCTTGGCGCCTAACACGTCGAATTCTTGTCGTCGTTCTAAACATAGGTTCAATTCCAACTCCTTCGCAGTTAACCCATTAATGGGCGATTTCCTTCCAAATTCGTATACAGGGATTTTTTTGGGGTTTTTTTTCCAAAAACCAAAGCAAAAAAAATTTTTCAAAACCATGGTTTGAGGAAGTTTAGACATTCGGACGGCGATTTCTGGTGGTTATATAATCATTTAATATTAGCAACTTCAAGATAATCGACTTTAAAAAGAAAAATGACCAAAAAAATCAGCACTTTTTTTAAAAAACACAAAAAATAATAGGCAAAACAAATGCCGGATTCTGAAAGAACATCCCCAAAAACCTCCTGTATACGAATTTGGAAGAAAATCGCCCAAATTTGCTATTCGAATCGTGCAATTGAACTTGCGTGCACAAAACCTCGTTTTCCTCATTAATGGGTTAAAATGGCGCTTTTGAAGCCTGTTTTTCTATATTCTTCCAAGAAAGCGCAGCATTTTTTCAACATTTCTGTGCATTTACCGAGATCCATGTCTATTGATTGTAGAGATTTACTAATGACATTTATTTGAAAAAGTATATCATACCAAACAACCAATGAAACCGAACACTGCATTCCATTCTAGTGTTGCCGTCATAACGATTTTGTAACTAGATTTAGGGAATTTACTAATAAGTAGGACTCGCTCAATGAACAAGCGGATATAAAGGGGGGCCTGCGGCGCCCCTTCAAATCTGGCGCCCTGGGCGGTCGCCCAACCGCGCCCTACCCTAACGCCGCTACTGGGTGCGACCCACTTTATAGCCTCATAACTAATAAAAGTAATGGAGGTCACGTGGTTTTAGCCGCCATATTGGGCTCTGTATAGGCGGACTCTTCAAAAGCCAGTGTGCATTCGAAAGTAGAAATCAAAACCTTAATTTTTAAGCCTTGGTAGACCTTAAATGGACCAGTGCCGGTTTTAGCACTACCAGCGCCCTGGGCGAGATTTCTACGGCGCCCCCTATCTACCATTGAAACAGTAGGTAATGGGTCAGTTACCTACTTGAAACGCATACGAAAAAAAGGCAAGAGATATAATGAAATAACCATTTATTAAAAAAACTAATAAAATTTCTTTTCGTTTCTATCGGCAAACTCTTTTATTAAGACATCAAGGTCTATGTTTTCCGCAATTTCATTTTCGATTGACAAAATTGCTAAGTTTGTCAATCTAGATTGAGATATTGGACAGATAGGTTTTTATCAGCTTAAGGGGGTATTCTAGTGTAGAGGCACGAATTTCGGCCGTTTTTTCAAGTTTCGTAAAAAAAGAACAAAAATATTTTTAGTATCCATCTTTTTCTTATTTGCTTATTGATATTTTAAGAATACATAAAAATTAAATGAAAAAAAAAAACCTAAAATTCCAGAAGTTATCGGCTGGCAGAGTGGGGGACCCAAAAAAAAGGGGGCGTGACGGCGGTCAAAATTACAACCGTTCTAGTCAACTGAAACAAAAAAACCCAACGGATTCTTAATTAATAATGTTGTCGCTATGGAATCAACCTCAAAAAAGTAAAAACAAATTTTTTTTTCACAAAATGGCGGCCGGTTGAAAAAAAAAATTTTTTTTGCGATTTTTTAAAACAGTTTAAAATTTTTTTAAAATATTAAAAAACTTTTTTGAGGTTGTTACGATAGAGGATATAAAGAATGTTCAAACCAAATTTCAAGTAAATCGGTTTATTAGATCTCGAGATAACCTTACCGCCAACTTGAAAAAAGTAGTTTCGAGAAAAACGCGTTAACTCGGTAAATAATTGCCCTTTGAAGGCATATTCTTGAATGTTTAAACTTTATAAATATGAAAAAAAAAAATTTCGATTTTTTCGAATTTCTACACTAGAATACTCCCTTAAGCTTAGAAAAACTCCTTTCCCCACTAGCCACAGTTACAAGTATAGTGATCAATATTCGCAATGCTATCCATTCATGTGGATACAGACAGCTCTTGTAAGTTGCGATCTTTGATAAAATTTAAAGCAAAGACAGGATTAACAGTTACAGCGGAACCTACAGTACCCCAAAAACCGGGTCAAATAATTTAATTTTACGATACTCACAAAAATCGCAGACATAGCGTCAGCAAAACGTGCCTCCGCACAGGTACCCGACAGATAAGTCGCGGGTCAACGTTACAGCAGACGCTATGTTAACAAAACGTGACACCATGACCAAGCTAATGAGATCGCCCAAAAAACACTTTTTAATCAGTCTTAAGTGAGCACTGTAGCAGTTAAAATCGTGAATAAATATTATAATTAAAAGAACAAATTGTTTTTTTTTTTATTTTATTAGAATTTGTTAATTTAACTATTAACCACATTCTGATCAGGCAAAAAAGATGTTAGACTTATGAGTTCATCGCACAACATACAACCATCTATGCCTGATTTAGAATCTACAGTTAATTTCAATTGGAGATCACGACAGAGTTTGAGAAGGTCTAGTTTTCCCGGAATCTTTTTTATATTGTACAAAAAAGACCAAGATTCCCAGTATTCATTTAACTGTTCAAACCTTTCACTGGGTGAATTTATGGTAGTGTCCAAAAGACAATTGAAAAATTCAACTTCAAATTTCTTTTCTGGAGAAGTTATAGACTCATCGCGAGTGGTTTCACCAGCTTGGCGTTTAACACGTCGAATTCTTGTCGTCGTTCTAAACATAGGTTCAATTTCTAGTTCTTCAGCCAACTCCTTCGCAGTTTACCAATTAATGGGCGATTTCCTTCCAAATTCGTATACAGGGGTTTTTTTTTTTTGCAAAAACCAAAGCAAAAAAAATATTTCAAAACCATGGTTTGAGGAAGTTTAGACATTCGGACGGCGATTTCTGGTGGTTATATAATCATTTAATATCAGCAACGACAAGATAATCGACTTTAAAAAGAAAAATGACAAAAAAAATTAGCACTTTTTTAAAAAAATAATAGGGTTTTTGAAGCTTTTAGGCAAAACAAATGCCAGATTCTAAAAGAACATCCCCAAAAACCTAATGTATACGAATTTGGATGAAAATCGCCCAAATTTGCTATTCGAATTGCAATTGAACTTGCGTGCACAAAACCTCGTTTTCCTCATTAATGGGTTAAAATGGCGCTTTTGAGGCCTGTTTTTCTATATTCTTCCAAGAAAGCGCAGCATTTTTTCAACATTTCTGTGCATTTACCGAGATCCATGTCTATTGATTGTAGAGATTTACTAATGACATTTATTTGAAAAAGTATATCATACCAAACAACCAATGAAACCGAATACTGCATTTCATTCTAGTGTTGCCGTCATAACGATTTTGTAACTAGATTTAGGGAATTTACTAGTAAGTAGGACTCGCTCAATGAACAAGCGGATATAAAGGGGGGCCTGCGGCGCCCTGGGCGGTCGCCCAACCGCGCCCTACCCTAACGCCGCTACTGAATGGAGCTCCCCATTTTTGGACAGCAGGACGTCGTGGTCCGTTCACAAAGCATGCCTCATATATATTTTTTTTGTATGACCACGCATAACTTTTTACAGAGTAGTCAGATTTTGATGATTCTGTTTTTATTGGATAGGATGTACCTCGAAGTTAGTACCATTTAAATTTGAACAATCAACGAAGATCATTAAATTATTTTAAAGAAATTATCAAAACAAATTGGCGGTGACTCAAAATTAGTTCAGAAGCCTAGTTATTAAGACTAAAAGTTTATTTTATTTTTCGCTCTTCACTTTCTTTTTTCGTCGGTTTAATTTTTTGTCAAAAAGTTGTTATTAAACCCTAGATAACTAAACTTAAATCAGTGTTATTTTCTAACTAATCATTCGTCTCATAGACTACGTTTTAAAAGCACGGTATCTTTATATTTCCTTCATTTTAAACAAATTAGCCTAACTTAAGAGTAGTGCAATTATATTTAAATTAAAACACAGAAAAGTGCTAAAAATTAACATTTGTAATCTTGGGGGATGTTAACCCTTTGAAGTCATATTATTTATAACAATTACTTGAACAAAAAATAATACGTAATATTATACATATTATAAAAGAAAAACAAACTTTTTCAATTACAGTGCACTGAAACACATTTTGTAAAATATTCTGCGTTTCTTATGTGGGCAGAGAACAAATTTTTGCGTTTGTTTGACGCACTTTTAGTAAGTAACAAGTGTACGTTCGTATTACCTTTTGGTGATTCATTTTACTATTTATGAAGATACTGTGTCTAAGGTTATGTGCATGCCATGGAATCATCTCGAATTCGCAAAACTGGTAGGAGTGAATGTTTAGTTATCTAGGGTTAAAAACGTAGTGAAAATACTATATAAAAAGAACGAATTGAATAAAGTGGGTATATTTTCAGGCATTATATAATTCAAAAATTTACAAAGACGGCCGACTCGACATCGCTGATTGAATCCGAAATAAATATCGACCACTCTGTCATGATTATGAAAACAAGTGTCCGTTTGATTCGTTTATTTACTATCCTTGCATTTTTAAAAGTATTGAATGGAATTACTCCCCTCACGATATTCTCTAAATCTTTTAAAATTATTTTCCGAGCCCAACCTTCTTTGCTTCGACTTCGTAAATTAATAAGCGCCACATTTTAACAACAAAGACTTCTGCCTCCTCATCAAGTACCTAAAATCGATAGTTAGTTGAATTTCATCATAAAACCGCCAAAAAAACTTCACCATTTGCACGTCGTCCAAAATGCCTTGTGGAGTACTACCAGCTAAAACTTTTGAGCAAATGAAATCTACTAGAGTGGGCTCCGGTTCTCCGATGTATTCAATGATTTTTTTATTTATCCACGGCCGAATCTTTTTTTCCATAAGACCATTGTCGATCTCGTTCCAGTCTAACTTGTAGTTGAACAAGTCGTTCTTTTCTGTTGGAATTTTATCTATAATACTCTTAATATGACGTCGCTTTTCTTCTTGAGACTTTGCAGCAGACTCTTCTTGCTTCTTTTCTTCATGTTTGTCTCTCTTTTTCGATGATTTTGACTGATGATGCGAGGATTGCTGTTGTGAAGTTTTTGATTGTGGTTGCTGCACCGGCTGTTGCATATTCTCGTCGTAGTCTGAAATACATATACAATGAGTAATAGTACTAATTAAAAACGTGGAATATGCCTACCTAAAGGAACTAGCTTTCTTTTCTTGGGCGCTGAAAGATCTTCAGATTCATCGTCGTTGTTGAAAACGTCCTTTACTTCTAGTTTCTTCTTTTTCGCACTCACTGCGCTTAAGTTAAGACTAATTATAGGGGCTGATATAGGCGGTGTTCCAGAAACCCTGTCCAGTAAGGACGCATTACTGTGACTATTTGTGGGACTCAACGGCTGATTAGAATTCATAGAGGCTCGAGAATCTTCGTCTTGGAAGACATGATTCATATGTGAATCTCGAGATTCTGAATCTCCTCGGTTAATTATATTGTTCCTATTGTTACGGCCATGTCTGCTAGGTGACAAATATTGACCGTGCTCACTAACGTTTGTTGAGCCGCCTGCTGGACCACCTTCACTTGAATCTGATTCAATTGGTTCAGCATTAACAGCGGCTAGTTCTCGAGATGCTTGATCTAAAACATATCGTTCCTTTTGCAATCTTTCCTTCTCTTTAGCTCTTTGTCGTTCCAATTCTCGCTCTCTTTCCCTTTCCAGCTCTCGTTCCCTCTGCTGTGCAGTTTCCAAGTTTACGTCTATCAGTATTTTAGGCTTATACATATTCTCGCGCTCCTTTTTAATTCTTTCGAACTCTTGATTTGGATTATCATATTCTCCACTGAATATCTTATTTCTCAATTCTTCTATTTCTTCTTGTTCTTTGTTCCTGTCCTTGGCATCTAGATCAGCTTCCCTTACTCGGTCAGCCAGTCGTCGTTGCAGATCTCTACCTCTGAAGAAAAAGTTGTTATATCAATGAAATACTAAATAACTACTACAATGCTACTTATAATATTTTGAGTCATCGCGCTCATCATCATAATCTTCCAAAAATTCTTTCAACCGTTTTGCCTCTCTTTCACGCTCCTCCTCCTTCAAAAGTTCTTTTTCACGTTCCTGTCAAAAATAAGCTTTAGAATATCTTGTAGAAGACAGAAATTTTAGAAATATATTCAGAAAGCAAGCAGAAAAGCTTCAAGCTGCTACAAAAAACAGATCAGAGGCTGTTAAATCTCTACTTTTGCTAACTAGTTAAAGAAGTACATATGTCCAGAATTTTTCAAAAGCATCGAAACAGAATGCCAAAGAATTGCATGAATCTTTTGTTATTATTCAAATCAGGCCTGCGTAATTTTCAAGTCGCACAATAGTGAATGTTACCCGCACTTTCGTGTACCTTCGGGTGTAAGGGGTTATACTCCTCTGGCCTTTAAACTTAGCTTTTACTAAACTTGTGCTACGGGAGGAAACTGTGTACATAATTTTAACAGTTCTTTGCTTTTTCATCATTACTGGTGTTGCCGCATCTTCGTGGATCCACACTCGGCTCTCCTGACGAGTAGGAACATCGTAAAACGATATGTATGATCCGTCACCCGTTATTATTTTTGATATTATCCTATGGCCGCCGTCATTCAACATTTTAAACGTTTTACGACAAATTCTAACACGAATTGCCTTTTGAAAATTACTAAGTTGTTGTAGCACCCATCTCGTTACAACCTTCTTTAAAGGGAGGTGTTCTTGTAAGATAGTATGTACCGTTGCGGATCCGAGTGTTTCTTCTATAATTTGGTTGGTATGTGTACCTTGGATCTTCTTCAATTAGTCTCAGACTCTTGAACGTGATCTGCTCGGATGTGCCTTATCACTTAATTAACTACGGCCTATTTTAAATTCGGCATACCATCTAAACACACTCACCCTAGATGGAGCTTTTCCACCAAATGCTTTTTGCAGTAATTTACTGCACTTCACTTAAACCGACTTTAAAATCATAGTAAATCATACATAGCATAGTAATGTTCACACGACAAGTACATTATTTATACATAACTATTTATGACCTAGCTTGAAACATGTTAAGACATGATCTGAATACAAAACACATGTTACCAAAGACTAACGTTTCTATTTACGCAGTCTGGCCAATTGTAAGTATTGCTCATATTCTGTATCTCAAAATTTATAGTGATCTACGTATTAATTTTGTTATACTTCCTTCCATGTACCCTTTAATCGAATTTTCAAAGTACCATATTCGAGCGCTGAACACTTATAATTCCTGACATAAATGGCAGCTTTGTAGCAATTCTGTTTCTAAAGTTTTCTTATCTTGTAGCCCAGTCAAAATATACAACAATATTTTCTTGCAAAATTGTCTGCAATCAAAGTTTCAACGGAGATGTGTAGGAGTTCTCAGAAAATTTTTACATTTAGTTTTTGTAATTAGATATTGAGATTGAAAGATAAAAAAGTGTTTTTCGTATATATCTTTGTTATTGCTACATGAATAATTTAAAAACGGTCTGGTAAATATCGAGATTTTCTGAAAATTTAGAGAAAAGTGACATTGAACACACATTGACACATGAAATCCACATTTCAAAGCGTATTGATTTATTTACATTATGTTGACTTTAAGAAACAGTTCACATATCTAACATTGTAATTCCACAATAGCAGTAAAAGAGTAGTTGAACATTCGCTTGAAAACTTGCAAACAAGTTTTAATTTTCACTTCAAGCTACTCCCAACGTTTTAACTGAAGTGTTTCGCATACACTGTATGAAAGAGAGATTTAGCTCTTCTATTGTTCTATATATTAACTGTTGTTGAGAAATTGGTTCAATTTAGTTTCAAATCCTCTGTGATTTGAAAATTCTAAAAAAAAAATATTTCAGAAAATTAACGTTTAGATGGGCTGATTTTCTATCTATTTGATACGTTCTTTCTGCTTAAACTACAGAGTGCATATAAGGTAGTTACAGCGGTGTTATCGAAAATTAAATCCAGGCCTCAGGCGACACAGGAAGAAAAGTACGAGGGGAAGACGCAGGATCTTTCGGGAAAATATATAACATAGCGTTCAACTAGTGAAAATTCAGCTTCCATTAACTATTCCTGACAGAAAGCATTAAATTTCTAGGCTATGTCAGAATCATTAATTACAACTACCTGCGCCGATTTCGCAAATATGCGGCTTGAAATTCTGTGGGCAGCTAGCTTAGATGAAGAGAAGAGGTCAACGAAATCAATTAATTTATGCTGTTCAAAAGAATCGTTCGTGCACCACAACTCAAAATCATAATGCGACCATTCTCCTCGACTACTATAATGAGACATCATTTTTGCGAAACCAATTAATATGACTAAATTTGTGAAGAATCCAAAGATTAAAAACGCCGTTTTTAAATTATTCCTCTGCTATTTCTCATTCGCTCTTTGACTTTTTTCATCATGACTGTAAATGTGTGTGACTACAAAAAGTTTTTTTTTTAAATTCTACATATCCCCACTGAAAAAAACGTTTGTAGCAAACGCTGCACAACTTAAGGATACCTTGACTGGACTATTAAAAAATAACCTTTTCATATTCCTTCGCTTTTCGTCTTTCCCTAAGTTCCCAATTGCGTAACCTTTCCTGATATGCTGCTTCCTTTTCTCTTGCCTTCTTCTCTGCCTTTTTTCGCTCCCTGGCTTCTTCTTCCATTTCCTTTTCCCTCTGGATATCACGGATATTTTTCACTACTTTTGAATCATCTCGATCTCTGCAAAAATACTACCATAATCAATTCAAGTGCTCTGTCAAATGTCATACCTCTCCCGTTCTCGTTCCCGCTCCCTTTCCCGCTGTTCACGCTCTCTTTCTCGCTCACGTTCCCTTTCACGCTCTCTCTCCCTTTCCCGCTCACGTTCCCGTTCACGTTCTCTTTGCTCCCTCTCACGATCCCTAGAGCGAGACTTGCTTCTACGTCTCTGCTTCTTTTCTTTTTCCTTGCGAGGCGATACCGACCGTAATTTTTCCTTTTCTTTCTCCTCCCTCTTTTTTCGGTCCTTCTCTTTTTCCTTTTTGTGTTCCTCAGCTTCTGCGGTTTTCCTAAATTTACCAATTTCTCTACTAATTAAATCCCTTTTATCATCCTCCATATTGGCCTCTTGGAGAGCTTTGCTAGCCTTCACAGGAACATCTGATGACTTCTTCCCTTTAGAAGAAACTAAAATATTATAGTAATAAACCTATACTCGCTTAAGTTCTTACCTTCGGAATTTGGAGCAGATGAGTTTATCTCACCCTTGTGCTCCTCTAATATTTTTTTGATAGCAGCAACAGCTACATCATCTTCTTGCTTTTCTGTTTCTGGTTTGCTACTTCCGTTCCTTATCTCTTCCTCCTTATAATTATCCAACAAAAGTTTATTTTTTGCATCAACTTTCGCTACTAGCTTTTTACCATCAACTTCCAAATCATGAAGAAGTCTTACAGCACGAAGACCAGCCAAGGGACCACTAAAATATATTAATTTCCAATTTTTCTAGGCTTGTATAATCAAAGAAAAGTGTCTTACTCATATTCACAAAAGCCAAAAGTAGATACACGTTTCCAACTAACCACAGTACCACAAGTGGCCAAAACTTTCTTGATCATTGCTTCTGGCGCCTTTTCACTGATATTACCTAAAATAAAATACTGACAATCTCGAAGAGCCTAGCTTAGACCAAAAGAAGCTCACCGACGAACACTGTTATTATAGGACCTTTGTACTGTGGAATCGGTGTAGGCCCTGGATCATTTTGTGCTCTAGCTGTATTGTACACAGTTGGCTGCGAACTTATGGTGGCTGCGCTCCTGAATGGAGCTCTGGGCGGAGGCGTTGTCAGAGGTGGTAGGCTCGTTGGTATCATCTTTAAAAAAAAGTGCTTATTTAAATGATGAATTTTTCTACCTGGAATCATTCTTAAAACAGCTACTTTCTAAAAAAAATAAATAAAAATAAATAACTGAACAGTACCACAACGGAAGTATTGCTAAAGCTATGGTCTATACATCTATAGATTATGTTAATTAAACAAAAATTATAAAGGCGTTATAAATTTACTCAAAATGCTATGATTTTATGATGAAATTAACACTTAGCATTTTGGTATTTATTGGCGTTTCTCATCGGAAGAGTGGGCGAGTGTCACTCAGCCATCGCTGCACAGTCGATTGTGGAAAGCAGTGCCTGCCAGCCGGTCGTCCGGCAGTAAAGTTCAAGTCTCAAGGTTGAAGGCTGGGATACAATGCACGCTATGCGATTTTGTGGTGCGACGAAATAGAGTCACTACATTCTTGCCACTGTCTTCAGTCGGGTCAACAATGTCAGTTAAGCCGTTTCTTCCCTCACCGTGTCGATTATTTTTTCTTCCATATTCATTTTCCCTTAAAAATTCTCGCTTGCTTGTAAACCACTGATAACACTTATGAATTGCTATCAAATGACATTTCAAGTTTTTAATATCGTTTTCGAAACAAAATGAAACCGAAACATGGAATCGAATCGTCGCGCGACAATATTCGATATTGGAAAAATCGCGTCGTGCAGTGTATTAGAGTCGGCGGTTTTTTTTTGTTATCAAGTTCATTTTATAACTCCACAAAATCTCGTCGCGCGCATTGTATCCCAGCTAACAGAATGTGCTGCTGTATCTTGGTGCTGGAGATATAACTGGCGAAGGTGATCAATTTTGCGCACAAGATCCAGAAAGCTTGTTTCACATAAAATCCATCCAGCAATTATTATTTGCGGCAGCACCAGCACCAAGCTACAACGCCACAATTCTGTTTCAACCTTTATTTGAAGAGAAATTGCTTAGCTGCGCAACGCAGAAGATTGCCTACCCACAGTTTCATCCTCGCCTCAAGTAAAAGTCTTCATATAAAACTCTTATATAAATCAAAATACGTGGTCTTTCAACGGGCCTGTTTCATTTTAGAAGCTACCGCAGGTCCCCGCTATTTTTTAGCTACTAAGCGTCTTGAAGGTTCCTCTAATTTATTACATTACATCGATTAAGTGCCTTGAAAGCCGCGGTATTTATATTTTAGTTCACCTTTATGACTCGGCAGTTTCTAGGAGGGTCCGCTTACTATTTATTGCATAAAATAGAACTGGGCAGCTATTCTTTTGCATTCATCAACTCTACAATTCTAATCTACTTAAACAAGTTCTTCTATTAATAAATTTAATGGAGTCGATTAATTGGTTTTAATATTTTTACTTTAATTATAAACTAACTTTCGTGACATTGTATCAAAACAAATTGAAAACTTCAACACTCAACTTTATCAAAATTCAAATTTTAACATATTTAAGAACTGTTAAAAAGCTTAAAAGTAATTTTGATTTTTGTTTGAGAAACCAATTTTCCGGATTCGGTTATATTTTAGAAAGTAAATATTGATTTAATACTTTCTGAAATTTCGTTTTTGAATTCTAGTCCTAATACAGGTAATTTTTAATGTTAGCTGCGTAGATGTCTTTTCGAAATTAGGTATACTTTGCTTTTTGTAAATTTTCAATTTCTGTAAACAAAGTGTTTAGTGTTTCTTTTTTAACAGTAACACAGTTGTGTATCAATCGCTATCCGTTTCCTATCCTAACTTTTAGCCACAGAGCATTAGTAGGAACATACATCTATCCAGGGAACATGGATGAGAAGGGTACCGCAACGATACTTTTACTATTATATCCGAAGGTAGCAAATATTCGAACTTAACATATAAGCTATTTTCAGAAGCTTTGAACTTCAACTAATGGTCATAAAAATTGGTACCTAGGGGTTTCCGAGGATGGTGATTTCGAATGTACCTACTCATGGAGATTTGAAATGATCGCACCTATATGGTAAACAACATTTTTCACATTCAACGAAGTTTTTATACTAAAGAAATCTTGTGGTTTTTTATACTGTTATCAAAATTTGGAAAGTCAAGAACGCGGACCCAATATGGCGGCCAAAATTTCTTAAATATCAGATTCGTACCATAATTAAAATTAGTACAAAAGGTATATTGAGGCTACTAGTTTCGAATAAAATATCTAATTTTGGAAAACGGGGTAATAAATTTCGGATCTGCTATCGAAATTTGGAAACCCAAGATGATGGAACAAAATTTCTACAATTCAAGGGAATTAGCACAAAAGGGATTTAGAATCGTCTATGTTTTCATCAATATAGTATTTTGAAATTTAAGATGATTAATGCCATATAGCGACTTGAGATTACCATTCACTGGTCACTTATTTCGATTGGAATTTCGAAATATAAGATGTGGCGACCAAAATTTCCTATCAAATTTGGAAACTTAAAATGACTACCGATATTTCAACGAGTCAAAGTATTATCATGAGAAAAGGTATTGCGATTTTCAAGGCTGCTGATTTAATATCCAATTATTAAGAAGCATTAAGAAGTGCGGTGGTGTTCAGAAAGCTACAATTCCTACCACGAGGAGGCAAATAAATAGTTTTCATGGGATTCTATAACGGAAAAATTAAAAATTTAATTATAATACTATTTAATGTATTTACTGAACGGTTCGCAATAAAACGTCTTCATTTAATGTTTCTCCATCACACTCATAGATTTTAGTACCATCCCAATCCACGACATTTATATGGAATTGGTTGACACAATAAAATTAAGGAGCTCATATGTTGATTAGTTGATCCAAACTATTTATGGTGCTCCATTAATGTTAACTTAAAACCGACGAGAATTCTTCAAAGCTTAGTAATGCTGAGAGCGAAGATCTTCTTTGAATTGCAAATTCCCTCGCCGAGTTCCTTGGGTCTGTATTGTGCGATTCTGACTGTGATTTGACGAAACTTCCACTAAATATTGTATTTAAGAGTCGAAGAGTATTATTTGCTTAATACAGTCAAGTCTCCTATAACGCGATTGATTCGTACCGCGTTATATGGAAACCGCGCTATGAGAGACTTCAAATAAATTCAAATCAGGATATGCTACCTATGGAACCGCGTTTTGAGAAACATAAAAATAAGATAAATCAAAATAATCTATACCGCGTTATATGGAAACCGCAATCGCGTTCTATGGAAACCGCGTTATAAGAAACTCAGAATTAATGCAAATTAAATGATTCGTACCGCGTTATATGGAATCTCAGAACACATTTAACACATTTAAAGACAATCTTAGAATAAATTAAAAGAGGGCAACGCTTTATTTTTAGCTCATTTTTAGGGAAATTCCCTATTAACTAGAATTGACAAACAGGGTAATACACCCCAAATATTAACTATGTACATACAAAAATTTAACATATCGAATAAGTGTTGCCATAGATAAATTTTTCAAGCCATTTCAGTTGTTGGAATGTTCTTGTATCAAAAACGCGTTATAAAGAGACCGCGTTATAGGAGAACTTGTCGTACTTTTCACACCGCGTTATATGGGAATCGCGCTATAAAAACACCGCGTTATAGGAGACTTGACTGTATACCTAATAGTTTTATTGGCCAGATATTATTGAAATTGAATTATTAAGAAATGCAGTTACACTTTAAGCTGGTTACAGACGATAAAGTTATCGATCGAGGCATGTACATGCCCGATGCTCAATGTTCGATGATAAAACTTTCCCGTTCAACCGTGTACCTATTTTTAAAATAATTAGAGATATATTGCTGGTAATGGTAGCGGTTAGGCAAACTGCGCATATTCATTTTAATAATAAAAACAGACCGCACAAAACAGTACGTGTAAAGCCTCGTCCTAACGGAAACGAACGCATCAACACTAACAAGGTACATGGTGGGAGGCCACGATAAACGAGGAACATCAAGCAACCGTTAATTTCGCGGATGAGGGAACAAAAACGAAATTACTAATTGTAGACCTGCCGCAAGTTTATGTCATCTTTGAAAGTTTACTCAAAAAAGTTTTACGCTTTGACTGTCAGTCTCTTCTGCGATTTTTCCAACATGGATTTATGAAAGTTAAATCGTATATTTAGGGACTTCAGCACAGCATTTGATAAAATTGAGTACGGATTGTTGATGCTATCATCTTACATAACTAATCGTACTGAGCGAGTGTTATATCGGGGTGCTTTGTCTACCGCTATTCATAATACTGATCGGGGCTCTTCTTTTTATTTATAATAATCAAAGATTAAACATTACATACAATGATCACTCTTTCTTAGAAACGCGGTTACCCTCTCCATTGCGATTTTTCAAAAAAATAAAACAACAATGTTCCTATTAGTAAGAAAAGACCGACAATTCTGTTTTGTCAAAGAGTATCTATAACTCATAAAGTTTTTCCTTATCTTTTTTCTTTGTTGGAACCGTTAGAGAAACAAAGTGGTAGATTTTGTTAGAAATAAGTAGTCATCAAGAAGGTATAAGTGAGAGAAAGACAAAAAATTGAGGCAAAAAGTGGAACACTTCTGCAGGGTGCATCTGACAAGAACATTTTTCTATGAACGCATTATACACATCTACACACCAAACAGATTATATGATGCTTACCATCATTTATCTAAAACCAATTTAATTTAATTAATTACGTCTACAAAAACCCTTTTTAACTTAAAAGCTTTTCAGCTTTTTCACATTTAAGAACAAATTAAGACGACGTTGTACTTCTCGTAAGCGACCTGCACACACGAAAATGGTAGTCCACGGGCGCCTTTAAAAATACGCAGTGAAAAAATGTAATCAATCTCATCCGTATTTATGCTCGGTGTGTCGTGTGTGCTACTTGCCTCTTCCCCATTCTCCGATTCGAGAGCCCTCCATAACATTGCAAGGGGAGATAGAATGGAGAGACCGATACTAATGCAATCGAACCAAGGCGCCTTTAAAAAGGCATTATAAAAAAATGTGATACTTTAAATGCTGTCTGTGAGAATTTTTTGGTGACTATTTCTCTCTCCATATCTCTTATAAGAATTTATAGAGGTAGTAGTCCTGCCTGACCTGCTTTCTCTAATGGAGAATTTTGCTGAGTGTTTTTTTGAGAGTTTGCATATGAAATACGAGTTCACCTATTATCACAAATATATCTTAAGGCCGAGATACAATGTACGCCACACGTTTTTGTGGCGCGTGGAATATCGTGAAATATCGCGGTGCAGTATACAATGAGAGCGACGCTACAGCTGGAATGAAAGAATTGGACTGCTAACCGTCGTCTGAAAAATGAGACCATGTTTAGCACAGACTCAAGTTTCATGGAGCAAATCATGCACAGTTATGTTTAAGCTGACGCAAATTAAAAATAATTAAACTTTCGCGAACCGATTTCTTTTATACCACACTCAATTTTAAGTTTTTTCACAAAAATTATCCTCGCGGGGCACTCAGCTAGGAACTATATAAAAGTCATTGTTCCTGCCTTCATTTTACCTTCATATTTCTCATATATACCAACCAAAGCTAAAAGTTGTATCACAAAATGCCGTAGCCATCTGTTGGGCATCGTAAAACTACTCTAACAGCTGATTCCGTCTCTAGGACCAAACTGAAAAAGAAACATGGAAACGAATCATCGCGCTTCAAAAGTTAAAGTTCCACCAAACTTTGTGGCGCTACAAAGTATCAGCGCGTTCATTGTATCAAGCTGATTGCATTTTCCCGTATTCAAACTCATTTTGTAGCGCCACAAAAACGTGTGGCGAACATTGTATCTCGGCCTTAAGGCCGAGATACAATGTACGCCACACGTTTTTGTGGCGCGTGGAATATCGTGAAATATCGCGCTGCAATATACAATGAGAGCGACGCTACAGCTGGAATGAAAGAATTGGACTGCTAACCGTGGTCTGAAAAATGAGACCATGTTTAGCACAGGCTCCAATTTCATGGAGCAAATCATGCACAGTTATGTTTAAACTGACGCAAATTAAAAATAATTAAACTTTCGCGAACCGATTTCTTTTATACCACGCTCAATTTTAAGTTTTTTCACAAAAATGATCCTCGTGGGGCACTCAGCTGGGGACTATATAAAAGTCATTGTTCCTGTCTTCGTCTTACCTTCATATTTCTCATATAGACCAAACAAAGCTAAAAGTTATATCACAAAATGCCGTAGCCATCTGTTGGGCATCGTAAAACTACTCTAACAGCTGATTCCGTCCCTAGAACCAAACTGAAAAAGAAACATGGAAACGAATCATCGCGCTTCAAAAGTTAAAGTTCCACCAAACTTTGTGGCGCTACAAAGTATCAGCGCGTTCATTGTATCAAGCTGATTGCATTTTCCCGTATTCAAACTCATTTTGTAGCGCCACAAAAACGTGTGGCGTACATTGTATCTCGGCCTTTAAGCATTGCATTTTGTGGCATTGTGTTGCAAAAAAAACTTACCCTTTAAGAGATATTTTTGAAAACCCTTTTTGCTGCATCTTTGACCTTGAATAAGATTTTTAGCACAGGCCGAATCGATGGGTATTTTTGATATTTCATTTAGAATGATGATTTAAACGTCTGTATTAAATTTCAACTTTATCAGAATATTTCTAAAGTTGAATGTAATAACGAAATTGATAAAATATATTCTTCCGTTTTTTAACCAAAGCAAAATTACCTCAAAATAAAAGGAACAATTTTGCTTACTATTTGTCGGAATAAGTTGTAGGTCCGATTGTAATCCAAAAATGGTTCAGTTTGCCAGAACCAAACAAATTTCAGCTTATAAAATATTCATCCGTCACGGACCGCAGCAAAAACACGCAAAATTTGTCGCGTGTAGTAAGAACGAGAATAAATCAATGAACTAAGTTGTCGGTGTTTTCAGGTATAACCAAGTAATTACGATATTTATGAAGAAAGATCTATCATGTAAACTAGATGATGGTTGAATATCGAAATTTAATTTTGATAATAAAATATTCGATAGTATTTGGTTCTTAATTAAGGTAGATAAAGTCCTAGGAAAACGTTCCACAGACATCTTTACATCACACATCATCAGACGTCTTTACACGATAGACACGTTCCCAAGATATACAGAAGAAAAAACAAAAGATTGATTCCGGACCGTAAGTAATCAGTACAAACAATACGAATAAACTATATGGAAACGTTTTAAGAACTTTATAGTTTTTACGCGTTTAGTAATAGCATTATTGAAATAATCAGATTCTGCAGACAATAATTTTCTTCGTTAGGAATCTTACATTTCCTCTCCAAATCTATTATAATTACTTTGAAAAAAAAAACCTCAAATTACCTTTTGAATCGAAACTTTAAAGGCCGAGATACAATGTACGCCACACGTTTTTGTGGCGCTACAAAATGAGTTTGAATACAGGAAAATGCAATCAGCTTGATACAATGAACGCGCTGCTACTTTGTAGCGCCACAAAGTTTGGTGGAACTTTAACTTTTGAAGCGCGATGATTCGTTTCCATGTTTCTTTTTCAGTTTGGTTCTAGGGACGGAATCAGCTGTTAGAGTAGTTTTACGATGCGCAACAGATGGCTACAGCATTTTGTGATACAACTTTTAGCTTTGGTTGGTATATATGAGAAATATGAAGGTAAAAGGAAGGCAGGAACAATGACTTTTATATAGTGCCCCGCGAGGATCATTTTTGTGAAAAAATTTAAAATTGAGCGTGGTATAAAAGAAATCGGTTCGCGAAAGTTTAATTATTTTTAATTTGCGTCAGCTTAAACATAACTGTGCACGATTTGCTCCATGAAATTTGAGCCTGTGCTAAACATGGTCTCATTTTTCAGACGACGGTTAGCAGTCCAATTCTTTCATTCCAGCTGTAGCGTCGCTCTCATTGTATATTGCAGCGCGATATTTCACGATATTCCACGCGCCACAAAAACGTGTGGCGTACATTGTATCTCGGCCTTAAGTCGTCAACGACACCGGAAGCAGTAAATGTGTCACTCATTCACAACTTAATCGATGTAAATGAATTTAAATTTGCTGCTCTCGCACATTTTGATGTCCAGTTCGTTACCACAATGATGAAAAAACTGAGTAGGAAGACCATAAGGAGAAATTAGACAAAAATGAAGGACAACCTCGTTCGCTCATGCGGTCCATGACACTTCCTCGGCTCAATCAATATCCGATAAAAGGCCGAAAACTACAGAATAGGAGCGAAATTAAAACAGGGCCGTGATCTTCAACTGCTTCATCGATATCATCATAATTCTCAGCTGGGGTATGGAAGGACTAAAATCACCGCTTAATTTAATAATAATAATAACAGCAGCAAGATACATGCGATCTTTTAAACATACATTATAAATGAGATGAAAACAAATAACACTGTGTGACAGTGATTTCGTACCAAACCAAGCAACATGTCATTGGATTTTTCTGTAGATTGCGAATTCGCAAATAAAAAAGTTTTGAAAAAACTAGGTTTCAAAAGAACTGTATTTTGGCCATTTTGGCAAATTACTTAAAAAATAACTTATTATTGTAGGACCTTTTATAGTAGCTCAAACAAAAGTATGAACCTTTACTTACTATATTAAATTACTTTCATACTTTCCCAAATATTCCGCGGAATTCACTTTTTAGATAGTAAATCAAGATTACTGTTTGCGCACGCTCATGAAAATCTTATTCCTGAAGAAGCTTTATAAGTATTATAGATTAGTGGTATTTTATGTATATCAATAAGGATTCAGACTCTTCTGAGTCGCGTTACGAGCTTTTCCAACGTTTCGTTATTTTTTAATGAATTTTTTAAAGTAGCCATAATACGGTATTTTATACTTTTCAAACGAATTTTTGTCCAAAAATGTGGCGCAATAATATTTTTTTGTTTGGAAATTCGTAATCTACAGAAAAAATCTTATAGAAAAGATAGATGACTTGTTCTGTAACAAATGAAATATTACATTTTGCCGTACACTGTAACCTATTTAAGTCAGAATAAAAGAATGTCAACTAAATGCAAAACATGCTAAATTAAAAAAGTTAAAAGGAAAAAGATATTGAAATTAATTAAATTAACCTACCAACCTAACCGGCAACCTACAACATGTATTCTGAAGCGAGTGAAAGAAATAATCTTCTATAAATGCTCCAATCTTAGCGCTTGTCTGGATCGTGAATGGAAGGAATTCCATAAGCGGAAAGCTTGAGCGAAGAAGAAACGTTTACCCACTGAAGAATTAAAACGAGGGATGCGTAGAATACGACGTCTTACAGAACACAAGAAGATCAAGATAAGTCCTTAACGGACAGCCCAGAATTGAGGAGCGAAAAGAAGTATGCTCATGTCGAAAGTAAATCTAATGCAATCATTAGCTGCGTTCTTTTGTGCATTTGTTCCAGAACAGTCCATACATTTGTTGTTCTGCTCGTGTTCTGCAAGGTGAACGGGACAAATTGCTTGTTTCTGTTCACTTAGTGGTTCTACTGAAAACTAGGGGCGCTATGTGTAAATTTTTGGGGAAGTAACAAAACGCCAAAACGCCTGTAGAGGAGAGAAAAAAAAAACCGGCACTATCGTCAAAAAATATATTAGCCAGAAAAGAATTTTTTAAAAGACATGAAAACTGGACTGTATAGGACTGGAAACAAGTAATTTAAACTAAATAGTTGAAGACACAATGTCTTAATTTGTTGTTATTGCGATTGTGGTTCTGGACTCATACAATCCGGCTGTTTTACACAAAATGGCGTTGGACCTTTAATCAGAATTGAGGAAACTATGAAAAAAGAAGATTATTTAAACATTTTAAAGTCTAATTTGCCAAAAGCTTTAAGTGAAATCGCTATTCCTGCAGATCAGGCCATCTTCCAGCACACCGCAAAAATTGTAACGGAGTACCTTCATAAACAAAAGTTTGGGGTTTTGAGGTGGCCTGCACAAAGCCCTGGTCTAAACACCATACAAAATCTATGGGGTTTTATAAAAAAAAAAAAAAAAAACCTTGGCAAATTATGTTCAACCACCTAAGGGCGGTAACGAACTTTGGGCAAGAGTTCAAGAGGAATGGTATAGTATTTCTCAAACGATATACTTTATAATAGTGTGCCAAAAAGGATGGTCGAATTAAAAAAAGTCAGAGGACTATTGACTAAATATTATATGCGTACAAAACTTTAAAAATGAAGTTGATTATGTCCATTGCTAATAAAATTAGGTATAATTTGAGATTCTTTTTAAACGAAATTATTTTTTTTAATAAAAATACATATTTTTAAATTGAAATGTGTTTCTTCAATTTATCGGGAACCCACCATTTAGGTGCGTCATCAAAAAAACCAGAAAAGTTAGAAACATGTGACCACTTTTGTTCGTCAGTGTATATCTTAATGCATTATTGTTTATGAAATTTCTAACTAAGTGTAACCTTAGCCTGCCTTCGGGAAAAAAAATATCCCTTCTCAAATCATAACATAAATACATATATCTTTATTTATTTGTTCCATGGAATGAATAAAGAAACACGTCGATCTTATTTTTGTATACCGTAAGCGTTTTACGTGTGTCAAATAATTCTCATACTATATATAACAAAGAATTCACCTAATTCTTGGACGAAATATATAATGTTAAACACAAATGGGAATAACGGAATAACTTTTAAACGAATGTACTAACTTATGTACAATAAGTTGCTCAAAAAAGGCCCAACAACACCAAGAACGTCTCGAGGAACAGGTAAGAGAAACTAATCACCTCAAGAAGAAAGTGACCAAAAGGGCTAAAAATACCGAATACAGGGACCACCAAATTGCCAAGTTGCTACTTAAGGAAAATATTAAAAACTTTTCACATGGTATATTCGCGAGAAAAAGCCACTTACATGATACTGAGTGTTCTGGAATTGGGCTATTCTTACAGACCTTACAAGACTCTAGCCACACTGAGAGGGACTTAGTCATCGAGAAGCCAGCCACCTCTATTATTCCCCTGAAAAGAAAAATAGTTTCCTTTTCCGCATCGCCGAAATGTGAAAATTTCATACGTGTAGCTTCTTTATGGAGAGCTTGGAGTCGCAACAATTTCTACCCTACTTCTCTCAACAAACGCGAATCATATTGGCTGGCAAGGAGCCGTGTGGTGGTGGTGTTGCGTTGGAATTCCGGTCAAGATCAAGTATCTGAATTTTGAGTAGTAAATCGCTACCCAGCAGGATAACGAGATTTGTTTTATCAGATTGCTGCTAGGATTATATAGCTGGGAAACAAAAGCCCACAAATTCAAAATTTTGCAAATTTTTTTGTTTCACTTACCCTCGCCGCATTGGGAAATTTTCTTTGGGTAGGAGTCTACCTACTGTAAAAGTGAATATTGTAAATTCTACCTACCAATCTTAACTTAAGCAAGAAAAAATAAAGCAAAACTAAAGCTATAAAGCAACATACATGCGGCGCCAACGGCATTACCGGCGGCATAACCGGCGGAGGCATGTAAGTTAGTGGTGGAACTATCGGTGGTCGCCCCGGGAATGACATTCTGCTTATTGAGGTTATGGCTCTGGCTTATGAGGCTTCTCTCATCACACGAAACAATCTCCAGTTGATCGACTTCCCGAAACCTGCAAATTCAAATTGACACAGCTGCAACAATAGGATTTGCAATGATCTTTTCAGTAAGTTACAAAGTATGAGCGAGTGTTTGGGCACTAACTTTTCAGACTTTATCTTGTCGAAATTTAACTTTCCACACACCTTCTGAACTTGTTCAGAATAATCAAATGGCCTTGTTGTCACTTAAAGTTACCCTTTCTACTTATACTTTCTACAAAACTAGCTTGCTAACAATTTTCTCAACACCTATTCACTGTTTGATTGACGTCGCCATTTTAATTGACACTCCGTCCCATCGATATGTGTTGCACAGGCAAGGCACACCAAAATTCCTACACTAGCGCCATGGAGGACAAAGAAACTTATTGCGGTTAATTTTAAATGTTTATACCAAATGTTGTATTTCAACAGGAGAGTAATTTATTGTGATTTATCGCAGGAAATAATTTATACAAACAAATTTTAATTTAATTTCATAATACTTTAATTAAAATCATAAATTCTACACCTCTCAGCTACAACAGGAAATGATTAGAGAAATAAACCATTTATAAATTAAGACAGGAAATTGAATTGAGAGAATCTTTAATTTAATTTCATTAAATCCATTTGAAAATCACAGTATACAGTTCCATCAAGTACCATCCAACTGTAAAATCTATGCCTTTTAACTAGAAGGTAATCATTAGAAGAATAACCCATCGGTTTATTCCAATTTTCAAACGTCGAAGTGACATACACACATCACGAGCGCGGTGCCGAACATTGCAGATAGTTTACGCAATGACGATGGAAGGTACTGCGGGGAAGTTTGGTTCACTTTTAGGAGTAATTTCTATAGGAAGTGAGCTGTGCAAATTCCTGGTAAGATGCATAACAAGCGTACAAAACCGTCCCTTATATATATTTGCGCTATTTTTTGAGGTTTATGCAGCCAAAAACGCCGAAGTTCTGACATGTCATGAAATCAAACTGAAGCAGATCAGTATAAACCCAGGCTGGCTAGAATTCGATCCAGGGGATTTGATAAAATGCGTTACAGAATGTATGGAAGTAGGTGATCTGATTATTTCCAGAGATTATAAAAATTCATAATAACTTTTTTCTGCAGGTTGCTAGTCGAAATTTGGTGATATTAGACATAAATCCGCTAGATATAGTGGCAGTAGGAATTTGTAATCAACGAGGGACTTGCGTTCTGTGGGACTCTGTGACCGGCTTGCCACTTTACAATGCTATTGGTAAAATATAGTACATAATAAAATATGCTTAATGCTTGCTAGCTTGTGAAATGCTACAGAGCAAACGTTTTTAAATACAAACAGTTTAGCTTTAGCATTTTATCCGTAAACTGATATTCTATTTAATTTTTACACAAATCGTGCTTTAATTCAATTACTAGAAATAGGAGGCTTTATTGCTGAAATAACATCGATTTACAAAACTATCCCAATTGGTAAAAAAGAGAAAACAAGAGGTTACTTAACAGGTTAGACCTTGACAAATTCTAACATTTTAATAATACATTTTTTTATTTTTATTTTAAATTATAAAAAAGATACTTGTTGAAGTCGAAGATACAACGGAGCATATACTCTACGAATGTCCAGTCTTTAGGTCGACAAAGGCTAACACAGTGCGGAGCGTCCCTCATCTCACCAGTAGATGTGTTAAATGCGACTGCCCAGAACTCTATAGCATATTTCAAGGATCTCGACAGAAGGGGTTCAAATAGAGGGGTTTAGCACAATAGACCTTATAGGTTGCGCTGCTGTCAAGAGGCATCTAGAGTGCCTTAGCGACCCACTAAATAATAATAATAATAAAAATAAATTAACTCATCTTTCGTTCAAAGATTCCAAAAATCGAGTTCTAGCAATTTAAAGTCAGCCAATTTCTCCCTAGAAATTTGTACAATATGTATTCATTAGGTACTTAACATGATTTTAAAAACATTATTATTTTTCCATATTTACTACCGAATGGGGGGGTAAAACCAATTGCAAATATCTGTTTGAAATGTTTCTCTGAACGGAAACATTCAAATACAAGAGTACCTTAGAAATTTTGTGTAATATAAGTTGTTTGCTATTTGCCTTCGACAAGTGTTCACGAATAAATCAAACATACCCCCGATTCTGGATAAAAATTAAGAGCTCTTAACCTCTTAACTACAATCAAAAATCCTTTTAAAGGAATTAATATGCTACCACATTATTGAATAAATATTAGAAATACACTGATTTCTTATAGTTTGTGAATTCTTCTACAAAAAGAGGTCCATCTCTTGAATTAAAGGGATTTTTCAAAACAATTAAGAGGTTAAGAGTTCTTAACTTTTATGTAGAATTGGGGGGTTAATTTGATTATTGTCAGATTTTTGCCCTGAGCTGATACTAGTTCGCGGAGAGCAGTCAAACTTAATTTGACTTCCTTTGTGAATTGGTAATGAGAAACACTTCTTTGGTGTAACAAGACTGACTAACTTTATTAAATGGATTGAGGTTTATACAGTTAATGTACTTACAACTAAAATAAAAGAATTGGGCAAGAATAAAACGTAATGGCAAATGCAATCGTCTTTTTTCTTTACTTCCCCATGCCCGCGATCAAGTTGTTTATGCCGCGTGCTACTTAGTAGATTGACATTGACTCATAAGCGTTAGTACTGCTATTTATGCAATATGATCAGGGGCATGAATAAGCGAAGTTGCGATCTACATTAACTTGAAGTTATTTCTTAATTCTTAATTATAAATAAAAAGATATATAACAAAAATTAATGTTTATATTACAGCATGGTCAGATACAAGAGCTTCCGGTATTCTTAAGACAATGTTGACTGGACTAAAGGGAAAGCAGAATTATCTCAAATCAGTTTGTGGACTTCCATTAAGTACTTGTTTTAGCGCCTTAAAAATTAAATGGCTGCGAGAAAACATAGAGGCCGTGAACAAAAGCATAATAGATAAACGCTGTTTGTTTGGAACATTAGAAACATGGCTGTTATGGGTAAAAAGACGTGAAATATCTTATTTTCTGATGATTGATAAATTCTTTACAGAACTTAACAGGTGGCATAGATGGAGGTGTCCATATTACAGACGTTACGAATGCGGCTTATACAATGTTAATGAATATAAAAAATATTCAGTGGGATCGCAGACTATGCTCATTTTTCAAAATTCCAGAGTGTATTCTCCCTACAATAAAATCTTGTGCGGAAATATACGGATTTATAAACAGTGGACCTTTAAGAGGAGTACCAATTAATAGTGTAAGTGATTTTAGTCTTAGACATAGGAACGTCGAAGATCACCTAACTTTGTCAAGCAAATTTTACACTTCATTGTATTCATTCATTTGGAACCCAGTAACAAAATGAAACAAGCAATCCAGCGACGAAACAAGTCTCTGTGATGCGAACTCTAGATTACGTATCTAGCACGGATTATGGAGCATGCCAGACTAGTCTTGCCCATGTACGATACAACAACTCCCGAGAACATAAGCCACGAATTAGAAATTGTGCATGTAGTGATGCAGTCCGACAATCGTCGCGAAATAACATTGCTTCTTATAGCCTGAACTGCTAAGTTATAAGTTTTAAACGAAATTGATTTTATACTAATTATAACTAGGAGGAATATGATCTGAAAAACATTATAGTGACAAGAACAAATTATTAGAGTTTTTTGCACTTAAAACAACTCTAGCCACTTCTCCAAACAAAACAGCAGAGGCAGGTCGAGTTAGCAGTACGACTTTCCGTGGTCATTTGCTCAATATTTTGTTCTCATCCCTAGAATGATTTTCCTCCCTAGTTTACAATCAGCAGAGCATCACATTTTCGTGAATGATATTTTATCAGATCCGCCGTGTAGAGCGAGTTGTACCGCCATAAAAAACAATGTTAATTTCGCGACATTTGTTGGACTACATCACCATATAAATGCGGTAGTGAGCAGGTCTACTTTACGGTTTGTTATGCAGGGTGTTCCGATTCAAACGCTATACCAATCGATTCCTTGGAGTGTCTTATCAACGTTTGTTCTGAGACTCCCCCTTAAAATTCCTACTCCCTCAAAATCGCAGTTGAAGGTTTCTTAGAGGTTCGCTTACTTAAGTCCTTATAGGTCCTTGAAAGGACATCGAGCAAGGACTCATTCCAATGACGAGAAGAGAACCTTTCCAATGATACTCCACTTGTTGGGATATGTCCAAACATGTAAACGGCAGAGAGTCTCAAGTTCAACATTTATCGAAATTATCTTAAAAAAATTGCAGTTTTATCCTGTTTTCATATAAACTTTCTATGGAAAGGATTTTTTTTATTATGGACTCTGCGGTTTACATGTTTGGACATATCCTATTCCTATCAGTGGAAAAGTGCTCTCCGCCTCTTTTGATTGAATCCTTGCTTCATGTCCTGCTTCCTTCGTGAATCGGGACACCCTGTATACAGTAAAGCGCACAGGGTGAGAGATGATGGCGAATGAAGTGATCCGGCTTTGGTGGGGAACTTTTAGTCGAAGGACGCTATAAATTATATTTCTCTACCTCAGACCGAAAACTGTACCGGTTTCTAATTACTACACAATTGTATGCGGGCTCTGGATTACCGTAATCCAGTGCGGCCCTTGAAGATTAAAATTGTTTTTTATTTATTAAAAACGTATTTCCGGAAATAAGCAATTCGCTTCTTGGTTGATATTTCAATGATAAGTTTTCAATTCAAGCAACTTTCCACCGATAAATAACCTTACCCAGAGGCCAGGTATTTCTATGCGTTAAATATTTTTAAATTAGTTATTATTTGTTAGTAGTTAAAAATCATTGTCCCGTAACATATTTATTTTCAACAAAAACTTTAAAAATGAATGTATTTTCAATATACATATTAATTAAAAATTTGTACAAACTAAAACTTTTTCAAAGTTCAAAGCATGATATTTAGTAAAACATGTAACTAGGTGAAGTGAAATTCCACAAAGCTTTCAAACATAGCCAGTGTCACTTCTTTTACTGTTTATTTTATACACCTTATAACGTCTTAGTAAATTCAAAAAATTATGAATACCTAGTCCTCGGCTTACGTCATCTCCGGCATTACGTTGTTTATTAGATACTTGAGACTTTCGTTAATCTTTTTTGGATAAAATAGGTGGTCTCCATCGTTGCTTGCTCCCGATGTGCATATGTATATAGATGTATCTGTAAATTTTATTTTAGTGCATGGGAGACCAGTGTGCAGCTCTGTTAGGACAGCTTTGTACACAGCCTGGCCGAGGAACTTGTACAATTGACGAAAGTTGTTTTGTTATTTTCAACACTGGCCAAGAAATAATAGATTCTAGTAACGGTTTATTAAGCACTATTGCCTTCAAATTGGGACCAAAAGAAAAAGTATTTTACGCACTTGAAGGTGCTGTAGCAAATGCAGGATCTAGTGTTAATTGGCTCAAAGAAAGACTACAAATAAATACGGAAATAAATCAGAATGAAAGTTCTGCAGATATGCTCTGTACCATTCTGGGAGATACGTCAATGATTTCTTCAGCATGCTCAACGTCGCTATCACCTCCAACAAATGACAGAAAGAGTGAGGTTTTGTTTGTTCCAGCTTTTAGTGGATTATACTCTCCTTATTGGAAACATGACGCTCGTGGGTACAGTAGAAGTGTTATTTTCGTTAAAAATTCGTTCTTAACTAATTTAGCAATCGTAGACTTCTTTTAGGACTTACTAGTCATACGACAGCAGAGAATATAACACAAGCAGCATACGAGGCAACAGGTTTCCAGATCCGTGATATTTTAGAAGCTTTTAAAAAAGACACACCTACTTGGGAACCTACAAGAAAATTACTAGTTGGAGGAGAATTCTGTGAAAATAATCATTTTATACAGTTTGTGGCTGATATCGTAGGCATAATTCTAGGTATGTTTCTAACTAAATATTTCACCAGCTTTTAATTATAAATAAACAGAAAGACCACAAACCACTTCGCCTTCTTGCCTTGGGTCTATGCTAGCTGCTGGGATAACTATGAATGTGCTGTCACTAGAAAATGCTCATGCCATGTATACACCACCTTCTGATTTCTTCCATCCCACAACTACGCAAAACAGTAAGTAGTTCGCGGTCGTTTTTTAAAGGTTGAATAAATATGTTAAGTTTTCGTGTTTTAGGAAGGGAAGTACTATACTGCCGATGGAACTATGCTGTTAAAAAGTGTATCAACTGGGATAACTTTGAATGCTTTGACGAAGATATCGCAATGTTCACACAAAGAGAAAAAGACCCAAGTTTGGCAGTAAGACGATCCATTCCAGGAACTTTATTCCTTACGTCTGCATTTGTTCTTTTGCTTGTAGCTAAATATATGCAGAATCAAAGTTCATAGATAGACAGACATATAAGCAGAGTAGTGACAAGTTTGTTTATAGATTATTTTAGGAGTTGTCGGTACAAATTTTTCAGTCTAGTCAATTTAAAGTTCCAAGTGGAAGTATGTTTTTATACTCTTGAAGTGATTTCGTCGAACGTAGTTAAAAGCTTGACATATTTTGACGCCTCGACTTACGCATGTATGCAAACTAGTGAAACCCCGTCGTGTTGGTTTATTATGGAGTCAAATACACATTTGTTTTCCTTAAATTTGTTATGTTTAAAACTAAAATAAATTATGGAAGTTCAAAAAATATTTGCCTATGTTATGTGTAATTGATGTGATAACGTCTCAATACTCAGAACGGTACGGTCGTGTTTTGCTTACCCTCTCTTTGTTCTGTCTGACTACCCCAGTTCAATTAAGGTTTTAGTTTGTGATTTTCTGTGACTTTTAGTTTGTGATCTTCCTATCTGGGACATTTTTAATAAAATTAATTAACTAATATCTTCATCACGTATCTCATCCAACGGCCGAGTTCGCGGTATCAACAGAGTCAATCGCACTCTACGCCTGCATTTCCCAACTGCTATATGTCGTAATTTTGATTCGCCTGCGATATCAGCTGTGACTGGGCGCTGTGTTTTGATTTGGCTGGCTTTTGGACTTATTGCTTCACCGATTCTGATCAACGATGAACGCCTGGGAGGTGTTTGGTGGAGAATTAACTGAGAGCGTCGGCGTATGCAAAAAATATTTCCATGTTACTTAAAAAGTCTAAAGCGCAGCACCCGTTCATAAATTGCTCCAGCTCTCTCTACGTGTTCCGAGTGCTCCGAGATTAAGCCATACCATATACTAAGATCTTTGGCAACTATCTCTGACTCAATCTCTCACGACCAATCTCTTCTGGCCAAGAAATCTATCCTATCCAACTGGTCCAACTTCCAGTCAGTCTCCGACGATCTTGCTTTGATCAACAATAAGATTAATAAAATCTTAAGCGCTGCATCTGCTGCGGAGTCTAACATTGAAACTCTGCTTAAGAAAGTCCATCTCCTCCAAACTGTCAGTTACGTCAAGTTCCGTGGAAGAGTTATACGCTGCGTTTTCTGTCTCCGATTTGCCTGCATCTATTATGCCGGTGATTGAAGACATCCGTCACAATTTGAAGCTTGTTAAGTGCAATCTCGGCTGTTGTTCTCAGGCTGTGACATCTAACTCCAAGCTTCTGAGCTGCACCTCTGACGTCATTGGATCTCTCTCCGTGCGTGCTTCAAATGTGGGCCGCCCCTGATAGCTCGTGTACCTCTTCTTCACCCCCACCTTCGGAAGAAGCTGTGTTTCCTGCCATTTCTCAGGTCGTAATGCTTCCTGCGTTATCCCCTCGAAGACTGAGGCTGATGTGATTCTGAATTCGCAGCTAAACGGACCGTTGTTCATTGAAATAAGGAAATGGAACCAGACCATCCACCAGTCACAGTACCGCCTACCATCCGGATTGAACTACCTCAGCACCATCTGCTCTATTATTACCAACTCACACTGCGCCTCCATCTCTACTGCTATCAACTCGCTCAACTTATGTCCAGACCTGTGATTCGGATTTTGATTCCCCACCTCCTCTCTCACTAAAAATGTTTGGCACCACCTGGACTGAAGCGGACTGGACTCAGAGGCTATGGAGACTTACTTGCAGCAACAAATCTACCTTGAAGGACCATTTTTCTCTACACCTTAATGGCGCGCCCCACCATGCCGATGAAAACTGGGTCCGGAATTTTTTCAGCAATCACTCCGCCTTCAGCGTAATCGACTGTAAAAAAATTCCACTCTAATCCAGGCAAAATTCCAGCTTTCGGGTCAGCATAACACTCAAATATTCATGGCTTTTCGACAGCACCCCTTGCCGCGTCCTCGACTACGGGAATATACGGATCTCTCCATGGAATGCTGCATCAACTAAAACAGTAAAGTTTAATCATAGTGTAACTAAACCATCATCTACGTCTATAAATAATACTATAATTAGTAATAAGCTTAACCGCAGTGTAAGTTCGTACCCCAAGTCTGACACTAACCAAATTGAGACTAAAAATGCCCTTAACCCTAAAACGAAAAAAAGTCTATTTAAAACTAATCCCAACCCCCCTAAACCGAAAAAAAGTCAAGTTAAACCTAATCGCAGCTCCCACCGTGCATTATCACCTCTTCCTATTTCCAATAATTCCAACTGGTCTGTTTCGACGTACCTTAGTCGAACATAAAACGATTATTCCAAAAGGGCATCTAGATCTATTGCACAAAATATATAAAATATATATCTTGACCTCTTATAGCAGAAGCAAAGGATTTGTCAAAGGAATCTCACATCAAAGATTAATGGTTATAGTTTAACGTAATTCTTTATTTTCCAGAAAGAGTTTACTTTATAAATTCTACTATAAATTATACAATTACTTATGATATATTGCAGCCTAATTTTTTCTTTAATTATATAATTTGCTCTCTACGGTTCAACGTGTATTTCGAAAAGAAAATTTGGTAATATCCCAAATAAATCAACGCGAGAAAATATCTCAGCTGTTACTTTTCCCAGGCTAAAATATTTTTACGTGCATTAGAAATGGACAAGTATAAAGTTTTTTAATATTCAAACGTAGGAGTTCGACTTGGAAAAATTCCAGTTGGTAATATGCCTAAGTTTTAGAATACAAAAGAGAAATTATAATTCAAAGATATTGTAATAGATTAACTTGGAAATATTTCAGTTGGTGATGTCCCAAGTAGTAAGTATCCACCACTGGTATAAAATTCACTAGGTGCGATAGGGATAGGAAAGCAAGGTATCCATCTCCATCACATGCTTTTAAATGCAAAGTGTTGTCTGGATATGCCACTTGGATTAAGTTTATGCCATTAGTGTATAAACTATATGGAGATGCTGGAAAAATGGGGGTGTTAAATCCCATAAGAAAGTGCGCCAAAACCCTCATAGGTTATCAACCACAGGAAGCTGGTCCTTCCCCAAGACGCACGCCGGAAGTGGCGAATTTGAGTAAGATTTTGCCCATAGCGGCCATAGTACGTTTGCGGATTTGAGCGAAAAAAAAAGTAAGAAAGCAACCAAAGTGTGGACAATAGTTGGTTAAAATAAAACAACATTTTTCAAATAATTTTTATATGTTTATTTTGCAATAAACTAAAATTGTGTCATCTTAGTTTCTAGATCTCTTTTTGATATGATTAAAAAGTGGTATATTCTGAAATCCGCTTAACATGAAAAGCAATTTCCACATAACTTTCGTTTCATGTGAATGTGCCTATTCCGAGATTCACATGAATCGAACAAAAATATTTCGCTTGAAACAGGTGAAATTGGAACTTTCCCAGTACAGACGTCATCGGCTCTAATATTCTAACCAGGAGAGAACTTTGCTTTTAAACAGTGAATTAAAAGTTTAAAGGAATTTTAATAGTTTAGAGATTATTAATTTTTAAATATGGAATTCTGAATATTTTCTAATAAAGACGTTTGGTGCTCAAGAAGTACTTTTCTATTTTTTCGGATGCCGCCTTGTCTTTTATATGTTTGATTTTATGGTGGCAGGGTGCAGACCTGCTTGTCGAAACTGCGACAATTTTCTTCAGCTAAATCATTTTCTGCAAGAGTGTGTATCATTTTCAAGAGCAGGATCATGTTCTGTAGAACTCGGTTCATATGTTTCCATTTCAGGATACACGTCTGGCAGATTTGTACCTTGTCGAGAAGATCTTGGATTGCTTAATGCTGAAACTGCAGCTTGGGAAAACTTAGATGATCTCTGCATTGCCGGAGGAGGTAGTCCAAATTCTCTTTCCGATATTTGTGTCACCTTTTGTAAATTTAGTAAAATTGCTCTTCATGTGCGGAGAAATTATGCAGTATGTTTGGGTCACCACCTATTGCGTTTACCTCTTTTTTATTATCCTTTTTTATTTTATTGTGTTTGAAGTCGTTCCAAACCTACAGAGAAACAAATTTACCATTTTCATATATGTATCTACATTTATATGCAATATACTAAATCCGCTACCCATTCGTGTAACAAATTTACCTTTTGCCACTCTAAAATAGTTCTGGTTTGAGGACTGTTTACGTTCACTACTGTTTCCTATTAGTCAGTTTCCTGCAAAGAAATCAACACGAAAATATACTCACAAACTCAAATTAACGCTCAGACAAATATATTTTGAATATAAAATAACATCACTTACTTTTTTCCTCTCATTTCGTCCGACACTTCCTGTACCCGAAACTTTAATGATTGCCTTCACTTGGAAAAATCAAGTGAACGAATTATTCACCACACACCGAAAGCATTCACCTCTGACGATTGCGAGAATAGTTAGAAATGTCCGCAAGTTTCACATGGGACATGGAACATGTGGAACATTCATCTTAGACGAATATCAGAATAGGACTTTCGAAATGTGAACGATTTTTAACGTAAAGCGGATCTCAGAATAGACCCCAAAATAATTCGGAATTGAATTCAACAATTTGTTTTGTAGTTTTTATTTTTTCCGAAAAGCGATTCGGCAAGTAAATATAAAACCGTCAGCTTTACTCCATACTGCGTCTTCACCAGCTTGAAGTAGCTGATTTTATATTCCTTGTTTACTTCCAGCTGTTGCATTCGCCTAGAGATAGAAAGGTTTTATTTTAGTTATGACTATATTATTATCAAGTCAAGCACTTTCGGTGCCTCTTGAAACCAACGTTCCGAAGTGTTTGTCGCCTTAAGGCTGGACATTGGCAGAGCACATGATCAATTGTTTCTTCTATCTAAAGACAGAAGCAACATTTATCATCGTCTTCAACACCTGTATCTTAGGTGTCACAATGTCTCGCAAGTAATGATCTCTAAGCCTGGTCCTAAATAGTTGCATCAATCTCTGCTTGGGGGGTGGGCGAATCTTTTTGCTCGTCTTAGCCCGGACTGATTCTCCCAATGAGAGGCTGTTTTAAGTTAGTTGTATTAAAAATTGAAAAACTTACCATTTTTTATGTAGACTGTTGAAGATTGTTTAAATTGTAAAACTGGAGTTGATCGTTCAAGTAAGCTGTGAAGAACCAGCAAAATACTTGCCACTTATATACGCAAAGGTCTTACTGTTAATTTGAAAAGTAAAAGCGACAGAAAAAGGCGGTTTTTAATCGGATAAAAATGCAAACTAGATGAAGGTATTTCATAAAAGTCGAAGCGGATGCCTACTAGGTAATAACTAAATAAAATTAATGATGCATATGGCGCCGGCGGTATAAATATCGGCGTAAAAATGTTTACTTAGGCACGGGTAAAATACAGGCTAGATTGTACTAAAGAGTTTTGTTAAAAATTAAAAATTTAAGTGGCTGACGTAATAGAGAAACGGTGTACGGCAGATAAAATCAGGCAGCTGCTAAGTATCTATATTAAAGTAAGTCTATGTTAATATTGTATTCTTAAAAACTATTAAAAATTTGTTTTATTTAGAACATATCAAAAGGAAACCATGTATATTAATAAGTTAGGAGATATTTTAGAATATGTGTTAAGTAAGGTTAGCGATTTTTTTCCGGATATTTTAAAAGTTGGTATAAAACAGCTAATAGATAATAATGTTAGTTTAAGTAAAGATGATATTTTACGCATATATAAAATTATATATTAAATATGCGTTTTCGAAGCCAGAGTGCTTTCAAAATCCCTTAAGGTACTAGTACCTATTAGGAGCTAAAAAAAAAGCACATTTTCAATATTTTTTGTTTACACTTTATTTATCAGATAAGGTAATCAAACTTTTTCTATAATATCAAGGAATTCTTGTAGTGTTGGTCGATTCTTGTAAAGGAAGCTTAAACAAACAAAGTGCTTCCAAATTTATTTAAATCGAGCGAGTAGATTCGGAGATTAACTGTCCGCCAGTTGAAAAAAAGTGATTTCAAGAAAAACGCGTTTAAAGTTTATTTAGAACATAGAACAGCCGAGAGCGCGCGCTCACTAAAGTTGATGTATCTCGTTTTCGGTTTCGAATTTTCATATAATATTTTAGTGAGTTATTTTTGAAGGTCTAACGAATCGAAATCCGTGAAAAAAAAAATCAATTTTTTCAAAATTCTAATAGGTACTAGTACCTTAATTAAAGAAGGAGTTATGGATCTGAAGCGTATACAGGGTGTTCAGAGGTGGGAGGTCAATACTGCAGGGGGTGAAAGGTCAGACCGAGACAAGCAAAAAATCGTATGGGTGGGGGGTGGGGGGGGGGGCATCTCGCACCGTTTGGCAGTTACAGGGTGATTCGTAAATCAGGATTTTGCCTTATATGGGAACCGCTCTTGTATTTTTATCTTTTTTTCTACGCATCGCAGCGACCCCAACCCGATCTAAAAAAATCACCATTTGGAAGCCCTTTCCAAAAAATTTTACACCACCCCCCTATCCCCAACCCCTTAGCCACAATCCCCCCTGGAATTTGAAAAAATTAACTTTTATTTCACGATTTTTCACCTTTCGTCCCACTTTTCTCCGAAATTCATGTTATTAACATACCTACTTTTAATTTTTTTTAAGTTGCCTATCTAATTACCTTTCCAAAAAGGTGCAACATGCCCAGGTAGAAAAGGGTTGCAAAAGTCCTGAAATTAAAACATCCTCACAGGTACCTAATTACTTTATTGCACCATAATGGAAAAAGTCGTTAAGTAAACAATTTTTATGACAGCAAGTTCGGAAATGTTTGTTTAGGAAACAGAGGTAGTACATTTTTATTATTTCAGCAAAACAGTAATAAAATAATAAATGTAATCTCGTTAAATAGCGTCATTAGTTTATTATATCCAGTATTGACTCCTAAGTATCCTGACGCTCCGTTTCTAATACGTCCTATGAATTATGGTATAAAAATGGGTAAGTTTGAAAGGACATTGACCACAGTTGAAGAAGCAAGCGATAAGAACGGGTGTTTAATAGAAAAAATTAAGATAAAATGGCAGAATTCAGTGTTGAAGAATATGCCGATATAATTTACGTGTACGGTTTAGTAAAAGGAAATGATAGTGAGGCCGTACGAGAATACCAAAGGAGATTCCTGAATCGGCGGGTACCCAACAGAAGGGTATTTTCAAGGACTTTCAGAAGGTTAAAAGAAACCGGAAGTGTAACCGCCCCCAGAGCAGAAACGCGATCAGGAACATCGGCCGATTCAGCGGACCCCGACCAACAAATCCTCAACATCGTCAGGAACAGCCGTGTAATAAGCATCAGGCAGGTCGCACGAATGTCAGGATTGTCTTTAGGGAGAGTTTGGACCGTTGTGAACCGAGAGGGACTACATCCATACCACCATATCCCGGTCCAAGCACTACAGGAAGGAGATTCCGAAGGACGATTGCAATTTGCACATGGCTGTTCGAGTCTGACATCGAAAACAGAAGGTTTCTAGACCGAATTCTGTGGACGGATGAGTCGCAATTCACCCGGGATGGCATCACAAACTTCCACAACCTCCACACCTGGTCAGATGTGAACCCACATAGGACAAGGTGTCGGTCCTTCCAACAAAGATTTAGTGTCAATGTCTGGGCTGGCATCATCGGCAACCAGTTGATAGGACCCTTCATCTTGCCCCAAGTGCTGAATAGTCAGCTATACTCGGACTTTTTGGAGAATACCCTTCCGGATCTGTTGGAGGACATCCCCCTGGCCACCAGAAGCGCAATTTATTTACAGCTCGACGGAGCACCTGCGCATACTGGGAACATTGTTAGGGCAAGGTTGAATGAGCATTACCCAGAGCGCTGGATTGGACGAGGTGGACCGATTCCTTGGCCTGCTAGGTCACCGGACCTTACTTCACTGGCCTTTTTCTTATGGGGAATGATGCAAGATGAAGTTTACTCAAGACCAATCAACACCATAGAAGAATTAGTTACCAGCACTGGGACTGCAGCCACGAAAATACGGGAGAGACTGGCTACCATAGACCTCAAACGTGAAATAAGACGAAGGCTACTTGCATGCATCGAAACTGGCGGAGAACATTTTGAACAGCTTTTGAAGGACATTCGTTTTAATTGTAATTAGTTTTTAAGCGAACAAAATGTATTTTTTAGTTAACTTAAATATAATTTCTTAAAAATTCGAATTGTCATGATATTCTGTAAAAGGATTTTTGTAAATAAATTTTCGTATCCTTTTCCTATCTGGACATGTTGCACCTTTTTGGAAATGTAATTAGATAGGCAACTTAAAAAAAATAAAAAGTAGGTATGTTAATAACATGAATTTCGGAGAAAAGTGGGGCGAAAGGTGAAAAATCGTGAAATAAAAGTTAATTTTTTCAACTTCCAGGGGGGATTTTGGCCAAGGGGTTGGGGATAGGGGGGTGGTGTAAAATTTTTTGGAAAGGGCTTCCAAATGGTGATTTTTTGAGATCGGGTTGGGGTCGCTGCGATGCGTAGAAAAAAAGATAAAAATACAAGAGCGGTTCCCATATAAGGCAAAATCCTGATTTACGAATCACCCTGTAACTGCCAAACGGTTCGAGATGCCCCCCCCCCCCCCCCCCCCACCCATACGATTTTTTGCTTGTCTCGGTCTGACCTTTCACCCCCTGCAGTATTGACCTCCCACCTCTGAACACCCTGTATATCGGAGTTTGTAAAAATTAAAAGAAAATTACCCGGAACTATTATAACGGAGCCAGAAATTAAGAAATTTGAATTCACTTTTGATAAAAGAATAATTAAAAGAGATGGCTTTTCATACCCTTACGGGTTTAAATTGAAACAATAATAATTTTTAAGATAATGTAAAAATGTAATTGAGATAATATTTAAATGTTATTTTTAATTCATGATATGTTTGAAACCAATGTAAAAAAGAAAAAGCTGATATAAGAATATATATATATATATATTATGTTAAGACCGACACACAGTTCCTTCTAATGTAGCCTTCTGAATTTTCATGAGTTCAGGTAATGTAATTTTAGATATTCAGTTTGTTGTTGGCAACAATGCACAATACTTTGCGAAGGAAGTTTCAATTCTTAAAACAGGATCTGTAAGGTCCTATCTATATCTTTTCAAGCTGGCCTACCCTCTGGAGGAGCTGGAGCCTAAATATAGAAGACAAAACGAGATCGACTTTAACAACACCAACGGACTAAAGTGGACTTATGGAGGTCTGGTATATAACCATCTTCCCAAGCTGTTATCTAAGATTGAGTCTTTTACAATATATGTGCAAGGTGACAAGAAAAAGCAATTCCTTGAAAAATACCTGCCCCAAACTGCAATAATCAATCTTAGAATTCCAAAACTAAGCGGACTTGAACAATTGTATTTATATATGATAGTAAATAAGATTATTTAATGAAACCAGTTTGTTTTATGCTTTAAAATATTCATTTATTAAAGACCCATTACAGTTAAAAGAATGTTGGTACTACAACAATATAAAGGTATCTCATAAAAGAGCCTAGGATAATTAACATGCACATAAGAGGAACGCTATCTAACACCTATCCATCCAGTGTAGTTAGTTGACACAGGGAAACGACCATGTCGATGAAACACTATCTTCGCTTCAAACGATATCGGGTCAAATCCCAGGGCGATATTATGATGGCGGTAGTAATCCAAGTAGTTCGTGTAATTCAGCAATAAATTTTCGCCCGGAGCCTCTGAATCCTTCTTGTCCTTTTTCCGTATTGGCCTTAAGTTTTTACGCTTTGGTTCTTTTTTTTACACAACTTTAATATTGAATGCTTAGCAGTACTGGCGCGTATTTATACCAATTTCTCGGGGATGCACGACTGGGGGTATTTACTCCCCTATTTGTACATATTTTCGTAAGTATATTTTATGGTATAGATTTACAACTTTTTTGTCATTTAATCTAAAATTATGAGACGATAATTGTTTTAGAAATTGCTTTAAGCTTTTCCCACAACAGCGAAAATGTAGGAATACACAGCAATAATGACCACAGGTAGATGAAAGTGCACCTTGCCATCGTCTTTTATTACTTACAAAAACATCTGAATGAGTTTCTAAGAAGCTGTGGAAAAAACAACTGCCGGGATATTTTCCATACGAGTCAAAGTATTCTGCAGGTCCTTCGCGTGGAAAGTCAAATGCAACCCAATGAGTGCCGCCTTTATGTGCAGCCAATACAGAGCGGCTATAATGCAAGCAGGTTTTCTTATGCTTTTTGGCAGACGGTCACGCAAATACTCCTTTGAAGAATCTACTTGTGATCGGGTTACTTCTAAGCGATTTTGTAAGTTCGATCGTGTTCATTCTGGCAGAGATGTTGTCTCTTGGTATAAGATGTAAGATAGTTATTTATAAATTACTTGGTTGGTGCATCGTTAACAAAAATTGTTGTAAACTTTGCCAGGGTTTTAATCAGGTCTTCATCTAAGCGCTTAAGCTAGAAGTATTCAAATTTATTTGGTTTATCAATACACCCAGTGGGCGTTGTAGGATATTTGAAACTTACACTTGCGGTCATAAAAACCGCACCACTTGAATTTCATATGAAAAAATTGAATAAAAGGATACCTACTTTTCCGAATGGAATTATTCTTTGTCATAATAATTAACAGTAACTCATAAACATTTGTTTACTACCTTTTTTCTGGAAGATATAAATAAAAAAGTTTAGACTATTGATTTTTATGCTTTATTATTTATTTATTACATTAACTACGAAATTTGTGGATAATTTTATATATTTTTATTTAAACATAGATAAGACATAATTTACATTTTATGTACAGTGTTCAGTACCGCGTTGTCCCAATTTTTAGCTGTAATAACCGCTTCGATCCTAGAATAGAAGGCATTGAGTTCACCAATACTCCAATGAAATCATGCGTTATTTCGTTCTTCCACACAAGATCCAGTTCTTGATTCAGCTTTCCTTTGCTTTTCGGTTTATGATCTGCTATTTTCCTTTTCATCACATTCCACAGATGTTCGATAGGATTCAAATCGGGCGAATTCGCTGGTCAGTCTAGTTTCTGAATTCCAAGATTAGAAAAAGTTTTGTGAAGATGAAAATAACGTAAGAGGATAAATTGGTTTTTTACTTATTGTGTATGAAATAGACATTTTGCAGTTCATATGCCATACTATCGTTACCTATTTGATACGATGGTAAGGCGCACAATCATCTTAGAAAATTATTTCGTCAGTAAACGAAAGGTGCTCTTCAATGGCTGGTACTAAAAATTCTTTTATGACTTGCCCATACTTCTAAGCGTTCATTGTCCCATCAACGCAATGTAAAGGACCTAGGGTGTAGAAAGAAAACCATCCCCGGACCAAAACTTCACTGTTTTGATCATGCACTCTTCCTTAAATCTTTCTCCTGCTGAACATTGCAAGTATGGTAAATTTTCTGCATACAACAAGTTGAATTTGGTTTCATCAGACCAGGTCACACGTCGCCAATCTTCCTTCGTCCAATTTTCGTACTTCTTCGCCCATGCTAGACGAGTCTTCATTTTCTTTGTCAACATGGGTTTTTTTCGCTGGTCGTCTTCCATAAAGTCCTATCTCTCGTAAACATCTACGGATTGTTTCGGCGCTAAGGTCGACTTGATGATAGTCTTTTAGCTTTTCCCTCATACGAACAGCGGTTTTAAAGCGAACCTTCAAAAGCATCCGTCGTAAAGTTTTGTCCATTCTTGAATTTGTCTTCCGATCCTTTCGTCCTCTCCAGGACCCTCTGGAATTTCTTTTTTCTTCATTAATCAAACGATAGTTGAATGGGAGAGTGAAACGAAGAATTATTTCCGAATATATTTATTTTATTGAATATTTTTGCTAGTCTACCAGTTACAACATGTACAGCTTAGCGATCATTTTCTACTTTACGAAGGCTGAAAACATATTTAAGGAATTCATGTTTGCTTCGAAGGGTCGAAAACTAGATTTTGTTCATACAATCCCCTCTCTTCCACATTTTACTTTTAGAACTTTCCACTTTTTAATTTGATGTTGATATAAATAAGAATGCTTTGAAATAGTCATTGTTTGCCCGCGCTCACTAGTCGTGTCGTCTTGATCTAACTGGTGTTAGCAGTATGTTGTACGTAAACTTGGCATGATTCTGACTGTTTTCGACTGGCTTGATAACTATTTAACATACTGTACTTTGCTTTTGCCGCTTTTCTGTTTGAATTAAATTGCTTTTTGTATAATGCATGCTGTATGTGATTACTAACAGAACCCCATGATGATGAACTCACATACACTTGTAGCCCTGCTGCTTTGACTAAGCTGATCATAAGCTACAGCATTACATTGAGACAAGCTAGAAAATGCAATACAATTTAAAAGTGTTGGCATCGACGATGGTTTTCTTTAGGAAGCTCGGTGATCCCTCCCGAGGTTAAAAGGAAAAGACGCTTTTAAATGTAAAGTGCTTTATTGCTCAATAAACGTGAGCTCCGGAAAGCTGCGCTGAACCGACTGACTGCCTTACAGCAGGAAATAAGATATGCACAAGTGTGCGTGAATTCATGTTATAATAGAGGGAGTGTGGTAGACCTAAATTGCCTATTATAACACCCCCCTTCAATTTAGGTTCTCTAACTACAATTCAAAAATAACAAAAGAAAGCTTTCCGAAGCAAAACTTACAAATATTTACAATCTTCATATTGCGCTGACACCAATGAGTTTCCTTATCCTCTCGAATGGTCCTCTAGTAAGGCTTTTGGTCAAGATGTCTGCCTTCTGGTCCTCTGAAGGTATATATTTGACGTCGATTGTTCCTTGGTTCACTAAATCCCTTGTGAAATGATACTTTACGTCCAGATGTTTCAATCGCTTATGTTCCCACTTACTAAGAAGGTGAATGCAGGACTGATTGTCCTCGTAGATTACCGTCGGGCCTGTTCCAGCAACACCAAGCTCTTGAAGAATATTTCTTGTCCAAACTACCTCAGAAGCTGCACTCACAAGTGCAACGTATTCAGATTCTGTGGACGACAGAGCCACCGTTGTTTGTTTCCTAGTCGTCCAGCTTACTGTGTTGCCAAATACCTCGAGTAAAAAACCAGTAGTTGATTTGCGGTCCCGTGTTCCCACCCAATCTGCGTCTGCATAGGCCACGAGCACCGGAGAATTCCTTCGCTTGTAGATTAAGCCAAAGTTTGAAGTTTCTTTAACATATCGAAGGATACGTTTGAGTCCTTGCCACTCGCGTTCAGTTGCGTTATTCTGAAAGCGACTAAAGAAATTTATTGCTGCGCTAAGATCAGGTCTGGTGTTGAGCATTAAATATGAAAGACACCCGAGAAGCTCCCTATATGGTTTATCGGTAGTGACGTCTTGTGCGTCGTCGCTGGGCTTCGTTTCCACCGGTGTTTTTGCACCTCTACATTCTTCCATCGTAAATCGCGTAAGCATTTTCTGAATGTACACGGACTGACTAAGCAATGTCTCGTCTCCTATTCTGGTTACCTTGATTCCGAGAAACTGCTTCAGGTCACCGAGATAGGTCATGCTGAATTCCGCCTCGATCTTCGTTCTTATCTGTGCAATTTCCTCAGGATGATTGCCTACAATTAGGATGTCATCAACATAAAAAAGGAGATAAACTTTCTTCCTTCCTCTTGTACGCATGTACAGGCATAAATCGTATTGAGATTGTTGAAAACCTATTTTCTTGATGAAAGCATCGAATCTTGAGTTCCAGACTCTTGGCGCTTGCTTAAGCCCATAGATTACTCGATTAAGCTTATAAACCTTTCCTTCTTGATCAGAGATTCCTTCTGGAATCTTCATGTAGATCTCCTCGTCCAGAAATCCATGAAGAAATGCATTCTTCACGTCCAGCTGAATAACTAGCAAATTTTTCTCGTTTGCAATCGAAAGGAGAATTCTCACAGTAGTTAGCCTGGCAACAGAAGCACAGACTTCATTATAGTCTATTCCTCGCTTCTGCGAGCAGCCCTTTATCACCAGTCTCGCCTTGTAGCGTTCTGGATTTCCGCTACCATCTCTTTTGAGTTTAAAGACCCATCGGTTGCTGATCGCACGTTTCCCTCGAGGTAAGTCTGTGAAGATCCAGGTTTTATTTTTTTCCATTGCTTCAAGTTCCTCAGATACTGCCAGGTACCATTCATCACTATCATGTCGTCCCTCGATGTCTTGATAATCTGCCGGAACATCATCAACGAATGCTTCAGCGCTGAGGGCGAGCACAGTATAATCTTCAAAGTACTTAGGAGGATTTTTCTGTCTCGTCGAACAACGTGGGGTGCTGGCCATTCTAGGCCTCAAATTCCTCATTTCAATCGCTGTCGTATCATGAGATTCAGTCGAATTATTATTCCGAAGAGTTTCTTCGTCTGCTTCCGCCTCTGCTTCTTCCGACTCCGACTCGTTTTCTTGTTCCTCATCTTCGTGGGCTTCCTTCTCACTAGGCGTGGATTCAGCTTCCCAATCCAAATATGCCACCCGTTTATACGGTTCAGGAAATTTCGATTCATCAAAGACTATGTCTCTTCCGAAGATGATTTTTTGTCCTTCCGGGTCCCAAAGCCGGTAGCCGTTTGGTGCATAACCGAGCATAATGCAGCTCATAGATCGCTTATCAAATTTACCGGGATTAAGTTGCTTCGGAATGTGGAGATGTGCCAGTGATCCGAAGATGCGAAGCCGCGACAGGTCTGGTCGGCTGCCATACCAAAGTTCTGCGGGGGTTTTATTCAAAACTGCATTCGTGGGAGATCTGTTAACCAGATAAACAGCTGTCATCATAGCTTCAGTCCAAAAACTCTTTGATAGTTTTGACTGCAGCAGCATGCACCTGGCCTTTTCCGCAAGTGTCCGGTTCATCCGTTCCGCCACGCCGTTTTGCTCTGGCGTATACCGTACTGTGAATTCAAACTGGATGCCGTGTGCCTCGAAATGCTGCTTCATTTCATCTGAAATATATTCCCGGCCATTATCACATCTGAAGCGTGAAATTTTTAGGCCAAAGTGACCACTTGCCATTGCTTCGTACCTTTTGAAATAACGTAGGACTTCATTTTTCGATTCCAGTGCATAAGCTACTGTAAAGTACGTAAAATCGTCAATAAAGGTCAATATATACTTCTTACCGTCGAAGGACTCAGGTTTTGCCGATAGGAGGTCGCTATGAACTAACTGCAATGGTCTCGTTGCTCTGCGTCGTGGTCGATTGTGAGGGAGTTTCGTTGGTTTTCCTTCCACACAAATTCTGCAGATTCGGTTCGTTTTGTCAATGGCTTTATTCCGTTGACCATTTGTGGTATTTTTCGAAGACCGTCCTTGCCAATATGCCCTAATCGCCGATGCCAAAGCTCAGCTGTCTCCTCCACTTCCACGGTACAGGCCACGTCCTGCTGCGGTACCAGATCAATTTCATACAATTTTTCGTTTCTCCGGGCGACTGCAATCGTTATGTTGTTTTTAATTATAAGCCCTTGCCCGTCCTTGAATGTGACAGAGAATCCGTTGATCTCTAGGCGACGTACAGACAGCAAATTCATCTCCAGCCCTGGCACGATGAGTACCCTGTTAATTATGATATTAAATAATTTGCCATTTACCATGGAAATGCATCTAAGATCACCCGTCTCACGGGCTGTGAGAGTCACACCAGATTTCGCAATCTTTATAATAAGAGGCTGCTTTAGAGTTTTAACATTTGTTACGGATGTTCTGTCTTTCACCAGATGCTCAGAAGCCCCAGAATCCAGGCACCAACGTGTACTGTGTTTTCTTAGCTTGGTTTTGATACTTGCTGTAAAGGTAAATTCCGCTTCTCTGTCCTCGGCGTAACTACTTGTTTTATTTTCCGCCGCGAGATTAGCTTTCCAGTACTTGCCTTGTTTAATTTTTCCCGAAGTTTTCTGCTTACACTGAGAGCGAAAATGGCCGACCTTACCACACGCATGACATCGAAGTTTATCTTTTGATGTTTGCTGCTTACCGTTACCGTTTGGTGCGGCAAACGTCACAGATGGCTGGGGTTCCGATCTGGATTTTCCTTTAGAATGCCTTTTTAACTCCTCGTCCCGAAGACGATTCTTCGCGAACGGTAGAGAAAGATTTTCGACCGAGACCGTTTCGAGCGCCGTTACAACAGAGTCGTATTCCGCTGGTAAGGAGCAGATGGCACACAGTGTCAGTTTCATTGAGAGTTGCTCCGGCCGAGCGTAGATCTCGTGTGAGCCTATCGAAACGCTGAAAATGAGATTCTATTGTTTCTTTAGCGGGATTGAACTTCAGTCCGAGTAGCTGCTTGCGGTAAAACAGCTGACCCGCTACTCCTTTCCTCTCAAAAGCTGCCTTAAGGGTTCATAGCGAATTGTAATTTTCAAAAAATCGATTTTTTTTTTATTACATTTTTGGATATATACATATTAGGGTGATTCAAAAATTTTTTTTCTTTTTTTTTCTTTTTCAAACAGGTTCAATCGTTGCTAGGACAGGAAAGAAAAGTCCTGGCCCAATCTCAGCTCATAATATCAATATTTACTGGTGGCTCATCGAACTTTTTTGTTTTCCATAAGAATAACATGGGAAAGAATGCATCACTAGACGTTTTTGTCTGTATCTCGTGAAAAAATGATCATACATGAATGGGACCAATTTTATTAGAAAGAGCATAGGTTCAATAGGTTAATCAATAATATTCATAGTTTCATTGAAGAATTCACAAAATCGTTTTTTTCCTGCTAATAAACTAATATTGTGTTAACTTTACGAAAAAAATGCAAGAATACTTTTTCGTAGAAGATTATATACTCTTTCTTATAAAATTGGTCCCATTCATGTATGATCATTTTTTCACGAGATACAGACAAAAATGTCTAGTGATGCATTCTTTCCCATGTAATTCTTATGGAAAACAAATAAGTTCGATGAGCCACCAGTAAATATTGATATTATGAGCTGAGATTGGGCCAGGACTTTTCTTTCCTGTCCTAGCAACGATTGAACCTGTTTGAAGAAAATGAAAAAAAATTTGAATCACCTTAATATATATAGAAATATCATATTAAAATTTTATAAAGATCGGAGCGCTCTAACTATATATTTGGCACTCTAACTATATTAATGGGCGTCAAAATCGGCCCGGCCGCCATACAATTTGCTGATGACCGTGACCGATAGCGCGTACGAGATGCTGACGCGCATCAGCACTATTGCCTCTAAGAAAGCCAGAATCATCCGCAGAAACGCTATTTTGGATGAAAACGTTAATTATGAACATACAGAAGGCATACTGTATGGTGCAGGCATGGCTGATTAAGCGCAGGTGAGATTTTTCATTAAAAAAAACTTTGATCGCGTTTTTCTCGAAACAACGTTTTTCGGCACCTTGTTGATAAAATCTCGGTGACTACTGAACCAATCTTCACCAAATTCTTACCACATGTTCTCTATAACTATAGCTATGGCATGAATAGACAGTTTTTTGAAATTTTGATTTTAAGTATTTTTTTAAGGGCAAAAACGGGGAAAAAAATGATGATTTTTGGAATTTTTTCGAAAAATGTCCGCCATTTTGTCAATTTTCAAAAAATCTAAAATCTGTCTATTCATGCCATAGCCCTTATCATACTGAATCTAAAACGTTTTCATTTTTTAGTTTCAGACCATCCGTCTCGGAGATACCATCAACAAGGCGAAGCCCTCTTTTTTTTTTTACTTTTTTTCAACCGCCTGTTACAACAACAAAAAATCAGAAAAATAAACAAACAAAATTGTTTTCATGTACTTCGACACTATATTTATTGAAGTAAAACCCCTCCCAAATTTATATTTACAACTGAACCTACTAAAAAAATTATTGAAAAATAGTCTGTTTTTCATGGGTCTAATTCGCTATGAACCCTTAAGAGCCTTCCAGATATCGTATGCTGTCGGCTTATCTTTTATATATTCTAAATGGCTATCAGCTATCCGCTGAACAATTTGAGACTTACATTTGCGATCCCTCTTTTTCAGCGCATCCACTTTCCGTGTTTTTTCCTCAGCTTCAGCCGCCGAGTTCTCAATTTCCTCAATCGAGTCGTTGAGCGGTTCCTGAAGTATATCCAGTAGGTCATAATCATCCAAAAGGGTCTCCATCCTGAACCTCCAGTTGTCGAAATTAGTTCCATCAAATAAGGGAACTTTATATTTCTCGACTATATCCGCCATAATTTATATTGCTCACACTGCTAGCACGTTCCAACCTCAAAAGGGGGGCCGACAAGGCGAAAAAAAAAGAATTCCAAATCGCGTATCTCACCGAACGACTGGGCCCATAACCCTGTTGGCATCGACGATGGTTTTCTTTAGGAAGCTCGGTGATCCCTCCCGAGGTTAAAAGGAAAAGACGCTTTTAAATGTAAAGTGCTTTATTGCTCAATAAACGTGAGCTCCGGAAAGCTGCGCTGAACCGACTGACTGCCTTACAGCAGGAAATAAGATATGCACAAGTGTGCGTGAATTCATGTTATAATAGAGGGAGTGTGGCAGACCTAAATTGCCTATTATAACAAAAAGTGTTGATGATGAAGCGGACTAAAATTCACTGACGGCCCCAAAAATCATCATCCGAGTAATTCTAGCTAAGGGCAGGTTGAAATCTCCAGAAGAACTTCGTTAGAAATTTTTATATCGCATGAAAGAAAGCTTGTCGATGAATGTAGCAAATTGTTTGTAAATTTCAGGAGCCGACTTCGGAGGAATATATATCTTGACGATAAAAACGTTTTATGCGTGAGACGCAGAACCAGACACAGGAGTTCTAGACAGATGAGAGGTGTCCACCAGCTTGCAAGGCATATCCCGGCGTAGGGCACATAAGACTCCACCACCCACCGGAGCATCAAGAGAAGAATAGCGATCGCATTGAAAAACGATGTAGTCATCGTCCTCGATCCCTCCACAAAGCCTTATTTCTGTCAAACACACGATGTCAAATCTGGATTCAGAAGAATCCACGAAGAGGCGAGTCGTTTTTGTTAGTACCCAGTTATATTACATTTGGGTAAAAAGGGATATGTCGCTGATTAGTTTTTTGGCGTAAGATCTGAGGGAAGCCAAACGTTCCCTAACATTAAACTCTCGTACAATTGATTCGGTCGGCCAGATATCTGAGGATACAATGGCTCGCAGTATACAAGCGATGTCCGCGTAGATCAATCAGCTTCTTACATGAAATCAAGTCACACGCAGCGCCCATGCGCTATGAGATGAGATGAATAATCTCAACCTCAGTTGGGTCGGGGTGCACTCTTGATACAAAAATTGAGCGAGGACGTTTTGCTAGTCTCAGAGAATCGATATCAGCCTGTGGAAAACACTCCGTTGCAACAAAGGATGTTGAAGCTGAGCTATCAGCAGGGGGAGTGGACCCTAACGATGGCGAAACAATCTCACACTCACAAATGGCAAGTGTCATCAGCAACTACAGAACAAGCTAAAGGAATAATCTCAAAACTGCGGGTCACAAGGCAATGGAGCTTACGAGGTCTGTACTTTTAGTAATAGATGTATACCAAGATATGACGTCCGATTTAATGTGCTTGATACCTCGCCTGATATCTTCATTGGGCAGACAGCGCTCAGCAAGAGAGACATGCAAGTCGTCTACTGAAGCAGAAGTGACGGAGATCTACTTGAGACGAAGAGAAGAATCGAAGAAATATAGGTGTTAATAAGCATCGTTGCATCCAGCAATTTCTTGATTTTGTCTTGAAATGAGCCTAAATCATCTACGAAAAGTTGAAGGCCAGAACAATTGGCTGAAATAGAGTTTACTTTGCTGGTGATTAAAGATTGCATAGTATACTTTTTATCAGCAAAAGCGTTAATAAATCTCAAAACTTGACAAGATTTAATGTTGGTGCATTCCTCACACATTGGATACATAATGCTAATCTTGGTTCAAGCAAGATGAAGGGACAGAACTGTGACAAACACCGATGCACATTACATCTGCAATTCGTTCAGAGCAAACTTCACAGAAATCCATATCGAAACAAAACAAGTTGAGAAGTGATACCGAATATATAAGATAAGAATCCGAAAAATGTTGACAAGCTCCGGACAACCGCGACAAAATTCTGACGAAACAGGCAGATGATCAATAAGGTGGTTCGAGTCCTCGCTGCAAAAGGGATCGTGTCGACACTCAAATGACCTGATGAAAAAAAGCGGGAACAGGTTTAACCCCAAATCCCCAAGTTTCCAAGAAAAACAATAAATTAAGATCGGTAGAAGCCAGACCTTCGGCAAAGGCATATACTGTGGAATTTACCCTTGAGGCAAAAATGTTCGGTATATAAAATACAAAAAAGCACCAAGAATCATCACACTAGACGTCAGTCCGGAAAGAGGACCCAGCGGAGATCTCCAAACTCAAGTTCAGACACGAAAAAAGCAAGATTCCGCAGCTATAAAGCATAAATATACAAAACAGCGACGGACCAAATAATATAAGCAGACATAGCAATAAAACAAATCTCTACCCTCTTCTGTATTGATCTGAAACAAAAAGTGAAAAGAAGTGAGAAGTGAAGAAATGGTATGCATTTTTTAAAAAAAAAATTCTAATTTTACGCTGTTTTGCATTTAAAAATATTTCTTTCAATAATTTTTAAAACTTTATGTTCAGGCCATAATATAATATTGTTATTATGATTTACAAAAAATTTGAACGAGACTCACTTACACCCATTTCGAAAATACAGTTTTGAGAAATACACGTTTAAAATTTCGAAGGCGCAAAAAGAGATCACATTCACATCAATAACTAACCATAACATCTCAGTAGGAAAAAAGAACTTCGATATTAATAAATGAGCAGACAGAAAAACCGTTGTGCTTGACAAAACAAAATTACTTGTTTTGGAATTTTTTTACTGTGGATACACCTACCCCTCGATTTATGCGGTAGATAGGTTCTTCAGAAAGTCGTGTAAATCGAAATTGAGATTTTGTATACGTAAAACCGTGTAAATCAAAAACAGACTAAAGTGTGCATAATTCAGTTATTTATTTCAACGTAAAATAAAAGTATTGTAAATATATACTTTTTTTCATCTACGATCGTCATCATGAAGTCGCCATTTTGGAAAAATGTCTACGAAAACTTTCAAGTTTGCTTTAACTCAATGTTTCATTATTATTTTTGCTATCAGTAGACATATAAAAGAGCTTTCTTTCTCTATATTCATATCAAAACCGTATTTCATTACATTATTGGACGCCATATTGGATCCGCCATTTTGAAGGGTGCGTACTTGCATTCATACAGGTGATAGGCATTTTAAACAATTTTTGCAATGTATCCACGTAAACTTTGAATGGTTATGAAGATATCGCCGTGAATCTCTTTTTGTTTGAAAGGCGTTTAAAGGGCGCAGTTTTATATCACACAATAATTGTATTCTTGGTACAAACACTTGTAAGGACAAGGTATAATGTGACTAATTTTTCACTCCACTTTAACGACATTTGAAATTCAGTAATTTATTTATTCCAGACTTTTTAATATATATTAACAAGTAATACTATGTATATACCGTTGGATGCGTCATAGTGTTTACTTTCGAATGAGTGAAGTCCGGCGATAACGTTGCCATGACTCTTTGCAATTTTAGTAAGTACATTTCCTCTCGAAGACTAAAAATAGTATATTATTGAGAAGAGGTGTCGGAACAAACTTTGATCAGGTCACTTCAAAGAACCGATTAGCACATCTTGCCGAGACACCCTGTACATACATATGTAGAAGCAGCATGCCCAGGGTGCCAGGGTTTGATCCTTTGCCATGTCAAATTTTCTATTGCTTAAGGATGTATACACTTTAAGAAAAACTGTTCAACCATTTGATTTACAATATGTATGACTTTAAGCCGCTTAGTATTCTCCCATTCTTATCCAAACTTCTTCAGCATCTTGAGGAAGGAATACATCCATTCTCTATGTAGAATTCCCCAGATCGCTGCCATTAAGTTTATTTCATACAGCCCGTAATGTACATAATATCTGCGTATTCCGGAAAATCTATATATGTTCGTCCATGATATTTTGTTGCAGTAACTACTTTCGCAAATAGCAAGAATTTTCAAATTTAACTCTGACATACGCATGGATAATTAAATTTCGAGGAAATGCTATAAATGATCAAACATATGCCTCAATCATCATAACCCTATTACTCTATCAGTTTGGCACTCTTTGAGAAAAAATTAGGTCTAAAGGCGTATGTTCATAACCTAAAACCAGAAATTAAGAAAATTTGGAAAAACTAATTAAATGAGCCGTTGTTAATGAAAGTGGTATAAGCACATTTATTCATACATTGAGATATTTAAGGGTTTGTGTTGGAATCAATTTAAAAATATTGACAAACTTTAATCAATACTGGTAATGTTTTTAAAATCATAAACTTCTAAAATGTTATTATATACTAATAATAAAAATGTTAAATAAAATATACGATGCTTTAGCTACAAATGGACTTATACGAGTACCACTTTCAACAAAAACATTCTGGCGATGACATTTTGCAGTTCAACTTCTTTTGATTAATTTATGATAATATTTTACACGACTGACTGTGGGATTTTAAATGTAAAAAGAGGATATCTATATCTGGCTAAAACTACAATTAACTCATTTTTTCCAAAAGTGGACTTGGTATACAACTTTCAAAAACAGTGGCTCAAATATAAATAATAATTATGTATAATAGATATTTATTCTAATGAAGAAACGCTTTTGATCCGTTTTTGAGATATATAACAAAACATACTTTTTTAAAATTCTCGCTCTTTTAGATGCATCCAATCAAAGAAGATTGGATTCTACAAGAAAATTCACATATGGACCTTTTAAAATATTTTCGAAATAAAGTAGTCGTTTTTCATAAATTCTGAAATTTTTACAAACTACAAAGTTTACATTATAATATCATAACTATATATTAAAGCTTAAGATGTTGTGGCATATTACTTGGTTTCTACCATCTATTACATTGGAAAAATTACAATAAGCTCTGAGATGTTACCCTTAAATCGATATGATATTTTTAAAAAAACATTGGAAATATAAAAAAGAGCACTAATGAATACAAGATTTGGTACAAAATTTACGAAATTTCATTCTATCTAATAATCGGCTAAAATCAAAACGAAATGTTCATACACAGAGAGAAATTTGTATTATTGAAATGAAAGAGTCATACGTTTAATCCTCGCGTTTGAAAAATTTCTTTTATGTTGACTACTTCAAATTTAATTCAATACAAACGCGTTTAAAATAACAGTTAAAATTAAAAATTTTAAATATGCGTACTTTTAAAAACATCATTTATAAGAACCATTAAAATAATTTTTTTCAAACGGAAAAGTAATTCAAACAAATATTCTATGCAATGTCTTTAACTGCCAAACGCATTTATTAGAAAAATATTACAGTCAATTTTCCAAAAGCCTGTCATAAAAAAAAACTCCTTTGTATTTATCTGCCCAACCATGCTGCATACACATAAAGGGCTGACGCTGAAATTAAATTTATCTGTCCCAACGAATAAAGCAAGCGGCGCAGCAATGCATGCGTGTACCGTACCGCACGTTTTATATTTAACTGAGAGAGATATGCGAGCGAGCTTCTATCGCCTTTACTATATAGTGCCGGGGCTGCATCAAATCCGCCTTGTAACTGGACGTCAAAAGTGTATTAAACCCGCACGCGGTTTATTTATTTATCTGTGGTAGTAGATAGCAACACTAAAACTTGGGTAATTAAGGGAGTCGATTATTTTACTATTTTTTTAACAACATATTTATAGTATATCTGATGGAAAGTCGTATGTGAGAAATAAAATAATATAAGTGTCTTTTAATAATATAACACAGCCACCTAAGAACGTGATAAAACATTCTAAGTTTCCACAATATGAAAACATCACATTTGTGAAGAATAGTTTTATAATGTAAATTTTGTGTTCCTTTTTTGTATTATCAATAAAGATGACGGAACTTTATAAGATAATATTGTCTTTTATTTATAAAACTAAGAATATGTCGGTTGAATATCGAATTTATGTTATTGGTCATATAATTTACCTACAATACTGTTTTTTTCTGTTCTGTTCTGTTTTTAATATAAGAAACATGATCGTTGCGTTGGAAGCTGAACTGAAAAGACAAATCCAACAAAGTAAGTTCAAACGGTGTAATAAAGTAGTTAGCAGTTTAAAGCCTTAAAGTCTTTGACCTTTAAGGAAACTTGATATAAATAAATGACTTTTAACTTTAATTTTCGACTGAGATGTACGTTTACGTCTTTATAACAAACTATATTAAGAATTAACACAATTAGAATCTTGTTTAAACAATGAATAGATTTAAAATTCTCATTGCATTAATTCTTAATATATTTAAATAGAATAATTTGACAACAGCCAATTTCGAAGTTTAAAACAATAACTTTGCAATTTATTACAAATGTGTTTATTGTTTAATTAAAGGTATATGGACAGTTGGCATAGGCATTACTAATTTTCATAATAACTATTTCAGACAGTTAGTATAAACATCTCGAGTGTGTGTTTAAAATAAAACTATTTTAGTTTTTATTTTAAGAACGACCTTGGCAGTTATGCGATTAGATTAAATGGATTAAGAATTTATATCAATATTTTTACTTTTGTGGTTAAAAAAAAGTTTGTTATTTTAATAAGGTGAAAATGTTAATTCAAACATTAGTCATATTTAACATTAAACAAATATGGTGTTAAAACGAAAGCGAACACATTTAAAATCAACTAAACATACTGTTAAATCATTCGTGTTTAAAATAAAAGTGGAGTCATATTCAAATTAAAAATCAACGCCATTGGCGCCTTTTTGAATTTTAAATAATAGCGTGTTCATTTATTTATACAACTTTTTTTCTCTCTGTGTATTGTATCGGAGCTGCTTATGAAATCTGACGGAACAAAAATTTTTTAAAGTATAATTGGTATAAATTTTATTTTCGTGTTTTATATGATACATTATTTAGCAAACCTTTACAATTCCTTTAATTAGCTTAATTAGTAAGTCCAGAGCAGGCTTTTTAAGAGTATGCCATCGGCTTTATATTATAGTTATACAGTTGTGTTCAAAATAATAGTAGTGCGTCTTCGCAAGTTACGATAAAATAATTTGTGGCATGTTCCATCGTGTAAAATCTCAGACAACTTTGCACAAATGTACAACGGGATTAAGGGAATAAAAGAATGCTCGTGTAGTGGTTGTTGCAATATTAAATATGAAAAATATCAGTTACTGTTGACTTTCCGAGCGAATTGGATGTGTTCATAAAAATAATAGTGCGGAAGTTTAACATTGAAAAAGTAAAAATTTTAGGTTCAAAATAACTCGTAAGGAAAAAGTAAAAAGTAAAAGTAAGTTTGTGCATATATTTACCTAAAATATTCTTTTAAAAATTAAATAAATATAATTTTTTTGGGTATTATAGCGGGAAGAGCAAAACACTGCACAGAGGAAAAAAGGGAACTAATTTTAAAGTTACGTAAGGAAGGGAAAACGTACAAGGAAATCGAGAGTATTATTGGATGTACGGCACCAATGATTGCAAATGCAATTAAATTTAAAACAAAGCCAGAAACTCGGGGACGAAAGAGAAAAACATCAGCAGCAGACGATAGGCGCATTGTGCGATACAGTAAAATGGACCCTTCTGCATCTTCAAAATTGATAAAACAAGAGCTCCAACTCCCTGTTTCTAATGTGACGGTTCGTAGACGGCTAATGGAGGATAATTTGTTTGCCCGAAGTCCTCGAAAAGTGCCTCTTTTAACAAAAAAGCATATAAAGGCTCGTATCGAATTTGCAAAACAGCATGTTAGCTGGCCTGTCGTGAAGTGGCGTAACATACTGTGGACGGATGAAAGTAAAATAGTTTTGTTTGGTGGAACTGGAAGCCGACAATATGTACGCCGTCCACCGAGTACTGAGTATCATCCAAAGTACACAGTAAAAACTGTAAAACATGGCGGTTCAAAAATAATGATATGGGGCTGTTTCTCATACTACGGTGTTGGTCCGATACATCTAATAAATGGAATCATGGATCAACACGTGTATGTCGAAATATTGGACAATGTTATGTTACCTTATGCCGAATACGAAAAGCCACTGAAGTGGGTAATGCAACAGGATAATGACCCAAAACATACGAGCAGAAAATCCAAGGAGTGGTTTCGGGCCAAAGGGATTGAGGTTATGTCATGGCCCGCTCAGTCACCTGACCTCAATCCCATTGAGAACCTGTGGGGTGACGTTAAAAGGAAGGTAGCAGATGCCAAACCGTCCAACAGTCGCGAGCTTTGGCAGGTAGTGCAGGAGGCGTGGAGTCAAATAACACCAAAAAGATGTCAGGACCTGGTTGACTCCATGCAACGCCGATGTGCGGAAGTTTTAAAAAATATGGGATTTACGACAAAGTATTGAATTAATTTTTGAATGCTTTTTTATAAATATCAGTGAAATCTTGTTACATTTTTAGTTAGAGGTAAACACTACTATTTTTTTGAACAGTCCTTTTTTGCGTTTCTATCATTTTAATTGTGTTTTCGAATATAATATGACATTTTATAACTGATTATTTGCTCAAAACCTGCGAAAAAATATGGTAACTTTGTTTCCTTTTACATCCTAATATCATTAAAGTAACTTGTTATACTATAAAACTACTTTATTGAATTAACTAACTCCACTACTATTATTTTGAACACAGCTGTATGTACATATAATATGTACTATCATTTAAACTTTAAAATAATCCCCATGTTTTATAGTATGCATCCAAATTCAAGAAGACAAAAGGGAATAAAGAATAAATATAAACAGCAAAACAGAAGCACTTACTGCTTTGCCAGGAAGAGCCAGAAAAGTGTGCTGGTACCTTTTCCTTCCCTCCCTAACATGAGAAAACACGTCTGCTGAAAACAGCGACCAAACAACGGTTATTGCTCTAAATCATATTGATGAGTATCAACTTGTTCAAAGAAAACCCTATCCTTTTATGGTAGTCTAAAAATTAATCATTGAAACCAATTTCGAAAGTGCAATGTATGTCTCATCTTCTTGACGCACTTTCAATATGAAAAAGATTTGCAAATTTTGCGTAGGAATAACAAACTTCCGAGGAAAAGTATGCCTCGAGTTGATCAAAACCACAGCACTAAGAAATGACGCATCCATTCAGCAAGTAGGAATTTGAAAAACTTGTTGTATAAGCAAATATTAACCATGATACTACATCAGCATCACCTCGCTGAAAGAAGCACTATCCGCAGCCATTCATTTAGGAATCGGAAACATTTCCCCTTTGAGATTTAATTGTTTATCCGATCAGATCGCAACGATCAGCTCGGACTGTTATTCGGTATGTTTAGAGAAGTGCACCGTACTTACTTACCGATCTCAATTAAAATTGTTTATTTAATGGAACGAAATGCGGGCCGGAGCTTAGCTGGGCGTAAAAGAGAGGGGTACGCCAGACCAGTGGTCGAAGCCGGGAATATTTAATTGGATAACCTAATAAAGTCCCACTTAACTCATACCAATCCGAAGTGCTTGGTATTTGCGCGGCTCGGTGATCTTGTGCACTTCTCAGCGGTCGACCCGACTTTAGTCCGCCATTAAGCTCGGAAGCTGCTAGACAGATACGATTGGGAATGCGCTCTGCTGATCGTAAAATTCGTTTTGTTTAAAAATTGCTGAATGCATGATTTATAATAAGTGACGTCATTTTTATGAGAAAGGGACTGATTACCTGTGCCTTGTATTTGTTTTGTTGATTAAATCACTGCTCATAATATGTAATGGATAAAGCCCGCTCTGTCGATCTTTGAAGTGCAACAAGTGGGAAACAAGTTTTTGCAAAGGGTAAATCTCTGAAGTATCTTCGGTGTTTGGATCCCTTTTTAGTGCTCATCATAAGTGGTTGTGAGCCCCCAAGTTTTACAAGGAACAGTTTTTTTGTTTTTTTTTTGTGTCGCATGTATCCATGCTGATAAAACTAGTGAATGGAGGAAACTGAATGAGAGGAAATGAAAACCCAACTGGATAAATTTATGACCAGCAGACGCAGCAGTTCTACATCCGGACTAGAACAATAAAAAACTCTCTAAAAACGCACTGCCTGCGCTGATCATTAGGTTACTGATTGCATGGTACGTAGCTTTCCACTCGTTTTATGATTAAAAAATAGGAAAAACACGATTGCCGCTTATAATTTTCAAATTACTATTTCGATGGATGGAAACAAATCAATTAGGAATGGGCCAGATTCGTGGGAAAGGGATTAGACGCCCTTTCAATGCGATTAATCAATTAGTCCCAAATTAATTTTCAATGTTTTTTATTTTATTATCATATACATACAATTTCAATATTAAGAATGCAACGTTTTCATTTTGCGACAGGTAGTTACTGAGTAAGTGAAATGAAATAGAAAGTAGTAAAGGAATCCAAAATGGCTGTTGGTACTCACGATCAAACTTTTATAATTAAAATATCACTTTCAGAGTCATGGTTGGACGAGTTTTGTTTTATACGTTTGATAGATAAAAAGCATTATCACGTTATATAGCTCAGTGGTTTCTGCACGACTGAAGTAAAAGCGGTTTGACTTGTAGTTAGAGAAAAGGAGGAAACACATATGAGATAAAAATATTTTGTAAATCTATTACAATAAAGCCATTAAAAGCATTTAAAGCACTGGCAATTCTTAACGTATTTCAGCATTAGCCTTGATGGGAGAACTAATTTGATTTGATGAAACCAAATTTGGGGGCCTAGTCACTGTGTGGTCATCATTTCAGAGTCCTCAACACTTCAAAGACCTGTAAATGTAATAACTAAAATGCTTCAATTCAGATTTAACTGAAAACTCAGTTTCTTCTTACTGGACAAATTTGACAAATATATAGGTAATGTTCAAACAATGTTTCTCCATCATGACAATTTTGAAATGTATGTATTATCTAAGTCAATGCTCTAGCAATTATAGGCTTGACTGGTAGTTTTTGGGTAAAATTTTCTTGATTACAAATCTGACAACTTGATCTAAGAAAAACTTGTTTTAAAAGAAATAGAATGGCCTTCAAAAAGGTATTAAATACTATTACTTAAATATCCTCTACTACTGCTTTCAGTATTGCATTCTACGATTTTACCAGATGTTAGAAATCGGCTCGATAACCTGACTGATATTAATGCCATACTCAATAAGGAAGACAATTACCTAGTTTGTTTTGAGTTCTTAGTATTGGATTAATATCAGTCAGGTTTTCGCAACAATTTCAAGCATCCGATGAAATATTAGGATTCAATATGGAAACTAGTAGCAGAGGATTATTAAACAAAATCAATTAATTGAAAAGCGATTCTATTGTTTTTTGGGCTTACATATTCTCTAAATAATTTTAATTTATACCCATTAGATCAACAAAAAGTTAATAAAAACATAATTACAGTCCTCGAATGACGGAATTAGCATAACCTCAAAAACAGTTTCATTCAATTTTCAGAGTAGGATTTTTCCTATATTGAAATAAAATTCCTATTTAAAAATTATTATTACTCACGTTTACCTTGAGAGTTTCTCTTTCCAATTAACTAGTCTTTTTACCACCTTTCGTTAGGAATTTATCCATAATTTTAGCCTATATCAAGTAAGACTGAATGAGATTGAGTTTTCTAGAGCATTACTTTTCCTAAAAGTGGTATAATACGGGTAAATGCGAATTTTTGTGAGAGTTTCATATAATGTAAATTTTTGAGACTTCCAAACATTTATTCGCACTTGTAAAATGGCCAGTTTAACGCTTGTGACTTTAGAAGATTTTGCGTCGACCAAAGTAAAATTTATCAAAAAGCTGTAAGTTAATATGGCAAAAACTTCGCGGCAATATTTTTCTGAAGTTAAACAATTTGTGGTTAACTAATACTCAACAGGTGGGGCATTTAAAAATCTGAGATAAAATGATCAACACGACATGATCATCGATGAGTGGGCTCTAAAAGCACATAATAGACGGTAGCATGCGAGGGTGGACAGTCGAAAATTGCCTTGAAAAAAGCCAATCTCGGCTTAACTAAGTGGTTGGTGAGTTGCAATAGAAGGTGCATCAGCTTGGCAATCAGTGTCATCACTCCAAGCTGAATAAGCACCTTCACACAAAGCGAATTGCTGACTCGCTATTATGCAAATGCGACCTGGAAGAGGAAACCATGGACCACTTTTTGGGTTTTTGCCCCCTCTACCCCAGCGCGAGAGCTGTCACACTCGGTCCATTTATAGTAGCCATCGCCGAGCTACAAAAACTTACGTTATCCAAACCCAAACTTATGAGTTTTCTTACACGAACCCGACAACTAATGGCTCTTGAAGGACAACAAAATTAAAACAGATGATTTTCTTCCCCTAAGGTGTGAACAATGGACCACATAGTCTAAGTGCTGGGTATCTTCCCGCCCACCTTCTAAAATCTACATCTAAATCTACATCGCAGCCGTTTCGAAACTAAAATTCCTATATAAAAATGATTTTCACTAACATTTGTCCGTAGAAATTCGCTTTGCAATCCACTTGACCTGATCGCCTTTTTAAACAAAACATGCGACATTTTTGAGTTTTTTGACTTAATGAAAAACACGTGCTCCAGACCATTTGCAGAAACAGTTAGTTGACAAGTGAAGGAAGAACGACTCCGGAGAAGCGAAAAATCATTAGGAATTAATCTATATTTTAAGCCTTTAAATTAAAACTTCTTGAGATTGAATTTTTCAAACTTTTTCTATAATATCAAGGAACTCTTGTAGTGTACAAAAAAAATGGCGGACGTTCAAAAAATAAGTTCAAAAATCGACCTTCTTTTCCGATATTTTTTTGACGCTAAAATTTTTTTTCCTCAATTTTTTAATCAAATTGTGGTCGATTCTTGTAAAGGAAGCTTAAACAAACAAAATGCTTCAAGATTTATTTAAATCAAGCGAGTAGATTCGGAGATTAACTGTCCGCCAGATGAAAAAAGTGATATCGAGAAAAACGCGTTTAAAGTTTATTTAGAACATAGAGCAGCCGAGAGCGCGCGCTCACTTAAGTTGATGTTTCTCGTTTTCGGTTTCGACTTTTCATATAATATTTTAAGGAGTTATTTTTGAAGGTCTAACGAATCGAAATCCGTGAAAAAAAAATAGATTTTTTCAAAATTCTAATAGGTACTTGTACCTTAATGGGATTTTGCCACTTGCATATGAATCGTTATTTTTGAAAATGGTATAAGTCCACTTAAACAAAAAAAAAAAAATCGCGGACTGTCTGGAGAAGTTGTTAAAATCATGTGATAAAAAATTTGACTTACACCAATTTCAAAAGTAATGGCTCCTATATAAATATAGGTTTGTTCATTGAAAACCCTGAGATGTGATATTGCGCCCTGGCGGCACTGGTTTTACAAAGTCAATCTGGGCCCTATGAAGTGCCCCGATTTAACCTCAGCTAAAATTTTAAATTATAATCCTAGTATTTACACCTCGACTGTGCAACTTACACAAACACAGCGAATTCTCACGAAACGACCGACCACTAGCGCTCGTTCGTCAAAATAAACCAACCCACGAATGATGAGGTAAACGGGGAAATCCCGCACATCAAAACAGCTAACGTTCATTTCATTTAATAATAACTAATTTTTATAAAATTGTTATTTGTTGCGTAATTGTTCTATTTAATTCATTTTTAAAGTCTTTATAAAGTTTCCTAGTTATAATGATTTTTTCTTTGGTTGAGCTGTTGATTGCATTGTGCGACAAAATGTAATATTTCATTTGTTACAAAACAAGTTCTATAGGAATTTTCCGTAGATTACGATTTTGCAAACAAAAATATTCTAACGGCTTGAAAAGTACAAAATACCGTATTATGGCCAATTTTAAAAATTCATTAAAAAGTAACGAAACGTGGTAAAACTCGTAATACGACTCAAAAGAGAGCCTGAATCCTTATCGATATATATAAAATATCACTAATCTATAGCACTTACAAAGCGTCTTCGGGAATAAGATTTACATAAGCGTGTGCAAACAGTAAACTTCATTCACTATCTATTGGATCAAGTAGTCGATTTATCGAAAAAAGTGAATTCCACGGAATATTTCGGAAAGCATTAAAGCCTCCCATATTTTAATATAATAAGTAAAGGTTCATACTTTTATTTCAGCTACTATACAAGCTCCTAAAATAATTCGTTTTATTTTTATTTTTTACCTGATAGGACATTTCTGTCTATGAATTTGCAATCTACGGAAAAAATCCGATTGAAATGACATATTATTTTTATATTAAGTGAGATATGTACTTGGATTTGGCCTAATAACCACAAATTTAGAAGAAATGTAAGTAAAAACGTGCCTTGCATTACATCTTTATTTCGGCACTTCGCTTAGCTTAGTTAAGGGGACCTTTACTTTCAAAATCGGAAAAAAATCAATTTTTTTTTTTTTTTTTCATAAAAATGCTTCTTAACATCATAAAAACCTTCTCCTAAAACGGTTTTAAGAAATTCGTAAAAGAAAAAAAATTATACCTATATTTGTAACGGTACCTCTACGCATTTTATATGCAAAAATTATATAGCAAAAACTTTGAACGCGTTTTTCTCGAAATCACATTTTTGAAAATGGCCGCATCTGTATCTCAAAAACTATTCAACCGATATTAACAAACCAAACGCCATTCGATTCGTTATCAAATATACGAGAAACTATACCTTTAAAAATATTATTTTACCCCCCCACTTTTTTATGCGGAGGTTAGTTTACCCCTTATAACTTATAGTCATTTTGTAACTTTTTTAGAAAAATGTGTATAAAATGATATATTCATTAAAAATAAAAGGTTTTTTAGGTTTAGGTACTAGTTTTGTGTCTTATAAAAACAATCCACTAAAAATTTTTAATCTATCTGTTACAGGAAGTCCTGGCGAAATGGGGCCGTTTTAAAAGTGCCTTTTGGTTGACGCCATCTGCAGGCATTAAAATAAACTAAAGTTGCATTTAAAAATTCTTTTTATATTATTCATAATCTTACCAATAATGTAAAAAAGGTTTCAGGATAATAAATATAATAGTCTTTTCAAAAAAAAACTTTTAAAAAGTGTGTTTTTTCCCGATTTTGAAAGTAAAGGTCCCCTTAAGTAGTAGTTAGGTACTAGACCCGACTTTTTTATACACAGAAGTGTGAACTCTGATTACGATTTGTTTTCATTTTTCTTTTTTTTTAGAATAAATCAGAACGAAACAATCCTGTAGTCTGAATTCGGATGTTAACCTTTAACCAGGGACATGAAAAATGTTTAACACAGGCTACTACTTTCAAAGTCAATTTTTGTTATAAAAATCAATTTGGATGTTTTAAAATTTTGTTGATATTTAACCATTGGTATGTAATAAAAACATTAAGTACATTTAACCAGCTTGTATAACACTCAGTGGTGGCAGAACGCGCGATGCCTGTGAGGCTCCATGTCACCTAAAGGTTAAGCATACTTAAGAAACTAATAAATATTTTTTTGTTCTTCAAAACGATTCAAACCTTACGTTAAAACTATTTATTAACACTTTGCGCTCGGATGTCCTCTCTTGGGCACCATTTAGATATTGCTTACGCAAGGTCGCCGAGTACAAAGGGTTAAGAATATAACAGATACTAATATCCATTCCATAACGTTTCGAACGTTGACCGGAGTCACATTTTATGTAACATATGTATATAGATAGATACAGTTGATTCCAGTTAAGACCTTACGTAAAGATAGTTATTCTATAATATTGTAGTTCAAAAATTTATCGGATAATGCCCATTGTGAACATACGAAGGTTCGGAGGCATTACAATTACAACAAATTATTTTACCACCAAAAAAATGTCAAGTCGGTTGCATTTAAAAGTCAATTAACAATCAAACAAACAAAACAAAATATTAGATATTTTTATATTTCAACTTATTATATTTTTATGGTAGGGTATGGACCCGAGTCAAAACTAGTTTTTGTTTGCGAAAGTCATCGACGGTAATACATTTTTAATAATGGTGTAATAAATAAAAAATAACCCGGAAAACTCTACTGTATTGTGAAAGGCGAAACGACGGGTGTTGTGGATCCGTACGGATCCGGAGTAGTATGAAAATAAGTATAGTATTTACAGGTTAAGAGATAAGTGAAAATTTATAACTGATATGTGTACAAGTACTTTATGGTTTACGATTAAGCCTGCATATATGTACTAGCCGAATGTATTTATAATTGATATCAATAAAGAAACTCCATGTGAAGCTTGTCAATTCAGTCCGAATGTATTATTGTTATTATTATACATATAATTTTTTGTGCTCATTTGAAATAGTTGTCACAGTTGTCTGTTAAGTCATGTTATATTTCAAGTTATTTAACACTAGCCGTATTAGCTTGTGTTTACCATGATCAATAAAAATATCTAGATAAGGAAGTGCTGCTTATCTATTTTTATCGATCACGGTAAACACAAGCCAGGCATGAATTTTTTCAGTAAAAAATAAGTAAAACCAAACAAACAAAAACTGAGATATTAATTAATCAGAAAATATAAAAATTTATATAAAGTTAAGAAAAGAAAAAAACAATGCGTGTATAATTTTAAATTAAATTTCAAACCGGTCATTTGGCCGGGCTTGGTACGATTAGTGTTAAACTTTCCTTGTAGATAATGACAAACCCTGTCTTATAGTACCAAACGTTCATAAAAACCAACATGTCCAGTAAATACAGCAGTATTTGATAAATTTAGGCATGAGCCTCAATTACCAGAACAATGCCCCTGAACGCATGCCATAAACGGCAACAGGTAAACCTTCCCGAGCAATTTATGCCAAGACAAAGATTACCTTACGTGCGGGTCCTGAGTAACATAAAAATCGTGTCACAATGCAAGACAATTAGCATCAGGAAAACCACATGGAGGTACCTTTTTCACCTTTTGCACCTCAGGAAGGCAATCAGCTAAAAAACGTCTGGTCACTTTTAAATCTTAAGTGGAAAAAAGTGGCTTGCTCAATACATAGCCTCTTCTAATTTACCTGGAAGGCGTTTACTGCTTATGAACATTTTGAATTTTTAAACACGCAAAAAGCCTACGTAAGAAGATATGTGTGTTGTTTTTTTTTTTTTTTTTGGTTTTTGCATATGGAAGGTAAACAAAAATAGAAAAAATCCATGAATCGGTCGCCTATAGATGAAAAGCTTTCTGAAGATTCGATAACAAAAAATTAGAATTGATAAAATTCGTAATTCAAATGAGAAACTGATAGAAAATTCTGATAAACTGAGGAGGTACATGCATACATTTTCAGATAGTGGTAGAGTAGTTTTGTATTGTTCGATCTGCCGACTTCCCTGCCAAGATTCGGTATTACCTAGAAGGCGGGCCAAATAAAAGCACACAGTCCATTACGTTGTTAACACCTTTTACCTAGCTCAATATTACCGACGGGGAGCAATTTTTACTTGCAGGTAGAGGTCCAATGAAATCGAAGAATTATGCTCCGTAGGAGATTTCATCATCGTTTTTGTGTCTTTGAACGTAAGGGACACAAATGCCACCATACCGTTTAATATGCTGTTTGAGAGGTCATTCCGGTTCGTCTTGTTTTTAATCACCTCTTATTAATTTCACCGCACCTGAGGAAATCTACTCTATTCAATCTAAAAGCCAGTAATTATGGGCCGAAAACTTGGAATTATGTAAATAATATATGTAGCATGCGCGAGCTGAGCATAACAAAGGCGCTGTGTAAAATGAATTAGCGCTTACATGCCGCTTTGCTGTTTCTTCCTTTCTCCATTAATAAATGAGATTTCCTAAATGAATAGCATTTTGCATTTACTGCCGCTGAGAATAATTAAAGTGCCTGTATTGTGCCCGGAAGCACACTCTCTGGCATTCGGAATGCAGGCAGCTATGAATGTTGTGCCGATGCGTTTCGGTCTGATGGTTATTACGATTGTGAGATATGAAATTTTGCGTGAAATTTTGTTAGGTTTTCAGATTTTGGAGATTGATACGAATTTTCAGAAAATATATCAAAATTTTGGTCATAAACATTTAGTAGTAATAGAGGATTTTTAAGTAATACTTTTTGAGGGCAGTTTTATTTTATGTTAACTTTTTATTTAATTGTTTTTTTAATTATTGTAGTAATGATGAACATTGAATACTAAATTCGAAATCAACGATCCTGACAATATATGCAACTTCATAAACTTTAAATTCAATTTTGACCTTATTGAGGTTGCGATTATGAGTTTTCATAATTGTTCACCGAATTTGAAATTAACAGACCCAAAAACTACCATATACTTACTTATTTTTATGAAATTTCAATATTTAGTAGTAAACGACCGCCATTTTCGATCCACCGTCTGGAATTTAAAGAATTGAGAACCAGATTTGAAATCAGAGTCGTTTTGTATACGATTCGTATAATATTTTCGATTTTCATTTATCTTCACCACTCTACTGTGGCGTCCCTTGCCCCTCCAGAATTTGTATACAAATACCTATGTGTATAGTACTCTGCGAAGAAACTACGCTATTCAATTAAATAAAAAAGAATCATCGAGGTCAGATCATCCATTCTAAAGTTATGCACGAACAGATATTAACACTAGGTCTACGGATATTTATTATATGATTTGCAGAGATTCCCAAAAAGTAAAATGTGTTAATGTTCGAAATAAACAGCCCGAGGGTATGGTGCGGGAAGGGGTGGAAGGTTTTTTAATGTTTGATTGGTTTCCTAGATGCATTATCTGTACTGTAAAATAAAAGATTTAGCTGATACGACATTTTATATAAGCGTTAATGCATTAAAATAGTGCTGCGGGGAGGGTATTTGGAAGTTTCGTATTGGTTGATCGACTATATATCGGGTTGGCACGAAAAAAATGAGACAATTTGTTTTTACATTTTAAATTCTAACATTTTTATTTTACTATACATTTAGTCAATCAAATACTCGCCTTCTTGCCAACGTATAGGCAAGGACTGGATGCCTGTTGCCCAGAACTCAGAGGGCCGTGAGTTGAAGAAGGTGGCTACGTAGGTTTCAACTTCATTAAAAGTGTTTATCACGCAAATAATTTTTCATGGCTCTGAATAAATGATAGTCTGAAGGGGAAATGTCTGGGGAATATGGTGGATGAGGTACCGTCTCCCAGCCTAAGCCCTACAGTTGTTGGCGGGTGGTGGATGCAGTGTGCGGGCGAGCGTTGTCATGAAGTAAAATAACATTGGCTCTTCTTCGTCTTTTTTCTTTGATAGCTGTGGCTAGTTTATCGAGCTGCGCCGCATATGTGTTAGCATTAACTGTTTCATTATGTAATAATTCATAAAACAGCATGCCCTGAGAATCCCAAAAGCAGCACAATAGAACTTTTTCGCCGCGGTTTTGATATTGCTTTGGTTGAGTTGGTGGGTCTTTCTTTCGTGGCAGCCAGAAGGCACGGCGCGTATTGTTTTTGTAGAGAACCCACGACTCGTCCCCTGTGACCAAATCCTCCAAAAACTCCTTCTTCGAAGTAGTAGCGATTGGCAGACGGCGTATATGAGGTGTCCAGCGGGATAAAACTCTCCTATATCCGAGCTCGAGCAGGTGATGTTCTATAGCGTGATGGCTGCAGTGGAGTTTTGTCGCTAATTCACGAGTGCTTGCATCGGGCTTCTGTTGCAGTTCACGGCGCAAATCATCATTGTCGAAAGCTGGTGGTCGTCCCGAGCGAGGCTGACTTTTGAGGCTTCGGTCTCCTGTACTGAAGCGTTTGAACCAACGAGTCACTGTTGCGTGACTTGTAGTATCTGAGCCAAATGCAGTGTTGATGTTGTCTGCCGCAGCTCGCGCACTATGGCCTAACAAATACTCGTAAAGGTATAGAGTTCGAACTTGTCGCTCATCCATTTTTCTTCAAACTAACTGAATTAATCATGCGTGCGCTTTTATATACCCCTAGGACTGAAGCACCTAGAATGTTCTATAACATACTAGAATATGGTCGAAAACAATTGATTAGAAAAACAACATGAGTAGAGTTTTCTATTACTCATTACTTTCGTGCCAACCCAATATTTATTATAGATAAGAACTCAAAAAGAATTGCAAAGAAATTTCAAGTCTTTCCTGCCAAATAATTTGGGCCCACAACTGGCCTTATTGACCCTCCTCCCTTGATAACGTACACTTTCAACGGATTTGATAACAAAGTAGAAATCTTAGTTAATGTATTTGATGCCTCCGACTGCGTTTATGAACACTGTCAACATTGATCATTCAAATTAAAAAAATGTTTAATTTTTCAATTTGTTTCTATCTTTTCAATTCATTTATTAAGTAAGTTTGAAAGTCTTAATTTTACAATTTTTCACGCAGTGGGGTTTTTGTTTCTTTCAATAATATTTTTATTTTAATTTTTTTAGTTTTCGTAGTAAATAAATTTATCTTTTAAATCTTTTAATAAAATTTATTTCCACAAAAGTTAGGTTAGGTAAAAGAAAAAGTTAGGTAAGATAAAAGATCATCATGTGGCCAATTTAATAGTTTTTTAGGATCAAGGGTACTGATAGCCAATCCAACTAATGTTTTTACTCGACTAAGAGCTACATACACTTGACCTTTACCACTTTGACCAATAGTTGCGCATATATGTAAGTACCTAAGTATATTTTTTGTAAAATGGACGATACTGATTCGGTGAATAGTCTGGCAAAAATTTCACGTCAGCTGGATTTTACATGTTGTTTATACTATGAAAAAAAAGCTTGAGAAGTTAACTCCAAAGCGGAAATGATTACATCTATACATCTATTGTGAAGAGAATATTTATAATACAGCTTTGCAGGCGGGTGGTGCAGATGTTCTTTATGGGTTGTTTTTAGGATATTAATTCGAATTTGAGGCGCCATTTTTCATTCATAAATTAAAAAAAAAAATCTGCAAATTCATATTCTGTGAACCTGAATATCCAATATCAAAACGGTGTCGATTCGGGTCATAAATGACAAACCTCACCCGCTATATTGACGTCTCCATTGCGAATATCTAAATATTAATAAAAAAAATTCATAATCTGAAAATTTGTTATCTGCGGACCGCGACCCCGTAAACCTTCAATATTAAATTTGAATCAAATCGGGCCAATAAATGACACTGAAATCATTAATTTTGACCAAAAATTCGAAATCTGCAACACCAAAAACTCCCAATATCAAATTTGAATCGAAGTGGGCCATAAATGATAAGTGATTCAGCAAAACCGAATAAGTTGTACATTATATGTTGATCTTGTTTAACTGCTGGACTAGTAACATCACAAGCGCATAAGTTCAAAACAATTTTGCAAAATGCATTAACATTAAATTATCCGCGGTAGTTATTTTCGTTGGCCTGACGTTCGCTATTTGGCGTATTTATTAATTGGATTGGTTATTAATTAGAATCTTCCCAATAAAGTTAATCATCAGTAGAAAAATTCTAATTATGCTACCATAAGCAGTTGTGAAATTGATACTCTCGCGGTTAAGCAGTATCAACGATGATATCTATTGCGGTGCAAATGAATGTGCCTATGTGTACATTTTAAACAAACAAATATCTATTTTCATAAAAAATTAATTCAGAAGAAATTCATTCACACTCTTCTATGCTAAACTTGAGCTAGCTGAAAAGTGATCACAAGTGACGCAAGCTTATTGCGCAAAGTCATGACTCAATTCGCAGACAAGTGTGGGCTTAATTCATGCTGCAACTCCAATTATGGACAGTGCTTTAATATTAAACCTCTTACGAATGATACCACTGTTGATTTATTCCTTTTTTTCTTTTTTAAAAGACGAACAAATTTTAAAGTACTCCGCAAACATCTGGAGGATGGCAGGGTATAAAAAATATCTTGACAAATTGCTTAAGCATCTTAAAAGGTAACAAGATGGGAACTGCATAGAAAAGATTTCTATTATTTCTCGCAGAGAAATCACTTGTATCTTTGTAACATCAGATATACATATATTTTTTGCCTCAATGTGTAATTAATCCACAAACTCGTTAAAATTGTCATTTAACCCAAGTTTTTGTCCTTTCACATCCGCTATTATTATGCAAATTTGGTAATTTGTAGTAAAATGCGCCAATCAATCTAGTTGCCACATTCCTGCTGGGTATCATGATAAGTTTTGAAAGTAGTGAATCTTGAAAGCAGTAATATATGTCTCATTATGCAAAATAATGTTTTTAAAGTAGATTATGTACTTCACTTCAGTTCCTTACATCAGTGGCTGCCTAAGAACGATTCAGTGATACGAATTTTGTATTTGCGGAAATGTACATCGTATGATATTATGTCTGCATTAACCTTTATCTCACTAAAATAACTTGTTGACCAAGAAAATTGTTGTACTTTCAATGTAAATACATTACATACATTAAATTAAAGCGTATATGTAAGATACATTTTCTCGGATACAGTAAAATCAAATATGCGAGACATCCCATGAAAAAGAAACCGCATTGTTTACCTTATCAATGAAAGCGAAAAGCTCAAGTGTAAATATTTATTAGACACAAACACTTTTCTTTGGAGCTCCACCTTATTAGAGTCAATTTTTAAATAAAATAAACGCTAAACACAATCCAGACGCACATATGATCCGATTGCTGCTAGTACATATCTTGTTATCGGCTTCTTAGGAATGCTTAAATATTGGATTATATGGGGTACATAATTTCATGTGTGGATAAAAATAAATCGATTTTCTAAATGGTTTTCAAGCAAAGGTGGTGAATGAAGAATGAAATTATTTAGATTTACAAGTAAACTGAGGGTTTAAACTAAAACTTCCCCAAAAGTGGTAGGGACTTTCGGTAATAGTGTTATTGACAATATTTACTAACACGTGCTTGCTGAGAAGCCCATGTTGCCCATATCGAGAACTAATAATACATCAATCTTCTTCTATAAGTGCTCTTTCGATATGGAATCGAGCTTTCTATAGCCGGAACTACATATAATCGGAGCTATTCATTCATTTATCCATTTACTTATCATGCCACAACTCTCATAGTGATTCGATTAAATTTTTTTTGTAATTATTTATTTTAAGGTCCAACACTCCGATGACCTTGCTCTTAAAATATGTCATTCTTGGGATTATTCTGACCGTATATATGTATACGAGCATATGTATATACCAAAAGTGTTAAAAAAAAGGAACTTTTTAAATTTCGCGGGCTACGTACATTCGGTTTTCGTTTGCTGAGGATGTTGGCGTATCGGTTGGCTCATTCCATGCAATTTTTTCGGATGTTTTGGGCATAAAACGGTTGGCAGCAAAGTTTGTTCCGCAATTGCTAAATTTTGGCCAAAAGAAGCATTGCATGAGCATCGCTCAGGAGCTGTTGAATGATGTCAACGACGATCCAGATTTGGTCAAAAGGATCATAACTGGTGACAAAAGATGGGTATATGGTTATGACGTTGAAATCATCCCAATCATCCCAATGGAAGCGGCCAGAAGAGAAGAACAAGATAGCAAGAAATCGCCAAGCACACCAAAACACGTCTAACCTCTGTCAAAAACAATCTAAAAATGCAAAAACCAAAATCGAATGCATGTTTCGTTTTTCACCTTTTTCTTAACACACCTCGTATATGGGGCGCGCATTTGCCTTCTTCATATTTTTTTTTTAGGTTGAAAATTAAATATTTCGTTCTCCTAGCAATGCTTTCAAACTTACAATTATATTGAAATTGCGTACCATAGGGCAGTTTAGGGCAAATAGTAAATAAACAACAGGAATGAAACGTATTTTTGAAAGCTCAGCTTAGCATAGCCATCGAAAAACTAGATCTAGTATCTTAGTTTGTCTATGGCATAGTATAGAGCAGATTAAGTTGAAGGAAAATGCTACAAAATCAAAACGCATTTTTTATAAAGAGGACAAAGCAGCAGCGGAAACCTGGGAACATTATTTAAATATAATCATGGCTTTATCCATTAAGCTATTACGCATTTGCTCTCAACTGCCCTATGGTATGTAATTTTAAAACATTTTTAAGTTTGGCGGCATCGCTAGCAGAACGAAATAGGTATTTAATTTTCAACCTAAAAAAAAGATATGAATACAAATGCGCGCCCCGTATATATACCGGGTGTCCCATAGGAATGTGTGTAAACTTATGAGCCACTATTTTTTAACAAATGAAAGGATAGGCAAAGTATGATTTTTTTTTTTTTTTATAAAACAATTTTGTCATTTTTATTTCATGTCCATTTTATTTCAAAAAGTTTAGTCTATCTGATACAAAAATATAATTTGGAAAAATACAGTGAAAAATGTGAGTCATTAATGATATAGGTAGGGGAGACTGGCCTAAAATGAAACACCTTAAGCCAAATTGCGTATATTTTTTTATTTTTCAACAAAACGTAAAATATTTTTCGACAAAAACAAACATACCTAAACATAAAATACATACACTGTATAAAAGTAAACATAAAATAAGTCTTTCTTTCCTGGGTAAATATGACTTCTAAAAAGGCCTCAAAGTATCATACGTACCCAAATGGTGTGGGTAAAATGACATAGTATATAGATTTAGTGTTGATATTTGTTTTTAATTTGCACACGTCGCAGACAAACTGTGTAGCTCTTTTAGATAAGCCTGCACATTCATTGTGTGCCCGTTTCTTGCACAAGGTGCATTTAATTTACTTTTCACCAGACCTAGATCTGCATCAAAATGTGTATCTTAAATAAATAAAGCCAGGGCGAATGATCACGTCGAAGAAAAACTGAATTTTTGGAGTAACTTATATTATAATTGAGTGTTAAGCATAAGTGTAAGTATATTTAACTGTTTAAAAAAGTGCTACTGAAAAAACAAACTTAACCGTGTCTATTCATAATAAAAATAGTATTTCATTTTACCCATATGATAAGTATGTCATTTTACCCTCAAACGTAGCATTTTGTTTTTTTTTGTAAAAAAAAATATTTCCAACGAACAAGAAAATAACACTTACACTCATACAACCCCTACCAAGAACTATAGTCCTCGCTGATGTCATAAGTTCTTCTCAAGCTCTCCCAGTTTTTTTATACCAACACTTTGATTTCTCTGATAATAATATATTATAGATTACTGAAAATAGGTTTTTAACTACTACTCTAATAAAAACAAAGGGAACTCACTAAAAATTTTACAGCAGTGCTGGTAGATACGTCTGCTTCCATGGATAGACTGCGGAAAACTGAACTAAAGCTAGAACTGGAGATACGTGCAATGTGTCATTTTACCCTAGTATTTCATTTTAGGCCAGTCTCCCCTACATTAAAGATCATTGTTATGAAAAGAATCCGAAAACAGTAGAGGACCTTGTTAAAGAAATTAAGAAGATCGTTAATGGCATTTCACATAAACCATTAGAACGTGTTTTTAATAGTTTCAGAAAGCATTTGGATATTTGCGCTAGTTCACCTCAAACGGCTCTCATTTTGAAAACATATATCATTAATGACTCACATTTTTCACTTTATTTTTCCAAATTCTTTTTTTTGTATCAGATAAACTAAACTTTTTGAAATAAAATGGACATGAAATAAAAATGGCAACATTCTTTTATAAAAAAACATTCATACTATCCTTTCATTTGTTAAAAAATAATGGCTCATAAGTTTTCACACATTCCTATGGGACACCTGGTACATATACTTGTTCAGAATGACCTTAAGAGTGACATATTTCAAGCGCAAGGTCATAGGAGAGTTGGACCTTAAAGTAAATAATTACCAATTTCTTTTACGAACAAAGGTGAGATGAAGAACCATTGTCAACACCATGCACTCAATATTTTTGCTACCGCAGCGTGAAAACGCAAATGATAATATTATAATAATAATATTCCCATGGCCTCACATAATCTAAACTTATTCCAAAATCTATTTTTCCTTTTAGTTCCAATAATCACTAAAATAGACAAGCAATGGCGAAAAATCACGAAATTGAAATGTCTCCCTTCATCACATGCATGCACGATCCTCAGGTAATTTTTTTCAATGTGAAATGAATTAACACTTAATGACACTTAATTATTTTCAATGTACAGGCATTATTGGCCAAGGCGTTGGAGGAACGAAATTTACATGAATTTAAGATGGCCATGGAAATGGATGCAGACCCAACAAGAATGGATGAAACTACAAACATAAGCGTTTTTGAAAAAGCTCTGCAAAACTACGAATGCACTGAATTTGTTGCAGAGTGCATTCGCAGAGGTTGTAAGTGCGATTATGTAAGTGTCAAGAGTTTTAAAGAATAACATGTTTTCTATAAAGTATATCTAATACAAGGCAAGACCTCTTTGTTTGATCAAATCAACGGTACAAGAAAAGAATGCGAATTCTTATAATAGTCTTGTAGCGCAAGTCGGTTACATTAGCGAAGTGGATGAAGACTTCTCTGATACGTTTTTAGTCTAATTAGCACTTTCTGGACACCCTCTGGGACGAAATTCGAGTACAACTGAGTGAGGTGGCGAAATTTCAAGGATATTGTTTATATTATATATTTATACTAGCTGGCCCGGCAGACGTTGTACTGCCCTTTCCGCTACATTTTCATTATGCCATGTGCGTCGACCAATATTTGATCGTGTTCTTTCTTTTCGCATGTTTCTACAAATAATACCATTGATATAAGAAAACAGTGTTTCCGTTTCATATTCCTAATTAATTTATTGAACAAACTTACACGTTGTTTAATATTAATTAAACCGTTTTACACTTCACAAATATTGGAAAATTAACCGGTTTCACCCGGCGTTGGGTAAATACTTACTAATTAAAGACTTCTCAAATGTTCGTTTGTTATATCCTAGAAATTGATTCAACCCGAAAACCCCTTTATGGATCCACCATCTTGAATAATCAAATCTAATATTTCAAATTAGTGGCATTAACACAATTATTGTAGCAAATTTAATTAAATCCCGTTGAAATCGAGAAATTTTTTTATATATTGGGTCCGCCATCATGGATCTAGAAACTTTGATAATTCGATAATGATCAAAATTACTGGCACCACAAAAAATCGTAATAATTTTCATGAAAATCCGTTGAAGTCGAGAAATTTGCATGACCATATTGGATCCGCCATCTTGGATTTGGAAATTTTGATAATATTTAAAATTAGTTAAATCAGAATAATCATTGTATTAATTTTCATTAAAATCTGTTGAAATCGAGACATTATGGTCTCCCTATTGGACCCGCCATCTTGGATTTACAAAATTTTAATAATATTCGAAATTAGTTGCCTCAGAATAACCATTGTACTAATTTTCATTAAAATCCGTCGTAATTGAAACATTTTAATCGCCATGTTGGATCCGCCATCTTTGATTTGGAAATTATGGTAATATTCTAAATTATCCCCCGATTCTGGATCAAAATTAAGAGCTCTTAGCGTCTTAACTATTATCAAAAATCCTTTTAAAGGAAATAATATGCTACCATATTATTGAACAAACATTAGAAAATGCTATTAAAAAGTAGGGATTGGTGGTAGAAGGGTAAAAATTTAGGACTAAATGTATTTTTTAATGCCACACCATAAAAAAATTTGTCCAAAAAATGAAAAAAATTTTTTTAGGGTGAACCATCCTTAACACTTAGGGGTATAAAAATTAGTTATAAACCTATTCCCATACCTACTGAATATACATATTAAATTTCATCAAAATCGGTCAAGCCGTTTCGGAGGAGTATAACCACTAAAACTGTGACAGAAGAGTTTTATATATTAGATATATTGGTATTGTTGTATACGATAATCGACAATATCGATTGAGCTGTGAAGATCGGTTGCGAATCAGGCAAATATGTAGGTATATCTTCATGCGCCAGGACTTTGAAAGATGCCAGAAAAGCACGGCTAACATTACCACGGGCGCTGTTCAAGTACAACAAGAAAAAATTAAGGCTATTGTAAAGACTTCCAAAAACATAATAGAGATCTGAGGTGCAAAACTTTATTAAATATACAATAAATGAACACCAATCGTAGAACGCAAATATACTGTTATTTGTGGGTCAGAACGCGCTTTTGCGGAAGAGAAGTTTTATTTTCAAAGGTCTTTATAATTCGGATACTTGCTACGGACTAATTTAAAATTTACAATTTAAATTAAAGAACTTCTGCGCTTCTTCGCGACACACACAAGCCACGGCCGCGTGACTTGGTCGGGAACGTTGTTTACCGTGGGAATACAACGTTGCATCTTTGCAATTTGATGACAACTAGACAATTCTATGATAACGGGGATATGCTGTCATGGGACGTAGCAATACATTTATGCCGAAGCTGTGTACCTTACAAGGAAGGTATTCCGACGTGTCACCGATTTTGTTGCAACTGAAATATGTTATTCTACATCAAATTTTAAGAGATACGTATTATTTGTTTGTGGATAAGCAATTTTTGGGAGTTGGCACCTTCAATATTTATATTTTTTCCAAAACGCAAGAACAAGTATTTACTATTTTTTTTTTCCGCTCTTTCAATTGCAATTGGTCTGCTTAGCTTTTTGGGATTAAGTGAATTAAAAACTGTCCCACCTTTTGCTTAGCTTTTTATACACGGTGGCATATTTTTTAGCCCACCTCAAAAAGTCAGAATTTCTCATAGTCATACAGTTTAATGTTTCATTTAACCCTTTTAGTGCCAGCGGGCCGATCTATCGGCCCACGGTCCTTATGCGAAGAGTGCCACGGGCCGATGTGGCGTAGTGGCCCGGCCGGCAGGTCGAGCTGCCTACGAGCGCACACACAGAGAGACTCTTGCTTTAGTCCTTATCTCCAATACAATGTAGACCACACCACGCTTGTGTTTATTTCATTTAGTCCTTATCTCCAATAAATACTAAAATTTTCCTCCTTATAAAGGTATTTATATGAGTGCGCATATCAAATGGGCCCGTGGCATTTCTCGCATGTACTTCATAAAACGCTTGGCACTAAAAGGGTTAAAGCTTTCCGCTTTTTATTTCAAAAGCAACTCTGTACAACTTGGGTTTTCTTCTTCTTTAACCTCCTGGGGCCCAGACCACTAACTAGCGAACTAGTCATTACAGCCCAAGGACCTACCAGTAGTACTAATATTTTATAGTTATTCAGACCCAACACTTTAATTTGAATCGGAAATCTGAAGTTTTATATTAAGGCCTACAAGTAGGCCCTTGGGTTGTAATGAGTACATCGCACTTATGAGGTCCGGGTCTGAATTATTATAAAGAATTAGTACTACTGGTAGGACCGTGGGCCGCAGGAGGTTAAAATCATGTGAATAACTTTTGGCTGTGCACTTATATGCAGTTTTCATCATTTTTCATGTAGATAAATACCCATTTGTTCGTTTGGAAAAATATTTAGCTATAAGTATGTAAAACCTTCAAATTGTCTCTTTCGGTGGTTTTCTTTAGGGGTCCATTTAACCCTCAAAAAATAACAATAATAAAAATACTTTTCTTTTAAAATTTGATGTAGAATAAAATATTTCACTCGCAACAAAATCGACAGGTTTTTTTACCTTTCATGTTAGTTTAAGTTTAGCTTAAGTTACGTAGCATACACATATAATAATAGCTATATAATACGAATGAGATTGTTTACATTTTTTTCATTGTGCATTTTTAAAAGTGATCTGGGACGAACATTGTTGTGTATGCCCCTCGCTTACGAAAACTACGGGGTAGTTTTGATTTAACCGTAAATATGAACAATTGTAAAAGTTTTGAAAGAAAAAAGTGTGTTTTCAAATATAATGTTGTGGTTGAAAGGATTAAAATGAAACTGTAATATTGGCAGGTATTAAAATCAAATCTCTTCAGTATTAAATGACTTTTAATACTAGAACATTAAAAATCAATACTTGTTGTCTTAAAATGTAATATAACCTAGACTTTCCATGGTTTTAATAAGTTAATACACTGAGAGAAAATTCTAATAAAAATTACGCTGCTATCCTCTGTAATCCGGACTTAAGTGACAAGTTCCTAGAAAATTTACGAGAGAATAACAGATAAAATCGGGTTGACATAGTATTTTTTACTATTCATCCAAGAATTTTTCCGAAACGTTATAGGAACTTTTACTGTACAGCACAGTAAATTTTAATGCTAAGAAAAATTTCCTGTTGATTCAAGGAAAATTTACTTATTCTTCATGAAATTGTACTAATTCATAAAGGAATTTTTACTGTGCCACAACGTAATTTTCTACTGAATTTAGAAGCCGAAGTACATCGGGTGTACGATCGGATTTTTTCGGAAATTGGTACGACTTACGAGTGTTGTTCATAGTAAATTTGCTCGCTGCGTGGTCGCTTACGGAAAGTCTGTAAGTATGACATTTTTATTATTACTGCTAAACATGTGTTTCATGGAATCTTCAAATCGGAGTGCAGTCCAAAGAATATCTATTTCAACAAGAAGGGACACTTTAATACCCTCTCAAAATTCCAACTCATATGCAAGCTCTCGCAAATACACCCAGCAAAATTTCCCATTAGATAAAGCAGCTCAGGGCTACTACCTCTGTAAATACCTATACGAAATGTGGAGAGAGAAATAGTCACCAAAAAGTTCTCACAGATAGCTTTTACAGCGTAAGCTATAAACTGAAGCTTTTTTTATGAACGCTTTTTTAAAGGCGGTCCCGAGCCGGGCCAGTACTAGGCTGCTCAAGTTTACCTCTCCTCGCAATGTTAAGTTATAGGGAAATGCCGAATCGGAGAAGGGAGAAGAGTAGGGTTGCCAGATTTTTTTTCAGCCTATAAGGGGCAAATGCTTAAATAGGCAAAACAATACGGGACTTTAGTTTTTTATCCGGGACAAATAAAAAACAAAATTATATAGTGATATTCTTTATTTTTTGTTTTACATCACTGAGACCACCATGAGCACAAGAGAAATCTTTATTGCATAAGCGACAGGATGCCTGGTACGGATTTTCTTTGACTTGTTTTAAGCAGAAATAGCTATTATCCCAGCTTTGATTATACTTAGTTAGCCTTTTAGCTTTCTTGGAAGGTATTACACTACTACTAGCCTTTTTACCACAGTCACTATCGCTATCACTCAAATCACTCATATTGTAAAATCTTCAATAAATTAATGAATGTCAACTTCAATAAATTAATGAATGTCAACTTTTTAATAATATAAAATAACTGGCGTGTTTACGCAACCGCTGTCTCAAAACAATGACCGATCGATTGACGATTTCTCTCATTAGAAAGAAACAGTAAGAAAGTGAGATATATATTATGCATGAAACAAAAAGGGACAAATAGTTTCATTGTATGGATTAGTGCGCCGAGCGGGAGGGGAAGCAATCAGTGGTCGGTGCCAGCGGCAATCCACTTTACACTACAGACGATCAGCCGAGTCAAAGATAATGTAAACACTACGATTAAAGGAAGTTCGAACGAATTTATGGTTAAATTCGGTGAGCGGAGCACGGTTCGAATACGGGACAGAGTCAGTCCCGCCGGGACATTTTAAACTAAGCCTAAAATACGGGACGTCCCGGGAAATACGGGACGTCTGGCAACGCTAGAGAAGAGGCAGGCAGCACACACCGAGCATGAATACGGACGAGATTGTTTATATTTTTTCATCGTGCGTTTTTAAATGCGGTCCCGAGCAGAATTTCTTTTGTGTGCTGCTCGCTTACGAAAAGTACCGCGTGGTCTTGATTTGTTTGGGAATGTGAAGAAGCTTAAAAGTTTTTGAGTAAAAAAGTGCTTTCTTAGAAGCAATTAATTAAATTAAATTAAATGTGCTTTAGATAAATGATGGGCAAGCATAATAAAATGTGTTTGGTGTGTGGCTGTGGAAAAGGCAGCGTGTAATGTGCTCATAGAAAAGTTTTGTGATAAAACATTTTTGTGAGGTGCACCCTGCAGGAGTATTCCACTTTTCGCCCCAAATGTTTGTCTTTCTCTCACTTATGCTTTCTTTATTACTAACTATTTCTAGCATAAATTCCCATTTCATTCCTGTAACCACTGACATAGAGGAACTGGACTGCTAACCGCCGTCTTACAAACGAGACCATTTTTAGCGCAAGCTCAAACCACATGGCGCAAATCATGCCATTAAAAATTCCCTAAAATACCGCACAATTATGTTTAAAATGAAGCAAATAAAAAATAATTAAGCTGTCATGAACCGATTTCTTTTATATCACGCTTAATTTTAAGTTTTTTCACAAAAATGTTCCTCGCGGCAATCAGCTGCGGTCTTAAGAAAGACAAAGATAGCTATACAAATTATTTTTCTGCCTTTGTCTAACCTTCACATTTCTCGTTTATACCAACCCAAGCTAAAAATTGTATCACAAAATGAAGTAGCCATCTGTTGGACATCGTTAAACTATTCTAACAGCTGATTGCAACGGAAAATGATGAGTTGGCGGGCAACTTGTAAAGGCTGTCGTGGGTAAAAGTGATTTGCAAAAAGCTTGTGTTTACTTTTATTTATCTATTGGGAGTATCAAAAAGATGTATCACACGCGAAGATACTAGAAAAAACCAAAAGAAGTGTACATACATGGCGCCACCTTCATTTGGCTATTGGCCATTTTTTTTTGTAAATTTGTCTGCCTGCGGGCTTAAGAAAGAGCGAGATAGTTAGAATTCGGTCAAAATTTGGTCTTACTTTTGATGTGAGTTTTTGTACGGGATCAGCAGTCCAGTTCTTATATGTCAGTGCCTGTAACGGTACCAAGGTCGAAAAAAGATAAGGAAAAACGTCACGAGTGTCCCCTCTTGTTAATAGATACTCTTTGGTGCAGTCGGACAGGTCAGTTATCCGAAAGTCTTCGAAAGAGTTAGATCATATGCATTTTTTTTCACCGTAATAGTCGTTGACAGAGATGGTTTATATGCTTTATTATATTTTCGATTGGAATTTCTTTACAATATAAATATTTGTAGTTAATATCTTATCCTACTTTCTAATGCATTAAAATATCTACATCAAAATTTACCCAACGGTGCTTTTTTTTTCCTAGACGGAAATTTTACGGTGCCACAGCGTTATTTTATCTTGTGCACATAGTACTTTTACCTATGCCTGTCACTTAAGTCCTGTTTACGGGAGAGCACCGTAATTTTTCTTTGAAAAAATCCTAAAAATTATTAGAATTTTCTCTCAGTGTACAAATCATTAATCCATTGATACAGTGACAAGGATTTTTTTTTGGATTTCAGGGAATATTTAAGTTTTATGATGTTCATTATTTTTAAAAATTTTAAATTTAAATTTTAAAATTTATTATTATTTTTTTTTTTCATGGATATAATAAGGAAATATTCAAACATTTTAACTAATTTAATTCATTTTATTCAAATTATATATACAGTACACAAAATAATGTTAAACGTAATTACTTTCATAAAATAGAGCTCAAAGCTCTGTTTGTTTGTCAAGGAGTTGTATTTGACAAGGAATGAATTTGAAGTTTTACTTACTTTAAAACTATTTAAAATTCGAGTAAAACCGTGTGTTAAGTATTTTGTTAAACTGAAGTATAAACATTTACAACTGAAATATATTAGTGAAATTTGACCAAATATAAATCAGTGAATTCTGTCCGCATAAATTTCACTTTCCACTCGCACTGCATCTTTTTCTAAAACTGTGAATGAAATAGTTCACTCAAGCCATTACCAACGCAACATGACCAACGTGACACATTGTGGCACAAAAAACTTAAAATTCAATCTACTTGGATTGAAGTCATAACTTTTAATCTAATTTTAATTCAATTAATATTGAAAATTAGTCCAAAAAGATTACAGAGCACTTTAACATATATTTTGGATTACTTTTTAATACAAAAATTATTACATTTTTTAGTAATATTCGATGAATATTTACTTTTAATTCGAAGTGGATTGAAAAATGGCTGTAATACAAGCAAAAGATTAAATTTTACTCCAAAATTTTTAACCGTGTACGGAACCCTAAAAATGATGCATTATTCGAGACGCTGAGATCGTAAAAAGCGAAGGATGATTTGAAATTTTTTATTTGCAAGTTTTTATATTCCTCTTATGAGTGTTTTTAATCTCAAATTATTTGTATTTTTAATTTTAAAATCTTATACCTTGTGCTGTCCTTCCCAAAATAACCATTTATATGGGCTTATAAAAAATGAAGATGGTTGGGACAAGACTCTTTTATTTGGGAAGATATCAACGCACATATATAACTTAACACTGGAATTACCATACAAGTGTACTAGATGGCATTTTTTAACATGGACAGTGCTCTCACTGTATTTGCATCGTTTGTATTCCTATTTTACGAAGTTTAATAATAATTTCCTTTACCCTGAAATTCTTGCAGAATCGTATATTTATTTAAAAAAATGTTGACCTTGTAGAAACATAAATATGTACTTTTTATTAGTATTTTGAAAAACTCTTTTTTTTATCAAGCTTAATGTATGTAATAAAGACTTGTTTTTGCAGATAAATCGTCGATTGAATAAACGTCCAATAAATTTTGCTGCAGACTCGCGTAACCCCCAAATTCTCTCATACTTGCTGAAGTCAAGAGATATACCAGTTGATTCAAAATACGCCGGTCTCACACCTCTTAACAGTTTAGCGAAAAATCTAGCGCCTGAAAATGTAGACGATGTTTTTCAATGCATGAAGCAGTTAATCGAATACGGTGCTAATCCAAATATTCCGGATCAGAAGGAAATGACTCCAATTTTGTATGTAATTAACAACAGGAAACTAGACAACGAAAAGAAAAAGGAAATCATAAAATATTTAATCGAATACTCCGAGGTCGATTTGGATACTTTCAGAGATGGTGAAGCAAGGGAGAGACTAAAAAGCCGATTCCCCGATATACAACTTCCGCAGGAAAGTACAGATAGATTGAGCTTTGAAACGTTACTTTCACTCTTAAGAAATGGTCACGAGGAAAAGTTCATACAGCTCTTCAATGAATACCAGTTAAATTTATCGAATAAGGACAACCAGCAAAATATCACACAAGAGCAAAATATAAGTTTGCTTTTTGAAGCCATTAAAAAAGGCTTGAACGAAGCTTTGGAGATCATAATGAAAACTGGAGTAAATATAAATCTCGTAGACAGAGGGAACACCTTAATCGAAATAGCCTGCATATTTGGAAACTGTAAGGCTTTGCAGATGTTATTGGAGCAAGATGAGCTTCAGTTAAGGAAATACGAGAACTTGCTAATCACTGTCATTAAAAAATTGGACGAGCCGACCTACAATAGCTTTTGTGATTACTATGCATGTTTCTACACCCTGCTGGATTCACCCAAAATCGATGTAAATGAGGTTGATCCTTCGGGATCATCTGCTCTGCATTATGCAGTTAAATACAAGAATGAGAAGGCCATTACAGAGCTCTTGAAAAGAGGTGCATATATCGGAACCAGAAGTCGTTTCAATGATATTCCAATATCGGGAATTAATCCTGAGGTTTTAGAAGAGTTTTTTGACAGCTGCATTACTACAAATGGGTTGAAGCCCGGCGACGATAACTTCGAAATTATCATCAAGTATGCGAACCTTATTCCAACCCAAAGAGCTCGTACAAAATCGGATATGTGTGCAATCAATGAAGAAATGCTTCCTATAGAACACATTGCTGACTCGAAAGATTTACGCCATCTGCTGAAGCATCCTCTTATCACCAGTTTTTTGTTTTTAAAATGGCATCGACTTTCCGTGATATTCTACATAAACTTTATACTTTACTCATTATTTTGCGGTTCCTTAGTCACTTATATCATTCTTCACTTTAATAATGCAACGGATGAAGCAATTACAACCACATTTAAAACGTTATCAATTTTGGGACTAGTTTACATGATTCTTCGGGAGGTGATCCAGTTTGTTATGTGCCCGCAGATGTTTATTAGATCAACAGTGAACTTCCTTGAGATTGCATTGATACTTCTAACGATAGTCACCCTATGCAATCCAAACTATGAAAAGGAAACGCAACGAGTTTTGGCCGTTTTCACAATTCTATTAGCTTCCATTGAATTGTGCCTGCTTGTTGGATCCCTTCCAGTACTTTCGATTTCTACGCACATGCTGATGTTACGGGCTGTTTCTTCTACGTTCATCAAAAGTTTTACCTTGTATTCGATTTTTGTAATCACATTCAGTTTATGTTTTTATATACTCTTCGGTAAAATAGAAAATCCAAACGAGAATACTGAGGATAGTGAAGATGGAGAGTTTAATAATTTTGTAAATCCTTTCACTGCTATCATAAAGACTATTGTTATGTTGACCGGAGAATTCGATGCTGGGGACATCAACTTTAATTCTTTCACGAGCTACTTAGTATTCCTCATCTTTGTGGTCTTCATGTCAATTGTGCTGTTCAACCTATTGAATGGTTTGGCTGTTAGCGACACACAGGTGAGTTTAAACATAGATAAATGTTAACCTAAAGAGTAAATGTAGAACTTCATTTTTAATCTTCTGATACTGCGATCGCTATACACTTTTCTTTTCACTCTTACCGACTTTTTTTAGCAATTCCTTGCCGTAGCACAACATTATTAATACCTTGTTTTTTATTGAACTAAATCATACAAATTATAAATAGACCGTCTTATGAAAAAAAATTGAAAGAGCTAATTTTAATTTCAATTTTTATACTAAAGAGCTTTAAGCATAAAAATTGATTAGCACACAAATTCAAAAATAATTGATTGGAGATTGGCTATAAATATGTAGATAAGAAAAAAAAACTTGTCGATAAAGTCCACAGTCGTCTGTCTAGACTTGTAACTCGAATTCAGAATTAATTATTATTATTAGTAACTATTACGCAAGAAGAAAACAAGCAAAATTATAGATAGTGGACTGGTTTTGTTAAGGCAGTTCGACAGTTCTTAAGTAATTAAAAAATTAGCTATTATATTGCAATTTTCAGAGCTTGAACCGCACAAATACAATATTTGAACAATGCGTTCCATTCAGAACATGTATGATGTCATTGCGCGACAGCCTCGATAAGTAATTCCTGTAATTCTCAAAATCCGGCAAACCCCAATAAAATGTTTGGTATCCCGATGTTGGTTTAGATGGCACATATTAGTATTCGAAGTAAATGCTAAGATTTTCACTAAATACTTGAATTTAAGTGAATAAACAACTGCTTTTACTTATCAAAACAGCTATTTACAAGCATCCTTAAATTCAGTTGTGCATACTTTTAAAAGAGCAATGACTGAATTTATTCGTTGATCCATAATTTTTGAAAGTGGTATAAGAACACTTTTTGAAAAAATCGCATGAGAATTACCTATACGTCAAGATTTAACTGAAAAAGTTGTTAAAATGATATGTTAAAATTGTACGGAGACAAAAGGGTATCGACTTAGACACTTCAATGACTTGGAAGATTATTTTGGTTTATATAGGTTCCGCGATGAAAGTGCAATAGATTTCTGAACATTTCTTGAACTCATTTACTTATTTGTCTTCGGTTTACTTACAGGGTGTCCCATAGGAATGTGTGAAAACTTATGAGCCACTATTTTTTAACAAATGGAGAGATCGGTAAAATGTAAATACTTTATAATAAAGGACAGTCGTCATTTTTATTTCATGTCCATTTTATTATAAAAAAATTAATTTAAAAAATTATTTAATATAAAACAATTAATTTAAAAATATAGTGAACTAACGTTACTAATGATATATATTTTCGATATTTTAACCATCTAATCTGCCACAAATATCCATATGATTTCTAAAACTATTAAAATGTGTTCTAACGTTTCATTTGAAATGCCATTGACGACCTTTCCAATGTCTTTAATAAAATCCTCAACTGTTTTTGGTTATTTTCATATCAGAGATCTTTAATGTAGCCCCATAAAAAGAAATCAAATCGAATGAGATCTGACGAGTAATGTGGCTATTCTATTCCTTTTCCCCTAGCAAAGCGTGGGTACCTTAGGCCAATAACTCGATCGCCATAAAATTTTTTGATGATACTTCTTGTGTGCGATGAGGTGCTGCTCCGTCTTGAATAAAAAAAAAAAAGATTTCTCTCTTTTTCGCATGAGAAAGGATTTGGTCTCTAACATCCCTTTGTACTTCTCTCCGGCGACAGAAGATTCAAAGAAATGCAGGTAGATACCTTTTATATAGATGGTTCACATTTCACAAATATATATTATTAATAATTCACGTTTTTTACTATATTTTTAAATTAATGGTTTGTATTAAATAGATTTAATTTTTTTATAATAAAATGGACATGAAATAAAAATGACGACTGTCCTTTATTAAAAAGTATTTACATTTTTCCGATCTCTCCATTTTTAAAAAAAATAGTGGCTCATAAGTTTTCACACATTCCTATGGGACACCCTGTAAATCTGACTTAGAAAAATTAATAACAAATTGCTAACATTGCTCTTCAATTTAGAACAAATGCCTGCAAATCTGGAAATCTGTAGCAAAAGTAAACAGGCCATCAATACAAAACTTTATTTCGGTGTGGTTGTCTTGTTTAAACGACGAGTATGTATAAAATAAAAAATAACGATTTACAAAAAAAAACTCCAGATTTTAGTAGGAAGTAAAAAAGAAGTAATCATTCATCGTTTTTCTTTATGTTGTTCGTAAAATTTATAATTGGAGCATTTGCCCTGTGTTCATCATGTATACTCGTCATTACTTTATTTTAATTACGCACCCCGTAAAGGAAATTAAAAAATAAATTCCGTAGTTTTTACTTTAAACAAATACCTTTACTTAAACTTTTACTTTCAGTAAATGCTTGATATTTGTTCACTTGGACGTATCTATCTAGTTCTTCCATTACCAGAAAGGGCTGTACAAACAGGCTTTATCCGACGATTTAACAACGATGTGAAATATTCACTCAAGCTATTCACATCAAGATTGAGACCAATGCCTGATTTGCACTGGTATGCATACACATACACTGGTTATTGAATGGTGCGCTACTTTTCCGAAAGATTAAGGGATCTTTTTCTCGACCTAAGGTAGCCAAAATCAAACCATGGTTATTTATTAGTACATGTTTCTGTTCTGTATGGACAAAATTGCTGATTCTAATATTAAATGTCTAGTACATCAACTGTCATTTCGTCTCGACAAAACAACTTCAGTAGATCTTTCTATCCTCCCATATTTTGTGATTCCCAGTTAATTTTTGGTAAAAGCTTGATACATGCAAACTTACAGGCAAATGATCTAAGGAAATGTCGAAATTAACTTTAAAGTCTTGTATCAAGTATATAACATCAAACAAAGCTAAATCCAAGTATATAAGGCTCCTTGCGCTGCAATAGAGGTCAATTTTCCTCCTTGATAACTTGCAGTTCTGCCATTAAGAATTCCTCATTCATTAGTCAGATCCAAAACACTACTTTGTTCTTTGAGGTACGTTTCTCAAGAAAGAAGTAGCGCAACCGGATATTATATCATGGTAGCACTATTCAAAAACACTAACATATGCTATTAGCGATCAAAATCTATATAGAGATCATGTAAAGATCGCTTATTAAACTTGCACGATAATGCAATATTCACTTCCAAACTTTCTTTACCCTTTGAAATTTATCTAGAAGATTCGTCAAGCTTATAACGAAGTTAGCAAGTAATTTGCCTTTGTTTTAATCCGTACTTGGAATTTTGCCAAATCGCATAAAGAGTATTAGTCTAAGAGCTGGTCGCCACTTCGACTAAGGTACAGCTACAAGGCTGAAACATTTTGTACATACTATTTAATGTAATTGAAGAAAGAAAATCCACATCTGGCAGGATTATCGCGGTTGCGACAAAAAAAATTTTTTTTTCAAGTTGGCAATTTATTATTTAAAAAAATATACTACTACAAGTCTGGCATCTGGGTATATCGTAATTCACACTATTTTTAACTGTATTTAAAGAAGAAAAATACACCTTCAAGTCTGTATATGATGTTTTATTGAAATCAAATCAATCAGTCCATATTGGATTTAAATTGTTATATTTTAAATTTCAAGTATCCTATAATATAGCTAAGTGTATCAGTTACGTACGTGTAGAAGTTATTGCTTAACATACTTACAAACAATCAGACAGAGGCAAACCCCATGAATTTTATCATATGCAGGGATAATACATATAATTATTGGTAGAACAGAATTATTGAAATCATAAAATTGTAGTCGAATTAGACATTTCTTTGCCTTTTTTATTACTTAGATGAAAACATTTTTTGTTTTTCCGATAATATCTTATAATAAAAATGTTAATTTAGTTTCCTTTGAATTTCTGAAGGTAAAGGAAACATCCTCCTTTGCAGTACTTTTTTACAATGAAGTGTGAACAAAATGTAGAATATAAATGCCAATCATATGTGTAAATATATGGTATATTATATGCTGGACCGTTGATTCAGTACTAAATCGCTCCTCAAAATTGAATCCACAACAGCATATATTTGCATGTTGTTAGTATCAACCCAAGGGCTCAGGGGTGAGCGCTAAAGTGACATTTCCTGCTCTACAGTTGGCAATCTTTCCGGCATAGTTCTTCATTCGTGCAACCAAGTCGGTTCCTTGTTCGAATAAAGTTTAAATCAATTTACATGAACCACGGTTACATGTTGGAGTATGGACTTGACTTGAGATTGAACTAACAGTTCAATTCACGGCAACAGCTTACCTACTTGAGAGCTTGGTTTCGGTTGCATGGCTTTAGTTCAACTCAATCCGACAAGTTAGACGACTTTCAAGTCGACTTGATGCACGTGTTTACTAAGCAAGATCTGAATCCCAGTTTAAAATTATCTCACTTTTCATCCTTCAATCGGCAGTCCAATATTATAAGAGCCGAAAGTTTTCGAAAGTGTTGTAAGTCTATTTTTTTACATCTCATTTTGAGATCTTCTAAAGTTAAATCTTAACGTGAGCATTGTCTTCTTGATTTTCTTCAAAAAGTGGACATAAACCAGTTTCAAAAATAACGTCAGTTGTGTTTGATTTTAAATTAGATTATTAATTAATTAATTAACAACAACGTATGAGCAAAAAGTAATTTAAAGAAGGCTAGATAAAGGAAAATGGCCAAAGTTATTTTCATGTTTCCAAATAGTTATTTTCTTAAAAAAAAAAAAAATCAAAATTGCATATGTAATATTCGAGATGACTCGAGATCAAATACACCAAAAAATTTATATAATAGGTATATAAAACGTTTCGAATTAATTCGAAAACACTTTTAATGCTTAATTTCTACAGGAATATTACATGCAATTCAGCTATTAAACCTTTTCGAATTACATATGTAATTCTCATCCAGATCTCGAAGAGGGTATACTAGTACTAGTATTAAAATATAATACGCCTATTTATTTTACGGCTACCTCTGACCATTTTTTTAAATAGTTTTCAAAAGACTAGTATACTTCACAAAATCTCTTATGCCTACTCTGCAATTGTACCTACTTATTTCTAGCGATGTAGATGTGAAATATAAGAAAGTTCTGTTTGTTCAATCGGGTGTGAAGGACCTCGGATGAAGCTAAAAGAAGCAGTTAAATTTTCCTGTTTTTACTTAGCGCGCAAAATAAATGCTATTTTTCATTATTGATTTAAATTCTATGACCGGCCCACTTTTGGCGCAAATATTTTTGTCAGACTTGAGCTCAATTAGTTTCTTACATCAAAAATTGTTCCTATACTAAATGTGCATGTACGCCAGAACCACATCTAAAACCCATTTGACAATAAGGAAAATGAAGTAGCAATTTGGTTTGTTGGTTCACCTTGGAGAGTAGGCATTAAAGTTAATTTAACACTCAAAGCGTATGAAAGTATAATACAAATAGAAAAATTTTACATTTCTAGGTAATCAAAGCACAAGCAGAACTCAACGGTTGTATATGTCGTACATACCTTCTAGCCAGTTACGAAAAATCTCTTACTGGACGAAACGGACAGGCATCATTCTTCGTTCACCACCAGCCGTTCAGGTCAATCTGCAAGCGACTAACAAATATCTTTCCAAACTACATCAATGGTCAACATATTGCTATTTTACCGAACGATAACAATAAGATCTTAGTACCTGTATCACCTTCCAGGGAAATAGACTCAAATCCATCGAAAACAAATGGCACAGCATTTCTCTACAGAGACTATGATGAAACCGATAGAGAGAAGAAAATTCTTGGTGCTCCGGTGAAAATATTGCCATGCTGCTGCGCTTGCTTTGAAGGCAAGTGCTCCGAAATGGATGTTAGAACTGTTAAGACAGCACTGTCAGTGTTAGAAAAGAAACAACAACTTCAAAAGCAGAAGCAGAAAACATATGAAATGGAGAACAGATTGAAAAAACTCGATGACAAAGTAGACAAAATGCTTGTACTACTTCAGGAGATCAGCGCAAGATGAAGTACTGACAAGTACATAATTTTTAACAAATCTGCTATATTTTAATTAATATATTTTTGTATGATTTTAATAATTATAGAGTAAAAGCATTAATTTAAATAAAAAAAAGGAAATTTTTAATGATTGGTTAAAACAAATTATTTTACTCCAAAAAATACAAGAAATAAATGTTCGCTTCGACAGCTAAATAGAAATTTTAATTTTATCGTTGCTATTATACAAGTAAGTTAAGAAACTCTCGCGATTTTTGTTTAAAATAAAATAAATAACTTAATTTTAATAAATTCTTCGTTAAAGCAAAATTCATCCGTCCGTTCCCTCCAGCATTATCAGCCGAACGTGCTTTGAATACATGAAGCGTTGAATTTATATTTTGTAGAATACTAATATATATAATTATATTATTTTAATTTATTTATCAACATCAACAGGTGTATTACACCATCTGATGTTACAGTTACTATAAAACCAAAGAGACAAGAGAAAGACGATAGTAAATATGTATAATACAATTTTGTAAGAACAGGAAATTACGCAGTCTACTAGGAGGTAAGCAAAAACTTTTCAGAGTCCTTTTATCGAGGTGGAAATCTAGGGAGTTATAATGGTCGTCGTAATTTTGCGACATTGCCAAAACAATAGCCGTAATTAGTTCTGTAATAAGAAACGTAAATGAAGTTCCGACCTTTAGTCGATGGGAAGCACGAGTTAAAATTCACCGGACTTAGAAGATTCGGGGAGATTATAACGCCAGTAACGATATCGTGCATAAACAAAAGACCGGCAATTTTTTTACGCTTGAATTAGACATCAACTCCAATAGTTTTAGTCTACCTTCGTAGGGATAAAGATTTGTAAGGTCATTCCAGGGCAAGTGACGGCTTTTGTACTGCTTCGATGCGGTATACACATCATAATGAGGTCTCCAAATAACTGACACATACTCCAAAGTTGGTCGGTACAAAATAAGGCTTTTAAGACGATAGGGTCGACAAGATACCTCGACCAAAGCTTGATAAGCCTGAGAGTTGAGCTGGCCCGATTTATCCAATGATCAATGTCGTCAGAATAGCCAAATCTGTAATTTATGGATAACCCAAGGTCAACAACACATCTTTGACGGCACAGAGGTGTGTTATGAATTTTATAAGAATAGTCAATAATGAAAGATTTCCTACTACAAGATATGAAATTGGATTTATTAACCCTTTAAGTGAAAATGACGAATCTCACCAGTAAAGATTTTCTGTGTCAAATTCGACTTTGACGAGTTCTTCTAACTTGTAATAAAACATTATTATTATCATTGCTTTATAACTTCACGCATAGATTTGCGCTAAATTGAATTGTGTGCACGCCCACGATTCTTCGAAATTAAATCGTAAGGTTAATATTTAAGTCCATGTGATTCTCCGAACATCACGTATCAAAGGTAGTGACATCTTCTTGAAGGCTTACGGCGTCCTGAGCAAATTCAATCCGGCAGACGATTTTTAAGTAGTCCGCATAGACTAGAATATGTGAATTGAGTATAAGAGGATATAATTCGTTAATGAAAATGGCAAACAATAGAGACATACAACCGAAAAAAGGTTGGAAAAGCTGGAGAAAATTTAACTTTAAAAGAACGGTCACTTAGATACAACTTAAACCAATAAACAAGTTTATTTGAAAAGCCAAGTCGCAATAATTTAAAAATTATTGTTAGGTTTATACAATCCGTATGTTTTTTCTCATTTTTGTTGAAACAATTATCCTGGTTTGATTGAGATGAACCTCTCGCATCATCTCGAGTAAGGAACAATTCTTCTACTTCTTTATTTGCAATTTTTTCGGAAAGGCATTATTAGTTATTTCTCCGAACGGTGGTATTTCTAAGTTCAAGTTAGTATGTCGCTTGGAGATGATGTACTCGTACTCTTGGTATCGACCTATCCATTTAAATCATTAAAGCGTTGCCGGATGAATTTGCTTCGATGGATGGAATATGATGATTGTTAATTTTACTGCAATTATCCAGCTTGCTTCCGAATCAGCTTAGTCAAAGCCTTGTAAAACAACAGAATCTTTAACATATGACTGATTAATTATTATTCATCATTTGGTCCGATATTAGTAGATATGTGCCCACAACCACCAAGAAGATGTTCATTCGATTAATAGGTTGAAAATAGCTATAGTTATTTTTATTTTTTACTACCCTAAGATTTCGCTTGTTCATTCTGAAAGTGAATTCAGCTTTAAGGGCAGCTGAGTCTATATTACAATTTAATAATTGGTAAACAAATATCATATCTGCAATCTCTCGACGTTTGTGCAGAGAGTGTATATCAAGAAGCATCAGACGATCATTATAAGGTGGGGAAAGAACTGGATTGCTCCAAGGTAAATCCTTAAGAGCGAATCTGACAAATTTCCTTTGCACAGATTCAATACAGGCAGAGCTGTAAAATATTACATTACTTTGGAATGCATTAACGTAGACATTACCGTTACAAATAATGCAATCTAAAGATGATTACCAGTACCATTACTAGTAATGGTAATGAAAGAAAATCGAATTACCATTACAGTTACTGGTACTGGTACTTCACTATTACTGTAATCACATGAGCATTACTTAGCATTACTTGACATTACTAACATTTCTCGGAATTACGTTGCATTACAATACAGTACTTTGCATTACTATATATACATAATAAGAAAAGCCAATTTGAAAGTTTTTTTACATTTTCGTAACATATGATTTTATATGAATAAATATATATTTTAATATTCATTCAAACATGTTTATTGTAATAATTTTGAGTAAGGCTGAGTACTACTACTATACTGAGCAGTAAGCAATGCTGGTAATGGTTACTAATGCTAAATAATGCTCATGTGAGTAAGTAATGCTAGTAATGGCGAGTAATGCTAAGTAACGCTCATGTGATTACAGTAATGGTGAAGTACCAGTACCAGTAACTGTAATGGTAATGCAATTTTCTTTCATTACCATTACTAGTAATGTTACTGGTAATCATCTTTAAATTACATTACCTGTAATGGTAATGCATGTTACTGAATGCCATTTTTTACAGCTCTGAATACAGATAATATGAACTTGATAATATGGCACCCAAACATGACTCAAGTATTCAAGAATTAGTCCAACAAAAGAAAAATAAAGCTATTTGAAGACAGCCCTATTGGAAAATTCAAGGAACCATCTTTTGATGAATCCCAACATAGAACTGGCCTTAGTTACCATAGTGTTAATATGCTCAATGAAGTCCAGTTTGCAATCCAGGATAACTGCCAAATCACGGACAGAATGAACACATCGCAAAGCATAATTTGATAAGGTATAATCGAAAAACAGGGGGTGACGGCCTGTGCAGAAAGTCATGATTTTGCATTTACTAATATTCAGTTCTAAATTGTGAAAAATATTATGAAAAATGACTTTCGCAATTTTTTAAATCGCAATAAATCACAAACAAAAAATGTATACGAAAAAAGTTATAGACATCTTTTTTGTAAACAATCCACATGCTCTATAAATTTTATATCAACTATTTTTAGAAAAAAATCACCGTTTTTTACCATCTAGCACAGACCGGATACATGGGGACTTCTGATATTTCATTTAGAATGATGATTTAAAGGTTTGTAAACATTTTCAGCCCCATCGGAATTTTTCCGATGTTGAATTTCTATCCAGACTGGACTATATTATTTGTTGGCAACAAATGAAAAATGTGTAAATTACGTGAAAAAGCAATATCATGCTCGAATTATTTTTATTTGTAACTTTTTAATTGGAATATCTGCCTCTAAATCACTCCAGGCACAACATTTACTCAAAACTTCAGCTAGCCACATGCAGGTTGGTAACTACGCATTGAATGTGTAAATGATCACTTGACTGTATGTACACATAAGGATACAACTTATCCAAAGAAAATCAAAATCGTGGAATTAAAATTCTTTTACCTGTCCGCTCGGCCCTTTGGTCAAAAGCTGTATTTACCCTCTTTATATAACTTTCCACGATAATTCTGCTCTTGAAACTTTAAACGCATTTTTCTCGAAATATAATTTTCTAAAAGTGTCATGGTCCTAAAAAAAAAAACTATTCAACCGATTGCTTTGAAATTTATATATGTTCTTCTACACATTAATAGTTATCGTCCGTACCAGAATTGCTTATTTTCGAAAATATTAATTTAATTTTAAAAAATATATATAATAAATGTAAAATAAGAAACAAAAAAAATTTTTTTTACAGTTTAAGATACAAATAAAAACAAAAAATTAAAATGATTGAATTTTATTGTCTTATAAACAAAAATTCCCTAAAAAGATGTCAAATTTATGCGTTCACATGAGAATACCCCCTTAACCTCCATACAAACGAGTCATTTGTTGCTCCCCATAGGAAGCACTCACAGCAATTATTTCGTAGTTGCTATCACAAATCCAGAATTTTAAATTATAATAATATAGGGTATTCACTTGACCAATATATTATGTCTAACAAACAGAATTTATACTGTGAAAGCCCTTTCTATTAAAAAAACATGTGCTCATTCTCCTGGGGTCTAAGTATATGAGAGCCATTAATGCAGCCTATTATTCCAGGTAGTTTATATTTTTGATAAAAGTACTTTTTACTACAAGTGTAGTAGCGCATTGAAATATAGCGAGGGCACAATATCTTTTCTGTTTTATCTATCACTTCAGACAATACAAACGATACTGTTGGTTGAACCATCCCTATTAAAAAATTCGCTCCAGTACATCGCTGATAGCTACCACTAGCCAATAAATTAAGGGTTCCTGCGAGTTTTAAAATCGGTAGTACATATTGCAGAACAACGACTTCCTTCTGAAACATCCAAAACTTCTAATACTTCTTGGAAAGCTTCTTTGGTAAACCCAAATTGCATTTGGAACCCCAATATTTTAAATAAAAGTTCTGTTAAATATACGCCGATTTTACATAAATTTTTACTTACTAAATTTCAAAAAGATCCAGAGGTTTGCTTTCATCCCTTAATTTCAGTCTTTTAACACCCAAATTGCGTTTTTCTTACTCATCACTACTTTCACTGACACATAAAAAACATTTTGAAACCTTTACCCCTTTTCAATATTTGAAACGATGTATTATTAATACATCAATACATATTGATACATACAATATTATTAGAATTGTGTTTATTAGAAGTGACAGTTAAATTTCGGAATTATAATGTATTACTCGACAGGCAATGCTTTTTTTCGAAGTCGAACGAGATACACAATTCCGCAAAGAAATCGAAACGACTTCAAATGAAGGCGAATGCGATCTATGGCGAATTGACATTGTCGGGTTTAAGCGCACATTTCCGGCAACAAGAGGCTATACTACCTTGATCAACAAGTTTCAGGAATTTATTCAGGACATTTAAAATACAAGTTTATTTATCAAAATAGACATTGTCCCCTACAAAGTACTATCCATCAACTGCAACGCACTTATGCCAGCGTTTGATCCAATCCTCGAAACATTTTTGATACTCCTTTCTTAGTATGGCCATCAGAACCGTCTTCGATTTCTCCATTACCTCCCTTGGCTGCTGACGTCATACTCATAGACCTACGTCTCGTCTCCCAGTAATTATGCGTTGGATGAATGTTGAGTCAGCCATCGAAATCATGTCTTTCGCGAAGTGAACGCGGTGCCCTTTTTGCATGAAATTCAGTTCTTTCGGCACCAGCTTTGCAGCGATACGTCTGAAGCCTAAATCATTAACCAAAATGCTTTTAATGGATCTCGCCATGTTCAACTCATCTGCCAGCTCTCTAATGGTCAATTTGTGGTTTTCGGCAATCATTTCTCTGATTTTATCGATGTTTTCGTCGGATTTCGATGTCGAAGGTTTGCCACTGCGTTCGTCATCCTCGATGGGCTCACGCCCTCTGAAGCGTTCGTACCACACATAAACGTCTGTTTTCGATAGAGTATCGTTGCCGAAACACTTATTCAACATTCCCAAGGTCTTCGCGCCGTTGAATCCGTTTTTAACGCAAAGGCTATAGCGGGATAAGGTGGTGAAAATTGCCCCCAGTGGAATCGCTACGACGGGTGGCGCTTTCGATAGGTTGTGTCAAAAGATGCCTCCATGCCAGTTTTTAGCCCTCTAAGTCTACAGTTACCGGTAAAATCGGTTTCGCCCCTTTTTTCGAAAATAAATTCTTACGGCCGCAGTTTTTATCCAAAAATTCTGAAAATTTCCACAAACCTTTATGTTTATGTTACCAATAATCGTGGATTTTATTTTTATTTTTACCTTTAAAATTAGGGTCAAGAGAGCCATTTTAATTTTTCAAATTATATTTAGGTTAGGAACCCTATATTTCGCCAAGTTTTAAACCATTGTTTTTTAAGTCTTTTTTTCCGTTCTTTCGAATGGCGGAATCAAAATATCGAATTTCAGGGTGCGTCATTCCGAAAAATCGAAAAAACGGTTTTTTGTTTTTCATTTTTTTCCACTTATTTAAGGCATAACCTCAAAATTCAAGAGCGCAATACTTACCCATACAACCAAAAATAGTCCAGGACTCATTATCAGTTGAAAACATGATTGCAGGATCGATTTTTATGTTTTAAAAATTGAAAAAACTAATTTTTTTTGGTATTTTACCGATTTACTTGATATATAACCTTGAAATTAAAGAGCGCAATGATCACCCATATGTCCACACACACTCTAAGACTTATTTTTAGGTGAAAACATTCTTTTCGTATCGAGTATTACGTCTCAAAACTAAAAAAAAACTAAGTTTTTTGACATTTTAGCCATATATTTAAAGCATAACCAAAAAAAGTCCTAATACTTGCGATAACGTTCAAGGACTCATTCTTAAGTGGAAAAATTGTTGCAGTATCAAATAGTGGCCCTTATTCTGGTTGTCACGTCACATCCCATGTGACGTGAGTCTACGGATTCGGTATTCTCGTTGTCACTCTGAGTGACAGTTGTCGGTATATATCGACAAATATCGAGAGTCGCAGTATTCTCGTTGTCACTTGAAGTCGGTATACACCGTCCCCAAGTGACAATTTTAGTCGGGACCGAATCTGTAGTGAGAGTGAGGTGATGGACAACGAGAACACGTAAATAGGCCGTTTTTTTACTGGAAAATAACACAATTTCTTTTTATTTTTAATTATAGCGTTAAAATAACGAATAAAATACAATTTGAACGCTTAGTCGGTAATATGGAAAAAAATGTAACCGTTGCCAGAGGTATAAAATTGTCTGGCGAGTTTAATACAGACAGGGGCAAATATTTTGAATAGCTTGGGTTCTCCTATTCGTACAGCAATAGCTTGGCAATAGGTACTATTAACATAATAAAATATGTGGGAATTTTATACAACCTTCATGTCAAATACGTTTAGGTATGGAGCGACTATAAACTCAAAATTAAAAGAAAACTGGCCTACAATAAAAATTCCTTTGGAGGAATCTATTGTAAATTTATTGCAATTTAATAAGGGAACGTACCCATACTACGTGACCCGTTCAAGGGGGAGGGGGGTCTTCAAGATACCACGCTTGGTCACAGAGGCGGGGGAGGGAGCTTAAGTTTTCGTCACGTAGTCAATATCCTCTAGGGAAATCACGCGCTTTTTCGAACTATATTGAAACACGGCACGCATCGTTTAGCGCTTTCTAAACAAATATAAGCCAAATAAATGTTTTGTAGCTCTCTGTTTGCAAAAAGTGATTTAAAACCACATTTATGAATTATGATGACAAAACTATATGGGGAGGGGAGCGTCTAGGCATATACTACGGGTGGTTACTGAAGGGGGGAGAGGAGTAAAAAATGATGTCACGTAGTATGGGTACGTTCCCTACAGCTGTTCATCAAGATGGGAGGACTTTTCGCAGGCGACAGTTTCGAGGAGTCCACAAGAAGTCAATCGAGGTGTTGAAGGCATGGAATGTCCATCAATTCCCTAAGAACAACTTGATCCTCTGCCTCAAGAACAACCTGAACCTCTTCAACAGAGCTCATCTTTCAATTTTAGTTTTTGTTGTCCACAAATTCTTCAATCACAAGAATCAATGAAACGTCAAAGCAAACGATACTCGATTCAGGACTCACTTCATATGCTCCTCACGTCACCCGACAACGAGAATATCGAATTCGAGGTGAGGTGACAACGACAGTGAGGTTTGTCACTGAAGTGAGGTGACAACCGGAATAAGGCCCAGTATCAAAAATCAAAATTCTCTTTTCCAATATTTATTTGAGGCGTAAACTCAATAGCTAAAATGATAGCGTTCTCCGGTACCCGGGCTATTTTTTTGCCAAGGATAGATATCTTTCGAAAAATTGTTTTCCATGTCATGTGATATCATATTCTCTCTTAGTGTCGTATTACATTTTGCGTTTAAAGCATTAGACTCATGCAACAGATCATTCGAACCAAGAGAATGTTAGCCTATGGCGTTTCGTATTTAGCCATACGGCTTGATATTCCCATTCGATTATTTAACTATTATTAATAATCAGATAAATCAATTTGCGCGATTAATATTTTTCTTATTCACTTGTAAACTACTAAAACTAAAAACAGTGCATTATATATGACGGCGGATGATATTTAATGTTCGGAAGAAGTTTTCAAATTCCCCTAAAAGGGAGGAATGTGAGGATCCCAACAAATTATTGGTCCATTCAATGATATTGAGTAAAAACCCAATTCTATTGGCTACAGTGGTATCTTGCGCCATACCTGTGACTGTGCTAATGGGTTACGTATTGTCGGCTCTTCCTCCCATATTGCTGCTGTCATTTATTATCTAGCTATAATAAAAGATATTAGACCATCTAAGATACTCTGAAATATTTTCAACTTCAGATATTAAGTAAGTCATAGAAAAAAATAGTGACGAAGATTGCGAATATAGAGACGTTGTTTACTGCAGAATAAAACATTATTATTTTTTATTAAATACATACTGTTATAACTATGTTTTTACTACATATATATTTAATAATATATACATTTATTTATATTTTGATAGAAATCGGACTTGTTTTTTTATATCATTGTACTATATATAAACGTTATTCCAGCCTAGATTGAAAATATATCGTTATTTCATGCAAATAAATTAATAATATGAAGTTTCCCTATGTTTCATGCGTTGCCATGTTTGTTAAGATTCTAGTCGATATTGCAACAATTTTCCTACTTAAGAATGCGTCCTTGAACGTTGTTGTAACGGCAAGTATTAGGCCTTTTTATGGTTATGCTTTAAAAATATACGGCTAAAATGTCAAAAAACTTATTTTTTTGAGTTTTGAGACGTAATAATCAACACTAAAAGAATGTTTTCACCTAAAAAAATGTCAAAAAACTTATTTTTTTGAGTTTTGAGACGTAATAATCAACACTAAAAGAATGTTTTCACCTAAAAATAAGTCCTAAAGTGTGTGTGGTCATATGGGTGAGCATTGCGCTCTTTAATTTCAAGGTTATATATCAAGTAAATCGTTAAAATACCAAAAAAAATTAGTTTTTTCAATTTTTAAAACATAAAAATCGATCCTGCAATCATGTTTTCAACTGATAATGAGTCCTGGACTATTTTTGGTTGTATGGGTAAGTATTGCGCCCTTGAATTTTGAGGTTATGCCTTAAATAAGTGGAAAAAAATTAAAAACAAAAAACGGTTTTTTCGATTTTTCGGAATGACGCACCCTGAAATTCGATATTTTGATTCCGCCATTCGAAAGAACGGAAAAAAAGACTTAAAAAACAATGGTTTAAAACTTGGCGAAATATAGGGTTCCTAACCTAAATATAATTTGAAAAATTAAAATGGCTCTCTTGACCCTAATTTTAAAGGTAAAAATAAAAATGAAATCCACGATTATTGGTAACATAAACATAAAGGTTTGTGGAAATTTTCAGAATTTTTGGATAAAAACTGTGGCCGTACGAATTTATTTTCGAAAAAAGGGGCGAAACCGATTTTACCGGTAACTGTAGACTTAGAGGGCTAAAAACTGGCTTGGAGGCATCTTTTGACACAACCTATCGAAAGCGCCACCCGTCCTAGCGATTCCCCTGGGGGCAATTTTCACCACCTTATCCCGCTATAGCCTTTAATACAAACTGGTTGATGCAAAATCGATTCCATTTTTTTTAAACTAATAAAAATCGAGGGGTGTAAAGATGGCGTCACTTTGGCAATTTGGCTAGGATATCAATAACATGTGGCAATCCTACAAAAAACTCAAATCGGGTGACTGACAGCACCACACAGTCGTTTTCCTGAAACTTTGTGATCAAGGTGGTACCAAAGAATATCTATTTCAACAAGAAGGGACACTTTAATACCCTCTCAAAATTCCAACTCATATGCAAGCTCTCGCAAATACACCCAGCAAAATTTCCCATTAGATAAAGCAGCTCAGGGCTACTACCTCTGTAAATACCTATACGAAATGTGGAGAAAGAAATAGTCACCAAAAAGTTCTCACAGACAGCTTTTACAGCGTAAGCTATAAACTGAAGCCTTTTTTATGAACGCTTTTTTAAAGGCGGTCCCGAGCCGGGCACCAGTACTAGGCCGCTCAAGTTTACCTCTCCTCGCAATGTTAAGTTATAGGGAAATGCCGAATCGGAGAAGGGAGAAGAGGCAGGCAGCACACACCGAGCATGAATACGGACGAGATTGTTTACTTTTTTTTATTGTGCGTTTTTAAAGGCGGTCCCGAGCGGAATTTCTTTTGTGTGCTGCTCGCTTACGAAAAGTACCGGGTGAGCCTGATTTGTTTGGGAATGTGAAGAAGCTTAAAAGTTGTTAAGTAAAAAAGTGCTTTTTTAGACGGAATTAATTAAATTAAATAAAATGTGCTTTAGATAAATGATGGGTAAGCATAATAAAATGTGTTTGGTGTGTGGCTGTGGAAAAGGCAGCATGTAATGCGTTCATAGAAAAGTTTTGTGATAAAAGATTTTTGTGAGGTGCACCCTTCAGGAGTGTTCCACTTTTCGCCCCAAATTTTTGTCTTTCTCTCACTTATGCTTGCTTTATTACTAACTATTTCTAGCATAAAATCCCATTTCATTCCTGTAACGGTACCAAGGTCGAAAAAAGATAAGGAAAAACGTCACGAGTGTCCCCTCTTGTTAATAGATACTCTTTGGTGGTACTCTCGGCTTGGCGCACAGGACGAGCACGAGGACAACTTTAGTTATCAATTAGCATGCAAATCTCACGAACTTTTTCCACATAATTGCGTACACCAGGCGCTGTTGGTGCAAAATTCGCACTTTTTCGGCAACACAGCGCTCTTTTTGGAAATAAGTTTTCAATATTTCCCAACATTACTCAAGCGTTAATCTATTCGTTTCGTTCGGCGGCGATATAATACTGTTTCTGTTAGTTTTTTGAGCGCGAAAGAGCTCTGTGTCAAAACAACATGTAATTTAAAAAGAACCTCGGGGCCCACCCTATATATGAACATCTTTACTTTTCAAAAACAAAGGAAGAAAACAAAATGCCTCAATTGCTCCAAAAGCAAGAAAGTCGGGAAATATAAAAATATGTAGGCGTTTAGAATTATTATTATATATATTTAATTTTTACACATATTAATCTATTAATTTATAATATTCTCTTAACAATATTTCTCACTTAAAGTTCATGTTTCTTTCCCTACAACGTTATTTGTAACTGTTATCATTTTCCTGACTTTAAGTTACATCTACTTTCTTAATATTTCACCACATTTTCGATTTCAATATTTGCCAGGTGATTTCTCCACTTCAAAGAAAAATTCGGTTTTATATATGCCACCTAACACATAAACTACACTTATACGACATCTGTTTTTCTTTTTCCTTATCTGATTTCTGTTATACCATTTTAAATTATTGTTTTTTAAATTATTTTTTTCGGCTTAACTTATTTTCAAAAATGTTTTCATCACAATTTTTTTAAACTCTCCTTCCTCTTAGGGCAATTTTCATTTCATAGTTTGTTTATGTTTGAGAAGCCTTTGTTCGTTCGTATTCTTCTCTCCCTTGTTTTCAAAATATTTATCATTTTACTTAACTATTGTTTTTTATTTTCAAAGAAAAATCACGATTTATTGTATTTTTTAATAAATAATTTATTTTTCTTAAATTGTTTCGCCAAGTTTTTTTCTTTTGAAAATATCCCTCGGTATATATAGTTTTTCTTAATGTTTTCAGTAAATATATAATCTCTTATGTACCTAAATAATTTAAACATTTAATATAGCTGCACGAAAGTTGTACTTTATAGGCTGCATACATTAGAAAACGATGAAATTCTCAGCTGAGGTTCGTCTCCACCTCTAACTGTAGTAGTATCCAGCCCATAAATGTTTCGATTAAGATTATAAAGATTTCTTGTTTTGAATCTTCCTCTAAATACATTTTTTTTCACTTTTGTGATGAAAAAATAAAACGTTCTTCTATGAAAAATTCCCCATATTTTGTTCAAAATAAATTTGTTAATGCAAAGAGAAAGGCAAAGGACAATAAGGAGAGCAAGTAACAATCCAAATTTTCCATCACCATTAATTATGATTGGTTAGACCTCTTGAAGATAGAATATTTCAAAAACTATATTTTTCAGACATTAATTCTTCAAGACTATGATTACATTTACGCGAAAAATAATCATACTCCTTTTCGTTTTTTTTTAATAAAAACAATTTAGAACTGAATTTTCTCAATATTAATGGAAAATAAAATGTCTAATGTTTCTCAACTCTTAAGAAACAGTTATATAAAAAAATACTTTAAACGGAAGATCCAACTTCAAAAACGCTGCTTTGAATTTCCATGAGCCCACAGGAAAATCAAAAGCAATAACCATTAAACATAATTTTCTTATCTCTTCGCATTGAACAAATTACGTTTTACTATATTTCTCTTGCATACAATACACATACAAAGGATACATTATTTCACATAACATTACCACTATTATTATTATCCACATGGTATTACACTTTCTAAGAATAATAATAAATCGGCTATATCGCCTTAGCGTACTTAATAGTTTCAAATAGTGTTTTAAACGTAACCTCTAATAATTCATCATTTCGCTCAAATAAATCAACATACAATTAGCATTCATGTACACATAATTTCAAAACATTTTTTATTCTGTTCGTTTCATCAAACGATGTGTGTTCCGGCTTTTACGCGTTTATACTTGTAGGTACATCTACGTAGTTTGGAACACATTATAGGTATTCATTTCACTACGTAACAGCGTGTAACAATTTAGAGGTGAATGGACTACATCAAGAACGCGTAAATTATAGTATAAAATAATTGCAGGATGTTTTTTACATTTGCGGCAATCCAAATTAGTGCTTATTCTGAATATATAAAGAAATGATGATGTCGAAAACAGTTAAAAAGAAAATATATTAGATTTGTCTATATGCCATAATATTGTTTGTCGCATTTTGAGATTTTAATGTTTATAAACATAGGCAAAAGAAATTTTTATTTCTTTTCAGAATGTTTTCTGTTATTAAAAATTAAATCAATATAGCAAAAAACTTATTTTCGGTTTTGTTGTCGATTTATAGAATTATTTTATTTTAGTATTTAGAGAATTATCAGGTATTAATATAATGTGCTTTTAATAGAGAGACAAAGGACCCTTATTGCCAAAACACATGTGAGTACACTATCTAATATTATTTAATACTGCTCTATATGACAGGCTATTTGTGAAAGAAATTTAGCTGACAAAGAAACAGAGCTGTGTCTAGTGCACTAACAATAAATTTTTTAGGTTGCGATTACGCTATCGCGCAGCTGATGATAGTTTAACTACTACAAACTTTTACAATCCAACTTTCAACCTGCTAACTAAACCAGTTGTTTCCTAACATGCTCCCATGAACTTTCACGGTTGTTTGAAAGAGTGCGATCTTCAGTCTAACCACTCTGAATAAATCGCATTTTAATTTAATGTGCTATCTGGCACCAATTTAACTTTCATCAGCTTAACTGCAGCCTTATATTGATAGTACAATTAAAAATCCCTATTACTAAATTGTCAAATGATTGAATCAGTTTCACAAAATTCACTACTGATTATCAAGTTTAAAGCACTGTAAATTCATTATCACTAAATTGTTACTACATTCTATAGATAATTAATTTGCAGTGCTTTATTATTTAACCATTTAGTGATAGTGAATTTGCGATGCAATAAACTTGCACAATGAATTGATAGTGAGGTGGTAGTACATTGGCGAAATTGTACACCACACACAACTCTGCCAATAAAATACGAAAAAAAATTGCCTCTAAAGTGAAATGTAATTAAAACATCTGTTTTTTAAATTTTTCAATACAGAACAGATTTATTGGAACCTTCCACACAATTTATGTATCCAGGAAAATTTCTCCAAAAAATTGCAGAAGATCGCCTTAGCTTAGTTTCATAAATTACTTTCCGATAAAATCTTACGCAAGATTCTATTTGCTGTCATGTGAAGGTAAAATCCAATCCAGTAAATATGTTTTCAGATTAAGTTGCAGTTTATCCTCGATAGCTTGTTGTGACATTGCTTAATTTAACAGAAACTAAGCATATCTAATCAATGATCATGGCTTAATGAATCTATGTAAATTATTAAACACTACAACAACCGTGCCCTAAAATACCGTTAACGAAATTCCCTTTAAAAGAAACTAGATTTTATACTTTTTCTCAATGAATTTCTGCGTTATTTCTTTAGTAATAAATGTATAGGTACTGTAAACATTATAATGAAATAAAGTTACGAAAAATCAAGTGTTACAGCCATTGAACGGAACATTGAAATTAAACTGTTTTAGCAAATTAATAATAATTGTTTCCAAAAGACAACAAAAGCCATAAATCTATCCGATCTGAATTTTGCTAACATTGCCAGACTAATGGGAGCCCACACGATAAACTGGCCAATAGGAAAACACGCAGCCAAGGTAGCCAATAATAGCTGCTATAGTCGCATTGCCTTTGCAAATGCCCAGCGTTGGCCGACGCCAGTTTCAAGGCAACCTGAACGACCTTAAAGAGACGTCTAAAGCGAAAATCGGAGACATAATTCACTTTCTGAATTCCATGGGTTTGATCCGATCTCTTTCTGTAGCTGTCGAGTTTCTAGCAACCAGATCATACAGTAATATGGTATTTAATAGCGCTAATTTGATTTAGACCAGGGTCGAATAGCCACTTTAACCAACCAGACAAATCAACTCTGCAAATTAGCAAAGATAGTTGATGCATGAAGAAAATCCATTCGAAAATTCTGTCTGTGGAAACGACAGTGCAATATATGGCTATAGTGGAAGGTTCTGATCCATATATTAATATTCTCTATAAGGTATAAAAATTGTGGGAGAAGAAAAATGAAATGTTATAAGATTAAGTATTTTTTTCACTTAACATTCTGTAATATCCTTAATCCTTTCGGTCCTACCGACGCCTATAGTTGGCATCCACAAAACATTCTCTTTGTAGGACCGCCGCCTAAAGTCGACATCCGCACAACATTCTCTGTATACGACCGCCGCCTAAAATTGGCATTCACAGAAAGCTCTGTGGGTACTATCGCTACCTGTACCCCGAATGAAAATCCGCATAGATGGAAAGCTCTATGAAAACCACTGTCGTGAAAACTTTCTCGTATAGGGCATGTATAACTGCGGCCAACTATGCAATTCCAAAAGAGTTAATATAGATGTATATGCCGACTCCCACAATTTTCAACTTGATATGATAAATAATATTATTCTATTCACTAAGGTCTTTCATAAGCTTCATATTTTATCACTGTATCAACATATTTTTCCACAGGTTCAAATTGCCCACTCTCCTTTAGTTTTGGGATCAACAATTTATTTCTCAACATACCTACAATTATTCTCTAAATACCATATGTTTATTTATTTTTTTTATTGTAAACCAATTCGTCATGGAAATATAAGTAGCTTCCTTAAAATTGTCTCTTCTACTTCACCGAATGGGTAAAATGGAATCTCACACAGCTGCTCCCAGCTATATTTGCTTTTCCTGCTTCATTCATATCTCTTCTTAGAAGACTTACGTTAAAATATAATGTTATAAAGCTTTTCTTTTGGCGTTATAAATAAAATTAATGATATTATTAACAACTAATGTCAGAGTTAAATAAAAGCAATAATTTATTGAACTAAACTTCTCCCCTCTCAAGTGTAAATATTAATCGAGGGAAAACTAAGAACCAAGAATACATTCACGGTAAAATTGAACTCTATAGTCTACACAAAAAAACAAAAAAAAAATTTGTTTTGTCTCCTTATAAAGGTAGGCATTAATATAAATTAATAGTTTTACTAAAATTTTATAAATTTATAAGTTAAGTATGTTTAAGCATCAGTGGTAATTGTTTACGATTTTACAGTATGGAAATGAGTTTTATCGACTTTACAGTATGGAAATGAGTTTTATAAATAATAAAAAATAAGTTGCGAATTAGTCAAAAACTAACAAAAGTTTCCAAACTCAAGTCTGTTACTTAAATGTAACAACGTTTTTTAAAGCAATTCTCCGTATTCACATGGCTTCTTTTGTGTAAAGATTCACTGTAATTCGTAAACGCTGCTCTCCGCTTAAAAAAAGCCTAAAAGAGAAAAAATTATGTCGTTAATATATTAAGTCATAAAAACATTCACTAGAAATACATTTGTAAAAAAAATTATCAACCGAAAAGTTTATGACAAGAACCGAAAGTAACACTGCCTGCCTTGCGGCACAGAAACTTAGAAGTTATAATTTGGGGTTTGTTAATTTGTTTTTACTATTTATTTATTCATTCAAGGATTCATCAACAACTGACTACTACAATATTTAGATAAATTAAACCTTAACAAAGCTGATTGTTTAAATTGCGCTTAGTTAAATTAAAACAAATGAGATCGAATTTCCTATTGAAACGACGAGACATTGCGGAGGTTGGCATGTGCATCCCGTAATTAGTACTATGTCGAGAAACATGGACCCAAAAGAGCGAGGAGGAACTGAAATATTGAACGATGAAAACAATCCAGCAGAATTAATACTGCCCTGCATACAGTCAAAAGCAAAAGTCATTCTGGCATTCTTACGTCTATCCTCGAAAGAGAAGAAAGAGAAAAGCCTAATCCTATTTTCATAAGGCGGAAGTGCAGAGTGATTGTCCCAATGTAAACCACGAAATGCAAAACGTACAAAACTATGCAAGACGGCTCGATGCGGTTGATATGAATCGCATGGAAAGGAGACCAAACCGGACTAACGTATTCCAATATAAGGCAGACAAAATTGCAAAAAAAGAGTTTCTTTATAGTAGAATTATTAAACTCCTTAGACTACCTCTTACCAAAACCCAAAGCGGAGTTACCCTTGGTAATAATAGCGTCGTAGTGATCATAAACGAGAATTAAATAATACACGATAAACTAGAATTAAATAATACACCCAAATCCTTGGTTTTTTCGAGCTGGAACACATAACGGTACATTTGCTTATATTTAAGGGTAAACAGTTAATAAAGTACCAATAATAAAAAGTGTCTAAGTCAGAAATTAAAAGTTTGCATTTGATACAATACGAAAAATGTTGGCGTCATCTGCATAGCAAAGAATGCGCGAATTATTTAATAATAAAAAGACATAATTAATGTAAACAATGAAAAGCATTGGTCCGAACTGACTACCCTGAGGGACGCCTGATGTGCTATTTGTTTCATTAGAAAGAGCGATACGAAAACTAACAACTTGTGTACAGCCTAATAGGTAAGAAGAAATCCAATTAATAAAAGAAAAATGAAATCCTAAGAGAGATAATTTAAAAATGAGAATTTTATGATTAATACTATTATTAAAATCTGTATAAATGCAATCAACCTGCTGTCCGTTTTCCAGGGCAGACGTGCATAAGTTGGAAAACTCTAATAAGTTAGTCGTGGTAGATTTCCCTTTAATAAAACCATACTGGAAAGAGCCCAGAAAGGGTTTGCAGTGAAAACTTAAAACATCGCAAATTAAAGCTTCAAGAATTGTTGCTATGCAACGTAATTTAGCAATAAGTCGATAGTTACTTATATATATATATATATATAAATAAATAACACAGTACAGCAACAATAGAATTACAGTGTTTTACAAAAATTGAAGGAATGCCATCCGGACCACACGAGAATGAGTCTGGTAAATCTATATATATAATCTTTATCTTTATAATCTTTATTTATTCGCAATGAGACATACAATGTCTATTAATTACAAATGTAAAATACAAAAAGAAAGCAAGTACATAAGTAAAGAAGAATATAATAAATTAATAACAAAAAAAACATTACCCTAAGCTTTAAAGAAATTCGTAAGCCGATTCTTCAATTGCGAAGTAGATAAATTAAAGTCGATAATGTCACGATGCAAATTAAATAATCTTGAAATGAGTGTAATTGGTTCATGTAAACCATAGTTGGTTCGATGGTGGGGTACATGAAGAAGACTGCAACATCTGAGGCCGGGACGAGGAACAGATATACTCAACAAAGATAATAATTGCGGACTATCACATTCACCAGAGAAAACTTTAAATCCAAAGACAATTATGGAAACCGTACGCCTATCATGCAATGTCGCCATTGAAATCAGTTTTAAGCGATCTCTATATGGGGGTAGGAATAGGGGATTAACCCAAGGAAGACCCCCAAGGGCGAATCGTAGAAATCACTTTTGAACAGCCTCAATTCGATCGGAATGAAACTTATAAGATGGTGACCAAACCGGACTAGCATATTCTAATACAGGTACAACAAACGTAATGAATAAAAGTTTTGTAACGTACGGATCATTGAATTCCTTAGACCATCTCTTGATGAAGCCCAACAATGAATTTGCCTTATTAATAATAATATTAATGTGATCGTCAAAAGTAAAATTAGGGTTGAATGTAACACCCAGATCTTTCGCTGAGTTAAGTCGACATAATTCACTTCCATCCAATGAGTAGCTAAAGTTAATAGAATTATGTTTTCTTGAAAAAGACATAAGAGTGCATTTACTCACATTTAAAGGCAAGAAATTCGAAGAGCACCATTCAAAAAATTTAGTTAAGTCTTCGCTAAGCAGCAGGCAGTCATTTGACTCATTAATAATTCTATAAATTTTAGCATCGTCAGCATAAAGAAGAATCTTCGAGTGGGAAAGAACAGAACTCACGTCATTAATAAATAAAATAAAAAGGAGAGGACCCAAATGACTTCCCTGTGGAACCCCCGAAGTATTGTGAATAGGTGAAGACAATACATTACGAAACGATACAATTTGCTGTCGATTGGTCAGGTAGGTCGATAACCAATTTAAAAAGACTGGGGGAAACCCAAAACCTCTCATCTTGAAAATCAGTACTTTGTGGTTGATTCTATCAAAAGCCTTACTAAAGTCTGTATAAATACAGTCAACCTGTCTACCACTTTCAATAGCACTAATACAATAAGACGAGAAAGTTAAAAGGTTAGACACCGTTGATCTTCCCTTCACGAAACCATGTTGGTCTTCATTAATTATGGATCTACAATGGAAGTACAAAATATCACAGACGATAGCCTCAAATAGTTTACCTAATGCTGAAAGCTTAGCAATTGGTCTATAATTAGAAATATGATCCTTGCGGCCTTTTTTATGCAAAGGAATAATATAGGAAAATTTCCAACAATCAGGAAAGACACCGGAAGACATTGATAAATTAAATAAATAACAGATAACATTAACCAGAGCTAAACTACAAGATCTTAAAACTATTGAAGGTATTCCGTCAGGTCCACAGGTGAACTTTGAAGGAAGTTCGTTCAAATATTGTAAGACAGTGTCTTGGTCAAAGTAAAGGTCCTTAGTTTCTAGAGTTGTGGATGGAAGTGTAGTCAAGTTATGAGAGTTAGACATATCACAGTTATCGGTGGTAAAAGCAGTACTAAAAAATCGATGGAAAAAATTACAGATGGTCAAAGGATCGTTACTGGTTTCTCCATTGTAACAAAAAGAGGCAGGATAGCCTCCAAAATCGTTTTGGCTCATTTTTAATGGAGTGCTTTAAATCAGACAGGTAGGATAAATAGGCAGCCTCAGACCTTGCAACGAACTCTTCATGCAATGCACAAAAATGGCTAAAATCATAGTTACTTCTTGTAATAGAGTATTTTTTCCAAGCCTTAGTCTTAGAGTTTTTTAAGCTAATTAATTCAGAATCGAACCATGGGAAACGAGTATCAGAAATCTTATTAAAAGTAATAGGTATACAGTATTATTCAGTAATGGTCTCACATTGCGAAATACAAAATTCTATTAGAATAGCCGGATGAAAACATGATTCTCTTACGAGTGGCGTAGAACATCTAGAAACAGCAGTGCAGCAAGCATTCGTCGAGAAAACCAGGTCGAGGGATCTGCCAGACTCACACCGTACCGGATTCACCTGATAAAGATTGCAGCCCTGCAAACAATCTAAGAACAACAGATCGCGTTGTCGGTATGCCAACACACTAGAAGGCGAAAGAAACTCATCCGATTCATCATAGTTCCAGTGAAGAGACGGAAGATTGAAATCGCCGACAACCATCAGATCATCAGGAGGCAGCAATAAATCAGACACAAACTCAACGGCATCGCAAAAAGCATCGTACACTTCGCTCGGAGAGTTCGGAGGGATGTATACGTTCATGAAGAAAAGCCTTTTTCTTTGGAAATTCAGAGATATGCAGAGGAGCTCAAGGGTTCCTGCATTAGGAATCTCCACTAATGTTGATTGGATGCGATTACGCACGGCACAAATTACTCCGCCCCCAACAGGACCACCGGCCAAAGACAGGTGACGATCACGACGATACAGCTGAAACTCAGACGAGAAGAGTTCCGCATCCAATATATCCGAAGACAGCCAGGTTTCCGTCAGGCATATAACATCAAAGCAGGAATTAGAGGTAGATAAATAAAAGTGACGCAGCTTGGATCGCAACCCTGTTACATTAGCGTAGTGGATACAGAGTGACGAAGTCCGTTTTTTTGATTTTTTGATGACTGGCGATACTTCTGTTTCGGAATAAATTCTTTAACAACAAGGTTGTCAGGCCAAAATGCACTATTTAAAACCACCGGGAAGTGCTCTTGCGGAATAAATATCTTAAAGGAAGACACAAACGGAACAACACCAGCACGCGCCTTCGAGAAAAGCTTCTTGCAAGATATTAAATTCCGTGGAATTGATGAGTTTGAACACACGTAGTTTAGTACATCATCCACCTTGGTCTCAGGCTCAAGACGAGAAACGAGAAAAGAGTTTTAGGAACAGTAGCAGCCCTAAGCAGAACTGAGGCAGTACTCGTTCCAGGTTGAGGAAGCGTACCAGCAGCAGACAAAGCAACAGAATTCAGATCAGTTGGACCACCCACAGATGACGAATTAGTGACATCATCGACCAAAACAATTGAGCCTGCAGTGTCCGAAACAGCTGAGTTTTGTGCAGGTGCACCAGCCGATGCAGATTTTGAACGGGTAATCCGTTTGGATGCTATAGTAGATGAAGCCGTAGCTATTGCTGCATGTTTATTGCTGATGCTATTAAGAATCGATGATGTTTTAATAGCTACCGCTGGAGCTTTATTACTGATTCTCTTTGGCGGGGCAAGATCATCGGAAATTGACGACCCATGCGAAAGGCCGTTAGGTTCCTCCGGAAAATCAAAAACAGAGCCGTTGTGTGGGGGTACCAGGAGCGATGAAGCCGGAACAGAGAATGATTCCCTTCGATCGACGAAAACATTTAAATTTGATTTAATGTCAGTAATCTCCTTTTGCAGATCCGAGCATAATTTTAAAACAGATGTTAGTGCTCCCTGAAGGCTCTCTATCTTTGCAGAGTAAACCGAAGGGGAGTTTCGCCTGCAGTCTGGGCAAAACCACTGCAGACCATTACCTGACATATTCAAATAGTCCCCAATAGAAGCGGGAAATTGGGCACATTTGGCGTGAAACACCTTTGAGCACACCCCAAAGCAGCTGAATTGGGGGCTTTTCCCGGCTTTGTCCAAACATTCTTGCGCGGAACAGATTTGATGAGGCGCCATTACAGTTAATAAATAATAAATAATACGATAAAATAAATAGTGTCAAATAAATTAAATAAATAACACGAAGATGAGAAAAGTTAGCAGTATCACACGAAAATCAATCACAGCAGTTTATCACAATTCAGAGTTCAAAGTGCAAAGAGATAGTCAATAATCCCAGTCATCAATGTCGCAGTTGAAACAGCTGACGAGCGTAGGTAGCGCGAGGATTTCAAGCCTCCGACAATTTGCAACCGTTAGGTCAAGTATGAAAAATCACAGAGAGGTCAATGAAACTTCACACCAAAGTTAAGTAAGTTAAAATAAAATAAGTCGCAGGTCTTTATACAGTCACTAATCGATAAATGAATCGAAGCACGCAATCACAGCTCCAGCACCGCAAAGTGCTTAATGTTCGCCAGTAATTATGATAGTAAATAACACCAAAAATACAAGTTAAAAGTTCAACGAAAAATAAAACACCATCCGCTCCGCTCGACAATCAGACTGAGACTATAAAAATCAGAAATAAAATCAGATATCGATTCTTCGCTGAGTAATAAGTCCTTAGGCTGAAAAGAAATCGGCGAATGCTTCGTCAGGTGGGTAAAATTACTATAACTAATTTCACAGAAAGCAGTTTTAACCCGTTCGCTACCAACCGTCACACATATGTGACGCAGCAGTTTCTTACCACAGTCCGACGTTACATATATGTTACGGGCGTTTTTGGTCAACTTACTAAGGCATGTTTAAACATGTTGTGTATTGGACAATACTGTTAAGTTTTTATCTATAGCCCAGCGTCACATATTTGTGTAAATTTGAGAAAATGTTTATTTTGGTTTTTTAGATTGTTCTAAATACACATACGTTAAATTTATTCCAATTGGTTTCATATAATCATGAAAAAAGTCTTGGGCTGTGGTGGTGGTTTTCTCCGGGAGACCCTGGTAGCGAACGGGTTAAAAAAGTCACCAAAGAGATTGGCAGTTTCAAGGGGATCAAGTATCTACAGTGAAGTGCAAAACTGATCACATGATTCTACATTTTGACTTCTGTCGACTCCTGCACACGGAAAAAAGCTCTGATTTGAGTGAAATAAAATTCCCTGAATTCCTCATGTTTAGTATAATTCTTAGTAAAAAGCACTCTCAATAATTCTTCATACAATTTACGTTTAATTAAATTTTCCGCAAGTAACTCATGTGATCAGTTTTGCACCCAGTTGAATATATAAATGAAACTCCCATATTTTAATAATTAATCCACAACCCTTTATTTTTCTTTAATTAATTAAGACTGTTTGGGATTGATTGGTATAGATTATCAACAATTTGTTGAGGAATTTTATTCCATTCGTCTTGGAAGCGACCCCATAATTCGTTTAGCCCTTTTGGTGGTTCTGCATATCCTGCTAATTTTCTTTTTACGTAAGCCCACAAATTTTCAATCCATTATATCTGGGCTTTGTGCCGGCCACGTCAACATTGAAAAATATTGGGTTCCCAGCCATTCCCTCACTATTTTGGCTGTATGTTTGGGGTCCCCATTGTGTTGAAATATAAATTTTTCCTCAGGCATCCCACTTTTTCTTATTGCCTGAGGTAAGTTGCTCTGCAAAATTCTCAGGTAGTCCTCCTTCTTCATCGTACCTTCAATTCTACATACGGGATCGACACCATTCCTGGTAATACACCCCAAATCCTAATAGACCCACCCCCGTATTTCATCGTCGGCGTCACTGAATTACGATGAAGTCCTCTAGAATATAGTATATAAGTATATTTATTGTAATAAAGAACATTTTTTTAATATTATTAGGTTATATGGTCTGATGAGACCAAAATAAACAGGTTCGAATCAGATGGGCGGCCTTGGTGTTGGACTAACAATTCTAGAAGACTTCATCGTAATTCAGTGACGCCGACGATGAAACACGGGGGTGCATCCATTAGGATTTGGGGGTGTATTACCAGGAATGGTGTCGATCCCGTATGTAGAATTGAAGGTACGATGAAGAAGGAGGACTACCTGAGAATTTTGCAGAGCAACTTACCTCAGGCAATAAGAAAAAGTGGGATGCCTGAGGAAAAATTTATATTTCAACACAATGGGGACCCCAAACATACAGCCAAAATAGTGAGGGAATGGCTGGGAACCCAATATTTTTCAATGTTGACGTGGCCGGCACAAAGCCCAGATATAATGGATTGAAAATTTGTGGGCTTACGTAAAAAGAAAATTAGCAGGATATGCAGAACCACCAAAAGGGCTAAACGAATTATGGGGTCGCTTCCAAGACGAATGGAATAAAATTCCTCAACAAATTGTTGATAATCTATACCAATCAATCCCAAACAGTCTTAATTAATTAAAGAAAAATAAAGGGTTGTGGATTAATTATTAAAATATGGGAGCTTCATTTATATATTCAACTGGGTGCAAAACTGATCACATGAGTTACTTGCGGAAAATTTAATTAAACGTAAATTGTATGAAGAATTATTGAGAGTGCTTTTTACTAAGAATTATACTAAACATGAGGAATTCAGGGAATTTTATTTCACTCAAATCAGAGCTCTTTTCCGTGTGCAGGAGTCGACAGAAGTCAAAATATAGAATCATGTGATCAGTTTTGCACTTCACTGTATATCACTCAACGAGGAAGGGTATCCTTCACACTTAAGTTTAGAATTAACGAAATTACAGAACTACGCAATACTGATCTCATTTTCTGCATATAGGAGCCGTACGAATTGTCAACGGCAGAAACGTACAGTGAACGCATATTGCAGAAATCAGCATAGACTACATCACTCCTCGATGAACAAAACCTCTTCTATGCTTTGTTTTTGGCTTTCTGTACAGTACTATTATTAACCCAAGGTGCATAATTAGTGTTTCATTCTCACATCGACAACACATTAGCCAAAGCAAACTGAGCTCTCGGCTTCGTGAAACCACGTCCATAGAATTTAATAACCCATACGTCGCGAAATCCCTATACATCTCTTTTGTCCGTCTTCTCCTTGAATATGCCAGTCAGGTATGGTCTCTCACTCAATCAACTTATATCAACAGGACTGAATCTGTCCAATGTAGGCCTTACGCGATCTTCCTTGGTCAGACCACCAAAACTTGCCGCCGTATGAAGATCGCGTGAAACTGATCGATCTGGAGCCCTTGAGTATGCGACGCGACTCTGCCGACATTCTCTTTATTCACCAGCTGCTTAATGGTGTCATCGATTGCCTCTCCCTGTTACGGCTGATATCGCTTCACACTAATCCCTGTAGCCTCAGATCAGTTCCCCTCTTCCGTCCCTCGCATCACCGCACCAATTATGGCTTTTCCGAACCAATTTACCGAAATTATTAATTTTGTATGCTGTTGGCATGTGGGTGTGCATTTTGGAAGGCTTTTTTCTTTTCATTTTTACTTTTTTCTTCTTTTTCATGCAAAATTCGCCTCGAAATATTAAAGACATAATATAGAATTACACTTTTAATAAAAATGTTGGCCTGATAATATAATTATCGGACAAGAAACTGTTTGCAGTTAAAGCGTTTCTAATCATGTGCATGGTACTGTATGCTGTACGCAACAGTATTTAGATCATCATCAATTAAACCTCGGACCGTCATTGGGCATATTCATAAAGAGTGAAAAAAGCTAATAGTCTAGTGAAAATTCAAAACTTATAACTTTATTGACCTTTCTTACAAATAATTGACTTACTATTAGCAAATTTAGTGACTAGTTACGACCCCTGTAGAACAGTCCTACCACTCGAATAATTTTAAAATAAATCAACTTTGATAAAACTCACCTGAACATTTTTATCCAATCCATAAACGGATTGAAAATTATATTTACTACTAAAAAACTAGTTTATCAAAATCTTTGAATTTTTGTTTATCCCCCAAATGTCAGACTTGTGGTTTGTGCTTGCCGCCGCATACTCCACAGGACACGCCGACCCAGTGACATGCTCGCAATGGAGGATAGCACCACAAGCATGGTACAACGAGTGAAAGAAGTGTTAAACCAATCCACCTAAAAATGTGAGTAAGCATTAAGAAAATCGAATTTAAACTTGTTTTTAAAAAATTACCTCTTGGTGCATCCAGTTTCATTGACACATTCGCATGGGTGGAGAGGTGTCTCACCTTCTGCATCACTCATGCAGTGATAGAGCATACAACGGGCACATCCCATCCCCGATATACACTCAAGTCCGGTCTTAAAGTAATCAGGAGCAAATTCGCATGCTCCCTTCCGGTTCCATTCTTCTGTGTAAAATTCGTGGCAAAACCTGCAGCGAATACGGTTTTTAATAAGAATAGAGTCCTTAAGGGTGCCCGAGGATACGTCGAGGGTGCGTTTTTTGAGGCTACAAGCTGAATCTCTACGGGTGTTGATCACTGTTGTTACGGGTTCATCGACGACCGGGTAGTTATAATCGTGTACCTGCGAAAAATAATTTCTTCGATTAACTATTTTGTATCGAAGTACAGTCATATTATTACTGCTGTTAGTTGAACATATGAGTAGTTGTCACCAGGAGCAATTGTGTTCTGCTGCTCCCCGTTCGGATTTGGTGGCGGCGGAGCAGGTGGTTTCTCGCAAGATATGTAGTGAATATTGGACTTTTCCCCGCTCTCTGTAAAGCAGATATGAACAGAGCAAAAAATATGAACATGAGTAGCACGATTTCTTCTTCAATCGCACTTACTGTGACTCCCACTGCCTTCAGGACTTGATTGATTATCTGAAGGTTCAACAGGCAAATCCAATGTCTACAAAATAGTACCAATTCTTATCTATGAATTTCAGGAGGTGCAATAGACTTCTTACCATAAACACATCGTCTTCGCCAACTGAATCGTATTTATTTGCGGGCCATGAGGAGTTGTTTCGTGCCATACCTGCAACAAAAAGAAAAAAAATTTTGATCTTAAGCAGCTTGCACTTGCATGTCACTTGCATATCGACGCAATTTGAGTGCAAACTTCGTCAAGACTTCGCATTTTGAGAACAAACACATTTGCTCTAATGATCTTAAAGAAAAGATTTCGAACCAAGATATAATTTCTATAAAATTCGCCTTTTTTCTTTTATTCAATAAACTTACCAACAACAGTTCCAATTATGAAGCAAACAAAGAAGAGCATATGATGTTAGATTTGAAAAAGTAAATTTGGAAAATTACATTAAAAGCCGGAAACTCAAAAAATAAGCGTGTAGTTTTATGTGTCATGTTTCTCAACTGTATTTATATTAAATTCCCATTTCCATTTTTTTATTTCAAAGCCAATTTTGTGTAAAGTTCTTCAACATTTTATTATAGATATTACCCTTTTCTCTTTGTTGGCATGATCACAATTTTACGGAATTTGCGGATATGTGAATTCAACAATGGACAGAAGTAAGGATACAGAGTCATACACGTACCAGACCTATATACCTACCATATCAAATAATATTGATAATAACAAGAAGGAACACTCTCAACATGCTCTCAAAGTCCCAACCTATATGTAATTTTCGAAAATACACCCAGCAAAATTTTCCACTAGATAAAGTAGGTAAAATCTTATAAGAAATGTAGAGAGAGATAATCTCCAAAAGAGAATCTCACAGTTAGCATTTATAGCGTAAGCAATAAAGTGACGCCCAAGATCGGTTGCATTGGTATCGGTCTCTCAATTCTATCTCCCCTTGCAATGTTATAGAGAAATGCTAAAAGAAAGAATAGGGAACAGCAGGAAAAGGCAATTAGACCAGAGCCGGTCAAACTCGGCTCTTTTGGCTAAAGAATATCGATATCAACAAGAAGGAACACTATCAACACGCTCTCAAAGTCCCAACTCATATGCAATTCTCGAAAATACACCCTGCAAAATTTTCCATTAGATTCTTATAAAAAATGTAGAGAGAGAAATAATCATCAACATCAACTAGTAGTAGTAGCAGTAATGCTCCTGTGATTACAGTAATGGTGAAGTACCAGTACCAGTAACTGTAATGTAATTCGATTTTCTTGCATTACCATTACTAGTAATGGTACTGGTAATCATCTTTAAATTGCATTACTTGTAATGGTAATGCCTACGTTAATGCATTCCAAAGTAATGCAATATTTTACAGCTCTGCCCTCAGCTCTATTACTCCTGCAGGTGTGAGGGAGAAACTCATCTTTCTATCCTCTTCTTCTTTTCGATCCAAAGTCCCCTCCATTCCATTGAGAACAATATGGGTAGATTAGATATTTCTTTCATTCACAGTCATGAGGCTTATGGAGACGTTTTTTTTACTGCTCATTTTTTAAAGCGCTCTGGAATGAATATTATCGTGTGTGCAGGTCGCTTACGAAAAGTACAAGGAGGGCTTGATTTGTTCATAAATGTGAACAATCTTAAAAGCTTTAAAATAAAAGTGTTTTTTTAGACGCAATTAATTAAATAAAATAAAATTTTTGTTTCATAACTCATGGGTAAGCATCATACAGAGTGATCCAAAAGTATGGAAAAGGCTAAATAACTTTCGAGGAATGTATTTTGGAGAAAAAAGTTTTAGGAATTTTCCCTGGCTGACCTTAGATTTGACCTTAACCATGGCCTTGAAGGTCATTTAAAGATCTAATTGATATTTTTGACCACGGAAATGGAAAGAGCGGAAAATTTTACGTCCGACTACGACCTTCGAAAGTTATTTAGCCGTTTCCATACTTTTGGATCACCCTGTATGTGTTTGATATGTGGCTTTGGAAAATGCAGTGCGTAATACGTTCATAGAAAAGTTTTGAAATAAAACATTCTTGTAAGATGTACCCTGCAGAAACATTAAAATTTCCCCCGCAATTTTTTGTTTGTCTTTCACTTATGTCTTCTTTATTACTAATTATATCTAGAAAAATTTTGCACTTCGTTCCTCAAATGTACAAAGGTCGAAAAAAGATAAGGAAAAACGGCTCGAGTATCCCTTCTTGTTACTATACAGGGTGTTCAGAGGTGGGAGGTCAATACTGAAGGGGGTGAAAGGTCAGACCGAGACAAGCAAAAAATCGTATGGGTGGGGGGGGGGCATCTCGCACCGTTTGGCAGTTACAGGGTGATTCGTAAATCAGGATTTTGCCTTATATGGGAACCGCTCTTGTATTTTTATCTTTTTTTCTACGCATCGCAGCGGCCCCAAACTGATCTCAAAAAATCACTATTTGGAAGCCCTTTCAAAAAAAGTTTACACCACCCCCCTATCCCCAACCCCTTGGCCACAATCCCTCCTGGAAGTTGAAAAAATTAACTTTTATTTCACGATTTTTCACCTTTCGCCCCACTTTTCTCCGAAATTCATGTTATTAACATACCTACTTTTTATTTTTTTTAAGTTGCCTATCTAATTACCTTTCCAAAAAGGTGCAACATGCCCAGATAGGAAAAGGATACGAAAATTTATTTACAAAAATCCTTTTACAGAATATCATGATAATTTGAATTTTTAAGAAATTATACTGAAGTTAACTAAAAAATACATATTGTTCGCTTAAAAACTAATTACAATTAAAACGTTTGTCCTTTAAAAGCTGTTCAAAATGTTCTCCGCCAGTTTCGATGCATGCAAGTAGCCTTGGTCTTATTTCACGTTTCAGGTCTATGGTAACCAGTCTCTCCCGTATTTTCGTGGCTGCAGTCCCAATCCTGGTAACTAATTCTTCTCTAGTGTTGATTAGTCTTGAGTAAACTTCATCTTTCATCATTCCCCATAAGAAAAAGGCCAGTGGAGTAAGGTCTGGTGACCTAGCAGGCCAAGGAATCGGTCCACCTCGTCCAATCCAGCGCTCTGGGTAATGTTCATTTAACCTTGCCCTAACAATGTTCCCAGTATGCGCAGGTGCTCCGTCGTGCTGTAAATAAATTGCGCTTCTGGTGGCCAGGGGGATGTCCTCCAACAGATCCAGAAGGGTATTCTCCAAAAAGTCCGAATATAGCTGACTATTCAGCACTTGGGGCAAGATGAAGGGTTCTATCAACTGGTTGCCGATGATGCCAGCCCAGACATTGACACTAAATCTTTGCTGGAAGGACCGACACCTGGTCCTATGTGGGTTCACATCTGACCAGGTGTGGAGGTTGTGCAAGTTTGTGATGCCATCCCGGGTGAATTGCGATTCATCCGTCCACAGAATTCGGTCTAGAAACCTTCTGTTTTCGATGTCAGACTCGAACAGCCAAGTGCAAATTGCAATCGTCTTTCGGAATCTCCTTCCTGTAGTGCTTGGACCAGGATATGGTGGTATGGATGTAGTCCCTCTCGGTTCACAACGGTCCAAACTCTCCCTGAAGACAATCCTGACCTTCGTGCGACCTGCCTGATGCTTATTACAGGGCTGTTCCTGACGATGTTGAGGATTTGTTGGTCGGGGTCCGCTGAATCGGCCGATTTTCCTGCTCGCGTTTCTGCTCTGGGGGCGGTTACACTTCCGGTTTCTTTTAACCTTCTGAAAGTCCTTGAAAATACCCTTCTGTTGGGTACCCGCCGATTCTTGAATCTCCTTTGGTATTCTCGTACGGCCTCATTATCATTTCCTTCTACTAAACCGTACACGTAAATTATATCGGCATACTCGTCAACACTGAATTCTGCCATTTTATCTTAATTTTTTCTATTAAACACCCGGTTTTATCGCTTGCTTCTTCAACTGTGGTCAATGTCCTTTCTAACTTACCCATTTTTATACCATAATTCATAGGAGGTATTAGAAACGGAGCGTCAGGATACTTAAGAGTCAATACTGGATATAATAAACTAATAACGCTATTTAACGAGATTACATTTATTATTTTATTACTGTTTTGCTGAAATAATAAAAATGTATTACCTGTGTTTCCTAAAGAAACATTTCCGAACTTGCTGTCATTAAAATTGTTTACTTAACGACTTTTTCCATTATGGTGCAATAAAGTAATTAGGTGGCTGTGAGGATGTTTTAATTTCAGGACTTTTGCAACCCTTTTCTACCTGGGCATGTTGCACCTTTTTGGAAAGGTAATTAGATAGGCAACTCAAAAAGTATGTATGTTAATAACATGAATTTCGGAGAAAAGTGGGGCGAAAGGTGAAAAATTGTGAAATAAAAGTTAATTTTTTCAACTTCCAGGGGGGATTGTGGCCAAGGGGTCGGGGATAGGGGGGTGGTGTAAACTTTTTTGGAAAGGGCTTCCAAATAGTGATTTTTCGAAACCAGTTTGGGGCCGCTGCGATGCGTAGAAAAAAAGATAAAAATACAAGAGTGGTTCCCATATAAGGCAAAATCGTGATTTACGAATCACCCTGTAACTGCCAAACGGTGAGAGATGCCCCCCCCCCCCCCCCCCCCCCACCCATACGATTTTTTGCTTGTCTCGGTCTGACCTTTCACCCCCTTCAGTATTGACCTCCCACCTCTGAACACCCTGTATATTGTTTGACCGCATACCAATGATAACATTTTATCACATAAGAACTATTCAACTTCAGATTGAAATATGCTAACATCATAATGAATGTGAATCAGCTGCTCTGGGATCAATTAATATTAAATTTACGGCACCCTTCAAATTGGCGCGTTTTGAGTTTCATGAGGAAGAAAGCATGATCTTTGTTAACTTTTATAAACGGAATTTAAAAAAAAAAACTGTATTCAAAATTGCACTTGACTTCCATATTCCATTCGATTCGAAGCTTAATACCCTTGATACACGGTCACGACCGAATGAAGATCCAGCAAGGATTATCATCGGTTGTACCGTGTATCACTGCGGATTAAGTTTGAATCTTCATTCCGTTGTTTGCACTTTGAACTGTCAAAACGAAATATCATCGACTCGTATGCCCGTGTATCTTGCATTGAATGAATTAAAATCCGAGTGAATTATCATTCATAAGATCTTCATTCAACCGTGTCCGTGTATCTTGGGTATAACATGGCAGTATTTTTACCGCCCACCATCTTGAATTTGTAAATCTTGACAGCAGAATTTAAATTAGCGACTGTGGAAGATCCTATCTACCTATTTTCATGAAAATCGCATAAAATATTAAATTTAATTTGCAGGCAATTTTGACCTCATAAATCTTGATAGTGGATTTAAAATCCAAAAACTTCCATAAGGAAATTTTCAGAAAGTATAGAATTTTATAGTCTGCCAATTTGGAAACCATCCAATAAGCACAATGAATAGGCCTGGAATAAAAAATAATTAAAAAGAGGTTTTCAGAGTCCTTTGATTTCAAAACTTTTGGAAAATTTCGAACTCAAGATGATAAACTGTCAACTGCTCGAAGGTTAAACTTTGTGGAATTATGAATGGTAAATAAACTTTGTACGATTTTCATGAAAATTTGAATTTGAGTTATCCTTACGCATATGATAAAGTGTTGCAAAAACTTTCACTTGAGATTTCAACAATGACTTTTAGATCTTTTCCAGAGATATTAAGCTCTAAAATCTCAAAAGGAGACATATTTTCGTCTCGATTTTCAACATATCTCCACAAAGTTACGTTGCAAATTGTACAAATATCATAAATTAAGATTGTCCACCTTTTTATTGCAAACAATTAAAGGAAAATATCTTATTCATCAATGACACATTTGTCCTGGGATGTGACAAAATGAAATATAAAAATTTCTTTTAATTTGTTTATTTTTAGAATTCTTGCAGGTTTATTTCCGTAAAAAGGATGGGAACATCTTTAATTTAAAGATTTCAGGAACCTTAATCATAGCAATCACTATAAAAATAACTTTATTTAAATCATACATATTTTCTATTTAAATTAATGCTAGTCATTAAGTCGATTATATTTTCCACCCCAAACATAAAATTTGATTTCTATATTTCCTACTTATAAATAATGAAGGAATGAATTGCAGTTAGACATTTGTGATCATAGTTATGAATGGCGAAACTATTATCAATGCACTTGAAAAACTATAAATTTACACAATTCATTGATAACAGTGCAAACATTTAAAGTCAAACGAGATAACATAATTTTAAAATATTGAGTATTAATACATTAAATATTAAGATTTAATCTGAGTTGTAGTATTTCTTATTTTGCAATGAAACTTTTCTTGTGTGAGAAAGAAACCATTATTTTTTTACTTTTTAGTGCATTTTATGTATAAAAGTTATTTATTTTAAAATTTGTTTTTAATATAATTTACTTCTTAGTCATAACTATAAATACTTAAGAACTTTTTAATTGATCAATTTTAACACTAGATTTATAGATATTTATTGCATGATTTGTAGGTATTACGAAAAAATAAGTTTAGAATATATTCACGTTCGAAATAAAGGACTCGAGAGATAAGGAATTTACAAGAACATATTGTAGTATTATTACATCAATTAAATGTAATATATTTCACTAAAAATAGATAAATATGACGTCTGTAAGTTTCGCCACGAAATCTGAACACCCGTCAAATTGACGGGTTCCGTAAATCTAGTCTTAAAATGCATGAGGTAATTTTCTCATACGCTGCATTTCTCCAAGAGCATCAGTATTTACATGCAATAACTGGTTTTAGCCGGTTAAGAAGGTGATAAATGCCCCAGCTCTTTTGAAAAACAAAAAATACCCTTATATAGTTCATCAAAAAGTACATCTGAAATTTGTACATTCATAGAACCTCACCTCACATAACCTCAAAAAAATCATATTTATTAGATATTTATAGATATTTAGATAAATAAATGAATTTATTTACTTATATATTTATTAAATATACAACGAGCGACTACTTGAAGCAAAAGCTATTATATTATTAAAAAAAAAAAAAAAAAACCTTTTTTTTTTAAGCAGAAACAATGTTATGCACACAATTAAGAATAATTGAGGTAATTATTAGATTCATCAACTAAAAATTCAAACCAAATATTATAGTATACATACACATTCATATAAATAATATTTATTATTAAAATGTATAGCAAATGTTCAAACTGTTTGCCTTAAGCTTAAATACAAATATAGCATCTTATAAATGCTCATTTAATACATCGTGCCTGTCTGGAGGTGTTTCCTTTTTTTTCTTAGATTGCGTTATTGATCCTGAAAACACCAAATATTGTTTCCTTGAGAAATTATTATTATTTTTTTATTTATTGAAGTAGTTATTTATTATCCGACTACGGCCAAGCCAAAAGGAACGGTTATGATTTTAGCCGTCTATTTATGTGTGTATGTATGTTTGTTTTTACGTAAGTTCCACCACAGCGCCTAAACTACTGAGCCAATTTTGATGAATGAGGTGTCAATAGATTCGTTATTATGGTCCAGGTGACATAGGCTACTAATTTTATACGAACTAAGTCAATATGACGGATGTTACATCCAAAAATTGAGGGGGCTTGGAAAAATTGTTTTTGCTATTTTATCGAGTGGGATGTCAAATGAAAGAGGAAAAAAATTCAAACCCTTTAACCCCATTAGGGGTTATTAGTACATAAATAAAATAAACTAAAAAATAAGAAATAACGGTCTTCTGGCACTTTCACATTCATTACATGATATTTTTTTCGAAATTTGTTGACAGTAAATTTAAATTTGTATACGGGTTGGAAATTTTTAAAATTCAATTTAAAAAAAAACTAAAACAATAGTAACGTCGAAAACAAATATATTGTTTTTTGGATGTCAAGTTATATCAATGAATTTTTTCAGATTTTTAGATGTGGAATATCAGGGTCAAAACATCGAAAAACCGTTTTTTTCAGCATGTTTCGGTATATTTACGTCTTTTTTTAGGTCTAAATTTTTCTTTAGTTATTTCCTACCTTTAAATCATCCAAACATATTTGAAAAAGAAAATTGAAACATTCACGTTTTTCCCCTTAAATCTTGCCTTTAAGGAGAAAAACGTTGAAATATGGTCTCTTTGTAACATGAATAAGACATAAATAAGACATTTTTAGGTTATTTTTTGTTTTCAATCCTTACTCCAATATCTTGTAATCATCCAAATATAAACTATAATATAAATAATAAAGAGATCATATATCAACGGATAACATGATTATGCAATATTAGTACATGAAAAAGACATTTCCAAGTTTTTTTTTTGGCACAGGTGCAAATTATTTTTTGCATTATTGCTGTTTCTTAAATTTAATTGATGAAACTTAGTTTTATTAATGGGGCTTAAGTGTCAGAACTTTGCCTAGCTCTGGAGTACTGTATTAAAAAACCAATATTCAATTCACGAAAAGTGGCTTGTTTTTTTTTTTTAACTTGTAAGTGTATTATGATAACCAGTTTTACAGAAATTACCAAAATGTTTAAGGGGTTGTATTTCATTGCGAGAGTGTTGTCATCAGAATTACGAATTGATCTTTTAAAGAAATAAACTTTCACTTACAAAACTACAGTTTGGTTTTGTATGATAATATTGTAGCTTGTTCATCTTTTAGCATCCTCTGTAAATTCACTACAGTTTTACACATTTTGCCAAGGATAACGAAGTATCATTTAAATATGACGGAAAATATAAATGAATAATGTAATAACAGTGCTAAATAAGTAATGTTAACTAATATAGTACTTCAGTAATGCAATTAAAAGCTATATTAAAACAAATACTCGATGGCTTGACATCATTACTAGGAGCGTTTAGTACCTTCGTGTCTGAAGTATATGCACAGTAGTGTGATGCAATTAAATAAGAGCGACTCAGCAGTAGCATAGCAAAAAGATTCTTGCAGGAATAAGAGCTCTAGCAGTTACAAATGACAACATGCAAAATCATTTAGTTAACAGATAATTACCGTCAATCAAATCATTGTAGGCCCGGACAATGCCTTTGTCGAATGCACGAGCATCGGCTGCGGTTTGGAACGTCAGACCATTTCGTTGCTTGCCGGCACGCCAATGATGAAATGTTGGCATTACCTTAAAGTATTTGAGATCACGGTTGATTACGCAGCTTAGGATTACCTGTATAAGAGTATAAAAGAGAAGTACACGATATCGGTGGTTAGTAAAGGTGTAAATGGGTACCAAACTCAGGATACTGCAGACATTACATTTTGATCTGAGATTCTCTGGCCATATATGATGTATTCATGGCCACCGGCACCTGGTGATAGTCTGGCTCGTTTCCGTATAGACACGTTTGCCAAACCGCCACCGGCCAGGGGCAACCAACCCTCCGTACTTTCGTCTCTGGTCATGACCTGCGCACGTACTCTTACTAAGAAGTCGCTGAAATTAAATCAAATGAGATTATATTACTAAATAAAAGGCGAAAGACAAATAAAAGTGAAGATTATTAAAAGGCTAAAGGGGGAAGGAACATGTTCTCTTATATTCTAGGTATCTTCAGGGCGACTGATTAAAAAATCGATAGCGGTTTCAGAATGAACACCAATATAATTATTATTAGTACTTAAGTATTTTATAATAATTTTTTAAATTTCAAATCACTAAAACTACACCCGACTCAATGAGATTTCCTTCCAAATTTATGTTATTTACACACACGCATATGCAATAATAAGACCTAGCTAACAATGTAAACGAGTTTTCAATAGTTTTCAGAAAATACTTTTGCTTCAGTGTTCGTTATAGTTTTCCTTAAAAGTACTTACTAAGAGCTATATTCCTGAATTTTCTCTATTTTCGCATAATTTCCGAATAACTTTTTAAATATGCTACTGTATTTAAAAACAAATATATTTGAATAACAAGCCATTTTAAGTAATACCCTACATGATATATAAAATTCAAAAAGCACCCAATTTGCCCCTATTTAATCCTTATGTGAATGTTTTAAAATATTAACCAGTGAAAAATATTTGGCTTTAATAAAGATGTATTACTATACCAAATTTCAAGTTTCTACATCGCATGGTTTCTGAGACAGAGGGACAGTCACGTAAGTGATCCTATAAGGGTTGCATTATTTTTCCCCTTTGAAGGCACGGAACCTTAGAAAGTCCCAAAACATGTTTTATTACAATTTGAAAGACGTATCCAGCGACTGGGGTCGACAGTATTAGTGAAAATATCAAATTTCCACAACAAAAACCCAAAAAACATATACAGGGTGAAAAATCTAACCTAGCCAAACAAACAATTGTATGACAAGGGCAGGGTGGGGGCATGATAAGCCGTTTACAGGCTGATTCATAAATTCATAATTTTCGTGGTGTGCACACCATTAGTTCATTTTTATCTTTTAATCGCAGCGACATCAAACTCACGCCAAAAAACTACTATACCAATGTACTCTCCAAAAATTTCAACTATGTTGATCTAACTTCCAAAAATTTTTAACAATTTCCTAAAATTCAGGTTTTCCCTAAGTTTCCTCCGAAATTCATGTAATTAATAAACTGTTTTTTATTTTTATAAAATTCCCCATCTTATTGCCTTTCCAAAAAGGTAAAAAATGTCCAGGCAGAGAAAGGATATACAAATTTACTCGTAAAAACCCTTTTGCAGAATATTATAAAAATCTGCATTTTGAAGAAATTAAACTCAAATAAATCCCAAAATGCATTTTATTAAATTAAAAATCTATTAAAATTAATGCTAATATATTACAAAAACTGCTCGAAAAGTTCTCTGCTACTTTCGATGCATGCCAATAACCTTCTTCTAATTTAAGGTGTATTCTAGTCAGCGTCTCCCGTATTCTCGTCGCTGCAGTTTCAATTCTATTAATTAATTCTTCTCTAGTGTTAACAGGCTTTGAATAAACTTCATCAGAACAAACGTTGATAAGGACACTCCAAGGAATCGATTGGTATAGCGTTTCCTACGTTGCAACGGAACACCCTGTATATATAAATTCTTGTAGCAGATTCGAAATAAGCGACCTTGAACTTCAAAATTTTGATTTAAACATAGCAGATTCGAAATCAAAGACTCCGAAATCCCTTTTTACTAATGTTCATTAAAATTCCTTGAATTATAAAAAGGTTGGTCCACCATCTTGAATTTCAAAATGTTGACAGCAGATTCGTAATTGCTTTACCCGGGGTTCCCTTTTTACTAACTTTAATTTTGCAGATTGATACTCGATTCGGAACCAGTAAGTAGTTCCATTATAACTTTAGTGATAATTTTAGTATTTTAGTTAAAATGCCGAATGTGAAAAATGTAAGTCTCCATATTGGATTGGCCGTTTCGAAATTCCGTTAGCGAATTCAAAATCAGCATCCTCCAAAACCTCTAAGTACTAATTTTGATAACAATCTCTTGAAGTTTCAAGTTTCCGGTTGCCATCTATTATTTTTCCTCAATACAAACTTTGATATTCTATTTAACGTGGTACGGAGCTCGCACGGAATTCCGTGTTCCAGACAGTAATTTTCAAAACACCATTGATCTTTCAACGATTTCGAATTAGCGTTTCAAGCCAAATAAAGACCATTTGCGGGCACGTATTGCTTTTCTTGCTCAATCAAAAGAAAAACGCGAGTGAAAGCCGTCATATACTAGTGGAAACTTACGGCGAGAATATCCCAACGCAAAACACTTGTGTGCGTTGGTTTAGACGATTCAAAAGTAGTGATTTCGACTTGAAAGGCAAAGAACGCCCAGGTCAACCGAAAAATTTTGAAGATGCCGAATTGCAAGCATTGTTGGACGATACGGAAGCTCAATAACAAGTGGCAGAGGAGTTAAATATTGTTAGCCGAACCATTTATGATCTGCATGCCATGGGAAAGATTCAGAAGGCAGGAGACAATAATGCCACACATCAGCTGCACGACAGATAAATTAAAAATCGAAAAACGGTGTACAAAGTTTTGAAAGAAAAATTTGTTTGCATCGGATCGTGACTGGAAACGAAAAATGGATATATTTCGAGAACCCAAAATGCATAAAATCATGGGTTGATCAAGACAACCATCAACATTGACCGCAAGCCCGAATCGCTTTGGAAAGAAAACAGTATTATGCACGGTTAAAAATTTTGGAGTAAAATTTAATCTTTTGCTTGTATTACAGCCATTTTTCAATCCACTTCGAATTAAAAGTAAATATTCATCGAATATTACTCAAAAATGTAATAATTTTTGTATTAAAAAGTAATCCAAAATATGTGTTAAAATGCTCTGTTATCTTTTTGGACTAATTTTCAATATTAATTGAATTAAAATTAGATTAAAAGTTATTACTTCAATCCAAGTAGATTGAATTTTAAGTTTTTTGTGCCACAATGTGTCACGTTGGTGATGCTGCGTTGGTAATGGCTTGAGTGCACCATTTCATTCACAGTTTTAGAAAAAGATGCAGTGCGAGTGGAAAGTGAAATTTATGCGGGGTTCACTGATTTACATTTGGCCAAATTTCACTAATATATTTCAATTGTAAATGTTTATACTCCAGTTTAACAAAATACTTGACACACGGTTTTACTCGGATTTTAAATAGTTTTAAAGTAAGTAAAACTTGAAATTCATTTATTGTCAAATACAACTCCTTGACAAACAAACAGAGCTATGAGCTCTATTTTATGAAAGTAATTACGTTTAACATTATTCTGTGTACTGTATATATAATTTGAATAAAATGAATTAAATTAGTTAAAATGTTTGAATATTTCCTTATTTTATCTATAAAAAAATAAAAATTAATAAATTTTTAAAATTTAAATTTGAAATTTTTAAAAATAATGAACATCATAAAACCTAAATATTCCCTGAAATCCCAAAAAAAAATCTCTGTCATTGTATCAATGGATTAATGCAATACAATTTGTATTAACTTATTAAAACCATGGAAGGTTCGAGGAGAAGTATCGATAATATTAATTTTTAACCTCAATAAAAGATTACTATTCAATATTTTTGTATTAACCCTTAACGGACCATGGGTGCCGTATAGGCGACATGGTACTTTTACTTACTGGGTCCAATGGCGCATATATTGCGCCAAAAACTATTTTATTAATTTTATTACAATTACTGTTGCTATATTTACAAGTGACGCGTTAAGTATTGTGTCATGACCTTTGTGTGTTTTTTTTTCTGCTTGTTATCTATGTTCCGCTATCTTTTTCTGGTTTTTTTGTACATGCATTTGTACATTTCACTGAAATAAAAATATTTATTTTTCTATACTTGATTTATAAATGTTTTAAAGCTTCTCTTCGTCTGAAAAATAGCTGGACCTGGTGAGAAGTGAACATGAAATTCTTTCGGACCGTTAAGGGTTAAAACAATACATTAGTATTAACTTTTTAAAACCATAGTGGATTAGAAGTAAAATCTAGGTAATATTACATTTTAATACAACAAGTATTGATTTTTAATGTTCTAGTATTAAAAGTCATTTAATACTGAAGAGATTTTATTTTAATACCTGCCAATATTACACTTTCATTTTAATCCTTTCAAAATATTAAAATCTAATACTTTTTTGGTGTGGACTTATATCCAATCCAGAAAATATTGGTTTTTAATCTAAAATTTTTACCGTGTGTATTTGGTGGGATCAGAAGGATGTCGTATACCATGAGCATCTGAAACTAGGTGAAACAGTTAATACTCTTCGCGACCGTTAAGAAATGATCAATTTGACGGACCTATGTCGAAAAACAGTCGATAAACGATGCTTATCGATTATCGTTCGTCGATTGTGAAGTTTGGTATTATGAATGTCGATTGTGATTGCTAAGTGTCGATTTGACAGACGCTTGTTATCGATGGTGTTTTACATGAACGACGACTGACGGTCACAAACGCTTACACAATACCAAACAACATTTTATCGTTTCGAACGACAGCAGTCGAATGGTCATCCAATCGACAATCGTAATAGAGTTGTGAATCATTCATTGATTGAAAAGCGAACAGAATGTGCTACAAGGTTTGAAAAAGTGATTTTGCAGCACGACAATGCCCCATTACACACAGCGAAAGCGGTCAGAGACACCATGTTTGTACTTGGCTGGGAACTCTTGCTCCAATCGCTGTATTGTACTGTACAAATTGCCAAATGGGAAAAATGTATAGCTAGCGATGGTGAATATTTTGAATACTTAAACCTTTTTTTATCATTCTCCCAAATTAAACGTGTTTTATAAAGAAAAAATTAAGTATTATTAATCGCCGTATCTGGTAAGTGAACTTGTAGTTATAAGCTGTCAACTTGAAATTTTACACCATGTTAAATGCAAAAATATTTTTATTGTATATACAAATTCGGCATTAAATTGTTAATAAAAATGTTATTAAAAAAAGGGGCATAAAAACAACTATTACGATTTAAACAAAAACTCATGAAAAAATACATATTTAAAACTCGCCGATTTATCGTGCCGCGACCAGACTTTTGACACGGAGTGACATTTATTGTCTCCGTAAAGATTTTCAATGATTCTTATTTTATTTTCAAATGTATTTAGAACCGAAATACTTAATTTTTGGAAATTCTGGAGGTTTGCAGCCGCTTAAAATTTTAAACGCGATTTTCCCCACACATCAATTTCACTGGTTGCCAAAATATATAAAAAAAAAACTATTGCATCGACTTGAAACTTGTACTGTATGGTCAGAAAGGATGATAATATTATAAACATTTTTATGAATACTTGAAAGTATAATAATAGTATATTAAGCAACAAGGGCGGTAACTAGCCGATTTCCCACGATGGCAGTGTTAACTGCCCTCACGGGCAATCGGCTAATTACCGCCCGAGTTCCAGCTGCGTGGGCAATCGGTGAGTTACAACACGGAAATGCTTCTGGTAACCTAGTAGTTACTCAGCACGTGTTGTGAAAAATAATAAAAACCATATACAAATAACAAATTTACAGTATAGTTATTTATATTTATATATTTTTCAGTATAAATTAAAAAAAATAGCTTTTATTCTTTGATCTTACTTGAATTTATAGCATGTATTACCTCATTTCGAGGCCGAAAGCGCAACAAGCTAAAGCTGCGATGGGGAAATTATTAATAGCAAGGCAGGGGATTCAGAGCAGATATAAGCATTCCGAAATTCGTCAACTTTGTGAGCAAATATGAGCACCGAATGTTGCTGCAAAGGACCTGTGTCCTGTACCCATTTCACTTCACAGAAAGGATGTTCGAAGTAGTGAAAACGCAGCACACATCGAAAATGAGATGGCCAGTGATTTGTTTTATCCACACATCCCTAAAATGGAACCTTTGCGGCTATAGGTCAAAAAACAAGGACGAACCAACTTCTGTGTATTTCTATGATAGATGACCTGAATGCTGAATACCGTAACTGCCTACCGAAATTTTCCTTCAGGTCTGCCATGTTCATGTTTTGTGTTCATTGGAGGCCGTCCTCGTACCAGCGATGAATGGAAATAATTCATTGATTAAAAGGGAGCGCGCATACAGCCAAACCACCTAGAAATCCAAACGAAGAGCAATAAGCGGAGCTTATGCGAGAGCGACTGAGTTCTCTGCTGAAAGTAGTGGCGCGGTGGCGCTGAATAAATATACAGAAAATTAAACGTTGCACCGCACAACACAAACTAAATAGACTACTTGAGCCTGCACATGACGGAGCCCGACCTGAAGGGCTCATCCTTACATCCAATCCGGACTGCTCCGCTGTTCCGAGTCTGATACTGTGCTGAATGTTGATCTGATGTGACCAGAGTCTAGACTTTTGAATACACTCCTGCCTTCCATGAGACTGCGGCTGCAAAGTCTATTCTAGGTTAATAGTGTGTGTGTGAATGTGACAGCAATGTATCTGATGTCACATCGCGCTCTCGCCCTCTGCAAATTTTTGAAAATCGCTGGCGCTATGGATAGGTGTGCCTGTGTATCATGTAGTGTACTTTGGCAGAAACTGAAGCGCTTCAAGAGAGTGGAATGAATGAATTTTGTTTAGATTAATGGATTGGCCAGTCTTACCACATGGCAGCATTCGGACGAACTGACGTAGATATAGTTTTGTTTTTTGTCTGAGTTTTAGATGTTCAGGTTCAACGTTAATACATGTTTAATCTTCCTCCTTTTACTCTGATTTATGTAAAGTAATTAATTTAAGAAGGTGCCTCTGTTTTATTTTTTCGAAACTTGAAAGATCATGAAAAAATCTAGAATTTATAAAATCCAGGAATGACAAAATTTAGAACTATCCATTTAGAAAATCCAGAAAGTGCAAAATCCTATTGACTGGAGATTTTCCTTCTACAAAATGTCTGAAAACTGAAGATTATTGTTTAATATTTTGTTTTTACCCTGTAATCTGTTGCTAATCCTGAAGTATCCTATTTATGAAGACTTCTCTGAATTATTTCAAGATTTTGTCTTTCCGGATTTTGTGTCCAACCCCAGAATCAAATCAAAAAAAAAGACTCAGGTTAATTTTGGGGTTAGGAGCTGCAATGCCTATTTTTGTTTATCTTATAAGAATTCTCTTTAGATGAAAACTTTCCTCAAAGAAAACTTGAAAAGAGCCTTTATTATTTTGTTTCTTATTAAATCCCGTAGTCAGAAAATAGATTTTATTTATTAATATACTTAATAAACTTCAAATCTATCTTTGCTACCAACATTTCAGAAAAGAAGTACTACTACTAACAACGCCTCTGTGGAATTTTTATAAACTATTCTTCTAGCTGATTTAGACCAGGATTAACATCTGGATTAAGGTGCCGTTGTTGTTTTTCCATTTTAAAGCGGTGATCCAGACCCAGATCCGTCTGAAAAAAACGCAACTACTGTATTTGACGTGACTGCCAAAACAAGGGTTATATTTTTCGAAAGTATGTACATATGTGAGTATATTTTTTTGTGCATTCCGAAACCGCTGAATTGATTTTGGTAAATGAGGTATGTTCAGAATCGTTTTTATCCCACGAGTGTTTTCGGGTATATGACATCACAAAAAATCCATTATGGCTAACCAAATAAAACATAAAGACAATACAACTTTTTTGTTGAAACCTATAGTATAGTGTGGAAGTGAACGATTCAGTGAGAGGATTCTAAATACATATAAATTAACCATTAATAGAAACTAACTAAAAAGTAAAATTAGTTAAATTAAAAAAAAAAAAAAAAACCACTGCACAAACTCAACTGAAAATTTGAAAAGAAGTCTCAGAGAGAGAGAGAGAGAGAGTTTTATTTAATTGTTATTCTCACAATCAATCAGAATATATTCAGTTGGATTCGTAAACTACCCGTTGTAAAAAAAAATCCTAGGCTCCGATTTTCGCCTTATATGTTTTCCCAAGCGGATTGCTGACTTGATTTTTAAAGAGGAAAAAGTAGCTTATATGTTAAGTTGGAATATGTACTACCTTGGGACAAAAAATGGAAAATATCGAATTATGCGTTATTGAGCAATAAACAAACAAACTTTCATTTTTATACATACTATATATGTAAATAGATACCCCTAAATAAATCTTAACTTTTTTTTTAAATTGAGAGTTGTTGGCCTGTTTGTTTATGCCATAGATGCCACAAATGGATGTAGAATACAATGGAGACTTCATTGCGCTAGATTGGGATTTTCATCAGAGGATAATTTAAATAGTACTTAAGACTAAGTATAACTACTACATTATTTTACAAGATTAAAGATTTTATTTTTGCAGGTTCGATTATTTTTGGTGAAGTCATCATGCCGACAAGGAAGCGCCATGGTTTCCTTTAATAATCAAGTAGACCCCATAAAAAAAAATATTGAAAATAAAACATATCATATTTTATTTTGTTATAATTTAAAGCTCATTACAGAAATATAATCGACAATCTTATAAATTTTTCACTTATTAACATTTAAAATCAAATTTTAATTACACATACTTATCGCAACGCACATGGACATGTAACCCCTTCAGGCAATACAAAACTTTGAAGGGAATTCATTGATGAAAAGACTGTATAAAAGACGGACTGTAACTAAAAAGACTTTGGCAGACCCTGACTATATTGTTGGAAAATGTTTTTAATACAGTGCACTTCCAATTAATCAAACTCACTTAAATCGATAATGCAATTAGTTAAAATTTAGTGGGTGCTTTTTAGTTATCCATACAGTGTCGAGTACGATGCTTCCTAACAACGACGCAGTATGACACAACCGAAATCAAATAAAATCTAATGAAGAAGCACTGTGTTTAAATCAGGACTACCAATATTCTTTCACTCCACTTATAAAATTACTTGAAATCACACTTTATTTGTTAATAATTTATTTGACTTTCATTAACCTTCACTATTTCAAGTATTCTTTTGTTAACACTTAAAATAAGATTTTCTTCAATTGTACATTCATTTTCCCAATACTTCAAATATGGGGTGTGAAGTTTTTCAACTGTAATTAACACGATCGTGAATGTGAATGCTATAGCATTAATTTTTGTTATCACATTTCAACTCATAAGCCGTATTATCGACGTTCAATTCTTTATTTATTTTTCACTAATTATTTGAAACTTTACAACTTTAGGATACGGAGGTACCTTTCAGAAGGATGTCCTCCACTGATTTCACTGATAATACTATTGACCATGCCTTTCAACATTTTTGAAACTTACATCCCCTACGAGGCAAAAATCCTGTTCCTATTAATTTATCCATATGTATTACTACTAATGAAGACCTCAGACATATCAAGGAGCTCCCTCTTGATTTCACATCAGGACCCGTTGGTATTGCACCTGCTATTCTTTCTTAAGGCATGTTCTAACGAACAAGTCACGGCTCTGACATTAATTTTTCAAGTCTCTCAAGACCGGACAATTCCCTATGCTCTGGAAGAATTCATAAAAAGGGCAACAAATATGAGGAATTCAACTATAGGCCCATTGCGAAACTTCCGTGTATCCCAAAACGTTTGGAATCAATTGTACAACACTCATAATTTTCTGCAAGCGGCTTATCTCAACGAACCAACATGGTTTTCTTCAGAGTCGCTCTACTTCTACGAATCTCCTTGAATTTGTTGCCTTTGTTACTGAAGGTCCAAAAAGATGGCAGGACATATCAGGTTTCTTTCGGTCGTGTCACCTCGACCAAGATATTAGCTATATCAGGAATCCCGCAGGGTAGTCACTTGGGTCCACTTCTTTTTAATCTATTGATGACATCACACAACTTCTTAAAATCAGTAAAATCTTTTGCTACATAGACGATATGAAAACATTCTTTGGTACCGAAAATTTTAGCGACTGGTACGCGTTCCAAAAGAACTTAAATATATTCCACTTGTCGTGTATATACAACAGAACTGATTACACTGGTCGACAAAATTTAATATTTAATTTTTCAAAAGAACTTAAATATATTGCACTTGTCGTGTATTTTTCCAACTACAATTTATCATTTCCATAGGATTTTTTCCGTAGATTACGAATATGCAAACAAAAATATTCTATCACATCACATTTTTGAAAAAAATACGGTTGAAAAATACAAAATATCGTTTTTCGGCCATTCATTACAAAATAACGGAACGTGGAAAAAGCTCGTAACATGACTCAAAAGAGAGCATGAATCCTTATCGATATATATAAAATAGCACTAATCTATAGCACTTATAAAGCGTCTTCGGGAATAAGATTTTCATGACCGTGCGCAAGCAGTGATCTTCATTCATTTATCTATTGTATGAAGTAAGCGGCTTATGGAGAAAAGTGAATCCCACGGAATATTTTGAAAAGTATTATAGCCTCTCGTTTTTTAATATAAGAAGTAAAGGTTCATGCTTTTATTTGAGCTACTTTACAAGCTCCTACAAGAATTCGTTATTTTTTAATTAATTTGCAAAAATGGCCAAAATACGGTCTTTTGTACTTTTCAAACCTATTTTTTTCAAAAACGTGACGTGATAGGACATTTTCGTATGCGAATTCGTAATCTACGAAAAATTCATAAAAAAATGATATAACACTTATTCTACGGCAAAATTGGTGTCGACCAGTGTTATTAGTAAGTGCGAAATCATAGCTTTCTGTAGAGGCCGCAACCTCCTGCATTTGGGAGTTATCCTGGATTACAAACTGGACTTCACTGACCATATTAACTCTATGGTGACTAAGGCCAACTATATACTATTGGGATTCATCAAAAGATGTTCCCGTGGATTCTCCAATAGGTCTGTCTTCAAACAGCTTTGTTTTTCTTTTGTTAAACCAATTATTGAATATGCGAGTCAAGTTTGGCCGCCCTTTTATCAAGTTCATATTGATTCACTCTTAAGGATTTATATTGGAGCAGTTCTTCTCCCTCGTCTGAGGCTCCTTGATATGCACTTTTTGCAGAAACGTCGGGAGATCACTGACATTGTATGTATTCAACAATTACTATGGTAGTTGGTAATTTAGACTCAACTTCCCTTAAAACCGAATTCACTTTCAAAAGGAATGAGTGAATTTTTAGGGTGCTGTCGCTTTTGCCAACTAGGTTATGTAAAAATAACTAAGGCTTTTTTCAACCTATTAATCGGAATATGAATAAGAATGCTGATTTATTTAGTGTTCGTGTCAGTAAGGATGCACTGAAGAAGAGTATGCTTGCTGATTGCGGTCGCATGTCTACTACCATCGGACCAAATAATGAATAATCAGTCATATGCTACAGATTAATTCTGTTATTTTATAAGGCTTTGCCTGAGCTGATGATTCGTAAAAAAAAGAAAAACAGTATTTCTCGATTTCAAAGGATTTCAATGAAAATCAGTACAACGATTGTCTTGAGGCCACTAATTTTGAATATTATCAAAATTTGTAAATCCAACATGGTTAAGATGGGGGATACAATATGGCGACCAAAATTCTTCGAAATTCGAGGGATTTTAGTGAAAATGTGTTGGAAAATTATAACGGGGCAGTCAATTTCGAATCTATGATATTGAAATTTGGAAATTCAAGACGGAGGAACAAAATTTCTATACTTAATGCAAGTGAATTAGCACAAAAGGAATTTCGGAGCCTGATTTCGAATCTACTACATACATATGTTAACATCAAGATTTAGAGACACAAGACGACGGATTCAATATCGTGAAATTGTTATTCATGGGATCTTTGGTCGCTTATTTCGGATTTGCTTTGGAATTTTGAAATACAGTATAAAGCTTTCAGTGATAATCGTTTCTTCATTTTTAGGGAAATTCCTTGATAACTGAAATTCATAAACGTGATGTGCACTCAATTAAATTCTAAATTAATTTCAACCGCAAAAATGTAATACATCGAAAGAGTAATGAAATAGATAATCTTTTTAGACAATTGAATTGTTAGAATGTTATTGTACGCGTTGTAGAGTACCGCGCTAGAGGAAGACTGTCAGAACACCGCGTTATAGGAGGGTTGATTGTACATACATTTTTGAATTAAGTAAAATATCTTCAATCAGTGGCAGTGATCATATAAAAATCCATAGAAAAATGTTGATAAATACGAAAATTATAATAGAATTCATAGTTTACTTCTTCTTGCAATTTGATGTTCTCTTCGAAAAATTAAAAACATTTGCTAGGAGTATTTATTTATACAAAAATTTCAATTCAAACGAAAATTCAAGATCCAAATCAGATCACTACAAAACCTAAAAAACGCAGGTATATCAATATCAATATTTGATGCTATTAATCGAGTCAGTGAAATGCAGTGAAAGTTCTCGGCCTGACACAGAGATGGCATTCCAATCAGCAAATATTTACATTTCCTGCCTGGGTACACGTGTCATTAGTTCGCATGACAAACTTCGACTTGTTCTCTCAAGTAGGTTTGTTAACAAGAATTGTTGCAGTAGTATCTTGAGTGTTTTTCGTTAAAAAGGATAAACTTGAATATCGTGCGGTCATAAAATTTTTCGTTTTGAATGGATTAAAGAAATTTATCCGAAGTAGACAAAAGTTTACGGGGATCCTACTCTGTCCATGTCAACCGTTAAAAAGTGGACAGCTGAATTTCAACGCGGTCGCACGTTTCTTGAAGATGACCCACGTGAAGGTCGAGAAAGGGCATGATATCGTGTTGGACGATAAGCAAGTGAAGGTGAATGAGATAGCTGAGGCTGTGGGGATTTTGGAAGAAAGGGTGCGAAACATCTTGCACAAAGAATTAGGGATGCGAAAGATATGCGCAAGATGGGTGCCGCATTTTGAATGCCGATCAAAAGCAAATGCGCAAACGATCGGGAAATCTCCCACTTTGACTTTAGTGGCGCGTTTTTCTTTTATATATAAAATAAATAATTATATACTTTTATGTTTTGTATAAACAATATGTGAAATCGTTAAACGAAATTGTTACCGTAAATATAATTTACTACTTAAATAGTTTTCAGAATCCTTTTATTTCAAATAGTGAGTATCATTCGCTTTGCGAAAAATGAAGAATTTTGCTTCTGGGAAGCGCTTCGCGCCCATGAAGAAGTAAGAGGGCCGTAGATAGAATATTTCAACAACCCTCAACACTCTCATTTCCGGAAAGGAATACTGATGTTGGAGAAACGCTAGACCAAGTGTGTTGAATTCAGCGGAGATTATGTAGAAAAATAAAATCTGCTGCGTTTTTTTAATGATCTGGATCCGGATCCAGATCCAGATCATTAAAAAAACGACGAAGGAAATTTATCAAGTGTGGGACCGAACCTACCTTCACTGCTTAGGGAAGGTGTCAAACTTGAAGGAAAATTGACAAATTTAAAGTTGAAGATATTGATAGAAACGAATAATTAGTGTGAGGCGATTTCTACAAAAAATAAATTAAACTTTATATTTATTTAACGAATATTTAGTTCTTAGTTTCTTCAACAATAGCTGCGTTTTTTTAATGATCTATATAGATCTCCCCATACAAAGTTGAAAATCCAGCTTTTTATCTGGATCTCTATCCAGATCTTGGGAAATTTAGAAATTTCCCACTTTTCAGAATGTGGCAAACTTCACGACTTCACTTCGCAAATGCCAGAAATGTCACTGGTTTGCAAAAAAGACATGGCTGAAGAAACTTTGTAAGGAAATATTCATTAAATAAATATAAATTTAAATTTATTATTTTTAGAAATCGTTTCACACTATTTATTCGTTTCTAACAATGGCTTCAACTTTAAATTTCTCAATTTTCTTTCAAGTTTGACACTTTCACTAAGCAGTGAAGATAGGTTCGGTCTCACACTTGATAAATTTCCCTTGTCGTTTTTTTAATGATCCGGATCTAGATCCGGATCCAGATCATTAAAAAAACGCAGTCCATGTCTTTCTTGTAAACCAGTGACATTTTTGGCATTTTCGAAGTGAAGTTGTGAAGTTTGCTACATTCTGAAAAGTGGGAAATTTCTAAATTTCCCAAGATCTGGATAGAGATCCAGATAAAAAGCTGGATTTTCAACTTTATCTATATAGATCATTAAAAAAACGCAGCAATCATTTGTTAATTGAAAATCGCAGTTTTTCATTGTTAGGCGGAAAACTTTTCACATTACCGTTGTAATAGAATTTATAAAATTCTCCGCACCGACTGCCAATTTTTGCGATTTCCAAAGCATACTGCCACTTTTTACTATACTTTGCAAGTATATGTTGAAAATGGATAAAGATAGATTTTCCTACAGAAAAAATCTCCGGAAACCGTTTTCATATCTGGGAGCCAAAACCAAAGGAATTGTGCCATTATCCCACTTGTTCCATTACTTCACTTATAATTTGGCTCAAAGTGCAAAAATTCATTAATAGGATTCTCTATTTGTGAAAAATCGCAAGTTTTTTTTTCCTGAAACACCGATTCATTTCATGAAAGAAACTACGTTCATGCGCAATACTAACTCTACAGGAATAAAGTATGAAGTATGAAATGTAAATAAATATTTTAAAATGTTGCAAAAAAAATGTTATCAAACAAAAATATTTGAAAATCACGATCAACCTGCTGTTGGTTTTCGTTTCAATTCATGTTTAGCAAAATCAAATTATGAATTAGTTTTTTTTTTTTTAATTTTCTCCTAAACAACAAACGTTGAGCAAAAAAGAGCATCAATGGGATTTCATTCAGAAAGATGTCAAGGATTTCTCTGAATCCTCAACCAAAGAGCATACCAGCCGACAGAACCACTCTTTACAAAGTGAAATTTCACGACTAAAAACTGTATGTATTTGAAATATGTTAAAAATGCAATCTAATTAACTGAAGCTTTTTTTAATTTGAAATTAATCTGTATCCCACAAAGCTGTTACCAAGTTTTTAAAAATTGAGGAATAACTAACAGCCTTATTTACGCGATATGACAACCCCTAATGTCATTCTAAGAAGGCCAACACATAACACAGAACTTGTAAAAACATAAACCTTGCTGCTCTGCTCCGCAATTCCAACCAAACACATGGAAAGGATTGAGGCTGTGGCCTGTGCCATGCTGTGTGTGGACCTACGCAGCGTTGCATTTTTCATGCTGGGAAACCAGAGCGAACGAGAGAATGAGTACATCCCTGTATGTAGTTCTTTAGAACAATTTCCTAGCTGTGTTGGTTGCGTCCGTACGACAGCCATCCTCAATTGGGCTTGTGTCAAAAATTTGCAAGAAAAAGAGGAATGCATAAAATGTTTTTTTTTTCCCAAAAACTTGGAAAAATTTGTCTTCAGGAATATCTTAAGTTTCTTAAGTAGGGAGAATTCGGATTGACGACGGCTTGGCCCTGTAAGGGAATGATCGGAACACCACTTGTCAATTTTGACAGACTTGTAACTTTTCCACCACCCTTTTTCTTTTCACTAAACTGGCACTTTTTTACGAATTCTCCTTTCCAGGCGGGACACGGCCTTTGTTCTTAGAGATAGAATAATCACTTTTTGTCATCATGCACTTTGGGCTACTTTCTACTTGCACCCGAAGAAACACTCCCGTTTGGGACGCCTTGCACAAACAACACAGAGCCAGCCAGTCCAAAACAGCCTTGTGGGGCTAAAACGCCGCCAGGGCCGACTTACCTTTCATGTCCTTCTGTCATGATTTGTAATCACAAATATCCTAATTTTGGAGTGCGCTGCGACGGATTTCACCATTTTTAAAGCATAAAGACATCAGCCAGAGGATTTCCGAGTTTCAGCAAAACCCTTCGGTTCGATTGATGATGTAGTACAATCCGCTGGAATTTTTAATTCGCTCAAAGTCCTCGTCGACCAGAAGCGAAAAAAGATATAGCCTGCCCGTCGATAAACCCGTAAACGATGGCAGAAGACACCCAGAGAAGTAAGGAGCACTCCGCTTTGGCTGTCGATAGCCTGTGCAGAAGGCAACGCAGGTAGCCAACAAGCAACCAAATATACCGAGCATAAACTTCGTTTTCGTTCTCCCCCTTTCGATCGCGCGAGGACAGGACGATTACCACTGCACTTGATCTGCACCCATTTAACGGCGCCTCCGCTGATGCGTTTTCCCGTTTTCTTCCGCTGAATGCTTCTTGGTGCTGCTGGTCGACAGGCTGAACGGGGATTTTTTCATTTCACTCTAACGGTCCGTACCGCATTTTCTTCTGCACACAAAAGCCTATCACTTTTCTTCACTGTTTTTCACTTCACTTTTAATTTTTCTCTACGCATCACCTTCACCTCGTCTCTCTTTTTTGGCAGAGCGTCGTCTTGCCTTACGTTTGCTTCTCTTCTTTAACCTACTTCTTCGCAAATGTTGCTGACTAGTGGAGTGGAGTGGAATGGCTAGTCCTGTGAACGATAGCTGCTCTAAGCTCTTCCGATTTGATCACATAGAACCACACGAACACAACTGCGCAAAATCTGCGGAGTGTGATATTCAATGAAATACGCTCAAGTGCTGCCATACAAAGTAATTCTTAAAGCCCAAACAGAATAGGCCGCAATAGCCTGGCGCAGCCGCTGGGTTGATGTCTTAACTAATGCCATCTAATAATGGACCACTGTCTGCCTTGCTGTCTCAAATTGTTGACAATTTTGAAGGAACTAACCTGAGAAGAGTTTCGAGAAAAGAAGCTCTTTGATGTTATTTTTTCGCATTAGCCGAGCCAGGCGCATTCAAAAGGCGCCAAATTTAAAAACTGTATTTATGTTTGTGCCTAGCATTCCTAAATCCAATTCCTCTAAACATGGCATCGCACATTAACACGTATTTTCAAAGTCTACATGATGGGCGAGAGCACAAGATTATCAGTTGCTTATTCTTCTGACGGCACTTATTTCAGGCAGTGAATCCGCCTTTCACGTCATCAATGGCTTGCGCTTAGTTTATCACAAGAAGTGAGTGCCAAAATTATACTTCAAACTGAATTCTTCACGTGTTGAACCTTCAAACTCTTACGAAAAATAATCAAATAACTGAGCAAATTGTGCGTTTAACTGCACTGTGTGTGGACATCATCTAGTGCAGTTTTTGCGCAATATTTTATATAGTTTTATCATGCAATATAACTGAGCGTGTATGGCCGGCCTTAGACATTTTAAAGGATTTGAAGTAAAATTAATTCTTGCAGCAGAAATGAGTGTTTAATTTTATTTTAACACTTCAAAGTGAACTTTATTACTAAATAGTTCTGATTAGTCATTTATGTGTACAAAATCAGAAGGACAATTCATCTCTTTAGAAGCTGTTGAGATAATAAGCCCTGAAGCGCTACGGCACTTGGAGGATTCTCTCTCAGATTTTTGGGTCAACGAGCAAATATGTTATGTTTATTTTCAAAAGTGCGAATTCACCTCACATGTCATAATCGCTTGAAAGTGAGATGGTGAGTAGCTTTAATGGATGGATTGATATGTTTGTTCGTTAACAATCCTATGGCGCTACAATGCGCCATAGTCGCACTGGTCTTTAAATATCAAATATCATTTCGGTGTTTTCTTAGGAATCTGTGGCGACCCGACGCTTGAGAATATCAATTAAATTGTTAACAGACACGGTATTTAAAGTGAAATTAACTTTAGCAGCTACCGCAAGAAATTAATTGCAGCATTACGATGTGGAATTTATCATAAAATAGTTGCTTTATTTTAGAATTTCTGTACAAAAGGCCAGATAATAGATCTCATTTTTAATAAGCTGTTCGTTGAACTGACAAGCCCTGGCGCGTAACACATTTTTTGACAATACTTAAGGCATGTCACCATGGAGCACCACAAAGTTTTTGGGTCAACGAACAAACCTGGTGGTAAATCACTATCACCACTCACCACTAGCGGGCGGTGCAATATATGACGTCACACTAAAATAAGGCCCTAAGAAAGCCTGATAAGACTACTTCCAAGCATTACCAATAGTCCGTCTAGCATGGGTCATTATAACCCTGCTTCCTGAAAATCGACTGGGTAAGGAGTAAATGAGTTTTACCTAAAAACTTATTGTGTTTTAAGAAGATTTCGTCATCGTGCAATGCGCTTGCATCTACGCGTTTTCTTTTCACTCTCGAAGAGAAAGTGCGCATGACAGGTTGTTTTAATTTTTATTAATTCAATGAGTGCCTTATATTTTAATAAGCTGAGCAACAGCTCAGTCTCGATTTTTATTTAGATTCAGATCAAGTTTGGTTTTTCTATATACAAGTTGAGACAGAGCTTTTGCTCAGTTTATTAGAATAGGCCCTATTATTCCATTTATTTTGAATAACTTCTTCTATTCCTGGTTATTGGGGAAGCGAGACTTCTTATAATAGTCATTCAGCATAAGCGATTATGCCATTGATTCAGAGTAACTTCTTCTACCCCTGGTTATTAGGGAAACGAAAGTCGAAGACCTTGCCTCCAATCCCGTCGTGGGTAAAAAAGAAGAAGGAGAAGAATCGAGTCGAGAAGGAGTGCTAGTTGCCCGAGAAGCAGTTGTATCACTTCTTCTTAGTCCCTTCTTTTTCCTAGTGGGATGTTAGTTGTGTGCATCACGGCTAATAATTATGAATATTTACTATTACTATTACCGTGTTTCCATGCAGGGTTCAACTCGAGTTGAACTCGAGTTAGTGTTCATGGAAACAAGGGTTGAGTTGAATTTCGTTAAATCCAAGTCAACTCCACGAAACTAGTCGGGTTGAGTTGGGATTAGCTTGAAATGTCAAAACGAACTGCAACTGTCAACTCAACCCAAAGTTGCTCATGGAAACAGTTCAGATTTAGTGGCCATTTTCTTAACTCAACGAAAACTCAACTCCAACTCAACCCTGTGCATGGAAACATGGTAACTAGTCGGGTTGAGTTGGGGTTAGCTTCAAATGTCATTCCAGTTTATTTTGTCAGCTCAACTCCAAGTTGCTCATGGAAACAGTTCAGGTTTAGCGGACATTTTCTTAACTCAACGAAAACTGTCCGCTAAACCTGAACTGTTTCCATGAGTAACTTGGAGTTGAGTTGACAAAATAAACTGGAATGACATTTGAAGCTAACCCCAACTCAACCCGACTAGTTTCGTGGAGTTAACTTGGATTTAACGAAACTCAACTCAACCTGAGTTTCCATGAACACTAACTCGAGTTCAACTCGAGTTGAACCCTGCATGGAAACACGGTAATGGTATATGTTTCCATGCACAGGGTTGATTTGGAGTTGAGTTTTCGTCGAGTTAAGAAAGTGGCCGCTAAATCTGAACTGCTTCCATGAGCAACTTTGGAGTAGAGCTGACAAAATAAACAGGAACGAAATTTGAAGCTAACCCTAACTCAACCCGACTAGTTTCGTGGAGTTAACTTGGGTTTAACGAAACCGAACTTAACCCGAGTTTCCATTAACATTAACTGGAGTTAAACTCGAGTTCAACCCTGCATGGAAACACAGAAAATCATTCGGCAATTTCATTAGTGAATGTACCCAGGTAAGCCAACATAGAGACAGCGGCAATCCAAGCGTTTTTGACATTTAAAACGCATATCCACCAACTGTTAGAAAACAAACTGAAAGTGCAACTTTCTTTCCGGTGCGAAGTGAGTCTTTCTAATGACAACTAGGCGGTAAAGGCGTCGAAATTTCTTTTGAAAATCGTTGAAAATGGCCAAAAAGAAAAGTGAAGAGTATGGCGGCGATTGTGGTGAAGATGGCGAATACGGTGAAGAGCCGAATTTCGATGATCCAGATGGTTTCGTAGATGATGTAACGGAAGAAGGTAAGTGAGCTCTCCGGTGATCCTGCCAGCATGGCTCGGTTGTGAAGGCATAACCTCATTCCGTCATTTGTGAAATTCCCCACACCATTCACCGAAAAATTCAGTTCTACAAGCTACGTTATCTGTTTAATATTTCTAGAACTGCTGGGCGATTTGCTTAAACAGAAACCTTGTGAAACGGATGGCGTTGAGAACGTTGTCGTCGTCGACAACATCCCAAAAGTTGGTCCTGTTCGTCTTGAGAAGCTAAAATCTGTTATTGAGAAGCTTTTTTCGAAATATGGGGAAATTGTCAGTGTTTTCTATCCGCTGGACGAGGAGGGCGGCACTAAGGGCTATGCATTCTTGGAATACAAACATTCGATTCACGCCGATGAGGCTGTTAAGAACATGAATAACCACCGTCTGGATAAGTCTCATACATTCGCTGTTAATCTCTTCACTGACTTCCAAAAGTGAGCACGACTCGTATGTTTATCATTTGCGAATTAACCTTTTGTTGCTTATTATTCCAGGTATGAAAACATCCCGGAGAAATGGGAACCACCTACACCACAGCCCTATAAGATACAAAACGATTTGTACAATTTCCTGATGGAGCCGGACGCCTATGACCAATATTGTGTAGCAGCTGAGACGGCCCAGAATTCAGTACAAGTGCAGTTTTGGCAAAATACATTACCTGATCCTACACAGTTGGAAATGCGGGAGGTGTGTATTTTAGAATTATGTAGCTTTTTTCAAACCGGGCAGATATATTTAGTTATTCAATTTAATGAAATTCAATTTGAGTAGGATAAAGAAAACAAATACGGATAAATTCGAAAAGCATAACCATAAAGATGTAGCGAGCTCAAGAACTTATTCCTTCATGTTTAGCTTTTTTGGTGCTACGACCTTTTTGAGAAGGATATATAGTAGTAGAAATTAAATTAGCTCGCTGATATTCACTCAGTACAGTCGATTGTTGTTGGGTTCACTGCACTTGGGAGCCTTAATATAAGAAACATTTGCAGAACAAACGAGTAATGGGTAGGTACGCACGAAAACGCCTTTTTCGTGTAAAACGGGGGCCTACTATGGAAGTCGATTTTACTAGCGAACTAGAAGTCGATTTTGCTTGCCTCTCAACTGTGAAAATATTTCTTCCCTAGTCGAGGCTAGTGTTTAAGTTTAAATCGTACTTTAGAACAGTAAGTTAATGATCTGTCGCACGGGGAAGTTAATGCGTGAAATGTATAAAAATAGATATGCTAATGTATAGATTTTTTTCAATTTTGCTTTGCACATAGTTATGTGTTATTTTTCCTCTTCCGGATTGACTGCAAAAGTCCGTTATTGCAAATTTAACTTAGAACTGAGGCGGGATTATGTAATTTGTTTCGAATTAAGTCGAAATAAGTTTAATAGCTGAATTACATGTATAATAAATAGTATATAGTATAATTCCTATAGGAGTCCTATGCATGACGTTCAGCTATTAAAAGTCATTTCAACATAGCTCCAAACGAGTAACATTTTACTACGTATACATGGAGGATTGAAGGATCGAAAGATTGAAAGATCGAAATTCGATGTACAATTTTTGGTATTATAACCCTTTTTCACAAGTTCGGTTTCAATTTTTTGGTACATTTCTCTATATTATTTTATTATTATTATATTATAAAAAATAAAATTTCCGTCAAATAAGGCACGATTGCTTATTATGTTAATTTGCTACCTTTGCGAGTCACTGCTGAATTTGAGCTGTCGGAGTTATTTCAATCTTTCGATCCCTCGATCCGCGTGTATGAGATAAATTCGATGCGATCCAGGTTGAGAAGTTGGATCGGATCGAGTCGATCTCGTTTGGATTCAATCTGCGTCTGCATGACATTTAACTGGATTGAATCTAGATTGAATCCCCGCATATATACGTAGTAATTATTCCACCCCTGGATTTACAAAATTAAATTGTGGATTGGCTGAAGTTCCGAAAACCGGAACCCTCCGATTGTCTTGAAAATTTGCAGGAAAATTTCATTTTTCTCAAAAGCAAAGTTTCAAAGATGGTTTTTGGCTTGGTTAAATGTCATGTAGAAGCAGATCGAATCCAAACGAGATCGATTCGATCCAACTTCTCAACCTGGATCAAATCGAAATTAACGCATGTAGACGCGGATCGAGGAATCGAAAGATCGAAATAGCTCTTACAGCTCGAATTCGGCTGCGCAGTGATTCACAAATGTAGTAAATCGACGCAATAAGTAATCTGTGATTGAATTTATTATTAAGACGCACATCGAATTTTGATCTTTCGATCCTTCAAACCTCAATGTATACGTAGTGTATGTGAATCCCACGAAAAATGTAAACACTGTTCTTGTCAAATGTTTCCAACCTTTATTACATATAGAAAAATTCCAGGATTGATTGATTTGAGTTTGTCATGCGTGATTTCTATGAAATTTCTAGATTCACAAATTTTGTGTGTTATTCGTCTTTGCTTATCTCCTAAGCCGAGTCTTCCAGCTGTCAAACAACCGTTCCTTGCAAGTGGTCTGAGGCTCGTGGGTTTTGATGAGTTAGACTCAGATTTTAGTATATATTTTATTTAGAAAGGTGGTAAAAAGTCGGATGATTGAAAAGAAAACCTCTCACGGTAAACAATTTTAGATAGAAGCTTTAGTTTGGAAACCCGCCATAAGATCCAATGTATTTTTTCATCATGGCTTGTAAATGGAGAAGGTTTTGGCACAATTCAGTAAATTAGACATATTTTAGTGATCAACTTTATCTGAAATTTAGTTTTACATAAATATTTGATCGTGATATAATGTACAATAGTCGTTTTAATTCATTTATGTTAGCGAATAAGCTAGCAAAGTGGCGAAAGTACTCTTTCTTGATGTAGAGAAAGATTTGTTAGATGATTTTTTGTGTGGAGTTAAATTTTTTGTTTAATTTCATTAAAATATTACTCATTTTTTCATTTATTTTATAACAAATATTTTTGACTCCCACAGCGCTTCACCGACACATTTGTGAAATGGTCGCCATTGGGCACGTATATCGTAACTTTCCATAAGCCCGGAGTTGCAATCTGGGGTGGCAGCAGTTTCACAAAAATCAACAAATTCCCGCATCCGGGTACACAATTTGTTGATTTTTCGCCATGCGAAAACTACCTTGTCACTTATGGGCCGACACCCAATGGCCAAAAAGTGACTATTTGGGACATTCGAACTGGTCAGGAGAGGCGGAGTTTTGAGGGTATGTCCAATTTGTACATGTTTCGTTGGAGCCACGATGATAAATATGTCGCCAACATGGAGGAGAACGTTATCCATGTCTATGAAACGCAGACCTTCTTCTTGCTGGATAAAAAGTCCATAAAAATCCCCGGCATTCGAAGCTTCAGTTGGTCTCCAACAGACAATATCATTGCCTACTGGGTCGCGGAAGAAACCGATGTACCTGCCAAGGTTACCTTAATGGAGATTCCCAGGAAGAAGGAAATCAGAAATAAAAATTTGTTCAACGTGGCCGACTGCAAGATTCACTGGCAGAAATCTGGTGACTATCTTTGCGTAAAGGTAGACCGGTTTTCCAAGTCGAAAAAGGATAAGAAGGATGCGGATGTTAAATTCCTTGGCATGTTCTATAACTTTGAAATTTTCCACATGAGGGAGAAGGATATTCCGGTCGACTCAGTAGAGATAAAGGATCTGATTTTGGCCTTTTCATGGGAGCCTGTTGGCTCCAAATTTGCTATAATTCACGGTGAACCGAGCAACGCAAACGTTAGTTTCTACGAGGTAAAGAAGGGACAGAAGCCTAGTTTGATTAAGAAACTAGAAAAGAAGGTTTGCACCCACCTTTTCTGGTCCCCTAGGGGTCAGTTCATTGTCCTTGCTAATCTGACAATGGGTACCTTTGAGTTCGTCGATACAAATGATTTCATCGTCATGAGTTCAAATGATCATTTTCGCGCATCAGAAGTTGAATGGGATCCAACCGGCCGGTATGTTGTTACGGGTGTAACGTCTTGGAAAGTAAAGGAGGACACTGGCTACTATCTTTGGTCATTCCAAGGAAAAATTCTGCGCCGCACCATGCTTAAGAACTTCGTCCAATTTTTGTGGAGACCGCGTCCCCCGTCTCTACTGTCCGAGGAGCAACTAAAGGAGATCAAGAACAATTTGAAGAAGTATTATCCACAGTTCGAAAGCAAGGATAGAATGCGTCTGACCAGAGCATCCAAGGAACTCCTCGAGAAGAGGGCCCAACTTAGGGAGCAATTCATGGATTATAGGAATAAGCGGTTAGCCGAATGGAAAGACCAGAAGAGTAGGCGACTGCAGTTACGTAGCCGTATGTATCATTCTCTTAAAGAACATTTAAGTACAGGGGCAAAATTAATGTTCATTTATTCTTTCAGATATCGATACAGACTCGCTGGACACGGACGATGTTGAGGAAGAGATTGTAGAATTTTTGGTCAAAGAAGAAACTACGGTTCTCGAGTAGTCGCCCACGGAATTCCAGCAGCAATTGACCTTCTTTCAGACGAAAGCACAAGTGGAGCCTTAGTTTGAAAGAAGATATTAATCAAATTAACGAGAAACAGATTCATTTGTAACTCATTGCCACACGTTTTGTCTTTTTATTACTATAGAGTGGTAAATATGGCTTCTTTTATGAAATACAATTTGCGACTGTATTATCTGGATAACCGTGTTTTTCTTCATTACGCACTTATATAATAAGAGTGGTGTAAGTAATATCAACAATTGAGAAAGTAGACAATTATGTATTTTGAGAAAGTGAAATCCATATTTTAAAATTTCAGACCAATATTAATTTTTAATTTATTTGCGTATCTCCGAAAATGTACATTTACAAAACTTGTTTTGCATTTTTTGCCTCCGAAATTCGAAAATACTTGATTCATAGATTTGAAAGCTGGAGAAGTCTTTATTACCTGCTGAATTTTGTAAAAAGCTTTTTTTTTTTATATATACGCGAATAGTATTGGTAATTTCTCTGGGCCTTATAGTCCAGTAGCTAAACAGCCTGCAGTTATTTCCCGATAACTAAAAAAAGTATTTTTGGATGTCAATCGATCGCTTGTTGAAATAATTTTTTTTTTTTTTTTTTTTTTTTTTTCGGAAAGATTTTAAATAATAAGCAAAAAATATTTGAGATAACAAAAATGTTAATGTGTAGATACAAAAAAATGTAACATACCTATTTTGTGGTTTACCAAATTCTCTGGTCTTACGCAGACTTTTTCTATCATAGTTTAGTTTGTTTTCCCGCTTTTCGTCAAGCGGCTCAAAAGAAGCGAGATTGTTAACAATTGAAAAAATATATAAAGGAGAGCTAAGAAAAAGCTAAAAAAAATCAATTACTATTCAGTTATGGAAAGGATATCATAAATAAATTATAAAAATCGTTCGTACCCGAGGAGATTATATAAAGTAATATTTTTGTCTATTTTGAGTGTTCAGTGTTGTTCAGTGTGTTTGCACAGTGTAGTTAAAATAAATATTTATATGGGTTTTTATGTAATGCGGGGAAACTATAGCATAAAGAAGAGGGAAGGCTAGCGAGTGACGAGTATAACACAGTTGAGATGAGTCGATGAAATATATTGCAAGTAAAAATATATAGGATGTTTACTTGGATCAACTATGTAATAACACAAAGACACGAAATATCTGGGGGCACGGCAGTGCCCCCGCCAAGTCGAGCAAAAAAGCGGCACGTCCGTACCATCATTTTCTCGAAACAGTTCAGGCCATTTTCGACCCCCCTATAACTTCGTTGTGGATAAAACTAGAAGCCTAAATTTTCAGTAACCAAGCAGGCATTGTATAAACACGGTATATTTAAAATCTCATTCAATTTTAACCAGTAGTTTAAGAATTATAACTAGTCAAAGTTTGTTAATTTTGTCACTCACTCACTGACTGACCGATCATCAAAACTCTAAGTGCCAAGTCAATCTATTTAAAACATAAAAGATTTTTAATATTGATATGGTCACTATAAGATGTTGTTAGGTTAGCTAATTACGTAACAACTTAAGACATAAGGTCCCTTAAGTAGGGACTGAGTAAATTAATCGACTTGGTATTACATGCATCTCACAACTTTTTACGATAGAAGAACTGAGTTGCGAGACTTGGTTTTTTTACAAGTTATGTTTTTGATGGCTAGAAAAATACAAGGTATGATTGATTTGAGACACCCGCGCCATCTTCATGTCAAAACGCGAAGGAAAGTCGTAGAAGTAATATCTGTATTAGCAAAGAGTATCTATAACAAGAGGGGACACTCGTGACGTTTTTTCTTATATTTCTCTACCTTGGTACTGTTACAGGAACGAAGTGGACATTTTTGCTAGAAATAGGTAGTAATAAAGAAGACAGGAGACAGAAAGACAAAAATTTGGGGCAAAATATGGAACACTCCTGCAGGGTGCACCTCACAAAAATCTTTTATCACAAAACTTTTCTATGAAAACAACACGCTGCTTTTTCCACAGCCACACACCAAACACATTACATTATGCTTACCCATCATTTATCGAAAGCTAATTTAATTAAATTAATTGCGTCTAAAAAAGCACTTTTTTACTCAAGCGGTTAGGTGTAGTCAGAGGCATAAAAAAATGACAATTTTAAATAATTTTTTTTTGCCACTAAATTATTTTATTTTATAAAAGTAAAAACATAGCATTATTAAATAAGGTTTCGACTTGACTTGACAGAAATTTTAGAAAAAAAAAATTAATAATTTTAAAAGTTATGGCTGTTTGTTTTGATCCAGTTCTAACCGAAGCGCCTTGCGGTGACCATCACTTATCCTTGGAGATTCATCGAAAATCAGTTGGACAAAAAAAAATTAGTTTTATTAATAGATAATCTAGTGCCTGACCGAAGCTTTTTTTTTAAATTAACAAAATGGCGGCCTCAGGAAAATTTTTTCCAGATTTTTGAGAAAAAACCAACAGTTAATTGTTTATAAAAAATCGAAATTAAAAGAAAAATAAAAATCCTTCGATCAGGCACTAGTTTTTTTATGTTTTCAAAAATCTGTATAAATTTCATTAAAATCTACCGAGCGGATTTTGAGCTACAGTGGTCACCAATTCAAAAAACATAGTTTTGAGAAAAACGCATTTGAAGTTTTACACTCAATTTACGTAAAGTAATACGTATTATTTAATTACTTACACCGAGTCATCTATTCCTGGGCCATATAATAGTTCTTCAGCCGTTGTAGCAGCTTCCAAAATATCTATTTGATGTCTACGTAGCATTCTACCTTCTCGAGTGTTGTCGTTAGCGCGCTTATCTGCCACTTTCACACGTGCAGTATCGGTTTTTTCGGCATACCGATGTTCCAGAGCGCTCGAGAACCCTTTGTTAATTATCGAATAACTCGAAAAGTATTTGTCGGATTTACTTAAAATTTTCAGAGAATATTTCCAAGATATTATACTTTAAGAAAATGCAAAAAAAAATTCTGACTACACCTAACCCCTTAAAAACTTTTAAGCTTGTTCACATTTACGAACAAATCAAGACCACCCGGCGCCTTTAAAAACGCACAATGAAAAAATGTAAACAATCTCGTCCGTATTCATGTTCGGTGTGTGCTACCTGCCTCGTCTCCCTTCTCTGGTTCGGCATTTTCCTATAACTTAACATTGTGAGGGGAGGTAGAATTGAGAGACCGATGCCAATGCAATCAAACCAGGGCCTTTAAAAACACATTATGAAAAAAATGCGCCATTTTATTGCTTACGCTGTAAAAGATGCCTGTGAGAATTTTTTGGTGACTATTTCTTTATTTATTTATTCGGTTAATACAAGTTACAAAAACTTATACTAAGCTTAAACTAAAACTGGAAAACTTAAAAGGTAACATCGAAAAAAGGGCGTAAGTAACGAAACAAAGGAGGGGGGGTAGGGGGGGAGGCAAGTAGCTGAAAGGTGGGGGACAAGTAGCTGAATGACGGGGTAATGTGGGGGAAATAAGAAGAGGTGATGATGCACGGTGGGAGCTGCGATTAGGTTTAACTTTTTCGGTTTTGACTTTTTTTCGTTTTAGGGTTAGGACGCATTTTTAATGTTAGTCTCAATTTGGTTAGTGTCAGACTTAGGGTACGGGCTTACACTGCGGTGTTACTACTAATTATAGTATTATTAATAGACGTAGATGATGGTTTAGTTACACTGGAATTAAACTTTACTGTTTTAGTTGATGCAGCATTCCATGGAGAGATCCGTATATTCCCGCAGTTGACGCGGCTAGGGGTACCGTCGAAAAGCCATGAATATTTGAGTGTTATGCTGACCCGAAAGCTAGAATTTTGCCTGGAGGAGAGTGGTATTTTTTTACAGTCGATTACGTTAAAGGCGAAGTGATTGCTGAAAAAATTCCGGACCCAGTTTTCATCGGCATGGTGAGGCGCGCCATTAAGGTGTAGAGAAATACGATCCTTCAAGGTAGATGTGTTGCTGCAAGTAAGTCTCAATAGCCTCTGAGCCCAGTTCGCTTCAGCCTAGGTGGTGCCACACATTTTTAGTGAGGGAAGAGGTGGGGAGTCAAAATCAGAATCACAGGCAAAGAATATCGAATTCAACAAGAAGGGACACTCTCAATACGCTCTCAAAGTCCCAACTCATATGCAAGCTCCCGCAAATACACCCAGCAAAATTTCCCATTAGATAAAGCAGCTCAGGGCTACCACCTCTGTAAATACCTATAAGAAATGTAGAGAGAGAAATAGTCACTAAAAAGTTCTCATAGATAGCTTTTACAGCGTAAGCTATAAACTGAAGCTTTTTTTATGAACGCTTTTTTAAAGGCGGTCCCGAGCCGGGCACCAGTACTAGGCCGCGCAAGTTTACCTCTCCTCGCAATGTTAAGTTATAGGGAAATGCCGAATCGGAGAAGGGAGAAGAGGCAGGCAGCACACACCGAGCATGAATACGGACGAGATTGTTTATATTTTTTCATCGTGCGTTTTTAAATGCGGTCCCGAGCGGAATTTCTTTTGTGTGCTGCTCGCTTACGAAAAGTACCGGGTGGTCTTGATTTGTTTGGGAATGTGAAGAAGCTTAAAAGTTTTTGAGTAAAAAAGTGCTTTCTTAGAAGCAATTAATTAAATTAAATTAAATGTGCTTTAGATAAATGATGGGTAAGCATAATATAATTTGTTTGGTGTGTTGCTGTGGGAAAGGCAGCGTGTAATGTGTTCATAGAAAAGTTTTGTGATAAAAGATTTTTGTGAGGTGCACCCTGCAGGAGTGTTCCACTTTTCGCCCCAAATTTTTGTCTTTCTCTCACTTATGCTTTCTTTATTACTAACTATTTCTAGCATAAATTCCCATTCCATTCCTGTAACGGTACCAAGGTCGAAAAATTTTAAAAAATAACCGCTCGAGTGTCCCCTCTTGTTATAGATACTCTTTGTCACAGGTCTGGACATAAGTTGAGCGAGTTGATAGCAGTAGAGATGGAGGCGCAGTGTGAGTTGGTAATAATTGAGCGGCCGGTGCTGACGTAGAGCAAGGCGAGCGTAGTTCAATCCAGATGGTAGGCGGTACTGGGACTGGAGGATGGTCTGGTTCCATTTCCTTATTTCGATGAACAACGGTCCGTTTAGCTGGCGAATTCAGATTCTCATCAGCCTTAGTCTTCGAGGGGAATAAGGCAGGAAGCGCAACGGCCTGAGAAACGGCGGGGAACACAGCTTCTTCCGAAGGTGGGGGTGGAGAAGGAGAGGTACACGAGCCATCAGGCCCGACAGTAGAAGCACGCGCGGAGAGAGATCCAATGACGTCGAAGAGGGAGCCCAAAAGCTTGGAGTTACATGAGAACAACAGCCGAGATTGACCTTAACAAGCTTCAAATTATGACGGATGTCTTCAACCACCGCAGGCAAATCGGAAACAGAAAACGCAGCGTATAACTCTTCCATCCTTCGATGTAACTGACAGTTTGGAGGGGAGCAGATGGGCTTTCTCAAGAAGAGTTTCAGTATTAGACTCCGCAGCAGATGCAGCACTTAAGATTTTTATCAATCTTATTGTTGATTAAAGCAAGATCGTCGGAGACTGACTGGAAGTTGGACCAGTTGGATAAGATAGATTGCATTTTCTTCGCCAGAAGAATATTTGAAGAAATATTTTTTGCATATGCCGTCGCACTCAGTTAATTCTCCACCAAACGCACCATTGCACACTTTGCAGGCGTTCATCGTTGAGCAAAGAGTCGGGGAAGCAAAACAATAAGTCCAAAAGCCAGCCAAATCAAAACACAGCGCGCAGTCACAGCTGATATCGCAGGCGAAGCAAAGTGACGACACAGAGTAGGGGAAATGCAGGCGTAGCGTGCGATTGACTCTGTTGATACCGCGAACTCAGCAAAGTGACGACACAGAGACGACTGGTGAATTACAGCCATTGGATGAGAATATCAAAAGCATATGCACATCAACAATATCAAGGACAAAAGAGAAACATGTGTGAAAATAGTCGCGGTAAAAGGAAAACAAGCCTCGGACCTAATGAAGAGTTTCGCATTCCTAAATAATTTACATCAGTAGATACAAAGCGAAATATCTGCAATAACCTTAAGGAAACGGTTATACGGAGCCCAAGGCGATCAAGGTTATAAATCTGAACGAATCGATTATTGGGTTGATTAATCAGGCAAGATTATCAGCTCAAGTCTCGGGGCATCTTCCATTAGAAGAAATGTGTGCAGGAGAACCCCCCAAGGAGGGATCCTGTCACCGCTTCTGTGGAACCTGACCCTGAACCATCTGCTCCTAGATCTCGATCGCTCGGGATGATGTACGAGGGTGGATTGATAAGTTTCCGGCCTGACCAAGAAAAACAACGTTTTTAAGAATTTTTTTTTTTTATTTCTCAACATAATCTCCTCCGAGGCTGATACATTTCTCATAGCGGTGTTCTAGTCTAGTAATGCCATCTCTATGGACTGATTCGTCAAGCTCCTCAAAATACTCATTTACAGCTTCGATTACTTCTTCATTGTCCGCAAATCTCTTACCGCCAAGCCATTTTTTGAGGTTAGGAAACAGATAATAGTCACTCGGGGCTAGGTCTGGAGAGTAGGGAGGGTGCGGCATCAATTCAAACTTCAGATCGTTGATTTTAGCCATCGCCAAATTGGCGGTAGAAATGTTCTTTCGAATCAATTTTTGGTCGACTGTTAGCAAACGCGGCACCCATCTTGCACAGAGCTTTTCCATATACAAATGTTGGTGCAAAATATTTTGTACACGTTCATATGACATCTTACAGGTCTCAGCTATCTCACGCACTTTTAATCTGCGGTCTTTCAGCACTATTTGATGGATTTTTTCGATCGTATCTGGAGTTGTGACCTCAATGGGGCGTCCTGAGCGAGGCTCATCAGAGGTGCTCACACGACCCTTTTTAAACTCGGAAACCCACTGCTTAACGGTTGAATATGATGGGGAGGATGTCCCCAGTGTTGAGACCATCTCTTCTTTAATTTCCTTCGGCGTTAACCCCTTCAAATAAAAGTATTTGATGACAGCACGATTTTCCAGCTTTTCCATTTTTACGAAAAACACAGAGGCGTCTTGTTCAGCGTGCTCTCAAACCTAAACTAACATGGCGATCGGACTGAAACTATAGCTACAAGCTATCTAAGGATGGTACTATAGAACGCCACCTCAAGGTAGGCCTAGTGGCGCCATCTCTTGGTCAGGCCGGAAACTTATCAATCCACCCTCGTATGGTTGTCTCAGGCAAATACCTGAACACAATATCTGAGGTGTTACCGCAGGCCCTGACTAAACTCACTTTATGGAGTGTTCAAAGTGGCCTGGACGTTAACCCGAATAAAAACAGAGCTGGTATTAATCTCTAGAAAGTATAAGATTCCCTCCTTCGAAACACCGGTCCTTAACGGACTAAGGCTAAGCTCTCAGACCAGGTCAAATATCTTGGTCTCGTTATAGACAGAAAGGTGAATGAGAAGGCCAACATTGTAGAAAGAGTACGAAAGGTCACAATAGCCATATGGGGCTTAGAACCACGTATTGTCTACTGGCTCATTGTGACCGTGATCAGACAGATTCTGGTATACGGTGTGCTAGTGCCCTAGAGAAGGCGTGCTATCAGAAAGCGCTGGAGAAGGTCCAAAGAATGGCTTGTGTTCTGATCGAGGGTGCTCTCAGGACAACCCTTACAAAAGCCCTGAACATTGTTACCAAGCCCTGTTTCAATATTAAATTCGACTTCTGACGACATTTCAATCTTCACTGTCAGCCAAACTGCAATTAAGTCCATCACAGGTGTCTACACGACATTTACAGTCGTTGCAGATTGCCGTTCTCTGCTCAATGAGTTAGAGGAGGGGTTCAGGGCGGATGAGTTCGCTAGGCAGGGGACGACCCTAACAGAAGGGGATATTATCCAGCATATAAGGCGCCGGTCGCTCTCACAAGATGGAGATTGCGCGATCATACATAAGGATCGCCGATAGTAGGTGGAGACGCGAAAACACTTGCGTGACCACCAGGTACATCTGGCCAGCATTCGACCGTAATAGGTCCAGAAGCTTGATCGGTCTCAGGATGGAGACCATTAGTAACGTCGCAGCAGTAATTAGTAATTACGAGGCACTGCCTTATAGGTAAACATAACAGCAAGCTCGGCGTAACCTTCAACGACTTCTGCAGAAGTTGTCAAAACGACGAGGAAGAATAAAAGGTCTGTCTGGTAACTTTTGGGTAAACATTTTTTGAGTAAAAATCTGGTAAAAAGTTTCATATGGTAGTGTGGATAAACATCAAAAGTTACCAGACGACTTCAAGTAAAAATTGGGTAAATCTTACTTGTGTATGTAAATTGTCAAACGTGATCAAGATGTTAGACGGAAAACTTATGGATTTATTTAATATTTTTGGAGATTTTGAAATATGTTTTTTATTTATTTAAACAATTTTTCAATAACTTCTTCTTCTATCTGAATCGCAACGTAAAATTGAAACACACAAATGACAGATTACACAGTGACAAGCAACCGGTGATTTTACCCAAATTTACTCGGTCTCCGCAGCGTGGGTAAAATCTGGTAAAATTGTGTAAAAGGAGAAGTGCTGTCAAGAGCTCAGTTTTTCCCCTCCGTGAGGTTAACAGACACTTTCAGGTAAAAATTTTACCCGCGAGTAAAAAATTTATAGTTACCAAACAGATCTAAAGTGTTATCCATCTCCTCTGTCAAATGCCCGGCATTGGCACTGAGCAGAAACTGATGTATGGGCGCCTCCTTCTTTGACAGGCAGGCAGACAGAGTTACTTTCACATTTATAATATAAGTATAGAAATATGGATTCAGCTGTACCATTAAACTTTCAACTTTACTAAGGACTTAAGAAAGACGCCTCGTGGTAATAAGGAGAGTGAATGAACTGCATTATTCTTTATCACTAGGCGTAATTTATGATTTCTCTTTAAATGATTGTGGTTAGTTCAGCTGGACGGCTGCCCCCTAGGGAAAATCCCTAGCTACGCCAATGGGTAGCCCCATGTAGTATCACAATGGTCCTCCTGCTGGCCTACGTGTGCCGTTAGGCAGCCACAACAACCTAACCTAACCTACGATGATATGGTCTTGTATCTCTCCTGAAGGTCCTATACTGCTATTTTTTTTTCGAGAGAACAATGAATGAGGAAGTGTATGGCAAGGTTATCCAGAACATCCTAATTCATTTTTTGAATCGTCCAAGACACTGGCATATCCGAAACCCATATGCAGCTTGTCATACAGCTCGGTCCACTAAAAATTTACTAACCACCCACAATGTTCCGATCCTTCCTAGGTCAGGCAATTCTCCCGACATGAACCCCATTAAGAATGAGTATACTAAAATCTAAAGTTTATTCTCTTCCTAATCCTTCCATAAAAGTCCTTAAACAGCGAAGTGTGGCAAACTAGCCCGGAAGTAAAAGAAATGATTAAGCGATGTTTTGAAAGGCTGCCAGATCGAATAAACGCTATTTATGATAAACAATCCAAACATTAAACTTTCCTTTTTATAGTATGTTTCTTTCGTGTATTGTTCAATAAGTAAATACAGAATATTATGAAAATTGTGAGTGGTTTTAATTCGATGAGCATGGACTGTACGTAGGGATAACAAAAAGTAAATAAAAAGTCGAACTTCACATCATCACTAAACATCACGATTTTATTAAATATAAAGAACATTCAGGTAAATAACTCGCTTAACTCTCTCTAAAACTAAAACTTATCCGTTACACAGATGAGCTATCAGCTCTGAGAATATTTCCAACAGAAACAGGACTCCTGTCTTTTAGGTATGCAAATATTGCAAAGGATCTACATCTGAATTAACAAAATGAACAAATCGCCACGACTAGACGTTGTGTGGGAAATTTGTATCAAGAGTTGCAATCAAATCTCGTTCGACATTAAAACAGAAAATAGTTTGCCAGAGTGGGGGAGGAGGCAGATTCGATTTCACGGGGTGCCTAATCGAGCGATCTTCGACGCTGTTTCAGGTAGCCGGTACGATCCAGGATTTCATTTGATATGCGAGCTAGAAGTGGTAGTTCCCGCATCGATACATTCACCGATGGCAGAGGTTCTATCTTGGATAAAGTTTTGATCGATGGCTTGTCGGGGGTGGTTGGAAGGCTTGTGATGTCCGACGATGCCGATATATCTGAGGACTGCACTATTTGCATTTGGAGCTTGCTGCTCATCGCAGCGCACTCTTTCATCATCATAAGGTGATCCAGTTTGTCGACGGTCGCGTTAAGTTCACTCTCCCAAACGTCCTGCTCCTGTTGACCATCGCCACCTTCAACGGGACGGACAGCCAATGTTTTTACTTTCTGCCGGAGCTCTTCGAGATCCTCGTCACCTTCACTATCGTAATCCTTTTCGCTAACAGCTGAGCTTGGCGGCTGGGATATATCACTGCTAATCGACGGAAGATCGCACTTGTCTAGTTCCATCTGAAAGTCTGGTAACTGCGAAAGTTCAGCACCCACACCGGGTTCTCGGGGACCTGGTGGTGCTGCCGTCGCTATGTCGCCGCGCTTTCTATGAATCTCTTCACTTATTTGCTCCAAATTATGAAGCGCCGTCGAGTAGGTGCTCTTTGCTGCCTGTACTTGCATCTGCAGCTCATCGATCCGATTTTTCTGGGTCTGAAGTTGATCTTGGCAGATCTGTTTCTCTTCGAAATAGGGTCGAGACTTCTGTATGCTACGCCGAAAACGCTCCTCTAATTGTTGCACCTGTAAAGAGGTTAACATTACTAAAATAGACAATACGTAATCAGTTTAAGAGCAATGCAATATGCACTTTGCAATATTTACTTCACAATTTTATTATAGTACTAACTTATACCCGTGGCTTCGTATATGCGCCCCGGATAAGGCATTTCTCAAATGTTTCAATTTGGTTGAACTTTTATCCTGGAAGAATTGATTTCAACCAAGTCGAAGTTTAGACGGGATGTTATATATATCTTTGAGTATAAATATGACAGAAAATCATAGAATGAAGGCTTCTTTGTATATAGGTTATAGTGCTTTTTGTTGTTTTGATTTCTAAGTTCTAAATCAGGGGTTCGAAGAAACCATATATGTATGCGTATTTTCATGGAAATTCTTTGTATTAGATATTGTAGTCACCATATTGGATCTAGCATTTTGAATTGCCAGCTTTCACACATTTTTCCTTCGAACATTTTGGGTTTACAGCAGAACAAAACGCTAAATTCCAAAGAAGAAAATTCTAAAAATTAATGTTATAACTCCAAAATGATATAAATAAAATCGCTTTGAAAAAGAAAATATTCAATGTTTTTGCACAGCTTCATATATATTAGGGTGCTTTTTTTTTCGCGACTATTTTTTTTTTTCAGTCCCACCTCGAAATTTTGTGGCTAATACCTAAACATACATTCCCTGAAAATTGGAGCCCAAAAAAATAATATTTAGTACTAGACCAAGACGCATAAAGATTTCCCATATAAAATACACGTGAACTTTGATTATTTTTCTTCAAATCTCTACAACTCAGAGGCATTTTATGGCACAATCTTGGGCAATGGTAGGGTTTCTTTAGAATTGAATGCTCTACAAAAGTGTCCAGTGCGATGTAACCCTAACTCCCACCAGCGAGGTAGTACGGGTCATTGACCCCAATTTTTCCACGAAATTCTCGCTTTTTGCCCCTATCTCGTAAACAACAACAGGTACAGAAAAAGTGAATATTACAAACTTGTAGGAAATTCAATTTCCTACAAAAAAGTTCTGAGCACTAAATAACTAACATTGATATTTCTTGAGATATTGGGCTTTGAAGTTGAGGTAGTGTTTCTACAATTTAGCTCAATAATCCATGAAACTTCCACACTACCTCAAATTCAAAGCCCAATATCTCAAGAAATATCGATGTTAGGGATTTAGTGTTCAAAAACTTTTTGGAGTAAATTAAATTTCCTACAAGTTTGTAATATTCACTTTTTCTGTACCTGTTGTTGTTTACGAGATAGGGGCAAAAAGCGAGAATTTCGTGGAAAAATTGGGGTCAATGACCCGTACTACCTCGCTGGTGGGAGTTAGGGTTACATCGCACTGGACACTTTTGTAGAGCATTCAATTCTGAAGAAACCCTACCATTGCCCAAGATTGTGCCATAAAATGCCTCTAAGTGGTAGAGATTTGAAGAAAAATAATCAAAGTTCACGTGTATTTTATATGGGAAATCTTTATGCGTCTTGGTCTAGTAATAAATATTATTTTTTTGGGCTCCAATTTTCAGGGAATGTATGTTTAGGTATTAGCCACAAAATTTCGAGGTGGGACTGAAAAAAAAAAAAAAACAGTCGCGAAAAAAAAGCACCCTAATATATATATATATATTTTTTTATATATATAGATTACCTTCAACTCGGCAGCATTGAATATTTGTGCTTTCCGCTGATGTTCAGCGTGGCATTCAGCCTTTTTGCTCTCAGCCTCCATCACCTTGAGTGTAGATTGATTCAGCATCTCTTGCCATGCATTGTCGAATTTCCATTCGTGCGAGTTGCTCATAAAGCGCTGCTCAGCCAGCGCGACAGTCTCTTTAGCTGCAGCGTGAATTTCTATTAAATCAAAAAATTAAAATTAAAATTTTATATCTTTAAGTGCTTTAACCCTTTGCACTCGAATGGCCCCTCTGGGGCGCCATTCAGCTATTGCTTACGCAAAATCTTCGAGTGCAAAGGGTTAACATGTTCTGTGCTAAGATTGTTCTGAAAGCTTCCGTGAGAGAGTAATAATGAAAACTGTATTTGAAGAGATAACTTTAATTCTTGGCTGGAGCGTTTGTCTGAATATCCGGTCTGGACCATTTATCGCTTTGATAAAATATTCAATAAAGTCAAATTTTTAAATTACTACGACTTGGGTTTTCTTTCCACTCAAATCATTCTTTTAAGGTTAAGTTTTCTTCTGCGTTCCCCGACATCGTTCTTGTTCTATCTGGCTATTCCGCAAGGTAGTCATTTCGAGCCCTTGCTGTTTTTATAAATGACTTGTTTCCTCTAATTCGTTACTCTTATATATATATGGGACATTTCACGTCAAACGGATCACCGGCGCCCTCAAAATTTGAATAAACCGATTGAGATAAATAAGGGCTCAAATTGTTCGTCTAAATGAGAACTTTCGAAAGCCATGTGGTATTTTTTAAAATTCAACATGGCGGCTCCAATATGGCGGCCGGAAGATAAAGAAAAATCGAATGTCCAGTAAAAAAAGCTTGCAAAAATAAAAATTTGCAACCGAGCGGATCGGATTTTGGCTCAGATTGCAGCTGATGGGTCACTAAAAGTTCGGTATGGTAGGTAGGGTTGGATGTTGGCAACCTACCATACCGAACTTTTAGGGACCCATCAGCTGCAATCTGAGAGAAAATTCGACCCGATCGGTTGCAAATTTTTATTTTTGCAAGGTTTTTTTACTGAACATTCGATTTTTCTCCGTCTTCCGGCCGCCATATTAAAGCCGCCATGTTGAATTTTAAAAAATACCACATGGCTTTCGAAAGTTCTCATTTAGACGAACAATTTGAGCCCTTATTTATCTCAATCGGTTTATTCAAATTTTGAGGGCGCCGGTGATCCGTTTGACGTGAAATGTCCCATATATATCTTAGGTTATGCAGATGAACTGATGATTTTCGGACCGACTGAATAGATTGCGATATGATGTTCAGAAAATCATTTATAATAGAGCACAACATTTTCTTTATATTATTAATCACAGAGCCAATCGTAGCACATTTGAACCAATTTCAGCTATGTCTAAGTTTTATAATGCTTTTTTTCTGCAATAGATATTAACTGCGGTAGAAAGACTTTGAAAATCGTTTACTTATTTGTTTTTTAATGTTATATTAGGATGAGTCAGAAGTTTTGTAACATTTCGATACCTTCTTTTGTCGCGGCTCGTGTGTTACATTTTTTAAAATTTTTTCAAACAACAGCGCATGTACTGCAAATAGTGATTAGTAAGGTTTGTCCTGACGCGGTCAGTGTTTCATTTCAACTGTTTAACACTTTGGCTGCCACGCCGGTCACCGGTGACCGGCACCCAATAGCTGGATGTAAAGCTGAATAAAACGTGGCAGCGAAAGTGTTAAGAGTTACTATTGATTATTATGGCAACGAATCATTCCATTTGGAAAAGTAGGTATCTTTTTATTCAATTTTTTTATATGAATTTTAAGTTGTACGGTTTTTATGAGGTGTATGTTATTTTAACACTTAGCCGACCCAATCGGGGAGATCTCCCCATTTTGAAGTAAGTCGGTGACCGACCGATCGGGGAGATCTCCCCATTTTGAAGTAAGTCGTTTCCGACCGATCGGGGAGATTTCCCATTTTAACTTTAGCAACGCGTTTCTCGTTTTCTGTCATTGTTAACTATCTCGACCTGGGGTTTTTCGCAATTGCTGACGGGCTGCTGCTGTGGAGCATAACATATAATAAAATCAACTAATTTTGAAGGCTCCTTAGTTTGGATTTCCTAAGCGCGGTGGAAACCGAACAGTTGTCTGTGGCGCATGCGGTCGGCTAAGTGTTAATTTACTCAAAAATTAACGAACGAACGTTTTTATTAATATTTTTTTCTGGTTATATTACTAGGAAAAATTAATTACATTATTTCTGACTTGTAGAAAAAAAAAATACGTTAGCAGGAATCGAACCCTGACCATCTAGGTCATCGAGGAGCAAGAAGGAGTAATTCAATCAATTGTGTCGAGGAAGAAACTATGATCCAACATCCAAAAGAGTTTCAATGGAGTGTCATCGGAAAAGCAAAAGTCACTCAAAGTACCAAAAAAGTGATGGCTACAATTGTTTACGATTACGAGGGAATTCTCTTGATTGACTTCAAAGAATCGAATACAGTCGTTAACGCGGCATATAACTCTAACTTATTAAGACAGTTGTGTCAAAAAATTATCGAGAAAAGGCGCGAAAACAATGAGCCGAGGTGTGCGCTTGCTTCATGATAATGATCCAATCCACACTACTTCACTCACTGTGGCTCTACAGAGATAGAACATTCCCCATATACTTAGTCCTGACTTGGTGGTGTCTCACTATTTTTTGTTCTTAAAACTCAAGGCAGATTTAAGAGGTAGAAAATTTAACAGCGATGATGAAATTAAACAGACAGTGTACGACCATTTTAACTCCAAGAATTCATCATATTTTTACAGTGGTTTAGATGCTGAAAAGTGTGTGGAAATAAGGGAAAAATATATTGAGAAATAATAAAAAAAAAATTCTATTTATGACTTTTCCTTCTATGTTAGCCCGAGAATTCATGGATCGCACTGCGTATTGTTCAGTAAATATAATAATTATTATTATAATTAAATTTTTAACCTTTAAGTTATGGAATGAAAATAAAACAATTTATTTTCCTCCTCGTGGTAGGAATTATCGTCTACCTTAAGGCCTAAACAGATAAAAAGTTCCACAGCACTCGTCTCCACTCGCAAATGCCAGAAACATCAATTTTACACTAAAATGAAGGGGACTGCACAGATAAGCGAGTGGTTAACACTCGTCCCTTGAAAAGTTCGCCAACTTTCTACTTTTAACGCCCGCAAATGTCAAAAGGGCAGTTTGATATTCTTGATTTTGTGATGGTGATGTGAAATGCGATTACAAATTCCTGGCAAATATTTAGAGACATGAAATATGTTTTAAATAATGTGTTCCTGTATTCTCAGGGGTGTCAATTGAAGAAAAGTTGTTAATAGAAGAAGTGCATTCGACATCAAATGAACAGATTTTTGACATTTGTGAACGGCTTATCTGTTCGGTTAATTTTTGCGAGTGGAGACGAGTGCTGTGGAACTTTTTATCTGTTTAGGCCTTTAACATTTCACTACACTTCTAAATGTTTATTAGATGTTAAATCGGCAACCTTCAAAATTCCAATACCTTTTCTAATGATAATTTGAAACGTTGAATTTTGGTAGCCATATGGCTTTTCCATCTTAAATTTGGAATTTTAATAGCAAATTCATATTCAGCGACCTTAAAAACCCCTTTATGCTCATTTTTGTGGAAATCCTTTGAATTAGAAATATTTTCCGCCACATTAAGAGGACCCGGTGGTCCAGAATTTTCAACAAACCGATTTTTTTTTTCGAAAGTAGTCTTTCAAGAAGTTTTGTAAGGATATTGTCAGTATTTCAGGTTTTACTGACCTATTAGCTGGTAGCGAATTTTTGTAATATTGATTATTATATGACATTATTTTAATTTTTATTGTAATTCCATGTGTACGAATTTTTCTTTTCAATTTTATAAGATACTTCCCTTCAGTTTAGCAATTTTGGTCCACAATTTAGCCCATTGTATTTAAAAGTGCTAAGTTAACACACGATTCATATTTTTTAAATGTGGTGACGGATTTCAAATAAAAGTTCTCATTCTCCTTTACATGACTATTAAAGAATTGCCCTAATCAGCATTAATCTTAGGATTCCATTTGAGTCCAACAAAACGTTTTCACACATTCATTTTAATTACATGATTACATGATTCGAATTCTAGATTCTAGAAAATTGTCAACAATTCAATTTCTGTAGTCCTAGCCATAGTTTTGTTTGGATAATTTATCAAGCGATTCCAGAAACTGAGTTTTTCGAATTGCAGTGAATGCACTTACACTTACTTTACTTTTACTTACCATTCGCTCTTTGAAATTTCACGGCGGCTTTCTGGCACTCAATTTGGGCCTCTCTGGCTTTCTCTGATGCTTCATGGTAAGGTCGTGCTTTTTCTATGCAATTTCCTAATCTTTTTGTTAGTAACTTTAGGCGCCTGGTAGATTCATTCATGAGGATGCGAAATGTTGAATTTGCCTCCTGTAAGAATAAAATGACAGTTTATGATTAAAACATTTTACCCTGATATCTTGGTGAAAAAGCGGAGTGTTGGTTGTAAATTTTTGTGGCAAAAACATAAGATTAAGTTCCTATCCTACGGATTTATATTACGAGTATTAATAGAAGTTATTAAAATATGGTAGTGTGGAATTTTCATGGATTATTGAGCTAAATTGTAGAAACACTACCTCAACTACAAGTTTGTCGTTTACATTTTTCCTGTAGCTCTTGTTATTTACGAGATAGGGGCAAAAAAAACGAGAATTTCGTGAACAAATTGGGTTTAGTGACCCGTACTACCTCGCTGTTGGGATTTAGGGTTACGCCGCAATGGACACTTTTGTAGAGCATTCAAGACTGAAGAAACCCTATCATTGACCAAGATTATACCATAAATTGCCTCTGAGCTGTAGAATTTTGAAGAAAGAAAAATCAAAGTTTACGTGTATTTTAAACGGGAAATCTTTGCACGCTTTGGTCGATCACTTAATATTAAGGGCTCAAATCTTCGGGGAATTTTCTTTTAGGTATTTCCCACAAAATTTCTAGGTGCGAGTGAAAAAAAAAGAAGTCGCGAAAAAAAGCACCCTAATGGATATAGTATACAAGTTCAAACGGCGTTGATAGTTAAGTCCACACTGACATACCAGTCACTGACTATACGGAGTGCGGACCTCATAATGCTTGTGATTGTTGAGCCAAATCTACCCGTGACGATTATTGCCAGGTCATCCGCATAGCCAAGGGCCTCGTAAACAAGGTCACATAACTTAACTAGGAGCACGGTTAAAAATTTTGGAGTAAAATTTAATCTTTTGCTTGTATTACAGCCATTTTTCAATCCACTTCGAATTAAAAGTAAATATTCATCGAATATTACTCAAAAATGCAATAATTTTTGTATTGAAAAGTAATCCAAAATATATGTTAAAATACTTTGTAATTTTTTTGAAGTACTTTTCAATATTAATTGGATTAAAATTATATTAAAAGGTAATACTTCAATCCAAGCAGATTGAATTTTAAGTTTTTTATGACACAATGTGTTAAGTTGGCCACGCCGCGTCGGTAACGCATTTCTTTCATAGTCAAGATCGATAGTTTTTACGTTTATATTAGATAGTCAAGCGATAGTTTATATTACGTATAACATTATTTTGTGTACTATATACAGAATGTCCGGGAAGTAGTGCGCCAAAATTAAGGGGATGGTAGCTTGGGTCATGACCTACCAGAATATCAAAATATGACCTTAGTGAAAACCTCACCGTTTTCGAGATATTTGGGTTTTTATGAAAAATTAAATTTGATTTAAAATGAACATGGCAATATCTTGTTATTCATGAATAAAATAGGTGATTCTGAAATCTGCATTAATTAAGCAATTTTTTGAATTGCTTTCCCATCACTGCCTAGTACATTTTTTTTCACCAGTTAAAGTAGAGTCAAATAATCTTGAACAGCAAAAAAAAAAAAAAAATTTGATTATTTTTCTTCTCGACGGTCTTATGTTAGTAATAAAAAATTACATGCTTACCAGGTAGGGCAACTTATCTAGAATATTTTAGCAAAAAAAAAATGAGAACATGTCTTTTTATGTGCACCAACTAGTTAGTCAATAAACTGAAATTTAATTTTAAATAAAAACCCAAATATCTCGAAAACGGTGAGGTTTTCACTAAGGTCATATTTTGATATTCTGGTAGGTCATTACCCAAGCTACCATCCCCTTAATTTTGGCGCACTACTTCCCGGACACCCTGTATATAATTTGAATAAAATAAAATAAATTAATTTGTGTTTGCACATTTCCTTATTTTTTCTATGAAAAGAAAATTAATACATCTTTTTTGGGGAAAAAAAAATATCATAAAACCTAAATTTTCCCTCAAATCCCAAAAAAAAAACCTTGTCACTTTTTCAGTGAATTAATGCATTATAAAGTAAAACAGTTAGTGTTAACTTATTAAAACCATGTTGAAGATAAAGTATCGTTAATATTAACTTTTAATACAATAAGTACTAATTTTAATGGAAAATGGGATTTATTTATACAGTCGACTCTCGCTAAGTTGAAACTCGTTAATTTGAATCTCTCGATTATTTGAATTTTTTCCCTTTCCCTTGAAAAATACTCGATAAATTGAACAAAATCAATATTAATTGGTCCTCTCGGTAATTTGAAGTTGAAGGAAGAGTACTTGCCCGCCAACATGCAATAATTTGAAGTCCGGACTTCCCTACTCTCTATAATTTGAAGCGTTTGTTGTCATCATTTAAGTCGTTTGCTTACATACATGTTTGTTTACATGTATAAACCTGCCGATTCATCAGTGAGTTTGCAGTTCGCATTCAAAAAGTGCGGGTTTAAGCAAGCCGAAAACGTAGAGTCGCCAAAAATTACAAATTCTGACTCAGAGTGGGGACTTCTACCTAACTGTGGAGAATTAACATTTGAGGATCATGTTGACGATGACATCAATGTCCACGGTGCCCTAACCGAAGAGGAACAACCGCTCATTCCAGTCATATTGAGCGAGGCAAAGAGATCGCTTAGTAACCTACGCTTCTACGCCCTAAGAACCGACACAAGTGACGATTTCTTCGCAGCTCTCACCTATCTCTATCGAAAATTCATTGGACAATGATAGACTGAAGTCGCTCACTCAACAGAAAATTACGGACTACTTTTCAGTAAATAATAATTCTTTATGAATAATTGTACGAATATTTAAAATAATTAATCTCGAATCTTGATCAAACTCTCGTTATTTTGAACTCTTGGTAATTTGAAATTTTTCCCTGGTCCCTTGAGTTTCAACTTATCGAGAGTCGACTGTACCTCAATAAAAGATTACAATTCAATATTTTTGTATTAAAACAAAAATTAGTATTAACTTTTTCAAACCATAGTGGATTAGAAGTAAAGTATAGATTATATTACATTTTAATATAACAAGTATTGATTTTTAATGTTCTAGTATTAAAATTAATTTACTAATTTTATACTGAAGAGATTTTATTTTAATACATGTCAATATTACAGTTTCATTTTAATCCTTTCAAAATATTAAATTGTAATACTTTTTTGGTGTGGACTTATATACAATCCAGAAAATATTGGTTTTTAGTCCAACATTTTTTACCGTGAGGTCATCCACAACCAGAGACCAAAGCAATGGCGACAGTACCCCGCCTTGTGGGCATCCTCTGACTGCCCTGATGGACACGGAGGTGTTGCCCAGCATAAATGAGATACCTCGCTCTCTCTTAGCATAGCATCCACCCATGCAACTGTATTTGAGTCTATACCCCTACGCACAAGAGCCCTGGAGTGGTAAAGTGGTATCACATCAATCTAAAGGCCACACCCAAACTCTTCCCAGTAAATGTTCAATGTACCAGAGATTACGCTGACATTTGTCGTAATGTATCTCTATCTATCGTTAACAAATTGAATGTCAAAATAATTTACTTGTACTGAGTTCGAGAAAAAGTTACTAATTTAAATAAGCAAACAATGGAAACAGCATTAAATCAATAATTTTGAAATATGACTTGGCGCCAATGCCGAAAATTATTAATTTAACTGCGTTTCATATTAATATTTTAGTTAGCCATTTCCATCGTTTTTTTGACAGAAAAAATTTTTGAAAAAACATTGTAAACGTACTCAAAACAAAATGCTTTAGTTTCGTTACTGCCTATATTGGTTGTAACATTAATATTTAACTTTGTTCAATGTGATACTTAAGGGGTTCCATAGTTATTTCAAATAGAATATTGTTAAATGCACAACGATCCACAGCCAATTTAAAAAACGTGATAATCTAAAACGCGCATATTTGAATTTACAATGCGATATTTTTCTCAGTGTATGTCCAATGTCCATACTATATACAATAATATGCTCCATAACAAATATGTATTAAAAGAAAATAAATTGTTTGTCTCTTTTACATAATTCTTTTTGTTAACAATTTTGGGCTATAATACACCCATAGAAGTAAATATACTTCAAAAAGTAAAAAGTAGTAGTAGTAAGGCACCTCCATATTGTCTGAAAATAAATGAAAGTAAAACCTTTTTTATATTCTAATAACGTCTTGTAGTCGCTTTAGTATCGAGTTAACCCATTAACGGCGAAGTACACATTCCACAGTCGATTGATTTTTCGTCTATAAAAAGCCTAAGACCAACTAAATATTATTAGAGAAAAACATTTTCTAAAGTAGAAAGACCTGCTCTTTCCGAATCTGAGGTCAGATTCACTGAAAATTAAATATTAAATATTTGTATTATCTGTGATAACACTATATTCTTTTTAATCAATATAAATCTATTATTTAGTCAGATCAGATTGTGGATTATACCATAGACAAATAAATATAAAGATTACCCACTTCGATGAAGCAAAACGTGACCAAAAGTTCTGAAAGATCCACAGCGATGCCTCCACTTGTACGACGACATTCTGCGAGCTGGACGTGGGGGAAGTCGCAGTTGTTCGGCGCGATGTGCTTTTCTTGTGGGCATGTGTGGCTTTGCACGGCGAATGCCGAGAAAAGAAACAAAGAAAAGCAAGACAACTGAGTGTGCGTGCGATTGTCGCTAGCCTGCTGCCTTCCTTGAGCATATGCTGAAGGCAATAAACAAACAATATATTCGTTGGCTGGTAAACTGGCTCACCTTTGCAAATATGAAGCTATAACGCTGCAATTTGGCGGGAATGTCAATGACAGATGTGCCAATCTTACAAAAAAAAAAAAAAAACGGGTGACTGACAGCTCTTTTTGATCAAAGTAGTATATGTATTATGTTTAGGGCATGGTTCCCGACAAAAACAAAGAACAATATTTAATCGATTCTGGAAGAGAGTTTAATTAGACACGGACGAAGTCGCTAAAAAAATCCTAGTAAATAAATAACTTAGTATTATAGCAATTTCCTGTAAATTTTATCCTTTTCAGCATCATCATCCAATGAAGTTTTACACATAAACTACACAATTCAATTCAGTTGCAACTTGCTCTATATTATTTCGTGGATTTCATATTATATTATTGTATTATGTATAAGATTATAAACTTAACTGTTCACGTAACAGGTTTAACCTTTTCATCCCTATATATATATAAAAATGAAAGTTTGTTTGTTTGTTTGTTTGTTTGTTGCTCAATCACGCCTAAACGCTTGCATCGATATTCTTCATTTTTTGTCCGAAGGTAGTACATATTCCGACTTAACATATAGGCTAATTTTTTTTCGGATAATACGTAGGGTTTCAAAATGGCGGATCCAAGATGGCGGCTGAAAATTTTAAATTTGAAGCGATTTTCGTGAAAATTGGTACATAGGGGTTTTGCGGGATGGGGATTTCAAATCCGCTCTCCAAATTTAGAAATTCAAGATGGCGGATCCAATATGGCGACCAAGATTTCCTGATTTCAACGGATTTTAATGAAAATTAGTACAGTGATTGTTTTGAGGCCACTGATTTTGAATATTATCAAAATTTAGGAATCCAAGATGGCGGATCCAAAATGGCGACCATATTTATCGATCTCAACGGATTTTAATGAAAATGAGTACAATGATTATCTTGAGGTCACTGATTTTGAATGCTATCAAAATTTACAAATCAAAGATGGCGGACCCAATATGGTGACCAAGATTTCTCGATTTCAACGGATTTTAATGAAAATTGGTACAATGATTATTCTGAGACCACTAATTTTGAATATTAGCAAAATTTCCAAATCCAACATGGCGGATCCAACATGGCGACCAGAATGTTTCGATTTCAACAGATTTTAATGAAAATTGGTAGAATGATTATTCTGAGGATACAAGTTCCAAATATTATCAAAAGTTGTAAATCCAAGATGGCGGATTCAATATGGCAACCGAGTGTCTCAATTTCAACTTATTTTAATTAAAATTAGTACAATGATTATTCCGGAGCCACTAATTTCGAATATTATCAAAATTTCCATATCCAACATGGCGACCAAAATTTCTCGATTTCAACGGATTGTAATGGAAATTAGTACAGTGATTATTCTGAGACCACTAATTTTGCATATTATCAAAATTTCTAAATGCAAGATGGCGGACCCAACATGGCGTCCAGAATGTCTCGATTTCGAGGGATTTTAATGAAAATTGGTACAGTGATTATTCTGAAGCTACAAATTTCGAATATTATCAAAATTTGTAAATCCAAGATGGCGGGTCCAATATTAGACCAAATTTCTTGATTTAACGGTTTTTACTGAAAATTAGTACAATGATTATTCTGAGGATACAAGTTCCGAATATTATCAAAAGTTGTAAATCCAAGATGGCGGATCCAATATGGCAACCGAATGTCTCGATTTCAACGGATTTTAATTAAAATTAGTACAATGATTATTCCGGAGCCACTAATTTCGAATATTAGAAAAATTTCCAAACTCAATATGGCGGATCCAATATGGCGACCAAAATTTCTCGATTTCAACGGATTTGAATGAAAATTGGTACAATAATTATTTTAAGGCTACTAATTTTTAATATTATTAAGATTTGGAAATTCAAGATAGCGGATCCATAAAGGGGTTTTCGGGTTGAAACTATTTCTAGGATATAACAAACTAGAACATTTGAGAAGTGTTTAATTAGTAAGTATTTACCCAACGCCGGGTGAAACCGGGTAATCCAGCTAGTCTTAAATAAAGAGAGAGACCTATGTTACTAATGTGTAATAAATTCATTTAGCGGATTTCTCATATGCTCAAAATAGGTGATGTTATCCCATTATCCTATTTATTTGAAAAAAAAAACACCAAATACTACTGGATTAATGGTTAAAAATAACAAGACAGGTATCCACGAAATCATCCCAAAAAGCTATTCATGTAAAATGGGACAACTGAAAAATTAGCCTAAAGGACCAACATACCTCTGAGAGAGTAAGTAGTCTGATTTCAATAGAACAAAACAAATCATAAGGATAACGGTGGATTATCAATATCTTCATAAAGATTGGAATGTAAAAGCTTGCATATTAGACGTCCTTTGATTTCGGAATATTTGAATAAATCCAAATGTTATGAAATGTTTGGCTTTGCGAGGTCAGCAAAACCGGGAATGTGGCTACTGCTGCTTCTGCTGTTGCGAAACCCTTTACTCATTCTATGCCTCCACCCCATCGAATTTATCGAAAAGAATTCCAGGACGATTATCCTGTGGGTGCACTATACAGCTGCCGCGCCCTGACCTACTTTTGCGGTGTGTTTTGTATGAATAGAATATTGAAGCTCTTAAAAGTGTCAGCCTGGAGCTTTCCGATTTTAATTATGGCTTAGCGCTCCGATAAAAGTACGACTTTTTGTGATTATCATTCCTATTAGATCCATATAAAGGCCAGAACATTAAGTGTTCGAGTATTTCGCTCTGTTGCTACAGCAGGTAAATTTCACTTAGATAACACTGTTTAGGTGGCACAATTTGATTTTTCATGGGTTATTTATTTCATCTCAAAGTTGTGCAACTTTTCTGAGCCACGGAGGCACTTTTCATTAAAGAAGGTATCACAAAAGCCATATATAATCGGCGTTTGAAAACTTTTTCATTTATTTTGAGAATAAGTTATTGTTTCGATATTACGAAGAAATTTATCAAATTAACTGTAAATGAAAAATTTAGGAGTGAACTGTAGTAATGTAGGGTGTGCTATCTGTTTTCTTTTTAAATTAAATGTTATTTTGACACAGAGAGCGCTTTCGTGCTTAACAAATTAACAAAAATTATTATATCGCCGCCGAACGAAATTAATATATTTAAGCTTGCACAACCTTGGGAAATATTGAAAACTTAGTTACTGTGTTGCTGTACCAGTGTGAATTTTGAGAAAGAAATAATGCACCAATCGCGTCGTTGTTTGACAGCGTTTATTTCCTTGCACTGTAGATATTAATGTTTTATAACTTAATGCCTTAAATACTATTGTCTTATATTTCTAGTTATTAAATAAATCCTAAACAGATATTCAGAACTATACTATTTTATTTTCTACTTCACTTTTCAGCCCCTGGTTTGTTCTTGCTACCAAACGGTATAAAAGGCCTTTTCGAAGTCGATAAAGCATGTTCCGGTACATTGCCCTCTATTTCTGTTCCATTGGATGTCGGATATTAATTTTGATACGGCATGAATTGTGTCATGTCGCACCAAATTGTTCCAAATTATCCGGTATAATCTTCTTCTTTTCGGTCCAGGCTGTTAGTGATCTTAGAACCACCCTCTCAAATATTTTGCTTATGTTGGGCAATAAGCTTATCGCTCTAAGATTTGAGGGATTAGTTCTAGTTTTCCCCTTTTTAGGGATGGGGTATACCATCGCTGTCTTCCAGTGCTCTGGATAATGTGCATTATTCAGCGCGTTGTTAAACAGGACGGTTTAAATGCCCGTTGCTGTTCGAGGCATACATCGCAGTACTATGTTTGGGATCCCGTCAGCCCCCATGACTTTTTCGAGTTTATTCTTCGGAAGCAAGCTCCTTCGTCCCGCTAAAATAAGATCCCGTCGAACCGTCAGAGACGTCGTCAGTCGGGTTATCATCATTAAACACGGTGATGGATCGGTTCTCAGATTTCCTATTTTATTGCTAAGTTGCCGGTTGCTTATAGAGACGCATCTCTCCAGAGCGCAGTCCGGTTGAACAGGAGTACGCTCTGGTAAAACGCGCCTATCACGTCAACTCTTGCCTGCTCCTCTTCTACGAGGAACGTACTCTCGTCGAGAGTGACCTCACCCGGGTCTAATCCTGCTTCAACTAGGTATTTCTCACTTTTGCTGTTCCGCGGAATACATAACTTCTCAATCTGGTTTCTATCCCGCCTCCTGAATATTTGATTTATGTTCGGGAACATACTCGGGTTACTGGCGTTTATTAGCCGCGTTTTCTTGTTCCAATACTCATTTATTGATATTGAATAATTCATCTTTATATGTTGTTGGAGGACCTTGATTTGGGACTTGAGAGATATAACTCGAGGATTTTGTCTGTCTGTAAGTTGTCGTTGGAGACTTTTTAGCTCCGTCAGTAGTCTGCTTATGGTTATGAGCCCCTTTTTTTCTGCCACAGAAGCCATGCAACAAACGAACTCTTTCGCACTAAGTTCAATAATCGCGTAATTAGCCGCCAAACTTTGGACTTTTTTGTGGGGTGCCATTAAATGTAGACACAATTCAGCACTTAAGCACAATATTGGTCGAAATAGGGCCCCAAACCATTGAAAATGTGCTGCAAAATTGGGTTGACAGGATGGGCTACTGCCAAGCCAGTCGAAGCAGCCATTTAAATAGATTCATAACTAACCGAAAGGTTTACTTTTTTCAATAAATCAATCAACAAACTTTAAAAAATATAGTGTTCATTTTAAAGAATTTTTGAAAAGAAATCAGCCGATGGAAGTGTTTGTATCATAATTGAAATTTCTATATGTACAATACAAAATATATTCACTTTGAAATATTTCTTTGTGACTATAAATATCTTAAGTAGCTTCACTTTTCTTTAAAAAAAAAAAAATTAATTCAAATACTGTTTACATTTTTATTTTCTTTCTTTCTTTTTTTATTTCATTCATTTCAGTGACTAGTAATAGGTCTAAAATCACGTTGTTAAACTGTTTCTGGCTGCACGCTAGGGTATCATAAAAAAAATTTTTAAATTAATACTTAATTTTTGGTTATTTTAATGTTCAGAATCTCTGTTATACTTAGGTATAAAACTTCCTCAATTCATCAAATCTCTTTTGCAAAATATTTCATCTAAATCGGATAAGCAGTTCTTAAGAAAATCATGAAGTCAAAAGATCACGTGAAATTATTAACCTTTAACCTTTCTTGGTTCATGGAGATTCTTACGTAATATTTTCATGTCAATCAATTTAGCGGTTTCCAAGAAAATCGCCAAATATGTATGTATCCACTCACATATTTATATACAGACCAAACAGAGAAACTCCGTTTTTTAAAGTCGGTTAAAAACAGAAAATGCCGATTGTTTTGTACAGATCAACCATACAATGCAGACATTCTGATTATCAAAGTTTTTAGTATTGATAAAATCAGACATGGAGCATTCCGTTTTCCAAAAAATTTATGAGTTACCATTTTTGGTATATAGAAAAATCCATTTTTTTTTTTTAATTCGCTTACTGAAATACCTTCTTAAAGAGACCATATTGTAATCGTATGTCTCCACGCCAGGTAAGTCTCACTTAATGCTCATCTAGGGTGGAGCATAGCGACATTGTTAATTTCAGGTGAGCGTCACCCGGCCGGGCCCAAAAGTGCTGATTGCTGATAAGAGCCTCTTCAAATATTCGTGCTTACCTCCAATTCGATCTCCAGTTTATTGATTTCATCTGTTGCCGTGTTGAGATTCTCCAGCTCAATCTGTAACGTAAGAAGGGAAAATTGATTACAAAACAAGTCTTAGGGGCAGGGCAGCCAAAATCTAGAATGGAGTAATCGCATGACTGAGCTTGATTGAGCTTAGCCCCAAGTGCAAATTGTGACGACTTAATTGGGTCAAGGTTCGATTGACTTTTTTAAATTCTCTGGATGGATTCATGACCTGATTCTACTCTGTGGAAAAATAGGTGGGTAATTGCAACATGGTAGCATTCAATGATTTTCAATTAATTCAATTCTTATAAAAATCTTTATCTACCTCCAAAACTTCCGAACATTAGCAATTGTCACTTTGACAAGGCCACAGAGGGGGAAAAAATAATTAGCTATGTTGCCAATACACAGTTCTAATATCCCAATCAAATGTTAACAATAATAAAAAGATTATTTAAAATGTATATACATTTTACTGTCTGTTGTTTTTAAACAACACTGCGCATTTAACTTGACTCTTTCTTTCTTTTGAATTCACAAGCAAATTAAGTTTGAGGAAATGTTTTCCAATTTTACATTTATCAAACGTTTTTTTTCTGTGCAGGTCGCTAAACTTTCAATTTTCTCGATTGAATAATGTTGCTCCCTTTGAAGGACCTATCCTAAGGACCTAAGGGGTTGACGGTTCCAAGAGTGCTTTCCCTAAACTACACAGATGTGTCTCGAGACTTTTTTTAATATTTATTTTATTGTAGTATTTCTGGTGTCGCTATTTGTAGTTTCTAATATTAAGAGAAATAAAATATATTAAAATTTATATTTACTCAAGTCGTACGTTCTGTGTATAGTTACTATAAGAAAACGAATGTTTAATATTTCAAGGAATTCATTTCAGAAGAATGTCGAAAACTTCTAGTTCTGGGATGGGAGATCAGATACGTTCAATTAGAAGTAACTTTCACGCACAACGCCGTTGATCTAGTTGACTTTAAGAGTTCAGTCAAATTTGGTATTTGTTGATTACAAAACGTTTCCTTTTGTCTTCATTTATGAAGCAGATAAATAAGTGATCCGCCCGGCTCATTGGGACCAATACTACGTTCTACCACATAAAATGTTGGAACTTGGCGGACCGGAGCGGAACGGAAGCATGTGGATTTAAGCTTTATCCGCGTCACACAGCATTTCCTAATCGACTCACTGCCAATAAAGTAATTTCTTTAAAAGATTTAATTTTCTCCTTGCAGTGTTTTGTTATGAGCACTTTCGTGCCATGACATCATGACATCGATGCTATTATGCATGCATATTAGAATTAAGTCAAAACAAGTTGCTTGCGATAAGCATTTGCGCTGTTTTCGAATTAATAATAATAAATCAAATTGAATCAACAGTAAAGAATTTGTGCGAATAATTCCCAGATTAATGACCAGTCTGCTTTTACTGATGTCTTTTTTTTTAAATAATTTACCACCGAACAAAAAAAATCCTTTTATTCCGTCATTGTGCGCTCTGCTCTGACGGGCAGTATACCTTTCTTCAATTTCCCTAATTGATACATTTCTCAGTAGGTATTTGCTGGGATAATTGGTCTTTTCATGAGCGATTTTTCTTCTTCTATTACTTTCTTAGCCCCTCCTGAAAGCAAATGAGAATTTCTGAAATCGTACATTAAGCGAATTGGTGGCACCACTTAACTTTCATTTTCAGTGAACACATTTTCTTTTGTTTACTCTGAACAATTACACCAGACCTTATCTCACTGGACGGAACGCGGAATTTCTGTACTTGTTATCGGCGAGGCATTCTATGGTAAAAAGCATAAACGATTTTGAAAGGAAAAAAGGCCCAATTAGCTACAACACTAGGTCACTTTCTGCTTATCATTGATCTTTGGAGCTATTTCCTTGTAATTTCGTTTAATTGAATACTAAAACTAATCTCGAGCAGCTCCTACATTTTAAGAAAAGCGACCTAGCTATGGTGATTGAGCTACTCGAACATATTGTTTATGCAAAAATGGGAAAATCTTGAAATAAATTTTACTGCATGCAGGATTGGCGAGCCCGGTGCTGAGGCGCTTTAATACCAGTAAATTGCTTTAGCGCGGAACAGGGAGGGTGAGGAATCACTGCTATTTATGAGATAATTTATCAAAAGTGCAAACAATGGAGAGAACATTATTAAATTTCGCTACAGGCGATATTTTCAACATTTAGGCTGTTATTTACTAGGTAGAATATGTATGTGCACAGAGTAATGCTGTTTTTTTCTTTAAATATATAATATAATAAAAAACTTTCGCTTTACTTTTGATAATATTTTACTAGCAAAACAATGAGAAAATAAAATCAATAAAACCACCTAAAAAAAAATCCCAAGCTCCAAAAATTGTTAAATAATTTTACTTTAAAATCTTCTGCTACTGCTGCTGTTTGATATCTTATTTTTGGATTGATATCAGTTAAGTTTTTACGCAAATCTTAAACATCTGGTAATCGTAAGACCCAAAATTGATAGTAGGAGAGGATTTTTAAGTGAAATTATTCAACACTTTTCTGGACTTGAGTTTTTTTAGAAGCGATTTAGTGGTTTAAGCCGCCATCTTGAACTGTTAGAATCGGACACACGATTTTAAATCAGCAGACCTATAGTTATTTTGTATGCCAGTTGGAGAACATTTATTGCTTTCATTTCAGTTTACCCCGGTACTGCGGAGGCCACTCCAGGCTTATTATACACTATTGTACCAAAACGCTATCCAATAAAAAGAGAATCGACTATTGATATTGACTCAAATGAAAGGATGCAGCAAGACAAAAATATATTATTTTTAAAAGTGGTATGGGCGATTCTCTATAAACTCGTAAATGGCTGTCCGAACCGATATTTTTTTTGTAATCATAAAATTTAATAAAATAACTATCACTCTATATTTAAATAAAATACTAAAACTTTATAGCACAGTTGTATTTACAACAATACCAATTTTACCTATTTTTCTAGAAAATATCAAAGCCCTAAAAATACAGTCCCCTGGCTGTCCCATTCCCAGAATTCCCACTTAGAGGTAATGTTTAAAAAAAGGTCATTAAGACTACATCAGTTTGGCAATTATTATCTAAAAATAGTATAATCAAAGTATATTTTTCTCATAAAACAAGGTCTAGTTAAGTATTTTTTTAATTTAATAATGTCATGTAAATGTTGTCCAGAGTTTTTTCAAACAATCCCCTGCCAAAAATTCAAAGCTACAGTAGAAAAAATCTTTTATGTTTACAAACGTTTTTTGGCATGAAATGAATCGCAAGCAGTGTGAAGAGCATCATCTGTGAGGGGAGTATGCGTCTTGGTCGCTGCGACATACAGTCCTCTGGTAAGTGATTTAATTAATACTAATTAGTGTTATTTTATATATATATTATTTATTATTTCTATGATTTGTGTCCAAATCTATTGATTGCTTCGTAACGAATTATGTGCCAATAGGTTTGCAAATATTATGCAACTTAACCAAAATACAGTCCCCTGCCTGGCAATACGGTCTCATCTAACAGTCCCCTGTCATGATTTATTACAAAATCACAAATAACTTCAAAAATTCCAATAAATTCAATTGGCCCTCTTATAAAACAACAGTAATAGTTACTTTCCTAAGCAATATATTATATTTTTCCGAAAATGCTAAAATACTATGCCAGGACAGCTTCTGTATGGGCCATTGCGAGTTTACAGAGAATTGCCCGTATAAGTCCAATTTTTGAAAAAATCGCCTGATTTAACTGGATGATGTTATTAAAATTTTATGTAAAAAAAGTGAATTTATACAACTTTTAAAAATAACTCTCAGTTGTACCTGAAAATGTTTATTATTACTCTGAAAGAACAACATTGGTAAAAATAAAATCGTAGGTTAAAAATGTGTCAAACAATAAAGTTGGTTTCTTTGAACACAAAAAAATAGTTAATCTACTGATATACGAGTTGGACAAAAGAAAATTGTTTACTATTTCTTGATGAGCTTACAATTTGAATTTTAATGAACATTCAAAGGGACATTTTCAGCTTTCTAATGGCATTGAAAACACTTATCCACGATCATCATTTTGGGAGATATGGAAGCTCAACATTGAAAATTACGTTTTTTCTTTAACAGCCTTTAGCTCGGTTGAAAAATATCACAGCAGAATTTTAAAAAAAGACTTTTTAAAGGGAAAAATACTTGCTTCAAAATCTTTCATTTGAAATTATTCGCAATTTCTCTTTCAAGCCTACAGAAGCCATAGTATTCAATTAAAAAAAAATAAAAGGTTCAAGCTTTTTTTCCCCCTTTTAGAAGTTTTTATGTGGAGATTGGGAATGAAAACAAAATTAATAAATAGGTTTCAAAGTAGAAAGTACAAGCTTCAAAATGATATCTTATTCATGCAAATCCGTTCGTTTTTTGCGAAGATAAAGAATTAAAAAGAAAAAATGAGTATTAAGTATTAATATGTGTGCTAAAGAATCAATCAGTGATCTTTTAAGTCTTTCGAACTTTTGGCAGTAAAATGGCCGCCAGCTGTCAGGTGCGCAGAGGTATCCACGCATGTGCACAGGGGGAAAACATGTAACACAGTGGTGTACGTGTCGCAACAATGTTATTACTGATAATTTTGTTAAGGGCGATAACGTTATTATGTAAACAAAGAATTTCAGTAACACCTAACATTATTAATTTAAAGCAAAAAATTGTGTTTTTCCGACTTGATTATGATAAAGTTATGGTATTTTATCAGTATGAAATGTTTTTCTTTGCAGGATTTGCAATCTTTTACTATTATCAAAAAGAGATAGATAGTTAACATTCATTTGCAGTAATGTTACAATTATCATATATAAAGTTAGGTTATGAACATAACATATATACTAATGAATATGCATTTCAGTTATGTATTTATTTAATTTTCCATTTAAAAATACTTTTGGTTAAATTAAGTTGTAACAAAATTTTACTGAAATGATCTTAAACGTTATTTAAGGGGTTATTCTACTGTTAAACGGGTAAAAAGCAGTATCTTTTTAAAAGTGTTGTAAAAAAAAAACTATTAGAGATATCAATTTGAAATTTTGCATGCATCTTTATTAATGAAAAAAATATATAATGGCATAGTTGATTAAAACAAAAAAACAAAATGGCGGCTTCGGTTTATGATTGATGTAGCGCGCGCTGACGGCCAGAGTCGTTTGCGCGGTACATTGCCCAGGTCGTCCAGGTGATCTGCAATCAATTTAACGATGAAATTTTATTAGTTTAGCTAAAAACACACAGACTGAACCTAAATTGAGCCATAAATATTAAATTTTCGCGATTTGACAAGCGTTGGAAAATAGCATGCTCGATTTTGGACGTTTTTTCGATGAAAAAAGTGCTCCCAAATAACCAAATTTCAATTTTTATGGCTCAATTTAGGTTCAGTCTGTGTAAAATTGATATATAACTATGCAAAAAATTTTTTAGCTAAATCGCTTCATTAGTTTTTTCTCTACGATGTACCGCGCACCAAAAAAACACGTTTTGAGTAAATCGCGTTTAAAGTTTTTTTAACCGATTTTTTTGATATATCAACTATGCTATTATATATTTTTTTCATTAATAAAGATGCATGCAAAATTTCAAATTGATATCTCTAATTATTGTTTTTTTACAACACTTTTAAAAAGATACTGCTCTTTACCCGTTTAACAGTAGAATAACCCCTTAAGATAAAATAGTCAAATATGAAAAGTTTTTATCTTTAAGTTATTTTTATCTTTAAGAATTTGAACGTTTTTGCATCACTTGAAGGAGATCATTGCACCCAGCACACAATGGAGGACATCATTCAGGCGTTAGAGTTTCTTGGAATTCAAACAATTTCGCATGCGCGCGGTGATGTAAAAGCTGCAAAGGTGTTGCTTATTGGTATTCTTGTTGTTTCACCGTAGTCATACTGCATATTTACCAAATCGTTAGTTACATTATGTCGCACGCACTTGCATTGTGGTTCGCCTTCTGTTCAAGTCTTTACTGAATTCCCATGAAAACGCGATTACTCAGCCCAGCCAGGTACCTCAAGCATTGGTGTCAATTATACAGACCCAGGGGGCAGAGCATGACAGCGTTTACTCAGGCGTGACACATTCCTCAAAGCGTCGTTCATCACAGCATTGTACTTCTATCAAACTTGTTGGCACTTCAAAGCATATCTTATTGAGTATTCGGCGATAAAGTGTATATTATGAACTTTGACTAAAGTGGGTGATCACGATCATGACATTCCGCCAACGTGTTTAAAACAGAGCCGGGGTAAGCTCTCCTCCAAGGGAACCGTACATATACCTGCGTAAATTTCGAGTCGCTCCATAAATTTTACCATACGCCATTTTCCTCTATCATTTTTTGAGGCAGCTATATTTCGTATTCGAAAATGCCGAATTAAAGTTTGGAAGATCGTTTATTAATTGTAAAAACCCATTACAAAAATTGAGACAATTTTAGTGACGATTTTAATGTGCATAATCGAACACCGCGATCCGATATTGAAAATTTAATCAAGAAAATTAAGCGGACGCTTTCATTGAATTATGAGATAATCTTTACTCGTCATCGAAGATCGGCTGAAAATATCGCGGCTGTTTACGACAGTGTCGTAGACCAACCAGGATAGTTCACATTTATGTACATTTCGCTAGCGATTGGGATACACAATGTAAAAAGAAGTAAACAATCTCGTCCGTATTTATGCTAGCTGCCTCTTCCCCATTCGGCATTTGCCTATGACATTGCAAAATTGCAATGGGAGGAAGAATTGAGAGACCCATACCAATGCAATCAATGTAGATCGCGTTTAAAATTGCGCGATGAAAAAATGCATCACTTTATTCCTTACGCTGTAAATGCTGTCTGTGAAAATTTTTTGGGGATTATTTCTCTCTCTACACTTTTTATAAGAATTTACAGTCCTGAGCTGCTTTATTTAATGGAGAATTTTGCTGGTTGTATTTTCGAGAATTGCATTGATTTGGGACTCTGAGGGCGTGTTGAAAGTGCCCCTTCTTATTCATTTCGATATTCTTTGCTTGGAACAACTGAAAGTTGATGATGTATTCTATAACAAAATCATATTTAGTGACGAGGCTCACTTCCACCTCAGTGGCTCTGTCAATTAGCAGAATTCTCGAATTCAGGGAGCAGAAAATCCATATGCCCTGCAAGAATTTGAAAGCGACAGTTTGGTGTGCCATGGTGCCAGAAGGCATCATCAGGCCATACTTTTTTGAAAATGGTGAAAGTGCCTCCGTGGCTGTCATTGGCGATCCCTACCGTGCCATATTGACAAACTTTTTTGGGAAGAATTGAATGGAATGGATGTAACTGAGATATGGTTTCAAAAGATGGCAACATCTGTCACGCCGCACGTGAAACAATGACATTGTTACAAACGAAGTTCTGAATTCGTGTCGTGTCCCGTTTTGGAAATCAAAGCTGGCCACCAAGAATTTACAATTTAACCTATTTGGATTTTTTCCTGTGGAGTTTTTTTACAAATTAAATTCTATGAGAACTATACCGAGACGATTCAAGAACTTGTGGCGTCACATTATTTTTTAACGAAATAGCAATTTTCAAGTACATACTTTGAAATATTTCTTAATAGTCCGGTTCAAATAGTCGAAAAAATAGTGGTAGGTTTACAATAATTCGCATAGAGCTGAAAAGTGGTACACACCTTGGGGACATTATTACAAATAAAATACTAAAAGTCCCCATCGATCCCACATCTGCAAAAAAAGTTATTCAAGGTCAAAGGTAAAAAAAAATGTTTTTTTTCAATTTTTTCGGTAAATTTTATCATAAAAATAGAACAGACACAAGTTGTAGATCATAAAATTATCTACAAAAATTGTTCTTATACTTTTAAACGCGTGTACTGTTTGCACGTATCGTCCCGTTGTCTTTTTGTTTCCATGCGGACGAAGATGTGCAATCTAAATTAATTTACCTCATGCTGGTTTGCGCTTCAACCTAGAAGTTTGCTTAATGTGGAGCTTTGAAGTCTACTTACTCCCCTCTCATAGCAATTCTCCGGACAATATATGAAAAGCGAGCATCGTGGTGGCAAATTGCAGCTACCTAGTTATGCCCGGCGAATTGCTTGAATTGGTGTCATCACGATTGTTTTTTCAATATCAAGCCTTAACAGTTGAAACCCAGGCGGACGTATTAGTTAATCCTCCGCAGAGACATGCAATTAACGAAATCTCCGGTATGCGGAATCATGGATGCGCCACGCAAAGGGGTAAACCGATAAAATTTAATTAGACACTCCTTACACCAGCCGACGAGGGATCGGCTGAACCCTGAGCGGGTTCGAGACACCATCGACTGAATTCAGTCTCGGCATGAAAAGCGTACAGTGCGGGTGTGGCTTCGTGTTTATGTTGCTCATTTATTCCGATTGAATTAGACCTATAGGCGCAACATTAGTACCGAACTTAAGTCCAGGTTCAGTCATCGGTTGCGTGCATTGACCTCATGTTCGGCTACACTACATGCATAACCTCGAATAGCAGGAAAGTTCATTAACCATGGAAAAAAAATACCACTCTGGTCTAGTTGTCGCACTAGGAAGCTAGGGAGCAGGCCATCATACACGGCAACACACTACCATAAATACACTTGTTGGAAGGTCGTCGCCTGAATAATTAATGTGTTAAGGGTCAGAACACAGCAATGCGTTCTAAATCTTGAATCATTGGGAACACTGATAGAGTGGTGCTTCGCTAATGAGATGAAACATACATATTATCCGTATTTGATACTCTGGCACCATTCTTCTATAGATGGAGAAGCAATTTTTAAGTAGGTTTTGTTCTGAGTTTATGATAACCCTTGGTGATAAATTACAGTTGATTAACACTAGATTTACCAGCGCGAAAGTTTGTAATTTTGATCATTTTCAGTACCTTTAAAGTGCTATATTTTCACATTTAAATTAATAACTATAAATGGAAAAAAGTTTTTGATATGTCGTAATTTTGAACCTTAATAACCTTTGGCATCATAACTCTTAGGAGATAACTTTACTAAATTTAATCAAATCAGAACATAAATTTAGTACCAGTCAATTTGACTGGTCTTGGTAAATCTAGTGTTAACTAGAAGTTCAGTCGAATTATATTATAACGTAAAATTAAATACCAAAAGCGGTCAACAGATAACTCAGTTTGATCCAAATTCTTGTTTCTTTTCATTTTAAATTAACAGTATTGGAAAATATTTTGAAGTAATACGATTCTTTATAAAAACTCAAAAAGAAAAAATGTCATATAAACGGCAGAGGTTGACATCGTTACATAAATTTATCACGGAAAATCTGCCAATTGGAATTTCCAAGAAAATAAAAGTTTTAGAATTTGACAATCGGCCTTTTATTGATTTAAATACTACAAAATGAAGCATGCCATGAACATATACATTGAAAGCTTTGGAGCTCGAATATTGCTTCTGCATAATGATCTTTTCATCTTTTCAGTTTTTCACTCCTACCAAAAATGGCAGTAAAACTGAAAATTAGCATCTAGATTCGTGAAAAGAGTTCAAAAAGAGCTCACAGACTCTCAAATGCTCAAATCAAAAATCACTTTAAAACCCCTTCACCTACAATTTGGTAAATTGTATAAATATGTAAACAAACAAAAAAGTTACAGATTTATGACACAAAAAACGCCCGCTGGGCCCACTGTGCGAGCGGCAGCACCAAACAAAAAATTCCTGATTATGCTTGCGGACGGCATAGTGTTAAAAAGGATTAATAAACTAATAAATAAAATTTCCATCTAATAATCGTCATTCTTCAGAACCATATTCGGTTTTATTTGAATAAAAATGTGAAACTGGAGAGATCCTGCGTTAGGAACTCCAGTACCAAATTAGAGCTAATATTCCAGTATAAAATCGGGACATAGAGGAACTAAATAGGGTTAACAAATTCTAATTATCTTCTAAACCCTTCTAAAGCGGACGTATACAATCACCTTTGGAATTATATAATTTTGATTCGGATCTGTATTAGCTTAATTACTCGAATGCCTTTAAATCACAACCAATCGCTGAATAATGGAAGTGAGAATGTCTTGACATTCTCTACAGAAGTGAAATAAATAATTCTTCGCTCTGCGTCTGGGAAATGTGAATTTCATGGGTAGGTTCCATTCTACACCTTTAACACACTTTCGGGAAATCCTGTTTAAGCCCTTTATTGCAATGGGGTTAAGGGGCTGAAAATACTACCTTGCGATAGAAAAGTATTTCAACTGATCACCTGATTCCCTGTTTGTCACTAATGCACTTCTTTCTGTGCGTTCTATATTCCCACAGCTTTGGAACTGTTCCAAACACTCGATTTCAAGTTGATGACATTTCGAAGAATTGCGATTATGACTGGAATTTATGGGCGAAAATTTGCCAACTGCTCATCGGATACAAGAGCTGAACATGACGACTTAGAGCAGATTTCCTAATTGGACCTGTGTTTTAACATCCATGCCATGATTCCTTTTTTATTCTTAGAAACAATATTAGGGAAAGAAAACAAATGTGATTTTCTTGGGGTTAATTTAATTGTTTCTTTGCTAACGTCTATTTAAATTACTTCTTGTTCGAAAACGAAAACTTCTTCATTCGATAAGCAAAACAACCGTCAGTAGCGTAATCATGCATTGCAAGGCAAGATTTGGGATTGGAAGTACAATAGATACGTTAATTTCCAGACGCGAGATCTAGATTGCCTACACAGTGGATGCAGTGTAGTTTGCGAGTCATAGATCAATACAAGGAGCCATTAGACCTAGAAGTACAATGCTTGTCGTTGGATAAATGTGCAAAACGAAGTAGATAATTACACTAAGTGGTTGCAAATTGAGACAGAGGAAGTTCGTTAAGCTTCTAGATATCTAAATTGAACCATTTCATTTTTATGAGTAAAAATGCTTTATATTTTCTTTGACAAGATGTAATTACAGGAAATGAATTTTTTTGGATAACATGTTTATAGCAATATGGTTTCTAAAAAACTTAAAATAAATCAAACCGCCTGCAAAAATTGAAAAGTCCTAAACAAAACAATACATATAATAAAAGTAAGTGTAGTTTGTCTGCGGGCACTTCTAAAACTTCGCAACTTAATTTTACAGCTCCGGGGAGATTACATCCATTCCCCATCCATGAAGAAGGTTTCGTTTTGGAATTGCTGGGGTTAGGTATAAAGATATGGGTGTCCAAAGAGGGCATTGCACCAATAGGCTTTCCATGGGAAACTTCTAAAAGGATCGAGAATATTTGAATATGTTCTAGAATGTTCAAGAATGTTACAGAATCCTCCAAAAGATTCGAGGAGGTTCTAGAATGTTTCAGAATATTATAGAATCTTCCAAAAGTTTCGACAATATTTCAGTACATTCTAGAATTTTTCAAATATGGCGGCATAAACTTGCTTCATGGATTTGCTATTGGAATTTTGAAATACAATATAACACATTCAACATGACAACCAAAATTGTCTAATTCTAAGAGATTTCAGTGATAATTAATACAAAAAGGTTGTCAGCGTCGTTTTTTCGAATGTCTAGAAATCATTTAAATTTTTTGTAAGAATTTGGAAAATAAACGATTGGGATTCGATATAGCGAAAAATATATCTACAACTAGCTGGCCCGGCAGACGTTGTACTGCCCTTTCCGCTACATTTTCATTATGCCATGTACCATGCCATGACCAATATTTGATCGTGTTCTTTCTTTTCGCATGTTTCTACAAATAATACCATTAATATAAGAAAACAGTATTTCCGTTTTATATCCCTAATTAATTTATTGAACAAACTTACACGTTGTTTAATATTAAGTAAACCGTTTTACACTTCACAAATATTGGAAAATTACCCGGTTTCACCCGGCGTTGGGTAAATACTTACTAATTAAAGACTTCTCAAATCTTCGTTTGTTATATCCTAGAAATTGATTCAACCCGAAAACCCCTTTATGGATCCGCCATCTTGAATATCCAAATCTTGATAATATTTAAAATTAGTGGCATTAACACAATTATTGTAGCAAATTTAATTAAATCCCGTTGAAATCGAAAAATTTTTTTTATATATTGATTCCGCCATCTTGGATCTAGAAACTTTGATAATTCGATAATGATCAAAATTACTGGCACCACAAAAAACCGTACTAATTTTCATGAAAATCCGTTGAAGTCGAGAAATTTGCATCACCATATTGGATCCGCCATCTTGGATTTGGAAATTTTGATAATATTTAAAATTAGTTAAATCAGAATAATCATTATACTAATTTTCATTAAAATCTGTTGAAATCGAAACATTATGGTCTCCTTATTGGACCCGTCATCTTGGATTTACAAAATTTTAATAATATTCGATATCAGTTGCCTCAGAATAACCATTGTACTAATTTTCATTAAAATTCGTCGTAATTGAGACATTTTAATCGCCATGTTGGATCCGCCATCTTGGATTTGGAAATTATGGTAATATTCTAAATTACCCGCCGATTCTGGATCAAAATTAAGAGCTCTTAGCGTCTTTACTATTATCAAAAATCCTTTTAAAGGAATTAATATGCTACCATATTATTGAACAAACATTAGAAAATGCTATTAAAAAGTAGGGGTTGGTGGTAGAAGGGTAAACATTTAGGACTAAATGTATTTTTTAATGCCACACCATAAAAAAATTACCAAAAAAAAAATTGTCCAAAAAATGAAAAAAAATTGTTTAGGGTGAGTCACCCTTAACACTTAGGGGTATAAAAATTAGTTATAAACCTATTCTCATACCTACTGAATATACATATTAAATTTCATCAAAATCGGTCAAGCCGTTTCGGAGGAGTATAACCACTAAAACTGTGACAGAATAATTTTATATATTAGACTAGCTGGCCCGGCAGACGTTGTACTGCCCTTTCCGATACATTTTCATTATGCCATGTGCGTCGACCAATATTTGATCGTGTTCTTTCTTTTCGCATGTTTCTACAAATAATACCATTAATATAAGAAAACAGTGTTTCCGTTTCATATCTCAAATTAATTTATTGAACAAACTTACACGTTGTTTAATATTAAGTAAACCGTTTTACACTTCACATTGGAAAATTACCCGGTTTCATCCGACGTCGGGTAAATACTTACTGATTAAAGACATCTCAAATGTTCTAGTTTGTTATATCCTAGAAATTGATTTAACCCGAAAACCCCTTCATGGATCCGCCATCTAGATAATATTTAAAATTAGTGGCATTAACACAATTATTGTACCAAATTTCATTAAAACCCGTTGAAATCGAGAAATTTTTTTTATATATATTGGGTCCGCCATTTTGGACCTAGAAACTTTGATAATTCGATAATGATCCAAATTAGTCGCACCAAAAAAATCGTACTAATTTTCATGAAGTCGAGAAATTTGCATCACCATATTGGATCCGCCATCTTGGATTTGGAAATTTTTTATAATATGTATTTCAAATTATTGGTATCAGAATAATCATTGTATTAATTTTCAATAAAATCTGTTGAAATCGAGACATTATGCTCTCCCTATTGGACCTGCGACCTTGGGCTTACAAATTTTAATAATATTCGAAATTAGTGGCCTCAGAATAATCATTATACCAATTTTCATTAAAATCTGTCCAAATCGAGACATTTTGGTCGCCGTGTTGGATCCACCATCTTGAATTTGGAAATTTTGATAACATTCAAATTAGTGGCCCCAGAATAATTGTAGTACTAATTTCCATTAAAATCCGTTGAAATCGAGAAATTGTTGGTCACAATCTTGGATTTGGAAATCTCGATATTCTAAATTAGTTGCCTCAGAATAACCATTGTACTAATTTTCATTAAAAATCCGTTGTAATTGAGACATTTTAATCGCCATGTTGGATCCGCCATGTTGGATCCGCCATCTTGGATTTGGAAATTTTGGTAATATTCAAAATCAGTGACCTCAAAGCAATGATTGTACTAATTTTCATTTAAATCCATTGAAATCGAGAAATCTTGGTCGCCATATTGGGTCCGCCATCTTGGATTTGTAAATTTTGATAATATTCAGAATTGGTGCCCTCAAAATTATCACTGTACTTATTTTCATTAAAATCCATTGAAATCTAGAAATCTTGGTCGCCCTATTGGGTCCGCCATCTTGGATTGGTAAATTTTGATAATATTCAAAATCAGTGACCTCAAAACAATAATTTTACTAATTTTCATTAAAATCCGTTGAAATCGAGAACGCGCGAACGGTCAAACTCGCGAAGTTAAAATAATCGTTAAGTTTTCTGAAATTATCCAATTTTCTGCGCAATTTTATTAACTTTTCTTTCCGTAAGAACCTTCTAAAAAGTATTAGAAAACTTTAAAAAAAAAAATGAATGAAATCTGTACAGTCGTTCTCAAGTTATTGCTATCAATCGGGGTTAAAAAATAAAAAATGCTATTAAAAAGTAGGGGTTGGTGCTAGAAGGGTTAAAATTTAGGACTAAATGTGTTTTTTAATGCCACACCATAAAAAAATTACAAAAAAAAAATTTGTCCAACAAATAAAAAAACTTTTTTTAGGGTGACCCACCCTTAACATCTAGGGGTATAAAAATTAGTTATAAACCTATTCTCATACCTACTGAATATATATATATTAAATTTCATCAAAATCGGTCAAGCCGTTTCGGAGGAGTATGACCACTAACACTGTGACAGAAGAATTTTATATATTAGATAATTCAAAAGATTTCAAAACAAATTAGCATAAAGTTTTCAGGTTGAAGCAATTTGTAAGATATACGAAGTTAGAGCATTCGAGAAATGTTTTATTAACTAATAAGTATTTACGCAACACCGGGTGAAACCGGGTAACTCACCTAGTACGATATAATTGTAAGTTTGAAATACCTCTTGCTACTAACATCTTACATCCTAAGATTAAACTAGAAGTTTGAAGTGCGAAAAGTTAACTGACTTTATATTATTTCATACTTTTAAGGCCTTCTCCATTTTTGAAAGCGTATTATTTAAAAATAGTTATTTCATTCTTTGTAGTAGTGAAAATATTAATGAAATTTAGAATGCCGAGGGCTACTTCTTGGATCTGTCATTATGAACTCTTAAATAATTTTTCTTGTACCTACACATTTTTGTAAGATTTTAAAAAAGTTAATAATACAAGGCCATCAAATCAGTTATATTGAATTTTTAAAATTCGTCTCAAGATTTATAATAATTGTCGTCAAAAAATTCCTCATACCAATTTTCGTGAAATCTTATTAAAATTTATGATTAAAATAACGTCAAACTGAATTTACAAAATTGGGCCCGGATTTAAAACTAATGGTCCATACCTATTCATTTTAATGAAATTTAGTACCAATAGGCCGTCAATCAACGAATGCGAAACTAGTAACTCCAAAAACCCAACGTAGAGATTTTGTTCACAGAATTCTCATCATTTCACCCTCTTCTCTGGGGTCCGCTACCGATTCGATACAACTCCGAATCAAACAAAAAAAGGATCACCAAAATCGGACCACACACCTTGAAGTAACTGACGGACACACACTGAAAAAAACTTAAATTACATGAGTGACGAATACTTGTAGATGTAGAACCTCTTCCTTTCTAGAAATGGATTTTTAAGACCAAGTATTGAAACAAGAACAATTTACAATTCAATCAAACCTATTTCCCAGATATTTTAGCCAATTTTTTTTTTCAAAAATATTGCTTGTCTTAGAAGTGAATGGAAACGTTCTAATGCTTTTTATACAATTTGACTATATTAGACTTCTATCCCTCCATGGCCACGTTTATCTCATCCGCAACTACAGTAAAACCCGCTTAAATGCAACCCGCTTTACTGCACAATTCCTTTTATTGCACACGATGCGAATGCACCGAATTTTTTGCCTTAGTAATGTATAGAAACAAAGATCGCATTATTGCACACCTCTTAAATACACAAACCTCTTATTTGCAAATTAATTTCAGGCACGAATTTTCTATTTGTATTAAAAAATAACCGGATAAATGCAATGTACATATTTTGAATGAACAGATATGTAATGTCAAAAATTAATTTTCTGTAGAAGTGTAGTACTTTTACATTGTCCCCTCGGTGGTTACCATTTAAAGGCAAAGAAGAAGAAGAACACTTTCTCGCATTTTTAGTTTTCTTTATTTTTGGACATTTGAATAATTTGTACATGTAATCCAAAAAAAGTAATCCGAGCTCTCTTAAATGCACAACATGTGCATTTATCTTAAAAACGTTTAAATGCACAAACCGTTTAAATGCACGAAATTTTCTGACAAATTGGATGTGCATTTAAGCGGGTTTTACTGTATAAATATGAAATTTAATGACGCAAAAAAGGTAAAGCACAGGGGGAAACGACGGAATCTTGTAAAAGGTAAACCTCTAGTCTAACAACTGGTCAAAATTAAGCCTATTATTACTTTCATCATAAAAAATGTATTTCCTGAGCTATTCAAAGTGGTTGCTTGAAAATTTATTTATTTTATTGATAACTGTTCGAATTTCGTTGATAAATACATTAGCATATGGAGATTTTTGAAACTGTGAATTTCGTTGTCGTTAACAAAATTTGAAAATTCAAGAGATCAGGCAGCTTCAGCATTCATCACCGCAAGCTCATCACAACATATTCACGATAAAAGACACGGCGTATTTAACACTAGGTTTACGGACATTTGTTGTATAATTTGTAGATTCGGACAAAATAATTTAGAATATATTTCCATTCGAAATAAACGGCTAGAGAGGTGAGGAATAATATTATAACAATTAGATGAAACATACAGTGCTGATCAAAATAATAGGTAATAGAGCTCACAAATAGCCTATGAGCAATTTCGCCTTTAAAAATTCTTTCCTCTAAAATATAATTGGTATTATTACTTGAGTTATAAGGTCTTACTTATTTGTTATATGCAAACTCAAGTCAAGTTCTAAGTGTTAAACTGCAAAGTTAAAAAATCACTTCATTTTTAAAGTGGTCAAAAAAATAGAATTTTTTTTTGATTGGTGATCAACTCTTCTCTTAATAGGATAAAAAGGTTATTACATTGATTTTTAGCGATTTAGATTAAACTTAAATTATTTTTTGTGTTTCTACTCGATTTTTTAATTACATAATTTTAGATGGGTCGAACTAAACATTTTTCCACTGAAGAGCGTTGCATGAATGACTAATTTTCAATATGACAAATAACGAACACTTGGTTACTCAAATAATGATACCAATTATTTTCCAGAGGAGCGAAATTTTAAAAGAGAATTTGATATTTAGACTACTTCTCAACTTTATTACCTATTATTTTGATCAGCACTGTATTTCACAAAAAATTGGTAAATACGACTTCATGTAAATTTCGCCAGGAAATCGTAAATGCGTAAATGCGAAATTGCCACGTTCCGTAAAACCAGTGTTAATCGAGATATATTTTCATTTGCGTTATTTAGAAATATGGTAAAATTATAACACACAAATGAAATGCTAGCCACAAACCAGTGACTCACTTTTGTTTAAAGAAAGCGCTAATGGGTTGAGTACTTCCGCTTCAGATTTCCAAGCACGTAGGTAACGAATATATCAAACTGCGACTAATTTTAAATGTAAAATTAAGACACAAAAACTGCAAGGTGGGCAAGAATAAATAAAAACATCGAGGCTCGTTGCACAAATCTGATGAGGTCTTCTAAATTCATGAGATTTCAATGCGGAATCATGCTGCCGCTACTAGTTGATGTATATGTATATCCACAGATGCTCGGTTGGGCCATACCGTGGGAAAAAAAAACTTTAGCCGGAGTAGAGATCAAAAGTTATGTGAATGCAAATTAATTTCCAGAAAAATGCTCAAGAAATTTGGTGTTTTTGCTTATTGTGTGATGTGTGCGGTTTCCTAGGAATTATAATTATTTATTTCAAAGCTCAATCAAATGTTTTGGTTCATTAAAACCAGTTTAAGTGAGTTTTAGAGTAGCAATTAACTGCAAAAACTGGAAAATGATAATCAAGCAAAGCTTTCTGAATTTGATGTACGATTTATACACGGGTCAAAGTCAACTTGGTACTTACCTTCCCAGTGAATTCGACGACAGTTACAAAAATTTTCACAAGTGGGACAAGGAAACAAAGTAGTTATGCATTTAAAACTTCATCAAAGCAAACGTTTATAGTTTAGAAGCTTATATTATTATAATATCGTTTAAGAACTTATGTAACTGCGCCTCTTTAATTCACAAGTAATAACAATACCCAGTTTGTATGGGTGTTTGAGCCCAATTTAATCCGAATTAAAAAAACGGTTTTGTGAATTTGGCACACAATGTTGTTTTTATTGGGCACAACTTTGGATCGGACGAACCGAATTCGAAGATTTTTATCAATTAGGAATTAAAAGTGGTGGATTAAAAATCATGGCTTCTTACTACTGAATCTTATTGGAATTTCATAAAAATAAGTATTTATAGGTTCTTGGGAATGCTAAAATCAAATTCTGTGCCGAAATATTACGGGTCGTTGATTTTAAATTTGGTACCCAATTTTCAAAATGTCAAATTCAAAAGAGAATGAAATAAATTGTTTTCAAAAGAAACTAGATCCGCATGTTTGAAGTTGACATGAAAACCTGACTGATATTAATTCAATACTAAGAAACCAAAAAAAAACTAATTACTCCATTACATAGAGATTTTGAAGAATCAAGAATCAAAGTCTCTGAAATATGTAGGTTTTCTTTGAAATAAAACTGGCTTGAATCTAACTCATGAAGCCAGAGCCAGATTATAGGTAACGCCAAGTAGGCCATGGCGTAGGGCGGCAAATTTCTAAAAGACAGCAAATTTTCAGGAAAAAACCTACAACAACTTACAACAAAATTGAAATTTTGTTTGGAGAAATATCGGTGGCGTACCATCAGTGAAGCTGCTAATCTGGCCCTGCATGAAGAAAGTGTATACTTTCTAAATGTACACATGGAGTGGAGTCATCCGATCTTATTTCCAACCAAACCACACCTGCCGCCAGAGCCTGGAAAACTTGGCTCTTTTGACTCCTGAGAGCTCTCAAGGCTCCCTTGGAGTCAAAGCCGGCCCTGTTTTAGACCAGAGTTTGACTCCAAAGGAGCGTGGGGAGCTCTCGGGAGTCAAAAGAGCCGAGTTTGCCCAGCTCTGCCTATCGCAACCATCTGACTTTATCGCCACAAAGCAGTTCATTTTAAACCCGGAAAACCTTCGAAATCTCAGTAATTAGCATTAATAAACCGTTCTCCAACAGATGATACAAATTGCCCAAAGTTGCCTCACAATTTAGTTGGGGTTACCTAACGAGCATGGCAACTCATTTAAATAACCTGGAACAACACTTAATTCTCCTAAGAGCATTAAAATAGCTGTCGATTCACTGTTTGTCGAGTCCTCACTGTGAAACAAACAAATAAATTGAAACGAAGCCCCGAAATAGCCCATCTAGGCAAAGTAAAAACGCATTTTGAGACCAACGAGTAGAAGTGGATATATCATCCGCTCCAGTGGCGCTAAACGAATACCTGAGAGGGGCTACCGACGTAGTGAAATGAAACAAAAGTTCAAGAGGACTCCTCTATTTGGTAATTTGCCTACTCTCCAATGAGGAAGCCAACCACGACCCAACCAAAAAAAGTGCTGCTACCTTTTCCTTCTCATTGTAAAATAAATTTCCCGTCTCGCTCGTGTTTTGGTGGACATGCTCTAGCTTTTCGTTCGTATTAGTTAAAAGATTTGAATTCCCACATGAAATTCAGCCGATTTCTAGTAGTGGTTCTGAGCCAGAGCTAAATATTTAGTACTACTAAAATGTCAAATCTTAAGAAAAAATTGAGGTTAAGTGTTAGAAAAAAATTGCCGCCAAAAGTGAAGAAGCATTTTTAAGTGGAAATGGTATTTATTTGGAGTGTTAAGTAAAAAAGGATGAAATTTATAAACATCCTTATTCATAAATTACGAAATATAAATTTCTTCCTTTTCCATTTCACTCCCAATTAAAACAAGCAGAACGTTTTACATCTCACATCTACATTGATAAAGATGTGTACGAACGCATCTTGCCAGCCAACTGATAAGTGGTTGGTTTGTGGTTGGCTTGCTCATTGGAGAGTAGGCATAATAAGGCAAGAAACACAATGATACGACCGACGACCGGCGAGCGACGGGAGCGTACGACGACACAACGACAAAGCACATCGAGCATATACATATACATCTAAATACATTGACGTGACACGAGCTACGCGCCGTGCAAAATAGACTCGATTCTATTTTGCACGTCGTACGCGTCGTCAGTGCCAACTGTAAAAAATTGAAACAGACACTATTTTTAATGTATGCGGTTTAGTTCTATGGTTTTGACAAATATCAGCTGTTTTTCACGGACTTTCAGCCCTCCACACATTCTCTTCATAACCCCTTAGACCGCCTACTCCTACGACACTTCAATTCAAATTTCGCGCGCTTTGTCAAACTGGCAACGACCGTCGCTCGTATCATTGTGTCATGGCCAACGTACATGGCGTACGCACCCGTCGCTCGCCGGTCGTATCATTGTGTTTCGGGCCTAAGAGTCTTCGCGTGAAATATGCTGAATATATTTAGTCGGTGAGAGACATGCCCAAGTACATTTTTCGTTATTGCATGTGCTCTTTCTCTACACCTGCTTTTTCTACCTATCGCCGTATTTCTTTACATTTACGTACAAATTGATTGAACAGAATGCGACACGAGCGAAGCGTCTGCTGCGAAGAATTGTTCGCAAAATCAAAACTAATTTTCATTCAAGCTTGCGCCTCGAACAGAGTTAACTTCAATTTTATTTTCAATGTAAATCAAGTGTACTGTCCTTACCTAACGCGAACGCAAGCGTCACGAACGTAACGAATAAAATGCTCCTGTCCAAACCAAACGCGACGCTCGCAAAAAATGTTATTTCCGTAGTAGATGCATCTTTCGTCTAATTCAAAAGTATTTGTGTCGCGCGAGCATAGTTTTAATGTAATGATACTAGGATGCAATATGTAGCAGGCCTACATAATTATATCAGTTTATTAAAGAATATCCACTAAGTTAGTTCCTTTCTCAATTTATTTAATCCTAGTCCAATCCCAATTTGTACCTTTTCTAACGAGTTTCATTAATTTCCTGATCAAATTAATATCTTTCCAAAACAAATTTTGACCCCTAAGGCTGGGGACCTGCACTTTCTTATGTGCGGTTTCTGTGGGCACGATAACTTCAATATTTTTTAACCGATTTCGATCAAATTTTGTGCACTGTATATATTTTCATTGGGTCAAACACTTGACTATTTTTAAAAACTGACGAACTGAGAACTTGCCCACGTGTACTTGATTTGGTTGAGGCTCATGAGATTTCAATGAAATTTAATAATAAGATTCCGCCATTTGGCAATCGTAGTCTTGAAAACCTTTTGTTTTGTTTGCGAGCGACAGAACACTTATCATTTTCATTTCACTTTGCCCCTCTACTGTAACATTCCCAGCACCTCCAGTTTTTGCATACATATCATTGTACCCTTTGACAAATGTATACTAGTTAATAAAACAAGAATCATCATCAAGTTGATTCACGTATTCCAAAGTAATGCATGAACAAACATAAATAGTCGAGATTTTCAAAAATTCGATTTTTTTTTTTCATTTTCTTAAAGTATAGTGTTTCCAGTAAATCCAATGAATAATTTTCGAGATATCCTCAATTGTAAAAACCTGAAAAATTATAGTCAATCTACATCTACACTAATATTATAAAGAGGAAAGATTTGTATTTTTGTGTGTATGTTTGTAATGAATAAACTCAAAAACTACTGTGCCGATTTCAAAAATTCTTTCACCATTATAAAGCTACATTCACTCTGAGTCACATAGGCTATATCCAATTTAGAAATTCAAAATGGCGGATCCAATATGGCGACCTATATTTCTCGGTTTCAACGGATCTTAATGAAAATTAGTACAATGATTGTTTTGAAGTCACTGATTTTGAATATTACCAAAGTTTACAAATCCAAAATGGCGGACCCAATATGGCGACCAATATCTCTCGCTTTCAATGGATTTTAATGAAAATTAGTACAATGATTATCTTGAGGTCACTGAGTTTGTTTGTTATCAACATTTACAAATCCAAGATGGCGGATCCAATATGTCGACCAAGATTTCCCGATTTCATCAGATTTTATTGAAAATTAGTACAATGGTTATTCTGAGACCACTTATTTCGAATAATATCAAAATTTGTAAATCCAAGATGGCAGATCTAATATGGAAACCAAATGTCTCGATTTCAACGTATTTGAATGAAAATTAGTACAATGGTTATTCTGAGACCAATAATTCCAAATACATATTATCAAAATTTGTAAATCCAAGATGGTGACCAAAAGTTCTCAATTTCAACGGATTTTAATGAAAATTAGTACATATAATGATTATTCTGAGAACACTTATTTTTAATGTTATCAAAATTTACAAATCCAAGATGGCGGATCCAACATGGCCACCAGAATGTTGCGATTTCGACGGATTTTAATGAAAATTGATACAATGATTGTTCTGAGACCACTAATTTCGAATATTATCAAAATTTGCAAATCCAAAATGGCGGATAAAATATGGAGACCAAATGTCTCGATTTCAACCGATTATAATGAAAAGTAGTACAATGATTATTCTGAAGCCACTGATTTCGAATATTAGCAAAATGTCCAAATTCAAGATGCCGGATCCAATATGGAGACTAAAATTTCTCGATTTCAACAAATTTTAATGCACATTAGTACAATGATTATATTAAGGTCACTAATTTCGAATATTATTTAGATTTGGAAATCTAAGATGGCGGATCCATAAAGGGGTTTTCGGGTTGAAACAATTTCTATGATATAACAAATTAGAACATTTGAGAAGTGTTTAATCTACAGTGCTGTGCAAAACATTTGCAACTAAAACCCCAATTTTCTATGTCTTACTACAACAAACCTTAAATTCTTAAAAACAAAAAAGCTAATACAGTATTTTATTCTTTATTATATCTAATTTAAGAATATTAAAAATCTAAAGGTAACTATGCAATAAAAAAGGAGAAATATTCGTTTTTTCATACTAAGATACAAAACTGACTGTGCAAAACATTTGCAACTCCTTGACATTAACAATGTTGGCGACTTTAAATATATATTATCATTAATATTTGGTTGAATAGCCTTTATTTACAATAACTACTGCACATCTTCTTGGCATAGAATTAAATAGCGACTCAGAATATAAAGAAGTTATATCATTCCAAGCCTTTTTTATACCATTAAAGAGTTCGTCACGGTTGTTGTAAAATTGACCCCTCATATTCTTCTTAACCAGTTGCCATAGCTTTTCTATGGGGTTGAGATCTGGGGACTGTGCGAGCCATTTCAAAACTTCAATGTTTTGCTGCGCAAACCAAGCCTGAAGAAGTCTAGAGGTGTGCTTGGGATCATTGTCTTGTTCGAAGGGCCAGCGCAGGGGCAATTCTTCCTCTGCGTAAGGGAGCATAACATATATAGGCGAACTAGGCGACCGCCTAGGGCGCCAAGACCTGAGGGGCGCCAGCGGGCGCCTGGGTATCGCAGCGGTGCTGCGGGCACTTGGGGCGATCGCGATCGGCACGAGGGGCGGCAAAATATGCCGATAAAAGGAGGGCGCATGGGTGCAAAAATCCACATTTTTTTATACAAGAAAAATATTTGAAAAATACAGGTACTTCTATTTATTATAAAAACACAACAAGTTCATTTAAACCGGGATCAGTCAGTTTATGACGTTCTGCGCTGTTCTTAGTTATGTGTTTAACAAAGTTAAACTAGATTTCCCCTACAGCTTGAATATTTTCTCGTTTCCCACTCCGCCCTTCCACTCGACTATCACTACTCAGAACAAATTTTGTTCATGCTTTAAATTTCCTATAGTTCAGTGACTAAATTATATTGGGGGAGGGGAGTGACTTAATTCTGGGGGAGGGGGCGCCAAACAATACTTTCGCCTAGGGCGCCAAAAACCCTTGGGCCGGGCCTGCACCAAATCAATGACTTTGGAACAATCTCCAAGCAAAACATCCCGTTTTCCAGAATTTTTGCAACTAAACAATTTTCCCGACTCAAGAAAATGAAGCGATGTACGAAGTCTCGAGAGAGCGGTTGTCGTAGGACCCGCTAAGACCTGGGCCCGAGGATTATAGTTTTTATTTTATGTTCGCGATTATACACATTTTTGTCGATTGCATTGAGCAATACGAAAATCAAAATTCGTCGACGTAAACGACCATAATCGACAAACACAATCGGGGTTTATATTTTTCGATACGGTTGGCACAGTAACTCAAAGAATTTTCATGTTTTTTTCTTTTTCCAATTTGAGATTTCTTATAACCAATAACATTTTCACCTGTCGTAATTTTTCAACATTTCCAAAAACAGGGCGGAATTTTCCCAGCAGCCGCAATTATGTAACCTCTATTTATATACATTTATTACAAAAATATTAATTCAAAACTTTAGTTCAAAGATTATTTAATAATATAGAAAATAGTTTCTGTTTAAAAAGCAATTCTATAATAAATCCGCGCAGGCTGAAGAAACGAAAGATTTGATTTTTTTTTCCAGGAGATTCTTTTCACGTGTTGAGTGGACTTTATATAATAACCGTATTTATTTTGAGGCAGTCGACAAAAAAAGGGCACTGCTTGGCACATGAACTTCAGTAAATTAGATGATTTGCGGGAAATTTGAAGCATTCTAAGCCATATACATCAACGCTGTATTGCCATTTAATTGGGACCTATCAGTGTCATATTATTAATAGTTATGGAGATAGACTTTACGACGAGCTGATAGCTACTTTTACTCGCTCAACCGTGGAACATTGAGAAAAACTTTCCCCAAGCTCAAAGTCGCAAAGATGGAGTTGTCCGAATCGCTCATCCATTTATACCATGAACGAGGCAACATTCATTTGCAGCTGAGGAATTTCTTTGTTCCTCAGCCAGCACAGTACTGTAGTTCCTCAGAAAATTTTAAATACCTAGACCTATCTCGGTTCGTGCGCGGGCCACACTTGGCTGGTTCCCTGGCACTACCATGAACCGCCATCTACTCGTATTTAGTTGAGTGCAAAATCAGGTTTTCGTGGGTCGAAGTCAATGCTTTCCGCGTGAGTAATATAAAAGGTTTCGCCCTTTTCATACATATTCTTCTCTGAATCCTTAACTGGTTTTCACCGTTCGGGCTGTACGCCATCGATGAAGCAGCAGGTCGTGCGTGGTAGACTGGACACCTTAACGAGGAGGAAATTTCAGTGAGGCCTTCCAATGTGGATGGTGAAGTGTTTTGAAGATAATGACAATGTTTGTTTGTTGCAGTGAAGCAAAAACATTAAGACCGAGAATCATTTCTGATGGAATAATTAACTTGGTCAGAGACTTTTTCACTTGATGGCGGGTGGACAAACGACTTCGCCGATATGCTCAAATAAACGTTCATTCTTTTACCGAGAAATGATTGTTTTCCTTGACTGCGACTTTAAATAATCCCTTAAATTGTTTTATTTTTGTCTTTTTTTTGAGAAATTTTTTTTGCAAAAATTGCTACCCCTAAATATTAATGAATAGTAGTTTTGAACTATTTGATATAAACTTCCTCTAATAAAATACCTAATTTATTCAATTAGTTCTTTTAAGATATGTTAACTAGGTAACAAAGGCAGAGTATTAAGTGGGGAGTTCTAAGAATTCTAGCTGAGTAGGAACCGTAATAAACTAGAGCTTCTTAGGAGCCTAGAAACACTCCCAGAATTCCTACTTCCGTTGCGATTTTAGCAAGTTCACTTCAGAAGATTAAAGATTGTTATGCCCTTTACAGGCGGCAGCTCTATTGATCATTTGACGCGAAAAAAAATTTGATTGTTGCTGTGCAAGGCGTACGGGCGTATTTTTGATTTTTTCCCGATTTTGCTTTAAGTTCTTGAATCGTAAGACTGAAGTTTCAATATGCTGAATTTTCGAAATCAAAGTGAAGTAATTAGAATTTTTAAGAAATTTTTGGCAAAAAGGGCTTGGAGCGTCTCTTCGTTTTCTCATCACGAGTATCCTCCAACAAGAATTTTCAGAGTTCGGCGTGACGCGTTTTCCAACCGTATCCAACTTCTGTATTTGGGCTAGGCCATTGAATTTTGTAAATGTTCACCTTTAATCCCATAAAGTCGACAGTATCTTTTGATAAAGGGGCTATAGAGAGCTGTCGATTGAGATTAAAACGAAGATCGCAGCACAATCGAGTCAGAAGTTGCTTTACGCGAAAAAACCCGGAGCGGCGAAACGAGCACAAAGTGGCGGTGAACCTCTCCCCACTGCCCGCCGCGATACCTACCCGCCGTCCTTCGGGACTGCATTAATAAGTTATTTTGGAATGACACTCAGTATGATGCGAACAAAAACATCCTCGCGTTCGAAACAAAAACTGTGACCATTGAATTTCAGAATTTGTCGGTACATTTTTGGAATTTACCGAATAAAAAAAACGCAAAAATCGGAACCAAAAAAACTTTAAAAACCATGGTTTCAGAAAGTTTATACATCCGGTTCGCGATTCTGGTAGTTATACGATCATTCAAAAGCAGCAACAATATAATAATCGACTTTGGAAAATAATCAGCAAAAACTAATAGGGTTTTTGAACTTTTTATGCAAAACAAATCATCTAAAGTAAAAGCCAGCGGCTCGTGCTTCAAGACTACGCAACAGAAAAAGAAATGAATAAGTTCACATTATTAAAAACATCGGAAAAGAATCGAAAACGATTCAGCTATCGGACTATTTGGACTCCCATAAGTGAATCGTTTTAAAGGATTCATTAAATTGCGTAACTTACGAGAAGAACGAATGTAATTATTTTTATGTACTCGGAAAACTAAATCATACGTGGTTAAAAATTTCCGTCCGTACGTGAATTCATTTACGATTTAGTTTTCGCGAGTAAGTAAATAAGGAGAATTTATTTCGTTTTCCTAAGAGTTTCATGATTTAGTAAAGAATCGTTTAAAAGGATTCACTAGCGAAAGTCCAAATTTTCCGACAACTGATTCGTTTTCGATATAATTAACGAACTATGTGTTCGCCTAAAATAATACTTTTTCTATTCATTTACGAATTGTTTGGTTTTGTAAATTTTTCTTCCTCACATCCCCGTCCTACCCAAGCTTTTAATACCGCTTCTTAAACTGTCATTTAAAATTCATATTGAGCAGGACGAGAATTTGGTGCACAAAAAGTCAACACCAGTGCAGATCTAGATTAGAGATATGCATGTAAATTGTTCTATAGAGGAGTTTGAGATTTAGGCCGCTCAGAAGGATAAAGAGATCAGAATTGCAAAATTATATATTAATTTATTCAATTCAATTTATCTATATAAAGTAGTGGGAAGAATTACTATGAAATATAATTTTTAATTAATCGAGTATCATATATGCAAATCATATCTACAATTATGTCTGTAGTATGTAGTTGGAGTATATTCAGCAACAAAATACGTAATTTAACCTACTCTAAAAATCTCAAGCAACCAACAAAATGAGAATCACATTACCTAATATTGAAATATTTAAAAACTTCCTTTTTGAATTTCGGTCTATTTGATAAGGATCAAGGTTTGACTATTTTTAGTACTACGAAAAGTAAACAATTTGTTGATTTATTTTTAAGTCGTTGTATACCCGAAGATGAATAATATGAATAATAAAAAAAATGTACTGTTGACAACACGATTTTGTTGTGTTACATACTGCCATTTCAAATCTATAAGTTGTACACACAAAAAATCTGTTAGGTTTTTTATTTAAAATTGTCAACCCTTCCCATCGAGTAGGTATCCCGGTAAAAGTATTACAAAAAATAGAAACATAAATAAATAACTTTTGAAAATGCCGACAGTCAAAATCATAGCATAATAAAAATAACCTGTATTATTTTTGAAGACATAGGAAACATGAAAAATAAGACCACCATAGTACACCAGACCAGGTAAGATAATTTTCCATGTACATACCCTAGAATGAGGGCAAAGAGCAAAAATACTACCTGAATCCGAGGGTCCAGTTCGTTGTCAGCTTCCATTTTTACCGCAGCGCTTTATATCCACTTGGATGACAAACAAAATTAAACACAGATTTAACCAAAAAGAATTTCGCACCAGATCACATCGATCCTGCACTTTCTACTTTTGCAAATTTTTTCTCATTGCATCACTTTTTTCACGATGGCCGAATAAAAATGTTTCCCTCGACGGGCAACACACTCAGATCGGGCACACTTTTCTTTTTATTCTGCGGAATTTCTTGATTTCTTGGCAATATTCGAATATTATCAGACGCTGTGAGATGTGGGGCGAAGCAACAAATAGAGACTCCTCCCGTCTCTTGTTTTTGTGCTTCAAAAAAACATTTCACATTTACTCGACGAACTATAATCGCACAGAAACTGGGCTTAAAATAGCCGTAGTTTGTGGACTATTCCGTGATTCTTCAAATTGGCGATGTCATACGGATGACCCCTCGCACACAATTCACAAATTTTGAAGTTTTAATGACAAGTGACAGTTCATCGAGCTGCCAGATGAAATGCAAGAACGAATGAAATACTCTACAGCAGGAGAAATATACGTCGATTCGTTCAGATTAATCCAAACAATCGCGTCGAGTGGTGAAAATCTTCAGGTATGCCAACATAATAGAGTAAGTTAATTTCATTACAGCGGTTGCGAGGTAGAAATATTATAAATAAAAACTCAAGGATTTAGCAAGGTTTTCTGTACTAATTTTATAAATGTTTCATATGTTTATCAAAGGGGTTTTTTCTTTCACGTAATTCAAGAAAATGGTGCGCTTACTTAAATTTTTTCTGAATAATCGTAATTCATACTCGTTAGATACTTAAGGCCCGCGCCCATAGAGTCCGGAATTCGTCCGACTCCGGCAAACGTAAGTTGAACTACATGCTTTCTTATGGGAGTGCACCCATAGAAACGCGTTGCCGGAGTCGCAGCCGGATTGAAAAGTTGAACATTTCTTAACTTTTGATCCGTACTACATGCGGCAAGGAAAGCTTCAAAGCTTTGCTTAAAAGGTGTGAGCCTTAGCTAGAAGTCAAACTTCAAGTTTATAGAAAAATGAAAATATGTTAATACCTGATACATTGGTCGCACCCAAAAGCGGCGCCTTTCCTCCAATAATAAAATAGTAGAAGTCCCATTAATAGAAATTTAATTACTCTATTAATATACATCGTTGTCTTTTCAATTGGCCTTTTTCAATAACCATGATAAGAACCACTTTGAGCGCTTTTAAGTCAAAATGACAAAAATGTTGAAAGCTTGCCGCAGAAATTCCGGATTCTATGGGCGCGGGTTTGTTTGCCGTACGGCAAAAGCTTTAAGCTTGCCGGAGTCGGACGAATTCCGCACGAATTCCGGACTCTATGGGCGCGGGCCTTTAGGGCCTGTACCAATCGGAAGACTGATGAAAATTCTGATAGTCGAAAAGGAATTTTGACACCACCGAGGTGAGTATAAATGTGAGAATTTTATCTAGGGCCTGTACCAATCGGAAACTTTACTCGTGGTGAATTGAGGTTGGTTTAAATGAGATAAATATCAAAAATTAAAAAAGTAAGTAGCGCCGATTACCGGTGACCACGGTGGCAGTCGTCAACCTGTTAAAACTTTGCGTATTATATTTGTTTTCTTAATTTGTTAGACTTTTTCCTCAACCACAATTCAGAAAATTGCGGCAACCGACGATTCAGTACAGCCACCACTGACATATAAGAACTGGACTGCTGATCCCGTACAAAAACTCACATCAAAAGTAAGATCAAATTTTGACCGAATTCTAACTATCTCGCTCTTTCTTAAGCCCGCAGGCAGACAAATTTACAAAAAAAAATGGCCAATAGCCAAATGAAGATGGCGCCATGTATGTGCACTTCTTTTGGTTTTTTCTAGTATCTTCGCGTGTGATACATCTTTTTGATACTCCCAATAGATAAATAAAAGTAAACACAAGCTTTTTGCACATCACTTTTACCCACGACAGGCTTTACAAGTTGCCCGCCAACTCATCATTTTCCGTTGCAATCAGCTGTTAGAATAGTTTAACGATGTCCAACAGATGGCTACTTCATTTTGTAATACAACTTTTAGCTTGGGTTGGTATAAACGAGAAATGTGAAGGTTAGACAAAGGCAGAAAAATAATTTGTATAGCTATCTTTGTCTTTCTTAAGACCGCAGCTGATTGCCGCGAGGAACATTTTTGTGAAAAAACTTAAAATTAAGCGTGATATAAAAGAAATCGGTTCATGACAGCTTAATTATTTTTTATTTGCTTCATTTTAAACATAATTGTGCGGTATTTTAGGGAATTTTTAATAGCATGATTTGCGCCATGTGGTTTGAGCCTGCGCTAAAAATGGTCTCGTTTTTCAGACGGCGGTTAGCAGTCCAGTTCCTCTATGTCAGTGACAGCCACTGACATGAAAGAACTGGACTGCTAACCGTCGTCTGAAAAATGAGACCATTTTTAGCACAGGCTCAATCCTCATGGAGCAAATTATGCTATTAAAAATGCCCTAAAATACCGCACAATAATGTTTAAACTGACGCAAATAAAAAATAATTGAGCTTTCATGAACCGATTTCTTTCATATCACGCTCAATTTTAAGTTTTTTCATAAAAATGTTCCTCGCGGCAATCAGTTGGGGACTTATGAATAACAGAGATAGATATATAATGCCTGGAAAATCGCGAGCGTTTTCACGATTCGACAACGAAAGCAGGAAGGGGGTTCGAAATAAAAACTCGGATTTGAACTGCATATATTTACTTAAAAGTTTATTCGCAAGTAATTAACAACGAGGTGATGTGGTGCACAGAGCGCGGTGTATACGACGACGACTAGATGATAAGTGTACTATGAACCGGCTAGTGACCGCTCTCGTGCTATGACTCGGTTAACGGTCAGTGAGTTTGTCCATTCCGGGCGCCTTAAAGATATTTATATATCTTTAATAATTAATTCAGTAAAGGTAAGGGAGCAAGCTTCTGTATGGAACGGCGTAAGATGCCGTGTTGAGTCCTGACGTCTACTACACGAGTATGTCCATCTGAGCCTGGGTGAGTTTTGACAATTCTTCCCATCATCCACCTTTGCGGGGGTTGTTGATCGTCCGCAACTAAGACCAGTGTGTCGATCTTGAGATCAGGTGATGTAGCATTCCATTTGTATCGCTGTTGTAGCTGTGGGATGTAGTCGCGAAGCCACCTTTTCCAAAAATGCTGTTGCAAAGCGCAAATAAGTGCCCAGCGCTTCAACGCAGAAATTGATTCTTGTGTCTGATCAGGTTCTGGGAGGGCACATAACCCAACTAACAATTTTCGTCTCATAAGACTCTACTAGCATCCTATGAGAGGAATTTGAGAGAATAGTACCCTCATAATTCACCCTTGTAAAGTACTATGAGTGCTTTATGAATGCGTTGTCAGAATTAACTGGCGCACTTATGAGAGTTATTTTTGTCTTATAAAAATACGTTTGCTCTCTTTGTAAGAGTACGTAGGTTTCATAAGAAAAATATTTGAATTTTTATGAGAGTATATAAGTTCTCTCATAAGGGTATCATAATAATTAGCATAATCTTGTTGTAAAAGCTACACTTTCCTTACCAGTACTGTTAGAAAGGGAGCAATATATAGACAACCTCGTCGGTTTTATTTTTGTAGAGTAAAGATAAATTAATGAGAGTTAATTTATCAGCAAATCGATAAATTACATTTTCGATGGCATAGATTAAAGTAGACTAGAATTTATATGTATTATAGACTTTAGAAAATGATTTTTTTCGAAAATATAAGCTAAGATTTTATGGGGATTGAAATTTTATTGGTAATAATAGCCATTTTACTTCGAAAAAAAGCAAAGCGCCTCAAAAATAATCAAAATCTAAAATATTTTATTAATTGCTATTTAATATGGAGAAAAATAAAAACCTTAGTACTACCCAATAATTTCGTTCAAATTCATGTAACAGCATTTACTATCTAAAAAATGTAATTTTCTATATTTTATACATTCTAAATTGCATAAATTGGCTACATTTGCGTAATTCTGTTTTACTATAAAACGAACCTCCATATTAAAGGAAAATATGGCCGCTGTTGACTATATAAGTTTTCTTATGAGAATAAAATTCTGGTAATGAGCAGGTTAACTTTCGTTACAAGAGTTGTACACTTTTATTTTGGCCATATGAGAGTGTTATTCTTTTTATGAGAACTAAAGATTTCATATTACACATTAACTCTTGTTATGAAATCATAACTCTCACAATGAAAATAAAACCTTTGTTATGAGCGTTTCACACTCGATTTGACATTTGTCTTTCGTGTAGTGCGCGTTTATCATCGAAAGAGCTTACAAGCAAATATTGGTTGTATTAAGCATTAATACTTTGAAGTGAGGTAACGAAATAGATTTTGTTCACTGTTATGTTGACTGACAGAGTGGTTCTTATCATATGAGTGACTTCTATGGTAGTTTTTATGAGAGTAATAATCTTTTTGTACTCGTAAGAGTCTCCTTATGCGTGTTTTAACATTTTACGTCTCATAAGAGCATCTTTATAAGTAGTTTTATACTTGAACTCTTACAAGAGCTTTCTTATAAGTATCATAACACTTTACTACTCATATGAACATTTTTTTGAGAGTATAACTCTTTAAGAGTTGAAGTTTCATAAAAAAGGCTCAATAAGAATATAGGTTTTCTGCCACTCAAAACAAGAGTACAAAGTTGATCTTATTATAAGAGTAAAAGGCTTAGTAACTCTAGTAGACTTATTATCTCATAATAACAGTACTATGAGATTTAATTTAAGTCTTATTACAAGAATTATGTTATGAGACTATCCAAGTGTGTTAAGAGAATCTTATGAGATATTTTCGCAATTTGCAAGAGTTTTGATCTGGAGAGTTTGTTAGTTGGGAATGGTCTTCCAATTAAGAAGTGCCCCGGTGTAAGAGCTTGGTCGTCATTTGGGTCCGCAGCTAAGGCAGATATTGGCCGCGAATTGAGAATAGCTTCAACTTGGGCGACTATTGTTGTCAATTCTTCGAAACTGAGCGTTGAGTTATGCATTACTCGGTGCAAGTGATGTTTGGCCGATTTGATCGTACTCTCCCACAATCCACCAAAATGCGGAGAGCGAGGAGGGATGAAACGGAAGTTGATCATTTCCTCAGTGCATGTCTGCAAAATTTTGCTTTTACCTAGCTCGTTAAAGAGAGCGTGATGCAACTCAGCTAATTTTGATTTTGAGCCAACAAAATTGGTTGCATTGTCGCAGAACAATGTTAAACATTTCCCACGCCGAGCGATAAATCTCTTTAGGGCCAATATGAACGAATCCGCGGAGAGGTCCGAAACCACTTCCAGGTGCACGGCTTTGGATGCGAAGCATATAAACAAGGCGATGACGACTAGATGATGAGTGTACTATGAACCGGCTAGTGACCGCTCTCGTGCTATGACTCGGTTAACGGTCAGTGAGTTTGTCCAATGCCTTTGTCTAACCTTCATATTTCTTATATATACCAACCAAAGCTAAAAGTTGTATCACAAAATGAAGTAGCCATCTGTTGGACATCGTAAAACTATTCTAACAGCTGATTGCAACGGAAAATGATGAGTTGGCGGGCAACTTGTAAAGGCTGTCGTGGGTAAAAGTGATGTGCAAAAAGCATGTGTTTACTTTTATTTATCTATTGGGAATATCAAAAAGATGTATCACACGTGAGTTTTTGTACGGAATCAGCAGTCCAGTTCTTATATGTCAGTGGGTCGATCCAATTTGTTTTCCTCCCTATAAAGACCAACATTACATTACTCGACATGCATCCTCTGTATAAACGTCGAGAAGTTTCTGACATAACATTCGCTGCCCAACTTATAACTGGTAATATTAACTCGTCATCTCTTAAAGCTAAATTCGTATTTAGGGATCTTGTAAGTTAAGGAATCCGAGTCTTCTACAAACTAACAGTTGTAGAACTAACTATAGTATCTATAAGCCTATTAATCGCATTGCTTAAGTGTTAACAAGCATATTGACTTATTTAACGCGTGTCTTATTAATGCGCTCAAAAAGTCCCTGTTTCGTCATCAATCAACACATAATTTTGTTTTGTGTGATACGCAGGAATTTTTTTTCTGCATGTTGTATGTTGGTTCTGGTTTTGAGCTGTTCCAAAACCCCCGGGAAACTATATATAACAAGCCATGAAGTAAACCTGCTCACTACCACTATAGGGTGATGTAGTCCGATGATTGCACAGAAATGACATTGCTTCTTATGGCGGTAGAGCCCATTCATTCCGCTCCAGAGGGCGAATCTGCTAAACTATCGCCTTTACGAAAAAGTGATGTTCTACTGATCGTAACTGGTTAGGAATACCGTTCTTATGGTACCAAAATCATTATAGGGGCAAAAACAAGATATTAAAGATATTTGAGCTCAAAAGTTACTCTTCCTGCCCATCGAACAAATTACCACGGAAAATCGTGCTGTCAAGTCGACCTTCCGCTGCTGTTTTGTTCGGGGAAATGGTTAGAGTTGTGTTTAAGTGCAAAAAACTCTAATATTTTGTTCTTGTCACTATAAAGTTTTTTAGATCACTAGAAAGGTATTCCTCAATAGTTATAGTTATTAGAATATCATTTTCGCATAAAAGTTATTGTTCAGCAGTTCAGGCGAGTGGAGCGGCATACTTCGGATCTTCCGCCATAAGAAGAAATGTTATTTCGCGGCGATTCTCGGACTACATCACTACGTATGCATTTTCTACTTCACGGCTTGTGTTTATATGTATTCCCGGGGGTTTTGGAACAGCCAAAACCCCCGGGAATACATATAAACACAAGCCGTGAAGTAGAAAATGCATACGTAGTGATGTAGTCCGAGAATCGCCGTGAAATAACATTGCTTCTTATGGCGGATGATCCAAAGTAAGCCACTCCACTCGCCTGAACTGCTAAACTATAACTTTTACGCGAAAATGATGTTCTACTGACTATAACTATGGAGGAATACCTTTCTAGTGATCTGAAAAACGTTATAGTGGCAAGAACAAAATATTAGAGTTTTTTGCACTTAAGAACAACTCTAGCCATTTCCCCGAACAAAACAGCAGCGGCAGGTCGACTTGACAGCACGACTTTCCGTGGTAATTTGTTCGATGGGCAGTAAGAGTAACTTTTGAGCTCAAATATCTTTAATATTTTGTTCTTACCCCTATAATGATTTTGGTACCATAAGAACGGTATTCCTCCCCAGTTACAGTCAGTAGAACATCACTTTCTCGTAAAAGCGATAGTTTAGCGGATTCGCCCTCTGGAGCGGAATGAATGGGCTATACCGCCATAAGAAGCAATGTTATTTCGGTGCAATCATCGGACTACATGACCCTATAGGTGTGGTAGTGAGCAGGTCTACTTCACGGCTTGTATTTATTATTCCCGGGGGTTTTGGCTGTTCATGTTTATATATGTCAGTGTGTCAGTATATGGTTCGTGAATAAAGTTTTTTAAAACTGAATCTGTTTCTGGATTTCTTCCTTTGGTTCCTCTCTATATTCTTTCATTGCTCCAAACATTAATTCAGCTGTCAATATTTTCTGAAATGTCAAAAAGTATTCGACGACTATAACAGTGAGCTGAACGGTTGCCTTGTTAGGAACTTTTGATCTGAAAATGGTGCTGTCCCGACTTGTTCCTTTGGTTAGCGTGCGGAGTGGCTTCCAGAATCATGGCGTTAATTTTATAAAGATATCTAAACGATTAAAAACTCATTTTCGAAGCGGTGCAGTGAAGCCCATGCCCCAGACGATGCCCTTCGGAATCGTTGGAGTCGTCTGTGCAGTAGTGCCTGGACTATTTATTGGTGCCGCTATTAGCAAAACTGTGGCTAATTTCTTGGAGGAGAATGACTTATTTGTTCCTTCTGACGATGATGACGACGACGATTAAACGTTTTGTCACGATCATGCGACGCTTACGACGAGTACTCTGCGGAACGACCACAGCACAGGCAAATAGAACTACTAATGCTTCCTGCTGCTTGGGATGCGTGCAATAGGACAGTTTGAATTATTGTTTTCCAATAAAATTAAAGAGTTCGCACCAAACACTTGTAAAGAAACTAATAAAGTTTTGTTGTTGAAATTACTATTGTTGAGTTCGATTTTCATACATGCATTTGCTCCAATTTCATATTTGTAGTAGTTTACTGCAGAGTGCTCTGCGCCCTACATAATCTTGTTTTTGGGAGCTTACAACAATACATTACGCTACATGGGCGTGCAATCCTCAAAAATCTTAAACGCGTCGCAGACGATACGTTATTCTAGTTACTTGCAGGCTTGTTTTAAGCTGGGTGCGATTTCTTATCCCCATGCCATTTCTAACCTAGAAGCACCTCTAAAAAGTACTAAACAGAACTACAAAAAAGTACTAGAAGGACAATAATTTAAATAGTCAATTAGAGCTGTTATTTGTTTGAATCAACAAATGTCAGCGTTAAAATTGTCACGTCTAGTGAAAATTATGTTTTTTTTTAATAATTAGCGCCACCCCTTTTCCACAATCATTCCTTACTGTAACCATTCCCAGGAATTTAACCACATGTTTCTCTTGGAGTTTAGACTCAGATATCATCGTAATATCCGGCTTAATTTTTGACAACATACTACAAAGTTCTACTCTTCTGGGGTTACCTCTCATAGACTGTATTTAGTTCTAATATTATAAGTTGTTTATGTACCATTGCTCATTTCAAGAACAAATAAAAGCATTGTTGGGCTTTTTTCAATTATTGAGACTTGGTTTTTTATTTTGTTTCACTTTGTTCATTCCATTGAAAGGTTCGAAAATTCGTTTAAATATCCTTTCCTCTGTCCTGTACGCTTTAAATTGTTGCCACTACTGCTACTTTATATTGTTATTAAAAAATAAAATAATTTTATAATTATATGGTAATTTATTAAATTACAATATATTGATTATAATCAACCGATAACACAAAAGATTCTGGGCAAACTAAAAACTTCCCATGCCTTAAGTGTAGTGGAAGAACTGTATGCTTCCATTTAGGTAATCATAAGCAGAGGGAAATACTTCTTTTGTATTCTTCTCATTTTGTTCGATGAAATTCAACTCTCGCAAGAAACCTCATTCTTGCTCACGTTAAACTGTCAAAATTCGATTTCCATTTGGCACAGCAAATTTGTGAAGCATAATAGTAAAGTCCAAACCGGAAGTGTCAAATTGCACCATAGGGTGACGCCCTCAAAACCCTGAACATTTTGTTAAACTTGTTGGGTTGTTGGGTTATTGGGTCATGAGTTATTTGAGGTGATAGATTCAAATGACTCACCGTGCAGTATGCCATAGTAGTATCTGTCACTTTGGCGACCTCTAGCGACCACAGGGGGTATTTAGGACTTTGGGCTCATTGGAACTTTTGCAAGATTTCAGAAAGATTTACAGAAAGACCTTTTTTCATGTATTTCCGCGGGATTCTCGTGTAAAGATTTTCGATTGACACAAGGCCACTGACATATAAGAACTGGACTGCTGACCCCGTACAAAAACTCACATCAAAAGTAAGATCAAATTTTGACCGAATTCTAACTATCTCGCTCTTTCTTAAGTTCCGCGGGCAGACAAATTTACAAAAAAATGGCCAATAGCCAAACGAAGGTGGCGCTATGTATGTGCACTTCTTTTGATTTTTCTAGTATCTTCGCGTGTGATACATCTTTTTGATACCCCCAATAGATAAATAAAAGTAAACACATGCTTTTTGCACATCACTTTTACCCACGACAGCCTTTACAAGTTGCCCGCCAACTCAAAATTTTCCGTTGCAATCAGCTGTTAGAATAGTTTTACGATGTCCAACAGATGGCTACTTCATTTTGTGATACAACTTTTAGCTGTGGTTGGTATATATGAGAAATATGAAGGTTAGACAAAGGCATTATATATCTATCTCTGTTATTCTTAAGTCCCCAGCTGATTGCCGCGAGGAACATTTTTATGAAAAAACTTAAAATTGAGCGTGATATGAAAGAAATCGGTTCGTGAAAGCTCAATTATTTTTAATTTGCGTCAGTTTAAACATAATTGTACGGTATTTTAGGGCATTTTTAATAGCATAATTTGCTCCATGAGGATTGAGCCTGTGCTAAAAATGGTCTCATTTTTCAGACTTTGGTTAGCAGTCCAGTTCTTTCATGTCAGTCCACAAGGCCATTCAAGAAAAAAAACGGCAAGAGTAGACCTAGCTTTAGTTTTGGGTGACTTGATGTGTCGAATGACGAACGGACCCTTCGTTTGTTTATAAACGTCGAAAAAGAAGCTAGAAACTTGGCTTTTATAGACGTCAGTGGTGGTAATAACTTCGTTTTGGGCTCGGCGCAGAGGTTTATTTAAAATGGAGAAAACTTCCGAGAAACATGCTGAGCGGATGGAGAGGTTTCGAAATCTACATAAATTAAGAAACGAGGCCCGAATACAAAATCATCAAGAAGTTATTGCAGAAGACGCTCGAAAGAAACTTCCAAATAACTATGAAGCCAGAAAACGGCAGGCAGACTGGATTTTAGCAGAAGAAAAAGCTAAGAATGAAGCCGAAGCTTTGGGAAAAGATTACAACAGACTTAAATTGCTAGAGGTATCGGCGGTGGACGCAGAACGTATAGAAAGAAAGAAGAAAAAGAAAAATCCGGACATGGGCTTCTCGAGCTTTGAATCACAGACTGCCAGGCAGTATGCAAGGTTAGTAAAAAATATGCCCACAAGGGACCTGGCAAAATATGAAAAACAGAAACAGGAGCTTGGCGAAGCCTTCTACGGAGGACCTCACACTATTCTACACGGGTCACATAAGGACTCGCCACAGGCTATACAAAATATGGTCAAAGATTTGGAGTCTCAAATTGAAAAACGGAAAAAGTATTCGAGGAGAAGGACGTATAATGACGACGCAGATGTTGATTTTATTAACGAGAGGAATTCGAAGTTCAACAAGAAATTGGAACGCTTCTACGGGGAGCACACAGCCGAAATCAAGCAAAATTTGGAGCGTGGTACAGCGATATAACTAATTATAGTTTGAAATGTAATTAAATCTTAGAGCAAAAAGATTTCTTATTCTGTCAGTAATTTTAGAGGCAATACAGCAATGATAATTGCATTAAAGTAATACACACTTTTTAGATTTTTACGTTTATCGCGATATCGCGATCCCGATTTTTTACAAACTAGTTCTAATTTTGAACTGTCACATGGTCTGTAATATGTGAGACAAGTTAATATCTAGGATGTAGGCAAAATCTTCTACAATAGGTTTGTTCGTTGACTCGAAAATCTGTGGCACCCCAGGGCGCCCTGAGAATTGAAAAAACGCCCCAGTGCTTGTCAGTTCAACGAACAGCTTATTAAAAAGGAGAACTGTCATTTGGCCTTTTGCACAAAAATTATTTATTTTATTTATTTATTTAATTCGCTTAATACAAGCTACAAAACTTAAACTAAGCTTAGACTAAAACTAAAACTAAACTAAAACTACAACTGATAAAATTAAAAGGTGAGAACGAGGGGGAGGGGGCAATTATTATGGTGGTGGGTCATGCTGGTAAAGGGCATGTCTGAGGGAGGTTTTATCTAAATGGAAATTGAAGGCAGGAGAGTTGTTAGTTTTGCGTAACATTCTAGTAATAGGTTCGAAGTGTCCGTAGTTGGTGCGGTGACTGTTTAGACGAAAGAGTGGAAAGGATCGTACGTTGCGAGGATTGGTGTTGATGGATATGTTATGCAAAATTTCAGGACAGTCAATGGAACCGGTTAGCACCTGATGGATAAAGATTATATCGGCGAGGTCACGGCGCATTGCTAAAGGTTGGAGGTCAATCAGTTTCAAACGGTCCTCATAAGGAGGAAGATTAAGGTTATCAACCCAGGGAAGGCCACGTAACGCGAAGCGGAGGAATCTGCGTTGCACTGATTCGATTCTATTGATAATTGTTGGCTGGGAGGGTGACCAAACTTGGCAAGCGTATTCAAGTAGGGGCCTGACAAAGCAGATATAAAGAGCTTTAGTGACATAGGGGTTAGAGAATTCCTTAGACCAGCGTTTAATAAAGCCCAAAGCTGAGTTGGCTTTGCTTATGATGTGATCGATGTGAGAACGGAAATTGAGTTCACTATCACAGATGATGCCCAGATCACGGAGGGAGCTGACTGATGGAATGGGTTCGCCAGAAAGAAAATAGGTCCTAGGAGTGACGGGGAGACGCTTGCGGGAATAAGTGATAGATTGGCACTTGGAGATGTTCAGGTCAAGGAAGTTTTTTAGGCACCAGATAGAAAAGTTGTTTAAGTCATCTTGAAGGAATGCCGAGTCTGATGCGTGGGAGATTCGTTTGGAGATTTTCATATCATCAGCATAAATTAATATATCGGAATGTTTGATTACCAACTCAACGTCATTTATGGATAATATGAAGATTAATGGACCCAGGTGACTGCCCTGGGGGACACCAGAGAGGGATGTAAAGGGTTTAGAGACCGCTGAGTCAAATCGTACCATGTATTGCCGATCAAGGTAGGATTTGATCCAGGAGATAAAACGAGGATGAAAACCAAGGATACTGAGCTTTAAAACAATGATTTGATGAGAGATTTTGTCGAAAGCTTTACTAAAGTCGGTGGCAATAACGTCAACTTCGTCACCACTTTCCATAGCTTGCAGCGTTCGTGACACAAAAACGATCAGATTGGTAGTTGTGGATCTCCCTTTAAGAAAACCATGTTGTGTAGGGGAAAGAAGAGACTTACAGTGGAAAAACATGGCGTCATAGACAAGGCTTTCGAAAAGTTTGGGAATGCAGGAAAGTTTGGCTATGGGACGGTAATTTGAAACATCGTTTTTATGGGCCCTATTAAGGCGCGTTTCCAATACAGCGTGGAGTTCAGCGCCAAAGTAGGCCCGTTCCAAATGGCAGCGCAGAGTATGTTCGACATATTCGGAGCTTTCGAAATCAGGTTGCTGCCTGTAATTTTTTTGTCAAATGTCGTGTGAAGAGTGAAGATTGTATTCTTGTAAATTAATTCAAATTGTGGGAAATAAAGTTGCAGCTACCCTTGCAGTAGCTCATTACATAAATATATTGTCGATTGTTAAAGTAGTTCGAAAATATACGAGCCATCTGTAGATGACTTAGTGCAACTCATCCGAAAAAGCACATTTGAATAACTAATTGTTGCCAAAATAACGAGCAATTCTACAGAATATTACATTTAATATTATTATTAATTTAATATTAAACAAATTAGTCAAATAATAATTTTATTTCATATATAAGAAGCAATTTTGCCAATTTTGCATTCCGAGAAAGAAAATTTGCAGCAGCGCCATCTCGTATTAAATCAAGTTCGAAAGCTTTCGACATCTCCAGCGCGGAAGTAGAAGTAGGTCCCACTTTCACGCTGACTCGGATTCAGAGTGAGATTTTTAAAGAGACAAAAGATACAACTCTATCGTGTGAAGTGTGGAGATAGCAAATACTCTGAATCTCCACGCTGTATTGTATTCCGCCAGCGCGGAAGTAGAAGTAGGTCCCACTTTCACGCCGACTCTCGGATTCAGAGTAAGATTTTTAAAGAGACAAAAGATACAAATCTATCGTGTGAAGTGTAGAGATAGCAAATACTCTGAATCTCCACGCTGTATTGGAAACGCGGCTTAACACTTAAGCCGCGTTTCCAATACAGCGTGGAGATTCAGAGTATTTGCTATCTCCACACTTCACACGTTAGAGTTGTATCTTTTGTCTCTTTAAAAATCTCACTCTGAATCCGAGAGTCGGCGTGAAAGTGGGACCTACTTCTACTTCCGCGCTGGCGATGTCGAAAGCTTTCGAACTTGATTTAATACGAGATGGCGCTGCTGCAAAGTTTCTTTCTTGGAATGCAAAATTGGCAAAATTATTGCTTCTTATATACGAAATAAATTTATTACTTGACTAATTTGTTTACAGAATATAATATTCTGTAGAATTGCTCGTTATTTTGGCAAAAATTAGTTATTGAAATTTGTGTTTTCGGATGAGTTGCACTAAGTCATCTACAGATGGCTCGTATATTTTCGAACTACTTTAACAATCGACAATATATTTATGTAATGAGCTACTTCAAGGGTAGCTGCAACTTTATTTTCCACAATTTTAATTAATTTACAAGAATACAATCTTCACTCTTCACACGACATTTGACAAAAAAATTACAGGCAATAACCCGATTTCGAAAGCTCTGAATATTTCGAACATACTCTGCGCTGCCATTTGAAACGGGCCTACTTTGGCGCTGAACTCCACGCTGTATTGGAAACGCGCCTTTAAGGATGGAACTTGGGAACAAAATTGTTACATGTGTTGGTCCTGACGATAAAAAAGTATAACGGCTATTATCGGCACGGGAGCACTTTACCCCTTTCTTATTCTCCTTTATCCTTTGTTGGTGATCGTTTTGTGAATTTGTGAAAAGCTATTGGGGAAAAACATATTTCTGAGTGATCATTGTATCTATTACCAATTGGATATTAAAGAGTGACCGCAAAAAAGGTCGTTTTTTCGCCTATTTTTGCATATTTCACAGCGAAAGTAAAAAAGATAAATCATGTATCAGGTATCAAATTAATTATCGTAAAAAATTGAGAGGTAAATCACGCCTAATTGAGGATTGAAACCACCCTAAAAGATTAATTTTATCAAAAAATTATCATTTAGTACGAAGATGTTTCTCATTAATATATTTATATCAAATCAATCTCAAAAATGCAGTTTAATTTGTTTTCAACAAAGAAGGGTTAAAAATCCACCTAAAGATGTTAAAAAGGGATGTAATCCCCCAAATATTGGAATAATCCGTAATATTTTTCAAAATTCTAAATATAAGATACTTCGAGTCATGAAAAACACGTGCTTGGCAATTCTTGCCAGTTTTGAGGGAAAAATTACCTTCAGCCTAGTACAACTACTCTAAGAGGGTCAAATCATCCCCTAAATATAAAAATAATGTAAAATATTTTTGGAAATTCTGAATATGAAGTATTCTTGCTTTTTGAGTGAGAAAAAATATGGTGAATACACTTCTTATGCGTTTCGAAAAAAAACCCTCAGCAGGTGCCAAAACAGTGCCAAAATAATTTTGCAGCATTTTCATTTTTAACACAACATTTATGGGAATTCGCTGCTCAATTTTCATATCCTTCTTAAAAATTGCAAAAAATCGGAGATGCAAATGTCATACATTGACGCCACAAATTGTAGAGAATGTCAATAAACGTTCTACCAATCCAACAAAGAAAAATATTACAATCGGATAACAGATGGCCCTATACTCTATCCTTCGTTTTTTTTATTATAATAGTATATGGAAATTGCCAGTCTAGGAACAAATCCAGCAGGTCCCACGTCGTCACCTCGGACTGAGTGAAAAGTCGGTGGACTCTTCTGGATCAAATGAAATCAACTTGTACTACGCGAACGTAGATAAGATCGAAGCCAAAGAGCCTGTATACCAACTTCGCTAATTAATGTTTTGACATAGTCTGCCTGACTGAAGCCTGGCTTTTCTAATATGATAGCCGGCTGTTTTTCGATGATCATCAATTGTTAATAGAACTAACCCGACCTTAGGATTTATTAAGAGATAGACTAAGGAATTTCAAGATTCGTATATTACGTTGCTTCTCTATTGTGCTTACGTTCGTCCGATCTTGAAGTATGCCTCTTGTGTCTGATCTCCACTTTATTCTCTTCATATTAGTCATATTGAAACAGTTAAACATCGGTTCTTACGTTTCGCTTTTCAGGGGCTTCAATGGAGTAACAGTCATTCTGCCCCCTTATGTTGATAGGCTTAAATTAATTAAATTAGGCTCACTTCAGCTTAGACGTGATACTTTCAGGACTGTGTTTGCATTCGAGTGCCTGCAAGGAATTATTGACTCCGACACTACTATCGTCTTTAGATCTTCTGGTTCCGGTCGCTTCCTGAGACACCCGGGATTTCTTAGGATTCCTAACCATAGGACTAACTGTGGTTTACATGGGCCTTTTACTTCAATGTCTCGCTGTATTAACACTCATTTCGAACATATTGATTTTAATTTTACCAAGAATTGTGTTAAGGCTAAGTTGATTTAATTGACTCACATCAGAGAAAATATAAACATAAAGAATTTGCACCTAGTATAAGTCCGTGCTTGACGAAATTCTCGCTGTTCTTGAAGGGAAAATGAGCTTGTGCTGAGCTGAGCACTGTGATTCTGCGGACTGCGATTGTTAAAAAACGCATGGAAAATGCAGACTAAATAAAAATTCCATGCAGCGAATCGAAGAGCGAAGCGACGAGGGAACTTTTTGTGTTCTAGCTGCTGTGAACACATTGCCGCACACATACCGAATCCTGTTTATGTTATACTTTCTTTGCTCCGATGTACATCTTTTGCAGTAGTCAGCCTTTGGCCAATTGTAAATAAATAAATAGGAACGCTAGACAGAATTGCAAATAAATAATTGGTAAAGCTGTAAAAACGCCTAAAATTAGGAAAAAATATTTCGAGTAGTTCCTAGGAAATTTATTTACAACGCACAACTATGGGGATATCTTGGGAATGGTATAGTATCTCTTATGTTTGTCACTCCTGTTACAAGTTGCAAATATCTCTCGAAACCTAAACCAAATCCTCCTGTTGGAATTCCTCCGAATTTTCTTAGGTCCGAATACCATTCCAAGCCCTGCGGTGTGATACACTTTAAGCGGGTGTAATCGTTTTCCCGAAGACTTCCTCCAGCAAGTTCTCCTATTACCGGCATTAGTAAATCCACTGCGTATACCTGTAAGTCGAAATAAGCCAAATGTACAACAAAGGTTCTCAACATTCAAGTGTAATCATGTGAGGCCATAGATGAAACGAAATATGTGTTTCTAGAATTTATGAAGTGACACTAAGAGAGAATCTGATAATACCAGTTTATATGACTCCATAACAAAACTCCAATAATAATTTTGGGAATTTAAAATTACCTTGAATGGATCAGATGGAATAGCCTTCATATAAAAAGGTTTAATGTTCTTTGGCCAGTCAACTATGAACACAGGAGTTTTGGTGTGCCTAACTAAAAATAATTCCTGTTGTTTTGAAAATCCTTCATTTGATTTCAGTTCTGTCGTGACCATACTTTTGTTTTTTTCTAAAATTGCAAATGCTTCATCGTAAGAAAGAATTGTCCACTTTTTCTGTAGCCAAGAATAGTCTGGCATTAGTTCAGTCGCGTCCTTAGGCAAGCAGTTGCTTAAATCCTCTTCACAAGTGTTCAGTAATCGTTCGGTTGTTGTTTTGATGAAGGTCTCAATAAAATCCAATACGGGATCCAAGGTATTTACAAAGGCGAATTCTGCCTCTAACATATAAAACTCAGACAAATGAAAATTTGACCTAGAGTTTTCGGCTCTAAAAGTTGGTGCTAGCGTATATACATTTCCTAGGCCGTGACACATGGCTTCCAAGGAAAGCTGTCCTGAAACCGATAGGAAAACCCTTTTGTCAAAAAATGCATTTTCTAAGGCAACTTCGGATTTCTTCATTTGTTTAAGGAGCTCTTCACTTTGTGCGGTTACTGTAAAAGTCTGATTTGAATGTTAAACGCTTTTATATGCAACTATTTCTAAAATTCTGTAATTACCTCGCCAGCTCCTTCACAGTCATTTGTAGTGAGGACAGGAGTATGGATGTTTAACAACCCAGCTTCATCCATATAATCATGAATCAGTTTAGTAGCTTTGTGCCTTATACGGAATAAGGAGCGCATGTAGTTAACTTTCGAGCGTAAATGTAAGTATTGACGGACATATTCAGGTGGGTGAATCTGTTTAGGTGTAAAAGGATACCCTTCCAAAAGTTTACATTCGCCTATAAAAAGTATAAAAGTTAAATTGAAAATTCAGTTAATTTTTTACCATCATACCTACGATTTTTAATTCATTTCCTTGTATTTCGAGCTGCTTCTTAGGAGTTTGCCCCAAGAGGCCCTTTACTTCTACAGAATCACCCACATTAAGTAAATTAGCCACGCCAGTTCTGGGGAAAACGCCCTGGATATTATAACAAGTTGAACCATCATTAATGTCAGCAAATACATTGTTTTTCATTTTCCGAATGTTTTGTATCCATCCCTTTAATTGGCAAATAGCAGTTAAAATTTCTTATCGAAAAGAAAAAGGCGAAATCTTAAGATCTTACCCGAACTGTGATATTCTCTCCTGACTTTTGAGTTAATAAGGAAGAAATGGTTATTTTAGTGTGCTGACTCCTTCGAATAAGTAAAAATGGATTTTGGAGAAAACGCATTTTCGAATAGTTTATTGTATAAGTTGACATCAAATGAATCATCAGCAACTTTGCAATTGATTTCTGTAAACAAATTCGCTAATTTAAGGTTTTTACTGCTTATACTTTTTGTGTACAGGTAATATTATAAAGGTTTCATCAGTAGAAGCAAGGTGATAGAGAAATTCAATACCATCGATTTAACCCCGATGTTTGTTCAGCAATATAGATAATCCTCCTACAACACGGTATCCTACAGTACGGTTTTGCTCTTACACGGTAAGAAAATTTCGGAAACCTGCAATAGGGTAATGAAATTACGGAAAGCCTCGTATAACACTGTATACTTCGATAACACTACATAACACGATTTTTATACAATAAGATTTACAACAACCTTGTAAGGATATCAGCAGACTAAAGAAATAGATTTTTACAGAGGGTAGAAGATGCAAAAATCGTAGAGAAGAAATTGGTTCAGAAAGTCTCGTCTCATTGTGGACTGATGAGGAATATGTGTTTGAATGAAATTAGAACAGAAAGTTGTTGTTTACTTACATTTTTTTTTGTTTTACACATTTATATATTTCATATAAATTGTTCTTTAAATTAGATTAATTTTGTTATTACAGCTAATTAGTAAATCTTTTTTTTTTTGCGAAATCAGCTCCCTCAAGTATCGGCAACGGAATCAACATTAGGGGAACTAGTGGCATTTTAAATCGAAGAGGAAGTCGCGCTTCTTAGCGGACAACGCAAAACTTGACTTCCGAATCGCAGATACGTGGGTGTGGGTGAAATTCGCACGAAAATTTACAATTACTCCAATTCTATCACAGTTAGGAAGAATACTATATTTTAGAAAATTCAACCTCAGGAAGCTTTAAAAACATGAATTAATTCCTATCGAAAGTGAAGGATTTTTTCGATTCTCTGATGCCACTAGACCCAAACTATTTTATTTTAAAAACCAAACCACTTTGCCCTATCGTTGGAATTGTAGAGCCTTGTCTTTAGTTTAGAAAATTCTACAAAAACGTTTATTATTAGGTTGTTCGGATCAAACCCGCCCACACAATTTAAATGTTTATGTATATGTAAGATATATAGTTTTTTGGATGGCTCAATTCGAAAGTAAGACCAAATTTTGACCGAATTCTAGCTATCTTGCTATTACTTAAGTCCCGCAGGCAGACAACTTTACAAAAAATCATTCCAATAGCCAAATTAAGTTGGCACTATGTATGTGCTCGTTTTGGTTTTTTCTAGTATCTTCGCATGTAATACGTCTTTTTGGCCGATAAATAAAAGTAAACACATGATTTTTGCACTATCACTTGCACCGACGATAGCCGTTACAAATTGCCCACCAACTCTCACCACTCATCGCCCTCACCAGATGCCCCAAATTATTTTCCGTTGCCATCAGCTTTTAGAATAGTTTTATGATGTCCAACAGATGGCTACGGCATTTTTTGATACAACTTTTGGCTTTGGTTGGTATATATGAGAAATATGAAGGTTAGACGAAGACAGACACAATGACTTTTATATCTATCTCTATCATTCATAAGTCCCCAGCTGATTGCCGCGAGGAACATTATTGTGAAAAAACTTAAAATTGAGCGTGATAGAGCATTTTTAATAGCATAATTTGCTTCATGAGGATTGAGCCTGTTTTAAAAATGGTCTCATTTTTCAGACGTCGGTTAGCAGTCCAGTTCTTTCATGTCAGTGATACTACCTAAAAATGTTTGTGGGTGATATTATTACAACGGCCCCTAACGATACCATTTTAGAGACGAGATATCTTGTCAGCGGAATATGAAAAACGAGATGTCCCGTCATCTGTCCGCAATGTGTTAAGGCACTCCACTAGTAATTGCATTTTCTCGGATATCCATATACCTATGGATGTATAACAACACAGGTCTACGATTTAAAAACTTTTTCCCCCTTGGTTTTTATAGCAGATTATGGGAGTTTGGAATCTCCTATTTACGAATCTGAATCCGGTTTTTTTTCTATAACATCACGTGTTTTAGCAAAATAAGGTTGGTATGCACAAAAAAACGTATTTCTGCCATTTTTAAAAAATCGTTACAAAAGAACGGAACGTGGGAAAAGCTCGTACCACTCAAAAGAGAGCCTGAATCCTTATCCGATATATAAAACTACTAATCTACAGCACTTATAACCTCCTGCGGCCCACGGTCCTACCAGTAGTACTAATTCTTTAAAGTAATTCAGACCCGGACCTTATAAGTGCGATATACTCATTAAAAACCCAAGGACCCACTTGTAGGCCTTAATATAAAACGTCAGATTTCCGATTCAAATTAAAGTGTTGGGTCTGAATGACTATAAAATATTAGTACTACTGGTGGGTCCTTGGGCTGTAATGACTAGTTCGCTAGTTAGTGGTCTGGGCCGCAGGAGGATAAAGCGTCTTCGGGAATAAGACTTTCATGAGCGTGCGCAAGCAATCATCTTCATTCTATTGTATGAAGTACTCGGCTTATGGAAAAAAGTGAATTCCACGGAATGGTTCGGGAAGTATTAAAGCCTCTCGCATTTTAAAATAATAACTAAAGGTTCATTATTTTATCTGAGCTACTTTACAAGCTCCTGCAAGAATGGCCAAAATACGGTTTTTTGTACTTTTCAAACCCACTTTTTTCAAAAACGTGACGTGATAGAACTTTTTCTTGATCTACAGAATAAATTCTATTGCAGTGAATACTAAGTTTTGTAAGAGGGATACTATCGCATGCCTATTATTAATTATTGAAAATGCTTTTTCAGAAGGAAGAATTATACTTTTTAGACAGAGAGAAAACCCTAGGATTTTTATTTAAATAAAATTGGTGCTTATGGTCCGTAGCGTACCAACATTTATTTTGACAAAAATAAACTGACTATTTCAGTGTGCAACATAACAGACAAGGCATTTCAGAGAATAAATAAACCTAAAAGACAGAGCAGTGTAATTGAGGACTCAATTTATCTCTAAACACACACGTATTGGTTCATAAATTCACGTCAATCGGGTCTAATTTTCTTTCATCTTATTACTTGAATTTTAAAATTGTTTGTTTAGTCCAATAATCAAACTTCTCCTTACTATTTCACCTATTCATACAACTAGATCTACTAATAAAATAGGTAACCAGATCACACTCATGTCAGAAAAGTATAAACTCGCACAACTATCAAAATTTAACTTAAACCAGGCTCCACACAGCTGTTATTGTCAAAAACAGCTGTTCGCAGTTTCTGAACGCTAGACTTCGAAGAAAGAGCAATATAAATGAACAGTGGGCCTGCGCCAATCGGAAGTAAAAGCTTTTCACCAAATATCCCTGCTGAAAAAATTTAAAAATTATGATCTGAAATTGCCAAGTAAAAGGACGGGAGGGAATTATTAAATTAAAATTAAAACTGCTCAAAGTAGTTTAGAGCATTGTTAAGATCGTGATTGTTGGATGCAAGACACTATTTGAAATATTTTTATGGATAAACAAATTCTTAAAAGGTAGTGCAATGTCGGCGAAAAATATTTGGATCATACCTAAGTATTGGCAGGAAAGAAGGGAGCAAAAGGGCATTTAAAACAATTGCAAGCTCTTGTGAGTTAGGTCATTTACAATAAAAAATATATTTTTGGGTTTTTAATAGTTAATGGCCTCATTTTGGACACATTCATAACAATTTCAATAAATCGTTTACATTGTTGGGGAAGATGAAAACTTTACACAACAAATCGTATTAGTTGTTTAAACGTTTTATTTTATTCAATTCCATTGGATATCAAACAAATAATAACACTTTTAAGGTAATTACTTGACGAATTTTAATTTGTTTATATTTTGCTCATGGAAGAAATCTTTTCTTATTTCAGTAGCCTTAATTCCCGCAAAAAAAAAAAAAAAAAAAAAAAAAAATGGAAAATTTACCTTGCTATGATTATATCCATTATAATTTATCGAAGCTCTATGCCCAAATAATTAATTTAAACCATTTTCATCGATTTGGGCAACTACATGTGCATTAACCCATTAAGCCTTTGCCTTATGAATCAAACGATGATTGTGTGTGCCACTTTTGATGAAAGCTTTTCTGATGCGTGGTGATTCACGTGTCTGATACGTGATTCCCAATTTTAGGCACAGAAGAACGATCACGTCTCCCACACGTTGTTTTAAATCAAAGGGTTAATGCGCAAAACGAGGATTTTGTGCACGCAAATTCAATTGTACGGTTCGAATAGAAAATTGGGGCGAATTTCTTCCAAATTCGTATATAAAGGGTTTTTGGGCGTGCTCTTTCAGAATCTGGCATTTGTTTTCCATAAAAACTTCAAAAATCCTATCATTTGTTGGGTTTTTTAAAAAAAGTGCCGATTGTTGTTGGCCACTTTTCGTCTCAAAGTCGATTATTTTGTCGTTGCTGCTATTTAATGATAAAATACCACCAGAAATCGCGGTCCGAATGTCTACACTTTCTCAAACCATGGTTTTGAATTTTTTTGCCTGCTTTGGTTTTTGCAAAATGACCATTTTGTACAGCAATGTAATAAAAAACTTCGCGATTTTTTTACACGAAAAGGATCAACTTTACAAAAAAATGTATATGACAAAAAGTACTTGTAATTAGCCAAGGAAAACACGTAAATTTTTTTCAGAATTTTTTCGACTATTTTTGGTTTTTTGGATTCAGCCAATTTTTGAAAAATCCAAAAATGTCCCGAAAAATTCTGAAAAAATTCACACGTGTTCTTTAAAATGGCAGATTTTACTTAGGGCCGGTGCCAATCGGAAACTGCCTACTCGGTGAATTGAGGTGAAAAAATTTTCTCTGGTGAATTTATATTTCACAAATTTGCTATACCAAATGATGAAATTTTAACAGTTGAATATGGGCGGATATTTATCGATTTCTTGCGGGAGGTTAATATTACCAAACGAATTGAGAAGAATAGAGCAGTAGTATTTCCCTCCGCTTATGACTATCTTATATGCTTCCACACAGTGCTCCCACTTCCCTTAGAAATTATTATTTTCTTATTTAAATAAAATAGAAGGCTGTCAGGTTAACATTTTGACTGCTACGCACTTTTTATATGGTGCGCTCTATACTTGTATAATGGTAAAATATTAAATAGTGCAATTTTTATTGCACAATATTCAAATCATTAAAAACTGGTTTAAATAAGATAAATATCATAAATTAAAAAAATTAGCAGCGCCGGCTACCGGTGACCACCGTGGCAGTCAACGTGTTAAATATTTGCGTATTATATTTGTTTTCTTACTTTGTTAGACTTCCTCTACCACCATTCAAAAAATAGCTGCAACGTGCAATTCACTGGGCTAGGTAAAATTCTGACATTTTTACTCACCACGATAGTGTCAACATTTCTCTTCGAACTACTGACGCTGACGGAGCGTTTTTTATTCCCTCTCTTTCGTGCTGAGGCAATGACAGCTCGTGAAATTAACGGTCGATAATGTCAGAGCTCTGTCAGCTTGCTGAATAGCCGTTAAAAGTTTTCTCTGATGCTACTGGCGCAGCATTTCTCCGGAGGGTAGCTCTTGTTGATGCCCTGGTTATATCTATTTCATTGAAATGGAATTTACATACCTTGGGACGGCAAAAATGATCAACCTCTTCAATGCTCAGTCCCAAAATATTGCACCAATTTTACCAATATATAAGTAATATAAACAATAAATCTTTAACCATTTGCCTTACAATCTAATTTCGAAGAATCATGCAGGTGCACACAATTAAATTTAGACTAAATCTATGCGTGGATTTATAAAGCAAAGATAGTAATAAATATGAAAATAATGGTTTATTACAAGTTAGAAGAAAGGAGGAGGAAGGACTTGAAATTTTTTTGAAATTATTTTTGGGTTTTTATCTATAATCAATATACAGTCAATTTCAACTAATACGAAACTTCCAAATACCCTCCTCCCTCTCTGCCATCCCTAAAAAGTTATGAAAAAACAGCTATAAATAGCACTTTTATAGTGCATTAACGCTTATAGAAAATGTCGTCTCAGCTAAATCTTTTACTTTACAATACAGATAATGCATCTAGACAACCAATCAAACATAAATGCCCTCCTCCCCCCACCATACCCCTCCCCTACGGTACCCCCTCCTCTGTAATTAATTCAAGGTAGAATATTCGCAGTTGATATAGATAATGCGGTTTTCGTGCGGTAAAAAATCCGTTACAAATGTGAGACAAAAAATTACCTTTTAGTTCGTGGAAGCTTGTCTCGCAGCCGCGCGATTTCAAAGTTAACGCGTGTAAAACACCCTCCCCCCACCGAACTTTACCACACATTACCGTACCCACCTGAAATATGTCAATTCTCGTCCCCACCCCGTCCCTCCACGTTTGCGCTTTCACTTTTTTTTCAGTGGGGAGGAAGTCCTTTGACCTTCCCCTACCCCCTCCATCTCCTAGCACCCCTCTCCGAGCGACGGCCCCATCATGTATACATTTACCGAAAACAGCTAATATACAGGGTGTTCAGAGGTGGGAGGTCAATACTGAAGGGGGTGAAAGGTCAGACCGAGACAAGCAAAAAATCGTATGGGTGGGGGGGGGGGCATCTTGCACCGTTTGGCAGTTACAGGGTGATTCGTAAATCAGGATTTTGCCTTATATGGGAACCGCTCTTGTATTTTTATCTTTTTTTCTACGCATCGCAGCGGCCCCAAACTGATTTCAAAAAATCACTATTTGGAAGTCCTTTCCAAAAAAGTTTACACCACCCCCCTATCCCCAACCCCTTGGCCACAATCCCCCCTGGAAGTTGAAAAAATTAACTTTTATTTCACGATTTTTCACATTTCGCCCCACTTTTCTCCGAAACTCATGTTATTAACATACCTACTTTTTATTTTTTTTAAGTTGCCTATCTAATTACCTCTCCAAAAAGGTGCAACATGCCCAGGTAGAAAAGGGTTGCAAAAGTCCTGAAATTAAAACATCCTCACAGGTACCTAATTACTTTATTGCACCATAATGGAAAATGTCGTTAAGTAAACAATTTTTATGACAGCAAGTTCGGAAATGTTTGTTTAGGAAACAGAGGTAATACATTTTTATTTTTTCAGCAAAACAGTAATAAAATAATAAATGTAATCTCGTTAAATAGCGTTATTAGATTATTATATCCAGTATTGACTCCTAAGTATCCTGACGCTCCGTTTCTAATACCTCCTATGAATTATGGTATACAAATGGGTGAGTTTGAAAGGACATTGACCACAGTTGAAGAAGCAAGCGAAAAGAACGGGTGTTTAATAGAAAAAATTAAGATAAAATGGCAGAATTCAGTGTTGACGAGTATGCCGATATAATTTACGTGCACGGTTTAGTAGAAGGAAGTGATAGTGAGGCCGTACGAGAATACCAAAAGAGATTCCCGAATCGGCGGGTACACAACAGAAGGGTATTTTCAAGGACTTTCAGAAGGTTAAAAGAAACCGGAAGTGTAACCGCCCCCAGAGCAGAAACGCGAGCAGGAAAATCGGCCGATTCAGCGGACCCCGACCAACAAATCCTCAACATCGTCAGGAACAGCCCTGTAATAAGCATCAGGCAGGTCGCACGAAGGTCAGGATTGTCTTCAGGGAGAGTTTGGACCGTTGTGAACCGAGAGGGACTACATCCATACCACCATATCCCGGTCCAAGCACTACAGGAAGGAGATTCCGAAAGACGATTACAATTTGCACTTGGCTGTTCGAGTCTGACATCGAAAACAGAAGGTTTCTAGACCGAATTCTGTGGACGGATGAATCGCAATTCACCCGGGATGGCATCACAAACTTACACAACCTCCACACCTGGTCAGATGTGAACCCACATAGGACCAGGTGTCGGTCCTTCCAGCAAAGATTTAGTGTCAATGTCTGGGCTGGCATCATCGGCAACCAGTTGATAGAACCCTTCATCTTACCCCAAGTGCTGAATAGTCAGCTATACTCGGACTTTTTGGAGAATACCCTTCCGGATCTGTTGGAGGACATCCCCCTGGCCACCAGAACCGCAATTTATTTACAGCTAGACGGAGCACCTGCGCATACTGGGAACATTGTTAGGGCAAGGTTAAATGAAAATTACCCAGAGCGCTGGATTGGACGAGGTGGACCGATTCCTTGGCCTGCTAGGTCACCGGACCTTACTCCACTGGACTTTTTCTTATAGGGAATGATGAAAGATGAAGTTTACTCAAGACCAATCAACACCAGAGAAGAATTAGTTACCAGGATTGTGACTGCAGCCACGAAAATACGGGAGAGACTGGCTACCATAGACCTCAAACGTGAAATAAAACGAAGGCTACTTGCATGCATCGAAACTGGCGGAGAACATTTTGAACAGCTTTTGAAGGACATACGTTTTAATTGTAATTAGTTTTTAAGCGAACAAAATGTATTTTTTAGTTAACTTAAGTACAATTTCTTAAAAATTCGAATTGTCATGATATTCTGTAAAAGGATTTTTGTAAATAAATTTTCGTATCCTTTTCCTACCTGGGCATGTTGCACCTTTTTGGAAAGGTAATTAGATAGGCAACTTAAAAAAAATAAAAAGTAGGTATGTTAATAACATGAATTTCGGAGAAAAGTGGGGCGAAAGGTGAAAAATCGTGAAATAAAAGTTAATTTTTTCAACTTCCAGGGGGGATTCTGGCCAAGGGGTTGGGGATAGGGGGGTGGTGTAAACTGTTTTGGAAAGGGCTTCCAAATAGTGATTTTTTGAAATCAGTTTGGGGCCGCTGCGATGCGTAGAAAAAAAGATAAAAATACAAGAGCGGTTCCCATATAAGGCAAAATCCTGATTTACGAATCACCCTGTAACTGCCAAACGGTGCGAGATGCCCCCCCCCCACCCATACGATTTTTTGCTTGTCTCGGTCTGACCTTTCACCCCCTTCAGTATTGACCACCCACCTCTGAACACCCTGTATATGTATCTAATATTTTGCTTTGCAAAAAGCCCATGGACTGAATATTTTCCTTTTACAAAATGTCCATTGAGTCTGAGTGAACTGTCACTGCGACAACATCCGCACCCTTAGGCGCTCTTCCTCTCCTGGCTGGAAATTTTTAATCAAAACTTTTCAATTCAATAACTTTTAACTGACAAATTTCTTGAGATTCTATGCCGCGGTTAGAGAAATTCGACGCGAGGTAGACACAATCCAAAGTCAACACAATGTTTTAATCCACTTTGAAAGTCTGTAATTGTTTCCGTGGGGAACTTAAAAGAGGGCTAATAATAGATTTTTTTTTTATGACGCACTTCTCAGCATGCTGCTGGAAACATTCACCTAATTCTATACCTCCCTGGCGTTAGAATTTAGGCTCTGTGGATTCTTTCCTAAGATACCTATATCACATCAATTTTAAAATAAGCTAATACAGATATCACAAAACTGGTCAGACAGCTGGGCACTGGTATAAGAGCAGTTTGAATATATAAAATATTACATGTTTGCATTCTTTTTGAGAAGCAAACGAGGAATTTTGTCTCCCTCGGGTAAATTGCAATGAATAAAATTTAGCTCAGTCTTATATTTTATTATAATTGTAACTATGGTGTTAGCTGCAATATTTTAAAAGATGAGAATAACTTTCACTTATTGACACAAATTTCTGTTAAAATCTGTTTGTGCTTTGCTTCAGTTCTTTTCGTTTTCAAAGATTTCGCAATTTGATGTTTTGGTCTTCTCTTTGCAGTGAAATCCGCCAAGTAACTGCTGATACCCAAAGATGCATCGATATCGACAGGCAGATGTATTTGCCGTATAATTCGAGCAGGAACCATATATTCATCAAACTCATAATGATGCCCATTCTGATCTATGAAGACGACTTCCCGCAAGTTAATGTTCATTAAACCATCGGCGTTTGCAATTCTTCCTGCTACAGAAGTTTCATTCCTGAGATCTATCAAAACACTCTTATCCTGCAGCATCAGCGGAACCACCACCAGTGTATTGCAAGCTAAGAATTTTTCCCGGCGGTTCATCTTAAGCTGTAATGAAATAACCTAATACATTTCACGCCTTTGTTTAATCTTGGATACAGGTTGTTCTCAGAATCTCTTGATAATAACAAAACAAACCTGTTTATTTCAATCTGTTCGTTGCGTTCTTATTCTTCTTTTTCTGTCAGAGTTCACTTGTCAAACTCCTTGCTCCGAGAAAAGTCAACAAGTGTCTAAGTTACTGACAGATCTGGGGTACGTTCAATATCCCGACTCGAGTAGATTTGACTCTCTCGTGTACGTTTAATATCTCAAGGCCTAAACAGATAAAAAGTTTCAGAGCACTCGTCACCACTCGCAAATGCCAAATACATCAATTTTACATTAAAATGAAGGGGACTGCACAGATAAGCGAGTGGTTAACACTCGTCCCTTGAAAAGTTCGCCAACTTTCTACTTTTAACACTCGCAAATGTCAAAAGGGCAGTTTGACATTCTTGATTTTGTGATGGTGATGTGTGTGATGTGAAGTGCGATTACTAATTTCTGATAAGGAACTATTTAGAGACATGAAATATGTTTTGAAGCAACTTCCTCCATAATTTCAGTGCATTCGACTAAAAGTAACACATCCAATGAACAGATTTTTGACATTTGTGAACGGCTTATCTGTTCGGTTACTTTTTGCGAGTGGAGACGAGTGCTGTGGAACTTTTTATCTGTTTAGGCCTTCACTCGAATCGAGGCGAGTTAATTTTACTAGAGTTAAACCAAAGAGTATCTATTAACAAGAGGCGACACTCGTGACGTATTTCCTTATCTTTTTTCGACCTTGGTACCGTTACAGGAATGAAATGGGAATTTATGCTAGAAATAGTTAGTAATAAAGAAAGCATAAGTGAGAGAAAGAAAAAAATTTGGGGCGAAAAGTGGAACACTCCTGTAGGGTGCACCTCACAAAAATCTTTTATCACAAAACTTTTCTATGAGCACATTACACGCTGCCTTTTCCACAGCCACACACCAAACACATTTTATTATGCTTACCCATTATATATCTAAAGCACATTTAATTTAATTAATTGCTTCTAAAAAAGCACTTTTTTACTCAAAAACTTTTAAGCTTCTTCACATTTCTAAACAATTCAAGACCACCCGGTACTTTTCACAAAGCGAGCGGAGCACACAATAATCTAAAACCAGAGCGCCTTTAAAAATGCACAATGAAAAAATGTAAACAATCTCGTCCGTATTCATGCTCGGTGTGTGCTACCTGCCTCTTCTCCCTTCTCCGATTCGGCATTTCCCTATAACTTAACATTGCGAGGGGAGGTAAACTTGAGCGATCTAGTGCTAGTGCAGCAAACTGGAGCGCCTTTAAAAACGCGTTCATAAAAAAAGCTTCAGTTTATAGCTTACGCTGTAAAAGCTGTCTGTGAGAACTTTTTGGTGACTATTTCTCTCTCTACATTTCTTATAGGTATTTACAGAGGTAGTAGCCCTGAGCTGCTTTATCTAATGGGAAATGTTTATGGGTGTATTTTCGAGAGCTTGCATATGGGTTGGAATTTTGAGAGGGTATTAAAGTGTCGCTTCTTGTTGAAATAGATATTCTTTGAGTTAAACCATTGCCGAGTTCGCAATCGCTCGAGTGAGCAAATAACACTCTGGTAAAAGATCACAATTGTGGATACAGCTTCAGCTCCACGAACGAAAAGAAGAAGACTGGGACTATATAAATCAGAGCAGGGCAAAGTTTCCCTCCAAGGTATCCGTGTATCTGCCTAAATTTCGAGTCGCTCCATAAGCTCCATGAGTGCGAATGAAAGAAATATCTGCACATATTCTTCTTTGTGGAATGGAGGGGACTTTGGATTGGAAAGCAGAAGAAAAGGATAAAAAGAGTATCTCACTCGCACCTGCAGGAGCAATAGAGCTAAGGGAAATCGACCTTGAAAGATCTCAGAAGCCGAGTTTGCCTGGCTCTGATATAAATGTTTATACAACCACTTAGCTTAAAAGACTTTACCCTCTCCTGCATTCCTTTTTACTACTGAAGTTGATTATTATGAACACTTGCAATTTAAAAGCTAGTTTAATAAAGAATGACATAAATTTTAGGTTCGATCTTTTTAATCGCTCTTTATCCACAGATCACACAGAGGCGCGCTCGAAATGATCTAGATTGTATATACGAATACAGATCAGATTATTCTGAGCACTCAGAATACAAATGAAAACAAATGAGGGGGGGGGGGGGGGGGGGGGGGGGTAGGTGGGGGGATACCCATAACTTGGCCCCCAAATTTAAGGAACGGGGTTCGAAGCACTTTGCTGTCATAAATATGGGAAAAATAAAGAAAAAAATCTATCTAGACCCGTTTTCGAGATATAAAAAAAAAATAGTTAATACTTGTCCCGTATCATCTCCAGACAGCAAAATCTTTCGAAACCCCGCCACGACACTGAAAAACTTGAATATTCACAAACCGCCACTATTTGCCGAACATTTCTATATTACCGCCGATCAATTTGTTTCTAAATAAAGCACCAAAAACACCAATTTCTTTCCAAAATCGTCGCGACACCGCGAAATGTCAAATTATTTACCAAAGCAAGCTGGCGTTCGTTTCGTTTTTCCTGAAAACAAAATGCATATTAACTAAATATTTTCCTGTTTTCAAGAAGAACGGAACGAACTTCAGCTTGTTTTGGTACATAATTTAACATTTCGCGGTGTCGCGATTATTTTGGAAAGAAATTAGTGTTTTAGGTGCTTTATTTAGAAACAAATTGATCGGCGGTAATTTTTTTTTTTTTTTTATTAACAGACCATCAGCTTAGTCAAAGCTTTGTAAAATAACAGAATTAATCTGTAGCTTATGACTGATTATTCATCATTTGGTCCGATGTTAGTAGACATGCGACCACAACCACCAAACAGACTATTCTTTAGTGCATGCTTACTGACACGAACATCAAACAAATCAGCATTCTTATTCACATTTAACCTCATCCGGTTAATAGGCTGGAAAAAGCTATAGTTATTCTTACATAAACTAGTTTGCAGAAGTGAAACCACCCTAAGATTACGCTCGTTCAATCTGAAAGTGAATTCGCTTTTAAGGGAGGCTGAATCAATATTACCAATTAATAATTGGTGAACAAAAACAATGTCTGCGATCTCCCGACGCTTGAGCAGAGAGTGCATATCGAGGAGCCTCAAACGATCATTATAAGGAGGGAGAAGAACTGGATTGCTCCAAGGTAAATCCTTAAGAGCAAATCTGACAAATTTTCTTTGCACAGATTCGACGCAGTCAATATGGACTTGATAATAGGGCGACCAAACTTGACTTGCGTATTCGAGAATTGGCCTAACAAAAGAAAAGTAAAGCTGTTTTAAGACAGTTCTATTTGAAAATTCACGGGACCATCTTTTGATGAATCCCAGCATAGAGCTGGCTTTAGCCACCGTACAGTTGATATGCTCAACGAAGTCTAATTTGCAATCCAGAATAACTCCCAAGTCACGGACAGATTGAACACGTCGTAGAGCATGATTCGATAAGGTATAATCAAAACGCAGGGGATTACGACCTCTACAAAAAGTCATGATTTCGCACTTACCAATATTTAATTCTAAATTATTGTGTGTACACCACAAATGGAATATATTTAGGTCATTTTGAACCGCGTGCCAGTCGCTAATATTTCTTGTTCGAAAGAATATTTTCATGTCGTCTGCGTAGATTAAGATTTTACAGGTTTGAAGGAGTTGTGAGATGTCATCAATAGATAAAATAAAAAGAAGTGGACCTAAATGACTACCCTGTGGGACTCCTGACGTAGCTGATATCTTGTTCGAGGTGGAGCGACGAAAAGAAACTTGATATGTCCTGTCGAGTAAATATGAACGGATCCAGGTAATAAGCAGTGGCGGAAAGCCTAGACTTACTAATTTGAGGATTATTACAGAATGAGAAAGCTTATCGAAAGCCTTGCTGAAGTCAGTATATATGCAATCTGTCTGCAAACCATCTCGAAAGCCTTCAGTAACAAAGGTAACAAGTTCAAGGAGATTCGTAGAAGTAGAGCGCGCCGACAGAAAACCGTGCTGGTTTGTTGAAATGAGGCGCTTGCAGACAGTTGAAAATTGAGAGTGAACAATTGATTCAAAAAGTTTTGGGATACACGAGAGTTTCGCAATAGGCCTGTAATTACATACCTCATTTTTGTTACCCTTTTTATGAATAGGAATGATGAAGGAGTTCTTCCAGAGCACAGGAAATTGTCCAGTCTCGAGAGACTTTTGAAAAATTAATGTTAAAGGCATAACTAGTTCGTTAGAACAAGCCTTAAGAATAGCTGGTGGAATACCATCGGGTCCTGATGTAAAATCAAGAGGGAGCTCATTGATATGCTTGAGGACATCATCAGGAGTAATGCAGATGGATAAATTAATAGGAATAGGGTTTTTGTTTAAGTGATTAAAATTGTTAAGATCAGGTATAAATTCAGGGGAGAATGATTTTTCGAAAAAGGATGCAAACATATCGCATATTGCAGATGGAGTGTCACTTGAAACTCCTTCATATTGCATATTAGCAGGGTAGTCGTCCACTTTTCTTTTAGAGTTAATAAATTTATAAAATGCGCGCGGATTGTTGTAGAATTCAGTTGTCATTCGTTTCACGTAATCATTATATAACTGTGTGGAATAATTCTGAAATGTATTATAACATTCAACAAATTCATCGTACGAAAAGTTATTCCTCTCCAAAAGATATGCCTTCCACAGCTTATTTTTCCTATTTCTAAGCCTCCGAAGATCGCTATTGAACCAGGGAGGTGATGAAGTAAGGGAACGCTGCCGTTCGTAAGGGACGCAAGATTCAAAAATGTTGAAGAGTAAGGCGTAGAACGTGGACAAGGCATTGTCAATGTTATCGTTGGATAAAAGTGTAGTGAAGTCAATGGAAGATATTCTTCTGGAAAGTTCGTCCATATCCGCCTTCCTGAAACTATAAGCGTAGTCGCTAACGTTAATATGTTTAGTATTTTCAGGACTATGAAAATAATCGATTTGGAGAGGCGGATGATATTTGTCAAGAGTAGAAAGAAGAATTGGACTGTGATCAACAATTGTATTGTTGCAGTCAGTGGAAAATACAAGATCAAGCTGCCGACCCATATCATTCTGTATGGAACTAATCTGATTGAGACCGAAAGAGAAAACCGATCCCAAAAATGAAGACTCTTTAGAACTTAATTTATTAAAGGGATGGCAGCCATCGTCAGCAGAATTGGCTACCCATTGAACGTTGGGTATGTTGAAATCACCCAATAAAAGGAGATCGTCGTCTGGATTCATTAAATTATTAATGAATTCCAATCTTGAAATTAATATATCATACATACTATATCCGTCCCTGTCAATGGTATTGATTAGATCAGGGGGAATATAACAACACATAATAAATAAAGAAGTTCTGGCTAATTTTACTTTGAGAGTAATTAGCTCAATGTCAGAAGAAGCAGATAGGTCGGGTGGTGAAATCAAGCTGCAATTGAGGTGAGTTTTGCAAGCTATGAGAACTCCTCCTCCTCGCGCCTCCGAATCAGTAAATCTATCCCTACGAAATACTTGATAGGTTGAATCAAAAATCTCAGCATCCCGAAAACCGTGATGTAACCATGTTTCGGTTAACGCGATAATGTCGAAATTACTAGTAGTGGATGATTGGTAAAGAGTCCTAGTCTTGGTCCTGATACCCCTTACATTTTGATAATATAAGGAGATCGTCTGCGGATTCAGTTTTTTGAAACAATATTAGATGGTTTGGCACTGGAGTTTCTAGGCTTGAAAGTTGGCCCACGAGGGACAAAATTCTTTATTAAAGCACCCGGGGGCCAAAAAGTAGAATTTAGCAAAGTCGGAGCCAGTTCATCAGGCACATGTAAAATAAAAGATGCAATAGGACTTACAGCTTTATTAATTTTTCGACAAGATATATTTTGTATGCAAGTATTTCGAGCCTGAATGTGGGAAAGGATTGCCTTAGAGGAAGTTTCTGAGGCAAGTCGAGAAATAAATAACGTTCGTCGATGGGGGACCACTTTTAGTGCTACCGCAACATCACCCATAACAGGAGGGTTAATCTCTGCTTGAGAAGATGTTTCGGAATGGCACTCAAGAGGCGGGGGAATAGAGTTTTGAGACACAGAAACTAATGGGGAAGGGGTATTAGAAGAATTGATATCTTCAGTAGCATCAATAGCAGAATTCTTTTTGTAATATAGAAATGTTCGGCAAATAGTGGCGGTTTGTGAATATTCAAGTTTTTCAGTGTCGTGGCGGGGTTTCGAAAGATTTTGCTGTCTGGAATTGATACGGGACAAGTATTAACTATTTTTTTTTTATATCTCGAAAACGGGTCGAGATAGATTTTTTCCTTTATTTTTCCCATATTTAGGACAGCAAAATGCTTCGAATCCCGTTCTTTAAGGGGAGGTTCCTCTGATCGACTCTGAAAAGTTCTTCACTTTTATGAATTTTTTTGAGGTATAAAGAAATGTGATATGAACAAACGGTTTTTTGTACAATGTTTATTGATAAAAAGAGTCCCTAAATTTATTTTTTCCCCCCTCTTTCAATTCAAAATGGCGGCTCCAGCCATATCTCCGCGGGGCCTTGCGCGCCATATATGCGTCTGCGCGGGACGTTCCCGAGGGTCGAAAGGGTCACTGAAATATGAACATTTTTTAAGTTAGGTAAATAAACATATGTGGCGGCCCTTCAACCAAAAATTTCGAAATTTTGATAAAAAAAACAGAGAAAGTTATCCACTTGAAAATTAAGGTCGTGTTTTGGGGTGTGTTTTAGTTGTTTAAGACAGGCGTAAACATTGTTTATAATTAAAATATATTGTTAATAATGGTTCAAGGGCTCCGAAATTGAATTTTACACATGACTTTAAAATTTCAAGTGGATCCGATCAGTGGTTCTCGAGATACACTGTCCCGCGCACTGAAAATATCAACATTCGGGAAAACGCGTTTGAAGTTTTAGAACCAATTTCGCCTTGTTCGCTAGTTGTGCCGCGTTGACAGTTGCACGCTTCTCTTTGAAGCGCTGTAACTTTCTAAAAACTGCATAAAACGCAAAACGGTTTTAGGATGATGTTTTTAACATATTATAGATTGATAATATGTAAAAAAAAAAAAATCGATTTTTTCATCGCCGATCAAAGGAACCTCCCCTTAAATTAGGGGGCCAAGTTATGGGTATCGTGCCAAATGAGGTGCTCGGATCAATCCGATTGTAATTGCGAACGCGGCCTATGCAAATGTGTGCATTAAATGCCAAAGATACATTCGTTTAAAATTTTTAAAGGACCCCGCACAAAATCTATGAAAATTGAATTTGGGTCAAATATTTTAAAACTTGCTCAAATGATTGTAGTGGTTCTCAACCTTTTTTTTTTTGTCGCGGTACAGTCTTAACAATTTTGCCACACAAAGAAAAAGATAACTTTAAAAGTTGTTTACTTACCTGTAATACAGTGTGCTTATGATAAATAATTTTAAATGTAAAATAAAATAATATGTATTACAAAAATTAATTATCTATTATATGAACTATAAAACTTAATTTCTTATACGAATAGGATTGGGATCTATCTAGCTAGGCAAGGCACATGACGATGTTCTTTCGCCTCCCGTCTCCGCCCCCAGTTCTAAGTTCTGCTAGGACTGTGTGTTCGCTTGTATTACAAATATGTGTGCTGCTTGCTATTTCCTTGAAATCGAATATTCGATTCTCAGGAATTGATTTTCTTCTCCACTTGAACTTAAAATCTTAGAAATAAAATTAGGCGCTTCACTATCCTCTTCCTCCAGTTCACTCGAGCTCTCATCTGAGAGGATGAACTGCTGAGATCCACGGTAAAGCAAAGCAAAACGGATCCTAAAATGTCCCCTTAGAGCATAGCGCTCAAACATCTAGGTTGTATCTAGATAAATCTCCACCATGTCAAAGGGGCGTCTGATGTGATTACCAAGAGATTTATCAGAAATCAGCTTAGCGTGGCTCCAATGTATGAGCCCTGGGTTCTTCAAGGACTTCTCGTCAATACGTTTAAGTTAATTTATCACTCTGTACACGACAAGCCAAGAGCGGCTCTGCTGCTCAATTTCAAACTAAAATATATTCCTCTTTTAGAGTTCATCACTAGAGATCTGGCAGCAGTAGTTGTTGAAGTTCCTATTCTACTTTTCGGGAGACATGGGTATATCTCCCCCAGCGCAAAAGTTCGTGCGCTACTTTAGAAAGAAGTAAACAACTGGTCATATGATGTGACGCAACCTCCATTTATGGGAAAGTACCGACACTAATACCAGGTGTGGGTACCTTTTAGATCTCATTATTGCTAATGAATTAGAAATAATAAACAAAGGAACGAGCCCAACATTTATGAATGCTGCTACTTAAAATGTTTTAGATATAATCCTATCAAGCACATTCCTTGAATGTATGAAATGAAGCCTCGATGTCGGATCACATGCATATAAGATCCGATATTTAGGCTAATTACATACGAATAAATCAAGAGGTGCATGTCCCAAAAATGACTAATGGGCCAGTGTACGACAAGGTCCTCCGGTCATGTGTCAGTTCCCTCGGAAACTAATTCGATATAGCCGAGGAATAAGGCCATGCCTATTCGGACCTCAAAGCAGTTATCATGTCAGCCTTTGAAGGCAGCTGTGCTGTGAAATGCCAAACTGGCAATCAAGACGTTTCTTGGTGGAACAGGGAGCTTAGCAGGCTAAGAACTGCAATCAGGCAATTCTTTCACAGGGCAAGGCTCGGGAGACTGGACTGAATAAAAAGAAACCCTGTCTATGTAAATACCACAAAGAATTGAGGAAATACAAAACGAGAACATGAGGAATGTTCTGTGAAGGCATTAGCCGTATACCTGCAGCAATCAGGCTTCACAATCCTTCCTATCTAAGGATCACTTAAACAGTCTAGGCTGCACAAACAAAACCGAGCGCTGAGAGGAGACGATGAAACTTCTCGTGGAAACACACCCTGGTCGATAATATAGACTACGGGCTGCGGGATGTTTAAAAGAAATAGGAGTCTTGCGGCGAAGATCTTTACCCCAAATAAAGTTAAATGGACGATTTATTCTGTGAAACTTTGAAACCATACAAATCGCACGGTAGTGACGAAATCTTCCGGACCTTTTACAAAAGAGCCTGGATGAACTCCTTACCCCAATCCTAATTATGTTTTAAGGGCTTATATACAGTCAGGGGGCCCAAAAATGTATATTTTTCAAGAATTTTTCTTGAGATGACCTTTCGAGTTATTAATGTAAAAATTTTTACACATATTATGGTAACTCTTGAGTGTATTTTAATGTTTTTTATTTGTAAAAATAATTATTTTAAAAGCAGCTACAGCTGATCTCCGGGAGCAACTCTAAAAAAAGGCGTCTTGCGGTGAGCATGATATCTCTGGACTGGATCATCCAAAATGAAAAAAAAAAACAGAAATATTTCGTTAATATATTGTTTGATCTTGTAATTAATCGAAGGAATAAGCAAAATAAGAATTTTTGAAAAAATGGCGACTTCTTAAAAAAAATTTTTTAACAAAAATTTTGGTCTTAAATTGTTTATAAAATGAAAAATATTTATCGGTGAGAAAAATCATTACAAATATGCGTGTAACTTGGAGAATATTCACCGGATAGACATGCATACACTGTACACTGTATACATACACTCATGTCATTAAGTTAGGGTTACCTTCAAAGCTGGTTCTCAAAGCGAGTACCCATATCAAATCTTTTAGACCGATTAGTCTCACCTCCTTTCTGTACAGTATGACGACACAAAAGAAAGCCGAAATTCAGCTATAAAAAATCCAACGTTCAGTCAGCAGCCATTCAGACAATGCTAAACCTTCCACCGCTGTATTTGCATATTAGAGAGCAAGCATTGCTGGGTGCTTTAAGGCTGCACCGGACAGTGGTTTTTAAACCAGGCGACCTGTATTCTAGAAAAAATCTTCCTGGAATCCGATATTAGCATAACTGACTTATCCAAATCAATACTGGACTTTGAATGGCTATTTGACGTTGTATTTAAAAACCGCCATCATTGGCATTGGTTTGGTATACTGATGGCTGATAAAACTGATAACGGAGTCGAACTTGGCGTGTATGGCTTCAAATGAAGCATTTCACTAGCTCTACGTAAGACTCCAACCATCTTTTCAACTGTTTGTTCACCAGTGCGGAAATCGTAGACTTATGTTCACAGAGCCATCAACGGCTCCACAATTCATATTCTGTCAAACAGCCAATCAGCTCTAAAGGCTATTAAGACTTTCTGCATTGACTGCTTTGAATCGCAATTCATACAACCATAAATCTTTTCCGAAACCTCTAAATCCCATTTCAAGGGTATTCTTAATCAGTGGATGAAAAGGAGGCAAAATAAAACTGGAAATCCTCCACAGGCTTGCGAGGTTAAACACTTCATACTTGATACTCACGACAACAAGGCAGGAAGTTTCTCCAACTAAGCAGAACTGAACCTTGTATAGTTACAGAACTTTTTACGGCACATTTTCTGCTGAACTATCTTCTTTATAAAGGCTCCAGAGACCTCCCAGCGCTAGTTAGGCGCAGGCAGGCCCACCTAGAAGCATTCTCATAGCCCAAAGTGGTGTGGGACACATATCCCAGCAGTATTATAGGCAAAATCAATGGGCTTAACCTGGGGATATAATACATGAGGAAATAGACGATTCACAATAGTCCTCGCTTGACTGCAGCATTGGCGCGGCTACCTAAGCCTTTCGCCGCGGTTTAGAGGATTATCGTCATATTTGAAAATTGTTTGGTCAGAGTTTCGTATGTTTTTTTTATTCGGAACTACTTTAGTAATTGAGCACAAAAAAAGAGTAAGCCCATCGCCTATACAAAACTGGCATTCTCCTTTTGCATTGAATTGAATTTCATAAGCTGTTACATGTAACAAAGTATTTAAAACCCGTGAAAACCATAAAATTGCCATGATTTTTACCCATCCAACCATCAAAACTTGTAAAAAAATGGTTGGATTAATGTTTTGGCGCAAAGTGGGTATAAGCACGATAAGCCAACGCAGTTTGATGTTCTTATCGCAGAATTAATAATTCTTGCTACTTATTCCCAAATTTAAATTCAATGCAAAGGCTTAATGCTAAATCTGATCTATAAATACCAGTTGAAAAACATTGCTGTGATTTATCAAAATAAGTTTGACTTTTTATTTTGTTGCTTTTTTTCTCCTTTTTATAGAAACAGATCATGAACGGTTCACAATTAGAGCGATCGGATTTGGAATCCATAAAAAATAATGGTTTTTATGTGAAAACTTGTGAATAAAAATTTTAATAAATAAAAAAAAAGTACAACTGAAGATTTTTATCTAACCATTGTCAGACAACTGACGGTTGTTCGGGTTATTAGTCTTTTCTATGAAATGTAACTATCCGCCGGTAATTATCGCATTATTGTAGACTTTGCCCCTCTTGAAACTAGTAACCATCCATCCGGCTCCTGAGGCGTTTCCATTATTCGTCGCAGATTATAAGAGGTCAGTCATCGACGTAAAATATTAAGCGAAAAAACCTGAAGTCGTTTCATAATATCGGAGTTTCATTTACTTATATCAAGAAACAACCCACGAATGTATTACTCCTGTAAGAAAGGAATTTTTAAAATACGAACACAATTCTTTATGTACTTACTATTTTCTCCAGGCGACAAGTGTATGTGGATGTCCTCTCTACTCATTGTTATAGAGTCTTAAATAGAATAGAAAACACTGAATAAGTTTCATTCAAACCTATACATGTCACAATAATGTTAGATGCAGTAAAACACTTAGTTAATAATTTCTCATTAAACTATATCAGGCTCGTATACATATATGATTAAAGTACATGCTCAAACTATGTTAGACATCAGTAACACCGAAGGGAGGTATTCTTTTTTTAAGGGATCAACATTTGATAAGGTTTTACTAGAATATCTCCTAGGAAATTTCAAAAGTCACTTAATTTCAAAGCGATTTTTATAGTCACAATGCGTTCAATAGTAAAGTTCTTAACTTCTTTTTTTTTTGCTAAAACAAAACCGATTTGTGATTTTTTCAAAGAGACATGCTTAACCAACAAGCGCTCGGTTACGTCTGGTAAATTATGGTGTAAAGAGCACACGCAATTTCTCACCCTCAAATCGGGCCATGCAGATTAGGTCGTATGTGGGCACCGATCCAATTTAGTAAAATGAAAAAAAAAAAAATTTCACTTCCTTGAGAAATGTATGTGAGAAATTAATTCCCGGCGATGAGGAAGATGAAAACTATCATTATGTCCCGCTTTACTTAAGCCCTTCAAAAATAGCCGCTGGAGTAGTATATAGTACACCCGGCGAATTAAAACTCTCCAGAGATTCTCAATTGGATTGAAGTCAGGAGAGCATGCTGACCACTCCAAAATCTCAATCAAATTAGAAGAGAACCAGCACCTGGTTTCGCTGCTGAAAAATCCACTGTGCTGCAGGATTTTGCTGAATGAAAGGGACTAAATTCATCTGGATCAAACAATAGCATACAGAAATTGCGCCGCAAATCACCTAGCTTCTGTCGCCAAAGTTTCTTTTGGAAAAGTACAGCGGTTCTTTTCTCAAACCTCACTAATATCGTCGAAAGCCATCCGGTCTATCTACACTCCCAAGCAAAAAGATAGCACATCTTGAAAAGAAAGCCAGATTAAAATTCGCAGAACACATTCGTTGGGAGAAAAATTGGCACAGGGTGATTTTTACAGATGAAAAAAAGTTCCACCTTGATGGCCCTGATGGTTGGAGTTATTATTGCACACATGCACCTCTTGATTTACTCGTATGTAATTAACCTGATTTGAGGAAAGAAGAATAAGTGTTAAGCAGTCGTCAAATGGGAGGAGGTTCAGTCATGGTATGGGCGGGAATTGGTTACAACGGCAAGACTAAAATTAAGGTTATTTTAGGAAAAATGAAAGCTACAGATTACATTAATCTTATCCAAGACCAGATTGAGAACCATGCTGTCGAAATAAGTTGCAGAAATTTCATACGATAATGCAGCTGTGCATACCGCCAGTGTTGTTTAAAACTATTTTTCAGCAAACAATATTGCCGTTTTAAGTTGGCCAGCTAGAGCCTCCTAGCTGAATATTATAGAGAACCTGTGGGGAAAACTATCACGCTTCGCTTATGCCGAAAATCGACAATATGAAATATCTGCCTTAAAGAAGGCAATTGAGTCATGTTGGGATCAAATTCCAAATAAAATTTGGTTTGTTGATTTTTCAAATTGCAAAGTTTCAAGGGTGTGCTATCTTTTTGCTTGGGAGTGTAAATTCCATTTTTTTTTTTATCGGAGAGTATCAATTGTTTTTTTTTTTTTTTTTTTGAAGCTATGCTTCTTATTTAAGAATAAAAGCGTTTTAATTTCAACCTTTTTCTAAATTTGAAAGCTTATACCCTCTGGCATGATTACTAAAATTAATTAAATTAACTTTACCACAGACTACTAAAGCCGATTATGCAACGACAGTATCCCTAACAATGTTTTTCGCGTTATAATTATGAAATAGTAAAAAACTGCTAATTTCTCTAAAAAACCGACGAATGAAGTGGTAGGTTTACAACTTGTTAGTTTTTTTTTTGCTCATGAATTTCATCGTTTTCGCCAAATATTGTGTTCCCCTAGAACAGGGGTTCCCAAACTTATTTTGTCTACTGCCCACTTTGAGATAAATTATTTTTTAGCGCCCCCATTTTTTCACCTACTTAAAAACCACTATAACTTCAAATTAAATTAATTAATTATTGTGAGCTATATTAACGGAGATTAAACATTCATTCTAAACGAGACTTTTACTTTACAGGAATGCACAAATCGGGTTATTTAACAAAAACTTGTTAAAACATGTTTGCCCGCGGTCTATTACACAGGTCAACAAAACTAAACTTTTTTTTTGAGTCTGAGTTATGAATGCTATTTTCTTATTGCTTGTGTCCAAAAGGAAAGCAAAATTGTCATAATTTTGTTAAAACTTTGCTTTTGTGAAGGAAAATTTGACATTCGTTTGGATAGTTTGAACCTCAATTACAACTAAATGCGTTGTGCGATATTTCTGATTTTTTGCCAAAAAGTACGTTATACTAGAGAAAACAGTATAGGTAGATTTTTGTATTGGGTTCCAAAGTGGTGAATTAAATATGGCGTCCGCACATTTACAATTTTATGGGGTGTTTTATCAAAATGAATCAAAGAGGTCTTAGGGTCGCTGAAACTTAATCTGTTACCAAAATATATATTAAAGATGGCGGATCTAATATAGCAACCGAAAATTTAAAAAATGCCCGCCCCCAAAAGATTTATAAGGAAATGAAAACATAACAATTTTGATGATTGGTCATTTTAAATTTGTTGTGAGACGAAAGCAATGAGGAATGACCGCATATTAATCAGAATCAAAAATCGTGTCGACTTGTGTTATCTACGAAAATTACCTATCTAGGAATACTAATAACTATTAAAATGCGAAAGTGTGTCTGTTGCCTTTTTATTTGTTTGTTTGTCTCTACTTTCATTTCGAAACGGAGCGACCGATTGATATGATTTTTCTTTTATTTATTGAATAAAACAGGACAGATATATGAACTACGCGGAGAGAAATATCGAACCGAGTTTGAGCAATCTCTTAATTAATATTAGTTGATGTTCACAAGTTGTAGTCGAGGGTCGAGAGCTCAGTCGGTCTAAGAATCCTCCTAGCTAGATGAAATTACAAATCGCCCCCCAAGCCTCTATACAACACCCCCATTTTTTTTCTGGGTGTCTTACCGCCCCCCTTTAGGCCTGCGGCGCCCACAAGGGGGCGTTATCGCCCACTTTGGGAAAGTCTGCCCTAGAATCATAGGTTTCCAGAAATCTTAAATTTTTGAGATTTAAAATAAGTGATTTTTCATAAGGTATTTATACCCTTAAGACATTAAATAATAATTTGACAATGATTTTAACCGACTTACCTCTATTTATTAAAATGTCAATAGCGTGGTGACGCGACGTTACAGAACGAGTCACAAAAAACAGTCAAATGGAAACCAAGCAAACCTTGTTTCTCTGTACTGTGCCACAAGCAAAGTTAAATAAAAAGTTAAGAGTAGTCCGTTAATTTTTAAATAAAATTGATTGTGAACAACAAAAAAAAAAAAAAAATCCGTTTTACCCTGTTTTCATCATGTTCTCATCAATACCTGCAGTCTCGAAAACCGTATAGACCAGATTTGAATGATAACTAGGACAGAATTTAAAAGTAACTTATTTAGCCATTCAGCAAGCTTTCTTACTTTCAGACGCTTTGATATAGTCATCCCTTAAGTATTTTATGTAACACTACATAAATACTGGTGAAATGATTATTTGCGCACGCCTTTATTTTGACATTAAAACAACGTACCAAGTGAATTATTTGGGATTAAAAGTTTTTTTAAGAAAATTCCACTAAACACTTACTTTGCCGCCTTTAACCTGAAATAACTCGCTTAGCATGCAAAATATTGAATATACTTTTTTCTTTGTAATATTAAAATGAACGGGTGTGCAAAAAATCGGTTCACCAGAATTTATTTAGTAGATCGACCTGTTTTCGCCCAAAATGAAAAGTTCCACAGGGAATGAAAGTATTGTATTAGGATGAAGGAATCGCATTCTAGATAAAAATGCAAAATTCTTATTGCACTATGCTTAAAAAATGAAGAAATTTGATTTTCCACGTGGCGTCTATGAGATGTCTGTAGAATTTGTTTTGAATCACGATAACTTATAAAAGTGTACAAATTTTCTTTCTAAATGTTCATCTCAATTCTTCTGTCAAACTTTATGAATTCATATCAAACCGGCTCTCAAAATGTATGAATGTAAGTTGGTAGAGTGTCAAAAGTACTGCCACATTAAACTTTATTTCATTATGGAACATGGGAGTCATAACCATATATGAGTAGCCTATATGCAAAACCCGCTATATGTAAGAAAAGTCAATATTCATTAACTGAATGTGAAGTGGAAATATTAACCTTATGTCTTCTGCCATCTGAAAAACAATATTTTGTGCTGCAAAAAGAACTGAAACTCTTTTGAAATAAGGCGAGAAAAATGCACACTCTAACATATCTGTGAGAACTTTTACACGTTTTTTTTGAATAACTCAAAACTTTTTATAAAGCATATAGCGCGTTTTGCATATGAACTACTCATATAACCTATACTTAAAAAAATAAATAGTAGGCAAAGTATTTTGTAAGATGCGTGATAAAAACACGGTACTTATCAATGAATCAGATTACCATTTTTTTTCTCTTGAAACGAAATGCAATTACCTAATAGAATCTCACTACTTTATGAAAGACAAGGTTACGAAACGTTTGTATAGAATAGAAATGTATTAAAAAAAAAAAGGTATAAGGAATGTTTAATAAACCCACAGCACAAAAACCTACAGCTGTATAACACATGCCATGAATTAAATCGCTATTAATAAACACAAAAGTCTTAACATCTCTAAGAGTCTAATCCCGTTATATTATCTTTTATTATAATACATCATTATTTTTATGTTGAACTAATAACCAAATAAAAGGTAGAAATTCCTTCAAATGAACATTGTTAATTTAGCAGATAAAAATAATTTGCTAGTCGTATTTTTGCTGTTAAAACCTCGCGTTATTTATGAAATTATTTTGTGATAAACCATTTATTTCTACTTATAGCAAAGTTCTAAAATTATTTAAAATGTTGTAGGTTACAAACACAAATAATCATAAACAAAATTTTCAAACATCACAGTCTTATCCATTGCCTGGCATTAAACAGTTTTGATTAGGTGGCGACATAATCACAGCTGGGTAAGAATCAGTGTTATTATAACTATTAGAATCCGCATTGTTATTGATACTTGTTAGATTGTTGGATAAACGTGAAAACATAGGTGAGCTGTTATTACTATTTGAAGGCACGATTCGTATAGTACCGGGAATTATTCTAATATTGTCACAACACTCGCATTTATTAAGTAGGGGATGATTCTGGAATGTACACATGCTGCAGGTCCATGGTGGTTCACCCTCGACTCCGCTTATGTTGGGATATTCATTCTCGCCGGGGGGACCTGATGAAGGAGACTGCTCGAGCGTAGTTGGTGTCTCATCTTGAACACTGTACTGAAATGAATTTGACAGCTGCCATGAAGCTGAATGTTGTGGTGGTTTATGCCTTAATATATTTGATTGAAAATTTGTTTGGTAGTCCACTATGTCGCTGGAGCCTGCATTGCCTAAAAAGTATTTTTTTATTGATTTTTTTTCGTGATGTTTTACCTTGCTTACCAGATCGCTCTATTATATTAAGCATCTCCAAACAGCCTCCACTCAACTCCTTAATTATAGAATCCAGTCTTTTTGTTTCGGCAGGGTTAAGTGGCGATGTAAGCACTTTAATTTCCTGCTGCTCTCGTTCTAATTCTTTCACATTTAGTTCCAGAGCTTTTACAAGATTTTCCTTTTTTAATCGCTGGCGCCGAACGATTTCCAAGCGATCTGAAAGGTAAATAAACTTAATCCAGTATTTATTTGCTTCCACTTCCTTATAGATAATACTGCTATATTAAAGGGTTTAATATTTATTTTTGACACGATAAAACATATTATATAGCCTTTTAAATACCACTTTTGAATACTAAAAGAACATAGTCATAACTATTCTCTGTGGATTGATGTTTGCTTTTTTAAGCAGCCATAAAAGAACGTGTTTTTTAATAGCCTATGCAATAAAATTGCTATATCGCATCAAAAATAAATTTTAAAAATATTGAAGCTAAAGATATACGGCGTCCTTTATACAACCAGAACCCTTTTGTGCCTCTAAATGTCATCTCAAAGGGGTTCTAAGCCAAAGGCCTGAGCAGGCTAAACTTTTCCTGCCGTAAAGTTCCTCCAATTCAACAGGACTAAGTTCCGCATAATTACATGGCTCTTTACTGGACACTTTACACTGATTCAACAAAATTGGCAAAGCTGACTCGGTAATCGCCGTTTCTGTGCAGAAGCTTCAGAGACCTCTCAGCACTTGTTTTATCACTGTCCAGCACTAGCTAGGCATAGCCTATTCCTTTCTAAGTGAAGCATTCCCACAACCCAAAGTGTTATGGGACAAGAATCCCAGAAGGATTATAGACCTGATTAAAGGACTTGACCTAGGAACTTAACTATAGTGAAATCAGAGATTCACAAAAGACCTTACTAGTCGCAGTGATGGCGAGGCCAGTCCATATCTCTCACCCAAATCAAAAATCTTCTCAAACTTTCTTAGAGCTGAAAATTGGAAGCTTGTTAGACAAGTGGCATATAGTATAGTCTATATAAGCCTAGGTGGCAATCGTTAAAACTTTGTATGTCATCTTTCACAAGAAGTAATTCTACGTGTAGAGAATGTAATAGAAGAAGAAAAAGAATCACCAGAATCTGTTACTGATGTATTCCAATGAAAAGTTTTAGTGCCAACCACTTGAGTTAGTAGTCCATTATTTATATATATACAATGCTAGTGGTTACCTCATATCTTTGGAATGGTTGGATTATTCTTTATGAAATTTCTATGCTTTTCTTAGAGATGGAAGAGAAATCGTGGAATCAGGAGAGAGAGTAAACAAAGAGCCACAAAGTGGGATTTTATTAATTTTCCCATAAGGAAATGTTGTACAACACTCAAATGCAACCATTCTGCACAATGTACTGATGCAATCGTTGTTGAAAGTTCTCGACGCACCTTTCAATCATAGCCTGAATTGTTCTCGCTATTGCATTGCGTAAAGCTTTCAAGGTTCGTAGCTTCTCAATAAAAAGTTTAGACTTCAAGCAATACCACAAAAAATAATCAGGGGGTGAAAGATCTTGCAACATTGAAACGCATTTTAAGTCTCCGCTGCGTGGCCGATCTGTAAGGCCCGTTTGGATAAAGGTGTTGTAACTAAACACATGATGATGCTACGGCTCCATGGCAACTAACACGGCAGCTTCTGGTGCGGAGATAGCAACCGTTCCGAAAACATTGATCCTTCACGTTCCGAAGTTAAAGGCATCCCAAACTAATCATATATTTTTGCCGAATACTGTGTTAGGAGTGTTAGTAGAGGTAGAAGCAGATGGATTGGTGGTAGAGGAGCATAGTGCAGCAATCTACTACAACCCTATTTAATTATAATAAAAGAAATGTTACCGAACCTTCACATTCACAGTGGTGTTCCCCTTTAACGTTTTTCAAATTCGCATGAAGAATTATTCAAAAAATATTCGACGAAAAAACTTCTGCCTTTGAAAAAAATTAAAGAAATATATAACTCCTTCCTCATGAACCTACATATATCTTCAACAATTGTGGCAACTACTTCTGGGCTGAATGTATTCATTTTGTAAAATAAGTTTATATGACTAAGTTTGTAGAAAGATTCTTAATCTAAAATTCTGTTTTTAAATTATTCATTTAATATCAACAGTAAGTAAGAAAAACGCCCTGAAAGCTCAAGGTCTATGTCTACAAAAACTTAAAATTAAGCTGTTTTAACACTCTCTAAAAAAACGGCTGCAGCAACTTTTGTACGATAAAATTAAATATTGAGTTGGATTAAATGGACTAATTGTAAATACGAATTGAATGGCACGTGACTCAGAATACGCAGGCTCGAATCCCTTCCGATGCCCAAACTAGTGTTGAAGTAAAAACATTCAGAGAAAAATCAAAAATAAAAACTTTAAAAAATTTTCAATTTAAAAGAAGTAATACTGAAATGTTGACGTTTCTTTTCCTATATTTATTTGTTATTTATATTAGCCATAAAAATAATAAAATAATACTCCTAATTTAAAAATTCAAAAATAAATCTGACTTTAAAATAACTACACTTGCAAGAAACTGTAAAAAAAAAAGAAAAAGCGAAAAATCTGTTGGGTGGCCACTTCTTTAAAAAGATACACCAGTGACGTATTCTTCTAAATTTACGATCAACATGAAATTACTGCAAGCTGTGATGGAAATATTTTTGAGGCAGCCACAATTATACTGGCGATTGTCTGTCTAGCTTTACTTGCGATTCCAATCAGCCGATTGATTAAATTATATATTTCTTACACGACTATAATCCAATTTCTAGGATTGCCTTGAACTTCAACGCAAATACGTGGGCGGAAGTTTTGCTCCCGCTTCAAATAGAGGCGAGATATATTGATCAAGATCATATCTATATTTATCTCTATTATCTACAAAAATATGAGGCTCCTGAGTAACGTCATTAGTTCAGTGAGGTTCTCTTGCGTATTATAGATTAGGCGTCGGAACTACTAGATAATTACAGTGACTTACAAGAAAAATTAGAACATATTCGTTTGAATTTTAAGTAAATATAGACAAAATGTTCAAATTTTTGGTTTTAATAAAAACAAGAAACTAAAGACCCTAATTAAAGTCAAAGTCGGAGGTCCTGGATAAATATTAAAAATCCTTCAATTCCGGCCCGCGGTCATTTCAAGAAGTCTTAGGTCATAATTATGTGTTAGAGTTCTGTTATACTTAGAATACAACTCGTAAATAGTGTATTATTAGCTTTTTGTATTGTAGTGTACCGTAGTCGGGTTTTTATTTATTATTTTTTGTTTTTACGATCCAACAACGGGCATTGATTTAGTATAACTAATAAGATTTCCCTGCTTAATTATCGAAGATTTTTTTTTGTAAAGTGATATTGATAATTTTCTATTTACAAAATGTTTCATTTACTGTAAATTTTCCTCTTAAAATTGCCAATTACAATTACTGAACAAAATATACAAAACGTTCAGTAACATTTTGCCTACAGATTTCTAAGCTATTTCTACAGTGCAAATTAGTTACTGTGGAAAAAAAATTATACGTGAGATAAAGAGCTTTTAACCTCTTTAGGGATATTGGCACATCGTGTATGGAAAGAAAAATCAGAAATAACTACATTAATAAATCGATTATTTTTTTAATTCGTCACTGAAGAGTTTAAAAGCATTTTATTTTCTCACTTCATTTAATACGGTTTCCTGAAAAAAAGGCTTTTATTTTCACTTATTAATAAGCAAAAATAACATTCCGAGAGTAAACCATTTTTTTCAATATTTCGAAAAGGATATGAAAGAATTTTATTTTGATGATTTTCTCTTTTGTCGTGGCAAAGATATACCACTTTGATCAAAAAGTTTTAGGAAGGCCACATCATTTAGGTTGTCACATCTGTCACTTACCATGTTTCCATGCACAGGGTTGAGTTGGAGTTGAGTTTTCGTCGAGTTAAGAAAATATCCGCTAAACCTGAACTGTTTCCATGAGCAACTTGGAGTTGAGTTGACAAAATAAACTGGAATGACATTTGAAGCTAACCCCAACTCAACCCGACTAGTTTCGTGGAGTTAACTTGAGTTTAACGAAACTCAACTCAACCCGAGTTTCCATGAACACTAACTCGAGTTCAACTCGAGTTGAACCCTGCATGGAAACACAGTAACTGACATTCCCGCCAAATTGCAGCGTTATAGCTTCATATTTGTAAAAGTGAAGCCATCTTGAATACATCTGCCTCTGATCGTGTTTCGATTTTTACGATTTTACATCAACAGTTTGTATTAAATTTTGCGTTAAAAACGGAATCAATGGTGCGAAGGCCTTGGCAATGTTGAAGTAGTGTTTTGGCAATGATACTTTATTGAAAACAAACGTTTATGTGTGGCACAAACGCTTCAGATATGGGCATCGAGGATGGCGAATACAGTAGCAGGCCTTCGACATCGAAAATCGACGAAAACATCGATAAAATCAATGAAATGATTACCCAAAACCACAAATTGACCATTAGAGAGCTGGCAGACGACTTCAACATGGCTTATGGATCATTTTGGTTAATGATTTGGGCTTCAGACGTGTCGCTGCAAAGCTGGTGCCGAACGAACTGAATTTCCAAAATGCCAAACAAGAAATTTTGTATACTCGTATAAGAACCCCAGAGAGAGAACTCAGCTTTATAATATTACTCCTGTTGATGCAGCGCACGCGCATCCGGCACAGGTCGTTGAATCAGCCATTTCGAACTGGAACAGCAACGGAGGCAAATTATGGAGAATTCATACCACAGTATATCAAAGTTAAAAAAATCCAAAGGATATTGGATTGATTACTAAATTATTAACCAAGAATTCGAGATGCAAAAGTGTAACAATGCATTTAATAGAGAACTACTCTTTTTTTTTAATCCTACACAAATGCAATGAAGGTAAGTTATTTTAGTTTCTCGAAGTGTAATAAGTGAGAAAAATAAGAACGTTTTTTTATTTTTAAAATATATGAGCATTTTATTCAACCATACCACATTCCGATACAGTTTTGCTCCTCACTGTGGTAAGTAATATTTCCTATATTTTGGTAATAATTCAGACTTCCATTTGATCTACATTACAAGTTCCTATAACACTCGGTTATTTTATTATGATTTTTCAAAAAAATTCCCTAAAACCCTAGATAAATCAAAACACCAGAAATAGAATAACAATCTCAGGAAACCCGTGAAATGGTGCGCCACATATTTGTGTCGTGTTTGTTGCTTAGCACTTTTTTTGAAAAATCCTTCACTATTTTTACTTCTTTATTGAATTGGATTTATCGTCTCTGAAATGATATGGCTTATACCTTGTCGACACAAGGTGTATTGATTTCTTGGAAACAATGTCAAGGGTTTAATTCAAGTGGTCATATTTGAAAAATTGCCCTTCTTTGGGGTGCATTTTTTACGGGGATTGTAAAAAGGATCCAGAGTGCTACTCCTAAAGTACAGGATTTTATCTCCACATGACTTTTGGATTTTTAGTTTGAAATATTCTGACTTCGGCTAACCCAGCTAGTATATGTATAACAATTTTGCTCGCCCATTTTAGACAGCTGAGTGTTCGAATTATCCCGAGATGAATATTTGGTGCATTTCACAATTTTTTTACATAAATTTATCAATTACACCGGAGATTAGCAATTAATTCGTTTTGCAAATAAATGTAAGTATTAATAGTAATTAGCCCATTTCGAGATATATTTGAATTTCTCACATACCTCAAGTTTATAACAGAAAATTTATTATTGAATGATGGAAATCGATTTCTTAGTACCTCACATTAAAAATTCTTCCTATTTTATGCCTAGTTTTCGACTCTCGTTTAAAAGATTGCCAAGAACATAGCGGTGCACATATAATTAATTAATTTTATGCATTTACAATTATAAAATCTTTGACATGAATAATGATAAATATACACATCAATATGAAATTTACTTTGATTTTTATCGTATAATACAAAAAACGCAGTTTTTATCTCTGAATGTCATGTATGTGATGGAAAGAAATTCGACCTCACTTAATGTTAATGCTTAAAAATTATAGTAGATCGAACATATTAAATAAAAGCAATTACCTTGTTCAGATGGTAAATCTGTTGCATGTCGTTCTATAGGTATATTTGGATCTTGTTCTGCTGAAAAATTATTTACATGGTCGAGCTGATTCCCGCTCAAATATCCGTCTTCATGAATAGTTGTATAGCCGCCTCTTGGTCTAATTCTGCTAGCACTAAAAACACCACCTTGATCAGTCACAGTTATATGGAAATTCTTTTGATAACCTCGTCGAGCATCAAAAGACGAACTAGAATATGTTAATCCTTGACCGGCTGTTATGTCTATAGGTGATTGGGGTGTTGCACTTGGCTTTCGCAAGGTCAAATTAAGAGATGTGAAACTTCTAGGGCTTTGTGGGCTAAAGTCTCTTGCATAAGGTGGCTCTGGCTGAATCGATATCGCTGATATGCGTCGAGTTCCTCTAGACTGTTCAGAACTGGGTGAGAGTGAAATGTTCACAGAAATTTCCGATTCGCCTGAATCTGAATAACTCACAGGACTTTGAATTAATGCCGAATTAAAGCTGTGATCAACACTTTGTACATTTGTAGGTAGATGTTTTTCACTTGGCGGTAATGGTGCAGTTCGAATAGGTCTGCTGACCGGCCTGTGTTTTCCATTATTCGAGAATTGTTCGTTGTGTACGGGTTTATGGAAATTCAAAGTCGTAGGTCTCTGAGGTAATGCATTTATTTTGCTATCACTGACATTCACCTGAGGTCGCATATCATTTGCCAATGTGTTGTTATTTGTGGCATCCGTAGCTAATTTAGTTACGGAATTGACTAATTTATTGGAATCACAAGGAGAGGGTGGCGCTGGTCTTGACGGCTTCAATGGTTTATGGTTCATAAGATTTTGATTATTTCTAAGCGCATGTGAGGGATATGCTTGAGCTGGATACGAAATAAGTTCTTGTTTCAGACTTTTTATACAATTTTCACGGTCGTGACAATTGTCAAAAACGTACTGATTAACAACGTAATCCGGTATTGTCGGAAATTCTTGCTTCATTTCATGGAACAATTGCATTATACTTATATTTGTACAGGAGCAATCAGATCTTTCCTTTTGAAAGCATTTATATGAATCTGATGATTCCTGCGATGTTAACACAATTCCAGGCGGCCTCGGAGGTTTAGCCGCCATTTTTTGCCATCATACATGTAAACCTGGAAATTAAAAATATATTCATTTATACGGATGAAATCATTAAATATGTATGCATTCTGTGAACAAATTAAGTACTTTCTAGAATTAAGAAGTACAGAAAGTAGGGCACAATACATGCATAGTGATGTCCCCCGCGCTATGCATGACAATCTGTCAATAATTGGTGGTAGACCAAAATTTACCTTCTACAATTACAAGTCGTGAAATGGTCTAATGTACACACACATTAATAGGACAAGATGGTCTGACTTTCTACATAAAATACATAGGATCTTATGGCGGACAAAACAAAGTTGAAGAAAACAGCGGTAGACTATATATATACTTTCTAAAACTAGCTTCCATTGACATTTCCCCTGAAAAGCCTCCTACAAGTTCACTACAGTTTTACCATCTTTAAAACAAAATATATATCATTTTTGAGCTTATATCCAATTCAACAGGAAACACAGTAAACTACGGCTGATTAACAGTGAGAAGCCGACCACGAGGACTCCGGAAAATCGAACATTTTTTGCATTTTCCTTAGAAAATAAATTTAGTCAGGTAACATCGCCGATAATGAACTATAATAACGGAGCGGTTGTACTATGTACGTGTCATATTTGTGATTTTGTTTTCACTGGGTACTGCTACGTACCATAGCACAGCGCCCGGCAAAGTTCCTCTCTAAGGGAGTTGTATAGCTGCCTTTTCGGGTCACTCTATAAGACCCATGAGTGCGAATGAAAAAAATATCTACCCATGTTCTTCTCTATGGAATAGAGGGGACTTTGGATTGGAAAGGAGAAGAAAAGGATAGCAATATGAGTTGCTCACTCGCACCTGCAGGGGCAAAAGCAAAGGACATTTTATACAGCAAAATGAGATTTTGTAATGCTTCTAAATATGTTTATTACTTATTTATTTATAAGTATTAAAAACAAAAAAAAAATTTCAGTAACTTTCAAAATAAAACATTTCAATTTTAATAGTAACAGTAATATTAAAAATTAAACATTTATCATTCGTCCTGGAATAAAAAATTATAAAAAAATATTTTTTTTGTATGGTATGCTTTAAAACACTTAATATATAGGGCATCTTTATAGCTTTCGCACATGTATGAAGTACATCGAGTTAAGTCTTCCCCAAAAAAGCATGCCCCGGATTGCGTTCAGGTATCTGGAACGCACCAGTATGAGGATGCTTTATATAACATTTTCACTAATTGGAAAATCTAAAATGATATTTCTGAAGAAAAGTTGATGACTTATATTCGCGTCATCCGCACTTAAGTAAAGAACTTAAATGATGCGTTCATGCGTCATCCGTCGCCAATGTGTTAATTTGTTTTAAAAAATATACAATATGGTATGTCAACACTTAACAATAATGGTATTCCGATTATCTCTGTATTTTCCACTTGTAACTCGCCATCTCGAAATATGAGTAAATTATTGTCCAAACAAAGCATATTTCAAACCATAAGCTATATGCTCAGGTTTATTACTGCTTCATAACAAATCTAGAAAATACCTCCTTAATTCTAGTCTCTCTGGGATAAATTATCTTTTGGACAACATATGACCCTATTTAATGTAGAGTAAGTTATCGTCATATTTGTTGGACCCCGTCCAACCAGTCTGGACCATCATACCATTTTACTTGTTCATTTAAAATCAATCAAAAAAAAAAAAAAAATCATTAGTTTAATAGTTAATCTAGTGCCTAATCGAAGGATTTTTTTAAATTAAAACTTATATTTTGTATAAACAATAAACTAGTGCTTTTTTCCTTGAAAATCCGTGAGTAAATTACCGCCATTTTGTTTATTTTCAGAGAGAGAAAAAAAGCTTCGATCAGGCACTAGATTAATCGTTTTTTTGATTAATTTCAGATGCACCAGTAAAATGGTATGATGGTCACCACAAAGCATGACGTTATAGGTAAATAAAATCAAAACCAAATATAGCATAATTAATTTTAATTATATTTAGATAAAAGAAGTATTTTTTAAAAAAACCTTTACTAAAATTGTATTCACTAAACTATATTAGATTAAGGTACAGTCGCCAAATTTCGTCCCCAAACCTAATTTCGTCCCCTTCAATATCTACTCTTTTAAAAATCGCCATCTATTATCAGTGACCCGAACTGACAGCTAGTTGCATCAGTCGGCCATTGTGTAGAAGTGAGTGCGTCACGAAGTTCGTATCGACAAAAATTCGAAAATCAAAAAAAATTTTCAAGGTGAATTTTTCATTGAAATATTCTCGGGTTCCATAAAATATTGAGATACCTGACTTATTGATACAATTTTTTTGTCAAACTAACTATTAATATCTCAGATGTTAATCGATTAAGTAAAATTTTCAGGTTATGACACGTTTTGTGCTTAAATGGATACGACAAAATAAATAGAAATTTCCTAATATCGTCCCCTTACGTGAACCTTATATCGTAACATGTAACTTTAGAATGTTTTATTTTTTTTATTTTTTAGATGCCGAAAAAATGATTAAAATACTTAAGAAAGGGCTGATTAGATATTAATATGATAGTTAGGTTCAATTTTATATAATAGAAAAGGAGTAAGTACAACTCCAGTTCACGTACTGATTATTGTGATCTCAATATCGTCCCCGGAACGTAATTTGGAGCCCTAAAATATATTTTCATAATTTGAGTATTTTTTGTTACAGCTATTTTATAACTTTTTCTAACAATGTTAACGAGTTTTTGATTATTTTTAAGAATAAAGGAATATTGAACCTAATGTTTGACGTTTCATTTATTACTGTGGTATTTTTTTTTATTTTTCTAGTTTTGTTTTACAAAAAAGGGACGATATTTGGCGACTCTACCTTATCGAAAAATATCGAAATTTAATTTTTCCCCGATTATGCATACAAGTTAAGAGCTAATAGCCTTTTAACTGCTATCAATAATCACATTAAAGGAATCAGTATTCTATGTCGGTATTTAAGAAATTTTAGAAATACGCTAATTCTGAATTCTGAATACTTCCTGAAGATTTCCTTCTTCTGTATAAAGTATTTTTTTAAAACAATCACGAGGTTAAGAGCTTATAGAAGCGGAAGGTTTGTTAATAAAACAAAGAACTTATTTTCTGATCATTTAACTATTTTTGCTTTAAAGCAAACAACAAAGATTGCTGGTAAATATGTCCAGAGAAGTATATTTAAAAATTATAAAACTCTTCTTATTTAAACTACATATTTGGTTGAATTGAAACAATATGACTAATTTAATTTAAAGCTTAGACTAAGCTGATGGTCTGCTAATTTAGTTCACTCTATAAGGCTCATTGTATACCTAAAAAGAAGGCTAGTTTTGGTATTAAGGTCGTTTTCTCACTTTTCACTAACAGTTCGGACTGCACTAACTCTAAGGAATTTTCTCCATTTTTTTAATTGAACTGCATTTCTCTTTATTCAGAAAAAGTTGGCATGGCGATATCATTGCTGCCTTCTATTAAGCTGAAATAAATTTGTAACTAATTTAATTTATACCACAGATCTGTTCATTACTCAGACATGAAATATTTCAACAATTCTAAATTATTTTTGTAAATAACGAGATCGCATTCTAAAAATTCTAGCTTAGTGTAGTCTATACAAAATATAATTTTTAACAGATAAACAAGTACTAGTGCAGTTTTTAGTACGTTTCAATTCGAACGCTCTACACAGTATTCGGACTGTTTCGGAAAGAAATTAGTGCGGGAAATAGATTTTAATGCTGGCGTGGTTGAATATGAAAGCATCCTAAACACATTTAAAGCAAGCAGGTAGCGACACTAATACCCAAGATACACGGACACGGCTGAATGAAGATCCTATGAATAAAAAAAAATAGTGCGTGGAGTCCCTCCGCGCGGAAGAAGTGAAACTTCGTAATCGGGAAATGAAAATAGGAAGGGGTAGAAATTGATTTTTAGTGAACTCATATTGTTTCTTTAAGACAAACTTTTTAACATTCTCGCCCTGGAAAATGTATTTGTATTAATAACTAGCTGGGTTACCCGGTTTCACCCGGCGTTGGGTAAATTCTTACTAATTAAACAGTTCTCAAATGTTCTAGTTTGTTATATTCTAGAAATTGTTTCAATCCGAAAACCCCTTTATGGATCCGCTATCTTGAAATTCCAAATCTTAATAATATTCAAAATTAGTGGCCTTAAAATAAGCATTGTACCAACTTTCATTCAGATCCGTTGAAATCGAGAAATGTTGTTCGCGATATTGGATTCTTCATCTTGAGTTTGGAAATTTGGCTAATATTCGAAATTAGTGTCCTCAGAATAATCATTGTACTAATTTTCAGTAAAATCCGTTGAAATCAAGAAATTTGGTCTCATATTGAACCCGCCATCTTGGATTTACAAATTTTGATAATATTCGAAATTTGTAGCTTCAGAATAATCATTGTACCAATTTTCACTAAAATCCGTCGAAATCGAGACATTCTGGACGCCATGTTGGGTGCGCCATCTTGCATTTAGAAATTTTAATAATATACAAAATTAGTGGTCTCAGAATAATCACTGTATTAATTTCTATTACAATCCGTTGAAATCGAGAAATTTTGGTCGCCATGTTGGATATGGAAATTTTGATAATATTCGAAATTAGTGGCTCCGGAATAATCATTGTACTAATTTTCATTAAAATCCGTTGAAATCGAGACATTTTGGTCGCCATGTTGGATCCACCATGTTGGATTTGGAAATTTTGCTAATATTCAAAATTCCATCTTGGATTTCTAAATTTTGATAATATTCAAAATCAGTGACCTCAAAACATTCATTGTTCTATTGTTCATTAAAATCCGTTGAAATCAGGAAATCTTGGTCGCCATATTGGATCCGCCATCTTGAACTTCTAAATTTGGACAGCGGATTTGAAATCCCCATCCCGCAAAACCCCTGTATACCAATTTTTTCATGAAAATCGCTTCAAAATTAAAATTTTCAGCCGCCATCTTGGGTCCGCCATTTTGAAAACCTACAAAGTATCGTATAGCCGTTTCCTGGTTCTAAGCTACCTCCCCACCAATTCTCAGCCAAATCGGTACAGCCGTTCTTGAGTTATAAATAGTGTAACTAACACGACTTTCTTTTATACATATACATAGATGTATGTGAATGCGTCATAATGTAATTTCAAAAGAGGAAACCTAACAATCAATTGATATTCACAAGAGACGTACCTTGACATAACCTTAAATCCGACGCATTGTCCGTGGACTGTCTTCCAAAGTTCATCTGCGATACAAAAGTTACTTTCATGACATAAAGCTATTTTTAGCTTATAAAGCAAAATTAGTGCTTTAAGCTCAGTACTGAAATGCGCTTGCATATAGGAAAGTTGCAGCTTTTGAGAAGCGTTAAACGTAAGCGTTAAACGTTTAACGCAACCTTGTTTTGGAAGTCCCATTAGAAGTTTCACTTCAAAAATTCATTCGGATATTAATTCATTCAATGCAAGATACACGGGCATAGGAGTCGATGATATTTCGTTTTGTCAGTTCAAAGTGCAAAGAGCGGAGTGAATTCATGTTTTTGAATAATTGACACTGGAAATCAGCTGATTTTTCCAGGACTTCCATTTTCATCCGCTCTGAATTAAGTTTTTGGAACTTCATCGAGTAGCCTTCGAATGCAGTTATGAATGAAGATTCAAACTTAATCCAGAGTGACACACGGATCTTCATTCAGTCGTGCCCGTGTATCAAGGGTATAAGAGAAAAGTGATCTGATAAAATCAGGATTGATTAAGGTTAAATTAGGTTCTCAGTAGTTGATGTCGTAAAAAAATATAATTCATAATTAATAAGTAACCAGTTTCTTTGTGAAGGTTTATTCCAATTTGTTCTTAAAAATATTTCAAACATACAATATTTCAGATATGACTTCAAAATCATATTTGAAAGTAATTATTATAAGGTTTTATATTATTCCTAATCTGTTTTTCTCAGTGTAGTAGCAAGGACTGACTATACATGCTTGTTGTAAATTAGAGGATCGTTTTTTCTAAATTTGGTCCAAAGGATTCGCTATAAGCGTGTGCAGTAAGGATCACAATCAGATCGGAACGGATTTTAATAAATCAGGTAAGATATGTGTTCATATGAGGGAGAAAAAGAGGGAAAATTAAATGTATGTAACTTTCACTTAATCCACTCACCACAAACATTTTTATTTGCATAAAACAGAAATATCACATTGAACAATACCGAACGATATGAATGTTACAACAAAACATCATTATATAACTCAAAATTCAATTGTTAAGATTAAATGCACTTATTTCTTGCATTCACTAAATCTGCTGATTACTTTCGAAAGAAGAATATTTGACAAACAAATAGCTGATTCCTTGCTTTATATCACTTCTTTGATAATTTTACCAAGTAATTAATTTCACTGGAGAGATAAAACAAGTGGGCCGGAAATTCTCTTGGAAAAATAACACTTTTGCAAATTAAGCCTTCTTTCGAAATGATCAAAAAAACAGATAAAAAATTTCCTCAGGAATAAAACAGCACTCGAAGTTTCATATTAATTAATATATAATGTTCGTATTTTTTTATTTATTTGACCACCGCGCGATTAATATCAGCTTGCCTTATCTGTATTTTGATAAATTGTCGTTTAAGCGGCAACTTGCTTACAACTATTCGTTGCTTAAAACAACTCCGCACTTCCAAAATAATTGTGGTGATAACACCACCACAAAGTATAATAATCTAGCGTTTTTGCCGAAATGAGACTCATATACAAATAACCCGACGTATGAATTCTTTCGCGTAGAAAAATTAAGTGAATGAAAAATAAATCATGAAAAAATATATATAAATGAGAACATCCTCTCAATCCAAGTGGAGGTGTGAAATTATTTTAGAAAATCTCAAAAATGAAAGGTTGAATCTCATTCGCTTTCAGTTTGCCCCACGGCGCGTTTTGTGTTTAATCCTAATCAACAGATAAACTGCCGTATTCTTTAGCCCAACAGAAATCAGTGACGGAAGATTTACTAGAGATTTTCAAAACAAAGAAAAGATACAAATAGTTTTTGAACAATTTTATTCACCTGTTTCTTTGAATTGCAACTTGCAGATAAATCTTAAATGTATTGAATGAATAACGAAAGCTCACCAAGCAACCAATCAATGTTCGCATTATTAAACCATCCTCATTTCAAAGAATGGATCTTAAATATAAACTATGTATTTTATATAGTTAATCAAGACATTCATATATGGAACTTTAAAATCAGTAAATGTTACTGCATACATTGTCTGTTGTACCAAATTTCTGCGGTTATAACATCACGCTTTTATGTGCTAAGTACTACGGCATGTTCTTTATGCTCTTTTCATACATATCATAAAACGCAGTTTCTGTCAAAATTGAATTATAAATAAAGGAAGTTTTTTAAGCCAGACAGAACTTAAAATTTAAAAAAATAACACAAAGAATTAACTTTTGATAAAAAAAAGTCGAAAGACAATTTCATGACATTAATATTTTAAAATGACTTCGGGTATATGGCTACCGCGACTGTTCTTGACAAAACGCATTCTGTCAATTCAATTTTGGGTCACTGTTTCGACCAAAGTCGAACGAAAAATGTCAGTGACTTCACGTAATATATACTAACTATAGGGGCGTTTTTTTAATGATCTGGATCTGGATTGCAATTTTGCACTGAATTGAAATTTTTCAATAGTTACTCATAGCAATACTTTCTAATTTTGCTAAAGGACATCAAATTGCATTGATTTATGCCCGTTTCGCGTCAAACAATGAATCCAATGATTTTTTCAGTTAAAGATTTGAAGTTTGGGTAGGTAAAAATCATGGCAATTTGATGCATTTATTGCACATTGAAAAATATTTCCTATAGGACATGGTTTAAAAATTTTAATTCAATGCAAATTCCTGATCCAGATCCAGATCATTAAAAAAACGCAACATATACTAACTCTGTCTGTCTGTCTGTTTCCTTTTCACGCTTAAACGGCTGGACGAATTTCGATAAAATTTGGCAAGATATAATAGTATCCTGGCGAAGGACATAGGCTACTTTTTACCGCGGAAAAATATCTCATTCCCAAGCGAAAATCGAATACGTTGTTTTTTAATTAGAATAGTTGGTACATATTTATAAAAACTCCTGCACCGTCTACCTCAGTTTTTGGGCGATTTTCTTCAGATGTATTTGTTGATGCTTTAGGTTGTATAGAAGAACTAGAACTTCTTGTATTTCCCATCTTTTCATTATCACGTATCACCAATAAATCGGGTTTTTTAAAGAATGTTCTGATAATTTTAAATTTGTCCATACTTTATACTTAGAAAAAAAACTGAGTGTGTATCAAAACCGAAAATGCGAAGAGATTTAATTCCTTCAAGCTTTCGCTTGTTGGTGAAGATTAATGCGGATGTTTTCTCCGTGTTGACAGACAGAGAGCCTTTTCTATGAATGCTACTGTGTGTTGAAGGGCGGCGTCCGTGGATTTCCCCTTTCGATATGCATGTTGTTCTACATGTAGCGGAGACTCCTTCAGATGTTTCGATCTGATGAACTCGTCCAGCATCTTTTCCAATGCCTTCATTAGAGTCCGATTGGGTGGAAAGATTTCGCCAATTTGTAACTCGTTTTGCAAGGTTTCGGAATAAAAATCACCTTGGCTACTCTCCACCTTTTTGGAAGATAGCCGAAAGCCAAGATTGATCTTAGCAGCCTGGTTAAGGGGTCTAAAATTAGAAGTATCTCTTCTTGTAACATAACTGGACCGTCTCTGCCAGGGCTTTTGAATGGTTGAAACGAAAATATCGCCCATTTGACTAGATCTCAGTGAATCACTGAGTTTGCGGTATTCCAATCAGAATTATTTGGAATGTGTTGTTCGTTACTCTCAATGATGTCTTAAGATAGACCAAAAGTATAAGAAATAACATGTCGAAAAATCGTCAACATCTGATAACAGAGAAGTAAAATCAATGGAAGACAATCTGCCAGAAAGTTCGTCGATATTCGCCTTCTTGAAATTTTAAATATAATCATCCGTATTTGGATGTAGGATAGTTGAAGAATCACAGCCATGTACAAGTTGGAGAGGCGGATAGTTTTATATAGAAGTTATCTCACTCTATGGCTTGATTTCCATAACAACGGTATAATAAACTATCATAAATTTTAGAAGTTCTTTTATTGAAATCGACGATTTTGTTTTGAACCAAATCAACCTGAATTTACGTTTAAAAGAAACTTGATAAAATATATGAAATTTTCAATTATACAGTCGAAAAACTCAGTTGTTATCCCTATATATATATAAAAATGAAAGTTCGTTTGTTTGTTTGTTTGTTTGTTTGTTTGTTTGTTTGTTTGTTTGTTGCTCAATCACGCCTAAACGCTTGCATCGATATTTTTCATTTTTTGTCCGAAGGTAGTAGATATTCCGACTTAACATATAGGCTAATTTTTTTTCGGATAATACGTAGGGTTTCAAAATGGCGGATCCAAGATGGCGGCCGAAAATTTTAAATTTGAAGCGATTTTCATGAAAATTGGTATATAGGGGTTTTGCGGGATGGGGATTTCAAATCCGCTATCCAAATTTAGAAATTCAAGATGGCGGATCCAATATGGCGACCAAGATTTCCTGATTTCAACGGATTTTAATGAAAATTAGTACATTGATTGTTTTGAGGCCACTGATTTTGAATATTATCAAAATTTAGAAATCCAAGATGGCGGATCCAAAATGGCGACCATATTTCTCGATTTCAACGGATTTTAATGAAAATTAGTACAATGATTATATTGAGGTCACTGATTTTGAATGTTATCAAAATTTACAAATCAAAGATGGCGGACCCAATATGGCGACCAATATTTCTCGATTTCAAGGGATTTTAATGAAAATTAGTACGATGATTATATTGAGGTAACTGATTTTGAATGTTATCAATATTTACAAATCCAAGATGGCGGACCCAATATGGTGACCAAGATTTCTCGATTTCAACGGATTTTAATGAAAATTAGTACAATGATTATTCTGAGACCACTAATTTTGAATATCAGCAAAATTTGCAAATCCAACATGGCGGATCCAACATGGCGACCAGAATGTCTCGATTTCAACGGATTTTAATGAAAATTGGTAGAATGATTATTCTGAGGATACAAGTTCCGAATATTATCAAAAGTTGTAAATCCAAGATGGCGGATCCAATATGGCGACCAAAATTTCTCGATTTCAACGGATTGTAATGGAAATTAGTACAGTGATTATTCTAAGACCACTAATTTTGCATATTATCAAAATTTCTAAATGCAAGATGGCGGACCCAACATGGCGTCCAGAATGTCTCGATTTCGAGGGATTTTAATGAAAATTGGTACAATGATTATTCTGAGGATTATTCTGAGGATACAAGTTCCGAATATTATCAAAAGTTGTAAATCCAAGATGGGGGATCCAATATGGCAACCGAATGTCTCGATTTCAACGAATTTGAATGAAAATTGGTACAATAATTATTTTAAAGCCACTAATTTTCAATATTATTAAGATTTGGAAATTCAAGATAGCGGATCCAAAAAGGGGTTTTCGGGTTGAAACAATTTCTAGGATATAACAAACTAGAACATTTGAGAAGTGTTTAATTAGTAAGTATTAACCCAACGCCGGGTGAAACCGGGTAACCCAGCTAGTTTTAATATATTTATTTCACCATTTTTATGAAAAATTGTCTTCAACAGTATTGCAGTATTTTTTCGGCTCCAAATGATGCCTAATTTTTCTTAGGATGTGACTTTACTTCGATATTACGACAAATTTTTCGGAGTATAGAATACGCCTGTCAGGTTTGGTAACCCTCCCAATCAACGATTATAAATATAATTGAATCAGTCCATTGTATATTCCTTCGTTTCGGATAACCTTAACCTTCTACCATACGAGAGTTGTCAAAAGTTGATTAGTGAACCAACATCTACCTCTGTGTCGCAATGTCGCCGATCCATCAGGTTCTAACTCGTTGCATTGATTGGTCCGCATTTCGACACAATATATCCCTCAATACTAACGCCTGCAACTTAAGATCTTCCCCACTCTCTCGTCTCGACAGACGACGTGTCCTTTAATTGGAAAGAAAGCGCAATCGAAATTCTGAATTGAAATCTTAACAGTCCAAATTCCTTATTTAAATATGGAGGGGTTCCGTCACATAAAATTTCGTGTTTGAAATATTTTCTACTCGTCTTGGCCATTAGACCCGATAGCTAATCCACAAAGTTGCGGGTCTTCTACTTATTCTTCAATGATCTAACAGCGGACATTGTTAATGCTAGCTGTGCATTCATGGCGGGGCAAGTTGAGAGCACCCGAGTGCGAGTGCGTACTTGCAGCGCTCGGGATCTCCTAGCCTTCGGTCGGTGGTTTCAGTGTCTTGCCGACATATCCGACGGGAGTCTACTGCTAGCATAGATATACCGGCAAATTCGAGTCGACAGCAATTCTCCTATATTTCAATGTATCTATTCTCTCGTGAAATGAACCGAGTGATAGTCTTGAAATCTAATTTCTTTAATGTAGCAATTTTTTATCATTCTATTAGGCTCAACATCTTAAATTTTCGGAACTTCGGTAGGGTCGGCACGTTATCGTCCTCGACAGTGTGTCTTCTACCGCAAAATGCCGGATAACAAAATTTCAATGTTTTATGTTAAAAAGACATTTTTCTTACACTTTTCTCATGAGCAAAAAAGCTATGCTTCCAATATACTTTATTATTATTATAATTAGTATATTATAAATATTAATTACATAATATTTTCTTCAATAAGAATTCTAAACTATTGCCCTGAATATTTTGCCAGTATTTGGACAATCACCTTAATTTTATAAATTACATTTTATAAAAGAAAAATTAAGGAAAGATGAAATTCTCCAAAAATAAATATACCCGCTACTGCTTCACATTCTTTCTTCGTCAAATGAAATCCGCAAAGATATATGTACATATGAACTAGACTAGACGACAATCGTTTAATCAACGGCAATCTTTAAATATAATCTATTATTAAAATGTCATATAAGAATCTCTTCTACGATTGCTAATTTCAGCTTTTTTATCGAAATTATCTATTTATAGAACTTTTGTTTATATTTCCTCAAAGACTGCTGTTATGAATGAAGAATGTGAAAACAGTAAAAGAAGTGTGTGTGTTGGGATAAACTAAGCTTCCATTGACGTAGGTATTTATTGCTAGGAATTTCAAATTGTGTTTTGTAAGCACACTATGACAAGAAAACACTTTCTTCTCTTAATTCATTCAGAAAAATTTAAAAATTACTCATGAAATCAAAACCCAACTTATTCTTGAATATGAATACAATATTAATTTCACAATCGATTCAATTAATTTCGTATCCATGAATTCAATAATTCGTAAATTAATTGAAGCATTGCTGTAAAAGCCGCAAGAGCGGAACGAGAACACTGTCAAGTAAACGTTAAAAACAAATTTAAATTCGTTATTTTTTTTGATCCGACTACGGCGAAGCAATAGGTGTGTTCAAAAAAAAGGTGACTTTTTAAATTTCGTGGGCTACGTATATTCGATTTTTTCATTTTTGGCTGATATAAAGGTTAGACGTGTTTTGGTGTGGTTGGCGATTTCTTGACCCTCTTTTCATGTATAAATCAATCTAAAGAAGAATGGGCGTCCCAATAGTGTTATCACCTTAAACGAAAGATCTTACTGAATACATCATATGAGCATAAACATCTGGCGGGATGCAGTGCGGTTAGACTCAAGGAGTCCTGATCTGATTCGGTCATAGCAGAAATGTGAACCTATTACCCAAAGAGCTGACCTGTTAAACGGCTTATCGGGAGAGAATTCAGAGCGGAGTGGTATGAGGGCGATATTGTGCAGGCTGGCAGTAAGGTAAAGTCGCCAAATTTCGTCCCCAAACCTAATTTCGGTCCCTTCAATATCTACTCTTTTAAAAATCGCCATCTATTATCAGTGACCCGAACCGACAGCTAGTTGCATCAGTCGGCCATTATGTAGAAGTGAGTGCGTCACGACGTTCGTATCGACAGAAATTCGAAAACCAAAAAAAGTGTTCAAGGTGAGTTTTTCATTGAAATATTCTCGGATTCCATAAAATATTGAGATACCTTATTGATACAATTTTTTTGTCAAACTAACTATTAATATCTCAGATTTTAATCGATTAAGTAAAATTTTCAGGTTATGACACGTTTTTTGCTTAAATGGATGCGACAAAATAAATAGAAATTTCCTAATATCGTCCCCTTACGTGAACCTTATATCGTCCCGGGACGGTATTAGGATCTCGTATGATGAACACAACGGTCATGTCACTTAATACCTTACCAATGATTAAAATAATTAAGAAATGGCTGATTAGATATTAATATGATAGTTAGGTTTAATTTTATATAATAGAAAAGGAGTAAGTACAAATCCAGTTCACGTACTGATTATTGTGATCTCAATATCGTCCCCGGGACGAAATTAGGAGCCCAAAAATATATTATCATAATTTGAGTATTTTTGTTAAACCTATTTTATAACTTTTTCTAACAATGTTAACGTGATTTTGATTATTTTTAAGAATAAAGGAATATTGAACCTAATGTTTGACGTTTCATTTATCACTGTGGTATTTTATTTTATTTTTTTAGATTTGTTTTACAAAAAAGGGACGATATTTGGCGACTCTACATTATTGACTGACGGTACCAATTCTGGAAGAGGAGTCGGTGTTGATATTTTCTCATCTTCGCTTGAGGAGTTATACCTTCTTGACGACACGTGTCTTGCAGGCGAAGGTTCTGGCAATTACGAAGCCCTGCTTTGCATTAAAGGAGATGCATTTGCTGTTAATATAGCTATAGTTACAGATTCGCAAGCCGCAATCAAAGCATTTGTTTCAGCAAAAGTTACATCTGAACTGGTGAAACAGTGTCTAAAACGACTAAACAGTTTAGAAAATCGCCTGTCTATTAACCCTTTTAGTGCCAGCGGGCCGATCTATCGGCCCACGGTCCTTATTCGAAGAGTGCCACGGGCCGATGTGGCGTAGTGGCCCGGCCGGCAGGCTGAGCTACCTACGAGCGCACGCGCAGAGAGACTTGCTTTAGTCCTTACCTCCAATACAATGTAGACCACACCACGCTTGTGTTTATTTCATTTAGTCCTTATCTCCAATAAATACTAAAATTTTCCTCCTTATAAAGCTATTTATATGAGCGCGCATATCAAATCGGCCCGTGGCATTTCTCGCATGTACTCCATAAAACGCTTGGCACTAAAAGGGTTAATTTGCTGTGGGATCCAGGACATAGGAACGTGGGCGATAATGAGCTATCAATGAATCACAAATTGAGACTGTGGAACTTTTCCTGAGATATTTCACACTTCTTAAAATTTGCAAAATTTCTAGATCAACCTGGCCTGCCTATAATATACGAAGAACGTAAGAGCTGTTCAAACGTATCCCGTGGGGAACATGCAGCCCATCCTGCAGCAATCCCTGCGTTATTTAGTTTAAAGGTACTGGGCAAACATTTCTTGAACCACCTTAAACTGACACTTTTTCCCCCTGTTCGACAAATTATAAACCTTTTTTGAAGACTTGGATTTTTGTCGAGAAGAATTACTATTTAAGTGCCAATGTGATTTTAGAATCCTCAAAAGACTGCCTTTCATAAGCCGGTTGAATGGCACAAAGGGGTTAAAAATTGAATGGTAAGATTTAATTCTTGATGACTTCTACACCTGAAGGGTGTAATTTGGGGGTTGAACGTTGAATTTTTGAGTTCCTTCTATTTTAAATCAAACTATTTCAAATTTCATATACGGGGGTTTTTCAGGTCTCCGTCCTATTGAATTATGAAGAACTATTTCAAATTCGTAGTAAGTTACCAAGAAACCTTTACATACAGTTTTTCTCTTTTTCTTTCTTCTTTTCAGAAGTTCCAAAGATATTAAAATATTTGTCAACCATTTCGGGTCGACCTGATATCAATATGGATTCAGCATCCCCAAAAACTATTGCATGTAAGTATATCAAGTTTGGTTCAAATCGCGTGAAAATTCAGGAAGTTATTATATTTGTATATATACGATACAATGCCAGAATTGGTACGAATTTTTTTTTTTGTACATATATGATACAATGCCAGTGAACCGGATAAAGTATCTTAGGATTGTATCTTATTTCTTATCATTTTTGAGATAATTGATGAATCAATTTGAATACTCTTGTCTCCACTTAGAACGGCATAATGCAATAATAACAGCATTCAAATTAAAACATCTGGCTTTGATTTATTATTTATTTTTAGGCCCAGTTTCTCGAAAAATGATATGCAAATACAAATCAAGAAGTCGAGATGTGCATTATAACATTTGCCTGTATTTTGCTGTGGCTTCTGCTGTGCTTTCCCAATAGAAAATTAAAAATGACAAATAAAAGTATAACTATATAGTATTATATATTACTTAATGTAGAACGCGATTATGTCTGTCCGTCTTCTCAGTCAATTTGAATAACATTTTGTACACAAACATAGGATAAGCCTATGTAGCCACATATTATCCGGTTTAAGGGGGTATTCTGGTCTAGAATTTGGAAAAAATCAATTTTTATTTTTTTGCATATTCTTAAAGTATAGACTTTTAAGAATATATCCTCGAAATGAAAATTTTAAATTTCAATAACTTACGGACTTATAGTTATTTTATTGACGTGGCAATTAAGCCCGTCACACCGGAGTTCAAAACTTTAAACGCGTCTTTTTTGAAACAGTTTTTAACTACATCGCTGTCAACCGCGAACTTGAGATGTTTTATTCAACCGATTAACTTAAAATTTTGCACCAGCCTTCAATACATAACTCTCTATCGTCCCTACCAGATTGATGCCAAAATTATTTTTTTTTATATTTTTAAAAATTAAATCATTATAAAAAAAGTAGTCGAAAAATTACTTTGTTTTATTCAGACAGCCGCCATTTTTCGACAAAAATTTTTTCCGTTTCCTCCGAGGTAGGGACGATAACGAATAATTAAGATAATTTTTTTAAATTTGTTTTCAGATGATAAGAAGTGCTGCGCAATCGTGTCAACGAGCACCTCACCTTTTTATTACCCCCTTCCCTTTACCAGCATATAGTTCATGTAATTAAATGTCTTTTCAATTCAAATACTCATACTCATACTCTCAAAGAATCAATAAATTTGTTTTAAACAAATGAATACTAAAAATGTTTTTTGTTTTGTTTTTGTTATCGAGCTCAAAAAAACGCCCAAAATGTATGCCTCTAGACTAGAATACCCTCTTATTATTTCGACATTTCTGCTCTGATGGAAAGTTATTGCGGATTGTGAATGATTGGGAGCAAAAACAGAGAAAAAATGTAAGTTTAGTGTATTATTTGAATGGTTTAATGCTTTTAAGATTTAAATAAATGTAAAAACATGTTTCTTCAATAAAGTAAAAAGAAATATAATTTTTGCCACAACAAAAATACAAAAACCCCGTCAACACACATTTTTACACCCGAAATATTACTTTTTCCATACAAAAAAACGTTTTGCCTCTAGAATTTCTTCTTCCTTCATTTCTAGATTTATCCATTTAGGACATAAATATTCTCCTAATGCACTTAAAATACCGCTTAAGGTACTAGTTCCCTGTAGAATAGGAAAAAATCGACTTTTAAACTTTATTTTTTTTCTCAGCTCCTTTATTATAAATCTAACTGGATCTTTTTTTATTTGAATATATAAGTCTTGAGGTTAACAAAAAAAATTGTTTTCTCTTTTTTTAGTACTTTACTATATATAAAGAGGGCTCTAAAAAGGAGCAGTCCAAAAAAAGATGGTTCCATGGCGGACAATCAATCTCAGTGTAGGTTCTTCCAATATCGGGTTTATTTTTTAAAATATTTTATTCACTTTTAATAACTTTTATTTTATATTTTTTTATTTATCCCTTTATCCACTTTATTTTTTTTTAAATGAAAGCAAATTAAATTAAATAAAATAATTATTAGTTTCTTCTTTTTAAATGTATATTTTCTCAGGATATTTTTTTTAAAGAAAACGTCTTATTTAAATCAATGACACGGAAGAACTAGAAAATTTTATACAAAACAAAAATACCTTTAAAAATCAAAAACTACTACTACTACACTAACTAGATTAATACAATCAAAACCCCCGGGAATACATATAAACACAAGCCGTGAAGTAGAAAATGCATACGTAGTGATGTAGTCCGAGAATCGCCGTGAAATAACATTGCTTCTTATGGCGGATGATCCAAAGTATGGCACTCAACTCGCCTGAACTGCTAAACTATAACTTTTACGCGAAAATGATGTTCTACTAACTATAACTATGGAGGAATACCTTTCTAGTGATCTAAAAAACTTTATAGTGACAAGAACAATATATTAGAGTTTTTTGCACTTAAACACAACTCTAACCATTTCCTCGAACAAAACAGCAGCGGCAGGTCGACTTGACAGCACGACTTTCCGTGATAATTTGTTCGATGGGCAGTAAGAGTAACTTTTGAGCTCCAATATCTTTAATATTTTGTTCTTAACCCTATAATGATTTTGGTACCATAAGAACGGTATTCCTCCCCAGTTACAGTCAGTAGAACATCACTTTTTCGTAAAAGAGATAGTTTAGCAGATTCGCCCTGTGGAGCGGAATGAATGGGCTATACCGCCATAAGAAGCAATGTTATTTCGGTGCAATCATCGGACTACATGACCCTATACATGTGGTAGTGAGCAGGTCTACTTCACGGCTTGTATTTATCCCGGGGGTTTTGATACAATGCAAATTTGCTACAGTTAAAATTTCTAAGTATTTATTTAACGAAAAACATCACCACATGACAACTTAAAAAGTAAAGCTTTAACCAAGTGGGAACTTTTAAATTAGGCTTTAATAACCAAGACAACCACCACACTCAGAAACAACAAGTCCGAAACAAAAAAAAACAAAAAGCATGTTTAAAAGGAAGATATTTTATGAGGCAATTCACCACAATTAGTAAAACAAACTGGTAAAAAAAAATGGCGGCTATTTGAAAAAAAAAAATTTGAAAAAATCGCATTTTTTTTCGCTTTGTTCGGTTTGGAAATATGTTTCTTATCAACTTTTTCGGAATTTTCTGGTGAATTGCCCTAGAATAGACCTTAACAAATAAAACGCTATACAGTTTATTCAAATCGGTTCAGCCAATCAGGAGATTGACTGTCCGCCGTTTCGAAAAATGTAGTTTCGAGAAAAACGCGTTTAACGTTTTTTTACGATATATTTATGTGTGTATAATCAAAAATGCGCACGCACTGCTGTAGCTCCTCGATTTTTTCGAATTTCTTTATAAAAATTTAGCAGATGATTTCTGAAGGTATAAGGAACCATAAAATGTAAAAATAAAAAATTCCATTTGGGGGAAAATTTTGAGGGAACTAGTACCTTAAATGCTGATAAAAGGTTGGTAGCCATACTGCGATTTTGTAGTACTGTTTTTGAGAATTTATCGATTTTATTTAAAGACCGACGAGTCCGACGAATAGAGTTACCAACAGCTCAGACTGATCTGTTTAAAAGTTTGAATCTCGAGTTGGTATCGCAATTAAGTGTTGCATGAAGCAAGCTTAATCCAGGCTTGAACCAATACGAAGTACCTCTACAGTTTTAACAAGTACAGATCGAAATTTTGTACTAATACATTGGGGTCTAGAGATGGAAGGAAAAGCTTTATATAATCGTGTTTTGCTCACGAAATAAAGGACGACAAGTGTTTAACTAATTTTGGAAAAGAGCTCAATTTTACGCGGGCGAGAGTAGGAGAAGAAAAAACTAGTTCTAAATATAAAAAATATACAAGACATGCTTACTATTGTGATAAAAAAGAAAAGCCAATTTTAAATTTAAATTGCGCGGGACATCAATTTGAGCAAATCTTCTTGTTGTAAAAATGTTTGTAAAATTTCATTCATCATTCGTCATGTTTGGTTAGTTGCGTTGTGTTTTCTGAGCAACTAAAGGTGAATTTTTCGATTTTTACAATGTGTGATTTTATTGAGTAAAGAAGTGGCATTAAATTTTGTTTGCGGAATGAAATTTCTGCTACAGAAACGTATAGAATGTTGCAGAAGGCCTTCGGCAATCAGGTTTCGTCTAAAAGAAATGTTTGGAAGTGATATAAACAGTTCAAAGAAGGTAAAGAAAGCGTTGAAGACAAAGAGCGTCCCGGACGCCCATCAACATAATGAACAACATGTCAATGAAATCAAAGATTTGATGCTCAAAAATCGTCGGTTGACAATAAGAACCCTTGCTGATACTGTAAACATTTCATTTGGATCGGTGCAAACCATTTTGAAAGAACATTTGTGCTTGAGAAGAGTCACATCTCGATTAGTTAAAAAAAACACTAAATTTTTTGGAAAAAACGTCTATGAAACAATGTTCTCTGACTATCAGAAGGAGATGAAACGCATCATAACTGGAGATGAAACTTGGATCTATGCTTACGACCCGGAAACAACCGATCAATCTAGCGAGACCAAAAGGATCACGCCTAAGCCATGTTAACATTATTCTTCGATTATTGTGGGAAAAAAAAAAAACATTTTCATTTAAAATGAATATGCGAAACGTTTTTGTCGGAAGCCGTACTTTTCGGGAAATTCAACTTTAAATATCCCGAAATGTCACTTCGTCGACAAGGAATTTAAGCATTTTTTTGTCAACATTCTTCCCTTTAAATCTTCAGGGCACATTCAAAAAATTAGAGAACATGCATTTGCAATTTAATAAGAAAACCAACGAAAATATTTAATAATTTTTAAGACATTTTTATATTATTCTTAAAAAAAGGAATACAAAAATGCACATTCGTTCGTTTTAAATGCAAATGAATACTCTTACAAAGTTTCACTGATATCGGAGAAGTTTCCGTATTCTTGACTTGTTTCCTGCATTAATTAAAAAATAAATAAATACCAGTAATTACATAGCCGTAGTCATACGTCAGATTCAGATTAATTTGTACTCATCGAATTGTCTTTAAAGAAGTACACAGAAATCCCTTAATGCTATGCGTTGCAGCTGAGCTATTAAAGTGTGGATCAATATTTTTGGATATGGATACATTTCCATACAGACGAAACATGACAGTATGGAATTTATATAGATGCTTGAAGAATTTCAGATAGATAATGAAGTCTTGCCAGGGTGACCACAATTTTTTTCATATAAAATTTCATGAATTTTCCATGTAACATGTCAAAATTCCATGATTTTTAAAAAAGATTGCTTATACCAATTTCTTTTATGAGGTAAGATGGGAGGTTATACTTTAATTACATGGTGGATAGTTATTAAGGCATTTGAATCTTTTGTTCCAAGTGCAACCATCAACGGACGCTGCACTGCAATTTTAGGGCATTCCCTAATAGCAATCGTCTTTATATGAGAAAAAACTTCAGGAATAGATTTTTTTACTTCTTTAAAGTTATGTTTCGAAATAATTTGAAATAGCATTCTGCTCTACTGATTGCTTTTTGCGGTGGCGCCTGATGGATCATGTAAGAATATATACACAAACTTTACGCAAATTTATTTGTAATTTGCCTAGAAAATATACTAATCCTTTTTAATTTTGTGAGATCTCCTCAATAAAAAATTGATGTATAAACCGCCACTGAATTTTGGAAGTACTTTGCCCTATTCTAAATGTCGTTTTTATTCTTTGTAACATATCAAGACTAATTTTTAAGGCTAGCACTCTAGAAAAAAATAATGTCTTTGCTCTTCACGTAACATAAAAAATCTCTAAACAGGGTCTATGACTTAACTCTCTTTATTAGAAATTGTTCAGATGTTAATTCTGCGCATTTTTTTATGTTCGAAAAGTATTGCTTTCTTATTCCCTACATGATTCAAAATACAATTCATCGATAATTTTGAATTCGGCATAACAACAGAACGTCCGAAATAAGATGATAATTTTCAGCGACAAACTTTATCTTCGTATATCATCCACGAATCATCTTGCTTAGTGGGAGCAATACATTATCTACCTACATTTAGAAAAATTATTGCGAGATATTTCATTTTCGTAAAAATATGTTGTGCATCACATATAACAAGTTGGATGCAAAGAATAACAATAAAATGAAAGATTTACCAATATTTTCCTTTTTACCATGCAATCAATTAATTACTTCCGCAGATTGATCTCGACTGAAAGTTATTCACTGTATAAATCTATGCATTCGAGCTCCTTCTCCTTTACCAACTTTATTTTCTGATTTTCAAAATTTTGTAGAACGTTCTGATTCATCACAAGATTGGGGTGCCAGCGGCTCCGTGATCCATATATTCCTATACGACATACGAAATTCACAAAACTGAAATCCAATGTTGGAACTTACACAGTTTATGTGATTTATTGCAATTTTTATAATTTTATTTAAACCACGTCACGATTACACAAATATGCGCAGGTTATCTATAAATTATCTTTATTTTCATTCACATTTTTTTTAGCCACAATTCTTTCATTTATAGCAACTGATTTGTTTGCACAAAACTGCACGAAACTGAAGCACTCCGTTATACAAATTGTTTTAATCCAGTTACCGCACAAGAATGGGCTAAATATTTAAAGAAATAACTAAGCTAAAGAGAAATTTTGACAACTCACAGCAACTGTGCAACTTCTCCTTTTGGAAGACATTTTACTAGTAAATGACAACTAACTGACGTTTAAAAGTCATAAGTGCATTATACTACGAGTAAAACACTAAAAGAATGTTTTCTTCTATACTTTGAAGGTAGCGTTTCTCCATTGAAAGAGCAAAACAAGTACGTTTCTCATTCCTTGGTCACCCAATTTCGATACGGGTTTCGAAACAGTTCGCTGTTATGGTTGTCTGTTCATGACAACCATGTGATGCTCTAGCCGCATTGGTAATTAAACGTTAAATGCCAGTTTGGTGTTTTTTGAGAAACCTGTGGCACTGTGGGGCGCCCTGGTTTTACCGAAGTTTAAAGTCCGGGGTAAACCCAAGGCTAATGACGAATATCAGTTAATTGTTAACAGACGTGGTATTTAAAGTGGAATTAACTTTTACTGCGGGCGCAAGAAATTAATTTTAACATTTCGATGTGGAAATTATTAAAAAGTAGTGGTTTTATATTAGAATTTTTGTGCAAACGGCTAGTTGATAGTCTGATTTTGGGGGGATACCCATAACTTAGCCCCCAAATTTAAGGAATGGGGTTCGAAGCATTTTGCTGTCCTAAATACGGGAAAAATAAAGAAAAAAATCTATCTCGACCCGTTTTCGAGATATAAAAAAAAATAGTTAATACTTGACCCGTATCAACTCCAGACAGCAAAATGTTTCGAAACCCCGCCACGACACTGAAAAACTTGAATATTAACAAACCGCCACTATTTTCCGAACATTTCTATATTACCGCCGATCTATTTGTTTATAAATAACGCACGAAAAACACTAATTTGTTTCCAAAATAATCCCGATACCGCGAAATGTCAATTTATTTACCAAAACAAGCTGCACTGGTTTTTAAACGTCAAATGCCAGTTCGGTGTTTTTTGAGAAACCTGTGGCACACTGGGGTGCCCAGGTTTTCCCCCGTTAAAATCCGGTGTAAACTCAGGGTTAATGAAGAATATCAGTTTAATTTTTAACAAACAAATGGGATTTAAATTTACCCTACAGTCGACGCAGTATGCTCCAACAAAATTAATGTTGCATTTAATGACTGCATTAGATTTATTTTCGGTCTGCGTTGACATGAGCACATTTCTAGTTATCGATCCTCAATTCTGGGTTGTCCACTGAGGACTTATCTCTATTTCAGACTTGTTTACTTTCTTCAAAAACTAATTCAGATCAGGGAGCCTGCGTACCTTTACTCTACACATCTGATGTCGAGGCTTCCCGCTTATGGAATTCCCTTCCCTGGAACTGGACTGCTAACCGTCGTCTGAAAAATTAGACCATTTTTAGCACAGGCTCAGACCTTATGGACCAAAACTATTAAAAATTACCTAAAATATCGCACAATTATGTTTAAATTGACGCAAATTAAAAATAATTAAACTTTAAATATCGAACACGTACTTTTTTGTTTTACGAGTATTTGTTGACGTACTTATTCATCCAGTATATATGCAAATGTAAAATATTGTTGCTTAAGTATTTACAACCATAAAAAATGCAAATAAAATAATATTTATTTCCTATATTTATTTTTATAACAATGCTTATAAACTTGTTTTCCTCAACAATTTATACTGGATATTGTCTGTAGGATCTGCAGGACGTACAATTAAGGAAATATTCTTCAGTTTTAAAGGTGTTTTACAGGTCTGCAAAAAGTCCAAAAAGCATACATTATTCCTTGCTGTAAGTAAGATGATAGAAAGAACAATTTATTTTATAAGTTTTTACCAGAAAGCATTCGCTTAAGCCTGGGCTCGCATTTGTATACTCGATTCAATTACGATTTGAGTCGATATCGAGAATTTCGTATTTGGCGACAAGATTTCGAAACCGAGTGTTTGCATCAAATGATAAGGTTGATGTCATAGAGTGTAAATTAAATTTGAAATAAATTGATAGAAAATGTAAGTAAATTTTCTTATTATTATAAGATTGAGCTTATTTTAATTAAATAATTTCCAAATATAAAAGAAGACTTAAGTGTAACAGTTTAAATTGCCAGTCGAATCGAAATTCGATTCGTTTCGACCAACTGGATCGAATGCCCAAATATGGATCCTCTTTGCCAATGCTTTTGATTCGCTCCATTCCAACAAGCTGTCACATTCAAAGCTTTCTGTAGTTTCATATTTCAGAGCCGAAAGTTGGCACCAATGAGAAATGTTGAGAAATCTTCAACTTTGTCACAATCGAGTGGAAAGTCAGCTTGCTTGTTTGTACAATCAGAAAGTAAACATCTTCAAAATAAAACACATCACATATCACGCCACGATCATGCGATTTAACGCCGTGCAATTTTTTTCTTTAGGGTTTTGTGAAATACATATCACGATTATGCGAATAAACCAAAACAATTCCTGAGCTCAAGGCCGAGATCCAACGCAAGTCATCGAAAATTTCATGAAAAGAGCAAGGGCCTATCATCAGAGCCGCGGCGGCCATCTACCGGATTTTTTATTCCATATTTAATCGAAACATGTCTACTTTACAATGCAATTTTCCATGACCCAGCGTCTACCTGCCCCATCATTTTCAAACCATCGAATGTCCAGCCCAGCCATCCAACGTGACCACCGTTACCGCCAGGTGACCGGCTAGACATGCCGTCAGCATTTAGAGCTAATAAATCAGGAAAGCCCACCGGGGAGCGCAGCTAGTATTCGTTTAACTTTTGTGATTCACACTTATAAATCTAAAGTCTTAAATAAATTGCTTCTGAAATATCCTTTGGAATTTTATTTTTTTACATTCCTATCGGGGCGTTAATATAATTCATGCGACTCCTGTCTCACAGCGTAATTAGGGGTATTCTTCGGCAAATGCGATAAACTTTTGAAGTAGGTGCAGGATATACTAATGATTTCTGTAGATGCGTACATAGACCCCATTTTACAACCTATTCTGTTTACTATATCTACCGTGGATGAAATTGTTATTTTTGGTTTAGAGATAAATTCTTTTGCAAATTTTCCAAAAATTGCAGATTGCGAAAACTAGACTCTTAACACATATTAGCACCTATTATTTTTATTTGTTCTTTCCCGACGAAATTTACTATTTTAACATCCCTATTTTTAGGCTCGATTTTGCAGCTGACATCTTTTGAAACTCAACATCCCAAAAACAAAATTTATTTACACTTTGTTTACTTTTTTATTGAAAAATGCATAATTAAGAAAAATGAATACCCCATTGTGTAAAGCATCCAAAAAAACAGAAGTACAGGAATTGGAAAATTAGTAATTGCCATAGTGCACTTAGCATTTAGATTAAGGTTACAAAAAAGAATTGCCACAAATATTTTGTGATTAGCGTAACTTCAATTTCAAAAATTTTGGGTTGGAAATAATTTTAAATTTGCACATACAATTGCAAATACTGTTAAGAAGTCTTATGCATTATTTCAGTTATTAATTAATTCACCTTGTGGAGAGTAGCGCGAAAAAGTGTATATTTTATGCTTGAAAGCGCGCAGATGAATATATACTATTTTATACAGAATTCGATACCCTACAAAAAAGGTTTATCCATTTTGTAGAATCTACTACTATTTCCGCTATGTAACGGTAAAAAAAACTATCTCCAAAATTGGAAAAATGTTCTGACAGTTTAAATAATTTCGGACGAATCGATTTGCAGCAAGAAATAGTTTTTTTGGATCATCAAGAAATAACGCACGTCTGGCTTACAGTACTGAATTAATGGTAAAGATGATAAAAAGTCGAGGGAGTACGTAACCCTCAGAAGGATTGAACCTGTGATCCACGAGACTATAAAACGGCGTGTTACCCACTGGGCCACATATCATATTTGCAGAGGTATTTTATTTGTAGTTAAAAAGTCTTCCAGTGAATATATTCCAAATAACCGACTGCCAGTTAATAACAAAGCTTAACACATCATGGTACGAAGCTCAACTAAATTTAGCCCAAAATTGTCAGTTAAACGTGTCGGTCATTGACATATAAGACGCTGCTAACACGCGTCTGAAAAACGACACCATTTTTAGCACAGGCTCAATCCTCATGGGCCAAAAAAATATACGCGAAAATACTGCACAATTTATTAAAATAGAAGCAAATAAAAAATTGAACTGTCACAAACCGTTTTCTCTTACATCTCGTTTAATTTTGAGTTTTTTCACAAAAATGTTGCTCGCGGCAATCAGCTGGGGACTTATGAATAATAAAGATAGATATAAAAACCATTGTTTCTGCTTTTGTCTAATCTTCATATTTCACGTATTTGCCATCTGCTTGTCATTGTAAAATTATTCTAACAGCTGATTGCAACGGAAAATAATTTAAGACATGGGACATTTCACGTGAAGCGGACAGGGAAAAAAAAGTGAGGTTCTGAAAATCTACCACATTCGGCCCATTTGTACTTCTAGTAGGTATGAATGTGTACGCAAAATATTTTTTTTGTATAGTGTATATTTACCAAGTTATAGGTTTCTAAAGAATGGTCGTTGATTGGTACTACAATTTATTGAAAGTAATTTTTCGAATATAACAAATTTACTATAAAATATTTAACATAGCGATACATGTTAAAAATATACTGTTCTTTTTGAAAGTAAAAAAAATATTGAAAAATTATTTTTTTTCATATCTAAAACCGGAAGTAAAGTTTTCAAACCAGAATTACAGTCACTTCGACCATTTTTTTTTTCTTTCAAAATATAGCTTAAAGAATAATAAAAGTACACTAGAAAATTTAAAATGGGATCTCTATTAGTTTAGGAGTTACATTGAATAATATACACCCGCGTCGCAAGGGGCGTCATTATGTAGCGCTTGCTTAGATCGGTTGGTGTGCGTCAAACAAAATGGCTTGTTATTATCACTGTGATTAAACAGTTAAAACATTATAAAACAACATTATAGCAACACAAGAACTGTTTATTTAGTAATTTTAACAATTTTACAATGGGAATCTATGGCAGAACTGGTCCTCTTTATAAGAAGGCCTCCGGTTGTTGGAATGAAGCTGTGAAACTTTTTGGTTCCTGGAATGGTGACTGTACACGCAAATAGATTTAATTTTGTGAATCTGTTTTATTACAAAGAAGATTTTAATGCCGATGCAGAGTTGCATTTTCATGCAACATCTCATGGAAAGGGGCCATGCGATGGTCTAGGGGGGAATCTGAAACGATTAGCTGCGCGTGCAAGTTTACAGTTACCTCCAAGTAAAGCAATTACAACGCCAATTCGATTATATGAATGGGCAAAATCATGTTTAAAACAAACCGCCATTTATTTCTCATCTAAAGATTAAATAGAACGTCAGAGAATTTTTTTGGAACCCCGGTTTGCGTCTACAGTCACCATTCCAGGAACCAAAAAGTTTCACAGCTTCATTCCAACAACCGGAGGCCTTCTTATAAAGAGGACCAGTTCTGCCATAGATTCCCATTGTAAAATTGTTAAAATTACTAAATAAACAGTTCTTGTGTTGCTATAATGTTGTTTTATAATGTTTTAACTGTTTAATCACAGTGATAATAACAAGCCATTTTGTTTGACGCACACCAACCGATCTAAGCAAGCGCTACATAATGACGCCCCTTGCGACGCGGGTGTATATTATTCAATGTAACTCCTAAACTAATAGAGATCCCATTTTAAATTTTCTAGTGTACTTTTATTATTCTTTAAGCTATATTTTGAAAGAAAAAAAAGAAAAAAAAATGGTCGAAGTGACTGTAATTCTGGTTTGAAAAGTTTACTTCCGGTTTTAGATATGAAAAAAAATAATTTTTCAATATTTTTTTTACTTTCAAAAAGAACAGTATATTTTAAACATGTATCGCTATGTTAAATATTTTATAGTAAATTTGTTATATTCGAAAAATTACTTTCAATAAATTGTAGTACCAATCAACGACCATTCTTTAGAAACCTATAACTTGGTAAATATACACTATACAAAAAAAATATTTTGCGTACACATTCATACCTACTAGAAGTACAAATGGGCCGAATGTGGTAGATTTTTAGAACCTCACTTTTTTTTCCCTGTCCGCTTCACGTGAAATGTCCCACATATGGTTGTGGTGAGTTGATGAGTGGTGGGAGTTGGCGGACAATTTATAATAGCTCTCGTGAGTGCAAGTGGCGGCTTATATTGGTATGTATGAGAAATATAAGGTTAGATAAAGGCCAGAGATCGGCAAAAAAATAATATTTCTCTTTCGATTTTTCAATTTGTAAACAATTTCTAATTGCAACATTGAAATTATCAACTATTCAAAAATTAATAATCATCGTTCTATAATTTTCCATTGCACAAATAATCAGTAATTGGTCAGGCAAACATTTATGAATACCCAAATACCGATAATTTGCCCTCCAAATATTGCGATTATTCAAGCAATCGGTAATCTATGGGCCAGGAATTCGAGAATACTCAACTAGTCAGCAATTTTCTGTGAGAAATTTCTGATTACTCCAGCAGTCGGTAATCCATGGCCAAGAAAGTCGAGTATACTCAACTAATCTTTAATTTGCTGTGAGAAATTTCTGGGTACTCTAGCAATCGGTAATTCATGGGCCAGAAATTCGAGAATACTCAACTAGTCAGCAATTTTCTGTAAGGAATTTCTGATTACTCTAGCAATCAGCAATCCATGGGCCAGAAATTCTAGAATACTCAACTAGTCAGCAATTTTCTGTAAGAAATTTCTGATTACTCTAGCAATCGGTAATCCACTGGCCAGAAATTCGAGAATACTCAATTAGTCGGTAATTTTCTGAACCACATTCTTGATTACCCTAGTTTTCGGTAATTTATTGACTAGAAATTTGAAAATACCCATTTTCGTGTGATGTATGATATGTTAGGAATTCCGTATCGCATTAGTCATGTGATATGTGACATAACTGTATGTTATGTTTGACAAAGCACATACAGTGCTGTGCAAAACATTTGCAACTAAAATCATAGTTTATTACAGATCATTATAAAATTTCCTAAACCACTCATACCAAAAAAAGTTTTACAGTGCATTATTCTTTATTATGTTTAGTTTCCAGATATAACAATAGCAGAATGTAATATCCCATGATAAGGGAGCAATATCCAGTTTTTTATTAAACGTAACAATTTTGCCTGTGCAAAACATTTGTAACTTTATATATCAACAAATACTTTTCTCGGAATAAATGAGAATTGGCAGTACTTTGTTAGTTAAATGTTATTTACTATTCCATATATGAGCCGTTTATTTTGAAAGTGGCTTAAGTCCAAATGATCATAAAGACTATTTTACTTTACAAGAATATAGAAAAATAGTCTTTATGATCATTTGGACTTAAGCCACTTTCAAAATAAACGGCTCATATAGTTAATAAAAAATAATAATAATAATTTTCTATTCCGATCCAACTACTGCAGGGCATATAATCCAGTCTGTCGGTCAGGTCCATGCGCGGAAGTGTATTATTAAAATATTTTTTTTCCTTTAAACGCAATTAAACTAAAAGTTCGTAAAATGGGAGTAATTAATTTTACAACGAAATAAAAAACCGAATAAAATAGCTAAATCCACCATATCCAGAATTATAAGCAGTTTTAAAAAGACTGGGAGTATTGAAAATATTCAAAAATGGTGGTAGACCAAGGAAAACGACAAAGGCTGATGATCGTAGAATTTAAATTTTAAGTAAATCTCGGCCTTTCCTCAGTTCAAGGTACTTAGGTAAAAAACGAATAAAACCTGTATGTGGAACCTTCGACAGTAAGAAGACGAGCCATTGAAATCGATCTTAAGACCTACAGGCCAGCGAAAAAGCCACTACTTTCCGAAAAAAATGGCTGAGCTCGACTTGTCTTTGCTCAAAGTCATTTAGAATGGCCCCTAGAAAAATGGAGAACTGTCCTTTTTTCGGATGAGTGTTTAACTTTAAGTTTAACTTAGTGGGGCTAGATGGAGGGCATAAAGTAGGACGACCGACGAACAAACGACTAAATCCGCGATAAACTGTGGTAACTGTGAAGCATGGAAGTGGTAGACTTCTTCAGGCTTGGTTTTCGCAGCAAAACATTGAAGTTTTGAATTGGCTCGCATAGTCCCCAGATCTCAACCCCATAGAAAAGCTATGGCAATTGGTTAAGAAGAATATGAGGGGTCAATTTTACAACAACCGTTACGAACTCTTTAATGGTATAAAAAAGGCTTGGAATGATATAACTTCTTTACGTATTGAGTCGCTATTTAATTCTATGCCAAGAAGATACGCAGCAGTTATTGTAAATTAAGGCTATTCAATAATAATGATAATATATATTTCAAGTCGCCAACATTGTTAATGCCAAGGAGTTGCAAATGTTTTGCACAGTCAGTTTTGTATCTTAGTATGAAAAAACGAATATTTCTCCTTCTTTATTGAAAAGTTATCTTTAGTTTTTTTAATATTCTTAAATTAGATATAATAAAGAATAAAATACTGTATTAGCTTTTTTGTTTTTAAGAATTTAAGGTTTGTTGTAGTAAGACATAGAAAATTGGGGTTTTATTTGCAAATGTTTTGCACAGCACTGTATAACAAATCACATATAATATGTTTGCACATACAGTTATGTTATTTGTAATATGTGATGTGTCGCATAACATATGTTACATATAATGAATATGCGGGGAACGCACATAACATTTCCCATATGACATGTCATGTCACATACAATGAATATGAGATTTGTAAGTTAATGAAGCACATATTTATATATCACATATATTTTGTGACAAATCACATATTACGTTTAAGCACATACCACATGTTCCCTATGGCTATGATATATGACGAAGAGTGTAAGTTGTATGTTGTATACAATATAGGTATAGGTCTTTTCGTTGGCATGAAAATCGGTGGCACCCCAGGGCGCACTGGTGCGCCCTGAGAACTGTCAAAAAACACGGGGCAGCCCAGTGCTTTTCACTCCAGCGAACAGCTTATTAAAAAGGAGAACTGTCATCTGGCCTTTTACACAAAAATTATGAAATAAACCCACTACTTTTTCATGTTCACATCGAAATGCTCAAATTAATTTGTTGTGCCCGCAACAAGAGTTAAGTCCACTTTAAATACCGTATCTTTTAACAACATTAAACTGATAACCGTCATTTACCCTGAGTTTTTATCTGGGGTAAAACCAGGGTGCATCAGGACGCCCCAGGTTTCTCAAAAAACACAGAACTGTCGCTTGACGTTTAAAAACCAGTGCAGATAGGGCGCACTGGGGTGCCACAGGATTGCCAACGAACATACCTTATTATACAACATACACGTACACAACAAATATCACATGTGACAACGGCACATGACAACTGACGCACAACAGATGACGTGACACGATATGTGACAGCACGGTTATCAAATTGTACGATCGAAGCCGGATTTCCAGTTAGATGCAGGGAGTTTAAGGAAGCATTATTAATGTTTCATACAATGCAAATATAGCGACTGTCCACTTTGTTAAATAAAATTCTGATGCGAATCAGCCAATTTTATGGTGGTTTTTTACCTTTAGCTGGAAGTTTACAAGCGACGGTCCGATTTCTACCCGTCTTATAAGTAATATTCAAGTTAGTGACACAAAAGGATTGCTTTTTATTTCACAAATGAATAGTACATTCTTCTTTTCTGCTTTGATCTTTCGACGTCGACCTCCATGGACAGTTTTTGCAGTCATTATAATTTTTTCTTAAAGTCTTGAAGCGACGGATTCGTCTATACTATATTGCTCATTATATGGTTTTATGGTTTAGGCTATTTGCAATATCGCCAATGAAACTCTTCTTCGTCCACTACACCACTGATCTCCTGTCATCTTTAAAAATATGTTTTTCTGCATAGGCCCTTTTAGTCCGAGAGCTGACTGCAAAAAACCTAGCCAATAAAGTAACAGGATGAAATGTGTTTTATATGTTAGTACCAACAGTGCTCGTAACAAAATGCATGGTGTGCCTACGCAGAACTTGTGCACAAATTTGCTATGAGCCTTTTCAGGACGCAAATTTGGGACTGCAACTTTACCTATCGAGTAACAGCTTGAAATTATTTTTAAAATTTTGCATTTACCGAGTTAAACAAAAATATATTGGTGTGCCTCATTAAATCTTGTGCTAATACCTTGGCACACCATTTTTTTTAATTTTTTTTTAGGCACGCTACTGTACCTATCGAGTAACAGCCTCAAACTGCTATCAAATTAAAGTTTAAACATTGTATTATTAGAAAAAAAAAGTGTGCCACGTCTAAGCCTGTGCCAAATATCTGGCACACCACTTTCAATTTTCAGTCTTACAGCCGGCCCATGACGAGAGTACGTCATTTCTTCGCTCAGACCAGCTACCCCACCACATCATTTTCCATCCTGCGCATGAGCAGAACATTCTAAATCGTATGGCTAGTCTTAACGAAGAAAGAACGTACTCTCTTTTTATTTTAATCCGACTATATCTTATGCTATTATTAATACAACCTATTACAGAAGTATTTAGGGATAAAATAATGATTATCCAATAAACAATTATGATTTAAAAAAATATTCTTTATTCATTTGGATATTTTAAAAATTAAATATCCATAATACTATAAAAAAATTTCTTATACATACTATTATTAAATTAATAAAAACTTACATATGTAGAAACACAACATACAGAGTGATCCAAAAGTATGGAAACGGCTAAATAACTTTCGAGGAATGCATTTTGGAGAAAAAAGTTTTAGACAAAAGTCTTAGGAATTTTCCCTGGCTATTCAATGGTGGCCGTAGATTTGACCTTGACCATGGCCTTGAAGGTAATTTCAAGGTCAAGTCGATTTTTTTAGATTGGAACCCATATTTTCGACAACGGAAATGAAAAGAGCGGAAAATTTTACGTCCGACTGTGATCTTAACCATGACCTCGAAGGTCATATCAAGGTCAATATGGCTCTTTAAAAGGGAACCTGCATTCTTACTGCGTATTTGGAAAGAGCGGAAGTTTTGCGTCAAAATGTGACCTTGACAACAACCTTGACCATGACCATGACCTCGAAGGTCATATCAAGGTCAAGGTGTTTTTTTGAAGGGGAAAACATATTTTTGGCAAAGTAAATGGAAAGATTATGACCTTGACCATTACCTCGAAGGGAACGTACAATTTTCCGCTCTTTCCATTTCCGTGGCCAAAAACGTGGTTTGCCCTTCAAAAAACCATCTTGACCTTGACATAACCTTCGACGCAAAACTTCTGCTCTTTCCAAATCCGCAGTACCAATAGTATGGGAGCCCAAGCGGGGATTTTGGTTCTTACTCGAGCGCGTCAGAAAATCATATGGGGAGAAACTTTGCACCCTGTAATGTACCCCTACCATATATGAACCCTTAATACAGGGGAGTGCGATGAGGGCAGCCCGTCAGATTAGTAAAAAAAAATCGATCCTCAGAAAAACTCGAGCGCTTCAGATTAAGAACAGGTAAGTTAAGTACATCCAGAAAAGTGTATATTTCAATAATCTGACAATTTGAGCGTGGCATAAAGAAATGGGCGAGTCACAAAGTTGTAAAAAAAAACGTCACCTTGAAATACTCGAGCGCGATTGAATTTTTTTTTTATTTTGAAGGAAATTCTATCAGGATCACGAAAACCATATAATCTGACGGTTTTCATGGGGCGATGTAGCTAAAACCATCGATAAAGGCTGAGCGTACAGATGCTGACAACCAAAGAGTATCTATTAACAAAAGGGGACACTCGTGAAGTTTTCCTTATCTTTTTTCGACCTTGGTACCGTTACAGGAACGAAGTGGAAATTTCTGCTAGAAATAGGTAGTAATAAAGAAGGCATAGGTGAGAGAAAGACAAAAATTTGGGGCGAAAAGTGGAACACTCCTGCAGGGTGCACCTCACAAAAATTTTTTATCACAAAACTTTTCTATGAACACATTACACGCTGCCTTTTCCACAGCCACACACCAAACACATTATATTATGCTTATCGATCATTTATCTAAAGCACATTTTATTTTATTTTATTAATTCCGTCTAAAAAAGCACTTTTTCACTTAAAAACTTTTAAGCTTTTATATAAATAAATGATTGAATTTCTTATATATAAATGTGTGTACATATCTTTTTTATTACATCTCGTAATAAACAAAAGAAACTAAAAAAAAATTTATTTGAAAACTCTCACATTAATAATTTTTCAAATTGTCAAATTACCAATACTCCTCTATATAATTGTCAGATTATCACTTAGGGCGACTAAGACTGAACCCTTTGTATAAAATTCTGACGCACTGGAGTATTTCCAGGTAACTGTTTTTTTTAACATTTTCAAAAATCAATCATGAGTTTTGGTCCCGTCCAAATCGTCAGCTATTGAAATAGGGGACTTTTTTGAGTTCAATTGCTAATCCCTTTCAATATCTGACGTGATCGAATAACTTTTTTTTGTTTTGTTTTTTTATCCCTTTTTACAGCCACCCACCACTATTTAATCGTCAGATTAATATCTATCGGTTATCAGAAAGACAAAGCAGGTATACACTATGAATGTCTGACGCGCTAGAGTATTTCCATGTGACTGTTTTTTTTGTTACATTTTTAAAAATTTTTACACGCTCTTTTCCCCACTAAAATGGAAAACTTAACATAAACTTTTTTTCGTTTTAGAACCTATTCTTCACAATCCAATAGGTCCCTATAACGCTCTAGTAACTGCAAATTTAGTATCCCGGGCTCCCCTACTACAATGCAGGTTCCCTTTTAAAGAGCCATATTGACCTTGATATGACCTTCGAGGTCATGGTTAAGATCACAGTCGGACGTAAAATTTTCCGCTCTTTTCATTTCCGTGGTCGAAAATATGGATTCCAATCTAAAAAAATCAACTTGACCTTGAAATGACCTTCAAGGCCATGGTCAAGGTCAAATCTACGGCCACCATTGAATAGCCAGGGAAAATTCCTAAGACTTTTGTCTAAAACTTTTTTCTCCAAAATGCATTCCTCGAAAGTTATTTAGCCGTTTCCATACTTTTGGATCACTCTGTATGTTGTGTTTCTACATATGTAAGTTTTTATTAATTTAATAATAGTATGTATAAGAAATTTTTTTATAGTATTATGGATATTTAATTTTTAAAATATCCAAATGAATAAAGAATATTTTTTTAAAATCATAATTGTTTATTGGATAATCATTATTTTATCCCTAAATACTTCTGTAATAGGTTGTATTAATAATAGCATAAGATATAGTCGGATTAACCCTTATGTTCATACCCAACTTTACCAACACTATTTAGCACCCGGGGTACCCGGGTACCCATGCTCGGTATTATTGAATTTTTTTATATTTTAGTAAAAAAAAATAATGTAAAATAAATATTTGTTCTTGTTGTTTCTAAAAACTGGCCAGTTTACACGAGAAACTTATATTTATTTTTAATATCTACCTCTGAAACAAACAATATGTCAGAGGGACCCTTATTTTATTACGGTCCTTATAACCGGCGCGGATGTTTTTCAGGTCCCTTCTTAGAAAAGATAATTAGACATTTGTTCTTTATGATCTTATTTTTCTATTTTAATCTTACATTATAAATCGGCGCCTGTCGCTGTAACACTTGTAATATACAGTAATATTAAATATTAAAGTAAGTTTAAGACATGGGTAACCTCAGGTAGTAGATGCGATTTCTATTATTCGGGGTAGAGCAGATGCTCTCTAAGTCAGAAGGAATGTTAAGGTTATTTCTAACATTTCTACAGTGTATTAAAGGCAAAGAGAGTTTAATATGCTTTGAGTTTCCGGCTGATTCAGACGTGTTAGTCAAATTCTGAGTGGATTGAAAGAAATATAATATGGAAGAACTATCTCGAGCAGATTTTGCTAGGTAAGTAAACTTCACATATGTGAAATATTTGTAAATTTTTTAATTCTAATTTTGTGTAATTTTGATATAATTTGAAATAATCTAATTTTTAACCTATAAAATAATATAATACTTGTATCTTTAGAATGAGTGCCGCAGAGAAAGATGCTTATTTGAAAACGATGTTCAGTGAAGACGAAAGTGATTCAAACGGACTGTCTGATAGTGATGACGAAGACTGGGTTCCGCAATCCATTGCAAATCTTCCAGTTTCGGACAATGATTCAGATAATGAATGTGCACAATTTGCTGATGATACAGAAGAAAATGTCCTCGAGCATGAAGAAGACGAGAAAGAGGATGAATGTGAAAATAGTGAGAGTGAGGATGATGATGAAGTAGAAAGCGCAGAGCCAACAGGTAGTACTTATTTTTTTGCTGATTATAATGGAAATGATAATTTTTGTCTGCAAATATTAAATTCATATTGTAATAATTACAAATACTAGGATCAGCAACTAACAGTTTTATTGCGAAGGATGGAACTGAGTGGAAAGAGACAGCACCACATCAACATCAGGCCAGCGTTCAAAATGTTTTACGTCAACGAAGTGGGCCTCATCGAAGTACAGAAACACTGTCGATGAGTGACACGTTCAAAAAAATATTCACAGAAAACATGGTGAATATTTTTGTCCGGCACACAAACAAAAAAGCATTGGCTACCTATGCAAATTACAATGCAACTCACCCGAATGCTCAACGTCAATGGAAGCCTGTAACGATGTCGGAAATTTACTCATTTTTCGCCGTTTTGATTTGTGCTGGTGCCAATAATTCCAATACAGACCATACCTCTGACATGTGGCATTCCAACTCATATCCATTATATCGCGCGACAATTGGACTTAACAGATTCCACAACATTATGAGATTCCTAAGATTTGATGATAATAATACTCGCAGTCAACGCAAGAAAGAAGATAAGGCAGCTCCAATCCGCGATTTATGGACAATGATGAATGCAAATTTATCTGAAATGTATAGGCCTACAGCAAATTTGACCATTGACGAACAGTTATATCCTGTTGCGAGTGCTATCTGCAGGTGCGAAGCGTGATTAAACAAAAACCAACTCTCGATTCAGAATAAGAATTTATTCAATAGATCTCCTTGTTACAGGGTGCAGGCGAACAGGCGACGACAGACTCAAAACTGTACAAGTTAGTGCTTAGCGTCCGATTCACAAAAGGAGAGTTTAAGTACTGCCAACAACAACTAAGTTTATATAGAACCCTGAAATTGCTCTTCTCAACACCCCCCCTCAATTAAAAGGGTTCAGCAAAAGTACAAATTGATGATTACAATTCAAAAGTTATGTTAATGATTACAATTCAACAAAAATAAAATTAGAAATTCAACGGCATCAATCAGTTGAGGTTTAATGCCTTTTGGAACTTATAGGCTCTACACCAAGAAGAGCTCTAAATTTTTTAAATGAATTTCTGGGTAGTCCTTTCGTAAGAATATCGGCTTTCTGCTCGTTCGATTGAATGTATTTTACGTCGATACTCTTACTCATCGCGAGATCCCTGATGAAGTGATATTTAACGTCTAGGTGTTTCATCCTGCCGTGTTCATATTTGCTCAGTAGGTGGATGCAGGATTGATTATCCTCATACATCACTGTCGGTTCCTCACAGGTGATATGTAGGTCTCGAATGAGATTTCTGAGCCATACTAATTCTGCTGCAGCACTCGCCAGTGCTACGTATTCAGCCTCGGTAGAGGACAGAGCTACTGTGCTCTGTTTTTTCGTCGTCCAGCATACTACGTTTCCGTAAACCTGGAGCATAAATCCAGTAGTCGATTTTCTATCAGCTGATCCTGCCCAATCAGAATCTGCATAGGCTTCAAGCACGGGGGCTTTCTGGGTCCGGTAGACAAGGCCATAGTCCTGGGTTTGCTTCAAGTATCGCAGAATCCGCTTTGCCTCGACCCACTGCTTTTCAGTTGCATTGCTCTGAAATTGACTGTAAAAATTAAGGGCAGCACTGAGATCAGGTCTGGTATTTAACATTAAGTACATTAAACAGCCAATCAACTCGCGATATGGCTTTTTATCGATGATACATTCCGCAGATTCTTCTTCCTCGATTTGAGTTTTTACCTCCATCGGCGTTTCTGCTCCTTTGCATTCCTGCATTCCAAATCGTGTTAACAGTTTCCCAATATAAGCAGACTGAGAGAGTGTCATCTGGTTTCCACTTCTCCTGATGCTGATACCTAGGAAGCTTCGAAGTTCACCCAAATCAGACATGGAAAATTCTCCCTCTAGAGCAGTTTTGACCTTTTTCAATTCCTTTTCGTCGTTCCCAGCTAAAATTATATCGTCCACGTAGAGCAATAGGTAAACTTTGATTGAGTCGGTTTTCCTGATGTAAAGACACCGGTCATGGGAAGATTGCTCAAAATGAATTCCTTTTATGAACAAATCAAAACGCTCATTCCAGACCCGTGGGGCTTGCTTCAGTCCGTATATTGAGCGATTTAACTTACATACACATCCGTTTCCGCCCTTGATCCCGTCCGGAACTTTCATGTATATAGTTTCTTCGAGGTCCCCGTGAAGAAAGGCGTTCTTCACGTCCATTTGTATTGCCTGAAGTTTTTCCTCGTTAATTACTGATAAGAGCGTTCTAACAGTAGTGAGCCTTGCCACTGGTGCATAAACTTCATCGTAGTCGATGCCTCGTACCTGCGAACACCCTTTTACAACGAGTCTTGCCTTGTATCTCTCAGGATTTCCTTGTGGGTCTCTTTTTAATCGAAATATCCACCTGCTGTTGATTGCTCTTTTCCCTGCTGGTAATTTGGTGAAAGTCCAAGTGTTATTTTCTTCGAGTGCACGAATTTCTTCCGACACGGCTTTATACCAGTCCGAGCTATCGTCACGTCCAGCGATGTCGTGATAGTTTGATGGTACATTGTCAACAAAAGCCTCCGCATTCAGTGCCAAGACAGTAAATTCCCTGAGGTATGCAGGCGTTTTTCTTTCCCGTGTAGAACGTCGTGGTGTGCTTATCTGATTTGGAGACTTAGGATCAAACGAGTCTCTTTCCGATGCGTCCTTCCAATCGTCATCTTCATCTTCTTCTGCTTTCTCCTCAGAATCCTGTTCTTCCGGTTCCTCTACCCTTGTCTCGTCAGCATTCCAGTCTGCCGTAGTTACGTCATCATAGGGAGAAGGAAACGTCGACTCATCGAAGATTACATCGTGTCCAACCACTATTTTTCGTCCCTCTGGTACCCAAAGTCTGTAGCCGTTTGGAGCGTAGCCCAGTAGAATGCATTTTTGTGTTCGTGTGTCGAATTTCCTTGGGTTTAATTGCTTTGGAATGTGAAGATATCCCAAACAGCCGAAAATACGTAGATTTTTTAAGTTAGGTTTTGAACCGAACCACATTTCCGCTGGAGTGCAATCCTTGATTGCTTCCGTCGGTGAGCGGTTTATTAAACATACCGCCGTGACTGCTGCTTCCGACCAAAAAGACTTCGGCAGATTACAGTGCAATAACATGCACCGAGCCTTCTCCACTATTGTCCTGTTTAGCCTTTCTGCGACCCCATTTTGCTCCGGCGTATATGGGACAGTGTACTCAACTTGAATTCCTTTCTTTTCAAAGTATTCTATCATTTCCTTCGCGATGTACTCTCGGCCATTGTCACATCTGAAGCGCGATATCTTAAGGTTGAAGTGAGCTGTGGCCATAGCTTCATACTTTCTGAAAAAACGGAAAACATCAGATTTTGATTCAATTGGATAGGCAACAGTAAAGTGGGTGCAATCATCAATAAATGTCAGAAGATACTTCTTTTGGTCGTGAGATTCTGGGTTGACTGGTCCGAGCAGATCACTATGAATGAGCTGAAGCGGCCTTTTAGCTCGTTGACGTTTTACATTGTGTGGGAGTTTTGATTGTTTTCCTCCTACGCAGATCTCGCAAGGTGTCGACGTGCTTTTCTTCGAGGTTATGTTTATTCCATCGACGATCCCTGACAATTTTTGGAGTCCACTTTTTCCTATATGCCCGAGTCTATGGTGCCAAAGTACCGCAGTTCCATCGACGTCGCTGAGGTTAGCTGCCTCGATGTTATTTAGAATTTCGAGCTCGTACAATTTATTCCGGCGTTGTGCCACCGCGATGATTTTGTCATCTTTGAGAATTTTTCCGCAGCCTTCCTTGAAAATTACTGCAAATCCGTGCATCTCAAGTTTTCGGACCGACAACAGATTCATTTCCAAGCCTTTTACGACTAGGACCTTTGAAATAACAATATCGTATATTTTGTTTCCAACGACAGATTTACCTCGAATTTCTCCAGAAGTTTCCGCTGTCAGCGTCACTCCAGATTTTGCAATTTTTATACTCACAGGATAATCCAATTTTTTAATATTGGTTACGTACTTGCTGCTTTTCACTAGATGTTCGGAGGCTCCTGAGTCTAAACACCAAAACGTGCTCTGCATCTTTCCACCAAAAAAGGCCGAGAAACTGTATTCATTGGAACTTCCATTCTCATCACTTCCCGATGTGCTTCCAGTTGCTACGTTTGCTTTTCGGTTTGCGTTGTACTTTTGTTTGCTCTCGGTTTTGTTTTTCCAGCACTGCGATCTGTAATGTCCCTGTTTTCCACAACCGTGACATCTAAATCCAAATTTAGGATTCTTCTGTTTGGCTCTTCCTTCCGGTGTTGCAAATGCTAGCGGTGGTTGCATTTCGACTTTGCCCTTTGTTTCCTTACTTTGCTTTTTCATGTCTTCGTCACGCAAACGAGTCCTTACGAAGCTCAGAGTGAGATTTTTCGCGCTGAGCGTTTCGAGTGCCGTTACAACGGAATCATACTCGCTGGGCATCGTTAAGAGCAAATGACACACGATGTCGCCTTCCTCCAATTTCGCGCCGGTTGACCGCAAATCGCGCGTGATGCGATCGAATTTTTGGAAATGCGATTCGAGCGTCTCTTTTGCAGGGTTATATTTCATTGACAGCAGTTCTTTTCTGAGTAATAATTGACCTGCCAAGCCTTGCCTTTCGAATGTACTTTCCAGCTCTTTCCATATTTCGTAAGCTGTGTCTTTGTCTTTTATATACTCCAAGTGACTATCGGCCACTCGTTGAACGATTTGCGACTTGCACTTTTTATCATACCTTTTCAACTGGTCCTTTTTCCTCGTCTTCTCCTGTGGTGTTGCATTTGTTGCATCAACGCTTTGAAGAGAGTTGTTCAACGGCTCGTCTAGAATTTCCAGGAGATCGAGTTCGTCAAGCAATGTTTGCATCCGAAATTTCCAATTAGAATAGTTTGTCCCGTCGAAAAGTGGAACCTTAGTTATGTCGTCCGCCATGTTAGAGAGCACAGAAAAAACACGTGTTGCCTGCAGGTCAATTTACGTACTCACAAGAAACTCGAGAAGCTATTCCGAATCGCGACCTTATCTCGCTGGGCCCATAACCTGTTGCGAGTGCTATCTGCAGGTGCGAAGCGTGATTAAACAAAAACCAACTCTCGATTCAGAATAAGAATTTATTCAATAGATCTCCTTGTTACAGGGTGCAGGCGAACAGGCGACGACAGACTCAAAACTGTACAAGTTAGTGCTTAGCGTCCGATTCACAAAAGGAGAGTTTAAGTACTGCCAACAACAACTAAGTTTATATAGAACCCTGAAATTGCTCTTCTCAACATATCCTTTTCGAGGTCGTACAGGATTCACCCAATATCTGCCTTCAAAGCCAGCGAAGTATGGTATAAAAATCTGGTGGATTTGTGATGCTGAAAACGCGTATCCTTTACATGGTATTATTTACACCGGTAAAACGAATGATACTCGTGAAAAAAACCAAGGAGAGAGAGTAGTAAAAGAACTAGCATCTCTGTACCGAGGAAGTGGAAGAAATATCTGCATGGATAATTTTTTTACAACTCTACCCCTTGCAAAGCACTTGCTATCGTGGAATCTAACCATTGTTGGTACAATTAAAAAAAATAAACCATACATACCTAGTATCATGGCAGCAAATAAATTGAGAGAACAATATTCTACAGTTTTTGGTTTTCATGAGAAAGTTACGATGTGTTCTTATGTACCAAAAAAAAACAGAGCGGTAATTTTAATATCAACCATGCATACGGATACAGCTGTGAGTGACAATACAAAAAAAAAACCGGAAATGATTAATTAATACAATAAATATAAAATTGGCGTGGACACCATGGATCAACTGGTTAGGAGATATACAACCCAGCGTCGATCTTCAAGATGGCCAGTAGCAATGTTCTTTAACATGTTGGACATCGCTTCACTCGCGACATATTTAATTTATTATGAAAATAATAAAATGCTCACAAAGAAAACAACGGAACGACGTCTTTTTTTGCGCAAACTAAGTGAGGAACTTGCTAAGCCAATTATTGAAGCACGCATGACAAATCCTCAGGTAATGCGCAACTACACCACAAGAATTGCTGTTGAAAGCATTATAGGCCGTCAAGTAGCAGTTATCGCAGAAAATCCTGGACCATCAGTTGAGCGAGATTCAACAGGAAGGAAGAAAATCACGGGATCCTGTCATATTTGTTATAAAATGACGATCAAAAGACGAAGGAAAACGCGCAAGAGCTGCAGTGAATGCGAATTGCCAGTTTGCGATGAGCATTCAAAAAATATTATTAAATGTTTTGAATGTAATCAATGACATTATTTATAAACATATATTATTGTTGTATCATGTCTTTTTCAGTAAATAAATATTTTAATACCTTAAAAAAAAATTTTTTTGCATGTATTCGGCTTCATTATTGACGTGGGTACCCGGGTACCCGGGTGCGAATGCAACGATGGCTCCAGTTAAGCTCAATTTTTGGTTTAAAAAAAAAAATAAAAAAGAAAAAAATTCATAATTCTGTTGCTAAAGACCTAAATAACGACGATCTGGGAGATTAAAATGAAATTTAAATTTTTTCCCAGTTTTTTTAATGAAAATATAGCTCGGTGGGCACCCGGGTACCCGGGTATGAACATAAGGGTTAAAATAAAAAGAGAGTACGTTCTTTCTTCGTTAAGACTAGCCATACGATTTAGAATGTTCTGCTCATGCGCAGGATGGGAAATGATGTGGTGGGGTAGCTGGTCTGAGCGAAGAAATGACGTACTCTCGTCATGGGCCGGCTGTAAGACTGAAAATTGAAAGTGGTGTGCCAGATATTTGGCACAGGCTTAGACGTGGCACACTTTTTTTTTCTAATAATACAATGTTTAAACTTTAATTTGATAGCAGTTTGAGGCTGTTACTCGATAGGTACAGTAGCGTGCCTAAAAAAAAATTAAAAAAAATGGTGTGCCAAGGTATTAGCACAAGATTTAATGAGGCACACCAATATATTTTTGTTTAACTCGGTAAATGCAAAATTTTAAAAATAATTTCAAGCTGTTACTCGATAGGTAAAGTTGCAGTCCCAAATTTGCGTCCTGAAAAGGCTCATAGCAAATTTGTGCACAAGTTCTGCCTAGGCACACCATGCATTTTGTTACGAGCACTGTTGGTACTAACATATAAAACACATTTCATCCTGTTACTTTATTGGCTAGGTTTTTTGCAGTCAGCTCTCGGACTATTTACTCAATAGCTCAGTTGGTAACGCGATGCGTTGACTGCGAGCCAGCAGGGCGCTAGAGAGTGTGGGTTCGATTCCCACGAGAAACCCTGGTCACAAAAAGTGGTATCACAATGGCCTTAGTGTGTCTTCGGACAGCCACATCAATCTACATCTACATATCTAGGCTATTTACTCGATTTCTCATATGCTCTAAAGGACAAACTAAAGCACATAAAACTTGTTGTGCAGCACGGTTCCAATTATCTAACAGTTAACACATAATCTATACACGGATCGAGGATATTAGAAAAGATCGGAAAATTTGTTCACACCACTTTGAGTATTTAGTATTTTTAAGAATTTTACCTTTTATTACAGCAATCTTCTGAGCTTACTGCAATATCTTTTTGTGTTTATGAAGAAGGATGAAAGAAGATAATTTGTGTGAATTTTATTCTGAAGCGAAGCATACTTTGGTTCTTCTTCAAAGAAAACTACGGTTTGACGCTGAGAGTTAAGATAAAAGCGGAATAGTTAAAACTCGGTAACATTTGGTCTAAATTTAGAAGTGAATTTTTGTACAAAATTAGTAGTTAAGTTCTTGTGTCAAAGAGTATTTAATAACAAGAGGGGACACTCAAGCCGTTTTTCCTTATCCTTTTTCGACCTTGGTACCGTTAGAGGATAGGTGGATATTTCTGCTAGAAATAAATAGTAATGAAGAAGAAGAAAAGAATTTAAGATGGAAATTGGAACACTTCTAGGGTGCACCTCACAAAAATGTTTTATCACAATGTTTTTCTATAAATGCATAATTGGTATCATTTTCTTACTATTGTAATATTGTTTCCGATTTTTGTTAAAATACATGTTTATGCTCTAATAATCAATTTTTTTTTAAGGAGGGGAAATCCATTTACGGACAAAGTGTCAGCAAACTAACGAATATTCTAAAGTGTACATTTTTTTTAAATTTCTTTATTTGCCCTTTTTCAGAAATAAAAGTTATTGTCATTTCGCTGATTGATAATACAAATGCTATATTTTTATCAATGTGGCGAATACAATCGACATTATGCGAGAAATCGTGATTTGTTCCTGACGAGTATACTCGACATAAACAGTTAAAGGGTTAATTACTTTTTAGTACCCTTTCCGCATTAAAACCTAGAAAATATGAACATTCTAAATTTTCCTATTACCGGCATCGGTTTCTACTAGCTTTGTCAATTTACAACCAAACCCATTATTACTAATTAATAGCTATACCCATTACCAAAAATCAATATTTAACCCATTTTAATTGTTGAGCATTTTTTAATTACTTTTTATTACCCTTTACGCATTTAATTTGCCTGGGAAATCCTAACTTTCTAAATTTTCCTATTACCTTTATACCAGTTCTCACTTGTTCTTGCAACTTTATCTACATCTACATCTACACTAATATTATAAAGAGGAACGATTTGTACTTTTGTGTGTATGTTTGAAATGAATAAACTCAAAAACTACTGTGCCGATTTCAAAAATTCTTTCACCATTAGAAAGCTACATTCACGCTGAGTAACATAGGCTATATCCAATTTAAAAATTCAAGATGGCGGATCCAATATGGCGACCTATGTATATTCCTCGATTTCAACGGATCTTAATGAAAATTAGTACAATGATTGTTTTGAAGTTACTGATTTTGAATATTACCAAAGTTTACAAATCCAAGATGGCGGACCCAATATGGCGACCAATATCTCTCGCTTTCAGTGGATTTTAATGAAAATTAGTACAATGATTATCTTGAGGTCATTGATTTTGAATGTTATCAACATTTACAAATCCAAGATGGCGGATCTAATATGTCGACCAAGATTTCCCGATTTCATCGGATTTTAATGAAAATTAGTACAATGGTTATTCTGAGACCACTTATTTCGAATAATATCAAAATTTGTAAATCCAAGATGGCAGATCCAATATGGAAACCAAATGTCTCTATTTCAACGTATTTGAATGAAAATTAGTACAATGGTTATTCTGAGACCACTAATACCAAATATTATCAAAATTTGTATATCCAAGATAGCGACCAAAATTTCTCGATTTCAACGGATTTTAATGAAAATTAGTACAATGATTATTCTGAGAACACTTATTTTGAATGTTATCAAAATTTCCAAATCCAAGATGGCGGATTCAACATGGCCATCAGAATGTTGCGATTTCGACGGATTTTAATGAAAATTGATACAATGATTGTTCTGAGGCCACTAATTTCGAATATTATCAAAATTTGCAAATCCAACATGGCGGATAAAATATGGAGACCAAATGTCTCGATTTCAACCGATTTCAATGAAAAGTAGTACAATGATTATTCTGAAGAAACTAATTTCGAATATTAGCAAAATGGCCAAATTCAAGATGGCGGATCCAATATGGAGACTAAAATTTCTCGATTTCAACAAATTTTAATGTAAATTAGTACAATGATTATATTAAGGTCACTAATTTCGAATATTATTTAGATTTGGAAATCCAAGATGGCGGATCCATAAAGGGGTTTTCGGGTTGAAACAATTTCTAGGATATAACAAATTAGAACATTTGAGAAGTGTTTAATCTACATCTACATTAATATTATAAAGAGGAGAGATTTGTATTTTTGTGTGTATGTATATAAATAAAAGGTAAAAATATAAAAAAAATCATGTCCACCCGTGCGAAGCCGGGACGGGCCGCTAGTAATAATAAAATAAAACAATAAAACACGCCAAGCAGGTCCTTTTTCGTTCTTTCGTTTAGCTGTATTTTTAAATCTATTTCAGAAATTTAATAATGTTAATACCCCAAGTGAGACTCTTATAAAACTCTATATCTGTCTATTTGCGAAAATTCGTAACTTGTATTATTTCTTAAATAACCGATTAATTATAATGACATTTATTTTCAGATTTAAAATTAAATTACATGACTACTAGTTATATTTTAAAATTGTACCAACCTTTCTCTATTTTCCGGCAATTTGTAAAACTGTAATTCTGGATAACCTTCTTTTTCACAGCCACACACCAAATACTTTATATTATTTAAAAACACACTTTATTTTAAAACTTCTAAAATCTTGCAAATTTACGATTAAATTAAGAGCACCCCATACTTTTCGTAAGCGAGCAGCACACAAAAGAAATTCTGATCCAGGGCGCCTTTAAAAATGCAGAATGAAAAATTGTAAACAATCTCGTCCGTATTTATGCTCGATGTGTGCGATATTTTTTCTCCGATTCGGCATTTCCCTATAACTTAACATTGGAAAGGGAGGTAGAAATGAGTGACCGACACTAATGCAAATTAAAAACCCATTATGAAAAAAATGCGTCATTCTATTGCTTACGCTGTAAATGCTGTCTGTAAGAACTTTTTTGTGACTCTCTACATTTCTTATAATTTACGGAGGTAGTGCACCTGACCTGCGTTATCTAATGGCAAATTTTGGTGGGTGTATTTTCGAGAATTGGATATGACTCTGAGAGCGTGTTAAGAGTGCCCCATCTTGTTATTATCGATATTTTTTGCTTGTGTGTCGGAGGTTTTGCATGCCATAGTATAATGCTAATTGTTAGTGTTTCTCAACCTTGTTGCACTTAAGTTAAACTAAAATCAGAGAAAACTCTCTCTCTGTCCTTCTTTGATGCTTTTATTGATTTTTATAAGAGAAAAACTTTAACAGGCCTATTGATAGTAATGAGTGGCAACACGACGATTGTTTTAATTTATAGTATGCAATTAAAAATAATACGTACTTGTTTTTCAAAATCCATTTGAGAAATTCCATTGACACACAGGATTATCTTCCGATTTCTTTCTGTTGATTGCAGCTTCGAACTGAGTTTGTTGATAAATGACGTAATTTGTCCGTAATATGATATTTCAAGCTTAATAAGATATTTTAATTTGACTATTGCTTTTTCTAAGGCACATGGCTTATTACTGCAACCGGTAAGATTCAGGTAAGTTAAATTTTCCAAATTTGAAATATTTTGTATACATTTATCGTCTAGCCTGTTGCAATTTTGAATGCTCAAGTATTTTAAGCTATGCATTGAACAGAGATTATCAAAATTCAACTCATTGTAATCACTTTTGTTAGATACGAATTTCAATGTATGCATCATGTTACCTTTTAGACGCGATAGTTCTTTAAAGAAATGCGGCGTAATGTTTTTGAGCCCATGAATTTCCATGCTTTCTAGTTTTGGTAAACGCAGAAGGAGGTGTATTTTCTTAGACTTCAAAGAATCGCTGACTGTTAAAGTTTTGATGTTTCGTAAATGTTTGGTCACAGCTCTAAGTGTTACCTCATTTATATTATTGCAATATGCTAGATGAACATGTTGAAGCTCACGGGAAACTCTGATAAGTACAACGAAGTAATATGCAAGCACTCTTTTACAGAAATTCAAATTCAATTCGATCAGCTTTGGGAAGTTATCCAGATACTCGCCATTTATTCCGTAGTTTTCTGAAAGATCCAATTTTTCTAGGTTTATGCACTTCTGCAATGGATAGCAATGAGCGTTGTTCAACTGACAACGTGACAATTGTAGTACTTTTATGTTTGATGTCACTAGTAAATTATCAAGCACTTTCGGATGCAGATGGGTAAAGTTTGTCAATCTTAGTTCCACCAATGTTGAAATACGCTCACCTAGGAAATTTAAAAAATTCTCATCATGTCTAAAATGCGTGCCGTTGGCGATGACAGCTTTAAGTTCCTTTAAATTGTTCCGACAGAAAGAAAGTAGCTTTGGCAAATCACATCTCTTCACTTTCTCATCTATTACTACCTCCTTACGCCAATTCAGGTGACATAAAAGTGCATGTTGAAAGGAATTGCTTATGGTTGCAAAACTTAATTGATCTTTTAATCCCAAAAGGCCAAAAATTTCTGCAAGGCAGTAGGCATTCAATTTAAAAATTGGCAGCTCTTCATTGCAATCACTTATCATGGTGTTATATGAATTACCTAAAACGAAATATGTTTGTTTCAATCTACAGTGTGTGCGAAAATGCGAAACAATAAGTATTATTATTCATTCGTAACCAAAGAAAAAAGAAGAAAAAAGGGAAACTTAGGTCTCACATCTAAGAATTAGTTAAAATGAAATAGCTAAAGACTCAAGAGCTCATTCAAGGAATCATAGTCACTAATGCGCTTTAAATTCCATTCCGTTGTTTCGGAGTTATGATCATTTATTGAGACGTCTGATCTTCTTGAGTCTAAACCTTCTACAACTGTAAGGTGCGAACTGGGCTTTCGCATGATAGTTCCAGGAACAAATGAATAATGAAGGGTAAGAGCCTGTCTGGTTTTACACTCATACGGTTCAGCTATTAAAACTGCGAAAATATGCCGCTAAATACAATAACATACGGTGGTACTGCGACGAAATAACATACAGTGGTATACTTCACTCTTTCGGCGAATCTACTGAATTATAACTTTTACGGGAATGTGATTTTCGACTGATTATATAGGGAGAAATACCGTTCTTACGGTACCAAAGTCATTATAGGGGCGAGAATAGTCACTCTTACCTTGTGAACAAATTACCATGGAAGTCGTGCTCCCAACACGTCTTGGTGCAGCTGATTTGTTGGAAAAAGTGACTAGAGTTGTTTTTCAGAGCAAAAATCTCGAATGCTTTGTTCTAGTCACTATATTTTTCAGATCAGGAGAAAGGTATTCCTCCATGCTTATAATGAGTAGAACCAAAACCTTCTACATGTACACACAGTGATAGGGGGCAAAGTGTAAATCACTGTAATTTCGTTAGGAATTAATCCATATTTTTAGCCCATTGGTAGTAAAATTTCCTGAGGTTGAATTTCCTAACACATTCGTTATCCTAATAATGATATAACTCTGATAAATACGAATTCCCGAGGGAGTTTCACTGACCCGCCATAAGCGCCAATGCAATTTTCTCGGACTGTCGGGCCACTTCCGCTCACATGCAAAAGGCTATTTCACGGCTTGTAATTGTAGGTTTTGGTAGAACTTCTTTTTTCACAGGGCATGATAATGTAGTAGTAGTAGTACTCGTATATGGGTTGCGCAAGGTCCTTGGAAAAAGGACCAGCCCACCTCATTCCATGAAATACATGCATACGATTCCAATCACCTAATGAAAAGGGCGTTCTAAAGGAATTAAGGTACTACTACCGTCCAGAATTTTCAAAATAAATTTTTTTTTCATCATTTTCATCATTTCAATCATCTCCTAAATTTTTGTTGAGAAATTCGTAATAGAAAAAGTTATAGCGTTATATAGCGAAAGCGCGCGGATGGGCTCTGAGCGACTTTCTAAACTTTAAACGCGTTTTTCTCGAAATGACATTTGTTGAGTCTACCCCTAGATAATCTCCGGATCTACCGAACCTATTTGAATAAACCCTGGTGCGTTTTATTTGTTTAGGTTGCCTCTATTGTAATTTACCACAATTTAGCCCAAAAATTAAAAAAAATTGTTCGCAGGAGAAAAAGAGGACACATTATTGGGACACTTTCAGGAGAAGCGGGTTGTTTCAATGCAAACACGACCTTGGAGAGTAACCAAGACCAAAAATCATATCAGGAGGTCTCTCCCTTTTTGTGCTGTTCTTGTTCTACTCCGGATAGCGAGCAAAAAAGAACACAGTCAATATATGTCAGCGATCTGATTGTTATCCGACTTAAAAAAAAGGAGGATGTTCTCAATACGACTGTATTGTGTGTGTGTGTGTGTGTGTATGTGTGTGTGTGTGCGCGCGCGTGTGTGTGTGTGTGCGCGCGCGTGTGCGTGTGTGTGTTACGCGATATCTTCACCGACTGTGAACCGATTTTAATGATTCTTTTTAATTGAATAGGCTATATCTCGAGGGTACGCCCATTTAAATTTGAAGAAAATATCCCCTCTAAATGGTGGAAAATTAAAACCGACTTCAAAACTTTGCCTGTCTGTACAAACTTAAACTTAAAAGTTAAAAATAATATTTTTTATTACTTTAAAGAAAAGAATGTTAAAGGATAATATACAAAATTATTGACACTTACTTACTTATAATATTTAATGTGTAATTTTTGGAGTCGATGCCAGCCAAGGGAAGTTTATAAACTCAAATTACTGTAGGTTTATAAACTTACTTTGACTGCACCGACTCCAAAAATTGCTGATTAGATATTGTAAATATTTAAGAATCAATAATTTTGTATACATATGTATATTATCATTGAATGCTCTTTTCTTTAAAGTAATAAAAAATATTATTTTTAACTTTTTAGTTTAAGTTAAGTACATATAGGCAAAGTTTTTCAATCGGTTTTTATTTGTTTGTAAAATATTTTTTATTTTACTGATCAGCAGCTCGTTTCTGTAACTTTTAACTCTATTCAAATTCTCTATTTGACGTCACTTTGACGTCATTCTCTACCACTGTGTTTTTATATTCTCCTTTCTTGAGATTCTGTTTCAAATTCGAACGTTAATTTTCACCTGATTCAATTCACGATGCCTTTCTTTACCGGTACATCGAAAAATAAATCAACTTAGCTCAGTCGATTTAAAATCGAAATTACAGAAACGAGCTGCTGGACTCATCTTTTTTTTTTTTTTCTAAAAATATTATAACATTCCACCTTAATCTAGAATCTCGAGAGCTTAGTATCCTTAGTACTGCATATTAAAAAAGCATTTCGCATTTTAAAAGAATTAATAGTCTACACCAGCATTTCAGAAATGGTAAAATGAATTGGTGAGTTTGATTCATAGGAAATGTACATAGCGTTTTGATATGCATGGCTCGTTTCACACTGCCTCACTACCATATCATTGTTTACTGAGTTGCGGAGAAAAAATGTCCGTGCGAACACGGCCGAAATTGTATTTTGTAAATGTATGGTAATTTTCGGCAAAGAAAATGTACCGGTTAGCAAAAATTGGGCTGATTTTGTACGATGCGTGTATAGAAGGTAGGTAAGCCTTCAAACACAATATCTTGTAAAAAGCAACCGGCAATGGGCCAGGACGTTGAATTTTTTAAGGAGCATAGCAATCCGAACCACTTTTGTTACGCGGCTTTAATAATTTACCCCTTCGATCACTGGCAAATGAATGAACATTGGCCATGTTCGGAATATTTTTGGGAAAATACCTGTTGTGCTCAGGCCTGTGAGACCAAGGTTATTTTGAAGTGAATGCAGTATTGCAGTGATGATAGCTTTGAGATGTTATAAAATTAACAATTCGAAGAGCAATTTACTAAATACCATGATAAGTAACGGTTCAACTTAGCCACTTGAAGGAAAAATAAAACACCTTTTTGTTGGACAATGACAACTTCTCAGCTGATTTTTGTCCGGTTTTGCAAAATAGCAAGAATTCAAAACTTGGTACTGCTTAAATATTATTTACGAACATGGCTGAGTTAATACAAAACAATATTTTAGTTTAAGAAATATATATTTACCTCACTAGTTGTTAAGAACGGTATAGGAAACACAGGTTATAGCCTTGGAGGTACTAACAGAATAGAGAGGCACCTGTGTATAAAGATGCAAGGGCCTTTCCATAAGTAAGTTGTCAATTAATAAAGAACTAAACTGATTAAAAATTTCAGAGCACTCGTCACCAATCGCAAATGATAAATATATCAATTCTACACTAAACTGAATTTTAAACGTCAAATGTCAATTCGGTGTTTTTTGAGAAACTTGTGGCAACCTGGTTTTAATGATGAATATCAGTTTAATTGTTAATCTTTTAAGGACGGGGAAAATTACGTTAAAATTTACCTTTTATTAGACATGAATATTATAAATAAATTCAATGAACTTCTTATGTACAAATAGCAATTTTCAAGGTCAATGATGCTTCCAGGAATTTTTACACTATTTTTCCCATATTCAGCGTATAAAAAAATGTAGGTATGCCAACTTTCAGGGCTAAGTAGTTGAAAAAATTTGGCATTGAAACCCGCTATTTTCAAGGTCAAGGATGCTTCCAGGAATTTCTATACTATTTTTCCAATATATCCGTATTTAAGAAGCTAATTTTAGCATTTCGATGTGGAAATTATCGAGAAGTAGTGATTTTATTTTAGAATTTTAGTGCAAAAGGTCAGATGCAAGCTCTCCTTTTTAATAAGCTATTCGTTGAACTGACAATCACTGGGGCGCCCCACATTTTTTGACAATTCTCAGGGCGCCCTGGGGTGCCAGAGGTTTATGGGCCAAAGAACAAACCTGTTAACACTTATGCTTCGAAAAGTTCGCCAACTTTTACCGCCCGCAAATGTCAAAAACGGCAGTTTAACATTCTTGACACTGGTTTTGTAGTGCAATTATAAATTCTGGTAAAGAATTACTTTGAAATATGAAAACAAGACACTGAGAAAGCAACATCTTTATAATTTATGATTTAAAGAGTAGTACAATCAAATGACAAGACTTTTGACTTTTGTTAGAGTCTTATCTGCTCTGAAACTTTTTATCTGTTTAGGCCTTAATCGATTCAATCAATCAAATTCTTGCAAGCGTGACATCGAATTTCAAACCCCTTGTTAAAGTAGCTTCACTTGGAAAGTTTTCATTGAGAAATTTACAGCCAAGCAGTGAAATGCTAATCTTCGGAAATATTGTTAAATTGCTAAATAAAATTTCAAAAACTTAAAACACCTAGTTAGAGCATAGTGTACCTTTTAGCTACAATCCTCATTTAAATTTACATATATTAAAAGGAAGTAATTGTAAATAAATCCGATTTGATTCACCTCGTTAGGCCCTGTCGTTTTCTAATACTATGTTAGATATGTATGTTATTGCCATGGACGCATTCGTTTTTGTTAAGTTGGCAAAACTCTACGAAACTATTCGGGTTGAGTTGGGTTTCACTGACACATGTCATTCGCCATATCTTTCTTCGCCTCCGTTTTGCAATAAAACTCTCTCTTTTGTTTTGTTGTACTATGGGCCTGTGCCAATCGGACAACTGATGAAAGTTCTGACAAGTCCGAGAGAAATTTTGACATTATTGCGGTGAGTATAAATGTCGGAATTTTACCTAGCCCTAGGCTGGGTAAAATTTTGACGGCTGTAATGAGTCGCCAGTTGCCACAATGGAATGGATATACAAATATAGTACGCAAATGTTTAACATGTTGACTGCCACGATGGGCACCCGTACCGGAGCTTGCCTTCTCAATGGGGTCACAGTGGTCACCAGTAACCGACGCTACTAACTTTTTTAGTTTATGATTTTTATCTTATTTAAATCAATTTTTAAAATTTTGAACATTGTGCAATAAAAAGTGCACTATTTAATATTTTACGATTTTACGAGTATACTAAGAATAATGGGAATTATACTGTTAGCCCCCTGAGCGCACCATATAAAAAGTGCGTAGCAGTCAACGTGTTAATCTACCGGCTTTCTATTTTATTTATATAGGAAAACCATAATACCTAAGGAAAGTAGAGGCACTGTGTGAAAGCATATAAAATAGTTATAAGCAGAGGGAAATACTACTTCTAAAAGTTTTCTCCGAAGCTATTGGCACAGCATTTCTCCGGAAGGTGGCTCTTGCTGATGTCTTTATATATCTATTTCATCGAAATGGAATTTCCATACCTTAGGACGGGAAAGATTACCAACCTCTTCAATGCTCAGTCCCAAGATATTGCACCAATTTTGCCGCCAGGTGCTTTTGCTGGAAAATCTGTTAATATATAAATATATAAACAGTTAATCTTTGCCTTATGATTTAATTTCGAAGAATCGTGCGCGTGCACAATTAAATTTAGTGCAAATCTATACGTGGAGTTATAAAGCAATGATAATAATAAATATGATAATAATGGTTTATTACAAGTTAGAAGAAATTTATATGGTTTTTAAATTTTTAAATATGCGGCGGTGTAACCCGTCGAATTTGGCACAGAAAATCTTTGCGGGCGAGACTCGTCATTTTAACTTAGGGTGACCCTTTAAAGGGTTACTACATCAAAAATATTTACCTGAACAACCCAACTGATGAAAATACTTACTGATGAAAATACTTACAGGTCGAAGAGAAATATTAACAGTTTCGTGGTGAGTACAAATATCAGATTTTTACCTAGCCCCAGGTGCTAGGTAAAATTTTGGCGGCTCAGTCGCCAGTTGCCGTTATTTTTTGAATGGTGATTTTCGTTTCGTAATTCAAACCCACACTTGATTGTCTAAAATCCGCTAAAAGTCTAAACAAGGGGGTGTATAAAAAGCGTACAATTCTCTGCTACTCATTTTGTATGGGACGGAACGAATAGTCCATTATCAATTATAATTAAATTATTTCCAGTCTGAATATTCCATTTCCGTTAGGAGGCGGAAGCGAAATCAAATTTTGATTTTAATCTTTGCACTAATATTGTCTGAAAAAAATGATATTTCCAGAATAAAATACTAATTTATGATCAAAACATAAATATGTGCGGTTGAAAGTCTACTTTTGGCGTGGAAATTCACTTCTGGTAGAAGGCTGAATCGATAAAGCCCCTATTTAAACCCAGCATGCATAAGTTGTGACGTAGAATATGGGCAAAATATACCCATTCATGTAAAAAAGGTGCTTCCGGTCTAAATAACGTACTTCTGGTCGAGACCGGAAGCTGAACATAGCGCCAATCGATAGAGAGAACCCTTTACTTAAATGGGGCAGTCGGCTTGGCAAAAAAAAGCTTTTGGTCCATTTAGAAGCGGTTGCTTGGACATCCTGTATATGCCAGTAGCAGTAGTAGCAACATTTTGAGAAAAGCTCCAGAGGGCGCTTATTTGTTTCAATTTCCCTTAAAGCTATATAATACAGGGAATAAATTATGGTTTCAAGCAAATTTTAAAGTTTTTAATACCGTTTTAAGTAAATATACGATCTCAGGTTCTTTGTGTGGACAGCGTGTGTAGTTATATCGGACCGCACCCTGGATATGCAGAGTATGTTCAGAGTATTTACCTTCCTTAATGTCCCCTCGCTTTCTAAAGTTTTATTTTGACACATTCCTATTGTGAACTACTGTCATTCAAAATTATCAATTGTCAAAGCTTAGGAAGCAGGGAAGGTTTCGTTGGTCCTTGTTGGTGCTGCGAGATTTGAGATAAAGTCTTAAGGATTTTTGGCAATGGAGAGTGATAGTCATGGTAAAAAACTTTACTATACTGAAGACAAGATTCTTGTCTTCAATCTCTACCTCAAGAAGATTCCAAAGACGGTAAGTTTACTGAAATATTTTGGAACTAGTTTGACTAAGATGAATCCTTGCAGGTATCGGAAACGCAGGTCCGCGAGTACTTTACAAAATTTGGCAATGTTTTGTCTGTAACTATTAACGAAAAGCGATTGCACTATCATGGCGATTTTAAGCGCAACTTTGGGAATAGCCATAGGTATGGTTTCGTGAATTTCGAGACAGCAGAATCAGCTGCAGCGTAAGTATATTTATAAAATCTATACTTTAAGCATGATAATTTTTTCTTCGCGCCTTTTTTACTTTTTTGTTTATCTTTTCCTCTAAATATTTTTAACTTTAATAATAAGGTAAATTGTTTAATTTGTTTGAGGAAAAAAACATTGGGCCACATTTGCATAGAATTTGACCCTCCTCCCAACAAAAATAAATAAGCTTACTATCCCATTATTCATTTTCTTTGAAATGATAAAATTTTGGAAAGGTGTAATTTTCGACTTTAACTTTGAATTGCTGAAATGTTACTTTTAACCCCGCCTAATGTTGACATATTCTCACGAAATTCCTACAAGATTTCACCTAAACTTAGCACTAAAGGACACTTGTTCTAACCTGGCTATCTGATCAAAAAGCCTGAAAATCTAATAATTTTAATTTTATATTAGTATAACTTGCCAAATGTGGAAAGAAACGGCCGAGACTCAATTGAAGTATGATTTGCGCGCCCATAGTTCCTTATAGATATGTTAATTTTCCTTTTCTGTGATCTTTGTGTGTGATGTCTAAAAAAAAATTTAAAATGTTCGGATGACAAACTTCAGACATAAGAGGAGGGAAATATGTTTTCATATCTCGTAAACAGATGTACAAGCAGTTTTTTTTTTGTCGGAACTGAAAAAGACTCACTCGGTTACACATTACAAAATTGTTTATAGCTGCTACTCTTTGAGCAACTGTTTGTCATAACAGACGAGAGAATGTGTATATAGTGTAATCAGCGCTATATACTATCTATTTTTTCACTTCATTAGGTGGGATCTGGAAATCAGATCGGCCGCGAGAATTAATTATTGTTTATGATGGCGGTCAACTCTTTTTCGGATTAATCTTAATTTATACTCGTTAGATTGAATTTTAGGAAGAGGTATAGAAAATCTTTTTTAAAAGATAATTACAAAATTCAAAAAGGAACATTTTAGGAACTGAAAAACAAGGAATTTATGATAACAGCATTTATTAAAAATTATATATAAATAAGGCTTATTAAAAACGAAGAAAAGTCTTTTTAAAAGTTGGTAATTTTTGAGTGGTAATTTGTATTGTTATTCTGCTATTTTGCATTTATGATTACTCAGGTATACTCCATGTACTAAGCCTTTATTAATAATAAACCGATTACAAATTGTGCGTGAAATGTGCACAGGCGCACTTCTTCTTTTTACTACAAATTACACACACTTTTAGGGTTCCGTACCTCGAAAGGAAAAAATGGAACCCTTATAGGATCACTTTGTTGTCCGTCCGTCCGTCCGTCTGTCTGTCTGTCAAGACCCTTTTTCTCAGGAACGCGTGGAGGTATCAAGCTGGAATTTATATCAAATACTCAGGTCTACTGTCCCTTGGAGCTGTGAAAAAATCAAACTTCTAAGCCAACGCAATCAAAAGATACCGCCGTTTATTCCGCAAATTTTCGACACTCGCAAGGGAATCAAAACCTACAGGGTACTTCCCGTGAACTCAGAATCTTGAAATTTGGTACGAAGCAACGTCTTATAGCACAGATAAAGGCAAAATGGCGAAAACCGTAAATTTTTAGTTACATCATATAATGAAAATATTTTTAATAATTTTAAACTTACTACCCCTTTCCTCATGAATGCGTAGAGGTATTAAATTGAAATTCATATCAAATACTCAGGTCTACCTACAGGTTTGTACGGAACACTCGGTGCGCGAGTCCGACTCGCACTTGGCCGGTTTTTTCTATTCTTCTCGGAAGTTTTCTTACTCCTGGGGCTGTTATTTAAGTTATGAGTGTAGAATATGGAGATGCTGCTTCTTCTTGCCATCAATTCCATTGTACTTGCCTCAATTATTTTATTTATAAACTCTAACCGAGTCAGATGATGATAATCAGTATTTAATTTACATATATAAGATGTACGAATTCAATACCATTGCGCATACTGATTCACGTACAACGATATATCGTCATCGGCACTTTTCGCAAGTGTAATCAACGTTGTTCAGCTCTAAAAGGGTTAACAAAAAGTGTGTAATATTGGCATACAACTAAAGGATATGTAGAGCAATATTTAGTATTTTTTTTAAACTGGTCAAACAAAAGCAAGCTATAAAAAAAAAATTAAATGTTTTGTTGAAAATTTATGTACACATATATAACGGCTAAAATTTTCAATAAAATATTGGAATAATACTTCCTTTTTACTTTCTAATCTTCAGTAGTTTATTAAATATACGAGTTTGAAAAAAAGTCCGTCTCGGACAATTTTTTTTATATATCTTAAAGATTTAGCAATTTAGAGACGAAAACTATACTTATATTGACTACGTCACCTGCCCTATATGATGGTGTATGCAACAATAAAGGTTTCTATTTGGGCCATATTCGTCCTGCTAGACGGCTAGACCCTTTGTTGGTGACTATTTCTCTCTGTATTTCTTATAAGAATTTACAGAGATCCTGCTTTCTCTAATGAAAAATATTGTTGGGTGTATTTTTGAGAGCTTGCATATGTGTAGTCTACCGATTCCGCTGGAACTTCAATTTCGTGCTGTACGATATCCTTATTGCCTGAGTGTAGACATCATCCTACATCATTCTACTGCTTCTTTTTTTCGACACTACTTCTGTTTCTTCGTTTCCCTATAAATATTTGTTATAACTTTGAAAAGCCCAACGTTTGAAAAATTAATTCATGGTTGTCGGATTTTGATTGTGAATCCTTTGAGATCGTGACATTGATAACTCCATTGATTCTTTTTATGCGATTCTCTCTTTGTGTGTTTGGAAGATTTTCCGTTCTCAGAGCGATTCCGATTTTCTTACCTTTACTGAAATTCGTGATGAATACGATATGGCTCTAAATGCGCCGTACCATGATTATATCAATAATTTAAAATCAGCGTCGTGCGAAGATCCTAAACGGTTTTGGAAGTTTTGGAATTATTAAGCTACAGTTAAAGGCCATAGCGGGATAAGATGCACCTAGCGGAATCACTACGGCGAGTGTCGCTTTCGATAGGTTGTATCAAAAGATGCCTCCATGCCATTCCCATTCTTTCAAAAAAAATATATATGTATATACATATGTTATGTGATGCGATCACCCAAGTTCAAACGAACCTGAGCAACGGTTCCCATAGCCAACAATAATAACAAACGCTAAAATTGCATGATAAGCGGAGACACATGTTCTTCTGAACGAATTCTCGAGCTGGCCACACTTGCAGCGTCAGTTTGTCGCAAGAAATGACCTACTTTACATAACTCGGGTGACGCACTTGAATTGGGTCTAGTCAGGGTTTCATCACATAAAGTGATGATTTGTGCAAAGGTTTTAGGTTTTTGTATTGTAAGTAAGAAATATAGATTTAGCAAGGTTAACTTTGTATTGATAAGTATCGATTGTATAAATAAGCTAAGAACACAAGATATAAACGGAATTGTTATACTGGACGTCGACTTGTTCACTTGATGTGAGCTGACAAGCGGCACCTTATAACCATCCCGAGGAGTTTTGCTTTATAAGCTTTCTCTTCATAAGAGTACTGCCTGAAGGCTTGCTCCGAGTCAAGGAAATAATTAACCTTGGACGTTTTCACATTCCCGGAGAAGGCAAGAGGGCATCACATTTTACCGAGCTGCTGGAAGAAGTTCTTAACGAGTTATCACAGTTATTTGTAACATAATAATCAAGCTCTGTGCACCTTTTCGGATTTTCTGAATAAAAACTGCGGCCGTACCAATTATTTATTTTTTTTTTCGAAAAAATGGAACTTGCCAATTTTACCGGAAATTGTAGACCTAAAGGGCTAAAAACTGGCACGGGGGCATCTTTTGACACAACCTATCGAAAGCGCCACCCGCCGGAACTATTCCGTTGGGGGCAGATAAAGTAAAGTACTTATTTCGCGATTCTCTCGGTACCACAAAGCTCCTTCTTTATCCAAACAGCTCACCTGTGGAATAATCTTCCAGCTTCCTCTCATTTTGCTGCCTTATTGGGTACGTTCAGAGATATACAGTGTGCGCAATTTCTATAAGCGCAGCCAGTTTTATTCATGTTTAAAGAAAACTACTTTTTATTTTTCAAAACCGATTATATTGCATAAATTCCCCATTGGTAAATATTATTTAAATAATATAAAACATTCATTCAAGTAAGTAATTACTTTATAATAAAAATAAATATAATTAAAAGTCTCTTTTGTTTGCGCAATTTCTATAAACTCACTTTATATTATACTCTTTATTTTAAAAGCTTAGTGAAAAGTAAATTTTTGTATATTTTCTAAATATTGTGTTTTACCTCCTTTGTTAGTTATAACTTGAAAAAACCTGTTAGACATCGAATTTATTAACTTTTTAAACAAATGTTCATCGATATCATTCCAGCATTTCAAAATATCGGCTTTCAGTTGAGATAACGAAGAAAATTGTCCACCATTTGCGTAAACTCTTCGTGCCATGATTCCCAAATGTTCTCCATTGGATTTAAATCCGGACTACGTGATGGCCACTCCATTACAGGAATATTTCTTTCACTAAACCATCGTCTTGTTTCGGCAGAAAAATGCACAGCGGCGTTATTCTGTTGAAAAATCAAATCTTTTTCCATATTGTCTTTTAAATATGGAATAAGAGATTCTTCCAGCAGGTCTGTATATATGGCAGAGTTCATTCGGGTGGGAACAAAGCGTAAAAATAACTTTCCTTGATAAGAAAAGGCACCCCATAACATTAAACTACCAACACCAAAATTACTACTTAGACGAGGCGAATCGGGCTTCCTTAAATCATGACAATAAGTACTCAATCCATCTGGGCTATCTAAATTAAATTGTTTTCCGTAAGAAAAAATAAAGTTTTGCCACTTTTCGTCCCAGTTCATGTGGCTTCTAGCAAAATCTAGGCGCGCATATTTATGATGCTGTTGCAGTTGGAGAGATTTGGCCGGTTTCTTATATTTAATATAAGTAATGTTCTTCAAAATTTGTTGGACTTCTCTTCCTTTAATTGGGAGTTGTAATTCCGCTATAATTTGAGCTGCACTTAACTTTTTTTTCATAACTTCTTCTCTTATGTTCCCAATATTTTTTTTGGAAACTTTGGTGCTCCCTCTTGGATTATCCCATAATCCATTACGATTGCCCTTTTTAATAAAATTTCGCACCACACATCCTGAACGTCCAATTCTCCTTGCAATTTTTTTTATACCAAGGCCAGTTTCCCTAAACGCACGGATTCTGACACGATCGTCGTTGTCAAGGACCTTTCCACGGGGCATTACAATAAATCTTAAGAAATAACAGCAATTATACAGAATTAAGCTATAGTTGGAAAATAAAAATGAAACTCACATGAATTGTTTCCTAAAAAGTTGCAAAATTACTTTGCGTTTAACTAGTAATACTACAAAAAGAAACTGCGTTTATAGAAACTGCGCACTCTAAGATCAATTGTGAAAGATTAATCTATTGCATTCACGCATTTACTTATATTTGGAATTGTTTAATTGCTTTTATGAATAGTTATAAACTTTAACAATTGTCCTGTAAAGAAATTTTGTTACTATATCGCTTTATTTCAATGAATTGTGCATTTCACTTGAAAATCAGACGTGCGCTTATAGAAATTGCGCGCACTGTATACAGGAATTAATCTAATTTTCTGTGAAAGAATGGTTTTTGTTTCTATGATTGGATTTTTATTAGACGTAAGTAGGTTATGTTTGTATTATTGTAAAAGCTTTAATGTTAATGCTGTATTTTTTAATCTTGTTTGCTTAATTTTGTTGGTATTCCGCTAGTGTAATGTATTATTATAGTGTTAGACCCTGATCTTATGCACCGGACGAACAAATAAAATAATACAAATAAATAAATTTTATTTGATAACCAGGCACTGATTTAAAAACAGTTTTACTCAGCTACAAATCAATATGGCTGTATATGTATACCATTTAACATGTTCTGCGATCAGAAATATAAAGAATAGGTATAATATATAAACTCTGTGGATGTAATAGAAAAACGAAGAACATCCTGAATAACCATAATACTGGTTGAATTATGCCGAGTTTCTAATGTTTCCAGTCCAAGGAGCAAACATCTGGGTTTATATGATTTCATTCTGCCACCAAAAAAGTGCGGACTGAACATTTGTATACGGCTTCCATACGATAGAAGCATACTTAATTGGAACCATACTCTGAAAATTTGAAAAGAAACTTTCTGGTGAAAGTAGGGAAAAAATACTTGCAAGATTTCAATTTCACATAGGTGACGAGGTAAATAAAATGGGGTAAAATTATTTAGTTCCAGTCGAATAGGTTTAAATTTACTGTGGTTATACAAATGAAAATCTTAGAATTTTGTTTATAAAATTCAAATGTTTCCCATTAAAAGTATTTAATGAGTTCATTAAGAAGTGAAGATTGTATTAAAGACCGATTTTATTATATTTGCATTAAAAGTGTTTGAAATCTTTCTGTTTATTTACTTTCAGGGCACTGAGCTGCACACAGCATATGATCAGCAATCATCGTATTAAAATTAAGCCAGCGGACAGCTGGAAACAGCCAAACATCACAGACAGATTAACAGAAGGATTAGATTCAAAATCAATCTTAATGCTTAACGACGACTGCTTATTACACATTTTTTCCTTTTTAACATTAAAGCAGCAAGTTATGCTATCTACTTTATGTGATCGATTCAAAAGTATTCTTGAAATGATTTTTCGCAAGAAAAAGGCACTGTTTGTAAATTCTGAGGAGAATTTAACATTAATGGAAATTAGGCAAATTTGCCATTCAGTTGGCCATCTCATTCAGGAAGTACACATAGATGACTCTGAAATATCTTCGAACAATTCACGCTATTTAAATTTAATTGTGCATTCTTGCCAAGAGCTTCGTTGGGTCGAAATGAATTTTGTTAGAAATCAAAATACCTTTTATAGACGATTAAGTAGAACTTTAAAAAATCTTACAAAGGTCGAGTTAAGAGAATGCTCGATAACGGACAACGCTTGCTTTCAATTATCTAAACTGAGTGAGCTTGAATATTTGGATGTGAGTGGCAATTGCGAACTAACAGGAAAATATTTGGCCGACTTTCCTAAACTGACTACTTTAAACCTCAGTAATTGTTACAATATTCAATCGAAGCCATTTTTTGCTCTTTGTACGCGTAATCGTAATTTAAAATCTCTAAACATACGTCGTTGCGATCGATTAAATAGAGAAAATTTCATCGAATTAGCTCACCAAGAAAATTTGGAGGATCTTGTGATAAGCACTTTCTACTCAACGGACGAATTAAGTCCTATAGCCGATCTTAGGAATTTGAAAGAACTGACAATTTTTAGTGTTCGAACTCCTCAAGATCATTTGTTCGACGAATTAGCAAAAAAAAGAGGCACAAGTTTAGTAACATTATTAATGCTTGGCAATACACTGAATAATGCAAAGAAAAAATGTATACTACAAATGAAAAATATAAAAAAACTGGGAATTGTACGCGATATCGGCCTGGATGATGAATATCTAGGCGAATTATCTACAATGCCTCAACTAACAAGTCTAAATATAGCAGGATGTTTATCAGTTAGTGGTCGGGGCCTAGAGAATCTCTTTCTGAAACCCAATAAACTAGAACACGTGGATATATCTAGCTGTCGAAATTTTAACGAATGTACCGTTGATGCCATTGTTGAAAAAATGAAGGAAGCCAAGAGAAAGGTACCATGTACTCTGTATGTCGGCAGCACAAACATTCCACCGTCAATAACTGAGGTATGTACATTTTCATTTACAGGTAACAGGTACAGTATATAAATTTAATTAAGCCGGAAACGCTTCGCGTCTATTTTAGCCTATCTGATATCCTGTCTACGGAGAGGAGAGACTTTGTTAGAACAATATTCCAAATTTCTAAATATTTAGCTCACTGACTCGTGACCAACAAAATTTATAGGCCTAGAATAACAAAAAATACATACTTTATAAAGCAATAACTCTCATTAATCCACGCGAATAAATCCTATAAAAGACACTTCAACTACTAAAAATATTGCGCAATTAGTAGTTCTTCTTGATTCTAAGAAACCTCTGTTGCATGTTGTTTTCAATCTTAAGGGGACTGTCCGATTTTTTAAGCCAAAAAATAGGTCATTTTAATTATTTTTTTTCAAGAAAACTACTGAAGGTATGACAACGATTTTTTTTTTAAACGTTTTATTGATCCTTCGACTACATTAGAGAATTTTGTTGAGTCACTCCGGAACCGGGAACCCCCCCCCTCCAGCTCTTCAAAGTTTGCCGCTCCGTCCGCTTGTTGCGCGAGTCTTTTTGCCTCAGGTGAACAAAAATGAAAAATTCATAAATTTATTAAAACTTTACACTATTTAGCCCATTGTAATAGGGACAGTTTTTAAAATGGGAAAAAACATACAAAATGGCGGACACTTGAAAAAAAAAGTCGTTTTTTCGCCATTTTTTTTTTAGTTTTTTGGCAATATCTTTGAAAAAAAAAAAAAAAAAAAAAATGTGATTCTATTACAATGGGCGTATATATTATAATAATAAGTGTGCCAAGTTTCAAGATAAAATCATGAGCCGTTTTCTTGTAATTAGCGCAACCGCCATCAATTCCGACGAACGGAGAAATTCACCGTCAAAGTTTAAAGTGCATTTTGGCTAGAAAAAAGTGTATTTTCTCACGAAGAAAGTGGACTTTAGTCGGGATTTTTTTCACTAACGTCTAAACTAAATATCTACCTCCTTATATTTCATTCATCAATCCAAGGCCACAAATCCGAACGCTATTCACACGCGTTTCATAGCTCGTACCTGTTCTCCGGCTCATCGACTCAGACGGCCGCGCGACGGGAGGCACGCCTCTTAAATGACCTGTAACTTTTGAACCGCTCAAGATATCGGTTCCAAATTTTTACAAGTTATTTTTAAAAGTATAAACTATTGATTAAGCGAAAAAAAAAAAATCGATTTTTTGAAGCAAAAAAATCGGACAGTCCCCTTAACTGACGCATTAATTTCTTCCCACAAACGCAAAAGCACCTGATTGACTAATACGTTTGAACGTTATTTATTCTTGCCGCTCAAGCAATGATGACATATCACCTAATAAAAGATATTTGTCTGTCCGGGGATAACATTTTGCGCACGTTAAAAGTATTTGCTTATAGAAGCTGATCAGGACGGCCGGATGTCATACTTTAAACCGAATGTAGCTTATAATAGACTTTTCAGCTTCTAAGCTATTGTAAAAATATAATGCATTTTTGGAGTTAAAATGATCGTACACTGTCTAATTTAATCGTCACTGTTAAATTTTCTACCCCTTAGGCCGGCCATACGCGCTCGCCGCTCAGTTATATTGCACAATAGAACTGTGTTAAATATTGCGCAAAAAAGCGCTAGATGGTGTCCACACACAGTGCAGTTAAATGCACAATTTGCTCATTTTTCGTGAGAGTTTGAACGAACGATCAACACGTGAAGAATTAATTTTGAAGTAAATTAATAGCAAGCCATAATGTGTCAGAGAAAAGGATTAATTTCCATGCTATTAGCTGCTGCAATTTTAAAAGCGAAAAGAAATAGAAGGAATCGTTTTACGAATTACGTTTTTATAAAATCAGGAAGTTTTGCTTTATTTTCACTTGAATCCATGCCATCCGTCGCACAGAATTGCACAGTTATATTGAAAGCAATTCATGCGACCTGCGCACTTAACTGCATAATCACGACGACTTTGCGCAGGTCAAAAACTGTGCTAATAACTGAGTGAATTGTGCATGTGACCAGCAGCTCGTTTCTGTAACTTTTAACTCTATTCAAATTCTCTATTTGACGTCACTTTGATGTCATTCTCTATCACTGTGTTTTTATATTCTCCTCTCTTGAGATTCTGTTTCAAATTCGAACGTTAATTTTCACCTGATTCAATTCACGATGCCTTTCTTTACTGGTATATCCGAAAATAAATCAACTTAGCTCAGTCGATTTAAAGACGACCAATATTTATGACGTCATTTAATAGAGAATATTCTCAATCGAAATTACAGAAACGAGCTGCTGATCTTTCTTCAGTTCTGACGTCACCCAGTTTTATTGTAATATAACTGAGCTTAAATCTGTCTTTAGTTATGAGAACAAAACTTATTCAGACGAGGCCAAGTCAGGACTATATGAGGGATGTTCAAATTCCGCAAAGCCACAATCGCGAACAGTAGCCTTCGAAAATGAGGCAGTGTGGTTTGGAGCATTATAAAGCAAGCGCATACCTCGCTCGGCTCATTTTTCCGCGCCTTTTGTCAATAATTTTTTGACACAACTGTCTTAATAATGCAGCGTAATATGCCGCATTAACGGCTGTATTCGATTCCTTGAATTCAATCAGAAGAATTCCCTCGTAGCCATTACTTTTTTTGTGCTTTGAGTGACTTACTTTTTTTGGGATAGGTTCTCTTTTCCGATGCCACTTCATTGAATCTCTTTTGGATGTTGGATCGTAGTAGAAGACCATGAAATCCCTCGTTCATTGAATTACTCCTTCCTCCTCACGGTAAAGCTCCAAAAATTGCTTACAACATCCTAGTCGCCGCTGCTTTTGCATGTAGGATCCTTAGAACACTTGTTTTAGAAATGCCAGCCTGTGCTGCAATTTCTTTTGTTTTTAACAATTTCTTCTACTAATTTAATGTTTTCTGGAGTAGGCACCCTTACAGGACCTCCCGCACGTGGGTCATCTTCTAATGATTCTCGTTCCCAGTGAAACAACTTAGACCAGTTATTTACAGACGGGCCTCGATATACGTCGCCTCGATTTACGTTGTCTTACTTTTTAATTCCCAGTTTCGATTTACGTCGGCATCTTTTATTTTGTGCATGAACATTTCTGCGAATTTCCTTCGTTCTTCATTCTTACTACCCGAAACTACATTTCTGTTAGATTCGATACACGTCGTTCCGGTTTACGTCGCGTTTTCCCGGTTCCGAAAACGACGTAAATTGAGGCTCGCCTGTATTGTTGAAAATGATAAATACGAGTCACCGTAAATAGCTTTCATACCTTCTTTGATTTGTGTTGACGTTAAACTTTCTTTAGTCAAAAACAGCGCGATATTTAACTTGAAACGTTTTTTAAAATCACTTGCCTGAGTTGTCGTTATAGTCGGAGAGCTGGTCGCCACTTCGACTAAGGTACAGCTACAAAGCTGAAACTTTGTATACATACTATTTAATGTAATTGAAGTAAGAAAATCCACTTCTGGCAGGATTATCGCGGTTGCAAAAATACTTTTTTTTTCCAAGTTGACGCGAATATTTTATCTGGCGGCGCCTTGCAAAAAATGTTGTTTAGCAAAACTTAAAAACTGCAGTTTCCTTTTACTATACGCTTATTAAGACATAATAGTTTTATTTATTATGTGTTACGAAAAGCTGATGTGAACCACCGGTGGTACACGTCGCCAGATGAACCATTCGCGTGTGAGCCACGGGTGGTACACGCCGCCAGATAAATCATTCGCATGTGAGCCACCGGTGGTACTCGCCGGCATTAACGTGTTAACTAATATCCAAGAGTTGGTTATTGGGACCAAATCCACCGATATTTTCCCATTGTGCCCGACCCTCGTAGGGACTACGATCCAATGGGAAAAATCTCGTTTTTTTTTAAAGTCTTCCATATTCTCCATGATATTTACCTTTTAAAGTGTCCGAAAGAAAAAAAATAATTTTTCTAAGGCAGGATGCCATTATCGTCGGAACTAGGAAAATAAGTACTCCAAACAAATTACTCAGTTCGATTTTCGACTATTTGTTTTAAATATAAAACTATATCACAGTTTTTAGGAATTGACTTGATAGCGAACGTAATAATTGATAATTAACACCTGGCACATTGTTATGTCTACGTTAAAATAAAAGTCTTTCTTTTGGGGACTTAAGTACTTTATTGAGACCGCATCTGTTTCAGTTAGCTTAACACCATCGACTGACTAGCTTACTAATTCTATGACTGTTATACAGGCTAACTAACTGTATGACTTTATATAACAAATATGAACCGATTTTATTGTAATAATGTGATGTTTTTTACAGAGTGATAAATATAAAGAGAACTCTTCATTGCTGCAGCTCTCATTTAAACTTTGTGAATACGGCGTGTGTTTTGATATGCCTCATGATGATTATGATGAAGAAGATGAAGAGGATGATGAATTCGACCAAAACTGGATGTATGATAATGTACTCACTGATTCAGATGATTATTTTGATTATGGTGAGTAACTCAAATAACCAAATAATAAATAATAATATTAAAATGTACTTAAGCGAAGGATTTAGAAGGGAGAAATTAGGTATTTTTTCTGAACTATTTTCAAACTGAAAGATAAGAGATATAAACGTGATATTCAAATATAAATTAATTGAACTTTTAAGGAATGAATAGTAGTGTAAAAGACAATTTATATCTTTACTTGAGAAACGCTTAACAATGAGCTGAAGACAACAGCTTTAATTTTGAATGAAATGAGACCCCGTGATAGAAAGGTCTGCAACATTTTTTGCTAGGAATTATTACCATTACTTGAAACAACATGACTAAATGAGCTAGCACTTTTTTATCTGTCAAACTGAAAGTGTTTTTCAAAGTATACTAAAAATGGATAAATTAGATATTGTGTTCGCTATTTGGAACAATAATTACTACCTTTTGATCGTTAAGAAGGAAATTATTGCCAGTATTGTGCTAAGAAAGAAAATTTGCAGATTAGCCGTACGGTGATTTTTGTCGCTTGTATATTACAGAATTTAGATTTTTTTTATTAATTTTCTTTATGTTTAAAGAAATGTAAGTGAATACATGTTTTGTTTGAACTGTCTCTTTGACGCTATTCCATGACTTTGATTTTTAATCCCTCACCCAACGAACGTGCTTTTTCAGAAATATGGAATGTGCTGTCAATACTTAGATGGCATTTGCCCATTTATACATCTAATCACAGCTCTTTAAAATACTTTTCCAAGTGCTTCTACTTTATCACAAAGTGCTTCGTTTGCGCTTCAGTTTCATACAAATTTTATCATATGATGTCCGCAGAAGTAAGCACATTCTTTGAGCTCATTGAGTAGCGCTTTTCGATTTATATCATGAAATGTGGCTGAAGCGCCTCGAATCTGCTTTCATCGAAGCACTTCGAAATTTTCCACTGGGATACTTGTTGAAAAAGTCAGAATGTCGCATTCGGGGATCGCTTTTGACATCTACGTATCTAATCCAGATATGTAAATTGTGCTTTATGGCTTAATTCGTCCCTTGAATTTGTTCCTGTGTGCGATCTGATTGTTCTTGAGGACTGGTTTGTCTTCTATTAATATCGATAAATGTTTCACAATTACATTCTTTCAAAAAAGCACCATTTATATGTGTTGAAAGTTTTTTGAAAATCTGAGCATACATTGTGACATAAACTGAGTTTTGATGCTCACATTGATATTTCCATGAGCATTTACAGACCGATCGGTTTTCTTGTATGAAACTTAACTTGTTCCTACAACATATAGTATCCATTTCGCGACAATTATTCATAATATTAGCCCTTAGCATTCTTGAGAATTGTCCGCCTGTTTTGATCATCTAACTAAAGTTAAATGACTACGGAGGAAAATCACTCTGTCTCCTCAGTAGGTTCAACAAACTATACGCTGTTTGTACTGATGGACTTTCAACCCTCAATTTATCTCCGCTTGTTCTTGGATGTTAGAATGATGTGGCTGATAAAGAAGATACACTTAGGCCATTGTGGGCCCATTCTCATACCACTTTTTATGACCAGAGGTGCTACCAACCGAACTATTGAGGCCCCGTACATATTCTTTATTATAATATACACCCAACTCTTTTTTTGCACGGTAGATACGTTCCTTAGAAAACTGTTAAAAAAAAATCGTGAAAGAAAAACATGCAACATATGGTAAATTTGGGGTTCCACAACTTTAAAAAATCGTGTAAGATGAAATATTTTCCCAAAAAAGCGTGCAAAAAAGAAATAATGAAATCCATATTACATATTTATTTAAAAAAACAATTCTTTTTTATTACACAAAAATCTTATAATTAGCATACTTCAGTTGCACTTATCTCATTAATTCGTACAGAAGTAGATAGGTAATAACATTTCGCTTGTAGATTATAATTTTCAGTAGGAATAATAGTTTAGGAGCTAGGGTGTGAGAAACACAATTTTTCTTTACCTCCATATGAAACAATGTAGCTGCAAACAGTTTACCGGCCGACTATACTACACTTGCAATTGAAGCCTCTGGTGGAAGAAGGTGTTAACTCACTTTTTACCAAACTGTTCACGGGATCACATTATGAGTAACTATTTGGTTTTTTAATTCTACGGTTATTTCAGTAACATTTTGGTTTAATTGCAAACCCATATAAAAATCACATGGATGATATTTTTATATTACAAAATGAAATTTAGCGCCACGGAAAATAGTTTGGCGGGAAGAAAATTTTTTTCTGAAAAAGTGAGTTAACACCTTCTTCCACCAGAGGCTTCAATTTCTACTTCACGGCTTGTTTACTTATGCATACCGGCAGATACTGAGCTGCCAATTTAAAAGATTCAAGCAAGATGTCATTGATAAATTAAAATCAAACTAATTTTATGCGATTATTGTATAAGTTCGTTCCCAGTTTAAAAGTAAAATACAGTACAGTTTTATGAATCAGTGATCTAGTCAACATTCTTCTCTACAATTGTATTACAACGATCTATTACAAGCATGTCGATTCCATTTTTGAAGAAAAACCTGAGTTTTCCCTGAAAAAGCTCATGAGGTAGTTTTTGACAACTTCCTCGGAATTAAAATGCTGATTCAAATGATCCAATATCTTTGAAATCATTGTTTTTATACTTAGTAAGTTTTTGTTGTTATATTTTCTTCTTGACAGTTTACATGTAATTAAAAACTGAATTCAGTACGAAGATCTCACTCTAAATAAATAAATAATAATAATTTTTCTTATATTTGCAGATGTTTTGGCTAATTACTATGAGGATGATCATTATTTACTTTTTTAAAATTACAAAATGTGAATTTTTCCTTAAAACGTTTTTTATTTAAATAAAGGATTCCTTAACATAATTTTTCTTACTAGTATTGATCAATAAATTTTTCGCGCTAAATTTGAATTTTTTTTTTAAAAACTCCACCATTTTGTTAAATTTCAATGTTTCGATCGAGGGTCATGGTACGGGCAATACCTTCTAGTTTAATAAACTTTTGGGTTTTTTGATTTCACGTACTGTGAAGGTCGCTATCACTGCAACAGTGGGGGGCTTTTTTTTTAGCCTTGGGAAATTGTGAATAACCTGCTGAATTTTCAATTTTTTGGTCCAAAAATTATTATCATGTATTTACTATATATCCACAAATATATCCTTAAAATATCAAAACATTCCATGCAGTAGTTGTCTTTAAAAAAATTCTCAAAAATCAATTTTTCAGACGGTCACACTAGTGGTACCCCTCAAACTAAACTCCAGCAAAAAACTTTGCTTAGGATCGTTATAATCTTCCAAATATTTATCCAAAGGCTCGTAGCGGTATCATATGGTCTTGATAGTATCATTATCGCATTTCCTAGAAAAAATGTTAATGGATGTACCAAGCTTCGAAAAAATAATCAGTATAGAAAACCACACAAGACTTATCTTCTATAATATAAAGTTTAGAATGATAGTAACAATCTTCATAAATAAAGATAGTAGATTTGAAATCAGCAACGCGGGGCGTACGTTCCTAAAATTGTGTAAAATGTAAAATTTGGTAGTCCACCATTCTGGAAACCACTCGTTAGAAAAAAATATTGCGAACGGTGCACTTTTGTAGACATACTCGCAATTTTTTATTTACATTTTGAAGGTAGTACTGATACATAACCCCGTTCTGAAAAACAACACCAACAGAGGCTTAATTCTTATGAGGCAAATCATGTTATTGCAAATGCCCGCAAATACTGCACAATTATGTTTAAATATACAAATTACGCTCGTTTCTTTTCCCTCACATCAATCAGTTGGTGACTTATGCAAGACAGATATATTGTAAATATAAAAATCATTTTTTCTGCCTTTGCCTAACCTTCGTATTTTACCTAAAGCTAGACGGTGCAGTATAAACATTTCATAGCCATCTGATGGTCGTCGTAAAACTATTCTAAGGCCACCCATACACGCTCATTTATATTGCACAATAAAACTGCATGACGTCAGAACTGATGGAAAAACTGAAGAAAGCTTAATAGGTTACAACACTTAATTTGAAAAAATGAATGCACTTTTGTACAAACTAAACCGACTCCATAATATCCTTCCTTCTTTCCTTTAATTGTTCTACAAGTAAAAACTGAAAATAATTGGAGGTTAGCTTAGAAAGGAGTGTCACTATACTAACAAAATCGGCATCTCGTGGATTTTGATGAGTTGGATTCAGATCAAAAATTTTACATATTTTGTTTAAAAAGGTGGTAAAAAGTCGGAGGAATTGTAAAGAAAATCTCTCAGGGTAAACATGAGAGAAAGGAGTTTCTAGACGCCAGCAAATGGAATATACTGACATACTACAATCTTCAAGGTTATTGGCAAGAGCTCAAGGGACTTCAGAATTGCGTCAACGAAATTCACAACCTATGCAATGTTACCGTTGTAGGAAGGAACTACTGCTATGAGATATACGCTCAATTCAAAGGTCAGCTAACCCAAATTGAACAAACGAACAAGTTGTTCAATAAGGAACACAGCAGACTGCGAAGATCACCTCTGAATATAGTAGGAAAGGCACTTTTAAAAAATGTGGGCACGAAACCAAGATGCGGTCAGCTATCATATAAAAATAATGTAACATCACCAATACATTTTTGGATTGATTTGTGCGGAGTTACTTATGATGCATCAGTAAAAATAATACACCATCACTGTAATGCATTGGAAAATGAAACACCTGATACAGCCGGATTCAAACACCGGGAGGGAATAGTTACACCTCAAAATTATGACGACGTACTGCAGCTAGGTGTATACTACAGTCAAGTCTCCTATAACGCGGTGTTTTTATAGCGCGATTCCCATATAACGCGGTGTGAAAAATGCGACAAGTTCTCCTATAATGCGGTCTCTTTATAACGCGTTTTGATATAAGAACATTCCAACAACTCAAATGGCTTGAAAAGTTTATCTATGGCAACACTTATTCGATGTGTTAAATTTTTGTATGTACATAGATAAAATTTGTGGTGTATTCCTCTGTTTGTCAATTCTAGTAGTCATTAAACCAAAATTTAAATATGTAAAAATCTACATATTCATTGTCATTTCCATTATAAAATTTTATTTATTAACCGTATCAGTCACAACTTGTTACTTTGAGAATGCAGTTTTTAAATAGGTCTGTCAAATAAGACGGATTGTCGTCTGTGTCTTGAAGACGACGAAACTACATCATACATTTTGTGTGCTTGTCCGGCTTTAGCACGGTTAAGAAGAAAGATCTTCGGCCAAGAGTTCCTGGACTCGGCTGAAGCTCGTTCATCTTCTGTAAAGGACCTTCTGGCGTTCCTTAGGGTAGCAGATTGTCTTTTACTGTAAAGGGGCTTTGGCACAAAAGACCGTCTGGTCGCAGTGCCCACCATGAGGGTCACCCCTAATAATAATAATAATAAATAATAATAGGTCTAATTTATATAGAATTTATTTATTTCTGAGATTCCATATAACGCGGTACAAATCATTTAATTTGTATTAATTCTGAGTTTCTTATAACGCGGTTTCCATAGAACGCGGTGGTGGTTTCCATATAACGCGGTATAGATTATTATGATTTATCTTATTTCAAAACATTCTCAAAACGCGGGAGACGTTAACCAATATTTTCATCAGGCACCTTCTACCCTTAGAAAAATTAGATATGAAGTAAAATGTAAATGTAATGAAATTTTAGAAAAATAATAAAACATTTAATAATTTCAAGGAATCTAATTCAAATAATTACAAATTAAAATTACAGAATTAAAAATTTCAGAATTAAAAATATTATAGATAGTAGGTAAGGTATCTATGTATGTTGAATCGGCTGTTGTTGATAGGTCGTCTGTTGCGTTTGCACAGCACAAAGTTGTGGCCTTTCTTAAAAGATTTGCTGGTGGCCTTTTGATGCCTAAGAAAGCCTGCTCCGATTTTGACACCACGATGGTACATTTACGCTTATAATATATCCCCATAATACCTTTGATGTTTATTTAAAAATTTGAGCAGCTACAACAGACTAAATTGTTTTAAATATTATATAAAACATGTACTTACCTAGTTGCAGTTGGCGGATTACTATGTGAATTGATGCGCTGAATTTGCTGTAAACTTCCGTTTCAGGCTCTATTTTTCAGCCTATCTGCATGTGATTTGCGAGTAAGGGTTAAATTTCTAGCTGTTGCTGTACCAGTGTTAACAACTTTGGCATTTTGCACCCCCTTTTTATTGATAAACGTGGGGTCGTTATTTGGAACAAAATAGTAATAGGTTTGCGAGCCAACATTACCAGCACCCTGCTGAAATAAAATGGTGCTTTCAGGTTTTCTCTTTGTAGGCTCCACATCGGTCTCTATAATACCCTGTAGTGTTTTGTCTAAATTTGATAACTTTTAAATAGCGTTCTTGATACATAATGCCTGAATAATTGCTCTGATTGTGCTGAACTATATATATATATATTGGATATATTGGAAGACGCATCGGTTTGAGTTTATTCAACATAAATTTGCTCCAAAAGACAATATTCCAAATGGTGTGAAATTTTAAACACAGGCTACAGCTAACTTCTGTTAAGACAAGAAAAACCTCCGTGGTGCCGGATATAAAATTTATAAATTTCACAAAGATGGCAAGAAACTTACAGCACAACAGAGTTGTTAAGAATGCATTTTTCCGACCTGCATTCCTATACATTTTTCTTAAAATGAATTCACTCAAAGCTGCAGCTAAATTTCTTTTAAAGATTGAGAAGGGAATTAGATGAATTGCATTCCTCAAAATATTGGTGAAAATCTATACAGGCGATTAATATGATTGAGATCTTATTTTCTTTTGAAAAACCCATCTCTTCATCTTGACATAAGGATTTATTTCTGTTCTTTTTATCCACATTGAAGGCACTAGAAATATTCGATTTTAAAAATTTGAATGAATTCACCATTTCGTTATTTCTTCGTCACTTTCAGAGTTGTTAAAGAATGCAGCTTTTTTGAGTTTTAATTTGAAATAATGAAGAAGTCATATTTTCCATTCTTTTATTCCTCTGAAGAATTATGAATTAAAACGTGAATTCTCCTCAAAAAAATATTAAGGAATGTACTTTATATTCATTTTGCAAAAAGAATGCATTCCTCTGGAATTCAAACGCATTCTTTGAAGCCTTTGTGAATTCACTGCATTCACTTGAATTCACTTCCATTCACTTACATCACTTGAATTCAGTGAATTCTTTTGCATTCTATTTGATTTATTTTTGGAGAAAAAAAAAAAGATTAAAATAATCCGAATCAACAACTTTTAATTTTTATTTTTTTCAGAAGATTTGGTTTTCATAAGATAAATATGCGGTGCATAGCTGTATTAGATTTTTAATTATTAATCAAGCCAACTTCAAGTGAACAATTTTATATATAATTTACTTATCTATCGTGTCGGCCACAGAGGAAGTCTTCCCATGGAAGCCGGAAATATGAAGGAAAGGGACGTAAGTTTAAAATTTTGTTTATGGCAGCCGAATCATTCATTACACAATGAAACGAAGTTTAAAAACAGTGCATTGTTATCTCGACAATTCATCCAGTAGCCACTGACCGAAGAGAAAGAATCACTTTATCAAACAGTTTTGTGATTCACTTGAAGAAAGTCGCAGTTGCAGTTGCAGTGTTGTATTTATTGCACTATTTATTGGCATATCGTAGCGGAATAAAATACAATACAATTTTTATTACTCCTTTGATCAACATTTAATTTTGTTATTACAACTTGTAAGTAAACCTACTTCCGACGTCCCCTAACTCCGATCACTTTCTATTTCTGTTAATATATAACCATTTTTCAATTGTTTTAAATAAATTAAGTTGAAGAGTAACCTAACCTAACCTAAAATTTTTTTATTTGACAAATCAATTCGTGCAATATTCTTTACATGCATATTTCCGTTGAAACCGCTCGTCAATTTTAAGTGTTTATAGATTATTATCCAAGCATGTTAAAAATTGCTTTTATATAATATTTTTCAAATACCAGTTCTACATATCAAATTATTTCCTAAAAAATGTCGCAATTTCATGACTTCTCAATAGGTTCTAGCCAATTTGTTTACACTAACTTTTCGGATAAATCTTAGAATATAAAGCATGAACATCGCACGTGATCGAATCAGAAACGTTAAATGAGAAGTAACACATACACAGCATCCACAAATTTTAATTTTTATTCCATCTAAATATAGAAAATGCCGAGCAATTTGAGCAAATGCTGTTTGCGGATTTCTGACCGACTGATTTACTTATAAAAAAATTAATTTCTGATATTTAGAACGAAATTTTGGAAATGAAAAAATCAAATAAATCATTTTCAATAAAAATTTTGATAGCATCCAAATATCTCATTTCTAGAATTTTTGTTAGTGGTTAATTTAATTATTGCGGTAAATATTTTTACCTCGTAGCTAGAATGGAAGTAGAATCACCGAAGGATTTTGATTCAGATGATTCGCTTAAATGTGAGACTGAGCATCTCACAGTCACAGCCAACAATATCTAAAAAGAGCCGCTCTTCATGGAAGACGTTGACTCCTCCTAATCCCAAAAAGCTGTACCAGAACTCAATATATTATTAAGTTCATCTCCAATAGTATTGCACAAAATGAAAAAAATTTGCTGTTTTCGAAATATTTCAAAGTCGTTTTAGAGGTATTGTTTCTTCAATTTATTGTTTACGGTTTGTTTGTTTCAATTCTTTTTAATTTAGTTGAAAGACACAGCATATCAAAGAAGAATGTTTACTTTGCCATCGAAAAATCAAAGGCTCTTTGCAAGTTAATTCGAATTTGTTGAGGCATTTGAAAAAATTGCACAATGCTGAATTTGAAATTTACAACCAAATAAAATCTGAAAATGCACCGGAGCTGAATAATCGGAAGGAACATCAATTTGAGGAAATAATTGCAAAGTTTATCGTTGAAAATGCTTTACCTGTTTCTATTGTTGATAAGCAATCGTTTGAAGACCTTTTGAAATATACTAATTGTATCAAAGGTAATATTAGTGTTCCGGCAAGACAAAAAATATCGAAACACATTAATAAGTCATATGAGGAAATGATTGTGTCCCTAAAATTCGAAATAATATCCACCCACCCATGGTTTTGCACAACCGCAGATATTTGGTCAACTAAACACAGAAGCTTTCTACACATGCCATTCGTTGGATGACCAGTTCAACAGGAAGTCTGTACTCGACTATCAATACCAAAGATATCACATCGGGACCTTGAGTATTTGTCAGAATGCCATCTACTTCTTCGTCCAATTGCTGAGGCACTCAACTTCCTACAAAAGGAACAATTATTGTTTCATGGATATTTATTGGCAACTCTAGCAACATTAAGGAATAAACTGAGGAAAATTTACATTTCCAATGACTTAACCATCCTTAAGGAAGAATAAAAGGATATGAAAAAGGCTTGGTTGAAAGGTTTTCAATTTATTTCAATTTGTCCCCGGATGCGAAAGATGCAATTGTTGCAGCAGCCTTGTGTCCGTCAGTAAAATTTCAATGGGTAAAACCCCTTAATCCTCAATTTGCCGAGGGAAACTTGCCACAAGTGAGCAAAATTGTGACGGAGGCAATTAAAGATATGTGCTGTACTGACTGTGAAATTAACGAAAATGAAAAGAGTAAGAACGAAGCTATATCGTTTTTCGATTTTAGTATGGAAGGTTTGTATTGAATCCATTTCTTCAAAAGCAAATTTGTGAATGTTTCATATTTTATTAGAAAATTTATCACTACCGACATTGACATCTCACTTGCCGAAGAGAGCATCCAAAATTTTACAGGAATATGATTTGTTTCTTGCTGATCCTTGAACAACTTTGGATGTGCTGCATAAATATCCCTTATTAAAAAGAGTGTTTTTAAGGTACAACACACCACTTACTTCGTCAGCTTTCATGGAAAGATTGTTTTCGTTTGCTCCAAGGCGGGGAGCACTTTCAGATGCAAATTGTGAAAAAATGGTCCTTCTGAAAGCTAACAGCCAGTGGCAGAGTGTTTCTAGTAGTTAAAAAACTGATCACATTGAATCCGGTGGATTTTACCATTTTTATATTAGAAATAAAATAAGAAGACCGCGACTTCAACTTTAGAAGCATTAAAAAATATGTGAACATTTTTGATTTTGTTTATTGAAATAAATAATTATTTTCTTATTTTATTCAATAGTTCTTTTAATTCAGGAATATGTTCTGAAATTTCCTTGAGAAATTCACAGAATTGACTTAGTTACAACCGCCTGCTTGAGCCGGTGTCAATGACTTTTGTGTGAATAACAAATCTTTGCATTTTTGAATCTAATTGATAACTAAATTAATTTTAACAAAACATAAAACCGACGAAAAAAGAAACTGAAAAATGAAAAAAAAAAAAAAAATTAAGTCTTAATTATTAATTAAGCTCCTAAACTAATGTAACTAACTAATATTGAGTGGGCGCCAAACAAGTTGAGAAGTGTTATTGGAGACTTCACGTTGTATTTTTATGTTATTTTGATTTGATTATTTCTTTAAAGTAATTTAATGGTCTTCGTTGATTGTTTGTTTGGTGCTGACTCAAAATTAGTTTCTTACATTAGTTTAGGAGCTTAGTTATTAAGACTTTATTTTATTTTGCGTTTTTCAGTTTCTTTTTTCGTCAGTTTAATTTTTTGTTAAAAAGTTTTTATTTTTTAATTTTTTATGGTTATCTAATCTACTAATTTTTCCGTCTCCATCATCAGATTAATTCCAGGTCTACATTATGTTGTAGTGTTATCAGAACTACATGTGTGCCAAGTTTCAACAGAATCGGTTAACAGGTGAATGAAAAATCAATTATTCCCTATTTTTTTCTACCCGTAGAGTTGTATTTTTTTTTTTAACTTTAAATGGGACCAACTTCGAGGTACACCCTATCCATTAAAAAAAGAATCATCAAATTCGAACTACTCTGTAAAAAGTTATGCGTGGTCATACATAAAAATATAAAATAAAAAATAAATTAAGAAAGATCCTCCCTTTTTTTTCGTCGGTTAAAAGGCGATATAGCTAATTCATATGATTGCGATCTCATTTTCTTTAGAAAACTAATCTCTTAATCTTGACGTAAGATTTTTTTCTTTTCTTTTTAGCCACAATTGAGGGCACTAAAACCATTCGATTTTTTTAAAAACATTTTTAGGAATTTGCCATTTCGTTTTTTTTTCAGATATCTAAAATCCCCTATGTCGAGATACAGATGTAAATAAAATTCAGAACTGTCGATTGTATAGTTTCTTTAAAAAAAATTCCTAAAAAACGTCACTTTCCAGCCAGAAAAGAATGCAAAAGAATTCACTGAATTCAAGTGAATGGAAGTGAATTCAAGTGAATGCAATGAATTCACAAAGGCTTCAATGAATGCGTTGAATTCCAGAGGAATGCATTCTTTTTGCAAAATGAATATGTTTTGAGGAATGGGAATTCATCTAATTCCATTCTCAATCTTTAAATGAAATATAGCTGCAGCTTTGAGTGAATTAATTTTAAGAAAAACATTTATAGGACTGTAGCTCGGAAAAAATGCATTCTTTAACAACTCTGGTGACTTTACAGCCAGAAAAGAATGCAAAAGAATTCATTGAATTCAAGTGAATGCACGTGAATTCACGAAGGCTTCAACGTATGCCCTGAATTCTCTTTGCAAACGAATATAGAATCCGTTCCTTATTATTTTGAGGAATTTGAATTCATGTTTGAATTCATAATTCTTCAGAGAATCAAAAGAATGGAAAATATGAATTCTTCATTCTTTTAAACGAAATGGCGAATTCATTCAAATTTTTAAAATCGAATATTTCTAGTTCCTTGAATTGTGGATAAAAAGAACAGAAATAAATCCTTATATCAAGATGAAGAGATGGGTTTTTCAAAAGAAAATAAGATCTGAATCATATTAATCGCCTGTATAGATTTTTACCAATATTTTAAGGAATGGAATTCATCTAATTCCCATCTCAATATTTAAAAGAAATTTAGCTGCAGCTTTGAGTGAATTCATTTTATGAAAAATGTATAGGAATGCAGGTCGGAAAAATGCATTCTTTAACAACTTTGTTGTGCTGTAAGTTTCTTGCCATCTTTGTGAAATTTATAAATTTTATATCTGGCACCACCGGAGGTTTTTTTTTGTCTCAACAGAAGTTAGCTGTAGCTTTTGCTTAAAATTTCACACCATTTGGAATATTGTCTTTTGGAGCAAATTTCTGTGAATAAGCTCAAACCAATGCGTCTTCCAATATATCTTGTTATACTTGTGGCGGTTTCTCATGCCTACAGCTGCTACGGGTTTATCTTTGCTTTTTCTAAAGTTCAGCACAATCAGAGTAATTATTCAGGCATTATGTATCAAGAACATATTTAAAAGTTATCAAATTTAGACAAAACACTACAGGGTATTATAGAGGCCGACGTGGAACCTACAAAGAGAACACCTGAAAGCACCATTTTATTTCAGCAGGATGCTGGTAATGTTGGCTCGCAAACCTATTACTATTTTGGTGCAAATAACGATCCCACGTTTATCGATGAAAAGGCGGTGCAAACTGCCTAAGTTGTTAACATTGGTGCAGCAACAGCTAGAAATTTAACCCTTACTCGCAAGTCAGTTGTAGATAGGCTGAAAACTAGAGCCTCAAACGGAAGCTTACAGCAAATTCAGCGCATCAATTCACATAGTAATCCGCCAACTGCAACTAGGTAAGTACATACATGTTTGATATACTATTTAAAACAATTTAGACTACTGTAGCGGCTCAAATTTTTAAATAAACAACAAAGGTATTATGGGGATATATTATAAGCGTAAATGTACCATCGGGGTGTCAAAATCGGTCGACAAACATATTAAAAAACCCTGCGTACCTACAACAAATTCAATTGTTAACTTTACGTGTGTACTGAGAATACAATTTACTAAAAATTTTCAATTATATAGGAATCGATCGGCATCACAAGTCGAAGAGACTGGTAACAAAACTGGTAATAGTTATGTAATTGGTCTAAATACAGACTCCACGAAAACCGCTAATGATTGGGGAAAGGAAAAAGAAGCTTTAAAAAACGAAATGAATCAAAAACTGGAAGATATTCGTATTGAGATGCAACAAAATATGCAAAAGTTAGTACACGAAGTGCGAGTATCACTGGCTGCTGTAATCAAGGAAAACCTGCAAAGGGCTGGGAAATAGTTTTCGCTTTAAGCTGTTTAATCTATTTACCGAAATTTATATTTAAACTGTGGCTAGTACATATTAGTGTAATCTATTTCAATGTAAAGCCTTATATTTTAACAATTTTTTGTTGTTCAGTAAAAGTACTTCGTTATAGCTTTGAAAACAAAAGTCTGGTGAGTTTTATTTACAAGGCGTGTGCCTTTCACAAATAAAATTTATAACGTGTAACTATTCCTTCCCGGTGTTTGAATCCGGCTGTATCAGGTATTTCATTTTTCAGTGCATTACAGTGATGGTGTATTATTTTTACTGATGGATCATAAGTAACTCCGCACAAATCAATCCAAAAATGTATTTGTGCTGTTATATTATTTTTATATGATAGCTGACCGCATCTTAGTTTCGCGCCCACATTTTTTAAAAGTTCAAAAGCTAGTAAACTTGCGGGCAACAAACTCCATACATATTTTTCTTAATCAATTCTTGAGATACAACTTTACAGACTTCTTTAGCCATTAAGTGTTTGTCTCACTGTTGTTCTTTCAGTTTTGTATTTAGAGTCATTTTCTAGCAAGGTATATTACGATCGGATTACCTGAATACGGAGTTAATAATGACCACACAATTCCGCATCACGCTATTTATATCTTATCGGTCTTGTAAAATTCCTTTATATTCCTAATCACCTCTAACAACAACATTAATTTCGTTACAGCACCGATAAATTACCCATGATTTTACCTGCAACAAAAATACAGGATAAAGAATTGTTACAAGAGGAACAAATTCCAGAGATAGCCGTTTAAATCAATCCGGCATTCAAACGATTTATTCTATACTATCTGTTTTTAATTCTTACCTTCACAAATCACACATTTTCACTGTCAATACCAAGTTTACCAGCAACTGACCTTTCGCTCGTGCTTTATGTTTTTATCAGTGTCTTTTCAGCCCAAACCGGGTTTGTCTCAATCGTGTACATAACAACTTTTGCTGTTCTTTTTCTTCACTAATTCATGACCTATAGAAAAGCACGCGTTCTTATTAGAGTCTTTGCTTTACAAACCCCTCGCCCTGGTTGCTCTGAAGCATTGCAGATTTTCTTTGTGTACTCTTTCTGCAGGTTATTTTACTCTGCATCTCTATATCGTCTCAACTGTTCGTCTTCCTGATTTTTATACCTGTTCATTCCTTATTGTTCCCCTTTTTCAAAAAGCCGGCTCACGTAGCTTTACATCTTCACATCGAACATGATCTTGGCTATTTGGTTTCCCCTTTTCAAAAAGCTCTGCTCCTGATAAATTGAAGCAAAACCGGAATTGCTGATATCCCCTTTAAAAAACAATTACGATCTCGTCAGATCATGTGACCAATGGGAGAAACTTGTGGGAGGGGGATCATGTGACCAATGGGAGCGGAGGTGTGTGGGGCCTCTGGAAGCTTTTGGATGGAGGGGAAACACTTTTGAGAGGGGAGGGGGCACTTAAATTGAGTGATGGGGCTGGTCTCAACCGGCCTAATACCTACTTTGGTGAAAGAATTTAGCAAACATCAAAGAAGATTTTAGCGAAAGTTCGTCAATCGCAATAGTGTGAAGTTTAAAATTTGCGCGAACTTTGATATTTCAAGCGGAATTTCCTTGACTCTCTAACTGCAATAGTCATATTAAAATATTGGGGTAGTTGAGATTCGACATCTTTCATTTTCTTTTGGTTACTGCCACAATGTTTTTTATTTATTCAGTACATATTAAAATATTTGTCTCCACTTATAGAACAAAATTCTCTAAAGAAAGGGCTTCCGCATCTTTGTTGATTGAAGCTTTGATGTCTTCTGAGAAAACAACTACAGAACTATCCTCGCAGGCAAAATCATTTTCATCGTCCAAAAGGCATAGAACGCCGTCATCTTCATAAGTAGGAAAAAAGTATTCGGGTTGGTCCCATTGCTTCTTGCTACCAATACCGTAATGTTTTTGTTCCCTCATGTGCTCCTGAAGTTCTTCCAAGGATTTACTGCGCTCATTACAAATGACACACTTTAAAATATGCACCTGCCGTCGTATATAGTTCACAACTTTAACTTTTTGATAAAAATTTAGGCCTGCTATTTCTTGTTGGAAGTCTAGATCATGAGAAATCTTCATGTGATTTTTAAGAACAGAAAAGTCTATGTCTCTAAAGGTGCAAAATAAACAAGTCAACTGCGACTTTTCCTCGTCCCAATCGGACCACTCAGAATCGCTATCCTCGCTTTTCAATGTATTATCTCTTTCGTGAATAGCTCCTGCTCCTTTCCAATTAATGTTAGTAGCTGGCGTGTGGAGACGGTTTCTTTTAGATTTTAAAGTTCGATTCCTCATGTTTTTCACGTTCTGAGGTTTTTCTGTTTTGTAGTTAACTAAGAAGAACTTGTCATATAGTTTCATGCTTGGATTAATTCTCTTATGACCTTTTTTTCTCATATGCTCTTTCAAGGTTAGTCGATCTTTAAACAATTTTTCGCAGTAGAGACAAATGAGATTCTCCAACTTGTCTTGTACAATCTGAATAAGCTCGTCGATGAAAACCAAGTTTTCTGGTTTCCCTAATTGCAGAAAGTGCTTGCTGAACAAGTGCTCTAGATAATCGGCTCGAAGTCCTTTGATAACATCGCGACAATAAAGGCATTCACGTGCAAAAGATCGATCAGTTCTCTCGAATTGGTGTTGTTTTAAAACTTTTTCTAACCGAGCTGTGTGCAACTGTTTTCTTAATTCGTTATCTTGTGGCAGTATGTCACTTAAGAGGTAGTACTTTTCGTTCTTCGATGGTGTACCATCCGGTAATTGATCCAGTAATAATGTGGTGCAGAATTGTTCCACCGCGTTGCCTGTAAGTATGTAAAGCATAAAATTGAGTGTAAACTAAATACATATTTTTTTTTAAATGTCATCAAAGACGTAGAAAAGCCTTTTTTAAAGTAAAGTTTTTTATGCCTTGGTTATTTGATCTCGCTCTATGATTTTATCATTAGAAATATTTAATAAGAAGTATAATCAACATAAAGCATGTATTTTTTTATTCATTGTCTAAGAAATAGAACGGATGGGATTCAATTATTCAGAAGCGCTTGGCAATTATGTAGAATTGAGAAACTGTAATCGTATCGTCTCCAAGAAACTATTTACTGAGAAGAGGACCGATATAAGTTTTTTTGAGTACAGCTCTTTGCAGAATAATCAATCTAAAATTGCACTGCTGGCTGAACACCTCCACACAATACGATTAGCTGATTTACCGTTACGTACATGTAGTATATATGCCATAGTAGGACGGCAGGGCACCATTACTCATTTTCTGTGTGAATGCCTCTTTATCTATAAAAAAAACAACTTATATATATTACATACTAGGAACGCATAGAGGAAATCATGACGCCAACGTGGTGAATTAATTCCGTTTATTACAGTTTGCTTAGCCTATTTATCCAAATTGATTTTACGTCTATATTTACATATTATCTTTAATTATATTTAATACTAGGCCCTACATATCCCGTAAATCACGTAGGCAGCGATTTACACCCTTTATTGGTTATTGGCTCGATGAAAAATTCGAGCCAGCTTCTTGTCAGAGTGGCGTGAGTACGGGTCGCGCTCGCTTAAGTAGGTCGTGCGCTTGCTCATAGGAATTGCTGGTTTGCACTTATTGTTAAGTGTCGAGTGTGATGACCCAGTACAACTGACAGAAGTGCTGTATCGTTCTCTTTTATTTCAAGGGATATTTCTTTGTAAAGGACCATGCGCAATCCTTATGGGAAATGGGTTTCGGCCACTTTTCTGAAACTTTGTAAGTTGATAGTTCTTAACACGTAGATCAAAGGTCTCAATGGGCACAAAGCCCGATAACTGCCCCAACTCCCAAAGAGCGAGGGTGGATTTAACTAATTTATTGGTCGATTAGCTAAACGAAACCTTTTAATACTGTAGTCCACCTCAGAGCCCCACGCACACACACACACACACGCAAGTGCATACCCACACAATCACACACACAATCACAATTCTTCCATGCTCCGATCATTCAACGCCCCAACCACCTCCTCTCCCCGATCTCCGTACCATATGGATTTCGCTGATTGCGAAACCATTTTCTATACTCCTGTAGTCCACCTACAACCACCTAGACTGCCCCTACTCCCGACCCTCCTACCTCAACCACCACGCCGCTTGCCGCGCCATTGGGACAATCAGCGATCAGCGAAATCCATATGCTGGGCGACGGGGCGGGGGGTTGAGGTGTGAGGGGTTGGGGGTAGGAGTTGCCTAGGCTGTAGGGTGGACTACAGGAGTATAGGAAATGGTTTCACAATCAGCAATCAGCGAAATTCATATGGTGGGCCTTGGTATGGGGATCAGGGGAAGGAGGTGAATGGGAGTTGAATGGTCAAAGGATGGAGGTAATGATTGTGTGGGTGGCTATTAAGTGGACTACAGTATTAAAAGGTTTCGTTTAGCCAGTCGACCAATAAATCAGTTAAATCCATCTCCCGCTCTTTGGGGGGGTTGGGATGGTTATCGGGCCTTGTGCCCATTGAGACTTTTGATCTACGCGTTGAGAACTATCAACTTGCAGTTTAAAAAAAAAAACCATTTTCCATAAGGATTATGCGTGATCCTTTGAGTTCACTATGTTGACTTTTGTTTTTGTCTATGAATTTGAACTTGAATTGCTATGAGCTCTTTATATACAGATATGGCTAAATTATTATCACCGCATTAAACACATTTATTAATACTTAGGGAACATTCCCTTTACATTTTTCAAGAGTTATATCCAACGCGGCATTCCAGTGATAGATTTTTTAACATTCGTGACCAAATCGGCATCAGTTTCCCAAACGTTCTTCATGGTTGCATTCAATTCAATTGATTTGGTCTGCGGGCATTTTTCTGCCACTTCTGTTTACAAATAGCCTAGATATTTTCGATGGGGTTCATATCTGGGTCAGTTAAGGGTTTGGATTAGAGATGCCACGAATAGTAATTTGGCCGAATACCGAATACCGAATATTCGGCGAGGTTCTTGGCCGAAGCGCCGAACATTCGGCAGCCGAATATTCGGCCACACTTAGTAAGGGAGAATGGGGCAGTGTGTAACAGGGGCAGTGTGTAACAGATAGCTCCATTTTGAATATGGCGCGTCCAAAACCAAATGTGAATTTGTATATTCTTCCTATTGGACGACCTCTTTCGTTTGCAATCGGGAGAGCGGTGCTCGGAAACGTGTCATGGCGAAGAGGAGGGGGCGAAATCAGGCTCGCCTGGCAAACAGGTAATTCTCAACATTTCACCCCCTAATTTTTTCGGGTTGGAGTCAATCGGGGCTCGATTACTCCCCAAGTAATGATTTTCTATCGAAGTTTACCACTTTGGTCATGCAAAATGACCGTTGTCGATAACATAACCTGAGGGTCCTTTGTTTCACGGACCCTAGACCAAAGCTCTGTACCTCGGGGCAGTGTGTAACAAAAACAAACGGGGCAGTGTGTAACAAACGCAGGCCTCCGAATATCGAGCTCCAGGAGGTACTTAACTATCTTAGGTGCGTATGGTAGTCAAAAATTACCTTCGTAAGGTTCTAAACTAGATATATAACTTCATTCCAGCCTTAATTCATGCATATTTTGGGTCTTAGGCCGAAATTCCAAAATCTGTTACACACTGCCCCACTCTCCCTTAGAATTTCTCCTAGTGAAGGCGACTATATCCTAGTTATGTTTCCTTGCAAAGGTATGAAATATTATGTTGGTAAGATAATAAAGGAGGCTCTTATATTGTTTTCAATTATGATTTTGGCAGCTTTCAGTTAGGCTAAGATTTTTGGAATATTTTCTTTGTCATTTTTAATGTATCTTAACATTAAAAGTCACGATATTTGTTTAAGTTTTTTTGCGGGAGATTTTAATTTTGCAAGTTACATTTGATGTTTTTAAATCTAATCCTGAAATCTTAAGTTTCAGTCCTAACTTTTTATAGTAAAAAGAGTTGATAATTGTCATAATATGGTAGCCGCACTCACAAAAGGAAGAGGGAACCACTGCCATCCTTACCAGCTGTTTCCTGAACCTAAGTCTCCCCTTGTTACACACTGCCCCTTATATCGTTACACACTGCCCCATAGCGGGGCAGTGTGTAACAAATGCAGGCCTGCGAATATCGAGCTCCAAGAGGTACTTAACGGTCTTAGATGTGCATGGTAGTCAGAAATTACCTTCGTAAGGTTCTAAACTAGATATATAACTTCATTCCAGCATTAATTCATTCATATTTTGGGTCTTAGGCCGAAATTCCAAAATCTGTTACACACTGCCCCACTCTCCCTTACTTTCCGCGGGCGACAAGTCACAACTGTCGCTGCAGAAAATGTTCGTTCAGATGAAGGTGTGGAACAGAAAAATTCTGTTGCAAATGAACTTGATTTTTACATGGTATCTGTTCGTTTAGATCGGACAGCAGACCCTTACAAGTGGTGGTCAGCAAACGCGAAACAATATCCAACCCTTTTACAATTTGCTAAGATGTATTTATCATCTCCCGGTAGCAGTGTGTATAGTGAGCGGCTGTTTTCGGAAGCAGGTATAATTTATGAGGAAAAACGCAATCGTCTGCTATCAACAAATGCTGAAAAAATTGTTTTCATTCATCATAACTTACCACTGGTAGATTTTAAATATTAATTTGTTAGTTCTTTTTTTTTGGTTAAATAAATATATCTTTGTGAGTAATATTTTGAGTTCTTTTTTCATGATTTATTTGGTAATCCTTACTATATTTTGTCATAAATACGAAAGTAAATCTGTTTATCACGATTTCAGGCCAAAACTGCTGAACCGATTTAAATTAAATTTGGTACACAGATACTCTAGAGCCTTAGAAAGGACATGGGCTATAATTTACGCGGACGAAGTCGCGGGAAAACTGCTAGTAATAAAAAAATAATAAATAAATTGCTATTCGGTATTCGGCCGAATAGTTAACCATATTCGGCCGAATACCGAATAGCGAAAAAAAGTGGCCGAATAGCCGAATACCGAATAGTTGCCGAATATTCGTGGCATCTCTAGTTTGGATGTTGTAAGTCTTTAAAAACTCCGTAACTCTCCCCACTGTACGGAAAGGGGCTTTATTGTGCATGAAGATTCCTTCTCCATTAAATTTTGCGTTCAGAATGAAGGACCGTTAACTACTGATCCGCGTTCATTATCCGGTCAACAACATAGGAGTGGGAAGAGTCCTTTGGCCGATATTGCTTGCCAAATCATAACCCTTACTGGCTGTTTGTAGTCCGCCTTCAGTTTGCGAAAATTTAGTAAATTCAATGCCGCGAAGAATTGAAGCCGTGATAAAAGCCAAAGGAGGGCATACAAAATATTAAATTGGTAAAAAATTGTTTTTCGATAAATAGGGTCAACTACCGCATCCCTTTTTTTTATATTTTTAGTAAAATAAGTGTGTTAGCTTCAATGGAATCAATCATTTTTTTTAAATAAAAATGCTTTTACTTGCATTGATCAATTCCCACCTTCTTCCTCAAACTTGCTTAGCAGGGGTTTAAAAGACTTCTAATTTCAAACTCACATTATGCGATAAAAAAGTTGAGTCACTGTATATTAAAAGGATCCAGTAAAAGTGATGTATTGGAAATTGGAAATGTACCATAGCTATTCCTATTACTTGATATAAAGTAGAGATGCCACGAATATTCGGCAACTATTCGGTATTCGGCTATTCGGCCACTTTTTTTCGCTATTCGGTATTCGGCCGAATATGGTTAACCATTCGGCCGAATACCGAATAGCAATTTATTTATTATTTTTTTATTACTAGCTGTTTTCCCGCGACTTCGTCCGCGTAAATTATAGCCCATGTCCTTTCTAAGGCTCTAGAGTATCTGTGTACCAAATTTCATTTAAATCGGTTCAGCAGTTTTGGCGTGAAATCGTGATAAACAGATTTACTTTCGTATTTATGATAAAATATAGTAAGGATTACCAAATAAATCATGAAAAAAGAACTCAAAATATTACTCACAAAGATATATATTTAACCAAAAAAAAGAACTAACAAATTAATATTTAAAATCTACCAGTGGTAAGTTATGATCAATGAAAACAATTTTTTTGGCGTTTGTTGATAGCAGACGATTGCGTTTTTCCTCATAAATTATACCTGCTTCCGAAAACAGCCTCTCACTATACACACTGCTACCGGGAGATGATAAATAAATCTTAGCAAATTGTGAAAAGGTTGGATATTGTTTCGCGTTTACTGACCACCACTTGTAAGGGTCTGCTGTCCGATCTAAACGAACAGATTCCATGTAAAAATCAAGTTCATTTGCAACAGAATTTGTTCTGAGTTGTGACTTGTCGCCCGCGGAAAGTACTAAGTGTGGCCGAATATTCGGCTGCCGAATGTTCGGCGCTTCGGCTAAGAACCTCGCCGAACATTCGGTATTCGGCCAAATTACTATTCGTGGCATCTCTAATATAAAGGTAATAGTACCATAGCTATTCCTATTACTTGATATAAAGGCTAGTTTCTTTTTAAAAATGCTATAAAAATATAAATAAACATTGTTCAAAATTCAAATATGTAATTAGTCCACATTGAGATATATTAATGATTAAAATTTTATTTCCGGAAATTTGCATTTCGTTGCTTCACCGATACATTGTTTGAGATTAGACGCCACACTAAGAGGGGTTTGATCTAAGCGTGACAGATATAATTAATCATAAACAGTTGTTAAATTTCTCGCATACAGAGCTATATTCAGTAGAGCCACTTATATCGGATCTCTTCTTACAAGGAGACGGCGCCACCGTGGGGTCGGGGATTTGCCCGAATCTTTTTGTGGTAAAAGAGGACCCGTAGCATCTCACGTGGTTAAAGCAGTAGGACGCACTACTCGGAAAATTCCGAGAAAAATCGATTCAAAATTTCCTAGGCGCCTTATGAGTTAAAAATGTAAAGCGTTTGTCGAGCCGCTATCTAGACTAGACGGTTAAGGCTCGATCTTATGTGCCGAAGGTCCCAAGTTCGATACCTCTCTCGAGTCTTTTTTTTTTTTGTTATCCTAACAATTATTAAAAGCGTTTCTCATCCCTATATTATTTTTTAAAATACTTGTCATTCGTATTATTAACGTTGAATTCGCGGGAATTTTGATTTTCGAAAGATTTTGCAGCGAATTTACACAATCAGGTACTTTAACAACAGACAACAATAGGTAAAGCCTAGTATGCTGTTCCCAAGAAAACAGCTCAAGGAAAATTAATACTTATTCCCAAACGGAATTTTATTAGTAGGCGAAGGAATTTTGGCTGTCACTTTTACCTCAAGGAATATGTGCTCGGATACTTATTCCTTGAAGAAAATTTGAATTCCGGGCGAATAGCGTCATCTGCCCGCGAATACCAAACTATTTTTTTTTGCCGAACAGCATAGTTTTGGCAACCGAAACAGAAAAAAAATTCCTTGAGTATTCCTTGAGCGTTTTTTTACAGGCGTTTTGAACTTTCTTGGCAACAGCATGCTAGGCTTAACAAAGTAAAATACCAGAACAGGCAAAAATGAATGTGCTTTGAAATTCCTCAGTGCCGGCGTGTATGAAATTTGCTTCAACTCAGTGTCCTTGTTTATTCACTGTACTGGGTACACAACCACAAACGAAGGTTACTAACACATCACGCCGCCAAGATTTAATAAGAAACAACATTAAAAAGACCCTTTTTAAATTTTGTTGGACAAAAGTTTTCACCTAAAAAGAATTCATATTAGAAACACAGGGTTCAGCTTCTTAAATCCAAAAGACTAAAGTCATTTGTTTAGTGTAATAGTAGCGAGAGGTTTGGGCGGCCTCGCGATCACTGCGACCAATAAGGTCTATTGTGAGTCACCGATTTATTTATGTTATATTCCCATGTCAAGATCCTTCATTCGACCTACAATCCTCCTGGGATTTATGTCCCATACCACTTTGGGTTGCGGGAATGCGTTCCCTACGCATCTACGCCTAGACTGTTGTATAGTGACAAAGCAAGTGTTAGGAGGTCTCTGAAGCCTCAGCACAGAACCGGAATATGACCACCAGCTTTTCCAATTTTATTGAGGTGATACCTCGGTGGAATGTCCAGTAGAGAATCATGTAATTGTACGGAGCTCAATTCTGTAGAGTTGGAAAAACTTTTCGCCTTTGTAATGAGTGGCAGATATGTGATAGTTAACCTGCTTTAGACCTATGCAGTATTTCCACTATAGTTTCGCCTCTACGTTCATTCATTGACTTAGAACCCTCTTGAGATGAGATTTAGAGGGGCCACAAAAAGGATTCCGGTTCTATACAGGGCGACTTCACCCTTCGTGTCACTATCGTTTGCTTGTATGGCTTTCTTGCTTTGAGACCCAAACGGGAATTACTCTACAACCCAATAATTAACCTTGATCGTTCTTTCTTTGATCCAGAGTGATACCCGGATGAAAGAAAGCAATTAAAATGTTCCGTAAACAGCAAAACTGCGACAAGGGTAGCACAGACGTTGACCCTTGACGATATTCATCCGATATTTCCTTCTAAATATATCTCTTCAACGATATATTCATATAAGTAGGGTACTATTGAAAATATTTCAGGCGAATGATGAAAATGCAGTGTGCAAATGTCTGTGACTATTTACCTTGAAATAAATTGACCCAATATTTTAAATATTGCTCCAGATCAGCAATATCTTCAACATCAGCTATGACCAGTCTGTGCGAAAGAAACAAGTGTGCTAAATAGTCGTCCTTCGAAGGTAAGAAGTCGAAGACTTCGTCACAACATAGACATTGCAATTTGTGTTCGTCTTCAGCAGAATTTTTATCTTCTCCAGAATTCAACGTTAGCGGACACAAAATACTTTTTTCATTAGGTTCAAGTGCACCAGAACCTCCTAAACTCATCATAGTTGAATTCTTCCTCAGAGGTTAACGTTGGCTAAGACATTTAATCGAATATACACACCGTACTCCTTAAAAGATACGAACAACGGTACACAGGAGAGAACCCACTGACAGCAAACTCTAGTCACCAAGTTCTAGAGAACCTTTGAGGAGGAAACTAATGGAGTTGGTATTGTATGGAGAGAATGTGTACAGCAGCCGTAGCCAGAAAACTTTCTTCTATGTGTGTGCATTTTGCTTTTAGGGCAGCCATTGTGGTCACTCACTGTCAAAGGGTCTAGCCGGTTAAGGAGGTGAAAAGTGCCCCCAGCGCTTTTGAAAAACAAAAAATATCCTCATGTAGTACATGAAAAAGTACATCTTTGCTGAAATTTTCAGACCCATAGACCCTCACATAACCTCAAAAAAAATTAAAACGTGATTTTCAGTGTTTTGGCGATATCTCGGCTTCTTGTAGACGTACAAAATTCTGTTTTTTCTCATATTATAGGGTCTTTTGTCAGCTACAAAATAATATTTTTTTCAAAATTTTTGGCGGGAAATTCAAATTTTTATACAAGTTCGAAATTTTCAAAATTCAATTAAAAAAAAACAAAAAAAATAGAAACGAGGAAAAAAAAATATGTTATTCTCTGGATGTCAAGCTATATCCATGAATTATTTCAGATTTTTAGATTTGGTGCAACAGTGTCAAAATATCGAAAAACCGTTTTTTCAGCATTTTTCGGTATTTTTACATCTTTTTTAAGTCCGAATATTCTTTAAGTATGCATTTTTTTAAGTCTTTTCGTACCTTGATAAATTCACAAAGAGATCATATTTTCAACCTGGCGTGACATCATGGCTGAATTACACTCACCCCACCGTTCATTCATATTTGTCATGCACACTCATTCACGCATGTTTGAAACTGAGCGGAGTAATAACAATTCCAAATAGTTGCAATATATTTCTTAATAAAAGACCTCACAAAGTAATAATATTGCCCCACTCTCTTCTGCACTCACTTATAATATAAAATTGTATTATACAAATTAATACGTATAAAAATAAATATAGGATCACCTGAAAAAGAAGAAAAGTCTGAAAACATACATGTATTATACCGAACCTGAAAACATAAGACAATAGATAAAATCCCGTATTTGAGATATGAATAGGACAATTAGTCTGCATCACTATATTCTTCAATAACATCAACAATCTTCCAAAAGAGTACCAGATCATTTCTACAGGATTTTTTCCGTATATTAAGAATTTTTAAATGAAAATTCTCAATCAGCTCCCGTTTTCGAGAAAAATTGAGTGGAAAATTCAAAATATCGAATTTTTGCCATTTTTGAAAAATCATCAAAAAATAACAGATAGTCACTGAAACTTGTAACATGGTTCAAATCAAAGTCTGAAACTTATTCTAAAAATTATCGAATACAACTAATTTCTATAGCTTGTCTAAACATTCTCGCGAAAAAGTTGTTCATGAGCGTGTCTTCTTTCAGCATCTGTTGTATGATATAATGGGTTTGGTCAAACATTTGATTTTCAAGGCATTTTTCGAACATTTTTAAGACCTTTACTATTTTGAGATAATAGCTCAAGGTTCTAATTTTGGTTTTAGCCACGTTACAAGCTTCTATAATAATCCGTTATATTTGAACGAGTTTTCAAATATGGTCAAAATAAGTTCTTTTGACTTTTTCACTCACCTATTCCTTGAAAACGGGAGTTGATTGATCATTTTCATTTACGAATTCATAATCTACGGAAAAAATCGTAATATATTACAGCTTACGGGAACAGACTGTTCTTAAGCCATTTGCACATTCCCAATAGTATCTGAGAATATTTTTATAAACTATTGATTCCGGTTTATAATGGATATCACAATTGTAAGTTTTACTGCTATTGTGCCCGGAACGAACTTGTATCTTAATTATATCTTTTGATTTTTTTTAAATACTGTGGATTGACTTCATCTAGCATTTCTGCTAAATACAAAATTCTGTGTTCTTTTCTGAATCGTTTAAGCTATCTCTTGTCGCGAATTTGAAAAGCCCGCGCTGCTACAGGCAATTCCGTGCGCAGCTGGCGCTCCACACCACTCCTCGTTGCCTTTATCTTTAACTTAAATGCCGTTTTTCTCAAAATACAGTTTTGATGAATGGTGTGCAGCATTCTGAGAAAACCATTCATCCGAAAAAATTCAGATTTTGGTAAAAGCTGTGTTAGCTTTGCTTTTATAACCCATGTTTTAACAGTAAAAATCAACTAAAAAATATAACGAATAAGTAGGAAAAATTAAAGAAATGAATAAAAAATTTTTTTTCTAAATGTGACACACTCTTGCCATAGCCACATATATAAAGAGCACTAATGTGCAATCTCACTTTTTTCGGATTATTTGTTTGGCTGTTATGACGCACACCATGAGCTTGCGTTCCTAAGTTCCTGTCATGACCCAACTACTCAAAAAAAAAAAAAAATTCTGAAATTGTTCATTAAAGATCAAATAATAAAAGGATTATTATGTATAACTATAAATGTTTTATATTTTCTTGTTCAACACCCTGAAAAAAGCGTTCAATTCAAGGGCCTCTAGAGTGGGATACCCCCTCGGTTCCTGTTTGCATGTAGCAGCTGTAATATATTACTTATCTCATGCATGATATATAACTAAAAAATTTAAATTGAAGAATATATTTGAAACCGAAGGTGTTGAACCAGTTATTGAAGAAGATAATGATGAAGATTAATTATCCTATTCATATTTCAAATACGGGATTTTATCTATTGTCTTATGTTTTCAGGTTCGGTATAATACATGTATGTTTTCAGACTTTTCTTCTTTTTCAGGTGATCCTATATTTATTTTTATACGTATTAATTTGTATAATACAATTTTATATTATAAGTGAGTGCAGAAGAGAGTGGGGCAATATTATTACTTTGTGAGGTCTTTTATTAAGAAATATATATCAACTATTTGGAATTGTTATTACTCCGCTCAGTTTCAAACATGCGTGAATGAGTGTGCATGACAAATATGAATGAACGGTGGGGTGAGTGTAATTCAGCCATGATGTCACGCCAGGTTGAAAATATGATCTCTTTGTGAATTTATCAAGGTACGAAAAGACTTAAAAAAATGCATACTTAAAGAATATTCAGACTTAAAAAAGATGTAAAAATACCGAAAAATGCTGAAAAAACGGTTTTTCGATATTTTGACACTGTTGCACCAAATCTAAAAATCTGAAATAATTCATGGATATAGCTTGACATCCAGAGAATAACATATTTTTTTTTCGTCGTTTCTATTTTTTTTGTTTTTTTTTAATTGAATTTTGAAAATTTCGAACTTGTATAAAAATTTGAATTTCCCGCCAAAAATTTCGAAAAAAATATTATTTTGTAGCTGACAAAAGACCCTATAATATGAGAAAAAAAAGAATTTCGTACGTCTACAAGAAGCCGAGATATCGCCAAAACACTGAAAATCACGTTTTAATTTTTTTTGAGGTTATGTGAGGGTCTATGGGTCTGAAAATTTCAGCAAAGATGTACTTTTTCATGTACTACATGAGGATATTTTTTGTTTTTCAAAAGCGCTGGGGGCACTTTTCACCTCCTTAACCGGCTAGACCCTTTTCCAGCGGCAACTTTGAGGTTCACGGCGATTTTATAATTTTTGTGAAAAAAGTGAAGTTTTTCGGATAAATAAAAACGGATTAATATTATCGTGTCTCAGAAAGGAACAAAAAGTTTATTTTGGTGTAATTTTGTGAGCTTTTGTTAAGTAAAATGGTGAGAAAGTGCCTTGTTAGTTCGTGCAACAATAGCATCAAGAATAGACCAGACGGTGTAACTTTTCATAAGTACGTACAAAAAGTGGAAGGTTTTCAATAAAATTATAGTTTCTGCATGGTGAAGAAAGGAGCTTTTAATCAATAATTTTCGCAAAAGTCATCGGAACAAGTCTAGATTAGGGTAACCTCACGGATTTTAATGAAACTCGGTAGGAACGTTCGTCTAGGCTTAGAACGAACGAATATGCAAAAATTTTTTGTCGGAAAGCTCAACTTTCTGAGAAATTCAACTTTGAATTTCTAAAAAAGTCGCTTTCACGACTAAAAATTTTCACGTTATTACTGCCGAGTTTCATTAATTTTGCGAACGGAAACCGCACTACACTACACTAAACACTATTTATAGCCTCCTAGTCCATCGTTGCAACCATAAAAACCCCTGAAATTATAAAAATTTGCGTTATTTTCATTGTACTTACCTTTACTCCTGATGACATCTCCCTGGAACTGTTTTTGCATATTCGTTCGTTCTAAGCCTAGACGAACGTTCCTACCGAGTTTCATTAAAATCCGTGAGGTTACCCTAATCTAGACTTAAGCCAAGTCATCAAAGATTTACTTTTGTTTACGTTCGGGATGGCTGCTATTTTTGGGAGTACACTGGCGCATAGACGTCGTCAAATTTAGGAAAAAAGTGGAATTTCCCAAATCAATGCTAAACCAAATATAATTTATTCCGTCTTATTATTTTTAATTTTTTACATTAAATTTTGCTAAAATATTTTAATACATGTAATTTCCAAATCAAGTTTCAAATTTAACCGCCCATAAGTTAACTGGTAATCAGATATACCGAAAAATTTTAACGCCTTCACTGGTTTTCAAGGCAAAACTTAAAAGTGGCTACGCTGAATCCTTATAATGCCAACTCCATTAGTTTCCTCCTCAAAGTATAGAACAGAAGGTATGACTAAACGGAAAGCTTCTTTCGCCATTTTGCCATTTGGATATGCCAAAATACGTCATAGTGGACAACGTTCCTCAAAGCGATATTTTTTGTAAGGTGTTTATCAATACTTATAAATTAAACTTATCGCTTTTTGCCATGTGGCCCACCGTATTGAAACCATATATTTTCTATATTAATAGCTTCCAATTCCTCACATAAAAAGTTATTAATCATCGTTCGTTATCGGTCTCCATAAACAGTAATAACATTGTATTTTCAAAACATTTAATTAATTAATTAACAGATACGGTATTTAAAGTGGAATTAACTCTTATTGCGGGCACAGGAACTTAATTTTAGCATTTCGATGTGAACATTATGAAAAATTAGTGGTTTTATTTTATAATTTTTGTGTAAAAGGCCAGAGGACAGTTCTCCTTTTTAATAAGCTGTTCGTTTAACTGACAAGCACTGGGGCGCCCCGTTTTTTGACAGTTCTCAGGGCGCACCAGGGCCCCCTGGGGTGCCACAGGTTTTCGAGTCAACAAACAAACCTATTGTCAAGAAGACGCAAATAAACTGAACTGAACTGATCCGTGTAATGTTGAATTTAAAACTACAATCTCAAGAATGTGAAAGTCACGCTTTTGACATTTGCGGGTGGTAAAGTTAAAAGTTGCGAACTTTTCGAAGGACGAGTGTTAATCACTTGCTTATTTGTGCAGTCCCCTACAGTTTAGTGTAGAATTTATATATTTGGCATTTACGAATAGTGACGAGTACTCTGATGGTTTTTAACTGTTGAGTTCTTTACATTTAATAGAACCTTGTCTTCATTTCTGAACGCGGCAAGTGAAAGGAGCTGAACGAACCTCATTTTTGTGAATTGTTTTCCTAATGATTGTGAATATGCGATTGGGATTTTTAGGTAGCGTTGACAGTTTGTACAGAAATTTCAACAAAAAGTAGAACCACTGCTTCTTGTCGATGCTCTGTAAATATGACAAGATGGTTGAAGAAACAGTAATAGCTAACAAACCACGGGTGAAAACTGCCCGACCAAGGCCTGTTTACTTATGGACTGTTGTTGATGTTCAGAAGTGGTATCGTCGTCACTGCGCTGACTTTTTAGTTTATTCTGAACTATTGTCGAAGGTAAGGATTTCTCAACAGTTAAGAGTGAACACTACAATATTTTATTTGTTAGTGATTTGGCTTGTTCCCCAAATTGATCAGAGAATCCACAACCTACAAGTTTTAAAATTCTTAAGTTTGCAATGTTTCCATCGAAGATATCTGTAACAAGAAGGTGCACCCGTGACGTTTATCCTTATCTTTTTTTCGATCTTGGTACCGTTAATAGTAATAAAGAAGTCATTAGTGTGAGGAAAATTGGAAAACGTCTACAGGGTTTACAAAGATGTTTAATTATAAATCTTTTCTATAAATGCATTATACATTGTCTTTTTCACTAGCCACACACCAAACACTTTATAGGATGCTTTCCCATTATTTATTTTCGGAAAAAATTAAATTTTATATAATTAATTATGTTTAAAAATTCGTTTTTATTTAAAAACTTTACGATTAAATCAAGTTCAACCTGTAATTTGTGTGTGTTTTAAAAGCGTCTTGGGACGAACATTGTTGAAAAGTACAGACTGGTCTTGATTTAATGGTAAAATTGAACGATTTTAAAAATTGTTAAATAAAAACGTGTATTTTTAAATACAATCAATTAAATAAAATTTAATTTGTTTTAAATAAATAATAGGTAAGCATCATATAAAGTGTTTGGTGTATGGCTGTGGTAAAGGCAATGTGTAATGAGTTTATAGAAAATTTGTTTAATAAAACATTTTTGTGATATTATGATCCTGTAGAACCGTTCTAATTTTACTCTTTAATGACTGCTGTATTATATACTGTGTAACCTTAATACAACGATTTCCTCGATATAACAAATTCTTCGATATCCCCTAGAACTTCCCCTAAGAGTTAATGCAAAATATACCTTTACATTCCGAATACATTTTGTAAAAATCTTGCTATAACGAGTTTTCAATCATTGCAGAATATAAATAGAAAGTATAATTTACCTCTATTTAACGATTTTTATCAACTTATAATCTTCACACAAAGAAAATATCAACATAAAGATTTTGCACCCAGTACAAGTTTGTGCTTGACGAAATTCTCGCTGGAATGGGCCCTATGCGGTCCGTGCTAGGGGGTTTTTATAGGGGAAATGAGCTTGTGCTGAACTGAACAAATTTTAGACCAACTTAACTCTATATAACAAACCTCATTGTAACAAATTACTTGGTATAACGAATATTATCTAATTCCCTTCAGCTTTGTTATATTGAGGTTGCACTTTATTTCTACAAAAATTAGGGAAGGAAAGAAGTAGTAGGAGACCAGGTCTTTGGAGTAAGGACACCGCAATACTTTTCGAATTGAAAAAGTGGTGGACAATCATTGCGGAATGGTACGACGCATTGTCGTGGTGGAGAATCCATCAATTTTTGACGACATCAGGACGAATGCGTATCGAGTATAATGGGTGTCATGATTTCCTTACTGCAGCTCAAACGAAAATAGAACATGATGAAATATGAAAAAGTGTAATTAAAAGACCCAGAGAGTTGAACGTTAAATTTAACATAGACAAAATTAAATTTAAAGTTTGCCAGGTCATGTACTTGGGCCATTTAATATCTGCTTATGGAATAACTTGTAATCCAGAGCGCAGTAAGGGCATTTGTGACCTTCAGTCACCTAAGAATAAGGAACGGTGGCTAAGAATGATAAATTATGTTAGGAATTTAATCCCAGAACTTTCAAAACTGTGCCATCCCCTTCGAGATCTTCTCAGAAAGAATAGTATGCTTCAGTGGTAACAATCACACTCACAATGTAAGAAAATACAAAAAAAGTTAATAACTAACGCACAATCATTCCTACGGTTGCAGACTTATGCTAAAGCTGCGAAAGTATGATATGGCAATAAGTTATAGTCCTGGAAATTATATGTATGTATCCGACTTCCTTTCATGAAATTTTTACCCAAACTCAGCAGTGACGGAAATAGCCGACCTAAATGAAATGATACATACAATAAATGTAGGGAAAGATAGGAATATAAAATTTGTAAAATAAACTGAAAAATACACAATTTTAAAAGAATTAAAATTAATACCAAACCAAATTAAAAGAAATTTAAAATGATATCGTTTTGAGCGAGGGAATATTTTTAAACGAATGGATCATTGTGCCACCTCACTCAGAAAAGAAATGTCTCAGCAGGGGATTGAGAAAACAAAGAGAAGGGCACGATCCTTATTATTTTGGCTAGGGATTAATGAGGATTTTGAAGAGGGTGCAGCTAACTGTCACTTGTCAAAAATATCGAAACGGGGTTCTATTTATGTTTTAAGTTTTTTAAGCAGCGATATATGCAAATTGCTTCCAACTTGTCCGGATACCCACAGATCTAACTATCAATATTGAGATATTATTATGTTATCCACAGAAAAGCATAGAGAATTCCACAATTATTATAATTTGAAACTTCTATTTCTAATGCTGCTCTACGATTTCATAGAAGCTTTTTTTGAGCCATTTTAATTAATATTTAATTGAGCTACATAATTCAATAAAAAATTTTTACAGCATGAAATAACCGGTAAGGCTCTGCTCCGGATAACAGATAACTCACTGCAACGAATGGGTATTACAAATAATCGAGATAGAGAAGCAATCTGGCGGGAAATTGTTAAACAGCGACTTAAAACCGACATAATGGAGATTCGGGATCTGGAACGGATGCACATCTACTAGGAATTAACTGATCAAAAATTGCAAAGGCTTGGTTGCAAAAATGTTTTGATATATTAGCTTTATGTCCAGTTTGAGTGTATTACAAACATCAAATAAATAAAATTAAAAAAAAGTTTTATCACATGTCTTGAAAACACGAAACCAAATGCAAATGGAAAATTTAAAATGTATAGCGAAGGCTATCGTGTTGAGAGCTTCGATAATTGCAATTAGTCCTCTTTTTCCACTTTAGGTTTTAACAGAGGAGGTGCCCCGTTTGGAATTTGAAACAGAGAAGCTGCATTGATTATCCTTTCTACCGCAGATTTTTCAAAATCGAGCCGTTGTCTCTCAACGTCTAACCGATGCCTATTAACTTCCAGGTTTTCTGCTTGCAATTGAACCAACTGCTTCAGAAGAGCTTTCAAACCTTAAAAGAACGGCTGTTACTTTGATAGGATGTTGATCATATAAATAATCCTACCTGTGACTTCTTCCTTTTTTTTCGCACTAGCGGAATCCTTATTAGTTTTATCAGGAGCTGGACTGGCAGCAGGTCTAATATGTGGCTGTATACTAGTAGCGGTCAACGTTTTGTTCTGAGCATCTGTGGAACAGACAGTGTTTGAACCGCCTGCTGACTTTTGCAATGTATTGACCAAGAGCACTTTCATTGGCATTTGTCCCGTGCCTGAAGTCACTATTCCTTGTGCAGATTGTCCGCTTGGCTTTGTGTATAAAATTCGATGCTGCGTTTGAGGTCTTATTTGAATTTGTGGCTGCTGTGGTTTCAGAAGAAAATTTGTTGGGACCAAAGAAATCTTCCCAGGCTGGGGCGTTTGTTGATTTGAAATAACAATTGGTTGTGATAACTTTAATTGTGTTCCAGGAGTGGTTGTTGTTGTAGTGTCACTGACGGAGCTCAGAACCGAGCTCGATATTGTTGTTATGATTTTGTTGTTGTCGGCGGTAGTAGCGCTTGATGAAGTGTTGCTGGCAAGCTGTAGATAAGCTGATAATTTTGGGAAAATATCATTGTTTTCTTCATCCTCCCTGAAAATTAAATGAACCTAATTAGACGAAAATTTGCATTTATAGTGTGCCTACATATTTTTCAACACTAAAATGATCCAAATTTAAGATTTTTACTCGGTCAATAAATTTAGCATTTTTGTTTTATTAATTTAGGCCAAATTTTGAAAAATATTTTCATAAATAAGGTACTTAGTACATTTCGGGTATAGATCAATTGGCGGAAAGACACAAATGTTTGGTGGAAAGCTTACATTTGAGCTCATGTATCACTACTTTTTGCATGGCCAGGACTTGCCTAAAAAAGTGAGTCGATTAAAAAGGATATAGGATAGGTACATTAAAGATCATTGAATCCGAAAACAGTAGAGGACCTTATTAAAGAAATTAAGAAGATCGTGAATGGCAGTTCACATGAAACATTAGAACGTGTTTTTAATAGTTTCAGAATGCGTTTGGATATTTGTGCTAGTTCAGACGGCTCTTATTTTGAAAACATATGTATATGATTAATGACTCACATTTTTCACTGTATTTTTCCAAATTATTTTTTTTGTATCATATAGACTACACTTTTTGAAATAAAATGGAACTAAAAATGACATTGTTTTATAAAAAAAACATTCATAGTTTGCCTATCCTTTCATTTGTTAAAAAATAGTGGCTAATAAGTTTTCGCACATTCCTATGGGACACCCGGTATACAGCTTTAATTATTATTATGAAGAAAAAAGACGTTTTTGTCCAAAAGTGAAAAGAATTCAGGATATGAATTTACGGCATTATTAAAAATAAGCTGTTTATCCTAGGTCTCGTACCAATTTTCCTAATTGAGGGAATTGAGCAATCTAAATTTTATTTGAAAGATTGGCTCAAAACGAAAAGATTATGAGTTTGCAGACCTTATTTGAAGGCAACATTTTTGAAAAATTCGCTAAAACTGTTAAAAAGGGCAAAAACATCAGCGCTAAATGCGCTTAAATAAAATTTCGCAGATTATTTACTTGATCTTTGCGCATAAATATGTTAACCGTCATAACCTTTTATAAAAATTATAAAAATTTTATTTCAATTTATATGACAGAAAACAGCTCATTTAGTCAAGATTTCCAAAAATGTGTTAAAAAGGATTTTCTTAGTCCAATTTTTGCGTACTAAGTCCTTGTTGGAAAAGATTAAGATTTTCAAAAATGTTTTAAAAATGATTTTCTTAGTCAGGTTGCGGCAGAGGATATTATTTTTATGGGTTCAATTTTTGCGTACTAAGTACTTGTTGTTGGCAAAGATTAAGTTTGGTAACTATTAAAAAGCGATTTGAAAAAGAAGCCTTTTTTCGATCCACCCTACTGTACAATCTTACAACAAGCTAAATCCCAACAAAATATATATTCTCCTTAAGAATAGGTCTCCATATAGTGCAATAAAAAATCTGGATTTTCATTTGAAGAAGAAAGTTAACAGTACAATTTTAGAAATATAAGTTAACCACAGTGTTATTCATAATGACTTGATGCTTGTCATATTTGCCATGTGAAACGACAGCAAAAAATGGAACATTTTCTTTTAAGGAGTAATCACGCTTTGGTGGAAATTTTTGCATCCATGCAACTTTGCAAAGCTTTTTGTAATGAAACATGAGCGCTCCTACATGTATATGCAATTGGCTATACATAGTTCTTTACAACTTTGGTTCTCCGGGAGAAAGTGCATCGGGACTTTTGTTTCAGTTTTGAAAAAAAAATCCACATTTTAATTTTTTTGTGTGTGAAAAAACTATTATATATATCAAACTAATTCCTTTTCACTATTGTAGTAGAACATACGGAGAATATAAAAAAAAATTGTTTTTGCATTATTAGTATGCCTTGTTCATTGTAGAGGGCGTTTTCCAAAGTCAATTTTAAAACGCCCATATTTCTCTAGAACTTCCTGCAGCACATAGAGTAAAAATTCCAACGGGATTCTATTCATAAGACTAAATAATAGTCACTAACTCCAAACATTTAATTTTAATATTTTTATAATTTTATAAACAATTTTACAAATAAAAATAAGACATTTCTTTGGGGGTAAACTACCCGTGTATTAAAAAAAAGGGATATGTAAAATAATATTTTAAAAGGTTTAGTTACTAATATTTTTCATAACGAATCGAATGTATTTTAAATTATTAAAATCCGTTGAGTAGTTTTCGAGTTACAGATGCGGTCAATTTAATAAATGTAGTTTCGAAAAAAACACGTTTAAGGTTTTTGTTATATGTATAATTTTTGCATATAAAACGCTTATAACTAAGCGTTTACTGATAGATATAATTTTTTTTCATGTACGAATTTCTTAAAACGGTTTTAGGACAGTATTCCTGTGATGTTAAAGAACACTTTTATGTAATAAAATAATGGACGTTTTTTCAAGAATTAAACGAAAAGTCCCCTTATTTTGGTATTTGTTATGCCACGAATTATAATACAAAACAACCGAACGCGTTAAAGATGCGATACTTAATTTAAGATCGAAATATCTGATGAAAAAGAAAAGGATTCAATTGTAGCCTTCAGATAACTTCTATTTTGTATCGGTTATGTTGATGCCGCCAAAATAAATGACGCAAACATTTTTCATATTTGCAATGCAGTTTGGCAACGTTTTAAAGTCTTGCAAAATTGTAAAAGTGTTGCAAACTTTTCTTTTTTAGCATTGTTGTTGTAAGGTTGGGAATTTTTGCACTTATGTACCGCGGTAAGACTGAATATTCATGTAATTATTTCTCTTGAAGACTTGCAGAATGATTTGTGGGTTAGATTTAAAATATTGCGTATTTATCCTATCTGACACTTCTTTTCTTCCCCCGGTAAACAATTTTCTTGAATAATTAGTTATTTCACAGAGAAATAACTCCACAATCACATTACTGATGAGTTATATAATGAAGAAAAATATGACGAGGAAGTCGTTTCCTTCATATCTCCTGCACGAAAAACGTTCATATGATCTTTTACACCTGTATGCATGTGTGTGTCCGTATTTCTAAAATAAATAAGGTGATTTTTTAATCCTGTAAACTTTTTAATATAGTCATTTTATTTTTCGTTTTCAGTGGTAAAGAAAAAAGAATAATATGATAAAGGGTAAACTCTACTTATTGTATAATGCTCCAATACTTTGCACACTTACAAGACGTGAACTTGCCCATTTGAATATGTGCGTAAATGGTTCGACATTTTCAGAAATTTACATTGGGGCGGGGAGTGGATTTTGGTCGGGGTTTTTGATTGTATCATAGTTAGGAGAAGTAAAGTTAGGGGCGATTTATAAATTATGTAACGCTAATTTTTAGAAATTTCAACCCTCTCCTACCCCTTTATAACACTACAATAACACAGCTTTTAACGCATTCCCCCTAAGTTACGTAACGAAAAATTGTATCAGCCCCATCACACATTTTTCATCGTTAAATTTGGGTTAATAATGTTACGTAACGGTTTTAGGAAGCCCCCGATCAGCAACGAACAGACGAATTTCCTCCACCTTTGAGCATGTCATAATTGATGGATCGCCCCTTATAAAAAAATTCAATCACCAGGAATATATATAGGCTACAAACAAATTCCAGACGAAAGTCGGTCCACAAGTGTTCGAGTACTTGAGCCTCAAGTCTGAACATAATTTTTCACAAATAATAATAAAAACTTCTCAATGCTATTGTTTGGTATATCCTAGAAATTTTTTTTCACATAATAAAAGTTTGGCTGTGGATTGCGATGTTACTAAATTTCATGTGTGAAATGGAACCATTGAATGAAGACGTTTTCGACCAAAATTCTACTAGTCTTCATTAAAATCCATTGGATTCGAAATATTTTAGGCGCCATATTTAATTTACCATTTTGAATTCCCAAAGCTTGTAAATCAGCATTCCAAAAAAATTCAACAGCACCAATTTTCTTGATAATTTTTAGAATTTTAAAATTTTCAGCCGCGAATTAAAGTAATTGTTTAAGAACCAATATTTTTCATTTCCTGAAATCGAATCCATCGCAAAATTTCTAACTTCAACCCCCCATATCTCTGGAACCGAATGCAGCCTCAAGTAAAAATTTAAGACTTATTAAAGATTATCATTTGATTTAACCTGTTAACTGATTAGTTTTTCTTAGAAAGCTCGATATGTGCTGAATTCATTTCAAGCAAAGACGCATATTTACGACATAAGCAAAGTAAATTACTATGGGTTATAAAAGTTGAAAAAGTGTAATATTTTTAAATTTGGTTTGATTCAACATTAAATGTAGTTTTATAATTACAAACTGATTTCTGCAAAAATATGAAACTTTTGAAATTGACGCACATATACGACATAATCAGTTAACAGGTTAAGATTTCGAGGGTCGCCAAGCAGGCGAAAATTTCCGTCACCCTTTCATATTACTTTCGGAACCTCCACCAGTTTACCAGCAAAAGGCTCGCTTAAAAACAAAAAATGTACATGTGCCGCAAGATGAGCTTGATGCGTTGGGTACGGGGTCGTATAAAGTTTGTGGATACACATGGAAGTTAAGAGCTTTCACCACCCACAAACGCCAACCTAACTCTAAAATTGAAGTAGCAGTGCGCGCTAAAGCAAGCTCAGTACTGAGTATTCACTCACCGTTCCTTTTCCTCGTCTAGTTCATCATCCACGTCTATCGGTTCCTGTTTGGGAATAATTAAAGGCGTTTCTTCGACATCACTGCTAGTGTCAATTTCCTTTTTCAGTTTATCCTCTTCTTCCTCTACGTCGGTGTCTTCTTGGGCCATTTCTTCCTCAAACATTTCCTCCGTGATCGACATTTTGTCATCATCGTCGCTACCCGTTGCCTCGCTATCCTTCTCTGACTTTTCGTTCATCTCTTTGTCACGCATCTCTTCCTCAAGCCGATATCTTAGCGATGGCTTGGGGATCTCGTTGGGTCTGACACTAAAGATTGGGCGGGTCATGATCTCATCCATGGCCTGGTAGTGCTTCCAGGTGGGCTCTGCAGCGATGCCCATCTCCATAGCCTTCTTGATCCGATTATAGAAGCACTTGAGATTTTTAATGCGAGTGTTGATTTCTTCGGGAGACCGGAAGTAGCCATATTCGCGCATCTTCTCGGCAAGCTTAACGATAACGGCGTGCTTCTTGTGAGCCGTTATAAGTGTTTTTTGTACTTTGGGGTCACCCCACAGGGAAATCAGCAGCTTTGTTTCCTCCATGTCAAAATTGGGGTTACGTCCTGTCACCTTTTTATTCCCCCCGACAAGGACTCGGTTGTTTGATATCCAAATATCACTTTTTCGTTTGGTTCCCATTTTCTTTCTGGTCTGAATGTTGCTTGAGTGAGATTCCGCGTGGCGAGGAAAAATCGATGAGCCGATTGAATGCAAATGAGCACACCACACACCCGAAATTTGCACTTATCAGTAGCGAAGGCGAAACAAAAACTGAGCTCGCACCTATCGGTGGGTTTAAGCTAAAGCTTCTGGCTCCTGTCCTGAGTGGAGGGCAAATTGAGTCACACACACGCAGCCAATTTAGTACAAAGTACCTGAAGGGTGCATTGCGCAAACACCTAAAGGGCACATGCGCCCTCCAGCCCTTCACCGGTCGCACAAGACTTATGTCGGCACTTGGTTTAATCGATACTGAAACAGCTGTGTGTGCGTTCCGCGGACCGCGAGCAGTAGGTGCGCCGAGGCGCTGCGCACTCTTCCTGACATGGCCGAAGGGATGCGCTTTGGCAGGGGTGGGTGAGACAAGAGTACCGAGCTCGGGTGGGCTGCATTTGCTATCCACCGAGCCAGCCGGGGCGCATGCGTATTGCTTGTCTTTACGGCTGTCGTCATATGCACACTGGGAAAAAACCGGGGTTGCTGCGATGCGATAGCGATTAAACTCAACTGTCTCGCGGGGGTTGCTGCTGCCTTGGTGTGTGCACCGTGCGATTTGCTTTAGCTAGATCCACACAGCCGCTACTGCTCCTATAAGCAAAATAACAGGATTGTGCGCCTACGCGATGTACGGGATACGTGGAAGAAATAGCTTTGAGTGCTATTCAGGGGAGATTTTTTTTTGCATTTGTGATTTAAAGGGTAAGGGGGTGTTATTGATTGAATAAGATCACTGACACATGTATGTACATATGTATATTACAGACAGTTTGTAGCAAGCAATAAGTTTTGACACCGATTGACTTTTATTTGGTTCACAAACATTATATGTTTATATACATAATGTAAACAAACATGTATATGTATCTAAAAAAGTAGTTATCGCCTTTAAGTAAATTTAAATGTAAACTATTATGAATCTGTTATGTATACCCGCATTATATTATATAGTCGTTTAGAGTGCCAAATGATCACTAATATATACTATAAGTAATATAAAAAAGGGGTAAAGTTTGTGAGTTTTTTTCTGTCTCTGGAACTACTGATCCCGTTTGAATAATTCTTTCACCGTTGGCAAGTTTATGTTTTCTCAGTGGATATAGGCTACAAGTTAACACAAATGAAAATGTTTACACTAATTTACACAACTTTGTTATATTAGAAACATTTTATTTTTTTTCTCGCTGTTCACCCTTTGTTTCTTCTATATGCTACATGATAACATGACTTGGCATACGACATGGTACATGACATGACACAATATGATATGACACGTGACAAGTATGTGACAGAATATTAGCTATAACATATGCACATGACATGACAGATGACACAATACATGGAGGAGATTGCACAATACATGAAACTTGGCATGACGCAAAACATGACATATACAGCTTGACTTGACAAAAGGCGTCACACGTAATGTAACACATCACACGTGACATAACAAGTGATGTAAGCATGTAACTTGACATACCATGTGATAAGAAATGAAGCGTGACAAGACAGGATGTATACATAACAAATGAAACGTTACATACACAAGCTACATGTCACGTAACATGACACGACATAATACATAAAATATGAGTAGGGGGTGAAAATTAATGTTTGAATTTGAAACAGGCACTTAGTAGTGTAGAATATAAAAACACAGTGGAAGAGAATGACGGCAAAGTAACGTCAAATAGAGAAGTTAAGTGGAGTTTAAAGTTACAGAAACAAGCTACAGAATACCACTTTTTGTCATGTTTCGTCCATAGTGGCTTAAGCCGACTAGGAGAATAACGAATTCGGCTTATAGTGATTTTCGACAAGTAACAAGAATATTATAAGCACTTAATTTTATATTCGCAGAACTCTTGAATTGTCACACGGCCTAAGTAATAGTAATTAGTAATTAATAGAAGTAATTGAAATATTTTTATTTAAAATTGAGGTTATTGATTTTATCGGTAATTTTATGGTTTATGGAAAATTAAGTGAAAATTTATCGGGAGGAACAAGGCATGTCTGCAGATGCAGATTGCAGTAAAATCGAAGATAACAATCATGCCGCACCCAGATAAAAATTTCGGGAGGGGGTTATTTTGCTCAATTAATGTAATGTAAGTTTCTTCCGTGTTAACCTCATAATTCAGAATTTGTTTAGAATTTTACGCACATTTAACACATCAGAAGTAGAGGTGCTTGACATGATCACACATTTTTCCATTGCATATGCTAGTTGTTCCCTGCACTTGATGTTGTGGCGACGCACAGTGTAACTTTTTTGTTTGTTGGCATATTTCTATCACATTTTTTTTGTATACCGGGTGTTTCAGACCACCCGTCCACCCCTAATATCTCGAGAAATAATCATCAGATTGAAAAATAAAAAAATAGGGGTAAAATATTTTCGAAAAAACTATTTAACCAAAACCACCCCCACCTCCCACCCCCACCCCCATGGGCGGGGGTGGGGGTAACTTTTTTTCTTAAATAGCACCCCCTATTTTTTATTGCGGATTCGGAATCTACAGGAAAAAATAAGAAACTTTTGTTCCAAACATTTTTTTTTTTATGCACAGATGGCCCTGTAATCGCAAAAAACTATTCTATCGGTCATATTCGAAATGTTGTCCACCTTGATTAATACATAGTTGTACTCTTCTCTGAAAATTATCGACAGCTCTTCTAATTTCCTCTGCGTCAAGCGATCGTATTGCCTCTGTGATCCTACGAATCATGTCATCCCTTGTAGTTGGACGCTCGCGGTATACTAAATCCTTCACCCTTCCCCATAGATAGTAATCCAGAACTGTGAGATCTGGAGATCGGGGAGGATAATTACGAGGACCATATTTGCCAATCCATCTGTTGGGGAAACTACGATTCAAACTTGTTCTGGAAATAATCGCAGTATGGGCAGGACAACCATCCTGCTGGAACCACATGTTTCGCCTTAGTTCCAATGGAACATCTTCCAGAAGGACAGGCAGATCATTCTCAATCAGAGCTACATACCGGAAACGGTCCAGATTACCATCAAAGAATATCGGACCTATGATACGGTCATCGATGATCCCGCACCAAACATTTACTTTCCAAACATGTTGATGATCAATCGTTCTCATCCAATGGGGATTATTTTTAGTCCAGTAACGGCAATTCCACGTATTCACTTCTCCATCAATTTTGAATGTGCTTTCATCTGAGAATAATATGGATCTGTGGAAATTTTCTCCTTGATTTTGAATCCAGTTGCAAAATTGGAGCCGTTGTACGAAATCACCGTTCGTAAGTTCTTGGTGTAATTCCATACGATAGGGGTGGAATTTTTCACTTTTGAGAATGCGTTGAATAGTAGTAACAGAAACACCACTATCGATTGCACGCCGTCTCAAGGAATCGTGTGGTTGAACGATTGTTGATGCAAGGATATCTGCTGACCTTTCATCCCGGACGCGGCGACGAATGACCCTTCCTTTATTATGATGAGGTTGCACAATACCCTCATTTTTTATTCTTCTAGAGAGCCGGGAAAATACTTTACGTGAATGAGGGAATCTATCCGGATACCGTTGTTGCCAAAGAATTTCGGCGGCAGCGAATGAACCTGATTCAAAATAAACTTGCAACATATCATGGGCTTCTTGATTTGTGTACACCATTTTTACCAATTAAATCGACTTTATAAAGCTCTTCCAAGTAATTTTTATGATAAATATTATTGAGAATTCTCTTTCCAATTTGAAATGATGGATTGGCGTCTCAAGGAGGATATGTTATTGACTTCTTAGTAAAGAGATGATATTGAATTTTTAAGGGGGACATATCCTAGCTCGTTTCTGTTATGTCAACGATTACAGGGCCATCTGTGCATAAAAAAAAAAATGTTTGGAACAAAAGTTTCTTATTTTTTCCTGTAGATTCCGAATCCGCAATAAAAAATAGGGGGTGCTATTTAAGAAAAAAAGTTACCCCCACCCCCGCCCATGGGGGTGGGGGTGGGAGGTGGGGGTGGTTTTGGTTAAATAGTTTTTTCGAAAATATTTTACCCCTATTTTTTTATTTTTCAATCTGATGATTATTTCTCGAGATATTAGGGGTGGACGGGTGGTCTGAAACACCCGGTATAATACTGAGTATATAGGCCTTCTAATTACGGTACCAAATATTAGTTTATATATTTTTTTAATTTTAAAATTAATGTCTTAAAAAGTAAGATTCGTTTGTCATAGCATAATCCAAGCTTATATTATGTTTATTTTTTAATTAACCATTACAACTTTGAGATTGTTATGTTGAGCAATTAAAAACTCAATATTACAGTTCTCGAGTACAAACAACTCATAAATTTAACTACTTGGAAATTTAACCTTATATCACACTTATTTGTGAAAAATCCGCTTTAAGAACAAAATTCGGTTAAAATAATATTGCAATAAAATTAATAGTTAAAAAGAGAAACTTGACAAAAACTTTTAAATTTTTAAATAAAAAAATATAGGCTTTATAAAGTTTGTTAACAATGTTAAATGTTAGCGCTGTTTATCGATGTCGAGATTTATATTGCATTTTGTAGTTAATTTTATCTAGAATAAGGGAGACTAAAAAACTTGGGGGTTTTTTGCGTTTTTTTTTTAGAATTAAAAATTATAGAAATAACGATTGTCTTAGTATTTCCTTGTCATTTTCTCGCTAATTTATATAATATAGCAAGTGCATTTAAGCGTTCAGCATATATGCTTGACCGAAGATAATTATTAATTTTAATTTTCTCAAAGAGCCCTCAGCACTTGTTATAGTAAATGGCAACGTAAAGAAAAGTATTAACACAGTTAATACATTTAGAAATAACTAATTCTAATAATTATTTAGTATGCATTGCAATATGTCTTGTGCGTTATTTACATCCCTTTCATTCAAAATTAAATCCCGTAGCAAACCAATTTCCTGGATTAGGTTTTCATCTTTGTTATAAAACTTTAAAACGTTTTTGGAACATTTTTCTAATTCATGTTTTTCTAAGGTTTTTATATCAGTGATTAATATACTTTTAACCCGCTAAGGGCCAACTAGTGCCAAATTGGCACCAGAGTTTTCTTCAACTAAGTGTAACTTTTAGAACTTTCACTTTCTCAAGATTTCTATTGTTCGACAAACTTGTTCTAAGGGTCCTCTAAATCTCTGTACCGATGCCGCGTCAGTTACTTACAAATAACCGGTTTGAGAGGATGTCAAACTATTCGTAGTGCCTAACTGGCACTAGTTGGTCTTTTAACGTTGCGCAGTCGGTGTCTGTTCCAAATTTTAGTGAACGGTTTTAGCAACTCCAGAGGATATTTTTTATCCAAGTAAGTATGTTTCAAACGAAATTCTTGTAATTTTTTTTTCTTATATGTTATTATGATGAAAAATGCTGCAGCCGCACAGTGACGCTGCGGAGCACGAGATTTTTACCTACAGTACAAAGATAAGGAATTATAATAATTTTTGATAATTCAATTAATTTTCTTCATAAAATGTACGAAAATAAATTACTTTTGTATGAAAAGATACGAGACTCGTTTTTTTCCATTTCCGAAAAACACAACTTTGACTAACCTTAAAAAATATTAAAATCGTTTTTTTCCCTTAATGATTGTAATAGGCCTTTAGTCTACTTACTAAAGAATAACTACGATCAAGAATTTTGAAATTATAATGATTTGTAAAAAAATTACACGCCAAAAACTACAGCACTATTTTTTCATGAAACTTGTTTCGTTTCTCTGTAATTTTTATTAAAATGAAAAAAATACTATCAAAATCATTACGTTCATTGTGTTCCTGGTTAAATTCCCTACAATTTGGATTAAATTTGAAGTTATTTGACCAAATCTGAGAGAAGTTATTACGGTCCAAAGTCGCGCGGTGCCAATTTGGCACTAGTTGGCCTGGAGTGTATATAAAAATGAAGTAGGACCTTAGCGGGTTAAATCTCTCTTCTATTTGTACTATAACATTATCAATTACAGTGTTAAAACAATAACATCTAAATTCCTCTATAGGGTTTTCTATAACTTCATATTTTTCTATTTCGGAATATAATCTTTTTCTTTTTCGAATTCGTTTTTCAGGAAAATGTTCCGAAATATTCAAATTACGTGCACTTTTGCTTTGTTTAAAAATGTGCTAAATTTCGTTCTTAAATTTTGAATTTCAGTTTTAATTTTATTGACTAACTTAAAAGCCGAGTCAAGAAGAACAATTGTTTTGGCTTGAAATAGTTTATTGATAGTGCTCATTTGAGACTATATTGCAAACCATTATATTAAACATGAAATAAGTGGCATAACTTCGGATACCGCTTTATCATCGTTACTTACATCAATAATTTTTTCTAGGGCATTACAAGTTTGTTCAAACTGTGCATACACTGTTTTAACAGAATTCATTTCTTAACGCGGGCTATATGGTATTGACATTTTTTTCTAAAAAGTCCATTTAAGTGGGGATCCCAGTTCCCCGAATCAAATAACAAAAATTAACAGTCGAAGGTTTTTAAATTCAGAGATCTACAATAATAATGTTTATGATAAAATGTACTTTTTTTCATACGGCCAACGATAAGAATATTGTCAAGTTTTCATGTGCAAGAGTACATTATTTTAGTTCTTGATCATGTTGAGAATTACGGGGCCCCGGTGCATAGCATCCGCTGCATCCCCCAGATGGCCGGCCCTGGACGGTTCTGAAATCTCAACGTAGTAGCGATTGATTGAAAATACGATAAGTGGAAAATTGTGAGTCTCTTTAAGTTGAATAAAAAGTAGATTGTTTTGTTTTTCGAGGATTGAAGACTAAAAAGTTTTGTAAAAAATTAAGGCTAATTATATAAAATACATAAATAAAAATTTAAATTTATCTCTTTTTATTAATTTTTATACAAGAAAAGTACATAACTAATATAATATAACCGGTTATGAGTCCGTGTCGGCGCTGGAGATTTCACGTTGCATTGTTAACCACTTCGGTACGGCGGCGTTCACCAGCCGTGAAAATTATCACACAGCCGACACTCACTCTCCACATGATATTTTGTGGAAATTGTACTAATTAATTTTATTTAAATGAATCACAAGTGTGCTATAATCACCGCCGGGCATCACGCTGTACGTAATTAATTAATTTGCTTGTTTGGCGCCGACTCAAAATTACTTAGGTATACTTAAATTAGTTTAAGAACTTAGTTATTAAGGTTAATTAAAAAAGGTTTATTATTTTTTGCTTTTCAGTTTTTTCGGCGGTTTAATTTTTTTGTTAAAAAGTTTTTATTTTATAATTTTTTGTGGCTATAATCTACTAATTACTACATCCTTAATTCTTGTTTACTTTTAAAATAGCTACCTACTTTACTTTAGCTATTAACTGTTATATAATCCTAATTTAACTATTATTTTTTGTATAATATAAATACTTAAAAAAACAGGTTTTATATACCAACATAGGTAGCCTTTGGTGTAATACACAACTCAGCAATAAAATCTGTGAGTGAACAATCAATCATCCCCTATTTTCCTACCCTTAGGGTTGGAATTTTTTTTCCAAATTTATATGGGACCAACTTCGGGGTATACCCTTTCCAATAAAAAAAGAATGAAAGAAAGAATCGGACTACTCCGTAAAAAGTTATGTGTGGTCATACATAAAAAAAAACTATACGCGTCGACTTGAGAATCTCCTCCGTTTTTTCGTCGGTTAAAAAAGCAGAAGAAAGATAGAGTGTGGGGAAATGTGAGTGCAGAGAGACTATGTATATGAACTCTTTCTTCACATTTCATAAATACACCTAATTCTCTTTTTACACGATAGATACGTTCCCAAAAAATACGTGTAAAAAAAAATTCGTGTAAAAAGAGAATTAGGTGTATCCCAAACAAAAGACCAAATCGGCGAGAGCAAAATCTACCGAGTTTCAGCAACTTTTTCTGAGAATAATTTAAACGCTTCGTACACGCCTCGAAAAGTCTCGCTCTATTTGCTCTATGAGATTCAAGAAAAATTCCTGGAATATTAAAAATCGTGTTAAAACAAAACAATTCGTGTAAAATGAGAAATTTTTTTTCTTTTGAACTCGTTTTAAATCAAATTCGTTTAAAAAAAAATCGTGTAAAAAGAGAATTAGGTGTACATTGAACGCTGATTGTAAAATAACAAAATTAATCAGTAGCATATGACTGATTATTCAGCATTTGGTCCGATGTTAGTAGACATGAGACCACAACTACCAAGCCAAGCAGACTTTTTTTCAGTGCATGCTTACTGAAACGAACATCAAACAAATCAGCATTCTTGTTCACATTTAACCTCATCCGGTTAATAGGCTGGAAGAAGCTATAGTTATTTAACATAAACTAGTTTGCAGAAGTGACACCACCCTAAGATTACGCTCGTTCAATCTGAAAGTGAATTCAGTTTTAAGGGAAATAGAATCTATATTACCAATTAGATAGTAATTGGTAAACAAATACAATGTCTGCGATCTCCCGGCGTTTGTGCAACGAGTGCATATCAAGGAGCCTCAGACCATCATTGTAAGGAGGAAGAAGAATTGAATTGCCTCAAGGTAGATCCTTAAGAGCAAATCTGAAAAATTTTCTTTGCACAGATTCGACGCAGTCAATATCGACTTGATAATAGGGCGACCAAACTTGACTCGCGTATTCGAGAATTGGTCTAACAAAAGAAAAGTAAAGCTGTTTTAAGACAGTTCTATTGAAAAATTCACGGGACTATCTTTTGATGAATCCCAGCATAGAGCTGGCTTTAGCCACCGTGCAGTTGATATGCTCAACGAAGTCTAATTTGCAATCCAGGATTACCCCAAGTCATGGACATATTGAACACGTCGTAGAGCATGATTTGATAAGGTATAATCAAAACGCAGGGGATTACGACCTCTATAAAAAGTTATGATTTCGCACATACCAATATTTAGTTCTAAATTGTTGTGTGGACAAGTGGAATATGTTTAGGTCATTTTGAAACGCGTGCCAGTCGCTAATATTTCTCGTATGAAAGAATATTTTCATGTCGTCTGCGTAGATTAAGATTTTACAGGTTTGAAGGAGTTGTGAGATGTCTTCATTAGATAAAATAAAAAGAAGCGGACCTAAATGACTTATCTGCAGGACTCCTGACGTAGCTGATATCTTGTTCGAGGTGGAGCGACGAAAAGAAACTTGATATGTCCTGTCGAGTAAGTAAGAATGAATCCAGTTAATAAGCAGAGGTGGAAAGCCTAGACTTACTAATTTGAGGATTATTACAGAATGAGATAGCTTATCGAAAGCCTTGCTGAAGTCAGTATAGATGCAATCTGTCTGCAAACCATTCCGAAAGCCTTCAGTAACAAAGGTAACAAGTTCAAGGAGATTCGTAGAAGTAGAGCGCCCCGACAGAAAACCGTGCTGGTTTGTTGAAATGAGGCGCTTGCAGACAGTTGAAAATTGAGAGTGAACAATTGATTCAAAAAGTTTTGGAATACACGAGAGTTTCGCAATAGGCCTGTAATTATATACCTCATTTTTGTTACCCTTTTTATGAATAGGAATGATGAAGGAGTTCTTCCAGAGCACAGGAAATTGTCCAGTCTCGAGAGACTTTTGAAAAATTAATGTTAAAGGCATAACTAGTTCGTTAGAACAAGCCTTAAGAATAACTGGCGGAATACCATCGGGTCCTGATGTAAAATCAATAGGGAGCTCATTGATATGCTTGAGGACATCATCAGGAGTAATGCAGATGGATAAATCAATAGGAATAGGGTTTTTGTTTAAGTGATTAAAATTGTTAAGATCAGGTATAAATTCAGGGGAGAATGATTTTTAGAAAAAGGATGCAAACATATCGCATATTGCAGATGGAGTGTCGCTAGAAACTCTTTCATATTGCATATTAGCAGAGTAGTCGTCCACTTTTCTTTTAGAGTTAATAAAGAGTATAGCGGGATAAGCATGGATCAGATGCCCCTCGGGAAAGTTAGGTTTGTTTTTTTTACCATGAAATCACCTTTTTCAGAGAAACATTTCCCTAAGCTATCACACCTCTGCACACGTTAGATTTTTAAATAAAACAATTAATCGCTTTATTGCTACATTTGTTTCCTACGAGCATCTAGTTGTGCGCTGCAATATGCGACAAATTAATTTGTGTTTGTTTACTTTGTTTGTGTCTCGATTTTATGACTAAACAAGTAAATCGAATGAGAGAATTTCCAATTATAAGCATTTTTTTCTTGAAGGGCCCACTTTGTCACCACAACCACCCTGCCCTATATGAATAGCAATATTTTTTTTAACACTGTTCTACCTTAGCGAAAATTTTGAAAAAAATATATGTTATAGAGCAGTGGTGTCAAACTCGCGGCCAAACATTTTAGCGGCCCGGCCAATACATCGACACATAATAATATATAATAAAATAACAAACCGACGCAGAAAAAAATAAGATAGATAGAATTCGCTAAACGTTTTTTTAATTAGGGTAAGCTGCCCAGTGATGGCCACTGTACCAGTGATGGCCACTTTTGTCTTTGGGGTGGATTTCCAGCCAACCAAGCGAAATTCAAGATGCGCGCCTTTGCGATCCATATTCTTTCACATGTTGGCAGTAAGATTCCAATCGGGTTTTGGTTCGACCATTGCCCGGCTGAGCGCACGAGCGCATCGCGTCGGACGCTGCACAGTCGGCAGCCTGAGCGGTCGTTTTCTTAGTCAGAGTGTTAAGAGCAGCCGTTCAGGAGACACGCTGTCATTCGACTCACAGCAATCGCACGAACCTCGGGCAGCTTCTTAATTGGAAAAGGATAGGTAAGTTATTGTATTTTATGCTGCTTTTCAAATTTTTTCAAAATTTAAAGGGGGAAAGGGGGGTGGCCATCACTGGGCCAGAAAAACATAGTCTGCCTAGTGATGGCCACACTTGAACTCGCTGCAGTACTGGCGCCGCACTATGGGCTAAACGGCACTTTTTGTGTTTAAAACCTAATATCTCGGAAAAACCGAAGATATTAACGTAAATTTTTTTTTAAATTGAAGCTGAGACTAAAAAAAAAAGGCTGAAATGAAAATAAACACTATGTAATATAACCTCAAAGTTGCATTTTTTTCTGAAAAATTGAATAGGCTCACACCAACAAAAAACTTGGTCTTTATTTTAAATGTCATATATGCTATCCGATGAACTTTAACCTGCTGATCACGAATCCGAGGTCAGAATTGCCCCCCACCCTACAGTTTTCAGAAAAATGAAGAATTTCCGTGCCTAGTATAAGCCTTTTTAACTCTTTGAGTTACAAAAGACGAGCTTAAATTAATTTTTACTATAACATACTAACTGAAGGTTTTTGGGGTCGCTGATCACGAATCTGAAGTCAGATTTTGAAAATTCAAAATGGCGGATCCAATATGGCGGATCCAATATGGCGGACCAAAATTTTTATATTTGATCGAATTTGGAATAAAAATTGAATACATGGGTTTTTGGAGTCGCTAATTACGAATCTGAAGTCAGATTTTGAAAATTCAAAATGGCGGATCCAATATGGCGATCCAAAATTTAATATTTGACCGAATTTCGACTCAAAACCGTATACATGGGTTTTCGGGGCCGTTGATCACGAATCTGAAGTCAGATTTTGAAAATTGAAAATGGCGGATCCAATATGGCGGACCGAAAATTTAATATTTGACCGCCATATTGGATCCGTCATTTTGAATTTTCAAAATCTGACTTCAGATTCGTGATCAGCGACCCCAAAGACCCATGTATACAGTTTTGAGTCGAAATTCGGTCAAATATTAAATTTTCGGTCCGCCATATTGCATCCGCCATTTTGAATTTTCAAAATCTGATTTCAGATTCGTAATTAGCAACTCCAAAAACCCATGTATACAATTTTTAGTCCAAATTCGATCAAATATTAAATTTTCGGTCCGCCATATTGGATCCGCCATTTTGAATTTTCAAAATCTGACTTCAGATTCGTGATCAGCGACCCCAAAAACTCATGTATACGGTTTTGAGTCGAAATTCGGTCAAATATTAAATTTTCGGTCTGCCATATTGCATCCGCCATTTTAAATTTTCAAAATCTGACTTCAGATTCGTGATCAGCGACCCCAAAAACCCATGTATACGGTTTTGAGTCGAAATTCGGTCAAATATTAAATTTTCGGTCCGCCATATTGCATCCGCCATTTTGAATTTTCAAAATCTGATTTCAGATTCGTAATTAGCAACTCCAAAAACCCATGTATACAATTTTTAGTCCAAATTTGATCAAATGTAAAAATTTTGGTCCGCCATATTGGATCCGCCATTTTGAATTTTCAAAATCTGACTTCAGATTCGTGATCAGCGACCCCAAAAACCTTCAGTTAGTATGTTATAGTAAAAATTAATTTAAGCTCGTCTTTTGTAACTCAAAGAGTTAAAAAGGCTTATACTAGGCACGGAAATTCTTCATTTTTCTGAAAACTGTAGGGTGGGGGGCAATTCTGACCTCGGATTCGTGATCAGCAGGTTAAAGTTCATCGGATAGCATATATGACATTTAAAATAAAGACCAAGTTTTTTGTTGGTGTGAGCCTATTCAATTTTTCAGAAAAAAATGCAACTTTGAGGTTATGTTACATAGTGTTTATTTCCATTTCAGCCATTCTGGTCTCAGCTGGTCATAGTCTCAGCTTCAATTTAAAAAAAAAATTACGTTAATATCTTCGGTTTTTTCCGAGATATTAGGTTTTAAACACAAAAAGTGCCGTTTAGCCCATAGTGTGTCGCTCGCTCAACGCACAGCATTCCCCCAGAGCTCCCCAAAATCGCCAAATAAAGGCACAGGAGGCAGAAAAGGCTGCTAAAGCAGCTGCCGCAGCAGCAAAGCGACAGAAGACCGCAGCAGAACCTCCAGCTCGGAGAAACACACGGCGGAACAAGTAGATTTAAGTATGAGAAGGGGAGTGGCCATCACTGGGCAAGGGGGTGGCCATGACTGGGCTAGGCCTGGCCATCACTGGGCAGATTGTACTTTTTTGTTTATAATTATTTTGACATCAAATAAATTTTATTTTTCTGTTTTTGAAAAGCGTAGCACCTTTCTGAAACCCTCTAGTATACCCGTGATTTTTTTCATACCGCTGAGTTGTACTGGAGACGCATGGTCGTGCAAACTATGAAGCACCGCGCTTAAAGTGGCCATCACTGGGCAGGTTACCCTACACTATTTCTTTTTATTATCATTATTTGTTAAATCTTACAACTGAATTTGAAACAACATTTAAAGATTTTAATTGTTTGGAAGACAAATTTTGTTTGTTTTCTTCGATTTTCTCAATAAATATAGACTCAGTACCATATGCAAGTGGAGGTGATCGAATTTATGTGTGAACTTTACAAATATTTACCAGCCAAGTTTGAAAATATTCGAAAATTCGCATATTAAATTATTTCCATGTTTGGTAGTACTTATCAATGCGAGCAGTTATCTTCAGTTATGAAAGGTAATAAGTCCCCTGTTAGAAACCGTATTAATGACGCTCACCTTGGGTCAGTATTGAAAGTCATCACTGCGAACAAAATTTCTCCCGAAATAGGAAAGATAGTAGGAGAGAAGAGATGTCAAGTGTCAGGACGTAAACATTCAAATTTTCTTGTTCTTTTATATATGTCTTTTATAATGTATTATTCGAAATAAACCTACGTTTCTATGAATATTGATTTTTTTTGCGGCCCACCTCAAGTTAAACCTTGTTTGTTTGGCCCAAGTTAGCCTATGAGTTTGACACTCTTGTTATAGAGCATAGTAAGGGTCATTTATAAAAAAAACTCGTGATTGTGTCTCTTAAAAAACGTGACATTTTTATTTTTGAAAATTTATAATTTGTGTTATTTCGGTATATAAATCACTGCGAAGACTTAAAAATGTCTTGTTTAATACTTCTTTAGTGTATCTAGTGTTTGCAGAAAATATCACAAACAAATTTTATGTTATAAGAGAACAATTTTTTTTTTTTCAAAATTCGATTAATTGTTTTATTTGAAAAATTAGCGCGTGCAGAGGTGTGATAGCTTAGGGAAATGTTACTTTTAAGAAGATGATTTCATGGTAAAAGTATCAACCTAATTTTCCCGAGGGGCATTTGACCCACGCTTATCTTGCTATACTCTTTATAAAATACGCGCGGATTGTTGTAGAATTCAGTTGTCATTCGTTTTACGTAATCGTTATATAATTGTGTGGAATATTCCTGAAATTTATTATTACATTCAACAAATTCATCGTATGAAAAGTTATTCCTATTCAAAATATATGCCTTTCACGACTTATTCTTCCTATTTCTAAGCCTCCGAAAATCGCTATTGAACCAGGGAGTTGATGAAGTAAGGGAACGCTGCCGTTCGTAATAGTCTAAGAGCCAGTGACATTTTTCAGTGATGATTTAGTTAAGGTCTATTTTTTGAGAGGATGTTAAGGAGGGCCTAACTAAGTGTCATCCGCGAGGATTAACCCTGATTCCAGTCATAAGAGGGTGGAAGAACGCCCCCAACTTGTAAAAAAAATGGCATCTTTTTATCATTTAGTTAAGGCTGAAATTTTCTCCAGCAGTCCTTTGATAGCCCACAATCATCGATATTATATTTGCAGAACGATTGGCCAGTCATAAGGGGGTGGCAGATCGCCCCTAACATGTCGTGTGAGTGATGAAATTTTTATTATTTAGTTAAGCTTCATCTTTTAATATGTTGTTGTGACAACTATTCCAAGTGTGAATGTCAATTTGCAGAACAAAATGGCGGCATCAACACCCTGGCAGAATGATTTGAAGTTTTTACTTTCAGCCGCAAATATCTTTGAAACTATGCTAGATACGAAAATACGACTGGAGAGATTTTTTGTGGGAAATTTAATTCTTTACAAAAAAGGTCTCTTGACATTTCTTCATATTTTGATTATTTTCTGAGTTATACTGAAAATGAAGAAAATTTACGAATATTTTTTACGTTCAGACGCACATATCTTTGGAACTATGCTAGATTCGAGAATACATAATAGGATGTTTTTTGTAGGAAATTCAATTCTCTACAAAAAAGGTCTCTTGACTTTTTTTCGCATTTTGATTAGTTTCTGAGATATACTGAAAATAAAGAATTTTCTTTCCATTGCCGACAAACCGTTGGATACGTACTAATTAATATTTCCCTAAAACCATGTTTTTTTCATTCCTACAATTTGAGAGACGTCGACAAATTTCATTTTCATCAAAAAACCCGATTGTCATGGAAAAAAATTATGATAATTTTTCGAAAAAAATTGAAATTATTGAAGTTCCGCTATCTCGACAGATAAAAAACATTGTAAATGTATGTTGAATCATTAATATCTTTATTTGATCATATCAAAAATTCTCTAAGAAAGAAAATATACGAAATAAATAAAAAATACCTCAAAAAACATAATAATTTCAAATCATAATTATTTTTATTAGATCAAATAAATGTTGTGCAACTAAGGAAATTTTTGAATAATAACGATTTCATAATTAATTTTTTTGAATTTTTATTTGAATAACTTATGATAATAAATATAAAACAAAAACTATGAGTAGATAGTATGAAATAGCAAGTATAAAAAGTAAGTAAAAAGAATTTTTTTTTTTATCAATCCTCTTGCCAGTCGGAATCACTCTCCTCATCGTCTGCCGAATCGAGATCACTCGATGCACGAGAGTCCATATCTATAAAATTGAAAAAATGGACTAGAAAAATGTAATATGTTTGTGTTTATATTTGCTATAATATCTACATACCTGAATCATTGTCACCCTTGTCATCTTTGCTGTTTTCACTAGAGGTATCAGTGAGTACATCACTAACATATTGGGGTATTTGATCTCCTTCGAACCAGACGAATTCGTATTTATTATCATTTATAATCCAGCCGTAATTTTCTGGCAATTTTTCGGCCGGCTGCTACAAATGTGCATTGAGCCATATACTGGCAATGTACGAGCTTCGCAGTATTTGTTGTCTTAATTCTGAAGAACATGGTGGAAAGTTAGAGGCATCACAATTGCGGATTTTCTTAACAAATGATTCTTGACTATAACCCTTCATTTTTCCGTAAAGGAAAAAACAAACCTCTGAAATTATTGAAGGCGTTCGAAGACTATCAGAAGGCATTCGCAGATCTAGGCGAAGAAAATGTTGATACGTCCACAGTATTTTCCATCATAGAAGAATTTATCTGCCGCATGTATGGTGTCAAAAATGTAGAAAAAGTTAACGAAGCGCGGTTGGAATTATTCCATGAAGCTTACAACACTAATGATAGTCAAAAATCATTTGTTAAGAAAATCCGCAATTGTGATGCCTCTAACTTGCCACCATGTTCTTCAAAATTAAGACAACAAATACTGCGAAGCTCGTACATTGCCAGTATATGGCTCAATGCACATTTGTAGCAGCCGGCCGAAAAATTGCCAGAAAATTACGGCTGGATTATAAATGATAATAAATACGAATTCGTCTGGTTCGAAGGAGATCAAATACCCCAATATGTTAGTGATGTACTCACTGATACCTCTAGTGAAAACAGCAAAGATGACAAGGGTGACAATGATTCAGGTATGTAGATATTATAGCAAATATAAACACAAACATATTACATTTTTCTAATCCATTTTTTCAATTTTATAGATATGGACTCTCGTGCATCGAGTGATCTCGATTCGGCAGACGATGAGGAGAGTGATTCCGACTGGCAAGAGGATTGATAAAAAAAAAATTCTTTTTACTTACTTTTTATACTTGCTCTTTCATACTATCTACTCATAGTTTTTGTTTTATATTTATTATCATAAGTTATTCAAATAAAAATTCAAAAAAATTAATTATGAAATCGTTATTATTCAAAAATTTCCTTAGTTGCACAACATTTATTTGATCTAATAAAAATAATTATGATTTGAAATTATTATGTTTTTTGAGGTATTTTTTATTTATTTCGTATATTTTCTTTCTTAGAGTATTTTTGATATGATCTAATAAAGATATTAATGATTCAACATACATTTACAATGTTTTTTATCTGTCGAGATAGCGGAACTTCAATAATTTCAATTTTTTTCGAAAAATTATCATAATTTTTTTCCATGACAATCGGGTTTTTTGATGAAAATGAAATTTGTCGACGTCTCTCAAATTGTAGGAATGAAAAAAACATGGTTTAAGGGAAATATTAATTAGTACGTATCCAACGGTTTGTCGGCAATGGAAAGAAAATTCTTTATTTTCAGTATATCTCAGAAACTAATCAAAATGCGAAAAAAAGTCAAGAGACCTTTTTTGTAGAGAATTGAATTTCCTACAAAAAACATCTTATTATGTATTCTCGAATCTAGCATAGTTCCAAAGATATGTGCGTCTGAACGTAAAAAATATTCGTAAATTTTCTTCATTTTCAGTATAACTCAGAAAATAATCAAAATATGAAGAAATGTCAAGAGACCTTTTTTGTAGAGAATTAAATTTCCCACAAAAAATCTCTGTAGTCGTATTTTCGTATCTAGCATAGTTTCAAAGATATTTGCGGCTGAAAGTAAAAACTTCAAATCATTCTGCCAGGGTGTTGATGCCGCCATTTTGTTCTGCAAATTGACATTCACACTTGGAATAGTTGTCACAACAACATATTAAAAGATGAAGCTTAACTAAATAATAAAAATTTCATCACTCACACGACATGTTAGGGGCGATCTGCCACCCCCTTATGACTGGCCAATCGTTCTGCAAATATAATATTGATGATTGTGGGCTATCAAAGGACTGCTGGAGAAAATTTCAGCCTTAACTAAATGATAAAAAGATGCCATTTTTTTTACAAGTTGGGGGCGTTCTGCCACCCTCTTATGACTGGAATCAGTGTTAATCCTCGCGGATGACACTTAGTTAGGCCCTCCTTAACATCCTCTCAAAAAATAGACCTTAACTAAATCATCACTGAAAAATGTCACTGGCTCTCCTACTATAAGGGACGCAAGGTTAAAAAATGTCGAAGAGTAAGGTGTAGAACGTAGACAAGGCATTGTCAATGTTATCATTGGGTAAAAGTGTAGTGAAGTCAATGGAAGATATTCTTCTGGAAAGTTCGTGCATATCCGCCTTCCGGAAATTGTAAGCGTAGTCGCTAACGTTAACATGTTTAGTATTTTCAGGACTATGAAAATAATCGATTTGGAGAGGCGGACGATATTTGTCAAGAGTAGAAAGAAGAATTGGACTGTGATCAACAATTATTATATATTATTGCAGTCAGAGGAAAATACAAGATCAAGCTGCCAACCCCTATCATTCTGTATGGAACTAATCTGACTGAGACCGAAAGAGAAAACCCTTCCTAGAAATAAAGACTCTTTAGAATTTAATTGATTAAAGGGATGGCAGCCATCGTCAGCAGAATTGGCTGTCCATTGAACGTTGGGTAAGTTAAAATAAGCCAATAAAAGGAGATCGTCGTCTGGATTCATTAAGTTATTAATGAATTCCAATCTTGAAATTAATATATCATACATACTATATCCGTCCCTGCCAAGGATATTGATTAGATCAGGAGGAATATAACAACACATAATAAATAAAGAATTTCTGGCTAATGTTACTTTGAGAGTAATTAGCTCAATGTCAGAAGAAGCAGATAGGTCGGGTGGTGAAATCAAGCGGTTAATGCGATAATGTCGAAATTACTAGTAGTGGGCGACTGGTAAAGAGTCCTAGTCTTGGTCCTGATACCCCTTACATTTTGATAATATAAGGACATCGTCTGCGGATTCAGTTTTTTGAGACAATATTAGATGGGTTGGAACTCGAAATTCTAGGTTTGAAGATCGGCCTACGAGGGACGAAATTCTTTATTAAAGCACCCGTGGGCCAAAAAGAAGAATTTAGCAAAGTCGGAGCCAATTTCTCAGGCTCATGTAAAATAAAAGATGAGATTTAGTGCTTCTGCAACATTACCTATAGCAGGAAGGTTAATCACTGCTTGAGAAGATTTTTCGGAATGGAACTCATGAGGCGCGTCGCACAGTGCTCCAAATCGCTCAAAAGCTGGCCAAAACTAACAAAATGAAAGTAAAAAAACGATATTTCTAAATAAATAGATTTCTTAAGGACATCCTGATGCTTCACATAGTAATAATTTTTTTTCACTAATAGTACATTTTATTATGTTTTTTATCTGTTAAATTTGGCAGAGTAGTCATCGAGTAAATATTCAAATTGTATCTTACCTTTTCAAAACTTTGTCATACACCTGAACGTGAGAAAAATATTTACATATAGTATTTATTTGTTAGGCACAATGTTGCTCTTTTGACAGCACCCAAATAACGGTTTAATTTTGTAGCGGTTTACGTGTGACGTCACTCTTAACGTAACCCTTGGTATAATACAGTTTTTTTAAATGTAATTAGGCCTACAAACCGTCAGGCACGGGTCGGCGCGGTGATTCCAATGGGAACGTAATCTCCTAACGGTGATGAATATGGGGAATAAAATTCAGCTGCCGCAACCTGCCGCAGCTACAGTTATGAGCCTCCATTTACAACTCTATACATGTCAATATGCTGTTTGCGACATTATACATATGTTCGGCTATTGGAATTACTTCCTAGACTGTAATACGGGTTCGTTTCTGTGGAGCTTATTTGTCAGATCTTAATATAGGTTGTTTTAAATTCAATAGTTCAAAATGGCGGATCCAATGTCCAAGGACATTACAAGCAGTTTTTTAATATGTGTGCATTGTATTTCGCTAATGAGAGTGTTTTTACTTATTTTCCGAAAAAGGGCCCCCGAGAAACGTTAATACTCAGGGCTAGCTACGCCACTGAGCAGTATACCATGCATAAATATAATTTTACCGTTTTCTACAATTCTTCGAATTTCGACCTTATGTTGTTGCGTTGAAGAAGTTTCATTCCGGTATAATTCACTCTTGTTTATTTACGATTCGTAAAAGGAGTGTTTTCGATTGTTTCAGTGCGCGTATGTATTGTTCAGGATAATTCTTAGACATTAAAAAACTAATTAATTTGTTAATTAATAAAACAATGGCATTCAAGAATCCTTATATACCAATTTTGGTATAAATCCGAAAAGGTTTTGCAATTTCGTCCGCCATATTGGATCCCCCATTTTGAATTTTTCCATTCAGATACCAGAAATGAAAGAAGCAGCATCAAGAACCCTTATATACCAATTTTGGTATAAATCTGACAAGGTTTTGAAATTTCGGTCCGCCATATTGAATGTGCCAATTTGAATTTGCCCATTCCGATACCACAAACGAAACAAGCAGCATCAAGAAACCTTATATACAAATGTTGGTATAAATCCGATAAGGTTTTACAATTTCGGTCCGCCATATTGGATCCGCCATTTTGAATTTTTCCATTCCTATACCAGATATGAAATAAGCAACATCAAGAACCCTTATATACCAATTTTAGTATAAACCTGACAACGTTTTGCAATTTTGGTCCGCCATTTTGAATTTTTCAGTTTTGAAGACGGATTTGAAATCAGCGATACTGAAAACCTCCATATACTCAGTTTCAAGCATTTCTAGTCAGATTTCGAATTTTGGCCAGCTTTTGAGCGATTTGGAATACTGTGCCTCGGAATAGAGTTTTGTGATGCAGAAACTAATGGGAAAGGGGTATTAGAAGAATTGATATCTTCAATAGCATCAATAACAGAATTATTTTTAAGATTTTCAATCTCACCTTTAAGGGGAGGTTCTCATCTAGAACGTGAAAAAAAAAGGTAAAGTTCGTGATTTTTTTGAAGGCAAATGACAAGACATAGGGAAATGATATTTGGCACTATCTTTTATTGTACATTTATCTGTACGAAAAAATTTTTTTATTAAAAAAAAAAACAAAATGGCGCCCGTTATTCAACTTCTCCGGAGGCATGTTTGTGTACAATTTGCGTACAAGATAACTCAAAAACGGTTCAACCGATCAACTTCTAGTTTCGTGCATATTAAAGTAAACAATTTTCTTCATAGAAAGAGTGGAGCACATTTTGAAAATTGTAACATTATCTCCTTTTTGTAAGTGATAAACTATGAAAAAAAACGGCCGAAAACGGCCTTAAAATTTCAAAATCGCGCCATTCCGGCAATTTTAAATTTTTTTTGAAAGTCGTCCACTCTTTCTGAGACAAATTTATTCTAGTTGATAATAATGTCATCATTATTTGATTTCAGACCAATCTGCGACCCCTAAATTGTACGCAGCTGGGCAATTTTCGAAAAACATGCCTCCGGAGAAGTTGAATAACTGGCGCCATTTTGTTTTTTTTTTTTGAATAAAAAAATTGTTTCGTACAGATAAATGTACAATAAAAGATAATGCCAAATATCATTTCCCTATGTCTTCTCATTTGCCTTCAAAAAAATCACGAACTTTACCTACTTTTTGACGTTCTAGATGAGAACCTCCCCTTAATTGAAAAGAGTACCTCAGTACTCTTTGAAAACTCAGAAGACCATGAGTTAACAGTATTAAAAACATTTCGGACGTGATATTTAATATCATCAATGACAGGGCCTACTAATTGCGGCGAGTATTCTCCTTTTGGATGTGTTGATTTGATGCGAGAATTTTTTTATTTTAAATAATGTGTTATATTTTATTATAAATATGCCTCGACCGCCTACTTTAACACTAGAACTACCAAAACCGGTCAAATTGACCGGTACTAAATTTCTTGCTTAAATTAATCATATCTTTTGAAAATACCAAATATTATTAACGTTCAAAATTACAACATATCGCGAAATATTACTTTAAAGGTGCCAAAAATTATCAAAATTTCAAGCTTGAGCGCCGGTAGTTCTAGTGTTAACCGGTCGAATTGAACGACAAAGTCATAGAAACGAAGTCAGATCAATTCGAAATAGAAACAGAACGTTAGTTCAATATCGACAACAGGCAACACTAGTAACTATAATTACTCCTCCACTTATTCAATCGTCTCTATTCAAACGATGATAATAATCATTGGGAGTTAGAAAATTTAATAGATATGGTCTGTTTTTCTAATCAGAGTAATATCTAATTATTTTATATTTTTAGTGTGCATATAGATAAAATTTAATCCTCACTAAACTTCACTATTGGGATTTTTAACATTTGGAGCTTTTGATTTGTAGATTTTAAGTTCCCCACACACCGGCGCGAAATATTCGTTCGAGCTGCGGAAATTTCGCAGCGAATTATTCGCAGTAGTTTGTTTACATAGCGTCTAATGTGATTATTCCCACCGGCACGTCGCGAATCCGCTGTGCTAGCGATTTTGCAGCGAATAATTCGCCGCGAATCAGTTTCGCTGCAGTCAGCGTTTTTATCGCCATCGGTGCGTATTTCGTTCAAGTGTTGACTGTGTATTTATTAAAACCGGTGTGTAAAAGATGGCAAAGACTGAAAAATTACTAGAAATTGTTAAAAAACATCGTATTTTATACGATTTATCACACGAGGATTATAAAAATATTCGGAAGAAAGACAAAATATGGGATGAAATTGGGAAGGAATTGAATGAAACCAGTAAGTATAAATTTTAAATTCCTTAAAAAGTAATATCGGCCCATCCAAGGCCCAATTTCAAGTTAAATTTAACATTTTGGCTTGCATTTACGAATTAAAATAATTGACAAACTTTTCTTTTGTATCAAATGCTAATCTTGATGCGCGTCTTGGGTCGTTATTATAATTAGTAAAAGCGTTTAATCCAGGCTCTGGAGGCTCCAAATATTCCCAAAAGTCAAAATTCCGTATATCACCTTTAATAAGGTTTAATATTTCATCAAAACATACAGTAGTCATCCTAAAATAAATATAAAAACGCTTATTATCCTTTCGAAGTTGTGGCATTAAAGGTATGAAATTCTCCATATTGACGTCTTTCTTGATTTATAGGATGGATCCAATTCTTTGTTTTTCTGAAAAGAGTTTTATATGATAATTTGTTAAAAATATAGTTTTCATGTGGCAAAGTACTAACCTGTGATTTTCCTCTTCTTCCAACATTATAAACAAAAGGGCTTCTTTTTCATCTGATGATGAACACATTTTGAAAAAAAACTCCACAAATATCGACTGTACAGATCAAGTTCGCGAATTCCAGTAGTGCAAGAGACGCTTCGGTGTGCAGATGCACGCGAATTTCGCTTCCGCGACAAGCGCGAAATTTTCATCGCCGCTATCATTGCGAATTTTCGCGCCGGTGTGTGGGGACCTTTATTTGGAAACTTCGTACCGTTCAGGTTATCTCTAAAATATAGAAATTAAATTAATCTTCTGTTGAGTATTAAATTCCAAGATGTAATAACAATAAAGATTTATTTAAGAAGTAAAAAACACTAAAATATAAAAACAATGCTTCAGTCGATCAAATCATTGCAATTTTTTGATTGAATTTCGAATCCAGTCGGAAAAAATATCTATGCGGGTATACACGCCTGGTCTGTTTTTTTTAGCACATCCATCGCCCCACGAAACGATGCCACTCAAGTAAAATTTGCCTTCAATTTCACAAGCTAGAGGGCCGCCGGAGTCGCCACCACATGCGTCCACACCACCGTTGAGAAAGCCTGAAATGGAAGTAATTATAGAAGGTAGACTGGGTAGAGAAGAAACTTTATAATAACCTGCGCATAGCATTGAGTCCAGGATTTTTTGTGAGCGTCCCCCGTTAATAGAATCTTTGCGGCATGTGTTCAGGTCAAGAATGGGGACGGAGGCAGCTCGTAGCACCCCGTCAATATTTTGCATGTTGCGGACTAAAGGAGAGAACGACGGTATTATTAAAATACTTCTAGATATTTGACTAACCAACTTTCGTACGCTCCCCATCCAGAGACTGTGCACCAAGTTCCAGCTTGCGGATTGCTTCCAATTTCAGGAAGGCATATAGTCCTGATGTACTTATTGAAGGGAATGCCGAGAGCGTGAGGCGTTCGCACTCGCAATAGTGCTATGTCATTACTATAAGGGCCATCTTAAACGACTTATTTTGATTAGCGATTCAATTATATATTAATAAGTGTACTTTTTCGGTATTCTGGATGCAGTATAATTTCATCGATTCGGTATCCGTGCTCAAACAAGTCGGGCTCGTACAAAGCATGCTGCCCGAGTACAACTCTCAGATACTCTGTCTGAGAGACTTGTAGGCAATGTGCGGCTGTGAGGGCAATTCTGTCTGCAATAAGTGCGCCACCGCACTGATGCTCGAATTTTTTCTTATCGTAATTAAACATTTGGATTTCTGCCTGCCAGGGAAATGCGCCATAAGGTGTTACCTCGCCACCAATAACACGACCCATGCGGCGTTGAATGCTAAATTCAACTTTTCTCGTGCCGCATTCGTAAGGTTTATCGATTTGGTCGAAGCTGTCAATAAGCTGGTTGTTCGCCACATCTGCTAGTGGATCGAGAAGCGCATTAGACAAGCCGGTGAGGCGCTTTTCCTGAAAAGCCTTGTACGTGCGGTTGGAGGAAAGGCTTAACGGCATTCTAAAAGCCGCGATGAAATAAACATGTATTGCTGTTCCGTAGATAAAAATGACGAATGTACTCGTTGACATACTTCGTAATTTTCCTATAACGAAATTTTTATTATCAAAACCCGTCTAATATTTCTATTTTATTTAGCGAAATGTTTGGTGCTAATTTAACTTAAGATTTACACGGCGATATATTGTCAAAAATAAAGTAAATAAAGCTGAGTCATAGAAAGCTATTTAAAATTATGACAAAAAACTCCTATATCAATCTCATTTCCAAAAATGTCAACTGTGTTCATATACCTACTACCACCTACAGTCACTTGCAAAATCGAAAAAAAATGTTAGGAATTTCCTATATTTTCTCCGAAATTCATGTAATTAACACACCTGTTTTTTATTTTTATGAAATTATCCATCCTATTACCTTTCCAAAAAGGTACCACAACTCATCCTATTACCTTTCCAAAAAGGTACGATTAGTCCAGGTAAAAAGGTGGTAGAAAAACCTGTTTTGGTATCTTATTATTTTATTGGATTGTAGTTAGGAAATTCGTAAAATAAACAACATTTATATGGGAAATGTACGAAAATGTTTGTTTAGAGTACCCAGGTAATTAATTTTATTAACTACTGCAAACAAGTTATCAAAAGGTATTTATTTTAATTTTATTATCGTTATTAGCTTGTTTTAGCCAGTGTTCACATCCAAGTATCCTGACGCTCTATTACTAATACCTGATGGAAATTTTGCTATATCTGTTTGTTGTCAGAAAGAATATCGATCATAGTTGAGAAAAAAATCGATAATTATGAATGTTGTTAAGCTAAAATTATTAAAGAATGGCTGAATTTACTTTTTTGGAATACGCGTATATAATTTACATTTAAGGTCTAGACAGAAAGGAAAATGCGCCTGTACAGAAATACCAAAGGAGATTCTCTAATTTACGTATACTTCAAAGAGAAATATTTTCGTGGACTATCCAGAGGTTAAGAGAAACTGGGAATGTAACTTCAAAAAGCAGGGATGCGCGATATGAAATATTGGAAGATTCTATCGATGTCGAGCAGCAAATTATTACCTCGCCAAAATGAGTCGCAAACCCCGACAAATTAAACAAACTTAATTATACTAAAACATTGTTAATTCTTAATATCTGTATCCTTGTTCGTATGTTGAGAAACTGTGACTTCTTCTATTCGCTAAATAATTAAACTTTACCTCGGGTAAGTGTACCTAATTCCGGCCGGTACTAATTACACAAGTCGACACGATTTTTGATTCTGATTAATATGCAGTCATTCCTCATTGCTTTCATCTCACAATTGAAGAAAATCAACATGATTTTAAAAAAAATTTGCTTTTGTGCCCAGGACAGCAAATTTAAAATGACCAATCATCAAAATTGTTATGTTTTCATTTCCTTGTAAATCTGTTGGGGGCGGACATTTTTTAAATTTTCGGTTGTTATATTAGATCCTCCATCTTTAATATATATTTTGGTAATAGATTAAGTTTCAGCAACCCTAAGACCACTTTGATTCATTTTGATAAAAAACCCCATAAAATTGCAAATGTTCGGACGCCATATTTAATTCGCCACTTTGGAACCCAATACAAAAATGTACCTATACTGTTTTCTCTAGTATAACGTACTTTTTGGCAAAAAATCAGAAATATCGCACAACGCATTTAGTTGTAATTGAGGTTCAAACTATCCAAACGAATGTCAAATTTTCCTTCACAAAAGCAAAGTTTTAACAAAATTATGACACTTTTGCCTTCCTTTTGGACACAAGCAATAAGAAAATAGCATTCATAACTCAGACTCAAAAAAAAAGTTTAATTTTGTTGACCTGTGTTATCGGCTACTGCGTTTTGAAATCTGCGTAACTCTCACATTAATGTTATTCGGATGTTGTACACGCTCTCATTTTACAAATAAACCTGATATGAATCTACTATGCGCAATTTGTAACGAATGATAGTAAACTCATATAAGCGCAATTATAGTTTCATTAGAAGTCCGCCATTCAAACTGTGTACAATTGGCTTTTTCTTGTCCAAGCAAGGACTTATTTTAGTATACATAACGTAATGTAAATTTGTTTTGTTTACTACTAAATTCCCAGCGCAATAGCTCGGGTAGGTAGGTTAGGTACACAGAAAAAATTACTGTCGAAAAACCACCTAGTATGAAGTGGGTGTCCAATTTGTAGGTGAATAATCTATAAAATCAACTAAACTATTAGATGATTCACCTAAATCAGATTAGATGAATTTAAAGAGTCATATTCAACTAATTATCAAGTAAAACTGCCTACATGTTGTCGATGAGAAATCTATTTGGACGGAACTCTGAAATATTTCATTCCGTTTACCTACTATCAGTAGAAACATTACCTGCAAAGATTGGGTAATTTTAGTTCTTTCGTGAAGTCCCATTTGAAGTCACCTATATTGGTAGGCGAACTTTCCACAAAGGCAGGTGGTGCGAAAAGGGAACAGATCACTTGTGAAAAGAACAAATACAATCTTTTTGAGGAAAATACACCGACTGGTGTATGCAGTTCATTTCACGCAACGTTCACGCAGTAATAATGGGTATATCACCTACTTTCGTTGAAAATTTACCGACGAAAAGTAGGCAAAGGAGTTTATGCGCACCTTTTTTTCCTGTTTCTGTTTATCACTTTTAATTGCATAAGTGTGTTTTACACAAAAGTAGAAAATTTCCCAACAAAAAATATTTGATGAGAATTACGCCGGTACTTTTTTTTCTTCCAATTTACCTTTTATTGTTGAAGAACTACGAAATTGTTCTTTTTGCGTGAATATAATTATCAAGTCCTAGAGGTAATTTGAGAGAAATTTCAACACGTTTGGTCGAAAAATAACGATTCTATCCTGGAAAAGGGAAAATTGAATTACCATACTCATGCAAACAGAACAACTTCTTAGTTCTGCGAAAATAAAAACTAAATTCTAAGGAAAAAATTTATCCACGTAATTCCTGTCCTCTACTTTTTGCCGACAAATTTTCCACAAAAAATAGATGAAATATCAATTTCTATGTGAAACACACTCATACAATTATAAATAAAAACCGCTCATCAAAAAATAAGAGCAAAAATCGAAAGAAAAAAAATTTCGGGCGTAATCTGCTTTACCTACTTTTCCTCTTCAAATTGTCGCCATAAGTAGGTGAAATATCCATTTTTGTGTAAAACACACTCATACAATTATAAGTAGCAAACAGCTCTTCAAAAATAAGAGCAAAATACGAAAGAAAATAAATACGTTTTTGCCAACTGTTCGTCGCCAAATTGTTCACAAAAGTAGGTAAAATGTCCATTTCTGTGTGAAACACACCCATACAATCAAATAAAAATAAGTAACAAACGCAGCCTTTCAAAAATAAGAGCGATATCCACTACTGTATGGACGTATGAACTACTGAATGACTGAATAGTCATTACAATTGTTACATCACTGCAGGGTACGATAGTTGCGACGTTTTAATTAGTGCTCAAGAAATTAAATATTCACCAACTCATGAAATAGTTCTACCGAATAAAGAGAAGGTTATTCGACCAAAACCACCTTTAGTATAAGATGTAATACTTTCCTGTAAGTATTCTTCTAAAAAAGTATGTTTTTGTACTCGTGACTGGAACACACTGTATATACTTAATTATTTTTGAATATATGTGTTCCTTTAAAAGCACTACAGATATTGTACTTATAAATTATGTTATTTTTAATAGATATTCGATATTTCATGAATATGTACCAAATAAAAATTATTCATAAGAATATATAAACTGTAGAGGTGTAATAAACAAAAATGGAAATAAATAAATGATTTACATAATTATGTAAGTATTAATTATTCAGTATTATTGAAGAAATTCCTCTTTGGCCTACATCTTATTTAGGTAGAAAATTGACTGCTTTTTCTGGGAAATTGACCTACTTTTGGTGGAAAGATTGGTTAAATTTTATCACGAATCGAATCTACCTGTATTTTATTAGAAATTTGTCTACATCTTGTCGTAAATTTACCTACTTTTGGTTAAAAAATTGTCTACATTTTGTTGGAAATTCACCTTCATCTTGTGAAAAATTTATCTACACCTTGTTGTGAATTCACCTAGTTTTGGTGGAAAAATTGCCTATACAGGTATCCCTCGAGATACACGGTACTTGAGTTGCACGATTTTCGAGTTACACGGAAAAAAATTGCGACGTTCCCTCAAGTTACACGCTATTTGAGTTACACGGTTTTATACCAATTTTCATAAAAAGGGCAAAATAATAAGGATTTATCATATATTCGTCAATGTTAGCTATCTGCGGAATCGTTTCGCTTCCTGCTCTTGAAAAGTGGAATATACGGGTCACTAACAGTAGTACTAAATCTGAGTTTCCACTTACACGGTTTCGAGTTACACGGAACCAATTAATCGTGTAACTTGAGGGACACCTGTATTTGGTCGGAAATTCACATCTAATTTGTGAAAAAATTGTCTACTCTTTGTCATAAATTCACCTGCTTTAGGTGGAAAAATTACCGACATTTGGTCAGAAATGCATCTATTATTTTGTGGAAAGTTCATCCACATCTTGTCGTTAATTCACCTATTTTTGGTTGAAAAATTACCTACATTTGGTCGGCAATTCATCCATATTTTGTGGACAATTTGTCTATTATTTATCGTAAATTCACCTACTTTTGGTCGAAATATTGTCAACATTTGTTCAAAAATTCAACGATATTTTATGGAAAATACATCCACACCTTGTTGAAAATTCACACAAGTTTTGTGAAAAATGTAACCACACTTTGTCGCAAAACGAAGATTCCAAATCAACTACTCTGAAGTAGGTGAATCACCTAAGCAGATTAGTTGGTTGAAAATCACCGACTGATTTTAGGCAGTTCATTAACAATTTTCGTCAAAAAATCTACTTTTTTCTCTCTGTGTAGGTTAGGTAGGTTAGGTAGCGCGACGCGTCCGTAGTAGAAAGTGTAAGAACAAGTACTAGCTATTTTTTCTGGTATTTCAATTGCACTTGGTAAGCGATAGGTTTTTTTCACTGAAGTTTTATTATTTTCAAGCATTGTAAATATTAATCAATTATAACTTTGGAATATGCACTTAATGTTATTTTAATATGTATTTATTCATGTAGATTAATACTCATTTGGTCCGTTGAAAAATATTGACTATAAGTATGTAAAACCTTCAAACTGTCTCTTAAGGTAGTTATCTTTAGGAGTCCATTTTACTCCCAAAATCCGAAAAAAAAAAAACGTATCTCTTAAAAATTGGATGTAGAATAACATATTTGAGTCGCAACCAAATCGGCGGCGGCAAGTCGGGATGTATTGTATACCTTTCTTATTAGTTTAAGATTGTAATTTTCGATAGTGAGTATAACATTGAATAAAACTAAATAAAAATTGTTTTTAATGTGTTTACTCATCCAAGCTTAGGAATTCTTTTATCTACACGAGTTCTTTGTAGTAGCCCCAGAGGAAAAAGTCGGTTGGAGGACACGGGGCCATGCAATTGTACCCCCGCGAACAATCCAGTTTCCTTCAAATCTTTTATTAAGATAAGCTTTAGACTTATAATGTGACGGTGCGCCATGGTTTTGGAATACCATGTTTGTGCGCGCCTTTAAATCGATATCTTCTAACAAGCTTGTAATGAAAATCCGGATACGTTCGTTGCTATAATTACTTACTCTGCTAATTTCAAGTAATATCGCCTACATATTGCCAAGATTTCTGTTTAATTTGACAAAGCTAATCCAGATTGATGTGCATTCAAAGTCTAAATGAATTGTTTTTTATTAATGTAACACAAAAAAATAATAATCCAAATCAAGATGTCATCAAAGTCCATAGAGAATGCTAAGTTCATAAAAAATAATTCACAAACAAAAGTGTTTCGTAACTGTAATATGCTTTTCGTCTGAAGTTACTACAAAAATCTCGTATACGCAAAAGAATGATGAAGCTTAGGTGAGTTGCAAACAAAAATAAAAGAAACAGGACGGCGTCTGTCTAAAGGATAATTTTTTCCGCCGGTTTCGTATAAGGCAGTGAATACGAAGATCGTTAAATTTCGAAAATGCTTTGTAAATTTTCGTAAAAACAAATTTTATTTAGTTTTTTTTCACTTTTAGAGTTTTCGATTTAGTACGTTTTGGATCGAATTTTAGGTATGATGCCATAAAGATAGATGAATCAAATTTACAAGGTAAATAGCCACTGAAATAAGGAAGTTTTTAAAATAGGTTTGTTGAAAAAAGTCAAGTAGGTATTTTTTCTTTAAATCACCCTCAAACGTTTTGGTTAATATTCAAAAAATCATAATTTTTTCGCCTTCGAACTCGTAGTTTGGTGAAAAATCACGAAAAGAATCATAACTCGTAAACTGCAGTGAACGAAATTTTCATAAGAGCCCCCCTATTGCTCAATTATCTAATAGGAAAAAATGAAACTTTAATTCTAGTATATTTTTATGAATTCATATATATCAACATTATTTCTTATGAGTTATAGTAATGTTTAAAATATCTTGTATTTATTATATTTAACAAAAACTAGATTTCACAAGCGAAATTCTTATAAGCGCCTAATACAACAAATGAAAATAAAATAAAAATAAGAACTTTTTTCTGCTGGGAATTTTTTTTTCTAATACTAATATTTCGTGTGCTTGCCGTTGTTATTGATAACCTGATAAATTCGATTTGGCATTGAATTTACTAGTTTTTCAGAAGACTGACGTTGAGGCTCTCCCAACACAGTTTTTTGGATTTTTTAGGGCACTATTATTATGAAATTGGCGACCGTTCTGATATATTTTTCTAACCATAATACCCCATAGATTTTCTATGGGGTTAAGGTTGAGGCTAGAAGCTGGCCGCTCTAATAAAGGAATGTTCTTGTTATGCAACAATTCCCGAGAATAACGAGAGGCATGAATTATAGTATTATTTTTTTGGAATGTAAAATGCTCACCTTCCTCGACATCTTCTAAATAAGATATATATCAAAATCTCTTCTAACATTTCCGTGTAAGTAATTGAGTTGGTTTTCGTTGGAATAAAACATAACTTTAGTTTTCCGTTTAAACAAAAAGCTCCCTACACCACTACATTTCCACCTCGGGAAAATTTTATAGGGTTGTTCTTTCTTAGGTCATGCCAGTGTGACGCACAACCATCGGTTCGTTTGAAAATATAACTGTTTCCCATTCCTTTTTCCAGTGGCAAATTCCAGACGAGCTTCCTTATGATGGTGCTTTAACAATGGTTTCTTGTAAATAAGGTGTGGAGAGCTTTTCAAAATTTGTTGGACACTTCGTTTATTAACTGGCAAGTCCAACTTTGAAACAATTTGAGCAGCACTCAGCCGATTACACTGGTCGGCAAAATTTAGTATTTATTTTCTCCTTCAACAAGTAATATATCATTTCCATAGGATTTTTTCCGTAGATTATGAATATGCAAACAAAAATACTCTATCACGTCACATTTTTTAAAAAAATTAGGTTTGAAAAATACAAAATATCGTATTTCGGCCATTTTTAAAAATTCGTAAAAAAATAACGGAACGTGTAAACAGTTCGTAGCATGACTCAAAAGAGAGCGTAAATCCTTATCGATATATGTACATATATAAAATAGTGCTAATCTATAGCACTTATAAAGCGTCTTCGGGAATAAGATTTTCATGAGCGTGCGCAAGCAGTGATCTTCATTCATTTATCTATTGTATGAAGTAAGCGGCTTATGGAGAAAAGTGAATTCCACGGAATATTTCGGAAAGTCTTAAAGCCTCTCGTATTTTACTAGGTACAATAACTAAAGGTTCATGCTTTTATTTGAGCTACTTTACAAGCTCCTACAACAATTTGTTATTTTTTCATTAATTTGCAAATATGGCCAAAATACGGTATTTTGTACTTTTCAAACCTACTTTTTTCAAAAACGTGACGTGATAGGACATTTTTCTTTGCGAATTCATAATCTGCGGAAAATTCCTAAAAAAATGATATAACACTTATTTTGAGGAGAATTTGGTGCCGACCAGTGTTATCAGTTGCTTCCAGGGGTATTTGAGAGTGAGAGAAACTGCGAGTAAGTTTGGTATTTCCTCTTTTTGGTGCATATTTTCCGTAAATGTCGCCTAATTTCGAAAAATTACGGATTATGCATTCCGAACGACCATTTTCTCTAGCTATAGCCTTCTTAACTGCGCATATTTTGATTTTAATTTTTTCTTTGTCGCTCAACGGTTTTCCTCTCGTCATTTTGAAATATGGTCACTGAATGCAGAAGTAATAAATTTTATTTATTAGCGAGAATACAAAGAAACATAAAACTGTATTTACCGTCATCAAACTAATTTTTTTTCCTAATAATTCTGCTAATTACTTTCGCAGCTTCAGACACAACCCAAATGGAATAACTGTTATGTGTATGGCTAACACATAGCTGAGATAACGGTACACGGTGGGTCATTAGTAAGTTTTAGTGGGAAGTAAAAGTAAGCAAGGTTTTTTTGTTGGGATGTTCTCTTGAGGTCAGTAGAACTCATTTTAGCCCAAAACCAAAATCCGATAGCGGGCGCTTTTTTAGATATGCACCTATAGGTTTTTTTTTGCTTGAAACTTAATGTAAAATTGTATATCATGCACGAAATGCACACACACACACACACACACACACACACAAGCACACATATGAATGTATGTATGTATATATATGTGCTATGTACCCACACACATAATATAAATATATAAATAAAAAGATATACGTATAAAATAACATATTAGTTATTATATCACTTTTCACTTTTATTATAAACAATTATAATTTGTAAAAGCATTTTATAAGTGATTTTATAAATTTTAAAGATTTATTATATTTTCCAAACACATAATATATGTTTTATACATGAAGACCATTAAAGTCACATAGAGTCATGTGGGGCAAGTGTGCGCAGCGGGTAAGTGTACGCATTGTAAATATCTCAAAAGCGGTTTATAATTAAGAAACATCATTCCCCCCGTTCAGTGCCCCACGCAACGTCATGCAAAGCGTACGTGAGCCACTAACCGCCGGCACGCCATTTTGTTTTCACAGGTAAGATTTGTTTTTAGCTTAAATTATTGCGATTTTTCCATACAAGTTAACGTGTAATATTTTATTGACGTGTATACTCTATGAAAATTGCTATATATCAGTGAGTACTGCGTAATATCTAGTGTGATTAGTGGTGATCATTGAATTGTTATGATAATGCAATCGTGAGCAATTTTGATTGAATCTCGTTTTGATGGTTTGGGGTAAGTGTGCGCATACGCTTGTCGAGTAAGTTTGCACATGCGCACACTTACCCGCATCGTTTTGGCTTTCTATTTAAGCTGCATTTTGTTGTTTCAGAATATAATTATTTATTGAAAATGCCCCGAAATTATCAAAAAAAGGTCACAGTCTATGGAAGAACTCAGAATCTTTGATTTTCGATGCTGCGTACACTTACCCCTATAGTAGGGGTAAGTGTGCGTATATTGACTATGTTTATTTTGCTAGTTTTTCAAAAAAATGTGCAATTGATGAATATTGTTTCTATGTTTAAGTTGTTGATTAATAAATACTCCAAGTAATTAACCTTGTTTTGTTTCATTAAACATGCCATTTTTCATTTTATGACGCTTCAAACCTTAAGTGCGTACACTTGCCCCACATGACTCTATAGCTTTATATAAGTGATTAGTAAATTTAGGATGATTCGAATTGACTTTATACTTATTCCATGCTGATATAAATTCATAATGAGCCGATTCCATAGCTTGTTCAGAATTACATATATCCCAAACCAAATTTGTGTTTAGAACAATAATCTTCGATATGAAAAAATATCGCATGGATTTTGGGGGTTACAGGTATCTCGAGGTCCATATAACTTTTCATAAATTCAGAAATACAGTCCTTATAATTTGGTTTCAAGTCACACGTAAAGAAAGCTTTTACGACACTGTGAAAAGTTTCTAATGCTTTAACAAATTTCAGACATTCAATTGGACTAATACTTCGTAACATATCTACATTATTCAATAATATTTTACATGAATTTCCTTTAAAACCTGAATTTCCATGGCGAATTTCTCGTTGTACATAGCACGCATTAGCCCAATTCATAGCAGTATTTTCATACTTTCTCATCATAGAATTAAAAATAGTATTAACACAGCCAAGCATTAGATGCAATTCAGGCGGGGGTATCAAGTCAAGGATTAGAGAATCGAATCATATCGAAGATTATTGTTCTAAACACAAATTTGGTTTGGGATATATGTAATTCTGAACAAGCTATGGAATCGGCTCATTATGAATTTATATCAGCATGGAATAAGTATAAAGTCAATTCGAATCATCCTAAATTTACTAATCACATATATAAAGCTATATGTGACTTTAATGGTCTTCATGTATAAAACATATATTATGTGTTTGAAAAATATAATAAATCTTAAAAATTTATAAAATCACTTATAAAATGCTTGTACAAATTATAATTGTTTATAATAAAAGTGAAACGTGATATAATAACTAATATGTTATTTTATACGTATATCTTTTTATTTATATATTTATATTATGTGTGTGGGTACATAGCACATATATATACATACATACATTCATATATCTGTCTGTGTGTGTGTGTGTGCGTGTGTGTGCGCGTGTGTGTGTGTGTGTGCGCGCATTTCGTGCATGATATACAATTTTACATTAAGTTTCAAGCAAAAAAAACCTATAGGTACATATCTAAAAAAGCGCCCGCTATCGGATTTTGGTTTTGGGCTAAAATGAGTTCTACTGACCTCAAGAGAACATCCCAACAAAAAAACCTTGCTTACTTTTACTTCCCACTAAAACTTACTAATGACCCACCGTGGGTAGTGTAGTTTTTTCAATAAACTGCGTACAAATGATTTATAATTTAACGAACGCAGCACAGGGTGCATCTTCTGAATAATATTACATTTCATGAAAAATTTCAAGGGCACTTATGAGAATTTCGCTCACTGTATAAAAAATCACAGTACATACATTGGAGTAATTCGGGTACCGCTGGAAGTACTATCTTTACCTCTGGACTTCTGGTCGACACCATTTCTTGGGACAGCCCGTATATATACTTATATACAAACAAATACAGTACTTACTATATTAAAACTTATTTACGCTGTATAATACTAATCAGGAACAACTTCACAACTTTTCTAAACTCGCACACTCGCGTGTATTTTAAATAAAAATTAGAGAGAAAAAATTTGCCAGTGTTATTTCACAAAATCCAGTTAATATTGGTAATAATACGTTGGGGAGTAGGCACAAAATTTTGCTGGCTTTGTAACAGGATATCTTTATCAAATACTAATTACATATTACTTTCTTTTTACAACATAAGGTTATTGAACTTTATAACTTTAACTTCTTTATGAAATTTGTGATAATTTACGGTTTATTACTAATTGTTATCACTCAAACACGAACTGTTCCCGTGAGCTTTATCCGCTCTTTAAACAAAAGAAAGGATTTATCCGAAAAAATTCGACTTCCCTTGAAAATTTATAAGTAGGTACTCAGGGCGATTAGTTTTTTTCGACGTTTATATACCGAAATTCTACCAAGCACAGTTATTCTTAGAATATCAGCCCACACCGTGTGAAAGAAGAAATTAATTGTTCCGTTGCTAGGTATCTTGATCGACGTGTGTCGATTCCATAGAGAGCATAGCGTTGATCGATTTATTTTGTTTTGATCTGTAGTGATGCGCATTCTGAAGGTTTCTTTTAATTTCAGATTGAAATGGAAGGCGTGAAATGGACAATTTCTATTGGTCTTTCCTTTAAAGTACATAGAACTTGCCCTTTATGTCTGTTTTACGAATAACCGTCGAAATAATTAAATATACTATATTTTTTTATTTATTTATTTATTTATTTATTTATTTATTTATTTATTTATTTATTTATTTCGATTTCATCAACAAACTAATTACTACATAGCGTACGGAGGGAAAAAATATCAATTTTAACGAAGCTGACTTTTAATTGTATTTCTAGAAAGGTGAAAATCAATGTGTTGAAAGTAAGCATTGAAGGAGCGTGACATTGACGTAATAGCTTCGTTCAATCCGTAATTTGTGTGATGAAAAGGCGTGCGGAAGAAATTATTATGTCTTGTAGGGCGAGCCGGAACAGAAATGTCAAAAAGGGAAAGAAGTTCAGGGGAGTTAACGTTTCCTGAAATACAATCAAAGGCAAACACTATTTTAGCAATATTACGGCGTTGCTCGAGGGATTGCAAAGAGATCAATTTAAGTTTTTGCCTAAATTATTAAGAAATAAGCCATTGAGAGCAAATCTTTGGATCCTCTAAAAAAAAAAAAGGGGTGGACATCAGAACTCATTACTGGATTATCTCAAATCAAAAAATCAAATATATTTGGTTCTTTGGAGCTTCTCGAGGTAATGACGTTGAGATTTTTTTTTTTTTGACGATTTTTCAATTTTTGGCTTAATTTTAAATTAAAAAAAACGAATTTTAAAAGAAAAAAGCGGTAAAAATCAGCCTCTTTGTCATAGTAAAACTAATTATAATGCAAAAAAAAAAAAACATTATCTCGACTTCACTACCTCATATTTTCTGTACTTAAAGAGTGTGTCAAATTTGAAGAAGATCGGTCAAGTAGATTTTGAGTTACAGTGTCCAGCGACTTTGACCATTCTAAGTGGGAGAAAATCGCGTTTTAAAGTTTTAATAGAGCATTGAGTTGTTCGCTACCACTATAAGTCGAGGCACTGTATCTCCGGTAGTTTTGCTCCAATCGACCTACAATTTTTACTGGATACTCTTGAAGAGTTGTATTTTCAAATACAAAAATAAAAAATAAATGTCGTTCTAAGCGGACGATTTCTTGTCAAAATAGGTCGCTATAAGCGGTTGGTCGCTTAAACCGGAGTCGTACTAAACGGACATGTTTTCATAGTAAGTCTATATCAAATCTAACTTGAGTTTGCATTTTCGTCACTATAACCGGTTGGTCGTTATAAACGAAGTCGTTATATCCGGACTCTACTGTATTTGACAAAACATCTTTAATGTTGATTTTAAAACCTGTACAGATTAATATCAAAAGAACGAAAAAGTGCATTTTAACGACTTTAACATAACAAATTAATAAAAACCTGATATGGAACAAAAATAGCCTCAAAGACATAATATAACATAACTTAATAACATTTTAACAAAACTAACAATTATATTTAGATCACTAGGCCATGATGGTGTGGTGTTTTTACCGTCAAACCCACTTTTTAACCGACTTCAAAAAAAGGAGGAATTCGTTTATTTTTTTTTTTGTTATTTTTGGAGTCATTGCCAGCCAAGGTAAGTTTGTTAACTCAAATTACTGCAGGTTTATAAACTTGCCTTGGCTGCACAGATTTAAAAAATGGTTGATTAGATATTATACATAATTAAGTATCAATAATTTTGTATATTGTCCTTGAATGCACTTTTCTTAAAAGTAATAAACAATTTTATTTTTAACTCTTTAGTTTACATAAGTTTGTACATACAGGCAAAGTTTTGAAGTCGGTTTTTATTTTTTTGTGAAGATTTTTTTATCGCGTAACAGGAAAACATCAATAAAAGTATATATTCCTAGTGGAATAATATTGAATATTAAAGTAATAAATAAATAAATCTATTAAGTTTTTATTTTATTTTTACAAAGTAGTTTAAAATCCTCTTGCCCCATTGAATTCCTTAAATATGATTTTATTAATTTTAATATCTAGAACTATTGTTCGGCACTGGCGGTAGTGATGGGAATTGTAAGGAATAATATCTACTACCACAATCTACTAATTTATCTCACGAGAAATCCTTGTTACAGTAGTAGCAAAAGCTGCTCCTTTTTTTGTTATATTATAAAGAAAAGTAGGACGTATCGAAAATATTATCTGATAATTTCAAGTAAAACCAATGAATAGGTCGGGATATTATACAATTATTGAAGGGCTCTCCGCCCTCGATGACAGGTAGCTGACGGCATCTGCAAATCGAGTGTAACATTTTAAACGAGTTTTTCTCGAAACTATGTTTTCATAGTCGGTGACAGCTTTAATACAACTCAACTCAACGAAAGCATAAAGAACTAGTACCTGATCGAAGAATTTTTTTTATTTAAACTTATATTTTTTTTAAACAATAAACTAGTGTTTTTTTCTTGAAAATCCTCGAGTAAATTATCAGAGGCCGCCATTTCGTGTATTAAAAAAAAAAAAAAGCTTCGATCAGGCACTAGATTAACTATTAAACCAATGATTTTTTGTTGTTTGATTCATTTTAGATCAACATGTCAAATAGTATGATTGTCACCGTAAAGCACGATTTGTGAGACGGAGTCCAACAAATATGCAAATAACTTATCTGCAATAAATATTTTCTTTTAAAATTTTTGTAAAATAAAGTTAAAACCTAACATAATAAGTTTGTATTATTTGTTTTTTTCACTTGATAGCATAAAAATATTTCTTGCACTTGGTTGGAAATGTTTTACTCTAGGACCTAGAGTCTAGGTGAATTCAAGTGAACAAATTTTCTCTGGTGAATTTATATTATAGGCTGATAAGGTCCACTAGCTAGGGGTTTCAATTCCATTTTTTCTACATAGTGTTAGCCTTAACCCTTAACGGTCCGGAAGTATTACAAGTTTACTTACCGCCAGGTCCAAGCTATTTTTCATACGAAAATAAGCTATGTACTGAACATTTTTATATCAAGTATAGAAAAGAAAACATTTATTTTTTAGTACAAATTAATCAGGATAATAGGATAAAAGATTATTTAGGTTTTATGTTCTTTTAAGGGGACATTCTCATTGGACGTGAAAAAAAATCGATTTTTTTTTTTTTACATAAAAGTATTCCTTAACATCATAGTAATGCTGTCCTCAAACCGTTATGAGAAATTCGAAACAAAACGAAAGTTATAGCTATATATACATAACGATATATACCGGTTTCTATAGATTTGGAGCGTCGCACAAAAACTTTAAACTAGTTTTTCTCGAAACTACTTTTTTTTCACCTGGTACCACTGATTGCTCAAATTCTGCTCGATAGATTTAAAAAAATCAAAAAGCATTCGACTCATTAACATAAATACTAGAACATAGACCTGTAAAAATGCAAAAAAGTACCCCCCCCCCCCCCCCCCCCCCCCCCTCTTTTTTATACACGTACTTTCCCCAAAAAAATGGCAAATTTTTGAAATTTTTAGAAAAACAGTCCTAAAAATAATTTGAAAAATTAAAAGTACTTTTTTTATAGGTCTATGTTCTAGAAAAAAGTCTAAAGAACAAAACCCATTTTGAATTTTGTCGTTATCTTTTCCAGGAAGACCGCAGGAGCTGGTACCAGCTAAAAAGGGACTTTTCGTACAACACCCTCTATTGCCGCAAAACATAACAAAAAAAACAAAAAACCAATTTTTTTGTATACTTCAATGCCTATATATTCAATATATGAAAAAAGTTTTTTAAATAAATGCAATAGGGTTTAAAAAAAAAAATTCCGAAAAAGGCGTTTTTTTGTCAATTTCAATGAGAATGTCCCCTTAAGATATTGTACCCTTCGAAGCACTTTCCAATATGTATCCTTGCTTTTCGGGTGCAAGTATTGCATTAAAATTTAGTTTCTCGTCTTCCCCCTGAAATCTTTCGATCCGAATATATACTAAATAAATGGATAACAAGCGGGGACAAATTCAGAGAAAGGATCTGGCACAATAGTTAACGCGTTAAAATTGTAGATATACCAATAACACTGAGATAAATAATACAATGATTCTTCCCGCCATATAAGCGGCATTGTACTTTTACTTATTGTACCATGCCGCTTATATGGCGGCATTGATCCGTTAATGGTTAATATGAATGAGAACAACATTAAAGATCTTGTATTTTGTTCATGGTAAAATATAAAAATATATGAAAACCGAAGTTCTAAATCAAAATTTTAATGATTTCAAGCGACTCGTTGTCATTTTTAAGAATATAATTGTAACATAATGATGGATCAAATAAACTTTTAAATGAAAAATAATCTAAATAATAATAATTAGAAACATTTGCAGTGATTTCTTAAAGCCATATACCAACTGAAATTTTGAGAAACGACAAAAATTATAACGCAAAAAGATACGACTAAAAACTTTATTCTTGATTATTGATTATTTTTCGTCTTCAACCAGCCTCTTTACACTCTCAGTACTACTGGAAATCAGGTCCTTTTTCATTAGATAAAGCAGTTTAAGACTACTAGTTCTTTAAATTTTTATAAAAAAACTAGCTGGCCCGGCAGACGTTGTACTGCCCTTTCCGGTACATTTTCATTATGCCCTGTGCGTTGACCAATATTTGATCGTGTTCTTTCTTTTCGCATGTTTCTAAAAATAATATTATTAATATAAGAAAACAGTGTTTCCGTTTCATATCCCTAATTAATTTATTGAACAAACTTACACGTTGTTTAATATTAAGTAAACCGTTTTACACTTCACAAATATTGGAAAATTACCCGGTTTCATGCGACGTTAGGTAAATACTTACTAATTAAACACTTCTCAAATGTTCTAGTTTGTTATATCCTAGAAATTGATTTAACCCGAAAACCGTTTTATGGATCCGCCATCTTGAATATCCAAATCTTGATAATTTTTAAAATTAGTGGCATTAACACAATTATTGTACCAAATTTCATTAAAACCCATTGAAATCGAGAAATTTTTTTTATATATTGGATCCGCCATCTTGGATCTAGAAACTTTGATAATTCGATAATGATCAAAATTAGTGGCACCAAATAAATCGTACTAATTTTCATGAAAATCCGTTGAAGTCGAGAGTCACCATATTGGATCCGCCATCTTGGATTTGGAAATTTTGATAATATTTAAAAGTAGTGGTATCAGAATAATCATTGTATAAATTTTCATTAGAATCTGTTGAAATAGAGACATTATGGTCTCCCTATTGGACCCGCCATCTTGGATTTAAAAATTTTACTAATATTCGAAATTAGTGGCCTCAGAATAATCATTATACCAATTTTCATTAAAATCCGTCCAAATTGAGACATTTTGGTCGCTGTGTTGGATCCGCCATTTTGAATTTCGAAATTTTGATAACATTCAAATTAGGGGCCTAAACATAATTATAGTACTAATTTCCATTAAAATCCGTTAAAATCGAGAAATTGTTGGTCACAATCTTGGATTTGGAAATCTCGATAATATTCTAAATTAGTTGCCTCAGAATAACCATTGTACTAATTTTCACTAAAATCCGTTGTAATTGAGACATTTAAATAGCCATATTGCATCCGCTATCTTATATTTGGAAATTTTGGTAATGTTCTAAATTAGTTTAATAAGAATACATTGTTATAATTTTCATTAAAATCCGTTGTAATCAAGACCATGTTGGATCCGTCATCTTGGATGTGGAAAATTTGATAATATTCAAAATCAGTGACCCAAAAATAATCATTGTACTAATTTTCATTAAAATCCGTTGAAATCGCGAACGCGCGAACGGTCAAAATCGCGAAGTATAAATTAAAAAATGCTATTAAAAAGTAGGGGTTGGTGGTAGAAGGGTAAAAATTTAGGACTAAATGTATTTTTTAATGCCACACCATAAAAAAATAACAAAAAAAAAATGTGTCCAAAAAATGAAAAAAAAATTTTTAGGATGAGCCACCCTTAACACTTAGGGGTATAAAAATTAGTTATAAACCTATTCTCATACCTACTGAATATACATATTAAATTTCATCAAAATCGATCAAGCCGTTTCGGAGGAGTATAACCACTAAAACTGTGACAGAAGAATTTTATATATTAGATATATACATATGGAGAAATAGCCACCAACAAATTTTCAGACAGCATTTACAGTGTAAGCCATAAATTGAAGCGTTTTTTATAATGCATTTTTAAAGGCGATCTGGAACGATTGCATTGGAATTGGTCCCGGGTAATCGACCTCCCCTTACAATGTTAAGTTGTACGTATAGGGAAATGTGGGATCGAAGAAGGGGAAGAGATAGGTAGCACACACCGAGCGAATTGTTCACATTTTTTCATTATATATTTAATCGGAACGATTTTAGAAGTTTTTAAATAAAAAAGTGTATTCTTAATTTCAATAATGTGGGTGTGTAAAAGGCAATATGTCAGTAACGGGTGCAATATGTTAATCTAATCATTAATATTTATGTGACTCAAGCTCCTTTTTTTAATTAAATATTTTAGTTTTGTGCGAGATTTACATGACTCGTGGTATTTTATTTATTATTAGATTTATTAATTTCAATTTAATCGTTTATTCTAATTTAAATTTCCATCTTTGTAGTTTGGAATTGCGTTCGTTGAGATTGTCTAGCCATTGTAGAGGCTTATGGTCAGTTCTTAGTTCTTACCAAAGAGTATCTATAACAAGAGGGGAGACTCGTGAATTGTTTTCTTATCATGGCTTTTTTGCGACTTATGATGTGAACATTGTCTAAAACGTTTTAATTGTTAGGTATTATATTTGGTCCAAATTCTGAGTTTTTGGACAGCAAAATATCGGTGACGTACCATCAGTGAAGCTGATAATCCGGCTCTGTTATGGTACGCACATCATTAGTTTATTTTAAACCGGCGAAGAAAAAAGCAGAATGTTCTCTAGTTGATGCGCATATTTGTTTTTTATGTATGACCACGCATTACTTTTTACTGTGTAGTCCGATTTTGATTATTCGTTTTTTATTGGATAGGGTGTACCTCGAACCTGGTCCCATTTAAATTTGAAAGACAATTCTACCCCTAAGGATAAAAAAAAATTGGGAATGATTGATTTTTTATTCATCTGTGAACCAAATCTGTTGAAACTTGTCACGAATATGTAGTTCTGATGACATTGCAACATAATGGAGACCTGGAATTAATCTGATGATGGAAATGGAAGAATTATGTATTAGAATTTAGCCACAAAAAATTAAAAAATTAAATTTTTTTAAGAAAAAATGAAACCGACGAAAAAAGAAACTGAAAAGCGAAAAATAAAATATACCCTTTTTAGTCTTAATAACTAAGTTTAGAAGTAATGTAAGTAACTAATTTTGAGTTAGCACCAAACAAACAATCAAACAGTTCTGATGACACTACAACATAATGGAGACCTGGAATTAATCTGATGATGGATACGGAAGAATTAGGAGGGTTTAGCCACAAAAAAATTAAGCTGACGAAAAAAGAAACTGAAAAGCGGAAAATAAAATAAACCTTTTTAGTCTTAATATCTAAGCTCCTGAACTAATGTAAGTAACTATTTTCGAGTAGACACCAAACAAACAATCAACGAAGATCATTAAGTTACTTCAAAGAAATAATCAAAACAAAATAACATAAAAACAGAGTACGTAAAATATCGCTTACGAACGAATTTTATTTTTCAACTCGCGAACTTTATTTTTGAGAAGAATTTTATAAATTCCGTTCGCTCAGCGAGAGCGAATGAAATCGCCTCATATTCAAAACATTTCGTTTCTGAGAACGAGTTGAAATGAAGAGAATTAAATTTTTCTCTCGAGAGTGAAAAAGAACTTAAACGAACGATTCTTTTTCATTCTTTGACTTGAGTTCGTGGTGCATGCGCTCAGTTAGTAGTTAAAAGTAAAAGTAACAATTATAAGTCGCCGAAAAGTTTTCGATACTTCTAAGTATGTTTCTTATGATAATTCTAACTCATCGCAGTGTTTAGAGTGTAGACAAATATTAAAAGCACATAGTACAGCGAATATAAAAAGACACTATGCTACCGTGCATAAAGTGAATTTAAATGATGAAAACGAACAATCGACATTTGAAGAGAGTGATAGAAGTGTTTGTTCGCGAAGACAAAAAAAAAACAAACAAAAATCAAGTATTTACAACAATAGACAAGAATGAATTTTTAATAACTGAAAAAAATCCCACGTGTTCCTTGACTAATTATAAGCACTTTTTGTCATATAAAATTTATTCGTATAATTGATCCTTTTTGAGTAAAAATATCAACAAATTTCATCATAAAAAAACTCAAAAAGGATCAATTATACGTATAAATTTTATATGACAAAAAGTGCTTATAATTAGCCAAGGAACACGTGGGATTTTTTTCAGAATTTTTCGAGACATTTTTGGATTTTTCAAAAATTGGCCAAATCCGAAAAAACAAAAATAGTCCAAAAAATTCTGAAAAAATTTACATGTTTTCCTTGGCTAATTATAAGCACTTTTTGTCATATAAATTTTTTCTATAAAGTTCATCCTTTTCGTGTAAAAAAATCGCGAAGGTTTTTATTATATTGCTGTACAAAAAGGCCATTTTGCAAAAACCAAAGCGAAAAAAAAATTCGAAACCATGGTTTGAGAAAGTGTAGACATTCGGACCGCGATTTCTAGTAGTTATATGATCATTCAATAGCAGCAACGACAAGATAATCGACTTTGAGACGAAAAATGACCAAAAAAAATCGGCACTTTTTTGAAAAAACCCAAAAAATAATAGGATTTTTGAAGTTTCTATGCAAAACAAATACCCGATTCTGAAAAAACACCCTCAAAAACCCCTTATATACGAATTTGGAGGAAATTCGCCCCAATTTGCTATTCGAATCGTACAATTGAACTTGCGTGCACAAAATCCTCGTTTTGCGCATTAATGGGTTAAATTAAATAACGTAGATAAAAGCAAGTGATACATGGCTCCTTAAACCTTAGGCAATTTAATTATATCTTTCTTAATCGACTGACTTTATATTTCCTGGCATTTTTTAACCTTTCAATGAGTGTAAAACTTGCTTTAGCGCTTGGCTTTTGAGTATAAGCATATTGCTCATGATGAAGGAGTATACCATGCGTTTTTTGAAAATCGATTTTCGGCCCAAACCATAGGTTTATTTTCGACCTGTGATGTAAAAATTAATATTTTGGTTGGCGAAAACACACCTTGAACAAGGAATTTTTGGCATGCATCGAAAGGGGTGCACGACATTTCAAGCAGTTTTTGTAACATATTATCAATAACTATTAGGTTGGTAAGAAAGTCTTGCGACACTTTTTTCCAATTAAAGTATTTTTTCTAATAACGAAGTTTGAGAACATTCGAGAGTAGTAAATGCAAGACTGGTCTAGAACTTTCCATGCCGCAGGGTATATAAGCGAGTAAATTGTTCCGCGCAGACAGTATGACCAAAGATGGATCGAAGTACACTTCGAGGGATCGCATATTACGAGTTCTTGCAAGGGCATCCTGCTAGAGCCGCAGTCACTAATGTGTGCAGTGCGTTCAAGGCTAACGTAGTTCATCATTCAACGGTAACCCGTTGGTATCAGTATTTCCGTTCTGCCGATACATCTATTGAAGACGAACCGAGGTCTGGCAGGAAAATAACTGTCGACGATGAAGAACTGCGAGCACTTATAAAGGCAAAGCCTAATATGTCGTCACGAGAATTAGCCAACAAACTCGGATGTAACCCAACAACAAAAAGGGTGTAAACGTCTCCAAGTTTGGCTTCTCCACGACAATGCTCGACCACACGTAGCTAGGATGACACAAGAATCTATTTCGCAGCTAGGGTGGGAAGTTCTACCAACCCACCGTATTCACTAGACTTAGCATCTACCGACTACGATCTGTTTTGAGCTTTGGAAAATTATTTAGAGGATAAAAAATTTGATGATCTCGCGGATATGAAAAAGACGCTGGAGGACTTTTTAAATTCACGATTAAAAGAATTCTGGACTACGGGCGTGCAAAGTCTATCAGAGCCACCAGTTGTATACGTACATAGATGCAGAGGGAGTCTACATTACTGCATAATCTTTTATTGTTAAAATAAAATGTTTGTTGTTGTTGTTGTTGTGTTATGTGTCGCAAGACTTTCTTAGCAACCTAATATAATAAAGTTATAATTTAATAAACATAATTTTGGGTTTAATTTTAATTAATTTTATAATATTCAGCAAAGGGTTTTTACGAATATATTTATATATTTATATATTTTGTCGCTGCCTGGCCATATACGGTTTTGGGGAGGTAATAAGCTGGGTAATTTAGTAAAAATTAAAAACAGGTGTATTAACTACATGAATTTCATAGAAAATTTAGGGAAATCGTGAATTTTAGGAAATCGCTAAACAATTTTTCCATTTTCGCAAGTGACCTTATCTACCGCGGTTTGAGGTAGATCAACAAAGTTTACATTATTGGAAAGGACATTGGAATAGTAGTTTTTAGTTTGATGTCGCTGCGTTTTATAGATTAAAAGATAAAAATAAACTAATAATGTGCATACCATGAAAATTCCGATTTTATGAATCATCCTGTAACTCACAAAAGGTTGGGATTGTTGTAAAAATGTGTACATTGGTAGATCAGATAGCGGGTACAATAGGGTGCAGCTATTCAACTATCGTTTGATTAATGAAGAAAAAAGAGAATTTGGAACATCTGAAGAGGACGTAAGGATCTGGAAGGAAACGGAAGACAAATTCAATGACGGACAAGGCCTTACGACGGATGGCTTTGAAGGATCGCTTTAAAACCGCTATCCATATGAGGGCAGAGCTAAAGGACTATCATCAAGTTGACCTTAGCGCCGAAACAATCCGTAGAATGTTACGGGAGATAGGACTTTATGGAAGACGACCTGCGAAAAAACCCATGTTCACAAAGAAAATGATGACGGCTCGTCTAGCATGGGTGAAGAAGTACGAAAATTGAACGAAGGAAGATTGGCGACATGTGATTTGGTCCGATGAAAGTAAATTTAACTTGTTATGTGCAGACAATTTACCATACGTGCGATGTTCAGCAGGAGAAAGATTTAAGGGGGTATTCTAGTGTAGAAATTCGAAAAAATTGAAATTTTTTTTTTTTTCATATTTATAAAGTTTAAACATTAAAGAATATGCCTTCAAAAGGATTAAAATTCAAAATTTCAATTATTTACCGAGTTATAGCGATTTTGGTGAAGCGACAACTAAACTGGTCCTACCGGAATGAATTGAACAATAGACGGTAGGCGCGGCCCGAGTACCTGCGGATAAATTCCCCCATGAAACTTCTTTTGTATTTTATACCTATATATTGAAGATTTTGAACGGGAGGAAGGTCCCTTGTATGGAGCAGTGATCGCCGATTAAAAATATTTAAGTATACCGTACGATTGTATGAGCACAACTACTTGAAACTTTACTCTAACCTTAAACGCGTTTTTCTCGAAACTACTTCTTTCAAGTTGGCGGTAAGGATATCTCGAGATTTACTAAACCGCTTTACTTGAAATTTGGTGTGAACGTTCTTTATATATCCCTCTATCGTAACAACCTGAAAAAAATTGAAAATTTTGATTTTTAATATTTCTAAAAAATTTAAAACTGTTGAAAAAATCGCAAAAAAAAATGTTTTTTTTTCAACCGGCCGCCATTTTGTGGAAAAAAAACTTTTTTTTACTTTTTTGAGGTTGCTTCCATAGCGACAACATTACTAATTAAGAATCCGTTGGATTTTTTTTGTTTCAGTTGACTAGAACGGTTGTAATTTTGACCGCCGTCACACCCCCTTTTTTTTGGATCCCCCACTCTGCCAGCCGATAACTTCTGCAATTTTTGGTTTTTTTTTTTCATTTAATTTTTATGTATTCTTAAAATATCAATAAGCAAATAAGAAAAAAATGGATGCTAAAAATATTTTTTGTTCTTTTTTTAAGAAACTTGAAAAAACGGCCGAAATTCGTGCCTCTACACTAGAATACCCCCTTAAGGAAGGGTGAATGATTAAAACAGTAAAGTTTCTTCAAAGTCAAATGGTCTGGGAATGCTTTTCTTTCTACACCCTAGGTCCTCTACACTTCGTTGATTGGACAATGAATGCTCAGAATTATGGGCAAGTCATAAAAGAATTTTTGGTACCAGCTATTGAGGAGCACGTTTCGTTTACTGACGAAGTAATTTTCCAAGATAATTCTGCGCCTTGCCGTCGCGCCAAATCGGTAATCATAGTATTGCATATGAACTGCCATGTCTATTTCATACACAATAAATGAAAAATTAATTTATCCTCTTACGTTATTTTCAGCTTCAGAAAACATTTTCTGATCTTAGAATTCAGAAACTAGACTGGCCAGCGAATTCACTCGATTTGAATCCTTTCGAACGTCTGTGGCATGTGATGAAACGGAAAGTAGCAGATCATAAACCGGAGAGCAAAAGAAAGCTGAATCAAGTACTGGATCTTGTATGGAGGAACGAAATACCGGATGAATTCATTATAGTATTTATGGACCCAATACCTTTTAAGATCGAAGTGGTTATTACAGAAAAAGGTAGGGGAACGCGGTACTGAACACTGTACATAAAATGTTAAATATATCTAATCTGTGTTTTAATAAAAATATATCAAATTATCCGCAAATTCCATAATTAATGTAATAAACAAGTAAATAATAATAAAGCATGAAAATCAATAGTCTTAGTTTTTTTATTTATTTCTTCCAAAATAAATGCAGTAGGCAAATGAGTTTCTGCCTAACTGTTTATGAGTTACTATTGCTTATTTTGAAAAAAAAAAAAAATCTTACCATTCGGGAAAGAAGGTATCCTTTTATTCAATTTTTTCATATGAATTTCAAGTGGTGTGGTTTTTATGACCGCATGTGTATATGTTGAGTTGAAATATGAAGCATGTAATTTCGGATTAAAAACAAAAAAAAATTCGATGCCGAAGTTTTACCTCACTACGGAGCAATAAACGTATTTACTTTATTATATACATATGTACATATATAAATATGGATAGAAGTATATTAGGCACTTTTAGTTAGTGATGGTCGTCAAATTTTTTTAAGTTTTACATTTTATGGAGATATCTGAGTTTGATGTAGTTAAATGTACTTTCATATTCATTAAATCGTATTTGTTTTCTAACACGATAAAGTGAAAAGCAACAGGAAGTCCGGGTATTATAATAGTCACAAAAGTTTGAGAGATTAATGAAGAAGAATTTGCGCTCTATGCATATTCAAATTATACGTTCCTTCTGCATTAATATTTAAAAGAAAAGCTAAAGTGAATTTATTAGCTATGCCTTAACGTTTCCCAGCAACTGAGCAAAATAATCACATACACATACAGATCCTTATACTCAGCACTCATGCGCTCCCTGACATACTTAACTTACCGCTGCAACTTTTACTCTCAACAGCACTTGAGTTGACAAATAATCGCTGATATTCGAAAGCACGCTGCTTTTTTTATTTCACACCATTAATTTGAAGACTACACTTAACACGCTTGACACTAGCGGCATAATGTGGTCATGGATGTTGTCTCGTACACCATCCGCACTCGCCGTATATTAACCACTCATGGAAGTTTGTTCGATTGAGCGCTGGGACAAAGCCAATTGTAAAATATTAAAAAGCAAAAAAGCTCCAATTAATCTAACCTTTGAAGGCTGTTCTTAAACTTGTTTCTCTGCGGGCCACTTCGGTGGGTGACAAATGCCATCGAAAGTAAGTTTTTTGAGACCACTGCGGTAATTTTCACCAAAAGACTTGCAAATTTTCTAATTACGTTACATAAGGTCACATTTGCGATGACTTTCATATGTTGCAAATAAACAAAAAGGAGATTTCTTCAATGATGCACAAACCCAAGTGATCAAGGTATGACACGGAAAAAATTAACGGGAAACCCTAAAAAAACTGGTCACAATTTCGAGTTGCATCGATTTTATATAACGGCGATTCGAGTAAATTTGTTGGCCTTATTGAGCCGATCATTGGCCGCGGGGGGGAATGTGGATAACGTGCAATGGCCCATATGACTGCTGCTGGTAATTATTTGCTATTATCGGCGAACCTTCTTTCAGCCGAATTTTGGCAGCAGTTCAGTCATCTCTTACTGAGTTGATTTTACGAGTAGCTCGTAAATTGAACAGATGTAGCTTGTGAAAATTAGGCACATATTTGCAAATTGGCTCATTTGTTACTTAACAGCGGTAATATGCGGGGGAGTCGCTCTTCTTTTCTAGAACTAATATGGCGATCAAAAAAGTTAATTTGTTTTCATTTGTGGGAAAATTAAATAATTAAATGTTATTTCTATTATAATTATATTTCTCAAATTTTCGATGCTCAGTTCCATTTTGTAAATTTTCTTTTGAATCGTACAGTTAAGGCAAAATATTAAAAAGTTTAACGATTAAAACTGGCTTATTAAAAGATTTTATTTAACTTTACCTGTCTGTCCGTCCGTCGTCGGTCCTAAATGAAATCTTGGAAACCTATGTTCACAAACTTTGCGTTATCCAAATGAGTTGAAATTTGTCATACATATGTATGTGGTTTCGCTGATAATACAATACTGTGAGATAATCAACCTTTGTCTTTTTACAAGTTCCTCTGGTAGGATCTTTCCCTACTTATGGAAACACAATTTTAAACCTAAATACATACACTTGTGGTTTCGATTTGTGTATGCTGAATTGTTGCACACACATGTGGTTCCGATAACAATATGATAAATATTAACACGTTCAACCAGGCGCTTAGTGGCCTGATATCACGAAAACGCAGGATTTAGCCAATTTTCGAAATTAGTCTGTGTGTCCAAAAGGTACATTGTTTTATTTCTTAGCCCATTAATGCCTGACTAACAAAAAATTCTACGGCAACTTCAAGGCACTAACTTTTATCGAAGGGGTGGTCAATTCTCATCGAGACCAACTTTTCTAGACGTATTTTGAGTCGCCCGACACGATCCAACCAAAAAAAAAAGTGAAAAAAAATTATTATTGTTGTTTTTTTGCAATATTACGTAAATAAATACCTTTTTCATGTAATTTTTTTCGAAAAAACGACCGATTTACTAGGGAAAAAGCAACTTTTTACTGCAATAAAATGCATAAAACGTGTTATTAGTACTTAAACTCCAAAAATATGCAGTCATTTAATCAGTAATCAGTGACCCCAAAAACTCCGAATAACCAATTTTTTTTCGAAAAAATTGAAAATGTTGCCAAAAATTATTGAATTACGAAAATCTGATAGCAAATTCATAATCAGTGACCCTTAAAATTAGTGTATATACATTTTTGGGAATAGTCGAACATAGTGAGATAAAAAAAGTGATCGAAAGTAATGCAAATATGCGTTACATTGTTGCAATTTTTATGCAGCCTAATATTTTTAACAAAAAAAAATGCCTGCATATTTTTGAAGTTTAAGTACTAATAACACGTTTTATGCATTTTATTGCAGTAAAAAGTTGCTTTTTCCCCACTAAATCGGTCGTTTTTTCGAAAAAAATTACGTGAAAAAGGTATTTATTTACGTAATATTGCAAAAAAACAACAATAATAATTTTTTTTCACTTTTTTTTTTGGTTGGATCGTGTCGGGCGACTCAAAATACGTCTAGCAAAGTTGGTCTCGATGAGAATTGACCACCCCTTCGATAAAAGTTAGCGCCTCGAAGTTGCCGTACAATTTTTTGTTATTCAGGCATTAATGGGTTAAAGTCCGTAGCACTATGTTTTGTCCGAAGTTTTACTACGTTTATGTGTAAGATCATAGTACATCCTCAAAGTTATGCACAAACAAATTTGTTAAAAAAGTCACTAAAAATTGGGATTTTAAATATAAGTTGCCATAATTTTTAAGTTTTCATTTTATTAATTAATATTGATATTTATTTTTCTTAAGAATAATTACAAAGAATCTTAATAATCTATACAAGATGCTTTATTTTTTATAGCTTTTTTAATCCTCTTCGGCATCCTCGAAATATACGATGTTATAGCAGCTTTTAATTCTTCGTTATTACTCCAAATATCCGTAATATTTTCCTTCAGGACAGTTATATTAGGGTTCTGCCAGCTGTATAATTTTGATTTTAAGTAAGTCCAACAATTCTCGATCGGAGAATTGCCAGGCCAAGGAAGCACCTCCAGAAGAAGTTAGGGACTGTAGAAATTGGCTTATAGGGGCAATTTTTTGACCAAAATGTTTAAGGGGATTGGGAAGTTCATTTACCCCGAGAAAATTAATAACACTTTCTTTTTCATAAAAAATTTCCATTTTAAGGTTTTGCGGAAGCTGAATCCGTAGATAAGTTTTTACATCAGGGTTGAAGGGACTAGAAGTGAGGGGGTAGTTTTTCCTTAATTATCAGAAATGACGATATAATAGCAACTTATATATTGTTCCACAATTTTTAGAAAGTGCTAAATCAAGTTTTGGAGTTTTTTATAACCTACGCCAAAGGGATGAAAATAGGTTGGTAGTTTTCAGTTTTCAGTTTGATACTCAAGATAATATCATTTCTTACTTTTTTGAGAGCGCAGAATTCATTTCTCGATATACTTTTTACCTAGGGGTTGAAGGAGTGAAGATAAAGGAGATGGTTTTCTCTCTGTTATCGAAAGTAACAAGATGCATATCGTTTCATATGTTTCTGAGAACGCAAAGCTCATTTCTCAGGTTAATTTTTACCTAAGGATTTAAGGGGTGAAGATAGAGGAGCTAGTTTTTACTAAATTATAACTAATAGCAAGGTGTATAATGTATATGGTAAGGATGCTGAATATGAGAAATCAATTTTATTTTTGGCCATAAAACATAACTGCACTAATTACTATGAAAATTACAATATTCAATAGGGTATTTAATGAAGTTTATCTATGAAAGACCGTTAAGTATTAACAAGGAAACGTTCTCAGGTATGTCCGATTTTGATGAAATTGAAATATGTTATAGAGTATCGAAAAATAAGAGACACGTATATTTTTTATCTGCGGATACGCACATTTAGGGGGTAAAAACTACGCCTAAAGTTTACCCCCAAAAACGGTTTTCCTAAATATTTCAAGTTCTAATGAATTTTTTTGAATGAAACAAAATGGAAATGATGTCTCATAAATATACTAACCTTTCGTAAGTAATCCGGTTCTCGGGGGTGGCTACCGTTATTTTTTATTGCAGAAAAACGATTTTTTTAAAAATATTTTTGCGTCATAAAAATAACAGTTTTCGTTAAAAATCATTGAAAAATAGTTTTTTTACATACGATTGTGAAAAATAAAGTGGACGTATTTTTGAGTTTTCGTAAAAAAGCTCCTCAAGGGGGTAAACAACCCCTAGAACTAATACGTAAATGATGTATATTCTTTCAGACATCAGTTTTTTCGTGAAAACCAGTATTAAGGGGTTTTTAGAGTCGCTGATTAGGAATCTGATGTTAAAGTTAAAAAATTCAAAATGGCGGTTCCAACATGGCGGATAAACTTTTGGAAAATACACCAATTTTTATTAAAAAAAACAATAAATAAAAGTACCCCCTAAATGTGCGTATCCGCAGATAAAAAAAAAATACGTGTCTCTTATTTTTCGATACTCTACAACATTCAAAATCGGTGAGACACACCTGAGAACGTTTCCTTGTAAGTATAATACATTTTTTTATTATTATTAGATAATATTAGAAAATTCATAAATTACGTCTCAGGTAAATGGTTTCCTATTGTGCGATACTGAGGGTTGCTAATATGAGAGGTCCAATTCTTTACAATATTTTTCTAGTTCTGCTTCTAAATGGTCAGGCAAAGCTGGAGGTCTTCCCATATGAACCTTGACAAGTACTTCTGCATTGGAATCTTTCTTGACATAACGTTCTAGAGTACCATAAAGAACACCGAAATGTTTTGACGCTTTTAAGTAACCCATTTGCTTGCTTCGCACTGCATTCACGACCCGAATCACGGCATCGTGGTGCCAGGATTTCCTTTTAATCGACAGCATCTAGAAAAAGGGTTTTTTTTTAAATAGTGGTATTTTTATATATATCATAGTATGAGATATCTCATTTTACGAGTCCCCACGTGTCTTATATTAGGAAAACATATACATTCAACAAAGTGGCTGGCTATTATTTGTTGACAAAGAAAATGCAACAAAACTGCAAATGTATCGTAAAATTAATCATATAATTGATACAATGACTTTAAATTGAAATCATTTAATGTAATTATAAAGTTGTAACATACCTCGTAAACATTTGATGACAAAAATTTGGTTTTGTGGTTTCGTGAAAACCCGCACGTGCACAACCTAACTTCGCCTCGGACTGGGAAAAACTAACTCACGTTCCGATCTGATGCCGCGCGGCTTCTGGCTGTGGCGATTAGTTTCGTCAAAACCTTACAATCTCATATTTGCGACTATCTCATATTCGGCATCCTTACCCTATCGTTTCTTACATTTTCGCGAGGGCAGAACTCATTTTTAGAATTACTTTTTAATTACTTTGGCTAAATATAAAATTTATTCGTAAAATTGATCCTTTTTGAATAAAAATATGATCAAGTTTTTTTATGATAAAATTTAGTTATAATATATGTACATGTAATGTATCTAGTAAAATTGATATGAAAATCATTTTTTAACAGGTTCTAATTGATTCGAACAGATTAATCCAATTAAGGGGAAATTTTTTTTTTGATTATTATATAAGATTTTAGAGGTATAACCCCTACTAGTATATTGTATAAAGAATCGAATACTTTTTGGTTTTTGTAAATCCGATGATTACAACCTGAGAAAAGTGTCTGACAAGTTCAAAAATTGTAGTTTCGAGAAAAACGAGTTTAAAGTTTTTATTCGATAATTTTAAGGTGCGATAAGCGTAAGGCACCGCTACAAATGTCTCTATAACTTTTTTTATATAATGAATTCCTCAAAATGGTTTTGGTAGAACATTTCTGTGATATATTAGAACACATTTATGAAATAAAAAAAAAAATCGATTTTTTTCAAATTTAGAAAGTAAATGTCCCCTTAAGAAGGGTTCATTATTGATACAACAAGATATATTTTTTTCATTGTGCTATAGGCTCTCATATTAATTCGAGGGAGATTAAGGGGAGAATACAGCCCCCCATATATGTACTATATAATTTTTTGGTTAGTTTTATTTCACTTCCCAATTCCTTTCGGATTGACTACAGTCAAGAACTTTAATGAACGTGTCCTTGCGGATAATATAATTCATGCTGCATAGGATTTATTACCGATAACAACTGTACGAATACGAAACTTTATTAACAGATTGTTTATGACAAAAAGTCATAAAAAGTTTTGCTGCAATGTTTGTGGTGGGAAGAAAATCTTTTTGCTATTGTAGGTTTCAGTAAGTTAACCCCTTAAGTGAAAATGACGAGTCTCGCCCGCAAAGATTTTCTGTGTCAAATTTGACTTTGACGGGGTCAAACCCGCCGCTTATTTACAGATTTAAAAACCAGATAAATTTTTTCTGACTTGTAATAAAACATTATTATGATATTTTTTTAATAATAGATTTTTTCTCTGTCGCACTTCACAGCGTATTGCTTGAAACATTCACCCAACTCTTCACCGTTACGGTACAGGAGTTTGGGCTCTGTGGATCCTGTCGAACCTAAATCTCAAAAAAGAATATAATAATTACAAATTTCTTCGGAGCCGCTCAATCAGCTTGATGCTGGTATAAGAGCAGCTCAGCCAGTTAAAAATAACAATAAATTGACTTAAATTATATTTTAATACTTAATCCTAAATTACCAAGCGCGCACCCATTCACTCAAAGCTTTTAATTTTTATTTTTGTATCTTATTCAAAAAGTCACCATTCATACCTTATTTACAATTATTATACGTCCTATTGTTAGTTTATTACAGCACCCGCTCTTATATATTTTTTTATTGCACTTGTGAACCTTTTTATATCGTCTATTTTTTTTATTTCCTCTGGTAGTCTGTTGTAAATCTCGATTGCGCTGGTGATGATGATATTCACTATTACTAAGAATTTATAACTCCAGGCATAGATTTGCGCTTTTAATTGTGTGCACGCGCACGATTCTTCGAAAGTAAATCGTAAGGCAAAGGGTTAATAAGAATATTTGTTAACAGCTCAAAATTTTTTTATTTTATGTCATATTATGAAGAAGAAGATCAACGTTTGGTGCAAGTCTTGTGATGAGGAAAGCCCATTTAACAAAGGGTAAAGGTGAAGAGTTTTTTCCACCCCTTATCGGAAGATTAATGGAGCTATCGCACAAACTTTGAATGATAAAAATTAGTTAAAAGTTGCCTTAGCTGAAGGCGTTGGAAGTGGCCAAATGAGAAATCAGATCAAATCGATATTGATTCTCAATTGATCGGTTCTGTTCGGACTAAATATTGCCGATGGATCGAAAAAAGGTGTTAGATGCTTTCGTTCATAACTCTGAGACTTATTTTCTGTTATTAAATTAATATATTGCTTAATTATTCGTCAGTATACAGGTTTCTAAGCGACACCTATGTACATTTGATCTACAGGAAGAACAATGCCAAAGTTATTCTGCCTTTTAGCCGATGATTTGAAGAAGTGCAGTCCAAGAAGAAGACAGCTCTTGGAATTCCCAGAATTTGGGTGTAGGTATATTTTCCGTGCAGGCGGTGTAACTTTGAACTCTTCTAGAGTTCAAATACCTGACAAATTCTTCGCGTGAAGAATGGTCTTGCCGAAGTACTTGACACTCCCACCCGCAAGTATTTTAATGATGTTTGGCTTGATCGATTAATCATAAAAGTAGACAAAAGTATTTCCATTGAATAAGCATGCCCCAGTTCAAAAATGCTAAGCTTTGTAGACTACATACGATATGTGTACATATTTGTATACACTAGGAATTTTTTTTTATGATAGAAAAGCAACATGCATAATTTATTTTTGAAAGACTTTAAAATTAGGTACATGGATTGAAGCAGAACATGGCTAATCAATGGTGGGTGGTTGTTCAAATAGCAGCAGAACTGACACGAATATTGGATGCTTTTGCAATTAAAAGTAAATAAAAATTATCGGAACCAAATATTTTAAAACTAATTTGAAAAGACTAATATTTCTGAAAGGAAACTTAACGTTTTATTTTTTCGGTCTTATATAAAAGTCTGACAACGATTTTTAATTTTTCAGTTTTTGTATGTCCTTTGAAGACTTTTATTTTTAAAATATAAGAATATAAATTAATCGTGATATGTAAAAGCAATCATGATATCATAACAAATAAGGAAGTCAAGATATGCTAGCACGCTTGCAATTAAAGAACAAGATAAGTAAAAGTTAATTTTTGCAAAAAGGCCGTAGGGGATAAGAGTGGGTGGGCTGCCCCCGCATGTATCTTGCCCATTTTAATGTGGTAAGTTGCTACCGCGATGGGATTAATTTATACCAAATATCAATTTCAGAAAGTGTTTTTTACACTAGTTATAACGAATTTTTGGAAAATTGAAAAAAATGAATTTTCTCGAAAATGGCTGAACCGATCTTGATGGCAAAAATATATGTTATACAGGGTACTGTACAAGAAGTACAAATTATGTTAAGAATATTTCAAACTAAGCAAAACAGCGAAGCTCGATCACAGCTGCAGGCCGGTCACACCTGCAGTCGATCATACCTGCGAGCTGATTTGCCCATTTTCTTACTTAGCACAGCGAGTATTCTTGTTATTGTTATTATTACATAACTCGCTGGGCTAAGCTAAGTTAAGACATTAATTAAGTATAAATTGTAAGAACTTAAGAGAATAAAGTCAATTGAACTAAGCGAGCCAAAGACGTTTTCATCCTCCGCTGGCAAAGCGGTGTTTAGTTTGATTCAGCGTTTCATTCACAGGTACCAAAGCAGTCTTGGAAAAAAAGTCGGAAATTAATTTCGTTAATTACAAGGGGATACAAAAAAATATTTAAATTTTCAAAAAATAATTTTTTTATGAAATCCGTTTTGTACCTCCGCCAATTTTTCCCTATAGTGTACTTAGACTCAAAGCTACAACATATATTTTTTTGGAAATTATCGGAAGGGTACTTAGTATTTAAAAAACAAGAAAACTTTTTTGTTTTACCAAATTCAAGTTTTTAATTGTGATTTTTGATAATATAAACACACTTTGAAATCCAAAAACTTTATTTGAATTAGAATAAATATTTTACAATTTTAATTAAACTAATTGTAAAGAGCTTCATAATTAAAAAAGAAGAAAATGGTTTTTTTTTGACACAACTGAAGTTTTTATTTATGATTTATGCGATGCCTTCATATAATTCTGAATAAACACAAGTACGCTTCTATTTATTAAACTAATTATTACTACTAATTACAGTTACATTGATTAAATTGTGGAAATTAATTTAAAGAATAATATTTACCTAATTAAAATGGTAAAATCTTTATTCAAATTCAAATAGATGTGTTGGATTTCTTTAAAGAGTGTTTATTTTATCAAAAATCACACCTAAAAACCTGAATTTGGTAGAAAAAAAAGGTTTTCTTGTTTTTTAAATTTGAAGTACCCTTTTGATAATTTCCAAAAAAAAAATATGTTGTAGCTTTAGGTGTATGTACACTATAGGAAAAAATTGGCGGAGTTACAAAAAGGATTACTTAAAAAACTTATTTTTTGAAAATTTAATTATTTTTTTTACCCCCTTCTAATTAACGAAATTAATTTCCGACTTTATTTCCAAAACTGCTTTGGTACGCTGTATAACATAAATTTTAGCCATCAAGATCGCTTCAGCCATTGCCGAGAAAATTCATTTTCTCAATTTTCCAAAAATTTGTTATACCTAGTGTAAACACCACTTTCTGAAATTGATATTTGGCATAAATTAATCCCATCACGGTAGTAACTTACCACATTAAAATGGGCGAGATACATGCGGGGGTAGCTCAGTGCTCACCCACTCTTATCCTGATACGGCCTTTAATTTATCGAAATTCATTTTAAAATTAATAATGTCTATTTATTTTTTCTTGTCTGCACTAGTTTGATTCACAAGATGTATTTGTTGATTCTTTCTTAATAATACTTAAATGTCTATATGTTTACAGAAAATACTTAAATGTCTATATGTTTACAGAAAATACTGTTCGATTAAAAAGTTGTTCATGCGAGTCATTCAAAAACATTCAAATCAATTTTTTTAAACTAATTCACATTTTTAAAATTTACTTTTAAATATCTTAATGTTTGGTCGTAGTGCCACAAGTGTACTTAAGATCTGAACTGGAGGTGGGTACTCATATTAGTTTCGTGAAAGGAGGGGCGGGGAGAAGTGAAGCATGATTTCTTACAGAATAAAATTTAATGAAAAAAGGTTTTTTATTCATCATTAAAATATTAATGCTAATACTTTATAATAGGTACTTGCTCCCTACAATGTACATACTTAAATAAGTTAAATTTAAGTGTTAATAATTTCTCGGATTTGCAGCAAATTTGTTTATAACTTTCTTTTACATCATCTACGGTTTTCCTTCACAAAATTCTAATATACGCTCATCAAGCAAGCATCAGGATTGGATTTTCAATTCGATCTCCCCTTGAACAATTGTAAAAGTTTTTAAATAAAAAAGTAAGTTTGTAAATACGATATTGTGGGCGTGGAAAAGGCAATATGTAATGCATTTATAGAAAAGTTTTGCAATAACACATTTTTGTGATATGCGTCTTGAAGTGTTTAAATTTTTCATTTATTTACTTTATTACTTTATTACAACCTATTTCTAGAAGAATTATCCAATACGTTCCTCTTGCCGTACCAAGGTCGAAAACGTCACGAGTCTCCGTTCTTGTTGTTGTTCTTTGACTTGTATAGCCTATCATTATAGCGTAGATTTAATTTTTAACCGAATTAAAGAAAGGAGGAGCTTCTTAATTCTACTGTTTTGTTGTTGTTGTTGGGTGTGTGGTACCTATTGTGAATCGATTTTAATGATTCTTTTTTCATTGAATAGGCTATATCTCGAGGGTGGTTTCATTTGAAGAAAATATCTCACCATTTGAAGAAAATATCCCACCTCTTGTGTGTATGTTACGCGATGTCTTCGTCGATTGTGAACCAATTTTGATGATTCTGTTTTTATTCAGTAGGCTATATTATCTCGAGGGTGGTCCTATTTAAATTTGAAGAAAATATCTTTCCTCTAAGGGTGGAATATAGAGTTGGCGTTAGTCACAATAGAGTTAATAAGCTCAATGAAGTCCAGTTTGCAATCCAGGTTGTTAATATTTTTGGCACAAACGAATAGTTTCATATCGTCTGCGTAGATTAAGATTTTACAGATTTTAAGAAGTTGTGAGATCTCATCAATAGACAAAATAAAAATACGTGGACCCAAGAAACTACCCTGCGGGACTCCTGATGTAGTTAATATTTTCTTCGAGGTAGCATGATGAAAAGAAACCTGGTATGCCTTATCGAGCAAATACAAACGAATCTAGTTAATAAGCAGAGATGGAAAGCCTAGAGCTAATAATTTAAGGATTATTACGGAATGCGAAAGCTTATCAAAAGCCTTGCTGAAGTTAGTATAGATGCAATCTGTTTGCAGACACTTTCGGAAACCTTCAGTAACAAAGGAAACAAATTCAAAGAGATTCGTAGAAGTAGAGCGACCCTGAAGAAAACCGTGCTGTTTTGTTGAAACAAGCCGCTTACAAACAGTAGAAAATTGTGAGGTATTGAGCGATTTTTGGAAGATTAATGTGAGAGGCTTGAATAGCTCATTAGATAATGCCTTAATAATAGCAGGCGGAATATCATTGGGTCCTGATGTGAAATCTAGTGGGTGCTCATTGATATATTTGAGGACATCATTCGCAGTAATACACATGGATAAATTAATAGGAACAGGGTTTTGGTTTGAGTGGTTAAAATTATTAAGGTCGGGTTGAAAGTTAGGGGAAAAAGATTTTTCGAAAAAGGACGCAAATATATCGCATATTGCAGATGGAGTGTCACTAGAGACCCCTTCATATTGCATATTAGCAGGGTAGTCGTCCGCTTTTCTTCTAGTATTAATAGATTTATCAAATTCGCGCGGATTGCTGTAGAATTCAGTCGTCATTCGTTGTACGTAATCGTTATATAATTGTATAGAATATTCCTGAAATTTACTATAATATTCAATGAATTCTTTTTCTTTTTTTACAATGTATCAATATAGACTGATTACTACAAAAATAGAAGAAAGCAAGTATATATATATGGCATGATTGAATGGCGTTCTTGAGATGCAAAACTTCTTCTAGGCCTTATTCTTTAATTTTTTTAAATGTCGTAAAGCACACGTCAAAAGATTCAATAGCTGTGTCGATGTCACGTTCGAGAAGAACACTACTCCAATCGCAAGCCGAAAGTCAGTTATTGAGCTTAGAAAAATCAGCCTTTTTGAAGTTGTAACAAAAGTCGGATGGCACAGAAGAATTTAACATATAAGAATCAGAGCTCAATACAATATGAAAAGCTGGGTGATGCCCAGTCTCAGGAACCAAAGGAGTGAAACAGCGCATGACGGAGGTACCACTAGGGTCAGTGGAAAAAACCAGATCAAGCATGCGTCCGCTATCATTCATAATGCCGCAAGTCTGCCTGAGGCCAGAAGAGGCCACGCTGTCCAGAAAAGTCGTAAGATGATGCGAAGCTCCAGTAGACGACGGGGAAAAATCGTTATTTTCAGCAGAAGGTGACCAATTGATGGACGGCATATTCAAGTCACCGAACAACATCATCTCGTCGCGCAGATGCATTAAACCAGCGACGAATTCCAGGCAGATGGCAAGTCGTGCATAAGTCGCAGGGAGGGATGTAGGCTACGATCAAGTAGATGCTTCTCTGCGGAAGTCTCAAGACAGCACAGACCAGCTCCAACCCGTCAGAGTCGAGAACATCGATGATTCGACACGGAACGTCGCACCGGACAGCGCAATTCATCGTACTAAGAGTTATTCCTATCCAAAAGATATGCCCTTTACAAGTTATGCTTCTTATTTCTAATCCTCTGAAGATCGCTATTGAACTAGAGAGGTGAAGAAGTAAGGGAAAGCTGGCGCTCGAAGGGGATGCACGAATCAAAAATATTGAAAAGCATAGAACTTGGACAAGGCATTATTATTATCAAATAAAAGCGTAGTGAAATCAATGGAGGACATTCTTCTGGAAAGTTCGTCCATATCCGGCTTCCTAAAATTGTAAGCGTAGCAACGGCAACATATTGTTTAGTATTTTCAGGAGTATAAAAATAATCGATATGGAGAGGCGTGTGAAATTTGTCCAGAGTGGACAGAAGAATTTGACTGTGATCAACAATTGTATTGTTGCAGTCACAGGAAAATACAAGAGCTAACTGCCGACCCATATCATTCTTTATGGAACTTATCTGATTGACAATGAGACCGAAGGAGAAAACTGATCCCAGAAATGAAGATTCTTGTCATCAGATTTAGCTACCCATTGCATATTGGGTGAATTAAAATAACCCAGTAAAAGGAGATCGTCATCTAGATTCATTAAATCAATAATAATTTCTATTTTCGAAATTATGGTATCATAGATACTGTGTCTATTCCTGTAAAGGGTGTTGATTATATCAGGAGGAATATAGCGACACACAATAAATAAAGAATTTCTGGCTAATGTCATTTTAAGATTAATTAGCTCAGTGTCAGAAGAAGCAGATAGGTCGAGTGATGAAATCAAACTGCAAATAAGGTGAGCTGTGCATGCTGTGAGAACTCCTCCTCTCTGTGCCTCTGAATGAGCAAACCTATCCTATCCCTACGAAACTTTTGATAGGATGAATCAAAAATCTCTGCATCATGAACCATTTCGGTTAACGCGATAATATCAAAATTGTTATGGACGACTAATAAAGAGTCCGAATCTTGGTCCTGATACCCCTTATATTCTGATAATATAAGAAGATCGATGAGAAAATAACACATTAGAAACGCAATAACTTTATCGCTAATAGGGTTAATTTCATTGTTAAAATCACTCAGAGCTTTAATATTTAAAAAAAAAAATTCATTGCGGATGTTGAAGCACAAACAGGGCATAATCCGTGTATGATTTGAATCATTGATCATAATAAATCACTTGCATAGGTTCCGCCATACCAGCGAATGTGCGTTGCATTCAACTTCAGTTTGTCCACTGTCCGCATCACGCGACAGACGAAAGGCTGCATGCCGACTTAATCCTGTCGAGCTTAACTTTAGCCCCTGCAATAGAGAGAAAATCTTTGAATTTGGCTATGTGGCTGCTTATACAAACATATCTCCATGTAGTTTCCAGAAAATTTCGAATTTGGTTTGCATGGCATAAAGCTTCGCACATTCCGGTGTGCTGAAACTTGTACGAAATTCACATACGCTTATTATAATCACTTTTACGGAAACGAAATTCACGGTTACCAATTTTTTTTTTAATTTTTAAAACAACAAGACACCTATGGGATTTTCCTTGAAAACTTTGTGAATATTTTATTGATTTTAAAATCGAAATAATTAATTTGTTCAAAAATATATATTCAAATACATACCATATATAATGGAACACTCGATTTGCAGTCTCATGTGCTCGGCACTTTGAAGGAACTCACATGAGAATTTGTATATGTATAGTATATGCTCTTCCGATTTCTTTTGCAACATGGTTTGAATTTGAATATAAAATACATTGAATCTGCTATAAGACCGAAAGTGTAAGCTTGAAGACTATTACTATGTTTACGTAAATGCTGGTTCTCAACATCGATGCTGAAATTTATTCACGTGCACATAAAGGCGCCTTCACATTGGCTTTGTAAATATAATTAAGCTTAGCTAAATATGATTATAAAAAGGGCTGTCCCAAGGTAGTAGAGCACCCGGGGCCAAAAAGTTTTAGTACTAAATTATGCTATTTGGCTTTATTAATGTGTTCTCTGATAACGCCCTAGGAAGTGTATTAAAATGGACACAAGGAAAAAATGCAGATAAGTGTTTCAGAATGATGTACATGAAATTTACGGTGATGTTGTTATGTTTAACCCATTAATGACTGAAAAACAAAAAATTTTATGATGACTTCGAGGCTCTAACTTTTATCGAAGGGGTGGTCAATTCTCATCGAGATCAACTAGACATATTTTGAGTCGTCCAACACGATCCAACCAAAAAGTGACTAAAAATTATTGTTATTGTTTTTATGCAATATTATGTAAATAAATACCTTTTTCATGTCATTTTTTTTTTACGAAAAACGACACATTTAGTGGGGAAAAAGCAACTTTTTACTGCAATAAAGTGCATAAAACGTGTTGTTAGTACAAACACCAAAAATATACAGGCATTTTTTTCGTTAAAAATATTACGCTGAATAAAAATTGCAACATTGTCAATTATCTTCTACGCATATTTGCTAATATTACTTTAGATCACTTTTTTTATGTCACTATGTTCGACTTTTCCCAAAAATGTATATACACTAGTTTTGAGAGTCACTGATTACTTTCAATTTCTTCGAAAAAAAGTGGGTATCCGGAAGTTTTGGGGTGACTGATTATGAATTTGCTATGAGATTTTCGAAATTCAAATTAAAGTAAGTAATTTAAAAATTTTAGGAAATGTCGTCAAAATGTTTGACTATGAATAAATAAAGTCCATGCTTTATGAATCTGTGTGTATATTTATTTTATTGGGGATTCCTTCGATTTCGTACTGTCTTATGCCATTATATAAAATGTTGTCCGATTCTCACGACGTGGAGGTAGACGGTCGCCGGGAATTTTTTTTTTTTTTTTTTTCTTAATTTTTTTTTTTTTTTTTGTATTTTCTTCAATTTTTAATGTTTTTGAACTTTCTTCATTTTTCTATTTTTTTGTATTTTTGTATTTAATATTTTTTTTTTGTGTTTTTGTATATTTTTGTATTTTTTTGTATTTTTGTATTCCGCATATATTGTATACCCCATACATCATCTACATGAATCTACCGAACATGAGCTTATGCAAAGCAACTGGAGCAGAAATATAAATCGCACGACTTACAGATATTGGAAGTTTTCTTTCCACATTTTTTGATATTTGAACAATACCTGAAATTAGCAGTTGCAATTATTTGATGCATTTTTAAACGTTCAGATTTAGTTGTCATATAGCTTTTAGCAATACTCAGTGCAATATCTTTGATCGCAAGTTTTCTTCCACCTGCACATGCCGTATTACACAAAACAGTCGCATTTGTAATCGATGGTTGAATAAGTACGTACTAATATGACCCACGTCCACTTTTTTGATCTTACAATAGGCGACTCCACCCATGAATTGATTATAGATATCAATGGCATTTGGAAATAAAATGTCTTCCTTTTTTTGACTCTTTATTGTAACGTTTCACTGACGTCTGAGGTGTTACACCTGTAACCGTCGATAAAATAGATACTGAAATTTAGACCACTATTTTTTTCATGTTTTACGACAAATGCACCTCGAGATGCGTTTTTGGGAATATCATTATGCTCTTTTACTCGATTTTCTCTTACCGTACCACAAGCACGTAAGCCTCCCTTTTTTAGATGAATAAGTAGTTCCGAGGAAGAAAACAAATTGTTGAAATATACGTGATATTTATTTAATTTTCCCACTGAAGTTTTATTGATAAGTTGCTCTAACATTTGAAGAACAACGCAACTACCCATAGCACACTTTGACAAAACTCCTGTGGTGTTGATATTTTTTGCCGCAATAAATATCGCAGTCGAACAAATACGCATCTGCCCTACATAATGCCCACATTTTTATTCCATATCTAATAAGTTCCCCTTTTATAAATTGTTTCAATTTAGCTTGTCCAAAGTACTTATACATCATTTCATCAATAGAAATTGCCGTTCAAAACATCCCGAATTTTTGAATAATTTTCTTGAATATATTCAGTATGGGTCGAAACCTCCAAATTTTTTCGTTCTCATTAACATCCTCTAACTAATGATATTTTATTTTTGCTATAATCATCTCAAACTTATGACGATTCATTACATTCGCAACAACATCAGATCTTAAAAATGGATCCAGTGATCCTATTCAAGAAAAGAAGATTTCTTGACTACTACCCTTCTCTTTTATTTATAAAAAAAAATCGTAAATATAGTCTAATTGATACACGGGCACGACTGAATGAAGATCCAGCAGGGATTATCATCGGCTGTACCGTGTATCACTGTGGATTAAGTTTGAATCTTCATTCATATCTGCATTCGAAGGCTACTTGATGAAGTTCCAAAAAATTAATTCAGAGCGGATGAAAATGGAAGTTCTGGAAAAATCAGCTGATTTCCAGTGTCAATTATTCAAAAATTCAAATTAAAATTATTTTTATTAGGCGACTAAGATTACTAACCAAGCGAATGTTGGTTTACAAAATGCACTTATACTAGGATGACATTGCGATTTTTGTCTTTCCTACAATCTTTAGCCTTGGAGGCGTACCATTATTTTTGACATTTCACTTAATAATTAATTAATTAATTAATTCTCTCATTGTGCTCACATCTGTGCCTCATGCGTGTTTACATGTATTTTCTTCTTATATTAGTATAATTTATAAAATAATATGGAGGTGTGGGTAAACGAAAATAATACAATAGAATAAAATAAAAACAATACAAAACAAAAGACAAACGTAATCAATATTCATATAGTAACAAGGTAACAAGGTAATACATATATGTGGATGCGGACAATACATTCCACCTGGATAATTGTAAACATATTAAAATAGGGCATCTGGGGCCCGTTCAATTATATTTCCTACAAAGTTATGGAGAGTACCATAAAGAAGGCTCCACAATACATAGGAATCTTAAACACTATAAAGGCACATAAGCACATACGTTCTATACAGACCTAGTAATCAATGTATCACTACAGTTAAACTCCATCTTGGTGCCGAAACAACACATACTCGTACTTACAACTACGGTTGACAAAATACTTGATCTTATTACATACCAATAAGGAAACAGTCTGCTGTTCATCAATCTCGGCCCCACCGGCCAATTACACATCCAAGAACTACCGTATACATAGGAATCTTAAAACTACAAAGGTACATAGGCAACTATATTCTATTCTCCCCTATATTCTATCAAGAAACCAGTACTCAATGTATCACTATAATTATACTTCATATTGGTGCCTAGACCATCACAGACTTATTCTTACAACTGCGATTGAAAGTACTTGAGCTTAATAAGTATCTACTATTAAGGTAACGTTCTGCTGTACATCAGTCACGGCCAATTGACCACTTACATAGCTAAGAACCACCACTTAAGTTGTCCTATACAATCACAGATTGTGTGGCATTGGTCACCTGAGACTTTACACTACATTGCCATTTATTACGTGTTGCCAGCTCTAGCTAACATAAAAGCTTGCCGCGTACTCACTCAGTGCAAAACCATAGATTTTTACAAATCAAAATACTCAATACTTGACGCCGCGGCGTTCTGTTGGATCCACCTGTGCACTTCCCGAACAGACGGAAACAAGTCGCAAATAGGTGGGGCATTCTCCTACATCTCGAGCATCATCAATAGACACAGATATTCCCGACCCACAATGACAGTCCTCCTCGGCGCCCCCCCCCCTCCAACCTCCCTCCCCCAACAACGTCAGCTCCGACTATCCCCTGTTCATATCAGGACTCGCCTTCCCATAAAAGAGCGGGGTACCCACCTCGGCCGTTTCGTCAAAACAGCTCCCAGAATCAGAGTGTAGCAGCCCGAAAGGGGACAGATAGTAATGCCCCGTCAGCGGTTCGAAGGCGAAACAGTCAAAAGTCGCCCTAACAAGACGGTTCCGGTGACTTCTGCAGCGGAATAGAGCCTTCCTCAGTAGAATAATCATGTACTCAAGAAATGGCACCAGGTTGGCCCTCTCGTACAGAACCCGATTGCACACATATTTACCGTCCGGACTAAAACGATTGTTAGTACACTTCCGGAGGATGTCCCTCTCGAATCTTGAAATCCTAGTCACCACGCTGGGCGAGGCCCAGAACCAGCACAGCGAGCCGTAGGTTAATATAGGTCGAATTAGCTGCTTGTATATCAGCAGCTTAGTGCTCACAGGCATTGAGTTGCCCGATCTAAGAAGAGAGGCAACTGCATTACGAGCTCTTACAGCCAGCGCGAAACGCACAAGACCGTTCGCCTTCAACCTGTGATGGAACTGGACCCTCAGGTACCTTACGTTGTCTACAGCAATGACTGCACGGCCATCAATATTTAGTCTCAACTCCCGAGCCTCCCCAGCAATTCCACGCGGAGCAGTGGTGCATGGCCTGCGAAAGCAAACAAGGCTAGTTTTCCCTGGGTTAATCTTTATTCCCCATCTCCCGTAGTACGTCCGGATGTCGTCCAAGTGTCTTACAACCGCCGCCGCCGCCTGCGCCGGTCTCCTGGCAGAGGCATACACCAGGGTATCGTCTGCATACAACATCGCCTTAGAGGCCCCGAGTTCAGAACAGAACTCGTGACACAGGTCCGAGACGAACAGGCTATAAAGCTTGGGACCTAACACTGCTCCCTGGGGGACTCCCCTGCCGAGACCGACCCGACCAGATAGACGTCCATCAATTTCCACCCTCACCCCCCTGCTTTCCAGGAATGAGGCAACCAGCCTGACCCACACTCTCGGGAAGCCCACCCTGATCATCTTGTACAACACTCCGTCAAGCCACACAGAGTCAAAGGCCTTCTCCACGTCGAGCGAACACGCAACCACGCAGTAACCCCTCCTCAGCTCCCCAACTGCATCTCCATGGAACTTCGCCAGGGCATGTGTCGTGGATGTACCGGGCCTAAACCCGAACTGCCACTCAGAAACAACCTTATTGCCTTCAATATGCTTTTCAAGTTCTCGGTCCACCACCCGCTCAAGAACCTTGTCCAAATTAGGCAGAAGCGTGATGGGCCTAAACCCAGAAACATCGCTGCTACAACCCTTCTTCCGTATTGGAATCAAAGTGCCTATCTTCCAGTCTATAGGAAAATACCCCACATTTCTGCATTGATTAAAAAGATGCGACAACGGAGCGGCAATCACCGGAGCCGCCCTTCTTATAAGGAAATTAGACACCCCATCCGGACCATGGGACCTTTTATTGTTAAGTGAGATGCAAGACTAGAAGACGTCGCTCTCACAAGTGAAAAAGTTCCTGGGAGCACCAGGCCCATCTCACGCGTCTGCTCCCTGAGACACTACCCCGATACACTCAGGCCCCAATCCGGCCAGCTCAGAACTCCTGAAGGTCCCCACATAATCCCGCACAAACGTCGTGTGCACCCTAGTGTCATCCATGGGATATTCGAATAATCCACTATAGTATTCCTCAAACGCGCCAAGTTTCTCCTCCGCCGTAGCACACCATGATCCTGCACACCACGATTCCGCACGAGCCCGGCCCCAGCTCGCAGTCAACCCCGGTCCAGTCCAGGTCCTTCCTTACCATAATGGCCACACCTTGGCCAGCGTCATTTCGAATCGTCTGGTGATTTTAAAAAAAGACAACGTCCTTGTCAGCTAGGTGGGTTTCGCTGATCAATATAGCAACAGGGCAGTGATCAATAATCAAAGTATCAATGGCTCTTCTTTTAGCCTGAGAGATCAGACGATTAATGTTAATGGCGATAACATCAACGTTTAAACTCATTATGGAGTAATTTCTATCAAAAAGCTGACCAACAGGAACAGCATAGCTTTACTTTCAGTGTCTGCCGGGATTTAGGCAAGAAAGACTTAACCCTCGCATACAGAGTGTCAAGCGACATCCCAAACCTCCCACTACAAAAAACCCCAACGTCCCCAGCCCCACCGAAGATACCATCGATCGAGCCCTCATCGGCAGTGAGACCTCCCGCGCCCAACGAATCGGACACACCAAATCCCCTGACAACGGCAGCTGTTCTGTTCTGTTGACACTCCCGGCCCAAGACAGCCCCCCGCAGCAATCACTCCAGCCTCTGTCTGAAGAGCACCAGATATTCTTGTTACATATCTGACCGAATCCTTTTTCGCAGTTTTTAGCTTCTTGGACAGTTCCAGACGACGCGGACATCCCCTGTAGCTGGCCGGGTGACCATGCGTACCGCAGTTCCTGCAGAAGAGCGCGTCCTTGCCCTCGTCATCCCTGATAAAGCAGCCTCCCAGAGCATGCTCTCCACCGCACTTCACACAAGTGTGCCTAAAAGCACAATTGTTGGCGGAGTGCCCAAAGCGCTGACAATTAAAGCACTGTATGGGGCCCTCCCTGCGGCGACCCTCCCATCTAGCCCTGTGATGCAGCACCTGCACAATCCTGGAAGCAACGGTCCTATCCCCCTCGCTCCCAAAAATTACAATAACCCAGTCTCTCTTGGCAAAGACGTCCCGCTGCACCACCAATCCCACCAGAACCGGATTTCCCGATAACATTCATATTAACCGACTTGGGCTTATTATTGCCATTATTTTCGCGGCCCAAAATATTACCAATGTTATTCTTTTTTTCCTTTTTAATCTCAGTGTCAATGGGCTGAGATGAACTTGTACGCACCCCCGAAACGGAACCAACAACATCGGCCAACCGCTCAGACCTTTTTCCCATCGGAGCAAGATTGAACTTGTTTAATTTGATGTCACTGAGAATATGGATTTTATTGAAGTGAAACTTCTAATGCGACTTCCAAAACAAGGTTGCGTTAAACGTTTAACCCTACTCAAAAGCTGCAACTTTCCTATATGCAAGCGCATTTCAGTACTGAGCTTAAAGCACTAATTTTGCTTTATAAGCTAAAAATAGCTTTAATTCATGAAAGTAGCTTTTGTATCGCAGATGAACTTTGGAAGACAGTCTCTTTAAGAGAGTAAGAGACTCTCTTACAACACGAAAGATAAGAATTGTAAAAAATGAGTGACCACAATCCCACGGACAATGCGACGGATTTAAGGTTATGTCAAGGTACGTCTCTTGTGAATATCAATTGATTGTTAGGTTTTCTCTTTTGAAATTACATTATGACGCATTCACACACATCTATGTATATGTATAAAAGAAAGTCGTGTTAGTTCCACTATTTATAACTCAAGAACGGCTGTACCGATTTGGCTGAAAATTGGTGGGGAGGTAGCTTAGAACCAGGAAACGGCTATACGATACTTTGTAGGTTTTCAAAATGGCGGATCCAAGGTGGCGGCTGAAAATTTTAATTTTGAAGCGATTTTCATGAAAAAATTGGTATACAGAGGATTTGCGGGATGGGGATTTCAAATTCGCTGTCCAAATTTAGAAATTCAAGATGGCGGATCCAATATGGCGACCAAGATTTCCTGATTTCAACGGATTTTAATGAACATTAGTACAATGGATGTTTTGAGGTCACTGATTTTGAGTATTATCAAAATTTGGAAATCCAAGATGGCGGATCCAAAATGGCGACCATATTTCTCGATTTCAAGGGATTTCAATGAAAATTAGTACAATGATTATCTTGAGGTCACTGATTTTGAATATTATCAAAATTTACAAATCCAAGATGGCGGCGGACCCAATATGGTGACCCAGATTTCTCGATTTCAACGGATTTTAATGAAAATTGGTACAATGATTATTCTGAGGCCACTTATTTTGAATATTAGCAAAATTTCCAAATCCAAAATCGTGGATCCAACATGGCGCCCAAAATTTCTCGATTTCAACGGATTGTAATAGAAATTAGTACAGTGATTATTCTGAGACCACTAATTTTGTATATTATTAAAATTTCTAAATGTTAGATGTCGGATCCAACATGGCGTCCAGAATGTCTCGATTTTGAATATTATTAAGACTTGGAATTTCAAGATAGCGGATCCATAAAGGGGTTTTCGGATTGAAACAATTTCTAGAATATAACAAACTAGAACATTTGAGAAGTGTTTAATTAGTAAGAATTTACCCAACGCCGGGTGAAACCGGGTAACCCAGCTAGTTATTAATACAAATACATTCTCCAGGGCGAGAATGTTAAAAAGTTTGTCTTAAAGAAACAATATGAGTTTACTAAAAATCAATTTCTACCCTTTCCTATATTTCATTACGAAGTTTCACTTCTTCCGCGCGGAGGGACTCCACGCACTATTTTTTTTATTTTTATTTGAATTGCGGGATCCAACGGCATTCCGCACAGAATATGCATTCGAGTCATCGTCCAAGCTGTTTTTATTCTTATTGCTATTATTATTATATAATTGCAACTACCTAAACCGGAACCTCCCCTAACCGCAACACCATCAACTGAGCTAAATACGGATCTAAATAGGTTAGGTCTAACCTTTACCCCTGGTGTCTCCGGGTCTACCAGAGGGGCTCCAGAATCCACATCGATGCCGACGACAGAGGGCGCGCCCCCCTCACACGAGTCACGCCTGTCCAGTCCCTCATCTGAGCGATTGACCTCAACTGCGTCGCCTCCTATTGATAATTCACTCCTTCCACGTTGATCACACAGCTTGGCGGCTGTTATTAAGTTGTCAATCCCTCCGCCAGATCCACGCTGCCATCTCCCGCTGCCCACGCCGCATTCACCTCCAGGGCCCGAACATAACGACCGGGATGAAGAGGCACGTTTGCCCGCCTCCAACCAAGGGCCACCAGAATCAGCCCCAACCAGATGACCACCGCCTCCAACAATTGACCCAAGGCTCCGGCTAAGACCGTAGCAATGGTCCCTAAAAACCTCAGCCGAATGTGATGATCTGCCCGCGGAACACGTTGCGGATCATCTCCGGAACAAATTGAGCCTACAGAGCCGAGATCTGAAAAGAGACGCTCACCTCTTAATTTGCCAGCCTTCGCTTATTCCGCGATGGCAAGAGCCACCCGCCTCGCACCAAGGACCACCGGTCCCCCTCCAAAAAACTTGTTGAGGCAGCCCCAGTCGGAGACCCACTGCTCACACGTGGTGAGCCATTCTTCCAGCCAGAGTGCGTGGCAACGTGCTCGGACAAGTCACTAGAAGCACGCTCGCCATTAGCCTCACCAACACCGTTAACCGTCTCAGAACCGTTATTAATGTAGTCGCCAACCGATGACGTCCCCGGCGAGGGGGAAGAAGGGCTCGCCTCCCCTGAAGCCTCCGCCAAGTCACAACTTAATTTTTTTTGCCTGTCGCAGCAGGAAACCGGGAGAATGTTTAAACTAGATCCCGCAATTCTCGCAGACTTGCGAGGTGCTGGGGGCCCGCCACCTCCACCGTTGCCCGCGGGGCTCCGCCACCCCCACCGTTGCCCGCGGGGCTTCGCAGGCTAGTCCCGTCGCTGCAAGCCGGGACGCTGACCATGGCCTTATTATTATTTTTTTGGCGCCCCATTGGAGCGCCCCATTTATTACTGCGCAGTTAACGCACCAGGCTGTCGGCCCACTTGCGGCACAAACAAGTCAACGGGTCGGCCAGGTACAGTCACCAACTACACACACCAGGTGCTCAAAATCGGTAAAATCCGTCCAATAACTTCACAACACTAATAGCTTACTATGTATTAGCTTACTACTTTATTTTAATTTATTAGTTCAATTAGTTCAGATCGAACAAACCAACAAACTTTTCCAGAATTCTCCGTCTCTAAGAAAACACCAAGATGGCCGCCGAAACAAATGAAAATGCGCCGCACAAAGCCCAAGTCCGCCCAGCACGTCCTCACAGCTCCGCAGTCGCACCCAGAATGAATTATTTAAAAACATGAATTCCTCCGCTCTTTGCACTTTGAACTGTCAAAACGAAATATCATCGACTCCTATGCCCGTGTATCTTGCATTGAATGAATTAAAATCCGATGGAATTTTCATTCATAGGATCGTCATTCAGCAGTGTCCCTGTATCTTGGATAGTAAAAAAAAAAAAAAACTATTAGACACAGCTGTAAAAATAGCTATTACAAGTAGTCCTGACAAAATTTGTTGTAGAAAAAAAAAATACTTTTACCCACGACAGCCTTTACAAGTTGCCCGCTAATCATTTTCCGTTGCATCAGCTATTAGAATAGTTTTACGATGTCCAACAGATGGCTACGGCATTTTGTGATACAACTTTTAGCTTGGGTTGGTATAAACGAGAAATGTGAAGGTTAGACAAAGGCAGAAAAATAATTTGTATAGCTATCTTTGTTTTTCTTAAGTCCCCAGCTGATTGCCGCGAGGAACATTTTTGTGAAAAAACTTAAAATTGAGCGTGATATAAAAGAAATCGGTTCATGAAAGTTTAATTATTTTTAATTTGCGTCAGTTTAAACATAATTGTACGGTATTTTAGGGCATTTTTAATAGCATGATTTGCTCCATGAGGATTGAGCCTGTGCTAAAAATGGTCTCATTTTTCAGACGACGGTTAGCAGTCCAGTTCTTTCATGTCAGTGTTCAAAAGCATCCCCACGCTGGGATACGAACCAGTGACCTCTGAATCCCAAGCCCAAGTGTTCACCACTGCTTTGGGAATGTGCTCCCTCTCAACTTCCGTTCGTCTCGCCCGATCACACTCTTTCTAATGCTCTCGTCATGCATTCACCAGCTTACTCCCCAAAGTCAAGCGTGCGTAAAGAAGTTTTACTTCAAAAATTCCAGGTTATCCTCAAAATTAATTCAGAGTAAAAAGTGGAAGATATTTAATTAAATATTTTTAAAAATTTAAAAATTTAAAATCGGCTAGTAACCAAAAGTTTCCACTTATAAACCTTGTTTACTCTACAAAATTTCGACCCTCTGGGACTTTATCTTCAGCTGCCACAACCCACATAAATATATTAGTATATAAAAAAAATTTAACATTTCTTAAATTTTTTGCACAAACTTTCGCTAATTCACTATAAAACGTTATATTGTTACATAATGAACTGCTCAGAACTCACCGCGAAGAGGCATCTACGTCTGGAGTTCCACCCACCCACCCACTTCCTATAAAATCTAATTAAGATCCTTTTTCGTATTAAAATTAAGCATTTCTGATCCTGATTTTCGATTTGCCATTACAAAACCATCTCTTGCTTCTGTAACTGTAAGAGTTAACGATGCCTCTGTGACTAGCTTTACCATTCTTCCGACACATAAGAATACTTACTCTGGAGCCCCAAAAACAGGACAATACACATTTTTCCGCGTTTTCGACATTATTTTCAATTGAAATTATACACTAATTGCTTGAGAATCCATGAACGATTTTTTTTAAATTTATTATTTACTTAGAAAATTAATCACATTTTCATTGAAAGCAGAAATTGGCCACATAGCATGCTTTGTAAAGTAGCCACGTGCCGTTTCGCCTCAGTTGGTATTCAATTTTTTCTCAAGCAGTGAGTGTGTATTAACTTGAATTAAAAATAATGCCGAAAACGCGGAAAAATGTGTCTTGTCCTGTTTTTAGAGCTCCAAAGCAAATGTGTTTAACTGTTTTACCTACATATGAGGATGTAATGAAACATTATTTGTTCATACGATTTGAAATGTTGCAAAAAAGCAACAAAGAGCCCAATTTTGCTGAAATTGCCAATGTAGTGATTAGTGCTGTTGAAACTATATGGATTAAGGCTTGTTTACCAGTTCTTAGCGATCGTAGGATTTTCCAAGCACTTAAAGAATATCACGGTAAATTTAGGAAAATTAAAAAGTATCCTACGTCTAGAGGAAACTCCAAATCGAGTTTATTTTTAGCTGAAGCTAAAATCAAACTTTTTGATATCTGCTGCTGTAAATGTAGTGATTTTAATTGCTGTAAGTGTGTAGAAAAGGTTCCACCACAAGAACGTGATTTCTTAACAGACCAAAGAAAAGGAAGAAAAATGGTTATTGCTGGAGTGGACCTACTGACAACAAAAACATTAAAAAGGAAAATTGAAAGAAAAATAAAAACTGAAAAACAATTTGAAGCTCGTTCGTCTTTGAAAGCTCAGATACCTTTTGCAACGGTTTTAAACAATTCGGATGAAAGTTCTAGCAGCGATGCCGAAACAAGCGATCCGGAATTCCTCCCCATATCTAATATTTCCTCAGCACATTTACAACCTGATCAACCCAGCACTTCACAAATGAGAGTTAATTTGGACAAATTGGCTTCAGTGTGCGATCGTACTGGTGTTTCAGATAGATCGGCTGCAATGATAGCGAGTGCAGTTCTTCAAGATGTGGGAATAGTGAGTGAAAAAGACAAATCTCAAGTAATTGATCGAAGCAAAATCTGAAGAGCAAGAATTAAGAACAGATTGACAACACTAGAAAAGTGGAAAACTGAACAAAGTGACGTACAAGGTATTTACTTCGATGGACGTAAAGACAAAACCGTTCGATATATCTCCCTCGGTAAAAAACTGCATAAAAGGGTAGTCTTAGAAGAACACATCGCAGTAGTGAAAGAACCCGGATCTGAATATTTAGGTAATGTTATTCCAGTCACAGGATCTGCAAAACATATCAAATCATGTTTATTTGAATTTTTGGAAAAAAAAAATTATACTTCTTTTGTAGTTGCTATAGGATGCGACGGTATTGTGGTAAATACGGGATACAAGAACAGAGTAATTGCTCAACTAGAAAGATCACTAGGAAGACCGCTTCAATGGTTTATCTGTATGCTCCATGCGAACGAGTTACCCTTACGACATCTATTTCAGTTTTTAGATGGTTCTACGACAGGTCCCAAAGGTTTTTCTGGCAAAATTGGAAAAAAATTAGAAGGTTGTGAAAACCTTCCAATTGCACGATTTGAGCCTATTGAAGTCGAATTACCTAATGTCGACTATGAAATTTTAAGCACCGATCAAAAATATTTGTATGAGATTTGTTTGGCAATTTCTTCTGGAAATATTACAGCTGATTTATCACATAGATATCCCGGACCGCTGGCTCATTCTAGATGGCTTACTTGCGCTAACAGATTACTTCGGTTATATGTTGCTACAGAGATACCTTTAACAAATCTAGAGATCTTAGCTACATTTGTGATAAAAGTATATGCGCCTACTTGGTTTGATATTAAGATTAAACCTTCTTGCTTAGATGGTCCAAAGCATCTATTAAAGATGATTCAACGATCAAGGTATCTGCCTCAAAGCAATTTAAAAGTAATAGATCCAGTGATTAAGAGAAATTCTTTTTTCGCTCATCCAGAGAACTTGCTACTTTGCATGTTAAATGATGAAAGACCATATATTCGAGAATTAAGTTTAAGACGGATCTTAAAATCGAGAGAAGCTAGTACTTCTGGAACTAACTATAAGAGAATTTAAAGTACCTGAACTACATTTCAATGCGAACAATTATGAGGACCTCGTTGACTGGCAAACGTGTAAGTTAACTGAACCGCCCATTTTAGCAACAATTCCAAATTTAGAATTAATAGAACTTATAAGAACAGTACCTGAGATGGATTTAGTAAGGTTCCCATGCCACACACAAGCTGTCGAAAGAATGGTTAAACTAGTTACAGAGGCATCGTTAACTCTTACAGGGACAGAAGCAAGAGACGGTTTTGTAATGACAAAGCTAAAATCAAGGTCTGAAATGCCTAATTTTAATACGAAGAAGGATTTTAATTAGATTTCATAGAAAGTGGGTGGGTGGGTGGAACTCCAGGCACAAGTACCTCCTCGTGGTGAATTCTGGGTAGTTCATTATGTAACTATATAAAGTTATATAATGAATTGGCGAAAGTTTGTGCAAAAAATTTAAAAAATTTTGAATTTTTTTATATACTAATATATTTATGTGGGTTGTGGCAGCTGAAGATGGTTCACCAAAAATTGGAAATTTTGGGATATTAACATACTTAATAGTAGACAACTTTTGCACACTAGCCGCAAGTGAAATTCAAAAGTTGATTTTTTCGCTCCACCCTTGAGGCTGGTCTTCAACTTATATCTGAAATATCAAATTTTGAAGCGATATGTAATGTTCGACAAAGGCTTGTAGGTTGAACCAAGGTCGAACAAGGCGCAATATGTACCTATAGGTCTGTACAGTATTGCGTATAAAGGGCACGCAGAGCTTCATACTTGCCACGGGGGCGCTAACTGCGCCTCTTGGTAATATAAAACAACGGAGCTTCAAAACTGTGTTTTTCCGCGAAAACATTAAACAAATAAAGAAAGAGTAACAAATATTTAAAAAAATATATTTGAACTTCTTCAGTTATCACCTACAATTTGAGTAAATAAATCAATAAGTACTAAAGGTGTTTGTTAATTGCATCTAAAATGTACTACATATATATAATATTTCACTACTATAGAATAAAGGCTCCAATATTTAGAGTGGAGTGGAGACGACCAATTATTTTGTTACCTTTGTTAATAAATTTTGCGATGAGGTATCTGAAGTAAGTATTCTATTTTGTTATTCCGAGGATATTTTTTTCATACATCCATTTTTTTGTAGGACATAGCGTTTTTTTAAAAAGACCCTTGAAAAGGTAAACTGCTACATACCTTTGTGGTATGAGAAAACATCAAAGATTATTTCTAAAAAGTTACATCGATATATAAATTATACTAATTTGTATATTGTATCTCACAAAAAAAAAATTTACAATTATTACTTTTTAAGAATATACTTTTATAGAATTAAATATTACAAAGTAAAAATGTAAATAAAACTCAACTCAACTGAATGCAATTGAATATGGCGATCAGTTTGTTGCACATATTTTCATAAAAGTAAATTAATTAATTTTATTAATTAAAAAAATTGGAATAAAAAACTATTTGCCTAAGATACAGGGTGGGCCATCTAACGTTTGGAGTTGGAACTATAGGTTATTTTGAGATTGGAAGGTTTGATGACATTTCCGATGTGACAGAAGGTTGGCTTTATGTTTAACATTTATGAAATGGGTCGCTTTTCGCTTGAACAAACTTGGGAAATATTAAAAACTTATTTCCAAAGTGGTGAGTCTTCTACTCAAACTGTAAGAAATTTACGGAAAAAATTTGACAAAAAGGATGTGCCAAAAACGCAGTTTGTGGATCAATTTGTGAAGCGAGTTCGTGAAACTGGATCGTTGTTGGATAAAACAACCCGTGTACGTACTCGTCCAGTGCGCTCAACCGAAAACATCGCTGCTGTTGCTCAGAGTGTGCGTGAACAACCATCAACATCAACTCGTCATCGTTCTCAAGAATTGAACATTTCATGCACTTCTTTGAGAAGAATTTTGCATAAAGATCTCGATATGAATGCGTACAAAATTCAATTAGTGCAAGACTTGAAGCCGCATGACCATGATGCGTTTTCGGTTTGCTCAATGGGCCGAAGACCGCTTGATCGAAGATGGGTATTTTTACCGAAAAATCATCTTTTCAGATGAAGCTCATTTCCACCTCGGAGGATACGTCAATAAACAAAATTGTCGTATCTGGGACTCAGAAAATCCACACGTCATCGTCAGCCACAAGGGGTGACTGTCTGGTGCGGATTTTGGTTTGGCGGAATTATTGGACCATTTTTCTTCGAAAATGAGCAATGAAACGCCGTTACAGTGAATCGCGATCGCTACCGCGCCATGCTAAGCGATTTCTTGTTTTCCAAAAGTGAAGAGTATGACATAGACGACATTTGGTTTCAACAGGACGGCGCAACGTGCCACACTGCCAACGTAACAATCGATATTTTGCGCACTGTTTTTGGAAATCGCATAATCAGCCGAAATACTGATGTCAATTGGCCACCTCGAAGCTGCGATTTGACTCCGTTAGACTTTTTTTGTAGGGAGCCGTTAAGGACAAGTGTTACTCTAACCATCCATAGACGATTGACGACTTGAAACGTGAAATCGAAGTTGCCATTGACGAAATAGAGGTCCAAACAATCGAAAATGTACTAAAAAATTGGACTGATCGAATGGGGTATTGTAAGGCTAGCCGTGGCAGTCATTTGAATGATGTAGTCTTCCATTCCTAAATGGAAAGGTTCAATCTTTCTAATAAACTCACAACTTTGAAGAAATATTCATTTGTTTTTTTTTTATAGCCTATTCAAATTCCAAATCTTAAATGGCCCACCCTGTACAAAGATATCTTTAACATAATCATTTTCAAAGAAAAACAAGAGCTTTTTAACTTTCATCGATTTGAGAAAGTGAGCGGATCTTACCAATTTTGCATCCTACAAAGAATGTACACTGAGGAGCATGACTATAAATCCAGTCAAAAAATGCTTGCTTGATCAATAAAAGTACCATTAGTTGCAATTTGCTCTGATTATATAAACTGACTGATTATATAAATGACTATAAACGCATGCAAATAATATAAAAAAAATTATAAAAAAAAAACAAACAAAAATGTAATTTCAATAATGTGTGTGACTTCGCTGGAGCATGGAAATATGCTCTTCGAAAATGCCGTTCCATAACCTGTTTGCCCATATAGGTGCTATTTGGATCAATTACGAACTTCTTAGAGCAATGTTAAGAATAATTCACACAAACTTGAAAAGCCAAGTTTTGGCCTCAGTTCGTGTCACTAAAAAGCAAAAACAATAATTAACATAATTTTTGATCAGCATGATCCTGAAAGGGAAAATAAACGTGCGAACACTAAGCAACTGAATATTGCATGTCCAAGCAAATTCTTAGGGAATTTAATGGCGATCTTCAGAACAATAAATTTGAGTATATTCAGGCGAAAATTAGAAGGTGACATTCAAAACAATTTGGAATATTCTCCTAATCGTTGAAAACCCCATGGAAACCACTAGTACGGCGAAAATATACATCTACGTAATAAATTAAGGTGAAACTTACTGAAAAGATTCCAAAAATTTCTGAAAATAACACAAAAACAAGACACCGGTACTCGCGACCTGTCAACAACGCGAACGTACACGACAATGAAACTAGCTTACACGGCTCAGTGCTATTAGGTTTAATTATAATGGCCTTAAGGCATCTTAAGATAACTTAAGATTTACAGTGCTGTGCAAAACATTTGCAACTAAAATCATAGTTTCTTACAGATCATTATAAAATGTCCTAAACCACTGATACCAAAAAAAGTTTTACAGTGCATTCTTCTTTATTATGTCTAGTTTCCAGATATAACAATAGAAAAATGAAATATCCCATAATAAGGGAGCAATATCCATTTTTTTATTCAACGTAACTATTTGGTCTGTGCAAAACATTTGCAACTTTATATATCAACAAATACTTTTCTCGGAATAAATGAGAATTGGCAGTACTTTGTTAGTTAACTGTTATTTTATATTCCATATATAGTTAATAAAAAATAATAATAATAATAATTTTCTATTCCGATAATCTGTCGGTCAGGTGCATGCGAGGAAGTGTATTATTAAAACATTTTTTTTCCTTTAAACGCAATTAAACTAAAAGTTCTTAAAATGGATGGTAATTAATTTTGCAACGAAATAAAAGCCGAATAATATTTGTTTACACAAATGGTATAACCTAAAAAGACATTAGTGAGAAATATAAAATAGCTAAATCCACCATATCCAGAATTATAAGCACTTTTGAAAAGACTGGGAGTGTTGAAAATATTCAAAAAGGTTGTAGACCAAGGAAAACGACAAAGGCTGAGGATCGGAGTTCAAGGTACTTAGGTAAAAAACGAATTAAACCTGGATGTGGATCCCTCGACAGTAAGAAGACGAGCCATAGAAACTGATCTTAAGAGCTACAGGCCAGCGAAAAAGCCAATACTTCCCGAAAAAATGGCAGAGCTCGACTTGCCTTTGCTCGAAGTCAATTAGAATAGCCCCTGGAAAAATGGAGAATTGTCCTTTTTTCGGATGAGTGTAAGTTTAACTTAGTGGTTCTAGATGGAGGGCAAAAAGTAGGACAACCGACGAACAAACGACTAAATCTGCGATACACTGTGGCAATTGTGAAACATAGAGGTGGTAATACAATGGTCTGGGGTGTTTATCAGCTCAGGGCGTGGGACCTCTTTTTGAAATACCACGAATAATGAAAGCGGAGGTTTACAAAAACATTATGGAAAATGTTATGCTTCCTTACGCAGAGGAAGAAATGCTCCTGCGCTGGTGCTTCGAACAGGACAATGACCCCAAGCACACCTCCAGACTTCTTCAGGCTTGGTTTTCGCAGCAAAACATTAAAGTTTTGAAACGGCTAGCACAGTCCCCAGATCTCAACCCCATAGAAAAGCTATGGGAACTGGTTAAGAGGAATATGATGGGACAATTTTACAACAACCGTGACGGACTCTTTAATGGTATAAAAAAGGATTGGAATGATATAACTTCTTTACATATTGAGTCGCTAATTAATTCTATGCCAAGAAGATGTGCAGCAGTTATTGTAAATAAAGGCTATTCAACCAAATATTAATAATAATATATCTTTAAAGTCGCCAACATTGTTAAAGAGTTGCAAATGTTTTGCACAGTCAGTTTTGTATCTTACAATTAGTATGAAAAAACGAATATTTCTCCTTTTTTATTGAATAGTTACCTTTAATTTTTTAATATTCTTAAATTAGATATAATAAAGAATAAAATACTGTATTAGCTTTTTTGATTTTAAGAATTTAAGGTTTGTTGTAGTAAGACATAGAAAATTGGGGTTTTAGTTGCAAATGTTTTGCACAGCACTGTATATTTTAGTCATATTGACAGATACTGACAACTATAATGGTTTCAACCTATCTTTAGTTAACTTTCTGAAATTTTCGGCAAATCTCAAGGGCACGGTCCCGAGCGTAAAAAATTTAAGTGATCTTAACAAAAGTGGCAGAATTAAGTTGGCCGTTGTATATGATTTGCTAAGAAAAATGGAACTCCTCAATGATTTAGCTAAGTTAATGAAATTAGTGCAAGATTGCTCTTTCTGTGCTACAACTTCTGTGTTTCTACCCCTAATCCTTCTCAGCCGGTGACTTTTTGTGATTTCAAAAACCTGGATATGCAGAGACTTGAAACGAGGTGTATCACTACCCAGCGGGATTGCATTTTTAATGTTCCTAACGTTGAAGAAAAGCTCTCACTATTTAATACATTTGTGCATGATTTGCTCAATGAGGCAGCTCCCCTTCGTAATCTGACGGTAAGACATGACGCTGTACCTTGGTTCTCTCCTACGATAAGACGCTTAATCGATGAACGAGAATATCTTTACCGCCTTTATAAGCGCTCCAAGAGTGATAAAATCCGCGCGTGCGCGTGCGTAATCTGGTTACTTCCAAAATAAGGGCGGCAAAACGTGCATATTTTCGTCAAAAGCTTGATGTTAAGCTTCCTCCCAAGCAGCTTTGGGGCAACCTCAGGAAACTATTCTTAAATTGAAATCAGAAGCAATGGGATCTGACAATATTCCTCCGAAATTCCTCAAGGTTATTCTTCCTTACATCCTGCCCATAGTCACGCATATATACAATACGTGTCTAACTTCTTCTACTTTTCCTCGAGCTTGGAAACATGCCCTAGTTATGCCAATTGCGAAGTGCACTTCACCCAGTGGGCCTTCTGATTTTCGCCCCATTAGCATATTATGCTTCCTATCTAAGGGCCTCGAAAAGTTGATGTGCAAGCAGTTGCAGATTTACCTTAAGGGGGTATCCAACTCTAGAGGCCCTTGAATTGAACGTTTTTTTCAGGGAGTTGAACAAGAAAATACAAAACATTTAGAGTTAAACATAATAATCCTCTTATTATATGATCTTTAATGAATATTTTGAGAAAAAAAAAATTTTTTTTTTTAGTGGTTGGGTCAGGGCAAGCCTGCTACTGGGACTCATACCTTAGGAACGGTGTGCACGATAACAGCCAAACAAATAATCTGAAAATTATGAGATTGCACATTAGTACTCTTTATATATGTGGCTATGGCATGAGTGTGACACATTTTGAAAAAAAAAAATTTTATTTATTTTTTTAATTTTTTCTACTATAAGTCTTATGTTTTAGTAGATTTTTTACTGTTAAAATATGGGATACAAGCTATCTAAAGGTAAAAATGCCTGATTTGCTCCACTTAAGTCATAAAGCAAAGCTAACACAGCTTGTACCAAAATATGAAATATTTCGGATGAATGGTTTTCTCGGAATGCTGCACACCATTCATCAAGACGGTGTTTTGAGAAAAAAGAAATTTAAGTTAAAGTTAAGAGTGGTGGAGAGCGCGCAGCAGCGCACGGAATCGCCTGTAGCAGCGCGAGCTTTTCAAATTTCGCGGCAAAAGATAGCTTAAACGATTCAGGAAAGAACACAGAATTTTTCAAAACTAAAAAAAAAAAATGCATTTTTTGAACGTTCTAGAGTGGGATACCCCCTTAAAGATAACGCGCTTCTCACACGTTGGCAATCCGTGTATCGGCAGCATTACAGTTGCGAGACTGCTCTGCTGGAAGTCACGGATAATATTCGTTTTACCCTTGATGAAGGTAAGATTTGTTACTTGGCTTTATTAGATTTTTCGAAGGCTTTCGATAGCATCAACTACAAAAAGCTTCTGGATAAGCTGTCCTTGCGGTTCAGACTCAGTAGAACTGCTGTAAAACTCATATATAGTTTCTTATTCGAGCAGACGCAACAGGTCAAGATTAAGAGCAATTTTTCTTCTGTATCCAACATTTGATCCGGTGTTCCCCAGGGCTCTATACTTGGACCGTTATTATTTAGCCTTTATATCAACGAGTTACCGGACCTGGTTTTAAATTCACATGTGCATATGTATGCGGACGATGTTCAGCTCTACATATCTGAACATATTGAAGGTGTAGACAGTTGTGTTAGAGGAATAAATGACGATCTTGAACGAATTAATGTTTGGTCAAAAGATAAATACCTTCGTTTGAATGCTTCAGAATCGAACTATATGATTATTTCTCGTGCTAATTGTGATACATCTAATTGTCCCTTAATTTGTATAGACAATAATAATCTCACTCGGGTTTCTAAAGCTCAAAATCTTGGTATTTGGCTTAATACTAACTTGACGTGTTGTGATCACACTACAGCATTACTAAGGAAAGTCTATGGCACTCTTAGGAAACTCTGGCTGTTCGCTTCGCTGCTTCCATCTCCAACGCGCTTAAAACTAGTGAAGACTTTAATAGTCCCCTTTTTTACCTTTGGCAATTTAATTTATCCTTCAGTCGACGCAGCATGCTCCAATAGAATTAATGTTGCATTTAATGACTGCATTAGATTTATTTTCGGTCTGCGTCGAAACGAGCACATATCGGCTTATCGATCCTCAATTTTGGGTTGTCCGCTGAGGGCTTATCTTGATTTCAGGCTGGTGTGCTTTATTCAAAGGTTAATTCAGATGGGGGAGCCTGCGTACCTTTTCAGCAAAATTTATTTCTTACGCTCTGTGCGTTGTCTTAGTCTACGTATGGAAAGTTATGTTCCATATTTATAACTTTTTAATAATTTATTTTTGATTATATTTATGAAATTAATTCATTTAAAAATTAAATCTTGTATTTATTTATTTTAATTTATTTGTTACTTAGGGCCTGTCCGAATCCAAGTCTTCGTCTTCATCTTCGTCTTGTTATGACACTTCATGACGTCACACTGAGCTAAGCTCTGTACGAATTCATGTCTATGTCAGTGAGCTTAGCTACTCAGTATAACAGTTAAGTCACTTGGTTAGCTTGATGAGCGAGTCAAGGCTTGCGTTGACTTTCTGGTGCAATAGATGAATATTTTCTTTGAAAATGTCAGCTAAAAAGTGTAAGTAATTATCGTACATTTTTGCAATTACTCGGGGACTAGTTTAGTGAAAACTGTTTTATATTTCAGGGCCTAAAGACAAAGTGTTCAGATTAATTGAGCTACGCAGAAGAGTTCACAAACAACTTTTTAAAGGGAAAACCTTCAACAACCAAATAGCTTGGCAGTAAGGGTTACTTAAAAATTAATTTATTTGCAAAATTTAATGTCCCGTGTTTTTTACTTGACAAATGACAAGCTAAGCCAACGAATTCGTACATCTTAGCTTTGTCTTTGCCTTATTTGCTATAATAGCTTAGCTTGTTTGTTGACGTCACAAACTGTCATAACGAGACGAAGACGAAGACGAAGACATGAATTCGGACAGGCCCTTAATATTAATATTCTGGTAAATCTTTTTATAAATTTTTTTTTATTTATTTTGCTTAAGCTTTTTGGAATTCCCTTCCCTCTTGGATCCGGACTATCGCCGCGATTGGAGCATTTAGGAGACGACTATTCAATTTCACTTGTGAACGCATGTTGTAGATTGACGGATTCCCTAACCTTTAGTTTTAAAACCCTTACTGCATTTTTATTCATTTTTATATTATTATTATTATTTTTTTTGTTCTTATTCATTTTTCTTTACTTTTTTTCTTATTTTTGTTGTTGATTATACCTTTCCTTTTCTTCTCACATTTTATTGCATGCTTGAATGAATTTTTGTTAGCAATAGTTTATTCTTATTTCTATTAGTTACTAGTTTTCCACCTCATTTAAAGTGCATGTTTAAATGATCACGTGTATCTTGTTGTACTTTCATTCTAATAAATTATTATTATTATTATTATTTAAAAGATTTTAGAAGGAAACCGAGGTCGTGCAGTCTGCGGAGAATAAATAGAGACTGCATTAATAATGGATTTTTCTATGTATGAAAAATTACAATTCTCTTAAATATGCTGAAAAGCAACATGGAAAATAAATCTATAAGAAAGCCAATATCTGTCGTAAGTACTTTTTTATTCATATGCAAAATAAAATAAATATCTTAAGTAGCGTAAATATCCAGTACCTGGCATGGTCCTTGGAAAAGAGACTGCGCGCCAGATAGTGTTGGTTCTTATACCAAGTCCGGGTGTACAAACAGAATCACAGGTATACAAAATGGAAGTTCAATTATTTGCACATGAGCCAATAATTGCCTTTGCTTTGTTAGTAAACCTGTAAACAAGCGTGTTAGAAAAATATGAATATGAAAACGCGAGGATTTTTTTGGTGAATGAATAATTTATTTACAACTAATTTCCTTAAATACTAAAAAATACAATTAAAATTTGGATTCTTATTGTATCTATAAACTAATACAAACCAATACTCCCATAAGTGCTAGCATAGCAGAAATTATCGCACTTGTCACACCGAGCTCAAGGTTGTTTCCACCAGGTGGGTGCCGAAAGTGCAAAAATTGGGCGCGGTGTTCCCACGGGAGCATGATATGCGTCGCTATAAACAAAATCTTCGCATTACTTCCTGATGTGCGCAAGTTTGAGAATGCGAAATAAGATTATACTTTTGTTTTCCTCGGCGCATTTTATATGATTGAATATCCTCCCCCCGTTGAATAATAGTTCAACTAACAAGGAGACTTTACGTGGTCGTTATCACCGATTTCGCTAAAATTTATAGCACATGTAGGGGTTGGCAACAAATGAAAGTACCCGAAGTGGGAACTCCAGATGGCCGCGCGTTTACAAAATAATAGTATACAAAAATTTTCACGCGGCTCTAAATCCCATTCATTGTAGCACATTCGCAAAGCGGCGGCTGGTGCAGTGGTGAGTACCTCAGCTTGGGATTCAGAGGTCACGGGTTCGAACCCTAGCGTGGGGATGCTTTTTTTTCGGATTTGTCCCAATTTTTATAAGATTCGAGCCCGCAATCAAGTGAAGTGATAAATTTTTTATTTTTTTTTATTTATTTATGCGCAAAAAGCATAAATAAGAAAAAAAATTGGGATTGCGGACTTTTCAGCAAAGGATTGTAATAAGCTAATACCAAAAGACTGCACATTCAAATTCATACTTTTATTCTTTTTCATGATGAATTGCATTTGGCGGGGTGATAATCATTATAAAAACAGGGAAAACAATAATTATTTCTGCATTTAGCGCAGATTATAAAAGCAGCATTTTTACAATTGCAACGTTGCTTCAACGTCTCCATACAAAAGCAAACTTGATTCACATTCATAAAAACTTGTCTCTCATCGCAAAGTTTAGCAGCGAACACGCGTAACGTAACACGTCACCGAATATTGGAGCGGATATTTGGTGATGAACGATCGAATGTACTTTTATACAGTCTTCTCGGGATGTGATTAATTTTTCTTGCTCGATGACTCTTATCTCATTTGTATGTTTTTATGAAGTTTTTCTATGGAGACGTTGAAACAACGTTATGATTGTAAAAATGCAGCGTTCATAACCTGTGCTAGATGCAGAAATAATTACTGTTTCCCCCTGCTTCTATAATGAATATCACCCCGACAAATGTAAATCATCATCATGAAAAATAATAAAAGTTTGAATTTGAATTTACAAAGTCTTTTGGTATTCGCTTTAGTTACAATCCTTTGCTGAAAATTCCGCAATCCCAATTTTTTTCCTTATTTATGCCTTTTGCGCATAAATAAATAAAAAAAATAAAAAATTTATCACTTCACTTGATTGCGGGCTCGAATCTTATAAAAATTGGGAAACATCCGAAAAAAAAGCATCCCACTTTGGGGATGTGCTACAATGAATGGGATTTAGAGACGCGTGAAAATTTTTGTATACTATTATTTTGTAAACGCGCGGCTATCTGGTGTTCCCACTTCCCACTTGGTACTTCCATTTGTAGCCAAGCCCTACATGTACTATAAATTTGAGCGAAATCGGTGATGACGACCACGTAAAGTCTCCTTGTAAGATACATTCTGTATGTACGCACGAAAGTATGTATTCCTATAAAGTATATGTATATTAGGGTGCTTTTTTTCGTGACTATTTTTTTTTCTCAGTCCCACCTCGAAATTTTGTGGCAAATACCTAAACAAAAATTCCCTGAAAATTGGAGCCCTTAATATTAATATTAAGTACTAGACCAAGGCGTATAAAGATTTCCTATATAAAATACACGTAAACTTTGATTATTTTTCTTCAAAACTCTACAGCTTAGAGGCATTTTATGGTATAATCTTGGTCAATGGTAGAATTTCTTCAGAATTGAATGCTCTACAAAAGTGTCCTTTGCGGTGTAACCCTAACTCCCACCAGCGAGGTAGTACGGGTCATTGACCCCAATTTTTCCATGAAATTCTCGCTTTTTGCCCCTATCTCGTAAACAACAAGAGGTACAGAAAAAGTGAATATGACAAACTTATAGAAATTCAATTTTCTACAAAAAAGTTCTAAACACCAAATCGCTAACATCGATATTTCTTGAGATATTGGACTTTAAAGTTGAGGTAGTGTTTCTACAATTTAGCTCAATAATCCATGAAAATTCCACACTACCTCAAATTCAAAGCCCAATATCTCAAGAAATATCGATGTTACCGATTTGGTGTTCAGAACAATTTTGTAGGAAATTGAATTTTCCACAAGCATGTTATATTCACTTTTTCTGTAACTCTTGTTATTTAGGAGATACGGGCAAAAAGCGAGAATTTCATGGAAAAATTGGGTTTAGTGACCCGTACTATCTCGCTGGTGGGAGTTGGGGTTACACCGCAATGGACACTTTTGTAGAGCATTCAATTCTGAAGAAATCCTATCATTGACCAAGGCTATACCATAAAATGACTCTGAGCTGTAGAGTTTTGAAGAAAAATAATCAAAGTTTACGTGTATTTTATATGGGAAATCTTTATACGCCTTGGTCTAGTACTTAATATTAATATTAAGGGCTCCAATTTTCAGGGAATTTTTGTTTAGGTATTTGCCACAAAATTTCGAGGTGGGACTGAGAAAAAAAAAATAGTCACGAAAAAAAAAACCACCCTAATGTATATGTATGTAAATATGTATATTTTTCTCTCTGATAATATCTTATCGCTAAGTTTGGAAATGAAACATTTGCCGAATACAATAATTAAATTCACGCATTTAAATTTACACTATAGCTAACTGGTTATTGACTTGGCGGTTTTGTATGTGTGAGCTGTTACTTTAAATAACCAAATTGACATTTACCGCATAGTCAGCACTGGTTCGCAAAATCTCGTCAATGTTGATGAGCAAAGAATATTTATAACAAGATGAGATGGGAAACTCGTGACGGTTTTCCGTATCTCTTTTTGACCTTAGTACAGTTTAGACGATAAAAGTGGAACATTTTGCTAAAAATAGGTAGTAATAAAGAAGTTATTAGTGAGAGAAAGGAACAAATTTGAGAGGTTAATTGGAATACTTCTACAGGGTGCACCTCACCAAAGTGTTTTATTAAAAATTTGTCTATAAACATATTACACATTGCCTTTTCCACAGCCACACACTAAACATGTTATATGTATGATGCTTACCCATTATTTATCTAAAAAATATTTAATTTTATTTAATCAATTGAAGCCTCTGGTGGAAGAAGGTGTTAACTCACTTTTTACCAAACTGTTCACGGGATCACATTATGAGTAACTATTTGGTTTTTTAATTCTACGGTTATTTCAGTAACATTTTGGTTTAATTGCAAACCCATATAAAAATCACATGGATGATATTTTTATATTACAAAATGAAATTTAGCGCCACGGAAAATAGTTTGGCGGGAAGAAAATTTTTTTCTGAAAAAGTGAGTTAACACCTTCTTCCACCAGAGGCTTCAATTGTATTTAAAAACACACTTTTTATTTAAAAACTTTAAAGGTCATTCAAATTTCAGTTAACGCGACACATACAACAATATTCGTTTCTTTTCGCCTTTAAAAAGGTACAATGAACAAATGTAATCTCATCCCTAGCTATGATCTGTGTAGTTTTGTAAATTCTGATAAGCTCTGCGTTTTGTGACATTTTATATCCGAAAGTTTTCGTAGGAAAGCCGCATGACACTTACTTAATGCAAATGCATATTAGTTAAAAACGAAACAAAAAATCAATCCATTATTAAAGCAGGGAAACCGTCATCGTTCGAAAGAGCACACTAAATGAATAAATATTAATTCAAACATGTTTATTTCTTTTTTTTATTATCACTTTTTGTAATGTATGTACAATACATACTTTCAAAGGCCATCTCAGATAGCATTGTTGTGTGCATCCTGCGCACATAAGTAGGAAAGATATGAGACATCAAATGGCGTAAACAAATTTCGTGTACATGAACGTGTTTGTTGACATCTTTTCTGCAAGAAAACTTTCTTAGGCCAATGATAGTATTTGTGCGTCGAGATCTAAAACGTTTGGTATTCCATGCTTTATTTGGTTTCATTATATTGTCTCCTTTCTTCTTAAGTCACTACTGTTTTCTGTCTACTTTTATGATTCAATTGCACAGTGAGACTAAGAGATAAGAATAGTAATAATGTAATCTCTACTAACCAGCCGTAAAACACAAAGATTAATTAAATAATTAGATTCCTAAAGAAATATGAGATTACATTTAGTTATTAACAGCTACAAGTCCAACATGATTGCCTGTTGTATACTAATAGTTCTGTGCATTTCTGAAAAGAATGTTGTTAAAGGTAGGATGTGAATATTTTCTACATTCCGGTGAACTGAATAATTTATTTCAATTAAAGCAAGTGCCAAAGAACAGGGTTGCACTATATTTCTTTCGCGAGATATTGCTCCAATAGAACCTGTTTATCTCCAAGGCAGCTACAACAATTACCAATTAATAAAACCAACGGGTGAAGAATATAGTGTTCGCATCAGTGATAATATTACGTTGTTGTGCCCGGGAAAATTTAATCGCTTCGCTCATAAAGACACGAATCTGACTACTCTAGTTTGCAGAAGTGGAAATAATTTTGAAACTCTAGAAAGTGGGTTAAATGTAGATTTAAAGGAATTAAATTGTACCCGTACATCAGATGCTGTTTTAAAAGTAACTTCACAAAGGTGTTCTAGTAATCGAGGAAACATTTATCATATTGGTTTTCAAGTTGACCAACGAAATTTCTTTAAAGTCTATGAAGTATGTTATAGTAATGCAACCCAAAAAACGTTTTTTGCTGTGCATGAAATTAACGGAGCAGCAATTAAATGTAAGTTTCTTTCAATGTTTTATTAATTTAATAGATTAAGAGGGTTACGTTCTTATTTGTATAAATATTTTTATAAAATGTTATAAAGTATAATTAGAGTATCGATAAAACAATAGAGCGCACTAGACGACGACTGAGTTCCGACAACCTGTATGCCGTTCAGGATAAGATAATAGACGCAAGAGGGACGGGATGTTATAAACACATTATTCAGCCGTTAGAAAGAGATAGTTGCATTAAGTTTTACTATACTTTGTATTTTCGACTTCTGGCCAGGATTAAAGTGTAAATACTCCTGTGTGCGGCGTTGGGTAAATACTTACTAATTAAATACTTCTCAAATGTTCTAGTTTGTCATATCTAGAAATTGTTTCATCCCGAAAACCACTTTATGGATCCGCCGCATCTTGAATCTCCAAATCTTAATAATATTCAAAATTATTGGCCTTATAATATAATCAGTATACCAATTTTCATTAAAAGCCGTTGAAATCGTGAAATGTTGATCATCATATCGAATCCGCCATATTGGATGTGGATATTTTGCTAATATTCGAAATTAGTGGTCTCAAAATAATCATTGTACTAATTTTCATTAAAATCCGTTGTTATCGAGGTATTTTGGTCTCCATATTGGATCCGCCATCTTGGCTTTAAAAATTTTGATAATATTCGAAACTTCTAGCCTCAGAATAATCATTATACCAATTTTGATTAAAATTCGTCGAAATCCAGACATTTTGGTCGCCATGTTGGATCCGTCATATCGGGTTTAAAAGTTTTGATAATATTCAAAGTTAGTGGCCTCAGAATAATCACTGTATTAATTTCCATTAAAATCCAATGAAATCGAGAAATTTCTGCCGCCATCTTGGATTTCGAATTTTTATAATATTCGAAATTAGTGGGCTCGGAATAATCATTGTACCAATTTTCATTAAAATCCGTCGAAATTGAGAAATTTTGGGTCGTCATGTTGAATTCGTCATTTGAGATTAGGAAATTTCGATAATATTTGAAATTACTAGTCTCAGAATAATCATTGTACTAATTTTCATTAAAATCCGTTGTAATCGAGACATTTTAGTGGCCGTGTTGGATCCGCCATATTGGATGTGGAAATTTTGATAATATTCAAAATCAGTGACCTCAACAACAATCATTGTACTAATTTTCATTAAAATCCGTTGAAGTCGGGAAATCTTGGTTGCCATATTGTAATCGAGACATTTTAGTGGCCGTGTTGGATCCGCCATCTTGGATTTGTAAATTTTGATAACATTCAAAATCAGTAACCTCAAAACAATCATTGTACTAATTTTCATCATCATCTTGAATTTCTAAATTTGGACAGCGGATTTGAAATCAGCATTTCGCAAAACCCCTAAGTACCAATTTTCATGAAAATCGCTTCAAATTTAAAATCCTATGTATCATCCGAAAAAAGTTAGCCTATATGTTAAGTTGGAATATGTACTACCTTCGGACAAAAAATGAAAAATATCGATGCAGTCGTTTAGGTGTGATTGAACAACAAACAAACAAACAAACCAATAAACAAACAAATAAACAAACGAACTTTCATTTTTACATATATATAGGGATTAAGTGATTATTTGAACACCATGCCGCAAACGTATTCAGATCGTGTTGGAGACACAAAGTATCATTTGAAGATTTAATCCGTTTGAAAAGCTTCAAGTCATCAGATGTCTATCTCTGTCGTTTATGAAAAGAGTGAAAAGCAAGGACCCGAGATGACTTCCCTGTGAAACGTCTGATAGAACAAGAACTTTCTTGGAAAATGCAGAAGAAAAGTTAACTTTAAAAGAACGATTTTTAATATATGACTTGGTCCACTGAACAAGATCAGTATAAAAGCCAAGTCGAAGTTATTTAAAAAGTATGATTTTATGGTAGAGCTTATCAAAGGCCTTGCTGAAATCGGTTATGCAGTCGACTTATTTGCGGATGCAGTCGACTTATTTGCGTTTTTCAAGATTCTCAAGACAAAAGCTAGATATCTCGATTCGTCACTGTCGATCTACCCTTTACAAAGCCATGTTGCTTTGTGGATAAAAGAAAACTACAATGCAAATCAAAAAAATCAGCTACAATACAATGGCTTCGAAAAGTTTCAGGGTGGGTGAAAGCTTAGCGATAGGTCTGTAATTCTTAATTAAATGGTTAATACAAGTTTCGTTGTTAAGAACACCAGAATAATTACTAGACTTCCCATTACAATTAGCAAAACTTAAAAATACCTTAGGATTATCCTTAATTTCAGATCTCATACGTTTCGTATACTGGTGCTATAGAATCCGTGAGTAAACGTTAAATTGTGTTGCTGCTTGGAATAGCGAGCGTAGTCAACTTGTTTTTTTCTTTAAATTTACGCCAGGCAGAATTTCTTTTGTTTTTAAGTGACCTAATTTCGGGATCGTACCAAGGTGGGATACAGATTAAGTCCTTTTCCTTAACCTGAAGGAAAAATCGCGCGATACCGTCATGAATCAATTCATAGTATCTATAAACAGCAAGCTCAACATCGTTGCAGTTATAAATTAGTGACGAATTCTCATGTTAGAGGCAGAAAGAAAGGTAGGGTCATCCAAGTGGTCCCAGGTAAGATGGGGGAGATTGAAACTCCCAAGAACAATAATATCATTCTTATACACATGTGCACGGATCGGAAACGTGCTGAAGACTTCTTATCAACTTTTGATTAGCTGAAAGAGAGCTCCAAGGAGGAAGATAGGCTCTGCAGATGAAGATATGCCCATAGTTAAGTCTGAATTGCACACAAGTAAATTCAAGGTTCAAGCAGCCAGGGGGTTTCTTTCTGCAGGATGGGAAGACTGATTTATCAGTAATGGAAAAACCCCGTCAACAGGTGAATTCAGTTTGTCTAGGTGACGACCTTTTCGGTAAATATGATAACTCTGATTAAAGCGTCTCGTTAAATAAATAATGTCGAATCACCCATCGCATGAAGCCTGAAAAAGGTTACTGCCTTTGTCCTCTTCGAAACCCCAAGGTAGAAGGGTGCTAAATAAATTCATCACAGTACTGTCCGTACTGAGAGTTTTCGCAACGCTTTTAAGTACAATTAGTTTAAAAGAAGAATAAGTGAATGACAGAAAGATCAACACATTTTATATTAACCGCAGTTGCTTCGCCAAATGTGGTATTGTTCTTCATCCAATAGCAAACACTCTCACTGGTAGTAGACGGAGCGCAGTTAGATAGCAGCAATTTCTTTTTTTTTTCTTTTTTTGCATTATGCAAACTGGGGTAATTCAATGACTCCGGGTCAGGGAGCGATGGCAAAACACTAGCGCGTTGCTTTTGGATTAAGTCAGAGAGCTTTCAAATCAGCTGTTAGAAGGTGATCAGGGCCGCTACTTATCGGCAATGTATTTGAATATAGGTCACTTAGCTTGGCAATAAGAGAATCGAGGTTATTATTGATGTTATCAAGTTGACATTTAATATACTGGCGTTAAAAATTAAGGGATCACTTAGAAAATCTGCAAATTTTAATACTTTTTAAACTGCTGTATCTTCACGAAAAATAAACGGATTTGGATGAATGAAAACTCACTTTTAATCTTGAATTGTCTACTTTGAAACGTATGTATCGAAAATTTCTTCCATCTCCCACTGCACAGTTAGAGTAAAAAAGTAGAAGAAAGAAATGATGCCTTAATTTTTTGTGAAGTTTAGCGGTTTCTATGAGCTCTGGCAAAAATTTGGGAGTAACTCCAAGTGAAGCATTTTAACCTTTACCTTCTAAACGGCTTTTAGAAAATTTGCTTGTGATTTTGTTCAACTGAGCTATGAACTGCTAAAGCAAAAAAGTCATTTGCGACTTTGAGCTTCCATAACTTCCAAAATAATGATCGTACAGCAATTATAAAGTTGTAAGTTTCCTCAAGAAAGGTATCGAGTTGAAATTAATACCAAATGTTAAATTCTACAGCCTCATAGGCCTGTATTCAAGTTTCTGTCTCAATGCAATAAAAAGATACCGCTTTTCAAAGTGTATTTTTATACTGACTGGTTTTTCATAGTGTATTTTTATACTCACGGCTGACTGACACATCAAAACATAAAGGGTATTTTCCCATGATTTAAAATCTTGAAATTTGGCATGAAAGAAAGTCAGTACAAGTAAAGAATTATTATGAAAGTTGTTCAAATTCTGATACCGAGTAACACCATAAAATTCTTAGAGCTAATTTTTTAACACCACATATAAAGGTACCCCGAGCTCTTCTCGCACTTATACCTTTTTTGTCTTACGACTTGCAATTGTGATAATAAACAAAGTTTTATTTTTAAAATATATTAGATAAGAAAATAATTCTGAAATATAGTTTAATTTTGATTACTCTCAAAACTTTCGTGAGTCACTGTATATGTGATTAATATTTATTTTAAGGTTAATTTTTTATTATTCCTTAATAATGTTTTACGATTATTGATTTTTTTTTGCAGACAGCGTCAAGGAAAGTAAACGTAGAGGATTTCAAACATTTGGTCTAGTTGGAAACAATGTCAGTCAACTGTACCAAAAAAAGAACCAGATTTCTCATTTCATCAATTTGTTTGGCACATCGCAGAAATATATTAATGATTCAATGTTTTTAGCTCGAGGACACCTGACACCAGATGCTGATTTTGTCTTTTCAAGTGCTCAACTTGCAACTTACTTTTATATTAACACAGCACCAGAATTTCAAATCATCAATGCTGGAAATTGGAAGCGTGTTGAAAATTTAGCTCGGCAATTGGCAGGAGCATATGGAACTAATTTTCTTATCTATACCGGTGTTTACGAAGTTCTTCAACTACCAAATGGTCGTCGATTGAATTTTCCAGTTTATTTGGACACTAGTAACAACATACCCGTACCGAAGTGGTTTTGGAAAGTCATTAAGAGCGTTCGCTCAGGTGCTGCAATAGTTTTAGTGACCCTGAATAATCCCTTTGCAAAACAAAGCGATATTCAAGAATTTTGTCCAAATGTTTGCCAACAGGCAGGCCTCTTCTCTGTTCATTTCCATGATATTCGTAAAGGATATACGTTTTGTTGTGAAATAGAACCATTCAAGCAGTACGTTAAAGACTTTCCGTCAAATGTGGTGGCGAGATCACTTTTAAATGTTTGTGATACGAATTGTACTTTTAAAGATGATTAATTTAAAACTGATAGCTTTGCTTCAAAACTGCGTTTTGAATAAATTTAATAAATATTTGTAGAACACAATAACCTGGATATTATTATTTATTAAATCAGAACACATCGAACTTTGTATAAACTGTAATTTTGCTGTACTTAAACTAAGAGAGTAAATAAATAATAATAATAAACAGTGACCAAGTCGTACATCATATTCTTATTTGCCAATGAAAACCGAGGGAATAATGAAGCAATGAAATAAGTTGAAAATGTAAATCTAATTAAATTAATGTGTAAGAAGAATATAACTAAAGATAATATAAATATAACTAAGCTAAGGAAAAGGAATAGAAAAGAAGAAATGTAAAGCAAAATAGATTATATTTAGATAGCTGTGAAGCAATTATTGCATAACTAACAAGGAAACGTTCTCAGGTGTATCAGGTGTGTGCCATGTGGAACCCGCCATTTTGAATTTGTTAAATCTAACATCAGATTCGTAATCGGCGACCTCAAAAACTTTTATTTATAGTTCTTTTTATAAAAATGTATGTATTTTTCAAAAATTCGTCCGCCATGTTGGACCCGCCATTTTGAATTTTTTAAATCTGACATCAGATTCGTAATCAGCGACTTCAAAAACCCCTTAATACTGGTTTTCACGAAAAAAACTGATGTCTGAAAGAATATACATCATGTGTTAGTACTAGGGGTAGTTTACCCCCTTGAGGAGCTTTTTTCAGGAAAACACAAAAACAGGTCAATTTTGTTTTTCAAAATCGTCAGCGACTCCAAAAACCCCTTAATACTGGTTTTCACGAAAAAAACTGATATCTGAAAGAATATACATAATGTATTAGTACTAGGGGTAGTTTACCCCCTTGAGGAGCTCTTTTCAGGAAAACGCAAAAACAGGTCAATTTTGTTTTTCAAAATTGTATGTAAAAAAATATTTGTCAATGATTTTTAACTAAAACTGTTATTTTTGGGACGCAAAAATATAATTTATTCTGAAATAAAAAATAAGGGTTGCAACCCCCGGGGACCGGATTACGTACAAAAGGTTAGCATATTTACGAAACATCATTTCCATTTTGTTTCATTCGAAAAAATTCATTAGAACTTGAGATATTTAAGAAAAACTGTATCCGCAGATAAAAAAAAATACGTGTCTCTTATTATTCGATGCTCTACAACATACTTCAATTTCATCAAAATCGGTGAGACACACCTGAGAACGTTTCCTTGTAAGATTATGTCATATTTAAATATCTTGGAACATATAAATTGAAATAAATGCTTTCTGAACATTTCAATTGTACTCAGACATTGAATATCAGAAGTTATAGCATTCTGCAAACGGAACGCCTGAACGCTCGCTAATTTAGTAGTGATGTTGGAACAATAGCACAGACATATATATAAAAAGATGGATCGTGAATCTGCTGTCTCAAACGTCTGCCAATTTGACAACCGACCTGCCACAGCGAGGTGCGAGAAGATGTACATAGAAATTACAGTCAAGTCTCCTATAACGCGATTGATTCGTTCCGCGTTATATGGAAACCGCGCTATGAGAGACTTCAAATTAATTCAAATCAGGATATGCGTTCTATGGAAACCGCGTTTTGAGAAATATAGAAATAAGATAAATCAGAATAATCTATACCGCGATATATGGAAACCACTGCCGCGTTCTATGGAAACCGCGGTATAAGAAACTCAGAATTAATAATACAAATTAAATGATTCGTACCGCGTTATATGGAATCTCAGAAATAAATAAATTCTATATATAGACCTATATAAAAACTGCATTCTCAAAGTAACAAGTTCCGACTGATACGGTTAATAAATAAAAGTTTATAATAGAAATGACAATGAATATGTAGATTTTTACATATTTAAATTTTTGTTTAATGAATACTAGAATTGACAAACAGCGGAATACACCACAAATGTTAAATATGTGCATACAAAAATTTAACACATCGAATATGTGTTGCCTTAGATAAATTTTTCAAGCTATTTCAGTTGTTGGAATGTTCTTGTATCACAAACGCGTTATAAAGAGATCGCGTTATAGCAGAACTTGTCGCATTTCTCACACGGCGTTATATGGGATTCGCACTATAGAAACACCGTGTTATAGGAGACTTGACTGTTCTGTCTTCTTTTTGCATTTCAAGGATAGGATTCATTAGTGTGAAATCTGGAAACAAAACCGGAGGCTAGAATTAATGTTGGTTTACATTTCGATGCGATCGAAATTATTTCTGAATAGTCTTAAATTATACTCGTTAGGTAGTTCATCGACAAAAAGTGGATAAAATTTTATACGGTCCTCGAATTCGACGATTTTCATTGATGAATGTCGGGTAGCAAGAATTAATTACCATAACCTTAAAAAGTGGTTTTTTGTGTTTTTTAAATCACATTTTCAGATTAGAATCTCAACAAATATTATTTATGATTTATAAGCAAACTTTCTTCATAAATAAAAAAAATAGTTTTAAAGGCAAAAGTGCAAAATTAGCAAAAATTCACCAGAATTCACTAGATTTCATCGGAACACCGTTCTGCGTTCTGCAAGCTGGTTCTTTTACGGAGATGATCTTATGCGAAAACACAAAAATGTCTCAACGGGTAGCTAAGTATAGAAGAGCGGTGAGAACATACACAGTCATGGCGTCCCAAAAACTGAATGCCGTCGTCATACGCAACTTCTACTTTGCTGGAGCAAGCTGCATCGAGGGATGGATAATTTAAGTTAACAAATATGAAAAAGGCATATTGAGAGCCTGTATCAGTTTCCGGCGAGTGGAAATGGGGTGCAACGATGTAAACAGTCGCAGCTTTCGCAGTGTACCGTAGACTATTCCTTAAGTATACCTGATTACAACACGCCAAACTGCTTTTGAGTCATAATCCTTAATTTTTCGCCTTACTTACTCGTTTTAACTCTTTATTGTCCAATACTATGGGCGGAAAATAACACGAGTCATATCATATTAGTTTACTTTATTAGTTTATTAAGATAATATAAAATGTACAACAAGAATTCATAAAATAGATACAGTGATTAGAATCGGGGTTTTTTACAGTCTGGGATTTAATTGGATGTAGAGTGATTTCTAATTTGTAGGGAAAATTAAACAATAAGACGACTCAATGACATGATTTTTATCGGATTTAAACTGAGATGTTTATTTTATGACCACAGAAAAATACTGTTTATTCCTTTCGCTGCCACGCGAAGTTTTGAACTTGCACCAGTGGACCACAGGACAAATTTTATATAAAAAATTGTATAACAGGAAATAATTTACACAATATAAATAACGGTATAATATTGCCAATAACCCATTTTATTATTATTGATTAGCACACAACACTTTTTAATTTATAAGGTATATGCATATGTACATATTTTTCGATACAAACGAACCCAACGGTGACATGGAGTTGAACGTCATCTTCATACAGGTGGACTTTATCGTTATTTGAATACAGATGGAGTTGAACGTCATTTGCATACAGACAGAGTTGAACGTAATCTATGTCCATATAGATGGTATTAAACGTCATCTGCATACAGGTGGAGTTGATCGTTATTTGCATACAGATAGAGTTTAATGTCACCTGTATACATGAGGATCGTTCACAACCTTAGGCAAAGCAGTGATATACATTTTGAAATGTAACAGATCCAATGTCGAGCGCTGATGGACACCAATGTTGATTTGTCAGTTCGAAGAGAAATTTTGATCCACTCTTATCTGTTGTATAGGAAGCTATGAATGAGCCTGAAAACTGACTGAGCATGAAATTGTTGGATATTTTCCCTAGAAGTCTATTATGAAGAATGTCGAACGTTTTAGAAAAAGCCAGAAAGGTTAAGTAACATATCTTGTCCTTATCGATGGCAAAGCGTAAGTCAGTGCTGACTTTAAGAACAGCAATTTTAAAGCTATGGTTTTTCCGGTATTCAGCTCGCCAATCCTTGGGGAGAGCGCTACACTATCTTGCAATTGCAAACACATTAATTTTTCTAGCGCCAATAGCAAACATATTAATTTATCTAGCATCTGGCCAAGGTAGCATCAAATGCTAATCGGAAACACAATAGCATACTTTCAGGCAAGAGGAAACAAGCAAATTGTTAGGCAAGAATTAAATATGTTTTCAATATTTGCAAAGTATGAGGCAGAACGATTTTAATAAAGTTTGGGGGAATATTATCCGAAGCAGTTGCATCTGACTTCACACTATACATAGCCTAGTGCATCTCATCAGGTGACACACAAAATTAAAACCCGTCGCAAGAAACTAGTAGAAAGTGCGAATTGGGCTGAAGTATTCATTCAGAATATTGACCTTCAAAAGACAGTCAGCGCCACCCTCATCATGTGTAGTATACTACTGTATGGTTTTTTAAACTATGCCACAGCTGCGTCGCAACTAAATCAGCGCCCAACTTTTGCACAAAATACGACCGCTTTATTTTGTCATTGATAACTTTATATTTAAGGCTGCGGTTTCGTAAAAAACAATCAAATAGTGCAAATTGAAAAAAAAAGAAAATTGAATAAAGCAAGAAGAATAAATACCAAGATGTTAAATACTAAGAAGGAAACATTTTGAGATGCCTGGGGCCGATTCAGTAATGGTTGAAATATTTTAATATTATTAGATACGTATTTTTTTGCGGACAAATAAATTTAAGAAATCGATACCTTATAAGAGTGGATTAGAATTGGGTCCATTGAAAAATATTTGATAATATTCGCTTTATCGATTTTTTTTTTTTCATTTTCAACCTTTGAAAATTTCATTCCCTCTAGTATTTTTAATTGTGTGAATAAAGCTATTTTATATCGTTTGTCATATTGTTTTCAACCCATCAGGTTGTTTTGATAATATTAACTAAATAGAAATACCATATGTGAAATCTGAAAACCATCCTTATGAGTAATCAATTTCGGGAGTGTTTTTTACCCCTTAAAAATGTATATCCGCAAAAAAATACTTATCTCTTCATTTTCGATATACATAGATTAACATATTGCAGCGGCTATTGGACGGCGCACTATGATATATTTTGACGATTTTTTTCCATTTTTCAATTATCTCCCGATAGAATAATGCTATTGAGATGATTTTTTTTTTAAATGAAAGTGCACACTTTGGCGGATATGGAAAAAATACTAAAAAGTTGTGTTGACCTTCATTTGGCCTTGAAAATTGGCCTCAAAGTTGACGATTTTTAGAAAAAATTGATATTTTTGGATGTAGAAACTATATAAATTTTTCCTTTAACTTTATTTCTGACTGAAATTCTTCGGGAGGTGTTTTAGAACTAGAGAAGATCGATAAAGGTCATTCGAAGATCACGCGGAGGTCATTTGAAGGTCATTTTCGAGAGGACTACCACGAAATCGCTTTTTTCGCAGTCTGACCGGGAAAAGGATTATAGATTCGGTCTTTGGATGCTCAGGTCGAGCTACAGCCTCGAGGATAGTCGGTAGTGGTCATCCATAGGTCATTTGGAGGTCAATTCAAGGGTCATTTGGTGGGAATCAGCAAGAAATCGCCTTTTTTCGCAGTCCGACCGGGAAAAGGAGTTTGGATCCAGTTCTTGGATGCTCAGGTCAAGTTATATCCTCAAGAATTATGGGTAGGGGCCAGTCTAGGGTCATATAGAGGTAATTTGAAGGTCAATTTAATGGTCATTTGGTGTGAATCACCAAGAAATCACCTTTTCTCCGCAGTCTGACCGGGAAAAGGGTTATAGACCCGGTCTTTGGATGCTCAAGTCGAGTTATAGCCTCACGGATTATCGGTAGTGGCCAGTCTAGGGCCATCCAGAGGTCAATTGAAGGTTATTCAGGTTCATTTCAAGGGAATCACCACGAAATCGCTTTTTTCGCAGTCTGACCAGGAAGTGGATCGTAGATCCAGTTCTTGGATACTCAGGTCGAGTTGTCGCCTCAAAGATTATCGGAAGTGGCCAGTCTAGGGTCACCCAGAGGTCATTTGAAGGTCATAATCAAGGGAATCACCACGAAATGGCTTTTTTCCGCAGACTGACCGGGAAAATGAGTGTAGATCCAGTTCTTGGATGCTCAGGTCAAGTTATAGCCTCAAGCATTATTGGTAGTGGCCAGTCTAGGGTCATCCAGAGGTCATTTTAATGGAATCACTACGAAATTGCTTTTTTCCCGCAGTCTGACCGAGAGAAGTATTGTAAATCCAGTCCCTGTATGCTCAGGTCGAGTTATAGCCTCAAAGATTATCGGTAGTGGCCAGTCTAGGGTCATCCAGAGGTCATAGCTCAACCTGAACATCCAAGAACTGGATCTACAATCCTTTTCCCTGTAAGACTGCGAGAAAAGTTGATTTCGTAGTGATTCCCTTGAAATGAGCCTGAATGACCTTCAAATGACCTCTGGATGGCCCTAGACTGGCCACTACCGATAATTGTTGAGACTATAACTCGACTTGAGCATACAGGGACTGGATTTACAATACTTCTCTCGGCCAGACTGCGGGAAAAAAGCAATTTCGTAGTGATTCCATTAAAATGACCTCTGGATGACCCTAGACTGGCCACTACCAATAATGCTTGAGGCTATAACTTGACCTGAGCATCCAAGAACTGGATCTACACTCCTTTTCCCGGTCAGTCTGCGGAAAAAAAGCCATTTCGTGGTGATTCCCTTGATTATGACCTTCAAATGACCTCTGGGTGACCCTAGACTGGCCACTTCCGATAATCTTTGAGGCGCCAACTCGACCTAAGTATCCAAGAACTGGATCTACGATCCACTTCCTGGTCAGACTGCGAAAAAAGCGATTTCGTGGTGATTCCCTTGAAATGAACCTGAATAACCTTCAATTGACCTCTGGATGGCCCTAGACTGGCCACTACCGATAATCCGTGAGGCTATAACTCGACTTGAGCATCCAGAGACCGGGTCTATAACCCTTTTCCCGGTCAGACTGCGGAAAAAAGGTGATTTCTTGGTGATTCCCACCAAATGACCATTAAATTGACCTTCAAATTACCTCTATATGACCCTAGACTGGCCCCTACCCATAATTCTTGAGGATATAACTTGACCTGAGCATCCAAGAACTGGATCCAAACTCCTTTTCCCGGTCGGACTGCGAAAAAAGGCGATTTCTTGCTGATTCCCACCAAATGACCCTTGAATTGACCTCCAAATGACCTCTGGATGACCACTACCGACTATCCTCGAGGCTGTAGCTCGACCTGAGCATCCAAAGACCGAATCTATAATCCTTTTCCCGGTCAGACTGCGAAAAAAGCGATTTCGTGGTAGTCCTCTCGAAAATGACCTTCAAATGACCTCCGCGTGATCTTCGAATGACCTTTATCGATCTTCTCTAGTTCTAAAACACCTCCCGAAGAATTTCAGTCAGAAATAAAGTTAAAGGAAAAATTTATATAGTTTCTACATCCAAAAATATCAATTTTTTCTAAAAATCGTCAACTTTGAGGCCAATTTTCAAGGTCAAATGAAGGTCATCACAACTTTTTAGTATTTTTTCCATATCCGCCAAAGTGTGCACTTTCATTTAAAAAAAAAATCATCCCAATAGCATTATTCTATCGGGAGATAATTGAAAAATGGAAAAAAAATCGTCAAAATATATCATAGTGCGGCGGTGGACACCTCGGAATGTTTCCTTGTAAGTGATCTGATATTTCGTCAGACTTTTTGAGTTGTTTTAGACTCATAATTTGGCCAATAGCGCCATTTGTGAATATCGCCTTAATATAAAACTTATCATATTAATTATAAAAAACTGATGAAGGTTGAAAATGGAAAATAGACATTATTATTTATTAAATATGTCTGAACCATTTTATGGGGTCACAATCACAGACACACATAATAACAACCCGCGACTGCCATTTTAACACTAGAACTACCAAGGCCAATCAAATTGATTGGTATTCAATTTCTTCCTTGAATTAATTATATTTTATAAATTTATCTTTTAAGATTTACGCTAAAGCTATTTAAGGTTCAAAATTATAACATATTAAGAACCTTTTCCCATTCCAATTACTGATTTAAGGGGGTAACCCAATGTTGAAAAAAAAAATTTTCGAATTTTTTCTTTGTATATATTTGGATAGATTAGCACTTCAAGAATATGTGTGTGAGAGTTCAGATCAATATCTAAATAATTGTTCTTTCTACAGCTCTCACAGTCCACCTCAGTTCAACTACGATTTCGGAGCGCGCGTGGCCTTGTAGCCGCTCAAACAGCTGCCGCGTTTATTACCTATTATAATACTTTCTAAATGTATATTACATAATACACTAATACATAGTTCTTTATACTATTATAATTAGAAGGTACCCACTATCACCTGGGATTCGCTGATTAAGGGTTAGTTGAAAAATTTTTTACTTACACAAAATTTCTTTGAGAAAACTTTAAATGCGTTTTTCTCAAAACGCTCTTTTTCGGTGCGCGTCGTGAAATTTTGAAAAAAATGATTGGGCCGATTTATTTCAAATTTTGCATACAACTTTATTAACTACTTAACTATAGAAATAACCTACTATTAGAGTAAAAAAACAAATTTTGTTGATTTAGGATCAACTTTTTCGTGTTAAAACATAACGAAAATCGATATATCAATGTTCGAACGTGCACTAAGTCATCAGATTTTTTTTTTTTGCTGGGGCAATAGGTTATTTCTATCCTTTATAACAAATATTGAAGGATTTTTCTTTGGTATATATTTGCAGGTGCATACTTTGGCCAGGATTTTACGAGGCGCAATTTGTATTTTTTTTTGGACTGCGTGCGCGCTGCATCGTGACGGCCGCCATTTTGTTAAATTTTTTTTTTTATAATCACAATATAAACTTTAGTCCTCTGTAAAGAAGTGTGGAAAAAATCAAAAAGATATCTCTGATAGTTTTTTTTTATCGATTTTTTAAAAATAGTTCCATTTTTTGGGCTTCAACAGTGGGTTACCCCCTTAAATGTGAAAGCATATCATTTTAAAGGTGGCGAAAATTATCAAAATTACAAGCTTGTGCGCTGGTAGTTCTACTATAAATTGCTAAGGGAAAAGTTGAATCACTTTTTTATTCCTTTCTCTTTGGTTTTTTAAACCCAATTTAAAAAGTAGTATGACAGTATTGTGGACAACAGTTGTAACTAAAACTAAATTGAGGTCTTTCAAAGTATATGATTCTGTCGGCATTTACCTCTTTCTGACAATGTGTAGTCAGGTAGGTATTAATTCATTGGAACATACTCGAGTTTTTTCGTTGAAAATTTATGTTTACATACTTCATAAAAGACTTTCGAAAGAAAGGTAATAAACTTTAATGAGTGGAATGAGGTAAAATTGTAATAAAATGTGGTCAAAAATTATGAAGAAATTAATTTTTTTTTTTGAAAAATTAAAAACCTTCAAGAAAATGTTGTTAAAATTTGATTTCATTTCTGACAAACCACGAGTTACGGAGTTTTATAGGTGAAGAAATGCGAGCGCTCTACTGTGCGGGTTAAATTTTAAACGCATTTTTCGCGACATATTTTTCTAACAGTAGGTACTAACTACAAAGAAATGATGTGTATTGAACAGTAACTTCGATTAACTGCCATTATGTTAATTTTTTACAAAATTACCGAGACGAAACTTCCTAGAGGTCTCTATTTCGACAGCTCAAATTTTGGAAAAATAAAATACAAAATTTTGTTGCGAGATTTACCTGTGTAAATAAACAAGAATACAATATGTAACTTGATCTTGACACAAGTAATTCTACAAAAAAATGTATGTATTTAATAAAATAAAGTTACAGAGTGAATCCCGCGACAAGCTTTTATATAATATAAATTATATAATGGAATAAATTTATGGGTTTGATTTAATTTAAAGTTTACTTTTTTCTTTTTAGAGCATTTAAATAAAACCTTTTTTTATTCACTATTAATTATTCGTATATAAACAATTTCATTTGATACCCATATCATTATGGTAGATAAGAAAATTTTGATTGCTATCTTGGGGCGTCCGCCATATTGAGTTTAGTGTGACATCATTTTAGTTTTCGTATTATTCTCAGCAAACCCTTTCATTTGATACTCATATCATGATGGTAGATAAGAAAATATTGTCCGCCATATTGAATTTAGAGTGACGTTATTTTATCTTTCGTATTCTTCTTACCAAACCCTTTTATTTGATATCCATATCATGATGGTAGATAAGACAATTTTGTCCACCATCTTGAAGGGGCGGCCATATTGAATTTAGTGTGATGTCACTCACTTTATTGGTTTCTACTCTTCCGGATTAATTTGATACCTATATTAAGGAGGCTGACAAAAAAATGCAATTCGCCATTTTGTAGTCTCGATCATTTTAAAATGACGTCACTCATTGTATTGCTTCCTACTTTTCAAGCTCTTTCCTTTGATACCCATTACAAAACCTTCTTAATCTAAATCCTTATGCTTACATAAGCAAAACCACAAATGCTTGTCACATGCAAGAAGAATGGAAAAATTACTCGGATTCATGATGTTCGTCAAGTTTTAGAATTTGCGGATCTACTCTCCAAGTTTAACGGCGCCGAATGATATATGACACACTCTTTAATCTCTTTCTGGGGAAAAAAAGAAGCTAATTCATCTAAAAATCTTTTAATTTCTGCATGGTTAAAAAAAAGTAGTTAATAAAATGTATACAAATATAACAAGAACCGTTGTTTTTAAAATAAAAGCAATAAATATGTAATAAAATCGCTCTCTCTAAGAAGATCTAATTTATGCGTATTCGAAACGAGCCTGACTAGGAATTATATTTATTACAGGAGGCAAATTATTTATATCTTTTTCATCAAAACAAGAATTCGTATAATTTCTAAAACGCCAAAGTTTTCTAACTTTGCAAATCTCGAATATATGAAAAATACATGTAATGGTAAAGACGTAATATTTAGTATGCAGAACTTAGAAGTAGAGGACCTTGCATTTAAAAAGGGAAGGAACATTCAGCTAAATTTTCTGAAACGGAGTATGTTATAGTTCTAGGACAAGCATCTAGGGTGTTTATCTGAAAAATAAATTCTTTTCAGACAAGAGCCCGAAAAAACAAAATACGGCAAGAACTGCAGTGATTTCGATGGTTTTTAAAATTCATTGTTAAAGTCTTTACCCCGACGCATATAATTTTCATAGGGGCGAATGGCCGTACCAACATATTTGAGAAATATCAACATAGGAGGAATTGTCAGCATTAAAAAAACTTACTTTTGCATTCATTCTTTGAAATTGATGATTTATGAACATTTGAATGATTGTAGCTGGAAGTGTATTAATATTTTAGCTCGGCGCTAATGGAAACTTTAAATCAGTAAAACTATAACATGTCCAATTTTTCGGAAAATGTCAAGGCTACTTCCGATATATACTATATGTATATTTTGAGCGAAGTTTTTTATTGTACAAATATTTAGAAATAAAACTTTATTATAATTAACAATACCTAATTTAAAATTAATTTAAAAGCTAGCTGTTATTTCTTCTAACGTTAGATAAAATTCGTAGCATAAAGTAGAACAGTTCAACTACACTAAGTGCTGAAACCCCCATAAAAAGCCCAAATAAGCCACCACAGCTAGCCAAAAAATCTGTCATGCCAAACAACTCAGATCGCTTTGAAGTGATAAATTGATTTTCTTTGAAGAATATAGAAAGGCGTGCAATCTTTACCCTGCAAGCAAGAAATAGAAAAATGTATCTGTATTTGTTTTAATGCTAGAATCTTACCCCGGATTGTCTTTTTCATATGAGTCGCGATAGGCGCTTAAAGCTTCAGTTAAATGAAAATCTGCTTGTGAAACTTCTGCGTTGTATTGTAAAGATGTACAAGCTGGTAAACAGTCACACTCTGTTTCTCCACGTTTATTTTCACCAGATCCTTTCAGACCCTGTGTAAACTCTTCTCGAAGCAAACTATCCTCCGCATCTTCATAACAACTACGCAAAGATATATCACAAACGCTGGTATTCAGAGCTCCTGCAAAGATATCTTTTTTGATCTATTATTTTTGTTATGTGCATGATTTATACTTGGCATAGAAAACTTCACGCAACCACACTTCTTCAGGGTATAGTTAGTCAAACACTCAAGTTGGCAGTTGCTTTGTGTGTATACTTGGAAATATCTCAAATAGCGCTCCTCGCTAAAAAAACACTGTCGCCTGAAATTTATTAAATCTAGATCAATCAATTTATTAGTGTATGTTCGATAGACCTGTGGGCCGAATAATCAAATAATCCTTCTGAAGTTACAATCATGTTCGGCTTTACAGAAACGATGATTTCCTTGTCGAAGGGCACACGGAAGTATTGCTTGGTTACCTGAGGAACTTCATCGGGGGAGTGAAGGAGGACCTAAAATAGGAAGAATAACATGTATCGTCAATCAATTTGCATGTAATGATACTTGCTTTGCTTTTACAAGTTTTATATTAGCTTCACTTGTAATTATTTAAAAATCCATTTATGTAACTACATACTATACATTTATTTCAAAATCATGTAATTCAATTTTCTGGGATTACGATTTTTTTTGTGCGTTAAAAACTAGTATTCTCTTAGAAAATTTTCTTAAAAAAATGTTAAATTTTTCAATTATTGGGAATAGAATTATTTCGAACGTAAGCTTTTAATTACACCGCGTATGCTTCTAATTTCACTGAGGCTCGAATACACAACTAATTGAAACTGTACTTTCTTTCATATTTCGCAGTATTTTATAATATTGTCATACCAAAATGATTTTTTCTCTGATAAACGATCTTGGTCCATTGTATTTCTTCGGTAATCTTTTACTCTTTTTAAAGCAGAAAAGCTTCTTCTAACTGATGTTGTAGGAATCGTTAAAATCAATACTAATATTTTGGTTAACTATGGCATCACATCGCTTATATTACTTTCTAATAAAGATGATATAGTGTAAGTACACTTCCAAAAATCTTTATCGCCATAAAAATCAATCAGCTTGGAAGAATTGAAATGTGTTTTGAGCAAACATGGTTTTAAAGGATGGAAATTGTTTTACATTGACAAGGTTCAAAAATGACGATTTTGAAAAATCTGATTGATAAAATTGGCAATTACTTCAAAATAAAGTATGCGATATTGCGTTTTTACGGAAGGTATATCTTCATCAATCCTTCTCTCATGGCGAGTATTTTGAGGAGTATCTGCTTTTTCCAGAGTTCTTTTATAAATGATTTTAAACAATTTCAAACCTCTTAATTGTTTTAAATTTTATTTCGTAATTCTAATTGCAGCCAAACAAAACGTTATATCAACCAATTTTTACTTCAGAATATCCCATAGATGCGAAGTAAGACGAAAAACTGATTGATAATTAAAAAGCAGGAAAGTAAAATCGATATCCCTAAAAGTGCGAATATTAGAATATCCCATAGATGCGAAGTGAGACGGAAAATTGATTGATAATTAAAAAAAGCGGCCAAGTGCGAGTCGGACTCGCCCATGAAGGGTTCCGTAGCAGCAAGTAAACATAATATAAAAGTTCTTGTAGTTCGTTGTAACTTTGATCGATGTTTTAATAATAGTGTATTTTTTTTAAATTAAGTTATTGATAAGTAAACATTATAATTAGGTACCTAAATGATGGGATTTAGATCCAACTATATGCGAGCCCATATAGGCTTGTTTTTTTATTTGAGTTGATTGAATGAAAGGTAAATTGCGGTTTACGATTTATGACGTATTAAAAAAAAACTACGCACTAGATTTCGTTCAACCAATTTTTGGTGGAAGTTTGCATAGTAATGTACATCATATATTTTTTTTAGTTTTATCATTCTCTTATTTTAGAAGTTACAGGGGGGGGGGGGGGGGGGGCGACACATTTTACCACTTTGGAAGTGTCTCTCGCGCAAACTATTCAGTTTAGAAAAAAATGATATTTCAAACCTCAATATCATTTTTGAAGGCCTATCCATAGATACCCCACACGTATGGGTTTGATGAAAAAAAATTTTTGAGTTTCAGTTCTAAGTATGGGGACTCCCACTTGGCCGCTTTTTTTTCTATTTTTGTGTGAAAATCTTAATGCGGTTCACAGAATACATCTACTTACCAAGTTTCAACAGTATAGTTCTTATAGTTTCGGAAAAAAGTGGCTGTGACATACGGACGGAAAGACAGACAGACATGACGAATCTATAAGGGTTCCGTTTTTTGCCATTTGGCTACGGAACCCTAAAAACAGGAAAGTAAAATCGAAATCCCTAAAACTTAGGCTTCACTAACCGAGTCAGAATCAAAAGTCTGATCATTAATAACTGACTAAAAAGTGTCTAAATTTTCTGCTAAAGTATCTACTAATTGCGATTGAAAATTCCAGCCCGTTGGTGCATTTGAAGATGAGGAGCTTTAAGAGTATTCAATACTTAACACTTTGCCGACCGCACGCGCCACAGAGAACTGTTCGGTTTCCACCGCGCTTTGGAAAGCCAAACTGCGCTGTCCACCGCGCATTTTTTGGAAGTAACACGAACTGAAATTCACTATATGAACTCAAAAGTCTGAAAACTAGTCATGTGAGCAATTATATTTCACGGCAACAATTTCGCTTAATAATTTCACATATTATGTATCAATCAATATCAATATATATAAAAGTTTAATTTTATTTATTTTTGAATTTTTATACCCCTGTTATAAAGAAAAAGCAAAAAATTTGTAAAACGATTTTTTGACATTTTAAAATCAAATACTTCAAGACCATGGTCAAGGTCAAATCTACGGCCACCATTGAATAGCCAGGGAAAATTCCTAAGACTTTTGTCTAAAACTTTTTTCTCCAAAATGCATTCCTCGAAAGTTATTTAGCCGTTTCCATACTTTTGGATCACCCTGTAAGTTGTGCTCCATAGCAGCAGTCCGTCAGCAATTGCGAAAAACCCCTGGTCGAGGTAGTTAATAATGGCAGAAAACGAGAAACGCGTTGCTAAAGTTAAAATGGGGAGATCTCCCCGATCGGTCGGACACCGACTTACTTCAAAATGGGGAGATCTCCCCGATCGGTCGGACACCGACTTACTTCAAAATGGGGAGATCTCCCCGATCGGTCGGCTAAGTGTTAAGACCGTTTTGTGGATTTTGAGAAAAATTTTGGAAAACCAGAAATATTGCAAAAGAAAATACGCTCCTTTGGTATATTATTTTCACCCTTGCTTAACCCATTAATGCGCAAAACTAGGATTTTGTGCACACAACTTTAATTGTACGATTCGAATAGCAAAATGGGGCGATTTTCTTCCAAATTCGTAGATACGGGGTTTTTGAGGAGGCTCTTTCAGAATCTGACATTTGTTTTGCATAAAAGCTTCAAAACTCCTATTACTTTTTGAGTTTTTTCAAAAAAGAGCTGATTGTGTTTGGTAATTTTTCTTTTCAAAGTCGATTATCTTATCGCTGCTGCTATTGAATGATCGTACAACCACCACAAATCGGGGTCCGAATGTCTAATGTCTCAAACCATGGTTTTGAAAGTTTTTTTTTTGCTTTGGTTTTTGCAAAGCAGCAACGACAAGATAATCGACTTTGAAAAGAAAAATGACCAAAAAAAATCAGCACTCTTTTGAAAAAACCCAAAAAATAATAGGGTTTTTTAAGCTTTTATGTAAAACAAGTGTCAGATTCTGAAAGAACATCCCCAAAAACCCCATATACATATAATATACGAATTTGGAAAAAAATTACCCCAATTTGCTATTCGAATCGTACAATTGAACTTGGGTGCACAAAATCCTCGTTTTGTGCATTAATGGGTTAATGACAAATTTAAAACATGCGCACAACAGTGAATAAACAAAGTTTGGAGTTCAATTCCTTTTATTTGCGCTTGCAAACCATTTAATTTGGAAAACATTACAGGTGCTCCGTCGTACGTTTGTGCAATAAGTTATTTTTCCCGAAAATTATACTGCGAGATTACATTTGTTAAAAATTAAAAAAACGGATTCTGCAGTTCTACGGGAACTAACGTCATAGAATCCCATAAATCGTTCTGGTAAACTATTTGTGATTTGTATGATATATCAGTTGTTTCGTATATTTGTGAAATAGAACGTCGAGTAGCTGATATATGTTTGTCAATTTCACAACGAACCACGTGGGCAACTGAATGTATTAATTCATTTTGAATTGTTTCTGACAACCCGGTAAATATGTTGTTATCCAGAGTGTATTTTAAAACTAAATCATATCGGCTCCATGTTTCGAAAATTGCTTTATAATTTCCCTTATTACTTGAATTATCCAATTCATCATGACCTCTGGAAGCTTAATCTGGCCACGATAAAGGAGAAGTGTAATCAATGAAACGTTTTAGAATTTCCCTAATACTTTTAACTTTTTTGTTATGCTCTTTAATTTTGCATTTAGCACCTTCATTTATGCCTAAATCAATCCATTGTGTCTCAAAAAATTTTAAACTAATTTCACATTGTTTGTACTACCAGGTGGGAATAATAAACATAGTCAACAGTATAGTTTAGATCTAATGGTACTTGCTGTTAGCCATGTGGATGTGTATTCAAACTATTTTACAATAAAATAAAGCAACCAAATCAAACAATGCACAGAAGCAAATGATTGTTTTCTTTTTTACTAGACAAAGTTCGTTATATCTACAACATTTATCATCATATTATATGTATACACTTTATAAAAATCTCAGAATAAATATTCATATATATACGTTTCACCGACTCTTCTATATAAACGTGAGAATAAGCATAGATGAGATAAGCTTCTATCATCCCTCATAGCTAGGATTTTGCGGACTCCACAGTCTAAATTAAAAGCAACGGAAAAGTCATTTTTCATTTCACAAAATATAATAGCATATTCTTAACTTTTTGCTTTCAGTTTGGGGGTTCAATCAATCAGTCATCTTAAAATTCGTACCGAATTGACTTTAACATGAGGGTGGGGGCAGTTTCTTTTGTCTCATAAGGGAGGCTTGCTACCTCTGCCTCACATTCGCCATGCCTCAATATTTCCAATAATAACTAATTTTCCAAGCCCCATACTTCTTTCATATTACATGGCAAACCATACACTCAAGTGTCACTTTCTACTGCCAGGGTAACACACATTATGATGAGATAGGAAAGGACCGCCACTGCGTCTTACCAGATTAATAAAATAATTATTACGTCATGGCTCCCTCCCTATATTTTTTGCATCATTATTTTTTAGCTTTTACTCATAAAATCGTCGGAGGCTAGACTCCTCATAAAGAAGCATTTTTCACGAGAATTGGAGGTATTGCCACTACGTTAAAAATTGCTTGGGTAGACTAGCTGTCATAAACAATATCAATATTGTCAGACTGTTTTACAAAATAGTATTTGCTAGGTATGATGCATTCTATTTCAAAAATATTCGTTCTTTGTTTTTCTTAGCTCACTGTCTAAGAGCTGCGAAAGTCGATAGAGGAGGCACTGTCTGCTCTGTCTCCTCTGGCGAGCCGCTACTGTTGTAGTAAAAAATATTCAATGTGTGATATAAAATCGCAAAAGTGTTGATGGTTCACGAATTATTACTTTTTTGTAACGAGTATACCCTAATAACTTTATGGAAAAAGTTCTGAATTTGTAAAAGCTTTCTGCCATACATCAAAAAACATTTGGTGGACTAACTCAAATAGAAAGAGTATCCCACTCGAATTAATATTTTTTGGACTAACAATAAGTAAGTTTATGAAAAAGGTTTAAATTTTTTAAAAGCTTTCTAAGATTAGTTTTAGTGGCAAATATTAAAAAATAGTGAATGGGCGAAATAAAATAGGAAGTCTTGATCCCCCACTAATTTATTTATTTGTTGTAATGAGCATAGCTTAGTATGATTTTAGCTTTTGGAAGCTTTCTACGATATTACTTTATTGCCACATAATTGATGATGATTGCATATTCAAAGGGCGAAATAAAATAGAAAAAGTTTTGATCCATGTCGACTTATAGTCTGAGAAACATCATGACTGAGTTACTTTGTTGAAGATGTTTTGTATTTTTAGGAGTTTTCTAAGATATTATTTTAATGGAACATATTGAAGAATACTGGAAGGACTAAAGAAATTAGGAAAAGTTTCGATACTTTACGTTTTTTAAATATAATTATTATATTATTAAATAAAAAAGCTAATTAATTTCTGGAAAAAATTTTAAATTTTTAAAATATTCGAAGGGTGAAATATGTAAAATGGGAAAAGTGTAGATCCCTCTCGAGTTAATACTTAGTTTTCGGAAAGAGCCTGACTTAGCCAATTTATTAAAAAAGTTTAAGAAGCTTTCTACATTATTTTCGAGCTTCACTTTAATACACATATATACATAATAAAAAAAGGGAAAAGTGTTGATCCGTCTTGAAATATTTGTTTTTTTATAAAGACCGCGACAGAGTTAGTTTGTGTAAAATAATTGAGGTTTTTAGAAGCTTTGGAAGATATTATATTATATTAATAAGATTCGAAGAGCAAAATAAAGTGTGAAAAGTATTGCTCATTCTTGAAGTAAATTTGTTTTGGAAAGAACATGGCTCAACTGGTTTATGAAAAATTATTGAAATTGTAAGAATCTTTCTAGGATATCATATTACTGCCAAATATTCAAAAACACTAAAAGTAATGAATAAATTCACGAATTTCTCTTTAAACTTTAAAACCTTTCTCAAATAATTCAGCCTCTCTGTTTGGTTTCTAATTTCACCTTTTTTATATACTCCTTTAACCCATTGATGCCTAAATAACAAAAAAATTTACGGTAACTTCGAGGCCCTAAATTTTATCGAGGGGGTGGTCAATTCTCATCGAGACCAACTTTTCTAGACGTATTTTGAGTCGCCCGATACGATCCAACAAAAAAAAAAAAAGTGAAATAAAAAGTTATTATTATTGTTTACTTGCAATATATGTACCTTCTTTACGTGATTTTTAATGGGGAAAAAGCAACTTTTTACTGCAATAAAGTGCATAAAACGTGTTATTACGACTTAAACTTCAAAAATAATAAAAGGTATTTATTGACATTATATTGCAAAAAAACAATAATAATAATTTAGTTTCACTATTTTTTTTGGTTGGATTGTGTCGGGCGACTCAAAATATGTTTAGAAAAGTTGGTCTCGTTGAGAATTGAAGCTACCCTAAATTTTTTTGTTATTCAGGCATAAATGGGTTAAACCCTAGATGGAAAATAACACCAGAAAATTATTTTCTATCCCCAGAAACATGTGCACCGCTCCTCTACTTTTTTCTAATTTTACGCCTGTATACAAAATTACACCAGAATTTATCGTTTTTACAAGGAAGGTATCCTGACATGTCACCGCCGATTTTGATGCGACTTAATTATGTTATTCTACATCAACATTAATTTTTACGATACGATATTTTTTTGCGGATAATCCTTTTTTGGGAGCGAAAATCATTCCCAAAATTCATACCTCATAAGGGTGGTTTTCAGCTTTCACATATTTCCCTTTTGAGGTATTAATTTCGGGAGTGATTTTTACCCCTCAAAAATGCTTATCCGCAAAAAAAAAAAAAAAAACAAAAAAGAAGGATATACGTTTCTTTTGTTTTGATGTAGAATAACATGCATATTTCAGTCGCAACAAAATCGGTGGTGATAAGTCCTTATACCTTCCTTGTTAGTTCAGGAAAGTTGGTACTTTACTTTACAAAAATCCCCATAAAGCTGGATCTTCACATGAAACCATCGATGTGACATGTGCCTCAAATTTAATGGGGGTCAAATGTAAAAACCATCAGTTTGTCGCAAATATCTCGTTATTTTGCATTACCATAGCGGAAATAGTTATTAGGTATTTTGTACATTAGGAAATTCTTTACAAAAGAGGTTATATACATACAATCAAGTAGGAGTCACTATTTCCGTGTATTGCAGCTAACGTCATAGTCTGCAAAGTAATGAGATTTTCACAATTTATGAATTCAGTTGACGAACGAATCAAAGACTTCATGAGATTTTCGTGAAATTGGGCTTACCGTAGTCAGTGATTTCAAATGATTTGTCAAAATTTACGAATTCAAGATAGTAGGGTCTCAAAGTAATGCTGTTCTAACTTTTGTTTCATTATGGAACATGAAAGTCATGTCATGTTTTCCATACCCGTTTTTTAGAGTGCAGTGGTTAAAACTGCAATTAAAATGTCCACTTCATGATTTGGAAAGGCAATATAGTGTACCACAGTTAATTTTAAAAGTCCTTTTCAGTGTACACGTCCCCGTATATATTTATATAAAATCGAAAGGTTGTCTGTTGCTCAATCACGCCTAAACTGATATTATTTATTTTTCCTCCGAAGGTATAATATTGAAGGCTGCTCATTTCAAATCTGCTCACAGACTGATACTTAATTATTGGAGAACAACATTTCAAATTTAAAAGATTTCCATGAAATTTAATATAAGGGGTTTTAGTGTAACTGAATTCGAATTATAATAAAAAATAATACATACTATCTATTTAACACTTATTCCTCTGCACTCAACTGGTGAATCTGGGTCACCATTCAGCTATTGCTTATTAAAGGTCGCAGAGTGCAAAGGGTTAACAATAAACACGCAAAAGTAAGGGATAGGTGAACAAAAAAACTGTTAAGACGTATCAGAAATTAATTAATGAATTTTTAAATATAAAGCCCAATAATAATAATAATAATAATAACACAGATTTATATCGCACTTCTCAGCATGTTGCTGGAAACTTTCAGCTAATTCTGAGCTCTGAAAACCCATTCTCTGAAATTCTTATAAACTAAAAAAAAAAATGCTAAAGTGTAAAGTCAATTAAATATTGTGGTTCCCAAACAAATAATATTTGATATAATTCCATACAAATGCAAAAATTATCAAAATTGTTCATTCCTAAGTTTTTCATATTTTGTTGCTGATAAATGTTTTATTATTAATTTTGCACCGAAAAATCATTCATAAAAGTTGTAGAAAATCGTATTATATTATTAGACAATTTTTGTTAATCGCATTGTTACGGAGATATTTAAAAAAAAAAAAAAAAATATTGTACCCGGACTTTTAAGATGGCATCCGAACGAAAACTGGCTATTACACTTTTTAAAAAAAGGAAAGAAAATCGATGTATATCCAAAATGTTGCATTGATGTGTACTAAAATTGACAAAGTAGTTTTAAACTACGTTTTAAACTAGTTTTAAACGAGACTATCAAAATACCATCTTTATCAACAAGTTTCAGGAATTTATTCAGGAACTTAAAAATATAAGTTTATTCATCAAAATAGACTAAAGAAGACTAATAACTAAATAGCGTTCCACGGAGCGGTTTTTTCAGTCATACTCATAAACCTACGTCTCGTCCCCAGTAATTATGCCTTGGATGAATGTTGGGTCGGATTCAGCCATCGAAATCATGTCTTTCGCGATATCAACGCGGTCCCTTTTTAAAAGCTTTTATTTAACTTGCAATGTATGTATGTATGTTTGTTAAGGTGGAATCTTGCTACTCAATTTTGAAGCAGATATCTTCAACCGATTGAGCTGAAATTTTGTATACACGTTTAGTTTGGATGACAATACACGATAAGCTATGTGACGTCATTCTAAATCCAATATGGGTATCAAATGAAAAGGCTTGTTGAGAGTAACCTGAAAAATAATGTGACGTTATTCTAAATCCAATATGGCGGAACATCCAAGATGGCGGAATAGTTATTCTTTATGCACTTCTGCAATATGGGTATCAAATGAAAGGGCTTGCCGAGAATAATTAGAAAAATATTCTGACATCACTCTTAATCCAATATGGCGGACTTTTGAAGTTTTTTATGCTTTCCTATAGTATGGATATTAAATGAATGGGTTCGCTGAGAATAAAATTGCTGGAAAAACTGACAACTTAGATCTAAATAATATTATACCTTCAGATATAAACAAGACAGGAGGGCTACCTAAGGAGCTAGAAATATTTGTTGGGGCCAACGTGATGTTGCGTTACAATGTAGATGTGTCCAAAGGTCTGGTGAATGGTGCCATTGGACATATTACAGAAATTATATGGCACTGCTTCCGAAGAGCACAAATGTATGATACTGATATACCATCCGTCCGTATAGACCTCGGTAAAGACGGTATTCACCTCATTCAGCCCAAGTCTGTGCAATCTCCAGCAAAATATAGTCACGGAACCGCAGAACGAAGAATGCTGCCAATTGTATTATGCTGGGCTTGAACAGTACACAAAATGCAGGGTAGTACTGTCGACCACGCCGTTGTTTACTTAGGCTCGAAGCTCTTTGCTGCTGGTCAAGCAAACGTGGCCTTAAGTAGGGTAAAATCATTAGAAGGTCTCCTTATTGAAGAGCTAGACAGTTCGAAATTAACCGGCAAACGACCTTGCAACAATGATGCGTTCAATGAGATGAACAGACTCAGAAACCTAGCCAGCGATAACTAAAAAGTAAAAAATAAATTAAAAGCAAAAAAGCCTTTTTTAAAAAAAGCTTTTATTTAAATGCTCTAAAAAGAAGAAAATAAAATTTTCCGTTAAAATTTTAACTATCAACTTATAGCCTCATTATACTCAATTTATATGATCATAAAAGCTTGTCGCGAGGTTTGCGTAAGTACCTATAAGTACTTAATTAAACTGAAATTTAAAAAAAATTAAAATTAGCTGATTAAGTTACTCAATTAAATAGGTACTAGTTTATTTATACAAGTAAATCGCGCGACAAGCTTTTATGATCATATAAATTGTGTATAATGAGGCTATAAGTTGATAGTTAAAATTTTAAAGGAAAATTTTATTTTCTTCTTTTTAGAGCATTTAAATAAAAGCTTTTTTTAAAAAAGGTTTTTTTGCTTTTAATTTTTGCATGAAATTCAGTTCTTTCGGCAAAAGCTTTGCAGCGACTCGTCTGAAGTCCAAATAACTATCCAAAATGCTTTGAACGGATCCATAAGCCATGTTCAAGTCCTCTGTCAGCTCTCTAATGGTGAATTTGTGGTTTTCAATAAAATCATTCCTTTGATTTTGTCGGTGTTTTCGTCGGTTTTTGGTGTCGGAGGCCTGCCGCTGCATTTGTCATCCTCGACGGATTCACGCCCACCTCTGAAGCATTCGTGCCACACATAAACATTTGTTTTCGATGGAGTATCTTTGCCAAAACACTTCTCCAATATTTCCAAGGTCTTTGAATCCATTCATAACGCAAAATTTAATACAAACTCGTTGATGCGAAGTCGATTCCATTTTTAAATTCGTAAAAATCGAAACACGTACAGAGGCAGACGTATTGAAGATGGCGTTACTTTTACAAATATGAAGCTATAAAGTTGCAATTTGGTGGGAATGTCAATGATAGATGTACAAAAAAAAAAAAAAAAAAAAAAAACTCAAATCGGGTGACTGACACCACCACATCGTAGTCTTCTTGAAATTGTTTGATCAAAAAGGTGGTATGTATTGTAAAAAAAAAACAAGAACTTCATTCTTCAACGGATTGATTTTAATCTAATCTAGAAAGTTTAGTTCTTCATTTCGTGCTTTAGATAACATCAATTAATTAACACAATATTTTTTAAATGGCACCTGTCATAAATACATACTCGTATAATAAAATTTTGTAAATTTTGAATACCCAGTTATCAAAAGTACAACATTTAATTCAATATTCAGTGTTGTGAGCCAATAAAAATAAAGCGGAATAATTATTTGAAGAAATTTTGAAAAGTTAAAAAGTATAAACCTTCAAAAATATTCTGTTAAAATTTGATTTCAAAATTTCTGATGGACTGCGAGTTATAGCCTTTTGTAGGCGAAGCGTTGCGAACGGTCTATTCCTCAAACTTTATACCTATGTATTTTTTTTTCGAAATTTTATTTTTTTAACTGGTATGTGCGATAAAAAAAGTTGACTATTCAATCGAGCTGAAATTTTTATGCAATATTCTGCAATATTCTGCACCTATTAGCACGTTGTTTTTTATTTTGAAAATTTCATGCGGAAAAGGTTGTAAATCACAAAAAAAAAAATTAGACAAATTCAATAAATTAACTTTAATTGATCTCAAATTTGTGAATTTTTTGCAAAAAAAGTTTTAATATTTCACACTAAAGCGGTGCTCTTTCTGATTAATAATCTCCTTTATTTTTTAATTCCCGACGTGTCTAAGCTGAGGTATCAGTGAAGCTACTGAAATTAGACTTCCTAAAGGAATCATTTTCGACAATCAAACTATTTGAAAAAAAAATTAACAATTGTTTTACATTATTTATGATTGTAAAAATGAAAATAATTGGATCATGATAATTTTTCATTTGTTATACATAAAAATAAATCTGAACTATTATCTATTTTTTCGCCCGCTAAACCAGAATGACCCTAAATATAATATTACCTACTAATAACATTTATTAGTAATTTTTCTAAAAATAAATAAAGGAACAATTGAAAAATTAACTAATGTTTCAGAAACAGATATCTGGGCGCTTATTTCTTTGATGACTTGTCGGATCTGAGTTCAAAGAACGTCAGAGACATTGAACACTTCATCAAAGGCACGAAGTGGTTCAAGGTTAGCTAGTTTTCTGGGAAAAGCCCTCGTGTGGTATCACAATGGGCCCTTGTGGCCTAAGTGTGCCGTCAGGCAGCCACGGCAACCTAACCTAACCTAACCTAACTAATGTTTACGCTTATAAATCTTAAAATGATGCAAACAAAACTATAAGGAAAATCTTTCCATCTTAGTGGTTTGTAAGTCGTTCAAAAAGTATTTAATTCCATCGAACCGACTTTAATTCTGTGACATTCTTTCAAATATGTTTTTTAAATTTGTACTACAACTTTAAAATTATGAATATTTGCACTCACCTTAAAACCCTGCACCGGCCCTCGACATAAGTAGTCCATGTTGTAGTCAAATCCCTGCAAAGCGACGAACAATCCAGCACGTGCTCCAGCGCTAATCACCCTTTCAGGATAAGGCATTGCACCTGCTTCTCGTCTATACCCATTTTGGAGATCCCATTTCAGCTCAGTGCGTTTTTGCTGCTCCCAGATGAAATTGTAATTAATACTAAAAAGGGGTTGAGCAGTCGAGTTGTAAGCACCAATGTAACAAAAACTCACGTTTCTTCTCGGTATAACTCGGAGTTATTCAATCCATTGAAAGTATAGCAAATACCTTCATCCGTAATTATTTTTGAAAAAAGCGGTTCGCAAGTGCCGAGAACGTTTTTCCACTTGCAAAATGGATAGATTTGATTAAAATTAGGGGCGACTTTTTCCAAAAGTTCAATAACGTCTGAACGAATCTGAAAAGGCTCAAAGTGGGTTTCCTCAATTAAATAGGCTTCGCAAACCTGCAGCAAGGCATTCATTCTGTCGAATCTAAAATACATTTACTAGCCTCTTAGGCCTTCAAGATTATTATTCTTACTTACTCGTCACTGCTTATTTCCGCGGGTCTCATAAAGCTTCCATTGCTTTCTGCGGACGCCATAATCGTCCAGTACATTTGTGTGAAATTGAAAACTCTTTGCTGGGTTTTAGTTTCGGGACAAATTGTCACAGCGGGGAATGGAATCTCCCAAATTGGTGTTGATTTTTCGGAGAAACTGACAATTACCGGAGTGTCATTCCACTTTCGCCACGTTTTGTTAATTAGATTCGAACAGGCGAATATAGATATAATTATTATAAATATCCAAAAAATCCTGCAATAAATGGTATTTTACACTGAACAAATTCGTTTACATTTACTTGCCTCTCCCAGCAAGGGCGTCCGATTTCACCCAGGTACTGTAGTCCATGGATTGTAGTCTTGCAGCAGTATTCTCGGAATATAGTAACCATTGCTCGCCATTTGGTTCTGTAGTTGCCTGCAACACTTATCTCAGAATCTTTCGGAGTACTGGCCAAAGAAAATGACGCGACTTGTTTAGATTTATCAGATACGTTGAGAGGCAGGTTGTATGAATACTTGCTTTAAAATAATAAACAATTTGTATTTTAAGCAATTAGGTGTAACCCTTGGAAATTACTAACCATTTGCCCATCTTAATTGCACGTCCCGACTGTCGGGCTATTACCAATGCACTAAGAACGTATTTGGATTCAACTGCGTTTTTAACTTAACCTATTAAATTGCCTACATTTGTTTGCGAAATAATTTCTCAGTGGGAATGATAGCCAGCGCTGTCAGAGTAAGCGGTTAATTCTTTATATAAAACTATCTATTGCCCGCGGCTTTGTTCGTGTGAACTTTTAAGTATGGCACAAATCACTGGAAAACTCAAGCAAGAAAGAATTATTAAAATTAGTTTACTACATAACTCTGTCGGCTCAAGGGATATCTACTTCTATCTATATTTCAAACGACTATAGTTCTTACTTTTACTTCAGGATATTTTAGTTTATTAATGCAACTTTGTATGTATAATTAGAAACCAAGTAAAAAATGTATTAAGCGCTTGTCTTAAGAAGGGTTGATATATTGTAACTACTTTAGATTTTGAATAATCACGGCCGAATCTCTTCACATGAGCTAATCCTGCTTCGTGAGAATGTAGTAAGTAAGGAACTCATGAGGAATTTTTTTTCAAATCTTTATTCTAATGTGTGTATGCTGAACAACAATGATGTCATTATAACTACGCATTTCGTTTTCTCTAGTGCATAGTCATTTTTGACAATAAGTTCGAATGGTGAGGATCGCAATATTGCTTTGATTTAATTGATATTTTAATTTTAATTTATTTTTACCAAGGAAGGCATCCCGACGTGTCACCGCCGATTTTGTTGCGACTGAAATATGTTATTCTACATCACATCGGATAAGCCTTTTTTGGGAGTAAAATGGACCCCTAAAGATAACCATCTTAAGAGACAGTGTGGAGGTTTTATATACTTATAGTAAAATTTTTTCAAACGATCAAGTGGGTACTAATCTACATGAAAAGTGATGAAAAATGCATATAAGTGCACATTCAATTTTAAAAAATTTAAATTAAATTAAATTAAAAAAATTTTTAAAAGTTTTAAAATGCTTGAAAATAATAAATAATAGCTGGGGTAACCGGTTTCACTTAGCGTTGGGGAAATACTAACTTATTAAACAGTTCTCAAATGTTTCAGTTTGTTTTATCCTTGGAATTGTTTCAACCCGAGAACCCCTTTATGGATCCGTCATCTTGAATCTCCAAATCTTAATTATATTCAAAATTAGTGGCCTTAAAATAATCATTGTACCAATTTTCATTAAAACCCGTTGAAATCGAGAAGTTTTGGTCGCTATGTTGGATCCGCCGTCTTGGATCTAAAAATGTTGATAATATTCAAAATTACTGGCCCCAAAAAATTAGTACTAATTTCCATTCAAATCCGTTGAAGTCGAGAAAAATTTGATACTGGATCTGCCATTTTGGGCTTAGACATTTTGATAATATTCAAAATTAGTGGCCTTAGAATAATCATTGTACTAATTTTCATTAAAATCCGTTGTAATCGAGACATTTACGTCGCTATCTTGGATTTGTATATTTTGATAACATTCAAAATCAGTGGCCTCAAAATAAAACTGGTCGACACCAATTTTGTCACAGATTAAGCGTTATATCACTTCTGTAGGATTTTTTCCGTAGATTACAAATTCGCAAACGAAAATGTCCTATCACGTCACGTTTTTGAAAAAAATAGGTTTGAAAAGTACACAATACCGTTTTTTGGCCATTTTTGCAAATTAATTAAAAAATAACGAATTGTTGTAGGAGATTGTAAAGTAGCTCAAATAAAAGTATGAACTTTATATATATTATATTAAATACGAGAGGTTTTAATACTTTTCGAAATATTCTGTGGCATTCACTTTTTTCCATAAACCTATAACATCATACAATAGATAGTGAATGAAGATCACTTGCTTGGGTACGCTCATGAAAATCGTATAACTTAAGGATGTTGAAGGATTCAGGCTCTCTTTTGAGTCATGTTACGAGCTTTTTCCACTTTTCGTTATTTTTTAATAAATTTTTAAAAGTGGCTATAATACAGAATTTTATACTTTTCAAACCTATTTTTTTCAAAAATGTGACGCGATAGGAAATTGGTGTTTGCAAATTAGTAATCTACGGGAAAAATCCTATAGAAATGATATATGACTTGTTCTGTTACAAATTAAAAATTAGATTTTGTCGACCATTGTAATTATTGTACTAACTTTCATTAAAATCCATTGAAATCGAGAAATATTGGTCGCCATATTGGGTCCGCCATTTTGGATTTGTAAATGTTGATAACATTCAAAATCAGTGACCACAAGATAACCACTGTGGGTGTCACAAAAGTATGGAAACAGTAAAATCACTTTCGGAATATGCATTTTGGGAAAAAATGTTTCACACAGAAGTTTTAGGATTTTCTCCTGGCTATTCGCCGGTGATCTTGGATTTTATCTAGACCTTGACCTTCAATCAAGGTCATTCCAGGGTCAAGGACATGTTTTAAATGGAAACCTCTATTTTTTATTGCGGGTTTGGGAAGAGCGAGACATTTTATGTTCAATATGATATTGACCTTCAAGGTCATATCAAGGTCAACATCATTTTTTTATATCAGAACTATTATTTTTCTCGCTGAGGTAGAAAGGACGTAAAATTAAAAGTACGAATATAACCACAACCATGCTATTGGCTATGAACCAGTCTTTGAAAGCCATTTTGACGTTGATTCATGTAAAGATGCTGAGAGGCTCATAGTATATTGCTAATTTTAAATGAAATTCAATGAAATTAGCGAGAAAATGGCAAGGAAACACTAAGAACATTGTCATTTCTATAAATTTTAATTCTAAAAAAAAGCGCATAAAATCCGCAAGTGTTTTTCACTACTCCTTATAAAGTTAACTATAAAATACAATATAAATCTCGACATCGGCAAACAGCGCTAACATTTAACATTTTTAACATTGTTTATAAAGTGAATAAAACCGTATATTTTGCTATTTAAAAATGTGAAAGTTTTTGCCAGGGTTCTCTTTTTAACTGTTAATTGTATTGGAATATTATATTATTTTAATCGAATTTTTTTGTTAAAAGGGAGTTTTACAGAAATAAGTGTAAAATAAGGTTAAGTTTTCAAGTAATTATTTTTATTCTTTTTTTGTACTCGAGAACTGTAATATTGAGTTTTTACTTGCTAAACATAACAATCTCAAAGTTGTAATGGTTAATTAAAAAATAAACCTAATAAGCTTGGGTTTTGCTGTGACAAAGAAAAACTACTTTTCAAAATATTAATTTTAAAATTTAAAAAAAATATTATATATAAAAATATTTGGTATCGTAGTTAGTTTGGTTTATACTCAGTATTATGTACAAAAAATTTCATAGAAATATGTCAACAAACAAAAAAGTTAGAGATTTATGACACGAAAAACGCCCGCTGGGCCTACTGCGCGTTGTCTGCGTTACCGATTAACCTTATCTCCTCGGACATGACTAGGACCCCCTTTTCCATGATCAATCTCTGCGCCGGCCATTCTCTGTTTCATATACTAGAGATCGGCCACGTAGGTAGTCCCAATGAGGAACCTTGAACGTCCCCAGTATCTATCAACCCACCTTGCCGAGGTGGACGCGTTCTTCACACCAAGGCTGACAAGGACGACCAACCGGCGCGTGGGAGAAAATTATATGATAACAGCATATATTTTTTTTTATTTTATTGCTTTTCGAGAACTATTAGTGATATTAATTCATAACTGTCAGACTGTTTCACCATTGTTAACACCATGCCTGGTTCTGATTTATAAATAAATAAAAAATCATTTGTAACTATATTAATTTGAGCAAAGCTGAAATTTGAATTATTTTTTTTTTTTACATTCTAATTTTATTTCTTCGCATTACGGAATACTTAAACGCCTCCTTAAAACTATGGTAAATATGGTCGTAGGAAATCACGAGGGGTATATTAACATCAATCAAGTACGATGTACGATATCCTGAGTTGCTCATTATCAAAAGCTATGCTCGGCTTTCACGTTGTAATAGGATGTTATTAAACACAGGCCTTTTAAATTATTGGAAAAATTCGAAGAATATTAGTTAGCATTTCAAAATCTTCATACTGATTGCGAAGAAACACTTGAACATGCATTTGTAATCTTATAGAAGTTTGTCTTTAATATGTGTGGAGTTAATAACGTTAACGATGTTAGATCTTATTTATATTTAAAAACTTATGAAGGTCAATAACCATTTTGAAGAAAAGATCGAAATTTCGATTCATCAAATCTTGTCAAGCAGAATTTCGACAGCATTTATTATTTATGACACTACATTTTGGAGAAATGCTCACATGAAAAATTCTTCTTCATTATTATGATTATTAAGATTGTGGTTAGACCATCGACGCTGACAAATATGATTTCGTCTGGTTTCTTGGTCATCAATATCCATCATCAGTTCTTGATTTTATCGTTGTAATATTTTACCTGTATAGCCGCAACGTCTACTGCCAGCCGGACCGTCCGCATACCTGGCTCGGAAGGGAATATAAAAAAATAAGCCTTGCTAAAATCAAGTGATTGTTTTCGTTGAGGAAGAGCAGTTCCCTCGGACTCATGTGATCCGAGGCTACTCTCCTCGGCACAAACGAGAAGGTGCAACAATTGATGTCCAAAGTGCCTTCACAACCGTGCTGTGGAAGGTGCTGCAAAGGTTGACACATGGTCAACTGCTACATTTGGTCATTACCATTGATGATGCGTCGATGGCAATTCTGACTAAAATTAAAGGTTAAAGGTTCAACCACCTGAAGCTTATCCTCAAGGGTGCCACCAAGAATCAAGCGGTAACTGGGGCTAGCAGTGAACCAGAAGGAAAGAGACCAGTATCTGTGAACTCTTAAGTGGTTGCTGCAATTGGCGCTAGAGGCGGTGGCATACCAGCTGGAGGGTCAGTGGATATTGTTTCCACTGTTAAACCCTTAACTAGTCGAGCCATTGGACAGGCTGCTGTTGCGACTGTTAAGTTCTCGAGGTAGTGTCTCCCCAGCTGGAGGGTCAGTGGATGTTGTTGTCAATGTCGGACCCTCAACTAGTCGAGCCACAGAGCAGGCTACAACTACGACTATCAAGTCGGCCCCCAAGATGACGACCACTGGGCCGTCTTCAAGCAATGCTACCAGGGTGGTGGTAAAACAGCAAAGGCCACCGGTGGGTCAACTGTATAACCCCTTCAGGGTGGCAGAAACAAGGGGCCCCGACGAGCTAAGGCAGCTAGACTCGTCAAGAGGTCCCTCTGGAAAGAGGAACAATGAAGTAAACAATGAATGAGGGTGCTCCAGGCGAATCTGTACCATGCCTGTTTGCACTGTGTCCTACAAAAACTGTTTAAAATATTCTGCGCCAGTTTCGATGCATGCAAGTAGCCTTCGTCTTATTTCGCGTTTGAGGTCTATGGTAGCCAGTCTCTCCCGTATTTTCGTGGCTGCAGTCCCAATCCTGGTAACTAATTCTTCTCTGGTGTTGATTGGTCTTGAGTAAACTTCATCTTTCATCATTCCCCATAAGAAAAAGTACAGTGGAGTAAGGTCCAGTAAGTGACCTAGCAGGCCAAGGAATCGGTCCACCTCGTCCAATACAGCGCTCTGGGTAATGTTCATTCAACCTTGCCCTAACAATGTTCCCAGTATGCGCAGGTGCTCCGTCGTGCTGTAAATACATTGCGCTTCTGTTGGCCAGGGGGATGTCCTCCAACAGAACCGGAAGGGTATTCTCCAAAAAGTCCGAATATATGTAGTTGACTATTCAGCACTTGGGGCAAGATGAAGGGTTCTATCAACTGGTTGCCGATGATGCCAGCCCAGACATTGACACTAAATCTTTGCTGGAAGGACCGACACCTTGTCTTATGTGGGTTCACATTTGACCAGGTGTGGAGGTTGTGGAAGTTTGTGATGCCATCCCCGGTGAATTGCGATTCATCCGTCTACATAATTCTTCTGTTTTCGATGTCAGACTCGAGCAGCCAAGTGCAGAATTGCAATCGTCTTTCGGAATCTCCTTCCTGTAGTGCTTGGACCGGGATATGGTGGTATGGATGTAGTCCCTCTCGGCTCACAACTGTTCAAGCTCTGCCTGAAGGCAACCCTTACCGTCGTGCAGCCTGCCTGATGCTTATTTCAGGGCTGTTCCTGACGATGTTGAGAATTTGTTGGTCGGTGTCCGCTGAATCGGCCGATGTTCCTGATAGCGTTTCTGCTCTGGGGGCGGTTACACTTCCGGTTTCGTTTAACTTTCTGAAAGTCATTGAAAATACCCTTCTGTCGGGTACACGCCGAATCGGGAATCTCCTTTGGTATTCCCGTACGGCCTCACTATCATTTCCGTCTACTAAACCGTTCACGTAAATTATATCGGCATACTCTTCAACACTGAATTCTGCCATTTTATCTTAATTTTTTCTATTAAACACCCATTCTTACGCTTGCTTCTTCAACTATGGTCAATGTCCTTTCAAACTTACCCATTTTTATACCATAATTCATAATAGGTATTAAAAACGGAGCGTCAGGATACTTAGGAGTCAATACTGGATATAATAAACTAATAACGCTATTTAACGAGATTACATTTATCATTTTATTACTGTTTTGCTGAAATAATAAAAATGTATTACTTGTGTTTGGTAAACAAACATTTCCGAACTTGCTGGCATAAAAATTGTTTACTTAACGACTTTTGCCATTATGGTGCAATAAAGTAATTAGGTACCTGTGAGGATGTTTTAATTTTAGGACTTTTGCAACCCCTTTCTACCTGGGCATGTTGCACCTTTTTGGAAAGGTAATTAGATAGGCAACTTAAAAAAAATAAAAAGTAGGTATGTTAATAACATGAGTTTCGGAGAAAAGTGGGGCGAAAGGTGAAAAATCGTGAAATAAAAGTTAATTTTTTCAACTTCCAGGGGTGATTGTGGCCAAGGGGTTGGGGATAGGGGGGTGCTGATGACCTTTTTTGAAAGGGCTTCGAAATAGTGATTTTTTGAGATCGGCTTGGGATCGCTGCGATGCGTAGAAAAAAGGATTAAAATACAAGAGCGGTTCCCATATAAGGCAAAATCCTGATTTACGAATCACCCTGTAACTACCGAACGGTGCGAGATACCCCCCCTCCCCCACCCATACGATTTTTTGCTTTTCTCGGTCTGACCTTTCACCTCCTGCAATATTTCCCTCCCACCTCTGAACACCCTGAGGTAGAAACTAGTAGAATCAAAACTATGGAATTGTGCTTGAATGTTTTATTGTACAAAATGCGTGTGACGCTCACAAAACTTGAACCCAGAATGATGACCATGAGGATGCGTGAAATTAAAATTAACAGTGCGCCTAACGGTAAGCTAAGACTGCGAGCAAATCTGTGATAATTACATATAGTATATAAGCGTGAATGTAGTGAGTGAAACAAGGAGTGTTACCAGTTACAAAGTTAATGAAACAAGAGAATAGCAAACTAAAATAAGATTCTCAAACATACTCCCCCCGTTAAGAGGACTCTTAACTAACGTTTGCCGGCAGTTTACATAATTTATGTATAGGTCTTTTAATTGCACCATGAGTAGTTCTGAGCGTAACCACGCGTATCAATCCATCTTGGCCAGGATGTGCTGCGGTAACTCGCCCCAATCGCCATTGCGATGGAGGGAGGTTATTGTCCTTGATAACCACCATGTCGTTGATCTTCAAATTGTCGTCTACCTTTTGCCACTTAGGTCTTCTCTGTAGGGTAGAGAGGTACTCGAGATGCCATCGCTTCCAAAAATGTTGGTGGAAATGTTGTAACAAGCGCCAGCGCCTCTGCAAGGGTACCTTTTCGTCGCCTGTTGGGACTTCCGGCAGTGTTGTTAAAGGTTGGCTCACTAAAAAATGAGCTGGAGTTAGGGCATCTAAACAGCTGGGGTCATCATTGAGCGGTGTCAAGGGCCGTGAATTAAGGAGCCCTTCAATTTGTACTAGCAAGGTGTTCATCTCCTCGTAGGTAAGTCTTGTCTCGCCTATGATTCCCTTGAGAAGGCTCTTGACTGATCGGACGCCAGACTCCCAAATTCCTCCAAAGTGGGGAGCTGCAGGGGGATTGAAATGCCACGAGATTTTCCTAAATGAGAGGAAATGACAGGTTAGTGTATCTTGATAAATAGCTTGTAATTGTTGGTATATTTCTTTCAGCTGTCTGTTAGCACCAATAAAGTTGGTACCATTGTCACTGTACATATTAGCTGGGATCCCTCTTCGTGAAGTGAAGCGCTTGAGTGACGCTATAAAAGTTTCAGAAGTCAGGTCTCCAATGAGCTCAAGGTGAAGTGCTCGGGTGCTGAAGCATACAAAAACCACCAGATATGCCTTTGTAGTAGGTGCTCCTCTTCCTCTACGCGAGAGCAATGTAAAGGGACCAGCACAGTCCACGCCGACATTTTCGAAGGCTCTATACGCTCCTACCCGTTTGGAAGGAAGATTCGCCATCAGCTGAGTTGATGTAGCGGCTCGGGTTTTGACGCAAATAAAACATTTATTGATGTGAGACTTCACCATGTTCCGACAGGAAAGAATCCAATATTCTTGACGAATTATGTTCATTAACAATGATGTACCGGCATGCAGATGCTTCTCATGAAGATGCTCAATCAAACGTCGAACAAAGATGTGGTCCTTCGGCAATATTGCAGGATGTTTTGATGTGAATGGTAGGGTAGAATTATGTAGGCGTCCACCAACTCGAAGGATGCCACTGGTATCCAGAAAGGGGCTGGGGGTTAAGAGTCGGCTTGATGTATATATTTTCGACTTGGATCTCAAGGCCGCGATCTCCGCAGAAAAGGAATCCCTCTGGACCCATAAAATACAGCTTTGAAAGGCTGACTTCATAGCAGCTGCATTGACTTCAGATCTGCTGTCCCTTTGCCCAGACCTCCTGCAATTTTGACAAAACTGAAAACACCTAGCCAAAATGCAAATGATCCTGCCTAAAGAGGAATAATTTTGAAATAATTCCGGAAGTGTGTCATTGCTGGCTTCGCAAATTAAAACTTCTACATGGCTCTTCCTTTGTTCTTCATTTATAATATTCTGATCTGCTGCAAATGACTCCCTTACTTCGTTTTTCCAGTCGGTTCTCAGAAATGTCGGGCCATCCCACCATAATGAAGATTGCACCAGTTCTGATGATAGTAAACCTCGGGACGCAAGATCCGCAGGATTTTGAGCAGAGCGTACATGATTCCACTGGGATCTTGGAAGTATTGTCAGAATAGTCGATGTTCGATTTCCTACGAAGCTTTTCCATTTGCGAGGATGTGATGACAACCATGATTACACAACCGTTGAGTCAGTCCATGCAAAGCAGTTACAATCAAGTACATTTAATTCAGATTTTACGAAGGCCATAAGATTGGCCAGCAGAGTAGCTCCGCATAATTCTAGTCGTCGAGTAGAAATCTGCTTAATGGGTGAAACTCTTGTCTTCGAAGCTACGATGTTGATAAAAACGCTTTGATCCTGATTTATGTTCCGACAATAGATTACGGCAGCGTAAGCGTCATCGGATGCATCTGAGAACCCGTGCAACTCTAGTTGTTCTCCGTGAAGTGAAATCCATCGAGGTATGCGCAGACTCTGAAGATGATGTAGATCATTTCGCAGCTTAAACCATGCATTTTCGATACCATCGCAGGTGTCATCCCAGTCACATCTTTGAAGCCACAATTTCTGGAGAAGAATTTTGAAGGTGATCGTGATGGGTGAGATGAGTCCTAAGGGGTCGAATATACGACTTGACTCCGACAAAATAGTTCGCTTAGTTGCAAGCTGCGATTTTGAGAGATTTACCTCATACGTGAAGCAGTCAGTGTCTGGCAACCACTTCAATCCAAGTACCTTTACGCTCTCAGTATGTTCATCTATTGTCAAAGCCATAGAAGAGTTCTCTGACGATATAGCATCAAGAAACTGCCCTGAACTTGATGACCATTTCCGCAGCGCAAAACCTCTCAACTGAAGTAATTTATTTAGTTGTTGATATAGATCTAATGCTTCAGTTTCTGTGGCAGCTCCCCCCATCAAATCATCCACGTAAAAGTTGTTCTTTATAGCATTTTCAGCTAGAGGGTATTGCCCTTGGAATTCAACCGTGGTTTGTTTTAAGGCCCGAGTTGCAAGAAATGGTGCTGCTCTGGTTCCGTAGGTGACTGTTGTCAATTGCAAATGTTGAATAGGCTGGTGTGGGTTTTCTCTCCAAAGTATTTTTTGGTATCTTCTATCCTCCGGGTGAACAAGAATTTGTCGGAACATCTTCTCAATATCCGCTACGATTGCAATCTTAAATGCTCTAAATGACAATAGGATAGGGAGAATGTCCCGTTGCACCTTGGGTCCTACTAGTTGCCTGTCATTTAGTGAGATGCCTGAAGATGTTACTGCGGATCCATTAAATACCACTCTCAATTTAGTTGTGGTACTTGATGGCTTAAGAACCGCATGATGAGGTAGGTATGCATGTTCTTCCTTTGACATACTATCAGAGGCATTTTCGAGATGTCCTAACTCTTTATATTCCTTCATAAACCGTAAGTATTCATCTCGGAGGTATTTATTGTGTTCAAATCTTCTTTCCAATGACTTGAGACAAGAAGTTGCGAGTTCAATTGAGGAGCCTAAAACATGAGTGGAGTCCTTGAATGGAAGTCTTACTAAATAGCGATTAGTTTTTGAGTCAACGAGGGTAGTGGATGAAAATAAGTTCTCACAGAAGCTTTACTCTTCTGTATAATTCTGTGTAATTTGCGGTAATTCTTCTAACTGCCAAAATTTGCGCAAAGTGGAGTCAATTTCGACAATATTGGAATGCAGAGATACAGCGGTATGTGGTTCTTGGCTTGTTGATACGATTCCTGAGACAACATAACCAAAGATGGTGTTTTGGAGTACTGGGTATTCAGGAGACACGAAATGATGACCATCCTTCAATATGCTCATGAAATGGTCTGCGCCCAGAAGAATATCGATTTTCCGCGAATTATTAAAAGATGGATCAGCCAAGGTATAACCATTGAGAAAGGTCCAGTCCTTTACTGTGAAACTGGATGCTGGTTGAGGTGCAGTAAGTTTATCAAGTATGAATGCCTGAACAGATATTTCATTTTGCGAGTTGTGCCGTGAAATAAGAGAAAGTTGTACCCTCCCTCTTGTAGTACATGTTTTTATAGCTGCTAGTCCGCTGACTATTATCCTTGCCCTCTCCCTTGGCAGGTTTAACCGTTGAAAGCAATCTTCTGAAATAAAAGATGCTTGAGGGCCTGAATCCTGTAGAAGTGTACATGGTTGCAGTGCGCCAGCTGAATTACGAACGTAGACTAGCGCAGTTGGTAATAACGTAATGTTACTTGATTGATTTTTGAAGCTTGTATACGAGTTTAATTGTTGGTTAGTAAGGGGAGGTGTGAAAGCCGGAGTGACTGGATTTAGACTGCGTGTAACTGGTTGTGATGTATCGGAAGTGGTTGCTTCTGATTGCGGAGGATGATGACTAATTCCAGTTTCCCCGAGATGTAAACTCGAGTGATGTGGTTGCTTACAAAAGTGACATCGTATTTTCGACTTGCAATTGCGAGCTGAGTGTCGCTTACTAAGGCAATTAAAGCATAGTGATTTCTGATTTACATAGCTTCTTCTTGCTGCTATGTCCAGGCCCTTGAACTGGGGACACTTAAATAGTTGATGCTATAGGAGAGAGCTTTCTCCTATATAATAGAATTCACCTTTCTTCTATATAATAGAATTCACCTTTTCTATTTTTTTTTTTTTTTACTTTATTATTTAAATAACAGCGAATTGAATTAAATAACACTGTTAATTATTAGTTTTATTTGAATAATGAATATTTTCCAATATTTTATATAAATATTTTTTATTTATAAAAATGAACTTAATTCATTTAATGTCAGTGAAGAACTTAAATATTTTTGTACAAACAAAAATTATTAAAAAATTACAAAAGCTACTTCAACTACACTAACTAGATTTCTTTAAATTAAATTCACTACAGTTACAATTTTCAAAGTTTATCTACTTTTACATTTACCTCATATTTCCATCCTTTATTTAAACTTAACCCTCAGTCACACAAGGCCTTTTCCATTTAGAATTCACAAAGGCGGGTATGGTCTACCCGTCCAGAGTTTGGACGTGAATACCGTATAGTGAAAGTATTCGTTAGCAATTTCGATGCTACTTTTTCATTTGTTTGGGATATTAACATGGGCGTAGCTAGGGGGGGGCAAGGGTGGGCAATGCCCACCCTAAAAACATCTTTGCCCACCCTAGAAAAATCGACAGTGTTGAAGAATTATAATACTTTCTAATTGCTTTTTATTTTAAGATTCAATACCAGTCCTACTTAGAAAATAGTGTCGAAATAGTCCGAGAGCTTATATGTTAGTACCAACAGTGCTCGTAACAAAATTCATGGTGTGCCTAAGCAGAACTTGTGCACAAAGGTATGAGCCTTCTACGGACGAAATTTTGGTTTGCAATTAAACCGATAGAGTAACAGCTTGAAATTATTTTTAAAATTTTTCAGTCTTACAGCCGGACCATGAAGAGAGTACGTCATTTCTTCGCTCAGACCAGCTACCTTACCACATCATTTTCCATCCTGCGCATGAGCAGAACATTCTAAATCATATGGTGGGGCAGCTAGTCTTAACGAAGAAAGAACGTACTCTCTTTTTATTTTAATCCGACTATATCTTATGCTATTATTAATACAACCTATTACAGAAGTATTTAGGGATAAAAAAAAATGATTACCCAATAAACAATTATGATTTAAAAAAATATTTTTTATTCATTTAAATATTTTACAAATTAAATATCCATACTTAATACTATAAAAAAATTAGTTATTAAATTAATAAAAACTTACATATGTAGAAACATAACATATATTAAAACGTATATATCTAGAAGCATATCATACATCAAATCATAGAAACGTTTATATTAAAATACATCATTATTACCGTCATGATCATCGTTATCATTATCGTTATGATCATCGTGATCGCAATGATAATGCTCCTCATTATCTTTATTAATTTCGATAGTTTCTTCTTCATCAATTTTTACCAAAACAATGTCTTCAACTAGAAGATGTGTTGGATCACGGTTTTTTACCAAAACGGTTGGATTTTATGAATATTAACTATCCACCCGAATTGTTCTGGTAAGAAATTGATGCAGTTTGCTTTTGTAGCATTTTGCCACATTGAAGTAACGTAAATTTTTCTTAAAATGTTTTGCTTAAGAGATTTCCAACAAGGTGGAATTTCAGTAGAATCAAATTTTTTTATATATTTTATAAAATATTCTGTGGCAGACGTTGACATGAATTTGTTTTGAAAGAGCAAGAGCGTAAAAGAAGTGATTGTCCTCTAATGCAGATCTTCCATAGAGATAAAAAAATATTGTTAATATGATAATAACTTGAGAGAACTGAAAATTAATTTCCAATCTGACAAAATTTTATAGCGCGAAGATTTTCAAATAGACAGACTAATTTCTCAATATGCTAATATTTTTTCCACTCAAAACTGAATAATTTTCAAAAAGATAACAAGACAAAATCAATGATTTTCCAAGGAAAATTTGTATAAATAAAAAAAAGTTTGTTTTACCAACAAACACATATTTTGAAATGTGCACACATCTTTCTAATAGTTTCATTAGCGACAAAAGTAATTAAACATTTGAAAATATATTTTTTGATTTAATAAAACATTGTTAATTTAACAATAGGACATTTGCCGAGGGTGTTTTTGTTTTAATTTTCTGTAAAAATAATTGTTTATTTGAAATCTTTTTTATTTTGACGATAATATATTTTCCGTTTAACAGTAGATCTATCGTTGGGTTTTTGCAAAAATTACTTTTTCAATCTGACAGTAATTTTTCTCTCAATATATGTCCTTCCCCAGGATACTATAATACATATTTTTTGCCAAATTTTTCCGAAATCTGTTCAGCCGTTTAAACGAGAAAAGGTAACAAGCAGACAGACAGAGTTACTTTCTCATTTATAATATTAGTATAGAAGTATGGATTTAGCTGTACCATTTGACTTTCAACTTTCTTAAAGAGTTAAGAAAGACACCACATGGTAATAAGGAGAGTGAAGTAACTGCATTGTTATTTATCTCTGGGCGTCAGCTATGATCGCTCATTAAATTACTGTGGTTAGTTCAGCTGGATAGCTGCCCCCCCTAGGAAAAATCCCTAGCTACGCCAATGGATATTAACCTTTCGTTCCCAACATAAAAAATATTAATTGTAAAAATTACACAGCAATAAACAAAAAAAAAAAAAAAAAAATTTCAGAAAAACATTTTTTTTTCAAAAAATTATAAAACATATCAAGTACGATTTTTAAAAAGTATAAACCAACAATCCTTGTAAACAAATGTTCGAACTATCATAAAAACAGCACGACTTAGTATTTTACTCCAAAAACGATATTTTTTTTGTAATTTGAAAATGAGCAATTTTCCAAAGAAGTGGAAGAGCAAATTACAAGGCAATTTCAACCGCATTCCTTCGTGCACGGGTTTCCATACTAAAAGCAAGGATTTATTATAGTTTAATAGTTCAAGAAACACCAACTTAAATTGTTTTACATAAAAAATTATGTCTTCATACTTTAGAAATAGGCCTCCATATACGAATTTACTATCCTTAAACTGTCACAGAAAACACGCATCTTGCTCATTTTTTGATCGCTAGAAAGAAAAAAAAATGATAAAATATTATTTGTATACTAAAAATATACATCAAAAGTTGATGTAATTGCTCTTTTGTACGCATTTTTACTTACTTGTCAAATTTTGATTATCGACGTTTTCTAACGAATTCACACATGGCGGGTATAAAATACCCAGACCAATATTCGGACAAATTAAACAGTATGCTAGGTGACACTAATAACTTTGACGAAGCACTAATTAGGTACTTTGGTACCTCTACTTTTTTTACGCATGCGCTTTAGACATGTACCCCTTCCCCCTGGAAAGTGCTACGCGTTTCTAAAAGGCTCTGGGTATGGTATACCCGACCTTTGTGACTGAGGGTTAATATTAAATATACAAACCGAATTTATTAAAACTTTTTATATCGAAGAAAACAATCACCACATGACAATTAAAAATAAAGTTTTTCATGTGGAGATTATTGAATTTTAAATTGAGCTTTTCAAAATCTCAGACAACCACCACAATGCGCTTGAAGGCATTTTATACATCGAGGTGTTGTTTCTAGATGCAAGTTGCGAATTGGCTGAGTGGAGTTCTGTTTTTTACTAACTGGTTCACACGCTTCTAACGCGTCACAACGTTTGTTGAGGAATTCAAGAAACTGATCGAATGACGGAAAATCTTCACTGGTTGTCTCCTCAGCCCAAATTCGACGTGTTTCTGGGTCGGTTTTGTTCAGCATCAAATGTATAAGCCAGGGGTCACGACTAGGCGCTTCCCTTCCCAAGGCTTTTACGCCACGAATCAACTCATCGGAAGTATCAGATAAGCGTCTTAGTGCTGCAGCAGAGATTTGTGGACAGCTTGGTTGGCCGATAAATGCAGTCATGTAAGCAGTTAAAATTTGCTTCTTTTTGTCATATCGCTTAACAAGCTTGGACCAAGCTTCTGGATAACTTGTTTGCGTAATGGGAAGATGTTTAATGAGAGATGACGCTTCACCTTGCAACAATCCTTTTAAATATTGTAGCTTATGTACTGCAGACAAGTCCCTTTTCGAATCAATGCATGTTTCAAACAAGTCCTTAAAGGACGGCCAGTCCTTATAGTCTCCACTAAAGCTTGGAATATTGACCTTAGGGAGTTTGACTTGTGAGGGGGATGTTGAAGGAAAACCGTCAAAAAATGTTTGTTGTTGTTCAATTAAACATTTCATCGTTGTATTCAACTCATCCTGTTGCTTTGGAGATTTCATCCCATTATCAGTTGATCGGGCGGCAATGTGTCTACGCAGAGACACCTTAATATCTAGGTATTTATCTTCAAACGCGCTGTATTCGGAATCCACGTCCTCTAATACTAGTTTATCATCTACGAGTTTAAATTCCTTTTCAAGCGATTCTAACTTTTCAAGCCGTGCACTAATCTCTTCGACAGTCTTTTCTTCTGTAATATTATCAGCAAAGTTTTTTAATTTAGTTAACGAGCCTTTAATTCTACCTCTTTCTACCTTTAACAGTGCAATGTCAGACATTTTCACGGATTTGATCAAACACGCGCAAATAGTTCACTGTATATGAGATGTATCAACTTCACACAGTCACACGAGAGGATAAATCTTTCAATGTATGTAAGGTATATTAAGAGTTCCCTATATAGATTAAAGATTCCGTTCCAGTATACCGCTAGAATTCTAATTTTAATTGCCGTTATTATTCACTTTTGAGGCGATAATTAGTATCCTGTAACTGTATCTTTTAATAGTTCACTCAATATTTTACATCTTATAAATCTTCCCCTTTTACTATTTAATGTCCGATAGCCGATACAATTCCCCCTTTAAATGAGCTTTTAACAATTAATCTCGCGAAAATGTTCATAATTCGCACTGCGTAATGATTGCACATGTGAAATATTAGTTCGAATAATTTATTATAATAATTGAGGAATTTAATCAATATAATGCAAAAGAGGTACTCATCCGTCTCCGTGTGCTCAACTGGCTGATTATTCGATGAATCTAGATGATCACTGCGCTGTAATTCGTTGATTCACTTGATGATCATGAATGCACTTTCTAAACTATTCTTAGGATTAAATTGTTTTCTGATTCTAATGTCCCGGGTTTCGGCACCAAAAATAGTGAGGTAGAAACTAGTAGAATCAAAACTATGGAATTGTGCTTGAATGTTTTATTGTACAAAATGCGTGTGACGCTCACAAAACTTGAACCCAGAATGATGACCATGAGGATGCGTGAAATTAAAATTAACAGTGCGCCTAACGGTAAGCTAAGACTGCGAGCAAATCTGTGATAATTACATATAGTATACAGGGTGTTCAGAGGTGGGAGGTCAATACTGAAGGGGGTGAAAGGTCAGACCGAGACAAGCAAAAAATCGTATGGGTGGGGGGGGGGCATCTTGCACCGTTTGGCAGTTACAGGGTGATTCGTAAATCAGGATTTTGCCTTATATGGGAACCGCTCTTGTATTTTTATCTTTTTTTCTACGCATCGCAGCGGCCCCAAACTGATTTCAAAAAATCACTATGTGGAAGCCCTTTCCAAAAAAGTTTACACCACCCCCCTATCCCCAACCCCTTGGCCACAATCCCCCCTGGAAGTTGAAAAAATTAACTTTTATTTCACGATTTTTCACCTTTCGCCCCACTTTTCTCCGAAATTCATGTTATTAACATACCTACTTTTTATTTTTTTTAAGTTGCCTATCTAATTACCTTTCCAAAAAGGTGCAACATGGCCAGGTAGGAAAAGGATACGAAAATTTATTTACAAAAATCCTTTTACAGAATATCATGACAATTCGAATTTTTAAGAAATTATACTTAAGTTAACTAAAAAATACATTTTGTTCGCTTAAAAACTAATTACAATTAAAACGTTTGTCCTTTAAAAGCTGTTCAAAATGTTCTCCGCTAGTTTCGATGCATGCAAGTAGCCTTCGTTTTATTTCACGTTTGAGGTCTATGGTAGCCAGCCTCTCCCGTATTTTCGTGGCTGCAGTCCCAATCCTGGTAACTAATTCTTGTCTGGTGTTGATTTTTCTTGAGTAAACATCATCTTTCATCATTCCCTATAAGAAAAAGTCCAGTGGAGTAAGGTCCGGTGACCTAGCAGGCCAAGGAATCGGTCCACCTCGTCCAATCCAGCGTTCTGGGTAAAGTTCATTCAACGTTGCCCTAACAATGTTCCCAGTATGCGCAGGTGCTCCGTCGAGCTGTAAATAAATTGCGCTTCTGGTGGCCAGGGGGATGTCCTTCAACAGATCCGGAAGGGTATTCTCCAAAAAGTCCGAATATAGCTGACTATTCAGCACTTGGGGCAAGATGAAGGGTCCTATCAACTGGTTGCCGATGATGCCAGCCCAGAAATTGACACTAAATCTTTGCTGGAAGGACCGACACCTTGTCTTATGTGGGTTCACATTTGACCAGGTGTGGAGGTTGTGGAAGTTTGTGATGCCATCCCGCGTGAATTGCGATTCATCCGTCCACAGAATTCGGTCTAGAAACCTTCTGTTTTCGATGTCAGACTCGAACAGCCAAGTGCAAATTGCAATCGTCTTTCGGAATCTCCTTCCCGCAGTGCTTGGACCGGGATATGGTGGTATGGATGTAGTCCCTCTCGGTTCACAACGGTCCAAGCTCTCCCTGAAGACAATCCTGACCTTCGTGCGACCTCCCTGATGCTTATTACAGGGCTGTTTCTGACGATGTTGAGGATTTGTTGGTCGGGGTCCGCTGAATCGGCCGATTTTCCTGCGCGCGTTTCTGCTCTGGGGGCGGTTAGACTTCCGGTTTCTTTTGACCTTCTGAAAGTCCTTCAAAATACCCTTCTGTCGGGTACACGTCGATTCGGGAATCTCCTTTGGTATTGTCGTAAGGCCTCACTATCATTTCCTTCTACTAAACCGTACCCGTAAATTATATCGGCATACTCGTCAACACTGCATTCTGCCATTTTATCTTAATTTTTTCTATCAAACACCCGGTTTAATCGCTTGATTCTTCAACTGTGGTCAATGTCCTTTCAAACTTACCCATTTTTATACCATAATTCATAGGAGGTATTAGAAACGGAGCGTCAGGATACTTAAGAGTCAATACTGGATATAATAAACTAATAACGCTATTTAACGATATTACATTTATTATTTTATTACTGTTTTGCTGAAATAATAAAAATGTACTACCTTTGTTTCCAAAACAAACATTTCCGAACTTGCTGTCATAAAAATTGTTTACTTAACGACTTTTTCCATTATTGTGCAATAAAGTAATTAGGTACCTGTGCGGATGTTTTAATTTCAGGACTTTTGCAACCCTTTTCTACCTGGGCATGTTGCACCTTTTTGGAAAGGTAATTAGATAGGCAACTTAAAAAAAATAAAAAGTAGGTATGTTAATAACATGAATTTCGGAGAAAATTGGGGCGAAAGGTGAAAAATCGTGAAATAAAAGTTAATTTTTTCAACTTCCAGGGGGGATTGTGGCCAAGGGGTTGGGGATAGGGGGGTGGTGTAAACTTTTTTGGAAAGGGCTTCCACATAGTGATTTTTTGAAATCAGTTTGGGGCCGCTGCGATGCGTAGAAAAAAAGATAAAAATACAAGAGCGGTTCCCATATAAGGCAAAATCCTGATTTACGAATCACCCTGTAACTGCCAAACGGTGCGAGATGCCCCCCCCCCCCCCCCCCCCCCCCACCCATACGATTTTTTGCTTGTCTCGGTCTGACCTTTCACCCCCTTCAGTATTGACCTCCCACCTCTGAACACCCTGTATAAGCGTGAATGTAGTGAGTGAAACAAGGAGTGTTACCAGTTACAAAGTTAATGAAACAAGAGAATAGCAAACTAAAATAAGATTCTCAAACACACCCTCTATACATAGTCTACGAAGAAACCAGTTTGCTTACTTCTAGAAAATAATTTTTTCCATGTAAAACAGTTTAACTAATAAATCAGAAAATTAGCACATATTGTAAAATTGTTATCTAAAACATTTCTTTTGATTCTAGAACTAACAGAAAAGAAAAAAAACTTTCAAATAAATTAAGTGCACTAAGGTTCTAGATTGCAAAGAAGAAGATCATCTTAATTTAAGAACTTTGCCTTTAAAAACAAAATTTCTCAAATTCAACAAAGTTGTTGTTGAAGAAAGAAATAATTATATACTATACGTTGTATTCGTTTTTATCTGCGGTTGCTGCTACAAGTACTTCTTCTGCAATTCTGCTCTTAAAAATATTAATTAATATTTCACCATGATGTTCTTCAACACAATTAAGACATCTGTTTTAAGATCTTGGTAGTAAGAATGCGGCAACTGTACCATCTTTCGCTTTAGGGAGAAATTGCAATTGGCTCAGAGAGAAATTGCAATTGGCCTGCAATATTTCAAATTATTTTGTGCCAAATTTCTTAATTTTCTACGTAAAGCCAACAATCACGCAAGTAAGAGCGATGCGTATCAAAAGCTTCTGCCCATTCAAAGGAATCTCTAATGTATCACATTAATATACCTCGCCGCGAAGGCAGAGCTCAAATGGGTGCAAATAAACCCTCGTAAGCATGGTAATTACGCAAAATCCTAGAAGCCATTTAATTAGAGAAAAGACGGATGCATCAACTCAAACTAAAAAAGAAGAAAAAAAACTTCAAGTAAAAAGCAGACCGGAAAAACCAATGAATTTCATTAATATCTGAACAAATTTGGTTGGAGAAGTACCCGCCTATGGGCCTGGCGCTATTTATGTAACTTTTCCGAAGTTCCAAGAATTGCGACGCGATGCCGGAAGGGTGAAAACTTTTTTTTTAATTAGGTTCTTTTTAAGCAATATCCCAAATTTCTTCCTCTCCCGTCATTTTAATTACACGGAAATTTTTTACTCTGTTTGCCGTTTTTATTCGCTGTCTTATAAAAGTGTTAATTGACTTTTACGGCAATCTTATCCGCTTTTACCATTTATTCTGTAGAAGTCCTTTTTTTTACTTTTGGCGAATGAAGGTATAGAACAAGGACACTTGCTCCTATAGGATATTTTTTCCCCAAACGATATTGGTGTACAGTTTATTATATTATTATTATATATTACAGGGTGTCCAATAGGAAATTGCGAAAACTAATGGGTCACAATTTTTTAACAAATGGAAAGATCGGTAAAATGTAAATACTTTTTAATAAAGGAAAGTCGTCATTTTCATTTCATGTCCATTTTATTATAAAAAAATTAAATCTATTTAATACAAACCATTAATTTAAAAATGTAGTGAAAAACGTGAATTAATAATAATATAAATTTTTGAAATGTGAACCATCTAAATAAAAGGTATCTACCTGCATTTCTTTGAATCTTCTGTCGCCGGAGAGAAGTACAAAGGGATGTTGGAGACCAAATCCTTTCTCATGCGAAAAAGAGGAGCCGCGTTAAATCTTTTTGTTTTATTCAAGACGGAGCAGCATCTCATCACACACAAGAAGTATTTGAAGCCATCAATAAATTTTATGGTGATCGAGTTATTGGCCTAGGGTAACCACTCTTTGCTACACTGAGAGAAAATTCTAATAAAAATTACGGTGCTATCCCCTGTAATCCGGACTTAAGTGACAAGTTCCTAGAAAATTTACGAGGGAATAACAGATAAAATACGGTTGACATAGTATTTTTTACTATTCATCCAAGAATTTTTCCGAAACGTCATAGGAACTTTTACTGTACAGCACAGTAAATTTTTATGCTAAGAAAAATTTCCTGTTGATTCAAGGAAAATTTACTTAGTCTTCATGAAATTGTACTAGTTCATAAAGGAATTTTTACGGTGCCACAACGTAATTTTCTACTGAATTTAGAAGCCGAAGTACATCGGGTGTACGATCGGATTTTTTCGGAAATTGGTACGGCTTACGGGTGTTGTTCATAGTAAATTTGCTCGCTGCGTGGTCGCTTACGGAAAGTGTGTAAGTATGACATTTTTATTATTACTGCTAAACATGTGTTTCATGGAATCTTCAAATCGGAGTGCAGTCGGACAGGTCAGTTATCCGAAAGTCTTCGAAAGAGTTAGATCATATGCATTTTTTTTCACCGCGAAAGTCTTTCACAGAGAGGGTTTATATGCTTTATTATATTTTCGATTGGAATTTCTTTACAATATAAATATTTGTAGTTAATATCTTATCCTACTTTCTAATGCATTAAAATATCTACATCAAAATTTACCCAACGGTGCTTTTTTTTTTTCGTAGACGGAAATTTTACGGTGCCACAGCGTAATTAAAAGCTTTTATTTAACTTGCAATGTATGTATGTATGTTTGTTAAGGTGGAATCTTGCTACTCAATTTTGAAGCAGATATCTTCAACTGATTGAGTTCAAATTTTGTATACACGTTTAGTTTGGATGACAATACACGATAAGCTGTGTGACGTCATTCTAAATCCAATATGGCGGACCGTCCAAGATGGCGGAATAGTTATTTTTAATGCATTTCTACAATATGGGTATCAAATGAAAGGGCTTGTTGAGAGTAACTCGAAAAATACTGTGACGTCATTCTAAATCCAATATGGCGGAACATCCAAGATGGCGGAATAGTTGTTTTTTATGCAGTTCTACAATATGGGTATCGAATGAAAGGGCTTGTTGAGAGTAACTCGAAAAATAATGTGACATCATTCTAAATCCAATATGGCGGAACATCCAAGATGGCGGAATAGTTATTTTTTATGCACTTCTTCAATATGGGTATCAAATGAAAGGGCTTGCCGAGAATAATTAGAAAAATATTCTGACATCACTCTTAATCCAATATGGCGGACTTTTGAAGTTTTTTTTCCTTTCCTATAGTATGGATATTAAATGAAAGGGTTCGCTGAGAATAAAAATGCTGGAAAAACTGACAACTTAGATCTAAATAATATTATACCATCAGATATAAACAAGCCAGGAGGGCTACCTAAGGAGCTAGAAATATTTGTTGGGGCCAAGGTGATGTTGCGTTACAATTTAGATGTGTCCAAAGGTCTGGTGAATGGTGCCATTGGACATATTACAGAAATTATATGGCCCTGCTTCCGAAGAGCACAAATGTATGACACTGATATACCATCCGTCCGTATAGACTTCGGTAAAGACGGTGTTCACCTCATTCAGCCCAAGTCTGTGCAATTTCCAGCAAAATATAGTCACGGAACCGCACAACGAAGAATGCTGTCAATTGTATTATGCTGGGCTTGCACAGTACACAAAATGCAGGGTAGTACTGTCGACCACGCCGTTGTTTACTTAGGCTCGAAACTCCTTGCTGCTGGTCAAGCATACGTTGCCTTAAGTAGGGTAAAATCATTAGAAGGTCTCCTTATTGAAGAGCTAGACTGTTCGAAATTAACCGGCAAACGACCTTGCAACAATGATGCGTTGAATGAGATGAACAGACTCAGAAACCTAGCCAGCGATTACTAAAAAGTAAAAAATAAATTAAAAGCAAAAAAACCTTTTTTAAAAAAAGCTTTTATTTAAATGCACTAAAAAGAAGAAAATAACATTTTCCTTTAAAATTTTAACTATCAACTTATAGCCTCATTATACACAATTTATATGATCATAAAAGCTTGTCGCGAGGTTTGCGTAAGTACCTATAAGTATTTAATTAAACTGAAATTTAAAAAAAAATAAAATTAGCTGATTAAGTTACTCAATTAAATAGGTACTAGTTTATTTACACAAGTAAATCGCGCGACAAACTTTTATGATCATATAAATTGTGTATAATGAGGCTATAAGTTGATAGTTAAAATTTTAAAGGAAAATGTTATTTTCTTCTTTTTAGTGCATTTAAATAAAAGCTTTTTTTAAAAAAGGTTTTTTTGCTTTTAATTTTTTATCTTGTGCACATAGTACTTTTACCTATGCCTGTCACTTAAGTCCTGTTTATGGGAGAGCACCGTAATTTTTCTTTGAAAAAATCGTAAAAATTATTAGAATTTTCTCTCAGTGTAGGGGAAAATGGAATAGAACAGCCACCTTACTCGTCAGATCTCACTTAATGTGATTTCTTTTTATGGGGCAACATTAAAGATCTCTGCTATGAAAATAACCAAAAAACAGTTGAGGATTTTATTAAAGACATTGGGAAGATCGTCAATGGCATTTCAAATGAAACGTTAGAACATGTTTTTAATAGTTTGAGAAAGCATATGGATATTTGTGGCAAAGTAGATGCTAAAAATATCGAAAATATATATCATTAGTAACTAACTACTTTTTTAAATTAATTGTTTTGCATGACATAAAAATGATGACGTTCCTTTATTAAAAAGTATTTACATTTTACCGATCTCTCCATTTGTTAAAAAATTGTGACCCATTAGTTTTCGCAATTTCCTATTGGATACCCTGTATATTAGCTCCAGTGTGTACATGTTCAATGTTGCTCCCTTTTCTGCAGCGCGTATTTATCTAAATGCGTGTAATATAACGTTTCAATTAAGTTTTACTTTTCATAGTATTTTTAATTTTGTTATTACAACTTCCGTATTTATTAAAAAATTTCGAGCAAGCTTTACTTATATTATATACACTTGCCGTATCCCATCACTTGGAAATGCCGTCAAAGGGCTACGTGCAATATTGATTAAATGAATATATAATATTTTTTCTCAGTAAATGATATACCCAGGATCAAAAATGTAGTTTCACCTTCAGAAAAATCGACTTGACCGAGTGAAAGTTAATTTGAGGTCATATCCAAGGTCACGAATTGATTCCTTCTTCGGAACCCTACAATTTTTGTCTTTAACTTATTCATACACAAGGCTTCCCATATCTGAAAAATCGAAACTTTGAATCTCCATATCTCAAAAAATATTCATTTTTTAGACTTGGTGCAATGAGAACTTTTGATCAATATGATGAAAACTACGTCTCTGCAAATTTTGAGCCAATTTGACTGAAACCACTTTTACATAAGATAAATTACGGGGTCCTTTCTCGCGAATTTTCGCAGCTCTAATTTTAAATATAAAATCCAAATGCTATCTTTATATGGTAACATGAAATATGCCTGCTGTGAACTGCATTTGGAATTGAGCTCACCAACCCGGTCATATAATTTATTTATTTCTTTCATCAATCAAAGTTTACAACTTTTACAGACTACTTGATGCCAACAACAGTCAAGTTACCAGAAATCAAAATTTCGTAAAGTAAATACCGCTTAAAAGACTCTACTAGAAAAAAAATTCAGATCTTCAAATGCACAAAATGAGTTCGCTTGCCTTAAACAACAGGTGATAGGCTCATCAAGACCATCATTCAGTCTATGGTAACAAACATGGAAAAGCTCACAAGACCTAAGGTCGCGAGAAGGTGCATAAAGCTCCATTTGAGACATTATAAAATGGCAGTCAATTTGATGATTAATAACATCCCTTACAAACATTATAGCATAGTACTTTCGTCGAACATCTAACGAATGAATACCTAGTAAAAGACATCTGGATTTATAGTCAGGCGTTTATACATTACAACATTCCAACGCAATAAACCAAATCCACACTTTGTGAAACGCCTCATTCGCAACGAATGAGACACATAATAAGGTTCCCATACGATGCAACAATATTCGAGTATTGATCTTACGAATGAGAAAAATAAAGTTCTAAGGGTAAAGGGATTCGAAAAGCCCTTTGCGTTTCGACAGATAAACCCTCGTATAGAACACGACTTAGCGACAATACATATAGTCAACACGTCTGGAAAAATCAAGTTTTGCATCAAAAAAGACTCCCAGGTCTTTTTTCTCTGTTACTCTAGCAAGATGATCTGCCCCCATGGTTAAGAGAAAGTAATGGGTAAATGCTGTTGGCTTTGGAAGAGGATTTGATGAGACTATGAATAAAGGAAGTAGTTCTAGTTAAAATTCTGTCAATATGCAAAATAAGCTGAATTTCGTTGAATATAATAAATTTTTGTTTATATAATATATAGGATTTTACAGTGGCGGACACAAGACGACGACTAAACACTTTGGCATAAGGGAACTTTTGAAGCTGTTAATTTTGAATCTACTGTCATTTACTAGTAAATTCCAAATTGCAATTTTTTGTAAATGTACTAAATTATTATAAAATTGTAAATTGTCTCCATATGGTCAGAAAATTGTGGATAATACAACATATTTTTTAGAGTGTAGCATCATAATAAAACTTAATAAGGATAAAGGCGAGTTTTGGTATAGTAAGATAAAGTAAGCTAAGAAAAGGAGTTTAACCATAATGGTTCTGATACTCCTCACATAAGCTGATAGGAACAATACAGGCATTTTATTTACCGTAGAATCCCGGTCGGTTTTTACGGAGAGAAAAAACTGGTAAATTCAAGAAACCAACTTGTCAAAGGCAAGTCGGTAGCTATGTTCTCCTTAGAATTTATATCAATGGCAGAAATTGTTGTAATTTTCAATTTAACCCTTTATAGCCCCATGTGACATTTCTGTAACAAACCTCAAAAATCCCGCCAGAATACGCACCAAATGTATTTAGTTCATTCAAATCGGCGCCACTTTGCTGTCACATATTATTGAACAATGTAGTATCCATGGAAATCATCATAGACAGCGTAAACTGTTAACAGTTAATCGATTAGAATTTCGCCCGTAATTGAAAGTGACAAGTTGAAATTCGAGCAAATTTTAAATTTTACAAAAAAAATACAAAAAGTGTGTAAAATTGTGTTATTTTCTTGGAAACCTATAGATAAGTGAATGAATATGTTCCTTCCATACCAAATTAGTTTTTTTTGTTTACGTTTAACTCAATTTTACAGTAATGTTACACTCCCTTAAATGTGAAATAAATAATTAATAATACATATTTTTTTAATTTCTGAGAAATATGTATTTTTTATTTCCCTAAACCTGTCAATTTTTAACATAATTTTAATGTTTTATGATCTTGGGCTATAAAGGGTTAAAGTAAAGGGTCTAGCTGGTTAAGGAGGTGAAAAGTGCTTTTGAAAAACAAAAAGTATCCTTATACAGTGTGTCCCAAAAAAGACTGTTAAGCGGTGGTCCAGAGATAGAGCACCCCCTGGGGCACCCGAATAACCCCCATGTATGTTCTACGATTTTTCGTAGTTTACGAGTTATGAATTTTTTTTAATTTTTCACTTATTTTCGAGTTGCAAGACAATTATCGTCATACTGAAGTGAATTATTGATATAAATTCTCAATTCTTTTTCATTATTTAGCTAAATATTGTGGCATTCCAGCATAAAGATAATCTGCCTCAAAAGGCATACCATTACGGCATAAAATAAAATAGTTTTTACATAAAAGGAAAAAGATAACCAGTACCAATACTTTCAAGGGCATTTTAAAAAAAAAAGTCACATAGCTTTCTTAATCCAAAAGTATTTTAAAAACTTCTCCATTTCATCAGCTATTTACCCTGTAGATTTTATTGAGCTATCTCTGTGGCATCATACTTAAGAATCGAAATCAAGTGTATCAAGTCTAAAAACCAAAGAATTTGAATTCGTTCAAAATTTGCTTTTTTTTACAAAAAATTTCAGTGTTGAGTTTGTAATAATTAGAACATGACGAAAGAACTCATTTTTCGCTAAAACAATGAATGCGTCATGCAACCGAGGCAAGGCTACCTCAGTTGGATTTGGTTGGACAAAAGACCTTGCAAGAGTAAAAAAGAGACAACTAATGTAAATTTTGTATGAACTAGAGAGAGATGGTGAAAACTTCCCCATTTCATTAGCTACTAATTCAATGCGCAAAATTTATAAAGCAAAATATGTATAGGTAAGATGAATAGGTGCATAGAGATACTATGGCATATCACCTTAATTTTGCTTTAAGTTTAATATTTAAAATTTTACTTATAAATAAAACCACGTAAAATGTGTTTAAAATAATTTTATTTTTCATAGCACTTACAAGAAATTTTCAAAATGACGACCTCCTTGTTTAATACATATGCGACATCGGCGAAGAAAATTGGCTTGTAGACGTCTGAACGCAGTTCTGTTGCTTTTTATCGTCCTTTTTGCACCGGTTAATTTTATTTTTAATTGTTCCAAGCTTTGTAATTTTTGTGAGTATACCAGCTCTTTGTAGTAACCCCATACAAAAAAGTCAATGGGGTTCAAGTCAGGCGATCTTGGGGCCACGCAATTGGCCCGCTTCGACCAATCCACCTACATGTCTCTAAAATTTCTGTTTAAATAGGCTCGAACAGCACGCGCATAATGACATGGTGCGCCATCGTTTTGTAATACCATATGCCCAAGAGTCTCCAGATCGACATCTTCTAAAAGCCGATTGAGCTCTTCGGTCAAAAAATGTAAGTATGACTCACCATTCAAGCGGTCTGGTATTTGAAAAGGGCCAATCAGTTCTCCATTGATTACCCCAGACCATAGATTGACACTGAACTGTTCTTGGAAGTTTGATGAGCGTGCGAGGTGAGGATTTTCGAGACTCCACGAATGGTAATTGTGCATATTAAAAATTCCATTTCGTCGAAAATGGGATTCGCCATAAAATAATTTTAAAAAAGTTTTCATTTTCTGTTTGTCGGTGTAACATTTCTTCACAGAATTGAACTCTTCTTGCGTAATCTTGCGAACAATGAGTTCTTTCATCATGTTCTAATTATTGCAAACTCAACACTGAAATTTTTTGTAAAGAAAACCAAATTTTGAACGAATTCAAATTCTTTGGTTTTTAGACTTGATACCCTTGATTTCGATTTTTAAGTATGATGCCACAGAGATAGCTCAATAAAATCTACAGGGTAAATAGCTGATGAAATGGAGAAGTTTTTAAAATACTTTTGGATTAAGAAAGCTATGTGACTTTTTTTTTTAAATGCCCTTGAAAGTATTGGTACTGGTTATCTTTTTCCTTTTATGTAAAAACTATTTTATTTTATACCGTAATGGTATGGGTTTTGAGGCAGATTATCTTTATGCTGGAATGCCACAATATTTAGCTAAATAATGAAAAAAGAATTGTGAATTTATATCAATTATTCACTTCAGTATGACGATAATTGTCTTGCAACTCGAAAATAAGTGAAAAATTAAAAAAAAATTCATAACTCGTAAACTACGAAAAATCGTAGAACATACATGGGGGTTATTCGGGTGCCCCAGGGGGTGCTCTATCTCTGGACCACCGCTTGACAGTCTTTTTTGGGACACCCTGTATATACATGAAAAAGTACATCTTTGCTGAAATTTTCAAACCCATAGACCCTCACATAACCTCAAAAAAAATTAAAACGTGATTTTCAGAGTTTTGGCGATATCTTGGCTTCTTGTGGACGTAGAAAATTCTTTTTTCCCTCAAATTATAGGATATTTTGTCAGCTACAACATGATATTTTTTTCGAAATTTTTGGCGGGAAATTCAAATTTTTATACAAGTTCGAAATTTTTAAAATTCAATTAAAAAAAAAAAAAAATAGAAACGACAAAAAAAAATATATACAGGGTGTTCAGAGGTGGGAGGGAAATATTGCAGGAGGTGAAAGGTCAGACCGAGAAAAGCAAAAAATCGTATAGGTGGGGGGGGGGCATCTCGCACCGTTCGCCAGTTACAGGGTGATTCTTAAATCAGGATTTTGCCTTATATGGGAATTGCTCTTGTATTTTTATCTTTTTTTTTACGCATCGCAGCGACCCCAAACCGATCTCAAAACATTTCTATTTTGAAGCACTTTCCAAAACGATCAACACCAACCCCCTATCCCCAACCGGTTTGCCACAATCCACCCTGGAAGTTGAAAAAATTAACTTTTATTTCACGATTTTTCACCTTTCGCCCCACTTTTCTCCGAAACTCATGTTATTAACATACCTACTTTTTATTTTTTTTAAGTTGCCTATTTAATTAACTTTCCAAAAAGGTGCAACATGCCCAGGTAGGAAAAGGATACGAAAATTTATTCACAAAAATCCTTTTACAGAATATCATGACAATTCGAATTTTTAAGAAATTATACTTAAGTTAACTAAAAAATACATTTTGTTCGTTTAAAAATTAATTACAATTAAAACTTATGTCCTACAAAAGCTGTTCAAAATGTTCTCCGCCAGTTTCGATGCATGCAAGTAGCCTTGGTCTTGTTTCACTTTTGAGGTCTATGGTAGCCAGTCTCTCCCGTATTTTCGTGGTTGCAGTCCCAATCCTGGTAACTAATTCTTCTCTGGTGTTGATTGGTCTTGAGTAAACTTCATCTTTCATCATTCCCCATAAGAAAAAGTACAGTGGAGTAAGGTCCAGTAAGTGACCTAGCAGGCCAAGGAATCGGTCCACCTCGTCCAATCCAGCGCTCTGGGTAATGTTCATTCAACCTTGCCCTAACAATGTTCCCAGTATGCGCAGGTGCTTCGTCGTGCTGTAAATACATTACACTTCTGGTGGCCAGGGGGATGTCCTCCAATAGATCCGGAAGGGTATTCTCCAAAAAGTCCGAATATAGTTGACTATTCAGCACTTGGGGCAAGATGAAGGGTTCTATCAACTGGTTGCCGATGATGCCAGCCCAGACATTGACACTAAATCTTTGCTGGAAGGACCGACACCTTGTCCTATGTGGGTTCACATCTGACCAGGTGTGGAGGTTGTGGAAGTTTGTGATGCCATCCCCGGTGAATTGCGATTCATCCGTCTACAGAATTCTTCTGTTTTCGATGTCAGACTCGAGCAGCCAAGTGCAGAATTGCAATCGTCTTTCGGAATCTCCTTCCTGTAGTGCTTGGACCGGGATATGGTGGTATGGATGTAGTCCCTCTCGGTTCACAACGGTCCAAACTCTCCCTGAAGACAATCCTAACCGTCGTGCGACCTGCCTGATACTTATTTCAGGGCTGTTCCTGACGATGTTGAGGATTTGTTGGTCGGTGTCCGCTGAATCGGCCGATGTTTCTGATCGCGTTTCTGCTCTGGGGGCGGTTACACTTTCGGTTTCTTTTAACCTTCTGAAAGTCCTTGAAAATAACCTTCTGTCGGGTACACGCCGATTCGGGAATCTCCTTTGGTATTCTCGTACGGCCTCACTATCATTTCCGTCTACTAAACCGTACACGTAAATTATATCGGCATACTCTTCAACTCAGAATTCTGCCATTTCATCTTAATTTTTTCTATTAAACACCCGTTCTTATCGCTTGATTCTGCAACTGTGGCCAATGTCCTTTCAAATTTACCCATTTTTATACCATAATTCATAGGAGGTATTAGAAACGGAGCGTCAAGATACTTAGGAGTCAATACTGGATATAATAAACTAATAACGCTATTTGACGAGATTACATTTATTATTTTATTACTGTTTTGCTGAAATAATAAAAATGTATTACCTGTGTTTCCAAACAAACATTTCCGAACTTGCTGTCATAAACATTGTTTACTTAACGACTTTTTCCATTATTGTGCAATAAAGTAATGAGGTACCTGTGAGGATGTTTTAATTTCAGGACTTTTGCAACCCCTTTCTACCTGGGCATGTGGCACCTTTTTGGAAAGGTAATTAGATAGGCAACTTAAAAAAAATAAAAAGTAGGTGTCTTAGTAGCATGAATTTCGGAGAAAAGTGGGGCGAAAAGTGAAAAATCGTGATATAAAAGTTAATTTTTTCAACTTCCAGGGGGGATTATGACCAAGGGGTTGGGGATAGGGGGGCGGTGTTGACCTTTTTTGAAAGGGTTTTGAAATAGTAATTTTTTGAGATCGGTTTGGGGCCGCTGCGATTTGTAGAAAAAAATATAAAAATACAAGAGCGGTTCCCATATAAGGCAAAATCCTAATTTACGAATCACCCTGTAACTGCCAAACGGTGCGAGATGCCCCCCCCCCCCCCCCTCCGCACCCATACGATTTTTTGCTTGTCGCGGTCTGACCTTTCACCCTCTGCAATATTTCCCTCCCACCTCTGAACACCCTGTATATTATCCATGAATTATTTCAGATTTTTAGATTTGGTGCAACAGGGTCATAATATCGAAAAACCGTTTTTTCAGCATTTTTCGGTATTTTTACCTCTTATTTAAGTCTGAATATTCTTTAAGTATGCATTTTTTGTAAGTCATTTCCTACTTTGAATTCATCCAAGCAGTTTTTAAAATTCACAAAGAGATCATATTATCAACAGTTTTCCACCTAAAGACAAGAAATGAAACCGAAAAGTTTGCCCTCTGCGACTTTTCCAGGATTGAGACTGGCGTGATATCATGACTGCATTACACTCATGCCACTGTTCATCCACATTTGTCATGCACGCTATCCATTCACACATGTTTGATACTGGGCGGAGTAATAAAAATTCCAAATAATTGCAATATATTTCTTAATAAAAGACCTCACAAAGTAATAGTATTGCTCCACTCTCTGCTGCACTCACTTATAATATAAAACTGTATTATACAAATAAATATAGGATCACCTGAAAAAGAAGAAAAGTCTGAAAACATAAGACATGTATTATATCGAACCTGAAAACATAAGACAATAGATAAAATCCCGTATTTGAGAACATGTTGTAGGAAATTGAATTTCCTACCAGTTTGTCGTATTTTTTCTGTAGCTCTTGTTATTTACGAGATAGAGCCAACAAAACGAGAATTTCATGTAAAAATTGGGCTTAGTGACCCGTACTACCTCGCTGGTGGGAGTTAGGGTTACGTCGCAATGGACACTTTTGTAGAGCCTTAAATTCTGAAGAAATCCTATCACCATCAGATTATACCATAAAATGCCTCTGAGCTGTAGAATTTTGAGAAAAAAAAAATCAAAGTTACGTGTATTTTAAATGAGAAAATTTGCACGCCTTGGTCGAGCACTTAATATTAATATTAAGGAGTCTTTTCAGGGAATTTTCTTTTCGGTATTTCTCACAAAATTTCGAGGTGGGAGTGAAAACAAAAAAAATAGTCGCTAAAAAGAAGCACCCTAAGATGCACAGATGTCCCATATTATAATATATTATACTATATATATGGGGCGTTCTTTGTCAAATCAGCCACCCCCCCTGCCCACTTTTCTTGTGGGAGAAAAAATTTTTTGAGCACACGAAAAAATTTGTCATGAAGTATAGTTTTTGATGTCGTCTGGTGTTTTATGAAAAAACAATGTTCTAACCTCAAAATAACTGTCTAAAGAGAGGCTTGTCACCAAAAAATGCCATTTTTTCAACAAAAATGATCGAAAAAAATAAATATTTCCAGATAATTATAATTTTGACCGAATTACTATTTTGGGGGTTTTGGGGGTTGCTGGACAAGAATCCGATGTCAGTTTTCAAATTCAAGATCGCGGATCCAAGATGGCGGACAATATTTGTTTTTGTTTTTGACCGTTTTCTACAAAATTCTGTATATGGGCGTTTTGGGGGTCGCTGATAACGATTCCGAAGTCCGATTTCAAATTCAAGATGGCCGATCAAAAAGAAACTCTTAAGATATATCAGTGAATGCCAAACTAGAGCATTTAAGAAAAATTAAGTGTAATATATAACATCAAGGAATTGTTTGGCACCGGATGGAATATGAGGAAAAATAAAAACACTTGCAGATTTATAACTTTTATTTTTTTAATTATTAATATGTTACAGTATTGTTTTATCGTACCTTGCACACATTATAGTTTTTTCGCGAAACGAGAATATTTATGTATTATTTTCATCAATAAGTCTAAGAGTCAGAACGGCCTGAAAAATCAATTATTATTATTAGTAAAAAAGTTTATTTAGGAATTACCATCAATCTTCGCTCATAGAAGGAAATTGTTTCTTCTGATTTTCCCTTCTTATTTTAAGGTTGGTTGACAATCGCACAGAGCAGAAATAAATTAATTCAAGAAAACTTAGAAACGAAACACCCATAAAGAGGCCTAAAAGCCCACCACAGTATGCCAAAAAATCTGTCATTCCAAAAAGTGCTGATCGTTTAATTGCAATGAAGTATTGCTCTTTAAAATATATGGCAACTCGCGACATAAGGAGGCTAAAAATATTATATTATAAGAATATGATTAAAATTATCGACATAGAAGTTTACTCCGGATTCATATCGAGATAATCATCTTCGTACGCCTTGAGTAATCTTTTGGCGTGAAAATCAGACTGAGATATTTCAAAATCATAAACTAAGGAAGTACAGGCAGGTAAGCAGTCACAGTTCGTTTTCCAGTATTTGCTTGTTTTAGAAGTTTCAATAGCCTTTTCAAATCCTTTTTCAAGTACTTCATATTCTGCATCGTTGTAACATTTTATATCTGGGAACCCACAGCTTCTAAGTCCCTCAATTTCTGTAATAAAATACAATAATATGGGATGAAACTTTAAATTATTTACTTGTATAGTGTTTGCACTTTTACCTGGCATAGAGTGCTTTCGACAACCACATTTTTCTATGGTCATATTTACTAAACATTCGTAGTGACAATTTTTCTGCGTATATATTTTGAAGAAACGTAGGTATCGTTCTTCACTGAAATAACATTGTCTCCTGTGCAAAATGGAAAATATTTTATTATAAATAATGTGAATTTCATTATGGCTCGGTGCGCAATCGGTCAGTTGTGGGCATAGTTCCAGCAGCAACTTTCAGCACCACAAAAATTATTCAGTCAGCTGAGATCTTTTAAAATAATAATGTTAAAAAGAAGAAAAAAAATTGAAATTTCGAAAATTTGAAGACAAATGAAAATACGGCTCTTTTATTTCCTTGGCCAGGCTAATTTTATCTTTATTTCGAAACATTTTGTTGTGATGCTTACAGAAAAAAATGAACAACTTTTATCTCGACCCATTTTCTAGATATTAGACAAAATGGTTAAAACTTGCGAAGTATTACCTATCCACAGAAAAACGTTTCTAAAACCCGTCCCGACACTGAAGAACATTACTTACACTCCCACTCACTTCCGCGATTGTAGGAAAAGACGTAGTATCGAAGCAAAGAGTGACCGGAAAATTCTTCTCTTTTCCGGACTTCGCTCTGGAAGCCAAATTTGAGTTAAATGTAAGCTTGTGATAAAATACTACCTACTCGTGGAGAAAACTCAAGTTGAGTTCATGTCTCAGTTCGGGGAAAAGAGAGGTCAAAGTAGGGGTAATAAAGCCATTGGCGGAGTTAGGGGAGGGCATGGGGGGGGGGGGGGGGAGCATTGCCCCCAAGATTTCAGAGCGAAAATTGGAAAATTAGTTCACTGTTCGTTTTTCAGATTATTTATCAAAAATCCATAATTCCACAACCACCTACCATCATGCTAATTCAATTTATTATTGCCGTTTTAAATATAACATTTTATTTTTATACACACGCACACTAAAAAAATACCGACCCCCTCTTCAGTGACTTTCTAATAGTTGGTTCAACTTTTGGAAATTATTTAATTCAACCATTCTTTAACATCACAGAAATACTGTCCTAAAACCGCTTTAAAAAATTCGCACAGGAAAACAAGTTATACCTACATATATTTGTAACGGTACCTCTACGCGTTTTTTATGCAAAAATTATATAACAAAAACTTTAAACAGGTTTTTCTCGAAACTAAATCCGTTAAATTGCCCGCATCTGTAACTCGAAAACTACTCAACGGATTTTAGTAAAAAAATCGCGAAGTTTTTGATTACATTGCTGTACAAAATGGCCATTTTGCAAAAACCAAATCAAACAAAAACTTTCAAAACTATGGTCTGAGAAAGTTTAGACATTCGGACTGCGATTTCGGGTGGTTATATGATCATTCAATAGCAACAGCGACTAGATAATCGACTTTGCAATCGAATCAGCACTTTTTTAAAAAAACCCAAAAAATAATACGGTTTTTGAAACTTTTATGCAAAACAAATACCAAATTCTGAAAGAGCATCTTCACAAACTCCTTATATACTAATTTGGGAGAAAATCGCCCCAATTTGCTATTCGAATCGTACAATTGAACTTGCGTGCACAAAATCCTCGATTTGCGCATTAATGCGTTAGTCTTATGAATGGAATCCCGTTGGAATTTTTACTCCATGTGTTACATGAAGTCCTAGAGAAATACGGGCCTTTTAAAAGTGACTTTTGGAAGACACCCTCTGCAGTGAAGAAGACATACTAAAAATGCAACAAAAATTTTTTTTTAATATATTCTCCATAGGTTCTACTATACTATTTAAAAAGAATTAGTTTGAAAAATATAATAGTTTTTTCACAAAAAAAACAAAATTATTTTTTAAATGAAACGAAAAGTCCCCTTAAAGATATAAATCATCTTAATATAATATTATATAGTCTATCACCATCACCACTTAATATAATATTATATAGTCTATCTTCGATCTACAAATGAGGATAGATGCAATAAAAATTAATATATGGGTAGTTCTACAAACTAAGGAAGAATTCGAGTCTGATTTCGGCCCGACATTTTTTATACATTCTGGTGGCAGAATTCAGTCTAATAACTAGAGTACAGTGTCTTTTAGCTTATCCTAAAGGGAACAGTCAAAATATTTAATATTTTTTGATTTATGGCCATTTAAACTTAAACTTAGACCACCACCAAAACTAAATAACTGAATTTAAACAAATTATGAGAGTAAGTTCAATTTATTTATTAAATTATTTATTTGCAGTTTAATGTTTATGTGTAAAAAAATACTATTATTGCACAGAAACAATATTTTTAATATGATCTTCTCAGGATCCTGGATGGTTCTCAGTACCAATTGGACAGGATCCTGAGGCCAGGTTCCTGAGAATTTCTGTCTAAAAATAAAATAAACAAACCAATTTATAACTTTCAAAAAAATTAACCTAAACTAGGCCTATGCGCTAGCATCTTAGATATCAATACGCTAAAATTAGTCATATTCATTATTTATTTCGTAAATAAAAGTCTTACCAGGATCCTGAGAACTTCACTGATTACGACACCACTTCACTCGCCGAACGCACTAGTCTCACTAAACAACGTGTTAAGTGAGAATAGATAGATGACATTCTTTACCTCTTTCGTAAGTACTATCGAACCAGCGGAACGGTAAAGACGCACGGCAAATAGTTTAGTAAATATTTGCTAATTCAACAGCGAACAGGATACTGATATAAAATGGTGGGGACAAAATGTAAACAAGATTTATTCAATATTTTTCAAGGAAATACTATAGTAATTGTTCTATCTAGCAAGGAAAAATAGTAAACTTATTAATTTGGGATTCTTTTACGACCCTAATGTAGAAGTAAACGTATCACGACGCACTTTGAACTAAAATTTGTACGAGGGACAGTGCAGGATCCTGAGAATTAGGCACTTTGAACAGTAATTTTGTTCAGAAAAGAATTGTGAATCTTAATTATTTTTAGTGACCATCTAGAAACAATTGTAATTAATAGTATTCCATCCAAAAAAAATTGTTATTAACAATTTTTCTATCATATTTTGGCTGAGCCGCCAAAAATTCCTTAGTTTGTAGAACTACCCATATATATTAATTAATAATAAATATATTTCTTGAAGATTAATTTAAATTCAAATATATAATTTTTACAAATTTTTAATTTTTCTTCGCGCCTGAAAATTTAAAAATTACATACATCACATATTTTTTGGGTGAACTGTTACTTACATACCTACAGGTTTGTACGGAACCCTCAGTGCGCGAGTCCGACTCGCACTTGGCTGGTTTTTTTGTCCATACACTTGATAAAAGTCTGCTACCCCAGTAGATAACCTCTAACTCCGCCCATGAATAGAGCAGTTAAACACTTTACCACCATTCGACCGTTTCAAAGTCACTTGAATTTTAGGAAAAGTTAAACGATGTGACATTCTATTACATACTACTATTGGTTTTTATGCGAAATGGTCGATATGTAGGCTTGGAAATTACCGTTTTTCATGTACTATCTTACATCGATAATACAACACGTGATTTTTTTATATTTCTAATTGAACAAACCATAATTTAATAAAGCAAATATTTACATAAATTAAAATTAAATTAATTATCTTATATACATAGTATAAAGTTGGGTACTTACTGTTCTGGTTTATAAGATTTTAAATTATCCATAGTTGTTTGTAAGTTAGGTTTAATTTTTATCAAAATAATTTGCTGAAATGGAACCCGAACAAATTGACGTGCTGCTTGTGGAGCATCATCTGGTGCTTGTACGTAAATCTGGAAATTTTACAATGATTTCGTTATATAATATATATATATGGTATATGGTAAGGTAGTGCTGTTAACTGTTATTTTGTATTATTTTTCAATTACAATTTCTCTCTTTACCGCACAACCTAAATGATTATAGATTAAATTATTAAAATTTTTTACGATACAATATGTCGACATCGAGGAACGATGGAAATGTATAATAGGTTTATTCTTTATAATTGGTACTGTTTTGCTATGAATGTGAAGTATCAATTACGCTCTCTTTCTATTATGCTAACGTATCGGGCTTACGTTCTAAGGCGACGAAACTGTATAAGAGTTCTGCTGATTTTTAGTTTGACGCCATTTGCCTATCAGAAAAGTAGATGTGTAGTGGTATATCTGACGCTGAACTTTTTTGGCCCGGTTATTCGGTTTTCCGTCGTGATCGTAATGGCGCTGTGTTTGACGCCCTTGCCTTGACGGAGGAGTACTATGTTCGATTCGGAGCGATATCCTAATTCGCCAAGTCAATGTTTCTGTTGTGGCTTACATTCCATCCAGGGCTCCAACAGCAACTCACGAGCATCTAGCCGCCACTACTGACTTGATTGTTGGCGCTATGGATCTGCACGACGCACGAGCTTGTGGCCTTGTGGCATGCGTCCTACTGGTCCCTTCGCCGACAGTATATCATTGAATTGGAGTCTTCTTTTTTGAAGATGCGAAACATTCCTTGCAGGAGATTCCAAGAGGTCTTTCAAATTCGTTAATTCGAAGGATGGTTCTGATGGTTACCCATCTTTGCTTACTTTGGGTGATATTATTAGTGACGATCACCAGAAAATTTCTTATCTCTTTGGTGATTTGTTTGAAACTGCTTTTCGTGCAGACCGTGATATTGACACTTGTGATAATAGTTTAAAGGATTTTTCTCACTTGACGACACTTCCGCCAACATCTCTCACGGCTGCTGGTTTATTTATTGACGAGCCTATGATTTTGGGTTTAATATCGAACTAAGCTGATAGTTCTTCTAATGGACTTGATGGTATTTCTGCCTTTTTCATTAAACGTTGTGTCGCACATCTTGTCCCTATTTTATGCTATTTATTCAAACTATCTTTTTCCTGTGGTGTCTTTCCGATATCTTGGAAAATGTGAACAATAATCCCGTTATACAAAAAAACTCAAAGGAAAATATATCGAATTATCGTCCTATTGCTCATCTGTGTTGTAGAGTTAAAATCTTTGAGTCTCTGATCTGCGATACACTTTGTAAGTTTTTCTTGTAGTCTTTTCAGCATGGTTTTGTCAAAGGGAAATTTACCACAACCAAGTTACTGGAATTTTCTAATTACCGCATTTCAAATATACAGGGTGTTCAGAGGTGGGAGGTCAATACTGCAGGGGGTGAAAGGTCAGACCGAGACAAGCAAAAAATCGTATGGGTGGGCGGGGGGGCATCTCGCACCGTTTGGCAGTTACAGGGTGATTCGTAAATCAGGATTTTGCCTTATATGGGAACCGTTCTTGTATTTTTATTTTTTTTTTTACGCATCGCAGCGACCCCAAACCGATCTCAAAAAATCACGATTTGGAAGCCCTTTCCAAAAAAGTTTACACCACCCCCCTATCCCCAACCCCTTGGCCACAATCCCCCCTGGAAGTTGAAAAAATTAACTTTTATTTCACGATTTATCACCTTTCGCCCCACTTTTCTCCGAAATTCATGTTATTAACATACCTACTTTTTATTTTTTTTAAGTTGCCTGTCTAATTGCCTTTCCAAAAAGGTGCAACATGCCCAGGTAGAAAAGGGTTGCAAAAGTCCTGAAATTAAAACATCCTCACTGGTACCGAATTACTTTATTGCACCATAATGGAAAAAGTCGTTAAGTAAACAATTTTTATGACAGCAAGTTCGAAAATGTTTGTTTAGGAAACAGAGGTAGTACATTTTTATTATTTCAGCAAAACAGTAATAAAATAATAAATGTAATCTCGTTAAATAGCGTTATTAGTTTATTATATCCAGTATTGACTCTTAAGTATCCTGACGCTCCGTTTCTAATACCTCCTATGAATTATGGTATAAAAATGGGTAAGTTTGAAAGGACATTGACCACAGTTGAAGAAGCAAGCGATAAAACCGGGTGTTTAATAGAAAAAATTAAGATAAAATGGCAGAATTCAGTGTTGATGAGTATGCCGATATAATTTACGTGTACGGTTTAGTAGATGGAAATGATAGTGAGGCCGTACGACAATACCAAAGGAGATTCCCGAATCGGCGGGTACCCAACAGAAGGGTATTTTCAAGGACTTTCAGAAGGTTAAAAGAAACCGGAAGTGTAACCGCCCCCAGAGCAGAAATGCGAGCAGGAAAATCGGCCGATTCAGCGGACCCCGACCAACAAATCCTCAACATCGTCAGGAACAGCCCTGTAATAAGCATCAGGCAGGTCGCACGAAGGTCAGGATTGTCTTCAGGGAGAGTTTGGACCGTTGTGAACCGAGAGGGACTACATCCATACCACCATATCCCGGTCCGAGCACTACAGGAAGGAGATTCCGAAAGACGATTGCAATTTGCACTTGGCAGTTCGAGTCTGACATCGAAAACAGAAGGTTTCTAGACCGAATTCTGTGTACGGATGAATCGCAATTCACCCGGGATGGCATCACAAACTTCCACAACCTCCACACCTGGTCAGATGTGAACCCACATAGGACCAGGTGTCGGTCCTTCCAGCAAAGATTTAGTGTCAATGTCTGGGCTGGCATCATCGGCAACCAGTTGATAGGACCCTTCATCTTGCCCCAAGTGCTGAATAGTCAGCTATACTCGGACTTTTTGGAGAATACCCTTCCGGATCTGTTGGAGGACATCCCCCTGGCCACCAGAAGCGCAATTTATTTACAGCTCGACGGAGCACCTGCGCATACTGGGAACATTGTTAGGGCAAGGTTGAATGAACATTACCCAGAGCGCTGGATTGGACGAGGTGGACCGATTCCTTGGCCTGCTAGGTCACCGGACCTTACTCCACTGGACTTTTTCTTATAGGGAATGATGAAAGATGAAGTTTACTCAAGACCAATCAACATCAGAGAAGAATTAGTTACCAGGATTGTGACTGCAGCCACGAAAATACGGGAGAGACTGGCTCCATAGACCTCAAACGTGAAATAAGACGAAGTCTACTTGCATGCATCGAAACTAGCGGAGAACATTTTGAACAGCTTTTAAAGGACAAACGTTTTAATTGTAATTAGTTTTTAAGCGAACAAAATGTATTTTTTAGTTAACTTAAGTATAATTTCTTAAAAATTCGAATTGTCATGATATTCTGTAAAAGGATTTTTGTAAATAAATTTTCGTATCCTTTTCCTATCTGGGCATGTTGCACCTTTTTGGAAAGGTAATTAGATATGCAACTTAAAAAAAATAAAAAGTAGGTACGTTAATAACATGAATTTCGGAGAAAAGTGGGGCGAAAAGTGAAAAATCGTGAAATAAAAGTTAATTTTTTCAACTTGCAGGGGGGATTGTGGCCAAGGGGTTGGGGATAGGGGGGTGGTGTAAACTTTTTTGGAAAGGGCTTCCAAATAGTGAATATTTGAGATCGGTTTGGGGTCGCTGCGATGCGTAAAAAAAAAGATAAAAATACAAGAACGGTTCCCATATAAGGCAAAATACTGATTTACGAATCACCCTGTAACTGCCAAACGGTGCGAGATGCCCCCCCCACCCATACAATTTTTTGCTTGCAAAAAATCGTATGGGTGCCCTTTCCAAAAAAGTTTACACCACCCCCCTATCCCTAACCCCTTGGCCACAATCCCCCCTGCAAGTTGAAAAAATTAACTTTTATTTCACGATTTTTCACTTTTCGCCCCACTTTTCTCCGAAATTCATGTTATTAACGTACCTACTTTTTATTTTTTTTAAGTTGCATATCTAATTACCTTGCCAAAAAGGTGCAACATGCCCAGGTAGGAAAAGGATACGAAAATTTATTTACAAAAATCCTTTTACAGAATATCATGATAATTCGAATTTTTAGGAAATTATACTTAAGTTTACTAAAAAATACATTTTGTTCGCTTAAAAACTAATTACAATTAAAACGTTTGTTCTTTAAAAGCTGTTCAAAATGTTCTCCGCTAGTTTCGATGCATGCAAGTAGCCTTCGTCTTATTTCGCGTTTGAGGTCTATGGTAGCCAGTCTCTCCCGTATTTTCGTGGCTGCAGTCCCAATCCTGGCAACCAATTCTTCTCTGGTGTTGATTTTTCTTGAGTAAACTTCATCTTTCATCATTCCCCATAAGAAAAAGTCCAGTGGAGTAAGGTCCGGTGACCTAGCAGGCCAAGGAATCGGTCCATCTCGTTCAATCCAGCGCTCTGGGTAATATTCATTCAACCTTGCCCTAACAATGTTCCCAGTATGCGCAGGTGCTCCATCGAGCTGTAAATAAATTGCGCTTCTGGTGACCAGGGGGATGTCCTCCAACAGATCCGGAAGGGTATTCTCCAAAAAGTCCGAGTATAGCTGACTATTCAGCACTTAGGGCAAGATGAAGGGTAATATCAACTGGTTGCCGATGATGCCAGCCCAGACATTGACACTAAATCTTTGCTGGAAGGACCGACACCTGGTCCTATGTGGGTTCACATCTGACCAGGTGTGGAGGTTGTGGAAGTTTGTGATGCCATCCCGGGTGAATTGCGATTCATCCGTCCACAGAATTCGGTCTAGAAACCTTCTGTTTTCGATGTCAGACTCGAACAGCCAAGTGCAAATTGCAATCGTCTTTCGGAATCTCCTTCCTGTAGTGCTTGGACCAGGATATGGTGGTATGGATGTAGTCCCTCTCGGTTCACAACGGTCCAAACTCTCCCTGAAGACAATCCTGACCTTCGTGCGACCTGCCTGATGCTTATTACAGGGCTGTTTCTGACGATGTTGAGGATTTGTTGGTCGGGGTCCGCTGAATCGGCCGATTTTCCTGCTCGCGTTTCTGCTCTGGGGGCGGTTACACTTCCGGTTTTTATTCACCTTCTGAAAGTCCTTGAAAATACCCTTCTCCCGGGTACACATCGATTCGGGAATCTCCTTTGGTATTGTCGTACGGCCTCACTATCATTTCCATCTACTAAACCGTACACGTAAATTATATCGGCAGACTCTTCAACACTGCATTCTGCCATTTTATCTTAATTTTTTCTATTAAACACCCGGTTTTATCGCTTGCTTCTTCAACTGTGGTCAATGTCCTTTCAAACTTACCCATTTTTATACCATAATTCATAGGAGGTATTAGAAACGGAGCGTCAGGATACTTAAGAGTCAATACTGGATATAATAAACTAATAACGCTATTTAACGAGATTACATTTATTATTTTATTACTGTTTTGCTGAAAAAATAAAAATGTATTACTTGTGTTTCCTAAACAAACATTTCCGAACTTGCTGTCATAAAAATTGTTTACTTAACGACTTTTTCCATTATGGTGCAATAAAGTAATTAGGTACCTGTGAGTATGTTTTAATTTCAGGACTTTTGCAACCCCTTTCTACCTGGGCATGTGGCACCTTTTTGGAAAGGTAATTAGATAGGTAACTTAAAAAAAATAAAAAGTAGGTATGTTAATAACATCAATTTCGGAGAAAAGTGGGTCGAAAGTTGAAAAATCGTGAAATAAAAATTAATTTTTTTAACTTGCAGGGGGGATTGTGGCCAATGGGTTGGGGATAGGGGGGTGGTGTAAACTTTTTTGGAAAGGGCTTCCAAATAGTGATTTTTTGAAATCAGTTTGAGGCCGCTGGAATGCGTAAAAAAAAAGATAAAAATACAAGAGCGGTTCCCATATAAGGAAAAATCCTGATTTACGAATCACCCTGTAACTGCCAAACGGTGCGAGATGCCCCCCCCCCCACCCATACGATTTTTTGCTTGTCTCGGTCTGACCTTTCACCCCCTGCAGTATTGACCTCCCACCTCTGAACACCCTGTATATACTGTATTTTTACAGATTTCAGAAAGGCTTTTGACAGAATTAATTACAGTATTCTACTATGTAAACTCAACCTTGGATTTCCCTCTCTTTTTATCAAATGGCTTCGCTCTTACTTGTCGCAGATGTCGTAACGTGTCATATTTCGAGGCTTCTGTTCAGGAAAATATTTAATATGTCGGGCGTACCTGAGGGTAGTTACTTGGGTCCTCTCTTATTCATCAATGATATGTCAATGTTTTTGTCGAATTTTAGGATTCTCCGTTATGCTGACGACGCGACGTCAAGATTTTTCTGGTTATATCTAGCGAGCAGGATTGTATTCTTTTAAATTCTGACATTGATACTTTTCATAATTGGCGCATGCTACGGGACATTATAATTTCTTCCGCACTCCTCTTCATAGCACTACTTTCAACACATTGATCTAAAATCAAAGTTAAACCTTGAGCTACATATTACGTCGAAATACGAAAAGTTTTCGAATGTTCGAAAACCGGTTATTTCATGAAGATCATAATAGATACATATACGCTCATGAAACACTTGTTCGCAAGGAGGTTTAGAAAAGCTATAGAAATTATTGGTGTTTGATATTTTCTAGAATACCTACGATTCAGGCTTTGATTTGTGCCATGTTGCAAGTTGCGACTGTAATCTGTTATTTTTTGCTAATTTTTCAAAGTGAAAAAAATACGATATTTTGAACTTTCTACTCTATTTTTCTCGAAAACGGGAGCTGATTAAGAATTTTCATTTACACTGAGAGAAAATTCTAATAAAAATTACGGTGCTATCCCCTGTAATCTGGACTTAAGTGACAAGTTCCTAGAAAATTTACGAGGGAATAACAGATAAAATACGGTTGACATAGTATTTTTTACTATTCATCCAAGAATTTTTCCGAAACGTCATAGGAACTTTTACTGTACAGCACAGTAAATTTTTATGCTAAGAAAAATTTCCTGTTGATTCAAGGAAAATTTACTTAGTCTTCATGAAATTGTACTAGTTCATAAAGGAATTTTTACGGTGCCACAACGTAATTTTCTACTGAATTTAGAAGCCGAAGTACATCGGGTGTACGATCGGATTTTTTCGGAAATTGGTACGGCTTACGAGTGTTGTTCATAGAAAATTTGCTCGCTGCGTGGTCGCTTACGGTAAGTCTGTAAGTATGACATTTTTATTATTACTGCTAAACATGTGTTTCATGGAATCTTCAAATCGGAGTGCAGTCGGACAGGTCAGTTATCCGAAAGTCTTCGAAAGAGTTAGACCATATGCATTTTTTGTCACCGCAAAAGTCTTTCACAGAGAGGGTTTATATGCTTTATTATATTTTCGATTGGAATTTCTTTACAATATAAATATTTGTAGTTAATATCTTATCCTACTTTCTAATGCATTAAAATATCTACATCAAAATTTACCCAACGGTGCTTTTTTTTTCGTGGACGGAAATTTTACGGTGCCACAGCGTAATTTTATCTTGTGCACATAGTACTTTTACCTAAGCGTGTCACTTAAGTCCTGTTTACGGGAGAGCACCGTAATTTTTCTTTGAAAAAATCGTAAAAATTATTAGAATTTTCTCTCAGTGTACGAATTCGTAATATACGGAAAAATCCTATAGAAATGATCTGGTACTCGTTCGGAAACAGAAAGAAACATTGATTTGGTTGACCAGTGCTATTCCTATTAGTTTGTTATAGAAATTTTACTTTGGGCACATCTTTCTTAATTTTATATTTTTGTTAGGTCAGTTGCCAAATCACGAAGGTTTATTGAGAATATTATCCACGTAGCTAAAAGGCTCAGTAAGTGCACCATTGCGAAAAAAGGCAAAATACCCGACCGAAATATTGTCGCCAGGGAAAGTGTTTGATATTTGCAAAATGTTCAAAATCTTACACTTTTTCTACGTTTTAACTTTAACGTTTCCACTTTCGTACAAGCTTTTTCATGGCTACTTTTTGAACAAATAAAACAGGACTAATAATCTGTCGCAACAACAATTCAGACGCGAAGTATCACTAATGACTTCTGTCCTTATGACAATATTGAAGGGATTTGTTTTCCACATGAATAGTCTAATTGAGCCTGGACGAAGCTATAAAAATGGGCAGCCATAGAAATTTTAGAATATTTCGCAGTTTGGATCTCAGGAGGATATACACTGACTCACAGAAGTGATCACGCTTTTCTAAATATCACAAATCGTGACAAACTTTTAAGTAACAGCTGCATCTGAAAATACGTTTTTGTTTGCGGTATTATTTACACAGGCATACTAAAGTTCAAAAACAAGAATCTGGCATTTAGTATTCATTTTCATAAAATAATATAAATAATTTCAATTTTAATCTGTCCAATTTAAATGTATCTAACTTTTGCTTCAATGACAGCCTGTATGTGACTAAGTATCAGTGGCGTGGGGTGAAATTTTTGAGAAGGTAAGCCGGTGCAAAAATCAGAAACTTAATAGCGAAAAAAAACTTACCAAATGAAGTCAGATATTACAAAATGTGTTCAACAGTGACTGCGTGTATTCTTGTCGAATTTAGTCGGCCACTTCTATCATACTTAAAGTCATTGGAAGTTAAGTGCTATATGAATATTATGAATAAATATGGACATATATACAATGAACTTCAAGAATACTATAAGTGGCTTTGAAAAAAAACCCGTTAGTCGCGTGTATCGTGCAATCAAACTAAAGCGGTTAACAAAAACTGTGAAAAGTTGATATGAAATATAATTAATCTTACTCATACTCCAAAACTAATCTACGATTTTTTTTTATAAATTCGGCCAAAACATCATTGTAAAAATTAGACTGATTTCTAATTTGTAAAAGAAGGTGTTTTTCTATCGATAAGAGTGCTAAATTTGAGAGCCTTTCTTCGGTTTGAGAATTTCTTAAATAAGTATGATTTTTCATAAATCGACTTATTAAAATGTTTGAAAAACCCGTCCTTACGCTTGTAATCTAAGACTGAGAACAAGATATAAATAAAAAGCTACTAAAATGTCCTATAACAGACCACCTAGACCTTACAAAATTCTCACCAGCTTTTCACAATTAAATTCTATATATTCAAGTACAATTACACTTCACTTCAAATCAAACATGCACGATAGACGGGACAAATCCTTCAACTGACAAATTGAAACAAATAAATAATCGTCATCCGAATAGCCGAACCTAACGAAAAAACCCGGGAAGCCGGATTCTATCGTGTTATCGAGAGGTAATAAAATAGCACCACACCACACTCATAAGTCACAATCCGTTGAGCACCAAGGCAAAAAGAGACACAAGCTAACAATTTTTTTATTAAAATATAATAAACAAAACCACAACACCCCTCCCTTCCGAGAAGACGACTTCTGCCGTGTTCTTGTGAAATAAGGGAGCATTCACTCCTACAATTCACAGCCCCTTCAGTATCAAAGAGATTTACAGTCAGCTGAATATTGTTTATGAAAACCAAACCCACCCCAACCAACCACACTCACCCGAGAAGCCGCTTTCTACCGTGTTATAGGGATAATAAGAGAGCACCACTACACTCACACCCGTTCATAGAGAAGACACAAATCAGCTGACATTCTAACAAACAAACAACCACCCGCCGAAGTGACCTGAGTTTCAACTTATGCAAAACAAAAACAGCCGAGAAGCCGGTTTCTATCGTGTTATTTTCTTATAGGATTTGCTTTTAGTGAGCAAAGGATATCACACACGATTTCTTTGTTACTCGTGGAGAAAAGTGTGGGTTTGAGTAAGCCGTAAAATGACCGGCTTACAGAAGCAGCGAGCGAGCGCTTCATACCCGATGCAACCCCTTGATAGAACCTGCTACGGTGCGAGGGAAGGTTCCATCGTAGTGCAACAACAGATGATGGTTGTTTTTGGTTGTAACACTTGTTTTGCCGTGTTTTCTTTACGAGGTGAATTTTGGGAGCGCTTTCCAGGAATTTTACAGGCATAGAACAAGTTTTAAATTTACGGGAATAGGATGAGTTCCCAAAAGGGAAGCCGGTAGGAATCGTGTTATATGGACCCCACGCCACTGCTAAGTATACTATCAACAAAGTTTGTACATATTTCGGAAAAAAATCGCGCCAAAAAAACCTTTTCCCACAGTTGGTTCATATCGCCTATATCGCTTGCAATTGACATTTTTAAGACCCCCATTAGTTCTATGGGGTAATGATCAGACGACTGCAGAGGCTACAAAAGCATTACTAAATTTCTTTCTAAAAGTCATTTCTTTATGATTTTCGCATTGTGCTTCGGATCATTATCTTGTTGAAAGACGATGTCCGTAGAGTGTGAATCTTAAACATTTTCATTGAAGTAAAAAGTTTCCTTTCCAAAATGTCAACATAAGATACTACCGTCATTCTGCCAGGTATCATATGTAAGGTTCCGATACAAGTAGCCATCATACAGCCCCAAACCATGATGAATCTTCCTCCATACTGTACATATTGCGGTTGAAGATTTCTCCCTCGTGTTCTCTATATCCATTGCCTTTCATCGGAGCTGAGCTTATTAATTTTCATCTCATCGGACCATATTACTTTCACCCAATCGTCTGAAGTTCAAAGAGCACACATTTGCAGCGATTTTTCATGTCTCTTTGTGAATAACGTTTTCTTAATTTTGGATTATTTCTTAAACCCGCTCTTGCGCCGGAGACACATTTTTTCTTCGACCTCCCTTATTTGTGTCTGGGGGATTTTCCATATTCTTCCGAATCTTATTGATAACACCTAATAACACACCAACTGACTGAAATTTCACGGTATGAAAAACCTTCATTATTGAGGTTCTCTATTGAGTGTACATCTTAATATTAATAAATTAACATTATATAACACTCAAAATTTCATATTTAAATTTTTTATCATGAAAACTAAATAAACCTTAAGCTTTTCAATAGTCTGAGTTACTCATAGGGATCGAAATAGGTCGCCTTTAAAAATGCACAATGAAAAAATATAAACAATCTTATTCGCATGTATGGTATGTTCGGTGTGTGCTACCTGTCTCTTCCTCCTTCTTCGACTCTCCACTTCCATATAACTTAACATTGCAAGGGGAGGTATAATTGGAGGACCAGTATTAATGCAATCATCCCAGGGTGCTTTATAAAAAAATGCATCACTTTATAGCTTACGCTGTAAATGCTGTCTGTGAGAATTTTTTGATGACTACTTTTCTTAATAAATTATATTAAGAAATTATCTCCGCTACCGAGGGGTAACTTATCAGAGGTAGCATCTTTGAAGACCAAATCTATTATAAAATTTTTTTTTAAATATTGTTTTGAATGTTTTATATGTATTATAATAAAAAAAAAATAGTTTGTAATATGACACTCGTACCTAAGATTTATTTTCACTCAGGTTTACCATAAAAATTATTTTTTCAATTCACTAGATACTTTTGCCACCTTCTTAACCCATTAATGCGCAAAACGAGGATTTTGTTCACGCAAGTTCAATTGTACGATTCGAATAGCAAATTTATGCGATTTTCTTCCAAATTCGTATATAAGGGGTTTTTGGGGATGCTCCTTCAGAATCTGGCATTTATTTTGGGTTTTTTCAAAAAATTGCTGTTTTTTTGTCATTTTTCTTTTCAAAGTCGATTATTTTGTCGTTGCTGCTATTGAATGATCATATATCCACCAGAAATCGCGGTCCGAATGTCTAAACTTTCCCAAACAATGGCTTTGAAAGTTTTTTTTTGCTTTGGTTTTTGCAAAATGGCCATTTTGTACAACAATGTAATAAAAATTTCGCGATTTTTTTACACGTGCGATTCTTTTTAGAAATTTTCGGAACATTTTTGGATTTTTCAAAAATTGGCCAAATCAAAAAAAAACAAAAAATTTCTGAAAAAAAATCACATATATTCTTTGGCTAATTTGAAGTATTTTCTGTTCTATAATGTTTTTTTGTAAAGTTGATCCTTTTCGTGTAAAAAAATCGCGAAGTTTTTATTACATTGCTGTACAAAATGGCCATTTTGTAAACACCAAAGCAAAAAAAAACTTTCCAAACCATGGTCTGAGAAAGTTTAGACATTTGGACCGCGATTTCTGGTGGTTAAACGATCCTTCAATAGCAGCAACGATAAGACAATCGACTTTTAAAAGAAAAAGGACCAAAAAAATCAGCACCTTTTTAAAAAAAACCAAAAAATAATAAGATTTTTGTAGCTTTTATGCAAAACAAATGCCAGATTCTGAGAGTGCACCCCCGAAAACCACTTATGTACGAATTTGGAAGGAAATCGCATAAATTTGCTATTTGAATCATACAATTGAACTTGCGTGTACAAAATTCTCGTTTTGCGCATTAATGGGTTAAACAATAATGGGCAATTTTTGAAACCAACTCAACGAAAATTATGATCCCTAGATTACTTGCAAAGAACGGCTGTTAGACAGTTGGAGGAAGGCTTGGCTCTGGAGAATCGAAAAATCACTGCAGTTGCGATAAGAACTAATCCATTATTGTAGCCTATATTGTAACAAACCGCAAAAATAGTGCTTCGTTCATAGCAAACCTTTTGCACTCCTTTTAATCAATTTTCAAATAAAACGGAAAAACGGCCTACTATGCCCGAAAAGTTGAAAGCGAACATAGCAACCGCCTAACAACCGTTACCCCACTCCGCTACGATGCGGGAAAATTTAACTGAACACATCGTCCATCGTCCCTCCTTTAGCCTCTGGCGAAGCCAGTGTATAAAAAGCCGTCGAGTCAGGGACTCAATAGGCAGTCGGTCTGCATAAGTGGACGAGGTAAGAGTTTCCTGACCGTCTCTCTGGCTATGTTTCTGGTGTCAATCTAGACATAGCTTCCTTTTCTGGTTCATCGTCCCTTCTCGGTCAATTGACCAAGTTGAATTTGAACAGACTCAGCAGATGTCGAATGTACACGCATTGTACTAATACCGAAATAGATCGAGGCCTGTAAATACACACATATATTTTAATGCCGAGATATTAAAACATAATCTAATGAAAAGGAATATGAAAATACTACCACACATTATTATTGTAAAACTAATGCAATGTACAATAAATATACTGCAATGTACAATAAATATAAGGCATATCGAACTAATTGTATTGCTAAGATATAAATATAAATGATAATACCGAAACACGGCATAAATGAATTGTAAATGTAACATAAATGTAAAAATATTGTAATAGAGTTATATAGAAATAAGGAATTGTATAACAAAAATATAACTAAATAAACCGAATTATTTTGTACACACATTGTACAACCTCAAAACCCTTGAGAGTAGAGGTAGAAATACCGAACGATGGAAATTGTGTTTAGAATAAACTAAAAACTTTCTGAGCTTGAATTTTCTAGAGCATTACATTTTGTAACTGGGATCCCGGTAAATGCGAATTTCTGTGATAGTTTCATGCATCCGCCATACGCACCAATCTCGAATTAACAGACCACTTATACATAGGCACAAAAGGCCAGTTCACTGCTTGCAATTGTAAAAGGTTTTGGCCTGACATAGAACCTTCGACATTATCAAACTTTGCAACTGATTTTGGGTTCTTGTTTTCCGTTGAGTTGAATTTAAACTCAAAAATGTTACATAATTTCTTTAAAAAGGCGGAAAAACTTTCGACTGAGTTGGAAACAGAACTTCTTACGGTAACCGTTAGTGCAAACCATTTTTAGATAGGTGTTTAGGTTTGAAACTTGGCGCGAAGTTTTGCTTATGTTTTCATCGCCAAAATCGACCAAATGTACATATTTTATTTTAAAAATCAGACTACTTTGCCCTATAGTTGCGTGTGTGCATCAGGCCACTTCACAGTTTCTAATTGTATAAAGTTTTGGGTCAGAAGTCAGAACCCCTAAACCACGTAGAAGTGGCAAGTACGTACAAACTAAACCGTAGACTACAAAATTTGTGGTTTATTATTGCAAATGGTCCGTTTCAAACTGCCTCACGACCGTATCGTACTCGGTTCTATGTTGCGGAGAAAAAATGTCCATGCAAACACGCCTGTAAGATTTTATTTTGTAAATGTATGGGAGTTTTCGGCGAAGAAAATGTACATACCTGGTTACCAGAAGAGGCTGATTTTGTAGGATGTAGCTTTCAATTATACCAGCATCTGTTGAATGTTCAAGTCGACTACGAATTTCTTGAAGGAAAAGGCTAATATTTTCCATACCTTTTCCCAAGAATTTCATTGCTACCTACTTTCGAGAGATCAACAGATACGGATTCCTTAATATCTTTTTATATTCATCCCGTGCTTAGGACTACCTGTAAATACTTGAATTTGCTCCTTAATATACAAGGAAGGATTTATCTTGTCGTAAAAAATAACTGATCCAGCCAGGCCAGTACTTCGAATTTTTGAAGAGTTTCCAAAACATTTTTGTTTCGTGGCTTTAACATTTTACCCCTTCGGTCATTGGCTTGCAGAAAAATGAATGAAAAGAGGCCAGATTCGGAGCATTTTTCGGAAATCATCTGCTGTGTCATCCGTGAGGCAATGTAAAATGGGCAACTTTGCACTTAAGGGGCTTGAAACATCCAAATTTGCAAAAAATCAATTGTTTTTTATGATTGATTTTGATAGGAAATACCTTCAAGAAGTTTCGGTGCAGGCATTGCAGATTAAATTTAGGTAAGATTTTCCTTTAAAAATATCTTTTAAAAACTTTAAACGCGATTTTCTCAAAACCGCATTTTAGAGTTGGTGCACTATTAAAAAAAAACTATCGGTCTGAAATTTTGATATGTTTTTTACCCATGATTTTCCAGGGATTGAACCATGGACAAAAGAGATTTTTCGAGGGTTTCATACTAATTAAAAACTTTTTTTTTTGTCAAACGTTCCAGTGACTTAAAATCGTGTACACCGTGTTTTTTTTTTTTTTTCTTTTTTTAAATCCACCAGCCAAAAAACAGTCTGGAAAAATCTAACAACAGTTTTTTATGCTCTTGGAAGACTAGGAAATAAATATGCAAAGTTTCATTAATATATCTCTTTTTTTCCCTTCAATATCCCAATTTAAAAAAAAGAAAAATTTAAACTTTTGGGTGTGTCAATTCCCTTTATCTCAAAGCTTTTTTTCGTAAATTTTCCTGTATTTTTATGATCTATTGTCTTTGGTATAACTTGTTAATGGCAATTTTGTTTTACATTTTAAGAGGTCCCTGAAATTTAGCTAGCCAATTGCAGCTTTAGTTAAGTATATAATTATATTACCCGGAATCCTTGAACAGAAGAGCGGCAGAGGTAGTCTAAATCATATTTGTGACCTTTGGTTGTGAATTTCAATGACCCAAACTTTCCTTTTGCTAAAACCCGGAATGGATAGCTATCCTCATCATCTTCAAGTGAATAGCCGTTTTCTAAAGTCCAGTTTGTTCTCCTACTACCATCATTAGCGCCATCTCTAAACAAAGAAAATAAAAAACAAAAACAATAAATTTGTTAAATTTCAGATTATGTTAGAATCAATATTTTCAACTGAGGAAGTTCCATGGAAAAGAATACAAGTCCACAAAAAAAAAAAAAACCAGATTTCAGTTCGATATCATAACAAACACAGTTCGACATAGAAAAATATCTTTTCTATCATTTTAGTTTAACAAAAATTGTGGGTTGAAGTAGAAAAATACATGTCCATATACAATATAATAAGTTCAATTAAAAATTCATTTTTGTAAAGTGCAATTTATATGTTCAGTTTAAAATACATTGCTTTGTAATACTCAGTATGCCATTTTCTAATAAAACTATCCTTCGAAACTGATGTAGTTAATCATAGCCTGTCACCTTGGAGTAAAGAGGTACATGTTTTGGTGTCCTGACTTGTTCGAACAAAATAAAAATAAAAAAACTTTTTAAGAAAATAAGAATGATTTGAACTACCTGTATAACTTTATTACTTTTGGTTTTACAATTAATATTAATATACGAGACAAACATTGCAGTTGTCATAATTTTAACGACACTTATTTCGCAAATTCCGAAAATTCGTTTAGGTGTGACTTGTATTCTTTTGCATGGTATCTCCTCCACTATACATAATATATCTTAACAGTTTGGGAGGTACAGGGTAAAATCATAAATTCGGAATTTTCATGGTATGCACATCATTAGTTCATTTTTATCTTTTGATATATTCAACGCAGCTACATCAAACTCATGCCAAAAACCACTACATCGATGTGCTTTCCAGAAATGTCAACTATGTTGTACTATGTAAATTGTAAACTTATTATAATTAATACATTACAAAAGCTAGTCGAAATGTGCGCCACTTTCGATGCATACCAATAACCTCTTTCTAATTCCCTGCTTAACCCCTGCGCAAAACGAGATTTTGTGCATGCAAGTTCAATTGTTCGATTCGAATAGAAAATTGGAGCAATTTTATTCCAAAATCATATATGTATAAGGGGTTTTTGGGGATGCTCTTTCAGAATCTGGCATTATTTTTGCATACAAGCTTCAAGACCCCAATCATTTTTTGGGGTTTTTAAAAAAAGTGCTGATTTTTTTGGTATTTTTTCTTTCCAAAGTATATTAGATTATCTTAACGTTGCTACCTATTGAATGATAATATAACCACCAGAAATCACAGTCTGAATGTCTAAATTTTCTCAAACCATGGTTATGAAAGTTTTTTTTTGCTTTAGTTTTTGCAAAATGGCCATATTGTGCAGCAATGTAATAAACAGCTTTGGATTTTTTTACCCGCGAAGGATCAATGTTTCTAAAAAATGCTTAAAATTAGGCAAATAACACGTGTACATTTTTTCAAAAATTGTTGGACTATTTTTGGCCAATTTTTGAAAAATCCAAAAATGTCCCAAAAAATTCTGAAAAAAATCACACGTGTTCTTTGGTTAATTATAATTACTTTTTATCATATAAAATTTATTCGTAGGATTGATCCTTTTTGAGTAAAAATATCACCAAATTTCATCATAAAAAACTTGGTTAGTATCCGAGGAGTTATGGACGTTGTGGGAGCTTGTGATACCATACCTGATGAATTCCGATTCATCCGCCCACAAAATTCGGTGCAGAAACCCGTGTTCCAAATGACGCATTCCAGAAGCCAACTGTACAACTCCAATCTTATGGTGATATGGACGCAATCTCCTCGATGAATAACCCTCTAAACTTTAGCTGAAGACATTCCTAATCGTGTTGTGACTCATTTCGTGCTCATTTCAAGGTTTTTTCTAACGAGGGTGTTTATTTACTGCTCAACATCGATAGAATCTTCCAATGTTCCAGACCGCGATTCCCTGCCGTTTGAAGTTACAGTTCCGGTTTCTCCTAATCTCCCGAAAGTCCATGAAAATACCTTTTATTGAGGTATGAATCGATTAAGGAATTTCCTTTGATATTCTTGTACTGGCTCTCTTTCAATTCTTTCTACTATATACTATATACATATCTTAAGCTTAGGCCGTTTTCGAATTCACATGCACTTGCACTTAAGGGGGTAGTCCAGTGAAAACGACTGTTTTTTCAACGATTTTTTCTTCATATTAGAAGTCAATTTTTATTAAAACACTTTTTGACATATGATAGTACAACTATTAAAACACACAAAAATTGTTTTCGATGAGTCATCCCGACAAAATGGCCGCTTAAAAAAAAAAATTTTTTTGTTGGCGGACGTCGAATCTCTGCAACGGTTCATTTGAAACAAAAAATTCAAACGAGGATTTAATCTGTAGAACATTGGCTATCGTCGGAACTAGAATTATTAATTTTCAATAAAAAATAACAAAATGGCGGCATTTCGAATTTTTCGGGTGTTTTTCGGGTGCTTAATTTGTTTATAACTTTGGAAATAAACAATGGATTTTAATAATTCTAGTTCCGACGATAGATACACAATCAAGAAATATACAGCTAAATTTTTAGATCAATCGGAGCAAAAGACTCTGAGATCTGACGTCCGCCGAGTCAAAACATGCTGTTTTCAGAAAAACGCGTTTAAAGTTTTTTATGCGGAAAAAAGCTAAAAAAATTAATTTTACCTTAGTCAGCGATGCCTGCTCCATACATAACGCGATGCCTCCTAAATACATAACTAACCTTAAATACAAAGCAGAAGGACCTAGACCGTTATAAACCGAAAAAAATGAGCGAAGCAAACAGAAATACAAGAGTCCTTCTTGCTCCGAAACACGCCAGGGGACCTTCAAGCGCTCGGATTACACGTCTCTCAAAAACTCTCTGTATCTTTAAAACTATTCAATATTTTGCTTAGATATTTTAAGGGAGTATTTTCTAGGTGTAGTAGAGTAGATTTAAGCAAAAAAACAAAAAACGAAAAAAAAATTTTTTTTCACTGGACTACCCCCTTAAATCTATTTTTCTCACTAAAAGTTCTCCTAAAAACTCCGAATAGTGTGTAGGGCGATCGAAAATATACGTAGTTTGCTTTGCAATTGCACTATTTTATCTGTCGAATTTGAAGTGTTCTCCAAAGTACACTAAAACTGGTTAGGGAATAGTACAAGTGCATGGGAATTCGAAAACGACCTTAGATGTAAATTATATCCGCTTATTCCGCAAAACTAAATTCAGCAATTTTTTAATAATTTTAGCTACGAAAGGTAGCGACATGCCCGAGCTGGTTCGGGCGGTTATGTAGATCCCTCGGCCCCCAAAGGCGCCTAGGGACAAAATTTCTCGAATCCGTATTCATAATCTGGGATTATGGCCGTTTTCGAATTCACATGCACTTGCACTTAATTCTACTTTTCGCACTAAAAGTTCTCCTAAAGACTCCGAATAGTGCGTAGAGCGATCGAAAATACACGTAGTTTGCTTTGAAATTGCACTATTTTATCTGTCGAATTTGAAGTGTTCTCCAAAGTACAAGAAAAATGGTTAGAGAATAGTGCAAGTGCACGCGAATTCGAAAACGGCCTAAGTACTGGCGTATCCGTGCGTTCAGTAGCAAGAGGTAGAGCCCTACCGACCAGTGAGGGTTCTACTCTTGTACTGGGCATAGATCAGGAGTCGCTGAAGGCCTTGGATTCCGTTTACGGATGCTGTCTTTATTTAGCTTTCGGAAGGGTGAAAATTCACGTTCGATTTGATTCTTATTGCAGCTTATTTTATATATGTTTCTCCATGCCATGAACCTCCAGTTTTCTGATCGAATAAAAAATGTAATTTTGGCAGGCCAAAAATCATCAAATTTTCGCGCGAAATTAAAATTTTTTTTTTTAAAACTCCCCATCTTGTTAAATTTCAATTTGCTTTTTGGATGGAGGGTCATGTTATGGGCAATACCCTCTAGTTTACCTAATAAACTTTCTGGTTTTTTTGATTTCACGTACTGTGAAGGTCGCTATCACTGCAGTAGTGGGAGGACTTTTTTTTCGGAGCTTTGGGAAATTGCGAATAACTCGCTGAGTTTTCAATTTTTTGTCCAAAAATGTTATCATGTATGTACGTTTTTTAATTGAAATTTGGTGATATTTTTACTCAAAAAGGATCAATTTTACGAATCAATTTTATAGAATACAAAATGTAAATAATTAGCCAAAGAACACGTGTGAATTTTTTCAGAATTGTTTGGGACATTTTAGGGTTTTCCAAAAATTGGCCAAATCCAAAAAACCAAAAATAGTCGAAAAAATGCATACGTTTTCTTTGGCTAATTTGAAGCATCTTCTGTTCTAAACATTTTTTGTAAAGTTGATTCTTTTCGTGTACAAAAATCTAAATTTTGTTATTACATTGCCGTACAAAATGGCCATTCTGAAAGAGCAACCCCAAAAATCCCCCTATATACGATTTTAGAAGAAAATCGCCACAATTTTCTATTCGAATCGTACAATATCCGACCAGTAGGTCGGAAATGCGCAAACTAATCAAAACCCATATCCTAATTGCCGACCGTTTTATTTACAAAACTTGTCAGGAATTTTTAAATGCTTTTGTTCATATTTAAAGTGAATATAATTTTTCACTATTATTTGAATATTAAAAGCAAAAGAAAAATTAGACAAGTATCTTCTTTAAATAAATGACAATTGTACAAATATTGCTTGCATTACTGACTAAATTAACTGCGTTCAGAAACATTTTTTGGTAGGTCGGAAATAGGAAGCAAGGTAGTTGAACTAATGCTTTAAGGGGTTATTCTACTGTTAAACGGGTAAAAAGCAGTATTTTTTTAAAAGTGTTGTCAAAAAAAAAACTATTAGAGATATCAATTTGAAATTTTGCACGCATCTTTATTAATGAAAAAAATATATAATGGCATAGTTGATTAAAAAAAAAACAAAATGGCGGCTTCGGTTTATGATTGATGTAGCGCGCGCTGACGGCCAGAGTCGTTTGCGCCGTACATTGCCCAGGTCGTCCAGGTGATCTGCAATCAATTTAACGATGAAATTTTATTAGTTTAGCTAAAAACGCACAGACTGAACCTAAATTGAGCCATAAATAATAAATTTTCGCGATTTGACAAGTGTTGGAAAATAGCATGCTCGATTTTGGACGTTTTTTCGATGAAAAAAGTGCTCCCAAATAACCAAATTTCAATTTTTATGGCTCAATTTAGGTTCAGTCTGTGTAAAATTGATATATAACTATGCAAAAAATTTTTTAGCTAAATCGCTTCATTAGTTTTTTCTCTACGATGTACCGAGCACCAAAAAACCACGTTTTGAGTAAATCGCGTTTAAAGTTTTTTTAACCGATTTTTTTGATATATCAACTATGCCATTATAGGAGAGAACTTTCTCCTATATAATAGAATTCACCTTTCTTCTATATAATAGAATTCACCTTTTCTATTTTTTATTTTTTTATATTGAGAAATTCTTCCTTTTTTAAAAAATCTTTGTTACTTTATTATTTAAATAACAGCGAATTAAATTAAATAACACTGTTAATTATTAGCTTTATTTTAATAATGAATATTTTCCAATATTTTATATAAATTTTTAATATTTATAAAAATGAACTTAATTCATTTAATGTCAGTGAAGAACTTAAATATTTTTGTACAAACAAAAACTATTAAAAAATTACAAAAGCTACTTCAACTACACTAACTAGATTTCTTTTAAATTAAATTCACTACAGTTACAATTTTCAAAGTTTATCTACTTTTACATTTACCTCATATTTCCATCCTTTATTTAAACTTAATATTAAATATACAAACCGAAGTTATTAAAACTTTTTATATCGACGAAAACAATCACCACATGACAATTAAAAATAAAGTTTTTCATGTGGAGATTATTGAATTTTAAATTGAGCTTTTCAAAATCTCAGACAACCACCACACCATTATATATTTTTTTCATTAATAAAGATGCATGCAAAATTTCAAATTGATATCTCTAATAGTTTTTTTTTACAACACTTTTAAAAAGATACTGCTTTTTACCCGTTTAACAGTAGAATAACCCCTTAAGTCATTATGCTATGGTTTTACTAATTACAATTTTTTTTAATTATACTTTTTTTAAAATTTTAATGTATTCTACAAAATGCCTTATACTGACCACCGGTCGGTATTAGGACTTTGCTCACAACTCCGTTGTCCTTTTTCCGACCATAATATTTTATTGTTTTTTGTTAACACATTATAAGAATTCATAATAAATATTGCTTTTGGACTCTACTAAAAGGTAGGTAAATGTGTGGGAAAAACGTAAAGTATTTATCTCAATGCTTTAAAACTATTGCAAAAACACTTAAAATCAATACGCAGATTTAAGGATTTTCTTAGATATGGCAACGCCTTTTTTGGAACAAATTAAAGTAAACTTCACGCCTTTGTAACTTCTTCCCTTTCCGTCTGTCACTTGCAATAAAGGTGTTTCTTAAGGGGTTATATACAGTCAGGATTTTTAGAAAATCGATTTTTTTATTATTTTATTTTTGTAATGTACATATATTAAAGTAGAGCCACAGAAAATTTCATGTCAATCCGGTGAATATTCTCGAAGTTACACGCATATTTGTAATGACGTGTTCGAGTTTTTGTATGAAATGTAAAATGCTTTTGAAACTTTAAACGCGTTTTTCTCAAAACTGTGTTCTTATAGTCGGTGAGCAAGATTTCTCGGAAACGGCTGAACGGATCAGTTTCAAATTTTAACATAAGCTTCTTAAGTATATTTTTTAGTAATTAATCGAAGCTTTTTGCTCACCGATAAATATTTTCCATTTTATAAACAATTTAGAGCGAAAATTGTTGTTAAAAATCGATTTTTTTTTTTAAGAAGCCGCCATTTTGTCAAAAATTCTTATTTTGCGCATTCCTTCGATTAATTACGAGATAAAACAATATACTAACGAAATATTTTTGGTTTTTCCATTTTGGATGATCCAGTCTAGAGATATCGTGCACACCGCAAAACGCCTTTTTTTAGAGTGGCTTCCGGAGATCACCTGTAGCAGCTTTTAAAATAATTATTTTTACAAATAAAAATCATTAAAATACACCCAAGAGTTACCGTTATATGTGTACAGAATTTTACATTAATAACTTAAAAGATCATCTCAAGAAAAATTCTTGAAAAATCTACTTTTTTGGGCCTCCTGACTGTATATAACCCCTTAAAACAAACTCAGTCGGTAATTCTGTTTTATTCAAAATAATCCTCGCCCTTGCCCAACAGATTTCTTCTAAAGTTTTATACAAGAATGGGACTTCTGCAGTAATCACTCCAATAAATTAAACAAATGGCAATCAATTATTGGCCATTCTCGACCACTATAATATGAGATGTGCAGGTACATATTGTAATAATTATTAACTTGTTTACATGCATCGAAGTTATTAGCACAAATATAAAGTGGTCGGAATTAGGGAGGCCACTTTACGTTAGTACATTTTGTTATATAACATAATAAAGGATTATAATTTTATAACTTGTCCGCCTATTTGAATAGCCTCATTAACAATTAATGAAACTCCCATATGAATATGGCTTCAACTACCATATTTTTTACTATTCCAAAATCGCAGATATGTATAGCTAAGGAAGTATTATACATATATAAAATGAAAAATTATTGACGATTGATGACAACTAAGCAAGGAGTTTTTGAACGCATGCTTACTAAAACATGCATTAAATGAATCAGCATGCTTGTTAATATTGAATTAATAGGCTCATTTAAGTTGTGGCTTTAGACATAGGAAGATCAACTGCTATTATATTTCTCCCGAGACAAATTAAGCTTCAAAATGAATAACGACAAACCTACATTATCAACACAATCAACTACAACACGCATATCACACAAGTATCCAATCGTATTTATTGGTCAACTTAAAGATGTTCACACATTACACATTTTTTTGTTATTAATGAAGCTATGCAAAAAATATTTTATGCAACTATTTTGCAATTTTAATAGATCAAAATATGACTGTACGTAGGGTGGACCCATCTTCTTAATTCTTGCTCGACTAAAATCGGAATGAAGGGCATAAGGTTAGTACTTTATTTACAGAGGAACATTATCGAACTTTCTATTCAACGATTTGAGCGTTAATAATATCGAATAGTTTTGATTAATACCAGCTGATCAATGTAATAGCAAAATTACAACTTTGCCAAGACATTTTTTCTTAGAATTAAATAATAACTCCTTTATAAAAATTAATTTTATTACCCAGGATCACGCAATAAGTCCTTTTTGCTCAGGCCGTTAAACTGATAACATACTCCGTCATCAGTTTGCACAGTAGTGAACCAATTCTCGCACATTTTAGCAATTGTAGCGAATTTGCAAAATGGCGTTGTGCTATTCATCGTATCTGCCAGGCTAAGGAGAGCATCGCCAATATCGATCGTGTCATTTAAGTGCAAGTTTAGAGTTGTAGAAACCTCGAGGGTACACAAATGCATCAGAGCTTGCAGGTATGTGAGGCTGTAATGAGGAATATCGACTAAAATAATAAAAAGCAAGAGTATTTTTTTTAAATAATGCCTTACTCTGAATCCGATATGTTCGCCAATCCTTTGTCATTGTATTTCACGTAATGATAGACCTTTGAGAAGTTAAACACAACTCCACGAGCCTTCGTTTCAGGACAAATTATAACGGAGGGAAAAGGTATATCCCAAATTGGCACTTTTTTCTCATTGAAGCTCATAACAACCGGGGTGTTGTCCCACTTGTTCCAAACGTTAACAATAAGGTGGGAGCATGCATAAATGGAAACGACGAATACGAAAATCCAAAAAACCCTTATGTTGTCATTCATATGACATCATACAATAAATTAAGAAAGAAGTTTTAAAGAATAATTTTACCTTTCCACCAAAGGGCGTCTGCGTTCTCCTAAGTACCGAATTCCGTGTATTGAACTGTTTCTGCAGTATTCCATAAATACTCCAACTGCAGCCTCGGGAATGCTCCCATACTCGATTCGTTTTCGTATGATAACTTCACTTGACACTTCACTGAGAATATCTGAAGTAGCAAAGCCACTGGCTTCAGATATTGAGGTTCGCTTACTGCATGCGAGAGAGTTTGGTGCTAAGGTGTCCATCGTAGACATCGTAGAATCCGCAATAATTGACCGATTGACATGCTACCTATCCACTTCTGAATTGATGGCATAAACGGTTTAGTTTTAACACAGTTGATTCATTAGCATTGATGAAGATAATTTTATGGACCCTTGGGATCGCCGTGCGTGATAAAAAAGGAAATTTTTAGGATTGGGTTGTGAAAGAAGAAAGAGTGTCGTGAAGGAAAAATGCAAAAAAGTGTTTTTTAAGTACTTCCATCTGTATGAATGTGGTTACGAAAATCATTTTTCCTATCTCATTAACATGACTTTTGTTAATGGGGTTCAAAATTTGTTATTTTTATGCAGTACAAAACTATTCAGTTTTAACGTTTTGTTCAAAAAGTCATGAAAGCACTTATTGACTGTTCAAGGTTCAAGTCTACAGAAAGGACAAAATTTAGAAAATGCTTTAATTCTTTAATTCAGGGGAAATTCTAGTACAGGGTGACACATGGAAAGCTACCAAAATTAATCATTCATAATTTTAAAATGAGTGCAGGAAAAAAAAAAAATCCGTATAAGTTCAGCAAAGATATCATTTTTATTTGAACTTAGTTACAGTTGAATCAGACATTTTTCACAGATACTTATTGAGATTGAAAAAAAATCGAGAAAATTCGACCAAGGGATAACTATTTACATAAATGCTTGAAAACAGTATTAATAAATGCTACCATATGATGAAATCAAATAATTTTTTTTAATTTTTACCTACTGAGAGTGCTTTGGCTGGCTACATTTTACTTCCAAATTTGGTATGAAGGCCTTTATATGCTTCAGTATAGTTTTTACCTCTAGAATAAAAGCACTCGATTTTTCTTCTTTTGTAAAATAACTAATCTTAAAGTACACGTATTTCTCCTTACGACATCTGAACATAAACTGACAACACTCTAGTATCTAGTATATATTTACGACGGCCAACCTTCTACGACATATTAGGTATACTTTAGGCAACTTTCCATTTGTCACTTTGTACTTGTATCGAAAAACCCGTATATGTAAATAAAGAAAAATTGACTCACTTAATAAGGGTGTTGTTCCTAGGGGAATACTGCCGTTTGTATAACCATTCGCATTTTCCAGCCGCCTCAGATCCGACTTGAAAACTTTGCCTATATTAAAGCGTCACTCTTTCAAAACGCTCATAACATCAACCCGTGGCTATGTCTGACGGTAGATTGATCAGAGCAATTCAAGTACTACCCATTTATACCTTCTGGTTTTTCTCGGGAACAAAGGATCATAAATCATGCATACTCTTAGGGGATCTTTTAGGACAAAGGATCGTAAATGAGCAGACCCTTTTGAAAGGATCTCGCCTAGACAAAGAGTGATTAAAAGATATCTGCGCATTACTCATGCAGGGACCTTTAAGGGAGAGTCATAAAATATCAGCTACTCCTACGAGCAGTCCAAAGTAAATAAACATGCCATCCAGCACAAAGGAGATTCGTAAATTGAGGATCGTTTAGGGAGGACTTGAGGGTACATTTCCACAATTCTAATCTCTAATATTTACTTACCGGCAACAAAATCTTTCTTTAATCCATTCGCACCTTCTCGCACCCTTCTCATTCACGGTAAACACTTTTCATGTCGATACGATTAACCCACAGCCACGGGAAAAAAATACATCTTAAAATATCTATTCCGAGCCAGGACGGGCTTTCTGGTGTGTGCGCACGTTACAATATATACAAACTTAAACTAAAAATAAAAAATAATATTTTGTATTACTCTAAAGAAATGAGCATTAACAGTATACAAAATTATTGACTATTGATTATTTTTGGAGTTGGCGCCAGCCATGGCAAGTTTATAAACCTACTGTAATTTGAGTTTCTTGCCTTGGGTGACACCTACTCTAAAAGTAACTGATTAGATAATGTATTAGGCTGTAACATAATAATCTGATAATTTTTTAAGAAACTTTGTTTTGATATTTTTGTACAATTTAGCTTAACATTTTATTGAACATATAGTCCATCATTATCAATGATCTCCTGCCAACGTTGGGGAAGCGACATTATTCCATTCTCGTAAAACTTGGGTTCATGAGAGTTAAAAAATTCCGATAATCACTGTTCCAATGCAACTCGGTCATCAAAAGATTTTCCGCTAATGTGAGCCTGCAAAGATCGGAACAAGTGGTAGTCAGAAGGAGACATATCCGGCGAGTATGCAGGATGGGCTAAGGAAATCCAGCCTAGCTCCATAATTTTTTTATATGTCATCGAAGCGGAGTGTGGGCGGGCGTTGTCGTGGAGGAGGCATACATTGCTTTGTTCTCCTTTAAGATTCACGGCTACCTTATCCATCATATCACAGTAGCGTTTACTATTTATAGTCGTTCCTTCTGGTAATAGTTCCCAGTAGATAATGCCTTGCACATTCCACCAAACACTCAATATAACCTTGTGTATAGTAATTTTATATTTAACTGTCGATACTCCTCTTTGACCCGCGCTAAGCCATTGTCGCTTATTGTTATGGTTAAAATAAATCATCCACTTCTTATCTCCAGTAACCAAATTACGAAGTCAAGCAAAAGTACGATATGAAGTGAGTAATTGCGTTCAAACCACCACTCGCATCATCCGTTGACCATCCGTCAATTCGTGGGGTACCCATTGACTGTGCCTGTACACTTTACCCATCACTTTCAAATGTCGAGCGATAGTAGTATGGGAGCATCTGAGTTCTGCTTCAAGTTGACGAGTAGTCCTCCTTGGATCTTCCTCGATGAGCTGCGCGCATCTACAAATTAAGGAATAGGGTCCATGGAAGCGATATTTTTGTTTTACCGCCAAATTTTTTATTGGTTTCGAGCCATAAATAATGAATTTCTGTAAAAAATGTTTGCAAAAACACGATTTTTGTTTAAAAAAAAAGCGAACATAACCTCTGTAGTTAGAATTTTAATTAAAAATCATTACCAAATTCTGAAAGTTCATGAAATTTTACATCAGTATATTGACCAATTCAGAATTTGTATGTGAAGGTTTCAGTAGAATTTAGGGCGGCTGAAAAAACTTATGAAAATGCGTCCGTTAGGGCCTTAACGGGAAGTGGACGGGAAGTGGACGGGAAGTGGATAAAATTCAATAAATGGGGTTCTTCCACCACCCTCTAGATATAGCCTATTCAATAAAAAAACAGGTCCTCTTTTTTTAAGTCGGTTGGAAACACTGGTATGTATCTCACGCTTGGTTTTTTCTCGTAAAATGAATTCCGGAAAACATCGGCTATCTTGGTACCGCCATATCAATATAATTGATAATACTCATTATTGATCTGTTACTCATTCTTGATAAGGTATTGTTGTTACAATTCTCATTTTTCAATGAAATATAAAGCAAGAATGAGTTGTACCAATACACGATACTACATGAAAAACGGCAATTTTTACGCCTCCATATCTAATTTGGGTCTGAAAATATTAAGAAATTGAGTTCAGATCCTGGAAAATCTGACCATTTAGCATAAAAGCCAATAGTATTTAATATGTAATAGAATGTCACATCGTTTAACTTTTCGTAAAATCAAAGCCCGTTTAAAAGTCTAATGGTGGCAAAGTGTTAAACTGTTCTATTATACCTACTTTAATCCATCATATCTCAGAACTGAGACATGAACTCAACTCGTCTTCACCACGAGTAGTATTTTATTATAAGTTTTCATTTAGCACAGATTTTGACTTTAAGATCGAGGTCCAGTAAACAGGCGGATTTTGGTTCGTTTTTTTTTACCACTCTTTATAATTTTCGTACCGAAATTTTATGAAATTAACTATAAATTGTAAAGGAGAATGGGCAAAAATGTATGGCGCTTGGTACCCGCTCCAACACCTAGGATTTTTATATGACAGGAAAGCTATTACATATATATATATATATATATATATATATATATACACTATTATGTATGGCGCTTGCCTCGATTTGTTGTCCATTCGGAGATAATCGACTTCGAACTTTTTATTCTGTCAGTTGTTACTGATGTCGAATTAACTGTTTGTGAGGAATTAGATCACTACTAAATATCGCTTTTTGGGGGTAAATCATCATCCACACCATGACTGTCATCTCAGTCTACTGCTAGACTTAGACTGCATTTAAGAATCTGCATCATTTGTGACTGTGTCTAGTAAAAGGTACCACTTTGAGGGTAGTCGATACGGTTGCGAATATGCTGTATTAAATAGTAATAAGCTAAATAATCGCTCTTAATGACTACCCTTAAAAGTGGTACCTTTTATTGAACACAGCCACATTTGGGATTATTATTAATGAAAAGTGAAGAAAACCCATTTTATTCTAAAAAATGTTTTTTATTAATCGTAAATATCTGCTACAATGACAACGTTTAAAAACATTGCGGGAGCAACAAAGCCCTCCCGTCTGGCTGTTTCGTGTCGAACCGAAGAGGTGGGGGGAGGGGGGTTCTCCTCCAATAGTAGCTTAGGCCCGGTTTACATTTTGTTAAGAGTTAAGTGCGAGTGTTAAGTGTAAGTGTTTAGTGTTTAGCCCGTGTGGACAGGCACTGTTAAGTGCTTAGTAGCAAATAGAAGCGCGTTCTATTTCACTGTTAAGTAGCCGCTCCCCTCCCCTTCCCCTCGATCGCCCGCTCAGTCCGATATGCGTATTTTTTTAGATATTACGCAATATGGTTAACGTAACTGTTTATATTTATAACGTCCCTAATCAATTCACGAACTTTCAAGTGCACTTGCTCATCCATGTTTACACTTGAAATGTACTGAACGCCTGAGTACTAAGCAGTGCCACTAATCGATATTGGACACCTACTTAACGCTTAACACTTAACAGGTCTACTAAACACTTAACACCTGCACTAATCACTTGTCAGATGTGTAAACCAGGCCTTAGTTTAAGCACATAAGTTAAATAAAAATATACTAAAATAGCAAAGTTATATTTTTCTACATATTCATAACGCGATATCTCCAAGCGGACTATGAATTAGTGAAAGTGGCCATAGTAAAAATGTTTTTTGTATGGTTAAGACTTATTCAACGATTACAATAATTATTGCTGTTGGAGGGTGGTACCAAAATGAGCTTAGTTTAAGTACATAATTGTAATAAAAATGTACTAAAATAAAATAACAAAATATTTTTTTTACATTTTCATAACGCAATATCTCCAGACGGACTATGAATTCGTGAAAGTGGCCATAGTAAATATTGTTTGTATAGTTAAGACCTATTCAACGATACAAAAATTATTGCTGTTGGAGGGTGGTACCAAAATGCCCATTCTCCTTTGGTACCGACACCCCCGAAAAAATTACAAAAAGTGAACGGAACGAAGTTGCTTACATGCACTTGAAATTAGTTCCGTTCGTGATAGTAAGAATTCCTACGGAATTTCTGTTTTCTTCCTCTTTTTAATGCAGACTGACAATTGTTAATGAGGAAGACATCCTCGACAGAGGAGGCAGAGAATTCAAAAATTTAATTGGCGACTTCAAGTTCGCTACAAACAATAACAAACACCTATGCAGCCTTTGACTGTTTCTTATCCAAGATTTTTTCTATACTCAAAAGGACTACATCTGTTAAAACAAATGATCTTAGTCCATTTCTTTTCTAAAACTTTTTATTTATATACAGAGTGTCCAATAGGAAATTGCGAAAACTAATGGGTCACAATTTTTTAACAAATGGAGAAATCGGTAAAATGTAAATACTTTTTAATAAAGGAAAGTCGTCATTTTTATTTCCATTTCCATTTTATGTCCATTTTATTATAAAAAAATTAAATCTATTTAATACGAACCATTAATTTGAAAATATATCAATCAGTAACCCCAAAAACCCCCGTGTACCAAATTTGGTGTATCGGTTGATTTTTCACAAAATTCGTCCACCATCTTGGATCCGCCATCTTGAATTTTGCAGCCGCAAATCGGCTCAACGTCACAGCCGCAGATCAGGTCAACTTAACTTTTACCAACCGCAAATTGGCTCGGCAATTCTTAATTCAATTCAACGGCCTAGCATCTGTAAACACCTATCTTCAATCATTAATCAACGCTTCGTTAACACTGGAAAAGGAATTCCTGAGAAACTGGCGTCGCTTTTAAAAAAAACGAGGAGGCGAGTTTTGTTTATTATTGATATATGTATGTATTATTCCAAAATCTAAAATGTTGTTAATAAGGTCTACAACATTTTTTAATAATTTCTAAATTAAATTTGAATTAAAAAAAAATTAATGGAAGTAATTCTTCTATATACAGTACTGCCGAAAATTTTAGGACCAAACGTTGATTTTGGGCATACATTATATTCCCTAGCCCGTTGATAAGGGAAAGAGGGATGGTGGGAGGCGATATAAAAATTTACTAATTTTAACAAAAATGAGCAAAAATTATCTTCCAGAATCCGTAAATCCCCAGGTGGAAAAGAAACGGTCTGGGGTGGGGTATCTTGGTATGGGTTCACCAACCTCCAGTTATGCACTCGGCTATTGATCAAAATTATTACATGCATATCTTGGAAGAAAACCTCCATTCATTGAAGATGTGTGGCGGGCAGGCAAGCAGACCGAGAGTTTTTTAAATTTATAATTTTTAAAAAGAAAAGCAATTCAAGTAGGCCTTGACGAGAGAAGTAAAAACAAAACTTATTATTTATTTATTTAAACAAGTTAGAACTTAAAATTAATTTTAAGCCTACCTATAATTATAGCGCACTCGGAAAAACAAAACTTGTAAAACAGTTCAGTTGTTATTTTTTAAAAAGAAAAGCAATTCAAGTAGGCCTTGACGAGAGAAGTAAAAACAAAACTTGTAAAACATAGTTCGAAGATACCTTTTGTACTGATCAGATCTTTAAAAATAAATATATTTAAATTATACTTCTTCGTGATATATATTTTTTTAGTTGGAAGAAAAAGATTAATTTAAACCATACAATCTCTCTTCCACAGATGAAATAACCTTACGAGGGTCTTTTATGCAGTAAGACAATGCCAGGCCACGTTCACCCAGCGCTGCTTGTGGAATAAAAATATCAATTGCCTGGAGTAGCCCCCTCAAAGGCCGGACCTGAATATCATAGAGAATGTGTGAAAGGTCCTTAAAGATATAGTTGCAAAGAGAAGACCGGAAACCCTCCAGGAATTAGAAGGTATTTTAATTGACCACTGGAGAGCACTGTCGGAAGATTTCGCAAAGAAATTAATAGAGTTACCGCGACGAATGATTGACGTTATAAAGGCCAAAGGGCAACATAATAAAAGTTGAGGGAATTGGTCCTATAATTTTGAATAGAATTGCATTAAGTTTTTCCTCATTTTTATTAAAATTATTACACGAGTTAAAATAAAATTCTATGAAATAATTAAGAACATATAAGGATTTCATGTATACCCCCACTCACCATCCCTCTTTCCCTTATCAACAAATGACGGGCTAAGGAATGGAATATATGCCCAAAATCAACGGTTGCTCCTAAAATTACCGGCAGTACTGTATATACAGTGCTGGACAAAACTAATATAACTCAGTGTAAAACCGTAGTTTTTCTTGAAGAAAAACAGAAGTATGAATGGAACATCCTGCGTATGATCCGAACAAAATAGTATTGTACAAACCATAATTTAGTTATGCCCATATTTACATAAATTAAAATTAAATTAATTATCTTATATAGTATAAATTTGGGTACTTACTGTTCTGGTTTATAATATCTCAAATTATCCATAGTTGTTTGCAAATTAGGTTTAATTTGTATCAAAATAACTTGCTGAAAAGGTACCTGAACAAATTGACGTGCTACTTGTGGAGCATCATCTGGCGCTTGTATGTAAATCTGAAAATTTTACAATGATTTTATTATATACTATCATATTGTTACAGAATTTGCCTTCGCTTATACTTCACACTTGAAGTTGCGATCGGGCAGATATAGGGATTAGCTTTCGATCCCTCCTTTGTGAGTGTCTATGGCAGAGAAGCCAAGCGCCATACTGATGAGATCAGCTTGGCTTCTCGGATCGAAACACTTATCGATTTTTTGGGCTCGTCTACTTCGGTGGACGAGTATTATTCTAAAAAAAAAAATGTCCCTAAGTCCGGTTGTCTGTCCGTTCGTTTGGCAAATCAGCCAAATCGTAGCGAAGGCAAATGGTGTAGTTTTGCCGGCCAGCCGCTCGGCGGGCAAAATTACAACAATGGTGCCAGGTGTGGGGTTTCCGGAGCCCTCCTAACCGGGGGCAACCCCACAAACCCTCTAGCGTCCAGGGCGTCGATGACAGCGATCCTCCTCTGCCACAACGGCCTACTTTTTCCACTGCCGCAGTGACGTTGTGGCAGTTGTATTTCGCCGCCGCCAGCGCATCCGCGGCCCTTCTCCTCCGCCACAACGGCCGATTTTTTCACTTCCACAGTGACGTTGTGGTGGTTGTATTTCTCCTGCGCTGCCGCGGCTCTTCTCCTCTGCCACAACGGCCGATTTTTCACTGCCGCAGTAACGTTGTGGCAGTTGTATTTCGCCGGCGTCTATCCCGGCTGCAGCCATGCCGCAGCTGCATCCATCGCTGCATCAGCCTTGTCGTCCTGAATGCCGCATGAGGTTGCTCGGATGGAACTTCGAGCTTCTGACGAGGGAGTATTGTTACAGAATTTGCCTTCGCTTATACTTCACACTTGAAGTTGCGATCGGGCAGATATAGGGATTAGCTTTCGATCCCTCCTTTGTGAGTGTCTATGGCAGAGAAGCCAAGCGCCATACTGATGAGATCAGCTTGGCTTCTCGGATCGAAACACTCATCGATTTTTTGGGCTCGTCTACTTCGGTGGACGAGTATTATTCTAAAAAAAAAATGTCCCTAAGTCCGGTTGTCTGTCCGTTCGTTTGGCAAATCAGCCAAATCGTAGCGAAGGCAGATGGTGTAGTTTTGCCGGCCAGCCGCTCGGCGGGCAAAATTACAACAATATATTGTATGTGGTAAGGTAGTGCTGTTAACTGTTATTTTATCTTATTTTTCAAATACAATTTCTCTCCTTGCCGCACAACCTAAATTATGATAGATTAAATTATTGACATTTTTTACGATACAATATGTTGACATCGAGGAACGATGGAAATGTATAATAGGTTTATTCTTTATAATAGGTATACTGGTTTGCTGTGAATGTGAAGTATCAATTACAATCTCTTTCTACTATGCTAAGGTGGCTTAAGGCCGAGATATAATGTACGCGACACGTTTTTGTGGCGCTACGAAATGAGTTTAAATACGGGAAAATGCAATCAGCTTGATACAATACTCGCGCTGCAATTTTGTAGCGCCACAAAGTTTGGTAGAACTTTAACGCGAATCGTTTCCATATTTCTATTTCAGTTTGGTTCTGGGGACGGAATCAGAAGTTAGAATAGTTTTACGATGTCCAACAGATGGTTACGCTCTCATTGTATATTGCAGCGCGATGTTTCACTATATTCCACGAGTTACAAAAACGCGTCGCGTACATTGTATCTCGGCCTTTATGTTCTAAGACGACACGGCGTTATAAGAGTTCTGCTAATTTTTAGTTTGACGCCATTTGCCTATTAGAAACGTAGCTATATAGTGGTATATCTGAGGCTGAACTTTCTTGCCCCGGTTATTCGGTTTTCCTTCGTGATCGTCATAGCGCTGCGCTTGACGCCATGGTTGGCAAAGGCGTACTATGTGCGATTCGGAGCGATATCCTCTGTCGCCAAGTCGCTGTTTCTGTTTCTGAAGTTGCTTTGTGTGGCTATGACATTTCAGCAAAGGAAAATCTATCTTGTTGTGGCTTACATTCCGCCCAGGGCTCCAACTGGAACTTATGAGTATCTAGCTGCCAGAATTGACTCGATTGTAGACACTATGGATCTGCACGACGAGCTTGTGGTCTTCGGAGATTTCAATCTGTTGTCAGTAAATTGGCTTCATTCGTCCTATGAAGGCTGTATTACACCTTGTTTTAATACCGCCCCACAACATGCATCCATCTTCATAGATGATATAAATAATATCTTCTAGTCTGATGTAAACTAGCGAGATTGCAAACGATAGTGGTCGGTTTCTGGACTTAATCTTTTCAACAGATTCTGGGTGTACAACTGTTAAGCATTGCTTGACCCCCATTGTCGCTGAGACTGGACACCATCCTGCTCTTCAAGACATTTTAACATCGGATTCCTTCTTCTCGAATTGTGCAATTGTTTAATCTGTAACAATTGCACAATAATAATAAATAATATCTTCTAGTCTGATGTAAACTAGCGAGATTGCAAACGATAGTGGTCGGTTTCTGGACTTAATCTTTTCAACAGATTCTGGGTGTACAACTGTTAAGCATTGCTTGACCCCCATTGTCGCTGAGACTGGACACCATCCTGCTCTTCAAGACATTTTAACATCGGATTCCTTCTTCTCGAATTGTGCAATTGTTACAGATTAAAAAGGCTGGTTTTTCTATTCTCAATCAATGGCTCTTAACTTGTAACTGCAACACTGTTCTCCAAGAGCGTGACGTTGACATATCCGTAAACTCTTTTTACACCATACTCGCCAAATGCTTTTTGCGTTGTGTTCCAGTTACTAAGTCTCGCGGCTCACAAAATAATTCACTTTGGTCAAACAACGCTTGGAAGAAATTTTGCGTATTTTTACAGACTTCCATAAGGCTTTTGACGGAATTAATCACAATATTACACTCTATAAACTCAGCATTCCCTCTCTTTTTATCAAATTTCTTCGCTCTTACTTGTCGCAGAGGTTGCAACGTGTCATATTTCGATGCTATACTGTCCAGGAAAATATTTAAGGTATCGGTCGTACCTCAGGGTAGTTACTTGGGTCCTCTCTTATTCATCATATTCATTAATGATGCGTCAGTATCTATTTATTTATTTATTCAATTTCATCAATGACTGATTACTTACAAGAAAAAAGAACAATTAAATTGAAGAAAAGAAGAAAAAAAAAGACAAAAAAGTGTATGGAATTACAAAAGTCTTTTCTTAATACTAATTTTCGATAAGTTAAAATCAAAGCTATCAAACTTACTATTGAAACAACGAGACATCGATGTGATAGGCTCATTGTATCCATAATTAGTGCGGTGTTGGGGGATGTTTAAAAAATGCCTGGTTCTGCGAGAGGGTACCGATACATTAAAAGAAGACAGCAACCTCGAGGAGTCAATGTTGCCTTGGAGGCACTCCATAACGAACACAGTTTTGGAGATGTTGCGTCGAGATTCTAAAGAGTCGAGATTAATGAGCCTGAGGCGATGTATATAAGGAGGTAAATGAAAAGGGTCCTCCCAAGGAAGCCCACGAAGAGCAAACCGAATAAATCGTCGTTGTACGGCCTCCACACGATTAATATAAGTTATGTAATAAGGTGACCAAACACAACAAGCGTATTCTAAAATAGGTCTCACAAAGGTGCAATACAAAAGTCGTGTTATGTAGGGATCGTCGAATTCTTTGGACCATCTCTTAATAGAGCCTAAGGTGCCGTTAGCTTTATTAGATATTGCATCAATGTGATCGTCAAATGTAAAGTCACTATTTAACCATACACCCAAGTCTTTGGTCTTATTCAGTCGGTTCAATAAAGAGTTATTTATATCATAGTCGAAATAAATGGGTACTCTTTTTCGTGAAAAAGACAACGACGTACACTTGTTTACGTTCAGAGGAAGATGGTTTATAGAGCACCATGTATAAAAGGTGTCTAGGTCAGAGTTTAAAAGTTCACAGTCATACAGGTGACACTGGGAACTGACGGGTTAAGACCCCTCTAGGGTTTTCCATGGGGTAAAGATCAGGCGACTGCAGAGGCCACAAAAGTGTTACTAAATTTTTTTTCTAAAAGCCGTTTCTTTGTGATTTTCGCATTGTGCTTCGGATCATTGTTTTGTTAAAAAACTATGTCAGAAGCGTGAACCTTAAACTTTTTCATTGAAGTAGAAAGTTTTCTTTCCAATAAGATACTACCGTCATTCTGCCAGGTATCATATGTAAGGTTCCGACACCAGTAGCCATCATACAGAATCTTACTGATAGCACCTAACGACACACCAACTGATTTTGAAATTTCACGGTATGAAACATCTTCATTAATGAGGTTCTTTATTGAGCGCACAAGTTGCTGGTCTATAGGTTTATTACAGAACCCATCTTAAAATTAATAAATTACCATTATATAACTCTCAAAAGTTCATATTACAATTTTTTACCATGGAAAATAAATAAACCTTAAGCTTTTTATTAGTCTGTCTGAGCTACTCATAGGTATGCGAGGTAGAATTCAGGGACTAATATAAATGCAATGCTTTATAAAAAAAATGCGTCACTTTGTAGTTTACACTGTAAATGCTGTCTGTGAGAATTTTTTAATGACTACTTTTCTTAATAAATTATATTAAATAATTATTTCCGCTACCCAGGGGTAACTTATCAGAGGTAGCATCTTTGACGATCAAACATATTGTGATTTTTTTTGGATACTGTTTTGAGTATTTTAGTAAGTATTATAATCAAAGAAAAAATAGTTTGTAATAGCTTTATAATATGGCATTAAGACTCGTATCTAAGATTTATTTTCACTCACGTTTACAGTAAAAAGTTATTTTTGCAATTCAATAGGACTTTTGCCACCTGAAGCCAACTCAACGAAAATTATGAGCTCTAAACCACTTGTAAATATCGGCTGTTTGACAGTTGGAGGAAGACTTGGCTCTGGGGAATCCTAAAATCACTGCATTTTCACTGCATTAGCCTATATTGTAACGAACCGCAAAAATAGTGCTTCGTTCATATATAGCAACCCTTTTGCATTCCTTCTAATCAATTTTCAAATAAGACGGAAAAACGGCATTCTACGCCCGAAAACTTCAAAGCGAGCATAGCAACCGCCTAACAACCGCCTAACAACCGCCTAACAACCGTTACCCCACTCCGCTACGATCTGGGAAAATTTTACTGAACACATTGTCCATCGTCCATAATGTAACGAAAAGGAATATGAAAATACTACGTATATATCGCAAAACCAAACGTTAGTAACTGGGATCCCGGTATATGCGAATTTCGGTGATAGTTTCATGCATCCGCCATATACACCAATCTCGAATTAACAGACCATTTAAGCACAGGCACAAAAGCTCCGTTCACTGTTCGTAATTGTAAAAGTTTTGGCCTGACATAGAACGTTCCACATTATCAACCTTGCAACTGATTTTGGATCCTTGTTTTCCGTTGAGTTGAATTTAAATTCAAAAATGTTAACGTAATTTCTTTAAAAAGACGGAAAAACTTCTAGTGAATTGGAAGTAGGACTTCTCAGGGTAAACGTTAGTGCATATCACTTTTAAATAGGTTCTTAGGGTTGGAACTTGGCGTTATGTTTACGTCCACTTCACGGTTTCTAATGCCTACTCTCCAATGAGCAAGCCAATCACAAACCAACCACTTATCAGTTGGCTGACAAAATGCCTTCGTACACATCTTTATCAATGTAGATTCTGCTTGTTTTAATCGGGAGTGAAATGGAACAGGAAGAAATTTATGTTTCGTAATTTATGAACAAGGATGTTTATAAATTTCATCTTTTTTTAGTTAACACTCCAAATAAATACCATTTCCACTGAAAAATGCTTCTTCACTTTTAGCGTCAATTTTTTTCTAATACTTAACCTCAATTATTTCTTAAAATTTGACATTTTGGCAGTACTGAATATGTAGCTAGGCTCAGAACCGCTACTAGAAATCGGCTGAATTTCATGTGGCAATTCAAATGGTTTAACCGATACAAACGAAAAGCTAGACCATGCCAACCAAAACACGAGCGAGACGGGAAATTTATTTTACAATGAGAAGGAAAAGGTAGCAGCACTTTATTTGGTTGGGTCGTGGTTGGCTTGCTCATTGGAGAGTAGGTATAATTGTATAAGGTTTTGGATTAGACGTCAGAACTAGTGTTTCAAATGTTATTCGAATCTTCAAACTATCCGGGTATCCGGATAGTCAAATATGACACCTCTTGAGATCCGATGGATCCGGATAACGTCGGATATCGAGATATTTCGGATATCCGGATAGTTTTAGTTTCCGGATAGTGTTAATATATCGGATGCCCGAATCCTGAAATAAATTGCGTGAAGTAAAATATTAAGTGCCACTACGTAACATCCGGGAAAATATACTTGAAATTTTTTTAAGTCTAGTATATTTTTTAGAACACTTCTTTTTTTTTTTAATTTTACTTACTTTTCGAGATCAATTTAAAATAATACGAGCTCAGCCTTCTTTCCTCAAAAAAAAAAACGACAGACTCTAGTTTCATTAATTACTTCGACGCATTTAAGCAAAAAAAAAAAAACGATCCCGTTATAAAGTGGCAATTTTCGATGGGACTATAGTCGGCAATAACATAGCTCCACCAGGCCGAATTTCAAAAATCTGCTTCCAGAAAAACAACATTTTGTAGTGGGACTAATTTCAAGTAGTGGCACTCATTTTATGACTATCTTCAAAATTAATCAATCTGTGGATTTACGATTTCCATATCTGATGCATTCATTTCTAATAGATGTTTTTTTAGTTTTTTAGTATTAGAATTAGTCTTAATACTGATTCAGTTACTTCATAAAGTCAAATCTCAAACCGATCCGGCTACAATGAGCAGACTAGCACATGAATCTAAGATCCGGTTTCAATCTCGGATCGGATTTTATACGATGTAGCTTGCAATTAGACTCGCAGTGGTTGCATGTTCAAGCCGACAACGAATGTCTTGAAGGATAAGGCTAATATTTTCTTTACCTTTTCCCAAGAATTTTATTGCTACCTATCTTTGAGAGACCGACGGATACGGATAAATATATTTTTATATCTACCCCTTCCTTAGGGCTACCTGAAAATGCTTGAATTTGCTCCTAAATATACAAGCTAGGGTTTATCTTGTCGTAAAAAATAACTGACCCAGCCAGGCCAGTACTTTGAATTTTTGAAGAGTTTCCAAAACATTTCACCCCTTCCGTCGTTGGCTTGCAGAAAAATGAATGAAAATAGGCCAGATTCGGTGCATTTTTCGGAAATCACCTGCTGTGTCATCCGTGAGGCAATGTGAAATGGGCCAATAGCCACCAATCTTTGCACTTAAGGTGGCTTGACAAACCCAAATTTTCAATAAATCAATATTTCTTTAACGATTAATTTTGATAGGAAATACATTCAAGAATAAGAATTTAATTATATTAAAATCGAATTTGGTTTCGGTGCAGACATTGCAGATTTAAATTAGTAAGCTTTTCTTTTAACAACTTTAAAGGCGAATTCCTCAAAACTTCGTTTTTAGAGTTGGTGTACACGCGTATAAAAAACTATCGGTCTGAAATTTCGATATGTTATTTTACACATAGTTTTCCAGGGATTGAACCACGGAAAAAACAGATTTTCGGAAAATTTTCCGTTTTTCATCCGATTTTCCGTGACAAAAATGTGCGTTTTTTGGAAAAGCGTTATATTTCGATAAAAATTGTTCCTTTTGGTTTAACCTTTAGATAGATAGATATATATTTCATAAGATGATTTACAGATTATTTATAAAATAAGAATCTTAATTTTAGAGCTAGAATCTAAGTTCATTCATCTATAAAGTTTTTAATATAGGCTAGCAAAAGAGGTTTTGATTTTAACATTGAGATACTTGGGAAAAAAATACAGTTGAAGAAAAACCCAGTGAAAAGCACCTCACTTAACTACTATAAAAATAAGAAAAAATCCATTACTTTAAAACTTAAAACTACTTAAGACTACTACTACTACAATCCAATTGGACGCAGTTCTACAATTAAAGGATTTTCTGAAAAGGAGCACTTTTCGAAAAAATTTTTAGCAATTGCTTTACACTTCGCAGCTATAAGTTCTACTTCTGCTAAATCGTGCAATTCCGAGGTGGAGAAGTGCCATGGCAAATTAAATATCATCTTGAGTATTTTGTTTTGCTTAGTTTGCAACTTTTTTATATGACAACGTGCACATTGAAACCATATTGGTACTCCATATAACATAAAGGCTTGAAATATCACTTTATAAATTACAAGCTTGTTTTCTAAGCTGAGGGTTGAGCTTCTATTTATGAATGGATACAATATTTTAATTAGAATATTGGCTTTTTGTATAACATAATTTATGTGCTTTGAAACAGTAAGAGTTTTATCTAATATAATACCTAGATATTTTGCAGTATCTGTCCAAGGAATATCACAACCGTTTATATTAATATTGCAGCTAGGCAAAAAACGTGGATGTCTTCTTCGAGTGAAGAACATTGCTTGTGTTTTATCCAAATTAATTTTTATCTTCCACTTATGAAAATATTTATAAAGAACCTCAAGCCTTTTCTGCAGATAATGGCCAATGTGAGCAGCGTCTTCGTGCGAGCTGAAAATAGCAGTATCATCGGCAAAGATAGATGAAAGACACTGTGGGACGCTTGGAAAATCTGCTGTGTATATATTATATAAAATTGGGCCCAAAACAGAGCCTTGAGGAACCCCTGATGTAATATTAATGGCAGCTGAAGATTCAGGGGCAATATCCACTTTGAACTTTCTGTTATATAAAAAGCTCTGAATTAAACGTGTTATATTAGAAGGAAAACCATAGGCCATCATTTTATGTACTAGAGCAGTGATGGCGAACCTTTTTGAGAAGTGGGTCAAATTTTGTTCATTATTTTTGTAGTATTAGCTCGTGGGTCACTAAGTCAGTGGCGTCATTTGGAAAGGGGGGAGAGGAGGATGGTTAAAAACTACTTTTTTTGGTTCTCACTTTTAAAATCCTCTAAAAAGTTTACGTTTCCTTTTTGTTTTACAACTTTTACCTTTGTAATTGAAGAGCTAAGGTAAAAAAATTGATATAAATGGAGTAATGAATTGCAACACCAGGTGATTGCACTGAGTGTACGTATTAGAATGAAAAAGACACAAAGAAAATCAGAAAAATATATTATGAAATATTATATATTAATAGATAGGTATAGTTACGGGTATGCATAAGTATTATAAAGTGGAAGTACTTTTAATGAGAAATCTGCTGTTGTTTAGTTTCAGATAGTTTCTTCATATTAGGTTCATATTCCGTATTCATTAGTTTAACGCATTTCGCAGTAAATTCATTTTTATCGGTAGATTTTACAAAATTCATTGAAGAAATCAATTTTTTACACGAATATGTGGACCCAAACATAATTAGAAGATCATTAGCAAGTTTCTTTATTGATACAAAATTATTTGGTGAAGAATCCCATATGATTAATACAATATTTTCAAGTTTTAGTGTGGGATCATAATTATCTGCACTACTTTCTAACATTTTTCCTTCGACTTCGGAAGTCAAGTTTTCAAATTTATTTTTTCACACTATGCTGCTTTGAAATTTAATTAATTCCATTTCTAATTTATGGATACCTAGCCACATAAATTCGGTTATTGGTTTGAATTCCATTTTGTATGGATATAAAATAAAGTGAAATGTATTTTCCAAACTTATTATTATTTATTTATATTTATATTTATTTTTATTTATTTAAATCTCTCCTCAAAATTTTATTTTTTAATTGCATTTTTTTGAACGTCAAGCGTACTTTCAAAAATTATTGTGTTTTGAAAATGTTTTTGTAATTGAGGAAAATATTTCATGATTTTCATTTCCAAATCCTTAGTAAAGATGTCAAGATTCGTGTTCATTAAAACAATTGGTCCATTGTGGCCACATGTTTCTAACTTTTCTGGTTTTTTTGATGACGCAATAAAATGGTGTGTGCTAGTGAACTTATCTAGCACTATAAACACATTTTAATTTAAAAATATTTATATTTAATAAACAAAATAACTTCGTTTAAACAAAATATCATAATATAATTTTAATAGCGGTGAATATAATCAACTTCATTTGTACAGTCGTGCGTGCATATAATATTTAATATTTGGCGTGCAATACTGTATGAGGTTGCCGACGTCTGTTGGTAATAATGTAATATTTTGCGAATTTTTTTAAACAAAAATTTTTTTTTTTTTTTTTTTTTTTTATATGTTTAAATTGAAATATGTTTATTGAAATTAGGTAATACCCATCTTTTGGGTGCGATATCATTAAAACCAGAAAAGTCACAACATTTGACCCAGTGCATAAACCACTTTTGCTCGACAGTGTAAGTGATACACAGTGCAGTGTGCAGATAGAAAATCAGCTAGCCAATGTCCACATGGAAATATTTTTTTTATAAATTCGACTTTATAACAATCAACGCGTGGGTCATTTCAAAAGTCTGCGTGGGTCAGTGTCTGACCCGCGGGTCATAGGTTCGCCACCATTGTACTAGAGCATCATGCCATACAGTGTCGAAAGCTGATTGTATATCAAGGAGAACAAGACCGGTCGATTTTTTCATGGAAAAGTTTTCCTTAATATGTCTAGTTATCCTTAGAACTGGTTGGGTAGTATTATGCTCAGCTCGAAATCCAAACTGTTCGTTGGGTATCAATTTATTTATTTCATTAAATTCGGATATTTTGATTTTGATTACCTTTTCTAATATTTTGGCAAAATTGCTAAGCAAACTGATGGGACGGTAACTAGCTGGATCATCTGCAGGCTTTCCAGGTTTGAGAATTGGAATTATTTTTGCAATTTTCCATGATTTCGGAAAATACTTTAGTTTGAGGCAAGAGTTAATTATAAAAGTAATATATACAATTCATACCAATTAAAACCCTCCTTTTTTGTCAGACGTTCTAGTGACTCAAAATCGTGATTTTTTTTTTTTTGGTAAATTCAGCACCCAAAAAACAGCCTAAAAAAACGAATTAAATATGCATAGTTTCATTAATATATCTCTTGTTTTCCCTTTGATTTTATAATTAAAAAAAAAAAAAAAAAAAAAAATTTCAACTTTAGAGTGTGTCATGCCACGTCCCCTTAATCTCAAAGCTCTTTTTTGTAAATTTTCCTGTATTTTTATAATCTATTATTCACGGAAATTTGTGTACAATTTTAAGAGATCCCTTTAGCTAACAAATTTCAGCTCTAATTAAGTATATAATTATATTACCCGGAATCCTTGAACAGAAGAGCGGCAGAGGTAGTCTAAATCATATTTGTCACCTTTTGTTGTGAATTGCAATGACCCAAACTTTCTTTTTGCTAAAACCCGGAATGGATAGCTATCCTCATCGTCTTCAATTGAATAGCCGTTTCTAAAGTCCAGTTAGTTCTCCTACTACCATCATTAGCGTCATCTCTAAACAAAGAAAATAAAAAACAAAAATAATAAATTTGTTAACACTTGTAATCAAAATTCAGATTATGTTCCATATCTTCAACTGAGTGCCATTTTCTGATAAACCTATTGTTCGAAACTGATGTAGTTAATCATACTCTCTTACATTCGAGTAAAAAGGTACATGTTCTGGTATGTTTAGGCAAAAAGATACATGTCCTTACTTGTTCGAACAAAAAAATAACTCTTTAAGAAAATAAGAATGATTTGGACTTGGATTCGGTTATACAGGTAAGTTTATTACTTTTGGTTTTACAATTAATATTAACATACGAGGCAATCATTGCAGTTGTCATAATTTTAACGACACGTATTTCGCAAATTCCCAAAATTCGTTTAGGTGTGACTTGTATTCTTTTGCATAGTAACTCCTCCACTATCTATAATTTATTTTATTACCGCAATATGTTACTTTAGGTGTAGAATCTTATTCTTAACCGTCGTATGAGAGTTGACAATGATTTGCGGTCTGTACCTGCATTTAAAAACCCCAATAAATAGAGTGTTAGGACTTGTCAAAGAAAAAGTAATTTATCTTCAGTAGAGATCCATCAACCTCAGCATCAAGGTGAATGAAATACGTGAAATTGTTCAGCACCGACGTGACATAATTAATTCCTTTGGCTGCTGTGAAATTATAAGAATAATATTACAAAAAAGCGCATTTATACAGGGTGATTCTTTGGTGGCAATTATTGAATTTGTCTCCAAAATTATTAAAGACGGAAGATACAATTAAGGAAAATGGCAACGATATTTTTTGTCGCATAGGGATAGGGATCACATAATTTTCATCTTTCAATTAATTTTTCCTCACAAAACGTCAAAAGAAGTGAAATTTATTTTTCTATCGAGTAATTTTAATCACTTTGAACGAAAAAATTAATTGAAGTCAAAGGCTACTGAAATGAATTTACGAAAAATTTTGGAACTTTGTTAGGAATTTTTATCCAAAAAGGGCTTTCGTAAGCTCCTTTCGACTCGAATGAATTTGTGCGACTCGCTAACCATAATAGGGGCCTTAATTGCAATTTTTCGTAAAAGAATTGCGCCGGTCCTCTGGGCCCATAACCTGTTGGGATTTGTAGAGTGCGGAAGTGCGGCAAATCTCGACGAAAAATAAAAGACTGATTCAAGTTCAGAAAAACTATGTTTTATTATAATTGCTTTAACTTGCGACAAGTGCACTGCGGTGTGGCTGAAGTACGACTGACTGCATACAACAGTGTAAAACAGAAACGTGAGAGAGGATCTAACTGTAAGACAAGCAATGTATATGTATAACCGTAAATTGCTACAATCCTAACATTTATAAATGGAAAATTATATTAAATTTCTAATAAAAAGGTTAATAACAGATATTGAGCTCTTAGAGGCTAAAGTAAATAAACTGGCCAACAACTTTTTTGTCTAGTGCGAAGACAAACCCCAACCCTCTTATTCAGCAAATTTATCTAGCTTAGATAATAATAAATATAGGTTAAGTAGTTTTAGTTTAGATAGTATACTGCAGTGCAGATAGGATAAATTATAATAAATGAGGTTTTTGTATAAATACCTCAATATTTAGTAACAACACGTAAGAAATTCTAACTTCTTTAACTAAAATATCTAAGTTGTAGAAATAAATGTAAATAGAAAAAGCTGAAATCTTTAATCTTAAAAACCTGCTCTGTAAATATGTATATGTAGTATGTTACGATAAACAAAAAATATGAACGGTTTAAAATCTTTAAATCGTGTATATTTAGAGTATTAAGACTACTGGTGGTATCCCTTTAAAAAAAGCGAATGATTGACTGCTTCCAAGGCCATTTAGAAATGTTGGTTTGTGTGTGTATTGCTGTGTATGTGTGTGTACTTATTGATGTTTACATGCATACACATATTAGTCAAACCTTTTTAGCACAATTGAAACAGCGAGAAGCGGACTATTATCCGATTACACACAAAAAATGTGGAAAACTTTCCCATATTTACTGTTCAATTGTTTTTTTTATGTTAGGATTGTAGCAATTTACGGTTATATATATACATTGCTTTTCTTACAGTTAGATCCTCTCTCACGTTTCTGTTTTACACTGTTGTATGCAGTCAGTCGTACTTCAGCCACACCGCAGTGCACAAGTTGCACATTAAAACAGTTATAATAAAAAAAAATAGTTTTTCTGAACTTAAATCAGTCTTTTATTTTTCGTCGAGATTTGCCGCACTTCCGCACTCTACAAATTCCAACAGGTTATGGGCCCAGAGGACCGGCGCAATTCTTTTACGAAAAATTACAATTAAAGTGTTCACGATTGTGCAGTCTCCAGATTCAACCACGTGCTATTCGGGCTAGGAACAATGGTAGACGCAATCGACAAATACAAGGTTCCCTTGTTTGATGGGACAAACTTCAGCAATTGGAGGTTTCGTATGGAAACACTTCTTGAAAACTGTGAACTGCTCGACGTGCTCAAGGAACCGCTAGATGAGGCCATAGCGGGAATTCAGGCATCTAACGCCACGGCTGAAGAAAAGTTGAAATCCATTGAGGCACTGAAAAGGAAAAGTTGCAAATGCAAGTCTCAAATAGTGCAACGTATCGCAGACAGCCATTTAGAATATGTGAAGGAAAAGAAAACTGCGTACGAAGCCTGGACTGCACTAATAGAGACATTTGAGCGTAAGGGTGTCGCGGGGCAGCTTTTCATCCGAAGAGAACTTCTGTCACTTAAGTTCAATCCTGCAATAAGTTCAATGGAGGCGCACCTGCAAACGTTCGATCGGCTCACACGTGATCTTCGTGCAACCGGAGCTAAGCTAGAAGAAAATGATATTGTTTGTCATTTGTTATTGACAATGCCGAGTAAGTACGATTCGGTAGTGACCGCGCTCGCGACGGTGCCGGGAGATCAATTAACAGTTAGCTTCGTCTTCGTGACGAGGAACTAAGGAGACAAATGAAGCAAAAGAAAATTAAATCTGAAGTGCATTCGTCGGTAGCCTTCTCCACCCCTGGAGGGAACGATAAACTGAAAACGCATAAACGTGGTCTTCGTTGCCACGCGTGTCAGAAATTTGGTCATATACGTTCGGAATGCCGCTCAAAACCAAACGGTAAAAATAAGCAATACATACAACGGAATCCGCACATTGCTACTGAAAATAACACGAACCAAAACGCAGTGGAATACAGTTTCTCGGCTCAAAGTGAAACAACGCGGTGTAGTACTTGGTGCCTAGATTCCGGAGCCTCGGAACATTTAGTTGGAAGTCGGAAAGGGATAACAAACATCAAGCGTTTGGAACATCCGCTTACTATCAGAATCGCCAAATCGGGAGTAACTCTCACAGCCTCTGAATCTGGGGATCTTCGATGCAAGTCTATAGTGAATGGTAAAATAAATAATGTAATTCTTTCCAGAGTACTCATAACCCCAGGACTAGAAATGAATCTCCTCTCTGTAAGACGGCTGGAAATGAATGGTTTTACGGTAACATTTAAAAACGGACGAGGCATAATTACAAAAGGCAATGATACTATTGCAATTGCAAACAGGAAACAAAAGCTTTATGAATTGGAATTGTTTGCACAAGACGACAGTGTATACGTCGCTGACATTCAGGAGCAAGCAGAGCTCTGGCATAAACGACTAGGACACATCGGATATGCAGGACTGCGAAAACTAACGCAACTCGTCAAAAATCTGCGGAATCTGCATAGCTGGAAAGCAGGTTAAACTGCCGCACGATCGTCCACGGCGTAGGGCGACAAGGCCTTTACAACTTGTGCACAGTGATTTACTCAAGATAAATCCTACATCTTATGACGGGAAAAAGTACCTACTTACACTAATAGATGATTTCACTCATTTTACAGTCGCTTACCCGCTTGAATCTAAAAATGAGGTTTTGCGTTGTTTTGAGAAATATGAGGCCATGGCTACAGCGCATCATAATCTAAAAATTACTCGTTTCAGATGCGATAACGGAAGGGATTATATCTCTGAACAAGCCAAGTAGTTTTTCGAAGCCCGTGGAATCCAATTTGAATTTACAATTCGCTACACACCACAGCAAAATGGTGTAGCGGAGAGAATGAATCGGACAATTACAGAAAAGGCTCGATGCATGATTCTACAATCTAAACTACCCAAGACGTTCTGGACAGAGGCGACCATGACGGCAGTGTACCTCATCAACAGGTCTCCTAGAGAAGCTGTCAAGAACGGAACTCCAGCCGAGCTTTGGTATGGTACGAAGCCTGATCTCAGGCGGCTTCGAGTGTTCGGTTGTTTAGCATACCTGCTCACACCGAAGCAACTAAATCCGGGAAAGCTGGACGCACGGTCAACATGCTGCATTATGTTTGGTTATGCACCAAATGGATATCGCCTGTGATCACCGGAATTACAAAAAATAATTTTCGGTCGAGACATAATATTCGACGAGACGAAATTTCCATCACCGTTTGAGCGGACTACTCATGTTGACTGGGATGTACGAACATCACCTTGCGATGAAGATGATCATAAAAGCCAGCGACCAAATGAAGACGAGGAACTCATCGTGAATGACGACGAGGAAAATACAGAAGAAAGTCTGGAAGATACAGTGAGAAACCTGCATGACGCATCAGAAGGACACTCATCGACACTCAGTCCAATTATGGCCAGTACTCCACGACGCTCAGCTCGGGAAAAGAAAACCCCAAGGTATCTTGAAGATTACACTGTCCTCGCCTTGAACGCAGAGGCGTTTGTCGACGAAGTGCCCAACGATTACAGTAATATTAGAGGACGCAACGACAACGAGGAATGGCATCGTGCCGTGACTGAGGAACTGATAGCACTCAAAAGGAATGACACCTGGACGCTCACGGACCTACCACCAGGTAAACGCGCAATTAAAAGTAGATGGGTCTTTAGATTAAAACGTGATGCTGACGGGAATCCGGAAAGGTATAAGGCAAGGCTTGTCATCAAGGGCTGCTCTCAGAAGCAAGGTATTTATTACAATGAGGTCTATGCTCCAGTCGCAAGACTGACGACTGTAAGAACTATTCTTTCACTCATAAATGAGGAAAACTTTGAGGTTTTGCAGCTTGATGTAAAGAACGCCTTTCTTCATGGCACTCTTCAAGAGGAAATTTACATGCAAATACCGGATGGCGTGAATGGTAAACCTAATAAAGTTTGTAAACTGAACAGGGCGATATACGGACTAAAACAGGCTCCAAAGGTCTGGAACGCTCGATTTGATGCTTTTGTTAAGAGCATTCAATTCCGTCAATCTCCACATGATCTCTGCCTGTATACACGGATTGAAGGGAACAAGAAGACCATCCTTCTTCTCTATGTTGACGATATTATACTCACCGGAAATGACACTCAGGAAATTTTGCGAATCAAGAGTAAACTTGAAAAGGAGTTCGACATGACACATCGAGGAAATTTAACATGTTTTCTGGGAATTAAAATTACCAGAAAGGACGACGAGATGTTCCTCTCACAGAGCGTCTACGTTGAAAAGATGCTTGCCCGCTTCGGAATGTCGGACTGTAAAGGAGCAAAAACTCCCATGGAGGAAAAACTCAGCTACGACGAGGAACAAAAGGCCGACAACACGATAACTGAAAAACCATACAGGCAATTAATTGGTTGTTTAATGTATCTCATGCTTAGCACAAGGCCTGACCTAAGTGCTTCTGTTAATTATTTTAGTCGTTTCCAGAGCTGTGCAACCGAGAGGGAGTGGACTGGACTCAAGCGCATCTTGCACTCATGGCATATGCTGACTCAGACTGGGCCGGCTCACATGATCGAAAGTCAACAACTGGTTTTCTATTGGAAGTACATGGGAATATTGTATCGTGGACTACAAGGAAACAAACGACTGTCACACTTTCATCGACTGAAGCGGAATACGCTGCGCTGGCTACAGCAGCAGCCGAAGCTGTTTGGCTGCGAAATCTTCTCAAGGACCTTACCGTTGCGGTTGAAGATCCAGTGGTTTTTCGAGAGGACAATCAGTCCTGTATTCACCTATTGACCAAATGGGAACATCGTCGCCTTAAGCATCTAGATGTGAAATATCATTTCACGAGAGATCTTGTTTCCAGAGGTCTCATTCGAGTTGACTATGTAGAGTCTGCAAACCAGAAAGCTGACATACTCACCAAGGGCCTTGGAAAAACATCATTTGAAAAACTAAGGGCTGCAATTGGTGTTGGTACTTATTAAAGCAATTTTTGAATTAAAAGGTTATTAAAATAGGAATATGTACTTAAATTCCGAATTATTTTGCATTGTGTAAATATTGAATGTATTTTTCTTGAATTATATAGAACCTTAAATTGAGGGGGCGTGTTAGGATTGTAGCAATTTACGGTTATACATATACATTGCTTTTCTTACAGTTAGATCCTCTCTCACGTTTCTGTTTTACACTATTGTATGCCGTCAGTCGTACTTCAGCCACACCGCAGTGCACAAGTTGCACATTAAAGCAGTTATAATAAAACATAGTTTTTCTGAACTTAAATCAGTCTTTTATTTTTCGTCGAGATTTGCCGCACTTCCGCACTCTACAAATTCCAACATTTTATATATCACTCCACAGCCTACTGAAGCTTATGTTCTCATTTTTCAATCGTTTTTGGATGTGTGCAGCCGTGTGATCTAAGCAGGCTATGACAAATTTTTATGTAAGTGTAGTAGGCTATGACAGAGAACCGAGGTTATAAATAGAGGTGTTGACTGACATTTGCTCTAGGCAGGCTATGACAATTTTGTATGTAAGTGTAGTAGGCTATGACAGCGAACCGAGTATAAATAGAGGTGCTGACTGACATTTGCTCATATTTATTTTAAAGTTGTGTTGGGACGGCAGAAGTGAAGTAGTGTTTTTGAAATATCGTTTAACCCGAAATTTTAAAAATACTATTACACTTGGCGCGAGTTGGTTAGTGCATGTGCACTACCGTTAGAAAGGAAAGGACCACTTGGTGCGGAAGTCAAGAGTTCCTGACCTCTCTGACGGTAGTGTATTGTCATTTCGTTCGAAGAGTGCGCTTGCTCATTGGACGAAATGACATATATGCACGCCTGTGTCATCTGCTTTCCTTTAAGTAATTGTATGGGATCGGCCAGGTTATAGGGTGTGGCGGGAAGGTAGGATTCTGTCTTTTGCTAAAGGAAAGCGGATGAGACATCGGGGTGGGTTGTTTGGGGGTGTGTATTTTAATAATTATTTTATTATTTTGATTTTAACAAAAAAAAAAAAAATGGCTTCTACTGGGTGGGTTGTGGAGGGAAGGTGGGGGCAATTTTTTTTTTTTTTGGCTTAAAAAAATAAATTTAAAAATTATTTAAATTTATTTAATTATTTAGCTTTTTCCTTTTAAAATTGGTTTTATTCAGTCTGATTTAATTTAATCTATGGGTTTCTTTCGTGTCATATTGAATTTTATTTATTGATTTTGACAAAAAAAAAAAAAAAAAAAAAAAAAAAAAAAAAAAATTGCTCCTACTGGGAGGGTTGTGGAGGGAGGGTGGGGGCCATATTTTTTTTTGCTTAAAGAAATAAATTTAAAAATTATTATTATTTACAGCTTCAATTCCTGAGGATTGGGATGCATACAGCCGTAGAAAAATAAAGGCATGATTATATACATTCATTATATGTAATTAAAGTTGCCAGGCTTCTGCCGCTGCTTTGTGATCCTTATAAAAAAGAATTCCCTTTTGTAAGATTTTTGTTAGACTCAAACTGCCCTATGGTATGCCATTTCAAAACATTTTTAAGTTTGGAGGCATTGTTGTGTTATCTGTGTATTGGCATAGAGAGATAGATCTTAACGCAAAAGCCAAGTATTTTTATAAATGGAAAATTATATTAAATTTCTAATAAAAAGGTTAATAGCAGATATTGAGCTCTTAGAGGCTAAAGTAAATAAACTGGCCAACAACTTTTCTGTCTAGTGCGAAGACAAACCCCAACCCTCTTATTCAGCAACTTTATCTAGCTTAGATAATAATAAATATAGGTTAAGTAGTTTTAGTTTAGATAGTATAGTGCAGTGCAGATAGGATAAATTATAATAAATGAGGTTTTTGTATAAATTCCTCAATATTTAGTAACAATACGTAAGAAATTCTAACTTCTTTAACTAAAATATCTAAGTTGTAGAAATAAATGTAAATAGCAGGGTACGGAGAATCAAAAAATTTGATTCGTTCGTTTGCGAATGGATCCCAAGCGAATTAAATTTTTTGATTCGCTCACGAATTTTATTATTCGATTCTTTTTCTAATAAAATTCGACTCGCGAATTGAATCGAAAATTTCAAGAACTGAAAATTTAATTCGTTCGCGAATTTATCGCAAATGAATGATTTGGGAATCAAATTAAATACAACCGATTGCAGATACCCAACAACATAATACGCATATACTTTTATTCATAAATTTTAAATTTATTATTAAATTTAAAAAAATCACGTATTCTACCGCAGTAAATTAAACTCTTTCACTCTGGTCAAAATAATTGCAAAAAATAAAATTTCAATTATCATAACAATTAATGCATGTAAATATATTTCGAACTTAGCTGATCGGTTCCAAATCGTCGACGAGTATTCTGCATGCCGTAAAATGCGACTAAACAGCTAATGACACATGATGACATGCAACATGACATGTGAAATGAAATTTTTTTTTGCACCATGTTGTAGAGCGGGTCCGATAACCCCCCTTAGAAACCCCAAAGGGGTCGAAAAAGCCCTAGGAGGCAAAAAAATAGGCCAAAACATCATTTTTGTTTTGTTTTCGAATGCCAAATTAACGACGAGTCTATTGCAAGCCGTAAAATGTGGATTAACGGCTTATGACACATGATGTGACATGTAACATGACATGTGACATGAAATTTTTTTTTGCACCATGTTGTAGAGCGGGTCTGATAACCCTCCTTAGAAACCCCGAAGGGGTCAAAAAAGCCCTAGGAGGCCAAAAAATAGGCCAAAACATCATTTTTGTTTTGTTTACGAATGCCACATTAACGACGAGTCTATTGCAAGCCGTAAAATGTGGATTAACGGCTTATGACACATGATGTGACATGTAACATGACATGTGACATGGAATTTTTTTTGCACCATGTTGTAGAGCGGGTCCGATAACCCCCCTTAGAAACCCCCAAGGGGTCAAAAAAGCCCTAGGAGGCCAAAAAATAGGCCAACACATCATTTTTGTTTTGCTGGAATTTTTCAGAAAATTAGAATTTGAAAGTTTTTGAAATTGAAGATAGTAGTCAAATCATAAAACTTTAAATATTTTATTAAAAATTGCTGCGAGAGGGTTTTCAGGGTTGCTCATTCCGATTTTTCCTTTGAGAGTTTGGAACTCTAGATGGCGATTGAAATACAAAATTCTATGGATTTGAAAATTAGTATCTAGGGTTTTCTGTAGAAGGCGAAGAGAGACATTTTTGAATCAAAGTCGGATGATCAAAAGTGGTGAGAAAAATAAGTAGGTCAAAAGATTTAAATGAAAATTAATTCTAAAATAATAACAATAGTATTTTTGGTTGTTTAATATTGTTATTGTTGTGCCAGTTAATTGTCCTTTTCATTTTTTTCCGCATTCTAAATACGTCGACGTCTTGCTATCCTTATCATAGCAGACGTATTTAGAAAATTCAAAAACTTTAAGTCGACCCATTCTTAAAATTACAATTGCACCCTGAAGATGCATATAGCAGTGGCTAAACAGCTCACAAGAGTGACTGGCCTACCTACTACACAGTCACAGCTGACGCATCGCCAACAAAGAACAGCAATAAGCACGAGAAGAGAGCGAACCGAAAAGAATGATTCTTTTCCATTCATATTCGCTCGTGAACGAAATCTGAAAAAGTTCATTTGACTCATTCTCAGGGATGAATTGAAAGCTTTAAGTTCTTCTCAAAAAATTCGCTCACGAATTTTATAAATTTGATTCGATTCGCGAACGAATGGAAAGAGAGGAATTAAATTTTTTCGATTCGCGAACGGAACTTTTCCGTACCCTGGTAAATAGAAAAAGCTGAAATCTTTAATCTTAAAAACCTGCTCTGTAAATATGTATATGTAGTATGTTACGATAAACAAAAAATATAAACGGTTGAAAATCTTTAAATCGTGTATATTTAGAGTATTAAGACTACTGGTAGTATCCCTTTAAAAAAAGCGAATGATTGACTGCTTCCAAGGCCATTTAGAAATGTTGGTTTGTGTGTGTATTGCTGTGTATGTGTGTTTACTTATTGATGTTTACATGCATACACATATTAGTCAAACCTTTTTAGCACAATTGAAACAGCGAGAAGCGGACTATTATCCGATTACACACAAAAAATGTGGAAAACTTTCCCATATTTACTGTTCAATTGTTTTTTTTATATATCACTCCACAGCCTACTGAAGCTTATGTTCTCATTTTTCAATTGTTTTTGGATGTGTGCAGCCGTGTGGTCTAAGCAGGCTATGACAAATTTTTATGTAAGTGTAGTAGGCTATGACAGAGAACCGAGGTTATAAATAGAGGTGTTGACTGACATTTGCTCTAGGCAGGCTATGACAATTTTGTATGTAAGTGTAGTAGGCTATGACAGCGAACCGAGTATAAATAGAGGTGCTGACTGACATTTGCTCATATTTATTTTAAAGTTGTGTTGGGACGGCAGAAGTGAAGTAGTGTTTTTGAAATATCGTTTAACCCGAAATTTTAAAAATACTATTACACTTGGCGCGAGTTGGTTAGTGCATGTGCACTACCGTTAGAAAGGAAAGGACCACTTTGTGCGGAAGTCAAGAGTTCCTGACTTCTCTGACGGTAGTGTATTGTCATTTCGTTCGAAGAGTGCGTTTGCTCATTGGACGAAATGACATATATGCACGCCTGTGTCATCTGCTTTCCTTTAAGTAATTGTATGGGATCTGCCAGGTTATAGGGTGTGGCGGGAAGGTAGGATTCTGTCTTTTGCTAAAGGAAAGCGGATGAGACATCGGGGTGGGTTGTTTGGGGGTGTGTATTTTAATAATTATTTTATTATTTTGATTTTAACAAAAAAAAAAAAAATGGCTTCTACTGGGTGGGTTGTGGAGGGAAGGTGGGGGCCATTTTTTTTTTCGGCTTAAAAAAATAAATTTAAAAATTATTTAAATTTATTTATTTATTTAGCTTTTTCCTTTTAAAATTGGTTTTATTCAGTCTGATTTAATTTAATCTATGGGTTTCTTTCGTGTCGTATTGAATTTTATTTATTGATTTTAACAAACAAAAAAAAAAAAAAAAAAAAAATATGGCTCCTACTGGGAGGGTTGTGGAGGGAGGGTGGGGGCCATATTTTTTTTTGCTTAAAGAAATAAATTTAAAAATTATTATTATTTACAGCTTCAATTCCTGAGGATTGGGATGCATACAGCCGTAGAAAAATAAAGGCATGATTATATACATTCATTATATGTAATTAAAGTTGCCAGGCTTCTGCCGCTGCTTTGTGATCCTTATAAAAAAGAATTCCCTTTTGTTAGATTTTTGTTAGACTCAAACTGCCCTATGGTATGCCATTTCAAAACATTTTTAAGTTTGGAGGCATCGCAAGGAAATGAGCTTTCAAAAGTGCGTTTCATTTCTGTTGTGTTATCTGTGTATTGGCATAGACAGATAGATCTTAACGCAAAAGCCAAGTATTTTTATAAATGGAAAATTATATTAAATTTCTAATAAAAATGTTAATAGCAGATATTGAGCTCTTAGAGGCTAAAGTAAATAAACTGGCCAACAACTTTTCTGTCTAGTGCGAAGACAAACCCCAACCCTCTTATTCAGCAACTTTATCTATCTTAGATAATAATAAATATAGGTTAAGTAGTTTTAGTTTAGATAGTATAGTGCAGTGCAGATAGGATAAATTATAATAAATAAGGTTTTTGTATAAATTCCTCAATATTTAGTAACAATACGTAAGAAATTCTAACTTCTTTAACTAAAATATCTAAGTTGTAGAAATAAATGTAAATAGAAAAAGCTGAAATCTTTAATCTTAAAAACCTGCTCTGTAAATATGTATATGTAGTATGTTACGATAAACAAAAAATATAAACGGTTGAAAATCTTTAAATCGTGTATATTTAGAGTATTAAGACTACTGGTGGTATCCCTTTAAAAAAAGCGAATGATTGACTGCTTCCAAGGCCATTTAGAAATGTTGGTTTGTGTGTGTATTGCTGTGTATGTGTGTGTACTTATTGATGTTTACATGCATACACATATTAGTCAAACCTTTTTAGCACAATTGAAACAGCGAGAAGCGGACTATTATCCGATTACACACAAAAAATGTGGAAAACTTTCCCATATTTACTGTTCAATTGTTTTTTTTATATATCACTCCACAGCCTACTGAAGCTTATGTTCCCATTTTTCAATTGTTTTTGGATGTGTGCAGCCGTATGGTCTAAGCAGGCTATGACAAATTTTTATGTAAGTGTAGTAGGCTATGACAGAGAACCGAGGTTATAAATAGAGGTGTTGACTGACATTTGCTCTAAGCAGGCTATGACAATTTTGTATGTAAGTGTAGTAGGCTATGACAGCGAACCGAGTATAAATAGAGGTGCTGACTGACATTTGCTCATATTTATTTTAAAGTTGTGTTGGGACGGCAGAAGTGAAGTAGTGTTTTTGAAATATCGTTTAACCCGAAATTTTAAAAATACTATTACACTTGGCGCGAGTTGGTTAGTGCATGTGCACTACCGTTAGAAAGGAAAGGACCACTTTGTGCGGAAGTCAAGAGTTCCTGACCTCTCTGACGGTAGTGTATTGTCATTTCGTTCGAAGAGTGCGTTTGCTCATTGGACGAAATGACATATATGCACGCCTGTGTCATCTGCTTTCCTTTAAGTAATTGTATGGGATCTGCCAGGTTATAGGGTGTGGCGGGAAGGTAGGATTCTGTCTTTTGCTAAAGGAAAGCGGATGAGACATCGGGGTGGGTTGTTTGGGGGTGTGAATTTTAATAATTATTTTATTATTTTGATTTTAACAAAAAAAAAAAAAAAAAAAATGGCTTCTACTGGGTGGGTTGTGGAGGGAAGGTGGGGGCCATTTTTTTTTTTTTTTTTGGCTTAAACAAATAAATTTAAAAATTATTTAAATTTATTTAATTATTTAGCTTTTTCTTTTTAAAATTGGTTTTATTCAGTCTGATTTAATTTAATCTATGGGTTTCTTTCGTGTCGTATTGAATTTTATTTATTGATTTTAACAAAAAAAAATATGGCTCCTACTGGGAGGGTTGTGGAGGGAGGGTGGGGGCCATAGTTTTTTTTGCTTAAAGAAATAAATTTAAAAATTATTATTATTTACAGCTTCAATTCCTGAGGATTGGGATGCATACAGCCGTAGAAAAATAAAGGCATGATTATATACATTCATTATACAAGGCCGATATATCAAATTACAGACCTGTTGCCAACTTATGTCATCTTGCTAAGATTTTTGAGGCATTGATCAATGATATGTTGCGCTTCCACTGCAGGTCTATTCTTGGCTCCTTTTAGCATGGGTTCACCAAAGGTAAATCTACAACCACAAATTTGCTGGAGTTGATGCATGATTGTGTCCCTGCAGTGGAGTCAGGCTGTCAGGCTGTCAGGTTGATTGTATTTACACCGATTTTAGCAAGGCCTTCGATAAAATCAATCACAGAATTCTCCTATTTAAATTATCTAACCTTGGTTTTCCTTCTTCTTTCGTCGAATGGTTGAATTCGTACCTGTCTAACCGTACACAGCAGGTTCTTTTCCTGGGAGTTCTTTCGTCTCATATTAGCAACTCGTCAGGTGTGCCTCAGGGTAGCATACTCGGCCCGCTCCTTTTCATTCTGTACATTAACGACGTCTCTCTGCTTCTTTCCGCTTCCAAAATCCTTTGTTACGCAGATGACGCAAAAATATACCGTGTTATTTCTCGAGAGACTGACTACCATCTTTTACAATCTGACATAGCCACTTTTCATAATTGGTGCACGAGCAATCTTTTACCGTTAAATGTTGACAAATGTACAGTTATGTCGTTCTGTAGAAAAAGGTCTTCCATTCATTATAATTACTCGCTGGGTGGTAGCTTCTTAACTAGACTTGACAAGACCAAGGACTTGGGCGTAACTTTTAACTCTAGACTTTCCTTTGAGGACCACGTCAACTCAATTGTTGGCAAGGCAAACTCTGTTTTAGGCTTCTTCAAGAGATGGTCTAGAGAATTTGACGATCCCTTCATTACCAGGCTTCTCTACTGTACCTTTGTCAGACCCATTCTGGAATATGCTAGTCCCGTTTGGGCTCCTTTCTATACAGTGCATATTGACCGAGTCGAGGCGGTTCAGCGTAGATTTCTTAGATTCGCTCTCCGCGGGCTCCCTTGGTTGGATAGTATGAATCTACCTCCTTACCAGGATAGACTGAAACTAATTTCTTTAGATTCGCTCCAAAAAAGACGTGATATTTCGAGGTTCCTCGTCATTTCTGACATCCTCCAAGGAGCAATTAACTCTCCCGAGTTGCTGGGTTCAATCAGGGTTTCGGTACCGTCTCGCTCCTTGAGAACTCACGATTTTTTAGACGTTCCATATCATCGAACCAAGTATGGTATGCACGAGCCCATTACCTCAATGTCTCGTCTCTTTAACGTGCATGTAGACATTTTTGAGTTTAATTTGTCTAAGCCTAATTTGAAAAATCGGCTTCAAACTGATCTTCCTTAAATCAATTAAACTTATTGTACAGTAATCAGAATTTGATGAATGTTGAACAAATAAATAAACAAATTATATGTAATTGAAGTTGCCAGGCTTCTGCCGCTGCTTTGTGATCCTTATAAAAAAGAATTCCCTTTTGTAAGATTTTTGTTAGACTCAAACTGCCCTATGGTATGCCATTTCAAAACATTTTTAAGTTTGGAGGCATCGCAAGGAAATGAGCTTTCAAAAGTGCGTTTCATTTCTGTTGTGTTATCTGTGTATTGGCATAGACAGATAGATCTTAACGCAAAAGCCAAGTATTTTTATAAATGGAAAATTATATTAAATTCTAATAAAAAGGTTAATAGCAGATATTGAGCTATTGAGTAAATAAACTGGCCAACAACTTTTTTGTCTAGTGCGAAGACAAATCCCAACCCTCTTATTCAGCAACTTTATCTAGCTTAGATAATAATAAATATAGGTTAAGTAGTTTTAGTTTAGATAGTATAGTGCAGTGCAGATAGGATAAATTATAATAAATGAGGTTTTTGTATAAATTCCTCAATATTTAGTAACAATACGTAAGAAATTCTAACTTCTTTAACTAAAATATCTAAGTTGTAGAAATAAATGTAAATAGAAAAAGCTGAAATCTGTAATCTTAAAAACCTGCTCTGTAAATATGTATATGTAGTATGTTACGATAAACAAAAAATATAAACGGTTGTTTTTTCGTGACTATTTTTTTTTTTGTCAGTCGCACCTCGAAATTTTGTGACAAATACCTAAACAAAAATTCCCTGAAAATTGGAGCCCCTAATATTAATATTAAGTACTAGACCAAGGCGTATAAAGATTTCCCATATAAAATACACGTAAACTTTGATTATTTTTCTTCAAAACTCTGCAGCTCAGAGGCATTTTATGGTATAATCTTGGTCAATGGTAGAATTTCTTCAGAACTGAATGCTCTACAAAAGTGTCTATTGCGGTGTAACCCTAACTCCCCCCAGCGAGGTAGTACTGGTCACTAACCCCAATTTTTCTATGAAATTTTCGCTTTTTGCCCCTATCTCGTAAACAACAAGAGGCACAGAAAAGGTGAATATGACAAACTTGTAGCAAATTCAATTTCCTACAAAAAAGTTCTGAACACCAAATTGCTAACATCGATATTTCTTGAGATATTGAGCTTTGAAGTTGAGGTAGTGTTTCTATAATTTAGCTCAATAATCCATGAAACTTCCACACTACCTCAACTTCAAAGCCCAATATCTCAAGAAATATCGATGTTAGCGATTTTGTGTTGAAGAACTTTTTGGAGGAAATTGAATTTGCTACAAGTTTGTGATATTCACTTTTTCTATACCTCTTGTTGTTTACGAGATAGGGGCAAAAAGAGAGAATTTCGTGGAAAAATTGGGGTCAATGACCCGTACTACCTCGCTGGTGGGAGTTAGGGTTACACCTCAATGGACACTTTTGTAGAGCATTCAATTCTGAAGAAATCCTATCATTGACCAAGATTATACCATAAAATGCCTCTGAGCTGTAGAATTTTGAAGAAAAATATTCAAAGTTTACTTGTATTTTATATGGGAAATCTTTATACGCCTTGGTCTAGTACTTAATATTAATATAAAGGGCTCCAATTTTCAGGGAATTCTTGTTTAGGTATTTGCCACAAAATTTCGAGGTGGGACTGAAAAAAAAAAATTTTCGCGAAAAAAAAGCACCCTAATGTAGTATGTTACGATAAACAAAAAATATAAACGGTTGAAAATCTTTAAATCGTGTATATTTAGAGTATTAAGACTACTGGTGGTATCCCTTTAAAAAAAGCGAATGATTGACTGCTTCCAAGGCCATTTAGAAATGTGGGTTTGTGTGTGTATTGCTGTGTATGTGTGTGTACTTATTGATGTTTACATGCATACACATATTAGTCAAACCTTTTTAGCACAATTGAAACAGCGAGAAGCGGACTATTATCCGATTACACGCAAAAAATGTGGAAAACTTTCCCATATTTACTGTTCAATTGTTTTTTTTATATATCACTCCACTCCACAGCCTACTGAAGCTTATGTTCTCATTTTTTAATTGATTTTGGATTTGCGCAGCCGTGTGGTCTAAGCAGGCTATGACAAATTTTTATGCAAGTGTAGTAGGCTATGACAGAGAACCGAGGTTATAAATAGAGGTGTTGACTGACATTTGCTCTAAGCAGGCTATGACAATTTTGTATGTAAGTGTAGTAGGCTATGACAGCGAACCGAGTATAAATAGAGGTGCTGACTGACATTTGCTCATATTTATTTTAAAGTTGTGTTGTGACGGCAGAAGTGAAGTAGTGTTTTTGAAATATCGTTTAACCCGCAATTTTAAAAATACTATTACACTTGGCGCGAGTTGGTTAGTGCATGTGCACTACCGTTAGAAAGGAAAGGACCACTTTGTGCGGAAGTCAAGAGTTCCTGACCTCTCTGACGGTAGTGTATTGTCATTTCGTTCGAAGAGTGCGTTTGCTCATTGGACGAAATGACATATATGCACGCCTGTGTCATCTGCTTTCCTTTAAGTAATTGTATGGGATCTGCCAGGTTATAGGGTGTGGCGGGAAGGTAGGATTCTGTCTTTTGCTAAAGGAAAGCGGATGAGACATCGGGGTGGGTTGTTTGGGGGTGTGTATTTTAATAATTATTTTATTATTTTGATTTTAACAAAAAAAAAAAAAAAATGGCTTCTACTGGGAGGGTTGTGGAGGGAAGGTGGGGGCCATTTTTTTTTTTTGGCTTAAAAAAATAAATTTAAAAATTATTTAAATTTATTTAATTATTTAGCTTTTTCCTTTTACAATTGGTTTTATTCAGTTTGATTTAATTTAATCTATGGGTTTCTTTCGTATCGTATTGAATTTTATTTATTGATTTTAACAAAAAAAAAAAAAAAAACATATGGCTCCTACTGGGAGGGTTGTGGAGGGAGGGTGGGGGCCATATTTTTTTTTGCTTAAAGAAATAAATTTAAAAATTATTATTATTTACAGCTTCAATTCCTGAGGATTGGGATGCATACAGCCGTAGAAAAATAAAGGCATGATTATATACATTCATTATATGTAATTAAAGTTGCCAAGCTTCTGCCGCTGCTTTGTGATCCTTATAAAAAAAATTCCCTTTTGTAAGATTTTTGTTAGACTCAAACTGCCCTATGGTATGCCATTTCAAAACATTTTTAAGTTTGGAGGCATCGCAAAGAAATGAGCTTTCAAAAGTGCGTTTCATTTCTGTTGTGTTATCTGTGTATTGGCATAGACAGATGGATCTTAACGCAAAAGCCAAGTATTTTTATAAATGGAAAATTATATTAAATTTCTAATAAAAAGGTTAATAGCAGATATTGAGCTCTTAGAGGCTAAAGTAAATAAACTGGCCAACAACTTTTCTGTCTAGTACGAAGACAAACTCCAACCCTCTTATTCAGCAACTTTATCTAGCTTAGATAATAATAAATATAGGTTAAGTAGTTTTAGTTTAGATAGTATAGTGCAGTGCTGATAGGATAAATTATAATAAATGAGGCTTTTGTATAAATTCCTCAATATTTAGTAACAATACGTAAGAAATTCTAACTTCTTTAACTAAAATATCTAAGTTGTAGAAATAAATGTAAATAGAAAAAGCTGAAATCTTTAATCTTAAAAACCTGCTCTGTAAATATGTATATGTAGTATGTTACGATAAACAAAAAATATAAACGGTTGAAAATCTTTAAATCGTGTATATTTAGAGTATTAAGACTACTGGTGGTATCCCTTTATAAAAAGCGAATGATTGACTGCTTCCAAGGCCATTTAGAAATGTTGGTTTGTGTGTGTATTGCTGTGTATGTGTGTGTAGTTATTGATGTTTACATGCATACACATATTAGTCAAACCTTTTTAGCACAATTGAAACAGCGAGAAGCGGACTATTATCCGATTACACACAAAAAATGTGGAAAACTTTCCCATATTTACTGTTCAATTGTTTTTTTTATATATCACTCCACAGCCTACTGAAGCTTATGTTCTCATTTTTCAATTGTTTTTGGATGTGTGCAGCCGTGTGGTCTAAGCAGGCTATGACAAATTTTTATGTAAGTGTAGTAGGCTATGACAGAGAACCGAGGTTATAAATAGAGGTGTTGACTGACATTTGCTCTAAGCAGGCTATGACAATTTTGTATGTAAGTGTAGTAGGCTATGACAGCGAACCGAGTATAAATAGAGGTGCTGACTGACATTTGCTCATATTTATTTTAAAGTTGTGTTGGGACGGCAGAAGTGAAGTAGTGTTTTTGAAATATCGTTTAACCCGAAATTTTAAAAATACTATTACACTTGGCGCGAGTTGGTTAGTGCATGTGCACTACCGTTAGAAAGGAAAGGACCACTTTGTGCGGAAGTCAAGAGTTCCTGACCTCTCTGACGGTAGTGTATTGTCATTTCGTTCGAAGAGTGCGTTTGCTCATTGGACGAAATGACATATATGCACGCCTGTGTCATCTGCTTTCCTTTAAGTAATTGTATGGGATCTGCCAGGTTATAGGGTGTGGCGGGAAGGTAGGATTCTGTCTTTTGCTAAAGGAAAGCGGATGAGACATCGGGGTGGGTTGTTTGGGGGTGTGTATTTTAATAATTATTTTATTATTTTGATTTAAAAAAAAAAAAAAAAAAAAAAAAAAAAAAAAATGGCTTCTACTGGGTGGGTTGTGGAGGGAAGGTGGGGGCCATTTTTTTTTTTTTTTGGCTTAAAAACATCCCTTTAAAAAAAGCGAATGATTGACTGCTTCCAAGGCCATTTAGAAATGTTGGTTTGTGTGTGTATTGATGTGTATTGCTGTGTATGTGTGTGTACTTATTGATGTTTACATGCATACACATATTAGTCAAACCTTTTTAGCACAATTGAAACAGCGAGAAGCGGACAAAAAATGTGGAAAACTTTCCCATATTTACTGTTCAATTGTTTTTTTTATATATCACTCCACAGCCTACAGAAGCTTATGTTCTCATTTTTCAATTGTTTTTGGATGTGTGCAGCCGTGTGGTCTAAGCAGGCTATGACAAATTTTTATGTAAGTGTAGTAGGCTATGACAGAGAACCGAAGTTATAAATAGAGGTGTTGACTGACATTTGCTCTAAGCAGGCTATGACAATTTTGTATGTAAGTGTAGTAGGCTATGACAGCGAACCGAGTATAAATAGAGGTGCTGACTGACATTTGCTCATATTTATTTTAAAGTTGTGTTGGGACGGCAGAAGTGAAGTAGTGTTTTTGAAATATCGTTTAACCCGAAATTTTAAAAATGCTATTACACTTGGCGCGAGTTGGTTAGTGCATGTGCACTACCGTTAGAAAGGAAAGGACCACTTTGTGCGGAAGTCAAGAGTTCCTGACCTCTCTGACGGTAGTGTATTGTCATTTCGTTCGAAGAGTGCGTTTGCTCATTGGACGAAAAGACATATATGCACGCCTGTGTCATCTGCTTTCCTTTAAGTAATTGTATGGGATCTGCCAGGTTATAGGGTGTGGCGGGAAGGTAGGATTCTGTCTTTTGCTAAAGGAAAGCGGATGAGACATCGGGGTGGGTTGTTTGGGGGTGTGTATTTTAATAATTATTTTATTATTTTGATTTTAACAAAAAAAAAAAAAAAAATGGCTTCTACTGGGTGGGTTGTGGAGGGAAGGTGGGGGCCATTTTTTTTTTTTGGGCTTAAAAAAATAAATTTAAAAATTATTTAAATTTATTTAATTATTTAGCTTTTTCCTTTTACAATTGGTTTTATTCAGTTTGATTTAATTTAATCTATGGGTTTCTTTCGTATCGTATTGAATTTTATTTATTGATTTTAACAAAAAAAAAAAAAAAAATATGGATCCTACTGGGAGGGTTGTGGAGCGAGGGTGGGGGCCATATTTTTTTTTTGCTTAAAGAAATAAATTTAAAAATTATTATTATTTACAGCTTCAATTCCTGAGGATTGGGATGCATACAGCCGTAGAAAAATAAAGGCATGATTATATACATTCATTATATGTAATTAAAGTTGCCAAGCTTCTGCCGCTGCTTTGTGATCCTTATAAAAAAGAATTCCCTTTTGTAAGATTTTTGTTAGACTCAAACTGCCCTATGGTATGCCATTTCAAAACATTTTTAAGTTTGGAGGCATCGCAAGGAAATGAGCTTTCAAAAGTGCGTTTCATTTCTGTTGTGTTATCTGTGTATTGGCATAGACAGATAGATCTTAACGCAAAAGCCAAGTATTTCTATAAATGGAAAATTATATTAAATTTCTAATAAAAAGGTTAATAGCAGATATTGAGCTCTTAGAGGCTAAAGTAAATAAACTGGCCAACAACTTTTCTGTCTAGTACGAAGACAAACCCCAACCCTCTTATTCAGCAACTTTATCTAGCTTAGATAATAATAAGTATAGGTTAAGTAGTTTTAGTTTAGATAGTATAGTGCAGTGCAGATAGGATAAATTATAATAAATGAGGTTTTTGTATAAATTCCTCAATATGTAGTAACAATACGTAAGGAATTCTAACTTCTTTAACTAAAATATCTAAGTTGTAGAAATAAATGTAAATAGAAAAAGCTGAAATCTTTAATCTTAAAAACCTGCTCTGTAAATATGTATATGTAGTATGTTACGATAAACAAAAAATATAAACGGTTGAAAATCTTTAAATCGTGTATATTTAGAGTATTAAGACTACTGGTGGTATCCCTTTAAAAAAAGCGAATGATTGACTGCTTCCAAGGCCATTCAGAAATGTTGGTTTGTGTGTGTATTGCTGTGTATGTGTGTGTACTTATTGATGTTTACATGCATACACATATTAGTCAAACCTTTTTAGCACAATTGAAACAGCGAGAAGCGGACTATTATCCGATTACACACAAAAAATGTGGAAAACTTTCCCATATTTACTGTTCAATTGTTTTTTTTATATATCACTCCACAGCCTACTGAAGCTTATGTTCTCATTTTTCAATTGTTTTTGGATGTGTGCAGCCGTGTGGTCTAAGCAGGCTATGACAAATTTTTATGTAAGTGTAGTAGGCTATGACAGCGAACCGAGTATAAATAGAGGTGCTGACTGACATTTGCTCTAAGCAGGCTATGACAATTTTGTATGTAAGTGTAGTAGGCTATGACAGCGAACCGAGTATAAATAGAGGTGCTGACTGACATTTGCTCATATTTATTTTAAAGTTGTGTTGGGACGGCAGAAGTGAAGTAGTGTTTTTGAAATATCGTTTAACCCGAAATTTTAAAAATACTATTACACTTGGCGCGAGTTGGTTAGTGCATGTGCACTACCGATAGAAAGGAAAGGACCACTTTGTGCGGAAGTCAAGAGTTCCTGACCTCTCTGACGGTAGTGTATTGTCATTTCGTTCGAAGAGTGCGTTTGCTCATTGGACGAAATGACATATATGCACGCCTGTGTCATCTGCTTTCCTTTAAGTAATTGTATGGGATCTGCCAGGTTATAGGGTGTGGCGGGAAGGTAGGATTCTGTCTTTTGCTAAAGGAAAGCGGATGAGACATCGGGGTGGGTTGTTTGGGGGTGTGTATTTTAATAATTATTTTATTATTTTGATTTTAACAAAAAAAAAAAAAAAAAAAAAAAAAAAAAAATGGCTTCTACTGGGTGGGTTGTGGAGGGAAGGTAGGGGCCATTTTTTTTTTTTGGCTTAAAAAAATAAATTTAAAAATTATTTAAATTTATTTAATTATTTAGCTTTTTCCTTTTACAATTGGTTTTATTCAGTTTGATTTAATTTAATCTATGGGTTTCTTTCGTATCGTATTGAATTTTATTTATTGATTTTAACAAAAAAAAAAAAAAAAAATATGGCTCCTACTGGGAGGGTTGTGGAGGGAGGGTGGAGGCCATATTTTTTTTTGCTTAAAGAAATAAATTTAAAAATTATTATTATTTACAGCTTCAATTCCTGAGGATTGGGATGCATACAGCCGTAGAAAAATAAAGGCATGATTATATACATTCATTATATGTAATTAAAGTTGCCAGGCTTCTGCCGCTGCTTTGTGATCCTTATAAAAAAGAATTCCCTTTTGTAAGATTTTGGTTAGACTCAAACTGCCCTATGGTATGCCATTTCAAAACATTTTTAAGTTTGGAGGCATCGCAAGGAAATGAGCTTTCAAAAGTGCGTTTCATTTCTGTTGTGTTATCTGTGTATTGGCATAGACAGATAGATCTTAACGCAAAAGCCAAGTATTTTTATAAATGGAAAATTATATTAAATTCTAATAAAAAGATTAATAGCAGATATTGAGCTATTGAGTAAATAAACTGGCCAACAACTTTTTTGTCTAGTGCGAAGACAAATCCCAACCCTCTTATTCAGCAACTTTATCTAGCTTAGATAATAATAAATATAGGTTAAGTAGTTTTAGTTTAGATAGTATAGTGCAGTGCAGATAGGATAAATTATAATAAATGAGGTTTTTGTATAAATTCCTCAATATTTAGTAACAATACGTAAGAAATTCTAACTTCTTTAACTAAAATATCTAAGTTGTAGAAATAAATGTAAATAGAAAAAGCTGAAATCTTTAATCTTAAAAACCTGCTCTGTAAATATGTATATGTAGTATGTTACGATAAACAAAAAATATAAACGGTTGAAAATCTTTAAATCGTGTATATTTAGAGTATTAAGACTACTGGTGGTATCCCTTTAAAAAAAGCGAATGATTGACTGCTTCCAAGGCCATTTAGAAATGTTGGTTTGTGTGTGTATTGCTGTGTATGTGTGTGTACTTATTGATGTTTACATGCATACACATATTAGTCAAACCTTTTTAGCACAATTGAAAAAGCGAGAAGCGGACTATTATCCGATTACACACAAAAAATGTGGAAAACTTTCCCATATTTACTGTTCAATTGTTTTTTTTATATATCACTCCACAGCCTACTGAAGCTTATGTTCTCATTTTTCAATTGTTTTTGGATGTGTGCAGCCGTGTGGTCTAAGCAGGCTATGACAAATTTTTATGTAAGTGTAGTAGGCTATGACAGAGAACCGAGGTTATAAATAGAGGTGTTGACTGACATTTGCTCTAAGCAGGCTATGACAATTTTGTATGTAAGTGTAGTAGGCTATGACAGCGAACCGAGGTTATAAATAGAGGTGCTGACTGACATTTGTTCATATTTATTTTAAAGTTGTGTTGGGACGGCAGAAGTGAAGTAGTGTTTTTGAAATATCGTTTAACCCGAAATTTTAAAAATACTATTACACTTGGGGCGAGTTGGTTAGTGCATGTGCACTACCGTTAGAAAGGAAAGGACCACTTTGTGCGGAAGTCAAGAGTTCCTGACCTCTCTGACGGTAGTGTATTGTCATTTCGTTCGAAGAGTGCGTTTGCTCATTGGACGAAATGACATATATGCACGCCTGTGTCATCTGCTTTCCTTTAAGTAATTGTATGGGATCTGCCAGGTTATAGGGTGTGGCGGGAAGGTAGGATTCTGTCTTTTGCTAAAGGAAAGCGGATGAGACATCGGGGTGGGTTGTTTGGGGGTGTGTATTTTAATAATTATTTTATTATTTTGATTTTAACAAAAAAAAAAAAAAAAAAAAAAAAAAAAAAATGGCTTCTACTGGGTGGGTTGTGGAGGGAAGGTAGGGGCCATTTTTTTTTTTTGGCTTAAAAAAATAAATGTAAAAATTATTTAAATTTATTTAATTATTTAGCTTTTTCCTTTTACAATTGGTTTTATTCAGTTTGATTTAATTTAATCTATGGGTTTCTTTCGTATCGTATTGAATTTTATTTATTGATTTTAACAAAAAAAAAAAAAAAAATATGGCTCCTACTGGGAGGGTTGTGGAGGGAGGGTGGGGGCCATATTTTTTTTTGCTTAAAGAAATAAATTTAAAAATTATTATTATTTACAGCTTCAATTCCTGAGGATTGGGATGCATACAGCCGTAGAAAAATAAAGGCATGATTATATAGATTCATTATATGTAATTAAAGTTGCCAGGCTTCTGCCGCTGCTTTGTGATCCTTATAAAAAAGAATTCCCTTTTGTAAGATTTTTGTTAGACTCAAACTGCCCTATGGTATGCCATTTCAAAACATTTTTAAGTTTGGAGGCATCGCAAGGAAATGAGCTTTCAAAAGTGCGTTTCATTTCTGTTGTGTTATCTGTGTATTGGCATAGACAGATAGATCTTAACGCAAAAGCCAACTATTTCTATAAATGGAAAATTATATTAAATTTCTAATAAAAAGGTTAATAGCAGATATTGAGCTCTTAGAGGCTAAAGTAAATAAACTGGCCAACAACTTTTCTGTCTAGTACGAAGACAAACCCCAACCCTCTTATTCAGCAACTTTATCTAGCTTAGATAATAATAAATATAGGTTAAGTAGTTTTAGTTTAGATAGTATAGTGCAGTGCAGATAGGATAAATTATAATAAATGAGGTTTTTGTATAAATTCCTCAATATTTAGTAACAATACGTAAGAAATTCTAACTTCTTTAACTAAAATATCTAAGTTGTAGAAATAAATCTAAATAGAAAAAGCTGAAATCTTTAATCTTAAAAACCTGCTCTGTAAATATGTATATGTAGTATGTTACGATAAACAAAAAATATAAACGGTTGAAAATCTTTAAATCGTGTATATTTAGAGTATTAAGACTACTGGTGGTATCCCTTTAAAAAAAGCGAATGATTGACTGCTTCCAAGGCCATTTAGAAATGTTGGTTTGTGTGTGTATTGCTGTGTATGTGTGTGTACTTATTGATGTTTACATGCATACACATATTAGTCAAACCTTTTTAGCACAATTGAAAAAGCGAGAAGCGGACTATTATCCGATTACACACAAAAAATGTGGAAAACTTTCCCATATTTACCGTTCAATTGTTTTTTTTTATATATCACTCCACAGCCTACTGAAGCTTATGTTCTCATTTTTCAATTGTTTTTGGATGTGTGCAGCCGTGTGGTCTAAGCAGGCTATGACAAATTTTTATGTAAGTGTAGTAGGCTATGACAGAGAACCGAGGTTATAAATAGAGGTGTTGACTGACATTTGCTCTAAGCAGGCTATGACAATTTTGTATGTAAGTGTAGTAGGCTATGACAGCGAACCGAGGTTATAAATAGAGGTGCTGACTGACATTTGTTCATATTTATTTTAAAGTTGTGTTGGGACGGCAGAAGTGAAGTAGTGTTTTTGAAATATCGTTTAACCCGAAATTTTAAATATACTATTACACTTGGGGCGAGTTGGTTAGTGCATGTGCACTACCGTTAGAAAGGAAAGGACCACTTTGTGCGGAAGTCAAGAGTTCCTGACCTCTCTGACGGTAGTGTATTGTCATTTCGTTCGAAGAGTGCGTTTGCTCATTGGACGAAATGACATATATGCACGCCTGTGTCATTTGCTTTCCTTTAAGTAATTGTATGGGATCTGCCAGGTTATAGGGTGTGGCGGGAAGGTAGGATTCTGTCTTTTGCTAAAGGAAAGCGGATGAGACATCGGGGTGGGTTGTTTGGGGGTGTGTATTTTAATAATTATTTTATTATTTTGATTTTAACAAAAAAAAAAAAAAAAAAATGGCTTCTACTGGGTGGGTTGTGGAGGGAAGGTGGGGGCCATTTTTTTTTTTTTTTGGCTTAAAAAAATAAATTTAAAAATTATTTAAATTTATTTAATTATTTAGCTTTTTCCTTTTAAAATTGGTTTTATTCAGTTTGATTTAATTTAATCTATGGGCTTCTTTCGTATCGTATTGAATTTTATTTATTGATTTTAACAAAAAAAAAAAAAAAATATGGCTTCTACTGGGAGGGTTGTGGAGGGAGGGTGGGGGCCATATTTTTTTTTTGCTTTTAAGAAATAAATTTAAAAATTATTATTATTTACAGCATCAATTCCTGAGGATTGGGATGCATACAACCGTAGAAAAATAAAGGCATGATTATATACATTCATTATATGTAATTAAAGTTGCCAGGCTTCTGCCGCTGCTTTGTGATCCTTATAAAAAAGAATTCCCTTTTGTAAGATTTTTGTTAGACTCAAACTGCCCTATGGTATGCCATTTCAAAACATTTTTAAGTTTGGAGGCATCGCAAGGAAATGAGCTTTCAAAAGTGAGTTTCATTTCTGTTGTGTTATCTGTGTATTGGCATAGACAGATAGATCTTAACGCAAAAGCCAAGTATTTTTATAAATGGAAAATTATATTAAATTCTAATAAAAAGATTAATAGCAGATATTGAGCTATTGAGTAAATAAACTGGCCAACAACTTTTTTGTCTAGTGCGAAGACAAATCCCAACCCTCTTATTCAGCAAATTTATCTAGCTTAGATAATAATAAATATAGGTTAAGTAGTTTTAGTTTAGATAGTATAGTGCAGTGCAGATAGGATAAATTATAATAAATGAGGTTTTTGTATAAATTCCTCAATATTTAGTAACAATACGTAAGAAATTCTAACTTCTTTAACTAAAATATCTAAGTTGTAGAAATAAATGTAAATAGAAAAAGCTGAAATCTTTAATCTTAAAAACCTGCTCTGTAAATATGTATATGTAGTATGTTACGATAAACAAAAAATATAAACGGTTGAAAATCTTTAAATCGTGTATATTTAGAGTATTAAGACTACTGGTGGTATCCCTTTAAAAAAAGCGAATGATTGACTGCTTCCAAGGCCATTTAGAAATGTTGGTTTGTGTGTGTATTGCTGTGTATGTGTGTGTACTTATTGATGTTTACATGCATACACATATTAGTCAAACCTTTTTAGCACAATTGAAAAAGCGAGAAGCGGACTATTATCCGATTACACACAAAAAATGTGGAAAACTTTCCCATATTTACTGTTCAATTGTTTTTTTTATATATCACTCCACAGCCCACTGAAGCTTATGTTCTCATTTTTCAATTGTTTTTGGATGTGTGCAGCCGTGTGGTCTAAGCAGGCTATGACAAATTTTTATGTAAGTGTAGTAGGCTATGACAGAGAACCGAGGTTATAAATAGAGGTGTTGACTGACATTTGCTCTAAGCAGGCTATGACAAATTTTTATGTAAGTGTAGTAGGCTATGACAGAGAACCGAGGTTATAAATAGAGGTGTTGACTGACATTTGCTCTAAGCAGGCTATGACAATTTTGTATGTAAGTGCAGTAGGCTATGACAGCCAACCGAGGTTATAAATAGAGGTGCTGACTGACATTTGTTCATATTTATTTTAAAGTTGTGTTGGGACGGCAGAAGTGAAGTAGTGTTTTTGAAATATCGTTTAACCCGAAATTTTAAAAATACTATTACACTTGGGGCGAGTTGGTTAGTGCATGTGCACTACCGTTAGAAAGGAAAGGACCACTTTGTGCGGAAGTCAAGAGTTCCTGACCTCTCTGACGGTAGTGTATTGTCATTTCGTTCGAAGAGTGCGTTTGCTCATTGGACGAAATGACATATATGCACGCCTGTGTCATCTGCTTTCCTTTAAGTAATTGTATGGGATCTGCCAGGTTATAGGGTGTGGCGGGAAGGTAGGATTCTGTCTTTTGCTAAAGGAAAGCGGATGAGACATCGGGGTGGGTTGTTTGGGGGTGTGTATTTTAATAATTATTTTATTATTTTGATTTTAACAAAAAAAAAAAAAATGGCTTCTACTGGGTGGGTTGTGGAGGGAAGGTGGGGGCCATTTTTTTTTTTTTGGCTTAAACAAATAAATTTAAAAATTATTTAAATATATTTAATTATTTAGCTTTTTCCTTTTAAAATTGGTTTTATTCAGTTTGATTTAATTTAATCTATGGGCTTCTTTCGTATCGTATTGAATTTTATTTATTGATTTTAACAAAAAAAAAAAAAAAATATGGCTTCTACTGGGAGGGTTGTGGAGGGAGGGTGGGGGCCATATTTTTTTTTTTGCTTAAAGAAATAAATTTAAAAATTATTATTATTTACAGCATCAATTCCTGAGGATTGGGATGCATACAACCGTAGAAAAATAAAGGCATGATTATATACATTCATTTTATGTAATTAAAGTTGCCAGGCTTCTGCCGCTGCTTTGTGATCCTTATAAAAAAGAATTCCCTTTTGTAAGATTTTTGTTAGACTCAAACTGCCCTATGGTATGCCATTTCAAAACATTTTTAAGTTTGGAGGCATCGCAAGGAAATGAGCTTTCAAAAGTGCGTTTCATTTCTGTTGTGTTATCTGTGTATTGGCATAGACAGATAGATCTTAACGCAAAAGTCAAGTATTTTTATAAATGGAAAATTATATTAAATTCTAATAAAAAGATTAATAGCAGATATTGAGCTATTGAGTAAATAAACTGGCCAACAACTTTTTTGTCTAGTGCGAAGACAAATCCCAACCCTCTTATTCAGCAACTTTATCTAGCTTAGATAATAATAAATATAGGTTAAGTAGTTTTAGTTTAGATAGTATAGTGCAGTGCAGATAGGATAAATTATAATAAATGAGGTTTTTGTATAAATTCCTCAATATTTAGTAACAATACGTAAGAAATTCTAACTTCTTTAACTAAAATATCTAAGTTGTAGAAATAAATGTAAATAGAAAAAGCTGAAATCTTTAATCTTAAAAACCTGCTCTGTAAATATGTATATGTAGTATGTTACGATAAACAAAAAATATAAACGGTTGAAAATCTTTAAATCGTGTATATTTAGAGTATTAAGACTACTGGTGGTATCCCTTTAAAAAAAGCGAATGATTGACTGCTTCCAAGGCCATTTAGAAATGTTGGTTTGTTTGTGTATTGCTGTGTATGTGTGTGTACTTATTGATGTTTACATGCATACACATATTAGTCAAACCTTTTTAGCACAATTGAAAAAGCGAGAAGCGGACTTTTATCCGATTACACACAAAAAATGTGGAAAACTTTCCCATATTTACTGTTCAATTGTTTTTTTTATATATCACTCCACAGCCTACTGAAGCTTATGTTCTCATTTTTCAATTGTTTTTGGATGTGTGCAGCCGTGTGGTCTAAGCAGGCTATGACAAATTTTTATGTAAGTGTAGTAGGCTATGACAGAGAACCGAGGTTATAAATAGAGGTGTTGACTGACATTTGCTCTAAGCAGGCTATGACAATTTTGTATGTAAGTGTAGTAGGCTATGACAGCGAACCGAGGTTATAAATAGAGGTGCTGACTGACATTTGTTCATATTTATTTTAAAGTTGTGTTGGGACGGCAGAAGTGAAGTAGTGTTTTTGAAATATCGTTTAACCCGAAATTTTAAAAATACTATTACACTTGGGGCGAGTTGGTTAGTGCATGTGCACTACCGTTAGAAAGGAAAGGACCACTTTGTGCGGAAGTCAAGAGTTCCTGACCTCTCTGACGGTAGTGTATTGTCATTTCGTTCGAAGAGTGCGTTTGCTCATTGGACGAAATGACATATATGCACGCCTGTGTCATCTGCTTTCCTTTAAGTAATTGTATGGGATCTGCCAGGTTATAGGGTGTGGCGGGAAGGTAGGATTCTGTCTTTTGCTAAAGGAAAGCGGATGAGACATCGGGGTGGGTTGTTTGGGGGTGTGTATTTTAATAATTATTTTATTATTTTGATTTTAACAAAAAAAAAAAAAAAAAAAAATGGCTTCTACTGGGTGGGTTGTGGAGGGAAGGTGGGGGCCATTTTTTTTTTTTTTTGGCTTGAAAAAATAAATTTAAAAATTATTTAAATTTATTTAATTATTTAGCTTTTTCCCTTTAAAATTGGTTTTATTCAGTTTGATTTAATTTAATCTATGGGCTTCTTTCGTATCGTATTGAATTTTATTTATTGATTTTAACAAAAAAAAAAAAAATATGGCTTCTACTGGGAGGGTTGTGGAGGGAGGGTGGGGGCCATATTTTTTTTTTGCTTAAAGAAATAAATTTAAAAATTATTATTATTTACAGCATCAATTCCTGAGGATTGGGATGCATACAACCGTAGAAAAATAAAGGCATGATTATATACATTCATTATATGTAATTAAAGTTGCCAGGCTTCTGCCGCTGCTTTGTGATCCTTATAAAAAAGAATTCCCTTTTGTAAGATTTTTGTTAGACTCAAACTGCCCTATGGTATGCCATTTCAAAACATTTTTAAATTTGGAGGCATCGCAAGGAAATGAGCTTTCAAAAGTGCGTTTCATTTCTGTTGTGTTATCTGTGTATTGGCATAGACAGATAGATCTTAACGCAAAAGCCAAGTATTTTTATAAATGGAAAATTATATTAAATTCTAATAAAAAGATTAATAGCAGATATTGAGCTATTGAGTAAATAAACTGGCCAACAACTTTTTTGTCTCGTGCGAAGACAAATCCCAACCCTCTTATTCAGCAACTTTATCTAGCTTAGATAATAATAAATATAGGTTAAGTAGTTTTAGTTTAGATAGTATAGTGCAGTGCAGATAGGATAAATTATAATAAATGAGGTTTTTGTATAAATTCCTCAATATTTAGTAACAATACGTAAGAAATTCTAACTTCTTTAACTAAAATATCTAAGTTGTAGAAATAAATGTAAATAGAAAAAGCTGAAATCTTTAATCTTAAAAACCTGCTCTGTAAATATGTATATGTAGTATGTTACGATAAACAAAAAATATAAACGGTTGAAAATCTTTAAATCGTGTATATTTAGAGGATTAAGACTACTGGTGGTATCCCTTTAAAAAAAGCGAATGATTGACTGCTTCCAAGGCCATTTAGAAATGTTGGTTTGTGTGTGTATTGCTGTGTATGTGTGTGTACTTATTGATGTTTACATGCATACACATATTAGTCAAACCTTTTTAGCACAATTGAAAAAGCGAGAAGCGGACTATTATCCGATTACACACAAAAAATGTGGAAAACTTTCCCATATTTACTGTTCAATTGTTTTTTTTATATATCACTCCACAGCCTACTGAAGCTTATGTTCTCATTTTTCAATTGTTTTTGGATGTGTGCAGCCGTGTGGTCTAAGCAGGCTATGACAAATTTTTATGTAAGTGTAGTAGGCTATGACAGAGAACCGAGGTTATAAATAGAGGTGTTGACTGACATTTGCTCTAAGCAGGCTATGACAATTTTGTATGTAAGTGTAGTAGGCTATGACAGCGAACCGAGGTTATAAATAGAGGTGCTGACTGACATTTGTTCATATTTATTTTAAAGTTGTGTTGGGACGGCAGAAGTGAAGTAGTGTTTTTGAAATATCGTTTAACCCGAAATTTTAAAAATACTATTACACTTGGGGCGAGTTGGTTAGTGCATGTGCACTACCGTTAGAAAGGAAAGGACCACTTTGTGCGGAAGTCGAGAGTTCCTGACCTCTCTGACGGTAGTGTATTGTCATTTCGTTCGAAGAGTGCGTTTGCTCATTGGACGAAATGACATATATGCACGCCTGTGTCATCTGCTTTCCTTTAAGTAATTGTATGGGATCTGCCAGGTTATAGGGTGTGGCGGGAAGGTAGGATTCTGTCTTTTGCTAAAGGAAAGCGGATGAGACATCGGGGTGGGTTGTTTGGGGGTGTGTATTTTAATAATTATTTTATTATTTTGATTTTAACAAAAAAAAAAAAAAAAAAAAATGGCTTCTACTGGGTGGGTTGTGGAGGGAAGGTGGGGGCCATTTTTTTTTTTTTTGGCTTAAAAAAATAAATTTAAAAATTATTTAAATTTATTTAATTATTTAGCTTTTTCCTTTTAAAATTGGTTTTATTCAGTTTGATTTAATTTAATCTATGGGCTTCTTTCGTATCGTATTGAATTTTATTTATTGATTTTAACAAAAAAAAAAAAAAAAATATGGCTTCTACTGGGAGGGTTGTGGAGGGAGGGTGGGGGCCATATTTTTTTTTTGCTTAAAGAAATAAATTTAAAAATTATTATTATTTACAGCATCAATTCCTGAGGATTGGGATGCATACAACCGTAGAAAAATAAAGGCATGATTATATACATTCATTATATGTAATTAAAGTTGCCAGGCTTCTGCCGCTGCTTTGTGATCCTTATAAAATAGAATTCCCTTTTGTAAGATTTTTGTTAGACTCAAACTGCCCTATGGTATGCCATTTCAAAACATTTTTAAGTTTGGAGGCATCGCAAGGAAATGAGCTTTCAAAAGTGCGTTTCATTTCTGTTGTGTTATCTGTGTATTGGCATAGACAGATAGATCTTAACGCAAAAGCCAAGTATTTTTATAAATGGAAAATTATATTAAATTCTAATAAAAAGATTAATAGCAGATATTGAGCTATTGAGTAAATAAACTGGCCAACAACTTTTTTGTCTAGTGCGAAGACAAATCCCAACCCTCTTATTCAGCAACTTTATCTAGCTTAGATAATAATAAATATAGGTTAAGTAGTTTTAGTTTAGATAGTATAGTGCAGTGCAGATAGGATAAATTATAATAAATGAGGTTTTTGTATAAATTCCTCAATATTTAGTAACAATACGTAAGAAATTCTAACTTCTTTAACTAAAATATCTAAGTTGTAGAAATAAATGTAAATAGAAAAAGCTGAAATCTTTAATCTTAAAAACCTGCTCTGTAAATATGTATATGTAGTATGTTACGATAAACAAAAAATATAAACGGTTGAAAATCTTTAAATCGTGTATATTTAGAGTATTAAGACTACTGGTGGTATCCCTTTAAAAAAAGCGAATGATTGACTGCTTCCAAGGCCATTTAGAAATGTTGGTTTGTGTGTGTATTGCTGTGTATGTGTGTGTACTTATTGATGTTTACATGCATACACATATTAGTCAAACCTTTTTAGCACAATTGAAAAAGCGAGAAGCGGACTATTATCCGATTACACACAAAAAATGTGGAAAACTTTCCCATATTTACTGTTCAATTGTTTTTTTTATATATCACTCCACAGCCTACTGAAGCTTATGTTCTCATTTTTCAATTGTTTTTGGATGTGTGCAGCCGTGTGGTCTAAGCAGGCTATGACAAATTTTTATGTAAGTGTAGTAGGCTATGACAGAGAACCGAGGTTATAAATAGAGGTGTTGACTGACATTTGCTCTAAGCAGGCTATGACAATTTTGTATGTAAGTGTAGTAGGCTATGACAGCGAACCGAGGTTATAAATAGAGGTGCTGACTGACATTTGTTCATATTTATTTTAAAGTTGTGTTGGGACGGCAGAAGTGAAGTAGTGTTTTTGAAATATCGTTTAACCCGAAATTTTAAAAATACTATTACACTTGGGGCGAGTTGGTTAGTGCATGTGCACTACCGTTAGAAAGGAAAGGACCACTTTGTGCGGAAGTCAAGAGTTCCTGACCTCTCTGACGGTAGTGTATTGTCATTTCGTTCGAAGAGTGCGTTTGCTCATTGGACGAAATGACATATATGCACGCCTGTGTCATCTGCTTTCCTTTAAGTAATTGTATGGGATCTGCCAGGTTATAGGGTGTGGCGGGAAGGTAGGATTCTGTCTTTTGCTAAAGGAAAGCGGATGAGACATCGGGGTGGGTTGTTTGGGGGTGTGTATTTTAATAATTATTTTATTATTTTGATTTTAACAAAAAAAAAAAAAAAAAAAAAATGGCTTCTACTGGGTGGGTTGTGGAGGGAAGGTGGGGGCCATTTTTTTTTTTTTTTGGCTTAAAAAAATAAATTTAAAAATTATTTAAATTTATTTAATTATTTAGCTTTTTCCTTTTAAAATTGGTTTTATTCAGTTTGATTTAATTTAATCTATGGGCTTCTTTCGTATCGTATTGAATTTTATTTATTGATTTTAACAAAAAAAAAAAAAAAATATGGCTTCTACTGGGAGGGTTGTGGAGGGAGGGTGGGGGCCATATTTTTTTTTTGCTTAAAGAAATAAATTTAAAAATTATTATTATTTACAGCATCAATTCCTGAGGATTGGGATGCATACAACCGTAGAAAAATAAAGGCATGATTATATACATTCATTATATGTAATTAAAGTTGCCAGGCTTCTGCCGCTGCTTTGTGATCCTTATAAAAAAGAATTCCCTTTTGTAAGATTTTTGTTAGACTCAAACTGCCCTATGGTATGCCATTTCAAAACATTTTTAAGTTTGGAGGCATCGCAAGGAAATGAGCTTTCAAAAGTGCGTTTCATTTCTGTTGTGTTATCTGTGTATTGGCATAGACAGATAGATCTTAACGCAAAAGCCAAGTATTTTTATAAATGGAAAATTATATTAAATTCTAATAAAAAGATTAATAGCAGATATTGAGCTATTGAGTAAATAAACTGGCCAACAACTTTTTTGTCTAGTGCGAAGACAAATCCCAACCCTCTTATTCAGCAACTTTATCTAGCTTAGATAATAATAAATATAGGTAAAGTAGTTTTAGTTTAGATAGTATAGTGCAGTGCAGATAGGATAAATTATAATAAATGAGGTTTTTGTATAAATTCCTCAATATTTAGTAACAATACGTAAGAAATTCTAACTTCTTTAACTAAAATATCTAAGTTGTAGAAATAAATGTAAATAGAAAAAGCTGAAATCTTTAATCTTAAAAACCTGCTCTGTAAATATGTATATGTAGTATGTTACGATAAACAAAAAATATAAACGGTTGAAAATCTTTAAATCGTGTATATTTAGAGTATTAAGACTACTGGTGGTATCCCTTTAAAAAAAGCGAATGATTGACTGCTTCCAAGGCCATTTAGAAATGTTGGTTTGTGTGTGTATTGCTGTGTATGTGTGTGTACTTATTGATGTTTACATGCATACACATATTAGTCAAACCTTTTTAGCACAATTGAAAAAGCGAGAAGCGGACTATTATCCGATTACACACAAAAAATGTGGAAAACTTTCCCATATTTACTGTTCAATTGTTTTTTTTATATATCACTCCACAGCCTACTGAAGCTTATGTTCTCATTTTTCAATTGTTTTTGGATGTGTGCAGCCGTGTGGTCTAAGCAGGCTATGACAAATTTTTATGTAAGTGTAGTAGGCTATGACAGAGAACCGAGGTTATAAATAGAGGTGTTGACTGACATTTGCTCTAAGCAGGCTATGACAATTTTGTATGTAAGTGTAGTAGGCTATGACAGCGAACCGAGGTTATAAATAGAGGTGCTGACTGACATTTGTTCATATTTATTTTAAAGTTGTGTTGGGACGGCAGAAGTGAAGTAGTGTTTTTGAAATATCGTTTAACCCGAAATTTTAAAAATACTATTACACTTGGGGCGAGTTGGTTAGTGCATGTGCACTACCGTTAGAAAGCAAAGGACCACTTTGTGCGGAAGTCAAGAGTTCCTGACCTCTCTGACGGTAGTGTATTGTCATTTCGTTCGAAGAGTGCGTTTGCTCATTGGACGAAATGACATATATGCACGCCTGTGTCATCTGCTTTCCTTTAAGTAATTGTATGGGATCTGCCAGGTTATAGGGTGTGGCGGGAAGGTAGGATTCTGTCTTTTGCTAAAGGAAAGCGGATGAGACATCGGGGTGGGTTGTTTGGGGGTGTGTATTTTAATAATTATTTTATTATTTTGATTTTAACAAAAAAAAAAAAAAAAAAATGGCTTCTACTGGGTGGGTTGTGGAGGGAAGGTGGGGGCCATTTTTTTTTTTTTTGGCTTAAAAAAATAAATTTAAAAATTATTTAAATTTATTTAATTATTTAGCTTTTTCCTTTTAAAATTGGTTTTATTCAGTTTGATTTAATTTAATCTATGGGCTTCTTTCGTATCGTATTGAATTTTATTTATTGATTTTAACAAAAAAAAAAAAAAATATGGCTTCTACTGGGAGGGTTGTGGAGGGAGGGTGGGGGCCATATTTTTTTTTTGCTTAAAGAAATAAATTTAAAAATTATTATTATTTACAGCATCAATTCCTGAGGATTGGGATGCATACAACCGTAGAAAAATAAAGGCATGATTATATACATTCATTATATGTAATTAAAGTTGCCAGGCTTCTGCCGCTGCTTTGTGATCCTTATAAAAAAGAATTCCCTTTTGTAAGATTTTTGTTAGACTCAAACTGCCCTATGGTATGCCATTTCAAAACATTTTTAAGTTTGGAGGCATCGCAAGGAAATGAGCTTTCAAAAGTGCGTTTCATTTCTGTTGTGTTATCTGTGTATTGGCCAGTGGCAGGCAACTTTCGGAGCTGTCAAGACGGGAAAGGAAGAGCTGTCGGAAAAGTTGGATTTTTGGAGTGGTTTTTAAACTAATTTAACTTTTGGAAGCTAACAGTGGTTCAAGAAGTCCTTTTTTATAATTGGAAAGAAAATTTGCCCCAATTTGGAAAACTTTTGCAACAATTTTCATTCCCACCGAACATAACCTCAAAGGCGTGGCGTCGGTCAGCCTGTAAGCGTTCCCAACTGGACCGGAGGGCTGCGGCTTGCGGCTATTTCCATCCACTGAGGGGGTCGCGGACGACCCTACAACGCGGGACCCTAAATCATCTAGAGGAAATTCCCTGCTGGAGGACGATTTTTTCCAGCTTCAGCTAACCTGGAAGCACGGAGGGCGTGCTGTTTTGGAGCCCCATTGAGATTTCGCTTGCTGTGTTTTGTTATGAAGAAATAAAAAAGAAAAAGAAAAAGAAAAAAGAAGACAGAAGAAAGAAGATTTTGTTCATTTTCCCATTTCCCACCAAAAATCCTGACAGGAAGAGTGGACTCGATAGTTTGGATTTCTGAAGAAAGAAAAATTAGACAGAACCAGGACCGACTCCTACGGACTTTATTGAAGTAGTTTGTAGGTAATTTACGCTAGTTTTTGGTAGTTCATAGGTATTATTAGCTTCCTGAAAGAAAAAAATTATTAGGCAGGGCGGAAATTTCCACCCCTCAAAATGGCGTCTGGCTTAGCCAGCGCCAACACCTTCGCCATGCTTGAAACAGATACGCCTCCTGTTACAAAACAAAGAAGACCGAATAAAAGAGTGGCAGAAACGGTATCCCTAATGGAGGAAATGTTTCCTAGCTTACCCAAGCCAAACACCAAGAATCTAATTTCGGTGTCTCAACCACGATATATCGTAATTAAAACCTTGGATAACGATAAACCGCTTAGAACATATAACCAGTTTAGAATCCGAAAGGCAGTGGACGGTATTTCGCAAAGATTTACCCAAGCTAACTTCCTAAGCGATGGCTCCCTTCTCCTGCTCGTGAATAATAAATCCGTTGGGGATGTTTTCCTAAAAATAAATAAATTGGACAATATAGATGTTAAGGTCGAGTACCACAAGTCGCTAAATTCAGTAAAGGGCACGGCATACTGCCCAGAACTTAGGTCTATGAACCAAGAGGAAATCCTTGAAGGCCTCAAGTCGCAGGGAGTTACTGAGGTCATCCAAATTACCAGGTCGGACCCCAATTCCCCCACTATTAGAATTCCCACGGGACTCCTTATCTTAACCTTCGACGCTTTTAAGATCCCAAAAGAGATTCAGGGTCCATGGCAGTCTATCCAAATCAGGGAGTATTACCCCTCCCCGATGAGGTGTAGGCGGTGCCAGAAACTGGGCCACACTATGAAGTGGTGTAAGGAGGCTGAGGAGATTTGCGGTGCTTGTGGACTCGCGGGCCCTCATGCCACCAGCGAATGCTCTCGGCGCTTCTGTGTCAACTGCAATAGAGAATCACACGAATCTTTCAGTAGGGCTTGTCCCGAATTCGAGAGGCAAAAAGAAATTCTCAAAATAAAAACAATTAGAAAATGCTCGATGTATGAAGCAAGAAAAGAGTATTGGCAGAATAGAAAAGCTCAAGAGGGCCCTTCTTATGCCAATATTACGGCTAATCACAACCCAGCTCCTGCTCAAACAACACCTAAACCGCCTACCCCTTCACCCAGCTCAGCACCCTCATCTAAAGTGGTGCAAAAGCCCACCCCCCCTGGCTATCATAAAACTCAAAACAAACCACCTCCTTTTATTTTCAAAACCAATGAAATTTCAAAGAACAACTTAAAAACTAACTCATCAACCAGTCAACCCAAAAATAAAAAACCCGAAAATATTGAAAAACCCATCTCCCCCCCTTTAGAGGACCCCGTTTCGGGACCTCCAACCAGTCCATCTTCCGTTTCATCGAATAATCCCTTACATGTATCTCCTGGTCCCTCGGGGCCTTCAAAACCTATAATAAACGAGAAAAAAAATAAAAAAAAAACCAAGGAAAACAGTAAAAAACACAGAAAACCGTCACCTGCATCCTCCTTAGATATAGACTTTACATCACTCTCCTCGGAAGGGGAAGAGATGAGTTAATTTAATCTTTACAAATTATTAAAACAATGAGTATTTTACCTTCTAATGAAAATTTATTCCTTAATATCTTACAGTGGAACATTAGAGGACTTATTAATAACCGAACCGACCTAGATAATCTTATAATTCGGTACAACCCCAAAATTATCGTTCTTCAGGAAACCAACATTCTCGTGGAGGAACAGCCAGAGCGGTTGGGTTGTTTCAAGTACTTTGGTGCTAATTCCTCCAGAGAGTCTAGGCGTGGAGGTGTGGCTATTTTGGTCCACAACTCCATTCCGGCTGCGGAAATTATTATAAATTCAAATGTTATGGTGTGTGCTGTTTCTGTGGGAACGTCTCGAAGGGTCACAATCGCTTCTGTTTACCTGGAGAACTCGCTGGATATCACTGCGGCCGATTTGAACGAGCTGTCCCAGACCTTACCTTCTAACACTATTTTTTGCGGTGATTTCAACGCGCATAGTCCGTTGTGGGGCTCTGCACGCTCGGACCGCAGGGGGAGGCAGGTGGTGAGCTGGCTTGAGAGCACACAGTTGTGTGTTCTCAATACTGGCGAGCCCACCTTCTTCTCTGGTTCGGGTTCCTTGTCTCATATCGACCTGTCGATTGCCCCGCCGAACATGACACCTGGAATGAACTGGTCGGTGCATGATAACCCTGAGGGAAGTGATCACTTTCCGATCATTATTAGAACCAATTTCCGCTCAGCAAAATCACGTTCCGTTCCAAGATTCATTGAAGATAGAGCCGACTGGCCTAAATTCAGGAGAGTGATCGGTGAGGAGTTGACTCGCCGGGCTCCATCGCTGAATATAAATAAAGAAGCAGCGCAATTAACTAGGACCATTCGAGCGGCGGCCTCCTCTGGCATTCCCTCGTCTCAACCTTTCTCCTCCTCCCAGCCTGGGTGGATGAATGCTGAAATCCTGGGGGAAATTAGGCAAAAGAACAGAGACTGGAAAAATTTCCAGAGAAGACCATCATCTGCAAATTTAATTGCGTACCGCAGGAGTTCGGCAATTGTCAAAAGGTCCATAAAGGAGGCCAAAAGATTATCTTGGATTAGGTTCGCCCAAAGCATAGATACAAACTCCAACCTAACGGACGCGTGGGAAAAAGTTAGGCGAGTTGCAGGGAACAGAACGAGCAACCAAATACCGAAGCTCGACGTCGACTCTGTTACTTACAGCGAGTCAAGGCAGATCGCGGATCAGCTGGCCATTGCTTGGTCATCTTATTCAGGGGACTCCTCCTTCCGAGCTGACCTTATTCAGAGTAGAGATGATTGGGTTTTTACCCCGGCTGCAGATATTAAATTTTCCATCACACAGCCTATTTCACCTACAGATTTAGCAGCGGCTTTAAGCAATTGCAAGGGCTCAGCTCCTGGTCAGGACAGGGTTTCATATGGCATGATTAAAAACGCTCCGCCGGTCTTTGGGGAAAGATTGTGTGCCCTTTTCAACTCAATATTAGCCTCTGGTTTCCTTCCCCATGCCTGGAAAAATGCCATCATTATTCCGTTCAGGAAGAAAAATACACAGGCTGGGGTTTCCCTCTCCCCTAAGGACCTCAGGCCGATTTCGCTGATCTCGTGTCTGTCCCGGTTGTTGGAGAAAATCCTGGCCCGAAGATTAGCAAAAATCTTAGAAAGTCTGCTACCTGAAGAAATTCACGGGTTCAGACGGGGTCGGGGTACCTCCTCCCTGCTCCTGGAATTGGAGAATAAATTGATGACTTCACTTGGCCGACAAAAAGATATATACTTACTGGAGGTCGACGTCGAAAAAGCTTATGACCGGGTACGACGGGACGTGATTACGGACCAGATGTCTGCCTGGGGATTTGACGAAATGTCCACAAATTTGATTTTAAATTTTTTGAGCAACAGGTTTCTGCAGGTCAGGGCCAACGGGGTTCTGTCTGGGAAAAGGAGACTGGAAAATGCCCTGCCACAGGGATCCCCTCTATCTCCGGCTCTCTTCAATATCTATGTAACTGCCTTAATCGATAAACTGAAGGGAATTAAAAAACTAAAGACGTACGTTTACGCGGACAACATAATACTGACTACAGACCACGACCACCCCACGGACATACTAAGACAGGCCGTTTCCCGAATCAACATCTGGGCCTACAGAACGGGAGCCATAGTGCCAATGGACAAGGCCAAGGCAATCGCATTTTCGCGGAAGAGAAGGCCCTTACCGGAGACAATTGAAGTGGCAGACCACCAAATTGAAGTTGCTAATTCTCTTAAAATTCTAGGCATCTTGTTTACAAAAAATTTAAAGTGGACTCGGCACTGCGGCGAGATCTCGAACAAGCTCCAAAAAGTCAACAACCTTATCAGAGCGGTGGCCTCCGGAAAGCGGGGGGCCCCAATTCATGCTACTGTAAAAATAGCCCGGGTCTTGCTTGAAGGCCTTACCAACTTTGGCATCATTTTATATTCAGCGACGGCCGACAGTAACCTGGTCAAACTACAATCTGCTATAAACAAGATCCTTCGCTCAGCTACTGGTGCCCTCAGATCCACACCGAGACGCTCACTTTGGGTTGAAAGCGGCTCCTATCCCTTGCAGGATAGAGCTGGAAAAGCGCGACTGAAGATGGTATCCAGGAACTGGCTCGACCCCGACAGACCACACCATAACACCTTGGTCAGCCTGGACCAGACCACTACCAAACCTCGGACGACATCATCCCTGAAAATAGCTTTAGGTTTTTTCTTAGCACTAAGTAATATTACCCCTCCGCCCAATTCTTTGTATATTCCGCCTAGAAATCTCGGCCAGGATAGTTCCCGTGGTTTGCGGATGGTCCTGGGAAAAGGCAACAAAAAGAATGTCTGCAGGGAAGAACTCATCTCACAACATAAAGAAACTACAGAGCAATTCCGGAATTGTTTACAAATATACACTGACGGATCTGTTTACGAAGGCCATGCGTCAGCGGCTCTTGTCATTTTGCGCCCGCGGCAACAGCACCAACTAGGAAAAGAAAGGTTTAGGCTCCATCCGGAGATCAACAGTTTTGAAGCTGAAAGTTTCGCCATTTGGAGGGCGATAGTGTATGCTTTAAGGGCGAGGACACGCACAGTCATTTTTTCGGACTCACTATCAACCTTAAATGCCCTAAAATCGGGAAGAAGCGAAGAACCTTTCATTAAATTTCTGCGTAACCTTCTGATGTCCAAAGGAGAGAACATCACTCTGGCCTGGGTCCCCGGGCATATTGGAGTCTTAGGGAACGAATGGGCGGATCACTATGCTAAACTAAGGTTTCAGCCACAACACCCCGCTGAAGATATACCCATGTCCTCATTCCTCTTTCGGACCCGATTCAAAATTTTAAAAGAAAAAATTAACAATTCCTGGTTAAATGAGGGAACTTTCCTCGCTACCCATTGGCCAATCACCGAGGCGCCTTCGTATGACACCAGCCTAACAAGAGCTGAAGGCATACAGATCTTACGGGCTATAACCGGACACACGCTTCTTACACACAGCCACCACTACAGTAGGAGCCCCAGACCGGGATGTCATCGTTGTCAGGCCCCCTTGACCATCCAACATATCCTCAGGGATTGTCCTGTGACCACCAGGGTTTACGGCGGTCCCCTCCCCCCTTTATCGAGTCTTTTAGACCCTCAAAATCCTACCACTTTTCTCTCTTTACTGGAAAATTTGAATTTAAAAAATTTATTATAATGTCGAAAAAATTTTATTATAGATTGTACACCTTTAGAGTTGATAAGCTAGAACAGGGCCGACTTTTATTTAATTTTTCATTTATCTTGAAAGAACATTGAATGGTCCTGAATTTTTGTTTTAACTTAGAATTTAAATTTCCATTTTGGGCTTTTTTTTTATCTGAAAAAGAAAAAGTTTTTTTTATATTTGTATGAATAATCCTTAAGTATTTTACTACTGTTTTTAAAGAAGGGAAGGAAGATGGTGTTTATTTAGTCTTAAGGCTGGTATTGTAATTCGAATTGTTAATTTTTGCCTTGTATTATTTCAAGAGGAAAAGAAATCCTGCTTTCGTTGTTATTTAGGGCGCTCATTTGTAATTCTTCCTTTCACTATAACCTTATTAATTAGTTTAAAAAAAAAAAAAAAAAAATGTTAATAATTAGTTCCAAGGTCTGCAAGGATTCTAAAATGACCAAACAAAATATGTAAACGAATTGTTTATTGAATTCTAACTTGAAAGTTAATTTATGATTGTTATGAACCCTAAATTTAGTTAATTTTTTGTTTTTCTTTTGTCTTTCAAATTTAAAATCTGGCAGGACGCGCCATATGGGCATAGATCCCGAGAGCCCTAGGTGGTAAGTAGGGATACAATTGATTGTATTTTTACTTTTAAATAAATAAATAAATAAATAAAGTGTATTGGCATAGACAGATAGATCTTAACGCAAAAGCCAAGTATTTTTATAAATGGAAAATTATATTAAATTCTAATAAAAAGATTAATAGCAGATATTGAGCTATTGAGTAAATAAACTGGCCAACAACTTTTTTGTCTAGTGCGAAGACAAATCCCAACCCTCTTATTCAGCAACTTTATCTAGCTTAGATAATAACAAATATAGGTTAAGTAGTTTTAGTTTAGATAGTATAGTGCAGTGCAGATAGGATAAATTATAATAAATGAGGTTTTTGTATAAATTCCTCAATATTTAGTAACAATACGTAAGAAATTCCAACTTCTTTAACTAAAATATCTAAGTTGTAGAAATAAATGTAAATAGAAAAAGCTGAAATCTTTAATCTTAAAAACCTGCTCTGTAAATATGTATATGTAGTATGTTACGATAAACAAAAAATATAAACGGTTGAAAATCTTTAAATCGTGTATATTTAGAGTATTAAGACTACTGGTGGTATCCCTTTAAAAAAAGCGAATGATTGACTGCTTCCAAGGCCATTTAGAAATGTTGGTTTGTGTGTGTATTGCTGTGTATGTGTGTGTACTTATTGATGTTTACATGCATACACATATTAGTCAAACCTTTTTAGCACAATTGAAAAAGCGAGAAGCGGACTATTATCCGATTACACACAAAAAATGTGGAAAACTTTCCCATATTTACTGTTCAATTGTTTTTTTTATATATCACTCCACAGCCTACTGAAGCTTATGTTCTCATTTTTCAATTGTTTTTGGATGTGTGCAGCCGTGTGGTCTAAGCAGGCTATGACAAATTTTTATGTAAGTGTAGTAGGCTATGACAGAGAACCGAGGTTATAAATAGAGGTGTTGACTGACATTTGCTCTAAGCAGGCTATGACAATTTTGTATGTAAGTGTAGTAGGCTATGACAGCGAACCGAGGTTATAAATAGAGGTGCTGACTGACATTTGTTCATATTTATTTTAAAGTTGTGTTGGGACGGCAGAAGTGAAGTAGTGTTTTTGAAATATCGTTTAACCCGAAATTTTAAAAATACTATTACACTTGGGGCGAGTTGGTTAGTGCATGTGCACTACCGTTAGAAAGGAAAGGACCACTTTGTGCGGAAGTCAAGAGTTCCTGACCTCTCTGACGGTAGTGTATTGTCATTTCTTTCGAAGAGTGCGTTTGCTCATTGGACGAAATGACATATATGCACGCCTGTGTCATCTGCTGTTCTTTAAGTAATTGTATGGGATCTGCCAGGTTATAGGGTGTGGCGGGAAGGTAGGATTCTGTCTTTTGCTAAAGGAAAGCGGATGAGACATCGGGGTGGGTTGTTTGAGGGTGTGTATTTTAATAATTATTTTATTATTTTGATTTTAACAAAAAAAAAAAAAAAAAAAAATGGCTTCTACTGGGTGGGTTGTGGAGGGAAGGTAGGGGCCATTTTTTTTTTTTTGGCTTAAAAAAATAAATTTAAAAATTATTTAAATTTATTTAATTATTTAGCTTTTTCCTTTTAAAATTGGTTTTATTCAGTTTGATTTTATTTAATCTATGGGCTTCTTTCGTATCGTATTGAATTTTATTTATTGATTTTAACAAAAAAAAAAAAAAAATATGGCTTCTACTGGGAGGGTTGTGGAGGGAGGGTGGGGGCCATATTTTTTTTTTGCTTAAAGAAATAAATTTAAAAATTATTATTATTTACAGCATCAATTCCTGAGGATTGGGATGCATACAACCGTAGAAAAATAAAGGCATGATTATATACATTCATTATATGTAATTAAAGTTGCCAGGCTTCTGCCGCTGCTTTGTGATCCTTATAAAAAAGAATTCCCTTTTGTAAGATTTTTGTTAGACTCAAACTGCCCTATGGTATGCCATTTCAAAACATTTTTAAGTTTGGAGGCATCGCAAGGAAATGAGCTTTCAAAAGTGCGTTTCATTTCTGTTGTGTTATCTGTGTATTGGCATAGACAGATAGATCTTAACGCAAAAGCTAAGTATTTTTATAAATGGAAAATTATATTAAATTCTAATAAAAAGATTAATAGCAGATATTGAGCTATTGAGTAAATAAACTGGCCAACAACTTTTTTGTCTAGTGCGAAGACAAATCCCAACCCTCTTATTCAGCAACTTTATCTAGCTTAGATAATAATAAATATAGGTTAAGTAGTTTTAGTTTAGATAGTATAGTGCAGTGCAGATAGGATAAATTATAATAAATGAGGTTTTTGTATAAATTCCTCAATATTTAGTAACAATACGTAAGAAATTCTAACTTCTTTAACTAAAATATCTAAGTTGTAGAAATAAATGTAAATAGAAAAAGCTGAAATCTTTAATCTTAAAAACCTGCTCTGTAAATATGTATATGTAGTATGTTACGATAAACAAAAAATATAAACGGTTGAAAATCTTTAAATCGTGTATATTTAGAGTATTAAGACTACTGGTGGTATCCCTTTAAAAAAAGCGAATGATTGACTGCTTCCAAGGCCATTTAGAAATGTTGGTTTGTGTGTGTATTGCTGTGTATGTGTGTGTACTTATTGATGTTTACATGCATACACATATTAGTCAAACCTTTTTAGCACAATTGAAAAAGCGAGAAGCGGACTATTATCCGATTACACACAAAAAATGTGGAAAACTTTCCCATATTTACTGTTCAATTGTTTTTTTTATATATCACTCCACAGCCTACTGAAGCTTATGTTCTCATTTTTCAATTGTTTTTGGATGTGTGCAGCCGTGTGGTCTAAGCAGGCTATGACAAATTTTTATGTAAGTGTAGTAGGCTATGACAGAGAACCGAGGTTATAAATAGAGGTGTTGACTGACATTTGCTCTAAGCAGGCTATGACAATTTTGTATGTAAGTGTAGTAGGCTATGACAGCGAACCGAGGTTATAAATAGAGGTGCTGACTGACATTTGTTCATATTTATTTTAAAGTTGTGTTGGGACGGCAGAAGTGAAGTAGTGTTTTTGAAATATCGTTTAACCCGAAATTTTAAAAATACTATTACACTTGGGGCGAGTTGGTTAGTGCATGTGCACTACCGTTAGAAAGGAAAGGACCACTTTGTGCGGAAGTCAAGAGTTCCTGACCTCTCTGACGGTAGTGTATTGTCATTTCGTTCGAAGAGTGCGTTTGCTCATTGGACGAAATGACATATATGCACGCCTGTGTCATCTGCTTTTCTTTAAGTAATTGTATGGGATCTGCCAGGTTATAGGGTGTGGCGGGAAGGTAGGATTCTGTCTTTTGCTAAAGGAAAGCGGATGAGACATCGGGGTGGGTTGTTTGGGGGTGTGTATTTTAATAATTATTTTATTATTTTGATTTTAACAAAAAAAAAAAATGGCTTCTACTGGGTGGGTTGTGGAGGGAAGGTAGGGGCCATTTTTTTTTTTTGGCTTAAAAAAATAAATTTAAAAATTATTTAAATTTATTTAATTATTTAGCTTTTTCCTTTTAAAATTGGTTTTATTCAGTTTGATTTAATTTAATCTATGGGCTTCTTTCGTATCGTATTGAATTTTATTTATTGATTTTAACAAAAAAAAAAAAAAAAATATGGCTTCTACTGGGAGGGTTGTGGAGGGAGGGTGGGGGCCATATTTTTTTTTTGCTTAAAGAAATAAATTTAAAAATTATTATTATTTACAGCATCAATTCCTGAGGATTGGGATGCATACAACCGTAGAAAAATAAAGGCATGATTATATACATTCATTATATGTAATTAAAGTTGCCAGGCTTCTGCCGCTGCTTTGTGATCCTTATAAAAAAGAATTCCCTTTTGTAAGATTTTTGTTAGACTCAAACTGCCCTATGGTATGCCATTTCAAAACATTTTTAAGTTTGGAGGCATCGCAAGGAAATGAGCTTTCAAAAGTGCGTTTCATTTCTGTTGTGTTATCTGTGTATTGGCATAGACAGATAGATCTTAACGCAAAAGCCAAGTATTTTTATAAATGGAAAATTATATTAAATTCTAATAAAAAGATTAATAGCAGATATTGAGCTATTGAGTAAATAAACTGGCCAACAACTTTTTTGTCTAGTGCGAAGACAAATCCCAACCCTCTTATTCAGCAACTTTATCTAGCTTAGATAATAATAAATCTAGGTTAAGTAGTTTTAGTTTAGATAGTATAGTGCAGTGCAGATAGGATAAATTATAATAAATGAGGTTTTTGTATAAATTCCTCAATATTTAGTAACAATACGTAAGAAATTCTAACTTCTTTAACTAAAATATCTAAGTTGTAGAAATAAATGTAAATAGAAAAAGCTGAAATCTTTAATCTTAAAAACCTGCTCTGTAAATATGTATATGTAGTATGTTACGATAAACAAAAAATATAAACGGTTGAAAATCTTTAAATCGTGTATATTTAGAGTATTAAGACTACTGGTGGTATCCCTTTAAAAAAAGCGAATGATTGACTGCTTCCAAGGCCATTTAGAAATGTTGGTTTGTGTGTGTATTGCTGTGTATGTGTGTGTACTTATTGATGTTTACATGCATACACATATTAGTCAAACCTTTTTAGCACAATTGAAAAAGCGAGAAGCGGACTATTATCCGATTACACACAAAAAATGTGGAAAACTTTCCCATATTTACTGTTCAATTGTTTTTTTTATATATCACTCCACAGCCTACTGAAGCTTATGTTCTCATTTTTCAATTGTTTTTGGATGTGTGCAGCCGTGTGGTCTAAGCAGGCTATGACAAATTTTTATGTAAGTGTAGTAGGCTATGACAGAGAACCGAGGTTATAAATAGAGGTGTTGACTGACATTTGCTCTAAGCAGGCTATGACAATTTTGTATGTAAGTGTAGTAGGCTATGACAGCGAACCGAGGTTATAAATAGAGGTGCTGACTGACATTTGTTCATATTTATTTTAAAGTTGTGTTGGGACGGCAGAAGTGAAGTAGTGTTTTTGAAATATCGTTTAACCCGAAATTTTAAAAATACTATTACACTTGGGGCGAGTTGGTTAGTGCATGTGCACTACCGTTAGAAAGGAAAGGACCACTTTGTGCGGAAGTCAAGAGTTCCTGACCTCTCTGACGGTAGTGTATTGTCATTTCGTTCGAAGAGTGCGTTTGCTCATTGGACGAAATGACATATATGCACGCCTGTGTCATCTGCTTTCCTTTAAGTAATTGTATGGGATCTGCCAGGTTATAGGGTGTGGCGGGAAGGTAGGATTCTGTCTTTTGCTAAAGGAAAGCGGATGAGACATCGGGGTGGGTTGTTTGGGGGTGTGTATTTTAATAATTATTTTATTATTTTGATTTTAACAAAAAAAAAAAAAAAAAAAAATGGCTTCTACTGGGTGGGTTGTGGAGGGAAGGTGGGGGCCATTTTTTTTTTTTTGGCTTAAAAAAATAAATTTAAAAATTATTTAAATTTATTTAATTATTTAGCTTTTTCCTTTTAAAATTGGTTTCATTCAGTTTGATTTAATTTAATCTATGGGCTTCTTTCGTATCGTATTGAATTTTATTTATTGATTTTAACAAAAAAAAAAAAAAAATATGGCTTCTACTGGGAGGGTTGTGGAGGGAGGGTGGGGGCCATATTTTTTTTTTGCTTAAAGAAATAAATTTAAAAATTATTATTATTTACAGCATCAATTCCTGAGGATTGGGATGCATACAACCGTAGAAAAATAAAGGCATGATTATATACATTCATTATATGTGATTAAAGTTGCCAGGCTTCTGCCGCTGCTTTGTGATCCTTATAAAAAAGAATTCCCTTTTGTAAGATTTTTGTTAGACTCAAACTGCCCTATGGTATGCCATTTCAAAACATTTTTAAGTTTGGAGGCATCGCAAGGAAATGAGCTTTCAAAAGTGCGTTTCATTTCTGTTGTGTTATCTGTGTATTGGCATAGACAGATAGATCTTAACGCAAAAGCCAAGTATTTTTATAAATGGAAAATTATATTAAATTCTAATAAAAAGATTAATAGCAGATATTGAGCTATTGAGTAAATAAACTGGCCAACAACTTTTTTGTCTAGTGCGAAGACAAATCCCAACCCTCTTATTCAGCAACTTTATCTAGCTTAGATAATAATAAATATAGGTTAAGTAGTTTTAGTTTAGATAGTATAGTGCAGTGCAGATAGGATAAATTATAATAAATGAGGTTTTTGTATAAATTCCTCAATATTTAGTAACAATACGTAAGAAATTCTAACTTCTTTAACTAAAATATCTAAGTTGTAGAAATAAATGTAAATAGAAAAAGCTGAAATCTTTAATCTTAAAAACCTGCTCTGTAAATATGTATATTAGGGTGGTCCTTATTTTTCGACTTTGGAATTATCCCCGGGGCACTTTCTCATTTGATTATATACCTCCAAATATGAAATAGGTTTTTTTTTTTTTTTTTTGTGTTAAGATTTAGAGGTCGCTACCAGCTGTCAAAATTTTTACAAAAAGCGTTGAAGGACAACTTAAATTATGGTGTTTATATCACATTTTATGTGCAAGTGAAACTCGCATAGACAATCGCTTCCTATCCCCTCCTCCGCTCGACCCCTATTATGTACCGACGCGTCGAGATTTAGCCCGCCCCGCACTTCAGTTCTAATAAGTCATTAACGAGAGCGATAAGGTAAAATGTTTGTGTTTTGACACTACTGCTGTAAATACCGGCTTAAGAAGTGGAGTATGCGTTCTTTTGGAGCAAAAAATGGATAAAGATATTCTTTGGCTTGCTTGTCGTCACCACATAATGGAAATTATGTCCTGGCTATAAAAATAAAAGAATCTAACAAATACAGATTTTGAATTTTGATTTAAAATTCAAACCTTGGTAGCGACCTCTAAATGTCATTTGAAAAATTCAAAAAAAATACTGAAATACTTTCTTATGGTATATAATCAAATTTCGTGGTGCCCCGCGAAATTAAAGAAAAATAATTTTTTTCTTATGAATAAGGACCACCCTAATGTATATGTAGTATGTTACGATAAACAAAAAATATAAACGGTTGAAAATCTTTAAATCGTGTATATTTAGAGTATTAAGACTACTGGTGGTATCCCTTTAAAAAAAGCGAATGATTGACTGCTTCCAAGGCCATTTAGAAATGTTGGTTTGTGTGTGTATTGCTGTGTATGTGTGTGTACTTATTGATGTTTACATGCATACACATATTAGTCAAACCTTTTTAGCACAATTGAAAAAGCGAGAAGCGGACTATTATCCGATTACACACAAAAAATGTGGAAAACTTTCCCATATTTACTGTTCAATTGTTTTTTTTATATATCACTCCACAGCCTACTGAAGCTTATGTTCTCATTTTTCAATTGTTTTTGGATGTGTGCAGCCGTGTGGTCTAAGCAGGCTATGACAAATTTTTATGTAAGTGTAGTAGGCTATGACAGAGAACCGAGGTTATAAATAGAGGTGTTGACTGACATTTGCTCTAAGCAGGCTATGACAATTTTGTATGTAAGTGTAGTAGGCTATGACAGCGAACCGAGGTTATAAATAGAGGTGCTGACTGACATTTGTTCATATTTATTTTAAAGTTGTGTTGGGACGGCAGAAGTGAAGTAGTGTTTTTGAAATATCGTTTAACCCGAAATTTTAAAAATACTATTACACTTGGGGCGAGTTGGTTAGTGCATGTGCACTACCGTTAGAAAGGAAAGGACCACTTTGTGCGGAAGTCAAGAGTTCCTGACCTCTCTGACGGTAGTGTATTGTCATTTCGTTCGAAGAGTGCGTTTGCTCATTGGACGAAATGACATATATGCACGCCTGTGTCATCTGCTTTTCTTTAAGTAATTGTATGGGATCTGCCAGGTTATAGGGTGTGGCGGGAAGGTAGGATTCTGTCTTTTGCTAAAGGAAAGCGGATGAGACATCGGGGTGGGTTGTTTGGGGGTGTGTATTTTAATAATTATTTTATTATTTTGATTTTAACAAAAAAAAAAAATGGCTTCTACTGGGTGGGTTGTGGAGGGAAGGTAGGGGCCATTTTTTTTTTTTGGCTTAAAAAAATAAATTTAAAAATTATTTAAATTTATTTAATTATTTAGCTTTTTCCTTTTAAAATTGGTTTTATTCAGTTTGATTTAATTTAATCTATGGGCTTCTTTCGTATCGTATTGAATTTTATTTATTGATTTTAACAAAAAAAAAAAAAAAAAATATGGCTTCTACTGGGAGGGTTGTGGAGGGAGGGTGGGGGCCATATTTTTTTTTTGCTTAAAGAAATAAATTTAAAAATTATTATTATTTACAGCATCAATTCCTGAGGATTGGGATGCATACAACCGTAGAAAAATAAAGGCATGATTATATACATTCATTATATGTAATTAAAGTTGCCAGGCTTCTGCCGCTGCTTTGTGATCCTTATAAAAAAGAATTCCCTTTTGTAAGATTTTTGTTAGACTCAAACTGCCCTATGGTATGCCATTTCAAAACATTTTTAAGTTTGGAGGCATCGCAAGGAAATGAGCTTTCAAAAGTGCGTTTCATTTCTGTTGTGTTATCTGTGTATTGGCATAGACAGATAGATCTTAACGCAAAAGCCAAGTATTTTTATAAATGGAAAATTATATTAAATTCTAATAAAAAGATTAATAGCAGATATTGAGCTATTGAGTAAATAAACTGGCCAACAACTTTTTTGTCTAGTGCGAAGACAAATCCCAACCCTCTTATTCAGCAACTTTATCTAGCTTAGATAATAATAAATATAGGTTAAGTAGTTTTAGTTTAGATAGTATAGTGCAGTGCAGATAGGATAAATTATAATAAATGAGGTTTTTGTATAAATTCCTCAATATTTAGTAACAATACGTAAGAAATTCTAACTTCTTTAACTAAAATATCTAAGTTGTAGAAATAAATGTAAATAGAAAAAGCTGAAATCTTTAATCTTAAAAACCTGCTCTGTAAATATGTATATGTAGTATGTTACGATAAACAAAAAATATAAACGGTTGAAAATCTTTAAATCGTGTATATTTAGAGTATTAAGACTACTGGTGGTATCCCTTTAAAAAAAGCGAATGATTGACTGCTTCCAAGGCCATTTAGAAATGTTGGTTTGTGTGTGTATTGCTGTGTATGTGTGTGTACTTATTGATGTTTACATGCATACACATATTAGTCAAACCTTTTTAGCACAATTGAAAAAGCGAGAAGCGGACTATTATCCGATTACACACAAAAAATGTGGAAAACTTTCCCATATTTACTGTTCAATTGTTTTTTTTATATATCACTCCACAGCCTACTGAAGCTTATGTTCTCATTTTTCAATTGTTTTTGGATGTGTGCAGCCGTGTGGTCTAAGCAGGCTATGACAAATTTTTATGTAAGTGTAGTAGGCTATGACAGAGAACCGAGGTTATAAATAGAGGTGTTGACTGACATTTGCTCTAAGCAGGCTATGACAATTTTGTATGTAAGTGTAGTAGGCTATGACAGCGAACCGAGGTTATAAATAGAGGTGCTGACTGACATTTGTTCATATTTATTTTAAAGTTGTGTTGGGACGGCAGAAGTGAAGTAGTGTTTTTGAAATATCGTTTAACCCGAAATTTTAAAAATACTATTACACTTGGGGCGAGTTGGTTAGTGCATGTGCACTACCGTTAGAAAGGAAAGGACCACTTTGTGCGGAAGTCAAGAGTTCCTGACCTCTCTGACGGTAGTGTATTGTCATTTCGTTCGAAGAGTGCGTTTGCTCATTGGACGAAATGACATATATGCACGCCTGTGTCATCTGCTTTCCTTTAAGTAATTGTATGGGATCTGCCAGGTTATAGGGTGTGGCGGGAAGGTAGGATTCTGTCTTTTGCTAAAGGAAAGCGGATGAGACATCGGGGTGGGTTGTTTGGGGGTGTGTATTTTAATAATTATTTTATTATTTTGATTTTAACAAAAAAAAAAAAAAAAAAAAAATGGCTTCTACTGGGTGGGTTGTGGAGGGAAGGTGGGGGCCATTTTTTTTTTTTTTTGGCTTAAAAAAATAAATTTAAAAATTATTTAAATTTATTTAATTATTTAGCTTTTTCCTTTTAAAATTGGTTTCATTCAGTTTGATTTAATTTAATCTATGGGCTTCTTTCGTATCGTATTGAATTTTATTTATTGATTTTAACAAAAAAAAAAAAAAAATATGGCTTCTACTGGGAGGGTTGTGGAGGGAGGGTGGGGGCCATATTTTTTTTTTGCTTAAAGAAATAAATTTAAAAATTATTATTATTTACAGCATCAATTCCTGAGGATTGGGATGCATACAACCGTAGAAAAATAAAGGCATGATTATATACATTCATTATATGTGATTAAAGTTGCCAGGCTTCTGCCGCTGCTTTGTGATCCTTATAAAAAAGAATTCCCTTTTGTAAGATTTTTGTTAGACTCAAACTGCCCTATGGTATGCCATTTCAAAACATTTTTAAGTTTGGAGGCATCGCAAGGAAATGAGCTTTCAAAAGTGCGTTTCATTTCTGTTGTGTTATCTGTGTATTGGCATAGACAGATAGATCTTAACGCAAAAGCCAAGTATTTTTATAAATGGAAAATTATATTAAATTCTAATAAAAAGATTAATAGCAGATATTGAGCTATTGAGTAAATAAACTGGCCAACAACTTTTTTGTCTAGTGCGAAGACAAATCCCAACCCTCTTATTCAGCAACTTTATCTAGCTTAGATAATAATAAATATAGGTTAAGTAGTTTTAGTTTAGATAGTATAGTGCAGTGCAGATAGGATAAATTATAATAAATGAGGTTTTTGTATAAATTCCTCAATATTTAGTAACAATACGTAAGAAATTCTAACTTCTTTAACTAAAATATCTAAGTTGTAGAAATAAATGTAAATAGAAAAAGCTGAAATCTTTAATCTTAAAAACCTGCTCTGTAAATATGTATATGTAGTATGTTACGATAAACAAAAAATATAAACAGTTGAAAATCTTTAAATCGTGTATATTTAGAGTATTAAGACTACTGGTGGTATCTTCTTTAAAAAAAGCGAATGATTGACTGCTTCCAAGGCCATTTAGAAATGTTGGTTTGTGTGTGTATTGCTGTGTATGTGTGTGTACTTATTGATGTTTACATGCATACACATATTAGTCAAACCTTTTTAGCACAATTGAAAAAGCGAGAAGCGGACTATTATCCGATTACACACAAAAAATGTGGAAAACTTTCCCATATTTACTGTTCAATTGTTTTTTTTATATATCACTCCACAGCCTACTGAAGCTTATGTTCTCATTTTTCAATTGTTTTTGGATGTGTGCAGCCGTGTGGTCTAAGCAGGCTATGACAAATTTTTATGTAAGTGTAGTAGGCTATGACAGAGAACCGAGGTTATAAATAGAGGTGTTGACTGACATTTGCTCTAAGCAGGCTATGACAATTTTGTATGTAAGTGTAGTAGGCTATGACAGCGAACCGAGGTTATAAATAGAGGTGCTGACTGACATTTGTTCATATTTATTTTAAAGTTGTGTTGGGACGGCAGAAGTGAAGTAGTGTTTTTGAAATATCGTTTAACCCGAAATTTTAAAAATACTATTACACTTGGGGCGAGTTGGTTAGTGCATGTGCACTACCGTTAGAAAGGAAAGGACCACTTTGTGCGGAAGTCAAGAGTTCCTGACCTCTCTGACGGTAGTGTATTGTCATTTCGTTCGAAGAGTGCGTTTGCTCATTGGACGAAATGACATATATGCACGCCTGTGTCATCTGCTTTCCTTTAAGTAATTGTATGGGATCTGCCAGGTTATAGGGTGTGGCGGGAAGGTAGGATTCTCTCTTTTGCTAAAGGAAAGCGGATGAGACATCGGGGTGGGTTGTTTGGGGGTGTGTATTTTAATAATTATTTTATTATTTTGATTTTAACAAAAAAAAAAAAAAAAAAAATGGCTTCTACTGGGTGGGTTGTGGAGGGAAGGTGGGGGCCATTTTTTTTTTTTGGCTTAAAAAAATAAATTTAAAAATTATTTAAATTTATTTAATTATTTAGCTTTTTCCTTTTAAAATTGGTTTTATTCAGTTTGATTTAATTTAATCTATGGGCTTCTTTCGTATCGTATTGAATTTTATTTATTGATTTTAACAAAAAAAAAAAAAAAATATGGCTTCTACTGGGAGGGTTGTGGAGGGAGGGTGGGGGCCATATTTTTTTTTTGCTTAAAGAAATAAATTTAAAAATTATTATTATTTACAGCATCAATTCCTGAGGATTGGGATGCATACAACCGTAGAAAAATAAAGGCATGATTATATACATTCATTATATGTAATTAAAGTTGCCAGGCTTCTGCCGCTGCTTTGTGATCCTTATAAAAAAGAATTCCCTTTTGTAAGATTTTTGTTAGACTCAAACTGCCCTATGGTATGCCATTTCAAAACATTTTTAAGTTTGGAGGCATCGCAAGGAAATGAGCTTTCAAAAGTGCGTTTCATTTCTGTTGTGTTATCTGTGTATTGGCATAGACAGATAGATCTTAACGCAAAAGCCAAGTATTTTTATAAATGGAAAATTATATTAAATTCTAATAAAAAGATTAATAGCAGATATTGAGCTATTGAGTAAATAAACTGGCCAACAACTTTTTTGTCTAGTGCGAAGACAAATCCCAACCCTTTTATTCAGCAACTTTATCTAGCTTAGATAATAATAAATATAGGTTAAGTAGTTTTAGTTTAGATAGTATAGTGCAGTGCAGATAGGATAAATTATAATAAATGAGGTTTTTGTATAAATTCCTCAATATTTAGTAACAATACGTAAGAAATTCTAACTTCTTTAACTAAAATATCTAAGTTGTAGAAATAAATGTAAATAGAAAAAGCTGAAATCTTTAATCTTAAAAACCTGCTCTGTAAATATGTATATGTAGTATGTTACGATAAACAAAAAATATAAACGGTTGAAAATCTTTAAATCGTGTATATTTAGAGTATTAAGACTACTGGTGGTATCCCTTTAAAAAAAGCGAATGATTGACTGCTTCCAAGGCCATTTAGAAATGTTGGTTTGTGTGTGTATTGCTGTGTATGTGTGTGTACTTATTGATGTTTACATGCATACACATATTAGTCAAACCTTTTTAGCACAATTGAAAAAGCGAGAAGCGGACTATTATCCGATTACACACAAAAAATGTGGAAAACTTTCCCATATTTACTGTTCAATTGTTTTTTTTATATATCACTCCACAGCCTACTGAAGCTTATGTTCTCATTTTTCAATTGTTTTTGGATGTGTGCAGCCGTGTGGTCTAAACAGGCTATGACAAATTTTTATGTAAGTGTAGTAGGCTATGACAGAGAACCGAGTTTATAAATAGAGGTGTTGACTGACATTTGCTCTAAGCAGGCTATGACAATTTTGTATGTAAGTGTAGTAGGCTATGACAGCGAACCGAGGTTATAAATAGAGGTGCTGACTGACATTTGTTCATATTTATTTTAAAGTTGTGTTGGGACGGCAGAAGTGAAGTAGTGTTTTTGAAATATCGTTTAACCCGAAATTTTAAAAATACTATTACACTTGGGGCGAGTTGGTTAGTGCATGTGCACTACCGTTAGAAAGGAAAGGACCACTTTGTGCGGAAGTCAAGAGTTCCTGACCTCTCTGACGGTAGTGTATTGTCATTTCGTTCGAAGAGTGCGTTTGCTCATTGGACGAAATGACATATATGCACGCCTGTGTCATCTGCTTTCCTTTAAGTAATTGTATGGGATCTGCCAGGTTATAGGGTGTGGCGGGAAGGTAGGATTCTGTCTTTTGCTAAAGGAAAGCGGATGAGACATCGGGGTGGGTTGTTTGGGGGTGTGTATTTTAATAATTATTTTATTATTTTGATTTTAACAAAAAAAAAAAAAAAAAAAAAGGCTTCTACTGGGTGGGTTGTGGAGGGAAGGTGGGGGCCATTTTTTTTTTTTTTGGCTTAAAAAAATAAATTTAAAAATTATTTAAATTTATTTAATTATTTAGCTTTTTCCTTTTAAAATTGGTTTTATTCAGTTTGATTTAATTTAATCTATGGGCTTCTTTCGTATCGTATTGAATTTTATTTATTGATTTTAACAAAAAAAAAAAAAAAATATGGCTTCTACTGGGAGGGTTGTGGAGGGAGGGTGGGGGCCATATTTTTTTTTTGCTTAAAGAAATAAATTTAAAAATTATTATTATTTACAGCATCAATTCCTGAGGATTGGGATGCATACAACCGTAGAAAAATAAAGGCATGATTATATACATTCATTATATGTAATTAAAGTTGCTAGGCTTCTGCCGCTGCTTTGTGATCCTTATAAAAAAGAATTCCCTTTTGTAAGATTTTTGTTAGACTCAAACTGCCCTATGGTATGCCATTTCAAAACATTTTTAAGTTTGGAGGCATCGCAAGGAAATGAGCTTTCAAAAGTGCGTTTCATTTCTGTTGTGTTATCTGTGTATTGGCATAGACAGATAGATCTTAACGCAAAAGCCAAGTATTTTTATAAATGGAAAATTATATTAAATTCTAATAAAAAGATTAATAGCAGATATTGAGCTATTGAGTAAATAAACTGGCCAACAACTTTTTTGTCTAGTGCGAAGACAAATCCCAACCCTCTTATTCAGCAACTTTATCTAGCTTAGATAATAATAAATATAGGTAAAGTAGTTTTAGTTTAGATAGTATAGTGCAGTGCAGATAGGATAAATTATAATAAATGAGGTTTTTGTATAAATTCCTCAATATTTAGTAACAATACGTAAGAAATTCTAACTTCTTTAACTAAAATATCTAAGTTGTAGAAATAAATGTAAATAGAAAAAGCTGAAATCTTTAATCTTAAAAACCTGCTCTGTAAATATGTATATGTAGTATGTTACGATAAACAAAAAATATAAACGGTTGAAAATCTTTAAATCGTGTATATTTAGAGTATTAAGACTACTGGTGGTATCCCTTTAAAAAAAGCGAATGATTGACTGCTTCCAAGGCCATTTAGAAATGTTGGTTTGTGTGTGTATTGCTGTGTATGTGTGTGTACTTATTGATGTTTACATGCATACACATATTAGTCAAACCTTTTTAGCACAATTGAAAAAGCGAGAAGCGGACTATTATCCGATTACACACAAAAAATGTGGAAAACTTTCCCATATTTACTGTTCAATTGTTTTTTTTATATATCACTCCACAGCCTACTGAAGCTTATGTTCTCATTTTTCAATTGTTTTTGGATGTGTGCAGCCGTGTGGTCTAAGCAGGCTATGACAAATTTTTATGTAAGTGTAGTAGGCTATGACAGAGAACCGAGGTTATAAATAGAGGTGTTGACTGACATTTGCTCTAAGCAGGCTATGACAATTTTGTATGTAAGTGTAGTAGGCTATGACAGCGAACCGAGGTTATAAATAGAGGTGCTGACTGACATTTGTTCATATTTATTTTAAAGTTGTGTTGGGACGGCAGAAGTGAAGTAGTGTTTTTGAAATATCGTTTAACCCGAAATTTTAAAAATACTATTACACTTGGGGCGAGTTGGTTAGTGCATGTGCACTACCGTTAGAAAGGAAAGGACCACTTTGTGCGGAAGTCAAGAGTTCCTGACCTCTCTGACGGTAGTGTATTGTCATTTCGTTCGAAGAGTGCGTTTGCTCATTGGACGAAATGACATATATGCACGCCTGTGTCATCTGCTTTCCTTTAAGTAATTGTATGGGATCTGCCAGGTTATAGGGTGTGGCGGGAAGGTAGGATTCTGTCTTTTGCTAAAGGAAAGCGGATGAGACATCGGGGTGGGTTGTTTGGGGGTGTGTATTTTAATAATTATTTTATTATTTTGATTTTAACAAAAAAAAAAAAAAAAAAAATGGCTTCTACTGGGTGGGTTTTGGAGGGAAGGTGGGGGCCATTTTTTTTTTTTTTGGCTTAAAAAAATTAATTTAAAAATTATTTAAATTTATTTAATTATTTAGCTTTTTCCTTTTAAAATTGGTTTTATTCAGTTTGATTTAATTTAATCTATGGGCTTCTTTCGTATCGTATTGAATTTTATTTATTGATTTTAACAAAAAAAAAAAAAAAAATATGGCTTCTACTGGGAGGGTTGTGGAGGGAGGGTGGGGGCCATATTTTTTTTTTGCTTAAAGAAATAAATTTAAAAATTATTATTATTTACAGCATCAATTCCTGAGGATTGGGATGCATACAACCGTAGAAAAATAAAGGCATGATTATATACATTCATTATATGTAATTAAAGTTGCCAGGCTTCTGCCGCTGCTTTGTGATCCTTATAAAAAAGAATTCCCTTTTGTAAGATTTTTGTTAGACTCAAACTGCCCTATGGTATGCCATTTCAAAACATTTTTAAGTTTGGAGGCATCGCAAGGAAATGAGCTTTCAAAAGTGCGTTTCATTTCTGTTGTGTTATCTGTGTATTGGCATAGACAGATAGATCTTAACGCAAAAGCCAAGTATTTTTATAAATGGAAAATTATATTAAATTCTAATAAAAAGATTAATAGCAGATATTGAGCTATTGAGTAAATAAACTGGCCAACAACTTTTTTGTCTCGTGCGAAGACAAATCCCAACCCTCTTATTCAGCAACTTTATCTAGCTTAGATAATAATAAATATAGGTTAAGTAGTTTTAGTTTAGATAGTATAGTGCAGTGCAGATAGGATAAATTATAATAAATGAGGTTTTTGTATAAATTCCTCAATATTTAGTAACAATACGTAAGAAATTCTAACTTCTTTAACTAAAATATCTAAGTTGTAGAAATAAATGTAAATAGAAAAAGCTGAAATCTTTAATCTTAAAAACCTGCTCTGTAAATATGTATATGTAGTATGTTACGATAAACAAAAAATATAAACGGTTGAAAATCTTTAAATCGTGTATATTTAGAGTATTAAGACTACTGGTGGTATCCCTTTAAAAAAAGCGAATGATTGACTGCTTCCAAGGCCATTTAGAAATGTTGGTTTGTGTGTGTATTGCTGTGTATGTGTGTGTACTTATTGATGTTTACATGCATACACATATTAGTCAAACCTTTTTAGCACAATTGAAAAAGCGAGAAGCGGACTATTATCCGATTACACACAAAAAATGTGGAAAACTTTCCCATATTTACTGTTCAATTGTTTTTTTTATATATCACTCCACAGCCTACTGAAGCTTATGTTCTCATTTTTCAATTGTTTTTGGATGTGTGCAGCCGTGTGGTCTAAGCAGGCTATGACAAATTTTTATGTAAGTGTAGTAGGCTATGACAGAGAACCGAGGTTATAAATAGAGGTGTTGACTGACATTTGCTCTAAGCAGGCTATGACAATTTTGTATGTAAGTGTAGTAGGCTATGACAGCGAACCGAGGTTATAAATAGAGGTGCTGACTGACATTTGTTCATATTTATTTTAAAGTTGTGTTGGGACGGCAGAAGTGAAGTAGTGTTTTTGAAAAGCTCTAGTTCACCGCCATTTCGTGGCTTCGAAAGCTCTAGTTCACCGCCATTTCGTGGCTTCGAGAGCTCTAGTTCACCCGCTAACATCGACGGGGAAGAAGAAGTTGCTCCAAGACAGACGACAAAAAGAGGTCGCGGGAGACCCAGGCTTGTGAGAACAAGCGGAATAGGTCGTCGTAAAAAGGTATATCAAGAATCGATCGCTGGATACCTGAACAAGGAGGACTCCGACAGCATTAGCAACCGAAATGGGGAAGCACCGCCGGGTACGATCGACGAAAATGTCGACGACGCATGCGTGGCGATGGCTGCTTACTGGAGAGGTTCGCTATGTCAGAGTGCAAAGCTGTGAAGTCTCCCCTGGCCGCTGGCACAAAACTGGATCAAATTACTGATACCAAGGACAACGACACGCGCTTCCCATATCGCGAGCTGATTGGGGCGCTCATGTACATCGCGATTGGAACGCGCCCGGACATAGCCTACGCTGTTAACTTGATGAGCCAATTCAACAACCAGCATGATGAAACGCATTGGCAGATCGCTAAACGTATTTTAAGGTACCTCCGGGGCACCGTGGACAAGAAACTGATTTACACGCGCAACGATGAGGGCATCCTCGGCTACGCCGACGCCGACTGGGGAAATTGCATCATCGACCGGAAATCGTACTCCGGGTACTGTTTCTCCTTGTCCGGAGGGGCCATCTCCTGGTGTTCGCGCAAACAAAGGATAGTGGCATTATCCTCGACAGAAGCAGAATATGTGAGCCTTTCCGAGGCCATCAGAGAAGCCATCCACCTATCGAACTTTGCCAAAGAACTCAGACTGATAAATCTGTCACGGATTACGGTCTTCAACGACAACCAGTCGGCCGGGAAATTAGTAGACAATCCGATTTTCCACGCCCGAACTAAACATGTCGACCTGAAGCACCATTTCATTCGACAGGCTGTTCACATGTATCCGCTGAGGATCGAGTTCCTTCCAACTGAGAACATGACCGCGGACATTCTGACGAAACCGCTGTCTGGAATCAGATTTGAAAATTGTGCTAGGGGACTGGGTCTTCGCGATTGTTAACTTTGTGGATTAGTTTGATTTATAATGATTATTCATTTTGCATTGATAAAATTAGCCTTGAAATTGAGGGGAAGTGTTAGAGATTCAATTTACCTGCCTAATTTACTTTGATCAAGTTAGTTGCCATTGATTTTTCCTAGCATTTTGTTTAATTCATTTTTATTCTGTGTAATTCTGTCGTCAATAAACTACGTCAATAATTGAGGCTCCTGTATATTCATTATTATTTTTCATTACGATTAATATAAAGATTCAATTTACCTGCCTAATTTACTTTGATCAAGTTAGTTGCCATTGATTTTTCCTAGCATTTTGTTTAATTCATTTTTATTCTGTGTAATTCTGTCGTCAATAAACTACGTCAATAATTGAGGCTCCTGTATATTCATTATTATTTTTCATTACGATTAATATAAAGATTCAATTTACCTGCCTAATTTACTTTGATCAAGTTAGTTGCCATTGATTTTTCCTAGCATTTTGTTTAATTCATTTTTATTCTGTGTAATTCTGTCGTCAATAAACTACGTCAATAATTGAGGCTCCTGTATATTCATTATTATTTTTCATTACGATTAATATAAGCAGCCAATAGGTTATGGGCCCAGAGGACGCAAATAACAAATAATCCTAATTCGAAAAGAAATAAAAAAAAAAAAAAATAATTAAAAATTAGTTAAAACGTAAACGCGAAAAGTCGAACCGCCAGCTCAGAGAAAATGGCGCACGCGGCAACGACTACACGGCTTGAAACGCTGTCTCGCGATAATTATGATACGTGGTGCATCCAAGCCGAAGCCCTACTTATAAAAAATGATACGTGGGGCTACGTCAACGGCGAAATTGAACAACCCGTCGTCGCCGGTGTAGGCGATGCGCTTACACGCTCGGAAACGGCGTTCAAGACGTGGAGATCAAACGATCGAAAAGCTAAAGCCGACCTAGTGCTCGCAATAAACCCGTCGGAATTGGCTCAGATCCGAGGATGTAATACCTCTCGAGAAGTTTGGCAGAAACTCGAATCGATATACGCTTCGAGAGGACCCGCTCGTAAAGCTAGTCTTCTTAAGCGTCTCACCCAACAAAAAATGCAAGAAGGAGACGATTTATCTAAGCATCTCGCCCAATTCTTCGACGCCGTAGATAAGTTAAGGTCTATGGACATCGATATCAATGGCGAGTTATTAACAATAATGCTGTTGTATAGCCTTCCGAGCAGCTTCGATAATTTTAGGTGTGCTATCGAATCTCGTGACAATCTCCCGGACGCAGAAAATCTCAAGATAAAGATTATGGAGGAGTACAATGTGAGAAATCAGAAGGCTAACGAGGACGGGAATGCCGCTATGTATGTTAAAGGCCAACCACCGAGAGGTAAATTCCAACGGAAGAGTAAGGGTGGCACGAGGGATGCAATGCGCGGCAGTGGTGAACGTGACGATAATCGACAAAATAAGTCGAAATCGGACGAGAACCGCAAATACAAGTGCGGTTATTGTCGTAAGCTCGGTCACAAGGAAAGCGAGTGCTGGCTCAAACAAAACGCGAGTGCGAACAATAAAGGGAAGTCGGATGAAGTTCACTGTTGTTATTTCACGGGTAACACGAGTGAGACAAATCACACGGATAAACTCTGGTGTGTAGACTCCGGTTGCACTTCGCATATGTGCTACGATATAAACGCTTTTGTAAACACGAGCGACAGAACCGGGAAATTAAAACTCGCGAACAATTCCGTGACGCAAGTGGCCGCTAAAGGTGACGTGCAGGTCGCGATGGCAAGCAGCCCGGACAATGTTGTGACGCTCAAGGACACTCGGTATGTTCCAGATTTGAGATCTAATCTCATATCGGTTGCGAAGATCGTGGATCGGGGACATGAAGTGACCTTCACAAAGACGTGCGCGTTAGTAACCGATAGACATGGCAAAGTGCACATGACCGCCGAACGTATTGGAGATCTGTTCTATATTCGCGAAAGCGAACAACGCGCGCGTATCGCGTCGGAGACGACGTCGCCGGACACCAACGTCATAAAGTGGCATGTTCGTCTCGGTCATCTGAACGCTCGAGACTTATCGTTACTCGCCAAGCAAGGCTACTTAAAAGGCCAGAAATTTGAAACCGCAATCGGTGAAATCAAATGCGAATCCTGTATTGCAGGAAAAATGTCAAGCGCACCATTCGGACCCCGTGAAAGTTTTTGAAATATCGTTTAACCCGAAATTTTAAAAATACTATTACACTTGGGGCGAGTTGGTTAGTGCATGTGCACTACCGTTAGAAAGGAAAGGACCACTTTGTGCGGAAGTCAAGAGTTCCTGACCTCTCTGACGGTAGTGTATTGTCATTTCGTTCGAAGAGTGCGTTTGCTCATTGGACGAAATGACATATATGCACGCCTGTGTCATCTGCTTTCCTTTAAGTAATTGTATGGGATCTGCCAGGTTATAGGGTGTGGCGGGAAGGTAGGATTCTGTCTTTTGCTAAAGGAAAGCGGATGAGACATCGGGGTGGGTTGTTTGGGGGTGTGTATTTTAATAATTATTTTATTATTTTGATTTTAACAAAAAAAAAAAAAAAAAAAAAGGCTTCTACTGGGTGGGTTGTGGAGGGAAGGTGGGGGCCATTTTTTTTTTTTTTGGCTTAAAAAAATAAATTTAAAAATTATTTAAATTTATTTAATTATTTAGCTTTTTCCTTTTAAAATTGGTTTTATTCAGTTTGATTTAATTTAATCTATGGGCTTCTTTCGTATCGTATTGAATTTTATTTATTGATTTTAACAAAAAAAAAAAAAAAATATGGCTTCTACTGGGAGGGTTGTGGAGGGAGGGTGGGGGCCATATTTTTTTTTTGCTTAAAGAAATAAATTTAAAAATTATTATTATTTACAGCATCAATTCCTGAGGATTGGGATGCATACAACCGTAGAAAAATAAAGGCATGATTATATACATTCATTATATGTAATTAAAGTTGCCAGGCTTCTGCCGCTGCTTTGTGATCCTTATAAAAAAGAATTCCCTTTTGTAAGATTTTTGTTAGACTCAAACTGCCCTATGGTATGCCATTTCAAAACATTTTTAAGTTTGGAGGCATCGCAAGGAAATGAGCTTTCAAAAGTGCGTTTCATTTCTGTTGTGTTATCTGTGTATTGGCATAGACAGATAGATCTTAACGCAAAAGCCAAGTATTTTTATAAATGGAAAATTATATTAAATTCTAATAAAAAGATTAATAGCAGATATTGAGCTATTGAGTAAATAAACTGGCCAACAACTTTTTTGTCTAGTGCGAAGACAAATCCCAACCCTCTTATTCAGCAACTTTATCTAGCTTAGATAATAATAAATATAGGTTAAGTAGTTTTAGTTTAGATAGTATAGTGCAGTGCAGATAGGATAAATTATAATAAATGAGGTTTTTGTATAAATTCCTCAATATTTAGTAACAATACGTAAGAAATTCTAACTTCTTTAACTAAAATATCTAAGTTGTAGAAATAAATGTAAATAGAAAAAGCTGAAATCTTTAATCTTAAAAACCTGCTCTGTAAATATGTATATGTAGTATGTTACGATAAACAAAAAATATAAACGGTTGAAAATCTTTAAATCGTGTATATTTAGAGTATTAAGACTACTGGTGGTATCCCTTTAAAAAAAGCGAATGATTGACTGCTTCCAAGGCCATTTAGAAATGTTGGTTTGTGTGTGTATTGCTGTGTATGTGTGTGTACTTATTGATGTTTACATGCATACACATATTAGTCAAACCTTTTTAGCACAATTGAAAAAGCGAGAAGCGGACTATTATCCGATTACACACAAAAAATGTGGAAAACTTTCCCATATTTACTGTTCAATTGTTTTTTTTATATATCACTCCACAGCCTACTGAAGCTTATGTTCTCATTTTTCAATTGTTTTTGGATGTGTGCAGCCGTGTGGTCTAAGCAGGCTATGACAAATTTTTATGTAAGTGTAGTAGGCTATGACAGAGAACCGAGGTTATAAATAGAGGTGTTGACTGACATTTGCTCTAAGCAGGCTATGACAATTTTGTATGTAAGTGTAGTAGGCTATGACAGCGAACCGAGGTTATAAATAGAGGTGCTGACTGACATTTGTTCATATTTATTTTAAAGTTGTGTTGGGACGGCAGAAGTGAAGTAGTGTTTTTGAAATATCGTTTAACCCGAAATTTTAAAAATACTATTACACTTGGGGCGAGTTGGTTAGTGCATGTGCACTACCGTTAGAAAGGAAAGGACCACTTTGTGCGGAAGTCAAGAGTTCCTGACCTCTCTGACGGTAGTGTATTGTCATTTCGTTCGAAGAGTGCGTTTGCTCATTGGACGAAATGACATATATGCACGCCTGTGTCATCTGCTTTCCTTTAAGTAATTGTATGGGATCTGCCAGGTTATAGGGTGTGGCGGGAAGGTAGGATTCTGTCTTTTGCTAAAGGAAAGCGGATGAGACATCGGGGTGGGTTGTTTGGGGGTGTGTATTTTAATAATTATTTTATTATTTTGATTTTAACAAAAAAAAAAAAAAAAAAATGGCTTCTACTGGGTGGGTTGTGGAGGGAAGGTGGGGGCCATTTTTTTTTTTTTTGGCTTAAAAAAATAAATTTAAAAATTATTTAAATTTATTTAATTATTTAGCTTTTTCCTTTTAAAATTGGTTTTATTCAGTTTGATTTAATTTAATCTATGGGCTTCTTTCGTATCGTATTGAATTTTATTTATTGATTTTAACAAAAAAAAAAAAAAATATGGCTTCTACTGGGAGGGTTGTGGAGGGAGGGTGGGGGCCATATTTTTTTTTTGCTTAAAGAAATAAATTTAAAAATTATTATTATTTACAGCATCAATTCCTGAGGATTGGGATGCATACAACCGTAGAAAAATAAAAGCATGATTATATACATTCATTATATGTAATTAAAGTTGCCAGGCTTCTGCCGCTGCTTTGTGATCCTGATAAAAAAGAATTCCCTTTTGGAAGATTTTTGTTAGACTCAAACTGCCCTATGGTATGCCATTTCAAAACATTTTTAAGTTTGGAGGCATCGCAAGGAAATGAGCTTTCAAAAGTGCGTTTCATTTCTGTTGTGTTATCTGTGTATTGGCATAGACAGATAGATCTTAACGCAAAAGCCAAGTATTTTTATAAATGGAAAATTATATTAAATTCTAATAAAAAGATTAATAGCAGATATTGAGCTATTGAGTAAATAAACTGGCCAACAACTTTTTTGTCTAGTGCGAAGACAAATCCCAACCCTCTTATTCAGCAACTTTATCTAGCTTAGATAATAATAAATATAGGTTAAGTAGTTTTAGTTTAGATAGTATAGTGCAGTGCAGATAGGATAGGATACGTAAGAAATTCTAACTTCTTTAACTAAAATATCTAAGTTGTAGAAATAAATGTAAATAGAAAAAGCTGAAATCTTTAATCTTAAAAACCTGCTCTGTAAATATGTATATGTAGTATGTTACGATAAACAAAAAATATAAACGGTTGAAAATCTTTAAATCGTGTATATTTAGAGTATCAAGACTACTGGTGGTATCCCTTTAAAAAAAGCGAATGATTGACTGCTTCCAAGGCCATTTAGAAATGTTGGTTTGTGTGTGTATTGCTGTGTATGTGTGTGTACTTATTGATGTTTACATGCATACACATATTAGTCAAACCTTTTTAGCACAATTGAAAAAGCGAGAAGCGGACTATTATCCGATTACACACAAAAAATGTGGAAAACTTTCCCATATTTACTGTTCAATTGTTTTTTTTATATATCACTCCACAGCCTACTGAAGCTTATGTTCTCATTTTTCAATTGTTTTTGGATGTGTGCAGCCGTGTGGTCTAAGCAGGCTATGACAAATTTTTATGTAAGTGTAGTAGGCTATGACAGAGAACCGAGGTTATAAATAGAGGTGTTGACTGACATTTGCTCTAAGCAGGCTATGACAATTTTGTATGTAAGTGTAGTAGGCTATGACAGCGAACCGAGGTTATAAATAGAGGTGCTGACTGACATTTGTTCATATTTATTTTAAAGTTGTGTTGGGACGGCAGAAGTGAAGTAGTGTTTTTGAAATATCGTTTAACCCGAAATTTTAAAAATACTATTACACTTGGGGCGAGTTGGTTAGTGCATGTGCACTACCGTTAGAAAGGAAAGGACCACTTTGTGCGGAAGTCAAGAGTTCCTGACCTCTCTGACGGTAGTGTATTGTCATTTCGTTCGAAGAGTGCGTTTGCTCATTGGACGAAATGACATATATGCACGCCTGTGTCATCTGCTTTCCTTTAAGTAATTGTATGGGATCTGCCAGGTTATAGGGTGTGGCGGGAAGGTAGGATTCTGTCTTTTGCTAAAGGAAAGCGGATGAGACATCGGGGTGGGTTGTTTGGGGGTGTGTATTTTAATAATTATTTTATTATTTTGATTTTAACAAAAAAAAAAAAAAAAAAAATGGCTTCTACTGGGTGGGTTGTGGAGGGAAGGTGGGGGCCATTTTTTTTTTTTTTGGCTTAAAAAAATAAATTTAAAAATTATTTAAATTTATTTAATTATTTAGCTTTTTCCTTTTAAAATTGGTTTTATTCAGTTTGATTTAATTTAATCTATGGGCTTCTTTCGTATCGTATTGAATTTTATTTATTGATTTTAACAAAAAAAAAAAAAAAATATGGCTTCTACTGGGAGGGTTGTGGAGGGAGGGTGGGGGCCATATTTTTTTTTTGCTTAAAGAAATAAATTTAAAAATTATTATTATTTACAGCATCAATTCCTGAGGATTGGGATGCATACAACCGTAGAAAAATAAAAGCATGATTATATACATTCATTATATGTAATTAAAGTTGCCAGGCTTCTGCCGCTGCTTTGTGATCCTGATAAAAAAGAATTCCCTTTTGTAAGATTTTTGTTAGACTCAAACTGCCCTATGGTATGCCATTTCAAAACATTTTTAAGTTTGGAGGCATCGCAAGGAAATGAGCTTTCAAAAGTGCGTTTCATTTCTGTTGTGTTATCTGTGTATTGGCATAGACAGATAGATCTTAACGCAAAAGCCAAGTATTTTTATAAATGGAAAATTATATTAAATTCTAATAAAAAGATTAATAGCAGATATTGAGCTATTGAGTAAATAAACTGGCCAACAACTTTTTTGTCTAGTGCGAAGACAAATCCCAACCCTCTTATTCAGCAACTTTATCTAGCTTAGATAATAATAAATATAGGTTAAGTAGTTTTAGTTTAGATAGTATAGTGCAGTGCAGATAGGATAAATTATAATAAATGAGGTTTTTGTATAAATTCCTCAATATTTAGTAACAATACGTAAGAAATTCTAACTTCTTTAACTAAAATATCTAAGTTGTAGAAATAAATGTAAATAGAAAAAGCTGAAATCTTTAATCTTAAAAACCTGCTCTGTAAATATGTATATGTAGTATGTTACGATAAACAAAAAATATAAACGGTTGAAAATCTTTAAATCGTGTATATTTAGAGTATCAAGACTACTGGTGGTATCCCTTTAAAAAAAGCGAATGATTGACTGCTTCCAAGGCCATTTAGAAATGTTGGTTTGTGTGTGTATTGCTGTGTATGTGTGTGTACTTATTGATGTTTACATGCATACACATATTAGTCAAACGTTTTTAGCACAATTGAAAAAGCGAGAAGCGGACTATTATCCGATTACACACAAAAAATGTGGAAAACTTTCCCATATTTACTGTTCAATTGTTTTTTTTATATATCACTCCACAGCCTACTGAAGCTTATGTTCTCATTTTTCAATTGTTTTTGGATGTGTGCAGCCGTGTGGTCTAAGCAAGCTATGACAAATTTTTATGTAAGTGTAGTAGGCTATGACAGAGAACCGAGGTTATAAATAGAGGTGTTGACTGACATTTGCTCTAAGCAGGCTATGACAATTTTGTATGTAAGTGTAGTAGGCTATGACAGCGAACCGAGGTTATAAATAGAGGTGCTGACTGACATTTGTTCATATTTATTTTAAAGTTGTGTTGGGACGGCAGAAGTGAAGTAGTGTTTTTGAAATATCGTTTAACCCGAAATTTTAAAAATACTATTACACTTGGGGCGAGTTGGTTAGTGCATGTGCACTACCGTTAGAAAGGAAAGGACCACTTTGTGCGGAAGTCAAGAGTTCCTGACCTCTCTGACGGTAGTGTATTGTCATTTCGTTCGAAGAGTGCGTTTGCTCATTGGACGAAATGACATATATGCACGCCTGTGTCATCTGCTTTCCTTTAAGTAATTGTATGGGATCTGCCAGGTTATAGGGTGTGGCGGGAAGGTAGGATTCTGTCTTTTGCTAAAGGAAAGCGGATGAGACATCGGGGTGGGTTGTTTGGGGGTGTGTATTTTAATAATTATTTTATTATTTTGATTTTAACAAAAAAAAAATGGCTTCTACTGGGTGGGTTGTGGAGGGAAGGTGGGGGCCATTTTTTTTTTTGGCTTAAAAAAATAAATTTAAAAATTATTTAAATTTATTTAATTATTTAGCTTTTTCCTTTTAAAATTGGTTTTATTCAGTTTGATTTAATTTAATCTATGGGCTTCTTTCGTATCGTATTGAATTTTATTTATTGATTTTAACAAAAAAAAAAAAAAAATATGGCTTCTACTGGGAGGGTTGTGGAGGGAGGGTGGGGGCCATATTTTTTTTTTGCTTAAAGAAATAAATTTAAAAATTATTATTATTTACAGCATCAATTCCTGAGGATTGGGATGCATACAACCGTAGAAAAATAAAGGCATGATTATATACATTCATTATATGTAATTAAAGTTGCCAGGCTTCTGCCGCTGCTTTGTGATCCTTATAAAAAAGAATTCCCTTTTGTAAGATTTTTGTTAGACTCAAACTGCCCTATGGTATGCCATTTCAAAACATTTTTAAGTTTGGAGGCATCGCAAGGAAATGAGCTTTCAAAAGTGCGTTTCATTTCTGTTGTGTTATCTGTGTATTGGCATAGACAGATAGATCTTAACGCAAAAGCCAAGTATTTTTATAAATGGAAAATTATATTAAATTCTAATAAAAAGATTAATAGCAGATATTGAGCTATTGAGTAAATAAACTGGCCAACAACTTTTTTGTCTAGTGCGAAGACAAATCCCAACCCTCTTATTCAGTAACTTTATCTAGCTTAGATAATAATAAATATAGGTTAAGTAGTTTTAGTTTAGATAGTATAGTGCAGTGCAGATAGGATAAATTATAATAAATGAGGTTTTTGTATAAATTCCTCAATATTTAGTAACAATACGTAAGAAATTCTAACTTCTTTAACTAAAATATCTAAGTTGTAGAAATAAATGTAAATAGAAAAAGCTGAAATCTTTAATCTTAAAAACCTGCTCTGTAAATATGTATATGTAGTATGTTACGATAAACAAAAAATATAAACGGTTGAAAATCTTTAAATCGTGTATATTTAGAGTATTAGGACTACTGGTGGTATCCCTTTAAAAAAAGCGAATGATTGACTGCTTCCAAGGCCATTTAGAAATGTTGGTTTGTGTGTGTATTGCTGTGTATGTGTGTGTACTTATTGATGTTTACATGCATACACATATTAGTCAAACCTTTTTAGCACAATTGAAAAAGCGAGAAGCGGACTATTATCCGATTACACACAAAAAATGTGGAAAACTTTCCCATATTTACTGTTCAATTGTTTTTTTTATATATCACTCCACAGCCTACTGAAGCTTATGTTCTCATTTTTCAATTGTTTTTGGATGTGTGCAGCCGTGTGGTCTAAGCAGGCTATGACAAATTTTTATGTAAGTGTAGTAGGCTATGACAGAGAACCGAGGTTATAAATAGAGGTGTTGACTGACATTTGCTCTAAGCAGGCTATGACAATTTTGTATGTAAGTGTAGTAGGCTATGACAGCGAACCGAGGTTATAAATAGAGGTGCTGACTGACATTTGTTCATATTTATTTTAAAGTTGTGTTGGGACGGCAGAAGTGAAGTAGTGTTTTTGAAATATCGTTTAACCCGAAATTTTAAAAATACTATTACACTTGGGGCGAGTTGGTTAGTGCATGTGCACTACCGTTAGAAAGGAAAGGACCACTTTGTGCGGAAGTCAAGAGTTCCTGACCTCTCTGACGGTAGTGTATTGTCATTTCGTTCGAAGAGTGCGTTTGCTCATTGGACGAAATGACATATATGCACGCCTGTGTCATCTGTTTTCCTTTAAGTAATTGTATGGGATCTGCCAGGTTATAGGGTGTGGCGGGAAGGTAGGATTCTGTCTTTTGCTAAAGGAAAGCGGATGAGACATCGGGGTGGGTTGTTTGGGGGTGTGTATTTTAATAATTATTTTATTATTTTGATTTTAACAAAAAAAAAAAAAAAAAAAAATGGCTTCTACTGGGTGGGTTGTGGAGGGAAGGTGGGGGCCATTTTTTTTTTTTTTGGCTTAAAAAAATAAATTTAAAAATTATTTAAATTTATTTAATTATTTAGCTTTTTCCTTTTAAAATTGGTTTTATTCAGTTTGATTTAATTTAATCTATGGGCTTCTTTCGTATCGTATTGAATTTTATTTATTGATTTTAACAAAAAAAAAAAAAAAATATGGCTTCTACTGGGAGGGTTGTGGAGGGAGGGTGGGGGCCATATTTTTTTTTTGCTTAAAGAAATAAATTTAAAAATTATTATTATTTACAGCATCAATTCCTGAGGATTGGGATGCATACAACCGTAGAAAAATAAAGGCATGATTATATACATTCATTATATGTAATTAAAGTTGCCAGGCTTCTGCCGCTGCTTTGTGATCCTTATAAAAAAGAATTCCCTTTTGTAAGATTTTTGTTAGACTCAAACTGCCCTATGGTATGCCATTTCAAAACATTTTTAAGTTTGGAGGCATCGCAAGGAAATGAGCTTTCAAAAGTGCGTTTCATTTCTGTTGTGTTATCTATGTATTGGCATAGACAGATAGATCTTAACGCAAAAGCCAAGTATTTTTATAAATGGAAAATTATATTAAATTCTAATAAAAAGATTAATAGCAGATATTGAGCTATTGAGTAAATAAACTGGCCAACAACTTTTTTGTCTAGTGCGAAGACAAATCCCAACCCTCTTATTCAGCAACTTTATCTAGCTTAGATAATAATAAATATAGGTTAAGTAGTTTTAGTTTAGCTAGTATAGTGCAGTGCAGATAGGATAAATTATAATAAATGAGGTTTTTTTATAAATTCCTCAATATTTAGTAACAATACGTAAGAAATTCTAACTTCTTTAACTAAAATATCTAAGTTGTAGAAATAAATGTAAATAGAAAAAGCTGAAATCTTTAATCTTAAAAACCTGCTCTGTAAATATGTATATGTAGTATGTTACGATAAACAAAAAATATAAACGGTTGAAAATCTTTAAATCGTGTATATTTAGAGTATTAAGACTACTGGTGGTATCCCTTTAAAAAAAGCGAATGATTGACTGCTTCCAAGGCCATTTAGAAATGTTGGTTTGTGTGTGTATTGTTGTGTATGTGTGTGTACTTATTGATGTTTACATGCATACACATATTAGTCAAACCTTTTTAGCACAATTGAAAAAGCGAGAAGCGGACTATTATCCGATTACACACAAAAAATGTGGAAAACTTTCCCATATTTACTGTTCAATTGTTTTTTTTATATATCACTCCACAGCCTACTGAAGCTTATGTTCTCATTTTTCAATTGTTTTTGGATGTGTGCAGCCGTGTGGTCTAAGCAGGCTATGACAAATTTTTATGTAAGTGTAGTAGGCTATGACAGAGAACCGAGGTTATAAATAGAGGTGTTGACTGACATTTGCTCTAAGCAGGCTATGACAATTTTGTATGTAAGTGTAGTAGGCTATGACAGCGAACCGAGGTTATAAATAGAGGTGCTGACTGACATTTGTTCATATTTATTTTAAAGTTGTGTTGGGACGGCAGAAGTGAAGTAGTGTTTTTGAAATATCGTTTAACCCGAAATTTTAAAAATACTATTACACTTGGGGCGAGTTGGTTAGTGCATGTGCACTACCGTTAGAAAGGAAAGGACCACTTTGTGCGGAAGTCAAGAGTTCCTGACCTCTCTGACGGTAGTGTATTGTCATTTCGTTCGAAGAGTGCGTTTGCACATTGGACGAAATGACATATATGCACGCCTGTGTCATCTGCTTTCCTTTAAGTAATTGTATGGGATCTGCCAGGTTATAGGGTGTGGCGGGAAGGTAGGATTCTGTCTTTTGCTAAAGGAAAGCGGATGAGACATCGGGGTGGGTTGTTTGGGGGTGTGTATTTTAATAATTATTTTATTATTTTGATTTTAACAAAAAAAAAAAAAAAAAAAAAATGGCTTCTACTGGGTGGGTTGTGGAGGGAAGGTGGGGGCCATTTTTTTTTTTTTTGGCTTAAAAAAATAAATTTAAAAATTATTTAAATTTATTTAATTATTTAGCTTTTTCCTTTTAAAATTGGTTTTATTCAGTTTGATTTAATTTAATCTATGGGCTTCTTTCGTATCGTATTGAATTTTATTTATTGATTTTAACAAAAAAAAAAAAAAAAATATGGCTTCTACTGGGAGGGTTGTGGAGGGAGGGTGGGGGCCATATTTTTTTTTTGCTTAAAGAAATAAATTTAAAAATTATTATTATTTACAGCATCAATTCCTGAGGATTGGGATGCATACAACCGTAGAAAAATAAAGGCATGATTATATACATTCATTATATGTAATTAAAGTTGCCAGGCTTCTGCCGCTGCTTTGTGATCCTTATAAAAAAGAATTCCCTTTTGTAAGATTTTTGTTAGACTCAAACTGCCCTATGGTATGCCATTTCAAAACATTTTTAAGTTTGGAGGCATCGCAAGGAAATGAGCTTTCAAAAGTGCGTTTCATTTCTGTTGTGTTATCTGTGTATTGGCATAGACAGATAGATCTTAACGCAAAAGCCAAGTATTTTTATAAATGGAAAATTATATTAAATTCTAATAAAAAGATTAATAGCAGATATTGAGCTATTGAGTAAATAAACTGGCCAACAACTTTTTTGTCTAGTGCGAAGACAAATCCCAACCCTCTTATTCAGCAACTTTATCTAGCTTAGATAATAATAAATATAGGTTAAGTAGTTTTAGTTTAGATAGTATAGTGCAGTGCAGATAGGATAAATTATAATAAATGAGGTTTTTGTATAAATTCCTCAATATTTAGTAACAATACGTAAGAAATTCTAACTTCTTTAACTAAAATATCTAAGTTGTAGAAATAAATGTAAATAGAAAAAGCTGAAATCTTTAATCTTAAAAACCTGCTCTGTAAATATGTATATGTAGTATGTTACGATAAACAAAAAATATAAACGGTTGAAAATCTTTAAATCGTGTATATTTAGAGTATTAAGACTACTGGTGGTATCCCTTTAAAAAAAGCGAATGATTGACTGCTTCCAAGGCCATTTAGAAATGTTGGTTTGTGTGTGTATTGCTGTGTATGTGTGTGTACTTATTGATGTTTACATGCATACACATATTAGTCAAACCTTTTTAGCACAATTGAAAAAGCGAGAAGCGGACTATTATCCGATTACACACAAAAAATGTGGAAAACTTTCCCATATTTACTGTTCAATTGTTTTTTTTATATATCACTCCACAGCCTACTGAAGCTTATGTTCTCATTTTTCAATTGTTTTTGGATGTGTGCAGCCGTGTGGTCTAAGCAGGCTATGACAAATTTTTATGTAAGTGTAGTAGGCTATGACAGAGAACCGAGGTTATAAATAGAGGTGTTGACTGACATTTGCTCTAAGCAGGCTATGACAATTTTGTATGTAAGTGTAGTAGGCTATGACAGCGAACCGAGGTTATAAATAGAGGTGCTGACTGACATTTGTTCATATTTATTTTAAAGTTGTGTTGGGACGGCAGAAGTGAAGTAGTGTTTTTGAAATATCGTTTAACCCGAAATTTTAAAAATACTATTACACTTGGGGCGAGTTGGTTAGTGCATGTGCACTACCGTTAGAAAGGAAAGGACCACTTTGTGCGGAAGTCAAGAGTTCCTGACCTCTCTGACGGTAGTGTATTGTCATTTCGCTCGAAGAGTGCGTTTGCTCATTGGACGAAATGACATATATGCACGCCTGTGTCATCTGCTTTCCTTTAAGTAATTGTATGGGATCTGCCAGGTTATAGGGTGTGGCGGGAAGGTAGGATTCTGTGTTTTGCTAAAGGAAAGCGGATGAGACATCGGGGTGGGTTGTTTGGGGGTGTGTATTTTAATAATTATTTTATTATTTTGATTTTAACAAAAAAAAAAAAAAAAAAATGGCTTCTACTGGGTGGGTTGTGGAGGGAAGGTGGGGGCCATTTTTTTTTTTGTTTGGCTTAAAAAAATAAATTTAAAAATTATTTAAATTTATTTAATTATTTAGCTTTTTCCTTTTAAAATTGGTTTTATTCAGTTTGATTTAATTTAATCTATGGGCTTCTTTCGTATCGTATTGAATTTTATTTATTGATTTTAACAAAAAAAAAAAAAAAAATATGGCTTCTACTGGGAGGGTTGTGGAGGGAGGGTGGGGGCCATATTTTTTTTTTGCTTAAAGAAATAAATTTAAAAATTATTATTATTTACAGCATCAATTCCTGAGGATTGGGATGCATACAACCGTAGAAAAATAAAGGCATGATTATATACATTCATTATATGCAATTAAAGTTGCCAGGCTTCTGCCGCTGCTTTGTGATCCTTATAAAAAAGAATTCCCTTTTGTAAGATTTTTGTTAGACTCAAACTGCCCTATGGTATGCCATTTCAAAACATTTTTAAGTTTGGAGGCATCGCAAGGAAATGAGCTTTCAAAAGTGCGTTTCATTTCTGTTGTGTTATCTGTGTATTGGCATAGACAGATAGATCTTAACGCAAAAGCCAAGTATTTTTATAAATGGAAAATTATATTAAATTCTAATAAAAAGATTAATAGCAGATATTGAGCTATTGAGTAAATAAACTGGCCAACAACTTTTTTGTCTAGTGCGAAGACAAATCCCAACCCTCTTATTCAGCAACTTTATCTAGCTTAGATAATAATAAATATAGGTTAAGTAGTTTTAGTTTAGATAGTATAGTGCAGTGCAGATAGGATAAATTATAATAAATGAGGTTTTTGTATAAATTCCTCAATATTTAGTAACAATACGTAAGAAATTCTAACTTCTTTAACTAAAATATCTAAGTTGTAGAAATAAATGTAAATAGAAAAAGCTGAAATCTTTAATCTTAAAAACCTGCTCTGTAAATATGTATATGTAGTATGTTACGATAAACAAAAAATATAAACGGTTGAAAATCTTTAAATCGTGTATATTTAGAGTATTAAGACTACTGGTGGTACCCCTTTAAAAAAAGCGAATGATTGACTGCTTCCAAGGCCATTTAGAAATGTTGGTTTGTGTGTGTATTGCTGTGTATGTGTGTGTACTTATTGATGTTTACATGCATACACATATTAGTCAAACCTTTTTAGCACAATTGAAAAAGCGAGAAGCGGACTATTATCCGATTACACACAAAAAATGTGGAAAACTTTCCCATATTTACTGTTCAATTGTTTTTTTTATATATCACTCCACAGCCTACTGAAGCTTATGTTCTCATTTTTCAATTGTTTTTGGATGTGTGCAGCCGTGTGGTCTAAGCAGGCTATGACAAATTTTTATGTAAGTGTAGTAGGCTATGACAGAGAACCGAGGTTATAAATAGAGGTGTTGACTGACATTTGCTCTAAGCAGGCTATGACAATTTTGTATGTAAGTGTAGTAGGCTATGACAGCGAACCGAGGTTATAAATAGAGGTGCTGACTGACATTTGTTCATATTTATTTTAAAGTTGTGTTGGGACGGCAGAAGTGAAGTAGTGTTTTTGAAATATCGTTTAACCCGAAATTTTAAAAATACTATTACACTTGGGGCGAGTTGGTTAGTGCATGTGCACTACCGTTAGAAAGGAAAGGACCACTTTGTGCGGAAGTCAAGAGTTCCTGACCTCTCTGACGGTAGTGTATTGTCATTTCGTTCGAAGAGTGCGTTTGCTCATTGGACGAAATGACATATATGCACGCCTGTGTCATCTGCTTTCCTTTAAGTAATTGTATGGGATCTGCCAGGTTATAGGGTGTGGCGGGAAGGTAGGATTCTGTCTTTTGCTAAAGGAAAGCGGATGAGACATCGGGGTGGGTTGTTTGGGGGTGTGTATTTTAATAATTATTTTATTATTTTGATTTTAACAAAAAAAAAAAAAAAAAAAATGGCTTCTACTGGGTGGGTTTTGGAGGGAAGGTGGGGGCCATTTTTTTTTTTTTTGGCTTAAAAAAATAAATTTAAAAATTATTTAAATTTATTTAATTATTTAGCTTTTTCCTTTTAAAATTGGTTTTATTCAGTTTGATTTAATTTAATCTATGGGCTTCTTTCGTATCGTATTGAATTTTATTTATTGATTTTAACAAAAAAAAAAAAAAAAATATGGCTTCTACTGGGAGGGTTGTGGAGGGAGGGTGGGGGCCATATTTTTTTTTTGCTTAAAGAAATAAATTTAAAAATTATTATTATTTACAGCATCAATTCCTGAGGATTGGGATGCATACAACCGTAGAAAAATAAAGGCATGATTATATACATTCATTATATGTAATTAAAGTTGCCAGGCTTCTGCCGCTGCTTTGTGATCCTTATAAAAAAGAATTCCCTTTTGTAAGATTTTTGTTAGACTCAAACTGCCCTATGGTATGCCATTTCAAAACATTTTTAAGTTTGGAGGCATCGCAAGGAAATGAGCTTTCAAAAGTGCGTTTCATTTCTGTTGTGTTATCTGTGTATTGGCATAGACAGATAGATCTTAACGCAAAAGCCAAGTATTTTTATAAATGGAAAATTATATTAAATTCTAATAAAAAGATTAATAGCAGATATTGAGCTATTGAGTAAATAAACTGGCCAACAACTTTTTTGTCTAGTGCGAAGACAAATCCCAACCCTCTTATTCAGCAACTTTATCTAGCTTAGATAATAATAAATATAGGTTAAGTAGTTTTAGTTTAGATAGTATAGTGCAGTGCAGATAGGATAAATTATAATAAATGAGGTTTTTGTATAAATTCCTCAATATTTAGTAACAATACGTAAGAAATTCTAACTTCTTTAACTAAAATATCTAAGTTGTAGAAATAAATGTAAATAGAAAAAGCTGAAATCTTTAATCTTAAAAACCTGCTCTGTAAATATGTATATGTAGTATGTTACGATAAACAAAAAATATAAACGGTTGAAAATCTTTAAATCGTGTATATTTAGAGTATTAAGACTACTGGTGGTATCCCTTTAAAAAAAGCGAATGATTGACTGCTTTCAAGGCCATTTAGAAATGTTGGTTTGTGTGTGTATTGCTGTGTATGTGTGTGTACTTATTGATGTTTACATGCATACACATATTAGTCAAACCTTTTTAGCACAATTGAAAAAGCGAGAAGCGGACTATTATCCGATTACACACAAAAAATGTGGAAAACTTTCCCATATTTACTGTTCAATTGTTTTTTTTATATATCACTCCACAGCCTACTGAAGCTTATGCTCTCATTTTTCAATTGTTTTTGGATGTGTGCAGCCGTGTGGTCTAAGCAGGCTATGACAAATTTTTATGTAAGTGTAGTAGGCTATGACAGAGAACCGAGGTTATAAATAGAGGTGTTGACTGACATTTGCTCTAAGCAGGCTATGACAATTTTGTATGTAAGTGTAGTAGGCTATGACAGCGAACCGAGGTTATAAATAGAGGTGCTGACTGACATTTGTTCATATTTATTTTAAAGTTGTGTTGGGACGGCAGAAGTGAAGTAGTGTTTTTGAAATATCGTTTAACCCGAAATTTTAAAAATACTATTACACTTGGGGCGAGTTGGTTAGTGCATGTGCACTACCGTTAGAAAGGAAAGGACCACTTTGTGCGGAAGTCAAGAGTTCCTGACCTCTCTGACGGTAGTGTATTGTCATTTCGTTCGAAGAGTGCGTTTGCTCATTGGACAAAATGACATATATGCACGCCTGTGTCATCTGCTTTCCTTTAAGTAATTGTATGGGATCTGCCAGGTTATAGGGTGTGGCGGGAAGGTAGGATTCTGTCTTTTGCTAAAGGAAAGCGGATGAGACATCGGGGTGGGTTGTTTGGGGGTGTGTATTTTAATAATTATTTTATTATTTTGATTTTAACAAAAAAAAAAAAAAAAAAAATGGCTTCTACTGGGTGGGTTGTGGAGGGAAGGTGGGGGCCATTTTTTTTTTTTTGGCTTAAAAAAATAAATTTAAAAATTATTTACATTTATTTAATTATTTAGCTTTTTCCTTTTAAAATTGGTTTTATTCAGTTTGATTTAATTTAATCTATGGGCTTCTTTCGTATCGTATTGAATTTTATTTATTGATTTTAACAAAAAAAAAAAAAAAATATGGCTTCTACTGGGAGGGTTGTGGAGGGAGGGTGGGGGCCATATTTTTTTTTTGCTTAAAGAAATAAATTTAAAAATTATTATTATTTACAGCATCAATTCCTGAGGATTGGGATGCATACAACCGTAGAAAAATAAAGGCATGATTATATACATTCATTATATGTAATTAAAGTTGCCAGGCTTCTGCCGCTGCTTTGTGATCCTTATAAAAAAGAATTCCCTTTTGTAAGATTTTTGTTAGACTCAAACTGCCCTATGGTATGCCATTTCAAAACATTTTTAAGTTTGGAGGCATCGCAAGGAAATGAGCTTTCAAAAGTGCGTTTCATTTCTGTTGTGTTATCTGTGTATTGGCATAGACAGATAGATCTTAACGCAAAAGCCAAGTATTTTTATAAATGGAAAATTATATTAAATTCTAATAAAAAGATTAATAGCAGATATTGAGCTATTGAGTAAATAAACTGGCCAACAACTTTTTTGTCTAGTGCGAAGACAAATCCCAACCCTCTTATTCAGCAACTTTATCTAGCTTAGATAATAATAAATATAGGTTAAGTAGTTTTAGTTTAGATAGTATAGTGCAGTGCAGATAGGATAAATTATAATAAATGAGGTTTTTGTATAAATTCCTCAATATTTAGTAACAATACGTAAGAAATTCTAACTTCTTTAACTAAAATATCTAAGTTGTAGAAATAAATGTAAATAGAAAAAGCTGAAATCTTTAATCTTAAAAACCTGCTCTGTAAATATGTATATGTAGTATGTTACGATAAACAAAAAATATAAACGGTTGAAAATCTTTAAATCGTGTATATTTAGAGTATTAAGACTACTGGTGGTATCCCTTTAAAAAAAGCGAATGATTGACTGCTTCCAAGGCCATTTAGAAATGTTGGTTTGTGTGTGTATTGCTGTGTATGTGTGTGTACTTATTGATGTTTACATGCATACACATATTAGTCAAACCTTTTTAGCACAATTGAAAAAGCGAGAAGCGGACTATTATCCGATTACACACAGAAAATGTGGAAAACTTTCCCATATTTACTGTTCAATTGTTTTTTTTATATATCACTCCACAGCCTACTGAAGCTTATGTTCTCATTTTTCAATTGTTTTTGGATGTGTGCAGCCGTGTGGTCTAAGCAGGCTATGACAAATTTTTATGTAAGTGTAGTAGGCTATGACAGAGAACCGAGGTTATAAATAGAGGTGTTGACTGACATTTGCTCTAAGCAGGCTATGACAATTTTGTATGTAAGTGTAGTAGGCTATGACAGCGAACCGAGGTTATAAATAGAGGTGCTGACTGACATTTGTTCATATTTATTTTAAAGTTGTGTTGGGACGGCAGAAGTGAAGTAGTGTTTTTGAAATATCGTTTAACCCGAAATTTGAAAAATACTATTACACTTGGGGCGAGTTGGTTAGTGCATGTGCACTACCGTTAGAAAGGAAAGGACCACTTTGTGCGGAAGTCAAGAGTTCCTGACCTCTCTGACGGTAGTGTATTGTCATTTCGTTCGAAGAGTGCGTTTGCTCATTGGACGAAATGACATATATGCACGCCTGTGTCATCTGCTTTCCTTTAAGTAATTGTATGGGATCTGCCAGGTTATAGGGTGTGGCGGGAAGGTAGGATTCTGTCTTTTGCTAAAGGAAAGCGGATGAGACATCGGGGTGGGTTGTTTGGGGGTGTGTATTTTAATAATTATTTTATTATTTTGATTTTAACAAAAAAAAAAAAAAAAAAAAATGGCTTCTACTGGGTGGGTTGTGGAGGGAAGGTGGGGGCCATTTTTTTTTTTGGCTTAAAAAAATAAATTTAAAAATTATTTAAATTTATTTAATTATTTAGCTTTTTCCTTTTAAAATTGGTTTTATTCAGTTTGATTTAATTTAATCTATGGGCTTCTTTCGTATCGTATTGAATTTTATTTATTGATTTTAACAAAAAAAAAAAAAAAATATGGCTTCTACTGGGAGGGTTGTGGAGGGAGGGTGGGGGCCATATTTTTTTTTTGCTTAAAGAAATAAATTTAAAAATTATTATTATTTACAGCATCAATTCCTGAGGATTGGGATGCATACAACCGTAGAAAAATAAAGGCATGATTATATACATTCATTATATGTAATTAAAGTTGCCAGGCTTCTGCCGCTGCTTTGTGATCCTTATAAAAAAGAATTCCCTTTTGTAAGATTTTTGTTAGACTCAAACTGCCCTATGGTATGCCATTTCAAAACATTTTTAAGTTTGGAGGCATCGCAAGGAAATGAGCTTTCAAAAGTGCGTTTCATTTCTGTTGTGTTATCTGTGTATTGGCATAGACAGATAGATCTTAACGCAAAAGCCAAGTATTTTTATAAATGGAAAATTATATTAAATTCTAATAAAAAGATTAATAGCAGATATTGAGCTATTGAGTAAATAAACTGGCCAACAACTTTTTTGCCTAGTGCGAAGACAAATCCCAACCCTTTTATTCAGCAACTTTATCTAGCTTAGATAATAATAAATATAGGTTAAGTAGTTTTAGTTTAGATAGTATAGTGCAGTGCAGATAGGATAAATTATAATAAATGAGGTTTTTGTATAAATTCCTCAATATTTAGTAACAATACGTAAGAAATTCTAACTTCTTTAACTAAAATATCTAAGTTGTAGAAATAAATGTAAATAGAAAAAGCTGAAATCTTTAATCTTAAAAACCTGCTCTGTAAATATGTATATGTAGTATGTTACGATAAACAAAAAATATAAACGGTTGAAAATCTTTAAATCGTGTATATTTAGAGTATTAAGACTACTGGTGGTATCCCTTTAAAAAAAGCGAATGATTGACTGCTTCCAAGGCCATTTAGAAATGTTGGTTTGTGTGTGTATTGCTGTGTATGTGTGTGTACTTATTGATGTTTACATGCATACACATATTAGTCAAACCTTTTTAGCACAATTGAAAAAGCGAGAAGCGGACTATTATCCGATTACACACAAAAAATGTGGAAAACTTTCCCATATTTACTGTTCAATTGTTTTTTTTATATATCACTCCACAGCCTACTGAAGCTTATGTTCTCATTTTTCAATTGTTTTTGGATGTGTGCAGCCGTGTGGTCTAAGCAGGCTATGACAAATTTTTATGTAAGTGTAGTAGGCTATGACAGAGAACCGAGGTTATAAATAGAGGTGTTGACTGACATTTGCTCTAAGCAGGCTATGACAATTTTGTATGTAAGTGTAGTAGGCTATGACAGCGAACCGAGGTTATAAATAGAGGTGCTGACTGACATTTGTTCATATTTATTTTAAAGTTGTGTTGGGACGGCAGAAGTGAAGTAGTGTTTTTGAAATATCGTTTAACCCGAAATTTTAAAAATACTATTACACTTGGGGCGAGTTGGTTAGTGCATGTGCACTACCGTTAGAAAGGAAAGGACCACTTTCTGCGGAAGTCAAGAGTTCCTGACCTCTCTGACGGTAGTGTATTGTCATTTCGTTCGAAGAGTGCGTTTGCTCATTGGACGAAATGACATATATGCACGCCTGTGTCATCTGCTTTCCTTTAAGTAATTGTATGGGATCTGCCAGGTTATAGGGTGTGGCGGGAAGGTAGGATTCTGTCTTTTGCTAAAGGAAAGCGGATGAGACATCGGGGTGGGTTGTTTGGGGGTGTGTATTTTAATAATTATTTTATTATTTTGATTTTAACAAAAAAAAAAAAAAAAAAAAAATGGCTTCTACTGGGTGGGTTGTGGAGGGAAGGTGGGGGCCATTTTTTTTTTTTTTGGCTTAAAAAAATAAATTTAAAAATTATTTACATTTATTTAATTATTTAGCTTTTTCCTTTTAAAATTGGTTTTATTCAGTTTGATTTAATTTAATCTATGGGCTTCTTTCGTATCGTATTGAATTTTATTTATTGATTTTAACAAAAAAAAAAAAAAATATGGCTTCTACTGGGAGGGTTGTGGAGGGAGGGTGGGGGCCATATTTTTTTTTTGCTTAAAGAAATAAATTTAAAAATTATTATTATTTACAGCATCAATTCCTGAGGATTGGGATGCATACAACCGTAGAAAAATAAAGGCATGATTATATACATTCATTATATGTAATTAAAGTTGCCAGGCTTCTGCCGCTGCTTTGTGATCCTTATAAAAAAGAATTCCCTTTTGTAAGATTTTTGTTAGACTCAAACTGCCCTATGGTATGCCATTTCAAAACATTTTTAAGTTTGGAGGCATCGCAAGGAAATGAGCTTTCAAAAGTGCGTTTCATTTCTGTTGTGTTATCTGTGTATTGGCATAGACAGATAGATCTTAACGCAAAAGCCAAGTATTTTTATAAATGGAAAATTATATTAAATTCTAATAAAAAGATTAATAGCAGATATTGAGCTATTGAGTAAATAAACTGGCCAACAACTTTTTTGTCTAGTGCGAAGACAAATCCCAACCCTCTTATTCAGCAACTTTATCTAGCTTAGATAATAATAAATATAGGTTAAGTAGTTTTAGTTTAGATAGTATAGTGCAGTGCAGATAGGATAAATTATAATAAATGAGGTTTTTGTATAAATTCCTCAATATTTAGTAACAATACGTAAGAAATTCTAACTTCTTTAACTAAAATATCTAAGTTGTAGAAATAAATGTAAATAGAAAAAGCTGAAATCTTTAATCTTAAAAACCTGCTCTGTAAATATGTATATGTAGTATGTTACGATAAACAAAAAATATAAACGGTTGAAAATCTTTAAATCGTGTATATTTAGAGTATTAAGACTACTGGTGGTATCCCTTTAAAAAAAGCGAATGATTGACTGCTTCCAAGGCCATTTAGAAATGTTGGTTTGTGTGTGTATTGCTGTGTATGTGTGTGTACTTATTGATGTTTACATGCATACACATATTAGTCAAACCTTTTTAGCACAATTGAAAAAGCGAGAAGCGGACTATTATCCGATTACACACAAAAAATGTGGAAAACTTTCCCATATTTACTGTTCAATTGTTTTTTTTATATATCACTCCACAGCCTACTGAAGCTTATGTTCTCATTTTTCAATTGTTTTTGGATGTGTGCAGCCGTGTGGTCTAAGCAGGCTATGACAAATTTTTATGTAAGTGTAGTAGGCTATGACAGAGAACCGAGGTTATAAATAGAGGTGTTGACTGACATTTGCTCTAAGCAGGCTATGACAATTTTGTATGTAAGTGTAGTAGGCTATGACAGCGAACCGAGGTTATAAATAGAGGTGCTGACTGACATTTGTTCATATTTATTTTAAAGTTGTGTTGGGACGGCAGAAGTGAAGTAGTGTTTTTGAAATATCGTTTAACCCGAAATTTTAAAAATACTATTACACTTGGGGCGAGTTGGTTAGTGCATGTGCACTACCGTTAGAAAGGAAAGGACCACTTTGTGCGGAAGTCAAGAGTTCCTGACCTCTCTGACGGTAGTGTATTGTCATTTCGTTCGAAGAGTGCGTTTGCTCATTGGACGAAATGACATATATGCACGCCTGTGTCATCTGCTTTCCTTTAAGTAATTGTATGGGATCTGCCAGGTTATAGGGTGTGGCGGGAAGGTAGGATTCTGTCTTTTGCTAAAGGAAAGCGGATGAGACATCGGGGTGGGTTGTTTGGGGGTGTGTATTTTAATAATTATTTTATTATTTTGATTTTAACAAAAAAAAAAAAAAAAAAATGGCTTCTACTGGGTGGGTTGTGGAGGGAAGGTGGGGGCCATTTTTTTTTTTTTTGGCTTAAAAAAATAAATTTAAAAATTATTTAAATTTATTTAATTATTTAGCTTTTTCCTTTTAAAATTGGTTTTATTCAGTTTGATTTAATTTAATCTATGGGCTTCTTTCGTATCGTATTGAATTTTATTTATTGATTTTAACAAAAAAAAAAAAAAAATATGGCTTCTACTGGGAGGGTTGTGGAGGGAGGGTGGGGGCCATATTTTTTTTTTGCTTAAGGAAATAAATTTAAAAATTATTATTATTTACAGCATCAATTCCTGAGGATTGGGATGCATACAACCGTAGAAAAATAAAGGCATGATTATATACATTCATTATATGTAATTAAAGTTGCCAGGCTTCTGCCGCTGCTTTGTGATCCTTATAAAAAAGAATTCCCTTTTGTAAGATTTTTGTTAGACTCAAACTGCCCTATGGTATGCCATTTCAAAACATTTTTAAGTTTGGAGGCATCGCAAGGAAATGAGCTTTCAAAAGTGCGTTTCATTTCTGTTGTGTTATCTGTGTATTGGCATAGACAGATAGATCTTAACGCAAAAGCCAAGTATTTTTATAAATGGAAAATTATATTAAATTCTAATAAAAAGATTAATAGCAGATATTGAGCTATTGAGTAAATAAACTGGCCAACAACTTTTTTGTCTAGTGCGAAGACAAATCCCAACCCTCTTATTCAGCAACTTTATCTAGCTTAGATAATAATAAATATAGGTTAAGTAGTTTTAGTTTAGATAGTATAGTGCAGTGCAGATAGGATAAATTATAATAAATGAGGTTTTTGTATAAATTCCTCAATATTTAGTAACAATACGTAAGAAATTCTAACTTCTTTAACTAAAATATCTAAGTTGTAGAAATAAATGTAAATAGAAAAAGCTGAAATCTTTAATCTTAAAAACCTGCTCTGTAAATATGTATATGTAGTATGTTACGATAAACAAAAAATATAAACGGTTGAAAATCTTTAAATCGTGTATATTTAGAGTATTAAGACTACTGGTGGTATCCCTTTAAAAAAAGCGAATGATTGACTGCTTCCAAGGCCATTTAGAAATGTTGGTTTGTGTGTGTATTGCTGTGTATGTGTGTGTACTTATTGATGTTTACATGCATACACATATTAGTCAAACCTTTTTAGCACAATTGAAAAAGCGAGAAGCGGACTATTATCCGATTACACACAAAAAATGTGGAAAACTTTCCCATATTTACTGTTCAATTGTTTTTTTTATATATCACTCCACAGCCTACTGAAGCTTATGTTCTCATTTTTCAATTGTTTTTGGATGTGTGCAGCCGTGTGGTCTAAGCAGGCTATGACAAATTTTTATGTAAGTGTAGTAGGCTATGACAGAGAACCGAGGTTATAAATAGAGGTGTTGACTGACATTTGCTCTAAGCAGGCTATGACAATTTTGTATGTAAGTGTAGTAGGCTATGACAGCGAACCGAGGTTATAAATAGAGGTGCTGACTGACATTTGTTCATATTTATTTTAAAGTTGTGTTGGGACGGCAGAAGTGAAGTAGTGTTTTTGAAATATCGTTTAACCCGAAATTTTAAAAATACTATTACACTTGGGGCGAGTTGGTTAGTGCATCTGCACTACCGTTAGAAAGGAAAGGACCACTTTCTGCGGAAGTCAAGAGTTCCTGACCTCTCTGACGGTAGTGTATTGTCATTTCGTTCGAAGAGTGCGTTTGCTCATTGGACGAAATGACATATATGCACGCCTGTGTCATCTGCTTTCCTTTAAGTAATTGTATGGGATCTGCCAGGTTATAGGGTGTGGCGGGAAGGTAGGATTCTGTCTTTTGCTAAAGGAAAGCGGATGAGACATCGGGGTGGGTTGTTTGGGGGTGTGTATTTTAATAATTATTTTATTATTTTGATTTTAACAAAAAAAAAAAAAAAAAAATGGCTTCTACTGGGTGGGTTGTGGAGGGAAGGTGGGGGCCATTTTTTTTTTTTTTTGGCTTAAAAAAATAAATTTAAAAATTATTTAAATTTATTAAATTATTTAGCTTTTTCCTTTTAAAATTGGTTTTATTCAGTTTGATTTAATTTAATCTATGGGCTTCTTTCGTATCGTATTGAATTTTATTTATTGATTTTAACAAAAAAAAAAAAAAAAAATATGGCTTCTACTGGGAGGGTTGTGGAGGGAGGGTGGGGGCCATATTTTTTTTTTGCTTAAAGAAATAAATTTAAAAATTATTATTATTTACAGCATCAATTCCTGAGGATTGGGATGCATACAACCGTAGAAAAATAAAGGCATGATTATATACATTCATTATATGTAATTAAAGTTGCCAGGCTTCTGCCGCTGCTTTGTGATCCTTATAAAAAAGAATTCCCTTTTGTAAGATTTTTGTTAGACTCAAACTGCCCTATGGTATGCCATTTCAAAACATTTTTAAGTTTGGAGGCATCGCAAGGAAATGAGCTTTCAAAAGTGCGTTTCATTTCTGTTGTGTTATCTGTGTATTGGCATAGACAGATAGATCTTAACGCAAAAGCCAAGTATTTTTATAAATGGAAAATTATATTAAATTCTAATAAAAAGATTAATAGCAGATATTGAGCTATTGAGTAAATAAACTGGCCAACAACTTTTTTGTCTAGTGCGAAGACAAATCCCAACCCTCTTATTCAGCAACTTTATCTAGCTTAGATAATAATAAATATAGGTTAAGTAGTTTTAGTTTAGATAGTATAGTGCAGTGCAGATAGGATAAATTATAATAAATGAGGTTTTTGTATAAATTCCTCAATATTTAGTAACAATACGTAAGAAATTCTAACTTCTTTAACTAAAATATCTAAGTTGTAGAAATAAATGTAAATAGAAAAAGCTGAAATCTTTAATCTTAAAAACCTGCTCTGTAAATATGTATATGTAGTATGTTACGATAAACAAAAAATATAAACGGTTGAAAATCTTTAAATCGTGTATATTTAGAGTATTAAGACTACTGGTGGTATCCCTTTAAAAAAAGCGAATGATTGACTGCTTCCAAGGCCATTTAGAAATGTTGGTTTGTGTGTGTATTGCTGTGTATGTGTGTGTACTTATTGATGTTTACATGCATACACATATTAGTCAAACCTTTTTAGCACAATTGAAAAAGCGAGAAGCGGACTATTATCCGATTACACACAAAAAATGTGGAAAACTTTCCCATATTTACTGTTCAATTGTTTTTTTTATATATCACTCCACAGCCTACTGAAGCTTATGTTCTCATTTTTCAATTGTTTTTGGATGTGTGCAGCCGTGTGGTCTAAGCAGGCTATGACAAATTTTTATGTAAGTGTAGTAGGCTATGACAGAGAACCGAGGTTATAAATAGAGGTGTTGACTGACATTTGCTCTAAGCAGGCTATGACAATTTTGTATGTAAGTGTAGTAGGCTATGACAGCGAACCGAGGTTATAAATAGAGGTGCTGACTGACATTTGTTCATATTTATTTTAAAGTTGTGTTGGGACGGCAGAAGTGAAGTAGTGTTTTTGAAATATCGTTTAACCCGAAATTTTAAAAATACTATTACACTTGGGGCGAGTTGGTTAGTGCATGTGCACTACCGTTAGAAAGGAAAGGACCACTTTGTGCGGAAGTCAAGAGTTCCTGACCTCTCTGACGGTAGTGTATTGTCATTTCGTTCGAAGAGTGCGTTTGCTCATTGGACGAAATGACATATATGCACGCCTGTGTCATCTGCTTTCCTTTAAGTAATTGTATGGGATCTGCCAGGTTATAGGGTGTGGCGGGAAGGTAGGATTCTGTCTTTTGCTAAAGGAAAGCGGATGAGACATCGGGGTGGGTTGTTTGGGGGTGTGTATTTTAATAATTATTTTATTATTTTGATTTTAACAAAAAAAAAAAAAAAAAAATTGCTTCTACTGGGTGGGTTGTGGAGGGAAGGTGGGGGCCATTTTTTTTTTTTTTGGCTTAAAAAAATAAATTTAAAAATTATTTAAATTTATTTAATTATTTAGCTTTTTCCTTTTAAAATTGGTTTTATTCAGTTTGATTTAATTTAATCTATGGGCTTCTTTCGTATCGTATTGAATTTTATTTATTGATTTTAACAAAAAAAAAAAAAAAAATATGGCTTCTACTGGGAGGGTTGTGGAGGGAGGGTGGGGGCCATATTTTTTTTTTGCTTAAAGAAATAAATTTAAAAATTATTATTATTTACAGCATCAATTCCTGAGGATTGCGATGCACACAACCGTAGAAAAATAAAGGCATGATTATATACATTCATTATATGTAATTAAAGTTGCCAGGCTTCTGCCGCTGCTTTGTGATCCTTATAAAAAAGAATTCCCTTTTGTAAGATTTTTGTTAGACTCAAACTGCCCTATGGTATGCCATTTCAAAACATTTTTAAGTTTGGAGGCATCGCAAGGAAATGAGCTTTCAAAAGTGCGTTTCATTTCTGTTGTGTTATCTGTGTATTGGCATAGACAGATAGATCTTAACGCAAAAGCCAAGTATTTTTATAAATGGAAAATTATATTAAATTCTAATAAAAAGATTAATAGCAGATATTGAGCTATTGAGTAAATAAACTGGCCAACAACTTTTTTGTCTAGTGCGAAGACAAATCCCAACCCTCTTATTCAGCAACTTTATCTAGCTTAGATAATAATAAATATAGGTTAAGTAGTTTTAGTTTAGATAGTATAGTGCAGTGCAGATAGGATAAATTATAATAAATGAGGTTTTTGTATAAATTCCTCAATATTTAGTAACAATACGTAAGAAATTCTAACTTCTTTAACTAAAATATCTAAGTTGTAGAAATAAATGTAAATAGAAAAAGCTGAAATCTTTAATCTTAAAAACCTGCTCTGTAAATATGTATATGTAGTATGTTACGATAAACAAAAAATATAAACGGTTGAAAATCTTTAAATCGTGTATATTTAGAGTATTAAGACTACTGGTGGTATCCCTTTAAAAAAAGCGAATGATTGACTGCTTCCAAGGCCATTTAGAAATGTTGGTTTGTGTGTGTATTGCTGTGTATGTGTGTGTACTTATTGATGTTTACATGCATACACATATTAGTCAAACCTTTTTAGCACAATTGAAAAAGCGAGAAGCGGACTATTATCCGATTACACACAAAAAATGTGGAAAACTTTCCCATATTTACTGTTCAATTGTTTTTTTTATATATCACTCCACAGCCTACTGAAGCTTATGTTCTCATTTTTCAATTGTTTTTGGATGTGTGCAGCCGTGTGGTCTAAGCAGGCTATGACAAATTTTTATGTAAGTGTAGTAGGCTATGACAGAGAACCGAGGTTATAAATAGAGGTGTTGACTGACATTTGCTCTAAGCAGGCTATGACAATTTTGTATGTAAGTGTAGTAGGCTATGACAGCGAACCGAGGTTATAAATAGAGGTGCTGACTGACATTTGTTCATATTTATTTTAAAGTTGTGTTGGGACGGCAGAAGTGAAGTAGTGTTTTTGAAATATCGTTTAACCCGAAATTTTAAAAATACTATTACACTTGGGGCGAGTTGGTTAGTGCATGTGCACTACCGTTAGAAAGGAAAGGACCACTTTGTGCGGAAGTCAAGAGTTCCTGACCTCTCTGACGGTAGTGTATTGTCATTTCGTTCGAAGAGTGCGTTTGCTCATTGGACGAAATGACATATATGCACGCCTGTGTCATCTGCTTTCCTTTAAGTAATTGTATGGGATCTGCCAGGTTATAGGGTGTGGCGGGAAGGTAGGATTCTGTCTTTTGCTAAAGGAAAGCGGATGAGACATCGGGGTGGGTTGTTTGGGGGTGTGTATTTTAATAATTATTTTATTATTTTGATTTTAACAAAAAAAAAAAAAAAAAATGGCTTCTACTGGGTGGGTTGTGGAGGGAAGGTAGGGGCCATTTTTTTTTTTGGCTTAAAAAAATAAATTTAAAAATTATTTAAATTTATTTAATTATTTAGCTTTTTCCTTTTAAAATTGGTTTTATTCAGTTTGATTTAATTTAATCTATGGGCTTCTTTCGTATCGTATTGAATTTTATTTATTGATTTTAACAAAAAAAAAAAAAAATATGGCTTCTACTGGGAGGGTTGTGGAGGGAGGGTGGGGGCCATATTTTTTTTTTGCTTAAAGAAATAAATTTAAAAATTATTATTATTTACAGCATCAATTCCTGAGGATTGGGATGCATACAACCGTAGAAAAATAAAGACATGATTATATACATTCATTATATGTAATTAAAGTTGCCAGGCTTCTGCCGCTGCTTTGTGATCCTTATAAAAAAGAATTCCCTTTTGTAAGATTTTTGTTAGACTCAAACTGCCCTATGGTATGCCATTTCAAAACATTTTTAAGTTTGGAGGCATCGCAAGGAAATGAGCTTTCAAAAGTGCGTTTCATTTCTGTTGTGTTATCTGTGTATTGGCATAGACAGATAGATCTTAACGCAAAAGCCAAGTATTTTTATAAATGGAAAATTATATTAAATTCTAATAAAAAGATTAATAGCAGATATTGAGCTATTGAGTAAATAAACTGGCCAACAACTTTTTTGTCTAGTGCGAAGACAAATCCCAACCCTCTTATTCAGCAACTTTATCTAGCTTAGATAATAATAAATATAGGTTAAGTAGTTTTAGTTTAGATAGTATAGTGCAGTGCAGATAGGATAAATTATAATAAATGAGGTTTTTGTATAAATTCCTCAATATTTAGTAACAATACGTAAGAAATTCTAACTTCTTTAACTAAAATATCTAAGTTGTAGAAATAAATGTAAATAGAAAAAGCTGAAATCTTTAATCTTAAAAACCTGCTCTGTAAATATGTATATGTAGTATGTTACGATAAACAAAAAATATAAACGGTTGAAAATCTTTAAATCGTGTATATTTAGAGTATTAAGACTACTGGTGGTATCCCTTTAAAAAAAGCGAATGATTGACTGCTTCCAAGGCCATTTAGAAATGTTGGTTTGTGTGTGTATTGCTGTGTATGTGTGTGTACTTATTGATGTTTACATGCATACACATATTAGTCAAACCTTTTTAGCACAATTGAAAAAGCGAGAAGCGGACTATTATCCGATTACACACAAAAAATGTGGAAAACTTTCCCATATTTACTGTTCAATTGTTTTTTTTATATATCACTCCACAGCCTACTGAAGCTTATGTTCTCATTTTTCAATTGTTTTTGGATGTGTGCAGCCGTGTGGTCTAAGCAGGCTATGACAAATTTTTATGTAAGTGTAGTAGGCTATGACAGAGAACCGAGGTTATAAATAGAGGTGTTGACTGACATTTGCTCTAAGCAGGCTATGACAATTTTGTATGTAAGTGTAGTAGGCTATGACAGCGAACCGAGGTTATAAATATAGGTGCTGACTGACATTTGTTCATATTTATTTTAAAGTTGTGTTGGGACGGCAGAAGTGAAGTAGTGTTTTTGAAATATCGTTTAACCCGAAATTTTAAAAATACTATTACACTTGGGGCGAGTTGGTTAGTGCATGTGCACTACCGTTAGAAAGGAAAGGACCACTTTGTGCGGAAGTCAAGAGTTCCTGCTGACGGTAGTGTATTGTCATTTCGTTCGAAGAGTGCGTTTGCTCATTGGACGAAATGACATATATGCACGCCTGTGTCATCTGCTTTCCTAAGTAATTGTATGGGATCTGCCAGGTTATAGGGTGTGGCGGGAAGGTAGGATTCTGTCTTTTGCTAAAGGAAAGCGGATGAGACATCGGGGTGGGTTGTTTGGGGGTGTGTATTTTAATAATTATTTTATTATTTTGATTTTAACAAAAAAAAAAAAAAAAAAAAAAAAAAAAAATGGCTTCTACTGGGTGGGTTGTGGAGGGAAGATGGGGGCCATTTTTTTTTTTTTTGGCTTAAAAAAATAAATTTAAAAATTATTTAAATTTATTTAATTATTTAGCTTTTTCCTTTTAAAATTGGTTTTATTCAGTTTGATTTAATTTAATCTATGGGCTTCTTTCGTATCGTATTGAATTTTATTTATTGATTTTAACAAAAAAAAAAAAAAATATGGCTTCTACTGGGAGGGTTGTGGAGGGAGGGTGGGGGCCATATTTTTTTTTTGCTTAAAGAAATAAATTTAAAAATTATTATTATTTACAGCATCAATTCCTGAGGATTGGGATGCATACAACCGTAGAAAAATAAAGGCATGATTATATACATTCATTATATGTAATTAAAGTTGCCAGGCTTCTGCCGCTGCTTTGTGATCCTTATAAAAAAGAATTCCCTTTTGTAAGATTTTTGTTAGACTCAAACTGCCCTATGGTATGCCATTTCAAAACATTTTTAAGTTTGGAGGCATCGCAAGGAAATGAGCTTTCAAAGTGCGTTTCATTTCTGTTGTGTTATCTGTGTATTGGCATAGACAGATAGATCTTAACGCAAAAGCCAAGTATTTTTATAAATGGAAAATTATATTAAATTCTAATAAAAAGATTAATAGCAGATATTGAGTAAATAAACTGGCCAACAACTTTTTTGTCTAGTGCGAAGACAAATCCCAACCCTCTTATTCAGCAACTTTATCTAGCTTAGATAATAATAAATATAGGTTAAGTAGTTTTAGTTTAGATAGTATAGTGCAGTGCAGATAGGATAAATTATAATAAATGAGGTTTTTGTATAAATTCCTCAATATTTAGTAACAATACGTAAGAAATTCTAACTTCTTTAACTAAAATATCTAAGTTGTAGAAATAAATGTAAATAGAAAAAGCTGAAATCTTTAATCTTAAAAACCTGCTCTGTAAATATGTATATGTAGTATGTTACGATAAACAAAAAATATAAACGGTTGAAAATCTTTAAATCGTGTATATTTAGAGTATTAAGACTACTGGTGGTATCCCTTTAAAAAAAGCGAATGATTGACTGCTTCCAAGGCCATTTAGAAATGTTGGTTTGTGTGTGTATTGCTGTGTATGTGTGTGTACTTATTGATGTTTACATGCATACACATATTAGTCAAACCTTTTTAGCACAATTGAAAAAGCGAGAAGCGGACTATTATCCGATTACACACAAAAAATGTGGAAAACTTTCCCATATTTACTGTTCAATTGTTTTTTTTATATATCACTCCACAGCCTACTGAAGCTTATGTTCTCATTTTTCAATTGTTTTTGGATGTGTGCAGCCGTGTGGTCTAAGCAGGCTATGACAAATTTTTATGTAAGTGTAGTAGGCTATGACAGAGAACCGAGGTTATAAATAGAGGTGTTGACTGACATTTGCTCTAAGCAGGCTATGACAATTTTGTATGTAAGTGTAGTAGGCTATGACAGCGAACCGAGGTTATAAATAGAGGTGCTGACTGACATTTGTTCATATTTATTTTAAAGTTGTGTTGGGACGGCAGAAGTGAAGTAGTGTTTTTGAAATATCGTTTAACCCGAAATTTTAAAAATACTATTACACTTGGGGCGAGTTGGTTAGTGCATGTGCACTACCGTTAGAAAGGAAAGGACCACTTTGTGCGGAAGTCAAGAGTTCCTGACCTCTCTGACGGTAGTGTATTGTCATTTCGTTCGAAGAGTGCGTTTGCTCATTGGACGAAATGACATATATGCACGCCTGTGTCATCTGCTTTCCTTTAAGTAATTGTATGGGATCTGCCAGGTTATAGGGTGTGGCGGGAAGGTAGGATTCTGTCTTTTGCTAAAGGAAAGCGGATGAGACATCGGGGTGGGTTGTTTGGGGGTGTGTATTTTAATAATTATTTTATTATTTTGATTTTAACAAAAAAAAAAAAAAAAAAATGGCATCTACTGGGTGGGTTGTGGAGGGAAGGTGGGGGCCATTTTTTTTTTTTTTTGGCTTAAAAAAATAAATTTAAAAATTATTTAAATTTATTTAATTATTTAGCTTTTTCCTTTTAAAATTGGTTTTATTCAGTTTGATTTAATTTAATCTATGGGCTTCTTTCGTATCGTATTGAATTTTATTTATTGATTTTAACAAAAAAAAAAAAAAATATGGCTTCTACTGGGAGGGTTGTGGAGGGAGGGTGGGGGCCATATTTTTTTTTTGCTTAAAGAAATAAATTTAAAAATTATTATTATTTACAGCATCAATTCCTGAGGATTGGGATGCATACAACCGTAGAAAAATAAAGGCATGATTATATACATTCATTATATGTAATTAAAGTTGCCAGGCTTCTGCCGCTGCTTTGTGATCCTTATAAAAAAGAATTCCCTTTTGTAAGATTTTTGTTAGACTCAAACTGCCCTATGGTATGCCATTTCAAAACATTTTTAAGTTTGGAGGCATCGCAAGGAAATGAGCTTTCAAAAGTGCGTTTCATTTCTGTTGTGTTATCTGTGTATTGGCATAGACAGATAGATCTTAACGCAAAAGCCAAGTATTTTTATAAATGGAAAATTATATTAAATTCTAATAAAAAGATTAATAGCAGATATTGAGCTATTGAGTAAATAAACTGGCCAACAACTTTTTTGTCTAGTGCGAAGACAAATCCCAACCCTCTTATTCAGCAACTTTATCTAGCTTAGATAATAATAAATATAGGTTAAGTAGTTTTAGTTTAGATAGTATAGTGCAGTGCAGATAGGATAAATTATAATAAATGAGGTTTTTGTATAAATTCCTCAATATTTAGTAACAATACGTAAGAAATTCTAACTTCTTTAACTAAAATATCTAAGTTGTAGAAATAAATGTAAATAGAAAAAGCTGAAATCTTTAATCTTAAAAACCTGCTCTGTAAATATGTATATGTAGTATGTTACGATAAACAAAAAATATAAACGGTTGAAAATCTTTAAATCGTGTATATTTAGAGTATTAAGACTACTGGTGGTATCCCTTTAAAAAAAGCGAATGATTGACTGCTTCCAAGGCCATTTAGAAATGTTGGTTTGTGTGTGTATTGCTGTGTATGTGTGTGTACTTATTGATGTTTACATGCATACACATATTAGTCAAACCTTTTTAGCACAATTGAAAAAGCGAGAAGCGGACTATTATCCGATTACACACAAAAAATGTGGAAAACTTTCCCATATTTACTGTTCAATTGTTTTTTTTATATATCACTCCACAGCCTACTGAAGCTTATGTTCTCATTTTTCAATTGTTTTTGGATGTGTGCAGCCGTGTGGTCTAAGCAGGCTATGACAAATTTTTATGTAAGTGTAGTAGGCTATGACAGAGAACCGAGGTTATAAATAGAGGTGTTGACTGACATTTGCTCTAAGCAGGCTATGACAATTTTGTATGTAAGTGTAGTAGGCTATGACAGCGAACCGAGGTTATAAATAGAGGTGCTGACTGACATTTGTTCATATTTATTTTAAAGTTGTGTTGGGACGGCAGAAGTGAAGTAGTGTTTTTGAAATATCGTTTAACCCGAAATTTTAAAAATACTATTACACTTGGGGCGAGTTGGTTAGTGCATGTGCACTACCGTTAGAAAGGAAAGGACCACTTTGTGCGGAAGTCAAGAGTTCCTGCTGACGGTAGTGTATTGTCATTTCGTTCGAAGAGTGCGTTTGCTCATTGGACGAAATGACATATATGCACGCCTGTGTCATCTGCTTTCCTAAGTAATTGTATGGGATCTGCCAGGTTATAGGGTGTGGCGGGAAGGTAGGATTCTGTCTTTTGCTAAAGGAAAGCGGATGAGACATCGGGGTGGGTTGTTTGGGGGTGTGTATTTTAATAATTATTTTATTATTTTGATTTTAACAAAAAAAAAAAAAAAAAAAAAAAATGGCTTCTACTGGGTGGGTTGTGGAGGGAAGATGGGGGCCATTTTTTTTTTTTTTGGCTTAAAAAAATAAATTTAAAAATTATTTAAATTTATTTAATTATTTAGCTTTTTCCTTTTAAAATTGGTTTTATTCAGTTTGATTTAATTTAATCTATGGGCTTCTTTCGTATCGTATTGAATTTTATTTATTGATTTTAACAAAAAAAAAAAAAATATGGCTTCTACTGGGAGGGTTGTGGAGGGAGGGTGGGGGCCATATTTTTTTTTTGCTTAAAGAAATAAATTTAAAAATTATTATTATTTACAGCATCAATTCCTGAGGATTGGGATGCATACAACCGTAGAAAAATAAAGGCATGATTATATACATTCATTATATGTAATTAAAGTTGCCAGGCTTCTGCCGCTGCTTTGTGATCCTTATAAAAAAGAATTCCCTTTTGTAAGATTTTTGTTAGACTCAAACTGCCCTATGGTATGCCATTTCAAAACATTTTTAAGTTTGGAGGCATCGCAAGGAAATGAGCTTTCAAAAGTGCGTTTCATTTCTGTTGTGTTATCTGTGTATTGGCATAGACAGATAGATCTTAACGCAAAAGCCAAGTATTTTTATAAATGGAAAATTATATTAAATTCTAATAAAAAGATTAATAGCAGATATTGAGTAAATAAACTGGCCAACAACTTTTTTGTCTAGTGCGAAGACAAATCCCAACCCTCTTATTCAGCAACTTTATCTAGCTTAGATAATAATAAATATAGGTTAAGTAGTTTTAGTTTAGATAGTATAGTGCAGTGCAGATAGGATAAATTATAATAAATGAGGTTTTTGTATAAATTCCTCAATATTTAGTAACAATACGTAAGAAATTCTAACTTCTTTAACTAAAATATCTAAGTTGTAGAAATAAATGTAAATAGAAAAAGCTGAAATCTTTAATCTTAAAAACCTGCTCTGTAAATATGTATATGTAGTATGTTACGATAAACAAAAAATATAAACGGTTGAAAATCTTTAAATCGTGTATATTTAGAGTATTAAGACTACTGGTGGTATCCCTTTAAAAAAAGCGAATGATTGACTGCTTCCAAGGCCATTTAGAAATGTTGGTTTGTGTGTGTATTGCTGTGTATGTGTGTGTACTTATTGATGTTTACATGCATACACATATTAGTCAAACCTTTTTAGCACAATTGAAAAAGCGAGAAGCGGACTATTATCCGATTACACACAAAAAATGTGGAAAACTTTCCCATATTTACTGTTCAATTGTTTTTTTTATATATCACTCCACAGCCTACTGAAGCTTATGTTCTCATTTTTCAATTGTTTTTGGATGTGTGCAGCCGTGTGGTCTAAGCAGGCTATGACAAATTTTTATGTAAGTGTAGTAGGCTATGACAGAGAACCGAGGTTATAAATAGAGGTGTTGACTGACATTTGCTCTAAGCAGGCTATGACAATTTTGTATGTAAGTGTAGTAGGCTATGACAGCGAACCGAGGTTATAAATAGAGGTGCTGACTGACATTTGTTCATATTTATTTTAAAGTTGTGTTGGGACGGCAGAAGTGAAGTAGTGTTTTTGAAATATCGTTTAACCCGAAATTTTAAAAATACTATTACACTTGGGGCGAGTTGGTTAGTGCATGTGCACTACCGTTAGAAAGGAAAGGACCACTTTGTGCGGAAGTCAAGAGTTCCTGCTGACGGTAGTGTATTGTCATTTCGTTCGAAGAGTGCGTTTGCTCATTGGACGAAATGACATATATGCACGCCTGTGTCATCTGCTTTCCTAAGTAATTGTATGGGATCTGCCAGGTTATAGGGTGTGGCGGGAAGGTAGGATTCTGTCTTTTGCTAAAGGAAAGCGGATGAGACATCGGGGTGGGTTGTTTGGGGGTGTGTATTTTAATAATTATTTTATTATTTTGATTTTAACAAAAAAAAAAAAAAAAAAAAAAAAATGGCTTCTACTGGGTGGGTTGTGGAGGGAAGATGGGGGCCATTTTTTTTTTTTTTGGCTTAAAAAAATAAATTTAAAAATTATTTAAATTTATTTAATTATTTAGCTTTTTCCTTTTAAAATTGGTTTTATTCAGTTTGATTTAATTTAATCTATGGGCTTCTTTCGTATCGTATTGAATTTTATTTATTGATTTTAACAAAAAAAAAAAAAAATATGGCTTCTACTGGGAGGGTTGTGGAGGGAGGGTGGGGGCCATATTTTTTTTTTGCTTAAAGAAATAAATTTAAAAATTATTATTATTTACAGCATCAATTCCTGAGGATTGGGATGCATACAACCGTAGAAAAATAAAGGCATGATTATATACATTCATTATATGTAATTAAAGTTGCCAGGCTTCTGCCGCTGCTTTGTGATCCTTATAAAAAAGAATTCCCTTTTGTAAGATTTTTGTTAGACTCAAACTGCCCTATGGTATGCCATTTCAAAACATTTTTAAGTTTGGAGGCATCGCAAGGAAATGAGCTTTCAAAAGTGCGTTTCATTTCTGTTGTGTTATCTGTGTATTGGCATAGACAGATAGATCTTAACGCAAAAGCCAAGTATTTTTATAAATGGAAAATTATATTAAATTCTAATAAAAAGATTAATAGCAGATATTGAGTAAATAAACTGGCCAACAACTTTTTTGTCTAGTGCGAAGACAAATCCCAACCCTCTTATTCAGCAACTTTATCTAGCTTAGATAATAATAAATATAGGTTAAGTAGTTTTAGTTTAGATAGTATAGTGCAGTGCAGATAGGATAAATTATAATAAATGAGGTTTTTGTATAAATTCCTCAATATTTAGTAACAATACGTAAGAAATTCTAACTTCTTTAACTAAAATATCTAAGTTGTAGAAATAAATGTAAATAGAAAAAGCTGAAATCTTTAATCTTAAAAACCTGCTCTGTAAATATGTATATGTAGTATGTTACGATAAACAAAAAATATAAACGGTTGAAAATCTTTAAATCGTGTATATTTAGAGTATTAAGACTACTGGTGGTATCCCTTTAAAAAAAGCGAATGATTGACTGCTTCCAAGGCCATTTAGAAATGTTGGTTTGTGTGTGTATTGCTGTGTATGTGTGTGTACTTATTGATGTTTACATGCATACACATATTAGTCAAACCTTTTTAGCACAATTGAAAAAGCGAGAAGCGGACTATTATCCGATTACACACAAAAAATGTGGAAAACTTTCCCATATTTACTGTTCAATTGTTTTTTTTATATATCACTCCACAGCCTACTGAAGCTTATGTTCTCATTTTTCAATTGTTTTTGGATGTGTGCAGCCGTGTGGTCTAAGCAGGCTATGACAAATTTTTATGTAAGTGTAGTAGGCTATGACAGAGAACCGAGGTTATAAATAGAGGTGTTGACTGACATTTGCTCTAAGCAGGCTATGACAATTTTGTATGTAAGTGTAGTAGGCTATGACAGCGAACCGAGGTTATAAATAGAGGTGCTGACTGACATTTGTTCATATTTATTTTAAAGTTGTGTTGGGACGGCAGAAGTGAAGTAGTGTTTTTGAAATATCGTTTAACCCGAAATTTTAAAAATACTATTACACTTGGGGCGAGTTGGTTAGTGCATGTGCACTACCGTTAGAAAGGAAAGGACCACTTTGTGCGGAAGTCAAGAGTTCCTGCTGACGGTAGTGTATTGTCATTTCGTTCGAAGAGTGCGTTTGCTCATTGGACGAAATGACATATATGCACGCCTGTGTCATCTGCTTTCCTAAGTAATTGTATGGGATCTGCCAGGTTATAGGGTGTGGCGGGAAGGTAGGATTCTGTCTTTTGCTAAAGGAAAGCGGATGAGACATCGGGGTGGGTTGTTTGGGGGTGTGTATTTTAATAATTATTTTATTATTTTGATTTTAACAAAAAAAAAAAAAAAAAAAAAAAAAAATGGCTTCTACTGGGTGGGTTGTGGAGGGAAGATGGGGGCCATTTTTTTTTTTTTTTTGGCTTAAAAAAATAAATTTAAAAATTATTTAAATTTATTTAATTATTTAGCTTTTTCCTTTTAAAATTGGTTTTATTCAGTTTGATTTAATTTAATCTATGGGCTTCTTTCGTATCGTATTGAATTTTATTTATTGATTTTAACAAAAAAAAAAAAAAATATGGCTTCTACTGGGAGGGTTGTGGAGGGAGGGTGGGGGCCATATTTTTTTTTTGCTTAAAGAAATAAATTTAAAAATTATTATTATTTACAGCATCAATTCCTGAGGATTGGGATGCATACAACCGTAGAAAAATAAAGGCATGATTATATACATTCATTATATGTAATTAAAGTTGCCAGGCTTCTGCCGCTGCTTTGTGATCCTTATAAAAAAGAATTCCCTTTTGTAAGATTTTTGTTAGACTCAAACTGCCCTATGGTATGCCATTTCAAAACATTTTTAAGTTTGGAGGCATCGCAAGGAAATGAGCTTTCAAAAGTGCGTTTCATTTCTGTTGTGTTATCTGTGTATTGGCATAGACAGATAGATCTTAACGCAAAAGCCAAGTATTTTTATAAATGGAAAATTATATTAAATTCTAATAAAAAGATTAATAGCAGATATTGAGTAAATAAACTGGCCAACAACTTTTTTGTCTAGTGCGAAGACAAATCCCAACCCTCTTATTCAGCAACTTTATCTAGCTTAGATAATAATAAATATAGGTTAAGTAGTTTTAGTTTAGATAGTATAGTGCAGTGCAGATAGGATAAATTATAATAAATGAGGTTTTTGTATAAATTCCTCAATATTTAGTAACAATACGTAAGAAATTCTAACTTCTTTAACTAAAATATCTAAGTTGTAGAAATAAATGTAAATAGAAAAAGCTGAAATCTTTAATCTTAAAAACCTGCTCTGTAAATATGTATATGTAGTATGTTACGATAAACAAAAAATATAAACGGTTGAAAATCTTTAAATCGTGTATATTTAGAGTATTAAGACTACTGGTGGTATCCCTTTAAAAAAAGCGAATGATTGACTGCTTCCAAGGCCATTTAGAAATGTTGGTTTGTGTGTGTATTGCTGTGTATGTGTGTGTACTTATTGATGTTTACATGCATACACATATTAGTCAAACCTTTTTAGCACAATTGAAAAAGCGAGAAGCGGACTATTATCCGATTACACACAAAAAATGTGGAAAACTTTCCCATATTTACTGTTCAATTGTTTTTTTTATATATCACTCCACAGCCTACTGAAGCTTATGTTCTCATTTTTCAATTGTTTTTGGATGTGTGCAGCCGTGTGGTCTAAGCAGGCTATGACAAATTTTTATGTAAGTGTAGTAGGCTATGACAGAGAACCGAGGTTATAAATAGAGGTGTTGACTGACATTTGCTCTAAGCAGGCTATGACAATTTTGTATGTAAGTGTAGTAGGCTATGACAGCGAACCGAGGTTATAAATAGAGGCGCTGACTGACATTTGTTCATATTTATTTTAAAGTTGTGTTGGGACGGCAGAAGTGAAGTAGTGTTTTTGAAATATCGTTTAACCCGAAATTTTAAAAATACTATTACACTTGGGGCGAGTTGGTTAGTGCATGTGCACTACCGTTAGAAAGGAAAGGACCACTTTGTGCGGAAGTCAAGAGTTCCTGCTGACGGTAGTGTATTGTCATTTCGTTCGAAGAGTGCGTTTGCTCATTGGACGAAATGACATATATGCACGCCTGTGTCATCTGCTTTCCTAAGTAATTGTATGGGATCTGCCAGGTTATAGGGTGTGGCGGGAAGGTAGGATTCTGTCTTTTGCTAAAGGAAAGCGGATGAGACATCGGGGTGGGTTGTTTGGGGGTGTGTATTTTAATAATTATTTTATTATTTTGATTTTAACAAAAAAAAAAAAAAAAAAAAAAAAAATGGCTTCTACTGGGTGGGTTGTGGAGGGAAGATGGGGGCCATTTTTTTTTTTTTTGGCTTAAAAAAATAAATTTAAAAATTATTTAAATTTATTTAATTATTTAGCTTTTTCCTTTTAAAATTGGTTTTATTCAGTTTGATTTAATTTAATCTATGGGCTTCTTTCGTATCGTATTGAATTTTATTTATTGATTTTAACAAAAAAAAAAAAAAAATATGGCTTCTACTGGGAGGGTTGTGGAGGGAGGGTGGGGGCCATATTTTTTTTTTGCTTAAAGAAATAAATTTAAAAATTATTATTATTTACAGCATCAATTCCTGAGGATTGGGATGCATACAACCGTAGAAAAATAAAGGCATGATTATATACATTCATTATATGTAATTAAAGTTGCCAGGCTTCTGCCGCTGCTTTGTGATCCTTATAAAAAAGAATTCCCTTTTGTAAGATTTTTGTTAGACTCAAACTGCCCTATGGTATGCCATTTCAAAACATTTTTAAGTTTGGAGGCATCGCAAGGAAATGAGCTTTCAAAAGTGCGTTTCATTTCTGTTGTGTTATCTGTGTATTGGCATAGACAGATAGATCTTAACGCAAAAGCCAAGTATTTTTATAAATGGAAAATTATATTAAATTCTAATAAAAAGATTAATAGCAGATATTGAGTAAATAAACTGGCCAACAACTTTTTTGTCTAGTGCGAAGACAAATCCCAACCCTCTTATTCAGCAACTTTATCTAGCTTAGATAATAATAAATATAGGTTAAGTAGTTTTAGTTTAGATAGTATAGTGCAGTGCAGATAGGATAAATTATAATAAATGAGGTTTTTGTATAAATTCCTCAATATTTAGTAACAATACGTAAGAAATTCTAACTTCTTTAACTAAAATATCTAAGTTGTAGAAATAAATGTAAATAGAAAAAGCTGAAATCTTTAATCTTAAAAACCTGCTCTGTAAATATGTATATGTAGTATGTTACGATAAACAAAAAATATAAACGGTTGAAAATCTTTAAATCGTGTATATTTAGAGTATTAAGACTACTGGTGGTATCCCTTTAAAAAAAGCGAATGATTGACTGCTTCCAAGGCCATTTAGAAATGTTGGTTTGTGTGTGTATTGCTGTGTATGTGTGTGTACTTATTGATGTTTACATGCATACACATATTAGTCAAACCTTTTTAGCACAATTGAAAAAGCGAGAAGCGGACTATTATCCGATTACACACAAAAAATGTGGAAAACTTTCCCATATTTACTGTTCAATTGTTTTTTTTATATATCACTCCACAGCCTACTGAAGCTTATGTTCTCATTTTTCAATTGTTTTTGGATGTGTGCAGCCGTGTGGTCTAAGCAGGCTATGACAAATTTTTATGTAAGTGTAGTAGGCTATGACAGAGAACCGAGGTTATAAATAGAGGTGTTGACTGACATTTGCTCTAAGCAGGCTATGACAATTTTGTATGTAAGTGTAGTAGGCTATGACAGCGAACCGAGGTTATAAATAGAGGTGCTGACTGACATTTGTTCATATTTATTTTAAAGTTGTGTTGGGACGGCAGAAGTGAAGTAGTGTTTTTGAAATATCGTTTAACCCGAAATTTTAAAAATACTATTACACTTGGGGCGAGTTGGTTAGTGCATGTGCACTACCGTTAGAAAGGAAAGGACCACTTTGTGCGGAAGTCAAGAGTTCCTGCTGACGGTAGTGTATTGTCATTTCGTTCGAAGAGTGCGTTTGCTCATTGGACGAAATGACATATATGCACGCCTGTGTCATCTGCTTTCCTAAGTAATTGTATGGGATCTGCCAGGTTATAGGGTGTGGCGGGAAGGTAGGATTCTGTCTTTTGCTAAAGGAAAGCGGATGAGACATCGGGGTGGGTTGTTTGGGGGTGTGTATTTTAATAATTATTTTATTATTTTGATTTTAACAAAAAAAAAAAAAAAAAAAAAAAATGGCTTCTACTGGGTGGGTTGTGGAGGGAAGATGGGGGCATTTTTTTTTTTTTTGGCTTAAAAAAATAAATTTAAAAATTATTTAAATTTATTTAATTATTTAGCTTTTTCCTTTTAAAATTGGTTTTATTCAGTTTGATTTAATTTAATCTATGGGCTTCTTTCGTATCGTATTGAATTTTATTTATTGATTTTAACAAAAAAAAAAAAAAAATATGGCTTCTACTGGGAGGGTTGTGGAGGGAGGGTGGGGGCCATATTTTTTTTTTGCTTAAAGAAATAAATTTAAAAATTATTATTATTTACAGCATCAATTCCTGAGGATTGGGATGCATACAACCGTAGAAAAATAAAGGCATGATTATATACATTCATTATATGTAATTAAAGTTGCCAGGCTTCTGCCGCTGCTTTGTGATCCTTATAAAAAAGAATTCCCTTTTGTAAGATTTTTGTTAGACTCAAACTGCCCTATGGTATGCCATTTCAAAACATTTTTAAGTTTGGAGGCATCGCAAGGAAATGAGCTTTCAAAAGTGCGTTTCATTTCTGTTGTGTTATCTGTGTATTGGCATAGACAGATAGATCTTAACGCAAAAGCCAAGTATTTTTATAAATGGAAAATTATATTAAATTCTAATAAAAAGATTAATAGCAGATATTGAGTAAATAAACTGGCCAACAACTTTTTTGTCTAGTGCGAAGACAAATCCCAACCCTCTTATTCAGCAACTTTATCTAGCTTAGATAATAATAAATATAGGTTAAGTAGTTTTAGTTTAGATAGTATAGTGCAGTGCAGATAGGATAAATTATAATAAATGAGGTTTTTGTATAAATTCCTCAATATTTAGTAACAATACGTAAGAAATTCTAACTTCTTTAACTAAAATATCTAAGTTGTAGAAATAAATGTAAATAGAAAAAGCTGAAATCTTTAATCTTAAAAACCTGCTCTGTAAATATGTATATGTAGTATGTTACGATAAACAAAAAATATAAACGGTTGAAAATCTTTAAATCGTGTATATTTAGAGTATTAAGACTACTGGTGGTATCCCTTTAAAAAAAGCGAATGATTGACTGCTTCCAAGGCCATTTAGAAATGTTGGTTTGTGTGTGTATTGCTGTGTATGTGTGTGTACTTATTGATGTTTACATGCATACACATATTAGTCAAACCTTTTTAGCACAATTGAAAAAGCGAGAAGCGGACTATTATCCGATTACACACAAAAAATGTGGAAAACTTTCCCATATTTACTGTTCAATTGTTTTTTTTATATATCACTCCACAGCCTACTGAAGCTTATGTTCTCATTTTTCAATTGTTTTTGGATGTGTGCAGCCGTGTGGTCTAAGCAGGCTATGACAAATTTTTATGTAAGTGTAGTAGGCTATGACAGAGAACCGAGGTTATAAATAGAGGTGTTGACTGACATTTGCTCTAAGCAGGCTATGACAATTTTGTATGTAAGTGTAGTAGGCTATGACAGCGAACCGAGGTTATAAATAGAGGTGCTGACTGACATTTGTTCATATTTATTTTAAAGTTGTGTTGGGACGGCAGAAGTGAAGTAGTGTTTTTGAAATATCGTTTAACCCGAAATTTTAAAAATACTATTACACTTGGGGCGAGTTGGTTAGTGCATGTGCACTACCGTTAGAAAGGAAAGGACCACTTTGTGCGGAAGTCAAGAGTTCCTGCTGACGGTAGTGTATTGTCATTTCGTTCGAAGAGTGCGTTTGCTCATTGGACGAAATGACATATATGCACGCCTGTGTCATCTGCTTTCCTAAGTAATTGTATGGGATCTGCCAGGTTATAGGGTGTGGCGGGAAGGTAGGATTCTGTCTTTTGCTAAAGGAAAGCGGATGAGACATCGGGGTGGGTTGTTTGGGGGTGTGTATTTTAATAATTATTTTATTATTTTGATTTTAACAAAAAAAAAAAAAAAAAAAAAAAAATGGCTTCTACTGGGTGGGTTGTGGAGGGAAGATGGGGGCCATTTTTTTTTTTTTTGGCTTAAAAAAATAAATTTAAAAATTATTTAAATTTATTTAATTATTTAGCTTTTTCCTTTTAAAATTGGTTTTATTCAGTTTGATTTAATTTAATCTATGGGCTTCTTTCGTATCGTATTGAATTTTATTTATTGATTTTAACAAAAAAAAAAAAAATATGGCTTCTACTGGGAGGGTTGTGGAGGGAGGGTGGGGGCCATATTTTTTTTTTTGCTTAAAGAAATAAATTTAAAAATTATTATTATTTACAGCATCAATTCCTGAGGATTGGGATGCATACAACCGTAGAAAAATAAAGGCATGATTATATACATTCATTATATGTAATTAAAGTTGCCAGGCTTCTGCCGCTGCTTTGTGATCCTTATAAAAAAGAATTCCCTTTTGTAAGATTTTTGTTAGACTCAAACTGCCCTATGGTATGCCATTTCAAAACATTTTTAAGTTTGGAGGCATCGCAAGGAAATGAGCTTTCAAAAGTGCGTTTCATTTCTGTTGTGTTATCTGTGTATTGGCATAGACAGATAGATCTTAACGCAAAAGCCAAGTATTTTTATAAATGGAAAATTATATTAAATTCTAATAAAAAGATTAATAGCAGATATTGAGCTATTGAGTAAATAAACTGGCCAACAACTTTTTTGTCTAGTGCGAAGACAAATCCCAACCCTCTTATTCAGCAACTTTATGTAGCTTAGATAATAATAAATATAGGTTAAGTAGTTTTAGTTTAGATAGTATAGTGCAGTGCAGATAGGATAAATTATAATAAATGAGGTTTTTGTATAAATTCCTCAATATTTAGTAACAATACGTAAGAAATTCTAACTTCTTTAACTAAAATATCTAAGTTGTAGAAATAAATGTAAATATAAAAAGCTGAAATCTTTAATCTTAAAAACCTGCTCTGTAAATATGTATATGTAGTATGTTACGATAAACAAAAAATATAAACGGTTGAAAATCTTTAAATCGTGTATATTTAGAGTATTAAGACTACTGGTGGTATCCCTTTAAAAAAAGCGAATGATTGACTGCTTCCAAGGCCATTTAGAAATGTTGGTTTGTGTGTGTATTGCTGTGTATGTGTGTGTACTTATTGATGTTTACATGCATACACATATTAGTCAAACCTTTTTAGCACAATTGAAAAAGCGAGAAGCGGACTATTATCCGATTACACACAAAAAATGTGGAAAACTTTCCCATATTTACTGTTCAATTGTTTTTTTTATATATCACTCCACAGCCTACTGAAGCTTATGTTCTCATTTTTCAATTGTTTTTGGATGTGTGCAGCCGTGTGGTCTAAGCAGGCTATGACAAATTTTTATGTAAGTGTAGTAGGCTATGACAGAGAACCGAGGTTATAAATAGAGGTGTTGACTGACATTTGCTCTAAGCAGGCTATGACAATTTTGTATGTAAGTGTAGTAGGCTATGACAGCGAACCGAGGTTATAAATAGAGGTGCTGACTGACATTTGTTCATATTTATTTTAAAGTTGTGTTGGGACGGCAGAAGTGAAGTAGTGTTTTTGAAATATCGTTTAACCCGAAATTTTAAAAATACTATTACACTTGGGGCGAGTTGGTTAGTGCATGTGCACTACCGTTAGAAAGGAAAGGACCACTTTGTGCGGAAGTCAAGAGTTCCTGACCTCTCTGACGGTAGTGTATTGTCATTTCGTTCGAAGAGTGCGTTTGCTCATTGGACGAAATGACATATATGCACGCCTGTGTCATCTGCTTTCCTTTAAGTAATTGTATGGGATCTGCCAGGTTATAGGGTGTGGCGGGAAGGTAGGATTCTGTCTTTTGCTAAAGGAAAGCGGATGAGACATCGGGGTGGGTTGTTTGGGGGTGTGTATTTTAATAATTATTTTATTATTTTGATTTTAACAAAAAACAAAAAAAAAAAAAAATGGCTTCTACTGGGTGGGTTGTGGAGGGAAGGTGGGGCCATTTTTTTTTTTGTTGGCTTAAAAAAATAAATTTAAAAATTATTTAAATTTATTTAATTATTTAGCTTTTTCCTTTTAAAATTGGTTTTATTCAGTTTGATTTAATTTAATCTATGGGCTTCTTTCGTATCGTATTGAATTTTATTTATTGATTTTAACAAAAAAAAAAAAAAAAATATGGCTTCTACTGGGAGGGTTGTGGAGGGAGGGTGGGGGCCATATTTTTTTTTTGCTTAAAGAAATAAATTTAAAAATTATTATTATTTACAGCATCAATTCCTGAGGATTGGGATGCATACAACCGTAGAAAAATAAAGGCATGATTATATACATTCATTATATGTAATTAAAGTTGCCAGGCTTCTGCCGCTGCTTTGTGATCCTTATAAAAAAGAATTCCCTTTTGTAAGATTTTTGTTAGACTCAAACTGCCCTATGGTATGCCATTTCAAAACATTTTTAAGTTTGGAGGCATCGCAAGGAAATGAGCTTTCAAAAGTGCGCTTCATTTCTGTTGTGTTATCTGTGTATTGGCATAGACAGATAGATCTTAACGCAAAAGCCAAGTAATTTTATAAATGGAAAATTATATTAAATTCTAATAAAAAGATTAATAGCAGATATTGAGCTATTGAGTAAATAAACTGGCCAACAACTTTTTTGTCTAGTGCGAAGACAAATCCCAACCCTCTTATTCAGCAACTTTATCTAGCTTAGATAATAATAAATATAGGTCAAGTAGTTTTAGTTTAGATAGTATAGTGCAGTGCAGATAGGATAAATTATAATAAATGAGGTTTTTGTATAAATTCCTCAATATTTAGTAACAGTACGTAAGAAATTCTTTAACTAAAATATCTAAGTTGTAGAAATAAATGTAAATAGAAAAGCTGAAATCTTTAATCTTAAAAACCTGCTCTGTAAATATGTATATGTAGTATGTTACGATAAACAAAAAATATAAACGGTTGAAAATCTTTAAATCGTGTATATTTAGAGTATTAAGCAGGGCTGCAAAAAGTAACTAAACGAAACTGAAAGAACAAAAATATATCTACGTTTCAGTGCACATAGACTAAACAAGTATCAAACGGAGGGTTTCAGTGCACATATAGTAAACTTATCAAACGTAAACCAGTGTGTGTTTCAGTGCACATGAATTAAACAAAAATGAAGCAGAGTGTGTTTCAGTGGAATGAAACGTTTGGTTTACATAATTTCGTTTATTTGCTTTTTGAATATGTGTGCACATGCTAAGGAATAGTTTCGTTTCGTTTCGAATTTCTTTGCAGGGAGTTTATTAAACGAAACAAAGCGAATTTCCTAATACCGAGGTTTATGTACAGAAACTGAATAGTTTCGTTTCGACTTTCTTTGCAAGGAGTTTATTAAACGAAACAAAGCGAATTTCCTAATAACGTGGTTTATGTACAGAAACTGATTTCACACTGCACTGAAACTATATACAGCTCAGAGCTGGCCTCATTCTTCGTCCCGGCTCTATTCCCTGTCTTTGATTTTGGGACGTGTGCTGATCGAGGCACGGTTGCCTTTGCGGTCACATTTGCAATCACGCATGCAAGTAGGTGACATGCGAAAGGCGACTGCAGTTGATAGACGTGCCCTTGTATTGTAAGCGAAGAGCCAATCAGTTTGCAAAATAAACAATTGTGGCCAACCTTTGAAGGTAAGTTCCACATTATCCCTATATGTATATAAGGAACAAGTCTAGATCAGGGTAACCACACCGATTTTAATGAAACTCGGTAGGAACGTTCGTCTAGGCTTAGAACGAACGAATATGCAAAAATTTTTTGTCGGAATATTCAACTTTCGGAGAAATTCAACTTTGAATTTCTAAAAAAGTCGCTTTCACGACAAAAAATTTTCACATTCTTACTGCCGAGTTTCATTAATTTCGCGAGTAAAACCCGAATAAAAACGGAACTACACTACACTAAGCACTATTTATATTCTCCTGGTCCATCTTTGAAACCATAAAAAGCCCTAAAAATATAAAAATTTTTGTTATTTGTTGTGTACTTACCTTACTCTGATGACATCTCCCTGGAACTGTCATATTTGTGGAACGTTATCTCATTCCACATTTTATCTTAAGGGAACGTTCAGAAAATTAGATAACATGCATTCGCAATGTAATAAGACCATCGAAATATATAATAATTTTTAAGAAATATTTATGTTATTCGTATTAAAAGAAAAATTGTTAACAATAATGTTTAAAGAACTAATTGATTTATTTAAAGGAACCAATAAATACAAAATATTTCACAAACTCTTGTGTTTTTCTTTTACAAAATTTTCGAATGTATTTTGCAGCAGATAAGCTCGATAACGGTTAAATCCTTCCTGTCTATTCGAGTTTTTCGTATAGTTACATCGTGAGTATTTTCAATAGTGAATTTGTGATTTTCCAAAGTTCCTACGTTAAATATTGTAGTTGAAATGGTATGTATAGCATTTCCGATTTCTCGGACTTTATATAAATATATATGAATAAGTCCAATTCAGTGATATTAAAAAGAATTACAATGAATGCTTCTAGATTGCTATTTAACTGTAATTCCATGAAATATCACTGAATTCACTTAATAAGGATTTTGCATGAGAACAACTTCCAGTTAATAGAGAGTTTGTAAAAGAGGAAATTCCTAGTTTATAGGCAGTTTGTGGAAGGAAAATTCCCCCTCAATAGACAGTTTGTAAAAGGGAAATTCCTGGTTTATAGGCAGTTTGTAGAAGGAAAATTCCTAGTTTATAGGCAGTTTGTAAAAGGAAAATTCCCCCTCAATAGACAGTTTGTAGAAGGAAAATTCCTAGTTTATAGGCAGTTTGTAGAAGGAAAATTCCCCCTCAATAGACAGTTTGTAAAAGGGAAATTCCTAGTTTATAGGTAGTTTGTAAAAGGGAAATTCCTAGTTTATAGGCAGTTTGTAGAAGGAAAATTCCTAGTTTATAGGCAGTTTGTAAAAGGAAAATTCCCCCCAATAGACAGTTTGTAAAAGGGAAATTCCTAGTTTATAGGCAGTTTGTAGAAGGAAAATTCCTAGTTTATAAGCAGTTTGTAGAAGGAAAATTCCCCCTCAATAGACAGTTTGTAAAAGGGAAATTCCTAGTTTATAGGTAGTTTGTAAAAGGGAAATTTCTAGTTTATAGGCAGTTTGTAGAAGGAAAAGTCCCCCTCAATAGACAGTTTGTAAAAGGGAAATTCCTAGTTTATAGGTAGTTTGTAAAAGGGAAATTCCTAGTTTATAGGCAGTTTGTAGAAGGAAACTTCCTGGTTTATAGGCAGTTTGTAAAAGGAGAATTCCCCCTCAATAGACAGTTTGTAGAAGGAAAATTCCTAGTTTATAGGTAGTTTGTAAAAGGGAAATTCCTAGTTTATAGGCAGTTTGTAGAAGGAAAATTCCTGGTTTAAAGGCAGTTTGTAAAAGCAAATTCCCCCTCAATAGACAGTTTGTAGAAGGAAAATTCCTAGTTTATAGGCAGTTTGTAGAAGGAAAATTCCCCCTTAATAGAAAATTTGTAAAAGGGAAATTCCTAGTTTATAGGCAGTTTGTAGAAGGAAAATTCCCCCTTAATAGAAAATTTGTAAAAGGGAAATTCCTAGTTTATAGGCAGTTTGTAGAAGGAAAATTCCTAGTTTATAGGCAGTTTGTAGAAGGAAAATTCCCCCTCAATAGACAGTTTGTAGAAGGAAAATTCCCCCTTAATAGAAAATTTGTAAAAGGGAAATTCCTAGTTTATAGGCAGTTTGTAGAAGGAAAATTCCCCCTCAATAGACAGTTTGTAGAAGGAAAATTCCTAGTTTATAGGCAGTTTGTAGAAGGAAAATTCCCCCTCAATAGACAGTTTGTAAAAGGGAAATTCCTAGTTCATAGGCAGTTTGTATAAAGATCAAGAAAAATTTTCAAGAAATTTTCCAATTTATTAGGCTTCAAAATATCTTAATATTGAGGATATCCTTAATCAAGCGCAAGACTTGAGGAGTTTTATAGCAACCTTAGGACAATGGGGACTCCTAGCAAAAGAGGGTGTTCTAAGATGTCCGAATTGCGGCGGTCTTATGACACTTGTTAAGGATGGTTTAAGATTAGATGAATACAGATGGGCATGTCTGAATAAGGTATCGAAGCAAAAGAAAAAGGCTGTTAAGTGCAACACTTTTCAGATGCTTCGAAAAAACACCTTTTTCGAGAAATCCAATCTAAGCTTAAAACAGGTAAATATCTTATATATAAATGTTTATATATATTTAATTACTTAGAATTATTCATGTTAGATCCTTATCTTCGCTCATTTATGGGTGTATAATGTAGAGCTACAAGTGATCCAGCTGCAAACAAGAATATCCAAAGCCACATCTGTAGACTGGAACTCCTTCTGCTACGAAGTCGTAATTGACTTCGGATTTAGGCGAGGAAAACCCATTGGTAAGAATATTAATAATATTATTTTGACTTTCAAAATATAATTCTTTGTTATTTAGGTGGTGAAAACTTGACTGTAGAAATCGACGAGTCGAAATTTGGGAAGAGAAAGTACCACAGGCGCCACCACGTGCATAGAAACCGGAGATGTATTTCTAGTGCCCGTTGAGCGCCGCGATGCGTCGACGTTAAAACCACTCATAGAGAAGTGGATCGTCCCCGGAAGTACGATTATCAGCGACTGCTGGAAAGCGTACGACGGGCTGGATGAGGCTGCGTTCCGGCATTTGAAAGTTAACCATTCGGTTAACTTCAAAGATCCGGCAACGGGTGCGCATAGCAATACTATCGAAGGTCTCTGGAGACATGCCAAAGGCAAATTGCCGGAGTACAATCGTAGGAAGTCCCTGTTTGCTGGCTATCTTGCCAAATTTTTATTCGTCCATTTCTGTAAAGCAAACAAGTTGGATCCAACGATGGAGTTTTTTAAAGCTGCAGGGGAGTTATATAACCCATACAAAACAGGAGAATCGTCTACAGCTGTGGAGGTAAGAGATTTTATAATAATTTTAAAAGTGATACTATAACTATTATATCAACAGGAAAATATAGACATTCCTGACTATTCGGAAGGCGAAAGCTCTACAGCGGCAGTAGTAAGACCATTTCATTAATTGTAAAGAAATTTTAACAATTATTTATTTAGCAGGCAAGCAGCAGTTCACAAGTTCTATTGTAGGCTTGTTTGAATTTATATGATTTTAATTTCTTAACATTCTATTTTTCACAGGAAGACGAAGATATTTATGAGTGAATTTTTTGTTTTTGTTTTCAGGGATTAGGGCTATTGGCGATACCCCGTTAACAAAAACGAATGATCTGACTACCTCCTGGGTCATTTGGAAACGTCAGGAAGATTTTCAACAGGTACACAACATGTTTCCAAAAGGATCCTAAAATGTTGAGGTAAGACACATTTACATATATTTATTAATATAATTTTATTTTAAAAAAATTAAAAAAAAAACATTTATATACGAAATTAAATATTCGCTGTGCTTATATTTAGATTTTACTCTTTGTAAAAATTTGGTAGTCCTGAAAAGGACTGATTTTTTTTATTTTTGGTAATTATCGCCGCTCTCGTTCAACTCTTCTGTTGAAATATCTCCAGTCGCCGTTACAATATAATACTTTTTTTTGGACAACATTATAGCTGTAATAATTTCTAGCTACATCAGGATTTCGCAGCATTTTAAATAGGTCGGATATCTTCCTTATATCCGTTTGTTTTAGAGGCCTCCACTTCAATAGTTGCAGAAGTTGATCCTCTGTTATGCCATTGACGAAGGCGAAAGTTACTACCACCATTCTGGTGTGGTAGGTCCCTTCGCCAAAGAAGGCATTAACTATGAATGGAGGCACATCCCAAAACGAAAAGATATCCGACCTACTTAAAAGGCGCCTCCTAGCAGCTAATTTGTTGTCCGCAATTCGTTTTCTCGTCGCACTATCCATATAGTCATACTGTCAAGTTGATCGTTATTTACATCTATTTGCTTAATTTGCTTTTTTTCTGAGTTTGCGGACCTGTGCTGCCGATTCATTATTATTAAAAGCTTTTATTTAACTTGCACTGTATGTATGTATGTTTGTTAAGGTGGAATCTTGCTACTCAATTTTGAGGCAGATATCTTCAACCGATTGAGCTGAAATTTTGTATACGCGTCTAGTTTGGATGACAATACACGATAAGCTATGTGACGTCATTCTAAATCCAATATGGCGGATCATCCAAGATGGCGGAATGGTTATTTTTAATAAATTTCTACAATATGGGTATCAAATGAAAGGGCTTGTTGAGAGTAACTCGAAAAATAATGTGACGTCATTCTAAATCCAATATGGTGGAACATCCAAGATGGCGGAATAGTTATTTTTTATGCACTTCTACAATATGGGTATCAAATGAAAGGGCTTGTTGAGAGTAACTCGAAAAATAATGTGACGTCATTCTAAATCCAATATGGCGGAACATCCAAGATGGCGGAATAGTTATTTTGTATGGACTTCTGCAATATGGGTATCAAATGAAAGGGCTTGCCGAGAATAATTAGAAAAATATTCTGACATCACTCTTAATCCAATATGGCGGACTTTTGAAGTTTTTTATGCTTTCCTATAGTATGGGTATTAAATGAAAGGGTTCGCTGAGAATAAAAATGTAGGTTAATAACCGGCAAACGACCTTGCAACAATGATGCGTTGAATGAAATTAACAGACTCAGAAATCTAGCCAGCGATAACTAAAAAGTAAAAAATAAATTAAAAGCAAAAAAACCTTTTTTAAAAAAAGCTTTTATTTAAATCCTCTAAAAAGAAGAAAATAAAATGTTCCTTTAAAATTTTAACTATCAACTTATAGCCTCATTATACACAATTTATATGATCATAAAAGCTTGTCGCGCGATTTACTTGTGTAAATAAACTAATACCTATTTAAATGAGTAACTTAATCTGCTAAGTTTAATTTTTTTTAAATTTCAGTTTAATTAAATACTTATAGGTACTTACGCAAACCTCGCGACAAGGTTTTATGATCATATAAATTGTGTATAATGAGGCTATAAGTTGATAGTTAAAATTTTAAAGGAACATTTTATTTTCTTCTTTTTAGAGGATTTAAATAAAAGCTTTTTTTAAAAAAGGTTTTTTTGCTTTTAATTTTTTTTAACGTGATCTCTACGTCGTCTGGCTATTCTGAGATTGGAGTGGAGCCCCTGGATGCACCAGTTCTCTTACAGCCTGGACCTTTCACGGACTCGTTCTCTGTGGCACCCACTACTCGCCTGCCGACACCCACTACTCAGCTGCCGGTGCCGTGACTCTGTCCATGCATCGGAGCGTTCAGACAGGTTCGGTAACAACATAATATTTTGCTGGGCGGGCGTTTTTATTTCGCGCCCTTTCGCTCATCACCTGATTATCACCTGCTGATTCCCTAATTTGGGCTTGGAACGTCACCTGTGTGAGCGGCAGAGGCTCGAACCTAGTTTTACGATCATCCGAGCTCTGCACCATCCCACAATGTCTATGTCCAGCGTTTGTCAATCTTGCAACCTCGATCTGGGTGAAGATTGGATCGAATGCGATGGTTTTTGCGACAGGCGCTTCCACCCAACCTGCGTAAAACGAAACTCGCGCAATTCTGGCAAAGAATCTCGGAGTTTTACCTGCTCTGACTGCTGTGATATAAGACCTTGTCATGTACTGAAGGCTTTCAGACTTATGTCGTCTCAAATGGCTGACCTGCTCAACCTCCCAGCTAGCATTTCTAAAATGCAAGATAAGCTGAAGGATATTACGGACCGTTAGAACATTCTGCCTGATATATCCGATGAGCTGGGCACTGTCTCTGCTAGGGTCAACTCGCTGTCCGTTATCCTCGACGAAGTTGTATCTTCTGCTAAGACTGCTGCGGAGAACTCTTACAAGGCCATGAGGAAAGTGGACATCGTTGCGGAATCATTAGCCGACATTGGCCTGGTGCCTGATGCCACACTTTCTAAAAGTACAATCAACAATATCGCTTCTTCTCTGACGGAACTTAAGAGCTCTATTGCTGGACATTCTACTTCCTTAGCAACAACTACCTCGAAGATCTTGAAAGCCATCTCAACATTAAAGCATGCAGACGTTACCAAATCTGCCACTCAATCGGATTCGAGCTCTTCGAAGGTACCACTGACCCGGCTCAAGTCTCAGTCTTCTGCTCGATCCTCTCCTTCAGGCTCTCTCGCGGTTACTGCACAGCGGACTGCCTCGACCTCGAAAAGCTCTCCTTCCCCCAACTCTGCAGTGTCGGCGAATCCTCTGTGTACTTCCCTTTCACCAGCAGCATCACATGCTCAGCTTCCAGCGAATAGTCTAGGCAAAAATGATGCTACAAAAGCTTCCAACTTGGTGGCTGACTCACAACAGCCATCTCTCTCGCCTCCGATTTCTGCTGCGGTCGATCTTGAGGTAGTAAGGGCTCCTCCATCCCTGTTCGTTTCCCGTCTGAGCTACTCAACGACCAGCGACCATGTTGTGAAGTACATTCAATCGAAACTCGGACGCCATGGTACGGATATCTCTTGCAGGAAACTGACGAAACCCAATCTACCCGATCGTCGCACTGCTTCATTCCGCATTTTTGCCCCGGATGATGTTTTTTCTGCCATAAACTGTGATAAATTCTGGCCTGAGGGTATAATTTTCCATCCATTTACTCCTCGCACAGGCTACCCGAAAGGAAGAAATTTTACACAAGGAAGGAGCAATCAGAGACCGTCTTAGCTGAGAAGTTTCATAATAATTATAGTACTGTTTTAAATTCTAATTCTGCTGCTAGTCGTGATATTAACGTAATTTATCAAAATGTACGCGGTTTGAGGACCAAACTGGATGATCTTTCTGCGTCCATCCTTATTGATTCATGTGATATTTTCTGTCTAAGTGAGACCTGGCTCAATTCATCAGTAGCTAATGAGGAGTTTCATCTTCCTGATTATGACTTTTTCCGTACCGACCGTGATTTCACCCGCAGTTCAAAAAAGGATGGCGGTGGTGTGCTTATCGGGATAAGGTCTTCTCTTGCCCCCTCTTCTTTTTCTCTTCCTGTTGATCCTTTTCCCATAGAGTATGTCTGTGCTAAGTTCAAACTTCGTGGTAACTTATATATTTACGTGTGTTGTGTGTATGTTCCATGTAATTCTTGTTTCGAACGCTTGGAATGCTTGTACGATGGTCTTGCGGGCATTCTCAACATAACTGATCCGCATAGCTATCTAGTAATCTGTGGTGATTTTAATCTCCCTAATCTACGATGGTCGCCTTCCAGTCCCTCCGTGCTCCTATCTAATTGTATGTACTGCAAGCTCGCTGTTAAGCAACTTAATGGAATTTTGCTCTTTGCGTCAATTCAACAGTTTCTGTAACCAAAATTCCACTATATTGGACCTTGTACTCTCTAATCTTCCATCAGAGCACCTTCAGATTGAGGAAAGTCTCGGTGTTGTCCCTATTGACCCTCATCATCCGCCTTTTGAACTCAAGCTAAAATTACCTACAAATGAAAAACGTCCTTGTTCTAGTCGTAATCGTATTTATAACTTCTTTAAGTGCAATTTTGACGCGATTAATCAAGATTTTGCTAATACTGATTGGGACGCACTTCTACAGTGTAATAACTCCTGTAACGAAGCTGTTTCTAAGTTTTACTCTACTGTTGACAATGCTATTTCCAAATATGTTCCTATTCGCAATGCAGCTAAGAAGAAAAAACAACCTGTCTGGTTCACTATTGAGCTTCAAAAAGCTCTTGAAGAGAAGGAGCGACATAGATTACTGTATAAGCGATGTAAGACGCTAGATAATTACAAACTTTTCTCTAATAGTCGTGCCCGTACAAAACAGCTTTGTAAAGCTGCTTTTAAATCTTATGTGCGCGGTATGGAGGATCGATTACGCTGCAATGATACTAAACCTTTTTGGAATTATATAAAAAATTCCAGATTCAGAGATGGGTCTCCTTCTATTCTTAAACTTGGCGATGAAACTGCATCAGACCCTCAATCTGTCTGCGACATGTTTGCGAAATTTTTTAGTGGATCTTATATTGACCACGGGACTCAATCGGACTATAACTTTTTACCACCTAGTGCAATATCTATGTATTGTTTGTCATTTAGTGTTGATGAAGTACTTGACTGTATTATTAGTCTTGATTCTAAAACATCTGCTGGCCCTGACGGTATACCAACATCCATGTCTCATGCCGCATCTTCTAATTTCCATCAGCTTCCGGTTCACGGAAAAGGAAGGAGCCTAGCGGCAACCTAAACCTTTATTAGTGCTGCTGTTTCTTGTCCAAATGAAAATTCTTCAAAGACAGACTAGATTCTTCTTTTAAAATAACTGTTTATTTATTTTATATATATAAACATGAATTGTAGTTTTATTTTTATTTAACACTTTTGATACGTGTTAACCTTTCAATGACGACCATGAGAATGAGATTCCTTTTTTAATATTTGTTAACCTTCCTTAAAAAACAATCAAAATTCGCGGGCACTAGATTTCAGTTTTTACTCAGCTAAATCAAAAAGCTACTAGACTCTTATATTTCACAGTGAATTTAAGGCTTCGTCCTGTTCGAGTATTTATGATCCTTTTTTATTATTAATTAACATTATGGTACAGGGCGATACGCTACAATACTCCCCCCTCAGCGAAATCTAAAGAGTTTCAGCGATATTTAATTACTGGTTTACTAATACGACCTGCACGTGTAATCACTGGTTCCGAAGGAGGTAAAATCACAACATCATGCTCAGCTTTAAATCTTACTTTGCGTTTATTTGTACTTGTCTGATGCTCCACGATTCTATTATGATTTTTTAGTTCACAGCTTGAATGATTTAATTTTAATCTAGATGACTGATTAGAAATCTCTACTTCACTGTCTAGAAAACAAGGTTTAACTCTATCAATTGATACAAATTTTTCCTTATTTCCAATTTTTACTTTTATAATTTTATCTCCATACTTAATAACTGGATAAGGACCTTCATATGGCGGTTGCAGCGCCTTTTTAGTTGCATCAGTCCGAATAAACACGTGTGAGCAATCTTTCAAATTCTTAAAAATGAACACTGATTGAGAAGATTTCCGTGACGGGGAAACTGGATGTATCATTTTGAAATGTTTTTTTAATTGCATGACAAAATCAACTCGCGAAGATTCTTTCGTTTCTATGAAAAAATCACTAGGTAAACGTACATTATGACCGAAAACTAATTCGGCCGATGAAGCTTGAAAATCTTCTCTGAAAACGGTACGTAATCCCAGTAATATTAATGGTAAAATTTTACTCCACGCTTCTTCTTTGTAGCACATAATTGATGCTTTAAGTGTTCGATGCCATCTTTCTATTAATCCATTTGTTTGTGGATGATAAGCTGTGGTTCTATTCCTTTTAAAGCCTAAAAGTTTGCCTAGTTCTGTAAAAAGTTCCGATTCAAATTGGCGACCTTGATCCGTTACTATTATTTTGGGTACTCCGTAACGAGAAATCCATTCTTTTAATAGAGCTGCTGCTACTGTTTCCGCTTTAATATCTGTAAGAGGAATAGCTTCGGGCCATCTAGTGAATCTATCTATAATAGTAAGACAGTAGCAATGATTTTCTGAATAAGGTAACGGTCCTATGATGTCCACATGAATAATTTCGAAACGTTGTGAAACTCTAGGAAAAGATTCTAACTGACTTTTGTTGTGTCTCGAAATTTTTGCTCTTTGACATGCTATGCAATTCCTAGCCCAATTTCTAACGTCTTTATTCATAGATGTCCATATGAATTTATTTCTTACACTTCCTACTGTAATACGGATACCAGGATGAGAAAGGTTGTGCACTGCACAAAAAATATCCTTCCGGAACTGTTCTGGAATATAAGGCCTTGGTGTACCTGTGCTAATATCGCAAAAGATTCTTTTATTAGAACCTACAATAGGCAAATTTTGAAATTTCAACTTAGGATTTTGAAAAAGTAATTCAAGCTCTTTATCGTTAGTCTGAGCCTCTGAAATACCCTCAAAATCGACTGATCCTACCAATTTAATTTCCTCTAATCTTGATAAAGCGTCTGCTACGGTATTGTCTTTGCCCTTTATATGACGTATATCTGTAGTAAATTGGCTTATGAAATCCAAATGACGCAATTGGCGTGGCGAGGCTTTATCCGACTTTTGCAGAAATGCGTAAATTAACGGTTTATGATCCGTGTATAAAATAAAATCACGGCCTTCTAATAAATAACGGAAGTGTTTTATTGACGAGTATGCGGCCAGAAGTTCGCGGTCATACGTACTATATTTTTGTTGAGCGTTCGTTAATTTCACTGAAAAAAAACCAAGGGGCTGCCACACTTTATCGTTCTTTTGATGAACTGCACCACCAATTGCTGTATCTGATGCGTCAACTGTTAGAACCAACTGAGTGTTAGGTGTTGAAGATGGAAATGCTAAGAGTGTTGCTTTGCTTAATTGTGTTTTACACAACTCAAAAGCGTTCAACGCCTCTTTTGACCATTCAATTCTTCTTTTGTCATTTTTTCGACTGCCTTTTAAGTAGTCATTTAGTACGGCCTGCATAGTGGCAACACTTGGGACAAAACGTCTATAGAAATTAAATATACCCAAAAAACGTCTTAATTCCTTGACTGTTTCTGGAAGCTTATAATTTTTTATAATTTCAATTCGCTCGTCTAAGGGCTTAATTCCTTGACCTGACACTAAATGTCCCAAGAACTTAACCTCAGTCTTCGCAAAGACACACTTGCTTACATTTATCACCAATCCATATTCTCGTAATTTTTTGAAAACTTCCTTTAAATGCGTTATATGCTCTTCGAAATTTTCTGAATGTATTAATATATCGTCTATGTAGACAAAACAAAAAGGTAAGTCGCGTAATACCAAATGAATAAACCGCTGGAATGACTGAGCAGCGTTTCGTAACCCAAAAGGCATATACAAAAATTCAAATAATCCAAATGGTGTGCAAATAGCAGTTTTGGGAATATCAGAAGTTTCCATTGGAATTTGGTGGTACGCTTTTACCAAATCTAAAGTAGAAAATATATGACAACCGTGTAAGCGAAAAGTAAAATCTTGAATGTTAGGAACAGGGTAGCGGTCCGGAAGTGTACACGCATTTAATCTGCGGTAATCGCCGCAAGGTCTCCACTCGCCGTTCTTTTTACGAACCATATGTAAAGGTGAAGACCAGGAACTACTTGATGGTCGACAAATGCCTTGTTGCACTAGGAAATCAAATTCCTTTTTTGCAACAATTAGCTTGTCTGGTGCTAATCTACGCACCTTTGAAACTACCGGGGGTCCTTTAGTAACAATGTGATGTGTAACATTGTGTGAAATATTTGAACCAAATGGTTTCTCAATTGTTACATCTGAAAATTCCTGAATACTTTTTTTAATCGCTGTGTCAACATCGGCGTCAATCAAAATAGATAAAGAAGTGAAAGGACCTTTAATTACCTTAACATCCACTTTAAAACTCGTTTGTGGATCAATAAGTTGTCTTTTCCTAATATTCACTAGTAAACCGAATTCTCGCAAAAAATCTGCACCTAAAATTGGACGTTGAATTTCGGCTATAACAAACGTCCAAGTAAACTTTCGTCTAAGACCCAAGTCTAGATTAAGAGTCTTAGTTCCAAAGGTACGGATAGAAGTTGCATTCGCCGCCTGTAATTTAAAATTTCCAACATTATTTTTATTAGAAGAATTTGCTGGTATAACAGACACATCTGCACCAGTATCGATTAGATAGTGCTGCTTAGAAGATTTGTCGTATATATAAAGGCGACAACTGTGTAGGCCCATATCACTGGTCGCCGACAGTGATGGGCCTTTTAATTTGTTTGATTATTATTAACGTTGTTAATATTACTACTCATAAAATTACACGGCTTGACGCATTTATGAGCATTTATCCCGAAACGCTGGTGGTACCAACACAAATTGTTACGAGGCACTGATCTGTCTTTCCTCGATTTCGATCTAGACGAATTCCTCCTAAAATTTCTATAACGTGAAACATGTTCATTTTTAAATAAATTTGTTAATTCCATTACTTGTTTAGTCAATGATTCGATTGCTACATTATTTGAAGAAGAACTTTGAAAAGCTTTATTTGAAAGTTCTACTGCGTAAACTTCCGGACAAGAATTCACTTCGACTATTTTATCCGCACAAATTGCCAATTCATCAAGAGATCCGGAATTGCATGATAAAATAGCTTGACAATTTGTGGGTAGTCTTTGTAACCACAAAGGTTTAAGAATACTATCATTTAGCTGTTTTTTGCACAAATCACGCATCTCTCTTAGCAAATTAGACGGCTTTTTATCACCTAGAGGTAAATCACTTAACAATCTTTTGAGACGATTCGTTTCACTATCAGACAAACGAGAGATTAATGCTTCTTTAATGCTGTTATATTTTCCGTGACATGGAGGATTACAAACGATATCACTTATTAACGTCACTATATTTTCCTCCAATGAACTGAGCACAATATTGTATTTCGTTTCGTCCTTACTGACCCCACCATATGCAAACTGGGCCTCTAGCTGTAAAAACCAAAGATCCGGTCGATTTCTCCAAAATGGGGGTGGTTTAACCGTTACCGCCGAAACTCCCCTGAAATCGCCTGTATCCTGCGAAATCTCCCTGTCTTTTGTAACACTAGGATCGTCTGTATCCACAGGCATATCGACTTAAACAAAACACAAATACTCTCGGACAGCAACCTTTTTTATAAATGTATTTTCATACGATTATACGAAAAAAAAAAAATGAAAGGTTCAATTTGAAAAAATCCACTTCAATATGTCTAGTTACACTTTTGTCTAAGTTGCTGTGCAAAATTCGAACATATAGAAAGCGAAACTAAAAGGAAGGAAATTATGAAAAAAGGAATCTCTTACAGTTTTTTGTATTTTGGTTTTCAGATTATGGTCTTCTTTCTTGCTTGTTTTTATGAATTTTGATGATGAACTTCTGATAAACTTGATGGCTGATCAGTGAGGAGCCTTCGTCGGGGTCACCATTTATTGGTAATGTTTCCTATTACCAACATCCATGTCTCATGCCGCATCTTCTAATTTCCATCAGCTTCCGGTTCACGGAAAAGGAAGGAGCCTAGCGGCAACCTAAACCTTTATTAGTGCTGCTGTTTCTTGTCCAAATGAAAATTCTTCAAAGACAGACTAGATTCTTCTTTTAAAATAACTATTTATTTATTTTATATATATAAACATGAATTGTAGTTTTATTTTTATTTAACACTTTTGATACGTGTTAACCTTTCAATGACGAGCATGAGAATGAGATTCCTTTTTTAATATTTGTTAACCTTCCTTAAAAAACAATCAAAATTCGCGGGCACTAGATTTCAGTTTTTACTCAGCTAAATCAAAAAGCTACTAGACTCTTATATTTCACAGTGAATTTAAGGCTTCGTCCTGTTCGAGTATTTATGATCCTTTTTTATTATTAATTAACATTATGGTACAGGGCGATACGCTACACTATCCTCTGACAATTTTGTATAACTCATCGCTTAACGAGGGTACTTTTCCCGATGTCTGGAAACAAGCAAATGTTGTTCCTATATTTAAAAAGGACGACAAGTGTAATGCTGAGAACTACCTTCCAATCTGTTTACTAAGTTGCTTTGGAAAACTTTTTGAAAGATTGGTCCATAACCATCTTTCTAATATTTTCCGCCCCATAATCGCACCTGAGCAACACGGCTTTATCAAAGGCAAATCAACCATGAGCAACCTACTTGAGTTCCATCATTTTGTTGCGCATGCCCTCGAGGAACGTAGTCAGGTGGATACGATTTACACTGACTTTTCTAAAGCCTTCGATCATGTCTCACATGAAATTCTCTTAAATAAAATAAATAAATATGGCTTGCAGGGTCCTTTATTGTCTTGGATTTCGTCCTATTTATCTAACCGTAAATTGCGGGTTGTATTTTCCGGGTGTTCGTCATGTGAGTTTGTTCCGTCGTCTGGTGTCCCACAAGGTTCTATTCTCGGACCGCTACTCTTTTTGTTATTTATTAACGACTTGACCATGGTGATTAGTTCTGACTGTCTTTTATATGCTGACGACCTCAAAATCTTCCGAGTGATTCACTCTCAAATTGACTGTGATATTCTTCAGACCGACCTCTTCGCTCTTGAAGGCTGGTGTAATGCTAACTGTCTGTCTCTAAATGTTAATAAGTGTTTCAAAATGTCATTTACTTTAAAAAAATCACCTCTGTTGCATGTTTACACCCTTAATTCTGTGACCCTGTCAGAGGTTAGCCAGTTTAAAGACTTGGGCGTGATCTTTGATAATACGCTAAGTTTTGACAGGCATATCGATGATATCTGCAAGAGATCTTACAGGCTAGCAGGATTTATTTTACGCACTTCTGCTAATTTCCATAATTTGTCCACACCTAAACTATTATTTCTGACAATTGTTCGCAGCATTCTCGAATACTGTGCACCGGTCTGGTCACCTTATCACTATAAGAAAGTGGATAGATTGGAAGTTGTACAAAGGAAATTTACTCGCAGTCTTTTGAGTAGATTTAATATATCCTTTTCTTCCTACTCGGATAGACTTTCTATTCTTAACCTTCCATCTCTTGCTAATAGAAGACTTTATCTCGATGAGTGCACGCTCTATCGTATATATAACGGATTACTCAAAACATCACTGTTCGATGAATTGAGTCTAAGGGTGCCTACATTCAATAGCAGGAATAATAATATTTTCATGCCACCAAGAGCCTCACTAGAAATATACTTCAATTCTCCAATGGTGCGCCTTCAAAGAAACCATGACAGACTCCAAGTTGGTCCTCTGAACTGTCATTTTAGCAGATTCAAACAGATTGTCCTTGAAATGTTAAGCGATTAAGTCAGTTTTCATTTAAATTTGTATACCTTTGTCAGCTATTGTATAATTGGAAATTTTTATTTCTGTACAAAGCTTACTTAGTAAATAAATAAAGTAAATAAATAAATATCCACAAATTACCAATGACAGCAACAATGGCATGCGTTCCGAAATTTGAGGACTAAAAGAGGTGGAATGAGATATAGTTTCCACAGACATAACGTTCCACAAATATGACAGTTCCAGGGAGATGTCATCAGAGTAAGGTAAGTACACAACAAATAACAAAAATTTTTATATTTTTAGGGCTTTTTATGGTTTCAACGATGGACCAGGAGAATATAAATAGTGCTTAGTGTAGTGTAGTTCCGTTTTTATTCGGGTTTTACTCGCGAAATTAATGAAACTCGGCAGTAATAATGTGAAAATTTTTTGTCGTGAAAGCGACTTTTTTAAAAATTCAAAGTTGAATTTCTCCTAAAGTTGAGCTTTCCGATAACAAATTTTTGCATATTCGTTCGTTCTAAGCCTAGACGAACGTTCCTACCGAGTTTCATTAAAATCGGTGTGGTTGCCCTGATCTAGACTTAAGCCTCATTTTTTGTGTGACGGTAGTACATCCTCCAACTTAACATATAGGCTAATTTGTTTTCGGATAACACATAGGGTTTCAAAATGGCGGATACAAAATGGCGGCTGATTTCAGCGGATTTTAATGAAAATTTGTAAATTGTTGTTTTGAGGTAACTGATTTTGAATATTATCAACATTTAGAAATCCAAGATGGCGGATCCAACATGGCGACCAATATTTCTCGATTTCAACGGATTTTAATGAAAATTAGTTCAGTCATTATCTTGAGGTCACTGGTTTTGAATGTTATCAAAATTTACAAATCCAAGATGGCGGATCCAATATGGCGACCAATATTTCTCGATTTCAACAGACTTTAATGAAAATTAGGACAATGGTTGTTTTGAGGTCACTGATTTTGAATATAATCAAAATTTACAAATCCAAGATGGTGACGACTAAAATGTCTTGATTACAACGAATTTTAATGAAAATTAGTACAATGGTTATTCTGAAGCAACTAATTTCAAATATTATCGAAATTTACAAATCCAAGATGTCGACCAAGATTTCTCGACTTCAATGGATTTTAATGGAAATTAGTATTATAATTATTCTGAGGCCAATAATTTTGAATATTATCAAAATTTGTAAATCCAAGATGGCGGATCCAACATGATCAGAATGTCTCGATTTCGACCGATTTTGATGAAAATTGGTACAATGATTATTCTTAGGCTGCTAATTTCGAATATTATCTAGTACCGACCTTTGGAGGGGGGAGGGGGGGGCAAGCTCGTGCGGTGCCCGAGGGCGCCGGTCGATTTAGGGCGCCGGTCGATTTAGGGCGCCGGTCGATTTAGGGCGCCGGTCGATTTAGGGCGCCGGTCGATTTAGGGCTCCGGTCGATTTAGGGCGCCGGTCGATTTAGGGCGCCGGTCGATTTAGGGCGCCGGTCGATTTAGGGCGCGCGCCGGTCGATTTAAGGCGCCGGTCGATTTAGAGCGCCGGTCGATTTAGGGCGCCGGTCGATTTAGGGCGCCGGTCGATTTAGGGCGCCGATCGATTTAGGGCGCCGGTCGATTTAGGGCGCCAAATTAATTAGGAACATATTAAAATTTCTTAGAAGAATAAGTTTGTAGAACTGCAAAATTGAGTAAAAATATATGTAAGACGAAGGCAAGCGAGAGGAACATGCGTTTTGAAGCATTTTTTTTACTTCCCGAGGTATTGTTGTGTTCCTCCTTGGGGGATTGGTGTCAATTTTATGTATAAGTATCGTAAAAGCCAAACCCCCACGAACAATATTATAAATACAAGCCGTCTAGGTCCAATGATTGCTTTTTACGGCGGTATAGCCCATTTATTCTGCTCCACAGGGCGAATCTGCTAAACTATCATTTTTACGAAAAAGTGATATTCTACCGATTGTAACTGGGGAGGAATACCGTTCTTATGGTACCAAAATCATTATAGGGGCGAGAACAAAATGTTAAAGATATTTGCATTAAAATTTCTGCCATAAGAAGCAATGTAATTTCGCGCCGATTCACGGACTACATCACTACATGTGCATTTTCTACTTCGCGGCTTGTATTTATATGTATTCCATTCCAGGGGGTTTCGGTAAGAGCCGTTTTCCATTTTTTTGTGTATTTTCGAATAAATTTTTTCTTAGAAATTCGCGATGGGCGCTTTAGACATATTGTATATATTTGCCAACTGCAGCTATCACTCGTAAGCCCAGGAAAAGTTTGCCCTACTAAACGTAAAAGCCTAAGGCCGGCACTGATAGAGTTTCAGTGCAATGTAAAATCAGTTTCTGTACATAAACCTCGTTGTTAGGAAATTCGCTTTGTTTCGTTTAATAAACTCCCTGCAAAGAAATTCGAAACGAAACGAAACTATCCCTTGGCGTGTGCACACATCCCCAAAAAGCAAATAAACGAAATTATGTAAACCAAACGTTTAATTTAATTTTGCAGCCCTGGCATAAACTACAAGAAAATTTTTGAATTTTTGATTTCAGTTGAATACACACCGAAATATCATGTCCACCGCAAAAAAAAAAAGGTTGACGGCAAAAATCGGCTGGAAAATGGAAAATTTTCAAAATTTTTGGCTGAAAATTTTTTTACTTTAAGTACTTTACTTTCATATGTTTAAATTTTAAATAAAAATGATTTTTCGTATTTGAAATAAATTTTTTTAAAGAATTCGTTTTTTTATACCTTTAAGACCCATGTAACCCCTTAAGGTTTTCTATATGCAGCTTACATAAATCGGCACAATAGTCATTTCTAGTTGTAAATATTTTTGCACATATATTTTTTATAAATATACTCATACACTGAGTGCTCACTGATAGTATCCTGTTAATTTTAAATGTAACCCAATAATTTTATGAGAAAATGACAAGTAAATATTGAGACACTCGTTATTTCTATTAATTTTAATTGCCGGTGTAATTTCAACGACAGAGCAACAATAAGTGTGCGTCGTTATTCAACAAAATGTTTTGGAAAAGCTAAAAATTTATTAGTAAGCTTTCTTACATCAGGTCTTATAATGGGGCAGTTCAAACAGGTCTTACTAGAGCCCAAGGGACTATAAGAGATGGATTGCGTTGCAGTACTGCTAAAGGGTAGCTTGGTCCAGCTAAAGACCGCCCAAATTTACACAACCCAGTAGGTAAACTGTCAAAACCCCTTTAGGGTGGCATGAAAAAGTGACCTCGACGAGCTAAGGCGGCTAAGCTTGTCGCAAGACCCCTCTCGAAAGAGGATAAATGAGCGCCATGAGGGTGCTCCAGGCGAATCTACACCATGCTAAAAGGGCATCGGCCACGTTGTGCAGAACTATCCCCGAAAAACAATTAGCCCTTGCGCACATTCAGGAGCCTTGGGTTATTAGTGGCCATTCAGGACTATTTGAAATGTGCGTTTGGATATATAGGGTGTCCAGGAAATAGTGCGCCAAAATTAAGGGGATGGTAGCTTGGGTCATGACCTACCAGAATATCAAAATATGACATTAGTGAAAACCTCATCGTTTTCGAGATATTTGGGTTATTATAAGGAATAACTCACTTTAACAAGAAATATCATTTATTTATATTATCAAATATAATAATTCAAAAAGAGTTCCACCGATCCTCCCAAAATTTCAAAATAACAGAACAGAGACCTCACAGAACAAATCATTCAGATTTTTCCAACGGAAAACCCTAATATATACTATATTCTCTATCAACCTAAAACTAAAGCATTAGCATCTGGCGCCTTCGACCGGTATCCTCACCTTGCCGTGGTGAAGGAGCTTGCGTGCGTCGATGATTGACTGAGCTATGTCGACGGTAGCAATTTACTACCAGCAGGGTCACCCATGTTGAGCAGGTCAGTCCTGAGGCGTCACTAACAATGGAAGGCAATTCTTTTGGAATCTTGTCTGCAAGAGGTAACAAGCTTGTGACTGGGAATCCTTCTGCTCTAGAAGCAGCCGAGGTTAGGAAGGTCCCACTCTCATTGACGTCCGAGGTGGCGGGTCCAGGCCAAGGAGGAAGCACTCGACTGGACTCCGCTGACATAATGTCGCAAGACGGACTATAACAGATTACCACATTGACTCAATCAAAGGAAAGCTTACTCTTCGAACAGGAAAGGACCGGAAAGCAGCCCACTAGAAAGAGGGTCGCAGAGGCTGCTACCCAAGCCGTAGTTGTTCTGATTGAACCCGGTAACTCACAAAGGGGGATGTCGCAGCGACATGTCAGCTTTGTGGAGGGCCACATTTGGAAGCTATTGGGTGAGACCAAAGAGCTGCCCATGTTTGAGGGAATGGTTGTTTTTGATGGAACCTTAAAGGTTCATTGTACGAACGTGGATTCTTTCAAATGGCTGCTTGCAAATGTGGGCAAAGTCCTAGCTTGCGACGGCTTCAAATTTTCAGCTACGAAAGATAGTGACATGCCCAAGCTGGTGCGGCCGGTTATGTACATCCCTCGGCCCCCAAGGCGTGCAGGGACATAATTGCCCGACTCCGTATTCATGATATTAGATTGGACACTAATATTGTTTACTGTATTAATACAGGAACCATGCCTATGCAGGAGGCAAATCTGTGGCTTCGGCATGACTAATAACTAATTAGTAGACGATTTTCGTATCCGCTTATCTACCTCGTGATTCCATTAGCCCGCCTCCTTATAATCTAATAAGTAAGGTCTGGTTATTGGATGTGATGTCAATGTCCACTACACCATATGGTTGTCAAATTGACAACTTTCGCTCGTAGGAGTGGACAAACATACCGCTAAATTTGTAGGACAATGTCGTCATCTAATTTTAAATACACTCATTAAGCGATACCAAAAAAATCAGGTGGTTAGTAGTCAGTTTGGGCTACTCATTATTTAGACATGTTGAGGGTGGGGGACTACCGCCGTCAACCCACTTTTTTTCGTGTTTGATATTACATTATCTCTAGATTCAACTATACAAATAACTGTTAGTATTAAAATTTTTTCATTCGACATATTTAACGCCTCCGCAATTTGTTAGCTACCTCTACCGAGAATTTTCGCAGATAGAAAAGTTGGGCGTCTCGACGAAAGAAAGCTGTTCACGAAAACTTAGCCTGTTAGTAATCAACAAACAAAATGGATGGTGGAATGCGGACAGTTAGAGGTCGTTAAACACAAAACTTAAGTCCAAATTCGAAAATTCATAATTCCAAGATATCGACTTAATGATAAACTTAAAATGTGCTCTATCTAACGTTTTAGGGTTAAACGTACCTTTGCCTATGTGAAAAAAATGTATGGTATATGGCTTTGTTTCATGCTTTAAAATGTCTTCGAATTGAATACAAATTTATTCTCTTATTAGAATAGACTCTTGGTTTTGAATGAGTGACGTTTTATGCATAATACCCTTGACACACGAGTTGAAATTGAGAATTTCGAAGTTAATTTCGTTTACCCCTGACACATTGCTCTTCTCCATTTCAGTTGTCAATTAAAAATTTAAAATATCAGAGATGACTTGATTGATTTCGTTAAATCAGCAGGCAAATAACATTTCTAATATTTTGGAAACAATGCTGTTTAAGCAAAGCAAATTAAAAAAAGAAATCGTCCGGTTCAACGTTTAATCCAGCCATTTTTAGTTCGCGACTCATGATTTTAAAGACATGGGAATTTCGTTTCGATTTTCTTATAAGTGGTATGTAGTCCTTCCACTTATCTATTAAAGATGCCACTTCGCCCCAGCTCCAAATTTTTCTTTTTTTTTTGTATTACCTTTGTTTAACTTTATTAGTCAATTCCATTTTTAACAATTCGAATGTCGCGTTTCACTTTTCGGTAGAGCTGGTTAATGGGAATTAAGTAGTAAGCGCGTAAGTATAGTTTTTTAAAAAGCACTCGATTTTTCTTCTTTTGTAAGGTTACCAATTTTAAAGAACACGTATTTCTCTTTAAGATGTCTCAACATAAGCTGACAACACTTTAGCATATAATTACTGGAGCCCAACCTTGTACGATATATTAGGTATTCTTGAGGCAACTTTCCATTTGTCTCCCTGTACTTGGATTGAAAAACCCATATGTGTAAATGCAGAAAAAATGGACTCACTTAATAAGGTTGTCATTTCTAGGGGAATACTGCCGCTTGTATAACCATTTGCACATTCCAGCTGCCTTAGATCCTTTCGTAATAGTCCGGACTAAAATCCGGCAAATCTTCAGTTCTTGGCATACTCTTGCTTTTACCTTTCTCGTCCATTTATACTTTGGCTTATTCCTCTAGTTATTCCTTGTTTCCGCAGTCCTATTTTTTCCATCCTTATTTTGAGCTTTTCGATTTTAAGTGGAGTACATTATTATTATTGCTTCTTTTTAGATATCTGCACTCTCTATTCTATGGAAGACACACTGTCAAGAGAGCCGCTCCCTCACCTATCGGGGTTTTTTTTTTAACGATAAATCTCACTCAGGCTCTCAATAGCTTGGTTGGTAGCGCGACGCGACGTTGGTGGGAACTGAGGGCTAGCAGAGCTAGAGGTTATAAGTTCAATTCCTTCTAAAAATCCTGGTTTCAAAAAGTGGTATAGGGTCATTCATAAATTAAGTAACGCCAATTTTTAAAATCCACCTTGGATTTGGAAAGATTGATAATATGCGAAATTAGTAACTTCCGAATAAAATTTGTGCTACTTTTCATTAAAATTCATTGAAATCGAGAAATCTTGGACGCCATATTGGGTCCGCCTTCTTGGATTTACAAATTCTGCTAGTAGACTCGAATTAAGTATTCTCAAAATTCCCTTTACGCTAATTTTCATAAGAACCCTCGAACTTTAAAAAAAGTTAGTTGCCATGTTCGATTGAAATGAATGCCTTCAAAATTTCTTTGGTAATTTTCATCCCTTGAATATCAAAAATTGTGTTTGCCATTATTTCTACCATGTTGAATTTACAAATTATGATAGTAGATTCGAAATTAGTGGCCTCAAAACACCTTTAGATCTAATTAAGATAATCATTGTACTTATTTTCATTAAAATCCCTTCAAATCGAGAAATCTTGCTCGCCATACTGGGTCCACCATCTTGGATTTGTAAATTTTGGTAATATTCAAAATCAGTGAACTCAAAACAGTCATTGTACTAATTTCATTAAAATCCGTTGAAATCAAAATAGGTCGTCATATTGGACCCGCTATCTTGAATTTCTAAAAACAGCGGATTTGATATCAGCATTTCGCAAAACCCCTACGTACTAATTTTTATGAAAATCGCTTCAAATTTAAAATTTTCAACCGCAATCTTATATCCGCCATTTTGCAACCTTATGCACTATCCGAAAAAAATTAGCCTATATTTTAAGCTGGAATGTGTACTATCTTCGGACAAAAAATGAAAAATTTTGATGCAAGCGTTTAGTCGTGATTGAGTAACAAACAAACAAACAAGCAAACTCATTTAAATTTTTATATACAGGGGGATTTCACATAGCGTGTGCCAAAATGAGTTGAGAGGTCTCGTCTAGAAAAAAAAAAAAAAAAAAAAAAAATTTTATGACAGGGAAGGCAATCCCAACCGTTTAGGAGTTGCAAGGTCATCATCACTTTATTTTTGCCTTTTGATCTACCCAACGCAGCGACATGAAACTCACACCAAAAAACTACTGTACCAATGTCCTTTCAAAGAATGTTAACTGTGTTGATCTGCATCTTACCACTGTAGTTACAGTCACTTGAGAAATTGAAAACAATTCTTGGCAATTTTCTAAAATTCAGGTTTTCCCTAAATTTATTTCGAAATACATGTTGAATAATAATACACCTGTTTATTATTTTTATGAAAGTCCCCATCTTATTACCTTTTCGAAAGGCACAACATGTCTAGATAGAGAAAGGACATACAAATTTATCCTTAAAAAACCTTTTTTTTCAAATTAACCACAAAATGCTTTTTATTAAATTATTGTTACAGAATTTGCCTTCGCTTATAATTCACACTTGAAGTTGTGATCGGGCAGATATAGGGATTAGCTTTCGATCCCTCCTTTATGAGAGTCTATAGCAGAGAAGCCAAGCACCATACTGACGAGATCACTCATCGATTTTTTGGGCTTGTCTACTTCGGTGGACGAGTAATATTCACAACAAAAATGTCCCTACGTCCGTCTGTCTGTCCGTTAGTTACTGAATTGTGAAGGCAGATGGTGTAGTTTTGCCGGCCAGCCGCTCGGAGGGCAAAATTGTAACACTGGTGCCAGGTGTGGGGTTCCCGAAGCCCTCCTAACCGGGGGCAACCCCACAAACCCTCTAGAGTCCAGGTCGTCGATGACAGCGATCGTGCAGCCATCATCGGCAGCGGGCCGTTGCTGCAGCCGCGGTTCTCCTCTGCCGCAACGGCCGCGTTTTTCACTGCCGCAGTGACAGTTGTATTTCGCCCCCGCCTGCGCCTCCCGCGCTCTTCTCCTCTGCCACAACGGCCGCGTTTTTCAGTGAAACAGTGACGTTGTGGCAGTTGTATTTAGCCCGCGTCTATCGCGGTTGCAGCCATGCCATCGCTGCATCGTCCATGGCGTCCTGAATTCCGCATGAGGTTGCTCGGATGGAACTTCGAGCTTCTAACGAGGGAATATTGTTACAGAATTTGCCTTCCCTTATAATTCACACTTGAAGTTGTGATCGGGCAGATATAGGGATTAGTTTTCGATCCCTCTGTGAGTGTCTATGGCAGAGAAGCTAAGCGCCATACTGACGAATTCAGCTTGGCTTCTCGGATCGAAACACTCATCGATTTTTTGGGCTTGTCTACTTCGGTGGACGAGTAATATTCACAACAAAAATGTCCCTACGTCCGTCTGGCTGTCCGTTAGTCACTGAATTGTGGCGAAGGCAGATGGTGTAGTTTTGCCGGCCAGCCGCTCGGCGGGCAAAATTGTAACAAGCGAAGAAAGGGACGCTGTCCAAAACTTCAATTGGATTGGGTTGGCCCCTACGTAATTGAAGAGACCCTGACCGACGTCGTCTACAGGATCAAGGATGACAAAACGAAGAAGACCATGGTGATACATCGAGATCTTCTAGCAGAATTCAGGGAATAATGAAAAATAAGGGGACATTGCAGCAGGTAAATGAACGCGCGCATGCAAATGAGCGAATACGGAACTTAATTTTCCGAATTTTTATTTACGTTAATTATAATTTTGTTTAAGTTAATCTTAGTTTTTTTCTTTGTGCTAGTTGAATTTCTTTTAAGTTACTTTTAATTTTGTCCCTAAGATCGTCGCGGGCGGAAATGCCAACGGGTCAAGCTGGTCAATCAAATTAAATAACAAAAAGAAAACCAAAGGATCTTATCGGCTCGACGAATGAAGAAGCAGCAGCGAGCTCCTTGGACAACTCCTGACCAGTCGGAAAACTGCGTAGGGTCGCCGATCCTGACTTCCACTGAAGAGCTGAGGACAGCTCTATTTTCTAAAGGGGGAGTAGTGTTGCGGCTCTTCGTTTGAGTCTTGCAAAATAATTAGAATTATTTAGGACATAGCTTTAGTTTTAGTACAAAAACTCAACTACGCTTCATCGTGGTGAAAAGCGAAGGGGAAGGGCCGACCTGAAGTGGGACGAACCCGAAAAAGCTGCTGATCGACATCTTCCTTCCCAAACGTGACAGCAACGAGTGAAGAAGTGGAAAATCTGTGAAGAAAGAGTAAAATTGTTAGCGCGCGCAATTATTCCGTAAAAAAATAAATACCTTTAACTTCGTGAAATTACAGGGATAGTAAATGAAATCGCCCGGCAACAAAATAAGGGACGTTCGCGTTAACAGACACACCATCCGGATTCCGCCCGAAAATTAGCCCAGGTGGGTCATCCCCGCGGTAAGTACCTCTGCCTGGAAATATTAGAATTATCAAATTGCCCACGGAATTATAAAAAAAATTATTTGTCCCGTCAATTGTACCCGTTTGTGAATATTCTGGTCCACTTATCTGCGATTTACCTGTCGGTAACGATTAACCTGCCGGTGACCTCCTCGACGCCAAAAATCCATCCGTAAACTCGATGCTAAAAAACCAGCGTACCTCCGAAATTTTCACCTGCGTAGTGAGTGTAAACGATCCGGGATCAGCTGTTTCGTGGTCAGAGCATTGATCTAATTCCGCGTATCCGTGAACAGCTGATCAGCATAATCCCCCTAGCATAGGCAAGAGGAGATGAGCGAGCACTCACACACACTACGCGAGCTTCGCCCATCTTCCCCATCGAAGCATAGGCCGAAAAACACGGTGGAACATAGATCTTACCGGTGTCACGAACGACGCTACCCACACATTCACCACGATCACGTTTACATCATTGTGCACACACACCATCGAGAAGCCGACTGCCATATAAAGCCGAGCACTACACGGATACGCTGTGCACAATTCCTCGCAGAACGAAGTGTGGGTATTCCAACGTGACAGCTATTAACTGCAGGGTTCGGCAAATTCCTCGTCGGAGTTTTGTTTTGCCAAAAAAGTCTCCCTATCGACTTTTGTTCGGTACTTGGGCCAAAACAACCGCGAATTAAGGCCAAGTGTAACATTATAAACTTATTATATTATTATTATTATTTTAAATTATATAATTATATTAAATTCAAATTAACCACAATATGCTTTTTAGTAAACTATAAACTTATTATAATTAATGGTAATACATTACAAAAGCTAGTCGAAATGTCGTGCGCCATTTTCGATGCATGCCATTAACTTCCTTCTAATTCCCTGTTTAAGCTGTATGGTTGTCAGCCTCACCCGTTTTATCGTCGCTGCAGTCTCATTCCAGTTAAGTAATTCCTCTCTAGTGTTAACAGGCGTTGAATAAACTTCATCTTCCATTGTTTTCCACACGAAAAAGTCCACTCAAGTAAGGTCTGCAGATTTAGCGAACCAAGGAATCGGTCCACTTGGTACAATCCAGCGTTCAGGGCATTTTGCATTTAATATTGTCGTCACAATGCTAGCAGCATGTGCTGAGGATCCATTCTGTTTGTAAAACATTGCCCCGATTGCCCAGAGAGACGTCCTCTAGTAGATCAGCCAGTTTAAGGTACGGACACACCAAAAGCGAAGCGAGCGAAGCGGCGCGAATAATTTAAAATTTGGGAACATTCTGTCGCAGTAGACGCTTCGCTCATGTCGCGTTCTATTCGGACACTTCAATTGATTTGTACGGTACCCAAATTTTTTAAATTGTTCGCTTCGCTCGCTTCGCTTTTGGTGTGTCCGTACCTTTATTCTCAAAAAGTCCTCATTTTATTTATTAAGCTTTGGGGCACATAATGGTGTTATTAAATGGTTGCCGATTATACCAACCCAAACATTAACTCTAACTATGCTAAAATAAAGTAGCCCTTGTCCTACGTGGGTTAGTATCCAAGGAGGTATGGACGTTGTGGAGGTTTGTGGTACCATCCCTGATAATTGCGATTCACCCGTCCACAAAATTAGGTCCAGAATCCTCTGTTCTTAATGTCGCATTCCAGAACCCCACTGTAGAGCTCCAATCTTCTCTCAGAATCTCCTTCCAGTAATCCTTGAACTGGGATATGGTGATATGGTTACACTCCGTCTCGATGCATAACACTCTAAACTTTAGCTGAAGACACTACTAATCCTGTTGTGAATCATTTTTTGCTCATTTCGAGGTTTTTTCTGACGAGGGTGTTTATTTGCTGCTCAACATCGATAGAATCTTACAATGTTCCAGATCGCGATTCCCTGCTGTTGGAAGTTACAGTTCCGGTTTCTCCTAATATCCGGAAAGTCCATGAAAATACCTTTCATTGAGGTATACATCTATTGGGAATCTTCTCTAGTATTCCTGTACAGGCTCTCTCTCGTTTCTTTCTACTAGACCTTAAATGTAAATTATATCCGCTTATTCCGCAATTGTAAATTCAGCTACTTTTTAATATTTTTAGGCTAAGAACATCCATAGTTATCGATTTGTTATTCAACTATGATCTATATTTTTGCTGACTGACCCCCATTTATAACAAAATTTCCATCAGGTATTAGTAACTAACTCAAGTTAATAACGACAATAAAATAAATTACACTAACTTTTTATAGCTTTTTTGCCGCAGTAATTAAAAGTAATTACTTATGTACCCTAAACAAACAATTTCGACCATTTTTCATAGAAATTTTGTTTATTGTATGAATTTCCTAGCTGCAATGCAATAAAATAATAAGGTACCAGTCAGTTTTCCTAAGAAACAGGTTTTTCTACCAACATTTTACCTGGACATGTTGTTTTGTTGCTTTTTGGAAAGGTAAAAGAATAGGAAATTTTATAAAAACGAAAAACAGGTGTATTAATTACATGAATTTCGGAGAAAATTTAGGGAAAACCTGAATTTTAGGAAATTGGTGAACATTTTTTTCGGTTTTGCAGGTGACTGTAGCCACAGTGGTAGGAGGTAGATAAGTAGAGTTGACATTTTTGGAAAAGACACTGCGTTGAGTAGATCAAAAGATAAAAATGAACTAACGATGTGCTTGCCATGAAAATTCTGAATTTATTATTATTATATATTATTTATTTACCAACTCCCAAACGGTTGAGATTGCCCCCTCCCTGTCATACAATTTTTTGTTTGGCTAGGTGAGATATTTCACACTACTCATTTTGGCATACGCCATGTCAAACACCCTGTATATATGTAGGGATTTCCTATTTTCTGCAAAAAGTAATAAATACTATTCCAATTGTAATACATTTTATTATTTATTATAACACTAGCTGTTGCCCGGAAGTTCGTCCGCGTGGAATTCGTTTTTATCACGCACCCTTATTTTACCCGTTTTGGTTGAATTTTGAAAAATTCTTTTTTAGTTGCTGCCTACGCTATATGAGAAACATACAAAATTTCAAGATTCTCGTTATTTTTAAATGACGATAACTTTTTTCCCGACAAGCCTATATGTTGCTCCAAGCTCCGAGTTATTAATAATTTTCTTGATAACAGAACAGAAGAATTATTTGTGCAGAGCCTTTCTTTTTATTACTTATACACTTACATGTGTTAGGTTCCTTAGAATTATATGCATCAAAATATATTATGGTTATATTAATTAAAATGAATTAAAATTGTTAATTATTTGTGAATATTTTTTTTCCTTGCAGTGATATATTTAGGCAAAATGCGAATTTCTATGGCAGTCAAGCATCAATGCAATTTTCTCCCACATATGCAAAGGGCCAGTTCACGGTTTGTAATTGTAGAAGGTTTTGGTTCCGGCCTTGACCCTCAGCGCACCCAAAGAAGTTTCACTTCAAAAACTCTTAAGATATCTCAGTGCATGCCGTTGTAGTAAAATTAGTTTTACTTTGTACGGAATTCTATAAAAGCATCCTAACTCAGTAAGGAGGTCCTGGTAACAAAAAGGATAAAGTTTGGGGTGTATTTTGGATGAAAACGTCCTCATTCTATGGTTCTTTATCACACACACACACACACAAATTTTAGTAACATTATAATATACGTTTTAACTTGGAATTGGTTGGAACAATTTCCTAGAATATACCAAACTAGAGCATTTGAGAAGTGTTAAGTGTAATATATAACATCAAGGAACTGCTTGGAAAGGACGTAATATGAGGAAAAATAAAAACACTTGCAGATTTATAACTTTTATTATTTTAATTTTTAATAGGTTATAATATTGTTTTATCGTACATTGCACACATTATTGTTATTTCGTGAAACCGGACTATTTATGTAGTCTAACAATTTTCACCAATAGTTCTAAGAGTCAGATGGGACTGAAAAATCAATTATTATTATTAATAAAAATTTTTATTTAAGAATTACCATCAATATTCGTTCATAGAAGGAAGTTGTTTCTTCTGATTTTCCCTTCTTATTTTAAGGTTGGTTGACAATCGCACAGAGCAGAAATAAATTAATTCAAGAAAACTCAAAAACGAAACACCCATAAAGAGGCCTAAAAGCCCACCACAGTATGCCAAAAAATCGGTCATTCCAAAAAGTGCTGATCGTTTAATTGCAATGAAGTATTGCTCTTTAAAATATATGGCAACTCGCGACATAAGGAGGCTAAAAATATTATATTATAAGAATATGATTAAAATTATCGGGATAGAAGTTTACCCCGGATATGTATCGATATAATCATCTTCGTACGCCTTCAGTAATTTTCTTGCGTCAAAATCAGATAGAGATATTTCAAAATCATAAACTAAGGAAGTACAGGCAGGTAAGCAGTCACAGTTGGTTTTCCAGTATTTGCTTGTTTTAGAAGTTTCAATAGCCTTCTCAAATTCTTTTTCAAGAACCTCATCTTCTGCATCGTTGTAACATTTTATATCTGGGAATCCACAGATTCTAAGTCCCTCTATTTCTGTAATAAAATACAATAATATGGGATTAAACTTTAAATTCTTAATTTGTGTGTTGTGTGTTTGTATTTTTACCTGGCATAGAGTACTTTCGACAACCACATTTTTCTATGGTCATGTTTACTAAACATTCGTAGTGACAATTTTTCTGCGTATATACTTTGAAGAAACGTAGGTATCGTTCTTCACTGAAATAGCATTGTCTCCTGTGCGAAATGGAAAACATTTTATTATAAATATTTTTAATTTCATTATGGCTCGGTGCGCAATCGGTCAGTTATCGGCTTAGTTCCAGCAGCAACTTTCAGCACGACAAAAATTATTCAATCAGCTCTTTCATCATCAGATCTTTTAAAATGATAATATCAAAAAGAGGAAGAAAACCGGGAGATTTCAAAAAATTTGATGAGAAATGAATACACCACTTTATTTTTATTCCAGGAGCTATTGAAACCTAAGTTTCACTCTTTAGTACATTACGCAACTGTTATTAAAAAATCTGGTCCGCTAAAATACTTATGGAGCTTCAGATTTCAAGCTCGGCATAGGGAATTTAAAATGTATGCAAGAACTCTCGAAAAAAAACACTAAATCTAGCCATCAAAGCTCGGCTAAAATTTTATTAAATTTATTTTGTCGAATGCAGGTTTCAAAAAAGCATTCAATTCCGGAGAAATATTTGAAGATATTTTGAAAGAAAGGCCTTATTATGTATTCTTTAAACTTGTACAGAACCTTATTTTGATAAATACTATTCTTTTTGTAAAACTTTAGTATTTAGGGGAAAAATGTATAAAAGAGACTTTTATTTAATGAAAAGTTCGAAACGCCAGAGACAGTATATTATTTCTATATATGTAAAAAAATAAAAACAAATTACTATTTAAAAAACATTCTTTTATTTTCTACTACTACCACTTTGTACTGGAGAAGCTTTAAATATAGAAGGATCTTGAAATGAGAGTTTTCGGAGTGTGTGAGAATTCACAAATGTAACCCAACAACTTTTTATGTTAAGAGTGATATCGATGAATTGAACTACTTTTGAAGGTTCATGTGACAACGCTTTCTGTTTAAAATGAGCACAATTCAAGTATTGGTTTCTTATTTTCACATTTGCCATCCCCCAAATAATGATTTCCATTTTAATTCAAGTTTGAGAGGGGTTGGTGAAGCTTTCCGGTAAGCTTGAATTAAAGTTTCATATGGATCAGTTTAATCCACTTTTAAATGTTTAAATATAACTTTATACAAGAGTTTATTTTACCCTATCTACCTTTGGCTAAATATCATCTATATGTATATTATAAAAATACTTGTAGTTGCAATTAAAAGATTTAAAATTACTCTGGATTTTTTTGACTGTTGCTCTGGGTGACACTGACTCCAAAAGTAACTGATTAGATAATGTAAATATTTAGATATCAATAATTTTGCATATTGTCTTTTAACGTTCTTATAATAATATTATTTTTAATCATTTAGTTTTTTGTACATATAGGCAAAGTTTTATTTAATTTTTCATTTTTCATTTGAGAGAAGTGGGTAAAGTTCAATAAACGGGGTTCACCCCTGATTTTCCACCCTTAGAGGTGGGATATTTTCTTTTTTAAATGGGACCACCCTCTAGATAGCCTATTCAATAAAAAAAAAAAAAAAAACCGGTTGATTTGAGAACCTTTTCTTTTTTTGAAGTCGGTTAAAATTCCCGAAAACATCGACTATCTTGGTACCGCCATAACAATTTAATTGATAATACTCATTATTGATCTGTTACTCATTTTTGATAAGATAATTGTGTTACAATTATCATTTTTCAATGAAATATAAAGAAATAATGAGTTGTACCAATACGATTGTACATGAAAAACGGCAATTTTTACGATTCCATATTTAATTTGGGTCTGAAAAAAAGTATATTAAACTAGAAGGTAATTCCGGTGCCATGAACCTCGATCGAAAAACAAAAATTGAAATTTAAAAAAATGGCGGGGTTTAAAAAAAAAATTCAAATTTCGAGCGAAAATTTGATGACTTTTGGCCTGCTAAAATTATATTTTTTATTCGATCCGGAAAACTGGAGGTTTGTGGCACGGAGAAACTTGTATAAAAGAGGCTACAATAACAATAAAATCGATCAAATGATTTGTCTTCGAGTTACAACTGCAGCAAATTGAACAAATTAGTTTCGAGAAAAACGCGTTTATATTATTCATTCCTGTCTCCATACCTATTTCAAATTAGATATTTCATATAGCATAAATACGACATTCATACTGAAGGTGCTATCTTGCGTTTTAGTAAAGTCGGCACGTTGAACCCCGCTCTTCCCTATTTTATCATAAGCTTTCATTTAGCACACATTTTGAATTTAAGATCGAGGTCCAGAAAACAGGCGGATTTTAGCTCGATTGTTCCGGTCACTCTTTATAATTTTCGTACCGAAATTCTATGAAATTAACGATACATTGTAAATTTGCTTCACCGCTGCACCGAAACAACGAAAACATTATAAAAAGTGAACGGAACTAAACTACTGACATGCACTTGAAATTAGTTCCGTTTTTGATAGTAAGAATTCCCCGGGAATTTTGAAACCTTACGGTTTCCGTCCTCTTCTTAATTCAAACTGACAATTGTTAACGAGGAAGACATAAGCCTACTAGAGAATTTGCTAAACAGTGGCGGCTCGTGATGTCCTCGACAGAGGAGGCAGAGAATTAAAAAATGTATATTAGTTTGCGACCCAAGTTCACTTATCAATATTTCAATATTTTTTCGATACTCAAAAGGACCACATCTGTTAAAATAAATGATCTTAGCCTATTCCTTTTTTAAAACTTTTTATTTTTTTGAAAGCGCAAAAACTTTTTCGACGCAACCGGATGTAACAAAAATCATTCAAACACATGGGCGTACCCACAGTGAGGCAGGGTGGGGCACTTGCCTGACTCGAAGCTAGAAATTTACTTATATTACAAAATTAGTATACCTACTTATGATGATTTGTAAGGAAATCTGGAGATCTGGAGATCAATTTTTGATGTCACTTACAAAATTTCGAATGTGAAAGATGTATTCTCGCATTCGAAAACAAAAAAATCTATGGTATGACTGTTCAAAGATGAAAATTTTTGAGATTTTGAATGCGAAAATACATATTTCACATTCGAAATATTGTAAGCGACATTGAAAAATAAAATTTAACTAATGAGCAAAGTGAACTGCCTGCTCTGAATTAGGTAGATATTTTTTTACTATGTTGTGGGTTGCGCGTTTAATTAGAAAAAGCAACAATATTTTTTGTCATAACAACAATATTTTTTGTTATAATACCTATTTGTGATCAAATGTTATTCTCCAATACATTTTATTTCAGCACTGTTAGATAACAGATTATATTTTTAAGTAATCGTTTTCGAATACTTTGATCACTTAGTTTTTAACGCAAGTCTAACTTATATTACCTACTAACCACATTATTTGATCATTCATTAAACCTAACAATTTTATAGTTTTAGGGTTCCGTGGCCAAATGGCAAAAACAGAACCCTTATAATTTCGTCTTGTCCGTCTGTCTGCTTCTATATCACAGCTGTTTTACTCGGAGACTATTGAAGCTTTACAAATGAAAATTAGAAGTTAGGTGTAGCCTGTGGCCTATAAACTGCTATGCAATAGTGCAGAAAAATTACGAAAAAAAAAAAAAAATAAATAAAGGTGGCACTCCATATACATATGACTGAGGAATAAAAACATTCAATGGACATAAGTGTGTGGAGTATCATTGGCTAGCTCTTCAAAAGTGAAATAGTGATTTTTGAATGACTTTTTGTAGGCCGACATTTTTGAGATATGCGTTGTAAAGTCGTAAAAAGTGTAACTTTTAAACTAAAGGATTTGATAGTTCTGAAAAAAAAAAAAAATGAGGAAGTAGAACATTACATACACTTTCAAGAAAATTATTTGAATGACTTACGCTTACTTACTTACTTAGGGGAGACTGGCCTAAAATGAAACACCTTAAGCTAAAGTGCGTATAATTTTTTATTTTTCAACAAAACGTAAAATATTTTTCGACAAAAACAAACATAAACATAAAATACATACACTGTATAAAAGTAAATATAAAATAAGTCTTTCTTTCCTGTGTAAATATGACTTCTAAAAAGGCCTCAAAGTATCACACGTACCCAAATGGTGTGGGTAAAATGACATAGTATATAGATTTAGTAACGATATTTGATTTTTATTTGCACACGTCACAGACAAAGTGTGAAGCTCTTTTAGATAAGCCTGCACATTCATTCTGTGTCCATTTCTTGCACAAGATGCATTTAATCTACTTTTCACCAGAGCTAGATCTGCATCAAAATCTGTATCTTATATAAGTAAAGCCAGGACGAATGATCACGTCGAAGAAAAACTGTGAGTTTTTGGAGTGACTTATATTATAATTGAGTGTTAAGCATAAGCGTAAGTATATTTAACTGTTTGAAAAAGTGAAACTGAAAAAACAAACTTAACCGTGTCTATTCATTGATCTTGTGGGTAAATTGAAATAGTATGTCATTTTACCCTCAAACGTAGCATTTTGTTTTTTTGTAAAAAAAAATATTTCCAACGAACAAGAAAATAACACTTACACTCATACAACCCCTACCAAGAACTGAGCTGATGTCATAAGTTCTTCTCAAGCTCTCCCAGTTTTTTTATACCAACACTTTGATTTCTCTGATAATAATATATTATAGATGACTGAAAATAGGTTTTTAACTACTACTCTAATAAATACAAAGGGATCTCACTAAAATTTTTACAGCAGCGTTGGTCGATACGCCTGCTTCTCGATTCAGGACTCACTTCATATTCTCCTCACGCCACCCGACAACGAGAATATCAAATGCGAGGTGAGGTGACAACGACAGTGAGGCTTGTCACTGAAGTGAGATCACTATTCAACCTCCATCCTTGCATCATCATTATCTTTCACCAGCCGTAAATCGGCTCAACGTCACAGCCGCAGATCGGGTCAACTTAACTTTTTCCAACCGCAAATTGGCTCGGCAATTCTTATTTCAATTCAACGGCCTAACATTTTTAAACACCTATCTTCAATCAACGCTTCGTTAACCCTGGCAGAGGAGTAGTGTGAGGGTGTGTGACGTGCGTTGCTTTTTGGGAATTCCTGAGAAGCTGTCGTCGTTTTTGAAAAAAACGGGGAGACGAGGCTAGTTTTGTTTATTATTATTATACATGTATTATTCAAAAATCTAAAATGTTGCTATTAAGATCTAGAAATTTGTTTAATAATTTCTAAATGATATTTAAATTAAAAAAAAAAAAAAAAAAATTATTTTTATGGAAATTATTCTTCATAATTAAAGGATTTTGGACCAAATATTGAGTGTGCAAAAGTGGACAAGTGGACTTTTCCGACATTAATGTAATTTGTTCTCAATATTTAAATCAAGTATAAAGCTATAAGTGTAAATAACAATATTCTTTCATTTCCATCATCCTTACCGTTCCTTGGTAATAAATATTTAAAAGCAAAAGTGGAATCATGTATATTGTATATTCAGTAGTGGTAAATCTAATGTAACTCAGCATCAAACCGTAGTTTTCATTGAAGAAAAACAGAAGTATGAACGGAACGGAACATCCTGCGTATGACGCGAACAAAATATTTACTGTACAAACAATAATTTAATAAAGCACATATCAACAAAAATTAAAATTGAATTAATTATCTTATATAGTATAAAGTTGGGTACTTACTGCTCTGGTTTGTAATATCTCAAATTATCCATAGTTGTTTGTAAGTTAGGTTTAATTTTTATCAAAATAACTTGCTGAAATGGAACCCGAACAAATTGACGTGCTGCTTGTGGAGCATCATCTGGTGCTTGTACGTAAATCTGGAAATTTTACAATGTTTTCGTTATATAATATATTCATATATGGTATATGGTAAGGTAGTGCTGTTAACTGTTATTTTGTATTATTTTTCAATTACAATTTCTCTCTTTACCGCACAACCTAAATGATGATAGATTAAATTATTAAAAATTTTTAAGATACAATATGTCGACATGGAGGAACGATGGAAATGTATAATAGGTTTATTCTTTATAATTGGTACTGTTTTGCTGTGAATATGAAGTAACAATTAACGTATCGGGCTTACGCCAAGTCGATGTTTCTGTTTCTGACGAGCTGGAATTGCTTTGCATGGCTATGACATTTCAGCAAAGGAAAACATATCTTGTTGTCGCTTACATTCCGCCCAGGCCACCAACTGCAACTTACGAGTATCTAGCTGCCAGTATTGACTCGATTGTTTGCACTATGGATCTTCACGACGAACATGTAGCTTATTTCGTCCTATGAAGGCTGTGTTACACCTTGTTTTACCAACGCCTCACAACATGCATCTTCATCGATGAATTAATCTTTTCTGGTCTGACGCAAACTTGAGAGGTTACAAACGATAGAAGATAGTGGTCGGTTTCTGGACTTAATTTTTTCAACAGATCCTAGGTGCACAACTGTTAAGCATTGCTTGACCCACATTGTCGCTGAGACGGTGCACCATCCTGCTCTTCAAGATATTTTAACATCGGATACCTTCTTTTCGAACTGTGCAATTCCTGCAGAGCTTTGTTACAATTTTAAAAAGGCTGGTTGTTCTGTTCTCAATCAACGACTCTTGATTTCTGACTGGAGCACTGTTCTTCAAGAGTGTGACGTTGACGTATCTGTAAACTCTTTTTACACCATATTCGCCAAATGCTTTTTGCGTTTTGTTCCAGTTACTAAGTTTCGCGGCTCACAAAATAATTCGCTTTGGTCAAACAACGCTTGGAAGAAATTTTGCGTCTCAAAGGATGATACGTATTATGCGTCTTGCTTCTTTTCGTGTCTGAGCTTGAGTTGGAGATCTCCGCTGGGTGCCTTTCCTGAATTGACGTCTGATGTGAAGATGCTTAATGCTTTTTGGTATTTTATATACGGATAAAAATTTTTCTCAGGGGTAAATTCTATAGTATATCGTCGTTGCGCGTGCAATACCGCGTAACAACAAAAACCGAAAAAAATGGAATATTTCGCCTACGGATTCTTAACATGGTTTCGCACCTTATAGATCTCAAAGAATTTAAATTAGCTTATAAGAAACCTCATTTTTGACATAGAAACAATACCGCGTTACACCTGCTTGCTTAGAGTTGGCGGCAAGTTTTTTCTTTCTCCTGTAAAATCGTGAAAACGCAGATACGCGGTATTGCACGCGCAACGACGATATGCCTCTGCCGAGGCTTTGGATTCTGCCAATTTTTAATTTATTAATTTGCATGGAATCCTGCTGGTTTGAGGTTATCTGCGCTTCCGCCTTTTTCTCATATTGTTTCAGTATCGGCACGATCCCTTTCGCAGCGAGGACTCGAATCATCTTTTTGATCAGCTGCTTGTTTTCGTCAGGATTTTGTCGCGGCTGTCCAGCGCTTGTCATCGTTATATATATGGATTCATGCAAAGTTTGCTCTGAACGAATTCCTGATGAGAAAGTCATATGCTTCGGCGTTTGTCATCACCAAGGTAAGCTCTGATGGACATATAGCGAGCGATGAGTGAACCAACATTAAACGTTGTCACGTTTTCAGATTTATTAATGCTTTTGCTCACAGAATGTATACTGAGCAATCTTTAATCGCCAGCAAAGTAAATTCTATTACAGCCAATTGTGCTGGCCTTCAACTTTTTGCAGATGACTTAGGCTCATTTCATGACAAAATCGACAAATTGCTGGATGCAAATACGCTTATTAACACAACTACTTCTTCGATTCTTTCTGTGTTTCACTCTGTCCCTAGTAGACTCTCCATCACCTCAGCTTCTATAGACTTGCATGATTCTCCTACTGAGCACTGTCTGTCCAGTGGAAAGGAACCTGGACCAGCTTCATTTGCACTAGATGATATCAGGCGAGATATCAAGCATATTAAATCGGACGTCGTATCGTCGCATACATCTATAAATAAAAGTACAGATCTCGTAAGCTCCATTGCCTCTGATGTCAAGACACTTGTCTCCCGCAGTGTTGAGATTATACCCCAAGCTTGTTCTGTAGTTGCTGATGACACTTGCGTAACGACTTAATAGAGTCAAACTTACTTCCAACTAGTCCCTCGTCAATTAAGGATGCTCCTCCTGCAAAAAGACAGCGGCGGAATAGTAATCGTGGACAAAAGAGGAGTAAAACTTTATCACTTCAAGGAGCTTCGGCGTCTCCAATGGTCTTGCCTGCTATTTCTGAGGGTGTGATTGTTTCGCCAACGTTATCGTTCACTTCGTCTGTTAATAATTCAGCCTTAACATCCTGTGTTGCGACGGAGTGTTTTGCCCAGGCAGGTATCGTTTTTCTGAGGTCTGCTAAACGTCCTCGCTCAATTTTTGTGTCAAGAGTGCACCCCGACACAACTGAGTCTGAGATTGTTGATCTCATCTCATCGCGCACGGGCGCTGCGCGTGAGTTGATTTCATGTAGGAAGCTGACTGATCGACGGACACATCTCTCGTATACCGCCTCCTTTAAAGTTTTTGTCTCTGAGGCCTTATTTGAAGCCACTGTATTCGCTGATATTTGGCCAACTGGATCTATTGTGCGAGAGTTTACTATTAGAGAATGTTCGGCTAGATCTTATGCAAAAAACTCATCAGCGACATATCCCTTTATTACTCAAACGTAACTGGCCTACGGACAAAAATGTCTCGACACTTCATTGATCACATCTGCATCTTCTTTCGGAAGCCGCTACGTACGGCAGGCATTTAGTTGGCAGCACATTGTATCGCAGGTGTCTCGCCTTTTAGTTAATACTCTCCAGTCCATGTATAGGGAGGATTGTGACTGCCAGCCTGTGCTAGCCATTTGCCCGACCACGAATTCTCCAACAACGCGTTTTTCTCGTTTATCTGTTTAGTAGTCATTTCGTGCACCATGGCGAGCCTCAAAATATTTAATTTGGGGCTCTCAGAGCAGGCCAGGAATTCTCTCATAACATCAGTTTCTTCTAGGTTAGCGATCCGCCTACTCAGAATACCTGGTATACGTTGTGAGAAGCAGAAGATTCCTAGTCCTCTGTCTTTTTGTGCCATGTATAGCACTGCGTTGCTGCAATGCTGTGGGAGGTGCAGTATATTCTTTATCGACCGCCGTATTTTCCTATCTGCTTCGCATAGCATCTTCATTTTTACTGCTGGATGCTGCAGCGCCTCTATGTTTTTCGGGATCAGGAAGCAGGAGATAATCCTAAACTTCTGCTGCGGTTTCAGCGGGGCCCTCCTTACCCGTTTCAGCTGCTCTTCCAGGTTCCCCAAACTGGCGTCCGATCCGGTCGACCCGTACTTCATGCCCAAATATTTGAAAGTGTCGCTAATGCTCACTTGGGGTCTGTTATCGTCATTTATTCTGAAGCATGGTTCCGATATGACTGCTATCTTTTTCTTACTCGGAACCGTCTTAACACACAGGGCAGTACATTTTCCAACATTTAGGTTTATGCCTCGGTTGTCGAAGAACTTCTGGCATCTTCCTAACAAGATCTGTGCATCCACAAACGACTCCGCTGTGAGCACGAGATCGTCTGCATAGGCCAGGCAGGTGATGTTGGCCCCACCAATTTGTATACCCGGTAGTACATTTAGCTCCGATACCAGCTCATCCATAAAAAGATTGAATATCGCTGGGGACATTGGGTCTCCCTGCCTAACTCCTCTCCTAATGCTAATCTCGCCAATGTCCTGCGAGTTACAATTGATTGTGGATGTCAGACCCTGGTAACCATCCATGATGTATCCCTGCGTTCTGCTCTCAATCCCTTTCCGCTTCATGGCCCGCTCTATGGAGTGACGCGATATATTATAGAAGGCCTACTCTAAGTCTAGAGTAATTATTGAGAAGGGCTTCCCTAGTCTTCTCCTGTGTTTGATGATTGTCTGTATTGTAATATTGTTCGCCAGACAACCATCAATTCTCGTGAAGCCCCTCTGTGCCCCATGTATCTCTACCTCCGATAGTCTCTTGTTCAGTATTTTGTGGAGCATTCTCAGAAGTATCGAAGATATGGTTAGAGGCCTACAATTCTTTACCTCCTTTAGGCCTACATCAGTCTTAGGGATGAGTATCATTCTGTTCCACCTCAGATACTCCGGTGTATTTTGTAGGAACAGCATAGCATTAAAGAGAATAATCAGTCTCCTCAGACCAATCTTCTTCGCGTCAGCCCTTTTAATCCCGTCGGGATCTGGGGAGTCCGAGATCATGTTTTTCCACGCCCATTCAACTTCATCTATATAACCTTCCTGTATAAATTATGATGGGTTCCACTTTGATTTTCGATGGGATGATTGTCTTCCGCGGATTGAGTTTCTAAAATCCTCCTGTATTCTGAGGGTATGGTGTCAGCGTCGGGGCTTTCCTGGACCGCGTCGAATTCTCTACCACTTAGTAGGCATCTTGCATAATGTTTTATGTCTTTTCTGTACATGTTTTGCGAGGCCTGATAGTTTCTTGCTCGCTGATCTCTAACCGTTCACGCAGGGGTCGAGCGCGCTGCCGGTCTACAATTTGCTTGCGAGCGTCTCTGTCTCCCATACTTCTCAGTTATGTTCACCCATCTGTTTAGCGATTCTCTGGCGTCGTCCGAGCGGTTACATACTTTCGTGATGATCTCCCTATCATTCGCACTATCAGTATTTTCCTTTAAGTAACTCTCTACCGGATCGTTCTCGCCGATCTCGTTACTGTACTCTTGTTGTTGTCCCATTCCATCCGTTTATTACTCAAACGTAACTGGCCTACGGACAAAAATGTCTCGACACTTCATTGATCACATCTGCGTCTTCTTTCGGAAGCCGCTACGTATGACAGGCAGCACATTGTATCGCAAGTGTATTGCCTTTATGTAATCCTCCCCAGTCCATGTATAGGGAGGAATGTGGCTGCCAGCCTGTGGTAGCCCGTTGCCCGACCACGAATTCTCCAACTCTAACGCATTTTTCTCTTTTATCTCTTTAAGTAGTCATTTCGTGCCCCATGGCGAGCCTCAGAATAATTAATTTGGGGCTCTCAGAGCAGGCCAGGACCTCTCTCATAACATCAGTTTCCTCTAGGTTAGCGATCCGCCTACTCAGAATACCTGGTAGACGTTTTGAGAAACAGAAGATTCCTAGTCCTCCATCTTTTTGCGCCATGTATAGCACTGCGTTGCTGCAATGCTGTGAGAGGTGCAGTATATTCTTTATCGACCGCCGTATTTTCCTATCTGCTTCACATTGCATCATAGCTGGATGCTGCAGCGCCTCTATGTTCTTCGGGATCAGGAAGCAGGAGATAACCCTAAACTTCCGCTGCGGTTTCAGCGGGGCCCTCCTTACCCGTTTCAGCTCCTCTTCCGGGTTCCCCAAACTGGCGTCCGATCCGGTCGACCCGTACCTCATGCCGAAATATTTGAAAGTGTCGCTAATGCTCACTTGGGGTATGTTATCGTCATTTATTCTGAAGCATGGTTCCGATATGACTGCTATCTTTTTCTTACTCGGAACCGTCTTAACACGCAGGGCAGTACATTTTCCAACATTAGGTTGTCGAAGAACTTCTGGCATCTTCCTAGCAAGATCTGTGCATCCACAAACGACTCCGCTGTGAGCACGAGATCGTCTGCATAGGCCAGGCAGGTGATGTTGGCCCCACCAATTTGTATACCCGGTAGTCCATTTAGCTCCGATACCAGCTCATCCATAAAAAGATTGAATATCGCTGGGGACATTGGGTCTCCCTGCCTAACTCCTCTCCTAATGCTAATCTCGCCAATGTCCTGCGAGTTACAATTGATTGTGGATGTCAGACCCTGGTAACCATCCATGATGTATCCCTGCGTTCAGCTGTCAATCCCTTTCCGCTTCATGGCCCGCTCTATGGAGTGATGCGATATATTATAGAAGGCCTACTCTAAGTCTAGAGTAAGTATTGAAAAGGGCTTCCCTAGTCTTCTCCTGTGTTTGATGATTGTCTGTATTGTAATATTGTTCGCCAGACAACCATCAATTCTCGTGAAGCCCCTCTGTGCCCCATGTATCTCTACCTCCGATAGTCTCTTGTTCAGTATTTTGTGGAGCATTCTCAGAAGTATCGAAGATATGGTTAGAGGCCTACAATTCTTTACCTCCTTTAGGCCTACATCAGTCTTAGGGATGAGTGTCATTCTGTTCCTCCTCAGACACTCCGGTGTATGTTGTAGGAACAGCATAGCATTACAGAGAATAATCAGTCTCCTCAGACCAATCTTCTTCGCGTCAGCCCTTTTAATCCCGTCGGGACCTGCGGAGTCCGAGATCATGTTTTTCCACGCCCATTCAACTTCATCTATATAACCTTCCTGTATAAATTATGATGGGTTCCACTTTGATTTTCGATGGGATGATTGTCTTCCGCGGATTGAGTTTCTAAAATCCTCCTGTATTCTGAGAGTATGGTGTCAGCATCGGGGCTTTCCTGGACCGCGTCGAATTCTCTACCACTTAGTAGGCATCTTGCATAATGTTTTATGTTCTTTCTGTACATGTTTTGCGAGGCCTGATAGTTTCTTGCTCGCTGTTCTCTAACCGTTCACGCAGGAGTCGAGCGCGCTGCTGGTCTACAATTTGCTTGCGAGCGTCTCTGTCTCCCATACTTCTCAGTTATGTTCACCCATCTGTCTAGCGATTCTCTGGCGTCGTCCGAGCGGTTACATACTTTCGTGATGATCTCCCTATCATTCGCACTATCAGTATTTTCCTTTAAGTAACTCTCTACCGGATCGTTCTCGCCGATCTCGTTACTGTACTCTTGTTGTTGTCCCATTCCATCCGTTTATTACTCAAACGTAATTGGCCTACGGACAAAAATGTCTCGACACTTCATTGATCACATCTGCGTCTTCTTTCGGAAGCCGCTACGTATGACAGGCAGCACATTGTATCGCAAGTGTATTGCCTTTATGTAATCCTCCCCAGTCCATGTATAGGGAGGATTGTGACTGCCAGCCTGTGGTAGCCCGTTGCCCGACCACGAATTCTCCAACTCTAACGCATTTTTCTCTTTTATCTGTTTAGCAGTCATTTCGTGCCCCATGGCGAGCCTCAGAATAATTAATTTGGGGCTCTCAGCGTAGGCCAGGACTTCTCTCATAACATCAGTTTCCTCTAGGTTAGCGATCCGCCTACTCAGAATACCTGGTGGACGTTGTGAGAAGCAGAAGATTCCTAGTCCTCCATCTTTTTGCGCCATGTATAGCACTGCGTTGCTGCAATGCTGTGGGAGGTGCAGTATATTCTTTATCGACCGCCGTATTTTCCTACCTGCTTCACATAGCATCTTCATTTTTACTGCTGGATGCTGCAGCGCCGCTATGTTTTTCGGGATCAGGAAGCAGGAGATAATCCTAAACTTCTGCTGCGGTTTCAGCGGGGCCCTCCTTACCCGTTTCAGCTCCTCTTCCAGGTTCCCCAAACTGGCGTTCGATCCGGTCGACCCGTACCTCATGCCCAAATATTTGAAAGTGTTGCTAATGCTCACTTGGGGTATGTTATCGTCATTTATTCTGAAGCATGGTTCCGATATGACTGCTATCTTTTTCTTACTCGGAACCGTCTTAACACACAGGGCAGTACATTTTCCAACATTTAGTTTTATGCCTCGGTTGTCGAAGAACAAGATCTGTGCATCCACAAACGACTCCGCTGTGAGCACGAGATCGTCTGCATAGGCAAGGCTGGTGATGTTGTCCCCACCAATTTGTATACCCGGTAGTCCATTTAGCTCCGATACCAGCTCATCCATAAAAAGATTGAATATCGCTGGGGACATTGGGTCTTCCTGCCTAATTCCTCTCCTAATGCTAATCTCGCCAATGTACTGCGAGTTACAATTGATTGTGGGTGTCAGACCCTGGTAACCATCTAAGTTAACACCAGCTCAGCACTCAGCCCATGCACCCTATCAACGTGACAGCCTCACTCAACATCACGGGCCCCATCAACGTGACCGGACGGGTCACACGAAATTCTGCTGACCTAATGTTGCACCTGCCCAACTGACACCGAGTCACCTGCGCAGGCCACCTGCAGTTTTAGCGTAAACAAGTATATCGGATGTCAAGAATATTATCATTATAACTTAAATCAGATTAGAATAAATTTGGTCTTCAACCAGAACGGGTCCTTTCTTTAAGTGGAAATTATATTTTTTTATCATACAACTTTTAAAAGTTGTTAACTTCCATGATGTATCCCTGCGTTCTGCTGTCAATCCCTTTCCGCTTCATTGCCCGCTCTATGGAGTGATGCGATATATTATAGAGGGCCTACTCAAAGTCTAGAGTAATAATTGAGAAGGGCTTCCCTAGTCTTCTCCTGTGTTTGATGATTGTCTGTATTGTAATATTGTTCGCCAGACAACCATCAATTCTCGTGAAGCCCCTCTGTGCCCCATGTATCTCTACCTCCGATAGTCTCTTGTTCAGTATTTTGTGGAGCATTCTCAGAAGTATCGAAGATATGGTTAGAGGCCTACAATTCTTTACCTCCTTTAGGCCTACATCAGTCTTAGGGATGAGTGTCATTCTGTTCCTCCTCAGACACTCCGATGTATGTTGTAGGAACAGCATAGCATTAAAGAGAATAATCAGTCTCCTCAGACCAATCTTCTTCGCGCCAGCCCTTTTAATCCCGTCGGGACCTGGGGAGTCCGAGATCATGTTTTTCCACGCCCATTCAACTTCATCTATATAACCTTCCTGTATAAATTATGATGGGTTCCACTTTGATCTCCGATGGGATGATTGTCTTCCGCGGATTGAGTTTCTAAAATCCTCCTGTATTCTGAGAGTATGGTGTCAGCGTCGGGGCTTTCCTGGACCGCGTCGAATTCTCTACCACTTAGTGGGCATCTTGCATAATGTTTTATGTTCTTTCTCGCTGTTCTCTAACCGTTCACGCAGGGGTCGAGCGCGCTGCCGGTCTACAATTTGCTTGCGAGCGCCTCTGTCTCCCATACTTCTCAGTTATGTTCACACAACTGTCTAGCGATTCTCTGGCGTCGTCCGATCGGCTACATACTTTCGTGATGATCTCCCTATCATTCGCACTTTCAGTATTTTCCAGTAGCTCCTTTAAGTAACTCTCTACTGGATCGTTCTCGCCGATCTCGTTACTGTACTCTTGTTGTTGTCCCATTCCGTCCGTTATAGCCGCTGCCACCTCGGTAGCCCGAAGCCTGGCAGTTTCCACCTTCTCTTGGAATCGTTGGGATTTTAGTCGGCCTCTGATCGCCTCCCTGCTTCTATTGTCAGTGCTGCCTGGGATTTATACTTTCCGCCGTATATGTCACGAGGTGCCGAGTCTTGGTCTCTCAGTAGTAGGCGTGGTCGCAATGTTTTGGCTATCGTTAGTCAGCAGAGCGGTCTGTTCAGACGCATTCCTATTCCGGCAGTACCTCCTTTGATGTTGCAGTAGGCTTGCCCGCGTTCTATACGTCTTGCCGCAACCGCAAATGAAAGCTTTCTCTTCGTGTCGTGCAGGCATATCGGCAGTGTGTTTCGTCTCGCATGCCTTAGGGTACTGGGTCCGTAAGCACCACCTTCTGAACGTTTAAGGGATTTTACTCCCGGCACGCATCGACTCCCGATCAGAGAGTTCTAGGTCCTTAAATTAAATTAATATACTAAATTGTTATACTAAGCGCGTTGAGAATGTCAAATCGAACATTAAAAGGCTCCAAATATATTAGTTCTATGTTCGTCAGTGTTTAAAAGATGGCTCCCGCACATCAGTATATATAGTAGTTCACGAATAAGTTAACATGACGTCACTAAATAAATTAATAATATATTCGTCAGTGTTCATAAAAATAGTTTATCGTCATCAAATCAACAATATATAGTTCAATAAATTAACACGACGGCACCAATAAACTAATCTAATGATCTTTAAGGCCACCGTCATAGTTCGGCAGACGGCACTAAAATCATCAATATAATAATGATGTGTCTCTATCATAGTAATATAGTAGTGGTGTGTGCAATAAGTAAATATGTCATCACCAGCTAATTTAATCATGTGCTTGTCAATGTTCTTGAAGTAATTCAATCTCGATAAAATCAGTTATCCCATATTTTACATAATTTCAATAATTCCGGCCATGTTGGGGCTAATTAAAGTATAATCTTGTTAGAAATAATGTCGCATCTAATAGTTCCCTAATTTATTCTTTCCGTTCCGTTCCGCTTTCGTAACGTTTTTTCGGACGTGTTGCACAACATATCTGGTGTCCCTCGGGGTAGTCATCTTTGTCCACTATTATTTATTATTTACAATAACGATATCTCTTTAATACTGTACTGGCTCACTCTAAGATTCTATGTTATGCTGACGACGCGAACATTTTACGTATAATAACCAGTGTACTTGACTGTCATCTTTTAAACTCTGACCTGAATGCATTCCAGAAATGGTGTACTATTAATCAAGTCCCCTTAAACGTTTCTAAATGTACTTGCATATCTTTTTCATGTAAAAAGTATCCGTTGCATTACAACTTTACGACGCTCTCTTAAGGCCTTACATACGTCTAGCAGCGCAAAAAGTGGAAAAGTGGAAAGAAAAAATTTTTTTAGTAGGAATAAAAATAGAAATTAAGAAAAATAAATAGTACACATTGTTTATTGGTATTTAAGCTTTATAAAAAAATTTATTCCACTTTAGTTTTACAAAAATTACTATATAAATAATCACGTGATCCACAACACCATGAAAAAAAAGGTGCTCCACGGTCGACATAATATCTCCAGTAAATGTTAATCGATTTGCAAAATTTAAAAAAAGTCTAATAAAATAGAATTATAATTATGGTCTGTCGAGCCGGATTTTTGAATTTCAAAAAATTTAGCAATTTATGGCAGTTTCAAAAAATTATGTGTTTTACATCATAAATTTTACAATTTAATTATTTTTATAAAATTGTTAAATCAAAATATCAAAAATCCGGCTCCACACACTATAAAGAAAACGATTTCGCATATTCAAAAAAAATTGCATCAAACAAATTTTAAAATCTGTATGAGTTATCATGTCGACCGTGGCGGAAAAATTAGTTTCGAGAAAAACACGTTTAAAGTTTTAAATGCGTTTTGCTCGAAGTCGCGCGCAGCTAAAGCAAGAACTTAATGCATTTTTTGATTTGTCAAAGGGAAATTTACTACAACCAATTTACTGGAATTTTCTAATTACTGCATTTCAAATACTGAAAAGGGTAAACAGGTAGACTGTATTTTTACAGATTTCAACAAGGCTTTTGACAGAATTAATCACCGTGTTATACTCTATAAACTCAGCCTTCTTGGAGTTCCATCTCTTTTTATTCGCTCTTACTTGTCGCAGAGGTTGCAACGTGTTATATTTCGAGGCTTTCTGTCCAGGAAAATATTTAATATGTTGGGCATACGTCAGGGTAGTTACCTGGGTCCTCTCTTATTCATCATATTCATTAATGATGTGCCAATGTTTTTGTCGAATTTGAAGATTCTCTGTTATGCTGAATTCGCCAAGATTTTTCGGGTTATATCCAGCGATCAGAATTGTATTCTTTTAAATTCTGACATTGATGTTTTTCATTGGCATGTGCCTAACTGCTTGCCATTAAACATTGACAAATACACATATATGTGTTTTTGACGTAAAAACAATATCACCAATTTTAATTATACCATTGACAAATGCTTGCTGCACTGACTCGAAAAACGAAAGATCTTGGGGTCTGGTTAAAAGGCTGTTTTTTCGTTTGAGGATCATATTTATGCCATTGTTCGTAAAGCGGGTGCTACCCTTGGCTTTATCGAGCGTTGGTCTAAGGAATTCAACGATCCTTATATTACTCGCACTCTCTTCTATACATTTGTAAGACCAATACTTGAGTATGCGAGCCTCGTTTGGTCTTCATCTCTTATGACACACATTAACCGTGTTGATGCAGTACAACGAAGATTTCTTAGGTTTGCTCTTCGAAACCTTCTTTGGTGCGACCCACTTATTCTGTCTCTTTACAGGGTGACAAATATGTTCGGTTACAAAAGTTTAGAAGAAGTTGTCACGTTAATTGTAGTTAAAAAAGGAACATTAGCTTATTCATTGGAAGCTCTAATGTCATCTAAGTGTGTGTAAGCTTTTTTTAGATTGTTTAGGTACAGAAGTCGATCAGGAGAGTCATGTCGAATTTACGAGATATTATAGTTGAAAAATTTTTAAGCGGTATATCGCGAGGAGACATTTTTCGTCAAGTGAGACATTTGGGTGTAAACCGCATGTACGTGTATCGTACCGTAAAGCGATATAACGAAACGTGGTCTAATGAAAACAGAAAAAAAACCGGGCGAAAAAGATCAGTTAGGACGACAGCAATGATAAAAACAGTTCGTGAACGAGTTAGGCGAAATTGTGAAAGATCTGCTAGAAAAATGGCGGAAAATCTTAATTTAAACAGAGAAACTTTACGAAAAGTTTTACGTGAAGATTTACAACTAAAAGCTTTTAAAAAAACACATGTGCACCGCCTAACGCAGGCGCTACAAATAAAAAGGAAAGAAAGAAGTGCATCGCTGCTCTCTTGGCACGCAGGAGATGATATCATATTTTCCGACGAAAAACTCTTCGTTTTGCAGGACGTTTTTAATAAACAAAATGATCGACTGTGGGCTGTTTCTGTAGACGATATTCCCACTGTAAGACGACATGTACCCAGGTATCAAAATTCCACCTCTGTAATGGTGTGGGGTGCAATATGTAAACGAGGTACCTTGCCGATAGTGTTTATTGACAAAGGTGCAAAAATCAATGCTAAGTACTATTTGGAAGAAGTTTTGCAGAAAGCCTTATTACCGTCTACACAAAAAATGTATGGAGAGGACTATTATTGCTTTCAACTCCTGTGCTCCTGCTCATACTGCTCTTATAGTTCAAAACTGGTGCAGGGACAATTTAACAGATTTTATCCCAAAAGATGAATGGCCTCCCAGCTCACCCGATTTGAATCCGTTGGATTTCTAAATTTGGGGTTATATGTTACTAAAACTCAAGGATTACAAATATAATGATTTGGATGGGTTTAAAGCGGCGATAAATAATGTTTGGCAAAATATTCCAACACACATCGTGCGTGCTGCTTGTGAGGCATTCGAAAAACGTCTTTCATTAGTTGTTAAGGCAAAAGGGAAATATATTGAATGAAATTTATTTAACTTACTGTTTATGATTTCTTACTTTAAAAATGCGAATAATTTTTTTATTTTGTTGAAAAGTTTTCATTAAATAAAAGATTTATTTTGTAAAAATATATATTTGTCACCCTGTATATGGACCGGCTTAAATTGATCTCTTTGCAATCCCTTGAGCAACGCCGAAATAACGCTAAAATAGTGTTTGCCTTTGATTGTGTGTCAGGAAACGTTAATTCCCTAAATTTCTTTCTCTCTCTTTGACATCTTTATTTCGGTTCGCTCAACTAGACATACTAATTTCTTCCGCATGCCTCTTCATAACACAAATTACGGATTGAACGAAGTTATTAAGACAATTACCATGTTTCCATGCACAGGGTTGAGTTTTCGTTGAGTTAAGAAAATGTCCGCTAAACCTGAACTGTTTCCATGAGCAACTTGGAGTTGAGTTGACAAAATAAACTGGAATGACATTTGAAGCTAACCCCAACTCAACCCGACTAGTTTCGTGGAGTTAACTTGGATTTAACGAAACTCAACTCAACCTGAGTTTCCATCAACTCGAGTTGAACGCTGCATGGAAACACGGTAAATGTCACGCTCCTTCAATGCCTACTTTCAACACATTGATTTTCACCTATCCAGAAATACAATTAAAAGTCAGCTTCGTTCAAATTGATATTTTTTCTTTCGATATGCTATGTAGTAATCAGTTTATTGATGAAATCGAAATAAATAATCAAATAAATAAAAAAATGTCTAAAACTCTTGTTTTGACCATATTTGAAAAATCTTTAAAATATAACTGATTATTATAAATCTAAATTCAAAGTTAAACCTTGAGATATTACGTCGAAATACGAAAGGTCTTAAAAATGTTCGAAATATGCCTCGAAATTCAAATTTTTGACCAAACCCTTCAAATGAAGATCATAATAGATACACGCTCATGAAACACTTGTTCGCAAGGAGGTTTAGAAAAAGCTATAGACATTATTGGTATTTGATATTTTCTAGAATACAATTCTGGCTTTGATTTGAGCCATGTTACAAGCTGCAACGATCATAGGCATATCTTTCTTAATTTTGTATTTTTGTTAGGTCAGTTGGAAAATCACGATGGTTTATTGAGACTATTATCCACGTAGCTAAAAGGCTCAGTAAGTGCACGATTACGAAAAAAGCCAGAAATACCCGATCGAAATATCGTCGCCAGGAGAAGTGTAGTCAATTTTATATTTGCAAAGTGTTCAAAATGTTACACTTTTTCTAAGTTTTAATTGGAATAGGAACAGCTTTTTCAACTTTCGTACAAGCTCAATGTTCATTATTTCATGGCTACTTTTTTACAAATATATACCGCACTAATAATCTGTCTCAATCTATCACTAGTGACTCCTGCCCTTATGGCAATATTGAAGGGATTTGTTTTCCACATGAATAGTTTAATTGAGGCTGGACGAAGTTATAAAAATGGGCAGCCATAGAAATTTTAGAATATTTCGCAGTTTGGATCTCAGGAGGATATACAGTGACTCACAGAACTGATCACGCTTTTCTAAAGAACACAAATCGTGACCAATTCTTAAATAACAGATGCATCTGAAAAAACTCTTTTCTGTACTTTTTGGTATTTACACAGGCATACTAAAGTTCAGAAACAAGGATCTGGTATTTAGTATTCATTTTCACAAAATAATATAAATAATTTCAATTTTAATTTATCCAATTTAAATGTATCCAACTTTTGCTTCAGTGACGGTCTGTATGCGTCTTGGTATATTATCAAGAAAGTTTGTACATGTTTCGGAGGAAAAACTTAAGATCAGACGACTACAGACGCCACAAAAGCGTTACTAAATTTCTTTCTAAAAGTCATTTCTTTGTGATTTTGGCCTCTTTGTGAGTAGCGGCTTCTTTATTTTTGAACTACTTCTTAAACATGTTTTGCGAACCGTCTCCTTTGAAATGTTAATATGCTCATCCCTGACTAGTTCAGTAAAGTTCAGGGGCATTTTGAAATTGAAAGCGTCGTAAATCGAGTAAGATCTTCCGCTCTCAGGCCGGAGACAAAATATTTCTTCCATCTCCCTTATTTTTGTCTGTATTTCCATATTTTTCCGAATCTTACTCATAGCACCTAACGACATACCAACTGACTTTGAAATTGCACGGTATGAAACACCTTCATTAATTATGTTCTCTATTAAGTGCACACGTTGCTGGTCTATAGGTTTATTGGTAGACCCCATCATAAAATTAATAAATTACCACTATATAACACTCAAAAATTCATATTACAATGTTTTACCATGAAAACGAAATAAACCTTAAGACTATTAACTGTCTGAGTTACTCATAGGGATCAAAACGCCTTTAACCTTCTGATCGTGTTTGGGGCGTACAGCGCCCGATGCAGAATTCAACTTAAAAAAATATATATGGTACATACATACTTAATCCATTATTTCTTGTCTAATATAGGCCAAAATGAGAATAAGATTACCAAAAAAAACCTATAATTCTTAACTTTATTGAATTTATTCGTTGAATTTCATTGAACAACAGCTAATTTCCTTATAAAATGCACCACGGGCGCTGTACGCCCCAAACACGGAAATATGCATTCTCTTAATAAATTATACAGTGCAACCTCGATATAACAAAGCTAAAGGGAATTAGAAAATATTCGTTAAACAAAGTAATTTGTTACAATAAGCTTTGTTATATAGAGGTTAGGTTGGTCTAGGATTCGTTTTAACAAGATAAGAAATGAAAACACACACAGAATCACAGTGCTCAGCTTAGCACAAGCACATTTCGCCTTTAAGGGGACATTCTCTTTCGAAATTGAAGAAAAAAGCACTTTTTAAAAATTTTATTATGAAAAAACTATTATATTTACTGACAAAATTTCTTTTGGACATTGTTCAACTGTGTCTTAAGAATATAAAAAAAATTTTTTTTTTCATTTTTAGTTTCCCTTGGCTCCTGTAGAGGGCGTCGTCCAAAAGTGACGTTTAATACGGTAGGACAATTTGTGGACCTCCTGTAACAGATTTTTGAAAAATTCAAAATGGATTCTATTCTTGAGACTCTAAACTAAGGGATATGCCTCTAAAACTCATACTTTTTCATATTTTGAAGTTTTCATATGTATATTTCAGAAAAATGCGAAAAAAAAGCAATTTTGTTTTGGGGTAAGTTACCCCCGTAAAAAAAGGGGTTTTTTGTTGTTAAATTTTAGAGGCATATCCTCTAGTATTTTCAATAAGTAATCGAATGCTCTTTGGTTTTTTAAAATCGGTCAAGTAGATTCGGAGAAAACCGTCCTACCAGTTTGAAAAAGGTAGTTTCGAGAAAAACGCGTTTAAAGATTTTTTACCATAATTTTATTGAATAGAAACCGGTGTTTACTCATGGGTGAGCGCTCTTACAAATATAGCTGTAACTTTTTTTCTATTACGAATTTCTTGATGAAATTTTAGGAGGGAACTTTTGAAAGTATATAGAATCCAAATATGTAAAAATCTCAAAATCGATTTTTTGAAAATTTCGAAAGAGAATGTCCCCTTAAGAATCCCCTTGCACCCACAGCACAGGGCTCATTACAGCGATACAGATTTGTATCCAGCTGTGTGGAATTCATATTTGAATTGGAAGTTTGGATATTTTAAAGGAGGGTTCGGTCTGTAGGCCGAACCTCCTCCCGCCACCGCGAAAAATTACCTTTTTTATTTTGTATCTTAATTTTGATTCGTCCGTCATGAGTTTTCGTGAATCTGATAGTTCCCGATTTATTCTTAAATCGGAAGGAATTTTTTACCGTCCATACTTGAGGCCATGGGATGTGGAGCCGCCATGTCACTTCTTTTTTTGGAGGAACTAGTGGAGGACATGTGGCCGTGGTTTCGATTGAGGGTCTCATCCTTCTTAACTTCGACCTGGGCTCGCTGTCGGTTGGTGGCCTGGAAGCGGCTGTTGGGATCCTTATTGGTGCAGTGGGTTTTCGGAGGGGAGCATTCACTGTATTTTTAAGCGCCATTTCAGCCACTCGTGCCTCGAATGGCCTTTTGCAAGACTTCGGCGGTGTTGCTGGCTCGGGATGATGTCTGGTGCTCCTCATCGTTGCGCCGCTGGTGCAAGAGCTGACAGTGTTTGTACTGGTGGTGCTAGAGCTGGCCGTTGTTGAACTGTAGTGCTGCATTTTGTGGAACTAGAGCTGCTAGAAAAGATCCTGGAGGCTCTCTTAATGGTTCGTTTCTTGGGTGGAATCTTGAAGATGATGTCTGGTGCTCCTCATCGTTGCGCCGCTGGTGCAAGAGCTGACAGTGTTTGTACTGGTGGTGCTAGAGCTGGCCGTTGTAGAACTGTAGTGCTGCATTTCGTGGAACTAGAGCTGGTAGAAAAGATCCTGGAGGCTCTCTTAGTGGTTCGTTTCTTGGGTGGAATCTTGAAGAATATTGATTTGTCCTTGTCTGTGACGATTTATATATCCTTTGTATCGGTATTATCGTATGATTTGAAGTTGCCTAACGTTTAAATTGTCAGAGCTTCTTGAGTTATTGGTAACTTACATAGTTTAGCTATTGGCCGAGTGAGGGAGGTAGTTGAGGTTTGAATTTCTGCTACTCGGGTTTTACCATCTGCTCCATGATGGATTTTCATTATGCGACCTAGAGGCTATCAGGATTTTTGAATGGCAATCGGACTTCATACTGTCCATTTTTACGGCGTTTACGTGTCCTTTCCTACATTTCTTCGCATTGTAGATCTTCTTGACTGATTTTAGTTGTTGTGCGAATTTCCTCAGTTTCCCAGTATTTACGAAGTTGTTTGTCAAGTTTTCCCAGTGTTGGATCCATCAATGATGTAAACACCTTTGTGTCTGCGTTAGTGCATTTGGTATTGATTGGTCCAAGTAAGATCCAACCTAATATTGTGAGCTGTGCGAGAGGTAAATCCTTAGAGCTTTTAACCACACCAATTTCTAAAATTTCTCCGTAAATGACAGCTCCAAGCGAAGATCGATTGGATCTGGTTCTAAGAATTTTGATTGTGCTACAGTTAAATTTTCCGTGTAGCTTAGGCATGATGTGTCGATTCGTTTTTCCGATACCGAACCTGTTATGCTTTTTAATACTAAAGCTTTGACGTTGGTTTGAAATTTTGAATGTACGGATCGTATATTAAATAATACTTGTAAGTTCGTATGTGCCGTACGTGTTTTACCCAATCCTATAACTTGTATGGCGTTGGACATTTTTTTAGGTTTTAATTTTTTACATGCTCTTTCTGTTATCCAGAATCTAATAATGCTCGTAATGTTATATTTTTAAACATTACTAAGGCTGTGGAGAGTATGGCCCTTTTAAGGTTAGTAGAGACGAAATTTTGAGTTTCTCAATTTTGTGTATTTGTTTCTCCTTGCACTGAGGAGTTCGAAGGCGATGTATTGTTTTCGTTTATTTTGGGAGTTTTTCCCTTTGCATTTTCTTAATGTAAAAGGGTGTTATGTTTGCCCCTACATTTAAGAAATTTGTATTAACTACGACAATCGTCAAGTTTATGATTATGCTTAAGGCAATTTGTACGGAGTTTGCGTTGCTTAGCAAACTCTAAGCGTTATGCAACATTCCATTTTTTAAAGAATGAACTATTTTATATTGTATGATTTTGCTTGTTGCACTTTGTACATGTTTCGGTGAGGAAGTTTTGTGTTCCTTTTTTTTGTATTACTTGAGCTGTCTGTCGTTTTTTTAAGGGGACTGTCCGATTTTTTTTTTCGCTTAATCAATAGTTTATACTTTTAAAAATAACTTGTAAAAATTTGGAACCGATATCTTGGGCGGTTCAAAAGTTACAGGTCATTTAAGAGGCGTGCCTCCCGTCGCGCGGCCGTCTGAGTCGATGAGCCGGAGAGCAGATGCGAGCTATGAAACGCGTGTGAATAGCGTTCGGATTTGTGGCCTTGAATTGATGAATGAAATATAAGGAGGTAGGTATTTTTGATGTTTCTTTGTTAACACGCTTTTATTAGCTTCACTTGTAACTAACTATGTACAGTGGTGGAAATTCCTATAAAACCACTGCTATTTTCTTAAGTTATTTGTGAAAAGCGTAACAAAAGTAATAAAGCTTATTACTTCAATATTAGTTAGGATTTATTTTTAACATTGTATAACAAAACCTGATTCTTATTAATAATATAAGAAATAAACCACCAATTTATGAAAATTTTGTAAGAATTCAGTGGAAATTCGTATAAAACCAGCATAAATTTAAGTAAAAAAACTGGAAAAAATAGTAGGGGAGACCGGGTACAAAAGTAACATGGGTACGAAAGTAACATAGCATCTCCTAACTCACACAGACCCAACACAAAGTTTACTGATATGCAGTTAGGAGCGTGTATCAATTCCTCTTCCACTTGAACAGTCACTCGTGTACATCGGCCCCGGACACACGTTCTACAGGAGTGTTTTTGTTTTTTGCGGCTCAAAGTAAGTTTTTTGTATTTTAGTATTTTAGTATTTATTGATAGTATATACTGAGATGTAATTTTAAAACTGCACAAATTTGTTCTCAACTAAATAATCTGTGAGCAACAGTGTTCAAGTTTGGTTTTCTATTTTGCGTTTTAAGGTTATGATCATTTCATTTCGAAAAGCATGGTTGGGGATAAAAGTAACAGTGCAGACCGGGGTCAAAAGTAACATGTTACTTTCGACCCCGGAATATTTTTGAGCTTGTATGATTTGAAGAGTATTTTGTTTTGTTGTTTTTAGTATGCCTCGATTCAGAAAAAGAAAAACGAATAGGGGAACAACGGATACGGAGATATATAAACAAGCGGCAGAAGAACACATAAATAATAATATGAGCGTTAGAGGCGCAGCAAAAAAATTCAATGTTTGCCATGTAACTCTCTCAAGATACATTAAAAAAATTCGTTCTGGAGATTTAACTGCAAAAGTAGGCTATCGAAGTGTGAAACGAGTTTTTTCTGACGAGGAGGAAGCTAGTCTTGAAGAATATCTCATAAATTCTTCAAATATCTACTATGGACTTACTCCTAAGGATGTACGAAAGTTGGCGTGTGAGTTGGCTGTCGAATATAAGAAAACATTTCCGGAGACATGGCATAGCACACAATTAGCAGGTGTAGAATGGTTTTCGTCATTTTTGAAAAGACATCCATCTTTATCCTTGCGAACTCCTCAAGCGACAAGTTTAGCTCGTGCGACAAGTTTTAACGAAAATAACGTAAATAAGTTTTACGATAATCTGCAAAGTGTATTTGAACGATACAGATTCACTCCAAAAGATATTTGGAATGTTGATGAGACAGGAGTGACCACAGTTCAAAGACCTAATCGAATTATTGCTAAAAGGGGCATTAAGCAAGTTGGAGCACTAACATCAGCAGAGCGTGGTAGATTAGTGACTGTGGCAATTGCGATTAACGCTCAAGGAGATCACACCCCACCTTTTTTTGTATTCCCATTGAAAAGATTTCAAGACCACATTATTCGAGATGGCCCAGTTGGATCAGCGGGTTCTGGAAACGCTAGTGGGTGGATGCAAGAAGATGAATTTTTACTTTTTTTACAACACTTTAAAAACCAAGCCAGACCATCACTCGAGCAAAAATGCCTTCTTTTACTAGACAATCATTCGTCCCATATATCGATTAAGAGCCTTAATTTTTGCAAGGAAAGTGGTATAGTTTTGTTGTCCTTTCCACCTCACTGCACTCATAAACTCCAGCCGCTCGATCGTGCCGTGTTTGGAGCTTTTAAAAAGATGATCAATGTTGCTTCAGACAATTGGATGCGCAACAATCCTGGCAAAACTATGACAATCCACAATATTCCCAGCATTGTAAAAGAAGCCTATCCCACATCAATAACAGCCTCAAATGCTATTGCCGGATTCCAGTGTACAGGAATAAGTCCATTCAATAGAAATATCTTTACGGAACTTGATTTTGCGCCATCCTTCGTAACAGATCGACCAGCAGCATCCTGCAATGAAGTAAACCAACCTCGTCAACTTTCTCCAGTACCTGGGCCTAGTGGATTGCAAGGAAATGACCCTCTTTCTTCAGATCCTGAACGTAGTGAAGTACAAAGATCCATCCCGTCTACGCCAGAACAAGGTCCAGGACCCAGTGGTTTGCAATCAACCAATTACACAGGTCAACAACAAAAAATTTTTGGAGCGAACCAGAAGTGAGACCCATGAATTCCTATGTTTTTTGGGGTGCTGAAACCGAATACAACCTTAAAAATTGTCCAAACATCTACGATTCCCTCCCAGCCACCCCCTATAAGGGGTGGGGTGGGTTAAAAATTCCTTTTAATGAAAAATTGAGATGCATACGGATTTATATGTTTTTTGGGGTGCTGAAACCAAATATGATCTTAAAATATTTCCAAACATCCCTAATTTCACCCTAACCACCCCCTCTGAGGGGTGACGGGGGGTCAAAAATTCCTTTTAATGAAAAATTGAGATGCATATGGATTCATATGTTTTCTGGGGTGCTGAAACCGACAAGATCTTAAAATATTTCCAAACATCCCAAATCCACCCTAACCACCCCCTCTGAGGGGGGACGGGGGGTCAAAATTACCTTTTAATGAAAAATTAAGATACATATGGATTCATATGTTTTTTGGGGTGCTGAAACCGAATATGATCTTAAAATATTTCCAAACATCCCTAATTTCACCCTAACCACCCCCTCTGAGGGGGGACGGGGGGTCAAAATTACCTTTTAATGAAAAATTGAGATACATATGGATTCATATGTTTTTTGGGGTGCTGAAACCGAATATGATCTTAAAATATTTCCAAACATCCCTAATTTCACCCTAACCACCCCCTCTGAGGGGGGACGGGGGGTCAAAATTACCTTTTAATGAAAAATTGAGATACATATGGATTCATATGTTTTTTGGGGTGCTGAAACCGAATATGATCTTAAAATATTTCCAAACATCCCTAATTTCACCCTAACCACCCCCTCTGAGGGGGAACGGGGGGGTCAAAATTACCTTTTAATGAAAAATTGAGATACATATGAATCCATATGCATCTCAATCTTTCATTAAAAGGAATTTTTAACCCACCCCACCCCTTATAGGGGGTGGCTGGGGTGAAATTAGGGATTTTTGGAAATATTTTAAGATCATATTCGGTTTCAGCACCCCAGAAAACATATGAATCCATATGCATCTCAAATTTTCATTAAAAGGAAATTTTATCCCACCCCACCCCTTATAGGGGGTGGCTGGAGTGAAATTAGGGATGTTTGGAAATATTTTAAGATCATATTCGGTTTCAGCACCCCAAAAAACATATGAATCCATATGTATCTCAATTTTTCATTAAAAGGTAATTTTGACCCCCCGTCCCCCCTCAGAGGGGGTGGTTAGGGTGAAATTAGGGATGTTTTGAAATATTTTAAGATCATATTCGGTTTCAGCACCCCAAAAAACATATGAATCCATATGCATCTCAATGTTTCATCAAAAGGTAATTTTGACCCCCCGTCACCCCTCAGAGGGGGTGGTTAGGGTGAAATTAGGGATGTTTGGAAATATTTTAAGATCATATTTGGTTTCAGCACCCCAAAAAACATATAAATCCGTATGCATCTCAATTTTTCATTAAAAGGAATTTTTAACCCACCCCACCCCTTATAGGGGGTGGCTGGGAGGGAATCGTAGATGTTTGGACAATTTTTAAGGTTGTATTCGGTTTCAGCACCCCAAAAAACATAGGAATTCATGGGTCTCACTTCTGGTTCGCTCCAAAAATTTTTTTTTGTTGACCTGTGTTATTGTAGTCAATCCGGACTACCAGCGTTCTCACCAGAGAGTATTCGGCCTTTTCCTCGAGCTGGACCAAGGCAAGAAACTACCAAAGGAAGGAAGAAGAGAAAATCCGCAATCTTGACGGACACGCCAGAAAAATTAGCCCTAGAACAGGAATATAACAGAAATAATAAGGTAAAAAGAACAATTTTCATCAAAAAAACTGGAGATAAAAGAAAAGGCAAAGGTAAAGACAAGCGAACAGCGAAAAAGCGAACAGAATCAGAGGATGATGACTGTTTCTGTTTGGTGTGTTGCGAAACTTTTAATCAAAGCCACGCCGGCGAAAAATGGGTCCAATGCTTGACATGCAAAAGCTGGTCTCATGAAGAGTGTACAAAGGGTGACACAAACTATTATATTTGTCACGATTGTGTTTCAGAATAATTAAGAGTATGACTGTAATTTAACCAAAGTTTTTTTTTACTGTTTTGTTTTTTTTTTACTGTTTTGTTTTACACTGCGTTTTGTCCAAAAAGAGTAAAGATTACATAAAAGCTCCACGCTTTCTTTCATAATAAATCATAGTAAACATTCAATAAAGATGATTACCTACTTATAACCATTTCGCATAGGTAATTATTTATCGTTCATCACGAACTGAAATTGTTTATGTTTACCTGCGATCTAATGAAGATTTGGCAAAGGGAAAACTCTTGAGTCATCAAACTAAATGTCCGAATTATTTTGTAATTTTGAGTGCGTGCTAAATGCGTGTTTTTTAGTTTTTTAAATTATTATTTTTTTCATCTTTTCGTTAGGAGGGGATTTGGGGGACCATAGGAATGCATTAGAACGGTAAAATATTTAGTTCAAACGTGGCGTCAGAGCGTGCAGTGCTCGCGTTTAGGCGTGTTTTTGACATCAAATTTTCATAAAAAAATGTTTAGAGACGTTAAAAGTTCGCGTGCAGAAGGGACAGGAACAGCTCCCGATCGCCGATATAAAAAACGGAAATCATTTCCCGTTTCAAGTGAACTGGAAACGGAATACACGTCTACATCGGCACAAAAATTGGCTGCTTTACAAAACACTATTTCTACGCTGCTCTCGAAAATGCACACAACGCTTGTCTCAGCGTCTTTGCTTCTGTAATGAGACATGCTAGTAAACAAGAAAAAAAAAAAAACTAACTGATGAGGATAAAGATGGAGATGGAAAATTTACTGTTTCTGGAGATGGTTCATGGAGGAAAAGGGGTCACACGTCTAATTTTGGCGTTATGACATTGATCGGCAACACATCAAACAAATTTCTTGATTTAATTCTAAAATCGCGTTACTGTCACGGATGCAAAAGTATGGAATCAAAAAAGGGCACCGTAGAATATGATATTTGGATGGACAATCATGAACCAGAGTGCGCACTGACTCACAATGGAAGTTCGGGTAAAATGGAGCCTGACGGTGTTCTCGAGATGTTTCAGCGCGCCGTTGAAATGCATAGTGCAAATTATGACAGGTACATCGGAGATGGAGATGTAAAAATAATGAATGCGTTGAAAGCTCATTTCCCGAATGTTGTGAAGGCCGAATGTATCAATCACGTGGGAAAGCGAATGGGTTCGCAATTACGCGGCGTTTTGAAAAAAGCAAAAAAAGGCGACCAGTTAGGTGGAGCTGGTCCTGGCAAACTTACAGGAAACATGATAACGGAAATTTCGGTTTACTATGGAGTGGCGATTAGACGCAATCTTCATTCTGCTGAGGCAATGAAAAAAGAAATTTGGGCAATATATTACTACAAAATATCGACCGATGAGAATCCGCAACACCAAAACTGTCCTGAGGGCCCCCAATCATGGTGCAAATGGAGATGCGCTGAAGCTGCGAATGCGCTGTCTACGTTTCACCACACCAAACCACCCTTGGATCCTAAAGTTCAAGCAGCCATTTATCCGGTTTTCGAAAAACTGACGGAGGATGATTTGTTGGAAAAATGTGAGGGAGGGTACACGCAAAGTAATAATGAAAGCTTCAATCCGACGATCTGGCAAATCGCACGAAAGTCCCAATTTTGCGGGTCGAAAGTCATTGAAATAGCGGCTTGCACAGCAGCTTGCATTTTCAATGAGGGGTTCAATCCCGTTTTAAAAATGATGGAAATCATGGGAATTAAAATTGGAGAACAGGCGCAATTGTTCGCGACCAACAGAGACGAGGGCCGGCTGCAGGACGCCGAACGCAGCCTGGAGTACAACTCGCAGGAGCCGCGAAGCGCGAGGAAAAAGGCGAAAAAGCAACAGGAAGAAGAATTTGAAAGTGAGGAAGGGATTTTGTATGGTCCTGGGATCGATGTTTAGACGTTAGTAAAAAAAATCCCGACTAAAGTCCACTTTCTTCGTGAGAAAATTCACTTTTTTCTAGCCAAAATGCACTTTAAACTTTGACAGTGAATTTCTCCGTTCGTCGGAATTGATGGCGGTTGCGCTAATTAAAAGAAAACGGCTCATGATTTTATCTTGAAACTTGGCACACTGATTATTATAATATATACGCCCGTTGTGGTAGAATCACATTTTTTATTTAATTTTTTTTTTTTCAAAGTTATTGCCAAAAAACTAAAAAAAAAATTACGAAAAAACGACCTTTTTTTTCAAGTGTCCGCCATTTTGTATTTTTTTTCCATTTTAAAAACTGTCCCTATCACAATGGGCTAAATAGTGTAAATTTTTACTAAATTTATGAATTTTTCATTTTAGTTCACCTGAGGCAAAAAGACTCGCGCAACCAGCGGACGGAGCGGCAAACTTTGAAGAGCTGGAGGGGGTGGGGGGGGGGGGGTTCCCGGTTCCAGAGTGACTCAACAAAATTCTCTAATGTAGTCGAAGGATCAATAAAATGTTAAAAAAAAAATCGTCGTCATACCTTCAGTAGTTTTCTTGAAAAAAAATCATTAAAATGACCTATTTTTTGGCTTAAAAAATCGGACAGTCCCCTTAATTGTCAGTTTTATTACCTTGCTCCTCTTGCCAAGCCCAGCGTGTTCTAGCTGGTAGTTTCTCTTCGAGAATATCAACAATTATAGTGTCCCAATTGTCTGTGTTGATACCTAGATATCTAAGTTCGTGCAAACTTTCTTCTGTTTGATCTAGAAGATTCCTAATGGCTTTTGAATCTTCATATTTAATATTAGGATGCGTTCTTAGCAATTGGACATGCGTTTTGGCCAACACTCTTTAGTTGTTGTACCGCTTGTCCAGAAGATCCCAAGCCTTTTGATAATTGTGTTCTGTGATTTCGAACTGTCGTATTAGGCGTTCAGCTTCACCAGTAACACTAGTTTTTAAGTAGTGCAATTTGCACTTTAGATAATGTTGGATCCTTGTGGACCAACGATTTGAATAGGTCGTGAAATGACCTCTAGTTTTTATAGCTTCCATCGAATTAAGGGATGGAGACTTTTGCTAATTTTAAATCAGACCTTTGCTGATGTGTTCTGCCTAGAACACCTGACTCTTCCATTTCAGGATTTTTGCGTTCATCTTTAAGTTCTGAAGTTCAACACCCTTGAGAGTAGGATGGTTGAATTTTCTAGAGCATTATACCATGGACAGATTGCAATGAAATTTAGAATTTTGAGCGTTCTCAATTTCAAAATTATCATATTGCCTTGCAATTAAAATGAAAATTCAAACGAATATTCCATCGAAAAACATGTTGACATTTTAATTTCAAAGCAATATGATTATTGTGAAATTTAGAAAGCTCGAAATTCTAAATTTCGTTGCAGTCTGTCAGGGGTATTACATTTTGTAACTGGGATCCCGGTAAATGTGAATTTTCGTAATAGATTCATGCATCCGCCATACGCATCAATCTCGAATTAACAGACTACTTATCCACAAACACAAAAGGCCACTTCACTGCTTGTAATTGTAAAAGATTTTGGCCTGACATAGAACCTTCGACATTATGAAACTTTGCAACTGATTTTGGGTTCTTGATTTCCTTTGAGTTGAATTTAAATTCAAAAATATTACATAATTTCTTTAAAAAGGCGGAAAAACTTCGAGTGAATTAGAAACAGAACTTCTCATGGTAGATGTTAGTGCAGATAATTTTTAGATATGTGCTTAGGTTTGGAACTTGGCGCAAAGTTTTGCTTATGTTTACGTCGCCAAAATCGACCAAATGTTCATATTTTATTTTACAAATCAGACTACCTTGCTCTATAGTTGCGTATGTGCATCAGACCACTACACAGTTTCTAATTGTATAAGGTTTTGGATCGGACATCAGACCCTTAAACCCCGTGAAACTAGTAAGTACATACAAACTAAACCGTGGACTACAAAATGTATGGTTTATTGTTGCAAATGGTTCGTTTCAAATTGCCTCACGACCGTATCGTACTCGATTCTATGTTGTGGAGAAAAAATGTCCGTGCGAACACGCCTGTGAGATTTTATATTCTGTAAATTTATGGGCGTTTTCGGCGAAGAAAATGTACATAACTAGTCAAAAGAACAGGCTGATTTTGTACGATGCAGTTTGCAAATAGACCGGCAGGAGTTGAATGGTCAAGCCGACGTCTTGAAGTATAAGGCTAGTATTTTCCTTACCTTTTCTCAAGAATTTTATTGCTACCTGCCTTCGAGAGACCGATGGATACGAATCCCTAAATATCTTTTCTACACCGTGCTCAGTACTACCTGAAAATGCTTGAATTTGCTTCTAAATGTAGAAGGCAGGCCTTATTTAGTCGTAAAAAATAACTGAACCGGCCAAGCCAGTACTTTGAGTTTTTGAAGGGTTTCCAAAACATTTTTGTTTTGCGGCTTTAACATTTTACCCCTTCGATCGAGCAGAAAAATTAATGAAAAGAGGCCATATTCGGAGTATTTTTCGGAAAGCACCTGCTGTGTCACTCGTGAGGCAATGTGAAACGGGCCAATAGCCACCAATCTTTGCACTTAAGGGGGCTTGACACATCCAAATTTTCAAAAAATCAATACTTTTTTATGATTGATTTTGATAGGAAATACCTTCAAGAATACGAATTTCATTATATTATAGTACTTATATCTCTTTTTTCTTTTACATTTTCCAAAAGAAAAAAATCAAGTTTTGGGTGTGTAAATTCCCCTCCCCTTAATCTCAAAGCTCTTTTTCGTTAATTTTCTGTATTTTTATGATCCATTGTCTTTAGTATAACTTATTTTATTTAATCTTAAATTTTAAGAGGTGCCTGAAAATTTGTTAGCCAAGCTTTAGTTACGTATATAATTATATTACCCGGAATCCTTGAACAGAAGAGCGGCAGAGGTAGTCTAAATCATATTTGTCACCTTTTGTATTGAATGTCAATGATCCAAACTTTCCTTTTGCTAAAACCCGGAGTGGATAGCTGTCCTCATCGTCTTCAATTGAATAGCCGTTTTCTAAAGTCCAGTTAGTTCTCCTACTACCATCATTAGCGTCATCTCTAAACAAAGAAAATAAAAAACAAAAATTATAAATTTGTTAACACTTGTAATCAAAATTCAGATTATGTTAGATTCCATATCTTCAACTGAGGAGGTACCATGCAAAAGAATACAAGTCCACAAAAATCAAAAATCGAGATTTCAGTTTGATATCATTCTTTGTTCTCATGTGCATCGAATAACAAACACGGTTCGACGTAGGAAAATATCTTTTCTGTCATTTTAGTTACAAAAATTATGGTTTGAAGCAGAAAAATAGATCAGAGATGGGCGTTTAAGCATTATCATTGAGTTTTCATTATCATTAAAAAAATCAATGACAATGCAAATAATTTTTCATTGCCATTGAATTTTCCAATGGTAATGCAACAGATTTTTCATTAGCATTGATTTTTTTAATGATAATGTAAAAAAATTTTCATTAGCATTGAATTTTTCAATGGTAATGCAACAAATTTTTCATTAGCATTGAATTTTTCAATGCTAATGCAACTATTTTTCATTAGCATTGAATTTTTCAATGGTAATGCACCAGATTTTTCATTAGCATTGAATTTTTGAATTGATTTTTCATTACCATTGGATCTTTCGTCACAATATTTTTTAAGAAAACTATATGCTACAAGGAAGCCTAGTTTTTTTTTTAATAAATGTAAAATAATTTTGGTTTTTCATAGTGCTCTATTTGCCCTTGAAATTACTAACTTTTCAAAATGCTCGTCTGTTAAAAATATTCATTATCTATTATCTTATACAATGTGCATAGCCGCAAGTATAAACAAAAGCGTAAGTATGTTAGGATTAGAATTTTGGTAATATTTTTTTGTATGTATAAAAAATGAAGATCACTTGTATAGAGAATTTGATTCACGGTGGAATATTGTTCTGGTAATGGATGTAAAGTAGAAAGTAGAAATAAAGAATATGCGTTAGGTAGCCGAATGTAGCACATTTGCCCCAATTTTCTGAAAACTGATAAACAGAAGTTTGTCGATTGACAGTTTTAATGCGAATGAGCAATTGATTGCATTATCATGAAAAAATTTCATTATAATTAAATATTCCAATGCCAATGAAAGTATATTTTCATTATCATTAAAAATCTCAATGATAGTGAAAAATTACTTTCATTATAATTGAATTTTTCAATGGTAATGAAATTTATTTTTCATTATCATTGAATTTTTCAATGGTATTGAAAGTGATTTTACATTAGCATTGAATTTTTCAATGGTAATGAAATTGATTTTTCATTATCATTGAATTTTTTAATGTTAATGAAAATATACTTTCATTAGCATTGGATTTTTTTAAGGTCAATGCATTATTCAATGCATTACCAAAATAATGCATTGTGCCCATCTCTGCCATATACAGGGTGTCCCAGAAATCAACGTCAAGCCGAAATCGAGCATTAGGCCAAGTCGTAACAGTTATCAGAAAAATATGAAAAAAAATCTTGGTCATGTACTTTTCAAATTATAAGGATTCAAAAATAAATCTTAAAAACTGACACCCTGTGATGATCTTTCAAGTCCTGTGACTGCAAATATTAACTTTTCGTCATTTTTTTTTCTACCGTATAACTACCATTTTGGAATCCAGACTAAACGCGCCATCTTTTAATGTTACTTGCCAAAATAGTGTAGTACATTTTTTTTACAGTACAGTCGGTTAAAGTTGAGTAATGTAATTATTTTGCATTCAATGTTGGGCAAAAATCTAACTTTTTATTTGAAACTGAGGCAGTTATATTCTAACTTTTAACTGTGTTTGACAGAAGGGTTATTCATAGTTATACGGTAGAAAAAAAAATGACGAAAAGTTAATATTTGCAGTCACAGGACTTGAAAGATCATCACAGGGTGTCAGTTTTTAAGATTTATTTTTGAATCCTTATAATTTGAAAAGTACATGACCAAGATTTTTTTTCATATTTTTCTGATAACTGTTACGACTTGGCCTAATGCTCGATTTCGGCTTGACGTTGATTTCTGGGACACCCTGTATAATAAGTTTAATTAAAAAATCATTTTTGAAAAGTGCAGTTTATATGTTCAGTTTAAAATACATTGGTTTGTAATACTAAGTTTGCCATTTTCTAATAAAACTATTCTTCGAAACTGATGTCGAATCATACCGAGTAAAGAGGTACATGTTCTGGTGAGTTCAAGCAAAAAGACATCTTCGAACAAAAAAATAACTCATTAAGAAAATAAGAATGATTTGAACTACCTGTATAACTTTATTACTTTTGGTTTTACAATAAATATATGAGGAAACCATTGCAGTTGTCATAATTTTAAAAACACGTTTTTCGCAAATTTCCGAAAATCGTTTAGGTGTGACTTGTATTCTTTTGCATAGTACCTCCTCCACTATCCATACCAATTTTATGTATAAAATGTTGCTTTAGGTATATAATCTTATTCTTGACCCTCGTATGAGAGTTGAAATTATTTTCGGTATTTACAAATCCAAATAAATATAGAGTTAGAACTTGGGAAAGACAAAGTAATGTATCTTCAGTAGAAGTGCATTAACTTCAGCTGATACACAAAACGCGAGATTATTCAGCATCGACGAGACAGTGAGTTCCGTTTGCTGCTGTGAAATTACAAGAAATTATAAGACACAATTAACGAAAACGGCAACGATATTTTTTTTTTGTCACAAAGGGGTAGGGGTCATAACATTTTATGTTGATATGATTTTTCCGTAATAGTTCAATAAAAGCGGCGCATAGTGGTCAGAAATCACGAAAACGTGAGAGTCAATAATTTCCGCTTTCCATTTGTACACACAGTCATAAAAAAAACGATTTTTACATTTTTGGGGATGCCGCATTCATTTTTGGGTTTACTTTTTACCTTGGGGTTGAAGGGGTGAAAATAGATAGGGTAGTTTTTTACCTGTTATCGAAAATAACAAGATGCATATCGTTTCATATTTTTTCGATTAAGCAAAGCTCATTTCTGGAATTCTTTTTTACTTAGCGGTTGAAAGGATGAAGATAGAGGGGTTAATTTGTCTCTAAATTGTAGCTAGTGGCTAGATGTATATCTTTTGATATGTTTTCGAGGACGTAAAGCTCATTTCTGAAGTTACTTTTTACCTAAGGGTTGAAGGGTGAAGATAGAAGGGATAGATTTTCGCAAATTACATCTAATAGCAAGAAAACGTATGAAACGATAGGTATCTTGTTATTTTCGATAACAAGGAGAAAACTAATCCCTCTATCTTCACCCCTTCAACGCCTAGGTAAAAAGTAACTTCAGGAACGAGCTTTGTGTCCTCGAAACAGGGACGGCGTTAGAGTGGGGCGAGGGTGGGCGCCAGCCCACCCTAAAATTTTTATGCCCACCCAGCCGCCCACCCTAAAACTGAGGATTCAGATATTTGTACTTTACTTACAACTTCTGTAGTAAATCGAACAAGCCTGCAATCTCAGTAAAGCAAGCAAGAGAATTTTTGTAATGTAAAATTTGCATCAATCTTCATTAGGGGGGGGGGGGGGGGGGGGGGGGGGGGGGTATGGTTTGAAAATGACTTTTTAAGCAACATTTTGTGAATTTGTTTTTTTGGAAGTATGGCTATATTATTTTATTTTTAAATTAAATAGGCTTTTTAAGTATAATTCAAAGAATGATTATATGAATTTTCAAGTAAAAACATTAAGAATTGTGGCAACGGTAGCCATTTTTCGCAGACACATTCAACAAAAAAAAGTGAATTTGCGGTGGACATCAGAACTCGTCACTGGATAATCTGAAAAAAAAAATTCAAAAAGATTATCTTAGTTTATGAGTTTCTCGATGGAGTGAAAATTCATATAATTATTCTTTGAATTATACTTAAAAAGCCTATTTAATTTAAAAATAAAATAATGTAGCCATACTTCCAAAAAAAATTCACAAAAATTTGCTTAAAAAGTCATTTTCAAACCATAACCCCCCCTTAAGGGAGGATATACAGTTAGAATGACCAAAAAATTCAAATTTTTTTTTTCGTAAAAAGTTAGTAAATTCCCCGTAGAATACGTTCCTGAAACCCTTTTTTCGAAATTCGAACTCCAAGTGTTTTTTTTTCATCGTTCCCGGGATTGCTGATTAAAATGTAAGTACGATTTTTCGATAATTAAAACTTTCAACGCGTTTTTCTCAAAACAGCATTTTCGGAGTTTATGCCGGTAATAACTCGAAAACTAATTATCCGATTGAGCTGAAACTTATAGAATTTCTTTATTATAGTATTACCTTCTATATGAATTAAGAATTATTGTAATATTTTATTATTAAATATGGAAAAATGTGATAAAATGGCCCCTTAATAAGGTAGGCCTCCTAATAATTTATTCTTTGTACAATTTAAACGGGCTTTTGTTATTAATGTTTGAAAAGTTCGTATGCATGAAATTACAAGTGAGTATCCCATATGCAAAACGCGCTATATGCTTTTTAAAAAGTTTTGAGTTATTCAAAGAAAACGTGTAAAAGTTCTCACAGATATGTTAGAGTGCTGATTTTTATCGCCTTATTTCAAAAGAGTTTCAGTTCTTTTTGCAGCACAAAATATTGTTTTTCAGATGGCAGAAGACATAAGGTTAATATTTCCACCATTAACTGAACTTAACTGAATTAACTTTTCTTGCATATAGCAGGTTTTGCATATAGGCTACTCAAGTGCAATTTTAATTACTACTTAATATTATAAAATTAGTGTTCAAATGGAGTGACTATTACTGAACGGATTCTTTAAATACGAACTGATTATTCTCCTTGTAATTACATATTCACACCACACATTGAGTTATATGTTTGAAAAAAAGACGTGTATATACCACCCGCCCCACTAGATTAATGTTCCGCCCACCTCCCGCCCACCCATGGTGAAAATCCTAGCGCCGTCCATGCCTCGAAAACATATAAAACGGTGTACATTTTACGTAATTTATTTATTCCATCCAGCCAACAGACATGAGCCCTGACCATATAAACAATTAGAATATAGAAATATGTAATTAAAATTATTAAATTATTATTAAATTAAACGGCAATGCTACTTAGTCTACGTTTTATTTGCATCTTGTTCAAATTAAAATCTACCCTATCAAAATATTTATTGTAAGTGGCCAACAGGGAATCAATCGGTCCATACATTGCATAATAAGTCCTATGACTATTAACACTTAAAAAGCTTTGTTTCCTGAGATTCATTACTGGTATGTTAATACTCAACATTGACAAAAGCTCAGGAGAGTTCATTTCGCCGGTTAGCAGCAAGTGGACAAAAACAACTTTAAACATCTCACGACGACTTTCCAATGTCTGCAAATCAATTAATTTCAACCTGTCTCTATAACAAGGCAACTCAGAACGATTCTGCCAAGGCAAGTTGTTCAACGCAAAGCGGAGGAATCTTTTTTGAATAGACTCAATTCTTGATATATGGATAGAGTAAAATGGGGACCATATAACACTACCATATTCAATGAACGGCCTAACCAGCGCTATATAAAGTGCTTTAAGAACATAAGGATCCCTTATGTCCTTCGACCACCGCCTTATAAAGCCTAGCAGAGAATTACATCTATTGATGACATAGTCCATATGCTGTCTAAAATCTAATTTACAATCGAGTATGAGACCCAGGTCTTTAGTATGGTCTACTTTCGACAAAGGAGATCCACTCAACACATAAACGAAGTCAACAGGTAGGACTTTACGTGAGAATGACATGACAAAACACTTATCCACATTTAAACAGAGATGATTACGGTTACACCAATCTGCAAAACGATTCAGATCATCCTGCAATAAAAGGCAGTCGTCAAAACAGGAAATCTCTTTAAATATTTTTACATCGTCAGCATAAATAAGGAGTTCAGAGTTAATAACTACATCCTGAATATCATTAATAAAAAGGATAAATAATAACGGTCCCAAGTGACTCCCTTGAGGGACACCAGACGTTACAGAAATGCTATTAGATAGTACAGATTTATATATGACTTGCTCATAACGATCAGTCAGGTAAGATTTTAGCCAATTAAAAAAATTTATTGGAATTCCAAGTGATGAAAGCTTCGATAAGAGAACATTATGGGAAATCGTATCAAAAGCTTTACTAAAATCAGTATAAATACAGTCGACACAGTTGCTTCTTTCCATAGCATTTAAAACGTATGAAACCAACGTAACCAAATTCGTTGTTGTGGATTTACCCTTGACAAAACCGTGCTGTTTGTTGGAAATCACAGATCGGCAGCAGTAGTAGAATCGGTCATATATAATTGATTCAAACGTCTTAGGAATAGTAGACAATTTCGCGACAGGTCTATAATTTGAGACAGCGTTTCGTTTGCCTTTTTTATGCAGAGGTGTAATAAATGATAGTTTCCATATGTCAGGAAACGTCGATAGTTTAAGAGAGAGGTTGAATAAATGCGACAAAGGAAGTGAAAGAGAATCCGAGCATTTCTTCAGCACAGAAGCTGGAATTCCGTCAGGTCCAGGAGAAAAACTATCTTTTAAATTATTTAAGTAAATCGCCACGGTGGACTCGTCAATGTCCGCAATATTAAAATCCAAAACAGAATCAATAGAGTCACAATGATTAGCTGGACTACCAACTTCGTCATGACAGATAAAAGAAGATTTAAAAAAGTCAGCAAACATATTAGATATCTCCAAGGGATCGTCTGATGATAAGGAACCATTCGACATGACCTCAGGTATATTCTGAACCCTCCGCTTTAAGTTGACGTATTTCCAGAATTCGTTCGGAGATGAACGCAATTTAAGTTTAATAGACTCAATATAATCTTTATAGGCAGCTAAGGAACGTATATTGAAACGTCGACGCAAGATAATATAATTTTCATAATCAGAAATCAAACCGTGGCGAATGTATCTCTTCCAAGCTTTTGTTTTTCTATTTTTAAGATTTCTCAACTCCCTGTCAAACCATGGTGGTGACTTAGATATATGTCTTTTACATGTAAAGGGAACAGAGTTTACAAAACAAGCAAATACGATACAATAAAAAGATATCACAGCAGTATTTAAATCGTCGCAGTCAAGAACGGAAGACCAATCAGATGAAGCTAATAAATGTCGTAAATAAACAAAATCAGATTTCGCAAAATTAAACGAGAAGTTAGGAGTTACATCGATTACATTATTACCAGTAGCGAGAACTAAAGAGATAGTCAAGGCTGGGTGATGAGAGTCTTCCAGGACAAAAGGTCGGTCACAGCGGCCCAAGCAAACACTGCCAGGAGAAGGAGACAATACAAGATCCAGAATACGAGATCGCTGATTCTTGACAATGTTGATCTGATGGAGGCCAAACGATGAGACAGTATCCAGAAAATCCGATTCTAAGGATGACAATGGCGATGCCAGAGAAGAGATGTCGCTATCAATATCGTCAGTTGGCCATAAGATGTTTGGAAGGTTGAAATCCCCAACGATCAGTACTTCATCGTCAACCGCAGCCAGTTCCAATACATACTCCATCGCAGACAAATGTTTCTGGTACGTTGCGAGATCTGAACCCGGTGGTATATAGTGGCAGATCATAAAAATGTTTTTCTTACTGTCAACTTTGGATGTAGTGCATATAACCTCTATGCTTTCCGATGACGGTATACTAATTAGTTTAGTGGGGAAACACGATTTGACAGCAATTAAAACTCCACCGCCCTTACGAGTCAAAGAATCCGAATAACGATCGCGACGAAACACTTGATACGAACAATCAAACAATTCACAGTCAGCAATGTCTACATGTAACCATGTTTCCGTTAATGCAATAAAATAAAAGTCAGAAGAAGAGGAGTTAACAAAAAAATCACAAGTTTTAGTTCTTAGACCATTGACGTTCTGATAATAAAAATTAACCACATTATCTATAGGTTTGGCAACACAGTTTACTTTGGTATCATGTATTTTTGGCGCGGACGTAAAAAAGCGTTATGCGTATGAGGCTTAAAATCCCGAAGAATCATACCACTTGGCCAATTATTAACATCAGCCAGCAATTCCAAGCAGTTATCAGGCACGTATAATTTAAATGATGCCGTAAATGTCTTTTCACGGTTAGAATTAAGTTTAATACATCTAATGTTCTTCAAATCATCTAAATTACATAGTTGATGCTCTTTTATATAATGAAGTATGTCGTCAGGAGATGTGGTTGGATCCAAACGTGAAATAAATAAACATTTTGGCGGGACAACTATTTTTAAAGAATTAATCGCAGGACCGGAAACACTCGCAGCTGGTAACGCTGCATCATCGGAATTGCGGGTGGAGGTTAAAGGTTTCCGTGACTTAGATTTATTGGGTGGACTCTTATTAGAAGAGGAGCGCAGCTTCATGGCATACTGCGGTGACTTGACCGCTGGCGAAATAGATGCACTCTGTCCTTTTTCACGGCAATTCTCGACGACCGCAGGAGGTGGCAAAGCTGGTGGGCCAGCTCGCACGTCACAACTCCGCACAGCTGACGACGCAGATAAAGTGGACTGTGTCCGCGGCTCAAGGGAATCCCCGTTTGCTGACTCACCGCTAGAGCTGAGATGGATCAACTCATCCTCGACAATTTTAACTTGCGCACAGATAGAAGCGAGCGAAGCTCTCAGGTCGTTGACCGATTTGCTGATGTTGCCCAACTTATTTGTGAGCACAGCTGACGAGCTGGGTCTGCATCGCTTGCAGAACCATTGCAGGCCATTGTCACTGGACTTCAAGGCTTCCCCCACAGATGCTACAAAGCCCACAAAGCCCCAACTTTCCGCAAGCACCGAAACAGCAAATCATGGGAGATTTATCCGATGAATCTACACAAGGTGCAGCAGAGCAACAGTTTAACGACATGGTTAAAAGTTTAAATGTTTAAAATATTAAATAGTTCCAAAGAAAAGTAAAATGAAAGGTAAAAATAATTTCACTGCGGCACGAAACGAAGTATCAAAATAATGTCACAGTTCACAGATCACAGTTGAATAAATAATATGTAATGTAATGTATAAAGTATATCAAGTAACAGGGCACCAAATGAAGTAAAATAAATACCATAAGACACTAAATGTAAAAGAAAATGACCATCACAAGTTAATAAATTAAATAAACAACAGACAACTATCAAAATCCAACAAAATAAAGGAGTCAATACAGAACACGTCCGATCGCTACGACTTTCACTATCTAATGTTAATGTTGCTACTAGTTATAATTTAGGGACAAACTACCCCCCTATTTTCACCCCTTCGACCCCTAAGTAAAAAATAATTCTAGAAATGAACTTTGCGTAGTCGAAAACGTATGAAAGCATATTCATCTTGTTATTTTCGATAACAGGGAAAAAACTACCCTCTCTATCTCCACACCTTCAACCCCTAGGTAAAAAATAATTCCAGAAATTAGCTTTGCGTCCTCGAAAACGTAGGAGATGATATACATTTTGTTATTTTCAATAACAGGGAAAAAACAACCCCGCCTATCTTCAGCCCTTCAACCACTATGTAAAAAATAACCCCAAAACTTGATTTAGCGCTTGCTAAAATATGTGAAACGATACATAATTTGTTATTATATTTACCTCGTCACTTGTGATAATTAAGAAAAAACTATCCACCTCCCCACTATTTCAGCCCCTTCAACCCCGATGTAAAAACAAACACCAGAAACGGACTCAACATCCCCAAAAACGTAAAATGGGAAGTTTTACTAACTGTTTGTCCAAGAGAAAGTGTTATTGATCTTATCCCCCTAAATAAACTTGCCAACCCCCTTAAACATTTTTGCCATAAAAGGGGGCACGTTGGGGCAATAAAAAAAGATGGACCACATAAGTACATATATTGCGCTATTACATGGTATGCATGAGACGAATGAAGTTTGTGAACATTTTTTTCTAGCTCAGTTTAAACATTAAAATTTAAACTTTTTTTAAACGATAATTTTACACCCTGTGAGCATCAACCTTTAAATCGGTTTTATCTTTATACGGTACTGTTGGAAAGGCAAATGTCTATAGTTTCATTTGATATACTGGTAGATACCCTTTTTTCAAGTATACTTAGAAAAAGCCGCCTTAATCGCAGAGACAAATTACCTACATCATGTTACTGCTATAAATTGGGTAACTTTGAGGGTGCACCATGGCCTTGCACTGACGACTGTACGGCGAGAAGAAAGCCGTGCATTTAGTGTTAGTCACAATTTAAGTTCTTTTTTGTGTACATAGGAGGTTCGATACTGAGTCTAAAACTGAAGTTTTGGAATTGGGAAGGGATGGGAAACTCCGCCATCTTAAAAACAAGGGTACAAATTCTTTTAAAATATCTAAATAGCCGTACGTTGGAGGAAAATTTGTTTTATGATTATTTTTATAGAGTATTAAACTATCTACAATTTTTGTCGTAATTTCAGTAATAAAGAAGTTATCAGCAATATCGAAATAAACTGGCATCATACTCAGTGTGGTTCAGTGTGTATTTAGTTTCGTGGACCGACCCAAAGAATATTTGAATTTTGAAGTTACTCCACAACAATGGTTTCGAGTTTGAACACAGAAAATGAAAACATAGCTAGCTTTTATCAACTGGGTTCGTCATCAGCTGTTCCTGTTTCGGGAAAAAACAGGATGTCATAAACAGACAAGCTATCAGGCCAAATTCATTCTGAGCCAGTACTATAAAAATGTGTGCCTATGTGCATTATGTCAGCTTACTCTTCTCTATGTGTATTGCTCAAATCCTTATACACACAGTATCTAACATCATTAGCATCACAAAGCTTTGACTTTTTGGGTGATCGTACACACGCTAGGATCAACCGCTGATTACCGCGAAGTCTGAGCTCTTTAACCGTGAAGACGCGTCCTACACATACACATACACGTACAATGAGTTTAATGCAGGATTTATTGGGGCTTATCGTGGAAAACGTGCGTTGAATGCAACGCGAAGTGATTAATATTTTCTTCACTTTAATCGTGAATCGTGGAAAACCTGTGAATGTATCAGTATTCGAAAAATCTCGAAATTATCAAATATCTGTCAAGAATAAGTCCACAAGACATTTTTAAAGCGGATAATTTTGAGTTTTTTGTGTTCTGTGTGAAGTATTCAAGTCAGTTAATTATGGATACGGCAGCTCCATATATTTTGGAGACTATAGCAAGGAGTGGAGATGTAGGGTCATATCTACGAAATCTGAGGCAGAAATTGACAAATAACATTCAACGTGTGCTGTGCTCCACATAATATATGTCTTCACTACGGCATTTCAACAGAAGACTTACTCGTCGCCGAGAGCTCACCACCAATAGAAGAATTAAATCATTTACCCAACGTTTCAAGTTATTACGATGAAGCTGTACAAATTAGACTTCGTATAGCGTACTCCCTTAACTGACTTTCCGAAGAATACTTTATTATTTAAAAAATAAAAAGATTACAAAAACTTTGATGTTTTTAATTATTTTTATTTTTATTATTTTTATAATAAAACATAAAAAGCCTCCATACAAAAAAAAAAAAAACAATTTACAATATAAAATATTAGGTGATCCTATAATTTAATTCGCCTTCAACTTTTCCCCAAAAATTGCGTCGTAAATCTTTGGTTAATTTCGTTGTTTGTCTTCATTAATTTTACCAAGTTTTGATATTGATCTTAATCCGTCGCTTTTCTCCTGAATGAAATTAACCCTTAGCGGCCACAGGGGTAACTAGTTACCCCAGGCTCAGAAAAAGTGAAATTAGGGGTCTAAAACCTTTGAAATTGATACAAGTAACGACATCTGCCGCACTATGGGCTAAACGGCACTTTTTGTGTTTAAAACCTAATATCTCGGAAAAAACCGAAGATATTAACGTAAATTTTTTTTTAAATTGAAGCTGAGACTATGTAGATTACTGTAAAATTAACCAGAATGGCTGAAATGAAAACAAACACTATGTAACATAACCTCAAAGTTGCATTTTTTACTGAAAAATTGATTAGGCTCACACCAACAAAAAACTTGGTCTTTATTTTAAATGTCATATATGCTATCCGATGAACTTTAACCTGCTGATCACGAATCCGAGGTCAGAATTGACCCCCACCCTACAGTTTTCAGAAAAATGAAGAATTTCCGTGCCTAGTATAAGCCTTTTTAACTCTTTGAGTTACAAAAGACGAGCTTAAATTAATTTTTACTATAACATACTAACTGAAGGTTTTTGGAGTCGCTGATCACGAATCTGAAGTCAGATTTTGAAAATTCAAAACGGCGGATCCAATATGGCGGACCAAAATTTTTATATTTGATCGAATTTGGACTAAAAATTGAATACATGGGTTTTTGGAGTCGCTAATTACGATTCTGATGTCAGATTTTGAAAATTCAAAATGGCGGATCCAATATGGCGGACCGAAAATTTAATATTTGACCGAATTTCGAATCAAAACCGTATATATAGGTTTTTGGGGTCGCTGATCACGAATCTGAAGTCAGATTTTGAAAATTCAAAATGGCGGATCCAATATGGCGGACCGAAAATTTAATTTATTTTTTGGATCCGCCATTTTGAATTTTCAAAATCTGACTTCAGATTCGTGATCAGCGACCCAAAAAACCTTCAGTTAGTATGTTATAGTAAAAATTAATTTAAGCTCGTCTTTTGTAACTCAAAGAGTTAAAAAGGCTTATACTAGGCACGGAAATTCTTCATTTTTCTGAAAACTGTAGGGTCGGGGGCAATTCTGACCTCGGATTCGTGATCAGCAGGTTAAAGTTCATCGGATAGCATATATGACATTTAAAATAAAGACCAAGTTTTTTGTTGGTGTGAGCCTATTCAATTTTTCAGTAAAAAATGCAAATTTGAGGTTATGTTACATAGTGTTTATTTTCATTTCAGCCATTCTGGTTAATTTTCCAGTAATCTACATAGTCTCAGCTTCAATTTAAAAAAAAATTTACGTTAATATCTTCGGTTTTTTCCGAGATATTGGGTTTTAAACACAAAAAGTGCCGTTTAGCCCATAGTGCGGCGGACAGTTGATCCACATGAAATAATACTCTTCTGAGAAGACTATCAAAGAACGTGACTTTTCCTTCTTTCTAGACAGCCAAACTCTAGATTAGTTGCTAGAACAGTTATTTCATCTTAAGATTGCAACTTGTAAACTTCGGCTCAAGATCGCGACTAGAAAACTTTGAATAAATAATTTAAAGAATAAATTGTGTGTTTTCATTCTGAAGAAAATAGAACCACAATAAAATAAAACTAACGCGAAGATACTAGAAAAAACCAAAAGAAGTGCACATACATAGCGCCACCTTCATTTGGCTATTGGACATTTTTTTTGTAAAGTTGTCTGCCTGCGGGACTTAAGCAAAAGCGAGATAGTTAGAATTCGGTCAAAATTTGGTCTTACTTTTGATCAGTGCTGCCGAAGATACTCCGATCGGAGTATTTCTACTCCCCTCGGAGTGTGTACTCCGATACTCCTCAAAGACAAATTTTACTCCCCAATGAGTTTAGCAGCGAAAACCTTTTTTCAGTTTTAAATAAAGGTATTTTAAGACATATTTCATTATTTTTATTTCGAAGTTTGCAAGCAAATTCAAACGAAAGCGGTACTGTTTGTTTTTACTTCTATGCAGTTTTCTACGACTTATCTAGAAAGTTATGTTTTGAAAAGTTTTTTTTTATAAACCTTGTTATAAAAACATCTCTCGTATATTGATTTTATTGAATTAATATTAATACTCCCTTGAAGAGCAAAATACTCCTCTGAGAGGACAGATTTTACTCCTCACAAAAACGACAAAACGGCAGCACTGCTTTTGATGTGAGTTTTTGTACGGGATCAGCAGTCCAGTTCTTATATGTCAGTGGTTTCGAGTGAATAGTATTTTTTCCTTAAATATACTGATGATTTATTGATGTCATTTGTGAGATGTCGACTATAGAAAGTTTATCAATTCAGGGAATTCGTAGCTTTGGCGTGAAAGCTGAAGACAAACAGGTAGGTGGCAATTTCACAACGTCTGCTCTTGGCATAGAACCTACTCCTTTAACAGCATTTGTCTCTAACGATATGCCTTAATAATCATTTTAAAATTTTAAAAAATAATTTGAAATAATCGCTTTGCAATACTATTTAAGGGGTTACATGGGTCTTAAAGGTATAAAAAAACGATTTTGAAAATTCAAAATGGCGGATCCAAAAAATAAATTAAATTTTCGGTCCGCCATATTGGATCCGCCATTTTGAATTTTCAAAATCTGACTTCAGATTCGTGATCAGCAACCCCAAAAACCCATGTATACGGTTTTGATTCGAAATTCGGTCAAATATTAAATTTTCGGTCCGCCATATTGGATCCGCCATTTTGAATTTTCAAAATCTGATTTCAGATTCGTAATTAGCGACTCCAAAAACCCATGTATTCATACACTAGATGTATACAGCTATCATTAGTCCTCTGGAAGTAAGGGGCCTGTAGTAAATTAAGACAATGAAAAACTTCGTCTTATCACGAGAAAACAAAGAAACCCTTTTTGAACTACATTAGGACATCAAAAAGAACAAACTGCAATTAATTTAAATAACATATGTATTCTGAGGTAAGTATGCTCCCTTTAAATTCTTCTGAGAGACTCCTTGTTCAAATTTGTTTTTCTTTTCGTGACAAAAATCAGTGCCCACTACGATCCGGGACGGGTTTCTACAGGTAAAAAAAAATATAAGCAACGCCAACTACAATCCGAGAAGCAACACCGCCACAGACCCATCATCACTGGTGGAACAGAACAGAGGTGCAATCGACCAGTTCTGTTATAAATCGGGTATAAAGAATAACAGGAGCTTTTAGCTCGACACCTGGTGCAGCCATCAACGCAGTGCTTAATCTGCAACCCTTGGACATCGCAATCTAGAAGAAGCAATGAAGGCCATATGCCGGCTAAAGAAGTGCGGACTCTGGCACGGTCAACATGCGATCGGACATGGTGTCATATCACAAAGGCTTGAAGAACAATGTGCTTTATTCAAAATTCCGACGGAGAATATGACCCCAATATTAATGTTCGGAAGGAGATTCAAAATCCTCCTCTCGAAGAGGGAAGAATGGAAAGATCCAAAACAAATATTGAATGGGCTTAGCGACATGTTCTACACAGACGGCTAGAAAACCGTAAATTGAAGAGGTCAAATACAATTACTCACTTGAAAACACGGAGACGGTCTTCGAAACAGAAGTATTTGCCATACTAGAAAAAACCAAAATAAGTGCACATACATAGCGCCACCTTCATTTGGCTATTGGACATTTTTTTTGTAAAGTTGTCTGCCTGCGGGACTTAAGCAAAAGCGAGATAGTTAGAATTCGGTCAAAATTTGGTCTTACTTTTGATCAGTGCTGCCGAAGATACTCCGATCGGAGTATTTCTACTCCCCTCGGAGTGTGTACTCCGATACTCCTCAAAGACAAATTTTACTCCCCAATGAGTTTAGCAGCGAAAACCTTTTTTCAGTTTTAAATAAAGGTATTTTAAGACATATTTCATTATTTTTATTTCGAAGTTTGCAAGCAAATTCAAACGAAAGCGGTACTGTTTGTTTTTACTTCTATGCAGTTTTCTACGACTTATATAGAAAGTTATGTTTTGAAAAGTTTTTTTTTTAATAAACCTTGTTATAAAAACTTCTCTCGTATATTGATTTTATTGAATTAATATTAATACTCCCTTGAAGAGCAAAATACTCCTCTGAGAGGACAGATTTTACTCCTCACAAAAACGACAAAACGGCAGCACTGCTTTTGATGTGAGTTTTTGTACGGGATCAGCAGTCCAGTTCTTATATGTCAGTGGTTTCGAGTGAATAGTATTTTTTCCTTAAATATACTGATGATTTATTGATGTCATTTGTGAGATGTCGACTATAGAAAGTTTATCAATTCAGGGAATTCGTAGCTTTGGCGTGAAAGCTGAAGACAAACAGGTAGGTGGCAATTTCACAACGTCTGCTCTTGGCATAGAACCTACTCCTTTAACAGCATTTGTCTCTAACGATATGCCTTAATAATCATTTTAAAATTTTAAAAAATAATTTGAAATAATCGCTTTGCAATACTATTTAAGGGGTTACATGGGTCTTAAAGGTATAAAAAAACGATTTTGAAAATTCAAAATGGCGGATCCAAAAAATAAATTAAATTTTCGGTCCGCCATATTGGATCCGCCATTTTGAATTTTCAAAATCTGACTTCAGATTCGTGATCAGCAACCCCAAAAACCCATGTATACGGTTTTGATTCGAAATTCGGTCAAATATTAAATTTTCGGTCCGCCATATTGGATCCGCCATTTTGAATTTTCAAAATCTGATTTCAGATTCGTAATTAGCGACTCCAAAAACCCATGTATTCATACACTAAATGTATACAGCTATCATTAGTCCTCTGGAAGTAAGGGGCCTGTAGTAAATTAAGACAATGAAAAACTTCGTCTTATCACGAAAAAACAAAGAAACCCTTTTTGAACTACATTAGGACATCAAAAAGAACAAACTGCAATTAATTTAAATAACATATGTATTCTGAGGTAAGTATGCTCCCTTTAAATTCTTCTGAGAGACTCCTTGTTCAAATTTATTTTTCTTTTCGTGACAAAAATCAGTGCCCACTACGATCCGGGACGGCTTTCTACAGGTAAAAAAAAATATAAGCAACGCCAACTACAATCCGAGAAGCAACACCGCCACAGACCCATCATCACTGGTGGAACAGAACAGAGGTGCAATCGACCTGTTCTGTTATAAATCGGGTATAAAGAATAACATGAGCTTTTAGCTCGACACCTGGTGCAGCCATCAACGCAGTGCTTAATCTGCAACCCTTGGACATCGCAATCTAGAAGAAGCAATGAAGGCCATATGCCGGCTAAAGAAGTGCGGACTCTGGCACGGTCAACATGCTATCGGACATGGTGTCATATCACAAAGGCTTGAAAAACAATGTGCTTTATTCAAAATGCCGACGGAGAATATGACCCCAATATTAATGTTCGGAAGGAGATTCAAAATCCTCCTCTCGAAGAGGGAAGAATGGAAAGATCCAAAACAAATATTGAATGGGCTTAGCGACATGTTCTACACAGACGGCTAGAAAACCGTAAATTGAAGAGGTCAAATACAATTACTCACTTGAAAACACGGAGACGGTCTTCGAAACAGAAGTATTTGCCATACTAGAAAAAACCAAAAGAAGTGCACATACATAGCGCCACCTTCATTTGGCTATTGGACATTTTTTTTGTAAAGTTGTCTGCCTGCGGGACTTAAGCAAAAGCGAGATAGTTAGAATTCGGTCAAAATTTGGTCTTACTTTTGATCAGTGCTGCCGAAGATACTCCGATCGGAGTATTTCTACTCCCCTCGGAGTGTGTACTCCGATACTCCTCAAAGACAAATTTTACTCCCCAATGAGTTTAACAGCGAAAACCTTTTTTCAGTTTTAAATAAAGGTATTTTAAGACATATTTCATTATTTTTATTTCGAAGTTTGCAAGCAAATTCAAACGAAAGCGGTACTGTTTGTTTTTACTTCTATGCAGTTTTCTACGACTTATATAGAAAGTTATGTTTTGAAAAGTTTTTTTTTTAATAAACCTTGTTATAAAAACATCTCTCGTATATTGATTTTATTGAATTAATATTAATACTCCCTTGAAGAGCAAAATACTCCTCTGAGAGGACAGATTTTACTCCTCACAAAAACGACAAAACGGCAGCACTGCTTTTGATGTGAGTTTTTGTACGGGATCAGCAGTCCAGTTCTTATATGTCAGTGGTTTCGAGTGAATAGTATTTTTTCCTTAAATATACTGATGATTTATTGATGTCATTTGTGAGATGTCGACTATAGAAAGTTTATCAATTCAGGGAATTCGTAGCTTTGGCGTGAAAGCTGAAGACAAACAGGTAGGTGGCAATTTCACAACGTCTGCTCTTGGCATAGAACCTACTCCTTTAACAGCATTTGTCTCTAACGATATGCCTTAATAATCATTTTAAAATTTTAAAAAATAATTTGAAATAATCGCTTTGCAATACTATTTAAGGGGTTACATGGGTCTTAAAGGTATAAAAAAACGATTTTGAAAATTCAAAATGGCGGATCCAAAAAATAAATTAAATTTTCGGTCCGCCATATTGGATCCGCCATTTTGAATTTTCAAAATCTGACTTCAGATTCGTGATCAGCAACCCCAAAAACCCATGTATACGGTTTTGATTCGAAATTCGGTCAAATATTAAATTTTCGGTCCGCCATATTGGATCCGCCATTTTGAATTTTCAAAATCTGATTTCAGATTCGTAATTAGCGACTCCAAAAACCCATGTATTCATACACTAAATGTATACAGCTATCATTAGTCCTCTGGAAGTAAGGGGCCTGTAGTAAATTAAGACAATGAAAAACTTCGTCTTATCACGAGAAAACAAAGAAACCCTTTTTGAACTACATTAGGACATCAAAAAGAACAAACTGCAATTAATTTAAATAACATATGTATTCTGAGGTAAGTATGCTCCCTTTAAATTCTTCTGAGAGACTCCTTGTTCAAATTTGTTTTTCTTTTCGTGACAAAAATCAGTGCCCACTACGATCCGGGACGGGTTTCTACAGGTAAAAAACAATATAAGCAACGCCAACTACAATCCGAGAAGCAACACCGCCACAGACCCATCATCACTGGTGGAACAGAACAGAGGTGCAATCGACCTGTTCTGTTATAAATCGGGTATAAAGAATAACAGGAGCTTTTAGCTCGACACCTGGTGCAGCCATCAACGCAGTGCTTAATCTGCAACCCTTGGACATCGCAATCTAGAAGAAGCAATGAAGGCCATATGCCGGCTAAAGAAGTGCGGACTCTGGCACGGTCAACATGCTATCGGACATGGTGTCATATCACAAAGGCTTGAAAAACAATGTGCTTTATTCAAAATGCCGACGGAGAATATGACCCCAATATTAATGTTCGGAAGGAGATTCAAAATCCTCCTCTCGAAGAGGGAAGAATGGAAAGATCCAAAACAAATATTGAATGGGCTTAGCGACATGTTCTACACAGACGGCTAGAAAACCGTAAATTGAAGAGGTCAAATACAATTACTCACTTGAAAACACGGAGACGGTCTTCGAAACAGAAGTATTTGCCATACTAGAAAAAACCAAAAGAAGTGCACATACATAGCGCCACCTTCATTTGGCTATTGGACATTTTTTTTGTAAAGTTGTCTGCCTGCGGGACTTAAGCAAAAGCGAGATAGTTAGAATTCGGTCAAAATTTGGTCTTACTTTTGATCAGTGCTGCCGAAGATACTCCGATCGGAGTATTTCTACTCCCCTCGGAGTGTGTACTCCGATACTCCTCAAAGACAAATTTTACTCCCCAATGAGTTTAGCAGCGAAAACCTTTTTTCAGTTTTAAATAAAGGTATTTTAAGACATATTTCATTATTTTTATTTCGAAGTTTGCAAGCAAATTCAAACGAAAGCGGTACTGTTTGTTTTTACTTCTATGCAGTTTTCTACGACTTATCTAGAAAGTTATGTTTTGAAAAGTTTTTTTTTTAATAAACCTTGTTATAAAAACATCTCTCGTATATTGATTTTATTGAATTAATATTAATACTCCCTTGAAGAGCAAAATACTCCTCTGAGAGGACAGATTTTACTCCTCACAAAAACGACAAAACGGCAGCACTGCTTTTGATGTGAGTTTTTGTACGGGATCAGCAGTCCAGTTCTTATATGTCAGTGGTTTCGAGTGAATAGTATTTTTTCCTTAAATATACTGATGATTTATTGATGTCATTTGTGAGATGTCGACTATAGAAAGTTTATCAATTCAGGGAATTCGTAGCTTTGGCGTGAAAGCTGAAGACAAACAGGTAGGTGGCAATTTCACAACGTCTGCTCTTGGCATAGAACCTACTCCTTTAACAGCATTTGTCTCTAACGATATGCCTTAATAATCATTTTAAAATTTTAAAAAATAATTTGAAATAATCGCTTTGCAATACTATTTAAGGGGTTACATGGGTCTTAAAGGTATAAAAAAACGATTTTGAAAATTCAAAATGGCGGATCCAAAAAATAAATTAAATTTTCGGTCCGCCATATTGGATCCGCCATTTTGAATTTTCAAAATCTGACTTCAGATTCGTGATCAGCAACCCCAAAAACCCATGTATACGGTTTTGATTCGAAATTCGGTCAAATATTAAATTTTCGGTCCGCCATATTGGATCCGCCATTTTGAATTTTCAAAATCTGATTTCAGATTCGTAATTAGCGACTCCAAAAACCCATGTATTCATACACTAAATGTATACAGCTATCATTAGTCCTCTGGAAGTAAGGGGCCTGTAGTAAATTAAGACAATGAAAAACTTCGTCTTATCACGAGAAAACAAAGAAACCCTTTTTGAACTACATTAGGACATCAAAAAGAACAAACTGCAATTAATTTAAATAACATATGTATTCTGAGGTAAGTATGCTCCCTTTAAATTCTTCTGAGAGACTCCTTGTTCAAATTTGTTTTTCTTTTCGTGACAAAAATCAGTGCCCACTACGATCCGGGACGGGTTTCTACAGGTAAAAAACAATATAAGCAACGCCAACTACAATCCGAGAAGCAACACCGCCACAGACCCATCATCACTGGTGGAACAGAACAGAGGTGCAATCGACCTGTTCTGTTATAAATCGGGTATAAAGAATAACAGGAGCTTTTAGCTCGACACCTGGTGCAGCCATCAACGCAGTGCTTAATCTGCAACCCTTGGACATCGCAATCTAGAAGAAGCAATGAAGGCCATATGCCGGCTAAAGAAGTGCGGACTCTGGCACGGTCAACATGCTATCGGACATGGTGTCATATCACAAAGGCTTGAAAAACAATGTGCTTTATTCAAAATGCCGACGGAGAATATGACCCCAATATTAATGTTCGGAAGGAGATTCAAAATCCTCCTCTCGAAGAGGGAAGAATGGAAAGATCCAAAACAAATATTGAATGGGCTTAGCGACATGTTCTACACAGACGGCTAGAAAACCGTAAATTGAAGAGGTCAAATACAATTACTCACTTGAAAACACGGAGACGGTCTTCGAAACAGAAGTATTTGCCATACTAGAAAAAACCAAAAGAAGTGCACATACATAGCGCCACCTTCATTTGGCTATTGGACATTTTTTTTGTAAAGTTGTCTGCCTGCGGGACTTAAGCAAAAGCGAGATAGTTAGAATTCGGTCAAAATTTGGTCTTACTTTTGATCAGTGCTGCCGAAGATACTCCGATCGGAGTATTTCTACTCCCCTCGGAGTGTGTACTCCGATACTCCTCAAAGACAAATTTTACTCCCCAATGAGTTTAACAGCGAAAACCTTTTTTCAGTTTTAAATAAAGGTATTTTAAGACATATTTCATTATTTTTATTTCGAAGTTTGCAAGCAAATTCAAACGAAAGCGGTACTGTTTGTTTTTACTTCTATGCAGTTTTCTACGACTTATATAGAAAGTTATGTTTTGAAAAGTTTTTTTTTTAATAAACCTTGTTATAAAAACATCTCTCGTATATTGATTTTATTGAATTAATATTAATACTCCCTTGAAGAGCAAAATACTCCTCTGAGAGGACAGATTTTACTCCTCACAAAAACGACAAAACGGCAGCACTGCTTTTGATGTGAGTTTTTGTACGGGATCAGCAGTCCAGTTCTTATATGTCAGTGGTTTCGAGTGAATAGTATTTTTTCCTTAAATATACTGATGATTTATTGATGTCATTTGTGAGATGTCGACTATAGAAAGTTTATCAATTCAGGGAATTCGTAGCTTTGGCGTGAAAGCTGAAGACAAACAGGTAGGTGGCAATTTCACAACGTCTGCTCTTGGCATAGAACCTACTCCTTTAACAGCATTTGTCTCTAACGATATGCCTTAATAATCATTTTAAAATTTTAAAAAATAATTTGAAATAATCGCTTTGCAATACTATTTAAGGGGTTACATGGGTCTTAAAGGTATAAAAAAACGATTTTGAAAATTCAAAATGGCGGATCCAAAAAATAAATTAAATTTTCGGTCCGCCATATTGGATCCGCCATTTTGAATTTTCAAAATCTGACTTCAGATTCGTGATCAGCAACCCCAAAAACCCATGTATACGGTTTTGATTCGAAATTCGGTCAAATATTAAATTTTCGGTCCGCCATATTGGATCCGCCATTTTGAATTTTCAAAATCTGATTTCAGATTCGTAATTAGCGACTCCAAAAACCCATGTATTCATACACTAGATGTATACAGCTATCATTAGTCCTCTGGAAGTAAGGGGCCTGTAGTAAATTAAGACAATGAAAAACTTCGTCTTATCACGAGAAAACAAAGAAACCCTTTTTGAACTACATTAGGACATCAAAAAGAACAAACTGCAATTAATTTAAATAACATATGTATTCTGAGGTAAGTATGCTCCCTTTAAATTCTTCTGAGAGACTCCTTGTTCAAATTTGTTTTTCTTTTCGTGACAAAAATCAGTGCCCACTACGATCCGGGACGGGTTTCTACAGGTAAAAAAAAATATAAGCAACGCCAACTACAATCCGAGAAGCAACACCGCCACAGACCCATCATCACTGGTGGAACAGAACAGAGGTGCAATCGACCAGTTCTGTTATAAATCGGGTATAAAGAATAACAGGAGCTTTTAGCTCGACACCTGGTGCAGCCATCAACGCAGTGCTTAATCTGCAACCCTTGGACATCGCAATCTAGAAGAAGCAATGAAGGCCATATGCCGGCTAAAGAAGTGCGGACTCTGGCACGGTCAACATGCGATCGGACATGGTGTCATATCACAAAGGCTTGAAGAACAATGTGCTTTATTCAAAATGCCGACGGAGAATATGACCCCAATATTAATGTTCGGAAGGAGATTCAAAATCCTCCTCTCGAAGAGGGAAGAATGGAAAGATCCAAAACAAATATTGAATGGGCTTAGCGACATGTTCTACACAGACGGCTAGAAAACCGTAAATTGAAGAGGTCAAATACAATTACTCACTTGAAAACACGGAGACGGTCTTCGAAACAGAAGTATTTGCCATACTAGAAAAAACCAAAATAAGTGCACATACATAGCGCCACCTTCATTTGGCTATTGGACATTTTTTTTGTAAAGTTGTCTGCCTGCGGGACTTAAGCAAAAGCGAGATAGTTAGAATTCGGTCAAAATTTGGTCTTACTTTTGATCAGTGCTGCCGAAGATACTCCGATCGGAGTATTTCTACTCCCCTCGGAGTGTGTACTCCGATACTCCTCAAAGACAAATTTTACTCCCCAATGAGTTTAGCAGCGAAAACCTTTTTTCAGTTTTAAATAAAGGTATTTTAAGACATATTTCATTATTTTTATTTCGAAGTTTGCAAGCAAATTCAAACGAAAGCGGTACTGTTTGTTTTTACTTCTATGCAGTTTTCTACGACTTATATAGAAAGTTATGTTTTGAAAAGTTTTTTTTTTAATAAACCTTGTTATAAAAACATCTCTCGTATATTGATTTTATTGAATTAATATTAATACTCCCTTGAAGAGCAAAATACTCCTCTGAGAGGACAGATTTTACTCCTCACAAAAACGACAAAACGGCAGCACTGCTTTTGATGTGAGTTTTTGTACGGGATCAGCAGTCCAGTTCTTATATGTCAGTGGTTTCGAGTGAATAGTATTTTTTCCTTAAATATACTGATGATTTATTGATGTCATTTGTGAGATGTCGACTATAGAAAGTTTATCAATTCAGGGAATTCGTAGCTTTGGCGTGAAAGCTGAAGACAAACAGGTAGGTGGCAATTTCACAACGTCTGCTCTTGGCATAGAACCTACTCCTTTAACAGCATTTGTCTCTAACGATATGCCTTAATAATCATTTTAAAATTTTAAAAAATAATTTGAAATAATCGCTTTGCAATACTATTTAAGGGGTTACATGGGTCTTAAAGGTATAAAAAAACGATTTTGAAAATTCAAAATGGCGGATCCAAAAAATAAATTAAATTTTCGGTCCGCCATATTGGATCCGCCATTTTGAATTTTCAAAATCTGACTTCAGATTCGTGATCAGCAACCCCAAAAACCCATGTATACGGTTTTGATTCGAAATTCGGTCAAATATTAAATTTTCGGTCCGCCATATTGGATCCGCCATTTTGAATTTTCAAAATCTGATTTCAGATTCGTAATTAGCGACTCCAAAAACCCATGTATTCATACACTAGATGTATACAGCTATCATTAGTCCTCTGGAAGTAAGGGGCCTGTAGTAAATTAAGACAATGAAAAACTTCGTCTTATCACGAGAAAACAAAGAAACCCTTTTTGAACTACATTAGGACATCAAAAAGAACAAACTGCAATTAATTTAAATAACATATGTATTCTGAGGTAAGTATGCTCCCTTTAAATTCTTCTGAGAGACTCCTTGTTCAAATTTGTTTTTCTTTTCGTGACAAAAATCAGTGCCCACTACGATCCGGGACGGGTTTCTACAGGTAAAAAAAAATATAAGCAACGCCAACTACAATCCGAGAAGCAACACCGCCACAGACCCATCATCACTGGTGGAACAGAACAGAGGTGCAATCGACCTGTTCTGTTATAAATCGGGTATAAAGAATAACAGGAGCTTTTAGCTCGACACCTGGTGCAGCCATCAACGCAGTGCTTAATCTGCAACCCTTGGACATCGCAATCTAGAAGAAGCAATGAAGGCCATATGCCGGCTAAAGAAGTGCGGACTCTGGCACGGTCAACATGCTATCGGACATGGTGTCATATCACAAAGGCTTGAAAAACAATGTGCTTTATTCAAAATGCCGACGGAGAATATGACCCCAATATTAATGTTCGGAAGGAGATTCAAAATCCTCCTCTCGAAGAGGGAAGAATGGAAAGATCCAAAACAAATATTGAATGGGCTTAGCGACATGTTCTACACAGACGGCTAGAAAACCGTAAATTGAAGAGGTCAAATACAATTACTCACTTGAAAACACGGAGACGGTCTTCGAAACAGAAGTATTTGCCATACTAGAAAAAACCAAAAGAAGTGCACATACATAGCGCCACCTTCATTTGGCTATTGGACATTTTTTTTGTAAAGTTGTCTGCCTGCGGGACTTAAGCAAAAGCGAGATAGTTAGAATTCGGTCAAAATTTGGTCTTACTTTTGATCAGTGCTGCCGAAGATACTCCGATCGGAGTATTTCTACTCCCCTCGGAGTGTGTACTCCGATACTCCTCAAAGACAAATTTTACTCCCCAATGAGTTTAACAGCGAAAACCTTTTTTCAGTTTTAAATAAAGGTATTTTAAGACATATTTCATTATTTTTATTTCGAAGTTTGCAAGCAAATTCAAACGAAAGCGGTACTGTTTGTTTTTACTTCTATGCAGTTTTCTACGACTTATATAGAAAGTTATGTTTTGAAAAGTTTTTTTTTTAATAAACCTTGTTATAAAAACATCTCTCGTATATTGATTTTATTGAATTAATATTAATACTCCCTTGAAGAGCAAAATACTCCTCTGAGAGGACAGATTTTACTCCTCACAAAAACGACAAAACGGCAGCACTGCTTTTGATGTGAGTTTTTGTACGGGATCAGCAGTCCAGTTCTTATATGTCAGTGGTTTCGAGTGAATAGTATTTTTTCCTTAAATATACTGATGATTTATTGATGTCATTTGTGAGATGTCGACTATAGAAAGTTTATCAATTCAGGGAATTCGTAGCTTTGGCGTGAAAGCTGAAGACAAACAGGTAGGTGGCAATTTCACAACGTCTGCTCTTGGCATAGAACCTACTCCTTTAACAGCATTTGTCTCTAACGATATGCCTTAATAATCATTTTAAAATTTTAAAAAATAATTTGAAATAATCGCTTTGCAATACTATTTAAGGGGTTACATGGGTCTTAAAGGTATAAAAAAACGATTTTGAAAATTCAAAATGGCGGATCCAAAAAATAAATTAAATTTTCGGTCCGCCATATTGGATCCGCCATTTTGAATTTTCAAAATCTGACTTCAGATTCGTGATCAGCAACCCCAAAAACCCATGTATACGGTTTTGATTCGAAATTCGGTCAAATATTAAATTTTCGGTCCGCCATATTGGATCCGCCATTTTGAATTTTCAAAATCTGATTTCAGATTCGTAATTAGCGACTCCAAAAACCCATGTATTCATACACTAAATGTATACAGCTATCATTAGTCCTCTGGAAGTAAGGGGCCTGTAGTAAATTAAGACAATGAAAAACTTCGTCTTATCACGAGAAAACAAAGAAACCCTTTTTGAACTACATTAGGACATCAAAAAGAACAAACTGCAATTAATTTAAATAACATATGTATTCTGAGGTAAGTATGCTCCCTTTAAATTCTTCTGAGAGACTCCTTGTTCAAATTTGTTTTTCTTTTCGTGACAAAAATCAGTGCCTACTACGATCCGGGACGGGTTTCTACAGGTAAAAAACAATATAAGCAACGCCAACTACAATCCGAGAAGCAACACCGCCACAGACCCATCATCACTGGTGGAACAGAACAGAGGTGCAATCGACCTGTTCTGTTATAAATCGGGTATAAAGAATAACAGGAGCTTTTAGCTCGACACCTGGTGCAGCCATCAACGCAGTGCTTAATCTGCAACCCTTGGACATCGCAATCTAGAAGAAGCAATGAAGGCCATATGCCGGCTAAAGAAGTGCGGACTCTGGCACGGTCAACATGCTATCGGACATGGTGTCATATCACAAAGGCTTGAAAAACAATGTGCTTTATTCAAAATGCCGACGGAGAATATGACCCCAATATTAATGTTCGGAAGGAGATTCAAAATCCTCCTCTCGAAGAGGGAAGAATGGAAAGATCCAAAACAAATATTGAATGGGCTTAGCGACATGTTCTACACAGACGGCTAGAAAACCGTAAATTGAAGAGGTCAAATACAATTACTCACTTGAAAACACGGAGACGGTCTTCGAAACAGAAGTATTTGCCATACTAGAAAAAACCAAAAGAAGTGCACATACATAGCGCCACCTTCATTTGGCTATTGGACATTTTTTTTGTAAAGTTGTCTGCCTGCGGGACTTAAGCAAAAGCGAGATAGTTAGAATTCGGTCAAAATTTGGTCTTACTTTTGATCAGTGCTGCCGAAGATACTCCGATCGGAGTATTTCTACTCCCCTCGGAGTGTGTACTCCGATACTCCTCAAAGACAAATTTTACTCCCCAATGAGTTTAGCAGCGAAAACCTTTTTTCAGTTTTAAATAAAGGTATTTTAAGACATATTTCATTATTTTTATTTCGAAGTTTGCAAGCAAATTCAAACGAAAGCGGTACTGTTTGTTTTTACTTCTATGCAGTTTTCTACGACTTATCTAGAAAGTTATGTTTTGAAAAGTTTTTTTTTTAATAAACCTTGTTATAAAAACATCTCTCGTATATTGATTTTATTGAATTAATATTAATACTCCCTTGAAGAGCAAAATACTCCTCTGAGAGGACAGATTTTACTCCTCACAAAAACGACAAAACGGCAGCACTGCTTTTGATGTGAGTTTTTGTACGGGATCAGCAGTCCAGTTCTTATATGTCAGTGGTTTCGAGTGAATAGTATTTTTTCCTTAAATATACTGATGATTTATTGATGTCATTTGTGAGATGTCGACTATAGAAAGTTTATCAATTCAGGGAATTCGTAGCTTTGGCGTGAAAGCTGAAGACAAACAGGTAGGTGGCAATTTCACAACGTCTGCTCTTGGCATAGAACCTACTCCTTTAACAGCATTTGTCTCTAACGATATGCCTTAATAATCATTTTAAAATTTTAAAAAATAATTTGAAATAATCGCTTTGCAATACTATTTAAGGGGTTACATGGGTCTTAAAGGTATAAAAAAACGATTTTGAAAATTCAAAATGGCGGATCCAAAAAATAAATTAAATTTTCGGTCCGCCATATTGGATCCGCCATTTTGAATTTTCAAAATCTGACTTCAGATTCGTGATCAGCAACCCCAAAAACCCATGTATACGGTTTTGATTCGAAATTCGGTCAAATATTAAATTTTCGGTCCGCCATATTGGATCCGCCATTTTGAATTTTCAAAATCTGATTTCAGATTCGTAATTAGCGACTCCAAAAACCCATGTATTCAATTTTTGGTCCAAATTCGATCAAATATAAAAATTTTGGTCCGCCATATTGGATCCGCCATTTTGAATTTTCAAAATCTGACTTCAGATTCGTGATCAGCGACCCCAAAAACCTTCAGTTAGTATGTTATAGTAAAAATTAATTTAAGCTCGTCTTTTGCAACTCAAAGAGTTAAAAAGGCTTATACTAGGCACGGAAATTCTTCATTTTTCTGAAAACTGTAGGGTGGGGGTCAATTCTAACCTCGGATTCGTGATCAGCAGGTTAAAGTTCATCGGATAGCATATATGACATATAAAATAAAGACCAAGTTTTTTGTTGGTGTGAGCCTATTCAATTTTTCAGTAAAAAATGCAACTTTGAGGTTATGTTACATAGTGTTTATTTTCATTTCAGCCATTCTGGTTAATTTTCCAGTAATCTACATAGTCTCAGCTTCAATTTAAAAAAAAATTTACGTTAATATCTTCGGTTTTTTCCGAGATATTAGGTTTTAAACACAAAAAGTGCCGTTTAGCCCATAGTGTGCCGGTAGTAGACAAGTGTGAGATGTGACTCCATTACATAGGAAGCCGAAAAAACGGTTGGCGGCGCTTTGAGCGTTCGTTTTCTTGGCGTGGGGTAACTAGTTACCCCAGTGTGGCCGCAACCGTTGCTCGGAATTTTTTTCAATGTCAATTGTCAGAGTAAAATTGTGAGTTCATACAAAAATAATATATTTAGAATTATTTTGTAATATGTAGTTACCTACTAACCCGAAATTGGTGGTACTCAAAGGCTAGACAAGATAAGATGATAAACTCATTCTTCAGAAAGGATAATCGCCTCGCATATCGGTGACGCCAGTAATAAAATAAATCTACCTAACATCTGGTATGTTTTGTAATTACCTCAACCAGCGGTGCCTAAGGTTCATTCGTTCAGTGAATGCAAAGGAGTGCACGTCGAGATTAGAAAAAAAACAAATTTAATAGTGAATAGTAGTGTAGTGAAAATAGAAGACTTCAGGTGGGTTTTCTTTAGTTAAGTTTAGTGTTGCACTATGGTGCATGATTGTAGTGGCATGTTTTATCATTATAATTGCTAATTATTTAATTAACCATCCCGTGGAGGTCATATGTTCTTCAACTTACGGGTTGTATCTTGGCACAGGTTTGTCCGTGCCCTGCTCAGGTATGTCCGTGCAGCCCACCTTGTTCACAGGTATGTCCGTGTTCATTGTGGGGAGGTCCCCGATAATCTGAACACAGGTATGTCCGTGTTCCCCAAAGCTCCATCCTTAGCACAGGTATGTCCGGGCTTAGGAGGGTTGCTTATTCAAAATATGGGCACAGGTATGTCCGTGCCCGGCACAGGTATGTCCGTGCCCTACACAGGTATGTCCGTGTAGAACATTCGCTCAGGTATGTCCGAGCATCATATCAACCCACGGGATTACACTAACACCAGTATGTAGCTAAGAACTCACTGAGTAATTTTTACTCATATGTGACTTTTATTTCTTTGTAGGGGATTAATCGAGTCGCCGCCCGAAGGAAATTGTGAAGAAGAAAAGTGAAATAGACACGAAATAAATTTAACAAAAATAAAACAGAAAAAAAGATATTATTATTTTGCTTAGGCATTTACCCATCCTGTTACAATAGACAAAATAAATTGATATTCTAGTAAACAAAAAAAATTGTTTCAATCCTAGTCGGGGAATCTTGGAATCTTGGCTGTTCATATGAAATAATTCAGTTTCATTTTTATATGATATTTTTTATTGAATAAATCTAGTGTACGTTCATTGTAGGATAACACGTGGGTTCTAGGTAATGAAAATACGATGCATAAACTTAGTTTCATATATATAAACAATTTTTATGTCTCAAATGCCCATAAATAAAAAGATTAACAAGATACTTTCCAAGTCTCATCTCCAGTTATGATGCGTTTCATCTCGCTCTGATAGTCAGAGAGGATAGTTTCACAGACACGACGTTGTTTTTCCAAGAAATTGGGTGTTTTTTGAACCAGTAGAGATGTGACTCTTCTCAAGCACAATTATTCTTTCAAAATGGTTTGGACCGATCCAAATAAAATGTTTACAGTGTCAGCAAGGTCTCTAATTGTCAACCGACGATTTTTGAGCACCAAATCTTTGATTTCATTGACATGTTGTTCACTGATTGATGTTGATGGTCGTCCGGGACGCTCTTTGTCTTCAACGTTTTCTCTACCTTCTTTGAACTGTTTATACCACTTGTAAACATTTCTTTCAAACAAAACCTGATAGCCGGAAACCTTCTGCAACATTCTAAACGTTTCTGCAGCGGAAATTTCATTCCGCAAATAAAATTTAATGCAACTTCTTTGCTCAATAAAATTGCACATTGTAAAAATCGAAAAATTCACTTTTAGTTGCTCAGAAAACACAACAAAACTAATCAAACAAATGACGTCCTGGCATGAAATTTTACACAGATATGAGTAGCAATGCTGCCAACCTAAAAACAAGAAGATTTTCTCGAATCGATGTACCCGCGCAATTTATATATTTTTTAAATTGGCTTTACTTTTTGATCACAGTAGTAGATGGTTTCTAACTTTACAGTATGAGACGCTAAAGGACCTCATACCAAAGGCTGGGTCCAGGTCACAATTTTGGCTTGCATATAAGAAGAATATACGTATTGTCCTGAGGTGGGTTTATTAACATAACGGTGACGAAGAAAACGATCTAGTGACAGTCGCCATGTTTGATATCTGGGAAGAATTTTTTGCTTTAACTTGGACAGTCTTTACGTTAATGTTTATTTATAAAGCTATTAATTTAAAGAACTTTCACTAGAAATGTTTCTTCAGCATTACTTTAAAAATATTATAGTGTGCAAAAATTCTGTAACTACATTTTGTACTTTTAGTTAAATTGTTTTGTATGACTAACAAAACGGTTTTCGTTATATTTTTTTCTGAAATTAACGCATCAATCAATCAATTTATGAAAAACAAAAACTGTCTAATACTTTGAAACAGGTAGCAACTGATTTACACTTTCATGTTCTACAATCTTTCAAGCTCCAGAGGTAATAGATATTAGTTTTCCGCTCACTGATATTTCAGAAAATACTCTTATAAATGGGTTGGTTTTACGAATGCCGTCCACATTTAGGTTTCGGAAGAGTGAAAATTCACTATTCCGAAAAATAAATGAGGGCAAAGGGGGTAATGAATAGCAGCTGATAATGATGTCCACTGACTTGATGTCAGATGTGGTACGAATGTAGCTGGGTGGAACAATAACCTTCAAATGTTCAGGAAAACAACCAGAAAACTTCTAAAGAGAGCCTTAAGGACTCCAGAATATAATGATTGGGTAGCCTATCAAACCTTACAGTGTGAGTATAAGAGAGAGGTATGATCTTCCAAGGTCTCATCTTATAGAAAATACTGTGAGGAATTGGTGAGGATGAGAGAAACTTCAAGGTTGCATAAAGTCGTCCATAAAGACAACACAGCCCAACTAGACATTCTCTATAAGCCTGCGGAGGGAGAATATACAAGCTCCAAAGAGGAAGTGTATGAAATCTTGTTTCAAACTCATGCGCAGTCAGAAGATGCGGTCAGATGAAGACCAAGTGAACTCACATGAAAAAGTAAATATCACTAGGAAAAATAAATATATACCATCCAAGGGTCGAGACTGCCTTGATCTTCTTCGAAAACTTTAAGACCCCAGGTCTAGATGGTATATATCCAATCCAGCCATGCTAAAGACAGGAACTACATCTCTAGTTTCGGCACTAAAGAATATCTTTAAGGCCTGCTTAATCTGGGGATATGTACCGACTGCTTGGCGTAAAGTCAGACAAGCTTTTATTCCCAAACCATGAAAGGAAGATTACACTCTGGCAAAAAGTTTCAGACGGATCAGTTTGACGTCATTCCTTCTGAAGTGTCTGGAACGGCTGGTGGATTAATTAAAGGTTGCCTGCATTAAAATGCAGAAGACCATTCAATACTCCAAGGAGGTTAAATATCTAAGGGTGAATCTAAACAGTAAACTGACCTGGAAGGCTCATGTTGAAAACAAAGCCTCTCGGGCATTACATGCCTTTGACAATGCAGAAGAGCTTATGGGAAGACATGAGGCTTAAGACCTGTGGTAGTACACTAGATGTATACAGCTATCATTAGTCCTCTGGAAGTAAGGGGCCTGTAGTAAATTAAGACAATGAAAAACTTCGTCTTATCACGAGAAAACAAAGAAACCCTTTTTGAACTACATTAGGACATCAAAAAGAACAAACTGCAATTAATTTAAATAACATATGTATTCTGAGGTAAGTATGCTCCCTTTAAATTCTTCTGAGAGACTCCTTGTTCAAATTTGATTTTCTTTTCGTGACAAAAATCAGTGCCCACTACGATCCGGGACGGGTTTCTACAGGTAAAAAAAAATATAAGCAACGCCAACTACAATCCGAGAAGCAACACCGCCACAGACCCATCATCACTGGTGGAACAGAACAGAGGTGCAATCGACCTGTTCTGTTATAAATCGGGTATAAAGAATAACAGGAGCTTTTAGCTCGACACCTGGTGCAGCCATCAACGCAGTGCTTAATCTGCAACCCTTGGACATCGCAATCTAGAAGAAGCAATGAAGGCCATATGCCGGCTAAAGAAGTGCGGACTCTGGCACGGTCAACATGCTATCGGACATGGTGTCATATCACAAAGGCTTGAAGAACAATGTGCTTTATTCAAAATGCCGACGGAGAATATGACCCTAATATTAATGTTCGGAAGGAGATTCAAAATCCTCCTCTCGAAGAGGGAAGAATGGAAAGATCCAAAACAAATATTGAATGGGCTTAGCGACATGTTCTACACAGACGGCTAGAAAACCGTAAATTGAAGAGGTCAAATACAATTACTCACTTGAAAACACGGAGACGGTCTTCGAAACAGAAGTATTTGCCATACTAGAAAAAACCAAAAGAAGTGCACATACATAGCGCCACCTTCATTTGGCTATTGGATATTTTTTTTGTAAAGTTGTCTGCCTGCGGGACTTAAGCAAAAGCGAGATAGTTAGAATTCGGTCAAAATTTGGTCTTACTTTTGATCAGTGCTGCCGAAGATACTCCGATCGGAGTATTTCTACTCCCCTCGGAGTGTGTACTCCGATACTCCTCAAAGACAAATTTTACTCCCCAATGAGTTTAGCAGCGAAAACCTTTTTTCAGTTTTAAATAAAGGTATTTTAAGACATATTTCATTATTTTTATTTCGAAGTTTGCAAGCAAATTCAAACGAAAGCGGTACTGTTTGTTTTTACTTCTATGCAGTTTTCTACGACTTATCTAGAAAGTTATGTTTTGAAAAGTTTTTTTTTTAATAAACCTTGTTATAAAAACATCTCTCGTATATTGATTTTATTGAATTAATATTAATACTCCCTTGAAGAGCAAAATACTCCTCTGAGAGGACAGATTTTACTCCTCACAAAAACGACAAAACGGCAGCACTGCTTTTGATGTGAGTTTTTGTACGGGATCAGCAGTCCAGTTCTTATATGTCAGTGGTTTCGAGTGAATAGTATTTTTTCCTTAAATATACTGATGATTTATTGATGTCATTTGTGAGATGTCGACTATAGAAAGTTTATCAATTCAGGGAATTCGTAGCTTTGGCGTGAAAGCTGAAGACAAACAGGTAGGTGGCAATTTCACAACGTCTGCTCTTGGCATAGAACCTACTCCTTTAACAGCATTTGTCTCTAACGATATGCCTTAATAATCATTTTAAAATTTTAAAAAATAATTTGAAATAATCGCTTTGCAATACTATTTAAGGGGTTACATGGGTCTTAAAGGTATAAAAAAACGATTTTGAAAATTCAGAATGGCGGATCCAAAAAATAAATTAAATTTTCGGTCCGCCATATTGGATCCGCCATTTTGAATTTTCAAAATCTGACTTCAGATTCGTGATCAGCAACCCCAAAAACCCATGTATACGGTTTTGATTCGAAATTCGGTCAAATATTAAATTTTCGGTCCGCCATATTGGATCCGCCATTTTGAATTTTCAAAATCTGATTTCAGATTCGTAATTAGCGACTCCAAAAACCCATGTATTCAATTTTTGGTCCAAATTCGATCAAATATAAAAATTTTGGTCCGCCATATTGGATCCGCCATTTTGAATTTTCAAAATCTGACTTCAGATTCGTGATCAGCGACCCCAAAAACCTTCAGTTAGTATGTTATAGTAAAAATTAATTTAAGCTCGTCTTTTGCAACTCAAAGAGTTAAAAAGGCTTATACTAGGCACGGAAATTCTTCATTTTTCTGAAAACTGTAGGGTGGGGGTCAATTCTAACCTCGGATTCGTGATCAGCAGGTTAAAGTTCATCGGATAGCATATATGACATATAAAATAAAGACCAAGTTTTTTGTTGGTGTGAGCCTATTCAATTTTTCAGTAAAAAATGCAACTTTGAGGTTATGTTACATAGTGTTTATTTTCATTTCAGCCATTCTGGTTAATTTTCCAGTAATCTACATAGTCTCAGCTTCAATTTAAAAAAAAATTTACGTTAATATCTTCGGTTTTTTCCGAGATATTAGGTTTTAAACACAAAAAGTGCCGTTTAGCCCATAGTGTGCCGGTAGTAGACAAGTGTGAGATGTGACTCCATTACATAGGAAGCCGAAAAAACGGTTGGCGGCGCTTTGAGCGTTCGTTTTCTTGGCGTGGGGTAACTAGTTACCCCAGTGTGGCCGCAACCGTTGCTCGGAATTTTTTTCAATGTCAATTGTCAGAGTAAAATTGTGAGTTCATACAAAAATAATATATTTAGAATTATTTTGTAATATGTAGTTACCTACTAACCCGAAATTGGTGGTACTCAAAGGCTAGACAAGATAAGATGATAAACTCATTCTTCAGAAAGGATAATCGCCTCGCATATCGGTGACGCCAGTAATAAAATAAATCTACCTAACATCTGGTATGTTTTGTAATTACCTCAACCAGCGGTGCCTAAGGTTCATTCGTTCAGTGAATGCAAAGGAGTGCACGTCGAGATTAGAAAAAAAACAAATTTAATAGTGAATAGTAGTGTAGTGAAAATAGAAGACTTCAGGTGGGTTTTCTTTAGTTAAGTTTAGTGTTGCACTATGGTGCATGATTGTAGTGGCATGTTTTATCATTATAATTGCTAATTATTTAATTAACCATCCCGTGGAGGTCATATGTTCTTCAACTTACGGGTTGTATCTTGGCACAGGTTTGTCCGTGCCCTGCTCAGGTATGTCCGTGCAGCCCACCTTGTTCACAGGTATGTCCGTGTTCATTGTGGGGAGGTCCCCGATAATCTGAACACAGGTATGTCCGTGTTCCCCAAAGCTCCATCCTTAGCACAGGTATGTCCGGGCTTAGGAGGGTTGCTTATTCAAAATATGGGCACAGGTATGTCCGTGCCCGGCACAGGTATGTCCGTGCCCTACACAGGTATGTCCGTGTAGAACATTCGCTCAGGTATGTCCGAGCATCATATCAACCCACGGGATTACACTAACACCAGTATGTAGCTAAGAACTCACTGAGTAATTTTTACTCATATGTGACTTTTATTTCTTTGTAGGGGATTAATCGAGTCGCCGCCCGAAGGAAATTGTGAAGAAGAAAAGTGAAATAGACACGAAATAAATTTAACAAAAATAAAACAGAAAAAAAGATATTATTATTTTGCTTAGGCATTTACCCATCCTGTTACAATAGACAAAATAAATTGATATTCTAGTAAACAAAAAAAATTGTTTCAATCCTAGTCGGGGAATCTTGGAATCTTGGCTGTTCATATGAAATAATTCAGTTTCATTTTTATATGATATTTTTTATTGAATAAATCTAGTGTACGTTCATTGTAGGATAACACGTGGGTTCTAGGTAATGAAAATACGATGCATAAACTTAGTTTCATATATATAAACAATTTTTATGTCTCAAATGCCCATAAATAAAAAGATTAACAAGATACTTTCCAAGTCTCATCTCCAGTTATGATGCGTTTCATCTCGCTCTGATAGTCAGAGAGGATAGTTTCACAGACACGACGTTGTTTTTCCAAGAAATTGGGTGTTTTTTGAACCAGTAGAGATGTGACTCTTCTCAAGCACAATTATTCTTTCAAAATGGTTTGGACCGATCCAAATAAAATGTTTACAGTGTCAGCAAGGTCTCTAATTGTCAACCGACGATTTTTGAGCACCAAATCTTTGATTTCATTGACATGTTGTTCACTGATTGATGTTGATGGTCGTCCGGGACGCTCTTTGTCTTCAACGTTTTCTCTACCTTCTTTGAACTGTTTATACCACTTGTAAACATTTCTTTCAAACAAAACCTGATAGCCGGAAACCTTCTGCAACATTCTAAACGTTTCTGCAGCGGAAATTTCATTCCGCAAATAAAATTTAATGCAACTTCTTTGCTCAATAAAATTGCACATTGTAAAAATCGAAAAATTCACTTTTAGTTGCTCAGAAAACACAACAAAACTAATCAAACAAATGACGTCCTGGCATGAAATTTTACACAGATATGAGTAGCAATGCTGCCAACCTAAAAACAAGAAGATTTTCTCGAATCGATGTACCCGCGCAATTTATATATTTTTTAAATTGGCTTTACTTTTTGATCACAGTAGTAGATGGTTTCTAACTTTACAGTATGAGACGCTAAAGGACCTCATACCAAAGGCTGGGTCCAGGTCACAATTTTGGCTTGCATATAAGAAGAATATACGTATTGTCCTGAGGTGGGTTTATTAACATAACGGTGACGAAGAAAACGATCTAGTGACAGTCGCCATGTTTGATATCTGGGAAGAATTTTTTGCTTTAACTTGGACAGTCTTTACGTTAATGTTTATTTATAAAGTTATTAATTTAAAGAACTTTCACTAGAAATGTTTCTTCAGCATTACTTTAAAAATATTATAGTGTGCAAAAATTCTGTAACTACATTTTGTACTTTTAGTTAAATTGTTTTGTATGACTAACAAAACGGTTTTCGTTATATTTTTTTCTGAAATTAACGCATCAATCAATCAATTTATGAAAAACAAAAACTGTCTAATACTTTGAAACAGGTAACAACTGATTTACACTTTCATGTTCTACAATCTTTCAAGCTCCAGAGGTAATAGATATTAGTTTTCCGCTCACTGATATTTCAGAAAATACTCTTATAAATGGGTTGGTTTTACGAATGCCGTCCACATTTAGGTTTCGGAAGAGTGAAAATTCACTATTCCGAAAAATAAATGAGGGCAAAGGGGGTAATGAATAGCAGCTGATAATGATGTCCACTGACTTGATGTCAGATGTGGTACGAATGTAGCTGGGTGGAACAATAACCTTCAAATGTTCAGGAAAACAAACAGAAAACTTCTAAAGAGAGCCTTAAGGACTCCAGAATATAATGATTGGGTAGCCTATCAAACCTTACAGTGTGAGTATAAGAGAGAGGTAAGATCTTCCAAGGTCTCATCTTATAGAAAATACTGTGAGGAATTGGTGAGGATGAGAGAAACTTCAAGGTTGCATAAAGTCGTCCATAAAGACAACACAGCCCAACTAGACATTCTCTATAAGCCTGCGGAGGGAGAATATACAAGCTCCAAAGAGGAAGTGTATGAAATCTTGTTTCAAACTCATGCGCAGTCAGAAGATGCGGTCAGATGAAGACCAAGTGAACTCACATGAAAAAGTAAATATCACTAGGAAAAATAAATATATACCATCCAAGGGTCGAGACTGCCTTGATCTTCTTCGAAAACTTTAAGACCCCAGGTCTAGATGGTATATATCCAATCCAGCCATGCTAAAGACAGGAACTACATCTCTAGTTTCGGCACTAAAGAATATCTTTAAGGCCTGCTTAATCTGGGGATATGTACCGACTGCTTGGCGTAAAGTCAGACAAGCTTTTATTCCCAAACCATGAAAGGAAGATTACACTCTGGCAAAAAGTTTCAGACGGATCAGTTTGACGTCATTCCTTCTGAAGTGTCTGGAACGGCTGGTGGATTAATTAAAGGTTGCCTGCATTAAAATGCAGAAGACCATTCAATACTCCAAGGAGGTTAAATATCTAAGGGTGAATCTAAACAGTAAACTGACCTGGAAGGCTCATGTTGAAAACAAAGCCTCTCGGGCATTACATGCCTTTGACAATGCAGAAGAGCTTATGGGAAGACATGAGGCTTAAGACCTGTGGTAGTACACTAGATGTATACAGCTATCATTAGTCCTCTGGAAGTAAGGGGCCTGTAGTAAATTAAGACAATGAAAAACTTCGTCTTATCACGAGAAAACAAAGAAACCCTTTTTGAACTACATTAGGACATCAAAAAGAACAAACTGCAATTAATTTAAATAACATATGTATTCTGAGGTAAGTATGCTCCCTTTAAATTCTTCTGAGAGACTCCTTGTTCAAATTTGATTTTCTTTTCGTGACAAAAATCAGTGCCCACTACGATCCGGGACGGGTTTCTACAGGTAAAAAAAAATATAAGCAACGCCAACTACAATCCGAGAAGCAACACCGCCACAGACCCATCATCACTGGTGGAACAGAACAGAGGTGCAATCGACCAGTTCTGTTATAAATCGGGTATAAAGAATAACAGGAGCTTTTAGCTCGACACCTGGTGCAGCCATCAACGCAGTGCTTAATCTGCAACCCTTGGACATCGCAATCTAGAAGAAGCAATGAAGGCCATATGCCGGCTAAAGAAGTGCGGACTCTGGCACGGTCAACATGCTATCGGACATGGTGTCATATCACAAAGGCTTGAAGAACAATGTGCTTTATTCAAAATGCCGACGGAGAATATGACCCTAATATTAATGTTCGGAAGGAGATTCAAAATCCTCCTCTCGAAGAGGGAAGAATGGAAAGATCCAAAACAAATATTGAATGGGCTTAGCGACATGTTCTACACAGACGGCTAGAAAACCGTAAATTGAAGAGGTCAAATACAATTACTCACTTGAAAACACGGAGACGGTCTTCGAAACAGAAGTATTTCCCATACTAGAAAAAACCAAAAGAAGTGCACATACATAGCGCCACCTTCATTTGGCTATTGGATATTTTTTTTGTAAAGTTGTCTGCCTGCGGGACTTAAGCAAAAGCGAGATAGTTAGAATTCGGTCAAAATTTGGTCTTACTTTTGATCAGTGCTGCCGAAGATACTCCGATCGGAGTATTTCTACTCCCCTCGGAGTGTGTACTCCGATACTCCTCAAAGACAAATTTTACTCCCCAATGAGTTTAGCAGCGAAAACCTTTTTTCAGTTTTAAATAAAGGTATTTTAAGACATATTTCATTATTTTTATTTCGAAGTTTGCAAGCAAATTCAAACGAAAGCGGTACTGTTTGTTTTTACTTCTATGCAGTTTTCTACGACTTATCTAGAAAGTTATGTTTTGAAAAGTTTTTTTTTTAATAAACCTTGTTATAAAAACATCTCTCGTATATTGATTTTATTGAATTAATATTAATACTCCCTTGAAGAGCAAAATACTCCTCTGAGAGGACAGATTTTACTGCTCACAAAAACGACAAAACGGCAGCACTGCTTTTGATGTGAGTTTTTGTACGGGATCAGCAGTCCAGTTCTTATATGTCAGTGGTTTCGAGTGAATAGTATTTTTTCCTTAAATATACTGATGATTTATTGATGTCATTTGTGAGATGTCGACTATAGAAAGTTTATCAATTCAGGGAATTCGTAGCTTTGGCGTGAAAGCTGAAGACAAACAGGTAGGTGGCAATTTCACAACGTCTGCTCTTGGCATAGAACCTACTCCTTTAACAGCATTTGTCTCTAACGATATGCCTTAATAATCATTTTAAAATTTTAAAAAATAATTTGAAATAATCGCTTTGCAATACTATTTAAGGGGTTACATGGGTCTTAAAGGTATAAAAAAACGATTTTGAAAATTCAAAATGGCGGATCCAAAAAATAAATTAAATTTTCGGTCCGCCATATTGGGTCCGCCATTTTGAATTTTCAAAATCTGACTTCAGATTCGTGATCAGCAACCCCAAAAACCCATGTATACGGTTTTGATTCGAAATTCGGTCAAATATTAAATTTTCGGTCCGCCATATTGGATCCGCCATTTTGAATTTTCAAAATCTGATTTCAGATTCGTAATTAGCGACTCCAAAAACCCATGTATTCATATACTAGATGTATACAGCTATCATTAGTCCTCTGGAAGTAAGGGGCCTGTAGTAAATTAAGACAATGAAAAACTTCGTCTTATCACGAGAAAACAAAGAAACCCTTTTTGAACTACATTAGGACATCAAAAAGAACAAACTGCAATTAATTTAAATAACATATGTATTCTGAGGTAAGTATGCTCCCTTTAAATTCTTCTGAGAGACTCCTTGTTCAAATTTGTTTTTCTTCTCGTGACAAAAATCAGTGCCCACTACGATCCGGGACGGGTTTCTACAGGTAAAAAAAAATATAAGCAACGCCAACTACAATCCGAGAAGCAACACCGCCACAGACCCATCATCACTGGTGGAACAGAACAGAGGTGCAATCGACCTGTTCTGTTATAAATCGGGTATAAAGAATAACAGGAGCTTTTAGCTCGACACCTGGTGCAGCCATCAACGCAGTGCTTAATCTGCAACCCTTGGACATCGCAATCTAGAAGAAGCAATGAAGGCCATATGCCGGCTAAAGAAGTGCGGACTCTGGCACGGTCAACATGCTATCGGACATGGTGTCATATCACAAAGGCTTGAAGAACAATGTGCTTTATTCAAAATGCCGACGGAGAATATGACCCCAATATTAATGTTCGGAAGGAGATTCAAAATCCTCCTCTCGAAGAGGGAAGAATGGAAAGATCCAAAACAAATATTGAATGGGCTTAGCGACATGTTCTACACAGACGGCTAGAAAACCGTAAATTGAAGAGGTCAAATACAATTACTCACTTGAAAACACGGAGACGGTCTTCGAAACAGAAGTATTTGCCATACTAGAAAAAACCAAAAGAAGTGCACATACATAGCGCCACCTTCATTTGGCTATTGGACATTTTTTTTGTAAAGTTGTCTGCCTGCGGGACTTAAGCAAAAGCGAGATAGTTAGAATTCGGTCAAAATTTGGTCTTACTCTTGATCAGTGCTGCCGAAGATACTCCGATCGGAGTATTTCTACTCCCCTCGGAGTGTGTACTCCGATACTCCTCAAAGACAAATTTTACTCCCCAATGAGCTTAGCAGCGAAAACCTTTTTTCAGTTTTAAATAAAGGTATTTTAAGACATATTTCATTATTTTTATTTCGAAGTTTGCAAGCAACTTCAAACGAAAGCGGTACTGTTTGTTTTTACTTCTATGCAGTTTTCTACGACTTATCTAGAAAGTTATGTTTTGAAAAGTTTTTTTTTTAATAAACCTTGTTATAAAAACATCTCTCGTATATTGATTTTATTGTATTAATATTAATACTCCCTTGAAGAGCAAAATACTCCTCTGAGAGGACAGAATTTACTCCTCACAAAAACGACAAAACGGCAGCACTGCTTTTGATGTGAGTTTTTGTACGGGATCAGCAGTCCAGTTCTTATATGTCAGTGGTTTCGAGTGAATAGTATTTTTTCCTTAAATATACTGATGATTTATTGATGTCATTTGTGAGATGTCGACTATAGAAAGTTTATCAATTCAGGGAATTCGTAGCTTTGGCGTGAAAGCTGAAGACAAACAGGTACGTGACAATTTCACAACGTCTGCTCTTGGCATAGAACCTACTCCTTTAACAGCATTTGTCTCTAACGATATGCCTTAATAATCATTTTAAAGTTTTAAAAAATAATTTGAAATAATCGCTTTGCAATACTATTTAAGGGGTTACATGGGTCTTAAAGGTATAAAAACACGATTTTGAAAATTCAAAATGGCGGATCCAAAAAATAAATTAAATTTTCGGTCCGCCATATTGGATCCGCCATTTTGAATTTTCAAAATCTGACTTCAGATTCGCGATCAGCAACCCCAAAAACCCATGTATACGGTTTTGATTCGAATTTCGGTCAAATATTAAATTTTCGGTCCGCCATATTGGATCCGCCATTTTGAATTTTCAAAATCTGATTTCAGATTCGTAATTAGCGACTCCAAAAACCCATGTATTCATACACTAGATGTATACAGCTATCATTAGTCCTCTGGAAGTAAGGGGCCTGTAGTAAATTAAGACAATGAAAAACTTCGTCTTATCACGAGAAAACAAAGAAACCCTTTTTGAACTACATTAGGACATCAAAAAGAACAAACTGCAATTAATTTAAATAACATATGTATTCTGAGGTAAGTATGCTCCCTTTAAATTCTTCTGAGAGACTCCTTGTTCAAATTTGTTTTTCTTTTCGTGACAAAAATCAGTGCCCACTACGATCCGGGACGGGTTTCTACAGGTAAAAAAAAATATAAGCAACGCCAACTACAATCCGAGAAGCAACACCGCCACAGACCCATCATCACTGGTGGAACAGAACAGAGGTGCAATCGACCTGTTCTGTTATAAATCGGGTATAAAGAATAACAGGAGCTTTTAGCTCGACACCTGGTGCAGCCATCAACGCAGTGCTTAATCTGCAACCCTTGGACATCGCAATCTAGAAGAAGCAATGAAGGCCATATGCCGGCTAAAGAAGTGCGGACTCTGGCACGGTCAACATGCTATCGGACATGGTGTCATATCACAAAGGCTTGAAGAACAATGTGCTTTATTCAAAATGCCGACGGAGAATATGACCCCAATATTAATGTTCGGAAGGAGATTCAAAATCCTCCTCTCGAAGAGGGAAGAATGGAAAGATCCAAAACAAATATTGAATGGGCTTAGCGACCTGTTCTACACAGACGGCTAGAAAACCGTAAATTGAAGAGGTCAAATACAATTACTCACTTGAAAACATGGAGACGGTCTTCGAAACAGAAGTATTTGCCATTCTAGAAGTTGCCAACTGGATAATGGCCCAAGTTGCAAAGTGCAATCAGGTCTTTCTTATACGAGTCGCTGGCCACCAGGGAGTAGAAGACAATAAGTCTGCAGATTCCCTGGTGAGGAAAGGCGCTAATTCATACACCTTAAGCCCAGAGCTCATTATTGGTCTGTTTTGCGGCGTTGAAGAACTGGATAACTTGACACGTAGGGTTAGTTCATGGAGAGAGATAGTCCAGCCTAACTACCTGCAGACTTATTAAATACTTTATAGGTAGTCCGAACAAGAACACTACAAAATTCGTATTTAGATTGAACAGGAAAGATTGCCAGGCTCTATTAGAGACGGTTACAGGGAAAAACACATTTGGCGACCACTTGAACAACCTGGGAATCATCGTCGACCCTGCGTGTCCCTTTCCGGCTTTAAAGGCATGAAAGGGTTTCACAGGTTTACAAAAACAAAAAACCAAAAACAAAAATTGTGATGTCTATTTGACCAGACACTTTCATTGCTGCAAAATTTAGTAGTTCAAGTTTTTGGGGTCGCTGATCGCGAAGTGCGAATTCGAGGATTTTTTAATCCAAGACAGCGGTTCCAATATGGAGGCATTAGATCCGTAAAAGGTTAAGTAATTCATGTGAAACTTGTTACTCAGGAGTTTAAGGGGTTGCTGATCACAAATCTAAAGTCCAAATTAGGGAATTCCTAAAACCGAGATTTCGACTTAATAATGAAGAAAATAGAGAGGTTTAACTGAACAAGAATTTGGAATCATAGACCCAAAAGCCCATGTATTAAGTGGGAGGGATTCAAATTAAATTTGACCTTGGGATGAGTTTGAAATGCAATGATGACTGAAAACTATTAATTCGCAAAGTGGACCATATATAAATCAGGCTATGTAATACAAATTGTAATGCTACTTTCCAAGTTCAGTATTATAGAAAACCTTTGCCTACGTGAAAAAAATGTATGGTATATGCCTTTGTAGGGACACTATTTTGATGTATTAGGTGTGACATACGGTTGAAATATCAGCAACAAGTGCTTTTACCTCCTTGAAAATGTCGGTTTTCGTTCCAAATAAACATCATTTGCGGGAAGTGCTATAACACTACTTTATTGCAAAGAAAACTGCGGCGGAAACTCATCGTTTGCTTGTGGAGATTTCGGCGAGCATGCTGCATTTAATACAACTTGTAAAGAATGGTTTCGACGATTTCAAAATAATGAAGAACATGGAAAACCCCCAAAAAAATTTGAAGATGCTGAATTGGAAGCAATATTGGCAGAGGATTCTTGCCAAACTCAATCAGAATTGGCTACAGCATTAAATGTTGAACAATCAACTGTTGCAAAGCGTTTAAAAGCAATGAGAATGGTTCAAAAAGTTGGTAACTGGGTTCCATATGAATTAAAAGATAGAGACATCGAACGTCGAAAAACAATTTTTGAAATGCTAATTCAAAGGCACCAAAGAAAAGGATTTTTGCATCGCAGGAGATGAAAAATGGATATATTATGAGAATCCTGAACGTAACGTTATTATTAGTTGCTCGAACCACCTCAAACTATTAATGGACAAGTTTACCGACGAGAACTAATGCGTTTGAAGGGAGCCATAGAATAAAAAACGACCAGAATGGGTGAATAGGCACAGTAAATTAATTTTTCAACAGGATAATGCCAAACCGCTTACCGCACAAGTCGTGAAAAGATATTTAGATGGACTGAACTGGAAAGTGCTACTCCACCCTCTATATTCGCCAGACATGGCTCCTTCGGATTATCACTTATTCCGAACAATGCAGTCAGATCTTACGGGAGAACGGTTCACTTCATACGAAAGTATCAAAATTTGGATTGATTATTGGATCAGTTCAAAAGACCAGGATTTCTTCATGCAAGGAATACGTAAATTACCTAAAAGATGGACGAAGGTTGTAACTGCCGATAGAGCATACTTTGAATAAACTTTTCTTTAATTTTCTAAAAAAGCAAATGTGTTTTATTTTAACAAAAAAAGGGCGGAGTCATCTTCACGCACCTAATTTATAAACATTCTAATGTTTTCAGTAAATTTTTGAAATTTTCCTGTTTTAAATTGTCTTAGAATAGACTCTTGTTTCTTACTGAGTGATGTGAAATTCCCATGTGAATATGAATCCAACTACCATATTTTTTTACTATTCCTAAATCGCAGATATATATAGCTAGGGAATTATATAAAATTAAAAATGATTGATGATTAATGACAACTAAGCAAGGATCTTTTGAGCGCATTGTTATTAAAACATGAATTTAATGAGTCAGCATGCTTGTTAACATTTAATTAATAGGCTCATTTAAGTTGTGACTTCAGACATAGGAAGCCCAACTGCTATTATATTTCTTCCGAGACAAATTAAGCTTCAAAATGAATAACGACACATTCACCCTTATTCTCCTAATCGTTTTCTTACGATACGACTAGCCGAGACACATTTTTAAAGCTGAATTTCTATGCAAAATAGTTTATTGGGTTGTCACGTCGTATGAAAACGACTAACAGAATACGGGTGATTATCTACATTATCAACACGATCAAATACAACACGCATATCACACAATTATCCAATCGTATTAATCGGTTAACTTAAAGATGTTTACACATTACACATTGTTTTGTTATTAGCCATACAAAAAATATTTTATGTAACTATTTTGCAATTTTCATAGATCAAAATATGATTTTACGTAGTCTGGACCCATTTTTTTAATTTTTCCCCGACTAAAATAGGAATGAAGGGGTTAAGTTTTTGCCTTAAGGATCCTAGTAATTTGTTTACAGAGGAATATTCTCGAACATTCTATTTAACGATTTGAGCGTTAATAAGGTTGAATAGTTTTGACTAGCACCAACTGTTCAGTGTACCAAATTACAACTTTGCCAAGACATTTTTTCCTAAAATTAAATAATAACTCCTTTATAAAAATTAATTTTATTACCCAGGATCACGCAATAAGTCCTTTTTGCTCAGGCCGTTAAACTGATAACATACTCCGTCATCAGTTTGCACAATAGTGAACCAATTCTCGCACATTGTAGTAACTGTAGCGAATTTGCAAAATGGCGTTGTATTATTCATCGTATCTGCTAGGCTAAGGAGAGCATCGCCAATATCGATCGTGTCATTTAAGTCGAAGTTTAGAGTTGTAGAAACCTCGAGGGTACACAAATGCATCAGAGCTTGCAGGTATGTGAGGCTGTAATGAGGAATACCGACTAAAATAGTAAAAAGCGAGAGTTTTTTTATTTTAAATATGCCTTACTCTGAATCCGATATGTTCGCCAATCCTCTGTCATTGTATTTCACGTAATGATAGACCTTTGAGAAGTTAAACACAGCTCCACGAGCCTTCGTTTCGGGACAAATTATAACGGAGGGAAAAGGTATATCCCAAATTGGCACTTTTTTCTCATTGAAGCTCATAACAACCGGGGTGTTGTCCCACTTATTCCAAACGTTAACGATAAGGTGGGAGCATGCATAAATGGAAACGACGAATACGAAAATCCAAAAAGCCCTTATGTTGTCATTAATATGACATCATACAATCAATTAAGAAAGAAGTTTTAAAGAATAATTTTACCTTTCTACCAAAGGGCGTCTGCGTTCCCCTAAGTACCTAATTCCGTGTATTGAACTGTTTCTACAGTATTCCATAAATACTCCAACTGCAGCCTCGGGAATGCTCCCATACTCAATTCGTTTTCGTACGATAACTTCACTTGGCACTTCACTGAGAATATCTGAAGGAGCAAATCCACTGGCATCAGAGATTGAGGTTCGCTGACTGCATGCGACAGAGTTTGTTGCTAAGGTGTCCATCGTAGACGGTTCCACAATAATTGACTGACTATTCACTTCTGAATTTATGGCATCAACGGTTTAGTTTTACCACAGTTCATTCATTTGCACAGATGAAGATAATTTTATGGACCTTTGGGACCGTCGTGCGTGATAAAAAATGGAATTTTTTAAGGTTGGGTTGTGAAAGAAGAAAGAGAGTCATGAAGGAAAAATTGTAACAAAGTGTTTGTATTTTTTGTACGCAGTACAATGCTATTCAGTTTTAACATTTTGTTCAAAATGTAATGAAAGCACTTATTGTAAGTTCAAAATTCAAGTCTACAGGAAGGACAATATTTAGAAAATTCTTTAGTTCTTTAATTCAGCGGAAATGCTAGTAAAGGGTGACAAGTGGAAAGCTGGCTAAATTAATTATTCATAATTTTAAAATGAGTGCAGGAAAAAAAAAGTATTTATTTGAATTTAGTTACAGTAAAATCAGACATTTTTCACAGATACTTATTGAGATTTAAAAAATCGACAAAATTCTATCAGGGGATAACTATTTACATAAATGCTTGAAAACAGTATTAATAAATGCGATAATACGATGAATTCAAATAATTTTTTATAATTCTTACCTTCTGAGCAACGGAAATGACCGTTCCGTCATTTATAATTCTTACCTTCTGCAACTTTCCACTTGTCACCTTGTACTTGTATTGAAAAATTCATATATGTAAATATAGGAAAAATGGACTCACTTAATAAGGGTGTTGTTCCTAGGGAAATATTGCCGCTTGTATAACAATTAGCATATTCCATCCGCCTTAGATCCTTTCGTAATAGTCCGGATTAAAATTCGGAAAATTCTTCATTTCTTGGCCTACTCTTGCCTTTACCTTTCTCTTCATATTATATTTTGGCTTATTCCTCTTATTATTCCGCAGTTCTATTTTTTCCTATGTTTCCGCAGTTCTATTTTTTCCAACCCTATTTTGCGCTTTTCGATTTTAAGTGTATTATTACTGCTCCTTTTTAGATATCTGCACTCTATTCTATGGAAGACACACTGTCGAGAGAGCCGCTCCCTAACCTATCGGGTTTTTTTTACGATAAATCTCACTCGGGGTCTCAATAGATTGTTTGGTAGCGCGACGAGACGTTTTGCTCCTTAAGTAACGCTAATTTTTAGGAATTTTAACCCCCTCCTCCCCTTTTATAACGTTCCGTAACACAGCCATTAACCGTTAACCCCGAAGTTACGTAACGAAAAATTGTATCAACCACATTTATTTTATAATTTCCTATCCCTATATTGCATATAAAAATGAAAGTTCGTTTGTTGCTCAACTACGCCTTGATAGTATACAGGGTTTCAAAATGGCGGATCCAAGATGGCGGTTGAAAATTTTAAATTTGAAGTGATTTTCATGAAAATTGGTACTTAGGGATTTGGAGGAATGCTGATTACAAATCCGTTGTCCAAATTTATAAATTCAAGATGGCAGATCCAATATGGCGACCTAAGATTTCTCAATTTCAACGGATTTTAATGAAAATTATTAAAATACTTAATAAAACTATCATTGTTTTGAGGTCACTGATTTTGAATATTATCAAAATTTACAAATCCAAGATGGCGGACGTAATATGGCGACCAGTATTTCTCGATTGCAAGGGATTTTAATGAAAATTCGTACAATGATTGTTTTGAGGTCACTGATTTTTAATATTAGGTATCAAAATTTACAAATGCAACATGGCGACCAATATTTCTTGATTTCAACGGACTTTAATGAAAATTAGTACAATGATTATCTTGAGCCCGCTGATTTTGAATATTATCAAAATTTACAAATTCAAGGTATTGGACGCAATAACGCGAAAATTGATTTGGATGGAAATTAGTACAGAGATTTTTTTGAGGCCATTGATTTTGAATATTATCAAAAAATTGTGAACTGAAGATGGCGGATCAGCATTTTTGCAACTCAACTGATTCTTATGAAAATTAGAACGAAGGGTATTTTGAAGCCACTAATTTCGAGTCTACTTGTTATAGGTAACAACCTTATTAGTTTTATTAGCAGATTACCCCACGATAGAACACCGGTCGTGAACAGTATTTAAATCACGTTTTTGGTCAACGTGCGCGCAGCTCGCTTTCCTAATTTCCTAAAAACTCGTTTTAAGAAAGTTAAGTCGAAAAAGAAAATTAAAGAGATATAAAAGTTATTGTTCTAAATTGTGAAAAACTAAGTTGGAGAAGGAAATTAAATAAAATCAGAACTTATAAACCGCAAATTGGTGTTTGATGTGTTTTTTTTATTAACCGTGGTATCGCAAGTTAATTCTTCTACTATCGTAATTTTGAAATTCAACACGGTAGACCTAATATATAAAATTTTTGAAATTCAAGAGATGCTTATGAAAATTTCCAAAAAAAATTTGAAGGCATTAATTTCGATCAAATATGGCAACCAACTTTTTTAAAATTCGAGGGATTCTTATGAAAATTAGCATAAAGGGAATTTTGAGGATACTTATTTCAAGTCTACTAGCAAAATTTGTAAATCCAAGATCGCGGATCCAACATAGCGACCAAAATGTCTCGACTTAAACGGATTTTAATGAAAATTAGTAAAAGGATTATTCTGAGGCAACTAATTTAGAATATTATCAAAATTTCCAAATCCAAGATGGCGGATCCAATATGGTGACCAACATTTGCAGACTTCATCGGATTTTAATGAGAATTAGTACGATTTTTTTGGGGCCATTAATATCGAATATTATCAAAATTTGCAAATTCAATATGGTCGATCCAATATGACAAACAACATTTTTTCTATTTCATCGAGTTTTAATGAAAATTGGTATAATAATTATTTTGAGGCCAATCATTTTGAATATTATTAAGATTTGGAGATTCAAGATGGTGTATCAATAAAGCGGTTTTCAGTTTGATACAATTTCTAGAATATAAAAAACTAGAGCGATTGAGAAATTTTTAATTAGTAGTATTTACCCAAAGCCGGGTGAAACCAGGTAATCTAGCTAGTTTTCTGTAAAAAGTAATAAATATTATTTCAGTTTTAATATATTTCATTATTTATTATAACACTAGCTGTTGCCCGCGACTTCGTCCGTGTGGAATTCGGTTTTATCACGTACCCCTATTTGACCCCTTTTTCGTTGAATTTTGAAAAATTCTTTTTCCTAGGCTACCTACGCTATATGAGCAACTTGCAAAATTACAAGATTCTAGTTATCTTTAAAACCCGACATCCGATTTCGATGAAACAAAGCCTAAATGTTGCTCCAAGCTCTGAGGTAATAAGAATTTTCTCGATAACAGAACTTGGCGCTTCATTTCTGAGTAATAGGAGAAAATAAGTATTAGAGCAGAGGCTATCTTTCTATTAAATTTTGTATACTTACATGTGTTAGATTAGATTACATTCATCGAAAAATATTATGTTTATATTAATTAAAATTAGTAAAAAATTTTAATAATTTGTTTAATTTCATTGTTAAAAAATGAAAATTGTGAAATTCAATCTGTTTTACGCGCTTGCAAGGGAACACATTTTTCATCGTTAAGTTTGGATTAATAATGTTTTAGGAACCCTCCCCCCGGCCCCTTCCGTAACGATCAGTAAGTAATTTATGAATTTATGACAATTACTGTGTTGCCATGCAGGGTTCAACTCGAGTTGAACTCGGATTAGTGTTCATGGAAATTAGGGTTGCGTTGAGTTTCGTTAAATCCAAGCCAACTCCACGAAACTAGTCGGGTTGAGTTGGGATTAGCTTCAAATGTTATTCCTGTTTATTTCGAGACTGAGTGAAAATGGCGGCAGGACGAGTGTCTTGGACAGAGGCCGAGTGCAATTTATTAATTTCGACAATTGAAGAGAAAAATATATTAAAATTAATTGACGGGAAAAAATATAGAAGAAAGGACATTTTTAAAATTCTTAAAACTGAATTGGAAAGAAGGAGTATAACGGATAAAAATGAATTCCAGATAGAAAATAAATAAGGAATTTTTTGGCTTAAAAATATAAAAATTTTTATTTTTTGTTAGGTGTGGAAAGCTGCCAAGAAAACATTCTCTTGGAAGACAATACCATTCGTGAAGGTAATGAAGAAAATAGGCCTAGTAATGAGGAAAGTGTGCCTGGCAGTAGTAGAATGACACTCAAAAGGAAAGCTAACCGCACCGCCCGGCACAGTGTTCCAAATCGCTCAAAAGATGGCCAAAATTAGCAAAATGAAAGTAAAAAAACGATATTTATAAATATATAGATTTATTAAGGACATCCTGATGCTTCACACAGTAATAATTTTTTTTCCTAATAGTACATTTTACTATGTTTTTTTATTGTTAAAGTTGGCAGAGTAGTCATCGAGTAAATATTAAAATTTTATCTTACCTCTTCAAAGCTTTAATTCACCTGAACGTGAGAAATTTTTTTACATATAGTATTTATTTGTTAGGCACAATGATCTTTTGACAGTATAGCTTCATTGGCTATATATGTATATAAATTTCAATATATTTATTTTATTTATAAATGATTATTTAATACAACACTTTATATCTTTTATTATATTATCAGATTTTAATATATTTATTTTATTACAAGATTTTAATATATTTATTTATTACAAGGTTTTAATATATTTATTTATTTCTATTATAAATTATTTAATATAACACTTTATATGTTTTTATTATTAGTTTTTAAAATATTTATTTTATTATATGATTTTACAAATTTTTATTATTAATTTTAAAATGGAAAAGCTAATTCTCAAATTTACTTCTGTCTTTTTTAATATTTTCTGCTGAAAGAATTTTTATTTGTTTTTCTAAGCCTCCTTCTGATTTTTATTTTTTTTTCGCCTACCGCCACAACAGTATCGAAATAAAGGTCCCCACACACCGGCGCGAAATATTCGTTCGAGCTGCGGAAATTTCGCAGCGAAGTATTCGCAGTAGTTTGTTTACATAGCGTCTAATGTGATTATTCCCACCGGCACGTCGCAAATCCGCTGTGCTAGCGATTTTGCAGCGAATAATTCGCCGCGAATCAGTTTCGCTGCAGTCAGCGTTTTTATCGCCATCGGTGCGTATTTCGTTCAAGTGTTGACTGTGTATTTATTAAAACCGGTGTGTAAAAGATGGCAAAGACTGAAAAATTACTAGAAATTGTTAAAAAACATCGTATTTTATACGTTTTTTAACCCGAGGATTATAAAAATATTCGGAAGAAAGACAAAATATGGGATGAAATTGGGAAGGAATTGAATGAAACCAGTAAGTATAAATTTTAAATTCCTTAAAAAGTAATATCGGCCCATCCAAGGCCCAATTTCAAGTTAAATTTAACATTTTGGCTCGCATTTACGAATTAAAATAATTGACAAACTTTTCTTTTGTATCAAATGCTAATCTTGATGCGCGTCTTGCGTCGTTATTATAATTAGTAAAAGCGTTCAATCCAGGCTCTGGAGGCTCCAAATATTCCCAAAAGTCAAACTTCCGAATATCACCTTTAATAAGGTTTAATATTTCATCAAAACATACAGTAGTCATCCTAAAATAAATATAAAAACGCTTATTATCCTTTCGAAGTTGTGGCATTAAGGTATGAAATTCTCCATATTGACGTCTTTCTTGATTTATAAGATGGATCCAATTCTTTGTTTTTCTGAAAAGAGTTTTATAAAACATATCTGTTGATAATTTGTTAAAAATAAAGTTTTCATGTGGCAAAGTACTAACCTGTGATTTTCCTCTTCTTCCAACATTATAAACAAAAGGGCTTCTTTTTCATCTGATGATGAACACATTTTGAAAAAAAACTCCAGAAATATCGACTGTACAGATCAAGTTCGCGAATTCCAGTAGTGCAAGAGACGCTTCGGTGTGCGGATGCACGCGAATTTCGCTACAGCGACAAGCGCGAAATTTTCGTCGCCGCTATCATTGCGAATATTTCGCGCCGGTATGTGGGGACCTTAACGGTTTAATTTTGTAACGGCTTGCGTGTGACGTCATTCTTAGCGTAACCCTTTATAGAAACCAGTTTTTTTAATAGATTTAGGCCTACAAACCGTTAGGCACTTGTAGGCGCGGTGATTCTGATGTGAACGTGTTCTCTTAACGGTGATGAATGAATATGGGATCTACAAACTGCAACCCTGCAGCAGCTACAGTTATGAGCCTCCAATTACAACTCTATACATGTCAGTATGCTGTTTGTGATATTATACTTTTGTTCGGCTATTGGAATTATTTGTCTGTTACTAGCATGCCGCATCGAAATTAGTAAATTTTACGATATTTTTACAAGGACATTCATTACAAGCAGTTTTTTGCTTAAGTCTAGATTAGGGTAACCACTCGGATTTTAATGAAACTCGGTAGGAACGTTCGTCTAGGCTTAGAACCAACGAATATGTAAAACATTTTTGTCGGAAAGCTCAACGTTCTGAGAAATTCAACTTTGAATTTCTAAAAAAGTCGCTTTCACGACTAAAAGTTTTCACGTTATTACTGCCGAGTTTCATAAATTTCGCGAATAAAAACTGAACTACACTACACTAAACACTATTTATGTTCTCCTAGTCCATCGTTGAAAGCATAAAAAGCCCTAAAAATATAAAAATTTGCGTTATTTGTTGTGTACTTACCTTACTCTGATGACATCTCCCTGGAACTGTCATATTTGTGGAACGTTATCTCTGTGGAAACTATATCTCATTCCACCTCCTTTAGAAATAGTCCTCAAATTTCGGAACGCATGCCATTGTTGCTGTCATTGGTAATGTGTTGATATGGATAGTGCGACGAGAAAACGAATTGCGGACAACAAATTAGATGCTAGGAGGCGCCTTTTAAGTAGGTCGGATATCTTTTCGTTTTGGGATGTGCCTCCCTTCATAGTTAATGCCTTCTTTGGCGAAGGGACCTACCACACCAGAATGGTGGTAGTAACTTTCGCCTTCATCAATGGCATAATAGAGGATCAACTTCTGCAACTATTGAAGTGGAGGCCTCTAAAACAAACAGACATCAGGAAGATATTCGACCTATTTAAAATGCTGCGAAATCCTAATGTAGCTAGAAATTATTACAGCTATAATGTTGTCCAAAAAGGAAGTATTATATTGCAACGGCGACTGGAGATATTTCAACAGAAGAGTTGAACGAGAGCAGCGATGATTACCAAAAATAAAAAAATCAGTCCTTTTCAGGGCTACCAAATTTTTACAAAGAGTAGAATCTAAATAAAAGCACAGCAAATATTTAATTTCGCATATAAATTTTTTTTTTTAATTTTTTTAAAATAAATTTATATTAATATATGTAAAATCATTTAAAATGTGTCTTACCTCCACATTTTAGGATCCTTTTGGAAACATGTTGTGTACCTGTTGAAAATCTTCCTGACCTTTCCAAATGACCCAGGAGGTAGTCAGATCATTCGTTTTTGTTAACGGGATATCGCCAATAGCCCTAATCCCCGAAAACAAAAACAAAAAATTCATTCATAAATATCTTCGTCTTCCTGTGAAAAATAGAATGTTAAGAAATTAAAATCATATAAATTCAAACAAGCCTACAATAGAAACGGGGGACTCCGTGTGACGGTGTTGTGAACTGCTACTTGCCTGCTAAATAAATAATTCTTAAAATTTTTTTACAATTAATGAAATGGTCTTACTACTGCCGCTGTAGAGCTTTCGCCTTCCGAATATTCAGGGATATCTATATTTTCCTGTTGATATAATAATTATAGTATCACTTTTAAAATTATTATAAAATCTCTTACCTCCACAGCTGTAGATGATTCTCCTGTTTTATATGGGTTATATAACTCCCCTGCAGCTTTAAAAAACTCCACTGTTGGATCCAACTTGTTTGCTTTACAAAAATTGACGAATAAAAATTTGGCAAGATAGCCAGCAAACAGGGACTTCCTACGATTGTACTCTTGCAATTTGCCTTTGGCATGTCGCCAGAGACCTTCGATGGTATTGCTATGCGCACCCGTTGCCGGATCTTTGAAGTTCTTACTTCCGGGGACGATCCACTTCTCTATGAGTGGCTTTAACGTCGACGCATCGCGACGCTCAACGGGCACTAGAAATACCTCTCCGGTTTCTCTGCAGACACCACCAAAGACCCATAGCCCTGCCACGTGATGGCCCCTGTGGTACTTTCTCTTCCCAAATTTCGACTCGTCGATTTCTACAGTCAAGTTTTCACCACCTAAATAACAAAGAATTATATTTTGAAAGTCAAAATAATATTATTAATATTCTTACCAATGGGTTTTCCTCGCCTAAATCCGAAGTCAATTACGACTTCGTAGCAGAAGGAGTTCCAGTCTACAGATGTGGATTTGGATATTCTTGTTTGAAGCTGGATAACTTGTAGCTCTACATTATACACCCATAAATGAGCGAAGATAAGGGTCTAACATGAATAATTGCAAGTAATTAAATATATATAAAAATTTATATATAAGATATTTACCTGTTTTAAGCTTAGATTGGATTTCTCGAAAAAGGTGTTTTTTCCAAGCATCTGAAAAGTGTTGCATTTAACAGCCTTTTTCTTTTGCTTCGATACCTTATTCAGACATGCCCATCTGAATTCATCTAATCTTAAACCATCCTTAACAAGCGTCATAAGACCGCCGCAATTCGGACATCTTAGAATACCCTCTTTTGCTAGGAGTCCCCATCGTCCTAAGATTTCTATAAAACTCCTCAAGTCTTGCGCTTCATGAAGGATATCCTCCATATTAAGATATTTTGAAGCCTAATAAATTGGAAAATTTCTTGAAAATTTTTCTTGTTCTTTATACAAACTGCCTTTGAACTAGGAATTTCCCTTTTACAAACTGTCTATTGAGGGGGAATTTTTCTTCTACAAACTGTCTATGAACTAGGAATTTCCCTTTTACAAACTGTCTATTGAGGAGGAATTTTCCTTCTACAAACTGTCTATGAACTAAGAAATTTTCCTTCTACAAACTGTCTATGAACTAGGAATTTCCCTTTTACAAACTGTCTATTGAGGGGGAATTTTCCTTCTACAAACTGCCTATGAACTAGGAATTTCCCTTTTACAAACTCTCTATTAACTGGAAGTTGTTCTCATGCAAAATCTTTATTAACTGAATTCAGTGAAATTTCATGGAATTACAGTTAAATAGCAATCTAGAAGCATTCATTGTAATTCTTTTTAATATCACTGAATTGGACTTATTCATATATATTTATATAAAGTCCGAGAAATCGGAAATGCTATACATACCATTTCAACTACAATATTTAACGTAGGAACTTTGGAAAATCACAAATTCACTATTGAAAATACTCACGATGTAACTATACGGAAAACTCGAATAGACAGGAAGGATTTAACCGTTATCGAGCTTATCTGCTGCAAAATACTTTCGAAAATTTTGTAAAAGAAAAACACAAGAGTTTGTGAAATATTTTGTATTTATTGGTTTCTTTAAATAAATCAATTAGTTCTTTAAACATTATTGTTAACAATTTTTCTTTTAATACGAATAACATAAATATTTCTTAAAAATTATTATATATTTCGATGGTCTCATTACATTGCGAATGCATGTCATCTAATTTTCTGAACGTTCCCATATGATAAAAGGTGGAATGAGATAACGTTCCACAAATATGACAGTTCCAGGGAGATGTCATCAGAGTAAGGTAAGTACAGAACAAATAACGCAAATTTTTATATTTTTAGGGCTTTTTATGCTTTCAACGATGGACTAGGAGAACATAAATGGTGTTTAGTGTAGTGTAGTTCAATTTTTATTCGCGAAATTAATGAAACTCGGCAGTAATAACGTGAAAATTGTTAGTCGTGAAAGCGACTTTTTTAGAAATTCAGAGTTGAATTTCTCCGAAAGTTGAGCTTTCCGACAAACATTTTTTGCATATTCGTTCGTTCTAAGCCTAGGCGAACGTTCCTACCGAGTTTCATTAAAATCCAAGTGGTTACTCTAATCTAGACTTGTTCCCAGTTTTTAATATGTGTGTTTTGTATTTTGCTTATGTGAGTGTTTTTAATTATTTTCCGAAAAAGGCCCCGAGAAATTGTTACACGCAAAAGTCATGCGCGCGATTGCCCGCTAAGAATGGAAAAGGGCTGGGTCATCATATCTGTAAAATAAAAGAGCGAAACTCGGTTTTGCTGGCTCACCGAGAACCAAAAGTAATAACAATTCGTAGTTTGCTTATAATCACGGTCTATTTAAGTCGTTCAATTTACGACGTAATATCTCACAATAGGGTTCGAGCCGAAGCTGCCCTTAAGGTGTTTCGAAATGCCGAGAAAGCCAGAAAAGAAAGGAATACGCAGTGAGGAGGACAAAAAATTGTTTTGTAATTATCATTCCAAAAAAAAAAAAAGGGGCCACAAATGTAATACAATAAAATTAATTAGAATAAAAGAGGAAGCTAGGACTCAACTTTCATTAATCCGCACGTTTCCGGGTCCCAGCCAGCTCACTTCTTGTCCTTCTCGACGATCCAAAAAAATCCAGGGCGATCCTCGTTAGCCGATATAAATTCCGGGACCACCACTAAAATTGAGTTGTCCCGGGATATCCATCGGCGTGATTTTTCGTTTTTATGTCCTTGGCTGCCCCCTTTGGCTTGAGTCCACGGCCTTTCACGAAATGAAACAGAAATGAAACAGAAAAACTTTCTCCAAACATTCGCCTTCTTAGCGAACTTGAACTCAACTGACTTCCCAAACTGAGCTGCCCGCTTCAACTACCGGAGGTAGTAGTAGGATTTGTCAATGCCCGTATTTGTACTTCCGACATTCAGCAATCGATAAATCGATAAATCCCATTAATAATCAAATGATCACTCCATTTGCGCTCCAATAGATATGTTTCCTTTCGATTTAGTACAGGGTACCATTAAAGTAATATACTCTCTCCTTTTCCAGGTGCATTCTAACAATTACGGTTCTCAGCAGATAGGTCGATGAAAAATTTGTCGGTTCTATTCAGCAGGTCCCACGTATTCAGAATCACACTGCTACTGCCGAATCCTTTAAGCATTGGTTATGAGAAAGCTCACAATATTGAATTCTTTTGTCATTATTCCGTAAGCGAAGATCCTCACCAGTGAATAGTATCAAGTGAAATGTGGTTCTGGAATAAAGAACATTTTCTTGTAGTATTTACCAGCAAGCTTAAGGGATTCGGACAGCACAAGGTAGACACTTTATTCCCTGGACAGTCAGGCGCTGAATAAAACCTCCCGCCGACTTAATTTAATCCCTCTTTTCAAAACATAACAAAGTTTTAATACTAAGGGCTAGCTATGCCACTAAGCAGTACCATGCATAAAAATAATTCTACCGTTTTCTACAATTCTTTGAATTTCGACCTTTTGTTGCTGCGTTGAAAAAGTTTCATTCCGTCATAATTCACACTTGTTTCTTTACGATTATTACGCGTATTGTTCAGGATAATTCTTAGACATTAAAAAAACAATTAATTTGTTATTTAATAAAACAATGGCATTCAAGAACCCTTATATACCAATTTTGGTATAAATCCGATAAGGTTTTGCAATTTCGCTCCGCCATTTTGAATTTTTCCATTCAGATACCAGAAATGAAACAAGCAGCATCAAGAACCCTCATAAACCAATTTTGGTATAAATCCGACAAGGTTTCGCAATTTCGGTTCGCCCGATTGGATCCACTATTTTGAATTTTTCCATTCTGATACCAGAGATGAAACAAGCAGCATCAAGAACCCTTATATACCAATTTTGGTATAAATCCGATAAGGTTTTGCAATTTCGGTCTGGCATGTTGGATCCGCCATTTTGAATTTTTCCATTCCGATATCAGAAATGATACAAGTAGCATCAAGAACTCTTATATACCAATTTTGGTATAAATCTGACAAGGTTTTGCAAATTCGGTCCGCCATATACTCAGTTTTAAGCATTTCTAGTGAGATTTCGAATTTTGGCCAGCTTTTGAGCGATTTGGGTTGAATGAATTTTAACAAAATTTGTGAAAATTTGCAAACAAAATTCTTGGATCAAGAGAAGGAGCTAATTAATTATGAGCTAGGATTTTACCGTAAAGAAGAAGAAAACAGTATGGAAAGCTTTTATGAGGAAACGAAGAAAATTCTGGAAGAGAGCAATAAGTCTTTCCTCAACGACTTAAAAACTATATTGTTAAGTGAAGGCCAACGAGATCCTCCAATAATTCATAGTTGTGATAAAACAAGTAACGTGAAAGGTGAACTGGGTGTATTCTTGCAATTTAAAGACTGAAATTTCCCATGTCTATGTGCTTATAATTTCGTTTATTTATTAGTTATACATATGTGAATTTCACCCGTAAATTTTTTTAGTTAAGTAAGTCTGAAATCTACGCTCTGAGTTAATTAAGGGGTTATATCTATGTGAAAAATTTTTGTTTTCGATTTTTTTTTTATTGGCTAAAAGTATGCCAAAACATCCCTAGAATTGGAATAAAAAAAGTCCAAATACTAATATACTTCAGATAATTTTTGAGAATTAATTTTCTGAAGCAACGCTCGAAAAACGTAAAATTTGCTCTTTTCAGCGGTTCTTGATTTTTTGAATTCGGCGGTCGTAAATTAAATTATTACTTATCGATCATAGATAATGGACTTCTAAATTGAAGTATAGATGTCACTGTATACTATATAGCACATATTTTACACTCTTTAGGACGTGTTCCCTCGCAAACGACGCCAGGAGCGCTTCTGTTTAGTCGATCTTCAGAAACTTCAAACGCGTTTTTCTCGAAACCATGTTTGTGAAATCGGCCGGACACCAAACTTCGTCAGTTTTCATCCGATTGACTTGAAATTTTAACTGTAGCTTCTTAATATGATTATCTAGTGAAGTACACACGATTTTTGCGATTGGTTAACAAGAAAAAAAATTATAAACAATTTAAATCGATTTTTTTCGTCAAAAAAACGATTTTTTTTTAAACCGCCGCTATTTTGCGAAAAAAAATTCTAAAAATATAATCGTGGGTACTTCACTAGCAAAACTCATGAAGATAATGAAAAATTTTTTTTTACTGTTCCAGATGCTGATGGGGCTGCGTAATGTGTCCGGCCGCGGAACACCTTTTGAAAATACTACATACGTTACCATGATCTACAGCCGCCATTTTGTTTTAAATTTCGTATAAAAAAATTTTTTTTACTCTTGAAGAGTTGCCCTATCGATTGGTATATTATTTGTAACACATTTTTCACAAAATGAATGCAAAAAAAAATCCTGAAAAAAGCCTTGTTTTTTTACCGTCACATAGATATAACCCCTTAATATATACAGTTCCTATATGAAGTTCCTAATGAAACTATTATTTATGTATATGTATAAAAAAAAAAAAAAAAAAAAAAAAAAAAAAATTAGTTCTGTATAAAGATATATTTGTATGTTCAATTTTATTTAATATAAACATTTAATTTTCATGGAATTTCGTGCTTTATTTTCGAATCCTTGAACTTGTTATTAAAGATAAGTTCTGCGACACATATGCCTTTAAATGGTTGCGAATATAACTAGCACATAATTCCTGAGAAGTACTGGAACAATGGGGCTGTGGGTTTCTCATCCACCTCTCATTAAAGGGTAACTTCCTTTTCTCAGTAATGTTGTGCAATACGCAGCAAGTAGCTACAATAAGTGGTACAAAACTTATATCTGTATCAATTTTTTTTCTGAAGTATTCTTCACCGGCTTTTTAGTCTACCGAAAGCATTTTCTACCACAATTCGAGCTTTACTCAAATATACGTTGAAAGATTCTTCTTCCGGATTTTATGCTGAAACATAACTTTTCATTAGTGGATATACCGGATCGCTAACTATGAACACTTTTATCTCCCTTCAATTTATGAGCTTACATGGCTGTCGGAAAAAGAGGTGTCATAAATCTTTAATGAAATTGTTAAAGTCATTACGTACCTGTGCATAATTATGTATGCTTTTGTGTAGAAAAGAGTCCCTTAAAACGACAGCGTCATGTGTACAACCAGGATATTTCACAGTTATGTCCAAAAATCTGAAATTATCAAGGTAATTTAAAATCTTACTGTCCACTGAGAATCCTTTTTTACCTGTAATTGGCATCAACTACACCCTGAAGAATTACCGATGCCCGAGTTTTGCTATTAATATAGTTCCTGTAGCTATCTAAAGGTGTCTTCACTGGTATGTGGCAACCGCCAATAGCTGCTAGAATTTGTGGTATACCACTTCTTTGTTCAAATTCAGAACAAATTACTTCTGTTTCCTTCATACTCGGCATTTTGGTTTCTTCAGGCAATAGGATTTTAATTACCCCGCTGCAAAACTGTTTTAACCTTCTATGTATTTGTCTAAGTCTTGTGTACGCCAAATTGGTTTGCAACCACCTTGAATTCTGCACATGAAACTAATTTATATAGTGTATGGTAATAGCAACTTTTATTTCTACACTTAATGGTTCACGCACGCATTGAGGATTTGGCATCAGCTCATCTCTTAATTTATCAAATAAATATTTATATGTGTCCTTATCTACACGGAAGTTTTCAGCCCACTCATCAAAGTCACCTGAATTAGCAATATTTGTCCAAACATTTCTGCACCTCTTTTTCATCCAAATCTTTCTTGTATTTCACTTAAACAAAGTGTTCGAATAAGTAGAAATTAACTTATTTATAATTTCCTAATGTAATTTCGAAGAAGACAGAAGGCGCCGTCTCAGCCTTCTTTCAAATACTTTTCTTCTCATCTTAGATATACAGGGTGATCCAAAAGTATGGAAACGGCTAAATAACTTTCGAGGAATGCATTTTGGAGACAAAAGTCTTAGGAATTTTCCCTGGCTGTTCAATGGTGGCCGTATATTTGACCTTGAATCACGGTCACGGGAAAACTCGGAGAATGTCTCCATAACAAGCCCGTTACGGCGATTTCTACACTTGAATAATGCCTTTCTGAGCAGAATGATAACATACTCCAATATGGGTACGACATAAGCTGCCTTATAGAGTACCTTATTATTAACACTAGAACTACCGGCGCTCAAGCTTGTAATTTTGATAATTTTTGGCACCTTTAAAGTAATATGCTTTCACATTTAAATTAATAATTATAAATGGAAATAGGTTCGCGATATGTCGTAATTTTGAACCTTAATAAGATTTGGTATTACTCTTAAGAGGTATTTTCAAAAAATATGATTAATTCAAGCAAGAAATTTAGTACAGGTCAATTTGACCGGTCTTGGTAGTTCTAGTGTTAAAATACTTGCCTTCAGGGTTGTATTTTATGTTAGTGCACCTTCTAAGGATGTCACGCTAGAAACGAGCCACCCTAGCCACTACGCTAGGGGAGGCCCAAAACCAGCAAGCCAAACCATATATTATAATAGCTTTAATGATCTGTTTATATATTAGAAGCTTAATTCTAATGGGGAAAGAATTACCAATCCTAAGTAACGAAGAGAACGAATTCCTGGCCCTAGAGGCCCTACATATCACATCACGCAGATGCACGTTAGCCTTTAATCTCTCATGAAAATGAACATCCAGATGATGCTAGTCCTAACCGGCACCGTACACCCTTCCAGATTAAAACGCAGTGACTTAGCCTTCTTTACTGTACCTCTCGGGGCCGTGGAACACGGTCTACGAATTTATACGAGGTTTGTCTTCTTACAGTTGATTTTAATACCCCATTTACCATAGAATTTGCGAACAGAGTCGAGGCCATCATTACCATTTTTTTCCTGATTGAAGTCAACCTCCCAAGCTTCCAATCTTTAGGAAAGTATCCAATATTTATAGATTGGTTAAACAAACCAGATAATGTGTCCGCCACCACAGGAGCCGCCTTCCTGATCACAAAATTCGAGATTCCATCCGGACCATGGGACCTCTTACTGTTCAATAGACAGCAAGCCTCAAACGGTACTGAAAACTCTCTGTGACGGTCCCTCGCTGTAGAGTCCGCACCACCGCCTGTCCCGTCAAGCCTCAGCCCCATTAACAACAGATCCAATATCATATTCAAACTCAGTCCAGTCCGCATCCCTTCTGATTGCAATGGCCACCCCCTGAACAACATCATTACGAATCAACTGATAACCCCTAAAAAACACCGTGTTCTCGGAGATCAGATGCGTGTTACAAACCATCAATGCCATAGGATCATAATCCAGTAACAATGTGTCAATAGTTCTCGTCTTATCCTGAGAAATCAGGTTATTAATATTATTCGTAATAACATTATATAGTAGTTAATAACCCTTACGGCGCTATCTCGAAAAGAAATCCAATGAGGATTGTTGCGTAACGGTACAGACCGAATATTATTATTCAAAATGTAACGGTCGGTACCGTTGTACAACGCCACCCCTAGAGGAAGATATGCTTATCTTTATCTTCCCACGCAGGCGACGGCTCCGGTTTCGTCTAAGCCGGAGTCGTACGTGCGAAAATGCGCTGAGCTTGCGGTGTCGCTACCGAGCGGCGTGAGATCTGCACACTCAGCGCGACCCGTGGGCGGCCGACCGAGGGCTTTTGAGCTCTCGCTGGCTGACCACGGGAGAGTTGCTTTTTGAGTTTCGCCAAGAGGAGTCGTGAATTTCTAATTCCTCCACGGGTAAAGCCGCGATTCATTTTATTAAAGCCGCGATTCATTTTATTAAAGTCGCGAGTCAAGGAGTAAAAGAAAACTAAAACTTCAAAGATAGTCGTCGCGAAAGGGACTTTGCCAGTTAAGCGCCGCGGAGACAAGCCGAAAAGAAACGAAGTTGTCCGGAAGGCCGGGGTGTTTGCCGGGTCATTTCTGAATAAAGTGTGCCGTAATACCGAAAAAAGGGACTTTTGTTGGATTTTCCCACGACTTTCCCCAGTGCACCTTAATAGCCTTCGCCGCAGCCTTTTCACATAATAAAACCCACAACAAATTGGCGCAGCCGGTAGGATCGAGGAAGCCCGGTTCTATTTAAACCGTAAGAGCTTGAAAAGGCCTCGATCCTGCGAACCATTACGGGTTCAACCTGAGACTAAGTCTTTGTCTCAGGGGCTTAAATTAACAGCCAACGAACCCCAACGCTCCAGGGTATTCATCTTTAGTTGCCTCTGCTCCAGGTGAGCAAGCAATTACCCTGATTTTCGGGAGAGCAACTTTAGTCGCCGCTGTTCCAGGCGAACAAGCGATCTCCCAAATTCCTACTTTTCGTGCAAAAGGCACCAGCGAGGGAATTTGAAGGGCTCTACCCCCCCCAGCTCGACAGGAAGAGGAAGTGAATGTCAGGCGAGGGATCACCCGCCTGCAGCCTAGAAGAGGACGACTCAACAATTTCAGCGGCCCCAGAGGACGACAACAGCGACTCAGCGACTCAACCGCCGAGGGAGCACCCCATCGCCTCTACAAGAACATTGAGGGAGCAACTCGGCGCCTCAACTAGAACATCGAGGGAGCAACTCGGCGCCTCAACAAGAACATCGAGGGAGCAACCCATCGCCTCTACAAGAACATCGAAGGAGCACCCCAGCGCAGTGACACCATCTACAACTTCTGACCAGAGCACCGGATTGCAGCTGAGGAGCGGTGCCATAATACCCCGCTCATTACCTGTAAGTTTAGCACGACGCGAAATATGGTGCTATCGCGGCAGGCGCAGTTAAGTCCCCATTAGAGGACTTCGCGAAAAATGCTTTAAAAGGTGGGGTAAAAAACCCTCATTTATGCCAGTATCTCCTGGCCCTCCCGGATGAGGATTTTGAGAATATAATTAGAAAAGCCTTAGACATGGAGAGACTCCAACAAGGGTCAACGCACCTCCATCCCGCATCACTAGCACCAGTCGCTCAAAATTACCTCCCGTCGAATCAAAATATTAATTTGCAACCCGCGCCCGTTTACACAAATCCAAATCATTATCAGCAAAGTGCTAATTTTTCTACAAGCCAGCCGGTTCATTCAAATATCGCGTCTTCCACCGTGATACAGCCCACGGCGGGCACATCTTTTTTAGCGGCAGGCCAGGTACCCGTGACTCGTTTTAAGGGTGCCGGTACACACTCCCAGCTCGCCCCGTCGACACCCGTAATTGTCCCGAAACAAGAAACGACGAATCAGGCCTATAATCGAGGGCAAAAGTTCCTCGCGAATATAATTTGCAGCTACTGCAAGAAAAAGGGGCATACTTACGCGGAGTGTATTTCGCGAAAAAATACACCTTTTTGTGTGAAATGCCAAAAATACGGGCATGATGTGCGCGACTGCAGGACAAATCGTCCCACGCCACAAACCCACGGTAATAATAATAATAACGCGAAAATTTTTAACGTCCACCTGAAGTGCGAATTCTGCGGCCGTCGCGGGCACGAATTAAATAAGTGCATGCAGAAGAAAAGGTGGGACGAACGAAGTCGGGGAAACGACAAAAAGTCGACCCCAAAATCCCCGGCTCGACTTTAAAACCCCATAAACAAAATAAAGGGTCTCCTCAGACGCCCGAACACAGTGTCCCTACAGTCAAACTTCCCTTAGATATAGGCCTGAACGGCCAAGCTGAACTTGTAGTGGACACCGGCGCTGAGGTAAGCATAATAAAAAAAAGGGCAATTAAAAGCCCCAAAATTATAGACAAAACTAAAAATTTAACGTTACAAACACCCTTCGGGACTGGAAAGACGCTCGGGACTTGCAAAGGAAATATATTGTTAAACAAAAGCAAAATACCTTGCAAATTCCAGGTTACTAACAACCTGCCTGGCCTTTCCAATGACGGTCTGCTAAGAAATGATTTCCTAGCAAAAAACTGTAACGTTGAGGGTCCCAATAAACAACTTCGTTTTCCTCGCACGGAAAACAATTCGAGGGAATTTGCTGTTCCGCTTATCCCCACATCGGAAAAATCGGTTTCCAAGCCCACCGCTAAACTGAATACACTAGAACACAGGACAGAACCCGAAAAGGCAGATCTGTTAGCCTGTAGTGTATCCAGGGCAGATCCTGTTAGGAATGCTGGCAGTGGAGAAACCAAAGACCAGGCCGAGGAATACAGGACGCAGATGGTTGCTCTAAGCGAACCCAAGTGTATACCTGCTCGTGCCAACATAATGGTCAAAATTCCGTTGAGTCTAAGGGAGGAAACTCTCTGCAAATCTCAGGAGATTTGTGTAGGAGTGTTTCTTGCGAACAGCCTGTTACCTCCGAATTGTCCAGAAGTATTCATTGGAGTCCTCAACGCGACCAGTTCTCCAGTAGTCCTGACCAACTTAAAATTACAGTTGGATCCAGCTAAAGACTACTCATTAGAACCGTTATCCCGAAAGGATACCTCAATAAACCAGATAGAAATCGCTAAAAATACGCGATCAATTAAGAAAAAACAGCAGAAAGGGTCAAGAAAAAACCAAACACCTCGAGACAGGGTACTAAGCGATGCTTGCAGCATTAGTGCAACATCCGCCCAAGAAAAAATTATTTTTAAGGAAAACAAGCGGCCACAGAGCCCCAAAAAGGACGCTTGTGAGTCCCTCATAGAGCCCGAGGAAAATTTGCCCGAGGCCAAGAAAACTCCATCGTCCAATATACAAAGCATGGTAAATTTATTAATGCTCATACTGATGTACATATATTCAATCAATATTTAGGCCAATGAGCCAATTTGCACCTTAATAGCCTTCGCCTTCACATAATAAAACCCACAACAGGATCAACTATTTCTCTGAAAGGGTGCTAGCAGCCCTAAATTTGGGAAGGAAACCATCAGACCCTCCCCTGGCCACATAAGCAAAGGACCTATCCTCTCCCAAAACGAAAAGAGATCTCCCAGTCACTTCAGAACCAATTCCGCCGCGCAGCGTCCTACATTTGTCTCAACAGCGTTCCTAGCCTCCTCTTTAGCGCTTTTTACTTTATTTTCTAGTTTCATCTTGCAGGGCAACAAGGAGCCCTACAACTGGGGAACCTCAAAACAAATAAATGCGCAAAACACAAAAAATCAAGTTCAGGGGAAAATAAGTAAAATTGTACTTCGCTAATTTCACACCTCCAAAAAGTTGAACACAGTATTATGGAACGCCGTTTTGATATTTAGTAACACAAAAATAATCTATCCATCGAAAAATACTTTTAAATTATTATCCACAGGGAAATTAGTGATAATAAAAATGAATTGCAATAATGTTATAGCTTGAATAATTTTAACTCACGCATATAAAAATTTTAAATTAAAAAATAGTATTGCTTGAGAGTAAAATTTCAATTTAGTCAATTATTATTATATTGTAAAATTATAATCATTCGATACTTATATTATTTTAAATTTCATACCATTTTAGCTATGCTACGCTATAAGATAACTAAAAATTAAAGTTATATTCCTATTTCTTATTTTTGAATTAAAATAATATACATCATTTTAAGTCGTGAATTTTTATTCTTGAATTAAAATTATGTACATATCTTATTCTTGAATTAAAATTAAGTACACTATCTTTGCGGATGCTGTACAAACACTCATGCTGCACTGATTTATGAGTTTTTTAATTTCGAGTCACCAACTCCTAATTACTTCAGCAGATGAATTGCCTCCTTAAAGATGTCCGTAGATAAAATTTCGCCTAATGCTCCTATAACCAGTACACCCAAAATTACGAGATGTTTGTGCATCCTTCCCAGCGCTTTGCAGATATTTAGCTTCTAGGCACATCCTTACATGTAAGGTACGTCACATGGACCGTTGAGTTTTTGGCATTTCGCACTTTTTTAATTTGTTAATTAACCCTTATATTCTGCAAGTGCAATATGGCAATTTCAAAAACATAAACCACGCTAGGATTTGTGAGGCTGATTACTATATCCGGTCTATTGTGATAGAGCTTGGGCTCAGTTTGAATTTTGACGCCAGGCCTTATAATGACTCGCCTGCTCTTCCATGAATACTCGGCTACTAGGGTCGCTTTACCGAATCTCACCTGGGAAACAACTTGCTCCGGAGCTTCTGTGACTATGAATATACACCTGATAATGTAATACACGGCTTCGTATGTCGAGTGTTGTATTCTTGTCCGCATCGCAGCTAAATCTGCATCTTCTTCTCGCTGTTGGGTTTGAGCCTAAGCCGTAAAGCTCTTCTGCTGCTGCTCTTGTCAAAGAGTATGTCCAGTCTTCCAGTCGGATATCTGACAACGCTTGACATTTTATATTCGCTGCGTCTTGCGTCACAAGCCTTGCGTAATGATTGGAGGCTGTCCATGTCTGTCGAATTTGTTGTTGCTGTTTTTCCTTTAATAGCTTTGCCGCTTTCCTAGCTTAGTCATTAACCGATTAACCGTCGCTTTTTGTTGGTACTTCGAAGTCATACGTCTGTGGTACACTTTGTGCGGTGCGTCAGAAATAGGATTTCTCCACCCACCATTGGCAAGTTTTTCGTATCACTGCCTAACGATGTCCATGTCGGGGTGATATTGAGGGTATATACCCTTTTTTATGTACTGCACCTCGGTCTCATTCCTTATTGACACTAGTCCCAAGCCAGAGATTTTTTTAAGCAGATATACACTCAAGTTTTGCCCAGAAGTTTATTGTCACTCAGCAACTTGCGAATCTTTTTATCGATTCCGTCACATTTTTTTGAAGTACTCGCCCTCGACTCTTTTAGGTATATATTCCCCATGATATACACTATGGCTGGAGTAACGGTCGAGTTAATTAGGTGTACTTTTTGCGCTGGGCTAGTTTCGACTGTAGTATTGCGGTAATTTTACAGTCTGTTATGTCCCTCAATCTTTCAATATTATGAATAGTGTCCCTCTCTACTTGCATTAGGCCAAGATACTTGTATCCCTCTCTGACAAGAGGGAGGAACGGCATTTCTTCATCTTCGCTGTCCTGTTGGCCCAATCTATCATTATAAATGCCACACTTTTGAATATTCAAAGAGAGACCTACTTCACGCGAGTAACGTTACCAGATGAACCAATTCCTGAAAGTCTGGAAACAATCATCCAAAAATATTCGAATATTTAGTTCTCTTTCTTGAAATTAAAACGTCTTGAAATTTCAAGCCGTTTAATTCTTCAAAATTCATTTTCATTCTCAACATTTGCAACGAAAACATTTTTTCTGCTTACGATTCTTAAGTTCTGTGGCAACACAGCAACTATCACGTTGTCACAAAACGTGACACGATACTGCTATGTCAGCACTACTTTCCGTTAGCGCAACTCAACTCTTGACTACCAACCGTGATTATCGTCGGTGTTTTGAATAAGTTTTTTTTTGTAAAAGTGAAGTTATTGTATTATAGAAGTTAAGTTTTAAATCATGAAAGTGTAAAAATAAAACAGTTATCGTTTTCGTTCAAATTATTTATTTCTCTCTTCTAACCCTAACAAAGTTAACTCGCGCGGAGTTTTCTATATTGTTTTTTATAAGCTCGGTTGACCTTTTCGTTGGCGCATGTGTTTTGTGTTTTATTATTATTTTATTAAGGCTAGAAGAGGATATAGTACAGTCAATCTGTAACGAAAAAATAGGGTGTCTCCGAAAAATGACATACCGAAATTTGACTTGATGAATCGTTAGGGGGGCATATAATGAAGTTAATGTCAAATTCCCGAAGTCCCCCCTCCCCCTGTTTTTGAGAAAATCAAAAAAATTTCGAAATGCGTTTTTCTCGGAATCTATGGGTTTTGGTGAAAAGTTTATTTAACAAAAAATGTAGAGGACGTTGTTAACCACATTTTATGTCATTGAAGTGACGTCATCCGACTTGAAATACAAAAAGTAGGTGGCGCTAAAGTATCAAAAAAGTGTTTTTTTGCTATTTTCATTAAAAAATAATGGTTTTTTTGCAATTATGTAAATGAGAAAGTTGTTCGTCACCAAATCAGCTACAACTTTTATTTAAACTATTTTTTTATAAAACATACCGTTTTCGAGCTGTAGGTGAAAAGATGCAACGCAGCGTAGTTAACGGATCTTTTGTTACTTTCGCCCGGCAAGTCGGCATAGTTTGGACAAAATGTGAGTTTCGTAGAGTAAAGGCGTCCAAACTTTGCTCTCTTAAAATGAGTGTCTGTTTCGTTTGTGAGACAAGTGTTGTGAATGATAAGAGCACGGTGGGGCCAAAAGCTCGACAGACATTGATAAAAGCAAGCAAAATCAGAGGTGATTCTGCCATCCAAAAATTGATTGAAAATGAAAGCATCCCTGTTGAGGTTCACATCCGGTGCCAAAAGCGTTATGCAGATGAACGTTGTGCTGCGACTACGTCTGGTCGAAAATCGGAAGGCTCGAAAAGGTATTTCTATAAATTGTTATTAACCCCTTCATTCACCTTGTACAAAATATTGTACATGCCTTAAAAATCGAATTTTTAATTTCTCTACAATTTTTTTATAATTAATCAAACTTTTTTGTTTATAATAAGATTGTTTATCAAAAATAGAACCTGAAAAATATAAAATCCAGATGAAAAATTGTTTATAACAAATTTTATTGCAAAAACTTAAAAAAAATTCCCCAGACCAACCAAAGATAAAGAGGGCCCGAGTACGACGAAATATAATTATTGAATAAAAAAAAAATACAGAAATAAAATGTACAGCTACTTTTTTTATTTACATAACCCACAATTATCTTACTTTACAAAAATTTATTTTATTATATGTAATTCATTAAAATCGTTACTTTAAGTCATATAAGAACCAATAATGTCGGAAAATAATGTCGGTATTTTTTCACTGAATTTTATTTGTTCATATTATTTTTATGGCACTTGTCTGGTTTTTACCGTTTTTTTTCGCTTACGTTAAAACTTCAAGTACGTTCTATAATAAAAAGATACATGATATCAGGTCAATGAAAAGATTTTATGAAACTACAAAAAAATGCAACATTTCTGTCAGATTAACTCGATTTTGAAAATTTTGGCACTTGTCTGGTTTTTACCGGAAGCCACAGATTTATGGTTCCTTAAATAAATTAATAGTGACAAATTTTAAATTAAAAGAAAATTAGTCTTAACATTTTGTGTGAATCTTTCACTCCTATCTTGTGTTACATTCGTTTCAACTGTATGTTAACCGTTTACAACAAGCTGTACCAAAAGGGTACCATTATTAATTGTTTCTCTGAAGTATTGTTGAAAATAAGAATATCAAGTAAACATTATTGTTTATTATTCCCAAAATAATCTTTCTATACAATTTATGACAAACACGCATTGGCGCAGCAGTTAATGTACAATTTGTACACATCGGCAAGCTCCAGCTCGAAAACGGTAAGTTTTATAAAAAAATAGTTTAAATAAAAGTTGTAGCTGATTTGGTGACGAACAACTTTCTCAATTACATAATTGCAAAAAAACCATTATTTTTTAATGAAAATAGCAAAAAAACACTTTTTTGGTACTTTAGCGCCACCTATTTTTTGTATTTCAAGTCGGATGACGTCACTTCAATGACATAAAATGTAGTTAACAACGTCCTCTACATTTTTTGTTAAATAAACTTTTCACCAAAACCCATAGATTCCGAGAAAAACGCATTTCAAAATTTTTTTGATTTTCTCAAAAACAGGGGGAGGGGGGACTTCGGGAATTTGACATTAACTTCATTATATGCCCCCCTAACGATTCATCAAGTCGAATTTCGGTATGTCATTTTTCGGAGGCTCACTTACAGATTGACTGTACTAATAAGACGACTACGTTGGACCGTCTGACAGACTTTATAGGATTAACGATTATTCCTAAGAAAACTGTGAACAGGGTTAGACACAGATTGAAGGAAACGGACGAACGCAAAACGAAGAAACAGCTCCGACGAGAAGAGTTTGCCAAAACTCAGAAATATTGGAAGGGGGTAGTGACAGTCCTCTTCCTCCCAAAGAGACTATGATTGATTATTGGGAAAGGGTCTTTACTGAAGAATCAGTATCGACCTTGAGGACTAGTTCAGCAGCAATAACTCCCAAGTTATGGGACCCGATAACGTTGGAGGAGTTAGAGAAATCTCGTCCGGCCGCGTCTAGCAAACCAGGTCCTGATCTCTTCTAGATTGTACAAGAAAATCCCCAGTGTTATTTTAATGCGTGTACTTAACTTATTTTTATGGTGTGGTGGTGTTCCGTCTAACGTTTCTAATTCGCGAACGGTGTTCATACCTAAGAAAGAAGTCAGTGTAGAGCCGGGTGACCTCAGACCAATCTCCATTCAGTCTGTTTTCGTTCGGAACTTACATGTAATACTATTGCGTCGGGTTAATAAACTGATCAGAATAAGTAGTGGGAGAGAGGTTTTGTCGAGACGGATGGGTGCGCCGATAACACTCCTTTGGGTGACATGGTGTTTAGGTACCATACCAGGAACATTAGGTCCGTCTATATCTGCTCGGTCGACGTAAGCAAGGCATTTGACACTGTCGCGCATAAGGCCTTGCTTGATGTGCTTTGGGGTTACGGCGCGCGCCCCGGAACCATTTGTGGCATATTTAAGAAAGTACTATGAGACGACTTCTACTATTCTGCAAGGTAATTGTTGGCGTTCCGAACCTATTATTCCGAAACGTGGGGTCAAACAAGGCGACCCTGTATCACCGGTTTTAATTAATTTAGTTATAGACTATATTCTTAGACGATTACCGAACACTAACAAGAACGCAAGGGGCTAGAGTAAAGAGGCATGACGCTGTAGTGAACTACCTTGAACGGACGATGAATCAGGAGGGCTTTTCAGTGACAAAGGAAAAGAAATTCACTACTAGGTCATACGGGATTATGAAGCCTGACTTGGTTATAGCTTGGGAGAATAAAGCGGTAATCATGGACGCGCAGATAGTCACAGACGGGTACCACTTGGACCCACTACAAGGTCCAAAAATATAAGAAAGACGAGTTAATAGAGAAAGTGATGGAATTCACCAACGCGGAGCAAGTCAAGGTGATGAGCTTCACGACTATCTGGAAGGGTAGGGTATAGTATGTAAAAAATCTGCGGATGAGGCATTGGGCCTCAATCTCATAGGAAAAAGTGGTTTAACGATAATAAAAGAGAGTATTACTTGGAGGAGTGATGTCGGCGCAAATAATTAATAGAAGCACGTAAATAAGCAGGACAGGGTTTGGATAAAGGAAGCAGATTCATCAGAAACTTTGTGAGGTATATCGCCTCGCTAAATAACGATAAAACGTACAGAAGGTGGTTTTTAGTGGGTAAGAATCCCACACTGCCGGCTCGACAAAATCAGAGCCGGTGCGTTTTGAAAGTTTTCCACCTTCTTATTTAAAAAAAAAAAATATATATATATATATATATCACCCTGGTTTCACGTAAATTGGCTTAGTTTTTTCTTTGCCAAGCAGGATGACTACTGCCCATTTATTTATGAGCGATATGATGGTATTTATCGCTGCAGGGTGAATCGGGAGCACTCTCACGATCCGTTTTAGGTGGACATGCGAGACACTGTCGTAGGCTGTCCTGAAGTCATGCCATGCGGAATAATTATTTCTCCTCGATAGTCTGGCAGACAGTGTACATGATTTTTCCCAGAGGAGCCCTTGTACCGTGCCCCAAGTTCCTTTTCGAGCCAGTTGTACTTTAGGGATCATCCACGAAGGTAGATTTTCCCATATGAGATTGGCCAGGACTGCTCTCAGGATCTGGTAGTCACTGTTTAGCACTGCTAAGGGTCTATAATTGGTGGGATCTAATGTATCCCCAGCTTTGTGTATAAGAGCGATTCTCGCCCTCACGTGTATTTTAGTGATTCTTATTTCTCCTCGTAATGTTTCTACAATGTACTTGACGAGCTGATCTCTTTTCGAAGGAAGAAGTTTGTACGCCGCTACAGGATACCATCAAGGCCGTTCGCTTTCCAAGGCGCCGCTTTTTTATAGCTTTTTTTACATTTTCTGCAGTATTACTACCGTTTAGATGCTCACTATAGTCAACCGCCTCTTGGTAAGCTTTGATTTTCCCAATCCATCTGTCAAGCCCAGGCGTTTGTTTTCTTTCCTCAATATATATGTATATATCTTTCTCCGCGTAAATACAAAATTGGGAGATATCGTACGGGGTTTCTTTCTAACAGCTACATATATGGCAGTTTTAATATGATCTTATTTGGCTTATTTTATTTTCCAAAAGGCTGTCGATTTGCAGCAGAAGTTCAGATCTTACATTGCCAGTAATTCTTTTAATCCTTTGTTTTAGCGCGCGTGTAAATACACCGAACTTAGATCGTGCTGCCGAAGGTCCCTCCACGATTGCTGGCTTAGCTGTGGGTGGTTCACACGTATTACTGTCGCCGCCGCACAGTGGGCTGGATTTTGAAAAAAGGAACTTAGGGGATTTTGCAATTTTTGCCTATGGCATTCGACACAGACTATCAATGCGATCAACATTTACTGATTCAGTTTTTTTGATTAAACGAACACTTAGAGAGTTAAGGCGACAAAAGTGTTTTTTTTACTATGGAGCGCCACCTAAGTTTCGCTGGTTCTCCAAGTAGGGCACAGATCCCGCCTTATAACTACTTGTACTCTATTCTATGGGTGTATAGCCATGATCTGAAGCAAAAACCACATCGAGATAGGTGCCCGATTTTTTTAAATAACGGTTTGAACCTTGGTACTTTTTTGCTTATTTTCAGATATTGTTTAGCATTATTATTGATTCATGGAAATAAAATAACAATAAATAATGGCCAAAACTTAGTTAATTATGAATTAATCACTTTCGTTTATAATCTTAATGACCCTCGTTATGAAATTATCACCGCTAATGTACTTTAACAATAATAATTGATTCCCGTTTTAATGGCGAAGGGCTAATGAGCTCATCTAATCACATCACAGTATATAAAATCATCGCATATTGGTTTTTAAGTCATATTTGAGTTGCATTTCTTGAGTTGCACTACTTGTGTTAATCGTAATTTCTTACCCTTCCAACTAAAATGGATCCTTTGTTGAATAATTTGGATTTATTTATGGTTTTGAGGGATGAAGTGAAAAATTTGACGAATAGTCGCGCGCTGTTCGAAGTACTGAAGTCGAAATTGAGTTTTGGATTGACGGAAGATAATGAAGGACAATTACTTACTTTTTGTCAGAAGTTTTGTTCGAAAATCAAAAGTAAATGGGCAGCAGCAAATCGCACACTACAATCTTAAGTAATAATGAAGATTGGCTCGATAGTCCCATTACTTGGCCTGAGTTTATACCTCAAAAGGAATATTCACAGGTTGTCGAGCCATCGGAAGAGGATCATGACACGGAAAATGTGCAGGCAGCAACTCCATCCTGTTCTCTCACTCCAAGAAAGCCATTTGAAGAGCTTTGTCCGCAGCAGAAACGAAGAAGAATAGAGCGACTCAATAAATCAATGTCGCCAGAGGAATTGTATGGTGCTACGACAAGAAACCTGAAAAACAACGGCCATGAAGACCTAGCAGGATTTATTATATTACTTATATATATTACTAGCTCAGCTACTAAAGCACCCAGAGCATATTCCGGCAGTAAAGGCATGCCTAGCCAAGAGGAAGCAAGATGTGCAGTTATCACCTGAGAGGACTCTTAGTTTAAGGGGGTAACCCACTGTTGAAAAAAAAAAAATTTCGATTTTTTTCTTTTTATATATTTCGATCAGGGCTGCAAAATTAAATTAAACGTGCAATAGTTTCAGTGCACATAAACTAAACAAGTATCAAACGGAGGGTTTCTGTGCACATAAACTTATCAAACGTAAACCAGTGTATGTTTCAGTGCACATAAACTAAACAAAAATGTACCTACGTTTATGTGCACATAAACTAAACAAAAATGTACCTACGTTTCTGTGCACATAAACTAAACAAGTATCAAACGGAGGGTTTCTGTGCACATAAACTAAACAAAAATGTACCTACGTTTATGTGCACATAAACTAAACAAAAATTTACCTACGTTTCTGTGCACATAAACTAAACAAGTATCAAACGGAGGGTTTCTGTGAACATAAACTTATCAATTTCGTTTATTTGCTTTTTCGGTTTGTGTGCACACGCCAAGGAATAGTTTCGTTTCGTTTCGAATTTCTTTGCAGGGAGTTTATTAAACGAAACAAAGCGAATTTCCTAATAACGAGGTTTATGTACAGAAACTGAATAGTTTCGTTTTGAATTTCTTTGCAAGGAGTTTATTAAACGAAACAAAGCGAATACAGAAACTGATTTCACACTGCACTAAAACTATATACAGCTCAGAGCTGGCCTCATTCTTCGTCCCGGCTCTATTCCTTGTCTTTGATTTTGGGACGTGTGCTGATCGAGGCGCGGTTGCCTTTGCGGTCACATTTGCAATCACGCATGCCAGTAGTAGTCCAGTCAATTTAACCTCTGAAGCGGAAGTTTGTGGTGGAGTGCTAATTTTTGGATATATTGTTGGGGACAGTGAGAAATGAAGCTATAACTATTTTTTGCCCCTCAGGGGTGTTTGCGAAGGGGTGAAAAAGGGTGAAAAAGGGTGAAAAAGGTTTTTTGTTTATAACTTTGAATAAAAAAGTCAGCCTGGGTGGGAACGTTAGAGGGTGATATAATAAATGATTATTCATCTTGTATTAAAGTTTCCCCCGGTTTTGTTTATTGCAAAATTGTTTATTAACAATTTCACTCTCCCAAACCGAAAAAAATCACGGCTGATTTTTTTAAAAATACTTAAGCTCGTACGATGTCTTTCATTTTCACAATATCACTAGAAGACGCAATCCCCCATCATATACCAAAAATTCAAAACGGTTCCATGCATTTCACCTGAGATAATCACCCAGATACCTCGCCTGTTTTACACCGAAAAATGTACAGTTTTAATCCAAGTCAAGATATCCCCCACGAATCGTCGCCCTCCGACCAGCTATCGCTGAGCAGCACACATTTTTCACATTTTTTCCCAGCCCACGGCGGGGAAGAAGAAGATTTGCGACTGATTCAAAAACGGAAATCGCTATAACTTTCGATGTATGTAACGGAACTTAATGTATGATGGCTTCAAAAATCACTTATTTTTTTCTCCATCTTTTCCTCATACACCACTTTCACCTAATATTTTTACTTTTTTTTATATTGAATTAAACTTAAAAAAAAATAAAAATTAATTACATTTTATTCCTTTTCTCCCACAAAACTAAACTTTTTTGAAATATTCTTAATTTTGTAGTTATCTACAGATTCCACCCTTTATTCTCATAATTTTTATTATTTTCCACAAATCCCCCCCTGATCCCCCGAATAAATATATTACCCCTTAAATTTTACAAACAAATAACTCGCCAAACATTTTATTTTTTTTCTCCAACAAAACTAAACTTTTTTGAAATATTCTTAATTTTGTAGTTATCTACAGATTCCACCCTTTATTCTCATAATTTTTATTATTTTCCACAAATCCCCCCCTGACCCCCCGAATAAATATATTACCCCTTAAATTTTACAAACAAAAAACTTGCCAAACATTTTATTTTTTTTCTCCCACAAAACTAAACTTTTTTGAAATATTCTTAATTTTGTAGTTATCTACAGATTCCACCCTTTATTCCCATAATTTTTATTATTTTCCACAAATCCCCCCTGACACCCCGAATAAATTTATTACCCCTTAAATTTTGCAAACAAAGAACTTACCAAACATTTTATTTTTTTTCTCCCACAAAACTAAACTTTTTTTAAATATTCTTAATTTTGTAGTTATCTACAGATTCCACCCTTTATTCTCATAATTTTTATTATTTTCCACAAATCCCCTTCTGACCCCCCGAATAAATATATTACCCCTTAAATTTTACAAACAAAAAACTTGCCAAACATTTTATTTTTTTTCTCCCACAAAACTAAACTTTTTTGAAATTTTAATAATTTTGTAGTTATCTACGGATTCCGCCCTTTATTCCCATAATTTTTATTATTTTCCAAACATTACCCCCTGACCCCCCCGAATAAATTTATACTATTTACCTTTTTTTTAAATTATTCCCCATTTTTACTATTCAATTTTTTCCACCAATTCTCAATTAATCTCACTTTTTTTTTCACCCACCTCTACTTCAAGGTCTTCCGAAACTAAATCTACATTTTTTTCTCCATTATTGCTAATAGTTTGTCCCCAATCTGCCCCCGTGTGTGCTAGCGGATCATTTTTCGCCCAAAATATTAATTTCTCTCCAGTTTCGATTTACGATTATTGCATAAAGACCTACTCCAATTGGGGACAAACTATTAGCAATAATGGAGAAAAAAATGTAGATTTAGTTTCGGAAGACCTTGAAGTAGAGGTGGGTGAAAAAAAAAGTGAGATTAATTGAGAATTGGTGGAAAAAATTGAATAGTAAAAATGGGGAATAATTTAAAAAAAAGGTAAATAGTATAAATTTATTCGGGGGGGTCAGGGGGTGATGTTTGGAAAATAATAAAAATTATGGGAATAAAGGGCGGAATCCGTAGATAACTACAAAATTATTAAAATTTCAAAAAAGTTTAGTTTTGTGGGAGAAAAAAAATAAAATGTTTGGCAAGTTTTTTGTTTGTAAAATTTAAGGGGTAATATATTTATTCGGGGGGTCAGGGGGGGATTTGTGGAAAATAATAAAAATTATGAGAATAAAGGGTGGAATCTGTAGATAACTACAAAATTAAGAATATTTCAAAAAAGTTTAGTTTTGTGGGAGAAAAAAAATAAAATGTTTGGCAAGTTTTTTGTTTGTAAAATTTAAGGGGTAATATATTTATTCGGGGGGTCAGGGGGGGATTTGTGGAAAATAATAAAAATTATGAGAATAAAGGGTGGAATCTGTAGATAACTACAAAATTAAGAATATTTAAAAAAAGTTTAGTTTTGTGGGAGAAAAAAAATAAAATGTTTGGTAAGTTTTTTGTTTGCAAAATTTAAGGGGTAATAAATTTATTCGGGGTGTCAGGGGGGATTTGTGGAAAATAATAAAAATTATGGGAATAAAGGGTGGAATCTGTAGATAACTACAAAATTAAGAATATTTCAAAAAAGTTTAGTTTTGTGGGAGAAAAAAAATAAAATGTTTGGCGAGTTATTTGTTTGTAAAATTTAAGGGGTAATATATTTATTCGGGGGGTCAGGGGGGGATTTGTGGAAAATAATAAAAATTATGAGAATAAAGGGTGGAATCTGTAGATAACTACAAAATTAAGAATATTTCAAAAAAGTTTAGTTTTGTGGGAGAAAAGGAATAAAATGTAATTAATTTTTATTTTTTTTTAAGTTTAATTCAATATAAAAAAAAGTAAAAATATTAGGTGAAAGTGGTGTATGAGGAAAAGATGGAGAAAAAAATAAGTGATTTTTGAAGCCATCATACATTAAGTTCCGTTACATACATCGAAAGTTATAGCGATTTCCGTTTTTGAATCAGTCGCAAATCTTCTTCTTCCCCGCCGTGGGCTGGGAAAAAATGTGAAAAATGTGTGCTGCTCAGCGATAGCTGGTCGGAGGGCGACGATTCGTGGGGGATATCTTGACTTGGATTAAAACTGTACATTTTTCGGTGTAAAACAGGCGAGGTATCTGGGTGATTATCTCAGGTGAAATGCATGGAACCGTTTTGAATTTTTGATATATGATGGGGGATTGCGTCTTCTAGTGATATTGTGAAAATGAAAGACATCGTACGAGCTTAAGTATTTTTAAAAAAATCAGCCGTGATTTTTTTCGGTTTGGGAGAGTGAAATTGTTAATAAACAATTTTGCAATAAACAAAACCGGGGGAAACTTTAATACAAGATGAATAATCATTTATTATATCACCCTCTAACGTTCCCACCCAGGCTGACTTTTTTATTCAAAGTTATAAACAAAAAACCTTTTTCACCCTTTTTCACCCTTTTTCACCCCTTCGCAAACACCCCTGAGGGGCAAAAAATAGTTATAGCTTCATTTCTCACCGTCCCCAACAATATATCCAAAAATTAGCACTCCACCACAAACTTCCGCTTCAGAGGTTAAATTGACTGGACTATAGGTGACATGCGAAAGGCGACTGCAGTTCGTACACGTGCCCTTGTATTGTAAGCGAAGAGCAAATCAGTTTGCAAAATAAACAATTGTGGCCAACCTTTGAAGGTAAGTTCCACATCATCCCTATATGTATATAAAAATGAATGTTTGTTTGTTTGTTTGTTGCTCACTCACGCCTAAACGCTTGCATCGATATTTTTCATTTTTTGTGTGACGGTAGTACATACTCCAACTTAACATATAGGCTAATTTGTTTTCGGATAACACATAGGGTTTCAAAATGGCGGATCCAAAATGGCGGCTGATTTCAGCGGATTTTAATGAAAATTTGTAAATTGTTGTTTTGAGGTAACTGATTTTGAATATTATCAACATTTAGAAATCCAAGATGGCGACCAATATTTCTCGATTTCAACGGATTTTAATGAAAATTAGTTCAGTGATTATCTTGAGGTCACTGGTTTTGAATGTTATCAACATTTACAAATCCAAGATGGCGGATCCAATATGGCGACCAATATTTCTCGATTTCAACAGACTTTAATGAAAATTAGTACAATGATTATCTTGAGGTCATTGATTTTAAATGTTATCAAAATTTACAAATTCAAGATGGCGGTTCCAATATGGCGACCAATATTTCTCGATTTCAACGGACTTTAATGAAAATTAGTACAATGATTATCTTGAGGTCACTGATTTTAAATGTTATCAAAATTTACAAATCCAAGATGGTGACGACTAAAATGTCTTGATTACAACGGATTTTAATGAAAATTAGTACAATGGTTATTCTGAAGCAACTAATTTCAAATATTATCGAAATTTACATATCCAAGATGTCGACCAAGATTTCTCGACTTCAATGGATTTTAATGGAAATTAGTATTATAATTATTCTGAGGCCAATAATTTTGAATATTATCAAAATTTGTAAATCCAAGATGGCGGATCCAACATGATCAGAATGTCTCGATTTCGACCGATTTTGATGAAAATTGGTACAATGATTATTCTTAGGCTGCTAATTTCGAATATTATCAAAATTGTAAATCCAAGATGACTGGTCCAATATGTATACCAAAATATTTCGATTTCAAGAGGTTTTAATGAAAATTAGTACAATGATTATTCTGAGACTAATTTCGAATATTAGCAACATTTTCAAATTCAAGTTGGCGGATCCAGTATGGCGACCAAAATTTCTTGATTTCAACGGATTTTAATGAAAAGTAGTGCGATTTTTATGAACCCACTAATTTTGAATATTATCACAATTTTTAGATCCAAGATGGCGTACCCAATATGGCGACAAAAATTTCTCGATTTCAACGAGTTTTAATGAAAATTGGTACAATGATTATTTTAAGGCCACTAATTTTGAATATTATTAAGATATGGATATTCAAGATGGAGGATCCATTCAGGTTTTCGGGTTGAAACAAATTCCAGGATATAACAAACTAGAATATTTGAGAAGTATTTAATCAGTAAGTATTTTAACACTTAAACAATTTATTGCATCGTACCAATAAAATATCATTAATCATCTCCTCTGACATAGAATACCGCAGTATTGACAGCACTTGACGCAAGTGTGAGAAAGTCCGTTCTACGCTGACCTGCGTCATCGGAACAGATAGGGCGGAGACTGCCAGTTTGAAAAGTTCCGGATCAGAATCCTTTCTTTTCTTCCAAAATAGGAGCACATCTTCGCCTTTCTCAAGCCTCGGCCATTTGTCATAGGCCTGAAGGTACTCCAAGATTTGGCGATTGTGTTGGCCAGAACTAGCAGCAGTGCAGGTCTTGGCTGCCTCACGTTGACGTAGAAGATTTTCAAGAGGGTCCAGGGGTGCAGTCTCTGCAGCTTCCTCGCTGATGTCAGGATTTGCCCCTCATTATTTCCTTACCATAGGGGTTAGGGGTGTGAGATTAAGTGTATGACTATTTTAGATGAAAAACAATAAAAACAAGGTAAGAACCCTTCATCAGGCGCGAGTGCAGTTTTCATGTACTTATCCCGCTAGATCCTTTCCGATTTATAGAAGTATTCCCGAAAACCCCTGCAAAATACTCAAATTCCGAGCCACGCGGCGGGCGGTGCACAGTGGGCCCATCGGGACTTTTTCGTCTCATAAATGTGTAACTATTTTGTTTGTTGACATATCTGTATGAATTTTTTTACATATAATATTGGGAATATAGGCTTTCTAACTGTAGTTCCAAATATAAATAATTTTTTTTTTTTTTTTAATTTAAAAATAAATATTTGAAAAAGCAGTTCCACTTTGTCATACTAAAAATTAAGCTTATATTATGTGTATTTTTTAATAAATCAATACAACATTAAGATTGCTATGTTTAACAATTATAAACTCAATATTACAGTTCTCGAGTACACAGAACTCATAAAAATAAGTACCTGAAAACTTAACCTTATTTTAAACTTATCGGTGTATAACTCTCCTTTAACAACAAAATTCGTTAAAAATAATATTGTAATAAAATTAACGGTTAAAAATAGAACCCTGACAAAAACTTTCAAATGTTTAAATAAAAAAATAAAGGGTTTTATTCACTTATAAAAAAATTAAAATTTAAAAAAAATGTAAAAAAAAAAATAAAATTATTAATTGGAGGTATTAATTTAGCAGAAAGAACAAAATAAAAAAAAATATTTCTTATTAATAATATAAAATTTTTGCAATTATTTTTTTTTTTTAATAAATAAATTAATTTGTTTTCTTATTTATTTTAATTATCTTTTTACTGGATAAATTCGTTGAATGTTTACTGATAATATATTGCTGATTTTTAATGAAATCCAATGAAATTAGCGAGAAAATGTCAAGGAAATCGACATTTCAACAATTTGGATTTTTAAATTTTGATAACATTTAAAATCAATGACCTCAAGATAATCATTGTACTAATTTTCATTAAAGTCTGTTGAAATCGAGAAATATTGGTCGCCATATTGGATCCGCCATCTTGGATTTGTAAATGTTGATAACATTCAAAACCAGTGACCTCAAGATAATCACTGAACTAATTTTCATTAAAATCCGTTGAAATCGAGAAGTATTGGTCGCCATCTTGGATTTCTAAATGTTGATAATATTCAAAATCAGTTACCTCAAAACAACAATTTACAAATTTTCATTAAAATCCGCTGAAATCAGCCGCCATTTTGGATCCGCCATTTTGAAACCCTATGTGTTATCCGAAAACAAATTAGCCTATATATTAAGTTGGAGTATGTACTACCGTCGGACAAAAAATTAAAAATATCGATGCAAGCGTTTCGGCGTGAGTGAGCAACAAACAAACAAACAAACAAACAAACATTCATTTTTATATACATATAGGGATGATATGGAACTTACCTTCAAAGGTTGGCAGCAATTATTTATTTTGCAAACTGATTTGCTCTTCGCTTCATCCCAATCAAAGTAGCGGTGTATAAATTCCAGTGACCGCCGCCCGCCTACTTTCTTCCCAGCACCACTCATGCTCAGGCTGTTTCTGATGGTATGAATACTTACGGGATACAAGGGCACGTGTACGAACTACAGTCGCCTTTCGCATGTCATCTACTGGCATGCGTGATTGCAAATGTGAGCGCAAACGCAACCGCGCCTCGATCAGCACACGTCCCAAAATCAAAGACAGGGAGTAGAGCCGGGACGAAGAATGAGGCCAGCTCTGAGCTGTATATAGTACCGACCTTTCTGATGGGGGGGGGGGGGGGGGGGGGGGGGGGGGGGGGGGGGGGGGGGTACGCCGGTCGATTTAGGGCGCCAAATTAATTAGGAACATATTAAAATTTCTCAGAAGAATAAGTTTGTAGAACTGCAAAATTTAGTAAAAATATATGTAAGACGAAGGCAAGGGAGAGAAACATGCGTTTTCTACATCGCGGCTTGTATTTATATGTATTCCATTCCAGGGGGTTTCGGTAAGAGCCGTTTTCCGCTTTAGACATATTGTATATATTTGCCAACTGCAGCTATCACTCGTAAGCCGAGGAAAAGTTTGCCCTACTAAACGTAAAAGCCTAAGGCCGGCACTGATACAGTTTCAGTGCAGTGTAAAATCAGTTTCTGTACATAAACCTCGTTATTAGGAAATTCGCTTTGTTTCGTTTAATAAACTCCCTGCAAAGAAATTCGAAACGAAACGAAACTATTCCTTGGCGTGTGCACACAAACCGAAAAAGCAAATAAACGAAATTGATAAGTTTATGTGCACAGAAACCCTCCGTTTGATACTTGTTTAGTTTATGTGCACAGAAACGTAGGTACATTTTTGTTTAGTTTATGTGCACATAAACGTAGGTACATTTTTGTTTAGTTTATGTGCACAGAAACCCTCCGTTTGATACTTGTTTAGTTTATGTGCACAGAAACGTAGGTACATTTTTGTTTAGTTTATGTGCACATAAACGTAGGTACATTTTTGTTTAGTTTATGTGCACTGAAACATACACTGGTTTACGTTTGATAAGTTTATGTGCACAGAAACCCTCCGTTTGATACTTGTTTAGTTTATGTGCACAGAAACGTAGGTACATTTTTGTTCTTTCAGTTTCGTTTATTTACTTTTTGCAGCCCTGATTTCGATAGATTAGCACTTCAAGAATATGTGTATAAGATTTCAGATCGATATCTAAATAATTGTTCTTTCTACAGCTCTCACAGTCCTCCTCCGTTCAACTACGATTTCGGAGCGCGCGCGGCCTTGTAGCAGCTCAAACAGCTGCCGCGTGTATTACCTATTATAATACTTTTTAAATGTATATTACATAATACACTAGTACATAGTTCCTTATACTATTATAATTAGAAGGTACCCACTATCACCTGGGATTCGCTGATTAAGGGTTAGTTGAAAATTTGTTTACTTATGTCACAAAATTTCTTTAAGAAAACTTTAAATGCGTTTTTCTCAAAACGCTCTTTTTCGGTGCGCGTCGTAAAATTGTGAAAAAACTATTGGACCGATTTACTTCAAATTTTGCATACACCTTTATTAAGTACTTAACTATAGAAATAACCTATTATTAGAGTAAAAAAACAAATTTTGTTGTTTTAGGATCAACTTTTTCATGTTAAAACATAACGAAAATCGATACATCAATGTTCGAACGTGCACTAAATCATCAGATTTTTTTTTTTTGCTGCAACAATAGGTTATTTCTATCCTTTATAATAAATATTGAAGGATTTTTCTTTGGTATATATTTGCAGGTGCATACTTTGGCCAGGATTTTACGAGGCGCAATTTGTATTTTTTTTGGACTGCGTGCGCGCTGCATCGTGACGGCCGCCATTTTGTTAAAAATTTAGTTTTTTATAATCACAATATAAACTTTAGTCCTCTGTAAAGAAGTGTGGAAAAAATCAAAAAGATATCTCTGATAGTTTTTTTTATCGATTTTTTAAAAAAGTTCAATTTTTTGGGCTTCAACAATGGGTTACCCCCTTAATGGTTTCATTGAAGTTAACCAAGTGTATAACTTTACGTGAGACTACGCGCCAAGAAGACCTTGGATTATTTCCATCCTACTTCTGAATTCAAGAGGCGAAACAGGACTGCTATCCTCCAAAAGAAGCAATTGTTCTGAGTGAAGAAGGTGCAGAAGTGAGTTTGCAAGCCCTGTTAGATTTAACCATATCTAGGCTGATCACAGGAATTAATCTGCAGTTCGAAGAAGGTAGTGACTTACAACTGATTAGCAAGTGGGGATTTGACGGAGCTTCTGGACAGAGCAGCTACAAGCAAGTTGGACATGTAAATGATGCTAGTGTCTTCATGGCTAGTTTAGTGCCTCTGAAATTGGTATGCAACGGCACAGTTGCATGGGAAAATGAGAGGCCTTCATCTACTTCCTTTTGCAGACCGATCCTTTTCAAGTTTATGAAGGAAACCAAAGAGAGTGTAGAAGAGATCAAACGAAAGATCGATGAACAAATAGCTGGTTTGAATCCAAGCAAGATTGGTGATGTATTCATCCACCACCAATTACTGATGACGATGATAGATGGCAAAATTGTGTCCTATATATCAGAAACATCAGCTTCTGTATGTGACATCTGTAAAGCAAAGCCAACAGATATGAATAACATGGATGCTGTGAAACAGAAACCACAAAATTCTGAGCTGTACAAATTTGGCTTATCTTCGTTGCATGCCTGGATAAGGTGCATGGAATGCCTATTATATATTGGTATGTATTTATTATATTTTACTTCTTCTTTTACTACTTACTTAGAGTTTAAGCTTTAAAATTCTAAAATATATGTTTATTTACTTACAGCGTACAGATTGGATATCCAAAAGTGGAGAGCGCAAGGAGAAGATAAAGAAAGTGTGGCTGCACGTAAATCTAGAATCCAGGCCGAGTTTAAAGAAGAATGTGGTCTGATAGTTGACGTGGTTAAGCAAGGAGCTGGCACCACGAACGATGGAAACACGGCCCGCAGATTTTTTTTCAAATCCAAATGTTTCAGCTGGCATAACTGGTATTAACGAAGACTTGATTGAAAGGTTTCACATTATTCTTCAGGTAATTGCATCTGGAGAACGTGTGGAAGTTTCCACGTTTTCTAATTATTGCCAAGAGACAGCTCTCCTTTATGTTCAATTATATCCGTGGTACTATATGCCTTCAAGCATACACAAACTCCTTATCCACGGGGCGGATATAATTGAACATTTTGGATTGATGCCCATTGGCCAACTCTCTGAAGAGGCATTCGAAGCTCGTAATAAAGATTTCAGGGTCTACAGAGAAAGTCGTTCAAGAAAAATAAATAGGATTGCCACAAATGAGGATATTTTGCACAATCTTCTTTTATCGTCAGATCCTCGACTAACTCTCATTAGGCCCCGAATGACAAAAGCTAGAACAGCTCTTTCTTTAAAGGCAAAAGAGCTTCTGGTGCCTCTTCCGGAAGACTCCAATCTGGACGAGTCTCTTTAGTTAAGTTTTTTGTAATTAATTATTTTTGTAATACATTTAATATTTTTAATCATTTAAAACTGCACATATGACTTTAGCTCCAACCTAGATAAGTTTGTTTAGTTTAAGTTGTTGTTTTTTAATAAACAGTTTTTGTCTTTTTATTATTATTTCTCTAAATTTATTTTGTTTGTAAAGTATACTCATCTGCAAATTGCACTTGAGGAATTCTACAGAGCAAACTCCAAGCAAATCAGGTCTCTGACCCTCTATGTCAGAGGACGGTATTGCGTGGAAACAAATTAAAAAAATATATTTTTAATATTTTAAAAACTGTACATGTGTCATAATATTAAATTTGAATTTATTAATTACCCCTGTACTCGTAATTACATTAAAAAATATCTGATAATAAGCAAAAAAGTACCAAGGTTCAAACTTTAAAAAAATCGGGCACCTATCTCGATGTGGTTTTTTCTCCGAATCATGGCTAAACACCTATAGAATAGAGTATAAGTAGTTATAAGGCGGGATCTGTGCCCTACTTGGAGAACCAGCGAAACTTAGCGAAAACACTTTTGTCGCCTTAACTCTCTAAGTGTTCGTTTAATCAAAAAACTGAATCAGTAAATGTTGATCGCATTGATAGTCTGTGTCGAATGCCATAGGCAAAAATTGCAAAATCCCCTAAGTTCCTTTTTTCAAAATCCAGCCCACTGTGCGCCGTTGTCGCTGTCTTCTTCTTGCGCATCGCTTTGCCTGCGCACTACTTGTTCTTCGATTACGGGCGCTGGTCCCTGCACAGGAGCTCGGCTTGGATTCTGGCTCTTTGGTAATACACATCTGGAAAATGTTCTCGCACTTTCGTGGCGATGCCTTTGAGTGTTCTTCCAGGGAACTCACAGAGTATTTCCCGGATCTTCGCGGTACTCGTAGAACCACTCGCTTCGCGAAACCGTTCCACCAGGCGTTGCGTTGTGCCAGGTGTCCAAGCCTGCGCTACCGGGGGGCTACCGCTCTCGGGTTGGTCACTTTGATTGTTTTTAAGTTTGATGACCTTCTTTTTTACTGCTGCTTCACTTCGCGTTTTGTTCAGATCCGACTCCAATAGCCTCACTAGTTCCTTATAATCTGATGTTTTTAGTACTCCGGAGTGCTGTTGTAGTCTTCCAGCAGGTCCAGCTCTGGTGTTGGCCATCTTGACATGTTGCGTGTACAATCTATGCCTAAAAGATGTACGTCTTACCGCACCCAGGCACTGCACTTGCAATAATTTCTTTTAATTCAATTGCACTTGCTTAATGCCTGTATAAAACCTCCTTTTACGGTTTTTTTTTTCCTATCGCGAATTAATTATTAATAACTAATCGTAGAATCGGAAAGAAACGCGTGCACTTGCTTCGAAAGCTTGGCAGGTAGTTAGTGAGTAGATAGGGAGTCGCGGGGCCGGTGGACAGCTCGGGTTACCTCCCAGCTGGACACCTGGCTGAACCGTCAGCATGGTGAGGTGGATTACTACCTCAAACAAATGCTGACGGGCCACGGGCACTTTCCGGCCTTCCTCCACCGTATAGGGAAGACACCGAACCCATGCAGCATTTACTGCGACTCTCCATCGAACTCACCTCTCCACACATTCTTTAAATGTGACAGATGAAGAGCAGAGAGGGAGGAGTTGGAGGGGAAGGATCTCTGGCGGAGGGTCGCTTTTTTTCGTGAGAGCTATTCTGCGCCAAAAAGAAAGGGACGCCAGCAGGGAGTGCCAGCTGGGGTAGATTGAAGGACGCTCGGTGAGTAGAGACAAGAGGGGCTCCCGGCGGGGGAGGCTAAATAGGACTCCACCCTGAAGTAATGTCCAACAGACGGTTCTGTGGGGAACAGGGCTTTAGCCGGTAGGCCTGGATAGGCTGGGGAGTCCGACACATGGGTGTTTTCGGGCACCTATGGTGCGAAAAGCATCTCTGTGCTCCAAAAAAAACAACAGTACTAGTGATATTATGAAGAAAAGAGCGATACAAGGTCTTTAGAGGTTTTAATCTTTAGTGACATCGCAGCGAAAATAATATTGCAGGGATGTTTGAGTTTGTTGAAAACGAAAATAGACTTAAAACGTTTTAAAAATTTAGCTACTTTATTCATTTTAACCCTTAACACTCCAACGGTGAATGTCACTCACCTCACCAGCCTACACCTTGCCACAAATCCAAAGTATCATTAATAATTTTTGTTAAAGAATCTGAAAAGAAATGAATTTATTAAATCCTGAAATAATAATTTACAACTGTTACCTACACCTGGAGAGTCACAGGTGTATCCAAATTCCTGAAATAAAATAAATAAATAAATTAATAATTGTTAAACATAAGGCAAAATAAAAATAATGAATTTTAAAATAAAACGTTCTATGGATTCTAAATTATGAGTTTGTTTACATTCCAGACAATTACAACAACAAAATGCATGAAGTCTTAAAACATGCAAAACTTCATGTTCCCAGACAAAATGACATACTTATATAGTAAAGACACAATGCAAATTTCTAGCGAACAATGATTTAATGCAATTAATTAAATCAAAACCGAAATAATTAGGTATCAGATAACCTCTTAACAGCTGCGAGGAGGTTAGCCGAAAATGTATAAAAAACGCACAAAATCTCCGTATTTTTACAATTTACACATAGCACAGCACAAAATAAAACATTTTGTTAACTTACCTTAGATTCCACACGCAGCATTATTCACCAAAATTCACCAAAACACTTCACTCGCACGCGTAACTTCACTTGCCGATTAAACATCAAATTTAATATTCTCGCGGTTATGTTTACATGCAATCGAGAGCTTAGGAAGCAACGAATAAAAGGATGATAGAGAGGTTGCGTAATATCGCAGCATAATAGAGATATTCGCGATTTTATATCATTATGCACCTCTCAATGAGTGGGGAAGAGAGGACTTGCGAGAAAAGGACCACGCGAGTATCATTTGTTCCAGTGAGATATTGCAGAATTGGTACAAAAATGTCAGCTACTGCCATTTTTATGGCGAAATTTGGTTTTAATTAAACTTTTCACAGAAAGGAAAGGATTTTATGGGAATAAAATATTTTAATATAAAATTTAATTCTGCATAATCTCAAATAAACAAATAAACATTCTCATGGTCATAATTCGAATAATTAGCAAAAATGTAATTGGGTGGAATTGGATCAAAGTGGAACTGAAACAAAAGACAGTTACTTTGAGAGTATTTAAGCCGTGCGCGATATAGTTCGGCCTTCTATTTCTGACTTTCAGCCAAGGTAAGCGAATTCGAATCTGGAGCTATACATGCCATTTGGTCATTGAGCCCTAAATATTCAATTCAAAGGATACTTTATTTTCAGCAGTGATTTAAGTGATTGTAAATTATCGGTGTCGGAACTTTAACATTTTTTCGTTCTTTTTATCAATTTAATTTCGAGTATTTTTGCGTTTCACTTAACAATTTAAAAATTTGCGTTCTTCTTAATAATTTAAAATTTAGCGTGTTAAAAGTTAATTTTGATTTAATTCTCGTTTGCGTTTGGAACAAATTTTTGATCAATAAATTTGGCCGTAAAATCGCTGTTACGAACTATACAATGGAATACGTCAGCTGCAAACACATGCCTTACGGTATTTTTGCCACATGCAGTTCCAGTGTATTGTTCTGTAAACTAGCAAATATGTTGCTACCAAATAAATCGAAAATCTCTACAAAGTTTTTAAAGTTCAAACATTTTCCCAAAATTTAAAAGGTTGTATTAAACGAAGTATATTGAGCAGTTAGGATAATAATATTGTTTAGGTTATTTTGTTGTAATTTATAAATACTAAATTCGTGGCATTGATTTTTAGATATAAATGGGCTTAACAGAAAGTAATTAGGATATAAAATTGAATTTTGATTTTATAAAAAGAAAAACTTGGAGAATATCCGTAAACTTGAATAAACCAATAAACGATACATTCTTCATTCCGCTACACACCTATCCCTTTCGGGTTCATCGTTGTTTGAAACTATTTTGTCGGGGTTAAAATTTTGTTTCTTAAGATTTGACTAATCTTAAATTCAGTGTCAAACTTTGGTGATCCTATTCCGGGACCAAACATTTGGTGGTTCCATCCAGGAATCGTTTAAGTTATTCAAAACGTTAATATTCTCCAAACAATTTCATATAAATAATCTAATTGCTCAAATTTCAAAATGCGGAAAATAAAAGAATTATTGTTAAGGGAACAAGCATTATGAACATGGCGGAGTTACGGGGGGGCATGGGGCCCCCCCAAGATTACAGAGCGAACATCAGAAAATTAGTTTACTGTTCGTTTTTCTTATACTTGATAAAAGTCTGCCCTCGCAATGGATAATCTCTAATTCCGCCCATGATTACGAACTCGTTTACAAAATTCAATTTAAAGAGGACTGCATACTCCGTTACAAACCAGAACAAAGGGTTTTTATGAAGCAAAGCTTGCAAAGCTGCGAAAGATATGGGCAGAATACACACCAGTGGATCAAGCAATCCACGAACTACTGAGTCAACATCCAAATTTATCAAACCATAGTTATGTTACTGACGATAACTATGGTGAACTGGAAAGCAAATATTGCCAATATGTTGGAGAAATTTTGGACGCAATACGTCCTCCTTCAGAAATTGCACAATCAACGCAAAATTTTCAATAGTCCACAAGTTCAGACTGAAACTCAAGGAAACGTTCTCCCAAAAATTGCCCTCACAAAATTCAGCGGAGATTATGATTCGTGGCGATCGTTCTACGACTTATTTGTAGCTCTGGTTCATAAAAATGCAAAGCTGAAATCAGTCCAAAAATTATATTATTTAAAATTAGCATTAACCGGCGATGCTGAAAAACTTCTACGACACACACCGCTAACAAACGAAGACTATTTACCTGCAGTAGAAAAACTAGGAAACCGGTTTGAGAATAAGAGAATTTTAACAAACCATCAATTAAAAATACTTGTAAACCAAGCTAAATTAAACACAGAAACCGCATCAGGTTTAAAGTCATTAATCGACACTACAGAAGAGTGTTTACAACAATTGAAAGGCTTGCAGGTAAATACGTCCGCTTGGGATTTGCTGCTGGTGTACATATTAGTACAAAAATTACCATTCATTATTCTAAAAAAGTGGGACGTGTATCAAGGAGCAACACAAAATTTACCAAATTATCAACAATTCAAAAGTTTTCTAAATACACGGCTGAAAGTACTAGAAGCAATTTCTGATTCAATCTCTCCAAAATTAAGTCAAGTCAGACAACAAAATCAAAAGCCAAACACAGTTACAAAGGCATATCATGCAACAATAACAATAAAACTGAACAGTGCAGCCATTTATGAAGGTGATACTGCAAAAATTGTCAACCCAAATAAATGAGTTATGTTGGAATCTAGACGCGCTACCGTTATTTATTGTAGAAAACTTTAAAGAATCAATATTCGAAGCAAGAACAATACAAATTAATTTTAAAGTATGTACATGAAAAGAATCCTAACATAAGTCATTTACTGAGACTTTAGCATAATCGAATGGGATACCTCAACGTGACCTCCCTAAAATAACTGTAGCGTGAAAATAAGGTAAAAGGATTAACAGATTTCAATTCATCAGGGATAACGTGTACATCTTGTATCATGTATCAAGGCTACCGTTTCAGACAAAGCAAGAACAGTCAACAGCTGGACGCCTGGAACTTATCCACACCGACATTTGCGGCCCAATGAAGAAGGAATCGTTAAGTTCTTATATTTTTTAATCTTTATTGATGATTTTTCGCGGACAATTTTTATTTAATTTATGAACAAAAAAAGTGGAGCTTTTGGAAAACTTAAATTATTTAAAACTATCGTAGAAAATGAGACCGGTGAAAAAATAAAGTGCCTTCATTCTGACAATGGGACAGATTATAAATCTAAACCTTTTCAAGATTTTTGTTTACAAAATGGAATCAAACAGGAAAGGTGTAGTAGAACTCGAGTTGAGATGTTAAGATGTTTAGTGATAGGCAAATCTATGTATCTATGCCAAGAGTTAGTTTATACGTCGGCGTTCATTCGAAATAGATTTCCCACGAAATTAATTCGAAACGGAAAAGATTAGAAATAAAAACTGGAAATTTGATGTGCAATGAAACAGAAAAACAAAATAAATCTGATACTAAAAACAAAGACGATGAAGAAGACACAGATGAAAACGAAAAATATTTTTCTGATGTTTGACCTGAAACTCTACCATCACCAACACCAAGATGTCAAGCTGCGGAAAAGTCGCGAACGAGTTTAAAACAAACTAATTGACTAGAGAGCAGAGGAATGTTATACTGCTCTCTGTAAATAACCTACAGCACCAAACAATTTAGAGGAACATGCAACTTTAGGCAAAACAGTAGAAGACTCCAGATCACAGATCAAAAGTTGAAATCTCCGAATTGGCTGTTAAATGGAAAAAGGGAATGGAAATTGAATGGTATTTTTTACAAAAGAATCATACTTGGGATTTGGTTAAACGTTCTGCTAATAAAAATGTAATAGGTTGCAGATGGGTGTTCAAAACTTACATCATATTGACGTATCTATTGAATTTCTTTATGGCGACCTCGAAGAAAATATACACATATATGGAATAAACACCATATTTTTTTAGAGATGACAGTAAAGTTTGTAAGCTAAGTTGAGCCATATATGAATTAAAATGGTTAGGTTTGACATACAGGGTCCGCCAAATAACTTTTTTTTTTTGAAAATGCTATAAAAAAAAAACTACTGAATATTTTTTCAAATTTCTTTTTTTATTTCAAATTACAATCCTTCCGGTTAATGATGGAAAATAATTTCATTCAAATGGCTGCCTCGGCTGGCCATGCAGTAGCCTGCAGCTGTATTTCACCAATGGCTTCACGAATATTGTCCTTTAAAGCGTCAATTGTCTCTGGCTTGTCGGCGTAACACTTATCTTTGACGGCACCCCACAAATAATAGTCTAACGGTGTCAAATCGCATCTCCGAGGTGGCCAAACGACATCAGCTCTGCGGCTGATAATGCGATTTTCAAAAACAGCTGCACACAATCGATAATGTACTTAAAAATTGACCGATCGTGTAGGCTACTGCATGGCCAGCCGAGGCAGCCATTTGAATGAAATTATTTTCCATCATTAATCGGAAGGATTGTAATTTGAAATAAAAAAAGAAATTTGAAAAAATATTCAGTAGTTTTTTTTTATAGCATTTTCAAAAAAAAAAAAGTTATTTGGCGGACCCGTTATAATCAAAATCTATATGGCAGATCCAATATGGCGACTAAAATCCTGTTTCTTATGACAAGTAGTACAAAGACGATTTTGGGGTCATTAATTTGGAATCTACTTTCAAAATTTGTAAATTTAAGATAGCGGATCTAATATGACGACCAAAATTTCTCGATTTCAACGTATTTTAATTAAATTTATGAATATTTCTTCAAATCTGCTATCCAAATTTATAAATTCAAGATGGAAGATCAAAAAGGCGACCAAAATGTTCTTATTTTTAAGAGATTTCAACGATAATTAATTAATTAATAAAGAGCTTCCCAGCGTAATTTTTTGGAATCTCTTGAAAGTCAGTTCACAGGAGTTTTCGGAGCCGTTGCATCTAAATTTTCTGTTAGAAATTGCAATTTTATTATGTTTTTTCAATTAAGAGTTTTGTTGTTAACACTTTATTACTAGCCGTTCCGTCCCGCTGCACTGGGTATCGGAAAGTTTTATTAGAAAATGGCCAATTCAATATTAAAAACCAATGTATTTTACACTGAACATATAAATTGCACTTTATAATAATAAATTTTAATTGAATTTTAATTTTTTTTGTTTTGCTCCAAATCACTATTTGTGTTCCATTAATGTTAGAAAAGATATTTTTTACGTCGAACCGTGTTTGTTATTCAATGCAGATGAGAACAAAGAATGATTTTCAACTGAAATTTCGATTTTTGTTTTTTGTGGACTTGTATTCTTTTGCATGGTACCTCCTCGATTTGTCCCTCTCCAATTTTCATTAATTCTTCTGAAAACTCTCTTGCCGTGACATCTTCATGAAGTACACTCTCATATTTATAGAGAGATTCATTTTTATAACCTGACACGACTGGTGATGCTTGTCTTTATTTGCCAGAAGGACAACTATACCACACTATTATCTTGCATATCAGCATATTAGCACTAATCGCAGAGCGTTTGCAGTTTTAAATCAAAAATCAACTAACAAGGAGACCTTACGTGGTCGTCATCACCGATTACGCTGAAATTTGTAGCACATGTAGGGCTTGGCAACAAATGAAAGTACCCGAAGTGGGAACTCCAGATGGCCGCGCGTTTACAAAATAATAGTATACAAAAATTTTCACGCGGCTCTAAATCCCATTCATTGTAGCACATTCGCAAAGCGGCGGCTGGTGCAGTGGTGAGTACCTCAGCTTGGGATTCAGAGGTCATGGGTTCGAATCCCAGCGTGGGGTTGCTATTTTTCGGATTTTTTCCAATTTTTATAAGATTCGAGTCCGCAATCAAGTGAAGTGATAAATTTTTTATTTTTTTTATTTATTAATACGCAAAAGGCATAAATAAGGAAAAAAGTTGGGATTGCGGACTTTTCAGCAAAGGATTGTAACTAAAGCGAATACCAAAAGACACTGTAAATTCAAATTCAAACTTTTATTATTTTTTATGATGATGATTTACATTTGTCGGGGTGATATTAATTATAGAAGCAGGGGGAAACAGTAATTATTTCTGCATCTACCACAGGTTATAAACGCTGCATTTTTACAATCATAACGTTGTTTCAACGTCTCCATAGAAAAACTTCATAAAAACATGCAAATGAGATAAAAGTCATCGAGCAAGAAAAATTAATCACATCCCGAGAAGACTGTATAAAAGTACATTCGATCGTTCATCACCAAATATCCGCTCCAATATTCGGTGACGTGTTACGTTACGCGTGTTCGCTGCTAAACTTTGCGATGAGAGACAAGTTTTTATGAATGTGAATCAAGTTTGCTTTTGTATGGAGACGTTGAAGCAACGTTGCAATTGTAAAAATGCTGCTTTTATAATCTGCGCTAAATGCAGAAATAATTATTGTTTTCCCTGTTTTTATAATGATTATCACCCCGACAAATGCAATTCATTATGAAAAAGAATAAAAGTATGAATTTGAATGTACAGTCTTTTGGTATTAGTTTTAATTACAATCCTTTGCTGAAAAGTCCGCAATCCCAACTTTTTTCTTATTTATGCCTTTTGCGTATAAATAAATAAAAAAAATAAAAAATTTATCACTTCACTTGATTGCGGGCTCGAATCTTATAAAAATTAGGAAAAATCCGAAAAATAGCATCCCCACGCTGGGATTCGAACCCATGACCTCTGAATCCCAAGCTGAGGTACTCACCACTGCACCAGCCGCCGCTTTGCGAATGTGCTACAATGAATGGGATTTAGAGCCGCGTGAAAATTTTTGTATACTATTATTTTGTAAACGCGCGGCCATCTGGAGTTCCCACTTCGGGTACTTTCATTTGTTGCCAAGCCCTACATGTGCTATAAATTTGAGCGAAATCGGTGATGACGACCACGTAAGGTCTCCTTGTAAGACAAATCGATAGTACATTAAAAATAATCAATATCTTTACATGAAAATCAATTTAAAGGTATTAGAGTAACAGTAAGCAGCTAACGTCAAAGTATGTTTTAATTGTTTATTTTTCTTTGTTTTTACATATCTTATGTCTTAATATACGATCTAAAGAACCTCTATGCTATATTTCCAGTTAATCCCTCAGCGGTGAAATCATTACAGACAGATATATTTTGATTTTTATAAATTAGTTAGCATTAGTGATAAGGCTACTGATTTTAAAATTTTACAGTATGAAAATCGCCATGGTAGCGGGGTAGAGAGGTGGTTGAAAACTGCTTGGGGTAGAGAAAGACTTTTCTATCAATTGGCGCCTTACTGTGTGTTAAGAAAATGGCAGGGTGTTGTATGAAAAAATACCAATACACATAAAATTGCTTGTAGCCCCTATTCGAACCGCACAGTGAACTATTTCGCGAATTTTTTTCCAAAGCTTTTACTTAATCCGCCATTTTGAATTTTCAAAATCTGACTTCGGATTCGTAAACAGTGACCCCGAAAACCCATGTATTCAATTTTTAGTCCAAATTCTATCAAATATTAAATTTTTGGTCCACCATATTGGGTCCGCCATTTGGAATTTTTAAAATCTGACTTCAAATTCGTAATCAGCGACCCAAAAAACCTTCAGTTAGTATATTATAATAAAAATTAATTTAAACTCGAATTTTGTGACTCAAAGTGTTAAAAAGCCTTATACAATACGAGCACCGAAATTCTTAATGTTTTTAAAAACTGGAGGGTGAGGGGCAAGTCAGACCTCGGATTCGCGATCAGCAGGTAAACGTACATCGGATAGCATATATGGCATTTCAAATAAAGACCAATTTCTCTATTGGTGTGTATTTTTAACAAAAAAAAATTGTTGAGGTTATGTTACAAAGTGTATATTTTTCTTTCAGCCATTCTGGTTATTTTTCCAATAATCTACAAAAACGTTATTTTGTTGAAATATTTTTCGAATCAAAGTTGTGTGTTTTTCATCGTGGAATCGAATTCGAGCTCAAAATGTACAAATTCAAATTAAAAAAATATTCTTCAGGTCTAAGTAACGTCCAGTCGAGCCCGGAAGCTGAAAATAGCGCCAATCGATAAATTTACTTAAATGGAGCGAAAAAAAGTTGTTGGCCGATTTAGAAGGGGTGGACGGGTGGTTTGGGACACCCTGGATATATCATTATTATTATTAATTAATGACAGGATATATAAATTAATATATTATTATTATTAGCTAAGTAGTGCCTAACAGGGCAGATAGTAATAAGAAACATTTATTTTTGATTTACATATTTATTAATACATATTATATCTAACGGTAATAAAATGAATAAATATTCTTATTTTTCTTTTTTTTTTAATGATTTTTAATATTCATATAACTTACATTTGTTTTGACATTATATATATGGTATATATAGTATATACATATATAATGTATATCTTATTTTAATTACATAAATCTTTTTAGCTAAAATAATTAACTCTACATATCTGAAGATCGTGGAAACATTCAAAAGATTAATTTAAGCGTTTCTGATCTAAGGTATAATTCCCTTTATTTCGAAGGATCTTCGTCCTTATCATATCATATGCATAATATTTTAAGCAAAAGAAAGCGAGTATCAAAGTTATCAAAGCAACATTTTATAATAGTTCCAAATAAAAGTATTTACGTAGTTTTGAAATAGTGTAATGTGAAGATCTACATAATATTGTAATCTTTACTTATTTTAGTATATTCCTGGTGTAAATGATATTTGATAAACCGCGGATTATCGAAAAGTAGAATAATTCGACAAAACTTATTGCTGATATTCCCATAAAGAGTCCCAAAAGGCCGCCACAGTTTGCTATAAACTCGGACGCTCCGTATATTTCCGATCGTTTAGAAGAGAGAAATTCACTTTCTTTATAAAAGACTATCATTTCTGTGAAGACATTTCTGAAAAATATTAAAGTATCGTTATTGCTATTGTTATCGGAATGATCATGATATATAGTTTGTTCTTTGAAATATTCAATTAACTCTCCAAATGGCCTTCCATTTCGAGTTCGGCATATAGACAAAAAGTATATGGGTTGAAAATAAAACTCCAAACTCAAACAAAATTTTTATTATACTTCAATTTCATCCCTGTAGACATAACTTTAAAATCCGTTTGACGCTAGAGCTAAAAAACTGTTTGAAATTATGTTGTAATTGTAAATTGCAAAATTTGTCTTTCCGATAAGAAGACGGACGCCTTGATAGCGAATCTGTAACATAACATGTATGTGAGCGTGAATCTAAAAATATTGAACATCCTTTCTTAGGTGAGAAAAGTTAATTATATTTTTAAAAATTCACTTCCTGTTGTATGTATGCACATACTACTGTGACAAAAAAGTAAAGCCAATTTGTTTACAACTTTTAAAATGTTTATTTATTCTTCCAAATCCATGTCATCCCCTTCAAAGTAGTCCCTGACCGATACAATATACCTATGCCAGCAATATTTCCAATCCTGAAACTCGATGATTGGAATGGCCTTCAGTTCCTTCTTCGATTTTTCTTTTATCTCATCAGTCGATTCAAAACGGTGTCCCTGTCTTTTGAGTTTAGAGAATAGCCAGAAGTCACATGGAGCTAAATCGGTGGTTGTGGAACGCCATGCATCGATTTTTTGAAGGAAAAAGTCTCGAAGAACATATGCAGTGTGAGATGGCGCATTATCGTGATGCAAAATCCAATTCTTGTCTTTCCATAATTCTGGCCTCTTCAGGCGAATAGCTTCACGCAAACGACGCATAACACTCAAATAATATGCCTTGCTAACATTTTGGCACGGTGAAAGGAATACATAATGCACCACATCATGATAATCGAAGAAAATTGTTAACATGACTTTGATTTTTGAACGAATTTGGCGTGATCTTTTTGGTCTTGCCTTTTGTACGATATTCACTGGATTGATCGGTTGTTTCCGGATCGTAAGCATAGATCCAAGTATCATCTCCAGTTATGAAGCGTTTCATCTCGTTCTGAAAGTCAGAGAGCATTGTTTCACAGACTTCAACACGGCGTTGTTTTTCCAAGAAATTGAGTGTTTTTGGAACCAATCCAGATGTGAATCTTCTCAAGCATAAATTCATAATTCATAAATTTCAAAATGGTTTGGACCGATCCAAATGAAATGTTTACAGTTACTGTATCAGCGAGGTCTCTAATTTTCAACCGACAATTTGTGAGCACCAAATCTCTGATTTCATTGACATGTTGTTCATTGACTGATATTAATGGTCGTCCAGGACGCTCTTTGTCTTCAACGTTTTCTCTACCTTCTTTGAACTGTTTATACAACTTGTAAAAATTTCTTTCAGCCAAAATCTTATCGCCAAAGGCCTTCTGCAACATTCTAAACATTTCTGCAGCAGAAATTTCATGCCGCAAACTAAATTTAATGCAACATCTTTGCCCAATAAAATCACACATTGTAAAATTCGAAAAATTAACTTTTAGCTGCCCAGAAAACACAACGAAACTAACCAAAATTGACGTACTGGCATGAAATTTTACACAGATATGAGTGGGTGCTGCCAACCTAAAAACAAGAAGATTTGATCGAACTGATTCAAAATTGGTTTTACTTTTCGATCACAGTAGTACCTATAATATATCTTTTTAGTAAAAAAACATGCAATTTTTAATTTGAAATTTCTCACAATTGAAGCCAAGGCTGAAATATGCAATTAAGATATAATTATAAATTTACCGAGCCATGGACGCAAAGAAATTTGAAACAAGGGAAATGTGAGAAAACCCTATCTGTGGAAGCAGTATGTAATACTCTCAGGAAATGTTGAAATCCGTTTCAGTGTCCATTTAAAGTATTGGGTGTGTGAGTATGACTCCGCCCTTATTTGTTAAAATAAAACACATTTGCTTTTTATAAAATTAAAGTTTATTCAGCGTATTCTCCATTGGCAGCTAGAACCTTCGCCCATATTTCAGGTAATTTACGTATTCCTTGCATGAAGAAGTCCTGGTCTTTTGGGCTGATCCAATTATCAATCCAAATTTTGATACTTTCGTATGAAGTGAACCGTTTTCCCGTAAGATCTGACTGCATTGTTCGGAATAAGTGATAATCCGAAGGAGCTATGTCTGGCGAATATGGCGGGTGGAGTAGCACTTCCTAGTTCTGTCCATCTAAATATCTTTTCACGACTTGTGCGGTATGCGGTTTGGCATTATCCTGTTGAAGAATTAATTTACTGTGCCTATTGACCCATTTTGCTCATTTTCCTTAGTTTAGTTGTCGTCGGTAAACTTCTCCATTAATGTTTGACAAGTCACAATGAATCTCTTTGGCTGTGATAGGCCGGGTTCACCTTGCTTCACCCAAGCATTTTTACGTTAAGGATTCTCATAATATATCCATTTTTCATCTCCTGTGATCACTCGATGCAGAAATGCTTTTCTTTGCTGCCTTTGAAGTAGCATTTCACAAATTGTCTTTCGATTAATCTGCTTTAGAAATAGAAAATTAAGTTTTATATTTTATTAGCCTTGCTGGTTTATCAATGCTGTTTTTATGTTATCAATGTTCATTCATTTTTTCTATATCTCTTAGTATTTCTTTTTATGTCTATCTCCTGTGTCCTTGTCAGTTTGTCTGCTTTTAAGCTTATTATTTTATCTGTTATTTGAATTTGTTTGTTATCACTCAGTCTAATTCTGTCGATCCCTATGCTCTCTATCAGATAGTATGCCTGCATGGCTTTTTGTTTGCTTTCTTGCATGTATTTTGTCTGTCTTTTTTATAATTTGTCAGTTAATTGATATTATTAGTGATATCTGATGTTCTCTTAATTTAATTTCTGCTTTTTTCTTATTATATTTGTCGTTTATGCCTGTTTGACTTATTTGTTGGTTTGAATGTTTGTCAATTGGATTATTTGCTTCTTTGCCTTCTTCTTCTTTTTTGTATCTTTTTTATAGTTTTAATCTTAGACGATTACTGGCGATACCTCTTTAAAATAAAACGAGTGATGATTAGCTCCAGGGTCACTAGGAAATATCAATAAAATATAAGTGATAAAAAAAATAAATTAAAAGTGATATCAACTCACAGTCATGGAATCCACAGAGATAATTGAAACAAAGGTAAACATCTTTATGCTTTTATAACACCTTTTCGCGATTAAAGTATTACGCAATAATCATTAAAACATGTTTCTAAACTAACAGTGTTTTATTTTCCGATGTATAGAAAATATTTGTGAAGTTATTATAACGTGAATAACCCTCTGTAAAGTAATAAACAATGTAGGCATATTAGGGTGCTTTTTTCGATTAATTTTTTTTTCAGTCCCACCTCGACATTGTGTGGCAAATACCTAAACAAAAATTCCCTGAAAATTGGAGCCCTTAATTTTAATATTAAGTACTAGACCAAGGCGTATAAAGATTTCCCATATAAAATACACGTAAACTTTGATTATTTTTCTTCAAAACTCTACAGCTCAGAGGCATTTTATGGTATAATCTTGGTCAATGGTAGGGTTTCTTCACAATTGAATGCTCTACAAAAGTGTCCATTGCGGTGTAACCCTAACTCCCACCAGCGAGGTAGTACGGGTCACTAACCCCAATTTTTCCATGAAATTCTCGCTTTTTACCCCTATATCGTAAATAACAAGAGGTACAGAAAAAGTGAATATGACAAACTTGTAAGAAATTCAATTTCCTACAAAAAAGTTCCGAACACCAAGTCGCTAACATCGATATTTCTTGAGATATTGGGCTTTGAAGTTGAGGTATTGTTTCTACAATTTAGCTCAATAATTCATGAAAATTCCACACTACCTCAACTTCAAAGCCCAATGTCTCAAGAAATATCCAAGATTATACCATAAAATGCCTCTGAGCTGTAGAGTTTTGAAGAAAAATAATCAAAGCTTACGTAAATTTTATATGGGAAATCTTTATACGCCTTGGTCTAGTACTTAATATAAATATTAAGGGCTCCAATTTTCAGGGAATTTTTGTTTACGTATTTGCCACAAAATTTCGAGGTGGGACTAAAAGAAAAAAAGTAGTCGCGAAAAAAAAGCACCCTAAGGCATATATTATACGGAGACAAATTTAGTTGGATACGCACCCTAAGATAATGTGGTATGTATTTCTCAAGTCGTTAACTTTACCTATAACTCAAAATGTTGTATTTTTTTCATTAAAAATTTGCTTATTTATTTTCTTCGAAACAATTTGTGTAATCACCGATCTGTCGCTTACCCAAAATTGAAAGACCTTCTTTATGGATGTAAGAGTGATTGCTTATGTACACTCAAGAAGAAAAAGAATAATAGCTAGATAAGACTTATTGTCTACATCAGGTAACCATTAGCTATTTATATTTTATTTTATCAGTCTTAATTTCCTACTTACTCATCGTAGAAGCGTGTAAAGTTGTTGTTTTCACCTGCAACAGCTTTCACTATCTTTGATACGTCCAAACTATTTTGTGAAATTTCTGTGCTGTATGACATGATGGAGCACGGTGATAGGCAATCACATAGTTCCTTTATTTTTCTAATTTCATGACGCTTTGTTCGATTTGGTTCGGCCTCGGACATAAGAAACTCTTCTTGTGCCTTGTGACTACATTGAACATCTTCTGCTTTTGTACAAATCTTCATGTCTTTTAATCCTAAAATAAGATTTACATATTTTAAAAAAATCATGAATTTATTATTACTATTATTTTATTATTACTTGGCATGTAATATGAAACACAATTACATTTTAATAATGTGTATTGTGTCCTACATTCCATCAAGCAGTTAATTTGTGTATAAACTTTAAAGAATTTCAGATGTCTTTCGTTGCTAAAAAAGCACCCTCTTCTAAAAATATGACTTTATTTATCTTAATATCTTGATATATTTTATTCTATACTTTTGTGGAGAATAACTTCTTAACTCTTCTGATGTCCACATTAAAGTCGGTTGAACAGCAACTATTACTTGTTGGTTTGCAGGAAGATTGAAATATTTTGAGGATACTATTGGTATGTTATCCGGGGAATGAATTATAACCTGTAATTATTTATAAAGTTATGAGATTTATTCAATAAGCTTAAATACTGTGGGGCCATATGATACCCTCAATACTTTTAAACAAACTGTGAGTTTGCCCAAAGAATGGCTTTTCAAATTATAATTCCAGCCAAAATTGTAATTTGCCCAAAATCTTGTAGGTGCTTCGAACATTTATTCTCGTCTATTCTAATCGCGACTAATAAGAAATGAAATATAATAACCGTCACGAACCTTTAGTTGAGTTAACTCCAACTCATATTTCAAGGTAAATGTTTCACCTGTAAAAGCTCATAGTAACATAATTTAACACTAGGTTTCCCGAGTGGTCATTTTGACCCCTTGTAGTTTAATTGGAATTTATTTTCTTTAATTAATCAAGAAATTTATGAAAAGTACGGCATAATTTTTCTTTGGAAGAATTTTAAATAAACTGACACCGGTGAATATGACCTCTCGGTAAACCTAGGGTTAAACAAGCATCTGAGGTGCCCTATCTTTTTACTATTTCTATTTACTATTTCAATGGAATAACAATGTTTATTAGATTGTTTCATAATATTTTTGAAGGTAGCATAGAAATCATAAAAATCAGTTGGAAAAAGGAACTTATAATTTAAATATAAAAAGGAGGAGGGTCAATAAAGGCTGGTTTTCGGCCTAAATTTTTTGGCAGGAAGGACTTGAAATTTCGTTGGGGAGGCTATATGGTGGGGAGAAGAGGGTATTTATGTTTGATTGGTTGTCTAGATGCATTATCTGTATTGTAAAATGAAAAATTTAGCTGAGACATTTTCTTTAAGCGTTAATGCATTAAAATATTGCTATTTATAGCTGCTTTTTTATAACTTCGAGGGAATGGCAGAGAGGGGGAGGGTATTTGGAAGTTTCATATTGGTTGATTATAGATAAAACCCAAGAAGAATTTGAAATGTCTTCAAGTCCTCCCTGCCAAAAAATTTAAAGGGATATCCCACTCTAGAGGCCCTTGAATTGAACGGTTTTTTCAGGGAGTTGAACAAGAAAATACAAAATATTTAGAGTTAAACCTAATAATCCTCTTATTATATGATCTTTAATAAATATTTTGAGAAACATTTTTTTTTTTTATTGAGTGGTTGGGTCAGGGCAGGCCTGCTACTGGGACTCATAACTTAGGGACGGCAGCTCATGGTGTGCACAATAACAGCCAAGCAAATAATCTGAAAATTATGAGATTGCACATTAGTACTCTTTATATATGTGGCTATGGCATGAGTGTGTCACATTTTGAAAAAAATTGTTTATTAATTCTTTTTGTTTTCTACTATTCGTCATATTTTTTAGTTGATTTTTTACTGTTAAAACATGGGATACAAGCTATGTACTATAAATGTAAAAATGCCTGATTTGCTCCACTTAAGTCATAGAGGCAAAGCTAACACAGCTTGTACCAAAATCTGAAATTTTTCGGATGAATGGTTTTCTCAGAATGCTGCACACCATTCATCAAAACGGTGTTTTGAGAAAAACGGAATTTCAGTTAAAGTTAAGGCAACGAGGAGTGCTAGGGAGCGCGCAGCTGCGCACGGAATCGCCTGTTGTGGCGCGAGCTTTTCAAATTTCGCGGCAAGAGATGGCTTAAACGGCTCAGGAAAGACCACAGAATTTGTCAAAACTAAAAAAAAAATGCATTTTTTGAACGTTCTAGAGTGGGATACCCCCTTAAGCCGAAAACCGGCCTTATTGACCCTCCTCCTTTAGTGTAAAAAATGTGTCAATAAATCACAGTTATTTAAAATTGCTATTACTTTATGGATTCGGAGAAGGAACTTATATAATAGGCGTAGTCATGATGGATATGCGTCGTGAATAATTCGTATGTAGTTTAATATGTACTTGAATACACAATTGTAACCTTTAAAACAAATTGCAGGCACAAAAATCGTTCCATTAACACACTAGAGTTGAAACTAAGATTTTCTGTGTCAATTTCTTTACCACATGGCACATCACGCGTTTAAATTTAAGTTACCATTTAAACAATAGGCGTTCAGGGAAAAAGTAGAAAGCGGTCTCTTTCCTGCCATTGAATTAAATAGACGACCTAATCTGCAGGGCCCGATTTGTAGGATGAAAAATTGGGTGTGCTCTCCACACGACACAACTTATAGTCTAAGAGCTGGTCGCCACTTCGACTAAGGTACAGCTACAAGGCTGAAACTTTTTGTACATACTATTTAATGTAATTGAAGTAAGAAAATCCACGTCTGGCAGGATTATCGCGGTTGCAACATTTTTTTTTTTTTTTTAAGTTGGCAATTTGTTATTAAAAAAAAAGGTACTACTACAAGTCTGGCATCTGAGTATATCTTAATTCACACTATTTTGAATACAAAAAAAATATTGCCAGACGTTTTTCGCGGTTACAAATGCCTGTCAGGTGGGTCTAAAGGTGCTAATATTTGGAGCACTGGTCGCCACTTCGACTAAAGTATAGCTACAAGGCTGAAACTTTTTGTACATACTATTTAATGTAATTGAAGAAAGAAAATCCACTTCTGGCAGGATTATCGCGGTTGCAACAAAAAAATTTTTTTTTTTCAAGTTGGCAATTTATTATTTAAAAAAATGTACTACTACAAGTCTGGCATCTGGGTATATCTTAATTTACACTATTTTGAATACAAAAAAAATATTGCCAGACGTTTTTCGCGGTTACAAATCCCTGTCAGATGGGTCTAAAGGTGCTAATATTTGGAGAACTGGTCACCACTTCGATTAAGGTACAGCTGCAAAGCTGAAACTTTTTATACATACTATTTAATGTAATTGAAGTAAGAAAATCCACTTCTGGCAGGATTATCGCAGTTGCAACAAATTTTTTTTTTCAAGTTGGCAATTTATTATTTAAAAAAATGTACTACTACAAGTCTGGCATCTGAGTATATCGTAATTCACACTATTTTTAACTGTATTTCTACTGAAAATGTTCTATGAAATATTCTAGGAAAATATTTTGAAAACCAGACAATTCTTCCCAGATGAATATATTATTCACCATATGTAGTGGAAATACAGGTAAGATCAACTAATGCAGATCATGGACGGAATTAGAGGTCATCCTTTGGGGGGGCAAACTTTTATCAAGTATAAGAAAAACGAACAAGGAACTAATTTTCCGATTTTCGGTCTGAAATCTTGGGGGGCAATGCCCTCTCGTATGCCCATGAATTGCAGATGCCTATTCGGAAAAGAGTTATGACAAATTATAATTATATTAAAACAGAGATTATATTATTATAGACAGTAAAACAAATCACAAGGCATAGATTAATATTATATAATTTTTTTTTTAATTAAAAAAACATAATTCTGTACACAAAAAAAAACATAATTCTGATGCTGAACAATTTGCTTTTTCATATTTTATTAGTTATTATTCTGTTTCTTCATCATAAACTATTTCGTCCTCTGAATTCAAAAAGCCTTCATTCTTCAAAGCCCAATATGTGAAGAAATATCAATGTTAGCCATTTGGTGTTCTAGAACTTTTGGGAGGAAATCGAATTTCCTACAAGTTTGTCATTTACATTTTTTCTGTAGCTCTTGTTATTTACAAGATAGGGGCAAAAAAAAAAAAACGAGAATTTCATGAAACAATTGGGTTATTGACCCGTGCTACCTCCTTGGTGGGAGTTAGGGTTACGCCGCAACGGACACTTTTGTAGAGCATTCAATTCTGAAGAAACCCGACCATTGACCAAGATTATACCATAAAATGCCTCTGAGCTGTAAAGTTTTGAAGAAAAATAATCAAAGTTTACGTGTATTTTATATGGGAAATCTTTATACGCCTTGGTCTAGTACTTAATATTAATATTAAGGGCTCCAATTTTCAGGGAATTTTTCTTTAGGTATTTGCCACAAAATTTCGAGATGGGACTGAAAAAAAAAAAATAGTCGCGATAAAAAGAGCACCCTAATATATATATATACATACGTCTGTAAAAACATTTATAATGATTTGTTTTCCAGAGAGTGAAGAAAATATAGATGAAGGCTTTTTGAATTCAGAGGACGAAATAGTTTATGATGAAGAAGCAGAATAATAACTAATAAAAAATAAAAAAGCAAATTTGTTCAGCATCAGAATTATATTTTTTTTTTGTGTACAGAATTATGTTTTTTTAATTTAAAAAAAAATTATATAATATTAATCTATGCCTTGTGATTTGTTTTACTTTCTATAATAAAATAATCTCTGTTTGAATATATGTAATTATAATTTGTCATAACTCTTTTCCGAATAGGCATCTGCATTAGTTGATCTTACCTGTATTTCCACTACATATGGTGAATAATATATTCATCTGGGAAGAATTGTCTGGTTTTCAAAATATTTTCCTAGAATATTTCATAGAACATTTTCATTAGAAATACAGTTAAAAATAGTGTGAATTACGATATACTCAGATGCCAGACTTGTAGTAGTACATTTTTTTAAATAATAAATTGCCAACTTGAAAAAAAAAAAAATTGTTGCAACTGCGATAATCCTGCCAGAAGTGGATTTTCTTACTTCAATTACATTAAATAGTATGTATAAAAAGTTTCAGCTTTGCAGCTGTACCTTAATCGAAGTGGTGACCAGTTCTCCAAATATTAGCACCTTTAGATTAGACCCATCTGACAGGGATTTGTAACCGCGAAAAACGTCTGGCAATATTTTTTTTGTATTCAAAATAGTGTAAATTAAGATATACCCAGATGCCAGACTTGTAGTAGTACATTTTTTTAAATAATAAATTGCCAACTTGAAAAAAAAAATTTTTTTTGTTGCAACCGCGATAATCCTGCCAGAAGTGGATTTTCTTTCTTCAATTACATTAAATAGTATGTACGAAAAGTTTCAGCCTTGTAGCTATACTTTAGTTGAAGTGGCGACCAGTGCTCCAAATATTAGCACCTTTAGACCCACCTGACAGGCATTTGTAACCGCGAAAAACGTCTGGCAATATTTTTTTTGTATTCAAAATAGTGTGAATTAAGATATACTCAGATGCCAGACTTGTAGTAGTACCTTTTTTTTTAATAACAAATTGCCAACTTCAAAAAAAAAAAAAAATGTTGCAACCGCGATAATCCTGCCAGACGTGGATTTTCTTACTTCAATTACATTAAATAGTATGTACAAAAAGTTTCAGCCTTGTAGCTGTACCTTAGTCGAAGTGGCGACCAGCTCTCCGACTATTATCAGATACAATCGAGCGTCCGTGAGTGAAGCATGGCTCCTCCTAAACGCCAAAAAATCGGTTTTGCGGTAGCAGCGGTGGCGGTGGTGACATCAGCACCACCAAGGAAGAAAAAATATTGGGTTAAACCGTGGTTGCTTCGGATGAATAGGATCATTGCAACGTTATGAGGGTACTGGTGCCCGCATATTTTAATTTTTTTTTTTTTTAATTATTTATTTTTACCCCGCTATCAAATTTGTTTAAATTTACCAGAAGCATTTCTAATGAAGTTTGCTTCTTCTTGGATTCGCTTTATTATAAAAATATAAATCAATTTTATTTCGGCCATAACTCTCTTAGTTTTCATGCTAGAGAGTTCTAGTAACCCTCAGTTTAAAGCTTTTTAAAAATACTTTGAAAAAGGTTCTATGCAATTTTCTCGAAAAATTGACCATTTTTCCGTTATTTGACGTTGAATTTTAAAAAATTTTCGTTCAAATAATGTATTCAACCTTCTAAAAATCATTACTCGGTTTGTATTAGGCCTACTATCAATTAAAAGGCACCAATCTCTTTGTTTTTTTATAAGCTTAATTTTTGGTTCTTACACTTTTGTTGATAAAATGAATAGTTTTTGAGTTATTCATAAAAAATCGATTAAAAACGTGGTTTTTTTCACGAAAAACGCCAATTTTCAATTGCGTATAACTCGAAAACTATTGAGTTTTCAAAAAAAATGCTAAGAACAATTTTTGCTTAAAATTTGTTCCTCTATCGATTTCCGTGGTTATTTTCCACAAAAAAATTTTCACCCCCTAGTTGGGGTGGAACTCACCCCCAGGGAAAAAGCACACATCGGGATAGGGTAGATTTTGCTTTTTGAGGTATTCCCTACATGCTGTCAAAATTTCATTAAAATCGATGCATGCTCAAAAAATTCGGAGGTAATACCTCTTTTTTACCTTGGTAGCCTGGACTAGAAGGGCGAAGCGACCTTGTTAAAACGAATCTTAGGCTAAACTAACCTCTATACAGCGAGCCTCGATTTACGCCATTTTCGGGACCGAGAAAACGCGACGTATATCGAATCTAACAGAAATGTAGTCCATTTCGGGTAGTAAGAATGAAGAACGAAGTAAATTCGCAGAAATGTTCATGCAAAAAAAAAAAAAAAACCGACGTAAATCGAAACTGGGAATTAAAAAGTAAGATAACGTAATCAAAACGACTTAAATCAAGGCGACGTAAATCGAGGCTTGCCTTTATAACAAACCTCATGGTAACAAATTACTTGATATAACGAATATTTTGTATGTACATATTTCCTTTTCTTTGATTTTTTTTTTTTTTTTTTTTGATCGTTGTGAATTTTAAGTTACGAAAGTGGATTATATGTCGAAGCGAAATAGAAAATATATTATATATCATTTTCTGACCGTGAGTTTGATTTGGCGACCATATTTTTTGATCCACCTTATCTTTATTCATAAAATAATTTTTGCTTAAATTTTCTACGATTTAACACATGCAAAATGATATGTTGATATGTATGCATAGGTATGCATAGATCCAGCGATCGTAAGTTCAAGACAACGTTCAAATTAAAATGGTTGTTATAACATTGTATACATATAACCTGGACATAAACCATCAGAATGTAAAGCTTCAGGCAAATAAATTTCAAGGCGAGACTTTTATGGCGAAATTAAGCAGAAGTAAATGAGCCACGAAGTCTCTTTTCTTCACAGTATGGGTACAAAACTTCACAAATGGTGCGTAGACAGTGGGTGTACCTACATCCCACAAGACGAACAAGAGGGACTTTCAGCATATTCGAAGTGTCGCAAAGGTGCTAAACTTGATGAGCGAGAAGTCAAGGAAAATTATTGGAGTTGATGAAGTAAACAACGTTCGCTAAGAACGTTGAAAGAATTCAGGTGCTCAAATTAGATTGTGTTATACACGTACCGGTATACGCTAACGATTTTGTTATCAGTGACCAAAATAACTGAAAAATATTTTACAAGTTTGACAGGAATATGGCGAAGATTGTGGATCGTTGCGGTAAAGTGGTAGCGACTGCTGATAGGGACAGAGACCTTTACTTTCTGCGAAAGGGCAACGAGTGTACTAACATTGTTTTCTATATCAGAAGGATGCAAAAGCGGTTGGGGCATCTAAAGGAGAAGAGCCTTGCTGAACTGTTCCATAAGAAAATCGTTCTTGGTCTCAAGTTACCAGCAAAGCAGAAAATGTCGAACTGTGAAGTGTGTTTCCCAAAATTAAATCTGGCAGGATGTGTGTATTCCGCTTAGAACCCCAGCACTTGGAGGAACAAAATATGTTGCAGCCTTCGTATGACAAGCCGCGCTGGTGCAAGGTATATTTTCGAAGAGCGATGTTTTGAAAGCATTTAAGAAGTGCAAAGCTTACTCTGAAATACATTCGGGAAATAAGATTAGGCGCATTCAGACAGATAGTAGCCTGGAATTATGTAATTGGTAGTTCGACAGAGAAGTGAAGGAGAGTGGTATGCAGAGCAGGTCCACAGTTCCTCATGCACCGCAGCAAAACGGAGATGCTGAGCAGAAGAATCGCACATTGAGAGAATTGGTCCGCTGCATGATTATTCAGGCAACAGCTCCGGCATCTTTTAGGGCGGAATTTTGATATGGCTAATATGTAAATAGCATGACAGATGCTATCAAAGAGGCAAAGGCACGCTATTACAGAAAAACTTACAAGTAAAAATAATTTGTGATGACTATTTTTGAAGTGTTTTTGATTTTTTATCTGTTTGGTTTTTATTGTTGAAGTTTATAATTTTATTTGCTGAATTATGTTTTTTTTTTTAAGAAACAAAATGTAAAGGAAAGGGTTACTTTTAGGGATATAAAAAAATATTCCCTTGTCTTATAGATTTCTCCCAGTAGGAAAAGGAGGCAATAAAGTTTAGACCTAGATGTCTCCTAAAAAAGATTTGATACCTCCAGGATGTCTCCTTTTGACATGATTTTAACGTTAGCATGTCATTGCAGGTGAAGCCTATTTTTACATTCACGAAAAAGTTGAAATATTGATCTTTCTTTGAAAACTTCCTGAATACAAGTGGAGGTCTCGATTTTCCTTCCATTAAATGCTTGAGGGAGAGCTCCTCTTATGTTCAGGAGAGTTTAAAGAGAGATCTCTCTTCAACTTTTTCGTGAACGTAAAAAGAGGCCTCGCCTGCAATGACATGCTTACTTTAAAATCATGTCCAAAGGAGATATCCTGGAGGTATCAAATCTCTTTTAGGAGACATCCAGGTTTAAACTTGAATACCTCCTTTTCCTACTGGGATAATATTGCTGGCTATGAAGCCATTTTCAATTCTAATGATGGTTCAAAAGGAAAAGGCACTGTGATTTATATAAGATCTGAACTGTTATTTGATATTATCTTAGTTGAAGCAATGTTTAATGCTAGCTTAGTCTTAGTTAAATATAATGACAAAGTTTTTGTATAAAACATCTTATGAATTTAAGAGGCAATATTTAGATTATATCGAGACAATAATGAATAATATAATAATAATAAGAAATTGATTATATGTACTAGGTCATATGAACATAGATCTTTTTGTAGAGGCAAATTTTAGCCAATGTAATGAAGTATGTAAAAGCAATGGGTATATAATACTTAACAAACTTGTTAAAAAATACGGCACTAGAACCACAGAATCCTCGAATACTTTGGTTGATCATATAATATCGGAGATTAAAAATTCTACTAAAAAAATTAAGATAAGATACTCATTTCTCTAACCATAAATTAATTACCTTATCTTTAATCAATATACAATACAAAGTAAACAAAAATAAAAGTTTACTAATAAGACTAGTAATTGTTTAAACATAAAAGATTATATAAAACACGATATTGGGGCTTATCGTAGAAAACGTGCGGTGAACGCAACGCGAAGTGATTAATATTCACTTCACTTTAAACGCGAATCGTGGAAAACGCCTGAATGTATCCATATTCGAAAAATTTCGAAGTTATCAAATATCTGTCAAGAATAAGTCCACAAGACATTTTAAAGCGGATAATTTTGAGTTTTTGTGTACTGTGTGTTCAAGTAAATTAATTATGGATACGGCAGCCCCATACATTTTGGAGGCTATAGCAAGGAGTGGAAATGCAGGGTCATATCTACGAAATATGAGGCAGAACTTGAGAAATACTTCAAGAGATATTTTTGAAATGGACGAAACTAGGTAAAACGAAAAAATTCATTGTTAAAACGTTTACATTATAAAAACATATATTTAGTTTTACGAAGAACTTTAGGCTAAATAAATCGGCCTTTAATTATGTACTTCATGAAGTGGAAGAAAGTTGTCCAAAAGCAACTAGGTCTACTTCATTAATATAATTTTATAATTTAATAATGCATGCAAACATATTTACTATCCCAAAATTTAATTCTACTTACATTTTTGTCGTTTGCAATTCGTTTCGCCGCCAACTGAACCTTGCGTTTGACAAATGTACAGGAAACTGCCGCCGCGCGTTTTGAACGATACAGAAAAAAAACCAATGTCGAAAAAACGTTGAACGTTTTCCACTTCTACGTTTACTACGATGCGGAAATCGAACGTTTGACGTTTTTTTCGCGTTTACGTTTTCCACGATAAGACCCAGTATCTTATTAAAATATAGATCGATTGATACAATAGAGGAGCTATGTGATATTATGAAAATTTCGAAACAAAAAAGTACGAATACAAAAAAATACAAGAATCCGCGAAGGAAACTACTGGATTGACTCGGGGTTGTTAAAAATGTATTTAAAAAATAAAAAATTGACACCAAAAACGAAACTAATAGACTGACGTTTAATAAGTTTAAGAATAAATTAAATATGTAATTACAAATAAAAAGAAACACAGTATAAATAAGAAACTAGAAGCCGCAAATAACGATGCAAGGAAAACATGGAAAATAATAAATAACATCTTTACTAATAATGTAAGAACCTGTAGAAGAGGTAGTGTAAAAACAAATTGAATTTGATCTTAATAAATACTCCCAAGAAAAAGATGTATCTGATGCTTTAAATGAGCATTTCACTAGCACAGCTAAAAAGTCAAAAAATTTAATATCTCAGCAAGCGTAAACTACCTCAAATTGCCTAATTCATAATGTCAGCTGTTCTAAAAGTTATCAAATAAAAATGAAATTATTACAACAATTAAAAAAATCAAAAAACAACGTAACTCCTGGCATTAATGTCATAACCAAATTGGACCTAGAGCCTATTCTTGACATCGTTTCACCTCACCTCGTTAATTTAGTAAATAAAATGTTTGAGACGGGAAAAAATTCCTGACTGCCTCAAAATAGCTAAAGTCTCACCTATTTTTAAATCTGGTGCTTAAAAAAAATCCAAATAACTAAAGGTCAATTTCAGTCTTGTCAATTTTTAGTAAAATTTTTAGCAATCTATAGCTGCTAGAGTGCACAATTTCGTTATTGAAAACTCTGGGTATGGTATGAGTATGATCCACATCAGTTTGGTTTCCTATGCCATAGCAATACTGAAGTTGCTCTACTTGAAGTGATTGACTGCATCTGCTCGAATTTAGATGAACATAAAAAGAGCATCGCGGTTTTTATAGATTTGCAAAAGGCGTTTGATACGGTCAAGCATGAAATTCTATTGAAGCATTTAAACGACTTAGGTTTTCGCACAAAGGAACTAAGCCTTTTAAAAAACTACTTGACAGGAAGAAAACAATTTGTAGTCAATGGCAGTAGTATGAGCGATTTACTCCCTGTGCAGTATGGAGTGCCACAAGGGTCAATCTTCGGACCGTTTCTCTATCTACTCTATATTAACAACATGAGGGAAACCAACATAAGCGGTAAATATGTTGTGCATGCTGATGACACAGTACTGCTGTATTCAGGGGGTATTTACATTGCTCTGGAGGCTGTAGCGAACGATATCTTGGCTGGACTAGGTCTAATGAACTCTCACTGAATACATCGAAAACCAACTTTATGGTCTTCAATAAAAACAAAAAAATACCGCTATATAAATATAACTTTCGGTGAAAACTATAATAAATTTCTTTCAAAATTGTCATACACTAAGAAGGAAACGTTCTCAGGTGTGTCTCACCGATTTTGATGAAATTTAAATATGTTATAGGGCATCGAAAAATAAGAGACACGTATTTTTTTTTATCTGCGGAGACCCACATTTACGGGGTGAAAACCACCCCTGAAGTTTACCCCCAAAAACAGTTTTTCCTAAATATTTCAAGTTCTAATGGATTTTTTTGAATGTAACAAAATGGAAATGATGTGTCATAAATATACTAACCTTTTGTAAGTAATCCGGTTCCCGGGGCTGGTAACCCTTATTTTTTATTGCAGAATAAATTATATTTTTGTGTCACAAAAATAACAATTTTGGTTAAAAATCATTGACACATCTTCTTTATAATAATATATATTTATAAAATTAAATCTGTTTTTAAAATCTAATGTAAGACCCCATCTATACTACATATATATCATTTTTGCTTTGTGACTTTATACCAACGTCTGAGGGCATAATTGTAAAACGAACATGTTATACCGCGAGCTGTAAAGTAGTTAAAATTACAAAATAAATTATACTAATTTTTTATTACCTCATTGTTATATTTAACCTTCCGACTGAAACTTTCCGAACAAAATTTAAGTGATTGAAATAATTTAATAATGATGATAATTATAATAAATTTAAGCAAACAAATTAATTAAATTTTGTTTTTAATTATGGTTATTTAACCATATTTTATTAGTTATAATAATAAGCTGTAATTAGCGAGTAAGATAACTACACTAAGGAACCGCTCAGTACAGCGCACCATGCGGCACCTTCGTACTTTAGTTCATATCTTGTAAACGAATCGAGATACCATTCTAAAATGTCTGCATAATATTTCTGTATTACAAGCTATATTTTTTGGTAAAAGTAAAAATTTTAAAAAAATGCGAAGTTGGAAAAAATCAAATTTTTAATGTTTACTTCCGGTTTACGATACGAAAAAAAATCCATTTTAATATTTTATTTTATTTTTTATATTATTTCTAAGAAAAACAAGTAATATTCTCAAATAAACACGATTTACTTATTATTCAATCAATTTGATTCACTGTATTAATTGCATTCGAAAAATCCGTTCCTCAAACTTTGCCAATTCTTTGAAGTCGCATAAATTGGTAACCAAGTTAAAAAAAAATAAAAATAATCATTTACATTAATTCAGGTCCCATAGAAGTACAATTAACCCAATTATGAACAAAGTCTTGACATTTTTTTCGTTGTCCGCTTCACGTGAAATGCCCCCCATGTCAAATTGCACCTGTTTGATTTCATATGGTGAAAGGAAAAGTTCTTCTTTTATACATATTCAATTTTGAATTTTAGATTATTTGTTTTACAAAAAAAAAAAAAAAATTGCCCCAGTTGGTGTGCTTCAAGAACCCTAGGAGGTGAACGACGTAAAGGCCATCCGTCATCCAAAGTCTTATTCACGTCCAAACCGTATGTCCGAAGATGCCTATTTAAGGAAAATTTGATTCGAAGTCAATGGAATGCATATTCATCGACTATTCAAGCCAAAGCAAAGAGTTTAGGTTATGGTCTCCCAGCGAGAGTCGAGTAGTTGTAAACCGAGACGTCAAGTTCATTGGTGAATTTTACGATTGATACTAGGAACGAAGGTATTCTTGATAATGTGTTACGGAAGTATGCAACCATTGAAGAATCACCAATCGAACTAATTCGGGAAAGATACCTGGTTCTGGAATTAAACGGCGAGCTTCACATTCAAAAGTTTGGCTACTTTCGCTCTACTTCCCCTTAACACCAGACTGCCGCGCCGTCCCGAACCGTCCTGAATTCTCCCTAGTCCAGGAGAATGTACGCAAGATCCTAATCCTATGAGAAATGATTTTTTAGATGTTTATACTTCCCTCTTTTGAGAGAATGAACCATGTGAGATCCATTATAGGACAAAGAAGAAAACAAATTTCGCCGACAAATTCTTCTTCACTCTGAGTTTGTAGTTCTGGTGCCATGTGAGTAGCAAAAAAAAATTCCTCAAAAACAGTAACTCAGAAAAACCATCTTATTAAATTATCAAAAGTGATTATTTCAATTCTAAAGATCACACAAATAACATGAACATACCTTAAATCCATCTGGTGGAATACTACATGCATTATCGACCTTTTTTGTATGTCCAATGTTAATGGAAAGTCCAAGAAATATGCCGGATCCAAAGCTACGCCAGGGATAAGTGTGCTGTTCAGAATTTTCGTTATAACCATGCTCACGATGCCAATCAGTGCTGTTTTTTCCCTCTTCACCGAGTTTTGGAACCTCACTATTCATGTACAATATTTACTTAAGATTAAATGTGATATTTTCTATTGAATTACCACTCGTCAGTGTACATGTCCTTCATGCTTAGCCCATTGAAATTATAGCATATGCCTTCTTCAGTTAAAATAGGAGATAGCTGGGTTTCATATTCAACATTCTGGAATGTTATTCCGTATTGTTGAATAGTATCCTCTTGAAGCAAGTACAAAGTTTCAATTATATTGATAGTTTCTCCATCGTAGGAAGGTATATCATCATACATCATATTATAACAAACAGCCGGCAAAACGTTCAAAAACTTTATTCTGTAAAGATTCAAAATCAAATTTTAGAAGCAATGAACCGATTAAAGTTGAATTAAGATTTACCGCAGTACTGATAATTAGTAAAGTGGAAAAGCTTTGAGCTTGAGTTATGTCATAGAAATTAGAAAATTTTTAGTTCTGGGTAACTATTTTTCAGAAGTTTCAACACTTTGAAAATGTTATTGGAAATAATTCCCCACTACATATACGTAGTTGTAACGCATCCAAATACTTTTTGATTTGAATTTTTAAATTTCGTGTATGTGTCTGGTTCAATAATTGTAATTAATTTTTATATAATTTCCAAAACCTTCTAGCATTGGAAAGCTTGGCTTGGAGAAAATGGCTACACTTATATTATAAATTAATCCATATTTTTATCCCATATGAAATAAAACTCCCCGAGCTTGAATATTCTTTAAACTTATTTTTCCTAAGCACGATATAATACGGGTAAATGCTTTTCCCGAATTTCCCCTACCCACCAGATCACGGCGAGCTCATTGTGATTCCTCAACCAACAAGGTTGACGAAGGTTAGTGAATTTCTTCCTTGAGATATTATTCGATTCGATTCGATTCAATGGCAGTGGTTGTATGCCAATGCGCTCCGTCGTATTGAATCCACATATTCTCTATTTTAATAGGGTTCAATTCCTCCCTTAAAAAGTTATTAATCATCGTTCGCTATCGCTTTCCATTGTCAGCTGCATTTCCAAAAATGTTTCTTCTTTCATCTTGAAACAGCTAGTACGGAAACGCACACTAACTCGCGAAAACGAATGACTCAAATCTTACTTTTGACTCATGTACGCGCTCGTTTCTTATACCCACTCTCAAATAAATATAAAACATTAGCCTAGAGAAAATACATACGTAGTAATGTTGTCCGAGAATCGCAGCAGAATAACATTGCTTCTTATGGTGGAAAATCTGAAATATGCCGCCACACTCGCCTGAAGTGCTAAACAATAATTTTTACGCGTAAATGATGTTCTACTAATTATAACTATGGAGGAATACCTTTCTAGTAATCTGAAAATCGTTATAGTGACAAGAACAAAATATTAGAGTTTTTTGCACTTAAAACAACTCTAACCATTTCCCCGAACAAAACAGCAGCGGCAGGTTGGCTTGACAACACGACTTTCCGTGGTGATTTGTTCGATGGGCAGTAAGAATAACTTTTGAACACAAATATCTATTTTGTTCTTACCTTTATAATGATTTTGGTACCAGAGGAACGGTATTCCTTCCCAGCTACAATCAGTAGAACATAGATTTTCCAGAAAAGTGATAGTTTAGCAGATTCGCCCTGTAGAGCGGAATGAATGGGCTATATCGCCATAAGAAGCAATGTTATTTCGCGGCAATCATCGCACTACATGACCACACTGATGTGATAGTGAGCAGCTGCTTCACGTCTTGTATTTATTATTCCCGAGGGTTTTGGCTCATCCTGTCCTTTCACAAATATTAACATTTTTGACAAATAAACAAAAAATTGCTAAAAATAGTAAAAAAATGAATCGTGACTGTTGTACCGACGGTTGAAGCGAGGGCAACCACTACAATTACATTGAGATGCAATCCAACTTGGGACGATATAGCACAGGCACAGCACATGTTTTCAGACTGAAAATGAAAGCGCTGATGGATTTCATGGTAAAACATGAAGTGCTTGGACCTGTGCGCTGCTAGATGTACTTTGTGGAATGGTAAAAGAGAAGATTATCCTTTATATGGAAGAACATTAGCAGAAGATGGCCGGAAATTAGTAACCATACAAATGCGAAACGGCGACATCGAATTAGACAACTATCCATAATCGCCTTTGCTATAAAAAACATACAAAGCGCACATAAACGTGGAATACTGTAACTTCGTTAAATCGATGACATTTGTGAGTATGTTAAATATTTTTTGTGTATCTCTTCCCTGAATGCGTAGGGAAGATATATGTATGTAATTATATAACGTTGGGTGGTCCTGGGTAGACTTCCGGAGAGTTCACTAAACGCGGCTGCGGACGGGCGCGGGAATTCGGACGTGATTGAAACAGCGTGCATTAACAGTACTAACTTTATTTTTACACCACTTATATTTATTTTGAACACTTAAGGCAAGTTACCAAACTAACTTTTTAACATTACCCGAACACCGATTCCGTTGGGGATCCACCGTGTCCGTGCGCTTTGACAGTTTCAATCAGGCTCAATTTTTCCGATCGCTGGGGGCTTAAGGTTCCCCTGGTCGATCGATCGGGAAAATCCAAGAGAATCGCTGGGCTCAAGCTGCGTGGTCAGGCATTTTCAAGTGTTCATGCTCTCACAAACTGAGCCGTTTGTTGTTTTGAGTCACCCAGCTCATTCTTTTTGTTGCAATATTTTCTTGGCGTGAACTGCTTTAAAAATGTTTTTGGACTTAAAGTGCATTTCGAAAGCTCTTCACCCCAATTTATTGTTATCAACAATAGTATAGTTATAATAATCTCACAGAAATGCCTTCTTTGTTGAGAATGCATCTCCAAGATGATATTACCCTGCACGGTAATATTTCTATTCGCGAAATATCGGACTATTAGACCGACATTTCGCTATGCGTGAATAAAGGCAGCGACATGGCAGTCTTTGGCGTGCAACTAGAAAGAAGTGATGTACTGCGGTCACACTTATCGATAATATCGAACAGTATCACGCTGAAAGATACACAAATAGCAGTATAGATGTATGGCGAATTTTTTGATTTCCCATACATTAACGAAGTCCAGCTGTTGTTCACTTAGAAAATAACAACAATTATTTTATAGCTGCAAATGTTCAACAAACAGTCCTGAATCCACCGGGCTACAACGTTAACTGCTTTCTACACGTTATGTCGAAATGACGCGTTAGCGAAAAAACTGCTGTATTCGGAAATGCCTACGAATTACAAATGGGATGCGACTAGAAAATCATTTGAACGACGCGAACGAGGAGAGCGAGTTGACGGACAGCCTGGAATATTAAATAAGAATAAGATAGACAGACTGTGCACCGTAAATCTCAATCAAGATGAGTGCTTCTTTCTTCGCATTCTGTTGGTAAATGTGTCCGTTCTAACACCTTTCCAGCGATTGAGAATTGTCAACGGCGTTACACATGCCACTTTCTGGAGTGCCTGTCAACCTCTAAATTTATTGGAGAACGATCGATACTGGGATGTATGCATTAATGACATTTGCACGTTACAACGTCACATCCAAATCAAATTCGTGCATTGTTTGCAATCATATTAACCGCCTGCTCTCCTTCATCTCCAACAGAGTTATGGGAGAAATATAAATCGCACATGGGTGAAGATATTTTCGTCGAATACGCGAGGAAAATTCAATTATGAGCATAGATTTCACAGCAGAAATGTACAAAAAAGCGTCGATAATGATTGGAGATTGGTGCTTAGAAATAGCGAACATAGTTCTCAATCAATTCGGAATGCCATCACTGAATCGATCTGCTGTTGCTTCGTTCGATGTAGAATTGCGTTCTGAACAAAATTACAACACGGGTGATCTTTTTTCGTTTGTGCACTCAAATATTCCTAAGCTAACATTTGAGCAAAAAGCAAATAATGCAAAATGTCAATAATGGGGTTAGAGAAATCTTCTACATAGCCTTAGCTCTTGCGTCGTCCGAAATAGCTGCGACATTGACACTAGGCGGAAGAACTGCTCACTCCATTTTGAAATTACCATTGAACATGCAATTCATTGAAACTCCCTCGTGCACAAAAAATTGCTCGATGCTCTTGATCGATCCTTGCAAGGTTTGCGTGGAAAGATCAGGCCATTTGGCAAAGCATTAATATTGCTTACAGGAGATTTCAGGCAAACATTATCTGTAATTTCTCGATCGTCACCAGCGGACGAAATAAATGCTTTCCTGAAATATTCTACTTTGTGGCGACAAGTAAAGATGTTGAAATTAACTACAAATATGCGAGTTTAGCTGCAAAATGATCGATCAGCTGATATTCTCACATCAATCGCTGGATATTGGGAACGGAAAGATGCTGGTTGATCTGACCTCAGGACGACCTCAGGACGATGACCTCATAACTTCTGCAATTCAGTGATGTTAAAAGAAGAATTAGAAAGTATTTCCCACTATTTAAACCAATTATAAGAATCACAATTGGCTGAGTGTACGAGCTACTCTTGCCGCCAAGACCAAAGACGTCTACGAACTTCATTCAAAATGAGGCCACATATAAGTCCGTCGACACTGTTGTGGAAGCAGATGAAGCGGTTAAGTATTCAACAACATTTTTGAATTCACTCGATCTGTCAGGGATGCCACCGCACATATTGCAATTGAAAATCGGTGTGTCAATTATCATGTTGCGAAATATCAATCAGCCAAAGCTGTGCAAAGCGCTCGACCAGAGAGCAGTATAACAGCAGTTTTCGTCTTACACTGCCCCTTTTGCTCGAGCTCAGCCCACGAACTCTGGCACGAATTTTCTTCGAGGGTTGTACCTCTCTACCAGAGAGCAGTATAGCGCACGACTTGCAGTAAACAAATTAATGACCAATATAGTAGAAGCAACAATCTTGACAGGACCTTTCAAGGGTGAAGATGTTCCCTATGATTCCAACGGATGTGCCACTTCAACTTGATAGATTGCAGTTCCCAATTCGGTTAGCGTTTGCAATCACCATCAACAAAACTCATAGGCAATCCTTAGAATTATGCGGTTTAGATCTAGACACGGATTGTTTTTCGCATGGACAATTATATGTTGCGTGTTCTAGAGTCGACAAACCAAACAATTTCTATACCTGCACAGACAATGGAACAACGACAAATATTGTATACCCACAAGCATTGTGAAATTATGCATATTAGAAACGTGTTCCTTCTCTTACATGTAACCAGAAGTCAAAAGCTTTCATTTGGACCTTTGTAGCCCTCAATCGGAATAATGCGACCGATTTTAGAGCCTCATAAGTAGTAAAAGTAATGGAGGTCACGTGGCTTTAGCCGCCATATTGGGCTCTGTATAGGCGGATTCTTCTAAAGCCAGTTCGAAAATAGAAATCAAAACCTTTCTTTTGAGCCTGGGTAGATCTTAAATAGAGTTCACTATTTTTGGACAGTAGGGGGTGGTCCGTTCACAAAGAATGCCTCATATATGTATATAAATGGAATTTCATTCGTTTGTTAGTCAATCGGGAGGTAACACATATTCCAACTTAAAATATAGTCTCCTTTTTTCGGATAATATATAGGGTTTTCAAATGGCGGACCTAAGATGGCGATTGAGAATTTTAAATTTGAAGCGATTCTCATGGAAATTGGTACTTAGGGGTTTTGCCAATGCGGACTTCAAATCTTCTATCCAAATTTAGAATTTCAAGATGACGACCAAAATTCTTGATTTCAACGAATCTTTATGAAAATTAGAAAAATGATTAGTTTGAGGCTACTAGTTTTGAATTTTATCGAAATTTGCAAATTCAAAGTGGCGGATCCAATATGGCGACCAAAATTTTGATATATTGATTATTTTGAGGCCACTAAATTTGAATATTATAATATTACTAGCTGGCCCGGCAGACGTTGTACCGCCCTTTCCGCTACATTTTCATTATGCCATGTGCGTCGACCAATATTTGATCGTGTTCTTTCTTTTCACATGTTTCTACAAATAATACCATTAATATAAGAAAACAGTATTTTCGTTTCATATCCCTAATTAATTTATTGAACAAACTTACACGTTGTTTAATATTAAGTAAACCGTTTTACACTTCACAAATATTTTAAAATTACCCGGTTTCATCCGACGTTGGGTAAATACTTACTAATTAAAGACTTCTCAAATGTTCTAGTTTGTTATATCCTAGAAATTGATTCAACCCGAAAACCCCTTCATGGATCCGCCATCTTGAATAACCAAATCTTGATAATATTTAAAATTAGTGGCATTAACACAATTATTGTACCAAATTTCATTAAAACCCGTTGAAATCGAGAAATTTTTTTTATATATATTGGGTCCGCCATTTTGGACCTAGAAACTTTGATAATTCGATAATAATCAAAATTAGTCGCACCAAAAAAAATCGTACTAATTTTCATGAAGTCGAGAAATTTGCATCACCATATTGGATCCACCATCTTGAATTTGGAAATTTTGATAACATTCAAATTAGTGGCCCCAGAATAATTGTAGTACTAATTTCCATTAAAATCCGTTAAAATCGAGAAATTGTTGGTCACAATCTTGGATTTGGAAATCTCGATATTCTAAATTAGTTGCCTCAGAATAACCATTGTACTAATTTTCATTAAAATCCGTTGTAATTGAGACATTTTAATCGCCATGTTGGATCCGCCATCTTGGATTTGGAAATTTTGGTAATATTCAAAATCAGTGATCTCAAAGCAATGATTGTACTAATTTTCATTTAAATCCATTGAAATCGAGAAATCTTGATCGCCATATTGGGTCCGCCATCTTGGATTTGTAAATTTTGATAATATTCAGAATTGGTGCCCTCAAAATTATCATTGTGCTTATTTTCATTAAATTCATTGAAATCTAGAAATCTTGGTCGCCATATTGGGTCCGCCATCTTGGATTGGTAAATTTTGATAATATTCAAAATCAGTGACCTCAAAACAATAATTTTACTAATTTTCATTAAAATCCGTTGAAATTGAGAACGCGCGAACGGTCAAACTCGCGAAATTAAAATAATCGTTAAGTTTTCTGAAATTATCCAATTTTCTGCGCAATTTTATTCTTTCTTTTCTTTCCGTAAGAACCTTCCAAAAAGTATTAGAAAACTTTAAAAAAAAATGAATGAAATCGGTACAGTCGTTCTCAAGTTATTGCTATTGATCGGGGTTAAAAAATAAAAAATGCTATTAAAAAGTAGGGGTTGGTGGTAGAAGGGTAAAAATTTAGAACTAAATGTATTTTTTAATGCCACACCATAAAAAAATTACAAAAAAAAAATTTGTCCAAAAAATAAAAAAACTTTTTTTAGGGTGACCCACCCTTAACATCTAGGGGTATAAAAATTAGTTATAAACCTATTCTCATACCTACTGAATATATATATTAAATTTCATCAAAATCGGTCAAGCCGTTTCGGAGGAGTATGACCACTAACACTGTGACAGAAGAATTTTATATATTAGAAGTTAGCGGATTCAAATTCGTTTGTTTGTTTGTTGCTCAATCACGCCTAAACGCTTTCATCAATATTTTTCCTTTTTTGTCTGAAGGTAGTACATATTCCAACTTAACATACAGGCCACTTTCTATTCGGATAATATGTAGAGTTTGAAAATGGCGACGAAAGATTTACACTTCAAGTAATTTTGTTAGCAGCTGTTGGATTTTGTCACACTGACCGCGGATGCGGACGGATGCGGGAATTCGATTGGTACTCAAACTAGCGTTTCTATTTTAGTTTCTCCTTTATTTAATAACACTCGACACTAAAATCACTAAATTAATGTACTTAACAACAGAAGACTTAGGGCACACAATTCCGATTCTATTGTTTAATTCTCTTGGGTTCTTGTTCGCATCCACGAGTTTTGATTGTTCAAATACGATTTTCCGATAGCTTAGGGACTTAAAGTCTCCTCGCTTTACCTATCAGAAAATTACCATCGATTGACTTATTATGGGTTGTTGGGTTTCTTTATCTGCCTGTCTGCACAATTTGCTGGGCAATTTCTTCGGCACTTAAGTGCGTGATTTCGAATATACTAACGAAATTTCCAAATGTCCGATACAATATGGCGACCAACATTTTTCACATTCGACGACTTTTGATACTGAAAACACCTTAGGGCGACTGGTCTCAATTGCGCTATCAAAATCAAAACTTGTAAATTCAAGATGGCGACAACATTTCTCAAAATTTGAGGGATTTTAACGAACATTTGTTAAAAAATGATGACGTAGTAGTCAATTTCGAATCTGCTACCGAAATTTGGAAATCAAGATAGCGAAATAAAATTTCTATAACTCAAGGGAATTGGGACAAAAGGGACCATCTGATTTCGAATCTACTACATATATTGGTTTTAGTTGGAACTGTGATACAAGAAAATTACCTGGAACAACAATGATATCTCGACCGGTCTACACGTGCTGTATTCCAGTATCCACGTGAAAATGTATTGTGGTGTTTCGATGCTTCTATTATAATTTGAAATTGCGCATTTCATGGTCTCTTCTGCATAATTTAATGTTGCTTATTGTTTTGTGCCCCAGTGACAGTAGATTAGAAAGTGAGATTAAGCCATTATACCATATTACTAAAATTCCTAATTAATTATAACATTTCCCGAAGGAAAACAATATCCCATGACTGAAGCTCATAGCATTTCATTTTCTTATATACATATATATATACATGTACAAATATATATTATAAATTTATAGTTTTTTTACTTAGCATTGAAAGTTTTATTAGGTACATCAGTTGTATACGCTTTCGTCCTCCGGGAAATTCAAATGAATAGATCATTTTAATTGTTTTCTTTAAATGAAAAGCTGGCAAACACATATATAAATTATACAGGGTGTTCAGAGGTGGGAGGTCAATACTGAAGGGGGTGAAAGGTCAGACCGAGACAAGCAAAAAATCGTATGGGTGGGGGGGGGGCATCTCTCACCGTTTGGCAGTTACAGGGTGATTCGTAAATCAGGATTTTGCCTTATATGGGAACCGCTCTTGTATTTTTATCTTTTTTTCTACGCATCGCAGCGGCCCCAAACTGATTTCAAAAAATCACTATTTGGAAGCCCTTTCCAAAAAAGTTTACACCACCCCCCTATCCCCAACCCCTTGGCCACAATCCCCCCTGGAAGTTGAAAAAATTAACTTTGATTTCACGATTTTTCACCTTTCGCCCCACTTTTCTCCGAAATTCGTGTTATTAACATACCTACTTTTTATTTTTTTTAAGTTGCCTATCTAATTACCTTTCCAAAAAGGTGCAACATGCCCAGGTAGAAAAGGGTTGCAAAAGTCCTGAAATTAAAACATCCTCACAGGTACCTAATTACTTTATTGCACCATAATGGCAAAAGTCGTTAAGTAAACAATTTTTATCACAGCAAGTTCGGAAATGTTTGTTTAGGAAACAAAGGTAGTACATTTTTATTATTTCAGCAAAACAGTAATAAAATAATAAATGTAATCTCGTTAAATAGCGTTATTAGTTTATTATATCCAGTATTGACTCTTAAGTATCCTGACGCTCGGTTTCTAATACCTCCTATGAATTATGGTATAAAAATGGGTAAGTTTGAATGGACATTGACCACAGTTGAAGAAGCAAGCGATAAAACCGGGTGTTTAATAGAAAAAGTTAAGATAAAATGGCAGAATTCAGTGTTGACGAGTATGCCGATATAATTTACGTGTACGGTTTAGTAGAAGGAAATGATAGTGAGGCCGTACGAGAATACCAAAGGAGATTCCCGAATCGGCGGGTACCCAACAGAAGGGTATTTTCAAGGACTTTCAGAAGATTAAAAGAAACCGGAAGTGTAACCGCCCCCAGAGCAGAAACGCGAGCAGGAAAATCGGCCGATTCAGCGGACCCCGACCAACAAATCCTCAACATCGTCAGGAACAGCCCTGTAATAAGCATCAGGCAGGTCGCACGAAGGTCAGGATTGTCTTCAGGGAGAGTTTGGACCGTTGTGAACCGAGAGGGACTACATCCATACCACCATATCCCGGTCCAAGCACTACAGGAAGGAGATTCCGAAAGACGATTGCAATTTGCACTTGGCTGTTCGAGACTGACATTGAAAACAGAAAGTTTCTAGACCGAATTCTGTGGACGGATGAATCGCAATTCACCCGGGATGGCATCAAAAACTTCCACAACCTCCACACCTGGTCAGATGTGAACCCACATAGGACAAGGTGTCGGTCCTTCCAGCAAAAATTTAGTGTCAATGTCTGGGCTGGCATCATCGGCAACCAGTTGATAGAACCCTTCATCTTGCCCCAAGTGCTGAATAGTCAGCTATACTCGGACTTTTTGGAGAATATCCTTCCGGATCTGTTGGAGGACATCCCCCTGGCCACCAGAAGCGCAATTTATTTACAGCACGACGGACCACCTGCGCATACTGGGAACATTGTTAGGGCAAGGTTGAATGAGCATTACCCAGAGCCCTGGATTGGACGAGGTGGACCGATTCCTTGGCCTGCTAGGTCACCGGACCTTACTCCACTGGACTTTTTCTTATGGGGAATGATGAAAGATGAAGTTTACTCAAGAAAAATCAACACCAGAGAAGAATTAGTTACCAGCACTGGGACTGCAGCCACGAAAATACGGGAGAGACTGGCTACCATAGACCTCAAACGCGAAATAACGCGAAGGCTACTTGCATGCATCGAAACTGGCGGAGAACATTTTGAACAGCTTTTGAAGGACATACGTTTTAATTGTAATTAGTTTTTAAGCGAACAAAATGTATTTTTTAGTTAACTTAAGTATAATTTCTTAAAAATTCGAATTGTCATGATATTCTGTAAAAGGATTTTTGTAAATAAATTTTCGTATCCTTTTCCTACCTAGGCATGTTGCACCTTTTTGGAAAGGTAATTAGATAGGCAACTTAAAAAAAATAAAAAGTAGGTATGTTAATAACATGAAATTCGGAGAAAAGTGGGGCGAAAGGTGAAAAATCGTGAAATAAAAGTTAATTTTTTCAACTTCCGGGGGGGATTGCGGCCAAGGGGTTGGGGATAGGGGGGTGGTGTAAACTTTTTTGGAAAGGGCTTCCAAATAGTGAAATTTTGAAATCAGTTTGGGGCCGCTGCGATGCGTAGGAAAAAAGATAAAAATATAAGAGCGGTACCCATATAAGGCAAAATCCTGATTTACGAATCACCCTGTAACTGCCAGACGGTGCGAGATGCCCCCCCCCCCACCCATACGATTTTTTGCTTGTCTCGGTTTGACCTTTCACCCCCTGCAGTATTGACCTCCCACCTCTGAACACCCTGTATATATAGGGATTGAGCTAAATTGTTGAAACACTACCTCAACTTCAACGCCCAATATCTCAAGAAATATCAATGTTAGTGATTTGGTGTTCAGAACTTTTTTGTAGGAAATTGAATTTCCTACAAGTTTATCATATTCACCTTTTCTGTACCTCTTGTTGTTTACGAGGTAGGGGCGAAAAGCGAGAATTTCATGGAAAAATTGGGGTTAGTGACCCGTACTACCTCGCTGGGGGGAGTTAGGGTTACACCGCAATGGACACTTTTGTTGAGCATTCTATTCTGAAGAAATCCTATCATTGACCAAGATTATATCATAAAATGTCTCTGAGCTGTATAGTTTTGAAGAAAAAAAAATCAAAGTTTAGGTGTATTTTATATGGGAAATCTTTATACGTTTTGGTCTAGTACTTAATATTAATATTAAGGGCTCCAATTTTCAGGGAATTTTTGTTTAGGTATTTGCCACAAAATTTCGAGGTGGGACTGAAAAAAAAAAAATAGTCACGAAAAAAAAACACCCTAATCCCTATATATATGTATATAAAAATGAAAGTTTGTTTGTTTGTTTGTTTGTTTGTTTGTTTGTTGCTCAATCACGCCTAAACGCTTGCATCGATATTTTTCATTTTTTGTCCGAAGGTAGTACATATTCCGATTTAACCAATATGGAGACCAGAACTTCTCGATTTCAACGGATTTTAATGAAAATTAGTACAATGATTATATTGAGGTCACAGTTTTTGAATGTTATCAAAAGTTACAAATCTAAGATGGCGGACCCAATATGGCGACCAATATTTCTCGATTTCAACGGATTTTAATGAAAATTGGTACAATGATTATTCTGAGGCCACTAATTTCGAATACTATCAAAATTTCCAAATCCAAGATGGCGACCAACATTTTTCGATTTCAACGGATCTTAATGAAAATTAGTACAATGATTATTCTGAGGCCACTAATTTTAAATGGCGGATTCAACATGACGATCAGAATTTCTCGATTTCGACGGATTTTAATGAAAATTGGTACAATGATTATTCTGAGGCTACAAGTTTCGAATATTATCAAAATTTGTAAATCCAAGATGGCGGATCCAATACGAGACCAAATTTCCCGATTTCAACGGATTTTACTGAAAATTAATACGATGATTATTCTGAGGCCACTAATTTCGAATATTAGCAAAATTTCCAAATTCAAGATGGCGGTTCCAATATGGCAAACAAAATTTCTCGATTTCAAGGGATTTAAAATTAGAGTAAGATAGGACAAAAAAAAAAAAATTTTTTTTTAATATTATTAAGATTTGGAAATTCAAGATGGCGAATCCATAAAGGGGTTTTCAGGTTGAAACAATTTCTAGGATATAACATTTGAGAAGTGTTTAATTAGTAAGTATTTACCCAACGCCGGGTGAAACCGGGTAACCCAGCTAGTATACATATATGTATATAAAGGCAAAATTTCGTTTGTTCGCCAATGCACAGAATGTTTTCTTTTTTTGTCTTATGGTAGTACATGTTCTATAGCATACGGCTATCCGGACCGGACTATTTTCAGGGTCGTTGAATTCGAAGTTATTAAGAAAAATTTGGAAATATAAGTTAGAAAGCTTTTCACGTTTTAAATATTAGGTTGTAACATAATAATCTGATAATTTTTTCGGAAATTTTTTACAACTTCGAGAAAGTTCTGTGATTATGAGCATTAATACCCGTGAGCGCGCTCAGTTCATCAGTGCAATAATCGACAGAGCAGCGAGTAGCATTCTGGAAAAATTCGATTTGAAAGGACGAGACATCCGCGTCCTTCTATTTTATGAGTTATACTTTATGCTTCAAACATACAGCTAAGCAGGCGGCACAAAATATATGTCAATGTATGGGAGAAAATGCTGTCTCTTATCATACAGCAGTAGATTGGTTTCGACGTTTCTCTCGCCATTCGAGACCTTGAAGATAAACCTCACGAAGGGCGGCCGGTTGAGGTTGATGTTGACCGACTAGCACAGCTCATCGAGGAAGATCCAAGGAGGACTACTCGTCAACTTGAAGAAGAACTCGGATGCTCCCATACTACAATCGCTCGACATTAGAAAGTGATGGGTAAAGTGTACAGGCAAAGTCAATGGGTACCCCACGAATTGACGGATGGTCAACGGATGATGCGAGTGGCGGTTTGTACGCAATTACTCACTTCACTTCGTACTTTTGCTTGGATTCGTAATTTGGTGACCGGGGATGAGAAGTGAATGCTTTATGTTAACCATAACAATAACCGACAATGGCTTAGTGCGGTTTAAAGAGGAGTACCGACAGTTAAATGTAAAATTACTATACATAAGGTTATGTTGAGTGTTTGGTGGAATGTGCAAAGCATTATCTACTGGGAACAACTGAGAACAATTACCACAAGGAACGACTATAAATAGTGAACGATACTGTGATATGCTGGATAAGGTAGCCGTGAATCTTAAAGGAGAACAAGGCAATGTATACCTCTTCCACGACAATGCCCGCCCTCACACGACATGTAAAAAAATTATGGAGCTAGGCTGGATTTCCTTAGGCCATCCTGCATACTCGCCGGATATGTCTCCTTCTGACTACCACTTGTTCCGATCGTTGCAGGCTCACATTAGCGGAAAATCTTTTGATGACCGAGATGCATTGGAACAGTGGTTTTCGAAATTTTTTAACTTTCGTGAGCCCAAGTTTTACGAGAAAGGAATAATGTTGCTTCCCCAACGTTGGCAGGAGATCATTGATAATGATGGACTATACAATAAAATGTTAAGCTAAGTTGTACAAAAATATCAAAATAAAGTTTGTTAACAAATTATCAGATTATTATGTTACAACCTAATATTATAATCTATAAATAATTATAACTCTTATAATTTTTAAGGATTTTAAAAATTGTTTGCGGGAAATTCTTTAGAAAGGATTGTTATATAAACAATATAAAAATACAATCGATTTTTTGAAAATACCCTCTTAACTTTGAATTGGTTCTACCAATTTCTAGGATGTACTAAACTAGAGCATTTGAGAATTGTTTTTATTAAATAGCACTTACTCTACGGTAGGTAACTCAGCTTGTAAATTATAAATGAGAGTCTTACTGAGTTGCATACGCATTAAATCTGATTAATCCATTCGGATATATGCATGCCACTGTTTGCCTTATAGATGTTAAAAAAACGAACAAAAATTATATGAAGTGATTAGTGGAGGATTGCATTTCGAGGTAAGTTATATTTTAGATTGTATAAATTTATTTCGCATAATTTTTGAGATTAGTAGAATTTATAAATAATTCAACAACAACACCACTTCATATTTAATAAGAGAACGTAATGATGTTTGAAAATCTTATCTATCACTCCATGTCCATCCATTACCTCTTAAGTTAAACATGGGTTTCTCAAAGATAGATCTACAACTACCAACTCGACAATCTTCTTGTCACGAAAGCTTCGTTACAGTTCAATGTTGCCAAATGCCAATCGATCACTAACGCCCGCAATCGTACCTCCACCTCTCTTAGAACTTATATCCTCTATGGTGAGTCTATACCACCTGTCATTTCCCAACGTTATTTGAGTGTTATCTGTGACAGCGAGCTCAACTTCTGCTCTCCTTCATCGATCATATCATAAGCAGAACCAATTCTTATCTTAGGTTTGTTAAATGTTAGTTTAACACTATCCGTATACCTGCACTTCCCTAACCAATTTTTATTAAGCCAGGCGATGAATTTTTCTAAGTAAAAAAAAATTGAGATATTGATTAATCTGATATATGTATAAAGCTAGATGAAGAAAAGAAGTAAATAAATAAATCTTCAAAAATAGATCGAATTGGCGAAAATGATTTTTACTTTTTGTACTTACTCCTCGTTTGTTAAGTTCTTGCCGCTCCTCAATTCTTTCAATACTCTTTCATAACTAAACATATCTGTATTCATTTTACTTTGCGGACAAATTGTTACAGATGGAAAAGGTACTTTCCATATTTCTGTCTGTCTCTCATCAAAACTGACTATTATAGGTGTATCATTCCATTTCTTCCAAAGTTTGAAAATCATAGTGGAACAAAAATAAAGAGATATTATGAACACTACAATCCAGAAAATCCTATGAAGAAAAAATATGAAATCAGCAATTATAATTAAAACATCACCACGTTATAACCTTTCCCACAGTGGGCGATTTGTCTCGCCAAGATATTGAATGCCGTGAATAGATGTTTTTCCACTAAATTCTGAAAGACACTTGCATATCTCTCTGCCTGAACTCTGGGATGATTTGCCAACATTTTTAGGTTTTAATGAAAGCACAATATTGTCATCGCTCTCCCACATTTTAGTATTTTGCACTTTTTCAGAACTGTTTTTTTTAATCTCCATAGTAACAAAAAACTAACATACGTCCGGGATCAGACTACTTTTATTTTCACATAACACATGGTTCGAACGATTAGTCAACATATGGCTATGACTTCAAGTATCATACTATCCATGCTAGCCAAAACTGAGTAATTTTTCAGAAGGCTTACATCACGTGCCACAGAGAATTGCATGCTTGCATATTAGGTGCCAAGTGACATCCTATGGGACGGTTTTATTATATTTTCTTTGCCAAAAAAGTTTACATTTAAGGTAAACTACGGAGAGATGCTCCACTTTTCAATTTTGTAATATTTTAGCGAAGTGGTTAGGAATTGAGTGATAAATTTTATTTTTTATATAGAAGCTCAGCCAGTGACAAATGGTATGTAATGATTAAAATTTTTTTATAAATCACAATTAAGCAAAGCGTAAAATAAATTTTTTAAAGCTCTAATGTAAAGGGATAGATGCCTTACGCGTGGGTTAGATGTGAAATCTCTCTTCTGGGATATTAAAAGCACAATTATTATTTCATATTTTAATTTGAAGTAAATGAGTTAACACTTTGTAATAATTAACATTTTTAGGAACATTATTATTTCTTTCGAAGCAATGATTTCAAATTGCTGTCAAATAAAATTTTTGTTTTTTTTTTAAATTAAAGTATCAACATAAACATTTTCAATTTTTTCATTATATATCAGACATTTCGGTTTCGTTGTTAAAATTGTGCTTAATATTGAGCTTTTCGGCAAACTGGTATGTCAAAAGGCGGACGAATTACACTGGTCGACGAAATTTAATATTTTATTTTCCACAGAACATTTCTGTAGGATTTTCTCCGAAGATTCCAAATTTATTATAAACTAACGTAACATGGGAAAAGCTCGTAACGCGATTCAAAAGAGAGCCTGAATCTTTACCAATATATATAAAATATCACTAATCTATAACAATTACAAATTGTCTTCGGGAATAAAATTTGCATGAGCATGTGCAAACAATAATCTTCATTCACTATCTATTGTATGAAGTAGTCGACTTATGGGAAAAAGTTAATTCCACGGAATATTTCGGAACGGATTAAAGCCCCTCGTTTTTTAATGTAATAAGTAAAGGTTCATACTTTTATTTGAGTTGGCGTCCATTTTCGAGAAATCATTCTCCCCTAAATTAAACCCGATCTTAACAATTTTAACCACTTAAACAAAAATCCTATTCCTATTAATTTATCCATTTATATTACTCCTAATGATGTCCTCAAGCATATCAATGAACTCCCTCTTGATTTTACATCAGCACCCGATGGTATTCCGCCAGCTATTCTTAAGGCTTGTTCTAATGAACTAGTCATGCTTTTAACATTAATTTTTCAAAAGTCTCTCAAAACTGGACAATTTTCTGTGCTCTGGAAGAACTCCCTTATAATTCCTATTCATAAAAAGGGTAAAAAAAATTAGATATTTAACTACAGGCCTATTGCGAAACTCTCGTGTATCCCAAAACTTTTTGAGTCAATTGTACACTCACAATTATCTTCTGTCTGCAAGCGCCTCATCTCAACAAACCAGCACGGTTTTCTTCAGAGGCGGTCTACTTCTACAAATCTACTCGAACTTGTTACCTTTGTTACCGAAGGCTTTCAAAGTGGCTTGCAAACAGATTGCATCTATACTGACTTGAGCAAGGCTTTCGTTAAGCTTTCTCATTCCGTAATAATCCTTAAATTAGTAAATCTAGGCTTTCCACCTCTGCTTATTAACTGGATTCGTTCTTACTTATTCGATAGGACATATAAAGTTTTTTTTCGTCGCTCCACCTCGAACAAGATATCTGCTATGTTAGGAGTCCCGCAGGGTAGTCATTTAGGTCTACTTCTTTTTATTTTATCTACCTGTAAAATCCTAATCTACGCAGACTACATGAAAATATTCTTTCGTACGAGAAATATTAGCGACTGGCACGCGGTTCAAAATAATAATTCCACTTGTGGTGTACACACAGTAATTTAGAACTAAATATTGATAAGTGCGAAATCATGACTTTTTGTAGAGGTCGTAATCCCCTGCGTTTTGATTATACCTTATCAAATCATGCTCTACGACGTGTTCAATATGTCCGTGACTTTATCCTGGATTGCAAATTAGACTTCGTTGAGCATATCAACTGTACGGTGGCTAAAGCCAGTTCTATGCTGGAATTCATCAAAAGATGGTCCCGTGAATTTTCTAATAGAACTGTCTTAAAACAGCTTTACTTTTCTTTTGTTAGACCAATTCTCGAATACGTGAGTCAAGTTTGGTCGCCCTATTATCAAGTTCATATTGACTGCGTCGAATTTGTGCAAAGAAAATTTGTGAGATTCCCTTCAAGGATGTCCAGGCTTTTTATTGGTATATTCACTTTTAAACCATGAGGATATAGATTTACGTACCGTGGCGAGGAGAGTTGATTATGAACTAATGACTGCAATTTAATGACATTATTTCTTAAATGTAAATTAAGATCCGAATTCATTAATATAACGCTATCCGAGAAGTCTCGAACGTAATTTTTCCATATTTGGAAACCAAATTCATCCAATGGTTGCATGTTGCCCATAGTACCGGTAGGTATTTTTTTCACTTCTACTATTTTATTCGATGGAGTATTTTGTTCTATTATTTTGTCACAATGGCCGCTCCACGAATTAGTTAAAAGGATTGAAGATAACTTTTCTAAATTTTTGCTTTACTGATTGGAGACTAAAGTTTTTTTTGTTTCCCACTCTCCAATAATCTACTGCTTGAGATTTGTAGTCAAATGATAGAAGAACGTCTTCTGTACATACATTTATTGGTGCAAATGGTGGATCTGGTATAGTGTGAAGAATTTCATCTTTTATTATTTGAGAGGATACATCTTTATAAGGTTCTTGAAAAACAAGACTATATTCTGCAATCATTTCGACATCCTGAAAATGTTTATTGAATTCCATAGAATTGATACGAAATGATGAGCTAATTCGTTTTCCTTATATATGTAAATTGAGCACTTCAAATTTTTTACAAAACTTCGTTAATACGACGAAATTACTTGTGACTTTTTTATCTTTTGTTATGAATCATATATCTTCTCTTTCAGAATATTATTCTTATCTTGCATTTGTTTTGATAGCACCTTTTTTAGACCAGATAATTAAACGTTTTATAAAAATAGAAAATAGATACAGGGTGTCCCATAGGAATGTGTGAAAACTAATGGGTCACCATTTTTTTATCAAATGGAGAGATCGGTAAAATGTAAATACTTTTTAATAAAGGAAAGTCGTCATTTTTATTTCATGTCCATTTTATTATAAAAAAATTAAATCTATTTAATACAACACAATTAATTTAAAAAAGTAATGAAGAACGTTAGTTACTAATGATATATATTTTCGATATTTTTACCATCTAATTTGCCACAAATATCCATATGCTTTCTAAAACTATTCAAAACATGTTCTAACGTTTCATTTGAAATGCCATTGACGATCTTCCCAATGTCTTTAATAAAATCCTCAGCTATTTTTTGGTTATTTTCATAGCAGAGATCTTTAATGTAGCCCCATAAAAAGAAATCACATTAAGTAAGATCTGACGAGTAATGTGGCTATTCTATTCCTTTTCCCCTAGCAAAGCGTGGGTACCCTAGGCCAATAACTCGATCGCCATAAAATTTATTGATGATACTTCTTGTGTGCGATGAGGTGCTGCTCCGTCTTGAATAAAAAAAAAGATTTAACGCGGCTCCTCTTTTTCGCATGAGAAAGGATTTGGTCTCTAACATCCCTTTGTACTTCTCTCCGGCGACAGAAGATTCAAAGAAATGCAAGTAGATACCGTTTATGTAGATGATTCACATTTCACAAATATATATTATTGATAATTCACGTTTTTCACTATATTTTTAAATTAATGGTTTGTATTAAATAGATTTAATTTTTTTATAATAAAATGGACATGAAATAAAAATGACGACTTTCCTTTATTAAAAAGTATTTACATTTTACCGATATCTCCATTTGTTAAAAAATAGTGATTAATTAGTTTTCATACATTCCTATGGGACACCCTGTACATAAAGATAGTTTAAAAATATTTAATACGGTTAATATCAAATACAATGGCGCTTTTTGGTTTTCAATGAATAATAATGAACAACAGTAAAACATTATGATTTGTAACAATAGTAAAACATTATGAATTTGTAAGTAATATTTAATTTTAAATTTAATCAAATTTATAAAACTTATATTGAGAATTGATGGATTAAAGGGAGTGTAAATAAGTAAAAAGAAGTTTCAGTCCTCAAAGAGCACAGTTTATTGTAAAGAGCGCGTCAGAGGTAGACCAGACATACGACATATGTGTGTACATAGAATGTAGAGAAACACCTATAAACATTTGTATATCCATCAATAATATTAAAGATTTTTTAAATGTATGATAATTTCGTTTGAAGTTAAATACCAAGCAAACGGCAAACACTTCGATTAGCATATTTTATTTTGAAATATTGGCCTTCGGTCTGGCTACAATTTCAGGCTTATGCTTCAGTTTTGGGTTTATTAGGTGTAAGATTTATAAAATGTAACTTGAGGTTTGGAATTTATAACTCGCTACAATTATGGCATTAGAAAAAAAAACATACATGGTAACTTTTTTACGAGATTGCAGAACGTAATTTCGATTTATATCCAATGTATTACAACTGTAATTTAAAATTTTTTTATTATTTATCATAAAAATTGATGTATTTTTCAAAAGTTTGTCCACCATGTTGGATCCGGCATTTTGAATTTTTTAAATTTAACATCAGAGTCGTATTCAGCGACCTCAAAAACTTTTATTTATGGTTCTTTTTATAAAAATTTATGTATTTTTCAAAAATTCGTCCGTCATGTTGGACCCGCCATTTTGAATTTTTTAAATCTGACATCAGATTCGTAATCAGTGACTCCAAAAACCTCTTAATACTGGTTTTCACGAAAAAAACTGATGTCTAAAAGAATATACATCATGTGTTAGTGCTAGGGGTAGTTTACCGCCTTGAGGAGCTTTTTTCAGGAAATCCCAAGAACAGGTCAATTTTATTTTTCAAAATCGTATGTAAAAAAAGATATTTGTCAATGATTTTTAACTAAAACTGTTATTTTTGTGACGCAAAAATATAATTTATTCTGCAATAATAAATAAGGATTGCAACCTCCGGGAACCGGATTACTCTTGTAAAAAAGATTATTTGCAGTGTAAAACATTAAAACATTCTCTGCAAAGTTGAGGTTGATTAGGAAAAACTCTCTTATTTTTCTTTTCAATATTGAAAAAAAATTAGGGTAGAGATTTCAAGTTATACTACTCGCTACTCGGCAAAGATTCCGACTGTTCATGCAGAGTAGCGAGATAACAAGTGAGGATCTTAGTAATGTATAGATAGAAACATATGAATAGACATGAGCCAGCAGCGCACTCTTCCTACAGTAGCGGCATGGGTGGCTTTTTGGAAAGGTCGTATAGCCCGATTAGATTCAAACTTGTTAATCAGGAGCGGATTACGAATTATTATTCAAATTTAGTTTTTGAGGTAAAAATTGCCAAAAGTTGTGGTAAAAATTACCAAAAATATTAAATATTAAAACAAGAATTATCAGTTGAAAACCAATTAGGACAAGTTTATAATTTATTTGTTTTCGAATTGCACAAATTTATTATGTGTTGCGCAATATTTTTTTGGTACGGTTTAAAGAGAAAGTTCGAATTTAAAAATGTTCAAATGCAATTTAGATATTTCAAAGAAATAGTCGTTTGGGGACTGCAGCTTTCCAAAATTGCTTTCATTTGAATAGTTTGTATAAAATAAGAATGTTTCCGAATCCTTTTGAAATGTTATATGTTCTCCAGACCTTTTCATAATTAATGCAAGTATTTTAGTAAATGCATATAAATTATAAAACCAATGAAATATCATAATGAAGGATCTTTCACAAAATTTATTTATCAAATATTTCGTATTGAATTATTGAAAATTATAATAAAATTTGTGTTAGCATACGGAAACACTGCATTTTATCTGAATAAATACTACCATAAATGTTAACCCAGAACGTAAGCTTCAAGTATGACAAGTTTCATTAAAATCTGCATGCAAGCAGAAAATGATGATGATGAGGTTATTTCAGTATATAGATATTGAGATGTCATTGAAAGTACTCTTTGACTAGTTTTTTCAGAAGGGATAATTTCAAAGAAAATATGCATGTTGAACAGAACAAACCGAACTTTGGGAACTGTTCTCAAAGCTTTTTTAAATATATTATGTATTAAACTTCGTAAATGATTTCTGGTGTTATATATGGTATTAATAAAGGACTTGGCCAAAAAAATACCCAGAATCGCCAGCAATGAAATGTATACCAATGTGTTCAGTAAGTTGAACATATCACGTCACCAAAAAATCAGCCTTCTAAACCATGTAGTATAGGAGTTATGAGCCTAAATATGATAATTGGAATCATAATAGTTACATTCATTTTTATTGAGTTTTATTTAATATATCACTATTACAGTGTTATTAAACGATGATATATTTTATTATAGTATATATTATATTTATAAAGACAAAAATATATAATAATAATTATTATATAATTATATATATATGTGGCGTCGAATTGCAGCCACTTTGCAAAATCAATATTTGTTTAAAAAGAGTACAGTACTAATTTTGCGAAGTAAACTATTTTTATGTGAGATCGAGATACCTGTAAAAAAAATGAATAGATTGACTGAATATTTTAAGGGATGGTAATTGTGTAAAAAAGCTTGAACAGAAAAACTTATAAAAAGATTTACCAGAATATTAATATCAAGTAACAAATAAATTAAAATAAATAAATAAAAGATTTAATTTTTTAAATGAATTAATTTCATAATTATAATCAAAAATAAAAAAAATATAAAAAGTTATAAATATGGAACATAACATTCCATATATATATACAGGGTGTCCAAAAATACCCGGCCACCTCTTCTAAATCAGGCAAAAACATTTTTTTCGCCAAGGCGATTACTCCATTTAAGTAAAATGGATACGCTCTATCGACTGGCGCTATTTTCAGCTCCCGATCTCGACCGGAAGTGCGTTATTTAGACCGGAAGTATATTTTTTTTAAATGGATGGGTACATTTTGACCTCAAATTCGGATTACACGATGAAAAATATACAACTTTCATTCGGTACATTTTTCAAAAAAGTAACGTTTTCGTCCTCTAAATGACCTTTGAAGTTGTTCTAGCTGGAAGTAGATCTTTAACTCCGGAATTGCAATATTTTACAGCGAATTCACGTTCTACGTCATAAGTTGTGCATGCTGGGTTTAAATGGGGAATTCACTGTAAAATATTGCAATTCCGGAGTTAAAGATCTACTTCCAGCTAGAACAACTTCAAAGGTCATTTAGAGGGCGAAAACATTATTTTTTTGAAAAATGTACCGAATGAAAGTTGCGTATTTTTCATCGTGGAATCCGACTTCGAGGTCAAAACGTACCGATCCATTTAAAAACAAATATACTTCTGGTCTAAATAACGCACTTCTGGTCGAGATCGGTAACTGAAAATAGCGCCAGTCGATAGAGCGTATCCATTTTACTTAAATGGAGTAATCGCCTTGGCGAAAAAAATGTTTTTGCCTGATTTAGAAGAGGTGGCCGGGTATTTTTGGACACCCTGTATATATATATATAATTATATAATAATTTTTATTATATATTTTTGTCTTTATAAATATAATATATACTATAATAAAATATATCATCGTTTAATAACACTGTAATAGTGATATATTAAATAAAACTCAATAAAAATGAATGTAACTATTATGATTCCAATTATCATATTTAGGCTCATAACTCCTATACTACATGGTTTAGAAGGCTGATTTTTTGGTGACGTGATATGTTCAACTTACTGAACACATTTGTATACATTTCATTGCTGGCGATTCTGGGTATTTTCTCTATGAATTTTTGGCCAAGTCCTTTCTCCAAATTAAAATTTAAAAGTGGATATAACAAATATGATGGTTTTTCCTAGCAATATAATATATAATTGTATTCACGCTTTAGTGTAAAGAGGTTTTGTCCTCTTATATATTTACTACATATGGGAAATGCTCGAACGATCAGGCCGGACAGCTGCTAGTGATACAACAACTTTGAGTGGAATTAGCTATGATGGAACATTTTAATTCCGGCAGGTATTACGCTTATTATAGTACAAATTTATATATATTTAAATATAGTTTTAAAATTCCTTATCGATAGTACCATTGCTACATTCTGAATACAGTTTTTTGCAAATATATCACAAAGTATATAATTTTAACAAAAATGATTAAGTTGGTAGCTTATTCAATTTGCCACGAAAATGTCTATTATTCTTTTCCGCAGAAGCAACCGTTTAGGAAAATGAAGGCTTATAAACTTGCACCTCTCTCAAGATTTCTCCAAATAGCATCAGCTAACTAAATCAGTTTCATTTCTATCATGTTGTCATATATGCATGTGTGAAAACTTGCAGGCTTCAGTGTAACCACTCTGAATCAAACGTATTGTTAAATTCCGCACGGCAGTCAGGGTAACCTCCCAGAATTAAAGGGCTCGCTCTACATGCGTTTTTCCATTTCTGGAGAAAATCATATTTTTCTCGGTCCATCAATTTAATTTTTCTTAGGGTCGATTTTTAGTAAAGTACGTTTACGGTTTTGAAATATGGAATCTATTAGCGGTTGCATTTCGAACATTCTCTCAAAAAGATGACATCCTATTATTATACTACTATTACATGTAAAGTTATTTACACTTAGCAGTATAAGTTGTATTTATTTCCCATGTCAAATTGTTGTTTATATATTTATTTGTAATATATATGAGCAAGAATTAAATATGCAAACTTAATTACCATAAGTGTTGCCTCAAGTGTAGTCGTATTCATAAACTGTTTCTATTGTTTGTAGTCACGCAAACATAAACTTGAAAGAGTATTGAGAATAAATATTTCTCACGAAAAGTTAAAACATTATCTAAGCACTGGGAGAAGTCAATGGTATTAAAAATTGGCAGTAAGTACATCACCGTGGGAGTGGCAGTACAAAAAGGGATTTAATATGACTAGAAATGAATTGAATGCTTGGTAAGTCCTTTTTTATTAATTTGCAAATTTAAGATATTTGATATATTGAAGGAAACGTGCAGCTATCCAGACTAAAGCTATTCAAGGGTTCCGTAGAAGAGCATCAGCACAATATAGCGACCCGCAATCGGACTGGAATACTCGGAGAAAGATCCAGTATGGAAATACGAATACAGCAATTCGCGGTATTATTTCAGAATATTGCAATAACAGCACTATTCATGGAGTGAAATATTTGGGGGAGAAGAAGAGACCTATTCTCGAGAGGTAATTTGTTTCCTAAGGCATAAATTCTTACATAATGATTATTTCCCTTTCAGATTATTCTGGATTTTTGTGTTTGGGCTTTCAATTTATGCCTGTTCCCTCCTTACTTCTAATATTTGGATGAAATGGGATCTAAACCCAGTGATTGTAAGTTTTTCGAAAACAGCAACTCCCATCTCTCAAATACCTTTCCCTACGGTCACCTTATGTTCTGAAACGAAGACGAAACAGCGCTTTATTAATTTCAGTACTGTCTACAAAGCCTTGAGAAAAGGACTACGTGCCAACCTATCCGCAGAAATGTGAGCGTAAGTTTTACTACAAATAACGATTCATGCAAAAATATACATTTCAGATTAGAATTGATGGAAGTTGTAACACAAGTATGTGATTTGCATCTGACAACAGGGCTTAAGTTCGGGTTCGAAAACGTAACCACAAATGGAACAGATCTCATTAAAATATTGGATAAAACTTCTCCCACATTAAATGATGTTTTATATGAGTGCAAGTGGAGAAACAAAGTGGTACCTTGTTCGAGTATTTTTCAAAAGGTCCTCACCAATGAGGGTATATGCTACAGTTTTAATTCTTTGGGTCATCGAAATATTTACAAGGAAGATGCGTAAGCAATGTATATTGATAGTAATTTCAATTCAACATATTTAAAAATTCTTCTCAGTGTTCAGAGCAATGAAATGTTCGAAAGAGACTTTATTTCTGTAAACGAACAGAGCTTAGACTGGGATTTGGAGGACGGATTTAGAACTGATGCTGGAGATGACACAATACCTAAAAGAGTTTTTGCTGTAGGCACTTCAGGTGGTCTGGAGTTGCTTTTAACTTCTGATCAATACGAACACGATCCTATATGTCGTGGGCCAGTGTCCGGATTTAAGGTATGGATAAATGTCCCCCGAAAGGGAACTTAATTTGCCTTCGTTTGTCTTTATTGCACTTTATCAATTTACTTTTATAAAAATAGATGTATGTTTGTGTAAATATGTATACACACTACTCAATGCTCGCGGCTTCACTCGCTTTAAATTCGTTATAGGTGAACAAAATCAATAATTGTCATTTGTAACTTTCCTATTGCAAGGAATTCGAATGAATGGTCATATAATGAAATCATATGTCCATCAAGACCTTTCGTTCAACGTATAACACATAGTGATACACTCTGCGATCGAAATGCTCATATTTCTTTCATTCTCGTTTTGTGTAGATTTTTTTCTGATAAAGTAAACAGTGACAACTTTGTGCCATTAAATATTTTACAAGAATTTCAAGACCACTCCTGTATTGACATTTTGTTTTTTAAAACGTATTTCTTACTATTTAGCAAACAATTAGAAAAAAAAAAAAAAATCGATTCCGAATTGTACTAGTTGAGAGGTATTCTGGCGACGATATTGGAGGGAATTGTTACTGAATTATAATCATAAACCATTTCAAAGATAGAACATTTATGGTCTAATTTAACGGAATCATATAATCGAACAATACCTCATAAAGCATATTTTAAAAATTAAATGATTTGCTGTATTTCCTCTTGTATTGAGTGTGAATTTAAATATATATTTTCATAGTAGCTTTTATGGGAACTGAGTGTGAACACCCGTATTGCTTTTTAAACCTGTACAGGAAGCGAGTGGTTGGTGCCAATAAAATGTGCAAAATATGAACGATTCGCTATTTTTAGAAGAAAATCTTAGATGAAGAAAAGTATTATTAGTAGTACCAGTGATTGTGTCCATAGTTCGCGCTTCTGATGTATTCACTAATTCAAAAAAAAGTTTGAATTGCTATTAATTACGATGCAAAGTGCAGCGGTACGCAAAAATAAAAATAAAATAAGGCTCAACAATGTATACATATTTAAATTTCGGTAGGGATAATATCAGTATGAAAGAATAATGTTGACACAAAACCAAAAAACCTTAAATACCTATATCGGAAAATATACTAATACTAGGGCTCTTCTCTCAGAAATACTGCCACATATCGTCTTGCTACTGAAGAAATGAAGGTTACCAAAATAATTATGATTTAGAATTATATATATTACTTGTGATATTACATTAAATTAATAATTTTGTCTCCAAACCCTTGTGTCACTCCATTGTGTGATTGCCCGAGGCTTGGGCAATATTTTTGCAAGTGTTTGGAAACGACTCTAATACAGTTAAACTAAACTGTTTAAGTATCTTTGCCATTTTTTTCTATTTCATTAAATTCTTTGGCAGGTCCGATGGACAGCCTCGGTAGACAATCTGCATTAATAAGTGGAGTTATTTTAAATGGGTGAAATATAGTTACGAGAGTGGTTGGTTATTAGTTCGAACCCTCGACCATGCAGGTAATGGTGAAACGTGCTTACTCCAAATATTTTCGACAAAGCGTTCTTTTCAATTTGCCTATACCTCTGCTAGTTATCGGTCCCTCCAAACCATCTGTGTATAAGTAAGAAATTTGACCTCCTATGCATACGAGAACTTTAACACCATGAATGGTAAACTTAAGAGCTCCTGAATCTGTCTGAGACACTCCACTCCGACTCTACTACTCGCCTTATCGAAAAATCTCACGAGCTTTCCTATAAGGTCACTCTTTCGTCGGGTTCGGTCGACGACATTAGTTCCACCTTTCTATCTGCGATACCTTCGAACGTCGATACAGTACTCATTTTACCAGTAATCGAGGATATTAGGAGGAACGTCTGGTTGGTGAAGAATGAAATAGGCATGTGGACCTCGGCTGCGTCCGCTGACTCTAAGCTTATCATATTGATATTGATAAATGCACTTACATGTATTTTTCTCGCAAGAAAAGCATTAATTCTTTTAATTTTACTATCAACGGATGCTCGTTGCAAACACTTGTCAAAAGCAAAGATTTGTGCATCTGGTTGAACAGCCATTTAAATTTTTACGATCACATCGATGCAATCGTTCGTAAGGGTAGTGCTACGCTTGGCTTTGCCAAGCGTTGGTATAAGGAATTTAATGATACCTTCATAACTAAGACCCTGTATTGTACTTTTGTAAGGTCTATTCTTGAGTACGCCAGTATAGTTTAGTTTCCGTTTTATGCGGGTTCTATTGATCACGTCGAGGGTGTCCAGCGAAGATTTCTTAGGTTTTCGCTTCGTGATCTTCCCTGGAGGAACCCTTCAGTACTACCTACTTACACTGACAGGCTGCGGGTCTTATCGCTTCAGTCTTTTGAGGAACGACGCGACACTGCGAAAGTAGTTTTTGCTTTCGGTTGCCTATCGGGCAGATCAATTCACCGGAGCTTGTCGCTTGTTTTCAGATTTCTCTCCCAACTCGCTCCGTGCGTGATCAGGATTTCTTCCGAGTGCCTTTTCATTGAACTAATTATGGTATGAATAATCCTCTCTCAATAACTATAAAGCCAATATCGATCTTAACTTATCACGAAACCAACTGAAGAGTCAGTTTCGTGAAAGTTTGAATTTCTCATGCAATATGTACTTGTTTCCCTCTATTTTTTATTTTTATTTTTGTAGTAATTAGTTTATATTGATGAATTGACACTAATAAATAAATAAATTAATGTGGAAGCGGTATAAACTCGGGTTTTAAAATGTTATACATATAGTTTACATTACAAATTTCAAGTTTGTGACTCAAATTTAATATTTTTGGCCGTTAGTGCAAGATACTGCGGAAGCTGACATGATAATGAAATATGGATGACTTCCGCTGTCCTCATATTCAAAGCATAGATCTCCAGGGTGAATCTTGGCTTCTCGAAGATTCGAGATATCCGTTGCAGCCATGGTTGCTCAGAGGAAAAGCACAAAAAAGCATTGAAGGGTCATTTGGACTATTGAACGCTACCTTTTGGTGTTTGCTAAAACAGCTCACACTTCATTACAGTACAAAAGCAGCAGCTATAATAAACGTGCTTTATTATTTATAACTTCCTTAGAAAAAAAGGATTTGTGCCAGAAGAGAATGAGGCCAACGAAAACGAAGACATCTTCGCAAATAAAGATAACCGAAGTTATGTACTTAACCTGCTCAACAAGGTTTTTGTCACAAAATATCTGATGTTATTTTTAAAGCTGAATAATGAATACATTGGCATCAACAACTTTTTTTTTTAGCATCGGGGAAGAAAAATGGGCAAAAACATCCTACGAATGGCCACGAATGGTGTATGTTTACTTTTTATACTCAACTTGCATAAATTCATTTTGCAGATTTTCAGTAAAATCTACGCCGGGAGAAAAAAGTTATGTATACAGGGTGACCCAAAAATATGGAAACGGAAAAATAGCTTTCGTGAAATGCATTTTGGGGAAAAAGTGTTTAGACAAAAGTTTTAGAATTTTTCTCTGGCTATTCGATGGCGGTCTTAGATTTGACCTTGACCATGACCTTCAAGCTCATTTCAAGGTCAAGTTGACCTTTTTAAATGGGAACCTACATTTTTGATCACAGAAATGGCAAGAGCAGGAATTCTACATTCAGGCACGACCTTAAGCAACTTGTACCTTCGACCTCTGAAGGTCATATCAAGAGGAAGTCAAAGTACATAAGCAGCAGAATAAATCGCCAGGGCCCGTATTCCGCTCCTCGATTCGAAAGAAATTGTTGTCGAAAACGACAAATCGGCATTCCGTAGCCCGATTCCGACTCTCGATTTCGATATGATGGCATTCTTCTTCTCGATAACGAGAAGTTTGTCGTTTGATCGTTGTATTTCACGATGACGTTTTAGTTATCGAGAATTATATCGAAGGCGTTTCAAGTGCATAAAAATGTAAGTAAAATATAACATTTTTTATGTATAAAGTAGGTAACATAAATGAATTATATTCAAGGGTTAAAATGTCTGCACAAAAACAATATGAAATTTTAGTGAAATTTGGTCGATTCGTTCGAGAAGCGGAATACAAATTTTTTTTCGGATCGACCAGGAGGTATTGTCGAAACGAATCAACGTTTCGAGGAGCGGAATACGTGCCCAGGAGTGTAATATCGGAACACATGTTTCAAACAAAAGTTGCAGGATTTTTGCCTGGCTATCTGCTGGTGACCTTGTATTTGACTTTTACCCTGACCCCCAAAGTCATTTCGAGGCCAAGTTAATTTTTTGAAAATGGGGAGGCACTACTTTGGCTCCAGAAATAGAAAGACAAGAATTTAGTCATCCAAATATGACCTTGATCCTGACCTTAACCATGGCCTTCAAGGCCATAGCAAGGTCAACTTGATTTTTCAAATAGGAATTCATATTTTTTATCACAACAAAGGGAAAAGCGGAGAATTCTACCGTCAGGCATCACCTTGACCCTGAGTTTTTTCCATTTCAATGGTCAAAAATATGAGTTTCCACTCAAAAAATCAACTCGACCTTGCAATGACCCTGAAAGCCATGGTCAAGACCAGAGGCAAGGTCATCTTTGGACGCAGAGTTTTCTGATCTTTCCATTTCTGGAGCCAAAGGAATGCCTCCCCATTTAAAAAAATCAACTTGAGCTCGAAATGATCTTGAAAGTCATGGTCCAGGTCAAATATAAGGCAACAACACTACAACTTTTGTTTGAGGCGTTTTTTCCGAAAATCCACTTTTGGCGAGTTATTCTGCTCCTGAGGTACTTTGGCCTTCCCTTGATATGACCTTCAGAGGTGAAAGGTTCAAGTTGCTCAAGGTCATAGCTGAACGTAAAATTGTCCGCTCTTTTTTTTCCGTGGTCAAAAATATGGGTTCCCATTTGAAAAAGTCAACTTGACCTTGAAGTGGCCTTCAAGTTCATTGTTAAAGTCCAATGTAAGGTTATGAATAACCAGGGAAAAATCCTAAAACTTTAGTCTAAAACCTTTTTCCCCAAAATGCATTCCGCGCTCGCGTGGGCAGTAATTGGGACGGGGCATGCGTAATGGAAACGCACACAGTTTTGTCACAGGTTAGGCGTAATCAAAAAATTCGCTATTTTATTAGAAAAAAAAAAAAATATATAGCCGGCGTACCCTTCTTTTTACCTCTTACATCCCCTGTGTATTACGGGTGGTTTTTTGGTATACAAATATTTTATATTTAAAAAAAAAAAAAAATTTCCCAGTTCGTTTGATGCGACCTTGCTGGTTTATACTTATATTGAAAAGTAGTTGAAAAACTGCCCCCTCGTGAGGGGTGAAAAAGAGGATGATTTTTCACCTCATTTATAATAATTTTTCATACAATTATTAAAACTATGATTATACAATTTATTTTAAATTTTTTAAAAATCATAATCTTTTTCACCCTCGCGAAGAGGGGTAGTTTTTCAACCACTTTTCAGTATAAGCATAAATCAGCAAGTTTGCATCAAAAGAAATGAGAATAAAATTTTTTTGGAAATATAAAATATTTTTTCCCAAAAAACCACCCTCACTTGTATTTTATCCCTTATTTATGAGTGAAAACAGGGTTGAAGTTATGCTTATTGTATGACTTTGTTTCAAAATAAAATTAAATAATGTAATAATCGATAAAAATATATTCCGAAAAGTGTTGTTCGTTTTTCAGAAAATACCTCTATTAGTAAGGGGTGAATACTAGGGGTTGGTAGTCCCATCATATTGCATTATAAGTGAAAATTGTTTATTTTATATCAAAAGAAGTAATAAGATACCGTTATTGAGCTGTGTGAAAGATTTGTTTGTACGTTTGTCCAATGATGTTTTAATTAAACGTTATTTCTTCACTTTACACCCCATTTTCACCCTTAGGATGGCTGGTAGCTAAGAGATAACACCGGAATCGTTCGAAAAGAAAAAAAACTAGACAAAATCAGCATTTCTTTTTAAACCCAACAAATAATAGGGTTTTTGAAGCTTTTATACAAAACAAATGCCAGATTCTGAAAGAGCATCCACAAAAACCTTTTATATACAATTTTGGAAGAAAATCGCCCCAATTTTCTATTCGAATCGTAAAATTGAACTTGCGTGCACAAAATTCTCGTTTTGCGCATTAATGGGTTAAGCTAATAAAATAAAACGGGAAGTGTACTAACTTTTCTTTCAGCACTTTTTTTGTGATCTATACCATACAATAGAATATTCAGCAATAATCTTCGTTACATCGTGCTGCCATATTTCTTTTATTCACCGCTAGACTAACATAAGATCACCACAACCTTAACGGCTTATCCTTTTTAATTTTCTTCATTATGAAACTTGTTTTTGACCTTGCATGTAGTATTAGTTGCTTTTTAGTTATATTCATAAAAATAATATATCGTATCTAAAGGTTTTATTTCATACACCTGGAGAAGTACAGCTACCATCAGATGAGTATTTTCGAATTCCCTGGAACATGGAAGCGATGATATCTATAAAACCAGAAATGAGCACTACTTTAAAAGAACTGAAATCCTACGATTCCAAAAGGTACTTTATGTTTTGTTTTTAAAGCGATTAACACATCAGTCTATTCAAATTAGGAGGCAATGTTTTTTTCAGAATGAAAGGAATCTTCGTTTTTTTAAGTTATACACACAAGCAAATTGTGAATTGGAATGCCTTACTAATTTTACTCTACAAAATTGTGGGTGTGTACAATTCGCAATGCCAAGTGAGTTCACTTTTAAAAAAAATTAAATTGTATTTAACATTTCAAAAAAAAAGGAGCAATTGATACTCCAGTTTGCGGATCTCTACATATAGAATGCGTTGAGAATTCAGGATATGAAATGCTCAGACAAGTGTTCCACCAAGAATTGGAAATGAAAGCAAATATTCTCACAGAAACTGGATGCAACTGCCTTCCTTCTTGCACATCCATTGCTTATGACGCTGAAATTTCTCAAGCAAATTTCGATCAAAGAGCTTTGTCGAAATCTCTACGTGGCACAGGAGTTTCTAAGATTATGGAAGATAATCCCAAGTATAAGAATATAAATGTAAATATTTTTTCGAGTTGGTCACGTTTCTACTTTTAATTTTCAGCATTCAGTTGTCACGGTTTGTAGTATTTTTTAAAGAAGCACAATTTCATTCATTAGAAAGATCTGAACTGTTTGGAACTACAGCTTTTCTTGCAAATTGTGGCGGACTTTTCGGTCTTTTTATGGGAGTCTCAGCACTTAGTATAATTGAGTTAATCTATTTCTGTTCAGTACGTCTACTGACAAACATTAAAATGCGTAAAAGAAAAAGGAATCACGTTAAATCCAATCTTGAGAACCTTCAGCCTGATACTCCAAAAATTGCTGTAACTGATACTAGTAATAATCCTAATACTCTTTAAAAATCATAAACTAGATTTATGAGCGGAATATACATATTTCTCTTTCATGTGTTTGAAATAAAGCCTATTATTCTTTTTGTTTTGTTTCAATAAAAATATCTATAAATGCATTTTTCATTAAAGAGTTTAAATAAATGGGCACTAGGAGGTGAAAATCTTAAGATGGTAAGCCGGAATATAGTAAGTAACTTCATAGCGAAAAACTTACCAGTCAGTGTATCTAACAATTTTAAGGAAGAAATAACAAAAACAATTAACCATTATTTTTACTGCACTTTTGAAGTTTTGCTAAACAATATTTTGTGCAAGGCGCCGCCAGACAAAGAAAATGCGATTTTAACTGTCGCCCGATGAAGTGAAATACAAAAAACTGCACCGGCGTCAACATGTATAATACAAGAAACACCGTGGCGCTAACTTAATAATAAAACACTTTAAATAACATGAAAAATGCAAAAATCAATAGATTAGGTTGTGTCCCCAATTGTAAAAGTAAACGCGACGATATAATCTGGCGCCAGGCTTAGAATGTTCAATAGTTTTCTGGGTAAGCACCGAAGATGTTACATATTAATAGGCATCTGCAGGAGGATATCTAGGACGACCACCAAGTAATACTTTTATAGGTGTTGGGAATCATGGCTCTTCGTACTTAAAATTTAAATTAAAATACTTCACCAGCTACCAGCTGAAAATGTTCTAAATTAAACGATCGCTCTTGGATTTGGAATAGTTTATGTATTTCTTTATGCGAATAAAATTACGTTCGGATCAAATCCGCCCGGTTTTGAAAATTCATTGCGCAATATTTAATTGTTATTGCGTAATCTTATTTTGTCACTAAGTAGAGAGCACTCAGTTGTTTGTCATTCTTTACTGGGATGCTACGGCTTCAGATACAAATTTAGAAGGACGTTACTCAATCTATGGGGGCCTCAATAGATCGGTTGGTAACGCGTCGTGTTGACTGCGAGCCAGCAGGGCGCTAGAGGTTGTGGGTTCGATTCCCACGAAAAGCCCTGGTCACAAAAAAAGTGGCATCACAATGGGCCTGTAATAATGGCCTAAGTATGTCTACGGACAGCCACTGCAATCTACATCTGCATCTACAACTCGATCTATGTATTTTCGCAGCGCGAAATAATCAAGTTTATGTATCTTGAAGGACACTCACCCACCGCTCTCCCAAACGACGCACAGTGTGGTATTTTAAAGATCAAGCGGGACAAAATTATTTGTATGTGTAAAATACTGTAATAATTAATCAAATATATTTATAATTGAATAAAAATACAATAGGAATGTTCAAAATGTTTACTCCACCATATTACAGCAGAAAATAATACAATACAAAGAATATAGTAAAGCAAGGACCCCGCAAAAAAAATCAATGGAAAAAACTTTTGGTCGATTATAACATTTACCCACGGAATCGATTGTTCATGATGTGCTGAATAAAACTCTTCATAGGACCCAGGTCCGGAAACTCGATTTATAAGGTCATTTCAAGGTCAAACCGAGAAGAAATTGTTATAAAAATCTGGAAAAGATTATGTATATGTTTTTGGGGTCGTTGAATCCGAGTACCATATCCCCTTAATCATACAAGGTCGCTTAGAGGTCATTTGAGCGCACCCAAACGTAGATTCAGATTCAAAGAAACTTTATTGAGACTCACAGTTAGTAAGTGTAGAAGAGTACAAAGTCTTAAGACTAATACTTATAAACGAATAATAAAATGATTGGCTATAAAGGTGCCTTACAAACTACGTACAAGGTTGGGCCAAAGGCGGTGCGGTGATACTCCGCTAGTACATATTCAGTCAAAAGTTAATTTTCACAAAACTAATTCAAAAAGAACGCTTGCTCCCGGCGTTTATAGCACAAATGTACTTAAAACTAGGTGTAAACTTGAACAAACAAAAAGAAAAGGAAGGAAAAGAAAACGTAGAGAATATCTCCACGATATTATTTACATATGATATGAAGAGTATCACTAATACTAACAATCTTAATAAGAATAAGGCAAATTCATCCAACCGGCAGTCACATCACTACTACAGTTGTTCAATATAAATTCAGTACATTACATTTATACAACCCGCAGCACCTCCACCACTACAATCATTCAATACAAGCTGGGGTTAAGTGGGTGTGCGGCAAACTTTTACAATTATATACATATTTATACAAGAACAAAGTCCCCATAAATGTTCCAATACATCTGTATTTTGTACATTATTGATCAAAAGCATCTTAAGCTAAAAAAAACAGTCTCAGTGGAAAATTGAGTTCAGTACAGTAGGGCAAAAAACTTAATTATTATTACACTGTCAGATATATATAAGGAGATTAATAAGATTAAAGACTTAGATCTAAAACAAGATGAGTAATTGTAATTGTAATTGTTGTATTCCAATAGCCATCAGTAAGTGTGTTGACAATTTAATATATATATAAAGGAAGAAAAGGAGAAGAAGTCTCTCATATAATTATAATAATACAATACCTCAAAAACTTAAAACCTAATTACAATAGGTGGGGGGCATATTTACAATTGCCAAAATAAAGAAATTGAGTACTAAGTACTATATTACAAAAATAATGGCCCTAGCATGAGGCCAGTTAAACATTAATTGGTCCATAGCGGAAAAGAATAAACCAAATTGAAGCCCGTCGACCCAAGGAACAGAGTTCACTAGCAAGTAAGAGGACTTTTATCATCCCCTGTGATTACCACCAACGGCACGAGTATAAAACCGACCCGGCAGGTTTTCGTCGTTAAGATTCAAAAACAATTCATTCGCTTCTTCGCTAAGGAGAACAAAAGGCGAAAGATAATACTGATCCACTCCTCCCGAAAGGTGCCTATCATCAAAAATCCTTTTCATTAACTCATTGGGATGAAACTCAATCCTCTCAAGTCTTTTAGAGGTCAGAACGTGAAGATATGTCAAAAGGGCCAGCATCTCAGCATCAGCATAAATAACGCTATTAGGAAAGTGTGTTCTATCAGGCCTGCGATACTTAGATAAGCAATGTCTTAATACTGTTCTTTCAAACACCAACAGTTCCCTAGCGACGGTGGGGGAAATGGTGAACCACACGGCAAAGGCATACATCAAGATGGGGCGCACAAGCGTCTTATACATGAGGAGTTTAGTCTCCAGTCTAGTGGATCTGGAATTAATCAGTGGCTTTAGGTCATCAAGCACCCGTCTGGCTTTCCCCAACACAGACCAAGCATGAGGGTTAAACTTAAATCTGTGATGTAACCATACTCCCAGGTATTTTATCCGGCAACTGACAGGGAGCGAGTGCCTCTCAATAACAAGACCAAGGCTCTCCTTGGGGCCAGATAGTGACCCGTACCGTATGCATTGCGAAAGCAAATCAACTGAGTCTTTGAAAAGTTAAGCCCTATGCCCCATTCCCCCAGATAAGCGACAACTAGTCGCAGATGACTCTCCACCATCAAAAGAGCTTCAGAGGGACGCCTGTGCCTGGCAAAAACAATTGTATCATCTGCGTACTGAATAGAGCCCGAGCCTCCAAGCACCGTTGGGCAGTCGTGAATGTAAATATTGAACAACTTAGGACCAAGTATGGAGCCCTGAGGAACCCCCGAGGCTATCCGGAAGGGCTCAGACCTCTCCCCCCCAATCCTAACACATCCCCTTCTATCAAACAGAAATCCATCCACCAGTCGTATCACATAATTTGGAAACTCCAAATTAATCAGTTTATAAACGAGTCCAGCCGTCCAAACAGTATCAAAGGCCTTTCGTAAATCTAGAGAGCATGCAACCGTACAATCGCCCGATCTAAGACCATTTGTGATTTCATTATGTAAGTAGATCAACGCATGCTCAGTAGAGTGCTCCCTCTCAAAACCAAATTGGGTACTCGGAATAATTTTTGTATCAATACAGTAGTCCTCAATCTCCCATAAAACAACCCTCTCGAAGATTTTTCCCAGATTGGGCAGCATAGAAATTGGTCTGAAATCCTTAATGTCCCTGGAGAGCCCACCCTTAAGAATAGGTACAACATCAGCAACCTTCCAGCAATCAACAAAGTATCCCAGGTTAATGCAATTGTAAAAGATCACAGCATGAAAGGGCGCCACCGACCTAGCAATCCTGCGTAGTACAAAGTTAGAAATCCCATCACCAGTCGCAGATTTTTTATTATTAATGCTTCCCAATATACTTTCCACCGTTCTAAAAGTGGTAAAAAACTCTGAGTCAGCAGGCTCCAGTGCCGTGTTGCCGCTCATAAAAGTGGTCAAGGGACCAGAATCATTACTTCGAAAGCCTTCAACACAACCAGAAATATCATCAATCCTAACATTAGCGGGAATCACCTCCCTATACAGTCTGGAATAGTATTCCGTAAAAGATGAAAATTTATTTTCATTAGTCAACAGTGCAGCACCCCCAAAAGTCAGTCCATCACAAGAAACCGAAAATTTGGAATGTTTCCTGCCAGTAATTCTGTCAATCTCCTTGTATGCCCAGGTAGAGGGTTTAATTCTTTTTATTCTTTTGGCAAAAGAGTCGTTCATGTGGCTCGACATGGCTCCCCTAATACACTTACTCAAGCACTGAATTCTTGCCGAGAGCTCAACATATACCTGAGATGTCCTGGACCATTCTCTCCTATATTCCCTATTGAGGAGTTTGAGCCACAACATCCGGGTTGCGTACATATTCTGTATCACCTGGGGAAGATTCCTGTACCTACCCTTTCTCATCTCAACCATCTTACTGTGATCATCCACACAGTCAGAAATCAACGTGCCCAAAGAACCAACAAAATCATCAAGCTCAGGCCCAGACAGATTTCTGTCTATTGGTGGGAAGTTCGAATCAAGTCGAGATTTAAGATCACTGTTTAAGACGTTCCATTTAGTCCCACTAAAGGATCTAATCAAATTGGGTTGCTCCCATAGAAATTGAGGATGCCAATCGTTAACTCTCATCAACACAGCAAGGTGGTCAGAAGCATAAGAATAAGTATGACATAGTGTCCGCTCAGGGTCACTGAGACTCACTGAGAGAAGAAAAAAATCGAGGTGGGAATTACCCCTAGGAAAAGTTGGCGAATCAGGATAAACCGCATTCAAACGAAGAAAAGGTCCCGACTGGAACCAATTAAAAAAACGCCTACAATTATCGTTAATCACAGAGTCACCAAAGGCATGGTGTCTAGCATTGAAGTCTCCCCCAACAATAACAAAATCAAAGTCCGACGCAATGTCCCACAGGAGGTCCAAATCACGAGTCAACTCAACGCCAGCAGAGCATGGAATGTAGACAGCCCCGAGCAGCAGTCTCCTCTCAGTTCCCGCCATCCTCATACTGACCGAAATCAATGTTACCGACATGATCGACGTGTCACAATGAACCCGCTTGTAGCTGTAGTTCTGTTTAAGTAATAAACCAGTTCCCCTACCGAAGTCATTTCTAATGAAGTCGTAACCATCAAAGTAAGGTCTAAATTTTGCTGAAAGTCTAGTTTCCGATAAAAGTGATGCAAGAGGTTTAACGATAGAGAGGTCATCCTGAAGGGTGGCTCTTTCATGAGAAATAAGTGAGTTGTCGCGGAAGACAAAGAAATTTGTTAATTTTTGAATATTTATATTATCGATATTATTTTTGTATTTATAAGCCGGCGTTCTTTGTGTACTCCTTTTTTTTTGTTTTCCAGGATCTTCAACATGCTCCGGCCCTTGAAACGTGTGGGTTTCAACACCTATTCCGAGACCAGCGACTGATGAGGGAGGAATTTCGTCTTTTTCGGGTTGTGTCATTATGATCGTGTGCTATGGCGCGAGTCCATGAAGGTGCTAGGTGCCAACCTATAAGTTTATTCCCGAGGGAAGCGTGAACTGGTGATGAGGTGAGTAATTTTTTTTTTTGTGTAAATTCAGAGGCTATTTATTTTATTTTTAGTTTTTGCAAGTATGTCGGAAATTATAAAAAAAATTCAAAAACTTTAAAAACAATTAAAACTAAATTAGAAAATTATATTATTAAAGTACTAGGAATTCAGAAAATTAAGAAAGGTTTATAAGTTGAAACAACAATTTACGCTTAAACTGCGAGCTGTTTGGTTGATCTTCGTACGTGCTAGGTACGCAGTTCGTAGCGTTACGACCCTTACCAGCCCGTCCTTACCTGGATGAGTATTTATAACCCTCGCTAGTGGCCACTTATAAGGTAGCAGTCTCTCATCTTTAATGAGCACAAGGTCATCCTTTTTAATTTCTGGTTTCCTTTGTGGCCATTTTGGGCGCTGCTGCAACCGACTTAAATATTCTATTTGCCATCTTTTCCACAAATCCTGGTATAATCTCTGAAGATAATGCCACCTTTTGAGGCAATGAATTTGCCTCTCCATTAAGGTTGGCTCTGGGGTTGTTAAGGGTGCAGTGCCCATGAGGAAATGCCCCGGGGTAAGAACACTCAGATCGGATGGATCATTGGAGATGGGACACAATGGGCGCGAGTTGAGGCATGCCTCTATTTGGGCTAAGGTGGTGCTCATTTCCTCAAAGGTTAGGGTTGTATCTTTGAGCACCCTTTTTAGATGGAATTTTGTAGATTTAACCCCAGCTTCCCATAACCCACCAAAATGTGGAGAAGCTGGTGGAATGAATTTCCATTGCACACCTTCATTTTCTATGAAGGCTGCGCTGCCACTTCACCTTGCATGTCTCTTTGTGCTGCCTTTGTATTATTTGTAAGTTGTCGATTTGCACCTACAAAATTAGTGCCGCAATCACTATGCATGCATTTTGGGAGTCCCCTCCTCTACACGAACCTTCAAAAGGCTGCTATAAAGGCTTCTGAAGTCATATCACTTACGGCTTCAAGGTGAATGGCTTTAGTTGTAAAGCAAATGAACAGTGCAATGTAGCCTTTGTAACATTTTGTTCCACGTCCCTTAGAAACTCGTAAGTCAATAGGCCCCGCGTAGTCTACCCCTGTATTCGTAAAAGGTCTTGTGACTTTTAGTCGTGAAGAAGGCAAATTTCCCATAAGTTGGTGGTTTGTTTGTGCTGTTTGCCTAAAACATGTTGTGCATTTATGGACTTGGCTTCGTAAAGCATTTCGTGGATCTATTATCCAGTATTTTCGACGAATTAAAGACAGCATAAGTTGTGGTCCACCGTGACAGCTTGCCTTATGACTCTGATCTATGATAAGGATTGATAACTTATGCTTGTTATGAAGGATAATGGGATGCTTTTCGTCGAATGATAGATTTGATTAATCTAATCTCCCTCCGACTCTTAGTAGCCCTTCTGAACTAATTATAGGATTTAAGCTTAAGATTTTGCTGTGCTTAGATAATGGATGGCCGTTTTTAAGGGCCCTTAGCTCATCCGAGAAATCTTGTTCTTGTGATTTTTTAAGCAAATTAATAAGAGCTTCGTTTAACTCGGTGGATTTTAGCCAGCCCATTTCCCTGGACGTTTTGAACTCAGTTGATATTTTTGAATTTTTAATGAATCTTAGACAAAATGCTGTCACTCGAATCAATTTTGTCAGGGTTGAAAAACGATTGAAGAGATCGAAGTCATCATTATTGTTAATAAACAGGCATACATTGGGTTTTTTCATTTCTTCAGTTGTGTTTGGAATGGGAACACTCGACGAAGAAGGCCATAATCCTTCAGGTTTTTTAAGCCATTGCGGGCCTTCCCACCAGATGGCGGCCTTGAGCAATTCTTCGGAGCTTATTCCACGTGTAGCCAAGTCTGCAGGGTTTTCTTCAGATCTGACATAATGCCATGATGCTGGACCGACTAGTTCACAGATTTCGACTACTCGATTAGCCACGAAGGTTTTCCATCTAGTGGGGTCTCCCTTTACCCATGCTAGGACAATGGTAGAATCTGTCCATGCATAAACTGCGGAAATGTTTATGCCAAGAGAATCCTTTATCTTTTTAATGAGACTGGCTAAAAGAGTGGCTCCACAAAGTTCCAGCCGTGGTAATGTTATTTTCCGTATGGGTGCTACTCGAGTTTTAGATGTGACTAAGTGCACGTGTGTTTTTTGTTAACAAGAAGCTTTTAGGTACACTGCAGCTGAGTATACGTATCTTCGGAAGCATCCGAGAAACCATGAATTTCACATATGGAGTCTTTCCTATTTGTTCTAATCCATCTAGGTATGGTTAATTTTTCTAATGCAGTTAAGCTTTTCCTGTAAGTTACCCATTGATTCTAGAGATCATCTGAAATTTCCTCATCCCAAGTTAATCCTTCTTCCCATAATTTTTGCATCATTATTTTTGCCGAAATTGTTGTGGGAGCTACCCACCCTAAGGGATCAAACAAGCTTGCTACATCAGACAACAGTTTCCGTTTGGTTACTGGACTTGTTAGGAGTTCTAGTTTTATTTTGAATCTAAAGCAATCTTCTGTCGGGTGCCAGTGAATACCCAATGTTTTCACTATAGGTTCTACATCTATTTTTCTAGGAATATTTAGCTCTCTCGCTTCTACAGGAATGTTTTCTACTATTTTCACTTAATTGGATGTCCACTTTCTTAATTCAAATTTCGCTGAATATCATTCTGTAATTTTAGGGCTTCATCAATGCTGTCAGCACCCGACATTAAATCGTCTACATAAAAATCTCGCTGGATTACTGATGAGGCTCGAGGATATTTATTTTCATTTTCAAGTCCCAATTGATGCAGGGTCCTTACGGCGAGATATGGTGCTGAAGACGTACCGAAAGTGACCGTGCATAGCTTATAATCCTTAATTTCCTCGTCTGGATTGAACCTCCACAGTATTCTTTGATATTCCGCATCCTCGGTTGACACTCTAATTTGGCGATACATTTTTGTAATGTCAGCCGTAAATGCGATGCGATGAGTTCGCCAGCGCATTAGAATTTGGAAAAGTTCTTGCTGGATGGTTGGACCTACTAACAGCTCATCGTTTAACGAATACCCAGTAGATGTTTGGCACGAAGCGTCAAACACCACCCTTAACTTTGTTGTGCTGCTATCTTCCTTCAGAACGCAGTGATGAGGAAGATAGCAACAAGAGAATGAAGTCGTATTTTCATCGTTTCGGAATCGATGCTCATTTTCATGTGTGGTTACTTGTGCCATATGATCCAAGTCTAGGTACTCCTTAATACATTTGGAATATTCTTCTTTTAATTTTGGATTTCGTTTTAGCTTATTTTCCAAATGAGTAAACCGTTTGAGAGCTATATCTCGAGATTTACCTAAACGTTGAGGAATACCGGACAAACTTTTAAAGAGTAATTTTACAACATATCTTTTGTCTTCTTGTTGTTTAATATTATTTATGAAAAGTTCTTTACATCTTTGTTCATCTGTAGTTACGCGTCTAGTAGGGTGAAGCTCTTCTATTTCCCAAAATTTTTTTAAGAGCTTCATCTACATCGGAGTAAGCGTGGAGTGTTGTTATTTGTATTTCGGGACTAGAAACCATTAACACGGGTCCAGAAAGGATCCACCCTAATGCTGTCTGTTGTGCTATTGGGTTTCCTTCGGGTCCTTTCCTCACACCATTCTGCAAGATACTTGCATAAATGTCTGCTCCGAGCAGTAAATCTATTTTTCCTGCCTTCCAAAAATCAGGATCGGCTAAATTTAAATCTTTTATGTGAGGTAAATTCGGCGTTTTTATTGTGTAAGGCGGTAAAAAGTTTGTAATAGTTTGCAAAATTAGAGCATTAGCTCTAAAAGGTAGATGTTGCCCAGTTCGGGCTTGTATTATTAACTCCACCTTCCCCTTTGAGCTTATTGGCTTGCTCTTGTTCAAGCCAGTGATTTGAGAATGTACAGATTGCCTTTTCAGCTTGAGTAATTGAGTTGCAGCTTCAGTTATGAATGAAACTTGTGAGCCTTCATCTATCAAGGCTCTCATCTCGTACCAATCTCCTAGGGCTGATTTCACCCGAACAATTGCTGTCGCGAGGAGTATACACTTAGATGGCTCGTTCAATGCATGATGAGCCTGTAGCCCTGAACTCGATGGCCTATTGGAGTTTTGGTGATTCACCTGAGGATCAATTACAGGTTGGTTTACATGTGAATCTGAAGACAGATTTAGTCTTGTGGATTCGTTTGGAGATTTTTTAAAAATATGTAGCAGTGTGTGGTGTCTTTGACCACATACATAGCAGCGACTACGACTTGTGCATTTAGTCGTCTTGTGTTTACTGCTTAGCTTAGACAGTTGATGCACCACCCCTTCGATTTTGCAAATTCAAATCTCTCAGAAGGGTCTTTCTGCAGAAGGGCAGGGCATTGTCGAATTGAATGATTTTGTGAGCATAGAGAGCATAGAACAGCATCGGCTACATGAAATGCATTTGTAGCGTTTCGTCTGGTAGTAGTTGAAAACATTTGTAGCGTTTCGCCTGGCAGTAGTTGATTTACCTGAGATTTCTTTCGGAGCAAGTTTCTGCTTCGTACAAGAAATCATCTCAAGAGTTTGAAATCTATTTTCGATGAATTTTTTCATCATTTTGAAGGATGGGAGATCTTCTGAAGCAGAGATGCTCTGCTCCCATAATTGGAGTGTTTCACTGGGAAGCCTCTGAGTCAAGATGTAGACTACGATGGGGTCCCAATGTTCGACTTGTAACCCTAAGTTTCTAAGGGAGTGTAGACATTCTGCGGTTGTGTCGAGGTGCCTTTTGAGAGCTTGAGAATTCTCGGTACTGACTGCCGATTGATTCAACATTAATTTTAACTGTGTGGTTATAAGCATTCTTTTATTATTGTACCGTTCGAGTAATATTTCCCAAGCCGTTTTGTAATTGGCATCGGTTATACTAAATTGTCGGAACAGTTGTTCCGCTTCACCGGTTAAGTTTCCCTTTAAATAATGTAATTTTTGCACATCCGAAAGAGAACTATTTTTATGCACTAAGGAAATGAATAAATCATGAAACGGTGTCCATAACAGATAATCCCCGTTAAATTTCGGGATTTCTATTCGCGGCAACTTAATATCGGTTTTTGTGCCGATAACGGCATCATTTCGAACGTTATTAGTTTCAGGCTTTTGAGAAAATTCAGCCGTTAGCTCGTAGAAAAGATCTTCAACTTGTGAAAAAACGTTTTCGGAAAAGTAAGCTTCTTCTGCCCTATCTTCCTCTGGCGTTAATTGGATGATTTGTCGGTTATTCTTTCGAAATGTAATCCAAATTTCTTCTATGTCTTTTAATCGTTTTGCGAAATAACCCTGATTTTGTCGACTTTTGCTCGTTTTTTTATGATTTCGTTGTGCAGTTAACATCTCCATCTTCAACGCCTCTTGTTCCTTTACTAAATTTTCAACATTTGCCATTTTTGAAGTATTTTAAACTTTCGCCCGCACGTTATCTATTACAAGAATAACCAAACAGCTTACCTGATCAGTCCAATTAATTCAACCTTTCACAAAAGCACTGCCGGAAATTGAATAAATATTCTTTAAACCAGTTGGTTTTTAATCAAAGAAAAGTCCGGAAAATCCGGCTCTCGAGGACCAATTTTGTCGCGGAAGACAAAGAAATTTGTTAATTTTTGAATATTTATTCACTAACAAAGATAAAACTAAATTTAAATCTTAAATAAAAACTAAATTAAAGAAAATTATATAATTCAAAATTAAACTTAAAGGGAACTCAAATAATAAAGAAAAACTAAATAAACGATATAAAAAGAATTAGTTAAAATTAAGCAAAATTGAAAACGAATTATATTTTAAAGTCACTCCTGCCTCACTCGCCACTTCACGCAGAAAGATTCTGTGATTTTGATTTTCTTCTATCTTGTCAGCAAAGGGCGTGGCTAACATTTTATGCCAACCGTAGTTTTTTGAAAATCCGCACATTAGCGGAGTTCGTTGACCCGAGGAACTCATCAACCACTTTTAATGAACAATTTCATCTGATATTGACATGAAGAGAAGTTTCATATTCTCTGTGACCGAGAAGAGATCCTTAGTTTTCGGACCAGAGTCACTCAATCTGTTTTCGTTCAGATTTTCGGAATGTCAATAGCAGGTGGGTGAGTGACAACTCAGTTGTCATAAAGTGAACTTGGCGTGGGATATTGTTTTCAACTTGCTATAAGTAATCTTCTGTTTTTTTGTTATTATTGTTGTGAATTCCTTTATTTTAGGCGGAATTAGAAAAAAAGGCAAACCGCGGCGGAGAGTGAGTGAGGAGTAACTTTTTCCATTGGATAAGTATTCGATATTATTTTTGTATTTATAAGCCGGCGTTTTTTGTGTACTCATTTTTTTTTTGTTTTCCAGGATCTTCAACATAGTTAACATTAATTGTTGAGATTTTAATAAGATTATTCATGGGCGAAAAAGAGAGATGTAAAACTTGATAAGTGCCTGAGACTTATGATCAGATTTCAGGTTGAAGTACTGTGGGACAAAAGTTTTAATTTTTAGTAAAAATTTAGTTAGAGAAATTCCGAAAATCCTGCCAGTCTCACCAAGGAATTCCTCAATTCCCTCCCTAGAGACCTCAACAGGATTCACAAGATTGTTCTTAAGAACAGAGGCATAAGATTTACCAGGAGTAAAGTTGGAAAAAGCAGTGTTAGTAATGGCATCTCTAGTGGAGTTCTTAAAAGCAATGACATTTTGTTTTTTTTTAAATTTTATTTGATTTAAATTTTGTGTAGTATGGACACTCGCTGTAATTGGCCGGGTGCTTCCCCCCGCAGTTAGCACACTTAGGCTTAACATCCTCCGACTCACCCTTACGTGGACACTTATTCCCGCAGGCACTTCCGCATCTAACACATCTCTCATTAAAAGCACAGTTGGCGCTGACATGACCATATCTCTGGCATCGATAGCACTGGATATGTTCCCTGAAACTTTATTTTTTCAAAAAATACCCTATGTCCCAAAATTCCTGTAATAGATTTCAGTTGTCTGACATCCTCGCCCGGCTCCAACACAACTTTAAAAATATCAAGCTTTCTTCGCCCCTCTTTAGAAGCTCTGGTCTCAAACCGCTCAATCTTTTCAACATTCAGCAAAGGTGACTTAGCCCTGATTTCAGAAAGTATTTCATCAGATTCGAATCCTTCCGTCATTCCCCTGAGGAGTCTAACCTCAGGACGCAAACCTTTTGGGGTAAACGAAAAGCCCCCTGTTCTCCCTGGCTTTTTAACCAATCCCAAAATTAACTCATGGGCCTTCAAGTTGTCGACGAAAATCTTGAAAACATTTTTTCTAATGCTAATAATTTTATAATCAAAAATGTGATCCTCTTCCCTGCATACTTGCAATGGAATTTTCGGGATTAAGTTAAATAAAAAAATAGGAGGAAGCCAAATTTTTTTCTTCGACTGTACCTGCGAGCCGCCCGCCCGGCCATTGCTGGTTTCACCGTTAAGTCCTCGAGTCCCTGCATGTGTAGAGTTGACGTCACGTGTTTCTGCAAATGCTGCGTTGTCCCTCCGATTCCATCCAAGAGAAGAGCTGCCTGCTCCATGTGAGTTAGGCCTGACCAGCCGATGCCAGCCAGGACCGCCAGCCATAGCATCATTGCGCCCATCAGCCCCCTCATCCAGGCTCCACTTGCTAAGCAAAACACCAAACCTGTTGTTACTTGTTACACTAACAGGGTCAACAACAATTTTTTTTTTAAAGTACCTGGCCCACGTGTTCGGTGAGGAGTACTGTTAATACTGTTAATTTCATAATTAGCTGCCACCTCAATGGCCCGGCCCCATCACAAGAGTCCGTCGCATCACCTTCTAGTACTCCCTGCATTATATCTCAATTCAACATAGATGAGCCCCCAGGCCCCCTAGGGCGCTTTGACGAAGGTGAAACGTTCGGAGAACGTTTCTCAGGCTCCATTTCTCTTTTATGGGACTCCGTGTCCTCTGAATTACTTTTTATTTTATCCGTCAAATTTATTGGGGATTAAGGGCAAAAGCCCCCCGAACGCACAACAGTCCAGCCAGAAAGGCTGTAGCTAACAACTATCAACAATTATTGTTTTATATTCTTTGTTATTTTTGTGAAACTCTACCACAAACCTGGTGCAATCAACGAGCGGAGTGCGACCGTCCCACCACGTGGTCGTGGAGTCCACGCAATAAACCAGCTATTCCTCTCTATTTCCACTTTACCAAAAGAAAAGCGTCCAGAAAGAAAAATTCGCCACGAATCAATTAAATAAGTCAGCTATTCACTAAATAGTCGAATATACAATTCCTCTTCCAGAAATTTTTATTTCACAAAAAGATGGCCGCCCGGCAGAACTTAGAGCACCAGCAGAACTTAGAGCACCGAACTCAGAGAACATCCACTCACCACCAAGTCTCAACATCAACTCGCACCCAAACGTATACACATGCACTCCCCTACGTACAACACACGCTCCCACGTACATACTCACATACTCACACACACATAAAGGGATCAGACATCCAACACGCCCACGGCATTGATTCTGGGTTAATAATGGTTTACACTAACCCCTTACATGATTTTTTCAGATTTTTATAGCAATATGTGTTCAAGTTTCCGGAACTGAGTCTTGTTGAGTTTAACTTTTTTTCTCTCAATTTTACCTCTTAGTGACTTTGTGGGATTTAGAGGATATGGCATTAAGACTCGGCGACGCCGGCGATTTCTTCCAGATTTGTTTAACCATTTCTTCTCGGTTTGACATTGAAATGACATTATAAATTGAGTTTCCGGACCTAGGTCCTATGGGGACTTTTAATCAGAACTTCGTGAACTATCGATTCCGTGCATAAATAGGTCAATTGACCGAACTTTTTTTTCTATTGGTTTTGTGTGGGGTCCTTCAGAGAACTAATGGTGCATCATTTAGAATCGTCAATTGAACCTCGGGTCACCAAGTTCTTCTTGAATATGGTGTAAGAAGACATCCATCCTCGTTTATTTTGAATTTGCAAACCAAACAACGAAAAATTAACGTCGCGATATTTCCGAGGTCATTCTGAAAATACGAAAAACATGTATGAGTATCACAAAGTTTCGCAAACAAATTATCATGTTTCATAAAGACTAATAGTTGCTCTGCCATACTGATATAACATATGATCGGAATAATGCGGAATAAAAAACTAAACCTCCAGTGCAATTTGTCATAATCATATTTTGTTACTAAAAACAAAGCTGATCTATAGCAACACAAAATCACCACTAACGTACAGAAATACAGCGCATTGATCGAGCAAACTCAGCCAAATGAAACGACCGCGGAGTGCACATGTTGGGATAATACAGATAGGCGGCCGTTCCAGCCCTTCTCAATCTTTGGTTCGGCGCGATTTCTTAGAAAGGAGTTTGATTCAGTGCAGTACAACTTACCTACTGCCAATTCACCTCATTTTTAAACGTATTTAGACAAGTAGTAAAAATTGGTTTTGTCCAGCTAGATCTTTAAAATACCACATTGTGCGGCGGTTAAAAAGTGGTACAGCCGCTTCAATAATGGAGGTTTTGATGATTCGATGAGGAGCACCGTTGAGGCGATCACAAATCTGGACCCGAAACTGACAAGCGTCAAGAGATGGAAGCGTTTAGCGAATCAAGGTCTTGGTCGTTAACCTCGCTGTCAACCAAGACTTATATACCTAAAACCATCTTGTTATGCATTAATTAAAAAAAACAATGCCAAGTGAGTTCCGTATGAATTAACTGAAGATCAAAAAAATGTGTGACCTGACTTTGCAAAAGTAAAGTTAGTTATAATCAATAAGCGAGCCGTCAAAAAAATATAACTTCCATTCTTTTATCTAAATTTGTTTGTGGGCAGGTTTAATCTGACCGACCTAATTGTAATTGAGGTAATTGAACGTTTAGTTGCAAAGTAATTGTACAACTTAAAGTAATTTTTCACGAATTTATCAGCTTCACACATTTTTAAAGAAACAACGAATTACGCTAAACTATAAGAATTTGTCTTTGATTTAATATTCCGTTTTTAACAAGTCTTCCGTTTCGACTATAGGAGGTCGAAGCCACAGATTTTTTATTATTTTTGCAATCGGTTTTTTAGAATAATAATGTTGGGTTTGATTAAGATACGTCTAAACATTTGTGACTTTACAAATCCCGACCGGTTGCCAGAAACAGTTCTTTTTCCACCTGTGCACAATTTCAACCCACACAAATAAGCCACGTGAGCTAGAAAAGTTTGTTCAGGACACTCCAAGGAATCGGTTGGTATAGCGTTTCCTACGTTGAATCGGGACATCCTGTATATACAAAAAGTAGTCATGCTCATCTAAATGAAATTACTAATTTTCAACCTACTAATGTGTTTAGTTGATTTCTTTAAATCAGTTTGAACAATTGTTCTTCTTAGTTACGTATCCACTATTTAAAGGCATATCAACAAAAGTGTTACATGCAGCGTGTCCCGTTTTAAAACCCGCACCTGAATATCTCGAAAACTACACGTCCTAGGAAAAAGTGTTTCAGGTACACGTTGTAAAGGAAAGAAGGTCACAACTTATAGTGACCTTGAGCTTGACCTTAAGTTCAACATTCAAGGTCATTTCAATGTCCACTAGATTTATTTACATGAGAGGACTCTACTTTCTCGCCGGAGATGGAAAGAGCAGGGAATTCTAGATCCAGATATGTCCTTGAATAGACCCCTTTGATCTTGGCGGTCCTTCCTAAGGTCAAACTACAAAAACAGCGCTATCGCTGAATTGCTACAAAGCTTGAAGGGGTAAGGGAAATTTAAAATGCTTAGGGTTTTCCCCAGACAGCCGCTGGTGACAAGGTTTAGTGCCATTTTCTCAATGACACCCCTATTTTTGACGCCGGAAACTAAAAGACCGAAAACTGTTACACTCAAACCCCCAAATTTTACATTTGAACCCCTCCTTGACCTTGGTAGTCCTCCACAGGGTCGAACAACAAAAATTCAAAAACTATCGCTGAATATACCTCTATTTTTCTGAAGATCTTGAAGCCTTAAGGGAAAACTAAAGTAAGACATGACCTTGAGTTATGCCTTGCCCATGACATTCAAGGAAATGAAGAGATCGAAAGATGTTACGATATATTGTTTTTAGGGTTCCGTAGCCAAATGGTAAAAAACGGAACCCTTATGGATTCGTCATGTCTGTCTGTCTGTCCGTCCGTATGTCACAGCCACTTTTTTCCGAAACTATACTGTTGAAACTTGGTAAGTAGATGTATTCTGTGAACCGTATTAAGATTTTCACAAAAAAATAGAAAAAAAAAAAAAACAATAAATTTTGGGGGTTCCCCATACTTAGAACTGAAACTCAAAAATTTTTTTTCATCAAACCCATACGTGTGAGGTTTTTAATATCATTTTTTTCTAAACTGAATAGTTTGCGCGAGAGACACTTCCAAAGTGGTAAAATGTGTGTTCCCCCCCCTGTAACTTCTAAAATAAGAGAATGATAAAACTAAAAAAAATATATGATGTACATTACCATGCAAACTTCCACCGAAAATTGGTTTGAACGAGATCTAGTGCGTAGTTTTTTTTAATACGTCATAAATCGTAAACCGCAATTTACCTTTCGTTCAATCAACTCAAATATAAAAATAAAAATAAAAACATTTAATTTCATAAACATAACCGTGAACCATTATTTTCTAATAATAACAGGAACTTTTATATTATGTTACTTGCTGCTACGGAACCCTTCATGGGCGAGTCCGACTCGCACTTGGCCGCTTTTTTTAGTCACTAAATAGTAGAAGACTAACCTAAATCAATTCCGCTTTCAGCCCACATAAGGACTTAAGACTATTCGCAACGAATGGTTGATTAAAATCAATTAAATTGTTATACCAATTCACTGCTATGCGTCAAATTACCTAAATAATTTGTCTAAAATGTTCACATTTTGACATTTTGACTATTAGCATTAGTTTAATTAGCAATGAAATTAAAAAAAAAAAAAAAGTTTTAACGATCATCCAATTTAAAGTAAATGTTTAGTTACAGTTTGGAAACTTTTTAATGTATGCAGAATATCAAATTGACTTTTAAACAATTTTCCTAAAAATTAATCATATATTTGGATCAGATAAAATACAAAATTCTTATTTCTGTGTAATAAAACAATAAACGTGTTAAAATAGTGTTTAATGTAATTAGCAGATAAAGTTTTACATTGGGAGGACTACCATCATTTTCAAGAATTATTAAACACTTTATTGGATGGCAGTTCAGTACGTCTTTAAAATTTCTTACCTATTTTTTTTATTATACGTATATATTGCAGTACATGCACTCCACTCAAACTGACACGGTTTTATTTGCTTAACATCAAACCTGACTTTAATTTAAATTTACAGGAAGAATTCAAATTTCAAATATCAATTATTAAATTAATTACTAATTCTACCAATAAAGATTTAATAAACATAATTTGATTTTAAACCATTTTATCATTAGATTTATTACAAACGTCCACGACAATTTCAGGGGCATCCTCAGCAGCACGTTCAAGTTCTTTTCTTTTCCTTTGGCGCATCTTTAAATTTGTAATCAATCGCACAGAACAGAAATAAACCAGTTCAATTATACTGAGAAAAGAAACTCCCATGAATAAACCCAAAAGACCACCACAGTTAGCAAGGAAATCAGTAGTACCATACAATTCCGACCGTTTTGAAGTCAGAAATTGTGCCTCTTTAAAAAATATGGACAACCTCGACATTTGCGAACTATAAAGAAATGAAGTTATATAAAACTGAACACAGAAGAATATGGTGGTAATTAACTCAGGATTTTTTTCAAAGTAATCGGCTTCCCTGAAGGCTTTAAATAAAGCAACGTGGTCAAAATCAGCTTGTGATATTTCGGCATTATACACCACTGAGGTACAAGCTGGTAGGCAATTACAGTCCGTTTCTCCTCTAAGATTAAATCCAGATGATTTTAACCCTTGCTCAAACTCTTTTTGCAACAACTCGTCGCCGGCATCCTCAAGGCACCCAATAGCGAAAGCTCCGCATACGGGTGTGTCCACTGTTCCTGTAAGATGCACCTATTAACACCATTTTACATTATTATCTACAGTAGACTGAGAACTTGGCATGGCAAAATGAACACATCCACACTTCTGTAGAGTGAAATTGGCCAAACATTCAAGCTCACAATTCGCTTGGGTATATAATTTGAAGTAACGAAGGTATCGTTCCTTTTGGAAAAAACACTGTCGTCTGAAAATAACAAAAAAAAAAAAAATTAGTTTAGCTAGTATTACATATAAGATAACATGTAAAGTAAAAAAATAATGACGATATCAGTTTACAGGAGTGTGTCAGTAACTAACGTGCTAAATGAGTTGTACTGTTCTCGCAATTCTACAATTCAAGAAAAAAAAAACTTTTTTACAAAAGAAAAAAAACCAATATACAATATTTTAACGAAAAAAAAACTGACTTAAAAAACATACCACACAAAAATCTATTGAAAAAATCAGTATAAACAACAAATAATGTTTCTCAACACTATAAATCAATATATTGTAATTATTAAACTATTCAATTATTTTGAATGTTCAATATCGTATCATTATTATCACCAGTGACTCTAAATTATTATGATTTCTTTGTGAACAATTATTCTTTTAACTAGGTAGACCGATCGCACATATATATATTGTATATATATACATATATATGTATATTGTATATATACATTAGGGTGCTTTTTATTCGCGACTACTTTTTTTTCTTTTCAGTCCTATCTAGAAATTTTGTGGGAAATACCTAAACAAAAATTCCCTGAAAATTGGAGCCTTTAATAATTAAAATAAAATTCGAAACTCTACAGCTCAGAGACATTTTATGGTATAATCTTGTTCAATGATAGCGTTTCTTCAGAATTGAATACTCTACAAAACTGTCCATTGCGCCGTAACCCTAACTCCTACCAGCGAGGTAGTATGGGTCACTAACCCAATTTTTTCATGAAATTCTCATTTTTTTGCTCCTATCTTGTAAATAACAAGAGCTACAGAAAAATGAAAATGACAGACTTGTAGGAAATTAAATTTCCTCCAAAAAGTTCTAGAACACTAAATCGCTAACATCGCTATTTCTTGAGATATTGAGCTTTGTAGTTGGGGTAGTGTTTCTACAATTTAGCTCAATAATCCATGAAAATTCCACACTACCTCAACTTCAAAGCCCACTATCTCAAGAAATATCGATGTTAGCAATTTGATGTTCTAGAACCTTTTGTAAGAAATTGAATTTCCTACTAGTTTGCCGTTTACATTTTTTCTGTAGCTCTTGTTATTTACGAAGGCAACAAAGCGAGAATTTCATGGAAACATTGGGGTTAGTGACCCGTACTACCTCGCTGGTGGGAGTTAGGGTTACACCGCAATGGACACTTTTGTAGAACATTCAATTCTGAAGAAATCCTACCATTGACCAAGATTATACCATAAAATGCCTCTGAGCTGTAGAGTTTTGAAGAAAAATAATCAAAGTTTACGTGTATTTTATATGGGAAATCTTTATACGCCTTGGTCTAGTACTTAATATTAATATTAAGGGCTCCAATTTTCAGGGATTTTTTGTTTAGGTATTTGCCACAAAATTTCGAGGTGGGACTGAAAAAACAAAATTAGTCGCGAAAAAAAAGCACCCTAATACACATATATATATATTAGAGTGCTTTTTTTTTCGCGACTATTTTTTTTTTCAGTCCCACCTCGAAATTTTCTGGCTAATATCTAAACAAACATTCCCTGAAAATTGGAGCCCTTAAAAATAATATTTAGTACTAGACCAAGACGCATAAAGATTTCCCATATAAAATACACGTGAATTTTGATTATTTTTCTTCAAATCTCTACAACTCAGAGGCATTTTATGGCACAATCTTGGGCAATGGTAGGGATAGTACGGGTCACTAACCCCAATTTTTCCATGAAATTCTCGCTTTTTACCCCTATCTCGTAAACAACAAGAGGTACAGAAAAAGTGAATATGACAAACTTGTAGGAAATTCAATTTCCTCCAAAAAGTTCTTGAACGCCAAATCGGTAACGTCGATATTTCTTGAGATATTGGGCTTTGAAGTTGAAGTAGTGTTTCTACAATTTAGCTCAATAATCCATGACAATTCCACACTACCAGGAGACAAGTAGGAAAAAAAAGCACTTGAAAAGCCCTCCTGAAGCGCTTTTTAGAAGCACCAAAGGGCTTACGCTCCGTAAGAAGTTTCATTTTATTTTACCATTGCGTGTCATTAGACGTAAGCACTTTTTTTTTGCTTTTAAGGGGCACCACTAGTGTGATCGCCTGAAAAAGGGTGATTTTTAGGAATTTTTTGTAAAGACAACAATTTCATGGAATGTTTTGTGGCGACGGCAGTAGGCGTGTTATTTTGAAATTAAAAAAAAAGGAAACGTAGAGAATTAGGGCTTTGGATTTTAAAATTTAGTTTTTGTTTAGTTGTGTCTGAGAATCAGTAATTAAAACATCATTTGTAAATTAAAATATATAAAAATAAAGTTTTTGATTTGTGGTGGTTGTTTACGATTAAATAGTCTCCACGTGGCGATAAGCTTTAATATTGTTTGTCTCTACTTAAATTGTCATGTTGTGATAAGCTTCGATAAAGTGGTGAATATATCAAATTTTTTAATCCAATTCGTGTTATGTGTATTTGATTTTGGGTATAATAAAGTATGGAAATATAAAAGTAAATGTAGATTTTTGTATAGAGAAGCCCCCTAAACTGTTGACCCCGACTGCGAACAGCAGCACCTCAACAAAGAACATTTTCAATCTCATTTTGTCTTTCTCATTATTGGATGTTAGTAGCAGTTGCGACAATTGCCCTGGATCCGTGTACAGACGCTCAGTAACAACAATAAAAACATCTGTAATGTCTCCCTCAGACACTCAACAAAATAGTACAGATTCAACTCGGGTACCTTCGGAACCCAGAAGTTTCGTGGTATCAAGAAGGCACAGTTTAGCCCCAATTGGCCGTCCTAAATCGACGTGCTTTCAAGGAGACGTCAGAATTCCTCGTTTTCCAAAGCATCGTTCTTTTGAATTTTCGATGCATTAAATTCAATATTTGCTTAACCGTCCGGTCAATGACCGGGTACCCGGGTATCCATTTCAGTTTCGCAGGTAGAATTTATTAACTTTTTCTCAAAATAATTTTAAGACCGTCCGGATCCCCAACATTTAAGTAGTTTGATACCCAATTTTCGTAAAAGTTTTTTATAATTAATTATTTAATAATAGTTATTAACTATCAAACTTTATACCCCCTTCGTTCAATAACCGGGCACCCGGGTACCCACTACAGTTATTATGTATAAATAGCGGGTTTATGCACACTAAAGAGACTGTTTATTAAAGTATTGAGGTAATTTGACTTTTAAATAAATAATAAACAATGTCGTTTGTAATTTCTTTTATTTAAACAATTCTTATTACAAACAATAGCAAAGATAGTAGGTAAGAAAAACGTAATTCTGTTTATATTTATTTTAGTAAGAATTTTTTGTTCCCAATTATTTTTATATTTATATTGTTTAATTTTTATAATAATGCAATGCCACACAAGAATAAAAGTACATTTAATTATTTCGCACAGTCCTTACATGTCGTGGTTGTAATACAATGTTCATCACAAATAGGATTTTTACACACCGAACATATTTTCCTAGTTTTACGACGTTTTTTAAATTCACTTTGAAGACAAGTATAGCATACACCAGTAATCCTTTTCCTTCCGGTTGAATCGAGCTGTGTCTGGGGTGTTGATGATCCAGATGTTGTTGGCTGCGCATATGGATTGATAGCTCGACCAAGAAAAGATTCAACCGCCACTTTTGTTGTGAAATGCCTCATGATTTGTGCATTCTGCGAACGACTTTCAATGAATGTAGTACACAGTTCTCTGCCCAATTGCCGATAAAATAATCGCCGTTCATACGACTTTTTAGCAAGCATTTTATTATTCTCATAATACAGAATATATGCTGCAAAGCAGTCGACATCGAGGATATTATAGACAAATGCTAGAGGCCATCTTTGAGTAGATCTTTTTGTAGTATATCTACCAAGCATTTTATCCATTGTGTCCACTCCAGCTTTTGACCAGTTATAAAACTCAATAATTTTGGGTTTTTTCTTTGCACTATCACTAACTTTTGCTTCATGATGCATTGATGATAGCATAATTACTGCCTTTTTTTGGCACATAACTGCACATGGTTACTTTCTCATAATATAAAATCATTTACTCGAAAATAAAACAAGTAAATCTCTCCTTACCGTTGAAAACTCGATGAATCATCCATCGTATTTATTTTCAATACTATTATTTATTAATAATATAAATTTTACACTTTCACTGTAAATTTATTTTATTTTTCCTTGCACTTATTTCAATTTGAACCTTCACTCTGTCCTGCCTAACTCAAGAGTGAGATATTTCTGTCCTGACACAGTACCTGCGCGACTACCTACTTTTATTGCAGTGCAACCCTTCCGTGCCTCAAAGGAACCCGAGAGATAGGATATTGGCGCACATGCTTTACTACCCTTTGTCTCATCCCAAAGCGCAACACACTAAGCTAAAATAGGCTCCTTGTTTGATCGTTTCGCCTGTTCTCGGACTCGCTAAATTCTTAAAATAATGAAATATTATTACTTTACCTCATCGTGTAACAATTGAGTCCTATTCTTCTATTGTTCGGGGTGAAGGGGCAGGGCATCCCAAATACTAGAATATTAGAGGAACAATAGGGTCTCCCTATTACCATAGTTATTTCACATGCACACAGTCTACTAATAACTTTTCTACCTGACACACTATACGTGGGTACCCGGGTACCCGGTTATTGAACGAAAGGTGAAAATTTGGTCATTGACCGGACGGTTAAGGGGGTAGTCCAGTGAAAACGACTGTTTTTTCAACGATTTTTTTTTCATATTAGAAGTAAATTTTTATTAAAAAACTTTTTGACATATGATAGTACAACTATTCAAATACACAACAAAAAAAATTTTTTTTTGTTTTCGATGAGTCATCCCATCCCGACAAAATGGCCGCTCAAAAAAAAAAAATTTTTGTTGGCGGACGTCGAATCTCTGCAACGGTTCATTTGAAACAAAAAATTCAAACGAGGTTTTAATCTGGAGAACATTAGCTATCGTCGGAACTAGAATTATTAATTTTCAATAAAAAATAACAAAATGGCGGCATTTCGAATTTTTCGGGTGTTTTTCGGGTGCTTAATTTGTTTATAACTTTGTAAATAAACAATGGATTTTAATAATTCTAGTTCCAACGATAGATACACAATCAAGAAATATACAGCTAAATTTTTAGATCAATCGGAGCAAAAGACTCTGAGATCTGACGTCCGGCGAGTCAAAACATGCTGTTTTCAGAAAAACGCGTTTAAAGTTTTTTATGCGGAAAAAAGCTAAAAAAATTAATTTTACCTTAGTCAGCGATGCCTGCTCCATACATAACGCGATGCCTCCTCCATACATAACTTACCTTAAATACAAAGCAGAAGAACCTAGTAATCAACAAGCCAACGATCTTTTTTTTCAGTTATACATGTAAGCCGCATACTTTGTGAATAGCTTGCTTACATCAAGTCCGACAACTTTTTCCTCTTCGACTTTTTTTGGAAATGGCACGCATGCGCGCAGACGACTCGCAAACATGTCGATCTGACGTAGCCATGTTTCCTGATACATGTAAATCTAATTTTACGAATACTTGTAGATTTTTATGTCTAAATCACGATAATCAACTTGTCCGACAAAAATAATGGCAAATTTGGGGAGTCCGACACCCCCAAAATGTCGATCTGACGAGGTTATGTTTCCTGATACATGTAAATCTAAATTTACGAATACTCGTAGATTTTTATGTCTAAATCACGATAATCAACTTGTCCGACAAAAATAATGGCAAATTCGGGGAGTCCGACACCCCCAAAATGTCGATCTGACGAGGTTATGTTTCCTGATACATGTATGTGGAATTGTCATGGATTATTGAGCTAAATTGTAGAAACACTACCTCAACTTCAAAACCCAATATCTCAAGAAATGTTGATGTTAGCGATTTGGTGTTCAAGAACTTTTTGGAGGAAATTGAATTTGCTACAAGTTTGTCATATTCACTTTTTCTAAAACTCTTGTTGTTTACGAGATAGGGGCAAAAAGCGAGAATTTCATGGAAAAATTGGGGTTAATGACCCGTACTACCTCGCTGGTGGGAGTTAGGGTTACACCGCAATGGACACTTTTATAGAGCATTCAATTCTGAATAAACCCTACCATTGCCCAAGATTGTGCCATAAAATGCCTCTGAGTTGTAGAGATTTGAAGAAAAATAATCAAAGTTCACGTGTATTTTATATGGGAAATCTTTATGCGACTTGGTCTAGTATTAAATATTATTTTTAAGGGCTCCAATTTTCAGGGAATGTTTGTTTAGGTATTAGCCACAAAATTTCGAGGTGGGACTGAAAAAAAAAAATTGTCGCGAAAAAAAAGCACCCTAATATACATAGTTATGTGACCTGGTTGAAAGTTGGACTGGAAAAGTCTAAAGTTGACGCATTCGAAAGGACCGTGACTCTGGTATATTGACGGTAATGTAAGGCTGCATTTATACAACACTCCTCTCCCTTTTACGCTCTGCTCGTACATTTCATACTTATATTTATAATAATATTTATGCATTCATAGAAATCTTGAAAATATGAAACAAATCAATTATAAGATTTAATGCGATTATAAAATTGGTTAAATACTATTTAAATGAACAGTATAAATTTTTTAAGGGTCTAGATTATGTTGTTTTCGCGTATTTTCGTTTAGTATATAGTAGGTTTTCTACTTGAGGGTAATTGTTTGGTAAGTTTCGATTGTTCATTAATTTGTGATTGCATTAGTTGATGCGTTCGAGTACTAACAAGGTGGTAGGCAGGATTTTCTGATTTGTTATAGTCAATTTCGTATCAGCAAGCACTTATTTATTCTGGAATTTCCGCGAGAATCCACTTGAAATGGCTTTGCTTTGCTTTGTTATTAACATAGACTATGTTCTCTCCCTAGTGAAAGGTAGGCACGCTATTTACATTACATTACGTTAGTTTTGGTCATCTCAACACTTAAATTTAGCGGTATTTGTGTTATTGTCGAATTCATTTGTATTTCTTCTTTGTACTTATCTGGAGTTTAATAAGTCTAATGGTACTTTAGATTTACTTCTAACGATTAATTCTACAGGTGATTTACCAGCGGTGATTGTTGAAGTATTTCGTAAAGTAAAAATAAACTGAGAAAATTTATCACTAATCGATATTTAGAGTAAATCGGAACCTTGCAAACATTTTTCTCTATTATGGTTTCTGCATACTCTGCATTTTCTGTATATTCATGCAAGCGTCTACGACTATCCAAAACTCGACTGTCTGAAATTATAAACGGGCCAGGGTTTTTCTAAATTCTAATAAATGTTGATCAGATCAGAAACCTTCACATGGTAAGGTTAGGCATCTGTCAACAACTACTCATCATTATATTTCTGATTTTTTTTTTTATCGGCGTCATATATATTTTTGTACACGAAAATGTCAAAAAGTTATCCTAATAAGCGTTATTTACGGCAATTTTTGCTTTTTGTCTTCAATTTGAAAAAATTTGTGGTTGAGTCGCGTCGAATGATTATAGAAACTTATTGTGAGGCTTCTATGAGTTAAAGAACGTATCGCGAATGGTTTCAACACTACGAATGTTGTGATTTCGGCGTGGAAGACAATGCGTGTCCTGGACAATTTGGAGGCATTACTTTTTTTTTTTTACTAATCTTTGTACTTCAAGTCAAAATTTGTTCAACATCTTACCTGCTAGGAGCATAATGTTTTAGTCCATCGGAGGTGGTAATTATGTTTGGCTTAATAGATATTAAAACCTCTGTGTTGAAAGGGATCCGAAAGTATTGTTTTGATACTTGCGCCACTTCACCTGGTGTGTGCAATAATATCTAGAAAGAGATACACAAAATTGATTAACATTTGCACATTTCAATTCTATTTAATTTATTCATGTTTCGGTAAGTAAAATTGATTTCTTTACTTGAATTATGGATAATGAAATTATAAAAAAAAATAAACTTTATGGAAGTTCGATCATTAATTTCCTTATATACTAGGTCAATTAAATAAAGTGGTAACAAAATTAAGCTTAACATTGAAAATATCCCTTCTCATTTTCGTTTAATTGTGATTTAATTTAAATGTGATTATCTACATTAATATGGTTTATAAAGCACAAAATAAAACTTTTGGTAGTAGCCGGTGCTAGAGGCATCGTTTCAGTACTACATAAAACTTTATAGCGTTTTTCTCAATTCTACACAACTAAATTTGCCAGAGACATTGCATTGTCAATTCTTCACGTTTTTACACGAAGTACGTAAAGGATTTTTGATATATTCAAAACTTTTTTGATTTTGTTAACGGAAAACGAACTTTTTTTGTTTGTAAACATGCAAAACTTTATCAAAAATCGATATTTGTTGATTTCTCTACGTACTTTCAAGGCAAATGAGATCTGATACAGTATATACAGCCAAATAAATTTATACTAGTTAATAGTAAATATTTTCATAATAACATAAATCACCTTGTAAAATAAATGATTAAGGGTATTCATTTCCCGCAATATTTTTCATATGAGCATTCCGTACAAAATCATCAAAAGTAAATAAAATTGAAGCCGCACTATTTTTTATTTCGATGAAACTTGGTGGGTATCTTTATTTAGATATCAAAAGAGAAAATTCACCATTATTTAATTCTTTTGATGTCTCAGCTTCGGTACACCACCGCTCAAAAAGTGTGATTTTTATGCTCTACTACCATGCGCTGTCACAATTGTTCTATTAGAGTTATTTAAACATTTGTCAGTTAAGTTATTTAAAGCATTTTAAAGCTAAAAGACAGTAGTTTTAGGAAAAAAATACGAAAATAAAAAAAAAATTTATTCGAAGTAGGTATACTAACATTCTGAAAATACGATTTTGTTCACATTTTTTTATGATTTGCAAGTGGCTGTAATACTTTTCCTGGTAAATTAAAAAAAATTAAGTTTTTGTGTACATGATGTCCATATATTAAACAAAACAAAAATTCATTATAAGCTCGTTCACCAAATCTTTTGTATTATAAAAATAAGCTTGAAATTTTAACATTTCCGAAAATCACATATTTCGAGCTTCAAAATGAATATGTAGGGCAGGAGAAAAAGAGCTGAAATTCTCAATGTTTGTTCTTGTTACCTTGAACTTTGCTTTAGGTTCCTTTTGTAATTTGTAAATCAAATTTTTTGAGTGATCTAGCGGTGGTGCATCGAAGTTGAGACATCAAAAAAATTTAATTATGGTGAATTTTCTCTTTTGACATCTAACCAAATATACCCACCAAGTTTCATCGAAATACAAAGCAGTGCAGCTTTGACCATTTGATGATTTTCTGTAGAATGACTCATATGTAGCTATTTTCACATAAAATAATTATAAAACTGGCCATTAAATGTACGCATTCTCTGTCACTATTATGTGTCCATAATATTCCCAGAGGTAACAACTCGTTCGAATTTATTCAGAGGGGTGGCACCTTAGCGACTACACAAGGACAAATATTAATTACCTTAAATCCCTGAACGGGCCCACGGCATACTTGGTCGTAGTCTCGTGCAAAACCCTGCAATAAAAGATATAAACCAGCTCTGGCACCTGCAGCTAATACACGCTCCGGGAATGTCTCGGTTTCCGCATTTGGATTATAACCCTCCTCCAGATCCCAATCTGGTTGCTTTTCTATGTACTCTCCATAGCTGTCATCAACAAACTCCTGAATGCTGAAAAGTAAAATGTTTTAATTAGTAGAAAAACTTTGTACGGCTCCATACGCCTCATCTCTATAAATTTCACGAGGATTCAATGAGTTAAAACTGTAACATATTCCTTCTTCTGTTATAACTTTTCGAAAGACGTTCTCACAAGTTCCAGGATTGTTCCTCCACTTGCAAAAGAAATACGTTTCATTAAAAGGTGGCACTACTTCATGCAGATCCAGAATGAGTTTTGTTCCGTTCGCAGTTTCGTTTCGAAATCCTAAGTCCAAATCAACAGTCAAATGTCGTTCGCAAATCTGGGAAACAGCTTCCATAAACTCTAGCCTTAGAAGTAAAAATTTAGGCAATTTTCAAAAATGTTTAGAATTTTCGATTAACCTCTTCGATGTCATGTTTTCTCTCTTCCCTTCGAGCAGACCCCAATATGTGTCGGTAAAATTGAAATGTTCAGGTTTAGCTTTTGTTTCCGGGCACACAGTCACAGTAGGAAATGGTATCTGCCATACGGGAGTAGATTTTTCTGCAAAACTTACAATAACTGGATTTGTGTCCCACTTATCCCAAATGTTTGTCGTAAGACGTACGCAGCCATAGATAGATAGTCCGAATACCAAAATCCAAAATAGCCTGAAGTTTTTTAAGCACAGATAATAACTATTAAAACAGAAATCTTTAATCCTACCGCTCTAGAAAAGGCCTCTTCTGCTCTCCTAAGTATCTAATACCGTGAATGCTACTGTTGTTGCAGTACTCCGAAAAAATCCCCCACGCTGCTTGGTAGGTATTCCCGTACTTAATTGTCTTTCTAGGATCAAAATCTGAAGGAGCTTCGCTGGCAGCTAGGGATGCCGAGTCTAAGAAGGCATTCACAGTTTTTGTGTATATAGCGGCGCGTTTCCTTAAATATTGTTAACTGAGCAATCAAAATATTTTGAATCAAAGATGCGGACTTACCACGCGTTAACTTTAGGCGGTGGCTCCATTTTAAAATTCTTTAGAATATAATATATTATTAGAAACCTGTAATACCACTTTTATAGCAAGAGATATGAACCAAACGACACCGAAAAAGCAAATGTCCTGGGCTTTGAAAGTTTACACAATGCCACCTCAGTAAATGAATTTAATTTGCACGACCATCTAGCTATTGGAAATTATGAGCACCCTGGGAGTTGTGACCCACCCTCTCATTTACAATTTACCAATTTTTCTAAATATAAAAATAGGTAGAAAAACTGAGAGCGAAAGCGTATATACTCTTTTCCACATTAATTAGGGAATGGGGAATTTGGTAGTCCATAAGGCGGGGTTTGTTAGGAAAAAGGATGAACAATTGGAATAGATCCTACTAAAGTTATAATATGTATTTTAGTTTTTTTAAGTTTGAATATTTGTATTCAGAAACCATGTTTTCACAAAAAAAGCAAGCTAGAGTGAGAAACTACTTACATGCACTGATGCTTGCTCGTGTTGTCTGAAAACGTTCTTACAATATCCACACTAGAGCGAATTATACATACCATATTCTTGTTCACATTTAATCCCCAATTTTCCGCGAACTACGATAGCTAAAACCCCATCCACACTCAGGGTGCAGAAATAAAATGTCTTCTTGGAAAATATTTTCATGTTTAGCTATAGTGTTATCAGTTCTCTCCGCCACCGCTTGGAAATTTCATTTCAACCTGAATTTACGTCCCGGAAATTCCAGGGGTCGAATTTTCCGCATTTGTTTTTACTTTTTACGTTGTACTATTCCCCGAAAATAACGATCGGTGAAAGTCTTATAATTATTGGGTTTTTATCTGTTTGATACATGGGTTTCTTTTCCGAGTATCTATCCTGTTTATAATTATAATATATCATAATGAACAATTGATATGCAGAATAACTTAGAGCAGAATGTTTTTAGTATTCCTATTAATTAATTCTAATTTTTTTATTATTTGAAAACCTATAAGATAATTTCACTAATATCATATCTGGAACTCTCTCTTGTTATTTTTACTTTGAAAATCAAATAACTAATGAATATTACCTCCGTTAATTCCAGTAACACTTAATTAAATAACTCCGTAGTGAAGTAAGATTAGCCGGCCTACCTTCGAGGAATAAATGATTGCTCGTGTGTTATCGTAAATTTAAAAAATTGCAAACTGATCTCTCCGAGCACTCTTTGCCGCATCATTTGATATACATAGTCGTGCCATAAGTTCTGTCTCCCTCCCCTCCACTAAAAGGCTCACGACGCATCCCGATTACCTGTCGCGAATTAGCTTAAATACTTCCCGCTTTGTTAAAAAAATATCATTTTGTCATTGGATTTCGAAGGAGCAACATGGAGTGGGGCATTAAAGAGAACAGAATCGCCGTTATTGCACTATTTAAGTGCAACAAGTCAGCAAAGGAGATATTTGAGCTTCTTCAGCTACTACAAATTACAATGAAATTTGTGCATCGTACTATCAAACGATACCGTGAGACTTCCTCTGTCGATGACAGGTCCAGGAGCGAGAGGCCTCGTACGTCTCGTACACCAGCAGCAGTGGAAGCGGTGCGTCACCGCATACTGAGAAATCCGCTCCGGAAACAAAAGGTGATGGCACGGGAGATGAAAATACCCAAAAGGACGATGTCTCGTATTATCAAGGAAGAGCTTAAGCTTAGTGCTTATCGACGGTCAACAGGGCAGCGGCTTACGGACAAGCTTCGTGCGATACGAGAGATGCGATCTAAAAGTCTCTTGAAGAAGTACGCGGGAAAAAAATACCAACAAATACTTTTTTCAGACGAAAAACTTTTTACTATTGAAGAGAAGTTTAACCGACAGAATGACAGAGTGTACGCGCATAGCTCTAAGGAAGCGGCTGAGAAGATACCCAAGGTAGAGCGTAGCCATCATCCCGCCTCAGTCATGGTTTGGTGGGGAGTTGGCTATTACGGTGCTACGGAGCTGCATTTTTGTGAGCAAGGCGTGAAAACGAAGGCAAAGAACTATCAAAGTGACATCCTGGAGAAGATGGTGAAGCCGCTCAACACAACGATGTACCATGGTCAGCATTGGGTGTTTCAGCAAGACTCAGCACCAGCTCATAAAGACAAGAAAACGCAAATCTGGTTAAAATCGAATGTTCCTGACTTCATTTCTGATGAAGATTGGCCTTCCGGTAGCCCAGACCTAAATCCTTTGGACTACCGCTTATGGAATATTTTAGAGGAGAAGGCCTGCTCTATTCAACATCGAAACATTGAGTCATTAAAAGCAAGTTTGATGAAAGCAGCGAAGGAAATATCACTAGATGTGTTGCGTACTGCGATTGATGAATGGCCGAAACGTTTAAAAAAATGTGTAGCTGCAAAGGGTGGGCATTTCGAATAATTGTCTGCATTACTGTAAATTAGAATAAGTATATTACTAAACATAATAAATAAAATTTAATTATTTTTTTCTTATATGAGCTTTTTTTCATTTTTCCTTTGGGACAGAACTTATGGCACGACTATGTAGAATGCTAGGCGCATTTTTTTTTTACGTGGTAACTCCAGTTTGTATAATCCACAATTTAATCTGTTTAAATAATAAATGTATATGAATTAAAAAGGAATTATTTATGGTTATTATGGTTAATTATGAAAAATGCTTCATTATTGCCGAGGCAAGTTTATGAACTCAAATTACTATAGGCTTATAAACTTGACTTCACTGCACCGAATTGTTCATTAGATATTGTAAATATTTAAGTATCAATAACACAGCCACACAAAAAAAGAAAAGTGGTCTGTACTTTAAATGCGATATATAGTTTTCGATGTATTTTCGTTCGCTGAGCACGAATCCGGAGTCAGAATTGAGACATAACATCACAGTTAATTCCTAACCTCAAAAAACAGGTAAAAAATAGCAAAAATCCGGAGGAATTAAGTTTTTTTCATATCCAGATGTGTATTTTTATGTAAAAGAACCCAGTGAATCCAAATCCACCGTCAGAGTTGAGGTGGCACGTTGTGTTTTTTCCTAACCTCAAAAAACCGGGTCAGAAATATCGATTTCCAAAAGTCAACCGATTTACGCTAATTTCGGTGTATGGGGTTTTAGGGGTCGCTGATCACGAATCTGAAGTCAGAGTTGCAAAATTCAAGATGGCGGACCCAATATGGCCGACAAGACTTTCGAAAATTAACCTATCTACATCAAATTTGGTATGTGGGGGTTTTTGGGATCGCTGATCATGAATCTGAAGTTTCCAATATCGCTGACGAAATTTTCGAAACCAACCGATCTACGCCAAATTTGGAATGTGGAGGTATTTGGGTTCGCTGATCATGAATCTGATAGTTATTTATGGCGGTCTTTTTTGGCACATCAAAAACATTTAACGCGATAATTACTGCTTTTGTGGCCACACTGACGTTTGTTCATAGTGCGCCGTATTTATTTTCTGACCGGAGTGAGTGACATTCGTGACAGTTGATCGACGATAACTACGGTTGAGTATTCTATGGCTATGAATTGATCAAATGAAAAAGTGATTAAGTTCCTTGAAATATTTCAAACTGAACCATGTCATATTTAAAGCCATTTTTATTGGCGATGATGGGCATTGACATTGAATTTGTAGTGTGGCCATCCCGTTATCCCGTTAATTTTGTTGCCGTTTTTAATGGCGTTGATAGGCATTGACATTTGCGATTAGTGTGGCCCCAGCACACATAACTGTAAAGACCGCAAACGCGCAATAAATATTTACACACAAAAGCCTAATAAACAACTCAAAGCATTTTACAAATGCGCAGTTGAAAACGAATTCTTACTATGCTGTTTTTTTTTAAATCCCTAGGCTTACAAGCATCGTTGCTGTCGTATGTATGCGTTCATAGCCCAATTGAATAGTTGTATGAGAACCCATATATACGTTCGTAACCCATGGTGAACGATATTTTCGAACGCATATATGGTTTCATAGCGCGAATACGTGAACATACACGGAACATATGCGCAAGTGTAATTAGTGTAAAAAAAACTTTTTTCTAGCAAATGTGTTTGAATATATAACATTTTTTTTAGCTTGAAAGAAATTCTGAGTTGTATAATCCGGACAATGAAACCTAGAACATTATGCTACGATTCATTTGGAAAAAAATAAAAAATAGGATTCTTTATTATGAGGAGGATTGTGCTGTCATCTGGGCCAAGAAGCTGAGAACTGAGTATATATGATACATATGACTTCATTCCTTATGAATAATATGCATAATTGCTCAAAGTTATTCAGTTCTTTTATCCCAATAATAAATAATGAACAAAATTTCATAAAGTTAGAAAAATGCCGACGTACGCATTATTATTTAAAATCACTATGTATGATATAGTATAAGTATAATAAAATAAATAATAAAAATAAAATGAAATAAATAAAATAAAAGTAAAATAACAAATAAATGTCATAACTTATAGCGATAAATTTCGATTGTAATTCGGTATATTATTGATTAAAATTAAAAAAGGACACAGCTTTTAAAAGGAGGCGTCTTGCTAAACCATTGCCATTATAAGGAAAAAAAAAACAAGCCGTACCGGTATACAACCCCCTAGTAGCACCTGGAAATCTCCACCACCAACTTGTCCAATAGATACGCCCGCCTAAAGAGAGACACTTTTTTAAATTGCGAAAATTGAAAGTTATGTATGCATGTATGTATACCTCAATAATATTCAAGAGCACCGGTTGAAAAAATACAGCTGAGGTCAGGAAAGTGATTGAAAAAAAACGACTGAGTTCAGGAAAGTTAATGGTTTTATCAATAAAGCTATATTGCAATAAAGTAAGAAATACCTTGCATAAAAGGATTACAAATTTTCGTGCTTATTTTATCAGCAGTGATTTATGAAATTTCAATTATCCTAAATTATTACTTCTAAAAGTAGCAAAAAAGATTTCATTCGTGTCGTTCTTTTTTTTCTTTTAAGCTAACATGTCTTATGATTTTAATTGTTGCAAAATAAGCAATCTCAATAACGCTTAAAACAGATACTCCCATAAATAGCCCAAGCACACCACCACAATTCGCGATAACTTCAGTAATACCATAAAGCTCAGATCTCACTGATGTCCAGAATTGATCTTCCTTATAAAAAAGCGTAACGGTTGCTTTATTTTCGCTATAAAAACAAATTAATATATAATTATATATATATTATATATATAAAGTAAGTAAGTAAAGTAAGCGGCGCGCCCCCAGTGAAAGTATATATACGTATATGGTATATGCATATATGTAATTCTACTCTTATTATAATAAATTTAGTAGGTGTATTACTCACCTTTTATCAGTCTGGTTATCCGCATAAATCTCTGATTGTGAAACCTCCATTCCGTACGATATAGCTGTACATCCAGGTAAACAATTACATTTTCCTTCACCTATTTCATTCAAAATCATTTCTTTAAAAGCCATCTCGCTGCAACTAATTTGTTCAGCAGTATTACATGTGGGTGTATCTATTGATCCTTGAGAAAGTTTAATTGGATAAAAAATTTGTATTGAATATATAATCCACTGCAATTTGCAAACCTCTAAACAGCGCTATATTTGTCCGATTGACATGAAACTTTTCTCATTTGATTCGTCTTGATAAGTAGACAAAAGTTTGTATGTTAAAATTAGTTGAGGCATACCCGGTTTCACCTGACATATAATAACTACTATTTGATTAAACACTTCTCAAATAGTTAAGTTTGGTTTGGATTTGGAATTTATATTCTAGACATTTTTTCACCCAATTAAAATTTAAGCTTGGATTCACGGAAATCTGTAGGTATGATAAGACGCCATAAAATAACTTTTTTCCCCTAAAGCTGATCCCTGTAAAATTAGAATCTACATGCAATAAGATGTGATTCAAAATCTTATTCTTTTGGTTCCCGTAACCTCCTTATCTGAGGCTATAGAGTTTCAAGAAAAAAGCACATTGCCTACCTCTGAATCCGCTGACATATCTCAAGGAATGTAAAGAGAGTTTAACCTATTCCTTGCCGTGCATGCACAATTTGTATTAAATAAATTAAATTTTAAATTTTTGAATTATAAAATGTCATAAAAAGTTCGCCGAGAATACCATCCTGCATACCAATTTATTTTCTTAAAGGAATTCCGGCTAGCTTCTTATTTGAAATTAAGAAGGCATTTTCGCTTACTTTACCACTTTGCTGCGCCTCTAAATGATCCCTATAAGTTATTAGATTTTCAATCATCAACCCTAAAAATCACTATACTCTTATTTTGATGAAAATATTTGATGTATTCGCTTTCAGCCACCCAAAAAAAGATTCATATCGCGAGACCACCAATATCAATACTTATTAAAATTAATTAAAACAATAATAAGGGCTGAAAATATTGTACACATAAACTTTTACCTACTCAAAGAGACAAAGTTTCATATAATTTGTATGTCAGAGTGTTTAGAGGTTTTGCAGTATACTATTATGAAGGTTATTACTTGGCAGGTGAAAGTCCACACAGTTACACAGCTGTAGGGAATAATTCCCCAGACATTCAAACTCACAGCTGCTTTGTGAATAAACTTTAAAATAACGTAGATATCTTTCCGAGTTAAAGTAACACTGCCGTCTGAAATATTGATAACGATACAAAAGAGATATGATATACAATTTGTAATATTCCACGCCAAATTCCCGAGCGTTACGTTCCCCTAAGTAAGGTTAAATCAAGGCAACAAAGGTTTAATCCGGTCTTGAGTCAAGCTTAATCCAGCACGAGTAACCTCTTCCACATTATCGAGCTAAGTTCGGGTTTTTAGGTCCGAGCTGACATATTCTAAGTGACTAAAATAGTAAATCTATACAAAAAATAAAAATGTACCCGGAATAGGCAGTAGATTTGAAACTTATTGGACTGAAATCGAATTGGGCCGCAAATGATTAAACCCTACCTTCATATTTGCACGGCAATTTTATATTTCCTTATTTTGAACAAAAGTTCATATTTTTTGATATCCTAATATAAAACATGAATAGAAATGGGTTATAAATGACAAAACTACTTACAAATTATTAATTAACAAAGATTATTTTTCCGTTTATCCTGCTGAACCGATTAGTACACACATCCGGTACTAATACCGAAGACTATTATACCTACAGTAAAAAAACAGTTCACTCCGGCAATTAACTCCTTATCTTTTTCTGACCTGGTGCCGTTTTTCCTCCAAAACCCACAATTATGCTAGAAGTTGATAACATGCTCAAGCATGTGGAAGAAGAGAGACAGAAAGTGTGGAGGAGGTGTCACTCCCGTTCTGTCCCTTTGAAAAAGCACGGTGAGGGCGCGCCAACACAGTGTCAGAAAAATGCAATGCTAAAAGAGGGCGCCTGGCAATAGGTGTACTCTCCTCTCCTCTTTTAGCATTGCATTTTTCTGACATTGTGTTTGCGCGCCCTCATCGTGCTTTTTCATAGGAACAGCCGAGAACGGGAGGGATACCTCCTCCACACTTTCTGTCTCTCTTCTTTCACATGTATGCTATCAACTTCTAGCGTTTTCAAGAAACCTAGATTTTAAATTTCAAAAAACAGTATTTTAGGGATTTTGGAAAATATCTTAAGAAATGACGGAACAGCATATTATAGTTCCAAATACAGTTTAAATAAAGTATAAAGTCCCTAATTTTAGCTACATAATGTAGTTATTTCTTAACGTTTCCATTAGCTTCTCCCTATGACCTGAGAAATGAATGAACTGGGACATAGGAGAGAGACTCTTATGAAAAATATGTCAATTATGTGTCGAGCTCCTACAACTTCGCGTTATTTTTGAATGAAAAAACAGAAGGGGCCAAAATATGAGCCTTTTTAACCAAAGTACGTAAAATATCGCTCACGAACGAAAAAATATAAAATACCCTTATTTTTTTCGCTCGCCAACCGAATTTAATTTTTCAACTCGCGAACTTTATTTTCGGGAAGAATTTTATAAATTCCGTTCGCTCAGCGAGAGCGAATGCAATCGCTCCATATTGAAAACATTTCCTTCGTGAGAACGAGTTGAAATAAAGAGAATTCAATTTTTCTCTCGAGAGTGAAAAAGAACCGAAACGAACGATTCTTTTTCATTCTTTGACTTGAGTTCGTGGTGCATGCGCTCAGTTAGTGGTGAAAAATATATGCAGCGATTATGGGTCGCAGAAAAGTTTTCGATATTTCTAAGAACGAAACGTTCTCAGTTGTGTCTCACCGATTTTTATGAAATTGAAATATGTTATAGAGTATCGAAAAATAAGAGACAAGTATTTTTTTTTTTATCTGCGGATACGCACATTTAGGGGGTGAAAACCACCCCTAAAGTTTACCCCCAAAAATAGTTTGTCCTAAATATTTCAAGTTCTAATGAATTTTTTCGAATGAAAAAAATGGAAATGATGTCTCGTAAATATAATAACCTTTTGTAAGTAATCCGGTTCCCGAGGGTGGCAACGCTTATTTTTTATTGCAGAAAAACGATTCTTTTTTTATATTTTTACGTCACGAAAATAACAGTTTTAGTTAAAAATCATTGAACATTTTTTTTTTTTACATACTATTTTGAAAAATAAAGTAGACCTGTTTTTTGCTTTTTCGTAAAAAAAGCAACTCAAGGGGGTAAACAACCTCCAGCACTAATACGTAAATGATGTATATTCTTTCAAACATCAGTTTTTTCGTGAAAACCAGTATTAAGGGGTTTTTGGAGTCGCTGTTTACGAATCTGATGTTAAATTTAAAAAATTCAAAATGACGGATCCAACATGGCGAACAAACAAAATATACCAATTTTTATTAAAAAAAAACAATAAATAAAAGTACCCCCTAAATGTGCGTATCCACAGATAAAAAAAAAATATGTGTCTCTTATTTTTCGATACTCTCTAACATATTTCCATTTCATCAAAATCCGTGACACACACCTGAGAACGTTTCCTTGTAAGTACTTTTTTTATGATTAGAATTCTAAATCATCGAAGTGTTTGGAATGTAGACAGATATTTAAAGGACATTTTACGGGAAATATGAAAAGACATGCTACCTTACATAAAGTAAATTTAAATGATGAAAACGGACAATCGACTCTTCAGGAGAGTGATTGAAGTGTTTTTTAAATAATATTTTGATCATAAAACTGAACCAAAATTTTTATTGAACCTTTCTAGTCATTCTTCAATTTATAATACACTGAGAAAAATGATAGAGGTATATACAACAAAACTGACTTGGTTAATTTGTTAACCAAAAAATTAATTTGAACCAACCAAAATTAAGTTGAGTTAATCAAAATGACAAGATATTTTAACAAAGTCGTTTGCCCAGCTAGGTTGCATGAACAAAAATAAATTGGTTAATTTTGACTTTGTCTTTTAATTGTAACAAAATTATTCGTTAATAAGACTCATTTCGGTTTTTAGTACTATCACCAGTGTTTTTTTCTCAGTGTAAGTATATTAATTAACCATAATGATCATTATGGCCTCAGCAAGATACTGAAGCCTAATAATAATTTTGTTGATTACTTGTTATTTTTACTATGGTATTAAATTTGATTCGCGAACGATTCTTTTACGAATTATTCGCGAGCGAAAAGAATTTTTCAATTCCCTAAAAATAAATTTCGCTTGCGAATGGAGAATTTAAAAAATAAAACTCATTTTATAAAATTCGCAAACGAATCAAAAATAAAATTCTTTGTTTAAAATTCGTTCGCGTACGAATTTAATTTTTTCGGTTCTCCGAACCCTGTTTTTAACCCTACTTTTATTGGAAATGTGATCTTATGGAACAAATTCATTTTCAGATTCGTCATCTATAAAGAAAAAATCTTATCGAAAATATTTATCACCGTTTTAAAAAAAGCGATAAGCATGAAAAATTATATCTGTGTAATCGATTCCCCGAACGCTCTGATCCTATATTTATTTTTATAATTGTTAATTTGTATTTAAACAGTTTTATATTATAATTAAAAATTGGTGTGATCTCGCCTTTTATTAAGAAATATATTTCAATTATTTCGAATTGTTATTACTCCGTCCAGTTACAGATATGCGTGAATGGATAGCATGCATCGCAAATATGAATGAATGTTGGGGTGAGTGTAATGCAGCCATGATGTCACGCCAGTCCCATTTTCGTTTCCCAGTTTCATTTTGTTGGCTCACTAATCTTGTTTTTAGGTGGAAAACCGTTGATATATGATCTCTTTGTGAATTTCAAAAACTGCTTTGATGATTTCAAGGTAAGAAATGACTTTAAAAAAATTCAGACTTAAAAAAGAGGAAAAAACGGTTTTTCGATATTTTGACCCTGTTGCACCACATCTAAAAATCTGAAATAATTTATGGATATAGCTTGACATTCGACATTTTTTGGCGTTTCTATTGTTTTAGTTTTATTTAAAATTGAATTTTAAAAATTTCGAACGCATATACAAATTTGAATTTCCCGCCAAAAAATTTCGAAAAAAACATCATGTTGTAGCTGACAAAAAACCCTATAATTTGAGAAAACAAAGAATGTTCTACATCACAAGATGCTGAGATATCGCCAAAGCACTGAAAATGATGTTTTAATCTTTTTGTGAGGTTATGTGAGGGTCTATGGTCTGAAAATTTCGGCAAAGATGTACTTTTTCATGTACTATATAAGGATTTTTTTTTGGTTTTCAAAAGTGCTGGACCTTTGATCTCTTGTGATATTGTTTCATGTTTATAGTTTTTACTTAGCCTGGGTTATAACTTGTTTGACGATAAGTATCATACTTTTGTGGTGAATAGCTTTTCAACTTGGGAGAAGTTGATCGAAGGCTTGGCTTGATTGCGACCAAGGTTTCTTGTCCAAAGGGAACACGAACGAAATTCCTTAGAGACTGAGGAATCTCATCAGGTTGATGAAGAATCATCTTAAAGTAAAGAAGAAAGTGTAAGTGTCACAGGCTTCACTATTTTTTAAACTCTTTACTTTAAAACCACTTGTAAGACCTCCACAGTACAGATCTAAGTCCTTCGTATTCCCAGTTAGTTCCAAAGACAAGCCCAGTTCAAAGCCAGCAGAGAATACACGCTTTGGAAATGGTGCATCATCGTTCTCAGAAGTACTAAAGCCCGTGTCGGCTTGCCAGTTAATATTTTTCACGTTCGATTTTTGTAAAAAATAATTCGAATGCAATCTAGTTGCAGAAAAAATTATATTTTGGATAAAAAGCAAAGTTTCAACTTACACTTCTTCCCGGAGGATATTTTCGTAGCCCAGAGTATTGAACGTATAACAAATTCCATCGCCTGTTAACGTTTTCGTCCACAATTCACTGCAGTTTTCCTGTCGCCCTTTCCAGAAACAGCTTTCAAAAGCGCTTTCGAAGGAGGGGTGGACCTTAGACAAATTTTCCACAATTGTGTGTGTCCATTTTATAGTAGGCAAGAAGGATGCTAATAATTTGAAAACCAATTTATTGCAAATTGGAAAAAATGTTTGTATCAGTTCCCACCTAAAAAAAATGTTTTCGTTTTTAAATTTAATACTTCAGATTTTTATAGAGGATTTACTCAGTTTCGGTGTACTGAGGGGCAGTTTCGTCTTTTCCAAATGCCTCAAACATCTGATCCAATTTTGGTGAAAATGCAAAAATATCTCGGTCCATTTGATTTCCTGGACAAATCGTTACAGCGGGAAAAGGTATCTGTCCGACAGAAGTAGATTTGTCGTCAAAACTTACAATAACTGGGTGGTTTTCCCATTTATCGAAAACTTGCCAGGTTAGCTTTGTACACATGAACAGGGATGCCAGAAATATTATCACCCAGAAAAGCCTTTGAATTTTCTGTTTAAATTTAAATGAAAAATTGTTACAAAACTAATACCTTTCTAGAATTGGGCGGTGAAGTTCCCCAAGATATCTGATCCCATGGATGGTGCTTGAATCGCAGTATTCCGAAATAATGCTCCATCGCTGGGTTTTATCATTTTGCTTCAGATCCATGGCAGCTCTAGACTGAATTACTCAACGGTTAGGCAGGCAGTTGACTTGTATGCATGGCATTCTACTTAAGGGAATTAACTGACATCAGCGAAGAAGGGTGATATCATTTACTTATGCGCAATAGGTAATGAATTTGAAGTGGTTCGCAAACTTTAAATTGGGTATTATATTGTAGAAATACAAGGAAAATCTAAGTTTTGCACAAATTAAACTATTAATGCCATCTTCTTGTGATTGTTGACAATTTGTTAAAGAAACAGTTCCATATACAGTGCGCGCAATTTCTATAAGCGCACGTCTGATTTTCAAGTGAAATGCACAATTCATTGAAATAAAGCGATATAGTAACAAAATTTCTTTACAGGACAATTGTTAAAGTTTATAACTATTCATAAAAGCAATTAAACAATTCCAAATATAAGTAAATGCGTGAATGCAATAGATTAATCTTTTACAATTGATCTTAGAGTGCGCAGTTTCTATAAACGCAGTTTCTCTTTGTAGTATTACTAGTTAAACGCAAAGTAATTTTGCAACTTGTTAGGAAACAATTCATGTGAGTTTCATATTTATTTTCAAACTCTAGCTTAATTCTGTATAATTACTGTTATTTCTTAAGATTTATTGTAATTCCCCGAGGAAAGGTCCTTGACAACGATGATCTCGTCAGAATCCGTGCGTTTAGGGAAACTGGCCTTGGTATAAAAGGAATTGCAAGGAGAATTGGACGTTCAGAATGTGTGGTGCGAAATTTTATTAAAAAGGGCAATCTTAATGGATTATGGGAGCATCCAAGAGGGAACACCAAAGTTTCCAAACAAAATATTGGGAACATAAGAGAAGAAGTTATGAAAAAAAAGTTAAGTGCAGGTCAAATTATAGCGGAATTACAACTCCCAATTAAAGGAAGAAGAGTTCAACAAATTTTGAAGGACACTACTTATATTAAATATAAGAAACCGGCCAAATCTCTCCATCTGCAACAGCATCATAAATATGCGCGCCTAGATTTTGCTAGAAGCCACATGAACTGGGACGAAAAGTGGCAAAACGTTATTTTTTCTTACGGAAAACAATTTAATTTAGATAGACCAGATGGATTGAGTACATATTGGCATGATTTAAGGAAGCCCGATTCGCCTCGTCTAAGTAGTAATTTTGGTGTTGGTAGTTTAATGTTATGGGGTGCCTTTTCTTATCAAGGAAAGTTATTTTTACGCTTTGTTCCGACCCGAATGAACTCTGCCATATATACAGACCTGCTGGAGGAATCTCTTATTCCATATTTAAAAGACAATATGGAAAAAGATTTGATTTTTCAACAGAATAACGCCGCTGTGCATTCTTCTGCCGAAACAAGACGATGGTTTAGTGAAAGAAATATTCCTGTAATGGAGTGGCCATCACGTAGTCCGGATTTAAATCCAATGGAGAACATTTGGGGAATCATGGCACGAAGAGTTTACGCAAATGGTGGACAATTTTCTTCGTTATCTCAACTGAAAGCCGATATTTTGAAATGCTGGAATGATATTGATGAACATTTGTTTAAAAAGTTAATAAATTCGATGTCTAACAGGTTTTTTCAAGTTATTACTAACAAAGGAGGTAAAACACAATACTTAGAAAATATAAAAAAATTTTCTTTTCGTTAAGCTTTTAAAATAAAGACTATAATATAAAGTGCGTTTATAGAAATTGCGCAGACAAAAGAGACTTTTAATTATATTTATTTTTATTATAAAGTAATTACTTACTTTAATGAATGTTTTATATTATTTAATTAATATTTACCAATGGGGAATTTATGCAATATAATCGGTTTTGAAAAATAAAAAGTTGTTTTCTTTAAACATGAATAAAACTGGCTGCGCTTATAGAAATTGCGCACACTGTATATACATCTTTTTCGCTATTGTAATTGTTATATTTGTAGAGCAAATAATATCGGCGAACAAAAACGACTTGCTTCAACTTTTGGCTTCAAATCCGCGCAGCTTAACGTAGATTTGTTATCCTATTACTCATGCAGACGAGTTTCTTCAGATCAGCATACCTGCAAATTGAACTGAACGAGTCATCGAAATAGTCCAAAACATATAACGCATCGTGCGCAGCAAATATTTTGATTTTATAAGCAAGCATCCAGCGCAGTGGTGTAATAATAGTGTGGCAGGTCTGGCAAAATGCCAGCCACCCACGGGCCTAAGGGGCCACTGACCCGAGATAGATAACTAATTGCGAAATAAATTAGCAGGTTGTGAGATTGTGATAGCAGATATTATTTTTAACAATCCCCGTCACCACTGCTAGCGCCGAACAATCGTTTTCAAAATTCAAAATAAATACGTAGTGCGGTCCATGAGTTCTTAGCCTAACATAGAAGGAAAGGCCATACATAATAATTGTTTTTATTTTTCAATATATTCTCCCCTTATTTCCACACCCTTTTCAGAACGTTTGATTAAAGCTTCTAGGCCACTGTTAAAATATGATGCAACCTTGGAGTTATCCTATATCAATAATCGGGATGTTCAATCTCTCTAAAGCCACAATCGCGAACAGTAGCCTTGAAAAATGAAGCGGTGTGGATTGGATCAGTATCATGAAGCAAGCGCACATCTCTGCTCATTTTTCCGCGTCTTTTCTCAATAATTTTTTGACGCAACTGCCTTAATAAGTCAAAGTAATATGTCGCGTTAATGACGGTATTCAATTCCTTGAAGTCAATCAAAAGAATTCCTTGAAGTCAATCAAAAGAATTGCTTTTTTTGGCACAATTTTTCCTTTCCGATACCACTCCACTGAATCTCTTTTGGATGTTGGATCACAGTAGAGGACCATAGTTTCACCCTCCGTCAAAAGAAGTAGTTATCGTCACAGGACTTCCCGCGCATGGGTAATCTTCTAACGATTCTCGTCCCCAGAGACACAACTTAGACCAGTTTTTTATTGTTGAAAATGATGGACACGAGTCACCGTAAACAGTTTCCATTCTTTCTCTGATTTGTGTTGGCGTTATACCTTCTTTAGTCAAAAACTTTTTAAGAGCGCTATATTCAAATTGAGACATTTTTTAAAATCACTTGTCTAAGTTGTCGTTCGAGCTTTGTTACAATTAAACGGATTGCAGCGGGGATTTGAAACTTTATGTAAAGCTTTTTGAGTATATCTTCAGAAATTAACTCTCAAAATTTTATTAAGAAATTTCAAAAAGAAAAATAGTTATAGCAGTTTAAGTGTGCGCACCTTTTCCGCTCTCTGGTGGTAATTTCGGCTATATAATTCATTGAAAAAAAAATTCAAACGCGTTTTTCTCACAATGACGTTTTATCAAATGGCGGACAGTTAATCTCCGGATTGGCTGAACCGATTTAAGTCAAATTTGGTGTGATTATTTATTCAAGTGTCATGTGTGGTAATCAATCACAATATAGGCCAAAAGCCAATACAACAAAATTTGGCAAGCGAAAAAAGGTGAAAAAATAGGTGATTTTGCGAAAAAAAATTTCAAACAACCGCCATTTTTTTTTTTAATAATTTATTCAAATATTGTGGTGAATAACCATGTAAGAAGCATTCATTCCTCTTTAAAATGCCGTTTGGTTTTTCTATATTAGGTGTTTCATTCCTGAGGTTAACTGTCCGCCATGCAAAGAGGTATTTTTTGCGGTGACAGCTTCAGTGCTAACTATAAATAATAAAAAAAAATTGTTTTTTTCCTACCTTGAAAATGTAATAAAAGTGTAAGAGAAGCTTGAAAATGTTATATAATAAAGGAACCGATAAAAAAAATATTGAAAATTAGGCTGTTTTTTACATTTATAACCGGTACTACCCCTTAAGGAAATCCATGGAGCAAGAAAGGCAGCATTCTCGATCGAACATGCCTTGGTCCGAAATTTGGACTTTGATGAAGTAAATCTTGATGATATATATTAGAGATGCCACGAATAGTAATTTGGCCGAATACCGAATACCGAATGTTCGGCGAGGCTCTTGGCCGAAGCGCCGAACATTCGGCAGCCGAATATTCGGCCACACTTAGTACTTTCCGCGGGCGACAAGTCACAACTGTCGCTACAGAAAATGTTCGTTCAGATGAAGGTGTGGAACAGAAAAATTCTGTTGCAAATGAACTTGATTTTTACATGGTATCTGTTCGTTTAGATCGGACAGCAGACCCTTACAAGTGGTGGTCAGCAAACGCGAAACAATATCCAACCCTTTTACAATTTGCTAAGATGTATTTATCATCTCCCGGTAGCAGTGTGTATAGTGAGCGGCTGTTTTCGGAAGCAAGTATAATTTATGAGGAAAAACGCAATCGTCTGCTATCAACAAACGCTGAAAAAATTGTTTTCATTCATCATAACTTACCACTGGTAGATCTTAAATATTAATTTGTTAGCTCTTTTTTTTGGTTAAATAAATATATCTTTGTGAGTAATATTTTGAGTTCTTTTTTCATGATTTATTTGGTAATCCTTACTATATTTTATCATAAATACGAAATTAAATCTGTTTATCACGATTTCACGCCAAAACTGCTGAACCGATTTAAATGAAATTTGGTACACAGATACATACTCTAGAGCCTTAGAAAGGACATGGGCTATAATTTACGCGGACGAAGTCGCGGGAAAACAGCTAGTAATAAAAAAATAATAAATAAATTGCTATTCGGTATTCGGCCGAATAGTTAACCATATTCGGCCGAATACCGAATAGCGAAAAAAAGTGGCCGAATAGCCGAATACCGAATAGTTGCCGAATATTCGTGGCATCTCTAATATATATATATTAGGGTGCTTTTTTTTTCGTGACAATTTTTTTTTTTTCAGTCCCACCTCGAAATTTTGTGACAAATACCTAAACAAAAATTTCATGAAAATTGGAGCCTTTAATATTAATATTAAGTACTAGACCAAGGCGTATAAAGATTTCCCATATAAAATACACGTAAACTTTGATTATTTTTCTTCAAAACTCTACAGCTCAGAGGCATTTTATAGTATAATCTTGGTCTATGGTAGGATTTCTTCAGAATTGAATGCTCTACAAAAGTGTCTATTGCGATGTAACCCTAACTCCTACCAGCGAGGTAGTACGGGTCATTAACCCCAATTTTTTCAAGAAATTCTCGCTTTTTGCCCCTATCTCGTAAACAACAAAAGGTACAGAAAAAGTGAATATGACAAACTTGTAGCAAATTCAATTCCCTACATAAAAGTTGAGAACACCAAATTGCTAACATCGATATTTCTTGAGATATTGGGCTTTGAAGTTGAGGTAGTGTTTCTACAATTTAGCTCAATAATCCATGAAACTTCCACACTACCTCAACTTCAAAGCCCAATATCTCAAGAAATATCGATGTTAGCGATTTGGTGTCCAAGAACTTTTTGGAGGAAATTGAATTTGCTACAAGTTTGTAATATTCACTGTTTCTGTACCTCTTGTTGTTTACGAGATAAGGGAAAAAGCGAGAATTTCGTGGAAAAATTGGGGTCAATGACCAGTACTACCTCGCTGGTGGGAGTTAGGGTTACACCGCTTTTGACACTTTTGACACTTTTGTAGAGCATTCAATTCTGAAGAAATCCTACCATTGACCAAGATGATACCATAAAATGCCTCTGAGCTGTAGAGTTTTGAAGAAAAATAATCAAAGTTTACGTGTATTTTATATGGGAAATTTTTATACGCCTTGGTCTAGTACTTAATACTAATATTAAGGGCTCCAATTTTCAGGGAATTTTTGTTTAGGTATTTGTCACAAAATTTCCATGTGGGACTGACAAAAAAAAAAATAGTCACAAAAAAAAGCACCCTAATACATATATTAATACCCAATTTTTTCATAAAATTCTCGTTTTGTTGCCCCTATCTTGTAAATAACAAGAGCTACAGAAAAAATATAAATGACGAGCTTGTAGGAAAATCAATTTCCTCCATAAAATTCTTGAACACCAAATCGCTAACAACGATATTTTTTGAGATATTGGGCTTTAAAGTTGAGGTAGTGTGGAATTTTCATAGATTATTGAGTTAAATTGTAGAAACACTATTGGATCTTATGCAAATATTATTTTTTCATATTTCTTGTAATTTATATGGTGCAGAAATATTTGTTTTTTGGAATTTTTATAAATACTTTCTGGTAATTTTGACTTTTAGGGGTTGTTTTCACCCCATTGCAAGAGTAAATGTCAATGAACATGAATTATAAATATATGGCAATTGCTATTTAATGATCAGCTTAAATTATGACTCATACACACATTTTTTTCCAGATATTTTATAATTTATTGCCATTTTTCATGCATGGGGGTAGTTTCATCCTGCTTAAGGGGTGTATTTAACAATGTTTGTAATTGATCACTGATATTCTACGTGATCTAAGCTTTAAAGCGAGATAAGACTAACTTGTTTATCTTCTTTCATTGTCGAGATATTAGATTTTTAATTTTAAAACTTTTCTTCAAGTGAAGCATTATACACATACAACATTTCGTCAACTTTGAGCATTTGTTTCTCAGAATTGAAGCAGATGCTCATCTTGAAACTTGTGTGAGAGCATTATCCTATCATAAGCTACCAATTGGCACACAGTTTGGTTTAAAATACAAGGTGCACGAGATAGGCTAAATTTGGCCTCTTTTTGGGGTCACTCGGTAGACGAATTAATTACGAACATTTACCCAGAAAGTGAACACAATCTAAATGATGAAAACTGGCTATATGAAAGGGCCATTCTTGCCCCAAAGAACGATATTGTTAGTGAACATTTTAGATAAAATTTCTGGTGAAATGGGATATCGTAATCGAAAGCGAACAAAGATTATCTTTTCCAGTAGAATTTCTAAATTCTTTTTAAATATCGTGAGTACCCTCCCATAGCTCAAGCTTAAAGTTGGCGTTCCCATATGACCAGGGCCGTAGCCAAAAATTTTTTTCGGGGGGGGGGTTCAAAATTAAAAGTGGAAGAGAGCCCCCCCCCTCTCTTCGGTTGGTAATTAACATTTTTGAACTAAATTGCAATGTTTTTTAAATATTAATTTAAAACAAAGTTTAATTTTTATATCTATTCTACTATGTTACTCTTATTAAGGTGTTACACCACCCTGACGCTCGAAAAAAAGGGATAAAAATAAACTTTGTGTTTTGCTCGACCATTAAAAATATGAATTATTCTTTATACATATAATAGATTTATAAACAATTTCCAATTCTGAAAAAAAACATTAAAATAGTGGAGATATGAGTCGCTCAGTGGGACCCTCTTTTTAAAATCCTTGCTGACCGTTTACATGATTTCTCCATCCAGGATTGTCCGAAAAAAAAATTGCTTATTCAGAAGTATAATAGCTAAGGCGTGACGAAAGGAAAAAATTAAAAATTTTTTTTGGAGAAATGACAGCTGTTTGAAAAAAAAAACTCAAATTTCCATCAACATTTTGAGTTTAAAAAATATATAACTCTTGAATACAGAACCGAATCGAAAAAATTTCAGTCAAATCGGTTCAGTAGATTTTGAGATATCGTGTACACCAGTTTGAAAATAATGTAATTTCGAGAAAAACGTGAAAGAAAAAAAGGTCGAAGTTAACGCCTTAAAAGACAATTTTTTTTTTAATTACTTTAAATCTGCGATTCCTTGACCATACATAAGGTTTTCTGCTGCTTTTGCGATGTCCTCCGTTACCTGAGTTACTGTTAGTTTAATCTTTCCAAAGGAATTATATAATTGTTAAAGATAGATAGATACGTACCGGTCCGAACTCTACCTGAGTTTGACTTTTAATTGCTACAACTAAGGTAATAATTTGAATTTTGGAATGTTTCAACGCTTAAAATATTCCTAATAGTACAAATAATTTATTTACTAAAAAAAACAAACTATTTTTTGAAAATTTCATGTTGGTGTAACCCCTTAAAAAAATACAAAATAAAAGCTCTAAATTTTTAAAACACTTATAATTTTTCGAAAAAGATATCTTACAAACGTAAAAAAAAGGATTTCACAAAAGAAAATCTAGTTTTCGACTTTTCGCAGCGTAAGAAAGAGTAAGAAATATTTTAAAAAATATGTTCTTCTAACTTCTTCAGTTATCAGTTACAACCTGAGTAATCAATAAGTGCTAAAGATGTTTGTTGATGGCATCTAAAATGTACTACTTATAATATTCCACTACTTTCAAATTGAGTAACGGCGCCAATATTTATTGCCTAGTGGAGAGAACCTATTACTTTATTACCTTTGTTAATGAATTTTGCGATGAGGTATCTGATGTATTACATTTTCTCATTCCGAGGGCATTTTTTTCATACATCAATTTTTTTGATGGACCATTGAAAAGGTAAATGCTACCTATCTTTGTGGTATGAGAAAAAAATCACTGATTATTTTTCAAAAGTTACATCGATATAGAAATTATACTAATTTTTATATTGTATGTAAAAGAGAAGTAATTTACAATTATTACCTCTTGTATATACATATAAGAATATACTTTTATAGAATTAAATATTACAAAATTAAAAATGTAAATAAATCTCAACTCAACTGAATGCAACTGAAAATGTCGAATTGTTGCACATATTTTCATTAAAATAAAATTAATTAATTTTATTAAATTAAAAAATTGGAATAAAAAATGATTTGCGTAAGATACAAAACATGCCTTTAACATATTTTATCATTGTCAAAGAAAAAAGAAGAGCAGAAGTTTTATACATATGATCAGTCACCCTTGTTTTGTTCTTAAAAAATCATGTAAATTTTTAATTAAGTTTCAAAATTTCGGGGGGGGGGGTTCTAACCCCCTGACTACCTATTTTACCTATTTTGATAAACAAGGAAAATTCATGGTAGTAAAAAATTAACCGTAGCTGCTGTATCGATGGTTGCAATGAAGACAACCAGCACAATATTATATTATAATATCGGGTATATTTCAAATAAGTGAAAAAAATCAAATTCTACAAAAAGAAATAGTTTCAATACTAAAATATGTAGAGGTTTTACAGTAATAATAATAATACAAGATAAAAACATAATTTCATTATAAAAACAAGTTACATTATTCTTCTTCTTTGGAACGATTTTCCCAGAAGTACCCACGTAGATCTCTCCAGCATCCCGTCTTCACTTTCGGATGACTTTTTGATAATTATAAATATCCTTTCTTCGTTGTCGGAATTTTTTTGGTTTTATCTGAACTTTCATCATCTTCTGAAATAACAAAGCCTTGCGTAGAATACATTGTTTTTATTTAAATTTAGTAAATATTAATATACTTTACATTCACATTTGATGAAAAAAAAGACTTTAAACTTGAATATACAATATAATGTATAATATTCACTACTTTTATAAACATACTTACTACCCCGGATTAGGGTTCAATTGATGAACACGTACAACTTGTTATGGCATTTTTCGCTTTTCAGAACGCATCTTGGTTGATTATTAACATTTTTTGGCATTTCCAAATAAACCGTGACGCGTTGCGAGCTTTTTTCTTTTGGTACGACACAAATTTCGCTTTATGAGTTTGATACATATGCCAAAATGCGTTTCGATCAGTGAATTCTAACACATAATTAAAATTCAAGTGTCAGGTTGAAAATGACATGAATATGACATGAAAATCAGCAAATTGTGAATACCTCGAAAACGATTAAAAATCTTGGAATATACATGGAGTTTCTTCTGGCAGATATTTAGGTCCTCTATTTAGTTTCTAGGGTACCCTTATATGTATACATGCTATAGTTGTGTCATGAAGTTCTCTATAACAGATAGTATTTCTTCTTGCAAATTTATCTTGAACAATCTTACCGTGTTTTGATTTCAATCCTTTTCTCAGCTTAGCGTCAGTAAACCAAGATGGTTTTCTTCAGGGTTGCTCCAGTTCTATGAACCACCTTGAATTTGTCACCTTTGTTTTTGAAGATTTTCAACAAGGTTTGCGAACACAATTCATAAATGCTGACTTTAGAAAGCTTTTGATAAGTTTTCTCATTTCTTAATAACCTTTAAATTAGTGATTCTGCGTTTTCCACCTTTGCGTCAGGATTTTTTTTAGTTGTACCATTTCGACCAACTCTTGAAGACGCGATTCAAGTCTTGTCTACCTATTATTAAGTTCATATTGACTATGTCGAATCTAAATATCTAACGAATATTTCTCAGAGTTGCACTTAAGAATTCACCTTAAGGCAATCCAATTTTTCTCCCTGCTGATATTTTATATTGCTTTGACCAAATTATGTTTGAAAAAAAAAAAAAAATATTTTAAAGTAAAGTAACTTCACCTACTTTGCCAGCACTGTCGGTGCCAAGGGGCGACAGACGTAGTGCTGTGTCTGAGGAAATGTCTTCGGATACAGACTCCGACTGCCACGAGGTACCGGATTGTGTAAGCCTGTGTTCGGAACAGTCCGGACTCACGGCTGTTGGCGCAGAGGTGAGTCGGATGAAGCTTGACGCTGGTTCCGGTTTTGTCAGGCTCACTCATGCGGAGAGGAGGAGATTTAAGAAGGCTTTGGCGAGTGGCCTCTCCAGGGAAAAGTCTCTGGAGATAGCAAAGATTAAATCTCCGGTAAAAGTTGAGTCAAAAAGGACTCGTTCAGAGGATAAGTCCCCTGATCTTCCGGCTACAAAAAAGCCAAAGACGACCCATATGGGGTCCGCGAAACCCACCTTTAGCCAGGTGGTTAGTAGCATTAAGTTAGGTCTAGTATCGGCGGACATGGACAATCGTCCCCTCTCACCGGAGCAAATGGCTCTGCTACAGGAGGCGATTGTCGATGCCACGATAGAGCTCGTGGACAAGAGGATCCAGCCGGAGTTCGAAGCATGTATGCCTCGAACCGGCTGGCTCCTTCTTGTCTGCACAAATGAGCAGACGGTCGACTGGGTCAGGAGTAATTTTGAGCACATTCGTGCCAAGAGCGCTCTTGACATCCTACTCGTTGAGGAAGAGCAGTTCCCCCGGACTCACGTGATCCGGGGCTACTTTCCTCAGAGTCTTTCCCTCACAAATGAGAAGGTGCTGGCATCAATTGATGCCCAAAATGCCTTCTCAGCCGTGCAGTGGAAGGTACTGCAGAGGTTGACACATGGTCAACTGCTGCATCTGGTCATTGCCATTGATGATGCGTCAATGGCAGCCTTGACCAAACTAAAAGGCAGGATCGCCTATAGGTTTACCCACCTTAAGCTCATCCTTAAGGGCGCCACTAAGGATGAAGCAGTAGTAGGGGGAAGCGGCAGTAAGCCAGATGGAAAGGGACCAGTGTCTGTGGACCTACCCTCTTCCGGGGTTGCTGCAACCGGCGCTAGAGGTGGTGTCTTGCCAGCTGGGGGGTCAGTGGATGTTGTCTCCACTGCTAAACCCTCCACTAGTCGAGTCTTTGGGCAGGCTAAAGCTGCGACTATTAAGTCGGCCCCTAAGAAGACGACCACTGGGTCGTCTAAAGGCAGTGTCGCCCCAGCTGGAGGGTCAGTGGATGTTGGTTCCACTGCTGGACCCTCGACTAGTCGAGTCACAGGACAGGCTACAGCTGCGACTGCCAAGTCGGCCCCCACAAAGAAGACGTTGACCACTGGACCGTCTTCGGCCAATGCTAAGAAGAAACAGCAAAGGCCAAAGGTGGGGAAACTGCGAAAACCCCTTCAGGGTAGCAGTACCAAGGGACCTCGACGAGCTAAGGCGGCGGCCCTCGTCAAGAAGTCCCTCTCCAAAGAGGAGCAATGAGCACCATGAGGGTGCTCCAGGCGAACCTGCACCATGCCAAGGGGGCATCGGCCACGCTGTGCAGAACCTTCGCCGAGAAACAAATAACCCTTGCGCTCATACAGGAGCCCTGGGTTATTAGTGGCCAAGTCCGAGGACTCAACATCGACTCATGTAAGTTGATCTACGACCGCGGGGTAGAAGTACCACGTGCGGCACTTCTGATAGACAAAAGTGTCAATCATCTCCCCATTTCTAATTTTATTTCCAGGGACCTCGTAGCGGCGCTGGTGGAGATCCCCACGCTGGGTGGAGTACAGGAAGTCGTCCTGGCATCTGCCTACTTCCCAGGAGATAGGCCAGATGTTCCACCAGAAGAAGTCCAGGAACTCGTCGAGTACTGTCGACGACTTAACCGTCAGTTCCTCATCGGTTGCGACGCTAATGCGCACCATACGGTGTGGGGCAGCAGCGACGTAAATGAAAGGGGTGAGTACCTTTTGAACTATCTGTCTAGTAAGAATATAGATATAGTTAATAGGGGGTGCAAACCAACTTTTATCACTGCGGTCAGAGAAGAAGTGTTAGACCTCACTCTTGCCAGCAGGATCCTGTCCGAGTTCATAGTGAACTGGCGAGTATCAGATGAAGCGTCACTGTCGGATCATCAACACATTTGATTCGACATTCCAGGGCGCTCTGAACTCACTTCAAAATCCTTTAATCCAAGAAAAACAGATTGGAGTGCCTACAGAGCCATGGTGAGCTCAAAGGCAGACATGCTGGTGACCACTATCAGCTCAACCAGTGAACTAGAAGTGGCTGCAAACCAGCTAAATGAAGTAATAATATCCTCCTACCATGATAGCAATGTTGCAGTTCCAGCCAAAGTGGTACGCAAGGTGCCCTGGTGGAACGAACAGCTATCGGACATGCGTAGGCATGTGAGGAGATTATTCAATAGAGCCAAACGCTCTAAGCAGTGGGACGAATACAGATCCGCTCTCACTGACTACAACAAAGAATTGAGACGCTCGAAACGCGAATCCTGGAGAAGGCACTGTGAAGGTATAGAATCATTACCGGAAGCAGCCCGTCTTCAAAAGGTATTAGCTAAGGACGTCTCCAATGGAGTTGGACTCTTGAAGAGACAGGATGGCACCTTCACTGAGTCGCAAAGGGAAACACTTGAATACCTATTACAAGTACACTTTCCCGGATCAATTCTAGGAGTAAATTCGCTACAGCCTGCAGACTCTGATCCTAGCGATAGAGCAAATCGCAGAGCGTGTAGCAGGTCCGGTGTCATCTTTGACAGGGACAAGGTTAAATGGGCAGTGGCCTCTTTTCAACCTTTCAAAGCCCCAGGAGGTGACGGGATCTTCCCGGCATTACTTCAGAACTGTCTGGATACGATCCTGGATCCTTTGGTTTGTCTGTTTAGAGCCAGTTATATTTGGGGATACATACCACGCTCATGGAGGAGGGTGGTGGTTGTATTTATTCCAAAACAGGGCAATAGGCCCCTTGAGCTGCCCAAGTCTTATAGACCAATCAGCTTAACATCTTTCCTGCTGAAAACAATGGAAAGATTGTTGGACCTTCACATAAGGTGCAAACTGGAGCAATCAACACCGCTCCACAGATCACAGTTTGCTTACACTAAAGGTAAATCAACAGAGGTTGCTTTACATAATTTAGTTAGTAGGGTCGAGAAATCCCTTCAGGCCAAGGAAATAGCTCTGTGTGCTTTCTTGGATATAGAGGGTGCTTTCGACAACACAGGATATGATTCTATATCCAGGGCTCTTGTGCGCAGGGGTATAGACTCAAATACAATCGCATGGGTAGATGCAATGCTAAGAGAGCGAGAAATCTCATCCATGCTGGGCAACACCTCTGTGTCAATTAGGGCAGTTAGAGGATGCCCACAAGGCGGGGTACTGTCGCCATTGCTTTGGTCTCTAGTTGTGGATGCCCTCCTAGTCAAGCTTTGTGAGCTTGGCTACCACACTGTCGGTTATGCGGATGACCTGGCAATAATCGTTACAGGAAAATTTGACTCAACTGTCACGAGTTTGATGAGGACCGCACTTCGTGTAGTCACTGACTGGTGTGTCAGTGAGGACCTAACCATCAACCCGTCTAAGGCCGTCCTGGTACCTTTTACGAAAAGGTACCGTCTGAATTTGGATACTATATCCATCCAAGGAACGGTCGTTGAGTATTCCAATGAAGTAAAATACTTAGGTATTTGGCTGGATAAGCGGCTAAATTGGAATACTCAACTAAACTATTCATTAAATAAGGCCACGCGAGCCATGTGGGCCTGTAGAAGACTTTTTGGCAGGACATGGGGTCTCAACCCAAAGATGATCCTGTGGTTATATAATACAATTGTCAAACCAATTGTTGCATATGCCGCCCTTGTATGGTGGCCCAAAGTTCAGCAGCAGATGGCAATTGCTAAGTGCAACAAGCTACAACGGCTTGCTTGCCTCTCCATAACAGGAGCCATGAGGACTTGTCCAACACTCGCCATGGAGGCGATAGTAGGACTCGAACCTCTGCACTTTTTCATTTTGAAATCAGCCGCAATTAGTGCTCTGAGAGTGCAAATCACATCCAAAACGCAAATTGCTGACAATGGTCACATGAGCATCCTGCAGCGCATCCCTGACTTAAGGATCTGTTATATAACAGACTACATGACCAGGGAACTGAGCTTCGGGAGGAGATTCAGGATTCTCATCCCTGAACGTGCAGACTGGAATGGCGACGGCCTCAGTCTGGACCCCAGAACTCTCCGTTGGTTCACAGATGGCTCAAAAACGGAACATGGTGTTGGTGCTGGTGTCTATGGACCCAACACCAAGGTCTCGATAGCAATGGGAAAATGGCCCAGCGTTTTCCAGGCTGAAATCCATGCAATTGAAGCCTGCGCCCTTCTCAATATTAACAAGAGACTTAAAGGTGCCAATATCACTATCTTTTCCGATAGCCAAGCGGCCCTCAAGGCACTCTCGTCATGGCGCTTCTCGTCTAGACTTGTTAAAGAATGCTTTGATACCCTTCAACACTTAGCAACTTCCAACAGGGTTACCCTCTGTTGGGTACCGGGACACTCCGGCGTTGAGGGAAATGAGGTTGCTGATGAACTTGCCAGGGAAGGTTCATCTTCTCGACTCAAGGGCCCTGAGCCCTTCTGCAGCATTGGCTGGTCTTCGTCCAAAGCTGTGATAGAAGAATGGGTCAGGAATCTACAGTGCATACACTGGGATAACTTCCCTGGGATCCGGCAAGCTAAAGAGCTCGTCAGACCCTATACCTACACTGAAATCAACGTTTTGAGTAAAGCGGATCTCAGACTGTTGGTAGGTTACCTAACTGGCCACCATGGGCTAAGATACCACCTAAATAAAATAGGTCTGTCAAATGAGACGGAGTGTCGTCTGTGTCTTGAAGACGACGAAACTACATCACACATTTTGTGTGCTTGTCCGGCTTTAGCACGGTTAAGAAGAGGGATCTTCGGTCAAGAGTTCCTGGACTCGGCTGAAGCTCGTTCATCTTCTGTAAAAGACCTTCTGGCGTTCCTTAGGGTAGCAGATCGTCTTTTACTGTAAAGGGGATTCGGCACAAAAGACCGCCTGGTCGCAGTGCCCACCATGTGGGTCACCCCTAACAACAATAATAATAATAATAATAACTTCACCTATTTTAACTTTGAAAAGAATAAAGATGGCTGGGTACTCGATATATTATATGCCTTGATTCTTGCGATATTATTTATTACGGAATTTCAATTCTCTCATTTTTTATTTTTATTCTTAGATATATTACGCATTGAAAGATTAGATGCCAAACGAATAGTGCAAAAGTATAAAATTTCCACCAAACTTAGAATGGAGACGCCCATAAAGAGTCCGAAGAGACCTCCTATGTTAGCGATTAGATCTGCAATGCCATATAACTCTGAGCGCTTTGATGACAAAAAATTGTTGCTTTCGAAAAACACATTCATAGTTGACCTTGCAACACTAGAAATATCAAGAAAAGGTTAGTGTTAAGGTTGAATACGTTGATAAGTAGGGATAATATTTTGTGTGTATGTGTATTGAATCAAAAAAATTTGTCCATTTGTCAATTTATAATGTCACAATGGTTATGCTTACTTGGTGTCATTTTCCATTTCTTCAAAAAGCCCTTTGTCTAAACTACTATCATACACGGATTGTGTCACTTCAGCATCATATACAATGGAAGTACACTCAGGTAAGCAGTTACAATTAGTTTTGTATCCATCAGCTTTCAAAAGTTGCTTCTTCACTTTGACGTAACATTCGATTTTACCTCCTTCGCAGTATCTGGTTTCTTTATTTTCTGAAAAGTTTTAAAGCTTTTCATTATTTCGTAATATATACCATTTTCAAGCAACATTTCACATTTTCCCACGCAAAAATATCTTTTTCCATTTCAAATGTATAAAAATCCATTTCAAAAGTGCTTCTTTTTATTTCAAAAGTACTGAATTCCAAAACATTAGTATCAAAATTTAACACAAAAGTGCTCATTATTCCAAAATGTAAAGTATCACAATTCAATTCAAAAGTGCATTTTTATTCAAAACAAAAGTACAAAATTCCAAGAACGTTTGTTTCTTTTCTAGTTTTAAAATTAAACAAAATTAAAAATATTAAAAATAAAATTTCATATTGTTAATTTACTGTTATATTAAATTTCCACATGCAATTGCTGTCGGTAATTTTGACTCTGAATTATTAAAAAAATGTGTACAGTCCATCGGAGTCAATGTATTTAAACCTCTTTCAATTACTTCCACTAAAGTTGCGTTCACTTCAGGGTTTTCCAGATCTTGGCGTACACTGTTTTTTATTTTAGAAAAGGCTTGTTCGATAGGATTCAACATGGGTGAGTAAGGCGAAAGAAATTGTAACTGATGTGGTGAAGCTGAAATAATATTCCGAACTTCATTTGTTTTATGTATTGCAGCATTGTCCATAATTATCCATGAATTATCAGTGGCAGTCAGTTTAGCAATGAGTACTCTTAAAAAATCACAAAATCTACTTGAATTGCAAGTATTGTTCGTTAAAATTTTGTAATGAATGATTCCCTCATTATTCATAGCGGCAATTAGCGTGATATTGCGCCCTCTTATTGTTGGAACTCTTACAATAGCTCTTGTATTTCTTCTTGATCTAGCTTGGGATCTCCTAATATGAAGATGAAACCCACATTCATCAATATATATAACATTTCGTCGATTTTGCGGAGCATTATGGATAAAATGCAATGCATAGATTTTTCTCTGCTGCTTTGTCGACTCCGCATTCATCCTGTCCATCTCAAAACGGGCAATTTTTAATGTAATTTTCAATTTGTGTAATCCATTCCAAATCGTTGATTTTGAAATACAGATGTTTTCACTTCTTAATTTAGATTTAATTCCATTCAGTGTAATCCCAGGCCGTCGTTCTACTATTTGTTCAATTTTTTGTAATACATCAGTTGTTAGTTTTGTATTTCTGGCGCCACCACGTGGTCTTTCAATCAATTCTTCACCGTCTATGATATACTGCTTATATATTTTCCTTGCTGCACTATACCCTATGCCCGCAGTCTGTGCAGCTTCTTTTAAACTTAGTCCGTCGTCTTGTATTAATTTTAAAAGAAGCCTTTTCTTTTCCAAATGTATTCGTGGACTCATATTTTAACTGCTGCAATATAAATAGCATAATCACAAAACTCCAACAAACCATGTTTACTTACATTGTATTTTGTTTAAAACACGTTTCTATATATATTTTCTAAGTAGATTTTTTATACAGGAACTACGCGCAAGCCACTTTAAATTCAGACTAAAATGTTTATCAAGAACTGAGATCAATATTGAAAACGTAGCAGTTATATAATCGCAAGGAAACAATGTAAATGCACAAATAACAATCCAAATGCAGGGCAAAAGATTCTAAACCGAAGCAATAGTGCAGAGAAGAGTTCGTTTATAGTAGCAGATCTTTGTATATATTTATATACAATACTGCAAGCAAATGAAATCACACTAGAGCACGTTTGCTTGGAACTTTGTACTTTTGTTTTGAATAAAAATGCACTTTTGAATTGAATTGTGATACTTTACATTTGGAATAATGAGCACTTTTGTGTTAAATTTTGATACTAATGTTTTGGAATTCAGTACTTTTGAAATAAAAAAAAGCACTTTTGAAATGGATTTTTATACATTTGAAATGGAAAAAGATATTTTTGCGTGGGAAAATGTGAAATGTTGCTTGAAAATGGTATATAATTCTAGGACAATCAATAATATCAGTTTATTTTAATCATATTTTTCTTATACATATACGATTTAAGAGGGTGTCCTGAGCAAACTATTGTTCTTGACCCCTTTCCCTTCCCCCAACCCATTAAAATGCCCTCTTTCCCCTCAAAATTGCCTATGAAGGTTTTTTAGAGGTTTGCTCATTTAAGTCCTTATGGGTCCTCGTAAGAACATTGCAGGACATCAAGCAGGACTCATTCAAAAGAGCAGGAGAGCACCTTTCCAACCAGTGCTGGATTACCCATTAGGCCGGACTAGGCCATGGCCTAGGGCCCCCGACGAGCAGGGGCCCCCACGAAAATCTGATATGTTTTTTTTTTTTAATGCAATTTTTAATTTCAAGTTAATTTTTTTATTTTTTTTTTTTATTTTATTTTTTTTCCAACCAATTTATTTATTATATTAATATGTATTTTTAAACGCAAAATATTAAAAAATGTTTATTCATTTATTCTTTCGATTGTTATTTCATCTGACGATTCGAATTTCAAATCGCGCGCTAAAGACCCGCAAAAGCGCTTACAAACTTGAGAGCTTGTTTATATAAACAAAACCGATCAAGTGTTTTTAACGTCACAAAACCATTTGGTGCTTGATCGTTTTGCAAAACAGATTTGGTCGGTTTTCTTGATAAAAAAAGAACGTTTTTTCCATTAGTGACAAATTAAGATGTTGTTATTTATACGTGTTGGTTGAAAAAAGGTAGGTTCTGTTTTATATTTTATCTCTACACAAAAACACCATCGATCAAATCTACTATTTTGTTAACCTTTTTAAGAGAAAAATGTTTCATTTATTCTTGAACATATTTTGACAACAACTCAAATTTCATTGTTTCTGGATATGAAATGATTAAATTTTCAAATATTAAAAGGTGTGAAAATTTGTTTGACTACATTAACGATGAGGCTCATCATAAACTTCATGATTCAATTAATGACAATAAACAAATAATTTTTATAAACAAATTTTGCTGGCAAAAAAATGAAAAATATTTTGATTTAAAATTTTTTTTAAACATATAAAATACTAATCTATGAAATTTCAACCGTAAAAATTATGCTTTCATAAAAAAATTATGCTTTGACAAAAAATGGTTCAAAACAGAAACTAAACCTTTAAAAAAAACTGAATAAATCTAAATAATATATAAAATTAGGCCAAAAAATGAACCAAGAAACCAAACCGATAATCAATACAAAAAATTACAAAATATAATCAATACAAAAAAATCAAAAAGTATATAATTTATCAGAAAAAAAAATATTTTGATTGTTTTATTGTGTTTACAACCTTTAAATGATATGAATAAGCTGTTTAAATCCTATAAATGCATAAATAAAGAATAATTTTACAATTATTAAAAAAAAGGGGGCCCCAAAATTTTAATGGCCTAGGACCCCCATTTGGGTTAATCCGGCACTGTTTCCAACGACACCCCACTTGTTAGGATATGTCCAATCATGTAAAAGGCAGAGGGTCTCATGCTCAAAATTTATCGAAATTTTCATTTAAAAAAAATCGGTTTTATCCTGTTTTCATAAAAACTTTCTAATGATTACTTTTATTTTACTATGGAAGAAAAAAGAAGAATAAAAGGAAAGGATGCTACGCCTACCCTCGATTGGTTCTTTTTTTATTTAGCTTTCACTCAACGTTCAAATAGATCCTACAGTATGAGTACACTTGGTCAATACAATAACAATTATAGGAATCAGCATTGGATTGCAAGCAAACGTAAATTGCGGTATTTCAAAGGAATGAAGGACATAGGACTGGTGTAAAGAAAAACTGGTGCAGATCTCCAAGGATACGCCGATTCGGATTGGGCTGTCAATGAAGATGAGGGGAGATCACAACCAAGTTTTATTTTAAAGCTAGCTAATTCATTCATTTGGCGTTATTGAGTGCCGAAGCAGAGTAAAGAACAAGTTTACATTAAACGATTATTATTACGCTAATGAATAATTTTTGTAAAATAGTGAAATTCTTAACTTGACCGGAAAAGGACGATGGACAAGTTCACTCAAGAAGTGACATTTTTGTTTTGCACAGTAAAGCAAATATTTAACTCAGTACTAAAACTTAAACTGCAGGACTAAGTATAAACTTAGGAGTGAGAAATAATGTTGCTTAAAAAGAAATCTTAAAACTAAAATTAAAATAAATTAGAATAGAGATCAACAAAAAGGAAAAATCATAATATGGTGTAATAATATCTAAGACAAATTGGCTTAAATTAGGTTTGCGGTATTCTCAAGGATTTTGTTGAAACGTTGTAAAAAAATTAACTTGGGATGAAGAATAAGCAAACGTTTTCTATTGGTCGCTTTTACTTCTCACAAAATTATGTTGTAACATAATAATCTGATAATTTTTTCGGAAACGTTCTGCAAATTTTTTACAACTTCCAGAAAGTTCTGTGACTATAAGTATAAATACCCGTGAGCACGCTCAGTTCATCAGTGCAATAATCGACAGCGCAGCGAGTAGCATTATGGAAAAATTCGATTTGAAAAGACGAAACATCCGCGTCTTTCTACTTTATGAGTTCCGTTTGAAGCATAAAGCTAAGCAGGCGGCACAAAATATATGTCAATGTATTTCGACGTTTCTCGAATGGCGACTACAACCTTGAAGATAAACCTCACGAAAGGCGGTCGGTTGAGGTTGATGTCGACCGACCGACGCAGCTCATCGAGAAAGATCCAAGGAGGACTACTCGTCAACTTGAAGAAGAACTCGGATGCTCCAATACTACTATCGCTCGACATTTGAAAGTGATTGGTAAAGTGTACAGGCACAGTCAATGTGTACCCCACGAATTGATGAATGGTCAACGGATGATGCGAGTGGCGGTTTGTACACAATTACTCCCTTCACATCGTACTTTTGCTTGGCTTCGTAATTTGGTTACGGGCGATGAGAAGTGGATGCTTTATGTTAACCATAACAATAAGCGATAATGGCATAGGGCGGGTCAAAGAGGAGTACTGCCAGTTAAATGTAAAATTATTATACACAAGGTTTTGTTGAGAGTTTGGTGGAATGTGCATGGCATTATCTTCTGGGAACTATTACCACTAGGAACGACTATAAATAGTGAAAGCTACTGTGATATGCTGGATAAGGTATCCGTGAATCTTAAAGGAGAACAAGGCAATGTATAACTCCTCCACGACAATGCCCGCCCTCACACCGCTTCGATGACATGTAAAAAAATTATGGAGCTAGGCTGGATTTCCTTAGCCCATCCTGCATACTCGTCGGATATGTCTCCTTCTGACTACCACTTGTTCCGATCGTTGCAGGCTCACATTAGCGGAAAATCTTTTGATGACCGAGATGCATTTGAACAGTGGTTGTCGGAATTTTTTAACTCTCGTGAGCCCAAGTTTTACCAGAATGGAATAATGTCGCTTCTCCAACGTTGGCAGGAGATCATTGATAATGATGGACTATATGTTCAATAAAATGTTAAGCTATATTGTACAAAAATATCAAAATAAAGATTCTTAAAAAATTATCAGATTATTATGTTACAACCTAATATTTAGCTTAAAAATGTCAATGATTTCCTGCATGATCCCGCACAAGTTTTGCTAAAATTGTGTACAGTTGTTAAATTATATTAGTAAATCTTTCCATCGTTTTTCTATAAACAATTTCTCCAAAGGTTCTCACATTAAACAAATTATTAATATCTTCGATCTGTCATTTCAAAAGATAAATGTGTCAACATCGATAAGTTGATAATTGATCCTTTAATTCATCATTTTCAAGTACTTTTCAAATATTTTTAAAATGCAAAAGTGAAATTATCATTAATTTACAACGAAACTTTTAGGAAATATTCAGAAATTAGTAAGGTAGAGTCGCCAAATATCATCCCCTACCCTAATTTCGACCCCTTCAATATCTACTCTTTTAAAAACCGCCATCTATTGTCAGTGGCCCGAACCGACAGCTAGTTGCATCAGTCGGCCATTGTGTAGAAGTGAGTGCGCTACGACGTTCGTACCGACAGAAATTCGAAAATCAAAAAAAGTGTTCAAGGTGAGTTTTTCATTGAAATATTCTCGGATACCATAAAATATTGAGATACCTGACTTATTGATAAAATTTTTTTGTCAAACTAACTATTAATATCTCAGATGTTAATCGATTAAGTAAAATTTTCAGGTTTATGACACGTTTTTTGCTTAAATGGATGCGAAAAAATAAATAGAAATTTCCTAATATCGTCCCCTTACGTGAACCTTATATCGTAACATGTAACTTTGGAAAGTTTTTTTTTTTATTTTTTAGATTCCGAAAAAATGATTAAAATAATTAAGAAAGGGCTGTTTAGATATTAATATGATAGTTAGGTTCAATTTTATATAATGGAAAAGGACTAAGTACAACTCCAGTTCACGTACTGATTATTGTGATCTAAATATCGTCCCCGGGACGATATTAGGAGCCCAAAAATATATTTTCATAATTTGAGTATTTTTGTTAAAGCTATTTTATAATTTTTTCTGAGAATGTTAACGGGTTTTTGATTATTTTTATGAATAAAGGAGTATTGAACCTAGTGTTTGGCGTTTGATTTATTACTGTGGTATTTTTTTTTATTTTTTTAGATTTGTTTTACAAAAAGGGCGAAAAGGATATTTGGCGACTCTACCTTAACGGAAAATATGTTATTTTGCAAAACTCTAAAGTAAAATATCTCTGGAAGTGCAAGCGGGTAACATATTCATGAATTTTGACCATAAATGAACGCATTTACAGACTACATCAACAACCGTGAGGAGATCTCAAACTCAATTTGTTAATTAACTCAAGTGTAGCACGCGCTGTTTAAGAAATGAAGAAATCAGTTGAATATAGAATACATAAATACTTACTTGGCATAGAAAACTTAACACAGTCACATTGCTTTAATGTGGCATTTGTTAGGCATTCGTGTTCACAGTTTCCCTGAGTATAAATTTTGAAATACTTCAGGTATCTTTCATTGTTAAAAAAACACTGCCTCCTATAATTCAGAAAATGTATGAAATATTGATCAAATATATTTTATCAAATTGCACATACTTTTCCGGATCATATGTCCTCACTTTCGAAGATGTAGTTATCATATTTGGTTTAATCGAAACTAGTATTATTTGTTTATAGGGCACACGGAAAAACCTTTTTGAGACTTGAGGAAACTCTCCCGGTGTATGCAGTATTACCTGAAAGAAAATCGAAATATTTCAAGAATTCCCAAACTACGAGTACATATTGTTACAGAATTTGCCTTCGCTTATACTTCACACTTGAAGTTGCGATCGGGCAGATATAGGGATTAGCTTTCGATCCCTCCTTTGTGAGTGTCTATGGCAGAGAAGCCAAGCGCCATACTGATGAGATCAGCTTGGCTTCTCGGATCGAAACACTCATCGATCTTTTTTGGGCTCGTCTACTTCGGTGGACGAGTAATATTCCTAAAAAAATTACCCTAAGTCTGTCCGTTCGTTGGCAAATTCGCCAAGGCAGATGTTGTAATTTTGCCGGCCAGCCGCTCGGCGGGCAAATTTGTAACACTGGTGCCAGGTGTGGGGTTCCCGGAGCCCTCCTAATCGGGGGCAACCCCACAAACCCTCTAGCGTTCAGGGCGTCGATGACGGCGATCGTGCAGCCATCTTCGGCAGCCGACCGTTGATGCAGCCGCGGTTCTCCTCTGCCACAACGCCCGCGTTTTTCACTGCCGCAGTGACGTTGTGGCAGTTGTATTTCGTACCCGCCTGCGCCTCCCGCGCTCTTGTCCTCTGCCACAACGGCCGCGTTTTTCACTGCCGCAGTGACGCGGCTGCAGCCATGCCGTCGCTGCATCCATCGTAGCATTGGCCATGGCGTCCTGAATGCCGCATTAAGTTGCTCGGATGGAACTTCGAGCTTCTGACGAGGGAGTACTGTTACAGAATTTGCCTTCGCTTATACTTCACACTTGAAGTTGCGATCGGGCAGATATAGGAATTAGCTTTCGATCCCTCCTTTGTGAGTGGCTATGACAGAGAAGCCAAGCTCCATACTGATGAGATCAGCTTGGCTTCTCGGATCGAAACACTCATCGATCTTTTTTGGGCTCGTCTACTTCGGTGGACGAGTAATATTCCTAAAAAAATGTCCCTAAGTCCGTCTGTCTGTCCGTCGCAAATTCGCAAAATCATAGCGAAGGCAGATGGTGCAATTTTGCCGGCCAGCCGCTCGGCGGGCAAAATTGTAACAATATATAAGTATTACAATGCCATTATGGCAGACACTCAATTGTATTTATTAACTCGTTTAAAGTGTGTTGTGGGTAATATTAAACACAAAACAATTAAACTGCTTTTTTTCTACTAAAGCAATCTTATGAATTTTGAACTTTTTTATCAGAAACTAGAATTCCGGTAAAACTCCTACAAACCCACATTTTTTTCAATACTACTACTACTTGACACGGATACAACTTTTTAGAGAAATGACAAAACCAAAACTTTTTTGCGACGAGCCACACATCGTGTGTGTTATGTTTGTTCGGATTTACATTGTGGTATTTTGAATAGTTGTGTACAATCGCGGAAATTCTTCCGTTTTCGCAACAACGAATTATCAAGAGTTTATTTATAAGTAAAAAAATGGCTTCCTTTCGCTCAATTCAAGCTCCAATGATGACTTAAATTAAACTAATACTCTAAAAATTAAATACTACTACTAAATTTGAAGAAGGAGTATAAAATGAGTTAGAGCAAAGGAGATAAGTAGGGCCATCCCAAGGTACTAGGGCACCCGGGGCAAAAAAAGTTTCGGCGCCCGCCCACAACCCTACACGACTCTAGATGAACATGATATCAATATCAATTTACTGTATCTGATTGTTTCATCGTAATTTATTCAGTTTTAAATCAATCAAATATATCACAATTATTTTTCTAATATCAGTTCAACAAGTCGTTATGTACTGTATTAATAAGATCACTTCTATTATGTTCAAAGAATTCAATAATATCGTCAATATTCATTATTCATGGAATCAACATTTACTTCGCAACTATTGATGCGCTTTTACCTTTATTTCAATATTTTCAATAAAGTTCTTACTGTCTTGTGCTCTGCGGAGTATGGCTACTTAACGATACTAATTTATCTTATTCTTGTAACAATCTATGCTAGATTTAATAAAAATCATATTACAAAAGAAAATAAATAATTTACACTACTAAAGAACACGTAAAAATAGCGAAAATAGCAAAAAATTAACATTTTCTTGAAAGAGAGAAGGAGGAAGGGATAAATATGAAAAACGTATAAATTGACATATATGAAATTTACGTCGGTACAATTTACAAAAATGTATTTTTTTTTATATGAGCTTACTAAGTCTGAAAAAAGTAGATTAGTTTAAATTACACTTCTTTTATCTACTGCAACCCGACAAGTGAAAAAAAAATAACCAACTGTGCTAATGAGTTTTCGAGATAACTTCAAATAACCGAAAAAAAATAATAATAATCTTTCTGTCATAAAAAAGAAGCAGCACAATAAAAGACGACAGATTACAAAACCTAATTAAATACACGGAGTTGCTCCAGATCTCCAATTAATTGTTTACAATTGAATTCAATATATCTGAATTATAATTAGTAAAAGTAAAAATTGTTTTTATTTATATTTGGCTCATACGTGAAGTAATCCTTGTTTCAGTAAAGCTTACCTTAAAACCTTGTGATTTCCCACTGCAGTATGGATCAGAGTTAGAATATTTTGCCTTGAGCATTAGGTAGTACCCCTCATCCACATCTCCAGCCAACACCCGTCTTGGGTAGGCATTTATTCCTGCTTTAGGTTTGTATCCGCTCTCTAAATTCCACATAGTTTCTCTTATACCTGTAATGTTTTCTTCTTCCCTTGAATAATTAACAATTTTATATTTATTTTAAATTATATCTAGTCCAATTAATGTAAACCCATTACCAGTTTCGAAATATATCACTATCATGTAATGCATTGAAGCTGAAACAAAGTCCATCGTCAGTGAGCACTTCAGTAAGCACTGTGGTTACATTCAAATTACTCCGTCTCCACTTGACCGATTCAAAAGTGTCCTCGATTTGAGGAGCCAATTGCCTAATGGTATCAGGCAGCTCCGATTCCGTGAAATTGTCACTAAAAGTTAATCCATTCAAAATGTGTGAGTTGATTAAGCAGACGTGGGTGAGGGCCTCGAATTTAAATTTTCTAAATAGGATTGTATTAGGACTTCACTGATTTATAAAATTAAGGAATTGTTTTAATACTCGCTGTTTGGTAGCTCATTGTATGTTTGTAAAAAGCCACCGAAATCGAATAAGTCTCGTCTGGATTTCGCTAGAGGGCATATCGTCACCGTTGGGAAGGGAATTTCCCAAACGGGAGTGCTGGATTCTGCCAGACTCACAATGACTGGGTTGTCGTACCATCGGCTGAACGTAGTCATGGTTAAGCTGACACAGATATACATTGAAAATGCAATGACAAACAGCCAAAATAATCTGGAAATTTATTTCTTGTTAATGTACTTCAAAAAATAAATTCTGACAGGTTTCGGCCAGGTACGATAACGTACAATTTATTTGCGTATTAGTTTACTTCGTTAAAATTTATTACTTACCATGTTTATAAGTGATTCATATAAGACTCACCTGTCCATCCATGGTTGGTTTCTCGCACCGATATACTTAATGCCATGTATCGATGTGTTGTTGGAGTAATCGGCCACTAAACCACGAATGGCTTGAAGAACAGCTCCTCTTTTTATTAAGTTTAAAGTTGAAGCATTGCTAGAAGAATCCGTGATGGAACCGCTACTTTGCTTATTTTTTTTCCTATGGAAATATATGCTGCCTCATTAGGTTGTCACAGTTATTTGCAAACAAAGCCTTACTTTCCTGCTTCTGTTTCAGGATGTGTCTGAATCCCTGCGGGAGTACTTGTTTTGTTCTCCGCACGCAACGAGCTCATTTCAAGTTTCCAACGGCCTCAGTGTACTCTGAACAAAACTTTCACTACGACTGAATAAAGAATTCCTATTCATGAATCGGAGTTTCCTGCTTTTCGAAAAATTATTCTAACCACAGCTTCTCAAACACAATGTGGGTATGCAAACATTCAAATGAGCTTGAAAATTATCGGTAACTCAGTAATTACATATGTGTGTAATTTATTTGTTAAAGAAAATACAAATAGTCTTCAGTATGGTTTAGTAATATATTAAAAAATGGCGCCAATTCTTTCTTTTTCCTAATTTTTAACACAATTAATTAAAAAAGAGAGACGGCGCAAGGACCTACGAACTGTTGTACGTGCATATAGCTTTAGCGCTTAAGGCAATTTGTACGCAATTGAGAAATAGAACAGTTTAATGCCATAGTTCTCAGGATAGGTTCTATAAACAAGATACTGTTATTTTGGATTATAATTTCCTTTACGCATTTTACTTATAAGGTAGGGTCGCCAAATATCGTCCCCTTTTTGTAAAACAAATCTAAAAAAATAAAAAAAAATACCACAGTAATAAATGAAACGTCAAACACTAGGTTCAATACTCCTTTATTCATAAAAATAATCAAAAGCCCGTTAACATTGTCAGAAAAAGTTATAAAATAGTTTTAACAAAAATACTCAAATTATGAAAATATATTTTTGGGCTCCTAATTTCGTCCCCGGGACGATATTAGGATCACGTGAACTGGAGTTGTACTTACTCCTTTTCTATTATATAAAATTGAACCTAACTATCATATTAATATCTAAACAGCCCTTTCTTAATTATTTTAATCATTTTTTCGGCATCTAAAAAATAAAAAATAAAAACATTCTAAAGTTACATGTTACGATATAAGGTTCACGTAAGGGGACGATATTAGGAAATTTCTATTTATTTTGTCGCATCCATTTAAGCAAAAAACGTGTCATAAACCTGAAAATTTTACTTAATCGATTAACATCTGAGATATTAACTGTTAGTTTGACAAAAAAATTTTATCAATAAGTCAGGTATCTCAATATTTTATGGAATCCGAGAATATTTCAATGAAAAACTCACCTTGAACACTTTTTTTGATTTTCGAATTTCTGCCGGTACGAACGTCGTAGCGCACTTACTTCTACACAATGGCCGACTGATGCAACTAGCTGTCGGTTCGGGTCACTGATAATAGATGGCGGTTTTTAAAATAGTAGATATTGAAGGGGACGATATTAGGGTAGGGGACGATATTTGGCGACTCTACCTTTAGTCCAGTCAATTTAACCTCTGAAGCGGAAATTTGTAGTGGAGTGCTAATTTTTGGATATATTGTTGGGGACGGTGAGAAATGAAGCTATAATTTTTGTCACCCCTGAGGGGTGTTTGCGAAGGGGTGAAAAAGGGTGAAAAAGGTTTTTTGTTTATAACTTTGAATAAAAAAGTCAGCCTGGGTGGGAACGTTAGAGGGTGATATAATAAATGATTATTCATCTTGTATTAAAGTTTCCCCCGGTTTTGTTTATTGCAAAATTGTTTATTAACAATTTCACTCTCCCAAACCGAAAAAAATCACGGCTGATTTTTTTAAAAATACTTAAGCTCGTACGATGTCTTTCATTTTCACAATATCACTAGAAGACGCAATCCCCCATCATATACCAAAAATTCAAAACGGTTCCATGCATTTCACCTGAGATAATCACCCAGATACCTCACCTGTTTTACACCGAAAAATGTACAGTTTTAATCCAAGTCAAGATATCCCCCACGAATCGTCGCCCTCCGACCAGATATCGCTGAGCAGCACACATTTTTCACATTTTTTCCCAGCCCACGGTGGGGAAGAAGAAGATTTGCGACTGATTCAAAAACGGAAATCGCTATAACTTTCGATGTATGTAACGGAACTTAATGTATGATGGCTTCAAAAATCACTTATTTTTTTCTCCATCTTTTCCTCATACACCACTTTCACCTAATATTTTTACTTTTTTTTATATTGAATTAAACATAAAAAAAAAAAAAAAATTAATTACATTTTATTCCTTTTCTCCCACAAAACTAAACTTTTTTGAAATATTCTTAATTTTGTAGTTGTCTACAGATTCCACCCTTTATTCTCATAATTTTTATTATTTTCCACAAATCCCCCCTGACCCCCCGAATAAATATATTACCCCTTAAATTTTACAAACAAAAAACTTGCCAAACATTTTATTTTTTTTCTCCCACAAAACTAAACTTTTTTGAAATATTCTTAATTCTGTAGTTATCTGCAGATTCCACCCTTTATTCCCATAATTTTTATTATTTTCCACAAATCCCCCCCTGACCCCCCGAATAAATATATTACCCCTTAAATTTTACAAACAAAAAGCTTGCCAAACATTTTATTTTTTTTCTCCCACAAAACTAAACTTTTTTGAAATATTCTTAATTTTGTAGTTATCTACAGATTCCAGCCTTTATTCTCATAATTTTTATTATTTTCCACAAATCCCCCCCTGACCCCCCGAATAAATATATTACCCCTTAAATTTTACAAACAAAAAACTTGCCAAACATTTTATTTTTTTTCTCCCACAAAACTAAACTTTTTTGAAATATTCTTAATTTTGTAGTTATCTACAGATTCCACCCTTTATTCCCATAATTTTTATTATTTTCCAAACATCACCCCCTGACTCCCCCGAATAAATTTATACTATTCACCTTTTTTTTAAATTATTCCCCATTTTTACTATTCAATTTTTTCCACCAATTCTCAATTAATCTCACTTTTCACCCACCTCTACTTCAAGGTCTTCCGAAGCTAAATCTACATTTTTTTCTCCATTATTGCTAATAGTTTGTCCCCAATTGGAGTAGGTCTTTATGCAATAATCGTAAATCGAAACTGGGGAGAAATTAATATTTTGGGCGAAAAATGCTCCGCTAGCACACACGGGGGCAGATTGGGGACAAACTATTAGCAATAATGGAGAAAAAAATGTAGATTTAGTTTCGGAAGACCTTGAAGTAGAGGTGGGTGAAAAAAAAAAAGTGAGATTAATTGAGAATTGGTGGAAAAAATTGAATAGTAAAAATGGGGAATAATTTAAAAAAAAGGTAAATAGTATAAATGTATTCGGGGGGGTCAGGGAGTGATGTGTGGAAAATAATAAAAATTATGGGAATAAAGGGTGGAATCTGTAGATAACTACAAAATTAAGAATATTTCAAAAAAGTTTAGTTTTGTGGGAGAAAAAAAATAAAATGTTTGGCAAGTTTTTTGTTTGTAAAATTTAAGGGGTAATATATTTATTCGGGGGGTCAGGGGGGGATTTGTGGAAAATAATAAAAATTATGAGAATAAAGGCTGGAATCTGTAGATAACTACAAAATTAAGAATATTTCAAAAAAGTTTAGTTTTGTGGGAGAAAAAAAATAAAATGTTTGGCAAGTTTTTTGTTTGTAAAATTTAAGGGGTAATATATTTATTCGGGGGGTCAGGGGGGATTTGTGGAAAATAATAAAATTTATGGGAATAAAGGGTGGAATCTGTAGATAACTACAAAATTAAGAATATTTCAAAAAAGTTTAGTTTTGTGGGAGAAAAAAAATAAAATGTTTGGCAAGTTTTTTGTTTGTAAAATTTAAGGGGTAATATATTTATTCGGGGGGTCAGGGGGCGATTTGTGGAAAATAATAAAAATTATGAGAATAAAGAGTGGAATCTGTAGATAACTACAAAATTAAGAATATTTCAAAAAAGTTTAGTTTTGTGGGAGAAAAGGAATAAAATGTAATTAATTTTTATTTTTTTTTTAAGTTTAATTCAATATAAAAAAAAGTAAAAATATTAGGTGAAAGTGGTGTATGAGGAAAAGATGGAGAAAAAAATAAGTGATTTTTGAAGCCATCATACATTAAGTTCCGTTACATACATCGAAAGTTATAGCGATTTCCGTTTTTGAATCAGTCGCAAATCTTCTTCTTCCCCACCGTGGGCTGGGAAAAAATGTGAAAAATGTGTGCTGCTCAGCGATATCTGGTCGGAGGGCGACGATTCGTGGGGGATATCTTGACTTGGATTAAAACTGTACATTTTTCGGTGTAAAACAGGTGAGGTATCTGGGTGATTATCTCAGGTGAAATGCATGGAACCGTTTTGAATTTTTGGTATATGATGGGGGATTGCGTCTTCTAGTGATATTGTGAAAATGAAAGACATCGTACGAGCTTAAGTATTTTTAAAAAAATCAGCCGTGATTTTTTTCGGTTTGGGAGAGTGAAATTGTTAATAAACAATTTTGCAATAAACAAAACCGGGGGAAACTTTAATACAAGATGAATAATCATTTATTATATCACCCTCTAACGTTCCCACCCAGGCTGACTTTTTTATTCAAAGTTATAAACAAAAAACCTTTTTCACCCTTTTTCACCCTTTTTCACCCCTTCGCAAACACCCCTCAGGGGTGACAAAAATTATAGCTTCATTTCTCACCGTCCCCAACAATATATCCAAAAATTAGCACTCCACTACAAATTTCCGCTTCAGAGGTTAAATTGACTGGACTACTTACCTTAATGACTTTTTAACGAGTGAAAGAATTTTGATGCAGTTTTCTCCAAACAATCAAACTTGGGCATGTTACAAAACTATGAATTTTTCTCTTTTTTTCTCTCTTCAGTGGAATGGGAATTTGATTAAATGGATTATTACCTTTATCTATAACATTTAACAACAGTTGAAAATTGATACTTTATTTTTGTTGGAAGCCTAATATTACGAACTAAATAGTTTGAATGCATTAAATATAGTAAAGTAAAATTTTAAAATAATTCAGCGCTTTCGGTTCGATGATTCTTAGCTTTGGATCACCGCGCTAACCCTGAAAAAGCTGGCCATAAGAAATTAAGGTGAAGTTTCCTTACAGGTGAAAAATTAGGGATCAAATAGTAACAGAAATACTCCGGTAAATTGGATTATGCAAAAACGTTATTTCCTTTCAAAACTTTACCATGGTTGGGAACAAATAAACAAAAAAACTTCAAAAAATATAAAATAAACTATTCAGTCTTATAGTATCTCTTCGGCAGTTAACTTGAAAGAATAGAGGGTAATAATTAGTTCTTAACATCGCCCATCTCAACTGAATGTATGCCGCTAAATGCTTAATGCAGCTCTGAGAATTTGTGAGCTCACTACGCTACGAAACTGAAACGCTAACTGTGAAGCAAATATCTCACTACGCTATAGGAATAGTACAGTACGTTCGCTATGTAGAGGAAAATAATATAGCTCACTACGCTATAGAAATAATTAACTCAATACGTCTACTATACTATATAATGAAATACCTCAATACGCTATAGGAATAGTGAACTCAATACGTTAACTATCTTTGGGACTTAAGTTCAATGCGCTTGAAAGAGAAGTGAGCGATCAGATTGTAAGGTCAATTCCCTTATGATTTCAGGTCAGTACCCTAGAAACTCAATATAGTAACTGCTTCTTGGTTAACTGATCCAGCTGCATGGGCTATAGCCAGAGTTAAGTAGCAATGGACTACAGCCTGAGTCATGTTGAGAGCCACTGTGAAGTGAGATATAGTTACCGCGGTATTACCTAAGTCAAATTGAGGGATTTTTGCCTACTTAGGAATGTGGCGATCATAAGATCAGCTGTATGAAATTCAAATTTAAATTTGTATTATGTGGCTTCTTGTGTATACTTTAAAGGAGGGTTCGGTCTCTAGATTGCCCATCTAAAGACAATCATTGATTTTCAGCCTAATAGTAGTTGATTTATTTAAATCAATTTGGGCAATTATTTCTTCAACGAAATAGCAGACGTATCTACTATTTTAAGGCATGGATTTATATGGGTAGATCGAATTAAATAATTTTTATAAAATGTTTCTATTTTTACTGTTAAAATTAGTTGAACTAGCAATAACATTTTCAAAAACAGAGTGGACGATCATCTAATTTACATGAGATGAAACATTCAATTACAGTTTATAATAATATAATAAAATAATTAATTTATGGCAACATTGACTTTCAACGGAGTGTTTTCAAAAATTTGAAAATCTTTCCTATTCTTATATAATAGCTTAAGCTCCAAAAACTTTATTTGCGCCATTTTATAAGTTCCTATGATGATCCGTTATTTTTTCATGATTTTTCAAAAAAGGGCAGAAATAGAGTCTTTTGAACTTTTGAACTCTGTTTTTATCGACAACAAGACCTAATTGAACATTTTCGTTTGCGAATTCGTTGTCTATGGAAGAAATACCTAAAGAAATGAGCCATAATTTGTTCGGCACCTAAATTGATGTTCACCAGTGTTTTTTTTTTTTCTGAATTTTCTCTTGCCTAAGATAATTTTTTTTTTTTTTGTTCTCTCATGATTTATTTTAAATGTTTGTGTCTTTTCTAATATTAGAATGCTTTAGTAGTAAGAATATGGTAGTTCTCGATCAAAGTGAAGAGTGCGAAAGTTTTCTGATCACATATTGAATGAAAGATCTGCATCAAAGAGCAACTAGGCTGGTCAGTTTTTTCGTTCAACTTTGTATGCACCTTTTTCAAGACAGCTGTAATTAAGGAGTGTCGTATTTCTTTTGGATGAGGGTCACTATATTATTGTTGGGTGGAGATGATTTACCGTGGGATGATCGCGGAGATTGCAATTACAATTTTTTCCCAGTGAGATATATACAGGGTGATCCAAAAGTATGGAAACGGCTAAATAACTTTCGAGGAATGCATTTTGGAGAAAAATTTTTTAGGAATTTTCCCTGGCTATTCAATGGTGGCCGTGGATTTGACCTTGACCATGGACTTGAAGGTCATTTCAAGGTCAAGTTGACTTTTTTAAATGGGAACTCATATTTTTGACCACGGAAATGGGAAGAGCGGAAAATTTTACGTCCGACTATGACCTTAACCATGACCTCAAAGGTCATATCAAGATCAAAATGGTTCTTTAAAGAACCTACATTGTTACTGCGAATTTGGAAAGAGCAGAAGTTTTGTATCCAAATGTGATCTTGACCACAATCTTGACCTTCGAGGCCATGGTCAAGGTCAAATCTACGGCCACCATTGAATAGCCAGGGAAAATTCCTAACACTTTTGTCGAAAACTTTTTTTTCCAAAATGCATTCCTCGAAAGTTAATTAGCCATTTCCATACTTTTGGATCACTCTGTATAATGGGGGTTATTGTTTTAATTAAAAAGTACTTCTAATATGTTCCGGTAAGTATTTAGATTAACATTTGTAAGAGTTATGAATTTATACGGAAATTGTTGTTCTCCTTTTGCTGATATTAATAGCATTTATAAGAATAAATTTATTTTATTGAGCTTAGTTTTATTTCAATATTACTTTGATAAACAAGTTATAGTCATAATCATTCCTTCAACGGCTGCAAAGAACACGATACTCACTTTACAAAAATATAGATGATCATTTTTTCTCCCTCATTTACAAAGGTGATTCTCACTAGTCTGTTTTTCCTCTTCTTCATGTTTACAAAGTTGGCTCTCACTATGTTCTCTGTTCATCTTTAAATTTTACGTAGACGATGAACTAAAAATTCGCTGACCTCGCTTTATTAGAAATAATTCAATTTGGGGACTCGATTTATACCCAAATTTAATGTAAATCCTTAAAATTCTTGGAATAAAAAAACAACACATTATCCTTTCTGAGTCCTATAATTTCAAATCTTAATCTAAATACTTACCGCTTCATATTGGAAGCATTCATTGTTTTAATTAAAATAGAATTCCCCTTCCATATATTTCACTTGATTAAACTTTGCACCTGCGATCATCCCACGCTCTTATTAAAAGGAAAATTTAACTAAATTTTTAGATACCACTTTTTCAAGATAACAATATAGTAACAAAGTAAATTTGTTTTTTGTTTCGGCTTGGCAAGATAAAGAAAAGTATTTTTCTCTAATTCGGGCTGAACATTATTACTAATCCAATGATGATACTCAGTCAAATATTATACTATCTAAACAAAATAGCCACTAAAATTGATGCTATTTGTAGTTTCTGATTTTTGGAGGAAGTGAAATATTATATTTTTATCATCAAAGTGAAATATTACTTGAACATTAATTTCTATTTTCCATCTAAAATCCATAGATATATAGTACGATTTTTAGATCACATTAACAAGAATTAATATCAACCGCTGTAGCTTTGAATCCGCAGCAAACATTTTATCCAGTTCTATTGGAAATTGCAGTAATTATGAGTGGCAGCCAGATTTAATAGGGCAGACCACTTGAATTCTGCGTGCAAAAGGCCGAATTACAATAATTAACACAGCCATACTCGAAGACCCTTTGTGTAGACAAGCTTCCTTTCTTCAGCAATTGTAAGTGTTAGCGCCCTTGCTGCCATGCGGGTGTGTGCACTTTGTGCTCCTCATCCTGTTCCTTGTATATTTAGAAGTGTAAACCTGCACCCCTTCTAGAAAGTTTTAACCTTCACAATGCAGGTTATAAGTGTTTGTTGATCAAACATTGTTTATGCTCATTGTACAGAATCCGTTAAAGGCATTCTGTTCGCCTTAAGTACTCCGTTCCCTCAGTTGGACTAATTAAAAAAGTAGAAGGTGCTTACGAAGAGAGTAGTAAAACAAAAACGAATACAGCATTGTTCTTGAGCTGCGTTTACTTCATGAAAAAGAGGAACTTGCTGTGACTTATTTTAAAACAATTTGGGAATATCATTAAATTCATTTACTCAATTTTGAAAAGTGTCAACGTGGAATATGGAATCGCTATATGTCCATAATATAAAAATTAAGGTTCATTTGCTTGTTTCTGTGTCCCATAATTACATCTTAACACTTGCTACAACAGTTTTCTTTTTGTCCAGAGGTATTACATATTTTATATTTAATTATAGACTACTTTTTATTCGGATAATATACAGCGTTTCAAAATGAAGGACCAAAGATGGTGAAATTTTAAATTTTAAGGGATTTCCACGAAAATTTCTAATTTAATTGTTTTGGGGAATACGACTGCAAATTTGATGCTCAAATTTAGTAATATACATAAGATGGTGGATCTAAAATAACCAACATTATTCGATTTGAATAGATTGTAATGAAAATTAGATGGTTGTTTTGAATCCACTTGTATCTAATTAAATAAATGGAATTTATTATGGTCAGATAATTTTTTTTTTGACTCTGTAAAGTCACCGAAGGCTTCCGTATTCCCAAACGATTTTTAATTAATTAATTTTATGTTTAAACTCACTCAATGTGCGAAAAATTTCGTTGTCTGCAACACATTGACAAGAGCCTTCTGCAGCACACCCAGGCAGAAACGCAGAATGCCCTGATTGCCTGCGGTCGCATATGCCTGAGTGAGCTGCGCATCCGACTGGCTCGATACGGAAACGCAATTATAGGCCGAGTCGAGCGTGTAACGTGCCTGATTTATTCTGTGTTAGTTTAATTTAATAATTTATTTTTTAATTTATATTATTTATTTAATATTTATTTTATATTTTATTTTCTATTTCTCAACCCATTAATGCTCAAAACGAGAATTTTGTGCACCCAAGTTCAATTGTACGATTCAAATAGAAAATTGGGGCGATTTTCTTCCAAAATCTACAATTTAGCTCAATAATTATTATAATCCACACTACCTCAACTTCAAGCAATATCGATGTTAGCAATTTGGTGTTCTAGAACTTTTTGTAGGAAATTGAATTTCTATTTGTCATTTTCATTTTTTCTGCAGCTCTTTTTATTTACGAGATAGGGGCAAAAAAACGAGAATTTCATGAACAAATTGGGTTTAGTGACCCGTACTACCTCACTAGTGGGTGTTAGGCTTACGCCGCAATGGGCACTTTTGTAGAGCATTCAATTCTGAAGAAACCCTATCATTTACCAAGATTATATCATAAAATGCATCTGAGCTGTAGAGTTTTGAAGAAAAAAAATCAAAATTTACGTGTATTTTATACGGGAAAACTTTACAAGCCTTGGTGGAGCACTTAATATTAATATTAATGGCTCCAATTTTCAGGGAATTTTTGTTTAGTTATTTCCCACAAAATTTCGAGGTGGGACTGAAAAAAAAAAATAGTCGCGGAAAAAAAGCACCCTAATATTACATATATACATATTTAAGCAGACCTTAACAAAGCTGAACTTTTAACTGGCCCTTAGTCAAGTTAAAGTCGATATTGTGATAGTGCCAATTAAGGGGGGATATACATTTTGAACGAGAAAAAAAACTCATTTTTGAAAATTTTTTTTCAAGGGGAAGTTTTTATTCAAATCGAAACTTTTTTACAATTATAAGTGTATCCAGTAGTATACAAAAAAAAATTTTTTTAATTTTTTTCAACAAAATGGCGGCCGTTAGATGGTGTTGAAAAAGTCGTTGTATTTTGCTTGTGACGGTTCTCCTGGTCGCAATTTTGATCAGAAATCAAAAAATCAAAAAAATTTACATTAATTACATTCACAGTTAGTAGATGAATTACAAAAAAAGTGAAAAAAAAAAATTGCACTTTTGGCGTAACTTTTTCGAAAAAATCAACAATTTCTCCGCCATTTTATCACATTTTTCCATATTTAGTAATAAAATATTACAATAATTTTTAATTCATATAGAAGGTAATACTATAATAAAGAAATTCTATAAGTTTCAGCTCAATCGGATAATTAGTTTTCGAGTTATTACCGTCATAAACTCCGAAAATGCTGTTTTGAGAAAAACGCGTTGAAAGTTTTACTTATCGAAAAATCGTACTTACATTTTAATCAGCAATCCCGGGAACGATGAAAAAAAAACACTTGGAGTTCGAATTTCGAAAAAAGGGTTTCAGGAGCGTATTCTACGGGAAATTTACTAACTTTTTATGCAAAAAAAAAAATTGAATTTTTTGGTCATTCAAAATGTATATCCCCCCTTAAACAGACGCTACGTTGATGAATTCAACTCATTCAAACCATAATTGGTGTTGTGAACGAAAGCAAATCATGATTCGTCAAGGAACGAGAAGGGACTGATATTTTAAGTATAATTAATTAATCATACCCTGAATACAGTCAAATACAAAGACAGTTTTGGAGATGTTTCGTTTTCTCGAGGGACTGAAATGGAAAAAATTCTAAGGAGTAGCCCAGTGAAGAGCACGGAGAGCAAAATGCAACAATTTCCGCTGAACACCCTCATTATTATTATACGAGATATATGGACCGCATAAAAAGGCCACCAAATAGGGCAGGCGTAATCAAGTATTGGGCGAACAAATATACAAACTATATTTTAGTAACATGCGGAACGTCAAAATTCCTTGCACCATATTTTAACAAACCCCAAAGTAGCATTAGCTTTGGCTACGATAGCGTCAATGTGGTCTTCAAAGAACATTCGTGAGTTCAAAACGGCTCAGAGATACATCTTTGATGTAAATAATGAAGAGCAAGGGTCCCAGATGGCTACCCTGAGGGACACCGGAAGTGTTTTTTATTTCGTCAGAAAAACTTCGCGAAATTTAACGCTCTGATAGATAAGAATTAATCCAGTTCACAAAAACAGTGGGAAAACCAAGAACAGATAGCTTATAGATGAGGACACTGTGATCCGTACGGTAACTCATCGTTTGAAAAACAGCAGGAATACCATCTGGACCGCTCGAGAAGTTGTCAGCCAAAGTAAAATTATAATTAGAAATGGACTCCTCGTCAAGTATAAGATCTTTAGTCTCAAGGGAGGTTTGCGGGAGCTTCGTCAGGTGGGAAGTCATCGGGATTGATACCGAGTAATGTTAAGTAATGCCATCTAATTTCGGAAAATGCAGAATAATGCCAAGTAATGCTGAATAATGACAGGTAATGCTGATTAATACTGAAATAACGGTGATTTCGGTAATAATTGAAATCGTAATTATATTCTTTGAACCACTGGTGGTAATTTATTTTTTTCTTACACATAATGCCATTGTAATGGTATTTCATTTTAACCCAACTGCAGGAAGGGTAATGTTCTTCGCGCGTATCTACATATAATTATATATTTGTTTGTGGGATTCGTTATTCCTTTGTAATGCTATGATATATGATATATGTATATTTTATCACATTTCAGTAGCACTTTTAAAGTGGAGCGTCGTGAATATTTCAAGCCGAGGGAAGAGGATATTCATACATCATTTTCTATTTTCCATCTTGTTTCCAACTTTTTAATTAGGTTTTTTGCATTTTTTAAATTTACATTTGTTACATTTCTGATAATAATGTTGCGATAAATATTTGAACTACTAGGTACTACGTAAAGCTTATGTAGTACAAATTGCAACACCTTTTACAACAAGCACATATAAATCTACAAAACGAAAATATGTAGTTTGAAAAAGCAAATAATTTTTACTTGATACCTTTACTTAAATAAATTGCAAAATTGGAAATCATATCTTCATTCTCCTCTAGCTACTAAACAACATTTCTTTCCTTCTCCGACATTTCAGGTTCGTTCGTTGAATATTAAAAAAAATTTGTTTCTTCTTCCGTACATTGCGGGAAAGCACGATGGTTTTAATATTAAATAATTATTTACCTTCCTCTGAGGGAAAATTTCATCTCATAAATACGAAAACGAACAAGCCTCTTACAGACGCTCATATAGGAAAACCATGAACCCCTCGAAGGAGACTGGATTATACTCCACTAATTACAGAAACAAAGACTACATGAGAGGGAAGACTTCTTTTTGACCAGTTAATTGAAAATTATTGATTTTGACTTGAGGCTAGAAACTCATATCTATAATAGATAAAAGTACTATATATGTAAACAAACATAGCTGTTAAACGTATTAATAATTCAAAGCAAAATAAGAGATTTTCATGAATTCTACGCTGCGCCCCAGCCCGGGAAAATCCGTCCAAAAGTAGCAGTTCTAACGAAAGGTTTTTCCATAAATATGTCTTAGGTGAAACATTAACATTAGACAGATATCGGTTAACAATTGTTCATTTATTTCCCAGATATTGTATGTTAGAATAATCTCTTAAAAGCTGTTATGTTATAATCCATGGTACGCGGTTTTAATGGTCGCTGAAAACGAATATATGTATGTATAGTACCACAACAAATCAATCAATCAAATGTATAGTAGATATAAAACTTGAGAAGCAAAGTTGGAATAAATTTAATTTATTTGCTTTAGTAATTTTATTGAATAAAATAAACAAATGTTATACTTAAGAGATATCAAATTCAAAGTAATAATAAACGGTTTTTGGGGTCGGTGAAAACTGAAAAATATGTAACAATACCGAATCGTTTAAGGTACTAGTTCGCTCAAAATTTTCCAACAAATCGATATTTTTTTTTTTTTTTGCATTTTATTATTCCTTATACCTTCAGAAATCATCTGCTAAATTTTAAAATTCGAAAAAATCGAAGAGCTACAGCAGTTTTAGTGCGCGCGCATTTTTAAATACACATAAATATATCGTAAAAAAACTTTGGACAAGTTTTTCTGGAAACTAAATTTTTCAAAACGGCGGACAGTCAATCTCCGGATTGGTCATTTTAATAAACCTTGTAGCGTTTTGTTTGTTAAGGTTTATTGTAGGGCAATTCACCAGAAAATTTCGAAAAAGTTGATAAAAAACATATTTGCAGATCGAACAAAATTGTTCTTTTTTAACATGCTTTTTGGTTTTTTTGTTTCGGACTTGCCGTTTCTGAGATTCGTGTTGGAGGCAGACAGTTTGAACATTTACTGTAATAATAAACAAATTCAACAGTTTTTGGTTTTTTTTTTTTCAATATCAGAATACCCCAAAAGAATGAATGAAAAAGCGGAATAGCAAAGGGTCGCATCTGTCCTATTCATGTTTACCTGATAACAGGTCCACAGCCACAAAAGACAAAGGCCGGCAGCTAATAAAAATGCAATGTGGCATTTTTTTTTACTATTGATTGCGCAATAATAGTGTTTTATTTTTCAGAATAGAGTCCGGCTTTATCACAACCCTTAATGATAAAAATAGCAATTTCTAAGTTTTTTGTAAAATAATTCCCCAAGTATCATACCATTTCCGAATCTGCATTAAATTGAGTAGCTTTTAAGATAATTTGCCAGTTTCTTTTAGTACATTTTTTTTTTCACGACTAATAGTCAAAGTTAAAGTTACAATTTTGACAGAGTTAAAAGGTAACACAAATGAGTTATTTTTCTTGGAAAGTACACTAAATTTCGGCAAAATTTTACTTTTAACGCCTGAAACAACTATTCAAGATACGTGACAAATAAAAAAGTAGACAACTTGAAGTTATTTTTAGCAATTGTGGTTGAAATTCTAACTAAAAGTAGAGATTTTAAAGAAAATTAAAAAGTGACAATATCTCGAAAACTAAGAAACTTTTACTAAGGTCATGTTTGTTTTATTCGACACATCTAAGGCTAACCTATCTTCCATGTCACTCTGACCTGGTATTTTTGGGACACCCTGTATATACAGGGTGTTCAGAGGTGGGAGGTCAATACTGCAGGGGGTGAAAGGTCAGATCGAGGCAAGCAAAATATCGTTTGGGGGGGGGGGGGGGGGGGCATCTCGTACCGTTTGGCAGTTACAGGGTGATTCGTAAATCAGGATTTTGCCTTATATGGGAACCGCTCTTGTATTTTTATCTTTTTTTCTACGCATCGCAGCGGCCCCAAACTGATTTAAAAAAATCACTATTTGGAAGCCCTTTCCAAAAAAGTTTAAACCACCCCCCTATCCCCAACCCCTTGGCCCTAATCCCCCCTGGAAGTTGAAAAAATTAACTTTTATTTTACGATTTTTCACCTTTCGCCCCACTTTTCTCCGAAATTCATGTTATTAACATACCTACTTTTTATTTTTTTTAAGTTGCCTATCTAATTACCTTTCCAAAAAGGTGCAACATGCCCAGGTAGATAAGGGTTGCAAAAGTCATGAAATTTAAACATCCTCACAGGTACCTAATTACTTTATTGCACCATAATGGAAAAAGTCATTAAGTAAACAATTTTTATGACAGCAAGTTCGGAAATGTTTGTTTATGAAACAGAGGTAATACATTTTTATTGTTTCAGCAAAACAGTAATAAAATAATAAATGTAATCTCGTTAAATAGCGTTATTAGTTTATTATATCCAGTATTGACTCTTAAGTATCCTGACGCTGCGTTTCTAATACCTCCTATGAATTATGGTATAAAAATGGGTAAGTTTGAAAGGATATTGACCACAGTTGAAGAAGCAAGCGATAAGAACGGGTGTTTAATAGAAAAAATTAAGATAAAATGGCAGAATTCAGTGTTGACGAGTATGCCGATATAATTTACGTGTACGGTTTAGTAGAAGGAAATGATAGTGAGGCCGTACGAGAATACCAAAGGAGATTCCCGAATCGGCGGGTACCCAACAGAAGGGTATTTTGAAGGACTTTCAGAAGGTTAAAAGAAACCGGAAGTGTAACCACCCCCAGAGCAGAAACGCGAGCAGAAAAATCGGCCGATTCAGCGGACCCCGACCAACAAATCCTCAACATCGTCAGGTACAGCCCTGTAATAAGCATCAGGCAGGTCGCACGAAGGTCAGGATTGTCTTCAGGGAGAGTTTGGACCGTTGTGAACCGAGAGGGACTACATCCATACCACCATATCCCGGTCCAAGCACTACAGGAAGGAGATTCCGAAAGACGATTGCAATCTGCACTTGGCTGTTCGAGTCTGACATCGAAAACATAAGGTTTCTAGACCGAATTCTGTGGACGGATGAATCGCAATTCACCCGGGATGGCATCACAAACTTCCACAACGTCCACAACTGGCCAGATGTGAACCCACATAGGACCAGGTGTCGGTCCTTCCAACAAAGATTTAGTGTCAATGTCTGGGCTGGCATCATCGGCAACCAGTTGATAGGACCCTTCATCTTGCCCCAAGTGCTGAGGAGTCAGCTATACTCGGACTTTTTGGAGAATACCCTTCCGGATCTGTTGGAGAACATCCCCCTGGCCACCAGAAGCGCAATTTATTTACAGCTCGACGGAGCACCTGCGCATACTGGGAACATTGTTAGGGCAAGGTTGAATGAACATTACCCAGAGCGCTGGATTGGACGAGGTGGACCGATTCCTTGGCCTGCTAGGTCACCGGACCTTACTCCACTGGACTTTTTCTTATAGGGAATGATGAAAGATGAAGTTTACTCAAGACCAATCAACACCAGAGAAAAATTAGTTACCAGGATTGTGACTGCAGCCACGAAAATACGGGAGAGACTGGCTACCATAGACCTCAAACGTGAAATAAAACGAAGGCTACTTGCATGCATCGAAACTAGCGGAGAACATTTTGAACAGCTTTTAAACGATAAACGTTTTAATTGTAATTAGTTTTTAAGCGAACAAAATGTATTTTTTAGTAAACTTAAGTATAATTTCCTAAAAATTCGAATTATCATGATATTCTGTAAAAGGATTTTTGTAAATAAATTTTCGTATCCTTTTCCTACTGGGCATGTTGCACCTTTTTGGAAAGGTAATTAGATAGGCAACTTAAAAAAAATAAAAAGTAGGTATGTTAATAACATGAATTTCAGAGAAAAGTGGGGCGAAAGGTGAAAAATCGTGAAATAAAAGTTAATTTTTTCAACTTCCAGGGGGGATTCAGGCCAAGGGGTTGGGGATAGGGGGGTGGTGTAAACTTTTTTGGAAAGGGCTTCCAAATAGTGATGAAATCAGTTTGGGGCCGCTGCGATGCGTAGACAAAAAGATAAAAATACAAGAGCGGTTCCCATATAAGGCAAAATCCTGATTTACGAATCACCCTGTAACTGCCAAACGGTGCGAGGTGCCTCCCCCCCACCCATTCGATTTTTTGCTTGTCTCGGTCTGACCTTTCACCCCCTGCAGTATTGACCTCCCACCTCTGAACACCCTGTATAATAAAATACTAAAATGAAAAAAAATTTGTTTTTTCAACTTCAAGACTTAAATATTCAAATAAAAAAAGATGTAGTTAGATTTATAATAAAGGAGCTGAAAGAAAAAATAAATGTTTAATATATATTTTTTCCTATTCTACAGGGAAATAGTACCTTAAAGTAACACCATTATCTTAATGGTTCAAAAGCCCAAGTCGGACCTTTGGCTCTAGGGCAGATAGATAGATATTACAATAAATTCATTTTACGGGGATACGGTGAGTTTGTCATGGTTTGCCCAAATACCAGCTTCTAAATTGTATGTGTTTTTAAGGCCAGGCGTGTTCCTACTACTACTAACTACAGCCCAGTATACAATAAATATTAAAAAAGCTTAGAAAAAAAGGAAAGAACTAACTAATCCTTTGCTACCAATTTTACAAGCTTTCTTTTTCCACATTAATTTTCCAAAATGATCGCATTTTATTTATTTATTTAAAAACAAAATAGTAATATGTATGATTTAGCTATCTAACTCGTAACAAATTTGATTTGCTCCTGAAATTGACGACCTTCTGACTTGGTGTCTGAGAGCATATAATATACCATATATACGTAGAAATTTTTGATTAACACCCCTTTTTGCAATTGGCAGATGATTGCCTTTGTCTTCAGCGAGTTGTTTTAGTGTTTTTATCGCTAGGTAGGTGGCTGGACCTGCGCAAAGGGTCATTTTGTATATATACAATGTATATTCCTGAGTTGATGTGCTGTTGCGTGGGATTCTCCCTCCATAATATTCATTGATAGATTTTTTTCCTCTTATGCCACTTTTATTTGGTAAAATATTTTATCAATGTCGGCCCTGAATAGATATAGACCAAGAGCCAGTGACCAATTTTAGGTGGTAATTTCAAAAGTCACGAAACTTTCCACAGTAAATCCTCTATACCTACTGAAAATTAAAAGCCATCTCTGGCAACCCTCTGTGGCCGAGGTAGAAATAAGATTTATTTTAGTTAAAGTATCAGTCATAAAATTCCAGGAAATTACTTTCGACAATATTTTGTCTTCATGGAATTTTTGCCAGAACATTTACATCCCTCCTAATTGTTGAAAGAACGCTTTAAATATTTATAAAAAAAAATTCATTTTTGTCATTTTATCAGTCAGTTTATCAGATTTAAAATTATACATAATCCAATAGATTTTTCTTAATCTTATTGAAACATCACTTGAGAAAGATTTGTCTGTATTATTATTATTATTATTATTATTATTATTATTATTATTATTATTATTATTATTATTATTATTATTATTATTATTATTATTAAGACAGCTTTGTACAGAAATGAAAAATTCCCAATTACACAACAGCTGTCAATATCAAAGAGTAATACAAAAATAATATCAAAAAAAAACAAAGAAATTACTATCTACATAATTTTATCAAGGACAGCTAGTTTGAAAGTACTAAAAGGGCAGCTCAGAGGACCAAGTTGAAGTCTGTCGTGATTTCTTTGACAACGAACTATAAAAGAATTAAAATAAACTTCAAGCAAGGTTCTGGGTGGCTTAAAAACATCGTTGTTACGGCTACTGAACGAAGGCACACGCAAGTTCAGTTTATCGACCAACGTTGTATGCAGCAAGTTATTAAATATACGGTAAAGAACACACTCATCGAGGTAAAGTCTTCTGTCAACAAGGGGGGATAGGTTGAGGATAGAAAGTCTGCCTGAATAACGAGTAGGTGGTTTGTCATGTTTTCTAAAAAGGCTGCGAGTAAATTTCCTCTGCACGGCCTCTACTTTATCCACTTTGCTTTGGTGGTTAGGTGACCAGATTGACGAGCAGTACTCGAGGTTGCTACGGACTATGGTTTGAAATAGCAGTTTCGAAGTGGTCAATCTATGGAAATAAGTAGAGGTACGAAGGATGAATCCCGACAGTCTGTAGGATCTTCTGCAGATATCATCTATGTGCGCGTCAAAGCTCAATCTGCAGTCAAAAATTACACCCAGATCCTTAAATTCAGTAACTTCCGACAGGATTACAGAGTTGAGCAGGTAATTATACTGCAAAGGAGATTTTTTAAACGTGTATGACATTTTGAAACATTTACGAACATTCATGGACAGACAGTTAGCTTCACACCATTCATCCACAGCAATTAAGTCGTGCTGAAGTATATCACAGTCTTGTTGGCACTTAATCACTCGGAAAATTTTGAGGTCGTCAGCGTATAAAAGAGAGTCAGAAGTTATTTTAAAAGTTAAGTCGTTAATAAATAACAGAAATAGTAGCGGGCCCAGAATAGAACCTTGTGAAACACCTGAAAAGGGGACAAATACACAGGACGTACACCCAGAGAAGAGAACACTACATGCAGCTTACGATCAGATAAATACGACGAGATCCAGGACAACATAGAGCCATGCACGCCATATGTCCTTATTTTATTTAATAGGATATCATGACAAACGTGATCAAAGGCCTTTGAAAAGTCTGTATAAATGGTATCTACCTGGGAATGTTTCTCAAGAGCATGCGCAACAAAATGGTTGAATTCGAGGAGGTTGCTCATAGTTGACTTCCCTTTTAAGAAGCCATGCGAAATAATAGGACGGAGAACTCTAGAGAGGTAGTTATGTACCAATCTTTCAAACAGCTTGCCAAAGCAGCTGACGATACAATTTGGGCGGTAGTTCTTCACGTCGCATTTGTCATCCGTTTTAAAGATGGGAATAACGTGTGCTTGCTTCCAACGTTCAGGGAAGATAGTGTACCTTTGACACAGATATTCTCTAGGTCATTGTCAAGGATACTGTGGAAAATATTGAAACGCTGAAACACGTACTATCCTAGGTATTCTTTTCTTCTAGGAGGGACAATCTGTAAAAGGTCCAGTGCTCTTACCTGTACTTCTGACGCAGTTTTCTATTCCTTTCTTTTCATTTCGAAGGTCCTAACACAGGTATGAACAAAAAGTGGGGATCTTCTAACTTCTTCTTTAGGGTGTTGCAAACGATTCAACAGCTCCGTAGTCGTTTACGAATATTTTTGGAGTGCAGTTGAGTTTTACTCGTGCGTCGATTTTGCTATCAGAATAAATATTTTATACTGAAGTATTAAAAAGAAATTTTTTTTTTTGTTAAAGATTGCCTATATATTCGTGTAAAGACAATTTTAAAGTATCGTGAAGTATATTTATACGTGTGTTTATTTGCCTATCTTATTTTATAATACTTCAGACTCGTATACTATAGACTTCTTTTTTTATACTCAGTTTTATAGTTATATTTTAAAAAAATGATTTGTGCAATTTGCAAAAAAACTTGTGATAAAATTTTACTGTTTGACACAGTAGAAAAATTAAAAAATGTAGGAGTATGTTAGCCGCTCGTAAGAAACATCAAATGCGGTTTTGTGATGTGGTTTTACCTGATGATATTAATAGTGATATTGGATATCACAGCAAGTGTTACGCAAATTTCACTACCGTAGGGCAAAAATATTTAGATGAAGAAAGTCTTGTGACTGCCACCCCAGAAAAGCGTCCGGTATCACCTCAGCCATCGACTTCACATACATCCACGGAAATAGAAAAAATGGAACAAGATCCTATCAATGATGAAGAACACGATGATGAAAATAATGAACTTCACATCTCCACAGTTTTTCCACAATTATCTTGCCCAGATCACGAGGAAGCAGACACGGAAATTGTTCATCATATTTGTAAAATAGAAGATGAAGAAAATATACTTATTCGATGTTCTGGTACAGATCTTCTTATTATTATGCTTGGAAATATGGACCTACAAAATATAAATGTGAAAATCTGTATGAATATTAGTACAGTCAAAGCGGGGATACCCATAACTTGGCCCCCAAATTTAAGGAACGGGGTTTTGCTGTCCTAAATATGGGAAAAATTAAGAAAAAAATCTATCTCGACCCGTTTTCGAGATATAAAAAAAAATTGTTAATACTTGTCCCGTATCAACTCCAGACAGGAAAATCTTTCGAAACCCCGCCACGACACTGAAAAACTTGAATATTCACAAACCGACACTATTTGCCGAACATTTCTATATTACCGCCGATCAATTTGTTTCTAAATAAAGCACCAAAAACACCAATTTCTTTCCAAAATCGTCGCGACACCGCGAAATGTCAAATTATTTACCAAAACAAGCTGAAGTTCGTTTCGTTTTCCCTGAAAACAGGAGTACCAACAGCTTTAGCAAGTTCGTTGGGTTCGTTCGATCGTTTATTGTAACGGTATAATATTAGTATGTCATTTTATTCCTTGTGCTTATCAGTGATCTTTGTGGTTTTTCAGTCAATCTAGTTTTGATATAAAAAATAAGTGGTAAACATCCTCTTTTGCATCCAAAATTTGAACACTTTTCAATTTTCAACCCACTTGCGGAGTTAGTCAAATCAAATGTGGCGGCGATTACCTTTTTGGAAGAGATTGGTCTCATACCCTCGCGCCTTTCAATTCCACCAAAATGTTGTGGTATTCCAATGCGCATAGAGGAAAATTCCACCTTAAAGCTTGGGTGGTGGTGGAAATGTTCTCAAAAAGGTAAGAAACAAAAGGGGAGGAAAATGTGCCAAAAAAGTGTAAATCCGGCCCAAGGCACTTTTTTTATGGGGATTTATGCCGGATCAAAATTCACGAAGTCCTAGCTATAATTGTTTGTTTTGTAATGGGCATGAGACTCACTGATGTGTATGATCAAATCCTTCAATGGCGCCATCAGTACGATAATGAAGAGCTCAGCCGCCAAACAATTACTGATTACTTTAGCTACTGTCGGGAGGTAGCTGAAGTAATAGCTTCTCATTCCGATATTGTCCTTGGTGGTGAAGGCAAGATGGTTCAAGTTGATGAAACCTTTTTAACAAAACGGAAATACAATCGGGGTCGAACTTCCGAGCAGATGACCGTAACGGTCCTTGAATTTATTGTAAAGAAGATTCAACAGGACTCTTCTTTCGAGTTAATTCGAAAAGTAAATCTGATTTGTGGCCTTATATACGAAAATACGTTCACCACGATACTTCCCAGATTTGCACAGACAGTGCCAAACAGTATCATGGAATACAGAAAATGTTCTCGCCTGATACTATCCACTTAACAACTAATCATCAAAAGGGAGAGTTTGTCGACAAAAATAATCCATGCAATACAATCAATGATTTGGAAAACCAAAATAAATTGCTTAAGAGTACAATTTTGTCCCGAAGGACCCCGAAACTTCACCAATATATGGCTATGTAATTTTACAAAAAGCATATCCTTCAGCACCTTTACGGCAGACATTTTGGTTCCCAGATTATGCACTTTGTATTGGATATAAAAAAAATGTATCGCGGATTTGTCGACGGAGTATATCAAAACGGATTGACGTTGAAAGATTTGGATCCGCCAACTCCAGAGTCTGAGGACATTCAAGACATCTTGCCCTCTAAGCGTCCTCGTCTCGAAGATGAGGTGCGTCCTTCACAAAGCATTGAAGAGGACATTGACAAAGATTCGTCGGAGGCAGAAGAAAGGCCTGACGGTTCGCGTACCAGGGTGGTTTGGAGTCTTTAAATACTTCGGGAGTGACGAACCGAGGGGTCCCCCCTGCGTATGCATGGAATGCTATGCAGACAGTACCTCCACGTGGTGCATTCCGGGTAATGCGAAAATTGTCTGCATATTATGTTCAATATTGCGTTGAAGACGAATTATCAAATTTTTTTTGCTCTCTGCTTAAAAAATTGGTTGTCTTGAAAAGGACAGATTTTTTTTTATTTTAGTGTTGATTTTTCGGTATCCTCTTTCCAAAATATCTCCAGTCTCCATTACAGTATACAATTTTTTTTCAACTACATTGTAGCTATAATAAATCTCGTTCCTTAAATTAGGGGGCCAAGTTATGGGTATCGTACTCAGTCAAAAACGAACGTTATATTAACGTCGTATGTCAAAGTTATAGTCGAGCTCTTGTACATATCCTCAATTTTTATTTAAAACCGAGTTTTTTATATAATTTTAACTCGCGTTTACGCATTTCTCGTGTTGCGCATTAAAAACTCTGTTAGCTGTGATATTTATTCTGTGATAATTTGGGATATTAACTATAAACTGTGATATTGCTCATTTGCAACTCAGTGCTGTGATCCATATCCTAACTTAATTCGTTTATCATTTTTTACCCTGACTGTGATTCTTTATTTATTCTATTTATCTATGCTGTGTGTAACGTGCCAGCTGTTATCACATTTACGATCAGCTGTGGTAAATAAATATTAACCATTTGTGACTCTGCCCTTGGCCTTGACATTTAATTATTCCAGGCAGTGACTCTGTGTGCAATTAGGTTAGATTATTTCGCGCCTTTTGCTCTTATCTGTAAGTACGGCAAAGACTCTTACCCCGTATATCACGGACATAAACCTCTCTAGAACTTTCATACTGTTATACTGTCATACACTGATTAAGCTTGATCCTCACTACAATGGGCCCTTGCAAGTATTGCTGCGGCAAGATTGCTGGAGAGCTGACCGAGTGCGACGGGGTTTGCAAGGGCTTTTTCCATGGCTCTTGCCTGAAACGCTGCACTAGGCTTAATAATGCCTCTTCGCTGTCAACTTGTCCGGACTGCTTGGATATAAAGGCGCGTTTCCAATACACCGTGGAATTCAGCGCCAAAGTAGGCCCGTTCCAAATGGCAGCGCAGAGTATGTTCGAAATATTCAGAGCTTTCGAAAGCATGTGTAATTTTTTTGGCAAATGTCGTGTGAAGAGTGAAGATTGTATTCTTGTAAATTAATTAAAATTGTGGGAAATAAAGTTGCAGCTACCCTTGCAGTAGCTCATTACATAAATATATTTCAGAATTGCCGAATATTAAAGTAGTTCGAAAATATATACGAGCCATCTGTAGATGACTTAGTGCAACTCATCCAAAAACACAAATTTCAATAACTAATTTTTGCCAAAATAACGAGCAATTCTACAGAATATTATATTCTGTAAACAAATTAGTCAAGTAATAAATTTATTTCGTATATAAGAAGCAATAATTTTGCCAATTTTGCATTCCAAGAAAGAAACTTTGCAGCAGCACCATCTCGTATTAAATCAAGTTCGAAAGCTTTCGACATCTCCAGCGCGGAAGTAGAAGTAGGTCCCACTTTCACGCCGACTCTCGGATTCAGAGTGAGATTTTTAAAGAGACAAAAGATACAACTCTATCGTGTGAAGTGTCGAGATAGCAAATACTCTGAATCTCCACGCTGTATTGGAAACGCGCCTTAAAGCCTTACCAGGTTCTAAAATTCATGCAGATAATCGCCGACTCCTTATCAGCTGAACAAAGTTTGTTCGCTAATAAGCTCCATCAAGTTTCATCAAGCTGCACTTATATGCAAGCCATGTCCGAGGATATGTTTGCACTTAATGAGAAACTTGATAAAATATTAAGCTCTATGAGTGCCATAGAATACAACTCTACTGCACTCTTGGATAAGACGCATGAGCTTACTACTAAGGTATCTCTTATGTCCAGCGCTACTGACCTGCATGCTGCATTATCGGAAGTCGATCTTCCGGCCTCGGTTATGCCTATGGTGGAGGATATTCGCAGGAGTGTTAAGCAGGTTAAGAATGATTTAGGATCATGCAACGCGTCTGTTTCGGCGAACACCGAATTGATGGGCTCACTCGCAGCGAATATAGATTCCCTCTCGGCACGTTATTCGAGTTTGGGATCTGCTTGTGGCGAGGACTTGTCTTCACCACCTCCGGATGAACCTCAGGCTTTGGCTGCTCCTCTTTCTTGTGTGTCGGCACCCTTGGATGCTTCTCAACCTCCAGTTGCTGCCTCTCAGGGTGATGGCTCACGCGACGTAACTAAAGGACATAATGTTGTCCGTCGCTCCAGAAAGCGAAAAAACCGCCGCGCCAGTATAGAACGGGTTCCCATAGCCATTCAATCGGATGCCACTGGGAACGATACTCATCACCGTCCTTCATCTTTGCGCGAAACTGCATCTACTTCTGGAGCCCCGTCGCATGCCATTGTCTCAACTTTAAGACCCGCAAGGCGTCCACGATGCATTTTTATCTCTCGCGTCCATCCAGAGACTACGGAGGATGAGATTCTCCAACATATTTCATCGTGCACTGGTTCACCTGCAACGGCCTTCGCATGCAGAAAGCTTAATAGTGCTCGCAACAGTACCGGCCGCTCTTTTTCTGCTTCTTTTAAAGTTTTTGCGCCAGAGGATTTATTCGAAGCAGTTGTCTCTCCTGACTTATGGCCTACCAACGCCATTGGTAGGGAATTTATTCCCAAAGGCTATCCTGGATCCTCTTTGCCACCAAAAAACGTATCTGCGATGTCTCGTTGTATTACGCCAATGTAACTGGACTACGCTCTAAAACATCCCGGCTTTTTACGAATTTAATAAACTATGGCTTCGACGTGGTCTGCTTGACCGAAACCTAGTTGTGCGCGAGGTTTGGTGACGCTGAGTTGTTTGGATCAGAATACATAGTGTTTCGCCGTGACCGCCATCTTTCTGCTTCTGACGCCCCTGTTGGGGGAGGAGTTTTATGCGCCGTTCACCGTGACTTGCCTTGCGTCCTGGTTGATTTCGTGGATTCCGGAGATCTGGAGCTGATCTGTGTGGCTGTTCAACTTCAACAGAGGAGAGTTTACAGCGCTACTGTGTATTTACCTCCTGCCTCTACTCTTGACACTTTCCATTCCTTGGCGTCTTACATTGAGAGGCTCAACTCTGTTTTGTTGCCGTCTGATGAGCTGGTGCTTCTTGGCGACTTCAACTTGCCTAATATTAGCTGGCAATCAGACTCAGAAGACGCCGTGCTGCAGCCCATATTTTGTTCTTCACCTCAGTTTGTCATATCTTTTATCGACAACATCGTCTCGGCTGGGCTGTCACAATCTTGTGGTATATGTAATGAATCCGGCAAGTTTCTTGATTTGATTTGATTTGATTAGTTTCTGACCCGGATGGGACTCTCGTGAAGCGCTGCCTGGCTCCCCTGGTTCCCGAGACTGGCCTTCATCCTGCTCTGCTTCTTTATTTTGATCCTGTGATGTCGTATACATCGAATCTTGAAGCTATAAACTATTGTTATGACCTTAAGAAAGCTGACTTGGTTCAAATGAACGATTGGCTTTCTGCTTACGATTGGTCTAGTGGGCTGGGAGAGCGAAACATTGACAAAGCCGTAGAAAACTTTTATAATGGTATTTTTCTTTGTTTTGAGCATTGTGTTCTTCTTGTTCCTTCCAAGCGATCTACCTCACTACAACCGTGGGTAAATGATACTTTAAGAAGTCTTAAAAATCAACAAAGTAAAGCTTGGAAGAGATTTTGTTGCTCAAGGAACGACGCTGACTATGCTTTCTATTATAAGTTACGCACCCAATACATTTTGTATCAAAATGATTGTTATAATGATTATCTGCTCAGAATGCAATCGACCCTTTGTAGTGAACCTAAGCAGTTCTGGAAGTTTGTGAATTCAAAACGTAAGACTGATGGGTATCCTTCGGCTATGAAATTTGGTGACACTCATTGTGCTCATCCTCTGGACATAGCCAACTGCTTTGGGGATTTCTTCAGATCTGCGTTCTGTGATAAAAACTGTGATATTAATCCTGACGACTTTACCCACCTGACGAAGCTTGCGCCGACCTCCTTACAGACTAAAGATCTGATACTTGACGAGGAATCTGTTTCTAATTATATTTTTACTTTGGCTGATAACTTCGCGAACGGTCCAGATGGTATTCCTACTGTTTTTTTCAAACGGTGCTGCTTACCTGTCGTTTCTGTTTTGTGTTATTTATTTAATTTATCGTTGCGTAGTGGTACTTTTCCTAAACAGTGGAAAACATCTGTTATTATTCCTCTCCATAAAAAAGGCAATAAGTGCAATATTTCTAATTACCGCCCTATCGCTAATTTACCCGCTATCGCTAAAATATTCGAAGCGCTTGTTTGCAATGTCTTATATTTTCATTGTAAACCTTTTCTCCATTCCTTCCAACACGGTTTTGTAAAAGGTAAATCTACTACAACTAATTTAATTGAATTTACTAATTATTGCACTACCGCTATTGAAGTTGGAATGCAAGTCGACTGCATTTTTACTGACTTCAGTAAAGCATTTGACAAAATTAATCACAGTATCTTGATTTACAAGCTCTTGGTTTTCCCACTGTTTTCGTGAATTGGATCAACTCCTATCTGTCTGATCGGACGCAGCGAGTTAAATTTCGCGAAGCTTATTCTGACGAAATAAAAAACACTTCCGGTGTCCCTCAGGGCAGCCATCTGGGACCCTTGCTCTTCATTATTTACATCAATGATGTATCTCTGATATTAAATAACTGAAGGACCTTGTGTTATGCTGACGATGCCAAAATCTTCCGACTTGTATCCAATGAAATGGACTCTGAACTTTTAAATTTTGACTTAGACATATTTTATAAATGGTGTTCTATCAATTGCCTCTATCTCAATATTAGTAAGTGTACATGTATGTCATTTTCCCGTAGGAGGGTTCTCCTTAACTTTACTTACTCCTTGGATGGTCATCCTCTTACACGAGTTGACAAGACCAAGGATTTGGGAGTTGTTTTGAACTCACGTATGTCCTTTGAGGACCACATTGACGCTATAGTAGCCAAAGCTAGGGCTTAAGTTAAGATTACGGTTACCTCTCAGATTTTAATGAAACTCGGTAGGAACGTTCGTCTAGGCTTAGAACGAACGAATATGCAATTTGCAAAAGCAAAATTCCTTCTAATAGATATTTCTTAAATATTATTCGATAGTTCGATGGTTTCATTACATTGCGAATGCATGTTATCTAATTTTCTGAACGTTCCCATGAAGATTAGAGGTGGAATGAGATGAGAAAGATGACGCTCCACCAAGATGACAGTTCTAGGGAGATGTCATAAGGAGTAAAGGTAAGTATTAAAAAATTAACGCAGATTTTTCTATTTTCAGGGGTTTTTACGCATGCTACGCTGGATTTAACGGATATAAATAGTGTTTAGTGCAGTGTAGTGCAGTGTAGTGCGGTTACCGATCGCGAAACTAATCTAAATCGGTAGGAATAATGTGAAAATTTTTAGTCGTGAAAGCGACTTTTTTAGAAATTCAAAATTGAATTTCTCAGAAAGTTGAGCTTTCCGACAAAAAATTTTTGCATATTCGTTCGTTCTAAGCCTAGACGAACGTTCCTACCGAGTTTCATTAAAATCCGAGAGGTAACCGTAATCTTAACTTGTTCCAAAGCTAGTGCTACCTTGGGGTTTGTAAAAAGATGGTGCAAGGAATTTGACGATCCGCACGTTACTAAAATACTGTTTTGTACATTTGTTCGCCCAATACTGGAGTACGCTTGCCCTGTTTGGTCGCCTTTTTATGCGATCCATATTTCTCGCATTGAGGCTGTTCAGCGGAGATTTTTGCACTTTGCTCTCCGTGGTCTCCACTGGGCTAATCTTAATTCACTCCCGCCTTATACCGATAGGCTTAGGCTTTTATCACTCCAGTCCCTCGAGGAAAGACGAAACATTTCCAGAACTGTCTTTGTATTTGACTGCATTCAGGGTACGATTAACTCTCCGGAGCTTTTAAATATTCTAAAAATATCAGTCCCTTCTCGTTCCTTGAGGAATCATGATTTCCTTTTTGTTCCTTACCACAACACAAATTATGGTTTGAATGAGCCGACTTCGTCGATGTCGCGCCTGTTTAATTTACATTATCATAATATTGACTTTAACTTGACGAAAGGTCAGTTAAAATGTCAGCTTTCTTAAGGTCTGCTTAAATATGTAGTAATCAGTGTATTTTGATGAATCTTCAATAAATAAATAAATAAATAACGTATCAAATATATACCGAAAAATTGGTCCAGATATTTGCAAGAGTTTACCTGCATATCACGCCTTTACTGGATGTGATTATAATCCAGCATTTTATAAGAAAGGGTAAATTACTCCGTTTAAGCTACTGATGAAATCCAACTATTCATGAACAATTTCACAGCTGAAAATATTGATGAACCATTTGAAAATAAAGTGATTAAATATGATGCATGTAATTTGCTTCCATGTCAAGCTGAACTCCATCAACACGTATTAAGAACGAAATAAATTGCTTCCATTTGGAGAAATGCACACCTAGATTCGCCTGCAATATTGAGTCCAGAAGACAATGGATGGGTGTCAAATGATGGTCAGTACGATTTTCACTGGTTCGAGGGAGATCAGCTACCACCTACAGTAAGTGATGCCATCGCTAACGACAACATTGATATCGAAGCAGATTATGCCAATATCGATGGTTAGTGTATTTTTTCTATGAATTGCGTACATATTATATATAAATATATATATATATATATATTAGGGTGCATTTTTTTCGTGACTATTTTTGTTTTTTCAGTCCCACCTCGAAATTTTGTGGCAAATACCTAAACAAAAATACCCTGAAAATTGGAGCCCTTAATATTAATATTTAGTACTAGACAAAGGCGTATAAAGATTTCCCATATAAAATACACGTAAACTTTGATTATTTTTCTTCAAAACTCTACAGCTCAGAGAAGTTTTATGATATAATCTTGGTCAATGGTAGGATTTCTTCAGAATTGAATGCTCTACAAAAGTGTCCATTGCGGTGTAACACTAACTCCCACTAGCGAGGTAGTACGGGTCACTAACCCCAATTTTTCCATGAAATTCTCCCTTTTTGCCCCTATCTCGTAAACAACAAGAGTTACAGAAAAAGTGAATACGACAAACTTGTAGCAAATTCAATTTCCTGAACACCAAATTGCTAACATCGATATTTCTTGAGATATTGGGCTTTGAATTTGTGGTAGTGTTTCTACAATTTAGCTCAATAATCCATGCAAATTCCGCACTACCTCGCTTGGCCTTCCTTTATTTTTTGGTTCTCCGGAGCCGAATCTTCCTGCACTTGCCAAACAGCCGTTCCTTGCAAGTGATCTGGGTCTCGTGTTTTCATCAACTTTAAATATTTTGTTTAAAAAGGTGATCAAATGGAAAAATAAAAGTAAATTTCTGAGGCTAAAAATTAGTGAAAATCATTTTTAGATAGGAGCTTTTGTTTGGATTCAATGTATTTTATTTGACAGATCAGATCACTTTGCCCTATCTCTGTGTGTGTGCGATGGACCACGTTACGGCTTATAATTGCAGAAAGTTTTGGTTGTTGGCAATGACGACTGTTTTGTGGTGTTAAAGGTGAGCTAAGAAGCTCATCGTGCTTCTGTAGTTGCAGTAATTATTGTATTGTGGCATTCGTCTGATTGTAGAAGCAGATTCCAATACCTGTCAGCTGGTGTGGTGAACGTGCTTGGTGGAACTTCGTTTGTGGGTGAAAAACCAAAGTGCTGTTAAGCGGTTGTAGTTGGAGATCCAAATGCTTCTTAGCGGCTGTAGGCAGGAAACCCAACTGGTGCTCCTAGGATAATAGTGATATTAAATTATCATCAGTAAAAGGCGATATAATCCAAGCTTCTTGAATTATTCTGATTTAGTGAAGGCTCGGGATGGCCAAATAATGAGAATATCGAAAGATTTTTTGAATATTATTAACAGTTAACGAAGGTATTTATACAATTTTAATCACAATTTTAATAATAACGATATTACGAAAGGTAAGAGTGGGTATGAGTTCCACTGCCTCATGTCGCCGTATCAGCGTGCATATTTGTTCTTAAACAAATGTGCTTATTAAAGAAATGTTGGTGTTGCGGGATATGAGGCAATGACCGACTTATTACAATAAAATTAGGTAAATAGTATAATTTAATTAACAGTTTGCTCATCTGTGAGCATAGGCCATCATTAATTTTATGAGCTAATTCATCTATTGATATTAGGTCAGATGACAGATATAATTGAAAGTCATCGGCCAGTATATTAAATTAGCAATTGAAATAAGGGAAGGTCCGGTAGCCCCGGACAGCGGGTAACCCCGGACATTTAAATTTCTTAGGAACTTTTTTATTATAAATATGTGCCCTCTGGAGTAAAAACAAATCCAACTTAATTACGGCGTGGGCACAGAGTGCGTTACGCGTGAGTGTGTGTTTTGTTCCCGGCAAAACAATTTCGTTGCTCCTGTCAAACTTCATTGAAGGTTATCAAGTACAATAAGTAAGTGTGCGTACTTGTTTTTTGGTTAATGTTGTAGGAAATTATATATATTTAAAGGTTGTAATAGTATTTGTAACATTTCTTGTACAATTTAAGAGCTGTGTCTAAAAATTTTGCATGATAGCGATCGGGTACCCCCGGACATGGTTTTAAGCTTTGAATTTTGCGATATTGTTTTAACAAACTATAATTGTTTTGTCAGTTTGCTTATTTATGTAAATTACTTTAAAATGTTGTTACTATTGTTGCAGAAGGGCTTGAAATATGCCGAAATTTAAGGGGAGAATTAGTTAGTTAAAAGTTGTTTATATTAATAAATTTTAATAATTTTTAAAATGTACAATTGAAGTGTTTTTTCTTTTATAATTGAGATCTACAGCTTCTTTTCTTAATGCCGAATAATAATCTGCTAGCTCAAATAAAAAGTCTGCCGCCAGTCCCGCTGTCCAAACAAAAATTCCACTATCGGTCCACAGATACCGACGCCGGCCAAACGGAAAGTTCACTATCGTTCATGGGGGATCGACGCACGCCGCGATCACCGTGTTAAATATATAACATTTTCAAATAACCCTAAAAAGCCTTTCCCACGCAAAAATTCCCTTTTCCATTTGAAGTTCTCCGTCCAGCAGCGAAGCCAAACTGACGTGTAGCGTTTGTGTTAAATAAATTTCAACATTTTCTACTTTACGCCATCCTAGTTTTCTTTCACGATATAAATTACTATTTTCCTCTTTTACCGCTGCTGGCGGAGTTTGGAGTTTTAAAGATTTTAAAGATAAAGGTTGGCTGTGGTGATATTGTTTTTATAAGCGAACGTTTCAAACGGCGAGATGACATCGTATAAAAAACTGAAGGCTCGGGTTGCGAAGGAAATAGAATTATTGACGGAAGAATGTTTAAACCGATTAACCGATATTTGGGATGAAACATTTGAAACAGAGATTTGTGAAGACAATTTGAAGACAGTAACAAAACATGTTTCGATTTTCTATGACGAATTCATTGGTGAATCACTCACAAGGCAAGAATGTATCAAAGAAAAAATTGAAAAATTACGTGAGGAAGCCAATGATTTGCAAAGACTTTTAAAAGTTGAAATTAGTTTAAGTCCGCAAAAGGGAGTTGCTTTATATACTGCACAAATGAAATTAAATGAGAAATTACTAGCGCTTCGAGAATGTTTAAAGAGGCGAAAGCAACAAATCGACGAACTTTTATCAGAACAAGACACATTATGTGAGGAGCTGGGCGAACCTCCAAGACCTCTTCTATATGACCCCTTACCATCGGAAGAAGAACTAAACGATTTTCAGGTACATCTGAATAATCTAAAGGTAGACAAGATGAATAGGCTTTCCGAAATATCCACTCTTCGTCGTGATATTAAACATTTTTTAACGGAGTTAGAGCTACAGCTTCAACATGAAGAAGAGCAAAGACTTTTGGATGACCGATATATTTCTCCTACGAAAGTCAACATAAATCGGTTAAAAGATCTTCGTGAAGAACATTTTAAGCAATTAGAAGAAGTAAAGGAATCAATTGAGTCTATGAAGAAGAAGTTATTTAATTTATGGAACTGTTTCGAAACAAGTCCTTGTATTCGGGAGAAATTTGCAAAATATAAGGATTATTCACAAACAACGTATGATAACTTTTACAGGGAATTGGATCGTTGTGAAACTCAAAAACGACAAAATATAAAGCGTTTTGTTGACAAGATAAGAAATGAAATAGTGATTTGGTGGGACAAAACTTTGAAGTCAGAGGTTGAACGATCACGATTCTCTAGCTTCACTAATGATTGTTACACAGAGGATCTACTTGCCTTGCATGAAATGGAGTTAGAAGATTTAAAGATGTTTTACAGCGAAAATGAGAAAATATTTGAATTGATACCGGAGAGAAACTTATTATGGGAGCGTATGGGTGCACTTGAGGCTAAAGCTTTGGAGCCGGGCAGGTATAACAATCGTAGAGGTCAGCTCCTAAAAGAAGAAAAAGAGAGAAAGACGATTGCCAATAAATTACCTAAAATTGAAACCCAGCTTAAAGAGCTAGTTCAAGAATACGAGATTCAACATCAGCGTAAATTTTTAGTTTACGGTGAAGATATCCTTGAGTTAATTGAGCGAGATTGGGAGAAAAAACGTTCTGAAAAGGAGAAATTGATGAGTGCTCGAAAGAATGCCGTTACACCTCCGTCGAGAACAATTTCCAGAACACCGTCCCCAAATCAAGTATCTTCATCTATAAAAAAAGCTCCGTCCAGTACAAATTTATCTTCAGTGCCTTCAACAACTAAAAGAAAACTGGGGAAGGATGCATATTTAGCACCGAATGCGAAGAGAAATCTGCTCACAGATAACAGTCCAGGTACGTTTCGTATGCCAAATCCCACTTCTGAGTTGTAAAAGAGGAAAATAGGAATTTATATCGTGTAAGAAAACTAGGATGGCGTAATGTAGAAAATGTTGAAATTTATTTAACACAAACGCTACACGTCAGTTTGGTTTCGCTGCTGGACGGAGAAGAAGGACAGGAAGTTCATCCAGTTCAAGATGGCCCTCCGCTGTTGCCCGATACTCGGGTTGTCCGATTGGTTGCTCAATCCTTTGGGGTGCGTTCGCTATGATTGTCTCGTCACAGCTCGTACATCCTGACTCAGCAGAAGCGTCCTCGTCTTCGTCGGTCTCATCATCTTCATCTAGGAGATCACCCTCGAACGTTGAGCACCAAGGTCTCATTTTATCTGAGGAATAAACAGAATTAAATTTTCGTTGCGTACGCTGACATCCAGGGACATCGGTAATAAGGTAACGGTCGTTTCCCAATACGGCCGTCACAATATACGGGCCTTTAAATTTCGGGTCTAATTTTCGGGATTCCCCAGTAGATATAGCTGGCCTCGCGATTACCACCAGGTCGTCAATATCATACTGTAAAGGCTTCTTATGGCGAGAATCGAAGTGTTCCTTTTGGCGATTTTGGGCTAGAGCTAAATTACGTTCGGCAATTTCCCGCACCTCCGCTAAGTTCTCACCACGCTGTTCGCAATCGGCACTTGACTCGTCATCGCGTAATGCAAGTAGTACTTTATTACAGAGCGCGTTTCGAGGATGAAAACCGAAAACCAGTTCATATGGAGTTTTCTGTGTGGTCGCGTTTTTAATGGAATTAAGCCCCCACTGAATTACACGCAACTGCTTGTCCCACTTGTCGTTGCTGGAAGTCATTGTGGATAAGGCAGAAAGAATTGTGCGATTATATCTCTCGATTAATCCGTTTCCTCTAGGATTTCGCGCCGCGGTCATGGAATGTCCTATCTCATTTTCGGTGCAATACCGTTTGAATTCGTTGGAGGAAAAAGCAGTCCCTCTATCGGTGATGATCCTCGTAGGGGTCCCAAAGTATGTAGCCAATTCGTCTAGGGCTCGTAGAACAGGTTTGGTAGATGTATTCCGTACTGCCTTCAATACAATATATCGCGTGAAGCCGTCTATGATCCCTAAAATGTGCGTAAGTCCAGATGAAGTTTTAGGGAAAGGTCCGAGATGATCTAGGTGGATTGTGTGAAAAGGTATCGGTATCCTAGGAATTGGGTGGAGCTGGCCCTCGTGTTTCCAAGAACGTTGTTTTTGATAGACGCACTCTATACAAGCCTTCAGATAACCCTTCACTACATTCCGCATTCTTGGAAACCAAAAATCTTTCCGGAGCAACTCTAAGGTCCTCTCGAGCCCATAGTGACCTACATCATCATGGCATGACTTTATGATCCTCCATCTTGTCCCCTTAGGTACTACCCATCGTTGGAGACCGTTCACGTTCCTGAAAAGTCGATCTTTGTTTAATACGTAATCCTTGTGGATTTGTTTCTCTTCTTCATTCTCGGGTTTCCTTCTCAAAGTTTGAATAATATTTTGAAGAGATGAATCCTGTCTTTGCAGTATCACCAGCCAATCTCCGACATCAATGTTTACGGTGAAAACATCTAAGCTCACTGGGTCCGGTTCGTGTGGCTCCTCAACCGAATTTCGACTAAGCGCATCGATGTGGTTCATTTTTCGCCCCGGTTTGTATTCAATTTTGAAATCAAAATCCAAGAGCTTGAGCCACCATCTAGCTATCCGCGGTACTAAATCCCGTTTGTTGAAGGTGGCACGGAGAGCTTCACAGTCGGTAACAACAATGAATGGCTTCCCGAGAAGATAGGTCCGAAATCTTACCACAGTTTCGACAACCGCTAGAGCTTCCAGCTCATAGCTGTGGTAGTTACGTTCTGCGGTAGTAGTCTGTCGACTATAGTATGCTACAGGTCTGAGCATGTCCGATTCGCGCTGCATCAAGATCCCGGCCAAACCCGAAGAGCTAGCATCCGTATGCACTTCGTGCTCTAAGTTTGGGTTGTAAAGCGTCAAAATTGGACTACACGTCAATTTTTCTCTCAGACTATTAAACGCGTGCTCTTGAGATCTTGACCAACAAAACTTTCGCCCCTTTCTAAGGAGTTCCGTCAAGGGTTCCGCGATAAGAGCATAATTCTGCACGAATTTTCTAAAAAAGCTAGTTAGGCCCAAAAACTGTCTTAGTGTGTGTACTTCAACCGGTCTTTGATAGCCTTGAATCGCCTCGATCTTTTTACTACTTGGTCGAATTTCATTCGCCGAAATTTCGTACCCAAGAAATTCTATTTTAGATTTAAAGAAATAGGACTTGGTCAGTTTTAGGCTAAAATTTTCTTCCCGTATTATCGACAAAAATCGCTCGAGTTTATTGTACCCATCTGAGAACGACTTGCATGGTATCAGCACGTCGTCGAAATATACGATGACCTCACCGGGTTCCATTCGCCTTGCTAGTTGGTTCATAATACGTTGGAATACAGACGGAGCATTTACGAGCCCGAAAGGCATTCGCGTGAATTCATATTGCCCTTCAGGAGTTATGAAAGATGTCAAGTACTGGCAATGTTCAGCGATTGGTATTTGGTAATACCCGGACGCAAAGTCTAACCCGATAAAGAAATGGTGACCGCTCAAGGCTGTAAGCAAATCCTCGATTACCGGAATAGGGTGATTGTCTTTTACCGTGACACTATTTAACCGTCGGTAGTCTATACACATACGATACTCGTTATTTTTCTTTTTAACAAGAATTGCTGGTGACGCAAAAGGTGATTTAGAAATCTTAATAATTCCCGTTTGACAGAGTTCATCTATAATATTTCGCAACAATCCATATTGGGCATATGGTACTCGATATGGTTTAGAAAAAATCGGCCTGTCATCTTTTAGCTTCAACTCCATACTAAAAGATTTCGCGCACTTTAGTTCTCCCATAGTCTTCGCAAAACAACTTCGATGGTTGTTCAATAACTCAATAAGTCTGAATTTCTCGTCGGAAGATAATGTATCGCCTACATTTATTTCACTGTCCGAAATAATCGCGTCGGGATCGTCGTTTATCTTAGAGTTTCGTTTAAGTTTCAGGACTTCACACTCACTATCGTCTTTATTCAAATTAAGGAGTAAATCTTTTTCACGTACCTGATTATCGTCGGGGAATTCATTTGGGTTGGCAAGATTACCTTTACTTTCCAGCTGTACACTTTCGATCGTCGGCTGGTAGCGTCGTCCCACATTCTGACTCCCACGTAGAGTCGTCTCCTGATCGGCATCACGTTTTTCGATGCGAAGGGAAGTTCCTTCTTTCACCACACGGACATCAGGCAGATCGATGAAATTCCGGCCTATGAGTAGTGATGAATCCAATTCGTCGTCGCGAACAATGTAGATTTCAATGTTCGCTGATACATTGTTGACTCGCAGGTTTACCTTTACACTTCCTTCCGTGCGGCAAACACCTTTTCCAAAGCCGCGGAGAATGATGTTGCAGGGCTGAATAGGCAACTCGCATAACGTCGCGCAGTGCCTTTTCATTAGGCTTACGTCGCTACCCAAATCAAAGAAGGCTGTAAAGATAAACTTATGGTTTATATGCACAGTTTTATGGTATTGATCCGTCTGAACCAAAGCTACTTTAGGTTTCGTGGAATTGGTGCCCGCGTTGCACTCTGAAGCTGAGTGGCCTGATTTCTGACAACTGTCACAGCGCGGACGTCGTTGTGACTTCGGGCAATCCCGCGACAAGTGGCCAACCTGACGACAGTTAAAACAATGCACTGAACTATTTTTCGATGTTTGGTTACTCGAAGGCTGAGGCTTATTGCTAGATGAAACGGTAGCATCACTTTTGCAGCCAAGTTTGGTGATTTCTTCGTGCCAACTGAGCAAGGAGAGCCTGTAAGGATTCAAATCGCTGGCAAGAAAGAACTCGTTTTAAATTTTCGTCGTTTAGCCCCGCTATGACATATTTAATGATTGCTTGGTCGCTGAACGTCGCCCGCTTAGCAATCGATAACATGTCGTAGAAATAGAACTCTATTGTCTCACTCGGCAATTTACGCCTTTTCACCATGGCAAAATGCACATCTGCTTCGTCGACAAATGAGGGGAAGGCTATGAGCAGCTTCTCCTTTAGCTGTGTCCACGAGGAAACTTCAGCTTGCACAGCCTGGAACCAGCGCTGAGCAGCTCCGACCAATCGGGATGACACCAAAAACAGGGTGATGGTCTCGTTCCAGCCGTAGACGGTCCGAATATTTTCGACAGACTTAATCCACCGTTGACTGCTGAGGGATTTTTGCGATGGGTCGAATTCCGGAATAGTTTTCCGCATGCCGCTAGCGTCTCCGAAACCGCAGGGAAATCCGGAGCCATTATAGGTGAAGGAGGAACTGTCTCCGGGCACCGGGTCAACCTGAAGGAATGGAGGTGGGGCAACGGCATTCCTTTCACGCGTGAGCAGGGCGATTTCACGCTGAAGAAGACTGTTTTCTCTGCGCAACAAATTCAGTTCGCGTTGATCATGAGGTTGAACGGGGTTTGCCTTCATGGTACTTCCGAGGACATGTTGAGGTGAAAACGTGGTGTCGTGCTCGTGCACGTTGTCCGGCGCTGACTCATCGGCATTTTCGCTCCTCGGTGGGTTTTGGGATGGTGCTTCGTCGTCCATTGCTTCGAATCCCACTTCTGAGTTGTAAAAGAGGAAAATAGTAATTTATATCGTGAAAGAAAACTAGGATGGCGTAAAGTAGAAAATGTTGAAATTTATTTAACACAAACGCTACACGTCAGTTTGGCTTCGCTGCTGGACGGAGAAGAAGGACAGGAAGTTCATCCAGTCAAGATGGCCCTTCCGCTGTTGCCCGATACTCGGGTTGTCCGATTGGTTGCTCAATCCTTTGGGGTGCGTTCGCTATGATTGTCTCGTCACACATATAAAGTTCTATTTCAAAATTGCTCTTTTTTACATCAAAAATACTAAATTCCAAAACATTAGTATCGATGTTTAATTTCGAAAAGAGCTTATTCTAAATGCAAAGTATCAGAATTCAATTCAAAAGTGCATTTTTGTTCAAAACTAAAGTAAAAAAGTTGTTTGTAAGGTCAAAAAACGATTGGGCCACCATTGATTACTATGTCCGGGGCTACCCGCCATATTTTGTGTCGGCTAAAAACGAAAGCCAAAGTATTTTTTAAACATTTCTTTGAAATAATTCAATAGGATTACTAATTCTTAATTAACATAAATGAAGAAGTTCCTAGTTTTATTTTAAGAGTAAAATAAAAATAGGAATTTTGTTTTTTGGTGTTTTTAGTTGCAATTGATTTAAGTGTCCGGGGCTACCCGACTTTCCCCTACTACGTCATTCACAAATAAGGAAAAATTAAAATGACAGAATATTTCTCAAAATCAAACAACGAGGATAATTCTATATGCAGCAAGACTACATCTACAGAATCAAATGCTTTCGAGAAGTCAAGAAATGTTAAAATTGTTATATTATTGTAGTTTAGAGCAGTCGGAGCGTCGTCAGTAGTTTTCAGCAATGTCTATATATGGATTGATAAGGTGTTTGTAGTTTTTGTTTTATAGCATAATCAGCAATTTTATTATATAACAGTTTTACACAAATTTTGGAAACAGAGAGTGCCAATAGAACAATAGTCTTGAGATAGTGTAGCACGTGTTATTTTTGGAACCGAAATGATTATCTCCATTTATAATACATATAAAGAATCGACATTTAGGATGATTTAAAGAGAAACAATTTTTTTTTTTTTTTTTTATTAAGTTGATAACGTATAATATTTTAAACACATTGATATTAGCTGTGTTCTTTTGTGCTCGCTATCCGGAGTAGAACAAGAACAGCACAAAAGAACGGTTTAGAACACAATTCCTGCGAAAGCTCAAAGGTGTGTGTCCACGCTTGTGTTTTAAAGTAAATACGTGAATTGAGGTGATAAATAAGAATAAAAAAGTTAAAATGGCAAACATTTGCCGCCAGTAGGCTATTCAAATTTTGCCTCCCCTTCCGATTTCTACAATTCGATACCCTAGTTCACAATCATATTAATTACAATTTTTTTGTCAATGAAATCATAACTCTATGATTTGTCCACTATCGTCCACAACCTTTTTCCCGTAATTAGTATTATTGTGAAGTAGGGGATCGATGTGTCAGTTCTTATATTTTTTTACAACCCAACGATTTAGATAAGATTGCACAAGAAATAGTTTTTGGGTATATTTCAGAGCTAATAAAAGCTCAATCATGTACTACTAATAAAGCGGGGTAAGGTATGGCTTAATACTACTTAAAAGTAATGTACAATCAGTAAAGTAATTAAATAATTTTTATTGCGTTTACTTAGAGTTTAAAAACAATATATTCCAGTATCTGGTAACAATCCGGCTAGTGATGACGATGAAATTCAGTTAATTAAGTTATGACATAAGTTTCACAATATCCTTTTACGCGATTTTCTATTCTGTATATTTTCTTTGCTGCAAATTACATGACTTTCTTTGGGAATTGTAAGATGTGTTACAATTTTAATTTCAAATATGTTTTCTATTTATTCTTTATACACTTCGTTATTCCTTTTGGTTTTCATTTTTTGTTATTATTTAAAACAAATTGTGCAGTCTACTCGTAATAGTCTTTCGATTTATTATCTCTTATATTTATATATAAGGTAAGGGCACCAATGCTCGTACTCATAAACGAAATATTTTTTGCAAGGGTTATATTGGAACGAAATGGGTTTTGAATAATCCTTTTTTATGCTCAATATTGTTGTTAATGCGTCGGTCAAAGCACAAAGCACAACACAATCACACAAAATAAATTATGCGAAAGCGTTATAAGTTTAACAGACTTATTATAAAGAATAGACTGTCATTTTTTGTAAATATTTTATTAAATTGTTGAATTTAAAAGATACGTTTAATCAAATATATTATTTATTCCCAGGAAATCCCCATGCTAAGCTATCTCGCATTCTTCTACCTTCAGGTAAATCTGTGTGACAAACTGCATTTTCATCATTCATAGTATCAAATGATGCTTCAGTTTCGTTTAACAATATGTAAAATTGTGGAGAATACAACATTCATTAATAATTGTACCTGACAATTCAGGAACTACTTTCAGTTTATTGAAAGGCATTGAAATACACGCTTTACCACTCCGTTTAAACGCTCAACACAATTTCTTGCTTAAGCGTTCTTATAATTAAAATATCGTTACCGTTCATCTGTAGCACGTTTAAGGGGAGGTTCTCATCTAGAACGTCAAAAAGTAGGTAAAGTTCGTGATTTTTTTGAAGGCAAATGACAAGACATAGGGAAATGATATTTGGCATTATCTTTTATTGTATATTTATCTGTACGAAAAAATTTTTTTATTAAAAAAAAAACAAAATGGCGCCTGTTATTCAACTTCTCCGGAGGCATGTTTTTCGAAAATGGCCCAGCTGCGTACAATTTAGGGGTCGCAGATTGGTCTGAAATCAAATAATGATGACATTATTATAAACTAGAATAAATTTGTCTCAGAAAGAGCGGACGACTTTCAAAAAAAATTTAAAATTGACGGAATGGCGCGATTTTGAAATTTTAAGGCCGTTTTCGGCCGTTTTTTTTCATAGTTTATCACTTACAAAAAGGAGATAATGTTACAATTTTCAAAATGTGCTCCGCTCTTTCTATGAAGAAAATTGTTTACTTTAATATGCACGGAACTAGAAGTTGATCGGTTGAACCGTTTTTGAGTTATCTTGTACGCAAATTTGAAAAATCTTGAAAAATAAAGTTCCGAGATAATCGTGATTGAACGGCACGGCACAGGCTGAGCGCCCCACTACGATCATGACACCGCCACAATCAATGGACTGTAGAATCCGTTCTAGTGCTCGGATCAACTAAATATTTTAAAGCAACATTCTAGACATATTAAACTTTAATAATATGAATTAAAAAAAAAATCGAAAATTTCAAGATTCTAGATGAGAACCTCCCCTTAAAAGGGGTGATAATCCAGGGGCGTAGTGGATAACCAGAATCACTCTAATGAAAAAATATTTTTGAATGTATTATTTTTTGTAGGTATATAGCTCACAAAGAGCCAAGCCTGATTACCCTTTCTTCCAGAATACCTTTCCTCCAAAACTGTGTGAGACCTGAGAGACATTAAATATAAAAGCATCATGTGATGCTCCGGAATATCGCGGATTTACTGCTAAAATGTTCAAATCATAGTCAGTCTAAGAGAAAAAAAACGCAAATAGCTGAATATATATATTTAATATCATCCTTTGCATACCAGTTGTATATTTTTCGAGAAATATCCTTTCCTATTCATAGTGCAGTGTTCCACATCTCTGGGACTTTTAATTTTTATATGAGTGCAATCGATTGCCCCAATCACATCGGAAAATGGTTTTTTTTTTTTTTTTTTTTTTCATAAAATCTGTAAATATACTTTAGATGAATTTATGAAGAAATTTTATTTACAATTCTTTTACAGCATTGGATTTGTTATGGAGGGGGAATTTGATCCAGTCGTTTATTAAGTGTTTCTATAGTATATTTGCTTCCTCTTTGACGCAACGGCATATCATTGTTTTGTTTAAAGCACTTAAACAATATCTCGTTGCAAGGACCCAGTGGCGAAGAAATATAACGCAGCACACACTTTTAAGGGAACTGGTACAAATGTTTTCCTTACACCTTCAACTCAATGATTGCTTAAAAAGCTCGAAACGTCTGAGTTTTGTGAAGAATAGAAGAATCTACAATAAGTCAGACTTATCTTTTGAAAACTGCCCCCATAGGGTTGCGGCAATCCACCCCTAGCTTCTAGTGGTTCGTAGCAATAATGGAAATGTTTTTGGTGACCCGAGATACACTTCCTCAGGTCATTTTCCTCACGCGAAGCAAAAATGGTCCTTCAAAAATATAACGTGCTAGGTTTAAACGCGTAGCTTCCTTGTACTATATATTTATGAGCAAACTCAAGCATTTTCAAGTAGCTCTAAGTGTGAAGTAGCTACAAAAAGATATTTAGAGATTTTTGTCTGCCGGCGTACCTTCGAGCAACAGCAATAAAATTCGTGGCAAACAGTGCGGAAAACGCCAACCTTATCCTCCGAAACAATAAAACGTTCGGCTTGATTGCACAAACATTGCCGGACTGGTGCAAGCCGCATCATAAAAAATCAACCTCTTTTGGAAATCAGGTATATTTCCTTTCTCCAAAGCGCCCATACATATACAAAATACAATTTATACCTGCAATACTGCCGTAAGGTGATTTTCACGAATTTCAAAAAGTTGTGATATCTCGAAAACAATGATATTTTTGCTAATGTAAAGTTTAGTTATTCTGTGCAGTTAAGAGCTAGCCCGTCAACACACACAGATGTGATGTGATAATTGTTGGGCCACCTAGTACAATATGTGTATACAAATTGCATTATTGCACTGGCCTATAGCCTATAGGACAAGTTCTACTAAAGATTTGTACAAATATTGGTACATTTATTGCGGTTAGTTTACTGCATTTCTTTCAGTCGCTTCTCCGTGTAAATATCGGGTTGGAACGAAAGAAAAGAGACAGTTTGTTTTTACATTTTAAATTCTAACATTTTTATTTTACTATACATTTAGTCAATCAAATACTCGCCGTGAGCATCTATGACTTCTTTATTTATTTATTTATTTATTTATTTATTTATTCAACACATTCATCAAATTACTGATTACTACAGCAAAAATAAAATAAAAAAAAAGTAACAGATTTTTAATCTGGTGTTTGGTGAAAGGTACAACTTCAAAAAAACTGCGCCTCTTCTCCCCCTTGGTACGACAAAGAACTTCGTTCTCTCCGCAACAAAAGGAATAAATTATGGCAAGCTTATCTCTTGACCCACTCTGCGGCGGACTACTCTTCATATCTTTCGGCCTTTACCCTGTTTTCCGATCGCAGCAAATCCCTTTACCACGATTACCTTAATCGTATGCAATCTAATCTCATCTCTGACCCCAAATGCTTCTACAAATTCATTAATATTAAAAAAAAATCTAGCGGCTATCCTTCAACACTTAAACTTGGAGACGTATCTTCAGCTGATCCCAGATCAATCGCGAACCTCTTTGCCAATCATTTCAGCCAATCCTTTTGCGTGCACTCCTCTGAACCCGATTTTAACTACTTTCACTTTATGCAATCACGCCCTCAAACTTCCTTTGTCTCCGTTAACATAGACTCCACATTGGTTGCTTCATACATTAGCGCACTTGATGACAATTTCAGCCCTGGTCCCGACGGCATTCCCGCCATCGTGCTGAAAAAATGCGCACAGCACTTAACACAACCTCTTACCTCTCTCTTTGAGCTATCAATCGCCCAGGGCGTTTTTCCTTCTCGGTGGAAAGACTCATTTATCATCCCTATTCACAAAAAGGGCAGTAAAAGTGATGTGTCTAACTACAGGCCCATCGCCAAACTGTCTTGCATACCTAAACTTTTCGAACAAATTGTTTATGACTCCATGTTCTTTCACTGCAAGTCCATTTTCTCCCCTTTCCAACACGGCTTCCTTAAGGGCAGATCAACTACGACTAATCTCGCCGACTTCGTCTCCAGAACATTACGTGTACTTGAAAACGGCTATGAGGTCGACGTCGTTGCCACCGATTTCAGTAAAGCCTTTGACAAAATCTCGCACCAAATAATTCTTTTTAAACTCAGTTCTCTCGGCTTCCAATCGCGTTTTCTCTCCTGGTTGAGTTCCTACCTATCCCAACGTCAATATAGCGTCCTCTTCGGCTCAGTAAACTCTAGCCCTTTCATAGCTCAATCTGGGGTTCCTCAAGGCAGTCATCTGGGTCCCCTGATCTTTGTTCTGGCTGTAAATGACGTCGAGTGCATCATCAAACACTCAGACCTTTCAATTTACGCCGACGACATGAAGATCTTTAAACAAATTTCCTCCCCAGTTGACTCCCCCCTTCTACAAGAAGATCTGGATTCTTTTTGCACATGGTGCTGTAAAAACTTCTTGGATTTAAACGTCTCAAAATGCCAATCCATCACCTATTCCCGTAAACGGCTCCCTTCCTCCCCTAGAATCTATCATTTATCTGGCGAGCATATCCCTTCGGTTGACTCTCTTCGCGATCTCGGCGTCACGTGCGATAGGGAACTTAACTTTCGTTCTCACATCGACAACACATTAGCCAGAGCAAACTCAGCCCTTGGCTTCGTGAAACGGTGGTCCATAGAATTCAATAACCCTTACGTCGCGAAATCCCTCCCTGTTACAACTGATATCGCTTCACACCAACCCCCGTAGCCTCAGATCAGTACCCCTCTTCCGCCCCTCGCATCACCGCACGAATTATGGCTTTTCCGAACCAATTTCCCGCATGATACGTAAAGCCAACTCCTCACCATCATTCGACTTCCACCTCTCCAAGTCATCCCTTCGGAATGAAATCTTGGTGTCATCAGCATAGCAGAGAATCTTGGAATTTTTCAAAATGAGAGATACATCATTGATGTAGATAATGAAGAGAAGGGGACCAAGATGACTGCCCTGAGGAACGCCGGATGTAACAGTAAATTCGCAGGAGAGAACATTGCGAAAAATCATTCTTTGTGTGCGGCAAGTCAAATAGGATAGTAGCCAATTCACAAAAACAGCGGGGAAACCAAGAAGAGATAGCTTATAAATTAGAATCTTATGACTGATTTTATCAAAAGCTTTGCTAAAATCAGTGAAGATGCAGTCAACTTGCATTCCAGCTTCTATAGCAGATAAACAGAAAATGGAAAACTCAACAAGGTTGGCAGAAGTAGATTTACCTTTCATGAAGCCATGTTGAGATGAGAGCAGGAAAGGTTTGCAATGAAAGTAAAAAACATCACAAATCATAGCTTCAAAGATTTTGGCAATACAGCACAACTTAGAAATGGGGCGATAGTTCGAAATATCGCACTTGCTCCCTTTTTTATGAAGCGCAATGACAATAGAGAGCTTCCACTGTTTGGGGAATGCGCCACTAGACAAAGACAAATTAAACAAATAACAGAGAACAGAAATTAGGGGCAAACTACAGCGCTTGATGAAAGCGACAGGGATGCCATCAGGACCACATGAAAAACTATCAGTCAAAACAGAGATATATTCGAGTAGAGACTCTTCGTCCAATACAAGGTCCTTTGTCTGAAGAGAAGTAGGCGAAAGCTCCGTCAAGTGAGAAAAGTCGTCAGGATTAATATCACAGTCGTTTATATCACAGAAAGCAGATACAAAAAAGTCGCTAAAAAGATTGTCGATTGACAAATGGTCCGTTGCATGTGAGTCGCCAAAGAATAAAGACGATGAATAGCCATCCGAAAAACATTTGGAGTTAACAAACTTCCAGAATTGTTTTGGTTCACTACGCACTGCAGACTTCATACGAAGAAGATACTCATTATATGAGTATGCCAACGTATAGGCAAGGACTGGATGCCTGTTGCCCAGAACTCAGCGGGCCGTGAGTTGAAGAAGGTGGCTATGTAGGTTTCAACTTCATTAAAAGTGTTAAAGCGTTTATCACGCAAATCATTTTTCATGGCTCTGAATAAATGATAATCTGAAGGGGCAATGTCTGGGGAATATGGTGGATGAGGTACCGTCTCTCAGCCTAAGTCCTGCAGTTGATGGCGGGTGGTGAATGCAGTGTGCGGGCGAGCGTGGTCATGAAGTAAAATGACATTGGCTCTTCTTCGTCTTTTTTCTTTGATAGCTGTGGCTAATTTATCGAGCTGTGCCGCATATGTGTTAGCATCAACTGTTTCATTATGTAATAATTCATAAAACAGCATGCCCTGAGAATCCCAGCACAATAGAACTTTTTCGCTGCGGTTTTGATATTGCTTTGGTTGAGTTGGTGGGTCTTCCTTTCGTGGCAGCCAGAAGGCATGGCGCGTATTGTTTTCGTAGAGAACCCCCGACACGACCCCTGTGACCAAATCCTCCAAAAACTCCTTCCGGCGCGGTCGAAGTAGTAGCGATTGGCAGACGGCGACCCGAGCAGCACGAATGGCGTCTGTGAGGGCATGAGGTGTCCATCGGGATAAAATTCTCCTATTTCCGAGCTCGTGCAGGTGATGTTTTATAGCGTGATGGCTGCAGTGGAGTTTTGTCACTAATTCACGAGTGCTTGCATCCAGCTTCTGTTGCAGTTCACGGCGCAAATCATCATTGTCGAAAGCTGGTGGTCGTCCCGAGCGAGGCTGACTTTCGAGGCTTCGGTCTCCTGTACTGAAGCGTTTGAACCAACTAGACACTATTGCGTGACTTGTATTATCTGAGCCAAATGCAGTGTTGATGTTGTCTGCCGCAGCTCGCGCACTATGGCCTAACAAATACTCGTAAAGTTATAAAGTTCGAACTTGTCGCTCATCCATTTGTCTTCAAACTGACTGAATTAATCGTGCGTGCGCATTTATATACCCCTAGGACTGAAGCACCTAGAATGTTCTATAACATACTAGAATATGGTCGAAAACAATTGATTAGAAAAACAACATGAGTAGAGTTTTCTAGAGTGTCTCATTACTTTCGTGCCAACCCAATAATTTGGATGATTTGACTATCTGTAAATGAAAGGTCACAAAATTATGCAAATTGGAATAACTACTTTTCCTTCAAAGTATTAGACTGAATTGAGACGAATTTTATTCTTACGAAATGAAGAGTAACACAAATGCCAACAGACAAGTATTGGGCCCTTACACGCAATTTTATTCGGAGAATACTAGGCTGAATAAAGTCCTGATATAATTTTGGTGCATTTTGGAAATTATCTACATTTTTGTTGCAATGATAGCAGTTTTCAATCATATTTTATATAAAAAAAAAAAAAAAAAAAACATCCTGTGGAAAAATGAAAACTTATGGCATCAAAATCAAAATTTATTTAATGAATTTATAGTGCCAGCTTTTATTCGTTTGTAAATTTGTTGAGTGATGTCATGCTAATACCTATATGTGAGACTCTTCTTAATCGAGCATTGCACCTTAGCTGAAGATTGCCACCCAGTCGAACGGTGAAAAAGTATATAATTTCGATTAAACTGATAACTGATATACCCATAAACAGTCCTAAAAGGCCGCCAGCATTTGCCGTAAAATCGATAACGCCGTACAACTTGGACCGTTCACAACTCCAGAATCTATTGTCTTTGTAATATATCTGAAGTTTTGTGATTTTATTGCTGAAACGAAAGAGCAGCTATTTAAGTTTTATAATTTGAATAAGCTATTACGAAATACTTGTTTTCCTCAATTTGTTCGTCCAGTGGGGCTTGAGTAATACTAACACTATACTTTAAACTCATGCACGTCGGTAAACAGTTGCAATCAACAACACGAACAAAAGAGGCATTCTCGCTGTTTGTGTTAAAATAACGCTCCAATAGTTCAGTCTTTGCGTTCAAGTAGCACTGAAATTTACGAGCTCCACATACCGGCGTATTGGCAGTATCTGAAGAGAAAAGGATTATATTAAATATATGTATATTGAAATGTAATAAGAATTAGATACTACGAAAGATTTGATACTTTTGAAGAAAACTTCGAAGTGCCATAAGTTACACCTGTTTTCCGTTGAATAGTCGAAAAACAACTAACCGTGTGTTTCTTTTTTCCAGTGAAATTTCATTAGCCATGACGAGAGCAAAATTTAAAAGCCCCGTCACCATACCTTTTGGAACGTTTCTTGAAGGAAAATTGAAGAGAGACAGGACGAATACGAGTATGTAAAAGATAGAGGAAAACGTCGCGACCGAGAGAATGAAAGACACGATTTTTGCTATAGGAAAGTAATATTGTTAACTTATTGTATTATTCATAGTTATACCTATAATGCAAATGAGAAATTTATACCGTTCTCTAAAACAATATGCTAAATGATCACATTATCCGGCGCATTGTAAGACAATGACGGTGTTTCCACTTCCAAAAATAGATAAAGAAGCAACCTCTCGAACCCGTAGAGCTATAAGCTTGTCATCAAACATTAGCAAATTAGCTACTCTGTAGTCTTTAATTGTCTTGTTGAAGAGGAGAATATTATACCAGGCAGCTACTTTGCTTTAAGAGATGGGCATGATAAAATTCCTTCCGCTTCAAAATTTATTTATTTATTCAATTTCATCAATGACTGATTACTTACAAGAAAAAAGAAAAAGTAAATTGAAGAGAAAAGACAAAATCGTGTAATAATGGAATTACAAAAGTCTGTTCTTAACACTAATTTTCGATAAGTTAAAATCGAAGCTATCAAACTTACTATTGAAACAACGAGACATCGATGTGATAGGCTCATTGTATCCATAATTAGTGCGGTGTTGGGGGATGTTTAAAAAATGTCTAGTTCTCAAAAAGCGAGAGGGTACCGATACATTAAAAGAAGACAGCAACCTCGAGGCAAATGAAAAGGGTCCTCCCAAGGAAGCTCAGGGTCCTCGAGGTAAATGAAAAGGGTCCTCCCAAGGAAGCCCACGAATAGCAAACCGAATAAATCGTCGTTGTACGGCCTCTATACGATTAATATGAGTTATGTAGTAAGGTGACCAAACACAACAACCGTTAGTATACGGGGTCTCACAAAGGTGCAATACAAAAGTCGTGTTATATATGGATCGTCGAATTCTTTGGACTACCTCTTAATAAAGCCTAAGGTGCCGTTAGCTTTATTAGATATTGCATCAACATGATCGTCAAATGTAAAGTGACTATTTAACCACACACCCAAGTCTTTGGTCTTGTTCAGTCGGGTCAATATAGAGTTATTTATGTTATAGTCGAAATGAATGGATACTCTTTTTCGTGAGAATGACAGCGACGTACATTTGTTTACGTTAAGAGGAAGATGGTTTATAGAGCACCATGTATAAAAGGTGTCTAGGTCAGAATGTAAAAGTTCGCAGTCATTCACAGAAGATACAACACGAAAAATCTTGGCGTCGTCAGCATAGCATAGCATTTTAGAGTGTTTTAAACACACACCCAAGTCATTTACGAAAATGATGAACAATAGTGGTCCAAGGTGACTTCGCTGAGGGACTCCAGAAGTATTAAATATTTCATTGGACAGTGATTTGCGGAACGACACTCGCTGAGTGCGTCCTGACAAATATGAGCAAACCCAATTAACAAATAAATGTGGAAACCTAAGGGCTGTAAGTTTATGGATTAAAATGCAGTCAACCTGTTTACCAGCTTCCAGTGCAGGAACACAGAAATCCGAAAATTCCAGAAGGTTAGTCGTAGTTGACCTACCTTTTACAAAACCGTCCTGAAAAGAGTTTAAAAACGGTTTACAATGGAAACAGAGGACATTGTATATGACAGCCTCGAAAATTTTGGCAACAGAGCACAGTTTAGCAACTGGTCTGTAATTGGAAATGTCGTTTCTATTACCTTTTTTATGCAAAGGAATGATAAAGGTGCTTATTCTCACAGTCGTCTCACCTAGTGAGATTTCTCACATTGATTGTCACATGAAATTCATTCGCCTATTCCAGTAGTCGTGTGATGTGACACAGCAGGCATTTGAACAAATAAAAATCTAAACGGTAACACTTGAGTGTGATTTGATATTTCAATGAATTGAGGTTCCTGCGACCCTGTTAAGTTTGTGTTCTATTAGAGCGTAAATCGTTATAATGATAATAGTAAAATGTATAGTAGTGAGTTGTGGTTCACTAGCAGTAACGAGGAAGAAGACCAAGAAGAGGTATGCTTAAGTATACGGGATAATTCTAATCCGCTGGAATTGAGTAACATAATGTAAGTTTGGAAGAATATTTACAACAGGAACAAAGTGGGCATGAAGATAATGCACAAGATGAAGATGCAAGCAGTAAGAATTAGAGACGAGATTATGTCTTCCATTTCACATGGATAATCCAGAAAATCTTTTAAATAAAAATTATTATTGAAAAATATATTAATTATTTTATTTACACAAACAACTAACTCGACTTCCATAATAGGGCCCATTGATTCTTATAACACAACTCCTTTCTTCATTACTGGAACTGGCTACTTTTTCGAGAGTAAGGACATGTATAACTGCCATTGAAAATTGTGGAGATTATTTGGTCCACTCCTCGTGGCATTTTGTTCTTTTTTATTAGTTTGTAATTTTCTCTTTACCTTTAACTGCCAGTCATTACATACTTGAAAATGTAAGCAGTTTAGTATTTTGGTAATTTAAGAATTTTTTACTTTTACTTTTTGCCATTCTAAATTTGTCTTACTGGAGGACCTACGCTATTTAACTTTCGACTTATTTGGTTCTACTCATCCTGATATTTTGCTTTAGGAATACAAAAACTTACAGCAAACTTTAACCCTTTCGCAAGATTTTGATTTTGGTCCATGAATTCTATTAATTGCTCAAACTGTTTCTTGCTCGTGACTCTAACCCTAAAAGGATACGTTGTAATAATTTAAAAACATATTTATGAATATTTTGGGCCCCCTTTTCATTTCAGGGAGGTGCGATTTTAGTTTTGGGAAAATTCATGTAAAAAGAAGTCTTTAAACTTACCTTTTATCTGCCATGTCGCCAAATTTTCCAGTATTCGCCGTTTATCACCTGAAAAAAGCGTTCGACAAGATTCGTCACTTCACAACGACGTTTCTCGTAAAAATCGACTCCTAGAATAACCAAAAATATGAGGTTTGGCGATTTTTACGACATTTGTCACGTAATAGCATATCAGAATAGGAAAAGCTGAAAGTGACAAATCTCACTAGGTGAGACGACTGCCAGAATACGCACCAAAGGAAAATTTCCACAATTCCGGGAAGACACCAGTGGAGATGGACAAATTAAATAAATAAGTTAAAACACTAACAAGAGAACTGGAACACTTCTTTAAAAGAGACGCGGGAATACTGTCGGGACCACATGAAAAATTATCAGCCAAGCTTGATCACTGACATGCAATGGAACAGAAGCAAGAAGCACAGGAGTCTGCCTTTTTGATTTCGAAAAAGCCTTTGACACCGTATGGTTAAAAGGTCTTATCGATAAATTGATTATATTTTAAATACCGGTACCACTATTTTTTACGATTAACAATATGATCACAGAAGAAGTTTCTCGGAAAAATGTGGAAATCTTACTTCCAGTAGATGAATCTTTTAATATTTATTTACACGTGTGATCTCTAACACACTGCAGCGTAAGCAGATGACTTCATAGTATAAAAAACAGGTTCAGAAGTTAAAGTTATCTGCAATATCTTGCAGTGTGATAGGGAATGTTTAGCATTCCAACAAATGGAAACTGAAAATTAGCCTGGATAAATACGAAGCAGTCCTGTTTAGATCATCAGCTAAGGCCAATCGGCTAACGCCGATACCAAAGGAAATTGGAAAAGGCTAATTCTATGGAGCCAAACAGCACAAATATTGCAGCAATAGACTGTATTGAGAAATCTAGGGATATGACGAGTCAACTGCCTCATCTTTAAACACCAGATCGACAAGTTGCATGAAAAACCACAGAAAGCCTTTCACATGACACCAATACTGTTTGACAGCAAACTTCGTGATCCTAGGTTCATGGTGGTTTGTTACAAGCCTCTGGTCTAACTTATGGATACCCTATTTATTATAGTTTATCATAGCCTCATCGTATATGGAAACAAGGTGGGTATTTGAAAGCCAAGAAAGTCACTTTAGTATTTTTTAAATATCGGACTCAGGAATCAGAACACCAAAAATATTACTCAAACCAAATCATACGATGGTGCAGATCTGCGCAAGATAGATAACACAAGTCGACACGATTTTTGATTCTGATTAATATGCAGTCATTCCTCATTGCTTTCGTCTCACAATTGAAGAAAATCAACATCATTTTTAAAAAAAATTTGCTTTCGTGCCCAGGACAGCAAATTTAAAATTACCAATCATCAAAATTGTTAGGTTTTCATTTCCTTGTAAATCTGTTGGGGGCGGACATTTTTTAAATTTTCGGTTATTATATTAGATCCTCCATCTTTAATATATATTTTGGTAACAGATTAAGTTTCAGCAACCGTAAGACCACTTTGATTTATTTTGATAAAAAAATACCATAAAATTGCCAATGTTCGGACGCCATATTTAATTCACCACTTTGGAACCCAATACAAAAATGTACCTTTACTGTTTTCTCTAGTATAACGTACTTTTTGGCAAAAAATCAGAAATATCGCACAACGCATTTAGTTGTAATTGAGGTTCAAACTATCCAAACGAATGTCAAATTTTCCTTCACAAAAGCAAGGTTTTAACAAAATTATGACACTTTTGCTTTCCTTTTGGATACAAGCAATAAGAAAATAGCTAACAAAAAAGTTTAATTTTGTTGACCTGTGTAATTATCATAAAGTAATACGAAGTCGCGCTGTAAAAGACATAGATTAAATGGCTTTATTCTCCCACAATCTTTTGTATATCTTGACACCGAAAGAATGATAGAAAGTTCATCTGGGATTCCCATAATTTACCACATACATAGAGGACAGGGATAAAGCGATTATTTTTAAGCCAAATATATCTAATTGAAATCTGATCCAGTTCAGTACCAATATTTCTGTAACAAAAAATTGTAAAACGAAAAACGTGCTGGATCAAAATACACGAAACCAATTGACCACAATTATCGTTAATTATTTCGTTTATAATAAATTACGTCTGGGAACAAAAGAAGCATCAGTGATTGCTGAAAAAATTGTAGCCCATTTTCCTGGTGAAGCAAAGGTATGTAGTGTACGGTGCCAAGCTCGTTTAACGAATTTTTTGGTACAGAAGTTTTAAAAACCTGGTACTATTATCATAACAAATAATAATTAATATTTGAACATAATATTTTCAAAGAATTTTAAAATTCAAATGAAGAATGAAGTCCAAATTCTTTAACTATCAGTGGAACAGACAGAGAAATGGCTTCGTTTATAGCCTTTTCGTTATCACGGAACTCTTAAAATAACCTACTCGAAGGTAAGAAAAGCAAATAGTGTTGCGTCCTTATTATGGGTAAACATTTCGCCTTTAAGGAATTCGTCTCTTTTTCCTCCTTTCAATATTTTATTGAGAGTAGCATTAGAAATATTGTACTATATATAACTTTATTATTATTTTACTTACGTGGCATATTGAACCGAACACAACCACACTTTTGCAGGGTGTAATTCGTTAAGCATTCTTGTTCACAGTTTGATTGCGTATATGATTTAAAATAACGCAGATAACGTTCATCCGTATAAAAGCAGTGCCGACTGAAATATAAAAAGTTTTGCAAAATGAATATATGAAAAATATTCATCTTAATCACATTGCTGAAGAGTATCCCTTTGCTTCCTCAGCTGTTTTAATTAGCTCAGGGGAAATCTCAACCAAAACCTCGTAGTTAAATGGAATGCTGAAAAATTGGCGAGACAGTTGAGGAATATCCCCCGGTGTTGTAACGGCAATCTAGTATAAAAGTATAAATAAAAGACAATTAGTGAAAATTACCGTGTACTTTTTAAATCTTACATAAAACTCCACATGAAATGTATAGAAATTGTTTAATGTTAGATTTACTTAAAATTCAATATTTTTTGTTATTATTATTAGAGATCCTTCTTCGTGCCCGTCCTAAAGTAGGACAACCACACAAGATATGTTTTGTAGTATCATGGTCCTAAGGCACAGACGATATTTCGTGTTATTAAAAGCAAAGTTCGTTAGCTCTTATGCGCAGTTGAAGTAAAACATCCTTATTAAGTTGAAAACTACATAAAATATACAATATATAAACAATTAAGTTTAACATTGGAGAGTCCGCCTTTAAATTTTTTCAACATATTTTTAATAAAAATAACTGTTTGCATTAATATTCCAGGAAGTTTAAAAATCTCCTAGGCATCGTCAGCCAGAAATGTATTCTCTGACTAAGATTTTCGAATTTATTATTTTCGTAAGGCTGCACATTAATGCCATAGGGCAGTTTTAGCCCATCTCCAAGTTGTCCACAAATCTAATTTTATATTTAAGTATACATATACTCGTATATATAAAGAAATATTTAAACTTGTGATGTTTTTGAGAACATGATCAACGATTTCAAGAAAGTCGTGACATCAACACAATTATTAACAGTATGCAGTTACAAATTTGGGGTGTATTTATAATAAAATGTGGAATGCATATAAATTCACACTAGATTCAGATTAGATTTTGATAAATGTAGCTAATCCAAAATTTCAAAAAAAACTTCATAGTCTTCAGACTTTCAACTATTTTTAACCTACTGCCAAAAAAGGAGGAGGTTCTCAATTCGAGTGTATTTTCTTTTTCTTTTTTGTATGTATGTTACGCGATATCTTCGCCGATTGTGAACCGATTTTCATAATTCTGTTTTTATTGAATAAGCTATATCTTGGAGTAGTCAATTTAAATTTTAAGAAAATATCCCACCTCTAAGGATGGAAAATTAGGGGATGAATCCATTTTAATTTTACCCACTTCCCGTTAACTAAAACCCCGCACAAATTGTATGGAAATCGGGTCCTGGTCAAATTCTCTAAAACTTTGCAGAAACCTCAACATGCTGATCAAAAGTTTCAATGGGCCCAAAGTCATCCTATGATTAGTTGCAGAGATATAGAGGGGTGAAATGTGAGACATTTGCTGTAGACCCAAGTACGCTTCACGAAATCTCTAGTCGCTTAACTCGGAAACCAAGGCCAGACAGAAATCTTTGAACACAAAAGTTGTGGGTAGTTATCAAGGCATGTCATTACATATTCGGTTGACCTTGACCATGGATCTCAACCCAATAATGCGCAAAACGAGAATGTTGTGCATCCAAGTTCAATTGTGCGATTCGAATAGAAAATTGGTGCGATTTTCTTCCAAAATCGTATATAGGGGGTTTTCGGCGATGTTCTTTCAGAATCTGGTATTTGTTTTGCATAAAAGCTTCAAAAACCCTGTTATTTTTTGGGTTTTTTAAAAAAAAATGCTAATTTTTGGTGGTCCTTTTTCTTTTCAAAGTTGATTATCTTGTTGTTGCTACTTTTGAATGATCATATAACCATGAGAAATCGCGGTCCGAATGTCTAGATATTCTCAAAACATGGTTTCGAAAGTTCTTTTTTGCTTAAGTTTTTGCAAAATATCCATTTTGTACAGCAATGTAATAAAAAACTTCGCAATTTTTGTACACGAAAAGGATCAGCTTTACAAAGAAATTGTATAGAACAGAAAATAATTTGAATTAAGCAAAGAACTCGTGTGCATTTTTTCAGAATTTTTTCGACTATTTTTGGTTTTTTTGGATTTGGCCAATTTTTGAAAAATCCAAAAACTTCTCGATAGATAATCAACTTTGAAAAGAAAAAGGACCAACAAAAATGAGCAGTTTTTTTTAAAAAAACCCAAAAAATAATAGGGTTTTAGAAAACCCCCTATATACGATTTTGGAAGAAAATCGCCCCAATTTTCTATTCGAATCGTACAATTTAACTTGGATGCACAAAATTCTCGTTTTGCGCATTATTGGGTTGAGGTCCATGGTCGAGGTCAACCGAACATGTAATGACATGCCATACTATGAAACGGAGTCGTGGCGGTCATCTGAAGGATGTTATATTCCATAATTAATGGTATCAAATATACTTTACATTTAATGAAAAACACATTTAAATTGCATATAATTGTCTCTGTTAGCTGGCATTTGTTGTAAGTGTTAGTGTCATTTTTATTTGGTAAGGTCTTTAAAATTATCACCAATTCCAAATAATGGAAATTTAATTCGAAAATTAGGGCTCAGTTATAAAAGCTTATAGAAAACTTCGTCAATTGTATGGACCGAATAATCGCCCACCAAAATATGTTATTAGTCGTTTTACTTAAAATTTCAATTCCAACTTAACGCTGTCGTCAAGAAGAAGGGGACTAGTGAGCTATATTGCCTACAGCGCCCGAAACAATCGATTAATTGAGACGTAAATTTGGCGAAAATCTTATTTCAAGAAATGGACCAGTCAATTGGTCACCAACATCGTGTGATTCGCTAGAATATTTTTCCATAACCGAAATGAAATTTAAATATTAAATGTTAACAATTTATCTTTTGTGTAAAACCAAATGTCACTTGCTGAATTGTTATGTGTTTTATTTAACATCTAGAGCTCTTAAAAAAACACCCTAGCTAAATTCTTAGAGGATGCTAGAGATCTTCAAGATTGTTTTGAAATTATTCATTTTACGTTACCAAAAGCCGAAATATATACGAAAACTACACTATTTTCAAGGTTTACTGACTTTTTAAAGTAGTAGCTTTTTAACAAATGTTTATATCGAAATAATTAGTAAACTGGCCGCTTTCGGAGAACATAAGTATATCACTTATAATTTCTAGAATATTATCGATCCCATATGTACCATGTGTGAGCTCTGGAGGAAAGGCTTTGTTTTTGAATTTCTGTGCCCAAGGAAACAGTTTATAAGCATTTATATTATCAGCTACACACTAGATATTAAAATTGGAAATAAATCGCATTTTACATACATTTTGTTTGGGTTTTAAAAAAAAAAAAAAAATTCTCACCTTAAAACCTTCATCTCCTTCACTGCATACTTTATCAATATCCTCATTATGACCACTTAGTATAAGAAGTAGACCATGTTCTACAAATGCACTGTACGAACGAAAAGGGAAAATATCCGATTTATTCAAGTCTTCGTAACCAGATTCTAAAGACCAAACTGAATTGCGATCGACATCTGGCTCTATGTACATTTCCTCATGCATGCTGCTTTAAATGTAAAAATTACTGAAATTCAAAGTTAATTTGAGTATCGTACATATCATTTCTGTATATATCAGAAATTGGTAAAAAGTTGAAACTGAAGCAAACCCCTCTTTCAGTCAGGATTTTGTCCACAAATTTACTGCTGACATTAGTCTGCTCACCACCAAATCCAATGAGCTCGAAAGTAGAATCTTCCCAAGGAGACATCTGTAGTAAAGTGTCTTTAATTGATCCAGAAAAGACTTCATTTGTGAATTCGAAAATGTCAACTTTTGTATAATCACAAACTTGCAGACTTGCATCGAAAAATTTCTTCCTAAATACTCAAATGTTAAAAAACTTTCATAAATGATACTTTGCTTACTCTTCTTCCGTCCATTGTTCATATCTAGACTCATTAGCTTCTAGTTCAGCGAGATGCTTGTCAAAACGGAAAGTTTTCGCACGAGATTTTATATCAGGACATACAGTAATACTCGGAAAAGGCACTGACCAGACAGGAGTAGCTCTATCGGAAAAACTAACTATGACCGGTGTGTCGTTCCACTTTTTCCAAATGTTCCCTATCAAATAAGTACAAGTATAGATGGAGGCAGAAAATACGGAAATCCAAAACAATCTGCAAGAAAATCCGTCTGGAAATTTTCATCACGTAAAGTAATTTCACTCACTTTTCCACCCAAGGCCTCTTCCGCTCGCCTAAGTAACGCACTCCGTGAATAGTACTGCATTCGCAATATTCGGCAAACATTGCAGCACCAGCCTCATGCAATCGCCCATGTTTTATCACATCAGCCAAATCTGGCACGCTGTTGGTGCTGAGAGATAAAGATTTCTCTTTTTCCATATTATATTGGTTTTTAAATTATCTCGAAAAAACTATAAAAGTCGAAACGTGATATGAATTTGAACCTGCTGTCGACCGCTTCCTAGACGCAAAAACAGAAACTAAGAATACTCGTACTCGATGAATTCATCTAAACATGAAATATATTAACTCCACATACTCCTTCGAGATTTAATGGCGTGTTGTTCAGGACATCCATTATTGAAAGTAGTAGGTGTATGATATCATATGCTATACAATCAAGTTGATTAAAAAAGCTAGTTCTGCTGACGAGGCGGAAAAAAAGTACTTTGTTGTTGAATATGTCACCCGGATAAACGATGGCACCCTAGACACAAATTAAATTCGAATGAATTCGTAGTAACTTTCGGAAGTAGGAATGAAACGTATATGGCTAACTGAAATGGATATCAGCACGGTAAAAAATTTTGGACTAAAAACCAATATTTTCTGGATTGGATATAAGTCCACACCAAGAAAGTATTAGATTTTAATACTTTGAAAGGATTAAAATGAAACTGTAATATTGGCATGTATTAAAATTAAAACTCTTCAGTATTAAATGAATTTTAATACTAGAACATTAAAAATCAATACTTGTTGTATTAAAAGGTAATATTACTTATACTTTACTTCTAATCCACTATAGTTTGAAGTAGGTAATATTAATCTTTGTTTTAATACAAAAATATTGAATTGTAATCTTTTATTGAGATATAAATAAATCCCATTTTACATTAAAACTAGTACTTATTGTATTAAAAGTTAATATTAACGATACTTTACCTCCAATCTACTATGGTTTTAATAAGTTAACACTAATTGTTTTACTTTATAATGCATCAATCAATTGATACAGTGACAGGGATTTTTTTTTTGGATTTCAGGGAATATTTAGGTTTTATGATGTTAATTTTTTTTTTTCCAATAATTTTCTTCTCATAGAAAATAAGAAATATTCAAACAATAATCCCTTTTTTTTGGATTTGAAGGAATATTTAGGTTTTATGATGTTAAGTTTTTTTCGAAATAAAAAATGTATTAATTAATTTAAGATAACATTAAATATACATATGTATATTTCCTTGATATAACTAATAGGCGTGAATATATGTCTGTCACCAAACTTTGCCCGCACAAATCTCACTTTCCACTCGTACTGCATGTTGAATAAGAATGAAATGCGTTACCGACACGGCATGGCCAACGTGACATATTGTGGCATAAAAAACTTAAAATTTAATCTGTTTCGATTGAAATATTACCTTTTAATCTAATTTTAAACCAATTAATATTGAAAATTACTTCACAAAGATTACAAAATATTTTAACATATATTTTGGATTACTTTTCAATACAAAAATTATTGCATTTTTGAGTAATATTCGATGAATATTTACTTTTAATTCGAAGTGGATTGAAAAATGGCTGTAATACAAGCAAAAGATTAAATTTTACTCCAAAATTTTTAACCGTGAGATAATTTATTTTTCAAAAGAACACGTATCTTATTGGATGTTTTTAAATTTATTTTTTTTCCTTCTTATTAACACTTCCTATAAATTATACACATTTCCCTTTATTATTAATAACACAAATTTCAAAATTTTACTAATGGTGACACAGACTCTTACGTGGTTGAGCATTTAGGCGAGTTAAGCAATATGTGGCAAAAGGTGCGCTAGAAAAAACTCAATAAAATCCAGCTATTTATATAAATTGTAAAAGCACAGAGCTTATTGTTTGTTCTACATTCCTACTACTCGAACGAATCTATTGACCAAGTCGCCACTACGTCGCATTCAAAAGAATGATAATAAAAAATTGAATATTATTGATACTCTCGTATACCTACGGTGACCGAAATCATTTAAAACAAATTTTGATTTCTGGTGTGGCTTCACAATTTCAGATGGACACTGAATCAGTTCTTCTAATCTCTCACTGAACAGTTCTTCTAATTACTCGTTATAGTAAAATATTTCTTACTTAAGATGATAACCTTTTTTTTCTTTAAACTTTATTACTTTTAAAGAAATCGTTTCTCAATCGTATTTATGTTTTTGTACAAATTTGAGGTTCTTCCACATCTCTGACAAGTAAGTGACATTTTTTGTAACTCCAATCATCTACCGCTGTATATACATACGTATAAATTTTGTCCGCAAAATAATTTTCCCAATTATCTCGTACATGGATGTGGTACAGTAAAACCCGCTTAAATGCAACCCGCTTTACTGCACAATTCCTTTTATTGCACACGATGCGAATGCACTGAATTTTCTGCCTTATTAATGTGTAGAAACAAAAATCGCATTATTGCACACCTGTTAAATACACAAACCTCTTATTTGCACATTAGGGGCCATCCATAAATTACGTCACACAAATTTCATGATTTTTGGAGTCCCCCCCCGTCCTTGTCACAGGTGGCCACATTTGTGTGACCCCCCTACCCTAGTGTGATGTCACATATTTTGCAAATTTTAAATTTTAAAATTATTAAACTAAAACACCTCTCCCAAAATTATTTGTATCTTTCGAGATTACCCCGAACGGACAGACATTCATGGGTGAGGTCAAAAAATTTGGTACTCAATGAAACTTTGAGGGGTTGTTGGGTATGATGCCAATAAAGAAATAATACAGCCTGTGCGTCTATTTTTTATAAACAAAATACGATTACGCTCGCGTAAATAAACGGCTGTATAATCAAAACTATTCATCGAATCAAGTCGCAACAAAACTTGAACAAGTTTTGAAAGGAAAGAACTATAGAAACTGTGTACCAAAATTAATTCCTTAATATTCAAAACTTCCAAAGTTATAAATGTTCAAAGTTAAAACTTTAAATTTATAAATAATTGGCCATAACTACAACAATTATTAATATTTTGATATGAAATCTTACATATAATTTTGTAGGTAAAAGAAAGATGTTTCTAATGAGTTATTGGTAGCTCAATTTGCAAAAAAATTATTGCGAAAGAACTGAATTTTTCGCACGAATTCTCAGAAGAGATGAAATTTCAATGTCGTATTTTTGATATATTTTTTTCACAATTAACTATTTATTATTATAATTTTGTATGCGCGATTGACATATGGGGTTTTTTGCGGATAAGGTGGGCTTATTTTTGTAATGACATCATACCCAATAACCCCTCAAAGTTTCATTGAGTACCAATTTTTTTGGATCTCAGTAAGAGTGAGTAACAACTGAACTTAACCGACTGTATTGTTCCGTTTTTCAATTTGCCACGGAAGATTAAATATATTTTTAGTGGGGGAGAACGAAATATTAAAATAATATAAAACTCGAACTTACTTGTACGCCCAAGGGCTCTAGTTGTTTTGGTGGTTTTGAGGACGAAGGAATTTTTGAAACAAAATCTATAAGTGTCCCTTTCTTTTTCGTCAATTTTATTTGCAATTGTTTGTTCGTCCTGTATATTTTGTTTATTTTTATCTTACATATATTATAATAATATTGATGGAGCTGATAATATTTTAAAGTTTTTCGTTAGGAAATTTAGAGTTTTAATACTTTAGATTTATACATGTGACATCACAAAGCTTATGACCCCGTCCCCCACTTGTCACACGATGTCACACTACCTTGACCCCCTCCCTCCCCCTTAACGTGTGACGTAATTTATGGATGGCCCCTTAATTTCAGGCACAAATTTTCTATTTGAATTAAAAAATAACCGGATAAATGCAATGTACATATTTTAAATGAACAGATATGTAATGTCAAAAATTCATTTTTTGTAGAAGTGTAGTACTTTTACATTGTCCCCTCGGTGGTTACTATTTAAAGGCAAAGAAGAAGAAGAACACGTTCACTGGCTTTTTTAAACCAAAAATTTGAACTTGTTCCTATATGTGTGCATACATACATACATACTTTATTTAATACGTACATAAAGAAAGGATTTATTTTTGTTTTACTAAAGAAAGAATTTTATTTTTTTGTTGTTTTAAATTTCTTATTTCGGTTGAATAAATGTGGATAATAAATGCACAACATGTGCATTTATCTTAAAAACGTTTAAATGCACAAACCGTTTAAATGCACGAAATTTTCTGACAAATTGGATGTGCATTTAAGCGGGTTTTACTGTATACGTTATTCTAAAATGTTGAAAGATCTTACTGTGGCCTTTCACAGCTGTATCAGGTATATCTACAAACTAAGGCAGTATCCTCACAATATGAGATAAAGTGGCAATTTTATGTGTGTTCCTTAAGTTTGAATGGGCGTTTAATCAATTTACCAACCAGTTGAGTTTTCAAAAGTTCTGAGTGTGAATACGAATACAAGAATACGGTATTCTTATACTATTCGTATAATACAGAGATCGGCAAAAATATTATTTTCGGCAATATTATCGATGATTACAACCAATTACATAAAAATTACAATTTTGTCTTCTATGATTTACAATTATAGCATTATTTAACAAAGTAATAAATAAATGTCCACTTATTCAAATATATGGTAATAAGCAACAATGTATTTTCCATTATCTAAGCAATCGTTAATTCATCGGTCTGAAAATTTGAAAACTCTCAACTATGTGACATTACACAGCCAACATGTGATAACATATGTGCTTCAACTACTGAGCAGCTTCAACTATTGAACTGCTAGTGATCGGTGACAATTTTTTGTAGTAATTTATATTTCAATAAAGTGCAATCGGGTCGATTCATTGTGTCCGATCCTCCACGGACTTGCTACCTTTCTAACGGCTGTATTTGGTCAATGCACTGTGTCGTCACCATCTGACTATTTACCATCGTTTCAGAGTAAATTTGCCTTTCGGTCGCGCTCTTGGTGCCCCAGTACCGTCACTAGCCACCTGTGATATACAACATTGACGTCTGGGTTGCGGATGATCTCGCACTTTAGCGGAATTGACTGTGATACACTTAGCTTTTATTAAAAAGTATTATTTATTTATTTATTCTGTCGCTGTCGTGTTATTTATTTGTTTACTTGTTTCCGGTATTTGTCTCTTCTTTTATCAATAACTAGCTGACCCAGCAGACGTTGTACTGCCCTTTCCGGTACATTTTCATTATGCCCTGTGCGTCGACCAATATTTGATCGTGTGCTTTCTTTTCGCATGTTTCTACAAATAATACCATTAATATAAGAAAACAGTATTTCCGTTTCATATCCCTAATTAATTTATTGAACAAACTTACACGTTGTTTAATATTAAGTAAACCGTTTTACACTTCACAAATATTGGAAAATTACCCGGTTTCATCCGTTGTTATAGTTTGTTATATCCTAGAAATTGATTCAATCCGAAGACCCTTTTATGGATCCGCCATCTTAAATATCCAAATCTTGATAATATTTAAAATTAGTGGCATTAAATAAATCGAGACATTTTGGTCGCCGTGTTGGATCCGCCATCTTGAATTTGGAAATTTTGATAACATTCAAATTAGTGGCCTCAGAATAATTATAGTACTAATTTCCATTAAAATCCGTTAAAATTGAAAAATTGTTGGTCACAATCTTGGATTTGGAAATCTCGATAATATTCTAAATTAGTTGCCTCAGAATAACTATTGTACTAATTTTCATTAAAATCCGTTGTAATCAAGACATTTTAGTCACCAGGTTGGATCCGCTATCTTGGATTTGGAAATTTTGATAATATTCAAAATCAGTGACCCAAAAACATTCATTGTACTAATTTTCATTAAAAGCCGTTGGAATTGAGAAATCTTGGTCGCCATATTGGGTCCGCCATCTTGGTTTTGTAAATGTTGGTAATATTGAAAATCAGTGAGCTCACAACAATCATTGTACTAATTTTCATTTAAATCCGTTGAAATCGAGAAATCTTGGTCGCCATACTGGGTCCGCAATCTTAGATTTGTAAATTGTGATAATATTCAAAATCAGTGATCTCAATACAATAATTGTACTAATTTTCATTAAAATCCGTTGAAATTGAGAACGCGCGAACGGTCAAACTCGCGAAGTTAAAATAATCGTTAAGTTTTCTGAAATTATTCAATTTTCTGCGTAATTTTCTTAACTTTTCTTTCCGTAAGAACCATCTACAAAGTATTAGAAAACTTTTTAAAAAAAAATTAATGAAATCGGTAAAGTCGTTCTCAAGTTATTGCGTGACCAACAGAAATAGGGGTTCATTTTTATATATATAGATGAATGCCTACAAAGTATGTAATGGCAGGATTGCCGGAGAATTAATCGAGTGCGATTGTATTTATAAACAATTTTTCCATGCGACCTGCTTGTAGCGTAGCGCGCGTTTTCAAGTCACCCCGGCTCCTTCTACATGTGCTGAGTTCTCAGAGGATAAATCTTGCCATGTTCTTAGATCGATGGCCACTATAGCCGATTCCATATCTGGCGAGCATTCACTTTTGGCTAATAAAATACAGTCCATTCTTTTTAATTGGGCCAGCTTACAGTCGGTTTCTGATTATTTAATTATGATCGGTGTCACCGATGCGGAAAACACTAAAATTCTTCTGGAGAAATAGCATGGTATTTCTACGAAGGTTTTCCTTATGTCTAGCTCCATTGATGATCTACATTCAGTTCTTTCGGCGTCCGATTCACCGGCCTCTGTTTTACCAGTAGTCGAAAACATCCGCCGTAGCATGAGGCAAGTTAAGAGTGACCTTGGATGTTGGTCTGCTGCGGTGACGGCTAATTCTGAGTTGATGGGCTCTATTGCAGCAGACATTGGAACGCTTTCTGTGCGCCAGTCGTCTCAGGACTTCAACGGCTCGAGTACTTCGCCTTCTCCATCACCTCCTTCGACTGTACTTCCGGCTGGTGCTGCGGACATTAAGGCCTGCGCCAATAGAGTCCGGAATTTGTGCGGAATTTGCTCGACCCCGATAAGCTTAAAGCTTTTGACGTCCGGAAAACAGAAGTATCGCCCATAGAATCCGGAATATCTGCGGCAGCTTTCAACGTTTTTGTCATCTTGACTTAAAAGTCATCTTGGCTTTGACAGTTTGTTCAAACAAAGCGCGGGAGTTTTATTGAAAAAAGCAAAGAGCAATTGAAAAGACAACGATGGATATTAATAGAGTAATTAAATTTCTATTAATGGGACTTCTACTAACAGAAGCCGATAAATGTTGGACTTTATTGGAGCGGAGGCGCCGCTTTTGGGTGCGACCAATGTACCAGGTATTAACATATTTTCATTGTTTCTATAAACTGCTAATAATTTTACCGCAGGACGGTGACAAACATGGCTTTTTCAAAGTGAATATCGAGCAAATGATGAATAAAAACAATTCAACAAAGATAAATTAAAATTACAAATTCGAAACTAAACACAAGTACTTTCTTAAAACTAAATAATAAAAATTAAAAGCAAAAAAACCTTTTTTAAAGAAAGCTTTTATTTAAATGCTCTAAAAAGAAGAAAATAAAATGTTCCTTTAAAATTTTAACTATCAACTTATAGCCTCATTATACACAATTTATATGATCATAAAAGCTTGTCGCGCGATTTACTTGTGTAAATAAACTAGTACCTATTTAATTGAGTAACTTAATCAGCTAATTTTAATTTTTTTTAAATTTCAGTTTAATTAAATACTTATAGGTACTTACGCAAACCTCGCGACAAGCTTTTATGATCATATAAATTGTGTATAATGAGGCTATAAGTTGATAGTTAAAATTTTAAAGGAACATTTTATTTTCTTCTTTTTAGAGCATTTAAATAAAAGCTTTTTTTAAAAAAGGTTTTTTTGCTTTTAATTTATTTTTTACTTTTTAGTTATCGCTGGCTAGGTTTCTGAGTCTGTTCATCTCATTCAACGCATCATTGTTGCAAGGTCGTTTGCCGGTTAATTTCGAACAGTCTAGCTCTTCAATAAGGAGACCTTCTAATGATTTTACCCTACTTAAGGCCACGTATGCTTGACCAGCAGCAAAGAGCTTCGAGCCTAAGTAAACAACGGCGTGGTCGACAGTACTACCTTGCATTTTGTGTACTGTGCAAGCCCAGCATAATACAATTGGCAGCATTCTTCGTTCTGCGGTTCCGTGAATATTTTGCTGGAAATTGCACAGACTTGGGCTGAATGAGGTGAACACCGACTTTACCTAAGTCTATACGGACGGATGGTATATCAGTGTCATACATTTGTGCTCTTCGGAAGCAGGGCCATATAATTTCTGTAATATGTCCAATGGCACCATTCACCAGACCTTTGGACACATCTACATTGTAACGCAACATCACCTTGGCCCCAACAAATATTTCTAGCTCCTTAGGTAGCCCTCCTGCTGTCTTGTTTATATCTGATGGTATAATATTATTTAGATCTAAGTTGTCAGTTTTCCCAGCATTTTTATTCTCAGCGAACCCTTTCATTTAATATCCATACTATAGGAAAGCATAAAAAACTTCAAAAGTTCGCCATATTGGATTAAGAATGATGTCAGAATATTTTTCTAATTATTCTCGGCAAGCACTTTCATTTGATACCCATATTGCAGAAGTGCATAAAAAATAACTATTCCGCCATCTTGGATGTTCCGCCATATTGGATTTAGAATGACGTCACATTATTTTTCGAGTTACTCTCAACAAGCACTTTCATTCGATACCCATATTGTAGAATTGCATAAAAAATAACTATTCCGCCATTTTGGATGTTCTGCCATATTGGATTTAGAATGACGTCCCATTATTTTTTGAGTTACTCTCAACAAGCCCTTTCATTTGATACCCATATTGTAGAAATGCATTAAAAATAACTATTCCGCCATCTTGGACGGTCCGCCATATTGGATTTAGAATCACGTCACACAACTTATCGTGTATTGTCATCCAAACTAAACGTGTATACAAAATTTCAGCTCAATCGGTTGAAGATATCTGCTTCAAAATTGAGTAGCAAGATTCCACCTTAACAAACATACATACATACAGTGCAAGTTAAATAAAAGCTTTTAAAAAAGAAAAAAAGCAATTCAAGTGTCTCGCCGCGCATAAACCATATTCAATATGTCCATCTGCAGAGAGTCCTGGACTTCTTCCGGTAATCTCTGCATTAAGTTGTCCAGCATCTTGAGAAAGTTCGCATTTCTGCTTTTTCTCTCAAGTTCCGTACTCACCAATGTTATGAAAGACTCCATTATGTTGTTTAGTCTATACAAATTTATTTTTATTTTTTCTGATATACAATTTAATTTTGTTATATATATACACTCCCGTGCAAAAGTATTCGAGCACTTTGGAAATTTAGGTACCGAAAATACACAAATCACAAAAGAACTCAAAATGAACGAAATGTGTGGTTGCCCAGTTGATAGAAACCGTTATGTTATCAATGGCGTAGCTAGGTAACCAAGGGCCCTGGGGCAAATCAAAAAATGGGGCCCCACTGCTATCTAAACTGGTTAGGTTTTATCAAGTAAAAATATTAAATATACAAATACTTTAAAAATGCTAAGCTACTTTATCATCAGCTCTTTTTCGTGCACTGCAGGGCAGGTAATAAAAATATTAAACAGTAACAATATAAATTACAATTAATACTTGGTGTAGGTATTGGGCAATAAAACGAAATAGAAAAGATTCAAGGGTTTATTATATAAAGGTCAGACCTACCAACTGACTAAATAACAATTATATTTACAATCTTTTCCTAGCTTTAGTTTTCGCAAAAGTATCAATGACTTCTGTTAAATTCAGGCTTGATGCGGTTTTGTTTTCAATTGCTATTAGCGATAAATGTGGGAGTCGAGTTTATTGACGTAACGGAAATCAATATGAGTGGTACTAAAATCAAATAAAATTGAACCACTATATTGACCAGTACTAAAACATTTATTGACATTAGTTTACTTACTCCTGATACAGCATTAATTTTTTAATCGTTCTCGAAAAAAAAATCTTGACTCGAATTCACAATAAAACGCACATCGATGAATAATAAAACGCACATATCGCTATCCGTCAAATTGACAACACTGCCAACCCACAGAAAGAATTTAGGGGAATTCCCTAGGTATAACTTTCGAATTTCTCTCAACTGAGTTACCATGATTCGAGTTGCAATCTGTCATATTTATTTTGAAAATGGGAGAAATTTTCAAAAGTTCAGTTCGACCGAGATTTTCTGGTAAGGATTCGAGGACCCCCTGAGCTTGAGGGCCCCGGGGCACTGCCCCGCCTAGTCCCTAGGTAGCTACGCCACTGTATGTTATACACCCGATCAGTAGCTTTAACATTATGTGCACAGCTACAATAAAGAGTAACTGCATAGGCTAAAACAAACAAAAATGATGGTGCTCGAATACTTTTGCACGGTAGTGTACCTTTCTCTCATTTCTTTTGTTTCGTCCGATTTCCGCTTCCCTGCTGTAGGTGTATTCGCGGGGAGAGGTGGCGCTGAGGACGAGTCGGTCGAGCTACTTTGCCTTGCAAACATATCAAGGTAGCTGCTCGATGCAGCTACTTCGGGCTCCGGTGTCCTTAAGAGCTCGCATGTCAGGGGCGACTCTGGAGAAGATGTGCCGGCCTCCTCCAAATTCCACAATGTGTTTAAAATGGTTCTGAAAAGAAACAACAAACAAATTGAAATTACCTTCTCGGCATTACGTAGCTTTTTAAAAAAGAAAGTAGTTCGAAGATACACGAATTTTTTTCTTCTACAACCGCGCTTTCAGATTTCGGTTTCTTAGCATTCTTTTTCACAAAGCGATCGCGCAGGCACCTCCATCTATCCTGACACAGTTTTGCTGCAATTTAAAACTTGAAGTTTTCATTCTAGCTAAGGCTCAAACTTTTTAAGCAAAGCTTTTATGCTTTCCTTGCCGCATGTAGTACGGATGAAAAGTTAATAAATGTTCAACTTTTCAATTCGGCCGCGACTGCGGCAACGCGTTTCTATGGGTGCACCCCCATAAGAAAGCATGTAGTTCAACTTACGTTTTCCGGAGTCGGACGAATTCCGGACTCTATGGGCGCGGCCCTTTACTTATGCTGCGCGGCTTGCGCCGCCTGGTTCGAGTGCTCAGCTTGCTCAGGATTCAACGGGCGGCCAACATATTATGCTTCAGAGTCCCTCGGGTAAACGGTGCGCTCCTCGTGGGCGCAAGGGTGGAAAGCGTCGGTATGTGGCTAATCGAGAGAATGCTACTTCATCTTCATCATCCCCAGCTATTGGTGATATAATAGCCGTCCATTCTTCTGTGGTTGCTGGCAATGGCCCTTTTATTGTGAGACCAGCAAAACTACCAAAATACCTTTTCATCTCTGGGGTTCATCCAGACACCAGTGAATTGGACATTGTCAGTCTTATATGCTCACATTCTGGAGTTCCTCATGATACGGTCGCCTGCAGGAAGACTGGTCCTCCGCCCAGTTGCGAAGGTCGCACTTCTTCTGCTTCCTTCATGGTGTTTTTCCTTGAGTAGGCTTAGTCTGTCGCCGTTAACCCCAATATCTGGCCTGAGGGAGCCATCGCCCTCGTATTTGTCCCTAGATGCCGTTCCGACAATTTTGCAAAGATCTCAAAGCCTCCAAGGATTTGAAAAAACGTATCAGCCAAATTAACATCTACTATTCAAGCGTTACTGGACTCCGTTCCAAAACTACCAGTCTTTATTTGAATACCATTGATTCTTCCTTCGATGTAATTTGTCTTACTGAGACGTGGCTGTGCGGTTCCATCACTGACGCTGAGCTCTTTGGATCTGATTATTTAGTTTTCCGCCGCGATTGTCATGGTCCTGCTTTGCTTGCCCCGGTTGGAGGTGGCGTTCTGTGTACCGTCCGCAGTGATATTCCGTGTGCCGCTTTAGAGTTTGTAAATTCGCCTCCAAGGTTGTGTTACCACACACTTCTCGACTATTTCCTATGGCGTTACGTAATCACTGGTTTATTGCTGATAAACCAGCAACAATTGACAACTTGAAAGCTTGTTCTGTTATTCGTGACATACTGCCGATATTGCTCGCAAAAGTAACTCAAAATTAAACTGACAAAATGCGCTTCGCCACGAACAGTCGCGGTGCGATATGTGCCGAAGTTACTTTTAAATATCAATATCATGAATTGGTTCTTCCAATAAAAAGGAAATTTTATTATTTATTTTTTATTTATTTATTTGGTGATTTTGCATAGGACATAAGAACATTGGTCTTTAGTGTACATTTGTGAAATGAAAGAAAATTTGTCTTCAAAAGATAACTCTGTATTATTTTTTTTAATTTTCAAGTTCCATTCCTTTATTATACAAAAAACAATCTGCTTATTGCCAAATTTCAGCTTTATACACCGAAAAATATATTTCGTAAATCAATCAAACAATTTAAAAATTCTCTTGCAATACGAAAAATATCAAAACAGTATGTATCTGAATCAATCCCATCATTTTAAAGATTGTCAAACTTAAATCGTATGATTTCGATATGGTTGCTTATTAATAAAATATAAATTTAATAAGAGTCGTATTATATTGATATACCTCCTTATAAATAGTCGTCTATTTTCAATACTTCGTTATAAGAATAATACGCTGACAAAAAGTAATAAGTTGTCATATCAAAATAATACTCCATTCGTATTAGATAGATTTTGTATCGGAATTTTACATCGAAAATTTCATATTTTTTGGTTTTTTGTGTAGAACATTTCAGCCATTTTTTATTTTTTTATTTTTTTGACAACTTTGAAAGTACTCCAATGCCATATCTACTGACTGGAATACGCCTATGTATATAAGACCTAAATACAAGCTAATATTAAATTATTATATTTAAGGAACTCGAGTTCTCTGACTGTAAAATGCATTTGTAGATAAAAGCATCACGCAAAGGAATTGGAGGTCCGGACAAATTTGATTACTGACGTGTTAATATATATCAGGATAGAGGTCACTTCAATAAAACCCTAGGGGAGCGCGACGTAAGTACGACTCAGGCGCCTCGGACAAGCTATTTCAATTTGTACATAAATTTCATGCTTTCACGAGGAAGCTTTTGCATTGTGGTCATCAGAAGCAAAGCAACTCATATAGTCTGAAAAACAATTCACTTCGCCTCTACGGCGAAAACATAATAAATTGTAGTGGGTACGAAGGATTTTATGGATCGAGCAGATTCAGTGCTTTCAATAAAGATGTCCTAATGGATGCCCCGGGCTTTAATAGAAATATATATATTGCAGCCCGTATTTGCATCGGGTGCCCAATAAAAGAACAAACGACCGATCTGCCGGGAAACGATTTATTACGACATTAGGGTGGCTGGCAAGCTCTTTTTCCGTTTTGCTTTTAGGCTGCTTTGAGTATTGCGCACCTAAGAAACTGGTGGGAGTTTTTTACTTACTGGTGCATCGCTTTTATGCCAGTTTATGGCTTGCGATTTCTTGTCCTGCTGGTAGACATTAAGAGAAAATTAATTTACTTGGGGCAAATTCACCAAGGAATCACTCGTTCTGATTTACTATAGCTAAGCCGACTGCATTCTGGAACTCCGTTCTCTCAATTACTAAACTGCTTTTAATGCGGCTTTCAACACTCGGTAATTATTTTACGTAATCATTATGACTAGACCCCACGATATTTCCTTATTGCTTTTCACAACAGCGAAACCTTGCGAAAAATTCTGCTTAATGGCCTCTTGGGGCTAAACGGCAGTATATAAAGGCAGCGAGAATTATGTGTGAAAAAGCACTGCAAGGAACTCACCCGGATTTATCTTTTCATTACAACACAACTCAAGCCACAGGCACGTCTGGGACGTAGTTTTTCAAAAGTGTCGAAGCATGGAGAATTCTCGTTTAAGTTTTTCCATTGTGGATTGGGTTATTCCAATTTTTCTAAGCTGCTTTGTTTTTTTCCAGGCAATTCTTTAAGTACATACTACGTATGTAGTATATCAGTCGACGATGGATCCGGATTGATTCTGAATAAAGTAATTGTGTGGACTACTTAAGTTTATTGGACACTTCTTTATCTGAGAAAACTGGCTCGGACGTATGTTACAGTACTGCCATGTCCGGCGTAAGCATTAGTTACCTGCTACTCTAATCTATTACACCTTCCCCTTTTAGGCAATTTATATTTTTCTTCTCAAATAACACAATAACTACTCCATTACAATATTGTTCTTTTTTCATCAGTTTAAGCATAATCTTACCTTATTATTACGAAGTACTAAATCGACTTAATAATAATAATACTATGATTCTCAATATGTTCACTACTTCTTCGTATACTATTTCAGTATGCAAATAGAGGGGAGAGTGCCTCACATTGTGTGTGAGGAGCTACAATTTTGCATCTTAAATTCATCTTCTCTTCAAAAATCTTGAATTTATGCGTAACCGAGTGCCATTTTGCAATTCTCTTATATATGAGATCTTGGGGTGTCCTTAACCCTTTATAGCCCCATGTGACATTTCTGTAACAAACCCCAAAAATCCCGCCAGAATACGCACCAAATGTATTTAGTTCATTCAAATCGGCGCCACTTTGCTGTCACATATTATTGAACAATGTAGTATCCACGGAAATCATCATAGACAGCGTAAACTGTTAACAGTTAATCGATTAGAATTTCGCCCGTAATTGAAAGTGACAAGCTGAAATTCGAGCAAATTTTAAATTTTACAAAAAAAATACAAAAAGTGTGTAAAATTGTGTTATTTTCTTGGAAACCTATAGATAAGTGAATGAATAAGTTCCTTCCATACCAAATTAGTTTTTTTTGTTTACGTTTAACTCAATTTTACAGTAATGTTACACTCCCTTAAATGTGAAATAAATAATTAATAATACATATTTTTTTAATTTCTGAGAAATATGTATTTTTTATTTCCCTAAACCTGTCAATTTTTAACATAATTTTAATGTTTTATGATCTTGGGCTATAAAGGGTTAAAAACTTCCCTAACCGTTGCAAATCTACCGTAATAATCTTTATAACGCTGTTGTCTTTTCTGATACTTTATTTTCAAATTACGTTTCGATTTGAGAAAATATTGATTTATTTGCCCTGGTACTGTGGATCGCGTTGTACGACCCATGAGGATTTCGTTTGGCGATACGTTCAAATCTTTCATAGGCGTATTCCTATACTCCAACAGTGCCACCCATAGGTCCCCATTAGCTTCTTTACACTTTTTTAATATTCTTTTTAAAATTTGAATTGTTCTTTCAGCTAGACCATTCGATTGGGCACACCAAGGACTACTAGTAGTGATGTTAGTTATCTTTTTGCGAATTGCTGTATTTTAAAGGACGAAAACGGCATATTATCCGCCATTATTTCCTTAGGTATCCTGCGTGTAGCGAAAATTCACTGAAATTTTAATATTATTTTTCCCGCGGTTTTGTTATTCCTACTAATTAATTCCGGATTTTTTGATAAGTTATCTATATAACTACAAGGAAGGTTTTCCCTTCAAACTCCATAATATCTGCTCCTACTTTTCCAAATGAATTTGATGGCATTTCATGAGGTATTAACGGTTCGCGTCGATTAGAGAATCTAAATTGTTGACAAATTCTGCACTTAGCGAACAAAATTACTATTTTATTCTTAATTCATGGCCATAATACCAGTGCCCTTGCCATCACCTTCGTTCTTTCTATAACTTGATGTACCTCATGTAATAATGCAAACAGTTCATCACGTAATGACCTGGGAACTAAAATGTTGTCGTTCAAAAATACCATGTTCAATGAATAAATCTTCCTTCCAAAATATTATTAAATTCTCTTTAAGATCTTACATTTTCTTGGGCCAGCCTTGCATGATCATTTTGTAGATTTCTCGCAACTCATTATCCTTTTGAGTTTCCTCTTTACGTTGAAATTTTCGTTGAAATTTTCGTTAAAATTTTTAGACTATAAATCGGCAATCAATAAGTTTTTTCCAGAAGCACACGATAATTTTAAATTGTATTTTAACAACCTCAATTTTATTCTCTGCATTCGCGAAGAAGAAACTTTTCCAAACTCTTTGCCCATAACACCCAGAAAACGTTTATGGTGAGTTGTCACTTCAACTTCTCTGCCATAGATGAACTGATGATGATATTTTTCGCACGCAAATACAATTGCCAATAATACTTTTTCTATTTTCGCGAAATTGATTTCTGATTTTGCTATCGTTTTGAAGCAGACAGCACCCTATCACATGCTTAGATGCATCCGTTTGCAACCTAACACCTTTGGTTACATCAAATGTTTTAAAAGGGTGGGTAAAACTAACGGAGATATGGAGTTGCAAGTCTCCGCCCCTCTGATCCGGCTTCGAGCAGTTCCTGTGCTTTATAAATTCAGTGTTTAGACTTTAAACGCGTTTTTCTCACACTAAGCATATTCAAAGTCAGTGAATTCTCTAGCTCAAAATTTGCTGCACCGATCCTTTCAAAACTTTACACACTCTTTCTAATTTACGACTTATTTTAAAATAACTAAACTTTCGATTTTGTTTATGAAAAATCGGTATTTTTACATCTAATTGTAAGAAATAAAAATAAAAAATAACTCAACAGTGTTACTTCAAGGAATTTATCAACTAGAAATTTTTTGGTTTTTTGATTTCAGATGATTCAGTCATGAGTAATATGCAGTTCACCACAATCCAATTTTTTTTTTTAGTCGTCTGCGAAGATTTGCTCTCAAAGGCTCATTTCTTTATAAATATCAATGAAATCAATGACAAAATATTCTCCACATGTCATTTTATTATACACAAGTTAAATAAAAAAATAAGTATGTGGCAGCAGTTAGGAGAACAATCAAGGAGGCCTTTTTTAAAAAAGAAAAAGGAAGTTGGCGCTGATTTTTAAAATAAAGAAGACGTTCAGTTATGATTTTGTTTTCTGACTTGAAGAAATAAAATTTTCCTTTAGAGCACCGTCGAGAGATTTTATTAAATTGTCTCATCGAAAATAAATAATTCTCAAGCATTCTTCTTAGCGAATTACAACGAGCTGATCAACGGCCAACAACTGCTTATTAACTTCTGTAATCATTTCATAAGTAGGGATCCGCCCAGGACTATCAACTACTACAAATTGGTGACTCCAACATTCAGTATGGAGCCGAGAAGAACAAGCATTATGCAAATTACTAGATCGATGGAGATTAGGATCTGGCTAAAGGCCCAACCCACCGACAGAAATTATTTGTACGTAAGGGGAGGTAAATTTACCGCAAACTGGACCAATTATCAGCACACAATCAATCAACTTCCCATCATCTCTTAATTTTTTTTTTTTTTTTTTTTTTTTTTTTTTTTCAGTTCCGATTATCTTTTCTGATTTGAAAAAATAAAATTTTCCTTTAGAGCACCGTCGCACCGTCGCAGTATTTACACTAAAAACCTGGCCAAAATTATTTTGTGAAAAGTATCATGCAGACGTGTTAAAACAAACAATCTTAGCCATTTTCCATATATTTATTTAATCAAAATATTGAAAAAAGGTATCTTCATTATCATCATCACTGTCTGCTTCAGAGAGCAGAAGACTTAAAGTTTCTGAGCAGAATGCGTTGCTTTTCTTACGTGGTTGCTTTCGACTGCTGCTCAGCAGTGGGTCAGACGTAAGCAGAAGCCTGCTAATTATATCTTTATTGCATTCGACTCTGTCAAATTTTCGGGAGAAATTCTGTCTATAGAGCCTGAAGTGCTTGTTTCTTCTTCCTTCTTCTTCCTCTTCCGAAAGCTGGTCAATTGGCAATATAAAGTGCGAACTGACTGTTGCACCATGCATTAAGATTTTATGTACAGTGGGTGACATTGGATGTGTGGTTTAGTAAATCTTGCAGTTTGACTTCCGCACATGTTTTAGTCACTCTGATTGATTCTTCGACTGGATAGCAATCTAGTTTTGCATTTTTTATAAGGGAGTAGCAGGGATATATGTTCTTATTTGCGCTGTCTCGGCCTCGGATGGTGTGTGCTTTTTCATTTTTTCTTGTTCTTTGGAAGACATAACCTTTCGGAACTTTCTAGCTCTTGTTGGTGTCAAAGTAATGTCTTTTATTATTTTAGACATGTCTTTATTGCCTTCAGCACGTTGACTCATCTGAGCAGCGTAAGTTAACTGATCTGCACCTATATTCTCTATTAAATCTTTTGTTCTCCTTCGCTTGGATCTATCACCCAATTCCCCGAATGCTATTGTTGGTCGACCCGGTTTCTCCTTGGATGAAATTGCAAATTTCAGAGTGTTTTTAAGCCATTGTTCATTTTTTTTTTAAAGATACGTTCTTCTTTATAATTTACAGCTATCCACTTTTGCTTGAATTTATACTTAAAATGACTTAAGGTATTTTCTAGTTAGTCAAGTTTACTATCAGGACATTTAGTTATCTCGATCAATTTTTTCACCAAAAATATCATTTTGTCATCTATTTTCTTATCCGGACATTCGTGCATTACATCGTATAGCTGTTTTTTTGATAAATGCTTATACGTTTCAGTTGAATCTGAAAAAAAATACCTTTTAAAATAATGTCAAATACTAAATTCAGTATCACATCACTTTTAAGATGTCTGGTAATTAAAATGGCGGTAAAAAGGTATCCTCTTCAGGAAGGCTTGAACTTTACTTTAAGTAAGAGTTAACTACTCGAAAGTACCCGGAACACATACAAAAACACTCGTGTATAATTTATTTTAACAAAAAAGTGAATTATTTTTATAGTTATTTTAAATTATTTAAAAAATATATTTATAAGTGCATAAATCAAATGCAATATGACTATTATTAAAATTCATACCTTCACCTTCCATATCCATCTTGTTTATTACACAAACTGCACGTACATCACATGCAAATATGGCCAAAAATGAGAGTATCGAGAAAACAATAGAGCGCACTAGACGACGCCTGACAAGGAAACGTTCTCAGGTGTGTCTCACCGATTTTGATGAAATTTATTATTTATTTATTTATTCATTTATGTACCAGTTAAAACTAATACATAAAAAAGCTTATCGCGCTCTCAGGTTTAAAAATTAATTAATTCTTATAAATAGATAACACCTACGAAATTATTTACATTACAATATTTAACATTTCAATTGATTGTCAGCATTAAGTCCTACAATATTACAAATATATTACTTCCACGAGGACAGAAGGTTAAACTATTAAAATACAACAAATAATTTATCACTCCAAAATAAATACCATTATAACATTAAAATTGAAATAGTAGATTTGATGTGGTAAGTACATCTAGTAGAATTGCAGGGCGGGTAGGATTAAGTAGATAGGTAGAGGGGGAAGAGGACCACCATAGATTCCTCTTATTCTTGGACATTGCTTCAGAAGGTGTTCTATAGAGAGAGGAACCTGACAACTAAGGCATCCGTTTCTAGTACTAGTTCCCTGTAGAATAGGAAAAAATAGACATTTAAACTTTATTTTTTCTCTCAGCTCCTTTATTATGTATCTAACTATGTACTTCTTTTTTTTATTTAAATTATATATATAAATATCTAAGTCTTGAAGTTGACAAAAAAAATTGTTTTTCTTTTTTAAGTACTTTATTATATATATAGAGGGCTCTCAAAAATGAGCAGTCCAAAAAAAGAGGGTTCCATGGCGGACACTCAATCTCAGAAACGGCAAGTCCGAAACAAAAAAACTAAAAAGCATGTTAAAAAGGAAGATACTTATTTTATAGGACAATTCACCACATTTAGTAAACAAAATTAGTAAACAAAAAATGGCGGGTGTTTGAAAAAAAAATTTTGAAAAATCGCATTTTTTTTCGCTTTGTTCGGTTTGCAAATAGGTTTTTTATGTACTTTTTCGGAATTTTCTGGTGAATTGCCCTACAATAGACCTTAACAAATAAAACGCTATAAGGTTTATTCAAATCGGTTCAGCCAATCTGGAGATTGACTGTCCGCCGTTTTGATAAATGTAGTTTCGAGAAAAACGCGTTTAACACTAGAACTACCGGCGCTCAAGCTTGTAATTTTGATAATTTTTGGCATCTTTAAAGTAATATGCTTTCACATTTAAATTGGAAATAGGTTCGCGATATGTCGTAATTTTGAACCTTAATGAGATTTGGTACTACTCTTAAGAGATATTTTCAAAAAATATGATTAATTCAAGCAAGAAATTTAGTACCGGTCAATTTGACCGGTCTTGGTAGTTCTAGTGTTAAAGTTCTTTTACGATATATTTATGTGTGTATATTCAAAAATGCGCGCGCACTAAAACTGTTGTAGATCTTCGATTTTTTCGAATTTTTTTGAAAAATTTAGCAGATGATTTCTCAAGGTATAAGGAATCGTAAAATGCAAAAAAACACAAATCGATTTTTTGGAAAGTTTTGAGGGAACTAGTATGTTAAACCATTGTGTAGCTAAAAAGGTGGTGTCTCTTCTCCAAGCAGATTCGCGTCGCTCGATCAGTTTCTGTTTACATATTCGCCAAATAAAGGAAGCAGCCGGAATTTCTTCAGTAACTTCTCGGGGTCGGAAATTTAATTTCGCTTGACGGTCTGCAGCCTCATTTCCTGGAATACCAATATGCGTCCAGAACAATTTGATATTATTATTCCCATTGGTCAAGAGGGCTTGGCAGCATTTGATTAACGGCTCCTCACAACGGATGTTATTGATGGCCTGCAGTGTAGAGCGGGAGTCAGAGAACAAAAAGGTTGGTGATTGGTTGGTTGTAGATGGCGTGGAAGTTATTAAAGTCACAGGAGAAGCACTGACATCATCAGTACTTTTGACGTTTCCTAATGTCAACTCTTTGTTGGCAATTGAAGTATTTTTATTAATTCCTGAACTATTTACAGGAGATTGCTTTTTTAGATTCTGCACAGGAGAGGGATTAAACGAGTTTGATTTATCGATACCCCGCTTTGCCTGATGGTCAGGCTGAGGCATAAAATTGAAGGGTGAACCCTTTGCAGAGGCTTTTTTAAAACCTGGAGGAGTTGGTTTAGATTGAGAAATTGTAGGAAAAGGAATAGCTGCTTGGGACGGAACATTTTACACTGCAGGCGTGCCGGAGCTGATCGATTGTGCGTAGGTTGGGCCTTCCCTGGCTTTCACGTTTGCCCAATATTCTTTTCGCGCTTCAAACATCGTACACTTTTTGTTTGTTTTAATTTTTAAAATATCTTTCTGTTTCAGAAATTTCGGGCAGTTCCTATTATTGGATTCATGGGAATCCACATTGCAGTTTACGCAAAATTTGCGAGTGCATGTTGTTGGTTCATGAGGCATATCCAAGCCACATGTTCCACACGTTTCCCCAGCCTCCTTACACCATTTTGCAGTGTGCCCCAACTTCTGGCATTTCCTACACCTCATTGGAGACGGATAATATTCCCTGATTGGGATGAGTTGCCATGGGCCTTTGATTTCTTTTGGCAATCTGTATGCGTCGAAAGTCAGAATTAATAAACCTGTTGGAGTTCTTTTGTTAAGAGCTAAAGGGTCAGATCTTGTCATTTGAACCACCTCAGTGATGCATTGTGACTTGAAACCTTCCAACAGCTCTTCCTGAGTCATATGCTGCAGATCCGGACAATAGGCTGTACCTTTCACGAAGTTAAGTGAACCGTGAAGTTCAACTTTAACATTCACCCCATCTAGTTTGTTTACCCTTAAGAATTGCTCAGCTACATTGCGGTTGTCCACCAACAATAATTGGGACCCATCACGGACAAAATTCGCCTGAGAAAATCTTTGGGAAATACCATCCACCGCTTTCCGTATCCTGAACTGGTTGTAGGTTTGGAGAGGTTTATTCTCGTCTACAGCCTTGATAATGATGTATCTTGGCTGACTATTAAAATTTATTTCCTTTCCGGCAGGTTTTGGCAGAGCTGGGAAGCATTCGTCCGGAAGGGACACACTCGCCGCAGCCCTCTTATTCGGCTTTTTAACTTTTTTTGCCGGTGGGGAGCTAGGAGCTAGCATGGAGAAGAAGTGGACGCTGGCTAGGCCAGACGCCATTTCGGTGGGTTTATTTTTTAAAAACCCCAATAGGAGTCAGAGGAATTACTAAATGTTAGTGAAGATAAATTAAAAATGGCCTAAAAACTATAATCTAAAGCTACTAAAATTTCAAAGTTCCAGTAAGGTTTCGTCTAGTCACGTCGGTTCGTTCTTACCTCAGTTTTCTTCTTCCCGTTCTTGTCTTCCTAAAAATCTTGCATGTGGCTTCTTATTCGGCTCTTTCCGCCAAGATTGGGCCCCACTGCAGCTTGCCTTTGATAAAGCGTCGCTTTTTCAGGGCCGATGACAGCTGGATTCCTTTGTTCTTGCCACGAGTTTGCAGATTGCTTCCCAATTCTTCTTTAAATCCGCTTGAAATCTTCTTTGAATTTCGGCTCCAATTGGACTTCTAATCCAGTTAAACCAATTGGATGCTAATTAGATTGGTAAGAATCGATAATATGTAAAAATTTTATAAAAATCGCAGAAATTCGCTCAGAGCTCTTTTTCCTTAACTTAACTACCCGGTGTTGCCAGGTCGAGTGTGTTTGATGAAATTGAAATATGTTGTAGAGTATCAAAAAAAAAAAAAGATGTTTTTTTTTTGTTTTTTTTATCTGCGAACACGCACATTTAGGGGGTGAAAACCACCCCAAAAGTTTACCCCAAAAAACAGTTTTTACTAAATATTTCAAGTTCTAATAAATTTTTTCGAATGAAACAAAATGGAAATGATGTCTCATAAATATACTAACCTTTTGTAAGTAATTCGGTTCCTGGGGGTTGCAAACCTTATTTTTTTTTGCAGAAAAACATTTTTTTTTTTTATTTTTGCGTCACAAAAATAACAGGTTTAGTTAAAAATCATTGAAAAATATTTTTTTACATACGATTTTGTAAAATAAAGTTGACCTGTTTTTGCGTTTTCGTAAAAAAAGCTTCCTCAAGGGGTAAACAACCCCTAGTACTAATACGTAAGTAATGTACAGTGCTGTGCAAAACATTTGCAACTAAAACCCCAATTTTCTATGTCTTACTACAACAAACCTCAAATTCTTAAAAACAAAAAAGCTAATACAGTATTTTATTCTTTATTATATCTAATTTAAGAATATTAAAAAACTAAAAGTAACTATTTAATAAAAAAGGAGAAATATTCGTTTTTTCGTACTAAGATACAAAACTGACTGTGCAAAACATTTGCAACTCCTTGACATTAACAATGTTGGCGACTTTAAATATATATTATCATTAATATTTGGTTGAATAGCCTTTATTTACAACAACTGCTGCAAATCTTCTTGGCATAGAATTAAATAGCGAGTCAATATGTGAAGAAGTTATATCATTCCAAGCCTTTTTTATACCATTAAAGAGTTCGTCACAGTTGTTGTAAAACTGACCCCTCATATTCTTCTTAACCAGTTGCCACAGCTTTTCTATGGGGTTGAGATCTGGGGACTGTGCGAGCCATTTCAAAACTTCAATGTTTTGCTGCGAAAACCAAGCCTGAAGAAGTCTAGAGGTGTGCTTGGGATCATTGTCCTGTTCGAAGCGCCTGCGCAGGGGCATTTCTTCCTCTGCGTAAGGGAGCATAACATTTTCCATAATGTTTTTGTAGTCCTCCGCTTTCATTATCCGTAGTATTTCATAAAGAGGTCCCACGCCCTGAGCTGATAAACACCCCCAGACCATTGTATTACCACCTCCATGCTTCACAGTTACCACAGTTTATCGCGGATTTAGTCGTTTGTTCGTCGTTCATACTACTGATTTTCTTCCATCTAGTCCCACTAAGTTAAACTTAAAGTTAAACACTCATCCGAAAAAAGGACAGTTCTCCATTTTTCTAGGGGACATTCTAAATGAGTTCGAGCAAAGACAGGTCGAGCTCAGCCATTTTTTTCGGAAAGTAGTGGCTTTTTCGCTGGGCTGTAGCTCCTAAGATCGGTTCCTATGGCTCGTCTTCTTACTGTCGAAGGATCCACATCCAGGTTTTATTCGTTTTTTACCTTCGTTTAGTACCTTGAACTGAGGAAAGGCCGAGATTTAATTAAAATTTAAATTCTACGATCCTTAGCCTTTGTCGTTTTCCTTGGTCTACCACCCTTTATGAATATTTTCAATACTTCCAGTCTTTTTAAAACTGCTTATAATTCTGGATATGGTGGATTTAGCTATTTTATATTTTTCACTAATGTCTTTGTAGGTTATACCATCTGTGTAAACAAATATTATTCGGTTTTTTATTTCGTTGTAAAATTAATTACCCCCATTTTAAGAACTTTTAGTTTAATTGCGTTTAAAGGAAAAAAATTACTATTATTTATATATAAATATATTATTATTATTATTATTATTTTTTTATTAACTATGTATGGAATAGAAAATAACAGTTAACTAACAAAGTACTGCCAATTCTCATTTATTCCGAGAAAAGTATTTGTTGATATATAAAGTTGCAAATGTTTTGCACAGGCAAAATTGTTACGTTGAATAAAAAAGTGGATATTGCTCCCTTATTATGGGATATTACATTCTGCAATTGTTATATTTGGAAACTAGACATAATAAAGAATAATGCACTGTAAAACTTTTTTTGGTATCAGTGGTTTAGCAAATATTATAATGATCTGTAAGAAACTATGATTTTAGTTGCAAATGTTTTGCACAGCACTGTATATTCTTTCAGACATCAGTTTTTTCGTGAAAACCAGTATTAAAGAGTTTTTGGAGTCGCTGATTACGATTCTGATGTTAAATTAAAAAAAATTAAAAATGGCAGATCCAGCATGGCGGACAAACTTTTGAAAAATACACCAATTTTTATAAAAAAAAACAATAAATAAAAGTACCCCTAAATGTGCGTATCTGCAGATAAAAAAAAATACGTGTCTCTTATTTTTCGATACTCTATAACATATTTCAAATTCATCAAAATTGGTAAGACACACCTGAGAACGTTTCCTTGTGAGTTCCGACTTCCTGTGTGCGGTTCAAGGTAAGATAAGAGACGCAAGAGGGATGGGATGTTATAAACACATTATTCAGCCTTTAGAAAGAAATAGTTGCATTGATTTTAACTATGTAAAACTTTTATGTGCGTCGAAAGGTTTTATTAATAAATAATTCTTAATCAGGATCGAGTTCATATATTCTGAAGGACTCTTCTTAGCGAATAACAACGAGCTGATCAACGGCCACCAACTGCTTATTAATTTCTGTAATAATTTCATAACTAGTGGGCCCAGGAATATCAAGTACTACAAATATTAACTGTGTCGTCAGAAAAAATTATTGATAATATGCCTTTTTTTATCGCGAATTAAACTGTGATAACTTAGCCAGGTTTGGTATAAATTAGTTAGTTAATCATGCCGAGCCAGCACTGCAATTCCTTCTTATTTTTACAGCCTTTCAAATCATTTATAGCCTGTAATCTTGCAGAATCAACAGAAATGCCTTTTTCAGAAATTATGTGCTCTAGGAACATAACTTCTTCAATTTTAAATTGATCGTTATCTTTATTAATCTTTACATTTATTTTCTCAGCCCTTTTAACACATCATATATATAAATTGCAACCCCTTGAATGTCCGCAAAATTCACCTCATTAAATTTTTGGAAAACTTCAGGGGCAGTTTTTATGCCAAAGGGTAATTTCTTAAATTTGTTACATCCCACCGGAGTTGAAAATATACAAAGGCGACTAGATTCTCTGCTTAAACTAACTTGAAAATACCCATCCTTAATGTTCAAGACCGAAAAAATCTTTTTGTTAGCTAACTCGTGGGTATTTCTTCAAATGTTGGGATAGGATGTTTTTCTTTAACTATCGCCTCATTGAAGAACTTTGAATTGAGGCAGATTCTAATGCTTCCACCGGATTTCTCCACTACTGCTACTAGAATCTTCTTTGAATTTTGTTTCCTTAATTTTCTTGTCTCGATAACACATCACGGCGAAATGATTTGCTCCTCCACAATTGCCCCAAGATTTTCCATATTCCAGGCATTTTCCCTTCTTATGCACGCCTCCACCAAATTTACATTTTTGGTTCCTCAAATTATTATAATTATCTTTCGTTACTGTGCGGTTTTGCCCTGTTAAACTTGTTATTATTTGATTTGTTACAAGAATACTTATTCTCTAACTTTGCGACTGGGGCAAAGGAATGAAACCAGCAGCGCACACGAGTCGCTTGACTGCATAGATGTCAAAGACAGCACTACCAACTCACAAAAAAACAATTTCATGATCTCATAGTACCCGGGAAGTTTAAATGAAAAATTCACCTTATTATTTTATCACAGTGCTATAACAACCAGAAGAGGAAAAGGAAAAAGGAGAAGACGAAGAAGAAGGAGGACAAAGTACAACTGCTCATATCGAATTTGAGGCTATTTAAACAATTTGCGCCAAGTGCGCCAAGCAGTCAACGTCGAAGGTGGCACGGAAAAGAGTGCATACTAAGAAAAAGGTTAGTTTTGCAATCGCGATAACTCACGAGCAATCATTTATAAGTAAAAAATGTAGGAATCTTTTTTGTAGAGAATCACATAGTCTACAAATTTGATATTCACTATTTTCACACAAAAACCTGACCGTTTAATAAATATTTTTGAAAAAAAAAACTTTTGAATTACATTTTTAGCACAGGCCGGATCAATTGATGTTTTTTTTATTTCATTTATAATGATGATATAGACGTATATGAACTTATTTTAAATGTGTTACTAGACTTAAATGTTTACCACTGAGATTAAAAATAAATGAATGTAAATGGATATTATTCATGCAATGTTAGATTAAAAGGTTTTCGTTTTAGTTATTAATTTATGTTTTCTTTTCAGATTTGAAACGCATCTTCATAAGTGTACTTACATCTAACGATTAAATTAACAGACGATTTACATTCTATTCAGTGTAAAATTACAAACATTTTGGCGTTTAAACAATTCCTGTAATATTGCTATATATCGCAGATAGACATTAAAGGTGTAATTTTCAACTTATGGTGCATTTTTAAATTTATTTTACACAAGTTTTACTACATTTATAGAGCAATTTCACAATAATCTTTTAAAATGTATACGCGAACTATTATGCTGTTTGGAAAAATCTGATAGCTCATTACAAATTTAAAATTGAATTAAATTATATATTTATTAGTCATTTAATAAGCTAATCGCATTAGTCAGCTATATGTACAACGTAGAAAACTCTTCAAATATACCAATGGATTACTTGAGTTGTACTTTCTTTCCCAAATTCTGTAGAACTACTTCTCAAGGTCTAATAATAATAAAGTTCTAAATTCCAATTTTACTGGAATAAGTTTTGGACAAAAATGTCCTCATCCTACAAGTCCCTAACACACCCACAGATTTAAATAGCATCTTGCGTCTAAATTTAAATATTTTAATATTTTCACGTGACATATTTAAAAACATTTGCAATTTTGCAAGGAATGATAATTTAGTACACAAAGCTAAGAACCTAAGTAGATGGCGTTTGTTGCTCCTTTAAGGTCTTAGGAGGCTATCAAAAAAACACGGAGCATTCAATTGAATGCTGGAAAAATGTCTAAACTATCCGCCAAAAGTAGCCTTAATTTTGCACATGAAAATTCCAGATGCGTACTCTAAGCAGGCCATCAGAACAGTCCCCAAGGCGATATGGCAGCCCTAAAGCCGTCAACTTTAATAGCATTTCATAAATTGAGCGCGAGTCATTTTTAAAGATCTCAATGAGCTGGAGTATCCGAAACAACGCACAGTCTCCGCTCGAAGCGACTCATTTCCACTGGGAGGCGCCGTCCATTAATTTCCTTGAAAAATTTTTCTCCATTTTTATCTCCATCATTGCCAACAAGGATCATTAATTTAAAAGTGCTTTACTGCGCTCCTAACTACAACATTTGTAATGTCTTTTTCTGCTTCTGTATTTATATCTGCAAAAAACGATGAGGGCTGCTTTCGTCTCGAAACGTTGGTCACATTCAATACCTTGGATGACGCTGGTGGTTTTTAAGCATTCCAGTTATAAAGTTCATTAATCACTCTCCAGAAACAACGTGGAGGCAGTACAGAAATGTGTCAATCAAGTTTTGTTCGCTCGGGGATTCTACTAAATCAAATAAAAATTCGGAAGAAGAGAAGCATAGCCTAACTTAAATTAAGAAAAAAAGGGATACAAATACTATTCCAAAATTGTCTCTTTTTCTTGATATTTACATTTACCTTCTCTCATACTATATATCCTTTTGTTAGATGCTTACGGTGGAAATTCATGTGGGTATACACGGTGTCCAAAACCACCCGTCCACCCCTTCTAAATCGGCCAAGTAATTCTTTTTTCGCCAAGGAGATTGCTCCATTTAAGTAAAGTGGTGTCCATATTGTGTACGCCATTTTGGATCTCTGATAATATTTAGAATTACTGGCCTCAAAAAAATCATACTAATTAAATTAAATGAAATTAAAATCTTTTGAGGTCGAGTAATTTTGATCACTATATTGGATCCGCCATCTTAAATTTGCTAATATTCCAAATTAGTGGCCTCAGAATAATCATTGTACTAATTTTCATTAAAATCCGTTGAAATGGGGACATTTTGGTCTCCATATTGAATTCGCCATCTTGGTTTTACAAATTTCGATAATATTCGATCCGTCATGTTTGATCCGCCGATTTGTAAATTTTGATAATATTCAAAGTCAGTGACCTCAAAACAATCATTGTACTAATTTTCATTAAAATCCGTTGAAATCGAGAAATCTTGGTCGCCATATTGGATCCGCCATCTTGAAGTTCGAAATTTGGACAGCGGATTTGAAGTCAACATTCCGCAAAACTCCTAAATACCAATTTTCACGAAAATTGCTTCAAATTTAAAATTTTTAACCGCCATGTTGGATCCGCCATTTTGAAACCCTATATATTATCCGAAAAAAATTAGCGTATATGTTAACCCTTTATATCCCAAGATCATAAAAAATTAAAATTATGTTGAAAAGGGACAGTTTTAGTGATATAAAAAAACACGTATTGCTCAGAAATTAAAAAGTATATATTATTAATTATTTATTTCAAATTTAATATTAAGGGCTCAAATTTTCATTGAATTTTCCTTTAGGTATTTCCCACAAAATGTCGAGTTGGGAGTGAAAAAAAAAAATAGTTGCGAAAAATAAACTCCCTAATATATAAAGATTTCTACTTTACTTATAAGTCTCTAATACCGCGATAACTGTAGGAAGAGCAGTAGAGTTTCCACTTACGTGTACTCTATGGCAATATCTAATGGCTTGAACGAAAAGATGATTAAGTCCGTTTTTTATTGGATTGAAACTTGAATTGAAATTGTTAAATTATTGAATCATGGAATAAAACTATTCGCTTTTGATATATTGAGTGCCCGCAAATACACAAAATTGTTTAAGAGTCACCGCATAAATGCCATTAATTAGGTGGTGAATTTCAACCTAGCAAGGCTCACACATCATGTGGAAGGTGAATGGCCATCGGTCTCAGTGTATCTCGCTCTGATGCCTTCTCTTTCTAACACATTAGTGTTAACGAGAACATTTAAATTTGTTAATTTTTCGGAAGCGCGTTATTCTTTTCGTAATCCATTGTTTACGATGAATTCGCCGCAAAATTTTACGGCGATTGATATCTCGTTGCGAGTATCCTTAAAGTTCAAGTGTCAAAAGTTTAGTGAGATGGCCGGGTGACAGCAGTCTTTTGTATACAGGTGTTATATACTTTTTTTAAGTATAATCTATATAATAATAGTACATATAATAATATAAGAGATTTACGGTGAGCATGCTCCATCTAATACAACTTGTAAGGAATGGTTTCGACGATTTCAAAATAATGATTTTGGCACTGAGGACAACGAACATGGAAAACCACCAAAAAAATTTGAAGATGCTGAATTGGAAGCATTATTGGCAGAGGATTCTTGCCAAACTCAATTAGAATTGTCTGCAGCATTAAATGTTGAACGATCAACTGTGCGTTTAAAAGCAATGGGAATGGTTCAAAAAGTTGATAAGTTGATATGAATCAAAAGAAAGAGACAAAAACAATTTGTGAAATGCTACTTCAAAGCCAGCAAAGAAAAGGATTTTTGCATCGAATAATCACAAAAGATGAAAAGTGGATATATTATGAGAATCCTAAACGTAAAAAAGCTTGGGTGAAGCCAGGTGAACCCAGCCCATCACAGCCAAAGATAAATATTCACTGTGACAAGGTGGGATCAGAGAGCTATTGTTTATTATGAGTTGCTCGAACCCTCTCAAACTATTAATGGAGAAGTTTACCGATGACATTTGAAGGGAACCATAGAAGAAAAATAAACAGAATGGGTGAATAGGCACAGTAAATTAATTCTTCAACAGGATAATGCCAAACCGCATACCGCCCAAATCGTAAAAAGATATTTAGATGGAAAGAACTGGGAAGTGCTACTCCACCCACCATATTCGCAAGACATAGCTCCTTTGGATTATTACTTATTCCGAACAATACAGTCAGATCTTACGGGAGAACGGTTCACTTCATACGAAAGTATCAAAATTTGGATTGACAATTGGATCAGCTCAAAAGACCAGGATTTCTTCATGCAAGGAATACGTAAATTACCTGAAAGATGGGCGAAGCATGCCGATGGAGAATACTTTGAATAAATTTTTCTTTAATTTTCTAAAAAAGCAAATGTGTTTTATTTTAACAAATAAGGGCGGAGTCATATTCACACACCCAATACGACTGAAACCACTTCACAATTGATCCATTGAATCCAAAGTATTTAATTTTGTCCAATAAAATCGGAAGTGATACTTTATCAAACGCTTTAGAAAAGTCATTATATGTGCAGTACATCCACTTGAATACCATTTTCTATTCTTCAAAGCACAGGAGTTTGTAAATATCATTAGATTCGAAATAGTGGATCTACCAGTGAAAAATCCATATGCTCATTCACAATAATATGCTTAACGAATGAAGCCATTTTGTAGGCAACCAGAGCATCTAATAGCTTAGGGATAGTATTCATAATCAAGATGCCCCGATAATTTTCAATATTGGTCCTATTGCCAGCTTTATAAATAGCTGTTATGCATGAGATTTTCCATTGGTTTAAAAATACTCCAGTATCCAGCGAAAAATTAAATAATATTGTCAGTGGAACCGCCATTGTCTCAGCGCAGTTTTTTAAAAACAAATAAGAGAACCTTTCTAAGTCCTCTTTGGTATTATTGTCAAGCGATCTTATTCTGCTAATTATATCCTCATAAGAAAATTGTAATGACCCAAAATCTAAATATGAATTATCATATAAAATACTCCGTCAATCGTGTTATAGGCTTCATGTAAGTCAAGATAAAAAAAAGCGACATTCAATTCTATATTCCCTAAAAATTTTCTTAGACCATTATAGTCAGCATGCAAAAACTCATATTTAAATGAATGAATGTTCTGATTAATCTTAGATAATTATGAAATAAAAAGTCTACCACAATAGCTTTGTGATGAGAGTCAGTATGTAATAGCGGACTGAAACTAATGAATCTAAGTTGTTACTTACAAATACCTACAAGGTCTAAAATCTTATTGAAACTATTAAAAACTGGATTTATCTGTACTAAACCTGCATCAAAAGTCTATCAGTAACTAAGCGTTCGTGTTCAGAGGAAACATTGGTAGGTACTAGTTCCTTTTCTCCATCCATTGCAATTTTATTGGATCCAGGTTGAAGTTACTGAGATAGCAGATAAAGAAAAATTAGGAATAAGTTTACCATGCTGATTGCAAGTGTTTCACTACATCTGTGAAAAACGCCATATCTACTAACCAGTAGGCATCTTCAAGTCCTCGGAGAGATTTCCCTTTTTCAGTGATAAATTGTTTGATTGGTTCTAGCAAATTAAAGAATTTTGTCACATTGCTTACTGAGAGCAGCTTTACTAAACAAAACCACGATACATCATCTGGAAGCTCATCGTTTTCTATTTCTTGTATGAAGGCTTTGAACTGTCAATGAGTTTTAGCGCTTGAGCGTATGTAGTTAACAATTTAAAACTACCTCCATAATGTGGTCATATTTAAAATATTTAGCTACTAGGTGTTCCCAATGAACTATGCAATGGACAGGGATAAAGTTGGGATACAATGCAAAAATACCTTTAATAGGACCTCTCATAGCTGGAGCGCCGTCAGTTGCGACGCTGATTAACTTTTTAATCTGTACAGAATGTTTTCCAAGTACAGGATCAATGGCGTTGTTTATATCCACAACTCCAGTCGTATCGTTTAGTGCAATAAGGTCCAATAGTTCTTCTTTCACTTCTAGATAATTTGTTACATAACGAACAAATACAGCTAGTTGTGGTTTATGTTCAATAAACGTAGTTTCGTCTAAGGCCAGATTCAGTGCTGAGCAATTCGTCAAATCCTTTTGCAAGTTACTAATGACGTCGTCGGAAATAACAGAAATTCGCCTTTCCATAGTATGTCTAGATGCAGGTATTTGTTCAATTAAGCAATTTTTTATTTTCGGAATCCAAAGCAAAAATTATTGCAGAAATATTTGTTTTTATGAACTCTCCTTTAGCGTAAGGGCGTTTTTCATGAGCAATATTGAAGGCTATAATAAATCCGGCCTCCGTTGTTACATAATCCTCTTTAATAAACATTGACATAACCTTGGTTTGGTTGTTTAATTTTATTTTACTTTTAACCTTATGTTCATACCCGGGTACCCGGGTACCCACCGAGCTATATTTTCATTAAAAAAACTGGGAAAAAATTTAAATTTCATTTTAATCTCCCAGATCGTCGTTATTTAGGTCTTTAGCAACAGAATTATGATTTTTTTTTTTTTTTTTTTTTTTTTTTTTTACAAAAAAATTGAGCTTAAACTGGAGCCATCGTTGCATTCGCACCCGGGTACCCGGGTACCCACGTCAATAATGAAGCCGAATACATGCAAAATTTTTTTTTTTAAGGCATTAAAATATTTATTTACTGAAAAAGACATGATAGAACAATAATATATGTTTATAAATAATGTCATGGATTACATTCAAAACATTTAATAATATTTTTTGAATGCTCATCGCAAACTGGCAATTCGCATTCACTGCAGCTCTTGCGCGTTTTCCTTCGTCTTTTGTTCGTCATTTTATAACAAATATGACAGGATCCCGTGATTTTCTTCCTTCCTGTTGAATCTCGCTCAACTGATGGTCCAGGATTTTCTGCGACAACTGCTACTTGACGGCCTATAATGCTTTCAACAGCAATTCTTGTGGTGTAGTTGCGCATTACCTGAGGATTTGTCATGCGTGCTTCAATAATTGGCTTAGCAAGTTCCTCACTTAGTTTGCGCAAAAAAAGACGTCGTTCCGTTGTTTTCTTTGTGAGCATTTTATTATTTTCATAATAAATTAAATATGTCGCGAGTGAAGCGATGTCCAACATGTTAAAGAACATTGCTACTGGCCATCTTGAAGATCGACGCTGGGTTGTATATCTCCTAACCAGTTGATCCATGGTGTCCACGCCAATTTTATATTTATTGTAATAATTAATCATGTCCGGTTTTTTTTTTGTATTGTCACTCACAGCTGTATCCGAATGCATGGTTGATATTAAAATTACCGCTCTGTTTTTTTTTTTGGTACATAAGAACACATCGTAACTTTCTCATGAAAACCAAAAACTGTAGAATATTGTTCTCTCAATTTATTTGCTGCCATGATACTAGGTATGTATGGTTTATTTTTTTTAATTGTACCAACAATTGTTAGATTCCACGATAGCAAGTGCTTTGCTACGGGTAGAGTTGTAAAAAAATTATCCATGCAGATATTTCTTCCACTTCCTCGGTACAGAGAAGCTAGTTCTTTTACTACTCTCTCTCCTTGGTTTTTTTCACGAGTATCATTCGTTTTACCGGTGTAAATAATACCATGTAAAGGATACGCGTTTTCCGCATCACAAATCCACCAGATTTTTATACCATACTTCGCTGGCTTTGAAGGCAGATATTGGGTGAATCCTGTACGACCTCGAAAAGGATATAACTGTTCGTCAATGGTCAAATTTGCTGTAGGCCTATACATTTCAGATAAATTTGCATTCAACATTGTCCATAAATCGCGGATTGGAGCTGCCTTATCTTCTTTCTTCCGTTGACTGCGAGTATTATTATCATCAAATCTTAGGAATCTCATAATGTTGTGGAATCTGTTAAGTCCAATTGTCGCGCGATATAATAGATATGAGTTGGTATGCCACATGTCAGAAGTATGGTCTGTATTGGAATTATTGGCACCAGCACAAATCAAAACGGCGAAAAATGAGTAAATTTCCGGCATCGTTACAGGCTTCCATTGACGTTGAGCATTCGGGTGAGTTGCATTGTAATTTGCATAGGTAGCCAATGCTTTTTTGTTTGTGTGCCGGACAATAATATTCACCATGTTTTCTGTGAATATTTTTTTGAACGTGTCACTTATCGACAGTGTTTCTGTACTTCGATGAGGCCCACTTCGTTGACGTAAAACATTTTGAACGCTAGCCTGATGTTGATGTGGTGCTGTCTCTTTCCACTCAGTTCCATCCTTCGCAATAAAACTGTTAGTTGCTGATCCTAGTATTTGTAATTATTACAATATGAATTTAATATTTGCAGACAAAAATTATTATTTCCATTATAATCAGCAAAAAAATAAGTACTACCTGTTGGCTCTGCGCTTTCTACTTCATCATCATCCTCACTCTCACTATTTTCACATTCATCCTCTTTCTCTTCTTCTGCATGCTCGAGGACACTTTCTTCTGTATCATCAGCAAATTGTGCACATTCATTATCTGAATCATTGTCCGAAACTGGAAGATTTGCAATGGATTGCGGAACCCAGTCTTCGTCATCACTATCAGACAGTCCGTTTGAATCACTTTCGTCTTCACTGAACATCGTTTTCAAATAAGCATCTTTCTCTGCGGCACTCATTCTAAAGAAACAAGTATTATATTATTTTATAGGTTAAAAATTAGATTATTTCAAATTATATCAAAATTACACAAAATTAGAGTTAAAAAATTTACAAATATTTCACATATGTGAAGTTTACTTACCTAGCAAAATCTGCTCGAGATAGTTCTTCCATATTATTTTTCTTTCAATCCACTCAGAATTTAACTAACACGTCTGAATCAGCCGGAAACTCAAAGCATACTAAACTGTCTTTGCCTCTAATACAATGTAGAAATGTTAGAAATAACCTTAACATTCCTTCTGACTTAGAGAGCATCTGCTCTACCCCGAATAATAGAAATCGCATCTGCTACCTGAGGTTACCCATGTCTTAAACTTACTTTAATATTTAATATTACTGTATATTACAAGTGTTACAGCGACAGGCGCCGTTTTATAATGTAAGATTAAAATAGAAAAATAAGATCATAAAGAACAAATGTCTAATTATCTTTTCTAAGAAGGAACCTGAAAAAAAACATCCGCGCCGGTTATAAGGACCGTAATAAAATAAGGGTCCCTCTGACATATTATTTGTTTCAGAGGTAGATATTAAAAATAAATATAAGTTTCTCGTGTAAGCTGGCCAGTTTTTAGAAACAACAAGAACAAATATTTATTTTACATTTTTTTTTTTTTACTAAAATATAAAAAAATTCAATAATACCGAGCATGGGTACCCGGGTACCCCGGGTGCTAAATAGTGTTGGTAAAGTTGGGTATGAACATAAGGGTTAAAGACAATATTTTAGTTCGTCTTAACTCGCAACCAGCAGTAAATTATTAATTGAAAGAACAGTGATTTGATTCATAATGTTGCCTAAGATTACTAGCCTTGAACTATGACAATGTTACTTGACATAAAAGACACATTGGTTTCCCATTTTTCTCCACAAAAACAAATTCTTCTTCCCACTCCGTTTTAAATTTCCAATTCTCCTCTTCATAATTGCGTTTTCCAAATAGCATGATTACTTACTTTAGATGGAAATCTTTAAGGGGAGGTTCCTTTGATCGGCGATGAAAAAATCGATTTTATTTTTTTTACATATTATCAATCTATAATATGTTAAAAACATGATCCTAAAACCGTTTTGCGTTTTATGCAGTTTTTAGAAAGTTACAGCGCTTTAAAGAGAAGCGTGCAACTGTCAACGCTGCACAACTAGCGAACAAGGCGAAATTGGTTCTAAAACTTCAAACGCGTTTTCCCGAACGTTGATATTTTCAGTGCGCGGGACAGTGTTACTCGAGAACGACTGATCGGATCCACTTGAAATTTTAAAGTCATGTGTAAAATTCAATTTCGGAGCCCTTGAACCATTATTAACAATATATTTTAATAATAAACAATGTTTACGCCTGTCTTAAACAACTAAAACACACCCCAAAACACGACCTTAATTTTCAAGTGGATAACTTTCTCTGTTTTTTTTATCAAAATTTCGAAATTTTTGGTTGAAGGGCCGCTACATATGTTTATTTAACTAACTTAAAAAATGTTCATGTTTCAGTGACCCCTACGACCCTCGGGAACGTCCCGCGCAGACGCATATATGGCGCGCAAGGCCTCGCGGAGATATGGCTGGAGCCGCCATTTTGAATTGAAAGAGGGGGGAAAAAATAAATTTAGGGACTCTTTTTATCAATAAACATTGTACAAAAAACCGTTTGTTCATATCACATTTCTTTATACCTCAAAAAAATTCATAAAAGTGAAGAACTTTTCAGAGTCGATCAGAGGAACCTCCCCTTAAGACTAAACTAATACATAATAAGATAATTTTCTTTTTCATATAAGTTAACTCACGGAATTAAAAAAACAATACAATTAAACCACACTTCGATTTTTGATTTGCGTTGTACCGATTCTTGTAATTTGCGACTTCATTGTTAAGAGATTTTACTCCTCTTGTCAATTATTTATTATTTAAAGTAAGATCCTCGGCAAAGTACAAATGTTACAAAATAATGCCTGTTTCCAAGTCTTAGGAACAAGCGAAGCGAGTGATAAACAAAAATAATTGAATACTCGTATTTCAAAATATTTAAAAAGGGAAAGGTAACTTTGATAAATCTGAAAGCATTACAAATTTCGCACATGAGGTATTATTTGAATTCAACTTAGTCATTATAATTATAAATACTTTTTCTTAATACCTAGTAATCTACGCATTAATGCACTGTTGAGTTTTTTCGTTGTGGTCGTATATCTACTCTTAGCAATTAAATGACATGATGAATACTAATCACTCCTTTTGATAGGTTCCAGGCTGTTGCATACCAAATACCGGCATATTTAGCCGATACCAAAAATAAGAAAGTAACCTTATGTGAAAGTGCTTCACACTTCAACAAAGGAAAATTGGGGAAGTAACCAAACTAATAAATTAAAACGAAAGAGGTACCTCTTGAGATCTCACCCCAAGAAAAACGCACCCTTGCACACTTTCAAGTGCATTGCCTGGCAATAAAATAACACCCGACAATATTTTACGAGTTTCGCAAATGACCCACGGTAGATGATCTATCCCGTAAGCACAAGCGCCCGAACAAGCGAAAAAATGCGATCATGGCACACGGGAAACAATGAAAGTAATCTACAATCAAAAATAAAGGTATGGCTCTTTCAACAATTCCTTTCTGAAATGTTGCTTCCAAAGGCAGTGTTGCTGGCCACCCCTGGTATAGACATTGGCTGTCGAATAATACAGTATAAAGGTAACACTTACTTAGAGAGTGATGCTCATAGGGTGTCCAAAAATCGTAAAAAAAAATTAAAGCTCTTTAGTTATGTTAGAACAGAGCACAAAAAAATGCTCACAAATGCTATGCCTTTCATGCATACCATGTAATAGTCCAATATGTGTGTTTATAGGGGCAATCTTTTTTTCTTGCCCTAACATGCCTCCAAAAACTTTTTTGGCAAAAATGTTTAAGGAGCATCCAATCATGTACGCTGACAAAATTATTAACACTTCCTTTGAAACAAGACAAACAGTTTGTAAAACCTGCCATTGTAACGTTTTAGGGGGTGCTGAATATGTTTCTGTGGTTAGTTTCTACATCAGGGTTGAAGGGGCTGAAATTGAGGAGGTAGTATTCCCTTCATTATAACAAATGACGAAAATAATAGCAAGTTATATATCATATTACATATTTTAGAAAGCGCTATATCAAGTACTCGGGTGATTTTTTACCTAGGGGTTGAAGGGCTGAAGATAGAAGGGGTAGTTTTATCTAAAAAACAGCTAGTAACAAGACGCATATCGTTCCTTAAATTGTCATGAACGCAAAGCTCATTTTTGGAAATAGTTTTTATCTAGGGGCTGAAGGGGTGAAGAGAGGGCGTCATTTGTTCATTGTTGTCGAAAATAACAATATGCATATCGTTTCTTACATTATTTCATATTTCAGGAATTACTTTTTACTTGAAGGAATGAAGGTAGAGGGTGTAGTTTTCCCAATTTATAGAGGTAGCAAGATGCGCTTCTTTTCATACGTTTTTGAGGACGCAAAACTTATTTCTGGAATTACTTTTTACCAGGGGTTAAAGGGGTAAAGATAGTTCTTTCTAATTTGTAGATATTAGCAAGATCGTTTCTTATATTTTTGAGAACACAAAGCTTGTTCCTAGGGTTTTTGTTACATAGAAGTTTAAGGGATGAAGATATGGGAGATATGAAACGATATGTATATTCCTACTAGCTATAGTGTGGAGAAACCTACCCCTTCTATTTTCCCCCCTTCAACCCGTAGGCAAAAAGTAACTAGAAATGAGCTTTGCGTTCTCCAAAACGTGTGAAACAATATACATCTTATTATTTTCGATAACAGGGAAAAACCTACATTACCTATCTGTTCCCCTTCAACCTCTAGGTAAAAAGTAATTCCAGAAATGTGCAATATACATTTTGCTACTAGCTATAATCTGGAAAAAAACTACTTCCTCTATCTTCACTCCTTCAACCCTTAGGGTACGTTTCCAATGCTGGAGTGTGTTTTCGCTGAGGCTCAGCGCAGATTGTCCCTGTTTCCAATGCGAGCGTAGCGTGAGTTTCGAATTTCGAAATCCGTTATGGAAGGAAGTGAACAGCTAATTTGTGACAGTAAAGTTTAAGTTTTAATGAGTGATAATGCGCATCAAAGAAAACGTAGACGTTGGTGGGTCCGTGAATTGTTCAAAAACCGTGAAGAGTTTGGTGATGGCCCGAATTTAATAAATGAAATGTTGCTTGGGGATAATGAAAGTTTTTACAATTACACGAGAATGAATGGTGAACAATTTGAACTATTGCTGAATATAGCAATGCCGAGTTAATCTAAATCTTCAATAAGGAAACCAATTAGTGAACGAGATAGATTGCTCGTAACATTGAGGTAAATAAAGAAAGAAAGAAGAGAACGAGGAAAAGTACTAATAAGGTGTATTTTCAGGTTCCTAGCTACCGGGATGAGGTATAGCAGCTTATCTTATGCTTTCCGTATTGGAAAAGCAACGGTGCATAAAATAATAAAAGAAACTACAGAAGTAATATTTAATAATTTAAATGAAGAATTCATCCCGAAACCTACTAACGAACAATTCAGAGAAATTGCTAAAAAATTTTGGCTAAAAACAGGAATGCCGAATTGCATCGGGGCTATTGACGGAAAACATTGTATTATTCAAGCTCCAGCACATAGTGGGACAATATACCACAATTATAAAAAAACGTTTTCTATAGTACTAATGGCTGTGTGCGACTCGGAATTTAATTATACATACTTCAACATTGGAGCGTTTGGGTCTAAATCTGACGGTATATACTATGGTGTTCAATATTATTGTTAACTTTCAACGTTAAAAATATTTTTCAATAGGAGGTATCCTACGGCGTTGCGATTTCGGACATCATTTATTAAATAATAGCCTAGAGCTGCCGGAAGATGTAGAACTGCCTAATACTAACATAAAGTTCCCACATTACATTGTGGGTGATGAGGCATTCCCTTTAAAACGCCGCCTTTTGCGACTATATGGTGGGCGTTCTTTGTCACCGGACAAAGAAAAATTCAATAAGTGCCTGTCAAGTGCACGGCGCATCATCGAAAACACTTTTGGGATTATGGTTTCCAAGTTCCGTATTTACCACACTGTGATATGTGCAAATCCGGAAATTGCTAAGTCAATAGTAAGGAGCACTGTTGTTTTGCATAATTTCATCCGCAAAACAAGGTCACCTGTCTACCCTCCAATGGACTATGAGAGTGTTTCACCAACAACCAATGCAGATGCAGGATATTGGAGGTATTGTGCCGCAAGATTGGGATCTAATAATTCATCGCACGATGCTCTCAATTTGCGAGATATTTTAAAAGATTTCCTAAATGATGTCCGAAATTAATAAAAGATAATAAACATTTTTTTTTTATAAAGTATTATTATTATTATTTGAATTATATCTATATTTATAAACGGTTTCCGTTAACTCTTTTTCAAACGCTTGGGCTTTGTCAGGTTCTAATTTGATTAAAGTATCTCTTATAAACTCAACCACGGTGTCGTAGAGCCTTGCTTGAGGTGGAGTGTTAAGAGCACTTATTAACTCCCTAGTATTTTCAGTAAATACCTGCTCCATAGTTCTCGTGTTCATCCGTGATTGTGATCGTGGTGAAGGTAAGGAGATTACAGGCGACTCTGATGAATTCGAATTCTCAAGAATTGGGTTGGATATTGGAGAAGGAGAACATACAGGGACTGATAAACCGGAAGGAGAATACACTGGTATTGGGTTTGGTACAGAACCAGAAGAGGAAGGAATTACAGGGGAAAAACGAAAAGTTTGAGGATTTTGAGTGCATGAATCTCCTCCTACACTCGGCCACATAGTTGAATCTATCATTCTGAAATTAGCATATATGTAAAACAATGCCTGTAGTTATATAAGATGTACTTGCTTTCTCCTTTTATAGGCTTCATCCAGAAATTTCAGTTTATCCAGATCCATTTGGGTCCTTTGGATGAGCCCGCTCCACTGCGACGAGAATTGGAGTCTTTGTCGTATTCCCGTCGGTATTTTTCCCGTAATTTTCTAAACGTCTGATAAGTTTCTTCGACTGCAAATTCGACACAATACGAATGGATGCAGTAATTATTCATATGCACTTACTAGACAAATTAAATTTTCCTCCAATCTCTGCCCATAAATGATTTCTCTTGTTAACAAATTTATAGCTGTTGGAGGAAATTTTCCAGAGAAACTCCGACCCTTGGACAACTATAAATAATAAATTTAAACGTGTCCTCTTCATTCATTTTATTAACAAATTAACAATCAGCTATGAATTGTTTACGACGTCTCAGTATGTTCGAATCAGAATTTCGAATGCACAAAGGCCACCTATTTATCTCAATATTTTAAAAGCAATTTTAATAATTTGTTTCACGCAATCTTATGCCAAAAGAATATATTTTAGTTTTAGAATACCTTCCTTTTAGCCACAAATAAATGTTTTTTTTTTAAAGAAAATCACTAGAGCTTTAAAAACCCCATCTAGTGAAAACTAGTTCAACACAAAATTCGAATATTTTTTGAAGAGCTTCAATCTGCAGTAGAAATAAATCAACTTCAGATTGCAGCGCCAGCGTGGATTAGAAGGAGAGATGAATATGTAAAAATGCACGAATAGGAAAGGGAACACAAATCCACGCTACGCTAGCATTGGAAACGTACCCTTAACCGAAAAGTAACCCAAAAATTGGATGTCATTCTCAAAATCTTAAAAATTGTTTTTCTTTATAAATGTGTGTGTAAATGGTGAGCGGCTATTATTGAATCCTGTTTTTCGTGATTTCAGACTACTGTGCTGCGTTAATACAAATCTATCATCATCTTACTTGTCGAATTGGTTAATTGTTTTAGGTACACCTTAGTTTGGGTAAAAAAGATGTTATTATAGTGAAATCCACGCTTGCTCACCTCGTTCGAAACTTCCCGCTCGTAATAGCAAACAAAAAAGAATTCAATCGCGACAATTTTGGCAATATCCTACTCTTCTCGTGAGCAAAAGTAGTTAATTTTTATCAAAATAACAAACTATGAAATTAATAATGGAAGACAATGGGTGGCAGATCGAATCGCCATTTCAGTTTCGGAAAAGTAAATTTTTGTGGCAGTTTATTTTTGAGCTTGCAAATTGATTTTCGAGGGTTTGCGTCTTAGAAAAAGACTGTTTGGTAGTTTGATTTTCTCTCTACAAGTTTTCACTTGTCAGACAAATCAAGTACATTATAATTTAAACATATGTATAATATCGTTTAATTCCAGCTTTCCTTACTCTTGAAAAGCTCTTCACATACTTCTGTAATATTTATGACTAAAAAAGTTTGTTCATAAATAATAATCAATATTGCTAGCAGTATTCAAGTCGCTTGACAAAAACCTCTAGAAATCTTGGACAACCTGAAAAACTGTATATTTTTAATTAGTGCTTTCCTACATCATTAAATTGAAACATGAAATTACTTATACATTTAACTCTTTGAGGAACGGCGGTATTAACAAAGGGTTAAGCTTAGTCCTTCTTTTAAACGAATTTGATTGGCGGCCTAGTTTAATTCACCCACGATCCGCGGCAACCTCATTTTTAATATAAAAACCTATGTAATCTATAGGTTTCAGATTGACAAATTCAAATTGTACTTTACTGATTCTTCAATTCTTATAAAATTTTACTGAGTTGAGTCATAAGTTCTTACGGTTTTGAATAGGGCAATATATTACACGAACCGCAAGGATTAACGACTTATCTCAATAGTTGGGAAATGCGGATTAAATGAGAAAAGATCTATATCCCAGTTCATTTTCAGAACACTCATATATTAGCTTAACTTATAACTTACCATATATCTTTATAACTTTATGTCTCTTTAAATCTTGTCTAGAAAATGAAAACTGAGAGACAATTGCTGGTAAAGTAATATTGCCTAGACACCAACTAGAGCAAAGTCCTTTTGTCCATCAATATTCCCGCAAAAAGTTTATCCGATGTGATGTACTATTATCGGGTAAATAGCCAAGGCAGCATGAATAAAGTTGACATCAAGATTTGCTACGATGTCTAGATATGCACATGTAAAAATATATCATATATAGGCTTCGTGGGGCACGGAGTCGGCTTTGGGGGAGGAAGAATACAACTCACAGATAAAATATCAAGTCTGGTAGCGGATACGCCAATACAAGCAATGTTCTGACTGTGTGAACTGTGTTGCAGCTAAATTAAGGTATACGCCAAAGTCGTGTAGCCGTGCGGAAGGTTTTGACAGTGGAGTCAGCGCAGGAAACCGGGATGGATTCATTAGAGCTGGCATTGGGTCCTCCTATTCAACCCTCGCCATGCAGGCTATATACGTATATACGTTATGATGTGCTTTGGTGATCCCGTCCAAAGGAAGAGGATTCCTTCCTTTATTGAGACTGGGCCTCAGTCCCAGACAGATAAAGGCACCCCCCGAATTTTATTGAAGCTTCGCCACTTTAATGCGAGCTGCGATGAATTCACAATTAAGACAGTAAAAACCGATTGATTTTCGGAGTTGCAGCACACAATTGCGGTCCTAGAATTGATTTAAGGTATATCTGCTTTTATTTTTTCAATGCTCTTAGAACTGAGAAGGAATTATTTTTTGGGTTGTTATCTTCAGTGGCTTGCATCATACACATTTCCATTAAGTCAGTGGAAGTATGTTTTAAGGGAATTTCTTAATATATTACTAGCTTATGCCCGCGGGTTCGCCCACCCGCCCCGGACATAACGATTCTCAATTGCTTTAGTTTGGATTGTATGAATTTCTATCCTGGAAGTAATTATCTAATAGAATTCCAGTTTCAAACAGAAATTCAGATGTCTAGGTCTAATGGAAATCATGGAATAATTTGTTTTTCTTCTGTGCTGTATAGTATTCTAGAGATTATTTTTGAAAATTATTGATACGTGCCCGGATTTTTGATCCTTAAAAATTAATTAGATTAATTACATTTTAAGGCTAAGAAACTCATTCACCTCTCGTATTGGGGAAGGGCGAAGGCGAAGGGCCGGCCCAATATGTCCCTGCTACCCCAAAATGACAGCAATAATAGGTTCGCCTAGAAGCGAATTTCAGGGAAGAAATTTGAAAGTAAAGAAGTTAATTGAATCTGGTTAAACGAGTTTATTTTATTACCTTAATAAAAATCTGGATTCCGCCTGATCTGGGCAAAGTGGGCTATTCCCGCAGTAATTAAGGTAGAGTCGCCAAATATCGTCCCCTTTTTGTAAAACAAATCTAAAAAAATAGAAAAAAATACCACAGTAATAAATGAAACGTCAACATTAGGTTTAATATTCCTTTATTCTTAAAAATAATCAAAAACGCGTTAACATTGTTAGAAAAAGTTATAAAATAGCTTTAACAAAAATACTCAAATTATGAAAATATATTTTTGGGCTCCTAATTTCGTCCCGCGGACGATATTGAGATCACGTGAACTGGAGTTGTACTTACTCCTTTTCTATTATATAAAATTGAACCTAACTATCATATTAATATCTAATCAGCCCTTTCTTAAGTATTTTAATCATTTTTTCGGCATCTAAAGAATAAAAAATAAAATATTCTAAAGTTACATATTACGATATAAGGTTCACGTAAGGGGGCGATATTAGGAAATTTCTATTTATTTTGTCGCATCCATTTAAGCAAAAAACGTATCCATAACCTGAAAATTTTACTTAATCGATTAACATCTGAGATATTAATAGTTAGTTTGACAAAAAAATTGTAGCAATAAGTCAGGTATCTCAATATTTTATGGAAACCGAGAATATTTCAATGAAACACTCACCTTGAACATTTTTTTTGATTTTCGAATTTCTGTCGATACGAACGTCGTGACGCACTCACTTCTATACAATGGCCGACTGATGCAACTAGCTGTCCGTTCGGGTCACTGATAATAGATGGCGGTTTTTGAAAGAGTAGATATTGAAGGGGACGAAATTAGGTTTGGGGACGAAATTTGGCGACTGTACCTTACTGTAAATGTGACAAAATGTAAAATTAATCTGGTGTTTGGAAACCTGCAAATAAACATAAAGCGGGTTAGAGTGCGTTTTTATAAAGGATATATTGTATGATAACGATAAGGTAATGCGCTCAACCCCAGAGCTGATGTAAATCAGTTGGGAGAGAGCGAGTGTTTTATAAATTAGCCTCGAAAACAATCAAAATCTTTATTGCAGTAATTATTAAGAATAACAAATACATTGTTATGATTGACACCGGGTCTACGATAAGTCTGTTAAACTCAAAAAGGAAGTGAAATTTACGAAAAAATGATAGAAAAAAAAAATCCAGATTAATACCATTGAGGGAGAGGTTAAGAAAAATACAGAATATGTTAAAACTAAGCGCCCAGCAGAATTCCAACAACCAAATAAAGCCAAAATGAGATGGATAAAATTCATTTAGAAAAAGAGTATGATTTCTTAATAGGCATGGAATGGATTACAAATAAAACTAGACTCATCGATGTGGAAAATAAATAAATCATAATGAAGTAAGATTACCGTTTTTAATCAAACTTGTTACAGAAGAAGTAAATGTAATAGAATAGATAGGTTAAACAATATAGCTCTAGATTCTAGATCATTTAAATGCCGAAAAATCGAAGGGAATAATGAATGTATTAGGGAAATACAAAAAACCATTATACAGTAAAGGCGACAAATTGCCTAACACAAAAACAAATAATAAATAAATTGACTAACACGAAATTAACATAATCACGAATGAACAAATTAATTTGAAATTGTACCGATATCCACCTAAATACGAAGAGGAGGTTCGAAAACAACTAAAAGAAATGGAAGCTCAAGGAATAATTCGAAACAGCAAAAGCCGCTATAGTTCACCGATCTTAGTAATGCCCAAAGAGAAAGAAAATTCTGGAGTCCAAAAATTTCGCATTGTGGTGGATTACAGAAAACTGAATCAAGTCACCATCGATGACAAATACCCACTTACCAATATACACAGCATATTGGATAGGTTGGGGAAGGTACAATATTTCAGTTCATTAGACCTTGCTAAGGGTAATTCTTGTGGCAGAAAAGGACATAGAACTCTGTTACGCCAGCAGGTCTATATGAATATAACAGGATGCCATTCGGCTTGAAGAATTCCTCCTGCTACATTTCAGCAACTGATTAATGGAAATATTGAGGGATTACATTAATAAGGTTTGTGTGGTCTATTTAGTCGACATTCTGATTTTTTCTACTACATTGCAAGAGCATCTCATTTCTTTAGAGAAAATCTTTAAAAAATTGACGGAACATAATCTAAAGATTCAAACAGATAAATGTAGTTTCGTAAAAAAGGAAACACAATTCTTAGGACACATTTTTACTAAAGACGGGATCAAACCCAACTCACAGACAATTGAAGACATATCACTATTATCCATATCCAAAGATTAAATGATTAAAGTAAGTTTTATAAAACCTATAAATTTTAATAAAATCGTTTTGCAGAATACTGAAAAACTAAAAGAAATACAACACCATAAATACCATAGAACTATTTTATATGGAACCAGTATAAGCGTTCCTATGATAATAATAATAGGCATTTTGTGCGTCGCTGTATATTTATCCCGGAAAATAAAAAACCCATGTAATTAACTTCAAGTCGGAAACTTCTGACCTAAAGAGGGGGGAGTTACCCACATTGCTCTGCAACGTGACTCGGTGACATCCGACACCCCAAATTCTTGGCACGAAATTCCAGAACGACCAAAGCCTCAGTCAGAGAGTCAGTCAGTCAGTGTCCGATCGTCAAGTAATGCTTACTTAGAAATAAAGAGGATAATATTGTTAAAAAGAAAAGAAGCTGTGAAAGTATTAAATAAAGTTGTTCAAAATCAATTAAGGGGGTATCCCACTCTAGAATGTTCAAAAAATGCATTTTTTTTAGTTTTGAAAAATTCGGTGTTCTTTCCTGAATCGTTTAAGCTATCTTTTGCCGCGAAATTTGAAAAGCTCGCGCCGCTACAGGCGATTCCGTGCGCAGCTGCGCTCGTCGTTGCTTTTAACTTTAACTTAAATGCCGTTTTTCTCACAAGACCCTTTTGATGAATGGTGTGCACCATTCTGAGAAAACCGAAGAATTTCAGATTTTGGTACAAGCTGTGTTAGCTTTGCCTCTATAACCTAAGTGGAGCAAATCAGGCATTTTTACATTTACATAGCTTGTATCCCATATTTTAACAGTAAAAATCAACTAAAAAATATAACGAATAGTAGAAAAAATTAAAGAAATGAATAAAATTTTTTTTTTTGAAAATGTGACACACTCATTCCATAGCTACATATATAAAGAGTACTAGTGTGCAATCTCATAATTTTTAGATTATTTGTTTGGCTGCTATTATGCACACCATGAGCTGCCGTTCCTAAATTATGAGTCCCAGTAGCAGGCCTGCCCTGACCCAACCACTCAATAAAAAAAAAAAAAAAATTTCTCAAAATATTGATTAAAGATCATATAATAAGAGGATTATTATGTTTAACTCTAAATGTTTTGTATTTTCTTGTTCAACTCCCTGAAAAAAACGTTCAATTCAAGGGCCTCTAGAGTGGGATACCCCCTTAATAAAGAATTGTTGGACTTTTGTGGAAGGGATGATAAAGTATTAAATAAAGTTGTTCAAATCAATTAATAAAGAAATGCTTGAATTTTGTAACTGTTGAGAAAGTATTTAATAAAGTTGTTCAAATCAATTAAAAAAGAAGTTTTTGACTTTTATGAAAGTGTATTTTGGTCCTTCCTTATTTATAACGAGACGATATACATATGTACATAAATCGCAAAAATTGTATTTTGCTTTATCTGGCGGCGCCTTACACAAAATGTTGTTTAGCAAAACTTCAAAAATATAGTTTCCTCTTACTATACGTTTATTAACACATAATAGCTTTATTTATTATGTGTTAAGAAAAGCTGATGTGAGTCACTGGTGGTACACGCTGCTAGATGAACAATTTGCGTGCGTGAATTTCTCGGAAAGGAGGGCTTTCGGACAAAAAATTTGATTCCATATTCATTCGTTCTGAGCTTAGGCGAATGTTCCTACCGAGTTAAATTAAAATCCGAGAGATGACCATATTCTTAACTTGTTTCGAAGTTAATTGCCTAAAGTGAAATTTGGTCTTGTGTGCAGTGCCATTGAAATGTTCGTGGAGCGTAACGTGCAAAATTCCCCTTCGGCATCCTGGGGCAAAGAAACAATTGTACCGAGTAGCGCAGGGCCTTTGGAAATGTCAAATGATTGTGGCCATCACCGAGGGAACGTCTAAAGAAATGGTTAGGTAAGTGCTATGCAATCCTTACGTGTTTTCCGGCCAATGTTCCGGAGGGGAAACACACAGAGCTCGCGGAGTATGTTCAGGTGGAGTGTGCGTGATTTTCGCTTTCCCCTTCGATTATGCTGTTGCCAGCTGGACAAAATTGGGTCGATGCCCTGACCAAGGAACAGCTTATCCTGGGCGATGTATTACTTTCACAGGTTATAGAAGCTTTGATTAAGGTGCAAATATTTCCTGACTTCCCTCCTTTGGGCTGTCTGGAAGTAACTGGTGCGGCGGCCAAGGAAAACCTTAGAACTGTCATCGTGAGATTTACGCAGAAAGGACCAATTAGTGGGTAAGATAACGTAACTAAAATATTCGCTCGGTACGGAGACGCGATTGTAAACCGGGTCGAGCAAGTACCGTACCTAATTACTCTATGCTAGATTAATCTACTAATATACTTCTTAAGTTACTCTAAATAATTAATTTCAAAAATTATGCGGCACTTATAATTCTTAATTGCAGTTGCAGCAGTCGAAGATCGCTGTCGCATTTTGATCTTATTCTTGCTCTTGTATCGTAATTTGATTAACTCAGTGTTGTGGGTGTACAAAGAAGGACTGGTGATTTTAAAAAAGATTTTAAGTTATTACACCTCCTGTGAAAATTACAACATTGGCAGAATTATAAAACAAACCATGACACTTAACAAATTTAAAGTGTTCCAGTTCCAGTTTAACACAGTACTTCGATAACACTGTTCACTTCGTGTTGTTTCCCGCCACATCTATTCTTGAGATCTGTTCTCGTTCCGCACATATTTAATTACTAATGGCTGGTCGCTAAACTAGGAACAATTTAAAACAACAATCTCAAGTTACTTTGCGCCTGAGTTTAACGAACTCTTCTCTAACGACGGCACCAAATCAATCATCACTGTCTCTATCCGATATTCAATCATCGGTTAAGCAGCTCCAGACAAATTTGTTGTCGCAGATAACGGATCTTAAATCTTCCATAATATCGGAAATCGCATCAATGAAGACAAAGATCCTTTCCTTAGAACGCAAAATATATGAAATTGACCTGCTGATTGCCCAGCTGAGTGAGCAAAGTCTAAAGCAGCTACGTAGCAGCCCTGACCATCCTCTAGCAGCTGATCTGGTGGCTCATCGACCTGCTTATAACAACAAGCCGTACGCCGTTGTCTGGCACGATACCCATAACTTGGCCCCCTAATTTAAGGAACGGGGTACGAAGCATTTTGCTGTCCTAAATATGGGAAAAATAAAGAAAAAAATCTATCTCGACCCGTTTTCGATATATAAAAAAAATAGTAAATACTTGTCCCGTATCAACTCCAGACAGCAAAATCTTTCGAAACCCCGCCACGACACTGAAAAACTTGAATATTCACAAACCGCCACTATTTGCCGAACATTTCTATATTACCGCCGATCAATTTGTTTCTAAATAAGGCACCAAAAACACCAATTTCTTTCCAAAATCGTCGTGACACCGCGAAATGTCAAATTATGTACCAAAACAAGCTGAAGTTCTTTCCGTTCTTCTTGAAAACAGGAGTGTGGAGGAGTGGTGTTTTTGGTGCTTTATTTAGAAACAAATTGATCTGCGGTAATATATAAATGTTCGGCAAATTGTGGCGGTTTGTGAATATTCAAGTTTTTCAGTGTCGTGGCGGGGTTTCGAAAGATTTTCCTGTCTGGAGTTGATACGGGACAAGTATTAACTGTTTTTTTTTTATATCTCGAAAACGGGTCGAGATAGATTTTGTTCTTTATTTTTCCCATATTTAGGACAGCAAAATGCTTCGTACCCCGTTCCTTAAATTTGGGGGCCAATCCACCCAGTTGTCTTGTCGTCTGTCCCCGACCCCGACACCAAAATCAGTGATACCCATATCCTCAGCGCCTGTATATTTGTAAAATCGAAATCTCTACTGTTGACAAATTGTGCTCCCTCGGCAACGTGTGAAAGTGTCTGCCACTGGATAAAGAAACACGGCACATTTAATGACACTACTGCTGAAGTGCGTTGATCTGTCTGCAAAACGCAGGCAATTGGGGAATTTAAGCTATGCGTCATTTAAGTTGATCGTACCAGAGGACGCTGCCGAGATTTTGTCTGATCTAAATTTCTGGCCCCCTGGCACCGCAGTGAAAGAGTTTGTTCACGCTCTTCTACGTTGGGGTTTCGAAGGAGGTCCCGCCGGACAGCGAGTACAAATCGGACTTAATTGTTTTCTACCAAAATGTAAATGGAATGCGGACAAAGACCGGCAGTCCCTTCCAGGCCTCATGCTATGAATCCTTCGGCATCGTATGTCTAACCGAGACTTGGTTACACAGAGGTTTTCTTGATGCGGAACTCTGCAGCCCTAATTTTTTCGTGTATCGCCGTGATCGTCATTTGGATGAGCTTAATCCTCCGGTGGGAGGTGGAGTTTTGATTGCTGTCCATAAAAAGTTCATATCTTGCGTTATCGAGCCACCTGCTTGCACTGACCTAGAATTCATTTGTGTGCCAGTTAAAATGCACAACAAATGTGTTTTCATTTGTACTGCCTATGTCCCTCCTGGCAGCCCGTTGGCGATTTATAAAAAATTAATTGAAAATGTTCAACTTTTGGAATATCAGTAAGCTCGCCTAACCTTGTATACGTGCAGCATTGCGATAAATATAATCGTAATATCATTGGGTCATGCTTAGTAGTGCAGCCTGGATGGAGTGTTATGATTCTCGAACCTTCAATTGACTGTTGGAAGGCCGTTTTATTACATAGCGTATTGACCGATGTTTTATCCTTTATGGCATAAATCCATTGGTTCGCATCATGCAGTTGCATTCATATAGGGCTGTTCTCAAACTTTCTTAGCTTCCATTCTGAAGGCAATAGCATGTGGTTGAGGAGGTTAACTTCGCATTTGCTGATGTTCGCTCATGTTGTAGATAGGATAGCCTTGCTTACATAAAGAAGCTGCTTCGAGTAGAAGACACGACGAAAGATCTTGATTGGATAATACTGGTCTTGATGAAGACTTATGGCTAAGAATGTGGAAGATGGAATTAACGCATATAACGTATTGTTGATTACAATTGGTATTGGAAACGTTTAAAAAAAGTTGAATTCTTCTAGATCAAGGAACGGTAATCTAATTCGGAAAACAACGTGATTTTTTATTATCCAGCGTCATTAAAAATGTAACAAAACTTCACAGGGTATGCAGGTAAACGGACGCACGAGGGTAAATGATTTTTGATGTTGATTATTTGCTGCTTGAGTTGGAAATAGTAAGTAATAGATGTCGGTTCCAAATTATCGTCTTCGAGCTTGTCTTCGTTATGACGCTTTAAATGTGGGACGGCAACCTGTTTCTCATTCTGCATATCTGCTGAATTCGGTTGTAGTACTTCTTCGCAGGGCAGCGGTGATAACTTGTTATAGGTCCACGTAGAATACCGGATTGTCTTTTTACATCAGCAACTCGCACATGGCCATCCTTTCCCTTATATGCTTAAAGAATTCAGCCCAGTGGCCATTTCATGGTTGGCGTATTATCCTCTTGCACGATTACAATTGCGCCGGGTTGAGCATTTTGGCATTCTGTCTTCTACTTGAGACGATGCTGTAGACTACTGAAATATTCTCGTAACCATTTCTGCCAAATGTCATGTCTGATATGGGAAACAAGTTTCCATCTTGTGAGCGAACTTGCCTTCATTGGTCTTCCCAATTAGAAAAAGCCCCGGTGTTAGTGCCGTCAGATTGTTTTTATCGCTTGACATAGCTATTAGAGCCCTGGAGTTAAGGATAGCTTCTACTTCCGTCATTAACCCATTTTCATAAGTTTTTTCAGCCGCCTTAAATTAAATCCTTCACACAAAAATTTTGAATTGGTCAATACTGATGTAAAATTTCATGAACTTTCAGAATATGATAATGATTTTTAATAAAAATTGGAACTACGTTATATTATGTTCGCTTTAAAAAAAAATCGTGTTTTTTCAACAACAAAAAATACGAATCAATATTTATGGCTCGAAACCAATGAGGAATTTGGCTGGAAAGCAACAACATCGCGTCCAGGGACCTTGTCCCTTACCTACTTTGCAGATGCTTACGCTTTGAAATTAAAAATAGCGGTATCCAAAATGGCGTTTGAAATTCGAAAATTCTGTGAGTTATTTAGAAACTTGTAAAGGGGGGGGGGGGGGGGGGGGGGGGGGGTTTGAGTTCGCTGATTGCGGATCTCAGGTCAAATTCAAGAAATCCAATATGGCGGACGAAAACATTAAAATTATATAAATCTGAGCATAAATAAGCCCTAGAGGATTTTTGAGGTCGCTGATTGCGAATCTGAGGTCAGATTCCAAAAAAATCAAAGTGGTGGATCCAAGATGGCGGACGAAAAAATTAAAATCACATAGATAGCAAAAATTTGCACTAGGGGGTTTTTGGGGTCGCTGATTACGAATCTGAGGTCGGATTTAAAAAAATCAAAATGGCGGACCCAAGACTGCCTTCTAATTAGGGGACTCTTCAGTTCGCTGAATATGTATCTCTTACAAGTCTTTTTTCATTTTAATTGGTTTTGTACTTTTTACATTCTTTTGTTGTATTATTCTTTTTTGGTTATATGTATATTTTTTATTTATTAAAACTTTTTTTATATATTTTTCTTTTACCGATGAAAAAATTCAAAGTTTTTCTTATGTTTTAGAAGCAGTTTCGAAGAAATTATTGGACTTGCTTATGTAAAATTGGGAAACAAGCGGAACAAATGAAAAGATCACAAACGGTGCATATTTTCTGTGTTCTTGTCGAACATTTTGAGAAGTTTGTACAATTTCTTTTTTCCTCTACAGTTGCAGTCTCATGCGGTTTTGAAAATTGAGCTGAAGTCTTCACTAGATAATTTCGAGTTATATCTAATGCAACTTCTTTAGTTCCCACCTTTTTCTTCTCAATGCGTACCCCGTTTTTGAGTACTGTAGCATTTGTTATAGATGATTGAATAAGTCTCAAAAAAATAACATAAGTCCATATTTTTGATATAATCGAAGGCATCAACTTACCACAGTGAAAATTATGTTGGTCTACTTCACCCATGTTTTTGTTACAAATGGCAAATGCATTTGGAAAAGGTAACTCTGTCTTATCTTTCTGCTCTTTAGAGTATCGTTTCATTCAGTAGCGGCGTTAGGGTAGGGCGCGGTTGGGCGACCGCCCAGGGCGCCAGATTTGAAGGGGCGCCGCAGGCCCCCCTTTATATCCGCTTGTTAATTGAGCGAGTCCTACTTATTAGTAAATTCCCTAAATCTAGTTGCAAAATCGTTATGACGGCAACACTAGAATGGAATGCAGTGTTCGGTTTCATTGGTTGTTTGGTATGATATACTTTTTCAAATAAATGTCATTAGTAAATCTCTACAATCAATAGACATGGATCTTGGTAAATGCACAGAAATGTTGAAAAAAATGCTGCGCTTTCTTGGAAGAATATAGAAAAACAGGCTTCAAAAGCGCCATTTTAACCCATTAATGAAGAAAACGAGGTTTTGTGCACGCAAGTTCAATTGCACGATTCGAATAGCAAATTTGGGCGATTTTCTTCCAAATTCGTATACAGGATGTTTTTGGGAATGTTCTTTCATTTCCGGCATTTGTTTTGCCTAAAAGCTTCAAAAACCCTATTATTTTTTGTGATTTTTAAAAAAAAGTGCTGATTTTTCTGGTCATTTTTCTTTTTAAAGTCGATTATCTTGAAGTTGCTGATATTAAATGATTATATAACCACCAGAAATCGCCGTCCGAATGTCTAAACTTCCTCAAACCATGGTTTTGAAATATTTTTTTTTGCTTTGGTTTTTGAAAAAAAAAAACCCAAAAAAACCCCTGTATACGAATTTGGAAGGAAATCGCCCATTAATGGGTTAACTGCGAAGGAGTTGGAATTGAACCTATGTTTAGAACGACGACAAGAATTCGACGTGTTAAACGCCAAGCTGGTGAAACTACTCGCGATGAGCCTATAACTTCTCCAGAAAAGAAATTTGAAGTTGAATTTTTCAATTGTCTTTTGGACACTACCATAAATTCACTCAATGAAAGATTTGAACAGTTAAATGAATACTGGGAATCTTGGTCTTTTTTGTACAATATAAAAAAGATTCCGGAAAAACTAGACCTTCTCAAACTCTGTAGTGATCTCCAATTGAAATTAACTGTAGACTCTAAATCAGGTATAGATGGTTGTATGTTGTGCGATGAACTCATAAGTCTAAAATCTTTTTTGCCTGATCAGAATGTGGTTAATCCTGTCTTTATTTTAAATTATATCAAAGATCGCAACTTACAAGAGCTGTCTGTATCCACATGAATGGATAGCATTGCGAATATTGATCACTATACTTGTAACTGTGGCTAGTGGGGAAAGGAGTTTTTCTAAGCTTTAGCAGATAAAAACCTATCTGCGATCCACAATATCTCAATCTAGATTGACAAACTTAGCAATTTTGTCAATCGAAAATGAAATTGAAACATAGACCTTGATGTCTTAATAAAAGAGTTTGCCGATAGAAAGGAAAATAAATTTTATGAGTTTTTTTAATAAATGGTTATTTCATTATATCCCTTGCCTTTTTTTCGTATGCGTTTCAAGTAGGTAACTGACCCATTACCTACTGTTTCAATGGCAGATAGGGGGCGCCGTAGAAATCTCGCCCAGGGCGCTGGTAGTGCTAAAACCGGCATTGGTTTCATTACAGATAAGGGCTGCAGCTGTTGACAGTAGAGAAACAGGTTTTGAATCCATAATTGTAATATAATTGATTCCACTATTTTTCTCATGTTTTACCATGAATGAACCCCGTTGAGCTTTTTTACCCATATTATTACTTACATCCTTGATTCCTGTAGCCCGTACACCAATATTTTTCAGATGAACCAATAAATATGGTTTACACAAATAATTATCGAAATATAAATGATACTTTATAATTTTTTTTGGTACAACTGAAGAAAGAAGTCCTTGGATCATTTGCAAGACGACTCGGGAAAAAGGGTTTGATCTTTTAACACAGCAAATGTCACAATCGAATAAGTATATAAAGGATTACACAGGGACCACTGCTTTACGCCAAACTGTACTGGTTTATCTTTCATGTACTGTTTCAATTTAGTTCTTCCATAATACTTGATTATTGTATCTTCAACTGACAAAGCAGTTGAAAAGAAAAAATTGACTTATGTTTTTTCTAGAAATCTCGAAAGGACCGCGTACTCGCCAAGCGGGGTCACTAGGTTTCCAAAGTTTCAGTTTTGATGTGATTATAAAAAACTTCTTCCGGCTCATGACTGTAGCTAAAGGATTGCAAGCCAACAGGGGGTGTATAGACCAATAGTCTCTTTGACACTTTCTTGCATTCAAAATTGACATTATGATAATTCCCAGAAATGCATTTAAATCATCAGGAGAAAGTTTGTAACCATTAAGAGCAGTACTCTCAATAATGTAATTTTTTATTTCTTTTGAAAAAAATATTCAAAGACTTGTGTCAAAGAAGCATCACGATTTTTCATTCTGGTTGATTCATATATCAGGAGTTCGTCTTTGAGGGTTTCATCAGTCGCTTTTTCGTTGTCCAACCATTCGTAAATGTGGTTTGGTTCAAGTTTTTTTTTGATTATCCGTGTAATGGTCACGGATCTCTCCGTACGAAGTTGTTGGGACCATTTCTGTTACATGAATAAGCCAAACATTTTCTTGAGTTTCAGTATCTTCTGAATCACAATCAGAAGCAGATTCATCCGAATTTTCTAGGTCAGAAGTCAAATTCAAATTCAAGTTATCATTGTCACTTTCGACTTCAACATTGTCGCGGCACACGCGTTTTGGATACTTTGTTTTCGAGGAGGTCGGCATTTCAAAATGTTGTACAACTTTTTACATGACAATACTTCGAACGAAAAATAATGCAAATACATGTGATAAAGTAAAATGACTAGAATCTAATGATAAAAAGTAAAATACAGAATATATAATATATATAATTTCTGAAAGCGCTGGGGAGATAATGCATTAAGCCGAACGTAAGGTTAAGAATGCAAAGCCCAAAGTAAGGAAGGCTTCGTAGATCGCAGTGCGCACCCGGTCTCTTTTAAAAAAGCAAAACAAAACTATGTTATCTTCTCTACTGCTTTAGTAACCCCATAAATTCCGTAGTACAAGTTTTTGGTCAGATTCACGTCATTTAAATTTTTTTTTGTCCGCCATCTTGGGTCCGGCATTTTGGTTTTTTTAAATCTGATCTCAGATTTGTATTCAGCGACCCCAAAACCCACTCAGTGCAAATTTTTGCTCAGATCCATGTGATTTTAATTTGTTCGTCCGCCATCTTGAATCCGCCACTTTAAGTTTTTCAAATATGACCTCAGATTCGCAATCAGCGACCTAAAAAAAACCCTACAGCTATTTTATGCTCAGATTTATATAACTTTAATGTTTTTGTCCGCCATCTTGAATCCAGCATTTTGGATTTCTTGAATTTGACCTCAGATCCGCAATCAGCGAACTCAAAAGCCCCCCTTTATAAGTTTCTAAATAAAGCCATTAAGAATTTTTTTTGTAATAGACAAAATATTATAGATCACTGAATTTTCGACTTTGGCCATTTTGGATACCGCTATTTTTAATTTCAAAGCGTGCGCATCTGCAAAGTAAGGAATAAGGTTGATGGACGCTATATTGTTGCTTTCCAGCCAAATTCCTCATTGGTTGCGAGCAATAAATATTGATTTGTGTTGTTTTTTGTTTGAAACAACATGATTTTTTTTTAAAGCGAACATAATATAACGTAGTTCCAATTTTTATTAAAAATCATTATCATATTCTGAAAGTTCATGAAATTTTACATTAGTATTGACCAGTTCAAAATTTGTGTGAAGGATTCAGTATAATTTAAGGCGACTGAAAAAACTTATGAAAATGCGTCCGTTTGGGCCTTAACGGGTTAAGGTGCATAGTTCTTCATAAGTTACTCCTGTACTTGAGATGAGTGAATTCTTTCTTTGAGCTCATTCAATTGATTCTTGGCTTCCTAAAAAATTAGTGGCGTTGTCACAATACAAGTTGTTGCATTTTCCTCGTCGCTCGGTGAATCTTTTCAGGGCTCCTATGAATGCATCCGTAGATAGATCGCTGACAACTTCGAGGTGGACAGCCTTGGTGACGAAACAGCAAAACACTGCCACGTACCCACATAGCTTTTTTGAGGACGGATTCCACTAGTTCTTTAATGGACCCAGATTGGTCCGCAAAAATCCACAGCCGAGTTAATAAATGGGCGCACTGGTTGGACTCTGTGGCGTGGTAAATTGCCCATCATCTGAGAGAACATTTTTGGTTTGCACTTGGCACATTTTGCACAATGCTGCAAGACCTTGAGAGCCAACATGTAAGTTCTCTTTGTGTATGTCGGTGATCAGCAGTAACTAATTGGTGGGCATAAGGTAATAAAATAGGATGTCTTTTGTCATATACAAGGCCAACACAGAGAACGTCTTCATCGTCTAGGAATGGTGTCAGGCTGCTTAATGACCTATCCTTGTGTTTCTTCAATTCAATTATGTCAACCTTAAATTCGCTTTCTTGAATGACCTTGACTATGAGATGCAGAGCGTGATACAGTTCTTGAGTTGTCAGAGGCCAACTGTTTGATGCTGCCTGTTTGCATCTGATCCTCTTGGACTTGTGTGGAATTAGTCGTTCTCTAATGAGTCGAACGAATCTCAAAGCGTATCTCGTAATCCGTTGGAGTTTTCGAAAAGAGTTTTCCATGATTTATTGTGTAAATGAAATGTTCAGAACCTTTACTTTCTGTTATTAGTGGAAGGCCCTTCTTCTTTTATTCTATGTCGCAGGCCATGCTGTTTGCGGTATTATAGGGTTGTGGTTCTCTGGCGCTATACCTCTTGTAAGAACATAAGCTGGATGTTGTCTGAGCTGACGTGGCTCCATTGATTACTGTTTGCCAGTTCTTGAGTTCCTGCTACTTTTTGTTAATTTGACAATAGCGGTCATCAAGAAAACATAACCCTCCTGGAATTTGCTGCTCGATACAGCTAGCGTTACTGATTTTTCATTTTGTTTGTAACCATTTGTGCTATGGTGCACCGGGTTTGAAGACTTGTGGTTGACTGAACTGAATGTTCTGGTCCTTCCCTTTTGTATGAAGGATTGTTGTGCACTAGTGTATTGTGCTTTTTATTACATTTTGTACATCCTCATAATGTACAATTTTGAAGTTGTGGCCGCTCCTCATACAGTTAACACTCAGTTTGTGCTCTTTTAACACATTTAGTCGGGACAGTGGTCATAATTGCAGAAATTCTATGCATGCAAACAGCTGATGATTGCTCTTGCACATTACGCACTTAATGAATGGAGATGCAATTGAAGTTAGGGCTTTCAATGCACCAGATGTTTTCTGCCGATCGTCTGAGTTCTTTCCTTTTGATCCTAACGCTTCTAATGATTGAAAGCGATTTTCTAGGAACAACAAAGAGTCCTTTATTGTTTGCAGACCTTTTGGATTGGACAGGAATTGCTCGTATAGAGTGTGTGAATGAAACACTGAATCAAACTAAACACCGCTTTGCCAGCGGAGGATGAAAACGTCTTTGGCTCGCTTAATTCAATTGACTTTATTCTCTTATTCTTCCTGTTCTTACCATTTATACTTAACTTAGCTTAGCCCAGCGAGTTATGTAATAATAACAATAACAATAATACTCGCTGTGCTAAGTGGCAAAACAGCTCACAGGTGTGATCGACCGCAGGTGTGACCGGCCCGCTGCTGTGATCGAGCTTCGCTGATTTGCTTAGTTTGAAATATTCTTAATGTAATTTGTACTTCTTGTACAGAGTGTGAGTGGTCTTGTCCAATTTCTGCTGCAAGATAGGAACAATAGATCCCAGCTGTCAACGAAGACGCCTAAATTTTCTAATCCCCGTAAACATTCTTGTGTGGTGTCGTGCAAAGGTTTGATTACGTTGGCGGAGGTAGAATCAGATATGTGAAATGGTTGTGCCATGATTCTGTTTACTACAGCTGCTGCTAGTAACCTAGGATTGTTGTACCGGTCTTGTAGGATTTTCCAGGCAGTATTGTAATTGTCTTCTGGAAGTATAAGATGCCTAATTATATGTTCTGCCTCTCCGACCAAATTGGTTTTGATGTACCAGGGTTGACGCTAGTTGAGGTGAGACTCACTGGCTCATCATTCATGTGCATTAATTTTTATTTAAGATTAGACAAATGTTCTTGAACTCCTGATTCTAATTTAATGTATTTCTTGAGATAATATTCTACTGTAGTAGGATCATCTGCTGCTACTTCGCACGGGCTGTAGTGCAAGTTCTCAATTTGTGGCCAATATCGATTGATTGTATCAATCTTCAGCTTATGATATATCTTGGGCTATTGAGCATCTATCCCAATTGTATCGAGAAAGCGGCGTAGTGATTCGATTATTCCCTCTTGCCGTTGAATTAATCGAGCTATCTCGGCAAATTGGGTTGAGGGTTGGGGGTTAATTTTCTCACGGGCGCGAGCACATGCGCCAGTGGTAGTATTTAAGGGAAAATGTATACTAAAAGTGTTGGATCAAGGATCATGTAGCTTGAAACACGCTTGTTTTCGGTAAATATAACATTTTTATTACATAAATAGAATTATTTCGATATACATATACAGGGTGTCCCAAACCACCCGTACCACTCATTTATCTCGAACAGTTTCGACTAAAAAAAAAAAAACAAAAAAACACGTAGGCAATATTTTTCGAAACTCTATTCAACCATACCAAAATTGACCCCCCACCCCACCCCCTGAGGGCGGAGGTGGGGGTAACTTTTTTCTTTTTAAATGGGACCACCCATTTTTTTGCAGATTCAGATTCTTCATGCAAAAATACGTAACTTTAGTCTGAAACATTTTTTTCAATTCGGTACAGGGAGTGCGGGGGAGGATCAGTATTGTGTAAAAAAGGTTCCGAAAAGGTCAAATATCTCACGATCCACACATGGGATCGAAAAAAGAAAAAACACGTGTCAAATATTTTTTGAAGAGCTATCCAATGGTATCAAACTCGACCTTCCTCCCCCAACCTCCCCGGTAGGCAGTCTCCCCACCTTTCTCAACCTCATCGGTGGGTGGTCGAGTTTGATACCATTGGATAGCTCGTCAAAAAATATTTGACACGTGTTTTTTCTTTTTTCGATCCCATGTGTGGATCGTGAGATATTTGACCTTTCCGGAACCTTTTTTACACAATACTGATCCTCCCCCGCACTCCCTGTACCGAATTGAAAAAAATGTTTCAGACTAAAGTTACGTATTTTTGCATGAAGAATCTGAATCTGCAAAAAAATGGATGGTCCCATTTAAAAAGAAAAAAGTTACCCCCACCTCCGCCCTCAGGGGTTGGGGTGGGGGGTCAATTTTGGTATGGTTGAATAGAGTTTTGAAAAATATTGCCTACGTGTTTTTTTGTTTTTTTTTTAGTCGAAACTGTTCGAGATAAATGAGTGGTACGGGTGATTTGGGACACCCTGTATATACAAACAAAATACATAAATTCACTAAAAAATATGAAACAACACTTATATAAAAAAAGCAAAGAAAAAAAATAATAAACTAAACAAAGTTATAAAAATAGAATGAAAGAAAATAGACTTTAGAATAGAAATAAAAGAAAATTGGAAACATATATGGGACGTTCCACGTCAAACGGATCAAAGCTGTGCCCAAAATTCAGCTTGATTAATTAAAACGTATAATAGCTCAAAAACTCGTTATTGAATCCTCTTTTCAATAACGTGTGGCTAAATGTGGAAATTCAAGATGGCGGACTTAATATGGCGGCTAAAAGTTGGCCAAAAATCGGATGGTCGGACTAAAAGTGTTGCAAAAAAAAATGGTTTGGTGGATATAATCGGATATAGGCTTAAAATATTCCTTATATATGTAGCTTTAAAGTTGGCATAGTAGGATTACCAAATCCAACATGGCGGTTCCGAAATAGCGACGAAACTAAGAAGTATCGTCGATGTACTCAAGAATCATTGATCGCACGCACGTTTTTAACATAAAAACATTATTAAATGAACTTAAAATACTCCTCTTCCGTCAAACATTTAAAACTGAAATGTTAACCCTGCCAAATTCAAAATAGCGGACCCAAAAGGGTGGAAAATCTGCGAAAATCACCAAATAGTGCAGAAATCATTTGTTCTATTAACGTTTTTGACCCATTGTGATACTACTTTTTGTGACCAGGGTTTCTCGTAGGAATCGAACCCACAACCTCTAGCGCCCTACTAGGTCGCAGTCACCGCGTTGCGTTACCAACCGAGGCCCCCCATCAACAGGATCGAATCTGTTCAGCGCAGAATGACCCGCTTTGCGCTACGTGACCTTCCTTGGGACCTCAACCTTGCTCTCTACGAAAGTCGTTTAAAATTTATAAATCTCCAGCCTCTCACCCTCCATCATGATATTGCTGATATTATTTCCGCCCATCTTCTAAATGGTTTAATTGGCTGTCCTGAGTTCCTACATAGTATATCCTTCAATATCAACCCTCGTAACGTCAGATCTTTTCCCACCTTCCGCCTCGAAAGTCATCGGATAAATTTGATCATTTTTTCACCAGAATGCCTCGGAAAGCAAGCAATACAGCTCCCTTCGACTTCCATTTTGATAAAGTTTCCCTCAAATTTGTATCATTTTCTAATTAGTAAAGTTACTAACCCAAACTAAATTGCGACATGGAATACATGTAATTGAAGTTCATATAGAAATATTTCGGGTCAAAAATGTTAATAGGACAAATGATTTCTGCAGTATTTGGTGATTTTCGCAGATTTTCCACCCTTTTGGGTCCGCTATTTTGAATTTGGCAGGATTAACATTTCAGTTTTAAATGTTTGACGGAAGAGGAGTATTTTAAGTTCATTTAATAATGTTTTTATGTTAAAAACGTGCGTGCGATCAATGATCCTTGAGTACATCGACGATACTTCTTAGTTTCGTCGCTATTTCGGACCCGCCATGTTGGATTTGGTAATCCTACTATGGCAACTTTAAAGCTACATATATAAGGAATATTTTAAGCCTATATCCGATTATATCCACCAAACCATTTTTTTTTTTTTTTTTTGCAACACTTTCAGTCCGACCATCCGATTTTTGGCCAACTTTTAGCCGCCATATTAAGTCCGCCATCTTGAATTTCCACATTTAGCCACACGTTATTGAAAAGAGGATTCAATAACGAGTCTTTTGAGCTATTATACGTTTTAATTAATCAAGCTGAATTTTGGGCACAGCTTTGATCCGTTTGACGTGGAACGTCCCATATATAATTCTGGATCACTAATTTGACGAAGACCATAGCCGGAGAGGTGATCAACAATTAGTAATTCAGTCGCAGATGTTTGATTAGTTGAGATATACAGGGTGATCCAAAAGTATGGAAATGGCTAAATAACCTTGATATGACCTTCTAGGGCATGGTTAAGATCATAGTCGGACGTAGAATATTCCGCTCTTTCCATTTCCGTGGTCAAAAATATGGGTTCCACTTGAAAAAAGTCAACTTGACCTTGAAATGACCTTCAAGGCCATGGTCAAGGTCAAATCTACGGCCACCATTGAATAGCCATGGAAAATTTCTATGACTTTTGTTTAAAACTTTTTTCTCCAAAATGCATTCCTCGAAAGTTATTTAGCCGTTTCCATACTTTTGGATCACTCTGTATAATGAATCGTCATCGGAGAGGCACCACTGGAAGATTATAATGTCATCACAGGGATTGAGGAGAACAAACAGGGCGTTAATTGCATCAGTAGCAAGTTTTTAGGCTTTAAGTGATTGCGAAGGGCTAATATAGCAATATACAGGGTGAGTCATTTGAATCTACCACCTCAAATAAGTCATAACCTAATAACCCAATAACGTTAACAAAATATTCGTAGTTTTGACGGGGCTACCTGATGCTGCAATCAGTAACTTCCGGTTTGGACCGTAAGTGGAATTTTTGACCGGAAGTCGAGGTATTTTAATGTAAACCCCTATTTTTATTCCGAATTATTGTTGTGGACCAAAAAATAAGGCCGATGTGGTATTTGGCGACTTCCGGTTTGCACCAGAAGTGGGCTTTTCTGGCCGGATTCAATGAATTTATCACCTCAAATAACTCGTAACCCAATAACCCAACAACCTTAACAAAATGTTCACGGTTTTGAGGCGGCCACCTGGTGGTGCAATTTGCAACTTCCGGTTTGTCCCTGAAGTGGGTTTTTTTTACCATTGATAAACATCGACATGATTGACGGTTTCGAGTTTTTATTTGGATCAAATGGTGTAATCCACACAAAGAAGTAGCTAGCGCATGCTAAACAAAAAAAAAAATAAAAAGACAGATCAGATTACACTGAAATGAAAGAGCAATCTTTTGATTGGATGGTTCGTTGTTTAGAGATAATGCATTAGAGACATAAATTTTGCAAAACAAAAGAGTTCCGGAAACTTCTTTAGTTTCGCTGCACATGCCTTAAGGGGAAGTGACACACCCAATTTTTTTATTTTTTATATTTGGAAAAATTGGAAAATTGAAGGGAAAAACAGTAGATACATTAATCAAACTTTGCATATTTATTAAAAAGGGTTAAAGTAATACAAAAAAAAATTTTTTTAATTTTTTGAATTCGTTTCTTTCTTTGTACAATTTTTTTTGTAAAGAACCACAAAAACTGACTGCGGACACGATTGAGAGCGAATGGAACGTCTGAAAAAAAAAAAAATATGGTATTAATTGTTATCAAAATCCCCAGGGATTGAGCCTAAATGGAACATTTTTCACGAAAAAATTACAAAATGGCGGCATTTTTCCGGGACAAAAAAAAGTGAATTTTTGAAAAAATGCCGCCATTTTGTAGTTTTTTCGTGAAAAATGTTCCATTTAGGTTCAATCCCTGGGGATTTTGATAACAATTAACCTCATATTTTTTTTTTTTTTTTTTTTAGACGTTCCATTCGCTCCCAATCGTGTCCGCAGTCAATATTTGTGGTTTTTTACAAAAAAATTTACAAAGAAAAAAACGAATTCAAAAAATTAAAAAAAATTTTTTTTTGCATTATTTTAACCCTTTTTAATAAACATGCAAAGTTTGATTAATGTATCTACTGTTCTTCCCTTCAATTTTCCATTTTTTCCAAACATCAAAAATAAAAAATTGGGTGTGTCACGTCCCCTTAAGTTTTGAAAATTTAAATTATGTATTTGGCTGTGTTAAAAGCGTGTTAATTGTTTGATAACTCGCTTGGATCACACAATATGGAACAAAAACCAAGAAGAATTGATCAAAAAGGCGTACGGGTTATAAATATTTGATGAGCTCAATTCTTTTCTATCGTTTTTCTGCACCGTGCTAATTAAAAACTCCTTACAAAGCGGCCAATAATTACAATCTGTCAGTAATTATCAATTAGCGTGCGAAATCTTCCCTTCGAGCGGAAAACGATGAATAGTGCAAAAGTCTGGCCTATGACATGTTTCAAATTCAACAGTCAAGGCCACGTAATGAGCTAATTAGTGCTTAATGAGGACTTTTCATGCATTTAAATTGACCCAAGAGGGCGTAGGGAAGGGGGTCCATCTAAATTGCAAATTGCTGTTGGAAATTAATATTGTCTGCTATTAAAGTCACTACGGAATATTTATCGATCCATAAATTGCAGAAATTATAAAATTTGAGAGGCACAGAACCAATGCGCAATGAATTGGAAATGTTCAACCTTCAATTCAATATCCTAGAGAAAGTTTTTTGTGCTACGCACGTTGTGGAAAATCAATAAGGCAAAAATGTGTGGTCGCTAATTTATTACTTTTGTAAATCTTTTGATTTTAAATCGAACAGAACTATTACTAGGGATTTATTGTTTTTAATTTTTTCCACACTCCAACAGCTGGCATTTATAAATTTTAGAAAATCAATTCTATTTCTGGATTAGAAACCGGCAGTAAGTAGAAAATTATAACTTTCACCATTATGTTCTTCGTATTTTCAAAATTATTATCTCTACTATGCTTTCTTAGGGTTTAAAACTATTTTATTGTACTTTAGTGAATAGTTATTATTTTGATATTTGTTATAAAATGAAGTAGATATTTTATATTCGCCATCATTAAGTATCACTAAAACGGAGGAATAAATAGTTTGTGGTATCGAAAGTTTTCTTCTGACATTTTATTAAAAATTCGATTATATCAAAACTATATAAACTATATAAGAGGCGAAAAATTACACGTCAAGTAGAATTCACCTAACTGAAACGGAATCGATTTTTCATGTGATTTTTCTCGAAGTAACGTATAGAGAACTATTCTAAATGAAAATTAGTGAGTTCACTGGTATTTTCGTAAGTTTACCAGTATCTTTCCATGAAGGAATTATTACCGATTTATTCTAATAACATTCGTTTATGGAACGTAAGCGTCGGGAACTTACACATTTTTGTGTGTAAAAATTTGCACGTTCGCGGTACAAAGTATTATATTTAAGAGAAATACTGCAGTTAACATTACTCGCTTGGTTGTTTTCATATTATATCCATGGAGTAACTTAACTTTCTGTATTTAACTGGTAATTTGAGAATCGAATGTGTGGTACGACCATCGTTAAGGAGCGTTGCATATTCTAACCTTCGGTAAAAATAGATTTATTCGAAACGTTTAACAGGTGCCTCCTGTAGCAACAGGGAAAAATAGTGCTCCTTCACATATTTAGTTTGAACACATTACCGACTGTAATTAGGCTTAAGAAAAATTCTCTCGTACCAAATGTATTTTCTACTCTAATTATCTCTTAAATTATGTTTTTAATCTATTAATAGGCTTGCGGTCAGTAAAGTGTTAAGTCATACTTGGTAAAATATCTCAGGTTCAGAAAGTAGTCGTGGCAGCATTTCTATTAATCGATTTTGAACTTCTGTAATTTCGGAATTAAGCTCTCTTAATACTTCGTTTGATATACCTCCTGAACGCTGGGCGCTAGGTATTTCAAATTGACTTAAATCTTTTCCGTTAATCGATATAAATTGATGAATGAACTCATTACATGTCAAATTAGAATTACTACGTTGGAATCTACGCAGAATATCCTCAACTAATGTATCCTTGTATCATTCCCACAATTGGTTCGAAAACAAAATTATAGCAAGAGTTCCTTCAATTTTGCTGGCGAACGAAATGGTTAAGTCCCAGTTGTTATCGTTTTTCAGTATACCTAAGCCTTCAAATGCTTGCCGATATGTTGCACATTCTTAACCATTCAACATTTTCAGATCTCTAAAACTTGTACGACCCTTAATGTGACGTAATAACATTCGCAACGATTTTGGCAAAGATAGAAGAAGGTGGTCAGTGTAGTTTTCGGAGGAGTGAAGGGTCTTTCCTGTAAATTCTGTTCAGTAAAATAAATATTATGTAAACCTTCCCAGAGCTGTAAAATATTGCATTACTTTGGAATGCATTAACGTAGACATTACCATTACAAGTAATGCAATTTAAAGATGATTACCAGTACCATTACTAGTAATGGTAATGCAAGAAAATCGAATTACCATTACAGTACTGGTACTTCACCATTACTGTAATCACATGAGCATTACTTAGCATTACTTGGCATTACTAACATTACTCGGAATTACGTAGCATTACATGGCAGTACTTTGCATTACTCATAATAAGAAATGCCAATTTGAAAGTTTTTTTTACATTTTGGTAATAAAATCTTCGATTTTATATGAATAAATATATATTTTAATATTCATTCAAACATGTTTATTGTAATAATTTTGAGTAAGGCTGAGTATTGCTGCTATACTGAGCAGTAAGTAACGCTGGTAATGGTTAGTAATGCTAAATAATGCTCATGTGAGTAAGTAATGCTAGTAATGGTGAGTAATGCTAAGTAATGCTCATGTGATTACAGTAATGGTGAAGTACCAGTACCAGTAACTATAATGGTAATTCGATTTTTTGCATTACCATTACTAGTAATGGTACTGGTAATCATCTTTAAATTGCATTACCTGTAATGGTAATGCATGTTACTGGTAATGCCATTTTTTACAGCTCTGCACCTTCCTCATTCTCTAAAAACACCGCTAAATAAGTTACAATTAGATGAATTTCATTCATTACTGCTAATATAACAGCCAGCTTGGTATGTCTGTATCTCGTCCCTTGGATTAATATAATTATTATCAGTTTGTACATTAAAGATATATTCATCTACACTAATATTATAAAGAGGAAATATTTGTATTTTTCTGTGTATGTTTATAATGAATAAACTCAAAAACTACTGTGCCTATTTCAAAAATTCTTTCACCATTAGAAAGCTACATTCACCCTGAGTAACATAGGCTATATCCAATTTAGAAATTCAAGATGGCGGATCCAATATGGCGACCAAAATCTCTCGCTTTCAATAGATTTTAATGAAAATTAGTACAATGATTATCTTGAGGTCACTGATTTTGAATGTTATCAACATTTACAAATCCAAGATGGCGGATCCAATATGTCGACTAAGATTTCCCGATTTCATCGGATTTTAATGAAAATTAGTACAATGGTTATTCTGAGACCACTTATTTCGAATAATATCAAAATTTGTAAATCCAAGATGGCAGATCCAATATGGAAATCAAATGTCTCGATTTCAACGTATTTGAATGAAAATTAGTACAATGGTTATTCTGAGACCACTAATTCCAAATATTATCAAAATTTGTAAATCCAAGATGGCGACCAAAATTTCTCGATTTCAACGGATTTTAATGAAAGTTAGTACAATGATTATTCTGAGAACACTTATTTTGAATGTTATCAAAATTTCCAAATCCAAGATGGCTTTCTAAGATATAACAAATTAGAACATTTGAGAAGTGTTTAATCTACATCTCCACTAATATTATAAAGAGGAAAGATTTGTATTTTTGTGTGTATGTATATAAATAAAAGGTAAAAATATAAAAAAAAATCATGTCCACCCGTGCGAAGCCGGGACGGGCCGCTAGTTATTTATATATTTGTAAGTATATTTAATTGCGAATGTGACTCTACCCAACTATTATTATGTTATTAATAACTATTTCGTGAGAATCCCCATGACTCTTGATTATTGCAATCCGACTGCCATCCTCAGGTACTCAGGTTTTATGTAGGGAGTACCTGTTTTCATTATACAGGGTGTTCAGAGGTGGGAGGGAAATATTGCAGGAGGTGAAAGGTCAGACCGAGACAAGCAAAAAATCGTTTGGGTGGGGGGGGGGGGGGGTCATCTCGCACCGTTTGGCAGTTACAGGGTGATTCGTAAATCAGGATTTTGCCTTATATGGGAACCGCTCTTGTATTTTTATCTTTTTTTTCTACGCATCGCAGCGACCCCAAACCGATCTCAAAGAATTACTATTTCGAAGTCCTTTCCAAAACGGTCAACACCACCATCCTATCCTTAACCCCTTGGCCACAATCCCCCCTGGAAGTTGAAAAAATTAACTTTTATTTCACGATTTTTCACCTTTCGCCCAACTTTTCTCCGAAATTCATGTTATTAACATACCTACTTTTTATTTTGTTTAAGTTGCCTATCTAATTACCTTTCCAAAAAGGTGTAACATGCCCAGGTAGGAAAAGGATACGAAAATGTATTTACAAAAATCCTTTTACAGAATATCATGACAATTCGAATTTTTAAGAAATTATACTTAAGTTAACTAAAAAATACATTTTGTTCGCTTAAAAACTAATTACAATTAAAACTTATGTCCTAAAAAACTGTCCAAAATGTTCTCCGCCATTTTCGATGCATGCAAGTAGCCTTCGTCTTATTTCACGTTTGAGGTCTATGGTAGCCAGTCTCTCCCGTATTTTCGTGGCTGCAGTCCCAATCCTGGTAACTAATTTTTCTCTGGTGTTGATTGGTCTTGAGTAAACTTCATCTTTCATCATTCCCCATAAGAAAAAGTCCAGTGGAGTAAGGTCCGGTGACCTAGCAGGCCAAGGAATCGGTCCACCTCGTCCAATCCAGCGCTCTGGGTAATGTTCATTCAACCTTGCCCTAACAATGTTCCCAGTATGCGCAGGTGCTCCGTCGAGCTGTAAATAAATTGCGCTTCTGGTAGCCAGGGGGATGTCCTCCAACAGATCCGGAAGGGTATTCTCCAAAAAGTCCAAATATAGCTGACTATTCAGCACTTGGGGCAAGATGAAGGGTCCTATCAACTGGTTGCCGATGATGCCAGCCCAGACATTGACACTAAATCTTTGCTGGAAGGACCGACTCCTTGCCCTATGTGGGTTCACATCTGACCAGGTGTGGAGGTTTTGGAAGTTTGTGATGCCATCCCGGGTGAATTACGATTCATCCGTCCACAGAATTCGGTCTAGAAACCTTCTGTTTTCGATGTCAGACTCGAGCAGCCAAGTGCAGAATTGCAATCGTCTTTCGGAATCTCCTTCCTGTAGTGCTTGGACCGGGATGTGGTGGTATGGATGTAGTCACTCTCGGTTCATAACGGTCCAAACTCTCCCTGAAGACAATCCTAACCGTCGTGCGACCTGCCTGATGCTTATTTCAGGACTGTTCTTGACGATGTTGAGGATTTGTTGGTCGGTGTCCGCTGAAACGGCCGATGTTCCTGATCGCGTTTCTGCTCTGGGGGAGGTTACACTTCCGGTTTCTTTTAACCTTCTGAAAGTCCTTGAAAATACCCTTCTGTCGGGTACCGTTCGGGCCGATTCGGGAATCTCCTTTGGTATTCTTGTACGGCCTCACTATCATTTCCGTCTACTAAACCGTACACGTAAATTATATCGGCATACTCTTCAACACTGAATTCTGCCATTTTATCTTAATTTTTTCCATTAAACACCCGTTCTTATCGCTTGCTTCTTCAACTGTAGTCAATGTCCTTTCAAACTTACCCATTTTTACACCATAATTCATAGGAGGTGTTAGAAACGGATTGTCAGGATACTTAAGAGTCAATACTGGATATAATAAACTAATAACGCTATTTAACGAAATTACATTTATTATTTTACTACTGTTTTGCTGAAATAATAAAAATGTATTACCTGAGTTTCCTAAACAAAAATTTCCGAACTTGCTGTAATAAAAATTGTTTACTTAACGACTTTTTCCATTATGGTGCAATAAAATAATTAGGTACCTGTGAGGATGTTTTAATTTCAAGACTTTTGCAACCCTTTTCTACCTGGCCATGTTGCACCTTTTTGGAAAGGTAATTAGATAGGCAACTTAAAAAAAATAAAAAGTAGGTATGTTAATAACATGAATTTCGGAGAAAAGTGGGGCGAAAGGTGAAAAATCGTGAAATAAAAGTTAATTTTTTCAACTTCCAGGGGGGAGTGTGGCCAAGGGGTTGGGGATAGGGGGGCTGTGTTAACCATTTTTAAAGGGCTTCGAAATAGTAATTTTTTGAGATCGGTTTGGGGCTGCTGCGATGCATAGAAAAAAAGATAAAAATACAAGAGCGGTTCCCATTTAAGGTAAAATCCTGATTTACGAATCACCCTGTAACTGCCAAACGGTGCAAGATGCCCCCCCCCCCCCCCACCCATACGATTTTTTGCTTGTCTCGGTCTGACCTTTCACCCCCTGCAATATTTCCCTCCCACCTCTGAACACCCTGTATTGTGTTTTCCTAACAAATGGATATTTTTTAGTGTACTTCCTAACTTTCATGCAAGATATGTCGAATTGTCAGTACCACAGGAGCCATGAAACATACTTTTTACTATAATATCATTCAATTATTTAGCTTCAGTTGGATCAGAAATTCTAGCACTTATAATGTCTGGAATTTGTTCCTAGTCACATCAGCACAGTACCGGCCTTTGGAGGGACAAGCTGGGGCGTCGTCGCTCGAGGGCGATAAATGGATTAGATTAATATTAAAATTTCTCAGAAGAATAAGTTTGTTGAACTGCAAAATTGAGCAAAAATATATGTAAGGCGAAGGCAAGGATAATAAATGCGCTTAGATGCATTCTTTCTTACTTCCCGTGGTGCGTATACGATTTTTTGTTTTGCCCGTAGAAAGTGTCAATTTTATGTATAAGTATCGTAAAAGCAAAATCCCTGGGAATAATTAATACAAGCCGTAAAAAAAAACTGCTCACTACCACATCTAGGCCCGATGATTGCTTCGAAATAACATTGCTTCTTATGGCTGTATAGTCCATTGATTCTCTTCCACATGGCGAATCTGCTAAACTGTCATTTTTACAAAAAAGCTATGTTCTGTGGAAGAATACCGTAATTATGGTACCAAAATTATTATAGGGGCAAGAACAAAATGTTAAAGATATTCGCGTTCAAAAGATACTCTTATCGTCTACTGAACAAATTACCACGGAAAGTCGTGGCTAGAGTTGTTTTTAAGTGCAAAAACTCTTGTTTTTGTCACTATAAAGTTTTTCAGATCATAAGAAAGGTACTCCTCCCTAGTTACCACTAGTAGAACATCATTTTCGCGTAAAAGTTATTGCTTAGCAATTCAAGCGAGTGAAGTGGCATACTTCGGATTTACCGCCATAAGAAGCAATGTTATTTCGCGCCGTTTCTCGGACTACATCACTACATGTGCATTTTCTACTTCGCTGCTTGTGTTCATATGTATTCCTGGGGGTTTTTGGTAATAGCGCGACGGGCGTTTTAGACGTATTGTATATATTTACAGACTAAAGCTATCACTCGTAAGCTGCAGACGTCACGAGTGTTCTGGGCTTTCCTAAGGATTGCTTACAATTTTTATATAATATTTGCAATTCATTTTATCTTCAAATATTTTATAGGTAAGAGTGATAATAAGCTAAATGAGCGATTTGATATTTGAATATTGTACCTTTTATGCATTCACTGTTTGAAAAAAAAAGCTAGATATAATAACTGATTATTATACATTTATGTTCGTATCTTTTTCTAACTTTAATTTTTCAGTTTTTCCAGTAATTTATTTTGGAACTGCAGATTTCATCATAATATCAAACTACCTTTGAAGTATTTATTAGTTTATTGGATTATTATTCCAAGTTTTTGTAGCAAAGATTCGTAATACAATGAAAAAGTAATTGGAATGTTACATATATTTAAATGTATGTAAAGATTATTTCAGGAATTCTAAAATATCTTCCGAAAATCATGCTCAAATTAAAAGTAGCTTTAAGCTACTGATTCTCACAGATACATTACTCACATATAATAAATTTTATACTCAGATGAAGCATTGAAGATTCTATAGGAGCAAGAGTGTATTTTATAAACTTGTTAATAAAATTTTGATATTTTGTGCACTAAAATGTTTCCAATAAAAATTAGTTTTACAAAGATTTTATAGAGGAATATAGGAATAAGACCAAAAGTTTATAAACAATGATTATAAAATTTTAATATTTTACTTATTTTTCTCCACTTGGGAGTATTTAAAGCTTTTATTTAACTTTACCGCATTGTCCGTGCGTCTGTGAATTTTTTGTGTAGTTCAAAATTAGAAATCGAATTTTAACTATGTTCGGATAAAGGAAATTTTGCACACGTCTAAATTTTTTATAACACTACAAGTTAAAAAAATTTTGAATCTGGGAATTTTTAAACTGTAATTTTTAAATTATTACAATACAGTAAAACCCGCTTAAATGCACATCCCATTTGTCAGAAAATTTCGTGCATTTAAACGGTTTGTGCATTTAAACGGTTTGTGCATTTAAACGTTTTTAAGATAAATGCACATATTGTGCATTTAAAAGAGCTCGGATTATTTTTTTCAGTTTGGTAATTACATAGCGTTCCGTTTTCGTCTTTAATTTACAAATTTTACCAAAATTAAACAATTACAATCCACAATTTACAAGGTCCACCCGCCAACTCAAAAAGAGAAAGTGTTCTTCTTCTTCTTTGCCTTTAAATGGTAACCACCGAGGGGACAATGTAAAAGTACTACACTTCTACAGATCTGTTCATTTAAAATATGTATATTGCATTTATCCGGATATTTTTTAATTCAAATAGAAAATTCGTGCCTGAAATTAATGTGCAAATAAGAGGTTTGTGTATTTAAGAGGTGTGCAATAATGCGGTCTTTGTTTCTACACATTAATAAAGCAAAAAATTCGGTGCATTCGCATCGTGTGCAATAAAATGAATTGTGCAGTAAAGCGGGTTGCATTTAAACGGGTTTTACTGTGCTAAACTTATTTGGATATTTCATCTTTACGGGCGCCGAGGGAAATTTTGCACCACTAAACGCACAAGCCTAAGGCCGGCACTGCATCAGCACATGTACTTGAGGTAATTCTCTTTTTAACCATTCAATCGTGGACATAAAGAACCGAATAACTACACAAAATGTGTCTTTTGTAATTACAAAGATCATTTTCCGTGCTTTCAATTGGTAAACGCGGGCCATCTGTTTATTTTTGACCTGACATTAATTCATCAACTAACTCTTTCATGGTGTTCAGACGCCGCTGAACGTCGTGATTCACGACTCGTAAGCAAAAAACCGCAGACGAATTTTTTAATCCTTTTGTTTTTTGTTTTGTTCTCTAAGTTTGCACTACATGAACCACATGCAACTGAGTGTAAATTTAATAAGAAATGCGTTTTTCTTAAATTTTAATTTAATAATCAAAAGAAAGCAGGCAATACAAAATAAAATACAATAAACAAATAATATATAATAATAATAATAATAAATAAATCTAAATGAAATGAAATGTTAATCTAAGCTAAAGAAAATTCAATTAAAATAACGTAATTTAAGAAAAAAAAGGGAAGAAGTAAAATTCTACGTTAATGTAAATGAAACTGACGAAATAAACCAAGCAAAAAAGAACAATTTAAAAATGAGAAAATGAAATAAACTCAAAACTGAAATTTTTTTTTGATTTAATTTAACTCCGCTGTAACACCTTCTTACTTCATTCACAAATGATCCAGATCCCGGAACTCACTTGTAGTTTAGCCATGTCAACGGTAGCGTAAGGGTACCGTGGTCGTCATTCTAGTATGCGTGCCAGAAACACCAATCACAGGTACCCCTACGCATTTGCTTGCGGCTACTTTACACTTCCACTTAAAAAACTCGAATTAACTCCTTAACCTCCTTCTAATGCCATCCTCATAGATATATGTAGCTTGTTAGTCCTTGTTGGGCGATTCATTTCCTTCTGATCCTAAGCGAATCGATTAGAAACGATCGCCAACTTCAAGGTTTCAAGTGCGAACTGTAAAATGTGAAGTGAGGTAAGTATATCTTGAAATTCTAAACTTTATTTTCAATTTAACTGCCCGGGATCTGATTTTTAATCGTGTATGCATAATTAAAAGAATGTGTTACATGTTCTAATTGTTGTCATTGTGTCTAGTTTTCGCGCGATTTGTTTACTTTCGGAGTGTGCATGCATACCTAAATAATCTAAACTTATTTTTATTTTTAAGATGACTGCAGCGCTGTGCCTCGAGGGATCATCATTAGGTTTGAGATCAGGACTCCAGGCGATCGCACAGAAAGGTGAGTCATCCATGCAATTTCGAGCCTTTGCTGACGACTTCCTCTTTTTTGTTTTTAGGTTGTTGACGACGAGAGAGAGCGGGAGAGAGAGAGACTCAACACATGGAAATATTGCAAGATATGTTTGCGTCAGAACTATAATCACATCTTATAAATTAAATAACATAGACATGGGCAGAGCTCGAATATGCGCTTTTCGGATTTGCGCTCCGATGCTCTAGCCAACTGAGCTACGGTGACCGGATGCCAATCGATTGCCTTCGAGTAATTACGAATTCTGATGCGAAGTGCGACCGATCCCACAGGAGAGAAAGACCCGCTTGCGCTTTTTCGTTTCTAGTCCACTAACTCCCATCTAGTATCCATGTGAGTGATTTCGCATTTTTCGACCCACAGTTCGGCCATACTGAAATATTCGCGACATCGCGAATCATTATATCATTCGTCCTTTTGCGTCTTCTACATATTACTGGCTTCGGCCATGCCGTTCGTCCTTCCTCTTTGTCTCGATAGGTTCTGCTTGCATATTACTTCTTTTAACGTTGTCTTCCTCCCTTTTATTTAGCATTGTTATAATGGAGCCCATAACGATAATCTCATTTTTAATCCCTGACGTTGCAATTACACATTTTCTCAAAGTCAAAATATATGAGGTATCGACGCACTATGGGCTAAACGGCACTTTTTGTGTTTAAAACCTAATATCTCGGAAAAAACCGAAGATATTAACGTAAATTTTTTTTTAAATTGAAGCTGAGACTATGTAGATTACTGGAAAATTAACCAGAATGGCTGAAATGAAAATAAACACTATGTAACATAACCTCAAAGTTGCATTTTTTTCTGAAAAATTGAATAGGCTCACACCAACAAAAAACTTGGTCTTTATTTTAAATGTCATATATGCTATCCGATGAACTTTAACCTGCTGATCACGAATCCGAGGTCAGAATTGCCCACCCTACAGTTTTCAGAAAAATGAAGAATTTCCGTGCCTAGTATAAGCCTTTTTAACTCTTTGAGTTACAAAAGACGAGCTTAAATTAATTTTTACTATAACATACTAACTGAAGGGTTTTGGGGTCGCTGATCACGAATCTGAAGTCAGATTTTGAAAATTCAAAATGGCGGATCCAATATGGCGGACCAAAATTTTTATATTTGATCGAATTTGGACTAAAAATTGAATACATGGGTTTTTGGAGTCGCTAATTACGAATCTGAAGTCAGATTTTGAAAATTCAAAATGGCGGATCCAATATGGCGGACCAAAATTTAATATTTGACCGAATTTCGACTCAAAGCCGTATACATGGGTTTTCGGGGCCGCTGATCACGAATCTGAAGTCAGATTTTGAAAATTCAAAATGGCGGATCCAATATGGCGGATCCAATATGGCGGACCGAAAATTTAATATTTGACCGAATTTCGACTCAAAACTGTATACATGGGTTTTTGGGGTCGCTGATCACGAATCTGAAGTCAGATTTTGAAAATTCAAAATGGCGGATCCAATATGGCGCACTATGGGCTAAACGGCACTTTTTGTGTTTAAAACCTAATATCTCCGAAAAAAACGAAGAATTTTGTGTTTATTTTCATTTCAGCCATTCTGGTTAATTTTCCAGTAATCTACATAGTCTCAGCTTCAATTTAAAAAAAAATTTACGTTAATATCTTCGGTTTTTTCCGAGATATTAGGTTTTAAACACAAAAAGTGCCGTTTAGCCCATAGTGCGACGCAATTCGACCACCCCATATCATACCTGTCGCAATTACCGATAAAAATCCGCGATTACGGGACTCGCTCGAAGAAGTTACGCGGCTGACAATTGATTTACATTATTTTCAAATTTATGTAATATAATTTTTTTTTTCTTTTTTCATTTTTCGACTAAATGTGGTAAATTACAAGGTAAGGGACCTTCCCTTTTAAAGTCCCGTTTGAATTTGTTGTTTCAGACATCTGAGATTATTTGTGGGCAATGGGACCAGCATATTTTTTAGCTGCCGACTTCAGCGCCCTCTATACAAATTTCTAAATACAAAAATTAAATAAAAAAAATTGTTTATACAAGGATCAAACTTATTGTAAAAACAAGTTAGCTGTAATATCGAATAAAGGGATTAAGAAAACAAATCATGAAAAAGTGTAATTTTTTTGCTCTCTAGACGGTAGTAGTGCTTTAAGAACCGCTTAGTAAATAATAACAATAGCACTCCAACAAAACAACTATTGTGATACAGTACATATGTTAGCTGTAAAAACAGTCTGAAGAATTAAGTGAATTGGTTCTATTGCCAATAAATTTGTCGTTGCTTACGGCAATAAATTATCTAATGGTGTCAGGATGAGATTAAAAATTGCGTTTGTGTCGGTGTATGAAAAAGTAATAAATCACATTTTTTGCTACCATTAGTGCTAATAACTTTTAAATGAAAGAGCGTTTAGAAAGGAAAAAATACTTTTAAACTTCCTAGCTGAAAGTGTCCAAATTGCAAACTTTCAACGCATCCACGACACGAGGGGAATTGAAAACATGGGTCCTATGGAAAAATCAATAAATCTTGGGAGCATGTCGACTGAGAAGATTATAATTTATTATATGATACTATCTCTGAAGGTTTTTTTTTTTTTTTTTCACCGTGTGCTCCCTTTGCCAAAAAAGCATAAATTCACAATTTTCCATTCCTGCCAACACTTGTAGAGACGGAATAAATGTGGAAGTTCCTTCAGTGCAAATGTAGAAACGATGCGTTAGGCTATCAGAAAGGGTATTATCTTTGAAGGAGAAATTATGGTTGCGAGATTGTTGCTGTTGTTGGAAATTTAGCCCCGTCGAGGACAAAAAGGTGAAAGTGCCTATTCAAGGCCTGTTGGATCATCAATTTGAAAGGGCATGGATAAATGCTTTTTCCTTTTATATTGGAGTTGCAGGTGTCCAATAGAGAAGGAAAACTATCGACAGTGACCGATAGTTTTTAGAAAACTATCGATAGACCATCGATAGTACACTTCACTCTTCAATACTCATTAATTTTTTTATTTCGCATTTCGTCTGCTTAATTTCTATTACATTGGTGCATAAGTTCTTGGACACTTGGATTTCATTAAAAATTTTCTAGGTTTTAATTCGGTTACACGCTAGAATAATCTATCATTCTACAGAATGTTCTAGGAGATTTACGCCAAGGGGTATAAAAGGGCGCGCGAGTTCCGAGTTGTTCAGTTTAGTTCAAAATGGAACCGCGTCAACTACGAGCGATCATGCTTTACGAGCATAATCTAAGAACGAGTGCAAGGCAAACGGCCGAGAAAATTAACACTGCGTTTGGACAAGGCACTATTGCTCGTTCCACAGTGAGTTATTGGTTTAAGTCTTTCGATAAGGGGGATACGAGTTGTGAAGACAAACCTCGCTCCGGTCGGCCAGTTGTCTTCGACGAAGAACTTCTATACTCACATTTGGAAAGACATCCGGATGCGACTACCAGGGACTTGGAGAAGGAACTTGGGTACGACCATTCCACTATAATTCGGCACCTGCATGCAATGGACTACCACAAAATAATGAGTCGGTGGACACCCCACGCTCTGACAGACAGCGAGCGCGCAGCACGCGTGACCATCTGCGAAAGTCTCCTCCTGCAACCACACAGACAAGACTTTCTCAGGTCCATTGTCACTGTCGACGAATCCTGGGTTCACTACAACAACAAAACGCGGCAGGCCTATTGGGTTCCACGCGGAGAAAGGGTGCCAACTGAACCAAAGCCAGATCGTCATGGATAAAAGATAATGCTATCACTAGAAAATGTTGATTAATGTATTATAGAATCTTCAATGCTTCATCTGAGAATAAAATTTACTGTATGCCAGTAATGTATTTGTGAGAATCAGTAGCTTAAGGCTACTTTTAATTTCATGATTTTCGAAACGTACTTTGGAATTCCTGAAATAATCTTTATATGCATTTAAATATTGTATAGCATTCCAATTGCTTTTTCATTGAATTAAAAAACTTTGCCACAAAAACTTGGAATGATAATCAATTAAACTAGGAAATATTTCAAACGCAGTTTGATATTATGATGAAATCTGCAGTTTCAAAATAAACTATTAGAAAAATTGAAAAAATCAATTTTCATATTTACGTTTCACAAATTATGCATTTCAATAACTTATAGTAATTTACAGGTAAATTAGAATAACTTTAACTCGCCAGAATCAAATACGAATATAAACGTATAATAATCAGTTTTTATATCTAGCTTTTCTCTCAAAAACTGAATGCATAAAAGGTACAACATGCACATCAAATCGTTCATTTAGCTTATGTATCACTTTTACCTGCAAAATATTTGAAGATCAAATGAGTTTTTAAAAATAATGATTTGCAAATATTATTTAACAATTTTATGGAACTTTTAGGAAACCCCAGAACAATCGCGACGTTCTCAGCTTACGAGTGATAGCTGTAGTCTGCAAATATATACAATATATCTAAAACGCCCCTCCCAAATTTCTAAGAAAAAATTTATTGGAAAATACACAAAACAATGGAAAACGGCTCTTACCAAAACCCCCGGGAATACATATAAACACAAGCCGCGAAGTCGAAAATGCACATGTAGTGATGTAGTCCGAGTTTCTTGCAGAAGTTATTTTGTGAATTAAATTTTTTTTTGCCATGGAAAATAAAAGGAAAGAAATTAGTGTAAGTGAACGAAAAATCATAATACAGTGAAACCTGGTTAAGTGGGACCTGGATAAGTGAGAAACCTCTATTATTGAGAGTTGCAATGAGGTCCCGGTTCTTTTTCATTAAATTACCTCTGTTAATGGGACTTTTTGAACCTGATTAAATGAGATTTGAATTCTAAGACTTTTTCGATGTTTACCTCTATAATTGAGACTCTGTAGCTCAATTACCTGTATAAGTGAGACAAATTAATCAGATTTGAACACGTTTTGACATTTTTGTTTATATACATTTCGCATCGTCTTTCCCGCATGCTTTGTTTGTCAGTACTATCTCAGGTTTTGACCTAAAACAAGGGAATAAAAGTGTACAAAATGTCCGAACGTAAATATAAAACGTTATCAGTATCTGAAAAATTAAAACTTCTATCAGATTATGATTGTGGAAAGTCGCGTAATGAACTGTGTAGGGAGAATAACATACCAAAGTCAACCCTGTGTAGAATTATTAAAAACAACGGGAAATTCGGTCTCAGTGTATTGATGGAAAAGGAAAACACAAACGAATACGAGCAGCAGAGTATCCTGAAGTTGAAAAGGTACGGAATAATAACATTCCAATAAGCGGACCAATGATTAAAGAGAAAGCTCAAGAATTTGCAAGTAAGCTTCATATTGATAATTTTTCTGGCAGTAATGGGTGGTTGGAGGGATTTAAGAAAAGAAACGATATCGCATTCAAAAAAGTTTGTGGCGAGAGCAATTCTGTGGACAATAACGAATGTAATGAGTGGATTAAAAACCTTCCAGCTTTATTACACGATTATTCCCCTGATGACGTATTCAACGCCGATGAAGCGGGCTTCTTCTACAAGTGTCTACCGGATAAAACATTTACGTTCAAAGGTCAGCCTTGCCATGGTGGTAAATTGAGTAAAGATCGGGTCACTGTACTTGTAAGTGCGAATATGTTTGGAACTAAAAAACTGCCACTTCTTTTAATTGGAAAATCTAAGAGCCCAAGATGCTTCAAGGGTATTAAAATGTTGCCTGTTAATTATCAAAACAATAAAAAGGCCTGGATGACTTCTGAATTATTTGCAGATTGGTTAAAAAAAGTGAACGCCGATATGAGGGCCCAAAAACGAAAAATCATTATGTTTGTCGACAACTGCACAGTTCACAACAATATGCCCAAATTAGACTATGTTACATTATTGTACTTACCCGCCAATACCACAAGTAAATTGCAGCCCATGGATCAGGGTATTATCAACAACTTTAAGGTTTACTACAGGAAGGAAGTTGTTCAGTATGTTCTTAAATCTATAGAAGAGGATAAAAGCCCAGAAATCAACATCCTCCAGGCCATGAGATTTGCAAGAAAAGCTTGGTTGTCTGTTAGCAAAACCTCAATTAGTAAATTGCTTCAAAAAAGCTGGATTCAAAGTGACGATGTATCTGAACCTGAGAGCCTACAAGAGGAGCTAGAGATCTGTGCAACGTTTCCAGAATGGGATAGTATATTTACCACATGTAGGAATGACTTAAATGAGCAGCAGGCGACTTTTCAGGATTTCGTTTCTATGGATGATAATGTACTCATTTCAGAGGAGCTCAATGATGATGACATAGTTGCTATGTATTCTTCTTTGCACACAGAAGAAGAAGAAGAAGACTGTGAAGAGACTCCAGTAAAAATTTCAAAGCGTGAGGCAATGGAATCTTTAGAAACTTTACACAAGTATTTCGAAATGTCAAATATTGATAATTCTAATATTTTTGATCAAATTTATTCTATCGAGAAACAGGTTTCAGCAACTAGCAATTAAGTACAAACAAACATAACCAATTATTTTAATTCATAAACTTTACCGTATTGTTTTTTTTTTTCGACGCAATACATTATGTATGTACATTCATACCTACGTTAAATTCATAACATCAAAAATACGCATTTTTATTAACATTTCCACCTTTAAAAATGGAATAACGGCACATTTCGACCTCTGTAAGCGGGGGCCTCTGTAAATGAGACAACTATAATTTTAAACCTGCTTAATTGGAAAACTGGATTATTGGAAACCCTCAATAATTGGTACATATGTATTGGTCCCTTGAGATCCCAATTAACTAGGTTTCACTGTAAAATTATGGAAAGATGGGAACAGCTACAGAGAAATAGCGAAAATAGTGGGAAGACAATATTCGTCAGTTCAAAGAGTCATAAACAATTTCAAATCGACAGGAGAAATCACCTCCAAGCCTCGTTCCGGCCGCCCATCAAAGTTGTCGTACAGGGGAAGACGACATATAGTGTCATTAGTAAAGAAAAATCCACGACTAACTGCTCCCCAAATAGCAACTGAAATCAAGGAATCAAGGTATAACAAAAATATTTGTCTTGATACTGCGAGAAAAATTCTCAAGAAGTATGGAAAAATTCTCAAGAAGTATGGACGGTCGGGTAGCTCGAAAGAAGCCGTTTATTTCACGGGTCAACCGGCAAAAACGCATGGCCTTCGCCAAGCAGCATATAAACAAGCCAATAGAGTCTTGGAGGAATGTAGTCTTCTCAGACGAAAGCAAATTCTGCATTTTCGGAATAAAAGGGCGCAAAATGCTATGGAGAAAATCAGGAACAGCACTCCAAAAAGAAAACTTGCTGCCCACTGTAAATCATGGTGGTGGTGGAGTAATGGTGTGGGGGTATATGGCGAGTAATGGCGTTGGGAAGGTGGGATTTATTCAATCGACAATGAATAAATTTCAATACCTCGACATTTTAAAAAATAATTTGAAAGAAATTGCCAGAAACCTCGGCTTAGGTACGGATTATTGCTTCCAACATGATAATGATCCGAAGCACACAGCCGAGATTGTAAAGCTTTGGTTACTCTACAATGTCCCGAAACAGCTACATACACCCCCACAATCACCAGACCTTAATCCCATCGAACATTTATGGGATTCACTAGAAAGGAGGGTTCGTCAACACTCAATTACAAGTGAAGAAATGTTGAAAGCTGTACTCAAAGAGGAATGGGAGAAGACAAGTACTGAGGAGACAACGAAGCTTGTCAATTCAATGCCAAAAATACTCCAAGAGGTCCTGAAGAAACAAGGATACCCAACCAGTTACTAATGAACTTCGAATTTTTTTATTATCTTATATTTTATCACTTTTGTTACAAGTGAACGCAGACTTTTTCTGTCCCATTTTTGTGTGTTTTTTGGGAAAAGTGCCGTTATCTAAAAAACTGTGAAAGCGAAATAAACGATTTTGTATGTGTCTAATATTTAAGAAATATGTAATAAATAGATGAATTAAAATCTGGAAAATATTTGTTCGTTTTTGATTTTTTGACGTTACTATCCGATCGACAGCGGGTGAACGCAGACTTTTTCTAGTAAGTGTATATTTTTGCTCAATTTTGCAGTTCTACAAAGTTATTCTTCTGAGCAATTATAATATTTTCCTGATTCATTTGGCGCCCTAAGTAGACCGGCGCCTTCGGGCGTAGTAATAAATACCCTACCTAGGCTAATTATATACAGTTAATTTGCTTTATTTCGATGGAGAAAATCCAGAAAATTCATTAGAAGTAATGCAGTTTCTTCAAGTATAAATCTTAGTATTTCAGACTGATCTGCCACAATCCAATAAATTCAGAAATACGAGATTCCGCCAAACTGGGCTACATTCAAAGAGAAATGAGCACTTTGCCTTAATGTGAAGCAAATTCATAGAAAGGATTCAAGTGGCCATATTTTGTTTAAACTTTCGACCCTTCCACGCAAGGCCAGCTTTCAATGACTTCCTGGGAAAGAGCGTGCTGCAGGAATTTGTTACAAATTTAAATATTTTTTTCAATCGCGCTCAGTTTTAACCAAATGGCCCATCTGTTTACATAAATTAACATTATAGAGAAACAAAACATAAAAAATATGTACAGGGAAACGACCACAAAGTTTTCCCATGAGACGACCTTTATGAGTTTTGTAAAACAGTAATAACCTTTGGAGGAGACTAAGTACGTTTCTTCATTTCAATTTTTATCTCTATTCGTTTCAGCTTCTGTGATCCTTTTCTTTTAAAGAAATCTCATGAATGTATGTTTGAGAATCGTCGGAATGAAAAATTGCTAAAGCCAAGAGAAGAATGGCACAAGATTAGATGGCTCGATGTGCCGTAAGCAACCAAACCAAAGTGAGTAAAAAAAAATTTACGAGGAGCTAGCTAAAGTTGGGTACCAGAAAATATGGAAATTTTGTGGAAAAAGGTTTAGAAATAGTTAATGCGAGGCCTGGGAAGCATTCGTAAAAATTGTTCTGATGCTCGCAGACGAATTCACAGAGAAGCTGTGTGGGTTTTGCAAAAGATTAGAGTACGTAGAGAATTTAATATTGGCACGAATTATATTTTTTGCGCATTGTATGTAAGCCACCGCTCTGAAATGTTTAGGCAGTATCGTGTTACGGACCAAATATTGGTAATTCTATAAATACATACAGTATCTCACACTGAGTCGGACATTAGCACAATGAGTGGTTGAATTAAATATTTATCAGAAATAAATAAACAATAACAAACATAAATTTATTTTTTCAAAAAGACAAAAACAGTCTCTATAGCTAACATTAAATAGCAAAATGAAAGAAAATAACCACACACATACTTCCATAAAACGAAATCACACTTTTGGTTTTTGTTTGTTTTTTACAGGGTTCGGAGAGCGAAAAGAATTATGCTCGCTCCCGAGCTAAATTAGCTTGCGCGAGCCAAATTTTCAAATCGCAAGCGATTCAAATTTTTTCGGGTCGTGATCAAAACCGGTTTAACTCCGAGGATCCGGAGTCAAATAAAACGAGATGATATGTTGAATGTTGGAGAAAATTTATTTGAATTAATTATTCCTACATCCTAATATGTAATTTTTTCCTTATTCTAAATAAATTTGATTTAATAAATGAGTGTTAGGTTGAACTAATAATATATTGTTTATTGTCTCTTTTCCTAATTTCGACCGTTGTTTCGTGATAATTGTTGAGAGTGCACTGATGCACGCTCAACAGACACTTGCGTCGATGGGACTGCTAACGCAGTCTGAACTAGTTTTCCCAACTCCTGGTCTTGGTTGTGAAGTTTCCGCCAATAGTCCAAAATATTTGACACTTTTTGTTATTACTTGTTTTACTCAGCCATTTCCTCACTCTTTTCCGAACGTTGTGAATCCCTTTACAAAGACTACCTGACTTCTATGCAATCCAAACTTATTTCCGATCCTAAGCAATTCTATAAGTTCATTAATGTTAAGCGCAAATCTAACGGCAACCCCTCTATCCTTAAACTCGGCGACTCATCCTCGTCCAACCCTACAGAAATTGCTGATTTGTTTGCCGAATTTTTTAGTCAATCCTTCTGCGATCTTGTCTCCGACCCTGACCTTAACTACTTCTCCGCCCTAGAAAACTATGCTCAAACCTCCTTCGTCTCCATAAACATTGACCCTTCTCTAGTTGCTTCTAAGATCAGTGCCCTCGTCGACGATACTGACCCCGGTCCTGACGGCATTCCTGCTATTCTCCTCAAGAAATGCTTTGCCCATCTAATTCAACCTCTTACCCACCTCTTCCAACTTTCCCTTTCTGAGGGTACTTTTCCTGATCACTGGAAGGACTCTTATATTACCCCTATCCATAAAAAGGGTTGTAAAAGCGATATTTCAAATTACCGTCCGATCGCTAAACCTTCATGCATCCCTAAACTCTTCGAAAGCCTCATCTATGACTCCTTGTCGTTCCACTGCAAGTCCATCCTATCTCCATCTCAACACGGATTTATCAAAGGTAGATCTACTACGACCAACTTATCTACCTTTGTGTCTCGCACCCTTCTTTCTGTCGAGAACGGGAACGAAGTTGACGTCGTAGCTACTGATTTTAGCAAAGCCTTCGAGAAAATCTCTCACAAAATCATCATTCTAAAATTAAACTATATTGGCCTCCCTCCCCGACTCATTTCTTGGATCAGTTCCTACCTCGATAATCGCCACTATAGCGTCCGTTTCGCTTCTTCGATTTCCAAACCCTTCTTATCCCGTTCCGGTGTCCCCCAGGGCAGTCATCTCGGCCCTTTACTTTTCATATTGTCCATCAACGATGTCGTGAACGTTATCAATCACTCTGACATCCTAATCTATGATGACGATATGAAAATCTTCAAACAAATTTCCGACACATCCGATTCATCGCTACTCCAAAACGACCTAGACAATTTTCGTACCTGGTGCTCAAAAAACTTTCTCGATCTAAACATATCCAAATGCCAAGCGATTACCTTCTCCCATAAGCGCACCTCTACTCCTCCCAGATCCTACACCCTCTCTGGAGAACCCATCCCATCTGTTACCTCCCTCTGTGATCTTGGTGTCATATGCGATAGTGAACTCAACTTCCGTTCCCACATAGATCACGCTATTAGCAGGGCCAATTCTACTCTTGGCTTTGTCAAACGATGGTCTAAGGAGTTCTCCGACCCTTACGTTACCAAATCGCTCTTCATTTTCTTCGTCAGACCACTCCTTGAGTATGCCTGTCAGGTTTGGTCTCCCTCGTAATCCTCGACCATTAACAGAATTGAATCAGTCCAGCGTAGATTCATTCGTTTTGCCCTGCGCAACCTCCCGTGGACAGATCACCTCAACCTCCCTCCGTATGAAGACCGCCTAAAACTAATCGACCTTCAACCTCTCTCCTTCCGTCGTGATATCGCTGATATCGTCTTCGTCCACCAAGTCCTAGCTGGTCTCACCGATTGCCCCGACCTCCTACATAGCATATCCCTCAACACTAACCCCCGCAATGTTAGATCTTTTCCCACCTTTCGTCTTGCGACCCACCGTACCAATTATGGCCACTTCGAACCCTTCACTAGAATGCTACGGAAGGTCAACAACTCTACTGCCTTCGATTTCCACCTCGACAAATCCTCCCTTAAGCGCGCCCTATCCCAGCCTGATCCACGCACCCTTTGACTAATCAATTTAGGTTAATCTTATTCTAGTCGTAGTTTAAGTAAATTTCTGTAGCTTGTATTAAGCGAATAAATAAATAAATTATGTTGTTAGCCGCTTATGCCACTGTAACACTAATGTTTTTAGAACTTAAATTTACTTTAAAGTGTTCCTCATACGGGCTTATTATTTCTTTAAATTAATAATTATGGTCGAAAATACGAAATGGAATATTTACTATACCTACATACAATTCCAATACAGCACTTTAAAAATTTATTCTTGTCCATTTTTAAATTAATTTGGCTACGGGGTTTTTTTACTACCGAATTTACTTGAGGCTCGTTATCACTATCACTTTCGTCGACATTTTTATTGTGTACCACCTTATAATGTCTTTTAATGTTACATGTCCTATTTCCTTTTAATTGTTTTTCACATACTAAACACACCGAAATATCATTATTTTCATCGTATCGCACATATTTCTTAGAGTCAAAATCTGTACGTCGACCCATTTTCTTGGAAAATGGCACTTCAAAATCAATTGCCAGGTAACAAACTCGAACACAGTACAAAAATAAAAACAATCTTCACAACACTAGGAGTTGAAAAGGATTGAATCTTTTCGGCTCTAAATCACTCCCGGAGCCAAAAATACAGAGAGCAAAATTTCTGGCTCGCTCTCAAGAGCGATTAAAACTGAAAATGGAAAGTTAGCTATCGCTCCGAAGCGAGTCAAGTGTATAAAGATCGGAGTTAAATTTTTGGCTCCCGATTCGAAACCGGTTTAGCTCTGAGACGGAGTCAAAAAATGCGAGTGAGCTAAATTTTTTTCGATCGGGAGCAAAAAAATTCCGGATCCTGGTTTTTTACGTATAATAAGTACGAGTACAGATTTTAAGTATGTATCTACAGGTAACCCTCCTATAACATGGTATAGTTTCCTTGAAAATGTGTTGCGTAAACTGTGTTATATGAGAATAGTAACCGGTCAAAAATAGAAGGATGCGATCTGAAATTGCTTTAAAATCAAAAATTTTCTTTTAATTCAAAAGTGTTTAAAAAATATAAATATATATGTAAAATAATAAAAGAAAGTAAATAAAAAATCTCTCTTCTCATTTAATTAAAACATATTTTAATGTATTTTTTCCTCGTCGGTGCTCAGCAAAATGAGGTGAAAGCGTGTTTTTTTATCCAACAATATCATCACTTTCGGGACCCATTTCTTCACTACGATTTTTTCTATCTTTTTCTATCTTTAATAAATCTGTTAATTTAGTATGTTTGCTGGTCCTTAGAAGGTCGTTTAAATCTCATTGCATTAAACTGTATTATCATGCTAGCATTAAACCCTGTTGTAGGTTAGTGTTATACGAGGGTATTCGCATTTTTCTTATCGTGTAAGAGCGAAACCATATTGTTGGAGGTGTGGGCACTAAAGGCACAGTGAAAGTCAATATACGAATTCTACCTTTTATTTAATCTACCGAACTACTACTACTAACAAGGTATGATCTCTTTATGAACTGAAATGTTTCAAATTTATATTTGGATGATTACGAGGTATAACTAAGGATTGAAAACAAAAAATAATCTAAAAATGACTTATTTATGTCTTAATCTTGTCTTTTAGGGGAAAAACGTGAAAATGTGGTCTCTTTGTGAATTTTAAAAACTGCCTGGATGACGTCAGGGTAGGAAATGACTTAAAAAAATTCAGACTTAAAGAAGAGGTAAAAATATCGAAAAATGCTGGAAAAACGGTTTTCCGATATTTTGATCCTGTTGCACCACATCTTAAAATCTGAAAAAATTCATGGATATAGCTTGACATCCAGAAAATAATATATTTTTTTCGGCGTTAAGTACTATTGTTTTATTAATTTTATTTTAAATTCAATTTTAAAAATTTCGAACGCGTATAAAAATTTGAATTTCCTGCCAAACAATTTCCAAAAAAATATCTATTGTAACTGACAGAAAACTTTACAATTTGAGAGAAAAAAGAAGTTTGTACGTCCACAAGAAGCTCAAGTTTCTACGTCCACAAGCGCTCTTCATACCTGTCCAATGTCCATCCTTTCATTGATTGCTTTAGGTAACACTTTTATAAGTTTCCAGTAATTCGAAATCGATCAGCTGATCTTGTGGAGTTCGATCTGACAAAAGTAAGAGAGTTACTAGATGCAGTATTAGAAATAGTTTGACTCTTATCCTGCAATTTCGTGAAGTTAGAACCCCAGCTGCTGCTGTTGTGTTAGCTACTTAGCCAATGCTCTCGTCCTCACAGGAGTGTTTTTGTAATTGCAGTTAGAATGCTTAAAACTCGAGCCAGACTTTAAAGATTTTTACTCATGATGAAAATGTAGATAATAATTAAAAAAATTATTCCAAAGTTATATTGACTTTCCAGTTAGGCTTTCCAATAAAGAGGAGTGGCATGAAGGTGAAGTAATAAAATCTATTGATATAGCAATTTATACAGATGGCTCGAAATCCGAGATGTTAGGGCTGGCATTTTTTCTGATGGAATTAACGTTAGAGAATCTTTATACCTCCTTGATCGAGACAGTGTTTTCCAAGTGGAAGTGTTGACGACTATGGAAACTTGTAATGTTCTAGAATATGCAAATTCTGAGCAAAATATAGCTATTCTGACGGACTCTCAGGCTGCTATCAAAGCTCTTGATTCCGCTACAACCTCTTCGAAACTAGTCGATCAGTGTCTGTAGTATCTGACCACTGCAGGTAATTCAAGAATACATATTAGGAAGCCAGATGCTCACCAAGTGGCAATCAGGTTTTCGACCAAAACATAGCTGCGAAAGTGCCCTACTGAAAGTGACAAGTGATATTCGCTCGTCACTGGATAGGAAAGAAGTCACCATCCTAACGCTTCTTGACTTTTCAAAAGCCTTCGACACTGTCAGACATTCCTTACTGCTAAACAAATTAGCCTCTCGCTTTGGCTTTTCAATGGCTGCGGCCCGTCTGGTACAACATTTTCTTAGCAATAGATCCCAAAGGGTTACTTTAGGTGATGGCAGTACCTCTGAACTACTGCCATTATCCTCTGGTGTCCCTCAGGGCTCCATACTTGGTCCTCTACTTTTCAGTCTGTATATTAATGATCTCCTTGAAGTCTTACAGCATTTCAGCTGTCACATTTATGCCGATGATGTGCAAATTTACTTAAACAGTCCCAAGGACCTCATCAAAGACTGCGTTTCGTGCATAAATAGTGGACCTGGAGAGGATATACAGCTGGTCAGTTGATAACAGACTCAAATTAAATGCGGTGAAATCGCAGTGCATTGCTTTCTGCAGAGGATTAGCTCTGCATTACCTCCAGTTATGATGAGAAATGTGGTCATTCCTTACGAGTTGAAGGTGCGTAACCTGAGAGTTATACTAAACACCGAAGTGAAGTGCTGCGATCATGTCAACCGCCAAGTAGCAATTGTTTATGCTACTCTCCGCCGTCTCTGGCTTTCTGCCAGCATTTTCCCCCAATGTCTGCGTCGACATTTGATCAAATCGCTTGTAATGCCTCATTTTACAAACGGCTGCTTTGTGTTCGCCAGATTAGACTCTTGCTGCTTAAGAAAATTAAATCTGGCGTTTAATGACTGCATCCGATTCATTTACGCACTGCGAAGATTCGATCATGTATCCCATCTAACATCTTCCTTGTTCGGATGTACGCTGGAGAAATACCTTAAACGTAGAGCCATGTTGTTCTTTTACAATCTGGTTACATCTGCGCAACCGCCATACCTGAGCCGCATGATAGAGCCTTTAAATTCGCTGAGAGGTCGCAAGTTTCGGATCCCTAACTACAGGACATTTGTAATGGAAGGCTCTTACGTCGTCCAGGCAGTTCGCCTTACACTTCCAAATGAAGTTCAGACGGCGGGCTCCTTCGGCGCATTCCGGAGGCGACTGGAACGGGTTGAATTATAAACTTTGTGAAAAATGTTTTTCTCAGTTTCTGACCTGCGGCTGCGAGCACTGACTTACTCTTCTTTACTTTTATGTTTATATTCTTTATTTTTTTCATTTTTGATTAGTATTTTATTTTATTTTTATTTTTTTGGTTTTATTTTATTTTTGAATTATTGTTATCATTAGTACTTTTTAACCTAAGTAAAGGAACTGTTAAGAAATTGTTATCTTGTAGTATCCTAAAACCAATAAATGAATGAATGAAAGAATGAATAAATTGCCAGTGTATCACTTTGCTCTGGGTTCCCAGACACAGGAACATAAAGGGAAATGAGCAAGCTGATAGACAGCATTCTAAAATCTGAATGTTAATTTACACTGATCTTAGGACCAATTTTATATTTTTTGCTTTGTAAAAGTTTATCACAAACGTAAAAAAACACATTTTTGGTGTAATTAAGCGAACAAATTTTAAATTACACAATTTTAAAGCGTTGGATGTAATACTCACTCAACTTTGTAAATGTTGTGTGATTTTACACCAAATTGGTGTAAACGTTCACATGACTATGTAAAATTATATCAAACTAACGTCAATCTACGACCTAAATTCTGTCATTGAAACAAAATAAATGCACATTCACTTTGTGAAGGTATTCCTTAACACTTTCACAACCGCACGGTTTACAAAAACTGTCTTCTCTGTCGCCGGAACTTTTTGAAAAGTTGTTCATTAAAATGTACAAATATAAAATATAAAATTTATTACAACATAATAAACTTAGCTTAAATATTATGTATCGAGGTTATTGAAAAAAAAAACATTAAAATATATTGTAGTTTAATTATAATATATTTTTTTATTAACATTTTCACTTGTCTCTTCTAAATAACAATTGTTGAAATCGTCAGGAACATCAGAGAGCACATCAGTATAATTATCTTCTAAAGTGTTATCTCCTTCGTAATCCATTATAAGGGAATATTTTCACAACGTTACGAATAATAAACGGATTTCAAATGTCACCACGTTGTTGGTGTCACCGGCAAATAACGACCAGCTTACCAATGGCACCACGTTGGTGTCACTGAACGTGAAAGTGTTATAGTGTCACTGAACGTGAAAGTGTTAAGATGTGCTGTCGAAAATATTAGGTAAAATAACTAGATTTAGACTTTAAAAAATGAAATATGTTATGTAATCACTTATACTACTAAAATGGAAAATGGCGAGAAAGACGTTTTTGTTATATAATTTGTATGTATCATAAGTTTATAGATTACTTAACAAACAATAACTTATTGCGAATTTATTAGTAAAATAACTTTATTTCTACTTTTTCCTTCATTTTATCCCATTCATTAGGGATAATTGTCCCCTTAACTTTATGTTAAAAGTACTATATTCACAGGTGTATTTAATTCCAAAAATTTACATCTGCTATGTGTAAATGTACCTATTTTAAAGAAGTAAATAATACACATTTATTATGAAAACTTTATATCTTATATGTGTTATTTTCCGCATATGTGTGTAATACTTTTACATACAAAAAGTTTATGTACAAATGTCCAGCTCTTGTCGTAGCGCAGTTCCTGAACTCCACAGGCTGGCTCTGATTTCGGCTTATCTCAGGGACACCAAATCTTTTTTTTTTTTTTTTTTTTTTTTTTAAGACCATCAGCTTAGTCAAAGCTTTGTAAAATAACAGAATTAATCTGTAGCTTATGACTGATTATTCATCATTTGGTCCGATTTTAGTAGACATGCAACCACAACCACCAAACAGACTTTTCTTCAGTGCATACTTACTGACACGAACATCAAACAAATCAGCATTCTTATTCACATTTAACTTCATCCGGTTAATAGGCTGGAAAAAGCTATAGTTATTCTTACATAAACTAGTTTGCAGAAGTGAAACCACCCTAAGATTACGCTCGTTCAATCTGAAAGTGAATTCGCTTTTAAGGGAGGCTGAATCAATATTACCAATTAATAATTGGTGAACAAAAACAATGTCTGCGATCTCCCGACGCTTGAGCAGAGAGTGCATATTGAGGAGCCTCAATCATTATAAGGAGGGAGAAGAACTGGATTGCTCCAGGGTAAATCCTTAAGAGCGAATCTGACACATTTTCTTTGCACAGATTCGACGCAGTCAATATGGACTTGATAATAAAGCGACCAAACTTGACTTGCGTATTCGAGAATTGGCCTAACAAAAGAAAAGTAAAGCTGTTTTAAAACAGTTCTATTGGAAAATTCACGGGACCATCTTTTGATGAATCCCAGCATAGAGCTGGCTTTAGTCACCGTACAGTTGATATGCTCAACGAAGTCTGATTTGCAATCCAGAATAACTCCCAAGTCACGGACAGATTGAACACGTCGTAAAGCATGATTCGATAAGGTATAATCAAAACGCAGGGGATTACGACCTCTACAAAAAGTCTAGATTTCGCACTTACCAATATTTAATTCTAAATTATTGTGTGTACACCACAAATGGAATATATGTATTTGGGTCATTTTGAACCGCGTGCCAGTCGCTAATATTTCTTGTTCGAAAGAATATTTTCATGTCGTCTGCGTAGATTAAGATTTTACAGGTTTGAAGGAGTTGTGAGATGTCATCAATAGATAAAATAAAAAGAAGTGGACCTAAATGACTACCCTGTGGGACTCCTGACGTAGCTGATATCTTGTTCGAGGTGGAGCGACGAAAAGAAACTTGATATGTCCTGTCGAGTAAATAAGAACGGATCCAGTTAATAAGCAGTGGCGGAAAGCCTAGACTTACTAATTTGAGGATTATTACAGAATGAGAAAGCTTATCGAAAGCCTTGCTGAAGTCCGTATAGATGCAATCTGTCTGCAAACCATTTCGAAAGCCTTCAGTAACAAAGGTAACAAGTTCAAGGAGACAGAAAACCGTGCTGGTTTGTTGAAATGAGGCGCTTGCAGACAGTTGAAAATTGAGAGTGAACAATTGATTCAAAAAGTGTTGGGATACACGAGAGTTTCGCAATAGGCCTGTAATTATATACCTCATTTTTGTTACCCTTTTTATGAACAGGAATGATGAAGGAGTTCTTCCAGAGCACAGGAAATTGTCCAGTCTCGAGAGACTTTTTAAAAATTAAAGTTAAAGGCATAACTAGTTCGTTAGAACAAGCCTTAAGAATAGCTGGCGGAATACCATCGGGTCCTGATGTAAAATCAAGAGGGAGCTCATTTATATGCTTGAGGACATCATCAGGTGTAATGCAGATGGATAAATTAATAGGAATAGGGTTTTTGTTTAAGTGATTAAAATTGTTAAGATCAGGTATAAATTCAGGGGAAAATGATTTTTCGAAAAAGGATGCAAACATATCGCATATTGTAGATGGAGTGTCACTTGAAACTCCTTCATATTGCATATTAGCAGGGTAGTCGTCCACTTTTCTTTTAGAGTTAATAAATTTATAAAATGCGCGCGGATTGTTGTAGAATTCAGTTGTCATTCGTTTCACGTAATCGTTATATAACTGAGTGGAATAATTCTGAAATTTATTATAACATTCAACAAATTCATCGTACGAAAAGTTATTCCTCTCCAAAAGATATGCCTTCCACAGCTTATTTTTCCTATTTCTAAGTCTCCGAAGATCGCTATTGAACCAGGGAGGTGATGAAGTAAGGGAACGCTGGCGTTCGTAAGGGACGCAAGATTCAAAAATGTTGAAGAGTAAGGCGTAGAACGTGGACAAGGCATTGTCAATGTTATCGTTGGATAAAAGTGTAGTGAAGTCAATGGAAGATATACTTCTGGAAAGTTCGTCCATATCCGCCTTCCTGAAACTATAAGCGTAGTCGCTAACGTTAATATGTTTAGTATTTTCAGGACTATGAAAATAATCGATTTGGAGAGGCGGATGATATTTGTCAAGAGTAGAAAGAAGAATTGGACTGTGATCAACAATTGTATTGTTGCAGTCAGTGGAAAATACAAGATCAAGCTGCCGACCCATATCATTCTGTATGGAACTAATCTGATTGAGACCGAAAGAGAAAACCGACCCCAAAAATGAAGACTCTTTAGAACTTAATTTATTAAAGGGATGGCAGCCATCGTCAGCAGAATTGGCTACCCATTGAACGTTGGGTATGTTGAAATCACCCAATAAAAGGAGATCGTCGTCTGGATTCATTAAGTTGTTAATGAATTCCAATCTTGAAATTAATATATCATACATACCAGTGGCGTGGGGTGAAATTTTTGAGAAGGTAAGCCGGTGCAAAAATCAGAAACTTAATAGCGAAAAAAAACTTACCAAATGAAGTCAGATATTACAAAATGTGTTCAACAGTGACTGCGTGTATTCTTGTCGAATTTAGTCGGCCACTTCTATCATACTTAAAGTCATTGGAAGTTAAATGCTATATGAATATTATGAATAAATATGGACATATATACAATGAACTTCAAGAATAATATCAGTGGCTTTGAAAAAAACCGTTATAGTCGCGTGTATCGTGCAATCAAACTAAAGCGGTTAACAAAAACTGTGAAAAGTTGATATGAAATATAATTAATCTTACTTATACTCAAAAACTAATCTACGATTTTTTTTATAAATTCGGCCAAAACATCATTGTAAAAATTCGACTGATTTCTAATTTGTAAAAGAAGGTGTTTTTCTATCGATAAGAGTGCTAAATTTGAGAGCCTTTCTTCGGTTTGAGAATTTCTTAAATAAGTATGTATGCTCTTAAGGGCTGAAAAAGATCTTTCCGCGGAAGCAACTGTAATGGGAAGAGTTAAAAATATACAACACAAGTTTAAAATTTGAGGAAAAGTATCTTTTAAAATGCCACATTTAATATGCGAGTAAAGCGCGAGAATATCAAATTGCCGTAAAGAAGAAGTGGTATATAAAACGTTCAATTCATTTTTTAAAGCAGAAAACTGGAAAATTCCCGGGAAAACTGTAATTAAAAATGATATCTTTTCGTTAGGACTTGATTGAGCAAAATAATCATATTTTGATTTATTAAGTAAATCTAAAAATTTTAGTTGACTAAAGGAACTATACCGAGTTTTAATCTGAGAAATGACGAGAAGCCGGATTCTATCGTGTTATCGAGAGGTAATAAAATAGCACCACACCACACTCATAAGTCACAATCCGTTGAGCACCAAGGCAAAAAGAGACACAAGTTAACAATTTTTTTTATTAAAATATAATAAACAAAACTACAACACCCCTCCGTTCCGAGAAGACGACTTCTGCCGTGTTCTTGTGAAATAAGGGAGCATTCACTCCTACAATTCACAGCCCCTTCAGTATCAAAGAGATTTAATAACCAAACACACCCCCAACCAACCCCACTCACCCGAGAAGCCGCTTTCTACCGTGTTATAGAGCACCACTACACTCACACCCGTTCATAGAGAAGACACGAATCAGCTGACATTCTAAGAAATAAACAACCACCCGCCGAAGTGACCCGAATTTCAACTTCTGCAAAACAAAAACAGCCGAGAAGCCGGTTTCTATCGTGTTATTTTCTTATAGGATTTGCCTTTAGTGAGCAAAGGATATCACACACGATTTCTTTGTTACTCGTGGAGAAAAGTGTGGGCTTGAGTAAGCCGTAAAATGACCGGCTTACAGAAGCAGCGAGCGAGCACTTCATACCCGATGCAACCCCTTGATAGAACCTGCTACGGTGCGAGGGAAGGTTCCATCGTAGTGCAACAACAGATTATGGTTGTTTTTGGTTGTAACACTTGTTTTGCCATGTTTTCTTTACGAGATGAATTTTGGGAGCGCTTTCCAGGAATTTTACAGGCATAGAACAAGTTTTAAATTTACGGGAATAGGATGAGTTCCCAAAAGGGAAGCCGGTAGGAATCGTGTTATATGGACCCCACGCCACTGATACATACTATATCCGTCCCTGTCAATGGTATTGATTAGATCAGGGGGAATATAACAACACATAATAAATAAAGAAGTTCTGGCTAATTTTACTTTGAGAGTAATTAGCTCAATGTCAGAAGAAGCAGATAGGTCGGGTGGTGAAATCAAGCTACAATTGAGGTGAGTTTTGCAAGCTGTCGTGGGTGTTTTGTGCGTGATAAGGCTGCGGCGAAGGTCTCTGAAGCGCACTGGGGGACGGTCGTGGGAATATTCAATGAAACCCCTCTTTATATAATAATACGACACACTTTATTAACAAAAGGGGTCCGGCGAACACCCCGGGCTCGCGACTTTTTAATCGAATTGGTTCGCGACTTAATAAAATTGATCGCGACTTAATAAAATTGATCGCGACTTAAGTGGAATTAGCGAACCCGACTCGAGGGTGGTTTAACTGCGACCTTTTAATCGAGGATGATTTAACTGCAACTGTCGTTCGGTGGTGCAACTGTACGTTCTCTTCGATAAAACGCGACTAGACTGTTTTAGACTCAAACTGCAACTGTCCCGTGGTCAGCCAGCGAGGGCTCAAAAGCTCTCAGTCGGCCGCCCACGGGACGCGCTGAGTGTGCAGATCTCACGCCGCCCGGTAGCGACGCTGCAAGCTCAGCGCATTTTTGCACGTACGACTCCGGCTAGACGAAACCGGAGCCGTCGCCCGCGTGGGAAGATAATGATAGCATATCTTCCTCCAGGGGTGGCGTTGCACAACGGTACCGACCGTTACATTTTGAATAATACTATTCGGTCTGTACCGTTACGCAACATTCCTTCCCCCTATGAAAACGAGAGTCATTTTTGGAAGAGAAATGACTCTCCGCTAAAAATCGGTTGCCGGGGGGTGTCGTCGGGGTGTTACAATTATGTATCTTAAACATACTAATAAAATTTTTCCTTAATTTCTAATTACAGCTTAAATTTCTTATTATTTGTTTATATGATTTTTTTTTTTTTTTTTTTTTTTTTTTTAAATGAAAATCATTGTTCTTCTTAAATACTAGTTAATTGCTACTTCTATTATTCTTGTGTATATATATATATTGTTTTTATTATTTTTCTTTTTGAAAGACTAAAGTTTTTTTTTTTTGATTAATTTATAACAAATTATATAAAGAAAATTGTTTTTTGTTTTTTGTTTTTTTTTTTTTTTGTGTAATATTTTTGCTAAGAGTGATTTATGATTGAGAGAATTTATTAGTTTTTTTTTTTTTGAAATTGTTGGTTATTATATCTTATTTTTAAAAAAAAAATATTTTCCCTTATTACTATCCTTTTTTCTTATTTTAGCACATTATGTATATATATAAAAAAAATATTAATTAAAATTTTCTTTTTTTTGTTATTATATGTATAATATAATACAATGGTTGTATGTCACTCTAACATACTTTTTGTTTTGCCAGTGATCGACGTTTGTCCGATTTGGGGTTCTATATATCTAGTTGCGGGGTGAAAATGCTTTACTTTAATTTAATTTACGGGATACCGGTAAAAATTTTAGGGGTGAGGGAAAAAATGCCTGCCACACAATTATAAGTGCGCATATGTTTAACGTTGAATATTATTGCCACCAAGTGAAATTCAATATATGCGATCGCACCGTGAAGGAAAAAGCGGAGTTTTATCAGCCGATAGACTAAATCGCCCCAACAATGTATCCACTTGTATATACTGTTCGGCCGATTACCCGAGCAAAAGAATAAAATGTATTTATTTACATCTTTTCGGCTACCTCCACTCAAGATGTTGCCGCCACTCATTTATGTCTAATCAGCACCTTTCTCCCCGGGCATCGACTCCTACGCTCGGTGTCGATTCCCTTATCGCGCGGTCCAGCTGCTAAATCAGCTTTTCCGATCGCGACATCTTTGGCTCGGTGGCCGGTGGCCCTTCATTCGAGATGTTTTTCTTAATGAGCATAGATCGTGGCACCCATCTGCCGAATTGTGTTGTCCAGCTAACCGGGTTGAACGTTACCCGGATCTGGAACGATTGGGACGGTCCGGTGCGACTTTACTGTCGCACTGAGACCGTTCCCGAAGGTGTACTCTGGACGGCTCACCTTACCCATCCAGGGTTTCACCTCGTTCCCTTCACTCTGCCAGCTGGTGCCTACCTGCGCCCTCTAGGTAAGTTTTACTTGTCTTTTCTTTTGCCTAATCTTGCTTTCATTTGGATTTTCCCCATCTACAGGCGGATCCTTTTCCCTGATCGGGAGTGTCCCCGATGCCAGCCCAGCGGTGCCCGCATCGGTGCTTTCTTGGTGGGAGGATCCCCACTTGCCAATGGGGGGCGACTTCGGGAGCCCCTCCGCCAGTGTCCTGGGAGATTTGGGCTCTTTTGACGGCGCGGGACTAGCGGCCATTCCCGAGGCCGTTCAGGTCGCATTGCCCGCCATAGACGGTCCCCCGCCCTACGCCGATGTCGCCGGGATTACCAACGAGCAGCGGCTTTTAGCTGATCAGGAGGCCACCGCGGGCGGCCGGGACCGCCGCCGACGGGTATACATTCCCGTCCCGATGGAGTTCCGTGTCCGTGGTCGCGCTAGGGGCGCCTACCGCTGGCTTCCCTAAGTGAAAGTAGCTCCCCATTTTTCTCTTTGTGCCCCAGTTTTTTTTTGTGTAATTTCCCCTTTGTTTACCTGCCCTAATTTGTAATTTAGCTCCCGTTTTCACCTTTCCTAATTTTATTCAATTTACTATTGGTGTACTTTAAAAAATTTTTCTTTAAAACCTTTTACTTTTTGTGTAATCGTGTCATTTCTACTTTTGATATTAATAATAAAAAAGTGAATTTTAACATCAAGTGAGAACGGTGTTTTACTGGGGTTTTATGGGGTTATTGGGCTGATTTTCTAAATTTGTTCTTTTGGATTTACTTTGGTTCGGCGTTGATTTTCTACAGGTGTCTTCATTTGTTGTCAAATTGTTGTGGTTTTGTTTATTGGTTTGTGTTGTTTTTCGCTCTCGGTTGTTTTTCACGCTTGCCTCGCCCCTTTACTCTTTCTCTTAAAATTTTTTTTTTGAGTTTTATTTTATTGTGCTTTCCTCCGTCTCCTCTTCCCGATGGGGGGGGAAGGTGAGAGGAAGAATTTGGCTACTTTTGTCTTCTTTTTTTTTTGTTGATTGTTTCTTCTTTTATTCCCGTTTTGGCAATGCAAAAGGGGAGAAGGGACCGTTGGTTTTTTTTTTTTTGTGTTTGTGTTTTTTTTTTTTTTTTTTTTTTTTGTTTTTAATTAAAAAAAATTTTTTTTTTTTTTTTTTTTTTTTTTTTAAACCAGTTGCAAGGTGCGAGGCAGCGTTTTTGGCGTGCGAGAGGTGCGCGGTAATGTTTGACTTTTATTAGATATTTCGGTCTTTAGATTGGGGTTTTCTTCGTGTTTCCCTGTTTTGTCGGCCAATTCCGTGCCCGTGTTTCCGCCCTCAGCGGAAACTTTGGTGCGCGGAGTTAATTTCTCAATGGCCGACCTCCCGTACTTAACTATTGTGATCACAATTAGCAGGGATAATAGGACGATTGTTATACTCAGGGACGTCACGGCTACCTCATGGGGGCGCTTGTGTATTGGGTGTCTCCCAATTTGTTCGAGTTCCCTTTCTATCTCTTCAAGCGATTTGGTTCCCTCTTGTATGGAGGTGTCCTGGTCCCCGGTGATCATTAGCTCCGTATGGGACTCATTCCCAGTGGGGTAAAGGTGTTTCATTTGAGGCATTCTGCCCAGGCGCAGATAGGTCTCATTTGTTCCGGGAAAATACGGCGGTTGGAAAATTTTCAAGGGGTGTATCTCCTCGGTCTCGTGATATATTATCCGGGAGCCGATGTGGAGAGCACAAGCCTCATTGATCGTCATCACCCCTTGTGCTGACAGCCTGGAGGTCAATAATCTGTCGGGGCACACGATTTGGACCACCGTGGACCCCACCAGCGAGTATAGCCATGTATTAGGTCTGGTGAGTTTAATGAGGACGTCCCTTGGCGGTGCCTGCACGCGCAGTTTGCACTGTGGGTTCTCCTCTAGGGGGTTGAAAAGAAGTTTGATAACGCAGTTGCGTGTAAACGCGGCTTTTATTAGAGGGGCCCGCAACTTACTCACGTAGGTGTTTTGGTCTAATTTTTCTGTGACCTTTACCAAATCGTCGTCATTTTCGGCCCCTAGTAGCAGGAACTCTTGTGTCTGCAGTCGACTGGCGACATATCGATGTTCAATTTCCGGGATAAGTGCATGAGTTTTATTGTTATGGATAGGGAAGCATCTTATCCTCTTTAGTTCCATTTTAGGGTGGTCGAAAATGGGTAACGTGATTTTAATAACCAGTTTGCTTCCCACTAAATGTGTTTGAACTTGGGAAGTCTGGTACAGAAGGGAGAGACAGTGAGTAGGTTGTGGGCAGGTCGAGTGTGACCTATGATAAATTTCCAACAGGGCTGATGGGGCCACGCACAGTGGATGAATATGGTTGCTTCTGCTTGAGGTGATCACATCGAGTAAGGCTTGTTGCCGAAATTCGATTTCCATCACCTGGAGCAGAAGGCTCATTACCACCTCCTGCTGGAGTAGCCCTCTTTGGTAGCTGTCGGTCTCGTTTTCTAAGCTAGCTAATTTATGCGTTAAAATTCTTTGTTTTTCGGCCAATGAGGAGAGTGGCCGTTGAATTTTCTCTAAGGTAGTTTTGACAATGCTTATTCTTTTCTTTTCGAGGTCAGCTAGGGCTTGTTTATCGGCCTCTAGCTGATCTAGGCGACTATAGATCTCACTATCATCTTCGCTGTCCATAGTGCCGAACAGGTAATGCATTGCCTTTCCTACCCCGTCGAACAGGGATCTTTTTTGCTTCGCTTTAGGCAGAGCTTGCCTTATAGCGTTATTTCTATACTTAATGTTTTCTATTAGTGAGTGTATATGTAAATATTGTGACTCACAGATATTGTTACTAGCGTTGCCCTGTTTTCCGCACAATTGGTGCACAAAAAATTCTGCTCTTTCTGCTATTCGTGTTTGATTGTCCAGCTCGCCCAGGTCGACTTCCGTGAAGATGCTCCACACTCTGTGGTAAACCAGAAGGGTGCCCATGTCCTCGAATAGGATTCCCGTGTTGTTAATGGGTATGATGGTAAACGGTTCCGCACCGTACCCTCTTCCGGCTAAACCCAGTATGGCGTAGATTCCCATTATCGTTAGCATTTTCTGCAATGGGTGAGGAATTGAATGACAAGGGCGTTACTTATTTTATAGAATAGTGGACAACCTCAAAGAGAGTTGCATGTAACAACCGTAATTCTGGTTGTGTATAGTATGTGGTGCTTGGTTACCATCACCTATTTATAACAAGTTAGGGTGATGGGTGAGCTTTGTTTCTTTTCTGTTTTGTTAAAATGGCCTAATAAGGACGTAGTTTGTTTAAGGGATTTATCGATTTATGTGTCGCGTTAAGACGACGTGCCTATCTGATTTGTATCACACGGATACTTCTGATTTAATTGGATTTCTTGAAGATCGGCCCATCCCTTGTAGTATGTGAAGGGAAAGACGGGCAGAAATCCGGGAAATGTATGTGGTCGTTACCACCGGCTAAGAGTACCATGACCGAAACTTCAGTGGCGAGAATTCTTAGTGGTCCTCAAATTAGGAATGGAGAATATTTGTAGGGGGGCCCACGTTCTCTCTTCCGTAGATGATTCCTGGATCCCTTTATCCAGTGTTGTTTTTTAGTTTGTGTAAATTCCCCTTTTTTCTATAATAAAGATGCGAGGACTTTGGAATAGAATCCAGAGGTTTTTTAGTGAGGGGTGTGTTATATTTCAAGTTGGGAATGGAAAACAATTTCCAAACTTGTCGTTGGCAAAACTTTAAACGTGCCAGATCGCCAAAAAAAAACAAGGATCCCCTATGATACGTGGGATCTGTGTTGCTCTGTCACTCGTATAAAAACAACCTTTGTTTGCGTTGCGGGAGAGTGACGACAGTGGATAGATAGTTTTCCGGGGAGGATCCCGGTTGTTTTTATTGTGTTTACCATGTATGGTATTTGATTGTTTGATCACTATCACCAATTTATTACAAGTAGGGCGAAGGGTGATCAATAAGATTTAGTGTTGTATATATAATTTTTTTTTGTTATATGTTGATTACAGCGCGGAGCCCTGTGGTTCCCTAACGCTGTTGATGCCTTTTCGGCTTTATAGAGTAATATCTATTTTATGGGTGGATATTTTTGCTTGAGTGCACTCAAGTATCAAGTATACAAGATAGTTCTTGATTACTATCACCAATTTATAACAAATAAGTTAGATGATGATAGGTGAGGTGAAATATGTTATGGGGGTTTTATATATATATTTCCAGCATAATCAGCCTTTTTCAATCGGTGTGATCTGCTGTTAATCGTAGTAAGGCTTGAGCCTGTTATTGTGTACAGTTACCGTACGTCCGCCCATGCGTATAGTAGTATTTACTGATGACGGGACGGCGGTTACCAGATAAGGTCCTACCCATATCTCCGAGAGCTTGTGCTTTCTGCTTTCGCTCTTTAGGAGAACCTTATCCCCTATGTGAAATGATAGAGGTTTAGCGTTTTTGTCATAATACTCCTTGGATTTTCGTTTGCTCGCAAGGAGGTTTTTTCGCGCTGTAGCGTATGATTTTTGGAGCCTGTAGCGGAGCATGTGATAATAGCTCTCGTGATTATATACAGGCTCGGGGTCCCGTTTTAAATTAGTTGGGACATCAGCAGTGAAGCCAAAGAGACAGTCCATAGGTGTGAACTTAGTTCCTTCGTGTACACTATTGTTGTACACAAAGGCGGCAGTTCTTAAAAATTGATCCCAGCTCTTGGGATTTTCATCCACAATTGTACGCAAGTACTCTATTAACGGTCTATGTGCACGCTCAAGTGCTCCGTTAGATTGGGGGTGGTAGGCTGACGTTTGTAGCTTCTTCACCCGTAAGAGTTTACATACCTGTTTGAATAGGTCACTCAGGAAGTTTGTTCCTTGATCTGTGACTATTCTTTTGGGAATGCGGTAGCGCGTGACGATTTCGTCGAAGAAAATTTGCGCTATGGTTATTGCTTCCGCATTCGGTATGGCGTACCAGTCCACAAATTTAGTTAAGTTATCCTGAAATGTTAGGATATATTTGTTACCCGTAGTGGACTCTTCCAGTGGCCCCACGATATCCATATAAACCTTGTCAAAAGGCTGTTCAGCGATATCGGTGATGACCATGGGCATTTTGTATTGTGGAGACGCTTTCAGCTTTTGGCACTTTGGACATTTCTTAATGTGTGCCTTAATATCGCGGAGCATTCGCCTCCATCGATATTTTCGCCGGATCCGCTTATAAGTTTTTTGGACTCCCTGATGGCCTCCAAAGGGTGAGTCGTGATAATCTTTTAAGATTATCTCAACTTCCTTGGGGTCCGAAATTATCTCAGGGGGTCTTGTATTTACTGGGTCTTGCGGACGTATTTCTGCCGGCTTGGGTTCTGGGTTGTTCCTAGTCTCATGCTTGGGATCCGAATTTTTCTTTTCAACCTTTTCGGTTTCTTCCAATTCCGGTGTAGCGTCTTTCGCTTTCCGGGCCTGGGCTCGGGTCAGTATATTTACTTTAGCACGTTTGGGAATTTCTGTATCGGATTCTTCCTCAATATCAGAATTCATGCTATGGTGTACTAGGGCATTTACCGTGAAGGTGTTTCCCTTATTTGTTTCGTCTGCATCTTGCGGGATGCGGCTCAGTGCATCCGCATTTGTATTATACTTCCCGGGTTTATATTCGATAGAGTAATCGAATTCGGAGAGTTTGTGGTGAAATCTCACCAAACGGGAAGTTGGGTCTTTCACATTGAAGACCCCTTTGAGGGGCTTATGATCGGTGTATACCGTAAATTTACGGCCCTGAAGATAACACCGGAAATTTCTAGTGGCCCAGACTATTGCCAGCAACTCCTTTTCGATGGTGGAGTAATTTCTTTCGGCTTTATTTAAAGCTCGGCTGGCATAGGCAATCGGCTGATCACTGCCTACTTCTCCTTGAGAGAGAACGGCGCCAATTGCTTCATTGCTTGCGTCTGTTGTTAAATTAAAGGGTTTTGAGAAATCTGGATAAATTAGAAGTGGAGGGGTTACTAATGATTTCTTTATGGAATCAAATGCCTCTTGGCATTTGTCGGTCCAGTTAAATTTAACGTCCTTGCGTAGCAAGTTCGTTATTGGACGCACTATTTTGGAGAAATCGGGAACAAATTTCCGATAGTAATTGGCAAGTCCCAAAAATGACTGGACTTGCCGGACTGTTCGGGGAACAGGAAAATTCTGCACGCAAGCAGTTTTGCTAGGGTCTGGAAGTGCTCCTTCACTAGAACACTTGTGGCCTAAATAAACAACTTCTTTTCTAAGAAACTGGCACTTTTCTGGCTGCAGTTTCAAGTTGTTCTCCCTCAATTTGTCGAAGACCTTGCGAAGTTTTGCATTGTGGTCTTCGAGATTTTTACCGTAGATGACTATATCATCTAGGTAGACGAAACATTCGAGGCCTTGTAGGCCGGTAAGTACGTAATTCATGAGACGTTGGAACGTAGCGGGGGCTCCTTTGAGCCCAAATGGCATTCGTTTGAACTCGTAATGCCCATAATTGGTGCTGAAAGCTGTCTTGGGCCGATCCTTGGGGTCGACCAGAACTTGATGGTAGCCGCTTGCGAGGTCGAGGGTGGAAAAATAACGTGAATGACCAAGTTGGTCTAAAATATCCTCGATCCTCGGCAGTGGGAATGCGTCGCCTATAGTTTTATCATTCAATTTTCGAAAATCGATGACGACTCTCCACCGCTTCTCACCGTCTGGTCCCGGCTTTTTCGGGACTACCAGAAGTGGCGAGTTCCAAGGGCTCTTACTCGGTTGGACTATGTCGCTTTCGAGCATGTCTCTTAACTGCTCGTTGATTATGTTACGCTGAGTTTCTGGTAACCTGTACATTTTCTGGTTAATTGGTGCTTGGTCTTGCACCAGTGGTATTTTGTGCGTGATGGCCCTGGTGTAGGTGAGTTTGTCTCCCTTTAAAAAGAAAATATCGTTATACTCACGACAGAGTTTCGATATTGAGGCCTTTTCATCCGCACTAAGATTTTGGCTCAGGCTGAGTTCTGTTTCTAGCCTGGCTAATCTCGTATTAGGAGCAGAGTTTAGTGGGTCAGAATGGTCCGTGAATAATTTTCGGACATGTAGTAGGGTTGCCGTATTTTCTACGTCATTGCCTCTACCTTTTCGCCGTCGAGACTTTTTGTGTGACGTTGGGGTGTGTTTTTCCTGATACCTCTTAGGTTCAGGTTGGATCAGGGACCCACAAGCGTCTGTATTTTGGCTCTTTGGCCTAAATATTGATTGAATATACATTAGCATGAGCATTAATAAATTGACCATGCTTTGTATGTTGGACGAGGGAGTTTTCTTGGCCTCGGACAAATTTTCCTCTGGCTCTATGAGGGACTCGCAAGCGTCTTTTTTGGGGCTCTGTGGCCGCTTGTTTTCCTTAAAACTAATTTTTTCTTGGGCGGATGTTGCGCTAATGCTGCAAGCATCGCTTAGTACCCTGTCTCGAGGTGTTTGGTTTTTTCTTGACCCTTTCTGCTGTTTTTTCTCAATTGATCGCGTATTTTTAGCGATTTCTGTGTGGTTTATTGAAGTTTCCCTTCGGGATAACGGTTCTAATGAGTAGTCTTTAGCTGGAGCCAACTGTAATTTTAAGTTGGTCAGGACTACTGGAGAACTGGTCGCGTTGAGGACTCCAACGAATACTTCTGGACAATTCGGAGGTAACAGACTGTTCGCAAGAAACACTCCTTCACAAATCTCCTGAGATTTGCAGAGAGTTTCCTCCCTTAAACTCAACGGAATTTTGACCATTATGTTGGCACGAGCAGGTATTCGCTTGGGTTCGCTTAGAGCAACCATCTGCGTCCTGTATTCCTCGGCCTGGTCTTTGGTTTCTCCACTGCCAGCATTCCTAACAGGATCTGCCCTGGATACACTACAGGCTAACAGATTTGCCTTTTCGGGCTCTGTCCTGTGTTCTAGTGTATTCAGTTTAGCGGTGGTCTTGGAAACCGATTTTTCCGATGAGGGGATAAGCGGAACAGCAAATTCCCTCGAATTGTTTTCCGTGCGAGGAAAACGAAGTTGTTTATTGGGACCCTCAACGTTACAGTTTTTTGCTAGAAAATCGTTTCCTAGCAAACCGTCATTGGAAAGGCCGGGCAGGTTGTTAGTAACCTGGAATTTGCAAGGAATTTTACTTTTGTTTAGTAATATATTTCCTTTGCAAGTCCCGAGTGTCTTTCCAGTCCCAAAGGGTGTTTGTAAAGTTAAATTTTTTGTTTTGTCTATAATTTTGGGGCTTTTAATTGCCCTTTTTTTTATTATGCTTACCTCAGCGCCGGTGTCCACTACAAGTTCAGCTTGGCCGTTAAGGCCTATATCTAAAGGAAGTTTGACTGTAGGGACACTGTGTTCGGGCGTCTGAGGAGACCCTTTATTTTGTTTATGGGGTTTTAAAGTCGAGCCGGGGATTTTGGGGTCGACTTTTTGTCGTTTCCCCGACTTCGTTCGTCCCACCTTTTCTTCTGGATGCACTTATTTAATTCGTGCCCGCGACGGCCGCAGAATTCACACTTCAGGTGGACGTTAAAAATTTTCGCGTTATGATTATTATTGTGGGTTTGTGGCGTGGGACGATTTGTCCTGCAGTCGCGCACATCATGCCCGTATTTTTGGCATTTCACACAAAAAGGTGTATTTTTTCGCGAAATACACTCCGCGTAAGTATGCCCTTTTTTCTTGCAGTAGCTGCAAATTATATTCGCGAGGAACTTTTGCCCTCGATTATAGGCCTGATTTGTCGTTTCTTGTTTCGGGACAATCGCGGGTGTCGACGGGGCGAGCTGGGAGTGTGTACCGGCACCCTTAAAGCGAGTCACGGGTACCTGGCCAGCCGCTAAAAAAGACGTGCTCGCCGTGGGCTGTATCACGGCGGAAGACGCGATATTTGGGTGAACCGGCTGGCTTGTAGAAAAATTAGCACTTTGCTGATAATGATTTGGATTCGAGTAAACGGGCGCGGTTTGCAGATTAATATTTTGATTCGGTTGAAGGTAATTTTGCGCGACTGGCGCTAGTGATGTGGGATGGAGGTGCGTTGACCCTTGTTGGAGTCTCTCCATGTCTAATGCTTTTTTAATTATGCTCTCGAAATCCTCATCCGGGAGGGCCAGGAGATACTGGCATAAATGAGGGTTTTTTACCCCACCTTTTAAAGCATTTTTTGCGAAGTCCTCTAATTGGGACTTAACTGCGCCTGCCGCAATTGCACCGTATTTCTCGTCGGCTGCCTCTTTACACTGCACGAGGACTTGCCGGAGTCGCGAGATAAAAAGAGGAAGATCCTCGAGCGGATTTTGCCTCATTGTTATGAGCTTATTCACTAGCTCTTGATAAGTTTCACGGGGAAGATACGTTCGATTGAGCCGGTCTTCGAATTCTTTGAGTGATGTGGGCACTTCTAGTGCAAATAATTGATAGGCTTCGCCTCTGAGCCTTGTAGGGAGAATTTGTAGGAAAACGGAACGGTCCGCCTCCGAAAGACAATTCTGAACTTGTCGGCAACATCCGAGGAAGGTTTGTACTTCCTGAGCGAGACGCGGGCCCGGCTCTCCGGAAAACAACGGCACAAGCTGCGCGGTCAATTTAGCCACTTTTTCAAAATCGGCCATTTCCTTCACTTTACTTTCACTTGTTTTAATTAAAATCGGAGAAGATCCCGGTGGTCGGAATTTAGGGGAATTTAATGATTCGTCTTCCCCGAAAGAATCGATAAAAGACGCGCCTAGCCAACCGGATAACCCGCGGATCGGAGATTCGGGATCACTGGCACTTTCACTTTTATCACTTAAATCTAGAGCACTTATTTTGTCTAATAAGGTGAAAGGCTGCGAGCGTTCTTTAAATTTGCGAATTTCCTCTCGGAATTCTTCCGAGTCGCGTTTTCCCTTTAAAACTCGAGCTTCTCGTTGCTCGCTAACTTCTTTGAATTTTTTAGTATAAATTTCGAAGTGCCGAATTGTTATTCCGGCCTCGGACGCTCGCACCCTTTCTAACAAGAAATTTAAATGTTGGTTTAAACTTACAGGTAATGAGCGGGGTATTATGGCACCGCTCCTCAGCTGCAATCCGGTGCTCTGGTCGGAAGTTGAAATTGGTGTCACTGCGCTGAGTTGCTCCTCCGATGATCTTGTAGAGGCGCCGAGTTGCTCCCTCGAAGTTCTAGTTGAGGAGATGGGGTGCTCCCTCGATATTCTTGTTGAGGCGATGGGGTGCTCCCTCGGCGGTTGAGTCGTTGAGTCGCTGTTGTCGTCCTCTGGGGCCGCTGAAATTGTTGAGTCGTCCTCTGGGCTGCAGGCGGGTGATCCCTCGCCTGACATTCACTTCCTCTTCCTCCTCCTGTCGAGCTGGGGGGTAAAGCCCTTCAAATTCCCTCGATGGTGCCTTTTGCACGAAAAGTAGGAATTTGGGAGATCGCTTGTTCGCCTGGAACAGCGGCGACTAAAGTTGCTCTCCCGAGATTCAGGGTAATTGCATGCTCACCTGGAGCAGAGGCAACTAAAGGTGAATACCCTGGAGCGTTGGGGTTCGTTGGCTGTTTAGGCCCCTGAGACAGAGACTCAGTCTCAGGTTGAACCCGTAGTGATTCGCAGGATCGAGGCTTTTTCAAGCTCTTACGGTTTAAATACAACCGGGCTTCCTCGATCCTACCGGCTGCGCCAAATTGTCGTGGGTGTTTTGTGCGTGATAAGGCTGCGGCGAAGGTCTCTGAAGCGCACTGGGGGACGGTCGTGGGAATATTCAATGAAACCCCTCTTTATATAATAATACGACACACTTTATTAACAAAAGGGGTCCGGCGAACACCCCGGGCTCGCGACTTTTTAATCGAATTGGTTCGCGACTTAATAAAATTGATCGCGACTTAATAAAATTGATCGCGACTTAAGTGGAATTAGCGAACCCGACTCGAGGGTGGTTTAACTGCGACCTTTTAATCGAGGATGATTTAACTGCAACTGTCGTTCGGTGGTGCAACTGTACGTTCTCTTCGATAAAACGCGACTAGACTGTTTTAGACTCAAACTGCAACTGTCCCGTGGTCAGCCAGCGAGGGCTCAAAAGCTCTCAGTCGGCCGCCCACGGGACGCGCTGAGTGTGCAGATCTCACGCCGCCCGGTAGCGACGCTGCAAGCTCAGCGCATTTTTGCACGTACGACTCCGGCTAGACGAAACCGGAGCCGTCGCCCGCGTGGGAAGATAATGATAGCATATCTTCCTCCAGGGGTGGCGTTGCACAACGGTACCGACCGTTACATTTTGAATAATACTATTCGGTCTGTACCGTTACGCAACAAAGCTATGAGAACTCCTCCTCCTCGCGCCTCCGAATCATTAAACCTATCTCTACGAAATACTTGATAGGATGAATCAAAAATCTCAGCATCCCGAAAACCGTGATGTAACCACGTTTCGGTTAACGCGATAATGTCGAAATTACTAGTAGTGGATGACTGGTAAAGAGTCCTAGTCTTGGTCCTGATACCCCTTACATTTTGATAATATAAGGAGATCGTCTGCGGATTCAGTTTTTTGAAACAATATTAGATGGTTTGGTACTCGAGTTTCTAGGCTTGAATGTTGGCCCACGAGAGACGAAATTCTTTATTAAAGCACCCGAGGGCCAAAAAGAAGAATTTAGCAAAGTCGGAGCCAATTCATCAGGCACATGTAAAATAAAAGATGCAATAGGGCTTACAACTTTATTAATTTTTCGACGAGATATATTTTGTATGCAAGTATTTCGAGCCTGAATGTGGGAAAGGATTGCCTTAGAGGAAGTTTCTGAGGCAAGTCGAGAAATAAATAGGGTTCGTCGATGGGGGACCACTTTTAGTGCTTCCGCAACATCACCCATAACAGGAGGGTTAATCTCTGCTTGAGAAGATGTTTCGGAATGGCACTGAAGAGGCGGGGGAATAGAGTTTTGAGACACAGAAACTAATGGGGAAGGGGTATTAGAAGAATTGATATCTTCAGTAGCATCAATAGCAGAATTCTTTTTGTTTTTAATTGAGCGATTATTTGGTCGCTTTTGTCGTAAATCAGATTTCTTCACGGTGGACGCTACAGTATGTGTAGAGGGAGGAGGAGGAGGAACTTCCGTGACCGGGATAATATCAACTGAAAAATCGGGTCTCTGATTTTCGTCAGTTTTAAGAGTTTTAAGATTTTCAATCTCACTTTTAATTGAATTGAAAGTAGTAACTCAGTACTCTTTGAAAACTCAGAAGACCATGAGTTAATATTATTAAAATATAAGCTTCTAAAAACCCAAAAATAAATACTCTTTTTGTATGTGGTATCAACACGGTGCACCTGAGTACTAATTTTACTTTGGTCTGGCCGAGTAGCCACTATAACTCACTAATAGCTAACTATTTATTTGTTGTTTTTCTTTTTCAGACGCCAACGAGGACTGGAATAGTTTTAGTTACCCATAATTGTTTTTTTTCCGTTTTTGTTTTTGGTTCATAATGATGATTATTTGCTTATAAAGAAAAATGTTTGTATGTTATTAATATCCTAATGAATGACATCATAAAAATTGCCATTAATTATTTTTCTGAAAATACATACTTATTGCTCTCTGAAGGAAACAGTAAGGCCTCAAAAGTAATCGCTCTGTAACGTACAAAATGCTAAAAATGCGATCCAATTATTCTTTTACTCATGCAAAATATACGACTTAATATAGATATGAACTGTAAACTTTCGCTAGAACCGACCAGATTATTAAAAAATGTAATTTTTTCTGAGAAGATAACATGCATGCAAATTATCACAGCAATTGGCAAAAATTATTCAAATTAACTTCAGCAATACTTTTCAATAGGACTGTGCTGCAGGATGAATTTTAAAGCAATTGTCTACTGAAATATCAGCAAGTGGTCGTCCTAAGGGCTCATTAATTTCAGTAATTGAACCGTGCATATGACATATCGCGTGTAACCAATGTTTAAAGCAATTTTCGCTGCAATTAAATGCGTTGCAATGAAGCCACCCCTTTGTATTCTATATATATTGTATACGTATATATGAATTCTGTATATACCACATTATGGTTAATTTTGTGGCTATCCAAAGTTGTGATGTTTAATTAAATAAACAAATTTTCGAATGCTTCTTGCAATCAATATCTGAAGAAGCCTGTAGACTGTGAACATATAATGTTGGCAGCGGACATTATAAATAAATTAATTTATAAGACCTCATTTACCGAGTATATCATCAAAAGCGCATATAAATAAGGTCAGGCAGCGTATAATATATCTGGCATTAGCGAAGCAGGAAATCTTGGGAATTATTTAAGTAAATCATCACGGTGGACTCGTCAATGTCCCCAATATTAAAATCCAAAACAGAATCACAATGATCAATTGGACTACCAACTTCGTCATGACAGATAAAAGAAAATTTAAAAAAGTCAGCAAACGAACCATTCGACATGATTTCAGGTACATTCTGAAACCTCCGAAAAGCAATTTACTGTCTTATCAATAAAAATAATTAATTATGTTCGTATTGTTTTGATATGTTTCCAATATGAAAATTATATGCCAAGCCATGCCATGCCAATATAATATTTTGAGAATTATTATTAATTTTATTTTATCATTTGTCAAACTTCTTAATTTGATATGAAAAAATATAAATTTCGTACGTTTAAGCGTAACCCTAATTGTTTTCGTATCATCAGCAGTATTCGTTTGTGAACTGTGAAACATGGTTAGTCAAGTATAAATATAATATATATACAGGGTGTCCGGGAAGTAGTGCGCCAAAATTAAGGGGATGGTAGCTTGGGTCATGACCTACCAGAATATCAAAATATGACCTAAGTGAAAACCTCACCGTTTTCGAGATATTTGGGTTTTTATGAAAAATTAAATTTCAGTTTATTGACTAGTTGGTGCACATAAAAAGACATGTTCTCATTTTGTTTTTGCTAAAATATTCTAGATAAATTGCCCTACCTGGTAAGCAAGTCATTTTTTATTACTAACACAAGACCGTCGAGAAAAAAATAATCAAATTTTTTTTTTTTTTTTCTGTTCAAAATTATTTGACTCTACTTTGACCTTAACTGGTGAAAAAAAATGTACTAGGCAGTGATGGGAAAGCAATTCAAAAAATTGCTTAATTGATGCAGATTTCAGAAACACCCATTTTATTCATGAATAGCAAGATATTGCCATGTTCATTTTAAATCAAATTTAATTTTTCATAAAAACCCAAATATCTCGAAAACGGTGAGGTTTTCACTAAGGCCATATTTTGATATTCTGGTAGGTCATGACCCAAGCTACCATTCCCTTAATTGTGGCGCACTACTTCACGGACACCCTGTATGTGTATTTTTATATTTATTTTAAATATTAAAGAAGAATTTAGAAAAATTAGGCTGTATTTTTAATATGTTTTCGTGTCAATTTTAAAGGAAATATCATATGCAAATTGTATGATTTCGATATGCCTTCTTATCAATAAAGTATACATTTAACAAGAGTCGTATGATTTTAATATACCTCTTTATCGAGATATGTTTACTTTAAGTTGACGTATTTCCAGAATTCGTTCGGAGATAAACGCAATTTAAGTTTAATAGAACCAATATATTCTTTATAGGCGGCAAAGGAATGTACATTGAAGCGTCGACGCAAGATAATATAATTTTCATAATCATAAATCAAACCGTGACGAATGTATCTCTTCCAAGCTTTTGTTTTTCTATTTTTAAGATTTCTCAACTCCCTGTCAAACCATGGTGGTGACTTAGATAGATGTCTTTTACATGTAAAAATAAAAGAGTTTACAAAACAAGCAAATACGATACAATACAATAAAATGATATCACAGCAGTATTTGAATCGTCGCAGTCAAGCACGGAAGACCAATCAGATGAAGCTAGTAAATGTTCTAAATATACAAAATCTGATTTCGCAAAATTAAAGGAGAAGTTAGGGGTTTCATTATTACCAATAGCGAGAACTTAAAAAACAGTCAGGACTGGGTGATGAGAATCCTCCAGAACAAAAGGTCGGTCGTAGCGGCCCAAACAAACACTGCCAGAGAAAGGAGACAATACGAGGTCCATCATACGAGATCGCTGATTTCTAACAACGTTGATCTGATGAAGGCCAAATGAAGAGATAGTATCCGGAAAATCCGATTCTAAGGATGACAACGGCGAAGCCATTGGAGAGAAAGCTCGTCGCCTACGTCTAGAAGCCTTTTCAAGGTAAATGACGTCATCAAAGCTCTGGCGACACCGAAATGTGCTCTGGCAACACTGTTTATATCTATAAGGATTGTGTCTTACGTCGTCCTTAGCAGTTTCGTAAATATTTCATCGGTACATTCTGATCCTTTTCGACTTACGTCGGCTTTCTCCGTAAACGAATAATAGGCTTTTTTTCGTACTCGTAATTGGGCACTCGTGGGCGAACATAGCTGCCCAAATCTGGCTAAAAATGGTTTCTACGCTCTTTTTGGGGAAGAAATTGCAACTACGTCATCACTTTACCCGTCCTACCAATTTTTTCCCAAACTAGACCAAAGAATTTTAATAGGCACTTTTTTTGGGTCGAAGGGGCTAGTCACAAAAGTCATATCTGCAACTCAAGTGTGTTGTGAAACGTTTTCCATTGAACTTAAACTTGAATCTTAACTGCTTGATCCGCCATATCGGCAGCTCGGCTTAAAAAAAAAGGGCTTAAGTCTAGATTAGGGTAACCACTCGGATTTTAATGAAACTCGGTAGGAACGTTCGTCTAGGCTTAGAATGAACGAATATGCAAACATTTTTTATCGGAAAGCTCAACTTTCTGAGAAATTCAACTTTGAATTTCTAAAAAAGTCGCTTTCACGACTAAAACTTTCCACGTTATTACTACCGAGTTTCATTAATTTCGCGAACGGAAACTGCACTACACTACACTAAACACTATTTTATTTATATTCTCCTAGTCCACCGTTGCAAGCATAAAAAGCCCTAAAAATATAAAAATTTGCGTTATTTGTTCTGTACTTACCTTACTCCTGATGACATCTCCGTGGAACTGTCATATTTGTGGAACGTTATCTCTGTAGAAACTATATCTCATTCCACCTCTTTTAGAAATAGTCCTCAAATTTCGAATTGTGAACAATATGGATAGTGCGACGAGAAAAAGAATTGCGGACAACAAATTAGCTGCAAGGAGGCTCCTTTTAAGTAGGTCGGATGTCTTTTCGTTTTGGGATGTGCCTCCCTTCATAGTAAATGCCTTCTTTGGCGAAGGGACCTACCACACCAGAATGGTGGTATTAACTTTCGCCTTCGTCAATGGCATAACAGAAGATCAACTTATGCAACTATTGGAGTGGAGGCCTCTAAAACAAATAGACATCAGGAAGATATCCGACCTATTTAAAATGATGCGAAATCCTGAAGTAGCTAGAAATTATTACAGCTATAATGTTGTTCAAAAAAAAGTTTTATATTGCCACGGCTACTGGAGGTATTTCAATAGAAGAGTTGAACGAGAGCGGCGATGATCACCAAAAATAAAAAAATCAGTCCTTTTCACGACTACCAAATTTTTACAAAGAGTAAAATCTAAATATAAGCACAGCAAGTATTTAATGTCGCATATAAATATTTTTTTTAAATTTTTTTAAAATAAATTTTTATTAATATACGTACATATACACAGCTGGTCAAAGAAATAGGTGTAAGCTGTTTCTTTATTCATTTTGCTTCTAAATGAAGTCCCTTTTATTTTAACTTGTAGCAAATTGCAGGAGAATGATCCATTTACGTCTCTCTCACAATTTCCATGTCAATTATATCCAAGGCTATTTCGATTCTAGCACGTGCTGCTTGAATTACTCTAGAAGTGTTTTTCTAGCTGGTCAGAAAAATAGGTGTGTACTTAATAAAACCAAAAGTTACAGTTAAATTATAGGTTCAATAGAAATTTTGTTCAAAGTGAGTTAATTTTAATCATTTTTAATACTTAGACATAATTTATTGTTGTTTAGTTCTGCTAAGATGGGTCGAAAAGTTCACTGTACCTCGGAGCAGAGAAGTTAAGTTCAGCGATTAAGGAAGCAAGGTAAAACCTATAAATTCATCGCCGAAGCATTGGGGCGGTCTGAAAATTTTGTAACCAATGCTTTAAAACCTTTAAAAAATACGGAAAATAGGGGAAAAGCCAAAAAAACCTCGATAACGACTGATCACCGCATGTTATTATTGGCTAAATCAGATCCGTTCATGTCTTCAAGAACGATGTGTACGCAAATTGGGAACGAAGTTAGTGCTCGAACAGTTCGTCGAAGGCTACAGGACGCCAAACTACCTGGAAGGATCGCCAGAAAGGTGCCGCTTTTAAGAGGCAAAAATTTAAAGGCCAGGAAAGAATTCGCTGCGAAACACCGTTTATGGAACGGACAAGATGGAGTAAAGAAATGGAACAACATCCTTTGGAGCGACGAGACGAAAATAAATTTGTTCTCCTCCGATTCTGGGCGAAACGTTCGAAGGCCCAAGGGAAAGGAATTCGATTCACGAAAAAAACCGTTAAGCATGGAGGCGGAAATATTATGGTTTGGGGTTGTTTTTCGTGGTATGGCGTAGGCCCTATCTTTCACATAAACGATACCATGACCAGATTTGAATATAAGGCAATCTTAGAAGATGTTATGCTCCCGTACGCCGAGGAAAATATGCCCTTAAGATGGCATTTTCAACAAGATAACGATCCAAAGCACTCTTCAATTCTGGTAAAAAGTTGGCTTCGTGATCAAAACGTGTCTGTAATCCCGTGGCCCAGTCAATCTCCAGACCTCAATCCTATTGAGAACTTGTGGGATGCACTGAAACGAAAATTAGCGGGCCAATATTTCACAAATAAGGACCAATTGTGGGAAGCAGTCCAGAAAGAATGGTATTCCATACCTTTGACAACATGTCAAAAGTTAATCGAATCCATGCCCCGCAGAATTGAAAAAATTCTGCAAAATAATGGAGGATATTCCGGGTACTGAGGTTAGGCAGGAAGAAAAAACTTAAATTTCCAAAAAAATGTATGAAATAAATTAGAATATTAATATTTTTGTGCACTACACCTATTTCATTGACCACGCGAAATACAATAAAATAATTTGGATAATAATTGGAATTAAAGGCTTTTAATTTACTTGTTTTGGGTTTTTTTAGTTTTAGAATCTAGTTAATAAGCAACTGTAATGAATTCAGCTGAAATAAAATTCATTGTAATGGAAATTTTTTGATAAATGAAAGAATTTTTACTCACACCTATTTCTTTGACCAGCTGTGTATGTAAAATCATTTAAAATGTGTCTTACCTCAACATTTTAGGATCCTTTTGGAAACATGTTGTGTACCTGTTGAAAATCTTCCTGACCTTTCCAAATGATCCAGATCATTCGTTTTTGTTAACGGGGTATCGCCAATAGCCCTAATCCCCGAAAACAAAAACAAAAAATTCATTCATAAATATCTTCGTCCTCCTGTGAAAAATAGATTGTTAAGAAATTCAAATCATATAAACTCAAACAAGCCTACAATAGAAACGGGGGACTCCGTGTGACGGTGTTGCAATTCGACCAATCAGATGAAGCTAGTAAATGTTGTAAATATACAAAATCTGATTTCGCAAAATTAAAGGAGAAGTTAGGAGTTAATTTGGAAATCTTAGGACACCCTCTTTTGCTAGGAGTCCCCATCGTCCTAAGATTTCGATAAAATTCCTCAAGTCTTGCGCTTCACGAAGGATATCTTCAATATTAAGATATTTTGAAGCCTAATAAATTTGAAAATTTCTGGAAAATTTGTCTTATTCTTTATACAAACTGCCTATGAACTAGGAATTTCCCTTTTACAAACTGTCTATTGAGGAGGAATTTTCGTTCTACAAACTGTCTATGAACTAGGAATTTCCCTTTTACAAACTGTCTATTAAGGGGGAATTTTCCTTCTACAAACTGCCTATGAACTAGGAATTTCCCTTTTACAAACTGTCTATTAAGGGGGAATTTTCCCTCAACAAACTGCCTATTAACTAGGAGTTTCCCTTTTACAAACTCTCTATTAACTGAAAGTTGTTCTCATGCAAAATCTTTATTAACTCAATTCAGTGATATTTCATGGAATTACAGTCAAATAGCAATCTAGAAGCATTCATTGTAATTCTCTTTAATATCACTGAATTGGATTTATTTATATATATTTATAAAGTCCGAGAAATCGGAAATGCTATACATACCATTTCAACTACAATATTTAACGTAGGAACTTTGGAAAATCACAAATTCACTATTGAAAAAACACATATACCTATACGGAAAACTCGAATAGACAGGAAGGATTTAACCGTTATCGAGCTTATCTGCTGCAAAATACATTCCAAAATTTTGTAAAAGAAAAATACAAGAGTTTGTGAAATATTTTGTATTTATTGGTTCCTTTAAATAAATCAATTTGTTCTTTAAACATTATTGTTAACAATTTTTCTTTTAATACGAATAACATAAATATTTCTTAAAAATTATTATATATTTCGATGGTCTCATTACATTGCGAATGCATGTTATCTAATTTTCTGAACGTTTCCATAAAGATAAAAGGTGGAATGAGATAACGTTCAACAAATATGAGAGTTCCAGGGAGATGTCATCAGGAGTAAGGTAAGTACAGAACAAATAACGCAAATTTGTATATTTTTAGGGCTTTTTATGCTTGCAACGATGGACTAGGAGAATATAAATAGTGTTTAGTGTAGTGTAGTTCAGTTTTCATTCGCGAAATTAATGAAACTCGGCAGTAATAACGTGAAAATTTTTAGTCGTGAAAGCGACTTTTTTAGAAATTCAAAATTGAATTTCTCAGAAAGTTGAGCTTTCCGACAAAAAATGTTTGCATATTCGTTCGTTTTAAGCCTAGACGAACGTTCCTACCGAGTTTCATTAAAATCCGAGTGGTTACCCTAATCTGGACTTGTTCCAAAAAAAGGAAGTTACTTTCCAACTTCCTTGTTTCATTTTGGGTTTAGCGCGCATGGTGAATTGATCTATTTGTTCTCTAAATATTATATTTGATCTTTGTCAATTTATTTAATCGGGATCGAATCTTAATTATCGATTGCAAATTTTTCACAACATTCCGTGTTTTTGTTGAATTGACTTTAATTTAAATGAATTTATGTAGTTTGGAGATTTATATTAAATAGTATTAATATAGATTGCATTTTCTTTAATTGTGGAGTGCCTTTCCAAAAGGCGATATTTAAATCTTATCATATTTTCCAGAAAGTGAAAAAAATTGGCGTATTTGAAAATAATACTTGACTACTTGTGTATTTTAGCGTATAGAACAAAGTATCATACTCAGTTGAAAAATAATGAAAAATGTAAATGGGGGGGAAGTGATGTGGTGGAGGAATAATTTTTTTTTTTTAAAAATTTTATTTTAAAAAGTAGGCATTCAAAAATTAAAATTTTTAAATTTTTGTTAAAATCAGTATAGCTTTGAAAAATGTTTCAGTCGATGAAAAAGTTTGATATATTAAAATTGATTAATTAATATTTTGATATAAAATAAAATGATAAATAAATCCAAGATATAAAATAAAATAATAAATACATATTAGATATAAAATAAAATAATAAATAAATATCAGATATAAAACAAAATAATTAATAAATAGAAAATATATATAACAATGACATCATAAGATTCTTCTATACCCCTTTTGGAAAGACACTCTTCAATTGTGCTCGGAGGTTGTGTTGTGCGAAACCAAAACCAAGGAGGTTTTATAACAAGTGTCAAAAACAGATGTTTTCCGAATGTTGCCCACGAAGTATTTTTTTACTTCTCGGGCTTTAACAGATTTTATCCCCACTCTTATTGCCAGTTTTCGCTCACAAAACCCGCCAGAAAAGTACGGAAACAAACCTAATATAAGGACTCTTTAAGTTTTAGGTTGAAAATATGAGTCGCTACTTCTTTTTAGCTTATCTAACCATAGAATATAGTGTTATGAGTTACATTAATGGACGCGGCCTATAAATGTCGTTTCCAAAAATGTTCGTATAAATTTTTGTACACCGAATTACGGGAACACCTTTAATTTTCTGGAGCACATTTTTTATCAAATTGTAGATATTTCTTTGCATTGATTTCAAACGATGGTACCTTTACAATTCAAGTGGAACCTTTATTGGTCTGTTGTAGCGCATACTATATATTCCGAAAGATTGCCAATGTTATCAATTTCCCCATTATTCTTCGTTCTTAACTTAAAAGCTAGCTATACGAGTACATCTCACACCTGAAGCAGCCGAAAGCACTCATAAAATATATTCTGAGCGAGGAACAATTTCACCTTCTATTAAGGCGCTTGTATATCTGTTATAAAGAGACATATAGGCCTGAAAATAATAAAAAAATCGCTTTACCCTGTTCGTCCAGGAACGTCTAAGCGTAATAAAGTGGAGGCTCCATTGGCATGAACTCAGAATCATATTTCACTTAATATTCCATTTTAGGCATTCAGCTATGCTCCATAAAAGGGCGAAGATGTGTTAGGCGCCCACCAAGACGTGTTTTATTATTTAGTGTATAGTCTTTGATCTTGGCTTGATGAGGACCCTAGGGAGAGCGTTTGGATCCCTTGTAATGCTCTAAATAAAACAACTATCTCGTTATATACATCGTGTATAAGACCGGGCACGAGTATTGCTTTTGATGGAGTACATTTTCATACTTGCGTCATTAATCGAGCGGAATAAAGCCTTGTCAGTCCTATGAAGAAATGCTAGAGGCATAATATTAAAAAGAGTTTTTAATGATATCTAAATTTTACAACCCAATTCTAGCTACTTTCATGCCGTTAACATCTATTGTTATGGAGGCTTATGGAAAAACGTTCATAATAATTCGAAACAGGGCCTTCGATGACGGCAAATAATGAAATGTTTAAATATAATATAGCATGTGATATATAACTATGGATTGACTAGCCAGCTAATTATTTTACCAATTAAAATTGTAATTGATTTGATGTTAAATCACACATCCTGACTAAATTTTTGACTGAGTACAATTGTTCGATTAAATATTTAGTTGAAGTATGGATTAGGTACTACTGTGATCAAAAAGTAAAGCCAATTTTTTTATAACTTTGAAAATGTTTATTTATTCTTCCAAATCTATATCATCCCCTTCAAAGTAATCCCCATCCGATACAATACACCTCTGCCAGCGATTTTTCCAATCCTCGAAACACTTCTGAAACTCGATGATTGGACTGGCCTTCAGTTCCTATTCGATTTTTCTTTTATCTTATCAGTGAATTCAAAACGGCGTCCCCGAAGCGGTCTTTTGAGCTTGTCAACCGAAGATTTTTTTGATTGTTGTTGATGTTTTCTCTACTTTCTTTACTACTACTACTATTTATAACACTTGTAGACATTTCTTTCAGAACTGATCTGACCTGAGGCCTTCTGCAACATTCTATACGTTTCTGCAGCAGAAATTTCATTCCGCAAATGGAATTGAATGCAACTTCTTTGCTCAATAAAATCTCACATTGTAAAAATTGGAAAATTCACTTTTATTTGCTCAGAAAACACAACGAAACTAACCAAAAAAATTACGTACTGGCGTGAACACCGATATGAGTGACAATGCTGCCAACATAAAAACAAGACGATTTGCTCGAATCGATGTACCCGCGCAATTTAAATTCAAAATTGACTTTACTTTTTGATCACAATAGTATATAATAGAATCTGTAAAGAGCTCAAAGGGATTTTCCATAGGACATACAACAAAGATTGTTTTGAGTATAAATCACTATTTTCCAGAATCAACTGCCTTAAGGGGGTAAATACAATTACACGGGCAAAAATTACGCATTAGAAAACATTTTTTTTTTTTTCACAAAGAAAGTTTAATGCAATCATTATAAAACTTTGTATAAGGTATAAATGAGGAATGTAAAAATATTTTTTTCTTAATTTTTCAAAACAAAATGGCGGCTGTACGCTGGCGTGAAGTTGACCTACAAAAAAAACTGCAACCACTCTGGACGTCGTGCTATTGATCTTTAACAGCCCATAAAAAAAATTTGGCTTAAATATATATGTAACTTGTCGGTAAACCTCAAAAATTAAAAAAAAAAAAAAAAAAAAAAATTCTGCGTTTGGTAGAAGTTTTTGTAAAAAATCGATAATTTTCAATATTTTTTTAGCCATTTTTGCATTAATAATTCAATATTGCAAGAAAAAATTCCAAAACATTATTCTTACAGACAAGCCTAAGGTATAAAGAAGAAACCCTAAAAATTTCAGCTAAATTGGACAAGTAGTTTTCGAGTAATCGTGGTTGCAAATTTTAAAAATGTTGTTTTGAGAAAAACGCGTTTAAAGTTTTGCGCTGAAGAAAGCGTTCTCGAAAAATGAAGAAAAAATATATAAGGAGTTTTTGGAGCGTATTCTACGGGTAATTTCCTTTTTGGAGTGTATTCTACGGGTAATTTCCTAACTTTTTAGAGAAACCAAAAATAATCGATTTTTTGACCTTCTAATTGTATTTACCCCCTTAAGAAAATAATAAAAGAAAGGGTTACTTTATACATGAATGAGAAATTCCAAGAAAGATTAATCGCCATTAAGCCTGGACCGCAGGTATTTAAAGAGATATTCAAGATAATTGGGAAAAACAAATTAACATCTATTAAAACAGTAGACGTAGGTAGAATTGAATTTAGGCCGTTTTCGAAATCATATGCACTTGCACTTAAATCTATCTTTCTCACTTAAAGTTCTCCTAAAAATTCCGAATAATGCGTAAAATACACGTAGTTTGCTTTGCAATTGTACTATTTTATCTGTCGAATTTTAACCCTCAGTCACACAAGGCCTTTTCCATTTAGAATTCACAAAGTCGGGCATGGTCTGCCCGTCCAGAGTTTGGACGTGAATACCGTATAGTGAAAGTATTCGTTAGCAATTTCGATGCTACTTTTTCATTTGTTTGGGATATTAACCTTTATATTTGATCGTTCCCAACATAAAAAATTATTAATTGTAAAAATTACACAGCAATAAACAAAAAAAAAAAAAAGCAAAATTTCAGAAAAACATTTTTTTTTCAAAAAATTATAAAACATATCAAGTACGATTTTTAAAAAGTATAAACCATCAATCCTTGTAAACAAATGTTCGAACTATCATAAAAACAGCACGACTTAGTATTTTACTCCAAAAACCATATTTTTTTTTTAATTTGAAAATGAGCAATTTTCCAAAAAAGCATTCCTTCGTGCACGGGTTTCCATACTAAAAGCAAGGATTTATTATAGTAATAGTTCAAGAAACACCAACTTAAATTGTTTTACATAAAAAATTATGTCTTCATACTTTAGAAATAGGCCTCCATATACGAATTTACTATCCTTAAACTGTCACAGAAAACACGCATCTTGCTCATTTTTTAATCGCTAGAAAGAAAGAAAATGATAAAATATTATTTGTATACTAAAAATATACATCAAAAGTTGATGTAATTGCTCTTTTGTACGCATTTTTACTTACTTGTCAAATTTTGATTATCGACGTTTTCTAAAGAATTCACACGTGACGGGTAGAAAATGCCCAAACCAATATTCGGACAAATTAAACAGTATGCTAGGTGACACTAATAACTTTGACGAAGCACTAATTAGGTACTTTGGTACCTCTACTTTTTTTACGCATGCGCTTTAGACATGTACCCCTTCCCCCTGGAAAATGCTACGCGTTTCTAAAAGGCTCTGGGTATGGTTCACCCGACCTTTGTGACTGAGGGTTAAGTGTTCTCCAAAGTACAGTAAGAATTATAAGGGAATAGCGCAAGTGCATACGAATTCGAAAACGGCCTTAGTAATACGGAAAGTAAACTACTGGACCTCGAACATTTTTATGAGTATCTCTATGAGGAAAGACCCCCTTATGTACTCCTGAACTTCTGGAGGAAGAAGGAAGGAGCATTGTATATTTTATGAGTACTAATCGCGGTTTGGAAAACACTTTTTCTCAAATAGTTAATTTTACTTCGGAAAACAACGCCCTTAATTACAATGGAAACATCTTTATTGGAATAAACAGACTTGACAAAATTATTAAATATAGAATCAACAGAAAGAAATCCTGTGGTTCGGACGGTATTTCGAATTTCTTAATAAGAAAATTTTCCAAAAATGCTTTGAAGTATCTGGTTATCATAATAAGCCACTGTCTTAATAATGGTTATTTCCCTGAAGTTTGGAAAAAAACCAAGCAGGTACCAATTCAAAAAATTTAAGTCTAATGACGTGAGTAACTTCAGACCGATCCAACTTCTCTCTAATGTGGGGAAACTTCTAGAAAGGATAGTCGCTAACGAATTTGATTTTTTTTGTGGAGCAGGAGAAAATGATATCGGACCAAAGTTTGGTTTCAGGGCAGGTCACTCCACTAACCATTTGCTCTTAAAAGTCCATAGGGATATTACTAGGTTTAAAAGAAGAGAAAACAACAGTAATGTCCTCCTTGGATATAGAGAAGGCTTTTGAAAGTGTGTAGTCTAAGGGCCTGATTTATAAGATGATGGCCTACTCTGTGCCAATATCTTTATTGAATTATTATTTTAATTAGTTTCCTGGAAGATAGAAGCTTGGTTGTTTCAATAGATGGAAAACTCTCAAACGCCGTAGTGGTCATATCAGGGTTCCCTTAAGGATCAATTACAGGTCCTAAACTTATAATTTCTTCCTAGTTGACTTTTCCCACACAATAAATGATTTAGTTGTAAATATGTTGTCCGAATCGATTCTGTATGCTGATGACATCCTGATATACGCGCAAGATAAAGATCCAATTATTGGATGGATATTCAATTCCAATAGCACGAAAGCATGTTTTAACTCACCCGAACGAAATATAAAACTATTATAATACATGGGCGATAAAGATCAATATGAATAAATCTGACCTTATTGGCTTCAGAAATGCGTCAGGGAAAGGCCATCCAGGAATGGTCAGGTAATGCAAAGATCTAAATTTACAAATAGAGAACACAGTGATCAAGTCAAAAGGCAATATTAAATATCTGGGTATTACTTTTAACAATCTTTTTAACCTCTTACGCTATTTTGACGTACAATGTACGTCACTTGTAATTTGTGTCTATACTGCGAATGACGTACAGCGTACGTCTATTGAATGTTCTGCACTTGCACTTGCCATATTTTATTGCTTTTCACATTGGTAATAGCTCTTTACTCTTAGATTGGGATAGGAGCGCAACAGCGATATTCAAAAATTTGTCAACTATATATTTTCATTAACAACACAAAAAGATTGAAACTTTTATCTAAATTATTTCTCATTTTGAATTTCTTTGGGTCGATGGACATACATTTCCGCTAACTAATTGATAGTGCAAGAGGCAGTCAAAATTAATGGTAAGAACAAAGCTTCTTTTATACACACAGTTAATAAGGCCGGTAATAATATGTGGTTTCTTAAACTGGTTCTCTAGGTCCCCAACCCAGGCACCAAGGCTCGAGGTCTTTAAAAGGAAAATTATCAGACTCTTTGTGTGATAAAAAATTTTCAAACAAGTACATTTATTAGGAAGCAGACATTATTCCGTTGACTAGATATAATGCTTGACGAGTTCAAAGTACAAATTAACTAAGGATCACGAGAAATCATTAGTTCGAAAATGCTACCTTGATAATATTCAATCCAGTCTAACGGATTACTACTCTTCACCGTTTTTTTTTTACTGAATTACTGAATTAAATAGTGAACTTTTAGAAGACTTTGGCGAAAATAACAAAATGCCTAAATTTTACAAAAACACCTGTTCAGCGTCCGACGCTGAACGTCCTGCTCCAGCCTCTAAAACATATATTATTCAAAATTTTGAAAAGATATCTTTTACAATAAAATAAAATACAAATACAGAATTTAAAATAAATAAATAAAATGCCGAATTTAAAATAAATAGAATAAATACAGAATTTAAAATAAATGAAATACAATGCTGAAATAAATAAAAATAAAATGCTGAAATAAAAATATATAAAAGATAAAATGCTGAAATAAATGAATAAAACAACGAAATAATACAACGAAATAAAATCAATAAATAAAATTCTGAAATAAAACAATGAATTAAATACTTACCTGAGGAGATCCTGTAAGGATCTTACCCAATGAAGTCCCTCGATGATATCCCTGTGGCGGATCTTCAAGAAGATGAATCATGTTCCCTCGTTGGAGCATAAATGTATGCTCAGTCGCAGGTCCTCAGCTACCTGCTCTTCAGATACCTGTTTTCCCATACAGGTACTGAAAAACGACTTTAGACACACTTCTCAGCTAATGCTGAGAAACATTCACCCAAACGTGAAGGGCTCACGTTTTGGGCTCGGCCGGCGACGACAGCCCCCTAAAATGTAAACAAAAAATGATTAGTAGGAAATCTAAATACAGGGACATTTCACGTGAAGCGGACAGGGAAAAAAAAGTGAGGTTCTGAAAATCTACCACATTCAGCCCATTTGTACTTCTAGTAGGTATGAATGTGTACGCAAAATATTTTTTTTGTATAGTGTATATTTACCAAGTTATAGGTTTCTAAAGAATGGTCGTTGATTGGTACTACAATTTATTGAAAGTAATTTTTCGAATATAACAAATTTACTATAAAATATTTAACATAGCGATACATGTTAAAAATATACTGTTCTTTTTGACAGTAAAAAAAATATTGAAAAATTATTTTTTTTCATATCTAAAACCGGAAGTGAACTTTTCAAACCAGAATTACAGTCACTTCGACCATTTTTTTTTCTTCCAAAATATAGCTTAAAGAATAATAAAAGTACACTAGAAAATTTAAAATGGGATCTCTATTAGTTTAGGAGTTACATTGAATAATATACACCCGCGTCGCAAGGGGCGTCATTATGTAGCGCTTGCTTAGATCGGTTGGTGTGCGTCAAACAAAATGGCTTGTTTATATCACTGTGATTAAACAGTTAAAACATTATAAAACAACATTATAGCAACACAAGAACTGTTTATTTAGTAATTTTAACAATTTTACAATGGGAATCTATGGCAGAACTGGTCCTCTTTATAAGAAGGCCTCCGGTTGTTGGAATGAAGCTGTGAAACTTTTTGGTTCCTCGAATGGTGACTGTAGACGCAAACCGGGGTTCCAAAAAAATTCTCTGACGTTCTATTTCATCTTTAGATGAGAAATAAATGGCGGTTTGTTTTAAAGATGATTTTGCCCATTCATATAATCGAATTGACGTTGTAATTGCTTTACTTGGAGGTAACTGTAAACTTGCACGCGCAGCTAATCGTTTCAGATTCCCCCCTAGACCATCGCATGGCCCCTTTCCATGAGATGTTGCATGAAAATGCAACTCTGCATCGGCATTAAAATCTTCTTTGTAATAAAAATTATACATTATGCTATAATGTTGTTTTATAATGTTTTAACTCTTTAATCACAGTGATATAAACAAGCCATTTTGTTTGACGCACACCAACCGATCTAAGCAAGCGCTACATAATGACGCCCCTTGCGACGCGGGTGTATATTATTCAATGTAACTCCTAAACTAATAGAGATCCCATTTTAAATTTTCTAGTGTACTTTTATTATTCTTTAAGCTATATTTTGGAAGAAAAAAAAATGGTCGAAGTGACTGTAATTCTGGTTTGAAAAGTTCACTTCCGGTTTTAGATATGAAAAAAAATAATTTTTCAATATTTTTTTTACTGTCAAAAAGAACAGTATATTTTTAACATGTATCGCTATGTTAAATATTTTATAGTAAATTTGTTATATTCGAAAAATTACTTTCAATAAATTGTAGTACCAATCAACGACCATTCTTTAGAAACCTATAACTTGGTAAATATACACTATACAAAAAAAATATTTTGCGTACACATTCATACCTACTAGAAGTACAAATGGGCCGAATGTGGTAGATTTTCAGAACCTCACTTTTTTTTTCCCTGTCCGCTTCACGTGAAATGTCCCTACAATGACCCTGAAAGGGAAAATAAACATGCACAAAACACTTAAGAGTGGACAAAAGCATAGGGATTTGCATGTCCAAGCAAACCCCTAAGGATTTCGCGGCGATTTTCAACATAAGGTGAGCATAAGGAGTATGATCCACTGAGTTGAACATCTGCGAAGAACGCGATCAGTATCGCGGAAATGTGCATTCATGCAATAAATAAATGCTTAACTCACCTGAATTTCCTCCCTTTATATCCGAAAAGCCCTGAAAAACACTAAAAAGGCACTACACCGGCACTCGCGAACTGTCAAAACGCGAACGGACAAAACGGCGAAACGAACAAATTCTCACTGACAAACGGTTGTCGGTCCGGCGTTTTGACATACGGCGATCACGTTTATACCGAGATAAATTTAAAATAACGCCCGTGTAAATAATTAATTCAACATAACCCCACATAATATGTGTGAGGGAGATGGAATGATAAATTATGAGAAAGATTTTTTGGAAAGATTTCCAGAATCCAAAATTGGTATTGCCACATGGAAATCACGCGATAAGAAGATTTATCGCAAATTAATGCAAAATTAATGCAATAAATAATTAAAATGCGGGCATTAAATAAAAAATAAAAATAAATAAAAATTATAAGGGAGGTCGGGCAAGAATTTAGACGCTATAAGGGGCAAGTTAAGAGAAGTTTAACATTATATCATTTTTGGTCGTCGAGAAATATGTGGAATCTAACACATTTTAAGTTCCACATGAACAATATGGAACATGTCATTTGGCAGGACAGCGCGCGACTGGAAAAACATGCTTTATAAGCCAGCACGCAAGCTAAATCGCTCTCTTTGGTCATTTGAATTTTGAAGGAATCAACTCGCGCTTATATTTGGACTTTGGATACTTTTTTGGACATCGGCATTGGACTCAGGATTTTCCTCGGATTTTGGATTTAACTTTGGAATTTTTTTTGGACTTCAATTTTTTTTTGGATTTGGACTACGGCTACAAGGATTGGACTTCGGCTAATTTTTTTTGGGATTTTTAAACTTCGATTTGACTAAAATTTTCGTTTCGGAATTAAATTTTTTTGTGCTCGCGCGTTTATCAAGGGTTAGTGAACGAGCACATCAGATGACCAATCTGGTTGAAAGATTTGGAATTTATGCTAATTCCCTTTACGGTTTCGGTTCGCTTGCGGTTTTAGATTATTTAGGATTTAGGTTAATTAAAAAACTACTGTGAAGATCGTTGGAGGAAATGCGATTTTTGAAATAAATGCAATGAAATCAAATGACACATTTTTTATAGATCCACTGCATAATTTTGGTGTGATAAAACCCTTCACACATTAAACAACACCCTTGGGATCGCACAAAACCGTAGATGATCTTTCAGGATGATTAGTTTTAGGACAAAATTATAAATAATAATAATTAATTTAAATTAGGGAGCGTTCAAGTATTATGTAACGCATTTTTTGTAGATTTTAGACCCCCCCCCTCCCCCCCCCCCCCCCCCCCCCATGTAACGCATCGTAACGTTTATCTGTACTGTTTTTCTGTTGTTCCAATAGCCCCTCTCGCCCCTGTAACGCACCGTAACGTTTTACAAGACCCCCCCAAATTGCGTTACGTAATACTTGAACGTTCCCTTAAGTACTTCATTAAATAAAAAAAAAAAAACGACTTTATTATTTCATTCGATTGTATAGTTTTTCAATAGTGTTCCTTCAAAATTTCAGATCGATCCGAGTAAAATTAACGAAGTTATGGGTTTTACAATACAGATCATTCAAATTCATATTTTCGCGCGAAACGCGAAATAGAGTGTTATAGCGCTCCTTTGAGAACGCTGCTTTAATAGCCGCGCGCCGCTCTTAGATACTTAATAGTAGAGTCTTTTCACACCTGTCTATGCTATATATGTGTATAAATACTTGTATATGTGACTTGTAGTAGTATATATTTTATCGAGCAGTTACGGTTACACCGAGTTATACACGTGCTTCGTAATTTTTTACGCATTTTCGTTGTATACTTTTCTACAGCTTTCATAAACCAAAGGGAGACAAAATTGTAAGTGCATCGTCAAAAAAATTAAAATAAGCACTTCTCATAGACTGAGAGCTAGTGAACCCTCCAAGTAACGGTCTTCCTGTAAGGCTAGCAATTTTTTTAGTTATTAGTCATAGCATGTTAAGTACGATAACCCCAACCTGCCAGCCATCAGCCCTGCACGTCATATTTTTTTTTTTTTTAAAGTGTAAAAAAAATTAAAAAAAAAAACTTGTCGCTGTAAGCTTGAAATTTTTATACTATTTAATTCATTTATTGTAAAGTATAAAAAAAAATGGACAGGCGATTGTGATGAGCACAAGTATCTGACAGGCGAGTCGAAAGGTGTGTAGTATAGCAATAAAAATAAACTTTATTCTGTATAGTTGAAATTTATATATATGTGTTTCATTAAAAGATTTAAAGTAAATATGCACAATGACAGGCGATTCTGGCTAGCATAAGTCCTTGCCAGGCGAGGGGAAAGATGCTATTTTTTTTTTTTTATATAAATATTTTAGATGAAAAATTTCGTTAGTTGTAACAACGATTCATCCATCCGAGGTACTACATTAATCGGAATATCTGTTTTTATATTGGAAATTATTTTAATGTTTAAAATTTAACTATTACACACCTTAATATATATTTTGCAGTTATCCTTGTGCATTATTGTATTTTATATTAATATTTAAGTAAATAGTGTGCAAGATGGATTTTGAACCTGCTGTTTGTGTGATTTGTAATCGAGAAACTGACGAAAAAACTGTGAAATTGACAGTAAATACTTTGGATAAAAGTAAATCAATATTAAAAATAAGAAAACAATATAATTTAAAATTTAATAATATTTCTTCACCGGAACAAGCTAATGATACAGGTTATCATGTGAAGTGTTATAAAAGCTTTCTTGCTGTAATGAAAAAATATCGCCAAACTGAACCATCGACTGCACCCAATGTACGAGTATCATCAACAGGTATTTTTCTATGAATTTACATATTCTTTATTAAGTTTTGTCTATTAGTTACCGGTTTTTTTTAAGTTGTTTACTTGACAGAAATATGATCATTACTAAATATATACTAATTAGCAATTATTAATTTTATGAATAATAATAGTTAATATAACAATAGTAATGAAAATAATGTAGAAATCTATGATTAAAATCAATAATTAATGATAATAATTATTCTAAAAAAAAAGTAATAGTCAAACAACGTAATTTTTTTTTGTAATAGGAAAGTGAAAATTATTAATTATTACATGATCATATTTTTTAATATTATTCTACTATATACAATGTATACAATAATATAAATTAGAGATGCCACGAATATTCGGCAACTATTCGGTATTCGGCTATTCGGCCACTTTTTTTCGCTATTCGGTATTCGGCCGAATATGGTTAACTATTCGGCCGAATACCGAATAGCAATTTATTTATTATTTTTTTATTACTAGCTGTTTTCCCGCGACTTCGTCCGCATAAATTATAGCCCATGTCCTTTCTAAGGCTCTAGAGTATGTATCTGTGTACCAAATTTCATTTAAATCGGTTCAACAGTTTTGGCGTGAAATCGTGATAAACAGATTTAATTTCGTATTTATGATAAAATATAGTAAGGATTACCAAATAAATCATGAAAAAAGAACTCAAAATATTACTCACAAAGATATATTTATTTAACCAAAAAAAAAGAGCTAACAAATTAATATTTAAAATCTACCAGTGGTAAGTTATGATGAATGAAAACAATTTTTTCAGCGTTTGTTGATAGCAGACGATTGCGTTTTTCCTCATAAATTGTACCTGCTTCCGAAAACAGCCGCTCACTATACACACTGCTACTGGGAGATGATAAATAAATCTTAGCAAATTGTGAAAGGGTTGGATATTGTTTCGCGTTTGCTGACCACCACTTGTAAGGGTCTGCTGTCTGATCTAAACGCACAGATACCATGTAAAAATCAAGTTCATTTGCAACAGAATTTTTTTGTTCCACACCTTCATCTGAACGAACATTTTCTGTAGCGACAGTTGTGACTTGTCGCCCGCGGAAAGTACTAAGTGTGGCCGAATATTCGGCTGCCGAATGTTCGGCGCTTCGGCCAAGAGCCTCGCCGAACATTCGGTATTCGGTATTCGGCCAAATTACTATTCGTGGCATCTCTAATATAAATGTATATAGTAGAATAATATTAAAAAATATGATCATGTAATAATTAATAATCTTCACTTTCCTATTACAAAAAAAAATTACGTTGTTTGACTATTACTTTTTTTTTAGAATAATTATTATCATTAATTATTGATTTTAATCATAGATTTCTACATTATTTTCATTACTGTTGTTATATTAATTATTATTATTCATAATTTAAAATTAATAATTGCTAATTAGTATATATTTAGTAATGATCATATTTCTGTCAAGTAAATAACTAAAAAAAAACCGGTAACTAATAGACAAATTTAATAAAGAATATGTAAATTCATAGAAGAATACCTGTTGATGATACTCGTACATTGGGTGCAGTCGATGGTTCAGTTTGGCGATATTTTTTCATTACAGCAAGAAAGTTTTTATAACACTTCACATGATATTGATCCAAAGTATTTACTGTAAATTTCACAGTTTTTTCGTCAGTTTCTCGATTACAAATCACACAAACAGCAGGTTCAAAATCCATCTTGCACACTATTTACTTAAATATTAATATAAAATACAATAATGCACAAGGATAACTGCAAAATATATATTAAGGTGTGTAATAGTTAAATTTTAAACATTAAAATAATTTTCAATATAAAAACAGATATTCCGATTAATGTAGTACCTCGGATGGATGAATCGTTGTTACAACTAACGAAATTTTTCATCTAAAATATTTATATAAAAAAAAAAAAAATTGCATCTTTCCCCTCGGCTGGCAAGGACTTATGCTAGCCAGAATCGCCTGTCATTGTGCATATTTACTTTAAATCTTTTAATGAAACACATATATAAATTTCAACTATACAGAATAAAGTTTATTTTTATTGCTATACTACACACCTTTCGACTCGCCTGTCAGATACTTGTGCTCATCAAAATCGCCTGTCCATTTTTTTTTATACTTTACAATAAATAAATTAAATAGTATAAAAATTTCAAGCTTACAGCGACAAGTTTTTTTTTTAATTTTTTTTACACTTTTAAAAAAAAAAAAAATATGACGTGCAGGGCTGATGGCTGGCAGGTTGGGGTTACCGTACTTAACATGCTAGGACTAATAACTAAAAAAATTGCTAGCCTTACAGGAAGACCGTTACTTGGAGGGTTCACTAGCTCTTGGACTATCAAAGCGTTACTGAGAATTTCGAAAAAAATTATGGAATTGTGGATTTCGTATTAGTTTTTTCGGCTCTTTCAACATTAATAAAATGTGTTAATTGTGGTGGTAAAATTTTGTTTCAATCATGCAAAAAAGTAGTTATTGGATTTGCTATAAAAGTTGTATGTGAAAATTGTGAGCCTCGTTATGTACAGTCGAGTGAAAGAATTGAAAGTGGTGTATATAAAATAAATTCTCGATTCGTATTTGTCATGCGAATTTTAGGACTAGGTTTAGTTGGACGCAACAAGTTTTGTGGTCTAATGAACTTATCGAGTAATTTTTTGTCAAAATACAATTTATATATAAAAAAAATGACTTCAAAAATCAAAAATGTGGCGGAGAGATTTCTTTCTTCTGCTATAAAAGAAGAAAAGAATGCAGCGTGCGAGGCAAATGATCTGGAAGATACATCCGAGTTGACAGTATCGGGCGACGGAACGAGAGAAAAATGAGCATTCTCTTCCTTACACGGTGTAGCTTCCTTGATCGGATATTATACCGGAAAGGTCGTAGATATTTTGGTGAAAAGTGCCTATTGTCAAAATTGCAAAGTCTGGGAAAAAAAACTTGATACTACAGAGTTTGAAGAATGGAAAGAAGAGCATATTCTTAGTGGAAACTGCACTGCTAATCATGTTGGAGCATCTGGAAGTTGAAGCCATTAAAGAGATTTTTCAAAGTTCAACGAAAAAACAAGTGAAGTATCATAATTACATCGGAGACGGCGACTCAAAAATATATACGGGCGTGTTGAATTCTAAATCTTATGGAGAAGATTTTATGATCAACAAAAAAGAATGTGTAGGGCACGTTCAAAAACTAATGGGTACACGCTTGCGGGAACTGGTCAAAAGCACTGTACTGTAACTACGACTGGAATAAAAATTAAAAAAAAATTCTTTCTGGTAAAGGTAAGCTTACTGTTAAATTAATTGACAAATTAACCGTGTTCTATGGGTTGGCTATCCGTCGCAATCATGAGTCTGTGGAGAAAATGAGAACCGCAATTTGGGCAACTTACTACGATTATAGTTCCACAGATAAAACTCCGCAGCATCAAAATTGTCCAAGCGGCGAAGACTCATGGTGTGAGTGGCAAAAAGCAGCAGCTACAAATAAGTTGAAGTCATTTAAGCATAGCTACAGTGCACTCCCAGAAGATGTACTTAAAGCCATAAAGTCCATTTATGACAATTTGAGTAGGGATGCACTGCTAGAAAGATGTGTTGGAGGTTTCACGCAGAACAATAATGAAAGCTTGAACCAACTGATTTGGAAAATAAGTCCAAAAATCCTGAGTGGAACCTCTACAATTGTTGAAATTGCAGCTAATGTGGCACCATGCTATTTCAATGAAGGCAATTTCGCTTTTCTAACATTTGTGGAAGAGATGGGCATAAGCGTAGGGACAAGCTCTCATGAATGGGCACGTGAAGAAGATAGATTTCGCATTAGCAGAGCTGATCAAAAAGCTGCAGAGGCTACTAAAGAAGCTCGAGTTCTTAGAAGACAACAACAAAAAGATGCTCTAGATATACTTGATGACGGCTCTACACTTTATGGTCCCGGAATTGTTGATTCCGTGTGTGTACAAAGAAAAATCCGTTTGAACTTTTTCTGTAGACAATTTACAAGGTATTCCTGTCGAGATATTTTTTTTTTCAATGTTTTTTTTTTTTTAATAGAATTTTTTCCGATTGAAAACAGAAATTCCAAAAAACAATTTCCTTTTTTTTTGTTTTTTTGACTTTAAACTCACACCAAAAATTCAATAATCGAAATAAATAAAAAAAAATCGACAGCGTTACCTCAAGAAACTTATTAACGAACAAAATCTTTTTGGTTTTTTTGTTTCAGATGATCCAGCTATTAGTTATGTGTCTCACCGCACCGCACTTCTAATTTTTTTTCGGAGCGTCAACTTACAGTTTATGTCCAAAAATCAATTTTAAATATTTTTTAATAACAATTTTTTTGAATACTCTTAAAAAGTTGCTCTTTAGTGTAGGCCTTCGCCCATTTACCTTACTTTTGCCAGATCGATAAAAAAAATTTTAAAAATGGGTCCAAAAAATGCATAATTAACTATACACCTCCCTTAATTTGTATCAAATCTCGGTATCATTAACATATAATAGGCTGGTTTACTTAAATATACATATTACTTTAGAAGTAAGTTAAAAAATTTAAGGATATCTTGTAATGTAAAACTTAGTAAAATCGTAGCAATTCAGCAAATAGCTTTATGATTAAAGTCTAAAAAATATCTATTTTACCAAGCCTGTTGTAATTTTTGACAGGGATTATAAATCCCCTCTGTGATAGAGAGTATGAGTTCCGTGTGAGCAGCCAAGGGTGTCCGATGCATTTTCAGCTTCATGCTACTGGGCGACCATCTTGGACACAGAGAAACAAAAGAGCAAAAACAAAAGAAAATATCTCAAATCGTGCATTATTATTTGATTAACTAATTTGTTTACGTTAAACAATTTTTTCTGTTTGGACCACCATAGGTTAAAAAGATATATCATATATATATAGTGGTTAACGACAAAAAGACAAGAGGGAAGGGTGCGTGCAAATTCGTGTTTTGTTTCTGGATTTATTTTATTTTTTCTTCTTCTTATTCCATTGTCGTAGAACAAACGCGATTTTCAGTGATAATTTCTTGTTTTTAATATTTTATTTTAATTGAATTTTCACCTAACTTAAATTTTTACCTTAAATAAGTTGGAAACATTTAAAAATATATATGTGTACAGTTTATATGTTTTGGATATTTTGTTTTTATATTAATGTTTAATATGTTAGGTTTATTTACCTTAGAAATTGAAGGAAATTCGAAAAAAACAAAGCGTACTCAAATTAACGTTTAATATTTTTTAAATAATTCAACGCGTTATCAACATAAAAATCACAACAAGAAATGATTTCCTTAAAATGATTAAATTAAAACAAATTTACAAATAGAAAATAAAAATCGTTTATCAACGAAAAAACATATCGAAATGCGAACATCTTTAATTGGAATAATTCAAATTAAAACACAAGAAAGTGAAAACTTAACAGAAATCATCAATCTCTAATACTAATTAATTTTCTTTTTTACCCATTTCCTTAATTAAAATTATAAAATATAAATAACCACATGACTGAGAGGGTGAATAAATTCTAGAGTCATTGAATTGAGTGCAAAGAAAAATTTGCATTTCCTACTGCGAACATTTTAATTTTCCAATTTTTATTATAAAAATAAGTATCATTATTATTATTTTATTTAATGATAAATACGAGCACACGGCTTGTAAATTTTTAGAGAAGAAAATAAATATATATTTAAAAAATCTAGTGACCCAGACTTGTACAATTGAATTATTATTTTTTGCTTGAATGGGAAGGGAAATTGATTTTTGAATTTTTTGTATGAACTATTTGTTAACGGATCTTACTCCACTTAGCCAAATATAGGGGATCCTGGATTAATTAATTCATGTTTCTAGCAAAAATTGAAAAAAATATATTTATTTTCTTGTAAACAATATAACAATAAAAAATATAAAACGGAGATAAATAAAATATAGCGCTGTGTTTTTTGTAATTAATTATTAAGTGTAACCGTCCCTAAGTTTGCTACTGTAATTATCTAAATCATTTTTATTCGACCTAGGGCAAGAAAAGTTGAGCAGAAGAAAGCCTTAAACCTTATAAAAATTCTACTTGTAGATAAAAATTCTGTTTGTAGATAAAAACATAATTGAAATGATTGAATTTGATCCATCCATTGATCCAATTAACATCCAGAAGAACAAAAGGTTAAAAAAAAAAAAAAAAATAACAAAAATCTTTCGGTAATAGAGTTTATTTCAAATAACATATAAAATAATAAATAAAAAAAAGGCTCTTCAGCGGCATCATCAGGGGTCATCGGTGGCCAAGGTGCTGTAAAAAGCAGAGAAAACCGAGATTAATTTATGTCTTATTATTGTTGTTATTATTTAAGCTCGTGAAAATGTTTTTTTTTTTTTTTTTTTTTTTAAATAAAACAATGCAGTACTTACGTTTACAAGTTCAGTGACACTTATTTTTAAAATTAAAAAAAAACCGCAGGGACATCGGTGGCCAAGGTGCTGGAAAAGACAGAGAAAATTAAGATTAATTTATGTGTAAAGCTGGTCAAAATGGGTTTTTAAAATAAAACAATGCAGTACTTACGTTTAAAAATTGAGCGTCATGTAGCGGTTGCTCTCACAGAGATCCAGCCAGTCCCTCAGCTTCTTCTATTGGTCCTTTGTCCCCTGTGACATTTTGTCAAAGGGTTTGGGACCATCCAGGAGCGCCAACAGGACTGGCTGGCTCACCCCCAGCAGCTCCCTGGCGAAGTCCGGCTTATCCGCATTGATCGCAGAGCCAGGTGGACCTCTTCCGCAACTTGGGTGGTGTCAATACTTTCGTCATCCATGGCTTTGCTGAACTGAGCTTATCCCTTTTAAGCTTCGCCAGGACAGGCCGATCTGCGAGCCGAGTCGATATCCGTTAGACAGAAGGCATACTTTTGACCCCGGAAATGGAAATTCAGACATGACTTTGAGACCGCTTGAACTTTGGGTCCTCCACAAAGTCAAACTACAAAAACTCCACTACCACTCAATAGCTGCAACAATTGAAGGGGTAAGGGAAAAGTATTAGGGGGACCGGAAAGTAATGTCGTTTCTGCGCATGTCGCTATTCGTGTCTCATTTAGCAGCTGATTGTGTACTTAAAAGTCATGTCAAAGACATTTTAAGATTAGAATGACTTGTTTACTCCTGAGTAATTACATTTTAAATTTTTCTTTTGCAATTTATTGTGCAATGGCCAGTGAAATACCACAAGAGGTACATATCCGGCATTGTATGATTTTTGAGTTTCGCAAGGGTAGTATCGCAACAGTTGCTACCAACCACATTTGTGATGTTTAACCTAGTGCATTAGACGTTCGCAAATGGCAAGGGTGGTTTTCTAAGTTCAAATCGGGTGATTGTGATCTTTCCGACTCGTATAGATCAGGAAGACCAACAACTTTAGACTATGACATGTTAAGGGCGGAAGTGGAAGCAAATCCATGTCAGACAATAGAGAAACTGTCAAACAAAAACTCTTAACCAACCTTTGTCCATCATCCAAGAACATTTGCAGAAGATTGGTACAGTAAGAAGGGTTGGTGTTTGGGTCCCGCATAATCTATCCGAAGAAAATAAAGCTAACCGATCCACCACACTGCGCAAGAAAAACCCTGGAAAAAATTAATGAATTGGGGTGGGAGGTACTGCCACACCCACCATACTCGCCCGATATTGCACCATCGGATTTCCATTTATTCCGAACGCTACAACAGTTTTTAAGTGGCAAAAAATTTGAAAATTTGGATGATGTCCGAAATGCCATCTCCTGTTATTTTGCTCACAAACCAATTGATTTTTATCGATCCAGCATTAAGAATATGCACACTAGATGGCAAAAGGTTGTTGATAAGGAGGGTGATTACATCATTGGTTAAAAATAAAAACTTGTTAAAAATTTTATCTGCTTAATTTTAATATTAAAAAACGAGAATACAATGCAGAAATGGAAGCTGAGGCGAACGCTACTGTCAACAAAAGATGGACTGTACTGGAAGAGGATGAGCTGGCGAGGGAAGCGGCGACACACTCAGGAGAAAACCTCTTGGAACACCTCACCACAAAATCTAATAGAAGCAGGGAGGTGATCAGAGGTCGATTAAAATCCGAAAGGTTCCAGGAAAAAGTGGAAACTGCCAGGCTTCGAGCTACTGAGGCTGCGGCGGCTACAACTGATGGAACGGAACAACACCAGGAGTATAGTAATGAGAGCGACGGGAACGATCCGGTAGAGAATTACTTAAAAGAACTACTGGAACACACTGAAAGTGAGAATGATAGGGAGATTATCACGAAAGTGTGTAGCCGATCGAACGACGCCAAAGAATCGCTGGACGGATGGGTGAAAAAACTAACTGAGAAATATGGGAGACAGAGACGCTCGCAAGCATATTGTAGACCGGCAGCGCGCTCAACCCCTGCGCGAACGGTTAGGGAACAGCAAGCAAGGAACTATAGGACCGCACAAAACATGTATAACAAGAACATTAAACATTATGCTAGATCCCTACTAAGCGGTAGAGAAATCGACGCGGTCCAGGAAAGCCCTGACGCTGACTCCATACTATCAGAGTACAGAAGGATTCTAGAGACCCAATCCGCGGAAGATAATCATCTGATCAAAGACAAAACTACAGCACACTATAATCTGTATAGAAAGATCACAAAGGACGAAGTTGAATGGGCGTGGAAGAATATGATCTCTGACTCTCCAGGCCCTGACGGAATTAAGAGGGCTGACGTGAGGAAGATTGGCATGCGGAAGCTGAGTATCCTATACAATGCCATGTTGTTCCTGCAATATACACCAGAGTGTCTGCGGAAGAACAGGATGACACTCATCCCTAAAACCGATGTAGGCTTGATAGAGGTAAAGAACTGGAGGCCTCTAACAATATCGTCTATCCTCATGAGAATGCTACACAAGGTACTCAATAAGAGACTATCGGAGGTGGATATACATGGGGCACAGAGGGGCTTCACAAAAATTGATGGTTGTCTGGCGAACAACATCACTATACAGACAATCATCAAACACAGGAGAACACTTGGAAAGCCCTTCTCAATAATCACCCTAGACCTAGAGAAGGCCTTCGATAGTATTTCACATCACTCCATTGAGCGGGCCATGAAGCGGAAAGGGATCGACAGCAGAACTCGAGGATACATCATGGATGGATACCGGGGTCTGACATCCACAATCAATTGTAATGCGCAGGACATTGGTGAGATCAGTATTAGGAGAGGTGTTAGGCAGGGTCCCCCTAATATACTGCTACGAGTTTCATTAATAAACTCTGATGTCCCCTCTGAGCGGACATCCGAGTGATATGCTAGACTTACGATCCTCTCAGAGGGGGCATCCGATTGCAAAGAGATATCCCAGTCGAGCTTTACTGGCATATATACAAGATGCTGGTAATCGAAATGCAAACAATGATGGAAATGAAGGTGAAATATTAAAAGTTGAAATTTAAGAGTGCTGAAGTGTAAGATGAGAGAGAAGATATTATAAGTCTAGTATACCACTCGTAGGAGAGAGAAGCGGGGAAGGGGTTCACTCAAAGTCATGTCTGAGTTTCCATTTCCGGGGTCAAAATTATACTTTCCCGTTTAAGAAAATCAACTTCTATATTACCTTGAAGGTCAAGGTCAAGCTGAAATCCAAGGTCACCACCGTATAGCCAGGGACAAATGCTACATCTTTTGTAGTGTGTTCTCGCAAAGTTATTCTACTGTTCCGGTACCTTTGCCCCACCTGGTACAACCACAAAATGGTGATAATAATCAGGATATATCTCGAAATCCTGGGGTCCTACAACTTTGTTGTCATATAGACTTTTGATGAGGGGACCAAAATACACAACATACTGCAATATTAATATTTAACGAAAACCGGTTGTCCATACATTCTTTGCGGAGTCCTTTGGCACGGAGCATTCCAGAAGGAATAATTATGACACCAGATTTTTTTTTAAACAACTGAATGCTAACATTGGTTTGGCCCCAATTTTGAGTAATAAATTCTTTTTAAGTCAGGTGGTGTCTAGGATGAAGCTTAGATCTAAAGGTATTTTACAACGTTTGAGATGTCAGCATTTCGGACATATTGCTCTTAACTGTGCTAGGAAAACTTGTTGTAAAAGGTGTGCTGAAGAACGCCCTTCAACGGATTGTCCTTTGAAAGATAATTCAGAAACAGATACAACTTATATTAATTGTGGCCAGATGAGATATCCTGCGAATTATAGAGGCTGCCCTAGATACGTTAACCCATTAATGCCTGAATAACAAAAAATTTTACGGCAACTTCGAGGCGCTAACTTTTATCGAAGGGTTGGTCAATTCTTATGCAGACCAACTTTTCTAGAAGTATTTTGAGTTGCCCGACACGATCCAACCAAAAAAAAAAGTGAAAAAAAATTATTATTGTTGTTTTTTTGCAATATTATGTAAATAAATACCTTTTTCACGTCATTTTTTTTCGAAAAACGACTGATTTAGTCGGGAAAAAGCAACTTTTTACTGCAATAAAGTGCATAAAACGTGTTATTAGTACTTCAACTTCAAAAATATGCAGGCATTTTTTTCGTTAAAAATATTAGGCTGCATAAAAATTGCAACAATGTAACGCATATTTGCATTACATTCGATCAGGTTTTTTATCTCAATATGTTCGACTATTCCCAAAAATGTATATACACTAGTTTTAAGAGTCACTGATTACGAATTTGCTATCATATTTTCGTAATTCAAAATGGCGGATCCAAGATGGCGAACAACTTTTGGCAAAATTCTCAATTCCTTCGAAAAAAAAGTGGGTATTCGGAGTTTTTGGGGTCACTGATTACTGATTAAATGCCTGCATATTTTTGAAGCTTAAGTCCTAATAACACGTTTTATGCACTTTATTGCAGTAAAAAGTTGCTTTTTCCCGACTAAATCAGTCGTTTTTCGAAAAAAATGACGTGAAAAAGGTATTTATTTACATAATATTGCAAAAAAACAACAATAATAATTTTTTTTTCACTTTTTTTTTTTGCTTGGATCGTGTCGGGCGACTCAAAATACGTCTAGAAAAGTTGGTCTGGATAAGAATTGACCAACCCTTTGATAAAAGTTAGCGCCTCGAAGTTGCCGTACAATTTTTTGTTATTCAGGCATTAATGGGTTAAAATCTTAGAATGGAAAAACTCGAAAACCATTATAGCTAAGGAGTCGTTATTGAGGCAGGGTGTGTCGCAGAAAATTGTGTGGTAATAAGTAAAGCTGTTGGAGTTTTCAAAAGTCTATCCCCCCTTCTTCATCATTCTAAATTATAGCCTGGAACTAAACTTCTTTTATATAAACAGTTGATCAGACCCATGATAAGCTACGGTTTTATAAATTGGTTTGCTGTGTCTCCGACTTTGGATCTTCAGATGGAAATATTTGAAAGAAGAATTCTTAGAATGTACATCTGCACTTCCAGACCAGGAATAAAAAATACTCTAAAAATTATGTTTATGATCAATCCAATATCATTCCTTTAATGAGATATGTACATGCAAGTTGTTATTGACATCGACTAGACATCCAGGAGTAGCGCTCTACATAAAGTAGTAATTTCAACGATCCAGGATCTCGATTACAAGGACCAACCTAAACATAAAACACTTCAGCTTCGGATACATGTGCTGGAGCATAAATTTCGCCATTTCACCGACCAAGAACAGATGCTTACGAGCCAACAATTGGAAGTGGCGTGGGAGGCTGCACCACCACTCGATCGGGGGGCTCCATTTGCCTTCTAACCCTACTGGCCTGATAGAAGAAGAAGAAGAAGACTCCGTACAACCCAGACGATAAACAGATAACAACCACGACTACCCAAAACCAGAAGAAGACTATACGACCGTACATTTGACAGGACTACCATAACAATAATAACTAGACCAGACGGAAAAATAAAACAAACTGAAGGGCATCTCTCCCCACACTGCATCTCCCCAATTTTTCTCCCCACAGGACCCCTTTTGCACATAATAGTACCAAAAAATAACCGGGAGTAGTAGGAAAACAGGCTTATCCGCCATCATGGCGACTGGCACAGCCAGCGTTAACATTTACTCAATACTAGATACCAGCAGCCCACCTCAAAAAAGACTAGGAAGCCAACAAAACTTTCGGCAAAATACGTATCTTCAACGGACGAATGCTTCCCTTCTCTCCCCAGTAGGAATGAAAAAGAATATGCCTTTAATTCACAACCCGTATATGTAACAATTAAATCCTTGGAGGAAGACAAACCTCTAAGAAACTATAATCAATTCCGGGTACGAAAAGTAGTAGTTAGTGTTTCTAAAGGTTTTTCCTAAACTAGCTTCCTCAGGGACGGATTCCTCCTTCTCTTAGTCGATAATCGGGCGGTAGCTGACCTTTTCCTAAAGGTCTCCAGCCTTGCTGGAATTAATGTGAAAGCAGAATTACACAAACCGCTAAACTACGTAAGAGGCACAGTCTACTGCTCTGATTTAAAATCAATTACACAAGAGAAGCTCCTTGATGGTTTTAAACCTCAAGGAATAACAGATATCGATCAGATTATCAGACCTGTTAAGGAATCTGAAAATAAATTAATTTATTATATTCTTGATATCTGTTACCTACACCTGGAGAGTCACAGGAGTATCAAAATTCCTGAAATAAAACAAAATAAGTGAATTAATTATAATCAGATGTAAGGAAAGATGAAAAAACAATGAATTCTACAATAAAACGTTCTGTGGATTCTAACATACGAGTTTGTTTACATTCCGGACAATTACAACAACAAAATACATGAAGTCTGAAAACATGCAAAACTTCATGTTCTCAGACAAAATAATATATTTATGAGTAAACAAGCAACGCGAATTTCGTGCTATTAGGTCGTCCGGATCAAATTTATGAGTAGGGGAGAGTGTGGCAAGATGGAGTACTTAAGGTTTGAAGATCAATAAAAGAAAACTTTACTTAGTGAGACATTCATATTTATTTTTTAATTAACAACTATTTATTACTCTTCTAATATTTGGTGAAATTAGGAACTTTTAATTATGCATTTTAGAAAAAAAAATTAAAATCAAAATAAAGGTGTTTTGCCCCGTCTTGCCCCATGGTGCTGGTAAGATGGGGTACCCCCCTGAGGTAAGATGGGGTAATGAGAATTATCAGACAGAATGATGATTATTCCGACTGGCACAACTCGCAGACGTGGAAGGCTTCGTCATCATCATCGTCGATTCCTGCACAGCTATTATGTGCCCATTTTCCACAATTTGAGCATGATATCCACTCTTCAATGGAAGCGAAATATACTTCTATACAATACATACATGGTGTGTAGTCGTTACCCCATCTTGCCTACCGTGCCGTTTTTTAATAATAATTAAAACAAAAAAGAAACAGTCAGCAATCTCAAGGAAACACAATGTTTATCTAATTGTAGGTTAGTTTAAGCGTCAATAGCAGTCACACCTCACCAGCTAGTATTATTTAATGAACCACAGTCACGTGTCAAACTGGAAGAAAATGTGATAAGCACTTTGCAGTAAAACAGTTTTTTTAGAGTATTTCGGCAAGCGTACACTTGCGAACAAATAATGACTGGACAACTGACAGGTGTCATGGCGGTGCATCGAACGATGCATGAACGAGTGTGATTGGTCAGTTTAAACTGCGAATTTCGCTGGGTACCCCGTCTTACCCGCTACCCCGTCTTACCCCCATCTCCCCTACAGTATACTAAGGTAGGTACGGGTAATAAGGCCTAGCTAAGGGAGATTTGAAATAAAATTAAAGTAGAAAATTTTTGTATGCGAGCGAGAAAGAGGAGGCTCCTCAGCGCTCGGTCGCAGTTCTTTGGCTCTTCATTTACCGTTCCTTGAGTTTCGGGCGACGAATTTTGGTGAATTTTCTGCCTGGGCAGCGACCAAAATTCTGCGCTCGAAACTCAAGGAGCGGAGTTTCGAGCGGTGATCAACAGCGCCGCCGTTTTAAAATTTATTGAATATTGAGGGGCAACTTGCAGCCGAGAACCATGGGCGTCGGCGAAACTACCAAGAATTTAAGCTGGAAAAATTGGGATTTATAATCTTTAGGATCCCTGACCATAACAGTATCCGAATCAACAAAAGCGTCGCAAAAAGTTTCAGGTGCCATCGATGAGTGTTAGCTACCTGTGATTATGACCTTGAGCGACATCGATCATTTTAAATTATATTTTTTGTTACTTAGGCTTTATTAGCCGACAGGCCTTATTACCCGCACCTACCTTACGTGTTTTTCCACTTGGCTCGAATTAAGTTCGTGAGGCACCCATTTAGCACAGACTTTTTGATACTCCGTTTTTTGGCAATAATTTCATGCACAATTGATATTGGAATTCCCAAATTAGCTGACACAGAGGTAAGAGACCAAGAACGCGTTTGATTAAAAGCTGACTGAATTAAATCGATTCGTTTTTGCAAAATCTCCTCTGAAATTCGGTCACCCCTTCGATGTTCTTCAATGTCGCCCTTCTTCATTTGAAGCGTTTGAACCAGAACTGCACTGTTTGCTTGCTGAGGGCCTTGTGCCCTACAATATTTTCTAATTGACGGTGGGCTTCGGTAGCATTAAGATTTTGTAGAAATAAAAATTTCAGAAAAACTCGATGTTTACGATCACTTATAACAATCTTTAATTCTGGACCGGACCCCATAGCGAACGCCTAGCGCTGGTGCACGCTAGAACAATAACTGAGCTACTGAACTATGTGTGAGTCATGTCTCAACATGTTACCATAAAAAATATATCTTTCATAAAATATGCGAAACTTTGCTTCGGACGACCTTATAATAATGATTTATGGCGATTAATTGAATCAATACCGAAATAATTATGTATTAGATAACCTCCTGACAGCTGCAAGGAGGTTAGCCGAAAATGTATAAAAACGCACATAATCTACGTATTTTCACAATTTGCACATAGCACAGCCCAAAATGAAACATTTTGTTAACTTACTTTAGATTCCCACGCAGCATTATTCACAAAAAATCACTAAAACACAACACTCGCGCGCGCAACTTCACTTGTCGATTAAACGACAAACTTCATACTCTCGCGGTTATGTTTGCATGCAATCGAGAGCTTATGAAGCAACCAATAAAAGGATGATAGAAAGGTTGCGTAACATAAAGATATTCGCGATTTTATATTATTATGCACCTCTCAATGAGTGGAAAAGAGAGGACTTGCAACAAAGGGACCACGCGAGTATCATTTGTTCCAGTGAGATATTGCAGAATTGGTACAAAAATGTCTGCTACTGCCATTTTTATGGCGAAATTTGGTTTTAATTAAACTTTTCACAGAAAGGAAAGGATTTTATGGGAATAAAATATTTTGATATAATATTTAATTCCGCATAATCTCAAATAAACATGCTAATGGTCATAATTCGAATAATTAGCAAAAACGTAGTTGGATTGAAGTAGATCAAAGTGGAACTGAAACAAAATACAGTTACTTTGAGAGTATTTAAGCTGTGCACGATATAGTTCGGTCTGCTATTTCTGACTTTCAGCCAAAGTAAGCGAATTCGAATCTAGAGCTATACATGCCATTTGGTTATTTAGCTCTAAATATTCAATTCAAAGGGTACTTTTATTTTCAGTTGTGATAATTTCGAGTTTTCGCGTTTCCCTTAACAATTTAAAAATTTGCGTTTCTTTTAACAATAACCTTTTTGGAAAGGTAAGTAGATAGGCAACTTAAACAAAATAAAAAGTAGGTATGTTAATAACATGAATTTCGGAGAAAAGTGGGGCGAAAGGTGAAAAATCGTGAAATAAAAGTTAATTTTTTCAACTTCCAGGGGGATTTTGGCCAAGGGGTTGGGGATAGGGGGGTGGTGTAGATCGTTTTGGAAAGTGCTTCAAAATAGTAATTTGTTGAGATCGGTTTGGGGCCGCTGCGATGCGTAGATAAAAAGATAAAAATACAAGAGCGGTTCCCATATAAGGAAAAATCCTGATTTACGAATCACCTTGTAACTGCCGAACGGTGCGAGATGCCCCCCCTCCCCCCCCCCACGATTTTTTGCTTGTCTCGGTCTGACCTTTCACCTCCTGCAATATTGCAATATTGACCTCCCACCTCTGAACACCCTGTATATTCTAGCTGAGTTACCCGGTTTCACCCGGCATTGTGTAAACTTTATAATTAAACACTTCTCATTGCTACAGTGCGCGCAATTTCTATAAGCGCACGTCTGATTTTCAAGTGAAATGCACAATTCATTGAAATAAAGCGATATAGTAACAAAATTTCTTTACAGGACAATTGTTAAAGTTTATAACTATTCATAAAAGCAATTAAACAATTCCAAATATCAGGCAATGCGTGAATGCAATAGATCAATCTTTCACAATTGATCTTAGAGTGCGCAGTTTCTATAAACGCAGTTTCTTTTCGTAGTATTACTAGTTAAACGCAAAGTGATTTTGCAACTTTTTAGGAAACAATTCATGTGAGTTTAATTTTTATTTTCCAACTATAGCTTAATTCTGTATAATTGCTGTTATTTCTTAAGATTTATTGCAATGCCACGAGGAAAGGTCCTTGACAACGACGATCGCGTCAGAATCCGTGCGTTTAGGGAAACTGGACTTGGTATAAGAGAAATTGCAAGGAGAATTGGACGTTCAGAATGTGTGGTGCGAAATTTTATTAAAAAGGGCAATCGTAATGGATTATGGGATCATCCAAGAGGGAGCACCAAAGTTTCCAAAAAAAATATTGGGAACATAAGAGAAGAAGTTATGAAAAAAAAGTTAAGTGCAGCTCAAATTATAGTGGAATTACAACTCCCAATTAAAGGAAGAAGAGTTCAACAAATTTTGAAGGACACTACTTATATTAAATATAAGAAACCGGCCAAATCTCTCCAACTGCAACAGCATCATAAATATGCGCGCCTAGATTTTGCTAGAAGCCACATGAACTGCGACGAAAAGTGGCAAAATGTTATTTTTTTTTACGGAAAACAATTTAATTTAGATAGCCCAGATGGATTGAGTACTTATTGGCATGATTTAAGGAAGCCCGATTCGCCTCGTCTAAGTAGTAATTTTGATGTTGGTAGTTTAATGTTATGGGGTGCCTTTTCTTATCAAGGAAAGTTATTTTTACGCTTTGTTCCCACCCGAATGAACTCTGCCATATATACAGACCTGCTGGAGGAATCTCTTATTCCATATTTAAAAGACAATATGGAAAAGGATTTGATTTTTCAACAGAATAACGCCGCTGTGCATTCTTCTGCCGAAACAAGACGATGGTTTAGTGAAAGAAATATTCCTGTAATGGAGTGGCCATCACGTAGTCTGGATTTAAATCCAATGGAAAACATTTGGGGAAGCATGGCACGAAGAGTTTACTCAAATGGTGGACAATTTTCTTCGTTATCTCAACTGAAAGCCGATATTTTGAAATGCTGGAATGATATTGATGAACATTTGTTTAAAAAGTTAATACATTCGATGTCTAACAGGTTTTTTCAAGTTATAACTAACAAAGGAGGTAAAACACAATACTTAGAAAATATAAAAAAATTTTCTTTTCACCAAGCTTTTAAAATAAAGACTAAACTATAAAGAGAGTTTATAGAAATTGCGCAGACAAAAGAGACTTTTAATTATATTTATTTTTATTATAAAGTAATTACTTACTTTAATGAATGTTTTATATTATTTAATTAATATTTACCAATGGGGAATTTATGCAATATAATCGGTTTTGAAAAATAAAAAGTAGTTTTCTTTAAACATGAATAAAACTGGCTGCGCTTATAGAAATTGCGCACACTGTATTACAATTATTTCCTGTAAATTTGTATGCGAGATGCTAGAATTCGGTCAACATTTGGTCTTATTATCAAAGTGAGTTTTTGTATGAGATCAGCAGCCTAGTTCTTATATGTCAGTGTGCAGCAGCATTTACTTGTTTAACCACGTGCACTTAGTAAAATTAACTTAAAACTATGGAGTGTTTTTTGTGCAATTCCTTAGCCGATAAACCGGGATTTCGACAAAAAAGGGAGACCATTAAAAAATTTGTACCGGAGATTTGGAATTCATGTAAATTTTTTTTAAAATATCGAAAATTGCACAATCATAAGTACAGTGATGTTTTATTATCAGAAAGGTATAATGGTGAAGTAATTGGTTACCATTCCTCTTGTTACAAGGAATTTTATGTTAAAGAAAAGTATTTGTTAGACGAAAGGTAAGTCTGATATGCACTCTACGCAACACTTTTAAACATTTATTTAAATTTTTACTTAAGTGTGGACGTAACTTTAAAGGGTTTTTTTTTTTAATAATTTCTTGAGATTATGTTTTCTTTCCTTTAATTTGAAATAGTGTTTTTTGCATAATTTAAAATGGTGCAGTTTTAAATTTAAGTTTAATACCGTCCTCGGCATCAATGTCAAGCCCAGGAAATCAATCATCTATGGACAAAGTGGCGTCTATTTCATCACTGGCGTCAACATCTAATTGAGTACTGTGGTAGGCTCTGAATTTTAGATAATTTTTTAAAATTGAAGTAGTCTATGATAATAAAAAATGTTTCAGTCTTGTCGTTACTTCCAAATTAAAACAATCTATTTCAAGTTAAAAAATAAAAATAAATGAATAAATTAAATTATATAAAAATATAATGGAAGTCTTACATCATAAAAAGACCATCAAAACGACTTCCACTTTGGTGACCCCGACAGAAGCGCATAATAATAAAAAATTTTCTAGGTCGGCAGCCATTAAAGACTGGCTTTATACCACGGCTGTCGACCGAAAATACAAGTACGTCGGGCGAGGAAAATTTATTATTACCTCCCCGATAGTACTAAAATCTACAAAACCAACTGTAATAAATAATAATAAAAAATTTTCTAGGTCGGCAGCCATTAAAGACTGGCTTTATACCACGGCTGTCGACCGAAAATACAAGTACGTCGGGCGAGGAATATTTATTATTACCTCCCCGATAGTACTAACATCTACAAAACGAGCTGTACCACCACCACCTCCTCAATGGACTCTAACTGTGCCACCACCACCTCCTCAATGGACTCCAACTGTGCCACCACCACCTCCTCAATGGACTCCAACTGTGCCACCACCACCTCCTCAATGGACTCCAGCTGTGCCATACCACCTCCTCAATGGAATCCAGCTGCCATGCCACCTCCATCATCATCAACGGCCCAACGAGCCCCTTTATCATCAACGGCCCAACGAGCCCCTTTATCATCAACGGCCCAACGAGCCCCTTTATCATCAACGGCCCAACGAGCCCCTTTATCATCAACGGCCCAACGAGCCCCTTTATCACCAACGGCCCAACGAGCCCCTTTATCATCAACGGCCCAACGAGCCCCTTTATCATCAACGGCCCACCGAGCACCTTTATCATCAACGACCCACCGAACACCTTTATCACCAACGACCCACCGAGTCCTTTTATCATCAACACGGCCCATCGAGCCGTCATTCATCTACATCTTCACAACCAACTTTTCGGCCCATCGAGCCGCCAACACACCAAGATATCGGCCCATCGAGCCGACGCAATCAACATTACGGCTCACCGAGCCTTTCATGAATTCATTTCTAATCAATTTATCGTTAATTAATTTATCGTTCAAACTGGGAGGAGGGTATTGTGGTAGGCTCTGAATTTTAGATAATTTTTTAAAATTGAAGTAGTCTATGATAATAAAAAATGTTTCAGTCTTGTCTTTACTTCCAAATTAAAACAATCTATTTCAAGTTAAAAAATAGAAATAAATGAATAAATTAAATTATATAAAAATATAATGGAAGTCTTACATCATAAAAAGACCATCAAAACGACTTCCACAGTACCATCCAAATATATTCAAAACACACAAGAAGGGTGAGTACAATGACAACGATTTTGACTATAAACTCCTTAAAATTTGAATCTATCTTGATATATAATTTTTTTGAAAATAATTTTATATTAAATTGATTTGGGAATATAATTTTTAAATTTTGCTTTTTTTGTAACTACTAAATGGAAGCAAACACGAATCATTATATATCATACGTACTCCACGAAACTACTTTATATTTTATTTTTAATTTTCATTACCTAGAACTTTTCTCTTTAATATGAAAACAACTAAAAATCTAAACTTTCAACTCCACATTAAAATTTTTTTTTACGAAAACGAAAATTGATTCTATCAACTTGAGCACCCTTTTTTTCATTGTACAAAGTTTTTTTGCAACCCTATGAGAATAACTCGTAACGAAATCATACAGGAAAATTGATTAACTATTTAAAACTACTCATCAAAATTGCTTCTTATTATTCTACATCGGCATGCGCAGATTAAATACAGATAATACTTTAGGAAACCAATGATATTGCTGACAATTTTGATGACGATTCGAGCGTACAAAGTTCTCTTCAAGAAAATTATGGAAAAAAAAATGCTTTTTTGTGGCAAAATCAGTATTAAGCGTAAATTAAAGAACTATTACTGTCGCGAAATAAGAAAAAACAATTTTTTTTTTTTTTTTGAGAACCTAAAAGGCTATGCCACAGCATTAAATGATTTTGAAATATTACGAACAATTGCAGAAGAGATGAAAGTAGATATAAAATTGTCATATGATGGTGATTGCATTTTAAAATATTTTGCTAAATATCAGAGTCTTACGAGAAAACCTTAGTCAGAAAATTGCGCGAACACGCGGAACGTTAACAAAATAGCGCGCGAACAGTTGATGCAGTAAGTTAGAGATGAAGTTATAAATAACATGAGGATTTTATCGATGAAATTTTTAGAAACTTTCTATGTCGAATTTTGAAAACAATTGTACGAAGTCGAAGACGTTGATTGCAACAATAGGTTTACAACGAAGACCTTAAAAAACCACAGGGATATGCAATTTAAAAATAAAATAAAAATTCAAACTTTGCTTAATAAATTGTATGTAATGTCTTCATATGTTGATCTTGAATTAGTTGATGATGAGCAAATGCAGAATATTATTTTTGAATAAGAAGCGGAAATGTTTGCATTGGAATATCGTGTACACATATTAAAAGTAAAAAAAAAAAGAAGCGTTACCAGATAATCTTGATAGTGACACTCTAGATAAAGGTGAGTGCGACATTCCAGACTGGCCGCATTTATTTTGTAGGATTGCATTAGGTGCTTTTGATATGAAATATAGGACTAATGCTGAACTTGAAAGATTAGCTTCGACTTATTCTCAGGATTCTATCGATGGTATTCATAACGGTGCAATAAAAACAAGAAAACATATATTGTTAGGGATGACAATGAAAAGTATTACAGGAAGCAAAATATTAGTATACTGAATTTCTGCAATTCGGAAAATCCGCAAAATACTCCTTCAAATATTCGTGACAATTTGGGGCGTAGAAAAAGATCGTAGGAGCCAGACGAATTAGAAATTTTGAAGAACGCTAAGCAAAAACGTCCTGAATTTTCACAAGGTATTGCGCAAACAAGAAATTTTTCTGAAAACTACTCCGCAGATATCTCAGTCATTCGACAGATACACTTCTCATGGTTATTTTGTCTCAAATTGGGTGTTGAGAATACCCCAATGTGGGTCGGCTATAACTCAAACATTTTGAAAGATGACAGCAGAATTCAAAAAATTGAGTATTCAACTCAAATAAATAATTCTCCCACAGACCCAGCTGCAATCAAGGAGACGATGAGAAGGAGCTTAGCTATTGCTTTAGAATGCGGTAAAAAGTACATCAACACTACGTACGATTTAGCAATTACGAAAATTGGTTTAAGAGTCCAAGCTGCTGAAGAAGAATTTGAACACCTTTTCATTCATTTGGGAGCATTCCATATTCTGTTATCGTACTTCAAATCTGTGGGAAAATTTATTGAAGGCTCCAGATTGAGAAACATGTTGATAGATACTGGAATTTTGGCTAGCGGTTCCATTAAAACATTTATTAGTGGCAAGCATTTTAATCGCTGCCGGAAAGTACACCCCCTTCTTTCTCTAGCGCTTCAAATGTTGCATTTAGATCAATTTTTACAATTTGGAGATTATGCGTTGAGCGATGTTAAGCTTTTTTTTTGAGGGTTTCAACTGAGGAAAACATGTTCGTCCATCCGTTTCTGACCAAATTTGTTCCGATATGTTTAAGGATTATGATAAATTCAGAAATCAGACTTTGGAAGGGAAACATGATAAAACTCCGCAAGTTTTTTTAATGTATGTGCAGTTAATTTATTACTATTTCATGATGGAATACAGTATTCGTACAGGAGATATCTCTTTGTATAAATATGTATTGGTAAAAATTACGAACATATTTTTCGCATTGAACCATCAAAATTATGCCAGATATTTAACGATCTATTGTGATAATTTACATAACATTGAAAAACGCACCCAGGTTTATTAGAGGACTCTAAAAGATTGGTTCCTCGGAATCCGCAGGACCTCAAAGTGTTTTTCACGAATACCTATCGACATAACGCTAGAACAAACAATAAATACTGATGCCGCTTCCAAGGGATCTGGAATCATTAACACAAGAGTACACGAGTGGCCTACTATGGTAGACCAGGGTGATATAACTGATCATAACTTTTGAATTTCGCGCGCAAATACGCTGTGTCTCCACCTATGCCTCATAAAAATAATAAGATCAAATGTCAGTGACACGTGCAGGCGCTGCGTGTATGGACGGGTTCATAATTCAAAGACAAAACTACCGGACAATGTTTTTTGCAATTATATTACGGTAGTGTAGTTGGTTTTATTTATAAATTTATTGTACATTGAGTTGTTTCGTTTTACAGCACATATGTTAATATTTATATTGAATGGAGGTTATGATTTTGCAGAATATTTATAATGAATGACGCACAAGTGGAGAGATTCTTGTTAGAAGTCGAAGAAGAGTCTGAAACTGACGTTATAGAAAGTGACGAGGACGAAATAGATGGTGTGCCTAATTTTCAGGTTTTGGTTGACTCTTGTGACCAACACAATGAAGACACGGAAGAAGTACTATCCAATAGTGATTACTCCTCAGAAGATGAATTGCCACTATCGGAACTGAGGAGATCTTTACGGGGCAGTGTATATACAGCAAAAAAGAGTATTATTTGGAATAAAGAAGTGCCTCCATCAACACGTTCCAGGGCTCAAAATATTCGTACAACACAACCTGGCCCCACCAAAGGAGAAGCAGCTAAAAATGCCAAAGAACCAAGTGCATGTTTTGGACTATTTTTCACTGATGATATATTAGAAATTTTAGTTAACTGTACAAATAAATATATTGACACTATAAAAAACAAATACCAGAGAGACAGGGATGCAAAATCAACAGATGTGATTGAGATGAAAGCATTACTCGGCTTATTGCTTGTGATCACGGTGTGGACGACGAAACCTAAAAGATTTTTGGGATAATTCCAAAGGCACTGGCTTGGAGCTCGTTTACACCACAATGTCAATAAATAGATTCCGGTTTCTTTTGCGTGCGCTAAAATTCGATGATGTCAATGATAGACAACAACAACGCGAACTTGATAAAATGGCACCAATTAGGCAACTTGTCGAAATATTCATCAATAATTGCCGCAACCACTACACTCCAAGCGACTATTTAACTTTGGATGAACAACTTGTTGGTTGTAGAGGTCGCTGTAGTTTTATTGTGTACCTTCCAAATAAACCTGACAAGTTTGGAATAAAGTTATTCATGGTTGTAGATACAAAGTATCCTTATGTCTACAATTTTGAAATATACGTCGGCGCGCAACCAGACGGTCTATTCCAGAAATCCAACAGGGTTAATGATGTTGTTCACAGACTTTTAGAGCCTCTTGATGGCATGAGCTGCAACGTGAAAATGGATAATTACTTCACAAATCTGGCACTGGCTAATGATCTGTTGAAAAAGAAAATTACAGTTTTAGGAACTATGAAAGCTAAACGACCTGAAATTCCCAAAGAATTCAAAGCTAGTAAGACAAAACCAATCAAGAGCTCACTATTTGGATTCCGAAAGAATGCCACATTGGTCTCTTACATGCCAAAACGAAATAAAGCAGTAAATTTTCTTTCAACTATGCATTATGACGCCGCCATCGACTCTGCTACTGGAGAGTAACGTAAGCCTGAAATTGTAACATTTTACAATGGTACCAAATGTAGCGTGGACATTTTAGACAAAATGTGTAAGCAACATAGTGTGGCTAGAAACAGCCGCAGCTGGCCACTCACAATATTTTTTGATTTGTTGCACATAGCAGGTATAAATGCCCAGTTATCAATAAAATGAACAACATACAATCTAATATTATCAGGCGCAGTTTTATCTATGATTTGTCTTACAATTTGATAAAACCGCTTCCCTGAGGACTAAAATACAAAATTGGGGCACTTTTGGGTGAACGACAAGAAGAACAGCACGATCTTACACAAAAAATGGGCAGGGTTGGCCGATGCGCATTTTGCACAAGAGCACGTAACAGATCCAATTCTTGCAACAAATGGATTTGCCCTGATCACCAGGCTGTGATATGTCCTTGTTGTTACAAACATAGTACAGATTAGTATGTAAGTTAGTTTTTGTAACTTTTCTAGCCCATTATCTCAGAAGTGCCATATTTTTGTTGATTTTTGAAGATAAGACAATCGTTTTTCATTTTTATTATGATAACAATGTAGAACTGAATACTGTGTTCCTAAACTAGATACTTTAATAAAGAACTTGTAACATAAACCAAACCAAAAATTTGATTACTTAAAATACACAAAAACATGTTTTAAAAACGCCTACTATAGTAGGCCACGCGGGCCCCGGTGTACTGTAGTGTTAATATGACCAACTCTTTCGCTGCAAGGGAAAAGTGGTCTATAACACATTCATTGAGAACAAACATGATCTCAAAAATGATGGATTTCTGCATCTTACATTCTACTGATTATGTAAGCAAAGACTTAAAAACGTCGTCTATTAAAAGAGCTCAAAAAAATTTAGAGGATTTATTAGGTATGATTACGCAATGTACCAATCCTTTTGCACCAGCCTTATCTAAGCTCATTTATATAACATATCTTCTGGGCAATGATGATATTTATAGCTTTTTGTTGTCAGTTGAGATTGTAGGCAATCAACAGCGGTTAAATTTCATTGAAGAGACTCGCCTAGAACCAGACAGATTTCATAGAGCAATTGTGAAAAATAAAATTATAAACTTTGCTTTCAAAAATAGCAAAAAGGTCAAAATAAATGATAAAGTAAAAGAAGTTAAAATACAACGAGATATTTTTAGTCGATTGCTGTATGCATCTTTGAAAAAAAACATAGACATTGAAAAAGCCTTAAGTTTTCCGCTCACACCTGTGCCATTTTCACTTTGCCACAATAATGGCGTAATTTGTAAAACACCAAAATCGGTCATCCTGAAGGAATGAAAAATTTCTCAATCCGCAGAATTTGATCCAACAGCTCCCAGCGTTACAATATATGACGGATTTTATTTACTCCACAGTTTAACTTTACCAGATAGTTATGCTAAAATTTCTAAACATATTTTAAGATTTTTGTTATTTGAAAAAAAGGAAGTACATATTATTTTTGATAAATATAATACTCCTTCGATTAAGGATTATAAGCACCAATTGAGGGGAGAAGAGAATGAAATTCAGTTTAGCATAAAAAGAGAAAATAAACGATCTGCGGATTTTGGAAAATTATTGCAAAGTAGAAATTTTAAAGAAAACTTTGTAGAATTTTTTATTGAAGATTGGACAAATGATGAATTCGTAATTCTATGTGAAGGCAAAATTGTTAAACTGAATTATGATTGTTGTTACGCCTATGAAGTTTTCAATAATAAAATGAAACGTTCATTTGATTTCAATTGTTCGTGCATTCATGAAGAGGCGGATATAAAAATAATTCACCATATTTGTCAGATGAACATAAAATATCGTGTAAATGTACGCTTCACCGATTCAGACATAGCTATAATCATGCTTGCTAATATGAAATATCTAAAATCAGATGTACAAATCGTTGCAGATATGAGTACTAAGAAGAAAAAAGAAATTTTAAATATAAACGAAATTTATAATAATTTACCAACAAAGGAGGAACTACTGCAGCAATGCAAACGAACTATGTACATTTCTAGTGTGTGGTGCAACGCCAAAGTCCTTCATTTGGAGAGATATCTTCAAGTTTCGCAGGTATTGTATGAGTAATTTTTTTTTTGTTATATAATGATCTAGTTTCAAATAATTAAAGTTTATAGTCATTAATTAATAATTTTACAGATTCTGATGCGGATATTGATCAAAATTATTATAAAGTTGATGATGTTTCAATATGTAAATTTAATTTTTCATAAAAACCCAAATATCTCGAAAACGATGAGGTTTTCACTAAGGTCATATTTTCATATTCTGGTAGGTCATGACCCAAGCTAACATCCCCTTAATTTTGGAGCACTACTTCCTGGACACCCTGTATACAGTACACACAAATATACACATATATGTATACGATTAAACCAGAGTTCTCAACAGCAGCACAGGGTAATCTGAACTTGGCTATGTAAAATTAAAATAATAATAATAATAATTAAAAAAACTACTTTTTACAACTAAAATACAAGTTGATCACTTTAATCAATATTTTGTGATTGTGAGATTATCGAGATTTAAAGTTTTTATTTAACATTGAGTCTTTTATAAAATAATTTTTTTAAATGCCATAAAATTCTAAATTTTTGATACTTTTACATTCCAGTATTTCATTTCGGGCCGGGACATAAATTTCCATAAAAAAAAATTAAATTATGAGAAATTACTGAATTTGTCCATGTCCGAGTGAAGCCGGGAAAAGCAGGTAGTATATATATTAATGTTTGAATATATATGAGGCATTCTTTGTGAACGGACCACCCCCTGCAGTCCAAAAATGGTGAGCTCCATTTAATGTCTACCAAGGCTCAAAAGAAAGGTTTTGATTTCTACTTTCGAATGCACACTGGCTTTCGAAGAGTCCGCCTATACAGAGCCCAATATGGCGGCTAAAACCACGTGGCCTCCATTACTTTTACTAATTATAAGGCTATAAAATGGGTCGCATCTTTCCGATTGAGGTCTACAAAGGCCCAAATGAAAGCTTTTGACTTCTGCTTTCAAAAGATGTATCATAATTAAATATTTTTTTCATAAAAATGCTTCTTAACATCACACAAACACTCTCCTAAAACCGTTTTAAGAAATTCGTAAAAGAAAAAAAGTTATACCTCTATTTTTAGCGGTACGTACACACGAATAAAAACTGCCGTTTTTCTTGCTTGTTTACATCTTGTATATGTGTGTATAATGTGTTTGTGCGTATTATAACTCACTGTTAGTTGCTGTATATCTTTCATTAAGTGAGCACTTTTTATATTTTGGTTGTATTACATAAAGTTTTCTCTGTAAAATAACTAAAAATCTTGCTAAAGATTTGAAAAATGGCTGGTGTCTACAATAAAAAAGGTTCTAAAGATAATCGTCGATGTAATTTTTTTACTTATATCATATAAAGGTAATCAGTTTACTACAGAAAATGATCCAAATTTGCCGAGTTCATCTGCGAAAAAATTAAAAACGAACGACGAATTGATACCACCAATAGATAGTTCTATCAAATACGTAATATTGTGCTCTAATTTAGTTTTTTCAACTCTCTCTGAATACATTTAGTGTAAAGAATGCAATGGTGATATTTCTTGTAAACAACAAAGAGATAGAGGTATTGGATTAAAAATATGTGTTGAGTGTACGTGTGGTAGAAAATTTATTCCGTCATCACCTTACATATCCAATAACGTTTACGAAATAAATCAAAGACTAGTTTTCACATTGAGAATTCTCGGCTTATGTTTTAATGCATTAAAAACTTTCTTGAGTTTGATGGATATTTCTTCAAATTTTTCTACCACTCTTTAGATGCAGGCAACGAGGCTGACAATTTAACTGTTTCTGGAGATGGTACGTGGATGAAAAGGGGGTTTACTTCGCTAGTTGGTGTTTTTTCCATAATAGGGAAATATGCAGGTAAAGTTATCGACGTAGATATAAAATTATCATTTTGTAATACCTGTAGTAAAAATAAATCTGAGCTATGCCCTGCGGAATTCCCTATATGGTATGAAGGTCATAAGTTAGAATGCCCTGCGAATCATGAAGGATCATCACGAAAAATGAAGAGAGACTCAGCAGTGACTATTTTTAAAAGATCGCAAGAATTATTTAGTGTTATTTATGGTAATTACATTGGTGACGGTGACAGTAAAACTTATACCACTGTAGTTGGTTCAAATTCCAATGAAAATTATAATAACTTAATTTGGAAAATTGCTCCGAAAAGTATATTTTCTGGTCGTGAAATAGTGGAAATAGGAGCTTGGGTTGCAGCGTATGGTTTTAATGAAGGATCTATTATTTACCTTACCATAATGGACTTAATGGGCATAAAAATAGGTAAAATGGCATTGAAATGGTCGGAAGAAGTCGATGAATGTAGAATCTTGCAAGCTAACAGAAGGAGCACGGAGCAGTAGAAAGAAGGTAGTATTTTGAAAAAAAGCTGCAGAAGAGCATTTACAACGCTTAGCTGAGCCGGAGGATATATATTCACCAGGAATGGCTAAATAAAGGTAAAAATGAATTACGAGCATTATATTGCAAAAATTAAATTAAAAAAACGCCATTCGATTCGTTATCAAATATACTATATATACTTAACCTTTAAAAATATTATTTAACAATTTAAAGGGGGAAATGATGAAACCAGCCATACAAGTCACAGCGCTGAGTCAAATAATATTCAAGCGTACCTGAGTATGGAAAGGTCTCATCAGGCGCTACTGTCTACAGCATTAATAACTGTTCAGGGACAACAAGGAAAAACCAAAATTCTTCGTTGCTTAATAGATTCAGATTCAGACTCGTCATTTATCATCAAAGAAACATGGAAAAAATTATCAACTAATTGTAAACCAACATCGGTAACAATAACGGCTTTAAATACACAACAAACAGGAACTTCTACTAAGGAAACGAAAATTAAGTTCAAGTCACGTCACTCTATAAATATAGTAATCGTAGAAAATTTCTTAATAATTGACAAAATTACTAACAATCTGCCAACAAGAGAAATTTCACGGGAAAACTGTTCTCATCTAGACAATCTGAATTTAGCGGACCCAAAGTACTGCAAACCCGGTAAAATCGATGCACTATTAGGTGCCAGAGTTTATGCTCAGATAATTCGCACAGGAATTATTCAAGGAAATCAGAACACACCGACCGCTATCAATACAATTCTTGGGTGGATCCTGTTAGGATCTGTAAAAAATAAGGAAGCAGAAAATGTTAAAACGTTCATGACAATGGCAGATTCAAATGCAATTGATTTATAACTAAGAAAATGTTGGGAAACGGAAGGAATTCCTAGTAAAAAATTACTAACCCGAGATGAACAACAATGTCAAGAAATTTTTAAGCAAACATATACACGATTAAAATCAGGGAAATATCAAGTCAAACTACCGTTCATAAACAACGAGCTTCCATCGTTAGGCGAATCAAGGGCACAATCAGTCAAGAGATTTCAAAATTTGCAAAGGAAATTTAATCAAAATGCAACATTAAAGGAAGAATACCAAAGATGTTTAAATGAGTATATTGATTAGACCATATGAGCGAAATAGAATGTCCACGCAACGGTGAGCCACATTATTATATACCGCATCATGCAGTTCTGAAAGAAAGTACTACAACGAAATTACATGTTGTATTTGATGCATCAGCAAAAACGTCAAATGGCAAGTCACTAAATGAATTCATGCTAAAGGGTCCAACTTTACAGCCAACACTTTTTGTGACTTTGCTTAATTGGAGAAAACACAAAATTGCAATTGAGAAGATGTATCGCATGATAGAACTGCATCCGGATCATAGAATGTTTCAAAGAATAGTATGGCGACACCCTAATACAAATAAAATTCAAGACTACGAATTAAAAACATTGACATTTGGTACCAATTCAGCACCTTATTTAGAAATTCGAACACTTGAACAACTAGCTGAAGATGAAAGGGAAAGGTGGCCTGTGGCATCAAATGCGACATTAAATAATTTCTATGTGGACGACTTGTTGACTGGAGCTGATACTCAAGAAGACGCGAAAATATTAAGGGATCAGCTGATCGAAATTATAAATTCAGCAAGTTTCAATCTAAGGAAATGGTCTGTGAAATGACTGTCAATTACTTCAAGATTTGCCAAAGGAATTAATAGAACATAAAGACACGTTATTAATTTCGGACACCGAATCTATTAAAACCTTGGGTCTTATATGCCCGACTAGAATTTATAAGGGGCATGCCTCATGAAGCGTGTGAGCCTCATGTGGCAGGTGAGAGGTATGCCGATAGAGGGATTTCCCCGTAGATTCCTCATGACGTCCTCATGTGGCAACTGAGGGCAATGCCGATAGAGGGATTTCCTCGTAGATTCCTCATGAGGAGCTCACAAAATAAAATCAGCGATACTGAAGTGAAGTATACCTTATGAGTTTCTCACAAATATCTTATTTGGCAAACCTAATGCATTTATAACCTTACTATGAAATAGTCAATCCCACCATTTGCCTTACGTTGGTTGGATTAGGCAAACATCAAGTATGCACCTAGGCTCATACTTCTCAAATGTGCTAGTTTGTTATATTCTAGAATTTTTTCAACCCGAAAACCCTTTTATGAATCCGCCATCTTCAATTCCCAAATCTTAATATAACCCGAAATTAGTGGCCTCAGAATAATCATTGTACCAATTTTCATTAAAATCCGTTGAAATCGAGAATTATTGGTCGCCATATTGGATCCGCCATTTTGGATTTGTAAATTTGGATAACACTCAAAATCAGTGACCTGAAGATAATCATTGTACTACTTTTCATTCAAATCCATTGAAATCTAGAAATCTTGATCGCCATATTGGATCCGCCATCTTGGATTTGTAAATTTTGGTAACATTCAAAATCAGTGACCTCAAGATAATCATTGTACTAATTTTCATTAAAATGCGTTGAAATCGAGAAATCCTGGTTGTCATATTGAATCCGCCATTTTTTTAAATTTCTAAATTTGGACAGCGGATTTGAAATCAGCATTCCGCAAAACTACTATGTACCAATTTTCATGAGAAGTGTTTAAATCGGGTAGCAAATATTTGCCCTTCGTGCGCCTTATACGGCAGCCTCATGGGACCCACAAGAGCCAGTATGACTAGCCTCATAGGGACCCTGGTTGTACCCCTCCAAAATTGTAGTCGGGTGGTGTCCTAAACATGATTATTTTACATATAACATAAAGGACATTTCACTGCCATCATTACTTACAAAAAGAATAATGCTATCTGGTATTGCTTCGCTATATGATCCGCCGGGCTGGTTAGCACCAATTTTAATTGAAGCCAAGGTGCTAATGCAAGAATTATGGATCATTAGTACTTCTTGGGATACGGCAGTTCCTGAAAAAATCAGCAATCAGTGGAGGAACTACATAGTAAATTTAAAATTTTTAAAACAATTAAAAATAAAAAGATGGATTAACTACACGTCAAATGCAAGTCTGGTAATACATGGGTTCTGTGATGCTTCATTAAAAGCTTATGCAGCTACAGTCTATCTCCGAGTACAATTAAATACTCAAACTAGCTTTGTACACCTGTTGGCTGCTAAATCCATTGATTAAGCCAGTGACCGTACCAAGATTAGAATTAAATGGTGTGGTGATTCTTGTAAGATTAATAAAAACAATTGTTCAAGGAATGAATCTGCAAAATATATCCATTACAGCATGGACTGATTCTACCATTGTTTTACAATGGATTAAAGAACATTCATCTAAATGGAAAACATATGTAGCCAACAGAGTGGGAGAGATTCAGGAATATTTAAGATTTGAAAACTGGCATCATGTACCAACCAAACAGAATCCAGCCGACTTAACATAACGAGGAATGCCATGCAAATAATTATTAGAAAATGATTTGTGATGGCATGGGCCACAATAGTTATCACAAGTTCAAGAAAACTGGCTTAGTCATGTTAAAATTCAAGAATCAACTTCATTAGAAAAAGGGACACAAAAATTCATAGCTTTTCATTAAATTTCGAAGACAATATATTGCTAAAATATTCATCATTTACTAAATTAATTCATGTCATAGCTTTCGTTCAACGTTTCATTTTTAATTGCCGTCATCCACAGTCAAAACGCTACAATCAGCTAACTAATGCAGAATACATAAAGGCACGTCATACCATTTTAAAACTTGTTCAATTTTCAGAATTCGCAAAAGAATATAATAGTTTGTTACAAGGTCACCCAGTATCAAAACAAAGTAAGCTATTTAAACTCAATCCCATTTTAGATGAAACTGGTTTAATAAGAGTTGGAGGAAGATTGGCCAATGCAACAATGCCGTATAACAGAAAGTTCCCAATCATATTACCTAGAAATCATCATCTGACTGGTTTAATCATTGACAACATACATCTCGAGACATTACATGGAAAACCGACTAGTTCTAAACACAAGTCGAGATCTCTATTGGATTTTGGATGGTCGAAGTTGCATAACAACAAGATTACATAAATGCATAAAATGCTTCAGGCAGCGACAAAAGGGATTGCACAAATTATGGGCAACTTACCAGCAGCAAGGGTGAACATTTCAAAACCTTTCACTCATGTTGGAATTGATTATGCTGGCCCTATAATCATAAAAACATCATTACTTCGAAACGCTAAAGTACAAAAGGCTTACTTTTGTATTTTTGTATGTATGGCTACAAAGGCCATACATGTTGAATTGGTATCAAATCCCACGGCAAAAGCATTCATCGCTGCATTAAAACGATTTGTTGCAAGAAGAGGTTTTGTGTAAGGACATATATTCCGATTGTGGAACGAACTTCTTAGGAGGAAAAGTTTTACTAGACAAGGAAGGACCTGAAAAATACAATTAAAACTTCCAAAAACTTTGTCAAAAGATTATTTAAATCAATTAAAAAACCGACCCAAGTGGCTGCAAAAGGTATCAAACTTAGAAAAGGGAGATATCGTATTAATACAAAATGAGAACACGCCCCCTACTTATTGGCCAATGTTGGAATTATAGAACAAACATATTGTTACACTTGGGCTCAATTCGCGGTTGTTTTGGCCTAAGTACCGAGCAAAAGTCGAGAGGGAGACTTTTTTTTGTAAAACAAAACTTCGTCGAAGAATTTGCCGAACCCTGCAGTCGGTAGCTGATAAGTCAGGAGCGCACCCACACTTCGCCTTGCGAAAGCTTTCAGCGGTGTGCGCAAAGAAGCCGTGTCGTGTCGAGCAACGCCGCTCGTGGCGTGGCGGCCGGCTTCGCCCGGGTGTGTGTGCGCACAGTGACGGCAAGGCGATAGCGATAATGTGTGAGTAACGTCGGTCGGAGATAAACAGTGCCGCGGCGTATGGCGTTGATTTTCAGGAATTGTGCGGGGATTACTCGGTGACAGCCGAGGGTCCTCTCGTAATTCCTGCCGCGAGTGTAGTGTTCGGATCGGGCGCGGAGTGTCGGCTGGGAATTCCCCTCTTGTCGTCTGGGGGCGGACTTTAATTCCTGGGCGTAGTGCCGTCGATGAGTGTAGTGCAGTGGGTGTTAGTTTGTGTGGAGTGGCTACTGTTTTCCTCACTCACTGCCGTGACTTCGGAGACGGACCACCGTCGAGGGAAATTCCAGGTAAGTCCGGTGAAAATTGTGCAAATTTCCGGTGAAAATCGCGTAAGTTTTCGGCGAGTACGTTAAAAGGGAAAACCACCGAGTTCGCGGGATATGCTCGGTAGGCGTGTATGCGTGCTTCCTCCGGGTATGTTGAACAGCTGATCTTCGGTGACAGCGGATGGCGGTGATTCTTCTCTCTGTGTTTAGATGTTATGCGCCGCGGAGTTCAAGGGCACCGATCAGCTGATATCAGGTGAACTTGAATTCTCTCGATAGTGTTCCCTTTATCCCTTTCACAGGATAACGGAATTCGCCGATGGAATTGTTTTAGCGGCGAGGAGGTCGCCGGGCAGATTAATCGCGGGGAGGACACCCAACAGGTAAACCGCAGGTAAGTGGACCGGAATGTTCGCAAAAGGTTGCAATAGACGGGAGAAATAATTTTTTATAATCCCGTGGGCGATTTTACTAATACTAATGTTTCCAGGCAGAGGTACTTACTGCGGGGCTAATTTTCGTGGCGGAATTCAAACGAGGTATGTGTAGCCAGCCGTCTTCTTTTTCCGTCGCCGGGTGATTTATGCACTCTCCTGAAATTGCACAATATAAGGTACCGTCTCTTTCTTTTTTTACGGAATAATTGCGCGCACTAACGATTTTGTTTTTTGTCCTTCGCAGTTTTCTCAGGTCTTCACTTAATTCTGTCACGTTTGGGAAGGAAGAAGTCGATCAGCAGCTTTTCCGGGTTCGTCCCACTTCAGGTCGGCCCTTTCCCTTCGCTTTTCACCACGATGAAGCGTAGGTGAGTTTTTGTACTAAAACTAAAGCTATGTCCTAATTAATTTTAATTATTTTTCAGGGCACAACGAAGGGCCGCAACAATATTTAGGAACAGACGGGATTGTACGAGTTGCAGATGTGCGTACGCGAACAAATCAGTTCAAACGACCCGTCCTAAAATTGATAAAATTACCAATACACTAACTATGTCTATGTTCTATGTTGTTTTGTCCTGTGGCTGTCCCCAAATAAAAAAAAAGGGATACTCACCGACATAATTCCAGATGCCCAGACCAATTATTACATAAGTCGATGTGATCAGTATTTCCAGTGACGATGATGTCCTGGACATATGCTGCGACGAGGCTTTCTCATCGTCAAGCCCTGTAGAATCCGAGTGCGATTGTTGGTCCCAGGTAACGGAATCACCGGCTTCGGGTGTTGCAGGCAGCTCCGAGCGTCCGAAACAGCGGGAGACGTCGGTAATTCCACCGTCAAAACGGATACAGATCACTGAGGACATTCTCCTGAATCCACCGACATCAGGGCCTACAACCCAGTATGTGAACTTGACGCCGCATACCAATCCTGTTTTGGAGAGGCCCATCCTGATCAACGGCGCACACGCAGAAAACATAGGCAGTCTACGGCCTTCAACCACAGTGGCAGAGGTTATCATGAGGCGAGATAACTCCATTCAAAAATTTATTACTAGGGAAGGAGTTGAAATTTATTTGCCTCAGTCAGTGGTTACTAAAATAGATTTTTAAAGAGATACAATCTCGAAGAAACCGCATCAAAACTATTAACCTACTCAATCGCTGTCAAGCTCAATTAAGGGTGAGGGCTGATGGTAAAATATTATTTTACAAGTATCACAAAAAAGGACTAACCAAGATGATAAAAAGGTTGAACATAAATGTTGAACGGGGAGGAGTATGTTAAGGAATCTGAAAAGATATAAATGTATTAAATTCTAAAGTAATAATTTACATCTCTGGAGAGTCACAGGTGTATCCAAATTCCTGAAATAAAAGAATTAAATAAATTAATAATAGTTAGATATAAGGCTAAATGAAAAAATAATGAACTTTACAATAAAACATTCTATGGATTCTAAATTACGAGTTTGTTTACATTCCGGAAAATTACAACAACAAAATGCATGAAGTCTGAAAACATGTAAAAACTTCATGTTCCCAGACAAAATGACATACTTATAGGTATTAGATAACCTCCGGACAGCTGCGAGGAGGTAAGCCGAAAATGTATAAAAAACGCACAAAATCTCCGTATTTTTACAATTTACACATAGCACAGCACAAAATAAAACATTTTGTTAATTTACCTTAGATTCCCACGGAGTATTATTCACAAAAATTCACTAAAACACAACACTCGCGCGCGCAACTTCACTTGTCGATTGAATGTCAGACTTCATATTCTCGCGGTTATGTTTGCATGCAATCGAGAGCTTATGAAGCAACGAATAAAAGGATGATAGAGAGGTTGCGTAATATCGCAGCATAATAGAGATATTCGCGATTTTATATCATTATGCACCTCTCAATGAGTGGGAAAGAGAGGACTTGCGAGAAAAGACCACGCGAGTATCATTTGCTCCAGTGAGATATTGCGGAATTGGTACAAAAATGTCTGCTACTGCCATTTTTATGGCGAAATTTGGTTTTAATTAAACTTTTCACAGAAAGGATAGGATTTTATGGGAATGAAATATGTTGATATAAAAGTTAATTCTGAATAATCTCAAATAAACAAATAAACATGCTCATGGTCATAATTCGAATAATTAGCAAAAATGTAATGGGGTTGAAGTGGATCAAAGTGGAACTGAAACAGTTGCTTTGAGGGTATTTAAGCCGTGCGCGACATAGTTCGGTTTTCTATTTCTGACTTTCAGCCAAGGTAAGCGAATTGGAATCTAGAGCTATACATGCCATTTGGTCATTTATCTCTAAGCATTCAATTCAAAGGGTACTTTATTTTCAGCGGTTTTAGTGATTGAATATTGTCGGTGTCGGAATTTCGAGTTTTTGCGTTTCCCTTAAGAATTTAAAATTTAGCGTGTTATAAAGAGTTAATTAATCTTTTGCGTTTGGAACAAATTTTTGATCAATAAATTTGGCCGTAAAATCGCTGTTACGTACGAATTATACAACGGAATACGTCAGCTGCAAACACATGCCTTACGGTATTTTTGCCACATGCAGTTCCAGCGTATTGTTCTGTAAACCAGCAAATATTTTGCTACCAAATAAATCGAAAATTTGTACAAAGTTTTTAAAATTTAAACATTTTCCCAGAAATTAAAAAATTGTATTAAGGGGGTATCCCACTCTAGAACGTTCAAAAAATCGATTTTTTTTTTTTTAGTTTTGAAAAATTCTGTGTTCTTTCCTGAATCGTTTAAACTATCTCTTGCCGCGAAATTTGAAAAGCTCGCGCCGCTACAGGCGATTCCGTGCGAAGCTGCGCGCACTCCACCACTCTTAACTTTAACTTAAATGCCGTTTTTCTCACAACACCGTCTCGATGAATGGTGTGCAGCATTCTGAGAAAACCATTCATCCGAAAAATTTCAGATTTTGGTACAAGCTGTCTTAGCTTTGTCTCTATGACCTAAGTGGAGCAAATCAGGCATTTTTACATTTACATAGCTTGTATCCCATATTTTAACAGTAAAAAATCAATTAAAAAATAAAATTTATAGTAGAAAAAATTCAAAAAATTAATAAAAATTTTTTTTTCAAAATGTGTCACACTCATGCCATAGCCACATATATAAAGAGTACTAATGTGCAATCTCATAATTTTCAGATTATGTGTTTGGCTCTTATCGTGCACACCGTTCCTAAGGTATGAGTCCCAGTAGCAGGCCTGCCCTGACCCAACCACTCAATAAAAAAAATTTTCTTTTTCTCAAAATATTCATTAAAGATCATATAATAAGAGGATTATTATGTTTAACTCTAAATGTTTTGTATTTTCTTGTTCAACTCCCTGAAAAAAATTTTCAATTCAAGGGCCTCTAGAGTGGGATACCCCCTTAAACGAAGTATATTGAGCAGTTAGGTTAATGACATAGTTTAGGTTATTTTTTTGTAATTTTTTAAATACTAAATTCGTTGAATTTATTTTTGGATTTAAATAGGCTTAATATAAATTAAATAGGATATAAAATTGAATTTTGATTTTATAAAAAAACTTGGAGAATATCAGTAAACTTGAATAAACCACTAAACGATACATTTTTCATTCCTCTATACACCTATCCCTTTCAGGTTCATCGTTGTTTTAAACTGTTTCGTCGGGGTTAAAATTTTGTTTCTTAAGATTTGACTAATCCTAAATTCAGTGTCAAACTTTGGTGATCCTATTCCGGGACCAAACAAGTAACGTTTTGTATGGTTTGATTTGTCATGTGCTTCCAATTCAAGATATTCGTTTATGCACTTTGCGTATTCTTTTTGAAGATCCGGCTGTTTTGGAAATTTTTGCTAGGCATGGAGGATCCTTGTTGAAGGGTAACCTCACTTGATCTTAGCCATCAGCTTGACGAGTGTGTGTCGTCTTATAATGCCTTTCACATCTTTCTTCCTCCTTAGTGAGTTACCGTTCTTCTGCGATCTCCTCGTATTTCCAAAATCTATGGATTTGTTCGTTTAATACTTGAATGCTAGGCTGGTCATCCAATGATAATGTTAAAAATGTGTTTTCTGGTTTTCCAGTATTATTTGATATTTCGTCAAATACAATACATCCTAGTCGGGTGTTTTGGGCAATTGGGCCCTCCTTCCTTCCTTTCCGGAGACCATCTAGCAATATTTTTGAAAAAATATTTGTTCCTAAAAACAAGTCTATTTTTCCAGCTTGCATGAAATTAGGGTCAGTTAATTGAAGACCTTGGCCAATAAAGATTGGGTCGTATTTTTATTATAATGACAGTTTGTTCTCTCTGTCTGGTTCTGTAAGTGTTTTTCAGATCCTGTATTAGAGGTAGGCTCACTTGTATTTTTGAATTGCATTTTTTAATCATGTAGTAAGGTGTGATGAAGTTGGTTGCATTTATTGCAATTGTTTTTACTAACGCAAGCTTGCTTACTATGCGGGCTTAGACAGTTAAAGCAGAGGTTCTTTTTCTGAACATAACTTTCTCTTTAACCGAAAGTCTTTTGTTTAAACTCATCACATTTGTATACCGGGTGCTTTCCATTGCACATGTAACATGTATGTAGTGTTTTTCATGTTTTCTTCCCATGTCGTTGGAAACAATGAAAACAGATACTGTATTTTGATAGTAAATTTCGCCTATCCTTTATCTTTTTCTGCAAAAACTTGCTACATTGCTGTACTGAATGATTTCCCTTATAAAGAAGGCAATTGTTTGTGTTATTAATGTAATAATTTGTGCTGTTTTTCTGGAGTGTTTTAACCGTTTTAGTTGATTTTGCTTCAGACATGGCTTCTCATGTCCGATATCTGGCTTCCAGAAAAGTATAGAATTCATCTTAGCGTATTCACCATTGAACTTTGGAAGATCTCTACATGGAAGTTTCACATCAGCCCGTTGTGTAGATTGTGTATTTTGAACAATCAAATTTGATTTTTCCATGTCGTTCAATTTGTCTTGCAATTTGGCAAGAAATTCGAAGTATGTGCCTTCGAATATTTCATAAATAGCACTAGTTATGTATTTAGACAACAATTTTTCATTTTTATCTTCGCCTGCACATATCTCTAGATGGTTTTCTTCAAATTGCGACCACAATTTTTCAATTTGGTTAATTCTACCATCCACATAGCCTTTCGTTATTTTTATATTTTCCGCGCTTGTTCAAGTAAACCCTCATCGATTTCATTTTTAATTATTCGGTATATACAGAAGTAAAAAATAATTGTTGTTAATTAAATTTGATGGCTTTGGCTGCAATTCTATCCGGCTCGAAGAACAAAATGTTTCGACGTACCTCAGTCGAGCATAAAAATATTATTCCAAAAGGGCATCTGGATCTATTGCAGAAAATATAGAAAATCTGTAGCTTGACCTCTTATAGTCAAAATAAAGGATTTGTCAAAGGAATCTGAAATCAAACACTAATTGTTGTAGTTTAACGTAATTCTTTATTTTTCGGAAATATTTTACTTTATAAATTCTACTATAAATTATACAATTACTTATAATATATAGCAGCCAAATTTTTCTTTAATTATAATTTGCTCTCTACGGTTCAACGGGTATATCGAGGACTTGCAAACAAATTTATTTGGTAATATCTCAAATAAATTATGTTATGTATCAATGCGAGAAAATAGCTTAGTTAGTAATTTTCCCAAGCTAAAATATTTTTACGTGCATTAAAACAGACAAGTATAAGGTTTTTTAATATTCAAGTGTAGGAGATCAACTTGGAAAAATTTCAGTTGGTAATATCCCTAAACTGAAGTTTTTCTAAGTTTTAGAATACATATTAGGAATTATAATTCACAGATATTGCAACAGATTAACTTGGAAAGATGTTAGTTGGTGAAGTCCCAAACTGAAATCTTTCTAAATACAAAATTAAATCAAAAAAAAAAGATTAAATTGTTAATCCCCAACGTGTTATATTAATTCGCGGTATATTAAAATATATTAAGTCCAACAAAAACACGAAATTAGAAACAGTTTCAATTGGTGAACTCCCAAATTTAAATTCCTTTAAATGTGGTGTTAACGAAAGCTTGATGGTTTTGAATCTAAAAAGTCCAAAAGAAAAAACGCGGAGTTAGAATAATTTCAGCTGGTAAACTCCTAAACTGAAATTTTTCTAAGTGTAAAACGAAAGCGTGGTAAGTTCCCAACGCCTCTGGCACAAAAAGAAAATCCCTTGGTGATCGCCCAAGGTTGAACAGCTTCGGTGATTATCCAAAAAATATTTACTATCCGAAGTCAAAACTCCGGCTTATATAGGCAGCAGTGACCGTTAGGTCAGTTTAACTGCTATAAGGTACTCCCTGCGTTACATTTGCCGATGTATGTATATACAAAGTTATCACTTCGACTGCAGTAATCTACTCCTTGCGTGTCACTTGTAAATGCACGCATGTACAAGATTGCTTGAACTGCCGTGATCTGCTCCTTATGACACGTGCAAGGTTGTTGTGAAGCAGATAATATGTGAGAAATGCAAACTGATCGCAACCTTCTCCATACGTTCTCTGCATTTATAAACAAATTGACAGTGATCAATGATCAAAGTATCAATAGCTCTTCTTTTAGCCTGAGAGATCAGACTGTTAATATTAATAGCGATAACATCAAGGTTTAAACTCATTATGGAGTAATTTCTATCAAAAAGCTGACCATAGCATAGCTGTACTTTCAGTGTCAGCATCCTAACATCCCAAACCTTCCACTATAAAAAACCGCACTTCACACAAATGTGCTTAAAAGCAAAATTGGTGGCGGAGTGCCCAAAGCGCTGACAGTTAAAACACTGTATGGGGCCCTCCCTGCGGAGACCCTCCCATCTAGCCCTGTGATGCAGCACCTGCACAATCCTGGAAGCAACGGTTTTATCCTCCTCACTCCTGAACACTACAATAACCCAGGCTCTCTTGGCCATCTCACCCCCCCCCCCCCCCCCCCCAAATCTAGTAATCTTGCTAATGCCGAGTTCCGGGAATCTGCTCCCCAAGTCCTCCTTTACCTCCTCGGGAGAATAATTAGGATGGACACCCTTAAGCAGGGTCGGGAAATCCCGATGGTCCTTAGGGGTGACCGTGAACCCCCCGCAGCCCTCCTCTCTCAACCACAGCAGAACTCGTCTGTGCACGACGGAGGATTCAACAATAACCTTACTGGTCCTAGTTCGATAAACAATTTTTATGTTGGAAGAGACCTCATTTTCAATCGCAAATTTTTTGGCAAAAGCAAGCAAACCCGGCACGACGCCGGACGGGGCAAAAATGGGGGGGCACAGACGTCCCGCTGCACCTCCAATCCCAACAGAACCGGATTTCCCGAGAACATTCATGTTTGCGATCTTGGCTTTATTGTTACTATTATTTTCACTGCCCATAATATTACTATTGTTGTTCTTTTTTTTCTTTTTAATCCCAGTGTCAATGGGCTGTGATGAAACCGTACGTACCCCAAACCCGGAACCAACTTCAACGGCCGACCGATCAGACCTTTTCCCCATCGGGGCAAAATTGAATTTGTTTAATTTGATATCACTGAGAATTTGTATCTTATTATTATTATTCGAATTGCGGGATCCAACAGCATTCCGCACGGAATATGCTTTCGAGTCAACATCCAAACCGGAACTGTTTCTATTATTGATATTATTGCTACTACCGATGCCAGTCCTCTCCCTAACCGCAACACCATCAACTGAGCTAAATAACTTAGGTCTAACCTTTGCCCCTGGTGTCTCCAAGTCTACCAAAGGGGCTCCAGAAGCCACATCGATGCCGACTTCAGAGGGCACGCCCCCTTCACACGAGTCACGCCTGCCCAGTCCCTCATCCGAGCGAGCGACCTCAACAGCGTTGCCTCCTATTGATACTTCACTGCATAACGGGGAGAAACGTCCGCCAAACAGACTCCCTCCAGGTCGATCGCACAGCTTGGCGGCTTTTATTAAATTCTCGATTCCTCCGCAGCCCCACGCTGCCACCTCCGCTGCCTACGCCGCATCCAGCTCCAGGACCCGAGCATAACGACCGGGATGAAGAGGCACGTCTGCCCCCCCCAACCAAAGGCCACCGCCATCAGCCCTAACCAGATGACCGCCGCCTCCAACAATTGACCCAAGGCTCCGGCTGAGACCGTAGCAATGGTCCCTAAAGACCTCGGCAGAATGGGATGATCTGCCAGCGGAACACGTTGTGGAATCATCCCCGGAACAATTTGAACCTCCAGAGCCGAAATCTGAAAAGATACGCTCACCGCTTAATTTCCCAGCCCTTGTATCCTCCGCGGTGGCAGGAGCCACCCGCCTCGCACCAAGGCTCGCCCGCCCTTTCCCAAAAAAATTCGTTGAGGCAGCCCCAGACGGAGACCCACTGATCACACGTGGTGAACCAGTCTTCCAGCAAGAGCGCGCGGCAACGTGCTCGGACAAGTCTCGAGACGCACGCCCGCCATTAGCCGCACCAGCGTCGTTAACCGCCTCAGATCCGTTATTCCTGTCGCCGCCAACTGATGACGTCCCCGATGAGGCGGAAGAAGGGCTCGCCTCCCCTGAAGCCTCCACCAAATCCCTGCTTAATTTCTTTTGCCTGCCGCAGCAGGAAACCGGAAGAATGTTCAAGCTAGAGCCCGCAATTCTCGCAGACTTGCGAGGGGCTGGGGGCCCGCCAACCCCACCGTTGCCCACGGGGCTCCTCAGGCCAGTCCCGCCGCTGCAAGCCGGGACGCTGACCATGGCTTTATTTTTTTTTTTTGCCGCCCCATCGGAGCGCTCCATTTAGTACTGCGCAGTTAGCAAGCACACCAGACTGTCGGCACACTTGCGGCACAAACCAGACAACAGGTCGGCCAGGTACAGTCACCAATTACGCACACCAGGTGCACAAAATGAGTAAATTCAGTCAAATAGCTTCACAAAACACTATTAGCTTACTATTAAGGTACGGGACACACCAAAAGCGCAGCGAGCGAAGCGAACAATTTAAAAAATTTGGGTGCCGTACAAATCAATTGAAGTGTCCGAATAGAACGCGACATGAGCGAAGCGTCTACTGCGACAGAATGTTCCCAAATTTTAAATTGTTCGCGCCGCTTCGCTCGCTTCGCTTTTGGTGTGTCCGTACCTTTAGCTTATTATTTAATTAGTTCAGTTAGTTCAAACAAAACTTTTCCAGAATTCTCCGCTTTACTGAAAATATTAAGATGGCCGCCGAAATAAACGAAAATGCGCCGCATAAAGCGCAAGTCCGCCCAGCACATCCGCACAGCTCAGCAGTCACACCCAGAATGAATTTATAAACAAAAGCATGTCAATATGACAAATGTCATTTAACATGTTTTTTTATTACGCGGCGCAGAGATGTTATTAATATTTAAAGGAATTATTATTATTTTATTATTATTATTTCCTTTTTTATACAAGAGTGTAATATATGATAATTTCCAGCTATCAGGAAATACATGCGAAATTATTATTATTATTATTATTATTATTATTATTATTATTATTATTATTATTATTATTATTATTATTATTATTATTGAATAGCCAAGTACAGAAATAATACAATTTCCAATTACACCAAGCAACTCCGCGTGAATATAATTACAAGACTAAATTAAGAGTTTAGTTTAACAAGGACAGTATGTTTGAAGCTAGCTAAAGAGCAGCTTAGAGGACCAAATTGAAATTTGTCATGGTTACGTTGAAGCCTGACCATGGGAGAGTTATAATATACAGCGAGTAAAGCTCTAGGTGGTGAGAAGACATCGTTACTTCTGCTTCCATGCACAGGAACAAGCACATTTAGGTTGTTCACTAATATAGTATTTAGATACTTGTGATAAATGTAATATAAGGTGCACTCGTCGATATACAGTCTCCTATCAACAAGAGGGGATAGGTTAAGTAAGGATAGTCTATCAGGATAAGGAACATATGGTTTATCGAATTTTCTTAAGAGACTGCGGGAGAATTTCCTTTGCACAGATTCGATTTTATCAATTTTATTCTGATGATACGGAGACCAAACAGGCGAACAATACTCAAGAATGCTTCGCACAAGGGTCAAGAATAGCAGTCTCGCCGTAGTCAGATTTTGGAGATAGGTTGAGGTACGTAGAATAAAGCCAGCAAGTCTATAGGATCTCTTGGAGATATCGTGGATGTGAGCATCGAAAGTCAGCTTATTATCAAAAGTGACTCCAAGATCCTTAAACTCAGTAACCTCCTGCAATGTCACCGAGCCTAGGTGATATGAACTCACCATCGGAGACTTTTTAAAAGTATAAGTCATCTTAAAACACTTGTCAACATTTAACGACAAGCGGTTTAGAGTGCACCAGTCTTCAATAGCGAGTAAGTCGCGCTGAAGGATATCACAGTCGATATAACATTCAATCACTCTAAATATCTTGAGATCATCAGCATATAAAAGGGAACTAGACATAATATTCATGGTCAAGTCATTAATAAATAACAGAAAAAGGAGAGGACCAAGAATAGAACCCTGGGGAACACCGGAAACCGGGACAAACTCAAATGACGAACAGCCAGCAAACACAACATGCATTTTACGGTCACGCAAATAAGATGAGAGCCAACTCAAAAGGGATCCAGATAAGCCATATTGTTCGATTTTATACAGAAGAGTAGAATGGCATACATGATCAAAGGCCTTACTGAAGTCGGTATAAATTGTGTCCACCTGCTTATGATGTTCGAGTGAGTGAGCAACAAAGTTATGGAACTCAAGTAGGTTGCTGGTAGTAGATTTCCTTTTAGTGAAGCCATGTTGGTTAGGGGATATCAATGGCTGAAGAGCAACAGATAATCTATTGTGAACCAGTCTTTCAAAAAGTTTACTGAAACAGCTGAGGAGACAAATAGGACGGTAGTTCTTGACATAAGATTTGTCATCTTTTTTATACACTGGAACTACATTAGCCTTCTTCCAACTATCAGGAAAAGTACCTTGACTAAGGGACAGGTTGAAGAGTAATGTTAGGGGATAACATAGAGAATAAGATAGCTCTTTGACGAAATGATTCGGTATGCCATCCGGGCCAGCTGATGTCTTAGGATCTAGACCACATATACAGTCAAGGACTTCGTCAACACTAAAGGACAACTCGGACACAAATATTGCACCAGGAGGATTAAAGTTAAGGTCTACATAAGCGTCATGATTAATTAAAGTGCCACTGAAATAATTAGCAAACATGTCACACATAGATTGCGCGTCAGTAGCAGAATCATTGTCAAGACGGAGAGCGGAGGGAGGGCTAGCACTAAATCTCGAATTTCTTATGAAATTCCAAAACGGTTTCGAATTATTATTACGCAGACTGCTTTCAATACTATTTATGTAAGTTTTGAAAGCTCTCTTCATGAGCTTCTTAACGTAAGAGCGGCAATCTGAGTAGTCCCTATATGCATCCGATGAACCAGAGCATTTGTAGATTAACCGGAGACGTTCCTTTCTCTTGAGTTCTCGTCGGATCTGGCCAGTAAACCATACAGGTTGCCTCCTTGTGACGTTCTTGTAAAGGGGAACATGAGAGCTAATGAGGTTATTCAGAAAGTCGTAGAAAACTTCAACAGCTGCATTGCAAGACATGTCACTGAATAGCGAGTCCCAGTCAACACATGTAAGATGATTTCTTATGGAATCAAAGTCAGTTTTATAAAAGTTTCTGGATCGAGAAGCTGGCAAGCCAGATTGTCTGAAAGTAAAAGGAAGTTTAAGGGACACTTTTAGTGGAGGATGATGAGGATCAGGGTTCACAAGGCCAGCAAAGCGTTCAAGAACAAGAGAATCAGATGAGACGTTTGTAATTATAAGGTCGAGTAAAGTAGAGTTGTGATTAAAAATATTATTGCACTGATGAGTTGAGGTAAATTCCATAAAGTTCAGAACATTATTACTAATATTGCACGATGAAAAAAGGTTAGGAGATGGAGCGACAGACCATTTTAAACTAGGACAGTTAAAGTCACCACAAATTAATAAATAACAATCAGGGTCGAAAACATTAAGTACATAAGCAAGATTATCAAAAAGACGCTCCAATATAACAGAACAAGCAGAACAGGGAACATAGACACAACAAATATAGCAGTACTTATGCCTTCCAAGAGCAAATTTAACTAACACATATTCCGCCGGGAAGACATCGTCAGGGAGAAGAAAGGGTGCAGGAGAAAGCGTAGACCTAATACCGACGAGAACACCTCCACCATCCTTCTTAGCACTACGAGACAAATCGCGATCATATCGAAAGATCTCATAAGAAGGAAGGCAAAGCTCGGACGTCGGTATGGAATCATTGAGCCATGTTTCTGTGATACAGAATATGTCAGGACTATCGCAAAGAATTGAAGAAGTAAAATCGATCAATTTGGTCCTCAAACCGCGAACATTTTGATACAATAGATTAAAAGAAGCTAAGCTAGGACGAGGAACATTAGTTACTAGGTTGTTAAGAGTAATCGAGGTAGAAGCATTCACTAAGCTAAGATTACAATCAGTTTTGGCTGCATTGTTACAAAGATTAAAACTAGGATCATTATTAGGTAACGTTATCATAATTTGATCAGAAACGGAGGAAAAATCGCGGGTGATATCAGTTACGGTTGCGTCCTGTGAGTTATCTTCTTGCGAAAATTTTTATCCCTCGCAGAAGTACCGCGCGGAGTAAATGGATGGTATAAGGTACCGATAGGCCAAAAATCATTTTTATTTATGCAGGAAAGAATATCCTCAGCTGCAAAGATGCGAAAGGAGGCAGTTCGGCGGTTGGACAAATTAGGTCTCGTTAGTTTTATGCAAGAAATCGTCGCATTGGGTTGTCCAAGTTTATCAAGAATATACTTTCTGATGTCTTCACTAGAAGTAGCATAGCTGAGTCGAGAGACAAATAAAGAGGGAGTAGGCATCACCACCTCCAGATTGACACGAGTAACTGCCTCACTTGTGGTAGTCGACAGCTGCCGAGCAGAGTCCACAACGAAGTGATCGGATTTTGTAGCATTATTCTGATGAGTTTTAGGGGTTCCAGTAGGAAGGCTACTAATGGTTGCGGTAGATTTAGCAGGAGGATTAATTACAGTTATTGCATCCGATGTAGTAGAGCCGAGTGGAGAAACAGAAGTAATGCCCTTAGAGGTAGAAGCAATCCGTTTAAGAGATACAGCAGCCGGCGAGTTAGCAGGCACGGCACCCGAAGATGGAATAAGAGAAGCACGCGTCCTAGAATGATTCGAAGAACCACTTTGGCTGGCTGTTGTTTTCTTCAAGGTGGCGTCCACAGTAGAAGTAGCCTTAAGGATTTTTGATGTGCTCGAGGCTAGCGTAGCGGAGTGGCCAGCAACCAAATCTTTTACTTCCATCAGGGTATTGGAGATATTATGGATGGCAGTGCTGGATATCGAGACATCAGGACCAGATCCGAGGTCAGCAACTGAGTCCGCAATTATTTCCACTTTTTTAAGTGCCTTGAATGATTGCTCGGCTGCACATTCAGTTAAAGAGGTGATCTGACTTAAAGTAGAGGATAAAGAATCAACTCTGGAAGATAAAGTGCCGAGTTCCTCCGATAACTCCGACAAGATGTTCCACCTATCTGAAAAGTGTTTCATTTATTCTCGCAATGCGGAGATGCTCGAAGGAAGACTTGACAGCTCTAGTATGTGGGAAGACATGAGTCTGATCGCCTTCAGAACATGGCAGGGCTTGATGTCGCAGCAATCGGCGCAGGTATATCCTCGAAGTTCCCTACCGCTGTTGCGAGAGCTGCGTTTCAGGCAACTAAGGTGGAAGCGATTGCCGCAAATGCCATCGCACTCGATCCAGTCAGTGGTGGCCTCCAAATTGCAGGATGGACAAACACTGGACAAAGACATGATGTATGATCTATGGTTCTAGTCTCAGATGAATCGTAGTATAAGTTGGATTATAAGAGCGGCTTCTGCTATTGCCCGATAGATGTCGCCAGACGTAGAACGACGACAGGTAAAAGGTGGGTGACAAGGCAGGAAATAAACAAATAGAAGCACCGGCCAGAATTTCAAAATTCAAACCAGAAGGCGGAACACAGACGCAAACTCAGGACAAGGTCACCTGACGAAGATGTTCACGAAGAACAGCAGATCAGCAAAGAGCTGCAGCGCGCCCACCGATGTTGGCGACGATGAGGCAGAGATCGAGTGAGGTGGCCGCAGGTCGGAGATGAATCCCAAAAATCAGGTGAAGCAGGGCACCCAGCCGGTCCAATCCAATAGCTGAAGATCCAAAGGATGATCAGAACACGATAAGACGGTCGGCAGGATGTAAAGCTCGAAAATTCCGAGAAAATACGACTCAAATACAAGAGCAAAAGCAAGAGCGAATATCCACTTTGACAGCTGACAGATGAATTGAAATCATTGATAAGTCAAATAAATAACAAATTACGTACACCAAAGACAAACCACAAGACTTCAAAACGACTAAAGGAACACCGTCAGTTCCGTACGAAAATTTAGAGGGCATATTATCAAGGTACTGTACTATAGTTTTATGGTCAAAATAAAGGTATTTTCATTCTAAGGTAGTGAATGAAGTTTCGCCGAGTAGTAAAAAGATTTAGGAGTATCACAATTATCAAAGGTAAAATCAGAGCTGAATAAAGCGGAGAAGAAATTGCAAATTTTGATTGGATCACTGCCGCGCTCGCCGCTATAGTAAAAGGATGTAGGATAACCGTCACTTTGGCTCACTCTTCAAAGAATTTCGCAAATCTGACAAATAAGAGACATATTCGGCCTCGGATTTATCGAAGAATTGCTTATAAAGATTGCAAAACGCAAGATCTATATCATTAGAGTTCCTTAAACGAATTAATTCGGCATCAGACAGGCAGGCGCGCATTACTATTCCTATTAAATGTTGTGGGAAGACACAAAACGAAGGAGGCAGAAAGCATCTGGTAAAATTTAGAAGTAGCGACATCAACGACATCACAGACAGGAAGTCATTCAATTTGGAAAAATCAGCTTTACGAAAGTTAAATAAAATACTAGAAACAGAATTACTAATCGTCTGACATTGTGAAATAAAAAAAATCACTATGAAGAGCTGGATGATGATGCGATTCGTTCACTAGAGGCGTAACACATTTTGATATCACAGTGTGATCGATGTTGGAAGTGAAGACTAAGTCAAGCAATCTACCAGAGTTGTTTCGTTGTAAGTTCACCTGCTGAAGATTGCACCATTGAATACTGTCCAGGAAGAGAAGATCACGTTGTCGGGTAGACGATACCTCAGATGCAGAAAGAAATTCAGCAGATTCCTCAACGCACATTTTTAAGCTGATTGGAAAAATCGGTGTGTGGCCGTTTAGAAATGAGTCGCATCACTTCATCGATTATCGCAGACAAATTAGACAGGCTAAGATTTTCTAATTGCGAAGCTAAGCTCGTACAATTAAGAATTTTACTTTTGAAATCGAAAAAAGCTTCGCAAATTCCAATAAAACCGTCCAAGTTCTTAATAATGTTATAATGTTCACAGAGATTCCCAGACAGGAGGAATGGAATAATTTCTCACAGAAACCACTGCATCTTATCGAGCCATGGGAAATTGTCTTACAGTATTTGTTGCAATTGTCACTAGCTATGACAAAAAAAAAATTAATAAGTGCTCAGTATAATCAGAGGTAATATTAAACTAAACGACGTTAAATCACAGGCACGATAAAGAACAAAAACTAAAAATAAGTCAAAATTACAGTCCAGTGAAATGAAGAGAGCTCAAAGTAAAATCGAAAATCGGCAGGGGCGAGCGCAACACATGTCCGTACACAGTGATGTTCCAACAGAAAGATATGTTGTGTATCTCGTAAGATATTAAAAATGACATATCTGCACATGCTTACATGTTGCTATGGCATATTACTGTGTAAAGCCAATTTGTTTATAACTTTGAGAATTTTTATTTATTCTTCCAAATCTATATCATCGAAACACTTCTGAAACTCGATGATTGGAATGGCCTTCAGTTCCTTCTTCGATTTTTCTTTTGCCTCATCAGTCGATTCAAAACGGTGCCCCCGAAGCGGTCTTTTGAGTTTAGAGAATAGCCAGAAGTCACACGGAACTAAATCGGGCAAATAAGGTGGTTGTGGAACGACATGCGTCGAATTTTTAATGAAAAAGTCTCGAAGAACCAATGTTGTGTGGGATGGCGAAATTGAGTGTTTTTGGAAGTCTTTGGAACCAATCGAGATGTGTCTTCTCAAGCAAAAATGTCCTTTCAAAATGGTTTGGACCGATCCAAATGAAATGTCTACAGTATCAGCAAGGTCTCTAATTGTCAACCGACGACCAAAACTTTAATTTCATTGACATGTTGTTCGTTGATTGATTTTGATAGTCATCCGGGACGCTCTTTGTCTTCAACACTTTCTATTCCTTCTTTGAACCACTTATACCACTTGTAAACATACAAAGCCTTCTGCAACATTCTAAACGTTTCTCCAGCGAAAATTTCATTCCGCGAACAAAATTTAATGCAACTTCTTTGCTCAATAAATTCACACATTGTAAAAATAGAAAAATTTACTTTAAGTTGCTCAGAAAATACAAAGAAACAAACCAAACAAATGACATACTGGTGTGAAATTTTACAGAGATATGAGTGACAGTGTTACCAACCTAAAAAGAAGATTTGCTCGAATCGCTGTACCCGCGCAATTTAAATTCAAAATTGGCTTTACTTTTTGATCACAGTAGTACAATTACGTCATATATCACATGAAAAATGTGATATGTGATTCGTAACGTATCATATATCACACTTTCTAATTTCTAATTTCTAGTCAATGAATTAGAGTAATCAATAATTTGTGACACCTAGTAGTTGAGTGTTTTCGAATTTCTGGCCCATGAAATACCGATTGCTTGGGCAATCAGAAATTTCGGTAAGAAAATTACCGGATATTTGAGTACTTCTAATTTCTGGCCCATGGATTACCAATTGCTAGAGTAATCAGAAATTTCTGACAACAAATTAACGACTAGATGAGTATTATCTAATTTCTGGCTCGTCGATTACCGACTGCTACAGCAATCAGGAATTTCTCCCAGAAAATTACGAATTAGTTGAGTATTTCCTAATCTCGTATCGATGAATTACTAATTACTTAAATAATGGAAAATACGTTTTGGCTTATTACCAAATATATTAATAATTTAAAATTTCTTTATTAAAATTGTAATTTGTATGGTATTGATTATAATCATCGAAAGTATTGACGAAAATAATATGTTTGCGCATCTTTGCTGTGACACACTAAAGTTCGTTTAAATTAAAAAAAGAAGTAATTGCTAAGATATTTGATTTTAACTGTTTTAATATTCCACCAGCCTTGTACGAAACAAGATAAAAGCCTCTCACGGAATAAGCGGATGAATTCTTTTGTCTTATTCACCATTCCCTTAACTTTCATATCATATAGAGCTTTTCCTAATTTATATAGACTACAATCTCTATCAAGTAGGGTTAAGTGTTCCACAATATTCTTTTCCTTTCTAACAAGTCGTAATTTTAGACTTATCAGGAAACCATAGTCAAATCAAGTAATTACATACATTCAACTTAGTGGTTCTACTGTGGATTCCCATGGGAACAATATGAGATTGCTTTGGACATATGTTTAACCAAAGGGGCGTAATTCGTATACGTAAAGTCAAAAATACATATAAAGTGCATGATCTTGTTATACTGCCTACGGCAGCTTTCTTTATTCAGACTTCGTTTCTTAGTTCAAGAGTATATAAATATTTACGTTCGAGTCAGGAATTTCGGAGTAGAAAATCTAATTAACTAATTTATTAGTTTGCCTGAGGTCGCGGAGTACGATTAAATTAAGAGTTTCTTTGAAAAACTGCGTCGGAACTCTCGTTGACACTTTCGATTAAATTCAAAATAACCATTAATAATGTGGGGAGCTAGCTTGACTACTTTTTATATAACTTTTAAAGTTTTATGGCCTAAGGGGTAGACCTTAACGAGATAGAAAATTTATCAAAATTAATTTTTCTTTAAGGAAGTATTGAATATAGAAAAAAAGTATTGATAATAATTATTCTGTATTTACACTTATGAATTCTGAAAATTGTTTTTGTAATATTAATCTTATTCTCCATAACTGTGGAATCGATTGTGTTATCACCGTTTGTTGGAAATGAAAAATTAGGTGGTTTTCTGGTTAAGCGATATATTTTCTGTGATGTAATAGGGAAATGTACTTTTTTCAAATGGGATTAACACTAGAACTACCAAGACCCGTCAAATTGACGGGTATTCAATGCCTTCCTTGAATTAATTATATTTTTAAAAGTTATCTGTTTATCCCAAAACTTATTAAGGGTCAAAATTACGTATAAAAAATATTCAAAAATCTTTTCCATTTGTAATTACTAATTCTAAGTTCAAAGCGTATTATATTAAAGGTACAGGAAATTTTTAAAATTACGAGCTTGCGTTCCGGTAGTTCTAGTGTTAATATGAAATTTAGGTTTTGTTTTCAATTAAAAAATTGAACTATAAATATTTATAAAAATCAACAGCTCACCTGGTAAAAAAACCTAGTTCATGTTATTAATTAGATGTGTACTAAAGAGCCAAATAGTTTTCAAGACAGTGTTCCACCAGTTTGAAACACGTAGTTTCAATAAAAAAAGCCAAGAATCAAGAATCATATCTTCATCAGCAGCTCGTTTCTGTAACTAGCAAATAGAGAATTTCTCCACTGGCATTCTCCATTTCACGTCATTTTGACGTCATTCTCCACCACGGTGTTTCTGTACGAAACTCTATTACAAAACTCTACTCACCACTACAGAACTAAATTCACCACTTGACTTGACAGCTGGAAGTATTTCTGTAATGTAATGTAGAGTTTCGCGTCTCTATCAGTTGAGAATTAATCTCGGTCTAGTTTGGGTGGTTGAGTAGTGAACATTGAATTTGTAAGTGAAAAAATACAGAGGAATTTGGCGAGTAAAACAGTGGTAAGTTGCAATTATTATAATAATAAATTTTTGTAAAGTATTTAGTGAATTCATTTTAATTAATAATCCTTTGTATTGGATATTTTGCTTGAGTAAATGTTTTCTTATAAAAATTTCTAGGAAAAGCCTTTTTAAGAAAAGTATTTCCTGGAAAAGCCTTTTTAAGAAAAGCATATCTAAGAAAAACATTTATAAGAAAATTTTAACATATAAATTCCTTTTTTTATTTGCAGAAAAAATTAACAGGCAGAGTGGGAAAGCAGCAAAAACTTAGACTGCTTGAACTGATGAGGGAAATTCGAAGTGTTGGTCGCGGCCAATATTCGATGAAGAGCAGCGCCATTCAACATGAGCAATGTTGGAAAAATGTTGCTCTGGAGTTCAATGCGCTTAGCGGAGGGAAAAAAACTGCTGAGCAATAGAAAATAGTTTAAATAGTTTAAAGTTTAAAATACTTTTTTAAGGCTGAAAGTTATTTATTTTTGTATTTATTTTTCCAGTGCTGAATCGATTGGAAAGCTAGCGTGAAAAGGCAGTATGGAAAACTCAGGGCCTTTAAAAATAGAACTGGCAATCGTCCTCTCAGCGAAGGACCAAAACCCTTGGAAAAGATGGATGAGGAAATTATTTCTTTTTTTCCGAGGATTTGGTTGAAGGAGACAAAACTGCTCCTGAAGCAGGATTTCCTCACGAAATGGTAAAAATATTTATTTACCATCGACGAGAAACTATTCAGCCGCCGCGGGACCATCGACGAGGGAGGATTCAGCCGCCGCGGGACCATCGACGAGGGACTATTTGGAGGACGCGGGACTAGCATCAGGAACTTCAAGAAGAGGATGTAGACCAACTGGATCATCAATTAGAAGCTGTTTTGAGGAAGCCAAAAAATATGCTGATGAGCAAAATAACTTAATTTGGTTAGAATTAAGAAAACTTAAGAGAAATAAAGGAAAAATTAAATTAGAAAACATTGTTTTATTTAAATTCTTAAATTAAAATATTTTACAATTATTGAAGAAGAAAAAAAAACAAGTAAGGCAACAAACTACGCACTAAAATAATTCCTAACAATTCTTTTTCTAATAGCCCTGCCCGGTGTTAAGTACGAACTTTACATTTGCGATTCTTCTCTACCTGTTTCCTGTATTTCATCAGTATCTGAAGGTAAAGGCAAATTATATTTTCGTCGAATATTGTGTAGATTGCAGCATGCATTTATGATGGAACCCGATAATGCCGGCTCAACTAAAAGGCCACGATCACTTGACAAGCAGGCAAATACTTTTTTTAAAACTCCGTTCAATCTCTCTACGCAGTTCCTAGCTAAAATTTGGGCCTGATTATATATTTTTTGGCTTTCAGTGACGGGATTATTGATTGGCGTCATCAGCCAGGGTTCCAGAGGATAGCCAGAATCTCCAATCACCCACATTTCATTATCGTTGTTGTTCAGCCAATGTTCTTCTAGAAATGATTTTGCTTTACTAGCGTTCCAGATAAACGCATCATGACTGCTTCCACCAAATCTAGCTAAACAGTTCAGAATTTACAAATCAAAATCACAGATCAGTTGAACATACTTTGAATGAAATCCTTTACGGTTGATGTAGCAGTGCTCGACGTCCAAGGATGGCTTTTTAATTTTAACGTGAGTGCAGTCAAGTGCTCCTATTACCCCAGAAAAACCCGTTGCTTCGTAAAATCTGAAAATATGTGATTCAGTCAATTATTTCATTTAACACACATTGCAGAAATTACCTCCTTTTAATTTGATTTTGTTTCTCTTGTGTCAGTTCTCGTTAGCGAGTGATAGCGACAACATCTCCGATAAAGTGCTGATCGAGTTATAGTTTTCCTTTTCTTTTGCGGCGTTTTTGAATTTGCAAAATTTCTCAAAAGAGATCTTTTAGCGAGATCACCGATGATGGTTATGGGGATCCTAACCATCTCTGTAAAAAATCGCCCAGAAGTGTATCTTCTATTAATTTTAATCAAGAAGTGACTAAAAACTTCAACTTCAACATGAGTGCTAGTGCGAGTGCTAGTGATAGTGGAAAGTCATCTCGGAAAAACTATTATCAACCGTTGCAAACCCAAATGCAACAAGATGAGGTTGAAGCTGAAACAGTACCTAACCATATCAGTTTAAATAAAACCAAGAAAATCGTAATTTCTCCGATTACTGTTGTTAAATGTACCAACAACTACATTCTTGAGAAACTCAAGGCAAGTAAAATTACCGACTTTACAACCAAACGCATATCATTAGGCATCAAAATATTTCCGAATACTACTGAGGACTACAAAAAAATTTGCCTGAGACTTACGGAACTACAGTGTGAATACTTCACGCACAGCTGCAAAAGTGAACTTCCACTGAAAATGGTTTTAACGGGTCTTGACTCAATGCCCGAAAATGAGCTAAAATCGTACCTAATCGAGGAAGGACTGAAATGCTTAGACGTTAAAATGATAAAACGTGTAACTACACTTGGGGAATTAATTCTATTTATAGTGTATCTAGAAAGGGGCACTATTACCCTCAACGAACTAAAATCCAAATTTAAAATAATAAATAAAACAAGAGTATCATGGGACTATTACAGAAAACTCCCCAACAAAGTGACTCAGTGCTACAATTGCCAAATGTTTGGTCACGGAGCTAAACACTGCAGAATCAAAACCTACTGTGCAATCTGCTCGGGTAACCACGCTACATCTTCCTGTACCATCAAAGACAATTTCAAATGTGCAAATTGTAATCAATCGCATAAGGCTACCGACCCCGATTGCATCTCTAGAAGGAATTATCTGGATATACGTGGGAGAAAAGCGCCAATCAACCACTCTACACCAAGCAGGAGCAAGCCGCCAGCGTATGACAGCAAAAATTTTCCACCTCTACCTGGTCCCAACGTGAGAACTTACCAGCAGGCTAGCAACGCCGGAACCCGGTTTAGTTATAGGGACAAGGTTGTAAATAGCTCTAGTAACCTATTCTCAATAAATGAATTGCAATGCCTTACTAGCGAACTGATAGCCAAATTGCGAAACTGTAGGGACAAATTTGAACAATTTAATATTATCACTGAACTTGCAGTTAAATACTTGTACAATGAACTCAAATAGCTTAAATGTCATCACATGGAATGCCAGGGGCATAAGAAATAAATCTATTGAGTTCTTTGATTTTATTCACAGATATAAGATCGATGTTGCTCTCATCACGGAATCGGGGCTGAACCCCAATATCAGATTCTCAAATACTAACTTTTATTGCTTTAGACATGATAGAAGCCAATCCAGAGGAGGTGGAGTAGCAATAGTAATTAGTAAAAAACTCAATTGTAAATTACTAGATTTGCCAAAAACAACAGTTATTGAGGCCTTAGCAGTTGAAATTACAATCGCCGACAATTCCAAAATCACAGCCGTAGTAGCCTACTTCCCAGGCGGAAGATGTAACCAAGTTATTAAAACTCAACTCAAAGCTGACTTGCAAAGATTGTTAAGCTCATACGACAGATATATTATCGGGGGCGATCTAAACTGTAGACATCAGACGTGGGGCTCTCTAAGAGCAAATTCTTGGGGAAACGTTCTCCAAGGCGTGGTAGAAAATTATCCAGTGACCCTACTATATCCACCAGATCCCACATATATTCCAAGCAACCAGTCTACAAATCCGTCGGTACTTGATATATTTCTTTCCAATATTCCAGACGCAATTACTCAACCCTCGGTCATGATCAGCTTGTCCTCCGATCATCTACCGGTCCTAATCCAAATTTCAAAAGAACCTTCACGGCATAGCTTCAGTATTTTAGACCATAAAAATACTGATTGGGAATATTACCGTAGTCACATCCGAAAAAATCTTGCCAGAAATTCCTACTCCATGGATAATGTCGAAAATACAAATACCATCGACAATATGATAAACAACTTAAATGGTGTTATCAAGAGTGCGCTGGAAACCTCTACACCTCGCATCATTATCCAGGCATCGAACCCAAACTGTCTTCCTCACCACATACTTAGTATTATAAGACTAAGGAACCAAATTCGAAGGAAATGGTTGCGGTACAGACTACCTTACTATAAAATACAATTCAAGCGCATCAACAAAATAATCGAGACGGAGATATCCAGTTACAGAAATTTAAAATGGAGAAAAAAGCTTGCCGGCCTTGAAAAATCTTCTAATCCCTTCTGGAACCTTGCGAAGGTACTAAAAAAAAGAAATACAGTCATTCCTGTACTGGTTACTGAACACGATAAATTTAGTACCTCCGCGGAAAAAGCGGAAGTTCTAGCAAATCAGTTCGCTGAAAATAACAAAATTTCTCTCCATCTCAGTAACACTAACACAGTAAACGAAGTAACCGAATCCATCAATGCGTTAAATTCGAGCCTAAATCCACCTTCTCCAAATTATTATGTTCGTCCCAAACATGTGAGAAACCTTATTCTCACCACCCGGAACAGAAAATCACAGGGCCTCGATGGAATTTCAAACAGGTGCCTTAAGGAACTTCCCAGGGCTGCTCTTTATTTTTTCACCTTAATTATAAATTGCTGTCTAAAACTAAACTATTTCCCTACCATCTGGAAATCAGCCAAAGTTATCCCAATTCTAAAACCGGGTAAACCTAGTAACAATCCCGCAAGTTACCGCCCTATCAGCCTACTGAGCTGCATGGGTAAAATACTGGAAAGGGTAATCAAAAACAAATTAGTTAAGTTCATTGATGACAACCACCTCTTACCAGATGAGCAGTTTGGCTTCCGTAGTGCGCACAATACTACTCATGCACTTGCTAGAGTAACAAAACACATAAAATCTAACCTTTCCGCAGGTAAATCTACTGGTACGATACTCTTGGATATCCAATGTGCTTTTGATTCTGTTTGGCACGAGGCGCTTCTACATAAAATGCTATCCTTCCGCTTCCCGCCACAACTAATTAACATAATCCAGAGTTTTCTAGTAAATAGAGAGTCTAGGGTCTATGTAGGTCCAAACTGTTCAAACCCTTGGCCACTAACAGCCGGCGTACCTCAAGGATCATCCTTAAGCCCCATTCTGTATAACATTTTCACAGCAGATTTCCCTAGGCTTGAAAATTGTCTGGTTTCAATTTTCGCCGACGATACTGCACTATTTTCGTCATCCGAAAACCCTCGTAATATCACTCAAAACCTACAGAACGGACTCGACAAAATTCATGAATACTTTTCAAAATGGAAAATAAAAATAAATGGTTGCAAAACCCAAGCAATGTTCTTCACTAAAAAAAGAAAACCCTGTAAATTACCCGATAGCAACATAATACTCGATACACATGAAATCCCCTGGACAGACAATGTGAAGTATCTAGGACTCACGCTAGATAAAACGCTAACCTTTGGGAAACATGTCTCCACAGTAGTTCACAAATGTAATTTACTAATAAAAAATCTTTATCCGCTTATCAATCGCAAGTCCACCTTAAGCCGGGAAAACAAATTAATATTATTTAAAACGATCTTCCAGCCTATTTTACTCTACGGCGCCCCTGTCTGGCATCAATGTGCCCGTACTCATCAATCCAAGCTGCAAATCAAGCAAAACAAAACTCTTAAAATGATACTAGATCTGCCATGGCACTTCTCCACCTCCAGGCTACACCAAATGGCCAACATCGATCTTTTATCTGATAAAATAACTGCGTTAACTGAAAAATTTCTGTTAAACTGTTCCCAATCGAACAACCCCCTAATTCAATCTCTAGCTAATTAGTTACAGGCTACAAATAATTGTTATTATAACCCTATTAATCAGTGATTTTATAGCTCTCACGATTGATATTACAACATGTGAACATATCAGGACTGTATTTAGTTAGGATAAGTAGGTTAAGTTATCAAATCTTGGGTTTTTTTAGCTTTTTCCCTTGTTTCTTTTCTTGAATAAATAATCACTTGTGTCCCATACCGATAAAAATAATTTACAGCTGTAAAGGGTCATAGACCCTAATCTCTGAACAATTTTATAAACTTTGTAACAAACATCCAGATGGTCGCAATTAAACAAATAAATAAATAAAATAATAAAAATAATGTTTCTCTTGTGTAGTCGGAAATTTTATATATTTTGACATCAGTCTGTCCTGAATAACATATGCTATTTCGTGGACTATACGGCACATCATTGTTCAAATAAAATCTTGCCCACAGTCCCTTAAAAATGAGCCCGTGGCATAGTAATGTAAGGCAGCGCAGTACACTTTTCGGAATATTTGTCCTTCTGACTGGATTCCTTATGTGCGGACTTAATTCACTCAACAATTCCTTTGCTCCCTCTTTGGTAAATCGGAAGACCTCAACAAATCTCGCTTCAGGGATACTGAACAGATCTGTGGCATCTCTTAAAGCACGGCGCTGGATTCGAAGCATATTTCGTCTGTCGTACAAATTTCCAAAAAAAAAGCACAACAATATTGGCCATATTCGTTTTATTAACAAAAAATGTTCACTTTTATCACTTTAAATGTATATAATTGTCCAGTTTTATTTATTATAAAACCACTTTTAAGTTGTTGACATCCGCGAAAAACTCAGCATCAGGTTTAAAACAAAAAAAATTAACAACTCAATATTAGTACGCACTTAAGCAAAGTTAAAATCAAAATCAAGAGCCGTTTGAAAATATCGGTTATCTTTTGTAAGAAATAAAGGGCACATCTGCTCACTCTGTCACAAGAAAAGGAATTCTTCGAGTAAAACTATATAAATCGTTAAACACTTGTTTTGTCCTTTTCAGAAACTCAAGCATTATGTATAAGGGTCTCGGAACAATTTTTATTTATTTTGTTTAGACAACAATTTTTATGTAATATAAAGTTAGCACCCCAAAAATTAATTTTTCATTTTTATCACTATACCATCAGAACTTTTTTTTGTTCTTTTCAAGAACTCTAGAACTATTTATATCAACGTTTTGTATGCCAACTTCACAGACGTCTTCAGTTGACTAACTTTCAACATTTTCAATCACATTTATTTTATTTTTATTCGTAATTAAATATTATCATTTATATTAAAATAATAATATCACAACTTGATACATCAGTCAATATTTCACAAATTTGCAGTGTCATAGAACATTTTTTTTAAATTTTTAGATGATGTAGCATGCCTTACAAATTATCAATTTTGGGCTAGATTTAAAATCCTATCAATTGATCTTATTACTACTAAAACAACAATTTTTATATGACCTTGAAAAATAAAAACTGTGTTTTTTTTTTAATTCTCTATCGTTAATCAATTAATGGGATTACTTGGCCACTTGATGACCTATTATATTCACTTTTTTATGAGATTCTTTAGATAAGATACCTACCTCATTCCTACCTATAGGTTGAAAATAACCTTCCACTTGAAACCACCATTCTTTGCACATGGAAAATCTATGATTTCTGAAGCGAAGGAATATATGTGTGTAGGAACCAGTTTTGATTGCCTCGGTATGCTGAAATAACTTATTTATATGATTGTCGGATCTCGCGAGCAGAGCCTGGCTGGCCTTCCTATTATGCCTGCAATAAAATGAACCACTTATTTCTATAATACCCGGAGCGCTCATTAAATACATTTAACAATGAACTGGCGCCACTTGTAGTCTTGTGGGCGGGCGTCCATCACCGAAATTAATAAGCGACCATCAGCAAGCCTGTACGCTGTATATGTACATAGTTGCCGGACGAAACCCAGGCTCTGGTACTCTAACATGTTAATGGTAGCTGTTTGAGGCCGTAGGAACAACACTGAATGGGCTGAAAGTAAACATTTTGCGAGATTTTTGAAAAATTACACTATAGAGGGCACAGGAGAGCAGTTGAAGATCCCGTTATTCATTTTGTGGTTTTGAATGCAACACGAGAGGCTGCTGGATATGTCAGCATGTCGATGTTCATACCCAGGCGTCGTTTGATTTTAATTTCCTTGTACGGTTGGTGGTGCACAGAAGGGCGCTTGTGTGTGCTCTGGCATCCAGTAGTACCCTCGAATCGGCACAAAGTCTGCTTGTTGCAATTGCACAAAGTGGCCCTTTCAGAGCATCTGAATACCCTGGGTAGTGTTATGTATCCTGCACCTCGTGCGAAAAGCGACTGAGTTGATGCAATTTAGCACAAATAACGCTAAGTTGTATATGTACGGCAGATATAAGCATTACACGACGATTTTCCCCGATCAATTCTACTAACGCATAGAAATTGCTATTACAACCTCAAAAATACTAGCCTTTTATAGTGAGTACGGGAGCGCTACGAACTCCCGCCAACGAAAATCCCGTCAAGTCAAAATCCCGCCTTTTCTGATAAATTCCGCTTTTCAAAATTTCGCCCATTTAAAATCCCGCCAATTAATAATCTCGTTGTTTTCCTTGTGGAAAGTAAAAAAATCCCGCTTTGAATTCCGATATGATAAAAGTATCGGGAAAAGAGTAAAGTAATATTGTTTTACCTTTTTATTTAAAATTTTATTGTTAATTTTTATATAATTATAAATAAAATACAAATATTGTTTATATGAATTCAATACAATATAGAATGGAATGCAATGCTTTTTTAATATTGAAGTTTACTCATATTTTCTTTGTTAATAGTTTTCGTATTTAATTTTGTTCATTAATGTTTTACGTTTATTAAGTTTAACTGAGCAAAAATGACTATTGTGATTTTTCGTATAAACAACTCATTAGAAATATGAGAAATCAAACGATAAAGACCTTAACCTTTTTCACTGCCTAGTGCCTATAGACTTGAGGCACCAGTGTGATGCTTTTGAGTTTGTGACAAGTTTGCTAATACAGTATCAGCAATACTCGATATTTGGTGATACTATTTAACAATTGTATTAATAATGGCTATTTTCTGACAGAATGGAAAGTAGCAAAGCTTATACCAAAAGAACTAGAAATCTCATAATATCAAGTAATTTTAGACCAATCTCTCTTTGTCTGATGTAGGGAAGCTCATAAATAATAGGCCAGGACCTCGAGGTTTTTATACAAGAAAATAAAATAATTGCAGACGAACAATTTGGATTTAAATTTCAACACAGTACTGAACACGCCCTGATAAATGTATGTAACGATATTACCAAAGGTCTTCGAGAAAAAAAAAATGCTCAGAATAATGCCCATTGGACATACAGAAGGTGTTTGACTCATTTTGGATAAGGGGATTGCTTTATAAACTAAAATCAATGAATCTTCCTCTAAATATATACAGACTGTTATACAGTTACTTGCACGAAAAAAAACTTTTATAAATTTAAATAATCAAAATTCAGAAATAATAGACGTTAAATCAGGAGTGCCTCAAGGTTCCATAAATGGACCAGGACTATACAATTTGTTCCTTTTCGACTTTCTACACCAAATCCAAACACAATATTCAACAGCAATACTTTACGCAGATGACGCTTTAGTCTATTCAAAAGATGAAAAGCCCAAGGAGACTCTAATTAAATTGGGAAAACACCTGGAACATATAAACACTTTTTATAAAGACTGGGAAATTACAATAAACTCGGAAAAGTCACAAGTAATTTGTATCCGGAATTCTAGCGGAATATGTGTCTTAAAGACACAGTTAAGGAAAGTAAAAAGCTGAAACTTATACAAACGGAAAATAGGTACTTTTTTGCAATAATATAAAATATTTAGGAATTAACATTAACAATCTCTTCAAATTCAATACTCTTGAAAAAGCAAAAAAAGTCAAAAATATGCTAATGTCCCTTTTACACAGCAAAAGTAAACTTAATAAAAAATCCAAATTATTACTATACAAACAACTTATTAGGCCAATTATAACATATGGTTACCCTTGCTAGTTTAATATATCAACGACAATAGCAAACGATCTAGAAAATTTTGAAAGAAACATTATAAGACATTGTATTTCAAAAAGATTTAAATATAGTGACAAATATTACTCTAATGAAGAAATCTATAACGAATCGGAGATAACACCGTTAATGACATATGAACTCTGGAGTGAACGTGTGAAAAAAAACGAGGAACATGAAAATGAATTAATAAGGGAGATTTTTCTGAATAACATTGCGCATACTTACTATCTCTCACTGTTGAATATTATTAATAATACTGTCGTCAACCCTGTATATAACATGGAACATATCATAGAATTTTACAATAAAAAAGATCAAAATCACAATAGAGACTAAAACTATGTATAAGACAAAATGTAACTAAACAAATATGGTTGTTTAAATAATTTATGTAAATATTTCAAAATTTAGATAAGGATAAGATTTAGTAGGCGAGGCTGAGGCACGCGGTTATGTGATTGTGGTTGACCCTGTAGACCCTGGCATAATTTAGCATAAGTTTAATCATATTGAACTAATTGATTTGCAGACATTGGAAAGTCGTCGTGAAATGTTTAAAGTTGTTTTTGTCCACTTGTTGCAACCGGTGAAATGAACTCTCCTGAGCTTTTGTAATGAATCTCAAGAAACAAAGTTTTTTAAGTGTCAATAGCTATAGGACTTATGCAGTGTATGGCCCGATTGATTCCCTCTTGGCCACTTATAATAAATATTTTAATAGGGTAGACTTTAATTTGAATAAGATCCAAACAAAACATAGACTAAGTAGCATTGCTGTTTAATTATAAATTTTAATTACATATATGTATATTTAAATTGTTTATATGGTCAGGGCTCATGTCTGTTGGCTGGATGAATAAATAAATAAAAAAATAAATAAATACTCAATGTCGCAACTGAAATAAAAAAATATTCATAAGTGCACAAAGAATTTATGATAATTTACCTGTTAGCCCCAATTTGATGAACTGAATTGCCCATACATGAACTAAAATAAGAAATGAATTAGAATTAAGTTATAATAAATGAATTAGGAAGGATTATATGCGTTTACAAATAAGGTAAACAAACTTACCGGTAATGCAAGAGGCCCCGTCAAGGACTGCGATGCTCAAACTTATGTTTTGCACCGCGGGGAATTTGTGTGTGGTGAAATTAATTCAATTAATATTGTTAATAATATTTTTTATTAACATAACCACACTCTATAAGAGTAAAGAGTGCAAAAAAATTGCAAAGGGGATAGCGCATTTTGGAATATCCTTCGAGTTTCCACAAAGGGAATTGCCAGGATAAAAATCAAATATTGCTAAAACATACGAAATCACGAATAATATTGATCTAATTTTTCGAGATAAAAGGAATAAAACAAAGCCAAAATAAGCATAAAAAAGCAAATTATAGTTAAAAGAGGGCAAATGGGCATTAAATAAAAGGAAAATAAATTGAAAATGTGCACGATCACGAGGCAGAGGTGGAATTCCAATTTTAATTAGGATCCACTTTTGGAGGTGGCTACAGCTGAGTAGGGCCAACCCTAAAATATTGGAAAATTGGGCTTTATAAGCCAGTCACTCAGTTCCAAACTGACTCTTTTCGAAATTTACCAGCGAGTGAAAGGTTGGTTTGAATGATCAAGTGATTGAATTAAGGGGGTAGTCCAGTGAAAATTTTTTTTTTTCGATTTTTTTTTTTTTTTTGCTTAAATCTACTCTACTACACCTCGAAAATACTCCCTTAAAATATCTAAGCAAAATATGGAATAGTTTTAAAGATACAGAGAGTTTTCGAGAGACGTGTAACCCGAGCGTTCGAAGGTCCCCTGGCGTGTTTCGGAGCAAGGAGGACTCTTGTATTTCTGTTTGCTCCGCCCATTTTTTTCGGTTTTAAACGATCTAGGTCCTTCTACTTTGTATTTAAGGTTAGTTATGTATGGAGGAGGCATCGCGTTATGTATGGAGCAGGCATCGCTGCCTAAGGTAAAATTAATTTGTTTAGCTTTTTTCCACAAAAAAAACTTTAAACGCATGTTTTGACTCGGCGGACGTCAGATCTCAGAGTCTTTTGCTCCGATTGATCTAAAAATTTAGCTGTATATTTCTTGATTGTGTATCTATCGTCGGAACTAGAATTATTAAAATCCATTGTTTATTTACAAAGTTATAAACAAATTAAGCACCCGAAAAACACCCGAAAAATTCGAAATGCCGCCATTTTGTTATTTTTTATTGAAAATTAATAATTCTAGTTCCGACGATAGCCAATGTTCTACAGATTAAAACCTCGTTTGAATTTTTTGTTTCAAATGAACTGTTGCAGAGATTCGACGTCCGCCAACAAAAAAAAATTTTTTTTTGGAGCGGCCATTTTGACGGGATAACTCATCGAAAAAAAAAAAAAAAAAATTTTTTTGTGTAGTTTAATAGTTTTACTATCATATGTCAAAAAGTTTTTTAATAAAAATTAATTTCTAATATGAAAAAAAATTCGTTGAAAAAACAGTCGTTTTCACTGGACTACCCCCTTAAACCAATTTAAATGCTCGAACTGGTTCGGTAGCGGTATTGGGTGGTGGAAGCGGCAATTGTGTAACAAAAACCTATAAAAATTCAACTTAGAACAGACTTAGAATTAGGATTAAACTTGGAAAATTTTATCTTTGTTATAATTTAAACTTGCCTTTAATGTTAAATTTAGAATAGCTTTTTTTATTTTGTTAATTTGAATTTTAGTTAATCATTTGAATTTTTTTTGAATAACCTATTGCATTTATTAGCGTAAATTTTGAACATAATATTTGAATTATTGAATTAACGTGAATTTGAATAACGTTATTTACCTTACTTTAAAATCATTAAATTTTATTTAGGCAAAAAAAAAAATTAAAAAAATTGTAAAATAATTGTAGATAAGATAGATAGCTTGACAATAAAGAAATTTGTTTTGTAGTGAAACCGAGTGATTTATAAATAATTGAACCCGGCATTTTTCCCTATAAATTTCTCTCTATTTCTTAACACTCAATTTCAAAAAATACTGTGCTAACTTTTTGGCAATTTTAATTTGTTTTTACCCATACAATTTTTAATATTCCAATTTATGTTTTTGTTTGTTATTTATGGAACAAAGCGGCATAACCCCTTGCACAGTCTTCTTAATATTTTATTTACAAAAACCATAGGTTACTTTGCAAATGTTTTGTTTTTGCTCATCAAATTTTTTTATTCGGCAAATTTTATCTTTATTTACGGCACACAGTAGCACAATCTAGCATAATCTTCTTAATTTTGAAATAAAAAAAAAAAAAACTGGGGTAACTATTGTTTTTTTTTTTTTTTTTTTTTCATAAAGAGATTTCACAATTTTTTTTTACTTTGTGTTGAAGAACGAAACTCAAGTATAATACAATTATTATGGTTTGGTGGTTTCTATTATTTGATTGTTCATATTTTGAATTATTTTTATTAGATTACGGTTTAGCTAAGAATAAACTGCATTTAAACTCAGAAAAATGTATGGTAATATCAAAGTGAAATCACATTAATCCTAAGAAAAACTAGGCATGATTTAGAGCAAAATAAATACGGCAATACAGTTTAAGATATTATTTTCATAAAAATGATTCAATAAATATATGTATTTTAGGAGTGATGATGTTTTTAATAAAAATAACAACAATGTTTTTGGACTGTATTACCGAAAGTTTCACATATTTGATTAATTTTTTGTAGAAAAAATTCTCTAGATCTATGTTAATTCAGATTTATTTGTTCCAGAATTAATGATGACTTTTCATTAAAACTGTACACCCTTATTATGGCAATTGAGTCAGTTTAGGGAAATTATGTCACTTAAGGGGAGGTTCTCATCTAGAATCTTGAAATTTTCGATTTTTTTTTTATTTCATATTATTAAAGTTTAATATGTCTAGAATGTTGCTTTAAAATATTTAGTCGATCCGAGCACTAGAACGGATTCTACAGCCCATTGATTCTGGCGGTGTCATGATCGTGGTGGGGCGCTCAGCCTGTGCCGTGCCGTTCAATCACGATTATCTCGGAACTTTGTTTTTCAAGATTTTTCAAATTTGCGTACAAGATAACTCAAAAACGGTTCAACCGATCAACTTCTAGTTTCGTGCATATTAAAGTAAACAATTTTCTTCATAGAAAGAGTGGAGCACATTTTGAAAATTGTAACATTATCTCCTTTTTGTAAGTGATAAACTATGAAAAAAAACGGCCGAAAACGGCCTTAAAATTTCAAAATCGCGCCATTCCGTCAATTTTAAATTTTTTTTGAAAGTCGTCCACTCTTTCTGAGACAAATTTAGTCTAGTTTATAATAATGTCATCATTATTTGATTTCAGACCAATCTGCGACCCCTAAATTGTACGCAGCTGGGCCATTTTCGAAAAACATGCCTCCGGAGAAGTTGAATAACGGGCGCCATTTTGTTTTTTTTTTTAATAAAAAAATTTTTTCGTACAGATAAATATACAATAAGAGATAATGCCAAATATCATTTCCCTATGTCTTGTCATTTGCCTTCAAAAAAATCACGAACTTTACCTACTTTTTGACGTTCTAGATGAGAGCCTCCCCTTAAAGTGGACATACATGGTATGATTCCTCGTAATTCAACTATTAAAAATAACTTTAAGTTCCATGTCGGATATAAACACCTTTTTATAAGCCGAATTTTGTCTTAGTTTGATCATCTGATCATTGTCAGTGAGTCACAGCTTATTAACTTTTGACCTAAAACACTGCTGAGTAACGAAAGATAATTAAACTGCTTCATTACACTGTAGTGTGCCGGGTGTCCCATAGGAATGTGTAAAAACTTATGATCCACTATTTTTTAACAAATGAAAGGATAGCCAAAGTATGAATGTTTTTTTTATAAAACAATGTTGTCATTTTTATTTCATGTACATTTTATTTCAAAAAGTTTAGTCTATCTGATACAAACAAATAATTTGGAAAAATACAGTGAAAAATGTGAGTCATTAATGATATAGGTACATTAAATATCATTGTTATGAAAAGAATCCGAAAACAGTAGAGGACCTTATTAAAGAAATTAAGAAGATCGTCAATGGCATTTCACATGAAACATTAGAACGTGTTTTTAATAGTTTCAGAAAGCGTTTGGATATTTGTCCTAGTTCAGACGGCTCTCATTTTGAAAACATATATCACTAATGACTTAGATTTTCACGGTATTTTTCCAAATTTTTTTTTTGTATCAGATAGACATAAATTTTCGAAATAAAATAGACATGAAATAAAAATGACAACATTGTTTTATAAAAAAAAACATTCATACTTTGCCTATGCTTTCATTTGTTAAAAAATATTGGCTCATAAATTTTCACACATTTCTATGGGACACCCGGTACTAAACACATGACATCACGTGGGATCACAATCATTATATGATTGATGAAACCTTTACTTAGTTACCTTAATGAAAAGTTCCTTGACTCAAGATAATTTACATTAATACGATTATACGTAATATTGATTTTCATATTACGAAATATTTTCTATTTACGGAGTTAAAACAACTTGTTTTTTTAAAGAAGCTTATATTTCTAATAAAAAAACGAATTCCTTTGAGCTCCGTAAAGTTTATTTCAAAACTTACAAACAATTTTTTTGGATCTTTATTGAATTTTTATGAGGGCAATTTTAATTTTAATGAACAAACTTATCATACTACCTAAGAAATCTTATTAGGAAGTTTTTTTTTAAATTGCAATATCGTTTTATCTGATTTTACTGATAACGATATTAGTTTATGGTTTACCCTTCTTGGTGATTGCAACAAATGATTTTTACGTAAGATGCTACATTACAAAGAAATTTACAAAATCTAAGCCCTTCTAACGTAAACTTTTATCTGTAGTACATAAAACCCTGGCAGCCCTACCTAATACCAAATACAAAACGACTACACAAACAGTGTAATTGCAAGACATTTTAGAAAATTGAATGTTGCTAACATCAAATTAGATTTATATTTTTTTTTTTTTTGATGCACAAAAGAAAATATAATGATTAATAAATTGAGCAAAATGTTTAATATTGGTGCATTTTGTTCCGAACCACGTTTTAATTTATTAATTTAACAGCAAATTTATCGCAATAATGGGAACTATAAGATTAATTTTATAGTCTTTATTTATGTAGGAATAAGAAACTACAGAGAAATTAAGCTAAGCAATGAAAATATGAATTATAATGTAAAATATAAAAAAAGGTCTTTAAATAAAAAATAATATAAATGGAGGGATCAATAAAGATTATATGATATTAATGTGATATTCCCAACTTTATATCGTAAAAAATTTAATAATTGCTTTCCTTCAGATTTTGATGTAACGACCTATAAATTAATTCTCTGAACTTAATCCATATTCACGAAAGTTTTGTATCCAACATAATTACAAAGTTCAAATAGTTCTGCAGTCGCACGGCAGGACCAGCAACGGTAATAATTGAAAATGTTCCCTACAGTTCTGACAATTTCTAGAAATTTTAGTTTTAATTAATACTGAAAGTTCCTCATCAGCAGGGTGTTACACTTCCTTGAAAACAGGATTCATTATAATTCCATAAAAGGTGTTCGGTGGGTGAAAGGCCTCACCATATCGTTGCAAACTTGAATAATTTCATAAGGTGGAAGCCTGGGAAGCTCGCAATCTGATTTCAGCAACCTTTATCCTGGGCCTGTCTTCTGTCTGGGAAGTATTATTCTAGATATCCGCCTAACGATTTTCAGTCTTGTTCATTTTTCATGTGAATTCACATTGGAGGAATTTCCATTGATCAAGAATAAAAGACGTTAGCGCCCGGAATTTCTTTGTGGCACAAGAGATGTCGCACAATAACGAGTTAAAATGAGGATTGTTAAATTTTTCCACTTGAAAGTGCTTATGTTTGTCGAGATGTTCTGCGAGGATATAGCGTCGACCGCAATTAAAGTTTCTTCTGAAGGTAGCAGCAGTGGGAACAATCGTAGTTCTTTCCTGTGGCCGCAGTATTCCATCTCAGAGCACTTATGTGTAAAACTTCAAATGTCAAAATACACGACCTTGTGGTATTTATCCGTAGACCGAGCAATGGGTGACAGACCGATATTAGAGTTGATCTGCGGAAAACTTATTTTTAAAGCACAGGAAATTTGACAAAAAGTTCTCTCATATTCACGTGCTTCGGAAAGTATGCAAAAATTAATTCAAGTGAAAAGTTTTGCTTTCGAAAAAAAATATCCTTCCCGAAGTCATATTCATAGCTTGCATGACTTCGTGCGGACATATAGTGCATTCGAGTGGGTCGGAACAATTAATAAAGTTAATGATACAAATAATTGGGCAGTTTCGGATAAGTGCATTCCGCTCAAATAGCTTAATTAATTGTTAAATCTTCTGTGCACAAGTTCTTGTGCCGCGCATCACATCACTTTCCTACATTCCCAGCGTCTACCTGTCCCATCAAATTTCCAAGTTCATCAAATTTCCAGCCCAGCCATACAACGTCACCACCGTGATCCCTAGGTGACCGGCTAGACATGCCGTCAGCAGTTCTAGTTGGTAAATTTGTAAATAGTCCAGAGAAATTAGACATTGCGCTTCGAAAACATTCCCTTAAAGCTGGATTTTGGTATGAATCTTAATATTGTTGTTCAAAAAAAAATGTAAAAAGTCCCCATCGATCCGAGTGCCGCTAAAAATTTTACACGGGGCAAAAGTGACCCAAAACATTTTTTTGTGAATAATTCATTGATGGTGACTTTTACAGAAAAAATATGTATAATATTATCAAACTTGTAGCTTAGGAAATTTTTTTGTACAAGTAGCCGTTTTTGAGACAGTTTCATTCACAAAGTTGTAACCTTATATTTTTTGTACAAGTTGCTTTTTTCACGTGTGTCTCCCCAATAGGTCGTTGGTTTTTTGTTTGAAAAATATTCATCTTTTAAAAAATTACTATGAATTTGTTTATTAATTAATTTTTTATTTAAAACAGAAGTTATTAATTTTAATAATTATTCTTCTAAAGATTCTATTCGTATGATTTCCTCTTCATCATCTTCTTCTTGTCCTTCTGTCGTCTTCTATATTTCCATGAATTTAGTCAGCAAACACGATGGATCTACATCTTCCATACTGTTGCAATAATCAATGTCATTCATATCGGGCGTTACATTTAAACAAGATCGACCTTGGCAATTCCCACAAACTAATGAACAATATAAACCCAGTTTTCTGCAGCCGCAGTTTAAGCTGCAGCCCTTACTAAATATAGTATTCAGAAGAATGACTGGAGCAGGTGGAAGAAGAGTACGAATTGGCTCCAAAATGTTATCGCTGACAGTCCAGGGAACGTCCTCAGTTTTCATGAGTAAGCTCGTTGCCTAGCCATATTTGAACTTGGTTATAAACCCGATATAAATGTTTCGGAGCAGCACTAGATGTTGACGGAAGAATGGATAATTGAGCAGATTTTTTAAACTGTGTAGATATTACAAAAGTTGAATTGCTTGATACATAGCCAAAAACACTTACTTGTTCAAGAAAAAATTGTAATATATTTTTTGTACAAAATTTACTAAGCTACAAGTTAGATAATTATGTACATACTTTTTATGTAAAAGTGACCATCAATAAAATATTCACGAAAAACAGTTTTGGGTCACCTTTGATCCCGTGTAAAACTTTTAGCGGCACTCGGGTCGATGGGGACTTTTGACATTTTATTTATATTAGAACAACAATATCAGCACAAAATAAACCATTTTGTTAACTTACCTTAGATTCCCACGCAGCATTAGTCATAAAATTCACTAAAAACTAAACTGACTTGTCAAACTTCATACTCTCGCGGTTATGTTTACATGTAAACACGACTATTTTACATATAACATAAAGGACATTTCACTTCCATCACTACTTACAAAAAGAATAATGCTATCCGGTATTGCTTCGCTATATGATCCGCTGGGCTGGTTAGCACCAATTTTAATTGAAGCCAAGGTGCTTATGCAAGACTTGTGGATCATTGGCACTTCATGGGATACGGCAGTTCCTGAAAAAATCAGCAACCAATGGAGGAACTACACAGAAAATTTAAAATTTTTAAAGGAATTAGAAATACCGAGATGGATTAATTACACGTCAAATGCAAGGTTCGAAATACATCGGTTCTGTGATGCTTCGTCAAAAGCTTAGGCAGCTATAGTTTATCTTCGAGTACAATAAAACAAATAAATAAGCAAACTAGCTTTGTACACCTGTTGGCTGCTAAATTTAGGGTTGCACCGATTATACCAAGATAGCAACGATAAAAGGGCATTGCACAAATTGTGGGCAATTTACCAGCAGCAAGAGTCAACATTTCAAAACCTTTTACACATGTTGGGATTGAATATGCTGGCCCTATAATCATAAAACCATCATCACTTCGAAACGCTAAAATGCAAAAGGCTTACTTTTGTATTTTTGTATGTATGACTACACGGCAGAAGCATTCATCGCTACATTAAAACGATTTGTTGCAAGAAGAGGTATATGTAAGGGCATTTGGCATCACCAATACATCGGCGTAAATGATATTTTGCACGTTTTACACCAGCTGCTTCCCGCAAGCTTCCGAAAGGGGGGGCTGCTGGGAGGTTCATGTGCCAAGTAATTATTTTATTTGCACAATATAAATTGAGTTTTTCAGGTCCTTGTCTAATAAAACTTTTCCTCCTACGATATTCGTTCCACAATCGGAATATCCCAGTAGGAAAAATTGGGATGCCTCCCTCTAAGAGGTATAAGGGAGTGATGCGATCACAAGAGTAAAATCCCATGGGAGGAAAAAGGGATGACAATATGAGTTTAAGTCTCGCTCTTCGTTCATTTTATTTCTTTATTACGCGATCTGAAGAGTAAATTCCTAAGGGATGACAAAGGGATGGCAATATGAGTTTGAGTTTCGCGTATTTTTGTTTACCTTCCGTGTTTTGTTTTTTTTTACCGAATAGGTACAGTCTCGGAGCAGTGAAAAACAAGTGAACATTCTGTTTCTATAAAGCGTTGAAGGAGGTTGTTACAATATGTTAATAATATTTTAAATTAAATTTCCCAAAGATTAAACCTGGATGTCTCCTAAAAGAGTTTTCATACCTCCAAGATGTCTCCTTATGGCATAATTTTGACATCAGCATGTCATTGCAGGCGAGGTCTCCCTCAAGCATTTAATGAAAGGAAAATCGAGACCTCCACTTATGTTCAGGAAGTGGTCAAAGAGAGATCTCTCTTCAACTTTTTCGTGAGCATAAAAAGAGGCCTCGCCTGCAATGACATGCTAATGTTAAAATCATGCCAAAAGGAGATCTCCTGGAGGTATCAAATCTCTTTTAGGAGGCATCCAAGTTTAATCTTTGAGGCCTCCTTTTCCTACTGGGAAGCTCACCTTTGAAGAGTATGTGACTTGACGCTTCCCAGTAGGAAAAGGAGGCCTCAAAGATTAAACTTGGATGCCTCCTAAAAGAGATTTGATACCTCCAGGAGATCTCCTTTTGGTATGATTTTAACATTAGCATGTCATTGCAGGCGAGGCCTCTTTTTATGCTCACGAAAAATGTTGAAGAGAGATCTCTCTTTGACCACTTCCTGAACATAAGTGGAGGTCTCGATTTTCCTTTCATTAAATGCTTGAGGGAGACCTCGCCTGCAATGACATGCTGATGTCAAAATCATGCCATTAGGAGACATCTTGGAGGTATGAAAACTCTTTTAGGAGACATCCAGGTTTAATCTTTGGGAAATTTAATTTAAAATATTATTAACATATTGTAACAACCTCCTTCAACGCTTTATAGAAACAGAATGTTCACTTGTTTTTCACTGCTCCGAGACTGTACCTATTCGGTAAAAAAAAACAAAACACGGAAGGTAAACAAAAATACGCGAAACTTAAACTCATATTGCCATCCCTTTGTCATCCCTTAGGAATTTACTCTTCAGATCGCGTTAATAAAGAAATAAAATGAACGAAGAGCGAGACTTAAACTCATATTGTCATCCCTTTTTCCTCCCATGGGATTTTACTCTTGTGATCGCATCACTCCCTTATACCTCTTAGAGGGAGGCATCCCAATTTTTCCTACTGGGTTGTGGAAATTCAAGACCTCTGTGGTACATAGGCAATGATATAGAAGACACTTTTATTTTAACACCAGGACATTTTTTAATGGGCCAATCATTACATTACATTCCTGAGCCCGATTTCGATGTAACAAATTCAAACATAAAAATCGATGGAATTATGTTCAACAAATAACATAACAATTTTGGAAATGTTTGTCAAAAGATTATTTAAATCAATTACAAAGCCGACCCAAGTAGCTGCAAAAGGTATCAAACTTAGAAAAGGGAGATATCGTATTAATACAAAATGAGAACACGCCCCCTACTTATTGGCCAACTGGATTATAGAAAAGACATACCTAGGAACAGATGGAATTGTACGAGTCGCAGATGTGCGCACGCAAACAATTCAACTCAAACGACCCGTCATAAAATTTATAAAACTACCAATACAGTAATTATGTCTATGTTCTATATTGTATTGTCCTATGGTGTCCAAATTAAAAAAACCAAATAGGTACTCACCAACATACTTTCAGACTAATCATAACATACGCCGATGTTATTAGCATCTCGAGCCACGACGATGGCTTGGACATATGCTGCGACGAGGACAACTTCTCACCGACGAGCCCAGAAAGCATATTCCGTGCTGAATTCGGGTGCGATAATTTGTCTCAGACGATGGAATCACAGTGTGGAGGTAGGCGTGGAAAAGAAAAATTTATTAAAAAGTAGCCGGGTAAAAATTGAAATTGAAGTTAGTGACAGATTTCTCGATAAACATGAGTAAAAGTTCTTAGTTGAAATAAATAAAAATTTGAATATAAAAAAATAAAGCAATTTCAATACAATATGGAGACCCTTCACATTAAGGAGGAACTCCACACTGGTGACCCCGACAACGGCTCCGGAACAGAGCCAAAGAACAAAATAAAAAAAACCTTTACCAGGTCGGCGGCCATTAAAGCGTGGCTTTCTGCCCAAGCTGCCGACCGCCGGTACAGGTACGTCGGACGAGAGAAGTTTTTGATAACTTCCCCGACGGCGCCACCTCCTTCACCGATGGCACCACCTCCTCGCCCATGGAATCTGCAAACAACACCTCCTTCACCGATAGCACCACCTCCTCCCCCATAGAATCTGCAAACACCACCTCCTTCCCTATGGCATGAAGAAGTACTACGTTCTTCCCCATGGCAAAGAGCACCACTACCACCCAGATGGCCCATCTTGCCAACACTGCCACCCAGACGGCCCATCGAACTCTTCTTTCATCACCATCAAGGCCCAACGAGCCCTTCATCATCAACACGGTCCATCGAGCCCTTCTTTCATCACCACCAAGAACCATCGAGCACATAAACATAAATTTCGTTCACAATGGGAGGAGGATATTGTGGAGGTAGACGTGGAAAAGAAAAATTTATTAAAAAGTAGCCGGGTAAAAAATAAAATTTTAGTTACTGACAGCTTTCTCGATTAATATGAGTAAAAGTTTTAAGTTGAAATAAATAAAAATTTGAATATAAAAAAATAAAGCAATTTCAATACAATATGGAGACCCTTCACATTAAGGAGGAACTCCACAACCGGCTTCGGGTGTTGATCATTCTCCAGTTCCAGGCAGCTCCGAGCGTCTTAAACAACGGAAGACGTCGGTAATTCCACCTTCAAAACAAATCCGGATAACGGAAGACATTCTTGTGCATCCACCGACATTAGCGTCCACAACCCAGTCAACGTAACGCCGCATACGAATCCCGTTTTGGAGAGGCCTATAATAATCAACGGCTCTCAGGTGAAAAATATAACCAGTCTACGGCCTTCAACCACAATTGCAGAGGTTAACATGAGGCGGAACAACTCAGTCCAAAAATTCGTCACCAGAGAGTGTATTAAGATTTATTTACCTCAGGCGGTGGTCAACAAAATAAATTTTAAAGAGATTCAATGTCGAAGAAATCGAACCAAAACAATCAATCTACCCAATCGCTATCAAGCACAGTTACGGGTGAGGGCTGATGGTCAAATATTATTTTATAAGTACCATAAAAGGTGACTAACGCAAATTAAAAAAAGTTTGAACATAAATGTTCTATGAATTGTAACATACGAGTTTGTTTACATTCCGCACAATTACAACAAAATTCATGAAGTCTGAAAACAGCTGCTTTCCACTGCATGGCACACCGACTGTGCAATATTCCTCTAACAGCTGATAGGTTCGAAAGAGAAAAACAAACAATCCTTGGTATTGGAAAAAAGAACGGCTTTAACATCCAAGTGATTGAAAATATAATTAGAAAACATCAGAGAAAAGCACTACTGCGAGATATAACTACTCTGACTCCCTTCGAAAAATCAGTCGACAAAAGAGTAAAAATAACTTATTTCCCAGAGATCTCAAACCAATTTGGAAGAGCGCTGAAGAGGATAGATTTCCAAATGGTTAACTCTACGACATGCAAGCTTGGAAGCCTCCTATGCAACAGCAAAGATCACATGGACAAACTCGACCAAAGCGGAATATATGAGATTAAGTGCGACTCCTGTCTGCTCAGCTACGTAGGTCAGAGTAGAAGAGCAGTTAACAAAAGATGGAACGATCATCGTACATCAAACACAACGAACCAGACAAATCAGCTGTTGCGGCCCACTTTTTGGAGAACCCTGACTACAGTCTCAACAAAAATAACTTCTCACTTCTTAAGCCTCTGAGGGACCAAAACCGCCTGGATGCTTATGAATTATTATACATAAGTAAATACGCGAATGTATTAATGAATAATATAAGAGCTCCTATCTTATCAAATTTATTTAATTTGGTTTAGCATATGTAGGTGGATATGTATTTATTTGTAGTTGAGTCCCGTTTTTTTAAAAGCAATTACCTTTGTAATGTCTTGAATAATTTTAGTTTGGTAAAAACAACCGCTGAGGATGGAAACGCTGTAGTTTCCGAAACCGCGATGCGGTGAAAAAATAAAATTTTGGTAAAACGTTAAAGGTGGTGGTTATTTTTGATGTAAATTTTTAAATAATTCATTGAATTTTTTTGGATTTAAATAGGCTAAATAGAAATTAAATAGGATATAAAATTCAATTTTGATTTTATAAAAAAACTTGGAGAATATCAATAAATTTGGATTAACTATTAAAAGATACATTTTTCATTCCGCTACACACCTATCCCTTTCACGTTGATTGTTGTTTGAAACTATTTCGCCGGGGTTACAATTTTGTGTCTTAAGATTTAGTTAACCTTAAATTCAGAATTAAACTTTAGTGATCCTATTCCGGGACGTAACACTTTAATGGCCAAACATTTGGAGTAGTGTAGATTAGTAGGCGTATAGTACTGTCCTGCATGTTGTCTGTCAAGAGCTATAAGTAGTGCAAGGTAATTATTAGGCAGAAAGAATTAGTGTGAAATGTGTTCTTGTTTTCATTATTACTTTATTTGCTACTAGCTGGGTTACCCGATTTCACCCGGCGTTGGGTAGATACTTACTAATTAAACACTTCTCAAATGTTCTAGTTTGTTATATCCTAGAAATTGTTTCAACCCGAAAACCCCTTTATGGATCCGCTATCTTGAAATTCCAAATCTTAATAATATTCAAAATTAGTGGTCTTAAAATAATCATTGTAGCAATTTTCATTCAAATCCGTTGAAATCGAGAAATGTTGGTCGCCATATTGGATCGCCATCTTGAGTTTGGAAACTTGGCTAATATTTGAAATTAGTGGCCTCCGAATAATCATTGTACTTATTTTCAGTAAAATTCGTTGAAATCAAGAAATTTGGTCTCATATTGGACCCGCCATCTTGGATTTACAAATTTTGATAATATTCGAAATTTGTAGCTTCAGAATAATCATTGTACCAATTTTCATTAAAATCCATTGAAATCGAGACATTCTGGTCGCGATGTTGGATCCGCCATGTTAGATTTGGAAATTTTGCTAATATTCAAAATTAGTGGCCTCAGAATAATTATTGTACCAATTTTCATTAAAATCCGTTGAAATCGAGAAATATTGGTCGCCATATTGGGTCCGCCATCTTGGATTTGTAAATTTTGATAATATTCAAAATCAGTGAGCTCAAGTTAATCATTGTACTAATTTTCATTAAAATCTCTTGAAATCGAAAAGTATGATCGCCATTTTGGATCCGCCATCTTGGATTTCTAAATTTTAATAATATTCAAAATCAGTGACCTCAAAACATTCATTGTACTAATTTTCATTAAAATCCGTTGAAATCAGGAAATTTTGGTCGCCATATTGGATCCGCCATCTTGAATTTAGCAATAAATATAGCCTATGTTACTCAGGGTGAATGTAGCTTTCTAATGATGAAAGAATTTTTGAAATCAGCACAGTCGTTTGGAGTTTATTCATTTCAAACATACACACACACAAAAATACAAATCTTTCCTCTTTATAATATTAGTATAGATTATTTATTTATTTATTTATTTATTCGCAATGAGACATACAATGCCTATTAATTACAAATGTAAAATACAAAAAGAAAGCAAGTACATATTCTGATTAATTTAAGCTAAGTAAAGAAGAATATAATAAATTAATAACAAAAAAACATTACCCTAAGTTTTAAAGAAATTCGTAAGCCGATTCTTCAATTGCGAAATAGATAAATTAAAGTCAATAATGTCACGATGCAAATTAAATAGTCTTGAAATGAGTGTAATTGGTTCATGTAAACCATAGTTGGTTCGATGGTGGGGTACATGAAGAAGACTGCAACATCTGAGGCCGGGACGAGGAACAGATATACTCAACAAAGGGAATAACTGCGGACTATCACATTCACCAGACAAAACCTTAAATCCAAAGACAATTATGGAAATTAGTTATTACATATAGGCTATGGCTTGTAAAGCCATCTTCAAATGGTGTAAGCCAGACCAGGTAATGAGTCCTGCATCTGTGTGGGTCACGGCTGGACAGGAAATTCAGGGGAGAGTTACGGTGGTGTTTTGGCACATCACTTGTTGCTATCGACATACTATTCTTCGAGATATAACAAAAAAAAAATCGGAAATTTTCGATTTTTACCTAGAATTTTGAAAAATAAATCCATTTATATCCAAGAAATTTTTCTACGAAATATAATTTTATTATTGTTTAACAATTAACCTTAGCTTGAATTGAAGGTGTATTAAATAGTAAAATGTTTGCAGTATTTTTGATATTTTACAATTACGAGCAAAGGTCATTTATCCAAATCTGAACACTTTTGCATCATTACATAATAATTCAGTAATTAATAAAAAAAATTATCAGCTCACCTCAAGACTCCGCGGAACCTTGAACTGAATCACCATGGATATATATACATACATCCCTTTTGTCCGAACTATCCTTGAATGTGCCAGTCAGGTATAGTCTCATATATAGTCAGTGGGCCATTCCACACGTGTATTCTCGCAGCAGTATTCAAACCGTTTTGAGAACACACAGTGGAGAGTCAGCGTTTGCACATGGGTATGGCTGTTGATGCACATTGCTGTAGGAATAAGGACTTAGAATGTGTGTGTGCATTGTTTGTCATTTCGATTTGAGTGCTTGGTGGACGTATATAATATAAAAGTAAGTTATTAATCTAAACCGGTATTTTTTCAAAAACGAGCACAAAACCGTTAATAAATTATTGCCGTATAATTTAAAAATCAATCAAAACAACTCGGCTGCTCGTTTCGTGGTATTAGTTGGTAAAACAGGTTAAATAGATTCGATTTGTGATGCACATTTATGTCTACTCTCCAATGAGCAAGCCAACCACAAACTAACCACTTATCAGTTGGCTGACAAAATGCGTTCGTACACATCTTTATCAATGTAGATGTGAGATGTAAAACGTTCTGCTTGTTTTAATCGGGAGTGAAATGGAACAGGAAGACATTTATATTTCATAATTTATGAAGAAGGATGTTTATAAAATTCATCCTTTTTTACTTAACATTCCAAATAAATACCATTTCCACTTAAAAATGCTTCTTTACTTTTGGCGGCAATTTTTTGCTAACACTTAACCTCAATTATTTCTTAAAATTTGACATTTTGGCAGTACTGAATATGTAGCTAGGCGCAGAACCACTACTAGAAATCGTCTGAGTTTCAAATGATTTAACCAATACGAACGAAAAGCTAGAGCATGATAACTCATTGGAGAGTAGGCATTACTCTCCAAAGTTCAGCGCCTTTGTAGAGATTTCTCCTCGCGTCGCTTACTTCTCCCCACAAAAACGCAACACGACTCTGCTGGCGTCTTCTTTATTCATCAACTGCTTAATGGTGTCATCGACTACCAATCTCTCTTACAGCTGATATTGCTACACACCAATCTCCGTCGTCTTCCCCTCTTTCGTCCTTCGCATCCCCGCACCAAGTCTGGGTTCTCCGAACCAATTTCCAGGATTATACGTAAAGCTAATTCGACAGTTCGACTTCTGCCTGTGCAAGTCATCCTTTAAGAATGTTCTAATTTGCCCCTTCTAGTTTTAATTTAAACGTTCTAGCTTTTAAGTTTGGTTGTATATATGCACTAAACACTGAGCTGAATTAAATAACATTAGAACTACTATAGTCTACCGCAATCAAGAAATTATGACGAGCGTGTTAGGAATGTAAATTAAAGTAACATTTTTTTAAAGGTTACGGTGTTGTTTTCTTAAATAATTTAACATTTTTGAAACATTCTACTGACGAGTTCGTTTCAAATCAACGAGCTCGAAGTCCCACCGAATTATTATTGAGCAAAACAACAAGCTTTATTATAACAGTCATTCTAATTTGTTAAATTCATAAAAACAATCATTAATTAAATCTGTCATAATCTGAAATTAAGGAAACACCTAAAATTTCTCCATCAAAATAGATTACAAAGAACGAGCCGATTTTGTTTTACTGTCAAATTCAATCATTTTTCACTTTATGGAACTTCCCATATTACACGTTTCGTGCAAAATATTTCAAATTAACGCCAGGAACCTTTACTCATTAGCTTGAAGGTCATTCAATTGAAAATCAGACTTTCTCACCTCTGCCTTTTGATTGATGACGCCAAACTCCTGTGAGGGTGTCTATCTTTAATAGAAAATTTAAAAGGTTTTTTAAGTAATTATCACCTAATTGAACCATCCAACAATTAATTTGTATTTAATGAAATGTAAACAAACTCCGGAGACGAGTAGCGCCTACATGAATGGGATCTAAAAGGCTGGGTATGAGTTGGCACCCACATCTCTAATGGTAATTCATTTGAAGTGAAGCGAACCATATAACTTGGGACTGGTTGTTCCTGGCACTTTTGGCAACCACCCATGTTTTTTACGGTAGTGCATAGCGATATATTGGTGAGTGAATGATTAAATTAATTAGCTAAAAAAGGTTTCTGGAATTTACTCTCTTCTGCTGGTTAATTAAAAGCAAAGAAGTGGTAATAAAAAATGTTTATTATTCCCAGTTTTAACGGTTCTATTTTTCAGACAGGCAATACTGTCTGTCCGCCGGAAACATATTTTAGTTAGTGAACGGGCAAAGATAAAAATTATAAGTTTTAAAGATTATACTATATATTGTGGTTAACTTAAATTTTTTTAAACATTTTATGAAATTTTCTTCTGCGTGGGGCTCCAGACACGTAAAAAGTTTGAAAAATCTTCCATTTACCATTGCTTACAGCTGGTTAGGTAATGTATGTAGTTTTTAGATGACTACTAATATTAAGCTGTTTTCGTTACTACTACACTTTCTCTCGAAAATCCAAAAAACCGGAAATTGTATTGACCACCGTATGTAATTTTACAGTTAAACAACAAATATTAAGAATATGGCCCACTCGTTCCATTTCGATCCGTAGAAATTTCATGGACCTTTTGGAATAAAATGAAGCGGAAGCTTTTATGTAAACACTTGCGGCCAACTAATTAAGCCATAATGAAATGCACACTTTCTCATTTCGATTCCCACAGTTTTTCACATATTGTGTTAAAATGTACTTACAGCAAAACTGAAGATATCAAACTGCACGGAAAATTGAATTTTTAAATTTCACTGAACATTCCAATTTTTAGATTTCACTGAATTGTATAATTGATACAACGTCCACTAAGTTGTGTTTTGTTTATGAAAGGTAATATAATTCCATTGGTGAAACTTCGAAACATTTTTTTACACTAATAGTGATATTACTCAACTGTTTGCAATTTTATTCTTAAAATAAAATAAAATTTTATAATTCAAAAATGGGGAAAAATCCCCAACGCATTTCAGACGAACACTTTATAGTAAAGAGGCTGTACGAACAAAAGAAAATATTTTCTTAAACTGCAAACCTAATGAAGTGTTCCCGTTTTTTATGTCCAATACATTTTAGTTATTTATTTCTTATCGCTTAATACAAACTCTATTATTAAAGCATTGTGAAAATATTTCAACAATGGAGAAAATGAAAAAAAAAAAAAAACTTATTAATCAACATCGAATTATCCACAAGATCAGCGCTTCTGACTCTTGCTTAACGCCAAAAGGAGAAAAGACGTCTTAACAACGTTTCAGGGAAGTTCCATTGATCACATTCAAGTATGGGCAAAACAAGGCTACAGTTCACGGGAGAACATTTGAAACGAGTCAAGATTATGGTCACCTCACCGATCTTAATGGAATTTTGTAAGAATGAATACGGAAAAATGTTTTGTCCGAAAGTTGTACTTTCCGGGAAATTCAACTTTGAATTTCTCGAAAAGTCACTTCATTAACAAAATAATTTCTGCATTTACTTATAGCCGCGATTCTGTTCAAATCGTGCGCACTACCCGCACTAAACAACACTTGTACACTCTCCGCAGGAACAAAAATCTCTGAAAATAGTTAGTAGGCAGTTTGTATAAGGAAAATCGTCAGTAAGTAGACATTTTGTATAAGGAAAGTTTTTAGTTAATAGGCAGTAAGTTATATAATTCCACAAAGATCACAAGTCCACAGTGTGAAGCCAGTATTGAAATTTTTGTATTTTCAGGAGTTTTTGTTCCCGCGGAGAGTGACAAAATGTTTAGAGGTGTTGTTTACTGTGGGTAGTGCGCGCGATATTAATGGAATTCTGCAGGAATCGCGGCTATAAATACAGAAATGCCTCTGGACCACTATTCCTGAAAGAAGGTAAATGCGAATGCAGCAGATGATGACCATATCGTCATCGATTTAAGTATTAAATATTATGAAAATCATAACAAATGACATAAAAAATATCCAACTAGCAAAAATCCTAACATAAAATTACAAAGCAAAAACAAGACACGGAAGAGTAACTATAACAACACACTTACATAATGACAATGAACCAAATAACGCAACTTATAATGTTAACCCTCACTAAAACCATACGTAACCCTCCCATCGAGATCCAGAATCTCAACGAAAACACTAGGTTTGTTAACAAAAAAACGGGTGGAGTTCAGCTAATTATGCGCTTTGAAAAAATCTTAGACGATATTAATATCACTGAAATTGAAGAAGCTAGAATCGACATTTGCGAAACAATATCGAACGAAATTTTAATGAAGCCAATAATGGCTAAAATGATATACAATTTCAATATGGTAAATTGTAAAGTTAACGTATTGAGACAATCATAAATACAAGGCAAAAGAGGATTACTGAACATTAGGAACTACGGACAACACTGGCGAGGAATTGATAAAAACAAACCTAGACAATCTTTCTAAAACCAATTACGACTTTATTACTGAAGCCTCAAAAAAAAGTTTACCAAAGTAAGAAATATCACTACAAACATCCTTCCGAATTATACATACAAGGGAATGCAGTTCTAAAACAACCTGGAAGCTGAAATACAAATAATGCAACAAATATATCAAATATACTACGATATGAACCTATTGCGAAACCATATTGACGGCATTATAGTAGAATAGATTAATATTCTCACTGAAGTAGAACTAAAAAGATAATCCGATCTGGAAGCTCTCAGTGATATTAAAATCATTATATGGAGCCAGGCGTTGCTTTAAAAAATTTTTTGATAAGCTGGCTCTGGCGTAAAATTAAATTTAATTTGGGCTTGTCTTTAAGGTACTACTACCGTCTAGAATTTAGACTCCTCGTAGTCTCAGAAATCATCTCCTAAATTTTTGTTGAGAAATTCGTAATAGAAAAAAAGTTATAGCGAAAGCGGCCGGATGGGCGCCGAGCGACTCTCTAAACTTTAAACACGTTTTTTTCGAAATGACATTTTTTGAGTCTGCCCCTAGATAATCTCCGGATCTAGCGAACCGATTTGAATAAACCTTGGTGCGTGTTGCTTTTTTAGGTTGCCTCTATTGTAATTTACTACAATTTAGGCCAAAAATTAAAAAAGAAAAATTTTGGCAAGAAAAGAAGATGAAAAAAAGTCTGTTTAAAAATGCAGTTCTGTGGGATATATTACTAAAAAAAAATGATTTGCTTGATATCACTATAATTTATTTCCGAGTAAACTATTTCACAAATCCAAATATCCTAAACTAATTAACTAATTCTAACTTTCCTACACCAGAAGGTAGCATGCAGAAGGAACATTCAACTTAACGGTCATAAATTCCTTCTCGTTCACTACCTTATCTTCTAAACCCGTAATTCCTTAAAAATTCGCTGTTAAATATCGCTGTATCGTTGTTGATCGCTGTCCAGATTCTCGAATTGTAAGGACGAATTCAGCTCGCGCAGCTCCTTTTATGGGCAGTTTTTCCAGTAGTTGTTAAGGCTGCCACCCACTCGTGAATTGTGGAACTTAGTTTTTATGTGCGTTCCACATTCTTCAACTTACTTTAAACTTAGCTGCAAAATTCCTCAGCAATTTTTTCTTCTTTTAATGCAGCAAGTCATAATGTGACTTTAATTCATTTATTTACTTCGCTTCATTTATTAATTTTGTTAATTTCGACACTGCAAGTGTCGGAAAATTTCAAAATTCATGAATTCCATGAGGCAGTACCGCCTTGTGGAACTTGGAAATTTTCCAGTAATTTTTCCCTCTTTATTTTTATTTCCATCTCTTTCATTTATGAAAATAGGGTTATGTTGAATATTGAATGTTGAAATACTCAAACGGAGCATACTAGATGGCATTTCCTACCCCCTTGCGCTCCACATTTTGGCGGTTTATTGGAAGCAGGTGTGAAAAGTGTAAAGTACCATCTAAAGAGAACCACTAGCGGTCACAATCTAACCTTCGAAGAGCTGAACACACTTTTAATTCAAATCGAGGCATGCCTCAATTCCCGACCATTATGTGCAATTTCTGCAGATACATCGAATTTAGACGTTCTTACACCAGCTCATTTTTTGATTGGTACAACATTACTTGCTCCGCCTGACTCAACTGCAACATTGACCAAAATATCTTATTCTGAAAATTGGAAATATATACAACGATTGAGACAGCAATTTTGGAGAAAATGGTCAACCGAGTATATCACGCAATTACAAAATCGACAAAAATGGTTAATACAAAAACCAAATTTAGAGACTGGTCAAATAGTTTTGGTAAAGGATGAGACAACAGCACCTTCTAAATGGCCGTTAGGCATAATAGGGTTAGTCAGAGTTGTGACTCTAAAAACCAACTCAGGAACATACAAAAGATCTATATGTAAAATTTGTCCACTTCCCATTCATCATTAACACCAACAACACCATAAATGTTTTTGCTGTCCATGTGGTCGTCTTGTGTATAAAATAAAACATATTGTTACGTTTCGGGCCTGCAAAACAAATTTTTTCGGGCCCGGATCGTAATAAAATCAATTAAACCAATAATTGTCCGAGAGGGAGACTTTTGGTTCAAAAGGAAGGGCCCACGGAATATTCTAACCGAATCTTAAACCCGGAAAGTTCTGGCAATGCCCTACGGTGAGCTTTCGTTCACTTCTGTATGGTTGCAGTGTAACGCGACGTCGCTGTGCGGACGGATTAGTGTGTGTAGCGTCCCTGTTTGTCTATCGGGTCGAGGCGGCGGTTCGACCCAGCTACGCCGCACAGTGGGGAAAAAGTGAGGTTTTTCATTCAAACGCACTTTCTGAAGTCAATTTATATCGAATCAAGCCTTTTTTTTTTTTAAATATTCGTCAGAAAATTTCCTATCGATTCCTCTGGCTCGATTTTCAAGTTAAAAGCTTATTTTTTAGTTATATCGCATATAACCTCAAAAAAAGGACCCCGCAAATTTCTTATGGAAAATGGGTTTCACTGAATTTTCTTCAAACTGAGCATAGTGATAGTTTTCAACGTGCTGATCAAAAGTCTCAATGGGCACGAAGTCATCCTATGATTAGTTGCGGAGATATAGAGGGGTGAAGCGTGAGACATTTGCTGTACACCCAAGTAATAAAAAAATTTCGCGATTTTTTTACACGAAAACGATCAACTTTACAAGAAAATTCTATATAACAGAAAATACTTTAAATGAGCCAAAGAACACGCGTGATTTTTTTCAGAATTTTTTCGACTATTTTTGGTTTTTTGGATTTGGCCAATTTTTGAAAAATCCAAAAATAGTCGAAAAAATTCTGAAAAAATTCACGCGTGTTCTTTGGCTCATTTAATGTATTTTCTGTTATATAGAATTTTCTTGTAAAGTTGATCGTTTTCGTGTAAAAAAATCGCGAAATTTTTTTATTACTTGGGTGTACAGCAAATGTCTCACGCTTCACCCCTCTATATCTCCGCAACTAATCATAGGATGACTTCGTGCCCATTGAGACTTTTGATCAGCACGTTGAAAACTATCACTATGCTAAGTTTGAAGAAAATTCAGTGAAACCCATTTTCCATAAGAAATTTGCGGGGTCCTTTTTTTGAGGTTATATGCGATATAACTAAAAAATAAGCTTTTAACTTGAAAATCGAGCCAGAGGAATCGATAGGAAATTTTCTGACGAATATTTTAAAAAAAAAAAAGGCTTGATTCGATATAAATTGACTTCAGAAAGTGCGTTTGAATGAAAAACCTCACTTTTTCCCCACTGTGCGCCGCCGCGATAATTTTAATTAGATTAAATTTAAAATCGAAGTCCGCGGGTGAGTCCAAGTGCCGTGTTCGCGAGTGCAGTGAAAGTGTAAAAGATTCCAAAAACAAAAGTGCAGTGTTAATTGTTTTTCCTTTTCAGGTTTCCCCGTGGGAGCCCGCAAATGGCGACAGCCAACGTTGGACCGGCAGCAATATCCAGGAGGAGCTAAATAACGAGGTAAGTGCACTTTATTTAAATTCGTGACATAAATTCGGGCGTAAAATTGCGCAGCATAGATTACGGCGTACTCGTATCCTCCTTCGCGACAAGTGTATGTGACAGTGTGTGTCATGCGTGATGTCCGTGTGCGAACGATGTGGCGGGCACGATGTTGCGAGCACTATGTTGCGAATGAGATCCCAAATTGCGGAGTCTTCAGCTGACCGAACTTTTTATTTTTTAGTGCATCCCCGATGTATAAAAAGGCCAACGAGGGACTTTGGATTTGGAAACGGAGGAACGCCCTTTCCGTGGGAGGTGGACGATACGGCCCGAGTGGAAATCCGATGAGTTTTCACGATTTATGTTTTTAGTTAAATTAGATTATTTATTTATTTATTTTTTTTTTTGTAAATTCAATTACCGCGATGAATTTCTAGAGGCACTAGGCACGGTACTTACCTGACCTAAAGCTATGCCGGACCAGTGCACTACACCCGCGGCTGCAAATTTAAGTGGTAAAATTAAAACAAAACTCGCGTTTCGCGTCAGGATTTTTATTTTTCTTTGTACGTCCACTTTTACAATTCGACTAACCAGAAAAAAGAAACCAACTTGTTATTAAATAATTATTACAAAATAATTCGCCCAAAATTACAATTTTTTTTCTCAACAAATCTACTTTTATTTTAGCTTCCGACACTTCTCGACTTCTTCGACACCATGGACTGCTCAGGACTGGCGATGAAGAGCACGTTGGCCTTCCGGCCTTGACCCGGTCCCGGATGGTCTTCTCCAGTTTTCGTCCTTGGCCACCAGGTGAGTACTAAAAATTTCCCTAAAATTCGATTAATTATTAAAATTGCTTTTATTAATAAAAATTAATTTTTCTATTTTTTGCAGGGGCTGCAACACTAATAAAGCAATTTTTTATTAAACCGATTCAATTATGGAGGAAATTCTACAATTGAACGTGACTGAGGATGACGTTCAGGGATGGAGAATTCGGTCTCCACAGCGAACACCTCCATACCTGAACTTCGATTATGGAGAGATGTTGCTAACTCCCGAAAGGGCGGCGCTATTTCCAAACCCTCCGCGGCGAATCTTGGAAACACCACCAAGGTCGTCGTTTCCAGATATGCCCAGTCTGGATACCTCACCACTGCGCACACAGGAGTCCCAACTGGAAAGGCCAACAACCGCAAACCGACCAGTTGCTCCGATGAACTCTGCAAATCTCCAGGGACTTTCCGAGGGTCTGGCGGAGAGGACAAGCGACGTACATGCAGCAGAAGGCAGACGCCTCACCATCACCGATCCAGGTAATCTGGCAGAAAGGACTTATGACGTGCAGACAGTGGAGGGCAGGCGTTTCACCATCACCTACGCACAAATGCAGCAGATTCCTTTCCGCCAGATCAGAGCCGGTAAAATAAAGCGCTACACCGTCTTCCTAGGGCCTGGACGCAGAGTGCGTCTATTACTGCGGCGCAATAGACTGGTCTGGCAAGGCTATAGAGAAATAGCCAATGTTAACTTAAAGTAGATTAAGCCTAATGTTAAGTTACCTTGAATTAAATTTTTTTTTTTTTTGTAAATATACTTCACTTACAACGCTAGTATTAGAAATAACTAAAGCTGGTACTTTCAACCCGACTCATTTACTTTAATGCTATAAGCATTAAAAGGGGGGAGGGGGGGAATGTTTCGGCGGAAACATAAGTACTCCGCGACGCGCCGCGCACCGAATATTAACAAATCACAACTGTCCCTAGAACTTTCATTCACTGGGCAGTGACAAAATTTTAACCTTCTAGGCATGTGTTGCAGTCACGAAGCAAGAAGAAGATCACTGCGGCTGGCAAAACCTTACAAATGTAAGAGAAGTGCAATGCAAGTGGCAGGTCACAACGTTGAAAGGACTAACGGTTACTATTGTCTAATTTTCTATAAAAGGCCACGCTGGACGTAATTAGTCATTAGTTTCTGGGAAATCACCGAGATTAATCAAGCTATGGGTAATCACCAGAGTTCCTTTTTCTTTGAAAAACTTCAAATTTATCAACGACTCGATTTATTCTACACTTAGAATTGTTTCGGTTTGGGAATATCACCGATCGAAATTTTTCTAAGTCTTTTTCTCACGTTAATTCTCTACACTTAGAATTGTTTCGATTTGGGATTATCACCGATCGAAATTTTTGTAAGTCTTTTTTCTAGCGTAATTATTATTCTAAGTTTGGAATGATTTCAGTTGGGATTATAACCAGCTGAAATTCCCGCCTTGAATTACCTTTATTTTTTTTTCTTCTCTGAATTAAGTTTTATTATTATTTTTGTTTGAATTTGAATCTTAAAAATCTTGTAATAATTACATTTGGCTGCAATAGATATTAAATTGTTAGGGTTACAGCGAATGTTAAAAAATAGGAAAAGATTACACTATATTTAATTTGAATAAAGGTCACACATAAAACTAACTCAATAATCTCTTATTTCACGCCTTCTTTTTCCTTTCCTTTTTTTTCGTTTTGATTATAGAAGGTTAAAACTATAGGTTTGCTATTATCTCTAACAAATGGATTAGAAAAAATGTGGAAAAAATTTTATGTTTGAACTTAAACAAGTCAAAACAACCACAAATAAAAAAATCACTCCTTTTCAGGACTACCAAATTTTTACATGTTTTTTTTTTAATTTTTTTAAAATAAATTTATGAATTTAAAATAAATTTATATTAAAATATGTAAAATTACTTAAAATCTGTCTTACCTCAACATCTTAGGATCCTTTTGAAAACATGTTTTGTATCTAATAAAAATATATATTTATATTAATATATTTTAATTTATTTAAAATGTATTTTACCTCAATATTTTAGAATCCTCTTCAAAATATGTTGTTGTTGTGTATCTGTTAAAAATCTTCCTGGCCTTTCCAAATGACCCAGGAGTTAGTCAGATCGTTCGTTTTTATTAACGGGGTATCGCCAGTAGTCCTAAACCCCGAAAACAAAAATAAAAAATTCATTCGTAGATGTCTTCGTCTTCCTGTGAAAAATAGAATGTTAACAAATTAAAATGATATAAATTCAAACGAACCTACAATAGAAACGGGGGATTCCGTGTGAGGGTTTTGAGAACTGCCGCTTGCATGTTAAATGAATAATAATAAAAAGAAAAAAAAAAAAACCAAAAGACATTCTTCATTGATTTCTTCCAATTTCTTGGGCTCATTAATTCGAGTTGTAAGCATTATTTGATTATGTTTTAAAAGAAAAATAAATAAAGCATGGTCAGGCACAGGGTTTTTGAAAATTTACACTCTTGAATTTAATTTTCGGGAACGGCTTCGATTTAGATAAAATTTGCATATGGGGCGCACACACTTTTGCGTGTGAGTACAAATCTAGATGTAACGTTCAAATTTTTCCAAATTATATCTCGCTTTGTAGCATGTGTACTGCGTAATGTCCAAAAGATACTTTGAAATTGCCAGCAAAAAAAGTATTACTCACTATAGATATTATATATGGGCAATTGTTTTGGATTTCTACTTTCGTTCGCTCCAAATCTTGTTCAAAACAAATCGTGGTATGACATTCACTCTCTAAGTGATAATAGGCACCGTCATTTGCCATAGCCTTCTCAACTTATCTTAAGAGATAGTATACCCGGCGTTACCATTCGCTTATCAAAATCTCTTCCCTAAACCAAATGCAAATGTATTCTCACAATTAATCCCCTGAAATGTAGCAAAGGGACGTATCTGTTACCATATCTACAGCTTCATTGGTGTTTATCCATTCTAGATGCTTCCATAACCATTCTATTTTAATGTGAGCCTCTCCCTAATAAAACCGGTCCTCCGAGGTCTTCTGAATTGTCAAGAAAACATATTAAAAAAAAATTACCGGAAACCATTTTATAAGGGTGACTGGCGGGAATAGCGATACTAATGGAAGGGACTTGTGCCTTTAAAGTCAGTCATTTGGACGAGTTGGTGCTCCATAAAATTACAAATATCTATGAGAAATTTGTCGACCATAGAAATCTTAAAAAAGCCTATAACTCTCAATCTCCCAATTGTAAAAAACTTGTCTGTGAATGTTATTATCTTTAGCGCGACACATTCGCCTTCCAGTGCGGACTCTAGATTCGTATCTCTACCACCCAGAATAATGTATATATATGTAGATGAATAACAATATCGTTGCGCGTGAAATGCACTTTCTAAAAGTGCACTTTAGTGAGTGTACGAAAATATCTTTCGTTGATGTGTATCTCTCCCACTCAAACTCGGTGCGCGAAAGGAAGATGAGTTTGAAGAGAATTCTGTTCGAGCATTTTTGGCACGAGGGAAACCTATAACTTCATAGTTGCACTGTCCCTTAGACAAGAGAATAAAGTCAAATGAATTTTCAAGCTACTCGATATGAAACTCAAGCGAAATGTTTTTGTTCGACCTTCCTCTTTGGTTGTGTATTTCAATTTATGAAAAACATTCTAATAATGAACATCGCAAACTTGTCGAGTCCGCTTGACAACTGCGATCATCTACAAATGACGTCATGCGCATTTTTAGCTTTTTATACCCCCTCCCCTCTTTTGTCACTTAATTTCATAATTCAATATACGCCGTCCTCCTTTAATATGCAATCTTTTCATAATTATACTAGATCCCTTAAAACCTGTTCAAGGAGATAAAGGTTCAAAAGTATAGTTTAATGTTGCTGTTGTACTCAAAATTATTATTTTTTTTTAAATTTAGAAATAAATGTCTTAAAAATTAGTTTTACTTTATTATAGTAAAATCCAAGCTTACATTATGTTTATTTCTCGACTAGCTATTACAACTTTGAGATTGTTATGTTTAGCTATTAAAGTATTACTGTTCACAAAAAACCCATAAAAATAAATACTTAACTTAATATTACTTAACCTTATTTTAATCTTATGTGTGTAAAACTTCGTTTTAGCGAAAAATTAAATAAAAATAATCTCTATCTATCTTCCGATTTTAAAAATTCCACTTCCGGTAGGGAATGGAAGTAAGGAAGTCCCCATTCAAATCCAGCATGCACAAGTTATGAAGTAAAATGAAAAATTACGGTGCAAAACTGGAAATCGGCTGCTGAAAGATATACTTGCAGGTTTTTCAATTCAAAGGTCATTTAGAGGGCGAACATTTTATTTTTTGGAAAATCTTTGAAATGAAAGTTATTAGCATATTTTTCATCGTGGAATCCGAATTCGAGGTCACAATATACATGTTGGGTTTAAAAAAAGGTACTTCCGGTCAAAATGACGTACACGGTCGAGACCGGAAGTTGAAAATAGCGGAAATCGATTGGATTTTTCAAAAATTGGCCAAAACTAAAAAACCAAAAATAGTCCAAAAAATTCTGAAAAAATTTACATGTTTTCCTTGGCTAATTATAAGTACTTTTTGTCATATACATTTTTCGTGTAAAAAAATCGCGAAGTTTTATATTACATTGTACAAAATGGCCATTTTGCAAAAACCAAAGCGAAAAAAAAAATTCAAAACCATGGTTTGAGAAAGTGTAGACATTCGGACCGCGATTTCTGGTAGCAGCAACGACAAAATAATCGACTTTGAGACGAAAAATTACCAAAACAAATCGGCACTTTTTTGAAAAATCCCAAAAAATAATAGGGTTTTTGAAGTTTTTATGCAAAACAAATGGACGGAATTAGAAAGGAGGAAAAGACAACGAACATAATTTTTATCCAGTAAGATAAGTCTTAGAATTTTTCTTCTTGCTAATCTTTATAAAAAAAAATTCTTACATTCTCGAATTTTGTTAAGAATAATAAAATTTGAAGTACGATTGTCATAAAATTTTGAGTTATTTGTTTTCGAAATTTTCATAAAACTTTGATCGATATGCGTGGTAAACGTAAAAGCAACCTTTTCCAAAGTTCCTCTAAAGCTCGAGGAATGAAAACTGCTCGAAGCACAGAAACGTCAGCTCAAGGTGAGCAGCGAAGACAAGAGCAAGCTGAACGTCAATCGATTCTTAGAGCAACGGAAACGGAAGAACAGTCTGAATTACGTCGTCGCGAACAGACTGAGCGACAAGCTGCTATTAGAATAATAGAGACAAGGGCGCGATCCGAAATACGGCGTCGCGAAAGGGCTGAAAGTCAAGCCGCGCTTAGAGTAGGAGAAACAGAAGAGCAGTCCGAACTGCGGCGTCGCGAACAGGCTGAACGTCAAGCCGCTCTTAGAGTAGGAGAAACAGAAGATCAGTCGGAACTGCGCCGTTGTGAACAGGCTGAACGCCAAGCCGCGCTTAGGATTGAAGAGACAGAAGAGCAGTCTGAACTAAGGCGTCGCGAACAGGCTGAGCGTCAAGCTGCGCTAAGATTAACAGAAACAGTAGAGCAGTCTGAACTGCGTCGATATGATCAAGCTGAGCGTCAAGCTAGCTTGAGGGCAACAGAAACTAGAAAGCAGAACCGTGAACGTCAGCTTATAAAGTCTGAACGTCAGATAGTCCGACGACAAAATTGTTTAAGAAATAATTGGGAGGGTTTTAAAAACGCAGCTTTCTCCTATGATACGACAATTGACTATGCAAGTCACAGACTAATAAAAATCGGAAATATGAATAAGGAATGTCAATTTTGTGGAGCGCTTAAATGGAAAGAAGAAACAGCAGGTATGTGCTGTTCGGCAGGCAGAGTTAGTCTTCCATTAATAGAAGAACCCGTAGAACCGCTTAAAACCTTCTTATCTCTTTGTACAGACGAGTCCCGACGCTTTTTAAGTCTCATTAGAAAGTACAATTCATGCTTTCAAATAACATCGTTTGGAGCCGATCGTCAAGTTTCCATGCCAGGCTTTTCACCTACTTTTAAAATTCAAGGTCAGGTTTATCATAGAATAGCTTCCCTTCTTCCTATTGCGAATCAAGAACACAAGTTCCTTCAAATATATTTTATAGGCGATGAAGATGCTCAAACTGACCGACGGTGTCAAAATATTCAAGGTGTAGAAAGGGGCGTGGTATTAGGACTTCAAAGAATGCTACATCAGCATAATCGTCTGATTAATACATTCAAAACAGCATTAGAAAATATGCCTAATGAAACTTATAAAGTTGTCATTCATGCTGATCGCACACCGCGAGGTGAACATGAAAGGCGATATAATGCACCAACAATTAATGAGGTTGCAGTTTTAGTAGTAGGTAATGAATTTTTGCCCGTAACAATACTCTGACACGAATACCAGACACGAATTTTTGCACGTAACAATACTCTGACACGAATACAAGATAGTCACAGATTTTATGATGCTCTTCAATATCCTTTAATTTTCTGGAAAGGACAAGAGGGTTATCATTTCAATATTCCTCAGGTTAATTCTGTCTCTAGACAGCCAATACCAAATAAAAAAGTGTCATGTATGGATTTCTATGCATATCATATGATGGTACGTCATAACGATTTTAATATATTGCTGCGTTTCAAGCAACTTTTCCACCAGTTTTTGGTAGATATATATGTAAAAGTAGAAAGTGAGCTCCTGCGATACATATCTCTTAACCAAAATAAATTAAGAGTGGAGAGTTATGTACATTTACGTGATGCGGTTAGTTCTGACACAAACGTAAGTCCTAATGATTTAAGACAAGCCGTTATTCTTCCTTCTTCATTCATTAATAGTCCTCGATATCTTCATGAGTATACACAAGATGCATTTACATACGTTCGTGTTTATGGACGACCTAACCTTTTTATTACGTTCACTTGCAATCCTTCCTGGAAAGAATTAGTTGATGAATTAATGCAAGGTCAAAAATCAACAGATAAGCATGATCTTATAGCCCGCGTTTTCCGAATAAAAGTACAAAAAATGATCTCTCTAATTACAAAAGGCAAACTTTTTGGAGCTATTCGGTGCTTTATGTACTCGATTGAATGGCAAAAAAGGGGATTGCCTCACATACATATACTGGTGTGGCTGCAAAACAAATTGCGCCCGCCACAAATTGACGACATTATAAGTGCTGAAATTCCTGATCCGAATGAAGACAAAGAACTGCATGATATTGTAGTAAAAAATATGATTCATGGTCCCTGTGGCATTCACAATTCTCAATATCACCTTGCATGAAGGATGGGAAGTGCACTAAAAAATATCCGCGAGCGCTTATTAGAGAAACACAATATAATGAAAACGGTTACCCTCTATATAAGCACAGAGCACCTGAGGATGGGGGTCGAACTACAACCATCAATTTCGTGGAGATTCCCAAGAAATAGTATGTAATTAATAACAGTTGGATCATGCCATATTCCCCACTTTTATCAAAAATGTTCAATGCTCACATTAATATAGAGTTTTGTAGTTCGGTAAGAGCAATTAAATATATTTGTAAATATATAAATAAGGGAAGCGACCAAGCAATTTTTAACGTACAAACTGATAATATATATTAACCCGAGGGATGAAGTACAAACATACCAAGCCGGTCGTTATATTAGTAGTAATGAAGCAGTGTGGCGTCTTTTCCAATTTCCCATGCATGAGAGGCATCCAACTGTAACTCATTTAGCAGTGCATTTAGAGAATGGAGAACGTATTTATTTTACTGAACGAAACTTTCAAGAAAGAGTTCTCAGTCCACCGAAAACTACGTTGACCGCTTTCTTCTATCTTTGCCAAAATGATCCTTTTGCTAAAACATTACTTTATGTCGAGGTCCCTAGGTATTATACGTGGAATACGTCCAGGAAAGAATGGAAACGACGCGTACAAGGTACACCTGTACCAAATTGGCCTGGTGTGAAATCAGATGATGTCCTTGGCCGCGTATATACTGTACATGTAGAAAATTTTGAATGCTTTTGCTTGCGAATTTTATTACATTACATTAAGAGCCCAACAAGCTTTAGAGATCTGAAAATTTTGGATGGCCAAGAATATGCAACATATCGGGCAGTATGTGAGGGCTTAGGTTTACTGGAAAACGATAACCCCTGGGACGTAACTATGCAAGAGGCTGTTCTTTGTCGTTCTCCAGCAAAAATTAGGGAACTTTTTGCTATACGTATAAGCACCTGTGGGTTATCAAATCCTCTGCAATTGTGGGAACGCTATAAGGATGCATTAGCTGAGGATATTCTCCATAGATTTCAACGTACTAATTCTAATTTGACATATAATGAGTCTATATACAACGAAGCACTATTAATTATTGAAGAGCAAGTCATATCGATTAACGGGAAAGATTTAAGTCAATTTGGAATCCCTAGACCCCAACGTTCAGGAGGTGTATCAAACGAAATATTAAGAGAGCTTGATTACAACATTACAGTACTTCAAGATCAATTAACAGAAATGCTGCCACGATTACTTCCTGAACAGAAAATGATATTTGACCAAGTATTACGTAAAATTGAATCAGAAGAAGGAGCACTATTTTTCCTTGATGCTCCCGGAGGCACCGGTAAAATGTTTTTACTAAATCTACTTTTAGCGAAGGTTAGGAAAGATAGACAAATTGCCGTAGCTGTAGCTTCTTCTGATATAGCTGCAACGCTCCTTAACGGAGGTCGTACCGCACATTCAGTTCTTAAATTACCACTTAATCTTATACAAGAAGAAACGCCTACTTGCAATATTAGTAAAAATAGCGTCCGGGGTAAAATGCTGCAACAATGCAGATTGTTGGTATGGGATGAGTGTACTATGTCGCACAAACGAGCAATTGAGGCACTAAATCGCAGTTTGCAAGATTTAAGAACTAGCACTGAGCTTATGGGAGGATTGGTGGTATTATTAGCGGGTGATTTTCAGCAGACTTTACCTATAATACCAAGGGGGACACCTGCTGACGAAATCAATGCGTGTCTAAAAGCATCCCCATTGTGGGATAATGTTATGAAATTGAGTTTAACCGTGAATATGAGAGTACAACTATTTAATGATACAGCGTCTGGAGTATATGCAAGTGAATTATTGAAAATTGGTAATGAATTGGTAATGGTCAGCTTGAGACAGACGCGGAGAGCAAAATTAGATTTCCAGCCGAAATTTGTAATATGGTATCTTCGGTAGACGAATTAATTACGAACGTTTATCCAGAAATTGAGCACAATCTAAATGATGAAAACTGGCTATGTGAAAGAGCCATTCTTGCTCCCAAGAACGATATTGATAGTGGAGTAAACCATACAGTTTTAGATAAAATTTCTGGTGAAATGGGAACTTTTCTTTCAGTAGATAGCGTAATTGAAAGCGAACAAAGTGTTTCTTTTCCAGTAGAATTTCTAAATTCTTTAGAAATATCGGGAGTACCCTCCCATAAGCTCAAGCTTAAAGTTGGCGTTCCGGTATTACTTATGCGTAACCTTGATGCGCCATGCCTGTGTAACGGAACTAGATTACGCATTACACGTCTTGGAAGGAACCTCATCGGCGCTAGAATTTTGACAGGATCGGCCAAAGGAGGAGAAGTCTTCATTCCTCGAATCCCAATCATACCCACAGATTTATCCTTTCAATTCAAACGACTACAATTTCCCTTGAAGTTAGCGTTCGCAATGTCAATTAATAAATCCCAAGGGCAAACTTTGAAAGTAGCAGGTTTACATTTAGAGACGCCTTGCTTCTCACATGGACAGCTGTACGTTGCTTGCTCACGAGTGTCCAATGGCCGTAATCTTCACGTTCCAGCACCAGAAAGAAAAACGTATAATGTTGTTTATAAAAATGTATTAGGATGATTTTACAAAATCACTTGCTTTACAATTATCTTTTAAGCAAGCTGGAAGACTTCTCATTATACTGTGGTGGCAAGCAACAAATCAACAACCTTATAACAATCAACAATCAACAACGCATTAGCAACTTCAATCAACAAATCAACAACCTTATAACAATCAACAATCAACAACGCATTAACAACTTGAATCAACAAATCAATAACTTCAACATTGCAGCAATTTTTTTACGTTTACACTGGGAGGAGGGTAGTGTGGTGGCAGGCGTTGTAAGAAAAAAAATTAGAATATTTTTTTTTTAGAGAGCTGGCTTTTGCCAAGAAAAAATAAAAATAGTTTTGGAATTGACTTTGTATCGAAAAGAATAAAAAAATATAAATTGTCAGGTCAATGTATAATTAAATTTATTGAATTGTAGTTTCAAGTGACTACAAGACAAAAAATATCTAGGCTAGGGATTCAGAAAAATGCAGAATAGTGTGGACTTTTCTTCGCCGTGCGAAGCCGGATACCTCAGCTGGTTCAATAATAAATTTGTTTATGGCACCCCGTCTGGACTTCCTAATACGGGCCCTAAAGAGATTTGTATTATGGGCCCGCATGAAACTGTTTTTCGACGACCATATAGGTTGAGTTCTCAAGAGCGGAGTGTCCCTCAACAAGATTGTACTTGCCTTTGATTCTCGTCCCCGAAGTGATTCCTGCAAGTCCTACAGCATGAGTTATATAATCAGTGGTTTCTGAAATCTCGGTGCTACTGGCAATTCATCTGTTACTCGCTGAGCGGCAACCGGTAACTCGAAGCCGCTGCTAAGAATAAATAAAGAAATAAGAATAAGTCTGTCAGTAGTAACGATACTACCAGAGCAGCCACAACTGCAGTGTGTTAATTTTTGGTGAGTTTTGTTAAAGATAGAGCATTAACCCATTAATAACAAAAAATTGTACGGCAACTTCGAGGCGTTAAAGGCCCAACTATAATGTGCATAGCGTTCAGTACGGAAAGCTATCAAAAGTCAACGAACGGAAGCTTATGCATATTCGACAGCTGTCAGATATTCAGTGTAATAATTCTTTGTGCTTTTTTGAGTTTTAAAATGGAAGGATTAAGTAAATTAAAAGATTTATTTATTTTATTTTATTTTAATCTCTGCACACCATTAATTAAATTTTCAAATAATTCTCACTTTCTCGTTCATTTTCGGTTGTTGTCAGTTTGCATATGCAAAGCACGCTCTAGATCGTACCTTGCATATGGAAAACGAAACTTGACGAAACTTGACGAAACGGACGACTATTCCCATTATGGTTTGAAGATAGGTTTTGTGTGTTATCGCAAGTTTGCATATGCTTCTACACGGAACGGTATGCACATTATAGTTGGGCCTTAAGTTTTATCGAAGGGGTGGTCAATTCTCATCGAGACTAACTTTTCTAGACGTATTTTGAGTCGCCCGACACGATCCAACCAAAAAAAAAAAGTGAAAAAAATTATTATTATTGTTTTTGTGCAATATTATGTAAATAAATACCTTTTTCACGTCATTTTTTTCGAAAAAACAACAGATTTAGTGGGGAAAAAGCAACTTTTTACTGCAATAAAGTGCATAAAACGTGTTATGAGTACTTAAACTTCAAAAATATGCAGGCATTTAATCAGTAATCAGTGACCCCAAAAACTCTGAATACCCAATTTTTTTTCGAAGAAATTGAGAATTTTGCCAAAAATTGTTCGCCATCTTGGATCCGTCATTTTGAATTACGAAAATCTGATAGCAAATTCGTAATCAGTGACCCTTAAAACTAGTGTATATACATTTTTGGGAATAGTCGAACATAGTGAGATAAAAAAAGTGATCGAAAGTAATGCAAATATGCGTTACATTGTTGCAATTTTTATGCAGCCCAATATTTTTAACGAAAAAAATGCCTGCATATTTTTGAAGTTTAAGTACTAATAACACGTTTTATGCACTTTATTACAGTAAAAAGTTGCCATTTCCCCACTAAATCTGTCGTTTTTTCGAAAAAAAATGACTTGAAAAAGGTATTTATTTACGTAATATTGCAAAAAAACAATAATAATAATTTTTTTCATTTTTTTTTTTGTTGGATCATGTCGGGCGACTCAAAATACGTCTAGAAAAGTTAGTCTCGATGAGAATTGACCACCCCTTCGATAAAAGTTAGCGCATCGAAGTAATGGGTTAAATAAGAGGAATCAGTGTTTCAATTATAAAATAGAAAAGGCAGCAGTAAAAGTAATCCTTATCGAATGATTACGAGAGAAAAAGAACGTGTTATGAGTAAGCTGAAGGAATGCGGTGCAAGCGCTGAAAATAATGAAAATTTTAGTGAAACTGTGAACTGTGTTGTTGAAGAAAGTATTCCTTTTAATGAAATTGAGGATGAATCTCCAAATGAATCGAATACAAAAAACTCTGTCGGCGAAAACCATTTAAAAGACAAGTTAAGAAAGTGGTATCAGGAACTCAGTCCTTCAAGAAATACCGTAGAATCGCTTTTAAAGATATTGAAGTCGGAAGGCCTGGATGTTCCAATTAGCCTCAATGAACTTTTAAAAACTCAAGATGAAAAAATAATCATTCGTATTGTACCTCTAGGATAATATTTTCATTTGGGTATTGAAAGACAAATAAAAAGAGTGCCGCGAAATTTAATTTTAAAGAAAAACCGAAATTATTTTAGATATTGGTGTAGATGGATTGCCATTATACAAGAGTAGTTCTCAAACTTTGTGGCCGCTAATGGGCAGAACTGTGAACATAAAATATTTTGTTTTTTTGATTGGTTCATACCTTGCTGCAAAAAAGCCTCATAATGTAGACATTTATTTACAAGATTTTATTGAAGGAATTAAAACACTGTTTGAAAGAGGAATAATATTGCATAATAATAAATTAAAAATAATAATAAGATGTTTCGTGTGTGATACACTTGCTCGATCCTTTATGTGTTGGACACAATTCGTGCGTTGGGTGTTGCAAATGTTACCAGGTAGGACAGCGTATAATTAATGTGACAACGTTTAGCACGACATCTTATGCTTTACGAACGGATAAGGAATTTCCGATAGGAAGTAACTGAATTTCCACCAAAATTTGCATAAGCCTGCATTTAGCAAACTAGAAGAAATAGGTGGTAATACGTTAACGCAGTTTCCTCTAGAACCAATGCATTTGACAGATTTAGGTGTTACACGCAAGATGTTGTTGCATCTTTGGAATGGAAAAGGTATCCAAAAAATAACTGCAGCTATGAAAGGCAAATTATCAACAAACTTGACATCTCTTGCTTCATTTATTCCCACAGAATTTCAGAGAAAACCGCGATTGATAAGATTTTAATGTGGAAGGCAACATAATTTCGCCAATTTGCCCTCTATACTGGACCAGTTTCATTTAAAAACATATTAAAAGGTGTATGTTACTACCAATTTTTATTATTACACACAGCATACAGACTGCCGTCAACGCCTGCAAATTTTGAAGCAAGTTTAAGTGTAGCAAATGAGATGCTTAGACAATTTGTCCAAAATTTTCCAATTATTTTTTCAGAACATAGCGTAACATTTAACGTTCACAGTCTTACATTTAACGTTCACAGTCTTCTCCACTTGATTCTATAATGAATATGAGGATAATAACTGGTTTTACAGCGTATGACTCCAAAAGTTCTGCATAAATTTACAACCAATACGCAGGAAAAGAAAACCCAAAAGGGGTTTAAAAGGAATCAGTATTTCAAAATAATAGGATTCCAAATTAATGATTACATTTTTAAATTTAATGCACTTGATAACTTCTGTTGAATAACCTTTTATTCTTGTAAAAATAGCGGGTTTTTCTGATGAAAATGAGGGAATTTGTCGAAGAGCCTGTACAATCAATGCCTGTACTAGGAATATGTACAGGAGAATTAAACCAAGAAAACATAGAAGAACAATTACTTGAATTTAAAAATATCGCATATAAAATGATGAGTTTGCCATGTGGAGATACAAGTGTCCCGATTCCTCTGCTGCATACTTGCTCAGAAATATAAGTTTAAATTCAAATTATTCATATTAGCTTCATATTAGATATGTATCGAACGAAGGTGGATGAAAAGATACCCGGAGCTCTGCAAGGAATGAATGCTGCTTTTGGCCAATCGTTGTATTCAATGGCTCTATCCTCATCGCAACAAGGTAATGTTTTAAAGTTATATTACTTTTTGTTGATTATAATGAAGTTATTTTTGTTTTACAGATTTACAAAATGATATCAGGGATTTAAAGAATATAGTCAAAAACCAAAATGAAGGAATTCTACAAGAACTGGTTGAAATTAAGGTTATTATGCGACAGCTTCAGAAACAAAACAGGACTGACAATGAAATATTTAACTGTATTTATTAAATCGAAAAGGTCACTGGGGGAATTTGAGCAGGATGTACAAACTTTTGATAAAGAGGAATCGATAAGTTTATATAATTAAAGCAGAAACAGTAAAGATTATAATTTTTCCATACAAATGCAGATGTAAAAAATTATATCCTGTTATTTTCCAAGACATTTGGTTGTTATTTTTAAAATCAAAAACTTTTTTTTATAAGTGAAGAAGGCCATCTGATCCTTATCGAAAGGCTGCAGACTGCGCGAATGGCAAACAATGTCATTAAACTTATAGAAAACTACCTGAGTAACCGCCGCGTGCGCGGCCGTTTTCGCACCACCATTGGATAAGAGAAGTCGGTGCCGCACGGAGTACCGCAGGGCTCGATCCTTGGACACCTCTACTATACGCGCTGGGAACTCAACTGCAACATTGCGAAGACCGACTATATATTGTTCACAAAGAAGACACCACGGATCGCCAGTGCTGCGAGTCGTGGTTATAAACCAACAGTACGATAAAGGGAGTCGAAATCCCATACAAAAAATGCGTACGATTCCTTGGGGTGCTGTTCGATAAAAACATGTCAATGAACAAACACGTAAAAAACGTGGTGAAGAAAGTGAAACAAATACGAAGCATGCTCTCCCCAATTGTGGGCTGGTATGCCAAAACCGATGTTACTGTAAAACATTTAGTATTAAGAGCGTGTCTAATACCAGTCATGGACTATCTGATAGTGCAGCTCCTCCCCCGAACTAGCAAATCAAATATATTGGCCATAGAGCGACAATATCGCATGGCACTAAAGTTAGCGGGCGGGCTTCCGCGAGATACTCCAATATACATCATATGGGATGTTTTGAATCGACACAATGTTTGAATCAATTATGGAGCCTTTGAGGTAATTAAATAAAACAGGGGTTTCATTCAATTGCACTACAAATTTTATTACTAAAATTCACTTTTTTATAAAAATTAAATTTACGATATTTCGGCCTAAACTAACTAACTAAATGTCTCCAAGTTAATTCATAATTTAATTCAGTACAATTCACGAAATTCAATAACTAATAAATAAAAACTATAATGCTACAAAATTCACTAGAATCAACTAAAAATTATTGTACTACAAATTTCACTACAATTAACTAAAAAATGAGAATACTAAAAAGTTCACTAGAATTTACCAAAAAAAAAACTACTTAGAAATCATGCAACTCTTTCACCAAATCCCAATCTTAAGCCCGCCACCAATACAGCATTAAAAGTAATCTTTTCAATCCAAGATCATTTAGATTACCCTTTCACTGTTAGTGGTTTGCGATTCAAGGTTCCAATGTAGCGTCCGAAAATTACAAATGAAAAATGAGGACGATCGTAGCGTGTCTCCCGCTTTCAATGCCCTTTCTTCTAATATTTAAGGGACTGCCCCACTTAGGGTTTAACGATCGTGTTGCACCTTGTTCCACGAGTCATTTTCTGACAAACATTTTTTTTTGCAATGCTTGGGTCAAAATTATATTTACTCATATTTTATATTATTTAATGCTCACTCCCAGGTCAACCCGTGTATTTTCATGCATGTAAAAAATTTAAACTCGCTTAATTACACGTCTTCAAATTAAACATTTTTATACTTTGCTTTTGTTGGCCTGGCAACTCGACTTGTGGAATTTGGAAGAATTTTCCAAGATCCTTTATCCTTTTCGCCCAACTCCTTTCATCTTTACTCTCATTGAATGAGGTTATGTATAATTAATTTCTTTAATTCAACTTAAATTCGAATTATTTCACCACAGGTAAATTCCCCATGGTAAAAAACCTCAGATTGAGTATCTTAGGTTGTGGGGAATTTGTTAGTTCGGCTGCCGCGATGATGTCACGACGGCACATTTCCGAACTGTCAGTGCCGTGTTGTGAAATGTTCAAATTGCATTTAACGGGTAAGTCTTCACTTTGCTGTTTTATTTATTTCATTTTCATTTCAGGAATATTGAATTATTGCCGATTCTTGCCCATTCCGGGCTAAAATATCTTAATTTGGGAGTGCCGGACGAGTAGTTTACCTTGGAGCCCATTTCTTAAGGCTCCGCTGTTGAACCGGGGTAAGTTTTATTCTGTATACAATGCGAGTTCAATTGTTATACAATTCATTTTAATTTTTATTTAATTTAATTAGCATTTGTGTGTTTTTGTCCTAATTCATAATTTTCAGTGTTTCATTTTATTTAATTGAATTCATTATGTTTTTAGCCAACATGAATATGCGTGTGGAGTTCTATTTGGATTGCGGCCCAGCAGGATGAAACCCTTGAGTAAGAACACATATGTTTCCCAGGTAATTTCTTTTAATTCTTCTCATTTCGTTTTTTTATAATTCCAATTCATTTTCTATTTTCAGATCTGGGCAGAACATGGGATATGTTAGACGAGGAACCGTGGCATTTGAGGATTCACGACCTACATCGCGACATGCTCTCCAAACATGCGATACGGTCAGCACAATGTAATGTTGAACGCTAGTCGTTGTGGCGAGATCGATCATTATGTAAATAAAAAAGAGAGGGCCAAGCCCGCCAGTTCGGTTCCTACCAGACCATCAATCTTCTAGCTTTCGTTTCACAAACCGAACGTAACATAGAACATATTACACTAGCAACATTCGTCATTTAGAATAAGGTCAAACATTTCACATTTGCTAGATCAGTAAAGACACATACAAATGATTGTTTTATTGCTCCTGTGAGCCATGTACCTGAAATAAAAATGACAAAGAATAAAGAACTATTGTATTCTATTCTATTCTAGGCGCAGAGACATACCTAGCAGAGCCACTCCTCCAAAGTGGTATGAGACCCAATGCCCAACATCATTATTAGCCAAAAGACATAACCTAGGAATAAAACACCTGAAGAAATAGAGGACGCACAATAGACCTCATTTTGTCGCAGAAGTGTTTTTAAGTTAAAAAATACGAAATCGGTATAGGTACAAACGTCAAATTTTGGAAAAAATTTTAAGAAAATTTTGCAAATAGCATCGCTAAAATTTTAAAATGGTGGGGACAATTTTCACACTTGCACAAAACATCAGAAATATCTACGGCTGAGAAATGTCGTGAATTTTTTTTACATTTCTCCTAACCTCTTTTTTTAATTTTAATTATTAACATGTTCACATTTTTTGGGCCGCTGAGCAAAAAGCACAAAAAGATGTTATTTTTATATTAGCGCGAGTTACGTCTCTTGAAGTATAGGTTATCATTTTATCTTTTCCGACAAATACGACGACGAACAAGCATCTTTTAAATTTGCCCTTTAAGTATAACAATACTCAAACAGTTTAAAGATTCAAGTAAAGATGCCAACTAGGGTAAAAGTGGGAGAGATGCCATAAAAAAAAATGCAATATAATTAAATAGTCTATTTTTTTATTTTAAAGGTACACTAATATTATGTGTTATAATTACAATGTTTTTATCTTTCGTAAAAAAAGGCAAAGGGCCATCTCTCCCACATAATGTGGGAGAGATGCCATACATGTCATTATGATTTTTTTTGGTTCTTTTTGCGTAGTATTTCAGTTAGACAATTATTGCAATATGGAGAGTACATTGTGCATGACTCATGAAGCCATTTTAGGCATGAAGAACACTTAGGCAGGCCACACACCAATTAGTCAAATGCCTAATGCATGCAGAACAAGTAAAATGTGCATGAATGAATGATGCCGAGCACGTGTTTTTAAATTGCAAGCCGTACACTGATAATTCATTTGCTTATTCTTCGAAAGGAATGAACGAATCATTTTTCTGCATGACTAATCGAGTTTAGCTTGCACAACATTTGACTAAATACTTTTGCGATTGTGTTAAGTCAGTTGTGGTTTGATCGCAGAGCGAAGTAAAATGAAAGGAATTTCTTATCGTCTTTTAGATCTTCCATCATTTGAAAAGATCCTGTTTGAATTTTTTTTTCAAATTCAGAATTAACCCAAAATCGTCTCAACGCTTTCAGTTTCTTATATGCTGCAGCAATGATGATTATACTATCAATCTTAGTCTGAAGACATTTTTAAATTTAAACACTGAATTTTAAATTTCTACTCAACACTCGACAAATTTCCAAAACTGACTGAGAGAAGTGACTAGCCAATGTGCAGCTATATAAGTCATTATTTATATTATGCATGATTCTGCATTTTACTAAAGTCATGCATTTGGCATTTGACTAATTAGTGTGTGGCCTGCCTTAATCAGTATCCCATAGCGCCTTGGGGCCTCATTTTTCGATATTTCACATTTTTTTACTTTTTCTATGGCCAAAATTAAATTTTCTTCTGTCCACTTTATGTTTCCTTACATATTTTCCCGGCATCCTTTAAAGAATAAAAATATTCGATAGATGACAAAACGATTACACTTTTGCAAATGGTGGCATCTCTCCTCATTTCGTGTGAGAGACGCCATACAGTTAAAATATACTTAGGTGTTAGCAGAGATGGCAAAATATAATTTAAATAAGTTAAGAAAAAACAAAACAACATATTCTTCTTCTTACCTTACTGCGACTTTGTTTTACTTGCAAAATTCACTGAAACCGCATCCACTCTAAATTTTCATCAAAAAAATTACGCACCAAATAAATCTTTCCTTCATAAACAAGTCACACTCGAGCGTGACAGGCGCTGACAGGTTTCGCTGATAGGATCTATGAGTATCTTTCCCACATAGTGAACTAGCGAAGATATGGCGTCTCTCCTCACTTTTTGTCGTAATTTAAACACAATATATGAGCCTTACTAGTAAAAGGAAAATCAATTCCAGTACTGCCCGTACAGTAAATAAAATGAAAACGGTACAATCAAAAGCAATTCTATTTTGCATATCAGCAAATAATAATACTAAATTCACATGAGGTGGCACCAACCAGGCACCTGTACAAAATAATTAACAAAAACAGGTGTTATATATTATGTTGATATTTAAATCTTTTGCAAAGTTAGCACTGATTGCCCCATCATCGTCCCCCGAAATTTCTAGACCGGAAATCAGGGGACTGAGCATAACGCGACACAAAGTAATTAGTTCGTCCCAGGATTTCGCTCGTTGTCAAAGATCTGTTAAATTTCATTCAGCCCACATTTAGTGCAGGAGTGTCATAACGAACAGTAGCTGATTTGGATTCCCCTCAACCAACTCAATTCTGGAACTTATTCTGCAATACATCTTTTAGGCTAATTAGAACTGTCAACTTTAGGAATGTAAGTTTTATTATATCCAAGAGACAGCGGGCCTCCTTTGTATTCATCGTAGATCCTCCACGTCAGAACATAGTGAATTAAATGTTTGCTTCTGGTTCGAGACTGGTGATGCACAAAGATATATTGCTGAAATGCCTTATAAGTATCCCTTAACATAACTTCCTCTGTTGAAGTGAAATAGAAAAATGACTGCTTTAGTTAAACAGAAGGGATGAGTTAATAATATGTCCTACCATCTTGCAAAAACCCCTTAGTGCTTTGGAGCAAGGTTCACATTTCCTCAGCAAGCTGAGAAGAACAGTCTCATGGTGTTCTTACAAGAACAATTCAATTTCGCTGATTGCCTTGCAAAAGTTTGCACCTTTGATATAAAAGCGCTTTCTCTAAAAATAAAAAAGGAGATTCTTACTACTACACGACGTTTTTACTTGCATTATTATTAGATTTTTATAGTCAAAGTATGCTGTTTAGCAATACAATTTAATTGCTCTTATTTGATATGTATAAGAAACTTCGAAAATACCTCTGTACCGTGGTGTGGCATCATATGAGCCGTTGTTTTTTAATGTCGTATAAGTCTATTTTTCATGTACTGAGATTATTAAGGGTGTACATATTAATCAATTTAAAAATAGCTAAAGTTTATCAGTTTGGGTAATTAAGACGATAAACTTGTTAAATTTTATTATGCAAAAATAAAATTATTTAGGAAAATAAACGAGTAATAACAAAATGTGAAAAACATTGAGCTGCTTTATTCATAAATTGAGATATTTACGGGTTTGCGTGTGAATCAACTTAAAGATAATGGCAAAGGTTAATACATTTGGGTAATGCTTTTACCACTAGATTTACGGACATTTATTGCATCATTTGTAGGGATTACGAAACAATAAGTTCAGAATATATTCACGTTCAAAATAAAGGGCTCGAGAGATAAGGGATTTACAAGAACATATCGTAGTATTATGACATCAATTAAATGTAATATATTTCACTAAAAATAGATAAGTACGACGAGTTTTGCCACGAAATCTTAAATCCATCAAACTACTATAGTGTTAAAATTGTAAATGTTTCTCCGTACCATAAACCATTTTTCCAGATTGAATAAAAAAATATAATTTTGGCAGGCCAAAAATGATCAAATTTTTGCGCGAAATTTGAATTTCTATTTTTAAGCTCGGCCATGTTTTTAATTTTAATTTTTTTTTTTTCTATCGAGGTTTAGGCACGGGAAATACGTACTGTGAAGTTCGCTATAACTGCAGCAGTGGGGCCATTTTTTTTTTTTATAACTCGCTGAATTTTCAATTCTTTGGTCATGTATTTACCATACAGGGTGTTCAGAGGTGGGAGGGAAATATTGCAGGAGGCGAAAGGTCAGACCGAGACAAGCAAAAAATCGTATGGGTGGGGGGGGGGGGGGGGGGAGGGTACCTCGCACCGTTCAGCAGTTACAGGGTGATTCGTAAATCAGGTTTTTGCCTTATATGGGAACCGCTTTTGTATTTTTATCTTTTTTTCTACGCATCGCAGCGGCCCCAAACCGATCTCAAAAAATCACTATTTCGAAGCCCCCGAAAGGTCAACATAACCCCCTATCCCCAACCCCTTGGCCACAATCCCCCCTGGAAGTTGAAAAAATTAACTTTTATTTCGCGATTTTTCACCTTTCGCCACACTTTTCTCCTACTGCGCTGATTTGTCGTCGGTAATCCTCTTTCAAAATTGAGCAATTTTTATTTTTGTCAAAAATTGGTCAATTTTGAAAGACGATTACCGACGACAAATCAGCGCAGAAGGGCATTTTTTTTTTTTTAATTAAAGGTTGAAGCATTAACTTTTCGAAATTGTCATAATTTTTTTGAGTAGTGTATTTTTATGAAAGCTGTTGAAAGTTTAGATTTGACGGACTGCGATTTTGAAACTATTCCTCCGATTGCTACCATAATCAAGAGGTCTAAAGTCCTTCTTGGAATATTCAGAAGAAAACAAAATTAAAATCGAAGTCGTTTTACAAACGTTGTCGCCAATTAAAGGAAATTCTACGGAAAGACAGGTAAACTATATACTCGTGCAACCGTGCAAGATTTTGAATCTTAATACAATACTTCCACTTCTTTTGAAACAGAGGAAACAAAATAGTAACTAAATAATCTTTATGTAGTTTGAACTTTCCACAATTATGAAAAGAAATTTAATGGAATTGTCTAAAGACTATGATAATCATCTTTAGTGAATATCCAAATAATACAAAGTTTAAGATAAATATCTATTACGCATACATAAGGGAAGGACGGGTAATCTCGACAGTTCAATTTGCCTAAAATACCAACGAAACCTAAGCTTCCCATCTCCATGTAAAATAACACTTCACTTTAGGAAATTATGATATTTAACAATTTTACATCAAGAAAAAAACTAATAAAATACTGATTTTGTTACAAATAATTTCCTTCTCAAATTGCTAGTTTTAGACTTAATTTTTGATATATTCTTGCAAACACTTCATTCTGTGGTTATCAGAAAAATATTCTTTATTTATTTTTTAAAGAAATAAGATACCACTCGTGCAATAATCTGTTATACATATAGGGGAGCGTCGGACAGCTCCGAAGAGTTTATACCTGTTCAAGCAAATTTGATTTACTGTTCCTCGAAGGAAGGCCGGCCGGTCGGAAAAAATAAAAGACATATTGCCGTAAGAAATGCCCGGTAATGGACAAATTCATTTACTTTTTTAAGGAAAAATATAGCGTCAATGGTCAGTGACGCTTAAGGCCACATCGGGAGCCATCCATTTCTATTTTCGGCGGGAAAACACTGCGTAATGTAAGATCTAAGTGAGTGTTCCAGGTAAATTTTTATGTTTAAGTCTTTCTGGAATTTGTTAATTAAGGCAGGGTTCAATTATTATTCGTAGTCTATGAAATTTTTTTTTTTTTTGAGTTTCAGAACGGATTAGGTATAGATCACGTAATTTTGCAATTATCCTGTCCCCTGTCGAAATGGAAGAATAGAATAAGAAAATGGGACCAAAAAAGTTTACAAACTGCGATAGATAAAATGTTTTCCAAAGGACTGAATTTGAGAGTAGCTTCATTGCATTACAACATCCCAAAAAGCACTCTACATGTCAAGATATCGGCATTGAACCTTGGAGAAGAAGTGAAGTTTCAACCAAAGATCGGTAGATTCACTAACACTTTCTCATCCGAGTACGAACAAGTTTTAGTAAACCACGTAAAAGATTTGTCTAATAGATGTCTGCCGCTGATGAAAAAGGAGTTCGTAAAGTTAGCTTTCGACTTGGCTGAAGCTATGAAGATTCCTCATCGCTTTAACAAAGATAAAGGTACTGCTGGAAAGCTGCAGCTATTCGTAAAACACTCACATCCAACAAAAGACAATCCTGTAACCAAAAGACACTGGCGGTCATCAAGTTTTGCCGAGATAACAATATTCATTTGATAAGTTCACCACCACACACCACCCACATACTTCAACCGCTGGACAGAACATTCAGGAAGCCATTTAAAAATGCCTATAACCAACGATTAGACATGTGGATGAGAGCAAACGCTGGATCTCGGATAGATGACTACGATATTGCTGGTCTGGTAATTGAAGCGTTCACAAAAGTAGCTCGGCTGGATATTTCGGCGTCTGGGTTCAAATGCACGGGGATTTAAACATTTGACCGACATTTATTTTCTGACCTGGATTATTTGGCGGTTGACATGACAGATGTTTTCGCGAACAACCCAAATACATTTACTTGACCAGGGAAACAACTTTTTCATCGTGTAATACCATAGAAACCAAAGGATCTGCAGCTTATATACAATAAGATGATCGAAACCAAATCAAATACAGTCTGCGAAGGCAGCAATATAGCGCAAAGCAAGCCATGAAGTGATCCGCCGTACATACACAATGATAGGGCAGAGTGGTATGATCCGTGACCAAAAATACATTGGGTCTTCTGGCGGTCCACTTAAACATGGAAAGAACTTCACGGCAGCTTCCAAACTAAAGCCTTTATATAAAAACTACTTTCCCTCACATTTACCCTGCGACTTTTTTTTTCAATTCATCTGACTTTTTACCACCTTTTTAAACAAAATATGTAAAATTTTTGAATCTGAATTCAACTCACCAAAACCCACGAGCCCCAGACCATTTGCAAGGAACGGCTGTTTGACAGCTTTAGGAAGACTCGGCTCCGGAGAACCGGGAAATCACTGTAATTTCGTTAGAAGTTAATCGACATTTTTAGCCCATTGGTTGTAAAATTTCCTGAAGTTGAATTTCCTAACTAAATTTCCGTCTTGGAAGAATTAGAACCTATCTTTAAAAGAATTTGTTCTTTCGAGACCTAAAATGTTTAAATTAAAAAAAGAAAAAAGTATTGAAGAATTTTGTTTCGTGGAAGTTGCCAAGGTCGAATAGCGTCTAGTTAATTTTAAAAAGCTGCTAAGAAAAACTTAATATAAACTTATTATTTAATTTATTATTATTAATTCACATTTATTTAATGTTCGGAGTTACATAATCTACTCATATATGCTAACCTTAATCACAGTCTTCGATAATAATTTATTTATTTCTGATATGATTATGGAGTAATTGCATTGTGAAAACAACTTAAATTTACACTATGTATGTACATAATTCTAAAATATTCACCATTATCAGAATACCTCTTTTCCTTTCTGATCTAAAACCAATTTCCCGTCTTATGTGCCTTTAGTCTTAGTGGCAAGGTAAGAACAATTTAATTAAAAAAACATAATTTTTTGGTCCAAAAATGAGTTTCCAAAAACCTCATAAAGGTGCAATATTTCCCATTAAGTTAATGCAATTGGAATAATTTGCACCTTTCTTTTATATTTACAGAAAACCTATCGATGATGCAGCAAGTTATTTACTTTCTGCTGATTCCTTCTTAAAATGTACTTAAATCTTTAAGAAAGCTATAAAAACACATATGTGTTGGTTTAAGAATATTTAAGGGCTTTAAATTCCATTAAAGTAGTAAGATACAGCTAACATACCGTAATCACGTCTATTTGACATGCAGAGCATTTGCCGCTAATATTTTCAATAAATTGTTCCTCGCTTTACGTTATGAATTATGTCATTTACTGGGGTGGTTTGCCGCTTCTGGAGTTCCCTGCCTTTGCAGTGTTTTGAGTTCATCCCAAATGCCTACAAAAATAAATGTTTCAATGATTTTTTTTTTTTTGTGCTCGCACCAAACATACACAAGACTTTTCTCTAGACGATAAAAATAATTTCCGACATTAGCATAAATCTGCTTGTGGAAGGAACAGCCATTTGGGATTTATGAGAGCAATGGAGGCCTGTCTTGTGCCTGTGCAAACGAATTATCGTGATAATTGCAAATTTATGTGCCTCCTTACTCCAATTATTTACCATGTTAGAAAAATTGAGTAATTAAGTTGAACTGCGCCGCTACAAGGTTGGACTAATTAATTGGTTCTCTCAAATAGGAAGGTTGCTGCTGAAGGTGATGTGGGCAATTGTAAATCGGTCGATTATTTGTCGTCTCCCCTAGCAGACACAAACTTCGGATATCTTGGGGACACATTTACTGAGGCTCAAATTTTTATTCCTCCGGTGAAGAATATTGAAAAAAGAGATCTCTCTGGGAATTGCAATACCTTTATCTATTTTTAATTTCACTTTGATTTATTTGGCTCCAAATGGATACCGAAGAGGCGTTTTCTACCAAGTCCAAACCGAATTTTAAAAGGAAGTTTTAAGGTCTCTAACTGACTGAGCAGGCCAGAAGTAAACTTTTCTCAAGTTTGGGTCTAATTCATGCGAGCCAACAATATTTTAATTCCTTTATTATTTTACTATACAGGGTGCTCACGTAGGCAAACAAAAAATTGTATGACGCGGAGGTGGGAGGGAGCAATCTCAACCGTTTGAGGGTTACAGGGTGGGGTGATTCGTAAATTTGGAATTTTCATGATATGCACATTATTAGTTAATTTTTATCTTTGATCTTTAGGCACCACAAGTCGATATTGCCTCATGAAATTTATGAATTTAAAGATTTTACAGCAATTACAATGTCGAAGGGCAGCAAATTGTTGAATGAACTGAAGCGAATCAATGAATTAAAATTATATTATGACCTGCTGCGATAAAAATAAGGAAAAATATTAAAGAATTTTTAATTTAAATTTAAATCAAGTCACAGAATGTGGAACTTATATAAAGATTAAGTTCCACAAATCACGAGTGTGTTGCAGCCTTAGCAATTTTTGGAAAAGCCGTCCAGAAAAGGAGCTGCGCGAGCTGGATTCGGCCTTCAACTGCGAGAAAATTTGAACAAGCGACAACACTGCGAAATTTCAGAGGTTTCAGGAGATAAGGTAGTGAAGACGAGGAAATTTATGACCGTCAAATTGAAGGCTCTTCGCATATGGTGTAGGGAATTTAGAATTAATTTTAGGAATTATAATTGCACAAATAGATCCTCTAGAATAAATAATAGTGAAATTAAACAAATTGACAGTTTTCATCGATCTATCTCACATACATTTATATTTTCAAAACATTTTTTTTGTCCTTCGAGCAGCCGGAAATTATTTAGAAATAATAACCGGAATTATTGTAATCGGTCTTATTGTTGTACATATTTTTTCTCCTATAATAATTATTACAATGGCCCCAAAATTGTATTCGTTAATAGTTCTGCAAGAATTACTGTTTGCGGACATTAATACCGTTATTGGCTATCAAACTCTGCTCTGCTCTGACACGCGATTTATTACCAAAATATTTGGACAATACAAGAGCTTGTGGTGGCTTATCAAGGGAGTCGTTAACATCAGGGGAGCTGTTGAACTTCGTTTAAAATAATAAAAATTTTATAAGTAGGCTTTGACTGAAAATAAAAGTCAGACCGAATAAAAATCTAAAGAAATAAATTGTTTGTACAATACTGTAAATCAAAAGAAAAATTAAATTTAGAGGATTTTGATTAACTAATAATTGTTTTATATAAAATAAACTATTATAATAAAAATGTAAAAGTGTTAGATCGATTTTTTAATAAAAAAAAAAATAAATATATAATTAATATATAATATAGCACAAGAGGCTATATATATTGATGACCACCCCGACAACCGTCTGTTCAACAACAAACGTTTCGGCACGGGGAATCAACATATTTCAACAACTTTAAGAGACTAGGATTTATAGAGCATTTATCCCTTTGTTTAAGTTACTCAGTTGTATCAACTCTACATCTAACGTTCAACAACCATTCCCCATCTCCTCCAACGGCTATAATTACAACAATCAACAATCGTTATGCAACAATATTACAAGTCTTCCAGGTCGACACCCCTTGGGACCTGGCTTATGGCCCAAGCTGTCGACAGGAATTATGCTTATACAGAGGGAAGAAAGCTTATAATAACTTCACCCTTACCACCAGCAAAAATCAAACAAACCATACCACCACCACCCATATGGCCAATAGAACAAACCATACCACCACCCTCATGGCCAGTCAAACCTACTTCACCACCATCATCTACATGGCCGATAGAACAAACCATACCACCACCACCCTCATGGCCAGTCAAACCTACTTTAACACCATCATCTACATGGCCCATCTTGCCAATCAGATCATCAGAATATTTCAGTGCTACGGCCCGTCGAGCCCAAACCGTATATGGCCCATCGCGCCCACTTCAAAGTTAAATCTTTTATCGTTACACTAGGGTGGAGGGTGATGTGGTGGCCCATCAAGCGAATCGTTGACATCAAGGGAGCCGTTGAATTTTGTTTAAAAAAATAAAATTTTTATAAGTAAGGCTTTGACTGAAAATAAAAGTCAGTTTGTTTGTACAAACCTGTGAATCAAAATAAAAATTAATTATTCATATATTAACGTGTTTTTACAGATTTTAGCAAGGCCTTCGACAGGATCAATTACAAAATTCTCATATATAGTAGGTATATATAAATTAGCAAAAAATTAAATCAAATGCGCAAATAGTGAAATTCAACGACCGCCTTTTATAATCTCTCCGCGTTCGAGGGATCTTCAATCAAGTTTATTTTTTTTATCGGTTCCAGATGCTCAATCTCTGAGCCCAATCCGAAATTATTTATAAAATGTAAGCAGTGTTTTAAATGTTCCAAAGCTACATGAATCTTCAATGTTTCCGACAATTGAGTGCTTTCGAAAGCTTTTCTAAGTTCATCGAAATATTTTTCCAGATTTGGTTTCACTTTTTCTGTAGAAAAACAACAAGTTACTTCTTTGTCCATTGCTTTGCAAGCACCTACAAAGGACGTTAGTGTAAAATAATCTGCATCTACCTAGATCTCGGAATCGAGAAGGGCATCAGCATTTTTTTAACATTTTTCGGCAAGCATTGCCCTCAAATATGTGCCCGTGGTAATTTTTGGGTATTTCATGCAGTTTTTTTGGCCAAATCAATACCTTGTCTTTTCCAACGAGAGGAACTAAACCATCCCAAAACAGATGGTTTACAAATCCTTGAAGGATATGCCGTTCCGGAACGATACATTTCTCAATAATGAGCACATGATCTTCTTCCCTTATGAGAAGAAGATTAAAGGTACGGACACACCAAAAGCGAAGCGAGCGAAGCGGCGCGAATAATTTAAAATTTGGGAGCATTCTGTCGCAGTAGACGCTTCGCTCATGTCGCGTTCTATTCGGACACTTCAATTGATTTATTTTTTAAATTGTTCGCTTCGCTCGCTTCGCTTTTGGTGTGTCCGTACCTTCACTGTACTATTACAATACTTAGCGTCTTTTTTATTTCCAACAAATGTTATAAATTGCTCGTAGTCGTTCTTCAAATCTCCAAAAGATTTTAGTCGCAAACAGTTTTCAGTTGTATCGAGACATTGGATTTCGTGGGGCATTTTTTCGTCCTCGCCACTATAGCGACCTACTGAATCTGTATGAAAAACTCTCATATCGGTTAACGTGATGAAACAGTAAGGACAGGTATACATACTTATGGCTGTTTGTTGACCGTTGATGATTAAGATAATTTTGAAGTCGCCAACTAATTTAAAAGAAATGTGACTGAACATTTGTCAAGTTGAAAAGTTTCTGCATATTCTCGTAAGTTTTTTTGATAGAAGGTACAATACATAGAAGTATCAACTTGTTTACACTTGTAAGTTTAGCATTTTTACTGGAGAAGCCACCTTCCGAATAGAGAGATCTCTTTTCTATTTTTTTAAAATCTACTTCAGGATTATCTGGTCTATCGTCAGAATAATTTTCAGGAAGGAGCGTCATGTACATTTTGACCAAATTTTAGCTTCCATATATCATAACGTTGACAACAATTCCACCTGTAATACCTCGTTTTTCCATTACAGCTTCTAATAATTCTACGGCATCGGCCCATCCAATCGGTCTTTTTTCCTTAAATTGTTTCTCAGTATCAAACTCATGGACCATTTTTGTAGATATTTTCCAATACTTTCGATTGCTCGGAAACATGATCGCGATAAAAGGTTGGAACTGATTTTTTGCCAGCATTTGATTTTAAAAAAATTGTAAATTTCTTCATATTGTTTCCTGATGCTCCTGTGTTTACTCTATAATTATCTAAATTTTCAGTAAATTATATCTTCTTTTTTTCCGGATTAACAGTTATTTGCAGTTTTCGACCTGAAGTATTTAAGTCAAGTGATACATTACTTCTTAGGTCAAGTTTAAAGATTGACGAAGCGATTTGCTCTTATGGTTTTTGACTGCCTGCATTACATTGTCGCGAGCTTTTGTTACATTATTACAAGAGTGTCGTATACCTTAGCCCTTTGTCACAAACTTTGATAGTTGAACTAATATCACTAATTTTTTTAATTTTCTTTGGCATATTTCGACTCGTATACGTTGAACTTTTGCTGAGACCATTACAAGCGGTAATGAAAGTCGATATATTTCTTTTATGACCACAACCTTTTATTACTCCTTTTTGAACTTTCGACCCGCCTGTTAAATATATAAAACAATTACATTCGCCATTATTTGGCAAATTTATATATAAATAATTTGGCATAACTGGCAATGGTCTTTTGAAATTTTTAACATCATGTTCAGAAAGAGTTTGCCGGCAAGTACCACCAATGACAAGAGGGTATCTTGAATCAGAAGTTTCAAAACTTTCATTAATCAATTTTCTAACAAGATTTTCGTATTTTTTTCATTCATTGTTTTTTTTTTGCATTCATGGAAAATTCGGAAGGATTTCTTCCACAAGCAAGTTTTTTACCGTATTGGCCACAAACCTTAATTCTATTTTCTTCATGGCCATTTTTATATTCCATATTAGAAATATCCCCAAAAACACGATCTGAAAACTTACAACCTCCCTTCAGATTAGATACTGTTTAATTCCTTTTAAACATTAACAAAATCTCCGCGCCGCGCACTAAGAACGTTAAATGACATTTGTCATATTGATAAGGTTGCGTTCAGTTTGCATTTCTCACATACGATCTGCTTCGCAACAATTTTGCACGTGCGTTCGATGACGAACGCATCGTAAGGAACACATCACGGCAGTTCAAGCAACCTTGTACATGCGTGCATCTACGTGAAACGCAAGGAGTAGATTACTGCAGTCAAAGTGATAACTTTGTACGTGCGTACAGTTGCAGAAGGTAACGCAGGGAGTAGCTTATAGCAGTTAAACTGACCTAACGTTCACTGCTGCCTATATAAGGCGGGATTTTGCTTCGGACAATCAATAGTTTTTGGGTAATCACCGAGACTATTCCACCTTAGGGCGACCACCAAGGGATTTTTTACCAAAGGCGTTGGGAACTTACCACGCTTTCGTTACACTTAGGAAAATTTTAGTTTGGGAGTTTACCAACTAAAATAATTGTAAGTTCACGTTTTTCTTTTGGACTTATTAGAGTAAAACTTTCGTTAACATTATACTTAGTTGAATTTCAATTTGGGAGTTCACCAATATAATTTCTATCTTTGTATTCTAAAACTTAGAAAACTTCAGTTTAGGGATATTACCAACTGAATTTTTTCCAAGTCTAACTCCTACGTTTTGAATATTAAAAAAATTTACATTTGTCTATTTTAATGCACAGAAAAATATTTAACTTGGGAAAATTACCAGCTAAGATATTTTCTCGCATTGATATATAAAACAATTTATTTGGGATATTACCAAATAAATTTGTTTCCAAGTCCTCGATATACACGTTGAACCGTAGAGAGCAAATTATAACTAAGGAAAAATTTGGCTGCAATATATATCCTAAGTAATTGTATAATTTATAGTAGAATTTGTAAGGTAAAATCATTCCAAAAAATAAAGAATTACGTTAAACTATAACAATTAGTCTTTTATTTGAGATTCCTTTGTCAAATCCTTTGCTTCGACTATAAGAGGTCAAGCTATAGATTAGATGCCCTTTTGGAATAATATTTTAATGTTCGACTAAGGTACGTCGAAACATTTGGTCCTTCGAGCCGGATAGAATTGCAGCCGAAGCTATCAAATTTAGTTATAGTTAGTAACGTTCGATACGGTTCAAAATTAACAAGTCCAACTAACAATTATTGTTCATTTCTGTATATTCGGAATAATTCAAAATAAAATGGACGATTCGGGTTTAATCAACCTTAAAGGATTTACTTGAACAAGCGCGGAAAAATTATGGAAAAACGGATAATATAAAAATAACGAAAGGCTATGTGGATGGTAGAATTAGATTAGTAGAATATCTAGAGATATGCGCAGACGAAGATAAAAATGAAAAATTGGTGTCTAAATACTTAAGTAGTGCTATTTATGAAATATTCGAAGGCATATACTTCGAATTTCTTGGCGAATTGAACGACATGGAAAAATCAACTTCGATTGTTCAAAATACAAAATCTATACAACGGGCTGATGTGAAACTTCCCCGTATAGATCTTCCAAAGTTCAATGGTGAATACGCTAACTAGAGAGCATTTCACGATATTTTCGTATCGCTCATACATTCAGATCAGCGTATTCCCCAAATACAAAAATTGCACTGTTTAAAGTCCTGTCTCACTGGGGAGGCAGAGAGATTCCTGAAACAGTTCGATATGGTAGGAACGAACTACCAGTCAGCTTGGGAAGCATTGTGAAAAGCAGTGAAAAGATACAGCAATCAAAGGGTGCAAGTCTTTTCACATTTAACCTAACAAATTTCCAGAATGTGAAAGGGGAGTTATTGGTTTCTTTATTGTACGAAAATAACTACATTAAAGAAACCAATGATATTCTTTCGAATTTTGGAAGTTCATCTTCTGAAGAAATTAATACATAAGAAATATATGAACAAATAGAATTTAGTTTATCTTTGCATGACTGACTTGACTAATAAAAGGGTGTGAAGAGGTTAAAACAACTGGTTAAACAACCACTCATAAAGCATGAAACCGAAAAAGCAATCAGAGGTATTTTAGACACCACAAAGGAACAACTCCATGAATTTGGGAATGCGAAGAGATCACAGAGGAACGGAAACTCACTAACGAGGAAGAAAGCTGTGAAAGGCATTATAAGATGACACACACTCGTCTACCTGATGGCAGATATCAGGTGAGATTACCCTTCAACAAGGATCCTCCATGCCTAGCAGAATCTAAGCAACAAGCTCTGATGCGATTTTTCCAATTGGAAAAGAAATTTTCTAAACAGCCGGATCTTCAAAAGGAATACACAAAGTGCATAAACGAATATATTGAATTGGAGCACATGACCATAGCTGACATATTAAACCATGCAAAACGTTACTATATGCTTCATCATGCAGTCTTCAAAGAAAGCACGACAACCAAATTAAGAGTTGTTTTTGACGCATTGATGAAAACGTCAAACGGTATGAGTTTAAATGAACAAACGACCCGAAATTTGAACTAGCTCACGTAAAGTTGTATCAACTGAATACGAACTTCGATTAGAAATTTGGATACTTTGCAGACATTGTTGAAGTGTTTCAAAACGTCAAATCAAACCAGAGTAAATTTTACGACATACACAACAAAATCGAGTACAAAAATGCGTCGTCCCTATTGATTAACCATTCACATATAATTGTAATACATGGATTAACTCGTCAAAATCTTTTGTTATAATGAGCCATGGTGTACTCAGGAACTCGAAAATATGTAAACTGCCAATCTCTTAAAATATGAATTTTATCTTGGTAAATTTTCTTGTTGTAATTAAAGTTTATTTATCCAATGCGAGATATATTATAGGATTAGGTAAGCACTCCTGTACAGATATTGGCTTCCGAAATTTTGTGATTTGTGTGCCACCCAAGTGTCCTAATTTGACCACCAGTTCTTCAAAATCATTGGGTTGTTGTAGAACTTCGGTTTTTGTAATTTTATTTCTATATACCCAAAAATATATCATGTTCAAGCAACTAATTTCGTATAGATAAAGATTATTAACTAATTACTAAGCGTGTCGATTTCAAAATTATAAAACCATTTTGTATTTTAACTACATGTCTTATTCAGACTATATGACGGAATTATTTCGGATAATGAAGCTAATTGTTAAAATAACTTAAAAGCAGACATCTTCGCGGCTCTGGAAGTTTAGCTCATTTTTGGCCAAACTATATATAAGACCATTATAATTCGACTTCGCTCCTTTAATTAAACTTGTCCCCAAAGCTGTATGTGTATATATTAAATCTTTGTATGAAATGTTAATCAGGAAAAACGCCATGGTGAAACGAAACTTTGATTACGAAACAGCAATGCGTTCAGTTAGAACTCGGAAATCCGAGGTCGCATAGTAGCAAAGACTATACCATAAGTGCTTGTTAAAACAAACATTGACCATATTAAATTATGAAGATTGGCTGGTAAATTTAACGCGAATTAAAAGTTAAAGTGACATGATTTCTCTTTGAGGATCAAAAAAATTTACTCTAGTAAAAATCGACATCCATTTTTTTTAATTCATCTATTATATATATAGGAAAATTGACATTAAAAGAATTAAATAAACTACGGTCTAGTTGTTTAAAATAGATTATTCATACCACCTGAAATAAGGACTTATTCTTTAACCAACGTACATACATATTTTCTCAGTATAGTTAGTAATAAAATGTCATCAAAAATGTTCACTCGATACTATGTATAGTATATGTTCTAAGATTTTAATCATGGCTCTCGTTTTCCATAATTTATGGTTTTCGAGAGCATTCCACTAAAAGCCACCGGAGAGTATAGATTTATATGAAATTAATACGTTAGATGTTCCCTAAGGTTAAAAATATATCAAACGTACTTACGGAACATACCATATACGAGTATTAGAGGTTGTGCATTGAGCTTAATAGTAAGAGTTTTTGTCTCGATTTTTGGGAGATTTAGAGGACTACGTATTTATTCACATCCGGGCTTTTCAAATCACTCATTTCTTAATGGGTGTATAAAAAATGAATTGTTCTCAGCAGTATACTTCTCTCGTCAGCAAATTGAAAGCGAAAACACTTAATAAATTAAAAATGTAGTTCCGCGAATGATGTAGATATGTCACAAGCGTGATATCAATCATATTGATGGAAGATTTTTGTGTGCCATAAATTTATTGCCGTTTTGTTCGCAATTGAAGCAGATCGTTTCAGCGAGACAACAAACAGCCGGGATAACAACATGGTTGCCTATAAAAATCAGGACATGGAAACATTCTGGCATCGAGAAACCTTCACTGAATTCAAAAGCAGCAGCTATCCCACATGAATGGGGCGTGTTTGTTGTCAAAAAAATTGTGGCAAGTATTCCCATACTCGTTTTGTACTAGTTTCGAATTTATGCTCAATTTAAGCCGGAATCTGTATCATAGCGTAAATAATTTTAGCCCGTGTAGTCGGTAGCAATATATGGTATTACACCACGGCTGTATGTCTATATGCAGTCCAATATTTTACTTTTTCGGTGACATACTTATAAATTGCCGGAATTGCTGCAACTAAGTGTGCACTTTGTAAAAACCCTTCATATTTTTTTTTCCTAATCAGACAATAAAGAGATAAGGCTCTCGTAATTATTTACACCTAACTGAATACTGTTTCGTTTAAAGTTCCAAATTACTTCGATCTATGGTCGCAGTTACTTGTGCAGTTGAAAAAATCACACAATTGTTCCTGCATAGTGTCAATTTAAGCAATTCAATAAGGGAGAATATGTGGAATCCTAAAGTACAAATAAAAACTACTGTAGTATGCACATATTTAGTTGGCTCCAATTACACTGTATTCCACTTTGATACTCCAAAATAATGTCCTAATTGAATATGATAATAGGGTACCAAGGAACATTCGTGGCATAGATTCGTTGCTCCACTTACAATGAGTTAGGTTCAGAAAGCCTTGAAAAAGGTATCTAGCTAGAAAAATACAGTGTTCAGGGCCGAAACATCACGTAAAACGCTTTTGTCACATTTCTTTACATTAGTGAATATTCTTGCTAAGTACATATTAAATGCTTTTAATTTACCAGTCAGACGACAACTACAATTTCTTGTCTTACTTTCTGTGAATTTTGTCAATTCTAGAACACGCAGCTATCAAGTCCCACTTAGAGCAAATGTTTTACGAAATCAAAACTGATTTGGCAATTCACGAAAATTCTTTTTGAAAAGTCTGTAAGAAAATCTTTATGTTCACATTTTCTACAAAAACTTACAGACTTTATTAAATATCTGAAACCTTTGACACATCTATATTAATAAAATTACTCATTTATTTTTACGAAACTATTTTTAAACGGAATGGTGACACGCAGCCATTAATGAGGATATATTCGCTGAAAATTGTCAATTATTATATAAAAATAAATTAAAATGGACCGAAGTGAGGCGATTCATTTCTTTATTAAATTAAAACAACGGTTAAAATAACAATTTTATTTATAAAAAGAATTATGCTTCACCAGATTACTACGAAAAAATTCGTCTTTTTTCTTCGATCTAGCAAGTTTAATATTCGTAAGTCTTTAATTTGATTTTAAGTTTCATTGCAATTTGTCTAAGGAACTCTCTAAATAGACATTTTAAATTAATAATCACTTAATGTCTATTTGTTGGGATCTTTCAATCCACGTATGAGCAGATTTGGATGCGGGTTTTTTTAAAATATGTAAAACTTCAGCGTGTTGGTTTTAAAGGTACTTAATTGAAAAATGCCATCCCTTTGGATCTTTCAAACTAAAAGCTCAGAAAAATAGGCAAATGTCTATATGTTTCCATGTTTCACGATACTTAAGGGGGCAGTAGCGTGGATTTTTGAAAAAAAAAAATCGATTTGTTTTTTTGGGTTAATTTTGTAACCCTATTTGCGGAACTTTAAAGCTATTTTTCTCAATTGTGACTTTTTTAAGCTTGCACGCGGAGTTAAGAGAGAGGCACTTGAAAATGTTTGTGGTCTTAATACTTGATCAGTAATCTGAACCAATGATTTTAACATTGGAGCATTATAATTATTAAAAAAAAAAAAAAAATTAATAATACTATGTTTTGTTAAATTTTAACAAAAAATTTGAAATCGTTTAGATATGTTGTCAAGATTTGGTAAACAAAATTTGTTCGGAAAAGTATTTTTACAAAGTACAAAGTGTATTTTATTTTGTAAAATTTTGTTGCATGGGGTATGCACAACATTTTCAGGAAAACAGTGAGAGGTCCAAAAACTTTTAACATTTAAGTGCAAAGGACGTTACTGCTCCTTTAATATATTTTAATGTATGTGTGCATATCTGTTCCTACCGTAACCTGTCAAATGTCCTGTTGCGGTAGTTAACGGTATAACTTTATACTTGGGTAATTAGTATTTAAATTTTCCTTGCAGTATGATGTGAAAAATTATACCGCTGGAAACTAATTGATAATATTCCACATATTAACATACTTGAATTTATCGCATTCAAGTCAGGTACCCACAAGAGTGAGTTGAATTTATACCACCAAAGCGAAAGACTTAAGTATCCATATGAAACGTTTTTATTTATTTATTTATTTAGATTTCATCAAAAAAATAGATAACTACATAGCATACGGAAAGAAAAATATCAATTTTAACGAAGCTGACTTTTAATTGTATTTCTGGAAAGGTGAAAATCAATGTGTTGAAAGTAGGCATTGAAGAAGCGTGACATTGACGTAATAGCTTCTGTCAACCCGTAATTTGTGTGATGAAGAGGCGTGCGGAAGAAATTATAATGTCTTGTAGGGCGAACCGGAATAGAGGTGTCAAGGAGAGATAGGAGTTCAAGGGAATTAACATTTCCTGAAAGACAATCAAAGGCAAACACTATTTTAGCGATCTTGCGGCGTTCCTCAAGGGATTACAAAGAGATCAATTTAAGTCTGTCCTCATAAGGAGGCAGAATTAGTGGGTCGCACCAAGGAAGGTTTCGAAGAGCAAATCTAAGAAATCTTCGTTGTACTGCCTCAACACGGTTGATGTATGTCGTACTTGATGGAGACCCAACTGGACTCACATACTCAAGTATTCGTCTTACAGAAGAAAGTACGAGTAATATAAGAATCGTTGAACTCCTTAGACCAGTGTTTGACAAAGCCCAGGGTAGCACCCGCTTTGCGAACAATGGCATCAATACGATCCTCAAATGAAAAACGGCCGTTTAACCAGACCCCAAAATCTTTCGTTTGTTCAAGTCTCTGCAGCGAGCAATCGTCAATCGTATAATTAAAAGTTATGATACTTTTTCTGCGTGAGAAACAAATATACGTACATTTGTCCATGTTTAATGGTAAGCGGTTAAGCACACACACATTATGCTTGATCAGGATATGTAAAGAAATCTTTGATTCAAGTTTCCGATAGTTCTTTCAATAATGTTCCTATTCCGGGAATGAACAGTATTGAAATGAGCTTCCAATCTGTTTTCTTCTGCTATTCTCTATAGTGTTATAAGTCACTTCCCTAGCAAATAGGAAGTATCGAAATTTTAAAATTAATCACTTCCAACCATGGCATTAGTAGTATGATGGCCTTCTTTACCATAGAACAAATGCTCATTTGTGTTAAGACGTTTGATAAAAATATATGTCCCGTCGATACAGCCAATAACCCCAGGAAACACTGTTCTTTCAAAAAATGACCGTTTGCTCACTTATATTGGAAGTAGTGTTTATATTAAATTTAATCCACTTAGAACATTCTTTTTCCTCCATGAACTTAAGAAATTCTGATACTGCTTTTGAAAATGTTGGTTGCGACATCTCAACCAAGTGTGGCTTGCCAATAACTTCCTGGAAAGAACCAGTAGCAAAAAAGCGTAAAGCAGCAATAACTTTCAACACTGGCGATGTTGAGCTTGCTTTTTTTAAACTACCTGTATGCAGTTTAAAATTTTCCACCAGATACTTAACAGCATCCTTTGAAAGTCGGACTTTTTTTATAAACCTTTAAATAAATTATTCATAACTTTTAAGAGTTTATGTTTGATCTATTAATTTACCTTTTATCCTCTAATGAAAAGGGGTCAGAAATATCTCTTAATTCCCTTAATCTTCTCCTATATTCTTCTTGGGCTTCATTTTCCAGCAAATATAAATATCCAGCAACAGAATCCATCCAAGATGGATGCATATTGTGGGGTGTTGGCAAAAGAAGGTGAAACACAGCCGTCATCGGACGAAGGAAGCCAATTAACCGACGGCAGATTAAAATCTCCGACAACCACAAGCTCGTCGTGCAGATCCATAATTCCAACAATCGAGTAAATACTAGTCGTTAGACGCTCGTAAGTCGCAGGTAGAGCCCTGGGCCCGTATTCCGCTTCTCGAAACGTTGAATCGTTTCGACAATACCTCCTGGTCGATCCGAAAAAAAATTTGTATTCCTCTTCTCGAACAAATCGACCAAACTTCACTAAAATTTCATATTGCCTTTGTACAGACATTTTAACCCTTGAATATAATTAATGTATGTTACCTACTTTATACATAAAAAATGTTATATTTTACTTACATTTTTATGCACTTCAAACGCCTTCGATATAATTCTCGATAACTAAAATGCCATCGTGAAATACAACGATCAAACGACAAACTTCTCGTTATCGAGAAGAAGAATGCCATCATATCGAAATCGAGAGTCGGAATCGAGCTACGGAATGCCGATTTGTCGTTTGCGACAACAATTTCTTTCGAATCGAGGAGCGGAATACGGGCCCTGGGTGGAACGTAAGCCACGAAAAGATAGATCTTCCTTTGCTGAAAGGTCATAGCCACGCAAAGCAGTTCCAGCTCGTCAGAAACAGAAATATCGACTCGGCGACATGGGATATCGCTCCGAATCGTGCATAGTACTCTTCCGCTTACTGGAGCGTCGAGCGCAAGGCCATGACCATACTGACGGAAGACCGAATAACCAGGGCCAAAAAATTCAGCATCAGAAATGCCACTACATAACCCTGTTTCTGATAGGCAGATGGCATCAAACGAAATCAGCATAACTTTTATAAAGCTGCGTCGTCTTCGAAGGTAAGGCCGTTACGTTGGCGTGGTAGAAAGAGAGCTGGTTGATACGTTGTTTGTCATTGGTGTTGCAGACATTTTGCCAATGCGACAGTGAGTGAATTTATTATCCCGATAGCCTTTCTCTTCCTCCTCTTTGAACTACTTTTGACAAAACTTTTACTGGATGGCATCCAAAAACAATCACTAATCAAAACTACTGCCTACTCTCCAATGAGCAAGCCAACCACAAACCAACCGCTTATCAGTTGGCTGACAAAATGTGTTCGTACACATCTTTATCAGTGTAGATGTGAGATGTAAAACATTCTGCTTGTTTTAATCGGGAGTGAAATGGAACAGGAAGAAATTTATATTTCGTAATTTATGAACAAGGATGTTTATAAATGTCATCCTTTTTTATTTTATACTCCATATAAATACCATTTCCACTTAAAAATGCTTCTTCACTTTTGGCGGCAATTTTTTTCTAACACTTAGGGGCCTATTATGTTAGTCGAGTCGACTAGCTCGACAAGTCGAATTTCATAGTCGAGTCACTTGCTAAATACTATTATCAGAGTCTACGAATTTCACTCGACGTGAGATTTTAGTACTACCCAATAAAAAGGGAAGCAAACCATATTTAGGCCTTACAAATGTTGGGCAAAAAAGGTGTTAACCTTACAAAATCTATTGTGCACCTAACTTCACATGAGTTTGACGTTTGTATTTAATTCAAAAAAGGAAGCTCCAGTTATAATTTTGAAAAAAGTATTACATACTATAAGTAAAATGTGGACAAGTGTGGAGTTATTCTTTGAAGATGAAGAGACTTATGAAGATTCCTTGAGAAGAAAATTTATAAGAGATAATTCTAATCCTTTAGAGATTTCAGACCATGAGTAAGATCATATTACAATAATACAAACTCATTCTAAATATAAAATTTTTTTAGGTTTGTAAAATTGTTTCGGCTTAATAAGCAAAGTGTTTGTTATATTTTGGACAATATAAAAGATAAGTTAAAGAGAAATTCAAAAAGTTCAGCGGTTTCGCCACTATTGAAAGTATGTGCATGCTTAAGATTTTTTGCCACAGGAAGCTACCAGCAATGTGTAGGTAACGACTTTCATCTCGGACTAAGCCAACCTGCCGTTTCGGTTATTCTTACCGAATTTTTAAATATAATGGAAGTAAATGAATGCGGAAAGTGGATAAAAATTCACATGAATGAAGAAGAAAAACTGGAAGCTAAAACAACATTTTTTGAAGAAAGTGGGTTTCCAGGAGTTATAGGTTGCGTTGATGGCACGCATATAAAAATAGTTGGACCCAAAGCGGAAGACATGCCTAGATACTACAACAGAAAAGGATTTTATAGTTTAAATGTGCTTATCGTAAGTAGTGAATAATGTGTATTTCATTAATTGTCTGTAAGCAAGTATAATGTTTTTCATAGGGTTGTGATCATAAAATGTACATTAGATTTGTTGACGCAGGGTATCCTGGTTCTTATCATGATTCTCTTATATGGAGCCTGAGCGATCTACGGAAAAAACTTTACGAATATTATGAGAATGGTGAAAAGAACATGTGGTACTTAGGTAAACCAGTTACAGCTTTAAAACACATGTATTGCTACATTTAAAAATCACTTTATAGGTGACGCCGGATTTCCACAGGAACACATTTTAATGGCACCCTACAGGTCGGCATTGGAAGGAAGTAGGGAAAGCAAATATAACAAAAAGCACAGTTTGGCAAGAAATAGAGTCGAGAGAGTAATTGGGCTTTTAAAGAATAAATTCCGATGTCTCCTTGGTGCTCGTGAACTTCATTACACTCCTGAGAAGGCAACACAAATAACCAACGTGTGCTGCACCTTACACAATATCTCTTTATTTTATAATGTGCAATATACACTCGAGGAAGAAATATTAGAAGGACAAGATAATCAAGAAAATTATTCTGAAGAAGAAAGTGAAACTGCTGCATCCATTAGAGATAGAATTAGGGATTCCTTGTAATCTGAAGAAATATACACTTATTCTTACTTCATCCTTTTAATTCATTATAAAGTATTGGTGGTCAATATATCACAAATACATAACAACAACTTAGGTACTGTATAAAAGTATTGCACTGAAGGTAAAACAAGCAATGAATGGGATATTTTCTCCACTTTTTTATAAATCGCAATATTTTTCTTTCAATACTAACTTACGTTCTTTTATTTCTAATTCTTTTTTCTTTAATTCTAATTCTTGTAGCTTTAATTTTCTTTCTTCTATCGAGTTCATGGTCTGTTGTTTCAAGTTCTCTTTCATTACTTTGATTTCTTCTTTTTTATATTCACATAGCCTTTTCAAGCTTTTTTGTAAAGAGTATGTATTCTTCTCTATTTGATTGTAAGCGGTTAAAATCTCTTTTTGGGTAGATAATTGGTCTTGGAGGAGTGTAGTCCTTTCGTTTCGAAGACCGCTCTTGGGACGAGGTGTTATATTGTGGGACATCTGAGTTTCTCTGGCGTTTGGAGTCCTAAGTACATCACTTTGAGATTCCCCGACAATACACTCGCTGTCTGCAGAAAAGGGAGCACGCTCCTCTGAAGGTTGAGAATCATTCGCTATGTTGAACGATGACCTCGAACAAGCTTCTGCATCATTAATACTTCCAAAGCACCGACCTTTGGGATTCATTACATCACTGAAATGTAAAAGTTTGTCTACTTCCTTCTGAAGTGGAGTGAGGCTTATTTGGTTATATGGCCCACCACCCGTTGCTTTTAATTCTCGCTTGTTTGTGGCCACTATTTTCTTTACTTTGGCCTTAAAATCGATCCAGACCTAAATAATAATAGTGAATATTGTAACATACAAGAGGAATTACAGAGTATACCACAAATATGATGCATCAAAAAATACATAAAACGCGCACAAACCTTTTGCCATTCTTTACCCGATCTTAACGGTGGACCTAGAGAATTAAGTTCAACGGAAAATTTATTCCATTTTGCCTTAACTTCTGCTTTTGTACTTCCGGCGTCAGGGAAACCTGCTGCTATTCTTGGATTCTCGTTCATGGCTTTGACCAACCTCTCGAATTGACTTTGGTTTGTTATTTTTATCCTATAAAACACTTCTTGAAATATTTCGTACATTGGTTGGACGAAAAGTACTTACTTCCTCTTCTCTTCCATTTTCTTGCGCTTTCTCACTTCGACTCGACCACAAAACACTTCTCGACTGATTTTGATAGTTCAGTCACTCTCTAAGACAGATACTCGATATTCGTAATGCTACATTTAGTCGACCAGTCAACAAGGTCGCCTGCTAGGCAATTAGGTCGGCATTTATAATACGAAAACAAGTGACTTTGATGAAATTCTGGTCGACTCGACTTCCATAATAGGCCCCTTAACCTCAATTTTTTCTTGACATTATGGCAGTACTGAATATGTGTAGCTAGGCTCAGAACCAATACTAGAAATCGACTGAATTTCTTGTGGCAATTCAAATGGCTTACCCAATACGAACGAAAAGCTAGAGCATGCCAACCAAAACACAAGCGAGACGGTAGATTTATTTTACAATGAGATGGAAAAGCTAGCAGCACTTTGGTTGGTTGGGTCGTGGTTGGCTTGTTCATTGGAGAGTAGGCATTAGAGTATCATATGACTCGGTTCATGTAAAATCAAGGCGAATCAGATTCAAATGGCACACAGACGGAGTTTCGTCTAATTGGGCTGAGTTTACTTCAGCATCTATAAGGAATTTTACGTATTGGCAGTCAGCACAAGTTTAGAAAAAAGGTAGACCGTTAGGACCAAAGGTACCAGCTTTTTTGTTTAAATGTGACTTTCAATTTGAGCGTAAAAAATTCAAACTTCGAACATTTATATTACTAGCACTTGCTTTTAATTTGAATATAATTCTTCTTTAAAACACTAACTTTAAAAATTCAAATATTTGGACATTTATATCGAAAGTACTGGAGTTTGTTTTGAATACGATTCTCGTTTGTCTAAAAGTAGTTATACTTTTAATAATTTGGTTCAAACGCCTTAACATTTGTTTCGAATGTTAAATTACTACATAGTACATCACACTCAAGCAGAGGCGGCTCTAGCCCTTGTGGCGCCCGTGTGCAACCAGTACCCTGGCGCCCTCTAGTAGGAGCGGGGTCAAAATGGAATATTCAATACACATACTCACCAAACCCTTTACCAACTTTCTCGGGATCGATATTTTCAAAAATTTTAACACCTTCCGAGTTATTACCCCCAACCCACCCACACCTCCTTCGCACAATTTCACTCGCCCAAACCGAAAAAAAAACACATTTGATTTTTTTTTAAATCAACCAAACCTTAGCTTTCGATCTCATTCATACACGTTCAAGAAGACGCAATCCCTCGTCATGTACCAAAAATTCAAAACGGTTCTATGCGTACCACCTGAGATAATTACCCTTATACCTGACCACTTTTACACCGAAAAAGCGGCCAAATCCGAGTCGGACTCGCCCATGAAGGGTTCCGTAGCAGCAAGTAACATAATATAAAAGTTCTTGTTATTATTAGAAAATAATGGTTCACGGTTATGTTTATGAAATTAAATGTTTTATTTTTTATTTTTATATTTGAGTTGATTGAATGAAAGGTAAATTACGGTTTACGATTTACGACGTATTAAAAAAAAACTTTTCGGTGGAAGTTTGCATGGTAATGGCCGTCAGTCGTTAGGCACACAGGGGGAATAACATATGTACACAGGGGGAATAACACGTGATGTAGTAGTAGGGTGCGTGCCGTATCTGTGTACATGTGCCGTAACTGTGTGCACTGCGGAAGTGCGACCATATCCTCCACGCGGGGGCGGCTGGAAGCAGGCTCCCAGTTAGGTTATGTCTCTGCTGGGAGTGCTGACTAATCGTGGTCGGGCGGAGAGAAGGAGACTCTCTTATAAAAAGTACCCCCCCTAACCCAGGGTGTAATGCGATCCGTGCCCATTGGGTCGTTTGCAGCCAGGGGGTTACATCGGGCTGTATTCGTACGGAGCCTTCCTGATACCTGTCCACCTCAGGTCGTATTCTGGACTTCCCATGTAAGGGGCGCTGCATGGGTGACTTCCTTTCCCCTTTTTCTAGCCAAGACCATGAGTAGCGCCTCGTCGCGAAAGTGGTCGTACGAAACAGTTGTACATTATGAACCAAACACCAGCCTCGGATAAAACCGAGACCAAGTCTAAGACTTCTCTTGCGTCTGCTCGAACAGAGCAGCGCACGGCCGTCAAGGCCAAGGCACCCGTGAAGGGAGCCGCACGACCTTCAACGTCGGCGGGCATCGCCCGCACCAATGCTCCAGCTCCATCGGTCAGCACTGGTGCTGATAATTCCAAGTCAGCACCTAGTGCAACCCCTGCTTCGAGGCCGCAGGCTGCAGAATCCGGCGCTAAGCAAGGATGCAGTACTGTGGGTCCTCCATCGCCCGCCAAGATTGCGCAAGGTAACGTGTCATCGGCTTCTAAGCCTGGACCGAGCGGTGCCGCTGCGCCTCTTAGGGCACTCAAGCCCAAACCCACCCAACCCACGCGGCGCGATAGCCCCTCTGCGGCGACCTACCGAGAGAAGCGAGCGGCCTTTAGGGTCCTAGATAGGCTTAGCGCTATCTCGGAAACGGAGCTTTCGGAGAAGGAGAAATCTTCTCTGAATTGGGCCAGGAGCGTGGTTGCCCAGCACAGGGCAAAGCAGCAGGACCCTGCTCCTAAACGGCAGCGCTCGCAAGACGAGCAGGAGACATCTGCCTCTAAGAGGCCAAAAGCTGGCCCCCCTAGGCCCCCCCCTCAGCTCACCAGGCCCTTCAGCGAAGCTGCGAAGGATCACCTCATTTGGGCGATAGTGGATTTCAGCAACCCGGACGGCGCCATTTCGGCGGACAACTGGAAAACAGTGAAGATGGAGCTGCTGAAAGTTTATGAGGACATCCTCGAAAAACACCCTGGACCCCCTCCGTTCTGTCGTGATGTTGGCTGGTACCAGGGCCGAATTAAGCTTGTAGCTTGTGCAGATCAGCGTTCGGCCGATCTTTACAAGCTAGCGATATCCTCCGTAGGGGAGGTATGGCCGGGTGCTAGACTCGAGGCGGTTAAGAAGGAGCAAATTCCTAACAGGCCGAGGTCTAGGACGTGGATTCCGGCGGAGCCATCGAGCCCCGCAGGAATTTTGAGGCTGATCAGGCTGAGCAACACCAATCTTCCCACCCATGATTGGAAGGTTGCTCAGGTCAGCGAGGCTAGGGGCAAACAGAGACAAGCGTTGGTAATACTCAACGAGGAGTCACTTGCCCCACTCAAGGAATCCAAGGGCGTCATTAGCTACGGCTTCGACTCGATTACCCTGACGGTCTATCGCAAAGACCTGAAGGGTAACAAGGAGGAGATCCCCATCGAGGCCAAGACAGTAGCTGAGGAGGGCGCTGTGGATATCCCCACCTCCGTGGCTCCAGACGTGCCACCGCCACCGGCCCCACTTATAGACGAGGACAGCATCCAATCAACATCAGGATTGCTTGGGGACCTGTACCTCCATCAGGAAGAGGAGGAGATGCCTGAGGAGGGTGAAGAAGACGACCTGCTTTTCGACGCGGAAGACGCGGATATGACGGTCGTCGAGGTGGCTAAACCTAGCAGCAGCCATGGTGGGAGTGGTGCAGATTAATCTACACCACTCCAAGGCGGCGTCGGCTGCGCTGCTTCTGCGTCTCTCTCAGAAAGGGGAAGACGTCGTCCTAGTCCAGGAACCATGGGTCGTTGGGGACCGGGTTTGTGGACTTAACCTAGCCGGGTATAAGGCTTTTTATATAAAGGGTACAGGTAAACCAAGATCATGTATTCTGATAAATAACAACTTTAGTGCATTCATCCTCACTAACAATAGTGATAAGGACAACGTAGTGGTCATGCTGGAGTCCCAAACCAGGCCCATATGGCTGATTTCCAGCTATATGGCTCATGACCACGAGGAACCCCCCCCGCATCAACTCCTACGCAAAACGATAAAGGAAGCTAATGAGCGGAGGATAACAGCGATTGTCGGCGCGGATGCAAACGCTCATCATACGATCTGGGGAAGTACGGACGTAAACGAAAGGGGTGAGTCTTTATTAGAATTTATTATTGGCGCTAACCTCTGGATTTGTAATGTGGGAAACGAGCCCACATTTATGAATGCGGTGAGGCGAGAGGTTCTCGACATCACTCTCGTCACTGGGCGGGATGCCCATGCTATTAGAAGCTGGAGAGTATCCGGCGACCCTTCTATTTCCGATCACCGGTATATCGAGTTTGAGCTTGATATACAGAAACCGGTATGTACACCCTACAGGAATAGAAGGAAAACCAACTGGGACGCATATAGGAAAACCCTAGAGCGTGCGCTCGCTGGTGGGGAGCCTCCCATGCTCCACTCCAGGGAGGAGGTGGACAAGGTGGTGGAAACCCTCACCAAGGCGTGTAACAAGGCAACGCGGACTTCGTGTCCCATCAGGAGGCCCAGGGGGAAACCTAAACCTCCATGGTGGTCAACGGAGATCATGACCGCAAGGAAAGAATGCCGCAAGATGTTCAATAAGGCTAAGCGTACTGATGATTGGTCATCATATAAGGAAAGCCTTAGGAACTTCAAGAAACTAGTCAGGACAGCTAAACGCTCCTCCTGGGAGAACTTCTGCAGTAGGGTGGAGGAAGTATCAGAGACTAGCCGTCTATGTAAGGTCCTTTCGACGACCCCGAGTACCCCTAGTCTCCTGTTAAAAGATAACGGGGAATGGACCTCCTCGTGTTTGGAAACGTTGGAGTTGCTAACCGAAACTCACTTTCCCGGTTGCTCCTCAGAGCAAACGGCTGAGTCGGTAGTCGCTACCGTCCCCAACGAACTCGCCCAGAAAATCCTTAGTAGGAGCAAATTGGAATGGGCTATAAAGAGCTTCAAGCCTTTTAAATCCCCAGGCTTGGACGACATCATACCAGCTGAGCTTCAGGAAGCTTCAGAGATAATTATTCCTTGGCTGTTGGCAATATATAGTGCCTGTCTTAACCTGGTCTATATTCCCAAGACCTGGACTGAAGTCAAGGTTGTCTACATTCCCAAGGGGGGGAAGGTCTCGCACTGCAGGTCCAAAGACTTCAGGCCCATTAGTCTTTCTTCCTTTCTTCTTAAAACGCTGGAAAGACTAATCGACATATATATAAGAGGGTATATAAATCCGTCTAGATTATCACCCTCGCAACACGCGTACACCAAGGGCAAATCTACCGAAACGGCCCTGCACACCCTGGTTGACCACATTGAGAGGGCCATGTTGTACAAGGAGTACACACTGGCGGCCTTCTTGGACATCGAGGGAGCATTTAATAATGTCAGACCTGAGGCGGTTGCGGGAGCCATGAGGGGTCTTGATCTGGATGAATCGATTATTGGGTTGATCAATCAGATGTTGTGTGGCAGGATTGTCAGCTCAGTTCTCGGGGCATCTTCCATCAGGAGACATGTGTACAGGGGCACCCCCCAAGGAGGGGTCCTGTCGCCGCTTCTGTGGAACCTGACCCTGAACGATCTCCTCCTAGATCTTGACCGCTCGGGCTGCTGCGTGGTTGCGTATGCGGACGACATTGTCATTGCAGTATCAGGCAAATACCTGAATACGCTGTCGGAGGTGTTACAGCAAGCCCTAAATAAGCTCACAGCGTGGAGTGTAAATAGTGGCTTGTGCGTTAACCCGAGCAAAACGGAACTTGTACTATTTTCCAGAAAGTACAAGATTCCCTCTTTTAACACACCACTCCTTGGCGGAGTGAGGTTGGTACTCACGGACCAGGTAAAATACCTTGGTCTCGTTATTGACAGGAAGCTGAATTGGAAAGCCAATATTGCTGAAAGAGTACGCAAGGCTACAATAGCCTTGTATTCATGCAAAAACGCAATCGGCAAAAGATGGGGCCTAGAACCACGCATCGTCCACTGGCTCTTCGTGACAGTAATCAGACCGATACTGGTATACGGGGTGTTAGTGTGGTGGCCCGCCCTGGAGAAGAAATGCCACCAGAATGCGCTGGATAAGATCCAAAGAATGGCTTCCGTCTTGATCACGGGTGCTCTTAGGACAACTCCCACCAAAGCCCTAAATGTCATCCTATATCTCCTTCCAATGGAGCTCTTTGGCAAGCAAACTGCAGCCTCCACTGCCGCTAGGCTCAATTCTGTGCATCCCTGGGCACGCATGGATTATGGACATTCAAAAATCCTCAGCACTTGTACCCAGGGCTTGGACTATACTATTCCAAACCCCTGTTTCGAGATTAAATTCGACTCGCTCATCCCAGCGAGACATGAGTGGGGGGAAGAGCTCCTTAGCAAAGCAAACTCGGTTAAGATATTCACCGATGGCTCAAAGTTGAAGGGCAGAGTTGGAGGTGGAATATACTCGGAGCAACTAAGCCTCGAAACGTCATTTCGGCTGCCAGACCACTGCAGTGTAATTCAGGCGGAGGTCATGGCTATCATGGAAGCCCTCTTATGGCTGCAGGAGAGTATATCTTCTTCCGGGGGTATTTCTATCTTTACTGACAGCCAGGCTGCAATTAAATCACTTACAGGTGTGTATACGACATCAAAGGTGGTTGCGGAATGCCGCTCTCTGCTTAATAAAGTAGCGGAGGAGGTTAACATTAGCATAATCTGGGTACCAGGGCATAGTGATGTCCCGGGCAATATAAGAGCGGATGAGCTAGCCAGGCAGGGAACGACCCTTCCAGAAAAGGACATCATTCGGCGGATAGGGACACCGCTCGCCTCCCATAAAGCAGAGATTGTACGATCATACTTAAGGATCGCCGATAATAGGTGGAGGAACGAGAACACTTGCGTGACCACCAGGCAGATCTGGCCAACATTTGACCGTAATAGGTCTAAGAATTTAATTACTCTCAGGAGGGAGGCCATTAGTAGCGTCGTAGCGGTAATTACGGGGCATTGCCTCGTAGGCAAACATGCCAATAGACTAGGCGTTACCTCCAACGACTTCTGCAGAAGTTGTCACAATGAGGAGGAGGAGGAAAATATAACCCATCTCCTGTGCCAATGCCCAGCACTAGCAATGTGCAGAAACCAACATCTGGGCGCTTATTTCTTTGATGATTTGTCGGATCTGAGTTCAAAGAACATCAGAGACATTGAACACTTCATCAAAGGCACGAAGTGGTTCAAAGGTTAGCTAGTTTTTATGGGAAAAGCCCCCGTGTGGTATCACAATGGGCCCTTGTGGCCTAAGTGCGCCGCCAGGCAGCCACGGCAACCTAACCTAACCTTGCATGGTAATGTACATCATATTTTTTTAGTTTTATCATTCTCTTATTTTAGAAGTTACAGGGGGGGGGGGCACACATTTTACCACTTTGGAAGTGTCTCTCGCGCAAACTATTCAGTTTTAAAAAAAATGATATTAGAAACCTCAATATCATTTTTGAAGACCTATCCATAGATACCCCACACGTATGGGTTTGATGAAAAAAAATTTTTGAGTTTCAGTTCTAAGTATGGGGAACCCCCAAAATTTATTGTTTTTTTCTATTTTTGTGTGAAAATCTTAATGCGGTTCACAGACTACATGTACTTACCAAGTTTCAACAGTATAGTTCTTATAGTTTCGGAAAAAAGTGGCTGTGACATACGGACGGACAGACAGACAGACAGACATGACGAATCCATAAGGGTTCCGTTTTTTGGCATTTGGCTACGGAACCCTAAAAATGCACATTTTTAATTCAAGTCAAGAAATTGTCGACGAATCGTCGCCCACCGACCAGCAATTGCTGAGCAGCACACATTTTTTCCCAGCCCACTACGGGGAAGAAGAAGATTCGCGGCAGAATTACGACTGATTGAGAAAGGGAAATCGCTATAATTTTCGATGTATGTATGTAACGGAACTTAATGCATGATGGCTTCAAAAATCACTTATTTTTTCTCCATCTTTTTCTCATACACCACTTTTATCTAATATTTTTACTTTTTTTTTATATTGCCCTTAAACTTTAAAAAAAAAAAAAACACTTACCCCACATTTTATTCCTTTTCTCCCACAAAACTAAATTTTTTTTGAAATTTTAATAATTTTGAAGTTATCTACAGATTCCGCCCTTTATTCCCATAATTTTTATTATTTTCCAAAAGTCACCCCCTGACCTCCCCGAATAAATTTATTGCCTCTTAAACTTTACAAAAAAAAACCTTACCCACATTTTATTCCTTTTCTCCCACAAAACTAAATTTTTTTAAATTTTAATAATTTTGTAGTGTAGGTAAAGACGCAGCTTGTGGTGGCGCCCCTTGCTTTGCTACCGCGCGCCCGGCATCTTCCGTAACACGGGCGCAGGGTCTTTGAGAGCGCCGGTGCCGCGAGCGACGCATCTTTGGAGGTGTCGCATTAGAGGGCGCTCGGCGCCCCCTTAGACCCGGCGCCCGTGTGCGTCGCACACCCTGCACTATAGGTAAAGCCGCCTCTGCACTCAAGCATTTATTTATTTCCTGTTTAGAGCAAATAGCAATAGTTTCATTTATCTTATAAAGGATTTTTGAATGATTTCAAGATGATTACAATGTGAAGTTGTATAAAAATTCCAGTCAGGGGAAGCGTATTCAAGAATAGAGCGAACTAACGAAACATATAGAGATTTTAAGGTGTACGGGTTCCAAAACTCGGTGGCGTTCCTTTTAATAAACCCAAGCATTTTAAAAGAATTCATTGAAATATATTCAACATGCGTAACACAACTAAGTTTATAATCGAAGTAAACTCGAAGGTCACGGATAACAGAGTAACTATTAATAGTAACATTATTAATCATATACGAATAATAAATAGGCGAAAAGTTTCCGTAAAATGAAAAACTTGACATTTTTCAAGATTTAATTCTAATCTATTATCGTAACATAAACCAACGATTTTTGTAATATTGTTACAGAATTTGCCTTCGCTTATACTTCACACTTGAAGTTGCGATCGGACAGATATAGGGATTAGCTTTCGATCCCTCCTTTGTGAGTGTCTATGGCAGAGAAGCCAAGCGCCATACTGAAGAGATCAGCTTGGCTTCTCGGATCGAAACACTCATCGATTCTTTTTGGCTCGTCTACTTCGGTGGACGAGTAATATTCTTAACAAAAACGTCCCTAAGGTCCGTCTGTCTGTCCGTTGGTCGCGGAATTTTGGCGAAGGCAGATAGTGTAATTTTGCCGGCCAGCCGCTCGGCAGGCAAAATTGTAACACTGGTGCCAGGTGTGGGGTAATATTCTTAACAAAAACGTCCCTAAGGTCCGTCTGTCTGTCCGTTGGTCGCGGAATTTTGGCGAAGGCAGATAGTGTTACAATTTTGCCTGCCGAGCGGCTGGCCGGCAAAATTACACTATCTGCCTTCGCCAAAATTCCGCGACCAACGGACAGACAGACGGACCTTAGGGACGTTTTTGTTAAGAATATTACTCGTCCACCGAAGTAGACGAGCCAAAAAAAATCGATGAGTGTTTCGATCCGAGAAGCCAAGCTGATCTCTTCAGTATGGCGCTTGGCTTCTCTGCCATAGACACTCACAAAGGAGGGATCGAAAGCTAATCCCTATATCTGCCCGATCGGAACTTCAAGTGTGAAGTATATTATTATTATTGTTGTTAGGGGGTGACCCTCATGGTGGGCACTGCGACCAGACGGTCTTTTGTGCCGAATCCCCTTTACAGTAAAAGACGATCTGCTACCCTAAGGAACGCCAGAAGGTCTTTTACAGAAGATGAACGAGCCTCAGCCGAGTCCAGGAACTCTTGACCGAAGATCCCTCTTCTTAACCGTGCTAAAGCCGGACAAGCACACAAAATGTGTGATGTAGTTTCGTCGTCTTCAAGACACAGACGACACTCCGTCTCATTTGACAGACCTATTTTATTTAGGTGGTATCTTAGCCCATGGTGGCCAGTTAGGTAACCTACCAACAATCTGAGATCCGCTTTACTCAAAACATTGATTTCAGTGTAGGTATAGGGTCTGACGAGCTCTTTAGCTTGCCGGATCCCAGGGAAGTTATCCCAGTGTATGCACTGTAGATTCCTGACCCATTCTTCTATCACAGCTTTGGAAGTGTGAAGTATAAGCGAAGGCAAATTCTGTAACAATATCCTGTTGAAATATAACAATATGAAACAATCAGATATGTCTTTAATAATATAATAACTCTTAGCGTCATCAGCATAAAGTAATGGTAAATAAAAACAAGAAGCGGGCCAAGATGACTACATTGAGGAACACCAGAGCGAACCTTAATTATTCTGGATTTATTAATGGCAATTTGGACACGTTGACAACGGTCTGTGAGATAGAACATAATTCTATAGAGAGGAATGAAAACAAATTGCAAACAATTTGGTTTTGAGCACCAAGAAATTTACTCGGTCAAACGCCTTGGTGAAATCCGTATAAATATTAGGTTGTAACATAATAATCTGATAATTTTTTCGGAAACGTTTTGGAAATTTTTTACTTCGAGAAAGTTCTGTGACTATGGGGAAGATCCAAAGAGGACTACTCGTCAACTTGAACAAGAACTCGGATGCTCCCATACTACTATCGCTCGACATTTGAAAGTGATGGGTAAAGTGTACAGGCACAGTCAATGGGTACCCCACGAATTGACGGATGGTCAACGGATGATGCGAGTGACGGTTTGTACGCAATTACTCACTTCACATCGTACTTTTGCTTGGCTTCGTAATTTGGTTACCGGGGATGAGAAGTGGATGCTTTATGTTAACCATAACAATAAGCGACAATAGTTTAGGGCGGGTCAAAGAGGGGTACCGACAGTTAAATGTAAAATTACTATACACAAGGTTATATTGAGTGTTTGGTGGAATGTGCACGGCATTATCTACTGGGAACTGTTACCACAAGGAACGACTATAAATAGTGAACGCTACTGTGATATGCTGGATAAGGTAGCCGTGAATCTTAAAGGAGAACAAGGCAATGCATACCTCCTCCACGACAATGCCTGCCCTCACACCGCTTCGATGACCTGTAAAAAAATTATGGAGTTAGGTTGGATTTCCTTAGCCCATCCTGCATACTCGCCGGATATGTCTCCTTCTGACTACCACTTGTTCCGATCGTTACAGGCTCACATTAAAGGGATATCTTTTGATGACTGAGATGCATTGGAACGGTGGTTGTCGGAATTTTTTAACTCTCGTGAGCCCAAATTTTACGAGAATGGAATAATGTCGCTTCCCCAACATTGGCAGGAGATCATTGATAATGATGGACTATATGTTCAGTAAAATGTTAAGCTAAATTGTACAAAAATATCAAAATAAAGTTTCTTAAAAAATTATCAGATTATTATGTTACAACCTAATAGTATAAACTTGATACCCATATTCCATAGCATTGACAACAAAATATTTGAAAAGTACCAAATTAGATATAATCAATCTACCACTAACAAGCTGGAAAGGGCTAATATTCTCCTTAAGATGAAAATAAATTTTATCTTTTATAATGCTTTCAAAGAACTTTGGAATGGGGAGTAAAATAATGTGGAAGAGGCAGCGCTTTCTTAAAATGAAAAATAGTCCAAGATCCGATCTTGGATGCCTCAAAAACGTTTGATGTAAAGTTTCGGGGTCTGCCACACTCAAAAAGTTCTTAATTGTACTAGAACTATCGTTTGTATTGCAGAAGAAATCCAAAAAGTAATTTTCTGCTACCTCTACTTCAACTCTTTCGTTGGCGGGTTCAATTGTCAATGCTTCTTCAGCTGCGTAATTGCATGACCTTGAGCTTCTGAATTTAAACAAGGCAGCCACTTCAGTTTAAACGCAGGGTGCATAGCTGCTGCCACAGCACTGATACGTCCTTCTTCTTTAACTTCTAAAATCTTTGCAAATCTAGAGTTAATGCCTTGCAATAATGGGGAAACTAATTTCTTGCACCAGTGCAGCTTACTTTATTCTAAATTTAGTAATTTATTTTTTATAGATATAAGCGTTGGAAGCAAATATCCATAAAAACACTTTTTCTCGCCTTGTAGGACATCCAGACCTTCCGCTATTGGTTGGCTGCAGCGGAGGTATTCCTCCAGAAATCTAAAAAAGGTGATTGATCAGTGGATTCAAATTTTAATAGAAGTACTGAGTCGGAGTATGATAATTACCTAAAATCTGTTTCTCTTAAGAGATCTGGTATGTGAAGCTCTTCTGCACCTTCCAACAGCTTCTATTTCAGGCTGACAATTTGCTTTAGAGCGTCATACATTGAATTCCACCTTTTGACCTCCGGTCTCTTTAAAGATACTCCAAGCAGTGTATACAAATTTTCAGCTTTTTTTGGTGAAACCAACAGCCTCCACAAACTGTTGCATTTGTTGATCATTGTGTTATACCTTGCTTCGAGATCTTTGGAAGATTTAATTCCAGCGATGGAATCAGTTGTGGCCACAAGATTCAATGTGTGACTGGCACATCGCAAATGTTGCGGAAGTGTCAATCTTGGGGTGCCTGTTATATTGTCTTCATCTGACAATGTTTCAACAATATTTCCGTCTTCCAAATTGCCATTGTCTTCTATGTTAATATCAGTGTCATCTATTAGATAAAGTGTGATAAGTTCAACTAATTTATAAAAAGGGGAATTGGAATTTTTTCTTACAGGAAATTAGAAAAAATAACGTAATATTTATTTAATGTATTCAACGAATAAAATTATCATCAATAACAATATTACGTACGTTTTAAATAAAGAGGTGTGTTTACTTTTATCGATAAATGGAATAATTAATGTTTTTATTTCCATGATAGCAATAAACGTATCTTGCATTTAACAGCTGCATATCGTTGTTTAGATTTCAGCTTTAGCTCTATTTTACATTTTACAAAAAGCGCATAAAATTGTCATGATTTTCTCCAAAATTCAAATCTTGAAAACTGATGTATTGGATTAATTTTTTCTGGACATTAATCAATGCAATTTGGTGTTCTTTGAAAGAAATTAAAAGGTTTGTGCAAAACTTGATATGAAATCTGATGCGGGTCAGATTAAAAATTGGTATTTATCGATCATTGACGGCTGAGCATGAAAGTTTTAACAAAAAAATTGTGTAGGACTTTGTAGCCGGTTGTATATTGTTTTATTTTGAAATTTTAAAAGAACGAAAGATGAATGCTTTTGATGATAATTTGCAAAAGCTGGGTTTTTATTTGAATGTAGTTTTTTAAACGTTGAGAAGTAAAGAAGTTACAATTCAGTTGCGCGAAAATGTTATTTTTTTTTTATCTGATATTTACCATAAAAAAGGAATCGCCAAACATGATTCCAAACTCCCGAAACGCTTTTATAAAATTGGAGCCGTTGTCCGTGATAGTCGCAATAACTTTATTATCATCGATTCCAAATGATGAATGAATTGCTTCTATCATCTGTCCTATCCTGTCATAAGTATGTTCCCCGAACATTCTTCGACAGGCTATAGCGTACGATTTACGCTCAAGCGTTCGGTCATCAATCTGAAAAACCCAAATTTTAGCTTAACTTATATAATAAAAGGATTACTTACTCAGTGAACCGTCATGCCCATGAAACGACGTGACAAAGAAGACCATACATCTGCTGTAGTGCAAATATAAACAATTTTTTTTTAAATCATCCTTTATTGATGAAATGGTCTCCTCATAAATTTCTTGTATTTTACGACCGACAGACCTTGCCGAAAGGTGTTTAAGTGGCCGGCCGTATCTTCTGATATTCATATCTATTAATAATAAAAATATGTGAAATTTTAAAAACCAATTACTACCCTATTAGACAATTATAAGATATACTTACCATCAAATATTTTTCGAAAAGCTGGAGCTTCCACAAGGTTTATGGGCACTAAAGTCTCCAGAATACAATTCATTACGTTTTTTTTCAAACTGCCATTGTGAAAACTTGCAATAACTTTTATGACATGATGTTTTGTCATCAATTTTTACTTTTTTATTTTTATTGCGGCATACTCTTCGTAACCTTCCAGCTTTCTTTTGTGTACTTTCTATAGCTAATAATTTAAAAAAATAAATAACTACTCGTTTTTACTAATAATCATGCCAGAAGCTCTGTTTTGTTTCTAATATAAATAAATGTAATTGAAACATGAAATAAAATTTAATATGTAAATATCCCCTTATTTTGCATCAGTGTGTGAAAAGTTTTGGAAAATAATAATATCAATTTAGCTACGTATTCATTTTAATAAGATGTACTAGACGGTTACAGCACAAAAACCAAAAGTTGAAGTAACTTTTGAAAACTTCGTAAGGTACAGAATTTATGGCAAGACTATTATGCAACACATGGACTGTGACATTAATTTTTTAATAAAACTCCATTATTTACCCTGATATGCGAAACAAGTTTCGAAGATGTTTTTAATTGTCCACAAATAACGTGTTCCTTATTTTCTTCTTTGCAAAGCTGGCAAAAAGCTTTAATGTTGCCACTAAGTCCTGAGTTTTTGAAATCCGGGCTGAAATAAGTTCCATCGAGGAATGGACGCCGATTACATTCTTCTAACAACTCTCTCCTTAGTTCTTTATCATCCATTAATCCGCTCGACGATGAAGCTTCCGTACTGAAGCTATTGGATTGTTCTATATCTAATATTAACGGTCCCTTATCGAAGGTATGGATCTCTTCGGTTTCCGAACCTCGCACCGACATTGTTTTGCTGTGTTTTGATAATATTTGATAGAAATTTATTCAAATTCGTCTATTATAATAAATGTATTGTATGTCTACACGTATACATTATATGTAGGTGTAGATATTAAAAAATAATCAAATTAATATAAACGGATTAATATATTTGAGGAATAAGTTTAAAACATGAATTAATTTATGTTGGAAAATTTTACTGAAGGTGTCCCGACATATCACCGCCGATTTTAATGGGACTGAAATGTTATTCTCCTTCAAGAGATAGTTTTTTTTTTGCGGATTAGAATTTGTTGGGGGTATATATGGTATATATATGGCAGTTTGCACCTTAAATATATATATATTTGTTTCAAAATGCAAGATCACGTATTTACTAAATTATTCTGTTCTTTAATTGCAATTGGTCTGCTTAACACATTAACCCATTAATGCGCAAAACGAGGATTTTGTGCGCGCAAGTTCAATTGTACGATTCGAATAGCAAATTGGGGCGAATTTCCTCCAAATTCGTATAGAAGGGGTTTTGGGGGGTGCTCTTTCAGAATCTGGCATTTGTTTTGCATAAAAACTTCAAAAACCCTATTATTTTTTGGGTTTGTTTCAAAAAAGTGCCGATTTTTTTTGGTCATTTTTCGTCTCAAAGTCGATTATCTTGTCGTTGCTGCTATTGAATGATCATATAACTACCAGAAATCGCGGTCCGAATGTCTACACTTGCCCAAACCACGGTTTTGAATTTTTTTTTTGCTTTTTTTTTTTGCAAAATGGCCATTTTGTACAGCAATGTAATAAAAAACTTCGCGATTTTTTTACACGAAAACGATCAACTTTACAAAAAAACTTTATATGACAAAAAGACAATAATTAGCAAAAAAAAACATGTAAATTTTTTCAGAATTTTTTGGACTATTTTTGGTTTTTGGATTTGGCCAATTTTTGAAAAATCCAAAAATGTCCCGAAAAATTCTGAAAACGTTACACGTTTTCCTTGGCGAATTATAAGCACTTTTTGTCATATAAAATTTATTCGTATAATTGATCCTTTTTGAGTAAAAATATCACCAAGTTTTTTTATAATGAAATTTGGTGATAATTTTACTCAAAAAGGACGAATTATACGAATAAATTTTATATGACTTAAAGTGCTTACAATTAGCCAAAGAATACGTGTGAATTTTTTCAGAATTTTTAAGGACATTTTTGGATTTTTCAAAAATTGGCCAAATCCAAAAAACCAAAAATAGTCCAAAAAATTCTGAAAAAATTTACATGTTTTCCTTGGCCAATAAGCACTTTTTGTCGTATAAATTTTTTTTGTAAAGTTGATGCTTTTCGTGTAAAAAAATCGCGACGTTTTTTATTACATTGCTGTACAAAATAGCCATTTTGCAAAAACTAAAGCGAAAAAAAAAATTCAAAACCATGGTTTGAGAAAGTATATACATTCAGACCGCGATTTCTGGTAGTTATATGATCATACAATAGCATCAACGACAAGATAATCGACTTTGATACGAAAAATGACCAAAAAAAATCAGCACTTTTTTGAAAAAACCCAAAAAATAATAGGGTTTTTTAAGTTTTTATGCAAAACAAATGCAAAATTCGCCCCAATTTGCTATTCGAATCGTACAATTGAACTTGCGCGCACAAAATCCTCGTTTTGCGCATTAATGGGTTAAAATTTCAATTTAAGCGTTTCTATAATTATTATAAAACACCGCACGAAAATTCAACTTCACTGTACTAATTGTTTATTCGTAAAACACTTCTTCACTATAATACACTACTTACTTCTCCGCAAGATGCTATCTGAAACAACGTACATTTCAAGCCAACAGGATATATTTGTTAGGTCGTTCAGACTAAAAAAACAGCTTCACTATTTCACCGATTTCATTCAGTCTTCTACAAGAAACTCAAACATTGTCAAATATTGAACCTTGAATTTTGTTGTTGGAAACTGTTGGTCAAAATAAGCTTTAAATGAACAAATAAGTTAACAGTTATTTGTTTATTATTTTTGTTTAAATTCAAGAACAATTCAGTAGCGTCATCCATCATCAGGATTTACGTAAGTAAAATAGGGAAAATTAAACAATTTCGTTCATATTTGCTTAATTTTGACAATAGCATTATAATATTAATAATCTCCAAATTTGATAGCAATACAAATTTTGAGTTGTTTGAAATCAGCGTTGCTATACACGTTTCTTCGTATCAAGTTCCAGATTAAAATAGGCATTCTCATTTATTATTAATGAATTGTTTATTACAGTAATAAATATCATATGGTTTTAAAGTTCAGAGTACGATAGAAGCTCGTAGGAAGCAAGTCCACAACATTTGTTAGCGAAGTAATTAATTTTGATTAATTAATATAAATAAACTAAAGCAGCTAGTTCTTTTTGAGAACGGCGTTGGAGAAAAAAAATTAATTCAATAATTTATTGCAGGTATGATGTGTTACAATCCTGTAAAAATTTAGTTTTAACATCTTTAATATTTTCCAGAGTTTAATCTAAATAACATGGACGTATTTTGTATTTATCAGCAGATTGATCAATTAAGGAAAGAATACGAAGAATTCACACCATTCAGTATAACCTTCAGAAAATTGCCTTTCTATTTAAATAAAATTGAGAGGGATTGCAGCAAGACAGACAATTTTTTGAAATATATGATTATATATATAAAGCAGAATGTTGTTGTTATGGGGGGTTTACAAAAATTCCTAACCTATTTTGAAGAAATTGAAAGCATAATATCACTCTTCGAATGGTCAAAAGAATGCTTCAAACGTGCCGAGGAAGATTATGAGACAGATCGAGAGGATGACTTCATAAGTTGATAGAGATGTAATTCATTTCCAAATTAATTTTATTTTATTCTAGTTTGAAGTTTATTATGTTTTCAAAATGATTACATTGTTATATTGAATAAAAATGTAACAGATAAAGTTGAATTCTCTCTTAAACCTCCTTTAGAAATTTTAACGATGCTTTAGTATTATAGGCTTGTAAAAGGGTGTGTAAGTTCTTCTTTGTCCCTGTTTTTGTAGAGTAAAAAGACTTATTGCGAAAAAACTGAGTTTTAAGCGAACTATTATCAGAATAAATATCTGCCATGAAGGAATATTTAGAATGTCATACGTCATGTCATATATCATGTCATGTGTTATGTCACGTCATATGTCGTGTCATGTCATATGTGTGTCAAACAGGAATTGAAAATAATTATTTTGAATTTTTCAAACCAAAAAATCATGTAGACAAATTTGTGGGAAAATATGATTCTTATGGCCTGAGCTTTAAAAATTGTATATGCTTTTTAAATCTGTGATCTTTTTAACAAAAACCAAAAAAAAAAATTCGCATTTTTATTTTTAAAATCAGAAATAAAAATCAGAATGATTTTTATTTTTAAAAGTAAAGATAAAAATCAAAATATGATTTTTACTTTTAAAAACAAAAATATAAATCAGAAAATGATTTTTATTATAAAAATAAAAAATAAAAATCAGAATATCATTTTCATTTTTAAAATCGAAAATAAAAATCAGAGCTTGATTTTTATTATAAAAATCAAAAATAAAAATTGGAGTATTATTAAAATCTAAAATAAAACTCAAGAAGTGATCATTTCCTGATTTTCATTTTCGATTTTAGAAATAAAAATCACTTTCCGATTTTTATTCTTCCTTTTAAAAATAAAAACCATTTTTTGATTGTTATTTCTGATTTTTAAAATAAAACTTGTTTTCTGATTCACATGTCACATGGTGCATTTCACCTGAAGCGGACAACGAAAAAAATGTCATAATAAGTAAATCGTGTTTTGAGAATATTAAGAATTTAAGAAAATTACTTGTTTTTCTTAGAATTAATTAAAATTTGAAACTGGATTTTTTTTTTTGTATAGTAAAAACCGGAAATTAACATTAAAAATCTGATTTTTTCCAACTTCGCATTTTTTTTTTTTTTAAATTATCAGTTTTACCAGAAAATGTAGCTTGTAGTATAGAAATATTATGTAAAAAAATTTAATCAATCAATTAAATTTTGTTCGGAAGGTTTCGGTCGGAAAGTTTAATATAACACTGAGGTAATAAAAAATTGGTATAATTTATTTTGTAATTTTAACTACTTTACAGCTCGTGGTATAACTTGTCCGATTTACAATTATGCCCTCAGACGTTGGTTTAAATTCACAAAACAAAAATGATATATAGTACAGATGGGGTCTTATAAATATACATATATTTTTATAAAGAAAATTTTAGCACTGAAGCTGAAAATCATTTCCACGCGACCTCACATGGAAAGGGGTCATGCATGGGTTTGTCTTGGCGAGAATCTCTAAATACTGGAAGCCCGTGCCAGCCTTCAATTGCCTGCAAACAGAGCGATAACTACGATGTACGATTACATGATTGGGTGAAAACGGCTTTAACGGAAACTGCAATTTATTATTGGTCCAAAGAATAAATATATCAACAAAGACTTTCTTGCAACCGCGATTTGAGAACCATTTCAGGAATTAAAAGTTCCACGCCTTTATACCAACGTCTGAGGGCATACTTGTAAAACGAACAAGTTATACCACGAGCTGCAAAGTAGTTAAAATGACAAAATAAATTATACCAATTTTTTATTTCCTTATTGTTATATTTAACCATCTGACCAAAACCTTCCTAACAAAATTTAATTGATTGATTAATAAATTAATAATGATGATAATTATAATAAATTTAAGCAAACAAATTTATTAAATGTTGTTTTTAGTTATGCTTATTTAACCATATTATACTACGCTACTTAACTAATGTAAGTAGCGAGTAAGCCAGCCACACTAAGGAACCGCTCAGTACAGCGTGCCATGGGCTCCTTTGTACTTTATTTCATATGTTCTAAACGAATCGAGATACCATTCTAAAATGTTTTACATCATATTTCTACACTACAAGCTATATTTTTCGGTAAAAATAAAAATTTTAAAAAAATGCGAAGTTGGAAAAAATCAGATTCTTAATGTTAACTTCCAGTTTACAAAAAAAAATCCAATTTCAATTTTTAACTAATTTCTAAGAAAAACAAGTAATATTCTCAAATAAACACGATTTACTTATTATCCAATCCATTTGATTCACTGTATTAATAACTTTACGAAATTAATATAAAATTCGAATTGTAGGAGGACCCTAAACTCAACCAACCGTCACCCACATAACGTAAATGCAAAGATAATAACCAAAATTTAATAATACCATCAGTAAACCCCGCGAATATAGAGAAAATAAAAATAAAACCACTTAGCTGGTTATTCCGCTGCTCCTCCGGCCGATGACTCCAGATTAGCCGCCTTGACTCTTTTTCCTCCTCCTTTCCTCCAAAACTTTAACCTTAAGTTAAGATCAGTTCCTTTGTTTCTTTTGTTTTTCTTTCTTCCTTTTCCCGACCGAACACAAACTTGCCCGCCAAGAGCCACTCGAACTCACAACAAAATACCGGCAAATAAGAATATACTTATCGGAAGCCACAACAAAATTTACAACGCACGTGGAGTAGCTCGAGATCTCGAGCGACCTCCTCTCACCAAGAACTTCCAGCCGGAACTGAGCTTTTCGTGGGTGGACATCCTGACATTGCGGCAATTGGTCTAAACGTAGTTCAGTCAAATGCACTATTGCACTATAGGGAAAGGTCATTAACTGAGCGATCTTAACTATCTTTTATTTTTATGGTAAATATTTCATTTTTGTCCAAACTTCAGATTTTCTAACTATTATTCATTATTATTTTATATTCATTTTTGTTTTTCTACTCGGCGTAGGGGAGCAGCTCGATATAGAAATCAATATCGATCTGGTGATTATTTCTAGTTTCCGTGTGGCAAGATGGCTACGACTACATGACGACTTTTCTTAAACTAATACGTGTTTTAGACTATATAAGCTACGAAAGAACTTACAGTTCGACTCTATGATAGTAAAACTCTAATTCAAGTATGTAACTTAGAATTAACAGAAATCTCTGGTGGTATAATGCATTTTCTAATTAAAATCTTCAACGCAACTTTTCAAATAATTTTCTCATGCACTATTCCAATGCTACTAGACGAATTAATTATTTAAATATTTAGCCGAAGTTCTCCTTAAGACTTTTTTACTCTTAGCCTTCACCACTAATATTTATGTTTACTTATGTCTAAATATTAAAGTTTACGCCCCAATATTCAATATGCTTATCTAAAATCCAGGTCCGTGTGTGTTGTTGCATGTTTGCAGGCGTAAAGGAATATACATTAAATTAATTATCAACCTCGACTGAGTGTAGGCGTAGTGAAGATGAGTAAGGAGAGATTAAACGATTTCCGCTTCCGCGTTTAACAAAATGTTCGCAGGTTTTGTTTAGAGACTTTCAAAATTCTCATTTAATTTTTTATTTATATAATGTCAGATTTGGCATTCATCTGCATGAAATAAGTAATAAGAACGCAAAGGTACATAAAATTATAAGTTATTTGTTCGAATGAATGTGCCGCAGCAGAAAATTGCAATGCAATGTGCCTTAGCTCATCTCACCAGCCAGTCTGCAGTTTTTCCTTCATTGCGCTTCGCTGTTCCTTGCCTGAAAAGTTCATTTTCATTGATAAATTGCTCGACGTTTTAAAAGCCAGACAAAGCGTCAGCACGTGTAATGTACATTTACACTCTGCGTTGAATTTAATTTCGATAATTGCTACAATGAAACATGCCAACAGCTCCTGGAGTCATAAATTCGAAAGATTCCCAATCCAGTTTTTCAGGAAGAGCCCAGCCCAGCTTTTACATGTTTTCCGGCTCGAGAGACCAGTGCCGAGTGTATGGTTGACGTATTGTGCTATTGGCCCAGTAGAGTATTTCCCCCAGGCAGCAGCCCCACCAACCTTTGGGCAAGAAATACAAATTTTTTAACTTTTCACAGGAAAATAAAACCTTCAACTGCTGTCGTCTCGATTATCCACATAGATGTGAAGCTGGAGATGATAATCGCAGGATGGAGCATTTATATGTATATCGGCCTGTGGAGATATAGCATTCTCAAGCAAACATAACCAGTGTAGCGACTGCTTTGCTTTGGTCCAAGTACCGGGCTCGGGATGGCTGGCTATCTGGATGGATGAAGCTATATCGATTTTGCGGACAGTCTTCCTTCGGCGACCGCATTCAGAATATGTTGATATTCACATAATTTCAGGATGGCAGGCAATGCCATTTGTCATTGTTGGAGTTCACTTTGCAAATGAAGTTTTTAATCTGTCCTACGATCATGCTCATGTTGACTGTGGACTATACGTTTTTGTCGAGCCTTGGATTTTTCACCAAATCGCAGCCGCCTGTTTAATTGGAATTTATGAACCATTCGAGCAGGAATGGGATTAAGCAGATAGGAAGTTGAAATCAGTTTAAAGCGGAATAAATTGTTTGTGCTTCTCACTTAGGTTTGACAAAATTAATGACTGAAGACTTCAGTCCTCTTTCAGGTGATAAATGATCTAGCAAAAATATTCATGCGGAAAATTCTTATGAGCATATATTCTAGCCTTGCTGTTTGAAATGCGAGCAGGAAAATATTGATCGTCACTGCCTTCTCGAAAAGTATACTTAATTAAATACTCAACTTTATTTGAAATCGATAAACTTCGTCTTGCATCGGCTATTCTGTTCGTTATGACATTTCTGATTGCAGCCGTCTGGCGATTCTAAAGTATGCGCCAACTATTGAGAGTTGCTGGTATTTCCAGATCTTCACTAGAAAATTGAAATAATGAAATTATAAAATAATAAAAAAAAGTAAGTAAGTAAAAAAGAAAATCCTGAGGGAATACTAAATTTAACAAAAACTAGTACACACAAATTCAAATAATTAATTATTCTTATAAATTATCCATACATATTGCATAACAAAGGAAAAAGGAGTACTGTCTGTAATTTCTAAATTGCTAAAACATATTTTTATTAATGTTTTATTTTAAAGGAAATTCAAAAAAATTATTAAAAGTAAGTTTTAAGAAGTAAACGTTTTTTTTTATAGAAAAACCTAACCACTTTCGAAACCGCTAAGCTCTCGGAAATAATGATATTCCATATATGTACTTAATCAAGAGGGCGAAGCACTAACGTATTTTGCTGCGAACAGGATGCATTTCAGAATGTTTTTCAGCGATGTATCGTAAACAGCAAATAACGAATTATGACGCAGTACAATTTAAATCTCTCAGTACTCCCTTATCTTACGATAGCTATAGCGGGTTTACAATTTCCGGTAAAATCGGTTAAGTCCCATTTTTTCAAAAAAAACTTCGTACGGCAGCAGTTTTTATTCAAAAATTCTGAAAATTTCTACAGAGCTTTATTTTTATGTTACAAATAACCATGCATTGCAGACTTTTTTTACCTCTAAAATTGGGGGCCAATTTTTCAAATTACTTTTAGGTTAGGAACCCTATTTTTGGCCAAGTTTTAAACCATTGTTTTTTTTATATTTTTTTTCCGTTCTTTCGAATGGAGCAATCAGAATATGGAATTTCAGGGTGCGTCATTCCGAAAAATCAAAAAACCGCATTTTTTGCCATTTTTGCCATTTATTTAAGGCATAACCGCAAAATTCAAGAGCGCAATACTTACCCATACAACCGAAAATATTCTAGGACTCATTTTCAGTTGAAAGCATGTAAACTTTATGTGTAAATAAAATGTAATTCGGTGACGTTTATGTGTTAATATACTTAACAAAAATTTGTAAAAATTTTTTAGATGCGAATCCAGAGTACGGGAGATGTTGCAGTTAACATCTCTTTTTTGCCGTAATCCTCCTTAACGTACCTCTAAAGCTTAAAATTTATTACCAATTGATCTGAAATTTTGACTTTGACTTCATAATAACATTACCTAGTGAAAAGCGTTGGATTTTGTCGAAATATTGATTAAAAAAATGACGTTAGTTTGAAGGTAAATTCTTTCCATTTTTATACAAAAATATGTAATAAATCGTTATTATAATTGGTGATTTTAATCAATCAAAATTGTTAAGACATTTTTTAAGTACTTTAAGACTTATATTAACATGTTCATAAAACCGAGTTACATTAAATTAAAGAGTTATCATAAAATAGAAACTCCAAAAATGATCCTTGATTACGTGCACACATATATATATGCCTATATAAACTCAAATTACTGTAGGTTTATAAAATTGCTTTGTTTGCACCGATTCCAAATAAAATTAGATTAGGTATTGTAAATATTTAAGTATCAATAATTTTGTATATTGCATTTGAATGCTTTTTTCTATAAAGTAATAAAAAATATTATTTTTAACTTTTTAGTTTAAGTTTGTTCCTACAGGCAAAATTTTGAAGTCGGTTTTTATTTTTTGTATTTGGTGTGTGAATATGACTCGCCCTTTTATGTTAAAATAAAACACATTTGCTTTTTTAAAAAATTAAAAAATTTATTCACAGAATGCTTGTCTATCTTTCAGATAATTTACGTATTCCTTGCATGAAGAAATCCTGGTCTTTTGAGCTGATCCAATTAGCAATCCAAATTTTGATACTTTCGTATGAAATGAATCGTTCTCCCGTGAGATCTGACTGCATTGTTCTGAACAAATGATAATCCGAAGGAGCTATGTCTGGCGAATATGGCGGGTGGAGTAGCACTTCCTAGTCCTGTCCATCTAAATATCTTTTCACGACTTGTGCGGTATGCGGTTTGGCGTTATCCTGTTGAAGAATTAATTTACTATGCCTATTCACCCATTCTGGTTGTTTTTCTTCTTTGGTTCACTTCAAACGTATTAGTTGTCGTCGGTAAACTTCTACATTAATTGACAGGGTTCGAGCAACTCATAATAAACAACACCTCTCTGATCCCACCAAATGCAGAGCATCTCAGTGAATATTTCTCTTTGGCTGTGATGGGCCGGGTTCACCTGGCTTCACACAAGCTTTTTTACGTTCAAGATTCCCATAATATATCTATATTTCATCTTCTCTGATTATTCGATGCAAAAATCCTTTTCTTTGCTGCTATTGAAGTAGCATTTCACAACCTGTTTTTCGACGTTCGATGTCTCTTTCTTTCAATTTATATGGAACCAATTAATCAACTTTTTGAACCATTCCCATTACTTTTAAACGCTTTGCAACAGTTGATCGCTCAACATATAATGCTGCAGCCAATTTTGATTGAGTTTGGCAAGAATCAATGAAGCCTTTCTACATATATGTGTCGTTAGGTGACTGTACCGATGACTGTGTCATGAATGAAGTTATATTTACATATTCGCGCTTATATGCATGAGCGACTGTGTATCTATTGTACAGGGTGGGCTTAAAACTAGTTAACACTTACATACTAAATAAATAAGGAGCTATATAGCCTAAGACACTTGTAGTGGAATTTGCAATTTCTTGAATTGATGTCGGTATTGCCAGAGTGAAAAGTAAGTCAAAAGCATGCAATATTTCGTCTTTGATTCAGCTTTTTCTTTTCAAATGTTTATTTATGTATTTAATTAGCCTAACTGATTAGAGTTGCTTTCTTTTATATAGAATTGTGGTATATTTTGAAGCGGAGCGCAGTAAAGCTCAGTGTAGGAATCTGGGTGTAGGAAGTTAAATGGTGAAAGGTAGTAGTTGCCTCTGATTGACGATGACATGTTGCGGTCGTGAATCTCCCTTAGGGATCTATTAGGATGGTGCCTTATTTTTTCTAGTTCGATTCTCATTAATCTGGTCAGGAAGCAGTCCAGTGGCTCTATGTCAGCAGTAGTGTAGACTTCATTGTTTCAGAAATATTTGTTAGACTGTGTTCTAAATCCTTTGTTGGTACATATCCTTAGAATCTTCCTCTCAAAGATAGGCAGCTGTTTCATTGTTGTCGGGTATATGGAAGCCCAACAAGAATAGGGATATGACAATACCGGACGAATGGGTTGTTTGTAGATGAGAAAGTTTTATTTTACTGATAAATTGTTATTAAATCTTAGAAAGATGAAGTTGCTTATTTAGCTTTAGTTGCCTTCAGAAGTGCTTGATTAGCTTGGTAGTTCGATTTTAGTAGATGATGCAAGTGAATTCCTAGGTATTTGATAGAGGTACTTGGATTAATTGTGGGTTTAAGTGAAGTTTACGACTTTCACTGGGTACACCTCTATTGCCTTTGGTACAGGCGTTGCGGAAGCAGATTACTTGGGTTTTGTTCTCATTGATTTTAAGTCCCCAAATGCTGTAAAAGTTCTTAGTTATATGTGCTTAACTACGTTAGCCATTGTCAAGATAGGTCTATCATTAGTTGAGTAGATGATGGTATCATCCGCGAAAAGAATGGCTTTTGAGTATTTGTCTGGGTGTAGCCTTAGACTATGTTGAAAGTCCGAAAGATATATGTTGTATAGTTTTGGGCCGAGTACTGATCCTTGTGGAATCTCTTTCTGGATTTCTTTCTATTGGGATGTAGTTGGAGCGGTTATTATTAAGCGATATGTAGATGTGTCGGTTGGTCAAAAAGGAAGCGTTAATGCGTGGGATATATTTAGGGTATTTGAGACTGTTGATTCTGTAGATCAGACCTTCAGTCCATACTGAGTCAAAAGCCTTTTCTAAGTCCAAGGAGCATGTTACTGTGCATTTCTTTTGCCTCAGTTCTGAGATAATTGAATCCTGGAGTTTACCCAACGCGTGGGTCGTAGAGTGGTTTTTTTAAATCCAAATTGAAGGTCTGGGATGATATTGTTTACGTCAGTATGTAGATCCAGTCTTGCACCAATGAACCTCTCGAGCATTTTGCCTAAATTGGAGAGTAAGATGGTGTGTCTGAAATTAGTAATTTCATAGTTGTTGGGACTTTTTTGTACAGGTATTAGAATACCTTTCTTCCATTCAATCGGAAAGTAGCCTAAGTTTATACAGTTGTTAAAAATAATGACGAGTCCTTGAATAATTCTCATAAGAGATTTCCTTATTAGGTTAGGTTAGGTTACTGTGGCTGCCAGCAGGCGCACTTAGGCCAACGTAATGGCCCACTGTGTTACCACATGGGACGATCCTATTTACACTAACCGTCGAACCAATTTGAAGCTCTGATGAACCGTTCAATGCCCCTGATGTTCTTCGAACTCAGGTCTGACAGGTCACCAAAGAAGTAGGCGCCCAGATACCGGTTTCTCCACAGTGCAAGTGCTGGGCAGTGACAGAGGAGGTGGCTTATACTCTATTCCTCCTCCTCGTTATGACAACTTCTACAGAAGTCATTGAATGATACGCCTAGCCTGCTGGCATGTCTGCCCACGAGGCAGTGCCCTGTTATTACCGCTACGACGTTGCTGATGGCCTCTCTCGTAAGTGAAATCAAGTTCATTGACCTGTTTCTGCAGAATTTTGGCCAGATATGACTGGTGGATGCGCAAGTGCTTTCTCGCATCCACCTATTTTCAGCAATCCTCGCGTACGTGCGCGAGATTTCCATTTTTCTATATGCGAGCGGTGCCCCTATGTCCCGGATAATATCTTCATCCGGCAGAGATGTACCGTCTAGCTAGCTCATCCGCTCTGTCGTTTCCCGGGACGTCATTGTGTCCCGGTACCCATACTAAGTTAATTTTGACGCCCTCTGCTACCTGATTTAGGAGAGAGCGTCAGTCCGCTATGACCCTAGAGTTTGTAAAAACGCCCATGAGGGACTTGATTGCGGCTTGGCTGTCAGTGAAGATCATGAAGTCACGAAGAGCCAGTGAACAATGCGTGGTTCGAGGCCCCATTTTTTGCCAATCGCATTCCTGCAGGAGTACAAAGCCGTCGTGGCCTTTCGTACCCTTTCTGCAAAGTTGGCCCCCCAGTTTAGCTTCCTATCTATAATGATCCCAAGGTACTTAACCTGGTCTGAGAGTCTTAGCTTCACTCCATTGAGGAGCGGTAAATCGAAGGAGCGAATCTTATATTTCCTGGTGAAAAGCATCAACTCCGTCTTATTTGGGTTCACGTCCACGCCACATTTTGAGAGCTCCGATTGTGGGGTGGTGCCGAGCTTATTAACGAGCCTGAAGGCCGCTCGTTTTTTCCCGGTGAGCCACCGCGGACGGCCTAGCGCGCCGCTTGGGGTTGGATGGGGTGGACTGGGAAGTCCCGAGAGGCGCTTTGGCATTACTGGGTCCCGGCTTAGGTGCCGAAGACGCGTTGCCATGCGCATTAGTTGCGGGCGTCGGACGAACAGCAGTGCCACATCCTGGCTTAAAGTCGGACTCACAGGGGAAGCACCAGACCCCGTCTTGGGGCTAGTGCTGGCCAGCGGAGTGTTGAGGCGGGTGTTGCCCGCCGAAGAAGGGTTAGTTGTGGCACCCTTTCCGGGTGTCTTGGCTGTAATAGCCGCGCGTGGCTCGTTTCCAGCAGACGCGAGAGGTTTTTTCGGTGCGGTCTCGGTTTTATCCGAAGCAGAGGTTTTATGTTTCATTACATCTGGTTCTTACGACCACTTTCGCGACAAGGCACTACTCGTGGTCTCGGTTGAGTAAAAGGTGAAGAGAAGTCACCCATGCAGCGCCCCTTACATGGGAAGTCCAGACTACGACCTGAGGTGGACAGGTATCAGGAAGGCTCCGTACGAATACAGCCCGATGTAACCTCCTGGCTGCAAACGACCCAATGGGCACGGATCGCGTTACACCCTGGGTTAGGGGGGTACTTTTTATAAGAGAGTCTCCTTCTCTCCGCCCGACCACAATTAGTCAGTACTCCCAGCAGAGACATGACCTGACTGAGAGCCTGCTTCCAACCGCCCCCACGTGGAGGATATGGTCGCACTTCCGTAGTGCACACAGTTACGGCACATGTACACAGATACGGCACGTAATCACTGCTACATGTTGTTGCTATTGTGTTGACATCTTTTCGTTCTAATATTCTGTTCAAGTTAGTTTTAAGTCAATCTTCAAGCAACGCAGACGTGTTAACTCGGAGATAGTTCTACAAATAGTTGTAGTGATTATTCTAATATAATTTTTGTAGAAAATGGACAGAAAAACTTCAAAATACAGTGTGAGACGTCCAAGTACAGTACCGAAAAAAAAATTCAAAGGTAATCAACATACTTTGGAAGAAGAAACTAGTTTTACCAGTGCATCTGCAGCAAAATTAAAAAGATCGGGAGATGAAGAAGTTATAAGAGAAAATAATTACGGTTATTGCGTTTTAGAATTTTTTTCTGTTTTTTCGTCACTCTCGTTATTAATTCTGTGTGCGACATGTAAACAAAGTATTAAATTTTCTCGTACGGTTGCTCGTGGGTTGGGGTTTAAAAGTGCGGTACAATGTGGTTGTGAAGAAGTACGATATATTCCATAATCTCCTTTTATTAATAAAGCATTTGAAGTGAATCGCAGACTTGTCGCAGTGATGAGGCTGTTAGGAGTTGGAAGAGAAGGTATAAATATTTTCTGCAGCATGATGGACATATGTCAAGGTTTAACCATTGGTACATACTACAGTTGTCTTGACAATTTATATTCGGCCTCTTCAGCTGTTTATGATCTAATTATTTCAAAAGCTGTGGTAGGAGAAAAGGAAATAATACTGGAGTCGGATCCCAACGCTAATCCCTCACATTTGGCAGTTTCTGGAGACGGTACATGGAAAAAAAGAGGCTTCGCTTTTTGGGGTTACTACGCTTGTTGGTAAATACAGTAAAAAATTTGTTGATACTGTAGTAAAATCTAGCTTTTGCCATGGTTGCAACCTCTGGAAACATAAAAAACAAGCTGGCATTCAAGCTTATGAAGATTGGTATGAAGAGCATGAAGATTCCTGTACAATTAATTACAAGGGTAGTGCCGGAAAAATGGAGGTTGACGCAGTTGTTGAAATGTTCGGAAGATCTGAAGATAAGCATCCAGTTAAGTACGTTAGATATATAGGAGATGGCGATTCAAAAACGTTTAAGGGTATTCTTGATATTAATCCCTACAACGATGACCCTATCGTAGAGAAAAAGGATTGTGTTGGGCATGTTCAGAAGCTTATGGGTTCGCAATTACGTAAAGTAAAAAAAGATAATAGAGGCATTGGTCGCAGAGGCATTGGGAAACTAACTGACAAGGTTATCAATGAATTGTCATTATATTATGGCTTGGCGATTCGTCGAAACCCAGATTCAGTCGAAAACATGAAGAAAGAGATATGGGCAACCTACTATCATAAAAGCTCAACCGACGAGAATCCTCAACACATGAATTGCCCACCAGGACCATCAAGTTGGTGTAAATGGCAAAAAGCTGTGGCGGAAGGCACAATTGATGACTTTGTCTATGAAAACCCTCCCCTAAATGACGATGTTTTGGAAGTTATCAAGCCGAACTATGAAAGTTTATCTGCCAATACTTTATTACAATGATGCCTTGGCTTTGAAACTCAAAATAATAACGAATCGTTAAATTCTTTCATATGGGCTTTTGCTCCGAAACACATTCATGCAGGAATGCGGACCATAGAAATTGCTATTTTCTTTGCTGTTTGTATTTCGAATGAAGGTTTTATGCCTATATTAAAAATATTAAACAGTATGGGAATCACGATTGGTCCCGAAGCCCATGCCTTCGCTGTTAAACGGAATAACATTCGGATCGAACGCTCTGAAGTTCGAACTTCGGATACATCTAAGGACGCTAGGACTGCTCGCCTAAACGAAAGAACTTCAGAGAATGAAGATTTTGAATGGGAGAAAGGTCCTTGTATGGAGCAGGGATCGCCGATTAAAAATATGTAAGCATACCGTACGATTGTATGAGCGCAACTGCTTGAAACTTTACTCTAAACTTTAAACGCGTTTTTCTCGAAACTACTTTTTTCAAGTTGGCTCGAGGTCTACTAAACCAATTTACTTGAAATTTGGTGTGAACGTTCTTTATATATCCCTCTATCGGAACATCCTCAAAAAAGTTGAAAATTTTGGTTTTTAATATTTAAAAAAAATTTAAAACTTGAAAAAATCGCAAAAAAAAATTTTTTTTTTCAACCGGCCGCCATTTTGTGAAATTTTTTTTTTTTTACTTCTTTGAGGATGATTCTATAGCGACAACATTACTGATTAAGAATCCGTTGGATTTTTTGTTTCAGGTGACTAGAACGGTTGTAATTTTGACCGCCGTCACACCCCCTTTTTTTGGTTTCCCCTCTGCCAGCCGATAACTTTTGGAATTTTTGTTTTTTTTTTTTTCATTTAATTTTTATGTATTCTTAAAATATCAATAAACAAATAAGAAAAAAATGGATCCTAAAAATTTTTTTTTCTTTTTTTACGAAACTTGAAAAAACGACCGAAATTCGTGCCTCTACACTAGAATACCCCCTTAAATAAACTGGAACAAGTCGTATATCAGTAACCGGATCACATACGACTTAGGTCTCATCGGTAAAAAATTAGAAATGAACCCACAAACAAATTTTGTCGGTCCTTCTGCCAAACACCCTGGAGTCGAATGAAATTCGATATTTTTCTGCTATTTTCTATTATATCGTTGGAAAAGGTGTAATAAAATCAGTTGTTAAGTAAACAATTACGAAAACATAAAATTTTAGCCTCGTTACGTATCGTTGTACCGGGGAAATACAAAGCAATATAAATTTACGAATTATGTGTAAAGCAATTTTGCATGTTTAATTAAATTATTCTCTTTTGTTTCAAAATTACCACGGCCCAGTGTAGACATGAGTTTTTTACTCCAATAAAGTGCAAATTTAATTCAACAAAGGTGTAATCTTATTACAAGAAATTCTTAAAGTGTACACTTCCGGCATGGTTCGTCTTTTGAAAATGTGTAATTTTCGACAATAATAATCGGAAATTCTATTATACTATACACGGTGTTCAGAGGTGGGAGGGAAATATTGCAGGGGGTGAAAGGTCAGACCGAGACAAAAAAAAATCGTATGGGGAGGGGGGGGGGGGGGGGGGGGGCATCTCGCACCGTTTGGCAGTTACAGGGTGATTCGTAAATCAGGATTTTGCCTTATATGGGAACCGCTCTTGTATTTTTATCTTTTTTTCTACGCATCGCAGCGGCCCCAAACTGATCTCAAAAAATTACTATTTCGAAGCCCTTTCCAAAAACCCACCACCCCCCTATCCTCAACCCCTTGTCCACAATCCCCCCTGGAAGTTGGAAAAATTAACTTTTATTTCACGATTTTTCACCTTTCGCCCCACTTTTCTCCGAAATTCATGTTATTAACATACCTACTTTTTATTTTTTTTAAGTTGCCTATCTAATTACCTTTCCAAAAAGGTGCAACATGCCCAGGTAGAAAGGGGTTGCAAAAGTCCTGAAATTAAAACATCCTCACAGGTCCCTAATTACTTTATTGCACCATAATGGAAAAAGTCGTTAAGTAAACAATTTTTATGACAGCAAGTTCGGAAAGATTTGTTTAGGAAACACAGGTAATACATTTTTATTATTTCAGCAAAACAGTAGTAAAATAATAAATGTGATCTCGTTAAATAGCGTTATTAGTTTATTATATCCAGTATTGACTCCTAAGTATCCTGACGCTCCGTTTCTAATACCTCCTATGAATTATGGTATAAAAATGGGTGAGTTTGAAATGACATTGACCACAGTTGAAGAAGCAAGCGATAAGAACGGTTGTTTAATAGAAAAAATTAAAATAAAATGGCAGAACTCAGTGTTGAAGAGTATGCCGATATAATTTACGTGTACGGTTTAGTAGACGGAAATGATAGTGAGGCCGTACGAGAATACCAAAGGAGATTCCCGAATAGGCGGGTACCCGACAGAAGGGTATTTGCAATGACTTTCAGAAGGTTGAAAGAAACCGGAAGTGTAACAGCCCCCAGAGCAGAAACGCGAGCAGGAAAATCGGCCGATTCAGCGGACCCCGACCAACTATCCTCAACATCGTCAGGAACAGCCCTGAAATAAGCATCAGGCAGATCGCACGAAGGTTAGGATTGTCTTCAGGGAGAGTTTGGACCGTTGTGAACCGAGAGCGACTACATCCATATCACCATATCCCGGTCCAAGTACTACAGGAAGGAGATTCCGAAAGACGATTGCAATTTGCACTTGGCTGTTCGAGTCTGACATCGAAAACAGAAGGTTTCTAGACCGAATTCTGTGGACGGATGAATCGCAATTCACCCGGGATGGCATCACAAACTTCCACAACCTCCACACCTGGTCAGATGTGAACCCACATAGGACAAGGTATCGGTCCTTCCAGCAAAGATTTAGTGTCAATGTCTGGGCTGGCATCATCGGCAACCAGTTTATAGGACCCTTCATCTTGCCCCAAGTGCTGAATAGTCAGCTACAGTGCGCGCAATTTCTATAAGCGCACGTCTGATTTTCAAGTGAAATTCACAATTCATTGAAATAAAGCGATATAGTGACAAAATTTCTTTACAGGACAATTGTTAAAGTTTATAACTATTCATAAAAGCAATTAAACAATTCCAAATATCAGGCAATGCGTGAATGCAATAGATCAATCTTTCACAATTGATCTTAGAGTGCGCAGTTTCTATAAACGCAGTTTCTTTTTGTAGTATTACTAGTTAAACGCAAAGTAATTTTGCTACTTTTTAGGAAGCAATTCACGTGAGTTTCATTTTTATTTTCCAACTCTACCTTAATTCTGTATAATTGCTGTTATTTCTTAAGATTTATTGTAATGCCACGAGGAAAGGTCCTTGACAACGACGATCGCGTCAGAATCCGTGCGTTTAGGGAAACTGGCCTTGGTATAAAAGAAATTGCAAGGAGAATTGGACATTCAGAATGTGTGGTGCGAAATTTTATTAAAAAGGGCAATCGTAATGGATTATGGGACCATCCAAGAGGGAGCACCAAAGTTTCAAAAAAAAATATTGGGAACATAAGAGAAGAAGTTATGAAAAAAAAGTTAAGTGCAGCTCAAATTATAGCGGAATTACAACTCCCAATTAAAGGAAGAGAAGTCCAACAAATTTTGAAGGAGATTACTTATATTAAATATAAGAAACCGGCCAAATCTCTCCAACTGCAACAGCATCATAAATATGCGCGCCTAGATTTTGCTAGAAGTCACATGAACTGGGACGAAAAGTGGCAAAACGTTATTTTTTCTTACGGAAAACAATTTAATTTAGATAGCCCAGATGGATTGAGTACTTATTGGCATGATTTAAGGAAGCCCGATTCACCTCGTCTAAGTAGTAATTTTGGTGTTGGTAGTTTAATGTTATGGGGTGCCTTTTCTTTTCAAGGAAAGTTATTTTTACGCTTTGTTCCCACCCGAATGAACTCTGCCATATATACAGACCTGCTGGAGGAATCTCTTATTCCATATTTAAAAGACAATATGGAAAAAGATTTGATTTTTCAACAGAATAATGCCGCTGTGCATTCTTCTGCCGAAACAAGACGATGGAAAGAAATATTCCTGTAATGGAGTGGCCATCACGTAGTCCGGATTTAAATCCAATGGAAAACATTTGGGGAATCATGGCACGAAGAGTTTACGCAAATGGTAGACAATTTTCTTCGTTATCTAACTGAAAGCCAATATTTTGAAATGCTGGAATGATATTGCTGAACATTTGTTTAAAAATTTAATAAATTCGATGTCTAACAGGTTTTTTCAAGTTATAACTAACAAAGGAGGTAAAACACAATACTTAGAAAATATAAAATAATTTTCTTTTCTTTAAGCTTTTAAAATAAAGACTATAATATAAAGTGAGTTTATAGAAATTGCGCAGACAAAAGAGACTTTTAATTATATTTATTTTTATTATAAAGTAATTACTTACTTTAATGAATGTTTTATATTATTTAATTAATATTTACCAATGGGCAATTTATGCAATATAATCGGTTTTGAAAAATAAAAAGTAGTTTTCTTTAAACATGAATAAAACTGGCTGCGCTTATAGAAATTGCGCACACTGTATATTCGGACTTTTTGGAGAATACCCTTCCGGATCTGTTGGAGGACATCCCCCTGGCCACCAGAAGCGCAATGTATTTACAGCACGACGGAGCACATGCGCATACTAGGAACATTGTTAGGGCAAGGTTGAATGAACATTACCCAGAGCGCTGGATTGGACGAGGTGGGCCGATTCCTTGGCCTGCTAGGTCACCGGACCTTACTCCACTGGACTTTTTCTTATAGGGAATGATGAAAGATGAAGTTTACTCAAGACCAATCAACACCAGAGAAGAATAAGTTACCAGGATTGGGACTGCAGCCACGAAAATACGGGAGAGACTGGCTACCATAGACCTCAAACGTGAAATAAAACGAAGGCTACTTGCATGCATCGAAACTGGCGGAGAACATTTTGAACAGGACAGAAGTTTTAATTGTAATTAGTTTTTAAGCGAACAAAATGTATTTTTTAGTTAACTTAAGTATAATTTCTTAAAAAATTCGAATTGTCATGATATTCTGTAAAAGGATTTTTGTAAATAAATTTTCGTATCCTTTTCCTACCTGGGCATGTTACACCTTTTTGGAAAGGTAATTAGATAGGCAACTTAAAAAAAATAAAATGTAGGTATGTTAATAACATGAATTTCGGAGAAAAGTGGGGCGAAAGGTGAAAAATCGTGAAATAAAAGTTAATTTTTTCAAATTCAAGGGGGGATTTAGGCCAAGGGGTTGAGGATAGGGGGGTGGTGTTGACCATTTTGGAAAGGGCTTCGGAATAGTAATTTTTTGAGATCAGTTTGGGGCCACTGCGGTGCGTAGAAAAAAAGATAAAAATACAAGAGCGGTTCCCATATAAAGCAAAATCCTGATTTACGAATCACCCTGTAACTGCCAAACGGTGAGATGCCCCCCCCCCCCCCCCCACCCATACGATTTTTTGCTTGTCTCGGTCTGACCTTTCACCTCCTGCAATATTTCCCTCCCACCTCTGAACACCCTGTATATGTTTGCATGTACCTACATAAATCTTAAAATCATTATAGCTGGAGTTATCACTAAATTGATTTTCTCTGAGAAGAGCTTAAATTAAAACCATTTAACCAAACATTATTTAATTAAAATGCTCAAAGAGTGGCTTTCCACTTCACAGTTTCAAAATATGCCGTTGAAAAGGTTGTTTTTTCAATTATACTACTTTCATTGACAAGTTTTCTGGAAATATAGGATTTGTTTTCAACAAACAATTTGAGTCCAAATCCCCTATGAAATGCAAAGAACTTCCCAGTCTAATATTCTGTGTGGACTACCAGTACTTGGCATTCTATCAGGGTGTTCTCTTTTTCCTGACAGAACGAACTTAATTTCTGAGAAGTTCCGATGCACTGGGGTAGATTAACTTATATATTTTGTTGTAAGTCAACACCAAGAGTCAGGGCATACAATAGAAAACAGTTTTACAACAGAAGACAAAACCACGTCTAAGAAGATACCATTGAGTTGCCCACTTCAATCCGATCCCTTGTTACTTTGTTCCCCATTTTTTACCCAACAGGGACACCTTACAAATTCCTATCTCACTTTGTTTGGAGAACATCAAACAAGCTGTCATTAAATAAAATTAAATTTCTCTATAGACCACTTCACTCGGCCATAGTCGTCCCTGCGTGCGCTCGAATAGGAAGTGCGGAGACGACTCTTAAAACTTCGTCGGCAAAAACCCCAACAATGGATTTGGCATTGGTCAAAGGAGCAAGGAATGCATGCCAACCGAGAGGAACATCCTTTATTACGCTGCTGAACAGATTTTTACGCCTGGCCATCTACAGACACTCTTATAACAATTTTCACATTTTCTGGTGCCCATCAGATGGTTTTCCTCGACCGACGATAAGATCGTTATTATCGATAGAGCCCGTAGGATGGCAATGGGCGGAGGAGCCAAATTATGTCCTACAGATACGATTCGATGTTCCATACCCGAATAAGTTTCATTTCCATTGAAGATATGGCTGGAGTGTCAAAGGATAAGGGCAAAAGAAAATTTAATAGATGGAAGTTGGGAGTTGCCCCAAGCCCGAGGTTATATCAAGATTGAGCGTGATATGTTTTACGGAGCAGTGGTGGTAGCAGTTACTAAGGCGGAAATTTGAACGGAGAGACAAGGGGAGAAGTACTCTCGTTTACGTTTGCAGTCGGTTTATAGGGATTAATTAATTCCAGTAATAGTGCTACTTTGAACTTCAGCTCTATTCAAGCATTGAAGCATATGTTTTTTGGGATTCTGAAGCGTATAATCTCTGATGATGAAATACGTGTATCTACTTTCCTATACTATATTGGGTTACATAGCGTTCCGCAGTTGATTTCTCCATTATGTGATTTCACCATAAAAAAATACACAATTAATTAAACATCCACTTTTATTAAAAATTTAACTGTAAACCTGATTGCATGTTGATTGGTATTTGAAAAATTATACTCGCCTCATTGCTTCTCGTCGTTCCTGCAGTTGTGCGAACAATTATTATTCATACCATGGTAGTTCAGTTCAGTACCCATTCACAGGAGCGAGTCCTCGGCACATTCATTGTTCTGGGAGAATGTTGCTATTTTCATTACTTTTACACCATCCGTTTAAAGAACACATAACGTCACAATTTAATTAGAGCCAATTGTTATCCTTACCCTGTACTTTTATTAGTACGGGCAGCCCAGCTACTGCTGGCCCAAAATGAATTCACATTAAAAGTTACGTTATTAGATGAAGCATAATGGCGCAATGAAATCTTCAGCACCGCAGATTTAATATTAATTTTATTAATATCGCTGGTGATGGACAGAGGCATTCGAAGCCAAACTTCTGTTGAATATTTCTCTCCCATAGGACTCGGTATCGGTTTTTAACCAACTTAAAAAAAAGGAGGAGGTTCCCAATTCGACTGTATTTTTTTTTATGTATATTACGCGATGTCGTCGCCGATTGTGAACAGATGATAATGATGTTTTTTTTTTTATTTAATAGGGTATATCTCGAGGTTGGTCCCATATATTTGAAAAAAATATCCTTCCTCTTGTGTGTATGTTACGCGATAACTTCGCCGATTATCAACCGATTTTAATGACTCTTTTTTTATTGAATAGGCTATATCTTGAAGGTAGTCCCATTTAAATTTGAAGGAAATATCCTTCCTCTTGTGATTTTTGATCGATTTTAATAATTATTTTTTTAAATTTGAAGAAAATATCGCACCTCTAAACGTGGAAAATTAGGGGACAAATCCCGTTTATTGAATTTCAGCTACTTCCCGTTAACTGAAAATTTAAAAATAAAAAAATGTTCACAAAAAATTAAAACCGACTTCAAAACTTTGCCTATATGTACACACTTAAATTAAAAAGTTAAAAATAATACTTTTTATTACTTTAAAAAAAAGAGCGAGGGAGAGAAAATTATTGATACTTAAATAGTTATAATATCTAATCAGTTATTTTTGAAGTCGGTGCCAGCCAAGGCTACTTTATAAAATCAAATCACTATAGGTTTATAAACTTACTTTTTGCCTACACCGATTTCAAAAGTGGCTGATTAGATATTGTAGATATTTATGTATCAATAATTTTGTATATTTTCCTTGAATGGTCTTTTCTTTAAAGTAATAAAAAATATTATTTTTATCTTTTTAGTTTAGGTTTGTACATAGAGGCAACATTTTGAAGTTGGTTTTCCCTTTTTTTTTTAAAAAGTTTTTTATTACAAATATCATCTATTTACATTGGTGCTGTGGCCAATGTAATACAATTATCATTCGTCAAGTGATGATATTGAAGGGATTCAAATTCCTATAAAATATAAAATTATCAAATAAAAAGTCGCCATTAAATGAGCTATCGCGCATGATGATGAGCGAGCTTACAGTACCATTCGACATTGCGAAAATTCTTCGGCCAATTATTAATTCGAATGATTCTAATCCCATTTGTTTCAATTAGCCCGATTTTCGACGTGAATACGACTTTAAAATAACAGCATTGAATTTTTAGTCCAGTCAGAATAAACATTCTACCACGGAAAAATCGCGGACTCATAAGAAGTTCATTGAATTTGTTTATAATATTCATGTCTAATAAAAGATCAAATTTAACGTAATTTTCCCCGTCCTTAAAAGGTTAAAATTCCCAACCATTTTACCTATCCTTTTTTCTAAAAACTCAAGGAAAGCGGTTTCCCAAAGTCGATGTCGCCCACGTCTTAATTTGATCTGACTAATTATTTATTATATTTATCAGCCTTACAATTAATATCTTTAAGAGATTTAAAAGACTATATTGCCTTTGCAATAAAAGAAATATATTATAACCAACAACAAACTTCTTCAATAAATTCGGGTAGAGACAATGCAACTGTCAAGAAATATACCAGTATAAGAATAAAAACGTAGCGTGTTTGAGTGGGATGGACGTAGCAAATGATACTGTCGTGCCGTTTATTTCAGAAGCCCTCGTTTGTTCGGATTTATTCCACCTAAGAGTGCTTTAATGGATTCCACATCTTCCCCGATATTCTACTTAGTTTTGCTCTTTCCCTTCTCCCAATTTCAAAAGTGAAAAGAAAAAATCTTTCGCCTACAGTGAAAAAATTGCTCCCCATTGTATCATTCAATATGTCTCCCTTTATTACTGGACTGTGATTGACATGAAATGATGTCACAAAAATGAGACAACAAAAAAGTAAACACCCTCGGGGGTTGGCGGGTCTGTTGACAAATTTTTAATCGGATAGGGAACATGGATTCGAATCAAAATGAACTCAACCGTGGTTATTCCACAGCTATCTATACGATTTCGATTAACAACGGCTTAAACACGTAGATGAGTGTTAATATTTCATAATGTTATTGGATAATCTTCACTATCATCTTTAACCTAGTTGTAAATAATATAAAATAAAATTATAAAATCGATTTCCGTTGTTCAGCATAGTCCCATATTATTTGAAGCGAATCATTCAAGCTGCTGCATTCCATGAGATATAAACTGAACCTGACCTACATAAGCAACCAAAAAAGAACAACAAAAAACTAAAAAAAACACCCTGCCGTCCTAAATGCTAATATGCCGGCTCGATTTATTACGCTGTTAAGAGAAATACCCTGCCGCGGAGGGTAAACCTCTGAACCATGCCGCGGCAATACCAAAAATATTGTTCACTTTTTACTTCGTGTTTGCTCTCATCTCCAGGCACTTACAATAATATATGTACTTAAGGACCTCTTACCCCCAAGAGATCTTCGCTAGAACAACATCCTGAGCAGATGTTTGGTATTTTGTTGCAGTTGAATTGATAGTTCCAGATTTTCGTATTGCGCTTACGTATGTATTTACACTGGCGACGTTTTTGTTCCCCAACTAGGTCTTCTGGTTTCCAATTTATAAATAAATATACATACATATATTTTATATTCGTATCTATAAACGCAAGTACACCTTGCAAAAAATGCCACAACCATTTTGCACGAAAAGGTAACCCTTGACTTTTTGTAGTCACAGACTTTGGACTTTAAGGTGAGAAACCACATTAGACAGTAAAAAAAATTGTTTTTGTTTTTATTTCATAACACATCTGAAAAATATTTTCTCAAAAAAAGAAAGTTATAATTAATTTGTTTAATGCATTTATTTTAAAATCCGCCTGTTCCCATCAAATTCTATTGAAAGATTCTTTTCTTCAAATTTTGTTTTTCTTCTTCTCACGAAAAACAGCGCCAACTTCGATCGAGAATAGGTTGCAACACCGCCACACTACTCCCCTTTCAGAAAGAGGATATTGTGGTTGTTCGGTATCCGATAGCACAGCAGTCCTTAGAAACTGTTCATTTCACTATTGTAAATTTCGCTCCGTTAAAAGTCAAAATTTGTTAACATATGTGAAAGGACGAGTATGGAGGAGTAGTTTTGGTTTGTTTTGGACACTGTAGTCATAGAGATACTAACATTTACTTTGCATGTACAGTAATTAAATTATATTAATCAAGTGGTAGTATTCATAGTAGCGTTGTGTGTAGTTTTAGTCCAGTCAAATTAAGGGTTTCACCTCGGAATGAGAGATAATAAGCTGGAAACTTGTGTACACCTTCATTTTGGCATTCTAAGTGTTGTGTTCAAAAGTCTCATAAAATCTCGTGTCTGCGTCGTAAGTTATTGAAGGTCAAAGGTCACAAAAATCGGTTTTTCGCAATTATTTCTGTTTCTACAGATCCAATGATGTTAACACCTATTATAAAAATTTTAGAGCGTAAAATTTGCAACAATTTTTGTTCCAATCATTTTTTCATGTGCTCAACCAGCCATACAAGCTATAATACAAGGTCAATAGTGAATCTCGGTGAGTAATACCTTGTATAATGTTAATAAATCAATTAAATATTATTAACAACGAATAATTTCTATTATTTATTAATTAATACATTGTATTTAATAACATTTCACATATATACAATATATTTATTTAATAATATCTACTTTACTACCCCTCCTTACATTGAGAAAAAAACACTGGTTAATAGTACTAAGAGCCAAGTTTACGCTGACCAAAAACTTGGCAAGTTTTCAGCCTACCCTGCTTTCGGTTGTTGCAAACAAAGGAATTCTCTTGATTTTGCTCAACAAATTGCACTAGCAAAATTAACCAAGTTTTGTTCAAGATTTGAATAGAAAACTTTTAGTAATTTGTTCAGCAAAATTATTGGTTAGTGACAATACAATTTTGAAAATTATGGCGGATTTATGCTTTATTTGTGAGAAGTCACTTACAGAAGATAATTCTGTTAATGTAGTGCATGGCTTGAAAACTTTAAAAACAGCCAGTATTGAAAGAAATGACGGTCACATTCTTAAATACTTTAACCTGTGTGAATGTGCATAGTCTGGTTAGTGTCGAAAAGTTTACATCAGCAAAAATTCAATAGAAGCATCGAAACGACGCCTAGTAGAAGGTGAACTTTTACCATCACCCAGTGTACCTCGTAAAAAAAAACAACAAATTTTTGATTTAAAAAAACTGTGTTTATTTTGTGGCCAAACAGCTGATGGAACAGCAGAATCAAGAATAAAAGAAAAGTACCGACGTACGATCAGTAACGTAAGTACAGTGGAATTTAAACACAATGTTATCAAAAGAGCAGAAGAACGAAAGGATACCTTAGGAGAATTAGTCAAAGATCGTGTGCTTTATGAGTATGATCGCAGCTGAAGCAAAGTACCATACCGTTTGCTAAGCTAATTTCTTGAATAGAGCACCATCTACTGAGAATAAGCCTCGCGAAGATAATAAAGTTACTCAAGCCATGAAAGAGATTTTTTGTTACATAGAAAATAATGAAGATTCGCAATTTACGTCAAAAGAGCTTAAAGACGTCCTTACGGAGTATGTACCAGATGACAAGACTATAATAGCAAGACTCCAACAAAAATTTTTAACTGACATAGTGATTACGAGAAAAGTAGGATCATTCAATATTATATTGGGTTGACACGAAAGTAATGAGACACTCTAGAAAACTCTACTCATGTTGTTTTTCTAATCAATTATTTCCGACCATATTCTAGTATGTTACAGAACATTCTAGGTGCTTCAGTCCTAGGGGTATATAAAAGCGCACGCACGATTAATTCAGTCAGTTTGAAGAAAAAAGGATGAGCGACAAGTTCGAACTCTATACCTTTACGAGTATTTGTTAGGCCATAGTGCGCGAGCTGCGGCAGACAACATCAACACTGCATTTGGCTCAGATACTACAAGTCACGCAACAGTGTTTCGTTGGTTCAAACGATTCAGTACAGGAGACCGAAGCCTCGAAAGTCAGCCTCGCTCGGGACGACCACCAGTTTTCGACAATGATGATTTGCGCCGTGAACTGCAACAGAAGCCGGATGCAAGCACTCGTGAATTAGCGACAAAACTCCACTGCAGCCATCACGCTATAGAATATCACCTGCACGAGCTCGGATATAGGAGAGTTTTATCCCGATGGACACCTCATGCCCTCACAGATGCCACTCGTGCTGCTCGGGTCGCCGTCTGCCAATCGCTACTACTTCGACCGCGCTGGAAGGAGTTTTTGGGGGATTTGGTCACATGGGACGAGTCGTGGGTTCTCTACGAAAACAATACACGCCGTGCCTTCTGGCTGCCACGAAAGGAAGACCCACCAACTCAACCAAAGCACTATCAAAACCGCGGCGAAAACGTTCTATTGTGCTGCTTTTTAGATTCTCATGGCATGCTGTTTTATGAATTATTACATAATGAAACAGTTAATGCTAACACATATGCGGCCCAGCTCGATAAACTAGCCACAGCTATCAAAGAAAAAAGACGAAGAAGAGCCAATGTCATTTTACTTCATGACAACGCTCGCTCGCACACTGCATCCACCACCCGCCAACAACTGCAGGGCTTAGGCTGGGAGACGGTACCTCATCCACCATATTCCCCAGACATTTTCCCTTCAGACTATCATTTATTCAGAGCCATAAAAAATGATTTGCGTGATAAACGCTTTAACACTTTTAATGAAGTTGAAACCTACGTAGCCACCTTCTTCAACTCACGGCCCGCTGAGTTCTGGGCAACAGGCATCCAGTCCTTGCCTATACGTTGGCAAGAAGTCATAGATGCTCACGGCGAGTATTTGATTGACTAAATGTATAGTAAAATAAAAATGTTAGAATTTAAAATGTAAAAACGTCTCATTTCTTTCATGCCAACCCGATATCTTTTCGTGACACGCACACTAATATATTATCAAGAACTTGGTACGAAAATAAAAATAGTACTTCGAAACGATTAAGGATTGTCGAAGCTGCAGCAGCTATTGTTAGGGAAGATATTCGAGCATCAGTAGTCGAAACCAAGTCTTATCCACCTCCGAATAAAATGTTAGATGATATTAATGAAGAAATACCCAAAACTTTATTGCATTTTTTACACGAAATCATATTGAAAAACAGAAGAAGAAGAACGGATCATTTAAAAACGAAATACACATCAATAAGTCATGCAATAATGGCTTCGATACGAGAACGATCATTTTTATCACAGCTACTATTAGGGCTTTCTGTTTTTCTTCATAGAAGATATGGATCCAAAGGACTATTAGGTGTTTTATCTAGCTTGGGATATGCAGCTTCGTATAATAATACTGTTCAGTATGAAATTTCAGCAGTTTACCCTCCGCAACCTCGTATTTTATTATCAGAGTCAGGTGCGCTAGTACAATATGTTGGAGACAATGCGGATATAAATGTCCAAACTCTTGATGGTAATAATACTCTCCATTTTATGGGAATGATTCAGATTGTTACTCCAAAAGAAGCTGTTATTTACGATAAACGCATAGAAAAATGTACAACTAAGCCAAGTGCAAATGAGTGGAGAGCAATATCACATGTATGTCTCCTAGCATATGAAAAACACGTTGTGCCTGGATACAGCAAGATTCAAGTCGAAAACCTGCATGATGATCTAAAACTAATAAAAAGAAACATAGATGCAGTTGATTTTTTGTGGTTATACGGAAAGTGGAGGAATATTTTACTATTGCCAGGATGGAATGGCTATCTTGAGCAACTAACTAAAAATAATAAGAATTTTTCAGCTTCTCAGGTTATGTTTCTTCCTTTTATTGATCATCCTGCCAGCAATTTAGACACGATTTATACCACTTTACATGAACATTGCCAAGTCACATGGACAAGAAACGTGTGTGATTACTTTTGATCAACCCCTTTATTCTAAAGCACGTGAAATGATATCTTCGTCAGATCTAACTCAGAAATATCTAAAATAGTTGTTAAACTAAGAGGATGCTCATGTCATTTCTTGGATGCATAGGATATGTAATGGACGGAAGTGGAGTCAAGGAAGCTCTGAATAAAATATATGCTACTAATTCTGTCGACAAAATGTTCACGCATAATAAAACAAATGGTCACGCATATTCAAGAATTATCAGAGGTCATACACTATTACGACTTGCATTATCAGTGATTATTTTTGAGGACATGAAGATGAAAGATTATGTGTTAGATAAGTTAACTGATCAACTAACTTGCCGTGATGTTTCCTATGAAGATGTAGAAGGTTGTGTAGGTAATTCGAACTCATTTATTGGTCAATTTCATGATTAACTGAATGAATTAAAAGTTCGAGGCCCTACAGCACAGTTATGTGTACAATATTTTGAAATGGTATCGATAGCACTAGACTTTATTCGCGCTGAATAGACTGAGACTTTTCAAAGAACATCTTGATACAGTGCGGAAAATGCTGCCGTATTTTCACGCTTGTGGTCATTTTTTATATGCAAAATCTGCTCATTTATATCTTCAAGATATGATGAAATTGGAAAATACAATGGGTGAAAGGATTTTTGAGAAGTTTAAAAATGGATTTTTCACTGTAAAACGAACAGAAAAATTCAATTCTGGCACATGGACAGATATGGTGATCGAACAAAGTCTTATGAAGTCTATGAAGACAGAATGGGGAGTATCTCGAGGTCGAAGTACTCAAGAAAGTGTTTTATGTAAATGGGTGTATACTATGTACGCTACAACTACAATTTGTGAGGAAATTGAGAAGTTTTGTAACATTTCGTTAGATTCTGCTGAACAACACGTTGATGCAAGAGGTTCAAGAGTAAAAAGAGATAACATTGATGTAAGTAAACTAGTTGAATGGCTTAGACTTCATGATCCCTTTCCAAAAACAAAACAATTTATGTCCTTAGCTTCTGGAATCATTGGAAATGACCAAATTAATTGTTACAAAGCCCATGAAATCGGATTACAATCTATGGTGAAAATAACTGGCTTGAACTTTAATGAGATAAAGTTCAAACGCTCCGATAAGGTTTTACCGCTTTCAGTTGTTAACAAATCAGTCAAAATTAATGATTGTAAAGTCTCTGTAGATCCATTGTTACTCTTCCAAAAGATAGCTGTAACCAAACAGTTTGAAAGTAATCTCGAAGGATACCTTCAATATGTAATAAGTCCATATCCGACATCATTATTTGATAATAATGACATGAGAAAAACCACGAAAGCCACTTTATATGATAATATGACACCTTTTGATATCGAACTTGATGAAAATAATGTGACGTATATCATCGATGGTGGATTTCTTCTGCATCGCGTCGTATGGAGTAAAGACGATACTTTTTCCGTTGTTTTAGATAAATACGTTAAGTATTTACAAAGACATCATGGTCCAAAACCTGTTATTGTATTTGACGGATACTCGGACTACACTAAAAACATAAAAGCAATGGAACAACTAAGAAGAACTGCTGCTCTTTCGAAATCTTATGAAGTTTGTTTCGACGAAACAATGATTGTGCCAATCGGCCAAGATAAGTTTTTGTCAAGTCGATATAATAAAAAGAAACTTATTGATATGCTCATTGAAAAGTTAGAGAGTGTAAATATCAGTCTCCTCGTTTTCTCATCACCAGTATTCTCCAACAAGATTTTTCAAAATTTCGTTAAAAATTATGGGTGGTTATAGGTGGTTTTAACCTACTAGGAACAACGTACATAGGGCCGGAAGTCCATGGTAAACTTCAATAAATTCCAAAATGAGTTTTTTATCCAATTTTTTATCTGCCATCACGACGCGTTCGCTACCGCTTGTTGATACTAACTGACAGGATATTGCACAGTATTGGTAACAAACAGCACAATATTTTCCAAGTTGCGCAATATATTTCAACATTTTTTGATTTCTTACAATATATTGCACAACCTTTCAATATTGTCTACACACGATCAATTATATTGCACAAACTCAGATATTGCGCAATAATATTGACTATTTATGGGCCCCTTAAAAGTGCACGAAAGGTGGAAAATATGGGATAAAAGTAGGTGTTTGCTATTTATTTTCGTTTTGTTAAGTTTTTATTGTGAAAAGTTTTTATTTCAAAGTATAATTTTAGTTCTCAAATCCTTGCTTCATCCTGCTGCAAAAACCTACGCGAAAGAACAAAGATACTACAATTTTAAAATACAGTAGTTTTTTTTTTTTTTCTCAATCAAATAAGCCTGTAGAGCGTAGAGCGCCGCAAAGTTGCAAATTGAACACAAGGTTTGGTGTTAATTGTTCCCACTTTGTATAGCCGGGCAAATTAAGATATCAATGCCAGGAATAATTAGGGAAAGCTAAATTATGATGTGCGGTTTAATTATTACTATATAAATTACCCCTTTTCCCCAAAAGTCTATTGGTCTTCCCTTGTGCTTTCCTCTTCATACTTCCTATAATTACCATACTCATCAATTATAGACCGTCCGAGCTTTCAATTGTGTGTGCAACTATTTACTATTCGATCGCTAGTTGTTGTTTTTACCTGTACGATGCACTATATTATTTAACTCTTATGCCAAAATTAATTGTATTTCTAGCAAAGACTACATAACTATAAAGAAATCGAACGCCAAACTTTCGTGGCCAAACAAATTTTCAATAGGACGCAGTGAACGTCCTACTGTACCGGCTATCATTGGAAATACAGTCGGGTACAAAATTTAAAATCAGTATTAACAAAATTTCGCTTTTTCTCAATGGTTTTCGAAAATGTATGTAAATAACTTATTTTTTGTTTTATTAAATTTCCTATTTTATTAGAAACAACAATAAGCTATACCTCCTCCATGTAGGACAACGGTAAAATAATGAATTTCTAGACAAAGTTTTTATTGTCCAGGTAGTTTGCCCATAAAATAATTTATGTTTAAATTGATACAATAAAAGGGTAGTAAAATTATTGATTGTATATCGTTCGTTAATAATGCAGCAGCACCAAATTGTAATAAAGCTATAAACGAATGTGTAATAGTGTTGTTATTAAGCTTTTAATAGTTGTTTTTTGTTTGATTTTACTTAAAAAATGTTAAACAAACGAGTTAACATACTTTTTTGAAAATGCTATCGATATAAGCAGCCCATTTTAATATTATTAAGATAAATAAGTATTGAGTTTTAGCTAACAGGAAAACTTTGGTGTATTACGGAACACTGATTGCGCGAGCTCGACTCGTTCTTGACAGGTTTTTTTAAATGCACACTGTATTTTTATTTGTGAAAGTATAAGTTTCGGGTTTTTTTTTTTTTTTTTTTTTTTTTTTGATTAAAGCGAGGGCATATATTCTTTTATTTTCTCATACAATAACAAAAAAAAAAATAAGGAAATATGATTTTTCATGCACATGTTTAACCCTAATCCCTCCAACTGGGATAGTTTATGACTATCCTAATTTTTAACAGGTGTTAATTTGGAACAAGGCGTAACACATTGGTGTACGTGCCGTATCTGCGTGTATGTGCCGCAACTGTGTGCACTCCCCATGAGGGCGGCCGGATACGGGCTCCCGGTATGGTCATGTCTCTACCGGGAGTGCTGGCTAATTGTAGTCGGGCGGAGGAAAGGACACTCCCTTAAATAAAATACCCTAATCCAAGGTGGAGTAGCATACGCCGAGGGATGCGTGGCCAAGAGGGAGCTTGGTCGTGAGTATGCGGACTCTGGATACCTTTCGCCCTCCAGTTTTAATTAGACCTCCCGCATAACGGACTCTGTGCGGGTGACCTTCTCTTCCCGACTTCTCGTGGAATTAAAACTTTAATCTCTAGGAAACCCCCAAAAAAACGGATGTAATTCCAACTGCATCCGCCGATGAACGAGTAGCGATCACGGCAGAAAACACTGTACCCATTGGGCTACAAGAATCTACCTCCACCAAATTTAGGAATTCAAAGTGGATTCCAAATGGTGACCGTAATAATGCTGAATTCGAATATACTCACGACATTTCCAAATGTTGATCCAAGGATTTTGTAACTAAAAAAATTTCTTGTATGAAGGTTTTTAATGAACATTTATTATAAAATGATAAGAGGACAAATCGGAAATTCAATACGACGGAACAACGTTCCTATAATTCAAGGGAACAAGTACAAAAGGGATTTCGGAACCTCTGATTTCGAATATACTATGCTTACATCAACACTTTGCGATTTAAGATGATGGATAGAATACGGTGATTGTTTAATGTGTGTTGGGTTGTATTAAACATAATTTATGGAATGGATCTGTAAAAACATGTGCATTTGATTTTACTGCATTTATTAAAAAAAGATATTATTTTTACGCCGATCTTCACAATTAATTCTAACTTACACCGAAACCGATTGAAGGGTTAGCATAAATTGCATATTATTCAACCAAAATTGTCATTTAATATGCTCGTTCACTAACCCTTAGCGAGCGCGAGAGAAAAATTTTAATTCAGGAGAAAAAAAACAAATTGCGATGTCCAAAAAGCCGAAGTCTAAATTCCAAAAAAAACGTCCAAAATTCACAAAAATCCGAAGTCCAAAATTCACAAAAATCCCACGAAGTCCAAAATTCCAAAATCTGAAAAATCCTAAGCCCACAGTTAAAGGCGATGTCGAAAATCCAAAAAAATCCAGGAAAAGATCCAATTATCCAAAGCGCTGTTCTCTTCAAAGTTAAATGACAAAACGAGAGCGATTTAACGTTCGAGCTTGATTATATATCTTTATTTTCCAGTCGTGTGTGTCCTACCAAATGACACATTTTGTATGTTCAGATGGTATCTGGTGAGATGATTTAATAGCGGCAACAACAAAAAATAAACGTTGAAAACAAATGTCGAAAAAATCAGCCCAAAAAACCCACAAAATAATAGGGTTTTTGAAATTTTTATGCAAAACCAATGCCAGATGAAGGAATAACCCCGAAAACCCCTACATACGATTTTGGACGAAAATCGCCCAACATTTTCTATTCGAGTCGTACAATTGAACTTGTGAGTAAAGATTTCGGGTTTGTTTCGCAATAAAAAAGGGTATATAAAATAAAAAAGGGTATATAACGCAAGTTGGATTCTAAAATTTTATTTCAGATATTATCTTGTCGAATTGTACAAAATTTAAGATTTCTGGCTTAGGTTTCTGCAAGAATAAAGGGAACAAGCTCAAACTTGTCGTCTAATCGAAACAAAGGGAGAAACAGCTGCAAGCTTCTTCCTAGGAACCGTGACTTTTTGATGAAACTTAATGTTTCTGATATTTATTTAGGTGCTACTAGAACGTGATTTTAAATAAGATATGATGCAGCTGGCAATTACGAAAGTAATGGACGTGATTTATAGCTAACCATGGTGCAGGTGGTACTTATTAAAATGGTTATCAAAGAGTTCCTTACCGGTTACTGACTTAACTTACGTGCACATATTTCTAGTTTTGCGCATTAACCCATTAATGCGCAAAACGAGGATTTTGTGCACGCAAGTTCAATTGTACGATTCGAATAGCAAATTGGGGCGAATTTCCTCCAAATTCATATATAACGGGTTTTTGAGGGTGCTCTTTCAGAATCTGGCATTTGTTTTGCGTAAAAACTTCAAAAATACTATTATTTTTGGGGTTTTGTCAAAAAAGTGCTGAATTTTTTTGGTCATTTTTCGTCTCAAAGTTTATTATCTTGTCGTTGATGCTATTGAATGATCATATAACTACCAGAAATCGCGGTCCGAATGTCTACACTTTCTCAAACCATGGTTTTGAATTTTGTTTTTTCACTTTGGTTTTTGCAAAATGGCTATTTTGTACAGCAATGTAATAAAAAACGTCGCGATTTTTTTACACGAAAAGCATCAACTTTACAAAAAAAATGTATATGACGAAAAGTGCTTATAATTAGCCAAGGACAACATGTAAATTTTTTCAGAATTTTGTGGACTATTTTTGATTTTTTGGATTTGGCCAATTTTTATCTAAAACAAATGCCAGATTCTGAAAGAGCACCCTCAAAAACCCGTTATATATGAATTTGGAGGAAATTCGCCCCAATTTGCTATTCGAATCGTATAATTGAATTTGCTTGCACAAAATCCTCGTTTTGCGCATTAATGGGTTAATACTTTGAGAGAGAGCACAGTTTTAATACTCCTACGCATTGCGAATATTTAAAAAAAATTATTGTAAAGGTAATTAAGTGAAGAAAATAAAAGAATGACGATTGTATATCTTTTATTGAGCTTTAAATTATAACAAAAAAAGAAGTTCTTTTTTCCCAGATATTAACAGTTTACCGACCTCGACCGCAAGCCTATTTATAGATTCAAAACATAATTTAAGAGATACTTAGGGTAGAAAACGCATTTGGTGCGAGAGAAATTCTCTTAAGCAAAATTGCGGTCTGTAAAGTGTTAACATAATTTTTTTATAGGGTCAAATGGACTATTGATGAAAACCATGAAGCCATGATGTAGTAGTTACAGTCTTTCAGGCGGTCTCTTTTTCACAAAAATAAAAAATTGTCGGTGTTTTAAACTTTAGTATGCAATTCTTTAATAAAACATTTATGTTTAATTATTAAAAAAAATTGTCCAATCATAAAACAAAACTCTTTGACAAACTGTAACTGGGTACTACAATATTTTTGCAGATTGGATTATTTTTTGTGATGTTATCATGCCGTCATGGGGGTGTTGGTTTTCATCAGTAGTTCATTTGACTCTTTAAAAATTCATGTTAATACTGGGAAAAAAATCTTTATATATTTTTGGTTTTTTGTTATAATTTAAAGCTAAATCAGAAATATATAATCGAAATTCTTTTATATTTCTCACTATTAAATTTTTTTTTTATATACACGTACTTACCGCAGCGCGCAGAGGTATATATTCCTTAATGATTCAATCGTTGATTGGTTTAAGGAAGGTCTGGATGAACAAACAGTTTCGCTATGTCAGTGAAGAATTGAACAAAAACATAATGCATTTTATCAACATTTATTTAGAAAAAATAATAAAAGAACATTTATCCAATGTATTTCACAAAAAATAACATATCTTAAATTCAGATTTTTATTAAGGAATATTTGTTCTCTTTTAGTAGTAAATCATGCTGCTAAAAGTTCACTAGAAATAACAAAATTTTTATATCGTTCAAAAAATTTATGTATTTTTGCCTCATCAACCGGTTGGCAACCATTTATTAACAAATTACCTACTTTGACATTAAAGCCGTTGTCTATGGCACGACGGAAGAGCAAAGTTGAAGCGTTGAAACAGCTTAGTTTCTACCTAGGAAATATATATGTATGTATGATGCTTTATATAAAATTTATTCTGATGAGAATAGAGATAGAGAAACAAGAATCTTAGCCTATTCTTTACGTTCAAAGTTAAAGTCGTACAAATTCATCTGCTCCATAGTTATTTGGTATGACATACTGTCCAAAATAATATTGTCCGTAAAGCGTTACAAAAAGCCGACGTTTATCTTTCAGAGGCTGTCAAAATGATATCTCAAGCGAAAGACGCTTTAATCGAAATTCGAACAGAGTGTGCTTTTAAGGACATGATTGGTACTGCAAAAGTAGTGACTGAAGAGGTTGATGCTGAGACAGAATTTCCCGCACCTACCTGTCCCCGTCCCAGAAACGAAATTTTTATCTATAACTGATCCAGAACCGTATTTTACAGTAAATTTTTACTATTTTATTTACTAGACACCGCTACAATCAAATTTGATGAACATTTCGAACTTTCAAATGAAAGCAACATAGCGCTTCCCTTTTTACAAAACTTACAAAATTGGAAAAAAATTGTTACGGAAGAAAAAATAACGCTCTCAATTTTACAAAATAAGTGGAGCAGTAACTTAAACTCTAATATTGTTTTAAACGATCTCTTCAATGAAACCTTTACTAATCTTCGTCAAAGATTGCACAACCCTATTAGATATTTGGAATTATTTATTTCATACAAATTAATTTCAGAATTTCCGAATTTATCTACCGCACTTAGAATTTACCTAACGTTACCAGTCACAGTAGTTCAAAGTGAAAATTCTTTTTCTAAATAAAAATTATTAAAAAATTAAAAAGTAGACTAACCAATTAGTATTTAATGCGGTATCCACATTGAAATCAGTGATATTATTAAATATTTTGTAAATGCCAAAGCTCGGAAAGTAGAAATTTTGTAAACATAATTTTTTTGTTACCAAAACATCAAATTGAATATTTTACTGCATAATAAACGATAATTTGACCAAATGTTTTTTTTTTTGTAAAACTTGATACAAAATTAATATCGTAATAAATTATCCATTACTAGGGCTGAGTTTTTATTTTATCTAAGCCCCATTAGTTAACCTAATCCTAACTTCCACATCTTTCAGAACTTTTAAATTAAAATATGTTTTTTATTTTTCAACTTTTATTCTCTTCCCTGAAGTTTAGTTTTTCTGTCACACCATTTATTTGTCAGAATTTCATCTACATATTATTTATGATACGATTATGTGTTTGACAAATGAACGCGAAAAAATAGGGCAAATCCACATACAAAGTGGGCATTTTAAAAAGTTGTCAATTCTTAACTACCGCACATGTTTTTTAATGCTTTTTGCGGCCAGAATGATGATTGACTTTAAGCGATTCTGAACAATTCACAGTATTATGTATGAATCATCGCCATTTGAAAACACGACTTATAAACATATACATTACAGAGATTTCAACGACAAATGGTGTTTTGCTGCATTTAAGTTCCTCATAAATGGGTTTACTATATTCCTTTTCTAAAGTTCATACTTCATCTGAATACAAATTTTATATTATACACGAATAACACAAAAAAATCTTACTGGTCTGGTCATAGACAGTTTTTCATATCGTCGTAAATTCGATGCCTCCCCGAAATAAAATCAAGAGCCCCGAAGACCGACACAACTCTAAAAGTTCTCATGGTTCCGCAACCGCCACCCGATTATCAACATTTATAAAAAGTTCAGTCTAGATTGCGTGGACTGTTGTAGCCCAGGAAAATTATAAAGGTTGCCCCGCATACATGTTCAGCATCGAAAGTGGAAGATGATTGAAATCTCTGGGAAGAAATTGGAAGAAATTTCTGCAAAGTAGCCACCATAAAGGCTGTTCAGAAAATATGAAAGGGTTTGCAATCCTGTTTTCACAACTTACAGCGTAGTAATTTAGGATTATTATAAGGAGAATTCGCTTTACAATTTGTTTATGGTTATGCTCACATAAATTATAGCCACGAGAAGCAGGTTAGGTTATAGTTTTTGTACTCTGCAAATTTTCTCTTGAGTAAATACGAATATTGCTTCCTTTGCACTGGTAGTAATTTCCTAATTCATCATTTCTCTTTTATATTCTAGACACACAACGCTTTAAATTAATAATTAGTAAATTGCAAAATTATTCATCAGTGGTGACAAACAGTCATTGCTTAATGATGATGTATCAACTGAATTGTTGAACTTATTAAGTATTTCACTTGGAAAGAAAGTGGAAAGAAGGAATGAAATTGGCAAAATTATCAATTGTATTGCGCAGGGTAGAATGAGGCAGCTGAGTTCTAGCATCTTGTGAATGATGATTAGCATATGACACGCACCACGGAAATCATAATTACTACACATAAATTAATTAATATAATTTATTTAACTTATTTTGATAGCTTGCTACAAACAACATTTTCTTTATTACTGAGTATTAGTTTAATATCAAATAAATAAATCTAGTAAAATCTTAGGACGGAATAATAGTCTTGATTGACCGCCACAACACAATTTATCTTATTCAACATTTTGTCAAGCTGATGGTTAAAAAAAGAAATATAATTAAAAGAAACGAAGCTCTCTTAGCTGAATTGTGCTTTTTCTGGATAATTACAATTCATCCTTAATGAAGGATAAGTGGGCTTTCACGTTTGCTGTTGTCTTAAAATTAATATTTAGGAACAGTCTAACACGCACCATAATAAAGGGTGTTTTTTTTTAAGCCCGATGGAAATTTAAATTAAAAAAAAGAAAGAAAAAAACCAAGAGTTAACTTTTGATGAAAAATCGTTTTAATTCGAAAGACCAATTCATGACATTATTATTTAAAAATGATTTCGGGAATATGGCCACTCTGTCTGTTCTTGACGAAGCACATTCTGTCAGCTCAATTAAGGATGATTTTTTCGAGCAATGTCTGCCCATCTGTCATGTCATGTCACGAACAACACGAACAATGTTGGCTTCCAAGTTGTCAGTTGTAGTTTATCAGCACCAGTGGCTTCATGTAACCCCATAGGAAATACTCGAGAGGTGTCAGATCACTTGATCTTTGAGGCGAATTTACAGGGCCATTTCTCGATTTGGTGATAAAATCGTGATTTCAATAAATCGCTAGTTTTTGTCGCTGTGTGGCATGTAACGCCATGCTGTTGAAACGACATCTCGCTAGGATCAATGTTATCCTTATTTTCAAAGAAATATTGATTAAGCATGGTCTGGTATCGATCTCCATTGATCGTACCGCGAGCCGGCCTCATTTTGAAGGAAATAAAGACCAATGGTATCACAAGCGAGTAAACGGTGCATTTTTCTGGATAAAATGGGATCTCTAAATTTTATTTTGGATTGGTCTCGCAACAGAAGCCGACATTTTGCTTTTTGAAAAACCCTTCATACCAAAAATGAGCCTCGTCGCTGAAATTTTACCATAAAATAATTGGGCAGCATACAACTGATCTACACCCCAATCAGCGAATGAACGACGTAAGCGATGGTCTTGTGGCTTTAAATCCTGCACCCCAACTGTATCTTGTACGGGTACAGATCAAGATCTTTCAGCAAAATTGTCTACGTGGTGGACGAACAGTGTCCCAGTTGCTGTGACCGATAACGGGTCGATAAACCTGGATCCTCTGGTATACTTTCATTAACCGCGACAAAGGCATATTCCAAAGACAGAAAGTATGTGTATTTATCCATCCGTTGAACTGGATGGCGTGCTCCGATGAACGTTTATATATACTATAGAAAACACGTCTCGCGAACAGACCACCGATTTCCGAAGTAAATGTGGATCTCAAATACAATAATTTGATGTCTCTATCAACTAATTTTTCCCAATCAAATTCAAACACAAATCAATTCCTTAGATTCTCAGTTGACACAACAATCCCAGAAAAAATGCGAAGATAGTCTGGAAAAAAGAGCCACCACACTCTTCATTACACCTTCCTAAAGCGATTCCCAGTATCTACTCCGACTGATTCGAAAAACAAATCACTCCTGAATGAGGCAACTGAAAAAACTGAAATTCAAAAAATTGTTCGAAAGCAAACTTTATCAAATCTTAGATTATAGAGCACAGGATAGGACACGCCGCGTAAAATACGTGTACATGAGTGAAACATTTCCTCTTGAGGGGCAGATGACTTACACGTAAGAGGGAAAGAAAAGGAACGAAAATAGGAGCTTACTTGTCATTCTTATTATTTACGTGAGTCAAGTTGATCTTACGAGAAGTTCGATTTTCCAGAGATTTCACAGCAAATTTACACAATCACAATTAGCAACAGGATAATTGTAACAAATTAAAGTGCCCAAAACAGACAAAAATTGAATGTTTGGACGAATAATTTTCCGCGCTCTGAAACTGTTCAGAAAACTGTCAAAAATATACTCCATTCTCCATAGGTGAGGTGGGAGTGAGGAGAAATTCAAAAATTGTAAATAGGGGTTGAGTGTATGTCATTTGAAAGTACATACTTTCAACTCTATATTTATGTTTTCATGAGTGTTGAATGCGTTTCTGAGGATATCTTTTACTTGAAGGGGTTGAAGGGTGAAAATGGGAAGGAGGCAGTTTTACTGAAAATGACTGATAACAGTAAGATACAATAGGGAGCAAGATTCACGATTTGCCTCCACTTTCGAACGGCGAGTTTTTTAGACGACGATTACTTTATATCGTAAAGTCGCAAAGAATTCTTTCGAAGAAGATTGTTATCGACTTTGAAGCAGGTCGATTTCACAGTTCCATACGACCTCTAAGCAATTCAAACCTCTACAACACACAAACAGTGTATCCATATTTTTGGAACACCCTTTATTATCAATTTATATTTTAAGAAAAAATAATGAATAATAAAGTCATTTGGTATTTTGATAAATAATTTATTGTTGATATCATCAATACAGTACTTGGCTAAATTTCTTAAGTTGTTATCCACAATAAAATGAAAGTAAACGTTTAAAAGTGACAATTCAAAATAAATAAACTAGAAACTAGGAAACACAAACTACTTAAAGGAACAATAGTGTAAAACAATTTCATTGGACGTCTTGAATGGTCAAATCGTTTAGATTATCATAAATGTTCCTATTAATATTTTGTGGTTCAAATTCAGAGCAAACCTTATTCGAACGTACTCTATTTATTTTTAACAGCTAATTTCAGTCTATAATAAATATAGGTAGGTAATTAATTGTTAATTAATTTTTGACGATTAAATTGTTTTTGGTTTTATAATTTCTGGGCTTCTCGACAAAAACATGCTGAGAATTCCACTTAAAAAAAAATTGTGGAATTGAGAAAAGAATGGAAACTAACTTAGGAATAGTGTATGTTACGTAAATTCATCTCACCACAACGCAATTTATTCTGAAATCATCTGTTTTGAAAAATATATTTAAAGTAAAGTTTCAAGAAAGATCTATTTCACTCTTAGTTTTAGGTATGATTACTAAAAAAAATTTGATTTTGGCGAATACACACGTTTACTCCCTAGATCGTTCTTGCTCTTTTAAGTGAACCCTTATGAGAAAAATAAATCTAATATTTACATTTTGTCACTAACAAAAGTGCGGGTACCTAGCTAACTAGCTATTGCAGCTGATTCTCGACATAGTCGTAAGATTCTTAGAAAAGATTGATTTCCGGCGTTTACAGTATAGAGAAAGAATTCAATATTGGAGTATAACAAAATGCTTTCAAAAATACTCTTACAAAAGTGTATAAGTTATATGAAATCGTTGTTTCTCTCAATGTATTGTACCCTTTTTTTAACAACTTATTTACACCGCAGCTTGCAGTATTATGTGTTTTGTATCTAAATATTCTTACAAATTACTTTTTGGTGTACTGAGATTTAGTTTTATTTAAAAAACAATTCGCAATTGCTTATTTCAGGCTTCGCTGGAGCACTATTCAGTCCTTATTGCTATGTTGAATGTACAATGTGACTCGGTTTTTGCTATTATCAGCGTTAGCTTTAGGAACCTAAACAAATTTATAACTATTTTCCATTATGTTCAATAACCTTTGTTGCTTTCCTGTATTATATTGCTTATTGCTTTGATTGAATTTCATTCTGGAAAGAAACCAAAAGGAAGTTATTTAGTTATTGTGCTATTTTCAAAAATCGATTATGTATATTGTGCAATTTTTAGAGCCTGTAGGATTGGAAGCGTCAAATACTATTTATGGTTGTGTGATTGCCTCTTTCTTCTAGTTGATATCTTTCAATTATTTATTTATTATCATTCAACGTCTTTGTCGTGGTAAACACGTCTTCATTAAACTATAACATAAAATTGTTTTTAGCAATTTGTGACCACCATAATATGCAATCAATCAATTGGTAATTTCAAAGGTTTAACCCCTTAACGGTCATAACGATCCAGACGAGATAAAGTGAATCTGATTTCGACTTAGGGTTATTAAAGATGCCAAAAAAATATAAAAATAATAAAAAATTAGTTATGTGTTTTTTTTAATTGGTGGTAAAAATATTCCCTCTACCTGCAGCGGAGTTTACATTATAGGAACCAAAAGTCTTTAACCGCATATTTAGAAAGCTATTCTGAGAAAAATACGCAAGTAACTACAAACTGTATATATTATGTCGTTCGGATCAAACCCGCCCGGTTTTGAAAATTCATTGCTCAATATTTAATTATTATTGCGTAATCTTATTTTGGCACTAAGTAGAGGAGCACTCAGTTGTTTTTCCTCCTTCACTGCGATCACTATATATATACATTAGGGTGCTTTTTTTTCGTGACTATTTTTTTTTGTCAGTCCCACCTCGAAATTTTGTGACAAATACCTAAACTATAATTCCCTGAAAATTGGAGCCCTTAATATTAATATTAAGTACTAGACCAAGGCGTATAAAGATTTCCCATATAAAATACATGTAAACTTTGATTATTTTTCTTCAAAACTCTACAGCTCAAAGGCATGTTATGGTATAATCTTGGTCAATGGGAGGATTTCTTCAGAATTGAATGCTCTACAAAAGTGTCCATTACGGTGTAACCCTAACTCCCACCAGCGAGGTAGTACGGGTCACTAACCCCAAATTTTCCATGAAATTCTCGCTTTTTGCCCCTATCTCGTAAACAACAAGAGGTACAGAAAAAGTGAATATGACAAACTTGTAGGAAATTCAATTTCCTATAAAAAAGTTCTGAACACCAAATCGCTAACATCGATATTTCTTGAGATATTGGACTTTGAAGTTGAGGTAGTGTTTCTACAATTTAGCTCAATAATACATGAAACTTCCACACTACCTCAACTTCAAAGCCCAATATCTCAAGAAATATTGATGTTAGCGATTTGGTGTTCAAGAACTTTTTGGAGGAAATTAAATTTGCTACAAGTTTATAATATTCACTTTTTCTGTACCTCTTGTTATTTAGGAAATAGGGGCAAAAAGTGAGAATTTCGTGGAAAAATTGGCCCCTAAAGCACCCTAATATACATATATAATACAAATTTAGAAGTTCGTAACTCTATCGATGTTTCTTTACAGCGTCAAATAATCAAGTTTATGTATCCTGAAGTCCACCGAAGACTAGTCAACGTGATAAAGATCCAAAAAATGTGCGAGTGGAGTATGCAAAAGTAAATTTATGTATATATAATCAGCAACAGAGCCGTCTAAAAAACTATATACAAAAATTTTAATTTTTTGGGCGGGTTTGACCCGAACAACATAATATTTTTATGAAAATATCGCACAACTAGGGTAAGTTGTCAAGAATAAGTCCAGAAAAAGAAAGAAACACCAACATAATTAATTTAGTGTTTGAGTATGAAACTTTACTCTCTGGATCTGATGGGAAACCGAACAGTCCCTCCAATTCTGACTCTATTTCGAAATTTTTTAGGGCCTTCCTACTCATTTTCATAATAAAAATACCACCTTGCGGTTAGAGGGAACATTCTTACCACCAAGAAAAATTAAAAATACCACCTTGCGATTAGAGGGAACATTCTTCCCACCAAGAAAAATAAAAGAAGAAAAAAAATCGTGCAAGATAAACCTAAAATATGTCTCATTTCTAAGATATTAGATATAAATACACAAAAGCTAGAAGAACTTACCACATATCACCATGAAAATTCGAAGATTTATACCGATTTCGGTCGAAGTTAAAAAAAACACCAATTTCCACTTTTCACTGCACCCGTTTCGATAAAAATTATATGGGATCTGTCAATGTCAAATTAAAAAAATAATCTACCTTCTTTTTTTTTAATGTTGCCAAATCTAAAAAATGACTGCGATTGATAGGTTTGTTTTTCGTTTAAAAAAAAGTTGGTGGTAAAAATATTCCCTGTAACCGTAAAAGGGTTAAATTGCTTTTGGACGAAAGAGACAAGTTGATTAAGTTTTCTTCTTCATATTTTGTCCTATTGCTTCATTTTAGTGTTCAACCTAAATACAATACATATACTATAGGTCATAAATAAAATAAATACATACATAATATAAATAAAATAAAAATAATCTTGCTGATATAAAAAAATTTGGTTATTCGACGAACGAAGTGACTAAATAAAAATAATTTTTAAGGGGACATTTACTTTCTAAATCGAAAAAACGATAAATGTGTTCTAAACTTCACAGAAATATACTCCCAAAACCCGTTTTGAGAAATTCAATATATAAAAAAAAAAGTTATAGACACATTTGTAGCGGTACCTTACGCTTATCGTACCTTAAAATTATCGAATAAAAACTTACACATGAATAGCTCGATTTTTCAACACTTTTTGGAATTCTTGAATAAAGTGACGAAAAAAAAATTTAAAAATTTGTTTAGGTATATCCCCTATTAAAACGTGTAAGGAACATAACCCATTTTGAATTTTGACTTGATTTTTTTTAGGAAGCTCAAAAAGAGTCTCACCGTTTATAACGGGACTTTTAGAATAAAAAGTCACACCATTTTTGTTTATATTCTTCAATACATAATTATAATACTCAAAAGAGAGTTTTTCAATAAATATTATAGCTTTTTATTTTTTTAAATTTTTAAAAGTGTGTTTATTTTTCGATTTAGAAAGTATATGTCCCCTTAATAAACAGTAAATAAATAATATAAATAAATATATATGCATAAAATAAATACATAAAATAAACATTATAAAATCAGTAATTTGGCTACCTTTTATTGCTCAATAGTTTTTCACTAGGAACACTTGCTGGTGGAGCTGACAATAATTTCAAGGCCAATGTAGAAAGATCATCAAAACTACAGAAAGTATAGAAAACTATATAGCTGTAGATAATATAGAAAACAAGAATAGTATGCTGCTTCATTAGTTAATGAAGAAGATAGAAGTCAATCAATCCGTCTCATTATATTCCCATGTTCGTACAAGTACTCTTTTTATCTGAATTGATAGCCCCGAAGCCCGATATGAGTAAAGGCATTTACTGATGTTAACATATCCATGACCATATGCATATCTTGGATTAATTTAGCTGATCGAATTTTTTTGTTTTTCTGACCGAACATTTCCCAGTGAGCAATTTTAACATGAATACACTTTTTTTTCTATTAACAATCAATTACCAGACTTTTTGCATTTCCTAATCGTAAAGTTTGATTTTTGAAAAAAAAAGCTCACTTAACGACGGTTGCCAATTTTGTTTCAGTACCAGAGTTAGCTAAAAACTAAACTAAACAAAACTAAATGGTTAAACTTACTTTAAAAATGAAGGTCTCTGCATGAGACTCCTGAGGTGATCCTCCACTTTGATAGCCAGGACTTGGCGATTCGGCGTTTTCTGGAACTGGAGTTATATTTGCATAGTTTGAAGAACACGTGAGAAGGCCGCGCAGTTGTGAAGGCGGATTGTTGTGAAGTTTAACAGTATCACCAGCTTGCGTTAATGCAATCAGCGATCTATCGATATTCTGATATTCCTTTCCAGAGCGTGGTCTCAAAGTTGATGTAGCTTGCCGAAGTAGCCTGTTAAAAGAAATGTTTACATAAAGTGCTCGTTTTACCCTATGATATACGCAAGTGAATTTGAAAGTAAGATTAACTACTTTTGACATTTTTTGCAGAAAATCTTTTAACTTGTGTCCATTCCACTTTATTCATTTTTATTTACACATTTCCATTTAAGGATGTGAAATTCAAAAAAATGTCACTGCCTATAACTATTTTAAAAATAAATAAAATCTAAAGATTTATGGATCTAATATGTGTATTTAAAAGAAGTTATGAGCTTTCATATATAATTATTAAAATAAAAAAGATTAATAATTTTCCCAACAGTTGATTAAAATCTTTTAAATTTGTTAAAAAATTGCATATCCGTTACTCCACAGGCAACTATAACCAAATATATCTTTTCCTATAGAGTTATCTTACGTAATTTTATATTACACAACGTCACTTAGCATTTCAGCAACTTAAAAACAAATAAGCCATTCAAGACCTTCTAGGTTTTAAACAAAATCATTCAAATTTGTTTGACGAATCAGACTAAATCATACTACGCTCTGAAAAACAAAAAATCCTAAAAGTCGCACCGAGATACAACCATGCAGTTATAGAAACAGAGCTCCTGAGCTTTTGTATACCGTTTTTTAATTTGCGCAGTGTAGAAGCCGGTCGATTTTTGCTCAAAATGTAATTAAAGCGAATTTGCATCAAATTTGCATCATCCGTTCGCAAGTAAACGCGTCCCAAAGTTGTCTCTTTATACATACAAAACATACAGTATACATAAGACCCCACACATGAAAGCATGGCGGCCACTGGTGAGTGCATGGCATGATCTTTGGGGAAGGGCGCATGGATATTCAGTGTGTCCAAAAAGTCTTAGATCGATCAATTATCTCAAAGGCATACAAAACTTTCATCATTTAGCAAAATTATTTGAATGTTATTATTGTTTTGAACTTGTAATTACTTTGACGGCCTCCGTCATTTTTTAAATGTGTACCTGAATTTTTTATTCGAATCGAAACGGAACAAATGTTGACTGAAACACTTTTTGTCCAAATATTATTTTTTAAGATTTTTTAATACAATAATTACATTGTTTTAAATTGGAAAAAGGTTTCAATATTTCGACGAAATCAAGTTTTTAGAAAATATTTTTACTAGTGACCAAGTTTAGGAGATATTTTTTTACAGACTTCTTGGAAAATTATACAGAATCCAAAGGTTATTAGAGGTTTCAGAAATGGCTCGATTTCATTGCGTTTCAGCAGCGCATCACAGATGTTAATTCGGTCTATCATGCTTTTCGTGCTCAACTCATACATCGAGCTTCTTCGTGTAGCCAACTTTGCGTAAATGGTTCACAACAGTTTTGTGGTTAATGCCTAGCTCCATACCAATATCGATACTGCAGATATGCTTATCTTGCTGCACTTTCTCAAGAATTTCATCTGTTTTTTCAGTAATTGGACGATCAGAGCGTGACTCATCTTTCACATCAAAATTATCGGAACGAAAGCGAGCGAACCATCTCCGTGCAGCAGATTTCGTTAAAGTACCTTCGCCGTACACAGAACAAATTTTTTCACAAGCCTGCGCAGCGTTCTTCCCTCTGTCATAATAATATTGCAAAATAAAGCGCAAGTTTTCATTATTTATCTCCATTTTCAAACGCAAACAACTTTCCAACGACTGCACCAATTTCGATGTTTACAAAGTAACGCTCGAACTGTCACCTTTCTAACGAGCGTTTAGTAGTGTCGCTGCGGTCTGTGTTTCTTGAGTTATTTGCAATTGATGCCATCTTTCGGGAAAAACGCCACGAACTTTTTCCCACACCCAATATATCAAATTTAAATATTATATATTAATTTAAAATGGATGGAAGTTTTCCCCATTGCTTATACGTATGTCTTTTTGATTGGGTTTAAGGTACGGGTAAAATGTTATCATGAACATCGACGAGCATTGAGCATGTACCTCGTATTTGACCGTCTGAAGCTAATTTAGATTTCGAATAAAATATCACACAAGTTCATTTTGATACAATAATGTGCACATGTCTAGGGTTAGATTTATAAAAATAATAATAAACATTAATCAAAATTTGGAAAAAAAATTAACGTACAAGTCATGAAAAGTCGATTTCTTTGTTCTGGAAAATCATTGATTTTAATTGCTGTTAACCTTCGAACTCTTGAATCGGTCGTTACCTAATATGACCTGAACCAATTAAAACAATTATATAAGTAGACGAGAACAAAAATTAATAGATATATAAATTAATAAATTCGTCAGTCTATTAATAAATGCACAAATGAATATATACTAAAAAAAAAATATTATAAAAAAGAAAAAGTAAATGAATAAGTTGGGTTTGCTTCAAATTTTAATATTTTGCAGCTGATGTTCCGCAGATCATTATACCTATACTGTTACAGAATTTGCCTTCGCTTATACTTCACACTTGAAGTTGCGATCGGGCAGATATAGGGATTAGCTTTCGATCCCTCCTTTGTGAGTGTCTATGGCAGAGAAGCCAAGCGCCATACTGATGAGATCAGCTTGGCTTCTCGGATCGAAACACTCATCGATCTTTTTTGGGCTCGTCTTCTTCGGTGGACGAGTAATATTCCTAAAAAAATGTTCCTAAGTCCGTCTGTCTGTCCGTTCGTTGGCAAATTCGCCAAAGTATAGCGAAGGCAGATGGTGTAATTTTGCCGGCCAGCCGCTCGGCGGGCAAAATTGTAACAATACAATCACATCAATATGGAATTGTTCAACAGCTTTCAACGCTTTGAGTGAAGCAGATCTCAGATTGTTGGTAAGCCACCATGGGCTAAGATACTACGTACATAAAATAGGTTTGTCAAATGAGATCGAATGTTGTCTGTGTCTTAAAGACGGTTAAACTACATCACTCATCTTGGGTGATTGTCCTGCTTTAGCAGGGTTAAGAAGGAACATCTTCAGTCAAGAACTTTTGGACTAGCCTGACATTCGTTCATCTTCTGTTAAAGAATTTCTGACGTTCCTTAGGGTAGCAGACCGTCTTTTACTTTAAAGGGATTTCGACACAGAAGGAATTTCGGTCTTAGTGCTCACCATAAGGATCACTCCCAGCAATAAATATATTGGGCAACAGATAAATAAATAATAAAACATACATATAAGTAAAACTAAAAATAAATATGAATATAACGAGCTAAGTCAGTAAAAAAAAAATATGTAAAAAATAGTGAAAATCAGTGAATAAGTAGTGAAATGAAATAAAAGAAAGAATAAAGAATACACAGCAAAGCTATTAATGTGAATGTATTTCACAAACAAAAAACAAAATACAAACAACAATAGCTAAGCATTAGACATTTGCGCGGCTATAGTTTGCTAGCTAGATCGACTTTCCGTCCTGGAGAACGCTGGTTCTGTAAATTTCAACTAAGTTGTTATAACCACTTTCTAAAATAATCGTACATACATATACACTTACTAGAAAAAGTCTGCGTTCACCCGCTGTCGATCGGATAGTAACGTCAAAAAATCAAAAACGAACAAATATTTTCCAGATTTTAATTCATCTATTTATTACATATTTCTTAAATATTAGACACATACAAACTCATTTATTTCGCTTCCACAGTTTTTTAGATAACGGCACTTCTCACAAAAAACACACAAAAATGGGACAGAAAAAGTCTGCGTTCGCTTGTAACAAAAGTGATAAAATATAAGATAATAAAAAAATTCGAAGTTCATTAGTAACTGGTTGGGTATCCTTGTTTCTTCACGACCTCTTGGAGTCTTTTTGGCATTGAATTGACAAGCTTCGTTGTCTCCTCAGTACTTGTCTTCTCACATTCCTCTTTGAGTACAGCTTTCAACATTTCTTTACTTGTAATTGAGTGTTGACGAACCCTCCTTTCTAGTGAATCCCATAAATGTTCGATGGGATTAAGGTCTGGTGATTGTGGGAGTGTATGTAGCTGTTTCGGGACATTGTAGAGTAACCAAAGCTTTACAATCTCGGCTGTATGCTTGGGATCATTATCATGTTGGAAGCAATAATCCGTACCTAAGCCGAGGTTTCTGGCACTTTCTTTCAAATTATTTTTTAAAATGTCGAGGTATTGAAATTTATTCATTGTCGATTCAATAAATTCCATCTTCCCAACGCCATTACTCGCCATACACCCCCACATCATTACTCCACCACCACCATGTTTTACAGTGGTAAGCAAGTTTTCTTTTTGGAGTGCTGTTCCTGATTTTCTCCATACCATTTTGCGCCCTTTTATGGCGAAAATGCAGAATTTGCTTTCGTCTGAGAAGGCTACATTCCTCCAAAACTCTATTGGCTTGTTTATATACTGCTTGGCGAAGGCAATGCGTTTTTGGAGGTTGACCCGTGAAATAAACGGCTTCTTTCGAGCTATACTTCTTGAGTATTTTTCTCGCAGTATCAGGACAAATATTTTTGTTATACCTCTCCTTGATTTCAGTTGCTATTTGGTGAGCAGTTAGTCGTAGATTTTTCTTTACTAATGACCACTATATGTCGTCTTCCCCTGCACGACAACTTTGATGGGCGGCCGGAACGAGGCTTGGAGGTGAATTCTCCTGTCGATTTGAAATTGCTTATGACTGTTTGAACAGACGAATATTGTCTTCCCACTATTTTCGCTATTTCTCTGTAGCTGTTCCCATCTTTTCATAATTTTATTATGATTTTTCTTTCAGCTACACTAATTTCTTTCCTTTTATTTTCCATGGCAAGAAAAAATTTAATTCACAAAATAACTTCTGCTAGAAAATACTTGATCATCTGATAAACTAACTAGGAATGAATAATAAACGCAATAAAGCCTTATAAGGTTCACTTGAAGCGGTATATTTTGGGAAATCCCAAAATTCAAAAAGTGAACGCAGACTTTTTCTGTCCCATTTTCGTGTGTTATCTGTGAAAAGTGCCGTTATCTAAAAAACTATGAAAGCGAAATGAATGATTTTGTATGTGTCTAATGTTTAAGAAATATGTAATAAATAGATGAATTAAAATCTGGAAAATATTTGTTCGTTTTTGATTTTTTGACGTTACTATCCGATTAACAGCGGGTGAACGCAGACTTTTTCTAGTATGTGTATGAAATAATATCTCAATTTATGGTATAGAACTTCTAATATATTCTAATATATTATATATATTTGGACTTTATTTATTTCTTCATCAGTCACATTCTGCATTGCCTCAACTGAAAAATATTGTACATAAAGTTCGGCTTTGCCAAAAGTGTTGAGCAGCGTTCAAATTTTTGAATTCTGTCGATATTGCAACCGGTGAACATATCGTTCACATATATCGGAAGTCACATTTGATCTATAATTACTTCGTAAATGATTCGCCTTACCTCAAATTTTCAGGAGCATCCGATGAACTATGGCTGGAAAGTGATAACGTTTCAATGTAATCGGACATATCGGACGTCCCGCTGCTAGTACTTCTTGAGTCTACATAGGGCGGCCCAGCAGTAGAACCCCCTTCACATGGACTTGCAAAGCCCCGCCCCTTTGCCGAACAAACTGGAACTTCTGCTTCCGCTGAGGTGCTCTTTCCTGGAATTTCTACTTTCTGGAACTGGAAGGAGATTTCTCGCAGTGGATCAAATGATTTTGACCTTCTTGGCAGTGTAGCATGAACACAAGCGGACACAGGTTGAATATGTTTTTGGTGGCGTCTCGCAGACATTGCTGTGGTGAGAGGAAGCTCAAATTCGTGGAAGTCACCCACTCGATGTCGCAGCGATCCAGTCGAAACTCCAGAATCATTAGAACTTGACGAGTCCCGATTCTGGGTTTTGCAAGGAACACTTGCCGATCTCCTAATGTGCACCGATTGCGATTGCGAGTTCTGGCTCTGTGACATGGACGTGACAGAAGTTTCGTCTTCCGTCTCAGCGGTTTTCGCGTAACACATTTCATCGACGCACTGCTCCATTTCTTGGTGCAGGCATGGTGACGAAGAACGCCTTCCGCTATTGATCTGTGTCATGGAAGACTTGCGTAGTGTTTCTGAGCTGTCGAACTCTTCGGCATCCTCGAGGAAGCGCGATGAGTCGGCAGAGGATGATCGCTTTCGAGCGGCCAGTCTTTTGTCCAAGGGTAGCAAATCGCTGTTGTCCATGATTTGTTTTCTATTGTAAGGGCTATTACTGATTCGATGCAGCAGCATCATAGCGCTTCCCGGCACTCGTGCCTGATCGGGCCTTTTTCTGCTCCTGTCGACGATGGGCGCAGATAGACTGGGATTACTCGCTGACTTCTCACCGATAATGCGCTTCAATAGCTCGCTCTTGGATGGCAGCGGTGGAGCCTGTCCATTAGAATTAGGAGGAGCGGGTGACATAGGAAGATAACCAGGAAATTTTGCAGTTACCTCATTTTTCTCCGTGTCTAATGTTAAATACTCCTTTCGCTGATCTAGTTTTTCGCCAGCTTTCTCCTGACTTGCTTCGGGCGTTTTGGCACTTGCATGTCCACACTTTTGACAGAATGTCTGATTTTCTCTTATTCGAAGCTCTTCCAACTCCTGCAGAGTTATGCCGGCTTTCTGAAGTATCTCCTTCGAATTTTCGTAGTTTTCTAGTGATTGAGCAAAATCTAAATTGGTGTAATTCGCTGAGCAAATTTCAGTCTTTGGTTCTTTCGGCCCACACGTCTCAGATAGTATGTGACCAGGGTCAAGGTTTATATAGTTCGAAGAGCTTGTTTCTGAGTCATTGCCGTCTTTAGAACAATTGCATGCATTTTCCGGAAACTTTCTGTTTGTCTTCTTTGAAAAGTCAACGGTGGCATAGATGGCCAACTCTCCACTGGGCTGCATCACGGGCATTTTTCCCTCTCCGCTAAGTTTAACTCGATTAATTGGTACTCCGGTGTTTTCAATCCCATTCCCCCGCCTGCAGTAAGGCAAAGTTATCCAGTTATCGGCCCACGACATTACGCGATTACAAGCACAATCTGCCCGAGTTCCTTCTTTCGCCACAGATACGTTTTCCTGACTAACGAGGCACCCGCACATTTTGCCGATCTGTGTCGGGGTATCGTAATTTTCATATCTGTGGGGCCCTTCTGTCTGGTTGCTATTCCAATCCTCAGAGATATATCCTTGGATATTTTTTGGAGTGTCATAGTTTTCGGCTACCAGACTTGTGTCTAGCAACAAGGCGGTTTTCGGAACGTCATAGTTCTCATACGGGCCCACGTTAGTGGGCTGCGTTGTTATGCAGACTTGGTGAGAATGGAGCGGGTTCACAACTGGAAGAGGCATGGGTGGCTTTATCGCGTTATTGTTGCTCTTTGCATTATACGACCCTCTTTGAGGGCAATTTTGGCATAAAATGTGATTACTGGATGCACCTTGAAAGGCGGGAATGGATTCATAACAAGACTCTCCGTATGTAGAGGTCGTTATTGTAGATGCCATTCGTGGCACAGAGTACTCTGAGCCCCCGCTGCTTCCGTAACCACCACTGCTGCCATGTGACGAGCATATTGACATCCGATCCACACCGCCAGTTACCGTTTTCACAGTTAAGCTGCTCTGGTTGCCCTGTTCCGCTAAAATTGTCCAGAGTGGGGGTTGATTGGCCCCAGGAGTCGCATTCCCCGTTGCAGTCGAGCTCCTTGACATTGAGGGTGCCCCCAACTTTGATATGCAGCTCATACATCTTTCTAGATTAGCTTTTGAATTCCTAAGGGAAAAGAAAATAGAAATATTAGTAATAGCATCAAAGAAATTGTGTAAGACCATCGAGTACAACACATTTTTCCAAGAACATTTTGCAAAAAAAGATTTTGGATAGTAGAATTAATCCTTATTTCTAAAATATATATAATAGTTTTAAAACGATTAGGATTAGCTGTTACAGCCCCAGCAACTCCTAACATCATATTAAAATACCCACAACAAATATCACGCCTTTCCCACATGTCCCCAGTTCATGTCACGCTTTTCCTTCCATTTAATTTACTCATAGTGCAACTTGCACGAGCTTCCATTCCCGTTGCAATCCAGGTGACCTGACGATTTTTATAGAATAATGTCTACACCTGAACCCATTACGCTGCCTAGCTTTTCACCTTTGAATTTTTAATTCGATTTTTCAGTTAGTCGGTTGCCGTAACTCAGGATTAAAAGTTGTCTAACAAGGAAACGTTCTCAGGTTTGTCTCATCGATTTTGATGAAATTGAAATATTTTATAGAGTATCGAAAAATAAGAGACACGTTTTTTTTATCTGCGGATACGCACATTTAGGGGGTGAAAACCACTCCTAAAGTGTACCCCCAAAAACAGTTTTTCCTAAATATCTAATGAATTTTTCGAATGAAACGAAATGGAGGTGATGCCTCATAAATACACTGTCCTTTTGAAAGTAATCCGGTTCCCAGGGGTGGCAACCCTTATTTTTTATTGAAGAAAAACGGTTTTTTTTTATATTTTTGTGTCACAAGAATAACAGCTTTAGTCAAAAATTATTGACAAATATTTTTTTACATACGATTTTGAAAAATAAAGTTCTAGGAAAACAGAGAGTCACAGATAAGATTAAAGCGACAATCAGAAGAGAACCATTCGTATCTCGTTAGGAGAATATTTTTCTTACCGCCTTTGGCTGTTCTCCCTACAGTCAATATCGTAGTTTTTTTACATATTTAGATTATATGTTACTACAACCAGGGCCGTAGCCAGGATTTTTTTTCGGGGGGGGTTTTCAAAATAAAAAGTGGAAGAGAGAGGAGGGGGGGGGGGGGGGGGGTGATTGGTAATTTACATTTTTGAACTAAATTGAAATTTATTTTAAAAAACCTTAAAATATTAATTTAAAATAAAGTTTAATTTTTACATCTTCAATATATATTTAATTAAATATTTTTAAAAATATCTATACTACTATGTAACTCTTATTAAGGGATTACACCACCCTGACGCTCGCAAAAATAGGCATAAAAATAAACTTTTTTTTGGCTCGGCCATTAAAAATATGGATTATTCTTTATTTTAGGTATACATATAATAGATTTATAAACAATTTCCAATACTGAACAAAAAAAAAACATTAAAAATGGCGGAGATATGAATCGCTCATTGGGACCCTCTTTCTAAAATCCTTGCTGATGGTGTACAGTAATACCCCGAACTTACGCGATAGGTGGGACCGAGCGATAACCGCGTAAGTCAAATTCGCGTAAGTCGGGGTATAATTTCGCATATAAATACATACAAATTATTTTTAATTGGGGCCGGAGACTAAAGAAAATAATAATTTAGAAAAAAAATGTTTAATAAAATCTTAGATAATACGAATACAAAATCGTAAGCCGAAGTTATTGTGATGTAGAAAAATTTCCACGCAGCATGCTAATAATTTTCTTATTCCCTGCTTTGTAGAAGAAATGCGCTCTTCGTTGGAGTCTATATTGTCTAAAATTTGTAATCCCTTTTCAATTGAACTGAGGCCTTCTGTCAAGTTTCCAACCGCCATTCGATCTTCTGATTGAGCCGGATCTAAAGAATCTTCAATGTCTTGTTCTTGCTCATGGATTTCATGCTTCGATTCTGCGCGACACGTTCGAACATCTACATTAGCTGAACAATAGTATGAAGGGAGTGAGTAATCAGGAGTTGTGTGGCGCTCAAACAAAAGACGAATCGACGAGATTTGAAAATCGCGTAACTACGGGTTCGCGTAAGTCGGGGTAGCGTAAGTCGAGGTATTACTGTACATAATTTTCTCCGTCCAGCATTGTCCGAAAAAAAAAATGCTTCTTTAGAAGTATAATAGCTAATGCGTGACGAAGGGGAAAAATTAAAAAAATTTTTTTGGAGAAATGACAGCTGTTTGAAAAAAAAACTCGAATTTGCATCAAAATTTTGAGTTTAAAAAATATATAACTTTTGAATACGGAACCCAATCGAAAAAATAAGTGGTGGAAATTTCAGTCAAATCGGTTCAGTAGATTTTGAGATATCGTGTACACCAGTTTGAAAAAAGTAATTTCGGGAAAAAACGTGAAAGACAAAAAGCTCGACGTTAACGCCTTAAAAGTAAAATTTTTTTTTTTATTTAGTTTCAATCTGCGATTCCTGGACCATACATAAGGTTTTCTGCTGCTTTTGCGATGTCCTCCGTTACCTAAGTTACTGTTAGTTTAATCTTTCCTAAATAATTATATTATTGTTAAAGATAGATAGATAGATACGTAATGGTCCGAACTCTACCTGAGTTTTGGGTCGGCTCCCTGACGCGTTCACTTCTAATTGCTATAACTTCGGTACTAATTTGAATTTTGGAATGTTTGAACGCTTAAAATATTCTTAAAAGTATAAACAATTTATTTAGCAAAAAAAAAACAGTCTTGTTTTGGAAAATTTCATGGTGGTGTAACCCCTTAATAAAATACAAAATAAAAGAAAGAAAGAGTAAGAAATATTTTAAAAAATATGCTTGAACTTCTTCAGTTATCAGTTACAACCTGAGTAATCAATAAGCGCTAAAGATGTTTGTTGATCGCATCTAAAATGTACTACTTATAATATTCCACTGCTTTCAAATTAAGTAAACACGCCAATATTTATTGCCTAGTGGAGAGGACCTATTAATTTGTTACCTTTGTTAATGAATTTTGCGATGAGGCATCTGAAGTATTCTATTTTTTTCATTCCGAGGGCAGTTTTTTCATACATCAACTTTTTTTATGGACAGAGCGTTTTTTTAAAAGACCTTTGAAAAGGTAAATGCTACCTACCTTTGTGGTATGAGAAAAATATCACTGATTATTTTTAAAAAGCTACATCGATATCGAATTATACTAATTTTTATATTGTATGTAAAAGAGAACAAAACAATTATTACTTTTTTATATACATATAAGAATAAACTTTTATAGTTAATTAAATATTACAAAATTAAAAATGTAAATAAAACTCAACTTAACTGAATGCAACTGAATATGTAAAACAGTTGCACATATTTTCATTAAAATAAAATTAATTAATTTTATTAAATTAAAAAATTGGAATAAAATATGATTTGCCTAAGATACAAAATATGTCTTTAACATATTTTATCATTGTCAAAGAAAAAAGAAGAGCGGAAGTTTTACTCATCTGACTGTTCAACCCTTGCTCTGTTCTTAAAAAATCATGTGAATTTTAGTTAAGTTTCAGAATTTCGGGGGGGGTTCTAACCCCCTGACCCCCCCCCCCCCCCCCCCCCCCCCCCCGCTGGCTACGGCCCTGACTACAACTAAATATATCTTTCAGCATTCAGTCAAACAGAAAACTGCGCATCTAAATAATGTTTTCCTCTTTAAGTAAATTAAAAGTCAGTATTGTAACTTCTTTATTTCATTCTTATATTTTTGTTATACCTTACCACACCTAAATATGTCTTTCAGCATTCCAGGTAAAACGTTTGGGAACTTAGAAATCTGACAGACAGATAAAAGCTATGCCACTTCAATCGAGATGACTTTTGAAAGGTGAATACGTGGATTCGTATCACGTTTCTGAAGTAATTTTCTACATATTTATTTACACATGAAATCTGCTCTACGCTTTTTCATAGCTGCAAAGTAATTTATAATATTCTCATACCAAAATGGCTCTTTCTCGAGATTTTTAAACCAACGTTTTTTCTATACTCGCAGGAATCGTTAAAATTAACTAGAATTATTTGGTTAGCTCTGGCATCACATCGCTTATCTTACTTTCTAATAAATAATTTAATAAAAATGAAGATGAAGAAGAAAATACGCGCCTTTGTTATATTATTTGCACCCTTACTTAACGCCAAATTTTAAAACATGCGCATAGCAGTGAATAAACAAAGCTTGGCTTTATTTTCGCTTGCAAACCATTTAATTCGGAAGACATTACAGCTGCTACGTGGTATGTTTGTGCAATAAGTTTTTCCCTAAAATTGTACTGTGATATTACATTTTTCTTTTTTTTTTAATTAAAAAAGGAAATATGCAGTTCTACCGGAACTTACGTCATAAAATCCCATAAATGTTCCTACTATTTTATCATTTACTAAGTGAATGTATTAATTTATTTAATTGTTTTTGACAACCCGGTAAAAATTTTGCTATCCAGAGTGGATTTTAAAACTAAATCATATCGGCTCCATGTTTCGAAAATTTCTTTATAACGAATTATCCGATTCGTCATGACTTCTCAAAGCTAAATGTTGCTGCGATAAAAGAGAAGTCAAATCAATGAATCGTTTTACAATTTCGTTATGCTCTTCAATTTGGCTTTTAGCACCTTAATTTATACCTAACTCAATCCCTTGCGTCTCAAGAAGTTTTAAACTAATTTCAGAATATGATCCTGAAAACTATTATGCCGAACAAGAACACGAGTTAAATTTTCTAAATCGTTGAAGCCTTGGTTTTGCCACACATCGTTTGTACTACCAGATGGGAACAATAAATATGGCCACCAGTATACTTTAGATGTATTAATACTTGCTGTTAGCTATGTGTATTTTTCAAACTTCCTTATCCTAATTTTTCAATTTTACTAGTTGTAGGTCTGCCTTGTTATTAAATTTTGATTTTCTCTTAAAAACTGAGCTAAGAAAAAGGATGCTCGAAAATTTCATTTACTTAATCCATAACTATTATAAAAATAAATATTATTCAATATCTATTGTAAGTATAGAAATATTACTCAAAAATAACAAAATTCGAAATTTCTATCCAGATTGAAGAGATCACTTTTACACACTTTTCAGCAAAAAATCACAATATGAAGTTATGCACAATAAACTAAATATTTAATTACCCCAAAATAATAACAAACATTTAGTATTTATTATACTAATAAATTAGCTAATTATTTTACAATAAAATAAACTAGCCAAATCAAATTATAAGCATAAACTTTATAAAAATCTAGGATTTTGCGAGATCCAAGCTCTAAATTAAAAGTAAGAGTCCTTTTTCATTACAGAAAATAGAATAATATTTTCTTAAATTTTTTCCCTCAGTTTGGGGGTTCAGTTAATCAGTCATCTTAAAATTCGTACCGAAATTAATTTAATATGCAATTTCGAAAAATTAATTTAATATGCAATTTGAAAAAGGAACATTTGTGGTGTTTTCTTCTACTGTTGACGTCATGGCGTGTACAGAAATAATTTCGAAAAGGCCACAACTCTAACGAGATGTGCCATTTTCGAATTTATTGCTTAAACATAAGACCGTTAACCTCCATAATACTTGTCTCTTTTGTTTTCGTGATTTAACCCTTAAAAGGCATCATCAAAATAAATTACGTTTATCATGGGTGAAATTTCACCCCAAAATATGCTTATATGTCTTTTTAGCTTAATAAAGACATTAAAATGCAATTAAATATATTATTATCATCATTGAATGTTATATTTCGTGATAACGTTACTTTTATAGTATCCTCATAAATATATACAGGAAAAATCAATGTTAAAAGTCATTAGGTATTTCTAAGAAATTCAGATCAATTTGCCCGGGTAAATTTTCACCCATGATACCATTTAAACAACAACATGTTGTATCATCCATCAGGCATTGCGTTGTCTGAAGCTTATAATGGTAAAGTACCTATTAATCATATGAAAATTGCAGATATTGCAAAGGTGAAACAATATACACCAGCACAATTTACAGAATTTTATAACGAAATACTGCAATGACCAACTACAAACGAAGGAGAGCCTCCACAAGAAGATTAAAAAAAAAAATCTATAAATTAACTTTAACTTAAGTATTATGTTTAATTTTAGATACCTAAAATAAAAGCTTCGGCAAATTTATATGGTTTTTTTCTTTAAATTATGTGAACTCAATACCGTAAATTTTGAAAAAGGCATATATCATAAATTTAAAATATCTAAATATACTACTATAATATAATAACGTTAACATCAAAATCTTTCTGTAACTCTTTCGATTGCTAATTGGCTCCAAAATGTAATTCAAAAATATTTTGTTTAAATATTATACTTCTTTAGAAAACAATTAGTTGTTTCCATTTCCTGAAAAGTTTAAATATTCAGACATGTGCCCTTTTCGAAAGTACCCCGCACAAATTGTATGGAAATCGGCCCCCGGTCCAATTCGCTGAAACTTTGCAGAAAGGTAGTTCTCAACCTGCTGATCAAAAGTCTCAATGGGCCCGAAGTCATCCTATGATTAGTTGCGGAGATATAGAGGGGTGAAGTGTGAGACATTTGCTGTACAGCAATTTAATAAAAAAATTTCGCGATTTTTTTACACGAAAACGATCAACTTTGCAAGAAAATTGTATATAACAGAAAATACTTTAAATGAGCCAAAGAACACGCGTGATTTTTTTCAGAATTTTTTCGACTATTTTTGGTTTTTTGGATTTGGCCAATTTTTGAAAAATCCAAAAATGTCCCGACAAATTCTGAAAAAATTCACACGTGTTCTTTGTAAGTATATATGTAAGTATACCAAAGTATATATTTTTGTAGTTATTTTGAGTTTTCAATTAACCTTAATAAATAAGTTCTTAAACTAATGTAAGTATACCTAAGTAATTTTGAGTCGGCGCCAAACAAGCAAATTAATTAATTACGTAAAGCGTGATGCGTGGGTCGGCCGGAAAATGCCTAACCTTAAATTTAAAGAAATAACCAAATCAAATTAACAATGCAACGTGAAATCTACAGCGATAAACATTAACATTCCAAAAAATGCACTCTCCGCACGAGCGGAGCTTGTTTGGTATACTTACTATAGTTTCATTGACTATATATAAATTTCAATATATTTATTTTATTTACAAATAGGATTATTTAATACAACACTTCATATCTTTCATTATCAGATTTTAATATATTTATTTTATTTATAAGATTTTATTATATTTATTTATTTGTATTATGAATTATTTAATAAAACACTTTATATATTTTTATTATTAGTTTTTAAAATATTTATTTTATTACAAGATTTTAATATATTTATTTATTTAATACGACACTTTTTTATATTTTTATTATTCGGTTTTTAATATATTTATTTTATTATAAGATTTTACAAATTTTAATTATTAATTTTAAAATGGAAAAGCTAATTTTAAAATTTACTTCCTGTCTTTTTTAATATTTTCTCCCGAATGAATTTTTATTTGTTTTTCTAAGCCTCCTTCTGATTTTTATTTTTTTCTCGCCTACCGCCACATCACCCCCCTTCCAGTTAACGTGTTAACGAAACTTTATGAAAGGGATTAATGTTAGATGTTGGCACGATGGGCCAATTGGGCGGTAGGGGTGGCTCGATGGGCCAACTGGGTGGTAGTGGTGGCTCGATGGGCCAACTGGGTGGTAGTGGTGGCTCGATGGGCCAATTGGGCGGTGGTGGTGGCTCGATGGGCCAACTGGGCGGTAATGGTGGCTCGATGGGCCACTGTAGTGATGGCTCGATAGGCCGTTGTAGAGGTGGCTCGATAGGTTGCTGTAGAGGTGGCACGATAGGCCGTTGTAGTGGTTGTTAGATAGGCCGTTGTAGAGGTGGCTCGATAGGCCGCTGTAGAGGTGGCACGATAGGCCGTTGTAGTGGTGGCTCGATAGGAAGTTGTAGAGGTGGCTCGATAGGTTGCTGTAGAGGTGGCACGATAGGCCGTTGTAGTGGTTGTTAGATAGGCCGTTGTAGAGGTGGCTCGATAGGCCGCTGTAGAGGTGGCACGATAGGCCGTTGTAGTGGTGGCTCGATAGGCCGTTGTAGAGGTGGCTCGATAGGCCGCTGTAGAGGTGGCACGATAGGCCATTGTAGTGGTGGCTCGATAGGCCGTTGTAGAGGTGGCTCGATAGGCCGTTGTAGAGGTGGCTCGATAGGCCGCTGTACTGGTGGCACGATAGGCCAACAGGAGGTGATGATGTTTGTTGATGATATTGTTGCTAGTTGCCATGGGGAGCGAGGTGGTACCGTCGGGGAAGTTATAACAAACTTCCCTTGCCCGACGTACCTATATTGTCGGTCGACGGCTTGGGCGGAAAGCCATGTCCGAATGGCCGCCGACCTGGTAGATGATTGTGGCATATTTTTCATTTTCTTGTCTCCTTTCGTCGGGTGCTGCTGTTCATAGTTGGGGTCACCAATATATAGTTTCATTGACTATATATAAATTTCAGTATATTTATTTTATTTACAAATAGGATTATTTAATACAACACTTCATATCTTTCATTATCAGATTTTAATATATTTATTTTATTTATAAGATTTTATTATATTTATTTATTTGTATTATGAATTATTTAATAAAACAATTTATATATTTTTATTATTAGTTTTTAAAATATTTATTTTATTACAAGATTTTAATATATTTATTTATTTAATACAACACTTTTTTATATTTTTATTATTCGGTTTTTAATATATTTATTTTATTATAAGATTTTACAAATTTTAATTATTAATTTTAAAATGGAAAAGCTAATTTTAAAATTTACTTCCTGTCTTTTTTAATATTTTCTCCCGAATGAATTTTTATTTATTTTTCTAAGCCTCCTTCTGATTTTTATTTTTTTCTCGCCTACCGCCACACTTACATTATTTTAAGAACTTAGTTATTAAGGTTAATTAAAAAAGGTTTATTATTCTTTGCTTTTCAGTATTTTCGGCGGTTTAATTTTTTTGTAAAAAAGTTTTTATTTGCTTAGCTCACAGTCTAAGAACTGGGAAAATCGATAGAGGAGGCACTGCCTCCTCTGACGAGCCAACACTAGCATGCAACTCATAAACAGAGTTACAGCTGTATTCAGTAGCACACCGCACAGGCTTAACCACTTCATTACACTAATTTTGTGTAGAGCTATGTATATATATGAAACCAAAAAAATACCGATTTATTAATCAATTTTTCCTGAAAAATTGTATTCAATTCATTCACCGGCCTGTATCTTCAAAATTAAATAAGATGGATACCGCTTTTTGTTTTTTTGTTTTTTTTTGATAATCTTGAGTGAAGCCATCACGTCCCTAAGAATTGACAGAATTCAACTCTGTATGACTGCCTTTTTAAACATTATAGGGTCACAACACATATGCGTTTGAGACCCGGGAACAACAACATTTTTTTTAATCTTTGCCCGCGGCTTCGCCTTGAAATTATAATTAATTATATGCATAATAATTTAAAAATTTAATGCATATAAATTATTTAAACGATTCATTGATTTTGTTTAATTTTATTTAAAAAATGATTAAATTATTGTTATTATTATTAAAAGTTATTTTTGAAATTGGATCCGCTGTCTAGAAATTCAAATGTTGATAATACCTACATTTAAAATCAGTTAAGCCGAAAAATCTTATTTAAGAAATTCGATTGCACTTCCTTCGAGTTGACAAACTGTGGCAGCTATTTTGGATTACGGATCTTAAATTTCAAAATTAGATATTCAAAATGGACGATTGCAAAAACCCCAGTGGCAATCTGTTGAAATTAAAAATTGTTGGTAACCATACTGAGTCTTCCATTTTAAACTTCAAACTTTCCATAGCAGATACAAAATCAATTATCATGGCATTCCCTTGAACTTTAAAATCTTCTGTCACCATAACGGACGTGCTGTTGTTTCTTAGCATTACAAAATAAAGCCTATACAACGTAACCATAAATTGAAAAAAGAAAATTTATTTGAAATCGATCAAGCACTTTGGAAATTTACATATATAATACTTCCAAAGCCAGCTAGGAACACTGACAGTTTCGCCATTAACAAATCTGACATATTCGGCGCGCTTCGCTTTTGATATTTATATGATACCACTACTGAAAATATCGCTATTAGATGAAACATTTCTTAAAACCGGCCCTACCGTTGCTGAAGATTAGATTACATATGTAAAAAAAAACATCCAGAATTAGATTACATATGTAAAAAAAAACATCCACGTTGTATTAAGAACGTTCTATTATTTTAAGTTAACAATAAATTTGAGTAAACAGTTATCAGGCTAGTGTTTTATCCGATTCTTTACTTAAATAATTTTCTTGAGAACATCTACCACTATTAAATAAACAAATACCATTGTACATACTTTGGAAAGACCTCGCCGTCGTTAAAACTATCGTGACACTCGGACACCGATGTCGTATCGCCACAGCCATAGTCCATGTCCCTGGATTCCTGTGACGGCCAGTAAGGGGTGCGGGAGCCGCACGTACAGGTGGGGTCGTCAATATGGCAAGAGAACCCATCGTCACTATCCAACGGCCGTGGAGACAGGATCTTCCTGGGGCTCTCAGTCACTATAAAGAGAGCTGATTAAACTAGGACAAAGATACGGATAAAAGGACGTGATTACTTGCAAATTTCCTAGCCATCTGGCGCTTTTTGGTTGACAGTTTTCCCTGTGAGGCTAGTTTGAGTGTTTGGGTAATCTCCTCTCCCTGGTCGGTGACGAAGACGTAAAGACCCTCCCCTTTGCCACATCTCGAGCCACCCTCGAAGCAAAATCGATTATCAACCACACCATACCGTCTACGAAGGAAGAAGCAATTAAGTGAACTGGTCCCAATATATGCCGTTGTGGCTACCTTTACAAAGGTTAACTCGCACTTACCTTAGATAGCCAATATCCCAGAGGCCTGCCAATTTTGGAGGAACACCTGTTGTGAGGCAAATCCTGTGGTCCTGGATGTGCATGCGGGAAGGGCCCGTTTGCATTTTTGATTTAGGTGGGGCCGATGAAACCAGCACCAAATACTGAATATCATCTCCGAGGTGATTCGATATTTTCACCTAACAACAAAGAAGCCCCAAGTAATGCCCTGTCAATTAACATCTCATTTAGGGCAAAGTTTACCTGCCACTGCATGAGTCTCTCCCTTGTGTCGAACGCCAGCACCACAATAACGTCTTGGCATATTATCGCTATCGTGTTGGACTCCTTGTCCAAAGTGAACCCAGTCTCCACTCCCAGAAAGTGCTCCAGGGAGAGTGATGCCTTCGTCTGTCCCTGCTTGTATCGATCCTTCGAGTCCCGGTAGAGCTGTAAGTGAAGGCAATCTATTCAAGCGTTGTTGGCGAGTCGTCGTTCCGAAGATGTGGCGATTCCCAGCAGGCGAATTCAGAAGAAAATAAACAAAAAGACAGTGACGTTAGTTATTATTCTTTTATTGGAGTTGTTTGTTTGACATGACTAGACATATGTAGAGAATGCTGCAGCCCCTTGCCAACTGACCACTACTTATTTGTGCATTAGCAGATTATGTACGATTATTGCAAATTATTCGACATTGGAGGCGTTCGAAAATCTGATAAATCGCTCCAGAGCGAGGCACTCAAGATTGATATGGTAGAGGGTTAACATTAATTGATGGATATCAAGTATTTTAGTATTAGCATTATAGAAGTTCTGATAAAAGTGATTTGATCCTTAAGGAGCATTTATTCGTAACTGTATTAGTGAATTAGTGAATTTTAAAGTTAAATTTATCTTATGATGAGCAGAATTGGTCTTGGAATTGCAGTCTCGTGGGTATAATTGTGGATTTGCAGAAAAAGCGGCACATATCGAAATTTCATCTTTTTAAATACTATTCGTTTGTTCGGAAAGTTCGGGTTCCTTATAGTGTATAAATATTTCATTCCATTATACATTCTCCATTTTTTTGGCATTAGCATGATACCACGCTCATAAAACTTCTGATCTTTGCTACCAAAAACTGATCCAAGTGACTGACGTCCTCATTTGAAGTTAACCTTTTGCCGTCTAAAAAATTGTGTAGAGACCGGAACAAATAATAATTTGAAGGTGCGGGGAATATGGCGGGGTGTGGTAGTATATCCCATCCAAGCAGTAAAAGTTTTTGGCGAGCTACCAAATTTGTATGAAGTCTTACATTATCTTGGTGGAGTACTATACCTTTTATTTTGATCAATTCTGGCCTTTTAGGTTTGAGTGAATCATTCAATTTGTCCAGTTGATGACAGTACACTTCAGAATTGATCGTAATATTATCCGGTAAAGCTAAACAAAAAAAAAAGGATTTCCTTGAGATCCCACCAAACAGACAGCATCTCCTTTTTTTGATGAATATTGGTTTTTGCAGTGTTTTGAGTCGGTTCGTCTCTTTTATTCCATGATCTCTTGCGTTTAACATTGTTGTAAATAACCATTTCACGTCCCCAGTGATTATTCGCTTCAAAAATTGTTCATTTTCTATACCTTTGAGAGGCAAATCACAGGCGTCAATGCGACGGAACAAATTTCTTTCTGTAAGAACAAGTGGAACCCATATGTAGAGTTTTGAAATTAAACCAAGGCGTTTCACGTGATCATGAATGGACGGATTCGATAAATTTAATCTCTCAGCGATCTGAGGACTTGTTTTTCGGCGGCTTACATCAATCAATGTCTTTATTTTGCTTTCGTCAGCTTCAACTGGTCTTTCAGAACGTGGTGCATCAAACATCAAAATTGCCGGAACGAATTCAACAAATTTTGTTCTTTGCTTGAACAGCTTCGATACTAAAAAAAAAAATAAGTCGAAGAAAGTGCTGCATTAGAGTTTCCATATTTAATAGGGTACCAAACAAAAACTATTGCGTAGAATCAAACGAAGTTTTTCACAAAAAAAAACCTTGATATATCCTCTATCAAATCAATATAAATAATGACAATGTGGCTTAAGTGTTAAGTTGCCCGTGAAAAAATACAATTAAGTCCTCTATTAGGAAAAACGACATTACTTTCCCAATTTAATTACTTCTTTTCATTACACGTTTTCCCTTTTTTTAATTGGAGTCCGCTAATTTCCATCGAAGGATATTCTCATATTTCTATTTTTCGAAACTCTCAATAATTTCCCTGTACTTTCGCGCATCTAAGCTTACTAGCCATATTTTTTCCATTTTTCTACCCCTACCCAGCTCCCGAAACTAACTTTGAAAAAACCTTTTTGTTTTCCCAACACCCACTTTTTCAACCATGAATTTTTAATTTTTTTGTTATGAACTTTTGCATTTTAATTTCATAACGTTTATCTATATATCTGAACTTAATAATAATAACTTTCTATAGATCGATATACATTTTTAAAAATGTTAATACTTTTTAAGTTATTAACCCGCTAAGGTCCTACTTCATTTTTATATACACTCCAGGCCAACTAGTGCCAAATTGGCACCGCGCGACTTTGGACCGTAATAACTTCTCTCAGATTTGGTCAAATAACTTCAAATTTAATCCAAATTGTAGGGAATTTAATCAGGAACACAATGAACGTAATGATTTTGATAGTATTTTTTTTCATTTTAATAAAAATTACATAGAAACGAAACAAGTTTCATGAAAAAATAGTGCTTTAGTTTTTGGCGCGTAATTTTTTTACAAATCATTATAATTTCAAAATTCTTGATCGTAGTTATTCTTTAGTAAGTAGACTAAAGGCCTATTATAATCATTAAGGGAAATAAACGATTTTAATATTTTTTAAGGTTAGTCAAAGTTGTGTGTTTTTTCGGAAATGGAAAAAACGAGTCTCGTATCTTTTCATACAAAAGTAATTTATTTTCGTACATTTTATGAAGAAAATTAATTGAATTATCAAAAATTATTATAATTCCTTATCTTTGTACTGTAGGTAAAAATCTCGTGCTCCGCAGCGTCACTGTGCGGCTGCAGCATTTTTCATCATAATTACATATAAGAAAAAAAAAATTACAAGAATTTCGTTTGAAACATACTTACTTGGATAAAAAATATCCTCTGGAGTTGCTAAAACCGTTCACTAAAATTTGGAACGGACACCGACTGCGCAACGTTAAAAGAACAACTAGTGCCGGTTAGGCACTACGAATAGTTTGACGTCCTCTCAAACCGGTTATTTGTAAGTAACTGACGCGGCATCGGTACAGAGATTTAGAGGACCCTTAGAACAAGTTTGTCGAACAATAGAAATCTTGAGAAAGCGAAAGTTCTAAAAGTTACACTTAGTCGAAGAAAACTCTGGTGCCAATTTGGCACTAGTTGGCCCTTAGCGGGTTAACTTTACCCACCCAAAGATTCATCAAAAAATTACACGCGCATTTTCTACGAAGAATTCATTCTAAAATTTGTCTTGCTCATTGCATAAATATGTTATAAAAGACTCAATTTACGAGAAAATGGCTGTCGTAAAAATAGTTATCATGTAAGAATATTTTGAGATAATCACTAATTTACCTGACCTGACCACTTTCACGGTGGAAAATTCAGATCAAAAAAACTGGCTACAAGTCGTTGTTCTTCCGGCGGGTCTCTGTTGAGGAGCGCAAATTTTTTGCTGACCTCTTACTCCGCACAGCCGCGTGACAATATAGATTACGAGTAAGGATAGAAACAGAATACTAGCCTTTAAGCTAACTTGAGCTTTAAACCAATTAAGCTCAATACGGCAATACGAATTTGCAGCATGAGATTTTAAGCTAGCTTGAAGCTGGACGGCAGCTTTGCTCAAAGTGGAAATTTTAAGTTGGCTTGTGTCATTTCTTACAGCTGATCTTCTAGATTTTACAAGTTCTGTTCTCAGTTTTGCACACATGAATCATTTTTATATATAGTTAGCATATTTTTAACAATGGAAATAGACACGTCTACTTTTGACCATCATCCCTTAACAATTTAACGCCATAAATGATAAATTTCAAGCTTTTGTTTTGTTTTATAAAATTTTTCTGCCAGCGATAAAGCTACAAGCTGGCTGAAAAAGCTGGAATTGTATTCCTGCCCTAAATAAATTAACGAACATTTTTGAGTGTGGAAATGCAAACGAGCCCAAAACAAGATGCAAGACCAAGACTGAGTGTGTAAGACCAAGACCACTACATCCATCTAGTCTTCTTGACTAAAATCAAAATAACAGCTGTTTCATCTCATAGATTTTTTCTAAATTGGTAAATTAATCAGTGTTTCTCCATATGTTTTCTACTGAGTTACTGCATAGAAAATATCCTTACCAATAGACAAGATTTGATTTCCCTAGATATTTTTTCATTGGGGATTACTGGGAGCTAATCAAAAGTAAAAAAAAAAAAATCCCCCGGATTTCTCTTCACCACATTGAAATTTGTTTAACTTTTTAATAGAAAATATGTAAGTACGAAAATTGTCATACATCAATTCAATCACAAAATCAAAAATTCTAGAAAAATTTAAACCTCAATCTAAATATGTATCTCAAAATTTGCTAACTATGCACAATTATGACAAACGAACACAACTTCGGTTTAAAAGTTCTTGAGGTTGAGTCTCATTGTACCGTTATTTTTTTTTATTTTTTTAAAATTAATGTTAAGGAGCAAAATCACAAAATGTGTTAAATAGACGGCTGAAATATTCTGAATGCTTATGAGTTTCCCCATTTTTGTTCTATTTTTGGTAAATCGACCGCTCCCAACCCATGGGAATATTTTCGATTAGTTTTCAAATGAAAAATTCGTGCACGAATTTTAGGAACTCGCTCTCTGATTTTATAATGTTCTGCTAAAAGAGAAGAAAAAAGCAAATAAGTGTTTTCATTTAAGGCTCTTAGTGAATTTTCAAAGATAGGGACTGCAAATAGGTACTGAAGGTATATTCTTCATTCTTGTACAATGGACGGCAGGCAAATCGTTCTGGATAAACTGAAAGCTACTAATGAACTTATCTCGTTCAATTTTTTGAACACAACAATACTTTGGATTTTTGTATCAATCTTTTAGTATGAAATATGAGTCGTTTATTTTGAAAGTTGTCCAAGTCTAAATAAAAAGTATTTTTCTATATTCCTATAAACTAAAATAGCCTTTATGATCATTCAGACTTTGGTTACTTTCAAAATAAACGGCTCATATATCTTTGTGAAAAATTTATAATCTAGGAATGTCGTGGCTGATTGACTTAGTAATTAGTCAACGCCCTTAACTATGATTCTCGATTCATTAAAATTTGGGAAGTACATACACTACTAAAAAAAATTATGGCATAAAGCAGTTTTTGTCAAAAATTGCTCAAATTTAAAAGACGATTACTCAACGATAAATCAGCGCAACAGGGCATTTTTTTTTCAAAATTAAAGGTTTGAAAACTTTTCGAAATTATTAAATACATTATCCAAATATGTTAAAGACATTTTGAAAATAATTATTTTATAACACTGTAGTACTTAAAGGTTTCTTTTCTCTGCAAATAACAGGACAGACTAAAACAATTCAATAAAAATAAAACCTACACAAAAGCTACTAGGTACAATACTACTAAATTTATATAATTTTCTACTGTATGTTACGAACTAAGCGCGGCACGTGGGGTAGAAGCCACCCCAGCGGTTTAAACTTGAAATAAGTTCGAAAGTACTGACTTTTTCAAAGTAAGTGTAAAGACGTTAAAAAAACACATGTTCTTTTACATGGCATCAATAGTTTAAAACATAATAATTCCATTTGAAAGGCATAAACTGCGAAAAAATGGATGATCTAATTAAAAAATGTACAGAATTTTACTTTTTAAAATAAAGCATCAACTTACAGAGCTTCTTAAAGCTAAAAGAAAGACCTTTTCTGTAATCAATAAAAACTATATTTATTTTGCAATCTAAAGTGAAGAGATTTGCAATATTAAAAATAAGGATAAATATTTTGTAAAAATCACTTGGAGTGTATTATACCCCTTGTATGTCTAAGGGTTAAAAAAACACCGTTTAGTAATTAATGTGTTCACTCATTGATCACAGTAAATTGTACAATCAAGCGCCTGGAATAAGTCACCCACCAATCATTACCTTGGAAGGTAAGAACATATAATTTGTAAAACGTTTGTTTCTTAAGTCCTAAACACGCCAACAATCCTATATATTAATATACGAGACATCTTTTGAGAACTGTAATGTGTTTCTTCTCTTGTTTCATATTTTCATGGGCACACGGTGGCTTAAATTAATTAATTCGCTATTAGACATGCAACTGCAAAAGGTAATTTATTAATCACACCAATAACAATTTTCATTGAGCAGGGGATAAACTGTCTATTAGGCTCTACGATAAATTGATCGAGCTCACATTTGTATTTGGCTTCCATTCACCGTCTAGTCGGATAAATCATTATTTTAATTAATTATTGCAGTCGTGGAATATCAAATGCTCCCTAGTATCGTACACCTCCTTATGTATAATTAATTAGGGAAAGTAGACAGAGCGGGCATATCAGTACACGCCGCCCATTATATGTAACATTGGAAAGGAAGAAGTTTCCATTAAACCAAAAATCTGGATTCATATTCAGTGGCTGATAAAAAATTCAGAACACCAACTGTTACGTGTAAATGCTCCTCGATTATAGCGTGCCTTAAATTCCTCGAAAAATGGGGATCCTTGGGTAGCAACCATATCCGCAGTATCACCTTAAATTAAGGGAAGACCCCAGCACGCACATGTGCCTGGCTCTGACTACTAATCATTGTCACGATTCGAATTACATGCCTTCTCGAGGCTCAGGGAATTCCTTCAAACGGAGACGGTTTAAGTATCCGCCTGAAAAGAGTGCACTTCGGGGAGATTAATAAGGGTAGCGAATCTAAGGGTTCCTGTGACATTTGTGTTCCCGGGACGCTCTTAGCATATCCTGCTTGCGTATTGTTATAACCCGAATGCTTCCCCACCACAGCACCTTTCTTTCGTCAACTTGTGTAGGAAATGCGCACGTGACGTTCGGGAGAACCTCTGACAGCTGATTTATCTCCCATCTTGACAATTAATTATCACAGGTCTTGTTTGTGTTCTTTAGCTCCTAATTTTTCCCGAGTCTTCTAGAATAAATTCTTGAAATTCTGTGCCCATGTCTTTTGGATCTTCTGATTACTCTGGCGAAATCTATGCCTGGGGCCCAGCCGCAGTTGGCAACTACGAAGGGGTCGCAGATCTTCGTTGAGATATTTATTGAGGGATTTATAAGTAGATTATGGTTCGGCCTTCGGATGTACTTTATCTGACTAAATAGAGAATAAAACTAAATCGGAATGAATTTATGTCGAAGATTAAGGGCAAGAGACTATATTCGGAAGATGTGGCACAAAATTGACTGTGAATAAGTTGAAAAACATCAGCTATGGCCTACGCCACTTTAATGAATTCGTTCATTGTGGGCTTAAGGGTCGGACCGCGGCATAACATTCATCGTGCGATTTCATTGCTCACTTGGCCTAGGCTCCACCCACCCGAGTGAATGACGATTACGGCGTTTTTAACCTTCGATTTATGCTTCCAGCGTTTTATTAGAGGACAATTGCTTTGCGCTGTAACGACGCCCGGCACTAGTACCCCGTTCTGCTCAACCAATGAATCATTTAATTGAAATTCCTGAAACAACATACTAATAAAAAATACGCAAAAACTGTTTTATGGTGTAATATAGGACAAAATACCAATTTAGTATACTTCAAGCTTTCATTTGTTAGAAAATAATAAATATGCAAATATTAAAGAGTAATATTCTGTATGATAGCATACTTCCATTTTTCTATTTGTATGTAACAAATGAGTTATAAATTTTTAATGTGTTATACCCACTGTCATACGTATTAATTTTACGGACACTTTCTGCCTTTTATACTACAATTTAAAAAACAGAGCTTATTTTTCAACAGAAATATTAATTTTATTTCTGTCATTACAGTGTAAAAATGTACAGTGCTAAAAATAAGCACACATTAGTTAAACATTTTGTTTAGTAGGGATTTTCGTAATTTTTCTTTTATTTTCAAGTTCTTTCTTTGATAATTGATCGGTATAAACAATATTTACAAACATTAGCATTGTTTTTAATACGATACAAATGCGCGTAACCACGACTCGTGTATAAGGTTGTCATGTTTAATAAACCGACTTGAAACTTATTTTTAATAATAATTTGTTATGTATTTCATATCTCTCCATACAAGCTTCATATAAAATGACTGAAACTAGTAATTAAAATTAATCACAAACAAAAAATAAGTAAGGAACAAGAGAGCGGGAAGGAGATTGTAAGAGGGATAGGTTATTGTACGGATGGGTTAGGCAGGTTAAAGGCATGTCTCAGGGAGGCTTTGAGGCAAAGATGACTCATATTTATCAATTGGCATCTACTTTATTTAAGTTCTTCAACTTTAATTTATATTGTGTTTACCATAGTTTAAATATGACTGGTTTGGGTGAATATTTGATCCTATGGCGCAAAGCCCATACTTATTTTTCATGAGAGCTTGAAAACCATGTTGATTTTAAAAAAATTTCAGTTTTATATTGTTGTTTACGTAAGAAATTTTCGTAAATAAAAGAATTTCCGGAAGAGATTATACAGTTTTATTATTTCATTGATCCTTATCAATATTAATAATTACATTTAAAAATATAGTATAAGATTAATCAAATTTAGAAATTTTGTGTGAGTTCAGTTTTCATAAAACAAATATTTATTTATATAAAAATAAATGACAAGAAACACCGTGCTTAAGTATAAAACACGAACGTTTTGCTTCCTCTATAAAAATTGTAAAAATGATTGATGAGCACAACTACGTACAATTCATAACTACTATATAATATGTTTCCAGTTTTTAAACTAAATAATGCCAAAATACCCTTAAAATGTAACACTTGTATTAGCCTGAAACCGGAAGTGTCATCACTGATATAAATAACTGCCTCATCGACACTGGGCCCAGTCTATCCGGAAGGTGGCTCCACTTTTGTACTTTTATGTGCTCATCTTCAAACGAGTTCGAATTCTATTTCCAATTTTGTTGGTGCTTAGGAGTATCCTCTTACCAACCAATCATCCAACAGTCGGGCGTTCTCTTTGTGTGCTGTTCCGTACAACTCCGGTCCCGACTCAGACGACCTCCAATTTGGACGCTTCTGTTGCTCTGTTATCTAGATAAACAAATTTGTGGATGGATGCGTTTTGTTTGCGGTTAAGATCAAAAGTGGTTTTATCCCCCAGCCACGGCGCCGCCACTCTCGTAATACTGCAGAGACTTTTTCAAGGCGCAGTCGGATTCGTTGGGATGTTTAACAATCCCTCCAATATCTAATCTCTGATTAGTCGTGCAGTTCTAAGGCTGAAATGATATGTTGCTCTCAATGCGATGCCCTGTGATGCGGGAAAACAAAATATGAAAACGTACTGTTTGACGTAACACTTGATGGGCAGCTTACCCATGAAAGTAACCAATTATGATTGACGCCACTTTGATGGCCACCAATCAACGACGTAATTTAATTAGGGATGTGCGAGCCTACGTAGCGCAAAATGATTTCAGTGTAACTAATTTGGCTGGGTAGTTATTAGAATGAGAGCTGGTGATGATTTGTTTAAAGTGTTTTATACCAGTTCAAATTTTTTATATAAATAGTTTGTATAGGGCCAAAGCATGTATTGACAGTCTGGAATGGCAACCCCGGTCCTAAAGCCACCTTTAAAATTTTTCAATTCAAAGTTTTACAGATTGATTTAGGAACCTATTCAATTAAGTATATAAAAAAAATTGCCAGACGTTTAGGCTAGTTTTTAGGTATTGCCAAACGGTTAAAAACTTGCATTATTTTATATTGAAATTAAAATATTTTATACCGTCTTTAAATTATACAGAATGTTCAAAATATTATATATAATGTCATAATAATCACATCATTGTGAAAGACTATCAAAAGTGTTTTGCGTGAGTGCGAAAAGGAGATGCAGATGCGGACGTGCGAGAGCGAAGGAGATTGCATATCGTCTCACTCGCACACGTTAGCTCTCCGTCCGTGTGACATTTGTCTTAATATAGCAATATAGTATAGTATTTGCATTGCGTGCTTTGTAAAAAAGAAAATTGTGGTGTGAAAATAGTTCCTTTTAAGAACAATCTTTAAAAAAAAGTAGGAAAATATTATAGGTGAGAAAAAAATTGCATTTAAAATACCAAGACACCGTGCAGCCAAGTGATGCTAATCACAGAAAGGTGTATTATGTTCAGTTTTACAGAAATTACAGTACTGTTATAAGAAAATACCTAAAGGGTGAGGCGTCCACGTCATTTGATGCATGTTCAGTCGAAGCAAGTATGAAAAGTTTAATTAATTTGCTGAAGCGTCGTGAAAAAGTTAGATATTTTAATTAGCACAGTGAAAGTTGAAAAAAAAAAAAAAAAAAAAAATATATATATATATATAATGAAAAAGTATTTCATAAATTGTTTAAAAAATTCTTTTGCGTTGATGATTTTTGTTTTAGCTATAATTACAAATAGTCTTACATCAATAATTATGTTTTCGATAAAAATATACAAGTATATTAATAAATCCTATGATAAAATTTATTTTTTACAATTATTTAAAATGTTTGCGTTAAAAGTCTCGCAAGCACAATACCTACTAGACCATTGGTGCATTGGTGTAACTCGGGTACAGGTTTAAATTTATACTTGAAATAGCATTAAAAGAATAATTTTTTAATAAAATATTTCTAGCAATATTTATGTTTATTGTAACCAAATTTTTTTTAAGATAAAAATTGTACATACTAATTAATTGTGAAATGTACAATCATCTATGTTCTTCGTTAAAAAATACTTTCATGAATCTTTTATGTTGTATTAGATTCCTTAATATTGGGTGTGTGAATATGACTCCTCCCTTTTTTGTTAAAATAAAACATATTTGCTTTTTTAGAAAATTAAAGAAAAGATTATTCAAGGTATGCTCCATCGGCAGTTACAACCTTCGCCCATCTTCCAGATAATTTACGTTTTCCTTGCATGACGAAATCCTGGTCTTCTGAGCTGATCCAATTATCAATCCAAATTTTGATACTTTCGTATAAAGTGAACCGTTCTCCCGTAAGATCTCACTGCATTGTTCGGAATAAGTGATAATCCGAAGGAGCTATGTCTGGCGAATATGACGTGTGGAGTAGCACTTTTCAGTTCTATCAATTTAAATATTTTTTCACGACTTGTGCGGTAAGCGGTTTGGCATTATCCTGTTGAAGAATTAATTTACTGTGCCTATTCACTCATTCTGGTCGTTTTTCTTCTATGGCTCTCTTCAAACGCATTAGTTGTCGTCGGTAAACTTCTCCATTAATAGTTTGAGAGGGTTCGAGCAACTCATAATAAACAAAACCTCTCTGATCCCACCAAATGCAGAGCATAACCTTGTCACAGTGAATATTTTTCTTTGGCTGTGATGGGCCGGGTCCACCTGGTTTCACCCAAGCTTTTTTACATTTAGGATTCTCATCATGTATCCATTTTTCATGTGATTATGTGATTATTCGATGCAAAAATCCTATTCTTTGCTGCCTTTGAAGTAGCATTTCACAAATTCTGTTTCGACGTTCGATGTCTCTTTTTTTCAATTCATATGGAACCCAGTTACCAACTTTTTGAACCATTCCCATTGCTTTTAAGCACCTTGCAACAGTTGATCGTTCAACATTTAATGCTGCAGCTAATTCTAATTGAGTTTGGCAAGAATCCTCTGCCAATAATGCTTCCAATTCAGCACCTTCAATTTTTGTGGGTGGTTTTCCATGTTCTTTGTCCTTAGTGCCAAAATCATTAGTTATTATTAGTCGTCGAAACCATTCCTTACATGTTGTATTAGATGGAGCATGCTCTGCTCACCGTAAATCTCCACAAGCAAGCGATGAGTTTGCGCTGCATTTTTCTTTGTAATAAAATAGTGTAATAGCACTTCCCGCAAATGCTGTTTATGATGATGTTTGTAATAGGTGGCAACAGGTTCCTGAAGGAGGCTCTACAAGGATACAAGAATTTTTAAAGGATTTTGATTTTCCATTATGTAATTTTTATACTGATTCACACCACCTTGAAGAGACAGAATGCTACCGCGTGTGAGTGAGACAATATGCATTCTATTTCGCTCTCGTAAGCCCGCATCTACATATCCTTTTCGCACTCACTCGCAAAATACTTTTTGACGTCTTTCACAATGTTGTGACCATTTAAATAGACTGGATTGCAACATATATAATTTTTGCAATATTTTGAATGTTCTGTACAATTTACAGGCGATATAAAATATTTTAATTTCAATATAAAAAAATGCAAGTTTGTAACCGTCTGGAAATGCCTAAAATTTAACCAAAACGTCTAGCAATTTATTTTTTATACTTGAATAGGTTCCTAAAACAATCTGTAAAATATTTCAAGCGGTATAGTTCAATTTAAATGGGCTATTATTTTGACAATTAGAAATATTTTAAGGGTGGCTTTAGCACCGGGGTTGTCTTGCCAGACTGTCAATACCTGCTTTGTGCCTATACAAACTATTTATATAAAAAATTTTAACCGGTATAAAACACTTTGAACAAATCATTCACCAGGTTTTAGACTGCATAATTTGTTCGTTTTATGACAAGATTGCGGTGGTTTGCAATTGCTAATCGCGAAAGCGAATTTTTTTCCTTATAAACAAAAATATTTTTACTATGCTTCTTATAAAAGCGCTTTTACCGACTAACATTTAAATTTGTCAGTTCAGTTATTTGGGAAATGCAAGACAATGTTATTTCAATTAGTAAGATCGAAAGTATACGGTAATTTTATATACAAATTTCTCATCACTTAATTATGAATCCGAACTCAAATATGTTGCGATACGAGTGTGTCGTGTACTGTAGATAAAAATAGGGCGACATACCGAGCATTAAATCCTATGAGTTATGAAAAGTTATAGAAAAACCAGCCAAAAGCATGTTGGGTAGGCACATGAGAGTTCCGTAGTCGTATCAGAATAGTAGGTCTTAATATTATTAATTTTTATTAATATTTGATTATTATGATTTCAATTTTAAATTAGGTAATCTACGCTCGACTCTATAACATTCCCTTTTAACTTCATGTTATACCCACATTACAAATCAAAAAGTCGGAAAACTTATTTTATTGATTTTTCAAAAGACGTATTCAATGATAACTCGTGTTGATTGAAAGCTACGGAACCCTAAAAAGTACGTGATGTTATAATGAACTAGCTGAGTTACCCGGTTTTACCCGGTGCATCGTAAAATACTTAATAATTAAACATAGACTATTTTGGGATATCACAGAAATTGTATCAATAAATTAAATGTTAATTCGTGGGCAGGCATGTTACTAATCTCTGTGGATATGATACATATTGAATGAGGGCTTCCTCGTCCAAAAATATATATGTTTTATTTTAAGTTCAATTTTAAATTTTTATAGTATGGAATGACATAAACATTACTTTGTTTCCCTACTAGTGGCTAAATATTGCAAAAAAAAAACACCAAATTATTTTTGAGTTTCAATACTGGTACTTTTTATCTTGCGTAATTTGAAAATATTTGTTAGCCTTATTATCCGCAAAAGGACAGCTTGACAGATGATTACCAACCTTAAGCTTTTCTGGTGAAGCATGTTCTGATCAAATTCAAAGCCTATTATAACAGCATTTGGCGTTATTCAAGATATCTTTACCCTGAAACGATTCAAAAATCCAAGAAACGAACATTCAAATTTAATGCCCGAAAGTATAAATATCCGCCTTAATCTCATTTCACAGCCTGTAAAGGCAACGGCAATCCTAAAATAACTATAGGTGGCATCAGATTCAACTATTAAGGAGATATTTCGTCCCTAAGTATGTTAGTGGAACCTCCTTAAGGTCAACTCCCAAATTCTGGGTACCGCATATCATATTGTCTGAGAAAATCGTTTACATTCGTTGATGACGCCAATTTACCCCCGAGGGTGATACAAATCCTATAAATATTTCATATTTGGTCCTCTGTGGATGTATAGTAAACTGGACACAAGAAATATGATGGCTATCATCATCGAGGACTCCACCCACTCCAAGTTGGTGTCAAGATAAGTAATTTGCGAAGCGGTAACAAACCACTAGCGAGATCTCCAAAAAGTCCTAGCATTTGTCTTTAAGGGACTACTACCGGTTAGATTGCAAAAAAACAGCATAATTTTCAATAATTGTTTTCTCAGCTCCTTTATTATATATCAATTTCAAATTTTGCATGGTGATAATAGTTATTTCAAATATTACAAAAAAAATTTTTTCTTATTTTTATCATTTTTTTCCTTGTTTATAGAGGGCGCCGAAGTTGGTAGCTCAAAAAATGACTCGTCCCATGGCGGACAACTCATCTCAGAAACGAAGAGTCTGAAACAAATAAACCAAACGGCATTTTATTAAGGAATGTCCCTCACGTAGGAAAAAACCAGAATATGTCAACAAATGATTAAAAAAACAAAATGGCGGACGTTTGAAAATTTTTTTCAAAAAATCGCTTATTTTTTCACTTGTTTTCACTTGCTACATTTTTTTGGATTGAATTTTGACTAATATTGTGGTTTTTTCCTGTGCAGAATACTCAAATAAAGAAGCACTCCAAATTTGAGCCCAATCGGTTGGGCCAATTCGGAGTTAGTGTGTCCGCCATATGATAAAAGGTCATTTTGAGAAAATCACGTTTAAAGTTTTTGTTTTACTTATAAATATATAATAGGCGGGCACGCTTAATTTGCTGTAACTTTAATATTTTTGGGAATATCAAAATAAAATGTTGAGACGTGATTTCTGAAGGTATATTGAGTTGAAAAATGTAAAAAAAAAAAAATTGAATTTTTCAAAATTATAACCGGTAGTAGTCCCTTAATTTCAATGTAAAATAATTTGGATTTTCTGATTCTATCACGTACTGTGACGGTCCTAAGAATGTCGACAGCGGGGTAAGACACATATGTATAAGATACCTATAGTATACCCGAGGTATGCATTCGACTTAAGAGAAATGCCTGGATGTATGCTAGAACAGTGCTAATGGTCTGCTCTCACGCAACTCAGACAAGTCTTGTAAATTGGTACAGCGAGGGCCCTTTCAAAGGAGTCTGATTCAGATAGCTGGAAGCAATTATTGCCTGCTCATAATTGTCAGCAGTATTCAGTTTCAGTCAGGGTGCTTGAGGGCGAAGTCGTAGGCTCTAATTACGTCGCCAAATGCACTCCGTAAATTGATTCTGCGGTGTTGTGGAAGGGTGGAGCATGCCAAGATGCTATATATGTAAATCTATATTTAGAGAACAACTTGCATCTGTTTAACTTTTTCGTATTCTCTTTTCGTAGCAACCCATTCCCTTATAGGTAATCATTTATCATTTCTCAGCACGCTATAAAATATTCAGTGTTCACTTCACCGTATTAATCGTTGTGAAGGCGTCGCGAGGGGTCTGCAATAGACAACACGTGAAGATGCGCCCAATAATGTCTACTATCCTTCCTAGGAGACTGCTGCTGCTTATGCTTCGGCCGTACGACAAAGTGCTTTCTGTGTCTTCTTACGACCTCCTTTCTTTTTTGCCATTGCCCTGGGAAGACTACTACAATTGTCGAGCTCGTCTCGTCCCTTTTCCCCTTGCCACATATCGATTTTCCGACCATCACGCTCCAAGAAAAATGAAACCCGCTGCAGTTTCCGTAAAATATGAAGCATTGCTTATGCTTGGCCCTGGAGTACATAGACTGTCAGCTAAATAAATGGAATCTCATAAATTTTTTATAGTTCGAGGAGAAGCGAAAATAGATTTGTTTCAGCTGAACTGCCTCTTTTCACGATTTTATGACCGGATCTAGTCTTACCAAACGGAATGATTTTGCTGGATTTTCATCCCGTGGATAAAATTTCCGAGACGAGACGACAATATATTCAAGGCATGCTTCAAGCACTCTATCTCGACAGCACGGATTCCTCCCAAATTTGTGTATAATTTTTTGATATTTTACGATTTGAAAATCGAATTAATGCGGATTTATATTAAATGGATGATGACACTGTCGAATTACCTCGACATTGTGAATTTAATAAAAAGCTATGACACTTAGCGCTGATTATTTAAAGGACTTTTTAGTGAATATCTTATCTTGCTTATTTTTATTATTATCGACTTATCAATACGACCGGGAGCATATTTAACAATATAAAATATTAAGAAAGCAATATTACAATAATTGTTCGGAACGCAACCCCTTGTCGAAACATTTTCCCCGTGTATGGGGCAGTTTGATGTGTTGCGCAACTGTTTGATGAGAATCAAACGCGCTTGAAAACTTTTGTACAAGGGGTAGCGTTGCGCAAGTTGTTTGCTTGTGTATGGTGATGTTGGTGCATTCTAATTCTCTGATAAGACTCTCATGACCAAAAATAGCTTCTTTTTTTTGCGACCACTGTCTCATCCACATTTTCTTTTTTCTTTTTTTCGAGCGTAAATTTGCCTCACTTTCTGTAAAACTTGCAATTATAATTGCCAAACAAGCGGCTTCAGACATCTTTTCTCCGCGAGAACATAAACGCAACTGAAGTTTGTGCAACTCGTTGCGTAGTGTATGGACTATCACATATTTTTTGGCAAACACAAATTTGCACAAATTGTTCGCTCGTATATGGGCCCCTTTAAGCCCGCAAAAATCTGCGATAGATGGTGTGCACACAGTGCAGTTAAATGCACAATTTGCTCATTTTTCGTGAGAGTTTCGTTATCTTCTCACTTGAATCCAGGGTTGTTGTCACACAGAATTGCACAGTTATATTGAAAGCAATTCATGCGACACACGCATTTAACTTTGACGCCGACTTGGCGCAGGTCAAAAACTGTGCTAATAACTGAGTAAATTGTGCATGTGACCTGAGCTTTCTTCAGTTTTTCCATCAGTTCTGATGTCACGCATTTTTATTGTGAAATATAACTGAACGTGTATGGCTGGCTTTAGAAGTTTTATAACAACTGTGCTTTATTAGCCACAGAGCAGGAAGAATTCAAAAGAGAGTTGGATTAGCTTATTACTACGGGTGTGGCAAAAGTAACGGAACGGCAGAAAAAGTAAAGCATAGGACTAACCTCGCTCCCAGAATGCAGTCAGCACCCGTTAAGTACAATGAATCGACTGTTCCTGGCAAAAATTCGGTGAATTTTCCTCTTCTAGCTGCTACGTATCTGCGACCGCCAAGAGCGAACTATTCGTCGCAGATGAACTAATCAACATCAATAATATAATAACAAATCTAGTCCCAATTAAGTTCTATTAAACGCACAAAGCATTACAAATAAATTAGCTGAATTTCAAAGTTACTTTAACTCATTAATACGCAAAACGAAAATTTTGTGCATACAAGTTGAATTGTATTGGGTGTGTGAATATGATCCCCCCCTTTTTTGTTAAAATAAAAGACATTTGCTTTTTTAGAAAATTAAAGAAAAGTTTATTCAAAGTATGCTCCATCGGCAGCTACAACCTTCGACCATCTTTCAGGTAAGTTACGTATTCCTTGCATGAAGAAATCCTGGTCCAGCTGATCCAATTACACTGTTGTACAGAATCGACTTTTAAATGTTACCTAAGCAAACCCTTTATAGCGTTTGTAAAGGACATCAAGAGGATTCATAATCCGAAATATTTAACAATTCTATAAACAAATTAAAAAGTTGTTAACAAAAAATTGTTAATATTGAAAATTAGATATTTTTTTTTTTATTGTATGCAGAATTTCTAGCTGATCATAGAAATGTATGATGTGCATAAAAAAATTTTTTGTTCGACAAACATTCTGCTTAATGAGCCGATTTATAACTTTTCTTTTCATTTTTCGAAAAATTTTCGTGTAAAAAACTTATATAATTAATTATTATAAAAAATTGTTGACAATGTAAACAGTTTTAATTAATTATTCTCAACTCGTATACCAAAAACCAAGTAAATTGGACAATATTTTTTTCGTCTGTTTTAAAACTTTAAACATTAAAAACTTTTTAATTTTTTTATGAATTTGCATGAAACTTGGCGAAATGTCATATTTCAATACAATGAATCCATTCTGCTTAGTCTCGACCTTAGGTAAAACTCGGTGTACAACAGTGTTATCAATCCAAATTTTGATACTTTCGTATGAAGTGAACCGTTCTCCCGTAAGATCTGACTGCATTGTTCGGAATAAGTGATAATCTGAAGGAGCTATGTCTGGCGAATATGGCGGGTGGAGTAGCACTTCCCAGTTCTGTCCATCTAAATATCTTTTCACGACTTATGCGGTATGCGGTTTGGCATTATCCTGTTGAAGAATTAATTTACTGTGCCTATTCACCCATTCTGGTCGTTTTTCTTCTATGGCTCCCTTCAAACGCATTAGCTGTCTTCGGTAAACATCTCCATTAATAGTTTGAGAGGTTTCGAGCAACTCATAATAAACAACACCTCTCTGATCCCACCAAATGCAGAGCATAACCTTGTGACAGTGAATATTTCTCTTTGGCTGTGATGGTCCTGGTTCACCTGGCTTCACCCAAGCTTTTTTATGTTTAGGATTCTCCATATATCCATTTTCCATCTCCTGTGATAATTCGATGCAAAAATCCTTTTCTTTGCTGCCTTTGAAGTATCATTTCACAAATTGTTTTTCGACGTTCGATGTCCCTTTCTTCTTTAAATTCATATGGAATCCAGTAACCAACTTTTTGAACCATTCCCATTGCTTTTAAAAGCTTTGCAACAGTTGATCGTTCAACATTGAATACTGTAGCCAATTCTGATTGAGTTTGGCAAGAATCCTCTGCCAATAATTCTTCCAATTCAGCATCTTCAAATTTTTTTGCTGGTTTTCCATGTTCTTTGTCTTCAGTGCCAAAATCATTATTTTGAAATCGTCGAAACCATATTTTACAAGTTGTTTTTGATGGAGTATACTCACCGTAAATCTCCACAAGCATACGATGAGTTTCCGCTGCACTTTTCTTTGAAAAGCACTTGTCGCTAATATTTCAACCAAATGTCACTAGTGCGTTTGACAGCTGACATAAAGTACTATCGAACACAAGTGTTGCCATTTATTAGTACACGTAAGCAATACTAAAAACGACATCTGTTGGGAAAGGGCGGAGCCATATTCACACACCCAATACGATTCAAATAGAAAATCGGGGCGATTTTCTTCCAAAATCGTATATAGGGAGATTTAAGGGATGGTCTTTCAGAATCTGATAGCCACATCAATCTACAAAGCATTCATTAAAAAGTAGATAATTCAAATTCCGCAACGCCTTCTATGTGGTAATACAGGATCGTTGCTATCGACCGTATTTAACTATCCCAAAAGCCAACGGTTATACAGTATCGGATTATCAAGAAGTAATAATCTATGTTCGTAACTTTGAATTCCCTGCAGAAATACTAGTAATGTGCTCACAAATGGGTCTAAACACCATGTGTTCCATAAGTTTTCATAATCTCTTCCAGGTGATATTTGTATTATTTATTTGTGAAATTTTAGATACAATCGCAGATCGGCGAGGTCCATTCAGGGCCAAATCCACATCAATTCCTCGAAATGTAAATTTATATCCTTTATCTCTGTCAATTTCAGAAGTTAACTCCAGCTGCTTGAAAATTATGGCGACAGTAGTCAAAAAAGTAGTTGAAAAAAGAAAAGAAAATGAGGAAAAACCATTCCGATAGAAAGAGTAAAAGAGCATCGAGAAAGTTTGCATACCCAAAAAAAAGGACCATGGGATCGGGTAGTTGAGTAAAGTGCTTCATAAGCCCACTTAGCATCAACAAAAACTTTCCCTACTATTAACTGAGTCCTTTGGATGTGCGGCGATAATATGTAATACTCGTATAGTCCGAGAATTGCTGCCAAAAGAAAAGGGTCCAGAAAGGGATCTTCCTCACATTTTGAAACCAAGACAACCACTTACGTTTTTTCTCACAATTTGTATAGCACGGAATAAACGCGTCACATTTTCTGCCGATGTGCTGAATATCACACCAGAAAGTGACAGGGGTGTTTTCGAGCTGGTGGTTCTTATTTTGTGGTCACGTTTTTGCTTGTTTTTATGGGTAGACTGAATACGAATTGATTTGTTAGATGCTACTGAGTGACAGTGGCACATTGGACTCCTCCTGGATTTGGAATCAGAAATAGAGAAGGTGTCCCCCATGCTCTCACTTGCAATTGGACCGTCTCATAACAGGGACCTTATTATGAGAAACGAAATTAATCACTTCGTTTCGTTTGCTGTAGCTAACAATTCTTATAAGAAATTTCGTATGTAATACAGTTGTAATGTAAATGAATCGTTTCGTTTCTCTAAGCCCCTGGTATCGCTAAGTTGGCGGCAGAACATCAACTTTCGAAACTCAAATTTCAATTTCGACTAATTTTTAGTCCTGTTAATTCTTATCAAAGAAAATAAAATGAACTTACACACAACACAAGTCCTTGTTTTATGAAGGGGGTTCGTAAAAGGAAAATCTTGAGCTGAGTGACAGTGGCGTGGGTGAAATTTTTAACAAGGTAAGCCAGAAAAAAATATCAAGAATAATAATAACGAAAAACTTATGAATATATTTAAAAACTTTAACGAAGAAATAATAAAAAATTAAATTTTTTACTTGAGATATTCCTGTCGAAGCTTTATTTTCATTAAATTAAAAATATATTTTCCGATGAATTATTTTAAAAAACATTTAAAAGGCATGGGCATTTTATTGCAAAAATTAAAAGAGAAGGGACATTGGATTAGGAAGCTTTTTCATCTTCCATCTATAAAAGTAAAATAAAACTTCTTTTAAGAAGAATATTTATTTTAGAATTTAAAATAATTTGTTCCTAGAGGCACTCATATTTACAGAAAAGGTTCCGTAGTTGATACGTTGAGACCTAAGATAAATATCCGTCATCCGAACTGAATAAGCAGACAATTAAACTCCAGAGAAGCCTATTTTTGCCGTGATATCGAGCTAATACGAGAGCACTTTTACAGTTATACCCCGTTGAGGCTGACGATTTTGTAATAAAAAATTGAATAAACAAAACCGAAGAAAACCAGCCGAAGTAATCCATCCTCAAAAATAAAAAGAAAACCCTCAAGAATCCCATTTCTGCCATATTATACATAGAGGTGCAAGAGAGAACCACTCACCCTAGAGAGATGATGTTAGATTGATGTGGCTGACATACTTCGGTCATTATAGACCAATTGTAATACCATTTTTTGTGACCAAAGGTTCTGTTGGGTATTGTAAAATAACCTCTAGCGCCCTCTTGGCTCGCATCACAGCCAAAGTGTCGCACTACCAACCGAGCTATTAAGGCCTCGACCATTCACCTTATCATCATCACCCTGCATAGCACGTTCTGCATTCAGTTCTTAGTATCAAAATAAGGTATGACATATGACACGAATGACAACTCACTATACGAGTCACAACTCACAACCAAAGAACAAGCAGAACACGCCCTCAACCATATATAAGCTCTCAAAAATACATTTAGAAAAATGTCTTTTATATAAAGCTAGACAGGATTCCTACATCTGTAAATTCTTATCATAGTTATAGAGAGAGGATAAGGTATACCTAATGTTAAGCGTTTTTTTCTAACAAATTTTCAAAGGCAGCTTAGAACGTTGGCATTGGTATTATTTTCTCAATTCGACCTTCCATGAAAGGAAGCGTCGTCGCTTTTTACACTTTTCTATATAAATACCTGAGTTATCCGGTTTCATCAAGCGTTGCGTAAATACTTATTAATTAAACACTTCTCAAATGCTCTAGTTTGGTGTAACCTAGAAATTGTTTCACCCTAAACCACTTTATTCTCATTTTCTTTGAAATCCTTCGAATTATTGTATTAATTATCAGTCAAATCTCTTTAACCTTTTAAGGACGGGAGTGGTCGATATATGGACCAGCCATAGGACACATAATATTTGATGTTTTTCAGGGAACATGTTATGCGCTAAATATGGGAAAAATAGTATAGAAATTCCTGGAAGCATCCTTGACCTTGAAAATGGCAGTTTTCAATGCCAAATTTTTTCTGCTATTTAGCCCTGAAAGTTGGCATATCTACATTTTTTGATGCGCTGAATATGGGAAAAAGAGTGTAAAAATTCCTGAAGGCATCCTTGACCTTGAAAATTGCTATTTCAGAGTCAAATGTTTGTTTGCTATTTCGCCCTGAAAGTTGGCATACCTACCTTTTTTTATGTACTGAGTACGAAAAATATAGTACTACGAATCGCGAAACTCATCTGCAAGGTGAATGAAAGATCAAAAATTGAAATTTTCACGATTTTTCCCGTATTCAGCGCATCAAATTACCTAGAAAAATACTTTTAAACCGTCGCGCCAAATTTTTTATACGGGACTTATATATATATATATCGACCAGCAAGGAGGGGGGGGACTCCACATAAGAAGTTCATTGAATATATTTATAATATTCATGTCTAATAAAAGGTCAATTTTAACGTAATTTTCCCCGTCCTTAAAAGGTTAAATTAGGAAATTTTGATCACCACATGGAATGCGTTGTCCAATAGAAAATCCGAAATAAGCGACCAGAAATCCCATGAATAGCAATTTTATGTCGCCATATGGGATCCGCCATCCTGAATCTCAAAATATTGATGAAAACATAATAGATTCCAAATCAGAGGCTCCGAAATCCCTTTTTACTAATTCACTCGACTTATAAAAGTCTCGTTCCTCCATCCTGAATTTTGATAGCAGATTCGAAACTGACGCCCCATTATCGTTTTTTAACAAAGGCCATGATAGGGTAAGAAGGGGTAAAGTGCCTCCGCCCTTGTACTGCTGATTATCAAGGAAGGATTTGATCCAGGAGATAAAACGTGGATGAAAACCAAGGGAAAGCTTTACCAAAGTGGGTGGCAATAACGTCAACTTCCTCACCATTCTCCATAGCTTGCAGCGTTCGTGAAACAAAAACTATCAGGTTGGATGTCAAGGGAAGTGAGAGAAGTTTGAGAGCTGTTTTGCATGTAGAGAAAACACATGATCTCAGGATCGGGAACTTGATCGTTTCGAAATCAGCGAATAGATTGGCGATGGTAGTAGGGTCAGAAGAGGAATCACCAAGTTTAAGGGTCGAAGGGTATCCATTAGACTTTGTTTTTAAGTTGATAAAATTATAGAATTGCTTAGAGTTGGAAAATTGTATATGATCAAGGTATTCATTGTAGAGAGATTCACAACGTTTGAAAAAGAGGGAAGAGATGGTAAGATAAAAAGAGCAGTCTAGGTCGGACCTAGAACTGAGATAGGAATGCCATAGCTTGTTCCTTTTGTTACGGAGAGATTGAACTTCTTTTAGACCGAGAGCTGACTGCAAAAAACCTAGCCAATAAAGTAACAGGATGAAATGTGTTTTATATGTTAGTACCAACAGTGTTCGTAACAAAATGCATGATGTGCCTAGGCAGAACTTGTGCACAAATTTGCTATGAGCCTTTTCAGGACGCAAATTTGGGACTGCAACTTTACCTATCGAGTAACAGCTTGAAATTATTTTTAAAATTTTGCATTTACCGAGTTAAACAAAAATATATTGGTGTGCCTCATTAAATCTTGTGCTAATACCTTGGCACACCATTTTTTTTAATTTTTTTTTAGGCACGCTACTGTACCTATCGAGTAACAGCCTCAAACTGCTATCAAATTAAAGTTTAAACATTGTATTATTAGAAAAAAAAAGTGTGCCACGTCTAAGCCTGTGCCAAATATCTGGCACACCACTTTCAATTTTCAGTCTTACAGCCGGACACGAAGAGAGTACGTCATTTCTTCGCTCATACCAGCTACCCCACCACATCATTTTCCATCCTGCGCATGAGCAGAACATTCTAAATCGTATGGCTAGTCTTAACGATGAAAGAACGTACTCTCTTTTTATACATACTGTTATTAAATTAATAAAAACTTACTCATGTAGAAACACAACATCAGAGTGATCCTAAAGTATGGAAACGGCTAAATAACTTTCGAGGAATGCATTTTGGAGAAAAAAGTTTTAGACAAAAGTCTTAGGAATTTTCCCTGGCTATTCAATGGTGGCCCTTGACCATGGCCTTGAAGGTCATTTCAAGGTCAAGTTGATTTTTTTAGATTGGAACCCATATTTTTGACCATGGAAATGAAAAGAGCGGAAAATTTTACGTCCGACTATGACCTTAACCATGACCTCGAAGGTCATATCAAAGTCAATATAGCTCTTTAAAAGGTAACGTGCATTGTTACTGCGGATTTGGAAAGAGCAGAAGTTTTGCGTCAAAATGTGACCTTGACAACAACCTTGACCATGAGCATGACCTTGAAGGTCATATCAAGGTCAGGGTGTTTTTTTGAAGGGGAAACCATATTTTTGGCAATGGAAATGGTAAGATTATGGGCTTGACCATTACCTCGAAGGGAACGTACAATTTTCCGCTCTTACCATTTCCGTGGCCAAAAACGTGGTTTGCCCTTCAAAAAACCATCTTGACCTTGACATAACCTTCGAGGTCATGGTCAAGGTCAAGGTTGCTGTCAAGGTCACATTTTGACGCAAAACTTCTGCTCCTTCCAAATCCGCAGTAACAATAGTATGGGAGCCCAAGCGGGGATTTTGGTTCTTACTCGAGCGCGTCAGAAAATCATATGGGGAGAAACCTTGCACCCTGTAATGTACCCCTACCATATATGAACCCTTAATGCAGGGGAGTGCGGTGAGGGCAGCCCGTCAGATTAGTAAAAAAAAATCGATCCTAAGAAAAACTCGAGCGCGTCAGAATAAGAACAGGTAAGTTAAGTACATCCAGAAAAGTGTATATTTCAATAATCTGACAATTTGAGCGTGGCATAAAGAAATGGGCGAGTCACATAGTTGTAAAAAAAAACGTCACCTCGAAATACTCGAGCGCGATTGAATTTTTTTTTATTTTGAAGGAAATTCTATCAGGATCACGAAAACCATATAATCTGACGGTTTTCATGGGATGATGTAGCTAAAACCATCGATAAGGGCTGAGCGTACAGATGCTGACAACCAAAGAGTATCTATTAACAGCAAAAATTTGGGGCGAAAAGTGGAACACTCCTATAGGGTGCACCTCACAAAAATTTTTAATCACAAAACTTTTCTATGAACACATTACACGCTGCGTTTTTCACAGCCACACACCAAACACATTATATTATGCTTACCCATCATTTATCTAAAGCATATTTTATTTTATTTAATTAATTCCGTCTAAAAAAGCACTTTTTAACTTAAAAACTTTTAAGCTTTTATATAAATAAATGATTGAATTTTTTATATATAAATGTGTGTACATATCTTTTTTATTACATCCCGTAATAAACAAAAGAAACTAAAAAAAAATTTTATTTGAAAACTCTCACATTAATAATTTTTCAAATTGTCAGATTACCAATACTCCTTTATATAATTGTCAGATTATCACTTAGGGCGACTAAGACATCGAGTTGAACCCTCTGTATAAAAATCTGACGCACTCGAGTATTTCAAGGTAACTGTTTTTTTAACATTTTCAAAAATCAGTCAAGAGTTTTGGTCCCGTCCAAATCGTCAGCCATTGAAATAGGGGACTTTTTGAGTTCAATTGCTAATCCCTTTCAATATCGGACGTGATCGAATAATTTTTTTTTGTTTTGTTTTTTTACCCCTTTTTACAGCCACCCACCACTATTTAATCGTCAGATTAATATCCATCCGTTTTTTTTTGTTTTAGAACCTAATCTTCGTAATTCAATAGGTCCCTATAACGCCCTAGTAACTGCAAATTTAGCATCCCGGGCTCCCCTACTACAATGCAGGTTCCCTTTTAAAGAGCTATATTGACTTTGATATGACCTTCGAGGTCATGGTTAAGGTCATAGTCGGACGTAAAATTTTCCGCTCTTTTCATTTCCGTGGTCAAAAATATGGGTTCCAATCTAAAAAAATCAACTTGACCTTGAAATGACCTTCAAGGCCATGGTCAAGGTCAAATCTACGGCCACCATTGAATAGCCAGGGAAAATTCCTAAGACTTTTGTCTAAAACTTTTTTCTCCAAAATGCATTCCTCGAAAGTTATTTAGCCGTTTCCATACTTTAGGATCACTCTGATGTTGTGTTTCTATGTACATGAGTAAGTTTTTATTAATTTAATAACAGTATGTATAAAAAGAGAGTACGTTCTTTCATCGTTAAGACTAGCCATACGATTTAGAATGTTCTGCTCATGCGCAGGATGGAAAATGATGTGGTGGGGTAGCTGGTATGAGCGAAGAAATGACGTACTCTCTTCGTGTCCGGCTGTAAGACTGAAAATTGAAAGTGGTGTGCCAGATATTTGGCACAGGCTTAGACGTGGCACACTTTTTTTTTCTAATAATACAATGTTTAAACTTTAATTTGATAGCAGTTTGAGGCTGTTACTCGATAGGTACAGTAGCGTGCCTAAAAAAAAATTAAAAAAAATGGTGTGCCAAGGTATTAGCACAAGATTTAATGAGGCACACCAATATATTTTTGTTTAACTCGGTAAATGCAAAATTTTAAAAATAATTTCAAGCTGTTACTCGATAGGTAAAGTTGCAGTCCCAAATTTGCGTCCTGAAAAGGCTCATAGCAAATTTGTGCACAAGTTCTGCCTAGGCACACCATGCATTTTGTTACGAGCACTGTTGGTACTAACATATAAAACACATTTCATCCTGTTACTTTATTGGCTAGGTTTTTTGCAGTCAGCTCTCGGTCTATTTATCGTACAAAGGTGGTGAAGAAGAGCGAGTACTCATAGGTTCCAAGCGGACACATTGGGACAGGCAATTAAATAGGGCTATGTTGAAAATGCCAATACAGTTGTTGATGGTTAATTGAGGATTGTTTAGGGATGAGGAGATTTTTGAATTGAATTGGATGGAATTTAACTTCGAAAAGTCTGCTTTATAGAAGTTAAACTGGAAACGGGGTTCGAAATAGGCGTTAGTACGAGAATAATTATAAAATAAAATAAGAAAAAGAGGAGGGTGCGGGTAATCAAGGGTGGAAAAAATGTGGTTGCTTTCACTAATAAAAGAATTAATATGGGTAGATGAAAATATCAGGTCAAGTTGACGACCTAGGTTATTTCTGAAACCACTGATTTGGCAAACACCAGGGTCGGAGAAGTGGTCAACAATCAGCAATTCAGTTGCAGATGTTGCATTAGTTGGGATATAAAATGAATTGTCATCAGAGAGAGACCAATGGAAGCGGGGGAGTTTGAAATCACCGAGGACTATGATATCATCACAGGAATCGAGGAGAGCAGACAGGGCGTCGATTGTAGTATAGACATGAAAGATGGTGAAGTCATGTGAAAATAGTTCACAGTTGTTGAAGTCGGGAGTTAAATTTGTTTCAGTTAGGGCGAAAATATCAAAAGGAACGACTGGGACTTTAAGAAGATGTCATGAGTTTTAGTGCGGAGTACTCTGAAATTTTGATTCTAAAACGAGAGAGAATTTGTCGAATGATTTGTATGTCGAAATTTTTATTGGGTGCGGAGGAATTGGAGTCAGGGGAGGAAATAGACAGGTGGCTAGGAACGAAAGGAATTTTAAGAGTCATTGCTAGCTTTTTTGGAAGTGGGAAATACGCTTAGAGTTAACCAGAAGCATAGGAAGAGAAGTCTTCAGCAACTTCCTGAGGGAGAATACTGAAAACTTCATGGTATTTAAAGAATAGTTGACGCAGAACAGTAGGTTCAGTGGGGAGACCTTCTCGTATATATGTATTAGGCATTCTTTGTGAACGGACCACCATCAGCTGTCCAAAAATGGTGAGATCCATTTAAAGTCTACCAAGGCGTAAAAGAAAGGTTTTGGTTTCTACTTTCAAAAGCACACTGGCTTTCGAAGAGTCCGCCTATACAGAGCCCAATATGGCGGCTAAAACCAAGTGACCTCCTTTACTTTAATTTGAGCTTGTAAAAACGTAAACGTAGAAGGATTGCGACAATTTCCTTAGCCTTAATACCTAGAGGACCAAACCCTAAAAAATATTTAAAATAATCCAAATCCCTTCCTATCAACTTGTGCCCTCCCTTTGTTAGTATTAAGAAATTAAATGAATTTTATATTAACTCTTTGAAATCTTTAATAACTCTTACTTGGAGACTGAAACATATTATTTAGCTCCAGTAATGTTCTTAGACTCTGCAAACATTTTAAATTTACTTTTCAGTAAATGTTTCCAATTCAAACAGGAAATCAAGGGGAAATCTGAAATAATTTAATTCCAAATTCATAATTGAAAAATTGCATCTAAATGGTTGAAATCCCTATGTATATACATATGTAAAAATGAAAGTTTGTTTGTTTGTTTGTTTGTTTGTTTGTTTGTTGCTCAATCACGCCTAAACGTTTGCATCGATATTTTTCATTTTTTGACCGAAGGTAGCACATATGCCGACTTAACATATAGGCTAATTTTTTTTCGGACAATACGTAGGGTTTCAAAATGGCGGATCCAAGATGGCGGCTGAAAATTTTAAATTTGAAGCGATTTTCATGAAAATTGGTATATTGGGGTTTTGCAGAATGGTGATTTAAAATCCGTTGTCCAAATTTAGAAATTCAAGATGGCGGATCCAATATGGCGACCAAGATTTCTCAATTTCAACGGATTTTAATGAAAATTAGTACAATGATTGTTTTGAGGTCACTGATTTTGAATATTATCAAAATTTGGAAATCCAAGATGACGGATCCAATATGGCGACCAAGATCTCTCGATTTCAACGGATTTTAATGAAAATTAGTACAATGATTGTTTTGAGGTCACTGATTTTGAATATTATCAAAATTTAGAAATCCAACATGGCGGATCCAAAATGGCGATCATATTTCTCGATTTCAACGGATTTTAATGAAAATTAGTACAATGAATATCTTGAGGTCACTGATTTTGAATGTTATCAAAATTTACAAATCCAAGATAGCGGGACCAATATGGCGACCAAGATTTCTTGATTTCAACGGATTTTAATGAAAATTAGTATAATGATTATCTTGAGGTCACTGATTTTGAATGTTATCAACATTTTCAAATCCAAGATGGCTTACCCAACATGACGACCAGAATGTCTCGATTTCGACGGATTTTAATAAAAATTGGTACAATGATTATTCTGAGGCTACAAGTTTCGAATATTATCAAAAATTGTAAATCCAAGATGGCGGATCTAATATGGAAACCAAAAGTCTATATTTCATCGGGTTTTAATTAAAATTAGTACAATGATTATTCCGGAGCAACTAATTTCGAATATTATCAAAACCAAGATATCGACTAACCTTTCTCGATTTCAACGGATTGTAATGGAAATTAGTACAGTGATTATTCTGAGACTACTAATTTTGTATATTATCAAAATTTCTAAATGCAAGATGGCGGACCCAACCGTCCAGAATGTCTCGATTTCGACGGATTTTGATGAAAATTGGTACAATGATTATTCTGAAGCTACAAATTTCGAATATTATCAAAATTTGTAAATACAAGATGGCGGGTCCAATATGAGACCAAATTTCTCGATTTCAACGGATCTTACTGAAAATTAGTACAGTGATTATTCTGAGGCCACTAATTTCGAATATCAGCAAAATTCCCAAATTCAAGATGGCGGATCCAATATGGCGACTAAAATTTCTCAATTTCAACGGATTTAAATGAAAATTGGTATAATCATTATTTTAAGGAACTAGCCCAAGATAGAAACGGATGGAGAGACTTTGTAGACGCCCTATGCTCCCGAAGGGAGTAAGACAGGACAAAAAAAAAAAAAAAAAATTTTAATATTATTAAGATTTGGAAATTCAAGATGGCGGATACATAAATGGGTTTCCGGGTTGAAACAATTTCTAGGATATAACAAACTAGAACATTTGAGAAGTGTTTAATTAGTAAGTATTTACCCAACGCCGGGTGAAACCGGGTAACCCAGCTAGTTAAATAATAAATTTTAAATGGATCACTTAAGTTTTTCTTAGAAATTTTAAAAGATATAAAAAGCGAGATAAATATCTATTCCAAATGATCAAACTTTACTTTTGGTAAAGTTACAACTTTCTTATGATACTCCGGAGAAGCCTTACGTTCGCAATGCTCCTGTTACAAAATTTTCTGTCTTTACATCTAACCTACAAACATTTATAATTTCACCCTTGACTCATTAGCTATTAACTCATTAATTTCCGTTTGCAACTGCAAGGTCCAGGGAGGAAGTGATAATTGCAAGAACGTCGCAAATTTAACTTCATCCTAAGGGAAACCTTATCTCAACGGGACGAATTTTCTTTGAGCGGAAGTAATAAAAATTACCAAGAGAAGGAAATTTATTCGCTACTAATGTTAAGAATTCTATTGTATTATTTATGTTTTATTTAACAACCAAAAAAATACTTAATATAATGTAAGGATTAATTTATAGTAACAAGCCCAATTTACAACGATCAAAATACTTATTCACCATTTGTTGCATTTTCTTTGTACCGAATGTAACATTTTATATTTTCATCCCTTGAATTGTATAATAAATTATTCCAAATTTTGAATACATTTTTTCAAATGGAACATTTAAAATGCTATTAATTTATCAAGTTATGAATTTATTGTTGGACAGTTAGTTTTAACTGATTCATATATATTCATATATACATATAAACTTATCATCGAAAATTATTTTGAAGAAATGATATATTTTTTGTCGATTTTTTGTTCGTTTCTTTTTTCCAGTGCTCATTTCCTCTTTCGCTCATTTTATTAGCATTGCAACTTACGCTTTACTATTAATTTATCATTTATGAAATAAACTGTTTTAAATCTTTCAGCGAGTAGTCAGTTGACGACTTGAAAGAAGTTCCTGTTCGGTCGCCGTCAATCTTGCTTAGCCACACAAATTATAGGCAATTCATGGTGAATTGAAGATTATTATGGGAAAATCTTCAAATCGTCAAAATGGGGATACCTTCTCGATATTTTAGTTTAAACTCAATAATTGTATAATATTTATTCAATGTACATAACTATTATTTAAATTTAAATATAATCGCTATATATATATATACAGGGTGTCCAGGAAGTAGTGCGCCAAAATTAAGAGGATGGTAGCTTGGGTCATGACCTACCAGAATATCAAAATATGACCTTAGTGAAAACCTCACCGTTTTCGAGATATGTGGGTTTTTATGAAAAATTAAATTTGATTTAAAATGAACATGGCAATATCTTGTTATTCATGAATAAAATGGGTGATTCTGAAATTTGCATTAATTAAGCAATTTCTTGAATTGCTTTCCCCATCACTGCCTAGTACATTTTTTTCTTTTTTTCACCAGTTTAGGTCAAAGTAGAGTAAAATAATTTTGAACAGCATAGAAAAAATTTGATTATTTTTTTTCTCGACGGTCTTGTGTTAGTAATAAAAATGACATGCTTACCAGGTAGGGCAACTTATCTAGAAAAAAAAATGAGAACATGTCTTTTTATGTGCACCAACTAGTCAATAATCTGAAATTTAATTTTTCATAAAAACCCAAATATCTCGAAAACGGTGAAGTTTTCACTAAGGTCATATTTTGATATTTTGGTAGGTCATGACCCAAGCTACCATCCCCTTAATTTTGGCGCACTATTTCCTGGACACCCTGTATACACATGAAAGTGCGTTTGTTTGTTGCTCAATCACGCCTAAACGCTTGCATCGATATTTTTAATTTTTTGCCCGAAGGTAGCAAATATTCCGACATAATACACAGGCTAATTTTTTTCCGGATAATATAGAGGGTTTCAAAATGGTGGATCCAAGATGGCTGTTGAACAATTTAAATTTGAAGCGATTTTCATGAAAATTGGTACTTAGGGGTTTTGCGGAATGCTATTTCAAATCCGCTGTCCAAATTTAGAAATGGCGACCAAGATTTCTCAATTTCAACGGATTTTAATGAAAATTAGTAGGTACAATCATTGTTTTCAGGTCACTGATTTTGAACATTACTAAAATTTACAAATCCAAGATGGCGAACCCAACATGACGGCCAAGATTTGTCGATTTTAACGGATTTTAATGAAAATTAGGAAAGTGATTGTTTTGAGGTCACTGATATTGAATATTATCAAAATTTACAAAACCAAGATAACGGTCCCAATATGGCGACCAAGATGTCTCGATTTCAATGGATTTTAATGAAAATTAGTACAATGATTATCTTAGGGTCACTGATTTCGAATGTTATCAAATTTTACATATCTAAGATGGCGACCAAAATTTCTCAATTTCAACGGATTTTAAATGAAAATTAGTGCAATGATTATTCCAAAGCCATCAATTTCAAATATTATCAAAATTTTTCTCAAGATTGCGAATCCAACATGGCGACCAAAATCTCTCGATTTCAACAGATTTTAATGGAAATTAATAAAATGATAATTCTGAGGCCACTAATTTCGAATATTATCAAAAATTGTAAATCCAAGATGGCGGATCAAATATGGCAACCAATGAAAATGAGTACAGTTATTATCTTGAGGCCACTAATTTCGAATATTATCAAAATTTGCAAATCCAAAATGGCCCAATATGGCGACCAAAATTTTTTCGATTTTATTTTGTTTTTATAAATAAGGGATGACTCAGATATTCTGATTGATTTAGCTTTGATGGTTAAATTAGAGGCAGATACAAAAAGTAAGGTAAAGGTTTTGAATTCTAAAAATTATCACAAGTTATCGGATTTTTTTTTTTACGAAATGTATGAAAGAGATTTATTTCAACTATTACCATATAAAAGTACATCACTTGAACAAGTTGTAAAAATATTTTCACGAAAAAAAAAAATTAAAACTGAGCCACTGACAGCTGGTTTATGAAAATCCATGATTTTTTACCGTAGGCAGAATATTTCAAGACAGGCTTATCTGATATCAAAAATCCAAATTTTTTCTATTAATAGATGCATATGGATTGTACTTGGACGAAGGAATTGAAAAAAAATGATATTTGAAATTTAGACAACGACTTTTAACAAAAAATAATTTTTTTTTTTTTTTCTGTGAACATTTTAATATATTTTGATGATTTTCTACTAGTAAAACGACTTGTAATGAACGAAATTAAAAATCTTTGGTTCAAGTACAAGTCAATACTATAGAGTTTTGATGAAAAATAATCAAAGTTTACGTTATGGAGTTATTATCCATTATTAATTTCGAAAATATATTTATTAAAAATTTTAAAACCAAAACTCTTTTTAATTACAAATTTATTTTCTCCGTCTTCTCATAAACAAAATTGTAACTCGAATGTCTAAATTTTTATTTTTTTTAACGGCGCTTACTTTCAAAATTTAATTTTTTTTTAAATCGCCTACTTTCCAAAGAACGTCGCTTCCTCCACAACGTGTATTTTATATGGGAAATCTTTATACGCCTTGGTCTAGTACTTAATATTAATATTAAGGGCTCCAATTCTCAGGGAATTTTTGTTTAGGTATTTACAATAAAATTTCGAGGTGGGACTGAAAAAAATAAAATAGTCGCGAAAAAAGCACCCTAAATTGTATATAGTGTATATTAAATACAGTTATTGATATTTTTTACTACATGAATCAAATTTGGATTATTTATTATGAAATAAATTCCCTAGTTAAATTACTACGAACAGTAAAGCACAATATTTTGAGCGTACGAAATGTTCACACAAATATTTTAATTTTACGCTAAAATCGAAGTAAATGTATACCCTTTTTTATATTTATTATTACATTTCATATTATATTTGAATTATAATTTTATGCAAAAATCGATAAAAGACGAAACAGAAATGAAGTATTATAAAGAATTTCTGATTAAAATGATCAACGTATTGACAGTTCGCGTTGATATTTGGATAAAAATTACTATTTCTAATTCTGATCTTGTTTTCTTTTTATTAAAACATTGTATTTGCACCACAATTATAAATACAATAAACTAATTTAAATAAGCAAAAAAAATGGAGCTTTTATATTTTTCTTAATCATATGTATTCATAATTGCCTGAAATAATTTATTTTGAGTTAGATCCTTTCGATTAAACATCAAATAACTTGAACATTACTGAAATTCTGACCCACACGAATTGAAGCTTACACCATATTATGCTAGTTTATCATCGAGAATCAATTTAGTTATAATAAAATTTATATATATTAACTAGCAACGGTAGATTCGAAAATTAAAGTTATTTCATGCTTTTGATTCTTCGGAATTTTAGAAGTATTAAGATTTTATTACAGACATGAATAAATCCGTAAATTAATTAATTTCCGACGATTTTTAATAAGAGCACACTTCAATGCACCCTTTGATGGGGAAACATGGAAATAATGCTTCGGCTGTACAGCGTTCCCACTGTGATGAAGCAGAGATGAAATTCGCGTGAAATTTGTGAAAATTGACTCCTACGAACCAGACGTTCAATTGGCGCTGGATAGAGGGTTAACTGGCAATTTATGTCGTCCATTGAGCACACTCATCACGGCTTGAATTCGCGAGAAGACTTCGAAAGGTTATCGATTCACGAATTCCAATTGATTGCGGCTAGTTATGAATATTTGTATATGGTACGATGAATGCTAGTAACAGACTAATTGCGAATTCGTATCTACTCAGTGCGAGCTTAATTTCAAAACACTCCTCGAGAACGGAGAAAGCAAGTTTTTGCCTCTGCATAAAAACTTTAATTAATTTCCATGAAAATATCTTCTGAAATGGAAGGTGCTTGTGTACAGTTTGTGCAATTTGTGTGCATTTAATTAAATTGAAATGTCTGAAACGTGTGTGAATTATTGCGGCTGCTGTACTAACTCATGCTAAATTTTTAGTTGGTTCCACACTTGAACTGGTCATCTCAGTATGCTTTTTTTTTCCTTTTGTTTGATAATAAAAGCTTCGACTTGAAATGTTTCCGACCAGAGTACAGTCTGCTTTTATTGAAATTAATGGTTTATAACTCAAGTTAAGTCAAGGGTGTTATGTTTAACGGCTCGTTGCTAAGAAAATCAATAACGCATAAAGAAAAATTACAACTGTGGTATTGATTTCCCTCTGCTGAGTACAGCGGTACCAGAAATTTTGGACTTGGAGTAGACTTTAAAATATGCTTGACAGCGACATTTGGGGTTACAAACACATTTGTCGAGGCATCACCGATGACATAAATCAAATCGGAATTTCGGTTCCATAACCTTCCTTCAATGTCGGAAATTGTCGAAAAACTCAAAGCAAATTTCGCTGTAATGATTTCCCTTTAATACAAGCGAAAAGGAAATGGGTTCTATTCAGTTAAGACCTGAAGTGGTCTTCTGAAATGGATTACTCTACTCATATCGCACTACACCTTCGAAATATGTTTACTTCTTAAGTGCTAAGGGGCCAAATTTTTTTGTCTTGATTATCCTGAACGTAAAAAATGACAGCTATTCATCTTGAGGGTGAAACTTACTACTAGATATATCAAAGTTTTTACGTCATTGAAATTACGTATAGGGTAAAAGTGGGAGAGACGCCATACTTTTTGTTGAAAGGAGTAATAACTAGAAAAAAATGCAATATAATTAACTCATTTATTTTTTATTTGAAAGATACACTTGTATTATGTATTATAATCCCAATATTTTTATCTTTCGCCAAAAAAATAAAAAGATGGAAAATAAAAAATTCAAGTCGGTAAAGGGCCATCTCTTCCACATAATGTGGGAGCACAAGCAAATCTATGTTACAAAACTATAGCTGATGTGAGCCACCGGTGATACACGCCGCCGAAGGGTTATTAGAGATAATAGTTCATAGGAAGTGCTAGGTAATTACCTGACTAGGTAACATTCTAGGAATTTTTTTCTGAAAATGTGCGAAATTGTAAGATATTCTTTTTAAAAGCTTTTATTTAATTTTCAATGTATGTATGTATGTTTATTCGGGTGGAATCTTGCTACTCAATTTTGAAGCAGATATCTTCAACCGATTGAGCTAAAATTTTGTATACACGTTTAGTTTGGGGGACAATACACGATAAGCTATGTGACTCCATTCTAAATCCAATATGGCGGACCATCCAAGATGGCGGAATAGTTATTTTTAATGCATTTCTACAATATGGGTATCAAATGAAAGGGCTTGTTGAGAGTAACTCCAAAAATAATGTGACGTTATTCTAAATCCAATATGGCGGAACATCCAAGATGGTGGAATAGTTATTTTTTATGCACTTCTGCAATATGGGTATCAAATGAAAGGGCTTGCCGAGAATAATTAAAAAAATATTCTGACATCACTCTTAATCCAATATGGCGGACTTTTGAAGTTTTTTATGCTTTCCTATAGTATGGGTATTAAATGAAAGGGTTCGCTGAGAATAAAAATGCAGATTAAAAAAAGATGGTGATTATAAGCTCCGTTGCTCTAATCCACCTGAAATTTGGTGTAGAGACCTCGATTATTCTTGAGGTAGAATTTTTTGAGGCTGTAACATCGGTTGATTAACTTTGACTTGTGTGATTTGGCGAAATGGGCGTCATCAGCATTGGTCTGCAACCTGTCTAGGAGAAGGACAACTCCAAAATCAAACCCGGAACTGTGTTTCGTCAGGCACAAGTAAGCTCCAAGCTGAAATAAGTGGCGCATTCTTCCAAACACCCAAGTCAAGGTGAGGCTGTGCCGAGTACTGAGTGGCATCGGGGTGTAATATGATGTCGGAAACGTACCACCTCAGGGCACCTGGGCGAACCCTGTTGTATATTAGCTCTTACCCTTCTAAACGGAGCTCTGGGAGGGTCGACGAATATTTCTTCGGTACTCGTGGGAACAAAATGGGATGAACAGATTCAGAAACCTAGCCAGCGATAACTAAAAAGTAAAAAATAAATTAAAAGAAAAAAAAACCTTTTTTAAAAAAAGCTTTTATTTAAATGCTCTAAAAAGAAGAAAATAAAATTTTTCTTTAAAATTTTAACTATCAACTTATAGCCTCATTATACACAATTTATATGATCATAAAAGCTTGTCGCGCGATTTACTTGTGTAAATAAACTAGTACCTACCTATTTAATTGAGTAACTTAATCTGCTAAGTTTAATTTTTTTTAAATTTCAGTTTAATTAAATACTTATAGGTACTTACGCAAACAAGCTTTTATGATCATATACATTGTGTATAATGAGGCTATAAGTTGATAGTTAAAATTTTAAAGGAACATTTTATTTTCTTCTTTTTAGAGCATTTAAATAAAAGCTTTTTTAAAAAATGTTTTTTGCTTTTAATTTATTTATTCATTTGCTCTAATATCTTAGAAATATTTAAAGTATAAAAGTAAAAAAATGGGTCCAGGAAAAACATTGAACAATGAGGAAATCGGGCAAATCGTGGCTTTCAAAGCAGAATGTTGTGGATAATTATTTGAAAGATGAAAGAAAGGGGAGGACAAGCAGAACCATAACTGAACGAGAAAGTCGTCTCATCTTGAGGGAAGCGTCGAAATCAACGAAGACCGCTCGGCAAATTAAGGAAGATGTGGGCACCTCTGCAAGTCTAAAAATCGAAATTTAATGAAGTAATGGGACACGGCCAATGGATTTTCCAAAAAGATCACGCGACGATACATACCGCAAGAGTGGTTTCTAATTGGTTTTGTGAGCAAAATATATAAGTTTTAGATTGGCCTTCTATGTCTCCCGATTTAAATATTATTGAGAATTTGTGGGGAGGGCTGTCAAGAAAAATTTATGAAAGTGGGAGATAATATCAAAGCAAAGAAGAACTTATTTTAACTTTAAAAGAGCAGTGGGCGAGAATTCCAACAAATATTACACATAATCTCATTATACGACTCATTACCTGCAAGAATTTTTGAAGTTATAAATAAAAATGGAGCAAACACACACTATTAATTAATAAAATACATTAACATCTCAAATAGTGTTCTATTATTTTCCTCTTTAATAACAGACCTTAGGAGTTTTCTAATAATTATACTTCCGAACCTATCCTATTTTCGCACTTAAATAGGCACCTTTTCAGAAAAAAATTCCTAGAATGTTCCCAACTCAGGTAATTACCTACCAATTCCTATGAACTATTATCTCTCATAACCCTTTAACATATATAAAAATATCCCTTAAGAAGGATGCAAAATAATTGGCGCAGGTACATTTTTTAAACCGAACCTATCCTATTGTCGGGCAGTGTATGTATGGTGTATCTAGTGTTAACTCAAAACTACAAAGCAATCTCTGCTAACTGCTAACCTGAAATTCGATACTTTTCGAAAAGCTTAAAACAGCAAAATTGAAATAGGAATGAGAGGGACCACATGAGCAAATTTTGTGTATTTTGTATCACGTGACGTGACGAGCACCGAAAAACATTATTTTAAGTTGTTGTCGTATTATCGGCAGAATTAATTTTCTTGTTTACCCATCTTTAGTCAATAGCCTGACAATAATATTGGTCAATTTTTTCGTCCGAAACATCAGAAAAGATAGCAATTGAATGGGACAATTTATCAATTCACATAGAATATCAGAGGAATGGTGATAAAATTGTTCATCAGAATCCCTCTCTTCGATATCCCGAAGTAAAACTATAAAGTTTGCTTGACCAGGCTTCTTAACTGACCAGGACTGACGTGAACTTTTACTTAAGATTTTTTAAGAGTCTTGTCGGCTAGAAATTAATCAGGATAGGGACATTTTAAATAAAGACCTGGACTTGTTTTAATGAGGACTCCGAAATTTTAAGATCTCTGTTGGTCAACTGAAAATTTCAAGTTCCGTTTGTACACTGAATGTGAAGAGAACTTGGTGGATACGTACCTTTATATTTCTTCAGCATTACATACTGCATGTATTTTATTCAGTACTGTTATACTTTTTACCATTCATTGTTCAACGACTTACCTGTAAAAGAAAAACAAAATTTAAGATTTATCTAATGACAACAGTATTGGTTTCTTAAGAGTATGCTATACATTGTGTCCCGATTCAACGTTAGGAAACGCTATACCAATCGATTTCTAGGAGTGTACTGATAAACGTTTATTCTGAGCCCCTCCTTAAAATGCCACCTTTCCCCTCAAAATCGCCGTGGATCGTGGAGAGGTTCGCTCACAAACCCTTATATACGTAGGTCCTTGTAAGTACATCGAGTAAGGACTCATTCCAAAGAGTAGGAGAGTACCTTTCGAACGATACCCCCCTACTTGTTAGGATATGTCCAAACATGTAAAAGGGTCCATAATAAAAAGAAAAGTATTCCTTTCCATAGAAAGTTTTTACAAAAACAGAATAAAACCGTAATTTGTTTATGAAAATTTGGATAAATTTCGAGCTTGAGACCCTCTGCCTTTCACAAATTTAGACATATCCGAACAAATGAGGTATCGTTGGAAAGGGGTTCTTCTCCTCTTTTTAATGAGTCCTATAAGGATAAGTGAGCGACCTACTAAAAAACTTTCAACAGCGTTTTTGAGGGTGAAGGAGGAATTTTAAGGGGGGAGGGGAAAAAAACATTAATCAAGATACTCCAAGGAATTTAGTTGTTTGAATAATATACGTATGTCATAAATTTTGATACTTTCAGGAGATATTATTTAACATTTAACTATAAAAAATTTGTTATGACTTCTTTATATTTATTTATACTTTAAACGCTTCTCGTGAATATTTATATTTTTCAAATTTGTGTACACGATAAAAAAAGAAACTAGTGGATTTTGATGTCAAATAAATTTTATTATATTTATATTGATTAACCTTAAAAAGTAAAGCACCTTAACTATTTTTCTAAATATAATTTGTATTATTTGTTTTATTGAAATTTGTATATAAATTATTTAGTTAAAACTTCTATTTTATTTTTTGAAACCCAATCAATTTTATTTATTTAAACTTTTTAAATTTTCATACAGATTAAGAATTTTGTAGAGGGTTTTGGGAAGATGCAGATAGCGCACATCGAGCATAAATACGGATTTGATTCTTTACGTTTTCTTTATGTAGTGCGTTTTAATAGGTACCCTGGAACGAACATTGTGGTGTGTGCTGGTGGCTTACATCAAGTAGGTACACGGTATCTGAATTTAATCGTAACTATAAACGATTTGAAAAGATTTAAAAAAAATGTACCTTTAAATTCAATTAATTAAATAAATATACTAATACTAAAGAGTATGCATAAAAAACAAAAATGAAGCCAAAAATCGGCAATCTCCACTGTATCTGCTTGTTCACGGGTGTGCTAAAAATAACCTTTCCTCTGCTCGAAAGTAGAAAGAGAGCAAAAGAATCGGATCAAAGTGATGGAAAAAGACAGCGAGCCAACGCATACACGTTTTGTTAGAGCCAGGAAAAAAAATACTATAAACCTGTGAGTGTCCTGTCTTTTTTATCTGAACATTTTGCTGATTATTTATTTCAAATGTATATAACATAAGTATCATCGCAATATTGAAATTCAGGCATTTAAGACTAAAATATTAATCCCACAAGCAAACTATGAATATTAGTTCTTCCTAGATATAAAGGGAAGAGCGATGACGAGACGAAAATAAATACAAGATCGACAGAGAGTAATATCGTGTCCGGGCGAATAAAGGATATGATATTAATAAGTAACATTTGTTAACTAAGTTTATACGGTAATATTTAAAATTGAAATTGCCATCAGTAGTAATCTGTTTTTTTAATTATGAAATTTTAAAAATATACTTATTTTTTAATATAAATCTCTTAAATACTATATGCTTTTTAGAATACTCTCTTTCTCTTTCTCTCTCACCCCGGGAATCCAAAACATTTACTATTATCATAGGCAAACTAGTATCTAGTTAGTCTCAAAGTAGTTCAAAATCCACAAAAGCTGACAATTGCCTGTTTGACACTATTGCAGGCAGCAACTGCCAAAACCGAGAGGTGATTCGGCATCGTGGTGCCCAAGTCAGGTGATCATTTTCGGCGTAAGTATACCATATCAATTGCTTTTGTTCTTTTACTGAGTATATCTGAAACAATTTCAGAAAATATGTCTTATGAATCACAGTTTATGTAATTCAGCTATAAACTACTATGCTCAAGAAAATGAATAGTTTAGCAAACCGTACTTTGTTACAAGCTGTCATATACGCACTAACGGTTTAAACATGATACGAAGTAATTAGATCTGTGGTTAATTATCCCTGTACTGTTAACTCTTCCAACATTCATGATATCTAGACTGCTTGGACATCAGAGCACGGTGACCACCGCGTCGAGTAAAAGGCACCTGGAAGAAAGTGTAAATCGGTTTCATCACTTCACATCTTTCTGTTAACATCTTTGGATACCTCTCGTTGTAATGCTGTCTACCTCTTTGTAGTGTCGTTCTTGGGCTAAGAAGAAGACAAGAATGAGGCATTCATCGGCGCATTTCTCTGAAAGACCTTTCACCTCATGCCTTTGTCATGCTTATAATCACTTAAAATGGGAGCATAGCCAGAACGAATCCTACAATTCTACGGGTACGGGCAAAGAGTATCTTTTCAAAGTCCACGGAAAGTGATACAGAATTCATGAGCAATCCGATACAAAATCTGAAAACATGAAATTCAATATACTATGTGCAGATCCTCAATGCCTATCTCCACAAGGAGTACCCGCTTTCTTCTACTTTCCTTCAGTGAGAATGCTTTGCAAAAGGGTTTTAAATCGCCCCATGCGGCCGCTTCACCCCTTATTCAAAGTGGATTGAAAACGTTTTATCTGCTTTTGAGTGCTACGAGAAAAAATTCGATATCAATAGAATTACTCTATGTAATATATATAAATAAATTGGGTCACCAATGTATGGGAAATAATAAAAGTCATTCAATTACTTTCTAACTAATAATGACAAAATGTTCTGAATCTGTTTAATCTAATCAAATAAGAATTTATTGTAAAAAATCCTAGATAATGCAAAATTACTAAACTGGAAAAAGAAGACAGATTGGAAAATCGAATGATTATTAATGATTCCCTGACTGACAGCTACCACTGAAGCAGAAGAATTACTAAAAATAGGACGGATATATAATAATAAAAACCATCACTATATAATATTTTACAGGCTTTCAATTGGGCCTATAAGACAACATATTTTAAATAACAGAAAGAACAAAAGAAAGATTAAAAAATTGTAGGGGAGACCGGGGCTGGTGGTGACATTTTAAATATAAAGTGTCATAATTTATTTTTTTTTTTATTGTTTTACCTGAGTATAGATTTGTTTGATTGAGTAACTATTCAGTATTTAAATTTAAAATATTTTTTATGTACCAAACGATTAGATTAGACATAAATGAACGAATTCTGAGAAAGGAAGCCTGTCACTTTCAACCCCGCACCAGGGGCTGGTTGTTACACTGTATGGGGTAAAATGTTACAAACAAAAACAACAACAAAAAAACTTTTTATTAGGAACAATCATCACAGACAGTTGCGTTTCTTTATTTAAATAACATATAACATATTATGTCTACAAAGCAATCTTCTGCCTCATTAAAACAAAACTTAGAATGAAACAAACTCTGAACAAAATTAAAATCTTTACCATTTAGTTTTATAACTATAAAAACAAAATGTAGATTATTTTTCACTTATAAGAAGATAATAAACTTCTTTATTGAACAAAAACTTAGAACCAATCAACAAAACTTACATTATTTATGTCTCAAAAATAAAAATGAAAATAAAAATGAAAATAAAAATAAATTATGCTAGAATTTCAAAAAATCAACAGATCACAAGGAAAGAAGCAGTGCAGTCACTTTAATCTGAATAGTGTGTAATATTTCCTCGAATACATTTTACATGTGACCAATTTTTGCAAACAACACACTCTATCCATTCCTCACCAGCTTTCTTGGAATCAAATGGGTCACAACATATCAGACAAAAATATTTTTCTTCTACGCTTTCTTCATCAGTTTCATATTACAACCTGCCCCGAGCAAATTTCACTTTTAGCCCCAATGCCAAAATTGATCTTTTGAGGCTAAGTAGTAAAAACGCAAATGAATACAACTTTAAAAACGTAGTTTCATCACAAAAAGGAAGCATTGGGTTGCAAAAATGACAGCAGAAAACTCTCTGATTATTTGGAAAACAGGTTGTAGACCAATATTACTAAAAATTGAAAATTTTACAAACCTGTGGTTTTATTGGCGACACGCACGTGCTCCTTTCACAAAAACTCTGGCGCCACAAGTTCTTGCGTTAGCCGATAGTGATGGCGTTATTTATCTCTTTCTACCGTCACTATAGCGTTCTCTGTTTCGCCACCGTTGCCACTGTAACAACTTACCCCTGTCACAACCAGCCCCGGTCACCCTTATTTCAATTTTCTTAAGGATTTTATTTCACCTTTAAAATGACTTTAACCTTCCTAATCAGGTCTTCCTAAAAATGTAGTACAAATGTTTTGTAATTCGATGTTTAATATCTTCGTTCCTTTGAGCTATTAAATACATCTATGACACACGTATAATTATGTCACAAATCATCGACGAAATTAGATCCTCTACGTTGAAAATAGATGGACTTTACTCATCATGTATCCAAGCAGATTAATTCATTAACTTGGATTTCTACACGTTCATAGTTATTTTTTCAATTCCTTGAATGTCGTATAAGAATGGAAAATGTATTATTGCAAAGCTATTATAATATGATATATACATACATACATATACATATACACAAATTAGACGACGAACACGGTTGTGAGCTTATATTTTGTAAATGTATGGCCGCTTTTGGAAAATAAAATGTACCTGTTTACCAAATTAGGCAGATTTTGTACGATGCACGTTGCGTCAGGCCAACAGGGATTGAAAATCCAAGCCAACAGGAATTGAAAATCCAAGACTTGCTATTTCTCCAAGAAAATTTGTTGCCGTAAAAACGTCCGGCAACAGCCAAGAACATTGATTTTTTGAAAGGGAAATATTTTCCCGAACCATTTTACCTTTGCATATTTTACGTTTTACTCATTCGGTCGGCAAATGTTAGAAAATAGATCAGGTTCGGAGTATGTATTGTTTCTTTTTTGAGAAAAAACCACTGAGCAGTGTGAATTGGGCCATTGAGACTGAGAGCAAAGATCGGCAAAAAAATACATCTTTGTTTTCGATTTTTCAATGTTTAAACAATTTCTAATTGCAACATTTAAATTATTAACTATTAACAAATTAATAATCAACGTTCTAGAATTTTCTGTAACACAGCCCCACAAAAAAAAAAAATAAAATAAATAAACCAGCGAACGAGATCATCATATCCCTATATGTACTTTTGGACGCTGAATCCGAATCCAAAAAACTCTTACACCCCAAAAATCATTTGCTAGAGCCAAAAAACACGCCCTGAATAGGGTGAAAATAGTTGTTCGATCTTAGTGGAACGAATCATATAAATTTTCAGGTTTATCACGATTAAATTAAGTGTAGATCCATCCAATAAACTTGAAACACACCGTGAGGGTGTGAAAACTACGCCCATATTTTACCCAACTGATCAAAAACAACAAAGGCCGATGATACAGTTCGAAACGTCTAAGTTTTGTCAAAGTGATAAGAAACGGCAGTACATTTGATGTAATACTCGAAAATCACACGTATAGGGTTGCGTGAAACAACCCCTGACTTCAAATGGCACGGAAAAACCAGGGAAAAACATTAAATCTAAGATGATTTTCATTTGTATGGATACTACGATTGGCTAAAATCGCGCACTAGTATAACCAGTAAGTAAACACTCAAGTAACACCAGTAACCATAGGGGGTGAAACCATCCCCATACAATATGCAACTCAAAAAACTCCTCAGTAACTGCTGAAAAAGCTCGAAACGTCTGAGTTTTTGTGAAGAAGAGAAGAATTTACAGTAGGTCTGACTTAAGTTTTGAAAACTACCCCCATAGAGTACCATCCCTAGCTTCCATATCCATGGATTACCCACTGTTACACTAATCAGAAATTTGTGACAGAAAATTACCGACTAATTGAGTATTCTCTAATTTCTACCCCGTGGATTGCCGATTGCTAGAGTAATCAGAAATTTCTTACAGAAAATTATCTAGTTGAGTATTTCCTAATTTCATACCAATGAATTACAGATTGATTGATGGTCGGCCGATGCAGTGATAGAGGATCTCAATACTATCAATTTAAACTCCATGTATGGCCAGTGATATTCACAATTTTTAGATAATTCTAAAATTATTGGTTATTGTTACTATAGTCATAATTTTTTTTGTTAATGTACCTCAATAACAGTACGAAAATATCACATGGGTTTTTCGAATTAAAGAATTTGGCGTATGCATTTAAGAAAATTGTCTATCTTTGAAGCCCTCGAGAAAAAACCTTGAAAGACAGATAATAAATAAAACTGCCTACATTCTCCACTTCAGTGGCAAATTAACCGTACAAAGGAAGGGGGTCAATAAGGCCCACGAGGCCCTCCCCAACAGTATCCCCTCCTGTGTAATTAATTCAAAGTAGAATATTGGCAGTTTATATAGATAATGCATCTAGACAACCAATCAAACATAAGCCAGGCTGGAGGGGGTATAGTGGCGGGTGGAAGGTATTTATGTTTGATTGGTTGGCTAAATGCATTACCTGTATTGTAAAATAAAAGATTTAGCTGACACGACATTTTCTATAAGCGTTAATGCGTTAAAATAGTGCTATTTATAGCTGCTTTTTCATAACTTTGGGGGGATGGTAGAGAGGGTGAAGGGTATTTGGAAGTTTCGTATTGGTTGAAATCGACTATATATTGATTATAGATAAAAACCCAAAAAGAATTTCAATGAAATTTCAAGTCTTTCCTGCCATAAAATGTGGGCCTAAAACCGGCCTTATTGACCCTCATCTTTTCAATCGACTAGTGCAAGGGTATCATATCGAAATTATTTTTATAAAAATATTAAGGTATTAAGGTAAGTATTACCGTCTAGAATTTTCAAAAAATGAATTTTTTTTTTTTACATTTTTAGATTCTTTATACCTTCAATAATAACTGTCTAAAATATTAAATCGAAATTCGAAGCCAGTGCCGAGATATAACGACTCAATTGAAGCGCGCTCTCGGCCGTTCTATGTTCTAAATAAACTTTAAACGCGTTTTTCTCGAGTTTAGGTTTTTTTAACTGGCGGACAGTTAATCTCCGGATCTACTGGGCCGATTTTAATCAACTTTGAAGCATTTTGTTCGTTTTTATATCCTGTGTGATAGTTTACCACAATTTGACCACAAAAAAAATTTATAAAATTTTTGAGCCTGAAAAAAGGTCGAAAAAAGAGGCAATTTTTGAAAAAAAATTTCAAATGTCCGCCATTTTTTCATTTTTAATGATTTTTCAATTCTTCTGGTGAACTATCACGTAAGAGCACTTCCTTTTTGTAACTCTTTTTGAATTTTATGTTTCAGACTTACCGTTCCAGAGATTAACTGTCCGCCAAGCAGCAGTGTTTTTTTGAGAAGAAAATTTGAGCGCCCTCTATTAAATGTACAATTAATAGAAAATAAATATAAAAAATTTTTTCGTAATCTTCAAGAACTGTTTAATACTGTAAAAAAAGTTTGATAACCATATATAATAACGAAATAGAGAAAAAAATTGTTGAATATATGTCATTTTTTAGCATTCTACACGGTAGGGGAGACCGGGGATAGTTGACCATAGGGGTAGGTTGACTAATTGTGAAAAACTTGACTAGTTCAAAAGTGTTGCATCATCCAACTAGGCGTGAAAAACCGTTACCTCCTCCCCCTCAGTCGTCTCGAATGCGGCATCGCGTACGCACGTAGTTCGGGAGAAGGAGCATAATATTGAAAAAGAATACACTTAAGTAATTTTTTTCCTTGTTATATTATTTGTAATGACGCCTATATACTTGTTATTGTTCATTTGCAAATAATTTAAAATAAAAGTTTGATTGTTAATCTTTATGTTACATATCATTCTTTTTAATTTCGCTGCAGTTTTGAAGTTTATGACACGTGTGTAAAAATTGCAAAGTGATCCGGGGCTGGTTGACTACCTAGTCCCATACAAAATGTGTAAATGGCAATCTATTGTTTGTTTAATGTAAATATTGCACCTCTGATTTAGAAGACTGGTTTCATAATCTGATCTCATAAATGATGTATCTATTCCTTTCAATCATATAATTCTAATAATTATACCAGTTAAGACTGTTACCAAATAATTAAAATTAACAAAATTGCCATAGAATTGATAATTATTTGTTTGAATGAAGAAAATGTTATTTCAATTACTTCTTGTTATTTTAATTTTATATATCCGTAGATCTTGCACTATTTAATTTGTAGGTCAACTTACTCCCAGTGACAAGTCAACCCACCCCATGTCTGGGGTAGGTTGACTCAAATTTCATATTCCACCAGATCATACTTGTACTCTATATTATAACTGATTGCGAGACTTTTGTCATTTGTTTTTATAGCTTAATAGTGTACCTATCAAATTTATTGGTTTTTACAATAATATACATTAAAACAAAAAACATATAAGCATCTAAACTGAAATTTGGTCAACCATCCCCGGTCTCCCCTAATAGTACCTTAAGGCTAAAATGGGATTTGTCATTCAAAAGTTAGGGTGTATTTGAAGACTGACAAAAAATGGTTTCTCGTGCCTCTATTCAAAACAAGAGCAGGAATCTTTTTGTCGTGAAAAGAGCCAGATAAATTAAATGTACTATATCTTCGTCTAATTGCCACAAGTAACAAAGCTTAATGAAAAACGGAAGTGTCTGAATAATAGGGAAGGGGTAGAGCTAGAGCAATGATTTTTTAAATGAGGCGTTTGGGGCCAAAAACCTAATTTAAGTCCAGAAAGCTCAAATTTTCATATGACGTTTAATGAGAATCTCAGCTCCTTTAAGAGCTAGGAGGCTTGTTGATTGCTAAAATTAATTGGACCACTTTTTTGACAATTTAAAGATAGCTGAGTTACTCGGTTTTACCCGTAAAGTATAATAAGCATTTAATTAGGAACTTCGTAGTAAGCTGGCTTCCCACGACATACGGATTTATAGATCGGACCGAGCGTGGGCTACGACGCTCCTTTCGTTACAGACTTCCAGCGGACGTGCCGTACACTTTGGTGCTTTGGTCCGACCCATGATTTCCAGCCCCTTATGTCATGAATCGTCGGAAGCCAGCTTGAAATACTTTAATTTGACATTATGCAATTTATAGGTAAGACAAAATTGTTTCATCTAATTTGAAATTTAGGTGGAAATTGGGATGTTACAATGGAATAAGGACTTTTGCGTCTGTTGTCTACTGTACTAAATATATTTATTATTTGTAAGATCATATTGTACATCCACAAATAAGTCCGCAGATTTCCAATACATTTAACTTAATTGCGATTAATTGGATTTTTGGATATTTAGTGAAAAAAAACATTCACGCACGATTTCTCTTAATCGTGGAGATTGTGTAAGCTGTAAAATGACCGTCTTATAGCAGCGATCAACGCTTCATACTCGATACAATATTATCTATATATTAAATAACATATGTATATAGAACTTGCTACGGTGCGATAGAAGGTTTGATCGTTCGGATCATTGTGGTGCAACACCTATTTTATCACTTTTTCATTACGAGATAAATTTCTTGTGCGTTTTCCATGAACCATGAGCTTTATAGGAATGAAAAGAATTATAAATTTACAGAGATAGGAAAAAATTGCAGTTTTAGATGTTCAGGATAAATTTCCAAAAGTGAAGCCGCTAGGAATCAGGTTTTATTGAGTCCACGCTTCTCCTGTGTATACTAGAGATGCCACGAATATTCGGCAACTATTCGGTATTCGGCTATTCGGCCACTTTTTTTCGCTATTCGGTATTCGGCCGAATATGGTTAACTATTCGGCCGAATACCGAATAGCAATTTATTTATTATTTATTTATTTATTTATATTATTATTATTTATTTATATTTCGTCCGCGTAAATTATAGCCCATGTCCTTTCTAAGGCTCTAGAGTATCTGTGTACCAAATTTCATTTGAATCGGTTCAGCAATTTTGGCGTGAAATCGTGATAAACAGATTTAATTTCGTATTTATGATAAACTATAGTAAGGATTACCAAATAAATCATGAAAAAAGAACTCAAAATATTACTCACAAAGATATATTTATTTAACCAAAAAAAAGAGCTAACAAATTTATATTTAAAATCTACCAGTGGTAAGTTATGATGAATGAAAACAATTTTTTCAGCGTTTGTTGATAGCAGACGATTGCGTTTTTCCTCATAAATTATACCTGCTTCCGAAAACAGCCGCTCACTATACACACTGCTACCGGGAGATGATAAATAAATCTTAGCAAATTGTGAAAGGGTTGGATATTGTTTCGCGTTTGCTGACCACCACTTGTAAGGGTCTGCTGTCCGATCTAAACGAACAGATACCATGTAAAAATCAAGTTCATTTGCAACAGAATTTTTCTGCTCCACACCTTCATCTGAACGAACATTTTCTGCAGCGACAGTTGTGACTTTTCGCCCGCGGAAAGTGTGGCCGAATATTCGGCTGCCGAATGTTCGGCGCTTCGGCCAAGAACCTCGCCGAACATTCGGTATTCGGTATTCGGCCAAATTACTATTCGTGGCATCTCTAGTGTATACATTGAAGCAATCTACAAATCCAGTTAATCCATTAACGGCGAAGCGGACATTTCACAGTCGATTGATTTTTCATCTATAAAAAGCCTAAGACTAACTAAATATTATTAGAGAAAAACATTTTCTGAAGTAAAAAGACCTGCTCTTTCTGGAACCTGAGGTCAGATTTAAAAAAATATTCACGAGAAATTAAATATGGCCGCCCAAATATGACTAAATTTGAAGCATTGACTGTCTAATTTTTCATAAACCCAGTATCATTTTATTTTTAGAAATGACGTTCTAAAGCTACTCATACTGTATCCTTGGAATGTATAACAATAACAGAGTACATACAAATGTTAGTAACAAATATTTTAAAGATGGCGGACCCAAAATGGCCGCCATTACAACAAACAATTGTTCATCCAAGTAGTCATTACTTATGTTTTTGAGATCGCTGATTTCAAATAAATTTCATATCAGGTTTTCAATTTACAAAATGGCGGATCCAATATGGCCCCCATTACAACAACAAGTTTTTTCTTTGCTAATATAGTGCATGCGGATAGTCATTATACATGTTTTTGAGGTAATATATGGAAATAAAACTTAATAAAAGAACTGAATGCTAAAAATGAAGAAAGGAAAACTACAGTACATTCTGTTTGCTTCCTCGTGGAGGGAGTCGGGAAAAATTATAGATAGCAAACGAACAGTAGAATTATAAAAACTCATGAAATTTGAAAGCATTTGAGTATTTTATTATTGCAGTGGTCACATTGGATCCACCATTTTGTAAAATGAAAATCTGACACGATTTTTGAAATCATCGACCTTAAACTTTTAACTAATCAAACATGACGAAAAATAATTTCTTAATTTTATCGATTGCATAATACATATAATTGTTGCTTATTTTGCTTAATATGCAGAATCTCACGATTGTTACATTACATAATTTCGATAAATATTTACTTAAATAAGTTATTTTGAAATTGCCGCTAACTGAACTGCTATTTGAAGTTTTTTAAAGGGTGAATACATATGTGAAAACCAGCTGAATTTATAAAATTAAAAGTGCTGTGAATTTTATTGACAATAATAAAAGTAACTGAATAGCAGAAAATTTCTTTATAGCAATATCCTTTAAAATGAAGTAGTTAAATTCGTGCAGGAAAAGTACTGTTTTAGTTTTAAATCTAATCGGTCTATTTGCACCGGCATTTTCGTACAGCAATGGGAAATGGCATCCACTACTGCAACGCCGAAGTACTCGCCATGTAAAAAGCACAACGTCCGACAAATAAACGAAGTCTCTAAATGAATTTAAAATTTCATGATTAATGTTCCTTAACAGCAACTAGCGAACAATTAAGACCATAATTTTAGGGTTGGTTGCACCATAAGGCATGAACCTCCCTCAGACCGTTAAATTTAGTAAAATTTAAGAGACGAAAATGGCATTGCAAGATTTTTCGAAATTTGGAGCAGAAATAAGATCAGGTGAAAATATAAAGCTTAATGGAATAGTGGAGTTGAAATCCAGCAAGGCACTGGCCGGGCATTGACAAGACAAGACAAAGAAAAAGGTAACTTCTTCATAAATTCGGCCCCGAATGCTCGAAATCGATTCGTAGAGCCTAGAATTCCTGAGAATTTGGTAATATATGTGATTCTAAAAGCAGAGCCGCAGCTAACTTAGCTAGAAAATCCATTTCTCATAAATGCGACTTATGAGAACTTGTTTTCAGCTAATGTATTTATTTATCTATCTAGAAAACGTGTGGAAGTCATGGGCTAGGAATATTTTTTTAAAAATAAAGTATGAAAGCTTCGTGAAGGTTCACCATAAATCGCGACGTGCTCTGAATGCTGAAGTTTTGGGACTATTTAAGTTTCTGACCTTTCTGCTTTGATTAATTCTGGAGAGATGGGTTCGCGAATCGAGTAGAATCACACGAGGAAAGGAATGAATTCTCAGAAAACGTGTAGCGTTTTATGTTCCGCGTCTCTAAGAAATAAATTTAGATAATGTTGTGTGAAGAGATGGGATTTTAATTCGGGACGAACTTACAATTTTAAGTCACGAAGCTAGACAATTGAAATCATAGTGTAAAGCTGCATGTTCATATATGGGGAAGACTTTTTATTATGGTAAATATCAGCAGCAAGCCAGAAGACGAAGCCGGCTCATTTTCTTCGGATTTTCACTTGAAAACTTACACTTGCATTTACATTTTACGTACCATGCGGAGTGCTACTTCGAACCAGGCAGCAGTACGAGCATACATTTGTTGCAACTGAGATACCATTTCTTCGGTTGGTCCGCCAGGAAGTGCAGAGAATAGTAATGAGTGCTTGTGCAATTTGTTGCCTGTCAAAGTGTCACTGTTACAAAGGGGATAAGATAATTTTTCCAGGTTATCCGCGTCTTTCTCCGAAAGAGATGTATGTAAATTTCTGCTGTTTCTATGCAAAAACTATTCAGAAAGGATTCTTGAACTTTTGTTTAATTTCTAGCTTTTTGCCTTTCTTTTGTCATTTTGAAATTTTAAAAGTGTTCCTAATACAGATAACCGAATGTCTGCAAAAAGCAACAATTTTAGAAGAATAGATACGTAGGGAAACTACCACTTGTGGTCCAAATTGTTTCCAAAAATATTAACCCGTATTCTTAACTCCGACGGAGCTCAAAACCATTTGGAACGTAAGATCAATGAAACAGTGGAAAAGGGTCCGGCCCCAAGTAAATAAAAGAATATCTATAACAAGAAGGGGAACTCGTGACGCTTTTCCACACCTTTTTTGGACCTTCGTACCGTTAGAGGAAAGAAATAAAAGTTTTTGCTAGAAATAGGTAATAATAAAGAAGACAGCAGTGAGAGAAAGACAAACATTTTAAAAGTGTTGATATTATAAAAATGTTTTATTGCAAAACTTTTCTTTAAACGCATTACACACTGATTTTTCCACAGCCACACGCCAAACACGTTATAAGTATAATGCTTACCCATCTTTTATCTAAAACAAATTGAATTTAATTTAATTAATTGCATTTATAAATACACTTTTTTTTTAACAATTTTTAAAGCCATTCTCATTTACGCCCTGTTCTTTTCGTAAGCGAGCGGTATACGCAACAATGTTTGTTTTGCATCGCCTTTAAAAATGCACAGTATAAACATTCTCATCCGTATTTATGCTCAGTGTGTCCTGCCTGCCTCTTCCCCATTCTTCGATTCGTCATTTCCCTATAACTTTACATTGGAAGGGTAGGCAGAATGGAGAGACCAATATCAATGCAGTCGTTTCCTTCCGCCTTTTAAAAAGGATTATAAAAAAATGCATAGCTGCGCTGTAAATGCTGTCTGTGAGAATTTTCTGCGGACAATATTTCTCTTTATATTTCTTATAGGAATTCACCTTAGATTATAGAGAATAGGATAAGACATACCGTGTAAAATTCCTATACGTGAGTGAAGCATTTTCCCCTCAAAATAGGTCCCAGTGGGAAACATGATTAGAGTAGGCCAGCGATATAAAAAACGACATTTTCGGTTAATTTTTCGAGTAATGTCAAATTACAGAGGAAGGCACTTTTCTATCTTGATGAAAATATCCCTGGACGCACAACTACATCACGAAATCCTATTCTCTAAAATCTAAGGAATTTACAGACGTAGAAGTCCTGGCCTGATTTATCTAATGGAAAATTTTGTTTGGTGTATTTTCGAGAGCTTGCATATGGTTTGGAATTTTGAGAGAGATTTATAAAGTCCTTTCTTGATACTATCAATATTCTTTAGTTATATATGTTATTATCGATATTCTTAGGTTATTATACTAAGAAAAATTGCCAATTCATGTCTCTATAAAGCTCCAAATTTTGGGAACACGTTGAGGTTTAGATTTGCTCACAGACTTTGATAAAACTTTGTAAAAGCGTTCATTTGTGATAAAAAGTGAGTATATGTCGCTTGTACTTCCCGAGAAATTTGACCAATGTTTAAACAAATTGATATTTTTCCGTCGCAAATTTTTGTATTTTCCCTAAAAGTGTCGATACAAATTGTGTTTAATACTTTAAATTAAAAGTGTTTTCACGTTTTCAGTGTAAACGCAAATATCTTCCTAGGATCCTTCAGATCAACAAATTAAAGGAAAATATCTTTATTCGATTTGTTGACGGTTTGTCTTGTGAAATGGCAGATCGAAGAAATGAAAAGCTTTCTTATTTGCAAATCATTTTCGGAATTATTTATAGAAACATCTTTAATTTAGAGATTTTCCATAATTTTCATGAAATGGTATATTCATCACTCCTGATTCCAAATGAACGTCCCTATAAAGTTTCATCAAAATCTATGGAGACCTCCAACTCTATTTGAGGCAAATTTTGTTTGAATCTGACAAGTTTTAATTATGAAACTGCTTCAGGCTACCTTGAAGTTTTGAACTTTTCAATTAACTCCACTCGTAATTTTATTTTACAAAGTATCTACTTTTTTCCCTGATTTTCCCCCTCTAAGGCAGCTAAAAACACAAGAACGATACGACGGCTGTTCCGTTACTGTCTAGTTCATAGAGTAACTTATTGAAAAGCCGACTAGAACTGTCACAGAGCTCGACGCATGCTAAACTTGTTTACATGTATACTTTTAGATTTCCTGCATTCCGGATTGTTTTCTTCGTCAGAGCCAAAGGATAAAAAGAAAACATTTTGCTATAAAACAGAGCAGATCGTCAAAGCTGTCAAATTCTCCGTTTTGCACCGGGCTTAAGGCCGGCCATATACATACATTCGAAATTCCGATTTGGATTTCCGTTTCGGAATATCGATTCGGTATTCCGAAAGCAGCAAATCCATAAAAAATGAAGGATCTGTCACACACGTACAGTAGTTTTCCATTCGAAATTTTCACCGATTCGAAAATACGCATGGAAGCCTATGCATTCGGAATCCCCCACGGAAAATAGCCGTTTCGAATGCAAGTCTTTCATAGATTTTGTATGAGTCGCATCACACATTCGTAAAAATCGTCGTCACAGTCCATTTTCTTAGCAAGATATAGCAACAATTCAATCACGATTAGAAAATCGTCGTCAAAGCTAAAATCTGGACTCAATGCCTACCGTCTCTCAACTAAACCTATACATAGGTTATAAATACATTTCTGCCAAATGCAAAATTTCAAATTTATAATGATATCTTGAAACGAAACTTTCCATTTTGTTTACCTTTTTTCGGTTTATCCATTATTTTATTGTTATTACAGAAATTTGAATTACTGATGTACATTTTTCTTATTTGTGGATTCTTGATAGTCACAGATAAAAAGTATAAAAGCATGAATTCTGAGACGTAAAATAAGAAGTTTGTCCACCAAATAGATTTTAACTTAAATAAAGGCGATTTAATCTGACATAAAACAATGGATTAATTTGCTTACCGATTGGAATTTTATCGTACTTGCATTGTACTTGCAAGAATTCCAATTTAAGCCTATATAGTCAGCACTTCAAAATTTTCAACTGAAAGTAGATCTCGTGATGTAATAGGATGAACAAATACAGTGAGTTGTAATTTGTTTCTTGTATTATATATATTATATAGACGAATAAATTACGTTGTTGTCATACAAATAATTTTTCTTATTTAATAATATAAAAACATTTGAATAAATGTCCGTGTTTTATTTTAAATGTGTTCTGTTCTACACTTCTGTGTTTTAGAGTTGACAGCTTTAATGGCTCTCTAATAAAAATAACTTTTTTCTTATTTTCGGTAGGATCTTTTTTTTTAATTTGACATACTGCATGACAACATTACTTAATATATGATACATGTCGTTACACAAAACATGTTGCATGACACAACACACGACATGACATATGAAATGAGATGTTATAAGACATGACTCTTAATATTGTATATGAGATAAAATATTTATTTATTTATTAGCAGGTGTTCACCCACTAACTAGTTTACATAGAGATAAATTGTATAGACGGCTATATAATAAAATTACAAAAATTTGTGATGTACTTATAACATACGATAATAATAGTGAACGTATTTTTGAATATATGTAACTGATTACTCTGAAAGCTACACTTGGTTTATTTTCGCTGAAAACGATCGTTAAAATAAAGCCTCTTAAAGTAGAACTATGGAGTTATATATATAAAAAGAGAAGAAAAAAACGCTCAATATAGTTCTAACAACAAAAGTATTGAACATCAGTGTAAGATGCGCCTGAGAGAGAGTATGCTTCTGATATACCGAAGAACTCTTATCCCGAAAGAGAGTTAGCAAATGTGGAAAGCCGATTAAAAGTGTTCTGCTCGCCCAAAGAGATTGTGGAGGTTCAAAAATTGAAAATTCGGTCGCACTTCAAGCGCATACCCCCGCTTATATGCGGGGGAAAAATTACTAGAATTTATATTAATGAACCCTAGGAAACGATAAGCCTTTTGCACTAGGACATCGATGTGTGTGAAAAACTGAGTTGGGAGTTAAAAATTACTCCGAGATTAACCATTTCTGATATGGATTCAAGTACAGTTTTATTTAAAATATTGTGACAATTAAAAAATTAAATGGTGTAAGCATGCGAGAAAATCTCATAACTTTAAATTTGTCTTCATCCAGGTCAAGTTTGTTTGAGGTACAGTACAACATACCGGCCGAAACGCCAAACGTCTCTAATTTTGACAACAAAATCCACATGTTTAAGCCGATCAAAAGTCAGTATAAATTATGTCAATTTGACTCCCACCTTACAATGTTTCAACAATGTCATTTTTAGAAACCACAAGATTTGTAGTTGTTGATTTTCCCGGTACAAACCCGTGCTGCTCCTATTTTTGAAAGGAGTTGATAAATAATTACAAACTAAGCATTAAAACAATTTTGGAATAGCATTCAATAATGACACAGGCCGATAGTTTTGAACATCAGCCTTCGCTTGGTTTTTAAATATAGGGACAACTTTGCTAACTTTCCAGAGACGAGGTAAAACTCCAGTCGATAAGGACAAATTAAATAAGATACAAAGCGAGTTTGTAAGAGCATAAGAGCATTTTTGGAGAAATAAGTTTGGTATACAGTCAGTACGTGGCCCCACGTTCACATTCAAGGAGTTAGCGGCTAATTTCTTCTTGTTCTTTAACACACTTGCCTCTCTGTTCGTTCTGAACTAGATTTTGATAGAACGACGTCCAGAAGTCATCTTTTTCCCCTTAGGGAGTGTTGAAGTACCCTCAGCACTTGATCGTGAAATTGCCTTTTTCCCTAGGCAAAGGATCGAAATAGCTTCAGGAAAGTTGGGGATCTTGGCAAAAACAGCATTTACAACATTGAGATACCCGGCAGCAAGTTTAAACATAATTATATTCTTTGCTCGAGTAATCCCCTCGGCGATTTCACGGCACAATGAGCGAGTGATGTTTTGATATTGTGGTGCAAGAGTGGTATTCACAAGAACTTTAACGCGACATTCAAAGGCACTAAAAGCATTTTCAACACGTGTAACTCGTTCTTTAATGTCTCTCACAGCTTTTTCCACTAAATTCGGTAGCTCAGACTTGATTGTCAACAAGAATTCTCTAAAAGAATTGTCGAATTATCTGCTTTCGTAATAGGGAGATCGATAGTATCACAACTGTGATATCCGAACTGATGGTATGGAGCATCACATTTTGGGCACGTGACATGTCCAAGGCAGATCGGAACCCGAAGGTTGGGAATATGCTAATCTTTCTGTGCTGGAAATGGATTGCACCATATGTTCTCCAACACCAGCTGCCGCGACTGCAGTCGTCATTTGATTAGTCCAACAACTAGCAATACTGTAAGGAGATAACGGAGTCAATATTAAAGGCACCTTTATTAGCCTAATTTCTCTCGGACGAACACATAACATAGGAACGACACGTGGCATAATACATGACACGACATGATGCATTGTATAACATATGATAGATACATGACATAAAATATGACTTGAATACAGGGTGACAAATGGAAAGTTGTCTAAACTAATCATTCATAATTTTAAAATGAGTGCAGGGGAAAAAATATAAAAAAACGTATAAATTCAGTAAAGATGTCATTTTTATTTTAAATTAGTTCCAGTTGAATCAGATATTTTTGGCAGATACTTATTGAGATTTAAAAAAATCGACAAAATTCGGCCAGGGGATAACTATTTACATAAATGCTTGAAAACATTATTATTAAATGATTTCATACGACGAAATCAAATAATTTTTTTATAATTCTTACCTTCTGAGAGTTTTGCCTGGCTACATTTTTACTTCCAAACTTTGTATAAAGGCATCTCTATATGCTTCGGTATAATTTTTACCTCTAGAATAAAAGCACTCGATTTTTCTCCGTTTGTAAGGTTGCTCATTTTAAAGTACACTTTTTATGACGTCTCAACAGAAAATTGCAACACTCTAGTATATAACTACAGGGTCCCAACCTTCTACGACATATTAGAGAGGAAAAGACATAGGTATACTTTAGGTAAGTTTCCATTTGTCACCCTGTATATGTTGTGAAGCTTGTATTATATAGAGTTGAATTATAAGGTTATGTTACGGGGTTTATTATGTTCCGTATTTTCGAGCCAAACTACATTTATATGAATAACTCCATCTGATTTACTGATTGATATGTTATTGCTGAATAATTTGTATTATATATTCTGCCTTGTTCTATTAATTTTGCTATTGTGATACCACCTTGTTATACTTTGTATCATTTATTGTGTTATGGGTGTATACCCGTTGATTAGAATAAATAAGATGAAACAAGACATGGAAGAAACTGAGAAAACTATAATGATTTATTAAAATAAAAAGTATCATTCTGTAATATCAATTTACATTTGTTACAAGTGACCAGTAATATTAAATGCACAGTAGGAAAATTTGTCTTGGTCTTGTATTGGTCTGGAATGTCCTTGGTTTCAAGCATTTTTCAGGGCAAAACTTTCCTTTCATTTGAGTTGTCGAGCACTCCTTTACCGGTTAGTTTTGTTTTTATTGCACCTTTTATACTTACTCATACTTTGATTAAGTTTTACTTTCTTAAGAATAGGTATGTCTGGGCAACGTCGGGTAACTCAGCTAGTTTTCATTACTATCACTACCAAAAGAGGTCAAAATCCGAAGAGTATTTCGATCTAGGAAACTAATCATCACTGCAATTACAGAAAAAATGTGGTATTCGGGTCACTATCAGAATTTGAAAATTAAATACTGCGAATGAATTGTGACGACCAAAATTACCAATCAATTTTCTCTATTGTATAAGCTAGAATAAGAGGCTTTAAGCATTTATTCGGATAAAAAATGTGAAGATGGTGAATACAATACTCTGGCCAAAATCTTCAACCTCAAAAGATGGTCATGAAATCAGCTCTATGGAGGATCACTTATTTTGAATTTTCTTATTACAAAAAATCTAAAGATGTCGGGGATCCACTATGGAAATCATAAGCCCTTAACTTTAATTAGTTTCCACGGAAATAGGTGTAATGTAGTGCTCACGAACTTTTCCATGTCTTTAAAACCTAATCTATACTAATAACAAGACCGTTCACTACTCGTCTCGGTCTAGTAGTAAAATTTGTTATATTACAACACCTAACACATACCTAAACTAGGAGCGTTTTTATCAAAGTCAGGTGGTAAAAATGAAATAGATTGTATTATTATTATGCATGGTTCACTCAAGTTAATATTCATTATTTACTAAAAATAATACGCGTAACCTTAATAAATATGTCTTCTCTGATTTACATTAGAATATATAATTTAAGTCAAGGGTCCAAATAAATCAGTCTCACGGAAAATCCAAAAGACAACTGAGTGTAAATTTATGCCCATGCATATGTATGAAAATAAGTAAAAACACTAAAATTTAAATGTGTCAAAAATGGTATAACCAGCCCACAGAGAATTAATGATTTGGTTACCCTTTCCCCCGACTGAGTCCCGCCATTAACTAAACATTGGCCCAACCGCACAAGTCTGCAGGAACTTTTTTCGACAATTATTCACCTCGAGGTGTGGTGTCCGCGCCAGAATGGTCCACCGCATCAAAGTAGTCTGGGTCCGCCTCTTGTCTTCGTATCGAGCTCGTATCTGGTGACATATTCAAATTCATGTTGCCATCGGTCCAAGATAAATATGAGATTTTTGTGTGTCTACAAAATCATGGTCCTGGGCTGGGTTCATATGATAGCTGGGCTCATATATCACACGCTTAGTTCCTTTTGTATCTCCAGCAGAGACTGCCACTAACTTTCCGTTTTACTTCTCCTTCCACCAAAAAACATGTCTCAGAGAAGGTTTCATATACCGGCGCAAAAGGTCCTCATATCACATATAGTCATACATATGTAAGTGCAGAGTCCTTTTTTTTCGGAGAGCATCCCGGGCCAGCAAATTAATTTGCATATGAGGCGTAAACACCACCACTAACTATGCTTCTTCTATAATTTATTTATCCAAAACTATGTATCGTACATTTCCGTTAGTAGCTAGAATTACGTAGGGATATTTGCCGTGATTCTGGACATCTGTAGCCCATCCCCAGTACTCTAATTGTGGTGTCGGTTGTGTAGAGTATCCACAGTTTCTGACTGGCTTGTTAGTTTTGGTTGCTGTTGTTATCTTTGCAAATTTGCATATATGATTCCCAGAGCAGATAGCGTAATATGAAACGCAAATTCTTTGTGGCCTATATACATACTTGAGCGCCAATATTCGTGGAAATTCTAATATGAAGCGGATGTGCAACAATCTAACCCAACTCCAAAATACACGGTAGACTTCGATAAAACTGAACGTTAAAATTTAGTGTTGCACATTAATATTTTTCGTTATACAGATAGCACCGAGTTTTGTTTGCTATCTTTTAATTTCGGTCAAGTAACTTTTTGGGAAGCAGTAGCAAAACTATTGCACAAACGTGAAAGAGAAAGTTGACACAAAATTTAATCAATTTGTGCAGGGCACAGCGAAATCTTTGAAATGATTTGAACTATATCCAAAATATATACAGATTGAAAGATTCAGGAGTGATTGGATATTGTTAGCAAGCCGCAGAGGTGCCAAGTTGAAATGATTAACAAGTTCGAGGACGTGAATTCTATGGGATTTATTTTCGTAATCACATTTAATATTAGATACATACACCGAGGCTTTTTACACCATTCAATTTTCTTATATAAACCGGTCAAAATTACCGGCTTGGTATATCTAGTGATAAACTCATAAGCCGCATGATCGGCATTAAATTTTTTTTAATTATTAGTTTGAAAATCGGGCAGTGTGACTAATAACAATTTGAATATCAAAATTAGTTTAAAAATAAAACACCCTTTTTTTCCAGCAGTTAGATTTTTACTGTTCGCGAACATGTTAATGAAAAATAAAGCAAAAATGATAAGATAATATCCTTAACAGTAAACTAAATGAGAATGAGAATGAGATAACACTGGTCGGCAAAATTTTATATTTAATTTTTCCAACAACAACTCATATATAATTTTTATAGAATTTTTTTCGTAGATTACGAATATGTAAACAAAAATATTCTATCACATCAACTTTTTGAAAAAATTAGTGTTGAAAAATACAAAATATCGTATTTCGGCCATTGTTAAAAATTCATTACAAAATAACTGAACGTGGAAAAAGCTCGTAACATGACTCAAAAGAGAGCGTGAATCCTTATCGATATATATAAAATAGCACTAATCTATAGCACTTATAAAGCGTCTTCGGTAATAAAATTTTCATGAGCGTGCGCAAGCAGTGATCTTCATTCATTTATCTATTGTATGAAGTAAGCGGCTTATGGAGAAAAGTGAATTCGACGGAATATTTCGAAAAGTATTATAGCCTCTCGTTTTTTAATATAAGAAGTAAAGGTTCATGCTTTTATTTGAGCTACTTCACAAGCTCCTACAAGAATTCGTTATTTTTTAATTAATTTGCAAATATGGCCAAAACACGGTATTTTGTACTTTTCAAACCTATTTTTTTCAAAAACATGACGTGATAGGTCATATTCGTTTGCGAATTCGTAATCTACGGAAAATTCCTAAAAAAATGATATAACACTTATTCTATGACAAAATTGGTGCCGACCAGTGTAATTTAGCAGATATCGAAAGTTACAAAGATGAACTTGGTCAGTTTGCTATTCTCGAATAACTCCAATTCCGTTGAATCTATTTTTTTTAAATGGCTGCCTGATATTACTCGAAAAACAAAGTGGATTCACAATATATTCGAATCTGATATATCTTAACATAGAAATTTTCCGGGTTGCTGATTTCAAATCTGTTATCGAAATTCGAAAAATTAAAATTATAAATAATTTTTAATAATTGATATGAAACTGGAAAAACTCTTTGCAACGAGGTTTTTCGAATTGTTACAACGAAGAACGTTATAAAGGTCAAAGACCCTTGTATTAAAAGTTGAAAGAACTAGTATTATAATTATTCATAGAAATAATATAAAAATTTTTTCTTAAGATTAAGTTACAATGGAAGAGAATAGCCCAAATTTAAAGCAAAATATAGTTTTTTCAGTGTTGTGCACATGTTTGAAGGTTGGAGTATGGATTTTTAGGTGTTTCTCAAATGAAAAAAAACTTTGTGCTTCATGGACGTCAACGGATATTCACAGTTAAATTTGAATATGTGTGTATTACAGAGTCCCTTAATTGCATGACTTTCGAATTCGTTTAAAGTATAATAAAAAAGAAAGTGTGCAAAGGCAATCGAACTATATTAATTTGTTCCACCGAACGGTCAAAATCTTACCCATATAACGTATATATTTCTTAAATGTAAATTATGTGCTCTCTTTGGCTTTGGGAACACACAACAATAAATTTAAAAACACGGTATTATTAGTTATTTCTATACCGATCTAGTTTTCACTATTATTATATCCAATTGCTTTTCATACTATTATGTAAATTTAATCGTTTTCGCTATTAGTGGCCATCAGTGGAATACATTTTTTAAAAAGGCAAGGATTAACTTAATAAAGAGAAACTTATCAATTGAAACCATGTATGTGTACAAATAATATGTATAATCTGATAACCCATATGAAACCGAAAAAAAAATTATGACAATAATTCTGAATGTTTTTTAAAAATTTATTATATAAAAGTACAACTCCTCAAGACAAAAAAAGTGAGCAGTTGTTATTGGGTGTGTGCAAACATTGGTTCGTACCTACAAAAATATCAATAATTGTTCATTGAAATTACATAAGATTCTACTGGTTTCTAGAAACTTCCTTGTACGTAGCTACAAAAAGGCGAGTGTCCGAGACGGCGCTTCATATCTTTCGATAAACATGGAAGCAGACACTCTCACTCACCCCTCAGACAAATTAAACTTAAAGAGTCGATGCCAAGAAGTTTTTCATAGTGATCTAATTCCCACAGAGTACCCAGCTGTGCGCGCCCCATAGCTATTAAAGATCTTAAGTAGCCGAGGCAGGCGTATGCCAACAGCACACGAAATTTTGAACCCTTAAGCGCATACACAAATAAAATTGAGAGAAAAAACTATTTATATAAATTTTACCAGAATATGTTCCGGGTCCTGATATGACATGCAAAGAATAGCCGAGGTACCGAACAACTACACATTGCCAGTCACATGCGTTGGTATACATGGAAGTACTTATCATATGTTCCTTATGACATGTCACATATAATGACGACTTTGTGAATCTGTACATCGAATATCATTCAACACACATATATATTAAATGACACATGACACATCTTATAACATTGCATATGATATAACTTGGCATATGATAATATATGACATGGCAAATGATATGACATGCCATATGATTTGACATAACATGATATGAATACTGTCTGATTTATATACAATTTATTTATTTCTGAGATTCACTTAACGTGGTTTCTATATAACGCGGTACTAATTAATTTGATTTGCTATTAATTCTGAGTTTTTTATAACGCGATTTCCATATAACGCGGCATGTGGTTTCCATATAACGCGTACCGAATTGACCTGATTTGTATCAATTCTGAACGCGGTTTCCATATAACGCGCTACGAATTAATCGCGTTATAGGAGGGTGGACTGTAATTCAAATTGATACGCATTTGCATTAAATATTAAGCTGTTTGAGGTAATGATACATAAGATTTGTGTCAAAACTATTCGTGTTTGATTTAAATATCCCCCATTTTTGTGTTATACGAGTAAAGTATTTGAAGTAATTAAACGGAAAAACATTAAAACTGATATCCTAATATACTTATTTCATCCCAACGTCTAAAGAATTAATGTCACGTTTTACAGAAGAGTGTCGTTAAAAAGTGCGAGCTCGTAATATATTTCAATAAGATACATTTTTGATATTAGAGAGCTCGTTTAAATTAAACCCGGCGATATGTTTAAAATAAAATTTTTCGTAATCGTTTACTTTAATATATGTTGTTGATATAATCAACATTTTTTCTCTTGGTGTACAAACATGACATCGACAAAATTAAAGACACCCTAAAAACAATGAACACTACCGACGGAGTAACTGACTTTATAGAAATAAATGCTAAACAAATTAGCAAATAAGTTATACAGCTCACCACCCAAGTCTGGAAATTAACACGGTTTAATTAATGGACTCGATACAATTATAAAAGCAGAGATTGGCGAAAAAAATAACATTTCTCTTTCAATTTTTCAATTTTTAAACAATTTCTGATTGTGACAAAGCACATATAACAAATCACATATAAGATGTTTGCACATACAGTGTTGAGACGCATAACATATATCACATATAATGAATATGCGGGGAACGCACATAACATGTCATATCACATACAGTGAATATGAGATCTGTAAAAAAACGAAGCACATATTAACATGTCACATATGTTTTGTGACAAATCACATATTACGTTGAAGCACATATCACATGTTCCTTACGATATGTCATATATAATGATATGAGGTTATGGATTTTCGAACTTCTTCCTCTTCTTTATTTCACCTTAGGCCATTCACAGCAATAAAACAATAAAAGCAAAACTTTCTCCATAACCCAAACAATATGCAATATTTTGTAAATATGCAAACGCATTAAAACACCATGAAGCTATTTATCGAGAGAAAACTAAATACTCCAAATTTATCGACATTTTGATCTCCAATATACCAGCACGCTGTGAACTTCAACAGATAACTTGTATAGACAATGTGTCCGATTGTGAAACACGAGCAGTTATCAAATTTTTAACTGCAAAAAAACAGTAATGCATCGGCCATTCATCGGGAATTAAGTGAAATTTATGGCATGTGCACAACAAGCAATGGAGCGGGACGCCACTGACTAATAATGGTGTTGTTTCTTCGGTTCGGCGCATCGTTGAGAATGATAGACGAGTCACAATTGACGGTATTTTTTCTCTTCTTTCCGTCTTTTTCCTCAGCTGAAGCCAAACCTAGGCGGGTAGCGATTTTACAGCGCTGACGAAGTCAAAAAGGCAATAAACAAATGGTTTGCAAAAATGGGCATGTCGTTTACAAACAAGGTCTCAATAAACTGTACGCGCGGTATGAAAAATTTATTGGAAAAAATGGTAATTTTGCAGTTACTTTGTAAAAATGTTAAAATAAATTGGTCCAATTTTTAAAAAAAAAATGTTTTTCTATTTTTTCTAAGATAGGGAAACTTACTTTTTGACTAACAATTGTATGAAGCCAAACAAAATACCTTCTCGAGAGAAATAAACGTCAAAACATCAACGTAACATTTGCGAACAACACTATACAGTTGGACAGCAGAAAACGTTACATTTTCATTAAAGAAAATAACTTAAACCATTTAGCTCCTTATACTTACCAAATGAATCTGGAACCTTACATCTTCACCCAAGAAAAGAACTCAACCTCTTGGATCCTTCTACTTACTAAATGAACATGCATATTGGAAGAGTACTAAGATATTCTGCTTATCCTCATCATCCTAAATTTAGTTGCAAGAAAGAATACCAGCAGCATCCATAATCCAAAGGACTCCAATACTACACCAGTTATACAGTCATCGCTTAAGCCACCATTAACTTTTAAAAATATAGGTTTTCTTCAAGAAAACGACCCTCCAGAGTCACATTATTCATCCCTCTGGTCCCGATAACCGCTAAAAACAATGAAAATATTGTTTTCTTTTTTTTTTTTTTTTTTAATTTTGTAGTATATGTTTTTATTCACCTATGAGTAGGCAATTGGCTGTTTTATTTATTAATTGCAGAGATAATTAATAATTCGAACGCGAACAAATAGAATAATAAAAGGTGAAGCATAGATTCATCAAAAATCTCTCATTTGTGAAATCGATTACTCGATCCACGCTTGTAGCTGTAATTTCGAATCGATCCAGCCAGCTCAGCGAGATCAGATCGACTCGATCCAGTTTCAACCCAATCTTCGTATATGGTAAAAATTTTTATTGAAATTGACCAATTTTTTTATGAGCTCTGTCATATAATTTCTATGTATTCCGAAGTTTGTATATAAATAACAAGTCAGAGATTAATCAAACCAATTTATACGAGAAAATTTTGAATTTAACTTAACATCTTATAAGAGTTTGCTTTGTATATCATATGAAAACAAATGACATCAGTCTTACAAATGAGTTATCAATTTTATCCTAATTGGTGTAAATTCGACTAATTGTTCGTACAATTTTAATCTATTGCAACAGATATCTGTTTACAGCAAACTTTTATTGATTTGTCTTTATACTATTTTGAATAGGATAGAACCCAAACTCAATCTAGATTAGATCTTGCATGTATAATGTATACATAGTATTAGTTCCTTGCAATGACATTTGTTTTGACGTTTCCGCATGCAACAAGCAGCACTACACAAGACGCATTACACCAAAACTTGTTACGGTAAAAATTCTTTAAAGGGAGACATTGAGATTCTAAAATCATGTAAAAATTTGGAGTCTATTTGTTAAACCTTCCAAGAATGTTGGTACATAGCATTAATCTGAACTTGAAATTTCAAAATTAGCTGCCGTTTTCCGCTTTTTTGTCGAAGGAAGCTTTCAGCAAGCGGTTGGACAAGAATTTGAAATAGGCGTGGCTCAATCGACATTTTAACGAAAGAAAGAAAATTGTCTCGAAACAGCACCCTTGATGGCAAAAAACAAAAAACTTCGCACCTCGTAAACTCAAGTACGAGCGGTTAAATACCATCTTAACAAAAGTACGACGGCATTTACGATATTGACCGAATAATCGTACGCAGTGACACCAATGGTACGGTTTACGATTTTCGTTAAATCGTATTGTACTCCGTGGTATGGCCCCAGATCACGTGTGATACCGATATGATCTGACATGAGCTTCCCGCAGCTTTGCTTAGCTCTCTTCTTTACCTAATCTTGTCTAATTGCTTGCTAACTAAATCTAGCTTAGGTTCCTTTATTACATTATTTTAATCAGGTAACTTACGGTCAATTTTAGTTTTGCCGTTATCCGTCTCTATCTACCTTTGAAAAATTTGCACTTAACGTTAGTTAAATAAAAGCACTTAAATTAAAAGATCTTTTGATTCCGATTGAACTACATATTTCTGTTTATACATTTCGCTTCAAATATAATTTTGAACTCGTATGATCATCGAGGAAGCAAAAACAATAAAACGTTCATCCTAAGCAATAAAATCCTGATCTAAGATGCTTGAATTTTCAATTTCTGCCGACATGGTGCAAGGCGCATTTTTTCTCCTCAAGCGCCCATAGTGTTCGCACGGATCAGTCTCCTTACAAGAGATTTTCTTACAACTAAAATATGTTATTTTACATCAATCAAGTTCAGATAAGCATTTTTTGGTGGTATATACCGCCTTGATCAAAAAGTTTTAGGAAGATCACCTTGTGGTGCTGTCAGTCTCCCGATTTGTGTTTTTTTTTTTTTTTTTTTTTTTTTTTTTTTTTTTGTTAGGTTGCAACATCTGTCATTGTTATTCCCGCCAAATTGCAGCGTTATAGCTGTATTTGCGTGTTTCGATTTTTACGACTTTGCATCAACGAGTCTATATTAAACTTTGCGTTAAAAATAGATTCAACGATGCGAAGCCCTTGGAAATATTAGAGAAGTGTTTCGTCAACGATACTCTATCGAAAACAAATGTTTATGTGTTTCACGAGCGTTTCAGAAGGTGGCGTGAGTCCATCGAGGATGTGAGCGCAATGGCAGGCCCTCGACATCGAAAACCGACGAAAACATCCTCGGTTGATGAATAAATGATTGGCGGAAACCACAAATTGACCATTAGAGAGCTGGCAGAGGACTTGAATATGGTTTATGGATTCGTTCAAAGCATTTCGGTTAATGATTTGGGCTTCAGATGTTCCAAAAGAGGGACCGCATTGACGTCGCGAAAGACATGATTTCGATAGCTGAATCCGACCCAACATTCATCCAACGCATAATTACTGGAGACAAGGCTTGGGTTTATAACTGTGACATGCAATCCAGGTATCAAACGAGTGAATTACGTTCACCGAATTAGCCAAGACCAAAAAAACCATGTTGTTTTCAGTCGAAGAAGAAGACGATGTTCATGGTTTTCATGGATTAGAATGTTGTTCTGCATCACGAATTCTTGCCGCAAGGTGAGAAAGTTAGCAAGGAGTGTCATTTGGGGGTGATGAGACGTTTGCGAGAACCAGTTCGTCTGAAAAGACCGGATTTGTAGGCGAACGGCTCGTGGATTTTGCATCACGATAACGCACCGTCGCATAATGCCATCGTTATCCGGAATTTTTGTACCAAGAACCGAAAGAAGACCATCCAGCGGCCACCAAACTCACCTGATTTGGTTCCCTGCGACTTCTTGCTGTCGACTAAAAAAAACCGCTCCGGAGAACGCGTTTTAGCAGCCAAGAGGAGATAATGAAAAAATCGAAGATAGCTCTGAAGGCCATACCGAAAAAGGAGTATCAAAAGTGTTTCCAGGATTGAATCAAGCGCTGACATAAGTGCGTTGCATTTAACTGAGAGTAATTTCAAGGAAACAATGTCTATTTGGATAACAAACTAGTATTTTTTAATTTCTGGATAGATTATTATTTTCTGAATAAATTCCTGAAACTTTTTGAACATGACACGGTAAAAGCGAATTTTTTGCGTGTCTTTTAAATTTTCTCATATAGATAAATGTACAACATCTCAAGATTATTGTATTAAAATTTTAAGTCGATTGGAGTAAAACTAACGGAGATATGGATTTGTAAGTCTCTGTCTCTCCGATCCGACTTCGAGCTATTCGTGTGCTTGATAAATTCAGTGTTTAGATTTAAACGCGTTTTTCTCCCACTTAGCATGTTCAAAGTCGGTGGACACTGTAACTCAAAATCCACTTGACCGGTGCTCTTCAAATTTGACACAATCTTTAAGTATCTACATAAAATATGAGGTAGTGACACTGAGATAATTTTTTTTTTTTGTGCATTATAATTAGTTTTACTATAAAGATTTGCTCTCAATGGCTTGTTTCTTAATATTTTAAGCTAAAAAGTTAACTGAATATTTTTGAAATGATGCTTTATTATGTGTACAATTTTTAAATAAATTCAATTTACCATATGCTCAGGAAAAATTATCACAAATATGCTTAAAATTAAGCGAATTAATCCTACCCCAAACAAACGATAGGTTTTTTTCGCTGAATTTTTATTATTTTAAGCATTGGAAATATTAATCAGTTATAACTTTTAAATGTGCACTTATATGCTTTTTCATCATTTTTCATGTATATTAAACCCCTTTAGTTGTTTTAAGGTGATTATCTTTAGGGGTCCATTTTACCCCCAAAAGATACTTATCTGCAAAGAAAACAAATTAATATGTATGTATCTATTAAAATTTGATGTAAAATAACAAATTTCAGTTGCAATAAATTCGACGGTGACACGCCGGAATACCTTCCTTATTAGTATTTTGCTCTTCAACTTAGAAAAATATCGTCACGCTCATGAAAAATTATCCGATAGATTTTTGTGCACAGAATAACAATATAAAACGAAAACATACCAAGTTACTCCGCTTAAGCAGATAGCGAACTTCTATACAGTCCGTATTGAAATATAAGCACAGGGCTCATAAGTGGCGATACTTCATTATGCCTGAAGTAATCAGGACTATGTTTGACTGAACCAAACGGATAAATTACCCTTTTGGGCAATGATGGTCCATTAATATTCATGAGGAATAAGTATTTAAACTAGATTGCATTACTGTTTGCAAATATTTTCATAATGGTATATAAGTTACATATTTACACAGCACGAACAAGGTTACATCTAGAATATCAGATGCAGTGGACAGGAAAGGGAAACCAGAACGATCTAAATACCGTTGAGCTTATTTTTTAACTTAATTTTTTTCCAGCATATTAATGTTTCACTGTCGGCGATATTTCCATACAGGGAACTATACCAAACAGCGATATAAATGCTACAGAGTAATTTTTCGATTAACAATACACGGCTACTCTGAAATGAATTTGTTTCCCCGTCAGTATGGCGCTGCGGGACTCACTGTGACGGCAGCTTATAGGACATAATTTTGAACAAAATTAAACTGATGTGTTAACCCTCTGAAAGTTCATTTAAAACGTAATGATAAATCGATTTACGCTGCCACGCCTTACAGTACCACTAGCAACACAGCAAAATACTTGCAGCGGCCATCAATTTGGGATGGCTAAAAAGAAGCACTGATAATTTCGAGCCTGTTACGAAATCATTGAATAATTTTTGGCAGAGACAAGGACCCAATAATTTGTGGACGCAAATGAGATTGGAAGGGATAAGCGTTTTTGCGAGCCACTGTCTGGTCACTCTCCGTTTTATATCTACCGTAACTATCGATATCAAGTCAACGAGATCCTCGGCGGAAGAGGACGAAGCACCGACAGTGCGGCACCCTATGAAGGGCGGAGTATTGTAATTGGAGTCGTGAGTTATTAGTCCCATTTTCGATGTAGATCAAAGTTTTAATTAATGGATAATTCTACTGTGATATCCGATATGTACGCGCCAAATAATGTGACTTCCAACGTTAATTGTCGTGTAGGTGGGAACGCTGCAAGTTTTTATTGTTGCCTCCAGAATTGTAAACACTCATGACTCGCATTGTAATTAACTGCGTGCGTCAATAAATTCTCTTGTACGTACGTACTTAAGAAGACTTATGAGGACAACGTGTTTAAATATCAGCTCCTAAAACATTACGATGGTTTATTAACGACTGGATTCTGTATGTGAGAAACTATTTCAATGGCCTTATCGTGTTCAGACGAGTCAGCAGCAATATTTTACATGGCCCTGTTGATGGATATGGCATTCCAGGTTCCTGTGATGGCTTCGCGCTGAGAATCACTTAAGATTGATTCACACAAATTCGCTTCGTCACGTCAACGTTCCATCAGTTCAGAATCAGTAAAGATTTTAATACGCATAGGGCACAACTCCAAAATTCATAAGGTACGTGCCGTGTTAAGAAAAATCCTTACGCTATGAACTAAGCTTTACGCATTTTTGAATTGTGGTGTTATCGTAGCCGGTGAGCATTATGCGCATTTATTTTTGACAGACAAAAAAAGCAATACAAGTTACACTTGACCACAAAAGAATATATAATTACTATGAAAAATTTGGGAAATGAGGAAAATGTAGTGAAAACATTTTCATTTCCTAAAAATATATAGTGACGTCGCAACAACAAGAATCCTCACCATTCCCGTAAAATGTCTGCACATTTGCCAAATCAGTATTTCACACGACTTTACGCCGCAGTGTTCCAAATCATCAAAGAGCTGTCCAAAATTTGAAATGCTTGAAATTAAGTATATGGAGGTTTTTAGTGTTGCTGATTTCAAATCTGTTCTAAAAAATCACGAATTCAATATAGCGGATCAAGAATTTAACATTTTATCGGATTTCCATAAAAATTGTTATTTGGGGGTTTCTAGGGTCGCCATATTTTATCCGCCAGCTTTAATTTATTTATTTAATTCGCTTAATACAAGCTATAAAACTTAAACTAAGCTTAGACTAAATCTAAAACTAAATGTATATAACATATTTGAAGTCAGCAAGTTCTAAAACCCGTTGTATCAATTTTTATAATAATCCTGCGAATTTTTAAATTTTGGCACGCCATATTGGGTCCACCATTTTGTTATTCAGGTGAATGATACAGCTTTGAAGAGGTAAGATAAAATTTGAAGATTTGCTAGATGACTAATCTGACAACTTTAACTTAAGTAAAAAAAACATAGTAAAAACTATTAGTGAAAAAAAAATTATTACTGTGTGAAGCACCAAACCATCTTTAATAAATTTATATATTTGTAAGTATCCGTCTTCTGATTTTAATTTTTTTAATTTTGGCCAGATTTTTAGCGATTTGGAACACAGTGGGTTCAGCGGGACTTTTACGTGTCATAAATCTGTTGCTTTTTTGTTTGTTGACATATCGTCGTTGCGCGTGCAATACCGCGAAAGAGCAGTTTGTAAATACCGCATATCTGCGTTTTCACGATTTTACAGGAGGAAGAAAAAACTTAATATCTTAGTCATTTTACTATATTTTATGGACTGAACTCTAAGGCTGCTTCTTTGCAACCTATTTTATAGGAAAATAACGTTAGCTTACTAATAACTTGCTTAGATTCCATATAAAATCACTTTAATAACTTGCTTAGATTCTGTTTAAAGTCACTTACGCGGTTTTGTTACAACAAATTACAGAAAAAGTAGTTTACATTTAGCAGATACGCGAGTTTGAAATGAAACATTTAATATAGAATTGAATTTTTTTATGTCAAAAATGAGGATTTTTATAGGTTAATTTAAATTCTGTGAGATCTATAAGAAGCGAAACTATGTTAAGAATGCGTAAGCGCAATATTTCAATTTTGCGCCTTTGCTGTTACGCGGTATTTACAAACTGCTCTTTCGCGGTATTGCACGCGCAACGACGATATCAGTATGACATTTTTTATATTAAATATTGAGAATATAGGCGTTCTAACTGCAGTGCTAAATATTAATATTTATTTTTCTTTTTAATTTAAAAATAAATATTTGAAAAAGCAGTTTCACTTATGTTTATTTTTTAATTAATCATTACAACTTTAAGATAGCTATATTTAGCAATTATAAGCTCAATATTACAGTTCTCGAGTATACATAACTCATAAAAATAACTACATGAAAACTTAACCTTTTATACTTATCGGAGTAAAACTCCCTTTTAAAAACAAAATTCGTTAAAACTAATATTGTAAAAAAATTAACAGTTAAAAACACCATCCTAACAAAAACTTTCAAATTTTTAAATACAAAACTATATGGTTTTATTCATTTCATAAACTTTGTTCAAAATTTTGAATATTAGCGCTGTCTACCGATTTCGAGATTTATATGCTACTTTATAGCTAAGTTTTTTTGCGTTTTTTTAAATTAAATTGATAGCAAGAACGGTTTTCTTAATATTTCCTTTTCAATTTCTTCCTAATTTGATTTGGATGTAGTTGAAAATAAGCAGCATAGTATCAGTGAGTATTCAACGAAGCGATTTAAAAAAAAAAATTATACAAAAAAAAAATTAATTTTTTTTTTAAATAATAACAAATATTAGGTCTGTCCGTTGACAACCCTGTGGCGTTCCAGTGCACCTTTGCTGCCCTGGTTTTTAAACGTCAAATATCAGTGCGGTGTTTTATGAGAAACCTGTGGCACCCTGGGGCGCCCTGGTGCGCCCTGGTTTTACCCCAGATAAAATCCGGTGTAAACTTAGAGTTAATGACGAATATCAATTTAATTATTAACAGACACGGTATTTAAAATGGAATTAACTCTTGTTGCGGGCACAAGAACTTAATTTTAGCATTTCGATGTGAACATTATCAAAAAGTAGTGGTTTTATTTTAGAATTGTAGTGCAAAAGGCCAGATGACACTTCTCTTTTTCAATAAGCTGTTAGTTTAACTGACAAACACTGGGGCGCTTCATGTTTTTGACAATTAGGCCATAGGTTTTCGGGTAAACGAACAAACCTATTAACTTCAATGTGGTTCCTTCTGCAAAATCACCTCCATTTACATAATAATACTGTATAATGTATAAATGGTTCATCATATTGGATCCGGCATTTTGATTTTCAAAATCTGAATTCAGATTCGTAATCAGCGATTCCAAAAACCCATGTATGCAATTTTTAGTACAAATTCGATCAAATATTGAATTTTTCAAAATTTGACTTCAAATTCGTGATCAGCGACTCCAAAAATCTTCAGTTAGTGTTAGAGTAAACATTAATTTAAGTTCGAATTTTGTGACTCATAGGGTTAAAAAAGCGTATATGAGCACGGAAGTGAGGGGCAATTTAGACCTCGGATTCATGATCAGCAGGTAAAAGTATATCGGATGGCATATATGGCATTTAAAATAATTATTTTGTAATTTTTCACAAAAAATTCAACTTTGAGATTATGTTACAGAATGTTTATTTTCCTTTCAGCCATTCTGGTTATTTTTTCCAGTAATCTACATAGTCCAAACTTCAATTTAAAAAAAAAAAGAATTACAGCAATATCTTAATTAGTTCTGGGATAAATGCTTTTGCAAAAAAAAAAAAAAACAAAAACAAACATCAAATAGTCAGGAATACGAAGCCCCAAACAGTGCAACCATAGATCCACGGGTCCCAATCCAAAATAAGGACGTTTTGACGCTAGGAATTTTCCAGATATTATTTGTATTCTAGACGAATAAAGTCCCTTTCTGTGTAAAGGTCCTAGAGACTAAACAATAAATTATTATTGACTAGTCTCCTTTCAGAATCAGATCCTACATATATAGTAAATACTGATAATTCTCAAAAGGAGACTACCGAGATCCCTACAGGGAGTGGCCTGTAGGAGAATAAGCGCCACCTTGCGGTGGATTGAACTACACTTCGAACTGATTATTAGGCACCTAATTTGAGAAAAAAAATGGAAACATGGTTTAAAGGGGTATCCCACTCTAGAGGTCCTTGAATTGAACGTTTTTTTCAGGGAGTTGAACAAGAAAATACAAAACATTTAGAGTTAAACATAATAATCCTCTTATTATATGATCTTTAATGAATATTTTGAGAAAAAAAAAAAAATTTATTGAGTGGTTGGGTCAGGGCAGGCCTGCTACTGGGACTCATAACTTAGGAAAGGCAGCTCATGGTGTGCACCATAATAGCCAAACAAAAGATCTGAAACTTATGAGATTGCACATTAGTACCTACTCTTTATATATGTGGCTATGGCATGAGTGTGTCACATTTTGAAAAAAAAAAAATTTATTAATTTCTTTAATTTTTTCTACTATTCGTTATATATTTTAGTTGATTTTTTACTGTTAAAACATGGGATACAATCTATGTAAATGTAAAAATGCCTGATTTGCTCCACTTAGGTTATAGAGGCAAAGCTATCATAGCTTGTACCAAAATCTGAAATTTTTCAGATGAATGGTTTTTTCAGAATGCTGCACACCATTCATCAAAACGGTGTTTTGAGAAAAACGGCATTTAAGTTAAAGTTAAAGGCAACGAGGAGTGCTAGGAAACGTGCAACTGCGCACGGAATCGCCTGTAGCGGCGCGAGCTTTTCAAATTTCGCGGCAAGAGATAGATTAAACGATTCAGGAAAGAACACAGAATTTTTAAAAACTAAAAAAAAAATGCATTTTTTGAACGTTCTAGAGTGGGATACCCCGTTAAATTGGGTCGAAAGTTCAATGAGAACCTATATATTGATGACTTTTTCAATCAAAACAGGTTGAAGAGTTAAAGTTAAAACCTCTGATGGTTTTAGATGGATCATCTTGTGACCTTTCAAGGAACATAAAGCAATCTGAGAGGAAATGATATGTTAAACTATTCATCATGCGATATTATTTGTAAGAATGAAGCTCCAGCAATGATGACTAGTCGTGGAACGTATGATGTGCCTAAAATTAAGGACCTTAAAATTAAATAAATTATATTAATTTTTATTTAATTTAGTTCGACACAAAATGAACTACATACTACAATGTAATATATTGAATATCTATATAAATAGTATGTATATACTAAACTATACCCTTAAAAACTTAAATGTGTTCTTTATAAGATTTTTTTAATGTATATTTTTTCCAATTTTTTTGTTATTTTATATAAATAAATATTATGTGTATAAATTACACGTAATTTGTATCCAAATTTTCAACTTTTTAACTATATTTGATAGAGAAAACAAGTGATTTCTAAAGCGGTCGAAATTAGGTTAAGCAGTGGTCGGTATGAGAAAACGACCTCTTTGCTTCATGCCAATTTAAAACATTTTGCAAATAGGAAGTACCATAACAACTTTTTTTTTATTTAATTCTTACATCACTTTAATTTCAGGATATGCCCTTCTTGATTGATTTTAATATATTAGTCGCTTCGTTTAGGGAAAATAGATAAGGAAGGAGTTTGGTGGTCGGAACTAGGCCACTGTAGGTTATATGTATAAAGAAAGATTTCGTACACTGAATTTGCTTAGACTCGATTGGAGAAGACTTTATCTTGACGAATGCGCTCTGTATCGTATATTTAATGGGCTCTTAAGCAGTACCTTACTTGACGAACTTAATATTCGTGAACTCGCGTTTGCCAGTAAAAACTGTACTATCTTTGCACCGCCCAAAGCTTTGCTCGATGTGCATTTGAACTCTCCGTTAATTCGTCTGCAGATAAACTATGACAAACTCCAAATTGGTCCTCTGAACTGCTTATTTATCTCATTTAAGCAAACTATCTATATCTATATTATCTATATATATAAAAATTATGTATATAAAAATGAACCCCTATTTCCGTTGGTCACGCAATAACTTGAGAACGACTTTGCCGATTTCACTAATTTTTTTTTTTTTTAATTTTCTAATACTTTGTAGAAGGTTCTTACGGAAAGAAAGGTTAAAAAAATTGCGCAGAAAATTTGATAATTTCAGAAAACTTAACGACTATTTTAACTTCGCGAGTTTGACAGTTCGCGCTTTCTCGATTTCAACGGATTTTAATGAAAATTGGTACAATTATTGTTTTGAGGTCACTGATTTTGAATATTATCAAAATTTACAAAACCAAGATGACGGACCCAATATGGCGACCAAGATTTCTCGATGTCAATTGATTTGAATGAAAATTAGTACAATGATTGTTTTGAGGTCACTGATTTTGAATATTACCAAAATTTACAAATCCAAGATGGCGGAAAATTAGTACAATGGTTATTCTGAGGCAACTTATTTAGAATATTATCGAGATTTCCAAATCCAAGATGGTGACCAACAATTTCCCAATTTCTACGGATTTTAATGGTAATTAGTACTATCATTATTCTGAGGCCACTAATTTGAATGTTATCAAAATTTCCAAATTCAAGATGGCGGCTCCAACACCATCGATCTCGATTTGAACGGATTTTAATTAAAATTGGTATAATGATTATTCTGAGGCCACTAATTTCGAATATTATTAAAATTTGTAAATCCAAGATGGCGGGTCCAATAGGGAGACCATAACATATCTCGATTTAAACAGATTTTAATGAAAATTAATACAAAGATTATTCTGATACCACTAATTTTAAATATTATCAAAATTTCCAAATCCAAGAGGATCCAATATGGTGATGAAGAGTTCTCGACTTCAACGGATTTTCATGAAAATTAGTGCGATTTTTTTGGGGCCACTAATTTTGATCATTATCGAATTATCAAAGTTTCTAGATCCAAGATGGCGGATCCAATATATATAAAAAAAATTATCGATTTCAACGGGTTTTAATGAAATTTGGTACAATAATTGTGTTAATGCCACTAATTTTAAATATTATCAAGATATGGTTATTCAAGATGGCGGATCCATAAAGGGGTTTTCGGGTTGAATCAATTTCTAGGATATAACAAATTAGAACATTTCAGAAGTGTTTAATTAGTAAGTATTTACCCAACGCCGGGTGAAACCGGGTAACCCAGCTAGTTTATAATAAACTTAATCTGTAACATAACATGTCTGTTTAGCTTACCTAATCTTTAGTATATTTTTATTTTTATTCAAACCATTATTCTTGTTTTGCGTAATAGGGAATTTATTGATTTCTATACGAAATAATTCTTGCTAAATAAATAAAATACATATTTCCATTTTGAAATCAAAAACAGAACCCAGAAAACATCATATCAGTGTAAAATCTCGTCCTCACAAAAACGAACGCATTCATACTAACAAGGTACATGTTATGAGTCCCCGATGATCAACGAAAAATGAAGCAGCCGTTGATTTGGCGAACGAGCTTTTTCGGCGACCGGGTTTTCATGCACCTTGTCAATGTTCATAGTACGGCCCAAAAACACGCTTACTAATTAATAATTTATCTGTAGTGCTACTAGTAATAATAATAATCATGTTTTTGAATAAGCTTGTATTAAAGCAATACCACTTAATAATAAAACAACCGATTACAGTGGGCTGTGTCGACTTAAATAACTTAGCTACTTTTTGCTAGATGACACTGTAATAGTTGAAAAGACTTTCGTTTTGTAAACTACCAAGCGTACTAAACAATTTGGGGTACCAACAATGTAAATCTCTGTATTTTAACGCAAATACGACTATGGTACTCACGGAAAAAATTTCCTATTATAAAATTAATTAAAACCTAATGCTAGAAGATTTTCTCAAAATTCCAAAGAAACTTCATGACTTAAGTTAATTAAAAGCATAGTTGCAAATATTCCCAGAAAAATGTTGCGAAATCGTGAAATCCTATTGAAAATAAAGCACAATAAATTCAGTCCAAAGGTATTCCTGGAGGATATTTGCATTCCTGTGGGGAAGAGACACTGTAAGTGCATTAAAAAAATTCGTACTTCTTCTCTCCTCGTATATTCAAATGTAACTTCGAAGTAATCACAGAACATTTTTTTAATAAGTCGGGAATTTTGTCCTGAGGATACACCTGCTGCCGACAGGCAGAATAGGACAGGACTGCTTGCATAAAGTAAATCTGACATTTCTGCGAAGTTAGTCGGTTGAATTTTTCTTATGCACATGGCTACCTACTAGTTCTTTTTGAAACTCCCATACACAAAGAATTTTTCATGCTTTCAAGTCACATTTCCATCATGTACACACAGGTTCCCATGCACGGAGAGGAACGAACGGCAAGTGCTATCTGCCATAGCAAATTTTGCATTTCGGTAAAAAACACAGCAAAAGACAGCCGGATTCTTGTGCAACTATTCAGTTTACATCCTTCAAGACTAAACGAGTCCTGTCCGAATGTAGTACAGAAGCGAGAAGTTATCAAGTAAAAGTTCTTCACTTACAATAAGACAGCCCAGAAAGGGCAAACTCTTAAAGGATCATGGGGCAAATTTTGTTGTGATGTCGACAGCCATTGTTAGGTTCCAGAATGAAAACGAAGCAACTAGGCGCTCAGAATCAAGACAACGGAGGCAAAGGAAGTGGTGCATTAACCTCTGACCTGCTTGTTGCCCATTCTTCATATTTATGTACCTTCTTATTACGTCCATCATCGGGGATTGGAGTTTTTATATACAAAGATGTGCAGACAACGGCTCCTGGGGCAGTGACTTATGTCTTAATGGAAACTGGGATTCGGACCGGGAAAAAACTAGCCCGAAAGAGCATCTTTCCAAGATCATCGTCGGAGATGATGAACGTTAGAGTCATAAAATTAAAGGCTGTTGCATGCTTGCAGGGCATTCAGGGCGAATTATTATCCACATTTGAACACTTAAGTTTACAGGGTAAATAGGTATCATGATTGCTTTATTCCGGATTCAATATAATCGGTGAAGTGGATTTGAGGTAAGTCATCAATTGTTACATAACATTGTGGTGTACGAACCAGTCGAAATTAAGCTTTCGCCATCAGGGTAATACAAGTGATTTTCGCAGCAATATGCTCCTATTTTTCCGTAATAGTCTTACACGAGGAGATTATGAATCATGAGTTTTACGCTCGTTAATAAATTAGCCAATTTATGAAATCCTTCAAAAGTGGAGCCCATGTACTACAGCAATGTGTATGTAAACTTAGATATAATTCTGAAAATGTTGGTGCAATATCGTAAATCCAGATACAGCCAAAGAAAAATAATATTTTATTACGAAGCGCTTTTATTTTTATTTTATATATTATTAATGAGAATCTCACCGTATTAAATGTAAATGCAATGACATTTAATTTTTTTTAAATTATTTAATTTTAATAAATTATAAAATTAAAAGCACATACTATATGTTAAAATAAACCATAAACTAATTACACAAAAGCAGTATTCCTCTTTGTTTTTGATGTCATCATTTCATGCCTACCCATCTGGAATACACGAAGCCCGCAGAAGCAACATAATATAAAATAAATTTTGCATATACTATACACCCAGTGCCAAAGAAGTCGCCACACTTTGAAATTCTTGGAAAAGTCTTAATTAACTCTTAATTTCTTCTTAAAAGTCGTTCCGATATTTCCAGGTATAATCCTTAAAGTAAGTATAAATACCTCTGTCAATATTAATTTGGTTCTCATTCGATTTCCAAAGTTTAACACGATAAGGTGATAAAAAAATAACAAAAAGTGTGCAAATATGCTGAATGTGAGGAAATTAAGTATTGAACAAAGGCTGGAATTGTGGCATTAAGCGAAGTGAATAATTTATCAAATCGAGAAATTGTAACGAGTCAACAGTGCGCAGATTTCTGAAAAATTATAACAACACTGGGAACCTAGCACGTAAAAGTGGAAGTGATAGGAAAAAATGCACACAACCACCGATTCAAGACAGCCTCAAGAATAAGAGAGGAACTAGACGAAGCCCCTGAAACACAAACGCAAGTGTACGGACAATCCAGCGAAGACTTAATGAGATGGGTCTTAGGTCAAGGAGGCCGGCCAAAAAATCCCTTCTTACAAGAAGAGTGAAGAAGCAACGCTTAGAATGGGCACTGGAACACCGAAATTGGACAGTTGTGGAATGGAAAAGATTTGTCTTTTCAGATGAGTCTAAATTCAACCTTATGGGACCAGATGAAACAGCCAGAGTTCGACGGAGAAAAGATGAAGGATATTCTAATGAATACATTCTCCCCACAATCAAGAATTCACCTTACGTTATGATATGGGGAATAATCAAATCTGACGTAGTTGGGTCTTTACTGATTCTCCAAGGGTCCGTGAACGCTGTGAAATATAGAGAAATAATTGACAATGCCGTTATTCCAACTCTGGAGGACCTGCTCAGTACCATCCCAGATGCTATTTTGCAATATGATCCAGCTCCTTGTCATCGTGCTCATTCTGTAAGTATTCCAAGCATTCCGTTAAAATTTCATACTTTTTAAGAAGTCTTATGACTTTTCTTTTCGTAGATAGCCGAATACAAAGAAAGTTTAGGTATAACATCGCTGCCATGGCCTCGTAACAGTCCTAATCTTAACCCTATTGAGTATGTTTGGGCTCATATGGCTAAAAGGATTACGGGCAATAAGCATTATTATATCAATTCTTTGAAAGATTATATAGAGCGGATATGGTTCGAGGAAATATCACCGGAATTTTTGAAAAAACTTTACGAATCCATGCCTAGGAGAGTTGTTGTCGTTATTTCAGCGTAAGGAGGGACAACATCGAAATGAGAAGAATGTATTTTTTTTTTAATTTTCGCAAATTTTGTGTTCTGTAGATTTAAATAGATTATGTTCATAATTTAGAAAAAATAATAAATTGGAGTTTTAATTTTTTTAATTAAATATTGCCTTTCATTTTGCAACTCTAAAATGGTTATTTAATCCTTTTTATGATCTGTAACATTCAACAGAATCATATTTGAAAGGAATTATCATACAGGGTGTAAAATATTGAAACGGCTAAATATTAGGTTGGCAAATTGAAATTTTCACATTTACTTTAAATTAAACATTTATATTTATTATAACAACAACAAACTATTTTTCAGTAATGTATGCGCCATTCGCATCTACGACATATTACCATCTTTCAGGAAGGCACTGTATCCCTCGTTCGAAAAACTGAGAGCATTTAGATGTAAAAAAAATTGACAAATCTCTTTCAAGTTCTTTCTGATTATTACATTTTTTCCCCTGAAGGTGGTTACTCAGCGACCGAAACAGATGAACGTCTGTTGAAGACAGGTCCGGGGCATATGACGGATGAGGAAGTGTCACCCACTTTAGCTCCAATAATTTTTCACAGGTGGATTTTGCGATGTGTGCCCGAGCATTGTCAAGCAAAAAATATACCCGGTCTTGATTTCCGAACAGTTTTTGAGCGACTCGATCCAATTATTGACGCCATGTCATGATTGTAGAATTAACTGGAAGGATTTCCCGATGGATTACACCTTTGATGTTCCACCAGACGGATAACATAACCTTCTGCGGTGCCAGTTCACTTTTGTCCGTCGGAGCCCCCTATCCTCCCTTTCCCAGCCTCTGCTTTTTTCTAGAATGGTTGACATATAAAACCCATTTTTCGTCACCAATAACTAAGTTTCTAAGCCAGTAAGTGTTGCGTTGAAATATCAACAAATTCATGCAAAAATCGGACACGAGGTAACTGGGACTTCGTTATTTCACGTGGTATCAAAACACCATAGTTCATGGAGGTGATTTTCAACGGTAGTATGGGAACACCCGAGTTCTTCTGCCAGTTCACGTGTCGTTAAACGAGAATCACTTTCAATAAGATCGTAATCGTTCTACATCTACCTTAACCGCAGGGCCGGGGTGTGGAGAATCTTTGAGATTGTAGTCTCCCTTGTCAAATTTTTCGAACCAATTCTTTGCCGTGTCTTAGTTGACCGTAGAACCTCCCATTGATTTACATATGTTTCTTGCTGCATCTGCTGCTAAATATCTGTATTCGTGAATTAATAGCAGTCGGATTTGTCCTCTGGAAAGATCCATTATTTCGATACGAATGCGTCCAAAGTTAAAAGCGTTATATGACGTAACGGGAAATTTCATCCGCTTTTATACTTTCGTCAGTGGCAAATTCTAGAACATTGCACAAACCCATAGATGAGTTCTAGATAATTCTGAAAATTTCTGCTTGCCAACCTAATAACTTTCGAGGAATGCATTTTGGAGAAAAGAGTTTTAGGAATTTTCCCTGGCTATTCAATGGTGGCCTTAGATTTGACCTTAACCATGGCCTTGAAGGTGAAGTAACCTTGGGTCAAGTTGACTTTTTTCAATGGAAACCCATATTTTTGACCACGGAAATGGAAAGAGCGGAAAATTGTACGTCCCACTGTGATCTTGACCATGACCTCGAAAGTCATATCAATGTCAAGATGGTTCTTTAAAGGGGAAGCTGCATTGTTACTGCGGATATGGAAAGAGTAGGAGTTTTGCGTCCAAATGTGACCTTGGCCACGACCTCGAGGTCTTTCCATTTCCGTTTCCCTTCCAAAAAACCACCTTGACCTTGATATCACCTTCGAGGTCATAGCCACAATCATGGTCAAGGTCAAAGTTGTGATCAAGGTCACATTCGGATGCAAAACTTCCACTCTTTCCAAATCTGCAGCAACAATGCAGGTCCCCCTTTAAAGAACCATCTTGACATTGATATGACCTTCGACGTCATGGTGAAGGTCATAGTCGGACGTAGTTAAAATTTTACGCTCTTTTCATTTCGGTGGTCAAATATATTGGTTCCCATTTTAAAAAATCAACTTCATTTTAAATTACCTTCAAGTCCATGGTCATGGTCAAATCTAAGGTCGCCATTGAATAGCCACTTTTGAATCACTCTGTATAAATGGAATAAAAAGCCTGCAATGAATCTAAATATAAGCATAACTCTTTCAAAATGTCTTGTTACCCATATATGGCAACAAAAAAACAAAATAAAAGCGACTGCAGCGAATTTTTTGCCACTGGGTGTATGTGCAATACTTTGGTTACTTTTTTAAAATGGGAACCAATATATTTGACCACCGAAATGAAAAGAGCGGAAAATTTTAACTACGTCCGACTATGACCTTCACCATGACGTCGAAGGTCATATCAATGTCAAGATGGTTCTTTAAAGGGGGACCTGCATTGTTGCTGCAGATTTGGAAAGAGTAGGAGTTTTGCGTCCAAATGTGACCTTGGCCACGACCTCGAGGTCTTTCCATTTCCGTTTCCCTTCCAAAAAACCACCTTGACCTTGATATCACCTTCGAGGTCATAGCCACAATCATGGTCAAGGTCAAAGTTGTGATCAAGGTCACATTCGGATGCAAAACTTCCACTCTTTCCAAATCTGCAGCAACAATGCAGGTCCCCCTTTAAAGAACCATCTTGACATTGATATGACCTTCGACGTCATGGTGAAGGTCATAGTCGGACGTAGTTAAAATTTTCCGCTCTTTTCATTTCGGTGGTCAAATATATTGGTTCCCATTTTAAAAAATCAACTTCATTTTAAATTACCTTCAAGTCCATGGTCATGGTCAAATCTAAGGTCGCCATTGAATAGCCACTTTTGAATCACTCTGTATAAATGGAATAAAAAGCCTGCAATGAATCTAAATATAAGCATAACTCTTTCAAAATGTCTTGTTACCCATATATGGCAACAAAAAAACAAAATAAAAGCGACTGCAGCGAATTTTTTGCCACTGGGTGTATGTGCAATACTTTGGTTTCTGTGCTAACGCTGACATGCCGGGATAGCCAGGCCTGACAAGGGAACTATACTATACTATATATGTACAGGGTGGGCCATAAGGGTGTTGGCGACTTGAAATTTAAATTTCTTGGAACCACGCTGCGCGGGGTGGCGGGGAGTTATATCGGTAGACGCGTCACTTCTCGGAAATTTAATCGCCATGGAGCCGTACAAGAATTAAAACCGGATGATGCCAGAAAGCGACTTAACTTTGTTAATCTGATGCTCGGTCGATTCAACAATTTTCACAACGTGATGTTCAGTGACGAGGCGAATTTCCATGTTAGTGGTGCCGTCAATAAGCAAAATTGTCGATCCTGGTCCGAGATCAACCCCCAACACCTGCATGAACGAACACTTCATAGCCCTAAACTTGTCGTGTGGGCTGCAATATCGTGAACCGGTATTGTCGGGCCATATTTTTTCGGTGAGTGATGGTGAGAGCCCACAATTATTGCGATATGATAAGGGAGTTCTTGCTTCCAGCCCTGCAAGAATTTCAAGGTAATACCTCGATGATGTGGCTTCAACAAGATGGTGCCAAATGTCATACGGCTAGGGTATCAATAGACCTGCTGAAAGAAATGTTCCCGGGAAAACTCATTTCAATAAGGGGGCATATTGAATGGCCCCCACGCAGCCCCGATCTCACGCCATGTGATTTTTTTTATGGGGCTACCTTAAATCGGTGGTCTACGAGAATAACCCGAGAAATTGGAAGCAGCTCAAAAGGAACATTATCTGGAAAATTCACAATATACCGAGAATAATGTTTCGCCGACTTTTCCAAAATTTGCGACGTCGGTTTCCAGAGTTCCAAACAGCTGAGGGACGTCATTTAAACAACATTGTTTTTAAGTCATAAAATTTCCAAGATTTCCAATTTCCAAAAAAAAAAGATTTTTTTTGTACATTTCGTAGTTTTTTTATAATTTCATATTCAAATCGCCAACACCCAGCAGAAGTTGAGTACCAATTATTAATTTTTTTATTTTATTATTATATGTTTTTCCTTCTTTTATACATATCCTATTTGATTTGTTGTTTGTGGCGAGCTGGATACGGTAATTCTACACCTTTTCATTACATTACATTATTCATTATGAGAAAGTCATAATTCTATATTCCCTTTTTTTTTTTTTGTATAAATATTTTTTTAATTACTTCTTAATGCTGAATTATATTGCAGCATATTTGCACGCCCAAATAAATTATTGAAAGAAAATTTTAGCATTAGGCTTTGAATGTGGTTTCGTGGTAGAAAACCACGTGCCGCCCTGTATACACCTATATACTTTTTTTTTTCCTTTTGGCTGCAACGAAAATTTTTTTTTTTTTTGAACCTGGACCTTCTCCCTAGCTAGCCTAAAACGTTGCGTACACGGAGAACGTAACAAACAGAATCCAGAAATCGAAATGAAATATATTGCTAATAGCTGCAATAAAAACATTGCGCGTGAGTTGTTATATTTTCGTGAACAAAACTTAACCATATATACCACCTAGCAATTGATATCATACTTAGAAAAAAGTCTCTTATTTACCTGCTACCGGTGATAATTTCCTCATTACACACCATCTCGATTTCCACTAAAAGAAAAAGGTAAAAATCGTTGTTAAGTAAGGCATGCAAACAAAACGGAAAATTATCAAATTTCCACTCGAATGAACACTCTTGAAGTTGATGACAGGAGTACTGTGAAGGTACCACTTCCACTGAAGCTGAATCACCTTCTGGTTGTATTTGTGGTGCATTGTTAGAGCATTTTAATACAATCACATCTCACTTAGCACCCGGAAAATGCGATCGACTTTTATATAGTGCTGTTGTTGTTTTCAGTCGTAATTACATGCACTCAAATTCGGTATCGAAGCTGGTTTTGCAATTAGTGAAATGTGGATAATTTCTATAAGGAGTTCATATTAATTTTTAAATTTCACTTTTTATTATTATACAAATGTATTTATTTTATGTAGTTATTTCAGTTTGTGCTTACTAAATAAATAGTAGTTTTTGCATTCATTTATATCAAAAGCAACTATTGCTTTCTTTTGGTGCAGCCTTTTCGCGACCAAATATTCGATAATTCTACTCACTGAAAAATAGGTACTTGAACCAAAACCAAAATGCGCTCGAGGTGTTACTATTGGTCCATTTCATACTGCCTTTTCTGACTCCTTCTTCACAAGCCACAAAGTAGGTATTTTCCTAAAAATGTCCCGAGGCTGGCCTTTTTTTTTATTCATTTGTCCGCAAGCTAGCAACTGAAGGGGTAAAGTGTTAAAATCGCACAAAAAAAAAATGGTTCAGAAAAACACATATTTCGACTTTAAAAATCCAACTTGCTGATCCATACTGTGCCTTATGTAAGTATTTAGGAGGAAACTCAAACATTTTCAAGTATTCCTTAGCACGGGGTAGCTATAACAAGTTATTTAGGAATCCTTGTACGTCGGCCTACAAACGAGAAAGAGCAATAAAATTCGTAAGAAAAGGTAAGGAAAAGGTCAGTCTTATCCCTCAAAGCAATAAAATGTTCATCGTCGGCTTCAACGTTCAACCCGTTCCGGACTGGTTGCATCTTACAACATGAGCTTCTTCTGGCCACCAGGAACATTTGCCTTCCGGAAAATTTCCATATATTTACAAAATTCATTCTCTATTCTCTCTCGTATTCGCATGGACATTTTTTTGTGTAACTCAAAGAGTACGAACGAGTGAAACGGATCATTCACACTGTTGTAAAAGGAAAAAGGCAATTCAGTTTCATACCATGCGGTGCTCTGTATTTACTTTAAATGAGTATTGGGAAGCGATTATTCTGTAGATCCCCGCAGTTTGGTATCGGATTAAATATCCCAAGTGGCACGGATTGTTTATATAAAAGATTAGTGGGAGAAGCAACTCTTCCTTTATGTATTTGTTTTAAAATTTCAATAAAGTGATGGTGAATGTATTTCTGCCTAGAATTTTCAGCGCTTCCTCATAGTGCGTTATGTTATGCGTAGCAAAAGCCCTTTCAGTTTAGTTTAGCATTGAGCTAGGGCTGATTTTGGCACTTACCACAAAGAGTTTGAATAACTACCCTCCGGGAGAAAAACAATCTTCCACAGTCCTTCGTCTTTCATCCCCTGCGCCCGGCATGTGTGCGATGCGAACAAATGTTTGATCTCTCACTTCGACTTTTAATGCAGTCATCATGCTGAGTTTAGGGTCAGAATCGATTGGTTTCACTAACAATTTTTATTGTCGAAGATTTATCCCTAGCAATCGGGGGATGTGCTTGATCCCTATGAGGGTGAATTTCCACTGCGTTTATTTCGACATCATGAGCGCCTTCCTATAAGCGCTCATGACGCGACGGGAGCGCCGACCGCTTAAAACCAATCTTGATTTATTATTGAGCCTCCGGGTGATTACAGTAAAGGTAATTAAGCTTCTGGACTGGTGGATCGCGGTAACAACTTTAACAGATGTCACAAAACTTGCGTTGCCGGGAATTCTTCGTACGAAATCTAGACAATAAAAATCCGATGGATATTTCATGTGATCTACATGCATCTACATCTAGTAGGTATAACGTAGGTTATAGAAGAAGGACCCCGTAATAAGATTTGGCTCAAAGTTCTGGTCCAGAGGTAAATTTAAATTAAACGCAAAACAAACAAGAAAACGAACCTAAGATTCCAATGGGATTTGGCAAGGAATAACCTGTGGCAATGTGTGTTGATATGGAAAGTCCCATCTGACATCAAACTGACGGGTAAGCCTGGCAGTTCGCCTTCCTTAGTCGGCTGTTTTTTCTTGCCGCTGCTCCAGGCCACACTTGGAGGAGACAGACATTTTAAATGAACGCCTGACAAAATGATTTACCTTCAGATATTCATTTCATTGTTTTGTGACATTCCAAATTAATGGAAGCGTTGCCCGCAAAAACGAGAAAGGGTCTGGTTACAGCTTGTCCTGCGGTTCCTTTTAGCAATTAATGCGCCGATTTAATACATAACTTTCGACGCAGCAGCTTCGTCAACCTGTTGCAGGGCTGCGCTTAATCTTTTATGCTCTACAGTCACTAAGAAGATATCCCGACCGAGCGTAATACATGGTTACATGGTTCCCCCATTTAGAATGAATTTTTTATGAGAAAGACGTTTCGTCCAGAAAGATACGAAATGGCAGATTATGTGGAGCTCAGCAACCCCTCGCAGTCGCAAGGCTAAACATTTCATTCGATTCACTTAAAATAGACTGTACACAGGTGGAAATTAATCGCAGGGGAATTTACGACTGTAGAAACTTGGAATTTTCAAATTTAAATCCGAAAGGTTTTCTGCACATCACCGTAGGAAGCAATTGTGGGATCGCAAGTTTAGATTCGGCATCGATCGTATTTTCAGAGAATATTTCATGAACTCTGTCGGGTTACCGCTGAAGTGGAAATCTCGCTACCAATTGAAAAATAAATGCCAAGAATAAGGGAGTAAGCAAAAACTGGAGAGGAAAAAAAGTAATTGCTGAGAGCTGTCATCCCTTAATGGGGTACAACAAGACTACCTGTCTACCTGTCGTCATGCACAAACACTGCAGCGAGACAAAGGATTCTATCCTAACAATGCCGGCAGCGCTGAGCCGGAAGGGGAAATTGTTAAAAACATGCAAATCACATTTTAACGAGCATGTTCCTCCACACTTTTGCTCATCCATCCCTCGTAATTGAATATCAAAATGATGAAAAGAAATCATAGGGTCCCGACCTCCGAGCAAAATCCTGCCAGAATCCCCGCCAGCCGAATTTTTATACTCGGTTTTTATTGCAAACGCGTATCATAAGGTGGAGATCGAAAGTGTGTTGACGAATACAGCAATAAGTTACGGTCTTATGGTCGGGAATCTCATCATATGGAAAAGTCTCCTCGACTAGGGCTTGACTGCTACGAGCAGACTGAATACACATGTAACGCTATACACATGTAACGCTATACACAATTCCAATTTAATCGATCACCTACATATCCTGCCAATGACTGAGTAGCGCCGACGGAGCAATAACGAGATTGACTCACGCCAGAGCGACGCTTTCATGTTTCAACAATCGGTTTTGCTTAATTGGTTGCGCTGGGAATCGGATTCGCTCGTTTAATTGTTTCGGACGGAGCAATGGCGGTGTCTATCACAAAGGACGTGAAATGCATCTTTTCAGAGAAATGGATGTGAATATTCAACCCGAAAAGTAATTTCGCATATGAATATTGTTGTACCACTCCATCCTTTATTAAAACGTCCGTCACTGAACCGTTAAGTCTGGCTCAATCAGATTTAACGCAATCATCAAGAAGGTGTCTGCCCAAACCAATGTGAACTTCCTTTTGACGTAATAAGTATTAAAACCAGAAGTGTTTGTAATTTGAGCGTGCTGAGGTTTTATCCTTGCCGTAAATGCGACGCCGACATACCATATATTGCTCACTATAATCCCTGAAGGCATTCCAGGTTCCGTCTCATCACTGCAATATATTACAATTTGCAAGTAAGTAATCAGTAAGACAGAAGCTGTCACTCCTCAAGATTACTTTAATTAGAACCTTCAGCACACCGCAGAAAACAAATATTAAATTAAGCTTAAATACATTCCTCTATCCAAATATTGTAAAAGTTATTTGCTTGACGCATATTGTAAAAGTTATTGCTTGGGTGCAAAATCGAATGTTTGCCAAGCTTCTGAAATGATAATAACCTTGGAATTAAAAATATTCCGGTATATATACATTATACATACATTAGAGATGCCACGAATATTCGGCAACTATTCGGTATTCGGCTATTCGGCCACTTTTTTTCGCTATTCGGTATTCGGCCGAATATGGTTAACTATTCGGCCGAATACCGAATAGCAATTTATTTATTATTTTTTTATTACTAGCTGTTTTCCCGCGACTTCGTCCGCGTAAATTATAGCCCATGTCCTTTCTAAGGCTCTAGAGTATGTATCTGTGTACCAAATTTCATTTAAATCGGTTCAGCAGTTTTGGCATGAAATCGTGATAAACAGATTTAATTTCGTATTTATGATAAAATATAGTAAGGATTACCAAATAAATCATGAAAAAAGAACTCAAAATATTACTCACAAAGATATATTTATTTAACCAAAAAAAAGAGCTAACAAATTAATATTTAAAATCTACCAGTGGTAAGTTATGATGAATGAAAACAATTTTTTCAGCGTTTGTTGATAGCAGACGATTGCGTTTTTCCTCATAAATTATACCTGCTTCCGAAAACAGCCGCTCACTATACACACTGCTACCGGGAGATGATAAATAAATCTTAGCAAATTGTGAAAGGGTTGGATATTGTTTCGCGTTTGCTGACCACCACTTGTAAGGGTCTGCTGTCCGATCTAAACGAACAGATACCATGTAAAAATCAAGTTCATTTGCAACAGAATTTTTCTGTTCCACACCTTCATCTGAACGAACATTTTCTGTAGCGACAGTTGTGACTTGTCGCCCGCGGAAAGTACTAAGTGTGGCCGAATATTCGGCTGCCGAATGTTCGGCGCTTCGGCCAAGAGCCTCGCCGAACATTCGGTATTCGGTATTCGGCCAAATTACTATTCGTGGCATCTCTAACATACATATAAGTTGAAATATTTTTGTTATTTTATTTATATGTGTCTACAAAAAATATCAATACTTTAGTTTTTTTTTTCTTATTAAGGTGCATGCTCTCGACAATTTTAACATATAAGTTGAAATATTTTTGTTATTTTCTTTATATATGTCGACAAAAAATTTCAATAAGTACTTTAGTTTTTTCCTTATTAAGGTGCATGCTCTCCACAATTTTAATCGAAGGTTTCCTTTAATTTTAATTAAACTTGAAGGAAATGTTTAAAAAGGAATCTAATGAAATAAGTCGTCAGAAGTCAGCACAGTGCACCAATAGCGAGTGAGTTTGAAAGAAAAGATTTTGATATGATCACGTACAGCTTGTTAGTTAGTTGTATTTTACCTCTCATACTAATTGTAACTCGAAAATTTGTATATTTAAAGACTTGCGTTGAAGAAATATTTTTTATGTTATAAACTTATAAAGTCTAAAACCAATAAATGTACTGTTGTTTGCATAGAATAACACATATAGAATAGTGAACGAAAATTTGCATATTTTAACGCCTATTTAAGCTTGCCGGTTTCATATTTCTAGGAAACAAACACAAATACATACCGGGTGTCCCAAAAGTATGGAAACGGCTAAATAACTTTCGAGGAATGCATTTTGGAGAAAAAAGTTTTAGACAAAAGTTTTAGGAATTTTCCCTGGCTATTCAATGGCGGCCGTAGATTTGACCTTGACCATGACCTTGAAGGACATTTCAAGGTCAAGTTGTCTTTTTTTAAATTGGAACCCATATTTTCGACCACGGAAATGGAAAGAGCGGAAAATTGTATGTCCGACTATGATCTTCGAAGGTCATATCAGGGTCAAGATGGCTCTTTAAAAGGGAACTTGCATTATTACTGCGGATTTGGAAAGAGTGGAAGTTTTACGTCTGAATGTGACCTTGACCACAACCTTGATCTTGGCCATGACCTTGACCATGACCTCTAAGATCACATCAAGATCAAGGTGGTTTTTTGAGGGGCAAACCATATTTTTGGCCATGGAAATGGAAAGGGCGGAAAATTTGACGTTCACCTTTAAAGAAACATCTTGACCCTGATATAACCTTCGAGGTCATGGTCAAGGTCATAGTCTTCCCATTTCCGTGGCCAAAAATAGTATTTCCCCTTCAAAAAACCACCTTGACCTTGATATGACCTTCGAGGTCATGGTCAAGGTCATGGCCAAGGTCAAGGATGTGGTCAAGGTCACATTTGGACGCGAAACTGCCACTCTGCAAATCCGCAGTAACAATGCAGGTTCCTCTTTAAAGAGCCATTTTGACCTAGATATGACCTTAGAGGTCATGGTGAAGGTCATAGTCGGATGTAAAATTTTCCGTACTTTCCATTTCCGTGGTCAAAAATATGGATTCTAATTTAAAAAAGACAACTTGACCTTGAAATGTCCTTCAAGGTCATGGTCAAGGTCAAATCTACGGCCGCCATTGTATAGCCAGGGAAAATTCCTAAAACTTTTGTCTAAAACTTTTTTCTCCAAAATGCATTCCTCGAAAGTTATTTAGCCGTTTCCATACTTTTGGGACACCCGGTATAATGCAATTCATGTTTCACTCATGTGTAATACTAGGTTTCGATCCTACGCGAAAGAGACAATATCGGAAAGAGAGATAGGTATAGAAAATAGTTTTCCCTGCAACATTAATGGGGAAACAACATCAAATACGAAAGAGTGAAGTAATAAATAACAGTTTTATTATTTACTTAAAATTGCATGATCCTTAATATGACAACGCGTGAAATAACAGCTTCCTCCGTTGAACAACTGATTGCTTGACTCTGTAACCAAAAAAATTTAACTTAACATCAGTAGAGAAAAAACACGTTAGACCCAGAAAGACAGATGAAGAGTAAATTTGTCTTTCTTTGCTTTTGTTTATTTATTTACGCGAGGAAAAATAGTCGTAGAGTGGATCGAAAAATCGTAATTGCATCGAAAGAGGATCCAAAACTCACAAATACGGAGGTCATGGTGGCTGCAGGTGTTGAAGCCATTTGCACCCGAACTTTTCAGCGCCGTTTAGCTGAGAAAGGATTTTTTGGGAGGATAGCTTCTTAGAAACTCTATGTTTCTAAAGCGAATATGAAAAAACGGATTGCCCTTTGGCAAATTCATCTAACCTGTACTGTAGCACAAAGAGGGAAAATTCTCCGGACTAATGAGTGAAATTAATAATGTGACATTATTGCGTATTTTAGCTGAATGAATACCACGCAGATGCAAGGCACTATAGTCGCATCTACAAATTATTAATAAAATACCATTTGGTGTATCTTAAAAAAATAACAATCAATTATATTTACAGTGGTTATTTCATAGATATAATTTTCTAAAATAAGAAACTTCCGTATTTAAATTGTGCGTAATACTTCTGCGCATTGTGTCCATTTTGAACTATTGCTAGATAGGAGAGGAGAAATAACATGTTGGATTTTCTTGTTTGAACTATTTCCAGATTTTTGTCCGCTAGTGTATGTAGATAATTTGGAATTTAAAAATTCGGCATTTCATATTTTAGAATTTAAGAACTCAGAATTTGTTACAATAGAAGAAAAGCTGTTATACTTTATATTAAAAAAGGTATATACATGTGTAATAATAATAATTATAATAATAACATAGGCCTGCGATAGTTTTCCTCTTACAAAATAAAGTAGTCATTTCGATAGGATTCTGTACATCACGAATTCACAAACGAAAAAGTTCTAACACGTCACGTTTTTAAAAAAAGAAATTGGTTTGAAAAGTACAAAATACCGTCTTTTAGCCATTTTTAATGCAAATTAATTAAAAATAATGAATTATCACATGAGCTTGTAAAGTAGCTCAAATAAAAGTATACAACTTTAGTTATTATTTTAAAATACAAGAGAATTTCATACTTTCTGAACTATTCTGTGGAATTCAGTTTTTTCCATAAGACGATTATTTCATACAATAGATACTGAATTAAGATCATTGCTTGCGCAGGCTCATGAAAATCTTATTCCCGAACACGCTTTATAAGTGCTACAGATTAGTGGTATTTTATATATATCGGATAAGGATTAGGGCTCTCTTTTGAGTCGTGTTACGGGCTTTTTCCACGTTCCGTTAATTTTTATTGAGTTTTTAAAAATGGCTGAAATACGCTATTTTGTACATTCAAACCCTATTTCCTGAATTTTCCACTCTTTCCATTCCCGAGGTCAAAAATATGGTTTCCCCTTCAAAAAACCACCTTGACCTTGATGTGACCTTCGACATTGTGGTCAAGGTCATGGCCAAGATCAAGGTTGTGGTCAAGGTCACATTCGGACGTAAAACTTCCACTCTTTCCAAATCCGCAGTAACAATGCAGGTTCCCTTTTTTAAGGTCCATCTTGACCTTGATATGACCTTCGAAGTCATGGTTAAGATTATAGTCGGACGTACAATTTTCCGCTCTTTCCATTTCCGTGGTCAAAAATATGGGTTCCAATTTAAAAAAATGAATTTAACCTTGGAATGACCTTCAAGGCCATGGTCAAAGTCAAATCTACGGCCACCATTGAATAGCGAGGGAAAATTCCTAAGACTTTTGTGTAAAACTTTTTTCTCCAAAATGCATTCCTCGAAAGTTATTTAGCCGTTTCCATACTTTTGGATCACCTGTATATATTTTGGACTTGCTGGCAGTATCAATGTCGCGGAGCGTAAGAGGCTTGTCGACTTTGTGTCTAGTATAGTAAGCTTTTAAGAAAGCTTTTTTCATGGTTAGAGATATAGATGCCAGCTTGGGGATGATTCTGCTGGCTCCCCTCCGTTTATTGGGTACTCGAAAAACATTCATATTGACTCCGTTGGTTATCCCAACTCCTAATTTGCTTTCAATCTTTCAGAAAATGTCATAAAAATTCTTATCATGAAGATTCCAGTGAGCAATATAGCGCAGGCCACTGATCGTCGCTGAAGTGTCTCGACCTCATTTTCAAGTGTAGATATTTTGCCATTAGAAGCAGCTTAATTTTCAACTAACTGCTTTCGGAACAACTCCACCGTTGCTTAAATTTTTCTTCCCATGACCTGCTCAGATGCAGCAATCTGCTTAGCAACAGTTCCTTCCGATGTAGCGATCAAAATCCAAAAAGTGCACAGCGCCACAAGAGACCAACTACTCACTATGCATTACACAATTAAATATATCGTACATCCGATCGAAAGCTTAAAACTATATCTGTTGTATTCCAACTATTGCTCCATAACATAAACCTTCAAGTGAACTATTTTCAAAATAATATTGTGATGGCAGCAATATACAATGCTACGAAAAAGGGATGAAAAGAGTATCATTTATAGATAAATTATGTGCTTTCTGTTGGGCTTATCTTTCAATGACAATTAGAACTTAATTATTTATTATTTATTTATTTATTTAGCATATATACAATTTTGAAGCCCCTAGGAGCGTACAAAAGTATCCTGCAAGAGAGAGGTAAGACCTCTCTGTGCGCAGGCGCTAACGCAATATGTTTATATGGTAAACATATTGTAAGCTTAAAACTAAAATAAAATAAAATTATGCTACAGATGTAAACTGGCCTAATTCCGGACACCTGCCTAATGCCGGACACTAGTTATTTTTGTTAATATTGAGTAAAAATACACTGATAAACAAGAAATATTGATGTTATTATATACTTTCAGCTATATGCTTTCTTTTCCTGTCATGGGATTTCAAAAAAAAAAATTAGTTTTCTGTAAAAAAAATCATTTTGGTCAAAAAGCGCCTTTTTGCCATCTATCGAACGTCCAAATGCTTAAAATCAGTATTGTAATTGATTAAGGATATTTTTTAATTTAAACGATTTATAAAGGATATGTTGGTTGCTACCCAATCTGTAACCTTCTACATTATCGATTAAAAATTAAATTTTAAATTTTAAACAATATTTCTCTTAAAAAACACTAATATATCGTGTCCGGAATTAGGCAGTATGGGATTTCCAAGTTTTCCTAATTCCGGACGCCTGGCCGGAATTAGGATATTACGGACAATATGATTACCCCAATTCCGGCCAGACGGATTATTACGGGATGCGATCGCGGTATATTCGTTAGTTAAGTCGGTTAAAAACAGACATAAACTCGAGGACTTTCTACCGAACAGTATCTTCTGAAAAGACTATAGCATAGGTATATACTGATTCTCAAGATGAAAAAAGTATAATATAACGAACATTTTATGTGTGAAGCATTAAATGCTATAGGATATAATGTAATGACAGTTCGGGCAGCATCTAAAGCCTCCCATATTCCGAAATCAACTCTAGCTGATAGAGTAAATAAGAAATATGAAAAAGCTGGAAAAGCTGGTGTCCCAACAGTGTTCAGTGCTGACGAAGAAGAATCGTTAGTGAAGTGGATATTAGAAATGGGTGAAAGAGGATTTCCCATTTCCAAAATACAATTAGTGGAGGCAGTTGGTAGCTTTCTCCAAAAAATAAATCGTCCAACTACATTCAAAGATGAGCTCCCTGGATGTAAGTGGTGGCGTCTTTATCATTATACTTATAGAAGTTCAACGTTATATATAAATCGTTAACAAATTAAGGGACTTTTTGTTTCATTTTTGGAAGAAAATCTATTTTTTTACATAAAAGGGTCATTCCATACAAAATCATCAAAAATTAAAAAAAATTGAAGCCGCACTATTTTTGATTTCGACGAAACTTGGTGGGTATCTTTGTTTAGATGTCAGAAGAGGAAATTCAGCATCATTTAATTTTTCTGATGTCTCAGCTTCGGTGCGCGACCGCTAGAGCACTCAAAAAGTGTGGTTTTTACGCTCTACTTCCATGCGCTGTCAAAATTGTTCTATTAGAGATATTTGAACATTTGTGGTCGCAGTTGAAAGCTACAATATAGTAGTTTTAGGAAAAAAATATGGAAATAGAAAAATATTTTTATTCGAAGTATACTAGCATCCTGAAAATACGATTCTTTTCACATTTTTATATGATTTTCAAATGGCTGTAGTATCTTTCCTGGTAAATTAAAAAAATTTAGTTTTTGTGTACATCATGTCCATATATTAAACAAAACAACAGTCTATTATAGACTCGTTCGACAAATTTTTTATATTAAAAAAATAAGCTTGAAATTTGAAAATTTCTGAAAATTGCATATTTCGAGCTTCAAAATGAAAATGTGGGACAGGAGATAGAGAACTGAAATTCTCAGGAAATTTAGGTGTAACCTTGAACTTTAAAGACCCGTTGAGTTTGTTTTGTTTTTTGCATCCCTCTAGTAATTACAGCTATTTCAATACAGCTAATAATGCAGATTTACCTTTTTAATTAGTTTCTTTTCTTATTTCAAAATACGAGGAAACAACAACGCAGTAATAAAAAAGAACAATAAAAAACAAAACAATATGTAGTAGATACTCCGTATACGTACATCCCAAATGAAGAAGGCGATTTAAATAAATATATCCCAAAAGAAGAATGCAATTTATCGTAAATGAAGAATGCGATTTCAAATATCAGAATTTTATTTTGTTACTCTAACATTAATATCATTATTAATACAACAATGAATTATTAATATTTTATATTATATTGCTTGACATGTTAGACATACTTATACTTACAATTTCTGAATTATTTGAAGCCTAGAATTTACGAATTTTCAATTTACTTTGAGAAATGGGTACAAAACTATGAAACATTCTTGTTCCCTTTATTGTAATATAATAATATTACTAAATCTATCACATAAAAATTTATCCGCAGCTTCAACATCAGCAATGCATACAAAAAAAAAAAAAAAATCGATTCCAGAAATTTGTTCGGAACAAAAATAGAACATAGCTTTAGTAGTTAATATATGACGAAATTCAATTCGTTGTAAACTAGCTTTCCGCACTATTCGTTTGATCGGTCCCCCTGCACCATCACATGGACTTTTCCCGTGAGAAGTGGCAAAAAAATACCACTCTGCTTCCAACCCAAAATCATCATTATGATGTGATGACATAGATTAACAAAATTTTTCTTATTTTTGTATTGAGCCGCTTATCCATCGATGAAATATTTAACTTTTTTAAATTCTGGATAATATCTTTTGATGTATTGAATGAACACTTTTTGAAATGAATAGAAAGCTACAGTACTATGGGTTAAGTAGTCGCTAATTACACAAAATGTTTTTAATTTAATAAAACTATCTTTTTTATGATATATATATTACTACAAAAGGATGTAAAGTGGCTTGATCTCATTTGTTTGCTAGCATTTACGGAGTATCTGCTACACATTGTTCTTTTTTTATTACTACGTTATTGTTTCCTCGTATTGTGAAGTAAGAAAAAAAACTAATTAAAAAGGTAAATCTGCATTATTAGCTGTATTGAAATAGCTGTAATTACTAGAGGGATGCAAAAAACAAAACAAACTCAACGGGTCTTTAAAGTTCAAGGTTACACCTAAATTTCCTGAGAATTTCAGTTCTCTATCTCCTGTCCCACATTTTCATTTTGAAGCTCGAAATATGCAATTTTCAGAAATTTTCAAATTTCAAGCTTATTTTTTTAATATAAAACATTTGTCGAACGAGTCTATAATGAACTGTTGTTTTGTTTAATATATGGACATGATGTACACAAAAACTAAATTTTTTTTATTTACCAGGAAAGATACTACAGCCATTTGAAAATCATATAAAAATGTGAAAAAAATCGTATTTTCAGGATGCTAGTATACTTCGAATAAAAATATTTTTCTATTTCCATATTTTTTTCCTAAAACTACTATATTGTAGCTTTCAACTGCGACCACAAATGTTCAAATATCTCTAATAGAACAATTTTGACAGCGCATGGTAGTAGAGCTTAAAAAGCACACTTTTTGAGTGCTCTAGCGGCCGCGCACCGAAGCTGAGATATCAGAAAAATTAAATGATGCTGAATTTTCTCTTCTGACATCTAAACAAAGATACCCACCAAGTTTCGTCGAAATCAAAAATAGTGCGGCTTTGACCATTTGATGATTTTCTGTAGAATGACCCAAAAGTGTTCTTTAAAATCATAGAAATACTGTCCTAAAACCGTTTTAAGGTACTAGTTCCTTCAACACTTTTCGAAAAATCGATTTCTTTTTTTTCTTTGCATTTTACGATTCCTTATATCTTCAGAAATCATCTGCTAAATTTTTACAATGAAATTCGAAAAAATGGTAGAACTACAGCAGTTTTAGTGCGCCGCATTTTTGAATATATTATACACACATAAATATATCGTAAAAAAACTTTAAACGCGTTTCTCTCGAAACTACATTTTTCAAAACGGCGGACAATCAATCTCCGGATTGGCTGAACTGATTTGAATAAACCTTATAGCGTTTTGTTTGTTAAGGTCTATTGTAGGGCAATTCACCAGAAAATTCCGAAAAAGTTGATAAAAAACATATTTGCAAACCGAACAAAACGAAAAAAAAATGCGATTTCTTCAAAAATTTTTTTTCAAACATCCGCCATTTTTTTCTTTTTTTTACGATATTTTTTACTAATTGTGGTGAATTGCCTTATAAAATATCTTCCTTTTTAACATGCTTTTTAGTTTTTTTGTTTCGGACTTGCCGTTTCTGAGATTGAGTGTCCGCCATGGAACCCTCTTTTTTTGGACTGCTCAGTTTTGAGGGCCCTCTATATATTTAATAAAGTACTAAAAAAGAAAAACAATTTTTTTGTCAACTTCAAAACTTAAATATTCAAATAAAAAAAAGATGTAGTTAGATTTATAATAAAGGAGCTGAGGAAAAAAAAATAAAGTTTAAATGTCTATTTTCTCCTTTTCTAACTACCTTAAGAAACTCAAACAGAAAAAAAGTTATACCCATTGTAACGGCACCTCTACGCGTTTTATATGCAAAAATTATATAACAAAAACTTTAAACGCGTTTTTATCGAAACTACATTCTGTAACTCGAAAACTACTCACTGGATTTTAATAATTCAAAATATATTCGATTCGTTATGAGAAATATTAGTAACTAAACCTTTAAAAATATTATGTTACATACCCCTATTTTTTTTTATACAGGGGTATATACCCGAAAAAAAAATGTTTTTCTATTTTTCAGAAAAATGTTTATAAAATGATAAAAATATTAACAATAAAGTGTTTTTTATGTTTAGTTATTATCATTTAGTCTTATGACTAGAATACCGTTGGAATTTTTACTCTATGTGTTACAGGAAGCCTTAGAGAAATACGGGTGTCTTAAAAGTCACTTTTGGAAGACGCCCTTTGCAGTGAACAAGACATACTAAAAATGCAACAAACATTTTTTTTATATATTCTACTATAATATTTAAAAGGAATTAGTTTAAGAAATATAATAGCTTTTGCACAACAACAAAATTAAAATGTGTGTTTTTTTCAACAATGAAACTTAAAGTCCCCTTAAAGATATAAATCGTTTACAACTTAAAGATTTATAATAGTATATCTTCCATCTACATATGAGGATAGATGCAATTAAAAAAAAAAAAAATATTTATTGAAGATTTATTTATTCACATAAACAATATTTTACAAATTTTTAATTTTTCTTCACGATTGAAACAGCCTTTCCCCTATGGGGAAATTTTAGAAATTTCATAAAATCATTTAAAAAAAAAAAAAAAAATTGTACTAATCTACGATACGCTTAAGAAAAAATTTTCATTTGAATAAAATCGTAAAGAAATCGGACAAGATATCATTTTTATTATTTCTTGATTTTTTGACATATTTGATAAGTATTTTGTTTATTATAGCATTTTTATTGCTTATCAATTGAATAAATAATTATGTTTCGCAAAAGACATTATTTTGTTAAATTTTCCCCTCCAAGTTAATATTAAAAAGTCGAATTCTTAAAAAGAAAACTCATTGTTTAGATAGGCCGGAATTAGGCGCAAAAGTGTCCGGTATTAGGACGAAGCAATTTTCCTGGCCGGAATTAGGGGTATATCCTAGTGTACTATAGTCTTAACGTAAATGTTAATTTAAAAGTATTTGTTAATGAATTAGTGAAAATGCAATGATTGACTAATAATCATCAAGTGTTTTAGTTAATGATTGCATTTTTTATTTAGTACATTGGTCAGTTACTTTTTTTATATGATCGAAATAGGTGTGGTATAGCTTAAGGGGGGGGTAAGGTTTTCAGCGTGAAAAAAACACTTTTCTTTCCGATTTTTTTTTAGAAATATGGATTGAGCAAAGTTATTGAAACCTTTTGTACATTATTAAGTATGATGTCGATAATACTCAGTAATTTTTTTATGCGAAAATATCGACAAACAAGCCGGTAACGGAGCTTTTCCAAGAACGTCTTTGGAAATAGACGATTTGCGGTGTACACTGTATCTCAGCTGGAAATTATCCGAAATTAAAAACCTTTAAAATTTAGTCAGAGTATCATTCAATCCTCCCCCCTACGTTCTCTGATTATTATTTTTTTCATTTATAAATTTTTGGTGGTCATTTAAAGTAAAAACTGCTATTTTTTACGAAAAATTTCGTCATTTTGTAAGTGGAAACCCCCCTTAATGTAAAAAAAAAATTTAAAACTCAACGTAGGGGGGAGGTATTTTATATATAGAAAGTGTGTACCAAGTTTGAAATGAATCAGTAATGTAGTTTTTAAATAGCAGTGTACACGGACTTTTAAAAAGTGGTTTTGAAAAAGTTCAGTCACCGGCTTGTCTGTCGATATTTTCGTATAAAAAAATTACTGAGTATTGCTGAGATCATACTTAATAATATACAAAAGATTTCAATAAAGAGTGACCGCAAAATTAGCCTGTTTTTGCACAGTTCATAGCAATCTCAAGAAACGAGTTAAAAAAAATCTAAAAATAGGTACATAATCGTCGTGAAAAATGCAGATGAGCATATTTTTTCGATTTTCAAAATTATTTAAAAAACTACCCCTTTCAGGGGGTGTAAATATCAAAAAATGGTAAAAAGAGAGTGATTCGTTTTATCACCATGTCGTTATTTTGAAAATTAGGGGTTGTTTCACCCCCATACAGGGTTTTTTCCTGCAGTAATATCAAAGACATTGCCTTTAAGATACTTCTCCTCGAATATGTTTTTTTTTCAACAGATTTTAAAAATACTGGACACAATTATAGCGTTGGGGGTGGTTCAACCCCTTGTAGGGGGTGAGTTTTTGGAAGAAATTCACATAAAATCAACAGGTGGGTCAATACTATGAGTTGTTGTAATTCTGATGAGATTATTTTATTATTAATGAGGCTGAATCAATGTTTTTGTGATTATTCAAAGGTAGTTATTTTTACCATTTTTTGATATTTACACCCCCTGAAAGGGGTAGTTTTTTAAATAATTTTGAAAATCGAAAAAATATGCTCATCTGCATTTTTCACGACGATTATGTACCTATTTTTAGATTTTTTTTAACTCGTTTCTTGAGATTGCTATGAACTGTGCAAAAACAGGCTAATTTTAAGCGATTTTTGCGGTCACTCTTTGCTCAAACCATATTTCTACAAAAAAATCGCAAAAAAAGTGTTTCTTTTTCATACTGAAAACCTTACCCCTCCCTTAAGTGTCCGGAATTAGGGCAGTTTACCTTAAATATTGTTGATACCTATACAATAGTATTTAACTGCTTTACAATATTTATTTCTTTTGTGGTATCATAATAGAATACTACGGCATACATTTGCAAGCATTTTAGTACGTAATAATTATCAAGAAATCAATTATATAATTAAATAAATTCAGTAGTTAGAACAAGGCAACAATTAATTAATTAATCAAAGCAACAAATAGAAATAAAGATAAGAGATCATTTAAGTCCATAAGTAATACATAATTCTCAATTTTTTTCCTAATAAAATCTTTGGAACCTTGCAATATTTTTAAATCATTAGGCAAGACCTTTGTAGCTATATAGGCGCTATCTTTAAAGGCTATTCTTTTGTTATATTTTGGTAGCTCTATCTGCTTATATCTAGATACAGCATTTGAGTTTATAAATTTACTTTTAAGACTTCCATAGTGGTACATTAGGCATTTACTAGCATACAATTGATCAAAATTTAACAACCCATTTTGATTTAGCAATTCAATAATTTTACTGTGAATCCTTTTCAATGATTTTAGTACAGAAGGGTAAGCACCTCCCCATATAATAAGTCCGTAATTCAATAGGCTAGATACATTGGCAAAATAAATTGTTCTTAGGATTCTTATTGGAAGATGCTTAAGTTTAGACAATATTAATAAGTAATATCTTAATCTACTTATTACTTTTTGTACATGCATGTCCCACTTCATGTTATAATCCATGATAATTCCAAGGTATTTACAATAATTAACTCTAGTTAAGGCCTTATTGTTGATATGTTTGTTTATCAGTGGAGGTACACTATTTGAATAACACCCTAGAGTCATATACTGCGTTTTAGCTACATTCAAAGTTAATCCATTTAGAGTAAACCATTCATTGATTTTTTACAGAGAGTTATTCATTTCATACTCAGCTTTTGACCAAGTATCTTCAATACTCAATAGGACAGTGTCATCAGCAAATGCTATAATATTGTTACTTATATGAAACAAATTATTTATATAAATGATAAATAGTAATGGCCCTAAAACTGATCCCTGAGGAACACCCATTTCGACATCACATTGAGTACTACATTAATTGCCAATTCGAACACATTGTTTCCTCCCAGTTATGTAACTTTGTATTAATTTTAAGGACTGACCTCTTATACCATATCTAAACAATTTTTCAAATAGTAATTTATGGTTGACAGTATCAAAGGCTTTAGTTAAATCAATAAATACAGCTTACTTAGATCACAAGAACATATTCATGAAACTTAATCGACGTTTGTAAAGAATATCAGTTATATGTAATACAATAATATAAATTTAACATATTCTAAATTATATTGTTTTAAAACTCTCTAACCTTACTCTTTTAACTCAGAATGTGAGCCACTTATGTTCTGCACCAACTCAATTTATAAAAGCTAATCGGATATACTTTTTGTTATGTGTCGATAGCAATACTGAAACTATGTAGTGATGCGCGTGTTATCTTCGAGCACCACCGTATAGTATATCTGCAAATTTCCAGAAAACTTTTTTTTATTGCAGTTTCTCATATTTTTCAATGTTGTGGAATTCTCAGCTATATCTAGGAGTCAACGACCTCTGAAAGTTGATCACTTCAAGCGTAAATAAAACTTAGATGAGGGCAAACATGAGAAGCGTTTTTGCATGAGGACACGCTATTGAGAATTAAAATACCCATTATAAATCCACTAGAGATTTCTGAACAGATTCCTCTATCATCAGTTAATGCCTTAATTGCAGAGCGTGGCCTACATCCTTTTACTTAATACTATTCCCAAAGACTATTTGCATTCATACCTTCTATTGCACAGAAGAAGCATCAGCACTTCATGGGGATTTGGAACTCGTAAACATTTCCAAGCTCTCCGACGTCGCGGCGGGAGAGTACTTCATGGAGATTATTTCAGCATATTCACATAAATATTCCATAATATTCTGGTTCATTATCTCAAGCATAACACCATGTTGTGTGCGACATAAACACATCAGTTCGATACGGCTCGCTTTGGTTTTGTAGTCAAATTCACTGGAGCAAAAGCAAATCGCTCGCATAAATTCGCTGAGCGGTACTACAAAAAGACAAGATCGTCGCTATATAGAACTCGGTGAACTCATTTCATTTATCTCCAAGAAATTTCCCCTTACCCTGACCCCTTTGCGACTGAAAAAATTCTGAAAAGGACGATATTTCCGCACCAAAAGGACACCCATTGCAGGGCAACACAGGTCTGGCGATAAAGACAACTCTATTGATGAGACTTCTTTACTATATCTAGGTGGCTGTCGAGGCGAAGCATATCCACACATATTCAATCAGTTCACAGATAGTCGAACTCTATTGCATATCAACCCTTTGGAATTGTTTTGCATAAATTTATGTTGATTTTCCTAGGCAAATTTTACGAAAGGGTGCCTTTTGCCGCAAAATATCATCTACAGGGTTTTGGGCAGGACAAAAAGTTACTAAGGCAGCAAAGTCATAGCGTTAAGCTTTATATTCTACGGTTTTCGATTAAAGGCTTTCCTATCATTCGATGTACTCGCTAAAATATTCCATGGGTTTTAGATACATACATAGGTTATTTTAGTAGCCAGGTTGTGTGCTTTCAAAGACTGGAATATTGAAACCGAGTAATTGCTGATTGTTGCGCAATTGCATCAATAATACACTCGATATTACCGACAGAGCATAATCGGTGGTTGAGTGTGTTGCACAGCTTTCAAATCGGTACCGCACTCAATAATTCAGACGTCTCATCAATTTCAGAATTTCTTATCCCTAGGAACCTCCTTGTGGGGAATATATTATGCAGCCAGTAAACACTACCCCGAAGACGAGGCATTGGACTATCTAGGTAATGATGGTTGCTTCGCTTTACATCACTTCGTGCCGTCGTTAGTTCCCTGCTTCCCCAGATGAACTCGCTCATTTATTTTACATTATGCGACTTTTCTCTCTTTTTTGTATTTTTGGAAGAATCTGAATCATCAGCATTGCCGGCGACAGAATTCATAAGTGAATTTATTTTAAAATTGATTGTTTGAATGTACGGTTCGGTTCGTCTTTATTTCCCTTGAGGTTTGGTTCAGAGAAACGACACAATGTCGTTAAATGTATATTTTCGTTTCAGGTACGCCATTTTTAGGAGGGTTGCTACCCCATGCTGCGCAAAGCTTGCAATTTGCTGAATGTCACTCTATTCCATATTCTGCCGACCCCACTCAGCTGCGATCTAAACTATATTGATTGAGAAGAATTTAAAATTCTTAGAAATGTTTTCACAGCCGCGTTATAACAAATTTTTAATTCTCTCTTATTTAATTAAGGTTATTTTATATTGTAATATTTCCTGTTCTGCACTACCATATTGAAGCAGGGTTTCCAGTCAGGACTAAAAAAGCGGAACAAACGTTAACGAAACGGATTTTGATCCGTTGAAATGAGATTAGAGAACTGCTAAGCTCTCGCAAGATTAGACTAAGATTTTTTTTTTCAGAAAGTTCCGCAAAAATTGCAATGCGAAATTTATTTAGCCAACGGACGTTTGCCCTGGCTTTACATAATTATAGAGAAATAAATACAAAGAGTAAAAAGAGAAAAAGGAATTTTAATGTTAATCTTACTATCTACGTTTATGTTAGCCTATTCTTTAATTGCTTTCTATTTAAATTAAAATCCAGCTTAACAAAATGCTTATTGTAAGTCCTTTTCAAAGAGTCAATCGGTCCAAACATCACGTACGAAGTCCGATGAATCTCTACATGTAAAAAATCAAAATTTCGCAGATTTCTTGCCGGTACGTTAATATTAGGAGATAATAACAGCTCGGGACAGTTTATTTCTCCTACTTTGGAAATCTCACGACGACGTTCAAGTGTCTGTAAATTTATTAACTTTAATCTATTCTCATAGCACAGTAAGTCCAAGCGATTCTGCCAAGGCAAATCCTTTAATAAAAAACAGAGAAATCTCTTTTAAACTAACTCAATTCTTGAGATCTGAGCGGAATACAATGGGTATTCATTGAATCTGCAGAAAAAACTTTGCGTTGTATAAATTTATATTACCTTTCCATTTAAGAGTTTAAAATAAATTAATTGTTTTCAGAGAGATTCATATTGTACGTTATTTAGGAGATCAAATGTAATCTATTACACAGCTCCACAAAAAAAATTGAAAAAATTAGATCTGACGTCTGACCATACCTACTATATGTTTTTGAGGTCACTGAATCCGAATCCGAGGTCTATTTAACTCCATCACGTCAGGATTTTTCATAACCTCAAAATTTAGCATAAAAACGAGAATAATCCACAAAAAAATCGAAAAAATTAGATCTGACGTCTGACCATACCTACTATATGTTTTTGAGGTCACTGAATCCGAATCCGAGGTCTATTTAACTCCATCACGTCAGGATTTTTCATAACCTCAAAATGTTAGCATAAAAACGAGAATAATCCACAAAAAAATCGAAAAAATTTGATCTAACGTCTGACCATACTGACTATATATTTTCGAGGTCGCTGAATCTGAATTCCAGGTTTATCAACCCCTATTACTTTAAGGTTTTACATAACCTACAAATTTTAGTCCAAACACCAAAATAATCCCTTCAATTTTTAATCCCTTTATTGCTTAAAAGAAAAAAAACCGGTCACTATTTTAGCCTTTGAATTGAAGGGATTATTTTGGTGTTTGGACTAAAATTTGTAGGTTATGTAAAACCTTAAAGTAATAGGGGTTGATAAACCTGGAATTCAGATTCAGCGACCTCGAAAATATATAGTCAGTATGGTCAGACGTTAGATCAAATTTTTTCGATTTTTTTGTGGATTATTCTCGTTTTTATGCTAACATTTTGAGGTTATGAAAAATCCTGACGTGATGGAGTTAAATAGACCTCGGATTCGGATTCAGTGACCTCAAAAACATATAGTAGGTATGGTCAGACGTCAGATCTAATTTTTTCGATTTTTTTGTGGATTATTCTCGTTTTTATGCTAAATTTTGAGGTTATGAAAAATCCTGACGTGATGGAGTTAAATAGACCTCGGATTCGGATTCAGTGACCTCAAAAACATATAGTAGGTATGGTCAGACGTCAGATCTAATTTTTTCAATTTTTTTTGTGGAGCTGTGTTATCAGTCTATGTTATACCCTTGATACACGGGCACGACTGAATGAAGATCCAGCAGGGATTATCATCGGCTGTACCGTGTATCACTGTGGATTAAGTTTGAATCTTCATTCATAACTGCATTCGAAGGCTACTCGATGAAGTTCCAAAAACTTAATTCAGAGCGGATGAAAATGGAAGTCCTGGAAAAATCAGCTGATTTCCAGTATCAATTATTCAAAAACATGAATTCAATCCGCTCTTTATTTATTTATTTATTTATACTAAGCTTTGTACAGAAATTAAGATTTCCAATTATACAATAGCTGACAAAGGTATACAATTTTAAATAAAACTGACTTAATCGTTTAACATTTCAAGGACAATCTGTTTGAATCTGCTAAAATGACAGTTCAGAGGACCAACTTGGAGTCTGTCATGGTTTCTTTGAAAGCGTACCATTGGAGAATTGAAGTATATTTCTAGCGAAGCACTTGGTGGCATGAAAATATTATTATTCATGCTATTGAATGTAGGCACCCTTAGGCTCAATTCATCGAACAGTGATGTTTTGAGTAATCCGTTGTATATACGATAGAGCGCGCACTCATCGAGATAGAGTCTTCTATTAGCAAGAGATGGAAGGTTAAGAATAGAAAGTCTATCCGAGTAGGAAGAAAAGGATATATTAAATCTACTCAAAAGACTGCGAGTAAATTTCCTTTGTACAACTTCCAATCTATCCACTTTCTTAAAGTGATAAGGTGACCAGACCGGTGCGCAGTATTCGAGAATGCTGCGAACAATTGTCAGAAATAATAGCTTAGATGTGGACAAATTATGGAAATTAGCAGAAGTGCGTAAAATAAATCCTGCTAGCCTCTTGCAGATATCATCGATATGCTTGTCAAAACTTAGCCTATTATCAAAGACCACGCCCAAATCTTTAAATTGGCTAACCTCTGACAGGGTCACAGAATTCAGGGTGTAATCATGCAACATTTATAGACAGACAGTTAGCATTACCTACACCAGTCTTCAAGAGCGAAGAGGTCGGTCTGAAGAATATCACAGTCAATTTGAGAGTGAATCACTCGGAAGATTTTGAGGTCGTCAGCATATAAAAGACAGTCAGAACTAATCACCATGGTCAAGTCGCTAATAGTTAATAACAAAAAGAGTAGCGGTCCGAGAATAGAACCTTGTGGGACACCAGACGACGGAACAAACTCACATGACGAACACCCGGAGAATACAACCCCCAATTTACGATTAGATAAATAGGACGAAATCCAAGACAATAAAGGACCCTGCAAGCCATATTTATTTATTTTATTTAAAAGAATTTCATATGAAACATGATCGAAGGCTTTAGAAAAGTCAGTGTAAATCGTATCCACCTGACTACGATCAAAACGAAATATCATCGGCTCCTATGCCCGTGTGTCTTGCATTGAATGAATTAAAATCCGAGTGAATTTTCATTCATAGGATCTTCATTCAGCCGTGTCCGTGTATCTTGGGTATTAGGTACGCGTATTCAAAAGGAACAGTGAATTGTATGAAGCTGTTTAGATATATGATGCTAAAACAGTGTCAGCTCGTACGTTTTGCTATAATTTTCAAATCAATCTGATAAAGATTAAAAATTAAGTTTTCTTTACAACAATATATATCAGTATCTACTTATGGTGGTAAAGGTATCCAAAAAAATCTCCTAAAAGAAAGGAAAAATATTTAGCTATTATTGTTAAACGGTTTTCGATACATTAACTTTGTCATAATTATTTATGAATTTTTAAGTGCGCAATTTAAAACTTTTGCAAAAAAATATTTTTTAATTGTGATTCAGCTCATATTTTTGTGTCAAAGAGGCATCTCTTTCCGAACTTTTTGATCCATTCCCTTCATTTCCTCAAAATACTCCCAAAGATATATCGTATAATCGCATATACTAATTCCCTATTAAATTCGTGGTCTGTCTGGCCACAAACATGATATGCATTCCTATTGAGATAAGGGCCGAATACGGCTGACCCTCAGAAGTCAATAACGAGAAATTGCTCTCTGTCATGCGCAGACTGTTCCGATGGGGTAACATAATTCGGATGCATGAGCGTCGGGTCATATTCATCTGGCCCAGAAATCGAGATCCTATGCGAACGGAAGAAAGTTAAATGGAGGAGAGTGGAGCGCAATTTCCCTTATTCTTGTGAAAAAATATTGATTTCTGAGGCAGTCTAATGTGACCCTCAATGTAAGTTTTCTTATATGACCCATATGAAAGAATACGTTCCACCAAGTTGTTTTTTATCCTAGCTCGTACATGTGTATTTATTTATGATTAAAATTAAACAATTATTATTCGGCTTCAATGGGTCAAGTGAATAAATGCCAGGAATGTTTTTTACTTGATATTTGTAGGAAATACTGGCTATTTATGTGAATAAAAATCTAAACTCTTACTTAAAAATCCAACAAATGCTGGAAGCATTTACTAGTTTTCCTTGTACATATTGAAATGTTGAGTAAATACTTTAATTTGAGTGAATAAGCAGTAGCTTTTACTTATGACAACAATTTTTTACTAGCAATTTTTTCAAGTTGCATTGGAGCAGGCTTAAATGCGTACTTAATCTAGAAGGAGTGATGACTGAATTTACAAATTGAGCCGATTTATTTGAAAGTGGTACAATTCCACCTTTGATATGTTATAAATAGAGGCCGAAAATAACTAATTTATTTTTAAAAATTAAGACAAAAAATCATCGCTTTAAATTAAGCTATAATCAACTATTTCATTTGTAATCTTACAAAGAGAAGGCACCTAGTCGTCATCACCGATTTCGCTCAAATTTATAGCACATTTAGCGCTTGGCAACAAATGAAAGTACCCGAAGTGGGATCTAGAGATGGCCACGCGTTTACAAAATAATAGTATACAAAAATTTTCACGCGGCTTCAAATCCCATTCATTGTAGTACATCCCCCAAACGGCGGGTGGTGCAGTGGTGAACACTTGGGCTTGGGATTCAGAGGTCACGGGTTCGAATCCCAGCGTGGGGATACTTTTTTTCGGATTTTCCCAATTTTTATAAGATTCGAGTCCGCAATTAAGTGAAGTGATAAATTTGTTATATGCAAAAGGCATAAATAAGGAAAAAAAATTGGGATTGCGGACTTTTCAGCAAAGGATTGTAATTAAAGCGAATACCAAAAGACTTTGTACATTCAAATTCAAACTTTTATTATTTTTCATGATGAATTACATTTGGCGAGGTGATATTCTTTATAAACACAGGGGAAACAGTAATTATTTCTGTATTTAGCGCAGGTTATAAACGCTGCATTTTTACAATTACAACGTTGTTTCAACGTCTCTATACAAAAGCAAACTTGATTCACATTCATAAAAACTTCTCTCTCTTCGTAAAGTTTAGCAGCGAACCACGCGTAACGTAAAATGTCACCGAATATTGGAGCGGATAGTTGGTGATGAACAATCGAATGTACTTTTATACAGTCTTCTCGGGATGTGATTTCTTTTTCTTGCTCGATGAGATAAGAGCACTTTTGTATTTTTTTATGAAGTTTTCCTACGGACACGTTGAAACAACATTGTGATTGTAAAAATACGGCGTTGATAACCTGTGCTAGATGCAGAAATAATTACTATTCCCCCTGCTTCTATAATGAATACCACCCCTCCAAATGTAAATCATAATAATAAAATAATAAAAGTTTGAATTTTAATAAAGTCTTTTGGTATGTGCTTTAATCACAGTCCTTTGCTGAAAAGTGCGCAATTCCAATTTTTTCCTTATCTATGCCTTTTGCGTATAAATTAATAAAAAAAAAAAAAATAAAAAATTTATCACTTCACTTAATTGCAGACTCGAATCTTATAAAAATTGGGAAAAATTCGAAAAAAAAGCATCCCCACGCTGGGATGCGAACCCGTGACCTCTGAATCCCAAGCCCAAGTGTTCACCACTGCAGCGGCCGCCGCTTTGGGAATGTGCTACAATTAATGGGATTTAGAATCGTGTGAAAATTTTTGTATACTATTATTTTGTAAACGCGTGGCCATCTGGAGTTCCCACTTCGGGTACTTTCATTTGTTTCCAAGCTTTACATGTGCTATAAATTTGAGCGAAATCGGTGATGACAACTAGGTGCCGTCTCCTTGTTAGTTAGATTCAATAATTCTTTTTATAAAATGTTTAATTTATTTCGGCAAAATAAAAATTATAAATTAAATAATAACGATTATGAGGTAATTTTCACTTTTCGATCGCTCGATAACGAGTATCAATTAATTTTTATTTTTTCAATAAAATTTACATGTGAATATTGATTTTTCAATTGGTCGACAACGATTATGGAGTAATTTTTATTTTTCAATAGCTCGAAATGATTAACTCAGGGCAACCTCAAAACGTGTATATGATATATTATCTATTAAAATCTCAGTTTGGAAATTTTCATGATTTCGTTAATTCCTACTTTTAAGGAGTCGAAACTTTAAAGAAAAAAAATTTATATGTTTCGGAAGATAACTTCATTTTTTTTAATTCGGTTAAACCAATCGAAGAATAAAAATTCACGTGTTAACATTACTAACCAATGAAATTAAAAAAATTACTTGATAATCGTTTTTTCGTTATTTAAAATAACGACTCAATTCTGAAAGTATGAAGTAGATTTCTTGAACTCATATTTTATTGGTCTTGGGACTGACTTAGAAAACTGATAGCAATTTCGTAACATTGCTCTGTAATTTAGAAATAAGTAAACAGGCTGTTAATCAGTTAACTACGTTCACCGTATAGAGACATCAATCCAAACAGTTTATTTCGGTGCGGTTACAATTTATAACAAAAACTCAAAATTTTAGTAAGAAGTAAAAAAAAAACGTAATCATTCATCGTTTTACTTTAATATTTTCTTACAATTTATAATTGGAGCATTTTTTCTGCGCATTCATCGTGTATACATACATACGAGTACTCATCATTGCTTGATTTTAATTACGCACCCCGTGAGGAATTTTTAAAATTAAATTCCGCAGTTTGCTGATTGTAGTCTTCGCTTACATATTGTATTTACCACTAACCGGGTAGAAATTACTTATTTCTGTAGGCAGTAAATACTTATGTTCCCAGCAAATACTTACAAGTAAAAGTAAAAGGTTATTCCAAAACCCCCGGGAATAATAAATACAAGCCGTGAAGTAGACCTGCTCACTACCACATCTATAGGGTCATGTAGTCCGATGATTGCACCGAAATTACATTGCTTCTTATGGAGGTATAGCCCATTCATTCCGCTCCACAGGGCGAATCTGCTAAACTACACCTTTTACGAAAAAGTGATGTTCTACTGACTGTAACTGGGGAGGAATACCGTTCTTATGGTACCAAAATCATTATAGGGGTAAGAACAAAATATTAAAGATATTTGAGCTCAAAAGTAACTCTTACTGCCCATCCAACAAATTACCACGGAAAGTCGTGCTGTCAAGTCGACCTGCCGCTGCTGTTTTGTTCGAGGAAATGGTTAGAGTTGTTCTTAAGTGCAAAAAACTCTAATATTTTGTTCTTGCCACTATAACGTTTTCAGATTACTAGAAAGGTATTCCTCCATAGTTATAGTTAGTAGAACATCATTTTCGCGTAAAAGTTATAGTTTAGCAGTTCAGGCGTGTGGAGTGGCATACTTTGGATCATCCGCCATAAGAAGCAATGTTATTTCACGGCGATTCTCGGACTACATCACTACGTATGCATTTTCTACTTCACGGCTTGTGTTTATATGTATTCCCGGGGGTTTTGGTTATTCACATAATTTCTAGCATTTACTAGTACAAAGTGCTTTTACTTTAAGCTAATGCTTTTGTTTAAACCATTTACTTTCAGTAAATGATTGATTTTTATTATCTCGGTCCAATATCTTTCTAAGGTTCATCTCCTTAGATTTTCATCTTGATAAAAGGACTTTGAAAAGTAGTTTGCTTAAATCCTAGAAAATTTATATTAAATATTTTTACTTTTTTGTTTTCCTCTTTCGTTGACAGTAATTGTAAGTCAGATTGTCTTAGCACAATAGATCTTTCAGGTCGCGTTTGCTATCGAGAGGTACCTAGAGTAACTTAACGACCCGCTATAATAATAATAATAATAATAAGTCAGATGGTGTAAACCTGTTGATTATGATAAATAAATAAATAAATAAAGGTCGTAGTGATCATTATAGTCTATTATAAATTAAAGAATGACTAGAAAGGTTCAATACATATTTTGGTTCAGTGTTATGATCAAAATATTATTTAAAAAACACTTTTATCACTCTCCTCAAACGTCGATTGTTCGTTTTCATAATTTAAATTCACTTTATGTATGGTAGCATAATGTCTATTTATATTACCCGTACAATATCCTTTCAATATTTGTCTACACTCTAAACACTTCGATGATTTAGAATTCTCATCATAAATAAAATACATAGAAATATCGAAAACTTTCCGGCAACCCATAATCGCTGCTTTTACTTTTAAACTAACTGAGCGCATGCACCAAGAACTCAAGTCAAAAGTAATTCTTCTTAAAAATAAAGTTCACGAGTTGAGCGAAAGAAATAAGGGAATTTTATATATTTTCGTTCGTGAGCGATATTTTACCAGAGTACGAGAAGAATTTTATAAATTCCGTTCCCTCAGCGAGAGCGAATGCAATCGCTTCATATCCAAAACATTTCGTTCGTGAGAACGAGTTGAAATGAAGAGAATTCAATTTTTCTCTCGAGAGTGAAAAAGAACCGAAACGCACGATACTTTTGCATTCTTTGACTTGAGTTCATGGTCCATGCGCTCAGTTAGTGGTTAAAAGTAAAAGCAGCGATTAAGGGTCGACAAAAAGTTTTCGATATTTCTAAGTACTATTATTAAGTAGGGGAGAAGTCGCATGAAAGAGCCAGTTTACTAAACGGAGCAAAAATATATACTTTTAATGAAAGAAATGATGATTTTTTTTTCTTCAATTATTATTCATTTATTAAAGTAGGTAATTTCATAGGAAAAAACCTTAAATACTATAAAAAAATCAACAAAATATTCATTTTTAAAAGATGTGTCTTTTGGCTCTTTCATAACATTTCGGTATTGAAAGAGCTACTAAAAGTTATGAAAGAGCCAGTCTGTATTATAAAGTGTAATTGTGAAAATTATGCAAAAATGATCATATAACCACCAGAAATCACGGTCCGAATGTATACACTTTCTCAAACCATGGCTTTGAATTTTTTTTTTCGCTTTGGTTTTTGCAAAATGGCCATTTTGTACAGCAATGTAATAAAAACCTTCGCGATGTTTTTACAGGAAAAGGATCAACTTTACAAAAAAAATTTATATGACAAAAAGTGCTTCAAATTAGCCAAGGAAAACATGTAAATTTTTTTCAGAATTGTTTGGACTATTTTTGGTTTTTTGGATTTGGCCAATTTTTGAAAAATCCAAAAATTTCCCAAAAAATTCTGAAAAAATTCACACGTGTTCTTTGGCTTATTATAAACACTTTTTATCATGTAAAATTTATTCGTAGAATTGATCCTTTTTGAGTAAAAATATCATCAAGCCAGCTCTTTCAAGGCCCATTCACCCGGCTGTTTCATAACTTATTCTTTAAAATATATAACCCTCAAAATAACAACAATATCAAAACTTTTGCGACTCAGTTTTTACGCAGCTGCAAACTCAAATATATGTACAAACTCAATCTACAATCCATTTGCCTATATTTGTTTACAATAAAATACCAAAAAACAAGTTAAATGAAGCAAAATACTTACTTTTTGGTACCAAAAACTTTGACTCAACGTGCCGGCGTCCGTTGCTTTCGGCGAACTGTCAAATGTTTGTGGGTGACGGGAAATCATTGTTGCCACTTAAAAATAAAATTACCAACCAAATCCGTTCCTAAACTACCAAAATAATGTAAGTGGCTCTTTCAAAACCTGGCTCCTTCATGCCACTTCTCCCCTACAACTCTTCTAACGCGATACGATCCCACTCTCGACGCAGGGATTGCTTCAGGGACGTTAAACTTTTTGTTGCTTAGCAAAAGTCCTGGCCTCCAAAATCGATCATACGCTGTATGTAGTGCATTGGGTTCAAATCCGGCGAGTAGGGGGGCCATTCTACAGATAGGATGAAACCCGGAAAGTTGCTCTAGCACTACTCTTGAGTGGATGTTGTCTTGTGGGCCGGTGCAAAATCTTCTACTCCTCGTCGCCAAAATACTGCTGGGCCCACGGAAGTACCACGGCCTCTAAAATGTTGCGTTGGTACACTTCTTTATTGAATTTTGAGCCTCTCATCAATGAAAACCAGAGGTGCCTTATCGCTAGCGCAAACGCTAAGCAAACGTACAATATCGCATTATTGATTTTTTTGGTGGTACAATACTACGTTTGTCCGAAATTTTTATCATATACTCAGTCACAGTCAAAATCGTCCACCTCCTTTGTGAAAAACAAAATGCAATAGTTTTGTGTTGCTTTTAAAGGAAAACTATTTTTTTTTAGATTTTATAAATTGACCATAGTATAGCATAAAAAATAATATGAAAAATCTGAAATTGAACGGTTCATTAAAACAATATAATAAGAACTGTCAACAAACTTAGTTTATTTATCTCACAGTCAAAATTGTCCACTTTTATATGCTCGCAAAAAGTACCGTTACTATTTGGAACTTTCATGAATTTTTACGCTATGCAGTTTACCAATCTTATTAGTCATTATTATTCAACTAAGTGAAGATGGTTCCTCAAACCAGTGTCAAAATTAGAAAATTAATAATCGAGCATTACAAACAAGGCAAATCGTAGCGAGAAATTGCTAATATTGTTAACCAGTTAACTGTGATTGACGAGTATACTCGTCATGCGTATAAATCAGTGACCATTGGCTATTTAAATTGCAATTTTTGAGAAAAACAAAACATATTCTCAAATTTAAAGATGTTTAGAATATTTTGAGGCTATGCCGGAATAAAACAAACAAGTAGAAAATATAAACAGTGTGAGATGATCTCATGCGTCCCGGTATGCACTGGTTGAAAAAGTTTACCAGTTCACATAATGAATTTATTTATGTGCGATGATAACGTTTTTTAGATGTTAACCAAAAAATATGAAACTACAAGAACTCTTGTCAGTCTGAAAATAATTTAGATTTTATAAAGGAAGTGGAAGCTGTCGGGCAGAGAAAGGGGCTAATTGCATGAATGTCAACAAAAAACCATTCCAAATACAAAGCACATGAACTGAGAGGAACAAAATTTTCTTGGAAATTGTCTCCCTCGGTTTAGTGTTCCAAGAATTCAATCAATTTGTTTACCAAAAATAAGCAAACGACACTGACTATCCCACGATTCATTCAAAAATTCATAGAATTATCACGATCTGAGGAGAGGTTTTTTTGCATGGCCTTATCTTACCAGCGCAACTTATTCTGTGATTGACGAATATACTCGTCATGGCTCGATGAGGGCGCCACAGTTAACTGGTTAAAAAAGAAAAGTAGAACAACTGTGCAATATATTATAAAACGTTACGAAGAAGACAATAGAATAGTAAATTAACAAAGAAACACAGTAATAAAAAAGTGTTTACGGAAAAAGATGAATGATTTATAATCCTTCAAGTACGAGAAAACCAAGCTTTGAGTGCTCCCAAATTAACAAATATAGTCAAAGACCTATTAAAAAAGAAGTGGGTGAAGAATGGTTTGGCGGAAAAAAAATACTGAGCTGGATATGAAAAATATTCAGCCAACAGTAAAACACAGTGAAGGATCAGAAATGGTGGGGGGTGTATGGGAGCTTCTGGAATGGGGAATCTACATTTTATAAATGGGACAATGGATAAATATATGCATTTATCAATTTTAAAGGCAAATGTCATACAAAGCGCCGAAAAATTAGGTATTGCTGATAGAATCGCGTTTTATCATGATGATGATCCAAAGCATAACTCGAATATTGCTCGGCAATGGCTTATACACAAATGCCAAAATTTATTAAATGTGTCTCCTCAGTCTCCAGATTTGAATGTGATTGAAAATCTGTGGGGAATTTTAGACAGGAAAATCCGAAACCACAAAATTTCTTCTAAAAGTGCACTGGAAATTACGTTAAAAGAAGAATGGGCAATAATCACTCCTGGCTTCACCTCGAAATTGGTCGAGTCAATGCCTAAAAGGCTTCAGGCGGTAATAAAAGCAAAGGGCGGCCCTACAAAATATTAAACTGCTCTTTATTTTTTATTAATTAATTTAAATTTATAAGTGGACGGTTTTGACTGTGAGATCAAAGAAATATTTTTGTTAAATTATTTTGTTATATTTTTCCAAATGAGCCGTTAAGTTCGAAATTTGTGATATTATACTAATTGAATTATGATCTATTTATAAAATAATAATAAAATGCTTTTCATTTAAAAGCAGTACAAAAACATTGCACTTTATTTTCCACAAGGGAGGTGGACGATTTTAACTGTGAGCCACTGTAAGTACAACGGATACTGAGAGAACCCAAAATATAACAGTTAACACTAAAGGAAATGGCAAATTAAAGAAAGAAAATTTATTTCAGTGCGTTACAGTTTATTCGTCTCAAGACAATTTGAAATTTGTCTCCGTTATTTTGGCGCACCCTGTAGTAATGAATATGGCTCTTGATCGGACTGAGATTTTGGGGTGCTTGTCGAGTGGGCCGCTATTGGCTCTGGAAACAAATCTCATTTAAACCGGGTGGTTGAGAAGTCGAAATAATAAAAAACAAGAGAAAACTGCACATGTAGTGCACGATGACAAATTTTTCGAACGCCACAAACAAGGATGAAGACGGTAGTACAAGGGGACGCTTACACCAAGCGTAATAAATTTTTTTAAAGTGTATTCTATGTCCATGGTCCTCTGTAGCTTTTAAGATTGCTTTTAGAAGTATCGTCCCCCAACCGAGCCCACTTCAGAGAACATTCACAGTTAGCAAGGGTGCATTAGCCAGGAGTGGGCGTCGGATGCTAAGTACCCCCGTAGTCGAAAGTTGTGCAGTTAACTGTTGTCCATGGAATTGTAGTCACAGCCCCTAGAAGATGGGAACTGGAAGACAGGATGTGGGCTGGCCGAAACTCCCGCCTCCGTTTCAAAGCTGTTTCATTAGTGATGTACGATTGCAATTTTTTAGCGTCCTCTTTCCGGTACTGCGTTGTTAGTTCTCTCCGTGTCTCCCGACTATGATCTGGCAAAAAAAAAAAAAACATTTTCTCTTCCAGGACGAATATGTATAATCACCAAGTGGTTCAGGGAAATTCTTGCTATAAAAGCTTTTCATCTCTTAATCCTGCGGGTCCGGGATTTATGTGCAGTTTGAATATGTATAGGGGTTTCCGCGTAGCCGACTTTCCCGAGGAGAAAATTAACAAAAACACGAATAGAAGCAACATACACTGCTTAAATGGTAAATGGTAGGTCGCTTGAAAATCTTAAATTTTACCGCAGAGCATGGATGCTTCTTGAATTCCCCAAATTTATTGGAAATCCAGGAAAGGATGCTGAAAATCGTATAATAAATTCTCAGAAAAATTACGATGAAGATTGATTTTTATCGGGAATAAAATGCCAAAATAATTTTGGTGAGGGTAAACGATATTAGCCAATCTTCTCAGCTTTCAATTCAAAAAACTTACATGCCAATATTTTAAGTTGTTATTTCCAGGCGGCCATGTAGCCAATTCACGTCTACGAGGATGGGCAAAATAACGCTCGTATCGGCTGAGCTGTGGTGCAATGAAATTAGAAAAATCACCCCAAATGACGGAGGAAATGGAAACGAGAAATGAAGAGGAGATAAAAGTAAGCGACGGAATTATGCAAATTCCCATTTGAAATTTTCCTGAGGTTTGCCTTGAGAAGGCCTTTGTCATGCCTACGAAGCCTCAGCTAGCAACCAAGGAATTCCCCTTTTGACAAAAATCTGTGATGCTGTATGTATTCAGTACCTATTGGTGATAAAGGACACATAGTAGAAAGCGTGAATCTCTGCGGAATGAGAATGAAGTTATTGCCATAGGAAGGGCATGCCGATGAAGTGAATTTGCACACCATTGGCATTAGGTCTGAAAAAAATTCATCGCACGTTTTAGGGTATTGATTGTAAGACTTCTCTACGTGCCGACTGCCACTAAGGTGCAAGATTTACTGAGAAATCTTCGCACTCAGTCGGAAAAATAAAGGAAAATAGCGAACTCTGTGGGGCCGCTAGTCACACGATGAGGGTTCATTTACCTGTGCATCCACTCAGAAAATGAAATACCAAACAGAAAACGGAGTTCTAAACAATTTAATTACGAGTACGTCGATGCGATCGCCATAGAAGGCACAAGCAGACTATACAAACTCGCGAAGATATTGTGGTTTGGGCTACATTCAATTGGTAATCTGCATAGCAGATTTTCACCTTTTTACTTTTTTAAATATATTATTATATTCCATGTTGGTTGCTGTTAAGTAACAAAAGTAATCTACTGCTTTTTTTCTCTGAGTTTACTTCTATCCACAGAATGTTTATAACTTTTTACACACTTCACCTCTTTAAAAGTTATTGTTTCTTAGCCTATTATCTCCTATCAAAAATCTGAAAAGTAATTAATATTTAAGAAATAAAAATAAGGTGTTCTCTTTCCATTTTCGCATCTTCTGTTTTCTGTAAGCATATCTTCTTATTTCGAACAAAAGAGATTTTCGACCGCTCTTAACTTTAATACTTTTACACAGAATCGCAAGACAGACACTAATTATAAATATTTGGAGAAATGATACTTTCAGTTTCTCATAGTGTGAGATAAAGTAGTAGCCATAGCTCTTTTAACAATTAATGCATGTTTTCATTCGATTCTGTAAGGTGGAGTATTACTGCTGTGCTGTGCTTAGTTAATAATACTGTTTGTTTATTTCCATGAAGGATCTGACGTCAACTCGATGTGTCCTAATAACATGAGCGATAATCGATATATCTAACTATCAGATTAAAATAAATTGGAGGGACGCTTTCGGTAGATTTTATAAATTAGACGTAAATATTAATTTTTCGTAATTTGACAAACTTTTAAAGCTAGCACTCTTGATTTTCATAGTTTTTTTAATTAAAAATATTGTTCCCAAATTTCCAAAATTGAATATTTATTTATTTTTTAATTTTAGGTGCTTGCAGTCGTAAATTAGTTAATAAGTATGTGGCAAAATATGAAATAGATCGATATATTTGGTTTTTGTCTATGATGTGCCGCGCATCTTGCGCCCGCTACGAAAGTGCGCACTATCATTGCCATGCTTAGGCCGCCATTTTGTTTTACAATTTTTCTTATCCTGAAATTTTTTTATTTTATTATATAACTAGCTGGGTTACCCGGTTTCATCCGGCGTTTGGTAAATATTTACTAATTAAACACTTCTCAAATGTTCTAATTTGTTATATCCTAGAAATTGTTTCAACCCGGAAACCCCTTTATGGATCCGCCATCTTAGATTTCCAAATCTAAATAATATTCGAAATATTACCTTAATATAATCATTGTACTAATTTTCATTAAAATTTGTTGAAATCGAGAAATTTTAGTCTCCATATTGGATCCGCCATCTTAAATTTGGAAATTTGGCTAATATTCGAAATTAGTGGCTTCAGAATAATCATTGTACCAATTTTCACTAAAATCGGTTGAAATCGAGAGATTTGGTCTCCATATTTTATCCGCCATCTTGGATTTGCAAATTTTGATAATATTCGAAATTAGTGGCCTCAGAACAATCGTTGTATCAATTTTCATTAAAAGCCGTCGAAATCGCAACATTCTGGTGGCCATGTTGGATCCGCCATCTTGGATTTGGAAATTTTGATAACATTCAAAATAAGTATTCTCAGAATAATTCATTAAAATCCGTTGAAATCGAGGAATTTTGTTCGCCATCTTGGATTTACAAATTTTGATAATATTTGGAATTAGTGGTCTCAGAATAACCATTGTACTAATTTTCATTCAAATACGTTGAAATCGAGACATTTGGTTTCCATATTGGATCTGCCATCTTGGATTTACAAATTTTGATAACATTCAAAATCAGTGACCTCAAGATAATCATTGTACTAATTTTCATTAAAATCCATTGAAAGCGAGAGATATTGGTCGCCATATTGGGTCCGCCATCTTGGATTTGTAAACTTTGGTAATATTCAAAATCAGTGACTTCAAAACAATCATTGTACCAATTTTCATTAAAATCCGTTGAAATCGAGAAATATAGGTCGCCATATTGGATCCGCCATCTTGAATTTCTAAATTGGATATAGCCTATGTTACTCAGGGTGAATGTTGCTTTCTAATGGTGAAAGAATTTTTGAAATCGGGAGTTTGTCATTATTTTTTAACAGAGATTTATAGAAAACATGTATTTTAAGCCCGAGACAGTAGAATAACCCCTTAAAGAACTTCGGCCTTTTAGGAACAGAACTTCGAAAGCTCATCTAACCGTATAATTATTCATTAATTTTAATCCGACAACATATTCATTACCTTTTACAATTGTTATTTAATGTCTGATGTGTCAAAGTACAGTAAAAATAGTTTTGGGTACTCCGAATTAAGTGTCAATATTTACTAGAGGATGAAAATAACAAAACGGACTTTTAACTTGTATGGTCTGATATGTATGATGGTTTTCATTTTATATGGTAAGTGGGAATAACCTTTAGAAAAATACATTTTACGATCAATGGGAAAAGTGCCACAGCCAGTTGAAAATAGTAAAAATAAAGTATTTTTAGTCCACTGCCGATACGGAAAAACATCCTATAATTTGATTAATTTGTGTAATAGCTGAAATACCAAAATTGGAAGCCAATATTTGCTTGCAAAACTGGAGTTGGTCTCTTAAAAAATCTAGTGTCGATGTAATTTAATTTTTGACACCTAAACGAAATTCTTTATGATTGCGGCTTCCAATTTTGTAAATTAATTTATATCAGATATTTTTAATAAAGTCAGTATGCACGTACTGAACTCTTATTATTTTCGACATTAATACCACATGAACAAAAACAAAAAATTCTTTCAAAGAATACTTTTTGATCAATGAGGGCTAAGACTATTACTGTTCATTTTTAACTACATTAACCCGAGAACTCGTCTTCAGTGCGATAAAAACCGACCTGCCTCCCGCCCCCTTGTTTCAGGAGAAAACTTTTATTTAACTTGATAAGAAGTTGAGTGATTTAATAAAAGATTATGAAATAAGAGTTCACAGTGGGAAAAACGGGTATCAGATGGCAGATTAATGTTCACCATTAAACTCGCAAAACGAACTTTCTTTCAAGCTAAGCTTGCATGAAAGGAAAGGTGGTGTGAAGGTACCTCGCTGGTCCTGATATTCCTTTTTTATTGGGAAATCTTCAGAACATTAAGAGAAGTTTCAGTTCGCATTAAGTATTCCCGCAGGTATGTATCTACATACGTTTATCACAGATATGAAAAATTTTCGATTTTTAGTTTTCAGATTTTGATTTATTTACTTATTGATTAAATGAATGTTATATATTATTCTATTCTTTGAGAACAACTAACAGTCGACCGAGGAAAAGTATTTTCGATCGGCAGTTGGATAGAACCCACAAATTTCCATACGAGCACACTTAAACTCGAGCATTATGACTGATGGAGCATGCCACCCTGGGTAGTTCTATTACAAATTCAGATGCGGCAAGGGCGCTGGGTACACCTTATTCACTTAAATCCATACAAATGACCCTTGTGGTGGAGGGAGTTATAAAAGGATAACACGACCCGATTTAGGTGGTTGGCTGGTGGTAATACCGTCAGCAGGACACACAAACTGTTAACAGCTGAGACCAAAATCTCCCGCATGGCCATATTTCATATTTATATCGATTCGAGGGATTAAATTCTCTTTTTTTATTTTCGGACTTAATTCGGGGTTTCTGGGCTTTGGTCCTGTTTTACAGAGCCAGGGGACAGGGCATCTCGTCAGGACAGTTTCCTATCCACCGAAGCAGGCTGCGGTGGCGGTGAAATGTGTCGTAAACATGAATCATGGACGAACTACCATGAACGTAGGGACTCTTGCTGTTGGTCGTGCACTGGTGCTCTTTATTATCCAATACCGACCGGCCCGACCAGAATAATATTTTGACATTTATGGAGATTGAGATAAACGCCTTTAATTGACAGAATCTTATCTTCTCATGTCGAATTCCTTTAATAAAGTTGACTCTCCGGACGTATACGGATACGAGGGATTCGCTGGACGTGATTGGTTGTCGTAGGGATTTCTGGCCGATAACACTTTGATCTTTCAATAATTGGACCCTCTCGAGGCCTTGCCTGCTTTGCATTTACTGGAAAGCCATTGCTCGGAGGCGTGCTGATTGGGCAAACATTTTTTTTTTTTTTTATTGAATTCCTGGTTTAGGACGAGTGGGTGCTGTTATCGCTCGATGGTTATCGAACTAATTTTATTGTATCGACTACTTGCAGCCAAAGAATAATTTATTGCGGCCGGATACATTATGCGGGACCGAGTGGGTCGATAGTTTATCTGGTTCACTAACTCCTCCGACAGCTGGAGACTTCATTACAAAGCAGCTATGATGGTCTGCAATTAAAAACTTCTGAATTCGCCGGAACGTTTTCCTCAACCAGCGCATTACTACTTGTGGAGAGTTGGTAAAGCATCGATTAAGTTCGTCCTCTGCCAGAAAGTTTCGCTTATTTTATCACCACTAAACTTTCAAATAATAAATGGGCAGAAAAGTTTTGTGTCATCATCTAATTTGTTCATTGTTGACGATCGTGTCACGCAACAACTCTTTGAAGCTGTCATATTTAGCACGCTAGCAAATATCATAATCACTTCGAAATGGAAACGGCATTAATCTTTAATTATTGTCTCAACCGAGAGAGAGAAAATTTATTTGCGTGCAGCGCAGCAAAACAACAACGCTGAACAAAATGCGACATAGCACCTCTTAGAATTTCTTGAAGGACAAGGGAAGGATAGCGGAAAACAGAAAGTGTCAAGTGGGTGACGGGACGCCTAAGACAATAGGAAAAAAGATTCCCGGACCCAATGGTGTATGGAAGCACTGAGTGGAATGTCTCTTAATTAAAAAATCGTCAACACTTCCTCAGATTTTGCTGCGAGATGAAACAATGGCACCTAAAGAAGGAAGAAAATTGTGAATGTACGTAGTTTGTAGAAAGATAAGCATACTTTGAAAGAAACGTTACATAATTTAAAAGCGGGTCGTTTGGTTGGAGGATTAAGGTGCTTGCGGTAAGTCCTCTTTTGCCAGTTTCTCGTGCTTTTTCAGAATATTCAGCAAAACACTAATTGAATCTTAGGCGGTTCAGGCCACTGATAATTCCTTCATTGAAATACAACATTCATAAAAGGCTTTATATTCCCTGAAAATGTTGAATTTCTGTACTATAAGATGCAATAACATAAGTAAGAAAATCAGGTGTGGACTACCGATGGTCCATGCCGCCAGATAAGAGTAATGTCTGTCGACCAAAAATTTCCTACGTCGGGTTGAACCTGTTAATTAGTACTCGCCAATTTGACTGGTATTAGTAGTTCTAGTGTTAATGATTTCAATATTGAAAAAAACATATATGTATATTTCTTTAATAATACATTCCTATAGTAATAAATTCTGTCACACACAAATAAAAATTCTTAGGGAAAGGAAGAGATATTTTGGCGAAAAAAAAAAAATTATTTTTAAAATTCAATGCACGGTTTGAGCACGGTTAAAAATGTTGGAGTAAAATTTAATATTTTGCTTGTATTACAGCCATCCATTCCACTTTGAATTAAAAGTAGATATTAATCGAATATTACTCAAAAATGCAATAATTTTTTTACTGAAAAGTAATTTTGAGATTTTTAAGCCACAATGAGTCACGTTGGCCATGCCGCGTCAGTAACGCATTTCATTCAAAGTCAAGATGCAATGCGAGTGGAAAGTAAAATTTGTGCGGGCAAAGTTTGGCGACAGACGCATATTCGCTCCTATTAGGAAGGTAATGGTTATATTATATCAAATAAACATATATTATTTTCGAGTAAGTAGAGCGCGCGTTTTGTTTTGTATGTTTAAAAAGATGTTTTTTAAGTTTTAGAAGCATTCGACAATGCCGAACGCTATGCCGAATTCACATTTAAGGATCAATCGGGGACCGAGATTGTTTAAGAAAATAAGAGATATTGTTGCTCAATATGAGATATCAAAGAGGAAACATATCGAAGATGTTTGTAAAGAAACGATTGGTGAAATAAAAGATTTTGAAGGTAGAAATTCAAGGCTATATAATTTTAACAATCTGTCTTATTTTATTATTATTATTATTATTATTATTATTATTATTATACAGAGTTGCAAACGGTAAAATAACTTTCGAGGAATGCATTTTGGAGAAAAAATTATTAAACAAAAGTTTTAGGAATTTTCCCTGGCTATTCAATGGATTTGACCTTGACCACAGCCTTGAAGGTCATTTCAGGGTCAAGTTGATTTTTTTAAATGGGTAACCATATCTTTGACCACGGAGATGGAAAGAGCGGAACATTTTACGTCCGACTATGACCTTCACCATGACCTCGAAGGTTATATAAAGGTCAAGATGGCTCTTTAAAGAGGTTTCCACTTACAAAATGACGAAATTTTTCGTAAAAAATAACAGTTTTTACTTTAAATGACCACCAAAAATTTATAAATGAAAAAAATAATAATCAGAGAACGTAGGGGGGAGGATTGAATGATACTCTGACTAAATTTTAAAGGTTTTTAATTTCGGATAATTTCCAGCTGAGATACAGTGTACACCGCAAATCGTCTATTTCCAAAGACGTTCTTGGAAAAGCTCCGTTACCGGCTTGTTTGTCGATATTTTCGCATAAAAAAATTACTGAGTATTATCGACATCATACTTAATAATGTACAAAAGGTTTCAATAACTTTGCTCAATCCATATTTCTAAAAAAAAATCGGAAAGAAAAGTGTTTTTTTCACGCTGAAACCCTAACCCCCCCCTTAAGTTGAAGTGCTTCATATACTATCAATGCATGAAAGCGAAATCTTAACTCTTTTATCGTATTAATATTCATTTGATGTCACGTTACCTACTCCAGGTTTTAGGTTTTTATGATATGGTATTTAATCAAAATATTATTATACATTTTAATCACCACATGGATTCTTGCGCGAAGGTAATGTTCAAGGAGTAATTAGTAGAATTAGTAGGTATATATTAATTTTTTCCAAATTACGTCGAAATATATCTTAACAGATTAAACTGAAAACACCTATAAAAATATGTGTTATAGTTTGCATAAAACGATTTATAAAAACTCAAAAAACTTAACTGATAAAGTTATTTCAAAATGAGTACTTTTAAAAAAATTACATTAAAATGTTTGTCAGCATAATCATTCAAAATGAGAGATGAGCAGAAGTAAAAGTAGTAAAAAAATTGGTTTTCTTTTATTTATTTATTTAAGCTGTTTCATCAATAAGCTGATTACATGCTAGGTTTAGATGAACCATTAACGATGCCCACTTTTAATCTGGTTTTTAGATAAATGGAAGTCAATAATAGGGTAATTTAAATTGAACGAACGCGACATTGAAGTCAAGGGCTCGTTAAAACCATAATTAGTTCGATGGTATTCGATTGTAAACCCTGTAGTGAGAATCTCTTTGATTAAATTAATAGCAAGAATCTTCAGTAAAATTTGAAAAAGCAGAACCACAAAGAATTGCATTTTTGACATCTGAAATACTGCCGTAAGGAGAACGTTTTTACGAATTTCAAAAACTGGTAATATCTCGAAAACCATATCATTTTTTCTAAGGTCATGTTTAGTTATTCTGAGCAATCATGTGCTAGCGCGTCAGCACCTGCAAGGTAGTCTTCGGTTTCTGGAACACCCTGTATATGAAGTCCAAGGTAGGATTAAAAAAACATTTAAATTTATCGTCATTGACAAAAATAAATTCACAAATATCAGTCATTTTTTCCAAATCACAAAGATGCTTTAAGAAAATAACATTTGAGGTGCTTAGTAACACAGGGAAAGTAGGTACCAAATGAAATAAATTGGAACTTGTTTTTTTTTTGTGACGTAATCATTTAATCAACTACAAACACATTTCTGTAGAGTTTCTTAAACTTCTCTTATTTCCGTATTAGTGAAGAATCATTTATTCGGAAACAAATGATTAATTTTTAAGACAATTAAAAAACTAAATTTTAAAGGTTTCACTATGACTATTGAGCTTTCTTTTTGTTGGTCTGTTCGTTCATTTGTTCGCTCGTTGGTCGTACTTGCGTTTTCTTAGATATAGAGAATTAATTAATTTCTAAAGGAAAACTAATTCAAACTAAAGGCAAAGGAGCTTCAGGATCAGTCAAACTGCCATTTGCAAATCAAGAAATTCGGAGTAAAACAAGTAAAACTTCAACCAAAGATAAAGATTGAAAAAAGAAACTGAAAGAGAGTTCTATTGGAATTAATAAATCTGTTGCCGTCTTGTTTGTTTCGATTAAAAAAATTAATTAGTAAAGTTCCTAAATTATCAAGTAAAAAAAAAAATAGAAAAAGCAAAAAAAAAAATAAAAACCATGATATACAAAAAAAATGTTTCCAAAAGGTGAAAAAAATAATAAAGTATTTGGTACAGTACTGAAAACCGCTGAATTTACTTTTTTTGAAACTTTGGTAAGTAATTAATTATAATTATGGTAAAAAATTATTACTATGATAAAAAATCCTTATTCTACGAATTAGATGACTGGACTCATCCAGAATGGTTAATGTAAACGTCCCCCATTACTCATTACGAAAGTAATGGTTAATGTAAACGTTTTCCATTACTCGTTACAAAAGTAATGGTTAATGCAAATAATTTTCAAAATGGGTTCAATAATTTTCCAAATTAATGGGTAAACGGTAATGCATTGAAAAAATGCATTATTTATATGTAGTCCCGCGGTATTCTTACTGTTTTCACTTAAAGTAAATAAATTTTGTATTTTCTCAACAAACCCACTGTTTCCACCCATTGTATCAAATATCCCACTTAAAGTAATATTATCTCACTGTTTAATCGTTTTATGAAAACGGACACCTAAAACATCAAATTAATCTTAAAATGTTAGACCTGTCTTGTTTCTGTTTCCTAAAATACCAAATTTGAAACTTTAAACACGTTTTACTCAAAACAGTGTTCTGGTTTATTTATATACCGTCTTTTCTGAAACCGCCTCAACTGACTTTGACGCTTCGAAAGAGAATTTATGACATATAGTTTTAATTTGAGTGACATTGAAAATCTATTATATTACAATTTAAAAATATAATAAAGGCGTTATGCTTAATTAGTTATTACTTCACATTTTTTGATTTATCTAGTTGATTATTTTTCTTATTGTAGAAAAATAAGCTAGTGTTCCAATAGTAAGCCGTTTGATAAAAGGTGGATGATAGTATGGATAAATAAAAGCAAAAACAATTTTGGCAAGGCGTTACAACTGTGAAAATAACAAAAGATTCAGCTAAAAAAGGCGCAATGTTTGCCACATAAGATTGAACGTTGTGACGCAAAAATTCGAAATTCAAAAAGAAAGACAAAATTCGCCGACCATTAACGTTTTAATTCATTGCGTCTGCGGTATTCACAACGTTCTTTTTAACTGCTTTGGTTGGAAGGCACGCTCATAAGTTAAATTAGATCTTATTAAGAGATTCACATACTTAGCCAGTAAAATGTCCGCCGGGAGAATAAAACATTTTCCTTTTACTCTTTTTAATTTTCGTTTTTTTTCGAAAAAGAAGGAAAGAGTTGGTGGGAAGAATTCATAAAATAATTTTTGTGCTTCCCTCTGCAGTTTTAGCATTACGAAACTACGGTAGGGCGCGCCATAATGCTTTTTGTTTGAATTTTGTCATTTTTCTTCTCATTCTCATTAAGACAGCGGACTGGAGTTGCACACTAGAAATTAATTATCTCTGCATAAAGGGATGTGCACTGTATTTACGAGACAGACACCAGACCGAAAACGGAGTCAGCGGGGTGGAAAAGGGAACAAAAGAAGTGAGGGAAACTTGCAGGCGTGGTCCAGCCTTAATTAAATTTAGAGTCACGCTTGGCCCTAAATAGTAATAGAGTTTGCAGATTATGACAAAACGACTACAAAGCTAAGCTGACACGAGGAACAAGCGCTCTTTAATTAATAGTGTTCAAGCGCGATTTATTTTTTCTACCTGGCGAAATAAATCAATCTCAAAAATTGCTGCGGAGACTTCTTGTCAAAGAAAGCTATAGACCAGAATCAGCTTAATATCGTTGGATGTGTGGACCTTCTGCGTGCCCCTTAGACTGCGTAAGAAAAACTGCTCCGTACTAAAAAATTTCTCCATAAAAAGTTTACAATACAATAAAGGAAGGAGTTTTATGGTACCTTTGTCTGCTAATTCCTTTTGTACAGAACAACTCGGCACATTGTGAACACACAAGTCCCAAAAATTACACACACAAACTGACTGGTGCAAAGGATTTGCTATGGCCATTCTACCTTTCACATTTCCTGGGATGCTTGTCATAAATTTCACAAAGTACGCCCTACAATTTTTATGGGTTTGTGGCTTGAAATAAAAAAGATGGAATGGGCGAATTTTAGTATAACATGAGAAATGTGCGTGGATTTGACTTTTCGCCCCAAAATTAGTTGAACATTGTTGATAAAAGGAGTTTATGCATGTTCGAAATTGTGCCCATAAGTTTTGAGTGGCCAAGGCCGCTGGTATTTCGCCCAAGTTGTGTCAAAATAAAAACAAAGTTAAAAACTAAATCCCGACTGCGACTCTAAATGCCGTTTAAAAAAGTTGTAAATAACACTTCATTGTCTTTATATGAAAATTCAGGCTAAATTCATTAATGAAATAAATATCACATCGTTAGTTAGTCTTATTTGTTTGAGATTCGACGTGTGACAACGGCTAAGCAATAGCCGAGATTTATTTCATTAATGAATACATATACATATATTATTAGGTAATGATGTCAGCTGTAAGCGACGCTTGGCGCAGAAAATTGAACGCTTTCCAATCGAACTTGTCAAATTCTCCTAATCATTAGGTGTGTTTTTTTTTTAATCTCTTCCTAAGCCGGAAAATTATGCATAAAATTGGAATTTAAAGGCTTATAGCTATAATTTTACATTTCCCAACAAATCTTGATAGAACTGTTTTGACGGTTTATAATAATATAATAATAATATAATATAATAATTTTAATGTTGTTTTTTTTCTTTTTTTTTAATCTATACTTTCTGGAATTTTCTATCCGCAATTTGACTGATAAGATTGAAAAAAATTGTACTGGGTTTAACTGAAAACAAAATTGTTCATTTAGCCCAGGTTTTAAAACTGTGCAATACTGTCTACTTTTTTTCTATTGTGGAGAAGAAATTGCCACTTTATTGTAAAAGCAGTTAATTTTGAAATTTTCCTACTAATTAATGTTTCGACTAAAAGATTTTCACAGGAACCTTGGGAATTTAAAGTTAATTTACTAATAACAATATAAAAATCTCTGAGTATAATTAACAATAATAGGTTCATCATCTAAAAATCCAAATGTGTTAATAGAACCAGATATTTATTTAAAAACGTAACATTTTAATAATATCTACGTATATATTTTAATAATATAAAGAGAACATTTTGGAATGTTAACTGTTTTACTCTAAAAATGCGGGTTGCTCCACTGAGTGTACACCTTAGAAAGCTCACTAAGGTGTTGCCAGATTAAAAAACCCTAAATCACTATAGGTCTGTCTGTTAACTCTAAAGTTTTTACTCATGGGTAAAACTTTTTACTTTAAAGTGTCTGTTAACCTTACGGAGGGGAAAAATTGAGCTCTTGGCAGAACTTCTCCTCTTACCCAATTTTACCAGATTTTACTCAAGCTGCGTGACCGAAATTTGGGTAAAATCACCGATTGGTTGTCACTGTGTAATCCGTCATTTGCCTGTTTAAATTTTGCGTTTCGATTCATTGACAAAATAAATAAATAAAAAACATATTACAAAATCTTCGAAAATATTAAACAAATCCATAAGTTGCTCCTCTGATATCTTGATCATGTTTGACAACTTAAACAAGTAAGATTTTGAAGGTATACCCAATTTTTACTTGAATTCGTCTAATAAATTTTGATGTTTATTCCCACTACCAAATGCAACTTTTTACCAGATTTTTATTCAAGAAAATTTTACCCAAAAGTTACCAGACAGACCTTATATCTTTAAGAGTTTCAGAATGTCAAATTTGAAAAATAAGTAAAAGTGTTGGTATTTTATAGAACTGATATTTAAAATCACAGAATAGTGGAAATTTTATGGACTTTGGTACTTTGAAACTAATAATTATACTAAAACGTGTTAAGGTTCGTTTATCTGACAACACATTAGTTAGCTTTATAAGATGTATATTAGCAAAGTTAATAAGTGTTAAGTAAAAAAAAATATTCAGTGCAAAATTGTATTGATTTCGCGAAATCTTAATTTCATCTGGTTGAGCATTGAACAAAAGATTAGTACGTTTTGCTTTTTTTGTACTTTAAATAAAAAGCACGTGGCCTGCAGTTCGTCGATGGAAAATTTGCACTTATTATTTCAAATACTGACATAAAATAGTTTTTATTTGCCAATTAAAGCATTATCGTGTTGTGTTTGCCACAACTGTATAAATAAATTTATGGTATAATGGATTTATTGGATATCGTGGACAAACGTAGATAAAACCTTTTGAATTGTAATTTATTCTAATACAGCTATGTTATTCTATTACTACAACTAGCCTACCTAAAATATCACACTCGAAACTCGTAACAACAGGTTCAAAGGCCGAGCGAAAACCAACGATTCACAGGCTTCACAGGATAATGTTCAAAACTCGGCTTTTCTAAATTAAACTTCTCACGATAATGTCGGAAAGTGCTGACAACATGTCTACAACACAATTTTGATAAATTAACTAAATTAAATTGAGTTGAATACTCGAATTTTAGAAGTTTAGTCAAGTCTAATGCAGACATAAATTGGTTTCATAAAGACTTTATTGTTTGAGTTCTTTTTTTCCTTTTCCTAATAACACTGGAATCACTGGATTCCTTCTGTCGCATCGAGGGTTCCAGATTTGCTAGTTTTGGAAAAGCAATGACATCATCTCTTGAAAAAAGTTGCAATATTTTCGAACGAGAAATTCGGAGATAAGGTGAAGGGACATACTTTTTCCTGAGCATTTTTAATGATTCAATATTAAATGGAAAGGAGAAAAAAACAAAGTTAGCACTTCGGGATATCCCACTCGGCTGAGCAAAAAATTCGATCACATTTGGTCCCTCTTAATAATCAGAAGAAATATTTTTTTAACTTTTGTTCCTCGAACAACTTAGGGGCGGATACGCAAGACTATGCTAAAGTCTTTGTAAATAGCTTTACAAACGGCCGAAATAATCAAAGGTGATACAAAGACCGACGGACGGAAAAAAAACTCAAACTAATATTTTATAGTTTTTAATTTGTTTTTTTTAGAGACTGTTTGTTTTAACTTTCCAGGTTTCTAAGAGAACGATAATCGCAGCTATTTATAAGCTATTATATAAAAATCGCACTTGATGTTTAGTCGTTAGTTTTAATCTAAATGAAGATTCTTGTAAAGTTTTATACAATAGAAAGCGAAAATAGTGCGGCTTTCAATTTTATGCATTTAACAAAATAATATCATATTGAAATTCTTACATCTCGATTCACACTGCCTCATGACTCTTCCCTAAAGCGTGACTCAACAAATATTATCCTAAATTTCGAATTATAATTATTGATCACGAAAATCTCTACTTTTTTCCATTGACATTTTGAGTTTTATATACACTTTCTATATATTTTTAAGACGAAACTTCGATATACTCTCTAATCTCCCTATCTAAGGGTGGCAGCAATTTTCAAAGGTGCAACTGATGTCGAGTGTGTTGTTGGCTTCGACTAATCATCTAATTCATCCAAAAGATATCTAAACTTATCTTTAGTTGTGCGACATTAATTTATGAATCTTAAAATTTTGAAAATTACTACAAACTTGAACTTCAAATTTCAGAATTAAACTTGTAATTTCAAATATATTGAACTTGTATCCAATTAGCTTTCAAAAATGTCTTATGCTCTCCTCCTCGTTGTCCTAAATAAACAAAGCAATGCTATTCATCATAATTGTTTAGCTTTTGCTCCCACACTTAATTGTCCAGCCGGTTATAGATTTGTTTTTTTTCGTACGTTGCTTTATGAAATGTATTATAATTTGAGAATTCTTGTTCCTCGCTTCTTTTATTTCAAGCGAGCAATTTCCGAGCCGCTTTCGATTTCTTCCTGCAATCTAAACTAATGTACACTACATGCATATATGAAAACATATTAAACATTTTAATGGGATTTGTTCAAAGTGTAATATTTTCAAGTGTCTGGCTAAATAACTATTTGTACAGTTAATAATAAAATTTTACACATAACGTGGTGCTCTCCAATGGAGTTGGACTCTTGAAGAGACAGGATGGCACCTTCACTGAGTCGCAAAGGGAAACACTTGAATACCTATTACAAGTACACTTTCCCGGATCAATTCTAGGAGTAAATTCACTACAGCCTGCAGACTCTGATCCTAGCGATAGAGCAAATCGCAGAGCGTGTAGCAGGTCCGGTGTCATCTTTGACAGGGACAAGGTTAAATGGGCAGTGGCCTCTTTTCAACCTTTCAAAGCCCCAGGAGGTGACGGGATCTTCCCGGCATTACTTCAGAACTGTCTGGATACGATCCTGGATCCTTTGGTTTGTCTGTTTAGAGCCAGTTATATTTGGGGATACATACCACGCTCATGGAGGAGGGTGGTGGTTGTATTTATTCCAAAACAGGGCAATAGGCCCCTTGAGCTGCCCAAGTCTTATAGACCAATCAGCTTAACATCTTTCCTGCTGAAAACAATGGAAAGATTGTTGGACCTTCACATAAGGTGCAAACTGGAGCAATCAACACCGCTCCACAGATCACAGTTTGCTTACACTAAAGGTAAATCAACAGAGGTTGCTTTACATAATTTAGTTAGTAGGGTCGAGAAATCCCTTCAGGCCAAGGAAATAGCTCTGTGTGCTTTCTTGGATATAGAGGGTGCTTTCGACAACACAGGATATGATTCTATATCCAGGGCTCTTGTGCGCAGGGGTATAGACTCAAATACAATCGCATGGGTAGATGCAATGCTAAGAGAGCGAGAAATCTCATCCATGCTGGGCAACACCTCTGTGTCAATTAGGGCAGTTAGAGGATGCCCACAAGGCGGGGTACTGTCGCCATTGCTTTGGTCTCTAGTTGTGGATGCCCTCCTAGTCAAGCTTTGTGAGCTTGGCTACCACACTGTCGGTTATGCGGATGACCTGGCAATAATCGTTACAGGAAAATTTGACTCAACTGTCACGAGTTTGATGAGGACCGCACTTCGTGTAGTCGCTGACTGGTGTGTCAGTGAGGACCTAACCATCAACCCGTCTAAGGCCGTCCTGGTACCTTTTACGAAAAGGTACCGTCTGAATTTGGATACTATATCCATCCAAGGAACGGTCGTTGAGTATTCCAATGAAGTAAAATACTTAGGTATTTGGCTGGATAAGCGGCTAAATTGGAATACTCAACTAAACTATTCATTAAATAAGGCCACGCGAGCCATGTGGGCCTGTAGAAGACTTTTTGGTAGGACATGGGGTCTCAACCCAAAGATGATCCTGTGGTTATATAATACAATTGTCAAACCAATTGTTGCATATGCCGCCCTTGTATGGTGGCCCAAAGTTCAGCAGCAGATGGCAATTGCTAAGTGCAACAAGCTACAACGGCTTGCTTGCCTCTCCATAACAGGAGCCATGAGGACTTGTCCAACACTCGCCATGGAGGCGATAGTAGGACTCGAACCTCTGCACTTTTTCATTTTGAAATCAGCCGCAATTAGTGCTCTGAGAGTGCAAATCACATCCAAAACGCAAATTGCTGACAATGGTCACATGAGCATCCTGCAGCGCATCCCTGACTTAAGGATCTGTTATATAACAGACTACATGACCAGGGAACTGAGCTTCGGGAGGAGATTCAGGATTCTCATCCCTGAACGTGCAGACTGGAATGGCGACGGCCTCAGTCTGGACCCCAGAACTCTCCGTTGGTTCACAGATGGCTCAAAAACGGAACATGGTGTTGGTGCTGGTGTCTATGGACCCAACACCAAGGTCTCGATAGCAATGGGAAAATGGCCCAGCGTTTTCCAGGCTGAAATCCATGCAATTGAAGCCTGCGCCCTTCTCAATATTAACAAGAGACTTAAAGGTGCCAATATCACTATCTTTTCCGATAGCCAAGCGGCCCTCAAGGCACTCTCGTCATGGCGCTTCTCGTCTAGACTTGTTAAAGAATGCTTTGATACCCTTCAACACTTAGCAACTTCCAACAGGGTTACCCTCTGTTGGGTACCGGGACACTCCGGCGTTGAGGGAAATGAGGTTGCTGATGAACTTGCCAGGGAAGGTTCATCTTCTCGACTCAAGGGCCCTGAGCCCTTCTGCAGCATTGGCTGGTCTTCGTCCAAAGCTGTGATAGAAGAATGGGTCAGGAATCTACAGTGCATACACTGGGATAACTTCCCTGGGATCCGGCAAGCTAAAGAGCTCGTCAGACCCTATACCTACACTGAAATCAACGTTTTGAGTAAAGCGGATCTCAGACTGTTGGTAGGTTACCTAACTGGCCACCATGGGCTAAGATACCACCTAAATAAAATAGGTCTGTCAAATGAGACGGAGTGTCGTCTGTGTCTTGAAGACGACGAAACTACATCACACATTTTGTGTGCTTGTCCGGCTTTAGCACGGTTAAGAAGAGGGATCTTCGGTCAAGAGTTCCTGGACTCGGCTGAAGCTCGTTCATCTTCTGTAAAAGACCTTCTGGCGTTCCTTAGGGTAGCAGATCGTCTTTTACTGTAAAGGGGATTCGGCACAAAAGACCGCCTGGTCGCAGTGCCCACCATGTGGGTCACCCCTAACAATAATAATAATAATAATATAAGTGGTGCTCTCATAATTATGAATCTTCGTATAAATTGATGAGCCCAGTTACCTGCGAGACCATCCCTCTCACACAGACAAATTATTTCTTGCACAACTGGCAAACTGCACTTCTGAGAGTTCTTCAGGTAGCTCCGAAGAGCTCCCTATTCATAGGGGTATTGCGATATACCTGGGCATCTTTTGGCTAGTAGTTCCTTTTACTCTTTTACCTGCATTGGCATTAATTGCGCGATGTGGTTTCTATATGAAAACTAAATTGAAACTCATTCGTTTATTCCTTAGTTCGACTCTAGTATACTGAATGTATTAAATTTATACGTTCGAAGAATAATTATGGTGTAATCACTTCTCTCCACCACTTGGAAATTTTTTATGAGTTTTTGGCTTGAATGCGAAAAAATAGAGATGTGAATCTAACACTGAGATGCAAGATTGAGCTTGACGCAGCGATACAAAATGGAGGTCATTTTTGTACGCGAAAGTACAGTTCACTGTGCTGCCCTGATCTCGTTTTTTGTTATCGTTTCGATGAAGTTATTTCGCGTTTTAGTTTTATCAGAGATATTCCATATCCTTGATTACCAAGTATATAAGTTAGAGTTTTTAAAGATCCGTGAATCATGCACAGAACCTAACCATTATACATCACCACTCGGTAAACAGCTTGTTAGCATCACTTGTTGCTTGGGTATTGATGGAGATGTATCCTTAACGTTTTATATAAGTATTCGGCTTTGGGAGAAGGCGGCTTTCTTATTTGAATATGAGTGCAGTCAGTCGAATCTGTACAATAAGGGTACTTATATTTGGTATTCCGAAGATTCTTTGCATTTTCGAAATCTTCGAAATTTGTAGGGAACTTAATTCATAAGTGGGATATGATCGCAGATTTAGTAAAAACTAAAATAACAAAACCAATCATGACGTATCTAAAGAAGAACGCTACGCTTAATGTCAGCGGCCCAGAATATATTCGGAGTATAGGACTTTGAAGCACCAGCTAGTCACGTAGCCTATCTTACGATACCCCGACTTTGATAAAAAAATTTACTAAAACTACGGGCGCGAGTCAATATGCTTATAAGAACTAATTTGTCGCAAGACGACAACCCGATCTGTTATGAGAGTAGAAAGGGTTATTTTCATGCACGGTTGTCGTTACTGGCGCTATAAATTCAACCAGTCTTCTTAGCCTTATTAATTTTAATTCACACCCTCGAGTAACCTGAGGACAAAACTTTCTTTATTCTACAGTTCACACAACAAATTATGACTTCTTTTAACCAGTATCAGCCATATCGAAAAACTATAATATGTACTTACACTTTCCCTCAATAGATTTTAATTGCAAGAGGGTTGAATTAAAAAAGCGTTTGCTTGTTACCGTAGGAAACGCCAGGTAATAGAAAAATAAACTGATTTTTTTAAGGAAAAATATTTTTCGGGGCTTCAACATTTTACCCCTCTTCGGTCGCTGATTTGCAGGAAAATGTATGAAAACGGTCCTGGTTTGGAACATTTTCAGGAAAACATCTGATGTGGTACTCGTAAAGAAAGAGGCGAGAGGCAGTGTGAATCGGACCATAGGTAGCTCAAAGAATACATGTTTGTAAAAATCAATTGCAAGAAACGAGAAGAAAGGCACTGAGAATTGACTAACAGGCCAACCAATAATTCCATGGCCACTCGGAATGTGTTGATGAGATTTGAAGGTTTTTTCACTTTTTGCGCTGTGCTCTCCTGTAAAGGTCTCTATATGCTGTGATGTCTCCCTTTCACAGCAAATTGTTTAGAAAAGAAGAGAAAAAACCTGTGTTTTTTGCGTACTGCTCTCCATTCTGTGCGCCTGTGGCAGATGTTTCCACGAACAACCCAAGCACATTTACTTGACCAGGGAAACAACTTTTTCATCGTGTAATACCATGCAAACCAAAGCATCTGCAGCTTACATCTGAAGATCGAAAACAAGTCAAATACTGTCTGCCAAGGCAGCAATATAGCGCTCGCACCATAACCGTAGACAGCCTATGTGCGCTAGATGGAAGAGGTATCACTGCGGTAGTATCGTGTGGCTGGTTATTCGTGAATCGTGACCAGGTATCAATGCTATTCATTCATTCAAGAGGTTTCGCCCCAATTTTTAATGCCGTTAACTAAAACTCTTACGATCAGTGGTATTAAGAGAAGTGGTTGGGAAGTTGAAAATGAAGAATTAACAATGTGGTGGAAATATCTCATTCATACTTGATGGTTAAGAAGCGATAGTCTTAAATAATATTATGACGGATAAATAATACAAATGTGTAGCCGCTACGTTAAAAGGCCAAACGTTAAGGCAACACTTTCGCTAGCCAATTCGGAGGTTAGTACTTCTTATTTTTCTTTATTTAAACTAATTCTTCGCAAATTTTCTATATTAAAAGGCAAGCTAACGGCGGGCGCTACTAACTTGGAGGAAGAAACGAATAATGGAGGAGAGGCCAGTAAATGAAGCCATTTGTCAATGTCAAAATGTTCCGTCTCTGAAAATATCCACATTAACCCATTAATGCACAAAACAAGAATTTTGTGCACGCAAGTTAAATTGTGATTCGAATAGTAAATTGGGGCGATGTGCTTCCAAAATTGTATATAGGGGTTTTTGGGGATTCTCTTTCAGAATCTGGCATGTGTTTTGCATAAAAACTTCAGAAAGCCTATTATTTTCTGGGCTTTTAAAAAAAATGCTCATTTTTCTTTTTTCTTTTCAAAATCGATTATCTTGACGTTGCTGCTATTGAATGATCATATAACCACCAGAAATCGTGGTCCGAATGTGTAAGCTTCTCTCAAACCATAGTTTTTTTGTTTGGTTTTTGAAAAATTACCATTTTGTACAGCAATGTAATAAGAAATTTCGTGATTTTTTTAAACGTGCATAAAAACAAAAAATTCTTGAAATTAGCCAAAGAATACGTTTGCCTTTTTTTCAGAATTTGTGTGGCTACTTTTGGGTTTTTTAGATTTGGCCAGTTTTTGAAAAATCCAAAAATGTTCCGAAAAATTCTGAAAATTATAATTCACACGTGTTCCTTGGCTAATTAGAAGCACTTTTTGTCCTATAAAATTTATTCGTAAAATTGATCCTTTTTAAGTTAAAATATCACCAAATTTCATCATAAAAAAAAAGTGGTGATATTAATGTCAAAATTTCGGTTAACACTAGATTGCCGGAGCGAGTCAATTTGACTCATTTAATATTTTATTACAATATACAGGGTGTTCAGAGGTGGGAGGTCAATACTGCAGGGGGTGAAAGGTCAGACCAAGACAAGCAAAAAATCGTATGGGTGGGGGGGGGGCATCTCGCACCGTTTGGCAGTTACAGGGTGATTCGTAAATCAGGATTTTTCCTTATATGGGAACCGCTCTTGTATTTTTATATTTTTTTCTACGCATCGCAGCGGCCCCAAACTGATTTCAAAAAATCACTATTTGGAAGCCCTTTCCAAAAAAGTTTACACCACCCCCCTATCCGCAACCCCTTGGCCCTAAATCCCCGCTGGAAGTTGAAAAAATTAACTTTTATTTCACGATTTTTCACCTTTCGCCCCACTTTTCTCCGAAATTCATGTTATTAACATACCTACTTTTTATTTTTTTTAAGTTGCCTATCTAATTATCTTTCCAAAAAGGTGCAACATGCCCAGGTAGAAAAGGGTTGCAAAAGTCCCGAAATTAAAACATCCTCACAGGTACCTAATTACTTTATTGCACCATAATGGAAAAAGTCGTTAAGTAAACAATTTTTATGACAGCAAGTTCGGAAATGTTTGTTTAGGAAACAGAGGTAATACATTTTTATTATTTCAGCAAAACAGTAATAAAATAATAAATGTAATCTCGTTAAATAGCGTTATTAGTTTATTATATCCAGTATTGACTCTTAAGTATCCTGACGCTCCGTTTCTAATACCTCCTATGAATTATGGTATAAAAATGGGTAAGTTTGAAAGGACATTGACCACAGTTGAAGAAGCAAGCGATAAAACCGGGTGTTTAATAGAAAAAATTAAGATAAATTGGCAGAATGCAGTGTTGACGAGTATGCCGATATAATTTACGGGTACGGTTTAGTAGAAGGAAATGATAGTGAGGCCTTACGACAATACCAAAGGAGATTCCCGAATCGACGTGTACCTGACAGAAGGGTATTTTGAAGGACTTTCAGAAGGTCAAAAGAAACCGGAAGTATAACCGCCCCCAGAGCAGAAACGCGATCAGGAACATCGGCCGATTCAGCGGACCCCGACCAACAAATCCTCAACATCGTCAGGAACAGCCCTGTAATAAGCATCAGGCAGGTCGCACGAAGGTCAGGATTGTCTTCAGGGAGAGTTTGGACCGTTGTGAACCGAGAGGGACTACATCCATACCACCATATCCCGGTCCAAGCACTACAGGAAGGAGATTCCGAAAGACGATTGCAATTTGCACTTGGCTGTTCGAGTCTGACATCGAAAACAGAAGGTTTCTAGACCGAATTCTGTGGACGGATGAATCGCAATTCACCCGGGATGGCATCACAAACTTCCACAACCTCCACACCTGGTCAGATGTGAACCCACACAGGACCATGTGTCGGTCCTTCCAGCAAAGATTTAGTGTCAATGTCTGGGCTGGCATCATCGGCAACCAGTTGATAGGACCCTTCATCTTGCCCCAAGTGCTGAATAGTCAGCTATATTCGGACTTTTTGGAGAATACCCTTCCGGATCTGTTGAAGGACATCACCCTGGCCACCAGAAGCGCAATTTATTTACAGCTCGACGGAGCACCTGCGCATACTGGGAACATTGTTAGGGCAAGGTTGAATGAACATTACCCAGAGCGCTGGATTGGACGAGGTGGACCGATTCCTTGGCCTGCTAGGTCACCGGATCTTACTCCACTGGACTTTTTCTTATAGGGAATGATGAAAGATGAAGTTTACTCAAGACCAATCAACACCAGAGAAGAATTAGTTACCAGGATTGGGACTGCAGCCATGAAAATACGGGAGAGACTGGCTACCATAGACCTCAAACGTGAAATAAAACGAAGGCTACTTGCATGCATCGAAACTAGCGGAGAACATTTTGAACAGCTTTTAAAGGACAAACGTTTTAATTATAATTAGTTTTTAAGCGAACAAAATGTATTTTTTAGTAAACTTAAGCATAATTTCCTAAAAATTCGAATTATCATGATATTCTGTAAAAGGATTTTTGTAAATAAATTTTCGTATCTTTTTCCTACCTGGGCATGTTGCACCTTTTTGGCAAGGTAATTAGATAGGCAACTTAAAAAAAATAAAAAGTAGGTATGTTAATAACATGAATTTCAGAGAAAAGTGGGGCGAAAGGTGAAAAATCGTGAAATAAGAGTTAATTTTTTCAACTTCCAGGAGGGATTGTGGCCAAGGGGTTGGGGATAGGGGGGTGGTGTAAACTTTTTTGGAAAGGGCTTCCATATAGTGATTTTTTGAAATCAGTTTGGGGCCGCTGCGATGCGTAGAAAAAAATATAAAAATACAAGAGCGGTTCCCATATAAGGCAAAATCCTGATTTACGTATCACCCTGTAACTGCCAAACGGTGCGAGATGCCCTCCCCCCACCCATACGATTTTTTGCTTGTCTTGGTCTGACCTTTCACCCCCTGCAGTATTGACCTCCCACCTCTGAACACCCTGTATATAAAAAAATTTCAATAATTTTTTTAAAACAAATGTTGGTTTTTAATAGAATTATTAAATGTATATAAATACTAATTCCTTTCCCACCCCACTCCTTAGTTCCAAAAATCCATATGTGTTATACCTATTTTAACGGATGTGACTCAAATTGACTCAAATAATATTTTTAAAGTTGATCGTTTTACACACCTGTAACTTATTTCTTGTGTATAGACATTTTTTGTAAACATTCTGATGCGAGAGTTGTCATGTGCGAACTTGCCAATTTACTAATATAATTAGAAATCTATTGCGAATATTAAAGTGAACTTATTTGTTGCAATTCTTTTTTGCTGAAAGTTTTTACTAAAAGTTTGATAAAAAATTCTTCGCCTTCTTCCATTTCAATATGTGGCATCGGAGACATTAGTGCATTTTTAGTAACACAGAAGAAATTTATAAAATTTAAGATAAAGGAACTCCTGGACAGTGCACCAATGCTCGTCACTCATAAACAAAATATATTCTACAAGGGTTATATTGGAACGAAATGAGTTTTGAATATTTCTTTTTTATGCTCAATATTGTTGTTAATGCATCGGCCAAAGCACAAGTTTTTATCGTTAAAATATTCCATAATAAAAAATATAGAACAAAAAAATGACCAAAAATGTTACCGTTCTCTCAAATATATTAAGGGGACCATTACTTTCAAAATCGAAGAAAAACACACTTTTTAAGTTTTTTTTTGAAAAGACTATTATATTTATTATTCTGAAACCTTTTGTACATTATTGGTAAAATTATGAAAAATATAAAAAAAATTTTTAAATGCAACTTTCGTTTATTTTAATGACTGCAGAGGGCGTCATCCAAAATGCACTTTTAAAACGGCCGCATTTCTCTAGGACTTTCTGTTTACAAATCTTTAGTGGATTATTTTCATAAGACACAAAACTAGTACCTAAACCTAAAAAACCTTTTATTTTTAATAAATATATCATTTTATACACATTTTTCTAAAAAAGTTAAAAAACGACTATAAGTTAGGGGTAAACTAACCTCCGCATAAAAAAGTGTCGGGGTAAAATAATCAGATATATATATATATATATGATCATGAAATCAAAAATACTTTCACAACTCTATCTAATACACAGAATATTGAAAAACAGTTGAATTGTGAAGTTCAAGTATCATGCAAAAGAGATAGAAGTAAGTGCGTCTGTGCTAAATGTAATAAATAATTCTACGGAAAATGTATTTTAAAAATAGAATATACATATATGTAAATATTATTTTGAATAAAGGTTCTTTAAAATAATATTTTATTTTTCTTAAAAAACTTCGATTTTGATGTTTGAGTCAAATTGACTCATTTCAGGCAAAGTATATACCCAACATCCAGCAATTTAGTATTAATTTCTTCAGCGAGAACCACAGACGTCAGAGTGTAATCTTTGACTGTGCATAACATCAATGCATAGTTATAGCTAGCTAAAATGTTCCACTCTTTCTTGTTTTAAATTCAATGAGTAGTGACAGTTTAATGGGATTTTACTAATTTGAAACTTTTCCATTATGCCTCGTGTACTATGTGCAAATAATATTTTACGACTGTTTTAACCAATGCCCATGTGTAAGTTGAAGTACACACTCACACTTGTTGGAGATTGGCTTCACTTTTGATTACTTACTCGCTGGGTCCTCCTCAGTACTCGTTTGTTCCTCCTGGTTCCTACTGGTACAAACCATTTATTTCCTGAGAAAGAAAATGTGCCCAAAAACAGGCAATTCGGCAACCTTGGATTTTCTCTGCCTTTTCGACTGAGCTTCTTCTGTATTGTTTATCTATAGTATTATACAATGCGGAGCTGTGATTCAAGACTCAGATTAATTCCGCTTAATAGCAATTAACCGAGTAAGATAAAACCAATGTTAAGTAAAGTACCATTTTTTCTGAGATTTTTGGTCTCTTTTCAAATTCGGACAATGAGCAATTAATTGACAATCTGAGTGGTGATGGAATTTAATTTACGCACAAAGCGGTGGAGTCCCGCAAATAACTCGCGTTTCGTTTAAAATTCGATTTAATTCAGCGAGCAGCCACTTATTTCGTAATAGCCGAATAAATAAGTCATCTTCAATTTAATCAGTTAATACCAGGACTCTGAGACATTATTCTTAACGCTAAACTAATCGTGTTACAATAAAGAAAAGAAATAAGATGATTAATGATAATGAAAAACTTTCATTAAGGGCGATAAAATGCTTAAACAAGCAAGCAATTTTGGTACCATGTATGGTATAACGTTATAACTCAGTGCAAAAAATGTTTGTTTTCTAACCTTATTATGATATGCAGCTATTTTATCAACGTGAGTCAGCTGATTCAATTCTTACGGCAATAGCAGTACACTAATCACCATACTTTTCAATTATGTATTTGTTTAATTTTTCTTCGTTTAAAAATATAGCTCTAGATAAATTAAATTATTACAAATCATTGTTGAAATGATGAAACATTATTCAAAATAACAAAACAATCAAAAATGTTAACGCTATTGTTTGTAACTAAATTATTTTCTTATTGATAACGAAAAATTTTATAAATTCGTATAAAGCTATAACGTTACTGAACCCCCATTTGAGTACTGAAGAAATATACACACAAAAACAAAATATTTTTCACCACGTGGTAAGGCGACACTACAAAGACAATTAATAATGACTGTATGTCGTGTCTATAATTTAGTTTCAGGTTCTCCTGTCTGCTGGGGCAAATGTTGTCTACTTTTTTTGTATAACCTCTCCAACCTATACCTCAATTTCTAGAAAAACTTTGATTTTCAAGAATTATTTTCTACATTCTAATCTTCTAGTACTATTTTCTGAATTAATCTGGATATAAAACAAAAACCTTACGGTAGGAGAAGTAGGTAGTATCTGATAGGATTAGGATAAAATTTCAAGAAGTGGACTTCCCTCCACCTCCTTGATCAATCGCTTTCATTTGCAAACTCTAGTTTGTTAATGCGTAAGTTCTTTACATTAGTAAATTGACTTAATATTGCGGACTCATAATTACGACGGATAATTAAAAAAAAATTTTAAATAAAAAGTAGGCCCATGCGATGTTTATTTTTAGAAGATTGCTTGAGTTACGATCATTCGAGAATTCGGGTCGGATCGATCAAAAATAAATCCTTCAGGGCAGATCTAATGAACACACAGACTCGACGTTTTTAATACGGATTTTATAGTGGGGAGACTAAACTTGACTCGCGTATTCAAAAATTGTTCTCACAACAGGAAAGTACAGTAAATACTGTAATATTAGAGAACTCACGTAACCATATTTTTATGAAACCCAGTACAGAAAAAGCCCTTATAACTGTGGAATTGATATGCTCAACAAAGTCAAGCTTGCTGTCAAGAATAACACCTAAGTCACGAACAGACTTAGTTCAACGAAGATTATGAGATTATGACGCAAGACAGCATAGTCAAAATTATGGAAATGTCGAACACAATAAAATAACACAATCCCACTTTTATCAATATTTAGTTCAAGGTTATTATGAACATACCAAGAGTGGAAGGTATTAAAGTCCTTTTGACTTATGTGACAATATTCCTTGTGGGAAGGAATAGCTTCATATCATCAGCATAGATTAAAACTTTGCATCTATTCATCAGATATGTAATATCATCAATTGGCAAAATGAAATGAAAAGGACCCAAATAGCTGCCCTGAGGGACACCCGAAGTGGATAGGATATTCCTCGAATTGGCACCACGAAGATCAGCCTGGTAGAACCTATATGACAAAGAAGAACACTTCCAGTTGACAAATGATGGTTTAAAGACTTTACTTCCAAGTTTTAACATTATGATAGAATGATAGAGCTTATCCAAGGCTTTGCTAATATCTGTATAGATACAATCTGTTTGCAAACCCATCTGAAAGCCTTCAACAACATATGGAACGAATACAAGAAGATTCGTAGTTGTAGAGCGACCTTGGAAAAAATGTATGTTGGTTATTTGAAATAAGACGTTTACATAAGAGATTTTCGCATAAATAATAGCTTCGAAAAGTTTAGGGAGGCAAAGGAGTTTCGCAATTCGTTGGTAATTGCACACTTTCTTTTTACTGCCTTTTTTGTGAATCGGAAGTTTTTCCAAAGAGTAAAAAAGTTTTTCACTGTATGTTTGAGAATAATGTCAGAAGTAACACAGATGGACAAATTAAAGGGTTGGAGGTTAGTACTGATGCACTGAAAATTGTTTAGATCTGGTTGGAACTTCAAAGGATTTGGATGAAAAAAAAATCTGAGCCATAAAGGCTACAAAATGCACTTTCAATCACATATTGTTGAATTTTTTTTAAAGAAAGCGTCCGCATTTTATTTATTTCCCTATTACATATCCAGACAAAAGTTTGTTGTATATTCGACAATCAGTGTATGTAAATTTAACGAAACTATAAATTTAGCAATATACCGTTAATTGTAAAATTCTATGTTAATTGCATTGTTAATTCATCATTTTATCACAATTGTAGTAATCTTTACAATAAAAATAGAAATTGTTGTGGTCATTTTGATATTGTAAAAATTAATTGTTAATATTACAGATAGCAACAGAATCAACATCAAGAAACAAGCTCAAATTTTACAATGAGTTTTCAAAGCTACAGCAACTACTTAGTTGTAATTACAATTACAAATTTATTCAGATTGAAGTGTTTTACTGTAAAATAACGAATATTAAAAAGTAAAAATTAACAAATCTACAATCATTTCGTCGTAAAACATACATATTACGAAATTAGTTTCACTATAAATTCTCAGAGGAAAGTAAAAAGGTTCACTTGTAGTTTGCAGGTACTCGTAAGAGGTTGTTGTTTGTACGCATTAGAATGTCTTTATATTGTTTTTATGGGTGTCGAGCATTGGGATATTCACTGTTTTGCTGTGTCGACTATAAGAGACTATGCTAACTCATCATAAATTAAAATTTTTTAAAGAAAAAATTAAAACATTTAAATTGTTGTTATATACTCATGGAATAAATTTTGAAAAGGAAAAAACAACATACACTAACAATAGTTTAAAACGAGTTGGTAAAAGAATTTTTGCCATTGTTTTACTTATTGACACTTTTTTAATTAATATAAAAGCTTTTTTGATTTGATTTCCATCGCTTAATGCCCTTTTAAAAGAAATGGGAATAAGCAAATATAAAAGCATCTATTTAAAACTCTTCTTTTACACGCTCCATAAGCAAGATATTTTCTCATAATTTGCCCCAGTTAAAAATTCTCAAGTTCATTTCAAATTTAAACAAAATTATTATATGCCAGTGAAATACGCCTGACCCGTAAACAAACCCTCTGAATTCACGTTTATAAAATTTTGCGGAATTGGGTCAAATTAATAAGCGTATGTGCTAATTAATAAGCGTTTTTTATGCCCAACTGCAGACTGAAACGATAATAATGCCAAGTAAATTGTTTTCCACGGTATATATTTTGGCCTTATCCCTTACATTTTAATAAGGAATTACACCAGGACATTCGGACTAACTCAGGACACATTGTAGTACTTTTTTATATTGCTTGTTTTCTTTTATACCTACATTCTGAATATTAAAACCTAATTTACGAACTGATATGCAAGCTTAATACTAGTCAATATTTGGGACAGATAGATAGCAGACAGAAAAATGATATATCGTCTTGACGTTCTTTATTGATAGAGAAAGTCAGAAAATTGCAACTGCCCCTAAGCATTTTTGTAGACATTAAAGGCACACGATACGATGGTCAAAGGACTGACGCCTCCATCACTCTAGTGTTAAATATACTACTGTGATCAAAAAGGAAAGCCAATTTGTTTATAACTTTGAAAATTTTTATTTATTCTTCCAAATCTATATCATCCCCTTCAAAGTAGTCCCCGCACGATACAATATACCTATTCCAGCGATTTTTCCAATATTCAAAACACTTCTGAAACTCGATGATTGGAATGGCCCTCATTTCCTTCTTCGTTTTCTTTTATCTCATCAGTCGATTCAAAACGGTGCCCTCGAAGCGGTCTTTTGAGCTTAGAAAATAGCCAGAAGTCATATGGAGCTAAATGGGGCGAATACGGTGGTTGTAGAACGACATGCGTCGAATTTTTGATGAAAAAGTCTGAAAGATCTAATGCAGTGTGCGATGGCGAAATTTCGTGTTTTTGGAACCAATCGAGATGTGACTCTTCTCAAGTACAAATGTTCTTTCAAAATGGGTTGGACCGATTCCAATGAAATGTTTACAGTACCAGCAAGGTTTCTAATTGTCAACCGACGACTTTTGAGCACCAAATCTTTGATTTCATTGACATGTTGTTCATTGATTAATGTTGATGGTCATCCGGGACGCTCTTTGTCTTCAACACTTTCTCTACCTTCTTTGAAACGTTTATAAACATTTTTTTCAGACAAAACCTGATCGCCAAAGGCCTTCTGCAATATTTTAAACGTTTCTGCAGCAGAAATTTCATTCCGCAAACAACAGCAAACAACACTGAATGCAACTTCTTTGCTCAATAGAATCACACATTGCAAAAATCGAAAAATTCACTTTTAGTTGCTCAGAAAACACAAAGAAACTAACCAAACAAATGAGGTACTGGCGTGAAATTTTACACAGATGTGAGTGACAGTGCTGCCAACCAAAAAACAAGAAGATTTGCTCGAACCAATGTACTCCCGAAATTTAAATTGCTTTACTTTTTTATCACAGTAGTATGTATATGTGTCTTACGATTCAAAATAACGACCACTTTCCAAAAACTGTACGAAAATTTCATAAACAAATTTGGAGTAGTGTAATGTAAAATACGGAAATGCGACGAAGGATATCACGGAGAAAACGCAAAAAATTCATATTTTATTAATTTTTATAAAAATATTTCCTGGAATTCTAATTCACTGTGATATATATAGTAACTATATGTATTATGTATGAAAAAGCCGAACTTGTGAGGATTTTTAAATCTTTTAGCTCTTTCAAAACAGTGCTCTCTTTGCCTCTTTTGAGATTCTGAAGTATAGTCCAAAAAACATTAAGATTGTTTTTTTTTTTTTTTTTTTTTTTATATATTTGCTTTAAACATCGTGTGATAAAATCCGAATCCAACTTGATTAGGTTTTGTTTGAAGCATCCATGTTATTGCATATTTATTAATTGTAAAAATTAGTAAAAAACTGACTTAACTTCTGTTATGTTCTGGACAATTCATCCTTATCTCGACTTGACAAAACCAAGGATTTGGGTGTATTATTTAATTCCCGTTTATCTTTTAATGATCACTTCGACGCCATTATTGCCAAGGGTAACTCCGCTTTGGGTTTTGTTAAGAGGTGGTCTAAGGAGTTTGACGATCCCACTATAACGAAACTCCTTTTTTGTACTTTTGTCCGCCCTATATTGGAATACGCTAGCCCGGTTTGGTCTCCTTTCCATGCGGTTCATATTAACCGCATCGAAGCCGTCCAGCGTAATTTTGTACGTTTTGCACTTCGTGGCTTACATTGGGACAATCCCTCTGCGCTTCCGCCTTATGAAAATAGGCTTAAACTCTTCCCTTTGTCCTCTCTCGAGGTTAGACGAATGAATGCCAGAATTGCTTTTGCTTTTGACTGTATACAGGGCGGTATTAATTCTGCTGAATTGCTTTCATCGTTCAATATTTCTGTACCTCCTCGCTCTTTTAGGAGCTATGACTTTTTCCATGTTTCTTGGCATAGTACTAATTATGGGATGCACACGCCAATCTCCTCAATGTCTCGTCTTTTTAATAGCAAATACGATGTGATTGATTTTAATTTAAATAAGCGCAATTTAAGAAATCAGCTTCGTTAGGTTTTTTATTTATCTCATTATTGTAGTAGTCAGTTTTTTGATGAATCCTAAATAAATAAATAAATAAATAAAAAATAAATAAATGTATGATTTGAAGCTTAAAATAACTTTACATACGTTTGGGGCAGATTATAAAAGCTCTCTTAAATTCGCTAAATTCAATAAAGTAATATCTAATGATCATTTAATGAAAAATTACACATTCAAGCTCATGTGTGACTACATTTTTTAAAATTCTTCAGGCAAACATATTTTATGTAGGAAATATATTCAACTCCAGTAGCCGCAGAAATCTAAGTATTCCTTTTACCAACCTATTTTTAGTTAGAAAGACAGACCACTAGGTGTAAGATACATATTTAAATTTTAAAGAGTGACTTGTTCAGTTTAAAAGAACATCACAAACAGGAGTGACATTCCAAAAGTAAAGTACCACTTCACATCAAAGTTTAATCCTCTTTTCGCTAGGAAAGTCGTTCTTAAAATCTCAACGCAGACCCAAGTGACCGCTGCTCATTAAGGACCCCCAAAAGCTTTCGGTCGAATGGAATCGGCCACCGGGCGGATGACTCTTAACGACTCACTAAATGCCGCATAACATTAAAAAATCATAACGAGGGCCTGCTAAGTGGCATGTAAAATGTCAGGAGAAATTAAGCCTCCATTCGAGACATTAATTTAGCAAATCACTGTTACGTTTAAGATACCCTCCCCGAGAGGGTTGTACATAAAGAATTTTAATCTGTCCCTTATCAAGACCCAGAACGGCTGTGCGATCCAGGTAGCGTTCTTGAGCATTGTGTTCATTCGGTGGAAATTTGTTTATAAATATTTAATTGAAGACATCAATATATATATCTTAAGGAAAGAAGGAAGATTTTGAGCTCTTCATGGCCTGCTGGTATATGCCTTTCGAGAGATTCAATAGAACCTCGGTGTGATACGGATGGGAAGGAACTTCGGCATTTCCAGGACCATTCAGAGCCATATTAAATGGGCCTATTTAGACTTGCCCAGCAAGTACTCTTACATACCTTTCTTCCATCCCGAAACTTAACAGTTCCCTCGATGATGGAGCTGATGTCAACCATTGTCTTTGTAATACTTTGTTAGCGAGGGTAAACGAAGTTCGGTCCGGCACAACGAGGAGATGATAATCCAAAAGTTGCGGATAAACTTTTACTTAATTTGAAAGAACTCCCACAGATTAGACAGAAAACAAACTGACACTGTTGAACCGCATTGCGAACATCATTGAACACTCGCCCAAAACTTTATTAATTACATCGTTCACACTTGGCGATTACTGAGCATGATAACGAACTTCTCACATCCTCATACGGTGCGACCATATTAAGTGGCATTCACCTTCCCAAGTAGGACTGCTATTTTTGGGCACTCCTGGAGTACCATCCATTTAGAAAACCACATAGGCCTTGCTGCTACTGGACCTATTCACCATGAATTTTCTCTAACTGTTGTAACATCACTTAGTACGCACAGATCACCGAATGTTCACGGAACAACCCAAAGCACTGCACACTAATTTCAAACTTCCCGCCTTGCTTGCACTTTTCCTAAATTCCTACCTATAACTGCTCCCACTAGCCACTAATCTGACCTGATCCTGCTCCGTGCAGCCATTAGCCGAAAGCGAGATATTCATCGTAATTATTTCTCAAATACTCAAAAAGCCGCAAATAAATTCTTCGTCTGAAGAAGGTCTGCGGACTAAGGTGGCGAAAACCCCGAACACACTCTACCACAGCACCGACCAAAGAGTAACTGCTCGCATTCTTCGGAACGGTTCGTGCTGTAGCCTCTAGCCATCGCCGACATCCACCCTATTGTGGCTGTAGTCTCAATCGCAACACCCAGTGGAGTCCTCTTTGGTTCGACTCGTTACCATTACAATAACCTCCGCCCGTGCTGTAGGTAGGCAGCCGAAGCCGGAGCCGGAGCCAGAGCAATCGCTGAGATGTTCAGCTCTGCAATCCGCGAGTCAATTTAGCATCGGTGGAACAGCGGTTCACGAGAACAACGCTGCGCTGGGAACATGGTGATGAAGTTGTCTCCTGCAGGAACTTGAGCGCGCATAAAGTTGAGGTTGATTTCGCTTCGTCCCATGATGCTATGACTCTTTCGCACCCCAGCAGGAAGCCAGCAGAGAATTGCTCAGTTACCACGCGCCAATTTCACTCAGTCTCAATAGAGAATTAATTTTCATGACTCGTGCCGTTCTCGTGCGTCGTCGTGCCGTGCAATGGATGCAAACGCCATTATCCGGGAAAAATAATACTGAACATTATATTTTCTCTTTCTAAAGACTTCTCACATTTTACTCTTTTTTAAGAGAGGAAATTCAGTACAGATTTGAGATTATTCTCATAATCATCTTAAGAGGTTTTTAATGAGAAACATGGAATAAACAGGGCAGTTCTGGAATGGAATGAAAATCTATTATTCCAGTTGCTTTGCTATATCTAAGCTACTCATGCGTGTGGATCCCTTGATGGACAATAGAGGAACAATGATGGTCCAAAAGAGAAAACTGGCAAGAACCCTTTCTTCGTCCTCTCATTTTTCAGTTTTTTCTTCGAATAAGTAAATAATCAGGACTCTAAAGCAGTTCTTATTTGGCGTTTGAGAGCAATGTGTATTTTAAAATCCTAGTTTAATTTCAATTTAACTTCTGCAGTGATACACAAAACACTATCACATGCCTATGCCCATCATCAATTAGCCAATTTAATTTAGCTCTAAAGTACAAATTGTTTTATAGCCCACTGTAATTAGCTTTAAACCTTAAAGAACATCCTTCGTCTGAATGACATGATACATTTTGTATTTTCTTCGTGTCGATGAGTAAGCATAAGGTTATATTTAAAAAAAATTACGCCCGTTCCACACTTTTCTTATAACTTTATCATTTTTTTTTTATTGAAGATGAATATATGTGAGTATTTTGAGTAATTGGAGAAGAGTATGAGTATATTTTTAATTTTATAAAATAATTTTAATAGTTTTAGAAATACAGTTAAATCCTCTTTAGAAAAACCCTATTTCGAATTTTTTATGTCATTGTAAATTAATATTAAAATCTGTTTCCTGAAAAATCACTTTTCTGAAAATATTCCACGTGATAACTTAAAAACTACTTAATCGATTTTAATGCATGAATGCTTATTTTCTTCCTTCCTCTGTCACCGGTACTATTACCTATACACATATACACTTATTCAAATCGAATTATTTTTCAATTTTGTCCACCCTAAAGAAGAATTTTTTTTTTTCAACAAGCCACCTTTTTCCCTAAATATTATTTTTTAATTATTCTAGTACCGGTCGTAGCCATGTAATTCCTGAGTAAACTATATTCTTAATAATAATATAATTTTTTTGTTTATGAAATTTTGTGAAAGCGTTCATAAATATAAACTGAGCATACAACTTAGTGTTAAATACCAGCAAATACTTATGGCTTAAAAACAAAAACATGAACGTATAAATTTTTCACCAAAAAAAATAAATCATCGATTTTTCGGATCATGTAATGAGAATATCTCCAAGCAACTGTTAGTTAATACACTTGGTTAAATTAAACAACCTTCGGCCAGGGGTCGAAAATATTAACAATTATTTTAAATTTTTCAAACCAAAAAATAATGTAGCATTATAATTCTTACGACTTTTAAAATCAAAAATAAAAATCAGAATATGATTTTTATTATAAAAATGAAAAACAAAAATCAGAATATAATTTTTTTTTTTTTAAATCGAAAATAAAAATCGGAAAATGTTTTTAATTACAAAAATAAAAAAAATCAAGAAGTGATTTTTATTTTTAAAATCAGAAAGTGATTTATATTTTTTAAAATCTGAAATAAAAATCTTAAAATTATTTTTATTTTTAAGATCAGAATTAAATATCGGGAATTGATTCTTACTCTAAAAATCAAAAAAAAAAGTCAGGAAATGGTTTTTACTCTTAAAATCAAAAATCAAAATCATGAAATATTTAGTATAGCGTGTGTTGCTTTTATGTCCCACCGATGGTGCTGTTTAAAAAATAATAATAAAAACACATGCTTATTCCAATGCAACGTTGTGTCAAAAGGACCCCGCACATTTTGTATGGAAAAGTGCGTACAGTCAAATCGACTGAAAATTTAGTATGTTGTACTTCAGGACATCCTGATCAAAAGTTCCCATGGGCGCAACTTCAAAAAATGGCCAGTTTTAGAGATACAGGGTGTTTCATTTTAATAGACGTACTCACATATCTCGAAAACTACGCATCCTAGGAAAAAATGTTTCGGACAAAAGTTATAGAGTACCACAAGGGTTAACTAGCGGTGACCTTTCCTTTGACCTTGAAGTCAAGGATCAAGGTCATTTCAAGGTCAAATCAATTTTTACATAGTGATCCCTACTTCTGACCCCGGAAATGGAAAAAGCGCAACATTTTGCATGAACATGAACAATGAGTATATGTATGTCGCTAATATGTTTAGTTTCTTTAATTATTTCGATTACCAGCGTCTCTTATATTATCAAGTAAAGTGACGCTTGGATATTTGATATGAGGCTGGTGTCGCGCATACCCTAAGAACCATAACACACTTGCGACATGTGCACAGCAACCTAATGTTCTCGAACCTGATACACAAGTACAGTAATAACCTCTTATAGGCTCATTATTCTGATCCTCATGAGGTCTATAAGTTATCCATAACTGATACCTTGTCAAATTTCGGAAGCGGGAGTACAGCCGTACCCTGAGGAAACCATTTTCATGCCGGTGCTCATCAAATTCAAAAAATTCGGATCCATCGCGTACTAGTTTATCCTGAATATAAGCAGGTGCTAAATTAATCTGATAAATACCGACAGTTAGCTCTTTCAGATATTCGATATCTAATCTTGGAAAATCAAGAACGTGGTTCTCGTTTAACCGATTCCACATTGCATTTCTCCTTGATAGATGTTCTTGTTCTACCCGAAGGCTTACTGTGTTTTCAATGCCCGCTCTTTCACGCATTTGTTGAGCAAGTTCCGGTGTAGCTCCTGCCATTCGTATAATTTCTCGGTACCTATTGATTATAGCACCTGCAATTAAATAAAACTCTCGCAGATGAATTGCATGAACAACCGAAATAGTGTTCTTAAAAAACTTGAAGATCGATTTGATATGGCCATTGCGTGCTTCTGTGATCCATCTATCCATTTTGTGATCAATCTTGAATCATTAGCTTCAATAACTTATAGACCTCATGAGGATCAGAATAATGAGCCTATAGGAGGTTATTACTGTACTTGTGTATCAGGTTCGAGAACATTAGGTTGCTGTGCACATGTCGCAAGTGTGTTATGGTTCTTAGGGTATGCGCGACACCAGCCTCATATCAAATATCCAAGCGTCACTTTACTTGATAATATAAGAGACGCTGGTAATCGAAATAATTAAAGAAACTAAACATATTAGCGACATACATATACTCATTGTTCATGTTCATGCAAAATGTTGCGCTTTTTCCATTTCCGGGGTCAGAAGTAGGGATCACTATGTAAAAATTGATTTGACCTTGAAATGACCTTGATCCTTGACTTCAAGGTCAAAGGAAAGGTCACCGCTAGTTAACCCTTGTGGTACTCTATAACTTTTGTCCGAAACATTTTTTCCTAGGATGCGTAGTTTTCGAGATATGTGAGTACGTCTATTAAAATGAAACACCCTGTATCTCTAAAACTGGCCATTTTTTGAAGTTGCGCCCATGGGAACTTTTGATCAGGATGTCCTGAAGTACAACATACTAAATTTTCAGTCGATTTGACTGTACGCACTTTTCCATACAAAATGTGCGGGGTCCTTTCCAAGCAATCGGTGAGGAACTTTCTGAGATTTAAGATTTTGATGAACATTGACATTTTTATTTATATAGATTTTAAAAACAAAAGTCATTTTCCGATTTTTATTTCAGATTTCAAAAATATCAGTCGCTACTTTATTTTTACTTTTTATTTTAAAAATAATCATTTTTCATTATAAAAATAATCATTTTTTGATTTTAAAAATAAAAATCTACTTTCAGATTTTTATTTCTGGTTCTAAAAATAAGAATCATTTTCTGGTTTTTATTTCTAATTTTAAAAATAAAAATCATTTCCTTATTTTTATTTATGATTTTAAAAATGAAAAGCATATTCTGATTTTTATTTTTGATTTTAAAAATAAAAATTGTACTCTGATTTTTATTTTTATTTTAAAAATAAAACCAATACATAATTTTTATTTTTGTCTGGAAATATAACAGTCAGGAATACATTTTTTAGATCTGGTGCTTACAGAAAATATCATAACTGTTACTGTCCCTGCCTTTGACATTATTTCAGCATTAATTATCACCTTAAAAAACAAATTTCCTTCTTTTGTAGATGCATAAGTTTTAAGTTTAAATTATAATTGATCCGAAAAAGGGGTTTGTGATTTTGCAGCAGCAAAGCAAATGTTTTCCGCTCATCTTCACCGTCATAGTACCGCATAGTACCGCATAGTACCGCGTAATGGCGCAGGCAACACAACAATGCATTTTGACTTTCGAGTCTTTGACCGAATTTGATAGTAAGAAAAAATAATGCACTCTCTAGATTTTACTTAAAAGTTAAGGGAGTGTGCGGTATGTCGGTGTTATTGTAAGATAACCGCATTTGATGGTGTGGGAAAAAAAGGAAGTTAAGCATTTTGTAGAATAGAGCTACAAAATGCTTAACTTCCTTTTTTTCCCACACCATCAAATGCGGTTATCTTACAATAACACCGACATACCGCACACTCCCTTAACTTTTAAGTAAAATCTAGAGAGTGCATTATTTTTTCTTACTATCAAATTCGGTCAAAAAGTGCTATCATATCAGAACGTGGTTTTTTAACGTTTGTTTCTATTTACCTAACAACTGCTTAAGTACTGTTTGTGAGTGATGAAAAGTTAATCATTAATTAAGACCTTAAACATTGATTAAGTAAATCAATTAAGGAGTTTTCATAATTCCAGTTGTTCAATGTCAAGCAGGTCTCGAGGTGCTCCTATAAATTTCCATGTGTTGTCCCACAAGTACGTATTAGAAAATATCTGAACTTAAATTTGCGATATTTTTATGCTCTTTAGCTGTTGAATATTATTGAAATTATTAGAGGTGTTCTCTTTTGCTATTGTATAATTGTTAAAGGTGTAAAGAAATATGTTGCCATAAAAGAAACTATGAACATTTAAAATTATACTCTTAATATCGTAATACAGTAGAAAATACAACAAAGCGTGAATACCCGAATTGAATGAACTTTATTTAAAATAGCTTTTATATCAATATTTTCAAGATGATTGAACCAGGCAATAGGATCGACGATGTTGATTGTGACAATAATATTTGCTCTGTTTACGATCCAATTTAAAATCGAATTGGGATAAATAAAACGTTTGTAAAGTTTCTAGGGTTTAAGGACACTATGCGGAAAGTACGTGCAGACCGAAGTGAGATCGTGTGTATCACAATTTGATCAGCTTGGATAAGTCTTTTTGGTATGAATGCAGGTGCAGATTTACCAGATCGCACCTATCGACTTCAGACTTTTCCCTCGACTTTTGTTGTTTAGATTGTCCCTCATAAGTCGTCACCTATGTAATCCGCCTTATATAGTATAAAAAAACGTCGATCGAAAGAAACTGTAAGTTAAATAGCTCTGCAATTTGTTAATTTTGCAATGAAATATGCTGGTTGGGTTTTGTAATATAAAGACAAGAGATAATAGACAACCAAGCTTTATCTGATAATTAGATATTGCGGATCTAGAGCGCTAGTAACGATATAGTAATAAATAAAACACTGATAGCTTCTCTTAGAGAGTACCGTCAAAGCTGCAATTTTTTATGTGTCATAAGTAGGAAGATTGCAAAGATCACTCCACCATATATACCGCAGAGCGAAGCGTAAGATCCGTGTATGTATGCTTCAGGAAACGTAGCCTAGAGACCACTTATTTAATGTCGTTACAGATCACACTTGTAGTTAACACACTCTTGCTTCATGCACACAACACTGTTAAGAACGTAGCGTCGTCAAGGCATTCCCAAATTAAGTTAGGCAGATAAAACCGAAAAAAATCATAAACCCCTCGCAGGTTTTTACCAACCACTGATATGTTATAAGCGGACTTCCTGTATGTTGTGCAAATAAATACATACCTAATTTCTAATTTTATTTGAACACAAATATATAACTTCAGTGTGATTACATCCAGGTATTTAGACAGGACAGGACAAAACATATTGGGGATTTCGAGTAAACAGTGACCGTGACTCCGGCACCAACAGGTGCAATAAGTTATCAAGGTGACTGTATCTGTTATTATTTCGGTCTAAGGGTATACTTCTTTGTTGCAAACATCTGTTACCAGAAGCAAAACAAAACGATTTAGTCTTTATCATTGCAAGATTTCAAAATTTGATCCAGTTTTGTATATCAGCACTAAACACCAAGGATCCTTCTTTGGCCTTTAAAAATGTTCGTCTAAATTTGATGTCACCAAACCAAAACTCGTACAGAAAATTTTATCTGTCTCAACTACAAATATATCCACTGCAGGTGGAAAATTAAATTTGTGTGGGCAAAGTTTGGCGACAGACGCATATTCGCTCCTATTAGGAAGGTAATGGTTATATTGTATCAAGTGACAATATATTATTGTAGAGTAAGTAGAGACCGCGTTGTTTTGTTTTGTATGTTTAAAAAAATATTTTTCCAGTTTTAGAAACATTCGACGGTACTGAACACTATGCAGAATTCACATTAGAGGATCAATCGGTGACAGAAATTGTTTTAGAAAATCTAAGAGATATTGTGGCTCAATATGGAAGATATCAAAGATGAAACATATCGAAAATATTTTTAAAGAAATGATTGGTGAAATAAAAGAAGATTTTGAAGGTAAACATTCAAGGCTATATAATTTTAACAAGTGGAGTGGAGTACGGACACGCGAAAATTCCTATATAGGTTGAAACTTTTGCAACCTACTGGTAGTGGATCTAAAAGTAAACAAACAAAAAGAGGTAATTTTAAAGCCACACTAGAAAAACCCTTGAGATTTGAACAGGGAAGGGATCATCTACAAATGACGTTTTTACTTTTTTATACCCCCTCCCCCCGTTTTGTTCATTGATTGAATGCACACCGTCCACCTTTAATATGCAATCTTATCATAATGTTAGTAGACCTCTCATCTTTTATTGAGATATAAATAAACCCCATTTTCTATTAAAAGTAGTACTTATTGTATTAAAAGTTAATATTGACGTTACCTTACTTTGGATTTCATCTACAAATGATGTCATGCATTTGACAGGAAAGGTCTAGTAATATTATGATATTTTTGTATTAAAACAATATATTAGTATTAACTTCTTAAAACCATAGTGGATTAGAATTAGAAGTAATTATTGATATTTAATGTTCTAGTATTAAAATTAATTTAATACTTAAGAGATTTTATTTTAATACCTGCCAATATTACAGTTTCATTTTAATCCTCTCAAAATATTAAAATCTAATAATTTTTTGGTGTGGATTTATATGCAGTCCAGAAAATACTGGTTTTTATTTTTTACGGCAAAAATATTAACGAATTTATTTTTTAAAAATGATGTTCATTGTTTAATCGACGAAGGCAGCGATAATGACTAAAAGATATTCTATTTTTTTGTTTGTGTAATTGTTGTACATTGTAAATGTTTAATTAATAAAGCTAGTTAATTTGTTTTTTTTTTGTGATATGTTGTACCCTTTGGATTTCGATGTAGACCAATATTAATTTAAAAAAGTGAAAACTTTTATTGGAAATTATAAATACATATTTAACGGATAAAATTTTCAAAAAATATTGTAATAAACTCTAGAATGTTTCCTTACACTCCCATTTGATTTTACTTTCTCATCTTCGAATAATTTTTTTTTAATACATGATGTTTCACATAGCGTATGCCAAAATGAGTGTGGTGAAAGATCTCACCTAGCCAAATAAAAAATTGTATGAGGTGGGGCAATTTCAACGGTTTGATAGATACGGGGTGATTTATAAACTCGGTATTTTCATGGTATGCACATCATTAGTTTATTTTTATCTATTCAACGCAGCGACGTCAAACGCACTCCAAAATAAAGTTATCATATAAGTATATCACTTGTGAAACTAAAAAAAAATGTTTAGCAATATCCTGAAATTCAGATTTTCCCTAAATTTTCTCCAAAATTCATGTAATTAATACACTGTTTTTTACTTTTATTGAATTGCCCATTTTATTATCTCTCCAAGAAGGTAAAACACCTACAGGCAGAGAAAGGGTATACAAATTTATTCATAAAAAACCTTTTGCGGAATATTATAAAAATCTGCATTTTAAAGAAATCGAACTCTAATGAACCCCAAAATGCTTTTTATTAAATTAAAAACCTATTGAAGTTAATGCTAATATATTACAAAAGCTGCTCGAAATGTCCTCCACAACTTTCGATACCAATAGCCTTCTTCTAATTCCCTGTTTAAGTGTGTTGTAGCCAGTCTCTTCTGTATTATCTTCGCTGCAGTGTCAATTCGGTTAATTAATTTTTCTCTAATGCTAACAGGCGTTCAATAGACTTCATGCTTCATTGGTTTCCACACGGAAAAGTCAAATGGAGTAAGGTCTGGAGATCTAGTGAGCCAAGGAATCGGTCCACCATATCCAATACAGCGTTCAGAACATTTTTCATTTAATATTGTCGTCACAATGCAGGTATATTTATTACATAAATTTCGAAGAAAATTTAGAGAAAACTTGAATTTTAGGAAATTGAAAATTTTTTTTTTTCAGTTGTACAAGTGCTTGTAACTACAGTGGTAGGGGGTAGATCAACATAGTTGACATTTTTGGAAAAGACATTGGTATAGTAGTTTTTTTTAGGTGAGTTTGGTGTCGCTGCGTTGAGTAGATCAAAAGATAAAAATAAACTAATTATGTACACACCATGAAAATTCTGAATTTATGAATCACCCTATAATTCCCAAAAAGGTTGAGATTTCCCCCACCCCACCATTGTCATGCAATTTTTTGGTGGGAGGTTCGGCATGCTAACACGGCTAGACCCTTTACCTTCTTTATGAGTAGTCTTATAAAGATTTCGGGGAAAAAGGCCATATTTAAAATTATGGGAATATCCTTTTTTTTTTATGTTTTTTAAATCTTTTAAATTGTTTTACAAGATCATATAACACATAAAACATTGAAATAAATATCACGTACGCATGCAATCTTAATTGAAGTTCATGGCGTGTGATGTTGTTACGTGATACGCAAAAAATCTTCTAATGCCTCAATACATTCACTTTATACGTCACTTCTTGGCTAATTAATGCTGCTCAAGTATTTTTAAGGAATAATTTTTGAAGTTATAATTTTAGCTAAGTACAATTTTTTTTAATTAACCATCAAATTATCAAAGCTTTATAAAATAATTAGCCCGGTCAAAATAGTCGAAAAAATAGTGGTAGATTTACAATTATTCGCATAGAGCTGAAAAATGGTACAGACCTTGGGGACATTATTACAAATAAAATGCTAAAAGTCCCCATCGATCCCACATCTGCAAAAAAAGTTATTCAGGGTCAAAGGTAAAAAAAAATGTTTTTTCAATTTTTCCGGTAAACGGTAAGTTTTATCATAAAAGTAGAACAGACACAAGTTGTAGATCATAAAATTATCTACAAAAATTGTTCTTATACATTTTTTTTAAGAATCACCATTCCTGAGATATTGCGATTCTAAATCACCGAACCGCCTATGCACACCTTCGGTTGTTTAATAATATTGGTTTGTGTAAATTAATAATATAATATTGGTTTGAGTAAATTATACATACAAATTATACGATCGTGAGAATATAGACATAAAAAGAAACTCAGTCCCTAATTTCATTGGCCCGCATAACCTTGAGCAACATCTGTATACGACTCCATTGTCCAAGTGGCGACGGTCGTATACCTGCTTTTTTTCTGGAAGGCATAAATGAAATACGTTTAGTGTTGAATTTATACTCGGTATCATCAGTATTTGATAATACCAATTATTCCCTGCCTAGTTGAATGTTTGAAGATATTAACAGCGATATTCCGGAGTCATTTACTTATTTTTTGGAGCAAGTAATTCTATTCTTAGAAAAAAACAATATAAATTAGAACATTTAAAATTAGTATGTACAAGTATCAGCCACAGTATTATGTCAGTTGTCAGGCCTAGTATTTAAATTATTTGAAAAAGATGATTTAATTAATTCCGCAGAAGTATTTCAAAAGATCGAGTCTTCTCCACAAGACATCATCACAAACGGAATTCACTTTCTTCTTGCTCTGTATGGAGTTCAAAAAACATTGATTGTTTAGACAAATATAGATATTTCAGTTTTGTAAAAAATACACTGAACAATAAAACAGTGCAATCTGATCTAACTCTAAAATCTGCTTCTGCTAGTCAACACTTATGTCGAGAATACTATCAAGTTCAAGTATGGCAATTAACTGGATCCAGAAGACTGGGGTTGGAAATTAGTAGATAATACTTTAGAGCCAATTTAAACTTTACTCTCGCCTGCTCCGGAATGACTTCTCAACACCATCTTTTGCAAAGGCAAAAGGGTTGTAGTGCAAAATGCAGCTGTAAAAAAGTCGAGCTATTTTGTTCACCAGTATGTGCTAATTACCAAGTCCAGTCTTACTCCAATGTTGAACCAATTTCAACAAATGAAGATTTTTATGATATCAATGAGGAGACAACTGATGTATCTTTTTCACATATACAGCTAAAAGAACAAGAAGAAGAAGAAAGCAAAGAAGATATAACTATTGAAGTAGTATTTGAAGATTATCAGTCAGAATAACATCTTCCCGAAACCAACAATAATTCGTGCGATTTAAATCATTTTCAATAGTACCATTTTTCAGTAAATACAATATTTTTTAAAAAACTTAGTCACAATAGATGGAACATACGCCGAGTACACTACCTCACAGGTGGTGCAGAAATGTGTGCATATTACGTAAAATACGACTTCTTCAACTTTTAGAATTGCAATATTTCGGGAATGGTGATTCTTAAAAAAAAAGTATAAGAACTATTTTTGTAAATAATTTCGTGATCTACAACTTTTGTCCGATTTATTTTTATGATAAAACTTACCGTTTACCATTTTTTTTAATTTTGACCTTGAATAACTTTTTTTGCAGATGTGGGATCGATGGGGACTTTTAGTATTTTATTTGTAATAATGTTCCCAAAATCTGTACCAATTTACAGCTCTATGCGAATTATTGTAAATTGAAATGTCTACTTTGACCGGACTAAATAGAATTAATATATAGAATATGACTGATTATTCTCCATTTGGTCTGATTTTAGTAGATAGTTAATAGTGCAACCAAAACCACCCAGCAGACTTTTCTTCAGTCAATGCTTACTGACACAAACATCAGCATTCCTATTGACATTTAACCTCATCTGATTAACATGTTGAGCTTTAGCTCCTTTTACATACACGTCTTAGTTTACAGCAGCGACACCACTCTAAGATTGCGCGCGTTTACTCTGAAAGTGAATTCGGTTTTAAGGGAAGCTGAATCTATATTATCCATTAATAATTGGTGAACAAATAAAATGTCTGAATCTCCCGGCCCAAGGAGCCTCAAACGATCATTGAAAGGAAGCTGAAGAAGTGGACTGTCCCAATGTAAATCCTTAAGAGTGAGTCTGAGAAGATTTCCTTGCACAGATTCGACACAGTCAATATGAAGTCGATAACAGTGCGACCAAACTTCACTAGCGTATTCAAGAATTGGTCAAAAAGAAAAGAAAAATAAAGCTGTTTGAAAATAGCCCTATGGGACAATTCACAATTCACGGTAGCATCTTTTGATAAATCCCAACATAAAGCTGGCCTTAACCACCATGTAGTTGATATGCTCAATGAATTCAATTTGCAATCCAGGATAGCTCTCAAATCATGGACAGAATGAACACGTCGTAGATAATAATTTGATAATCAAAACGCAGGGCGTTGCGGCGTCTACTGAAAGTTATGATTTCGCATTTACTAATATTCAATTCTAAATTGTCTGGTGTATACAATTCCACAATTTCCTTATAACTTTTGTAGGGCCTTATAAGAAACCTTATTTTATTGGGTTTTCTGATCTTCAAATCATTGGCTTTAAGTCCAATGCTTGGAGCTTTAAAAAGCGATTATATTGTAGCATATACCATATTAGCGGATATATACAAATAATATTACTTTACGTTCGTTTTCAATAAAAATAAACATGAGGTGATTACGAATCGGCTGAAAGACTCCAGGCAGCTCCCGTAAAACAGCAATAATGGTCAAGACCAAAAATAACAATAGACAAGAGAGCCAACAAAGCCAAGTTTTTTAAGAATTTCATCTCGAGGACAAAGTAAACACGAGTTCTGGTGGCTTATTTCCCCTCGGCGCATATATTTCACTGTGAAAGCTTCCCTGCTGTGGGTCTTAGAACTCGGAACGCATCCAAACTTAACACCGCAGCACCAGTGAGTTATACCATCAAAGAAGAAGGCGAATAGTGCGGAAGAGCCACAAAATGACAGAGATCTTGAAAAGGAAAGAGGGACGGAAATCCGGAAATAAATGGTTTTGCATGCATGAAGAATTCTGCTGCTCTCCGTGAACACACAGCGACGGCCAAATATCATCCGTGGGGGAGCGCCCAGTTGCTTGAAAGCGGCGGGCCCCCGTTCCAGGGAACAGTAGCGTTGTAAAACTTTTGTGTCACAAACACTTGAGCAGGAGATGCAGGATTTCTGCCGCACGCGATGGCTCTCTAACAAAATCCAGGAAAATCACAAAATCATCCACGAGGGAGTTTTCCCAGGGAAACCCAAATAGAATAATTCAGGTCAGGGATCTTTAGTCCACAGTCCCTCTGAGGCTTTTAGTCGAACTTACTTCAATTGTACAGTGGGACTTCCGGGCAACTCCTTGATCCCAACATAGTCCTTTTCTTATGTATGAAATAAGATTTATTGAAACAAAATAAAATTCCTCGTAATCACGGGAAAAGAGTGCTAAATTTGATTTCGTACCACCTACCCGGCACAGGGTCTGTCCCCAGCCATTTGGGTCGGTGGTGTTATGTCAGCCAACTTCAGAAGGAATGCAGTAATATCAGCAAACGCATACGCTCGCACTGCAGAAGCTTGGGTCGCTTGATTTAGCGAGAGATCGATTTATCCCAGTTCGATTAACCTTCTCGAGCAGAAGGAGCCTCGCCAAGGGCGAACGTAAGGGGTGAAGAAAACTGGTCGGTCCTTAAAAGGAAATATTTTATTGGTTTATAGCGTAAGAAGCCGAGGCAATACGTGCCCGTTTTTACTGCTGACACCATAAATTAGGTAAAGGACCCTCAATGCCCGGGATTGCAGTAGATCAGTGCTGGACGTGCTGGAAAGCTTCTAGATTAACGAGTCTCGTTAATCGCTTGGAAGTAAATTGTTAATTTCATGAAGTACTATAGTCTGTACTATATAAATGACGCAGTTTTAATTGCTCCAGCTGAATATCAGGCATATATGTAGCGAAATTAGGTTTTATGGGCTAAGCTGACTTCAAGCATTATGATAAAATATTCTCGCGGGACGAAGGGACTAGAATATATAAAATTCGAGATTTTTATCGGAGAAGAGCCAAAATAGTCTTGATGGCGGTTTAAAGCTTTTAAAAAGGGAGTGCCTTAGGAGTGTTTAAACTTTAATAATAATGAAAACTGGATGTTAAACTTAATATTACAAAATTGACGGATACCCAATTCCATTCTTGAATTAATTATCTTCGTTAAAGTTTTCTCTTAAGAGTTATGCCGAAGCTTATTATGATTCAAAATTACGACATATTGAAAAAATTTTTATCTACTAATTTAAATGTGAAAGTATATCATATTAAAAATGCAGAAAATTATCAAATTTACAATCTTGCGCGACCATTACTAAAATTGTATATTTACGAAAATTACTGATTAAAAGTTATATTTAGATTGTAATAAAGACGTTTCACTTCAACTGTGCGTAACTGTTACACGCACAATTTTATTATTATGAACACAGCAATATTTTGTATAATTATTCCTACTGACTAGAAAGATGAAAATGTTGAGATTTGTTAATTGGGTTTGAATCTGGACGCAGATTGTATCGAAAGAAAATAACTTGTCGTAAAACGTGTTGTAAAGCAAGGGTTATTTTAAAACCAAGTGTTGAATGAGCTTCAAATTTTTGGTTCACAAACTGCAACCATTCCGCTCGGATCTTTCCTAGTCAACTAGAAATGTTGTCGTTTTATTCGAAGTGATTTGATTAGTCCACTCATAAAGGAGGTCGGTCTGACCATAGCACTGCAAATGTTTTATGTACAAACCAGCAAATTTTGTAGCACTAGTTTAATTAATTATCATTAGACAGAAGATTCTCAAAGCTTTACACTGAGTACTCAGTCACCTTTGTAAACACGAGTCGTACTTTACCTACGGTTTATATACTGAACATACCTAAACAGACCTATATTAATACTTTTTATTCTTAAATGCGCCTTAATAAGATTTTTTTACACAGTCCTAGGGGTACATAAAAGCGCACGCAAGATTAATTCAGTCAGTTTGAAGAAAAATGGATGAGCGACAAGTTCGAACTCTTTACCTTTAAAAAAAGTCAGCCTCGCTCGGGACGACCACCAGCTTTCGACAATGATGATTTGCGCCATGAACTGCAACAGAAGCCGGATGCAAGCACTCGTGAATAAGCGACAAAACTCCACTGCAACCATCACGCTATAGAACATCACCTGCACAAGCTCGGATATAGGAGAATTTTATCCCGATGGACATCTCATGCCCTCACAGACGCCATTCGTGCTGCTCGGGTCGCCGTCTGCCAATCGCTACTACTTCGACCGCGCCGGAAGGAGTTTTTGGAGGATTAGGTCACAGGCGACGCGTCGTGGGTTCTCTACGAAAACAATACGCGCCGTGCCTTCTGGCTGCCACGAAAGGAAGACCCACCAACTCAACCAAAGCAATATCAAAACCACGGCGAAAAAGTCATTTTACTTCATGACAACGCTGGCCGCACACTGCATCCACCACCCGCCAACAACTGCAGGACTTAGGCTGGGAGACGGTACCTCATCCACCATATTCTCCAGACATTGCCCCTTCAGACTATCATTTATTCAGAGCCATGAAAAATGATTTGCGTGATAAACGCTTTAACACTTTTAATGAAGTTGAAACCTACGTAGCCACTTTCTTCAAGTCACGGCCCGCTGAATTCTGGGCAACAGGCATCCAGTCCTTGCCTATACGTTGGCAAGAAGTCATAGATGCTCACGGCGAGTATTTGATTGACTAAATGTATAGTAAAATAAAAATGTTAGAATTTAAAATGTAAAAACAAACCGTCTCATTTCTTTCGTGCCAACCCGATATTATGAATTTATTAGTCCTAAAAATTCCAGTTTAAATATTTTACATTTAAAGAATTCATAATGTCTAATTTAGTAGTATTTTTTGTACATTATAAATTCGAAAACTCCGAACGATTCTATCAAATTAAAAAATTGAGATGTTATTTAAATCTACAGAAACTACTTCTACTATTTAACCTAAATATTCCACATTTAAAGAATTGTGAACTCAGAATTTAGTACTTTTGAATTCTTCACAAACTTGGGAACCTCTAGTGCAGGGGTCGGCAACCTGCGGCTCAGTAGAATCATACTTGTGGCAAAGAATATCTATTTCAACAAGAAGGGACACTTTAATACCCTCTCAAAATTCCAACTCATATGCAAGCTCTCGCAAACACAACCAGCAAAATTTCCAATTAGATAAAGCAGCTCAGGGCTACTACCTCTGTAAATACCTATAGGAAATGTAAAGAGAGAAATAGTCACCAAAAAGTTCTCACAGATAGCTTTTACAGCGTAAGCTATAAACTGAAGCTTTTTTTATGAACGCTTTTTTAAAGGCGCCCTGGAGCCGGGCACCAGTACTAGGTCGCTCAAGTTTACCTCCCCTCGCAATGTTAAGTTATAGGGAAATGCTGAATCGGAGAAGGGAGAAGAGGCAGGCAGCATACACCGAGCATGAATACGGACGAGATTGTTTACATTTTTGCATTGTGCGTTTTTAAAGGCGCCCTGGAGCGGAATTTCTTTTGTGTGCTGCTCGCTTACGAAAAATACCGGGTGGTCTTGATTTGTTTGGAAATGTAAACAAACTTTAAAGTTTTTGAGTAAAAAAGTGCTTTCTTAGGAGCAATTAATTAAATTAAATTAAATGTGCTTTAGATAAATGATGGGTAAGCATAATATAACGTGTTTGGTGTGTGGCTATGGAAAAGGCAGCGTGTAATCTGTTCGTAGAAAGGTTTTGTGATAAAAGATTTTTGTGAGGTGCACCTTGCAGGAGTGTTCCACTTTTCGCCCCAAATTTTTGTCTTTCTCTCACTTATGCTTTCTTTATTACTAACTATTTCTAGCATAAATTCCCATTTCATTCCTGTAACGGTACCAAGGTCGAAAAAAGATAAGGAAAAACGTCACTAGTGTCCCCTCTTGTTAATAGATACTCTTTGCTTGTGGCTCTTGAGTAGTATAACAGTACCTACTGAAAAATTAGCTGTAATAGAGCCATCGTCAAATGTTAATAATTCCACGCACACAACAAAATGCGCGGCCGATCGCATGCAGGTAAACGCTTTACCTATAACCTTGCTCCCCACTCCCACCGACGCGACACTCATGTCTTGAACATATCAAGATATTCCTACTTCAAAAAGGATATAAGGAATATCCTCAGTAACGATGAGTGGTTGCGAAATTTTTATTTTTCCGTTGATATGACATCACATTTAAACAACTTGAATAAAAATCTACAAGGGAGAGGTAATATTGCACACACTCTTTTTGAAGTGGTATTATGATTAGAATTATTTTTTGCGTTTTTTTTTTAATTTTCTCATATAAATGTACAACATCTCAAGTTGTAAGTCCCCGACCCTACAATCCGGCTTCGAGCTATTCCTGTGCCTTATAAATTCAGTTCTTAGACTTTAAACGCGTTTTTCTCCCACTTAGCCTGTTCAAAGTTGGTGGACACTGTAACTCAAAATCTACTTCACCGATCCTCTTCAAATTTGACACACTCTTTAAGTCCATAAAATATGAGGTACTGACGTCGAGATAATTTTATTTTGTGTATTATAATTAGTTTTACAATGAAAAATAGGCTGATTTTTACCGGATTTTTTCTTTAAATTCTTTAAATTCGTTTTTCTTACTTCAAAATTATGCCAAAAATTGAAAAACCATAAAAAAAAATCTCGACGTCATTACATCGAGAAACTCAAAAAATCGAAAATATTTGGCTAGTTTATGAGTTTCTCGAAAATATTTGGTTAGTTGATGATTTAAGAAATCCAGTTTTGATGTCCATCACAAACTGCCGTTTTTTAAAATCAATAGTAAAATTTTTAGATTTTGAAAAGTAGCAAAAATTCGACTTTGAAACCTAATTACTGTTGAATAATAAACCCTGAAATATGAAAAACTGGACTTAATGATGAGGTTCTTGAGAAGTGTAAATCTCGAAGGGTAAAGTTAATTTAATTGTTATTGACAACTTTTTATCTTGATTTGAAAATATAATAAATGACACAAAATGAATATGAGTTCATACAAAACTGGCATCAGTTTTTTCTCCGTAAAGGGCACTTGGGTGAAGAAGTCCTCCTCCTTCATTGACACTGACTATAATTCTCTATCCTTACGAAATTGCTAAATATATCGTGTGATTTTCGCCTCCCCTATTCAAAAATTTTCCTGAGCCAGGCTACGTGACACTGAAATAATAAGTTCTCGGCGGCAGACAACACCCTAAGCTTATTCGAAGGAAATTTGAATATGACAAACCATCGTGATAAGCTAATTCATATCATCCGATTAACTAATAGACCTGTTCTTCGCTAACGACAACCATTGTTTGCGACCGTTCGAAGACCGTGATTTAATTGCTAATCCTGGAGCCGAGATGGTTAGCAGTCTCTGAGCGTGCAGCCGATTGCTCACAGAAATTTTCCGAAATACGCGCAAGCATTCAGCCAGAGAAGTTACGGAGTATGAGTTAATATGACAATTATTGACCAAACGCTTGACACGTGGCCAAATGGCCTTAATGACCTTTTTATCAAAATTTGCGATAAACGTTGACGGCTGCCCTTTTGTTCGATATTGCTGCTTCAAAGCATACAAGCATCCCTTGTCGACACAGGTCATTATTGTCGTACTATTCAAAGGCAAAGAGACGTGAAATCGTAAACCAAGGACATGAATTGGAAGGGTGTTTTATTACCCGCGTCCTACCCGCACCTATCTAATACGACTTTGATTCCACTCTTTTGAATTTCTGCCTGCTAAAACTGTTCCGTAATGGAAAGTGTTGGTTAAAATCCTGCAGTGAATGTGTATGTTATACTTACCAGCAAAAACTATGCTAGGAGATTTATTTAGAAAAAACGGACTTTGAGAAGGATTGAGAACATAGGCTTATTTAGGCTAGAGTAGAAACAACAATACTAAATGACGCAGCAAATATCACAGGTCATAGCTTGAGAAAGTTTCATTCATGTAAAAGTATCCCCCTGTGAGTTTTTGGACACCTCATGTGTGCTCAAATATACTTTCCACACATATGTAGGTTCTGCTGGATATCGTTCTGCTATCTATTTGTGCTTCAGTAGAATCATTTCGGAATTAAGGGCGAGACTTTTACTCGTCCGCTTTTCTTTTATTACTTTCTCAGAATTTATTGCGTTGTGCAGTTTGCAATCAATTTTTTCTCGGCACAGTTTCCTTTAATAAAACTTCATTTCTTGCTTAGTAATGAAAGAGCAGGGCAAAATTTGTATAGCCTGGAACTGGAGGATCCAGGTTTTGCTCCACAACTAATTCATGATTTTATAAACAAAAACTTTGCAATATTTTAAGAGTCTGAAATGTTTAATCAGATTCAATCATGATATAATCTTAACACCATAGGGATCTAATTTTGTATTCGTTTACTAACTTTTAATTTTCTTTGTGAAGTACATACCAAACCGAATTTAATTACTCCTTGAGGATACGCCTTAAATAAAACACCAGATATGTGAGTATTTTTTTGGGATTTTATTAACGAATGGATAACAATATAGCAATATCCTCGATGTGGTGTATTATTACGTAGGGCATTTTTACTGCGAGGTTAAATTGTTGTTTAATTTTGTGCGGAATTAAAATTCTGTAAAAAGGGAGGAGATCCAGCCAAAAAGTTCGTATTATTGTTTATGAGAGTTCTACCAGAGAGTTATCAGGCACAAAACTTTATTTAAGGGTACATGTTAGTCAGAGTAAACAATTTGTAAATCAAGTTAGAGATTGACTTACGCGCCGAAACGAGAATTCCGCACAGATTTGCTAATTTTTGAAAATATATGATAATCAAAGACTCAGGTACGAAGGTACGAACTGCTTTATTTTATTTTAGCCCTTTCGAATGATACCCAACTCGATTGAAATAAAAGAAATTATTATTTCGTATTAAAAACCAGATAAGATGCTATGATTTCACTATTAACTCTCGAACAAGGTTGGCACACCTTATGACAACAACCAATACATCACACAATATGGTTACAGTTTTTCTAGTTTGGTACAGAATCTGTTTGTTTTACAAGAAATTGAATCATCATTCACTAAATTTATTAAATCTATATATATAAAAGAAAGTCGTGTTAGTTTCAAAATGGCGGATCCAAGATATATAAAAGAAAGTCGTGTTAGTTTCAAAATGGCGGATCCAAGATGGCGGCTGAAAAATTTAAATTTGAAGCAATTTTCATGAAAAAATTGGTATATAGGGGTTTTGCGGGATGGGGAGTTCAAATCCGCTGTCCAAATTTAGAAATTCAAGATGGCGGATCCAATATGGCGACCAAGATTTCCTGATTTCAACGGATTTTAATTAAAATTAGTACAATGAATGTTTTGAGGTCACTGATTTTGAATATTGCAAAATTTAGAAATCCAAGATGGCGGATCCAAAATGGCGACCATATTACTCGATTTCAAGGGATTTTAATGAAAATTAGTACAATGATTATCTTGAGGTCACTGATTTTGAATATTATCAAAATTTACAAATCCAAGATGGCGGACCCAATATGGTGACCAAGATTTCTCGATTTCAACGGATTTTAATGAAAATTGGTACAATGATTATTCTGAGGCCACTAATTTTGAATATTATCAAAATTTGTAAATCCAAGATGGCGGGTCCAATATGAGGCCAAATTTCTTGATTTCAACGGATTTTACTGAAAATTAGTACAATGATTATTCTGAGGCCACTAATTTCGAATATTAGCCAAATTTCCAAACTCAAGATGGCGGATCCAATATGGCGACCAACATTTCTCGATTTCAACGGATTTGAATGAAAATTGGTACAATGATTATTTAAAGGCCACTAATTTTGAATATTATTAAGATTTGGAATTTCAAGATAGCGGATCCATAAAGGGGTTTTCGGGTTGAAACAATTTCTAGGATATAACAAACTAAAACATTTGAGAAGTGTTTAATTAGTAAGTATTTATCCAACGCCGGGTGAAACCGGGTAACCCAGCTAGTCAATTATAAATTTAAAAATTATAATTTACGCTTCCTATGGAACACTCTATACTTAAAGTTAATCGAATCCAATCGAATATATCACTAAAAAGTATGTATAACGTAACGATAAAGTATATAAAATTTAATTTAGACTGTAAAACCGTAAAAACACTATTAAATATAAATGTTAATCTTCAAGCAGGGCATGTTATTTGTATTTTAATTTGCATATTTTCGTACATTTATTTTAAATTTGGTGCTCAGATTTGGGAATTCGACGTGGAGGATATAAAATAGTCCTGGGGTAATCTAAATTTCATTAGTAAATACTACTTTCTTTCTCCATTTTAATCAACTTTAAAAAAAGGTTATGAATTCGATCCCTATGTATTTTGTTTATGCATAACTTTGGAACCTAAATATAAACCGAATTTGATAATTCTTTTTTCATTAAGTAGCATACACTGTCGAAAGGTACACTGATAACAAGATTCAGGTACAATAGAACTGAAGCAATTGTAATAGAATTAAATTAAACTAACAAAAAACATGACAACAGAAAAAAAAGAAAAAGCAACAGCGGAGTTATGGCGCGAGGTCTCCTAACGGTCTACAAAGAGTAACTATATTTAAAAAATGTAGAATTTTATTTGGCAATGAAGGCAGGTATGCCTTAATAGATTAATTTTTACTTTAACACCCTAGGTTCTCACTATATTTTGCAGCCTCATTCATTCTAGGCCACTCCCCACGTAAATTGTAAAGTGATGGTCATTGCTTGGCTGGGGTATAGAAATTGTGAAGGGCCATTTCCACTAGAAACCTCCCCTGGGATTCAATTCGAACTCTTCACCTTTTGGTTTTTCTTTTGGTTGACCGTAACAGCGAGAGAAATTCGTAGCTTGCAACTGCGTTTGATGTATTTCTTTTCGCGCACGACGGAGTGGTTAGAGATGTGATTTGCAATTAGAGTAATACAGTGGCGGATTTACACATTTGCCGCCAGTAGGCTATTCAAATTTTGCCGCCCTTTCCTACCTCTGCAATTCGATATCCCAGTTCACAATCATATTAATTACAATTTTTTGTCAATGAAATTGTAACTTTATGATTATCGTTCTAATTACACCACCTTTTTCCCCTAATTAGTATTATTGGGATCTATCTGTCAGTTCCTAGATTATTTTTACAACCTAACGATTTAGATAAAATTGCACAAGAAAAAGTTTTTGGGTATATTTCTGATACAAGCTCAATCATGTACTACTAATCAAGCGGGGTAAGGTATGCCTTAATACTACATACTTACAAAATAATGTAAAATTTTGTTGTTATTTAAAACAAATTGTGCGTGCAGTCTACTCTTATAGTCTTTCGATTTATTATACCTTATATTTATATGTAATTTATATCTACTGGTAGGATGAAGGCGATTGATCCCCAGAGTCCCGCCGACAGCAACACCACTGACTACTAGTTTCGGTATATAAATATGAAGCTTTTTAATTTCTGTAAGATATATTTTTGCCGCCCCTAAAATCTGCCGCCCGAGGCTCCAGCCTACTCAGCCTGCTGGTAAATCCACCACTGGAGTAATATATTCATAAGGCCCACCCAATTACAATGACTGGATCTGAGCGCAAGAGAACCAGATTGAAATGTCAAATTGGTTTTCACACCATACGTTTTCTACCTCAGCGATTACATTGAACGGATACAAGCGGATTCGATTGGAACTACGCGCAGTCAATTTCGTTTGTTTAGAAATAGACGGATTGACGGATTGAAGTGTCAAACTTAAAGAAAACCTGTCTTTTTCATCTACTTTTCAATTTTTTATGTTTTACTAAAGCTGTATATACATAACACAACATTAGAAACATTGGAAATGCTTTTCTTTTCCGATTTATATCCATTTCTACTTTTCGCACTTTAAAAAAAACTACTTTGACGTTTTAATCCGAAAAGATACGTCATTGTAATCAGTGTTTTTTCCTATCCGTTTCATTGCGTACTTCGACATTTCTATCCTTTCAGATCCGGTTATTGTTATTGGGCTTATACTCGCATAGTGACGAGAATAATTTTTCATATAAAGATTTTGAGCAAATGCTTGCATGGAAAAGAAAAAACCGTTATTTTCTATTTTTTTTTATTTGCTATTTTTTGCTTTATGACTAAAGCAAATAACATAATGCGAATTTAATTAATTTCTTATATACAAATTGTGAGAGAAATTATTCATACAAAAAAAAAAAAAACAAAATATTATAAATTTTATTTAATTCATTTTCTAGTACGTCCTATGTCTTTGCTTATGTTTAACTATTTCTGTCAATCGCGCTTGTGGCGTTACTAACTTTTGGGTTATTTTTGGATCAATTTTACACCATTCTTCTTTGACAGTCACTTTAATTCACTTTTGCTTTTTGTGTTGAATAAAAATGAGCCCAAAGATGCCCAATCGGGTTAATGTCCGACCTTCAAGAGTATCAATGCCATGAAGTCAATTATGAATCAACCACATTTTAGCATCGTAAACTTTATGCTTCAAGTCATTGTCTTGGTAAAAATAAAAGCCTCTCGCAATCCTTGCACAAGCCAAATTTAGTATAAATGCGGGCGAGTCGAAATGGACATTTATTCTCATTCCGGCATTGTTCTGTGCGGGTTTCCCCGCATTAAGCAGCGTTAGAATTTGAATCTAGGCAGGTTTCAACCTCCAGTTAAGTTTCAACCACCATACACCGTAAATAACCTATAGCTTTCCTCCACAAGCTACTTACTGGTTACAAAAAATGAATTCTGATTTCAGATATGTTCGGGTGGAAGTTTTCACCATATTTGAGCATTTTCGAAGTTAGAATTTAGGCAAGTTTCCACCGCCACATATGCCGTAAATAAATCGTAGGTTTCCATCATAAGCTATTTAATGGTTACTACAAAAATATTGAATTCCTATTCCAGGGATGTTCGGGTGCAGGTTTCCACCGCAGTTTAACATTTTTGGAATTTGAATCTAGGTAGTTTTTCACCGCTACTACGAAACACACATTAGCAATTTTTTTTTCTGTAAAGAATATTGTTGATGTTACATTGAATTAGGGCCGATAGGTTTATATAAAACAAACTGTTGGTATTCACCGCAGTTTTTCTAATAATTGGGTTGGTAATTTCTTATTTAAAATAATAACTTCTTTTTCTTCCTCTAATTCGCAAAAAATAAAGAATTATATACAAGTTTTAATTTTATTTCTATTCACAAGTCCTTATCCTTTCATTTTATTTATTATACCTTTGTTTAGTTTATTTTCAACCTTGCTTTTTGTATTTGCTCGTACATGCTACAGGTCAGACGATGTAACAGATATATTTTTGTTTTAATAAATTCCAAATTCGCTACTCCATGATTGCACCCGATACTATGACATTATCTCACCTGTGTTTAACTGTTGAATTTACATTCTTTCGGCTATGGTAGCTTATGCCGATCAGCCTATTATTTATATTAAAGACAGATCTACTACTCAAGGTGAAGCAGTAGTTTTAAGTAAGATTACGAGCGCCGAACCCAAGACCAATATCAACACACAAAACTGGGACATTCCGGGAAATATAAAGCCCGACCCTCAGTTTAACATTCCACAGAGGGTAGATCTGCTCTTAGGGGTAGAGAAATTGATCGACCTTCAGCCAAGTTCGAGTTACGCAAATGGTCATCAAATAATCAATAATTCCTGAAAACTGTCCCGAAAGATTAGCGTGAAGTAAATCGGAGCATCAAAAACATCGACGTAGTAAAAACATTGGGCTTGATATGGAACTTTACGAGACACAGGATCCAGTTCAACTGGATTTCGGATGATTGTTCTCAGAAAATCAGTAAAAGTTCTATCCTTGCTATTGCCTTTTCTACACTTGATCCGTTAGGATTAATTAATTCCATAATAGTCGTATAGGATTAATTTTTCCTTCAAAGGCTTTGGAGTTTAAAGCTTGCTTGGGACGAAGCTCTTCCGATGGATCTTCAAATGGAGTGGAATGCATCAACGCCCAACTTCAAGACGTCGCAAAAGTAAGTGTTGCTCGACATCTCTGTATTGGTGTATTGATATAGAGATGTCGAGCTGTGTGAAATACATGGATTTACAGACTCTTCCACCAAAGCGTACAGCTCCTGTCTTTAACTAAGATGCATATCTGCAGATGGATACGTAAATATTTGCATAATTTCCTCTGGAACTGTGGACAGGCTTAGTTTTTTAACAACTACTACATGGCCTCACCCCACTCCTTAAGCCCGTTGAACGAATAGTTGTATAGACTGATCCAGAAGTAAGCCTGAATTGGATAAACGGAGAAGCAAATTCTTCGACAACTTTCGTCACAAATCGTGTTTCGCAAATCAAGAAATTGACCGACACATCCTGGTGATGCCATGTTGACTCAAAATCTAATAAAGTCGATATTGTACCGCGAGGTTGTACAGCAAACGCCTTCAATTCATCAGTCTGGTTCCATGGCCTTATATTTGTGTATGAGCCGGAGGAACAATATAATAAGTTGCTTAGGATCTTTGGTCTGGCTCTAAGGTTTTATAAAAATATCTCGGTTCGTTCCAAACAAAAGGGAATCGATCATATGCATCAACCGAACTCATTCCAGTGGAAATCAACGAGACTCAAAAAAGTATTTTTTTTGTCGTTCAGATGCACGCGTTCGAAGATTAAATCAAGGTTCTGGCTCGAAACAAATTAATTAATCTGCACAGCCGCTTAAAAATATTATGCCCCTTTCCCGTCCTCTTCCCTGCCGCTAGACAATTCTGGATTATTAACGCTAAAGAAGTAGCAAATCAAGTGGTAAGTGAGTGAGTGCATTGTTTCCATTATCGCCCAAAAACTCAGCAACAAATAATGGGACATCTATCTCCAGAAATAATAAAACACACGCCTCGCTTCATGGCCCAATTGAATTTCATCGCACGTCAGAGCTCGGCCTTTACAGAAGGCATACATAATTTTTTTTTATATGCTTCGCGTCCAATCTGATCTGGGCAAATTGGTTCATATTGGTCCTAAAGAAATTTATAGCTCGTCGTGGGAAATGCTTAACATGTGACCAATCTTGTTGGTCCAAAATAAAAAAGTTATCCGAGTTGCATCACGCCCTCTTCTTCTTCCTAGGCAAGATATTACAGACATGCACTGTTCCCTCCTAGTTCTCCCCATTTTAATGGATTGTGGGAGAGTACAATGAAATAAGTTAAACATCGCTTGTACCGAGTAATGTATAGCTCGTTTCTCACTTTCGAAGAATTGACAACAATAGCCGCCTAATAGGCTCTATTTACGGACTCCAATGACGACGAAGCCCTTACATCGAGATACTTCTTAATTGGAAAACCCTTGTGTGCCCTCCCAGGATCTGATCAGACGCAAGAACCCATTTCTGCTTTGAAGCGCTAGGCACTATTTTGCGCCTTGCAACAGCAAGAATTGGCTTCGTGAGTACGTTCCGTAGTTACAACAGCGATAGAAACGGAACCCCACATCATAGGTGTGAACGCTGAAAAACCTCTGCCAAAGTGGATAATGGGAAGAATCGTTAAAACTCACCTAGGCTCAGATGTGTATACCCGTGTAGTAGACGTCAGAACTCAACACGGCATCTTACGGCGCCCGGAATGGACAAATCACTGACAGTTAAGGCCCAAACATAAAATAGGCCGCTGTAGCCTGGCGCAACCGTTGGGTTGGTTTCTTAACTGTTGTATTGCCAGCTCGAGTTAAGGGGGTATCCAACTCTAGAGGCCCTTGAATTCAACGTTTTTTTCAGGGAGTTGAACAAGAAAATACAAAACATTTAGAGTTAAACATAATAATCCTCTTATTATTTGATCTTTAATGAAAGACGGTGTTTTGAGAAAAACGGCATTTAAGTTAAAGTTAAGAGTGGTGGAGAGCGCGCAGCTGCGCACGGAATCGCCTGTAGCGGCGTGAGCTTTTCAAATTTCGCGGCAAGAGATAGCTTAAACGATTCAGGGAAGAACATAGAATTTTTCAAAACTAAAAAAAAAAAAAAAAAAAAAAATGCACTTTTTGAACGTTCTAGAGTGGGATACCCCCTTAAGACGCTCATCACGCTCTGAGTACCACATTACCTCATTATAAATTACTTGGCGAATAAGCTTCTAAGTAGAATATAGTTCAAATCTGAGTTTTTACTTCGAACCCCCTTCCTGTTTTTCATTTTCGAATCGCGAGAAAGTTCCAGGGTCCGAATTGAACACCAACTGAAGAGGTCAGAGACCGTCTTACACCTTTGATCGACCAAAATCGCAATGAATGGTTATATTTTTAAGGTTCGGCATGTGTTTCGGCTGCTTTTAACCAAATTTTGATCTCTTAAAATTGAAAAACATAAAATACATACAACCTGCATGTTAAACAGGAAAGATTTTTAAATACCAAATCTGTTTTTTCCTCTATTTTGGTAAGCACAGTGAACCACGCTGAAAAGAATGCTTTCTTCCGGCAGAGTCAACAGTCTAACAACGCAAAAGGATCCGGTGCGGAGAATTTATGATTCTCCGAATTCATTTTGCCATACAATACATATAAAGCCAGTCTTATGTAGTGGCGGATTTGGATAATGAGGCAATTTGTGTGAAATTGCTAATTTGCCGAAAGCAGTTAACGAAATTAAGTCACCGAGTTCTTTAATGCAACAGTCACGTAATTTTAGTGACGCAGACATACGAACGGCTGGAATATAAATGAAATTTGATTCAATTAGCGTAATTAATCCATCAATAATAATTACTGAGGATTGGACCATGTGTCCGTTTACCAGCCGCCAATAGACAGAAAAACACTCGAAAGTACGTATGTATTATAGCGCTACCAAATAGCGGCTACCTGAAATGGCCCACAAAATCCATCGTTAGTCTTCTTCTGCAAGGGTGTGGTAGGGAATGCAATTTAATTGTTTCAATTAAAGCCATATAATCCAGGGCCTTTCCTCAACTTAATTCCTACAAAAGTCTGTGGAGGATAAATGGAAAAATTGCCAGTGTGCATTGGGGCCAGAAACAAGTCGGTAGTGTGTTGGTGTTAAAATAAATTCTTCCTCCTGCGTTATTCATTCGTTGAAACTCAGAGGACGGGGAGGATGAGGTAGTCTATGCTAATGAACAGTCTGGGATTGAATAATTAGTTTAATTGTTTTGATATATCCCACAGGCATAGTTGCGGCCAAAATTATTCATATTTACGGGCGGCGGTATAGCAGCCTGCCAAGAACGATAAATTCGGAAGTGATTTAACCTAAATTTTACATATGGGAACTGGACCTGTTCCGCTCGGATTTAATCAGATAAATATGATTATTTTCTGATTTGGATTTGAATTAATAGTAGGAAATTTACAACCTAAATGTAGGGAAGTTAATAAAAACACCCATAAAAATTGTACCGCCAATTTGAATTGACTCGTTATAAGAGGACATTTATGTCATGACATCGACAAATTTCATTATATAAATCCCATTTTAAGTATATCACCGTGCAGCAATAAAAACTAATATCATTACCTAATAGATTGGAAAACATTGAATTTAAGATCTCCTCACGGTTTTGATGAAACTTTGGCTATTTTCCTCAAAGAATTTTATCATAAATTAAGCATGATTTATTTAAATTTTCTATTCAACCTTATTTTCTCAAAAACACTGCTGTTACACTGCTTTTTACACAATTATACGAATGTAATCAATATTACCAACCATATGAGAGTGCGAGCTATATGAGCTCTTCGCGTGTATTTTCCGATCTGTTTTCATCCATTTTAAAAGAATTTACGTACTCTAGTTAAAACTCAGTAGATCACTAGAAATTAGCAAAATTATTTACATATATCCTTGTTCTAACTGCATCGTAATTTGTAAAACTAACTGAATTATAATTAGAAACAGCAGTTAAGGTATGGGTCTTTCACAGACAACCGCTCTCTGCATAAATCTGTTAATCGCCTGTTATGTTCCCGAAAGAATTTTATGTTTGTGTTGCAGATGCTGCTGTAAAATGTTGTTCATCTTAGCGTCATTTTGTTGGGATCTCAAATTCATTCAAACTCGCTTTTGCACACTTCTGGATGCACTACATTTTGGGTTGCTACATGTTACGAAAATTACCAATTATCCACACCATACACACTACATCCCGACTAGAATTTTGGAGGGGTACAGCTAGGGTCCCTATGAGGCTAGCCATACTGCCTCGTGTGGGTCCCATAACCCTTTACACCCGAAGGTACATGAAAGTGCGGGTAACACTCACTATTGTGCGACTTGAAAATTACGCCGGCCTAACTATCGTGAGGGCAGCTTTTCAGAAAATGGCAAAATGCAGGATTTTTTTTTATTATTTTTCTTATTTTCCGTAGTCACCTAGATAATTTCTCAGTTAATTGGTTTTGGGAAATTCTCAGCTTTTTTTTCTCGGGTGTAAAAGGATAAGGCTGCCGTATAAGGCGCACGAAGGGCGTATAACGTCTTGCCTCATTCGCGCATCATTATGAATGCCGCATGTGGTCCTGGTGAGGCAAAATAATTGCTACCCGATTTAAAACATTTTTCATGAAAATTGGTACATAGGGGTTTTGCGGAATGCTGATTTCAAATCCGCTGTCCTAAATTTAGAAATTCAAGATGGCGGATTCAATATGGCGACCAAGATTTCTAGATTTCAACGGATTTTAATGAAAATTAGTACAATGATTATCTTGAGGTCACTGATTTTGAATGTTATCAAAATTTACAAATCCAAGATGGCGGATCCAATATGGCGACCAATAATTCTCGATTTCAACAGATTTTAATGAAAATTGGTACAATGATTATTCTGAGGCCACTAATTTCGAATTATATTAAAATTTGGAAATTCAAGATGGCGGATCCATAAAGGGGTTTTCGGGTTGAAAAAAATTCTAGAATATAACAAACTAGCACATTTGAGAAGTATGAGCCTAGGTTTATATTTGATGTTTGCCTAATCGAACCCACGTAAGGCAAATGGTGGGATTGCCTGTTTCATTGTAAGGTTATAAATGCATTAGGTTTGCCTCATAAGACCCTTGTGAGAAACTCATAAGGTAAACCTCACTTCAGTATCGCTGATTTTATTTTGTGGGGTCCTCATGAGGAATATACGAGGAAATCCCTCTATCAGCATACCCCTCACCTGCCACATGAGGCCCACACGCTTCATGAGGCATGCCCCCTATAAATCCTAGTCGGGATTTAGGAGGACACGACATCATGGAGCATCGCTCAACAGTATTTAATTAAATATTTGTGTCCTCAGAATTTCCTTAATTCAATTAAATTAATTATTAATTCATAAAAATTATTATAATGAATATTTAAAATAGGTTATAAATGTTATTTTATAACAATTTGATCATTTTAAAGTAATATACTATATATTTAGCATGGTAAGTTTAGCTTCTTGCATAAAATATATTTCTCATTAACTTGAATAAAAATATATAAGTATAAAGGAAGTACTCTATGTAACGAATTTTAGTTAATAACATCCATGTTAATAATTAATTAATCCTGAGAGAAAGAAAATTCTGAATATGAAAAAGCTAATTGAAAATAATAATGATAATTATCATTTACCAGATCTTAATCATCTTTCCCAAATCAAATTTCTGATTGACATTATACTAATTCCAAGCTACCCAATTTGACTAATCCGTGGTTCTGATAATGAAGTTTTTGGACGCAGGCTCTTTATAAGCACCAAAAACCTCAATAACATTCAACAACAAGAACAACAAAAAATATTCCAATGCATATACACCTTTCTCACTTTATTTCGCCTTTCGAATGGTTGTTAAAATTAAACCGTAAAACAATATCGTAGAAAGCTTCTGAAAAGTTAAGCCATTTTTCATAAATTGGCTTAGTCATTCTATTTCTAACAAACATTAGCTCGAGAGGAATTACCAAATTTTCCATTTTATGTCACCCTTTGACTATTTTTATTGGGCGCCATAGAATAATATCTCAGAAAGCTTCTTAAATCCAAGAATTATATATAAGAAAACTTTCAAATGTTTCAGTAATTTTTTATAAACTTACTTAGTTATGATCATTATAAAAAATTTATTCAAGAGAAATCAAAACTTTCTTCATTTTATTTAACCTTTTGAATATTTCTCAGTTGTGTGGTAATAAAGTAATATCGTAGAAAGCTTAAAAAATTTAAAAACTCTTCCAACAATTTAATAAGCTATAAGTTCCGCCTAATTCAGAGCAAATTGCAACTAACGGTACTTTTAATGATTACTTTTTGGTACATTTTTTTTTGGGTAGAAATCTTTCTCTCTAATCTTTCAAAATTAATAAATTTGGGATTTTTGACTGCGTTTATAGTCTTGCTCCGCAGTGTATTATTAGCGGGGAAATTACAAAATTGATTACTTCATAAAGGCTAAAGATAGAAAAACCAACAAATATCTACGGAAAATGATTACCGATCGTAATATGCTCTGGAATGACTTTGTTACGCTTAACCTTTTAAGAACAGGGAAAATTACGTTAAAATTGACCTTTTATTAGACATGTGGAGTCCCCCCTCCTTGAGGGTCGACATATCGACCAGGCCCGTCCGCAACGGAAAGTCCCATGTAAAAACTTTGGCGCGACGGTTTGAAAGTATTTTTCTCGGTAATTTGATACGCTGAATACGGCAAAAAACGTAAAAATTTCAATTTTTGACCTTGAATTCACCTTGCAGGTGAGTTTCGCGATTCGTGGTACTATATTGTTCGTAATCAGTACATAAAAAATGGTAGGTATGCCAACTTTCAGGGTGCTATTTCGCAAAAATTTTACTTTGAAATAGCAATTTTCAAGGTCAAGGATGCCTCCAGGAATTTTTCAACTCTTTCTCCCATATTCAGCGCATCAAAAAATGTAGATATGCCAACTTTCAGGGCTAAATAGCAGAACAAATTTGACATTGAAAACCGCTATTTTCAAGGTCAAGGTTGCTTCCAGGAATTTCTATACTATTTTTCCCATATTTAGCGCAAAACATTTTCCCTGAAAATCACCAAATATTATGTGTCCTCTGGCTGGTCCATATATCGACCACTCCCGTTCTTAAAAGGTTAATGAGAATGTTGAAGCATCCGTTTCACCAGAGCATTGACACTTCGAAGAAATCTGTATGGTAAAATATATATACGGGCAATTCTCTGTAAACTCGTAAATGGCTGTCCGAACCGATATTTTTTTTTAATCATACAATTTAATAAAATAACTATCACTCTATATTTAAATAAAATACTAAAACTTTATAGCGCACGATATCAATTTTACCTATTTTTCTAGAAATTATCAAAGCCCTAAAAATACAGTCCCGTGGCTATCCCATTCCCAGAATTCCTACTTAGAGGTAATATTTAAAAAGAGGTTATTAAGACTACATCAGTTTGGCAATTATTATCTAAAAATAGAATAATTGATAAGTATATTTTTTTTATAAAACAAGGTCTAGTTACGTATTTTTTTAATTTAATATTGTCATGTAAATGTTTTCCAGAGTTTTTTCAAACAGTCCCCTGCCAAAAATTCAAAGCTACAATAGAAAAAATCTGTTATGTTCACAAACGTTGTTTGGCGTGAAATGAATCACAACCAGTGTGAAGTTGGTAATATTGACAAGAACGGCAACGGGATGCCATTTTGTTTAGTGTTCTGTTTTGTCCGAACATCATCTGTGAGGGGAGTGTCTTGATCGCTGCGACATACAGTCCTCTGGTTAAAGTGATTTTATTAATTTTGGTTAGTGTTATTTTATATATATATATTATTTATTATTTCTATAATTTGTGTCCAAATCTATTGATTGCTTCGTAACGAATTATGTGTCAATAGTTTTGCAAATATTATGCAACTTAACCAAAATACACAGTCCCCTGTCTTGCAATACGGTCTCATCTAACAGTCCCCTGTCATGATTTATTACAAAATCACAAATAACTTGAAAAATTCCAATAAATTCAATTGCCCCTCTTATATAACAACAGTAATAGTTACTTTCCTAAACAATAGTATTATATTTTTTCGAAAATGCTAAAATAATACGCCAGGACAGATTCTGTATGAGCCATTGCGAGTTTAAAGAGAATTGCCCTTACAACGATGCTCTTGAAACAATCTCCGGCTTCGTATCCGCTTATACCAAAGAAAGATCGGAAACGTGGCAAAGAGCAAATACGCCAAAGTTTAACCTAATTTATTATCTTGATACATTCTTATTGTAACCTTTTATACAACTATTAGTTTTAACTGTTACATTTTAAAAATATTAAGACCAAAATTAAGTGGTAACAAAAATCATAGCTTAGTAACAGTATTTAATTATCACTCTCTACACTTTGTGAATAGTGTGTCAACATTTATGAACCGTAAATGAATTAATTATAAGGTCGTACGTACTCGATACTACTATAAGCTGTGATCTTTTGTTCTCGCTATCCGGAGTAGAACAAGAACAACAGAAAAAAAACAGTTCAGAACACAATTATTGCTTGGAGATGTTGGCAGTCCTGTGAAATCTCGACGGTCTCACTGGTTGGTAAAAGTCAGCTGATAGTTGTCGAACGGTAAATTAAGAATTGCTTGCCATTTCAACTTATTTATTCTTATTTATCACCTCAATTCACGTATTTACTTTAAAACTCAATTTATTATGTCAAACTGTTTTTATATTCCCATTCGACAGCTTTCAGCTGACTTTTACCAAAATGTGAGACATTAACGACCCCATAATTGTACACATAGCGCCCCTGGTTTTCAATAAAACAACTAAGAGAACAGAAGAAGAAATTTTTCCCTTTCAGCTTGCAGAACACTAGCAGAACAGCAAACGTATGTGCTGTTCTGGAACAAGTGCACAAAAGAATGCAGCTATAATATCAAACTTTGCGGTAAAAATATGGAATAAAACTCAATCTATATAAACTATATAACGTAAGTTTCGGTCAGTTTTTCCTGTGAGTTTGGCACAATGTGAACAACACAATGTTGAGAAAAGTTGAAATGTGAAAAAAAGACATGACTATGAGAAATTGTCGCTGAAATGATAAAATTCTTATTTATGAGCGTACAGGCAAAGTTAACTAAGAACTTAGCTTGATGTATTACTGTCTCTCCTTTTAATTTATGAGCTTTTAATTAAATTAATCTTTTAATTATAATCAGCTGAACTACTAACCCTTATATAATTGGCGTTGAAGCGGAGGGCCTTACCTGTAAAAAAAGATAAAGACACATTTATTAATTATAATCAAGCAGTTTATTACTACCATCGTAAAAATACATCTATAGACAAAAATGTAACGAAATAATATTTATACAAAAATATACATCTTCATAGCTAAGAATTACCTCTTCAGTGTTTCTTCCAAATCAAAACATCATGTCATATACATATGACTTCCATTTTTATGATGTGATATAATATGACTAACATTAGAATTTGACGAAATCCCATAAAGTTAGGAATTTAACAGACAACTATGTTGAATTCATACATTTTTACAGCAGATTTAAGTTCGAAGTCCACGAAATTTCTCATAGTGTTTAAAATTTGATAAGCTTCTCAATCAATAGGTCTGAACGCCTCATTGAGATGAGTATGTCAAAAAGAAATAAAATGAAGGACGGTGCATTCTTAGCAAAGTTATCGCGAACGAAAGAAAATTCTACAGACAAACAGACACGCGTACTGCGCAAAATATTTTTTGAATTTCTTTTCGGTAGTATACAGATCAACCCTTCACCACCAAAATCGCGAATGAAAATTGTATGTTTTTGAATGGAGGTGCGCTCACATAAATTGTTATGTTATTCAGGGATATTGGAGGACAATCAAAAATAATAAAACAAATAAAGAATGGCGCATAGGAAAGGAGCCATTTTGCACTTGTAATTTTTCACAGATATCAATCTTTTTTAAATATTAAAAAAAAAAAAAAACAAAAAAAAAAAAAAAATTTATTCGGTGGAGAAGAACTTTTTCAGCAGGTTTTAGGTGGGATAAATGTAAAATTCTTACCCACATGTTTTAATCATCAGTGCAGTTCTAAAATCATGTCCATATAGGACAATGTTAACTGAAAAATGAGTACTATAATCTTGCTTCACAATGGAAATTAGTAAAAAAATTGGGACCAATTCCTGAACTAATTCCACACTCAAAACCACATCTAAGATGCAGGTAAATATAAGTTATCGTTGACAACATGTCTTGGTTGTCGTTTCCAATGTGAAACGAGTTCAAGAATAGGGGCCATTTCTTTATGTTCCGACGCCAGTGGTAACTCTCTATTGCAATAAAAAATCATAACCTCGCGCACCGTGTTATGATCATTACACAGAAAATCTTCGTTTAAATTTCCAAAAATAAGAGTAGCGAATTTTGAGGCAGTAAATTATTTACAGAACATTACATCTGGGCGATCTGTATAACGATATTATTTTTATTCCGTTAAATTTACTAGATACTACTTCGCATTGTCCGGCATCATTACAAGCCTTTGCGAAGAAAAGCGTACTGGAATATTCCAATTCAGGCTTCACTCATGGGCATACACCAAAACCAAGATTCGCAGATGATGCTTTAGGCCCATTTACCCTTTTTTTCCTGAAACCAGGAAAGTATAAGGGGGAAGTCTCCATAGCAAGTCCATGTTTCGACATGTACATATTGATCACTCGCCATATTTTTTAAGTATTTACGCAACGATTGTACAACCTGAAACTTGAGCTAGCGAGACCTATGAGTCACTGTTAAAAAGCAATATATTTTGTTTTCTCATTTCCAAAACTACAAAATCTTGATCGGTGGATGAACATAGAGCAGAAAATGATTTAGCCACAATGAATAAACCTTGGGCACATGCTGCACGGGAGCAGGCCAGTACATAATTTATTTTTGAATACCGAGATTTATGTATACAACTACACGAGTAGCAATAAGTAGGGATAGTCATATTATTGTTAAGGACCGGATAAGGCATTATTAGGAATGAATATCATAGTACTATAACTTTTCATCCAAAACCTCCGTATTACGTCTTCCTATTTCAGGTACGGATGTGGATTGCCTGTACACCGCCTTAGTATGATATCCTCCTATTCTCAAATGTAGACCTATTCGTATTACGTACAGCCACTTTTTTCTTTAATCCGGGCCTAATATTACAATTGTTATTTTAACCATATATGGCATACCATGTTTTAGTTTATCCGGCACTAAATAAAGTTACGCTTACTATAGCCGTATATGGAGGACCATATATATATTCATGCAGCCCTAATTTTTGTCAAAAGTTTTCTTTTTAATAATTATTTTTAATAAATTAATACAAAAGGTATTTGATAAAGAAATACTATTCACATTCGAGTTGCTATTAGAGTTTTAATTTTTTGGGCTGTTTTTATTATTTTTATTTATGTTGAGCAATACATTTTTTAGAAAGAGTGTTGGTAAACAAAAAAATAATCATTACCTGTTTTTAGATATAAAATAAAACTGAATAGTAAGAAATAATTTTTTTATATTTTTTACACCAGCCTTTTAAATACCTCTATTTTTAAAAACATATTCTCAATTATTGATTTTTCGTCGTTAAGTTTTTTATGCGTAGTTTATCCTTGTTTATTATAGTTTCTTTGAATATTAAGTTTTTTTCTATATCAGTATAATCTTTTCATCAACGCTCTTAAATATAATACAATATCTTACCTATTATTGCTATATAAATATTAAATAAAAATTATTTTCTGAAATAAATCAATAATTTTCAAATTATTATTGTAAACTATCGTTCGTTAGAATTTAAAAAATAAATTATATAATCGGGTTTTAATAATGTTCAAATTCGTAATCTTATCAGGTCCTTATTTTATTGTTTTTAATAGGTCTGACTTTAGTATTATATGTGGCCCTAATTCAGTTTTCTATTCCGGGCCTAAGTTTATTGCCTTATATGGGCCATATGCGTTGAGGCGTGACATTTCAAATATGGGCCGAATCGGGCATTCCTAAATATTCACTGGTTCAGAAGGAGAGCTTCCGGGTTGGGAAATTAAGTCTTCGCTTCGTGTCGTGATAGATTTTGAAAAAATCGAGGTTTTGATTAATTTATCAAATAAATAAAATATCAACAAAAAAAAAAACCGAAGAATGGATTATGTTCTATTATGTATCTTTTGGTGTGCTTTTCAGTGTCAACTTCATAGTAACATCTCTTAACATTATAATAAATTATTATACAGCAATCAAAAACATTGGGACTCTCAAATACGTTTGGTCAATGCACTATGAGTCCATTCATAAATCGATAAAGTTTTACTTGAAAAATTATATATCTCGCCTTAATTCTTCCTTATCTGTGGAAATTAAAAGCAGTCTAAAGCTTACGACATTTTTGCTTCAGAATGAACGTGGTTGAGATAACTCTTTATTGATATATAACTCTGATATAAAGAACATTTAAAAAGAAGAATACTTTTCAATCTATCAATTTGAGTTCCATAGAATGAAAACTATGTAGTAGTTTAGAATTTAAAGGAACGGCTTACAAAACCAATTGTTACGCAGCTATAAAAACGGAAAGGAATTTTGTTCTTGTAAAAGCTTTACATTTTATCATCCAAGAAGAAGATGTTTTTATTTCATGTAAAGCAATCAAAATTTAGGTTTGATATACATGTTTTTGCATATGAAATAGGTCAAGACCTAAATACATATTGTATAAAAAATATCGATGCATTTACGAGTTCTTCTCTATTTGTTTATTTAATTAATAATGGAAAAACCTATGTTATAAATAAATACATTTAAAATTTAAATTGTATTTCAAACGAAATGTATTCTCCTTTTAAAATTGCATCATAATTTAACGTTTTTTAAATTAAATTTAGCTTACTTAAGAAATACATAGTGGTCATATTTTCTCGCTTAAATATTACACAACACCACTAGCAATAAAGACTACTATTATATTTCTAATAAGTAAATTACATATCACTTTAAAAGAGAAGTGTGATTGAAAGCCGCACATCGGATAGTAAGATATTGTATCTTTGGATTAATAAAGTTCTTATTTTATTTTTTAAGAACATTGAAGGTTAATTTAAAAATATTATCATCCATCTTGTTTCAAGAAATGATGGGCTTAAACAAAGAATTTAGTTAAGATTTTCGCTCTTGAATTAAGCTGAAAAGTCTCCACATCTGGTTTTGCTTAATTTAGATTTTTTTTCTCTCAGTGTATATATGTAGCATTCTCTACCAATTTTTAATTTATTACTAATCACAACGAATCAATCGGATTAACTTTTTAATCATCTAAAAATGTAATCCGCATTCTGTAAGTGATCAATATTTGAATCACTTACAAAAAAAATCGCCAAACAATTAATAAAATATTAGTTGATTGAATTTTAAGGTAAGCTTTGCAATTGTAAATGTGATTGATTTTATTTACACAAACCGATTCGCTATTGCTTCCACAAAATAGGGTAGAATGAGATAAACTATGACACGTGAGAGGGCACAAGGTAACCAGATTTCCCTTGAGTTTTGTTTGCCCTTCAAGAAAACTCGGCTTCATGTTAGAAAAACATATTTTATTTTATTTTTAGGAAGCACACTGTTCCAAGATCTTTACATTTCCTCCAATAACTTTGGCGTCTCTGGGAATTTACGTTATTGACAGGGCAGCGATGTATGCTATTTAGGTACTCGCATAGAATTCCGTCTCCAGTGACAGCGACTTTGGAATTCGAAATCGCACCTTGTATGCTGATCTCGTTATATATGCCTTGGAGTTGCTCAGAATCTGTGTCTGGTCTCTATCACTATCGTCGTTCCAGAAGAATTGCGCCTTAAGGCGATCTACTGACACGTTAACTCTTCTTCCGTTTATGTCGGTCGTAAAATTTTTTCTTCTATTTTAATTTATACTAGCTGGGTTATCCAGTTTCACCCAGGGTTGGGTAAATATTTACTAATTAAACACTTCTCAAATGTTCTAGTTTGTTATATTCTAGAAATTATTTCATTCTGACAACCCAATTATGGATTCGCCATCTTGAATCTCCAAATCTTAATAATATTCTAAATAGTCATTGTACCAATTTTCATTCAAATCCGTTGAAATCGAAAAACTTTTGGTCGCCATGTTGGATCCACCATTTTGGACTTGCAAATTTTGATTATATTCCACATCAATGGCCCCAAAAAATTGTACTACTTTTCATTAAAATCCATTGAGGTCGAGAAATGTTGGTCGCCATGTTGGCGCCGCCATCTTGGATTTGGAAATTTCGATAAAACTCGAAATAAGTGGCAGAATAATCATTGTATTAATTTTCATTAAAATCTGTTGAAATCGAGACATTTTAGTCGCCATATTGGATCCGCTATCTTGGATTTACAAATATTGATAATATTCGAATTATTGGCATCAGAATAATCATTGTACAATTTTCATTAAAATCCGTTGAAATCGAGAAACTCATCAAGTTATTACACCAACTGTTAATAGTTGATGCATTTTTCATCTAAGCCCCTCAAAAAGAATGCAAATATGTACATAGTTAATCCATTTTGAGGTACATTTGACTTTTTACAATTTCTTAACTTTTTGACAGAAATATTATTACTGAAAGATGGAAATCGATTTTTTCGTATCTCATATTACAATTTTTTCCTATTTTATGTCTGATTTTCCAATAAAAATTACAGAAAAATCAAAATATGAGGGTAATTGTTTTATCAACTAAAACTGCAATCGATTTGTTCATGCTGATTCCATTTTCCACTGGTTACAATTGTAATTGATTAAATGTTCAAGTACGGATTACATTTTTAATCAATTAGGCAGAACAAACCTTGATCAGGATGCTTAAAAGAATAGATTGACACATAGTAGTGTACATTTTTCGGAGACACCCAGCACATCTGGAAGATACTGACTGGTAAAAAATTACGCAAACATATTCGCTTATAAATGGAGAACTAATACGTCAATTTGGAAGAAACAAAAAATTGTTAACCTATGGTATAACACAAATACCAAGAAAAACAATGTCTACTTATACAAAAATAACAAGAATTTGGTAAGATGTTTTAAGTTCAGTAGCTGATTTTCAAACTTCAAACCACTCAGTTGCCCCCTTGTAGAGTGACAAGATCAAAATTTAAAACAAGGCATATCAATAGATTTTCTCCAAAGATAGCTATGTTTTTTAACAAGATAGCCTTAAAGAATGATTACACAAGTCAACAAATTTAAAAAAATTTTTGGATTCCGAATTGTCAATGCTATTTTCGTGTTGCTTGCGTTCAAAAGGATGGAAAAAGTGCCGTTATTTTGTTTAAACTTTGCTTTTGTGAAGGACAAACTGACATTCGTTTGGATAGTTTGAATCTGAATTAAAACTAAATGCATGGTGCAAAATTTCTGATTTTTTGCCAAAACATATGTCGTACTGCAAAATACAGTATAGAATTTTTTTTGGTTGAGTTCCAAAGCGGGGAATGAAATATGGCATCCGTATAGTTGCAATTTCATGGGACGTTTTATTGAAATGAATCAAAGAACTTTTAGGATCGCTGTTATTGATCCTGTTACCAAAATATATAAATTAAAGATGGTAGATCTAATATAGCTGCCGAAAATTTAAAAAATATCCGCCCGCAAAAGATTTACACGGAAATGAAAACATAAAGATTTTGGGCGTTGGTAATTTTAAATTTCCTATCCTGGGCACAAAAGCAAAGTTTTTTAAAAATCATGTCGATGTTATTCACTTGTAAGACGAAAGCAAAGAGAAATGACCACACATTAATCAGAACCAAAAATCGTGTCGACTTGTGTTATCGGACATATAGCTGATCAATTGATCAGTTGCTTGCTAATCTTCAGGTGATATATCATCTTCAGCCAAACACCCATACTTAAACGGAGACTCTCTTGCATTCCTGACATTATTTTGGAAACAGTTGAAAATGAACTGAGGAAGATGGGCTCATAATCAAATTTATATAAAGTATGTAGGTTAAGGTAAGAACTTGGAGATCTTTTACAAAGAAATTTTGTCACAGTGGTTTTTTTCTTCAAAAAATTAGGCTGTTGGAGTTTCCATATGATATAAGATGTCGCTAAAGATGGGTTTACGTTAATTGGGAATTTTTATTCAGACTTTTTCACCGTTATTGATTGCATTTTAATTGATTGATTAAGTCTTTAATGGTAAATGATTCGATGAGAGTAATTTTCATTCAAATCCTTTAAATTTCGAGAATTTTTGAAACCACCATCAAGAACTTTCAAATTTAGACATTTAATTGGAAATCAATGGCTTCAATTCTATGTTCAGTTATAATACAATCTCCTAAATTTGAGAAATTTTGGTCGTCAAGTCGCATATGCTATATCCAATTTCCAAATTTTGGTAACAGAATCGAAACCAGTGGCTCCAAGATGTCATGAGTATAAAATAACTTTTTTACTAGTACTTTATAGATGGAGCAAATTAATATAAGAGATATATGAGATTATTGATGCAATAAATTGTTTAATATGATAGAATAAACGCGTGAAAGCATCATTCTCTTCAATCCCTAATTTGAAGAGGTGAGGTAAAATTATAGTAATGGACAATAAGTTGATTTATTAATTTTTTTTTTTTTAAATAGTCCCATCATTAAGTCTGATTCATAAATGTTTGTTTCCCCTCAAACCATGAATTTCAATTGTGTCGACACGGGAACAATCTTCATTTATAAAAAATAACAAGTAATATCAAATCAAGTATTTGTGGGAAAGCTTAATAACACAATGGAACATTGAGGTTTTCAAAAGTGAGCAAATATTTTCGTGAATTAAGATGCAAAAATTATAATATTGCATTACATTAAACGTAATTCAAGTAATGGTGTTGTAATTCATATCCTGTGCGATATAAAAATGGCAGTGTACTCTTTTCGCCCGATATCCTAAGTATAAGATTGCGTGCGTAAATAGATATGTAAAACCAATTTGCGACGATGCCCTATGAAAAAGTCTCTTACAGTAGGCACGAGTCATGCATTGAAGGGTGTCTGCTCCCTCCCGGAATGGAAATTAAACCAACACAAGAAGACCATAATTCACCGATTTTTGGATTAAAAGGCATCAAACAAAAAGGGAAAACTGTCGTCAAATGCAAGATCATAAAAATTGATAGTCAAAGTCCTTTTTTTGACACATCTATAAATTGGCATTGTCCCTGCCCCGTCTGGGACAGAAGCAGCCCAGCCCCGATACATGAAGTTATAATGGGTGCTGTGATACCCTAAAATTGAACTTAACTACAAAAGGGACGAGTGCAAAGCAGAAATTGCTAAAGAATGAGAAGAATAATGGTCCGTCTGGGGCAGGACTAAGTAATTCATATCGAAATTATGTCACTATCCCAAAAAATCAATTAGAAAAATCTGTATTGAAGCCGAGCTAAGTTGTATTTGAAACGAGGGAGAACTCAGGGACCGCGACGGATCAGAAGAATAATTCAATTCTGTCAACGGAGACAATGATTATAATCATAACAGAAAGTGAATCCTTTGAGTAATAAAATCCCTTCCGTATTCATATGAAACCAAAACGGGAGTGCCAGTGACGTTGAAGGAATGCTCAGATCGCAAATAAGATAATAAGGAAGAGTCGTAGGAGTATTGATCCAGGACTTCGCTACTACCTCGTCGCAGTGCCTCTGGGTATCTACGAACTACGAAGGTCTTCTAAGGAAAAAGAAAAATTTGGACGGACTTCTTTTTTCCAGCGATTTTAAGGCAGACTAAGCTCACGGAAGCTTTTAGGGGTACAACGGTACAGAGATATCCTGAAATTGACGTTTCTTATCAATCAAATATTGTCGAAGCAGTTTCTCCCTCACTAAGCTTCAGCTTTTGTTTTTGCCGTTCTTTAAAAACTTTGGATATCTTACCGATTCACATTCGGCATTTTTTGGCATCTGGGAAACTTTTCTTCTCCCCTTTGGAGGAAAACATTGGTCATGTCGTGTTTAATAAATAAGGCTCTGTATAGGTGTAATCCCGCTTCACAGCTAGAAATTCCTTCAAACTCCTGCTCTTACAGAAGCCTCAAATTAAAGTTCGCAGATTTATCGATTTAAAAGGGCTTTTCTGTCTCAGAATCTCCTTATTGTATCTTATTTCCCCCAGCATTTTACACATTATATAGAAATTGCGAAAATAAGGACTGCCACTTCATGTATCTTTGAGATTTGTAAGGCCTTAAAATCATGTTCAGTTCTCATGTTATGCTTTACTAAGAGATTGTTTTTAAATTTAAATTAAATTTATTGTCACAGACGTAACACCTTCAGAACTGTTTTTACTTTAATTATTAACCCCCAGAATTATTAGCTCATTTTCGTATCTCCATTCCGTCACGCTTTTTGAGGAATGACCATTTCCCCCACATATGACGTCACGCACATTTAACAGTAAGGTCTTGTTAATTCATCTGGTCCGCATTTTCTGTTATAATCAACTAAATCCAAGTTCATCTATCTATTTCAATATCAGTTTCGTCAGAAAATAGTTAAAATAAAGAGAATGCATGTTAATTTAAAATATATTTGTTAAACGTGCCACGTGTACCAAAAATGGTCCACAAATGAAAGCTCCCTCTCTCTTTTCAAATGCGTTTTTACATGAAATTCTCTCACCAAAGCTTTCTTGAAAACTTCGGCAGGGAAAGTGTTAAATTGTTAATTTTTAAACAGAAATCCTGTCAGCTTAATTTAAAATGATGAAATGTTTTTTTTAAAAAACATATAACGTAAAGTGGCCTATTTCTGACCGCCTCCCTAATTCCGACCACTTTATATTTCTGCTAATAACTTTTTTTCGATGCATGTAAACAAGTTAATGATTATTACAATATGTACCTGCACATCTCATATTATAGTGGTCGAGAATGGCCAATAATTGATTGCCATTTGTTTAATTTATTGGAGTGATTACTGCAACAGTCCCATTCTTGTACACAACTTTAGAAGAAATCCTTAAATCTGGAGTATTGATTTTTTGCAATAGTTATAAAGCATTGAGATTAATACTTTACATTTTTTCCCACACATTTACCTTTTAGTAGTGTCCAAAAGCAATATTTATTATGAGTTGTGAGCAAAGCCCTAATACCGACCGGTGGTTGGTATAAGACAGTTTGTAGAATACTTTAAAATTTAAAAAAAAAAGTATAATTTTTGTTGTGTAATTATAAAAACCATAGCATAATGACTTAAGGCATTAGTTAAACTACCTTGCTTCCTATTTTCGACCTACCAAAAAATGTTTCTGAACGTAGTTAATTTAGTCAGAAATGCAAGGAATATTTGTACAATTGTCATTTATTCTAAAGAAGATACTTACTTGTCTAATTTTTCTTTCGTTTTTAATATTCAAATAATAGTGAAAAATTATATTCACTATAAATATGAACAAAAGTATTTAAAAATTCCTGACAAGGAAATAATAAAGATTTTTAAATAATATTTTTATTTTTTATTTCACCTAAACCATCTAAATTATCGGCAATTACAATATGTGTTTTGATTAGTTTGCGCATTTCCGACCTACTGGTCAGATACTACCCTATTAATGCGCAAAACGAGAGTTTTGTGCACGCAAGTTCAATTGTACGATTCGAATAAAAATTGGGGCGATTTTCTTCCAAAATCGTATATAGGGCGTTTTTGGGGACGCTCTTTCAGAATGGCCATTTTGTACGGCAATGTTATAACAAATCAACTTTACAAAAAAATGTATTGAACAGAAAGTCCTTGAAATTAGCAAAAGAAAACGTGTGAATTTTTTCGACTATTTTTGATTTTTTGTATTTGGCCAATTTTTGGAAAACATTTTAGGGTCCCAAACAATTTGGAAAAACTTCACACGTGTTTTTTGGCTAATTATTAAAAATTTTTGTTCTCTAAAATTTATTCGTAAAATTGACGCTTTTTGAGTAAAAATATCAAATCATAAAAACAGTATATAAATACATGATAACATTTGTGGACAAAAAAATTGAAAACTCGGCGAGTTATTCGCAATTTCCCAAAGCTCAAAAAAAAAAAAGTCCTCAAATCGAAATCAAAAAAAACCAGAAAGTTTATTAGGTAAACTAGAAGATATTGCCCATACTATAACCCTCGATCCAAAAAAACAAATTGAAATTTAACAAAATGGCGGAGTTTTAAAAAAACAATTCAAATTTCGCGAAAACTTGATGATTTTTTGCCTGCCAAAATTAAATTTTTTATTCGATCAGAAAACTGGAGTTTCATGGCATGGAGAAACATATGTATATAAAATAAGCTGCCATAAGAATCAAATCGATCGGATAATTTGTCTTCGAGTTACAACTGCAGCAAATTTGTAAAAAGTAATTTCGAGAAAAACGAGTTTAAAGTTTAATTCATACATTTCTCAATACCTCGATACGATGAGCGGCTGCTCTTCAGATGGCTATAACCAAAACCCCCGGGAATACATATAAACACAAGCCGTGAAGTAGAAAATGCATATGTAGTGATGTAGTCCGAGAATCGCCGTGAAATAACATTGCTTCTTATGGCGGATGATCCAAAGTAAGCCACTCCACTCGCCTGAACTGCTAAACTATAACTTTTACGCAAAAATGATGTTCTACTAACTATAAATATGGAGGAATACCTTTCTAGTGATCTGAAAAACGTTATAGTGGCAAGAACAAAATATTAGAGTTTTTTGCACAGAACAACTCTAACCATTTCCCCGAACAAAACAGCAGCGGCAGGTCGACTTGACAGCACGACTTTCCGTGGTAATTTGTTCGATGGGCAGTAAGAGTAACTTTTGAGCTCAAATATCTTTAATATTTTGTTCTTACCCCTATAATGATTTTGGTACCATAAGAACGGTATTCCTCCCCAGTTACAATCAGTAGAACATCACTTTTTCGTAAAAGCGGTAGTTTAGCAGATTCGGTCTGTGGAGCGGAATGAATGGGCTATACCGCCATAAGAAGCAATGTTATTTCGGCGCAATCATCGGACTACATGACCCTATAGTTGTGGTAGTGAGCAGGTCTACTTCACGGATTGTATTTATTATTCCCGGGGGTTTTGCTATAACTCAAAAACTTTAAAAATTAAAACGATTACAATGAGTGGACATTATTGGAAGTGGCCAGGCGATATTTTAAACTATCCATTAGGCGATATTATTTGTAAGATTGAAGCTCCAGCAATGATGACTAGTCGTGGAACGTATAATGTGCCTAAAATTAAGGCGCTTAAAATGAAATAAATTATATTAATTTTTATTTATTTTAGTTCCGTGCAAAAGCAACTACATACATTACCAACCCCCCCATCTTTTCCACTTTTCATTTTGAAACTATGTGTGTTCTAGTTGCTGTGAACCCAAACCTTCTACAATTACAAGCCGTGAACTGACCTTTTGCATTGTATGGAAGTGGTCCGGCAGTTCGAGGAAATTGAATTGACACCTATAATCAACAAGCCAACGATCTTTTTTTTCAGTTATACATGTAAGCCGCATACTTTGTGAATGGCTTGCTTACATCAAGTCCGACAACTTTTTCCTCTTCGACTTTTTTTGGAAATGGCACGCATGCGCGCAGACGACTCGCAAACATGTCGATCTGACGTAGCCATGTTTCCTGATACATGTAAATCTAATTTTACGAATACTTGTAGATTTTTATGTCTAAATCACGATAATCAACTTCTCCGACAAAAATAATGGCAAATTCGGGGAGTCCGACACCCCCAAAATGTCGATCAAGACATCATTTTGTCCGACATACATGTATCAGGAAACATAACCTCGTCAGATCGACATTTTGGGGGTGTCGGACTCCCCGAATTTGCCATTATTTTTGTCGGACAAGTTGATTATCGTGATTTAGACATAAAAATCTACGAGTATTCGTAAATTTAGATTTACATGTATCAGGAAACATAACCTCGTCAGATCGACATTTTGGGGGTGTCGGACTCCCTAAATTTGCCATTATTTTTGTCGGACAAGTTGATTATCGTGATTTAGACATAAAAATCTACAAGTATTCGTAAAATTAGATTTACATGTATCAGGAAACATGGCTACGTCAGATCGACATGTTTGCGAGTCGTCTGCGCGCATGCGTGCCATTTCCAAAAAAAGTCGAAGAGGAAAAAGTTGTCGGACTTGATGTAAGCAAGCCATTCACAAAGTATGCGGCTTACATGTATAACTGAAAAAAAAGATCGTTGGCTTGTTGATTACTATTTCGGGTCGTTGAAACTCCCCCGGAAACTCGCATTTATCCGAGTTATATCATTATCAGAAAAACGAATGTGTTAGGAGACTTAACCTCAGGAACTTTTACTACCAATGGGCTAAAAATGTGGATTAACTCCTACCGAAATCACAGTGATTTCTCGGTTCTCCGGAGCCGAATGTCAAACAGCCGTTCCTTGGAAGTCGTCTGGGACTCGTGGGTTTTGATGAGTTGGACTCAGTTCATATATTTTATATATTTTGTTTAAAAAGGTGGTAAACGCAAGTGAAAGAAGTTTTTAGATAGAAGCATCAATTTGGGAGCTGCCGTTAAGTTTTTTCCATGTTTCCCCGCGGGAAAAAGGACTAGTTCAGAACTAGTTTAGAATTACTTCCCATACAAACCGACTAGTTCAAATATGTATTATTTTGTATGAAAAGAATGAATTACATTTACACGGCAATTGCATAGGCTGGAATGCATTGATTCGCTCTGCATTACAATGTAATGCATTCTGAACTAGTTACAAAGTAATGCATTTAGAATATAACACTTTGTAAAGAAAGAGACACCACCAAACTGTCGCGCGGCGGCACTTCGAAGGAAGGGTAAACCGGTTTTTGTAACATTTTACTACTGCATTACTTTGTAATGCATTCGGAACTGATTCAGGTGGAATTAGTTCACATTTTTACCGCTGGGAAGGGACACTTTAATACCCGCTCAAAATTCCAACCCATATGCAAGCTCTCGAAAATACACCCATAAAAATTTCCCATTAGATAAAGCAGCTCAGGGCTACTACCTCTGTAAATACCTGTAAGAAATATAGAGAGAGAAATAGTCACCAAAAAGTTCTCACAGATAGCTTCTACAGCGTAAGCTATAAACTGAAGCTTTTTTTATGAACCCTTTTTTAAAGGCGATCTAGTTTGCTGCACTAGCACTAGTATCGCTCAAGTTTACCTCCCCTCGCAATGTTAACCCAGTAGGAAATGTATCAAGGGATTGCCCTAAGAAAGCCTGATATGACTACTTCCAAGCACTTCCAATATTCCATCTAGCATGCGTCTGCAGGTATCTACCTTATATTCCTGCTTCCTGAGAATCGAGTGGGTAAGGAGTAAATGAGTTTTACCTAAAAACTTGTGTTTTAAGAGGATTTCGTCATCGTGCGATGAGCTTTCATCTACGCGTTTTTTTTTACTCTCGAAGAGAAAGTGCGCATGACAGGTTGTTTTAAATTTTATTAATTCAATGAGTGCCTCATAATTTAATAAGCTGAGCAACAGCTCAGTCTCGATTTTTACTTAGATTCAGATCAAGTTTGGTTTTTCTATATAAAAGTTGAGACAGAGCTTTTGCTCAGTTTAATAGAATAGGCCCTATTATTCCATTTATTTTGAATAACTTCTTCTATTGGGGAAGCGAAACTTCTTATAATCATCATTCAGCATAAGCGATTATGTCCTTGATTCAGAGTAACTACTTCTATCCCTGGTTATTAGGGAAGCGAAAGTCAAGACCTTGCCTCCAATCCCGTCGTGGGTAAAAAAGAAGAAGGAAAAGAATCGAGTTGGGAAGGAGTGCTAGCTGCCCGAGAAGCAGTTATATCATTTCTTTCTAGCCCCTTCTTTTTCCTACTGGGAAGTTATAGGGAAATTCCGAATCGGAGAAGGGAGAAGAGGCAGGTAGCACACATCGAGCATAAATACGGACGAGAGAAGAATTCATTTTGAGGGAATTAATAGTAAGTAATAATGTGTCAAAGAAATGGATTAATTTACATACTATTAGCTGCTGCAATTTTAAAAGCGAAAACAAATAGAAGGAAACGTTTCGTTTCTATAAAATCAAAACGTTTTGTTCTCTTCTCACTTGAATCCATGGCTGCTGTCACACAGAATTGCACACTTATTTTGAAAGCAGTTCATGCGACCTGCGCATTTAACTGCGTAATCACGACGATTTTCCACACGTCAAAAATTGTGCTAATTACTGAGTAAACTGTGCATTTGACCTGAGCTTTCTTCAGTTTTCCCTTCAGTTCTGACGTTACGCAGTTTTATTGTGCAATATAACTGAGCGTGTATGGCGGGCATTATACTTTCTTAGGTATAACTTAACGAATTGTAGCAAATATTCCCATAGGTAGGCAGAATTAGCCTCCCAAGCAGATTGAACTTTTTTTTTCGCTGGCCGGTTGTTTTATGGCTCAAGAGACCTTACGAGTGGGAGGAGACTTAGCCTGAAAGTTGCTCAAAAACGGACTGAGCAGAAAGTTGCAAATTTCCTAATTTTTTGCATCAATTTCCCTAGAGGCCTCTTCGTTCGGGGAAAATAGCAGAAATATTAGTTCTTATTCCATTTCTACGTTGGGACGAGTACCTAGTAGACAAATGCTGAGTCAAGTTATGCCAGAAAGGAAAACTGTCTTGATCAAGACAATGTCTCGGAGCTGGGGAACTCAATTGAGAATTCATGAGGATTAAAAGTTTGTCAACTTATTCCGAAATTCTTTCTATATTTGGCTATTATATCTACACCCTTCCCTCGACTGCTCGCAGCGGACCATGAAAAAAGTTTTGAATCCATGAACAGTGAAATTAAATTTCTACAAATCAGCAGAGTGTCTGGCAGTGGTTTGGTGAGGGTATTAGGGTTCTGCGAATTGTGATTAGGACCAAAGGGGAGGATGAATTGAAATGAATAATTTCGACAAAATAGAAGCGAATTGTAAAAGAGCTGGTTGCGCCCGGTTGAGATTAATTTTAAAATTCGACGTAGCTCCAACTGGACCTGAAAAGCGTCAATTAACTGGGCTCGCCTTTTTCCGTTTTAGAAAATTTTGTATACTATACGCCTTGTTTGTTATTTTTTTGCAGCAAAACGTGCGGGTTAATTGTGAATTTTTATTCAGTTTAGCTAATTGCAAAGGAAACAGGAAGCATGGAAAAACATTCTCCATAGCACATTTAACTGCTGTCTGTGACAATCGCTTACTGCTTTAGAGATTTAATGCACGTGATTTCGTTGGTACCTATAAATATTATTGATTTCAGACAGCTGATGGCTTAATTAGAAGAAACGATTGACCGGACTTTCAAGCTTTTCAGGAATAATACACTATCGAAAAATTTACGACTAACTGAAGGCGGCATTTGTTTAATTTTACTTCGTAGGGCAGTGATATTCTTTTTTCCTGAGTTAACATATTAAATTCGTTATGTAACCAATAGCATTAAGCTAAATAAAAATACAAAAATATGATTTTATTTATTTAACATACCCGAAGAAGCACAAAATAATTTTTTTCTTTTTAATGACTTGTGCAGTGAATTCACAAAATTCTTGGTCTTGTCGTCTTATGTAACTAAAGATAAAAGCGTAAGACCAAATACCCTAAAACTAATCGGACTAGGCTCAACTTGTAGAAAAATTCCTAAGTTTGCTAACAACAGAATATTGCTTTCTAATAGAAGTGTCAAGCAAAACTGAGCTCGTTCTTCAATCAAGATTTGTACTTTTGGGAATTCTCAATATGAATTTTCCTTCTTTGCGGTCATAGACACATTTCACACCGCCTCACGACCAAAACTTACTCTTTCCTGAGTTGAGGAGGAAAATCTAGTCAGACGGTTCGAGAGTGCTGTGTACTTATATGGACACTTTCGGGGGAGAAAATGTACGTGCTTACCAAAAGAGGCTGATGTTATACGATACGTCTTGCACCAGGCCGGCAGGAGTTGAACATACAAGTCATTTTCCTCAGAAATATATCGTCGCAGGAAAATTAATGAAAGCAAGCTAAAGTCGGAACATTTTTGTGAAAAGATCTGCAGTGTTTCCCGTGAAGAAGGAGCGGTGAGGCAGTGTGAAACAGAAATAGCAATAGTCACATATGAGATTTTATTGCTTGCTTGAAATCTTGACAATTTTAAAAGTTTTTAAGTAACAGTAAAATAAAATTTAATTTATTTCAGATTAATAATGGGTAAGCATAATACAATGTGTTTGGTGTGTGGGAGTATGTGAAAAAGGCGATGTGTAATTCCCAACAATCAATTTGGAAGACTCAATTCTTAGGCAAATTTTAAACAGATTTTTAACCTTTAACCAGGGACATGAAAAAAGTATAACACAGTCTACTACTGTCAAAGTCAATTTTTGTTATAAAAATTAAAAGCGAAAAAACCTTTTTTAAAAAAAGCTTTTATTTAAATGCTCTAAAAAGAAGAAAATCAAAATTTTCCTTCAAAATTTTAACTATCAACTTATAGCCTCATTATACACAATTTATATGATCATAAAAGCTTGTCGCGAGGTTTGCGTAAGTACCTATAAGTATTTAAGTAAACTGAAATTTAAAAAAAATTAAACTTAGCAGATTAAGTTACTCAATTAAATAGGTACTAGTTTATTTACACAAGTATGTAAATCGCGCGACAAGCTTTTATGATCATATAAATTGTGTATAATGAGGCTATAAGTTGATAGTTAAAATTTTAAAGGACAATTTTGATTTTCTTCTTTTTAGAGCATTTAAATAAAAGCTTTTTTTGAAAAAGGTTTTTTCGCTTTTAATTTATTTTTTACTTTTTAGTTATCGCTAGCTAGGTTTCTGAGTCTGTTCATCTCATTCAACGCATCATTGTTGCAAGGTCGTTTGCCGGTTAATTTCGAACAGTCTAGCTCTTCAATAACATAAATTTCCTAAGGGCATTGAAACGATACATGAAATGTCTACTTACCTTGACTTGGGTGTTTGGAATAATGCGCCACTTATTTCAGCTTGGAGCTTATTTGTGCCTGACGAAACACAGTTCCGGGTTTGATTTTGGAGTTGTCCTTCTCCTAGACAGGTTGCAGACCAATGCTGATAACACCCATCTCGCCAAATCACACAAGTCAAAGTTAATCAACCGATGTTACAGGCTCAACAAATTCTACCTCAAGAATAATCGAGGTCTTTACACCAAATTTCAGGTGGATTAGAGCAACGGAGCTTATAATCACCATTTTTTTTAACCTGCATTTTTATTCTCAGTGAACCCTTTAATTTAATACCCATACTATAGGAAAGCATAAAAAACTTCAAAAGTCCGCCATATTGGATTAAGAGTGATGTCAGAAAATTTTTCTAATTATTCTCGGCAAGCCCTTTCATTTGATACCCATATTGCAGAAGTGCATAAAAAATAACTATTTCGCCATCTTGGATGTTCCGCCATATTGGATTTAGAATGACGTTACATTATTTTTCGAGTTACTCTCAACAAGCTCTTTCATTTGATACCCATATTTTAGAAGTGCATAAAAAATAACTATTCCGCCATCTTGGATGTTCCGCCATATTTGATTTAGAATGACGTCACACTGCTTATCGTGTATTGGCCCCCAAACTAAACGTGTATACACAATTACAGCTCAATCGGTTGAAGATATCTGCTTCAAAATTGAGTAGCAAGATTCCACCCAAACAAACAAACATACATACATACAGTGCAAGTTAAATAAAAGCTTTTAAAAATCAATTTGGATGTTTTAAAATTGTGTTGATATTTAACCTTTGGTATGTAATAAAAAACATTAAGTACCAGCTTTTATTATCAAATATTTAAAAAAAACAGTATAACAGTCAGTGGTGGCAGAACGCGCGACGCCTGTGAGACTCCATGTCACCAGTTAACGGTTAAAGCTCTTATTAGTTTTTTCATAAAGAAATCTTTCGTTTAAAAGGTTTATAAAAGATTTTTCTAAAAATTATTTCTAATAGCGCATTAATATTTTTCCTCCCTAAGAATTGTTTCTTATATTACTTTTAAAGACATTTACAGACAATTCATCCTAGGTTTAAACCCTTGGAAGTACCTTTTACTTTTCAGAACACTTGTTATTCTTACAATAATTTTGTGTTTGTGTTTTATAAGAAAAGTAAGAACACATTCTTGTGAAAGTTTAACTAAAACTTTTAACATTGTTATAAGAATAAGGATTTTCTTGATTTTTTAGATAAACTATTTCTAAATTCTAATAAAGATTTAATGGAAGACAACAACAACCGGCCATATTTCACTTTTCATTGAAAAAATGTAGTAGGTAATAATTGATTTAAGTTTAAAAATAAATTAATTTCTCTAAAATATCGAACTATTCTATGATTAATAACTATATTAAATCGAAAGAAGGGCATTTTCAAAATATTTTTTAATTTTTTAATTAATTGTGTGAAAAACACCAAATTTTATCAGTGTAATTTCTTTTGGAGTAATATTCTGATTGATAAATTGTAAGAAAAATTATAATTTCATTAATCATATAAAGCGATCTATATATCAGAGATGTATTTTTACTTCAACTTTTTTAAAGTTTTTTAGGGATATTGCGAATATATTTATATATAATACAAACACTAAAAATGAATATCATATGTTTAATAAAACACACAATCTTATTTAAATTTCATTATGTACGTAATACTCTTAGTTTTGATTTTGACAATTCTTAGAATTGATTTGAAGAATATTTTAACGCCTTAACTGATTTATTTTATACGCCCCTTCTTGGCTAGTAATGGTCTCCAAGAATTCTTAAGGAGTTATTTTTTGAAGGTATTACCTTAGCCTAAGCTCATTTTAATTCTTATATAACTCTTGGAGGTTTTATTTATAAGAAAACTATTGTTTGTTGGGAAAAGTTTTGTAATAAAACACTCTTGTTATCTGCACTACTACTTATATCTATATATATAAAATTTTGCACTTCGTTCCATAATGCCTACTCTCCAATGGGCAAAACAACCACGAACCAACCATCTTTATCAGTGTAGATGTGAGATGTAAAACGTCCTGCTTGTTATGATCGGGAGTGAAATGGAACAGGAAGAAATTTATATTTCGTAATTTATGAATAAGGATGTTTATAAATTTCATCCTTTTTTACTTAACACTCCAAATAAATACCACTTCCCCTTAAAAATGCTTCTTCACTTTTGGCGCAAATTTTTTAAACACTTTAACCTCAATTTTTCTTAGGATTTGACGGATTTCAGGTACTTAATATGTATCTAGGCTCAGAACCAGTACTAAAAATGGGCTGAATTTCATCAAGCAGTTCTAATGGTTTAACCAATACAAAGGAAAAGTTAGACTATGCCAACCAAAACACGAGCGAGACGGGAAATTTATTTTTTCAATGGGAAGGAAAAGGTAGGAGCATTTTGTTAGGTTGGCTCGTGATTGGTTTGCCCATTAGAGAGTGGGCATACCAGTACCGAGGTCGAAAAAAGATAAAGAAAAGCGACAAGAATGTTCCATCTTGTTGTAGATATTCTTTGGTTACCAGCTCCACTGCGATTTTTCCAAAAAAGAAAACAAAATTTTTCCAGTAGTAAGAAAGCGCTGATATGCATGTTTTGTAAAAATTCCGTTTCCAATGGCTAAATAAAGAAGCGCTGGCAATAACACGTTCACGTATTAGCAGGCGATCCAGCTCAGCATTGTCATTAGTCGAATGGTCTTTTTTCCACCGGGACAAGCGAAAACTTTTTGTTAAAAACACATATTTTGTGGCACGCGGATTGGTTTATCGTGGTTTGGTTTATTTATGGTTTTTCATCATAGAGCTCTACACAGGAAGTATTGTACATGTGACTGTATATTGTAGCGTAAAATGAATACGCCTCCTCAACACTTTTCGTTTCTCTTCTAAACGGTGTAAAGGACGAGGATCGATAAGGCTTTCTATAGTACCAACATAAAGAAAAGAACGAGGATCGATAAGGCCTTTTGACCGCCCAAAATAAGAAAATTTATATTGTAAACGTAACGCGGAAGGGCAAGCAGAAAAACTACAATATGTCCGTTCCTGACGAGAGCTTTAATGCAAGACCCTTGTACAATCTTTGGTTGGATTAGCCGAAGACTGTTGACCGCTAGAATGCACTACATATGTGTACATCTGTGCGTGAAGTGCATTTGTGAATACGGTTATCAGGCTTAAAATTCCACAGCCTTAGGAATTTAAACAATAGGCAGTATTCATATTAGACAATATTTATATTATCTACTGCGTATACGTATAAGCCTGAAAGTGAGTATCATATTTGACGCAAGGTGAGTAATAAAAATTATATTTTATATAATTTTTAATAAAGCCAAATTGCATCGACTACAATATTGTAAAAATATGAAAGTATTGGATATACGAGGGTGGATTTTTATTTTTCGACGTAATCACTACTTTTCTCAATGCACTTCTTCCATCTGGTTTCTGAAACCATTATACCATTTTAAAAAATGCCTCACCTTAGCCACCTCAAAATAGGCATTGACGGCAGCTTCAATCTCTTCGTTTGTTGAAAATTTCTGTCCTCCTAAATGTTTTTTAGATTGGGGAAGAGGTGGAATTCAAATGGTGCCAGATCAGGCGAATAAGCGGGGTGTGAAAGTAATTCGAACTCACAGGACGTGTGAGGGCGTGCGTTGTCGAAGTTCGATTTTCTCCATTTTTAAAACTTAACACTCAATAAAACACTATACACTCTTTACCAAAAGTAACACTAAGCTGATACTTCACACAATGACAACTAAAGAGTTCCTGAATGTTGGATTTCGTTTCAGTCCAACTTGATCGCCCAAGCGATAGTTTATACTTTTAAAGACTAGGTTTTGGTTTGATCCAAAGTTCATACAGGTCTCAGTTACTACAATTTTTGTTTCGAAATTTTTTAAAGGAAGCTAACTCCTTTCAACCATTTTAAACACGTGCAGGGGGTGTTCTGCAAAACAATCGGCACCCATCTCAAGATAGTGAAAACATTGCAAATATTTGAATAACGCGTAATTTCATATTACATAACCTAAAAGTTTCAAGTTTTCTTAGTTATTTCCAAATCTGTAAAATACTGAGGCGTAGTACATGCACTAGTAGTTGATCAAACGAATAAGTAGTTGAATGAGTTGGGACAACGAGTTAGCATACGTCCATTGCAGAAAGGAAGACGCGCTTAAAAGAACTGCATAGGAAAATTCTTTAATTCCGCCATTAATGACTAGAGGAATGCATTAAAGATAATCTGCAATTCAATTAAACAAATGCCTTCGCCAGAAACAGCTTTCGATGTGGATTAAAGACTTGGGAAATGTAAGAAATTCTTGAACAGCATTATGGTAGGGTAGGGGTGGAAAATTCCACAAGAGAAAAACTAATGAGAGGGCGCTTTACAAGGGCTGTAATTGAGGGATACTATTGGATTACACTTTCTGATGTGTCACCCTTGACTTATCCCCTAATTATAATCAGGAAGGAATTTTATGTCCTCCCGGGTGGGCTAGTCGGATATTTCAAAGGTTTCATTAAACATGCAAATTTGAATAAAACCCATGCGACTAGAAATCGCTTAATTATTTTAGACACATCTCAACTAATGGCGTGAGGATTTGTCTCTTGTGAACATAAAGAAAACTAATCAGTTCGATGATAGGTTTTGGTGGTGGACCTCAAAAGATTTGTTTTTAGAAGTAATCCTCCATGAAAATTAATGACATCGGCTTATTGTTATGTCGAAAACCCCAAACCAACTTATATTAATGGTATTACATTCGAGTTTCGAAGCAGCTCTTGTATTAGCTGCCATAATCAGACCCTTGGTTCCATAAAAATCAAATATAGCTTCGTCGTTGACTACTAAGTACGTCATTTCCCTAAAGATGTGACATTATTTTGAGCTTTGAGCCTTATTTCACCCATTTTGTATTTCTATTATTTAAATTCGTACGAAAGAAGAAGTCTCCTTTAATTTGTAATCCTCATACCCTTAGATCTGTCCACCACACCGATTGACATTAAAATCCTTGGTTTCTAGCGTAGCATTTGCGACAGACATATTCGATTCTTTAGGATGTCATCTAATTATGAAGACGCAGTGATTTGTGAAATTGTTTTTTGTCCTTTTAGGTATTGATTATTGAAATCAATTGAGTGGTTAAAATGGAAGAATTAGCTTTTTGCAGGATTATAAGAACCTTTCAATATGCTCTCATAGAAAATTTTATTATACTTCAGTTGCCCGGAATTTAAAAATATTATATCTGAATTTTATCTCCTACGTGTCTATTGCCACTTTCAAAATGGGGGCATATAGATATAATAGAAGCTACTCGAAAAGGATGGCGCAAGCGTGGACATCAGCGTAGTCTAAGTAAAAAAAAGCATTGTATTATTGCTTCATTCTCTTTGTTATCAGAACCACAAACAATATGGTTTTGTTTGGATTGAACTGTAATATATAGGTGTAGACGGTGGTATGATTTGCCCTGTTTTTCGTTAAAAGAGTACGATCCCCTTTTGATTTTGCTCCTGCTCACATTTATACTCTTTTAATTTAAAAAAAGAAAATTTTCAAATCAGGCTCATCCAATTTCAATACAACAATGTGGCTTTAAATATCAAGAAGTCTCTTTTCATTTCGAACCAGTTCAAATTTTTTTAAACACTAATAAATCCAATTTTTAAAACAAACTGGTCCAAAATTCCAACTTATAACAGAGAAAAGTGAAATACATTTTAAGTTGAAAATTTATACTTGTTTGAACCGAAAATTTGGACTTGTTGGAATTGATGTGAAAATCTAGACTTGTTTGAGTAAAAATTTTAGTCTAGTTTGGACTGAAAATAGACTTCTTGATATTTAAAGCTACTTTGTTGAATTATATACAACGTAATTTGAAAATGGTATTTTATGAAATTAAATGAGTATACTATATATTAGAGTTTTTCTTGCATATTGATTAAGTCGATAAAGTGTGATACGCAAGCATTTTTTGTTGTTGCGTATATGGAGCTGTGTAAAATTAAAGCCGAAGTTGTGACATAATAAAAACAATATATTTTTAGAAAGTATGAACAACATAGATGATTGTAGTTTATTTGTTTGTATTTATAGCAAATACTCTTCAAATTAATAAAATATATAATTCTCATACACGGATTTATAATAAGGATAAGAAAAGCACACAAGATTGCTCAAAATTGTTTTTAGTTTATTTTAGTTATAGTAATGATTTTTTATTTCTTTTCATATACAGTAAAATTATAAATTTGTCAGTTAAACGAAAAATTAAGAAAACAATTAATCTTTCCGAAAACTATAGTAAAGGCGTAATATTAACTTTCAAGATAGTCACCATCCACGTTATTTTCCACAATCTTAGTGGCTACTGGCTACCATTCCCAATTCGTAATTAAAAATATAGCTTTCGATCTTCAAGTTCACGTCGATAACCTCCCAATTAACGAAGGACGATACATATCCTGTAAAAAACATTTAGATGGATATCCTATTCGATTCATTGATACCTTTAGATTCATGAGAACTTCAATTTGTCTAATAGACGAAGATATTAATAACCAATATGGTTGGGTAATGTCTCAACTTATACCCAATGGCTTCAAGTGGGTTAAAAATATAGACAACTTCAAGGTTGAAGATGTAGTTGATGATTCATCCATCGGCTACGTTTTAGAAGTGGATCTAGAGTATCCTCAAGAATTTCACGACCGCCATAAAGACCTCCATTTTTTTCCAGAACATAGGGCACCTTCTGATTCAAAACAAAACAAATCGTTGGTTATACTGTACAACAAAACCAAGTATGTTTTACACATCTGTAATTTGAAACAAGCTCTCTTTCACGGATTAAAATTAAATAAAATTCAAAGGAGTCCACACGGCTCAAGTCCTACATAGATCTAAATACCAGCCTTCGAGAATTACCTAAAAATGATTTCGCGAAAAATCTCTTAAAGCTCATGAACAATGCCGTCTTTGATAAGACCACGGAACGTTCGGAAACATAGCATTGCTAAACTGTTAACCGGTGGCTGGGGCGATATGATGCTGAAGCTTTCATTTCCAAGCCCGAATTTAAGGCCTCAGTATTCTTCTTCAATGATAACCTGGTGGCCATCGAACTTAACAAGACTAAGATTTATTTCAATAACCAGATATACAGGGTGGGCCATCTAACGTTTGGAATTGGAACTATATGTTATTTTGAGGTTGGAAGGTTTGATGACATTTCCGATCTGACAGAAAGTTAGTTTTATGTTTTACATTTATGAAATGGATCGCTTTTCTCTTGAACAAAGTTGGGAAATATTAAAAACTTATTTCCAAAGTGGTGAGTCTTCTACTCAAACTGTAAGAAATTTACGGAAAAAATTTGACAAAAAGGATGTGCCAAAAACGCACTTTGTGGATCAATTTGTGAAGCGAGTTCGTGAAACTGGATCGTTGTTGGATAAAACAACCCGTGTACGTACTCGTCCAGTACGCTCAACCGAAAACATCGCTGCTGTTGCTCACAGTGTGCGTGAACAACCATCAACATGAACTCGTCATGGTTTCCAAAGATTTGAACATTTCACGCACTTCTTTGAGAAGAATTTCGGATAAAGATCTCGGTATGAATGCGTACAAAGTTCAATTAGTGCAAGAGCTGAAGCCGCATGACCATCCGATGCGTTTTCGGTTTGCTCAATGGGCCGAAGACCGCTTGATCGAAGATGGGCATTTTTACCGAATAATCATCTTTTCAGATGAAGCTCATTTCCCCCTCGGAGGATACGTCAATAAACAAAATTGTCGTATCTGGGGCTCAGAAAATCCACACGTCATCATGGAGAAACCAATGCATCCACAGCGAGTGACTGTCTGGTGCGGATTTTGGTCTGGCGGCATTATGAGCAACAAAACGCCGTTATAGTGAATGGCGATCGCTATCGCGCCATGCTAAGCGATTTTTTGTTTCCCAAAATTGAAGAGTATGACATAGACGACATTTGATTTCAACAGGATGGCGCAACGTAACACACAGCCAACGTAACAATCGATCTTTTGCGCACTGTTTTCGGAAATCGCATAATCAACCGAAATCCTAGTGTCAATTGCTGCGATTTGATTCCGTTAGACTTTTTTGTGGGGAGCCGTTAAGGACAAGTGTTACGCTAACCATCCAGAGACGATTGACGACTTGAAACGTGAAATCGAAGCTGCCATTGACGAAATAGAGGCCCAAAAAATCGAAAATGTACTAAAAATTGGACTGATCGAATGGGGTATTCTAAGGCTAGCCGTGGCAGTCATTTGAATGATGTTGTCTTAATTGAAAGGTTCAGTCTTTCTAATAAACTCATAACTTTGAAAAAATATTCATTTGTTTTTTTTTTGTTATGGCCGATTCAAATTCCAAATCTTAAATGGCCCACCCTGTATGTAGGTATGTGTATTCTGGACTTGGCTAATTTATGATTTCCAATCCAACTACATATATGATCCCGCAATTTAATTCCAACTGTACAGTTTGCTATACAGATACAGAATCCCCAATTTATAAAGTTACCTTTCCCAATTTGTATGAAATAATTAAACGTGGCTACCATACTTATTTCGATACAAGTGACTATCCTTCCGATAAGATTTGGAACATCCCTTTAGTTAATAAAAAAGTGCTGGCCTTCATGAAAGATGAAAACAACGGCCGCATAATGACAGAGTTTGTTGGCCTAAGATCAAAGATGTATGCGGTCCGGATAGATGGTAAATACAAAATTAAAAAATCCAAAGGCGTTAAAAGAAACGTTGTTAAAAATAGAATAACTTTTGATGATTACTTCGAATGTTTGAATAATAATACTGAAAAATTAGTTTCTCAAAATTTAATACAGAGCCAAAAACATGAGGTACGCACCATTCCACAGGCAACAATCGTGTTAAGCCCACACGATGATAAAAGATATATATAAAATGTTACCGTGGGGTCATTATGTATACCGATAAATGTAAATTAAGTCAAGAAATAGAAGAATTTTATACCGTTTTAAATCTCTGCTTTATTTTAAAAATCCCTTATTATAAACACATTTTTCAGAGCATATCGCCTTGGTATATGATACAAGATGACAAATTTGTTTCCAGAGTTGTTAGATTAGGGTGACCCTCCTCTTCTACGTCGAATATACTTGAGTCGTTTACAAATAATTGTTGAATCCAGCGTTTCTTTTGCATTCCTTTTACATAGATTATTTTATCTTGCAGCAGAAATTGATCGCCTACGGTATATAATTTGTGGTAAGGAATATAGCCATCACTGCATCTGAAGCCATGAAGATTGTATCTGAGCCATTCAACTTGCTTATTTTCAGATTGTGTACATTTTTTATAGGAAAATGGCAGTTGGGATATACACTACAGTGCTACATTTGATTTCCACAGTTTAAAATGGCTAATTCTTTCAAAATAAATTCATTGGTTGGCAGTTTGAATCCTTGAACGTCGATAATGATAATATAATATCATCCTAAGCTATTTTCCTCACTTCACTGGTTAAAGAAAGTGAACTAGCAAACAGTAGGCTGTTATATTGGCAGGAACATTTTCAGATGCCTTGAATTCCAGCTTTATATCTACAGATCCAGTTTTAATGGCCCACACCAATTGAGAAATCAATAACTGAGATCGGCGCACTGCTATAAATTCTTCCCTTGAAAGAAGCGGCTGGAACTAGCGTCCATAGTATGAAGCTTGTAATTTTATATACATGTCTTATAGGACCATATTGATTCTTGTCAAATTTCAGATTCAAATCATTATACGGGTATGATTCCATAAGAAAGTGTGCCAGAACAGGCATAGCATATCTACTAATAAAGAAAACATATTTGGATTCTTAAGGGGTTATTCTACTGTTAAACGGGTAAAGAGCAGTATCTTTTTAAAAGTGTTGTAAAAAAAAAACTATTAGAGATATCAATTTGAAATTTTCCATGCATCTTTATTAATGAAAAAAATATATAATGGCAGAGTTGATATATCAAAAAAATCGGTTAAAAAAACTTTAAACGCGATTTACTCAAAACGTGCTTTTTTGGTGATCGGTACATCGTAGAGAAAAAACTAATGAAGCGATTTAGCTAAAAAATTTTTTGCATAGTTATATATCGATTTTACACAGACTGAACCTAAATTGAGCCATAAAAATTGAAATTTGGTTATTTGGGAGCACTTTTTTCATCGAAAAAACGTCCAAAATCGAGCATGCTATTTTCCAACACTTGTCAAATCGCGAAAATTTAATATTTATGGCTCAATTTAGGTTCAGTCTGTGTGCTTTTAGCTAAACTAATAAAATTTCATCGTTAAATTGATTGCAGATCACCTGGACGACCTGGGCAATGTACCGCGCAAACGACTCTGGCCGTCAGCGCGCGCTACATCAATCATAAACCGAAGCCGCCATTTTTTTTTTTTTTTTTAATCAACTATGCCAATATATATTTTTTTCATTATTAAAGATGCATGCAAAATTTCAAATTGATATCTCTAATAGTTTTTTTTTTACAACACTAATGCGCAAAACGTGAATTTGTGCACGCAAGTTCAATTGTACGATGCGAATAGAAAATTGCAGCGATTTTCTTGCAAAATCGTATATAAGGGGTTTTTGGCGATGATTTTTTAGAATCCAAAAAACCAAAAATAATTGAAAAAATTCTGAAAAAAATTCATATGTATTTTAAGGCAAATTTTATGTATTTTCTCTTCTATAAAAGTTTTTCCTGAAATGTGTTCATTTCGTGTAAAAAAAAAGTTAAATTTTTTATTACATTGCATATAAAAATGATAGATAAGAAAACTCTTATATAGTATACTATTCCAGTGGATACTGTTGTAACAAAATTAATTGAATTTTTGGAGGAATTCTATAAAAATACTAGGGTGTGAGAGACTGAGATAAAATATTAAAATTTAACCTATGAGAGTCCGTTTTAATAGTGAAAATATATAGTTAAATATTGTATTAACCAGAACAGTGCCAGACTGTACTTAATAAGTCCGTATATATGTATATGTTTTGCCCTTTGACGTCCGTGTTTGTAGTTTTGATCAGCTTTTAAAAAGTGACAACACTGTGCGCTGGGTAAACCCGAGTAACTCAGCTATTTGTAATAATACACTATATTTATTGATTTTTTGTCACTTCTGATCTTGTTGTGTTATGTATTCTATCATGGCTTGTTTCATATCGTTTTCCATGTGTCATTTCATGCCATATATCATATGTCAAGTCATGTATTATGCCATATGTTATACCACGTCATGTTTCATATCATGTTATGTCATACTGTGTCATGTCATATTTCATGTCATTTCTAAAGTTGTGTCACGTTATTTCACGAATAAGTGTCTAACCACATAGTTTAAGCTTTTCTTAACAATCGCGTAAAAATACTAGATATAATTTTTGTGCGAGCTTATGTAAAAAATTATTTTATCTACAAAAAGATTATTTAAAACGTTTTTTTTAGAATGCATACATTTTTTTTGTTTTTGTTTTTCTTTTTTAATATACAGGACTTCCCGAACGCGGTGATCAACACGGAAGAGCTGAAAGTGAAGACAGAAGCAAGCAAAATATTGCTGCAGGGAAGCGTCTATTTTCACCCCCTTTTGAATTATATGGTGTTTTTCCCTTCTGTAGTACTTTAGTCCAATTATTCATCTCCAGCATTTTAATCATCTTACTCACGACAACCAGCTATAAGACATTTTTAGATGACAAAATTACCTTTCCATTGGCATATTCAAACCCGTCACATTTAATTCATTTTTATTAAATATGAGAAAAACTCTTTTAGTTAACAAAAAGAGCAAGTGTGAGCGAAAATAGTGCGTATTTAGAATATGTAAAGATAAGTTTCATGTGATAACTTGATTAAGCGTAAGTAATACAAATTTTTCCGACCCAAAAGAAAAGGGATCAAAATATTTTTGTCTGTTCTGCCTTCTGGACTATATGCAGAGAAACAAGCTTTAAAATTGTGCCAAATTTCAAGTCAAGGGAATTTATGGGAAAATAGCTCTAGCATACAGATAGACGTACATCGAAGTCTCAATATGAAGATGTCTTTTTTAATTTTTTGGCAAGGAAGCGGAGCCCTTCTGCTGATTGCAGAAATCAGTTCACTCTGAATAAATTAGGAATCCCGACAACAACCCGAAGATGTTTGAAATTATCCCAAAAAAGTGATTAAGGTTTCAGAGCCCAAATTTCGACATCGGTCTCGTGCAGATGTGTAGTCCTTAAATTAATATGTAGGACTGATAAGCCAAGTCTGCTGCCATTAAGACCAGATGACTCTTTAATCAGCAGTTCGGCAGTTCCGGTCTGAAATTTTAATATGCTTTCTATCGAACCGTCGAGTCACCACAACTAAATTACTCGGGAAGTTTCTGAATTGCGGGCATATTTTAACCAAAAATAGCAACGTACACGTATTCTCTTAACAAGTAAGTACGTTTCTTCGCATCCATAGTGTTCTAGGAATACAAAGGAACTCATTAAGACCAAAAAGCTTCACATGCTTAAGCACTGATGACTTGGATTGCGACCAAAACTTTTATTTCTTTCCTCTATTTTGAAGGAGCAATCTTCCTTGCTTGCGTCTCTCCACCTCTATATTACCGCTTCCTGTTTTGGCTCTAGCACAGCCGGTCTAGCTTGCCGGTTCTATAGCTTACCAACATCATGCGGAAAAGTCTGCCACGTTCAGAAATCGAGCTATCGGAATCAGAACGAGTCTCAAATGTTCGGTTAACTTATTACAAATGGAAATCGATTACAATCAGAGCTGGCATTTCTGGACATGTTTATTAATGCAGAGCTTTTGTTGATAGGAAGCTTATCAGTTGTTTCTGTTTTGTATTCGTGCTTTGATTGTAATATTATGACGAAAACAGCCTAGTAGGCTGTGCTACCGCCTTTAACTTGTGATTTAATTGCAAACGCGGCCTCTTCATGGTTAGATAGCTCGTCGACGAGTACAGAGGCGGCACAGCCTCAGCTACTACAGATGGTAGCAGCGAATAGGTATGATATGCTTTTCAGTGTTCGTCTCTAGGTGAATTTTATATATGAATCCAGACTGTAGTCGGTCGTAACATACGTAATTCTGTCAAAACATAAACATTTCCGATAATTTTTTTAGTCATCAGTAATGCTGAGCTATTACCGTATGTTTAAGAAATGCTTTTGGGGGTGGCAATAAAAATATTAACCTGAAAGAAGAAATTCTGAGACTTTCGAAGACGTCTTGCAGACAGGAAATTATTGCGTGAGCTCTTTATGTGCGCAAATTATCTAATGGCTATTTAATGTCGTAACGCCAGCAAAAATCAGCAATCAATGTACACGAACATTCTTTATTGAATGAAGCTGAGCATAAATATTTTTTACTTTAACACTAGAACTACCAAGAGCCGTCAAATTGGCAGGTATCTACGTTTCCGCCAGTTTCGAGCTACTCCTGTGCCTTATAATTTCAGTGTTTAGACTTTAACACTAGGTTTACGGACGTTTCTTGTATACCTATTTCTACGAACATCCGTCAAATTGACGGGTAATGGAAACGAGGTATTTTCTTCAAAAAAACCGAGTAATTTAATTTAAAAACAACTTCAGTATAATATATAAGTCAATTAGATTTGTTAATATTCTATAAATAAATACAAACCTTTACATTTTATATATTTATTCAGTGCATTTTTTGCAGATATATTCTATTGTTTGTACACATTTTCCACAAACGTTCTTCTTACACCTAATACATGTATTATTACATCCATTTTTATTGCAATAGCCGATTTGGCATGACTTGCGTATTTGCGCACTGCTGGTTGATGGAAGATTTATCCTTGATTCAGTGTTTTTGTTTTCGTCAATAAGTTCCCCAGCCAATTGAAACATGAAGTTTTTTCTAGATATTTTTGAACCGGTGCATTCTTTGTATAATATCCAAGAATTTATAAGTGCTAAATTTCAAATATTATAAAAAACCTGAAGAGGCCACCGTAAAGACCCTGCTTTCACACTGTATTTGCGCGCCATTATAGACTATATCTACTCCAAACTTGGTCTTGTTGTAAAATTCAATTGTTTCCGGGACACGTTTGTAATTGTCATTAAGTTTTGCAAATCTATGTTTTGTACTTAGTAGCAATACTTTTACTTTTGGCTTACTTTGGTAAATAGTGAGTATGCAATTGTTTGATTTATAATGCAGTGAGGAAAACAGGGGCATTTTATCCTTTCGGTTTTTTGCTGGTTTCGGTAACTCTTTTTTGTTTGCTCGGATGGTCCCAACTAAAGATGTATTTTCTGTAAATAATTTATTTGCAAGTGGTATACTGGTGAAGAAATTATCTGTAGTTATGTTTCTTCCTTTGCGTAAATATGGTTCGGCTAATTTCAAGACTACAAATTGCCCTAACTGTGTCGAAGATCGAGTTTCGTCTTTACCCAAATATGGAAAACCATTTATAATATATTTTGTTTTAACATCGGTTGCCAACCAAAATTGTATACCAAATTTTTGAGGCTTATTTGGCATATATTGCGTAAAACGGCAGCGAGCTTTCGTAGGAAACAACTGTTCGTCAATTGAAATATTTTCTTAAGGCTTATAGCAGGCTTGACTATTGTCGATAAATTTATTCCATGTGTCGGATATTAGGGCAAACTTATCAGTACGTAAGCGCTGAGATCGTTGTATCTTATTGTCAAAACGTATGAATCTAAGAATCTCCATAAATTTATCTCTGGGCATTGCTTGTGAAAAGAAAGGTGGGCCCCATTTCTTGGACCATAAATAGGAAGCTTTCAATGATCTTGCTTCGTATGCTCCCCGTGCGCACAAAATTGCAATGAAAGCATACAATTCTGCAATGGAAATTGTCCAATTCCTTTTCAAGACTCGCTGTGCTTCCGTTTCTGTACAAGTTTTTATATGTTGGATCATGCTTTTATCGATTATCAATTGGAATGCACTATTTACGTGATCTAACATAATATTTTTTTTTGCATAACCAGTAGGTCCAGCGACGTTCCTGAACCTTTTTGTGAACGATCATGATGATCATGCAGGCAGGAATAAAAAGAGACCGAGTTTGGGGATTTCCCTAAAAATCACAAATTTCCATGCAGGGAAAACCCCGAAATTATCAGGAATTTCTTTTACTTACACTTGTATTGATATTGGGTTCGGCGCCATCGAAAGATATCTTCGTTGGCTTATGATTTTATTTTAGAAATGGTAAAAAATTTAAGAGTAGTCAGGCAATATCTACTTCTACATTTATTACCAGAGATATAATTTCATGAAAAAATCCCATTTATTATGAATAAGTATGAAATTAGCTTACCCGTCAATTTGACGGATATCCGGAGAAATAGGTATATAATAATATAGGTATATAAGAATATGAACCTAATTTTGATCAAACAAATTGAAAATTGCATGTTTTTGAGGTGTTTGAACACAATGTCATGTTTTTATACTATATTTTTTCATCTTTCTTGCATAAAAAAATATATTTTTAATAACAATATAATCCCCGAATTTGGTTCATGTTTCGTGGAATTGAATAAAGAATATCTACACCAAATTTCAGAACGATTGATCAATAACTTTTTGAGCTAGAATGTACGCAAGTCGAAAAAAAGTCGTTTCGAGAAAAACGCGTTTGAAATAAAATGTAGAAAGCCGGAGCTCAACTAACCAGACTCGACGCTCTGTCGAAATATCGTAAACGTTCGAGAACGTTCTACCCAATGCCAAACAATAACATCTGCCGAAACTCTCCTCTTTCTATTATTCAATAGCACAGCGGTATTGAGGCAGGTAGCTGGAAAAGAAGGGCCTGGGCGACCGCTCCGTTATAATTACCGTGCGCTTCTTCACAGAACCGACGGGCTGTCACTTAAGTGCTCATTGCATTCGAACTAATGGGAATTTTGCTTTGAAATTTTGACCACATATTCTTGAATAGTTATACTAACGATTCATGCAATAAAAAAAAAGACGATTTTTCGATCGGTCTAAACTGGGTTCCCCCCTTAAGGACTTTATTAACTAATGAAATATTTTTAGCTTTTTGATTTCAAATGATCCAGTTATTAGTTATGAGATACACCGCAATCCAACTATTTTTTGACGCATCTGCGAAGATTTGCTCTTAGGGGCTCATTTCTTTATAAATATCAATGAAAATTTAATAAAATATTCTTCAAATGTAATTTTATTATACACTAATTAAATAAAAGAATATATATTAACTGTGTCGTCCAAAAATATAATCAAATATATGTTGTTCTTTTTATAGCGAATTAATTATACCCCCCTCCCAGTCTGGTCTTCCACTCCACCATGAGCGGCCTCTTCAGGGAAAAGCTGAAAATGATTCACGTCGGAAAGACATGAATATAAAAAAAATAATAATATTTCTAGCCAATAATCCATGCTTTCTTTTTTAATTTGAGGCTTGATATTCACAAAATTCAAAAATGAAATAGCCTTACTTCCCTCAACAATTTTTAATGGGGAATATCCCAATTTCCAAATAATTTCCTTTACTGGCTTAGTAATCGACTTGGCAAACATATCTAGTAAGTCTAGGTATCTATTATCTTCTTGATCTGTTGTTATTTATCGAAAAATTAAGTTTTTCTATTGGTTATAAATAGCATATAAGAATTTACATTTAAACATTGGCGTCGCTGATATCTTATCATCCATCATTTTGAGCCACCAGTTTTAATAGAAAGTATTGCTCTAATAACTGTATGGAGAATACCCTTCTTATAGTACTAAAATCATTAGTTTGTCGTAAAAACATATGAACGATTTTTGCTTTTATTGTACTTCAAATAGCAAGATGCATATTGTTTCCGAAAGAAATAGGTTAGCTAGTTTTTCGAAAAGAAAGAATAACTATCTTATGAACCGAAAATTATTAATTGTCGACTTTTAGTAACCCCAGAATTGAACTCGTGAAACATATTAAACAAATTGCATCTTTCTGTTATCAATAATTTTCTTTAAAACAAACGCCTCTATTTTTACGCTCCAAACCCCTAGGTAGAAGATAATCTGGCATTCAGCAACTCTAAAAACATAAGAATAGGTTATTTTTACTAGATGTATATTTATATAGAGGAAGTTATTAATTTTATTCAAGATTTATTGTAGTATATTCTGACTACTGTAGAACTGTGGTTTGCTTCAACGATGATAACTCAATATTAGAAGGACATATGTAGTTCTCGTCTTCGAATGTATTTTCTATGAGTCTCCACTCGACTCCTTGCCTCTGGAGACGCAGTTTGGAGGCCTACTCAACTGACAGATTGATTTTACGGTTTCATACAATTTCTCAAACCAAAACCTTCTAGCTCTAAATATTTAAAAGTTATCTGAATGTATTCCTACTTATATGCCCAGGAGTTTTGTCTAGCCTCCATAATAAAGTATATAGGTATATACATATATTGACCACATCGGTCAAATAATAATATTAGGTTGTAACATAATAATCGGGTAGTTTTTTCGGAAACGTTCTGGAAATTTTTTACAACTTCGAGAAAGTTCTGTGACTATGAGTATAAATACCCGTGAGCGCGCTCAGTTCATCAGTGCAATAATCGACTGCGCAGCGAGTAGCATTATGGAAAAATTCGATTTGAAAAGACGAGACATCCGCGTCCTTCTACTTTATGAGTTCCGTTTGAAGCATACAGCTAAGCAGGCGGCACAAAATATATGTCAATGTATCATGTATGGGAGATAATACGGTCTCTTATCATACAGCAGTAGATTAGTTTCGACGTTTCTCGAATGGCGACTACAACCTTGAATACCTCACGAAGGGCGGCCGGTTGAGGTTGATGTCGACCGACTAGCGCAGCTCATCGAGGAAGATCCAAAGAGGATTACTCGTCAACTTGAAGAAGAACTCGGATGCTCCCATACTACTATCGCTCGACATTTGAAAGTGATGTGTAAAGTGTACAGACACCGTCAATGGGTACCCCACGAATTGACGGATGATCACCGAATGGTCAACGGATGATACGAGTGGCGGTTTGTGCGCAATTGTTCACTTCACAGCGTACTTTTGCTTGGCTTCGTAATTTGGTTACCAGGCATGAGAAGTGGATGCTTTAGGTTAACCATAACAATAAGCGACAATGGCTTAGCGCGGGTCAAAGAGGAGTACCGACAGTTAAATGTAAAATTACTATACACAAGGTTATGTTGAGTGTTTGGTGGAATGTGCACGGCATTATTTACTGGGAACTATTACCACAAGGAACAACTACAAATAGTGAACGCTACTGTGATATGCTGGATAAGATAGCCGTGAATCTTAAAGGAGAACAAGCCATTGTATACCTCCTCCACGACAATGCCCGCCCTCACACCGCTTCGAGGACATGTAAAAAAATGATGCAGCTAGGCTGGATTTCCTTAGCCCATCCTGCATACTCGCCGGATATGTCTCCTTCTGACCACCACTTGTTCCGATCGTTGCAAGCTCACATTAGCGGAAAATCTTTTGATGACCGAGATGCATTGGAACAATAGTTGTCGGAATTTTTTAACTCTCGTGAGCCCAAGTTTTACGAGAATGGAATAATGTCGCTTCCCCAACGTTGGCAGGAGATCATTGATAATGATGGACTATATGTTCAATAAAATGTTAAGCTTAGGGAAAGGTCGGGTAGCCCCAGACGGCGGGTAACCCCGGACATTTAAATTTCTTAGAAACTAACCACGTTGCATAGGTATAGTTTTATTATAAATATGTGCCCTCTGGAGCAAAAACAAATCCAACTTAATTGCGGCGTGGGCACAGAGTGAGTTATACGTGAGTGTGTGTTTTGTTCCCGGCAAAACAATTTCGTTGCTCCTGTCAAACTTCATTGAAGGTTATCAAGTACAATAAGTAAGTGCGCGTACTTGTTTTTTGGTTAATGTTGTAGGAAATTTTATATATTTAAAGGTTGTAGTAGTATTTGTAACATTTCTTGTACAATTTAAGAGCTGTGTCTAAAAATTTTGCATGGTAGCGATCGGGTACCCCCGGACACGATAATGTCGGGTACCCTCGGAATTGGTTTTAAGTTTTGAATTTTGCGATATTGTTTTAACAAACTACAATTGTTTTGTCAGTTTGCTTATTTATGGAAATTACTTTTAAATATTGTTACTATTGTTGTAGAAAAACTCGAAATATGCCGACATTTAAGGGGAGAATTAGTTAGTTATTTATATTAATAAATTTTAATAATTTTGAAAATGTACAATTGAAGTGTTTTTTCTTTTATAATTGAGATCTACAGCTTCTCTTCTTAATGCCGAATAATAATCTACTAGCTCAAATAAAAAGTCTGTCGTCAGTCCCGTTGTCCAAACATAAATTCCACTAGCGGTCCGCAGAGATCGACGCCGGCCAAACGGAAAGTTCACTATCGGTCATGGGGGATCGACGCACGTCGCGATCAACGTGTTAAATATATAAAATTTTCAAATAACATTTCACCCTTTGCCACGCAAAAATTCCTTTTTCTATTTGAAACGTATAAAAATCTATTTCAAAATTGCTCTTTTTTATATCAAAAATATTAAATTCCAAAATATTAGTATCGATGTTTAATTTCGAAAAGAGTTTATTATTCTAAATGCAAAGTATCAGAATTCAATTCAAAAGTGCATTTTTGTTCAAAACTAAAGTAAAAAAGTTGTTTGTAAGGCCAAAAAACGATTGGGCCACCATTGATTACTAAGTCCGGGGCTACCCGCCATATTATGCGTCGGCTAAAAACGAAGGTCAAATTATTTTTTAAATATTTCTTTGAAATAATTTGATATGATTACTAATTCTTAATTAACATAAATGAAGAAGTTCCTAGTTTTATTTTAAGAGTAAAATAAAGATAGGAATTTTGTTTTTTGGTATTTTTATTTGCAATTCATTTAAGTGTCCGGGGCTACCCGACTTTCCCCTAATTGTACAAAAATATCAAAATAAAATTTCTTAAAAAATTATCAGATTATTATGTTACAACCTAATAATAATGTCAAACTATGTGATTATATATGTATTGTATATATTAGCAAAAACGCCTAAGTCCTAAAAATAATGACGTCAAGTGTTTCTCATGTAGCCAATTTGTTTCAAGATTTAAATAAAGATTGGTACCTCTTTTCTACGAATCTTTCGAAAATCGAGTCGATAACTTAAATTATTCATTCCACTCGCAAGACAATATTAATTCACTTAAGAGCACTTACCTTGTGAACTTGATGGCCATTTTTCAAATGTATAGAATAACTCAACAAATATAGTAAGAAAGTTCTTCAGAGAGTTAAAAAGCTATAGGAAAGAAACTTTCGTAATGAAATCAGTTTCTGCAAAGGTTTGAGTTGTTGCAACCGAGTGACGACAGCTCTGGGCTGTATGGAAAAGTTCTCATCAGTGACGAAAGAATCAATTTAGCTGTCAGTGCATCAAATGAATATCGACTTTGAATGAGTGAGGTTTACGTTCAATTTGATACACCAAATGCGGAGCGGGAGTATACGGGACATTTTCATCAATGTTGGTTATCGCTTTTATGGGGTTTAAGCAGAATTGCTTAAACTTTTCGAACTTAATATTGACAATTTGTCCACAATAGCAATATTGGGAGTTACTTAGGGGCGGCGCTTTTCGAAAGTTCAGAGTGAGGCCTTAAGAGTTAAATGTCCGAAAATTAATTAAAATATAAAAATAGCAACCCGAATTCTTATTGAAATAGTAGTAATAATGTAACCTTATTCCCTTGCTTAAAGGGAGTTTTTATTTTCGGCTGGATAACTTTAAGAGGGAGAAGCCCTACAATAAAATTCAATTGAAAGTAGCGAAGTTCGGTTTACTCTTGGTTTGAGTAATATCCTTACTTATATAATTGGTATGGTCCTAGCCCTAACCTTTCCACCAATTAGACTTGCAGTGTCATTAAAACCAGATGCACTCCCACCGACACGTGACTGTTTATCCGAAGAGTGCATTCATCTCAGTTGTGAACTGGAGGCGAGCTGTGTGTGACTAACGACAAATACATTTTCCTGCAACATTTCATATTTTCTTCTAGCGCAATCCAGGACGATTGTTGACTGATTGTGTTTATTCATTTTTCCTACCCTAGACAATAGCGTTCCCTGATAAATCCCCGCGCCAGTGCTTTCATCTGACACGGGAAGCAGAGCAATTGGGCAATGACAAATTAAGTATTCATTCGGGGAACTTGAGATCAAAGTTTTGAAAAGGCGTTTCAAAGATATCTGAATCTCTCTGTGAATGAAGGTAATCCAGAATCCTTAAGGACTCTCTGTTACGGTTCACAGTAGAAAGTGCGTGAAAAAGAGAATTTAATAAGACGGAATTTTTGACTTGATCGTGCTTTGTAACGACGAATCAGCACCAAAAGACAGTTGCAAACTCTCTACTACTGGAACGGATCATTTTTTGAATTATGACCATGGTCTGACTAAGCGGATTCTCTTTCTCGTCTGCTATACTACCACACTTCAATTAAGCATAGGGCAGGTAGTTGAAGGAAAGAGGATGGGAACTGCAGCTTACCGCCACTTAAAATTACAAAGAAATTGCCAGTTATTGTTTTTCTTCTCGCGTATTTAACACGTTTCCGCCGACGCAGTTTTTTGTATTTCACTTCATCGGGCGGCAGTAAACATTTTTACATTAGACATTAAGTCTATTATAACCTACCTGTAAAAAAAGGTCTTCAATTTTTCAATAAAAAAAAACATGTGATGTGATGTGAGCCACCGGTGGTACACGCCCGCCGCCAGATGAATCATTCGCGTGTGAGCCACCGGTGGCACACGCTCGGTTGAACGTCTTAATTTATGTGAAGCTTCTATTAGGAGCGCGAAATCAAAGCAACGAATTTCCTCAATTTCAGACCTCCCGTTTTGTTAACCTCTTGCGCTATCAATTAGTTAGCAAAAATGTGTGCCCATCCACCCAGAGAAATTTCAAATGAGCTTTTACTTGGAATAATTTGTGTAAAAGCTTCGATCAGATTGCATGTACAAAATGCTACATATATGCATATAATACATATATTGCATATAAAAGAGTAATAAAAGTTTAATTTTATAGGTATATAAACTATATAAAAGATCAACAAAGGTACCTGCGTACCTGCGTACATATTGTAACAATCATTTCAAAACAGTTATTAGCAGAAATATAAAGTGGTCAGAATTAGGAAAGGCGGTCGGAAATAGGCCAATTTCACGTTCGAATATCACTGTTCTGCTCCTATCCTAGTCTAACAGTAAAGAGCTATTACCAATGTGAAATGCAATAAAATGTGGCAAGTAGCACAGTAGTGCAGGAAATTCAGTAGACGTACGCTGTACGTCGTTCGCAGTATAGGCAAAAATTACCAGTGACGTACATTGCACGTCAAAATAGCGCAAGAGGTTAATCTCATTTTACTGATTAACGTCTTGACTAAGCTTGGTAACAGAAGTCAATTTTTTGAAAGGGAACTCTTTAATTTCTTCTTTTACAGAAAAATTAATTTAAAAGAATTATATTAATATAATAATATGAATGTTGTTCGTTTTTCTCGGAAAATATTCCTTAAAAAAATAACTAAATAAAGCTTTACATACAAAAACAAAAAATTATTTACAATAAGACCTTTCAAGCTTAAGCAACTACCATTATTAAATGGATTTTTCTAATTCATCAAACTTTTTTCTGAACTCTTTTTACCAGAAAGTTAAACCCTATGCAATATTTCATCGTTTCAGAACTTTTTGGATAGACTGCATATGTGAAACAACTCCCATACAATAGAAACAATTTGTTGATAACAATGGCATCATATAGACACTTTGTGGTAGTGTAATATTTTAAAAATTGCCAAAAACGTGTATGAATAAGTTATTCTAATGGTATCCAAAAGTGACAAATTCATGGAGATTCATATAAGTTGAGCGACCCTAAAGAAAACCATGTTGGTTTGTTGAAACAAGCCGCTTGCAAACAGTAGAAAATTCTGAGTGTACAATTGATTCAAAAATGTTTGGGATGGGATACACGAAAGTTTCGCAATGGGCCTATATTTGCATACCTCATTTTTGTGGCTTTTTTTATGAATCGGGATAATAAAGGAGTTCTTCCAGAGCACAGGGCATTTTCTGGTCTTGAGAGACTTTTGGAAGGTAAGTGAGAGAACCGTGACTAATCCATTAAAGCATGCTTAAGAATAGCAGGCGGAATACTATCGGATCCTGAACTTAAATCAAGAGGGAGGTCATTGTTTAATGAGTTAAAGTTATTAAAATCAGGTGAGAACGATTTTTCAAACAAGGAAACAAAAATATTGCATATCGCAGATTTAATGTCAGTAGAAACTCCTCCATAAGGCATATTAGAGGGTATTTAGTCATCCGCTGTTTTTTTTAGTATTAATAAATTCCTAAAATGCGTGCGTATTAATAAATTCCTAAAATGCGTTGTAAGAAATTCGTCGTACGAAAAGTTATTCCTTTCCAAAAGATATGCCTTCCACAATTTATTGAAGTGAAAACTTCTTTAGCGGCGTTGGGCAGTTTTTGGTAGGGGAAAATGTTATGGGTTCGCATCACCGAATGCTCATGACTGGCGCATGCGCAGCGGCCGTGTGCTGTGCGCGTGAGACGATGGGTGAAATCTCGTGCGTTCGCGTCACCGACATGCTTATAGCAGTACATCTGTAGCAAATTTTGGATGATACCTCATAATCATTGCCATCTCCGCATATTAACACTTACATTTTCCCTTCACCCCTTTCCCCGCAAATCACTTCTGAAGGACGACATCTCCAGAAAAGGTACCTTTCCACATTCTGGCTCAGAACTCCTCCAGATGATGACCGATTTTCTTCATTCTAATTTTGTATGAAAGCCCCCCGTCGGCGCCATCTCTGCATACTAACACTTATCTTTTCCCTTCAACCCTTTCCCCGCAAATCGCTTCCAAATTAGGCCATCTCTAGAAAAGTTAATTTTGCTCACAACTCCTCCAAATCTTAACCGATTTTCTTCATTTAAATTTCATATGAAAGCCCCCGCGGCTGCCATCTCAGCATATTTACATTTATTTTCCCCGTTCACCACTTTCCCCTCAAATAATTTCTAAAGGTTCAAATCTCTAGAAAAATTACTTTTGTTCATTCTGGCTCAGAACTCCTCGAAATAATAACCGATTTTCTCCATTTAAATTTTGTATGCAAGGCCCCCTTGGGTGCCATCTTCGTGTATTTATATTTATTTTTTCCGTTCACTCCTTTCCCCCCGAATGATTTCTTAAAGTGGTCATCTCTAAAAAATTATGTTTCTACATTCTGGCTCACAACTCCTCTGAATAATAACCGATCTTCTTCATTTAAATTTCGTATGAAAGCCCCCTACGGCTGCCATCTTTGTATATTTATATTTATTTTCTCCGTTCACCCCTTTCAACTCATATAATTTCTTAAGGTGCAAGTCTCTAGAAAAATACTTTTCTGCATTCTGGCTCAGAACTCCTCGAAATAATAACCGATTTTCTCCATTTAAATTTTGTATGCAAGCCCCCCTTAGGTGCCATCTTGGTGTATTTATATTTATTTTTTTCGTTCACCTCTTTCTCCTCCAATGATTTCTTAAGGTGGCCATCTCTAAAAAATTATGTTTCTACATTCTGGCTCACAACTCCTCCAAATCATAACCGATTTTCTTCATTTAAATTTCTTATAAAAGTCCCCCACCGGTGACATCTCTGCATATTTATATTTATTTTCTCCGTTCACCCCTTTCTCCTCAAATGATTTCTTATGGTGCCAATCTCTAGAAAAATTACTTTTCTGCATTCTAGCTCAGAACTCCTCTAAATAATAACCGATTTTCTCCATTGAAATTCTGTATAAAAGCCCCCCATGTGTACTATCTCCTGTTATGATGAGGGCGAAGCCCGAGCGTCGGTTAGGCGAAGCCGGCGAAGCCGGCGAAGCCGGCCATACCAAAAATACTAGTTTTAATATTAAAAGTTCTAAGTTTTCACTTCTATCGGCAGTCCCTATGACTAAAAAAGAGAGGCACAGATCTTGGACAATATAATAATCAGATGAAAGAGTAGTGAAATCAGTGGAAGATAGTCTTTTTGAAACTTTGTCCATATCCGTCTTCCTGAAAATGCATATAGTCGCTAATGTTAACACTGTTTAGTATAATACTAGCCGTACCCTGCGCGCGTTGCTACGCCTCTCCGAAAACAATCGGTTTTATGCGAGAATGTATAAATAAAATATTTCATTACCATTAATCCAAACGTAAATAGATTTTCAGTTATTGAGGTCATAGAATCATTTCCGTAACTAAACGGCATCTATCTATCTATCTTCTATCTTTCTGTCTTTCTATCTATCTTCTATCTATCTATCTATCTCCTATCTATCTATAGCTATCTTCTATCTATCTATCTATCTACCTATCCATCTATCTATCTACATCTATCTATCTATCTATCTACGTCCTATCTATCTTCTGTCTGTTTATCTATTTATCTTCTATCTATATACCTATCTGTCTATCTATCTTCTGTCTGTCTTCTATTTATCTAGCTACCTATGTATCTATCTATCTTACTATCTATCTATCTACCTACCTATCTATCTACCTACCTATCTATTTAGCTTCTGTCTAGCTTCTATCTAGCTTCTATCTAGCTTCTATCTAACTTCTATCTGTCTATTTATCTGCCTTGCTACGCTTCCCTGAAAATAATCGGTTTTATGCGAATTCCTATGTTACTCCCCTTTGAATAGAGACTTCTTAGTATAAATTTCAAGGAGATCGGTTCAGCGGTTTCGGAGTCTATAAAAGGTGAATAAACAAACAAACATTTATTTATACATATAGATTGAAAAAGTTTAAAAAGGAAAACACGATCTAAAAAACAACGGTACAACAACGGAAGCCCTCAAAAATGAATAATTTTCCCCGTTTTTTCCACATTTTCCACTGATTCTTCGCTCCTATTGGTCGCATCGTGATGTTATATAGCCTAAAGCCTTCCTCGATAAATGGACTATCCAACACAAAAAGAATTTTTCGATTCGAACCAGTAGTTCCTAAGATTAGCGCGTTCAAACAAACAAACAAACTCTTCAGCTTTATAATATTAGTATATAGATTTTCAGGATTCGACTGAAAAGGCCGGTAATACTTGTTCAGAGTAGAAACAATAATTGAACTATGATCAACAATTATATTGTTACAGTCAGAAGAAAATACAAGATTAAATATATACACAACATTCTTAGAGCAACTTATCTGACTGAGACCGAAAGAGAAAACCGATCCCATAATTGAAGTATCTTTAAAATTTAATTAGCAATTAGAACCATTATCATCGGGATTGGCTACCAATTTTTGTAATATATAGGATTATTCGTATTCTACTGAAGTAGATTGTACACCCCTGCGATTACGGATTAACTTAGCACATAAGAAAAGTAGAAATATGTAGTGTAGATAGTAAATTCATGGAGATAAGCCAGTTAGTTGTACCCGAACCAGAGACTGAATATATTGTATATTAAACAAAATAAAGTGGACTGTTAAATTAAACAATACCACAATTTGAACCAATTAAAAAGAGATCGTCGTCTGGATTCATTAAGTTATTTATTAACTCCAATTTCGAAATTAAAATATCACACTATGTCCATTTCTGTCAAGGATGTTGATTAGATCAGGAGTAATATAGCAATACATAATAAATAATCTTTGGATGATGTTATTTACTTAGCTCAAATGAGAAGAACCAGAGAGTTCGGGTGATGAAATCAAGTTTCAGTTGAGGTGAATTTTGCAAGCTGTGAGAACTTCCCCTCGTGCATTCGAATCCTACGAAATACTTAGTAGGATGAATCAAAAATCTCTACATCACGAAAATCATAATGCAACTTCGTTTCACATAACGCGATAATGTCGAAATTGCTAGTAGTGGACGACTGATTTCTTTCCGAAAAATATTTTCAAAATGGTACCATTGCTTGGTGGAATTACACGAATATCGTTTAGAATATATAGCCTGTGCATTGGGCGTGGCGTGTACATCGTTTTATAAAGAATCCTCAGAATCAATAGAATTCTTAATGTGACCAGAAAGGATAACTCTCCGTTGAAATATTTATTTTTATAGCCGCAGTGTTATTTGTATTCCTAACACGATTCAAAGTGCTTCCGTATGGGGGTAACTCTCGTACATCCGAGGTAAGCCCTAAGGATTTTCCTCCCCTACTGGTTGGTTACGACTAAAATCCTCCAAATTCAAAATATCATAATTTCAATTTCATTTAATAATCAATTGCATGCATGGCACAGAGAAACTTTGCCGAAATATTCAACTTCTGAAACATGTTCATGAATTTTAAAGAAATTTAAGTCTGTTCCGCAAACATCAAATCAAAATTGAATAAAAATAACTTCTGAGTTATTGTATAAGTATTTAAGCATTTTAACGGGCCACCCTATTTCCGGACCGATTATCGGAATGTGAAAGATACGAAATCTGAAAATTAAATTTATCTTTTGTGAGGCCTTTTTTGTGGGGACTCCTAATCTTTAATCACTCTTCAGCCCATATCTGGGGGGGCCAATGAATGCATAGGAAGCGGATAGGGTTCAGCGCTAACCCCAGCCGAATAGCAAATTTGCAAAGTGAATACCTAAACGAAGCGAAAATGTTGGCTGAACATTTTCGGCGTGTGAGGGTTCCAGTGAGCGACTCCATGTGTGATGTCCTTCATCACGGCTGACTGATTTGTTTTAACTTTCGCTCCCATCTGGCTAGACAAAGGCCTTCCGGTGCGGATAGCCAAATGGAAAATTGCTCAGGATTTTGGTCAATTTCAAATTGCTATCCTCTGAGAATACTGCTTCAAATAGCCAAAGGAACATGGGTTCCCGGAAAAAAAAAAAATACGAACATTTGTTTAAAGTGCATTCTTATTGAAAATCACGGCAATTAAAATAAATATCGAATTTTCAGCTTTCCACCTGCTGTCAAGTTCTCCAACCACCGAATAATTTTGACGACGGAAAAAAGTATAAGTCGAACTATTTGTTCTGCGCCATCTAGTCAGTCAAATAGTTAATATTATCTTATGGCTATATATTATAAACATAAAAAAATAGAATGAGACGCATTTTACCATAAAAACATAAAACCATGGATAAGATTTCTGTGATAAAAGCTTGGGTGTTTGCTTTTTGCCTTAAGTTCAATTTAATAAACCAAAAGCTCCTGTCAAAGTACGAGAGAGGACAATTTATCCTAAAAGGTGGCGCTGAATGGGCTTTTATCAAAGCTTTTAACCTTAAAGTAAGAGCTTATCAGGAAGCTTATAATGTGGAACAGATGGCGTTGGTACAATCATTGATTATATAGAGAAATGGATGTGCCAGCTAGGACTTGAGACTAGCACGATAGATGGCGATACTTGTATGAATTCATTATTTTAAGTGAAGCCAAATCTGAAATTCGAAACTGAATTTCGAATGAAGCTTTTTTTCCACACACTATGTGAAAAAACTAGGAAAAATGGATAGCTCAATTTAAAGAGTTTTTATTTGATTTAACTGTAATTTTTATTCACGGAAATTATTAATTTAACATTCACAAATATTTGATTTTTTCACAATTCACTTAAAATTCCTGCACCACAAGGAAGCATACAAGTGCATTTTTGAAACAACAAGGGTCGTGCAATCCAAATAATTCACCCCCTCATATTATGTTTCAGGTTATGTAATTTTAATTCTTTACGCGAATTAAAAATAAAATTTAAATTGGCACAAGCGTGATCCGCGTGTGTCAAAACGACCGGTTGCCACCCCAGTCAGGCAGATATTGTTAGTTTAAATTTCGCGGCCATTCACGAGTTTGACGTTTCGCGAGTGCCGACATTGTGTTTTCTGTGCTATTTAGGGAGGATTTTAATTATTTTTTAGGATTCCAGGTAAGTTTCCCCTTTATATATTGCTGTGGCGTACCTTTCCGTGGTGATAAACGACTTTCCGAGTTTTTATAACCTTACCCGCTCATAATCATTATGCTTATTTTATGTCGGGATACACCGTTTTTCCAACTGGGTATTTGTTTGAACATTTAAATCACTTTAACATTGATTTGGCATGCTTAAATTGCCTATTTTCATAAAATATTTGGTTTTTAACCCCTTTGTTTATGTTTTTAGTGTACTGCCGAGCCCAAAACTTGAATCCTTCGTTACTGGGTAACTTTTTCTCAGCATTATGCTAAGAAGTGTATTAAATCGGTTGTCAGCATCTGTATGAAGAAGCAGGTTGCTGAATTAAGAAGCAGATGAGGCTATTACTCATGTGCATGGGACCTTATTATCCACTGACATGAAAGAACTGGACTGCTAACCGTCGTCTGAAAAATGAGACCATTTTTAGCACAGGCTCAATCCTCATGGAGCAAATTATGCTATTAAAAATGCCCTAAACTACCGTACAATTATGTTTAAACTGACGCAAATTAAAAATAATTGAGCTTTCACGAACCGATTTCTTTCATATCACGCTCAATTTTAAGTTTTTTCATAAAAATTTTCCTCGTGGCAATCAGCTGGGGACTTATGAATAACAGAGATAGATATATAATGCCTTTGTCTAACCTTCATATTTCTCATATATACCAACCAACGCTAAAAGTATCACAAAATGAAGTGTTGGACATCGTAAAACTATTCTAACAACTGATTGCAACGGAAAATGATGATTTGGCGGGCAACTTGTAAAGGCTGTCGTGGGTAAAAGTGATGTGCAAAAAGCATGTGTTTACTTTTATTTATCTATTGGGGATATCAAAATGATGTTCGGACTACAACACTACATGTGCATTTTCTACTTCGCGGCTTGTGTTAGATGAATTCCCTGGGATTTTGGTCCCTGAACAAAACCGCAGCGGCTTGACAGCACGACTTTCCGTAGTAATTTGTTCGATGGGTTGTAGGGGTGCGTATCCACGAACATTTTTCCCGTACAATCTACGCGTACATTGCTTGTTATACGGTACACACCAAAAGCTTTCAAGTTTCAGGAGTCTCGAACGTGCTCGAACATTGAAGAGACATCATCGCACAGATATTTTTGGTGGAGATAGGTGACAAAATTTAAGCCAAATTTGGGTACAAAAGCTTTTTACGTCGAGAATTTGTTCGCGTACTGAGGCGGCCGGTGGATACAGCATTAGCTAGAAAGGATGTGCTAAAGGAAATGTAAAAAAATACTTGTTTTGTCATCATTCTTAACATCATTTTTGTCGTGTGATACGCATGATTTCTTGTTCTGCATTTTGTATGATGGTTCTGGTTTTACTAACAGAACCAAGTGATGATAATAGTCTCATACTCATGCAGCTCTGCTGCTTGTAGCTTGGACTAAGCTGATGGTTATAAAAAAAAAAAAAAAAAAAAAAAAAAAAAAAAAAAAAAACAATTTTAAGCTCTCCTAAACATATGTCCGGCGTAACAATGACGTCATTTCACAATAAATCAGTAGTGCTAAATGACGAAGATTCGTAATTGGGGTTTTGCAGTAAATTATTGATTCCTGCTATCTTTTACATCCATAATGAGAACTTTGTGTTACAGAGCAAAGAATAAAATTTGTGTTCCGGTGTGCAAACAATGCCGGGCGGATATGTATTAAGTTACGTCATATACAAAAAAAAAACATGCATTTTTGGGGTTTATATTTTATCGTCCTCATCTTTTAACACATTCTCAACAAGTTAAAGTTTTTTTTTTTTTTTAACTTTCTAGGGTAGAATATAACTTTACTCTAAAACCGTACTAGTTGATTAAACCTTATATTTTATTCAATTGCCTTTGGTTAATAACACCTTTAACTCAAATGTTTAATATTGTAAACTTTTTATATTTTCCTCATAAAAGAAATCCTGTTTTATTTCAACACACTTAATTCTGCGGTTGTTATAATTAAAAAGTTATTTTAAAATATGGTATATATACATTGCGCTGTCTATATTTGTAGTAATTTATTGAAGCTATTGTCAAATGATTAATGTAAATAAGTTTCCCGGATTTGCATAATTTGAAATCATTACGTCACGACAAGTGAAAACATCCGACGAGTATACTTTGAATTTAAAATTACATCTGTCATCGAACTCTGCGACATGTTCTAGACAAAGAGCTTTTGAAATTTCGTACACATAAATCCAAGCCCTACATGAGCTTCTGTGTACTGCGACAGTAATTTTGTGCGATGACTGTCTCCGAACTTTGAATGAGACAGATTTCAGTGGATACATGTCTCACAAAATGTTCGCGCCTACTTATGCTTTTTATTTGTCGTTGTCGCACACTGTTCGAGACCTTGCTGGATACGCACCCGTCTACTTCACGGCTTGTATTTATTATTCTCGTGGGCTTTGCTAAGAGTCTAATGCCTACTCTCCAATGCGGAGGACAACCACGAACCCACCGCTTATCAGTTGGCTGACAAAATGCGTTCGTACACATCTTTATCAATGTAGATGTGAGATGTAAAACATTCTGCTTGTTTTAATCGGGAGTGAAATGGAACAGGAAGAAATTTATATATCGTAATTTATGAACAAGGATGTTTATACATTTCATACTTTTTTACTTAACACTCCAAATAAATACCATTTCCACTTAAAAATAATTCTTCACTTTTGGCGGCAATTTTTTTCTAACACTTAACCTCAATTATTTCTTAAGATTTGACATTTTGGCAATACTGAATATTTAGCTAGGCTCAGAACCACTACCAGAAATCGGCTGAATTTCATGTGGCAATTCAAATCTTTTAACTAATACGAACGAAAAGCTAGAGCATGTCCACCAAAACACGAGCGAGACGGGAAATTTATTTTACAATGAGAAGGAAAAGGTAGCAGCACTTTTTTTGGTTAGGTCAGGGTCGTTCTCCGCATTGGAGAGTAGGCATAAGACACAAATTGTCCTCCGTCGCTTCACCCTTCGATTCGCTCTGTGTATTTTTATTTAGTCTATGCCTTTCCCATGCGTTTCTCAGCAATCGCACTATCGCAGTCCGCAGAATCAGAGTGCTCAGCTCAAATCAACATGAAATGTCCCTTTTAAGAACCCTCTTGCACCGATCTCACAATGCTCATCTCAGCGAGAATTTCGTCAAGCGCGGATTTGTATTGGGTGCAAGTTCTATATGTTTCTATAATAATGTTCTTTATTTATAATCTAGAGTAGGAGTAGAATTTACTCCAGAGTGAAAACTCGGAGTGACCTGATTGAATTAGAAAGAGAGAGCAGAATTTGAAAGTGCTTGTTTACGAGTAAGTCGTTAAATTCACTATATTCCAAACTAGCAATAGAAACGCTCTTGAAGCGCAGCACGCGTTCATACTATAACTAAAGATCTTGAAAATAACAAGAAGCTTCATTCATCTCAACCCACAAATTGTGCATTCGACCTTAACCATGTACTTGAAGGTCATTTCACGGTCAAGTTGACTTTTTAAATTGAAACCCTTATTTTTGACCACGGAAATGGAAAGAGCGGACAATTTTACGTCCAAATATGATCTTTACCATGACCTCGAAGGTTATATCAAGGTCAAAATGGCTCTTTAAAGAGGAACCTGCATTGTTACTGTGGATTTGCAAAGAGTGGAAGTTTTGCGTCCAAATGTGACCTTGACCACAACCTTGACCTTTAAAATGACCTTGAAGGTTATATCAAGGTCAAGGTGGTTTTTTGAAGGGGAAACCATGTTTTTGACCACGGAAATGGAAAGAGCGGAAAAGTTAACGTCCGACTATGACCTTGAACATGACCTTGAAGGTCATATCAAGGTCAATATGGTTCTTTAAAGGGGAAACTGCATTGTTACTGCGGATTTGGAAAGAGCAGAAGTTTTGCGCCTGGATGTGACCTTGACCATGACACACTTGACCTTGCCTTAATCGACTTCACCATGGTCGGTCGTTAACTTTTCCGCTCTTTTCATTTCCGTGGTCGTTAACTTTTCCACTCTTTCCATTTCCGTGGTCAAAAACATGGTTTCCCCTTCAAAAAACCACCTTGACCTTGATATAACCTTCAAGGTCATTGCCAAGGTCAAGGTTGTGGTCAAGGTCACATTTGGACGCAAAACTCCCGCTCTGCAAATCCGCAGTAACAATGCAGGTTCCTCTTTAAAGAGCCATTTTGACCTTGATATGACCTTCGAGGTCATGGTAAAGGCCATAGTTGGACGTAAAATTGTCCGCTCTTTCCATTTCCGTGGTCAAAAATAAGGGTTCCAATTTAAAAAAAGTCAACTTGACCTTGAAATGACCTTCAAGGCCATGGTCAAGGTCAAATCTAAGGTCACCATTGAATAGCTGGGAAAAATTCCTGAAACGTTTGTCTACAACTTTTTTCTCTAAAATGCATTCCTCGAAAGTTATTTAGCCGTTTCCATACTTTTGGATCACGCTGTATAATAGCTGTGTTCTTTTGTGCTCGCTATCCGGAGTAGAACAAGAAAAGCACAAAAGAACATTCAGAACACAATTCCTGTGAAAGCTCAAAAAGGTGTGTGCCCACACTTTTGTTTTAAAGTAAATAGGTGAATTGAGGTGATAAATAAGAATAAGTTGAAATGGCAAGCAAGTATTTACTTTAAAACACAGTTTATTATGTCAAAAAGCTTTTATGTTGCTGTTCGACAGCTAGCTGATTTTTACTATCATGCGAGACACTAACCACCCCAGAATTTTACACATAGCGCCCCTAATTGAACAGAACAAGAAATTTGTCCCGTTCAGCTTAGAGAACACGAGCAGAACAACGAATGTATGGGCTGTTCTGGAACAAGTGCACAAAAGAACACAGCTAATAACACCCTCTGTAACATATTTTAAGGCCATTTAAATTGGCCTGTGAGTCCTTTTCCGAAGTTTCCGAAAAAATGTATTATGAAGCAAATATAAATTATTAATTAATTCCCTATTTTCACATTCCCTATATTTATATAAAGTTCGTAAAACAACTTTTTGCCAAGACATTCTCCTTCCACTCCTTACCTCCTCATACTATGCAAAATTAGAACCTTGTAACGGATTCGCTTTTAAAATATATGCATATTGTGGCATATGAACCAAAAGTTAAAAGTTAGCAAACAGGAGCTATAGCTCCAGCATCAAGTGGTAGAGCCAGCTACATATTGTGGTTGCAATATTGTGCATCCGTACTTTATTTTTTATAATTTTTTCTGTACCGTCATCACCAAACGCCAGCGCTACCACCTGCTTCAGTCCTTAAAGGTTTTCAGTACCAAATTTCTCTGCGTTATGTTTTGTTAACACAGCAAATGAGAAATATCGTCAAAATAAAATAATAGTTTGTTAAAATAATGAGAAACTTAATTTTATGTTGAGTCTTGTGCCAATCCGAAGTGGCAATACGTCACGGAGTTTCAAAATGTTATTTCTAGCATCAACTTTGGACAGTTGGAGACTTCCGGTCATTTTGAATAACTATCAACTTAGATTAAAAACATATTCTATTCAAAAGGTTCAAAAAGTCTATATGTATTCTTTTATATGGACTGTCAGGACCACAAAATATATCTAAACATGTCCTCGCAATTACATACATCTGAGCTTAGATGTATTGCAAAAACTTCCGCACCTATAAATAGATTCGCTTAGTACCCAATATTGATGCTTTTACTGAGTGTCAGATTTCAACCAGAAAGTATCAAAATCAGTTATATGCAACATTTAAAACCTTTGAAGTAGGGATGCTGCAGCATTCTATAAACAATTATATGTATGTAAATCGAAACTACTCATTTTTTTTCTTTGCACTTCGTTAAGTGTTATCTTAAATACCTGACCCAATATTAAATATTTTACTTATCTCTCCCGGTTTTCGCTAGGTTAGTATATAAAAGTAGAGAAGGAACTTCACAAAATTAAAAAAGAGCTAAGTACTAATTTAAAAATTACTTTCCGCTTGAATTCTTCAATATTGAGCACCATAACACAAGGTACTTCAGCATCCTATGCAGATGAAACCAACTCATTTATCTTTTTATAACGCAAAAGAAAAACAATTTGTTTTATCAATTTGAAATTATTCAGCAAAAATCAATATTACTTTAATGAAAAACTTATATCAATATCCACACTGGGAAGAAATTCTTTAATGTTTTCATTGTAATTAACTTTTGTATAAAATAAGTGTAACTTATTATATTTAAATAGCAAGATGACGCAATGCTCCTTTCCCTATTTTTAAATTCTTTCACTAGCCAATAATCGACGCGACGGCATCAAAAAAGTTATGACAGTCACGAATCGAAAACTTAATTAAGTTATGCGTGTCCTTTTTCTGGCTACTCTCCCCTTCTGAGTTTTGACCGCAGCATCTTTCAGTCATTTCAATTTTACTAACTTCAATCACATATGTCGCGCCATGTGTCAAATCTTCGATAAATACTCTGTAATGTTTCATAACCAAATTACCCTTCTCAACCAACCTTTCACAAATGGTATACTATATATATACATGCAGTAGTTGTTTCATTGTGAACTCCTTAGGGTAGGCAACTGTCGAACAGCCGGAGCAGAAAGACTAGTTCCTTTAGCCTAACAATGTCCAACGCCCCCTTTACAAACTTTCCATCAGGAGATGTTCAAAATGTTCGAGCTTTCCTGGGCGTCCCGTCGCTCGGGGCGTACATATGCTACCAAATATTTTTGAAAGCTATTCCCACAAGAATATTCATGTTTGTGTGTGTTACGATAATAACCCAGAGCAACTCTAAATCGCCCTCCATGGATGAGTACCTTACAATTAATTTAAAACAATTAAACACCCTTCTCGAGCCTTTCTAGGGTACGAGCTACATAAAAAGGGATGAAGAAGGGGCCAACCGAGACCTGAAAATATAAACGGCTACATTGTGAGATTTAAAGGACAATATAAAATTAAGAATAAATTAATGAATGCAAATGTTTAAAAGCAAATATCGTCTTTAAACGTCCTAAATTGAGTTTCACGAAAAGAAATACGGGTAAATTCGATTTGAATAATTTTTGCAGGGACTCGAAACAATTAATTAATTTTGGTTATCAGATATACTACATATATTTGTGGTTACATTCCATAATCATTGGTTCAAGATTAAAGAGCCCTCCGGCACTTCCATGGGTTCAGTCCCCCAAAAAATTCTGACCGATTTCATGATTGATATGTATGTATATGATAAGCCATTTCGAATATCGCATCTGGTTCTACTTCACTGTAGAGTTGCAGCGTGTGAAATTCAACATGGACCGAAAGCGTGTTTCAGCGATTTCGAATCAAAGTATTGCAAGTTGTACGACGCATATTGCTTCTTTTCGACATCAGATCAGCTCTGATGCTTGCGGCAGCCAATAAACGGGCAGCATTCAAAAGTGCGATTGCATTGTTCCGAAGTTAATCTCACGTTTTTTGTCACCAAAGCTCGCTGGATTGTGGAGCAAATGCATGGAGTGTTAAAGATGAAGTTCAAATATTTTCATCAGGTTATCATCAATGCCATTTCTTCTGAAGCCTTAAATCAAGCCCTCGAGATGATCAATCGCTTTCATAGTGGAAGAGTAAGCGATCAGCAAACTGAAATTCTTCATGAAATACAAGAGCGAGCTTTGATCACTCAGAATTGTTTAGAATCTATGAATCGTTCAATCACAAACAGTCACAATTTACTAGGATTGATTAATCGGATATCACAGACTTTCCTTTCTTGTTTGATTTAGATATATATAAGATATTAGGTTGTAACATAATAATCTGATAATTTTTTCGGAAACGTTCTGGAAATGTTTTACAACTTCGAGAAAGTTCTGTGACTATGAGTCATCGAATAGCGCAGCGCATCGAGGAAGATCCAAGGAGGACTGCTCGTCAACTTGAAGAAGAACTCGGATGCTTCCATACTACTATCGCTCGACATTTGAAAGTGATGGGTAAAGTGTACAGGCACTGTCAATGGGTACCCCACGAATCGACGGATGGTCAACGGAGGATGCGAGTGGCGGTTTGTACGCAATTACTCACTACACATCGTACTTTTGCTTGGCATCGTAATTTGGTTACCGGGGATGAGAAGTGGATGCATTATGTTAACCATAACAATAAGCTACAATGGATTAGCGCGGGTTAAAGAGGAGTACCGACAGTTAAATGTAAAATTACTATACACAAGTTTATGTTGAGTGTTTGGTGGAATGTGCACGGCATTATCTACTGGGAACTATTACAACAAGGAACGACTATAAATAGTGAACGCTACTGTGATATGCTGGATAAGGTAGCCGTGAATCTTATAGGAAAACAAGGCAATGTATACCTCCTCCACGACAATGCCCGCCCTCACACCGTTTCGATGAGATGTACAAAAATTAAGGAGCTAGGCTGGATTTCCTTAGCCCATCCTGCATACTCGCCGGATATGTCTCCTTCTGACTACCACTTGTTCCGATCGTTGCAGGCTCACATTAGCGGAAAATCTTTTGATGACCGAGATGCATTGGAACAGTGGTTGTCGGAATTTTTTAACTGTCGTGAGCCCAAGTTTTACGAGAATGAAATAATGTCGCTTCCCCAACGTTGGGAGGAGATCATTGATAATGATGGACTTTATGTTCAATAAAATGTTAAGCTAAATTATACAAAAATATCAAAATAAAGTTTCTTAAAAAATTATCAGATTATTATGTTACAACCTAATATATAGAAGCTCATCATCTGTGGAACATTTCAAATTCATCAAGCTGCTGTCCATAGTACATCCAAAAGAATCTCCAATAAAATAATGGATAATTCCCACCTGAGGTCTACAATAGAGGGCCTCCAAGAAGGAGGGATCAGCAGCCAGAAGAGAATCGAATCCTGATATGTTAAAAGCAAAATCTATTTTGCTTACTTGGCATATCGTAGTTGCGCGTGCAATACCGCGAAAGAGCAGTTTATAAATGCCGCGTATCTGCGTTTTCACGATTTTACGGGACGAAAAAACTTGCCGCCAACTTCAAGCAAGCAACTGTACCGCAGTATTGTTTCTATGTCAAAAATGAGATTTCTTATAGGCTAATTTAAATTCTGTGAGATCTATAAGGAGAGACATCATGTTAAGAATACGTATGCGCAATTATTCAATTATGCGCCTTTTGCTGTTACGCGGTATCTACAAACTGCTCTTTCGTGGTATTGCACGCGCAACGACGATATGAACCTAATGGCGTTGGACATCGAGCAATCACAGGTAATTGCAACTCTGGTATGAGGACAGTTGGAGTATGTGCTCATGTTGCAAGCATCATTATTTAGCCTAAGTTGCCCTCTGACGATGTTGAAACAATCATCGGAAGCATTGATCCTAAAGATATGGTTTAGATGACAAGTTTGAAGATCTTTTCCTTCCTGAAGTATCCTGGTGATGTTCAAGAAATGATTAGCCTACAATCAGCAATATAATAGGCCCAAAATCTATCCATTGATATGACAATATCAAGAAAAAATATTCAATTTATGATAAATCATTTAAAATGTGTCAATCATCCATCAAGGGTGACCTCGACTTTTGATTCGATATTTTTCCATGATGTCCCATACGAATAGTAATAAATGACATATCATTTGAAAGCATATTAAATGCCTAGCAATATATGTTTACGGTGACGCATAATATGAACAAGACACGATTTTATGGCGTTTTGAATGTCTTGTGATCTAAAAAAAGATATTGATGCTGTGATGGTCGAGACTTGGAATAAATATTTTTTTGTGCATCTTTTGATTCTCAATTAAGTTCCGCAGGCCCCATTATTGGATTTCTTTCCAAACTCGAGAAAGAAGCAATTGTTTGTTAGACATATTTGACCCTATAGCTCGAAATCTATATGAAATAGAGGGATGGCCCTGTTGAGACATTATTTCTGCTTGAGCTGCACTATCATATCATCATACCATAAGTATTTCTTCACGGAGGTTGAGTGACTAGGCCTATGGAAGTACCGGGGGGCTCTTAAGAAACTCCACCATAAAACAAGTGTTAGAGATAAGGAACTTTCGGTGTCACAATTTCTTTGAATCATTGTATAGTAAATACACATAGATCTAAGGCTCTGACAGTTCTGTTTTATCTAATCTAAATATTCTGGTATGAAGACTTTGTTTACAACTTATTTAGGTATTTACAATTTCAGTCTTCTTGGGATTTTTCGAGAAGAGGCTGGAGTGCCGCCATGGGAAACTATCGAATTGACACCCTAGACAAAGATTCTTCGTTATACTTTTTGGATTATATTATTTTATTTATTTTATTTTTTATGTTACGATAGGTTTTTTAAGTTTTCGTCGTTAGGATTGCTTTGCGGTTTATTACATTGAGGGGGATGAAGGGACTTTAAGGAGGGGGTATCTCAGAACAAACGTTGGTCGGGACACTTAAAGGAATCGATTGATATAACCTACGTTGAATCAGGAGACCCTGTATGTACCATATATTTATACATAATTAAATTGAAATTATATTGAATTAAATTAAAATTCTGATGAATTATTTTCAATTTCGAAGATTAGGGCTTCATTAGATATACATATATCCAAGTTTCACTAAGCGACAAGTGATTTTAAAAAATGTCAAGTTTAATATAGCGCTGTTTTTCTCCAAAAAAAGTTTTAATGCCAACACAAATCAAAGAAAGAATGGAAGTTGTTCACGGTGATTCGTGTCCATCATTTTCAACAATAAACAACTGGTCTAAGTTGTTTCGCTGAGGACGAGAATCATTAGAAGATGACTCACGTGCGGGAGGTACTGTGATGGTGACTACTCCAGACAACATTAAATTTATGGACGACGCTTAAAAACAAAAGAAATTGCTTTGTTTCGTTTTAAGAATCCTACATGAGTATTTAAGTATGGCATAAATTTGAGGAGGGTGGGTGCCTTGAATTCTTAGCGCAGTGCAAAAGCAGCGGCGAGTAGAATTTTGTAAGCAATTTTTGGAGCTTTACCGTGAGGAGGAAGAATAAGTAATTCAATCAATTTTGACGGGGGTGAAACTACGATCCTCTGCTGTAATTCAACATTCCAAAGAGATTCAATGGAGTGGTAGCGGAAAGGATAAATTGTGCAAAAAAAAAAACAAAGGTTCATCAAAGCACAGAAAAAGTGATGGCTACAAATTCTTGGGACTGTGAGAGAATTCTTTTGATTGACTTCAAGAAATTGAATACCGTCGTTAACACGACATATTACACCGAGCGCCGACGTGTGCGCTTGCTTCATGATAACTCTCCAATCTACACTGCTTCATTTTCCAAGACTATTGTTCGCGATTGTGGCATTACAGAGATTGAACATCCCCTATATAGATTTAAGGGGTAGACAATTTAACAGCGACTATGAAATTAAGCAGGCAGTTTACGATCATTTTGACTCCAAGGATGCATAATATTTTTACAATAGCTATGTTCTTTTGTGTCCGCTACCTGGAGTAGAAGAAGAACAGCACAAAAGAACGGTTCAGAATACAATTTTTGTTTGGAGATTTTGGCAACCCTGAGAACCGTCAAAGGTGTTTTTCAATATAAAATGAGTTAATTAAAAACTAACTGGCTAATGTGATCCTCCATAGGATCTGAGGTCCCAAGTTTTGCCAAATAACTAGCTAATGCCATTGGTTCAGCTTTATCTTCTTTGATGGATTTGATATCTGGTTCACCTTTGCGTTTTGATATCTTGCTATCATCAAAATGCAGTAGAGGAAGGTGAGCAAACGTCCGAATTTTCGCTTTTAATGTTTAAATCATTTGTATCGACACCGCGGTGTTACATGATCTTCCCCGCGTACAACATGGGTTACATTAAAGTCAATATCATCAATAAAAGAAGATAAAATGTATGTGCAAAGTCCATGTTCTCTTTTTACTATGGAATCACTGATGTGACTTGTTGCAATACCTATTTCACCTCAACTTCATCATTTCATCTAAGAACTTCGTTCCTATCCAGCTATCAGCTGACTTTTACCAACCGGTGAAACATTAACTACCCCAAAATTTTACACATAGCGCGCCTAGTTTTTATTAGAACAACTAAATGAACAGAACATGAAATTTTTCCCGTTCAGCTTGCAGAACACGAACAGAACTACAAATTATGGGATGTTCTGGAACAAGTGCACAAAAGAAAGCATCTCCAGGCTTAGAGGCTTTAATCAGACGTTCTGGAAAGTGTGTGGAATTAAGGCAGAATATATTGAAAAATAAAAACATTTTTTTCTGTTTATGACCTTTCCTTCTATGCAAGGCTAAGAACTCATGGACTGCACTATGTACTTAAGATGAAAAGCTGTGATTGAGCATTTCTGTATTTTGTACTTTCGTCAAGATATTTCTGCGCATTTTCCAAGCTTATTTAACACTAGAACTACCAAGCGTAAGCTTGCAATTTTAACAATTTTTCTGCACCTTGAATGGATTTTCCTTTGAAGTCGGAATTGGTAATTATAAAATTAATTATAAAAAATTATAAAAGCTTTTTCAATATATTGCCATTTTCAACCTTAACAAGTTTTGGCAGAAATCTTAAGAAATAACTCTGAAAAACAAAATTAATTCAAGGAAAGAATTGAGTAGCCGTCAATTTGACGGATCTTGGTAGTTCTAGTGTTAATGTATTTGCCATTCATTTTGATATTGTCTTCCCCTCAGTTTCAGATACTACATTATAGGTTTTTTTATTAATTTTCCTCGAGTGAACCAGTTCAGACTCATCATTCCTTGTGGAGTTTGCATTAAATTTTCTTATTTCATAATTTATTGTCACATAGGTGTCACATAGCAAACCTAGATTTCTTATTAGAATTTTTAGTTTAGTCATTACAGTTTTTTTAATTTCAATTTCTTCTCAGGTTCTTTTTGAATAGTGTTAAATAGTTGTTTGCTTGATTGCACGGTATTTCGTCTCGGCAGATGTTCGATATTCTTCTTACTGTTACTATATTTGCCATATTTGTGATCGCGATTAAGGTACGTCTTGCTAATTCTCTCTTTTTAAAGTTTGTTTCACCGATTCGCTAAGTTAGGATATTTGGAAAAAGATATTTATTTAGATATTCATGGTAGATTTTGCTCTAACCAAAGGATACATGTATTGTGTGTCAACAAACACTGAATTTCAAAAAATCTAGGACTCTATACTGCCTAAAGATAAAACCCGTATTCGAGCATACTAATATTGATCTCTTCCACTTTGGGAAATACTAATTTCTTACTTTGGGTTGATTCGTTTACCAGGTGGATAGAAGTAGATATGATAATCAAAACAAATGCGTAAACAATCATAAGAAAACAGAAGATAGTTTTATTTATTTTCAGTATACCGAGAGAAATATGCAATGACAATTTGCAGATTCCTATACGTCAAATTTAATTAAGATGATAAAATCTCCTAGATCTAACATAATTATCTGGTTTCCGCAAGTATGAAGATCCACTTTAACAGATAAAGGGCCCCCTGCTACAACAGGTTACTCATGGACCTATGTATGCCTTCAAATTCAAATATTCTAGTACCATATCATAGAAGGGTATGAGATGTGATCAGTACTGAAATATTTATTTCCGCAACCTGAGTATAAAGGAGATAGAGCCGAAAATTGATTTGGCAATCCTTTGCTCTTATATCAAAACGACTTAGAGTTTAGAGATGAATCATACATAGCTGGTATAAGGAGACAATATGCTATCATATGATACAAGTTTCATGAATGTGAGTCAAGTAGATGATGGGAGCTAATGGCATGATCAAACTTTAGACCTGCCAAATAGATACTATTTTAGGAGGTGCGGGCATGAGAGATAGATATGTTATAGAGCATAACATAGGTCCTAATTAGGTACTTAAATGATTGATTGAAAATCTTGGGAAATTGAGATGTGGCGCATAGTTTGATGATCAAAGGCTTTTAAGCCGTGTCCATCTGCTCTTCACTTTCATCTTCTGGTGGAAGCCCAGTTTCGCGATTGATTGAATTGTCAGGGGGGAGAGGAACAGCAGTGGGCGGCGTGGTAGCATATCTTCTGCGCATGCGTGCTTCGTCGTCATCGAAGCCGGTTTCTCGTTCAATAGTAGACAGCCTACAATCGCAACACATCCTATGACCAACGTATCTCAATGCTTATTCCAGTGAATCAGAATTGATGACTCATGTATGAAAGACCCAACTATACCATGCATAGCAATGATTTGCCATGAGGCTCTTATTTTTACAAGTAATGGTCAAAAATCAGATAGGTCCACAAGTCAATGCTTATAGCGGGGGGCCCTTTCACCCCGGAATGTTAAGTACTAAAGTAGATGAGGAAAATAATAAGATTAAAAGAAGAGCTTATACAATACTTAAAGAATTTATAAAAGTGTAAGAAGTAGTTCCAGAATACAGTGTATGCCGAAACATGTAAACTGAATTGTGTACATAAATACATGTAAGGTCATATGGTACGGAGATAGAATACAATATCAATGTAGGTATTACAGAATTCAAGTAATTAAAAATGTTGGCACCCGATCCGCCCATTTGTTAATTGAATGGTAAGTTGCTGTTGACCGTGCAGACGCCATTTATAAAGGAAAGGTATATTACAATATTAAAGTACCGAGTCTTGAACATCGTTAGGCTAAAAGTTCTCGTTAATCAGCATAAAAAACAGTTTTCAGGATGTTAATTTAAAAGAGGCCTAGGTCATGGTCTGGGATTTTGCCGCCATATTATTCATAATCCGCAACCGGATTTGCAGAAGTAGGTGAACATTTTGTCTGTTTCATTGATTGCACGATTTTTCTTCCATAGCAAGTGAAACCTAAGAAGTTTTACTTAAAAATTGTTCCATAACATTTTTAAGTATATCGACTTGATACGCCTGGCTGCGGATATGCAGAAAAAGTAATTGTTTAGTTTTCCACTCTTCTTAACAATAGCACATGCATTAATTATCGAAATGTTAGCGCTCTGTGTTTACGATTTTAAATATTAATATTCGAAATCTCTGAGACACAGAAAGTAAATGAATAAATATTTTCATAAAACAAGACAATGGCAAAATATTCAGAATTTTCGGGCTTCGGCTAAGCCGAACCATAATGGCATTCATTTCTTACCAGAGGACGACCGTGGTACCCCATTGGCATTAAAAGGACGGCATCTCCACTGCTGCTAGGGTAGAATTTATTGCCCCATTCTGTTTTCCGGGAAACAAGGTAAAATTGAATTTTCTCATCTGGTACTTACAATCAGATTCTGATAAACTTTGGTTAATATTATTTCAGACAATCCAACAGGAAATGGAAATTAGAAGTCCACTCCAAGGAGAATTAATCCTTTTTTGAAGAAAAATCCATTAGCACGAATTTTAAGCTAACATTATTATTTCCAAGTTCATGGGAGTCCTCATAATGCGATACATTCAGTTGGTTGAGAATGACATTCTAAATAATATAAAACAATAAAAATGTATGGCCCAACTGAAGATGATCCTACAATTCTTAACCTTCTAAACACTGGGAAAAGCAACCTGCTACATGTGGGAAGGAAGAATATGAGGGATAAATATTATTCGAAAATGCAAAGTTACCCACAATTAGCAACACACTGTTTGCAGGCATTCATATGTCCCTGCAGGTTGTCTACATATTAGTTTCACTATCATTATTTAAAAAAATCCAAGAATAGAAATAAGTGTCAAGTGGTTTTTACTTGGGAGGACTTTCGCATTATGTTGACGTGATGTGCAGCACCTCAGAATTGAAGCGTTCATATGCCCGACAGTGTAATTTTAAAATGCACCCTTGTGGCTTTGTATACAGCACAGAATCTAATACTGAATAGTTAAATGACATATAAGATCTCAGATCTCTGCAGGTGCGCTTTCTTATTAATTTTCAACATTTTTGCATAGTAAAAATAGTTTGAATTTTACAACAATTTAGAAAAAAAAAATACCAACTTTGCAATTAAAAGTAAGGAAAAGCATCTTAAAACATGTAAAACTACAAAACACTTGATTTGAAAGGAAAAAATTTGACAGAAGATAGTTTTTTACTCGAACGAATAATATGGTACCGAAACTCAGGAATTATTAAATCGTGGACATAAAATAGAATGAAATTACGTGAAAGGAGGCTTATATAACTGCCGGGTTCAAAACGCCAGCTAAGTAGCCTTCTATTTATTTCAATTTTACCGATGACAACGGAATGAAATAGATTGTTAATCAAATAAGGCATGTTGTAGTGTGTTGCCGGGTTCACAAATAATATCCCCTATTGAGCTTATATTTTTTGTATTTTCATTAATCTACCCTGTCTTCTTCAAGAATTTGGTGGCCACCCTAACCTCTTAAATACTATTACTATCTGTTTCCTAACATGTGTACATTGTATTTTGATGTGGTGACCGATTTGTGTGATGTTTTGAATGTTTAAAGTTGAAATGTCCTGCCCGCGATGTTTGATGTTCTGGTGTTATATGTCATTCGCTGCACTGCGTGATTGAATGATGTAGACTTCGTGCTTGAATGTTGTATGTTGAAAACTGTGTGTTGAGCATTGTATGTCGAAAATTGCATCTCGGAATGTTGTATGTTGAAAACTGTGTGTTTGAAAACTAGACGTGTGATAAAGGTCTTGTTTTGTAGGGATTTAATTGGAATTTTATAGGAATTGTATAGGTGTTCTGTAAGCCCTTCCCTTCCCCCTCTCCTCTTGTCTAATCCTTATTTCTGTATTATTCTATATTTGTGTAGTGTTCTTGTATTCCTTGAGTTCCTTTCCTTAATGTACATTGCACATCCTTCCTCTTCGGCTCTTATGGGTGCTTTTTTTGGCTTTTGCAGGGCCAGCCCAAGTGGGTGCCGAGTATAATGCTGTTTCCTATCTTTTGATTCATATTTCGTATTTTCGGTAAGATAATCTTAATGATTAATTTGTCTAGGCCCATGAAGGAAAATGACTTTCGATATAGTTCATTTATTGTATTAAACATCATTGTTGTGTTAAGTACGCCAATTTTTGTATGCCGAAATAGTTAATGTTCAAATTTCCAAGATCAGCTTTAACCATTTTTTATTCAATAAAAATTCAAATTTGATAAACGAAAAATTCAACACCACCCACTTGTCTCGCAGCCGAAAGTCGAAAAGTGCTGGCCTTTCAGCAAATTTAGTCGGGTACCTAAAACTCCGAAAATGTTCACGTAATTAGCTCCACGTAGTATCCTTCTAGAACGTGAAGAAAATAGTGGTTACCGTGAATGCCATCTATATGTGATTCATTAAATTTTTACTTTATATCACAACTTGATGTTACCGTTCTAGGAAAACTTTTGACAAAATCAATGTCAATAAAAGGCTGGACTCTAGTGGGTAAGTTGTCGTATTACTATTTGATTTTAATTTTATTTTAATATGTTGTGATGTGTTTAACCCATTAATGCGCAAAACGAGGATTTTGTGCACGCAAGTTCAATTGTACGATTCGAATAACAGATTGGGGCGAATTTCCTCCAAATTCGTATATAAGGGGTTTTTGGGGGTGCTCTTTCAGAATCTGGCATTTGTTTTGCATAAAAACTTCAAAACCCCTATTATTTTTTGGGTTTTTTCAAAAAAGTGCCGATTTTTGTTGGTTATTTTTCTTCTCAAAGTCGATTATCTTGTCGTTGCTGCTATTCAATGATCATATAACTACAGTGGCTCACAGCTTAAATGATGTGAGTACTTTTTACGAGGAAAACCCTTGAAAACTCCCGGAAAATGGGAAATTCTTTTCTTCAAACAAACAAAATATTTCAGCTTGAGGTTCTATTTATTATTTCCAATGAGAAAAACAACAAAAAAATATTCTGATCAGCGCAAAAAAAATGAAAGTTCATTATAAACACCAAATATCACATCACAGCTTAAATGATGTTCTCTCAAAAAAGTCCTTCATTTCAAACTTATAATATTTTTTTTTTTTTTCAAAACTTTATTCAATATCTAGTTGGATATCCTGATTGTTTCAATACCGCTTTGAGGCGATTTGGCATTGAGTGTACTAACTTTTTGGTGTAGTCTGGTGAAATGGTCTCCCATTCCTGTTGAAGTGCCCTTTTAAGGTCGTCCTTACTGCTTATCGAATGTTTTCTGATGCCCTCTTCTAGCTTTGACCATAAAAGTTCGATAACATTTAGATCTGGCGACTGAACAGGCGTTTTAATTTGGTGTGGGCAATTCCAAATCAACCACGTTCGCACTAGTTCCGAGGTGTGCTTGGGGTCGTTGTCCTCGTAAAACCGGAAATCGTCCTTGAGGTGTAATTTTTCCGCACTCTGCAGTAGATTATCCTTCAATATGTTCAAATACTGGAATTTGTCCAGGTTGCCCTCGATGAACACCAAGTTTCCTACTCCAGAAGATGCCATGCACCCCCACACCATCACGTGACCACCACCGTGTTTTACTGTACTGCGTAAATTCCGTGGTTGGAGTTCAGCATTTGGTTGTCTCCACACATAACCTCTTCCATCGCTTCCGAAAATGTTGAATTTGCTCTCGTCTGCGAAAATAACAGTATCCCAGAAAGTTGTACCTTTTGTTACGTGTTCGCGTGCAAATTCCATTCTTTTTGCTTTATTTTTAGCACTAATATAGGGTTTTTTCCTGGATACTCTTCCGTTAAAATTCGCATCCCTTAAAACTCTTCTTACGGTTTCTGGGTTACACTTCTTATCAAGAAATTTTTCCGCTTCCTGCGCTAGTTTTGGTGCGCTCAGCTTGGGATTTTTCTTCACCTGTCCTACAATCCAGCGACAATCGGAAACGGAAAATATTTTATTTGGCGCTGTTCTACCCTTATTTTCTACGCGATTTTCATGAACAAATCGTTCAATTATGTGCTGGACTGTAGACTTTGGTTTGCACGTGATTTCCGCTATTTCTTTTTGAGTTTTCCCTTTTTTGTAATGTTTAATAATGAGCTCACGCTCTTCAATTGTTGTTCGCCGACCCATTTTCGAATAAACTACTAAGCTATTAACTTTATTCCTACTACTGATCAGTCCAAATGATAAATAAATTTTTCCTAGAAATCCTTATAACACTCCACAGCTAGAATAACAATGAAAATTCAGAAATACGTTACGCATACCGTTATATGTATGCTCTTTAAATGGCGCATCATTTAAGCTGTGATGTGATATTTGGCGTTTATAATGAACTTTCATTTTTTTGCGCTGATTGGAATGTTTTTTGTTGTTTTTCTTATTGGAATTAATAAATAGAACCTCAAGCTGAAATATTTTGTTTGTTTGAAGAAAAGAATATCCCATTTTCCGGGAGTTTTTAAGGGTTTTCCTCGTAAAAAGTACTCACATCATTTAAGCTGTGAGCCACTGTACCTGAAATCGCGGTCCGAATGTCTACACTTTCTCAAACCATGGTTTTAAATTTTTTTTTTTCATTTTGGTTTTTGCAAAATGGCCACTTTGTACAGCAATGTAATAAAAAAGGTCGCGATTTTTTTACACGAAAAGCAATAACTTTACAAAAAAAAACTTATATGACAAAAAGTGCTTATAATTAGCCAAGGAAAACATGTAAATTTTTTTCAGAATTTTTTGGACTATTTTTGGTTTTTTAGATTTGGCCAATTTTTGAAAAATCCAAAAATGTCCCAAAAAATTCATACGTGTTCTTTAGCGAATTACACTGGTCAACACCAAATTTTTTTCCGAACAAGTGGCAAATAATTTATATACGATTTTTTCCGTAGATTTTTAAAAAATAATAGGGTTTTTGAAGTTTTTATGCAAAACAAATGCCAGATTCTGAAAGAGCACCATCAAAAACCCCTTACATACGAATTTGGAGGAAATTCGCCCCAATTTGCTATTCGAATCGTACAAATGAACTTGCGTGCACAAAATCCTCGTTTTGCGCATTAATGGGTTAATGTGAAAATATGTAATGTTTTGTACTGTTCTTAAGTTCTGTGTTTGTTATTTATGAAATGGACTGTGAGACATGTTGGTGAGTGTTGTTTACATTGTTTGTTTATGTTTTACAAATTTAGTATATTTTACAATCTTCTTTTTCAGGTGATCATCGTTGAACAGCTGGGCGGTGAATAATATAGATCAATGCCCTTGGGAAGGTAAGGTATTGTCGTTGCGGGCTTTGTGATACAGATGGCGATCGTTAGTTCCTACATACCTACTCTAACGATATACTTGCCTAACTAAAGGGACGTCACTGTGACGTTTGTTTGTTTACAATAAAAGTGAGATAGTTCTCGGTCACATATTATAATGTAATTAATTAGAAGTAGACAAATTTTGAAGTATACGTTTCATTTCACACCGTTAAGTAAAGGTTTCTTCGGGAACATTTACATTTCAAGAAAAACTGACTCAATAAAACATTATAGCTAGTTTGGTCATAACTTCATCGCGGCTTTACACACAATTCCTTGTTGCTGTGGCGCGTATTCAAGACGAGCTCATTTCCACTAGAACAGCAGAAAACCTTTTTCGATGGCTTTAGTCAAAGAACATATAAACATAAAGAACTTGCACCCAATACAAATCCGTCCTTGACGAAATTCTCGCTGAGAAGAGCCTTGTGCAGTCGGCGCAAGGGGGTTCTTAAATGGGAAATCTTAGGCTGAGCTGACCACTCTGAAGTCAGCCATACACCCTAAGTTATACTGCACAATAAAACCGTGTAAAATAATTTGCAAAAACTGCGGTAAATGATGTCCACACACAGTGCAGTTAAATATATAATTTGCTCATTTATTTACTGATTTTTCCTAAGAGTTTGAAGGTTCAACAAGTGAAGAATTCATTTTGAAGTAAATTAATAATGTGTCAAAGAAAGGGATTAATTTACGTGCTATTAGCTGCTGCAATTTTAAAAGCGAAACGATATAGAAAGAAATGTTACGTTTCTATAAAATCAAGAAGTTTCGTTTTCTTCTCACTTGAATCCATGCTGCTGTCACAGAGAATTGCACAGTTATATTCGCATTCAACTGCGAAATCACGACGACTGAATAAAAATATCTAGAGCTATTCGAAGGGCGAAGTGACGAGGGACCATTTTTGTTCAAGCAAAACCACCGGGAATACATATAAACACAAGCCGTGAAGTCGAACTACATACGTAATGATGCAGTCCGACCATCGCCGCGAAATAACATTGCTTCTTATGGCGGAAGATCCGCAGTATGCCACTCCACTTGCCTGAACTGATGAACTATAACTTTTAAATATCTTTAATATTTTGTTATCGCCCCTATAATGATTTTGATACCATAAGAATGGTATTCCTCCCCAGTTAGAATTAGTAGAACATCCGTTTTTCGTAAAAACGATAATTAACAGATTCGCCCTCTGGAGAGGAATGAATGGGCTATACCGCCATAAGAAGCAATGCTATTTTGCGGCTCATCAGACTACATCACCCCACAGATGCGGTAGTGAGCAATTCTACTCCACGGTTTTTACTTATTATTCCCGGGGGTATGGTTCTGGGAAAACCCCTGGGAACACATATAAACATAATACATAACCCCTGGGAATATATATAAACATAGTTCTAGCAAAACCCCGATGAAAATGCAATATTATAAAAACAGTAGCGGATTTCAAAATTGTGGCCTTATGAGCCGTTTATTTTGAAAGTGGCTTAAGTTCAAATGATTATAAAGACTATTTTTCTATATTTTTGTAAAGTAAAATAGTCTTTATGATCATTTGGACTTGAGTCACATTCAAAATAAACGGCGCATATATACTAGAGAAAAATCTGATCAAGCTGAAATTTGTTACATACATAAAACATACTGTCTCAATAACAATGTAATATTATGAAATAAAAAACCAAGATGGCGGATTTAAAAATGGCTGCCCTACAAATTAGAAAAAAAATTCCCGTAAAGCAGAAATTTGATACATAGGTGATACATACGATCCCGTTGAAAATGCAATCTTATAAATTAAAAAAAAAAAAAAGACGGATATCAGAATGGTCATCTTAGAGGTTAGAGGAGAAAAATCTGATCAAGCTGAAATTTGCTACATACATAAAACATTACAGTCACGATAACAGTGTAATATTATAAAAAAAAAAGGCGAATTTAAAAACGGCTGCTCTACAAGTTAGCAAAAAATTCCCATCAAGTAGAAATCGTACCTACATATGTACCAAAGGTGATACATACAATTCCGATGAAAATGCAGTCTTATAAATTAAAAAAAAAGAAATGAAAAAATGGCGGATATCAAAATGGTCGTCTCACGGGTTAGAAGCGAAAATATATTAAATCCAAACTAAAAACTAGAAAATAAAAAACAGGTAAAAACAACTTTTAAGTTAAATGGGGCGGATAGAAACTTTTAGAAGGTTTGTATAATCAAATAAGAACGACTTGCCTAGGAAAATGTGTTTCGAAGCTCACCAAAAGAAACATTTCAAATGCGCCCACATTTAAATTTTACTCTGTTAAAAGTACCAGATTTACTTATCCCGCTGACGTAGCAACACAAAGTGCCCCTGGCATCCGACACGAGAAGACAGTACTGCTAGTATTACACGTCAGAATCTCCAGAAGGCCCAGGTTTGTGTCCGAATTATTTTCTAGTTTTTGGAACAGCTGATGATTTAAAATAAAACCGTTAAACTTAAAAGTTTTTTTAACCATTCTTTTTAGCTCATCTACTTCGGTGTACAAATAATCTTCTTAATAAAAATGTTTGCCTGTCTGTCGCTAGATTTTAACGATTTGCAGGCCAGCCGCTCGGCGGGCAAAATTGCCACAATATGTTATTTGTGAAGCATTATATTTTAATCCTGATTTTGAATAGCAAATTCAGTTGAATTATTCGCCGAGTTTCACATTAAATTGAACGATTAAATGATTAATAAATTTCAATGCCTTCCAGTGTTGAAAATCTGAACGAATTCAATTTCACCTACATAAAAATATAAACTCCAGCTTAAAGTGTAGATAGTTATCCAGTGAATATTTTAGTAATTAATTTTGACTTTGTTGATGAAACGCCAGTTCAGATTTTGGAGCTTAAAATTAAAAAAAAAAAAAAATCAAAGCTCTACCACAATTGGAGATAAAGCAATTCACGATTTAAGCCAAATGGTTTTGTTACCAGAGTATAGGCGCAAAGTGGGCTAGAATGCTATTTTAGCGCTCTAAAATCATAATTTCTGAATTTGATATGTAACAAAATTCTACTTAAAATTTCTTGAAAATCACGAAAAATCTCCCACAATTGCCTTCGATACCTGCGACTTGGATGATAAAAGCCAAACAAAATTCATAGATAACGCATGTTTATGCATCATTAGGTCATCAAATCAAAGTTTATCACGGCATATTCAATGATACTCTACTCGTAAATTCCAGGTTAGATGCGTTTGGAGTATGATGAAAAAGCTCGAACAACAGTTTGAACTTTTGGACCTCGAGATATCCAACAAAATAGTGTAGAATACATATAATTATTTTACTGTGACCTTATTGTAAATATTTAGGAGCGTAAATTAGTTTGAGGAATTTTTTGTAATCTTAAAACTTTATTTAAAACATGTACATATTATTTGAAGCATTGTCCATCGTTAACTACTACCTTTTGCGCTGTCTAGACAGATCATCGATCGGAACAAGTGGTAGTCCGAAGGAACAATGTCTGGAGAGTACGGCGGGTGGGGCAGAACATCCTAGAGAACTTCTAACTTTTCCTTGACGGGTTTTACAACATGTGGTCAAGCATTGTCATGTTGAAAAATCACTTTATCGTGTCTTTTGGCATATAGTGGCCGTCTTTCATTCAATGCTCGGCTCAAATGTAACAACTGATGTTAGTAACGTTCTCCAGTGATGGTTTTCTTGATTTTGAGTAGCTAATAATATTCTACACTCATGATTTCTTACGCTTAGAGTTATCGTAGCGGTATTCACATGGCTTTTGAATCATTCCTAGTGCATGTAGACACCTGGAAATGGTTGAGCGCTCAACTTCCAATGATTTTACAAGTTCACCTTCCGTTTGACTTGAATTTTCATCGTGTAATGCCTCCAATTCTTCATCTTCAAATTTGTTTGGCTATCCTGGACGTTCCATATTTTCCGTGTCAAAGTCGCCACTTTTAAAGCGTCAAAATCAGAACTGGCATGTTTTTGTCGATGGAGTATAGTCACCATAAGTTTACCGACAACTTTCAGTAGCATTTTTTTTCGAATTGAGCAAAAAAAAGTAACGCTTTCCGCAAATGGCGTTTTGCTAGCACGTAATTCGACATATTCAACGCTCAAAGCAACTACATTGTTTACATTTGAGCGAAATCAAATGTATACATACTGAGACGTAAAGTCTTTGTACTATCAACTCAGAGTAGCAACTGCATTATCCAATACGATATGGTACTAGTTACAACGTATCTTAGAAATGCATCAAAACTAATTCAGTCCCAATATTTATCTAAGAAATCCATAAAATAAATTCCTAGATATTTATACCACTATATCAGTATTTTCAAATACACAGAAATACATGCAGAAATTGAAAATCTTATCTTCGCTCAATTATTATTATTATTTGTGCTTGAACTTACATCTGAAGTGCTTAAAGGTAGGAACAGGAAGGCAGTCTGTAAGTCATCACTTTGCGAAGTTTTCAGAACAAGTACAATGTGGTTAATTCCAAGCAATTATTCCACTCGAGTTATGTTCCGTTCCGAGTAGAAATAAAAGAAAGGCGAACAGTTCTCTGCAGTAATTAGACATAAATTTAGCATTTAGCAAGGCACGTGGCTTATGAGTCACAGAAAACGACACTTTGGTAAGTGCAGGGGGAATATGCGGAATGTAATCAAGAGGCATCTCACCCTACATCATCCATTACACCGAAGAATACAAGCGATCGTCTGGCATAGACGCGCCCAGTGTACTCTAACGATTATGAATGGTAATTAAGATGAGTATGTGGTTCAAGGAGAGATTTTGCCCCATTCGAAAGTTAATTTCTCTGTGAAAAAGGTAGACCGCTATGAGCTCGGCGTTTTGGGTTGTTTGAGCTCATCTTGTGACTAACAAGGAAACGTTCTCAGGTGTGTCTCACAGATTTTGATGAAATTGAAATATGTTACAGAGTATCGAAAAATAAGAGACCGTATTTTTTTTTATCTGCGGATACGCACATTTAGGCGGTGAAAACCACCCTAAAGAACGTTTCCTTGTAAGTATGAGCTGGTGTGAATACGGAAGGATGCAATTGTCCGCCCCAGTCTCGAAAATAAAATGTTCCTCTTGTACGCGAACAAAAAGTAGGTATTAGTAATTAGTATAATTGCTTAGAGATTTCAGAATAACGATAATTTCATAAATTAATTACACAAAAACTATTATTTTCCTTTAATTTATTTCTATACTATGATAGTAAATATGTTCATAAATATCCAGTATTTATTGTAAATATCCAGCTGTGGCAGCTCGTGGTCTCCTCGACAGGTTAGGCAGGAAAATCAAAAATTTAGTTTGCGATCCTAAGCCCGCTAGAAACAATGACAAAAAACAATCGTCGTTGTCTCCTCTATATTTCAGTTTCTGGTTAAAAATAATTAAGTTCCTTTATACTCCATAAATTTTCACATATCTATTTAACAAATAGATCTAATATATATATGTAATCTATTTTCTCTAATATCTTTCATAGTTGTAGAGATTTTCTTAATACAAATTGTTTCTTAAGGTGGGACATCCATGTAAACGACTGAATTTGAGAGTTATATTTTAAAAATGTGTTAGAAGGTGATAAAATAATTTTATTGTTTTAAATTTTTTACATAACTTTATTTAACTTTTCTGAAGTATAAACAAAAAAAATCTTTTTTTTTCCCACAAAATGGCGGCTCAGGATAATTAAAATTTTATAAATATTTTTAAAAACTGCTCGTGTCGTAACACAAAATGTTATTGACTGATTTGCCTGAAATTTTGAGAGGTTTTTCTCTACATTATTATCGGAAGGATAAACATACAATTTCAGATTTCGCGTTAATAACATACTTTTTGGGGGTCAAATATGTCGAAAAAATAGCCCAAAATTCTGACTTATTTATCAAAGACTTATTGTATATTGAATTTTATGCTTTTTTTTAGTGTTATAGGTTTATCCTTCCCGTTAATATGTTATAAAGAGAAAACAATTTAATTTGTCTGTTTTTGATCAATGGTTAATGTGTGACAAGTGGACAGAGGCGGCTCTAGCCCTTGTGGCGCCCGTGTGCAACCAGTACCCTGGCGCCCTCTAGTAGGAGCGGGGTCAAAATGGAATATTCAATACACATACTTACCAAACCCTTTACCAACTTTCTCGGGATCGATATTTTCAAAAATTTTAACACCTTCCGAGCTATTACCCCCAACCCACCCATACCTCCTTCGCACAATTTCACTCGCCCAAACCGAAAAAACACATTTATTTTTTTTTTAAATCAACCAAACCTTAGCTTTTGATCTCATTCATACACGTTCAAGAAGACGCAATCCCCCGTCATGTACCAAAAATTCAAAACGGTTCTATGCATAGCACCTGAGATAATTACCCGAAAAAAGCGGCCAAGTGCGAGTCGGACTCGCCCATGAAGGGTTCCGTAGCAGCAAGTAACATAATATAAAAGTTCTTGTTATTATTAGAAAATAATGGTTCATGGTTATGTTTATGAAATTAAATGTTTTTTTTTTTTATTTTTATATATTATTTGAGTTGATTGAATGAAAGGTAAATTGCGGTTTACGATTTATGACGTATTAAAAAAAAACTACGCACTAGATCTCGTTCAAACCAATTTTCGGTGGAAGTTTGCATGGTAATGTACATCATATATTTTTTTTAGTTTTATCATTCTCTTATTTTAGAAGTTACAGGGACACACATTTTACCACTTTGGAAGTGTCTCTCGCGCAAACTACTCAGTTTAGAAAAAAATGATATTAGAAACCTCAATATCATTTTTGAAGACCTATCCATAGATACCCCACATGTATGGGTTTGATGAAAAAAAAATTTTTGAGTTTCAGTTCTAAGTATGGGGAACCCCCAAAATTTATTGTTTTTTTTTCTATTTTTGTATGAAAATCTTAATGCGGTTCACAGAATACATCTACTTACCAAGTTTCAACAGTATAGTTCTTATAGTTTCGGAAAAAAGTGGCTGTGACATACGGACGGGCAGACAGACAGACAGGCATGACAAATCCATAAGGGTTCCGTTTTTTGCCATTTGGCTAATTCAAGTCAAGAAATTGTCGACGAATCGTCGCCCACCGACCAGCAATTGCTGAGCAGCACACATTTTTTCCCAGCCCACTGCGGGGAAGAAGAAGATTCGCGGCAGAATTACGACTGATTGAGAAAGGGAAATCGCTATAACTTTCGATGTATATAACGGAACTTAATGCATGATGGCTTCAAAAATCACTTATTTTTTTCTCCATATTTTTCTCATACACCACTTTTATCTAATATTTTTACTTTTTTTTATATTGCCCTTAAAATTAAAAAAAAAAATTAAAAAACACTTACCCCACATTTTATTCCTTTTCTCCCACAAAACTAAACTTTTTTTAAATTTTAATAATTTTGTAGAGTAGGTAAAGACACAGCTTGTGGTGGCGCCCCTTGCTTTGCTACCGCGCGCCCGGCATCGGCCGTAACACGGGCGCAGGGTCTTTGAGAGCGTCGGTGCCGCGAGCGACGCATCTTTGGAGGTGACGCATTAGAGGGCGCTCGGCGCCCCCTTAGACCCGGCGCCCGTGTGCGCCGCACACCCTGCACTATAGGTAAAGCCGCCTCTGCAAGTGGAGCACCTTTGGACCTCGCGTCGGAGACGACAGACAAAAAATTATTTAAAAATATGATTGATTTTGAGGCGTTTACATGGACTTCCCCCCTTCCTCCGGATACAATACACTTATGCCAAGTTTTTTTTCCAATCTTCGAAACAGCTATTGAAGTAAATTTTCGGAATGGCCGTCAAAACGTCAAAACGATATTCTCGGAGCGGTTTTTTTAATTTCGGAAATAGCCAGAAGTCAGGCGGAGCTAAATCAGGCGAATAGGGCGGTTGATGACGTTATGGTAGTCCGAAATCATTGTTTGACAGGTGTTAATGCGACGCTTTAAAAAAAAAAAGAAAATTGAGTGTTTTCTGAACCAAGCAAAATTTGACGCGTTTGAGGCACAAAAAATCTTTCAAAATGTTCTGGGTTGATCCAAATGAAATATCCACAGCATCAGCAAGGTCTTTGATTGCCAATCGACGATTTTCGAGCACCAAATCTTTGATTTCCTTGACGTGGCTTTCGTCGGAAGATGTTGATGCTCGTCCGGAGTGCTGTTCATCTTGAACTCGCTCTCGGCCTTCTTTGAAGGGTTTGTACCACTTGTAAACATTTTTTTGCGACATCACCAAAGGGTTTCTGCAACATCCCCAATGTTTCCGTATACACAGACATAGTAAAAATCGGAAAACTCACTTTTGTAGTATTTTTAAAAAAACATTTGTAATTCTGCAGCAGTTGAATATATTGACATGAAACTCTGTATAGATGTCAAATACAGTTCTAAAAATTTCATAATACTCATGGTACTCGCGAAATTTTTTGATCACATAAATACTACATGTTTTGTGCTTTGTGAAATAGTGATTCCCATCATTATGTGCTGTGTAATGTGTTATGATGCTGAGTTCATAATGTGTAGGTAAAGAAGAGTGTTTTTGATTTGTTCGTTAATGTGAAAATCTCAAAAGCTTTTAAATAAAAAAAAGTGCGTTTTTAGACACAATGAATTAAACACAATTTATTTGGCTTTAGATCCAGGATGGGTCAGCATAATATAAGGGGTTTGGTGTGTGGCAGTGTTTTGTTATTATAATTGTTTCAAAATATAAGTTAAAATTGTAACAAGGCTTTTTTAAAATTTCAACCTAGATTCAACCATATCACAATATTTTATTAGGGAATAGGCTTCGTGGTGTACTCAGTACATTACAGTAGTCTTGTATAGTTTATAAGTAAAGAGACGAGCTTTCGTTTCTTTCATTTAAATGTTTTCTTATTTTAATAGTCTTTAGATTTTTACAATAAATTAAATAATATTTTTATATATTACATTTCATATAAAATCAATTTATAAAAATAAAATGAAAAGAGATCCCGGACTTTCAGTTTCTATTAGTTTTTTTTTTTTTTTTTTAATTTCCCAGTGAACAAAACATCGTATAAAACGTATCCTATAATATAACTAACAAATACTAATGCCAATCATTTTCCGTATATTTTTAGATAAATGTTTCTTTTATGTTGCAATAATCTAAAAATCGTTAACTCTGAATAATTTAAGTATCTAAAACATTGTAAATACATATACATATTATATTGCGTGAAAGTTTAGTCTCGCAAAGAAACGCCAGATACTTCTCTATCGTCTTTATATGTCTCTCTCTCTCTGTCCCTAAGCTCAGGTCACTTCTGTTACTTCTCAGCTGTTCTAAATTTAGTGTCGATTCACATTGCATTTAGACTAGAGAGAGGCAGCTTTTGCCATACTTATTCTAAAATATCATAATACCTATAATAGTAATTGCGGTCACACTATTCTTTCCTACCCTTTGTAAAAGCAACAAGTAGGGCAATTCGAGATTAATAAGCACCGTTGTCTGCCGCTGGCTGCCCGCCACCTCTGCTTAACGTTCCGCAGACGTCAATGCTTAAGGCTCGATAGCGAATTAAGGGAAATTGAATTTCTAAGACACCGCCTTTGTCGCATAGATATCGTCTTCCATCATTTTCGCCTTTGTTCGACTAGCACAAATTTTAAACTGGAAATGATAAGGAGATCAGATATTTCGAGTGATGAGTCACATTGTTCACGCAGGGGTGATGACACAATAATAACGGCAAAATTATAAATGCGTTTGGGGCGATGCCACAGGACGAGACAAGGAGGATTTTGCTGCTTGTGCTCTTGAATTTGTGTGCTCGAACAAGAAGCTTCCGCTATCATTACAAATACTTCAGGATTTGCTGGAAGATCGCACAAAGAAGATATATTAATATAAATAGGATAACTAAAATTAATTGGAAATATTTTAAGCTGACTACACTGCGTCCTTAGCGGAATTTGGCTCAATTGGACTAGTCTCAGGCTTTCCCTTGTAAAATTATTAAGGAGCTCGACCTTCACAAAAACCATTAATCTTCAACCAAAAAATATCAATAATAACAATACACGTTCTCAAAATTCCAACCCATATGCAAGCTCTGAAAAATACACTTAGAAAAATGTCCGAGGCTCTGGGAACCCTCAATTGGCTTAATACTGATCGCTATGACCGTGTTATTACCGACTTTTCTTGGCCTGGTTTTGAAGATTTAGTTGTGTTTCTAACAAGATGGCGCCACGAGTCATAAAACACGGTTGGTTTTGGTTTTCCTACACCAAAAATTCTCCGGGCATATAATCTTAAGATTTAGCGATCTTAATTGGCCTTCAAGAACACGCGATTTTATACCGTTGGACCTTTTTTATGTAGCTACACAATACACAGAAAATCCATAAAACTTAAAGTATTTATGAACCAATAGTTGTCAAATTGTAGCCTGTAGTGTGCACAGGAGGCATCGGAAAATACCCAATTGAACTTAGAAAACGCTATACTAGTAGATTTCAATAGATTAGTTATGAGAGTTCGAGCGCAGAGGATTTTACATAGGGGTCTAAAATTACAAAACTGTTCCAAAAGCTTTTTCTCTACGTCTGGGAGCAATTGCGAGATCAATGACGTCATGAAAACTCTATATGGGTTTTTGTCTGAGATGGCTCTGGTGATGAGGGTTTGAGCCTTGAATCGAGGTCACGGAGTAGTTACTACTCCCCCTTTCATTTTAGACCTTTATGTTAAATTCCATAAAAAAGTACGCTCGAACTCTCATAGCTAATTTACTGATTCCTTGGAGTATCCTAATCAACGTTTGTTCTGAGACTCCCCTTTAAAATGCCTCCTTCCTGAGACTCCCCTTTAAAATGCCTCCAAGACTTTTGGAGAAAAAATAAGTTTTAGGAATTTTTCCTGGATATTCAATAGTGGTCGTAGATTTGACCTTGACCATGGCCTTGGAGGTCATTTCAAGGTCAAGTTGACCTTTTTAAATGGGAGCCCATATTTTTGACCACGGAAATCGAAAGAGTGGACATTTTTACGTCCAACTATGACCTTCACCATGACCTCGAAGGTCATATCAAGGTTAAGATGGCTCTTTAAAGAGGAACCTGCATTGTTACTGCGGATTTGCAAAGAGTGGAAGATTTGCGTCCAAATGTGACCTTGACCTTCACCATGACCCTGGCAATGACCAAGGATCACTCTGTATAATAAAATATTAGAATCCGTGTGGTTGTGAGGGGGGGCGATAAAAACAAAGTAAAACACAAAAAAATAATTTTTAAAAGGTTTTTCTGTCTGTTCACGGCAATTTCCGGAACTACTGAACGGATTTTCATGGGGTTTTCATATGTAGATTAAGTATAGCTTGGAGCAATATATAAGCTTACATAGCTATAACTAGAATCTCGGAATTTTGCAGATTTCTCATATAGCGTAGGCACCCGTTAAAAAAGGATTTTTAAAAAAACAACCAAAAAGTGATAAAACCAAATTCCACGCGGACGAAGTCACGAGCAGCAGCTAGTATTATAATAAAATGTATTAAAACTGAAATATTTATTTATTTACTACTTTTTAAGAAAATAGGAAATTATAAAATATAGGTGGGTGATACAATTTTTCGTTACGTAACTTTGGGGGAAGGGTTAAAGGCTGTACTACGGAGCGTTATAAAGGAAAGGGAGGAGGTTTAAATTCCTAAAAATTGCGTTACGTAATTTATGAATGACCTCTTGTAATTGCACCAAGGCTTGCAATCATAATTGCGGATGTAAAGAAGTGGGACTATTTTGTTCAATAGTATATGGGAATTGCAGAGGACAATCTGGCTTCAATGTTACATTTAATACAACGGGTGGTAATGATTTTCATATATGGTAAATGAAGAAATATAGTTTCTTTGAATAAACACAGATATCACAAAACCAGAGAAGGAAAAAACGAGTAGGCGAAAAAAAAGAGTAAGAAAAAATCTCAACTGCTAATACACATATAATTTGATTATATTTAATCAGAACTGTATTTTTATTATAAAGCATTCTTGTTTCATAAAGAACCATAACGCTATTACGTCATATCAGATTGTGAATTATACATACTGAGGATGCCACGTACAAAAGAAAAGTACCAAGCACTGTTCCTCGAAGGTGATGCGGAGAAGAGTGCATATTATGCAAAATATGAAATTTGCAATTTTTTATCGCGATAACTCACAATTATTTATACGAAAGAAATGTAGAAATATTTTCTGTAAAGAATCGCATGCTCCATAAATTTTGTATCAAATATTTTTATAAAAAAAACTCTTCGTTTTAAAAATCCATTTTTTGCGCCTTGGAGCTTGAATACAATTTTTAGGACAGGCCGCATCAATGGGGATGTTTCAGTTAGAATGATGATTTAAAGGTATATACAAATTTTCAACTACATCGGAATTTTTCTGAGGTTGGGATATCTGACTAGAAAATATTTCTTTACATACATTAAATGCAATATGAAAAGCATAAAAGCGGATTCATTACTTTTCATTACGTTTGCTGGCGCGGTGCCCGGCTCTCAAGATATTTGCTTTGTAAATAGGGGCGCCATCCCTCTTACTTTACATATATCTAGATATAAAGGTGAATTGTTTCGCATAAATTTATCTTTGAGGTTGTTAAGACGTAAGGGTATTCCTTTAATTTTTGTGTACCTGCATTAATCTTTTGAAAAAATCGCCTAAACCCAGATATTTACTATAACTTAAAAAAAGATGGAAAATTATTATCGTGAGGTTAGTTAGTTGTAGAATTCCAGTGATAGCACTGGATAATCACCGAGTCGGAAACTTTCTACATACGGTGATTATTAGGGCTTTTTTTAATAAGGCGACTTCTTTAAAGTAAAAAAAAAAAAAAAAAAAAAATACAAAACTCTTGCAAAACTTTAAAGCGATTTGATTATATTAATACATCTAACCGACAATTTGAATTTTTAAATCGAAGTTACATGTAATTTGCTCAAATACTTTCGTAGATATTAATAACAATAATTAATAAAGGAAATAAAGAAAAAAGTGGAAACTTGGCACTTGGCCCCTTATTAAGAACCATCCTATAGTGGTTACATTTGAAATTTGGGAAGTCTTTACATAAATGGTTTTACAACATTTTAAGTGTTCTTTAATTCAAAGAAAAATACTGTTATGTTAACTTTCTATAAATCTTTCTAAAAATCCAGTTTAGCATTATTATTTAAAAAGTAAACAAATATTAGCTGCATTATTAATACAGAGTCCACAGTTGTACTTTTTCTGTAATTAAATCAAATATTTTTCCATCTGTCCGTCTCTAAATCACCGCTCTATTACTCTCTTACGTAAAAACCCTAAACCCTATATTAAAGCTGCAGAGTATTCCCTCAACCCAGTGAAAATTCAAAGAAAAACGCTGCGATACTTTCGGTTTCAGTGAGTGCTATGTTGTACCAGTTGTACACACCAAATATTCTACATTAATCCAAACAACTTGTATACGACGTGCAAGGATGTTATATCCGAGCCAGTAATTGAGTCAAATACTTGCACGAGTAAAGTCCGAGGATTTATGGATATTTCCTGATTTTGATGGATGGGACGAAATACCAACACTAAGAAATCGCTAGAAGGATCCAGTGGCATTATTTGGGACTATGCAAAAAATTTGTGTGTGCGGCGCGGCAGCTATCAAATTTGTAGTCCGAAAAGATTATCTCTTCCTTGTTGCTAAGGAATTATGTTCATAAAACAGGATATTTTCACGGTTCTTTTGGCCCAATTCTTAATAAGATTAACCAATGGCGGAGAAATTGGTGACTTCCGTTTTATTAGATGCACGACTGGCGGACAGAATGATGCTTTTATTATGTTGCGTGCCTATTCCTCTTGATAATTCATCCAGGAAGAGCACGCATTAAGCTTTTCGTATTTATTGCTGTGGCGTAAATACTGTTACAAAAGAGATAAATTTGCGAGAAGCAATATCATTTTATAGTCTTTGACAGATGAAAGCAGTCGCAAATTAACACATTAGTGAAATAATTCACGCAATGCTTACTAAGTTCGACTTAAAGGAAAATTGAATAAAGCCAAAGTGAGGATTTATGATTTCAGCAGACGACGTGCTAAAGTTTTTAAACTCCAAACCCAGCCTACTGATATATTCGCGGCCATTCAAACGAGATAAGAAAGCAGAGCCGAGATTTGTCCCAAGGGGTAATGTGCACGTACGAAGGAAGCCCCTCGTTGACATCAATAAAACGAGATTTATAGTTATTCATAAACTCAAATTACAGCCACGCACGATTCTTTATTTTAAATTGACACCATAAATTCAAAGCCGAGAACTCATGCGGTAGTGCGTTCATCTTTGAGGAATCTCATTGAAAGTTTTTGTCCTGAATTCATTTAAATGCAAATTTTGTCAAATATTCTGCTTTCGATTTGCCTCTGCATTCCTTCCCGATATTAAGGTATTAAACAACTGAATGAGGGTGAGTGTCAATTGCGAACTCACAAATAAATTCGAACGCTTACTTCCTTAGAGAAGTGCTTATAAGGCAGTGCATTTATGAAATCTTCCACAACCTGCTGAAACTGAATTTTTGGTGCCAATCGATTCAGCTCGAGGAGTATTTGAGGGTTAGTTCTTGGAAGTTACTAAAAACAACTTTTTTTGAACTTTTACGAATACGTAAGAAAACAGAGAGCACCGAAACCTTCAAAGAAAAGCCCACGATCTCTTATAGATAATGATTTATATGACCCACACGCGACCATAAAAATAATGTTCTTTTGCGCTTTCGGTGGGAGGTGTCATTAGTAAAAATTTAAAAAATAGAGAATGCCAACGAAAATTTGAAAGAATTCATACTTCAGTAATGCATTTGTGATCTTTTGTGGTATTTATTTTTCTTAAATATTCAATGCAAAAAAACATAAATAATGACATTTTCGATATTTTAATCTCTAATAATTATAACATGCCATGCCTCTCTGCGTATCTCTGTCTGTGCCTATGTTATTATATTCGTGACATCAAATGTAACATTATACAGACATGACATATGACACGACACGTTATATAATATGTGATAGCTCCCACGTAATGTATTATGCCATAACGTATGATAAACTTCATGTGTCTTGAAGCGTGTCATATTACAAGACATGTCATGTGTCGTATGCCACCTAACTTATAATGTCACGTGTTAGGTTACGGGTCTACCAGACTAGATGAGCGCTCCTAGTTACTAGTTACTTATAGGGGAGATGGGGGTAAGACGGGGTAGCGGGTAAGACGGGGTACCCAGCGAAATTCGCAGTTTAAACTGACCAATCACACTCGTTCATGCATCGTTCGATGCACCGCCATGACACCTGTCAGTTGTCCAGTCATTATTTGTTCGCAAGTGTACGCTTGCCGAAATACTCTAAAAAAACTGTTTTACTGCAAAGTGCTTATCACATTTTCTTCCAGTTTGACACGTGACTGTGGTTCATTAAATAATACTAGCTGGTGACGTGTGACTGCTATTGACGCTTAAACTAACCTACAATTAGATAAACATTGTGTTTCCTTGAGATTGCTGACTGTTTCTTTTTTGTTTTAATTATTATTAAAAAACGGCACGGTAGGCAAGATGGGGTAACGACTACACACCATGTATGTATTGTATAGAAGTATATTTCGCTTCCATTGAAGAGTGGATATCATGCTCAAATTGTGGAAAATGGGCACATAATAACTGTGCAGGAATCGACGATGATGATGACGAAGCCTTCCACATCTGCGAGTTGTGCCAGTCGGAATAATCATCATTCTGTCTGATAATTCTCATTACCCCATCTTACCTCAGGGGGGTACCCCATCTTACCCGCACCATGGGGCAAGACGGGGCAAAACACCTTTATTTTGATTTTAATTTTTTTTTCTAAAATGCATAATTAAAAGTTCCTAATTTCACCAAATATTAGAAGAGTAATAAATAGTTGTTAATTAAAAAATAAATATGAATGTCTCACTAAGTAAAGTTTTCTTTTATTGATCTTCAAACCTTAAGTACCCCATCTTGCCACCCTCTCCCCTAAACAATTGAAAAAAATTGTGTTTTTCCAATTTTTTTTTTTAAAGAAAATCAATGGTAGTTCAAAATACAAATTCAGGCATACCTATTCAACCGAGCTTTAGTGAGGTCTGTGTATGAATGTAGGAAACTTATTCTATTTGTCTTCTTTGACGAAGGTTTCCGAATTATCACCTATGAGCTGTGTCCAATCGGTCGGTTTTTTTGACCTGGCATTGATCGCTCAGGGCATTGAAATTTTGAGAAGTGAGGTTACACCTCCCACCCCCTATTTCATTAAGTTGAACAGAGCTTTATATGTTTTCGTATACGCCAACCTCTTCTGATCCTATTATGCTCGTTATACTAGTGCTTTGCGCAGCTTTCCAGGATCACAACCACTGGTAACCATCAGGATGAGCAATTGTAAGTTTAACTCTGGTGCTTTTTCGGGCGAACTGACTGAGCGTGACAGTATCTGTGGAGGTGTCTTCTATGCATAATGAGCCTAAACAGGCTCTACACAAAAAAGGCTACAGGTGCAATATTTCCAACTACCGCCATGTTGCTAATCTTTTCTAAGCGTTTAGCTTTTCATTGTAATTCTTTTCTATCCGAGTGCCAACATGGATTTATGATTTCTGTTTGTCGAATTTAGAAAGATTGAAACAGGTCGATTGTGTGTACACCGATTTTAGCAAAGCATTTGACAAGCTCTCACATGAGGTGCTCATTTTTAAATTATTGAGACTTGACTTTCCAAATAAACGTGTTTGTTGGATTAAGTCATATCTAAGTCACCGTTCTTTTAAAGTTAAGTTTTCGTCAGCCTTTTCTGATCCTGTTTCGGTCCTATCTGGTGTTCCACAGGTTAGCCACTTCGGACCTCTATTGTTTACCATTTTCATTAAAGACTCATTTCACCTTATGCTCAATTCGCATACACTAGCTTATGCGGACGACTTAATTCCGACTGATTGAATCTGCTCAGGACGCTGCCGTAAGCCTTCAAGAAGATCTCTGTACCTTTGCTAATTGGTGCTCGAAGAATCACATGGATTTAAATATTAATAAGTGCAATTTCATATCTTTTAGTAAGAAATCTTCCATCATTGACTACCCTTATGAAATCCATAACACACCTCTGTGCCGTCAAGAACGTATTGTTGACCTTGGCTTGTCAATACATTCCAAATTTGATTATTGTGACCACATTGATCTCATGATTAATCGAGCCAACTCAACTTTCGGGTTTATCAAGCGTTGGTCGAGGGATCTCGTCGACCCTTTCGCCTTAAAAGCCTTATTTTGTGCTTTCGTACGGCCTACTTTGGAGTATGCTTCAGTTATTTGGAGTCCTCATTATCATGTGCATACCAACCGCATCGAAGCAGTACAAAAGATATATGCGCTTTGCTCTACGTGGGCTTCCCTGGAGTAATCGGAATTCATTCCCACCTGACAGACTAAAGCTCCTCTCGTTGCCTTACCTCGAGATTAGAAGAGACGTTTCTAGGACTGACAAGGCACAATAAAATCTCCAAAGTTGATTAATTCTCTTAAGGGGGTAGTCCAGTGAAAACAACTGTTTTTTCAACGATTTTTTTTTCATATTAGCAATTAATTTTTATTAAAAAACTTTTTGACATATGATAGTACAACTATTAAACTACACAAAAAAAATTTTTCTTTTTTCTTTTTATGAGTCATCCTGACAAAATGGCCGCTCCAAAAAAAAATTTTTTTTGTTGGCGGACGTCGAATCTCTGCAACGGTTCATTTGAAACAAAAAATTCAAACGAGGTTTTAATCTGTAGAACATTGGCTATCGTCGGAACTAGAATTATTAATTTTCAATAAAAAATAACAAAATGGCGGCATTTTGAATTTTTCGGGTGTTTTTCGGGTGCTTAATTTGTTTATAACTTTGTAAATAAACAATGGATTTTAATAATTCTAGTTCCGACGATAGATACACAATCAAGAAATATACAGCTAAATTTTTAGATCAATCGGAGCAAAAGACTCTGAGATCTGACGTCCGCCGAGTCAAAAAATGCTGTTTTGAGAAAAACGCGTTTAAAGTTTTTGTTGCGGAAAAAAGCTAAAAAAAATTAATTTTACCTTAGTCAGCGATGCCTACTCCATACATAACGCGATGCCTGCTCTATACATAACTAACCTTAAATACAAAGCAGAAGGACCTAGACCGTTATAAACCGAAAAAAAATGGGCGGAGTAAACAGAAATACAAGAGTCCTCCTTGCTCCGAAACACGCCAGGGGACCTTCGAGCGCTCGGATTACACGTCTCTCGAAAACTGTCTGTATCTTTAAAACTATTCAATATTTTGCTTAGATATTTTAAGGGAGTATTTTCGAGGTGTAGTAGAGTAGATTTAAGCAAAAAAAAAAAAAATTAAAAAAAAAATTTTTTTCACTGGACTACCCCCTTAAATGTCCCTCTGCAACTTTTCTTACGTTTCATCATATTACGCAAATTATAATATGAATGAGTCGGTTTCATCGATGTCTCGAGTCTTGGAGACTAACTTCGTAAAATTTGAACCTTACGAAGCGTCTGATAGGAGGTCACTTTTGTTAGAGTTACTTTTCGTGACTGTCGTATTTCTAGTAATCAGTATTTGATAAATTAATTCGTAAATAAATAAAAAAAAGTTGCGTGTTCAACTTTAAAAAGTGTGCTATAAATCAAAAAGTAACCGTTCTAGAAAGAAAGTTTTCTGTGACATTTTTCTAGGAATATGCTAAAACTATTTATGTGGTAGGATCAACCGTTTACGAAATAACTGACAAAAACACCAAATGCAAGATGGTGACATACACCCATTTTCCTCAAATTGTGAACTTGACTTTATACTTAAAGGCGACCCATTAAGAAATCCCAGTCGAAATATTGCGGACTGGGCTATATGATATTGCTTTTATTTTGTTCTTTTTGAGATTGTTACTAAAATTCACTTCTACAGAAAGCATAGAAACTATGCTCTACACAATGCGGACATTGAGTCACATATTTACAATGCTTAATTTACGGAAAGGACGGGTTTGTGTTAAGGTACTCATAACTACCTAAACGAAAGGACAGCTTATAAGACGTCTTTTTGCAAAAAGTTTACAGGCATTAGCTTCAGCAGAACTTCTGAAAGGTTTGAAACATTTTGAGACAGTGCAAAACTTTAAATTCCTTAGTGCGGTAAAAGTGTATTGTTAAAAGTTTTCGAGATAAATTTCTTCTCGTTTTGATTATACATAAGTTTCTTGGATCTTTGCCTAAATAAAAGTCCATGACAGTATTTTGTTTGCTATATTTCAATTAGATCTGCAGCGCGTAATCAAATAGAACTTAATTATTTTAGGGGATGTTATGTTCTGTAGTGTCATTTTTTTTCTTTTAAATTCTACATCATTGCAAGGTGTTATAATTTCCTTCTGAGCGCATGTTCACAGGGTCCCCTTTTTATACAAAATGTCTCAGTCTTTAGATACCTACCCATGTTAATCTCTTAGAGTATAGAGTAGTTGCATCCTTCTTCGGGGTAAAATGCCCTTTTTTCAGCATCTGTACAAAGTCATTGGCACGCACACACCCCATACAATTTAATACTCTGCCGCAACCCCTACGGAGAAGAGCAGACTGAAAAATCTCATACAGAAAAGGTTCCAATTCAACTCACCGTCTTTCAGGGTTGCACTTAAGTGGTTTTGAATTTTTATCATCTTCCATTGTTGCATCCCTTCTGCAGAGCCTTTGCCAACAGGATACGATCCGAACCATTTGGAATTAGAGGAGAAGTCAGGAGCTTTAGGTATCATACAAATGGGATGACTCAAGTGCGTCAAAATCCACAAAATTTCCTCATTCAGCAATCTCTGCAAGGGTCCCTTCAATGCCTGTCGTGAGTTTACTTTTTATTGGACTCGCCTTCCCTAAGATTTTCATTAAAGGGTTTGGTGGCTTCAAAAATGGGGGAAGGCCTTTATTGAGCCTTGTAGATGCTATTGTTATAATTCGATTAAACTTGTTGGCAGTATAAAAGGCAGGTAAATCAAGTTCAAACAATTCTAGTGAGGCTGTTTAATCATAAATTCTTCCTTAAAAGGACTTTCGAAACAAACTTAAACCAGCAAATTACAATAATTTTTTAAACGATGAATTTTCATTAAAATCAATAGCGATGCCATCTTGGAAACCCCACCGACATGATTATGAAGCATTTGAAAACCTTAATGCTCAAAGATTATAAAAACGCAGTCAACGAGCGAGTTACTGCACATAAAAAAAACGAATTTCCGCTGTAAAATTGATAAGATTCCGATAAAAAATCTACATATCCAATATGAATGGAGTATTATTTTGATATAAATACTTACTACTTTTCGGAGGCGTATTATTTTTATAAGAAAACGTATTTAAAGTAAACATATCTCGATAAAGAGGTATATCAAAATCATACGACTCTTGTTAAATGTATACTTTATTGATAAGAAGGCATATCGAAATCGAAATCATACAATTTCCGTATGAGCTTTTTTGAAATATTTCCCTTAAAATTGGTACGAAAATATATTAAAAATACAGCCTAATTTTTCTTAATTCTTCTTTAATATTTAAAATAAATATAAAAATACACATATATATATGTAGTATATTTATACTTGAATAACCATGTTTCACAGTTCACATACGAATACTGATGATGATACGAAAACAATTAGGCTTACTCTTAAACGTACGAAATTTATATTTTTTCATATCAAATTAAGAAGTTTGACAAATGATAAAATAAAATTAATAATAATTCTCAAAATATTATATTGGCATGGCATGGCTTGGCATATATTTTTCATATTGGAAACGTATCAAAACAATACGAACATAATTAATAATTTCTATTGATAAGACAGTAAATTTCTTTTATTTATGGAATTCGTAATTTTGTTATTAATTATATACGTTTTGTATGGAAATCATAAGAAAATTATAAAATTGATTCCGATACATATTATTTTGATATTTTTCGTACCAAATTGGGAGAAAACTTTTAAAATGTAAAATTAATAAGAAAAAAGTATTGATTTCATATGGAATATTTTTTTCGACGCGCGGCAAAAAGGTTGAAAATGAAACTAAACTAACGAATTAGTTTTCGAGAAATTTGCTCCACCAGTGTGAAAAAAGTAGTTAAAAAACTACTTAAGAAAATATAATCATTTTTGGAAAATTTCAAGGTGGCCGAATGTAATGTGTGAAAAGACATTAACTTAAATAAAGTATCAAATGTTCGTTTAGCGAATTAGAATTTATTGTGTCGAAATTAATAGCGAATTGTTTTTTTTTTTTTTTTTTTTTTTTTTAAAGTAAAATGAACTTAAAATAATGCTTTTTAATATGTATTATATAAAGTTAAAAGCAATCGAGAGTCGTTTCCTTCGAAATGACGTAAGTAATAAGTGTCAGATTGTTTCAAGAAAGGAGCAAGAAAATCGCTAAGGAAGTTCCGAGATCGTGTTTCTTTTCGGTGACTATTCAGCTGGAACGCAAGTTTTTCGGAAGGATGTCATTTTCCGTCATTTTTTTGTCTTATTTTGCTGTTTAATATACAATAAAAATTCTTCACAGTGAATTAATTCACTGAGACGAGCGATTTACTCACTTTTCAGCTCCAGCTTTGAAACACACAGTAAAAATATCAGCAGCAAAAATTGTTGTTTCTTCTTCAAGAAATTAGAAACTATAAAATCAATTAAAAGGAAATTTGAAATGACTTTGATCAAAGATCATGAAAGGTCACTATTAAATAATGTACAACTTTTGTTTTTAAACAATTATTTTGATTTAAAGTCGTTCAAAGAACTCAGGAGGGTACGCATTTAAAATGGGACGGCGCACAGTGATCATTTTTCCCTATCTAGGTGGACAAAAATCTAAAATACAGTATTTAAAGTAATGAACCTACTAGCATTGTTGTTAACGATCATTTTGGGCAAAAGTAAGTGAAAAATGTATAATTCGTTGTTATTCCTACATTTCGAAAGAAATAAAGTAATGAAAATCTTAATTAATTTTTATTTAATTTACAGAAATGTGAAGGAATTAAGAAAAATTATATACTATTTTATAGTAAATACATTTGGCAGAGCTTTGAACGTCTTTTTATCATCTTCTGGTGATGTGGAATTTAGGTCTTGTCAATTAGTAATCTTCGTCATTTGATGAGTTCTCTTGAACTGAAAAAGGAATATGTTTACCTCTCTTTTTCTCTTTTTGTTATCGTCTGCTAGTTTCTTTTTTTTTTCATAGTTTCTTCTAATTCATTTTTATACGTTTTTTTGGGCCTAAGGGAACTTTAACAGAAGTTGGAGGAGCAGCAGGATCTTCTAGGGCTACATGAGCTTCTTTTACTTTTCTTTCGAGGGTCGTTTCTGGCACAGAATATGTTTTCGACGCTAATTTATACCCCAGTTTCCCTTTAATTACAACATCTACTGCATTTTTCATACTTTGTTCACTCCAATCCCCACTTTCCGCCTTTCGTTTATAATGTTTCACCATTCTAAAAGAAGATAAAATTAAAATTAAGTTTAAAGGACCATAAAGTCTCATAAAGAAATCATAATTTTCTTCGAGGGGCAAGATGGGGTACCCCATACCCCATCTTGCCCTCCCACGCACATTTGAATAAAATAACATGCCTAAAAAAACCAAATCAAAATATGGAAACAAACATGTTCTTACCTGTAGTTGTAATCATTGAAAAACAAGAATAACTTTCAGCCAGTTCTAAAAAATTAATGTTGAGGTACAAAACACATGCGACGTACAGTGCTGTGCAAAACATTTGCAACTAAAACCCCAATTTTCTATGTCTTACTACAACAAACCTTAAATTCTTAAAAACAAAAAAGCTAATACAGTATTTTATTCTTTTTTATATCTAATTTAAGAATATTAAAAAACTAAAGGTAACTATTCAGTAAAAAAGGAGAAATATTCGTTTTTTCATACTAAGATACAAAACTGACTGTGCAAAACATTTGCAACTCCTTGACATTAACAATGTTGGCGACTTTAAATATATATTATCATTAATATTTGGTTGAATAGCCTTTATTTACAATAACTGCTGCACATCTTCTTGGCATAGAATTAAATAGCGACTCAATATGTAAAGTAGTTATATCAGTCCAAGCCTTTTTTATACCATTAAAGAGTTCGTCACGGTTGTTGTAAAATTGACCCCTCATATTCTTCTTAACCAGTTGCCATAGCTTTTGTATGGGGTTGAGATCTGCGGACTGTGCGAGCCATTTCAAAACTTCAATGTTTTGCTGCGAAAACCAAGCCTGAAGAAGTCTAGAGGTGTGCTTGGGATCATTGTCCTGTTCAAAGCGCCAGCGCAGGGGCATTTCTTCCTCTGCGTAAGGGAGCATAACATTTTCCATAATGTTTTTGTAGTCCTCCGCTTTCATTATACGTGGTATTTCATAAAGAGGTCCCACGCCCTGAGCTGATAAACACCCCCAGACCATTGTATTACGACTTCCATGCTTCACATTCACCACAGTTTATCGCGGATTTAGTCGTTTGTTCGTCGGTCCTTCTACTTTTTGCCCTCCATCTAGCCCCACTAAGTTAAACACTCATCCGAAAAAAGGACAGTACTCCATTTTTCTAGGGGCCATTCTAAATGACTTCGAGCAAAGACAAGTCGAGCTCAGCCATTTTTTTTCGGAAAGTAGTGGATTTTTCGCTGGCCTGTAGCTCTTAAGATCGGTTTCTATGGCTCGTCTTCTTACTGTCGAAGGATCTACATCCTGGTTTTATTCGTTTTTTACCTAAGTACCTTGAACTGAGGAAAGGCCGAAATTTAATTAAAATTTAAATTCTACAATCCTCAGCCTTTGTCGTTTTCCTTGGTCTACCACCCTTTATGAATATTTTCAATACTCCCAGTCTTTTTAAAACTGCTTATAATTCTGGATATGGTGGATTTAGCTATTTTATATTTTTCACTAATGTCTTTTTAGGTTATACCATCTGTGTAAACAAATATTATTCGGTTTTTTATTTCGTTGTAAAATTTTAAGAACTTTTAGTATATTTTAGTTTAAAGGAAAAAAGTATTTTAATAATGCACTTCCGCGCATAGACCTGAACGATAGACTAGATTATATACCCTGCAGTAGTTGGATCGGAATAGAAAATTATTATTATTAATTATATATGGAAAAGAAAATAACAGTTAACTAACAAAGTACTGCCAATTCTCATTAATTCCGAGAAAAGTATTTGTTGATATATAAAGTTGCAAATGTTTTGCACAGGCAAAATTGTTACGTTGAATAAAAAAATGGATATTGCTCGCTTATTATGGGATATTACATTCTGCTATTGTTATATCTGGCAACTAGACATAATAAAGAATAATACACTGTAAAACTTTTTTTGGTATCAGTGGTTTAGGAAATTTTATAATGATCTGTAAGAAACTATGGTTTTAGTTGCAAATGTTTTGCACAGCACTGTATAACACGAAAATCACAACGAACTTGACAAAAACCGAGGTTTTGGCGCTAGGACGAAAACGCGTGGACTCACAAGCAGGTCACAGCGCTGGCTGATAAACAAAACAATAGCGCGTCATTACGAGCCAGAGCGGCTGTGATTGGTCGTTCGTAGGACCGATAAGACCCCGTCTTGCCCCCCCTTCCCTAAGTCGATTTATAAATGTAAAACGTGTGTTACCATATAACAACTTGACTAGCTCTAAACACAAGAAAACACTAAAAACATTACAACTAATACTTATGCACTTTTACGCACTTGGGTACTATATAGCTGCTTTGAAAATAGACTAAGGTTACTCGTGAAAAAGGTTTCTTAACGTGCTCCAACGTGCCACAAAAGTTATAGCCTAAAATAGATAGAATTTTAGCAAAAACTAACACTATTGACTGTTTATGACATTACACGAGGATATAACATATTTAAACTCTCGAAAAATGTATTGTGTGTCGCTAATTACTTTAAATTTAATTTGCAATATCAATTGTCAACCTCACCGTAACAGTGCTTGTACAGTATGGAACTACTTCTACAGGAAAAAACTGCACTCCCGTAATGGAAATTCCAAACCTACCCAATAAGTGTCCTGTTGCTAAGCAACGCGATATATCAGGTGAGGTTTCCCAACTGATACACTATCTTCAACTGTTTTAAAAATAGTGGCACGAGTTATTTAGCTCATAAGAAAATGTTGATATTTTCATTTTTGACCAGCTAAATAGCATAAAATGACCACTGTGCGGCGTATATAAGCAATTTTCTTAATACCAAGCGACTTCATAAACGCTGTGAAATAAACTCTTACCAACATCGGATTTTGAATGAAATATATGTAAAATTGAAACATAATATATTAATTTTAGCTTTGTAATTATTTTTTTTATTTTGAAAAATAAGTTTTATTCTCTCTCTTAAAAAAAATATATTTATATTTAAATAAACTTAGTTGACATAAAGAAATGGTTTTTCTTGAAGCTGTTGTACGGGCTTAAGTCAAAAATGTGGTTTTAGGTGTGCTCAGCATTTCATATGAAATACTTTAAAATAAATACTAAACTGTCCCATCTCGAGAGCAGCTGGTGTGAAACATACCTTAATAAGTTCAAAATTAAATTAAAAATTCAAAATATTGCATAAATTTAGTGGACAAGATATTTCATATTCCTTGAGACTTAACACATATATTCTATAAAAAGCAATTTATAATCAGAATATGCAATAAAAAGGGGACTACCATTTAACAGTTGCCTCTTGTGAGGGGTGCGACGGGCTAGTTTGTACGGATACTTTCTAAAAATATTAAATATTTAAACTAAACAGTTTTTTCTTCGATATGTATTTTCTCAAAAAATAGGGAACAGGAATTTCGGTACGTATGAAAGTTTATTTTACCATTTGTATGTGATATCAAACCGAAAGTCAAATGAGAAGAAGAGTAAAACACACTGTTCTCAATATTAAAAAAATTTCATTAATAACTTTAGGCTGGCTCAGAGCATCTCAAGTCGAAGTAAATGAAATCGGCTATTATATTATTTCCGTGAAAACATCATATAACATTAAACTGAACTGATATGAGTACCATTAATAATTAAATAAATCGCAGGTACAACTTTTACATGAAATAAAAGAACCTTTTAGGCGCTTTCCATGCTAAGATTCCTACAAGACTTAATTTTTCAATATATTCAAACTGCCTTTACTATATGGTAACATACAGGAAGCCATATTGGTTTCGAGCATTTTTATAGCGGCTTTATGAATTTCCTCACTTTAATAGTCCACTCAGACTGACCAAATTTGAAATTTATTCTACTAGAAGGAGATTGGTCTATGAAGAATTTCCAAGCAGTCCTCCTGCCGGTTGATTGTGATGAATGACTTCCTGATTTCAAGAACGTTTTTGTTGGTACACAATGGAACCTTTCCATTTCGGGACGGTTCAACTTTTCGGGACTTGGAAGGAAATAATAGCATTAAATGTGGCTTGGCCTTTTGTTATATTTGAGGAATACCATTGTCGTTCAATTCAGTCAGTTATGATTTCTTTTCATTCATCTTTTCAATGCGTTAAAAATATCTTTGGAAGGAAATTGTGTTTTCCGCGTTGTTGAATATTTAAAGCTACTTGAATAAGAAAGGTTATGGATAAAGACGATTTGCGTTACAGATCTATCAAAGTCATTTGGTGTTTTAACAAAACCACTTGCTTATGCAAAGATCTATTTTCATTATTAGCAATTTCCTTTAAAACACTTTGAAGACAGCCTCGGCAATTTTATTGTATTTTATGTGATAAGGAGCTTTTCGCACAATCAATAATAATATGTGGATGTTGGAATATAATCCGCAGTATTTACACTTCAAATAAAAATGGATAGATGGAATGAATGCATTACAGTTCAGTCAAATCTCATTTCAGTGTACCTTGTAATCACCGATAGCTCAGAAAACAACTCCGGGAGACGGGACATTTACCATTGTAGCTAGAAAGTTTTCTTCATCGTGCTGGTCTCTGCGTAGTTGTCGATTGAAGTTTAGTGGAGAATAAAAGTCGGGTCTAGCTGCTATTAACCAATTAATGCGCAAAATGCAGATTTTGTGCACGCAAGTTCAATTGTATGATTCGAATAGCAAATTGGGGCGATTTTTTTCCAAATTTGTATATAGGGAGTTTTTGGGGATGCTCTTTCCGAATGTGGCATTTGTTTTGCATAAAAGCTTCAAAAACCCTATTATGTTTTGGGTTTTTTAAAAAAAGTGCTGTTTTTTTTTGTCATTTTTCTTTTCAAAGTCGATTATCTTGTCGTTTTACTTTTCTCTCTGAATGGAGAACTTTAAAGAGCATCGAGATTAGCTTGTATTGTTAGATTTTGCAAACTATCTATTTGAATCCAGACAGCAGAGAAGAAGTCGTATTTATAGAAAAGAAATTAACGAGAACTATTGAAGTGGGTAATTGCAATACAACCAAAAAGACTTGCCCAAAATATGAAAACTTTAGGTAATTCCTGCTAATATTTTTGCTTTGTCGACACTTAAGAAACCTGGAACGTTCAGACTAGGAGGCAATTTCTTAAACAATTCCAAGAATTAAATAGAAATTTTCATTCAAATATGCATGTAATGTTTTGTGAAAAATGGCTGGATTAGATGACCTTTGATTATTATTGGCTACCGCAAGTGTGGAACAAGTAGAAATATGTAATTAGTGAAGTGGGAAATGGTGGAAGATAGAAATTCGAGATGATTTCGACTTGGCCGATGGAAAAGGACCCCGCACATTTTGTATGGAAAGGTGCGTACAGTCAAATCGACTGAAAATTTAGTATGTTGTACTTCAGGACATCCTGATCAAAAGTTCCCATGGGCGCAACTTTAAAAAATGGCCAGTTTTAGAGATACAGGGTGTTTCATTTTAATAGATGTACTCACATATCTCGAAAACTACGCATCCTAGGAAAAAATGTTTCGGACAAAAGTTATAGAGTACCACAAGGGTTAACTAGCGGTGACCTTGCCTTTGACCTTGAAGTCAAGGATCAAGGTCATTTCAAGGTCAAATCAATTTTTACATAGTGATCCCTACTTCTGACCCCGGAAATGGAAAAAGCGCAACATTTTGCATGAACATGAACAATGAGTATATGTATGTCGCTAATATGTTTAGTTTCTTTAATTATTTCGATTACCAGCGTCTCTTATATTATCAAGTAAAGTGACGCTTGGATATTTGATATGAGGCTGGTGTCGCGCATACCCTAAGAACCATAACACACTTGCGACATGTGCATAGCAACCTAATGTTCTCGAACCTGATACACAAGTACAGTAATAACCTCTTATAGGCTCATTATTCTGATCCTCATGAGGTCTATAAGTTATCCATAACTGATACCTTGTCGAATTTCGGAAGCCAAATCTAGCATTTCCCGAAAGTTTTGTTTCGTCACAGACGTACATAACTTGAAGTCATCATCAGATAGGGTATTTTGGCTTATAATAGCAAACTTATTTGCTTTTGAAACTACACCCAAGTTGCTAAGGAAACTTTGCAATTGACTGCCAATTAGTCAGCCAGCCTCATATCAAATATCCAAGCGTCACTTTACTTGATAATATAAGAGACGCTGGTAATCGAAATAATTAAAGAAACTAAACATATTAGCGACATACATATACTCATTGTTCATGTTCATGCAAAATGTTGCGCTTTTTCCATTTCCGGGGTCAGAAGTAGGGATCACTATGTAAAAATTTATTTGACCTTGAAATGACCTTGATCCTTGACTTCAAGGTCAAAGGCAAGGTCACCGCTAGTTAACCCTTGTGGTACTCTATAACTTTTGTCCGAAACATTTTTTCCTAGGACGCGTAGTTTTCGAGATATGTGAGTACGTCTATTAAAATGAAACACCCTGTGTCTCCAAAACTGGCCATTTTTTGAAGTTGCGCCCATGGGAACTTTTGATCAGGATGTCCTGAAGTACAACATACTAAATTTTCAGTCGATTTGACTGTACGCACCTTTCCATACAAAATGTGCGGGGTCCTTTTCCATCGGCCAAGTCGAAATCATCTCGAATTTCTATCTTCCACCATTTCCCACTTCACTAATTACATATTTCTACTTGTTCCACACTTGCGGTAGCCAATAATAATCAAAGGTCATCTAATCCAGCCATTTTTCACAAAACATTACATGCATATTTGCATATTTTCAGGATGTCCTGAAGTACAACATACTAAATTTTCAGTCGATTTGACTGTACGCACTTTTCCATACAAAATGTGCGGGGTCCTTTGTAAGATTATTTTATTTCGGATAAGAGAATTTTTGACAAATTATTGAATAGAATAAGCCCTTACATGACTCAGCTGCCGCTGTAATCCTACAAGGCAAAAAAAAAAATCATATATAATAGTTTACAGGTTTTTCCAGTGCCAGAAATCCTTATCCCTGTATATGGTATATATCACGTTGGCTAATAAATAATAAGCGTTTCAGTATTTTTATTATGACAGGGGGATATATAAAGAGTAAGCCATGTTCATGCACGTCAGTTATAGTTCGGCTGTTATTGTGTAAAGTATAACGAAAAAATTAGATATATTAACTCCCATGTCTGACATTGTTTATTAAATGAGTACCAATCTGGGCATTCCGCAACGGAAGCTGCACGCAACATATGTCAAAGGATTGATCATGACGCAGTCTCCAAAGCTAGGGCAAAGCGGTGGTACCAACGATTTCGCAATGATGACTTTTCCTTAATCGATTAACCAAAGTCTGTGCGTCCCGTCGAAATCGATATCGATAAACTGAAATAATTAATTGAAAAAGATTCTCGAAGCAGTATACGTGATTTCGCTGCCCAGCTCGGATGCTCTCATGGCACGGTATAAAATCATTTACGTGCTTTGGGAAAGACTTACAAATATAATGTTTGGCTACCCCACCAGTTAACCAAAGATCAAATGATCTACCTTTTATCATTCCGCCGTACATTTAACTGGCTAGACCATCTTGTCACTGGAGACGAAAAGTGGGTTGTCTATATTAACCGTATACGTAAGCGCCAGTGGCTGGGTCGTAAAGAACCAGGAAAACCTATGCCAAAACACAATCCTCACAATTGTAAGGTAATGATCTCGGTCTGGTGAGATGTACATGAAGTGATATACTGGGAATTCCTTCCTTCTGATACGACAATCACAGCAACCCTCTTCTTTAATCAGCTTGAAAATGTGAAGCTTGAAATCGGTCGTTAACGTCTACGTGACAAAATATACATGTAAGATGTAAAACGTTCTGCTTGTTTTGATCGGGAGTGAAATGGAACAGGAAGAAATTTATATTTCGTAATTTATGAACAAGGATATTTATAAATTTCATCCCTTTTTATTTACCACTCCAAATAAATACCATTTCCACTTAAAAGTGTCTCTTCACTTTTGGCGCCAATTTCTTAAACACTTTACCCTCAATTTTTCTTAAGATTTGACGGATTTCTGGTACTAAATATGTATCTAGGCTCAGAACCAATACTAAAAATCGGCTGAATTTCATCAGGCAGTTCTAATGGGTTAACCAATACAAACGAAAAGTTAGACCATGCCAACCAAAACACGAGCGAGACGGGAAATTTATTTTACAATGAGAAGGAAAAGGTAGCAGCATTTTTTTTGGTTGGACCGTGTGGTTGGGTTGCCCATTGGAGAGTGGGCATTAGTTTCCACAAGCAAGCAATGACTTTCAACAGCAATTTTCTTTTGATTAAAGTATAAAAGTACCACTCCCCCCCCCCCCCCCCCCCCCCCCCCCCCTCACTTTTTTTTTAACGTAACAAAGAACTTGTTTATTTTAATTTCTATTCAAGCACTTTAACTTCAAATAGATTATATTCACCAAAACATGACTAAGCATTAGAAATGTCGTCTGTTATTAGAAATCCTCTAAAATCTAGTACACGTAGTAGGTATACGTCGATGTGACTTTTTTTAAAATCTTCACCCAGAAAGTCTATTAGTTCGACCCAATAAAAAGTGGGTAATGATGCCCATATATTTTAATGTTTATCTAAAATTCATTGCTCTCAGTACACTCAATATCGCTGGTTTAGAAATATTGCGGTAAGGCAATCTTCCAAGATATTACGCTGTCTTAAAAGCGGAAAATGTAAGTAAATAAAGTAATCCAACAAAGATTCCAAAATTGTTGTAATGTTTATTCCTATGAAGGCAAGATTTGATGAATGAAGCCACAAAGATCTGTCACTGTATGGGTAAGACAAAAAGAAAGGCACTAAAATTACCAAAAAATTCGCAGAAATCACACTGAATTATCATTTATACAAGTACTTGATTATTAATGCATACAAGACTGAACTCAGTTCAACTTTGAGAGCTTTCTGCACTCCTTGTGTTCTATTTATTCAGAGATTTATACCTAAATAAAGTTTATTTTTTAAAACAAAATATCAAGAGGGAAAATACCATTTCTTACCTTCATATTGTCACATAATTCTTAATTTCCCGCTGTAAATTTCTCGACTTCTCCAAATTCTCCGTTTTGTATTGTATTTATAAAGTACATTTCCGGATTAAATTGAATTCAGTGGGCCCTGAAGAAAAATCACAAACCCTAGAGGAAAATCGTCTCCGCCCCTGAAGCAGTCGCCTTTCCTGTGAATGCCTTCTTGATTTATCTGCAGAGTACTCAATAATTCCCAAAAGTCACATTTTCTCGAGTTGTTCCTTCCAAAAATATGTCTGCCCGGGTTTCGACAGGAAGGCGGTTCAAGATAATTTACAATAAAAAACAAGACTGAAAGGCTTCCAGAAACTCTAGACGCACAACAATAGCCACCTGAGAGTAATCAATCATCGGATTCGTCGATTGATGCCAAAAGTTTGTTCAGCTTCAAGTAAAAACAAGGTTTTGCATCTTTTTGTGGTGCCCTAATCCAGCGTCCATTTGGTATAAGCGAACCCCTTTTTGCCTTTCGCTAAACTTTTTTCACGCAAGCAACTTTTGGAACTGGAAGGCCGCGAGGCCGGATTGTCGCCTTCTCAGCCTCCCCTAACCCTGTTGACGTCTAGTTTTGAAATAATTTTCACATAGGGTGTCCTCAACCGCAGTGACGGTTTCGCAATGTTCCACTCTTAGGTGAGCGAGGGCAAATTTAGCGGAAATTTAAATTCCGAAGTTTTTTTTTTTTTTATTCTGAGCGGCTGATTTCTTTTTCTCTGGCAACTTCTGACTAATATATAGACGTTCAACATGATTTGTGTAATGGGTTTGAGCAAACGTTTGGCTGTATTTGGTGGAATGTTGAAAATTTCAACTGAAGTGAGTTGAAGAAGTGACAAGCATTTGACAAGAATAGCCAGTTAGTTGAGAATTAAAGAAAATGGAATACTGTGAAAAGTCGTGTTTATTTATTTATTCAACTTCATCAAGTACTGATTACTACAGAATATGATTACAATCCAGAATAAAAAGCAAAGTAACCTTAACTAAGCCGATTCCTTATTTGTTTTTTAGAAAGATTAAAGTCAATATTAGAATAGTTCCGATTAAAGAGACGTGACATTGACGAAGTCGGCTCATGCATACCGTAATTCGTGCTATGATGTCCTACATGGAAGAAGTTGTGATTCCTCAAAGAGCGGGAAGGAACAGAGACCTTAAACATATCAAGCAATTCAGGGGAATTTATTGTGCCCTGTATGCAGTCAAAAGCCAAGACAGTTCTGGAGACATCACGCCTAGCCTCGAGGGAAAGGAGAGGAAATAGCTTTAGCCTGTCAGCGTATGGCGGAAGGGCAAAAGGATCACTCCAGTTAAGACCTCGAAGAGCGAAGCGTATAAATCTTCGCTGGACGGTCTCAACACGATCAATGTGGACGGTGTAAAAAGGGGACCAGACAGGGCTAGCATACTCAAGGATGGGGCGAACGAAGGTACAATAAAGAACCTTTGTTATATGCGGATCATTGAATTCCTTTGACCATCTCTTGACAAATCCCAAGGTAGCATTGGCCTTAGCGACAATAGCGTTAATATGATCGTCAAATGACATAACAGTATTAAGTACAACCCCCAAATCTTTGGCTTTGTCAAGACGAGATAATGAGCTACCAGCTAAACTATATAAAAAAAGAAGAGGGCTCTTTTTACGAGCAAACGTCATTGTGGTGCACTTCCCTACGTTAAGAGGGAGGCAGTTAATAGAGCACCAATTAAAGAAGTTATCTAAATCAGAGTTTAAACTTTCACAATCCCTTTCACCAGAAATCAGGCGAAATATTTTGGCATCGTCAGCATAACATAGGATCTTAGAGTTATTTAAGATCAAAGATACATCATTGATGTAAATTATAAATAGAAGAGGACCCAGATGGCTACCCTGAGGGACACCAGAAGTGGTATTTATTACGTCAGATAAAGCTCCGCGAAATTTAACTCGCTGCGTACGATCGGACAAGTAAGAACTTAGCCAATTCACAAAACTAGAGGGGAAGCCCAGAACAAATAACTTATAAATAAGAATATTGTGATTTATTTTGTCGAACGCTTTACTAAAATCAGTGAAAATGCAATCAACCTGCATACCTGCTTCAATAGCAGATATGCAAAAATTCGTAAACTCCAACAAATTAGTGGTGGTAGATTTCCCCTTCATAAAACCATGTTGAAATGAGCCGAGGAAAGGTTTACAGTGAAAATACAGAGTATCACAGATTGCAGCCTCAAACAATTTAGCAAAAGAACACAAATTAGCAATAGGGCGATAATTAGATATATCACACTTATTACCAGACTTGTGCAGAGGCAGTATCACTGAAAGCTTCCACTGTTTTGGAAAGGCACCGTTAGATAAAGATAAATTAAATAAATAACACAACACAGAGACAAGGGACGGACTACACATTTTGATAAAAGATGCAGGGATACCATCTGGACCGACTGAGAAACTATCAGCCATATCAGAGATACATTTAAAAAGAAACTCTTCGTCTAAAATCAGGTCCTTGGCCTGAAGAGAAGTTTGCGGAAGCTTCGTCAAGTGGGTAAAATCATTAGTATTAATATCACAGCGAGTATCACAAAATTCTGTTTTGAAAAATTCACCAAAAAGATTGGCAGTTTCCAAAGGGTCTGCACTATAATTGTCGCCAAGATTCAATGAAGAAGGGTAACCGTCAGAATTACGTTTGGAGTTGATGAATCTCCAAAACTGTCTGGGCTCATTGCGCAAGGCAGACCGCATGTCAAGAAGATACTCGTTATAAGAGACCTCCAAACATGATGTAAACTCTGCACGCAAATTGCAATAAAACTCAAAATCGGAATCACTCCTCGAGGAGCAGAACCTCTTCCATGCCTTATTTTTTAAGTTTTTCAAGTGTTTTATTGACCGATTAACCCACGGTTGGAATGCTGAAGAGCTCCTAACGGGAGCAAGAGGTACGCAGTCATTGAAGCATAGAAAAATCATATCATAGAAATGATCAACGGCTTTGTCAATGTCACGCTCATTCAGGACTTTCGACCAATCACAAGCGGAAAGCCAGTCGGACAATTTAGAAAAATCGGCCTTTTTAAAGTTATAACAAAAGCATTCAGTAGATGAGATGGATTGAATCACAGGATCAAAAAAAAGAACCAGCTGAAGTGCAGGATGATGCGAAGTCTCAGGAACCAAAGGGGCCAAGCATCTTTTCACCAGAGTACTATCCGGATCCGAAGAAAACACCAAATCTAGAAATCTACCCGTGTCGTTCGATATGGGGTTCGACTGAGAGAGCCCAAAAGAAGAGATGTCGTCGATAAACGCGGAAACGTGAGGAGCAGCCCCTGAAAGGCTGGGCAGCAACACATCCTTGTCAGAAGATAACTCCCAAGAAGCGGTGGGCATATTGAAGTCACCCAGGAGAATCAGCTCGTCTGCAGGTGATAACGCAGATGTGAGTTCCTCAACGCAGGAAGACAAGGCCGCATAAACTTCAGGTGATGATCCGGGGGGTATGTAGACAGTGGCAATATAAATAATTTTTCGTTGGAGTTTTATGAAATGCCATAATTCAAAGTGGGTTCAAAGAGAAATTTGAATTGCCATTTATTGTTTTCATTGGCTTACTGTTAACTTACAGCCAGTCGCTTGATTTGCTCGTATTCCGTTTGTTTTGTTGTTTGTTATTACATACACAATTGAGTTATCCATAGCGGCCCAGTAGGAGAAATTAGATGCGTTTCCTGAAGAAACGCTGTTGAAGCGCTGCTTACTCCCTTTTATATTGCTTCCACTGAAGCACTTCAAAAGTATAAACATGGTAGCACGATGGAAGATTTTTCATGAATCATCCCTTTGAGTACCGTTAGATTTTTGCGTTCTTCTTTTTGTATCACTCATTCGTGTTGTGGCTTTCAAGTGCGGAGGAAGTTATTATATTTAGAGTGGAAAAAAGTGAAAGGGATATTTCGAGGTAAGTACCCTTTAATTATTTATGAAGATTTTGATAATGTAAGTAATGTAAGTAAATTTTAAGTTAGACTTTTTTTCTGGCCAATATGAACTCAAAGAGGATTGCTGGAATAAGCAAACGACATTTTAGACGGCTAGTGGTAAACAAAATTAGGAACAGAAACGTGTTTAATAATTCCAATGTTATTGATAATAGCACCACCAGTGATAAACTAGCTAAAATTAGAGCATCATCAGAATTTGGCCTGATGGTAAATGGTGATACTGATGATACTTCAAATATTAGTATTAAAAAAGTATTAAAAAAACTTAACTTACACTCAGACTTAGTAGACTGGTGCGTTAGACATAAAATAAGAAGGGATGCGAGTGATCATCTTCTTAAAATTTTACGAAATGCAGGGTTAGACGTACCAGAATCGACGAAAACTCTTTTAAAAACGAAAAGCAATAGAATCAGCCCGACCTCCATTTCTCCAGGGGAATATTGGCATTTCGGTTTAGAGAAATCATTATCAATGCACTACTTAAAGTATTTTATATAATAATTTCATTTAAATTTTGCGCTAAAAATATTTTAATAAATTACAGTTAAGATGCTTCCAATGAAGAGGAACTTCGGTGTGCCACTTCAGCGTTGTAATGCCACATTAGGTCAATCATTAGAAGAGCCACATAAGGAGTATACTGGTAGTAATTAGAATATCCGAGAAACACACTTTGTAAAAAAAATCAAGAACTACGAGCTAAATATAATGAACTAGGTAAATCAATTATTTCTAAGTTTTTTTAATCCAATACTAATAATAAAACAAACTATTTTTTAGAAGAACAAGTCAACAACAATTTTATAAAAGAATTAAAAGACCAAACCAATGAAATAAAGGAACTTTTGCAGCAACAAAAGGAAGAAATCGCCAGACAAGGTGTTTTAATCGGGAGAATCCTTAAAAAAATATATCCCGACAATGTAAATAATATTAATATATTTCCATTGAAAAGGTACAAGAATTGAAACAGATTGAAAACACCTTAAATCAAATTCCTGCGGAGGACCTTGTAAGATATCTCTAGCATTCAGAAAGGATTAATTTTAATACATTTTTCAACAGATTTTGCACATCCGAACCATAGTGGGAAGTGAAAAAATATCAAAATTTATTCCCCTATTTTTTGAGGACTCGATTATACTTAATGTAAACTGGGATGGTCTGCAAAAAAAAATTCCGCTTAAAAAAATGAAACTATTTAATAAATTTGTTTTCGGTAAGTAAAGTACTAGACTTTTTTTCAAATCCCCGGCTTTAATAATAATTATTACAATTAGATGCAGTTAAATCAGAGCAGTTTGGATATCTGGAATACGAAAAACAAATGAGAATAGGATTTCGCCTGGCAAAAAACACATTTTATAAAAATACTTTCAAGATGAAAAATACGAAAATTTAAAATGTAATGCCCATGCTCTGACTTCCGAGTGAAATGAAATCGAAAATAGCTTGAAAAGCTAATTGGAATAAAAGGTAACTGAGATGAATTTCTTATAATTTTAAGTATTTTATTAAGAAATTTCAATTTAAAAGGAGCTTTTTAAGCTCTTTTCGATTTCATTTCGCTCGGAATACAGAACATGGGTGATAGTACTAATAGCCTGCCATTATGTCTGTATGTATGTTATGTTTGTTTTGTTATTTTTGATATGCGAATATTGTTTATGTATTTTTTTAATTATGAAAATATATTTAATTTTTTAAATATACTGAGTTACTTTTTGTAAAATATGTTTCAATTCGCTATCCTAAATTGGATTTAATTTAATTTGAAATTGGCTAAATCGCTCACTTTTGAGTGACTTATGCAACTTTCAAGATGAGTGATTTTTAAGAGCTGCTACTTAAATGTTTCTGCGGAAACGCGAAAGAAGCGTTTCTTCGGTGCTTCTGCGGAAACACGAAAGAAGCGCTTCTTTTAGCGGACATGCAATGTTAAAAAATACATGAATTGGGGTACCACCAGGAAGCACGTCAAAGCTTCCCAGGAACCGCTTAAGAATTGTGGAAGAAGCGCTTTTTTTCCTACTGGGGGTTCAAAAGGTTCAGTTATTAGTTATACTACCTATAGCGCGAAACACCACCTAAGGTAAGAAATAAGACACACATTAAAATAGTTTATTTCATTCATAATTTATTGCATTTATAGTATTTTTCTTAAATCGAATTTTAACCTTTCTGTTTCGGTTTATACCGAAAGTAAACAAAACTATAAAACTATAAAACAACAAAACAAAGCACAAGAGGGTGGACCAACCTGGAGTGTAGAGACAAATAACCGGGTGGAAAGGTCCTTCAAAAGCCGCTATCTTGATAAAAGCATTTAATTGAATAACTCGTACACAACTTAGTAAAAAAATAAATATATAGAATCATTTTAATAGACATTTCCAAGTTACAGACTCTAGACTCAGGAACTTCCTCTGAGGCAATCCTCTCCTATATTAAGGCTCAAAAAATTTTTACAAAAAGTACAACTTATCGGAAAATTAATAAAGCTTCAGGCTTTAATTTTGCTGAATACTTTTTGGCCCTTGGGCGCTTTAGTAAAAAATTTCGTGCTTCGCAGGCCTATCTCCAAGGCTACATCAAGGAATTTGAGTGTCAATCCAACTAATTCGCTTGTCTTAAAAAACTAAATCCCCAGACGATCTCCTTATATTATCAAAATGTAAGGGGTATCAGCACCAAGATTAGGACTCTATCAGTCGTCCATTACCAGGCAATTTTGATATTATCACGTTAACTGAAACATGGCTCCATCATGGCTTTCATGATGCAGAGATTTTTGATTCATTGTATTAAGTGTTTCGTAAGGTTAGGTTTTCTGATTTATTGGCACAGGGAGGAGAACCTGTAAAGCTCACCTCAAATGCAGCTTGATTTCTTCACTCGAGCTATCTGCTTCTTCTGAAAGTGGGCGTAAAATAGGATTAGCCACAAATCTTTTATTTATTATGTGTTGCTATATTCCTCCTGATCTAATCAACACCCTTGACAGGAATTCACATAGTGTCTATAATATACTAATCTCGAAATTAGAAATTGATTATCGATTTAATGAATCCAGATGACAATCTCCTTGTACTGGGTGATTTTAATTTACTCAACGTTCAATGCGTAGCTAATTCTGATTATCATGACTGACCTCTAATAATTTAAATTTTAAGAATTGCTGGGATCAGTTTTCTCTTTCGGTCACAGTGAAATAAATTCCATAAAGCATGATATGGGTCTTCAGAGGTTTAGAAATAAGAAGAATAAATTGTGGAGGGCATATCTTTTGGCAAAATAACTCTACGATGAATTCCTTGAATATTATAATAAACAGGAATTTTCTACACAAAACTCTTTCTCCCCTGACTTTCAACCCGATCTTAATAATATAACCATTTAAAATTTTGAAATTCCGCGAAAAAATTCGAAATCAGTTTCATAACCCCTGCATACCAATTGTCATGATAATCTATCTTGGGTATATTGGGCATTGCAATGCAACATTGCAACAATTAGAAAACAAACAACTTTAACATTCAGATAGGGATAAACTGAAAAAGCAAAGGATTGCATTTAATCGGCATTAAAAACTATTTGAACTGGTGGGTGATGCCGAAGGAAAACTCAATTTTCCTATAATGCACGTATTACGCCGGTTTAGTGTACTGTGAGGGAAATATCCGAATATTAAAAGAACGAGAAATCTGTTAAAATAAAATGAAATGTTTTTGAATTCGTTTTACCCAACTCCATGCAATTGTACTTCAATCTGAATACAGTGCAACAAAACAACAATACTGAAACAGTGGGTACGAGGCTAATACGAGACTTCATCGCGGAGCCTGAAGAGGTTGAATTTACGCAGTTTCTGTGGTGGAACCGCTTCTTCTGCCTTGCGCTGGCTCTAAACAACAAACAGCGGCTAACACCCAAATGCAAACAGCCATCATTCAATCGGGAAAAATGCAACTTTGTTCGCCTATCAAACCAAAGTGGATTTTCAATTTGGGCGGATTAAAGCGACATGTGTTCTATTTATTTATGGTGGATTTAATCCCGGATTCAGTCTTCCTCGAGCCAGGGAAATGCCGGCTGGATGGTAGTGGCGGGCGTTGCGCTAATATAGATTTCTAGTCGTGTTGTAGCTTATTTCTCTGTTTATTTGAGGTCTCTGCATGTGCTGTTTTTTTTTCATTTTTGGTTAGAGGGGACATAGTCACACCGTTGTTCTCTTGCCCTAGCTTTCTCCTTGGGATCCTTTTTGGATACTTCCCTATTCTATGTTTCGCCCCGACTGGGTTATTAACTCTGAATTTATTGGATGAGGCAGGATGGTGGTAGACACGTTTCTCGTAATTTAATTCCGAAGTTGCAAGCTGAGATTGGTCTGGTGCAACCCCTGCCGAACCATGATTCAGACTATTTTATTTACTAACTTCATGCGAAAATTTATTATTCATTGTTTGCGTATGGGGTTGATTACGTTCTGTAAGCGTACAGTACGAAAGGGAGCTTAGCATTATCGGTTTTAAAGGGAGCCGGCTTCGTGCGATGATGCGATAGGATGAAATACTTTTTTCTCTGTTTGTATTTTCGATTTCTGATATTTGTCTGACAAACTTCCAATTACTCTTATCTCTTGATTTCAGGAATATCGGATTCCTTTATATCTGTCTCCGACTGTCCTTATGGATGGAGAAAAACAACCCCGGTCTCTCTTGATATTTTGGTTTTTCTTCAAGTATCCTTATAAATTTTAAACAACACAAATCTACTTTTCAGGAGCGAAAGGATATGAGTAATGAGAGCAAGCAAACGAGTGAGTAATTCAAATGAGCACACGAAAATCTCCATTTAGTAATTTCTCACGAGTAAGTAATTACATCATGGTGTGGATGCGCATGATCGGATTGAAGCATTGAATATTATCACGAGTATTGCAGCGAAATTACTTCCAATTATCAAAACTTTCGCAAGTTTCTTTAGCTGTTCTTACTTCACAAGTGTCTGTTCTTCTGGCAAAATGTTATGTTTTTAATTCTCGCAGAATCCGCGTATTTTACTAAAGTCTACGCATTCATGATAAAGAGCTCCTAAAGGAAACTGTACCGTGTCAAAACAAAATTCAATTATTTTTGAATACTGATATAGAAAATAATCAGCTTATTATAATGCCCTCCATTTCGAAATGAATAATTCAAAATGTAATTGTTATCGGTAAACAAGTAAACAGCTTCGTGTAACTGCAATAGCCTAACAGCAATAAAGTTTAAAATCAAACTATAGTAGGCGGATTACCCGCCCAACTATTCCTTATTTGCTATAAAAGCCCTTTGACACTTATCGCTATTGCGGGAATCGCGTTAATTTGCTTTTCCAAACCGCTGCCATTTGCGTGCAGCTAAATTTCTCCTACTTCAGGACTGATTGGGACGCTTTCTTTAATCCCTACTCCTTGCAATATACACCCGGCCGCAGAGTTACCTAGCCCTGTAAATCTGATGCTTATCTAAAAGTCTTTTAATTACATGTGTTTACGCTGTGGCCTAACCCTTGGGGTGAAGTCAACTCTGCGTGTGTGGTTTTATTGTCCATCCGGAAGGTGTCCCGAATTGCGTGGTTTTGGTCTTGTGATTTATACTTTTTGCAAATTAGAAAATTCTGGGATTGGTCCTAATAACAAGCGTCGGTAATAATTAAAGGTTTAAAAAAAATAAATGTTGATATTTTGTGTTCACTAATCGTTAGTTAAAATTAAATGGAAATTAGCCCTTAGCTGTCTTCTAATTTATTTTCAGCCAATGTTTATATTTATGCATTTATTTTTTATTTATTTAATTGATTTAATTAATTTATACATTAGTAATAAGCTGGATTTTAATAAACAATTATGGAATTCCAAAAATTTGATGGAAGTGCTGAAGAAGAATGACGTCAAATCTTTTCCACGCCTCCCCCGATGGCCAGGCCGTGAATTCGGCTTTTGCCTACAGTTGCATCTTGGGAACACCGTCAAATCTTTTTCCTTACATTCTGACATGATATGTGTGCTTGTCAGTGCCCCCATCGTCACTCACCATTTCTTTATTTTGCAATCGGATTGGACTTTTCAGAAGTTAGTAATCCTTTAAGAGGATTGTGCCCTTAGTCTTGGCAGCAAACATACACCCCTAGTAGAAGAAGACAAATGGGAACAATTGTACGAGTGGAAGTATTTGAACAAAGACTTTCACTGAGGGCTTAATAATAATTCCATTTCCAAAGTGACTATTTCAAGCCCTTAATCCTTAGGGGTATCACTGGCAGTGTCTAATTTAACGGAGCAATGAGTACGGAGTATACGTTTCAAATCATTTTTAAGTGCACGTTTAGCTGCTATGTCTTTGGCTTTTGACTCAATTATATCCTAGTTTCTTACACAAACAGGTGTTTTTGAGCGTGGGGTTGCAAGTCAGAATTTACGTCTTCACATATTATGAGACAAAATTAAGTTTCTCTACCTAATTTTACGATTGATCAATTGCATAATAACGCAATAAAATGCATACTGCATTTGTGGCAGGTCGCGAGTTTATTGGCTGACTGGACTCGACTGACGCGAACTCAAGTTTTATCAAACGCAAAAAGCAAAAATAATAAGAAATAACTGTACTGGAGATACGTCAGAATTTAACTGAAGAAGTCGTTAAAATATTGTTTATATAAAAAAGTAAACTTGTACCATTTATAAGTATAGTATATAAAATTGAAGATTTATTAAAAGCTACTACATATTTGAAGTTAACGGTGCTTATTCTGGCAGTCGTCTCACCTAGTGAGATTTGTCACTTTCAGCTTTTCCTATTCTGATATGCTATTCACATGACAAATGTCGTAAAAATCGCCAAACCTTACATTTTTGGTTATTGTAGGAGTCACGACAAACGTCGTTGTGAAGTGACGAATCTTGTCGAACGCTTTTTTCAGGTGACAAACGGCGAATACTGAAAAATTTGGCCACATGGCAGATAAAAGGTCAGTTTAAAGACTTGTTTTTACATGGATTTTTCCGAAACTAAAATCGCACCTGCCTGAAATGAAAAGGGGGCCCAAAATATCTATAAATTTGTTTTTCAATTATTACAACGTATTAGGTTAGAGTCACGAACAAGAAACAGTTCGAACAATTAATGGAATTCATGGACCAAAATCAAAATCTTGCGAAAGGGTTAAAATTTGCTGTAAGTTTTTGTATTCCTAAAGCAAAATATCAGGATGGGTAGAGCCAAATAAGTCGGAAGCTAAATAGCATAGGTCCTCCAGTCAGACAAATTTAGAATGGCAAAAAGTAAAAGTAAAAATTTCTTAAATTACCAAAATATTACACTGCTTATATTTTCAAGTATGTAATGACTGGCAGTTAAAGGTAAAGAGGAAATTACAAGCCAATAAAAAAGAACAAAATGCCACGGGGAGTGGACCAAATAATCTCCACAATTTTCAATGTCAGAAGAGAGAGTTATACATGTCCTTACTCTCGAAAAAGTAGCCAGTTCCAGTATTGAAGAAAGGAGTAGTGTTATAAGAATCAATGGGCCCTATAATGGAAGTCGAGTTGGTTGACTTAACTAGCGAAGACACTGTTTTTAGTATCGCAGTCGACCAAACTCGACTTCCATAATAGGACTCAATAAGCAACCATTTGTGTTCGTAGCAATAGAGCAAGAAAGAAATTATTTATGTTCCTAGTATTATAGTTGGAGAAATTTAGTTGTTTGCTTAAATAAAATAATTAACATATTTTTCAATAATAATTTTTATTTAAAAGATTTTCTGGATTATCCATGTGAAAAGGAAGACATAATCTCGTCTCTATTTCTTACTGCTTGGTCTTATATCAGCATCTTCATCTTGTACGTTATCTTCATGCCCATTTTGTTCCTGCTGTGAAATATATTCTTCCAAACTTACATTATGTTACTCAATTCCAGCGGATTGGAATTATCTCGAATACTTAAACATACCTCTTCTTGGTCTTAAGCATACGAGCATACCTCTTCTTAGTCTTCTTCCTCTTTACTGCTAGTGAACCACAACTCACTACTATTCATTTTACGATTATTATTATTACGATTTACGCTCTAATAGAACACAATTTTAACAAATTTAACAGGGTTGCAGGAACCTCAAATCTCATTTACATATCAAATCAGACTCAAGTGTTACCGTTTAGATTTTTATTTGTACACATGCTTGCTGTGTCACATCACTCGACTGCTGAAATAGGCGAATGACTTTCATGTGACAATCAATGTGAGAAATCTCACTAGGTGAGACGACTGTCAGAATAAGCACCAACATATGGGCTATAATTTATTTAGACAAAGTATAGATTTTTAAAAGGGCTTAAAGAAAATTTTAAACTTTAAGTAACCTTCGTTAAAATTGGTACCTAGCTTTATTTCGAATATGCTAACGGAATCTTATAATTCGAAAGAGTCCACCCAACATGGTTCTGTTCACATCGGACGGCTTTTAATTACAATTGATCCTGAAGATATTATATTAAGGCCACTGGTTTTGATTATAATTTCAAAAGTTTAGAATTTTAAGATGGTGGATCCAATATATGTTGACTAAAATGTATCAAATTTAAGGAATTGTGTCATAATTAAAATTAGTATGAAATTTATATTGAGGCTAATGATTTTGAATCAAATATATAAATTTTAAACTTATGATAGATCAAAAATCAAATCAAAAAGTCTCAAAATTTAAAACATTTTAATGAAAATTATTTTAAAGTAGTATGATGGGCAATGAAACAGAATCTAATGAAGAATTGTTTATGCCAACCGCAATAAAAGGCACACGCCCAGTTACCTCGCTTTGGTGCCCGCCATTTTGTTTTTTTTTTGGCATTTTGTATACATAAACATTAATTATCAAGCTCAATAAATAAGCATACAAAACATGAAGTTGATTATGTTTGTAGTTTTTTTTTTAATACATCATTTCAAAATTAGGATTTTATTTTGCATTTTAACAGCAGCCTTAAGATGTCAGTGGATGCCATGTTAACAAAATTATACCTACTTTTTGCGGAATTGTATAAAAAGACTCTAAATCTGGTAAACACGACCCGGAAACAAGAATAAAGGTTTGAATTCCAGATTCTTGCGCATACCCTTCAATTTTATATGAGTAAGTTTTGGGCGAAAACGTTCTCATTCTGTGGTTTTATATCACACAGACACAGATTTTGCTAACCCCTCAGTCCACGCTTTAACTTTCATAAATAGTAAACAAGTTTTTTTGTAATTACAGTTTTATAGGTATTTATTTAGCAAGAATTGTTTCGTTCAGAAATATAAAAATTCCGTATTACACAAAACAATAATAATGGTTAAAATAAAAATAAAGAAAATGTACTAAAAATTAGCTAAGGTGACATAATGTTACAGATTAAATTTATTACAAACAGTTTGCTTAAATGAGCTAAATGAGCAGCTCGGAGGACCAATTTGGAGTCTGTCATGGTTTTCCTGCAGATATTACAGTTTCTACTGGCAAATACGGGTTCGCGAATATTGAATTCGTCAAGAAAGAGACCATTACATATACGACATAGAGCGCAATAGTAAAAGATAAAGTCTCTCACATCGAGTCTAGGCAAATTCAGGGTAAGAAATCTTTCAGAATAGGGAGTATACAGTTTCTTGAATTTTCTTAAAATACTCCCGTAGACTTTTTTCTGTACATCTTCTATTTTGTCCGATTTGTTTTGGTGGTGTGGTGACCAAGCCGTTGTATAATACTCAAAAGTGCTACCTACAATTGTCAAAAATAAAAATCTAGCCGTCGAAAGATTACCAAAGTTAGTACTGGTGCGTAGCATAAAACCAGTTAGCCTAAAGCATCTGGAGCAAACGTCATCTATGTGAGCGTCAAACTGTAGTTTATTGTCAAATGTTCCACCTAAATCCTTAAATTGGCTAACATCAGTAAGTATCATAGAATAGAGAAAATAGTCATGCATCACAGGAGATTTTTTAAAGCTAAAGGTCATTTACTTATATTAATGGTCAAGCAGTTAGTACTGCACCAATCTTGTAGAGCGATTAGATCACATTGAAAAATATGACAGTCGTAATCACTTTCAATCGCTCGGAACATCTCGAGATCGCCTGCGTATAAGAGACAGTCAGAAATAATCTTTGTAGTCAAGCCATTAATAAATAACAGAAATAGTAGTGGATCGAGTATAGATCCTTGTGGAACTCCAGAAGACCACACAAACTCAAAAGAGGAATACTCAGAAAATATTGCCTTAAGTCTACGGTCAGACAGATAAGACGACACTGAAAATTACAAAAGAAAGTCAGAAAAATGTTGCAGCCACTTATTGCAAAATTTACGCCAATTTAAATTCAAATTTTTAAACAACTATGATTCAAGGAGTAGACAATTTTATTTTATTTTTAATTTTGCACATCGTTGCACAAGTGTTTGTCGACTTATCGTTGCACAAGTGTTTCTCGACATATTTTGGTTACCTATTGCAAAATTACGGTTTTGAGGAAATCGCGTCTAAACTTTTGCAAGAATTTCGCACTATATTATAATCTGCATGGGACACGCAGTGGAAAATGATCTTTTAACAATATATTTATTTGACTACAAAGAAAAAAATGCCCACTTTTGGAACCGGAAATAAGTTAAACGCACCATATAACAGTATTTATATTTATTGCTCGAAATCATCGAACTGTCAAAATTGTCTTCTTAATATACATATACATATGTATATTAAGCGGGTAGAGCTGATTTTATACCCGAGTGATTTCACAAAATTAGGGACTTTTGGATTAGTGGTTTTTCTGATTTCTTATATGTATGCCGGCTGAGCTAAAGATATTGGAAAGTTGCTCCCTTAATCCATTCGAGACGACGAATTTTTTTGAAAACCATCCCCATGAGCCTAACAATTTTTGTTGTTTACATTGATTATTATGAATTCTCGACGGTCCTGGCTGTGGGCTACTCATTTTAGTGTCTAACTTAAAACCAATACAAAGTTTAAGCTATACGCACCTTTATCCTTTAATTTTTCTATAAACGCTCTTGTCTGCTACGACTGCTTCCTCACCAATGATTAAAAATTGAAGTTGCGTTTCATAACACATACGGTGCATTTTGCGTCGTTTTGGCTCAGAAAAGCATAACATACACGGTGTGTTGCTTATCTCGGATGGGTTAACACTAAACTTATCAACACATAATACATACCTATTTCTATCATAGCCGGTTAAATGATTGAATGTATGAAAGAGATGTTAGGAAGGAAATAAAGAAATTAAGGGCCCTATTATGGAAGTCGATTTCGGTCGACTCGACTAGCGAAGACACATTTTCAAGCCTGAAATGCTAAGGAAATTAATGTCTTCGCTAGTCGAGTCGACCGAAATCAACTTCCATAATAGGGCCCTTACTTTATTATAATTAAACAAAAATGTATATTGTCGATTTTCATTATCAAAAAGAACAAAAAAACAAAGAATTTTAAATTCATCGCTCATCGCATTTTTTACATATAGAGGGTGTCTCCATTATACATTTTCCGCAAACATTTTTTACATTTAGAACAAACTTTGATGGTTTTATTTTCGTTACAATATCCTATTTGACACGTCTTACGTTGAGAATCTTTAGTAGATTTATGCAATGTTCCTTTCGTATTTGTTCTTGTTGTTGGTTGTTCACGGTCTTCTCGAAAATCGGCGGCAAGTTCTACAGCTTACTGTAGTAAAAAGTCTTGTCTCGAGATATATGAAGAGGGCCTAATTTCATCTTTTCCTAGATATGGAAATGCATTTACGATGTATTTGTTATCGACGTCCGATGCTAGCCAAAATTTGATTCCGAATTTATCAAGCTTATTAGGCATGTATTACGTAAATTTATATCTTACTTTTTTCTTAATAATTTTCAATTATTATCAATGATAATGCAGTCCTAACTTTACTCTTTACAATATGACGTTTTGCATATCCTGGTGGCCCTACTTCTTCTCTGAAGTTGTATTTCTTTCCAGACAGATCCATCAATCGCAAAATGATGTTCATTTTTGTTTGTCTCTTCTTCAGAACTTGAGAAAAATCTAATTTTTTATCTTCCACGACGTATATTTACAATATCTGCGTCTTCATCGTCAGTATCTGTACATTCAAACTCATTGTCTAATAGATCATTATCATTACCAAACAGTCCATCTTCATTTTCAGAAAATTCATATTCATAAATTTCCAAAAGCTCTCATAATATAATAAATAAAGCCATTTATATCTTCTAAGAACTTGTACTGTCTTAAATGTTTCCCCATTATTCTGGGTAAAAAGAAATCCGATGATAACCTGATAAGCTATTTACCAATACTTTTAGTTTTTGTTACCTTTTTTTACACTAAAGTACTATTTCCTATCTAAAATATTAATTACTTTCTTGAAATTTTAATTCACAGTTATTTTGATTGAACTCACTACGCAACAGTCTTTGCAGAAATGTGCAATTTTGGCCATTACTATTTTATAGAGCAGATAGACCACATAAGCTCGCCATATGGCTGAATCCATACAAATTAAAAGAAAATATTGTTAGCATGGTAATTTTAATCTTAATGAGATTAAAATATGTAATATTTATTTATATTTAAAACGTTCCATCTCCTCCTTCTTCTCCTTAGTATTTTCTCCTTCTGTATGTTAACACAATTAAAAACTAGGTTCTCTAAAATAAATACAATAAGAATATTTCGAAGAAGTTAGCTTTAAGTGTCACTTCTAAATTCGCGTCTGAAGTCTTATTCAAAATTAACTCTGGGCCTTTATCTATTCTTGTGCACTGTAACTTGGGAAAAACACTTAAGAATAAATGTGAATAAAGCGAATTCATAAATTTTTCGAGAAAATGTTATCCTTTCCTTCCATTTCTCTGTATCTCAAGGAAACTTCAATTCATCGATTTTCCGACCAAGGTGTGTTCATCTTATCATTTTTCATTCATTTATAAGTCCAGTTCTGCTTGGGTTTCGCATTTGCTGAGGAAGTTGAGCAACGAAGGAATAAAAATATCCCTGTTATGCACTTTTGTCCGGAACGAGCTTTGCATTACGAATACATAGGCTCCGAAGTTTGCCAAAGTGAAATAAAAATAAGAAAAAATGTAAGCAGTATTTTCTTCGAATTTGAGTACGTGTAGGGGATCTTCAGTTCAAATGCATTATTTACACCTTTGACTTCGATATGCATAATAGAATGCTTAATGTGATTACTCTTTCATGCTTTATTTTTTACTAGTTTCTCTCCAGATGGTTTTAAAAATATTATCTTAAAACATTTTTTGATACGCAAAATTGTGTACATCACGTGAGACTCTGATAGCTTACTAACACTGTGAGTAGCAATTAGTATCATTCAAAAAAATAGCTATAACATAAAGAGCTCGCAGGAACGCAATAAACAAGTAACCCGAAAATGATGTTCCAGAGTCTCCCTAGCAATAAAATGATTAAAATATGCATTTCTCCTCAAGTTTTCGCTTCTCATCATTAAAACTAACGGCAAATATTTCGAATATGTTAATTATGTTTAAAAATACATGCTTAGAATTGTATTGACAAGGAGACCGCCAAGATTGTCCGCCTCCGATTTCAATGATTTTTATATATGTAGCTATATTTGAGTAAGTGAGTTAACCCATTAACGCCCAAAGAACCTAATTTTTTTGTGCAGTTTGAAACCTCATTCTTACAATTAAAGGACATTTATTTTTCAATAAAAACCATTAATCTTACTAGTTTTGAGTGTGCTCTTTCAGAATCTGTCGTCAAAATTGAGTTTTTTCCAATAGGAAATTAAATATGGCGACTTTTTGAAAAAAAAAAGTATCAAAAAATTCGACATTTTTTTTTTTTTTGTAATTTTTTTCAAGTCAATAGAGTTTTGCAATGCAATTCTTACTATGATCAACGATGATCGGAATGTTTGAACTTACAGAAACAAGTTTTTTTGCTGATCGCAATCACTCATAACCTTTTCAAAATGGCCGATTTTCTATAGTGCAGATTCTGAAAATCTGAAACTCTGAAAATCGTACAGATTTTCGTGAAATTCTGTACCAAGGGGTTTTTATCGTCACTGATTATGAGATTAAAATCAGATTTTTAAAATCCAAAATGGCAAATTCAATATGGCGGACAACAAATTTTAAAAATATCACCGGTTTTCATGAAATTCAGTATACAGGAGTTTTGGTAGTCGCTAATCACAAATTTAACATTCAATTTTGAAAATTGAAAATTGCGGATTCAATACGGCGGACATCAAGTTTTGAAAATCTTGTAGGTTTCCATGAAATTCGGGGTTTTTGTAGTTGCTGATCATGAATTGAAATTTCTACTCTTTGCGTAATCCAGATACAACGGCGTGGACGTGGTAGAATTTTTTCTCTTTTGGGGTGCTTTATTATAATGAGTCCCCTTGCCTCTCATTTCTCGGGGTGTTTTATTATTGTGAGTCCCCTCGCCTCTCACTTCTCGGGGTGCTTTATTATTGTGAGTCCCCTTGCCTCTCCCTTCTCGGGGTGCTTTATTATTGTGAGTCCCCTCGCCTCTCACTTCTCTCTCTCTTCTGATTTTAATCTCATAATCAGTGACGATAAAAACCCCTTGGTACAGAATTTCACGAAAATCTGTACGATTTTCAGAGTTTCAGATTTTCAGATTTTCAGAATCTGCACTATAGAAAATCCGCCATTTTGAAAAGGTTATGAGTGATTGCGATCAGCAAAAAGCGTTTTTCTGTAAGTTCAAACATTCCGATCATCGTTGATCATAGTAAGAATTGCATTGCAAAACTCTATTGACTTGAAAAAAATTACAAAAAAAAAATGTCGAATTTTTTGATACTTTTTTTTTTTCAAAAAGTCGCCATATTTAATTTCCTATTGGAAAAAACTCAATTTTGACGACAGATTCTGAAAGAGCACACTCAAAACTAGTAAGATTAATGGTTTTTATTGGAAAATAAATGTCCTTTAATTGTAAGAATGAGGTTTCAAACTGCACAAAAAAATTAAGTTCTTTGGGCGAAACTTTAAGAAAATTCGTAAATTCCATGCCTCATCGTACATTTCATGTAATCCAAAATCAAGGAGACTCTACAAAATACTAAAACTAAAAACACAATTAAGATTTGATGCAAGGAATTAAGTTTTATTTGATTTTTATCACGCGGCTTTATCTTTATTTCGCTGTTTAATTTTCAAAAAGTGGGGTTATTAAAAGAAAAATGTATATACATAATATAACAAATATTAATATTATATGCTGATTTATTAAGTTCAGTGGGGTAAATAATTTTGTATATATGCAAACGTTTTTCAATATCTCTTTTATAGCGTAACCAGCACTTACACTAGGTGGCTTTAAGTTAATTTCGCTCACTGTACCATTTTTGTAGAGAATTTTCTAATCTACAAAAAACACATTGATTAATTTTGCCGTAGAAATGCTACATAATAATATTTTTTACATCTGACCTCTATTAACTTCTTAGGCACATGTCAAATGGATGGAGACTTTTGGGACATTACTTGCAACGTCGAAATAAGTTTTATGCCAATTTATGCAAAGCAAAAACCTAATTTGTCTAGTTTCAATTTTTATTATATTTTGTTTTTTTGGAGAAATCGCGGTGAGAACTGTATTTTAAAAAGAGAATGAATATTATTTGCAGTAGAATTTTACACATTCTTAACCTCATACATAGGAAACAGGGATAGGACTGTGGTCTTTGTCAAGGATTAAATAGTCACTCACGAGAACTGCAACGAATATATCGCAACGAAACGCTTCTGTGGAATGTCCTGAGCAAACTTTTGCTCTGGATTTCCCCCCTCATAATCGCCCTTGAAAGTTGCACAAACGTTGATCAGGTCACTCCAAGGGATTGATTGGTATAGGGTTTCCTACGTTGAATTGCGAATCTCTATATAGTAATACCAAAAACAATTTTCCTTACATAATCACGAGAAATGATCAGCAAAATTAATAATAATTGGCAGAAATGACATCCTCTGATTGTAACAATATGGTTGAAACACTGCTCATCACTTGAGAGCCTTGCCGTTCTTCTCGACCTTAATTAATATATTTTCACGACCAGCCGCTGTTGCTATCGCTGCATTAATTGCTGGTCGTAAAAATTAACACGAATATGAAATAATTTATAGCGACAGCTAGTAAAGATAAAAATTTTGTTTGTCATGCCGTTATTGTGCATGCCCCGACACATTCGCACACTGCTTGAATGCTCCTGAACAGAATGAAATGGAGCAAGGGATTACATTGTGCAGCGTGTCCAAATGTTAGTGCTCGATGCTCGCCCGTGCGCCTTCAATCAGGGCATCCCCTGTTTGTAGCCCGATTTGCACGGTACCACCAGGATATGAAATGTCAAACCGTATTATGTTGTCCGATCATAAAATCTGGTATTGATGGCCCTTCCAGGTATTCAGTGGAATGATTTATTGTACGATTTCTGGTGGCTGGGACGTGGTAACTACGTTATTACTTTCGGTGGCATTTCAAATTTTCATTCAGGACTTGTTCAGATTTTATTGTGAGAGTAAGGGTAAAGGAGCCAGGGTGGGGACAGTAGATCCAGGAGAATAGAATTTACCGTGAAATTCGATTTTTTCGCCTCTATTCACTACATAAGCAGGAGAAAGCGAGACCGAGCGCTTTTAAAATGTCTGCACAATTTCATGTGGATAAAATATGCATTGTAACATTGCCTTGATAAGAAATCTCTGACTAAAAATTCGATTCAGGTCATTTTTACTGCATCTTTAAGAACATATTTTGTCCTGAATTTCAAATACGTAATAACCAAACTAAAGAGACAATTTTTGCAATACGATACAATCATTTTGGGCATGTTGTCGCTCTTATTTTGTTTACAAGCGCAATACGTTTGTGTATAGTAGAACTCGAAGAGACCTGCAGCCCGATTTACAGTATTTAAAAAAAAAAATTGTTATGAAAATTATTATTCTTTAGGAACTTAATCAGTAGTAGGTAACTATCATGTAAAACATTAGCACCAATATTCAGTAGAACAATCTTCCACCTTGTTACCATTCCTTTAAATATTACTTCTTCCTCGTCCCTTCAGAAGTCAGCATTTCTTTAATATTGTGAAAAACTGTACTAATTATGACTATAATAAATTTATTTCGCAAAAGTCTCATTGGTTTAATATTAGTTTCGAGAACTTAGACTGTAATTTATCTAAGAAAACTATTAATAACACAAGTCGACACGATTTTTGGTTCTGATTAACCCATTAATGCCTGAATAACAAAAAATTGTACGGCAACTTCGAGGCGCTAACTTTTATCGAAGGGGTGGTCAATTCTCATCGAGACCAACTTTTCTAGACGTATTTTGAGTCGCCCGACACGATCCAACCAAAAGAAAAAAGTGAAAAAAAATTATTATTATTGTTTTTGGGCAATATTATGCAAATAAATACCTTTTTCACGTAATTTTTTTTCGAAAAACGACTGATTTAGTCGGGAAAAAGCTACTTTTTACTGCAATAAAGTGCATAAAACGTGTTATTAGGACTTAAACTTCAAAAATATGCAGGCATTTAATCAATAATCAGTGACCCCAAAAAACTCCGAATACCCAATTTTTTTTCGAAAAAATTGAGAATTTTGCCAAAAATTATTGAATTACGGAAATCTGATAGCAAATTCGTAATCAGTGACCCTTAAAAATAGTTTATATACATTTTTGGGAATAGTCGAACATAGTGAGATAAAAAAAAGTGATCGAAAGTAATGCAAATATGCGTTACATTGTTGCAATTTTTATGCAGCCTAATATTTTTAACGAAAAAAATACTTGCATATTTTTGAAGTTTAAGTACTAATAACACGTTTTATGCACTTTATTGCAGTAAAAAGTTGCTTTTTCCCCACTAAATCTGTCGTTTTTTCGAAAAAAAATGACTTGAAAAAGGTATTTATTTACGTAATATTGCAAAAAAACAATAATAATAATTTTTTTTCACTTTTTTTTTTTGTTGGATCGTGTCGGGCGACTCAAAATACGTCTAGAAAAGTTGGTCTCGATGAGAATTGACCACCCCTTCGATAAAAGTTAGCGCCTCGAAGTTGCCGTACAATTTTTTGTTATTCAGGCATTAATGGGTTAATGTGCGGTCATTTCTCATTGCTTTCGTCATACAAGTGAAGAAAATAGACACGACATGACAGGAAATTTAAAATTACCAACCCCCAAAATCTTTATGTTTCCATTTCCTTGTAAATCTTGTGTGGGCGAACATTTTTTCAATTTTCAGCAGCTATATTAGATCCGTCATCTTTAATTTAATTATTTTGATAACAGGCTTAGACTTAGAATCGCTAATCCCTAAAAGTTCTTTGATACATTTTAATAAAAATTCTGAAATAACTTTCACTTTGGAATTCTCTGTTCCTACGTACAAAATATTACATCCTAAGATTCCAGTGTGTATTTCTCCTCCGCAGTTTCTGTCTCTCTTCCTCTACATGCTGGAACATGCTATCAACTTCTAGCAAAATGTTGGGGTTGGGAGGAATAATTGTACCAAGGTAACAAAAAAAAAGCAAAATAAAGAGTTAATTGCCGGAATCTTCTCAGAATAGTCTTTATATTATATTGTATTTTCCGCCATTACAATAAAAAATTTTATTTTCAAATTCAGAACATGTAAGGAGTTATTAGTTATGTTTTTGAGGTCGCTGATTTCAAATTTCATATCAGAATTTCATCTTACAAAATGGTGGATACAATATGGCCACTGCAATAATAAAATACTCAATTTCTTACAAATTTCATGAAATTGAAAATTTTTCTGTTCGTTTGTAATCTATAATGTTGCCCGACTCTTACTACGAGGAGGTGAACAGAAATATTTGTTACTTAAATTTGCATGTACTCTGTTATTGTTATACATTCCAAAGATGCAGTATGAGTAACTTTAGGACATTATTTCTAAGAATAAATTAATACTAAGTTTATGGAAAATTTGACAGTCGATGCGTCAATCTTAGGCATCTTTGGGCGGCCACATTTAATTTTTGGTGAACAATTGTTCAATTCTGACCTCAGATTCGGAAAGAGTAGGCCTTTTTACTTAATATAATGATTTTCTCTAATAATATTTAGTTGATCTTAGTCCAATCGACTGCGAAGTGTCCGCTTCGTCGTTAATGGGTTAAGCGATTTGCATTGAAATTTTGGTATGGAATAAAACAATCATTTCGGCCCTTTCTTATTAACACATTGCATGCTGGTGCTATTTTCCGTGCCAATCAACTTGATAACTTACGAATGTGATTGATGTGGAGGAACTTAAATTTGTAAATAAAAAATTGACAAATTACGTTACTGCTGTCTACCTTATAACTGATATTACAGCTTCTCGCTTTCAACCTTTGGTTTTTTTCCGGACTGTGATCACAATCTCCCGCCTGCAATGTGTTAATGGGAAAATGTTTGCTTTATTTTTTCCTGAAATCGCAATGGAGGGGTAACTGCGTCTTAAAAATTCTTTGTGGGTCCGTATTCTTTGGTCAAAACTGTCCCAGTACAAAGTACTCTAACTGATAAGAAAGAATTAAACGTGAAATACACAAGTTTATCTAAGAATACGAATAAAGTTTTTAGAAGTATATGTGTGGTGCTTTTGCAGTAATGAAATAAGATAAAGTTGTGTGGAAAAAAGAAATGAATCCATAAAACATAGCGAACATATATAATAAATAAGGCTTTAGGTATCCAGAAGGTTATCAGTTGAATCTTGCTCTAACAGAAAATCGAGTTTTTCACAAATAAGAAACTTAGCGCGCTTAGTGGCTCTGCAGAGAACATATTGTATATACTCTTGCGATTGCTGCATTTATATGTGTGCGTTTAAATGAAGCTTCAGCCAATGGGGCAAAAAAAAAAAAAAAAAAAAAATCGTAGGTAGAAAAAAACAAAGACTTCAGCAAAAATCCTTTATCCTTGTAAAAAAAGGAATAACACTTAACTCTCTTGGACCAGCCATCGTTAGGGGCCCGTCTTGATATACAATGGCTACATATCTTTACCCAAGTTCAATTATTGCACATGAATGATCAATTATGTTGCGTTAATTGATTTCAACTATTAGTTCCTTTTTCTTGTTACGATTTCATATACGGGTCTTAGAAAGATGGTTGACGGCAATGGGTGAGATATTTCTCTTCGTTAACTTCTCATAAAAAAAGATATGCATTATCTTATTGTTAAAGGTTTGGCGGCAATAAGTTTGGCAATTTTAAGGGACTGACAAGCGTTCAACGATAACAGAAAACGAAATTTACTTCACCCATAGCCATTCGGTAATCTGGAATTTAGGTATTGGCTGGAAAATTAAAATCAATTTCTTGTCATATGGGTATTAGCTTGGGGATTATTTGATAAGTTTGTCCAGTGATTAATACTTCTTTTTAGACAATTGTTAATTGTTGGGTATTTTTATGTATTTATGGGTATTTTTTCGTCTGTTTTATTAGCTTGAAAATGCACCAATAAGACCTTCATTCAGATATTTATCCATTTCGAAATCAAAGATCCAGAAGTATAGTTTGGAAATATTCAAACAAAAGCGTTATTATTTTGGTAGTAATGAGAGGTGGTGGACAAAAATGTAAATGGACAACAAAATATAATTCAAATTTACAAAATACATAACAATTATTTTTCTGATTAAAAGATTTAATAAGACACAAAACTTTAATTTTCCCCTTTAACTGTTCTTTGATGAAAGTTTTACCCTAAGGAGAATTCTTATTATATTGGCAAAAGCATGAATTTCAGATTTTAAAACCCGAAATTGCTAACGCGGTAATTAACTTGACATATAGGCCAGTTATGTAGTTATACATAATTGACCAAAAGGTCAAAATTTAATATTTCAATTGAATTGAGATTAAACCTATACTGCTATAACACGGGTCTAAACATAAACTTAAGTTATTTGTAAAATCAATTTTTAGATTCATATTGCAATGGCAATTCCAATGAAATATTATACATATGATAACTAGTATCGATTTGTCATTCTTGGTCACGTAGGTACTTAAAACAAAAAAGTATTTCATGCGAAAAGTCGGAACTAGGAACTATATATATACAGGGTGTCCTAAAAACCGATAATAATTTTACGGATGCTGCTGGGCTAATTTATGACTGCTCAAATAACTAAAGACTTGGTGAAAATATCATATAATAGTTTTAGAGATATTACCACTTTTTTTAAATTTTTTAAAATGTTCAACTTGCGGCAGTATTTCAGGTGTCAAAGCTACAAATATTGGAATTTTTTAGTTTTGGTGTCCCAAAAACCTATGATAACCTTGTGGGTGTTTGTGACTGCTCAAATAACTACACTCGACAATGGTAAAAGTATCATGGTTTTAAAGATATTACCAATTTTTAAAATTTTTCAAAATCTCCATCTTGCAGCAGTATTTCAGTTGTGAAAGCTACAAATGTTGGGATTTTTTAGTACTCTTGTTTTCTAAATTTTATTGAAAGAGCCATGGTAACCAAAGAGATTTTCTTTATTACTACGGTTCTACTGTTGCTCAAAAACAATTCAAAATTAATCGCGACTGAGGCAACAGATCGATGACGTAGTGCAAGGAATTAATACCTCCTGACAAGAAAGTCGCATTAAAAGAACCTAGAAGAAGATTTATTATAAAAATTAACACTAAATGTTATTTTAATTTAAATATCAAGACTTATTTCATATTTAAATTCCTAGTTGATGACTTTAATTATTGTTAAGTATGTTCAATTAATTTTATTTATTAGCAAATTCCTTTTTACGGGGTGAGTCATTTAACTTGAGACAACCTAATAACTTTTTAGGATCACATAATATTGAAAAAAGTTTAATATGAAAGTTGTAGGGTATCAAAAATGGCGTTTGGTGATGATCTTAAAAATGACCTTGACCTTGACATTCAAGGTCATATGAGGGTCAACTTTAAAATTTCAAATGGGATGACCCCCTATTGACCCCGGAATTGAAAAGAGCGGAAAATTTTACGTTCAGATATGACCTTGACCCAATGGTCAAGGTCAAATTTCAAGGTCATTTCACGATAATTTATCTTCATGTACAATAGCGAGAGGCGATGACGTTTTTTGAAATGTGAAGAGAGATATCTGACCACGACCTTGAAAATTACCTTGACCCTGACCTTCAAAGTTATTTGAAGGTTAAACTCAAAAATTCTATTGGTAACCCCTATTTTTGACGCCAGAACGAAAAAAGCTTTCGACCGAACATGCGATAAAGTATTTAACTACATTTTCCATTATCCAGGAACAACGACGTGGACGTAGTAGTTTTCTGTTCCCTTTGGGGTGCTTGATTTAGGTGAGTCCCCTCGCTTCTCACCGTCGGGATGCTTGATAAGGTGAAGTTTACAACGAAGTACCAACTACTCGTGAAAATATGATTGAAAGAATTATTGATGCTTGCAACAAAATAAGTCCTGCTATGCTTCAAAGTTGTGTAAGATCGTTTGAGGTGCGCATTAATAAGTGTATTGAAGTTGATGGACATCACTTCGAGCATTTATTAAACTAAATTGGTGAGAATTGCGAGTACTCACATAAATCGATCACCCCGACGCGACAGTGAGAGGCGAGGGGACTCACCTATATCAAGCACCCCGACGCACAGTGGGCCCAATGGGTTCAAAACCACCCACAAGTCGTAATTTTTAACAAAATTTGAAAATTCTTAGTTTGAGAATACTCGTGATGAGGAAACAAAGAGACTCACGAAGCCCTTTTTCCCAAAAATTGCTTCGGTGATTTTAAAAATTCTCACTTGACCTTCAAATGACCTTTAGGAGACCTTGTATGATCAAGTAAATGACTAATTTAGATTCAGCAACCTCGAAATCCTACTTGTAGTTTTTTCCAGATTTTCATTTTTTCTTTAAGTTCTTGGATCATAAGATTATACTTTCAATATGCTGAATTTTCGAGATCAAAGTGAAGTTTTTTGAATTTTTAAAATCACCGAAGCAATTTTTGGCAAAAAGGGCTTCGTGAGTCTCTTTGTTTCCTCATCACGAGTATCCTTAAACAAGAATTTTCAAATTCCGTTAAAAATTACGACTTGTGGGTGGTTTTGAACCAATTTAGCAATATGGCCCCACTGTGCGACGGTGAGAGGCGAGGGGACTCGACTCACCTAAATCAAGCATCCCAAAGGGAACAGAAAACTACTACGTCCACGTCGTTGTTCCTGGGTAATGCAAAATGTAGTTAAATACTTTATCGCATGTTCGGTCGAAAGCTTTTTTCGTTCTGGCGTCAAAAATAGGGGTTACCAATAGAATTTTTGAGTTTAACCTTCAAATAACTTTGAAGGTCAGGGTCAAGGTAATTTTCAAGGTCGTGGTCAGATATCTCTCTTCACATTTCAAAAAACGTCATCGCCTCTCGCTATTGTACATGAAGATAAATTATCGTGAAATGACCTTGAAATTTGACCTTGACCATTGGGTCAAGGTCATATCTGAACGTAAAATTTTCCGCTCTTTTCAATTCCGGGGTCAATAGGGGGTCATCCCATTTGAAATTTTAAAGTTGACCCTCATATGACCTTGAATGTCAAGGTCAAGGTCATTTTTAAGATCATCACCAAACGCCATTTTTGATACCCTACAACTTTCATATTAAACTTTTTTCAATATTATGTGATCCTAAAAAGTTATTAGGTTGTCTCAAGTTAAATGACTCACCCGGTATATGTACATAAAAATGAAAGTTCGTTTGTTTGTTTAATGTGCCTAAGCGCTTGCATCGATAGTTTTCAATTTTAGTCCAAAAGTAGTACATATTCCAACTTAACATATAGATAATTTTTTTTTTCGTTTAGGGTTTCAAAATGGGGGATTCAAGACGGCGGTCGAACATTTTAAATTTGAAGCGACTTTCATGATAATTGGTACTTGGGGGTTTTGCGGAATGCTGATTTCAAAACCGCTGTTCAAATTTACAAATTCAAGATGGACGACCCAATATGGTAACCAAGATTTCTCGATTTCAATGGATCAAAATTTCTTGATTACAATGAATTTGAATGATTATTCTGAAGCCACTAGTTTGGAATATTATCAAAATTTGTAAATCCAAGATGGCAGATCCAATATGGCGACCAAAATGTCGCCATTTCAATGGATTTTAATGGAAATTAGTAAAGTGGTTATTCTGAGGCCACTAATTTCGAATATTAGCAAAATTCCCAAATCCAAAATGGTGACCAACATTTCTCGACTTCAACAGATTTTAGTAAAAATTAGTACAATTTTTTTGGGGCCACAAGTTAGTTAGTTTGAATACTATCAAAATTTGCAAATTCAAAATGGTAGACCCAATATGCCGACCAACATTTTTTCGATTTCAACGGGTTTTAATGAATATTTGTACAATGATTATTTTAAGGCCACTAATTTTGAATATTATTAAGATTTGGAGATTAAAGAAGGCGGATCTATAAAGGGGTTTTCAGGTTGATACCATTTCTAGGATATAACAAACTAGAACATATGAGAAGTGTTTAATTAGTAGGTATTTGCCCAACGCCGGGTGTAACCGGGTAACCCAGCTAATTTCAAATAAAACGAAAATGGCCTACTGTTTTCAAGAAATTCATAGCAAACACAGGAAGCCCCCAAAAACCGCCACCTCAGCCTACTACGATGACGGAAAATTACAGCGTACATAGCACCAGCCTAACAACCGTCTGCTATGATGTGGGGAAATGTAACCAAAACGCCCCACACCCCCTGGCCTGAGCCAGTGCATAAAAGGCTGTCGAGTCGACGACTCAAGAGGCAGTCGGTCCGCATAAGCGGGCGCGATAAGAGCCTCTCGATCGTGTCACTGACTATGTATCTGATATCAATTTAGACGTAGCTCAGCCCATCCTGGCTACGTGCCTGATGTCAATCTAGATATAGTTCATCTTTCCTTCCCAGCTATGTGTCTGATTTCAATTTAGATATAGCATCCCTTCCCGGTCGTGTGTCTGATGTCAATCTAGCCATGGCTTCCCGTCTCTTTCCGCCTACATGTCTGATGTCAATCTAGACACAGGTCGTGTCCCTTTCCGACTACGTCTGATGTCAATCTGGACGTAGCTCACCGTCTCTTTCCGACTACGTGTCTGATGTCAATCCAGGCGTAGCTCACCGTCTCTTTCCGACTACTTGTCTGATGTCAATCTAGGCGTAGCTCACCGTCTCCTTCCGAATACATGTTTGATGTCAATCTAGGCGTAGCTCAACATCTCTTACCGAACATGTGTGTGATGTCAATCTAGACGTAGTTCCCGTCCCTTTCCAACTACGTATCTGATGACAATCTAGGTGTAGCTCACTGTCTCTTTCCGGCTATGTGTCTGATGTCAATCTAGGCATGGCTTCCCGTCCCTTTCCGACTACATGTCTGGTGTCAATCTAGACGTAGTTCACCGTCTCTTCCGGACTACATGTCTGATGTCAATCTAGCCATAGCTAACCGCCTCTTTCCGGTTATGTATTTTATGTCAATCTAAAGCGATGAAGAAATTCCTTTTAGAGTTCAGTACAAGCAGCTACGATTACGATTACATTTACCCAATTATAATTTAGGATGATGTTTTGCAGGTTTATTAAACTTGTCCGACTTTCGAAGGATGCCGTTAAATATCTACTTGAGGAACTCTCGGACGATTTATATAGAGGATCTCGATCAAGATAAATAAATAGATTATTAACGATAACAGCTACCTTGCGATTTTTAAGTGAAGGTAGTTATCAACAAAGTGTTGGCCAGGAGTACTTGGTTGGTATGTCCCAATTATCGTTTCAAATATTCTGCGCGAAGTAAATGGAGCCATAGAGGGAACATTATGTCAAAAATGGATATCATTTCGGCAAAACCAGACTCGAAGACGAAGTTGTAGTCGGTATTTTTATGCAAAGTATGGTTTTCCTTCTGTTATTGGATGTATAGATGGGACCCATATAAAAATAAATCTACCTACTGAAAATGAGCACCTGTTCTACAACCGGAAAGGATATCATAGCATAAATGCTATGATTGTAAGTTTATAAATAGCACAAATGTTGTAATATTATTGATTTGAATTCTGTAGGTTTGTGATCACCATATGCGCATAATGTGTGTAGATCCCCGATTTGGAGGAGCATCTCACGATTCAATGGTTTGGGGGCTCAGTAATTACAGGTCCTACTTAGAAGAACAACGAAATAATTCCCAAACCGAATCGAATTTTTGGCTTCTTGGTATGTTGTCCTATTTTGTTCATTTAAATGTGTATGTTATATAATTCAAATAGGTGATTCCGGATATCCACTTGAAATGTGGTTAATTATGCCCTTTAGATCAGCAGCAGAGGGAAGTCGTGAAGCTACTTTTAATTCTATACATATCAGAGCCAGAAATATTATTGAGAGGTGCATAGGGCTTTTAAAGCAACGATTCCGTTGCCTTCTTGGAGCTAGAGAGCTGCACTACAGTCCTCCAACGGCCACCAAAATTATAAATGCATGATCTGTTTTGCACAATATTTGCTTGCACTTCAAAGTCCCATTCGAAGATTTCGATGAAGGATTCACTGATAACTTTATACATATTTCCCAAGATACGGATACCGACACTCCAGTAAACGAGCGTGCAAGACAATTGAGAAACAGTATATTGAATTCAATATGTTAATTTTAATAAAATTTTGAAAAACATAAACATTTTCTCTTCTTAATTCTAAACGAAAATAATGAAATATATATTTGTCAGCTTAATTAATAACAGACATTTTGCTCTATTTCTAACTTCATCTTTTCTATTTAGAGAAGTTCTTCTTTTAGCATCTCCTTCGTATTGTCACGAATTTTGTTTTGCTCCAATTCCTTCTGTTTCAGCTTATTTTTTTCCTGCATTAGATTTAGTTCCTTTTCTTTTAATATATTACTTCTTTCACTAGCTCTAGCCATTCTTCTTAACAATTTTTGGTTTTCTTTATTGCACTCGTTAATAATTTTAATTTCTTTTACCACAGATTCTTTCTTCTTGGTTTCCTATTTGTTTTTTTAAAAGATCTGCCCGTTCGCTCCGTGTACTTGTAGCTCTTCTACGAGGCCGAGGAGTTCCTGAAGAAAACGCATTTTGTTCTGGGGGTGGCGAATCAGCGAAAATCGGAGTGTTTACTCTCTCCGGTAGAGTTAAATCTCCTTCACCTTGTGCTGTTGCATTAGGAATACCTTCAACAGCTTCCCGAATGTTTAAAAGTTCGAAGTTCCAAAGGCGAGAAACTTATTCTTTTATGTGGACCTCCACCAGTTCCATTGATGTTATTCTTTTGAGTACGTAACTTCTTTTTTATATTAAATTTAAAATCTGCCCACACTTTCTTCCATTCTGCAGGGCTTCTAATATAGTAGGTGGGCCATTAGTATTTAGTTCTGACGATACCTCTTGCCATAAACTTCTTGATGAGTCCCTAGCCTCTGCTGAAGCTTTTTAGCCTTTTGCTACATCGGGATGCCGCCCCATAAATGAAACTAAAACTTTATATATATTTATTCGCAATGAGAGATACAATGTCTATTAATTACAAATGTAAAATACAAAAAGAAAGCAAGTACATATTCAGATTAATTTCAGCTAACTAAAGAAGAATATAATAAATTAATAACAAAAAAACATTACACCTAAGTTTTAAAGAAATTCGTAAGCCGATTCTTTAATTGCGAAATAGATAAATTAAAGTCAATAATGTCACGATGCAAATTAAATAGTCTTGAAATGAGTATAATTGGTTCATGTAAACCATAGTTGGTTCGATGGTGGGGTACATGAAGAAGACTGCAACATCTGAGGCCGGGACGAGGAACAGATATACTCAACAACGATAATAATTGCGGACTATCATATTCACCAGACAAAACCTTAAATCCAAAGACAATTATGGAAACCGTACGCCTATCATGCAATGTCGCCATTGAAATCAGTTTTAAGCGATCTCTATATGGGGGTAGGAATAGGGGATTAACCCAAGGAAGACCCCCAAGGGCGAATCGTAGAAATCGCTTTTGAACAGCCTCAATTCGATCGGAATGAAACTTATAAGATGGTGACAAAACCGGATTAGCATATTCTAATACAGGTACAACAAACGTAATGAATAAAAGTTTTGTAACGTACGGATCATTGAATTCCTTAGACCATCTCTTGATGAAGCCCAACAATGAATTTGCCTTATTAATAATAATATTAATGTGATCGTCAAAAGTAAAATTAGGGTTGAATGTAACACCCAGATCTTTCGCTGAGTTAAGTCGACATAATTAACTTCCATCCAATGAGTAGCTAAAGTTAATAGAATTATGTTTTCTTGAAAAAGACATAAGAGTGCATTTACCCACATTTAAAGGCAAGAAATTCGAAGAGGACCATTCAAAAAATTTAGTTAAGTCTTCGCTAAGCAGCAGGCAGTCATTTGACTCATTAATAATTCTATAAATTTTAGCATCGTCAGCATAAAGAAGAATCTTCGAGTGGGAAAGAACAGAACTCACGTCATTAATAAATAAAATAAAAAGGAGAGGACCCAAATGACTTCCCTGTGGAACCTCCGAAGTATTGTGAATAGGTGAAGACAATACACTACGAATAGATACAATTTGCTGTCGATTGGTCAGGTAGGTCGATAACCAATTCAAAAAGACTGGGGGAAACCCAAAACCTCTCATCTTGAAAATCAGTACTTTGTGGTTGATTCTATCAAACGTCTTACTAAAGTCTGTAAAAATACAGTCAACCTGTCTACCACTTTCAATAGCATTAATACAATAAGACGAGAAAGTTAAAAGGTTATACACCGTTGATCTTCCCTTCACGAAACCATGTTGGTCTTCATTAATTATGGATCTACAATGGAAGTACAAAATATCACAGACAATAGCCACAAATAGTTTACCTAATGCTGAAAGCTTAGCAATTGGTCTATAATTAGAAATATGATCCTTGCGGCCTTTTTTATGCAAAGGAATAATATAGGAAAATTTCCAACAATCAGGAAAGACACCGGAAGACATTGATAAATTAAATAAATAACAGATAAAATTAACCAGAGCTAAACTAGAAGATCTTAAAACTATTGAAGGTATTCCGTCAGGTCCACAGGTGAACTTTGAAGGAAGTTCGTTCAAATATTGTAAGACATTGTGTTGGTCAAAGTAAAGGTCCTTAGTTTCTAGAGTTGTGGATGGAAGTGTAGTCAAGTTATGAGAGTTAGGCATATCACAGTTATCGGTGGTTATAGTGCCTATGTGTCGTAGTTTTCACCCTAAAGCAAATATTAACTCAATTATATTGGAAAGCACAATAAAATTATTCTTATTTCCCAAACTTACATTTTAATTTCAATTCGCCAAGCAATCTGTCAACAAAATGTCGTCGAAAGGAAATACGAGAGAAACAACACGAATTTCGTTCGAATTCATGTTGCCAACTTCCAAAAATCGAATTCGGATTAAGGGGAATTCAGTTTCGTATTCTGAAATTCCAAATGTCGAAATTCGGACAGATAACATGCGAATTCGTATTAAAAAATAAGCACCCAGGGCTCACTGTCTCTTTCCGGTTATGTGTCTAATGCCAATCTAGGCGTAGCCCACCGTCATGGAACATAATACGATGCCGTAAATTATAAATGTAATGCGCATACATTGTAATAATATAAAAGTAGATATTGTATTAATACCGAAACACATATTGAACATATTGTAATGCTAAGATATGAAGATAAATTGTAATACCGAAACACGACAAGGCCGTAATTGAATTGCAAATGTAAAATAAATGTAAATACCTAGACCTATTAAGCAAGAAATGCAAAAATATTATCATAGCTTTATGTAGAAATAAGGAAATATATAACAGAAAAGAACAGAATAAACCGTTTTATTTTGTAGAGAATTGGTATCCTCACTCCAATGACACTGGATATCTCTAGAGCTCCCAGGAACAACCTCTGTACCAACCGGAGCAGATTGTGGTTACAATGTATGGAACCGAAATTATTTGTTTGTCTTATTTTTAATTATCATTTATAACGATATTTCTTTTCGTTATTGTAATGTAATTAGTTGTAATGAAATTTTAACCACATTACTTAGCTTCTACATCAGAACTCTGGTGTAGAAGCTAAGTATATATTGTAGGAACAGATCGAAATGAATCCAAGTCGAATGCCTAAGTGATTTTCGGAGCTTTAAAGTATCACAGCAAATTAAAAAAAAAACAGTAATAAATATTTCATCATTTGAATTTAAATTTTCATTGCGCTCTTGAAAATTGTAATTTAAAATTACTCATCTAATTAAATCGTTCCTGCCGACTTCAACTTTATCCGAAATGCCTACTCGTAAAGATGTAATTAATAAATTTTAATTTTGCTATAGCCAGCTCCTGTTTTCAAATTCCATTTCCTCCGATCTCCATCGACTTCAGATTTGATGAGTCTTGAGGAAAGGCATCGAGTAAATGATTCCTGATAAGCCAAGTTGGAACTCCAAGTCCCAAATGAGTTCAGTCGATTAATAAAATTCTTAAAATTGTTGAAGCCCCTTGCCGTTTTTGAGGAAGGCTTCCTTCTACACATTTCACTTGGAGGTTGAGTGAACAAAACTTTTCGTTCACATATGCGAAAGTTAACAGCCATAACCTGAAGGTGGCTTGCTTACCAGCACAGAAATGTAGCATGACAGCACTCCTTTTCGCATAATACAGACAACAGAAATTTTCTTAAATTTTTACAGTTTTTCATTTTTTAATTCATCACCAAAGGTGCATTACATGACGACTCATGTCATGTCAAAAGGTTTCTTCTGTGAAATGTAAATGTGTAATTCCTAAAGAGCCTTCCAGCTATGGCTAAACAGGAGATGTGTCTCGTTGTATATAAATATAATCGCTTGGATGGCACAGTGATGGAAGAGTTAAATACAAAAGACAACCTTTTGTGCTGAAGCTTTCAACTGAACATAAATGAGACTCGTCCAAAGATTCAGGCATGTAATCTATCAAAAGGCTCGTTGTGTACTTTTTCAATTTGTAGTACTTGATATTACTTCTGTTCCTGCCTTCTCCTTATAAGGCTCCATTCTTTATACCAGTCACTTGTACTTTAATTTAAAAATATATGTATATGTATATAAAAGCAACAACAGAATATATACTATATGTATAAAAAATTGGAGGAGCTGGAAAATAAGTAAGAATGTTGGCGGCTTCATCGCGGTTAAGGAAATCGTTGAGATGCTAAGCAAATATTAATTTTAACTCTGACTTGCGGATTTCTTAAGGATCACCGCAAATGTCTTTTTAAATATTCATCAGAGCAAATTATGGGTGCTCCCGCTGGGGTCAGTTGTACTGGAAAGATTTCAGGTCTGAGACATCCGGCTTGGTTTAAGATATTAATACTTTTTCCCGAGGCAAATTGTAATTGCGATCTCAGATTATGCTATTTGTAAGAGATAAAGGGTAAAATTTTAATTTTAGTCTTATAAAGTGGAAGCATTGCTCTTTTAAATTTTTTTTTTTTTTTAGATTTTAGAATAATTTACGTTGATTGAAGCAAAGAGTGTAATTGAATTTAACTATCTTAGAAAGTACCCTCATAGGATTACTAGAATTATTAAAATTTGACCGCTTTTTAAGATCGATTAACTTGTGTTATTGTTAGAAAAAAATTACATATTTTTACTTCAACTTGAAAAAGCATTACGGACGGCGTTATTTACATATTGCAAAGAATACCCTCGTTACCACCAAAACCATCGCGTGAACACATTTACTAATTGATTTGACAAAAGTTGTGTCAATATAATATTAACACAACAGAAAACAAGCATGTACATTGTACATGTATGTGGTGAATCATGTATTCATATTTTATGAATAGAACTAATAGTAATTGATATTATAATTTAGTTCTGAATTGACGATAAATGTGGACGAGCTTAGATATATCGGAACGAAGATTGGCTCAAATATTGTCTTTGGTACTGCATAACCACAAGACATATAGCTTAACCGATTGAGCGCTAAATACTAAAGTTTATAGTAATTTATTTTTAGTTTTTCTTATGTTTGTTTGTTTGGCATAGCTATCAGTGGCGTGGGGTCCATATAACACGATTCCTACCGGCTTCCCTTTTGGGAACTCATCCTATTCCCGTAAATTTAAAACTTGTTCTATGCCTGTAAAATTCCTGGAAAGCGCTCCCAAAATTCACCTCGTAAAGAAAACACGGCAAAACAAGTGTTACAACCAAAAACAACCATAATCTGTTGTTGCACTACGATGGAACCTTCCCTCGCACCGTAGCAGGTTCTATCAAGGGGTTGCATCGGGTATGAAGCGCTCGCTCGCTGCTTCTGTAAGCCGGTCATTTTACGGCTTACTCAAGCCCACACTTTTCTCCACGAGTAACAAAGAAATCGTGTGTGATATCCTTTGCTCACTAAAAGCAAATCCTAAAAGAAAATAACACGATAGAAACCGGCTTCTCGGCTGCTTTTGTTTTGCATAAGTTGAAACTCGGGTCACTTCGGCGGGTGGTTGTTTATTTCTTAGAATGTCAGCTGATTCGTGTCTTCTCTATGAACGGGTGTGAGTGTAGTGGTGCTCTCTTATTATCCCTATAACACGGTAGAAAGCGGCTTCTCGAGTGAGTGGGGTTGGTTGGGGTGGGTTTGGTTATTAATTTTTTTTTCATAAACAATATTCAGCTGACTGTAAATTTCTTTGATAGTGAAGGGGCTGTGAATTGTAGGAGTGAATGCTCCCTTATTTCACAAGAACACGGCAGAAGTCGTCTTCTCGGAAGGGAGGGGTGTTGTGGTTTTGTTTATTATATTTTAATAAAAAAATTGTTAACTTGTGTCTCTTTTTGCCTTGGTGCTCAACGGATTGTGACTTATGAGTGTGGTGTGGTGCTACTTTATTATCTCTCGATAACACGATAGAATCCGGCTTCTCGGGTTTTTTCGTTAGGTTCGGCTATTCGGATGACGATTATTTATTTGTTTCAATTTGTCAGTTGAAGGATTTGTCGTGCATGTTTGATTTAAAGTGAAGTGTAATTGTACTTTAATATATAGAATTTAATTGTGAAAAGCTGGTGAGAATTTTGTAAGGTCTAGGTGGTCTGTTATAGGACATTTTAGTAGCTTTTTATTTATATCTTGTTCTCAGTCTTTAATTTTTGTTGGAAATGGCGTTACTTAGTAAATTGGAAGATAAAGAGTTCTAGAGAATTTCGAGTCTTGGATGAGTTCTGACTTTTTAAATAAATTTGATTCGATTTTTGATAGTGTGAAGGATTGCACAGAACCTCCAAGAAAACGTCGAGTGCTAAATTCTGACATCGATTTAAAAACTAATTATCGAAGAATTTTTGTAGAAATAAAAGACAATGTCATTTCTCAGATTAAAACTCGGTATAGTTCCTTTAGTCAACTAAAATTTTTAGATTTACTTAATAAATCAAAATATGATTATTTTGCTCAATCAAGTCCTAACGAAAAGATATCATCTTTAATTACAGTTTTCCCGGGAATTTTCCAGTTTTCTGCTTTAAAAAATGAATTGAACGTTTCATATACCACTTCTTCATAACGGCAATTTGATATTCTCGCGCTTTACTCGCATATTAAATGTGGCATTTTAAAAGATACTTTTCCTCAAATTTTAAACTTGTGTTGTATATTTTTAACTCTTCCCATTACAGTTGCTTCCGCGGAAAGATCTTTTTCAGCCCTTAAGAGAATACATACTTATTTAAGAAATTCTCAAACCGAAGAAAGGCTCTCAAATTTAGCACTCTTATCGATAGAAAAACACCTTCTGTTACAAATTAGAAATCAGTCTAATTTTTACAATGATGTTTTGGCCGAATTTATAAAAAAAAATCGTAGATTAGTTTTGGAGTATAAGTAAGATTAATTATATTTCATATCAACTTTTCACAGTTTTTGTTAACCGCTTTAGTTTGATTGCACGATACACGCGACTAACGGGTTTTTTTCCAAGCCACTTATAGTATTCTTGAAGTTCATTGTATATATGTCCATATTTATTCATAATATTCATATAGCACTTAACTTCCAATGACTTTAAGTATGATAGAAGTGGCCGACTAAATTCGACAAGAATACACGCAGTCACTGTTGAACACATTTTGTAATATCTGACTTCATTTGGTAAGTTTTTTTTCGCTATTAAGTTTCTGATTTTTGCACCGGCTTACCTTCTCAAAAATTTCACCCCACGCCACTGATAGCTATCAATTGGATTGGTCAAAATCTTGCCAATTGCGTTAATGAACCGGAGCCATCAGATGCAAAATTTTAATTTTTGTACCTTAAGATGTTGCGTGCTTCTGAAATTGCTAGTCTCGCGGTATCACTGATGATACATGGAATTTCGGGAACAATTTATATATCAATTTTTTTTTAAATGTCATTATTAATCAGGCAAAACTTTAAATGAAACTCCGCTGGCTCGGCTGGTAGCTCGAAATAAATAAAAATAAAAATCAACCATCTTGAGTTTGCCAAGTTTCATAGCAGAGATCTGCGGATCTGGTAATCTCCAAGTAGGCAAATTCGCCTATTACATGGGTCTCGAAATTTTTCATTCCTTCGACGAGGAGGGAATCAAAACTTGAGCAAGGAGTATGCTTAGTAATAATATCACCAATATGAGTCAAAATTGATTTTTGGCCATTTTTACCCTCTTTTCTGAGATATAGTATATAATTTTACGAAGTGCAGAGGATACCACTTTCTATTTTACACATAATAACATTTGATTTAAGCGCTATAAAATCATATCTAGAAAAGAAATCCACGTGTCTCTATGCCATTCAAAGAATATCTACAACAAGAAGAGTCCGTCGTGACGTTTTCGACCTTGGTACCCTTAGAGGAACGAAGTGGGACAATTTTTCTAGAAATGGATAGTAATAAAGAAGGTATTAGCGAGGAAAAGAAAATTTGAGAGGAAATTTGGAACATTTCTGCAGGGTTTATATTACAAAAATATTTTATTGCAAAACTTTTCTATAAACGCATTACACATTGCTTTTTCCACACCCACACACCAACACCTCATATGCTCATTTATCAAAAACAAATTAAATATTTAATGAATTGTATTTAAAAACACATTTTTTTACGTTAGACGATTAAATCACGATAACCCTGTACTTTTCGAAAGCGAGCGGTACACACAAGAATGTTCTTCCTAGGGCGCCTTTAAAAATGCAAAATGAAAAAAAAAAAAAAAAAATCATTAATTGTGCTAAGTAAAGTGCAAAACGTTTAGTTAATTTTTATGTAGTTTATAAATAGAGGTAGAGGTGTGTTAAAAACAAAAATGCCTTTTTAAATTTTGCGGGCTACGTACAATCGATTTGTTTTTGTTTTTTGTTATGTTGGTACCCATATCCCCAACATATGTTGACGTTTTCAGCCATTTTGCAGTTTTAATTTGTTTTTGACATATATAAAGGTTAGACGTGTTCGGGTGTGTTTGGCGATTTCTTGCTATCTCTTTTCACTTCTCTTCTGGCCGTTTCCATTAGGATTGATTTTGCTTTGGTTTCGACGTCATAACCATATACCCATATTTCGCCACCAGTTATGATCCTTTTGAGCAAATCTGGATAGTCGTTGATGTCATTCAACAACTACTGAACAATGCTCATGTGACGGTTCTTTTGGTCAAAATTTTGCAATTTCGGAACAAACTTCGCTGTCACAAGTTTCATGCCCAAAACATCCCAAAAAATTGTGTGACATGAGCCAACATATATGTCAACAATCTCAGTAACTTCTTTCATAGATTCGACGATTCTCCATAACAATTTTCTTCACTGTTTCGACGTTTTCATCGGTTGTAGACGTTTGGGGTGTACAGGACGGGTAACGTAATTAACATCTTCTCGGCCTCCTGTGAAGAGCTTGTACTTCTTATAAACATTTGCTGTGGTCAAATGCCACAGTCAACAACAGTGCGTTGGAGTTTATTTTAAACAAAAAATGTAATACAGATTCTTTGATCTATATTTTTCGATAGTAAGAAGTCGCCAAGCATTATTTCAGAAATTCCTTAGAGATAGAAAATTGGGCAGTAATTATATGAGCCTGAAAGTATGTAACTAAATGACGTAAAGATAGCTTATCACAACTAATCCGCCTTATAAGAAATCAAAGTGCTGATGGTAAACCAATCTATCCGGAAAAATGTCTTCAGGTTATAAAGGATAAACTTAGTGGAATACCATTAAAGTAACCCCTTAAGGAGCCACAAACCCCGAAAACGTCAAGTACCTGTGTAATCGCAGCGTAACGTTCATTATCAGATTGTTAATCAGACATTCATGGAGACAATTATTATTTTCATTAAAACTTTCATAAAACAGCACTTCAAGAAGACCTCATAAGTTTGAGTCAGTGAAGCTGGTTCAGCCTGTGTTGTGCAAAAACTATGAAATATCCCGGCTCCACTTAGTCACGTTCTCGGGAAAGTTTTGGCCATAAAATTTGAGGAAGCTTCTCACTTATAATTGGGTGGTAAAAAGGCCTATCAGGACGCTATCAGAAAAACATGACAGAGACGTTCAGCCACTGAGAACCTTTTGTCTGTCCAATTTCATTATCACATCATTTTTCACTGATTCCGAAATTCCGGAGATATTTCCCTCCTGCACGAGCACTTTTTGCCTTCAGATCTGGGTTCATAGAAGGTAAGACAAAGTTTCTCGTATAACGAGGAATATGACAGGGAAAATGATGACACAAGCCTATTTCGAGATTTTGCATACAGAGGCAAGTTAAATGGACCATGAATTAAATTGAATTGATTTCGATGAACTTGGATAGATGTGCACTCAGGGGAAAATTAAGATATTTTCAGCACAATGTGAATGAAGATGCAAAAATATTTTGATAAATTTAACGAGGGTGTAATTACGAGCTTCGGGAATTTAATTTCGGCAAGCCGAATACCCGTTAGCATTCTATTTTTTTTTTTAAGTTCTCTTATACGTTCAAAATGCAGAATCATGTAATTTAAATTTATACATCGCTATGTCTGGAACGAAATATACATTTTTGTTTAAAAAAAATAGCTTACCTGCTGCAGGTGAAAGTTTTGTCACCACTCCCCATCGAATCTTCCACTGAAAAGAAAATATGATCATCAGTATGAGTATATTTTGAACTGACCGCCGGCTTAAAGTATAAAAAGGCAATTTACTAACTACTGGGTTGCTCGAAACCAGCACGTTCCAGGTTACATATTGTTTGACTTAATTAAAATAATTTTTAAAAATATGTTTGTATCTAATATTTTACAGTTACGTCTTACCCTTTATATAAGTTTCATCAAACCTAGCGCAGTTGTGTTGTTTCTCTACTTTAATATATCATCTCTATAGGTAAATAAAAGGCTTTTCCACACTACCTCTCCTTCTTCAGAGAGGAAAATGTTATAAAACTATAGGCTTGGTCAGACCACCAAAACTTGCCGCCGTACGAAGATCGCCTGAAACTGATCGATCTGGAACCCTTGAGTAAGCGACGCGACTATGCCGACATTCTCTTTATTCACCAGCTGCTTAATGGTGTCATCGATTGCCCCTCCCTGTTATAGCTGATATCGCTTCACACCAACCCCCGTAGCCACAGATCAGTACCCCTCTTCCGCCCCTCGCATCACCGCACGAATTATGGCTTTTCCGAACCAATTTCCCGCATGATACGTAAAGGCAACTCCTCACCATCGTTCGACTTCCACCTCTCTAAGTCATCCCTTCGGAATGCCCTGAAACGCCCCCCCTAGATCTTAGTTTATTCATATATTCTAGCGTTTAAGGGGAGGTTCTCATCTAGAATCTTGAAATTTTCGATTTTTTTTTTATATCATATTATTAAAGTTTAATATGTCTAGAATGTTGCTTTAAAATATTTAGTTGATCCGAGCACTAGAACGGATTCTACAGCCCATTGATTGTGGCGGTGTCATGATCGTAGCGGGGCGCTCAGCCTGTTACTTTAACTTCAATCACGATTATCTCGGAACTTGTGTACAAGATAACTCAAAAACGGTTCAACCGATCAACTTCTAGTTTCGTGCATATTAAAGTAAACAATTTTCTTCATAGAAAGAGTGGAGCACATTTTGAAAATTGTAACATTATCTCCTTTTTGTAAGTGATAAACTATGAAAAAAAACGGCCGAAAACGGCCTTAAAATTTCAAAATCGCGCCATTCCGTCAATTTTAAATTTTTTTTGAAAGTCGTCCACTCTTTCTGAGACAAATTTATTCTAGTTTATAATAATGTCATCATTATTTGATTTCAGACCAATCTGCGACCCCTAAATTGTACACAGCTGGGCAATTTTCGAAAAACATGCCTCCGGAGAAGTTGAATAACGGGCGCCATTTTGTTTTTTTTTTTTTATAAAAAAATTGTTTCGTACAGATAAATGTACAATAAAAGATAATGCCAAATATCATTTCCCTATGTCTTGTCATTTTCCTTCAAAAAAATCACGAACTTTACCTACTTTTTGTCGTTCTAGATGAGAACCTCCCCTTAAGTATGTGTGCTTGTATTTGTATGTATGTATACTGTATAGCTTGCATTAAGCTTAAATAAATAAATATAACCTTATATTGTCCCGGGGACGGTATTAGGATGTCGTATGGTGAACACAACGGTCATGTCACTTAATACCTTAATACCTTACCAATGATTAAAATAATTAAGAAAGGGCTGATTAGATATTAATATGATAGTTAGGTTCAATTTTATATAATAGAAAAGGAGTAAGTACAACTCCAGTTCACGTACTGATTATTGTGATCTCAATATCGTCCCCGGGACGAAATTAGGAGCCCAAAAATATATTTTCATTATTTGAGTATTTTTGTTAAAGCTATTTTATAACTTTTTCTAACAATGTTAACGCGTTTCTGATTATTTTTAAGAATAAAGGAATATTGAACCTAATGTTTGGCGTTTCTTTTATTACTGTAGTGTTTTTTCCTATTTATTTAGATTTATTTTACAAAAAGGGGACGATATTTGGCGACTCTACCTTACCATGGTGGCAACGCGCTTATATAATGGCGCCACTATTACAGAATTACAACGAAATGAATCGAAAAAAATCCCTATTAGTATAGAAAAATCTTATTTACATAACTATATTAAGGTTATACAGAGTGATCGAAAAATGTGGGAAAGGAAAAATAACTTTGGAGGAATGCATTTTGGGGAAAGAGGTTTTAGAAAAAAGTTTTAGGTTTTTCCCCTGGCTATTCAATGGTGACCTTAGATTGGACCTTGGCCATGACCTTGAAGTCATTTCAAGGTGAAGTTGATTTTTTCAAATGGGAACCCACATTTTTGACCATTTTTTCTTCTTTCAACTATGACCTTGAGCAACTTGAACCCTTGACCTCTGAAGGTCATATCAAGGGAAGGGTACCTGAACAGCAGAACAACTCGCCAGGGGTGGATTTTCGGAAAAAGTGCTTCAAACAAAAGTTGCAGGGTTGTTGCCTGGTTATCAAGGTCAGTGTCGAGGTCATATTTGGATGTCGAAATTCTGGCCTTTCCATTTCTGGAGCCAAGGGAATGCCTTCCCATTTTAAGAAATCAACTTCGCCTCGAAATGACCGGTCAAGGTCAAATACGAGCTCACCAGCGGATAGCTAGTCAACAATCCTGCAACTTTTGTTTGAAACATATTCCGAAAATACACTCCTGACGAGTTATTCTGCTGTTCAGGTACTCTGACCTGCCCTTGATATGACCTTCGGAGGTTAAAGGTTCAAGTTGCTTAAGGTCGTGTCTGAACGTAGAATTTCCTGCTCTTCCATTTCCGTGGTCAAAAATATAGGTTCCCATTTAAAAAGTTCAACTTGACCTTGAAATTACCTTGAAGGTCATGGTTAAGGTCAAAGATAAGGCCGCTATTGAATAGCCAGGGAAAAATCCTAAAACTTTTGTCTAAACCCTTTTCCCCAAAATGCATTCCTCGAAAGTTATTTTGCTATTTCCATATTTTTGGATCACCCTGTATACATAATTTTTTTCTCCCGGCGCTGATTTTACTGAAACTCTGCAAAATTACTCTACCCAAGATGAGTATAAAAAGTAAACATGCGCCATTCGTAGGACGTTTTTGCCCATCCTCCTTTATCTATGCTTTCTCATTATGCACTTAATTATCCGTTACATTTTCATTTGTTTTATTATCTACATGATGTGTGTGATTACTAACAGAACCAAGCGAAATAACCTGTTTTATAAAAATAGTTTCACAGCGCAGTGGCGACTTACCGTTACGCAATTGCCCCAATTATCTACAGACATTTCTTCTTATTAAAAAACGTCCGCAGGAATTATCTGCCGAAATAAATTTCAATTCCACAAAACCTACTGCAATTTCCGCAGGGAATATGTACAATGGATTCGTCTGCACCTTCATCCGTATGTGATACCGTACTCTAGGAATTCGATGAAGGAATAAATTATCCTCAAGTAGACCTTAACCAGAGAACCCCAACCCAGCACAGTTCAAAATGAATAAGCTAAGAGGGCTTGAATTAAAGCAAGGCGCAATAATGTAGGATCGTACAATTAAAGGAATTAAATATTCACCCCTCAGACTAACCCATAAATTCATTTAGGTAGCTTGCGAGGAATTCTAGCGTGACCATGTGCTGCTGGATGGCATCCACGATAGATCCTCAAGAGCAGCGAGGCCTTAATTTTTAATTCCTTGCTGCTACTGCGGAGCCTGGGTCGCATTTGGGCTGTAATTATCATTTATAATTTGAATTATAATGCGGTGAAAACGGTCGCTGCCGCTTGATTGTTATGTGCCTGATACGTCTCAAAGAAATCTTATTCCCACCTCCACGTTATCTATTTCTTTACAACAGTGTAACTGCCCGGTTGATCTACAGTTTTATGGGCCTGAAAGCCACTCAGTAGGAAAAAACATAAATCATGAAATGAAATCCATAATGTCCCATAAAAGTGCTTTCTTTGTTCTTTTGAGAATTTTTTTTGTTAAAAGGGTAACCCGACTTTTCGTAAAATTGAAACTCTGGAACATGAGGGTTAAACATTTTTTGGAAACTTCAGAGAGTGGAATGAGATCCCCTTTTTCAAACTAAAGAGCAATACCGGAGGCATTCAGGCATCTATGGACGTCTTTGTAAGAACAACAATGAAATTTATCCTTTTCCGCACTTAATTTCCGTTCGCGTTTATGAGGGATGTGAAACATTCCTCTTGTCTGACGCTTTGTGTTCTTTTTACATGTACAAGTAGTATGGGTACGACACTCCGAAGTCGCCCCGTTACGAACATTGAATCAAAAGAAAATATTGTCACAAAAGAGTCGTAGGCAGCACAGCCCATATGCTTCAAATTATTAAAAAAATAAATTCTTTCCTGATTTCTTAAAGGTTCTACGGACCAAAAGTACGTAAGAAGTAGAGAGAAACTGACTTGGATAAAAAAAAAACAGGAAAGATTTTGTTTTTCGGAGGTAAATATTAAAAAAAAAAAAATTAAATTAAATTAAATTAATTAAATATAAATTAATAACTATAATACACTGAAATAAAACATAAAAAAAGGGAAAACTTGAATATTTAATAATTACTTTCTCTCTCCCTTTATTGCTGATCCCGAGGAGCCCTGCCAAGGCGAAAAAAGAACATTGAAGAATAAATTTAAAAAAATATAAAATATTTATCTGGATTACTACCATAGGAGAATTTTCACCAAAGCCTGTTTGCTCTCGCTCAAAAGAACATATACAAAAAAAAAGAAGAAGAACAAAGAGTGAAGAAAGAAAAAAGAAAAAGGATCACACAGAATAAGTTTGAATTTTGCAGGGTGTCCCATAGGAATGTGCGAAAACTAATTAGTCACGATTTGTTAACAAATGGAGAGATCGGTAAAAGGTAAATATTTTTCAATAAAGAAAAGTCGTCATTTTCATTTCATATCCATTTTATTATAAAAAAATTAAACATATTTATTACAAGCCATTAATTTAAAAATATAGTGAAAAACCTGAATTATTAATAATATATATTTTTGAAATGTGAACCATCTACATAAAAGGTATAAAAGGTACCTGCATATCTTTGAATCTTCTGTCGCCGGGGAGAAGTACAAAGGGATGTTAGAGACCAAATCCTTTCTCATGCGAAAAAGAGGAGCCACGTTAAATCTTCTTTTTTTATTCAAGACGGAGCAGCACCTCATCGCACACAAGAAGTAAAATCAATAAATTTTATGGCGATCGAGTTATTGGCGTAGGGTACCCACGCTTTGCTAGGGGAAAAGGAATAGAATAGCCACCTCACTCGTCAGATCTCACTTCATGTGATTTCTTTTTATGGGGCTACATTAAAGATCTCTGCTATGAAAATAACCAAAAAACAGTTGAGGATTTTATTAAAGACATTGGGAAGATCGTCAATGGCATTTCAAATGAAACGTTAGAAGATGTTTTTAATAGTTTTAGGAAGCATATGGATATTTGTGGCAAATTAGATGGTTAAAATATCGAAAATATATATCATTAGTAACTAACGTTCTTCACTACTTTTTTAAATTAATTGTTTGTATTAAATAGATTTAATTTTTTTATAATAAAATGGACATGAAATAAAAATGACGACTTTCCTTTATTAAGCGGGGCCATTAGTGTGACCGCCTGAAAAAAAGGTGATTTTAGGAATTTTTTCTAAAGACAACTACTGCATGGAATGTTTTAATATTTCAAGGATATATTTGTGGATATATAGTTAATACATGATAAAATTTTTGGACCAAACATTTGAAAACTCAGCGAGTTATTCGCAATTTCCCAAGGCTCAAAAAAAAAAGCGCCACCACTGCTGCAGTAATAGAGACCTTCACATTGCGTGAAATCAAAAAAACCTAAAAGTTTATCAAACTAGAAGGTATTTCCCGTGCCACAAACCTCGAAAAAAAAAAAAATTAAATTTAAATTTAAAAAAATGGAGTTTTAAAAAAAATTAAAATTTCGCGTGAAAATTTGGTGATTTTTGGCCTGCCAAAATTACGTTTTTTCGTAGTTTCGAGAAAAACGCGTTTAAAGTTTAATTCATATATCGCTCATTAAATACAATAACGTCATAACTCAAAAATTGTAATTTTTCATAAAATGCATTTCAAAGATTAGGCTCTTTGTTATTTCAGTAAGAAATAGTTTCAAAACTACCTCTCCCTTGTCGCGAATTATGAAAGCTCAGAAATGACGTTTTTACAGTTAAAATACAGTTAAAAGTATATACGAAATTTAGTCCACCCGTATAAGTAATTCAACAAAAATGATTTTTGAGTTATGACGTTATTGCATTTAATGAGCGACATGTGTCAGTACCTCGATACGATGAGCGACTGCTCTTCTGATCGCTGTAACTCAAAAACTATTTGAGATATGTACTTGAAATTTTAGTATGTTATTTAGATATAGACTATCGAAATATGACAAAAAAAAAATTAATTTTTTTTTCAAAATAGTGGTCCCCCTTAAAAAGTATTTACATTTTACCGATCTCTCCATTTGTTAAAAAATAGTGACCCATTAGTTTTCGCACATCCTATTGGACACCCTGTATTTCTCTTATTAAGTTTCCTTTAAAAATTATTTGTTTTTGTACACTTTAGTGTAAACTCTATTGTAAACTTGTTTCCACTTCGTGCTCTTTTTTTGTAATTTAGTTTCCTAGCTTCTTGTTCCATGAAAGGTCAGCATATAAATTTAAATATGGCTCAAAAAGACCATAGTGCTCGTGATGACTTATCGCGCGTGGCATTACCACATCTATCTTCTTCCTCCATTCAGTCAGATTCAGTTAAACCTACTCCTTGTGACGGATTAACCCTTAATCAAATTAAGCAATTGCCTAGGGCATCACGTCTGGGGGGCACCAGAAGAAGCACAAAAAAAAATCCGTCCTTAGGGCAACACGTCTCACTCTCACGTCACCAAAAACTACACCAAAAAAAGTTTCTAGGACTAATTTGAAAATTCGCGCGTTTTAAGTTGACATAAGGTTGGTTCGTTAGGTTGAAAACCTGTGGCACCCCAGGGCGGCCTGAGAACTGTCAAAAAACACGGGGCATCCCAGTGCTTTTCACTCCAGCGAACAGCTTATTAACCCTTTAACTGTTTATGTCGAGTATACTCGTCATGAACAAACCACAATTTTTCGCATAATGTCGATTGTATTCGCAACAATGATAAAAAGATAGCATTTGTATTATCAATCAACGAAACGACAATAATTTTTATTTATGAAAAAAGGCAAATAAGGAAATTTAAAAAAAATTTACATTTTAGAATATTCGTTAGTTTGCGGGCAGAAAAAGTTCTTAAGAACAAAATTAAACAGTTAAAGGGTTAAAAAAGAGAACTGTCATCTGGACTTTTACACAAAAATTATAAAATAAAACCACTACTTTTTCATAATGTTTACATCGAAATGATAAAATTAAGTTCTTGTGCACGTAACAAGAGTTAATTCCACTTTAAATACCGTATCTGTTAACAATTAAACTGATAACCGTCATTAACCCTGACTTTTTATCTGGGGTAAAACAAGGGTGCACCAGGGCTCCCCAGGTTTCTCAAAAAACACAGAACTGGCATTTGACGTTTAAAAACCAGTGCAGCTAGGGCGCACTGGTGCGCACTGGGGTGCCACAGGATTGCCAACGAACAGACCTATAGAGTCCGACCTAGAGTCATAACCCCACTCCCGCTTGCCCACTCGCTGCCCGCTAGTGCATTCGGCAATTCGAATGCACCGGAATTGCGATCAGCCAATCACAAAAAAATCACAAATTGCTCAGCGGAATGTTCTTTTTCAAAATTAAAAATATTAAAAAATGAAAAAAGGACAAAGATGATACAAGAAAGGCTCGATAATTTATCGATATTATACATAGAGTCCGATATGTTAAAAAGGTTAGACGTTAATACTATCTTGCGTGAATTCAATGCCCGAAAAAGCCGCAAGGCGCATTTCAATAAATAAATAAATTATGCTTTGGTTTTTATTGTTGTCGCACCTACTCCACTTCTAAGATACGTTACATCTCACCATCTTATTTTACAAAAAACTAATGTTTTTAGGCGGTAAAGGTTTAAAAACCGATTCTAGTTGACATACGGATAGGGGGCCCACAAGCGTGGATTGCTTAGGGCATCAAGTAGTCTTAATCCGTCTCATATGCTGGACGTTTGGTTCGATCGTCTTAAGGCATAGTTTTATTTAGCGAATATTACATCCCAACAGACGTTTTTATCACGTTCTTTCAGCACTGGATGGAGATATTATACGTACCGTTCGCGATTTAACTAGAAACCCACATCCATCACTTCCTTACGACCGGTTGAAAGAAGCTTTGATTAGCTGACTTTCCCCTAGTGAATCCTTGAAAATTAATCAGTTGTTAAACGATATCGTACAGACAACCATCTCAACTTTTAAGGGAGATGAGAGAACTTGCTGGAGATATACTTAATGAAGACCTTCTCCGCACTCTCTGGTTTCAGGGCTTGCCCGAAAACATGCAAACAATTATAGCATGCAATCCCGGTTTTTCTTTTAAATTTTCTGCTTGCGTGGACAAAATTGCTGAAATCTTAGGTAGACCTTCTGTTTTTACTGTCTCTTCTCAGGCAAATGGTGGCAGGATCATTGAGCAAGATTTTTCCTCGTCTCTTGATAATTTGAAAAAATGCTTCGTTCAAGATCTTCATCCAGACACAGATCATTCAGCGTATTCTCGTATTAATTCTTTAGAAACTAAACTTTGTTGGTACCATAGGAAATTTGGAATTAAGGGGGGAAGTCCATGTAAATGCCTCAAAATCAGTCATATTTTAAAAACGTTTTAGAAGGTGATAAAATAATTTTATTGTTTTAAATTTTTAACAAAACTTTACTTAACTTTTCTAAAATATAAAAAAAAAAACGTTTTTTTTTCTTACAAAATGGCGGCTCATGATAAGTTTTTGTCTGTCGTCTCCGACGCGAGGTCCAAAAGTGCTCCACTTGTCACACAGTAACCATTGATCGGAAACAGAAAAATAAAATTGTTTTCTCTTTATAACATATTAACGGGAAGGATAAATCTATAACATTAAAAAAAAAAAAAAAAAAAGCATAAAATTCAATATAAAATATGCCTTTGACAAATAAGTGCGAATTTTGATAATAATGTAGAGAAAAACCTCTCAAAATTTCAGGCAAATTATTTGAGTTACGACACGAGCAGTTTTTAAAAATATTTATAAAATTTTAATTATCCTGAGCCGCCATTTTGGAAGGAAAAAAAATTGTTTTTGTGTATACTTTAGAGAAGTTGAATAAAGTTATGTTAAACATTTAAAACAATAAAATTATTTTATCACCTTCTAAAACATTTTTAAAATATGGCTCTCAAAATCAGTCGTTTACATGGACTTCCCCCCTTAAAGCAAGTGAATGCATTAAACCTTGTTCTTACTTAAATAAAAATTCAAATTTACCTGCTGAATCAAAAAACAAAAAAAAAAAAAAAAATCGTTTATCATCAAAGACGACGGATGATAAACGCGGTTAAACAAGTCGTCTACATATTTTCGATAAAACATCTAAACGACACTTTCTTATTGACACAGGAGCTGATGTTTCGGTTATTCCAGCACCTTCAACAAACAGGTTGATGCCCACCGGACTAAAACTTTCGACAGTTAATTCGTCTTCTATTAACACTTATGGTCAGAAAATCTTAACCATAGATCTTGGTTTTAAACGAAATTTTCAATAGCAATTTATTATTGCTGATGTGCAAAACTCAATTTTACATGCTGATTTCCTATTTAACTATGATTTGTTAGTAGATCTTGCCAAAAGAAATTTAATTGATCCATTAACATCACTTACTTCCGCTGGTATTTTGCGTAAATAATCAATTTCTGCATTATCACTTTTGATTGAACCTACTATTTATCATAACATTAAAAATCTTCACGCAGAAGGGGATATTACTATTGATTCAGGCTTTACTGAACTAATTAAACATATGATAACCCATCAAATCCACACTTCTGGCTCTTCAATTGTATCCGAAGTTCGCCGTCTCTCTCCGCAGAAACTTTTATTGGCTAATAAAGAATTTTAATTCATGTTAAATCAAGGAATCTGTAGACCATCAAAGAGGTCTTGGTCATCGCCGCTTCATATAGTCCCAAAAAGCAATGTTGATTGGAGACCTTGCGGAGATTATAGGCGACTTAATGGACTGACAGTTCCAGATGGATATCCATTTCCACTAATTCATGATTTATCTTATAATTTGCGAGATTGTACATTTTTCTCTCAGCTTTACATCTTACAAAAGCCTATCATGAAATTCCTGTAGAACAGGCAGGTATACCCAAAAGCAATATGCACTCCTTTTGGACTATTTGAATTCACACGAATGACATTCGGTCTTTGCAGTGCCGCTCAAACATTTCAAAGGTTCATTCATTCGGTACTTCAAGATCTATCATTTAGCCTTGTTTATCTCGATGATATTCTAGTTGCATCAAAATCTGAAGGAGAGCATTTAATTAATTTGAAACAAATTTTTCAATGTTTTCGTGATCATGGTTTAATTATAAATATCCAGAAATGTAACTTATGAAAGAAAAAATTAAATTTCTTAGTCATTTTATAAATTCAGAAGGTGTTAACCCTACTCCAGATAAAGTCGAGGCTATTAAAAATTTCAAACAGCCTTCAACAGTTAAAGAACAAAGAGGTTTTCTTGGCATAGTAAATTTCTACCGTCGTTTTTTGCCTCATGCTGCTGAACACCAATCAATTCTAAACGGATACCTTACTGGAAATAAAAAAGATGGTTCTAGAAAAATTTAATGGACTACAAAGTATTTCCTGATATTAACGCTAATCTTGGTTTATTTGTCGATGCTTCCAATTTTGCTATTGGAGCCACTTTGCATCAAAAAGTGAATGATTCTTGGCAACTTTTAGCATTTTTCTATACAGTATCTACATTAGGGTGATTCAAATTTATTTATTTTCTTTTTTTTTTCTTTTTCAAACAGGTTCAATCGTTGTTAGGAGAGGAAAGAAAAGTCCTGGCCCAATCCCAGCTCATAATATCAATATTTACTGGTGGCTCATCGAACTTTTTTGTTTTCCATAAGAATAACATGGGAAAGAATGCATCACTAGACGTTTTTGTCTGTATCTCGTGAAAAAATGATCATACATGAATGGGACCAATTTCATTAGAAAGAGCATAGCTTCAATAGGTTAATCAACAATATTCATAGTTTCATTGAAGAAGTCACAAACTCGTTTTTTTCCTCAATCTTGAATTTATGCCTCGAGTTTGAATGCTAATAAACTAATATTGTGTTAACTTTACGAAAAAAATGTAAGAATACTTTTTCTTTAAAAATGATATGCTCTTTCTTATTAAATTGGTCCCATTCATGTATGATCATTTTTTCACGAGATACAGACAAAAACGTCTAGTGATGCATTATTTCCCATGTTATTCTTATGGAAAACAAAAAAGTTCGATGAGCCACCAGTAAATATTGATATTATGAGCTGGGATTGGGCCAGGACTTTTCTTTCCTCTCCTAACAACGATTGAACCTGTTTGAAGAAAATGAAAAAAATTTGAATCGCCCTAATCTACATATTCTGTCTTCTCGACAGTGTTAAATATTTTCACTATTATTTAGAAGGTCGAAACTTTACAATTTTTACAGACCATAAACCTTTTGTGTTTGCTTTCAGACAAAACCGAGAAAAAGCCTCTCCTAGACAAGCTCGACATTTGGATTTTATCGGACAATTCACAACGGATATTAGACACATTTCAGGAAAAGACAATATTGTTGGAAATACATTGTCGCGTATCCAGGAACTCTGTTTACCAAGTTCAATAGATTTGCAAGCTATTGTTTTGGCCCAAGAATATGACACAGACTTCAAGGAATTTTTTGAAAATTCAGCATATACAATTTCCAAATTACCCGTTCTTAGGAGTGACAACGAAACTTATTGTGAAATTTCAAATTCTCGAATAAGACCTTTCATTCCGTTTTAGTGAGAAACTGACTTTGATAAAAACCAGGAAAGATTTTGTTTTTCGGAGGAAAATATTTTAAAAAAATAATTTAAATTAAATAATAATAAAAATAAAATAATAAACTATAATATACTAAAATAAAACATAAAAAAAGGAAAAACTAGAATATTTAATAATTACTTTCTCTTTCCCTTTAGTCCTAATAATTTGTTGTGGGCATTGGGCGTTCAAGTAATGATAGTTAAACGATCGGCTATACCCAAGATTGTCTTTTCATGTGTGCCTTTCTTTCTACCAAAAAGCAAAAGTTTAAAAACCGACAATATATACGATCCAAAAATACTAGCTAAAGGTCCATCTTATTTGAAACCTGATATGAAATGTAATTAAGTTGACGTATAATACAATTGACCACAGACCGGTAGATATCAATTCTGCAAACCAAGTAATATTAAAATGATGTTGATAATTCAAGGAATATTACACATCGACATCGAAATTATAACAGAAAACCTTTTTGCAAAATAACACCTTGCAAATTTTCAAAGATTGATTCTATTGTTCACCGTAAATTGCAGGTATTGTTTATATTATGAACTTTAAATTAATATATATATGCCCCAAAGTTGTATTTTAAACCAATATTCCTGAAAATAAAAATAGAGTAAAACTTTGGGTTATTTCATTAATTTTCTTGATCTGAGCGAACCTAGTAGTGTTCTTGCAATATTAAAAATTCAAAATAATTTTCGTAAATACCTTTTTAATGTATTAATAGTACTTAGATATAGTTTGTATTTCATATGAATTTAATAATTTTTCATTAAAATATGTATTATTTATCGAGTCTCTTTCAAATAATAATCAAGGTGTTTTGTACCAGAATTATAAGTTTCCTAAAAAATGCTAAAACCTTTTCTACATTAAAATTTTATGCGATGAGTACCGTCCCATTGAGTGATTGATCCGATCGAACGAGCCCAATTTTCATTTCAATGTACATGTTTTCTTCGTCGTACGTATTGTCTGGAATAGGTCACATGGCCACTAAATAATTCAAGGAAGACAATGGTCATCGAAAAAAGGCAGAAGAGAAACAATTCATATTGTTGTAGGGACTTAGTACGAACTTCATACTTGTCACGCACGCACGTCTTGCATACAAATGGAAAAGTGTCTACTGCAGAGAAAACCAATAAAGTAATTAAAAATTTACAGCCGGTGAATCAGGGGATTTTTTTTCTATAACCTATATTAAAACGTGAGAAGTATTGCGACTCCATGAAATGCAAGCATACAAATTAACGGCAACAGGCCGGCTGATGTGTTGCAAAAATGAAACTAACATTCCCTTGATCAAAAGAAATATATATCCCAAATATCATGAAATAATAAACAATCCTTCGATGGACTTTTAAATAAAGAAAAATGTATCCAGTACCATTTGATTGGAATATGGACGGGACAATATTTATACTACCTTGGATCGATGCGAAAAGCAGCATCTGGAACCCTCTAAAGGAGTCGCCAAATGACAATACACATCAAATTGCTTTAATTTGAGTATCTCCCTCGTGTTGTCCAGGCCAGTACACAAATCCTGTACTATGAAATTTCATCCCTTCTAGAAATCCCCTGGTTATTTGTCGTGGCACAGACTTTAAGAAACCATGCCTCTCTAAGGAGGACGCACTACATCAAGTGGAAGTCATTTCTTTTGTAATTTTTGTCGTATGTTTAAAATTACATGACACAGCTCTGTCGTTTTATGTTCTTCATTAGACCCCCAACACTAGGGGACGAGCTTCATTTAGCCTGGCAGTACACCAGGGAAGGCGAAACCAATATCCAACAGCAGATGAGACACATGCTATCGCTTTTGGGGAATTGTTTTCAGCTTTTTATTAAATTAAGTAAAATATCAAAGCTTATTCAAAGATTTTACTCTGTTCATTTCTTAGTTTCGAACGACAATAGGTGTGAAGAAAGTACAGTAGGTGATCAATGAATTTGTGGAAATTTAAAGAATTTAGTAAAAATTATATAAAATTGGCACTACATATTTATTACTAGAGTAGTAGTTTAAAATTTTAATATTTCGTCGTTCCCTCTTGGCTTTAATGACTTCTTTTATTATATCTGGCATACTTTCAATACAACTCTTGATCATTTCCTTAATTTCACCGTACGTTATTCTATATATCTTCGATATTATTTTTCAAAATTTGTACTGTATTATTTGACCTCGAGTATACTTTACATTTTAGAAAGTCCCAACAATTCTCAATGGGATTGAGATCAGGTGAATTGCCCGGCCAAGGAAGAACATAAATATTTTTCGAACTGAAAAAATTATTCACAGATCTTGCTGTATGGCATGGTGCCCCATCCTGTATAAATGTGTAGGAAGATCTTCTGGAAGCCAGAGAGTCCATAGAAGGAAGAAGGACTGTTTGCAGGACACGTTTTTATTGTTGGGAGTGTAACGTTCCCTCAACGAAATAAATAGGACCGGGGCCTTCTGCAGTAATGCAACTTCAAATCATTGTTGCCGGTATATAAGCGGTATTTTTGACAAACATACGGGTCAATGCAACCCTAATTTTCCAATTTTTAATTATCTTTCTCCAATCATCAATGGTTAAGTTTTTATGAAGTTTCCCCCAAATTAATCGCTTTTTCTTCATTCTTTCCCTTAATTTCGGCTTCATTGCAGGTCGCTCACTTTAGGCAGGTCTCATAAAATCTTCTTCTAACTGTCACCGCTGATATATTCACCACTTCCCATTTATTTCTCTCGTGAGTACGCGTTCTGGTGCCTTGCGTTGTTGTGCACCCTTCCGAGTAATTTCCCGGTCAGTTCTCAAAGTGGTTTTCCTTCTGCTGCTATAGTTTTCTCGTTTATTATGACGAGGAGACAACCCTTCAATATTTTTTGATATTCTGCTCACTGTGGTCAAAGAAACGCTCTTCTAGTTATTTCTCGAAGAGAAAACATTTGCATTCTTAACAATGATGCAATTTAGATTTTTTTTTTCACCCGTTATCTCTTTTCGTCGTCCCACTATTAAAAAGTGACAAATTAAAAAAAAAAATGATTCATACACAACCTAAAACAATACTTTTTAACTTTTTTTTTCACACTTCGTTAAAAGATTACTTCGCTAACAGTAACTGTTTATTTTTGTCTACAAAAACACTTTAATTCCTCTATAATTGCTTCACTCGATAACTTCCTTAATGCATACCCATACGACTGCACTTTGGCTGAAATCGCCCTTTTAATACCCTTTTTATAAGTCTTTTTTACCCATTCTAGGAGGGATATTTTGAGATTTACCTAACTAAACCAATGTGGAATTTTCCGTTACTCGATTCATGCAAAAATCTTTTCACCAGACTTCATCAGAAGTACATATTACACATTATAAATTGAAAATGTGTTAAAATTTTCAAGTGTTTCTAATTGATTGATTACCTACTGTATATTGTGTGTTCGAGATATAATGATCTCGCACTGCGGATGGCCAAATAAAAACCTATTGTCGCCTTAACTAAAATAACTTTAGTACAGGGTGACAAATGGAAAGTTGCCTAAACTAATCATTCATAATTTTAAAATGAGTGCAGGGGAAAAACAAATAAAAATACGTATAAATTCAGTAAAGATATCATTTTTATTTTATATTAGTTCCAGTTAAATCAGACATTTTTAACAGATACTTATTGAGATTTTAAAAAATCGCCAAAATTCAGCCAGGGTACAACTATTTACATAAATGCTTGAAAGCATTATTAATAAATGAGTTCATACGATGAAATCAAATAATTTTTTTATAATTCTTACTATCTGAGTGTTTTGGTTGGCTACATTTTTACTTCCTTCTTCGTTTGTAGGGTTACTCATTTCAAAGTACACGTATTTCTCTTTATAACGTCTCAACAGAAAATGACAACACTCTAGTATATAACTACGGGAACCCAACCTTCTACGACATATTAGAGAGGAAAATACATAGGTATACTTTAGGCAACTTTCCATTTGTCACCCTGTATAATACATATATAAATTAATATACATAATGTTGCGGAGGAGGATGTATCCTTTACGCGTGTGTTAACCAGACTGATGATCTCTTCAAAAAGTTGAAGGGAGATAATCACCAGTGGTAGGATTTTAACTTCCGAGTAATGCGGTTTTTCAATTAACGATAAAGAGGCGGCAAAATCACTTCCCCAGAAAAAAAATGTTGCAAAAAAATATATATTTATATATGATTGTATGTTTTACATCTTATTTTTACTAGTTTAGCTTGGAAATCCCTATATATATATTAGGGTGCTTTTTTTTCGCGACTATTTTTTTTTTCAGTCCCATCCCGAAATTTTGTTTCAAATACCTAAACAAAAATTCCCTGAAAATTGGAGCCCTTAATTTTAATATTAAGTACTAGACCAAGGCGTATAAAGATTTCCCGTATAAAATACACGTAAACTTTGATTATTTTTCTTCAAAACTCTACAGCTCAGAGGCATTTTATGGTATAATCTTGGTCAATGGTATGGTTTCTTCAGAATTGAATGCTCTACAAAAGTGTCCATTGCGGTGTAACCCTAACTCCCACCAGCGAGGTAGTACGGGTCACTAACCCCAATTTTTCCATGAAATTCTCGCTTTTTACCCCTATCTCGTAAACAACAAGAGGTACAGGAAAAGTGAATATGACAAACTTGTAGGAAATTCAATTTCCTACAAAAAAGTTGTGAACACCAAATCGCTAACATCAATATTTCTTGAGATATTGGGCTTTGAAGTTGAGGTAGCGTGGAATTGTCATGTATTATTGTGCTAAATTGTAGAAACACTACCTCAACTTCAAAGCCCAATATCTCAAGAAATATCGATGTTAGCAATTTGGTATGGCAATTTTTTATAGGAAATTGAATTTCCTACAAGTTTGTCATATTCACTTTTTCTGTACCTCTTTTTGTTTACGAGATAGGGGTAAAAAGCGAGAATTTCGGGGAAAAATTGGGGTTAGCGACCCAGACTACCTCGCTGGTGGGAGTTAGGGTTACACCGCAATGGACACTTTTGTAGAGCATTCAATTCTGAAGAAATCCTCCCATTGACCAAGATTATAGCATAAAATGCCTCTGAGCTGTAGAGTTTTGAAGAAAAATAATCAAAGTTTATGTGTATCTTATATGGGAAATCTGTATACGCCTTGGTCTAATATTTAAGATTAATATTAAGGGCTCCAATTTTCAGGGAATTTTTGTTTAGGTATTTGCCACAACATTTCGAGGTGGGATTGAAAAAAAAAAATTGTGCCGAAAAAAAAGCAACCTAATATATATATGTATATAAAAATGAATGTTTGTTTGTTTGTTTGTTTGTTTGTTGCTCAATTACGCCTAAACGCTTGCATCTATATTTTTCATTTTATGTCCGAAGGTAGTACATATTCCAACTTAACATATAGGTTAATTTTTTTTCGGGTAGTACATAGGGTTTCAAAATGGCGGATTCAAGATGGCGGCTGAAAATTTTAAATTTGAAGCGATTTTCATGAAAATTGGTACATAGGGGTTTTGCGCAGTGCTGATCTCAAATCCGCTCTCCAAATTTAGAAATTCAAAATGGCTGATACAATATGGCGACCAAGATTTCTCGATTTCAACGGATTTTAATGAAAATTAGTACAATGATTATCTTGAGGTCACTGATTTTGAATTTTATCAACATTTACAAATCCAAGATGGCGGACCCAATATGGTGACCATAAATTCTCGATTTCAATGGATTTGAACGAAAATTGGTAAAATGATTATTTTAAGGCTACTATGTAATTTTGATTATTATTAAGATTTGGAAATACAAGATGGCGGATCCATAAAGGGGTTTTCGGGTTGAAACAATTTCTACGATATAACTAATTAGAACTTTTGAGAAGTGTTTAATTAGTAAGTATTTTCTCAACGCCGGGTGAAACCGGGTAACGCAGCTAGTTCAAAATTAATTTGCTTTACTACAACTCAGAAATTAATTACTATAGGTTAGTAGACATTTAAAATTGGAACATTATTTTTATTTTTGTTTCGTGTAAAATATTGTTTTGAACAATTTGGATTGACGATGAAGCCAGGTTTAAGTTTATCAATATTAATTATCCGTTCTTTACCGTTCATAAGGATTTTCAAAGCTTTATTATTTCATGCGGGACAGTGTAAAGCGGATTTTTCTTTTTTATTGAAACTTTATTAATAATAATTAACATAAGAATCAAGTCGGTCACCGACCTGTAACTTGCGTCTCTTAAGACTAAATTTCATTTGGTCTCTTGTAGCCAATGCTAGCAAGAGATTTTGGTCCTGCGCTAGTTGTTATTCCGTTTTTTTTTTTTTTTTTTTGATCACAGCTGCCGGGTTAACTCGGGCTTCCTATGTACTTTTTCTTTAAGCTGCGCCTATAATCCTTATACAGCTGGTACAGAAGAGATATTCCCACCAGCGACGTCAGCACGAGCAGGATTGTCTAAAGAGAATTTTAAACGCTTTTGTGCACACCTTCTTTGACGAACACATGGATGTGTGAAGCGGAAACTCATCGTTTGCTTGTGGAGATTTACGGCGAGCGGAGCATGCTCCATCTAATACAACATGTAAGGAATGGTTTCGACGATTACAAAATAATGATTTTGGCACTAAGGACAAAGAACAACTCAATCAAAATTGGCTTCAGTATTAAATGTTGAACGATCAACTGTTCCAAAGCATTTCAAAGCAATGGGAATGGTTCAAAAAGATGGTAACTGGGGTCCTATTGAATTGAAAGAAAGAGACATCGAACGTCGAAAAAAAATTTTTGAAATGCTACTTCAAAGTCAGCAAAGAAAAGGTTTTGGCATCGAATAATCACAGGAAATGAAAAATGGATATATGATGAGAATCCTAAACGTATTGGCCCATCGCAGCCAAAGAGAAATATTCACTGTGACAAGGTTATGCTCTGCATTTGGTGGGATCAGAGAGGTGTAGTTTATTATGAGTTGGTCGAACCCCCTCAAACTATTAATGGAGAAGTTTACCGACGACACTAATACGTTTGAAGGGAGTCATAGAAGAAAAACGAGCAGAATGGGTGAATAGGAACAGTAAATTACTTCTTCAAAAAGATAATGCCTAACCGCATATCGCACAATTCGTGAAAAGGTATTTAGATGGACAGAACTGGGAAGTGGTAAGGGAGAGTGGGGCAGTGTGTAACAGATTTTGGAATTTCGGCCTAAGACCCAAAATATGCATGAATTAATGCTGGAATGAAGTTATATATCTAGTTTAGAACCTTACGAAGGTAATTTCTGACTACCATGCACACCTAAGACCGTTAAGTACCTTCTGGAGCTCGATATTCGCAGGCATGCATTTGTTACACACTGCCCCGATATGGGGCAGTGTGTAACGATATAAGAGGCAGTGTGTAACAATGGGAGATTTAGGTTCGGGAAATAGCTGGTAAGGATGGCAGTGGTTCCCTCTTCCCTTCTGTGAGTGCGGCTACCATATTATGACAATTATCAGCTCTTTTTACTATAAAAAGTTAGGACTGAAACTTAAGATTTCAGGATTAGATTTAAAATTTAAAACATCAAATGTAACTTGCAAAATTAAATTTTAATTGCAAAAGTCAGTTATATAAACATTTTCAAAAACAAATATTCTCAGTCACAAAAAATAAAACAGGGATTTACTTGCATGAACAAATATTCTTAAATTCACAGATCATAAAACAAAGATCGAGAAAATTAACAATCTCCCTCAAAAAAACTTAAACAAATATCGTGACTTTTAATGTTTGGCTTTGGTAGAATAGTCTTAATATCACTTATAGGAACTGAGCACAAATCAGGTACATTAGGGAGTACGAACCTATGTTTGGCCTTGGAGGAAAGCCGATAAAATGACACCTCACAATCTCCGTCTTCGTCAGCCTCCTTTATTATCTTACCAACATAATATTTCATACCTTTGCAAGGAAACATAGCTAGGATATAGTCGCCTTCACTAGGAGAAATTCCCTTATTAAGGGAGAGTGGGGCAGTGTGTAACAGATTTTGGAATTTCGGCCTAAGACCCAAAATATGCATGAATTAAGGCTGGAATGAAGTTATATATCTAGTTTAGAACCTTACGAAGGTAATTTCTGACTACCATGCACACCTAAGACAGTTAAGTACCTCCTGGAGTTCGATATTCGCAGGCCTGCGTTTGTTACACACTGCCCCGTTTGTTTTTGTTACACACTGCCCCGAGGTACAGAGCTTTGGTCTAGGCTCCGTGAGACAAAGGACCTTCAGGTTATGTTATCGACAACGGTCATTTTGCATGATCAAAGTGTTAAACTTCGATAGAAAATCATTACTTGGGGAGTAATCGAGCCCCGATTGACTCCAACCCGAAAAAATTAGGGGGTGAAATGTTGAAAATTACCTGTTTGCCAGGTGAGCCTGATTTCGCCCCCTCCTCTTCGCCATGACACGTTTCCGAGTACCGCTTTTTCGATTGCAAACGAAAGAGGTCGTCTAATAGGAAGAAAATACACATTCACATTTGGTTTTGGACGCGCCATATTCGAAATGGAGCCATCTGTTACACACTGCCCCTGTTACACACTGCCCCATTCTCCCTTACTCCACCTGCCATATTCGCTAGACATAGCTCCATCGGATTATCACTTATTCCGAACAATGCAGTCAGATCTTACGGGAGAACGGATCACTTCATACGAAAGTATCAAAATTTGGATTGATAATTGGATCAGCTGAAAAGACCAGGATTTCTTCATGCAAGGAATACGTAAATTACCCGAAATATGGGCAAAGGTTGTAGTTGCCGATGGAGCACACTTTGAATAAACTTCTTTGTTATTTTCCAAAAAAGCAAATGTGTTTTATTTTAACAAAAAAGGGCAGAGTCATATTCATTCATACACCCAATAATATGGAATTTTGTATTGTTTTGGCCTCAGTGTTAGTGATTGTTGAATCAGGTGCTTTAGATGTTACAAAATATCCAGGCAATCGCAGCGTTTGACTGTGTAAAATTTGTGCAGGGCTCAGACCTCTGTCCTAGCCAGTGGCAGCTCTAATCTTGAAAAGCATAAAGTTATCTAGCGCGAGCTGAAGAAAGAGGTCTTTAATATGATGTATTACCGAATGAGAAACAATTAAAGTAAAATCCGGGGGAGCTTTTAAACTTGGGAATTTGTTGAAAATTGATCCACATTCATCGTATAGTGGATGTGCTTTGAATAGATATAGTGCTAGAAAACAAGCAATACAATTAACTGAAAGCGAATTTAATTTATCTACTAATTTCCTTTCTCTAAGTTCTATCGTTAAAGTGAATTTATAACGCCAAGAATTGCATGAGCTACAGCCGCGATAACGTATGTGTGATTAACAGAAGGCCTGAGATTTAAATTTAGAGTTAAATTCTTTTAACCAAAGGTACTAATTGATTAGCCATTTTCTGCTTTTAAGGTATAACCTACATCGCCATTGACACTACGAACTAGTCGCCTAGATAGAACAGAAATTTCAGCACCAGTATCAACAAGGAAATATGTTTTTAAATGGTTTTCATCATATATAAATAAGAGGCAAGAAACTGCTCCTGGTCTCGACGCCCCGCATTGGAGGAAACTACTAAGAGCTTTTTGTTCCTTTTTGGTATGTTTACAAGGTGGTACATATTTTTTGGCCCTGCTTTTATTCCGCTTATGATACGAGCAAATAGTTTGTGAAGAGGGGGACCTCGAACTGAACTTTGCAGTTGGATGTCTGCGATTATTGTAGCTATTTGAAAAAACTTTTGCTCCTGAGATTGCCTAGTCTCCAAATTTTTAATACGTTTTGAAAGCCCTTGGATTGTTTTAGATAGGCTTTCAACATTTCCATTAGGTTCAGGACGACAAATTGCGGAAGTTGTATCAGCTATTCTATCTGCAATTTTAAAGAGTTCTTCAAGAGCATGTTTATCATCAATAGCAATTATGCGTGCTTGAAGAGAAGAAGAAAGTTTGTTTAGCCAGTATTTTATCAATGACTAAATGTAAAGAACATATGGTGATAATGTAGCTGAAATAATTAGAACGCAAGAAGCTTTAGCTTCTTTTATTAACTGCTAACTAAATTTATCTATATCTACAATTTTATATCAGTATTTACAATATTTCACTTTGAAATCTTTAGGAATTGTTTTCGCTAGATCCAAACATACAAATTGAATATGAAATTGTATATTATCTTAATTTTTAGAAATCATTAAGATAACGTAAATTTGCCATAATCGTCGGTAAGACAGAAACTGTGAGTTTATTACCGAAGGCTCAAATCATTTTGCATCTCGTTTGAAATTCGCTCTCTCTCGCACTTATTTTGATAAATTATGAAATTAATTTACATAAATTATTCTTATACGCGATACTTTTATGTTACTCTGGCATTACCATTATTTATTGTTCGTGGATTGGCATCTAACCGTGCGTCGCACAGTGGGCCCAGCGGACGTTTTTCGTGTCATAAATCTGTAACTTTTCCGTTTGTTGACATATTTTTATGATTTTTTTGTCCTTTTCTCCTTCTTCTTCCTTCTAACTACGGTACCAAATATTAGTATATATACATTTTTAATCTTAAAATTAATGTTTTAAAAAGTAGTTTTCCTTTGTCATAGCAAACCCCAAGCTTATATTATGTTTATTTTTTCATTAACCATTACAACTTTGAGATTGTTATGTTAAGCAATTAAAAACTTAGTATTACAGTTCTCGAGTACAAAAAAAAAAACAAAAACATAAAAATTACTACTTTAAAACTTAACCTAATTTTACACTTATTTCTGTAAAACTCCCCTTTAATAACATAATTCGATTAAAATAACATTGCAATAAAATTAACAGTTACGAACAACATTCTAACAACAACTTCCAAATTTTTATATTAAAAAATATAGGATTTGCATGAATTTTCTGAGGTTCTTATGCCTTTTTTCCGGGAAATATGGAAAAATTTAGTTTACCAGTAGAGGCTGTCAAAATTGAATTTTAAGCTGTCATTTCTTATTTATTAGTGAATTTCACTCTGTAAATTGTGTTGCACGTGTGCAATTGATTATTATAAAATAAATTCCTGTAAAGATTTTCAGGCAAAATTTGAAGTTGTGAGAAATAATTACATATTCCTAAATTCATGTTGTTGTTGTTGTTGTCATTTGTTTACATATGATTTACTTATTCTTTGTTATTATTTCAGGTTAATTCATCATGTCTTTCAAGGCGGAAGATCATAATGTGGAGGTTCCCATGTAAGGGAAGTATTTTAAACATACCCCCCGATTCTACATAAAAGATTTTTAATATATCTCTTAACCTCTTAAATTTCGCAAGTAAGAGATATTAAAATAATTGAAATTCTGCATTAAAGTTTTCAGAGAAATTTTAAGTTTTAGAAATTAAGAGGTTTTGGAGAATCGGAACGCTATGAAATTCAAAAAAAGTATGCTGTGATATTGGTTAAATATTTCATATCGGTGATAGTGAATTGAAAAAAGTGCATTTAATATTCCATAGATTTTGAAAAGCTGGGAATATCAGCTGAAGAACAAAAAAAAGATAGATAATTTCATCATTTCAATCATGGCTCCAATGGATATCCCGAAAAGCCAATATTCATCCTGGGGTTCTATATCCTGAATATGACGACGAACGGCGAAAGTCATCCCTATTCCACAGTCATGAAAGCTTCCGGGGTACCTTACATTAACGGCCAAAAATATTCAATTTGAGTCGCAAACCTGAAGTTTAAAATAAATTTAATAAAATTTTAAAATCCAAAGTCATACCGCTTCCACATTAATGCTGCAGAAACCTTTTTCTGTTTGGATGAAACAGTAGGGGCTATTATAGCTATGTGGGTGCAGTCTATACACCCTACTGTATTTTCTATCCCAAATTTAGTACGAAAACAATTTTTTACCTCATTTATTTCCGAATTAGTTGAAGGGACCTTAACGTGAAAATTTAAATGTTCTATTATTAATTGCGAAACAGAAGTAATACATCTTGAAATAGAGGGTTGATTTAAATTTAGTGAACTATTATGGCCAACAGCATTTTGGTAAGACCCAGTTGCGAAAAAATTTAATGCTGCTAATAATTTCAAATGAAAGGGTATTCTCGAATATTCCTGGTTACCAAAGGGTTTAAGAAGAGCATCTCTAAGTTTAAAAGCAATTCGTTAAGGCATTCTAAGATTTCGTATGAATGCTGTACTGGACAGTTCATCAAACCTTTCACGGGTGAAGTTGTAACGGACATCAATATGCTTCGTTCCTTTGTGGAATTCAGGGTTTTTAATTAAGCTAATAACTGCTTCAGCTATATTAATTCCTTCAATGCTGCGATAAACTCCGAATCAGTGGTAGAAAGCGATACGCATTTTTGCCTTTGTGAACATCAAGAAATGCAGCCAGATCCAAGCATAAACACAAACGATAATCTAATTCACTGAAACATTTCAAGATATATGTAGAATGACTTCCGAAAACTATCCAATAATTCTTATTTCCATTGATATATTTTAAAATGCGTTTAACTGCGTTCATGTGCGCTTCATTCGGATTAGACCATCATCAATTAAATAGCAATTACTGATGCATACACAAGGATCTGCTGCACTGACTTTAAAGTTGAAAGCCTTCAATAATTTTGTAAAACCTTTTTTTCCAGCAAAGTGATGATTGTTTAAGTCCATAAAGACTTTTGCGTAGTCAGCACACTCTCACGCATATAAATCTCCACTGAGGAACACGGTTTTAATGTCAAGTTGTTTTAGGAAAAGTCCTTCTACTGCAAACAATGCTAAAATATAACGAATCGAGGTGAGCCGTGTTACAGGACTGAATGTCTCCAAATAATCAATCCCGTATTCCTGGGTGAAACCTCTTGAAACCAGCCTTTCTTTAAAGCGTTCACCTTCAATGCCATTTTTGATTTTGTAGACCCACTTAGTAGGTATTGATAATTTTGAGGTCCTTCGGTTGATTTATAAGATCCCAAGTGTGATTTTTCTTAAGAGACTGTGTTAAGTTCTTTTTTATTCACAATGAAAGAAATTGCACACTCTGGAAAATCTTTATTTCAATATTAATAGTTCCATCTACTAACTTCGATCTGAACTCTAGGGAAATCAAAAACCAACTCAACTCGTAAAAATGTTAAATGTTCTTAGAGGTGCACTGAGCCCAGCCGCCAGAAGCCATGTCAGCAAAACGTGCCCGATAGCGAATCGCTTGAACTGCGCGTAGGAAGGTGCCATGAGCTGTCGTGTCAGCAAAAAATTTGATCCGCGCGATATACTAAGTGTAAGAAGAATTAGAACGGAAATTTAGAAATTATCTACGTTAGCTTTTAATTATTGGAACGTAACACCTTCCCCCTTAAATAAATTGATTTTTCTAAAAGAAAATCAATTTGCAAGATTATAGTCAATATCTCTCAATGAGGAAACCGATGGGTTTCTTGATTCTTTACTTCGAACATGGATTATTGTTTCAGGAATTTTCGATTCTTCTACTCTTATTATTGAAGGACTTTGGACAAATGTGTCGGTTGGCTGATCTGTGGGTTTTGATTTCGCAGAGAATTTACTTCTTACTCTAGTTATATGATTACAATTTTTCTTAGAATTTCTAGATTGTTTACTACACTTATATAATTTGATGAGTACAATTAATATGACTAAAGATATCGTTACATATAATATAATAGAATACAATGATGGATATCTTATCCGATAAGGATGTTTTTGTACATCTTCTATTTTTTGATTAATGCTTTCTAGATTATGAGACGCGACTTTTAAGCTGCTTAAGTCTACATTTGTGAACGATACAGGAGAGAGTTGAAGATATTCATGGGTAAAATTTAATTTCTTCTGTGCACAACAATTATCCTCTATAATATTAATTTGTGGTATGACCGATATAAATTCGGTTGTTATTTCATAACTTGGTAATAATCTATTTGAGTTTGCGTAAGCTTCACAAGTGTTATCTAGAGTGAGCAAATTAGTTCCCTTGATGGTTCGATCAATAATTCTTTCGATCTTATCGCATAAGATTGTTAAGGATTTCTCTTCTGTAGAAATTAGGATCCACTTATTGAATTTGAGAACATGTATTATTTCGACATCGCCATATAAGAATCTTGTGTTACAGTTTTTGGGGATTTCCTTTGTATTCATCATAAAGAGAACCACCTCACACACAGAAGTTCGGCTAGTCGGATATATGATTTTGTTTTTACAAAGAAGGTGTTCGGTAACCAACGGTTTGCACTCCTTGATGTCATGAATTATTGCGTAATCCATGTGACTACTAGATATAGCCAGATAGTTAAAATTGGGTTGGATATAAGCATAAGAATTAGGTGGGTCATCGTGAGGAATTGGTAAAGGGAGGAGATGATACAAGTTAAAGTATTTATCCTCTGACAACGGCAAATTAATGATAAAAATTAACTTTGAATTCTTATGATAGACTTGAAGTTCTACTATATTGAACAGAACGTGCGCATTTTGTAAGTCGACTGGTACCGGAAAACTTAGTCCTTGTGGTAAGGAACGAATATTGTTGGTTAATTCCGTAATTAATTGGATAGGGGTAATAACAATCGGATGGAGGGTATTTTTCTTGGCAAACAATACTGCATTAATCACACCGTCCACCTCTTCACTTACTTCGTTTGTAAGGAAATTAAGCAAACCGATATGTTGGGTAGCAATTTCGTTAGCTCGTAGGTTAGTTAATTCAGTTGTGACCGTTTCACTATACTTGTTTATTCTCCTTATGTTTTCGTTCAGACTGTTTTCATGAAATTTTAATTTACTTATGGTTTCGTTAAAATTTGCAATAGTGGTTTTTACAACATGTATTTGTTCTTTCATCAGATTGAAGCTGATTTGTTCATTTTCAGAGACCTCTTTAATAGCGTTTTCAAAATATTCCGCATCATCAGCATCGAGAGTACCAAAAACAGTTTTGAACGCTGTTCCGATTCCATTAAACCAACCTCGTTTTTGCTTTGTATGACCTATTAAACCTCCAAGAGACTCTAGCTTCGTACTGAGTATAGGTAACTGCACTTCTATCAGATTCAGAGATTGCTTACAATAATAAACTTCCGAAGTGTTATTGAGCTTATTGCATAAACCTACGGACTTATGGTAAATGTTACGAACTAAGTTTACTTTTTCCGTATAGATTGATAGATTAAGGAAGGTGACAATTCTCCAAGTAGAACTGTGGAATTTAGCGTACCCAATGTTTTCATAATATAAGCCACTGTTGTTCCCCAGCTGCTCCAGGCTATACGAGAATGCAAATGACGAAATCGGGAACCTGAAATGATTATGTAGAGGGTTTTAGTCGGTTTTTATGTACTCTAACGTTTTTTCCTTTCATTCGTAGGGTGACGTTTTGATTGTTGTGAATTTCTACTATTTCGTATGGTCCTTCGTAGTTAGGACTTAGTTTTTTACATGCTCTTGGCTTACTGTTTCTTTCCAAATATACCATTTGACCTATTTCATAGTCGGGGATGATTACGTTTTTATCGTATCTTTCTTTTGACTGTGTTTTGGATTTGATTATATTTTCCCGAGCGATTTTTTGAGAGGTGAGTAATCTGAGTTTTAATTGGTCTATATAGTTATCGTACGTATATTTGAATTCTGGGTCTTGATTTAAGGATGTAGGTAGTTTGGGTTTGTATCCGTAAAGAAGCTCGAAGGGAGAGAATTTCGTTGTACTATGGATAGATGTGTTATATGAAAACATTGCAGTTGGAATCCACTCGTCCCAATTATCTAAATTAGGATTCAAGTAATGTTTTAGATAATCTTTTAACGTGGAGTGTGACCGCTCTAATGCTCCATTGCTTTGAGGATGAAAAGCTGTTGTATGGATCTGTTTTACATGTAAGAACTTTGCGAATTCCTTTAATAAGTTTGAAGTGAAATCGGCACCTCTGTCCGATAGAATTGAGCTTGGAATTCCAAAATGACTTACGAATTGAAGCAGGGTTTCAGCTATTGTTACAGCTTCGTGATTAGGAACGGAATATGCGAGAGAAAATTTAGTAAGATCATCTTGCATAGTAATTATAAAACGATTTCCCTTCTCTGTAATCGGTAAAGGACCTACAACATCAAGACAAAGTTTTTCAAATGGTTTACTAGCAGTAGAGGTTATTTCCATAGGTGCCTTGAAGGTTTTCCGTATTGTTTTGTTTTGTTGGCATGATTTGCACGACTTCACATAACCTTTTATTTCTTTCTTCATTTGCGGCCAGTAATACATCGACTTGATTCGTCTATAAGTTCTATGGAAACCTCCGTGTCCAGATAATGGATCATCGTGATTTTCTTTTAGTATATGAGGGATGTCTTCTTTTGAGGGAGTGATAATCCTTCCCATGTGGATGATGATTTTAATTTTAGTGTTCCTAAAGATATACTGGATCATTGTCCTTATCTTCTCATACTTGAATTGGTTGACGGGATCTTCGAAATTTGGCATAGATATGCAATCGACTGCTTCTTCAACTAACTTGTCTTTTAAATTCCTGAGAGTGTAAAATATGTCTTTATACAGCGGTTTCTCCCAATGATTCTGTTTAATAAAACAATGATATATCGCCTTTCGCGAAACTTTATTTGTTGATTTGAAATTGGAATAGATCTCATGCGGAGTGTTTTGTAATTGTATTAGATTATCCGATAAGGAAAGTAGTTCAGGACTAAACTTATTGTTTTCATTTAGATCAACGCTTGTTATATAAGCAATATCGCTATTTGATTTTACCAGATGCGAGTCTTTTTCGACAAAATCGTGAACTTGGGGAGTGAGGGAATTATAAAAGAACTTAATATACTCTTCGTACGTATCTTGGACTGAACTCAGAACATTCACGTTCCCTGTGGTTATTCTGGACAAACAATCAGCGTTCGAATTTATTTTGCCTTGCTTGTAGATTATCTCATAATCATATTCTTCGAGTTTAAGGCGCCATCGAACTAGTTTTGAACCAGGGTCCTTGCAGTTGAACAACCATAGTAGAGGCCTATGGTCGGTTACAAGTTTGAATCTGCGACCGTATACATATGGGCGAAAATGATTCACTGCCCATATAATGGCAAGAAGTTCTCGCTCCGTTGTGCTATAGTTAGACTCGGCTCTATTGAGTGTACGAGATGCAAAGGCTATAGGTAAGTCTTTTCCTATGGGCCCTTGAGACAGGACTGCTCCTATTGCCACATTTGAGGCGTCAGTCGTGATTATAAATTCCTTCGTAAAGTCTGGATATATTAGAATAGGCTCTTGCGTTAATCTGTCCCTAAGATTATTGAAAGCTTCTTCTTGTTCAAAATCCCATTGAAATTTCTTCCCTTTCTTCAAGAGCGATGTGAGAGGTTTGGAAATCTTGCTGAAATCTTGTATGAATCGCCTGTAATATCCTACAAGACCAAGGAAGGATTTTATCTGTTTACCGGATGTTGGACGGGGAAATTCCCGTATGACTTTTACCTTTTCAGGGTTAGGCTTGACTCCATCATTTGAGATCACATGACCTAGATACGCAACTTCCTTCCTAAGAAATTCGCATTTGTCGGGCTGAAGTTTGAGATTATTCGCTTCAAATCGTTCGAAAACTTTGGTCAGTTTTTCTTCATGATCTGTGAGAGAAGACGAATATACCACGACATCATCCAGATATACAAAACAGTGAGTAGAGGTCAACCCCGAGAGGACTGAGTTCATTAACCTCTGAAAGGTCGCAGGGGCATTTTTAAGCCCGAACGGCATTCTGTTATACTCATAATGACCACTGGTGGTCGAAAATGCTGTTTTGCATCTATCTTCTGCAGACATTTCGATTTGATGGAAGCCAGAAGCAAGGTCGAGAGTTGTGAAGTATTTACTATGACCAAGTTGATCGAGAATTTCGTTAATGTTAGGGAGCGGAAAGGAATCGCCTACAGTTACGTTATTTAGCTTACGATAATCTATTACTATCCTCCATTTTTGCTTTCCGGAGGCATCAGTCTTTTTGGGGACTACCCAGAGAGGCGAGGACCACGGCGAAGTGGATGGTTTGATAATATTCTGACTAAGCATTTGATCTATTTGCCTATTGACTTCTTCTTTATAGCATTCAGGATAGCGATAAGTTTTGCTCGCTATTGGAGGCGTATTGCCAGTATTGATGGAATGCTTTATGGCGGAAGTTGAAGTGAGTTGATCGCCTTCGAGAAAGAAGAGTTTGTTGAATTTTGTACAGATCCTGAATATGCTTTCTTTTTCTTCTGGATTGAGATGATCAATGCGAATTTTAGTTTTCAGAAGTTCGTTTCGGTTTACTTTGAAATCAGGATTGCATTTGAAGTGATATATTTCTTCAGGGATCGGCAAAAGCGTAACCTTTGCATCTTTGATGAGAATCTTATTCTCTCGGGTATTGATGATTGAGGCAATAGCCTTGTTGTTAGCATTAACAGAGGTCATGGCTCTACTGAGATAAACGCCATCAAGAATTTTTACGTCGGGAATTATTCCTTCCTTTAACTGAGGATTTAGGACCTCTATTTCTATAAGAGTTTCGGATCTCGCTTGTAATATTATTTCTTTATTTGTATTATTTTGGGAAAATGGAATTGAGATTGAATGGTTTTTATTGATTCTTAGAATGAGCTCGCCAGATTCATAATTGAGCACTGATTTGTAAGCATTGAGGAAGTCATTGCCCAAGATTCCGTTATGAGGAATATTAGAATTTGTAGAAATGATGTGGAATTTGTGTTTAAGATTTATGTTTTTAATTTTAAAATTTAAGTAACAGTATCCAATCGTTTTGATCGGGTTTTTGTTATCGTCGATTCCACGAAGGGTAAGGATCTGGTTGTCATAGTATAGGGTTTCTGGTTTTAGTGAATTAGATTTGATAATTGAAACATTTGCTCCACTGTCGATAAGAAGGTGTAGTGAACCCCTTTTTGACTCATTACAAATAATTTCTGTAAGGGTCGTATTGCAAGTGTTTAGAACTAATGAATATTGATTGCAGCAAATTGGTCCAACTCCCGAGGAACTGCTGCTGAAGCATCGAGAGTGTGAATGTTTCCCTGTTTTGTTACCTCATTTGGTTTGCTTTGAGATGAATTGGAATCGTCGCCCCCTTTCTTATTAGCATATATTCTTTTCCTGCATTCCGAAATAATATGGCCTTTATTTTTGCAATAATTACAAAATTTTCCAGCCGTAGCTGTTAAAACTGAGTTAATAATTTTATTAGATTTTTGAGAATTAGGGTTCTGCAAATTATGATTAAATTTTCTTACGCAATTCTGCGTGTTATGGCCTGACCTTTTACAGTTTTGGCAGAATTTGTCCTTTAATCGATGCTTGTTCATGAGAAGAACGACCTTTTCCTCCTCGATAGCAATATTAAATGCATCATTCAAAGTTTTAATTTCTCGCGCACGAAGCATTTGGCTTATTTCGGGTTGAACATTAAGGATAAAAGTGTGAAGCGCAAGATCTCTCATTGAAGCCAATCGACCAGGTAGTTCCTCTGGTGGATGGTTGCTTTGTTGAACGGAAGTAAGAACCCTTTTTAAACAGCTTTCGATACGAAACATATACTGGGAAATGGTTTCGGCACTTGCTTGTTTACAACTTAATAATTCCATGAGGAGGTGTCCGTGATGTTTCTTATCCGAATACATATTCTTTAGATATTCTTTAAGAGCATCCCAATTACGAAAAACATGATTTGAGCAAGCAGCCTCTGCTCTACCGGTTAACTGGGCCTTTATATAAGCTAATAAAATCGAAATCTGATCGCCACTGGCAAGGGAAAAAGCGGAATCACAATTGTTTAGAAATGGAATTAATTTTTCACGATCGCCATCGAAAGGCTTTATAAATTTAAATAACGTGTTTAAATTAATTAAGTTAGAACCTCTAGTATCTTCCGACGATGGGCCAGGATCATTATTATTCGGAGGAGTATTTAAATTAAAGGTTTCGTCTTCAACTTTCTCGTTTGCACCCGTTTGGCTTCTTGTGAGAGGCATCTTGATATAAATTCGTGATAGTGAGCGGAAAACAAACGCGGATTTATGTTATAATTTGACACTTAACAGCACGAACTCTTAACAGCTACTTCTCAAAATACTTAACAGAATATTTGTTATTGATATTAACTTAATTTACAATATTAGAACTAGAAAATCAGATTCTATTATATTATTAATGCACTAACTCACAGTAAAAGAAGCTGTACCCAGGTGATCAGGCTGATGAGCATTGTTGCTGTGTGAAAGTTCTCCCTCTGAAGCAATTGACTGGGTTGCTGGCACTGATGTCTGAAGATGTCTCGGTTCCGATTGAAGATTTCGCTTGGATGAGTTTGAATAATTAAGGAGTTAAGGATGAATTTGGTTTATGACCGCAGCTCAGCCGGATTGAATGATTTCTTCAGCTCAGCCGGATTGAATGATTTCTTCAGCTCAGCCGGATTGAATGATTTCTTCGAAGAATTCGCTTAGATGAGTTTGAGTAGCTAAGGATGAAATTGAATTGTGACCTCAGCTCAGCCGGATTGGATGATTTCCTTCGAAAAATTCGCTTAGATGAGTTTGAGTAGCTAAGGATGAAATTGAATTGTGACCTCAGCTTAGATGAATTTGAGTAGCTAAGGATGAAATTGAAATGTGACCTCAGCTCAGCCGGATTGGATGATTTCCTTCGACCTTTGGTTCGGATCGGATGTAGTAGTACTTAGTAGAATGAACTATGAAAGTATCCGTTTGGTGCACTTCAAGGTGAATCCTACTTCTGACACCACTGTTAAGTTCTTTTTTATTCACAATGAAAGAAATTGCACACTCTGGAAAATCTTTATTTCAATATTAATAGTTCCATCTACTAACTTCGATCTGAACTCTAGGGAAATCAAAAACCAACTCAACTCGTAAAAATGTTAAATGTTCTTAGAGGTGCACTGAGCCCAGCCGCCAGAAGCCATGTCAGCAAAACGTGCCCGATAGCGAATCGCTTGAACTGCGCGTAGGAAGGTGCCATGAGCTGTCGTGTCAGCAAAAAATTTGATCCGCGCGATATACTAAGTGTAAGAAGAATTAGAACGGAAATTTAGAAATTATCTACGTTAGCTTTTAATTATTGGAACGTAACAACTGCATTTCTTCTTCCAGAGCACATTTCTATTTCATAGCATATTTTCCTCGAAGAGCCTCATTGTAGGAAACTGGCTCAGTCTGCATAATGAGTATATCCAAAATCTGTATGTTCGATTGTTCTGCAGTTTCAGGTTCTTCCTCTACAGAACTGAAGATCAGATCTGATTCTTCATCATCACTATTAGAACTTCCAGTTTTCTGTTCAGATTTGTGAACCTCTACGTTTTTCAGGCCATCAGAATTCAGAATTCCCAGAAGGACTATCATTTGTTTCTAAAATAACAATTGCTTTATCTTTTCACCTTCATTATTAAAGATGACATCCCTTTAAATTTAAATTTTATTTTTATCGGGCATGTATTCTCGATAATTCTCTGCTTTCTGTGCATAACCAACAAACATACCTTTCCTAGATTTTTGCTGTCATTTAAGACGGTTTTGATCGCTCACCTGAACAAGTACCTCAGTACCGAGAATTTTTAAGATCTACAAATCTGGCTTTTCACCATACCAAAGCTCGTAATCTATATCTATTCGTCAACCAAAAATAATTTATTTGTCCTATGGTATGCAATTTCAAAACATTTTTAGAAGGCAGCGCTAGGAAGTAGAGCATTCAAAAATGCGTTTCAGTCCTGTTGTTTATTTTCTATTTGCCCTAAACTGCCGTATGGCATGCAATTTCAAAGACATTTTAAGTTTGGAGGCATCGGTAGGAGAATGACACATTTAATTTTCAACCTAAACAAAAATATCCGGGAGGCAAATGCGCGTCCTATATACAGGGTGTTCAGAGGTGGGAGGTCAATACTGAAGGGGGTGAAAGGTCAGACCGAGACAAGCAAAAAATCGTATGGGTGGGGGGGGGGGCATCTCGCACCGTTTGGCAGTTACAGGGTGATTCGTAAATCAGGATTTTGCCTTCTATGGGAACCGCTCTTGTATTTTTATCTTTTTTTCTACGCATCGCAGCGACCCCAAACTGATCTCACAAAATCACTATTTGGAAGCCCTTTCCAAAAAAGTTTACACCACCCCCCTATCCCCAACCCCTTGGCCTCAATCCCCCCTGGAAGTTGAAAAAATTAACTTTTATTTCACGATTTTTCACATTTCGCCCCACTTTTCTCCGAAATTCATGTTATTAACATACCTACTTTTTATTTTTTTTAAGTTGCCTATCTAATTACCTTGCCAAAAAGGTGCAACATGCCCAGGTAGGAAAAGGATACGAAAATTTATTTACAAAAATCCTTTTACAGAATATCATGATAATTCGAATTTTTAGGAAATTATACTTAAGTTTACTAAAAAATACATTTTGTTCGCTTAAAAACTAATTACAATTAACGTTTGTCCTTTAAAAGCTGTTCAAAATGTTCTCCGCCAGTTTCGATGCATGCAAGTAGCCTTCGTCTTATTTCACGTTTGAGGTCTATGGAGCCAGTCTCTCCCGTATTTTCGTGGCTGCAGTCACAATCCTGGTAACTAATTCTTCTCTGGTGTTGATTGGTCTTGAGTAAACTTCATCTTTCATCATTCCCTATAAGAAAAAGTCCAGTGGAGTAAGGTCCGGTGAGCTAGCAGGCCAAGGAATCGGTCCACCTCGTCCAATCCAGCGCTCTGGGTAATTTTCATTTAACCTAGCCCTAACAATGTTCCCAGTATGCGCAGGTGCTCCGTCGAGCTGTAAATAAATTGCGCTTCTGGTAGCCAGGGGGATGTCCTCCAACAGATCCGGAAGGGTATTCTCCAAAAAGTCCGAGTATAGCTGACTATTCAGCACTTGGGGCAAGATGAGGGGTTCTATCAACTGGTTGCCGATGATGCCACCCCAGACATTGACACTAAATCTTTGCTGGAAGGACCGACACCTGGTCCTATGTGGGTTCTCATCTGACCAGTGTGGAGGTTGTGGAAGTTTGTGATGCCATCCCGGGTGAATTGCGATTCATCCGTCCACAAAATTCGGTCTAGAAACCTTCTGTTTTCGATGTCAGATTCGAACAGCCAAGTGCAAATTGCAATCGTCTTTCGGAATCTCCTTCCTGTAGCGCTTGGACCGGGATATGATGGTATAGATGTAGCCCTCTCTGTTCACAACGGTCCAAACTCTCCCTGAAGACAATCCTAACCTTCGTGCGACCTGCCTGATGCTTATTTCAGGGCTGTTCCTGACGATGTTGAGGATTTGTTGGTCGGGGTCCACTGAATCGGCCGATTTTCCTGCTCGCGTTTCTGCTCTGGGGGCGGTTACACTTCCGGTTTCTTTTAACCTTCTGAAAGTCCTTGAAAATACCCTTCTGTCGGGTACACATCGATTCGGGAATCTCCTTTGGTATTCTCGTACGGCCTCACTATCATTTCCGTCTACTAAACCGTACACGTAAATTATATCGGCAGACTCTTCAACACTGCATTCTGCCATTTTATCTTAATTTTTTCTATTTAACACCCGGTTTTATCGCTTGCTTCTTCAACATGTACAACCTCTGTTTCCTAAACAAACATTTCCGAACTTGCTGTCATAAAAATTATTTACTTAACGACTTTTTTCATTATGGTGCAATAAAGTAATTAGGTACCAGTGAGGATGTTTTAATTTCAGGACTTTTGCAACCCTTTTCTACCTGGGCATGTTGCACCTTTTTGGAAAGGTAATTAGACAGGCAACTTAAAAAAAATAAAAAGTAGGTATGTTAATAACATGAATTTCGGAGAAAAGTGGGGCGAAAGGTGAAAAATCGTGAAATAAAAGTTAATTTTTTCAACTTGTAGGGGGGATTGTGGCCAAGGGGTTGGGGATAGGGGGGTGGTGTTAAACTTTTTGGAAAGGGCTTCCAAATAGTGATTTTTTGAGATCGGTTTGGGGTCGCTGCGATGCGTAGAAAAAAAGATAAAAATACAAGAGCGGTTCCCATATAAGGCAAAATCCTGATTTACGAATCACCCTGTAACTGCCAAACGGTGCGAGATGCCCCCCCCCCCCCCCCCAACCCATACGATTTTTTGCTTGTCTCGGTCTGACCTTTCACCCCCTTCAGTATTGACCTCCCACCTCTGAACACCCTGTATATACATATACTTGTCAGAATGACTCCAAGAATGACATATTTCACACGCAAAGTCATCGAAGAGTTGAACCTTAAAATAAATAATTACCGAGTTTTCCCTAAACCGGGACTAGGTTTACCATGATTTGACATATACCCATTTCTACCAAAGGGGTCAAAATATATGGCATCTTTAAAAAATATACGAAATAGTTGATTATAATATAGTCAGTGCTAAGTTCTACCAGGTTCCGATGATATGCGCATTTTTAAAGTTCAAATTTTACGAAAACTAGTGCTATTTAGAAAGAGTTATATTTTCCAAGACAAAGTAAAATTAATTTCATACAGTGCAAACCGAAAAAAATTATTTTTATTAGTTGCCTTTTGAATAGATTTTAAATATTGTCGAAAATATGTGAAAGAAAAATTACGAGTTTATAATTTTTCCTTTGTTGCTCTCCTGTTGGTCGTCGATGATGGAAGGGAAAACATTTTTATTATCCAATTTGCTTCCTTTGGAGTGTTTCTATTTTCGAGCGTTGCTAGAGTTGACTGCGTGACACAAAGTCAAGCAATCAATCGATAAATGATGACCATAGATATCCCACAAACACAAAAAACGAATGGTATCTGAATTTTTGATCCGCATCTTACAAACTGTATTTTTCCCAGGTTCTTTTTCTTTTAATTTTGAACGCCTACATTTTTCCATGCATATTTTCTCAGCTCCATAAGGCATGATTACGGACGAACAGATCAGAAAAGAAGGAAAATGTACCTTTCATCAGCAGTCGGAAGAAAAAGGTAGTTTCTGATGGGCTCAAACTGGTTTGAACCAGATTAAGAAATACGAAAGCTATTTTTCCAACTGGTATTCTCACTCCCTTGAGAAATCCAACACTTTTCAAGTAAGATCGAGATTTTGACCCAATGGTTGCATATACGCAAAATTTGATCAAAATCTATTCTGAAATATGGGAATTATCGTACCAACAAGAACTGGCAGCACTAAAAGTAGTTATGCTATGCGGAAAAGTGAACTATGTTGCATATATTTTGCTGAGAACGCAGTTTCCGAAATTTTGAAATTAAATACAGGGTGATTTACAACTAAGTGTTCAAACATACACCGATCGATTCTATGAAGTGTCCCGATAAACATTTGCGAGAACAACCCTTATCTCAGATCTCTCCCGCAAAATCGCGATAAAAAATTTTATGTTCTTGTATGTGTGTCGAAAGTTTTGAAAGGCGCTCTCTCTCCGTTTTCACTTTTCTGTTCAGGTTCACCACGCATTCGCTTCGTTACTCACATCATCGCATTCATTTCATCACTCGTGATATTTCATTGATTGCATTGTTTTTTTCATACCTCGAGCATAGAAACGTCATTTCAAATTAAATAAATGTTAATGGCCCGTTTCAAGCTCACGAGTATGTCGTAAACTTTTTTGAATTGCGGAGAGAAAATGCCCGTGTGAACACGGCTGTGAGATTATAGTTTGTAAACGTATGGTAATTTTCGGAAAAGAAAATTTACCTATTTACCAGAAGAGGCAGATTTTCTACGAATCGTCTGGCACCCGCCCGGCAGGGGTTGAGCGTTCAACCCTCTTTTTCTTACTTTTTCTCTACGAATTTCATTGCTATTGCTCGAAGATAAGCCAATGGACAAGAATTCCTAAATATCTTATTATAACTACCTTGTACTTAGAGTTACCTGAAAATGCTTGAGTATATATATATACATATATAAGGTATGTAAGGGTAACGCGGGAGGGCAAGCAGAAAAACGACGATATGTCCGTTCCTGACGAGAGCTTAAAAGCAAGAGACTTATACAATTTTTGGTCCGATTAGCCGAAGACTGTTGACCGTTAGAATGCACCATATGCATGCATGTTAAGAGAGTGCACATCTGTGCGTGAAGTGCATTTGTGACTACGGTCATCAGGCTTAAACTTTCACAGCGTTAGGAATTTAGACAGTAGGCAGTATTCATATGATACAATATTTATATTATAGACTGCGTATACGTATAAACGTGAAAGTGGGTATTATATTTGACGCAGGGTGAGTCATACAAATAATATTTTAGATAATTTTTAATAAATATTATTTTATTTATTTCAAGCCAATTTGCATCGACTACAGGTATAAGGTATATAAGGTCCTTCTAAAATAATATCTTATAAAAACAACCTGCAATAGGCCAGCACGTTGAAGTTTTGAAAGATGAAATAATATTTCGGACCTTTTTTACTTCGCGGCTATAACATTTTACCCCTCCAGTCACTGACTTGGAGGCAAATGAATGAAAAAAGGCCAGGTGTGGAATATTTTTAGGAAAACACCTGCTGTGTCGCCCATGAAGAAGGAACTGTGCGGCAGTGTGAAACGGATCGATTGTATATTTTTAATAAACACATCCAAAACTATTATAAAACAGTTACGGCTAAAGGTCAGAATGCTATTTTTAGATATTTCATATCTGTTTCGGCACTTGTCCATTCCTATCCAGACGCCCCTGATCTGTAGCTTCAAGTTATTAATAATTCAAGTCTCACAATGCAGCCGCACAACAAATTCCCTTCCTAACAAATGGGTAAGTAGAAAATATTTTTGGACACATGCCCACAAGCCGCTTTTGTTGATTAGTATTCAACCATAACGTTCGGAGTTAGTCGAGTTGAACAGCCCCTGAGCTTTGGCCTTCCCAGACTCCTTTAAATTTAAATCCATTGAACCCAAGAGCTTCAAGTGAGTCGGAAGGTCGATTTGACCCAAAATAGGGAGAATGGTCCAAGAAAACCCCCAAATTACCATGCATTGGACAAGCTACGTGATATGCTGCGGCTGTTTTTCGATTGGCGCAATCAATAGGGGGATATTAAAAAAGTTAAATTGGAGCAAAAGTAATCGATACTCACCCTCTTGTTGTCCCGAAATTTCAACCATCCAGAAACGACGGTCTGGTCTGGTTGGGGTTGTTCCGCAAGGTCCTCATTTGCACTGATTTGTTTGCCGTCGCAGGGACTTGGACTGGTACACAGACTCCTTACAGGTGATGCGAATACACCGGGCTCCCCCAGAATGCTCTTCGCAGGACTGCCGAATCCTGCGAAGGAATTTGGTTCAGGTCGATTGTGCACCGGGGAGTTGAAAACGCCTGGCTCACCGATGACACTTTTAGCAGGAGAAGCAAACATATCCTTTCGCTTGGACTTAGGAGTTGCGGTAGATTCGGAGCAATGGCAATCGAGCTGGGGTGTCTTGGGGTTGGTCTTTGTCTGAACGTTTCTGCGGATGCAGCTGCAGTCTGACTCCAGTCGGCGTCTAGGAGAATCTGTAGAACAATTCTCAGTGGACTTTAGGACGCATAAGCACTCTGTATTTCGACGGACATTATTCTGAGGAAGTTGATCTGAGTTGTTCCTGGCCGGGAGGTTATGAGAGCACGTACATCTACTGTGTACTATATGCCTGGGAAAGGATGGAGACGGCTCCGCCGAACTGGAGTCGTCTGACGGGATGTGGCGGCGGGAACTCAGTGGAGACGGCTTATCACGGATAACACCCTCCAGCTTATCAAGACGACGATGTGGTAGGGGCGAATTATGTGCGCTATGGCTCCCCGATTTGAAAATAAGATTGTATTGAAGATGTTCATGCTTTCTGCTAATATTTGGTGTAGTTTTGCACGACTCTGACGACGGTAGGCTAAATCCTTGGGAAAAGCAAAGGTGATCGGCGCAGCGCGGCGGCGGGGATGTCACTGTATGTGAATCAGACATCTTTATTGTCTGAAAAATGAGAAAAAAAGCATTTTTAATTTTTTTTAAATTTGTGTTGATTAGACATATATTTAAAGATTAATTGAGCATTGTTTTTAATATTTCTCGAATTTTCTGTGATTCTTCTTTTTTTTCCTCTCAACAGGTTCAGTATTAACCCTTTATAGCCCCATGTGACATTTCTGTAACAAACCTCAAAAATCCCGCCAGAATACGCACCAAATGTATTTAGTTCATTCAAATCGGCGCCACTTTGCTGTCACATATTATTGAACAATGTAGTATCCACGGAAATCATCATAGACAGCGTAAACTGTTAACAGTTAATCGATTAGAATTTCGCCCGTAGTTGAAAGTGACAAGTTGAAATTCGAGCAAATTTTAAATTTTACAAAAAAAATACAAAAAGTGTGTAAAATTGTGTTATTTTCTTGGAAACCTATAGATAAGTGAATGAATATGTTCCTTCCATATCAAATTAGTTTTTTTTGTTTACGTTTAACTCAATTTTACAGTAATGTTACACTCCCTTAAATGTGAAATAAATAATTAATAATACATATTTTTTTAATTTCTGAGAAATATGTATTTTTTATTTCCCTAAACCTGTCAATTTTTAACATAATTTTAATGTTTTATGATCTTGGGCTATAAAGGGTTAAGGAAAGGCAAATTTACTTTTTAAATACCATGTGCTTTGTTTTATTTACAGCGTATTAATTCAATCATTTCATTTAAATATTTGTACATAAATTAATTGACTTTTGACAGTAATTAATATTTGATTTACTCCTTTCAACAAAATATTTAAAAACTTACTTCTAAAACTGTTTCGTGTTCAACCACTTCGTTAATTCTCTATTTTGTAATAATGTGAACATTTGGAAGTTATAATACTAAAATGTTTAAACTATCTTCATAGGTTGCTAGAGACTTACAGCACTTTTATACTGCTGTCAGCAGCAGTAGTAGTTATGGACCAGAGCTGTAAAAAAATTACTACGATTACCATCACAAGTAAAGCAAGCAAGACAAATTATCAGTACCATTACACTAGTATTAGTACTTCAAAAAATTAGGTAATGATGAGTACTGTAAAGCAATGCTAGGTAATGCTGAGTATTTCTAAGTAATGCCAGATATATATTTTTGTAATAATAACATTTTTCCACATTTTAGTTGTTTCTTGAGTTATTCCATTCTAATATTCTGTTTTATTCTCAACATTCAATATGGCGAATGCAAATTCTATCAAATATAAAATTTTTGGTTTGCCATATTGGATCCGCCATTTTGATTTTCAAAATCCGACTTTTGATTCGTAATCAGAGACTCCTGTATACAGGTTTTAGTCCAAATTCGATCAAATATTTGATCCGCCATTTTGAAATTTCAGATTCGTAATCAGCGACCCCAGAAACCAACGCATTCAATTTTTAGTCCAAATTCGATCAAATATTAAATTTTTGGTCCACAATATTAGATCCGTCATTTTGAATTTTCAAAATCTGACTTCAGATTAGTGACCCCAAAAACCTTCAATTTGTACGTTTTAGTAAAAATTAATTTAAACTCGAATTTTGTGACTCAAAGGCTTATACCAGCACCGAAATTCTTAATTTTTCTGAAAACTAGAGGGTGAAGGGCAAATATGACTTTATATTCGTGATCTCTAGGTAAAAGTATATCAGATAGCATATATGACATTTAAAATAAAGACAAATTTCTGTGTTGGTATGCGCTTATTTAATTTTTCGCAAAAAATTTCAGTTTGGAGTTATGTTACAGAGTGTTAGGAAAATCATCCATTCTAGCTATGGTTCCAGTAATCTACATATCTCATCTTCAATTTAAAAAAGGAATTACAGTGATGCCTTAATTCGTTCTGGAGATAAATACTTCTGAAAAACCAAATTAGCCACATCGTCCACTATGCGTCGTAGGGAAACCTTGGGCACCAACATATTAACGTGTTTACAGCAACTAAAGATAGCGTTAAGTTCTATGTTCAAATTTCTCACTGAGCATGCTATATCAACCCTAATATTGTTCAGTATGATATACGGTATATCTTTCTGCGATAAACTAGGTCTGTAGTTGGGTTACGGACGAATTCATTAGAAATAGGTCTGAATATGCTTTAATTCCTCATTCACACGAGAAACACTATCTTCAATGAGATACGCCTGAACATCGTCAACGTAAAGATGAATGGAACAATTTTGTACAGCTTGGGGTAGGTCATTTATAAAGAGGTTAAATAACAGTGGACCACGGATAGACCCATGTGGAACCCTACATGAGAGAGGCAAGAATCGCGAGAGCATATCATCTACCTTCAACGCTTGACTTCGTCCGAATAAGATACTTGCTATCAATTTCAATGCTGTCCTTGATTTGTTAAATGAGTCGGATAATTTATAAGTAGCTTACGATGATTGCCTGAGTCAAATGCCTTACTAAAGTCAAGAAGTACTAGAATAGTCAAATAGTCCATATCAAATTCTTCGTGAATATCCGATGTTCTTTTTAAGAGACCAGTTTCGCAACTATGGTTGGGTCTAAAACAAGATTGCAAAGGTTTTAAAAAATGTTAGTCAAGAATGTGAGTTGTTTCATATCGTCTCTGCCGTTCCTCAAGGAAACCACCTAGACCCGCTCTTATTTTTAATTGCTATCGACGATTTTGTTGTTTGTTTTAATGGTATGTACAACTTGAAATTATTAGCCCCAATTCGATCTACGGAGGGTTGTCATCTCTTACAATGTAACTTTGACGGTCTTGTCCTGTGGCATGTAACAAATATAAATGTGTCTTCTCTTCTCGTATGCTCAATACGCTCCGTTTTCACTACAAAATTGCAATTGATCCCAACTATCGCGTTGAGGAATTTAAGGATCGTGGTGTAGTCTTTGACTAAAGTTGTCTTTTAATAACTACCTCGATTATATTATTTCTAGAGCTTTCTTTATTCTCTTCTCTGACTTCTCTTGTTTGATCTGTTCTTGAATATGCTTCCATTGATTGGTTTCCTTTGGTAATTATATGCAAACTGTTCGGATGGTTTAGAACCAATTTTTAAAATATAATTCGGTAGCATATTTAGCGATAATAAATGTTAAATTTTTCTAGTTTTTGTGAACAGTGTTGTAAACCTATCGAATATATAAAAATTAGGCGTTTCTGGATGGGAAATAGATATAAAATCACTTTACTTTTTTAACACATTTTATTTAAATTTAAATAAATTAAAAATCTATAGAGCTACTGTACTTCTTAATAAGCTCAAATATTCTTCTTGTTAATGACTAAATTAAATTTTGAAATACTTTTATGTCTATTTTACCACATTCCTCCAAAATTTTCAATTTGAGTTCTGAAACATTATTAAACTGCCCATTTTCATAAACTCTCGTGGTAAGGATACCCCATAAATTTTTGATGGGATATAAGTCCGGGCTATGAGCGGGCCATGGCAAAAGTCCAATATTTTTGGTCCTAAACCAATTCTTCGAATGTGTTGACACATGGATTGCCGCATTATCTTGCTGGCATATTCAATTTTCATCGTATTGATTTTCATCAAATTCTATGAGGACCTCCTCCAGAAGTTTAGTGTACTTTTCTGAATTCATCTTATGTTTAATGAAACAAACAAGATTCGATCTATGGAAGCAAAACACAGCCCAAATCATCACTGATCCGCCTCTAAGATTACGACTCATCATTGTCTCCTTTTCTTTTCTTAAATCGTGCCAATAAAACTGGCACCCGTCTGGACCTTCTAAATTTAATTTTTTTCATCACTAAGGATGACCTTTTAGTATAATTACCTGTACTTTAGTTTTTTAATAATCTAAAATACATAATATAAATTTTAATAATTTTGGCAAAAAAACTTGAAGAAATTGAAAATACATACACTGATTTTACACTTGTTTCCGCTTTTTTACCACCGAATTGAAAGTGAATATCTTTTTAACACTTAACGGGTATTTATAGTACAGTACCTGACCTTTTTGGTACGGCAATAAAACAATTGAATTATATGAAGGTACTCTTTAAAAAAATAATTCGAAAAAATGACTATGCCATTAAAATTATAAAAGAATACTGAGTGATTTTATAGCTATTTCCTCCACTGTAAATTTTTTATTCGAAAATTTCATACTAAAGTTTAAAACACCTTAAATTTTTTATTTAATTAAAAAAAACACCCCGGCAGGCTATAACCATAGACAAATAAAATATTTCTTATGTATATAGAACTGCGTGAACACGGGAGGCGAACGAGTTTTCGCGCATCAGCTGACCTGAGAGTGCTTTCCAAGCCAATTTCCAGGCGTAACGCAAACTGCAAGATCAACCTGTCACTTATGTACCTAACCAAAGTGAGAACCACGCTTCGTGGCTGCTGCGAAATTTTGTGTGTTTTATGTACGGTTATATACTTTACGAAGTAGAAAAGCATTCCTCTTTGCCATTTCAAAAGAATACAGATGATTGATTTTACAAGAATATTTTTTATTTTTGCAGATTGGATCATTTTTGGTGAAGTTATCATACCAGCAAGGAGGCGTTATTATTTTTATCAGTTGTCCATTTGACACTATATGGTATGTTATGTTAATATTATTTTTCTTATTGTATAAGGTAGGTGCGGGTAATAAGGCCTAGCTAAGGGAGATTTGAAATAAAATAAAAAGTATGTATCCGAATCAACAAAAGCGTCGCAAAAAGTTTCAGGTGCCATCGATGAGTGTTAGCTACCTGCGATTATGACCTTGAGCGACATCGATCATTTTAAATTATATTTTTTGTTACTTAGGCTTTATTAGCCGACAAGCCTTATTTCCCGCACCTACCTTACTTTAAAATTCAATCAAGAATATGTAATCGACATTCTTTTATATTTTTTACTTAACAACCTTTAAATTAATTTTTTAAATATGTAGTACACACCTTTCGCAACGCGCAGGGGTATGTAAGCCCTTAATTATTTAACTACTCAATGATTAGCACTTGACATAAAGGTTTTTATTTGCTTTTGCAATACTATTTTATTTTTAAATTTTTTTACTGTCTTAATAAAAAAATGGATTTTTAATAAATTATCTACATAATTTGTTACCTTTGCTACTGAAGGTTTCTAAAAGGGTCTGCAAACAGATTGTATCTATACTGATTTCAGCAAGGCTTTTGATAAGCTTTCTCATTCCATAATAATCCTTAAATTAGTATCTTTAGGCTTTCCATCTCTGCTTATTAAGTGGATTCGTTCGTATTTGCTCAACAGAACATACCAGGTTTCTTTTCGTCGTACCACCTCGAAGAAGATTTTAGGTACATCAGGAGTCCCGCAGGGTAGTCACTTGGGTCCACTTCTTTTTATTTTATCTATCGATGACATCTCACAACTTCTTAAAATCTGTAAAATCTTAATCTACGTAGACGACATGAAAATATTCTTTTGTACCAAAAATATTAACGACCGGCACGTGGTTCAAAAGGACTTAGACTTATTCCACTTGTGGTGTACACACAACAATTTGGAACTGAATATTAGTAAGTGCGAAATCATGACTTTTTGTAGAGGACCCAACCCCCTGCGTTTCGACTATACCTTATCAAATTATGCTCTACGACGTATTCATTCTGTCCGTGACTTGGGAGTTATCCTGGATTGCAAATTGGACTTCACTGAGCATATTAACTCTATGGTGACTAAGGCCAACTCTATGTTGGGTTCCATCAAAAGATGGTCACGTGAATTTTCCAATAGGGCTGTGTTGAAACAGCAAAGGAAATTTGTCAGATTCGGTCTTAAAGATTTAGCTTGGAGCAATCCAGTTCTTCTCCCCCCTTATAATGATTGTCTGAGGCTTCTTGATATGCACTCTCTGCATAAGCTACAGGAGATTACAGACATTGTTTTTGTTCACCAATTATTAATTGGTAATATTGATTCAGCTTTCCTTAAAAGAATTCACTTTCAGATTGAACGAGCGTAATCTTAGGGTGGTGTCGCTCTACAAACTAGTTTATGTAAAAATAATTATAGTTTTTTCCAACCTATTGATCGCATCAGATTAAATGTGAATAGAAATGTTGATTTGTTTGATGTTCGTGTCAGTAAGCATGCACTAAAGAAAAGTCTGTTTGGTAGTTGTGGTCGCATGTCTACTAATATCGGACCAAATGATGAATAATCAGTCATATGCTGCAGATTAATACTGATATTTTACAAGGCTTTGACCAAGCTGATGGTTCGATAAAAAAAAAGAAAAAAAAGAAAAAAATATATATATTATTGCAAAAAATTACCCTTATTTTACACTTCTTGTATTTTAATCAATGAACTAAACTCAATAAAAATGGTACTTTAAAAAAAAAATTATTTTTTTTTCCCAAAGAAATGTTTTTTTATTTTATAGAAATAAATTTTATACACTTAAATTTTATAATACCTAATTCGTATCCAAACTTTCAACTATTTAATTATATGTGATAAAGATTTGATTTCTAATACGATCAGAATTAAGTTAAGCGCTGTTCGGTATAAGGAAACAACAGTTCTAGTGGTTGGAAATAGGCGCATCTAACGTCTTTGCTTCACGTCAATTAAAATTGTTATTTTAATACATTGTGAAAAAAAAAAACCACAACAGCTTTTTAAAAATTGTTACATCACTTTTCTGATGATTTCTGATGTAATTTTATTTTACATGTTCATTGCTTAATATAGAAAAAAATAGATAAGGAGGAGGTTCATTGGTCGGTACTACGCCACTTTACGTTAATGTGAAATATTTCAATTTAAAGAGCATTATCATGTTTTCTTGATGCCTCCTTGATCTCCATTTTCTCTAAATTTTAAACTAATTTATTTTTTTAAGCTTAAAGTATGAAATTGTATTAGGCGGTATTTTGCTCATGCAAGCCCAAAAAATATCCATATAAACTGTGGTGATGCTTTACGTTCATTCCTATGTAAAAAAAAAAAAACAAAAAGTTGACACTGAAAGAATTATCAGAAAATCGTGTTTTTAAGAAGCAACAATACTTTATAATTAATGTTGAATTATTTTCTGCAATCAGAGCTTTTGATGTGGCAAAATTAAGACTACTTGTCCATATTACATAGAAGACTTTCGCGAAATGGCGACTAGTACGAAAATATCGAAGTGAGTGTTTTAAGCTGGTAGCAACAAGGCAATAGTCGCATCTTACGGAAGTTATGGTGAAAGCCTTGTGTAATATAAGGCTAAGGACGGCTGATTGTTTCACTATATAGTGCCGAAAATAAATCTTGCATAGAAGCGCACCACCACTGCTCTATGGTATTATTGTGCGATCTGGGAACATATCGTTGTCACGAGATAAGCTATGGTGAGGATAATATCAGCGTACCAAATGAAATAAAAGTAAGAAAAATATCAGCCATAAATAAGGAATTCACAAAGAATGCGAAGAAATAAAGTCTAAAAACGACGAGAAGAATGAAACGAGAAATCAGATTAGAGACATTTTATCCTGTTTTCTTTCTGTTGCTGTTCTCTGAATACTTTTGCTTGCCTTCTTCTCAGATTCCAACAGATTCTTATGTGTGTGGGTAGTGCAGGAATGCAAGAATGTGTCAAGGAACAAGAGCATGAACAAGCGCAAGAAATATCACTTATCAGGATTGATGAATTGAAATGTGCCAAGAGTACCGCTGCCAAACGCCGCAAGAGTTTTCTATTCGAAGTACATGTATATACTTTTTGAGGTTATTCATCTTAAAAGAGGGATTTATTACGATAAATGAGGTGAATAATTTACGAATGCGAAAGAGATGTCGCTGCCTGGTCCAAAAACAAAAAATATATATTATAATTCCACAATTCAGTTCTCGGTATTTTGGACGCCACTCGGTTTCAGGTAAAGGTGCCTGGGGTAACGATAGACAAATTAAGCTCTGTACCAATATTTATTTTAACACAAAAGACCGAAGTTATTAGGTGTCGGTACGGTATCTAGAACCGTGGGAGAGAAGGCATCTGAAAGGAAAAGAAATACTTAATAAAAAAAAAAAGAAGATATTGTTACAATATTTGCTTTCGTTTATAATTCACACTTCGAGTTATAATTGGGTAGATATAGGGATTACGTTTCTACCCATCCTCTGTGGCTTGGCTTCTTGGATCGAAACAATTATAGATTTTAGATAGATAGCTCGTCTAATCTGGTGGACAAAAATTTTCTTCCGTCCGTTTGTCTATCCATTAGTCGCTGACTAAAATCTGATTGCGCTTCCGCTTCCTGCTGGAAATGGAAAATCCATAGTGGAAGTAGACCTTTTAACGGCGGAATTGCTATTTTTTATGGTGAGTTCTCATTTTACATCATAACTTGTACATGCTGGGTATAGATGGGAACTTTTGTACTTCCGCTGCCTACCGCCTGTGGAATATCCAAACCGGGACTAGACGTTTTAACGGCCAAATTGCGCTTATTTTTACTTTGATCTTTACAGTAATATTTTCAAAATATAATACTAACTTATGACCAAAACATAAATATGTGCCGTTGGAAGTCTACTTCCGGCGTGCAAACCTACTTTATTTATTTATTCATATATCAACAGGTACAATTGATTGACCATCTGACACCAAGCAAAAATATAAACAAATGTTAAGTAAAAAAGAATAAGTAAATGAGCAAAAATATGAAAATAACAATACCAAAACGAAACATAGTTAATTGATTCTTACACAGTTGAGTAAAGATTTTTTAATTGTATATCTAGAAAGGTTAAAATCTAAACAATTAAAGTAGTTATTGTAATCTTTGGACATGGACGAAATCGGTTCAAAACTGCCGTAATTGGTTCCGTGGTAGGCGGAATATAAAAAGTTTCGTCCTCTGGTCATTCGAGGTCGTAAATTAATATTAACTAGGTTCAAAAGAGTTGGAGAGTCTATAGTGCCAGTAACAACATCATGCATAAAAAACACATCAGCAACCTCCCTACGTTTAGAAAGCGACGTCAAACATAAAACCAACAATCTGTTTTCATAAGGAGGAAGATTATAGGGTTCTCTCCATGGCAAAAGGCGAAGAGCATAGCGCAGGAATCTCTTTTGCACTGCCTCAATGCGGTTAGTATGAACGTCATAGTGTGGCATCCACACTATAGAAGCATACTCCAAAATGGGGCGGACGAAGGTACAATACAAAATTTTTAATATAAAAGAGTCATCAAAGTCCTTCGACCAACGTTTCACAAAACCAAGTGCAGAATTCGCTTGACTCTTACTTCCGGTAGGAGGCGGAAGAGATAAAGTCCCCATTTATACCCACCAAACACAACTTGTGACGTAGAATGTTAACTCACAGTAAAAAATACAATTCCGGAGTTAAAGGTCTAATTTCGGTTTGACCAACTTCAAAGGTCATTTACAGAGCGAAAATGTTATTTTTTTTGAAAAATATATCGAATGAAAGGTGTATATTTTTCATCGTGGAATCCGAATTCGAGGTCAAAATATACCCATTCCATTTAAAAAAGGTACTTCTGAACTAAATAATGTACTTCCGGTCAAGACCGGAAGCTGAACATAGCGCCAATCGATAGAGCACATCCACTTTACTTAAATTGTAGTTTTTTAAGTGGAAACCCCAATTTTTTATTTCGATATATTGTTGCGGACCACAAAATAAATCCAGTATGGTATTTTGCGACTTCCGGCTTACACAGGAAGTGGTTTTTTTAAATGGAATCTCGAAATACAGGGGTTTTTAGAGTCTCTGATCTAAGCTGGATTCAGATTTTAAAAATTTTCCAATTTAAAGTGGCGGAAGCAAAACGGCGGACGAATATTCAAAAATTAAATTATTTTCAACCAACATTATTTTACAGGTATTTCCTGGCTCAGTCAGATTTCAAGAATGGTAAAATTAAAGATAGCGGGTTTGAGGTGGTGGATGGGATTTTGGAAAATTAACTGATTTACACCAAAATTAGTTTTTGAAGAGAACTGAAATTTCGAAATCTGACTTCGGATTCGTATGGCTTAGATAAATGTAATTTCACATTTTTATTCGCCATTCAAGCATTCAAAAATACTTTTAAAAAAACTGGAAGTCGTAAAATACTTTTTTATATCCACAATGGAAATAAGAAATGCAATTCCGGAGTTAATGGTCTACTTCCGGCTTGAACAACTTCAAAGGCCATTTAGAGCGCGAAAATATTTTTTTTTTTTTTTAAATGTATCAAATGAAAGTTGTGGAATCTGAATTCGAAGTCAAAATAAACCCATTCCATTTAAACAAAGGTACTTCCAGTCGAGACCGGAAGTTGAACATGGCGCCAATCGATAGAGTGCACCCACTTTACTTAAATGGAGCAATTAATATTTGGTCGATTCAGGAGAGGTCAACGGGTAGTCTTGGCCAACCTGTATATACTATATATATAGTCGGGGGCAAAATTGAGACGAGAAACGTAAAAAGCAGAACAAATAAAGCAAAATTACTCTAATAGTATTAATCTAATAGAAAAAAGTGTTTACATAGTACTTAAGATCGGGGTTTATTTGATTAAAAAATATAAAGATTTAAAAAATTATTTGCCACTCCAAACCAAAAAAATCGTTGCTTTCTTCAATTCAAAATTTTTAAAAGCGACAAAATTGAGAGGACACCTGCATTGCCAAGAAAATAAGGATCTTGTTTGCGCTAACATGCGTCTTTATTTTATTGCATTTAGTAGGTCGTCATGAGTTGTTTAGCTAAAAGTTTTCGTGCATCAGAAGTTTATTTAAATTTAAAAAGACTTGAAGTAAAAACTGGACATTACTTTTACTACTTTTGAAACCTTTTAACTGACAACGAGACAAATGTCTGTAAGAAGAGAAATCAGTGTACAGGTGCGAGAATTAATTGTTTAAAGTAGAAAAGAAGGTGAAACATATCGGACAATAGTAGCAAAATATAATGTTTCAAAAACAGCGGTTTAAAAAATTTGAAACAAAGGACCACGCACAAAATGTTCGGAAAAAAAAGTACCGTGGATTTTCTCCAAACTTCGGATTTATGCTCTCTGAATGATGCTGATCAAATGTGCTCATGGGCCCAACTTGATTTATAGCGATCTGAAGGGTCCAGCGAGCTTGGAAAGTAGGGTTTTGCCCCTGTACGATCACTGATTTTTGAAAATGTACCTCCAATTGTATATCAATATCTCAAGAAATATCGATGTTAGCAATTTGGTGTTCAGAACTTTTTTGTAGGAAATTGAATTTGCTACAAGTTTATCATATTCACTTTTTCTATACCTTTTATTGTTTACGAGATAGGGGCAAAAAGTGAGAATTTCATGGAAAAATTGGGGTTAGTGACCCGTACTACCTCGCTGGTGGGAGTTAGGGTTACACCGCAATGGACACTTTTGTAGAGCATTGAATTCTGAAGAAACCCTACCATTGACCAAGATTATACCATAAAATGCCTCTGAGTTGTAGAGTTTTGAAGAAAAATAATCAAAGTTTACGTGTATTTTATATGGGAAATCTTTATACGCCTTGGTCTAGTACTTAATATTAATATTAATGGCTCCAATTTTCAGAGAATTTTTGTTTAGGTATTTGTCACAAAATTTCGAGGTGGGATTGAAAAAAAAAAAAATAGTCACGAAAAAAAAGCACCCTAATATATATATTAGGGTGCTTTTTTTCGCGACTATTTTTTTTTTCAGTCCCACCTCGAATTTTTGTGGCAAATACCTAAACATAAATTCCCTGAAAATTGGAGCCATTAATATTAATATTAAGTACTAAACCAAGGCGTATAAAGATTTCCCATATAAAATACACGTAAACTTTGATTATTTTTCTTTAAAACTCTACAACTCAGAGGCATTTTATGGTATAATCTTGGTCAATGGTAGGGTTTCTTCAGAATTCAATGCTCTACAAAAGTGTCCATTGCGGTGTAACCCTAACTCCCACCAGCGATGTAGTACGGGTCACTAACCCCAATTTTTCCATGAAATTCTCACTTTTTGCCCCTATCTCGTAAACAATAAAAGGTATAGAAAAAGTGAATATGACAAACTTATAGCAAATTCAATTTCCTACAAAAAAGTTCTGAACACCAAATTGCTAACATCGATATTTCTTGAGATATTGATATACAATGGGAGGTACATTTTCAAAAATCAGTGATCGTACAGGGGCAAAACCCTACTTTCCAAGCTCGCTGGACCCTTCAGATCGCTATAAATCAAGTTGGGCCCATGAGCACATTTGATCAGCATCATTCAGAGAGCATAAATCCGAAGTTTGGAGAAAATCCACGGTACTTTTTTTTCCGAACATTTTGTGCGTGGTCCTTTAACAACTCTGGAACTGTGAAGAATTTATCGTGGCGTGGGAGAAAGAAGTGTACAACCAAAAGAGAAAACAGAGTGATAGTTCGAAAAGCCAAGAAACAACAACCGTCAGTCTGCAACAAATTCTAGAAGATCTGCAATTAGACGTTTCAAAGAGGACAATTAGCCGTAGGTTGTTAGCGTAGTCGGGCACAGCGAAAAAAACCTCTATTGAGCAAAGTAAACAAAAAAGTTCGATTAAAACTTGCGAAAAGCCGTTGTTATTTTGGAAAAGAGTAGTTTGAAGTGATTAGAGCAGATTTGAGTTCTTTGGCAACAGGAAAAAGCAACAAGTTTGGAGGAAATCAAATACAACTATTGAAGACTTTCTTTGTCCTTCTGTGAAATACGGAGGCAGCTCTTTGATGGTATGGGTATGCTTTTCCTATACAGGGGCCTCTTTTATATTTTAAATGAGAATCTCGAAGAGACAGTTGAAAAAATGGACTTGGGATTAAAATTCATGTTTCAACAAGACAATGATCCCAAGCATACTGCTGGAAAAACTAAGATGTTCTTCAAAGATACTAACATCTGGGTTTTAGATTGGCTATCTCAAAGTCTGGACCTCAACCCCATAGAAAATCTATGGAGTTTGATGGAACAAAAAGTAAAAAGGGAGCAACGAAAGAACAAAGAACTTTTCCTTCTAGAGTTTAGTTCATTTAGTTCATTTATTCAACACATTCATCAAATTACTGATTACTACAGCACAAAAAAAAAAAAAAAAAAAAAAAAATTACCTTTAGCAAAGTAGATTTTTAATCTGGTGTTTTGAGAGGTTAAAATCCAGACTGGCAAAATGCAAATTAAAAAGGCGTGACATAGATGGGGTAGGCAAACCATAATTGGTACTATGCTGAGGAACATGAAAGAAGTTATAATTCCTCAGGGAGCGAGCAGGGACAGAAATATTAAAGATATTTAACAATTCTGGAGAATTTATTGATCCTTGAACGCAATCGAACGCAAAAACAACTCTGGCGTTGTTTCGTCTAACTTCAAGAGAAGAAAGGGGAAAAAGATTAAGCCTGTCCTCATAAGAGTTGGATAAAATATTGTATGGATGGAATTTGATCGAATAAAATTAAAAAAAAACTAGTTAGTAGTATAAACAGACGTTGAAATGCTGTTATTAAATTCAAGGGAGGGCATACAAAGTATTAGTTTTTATTTTTTTTCATTATTTTTTATATTATTTATGTCCTCTCAATTCTGTATCTTTATTAAAATTTTGAAATAAAAAAACAAATAGATTTTTTTTGTTCCGAATGACAAATAATTTTTATTCTTACTATTTCATTTTGTCACATAAACTCCAGTCTTCCATACAGTGCACAATATTTTGTAATTATATTAATATTAGTTGATTTAGAGAATTTAGAATTTAAGAATAATATATATAGCGTTTCAGCGTGAAAAAACACTTTTTTCCGATTTTTTTTTTAAATATGAATTAAGCAAAGTTATTGAAACCATTTGTACATTATTAAGTATGATTTCAATAATACTCAGTAATTTTTTTATGTGAAAATATCGACAAACAAGCCGGTGACAGAGCTTTTCCAAGAACGTCTTTGGAAATAGACGATTTGTGGTGTATACTGTATCTCAGCTGGAAATTATTTGAAATTAAAAACCTTTAAGATTTAGTCAAAGTATCATTAAATTCTCCCCCATCGTTCTCTGATTTTTTTCATTTTTAAATTTTTGGTGGTCATTTAAAGTGAAAACTGCTATTTTTTACGAAAAATTTCGCCATTTTGTAAGTGGAAACAGATATTTATTTTAAAAAAACATCAAAAATTAACGTTGGGGGAGGTATTTTATATATAGAAAGTGTGTACCAATTTGGAAATGAATCGGTAATGTAGTTTTTAAATAGTAGTGTACGCGGACTTTTAAAAAGTGGTTTTGATAAAGCTCCGTAACCGGCTTGTTTGTCGATATTTTCGCATAAAAAAATTACTGAGTATTGTTGAAATCATACTTAATAATGTACAAAGCAAAATGGCAAAAAAAGTGTTTTTCTTTCAAGCTGAAACCCTGAAATATTTTTCTCTGTGTATACAGAGCAATATCTGCATTACAATTTGACACTAATCATTTGAATTATTTGAAAAATTGAGTCGCAGCAATCCTTGCACACGCCAAATTTAGTATAAAAGGGAGCGAGCCGCAAAGGATATTCATTCTTATTCAGGCAGTGTTCGGTGTAGGTTTCCACCGCACTTAACACGGTTAGAATTTGAATCTAGGCAGGTTTCAACCACTCTACGCCGTAAATAGCTTGTGGATTTTCACCATAAGCTATTTACTGGTTACATAAAGAATTCTCATTCCGACATTGCTCGATGTTGGTTTCCCCGCATTTAGCAACGTTAGAATTTGAATCTGGGCAGGTTTCAACCGCCAGGTAGGTTTCAACCACCATTCACCGTAAATAACTTGTAGGTTTCTGCCATGAGCTATTTATTGGTTACCAAAACAGAATTCCGATTTCGGGAATGTTCAGGTGTAGGTTTCCACCATATTTGGGCATTTTCAAAGTTAGAATTTAGGCAGGTTTCCACCGCCACAAATGCCGTAAATGACTTGTAGGTTTTCAGTGGTTACAACAAACCAAACATTGAATTCCAATTCCAAGGATGTTCGGGTGTAGGTTTCCACCGCCGTTTAACATTTTTGGAATTAGAGTCTGGGGAGGTATTCACCGCCACTACGAAACACACATTAGCAATCTTTTTCTACAAAAAATATTGTTGATGCTACGCAAAATTAGGGCTGATAAGTTTTGAGGAAAACAGACTGTTGGTATTCACCACAGTTTTTCTATTAATCGGATTGGTAATTTCTCATTTAAATTAACAATTTCTTTTTCTTCCTCTGATTCCAAAAACTCAAGAATTATTTATAAGTTTTCAATTTTCATTTATTTTCTAATCTAAAGTCTATTTTTTTGTTAATTTTTTTTATACATTTGTTAGTTTATTTTGTAACTTTGCTTTTTTATATATGTTTTGTTTATACTTTTTAGTCAATTTGTGTATTTTGTTTGTATCTATTGAAATGATTTTATTTTTGTAATAAAAATGTTATATTTACCGAAAACAAGCTTGTTTCAAGCCATATGATTCTTGATCCAAAATTGTTTTATACCTTTTTCCTTAAGGGGACATTGTCATTTGAAATGGACAAAAAAAACGACTTTTTTTGGAATTTTTTTTTAAACCCTATTGCATTTATTCAAAAAACTTTTATCACATATGAATACATAGGCATCGAAGTATACAGAAAAAAATTTTTTTTTTGTATGTTTTGCGGCAATATATGGTGTTGTACGAAAAATCCCTTTTTAGCTGGTACCGGTTCCTGCGGTCTTCCTGGAGAAGATAAAGACAAAATTCATAATGGGCTTTGTTCTTTAGAATTTTTTTTAGGACATAGACCTTTAAAAATGGTACTTTTAATTTTTTTTTATTATTTTTAGGACTGTTTTTCTAAAAATTTTAAAAATGTCTATGATGTTAAGGAATACTTTTATGGAAAAAAAAAATCGTTTTTTTTTTTTTTATTTCAAATGAGAATGCCCTCCTAATTCCAGTGTAGAGGCACGAATTTCGGCCCTTTTTTCAAGTTTCGTAAAAAAAGAACAAAAAATATTTTTAGTATCCATTTTTTTTCTTATTTGTTTATTGATATTTTAAGAATACATAAAAATTAAATGGAAAAAAAACCAAAAATTCCAAAAGTTATCGGTTGGCAGAGTGGGGAATCCAAAAAAAAGGAGGTGTGACTGCGGTCAAAATTACAACCGTTATAGTCACCCGAAACAAAAAAGTCCAACGGATTCTTAATTAGTGATGTTGTCGCTATTGAATCATCCTCAAAAAAGTAAAAAAAAAATTTTTTTGCACAATACGGCGGCCGGTTGAAAAAAAAATTTTTTTTTGCGATTTTTTCAACAGTTTTAAATTTTTTAAAAATATTAAACATCAAACTTCAACGTTTTTGAGGATGTTACGAGAGAGGAATATATAAAGAACGTTGACACCAAATTTCAAGTAAATCGGTGTAGTAGATCTCGAGATATCCTTACCGCCAACTTGAAAAAAGTAGTTTCGAGAAAAACGCGTTTAAAGTTTAGAGTAAAGTTTCAAGCAGTTGCGCTCAAACAATCGTACGGTATACTTACATATTTTTAATCGGCGATCCCTGCTACATACAAGGGACCTTCCTGCCGTTCAAAATGTTCAATATATAGGTATAAAACACAAAAGAAGTTTCATGGCGGAATTTATCCGCAGGTACTCGGGCCGCGCCTACCGTCTATTGTTCAATTCATTCCGGTCGGACCAGTTTGGTTGTCGCTTCACCAAAACCACTATAATTCGGTAAATAATTGAAATTTTGAAAAATCCCTTTGAAGGCATATTCTTGAATGTTTAAACTTTATAAATATGAACAAAAAAATTTTCGATTTTTTCGAATTTCTACTAGAAATAGATTTCTAGATTTTCTAGAATACCCCCTATATAGTAATACTATATTGCAGCTATAAAGCTATATAAGGCTGTAATATACATGCTACAGGATAGATGCTGTAATATGATTGTTATATTAAACATTTTGGGCGAAGTGAATAATATAGTATAGTGAAGGTCGTTTTTTCGATATTCACAGCCTTAATTTTTTTATTTGTGCTGCGCCTGCCAGGTTTTCCATTCTTGTACCTACGGTACAATTAGTTCAAAATATAATACTAAAGATCTAAACATTTATTTTGTAGTGACATCGACGACCGATATCAGATTTTAATACAAATATCGTAATATATCGCGATATCGGACAAAAATGAGCCTTTTATATATCGCAGTAAACTGCAATTCATAAAAAAGCATAGTCTTCAAAGACATGGACTTCGGTCTGGGCGATTTCCCTATTGAAACCGAGACCTTAGTATTGGGTTCATAGGCGAAAGCATCAGGTCTGTTTACTGTTTACAAGCCATCTGTTAATCAACTGAGGCTTCTGGAATCCAGTCTGAGATTATAGCTATTCCAGTGTGCAGATTTAGGAATGAGAATCTTGAATTTTCTAGCAAAGCGATAAATAAAGTAGTTTTTATAACTGAAAATATTAGATTTGTTTACAAAAATTGTATTTTATGCTACAACAATTAAACTTTAATCGCAATTAAAAAAGTTTAATGGTTACGATTAAGATTTACTACTGCAGCCATCTCCAAATTTTATTATTTCCTCAGTGGAGAATGCCTACGTGCTCAGTGAAACAAAAACAAGGCGACGAGATACTCTGTCCTTCTGGTAACAGTTTGTGCAAACATTAATTGTCTGCTATCATGCTTCCTTTGTGCAAATATTTCCTGGCTAGAACAGCAATAGAGTTCAGTATACTTTTTTAACTATTTGTACTACAGCACGTTCTTATGAATGAGCTGTACTTGCACAAAGCTAGTGTTTGGTGGAAGTGTCTCCGAGAAAGTGTACGGCTTACTCTCTATCCAATTTATGCTTCCATATTTGAGTTTGCATTACGTGTTGCGAACCCTTTACGCTGATTTCGACATAATTTAAACAACGACAACAAACAAACGGGGCTGTGAAAATATTCGTCGCTCCACCCAACAGGGTGGCTTGAAACAAAAACGAGAAAAATATGTATGTGCACAATGAAAAATTAATAAATCTCAGAGGTGTACAGAGCGCGAGAAGCACCCTCTTAAAAGTTTACCAGAGAAATTTCACCGCGAACACTTGTCCCATTTCAACAATAATTTTGAGGCGTTGAAAATCCCTTAAATCTTCTGTGATTCTTCTTTGCTAGGCACTTAAGTGCGCCGCACACACTTATTCCATTCGCATCCTTTACAGAACTAAATGACTTTAGTCTACAGATTACAAAGAAAGCTTTGTGCAAAAATTCTACAGCTTCATAAGGTAACGCTAAGTCCTTCTTGCGTCCGCAGTTTAGTTATAAAAAGCGGAATTCTCGTACCAAGAAAATAAGTTTCGAGTTATTTACATATGTGCATTATCATTTAGGTAAACTGCTTACAGGAAGATTTTCACTTACAATTGTTATTATAAGTTTGTTCTTGGACGAATACTTTGTGCTACGCTCTCTTTTATAGAACTCGTTTTTTCGCCATTGAAGAATTTAATGATTTGACCCAAATATTGTCAACGTAAAGTGGCCTATTTCCGACCGCCTTCTTAATTCCGACCACTTTATATTTCTGCTAATAACTTTTTTTTCGATGCATGCAAAGAAGTCAATGATTGTTACAATATGTACTACATATCTGATGTTATAGTGGTCGAGAATGGCCAATAATTGATTGCCATTTGTTTAATTTATCGGAGTGATTACTGCAGAAGTCCTATTCTTGTATAAATTTTAGAAGAAATCCTTAAATCTGGCGTATTAATTTTAAGTGTTTTTGCAATAGTTTTAAAGCATTAAGATTAGTACTTTACATTTTTCCGCACACATTCACCTTTTAGTAGTGTCCAAAAGCAATATGTATTATAAATTCTTATAATTTGTTAACAAAAACAATAAAATATTGTGGTCGGAAATAGGACAACGGAGTTGCGAGCAAAGTCCTAATACCAACCAGTGGTCGGTATAAGGCAGTTTGTAGAATACTTTAAAACTGAAAAAAAGTATAATTTTTATTGTGTAATTAGAAAAACCATAGCATAATGACTTAAGGCATTAGCTAAACTATCTTGCTACCTATTTACGACCTACCAAAAATATTTCTGAACGTAGTTAATTTAGTCAGAAATGCAAGCAATATTTGTACAATTGTCATTTATTCTAAAGAAGATACTTACTTGTCTAATTGTTCTTTCGTTTTAATATTTAAATAATAGTGACTAATTATATTCACTTTAAATATGAACGAAAGCATTTAAAAATAATATTATTTATAATTTAATTGAAACCATCTAAAACGGTTGGCAATTAGGATATGTGTTTTGATTAGTTTACGCATTTCCGACCTACGGGTCGGATATTAAGAAGTCCAACAGTTCAAATACGGCCAAGCCTATAACTTTTCAGTTACTCAGTTTACTTTTAAAGTATTCAAGTTGTTTGTGCAAATAATGAATTGGTGAATTAAAAAATAATCGAAGCTGAAGTGTATTTTAAACAACGTACAAAAATAGTGATATCGTTATAATAAATTACTATTTATTTATTTATTAAATGTAGAATACATAAGTTAATCAGGTACCCTACATGCTAGCGCAAGTATAATAAATTACGAAAGAGAATATTTTCTCTGAACGAATGACTATCGATTTAGTTGGTGATATAAGTACAGCAAGAAAATACGTAGTGGGAGAAGTTTCAATATCCTAACTTTCATATAATAAATGCGAAATTGAGTTTGTTTGTTTGTTTCGCGTACTCAACCGATCATTATAAAATTTGATAAGGTACACTTTCAGCGGATTCGATAACAAAATAGAAATCATAATTAATGTATTTTATGCCTCCGACTGCTTTTATGAACACTGTCAACCAAGATCATTCAAATTAAAAAAAAGATTTTAATTTTTCAACTTGTTTCTATCTTTTCAGTTCATTTATAAAGTAATTATGAACATTTTAATTTTACAATTTTTCACGCAGTCGGGTTTTTTGTTGTTTTTTTTTCAATAATATTTTTATTTCTATTTTTTCAGTTCATTTATTAAATAAGTTTGAAAATTTTAATTTTACAATTTTTACGCAGTCGGGTTTTTTTTCCCAATAATATTTTCATTTTAGCATTCCTCATTCCAAATTCCATGTAAACATATAAGTTGTATATATTTTTGCAAGCTAGTTACGAAACCCTTTATTTTGATACCTCACTCGATAGGTTGTGAGAAAATTTTTTTTAAAATACCTATAATATGGCGACAAAAATCGACCGTTTTATTTTCATAATTTTGATAGACCCAGTGTCACTCACACAATTGAGACAAATCTAACGACGCCTATCAAGCTAAAATCCATCAAGTCGTTTAGGCTACAGATCGTGCCAAAGAAATATATATACATTATTATAATTATTATTATACATTATACATTAGGGTGCTTTTTTTTCGGCACTATTTTTTTTTTTCAGTCCCACCTCGAAATTTTGTGGCAAATACTTAAACAAAAATTCCCTGAAAATTGGAGCCCTTAATATTAATATTAAGTACTAGACCAAGGCGTATAAAGATTCTCATATAAAATACACGTAAAATTTGATTATTTTTTTTTTTTTCAAAACTCTACAGCTCAGCATTTTATGGTATAATCTTAGTCAATGGTAGGATTTCTTCAGAATTTAATGCTGTACAAAAGTGTCCATTGCAGTGTAACCCTAAATCCCACCAGCGAGGTAGTACGGGTCACTAACCCCAATTCTTCAATGAAATTCTCGCTTTTTGCCCCTATCTCGTAAACAACAAGAGGTACAGAAAAAGTGAATATAACAAACTTATAGGAAATTCAATTTCCTCCAAAAAGTTCTTGAACACCAAATCGCTAACATCGATATTGTTTGGAGTTGAGGTAGTGTGGATTATTGAGCTAAATTGTAGATTTTGGAAGAAAATCGCCCCAATTTTGTATTTGAATCGTACAATTGAACTTGGATGCACAAAATTCTCGTCAAAGCCCAATATCTCAAGAAAAATTTAAAGTTTACGTGTATTTTATATGGGAAATCTTTATACGCCTTAGTCTAGTACTTAATATTAATATTAAGGGCTCCAATTTTCAGGTAATTTTTCTTTAAGTATTTGCCACAAAATTTCGAGGTGGGACTGAAAAAAAAAAAATTTTCGCGAAAAAAAGCACCCTATTATACATACACTCGAAAAACATATCCCTCCTTCTGGCAGTCGGGTAAAAACCAAAGGAACGCTAAAAATTAAAACGATGGCAATGAGTGGACATTATTTGAAGTGGCCAGATCGAGACGATATTTTAAACTATTCATCAGGCGATATTATTTGTAAGATTGAAGCTTAAGCAATGATGACTAGTCGTGGAACGTATGATATGCCAAAAATGAAGGACCTTAACACTTTCACGAACGGTGACACCAACGTGGTGCCATTGGCAAGCCGGTAGTTATTCCCTGATAATAGATTACGAAGCAGATGACACTTTAGAAGATAATTATGCTGATGTGTTCTCTGATGTTCCTGACGATCTCAACGATTGTTATTTAGAAGAGACAAGTGAAAGTGTTAATAAAAAAATATAATTAAACTACAATATATTTTAATGTTTTTTTTTTCAATAACCTCGATAATTAACATTTATTTATACGTATCATTTAATAAAAACCAGCTAAGTTTATTATGTTGTGATGAATTTTATATTTTATCTTTGTACATTTTAATGAATAACTTTGCAAAAAGTTCCGGCGATAGAGAAGAAAATGTTTGTGAAACGTGCGGACATGGAAGTGTTAAGATGAAATAAATTATATTAATTTTTATTTAATTCAGTTCCACACAAAATGAACTACATACTACAGTGTAATACATTGAATATCTATATAAATATTATGTATATACTGAACTATACGCTTAAAAACTTAAATGAGTTCTTTTTTACTATAAGATTTTTTTTTAAAAATGTTTTGTTATTTTATGTAAATAAATATAATGTGCATAAATTACACGTACTTAATTTGTATCCACATTTACAACTTTTTAATTATATCTAGATAGATTTCTAAAGCGGTCGGAATTAGGTTAAGCGGTGGTCGGTATCTCACCTCCTTGCTTCATGCCAGTTTAAAATGTTATTTGAATACATTTTGCAAATAGAAAGTACCATAAAAACTTTTTTTTAGATTCTTACATCACTTTAAGGCTTAAGTTAAGATTACGGTTACCTCTTGGATTTTAATGAAACTCGGTAGGAACGTTCGTCTAGGCTTAGAACGAACGAATATGCAACATTTTTTTTGTCGGAAAGCTCAACTTTCTGAGAAATTCAACTTTGAATTTCTAAAAAATTCGCTTTCACGACAAAAAATTTCCACATTATTTCTTCCGATTTCGATTAATTTCGCGATCGGTAACCGCACTACACTGCACTAAACACTATTTATGTGCCTTTAATCCAGCCTTGCATGCGTAAAAACCCCTGAAAATAGAAAAATCTGCGTTAATTTTTCACCACTTACCTTTACTCCTAATGACATCTCCTTAGAACTGTCTTCTTTGTGGAACGTCATCTTTTTGAAACCCACATCTCATTCCACCTCTAATCTTCATGGGAACGTTCAGAAAATTAGATAACATGCATTCGGAATGTAATGAGACCAGCGAAATATAGAATAAAAAATAATGTTTAAGAAATATTAATTATAATATAAATTAACGCAGATTTTTCTATTTTCAGGGGTTTTTACGCATGCAACGCTGGATTAAAGGCATATAAATAGTGTTTAGTGCAGTGTAGTGCGGTTACCGATCGCGAAATTAATCGAAATCGGAAGAAATAATGTGAAAATTTTTTGTCGTGAAAGCGAATTTTTTAGAAATTCAAAGTTGAATTTCTCAGAAAGTTGAGCTTTCCGACAAAAATTGCATATTCTAAAGGTGGCTACACACGTTCCGGTATACCTGTCAGGTATGCCTGGCAGGCACGCCTGTTCAGGTCAACCGGAGCGTGTAGATGATAAAACTGTTCAGTTATTTTGACCTGTTCAGGCGGCGGGAACAAATATGAATAATCATTCGATATGCCTGAATCGGATAACCTGTGCAGGCAAACCGGAACGTGTGTATGTCCTGGCAGGCGTTGGGCTCAGTTCAATCGCTATATCGCCGCTGAAAATATTAATGGATTGCAAACAAATTATGTCCCGCAGCCATGAAGAATGCGTAGTAGATTTTATTGAAATCTACAAGAGCGAGCCTTAAATATGGCAAATAAAGTGCAAGGAATATCACGATCGTGGTAAGAAAGAAGCAGGATATTTAAAGATGCTGGAAAAATTGAAGGAGATTGAGGCTTCTGCAAGTAAAGAAAGCGTTAAAAAAAAAATAATAACATTAGAAGTAACTATAGGAAAGAATTAAAAAAAGTAAAACCGTCGTCGAAGTCAGGATCGGGTACAGACTAGACGACATCTATGAACCAAAATTGTGGTATTTTAAACTTTTAAGTTTCTTGCTGATCAAGACATTTCTCGAAACTCTCGGTGTAATATTGAAAGCGATGACAATGAGACCAGGATAGAGGTTAAATCAAATAATTTAATGTGTATGCATATTTCAATAGAGTGCTAAACTTTAGGTGCAACTTTTAGTTTATTTAACACTAGATTGCCGGAACGAGTAAATTTGACTCATTTAATACTTTATTGCTATATGTATAGAAAAAATAATTGTTTTTAAAACAAACTGAGCTTATATTTAAGTTGCTTGGTATACGCAACTTTGAAACTATTGAGTGTAGCGTGAATTCCTTTGGGTTACTCACTTACTCAAATGTAACAACATATATAAAAATCATTGAAATCGGAGGCGAACAATCTTGACGGTCTCCTTGTTCAATAAAAATTGCAATTATAGTAAAAATACGAAGAGAACTTGAATTGCAACAAAAATTTACCCAAATAAGAGAAAACCAATAAGATATCGAAGATATGATCATGATGCCAAAAATATTTTCACGCCTCTATCTAATGTACAGAATATAGAGACAGTTGAATTGTCAAGTTGAAGAAGTTGAAGCAAAAGAAATAGGAGCAAGGGCATCTGTGCTAAATGTAATAAAAAATTCTGCTGAAAATGTATTTTAAAAACAGAATATATCTGTAAATATTATTTTGAATAAAGTTTCTTTAAAATAGTATTTTTTTTTTTAAAAACTTCGATTTTGAAGTTTTCAGTTATTTTAGGCAAAACATCCGGCAATCTAGTGTTAACATGTGAATAAATAATTTCTTTAGCCATTCTGTACACCACGTATCACTTTTTATTTTCCTTTTAACACAGTTTTTTTAGCTAATAATAAGCCCACCACCGCTAAAACGTCGTCCGTCGATGCCATGATATCAATGCGACTGTGAAAACTGAAAAGTTTATCGAAACGTGTGTGTGCCCTATGGGCATCCGGTAGACCTGAACAGGCATGCCTGCCAGGCATACCTGACAGGTATACCGGAACGTGTGTAGCCGCCTTAAGCCTAGACGAACGTTCCTACCGAGTTTCATTAAAATCCGAGAGGTAACCGTAATCTTAACTTGTTCCGGAAGGAGTTTAGTGGTCGGAACTAGGCCACTTCACGTTATAACTTTAAAAAATACTAGACATCAACTTCGGAAATAACCGCAAAATCAAACAATACAGTTAAGTCTCTTATAACGCGGTATTTTTATAGCGCGATTCCCATATAACGCGGTGTGACAAGTTCTCCTATAAGGTGGTCTCTTTATAACGCGTTTCTGATACAAGAACATTCCAACAACTCAAATGGCTTGAAAAGTTTATCTATGGTAACACTTATTCGATGTGTTAAATTGTTTTATGTACATAGTTAACATTTGTGGTGTATTGCCCTGTTTGTTAATTCTAGTATTCATTAAACCTAAATTTAAATATGTAAAAATCTACATATTAATTGTCATTTCTATTATAAATTTTTATTTATTAACGGCATCCGTCACAACTTGTTACTTTGAGAATGCAGTTTTTATATAGGTCTGATTTATATAGAACTAATTTATTAGTTTGAAAGTTAGCAAAGCTAATAACTGACATCATAGTTCAAGCTTGAGTTAAATAAAGCACAAACTTAATAATTATTAAATGTAAAAAGGAAACAATTCCTGCAAGTCGAAAAAGGTTTTTTTTTTTTTTTTTTTTTTTTTTTTATTGACACTAATTATTCTTACGTAAGGATTACATCATTAGCCAGAACTTACATTATTTCGACTCTTAAACCTAAAAGAAATTTACTGACGTATCTCTGTGAGTTTTTTGTTCCAGGGTTGTTTTGTCGTCGCAGATGTTGGGGCCTCTCTGAGGGGGATTCCAGTCCGGTTGAGGTTGCTAGGCGGAATTAGCAGGATTTGATTCAAATATCTTTCCTTCCTACATATAGTTTTTGTAGAGCTGGTATGCAAGTGAGGCTCTCACCAGGGTTGTCAAGACTATCAGTATAGTTGCTAGTGGAGTTGAAATCACGTCCATCGGTTTTATGACGGCTGAGTTGATAACTTCGCCGGTATTGTCCAATTCCTTAGTTTGAAAGTGTCTCAGCCCAAAATCTGCAGATCATATGTCTATATTGGTTTCAGTAATGATTTGTAGATGATTATTTTTGTATTTACATTTAGCTGAGTTTCGGTATACTTGTTTCATTTGTTCCCTTTTTTTTAATTACATGTGTTTTCCAGGATAATTTTGAGTCGAGGTGAAGACCGAGGTATTTAAACATCTTGACTCTGGTTATTTACTTGTTGTTGATGGTTATGGGCTTACAATTAATTCTCCCGAGTACAATAGTAATTTGATCTGTTTTGTTTGAATTGATTTTTATGTTCCAGGTTCTTCTCCATTCCATGACTTTGTTTGCTTGGGCTTGTAACTGTCTTGTAGCGGTTGAAGGATTGGAGGTATGGATATATAGGATCACTGTGTAGTTTGCGAACGGTTCTTCTTATTGGTCCGTAGGAAGTTCCGCAGTATATATGATAATATATATAGGAATGGGCCCATTAGGCTGCCTTGGGGAACTCCTGCCTTTATGGGGTATGGGTTGCTTGTGCTGTCTTTGCGTTTGACTGTGACTGAGCGACCTTGGAAGTAATTGAACCGAATTTCGTGGAGTTTTTGATATACGTATCAGGATATTTTATAATTGGGGCCATGGTGCCACACCTTGACAAAGGCCTGAGCGACGCGACGTCGAGAAATAGCCTTACGCAGAATTTATTTTGGTCTATGGCATTGTTGATTTTGTTAACCAATTTATGCACTTGTTCAATGGTGCTATGCTCGCTTCTGAACCGAAACTGCCGTTCAGCGATTAGTTTTTTCTCCGCAAGGTGTGGGTGTATTTTGCCAAGCAGGAGTCTTTCAAAGACTTTTCACAGGATTGGGAAAAGGCTAATGGGTTTTTAGGAAGAGACCAGGGTTTTATCTTTGCCCGGTTTGGGATGAGTATGATTCTAGCCGCAGAGATATATAGCGACTTTTTCCAAGAGGAGGATTGCATTCAGGAGTTTTCCAGTGATTAGATCGTGTCCTGGTGCTTTATTGTTGTTTGCTTCAAGAATTTTTCTGTTTAGTGCAGAGAAGATGAATTTTAGTGGTTTGGTGTTTTTGTAGTCGAGTGTTGCCGCAGGCGGATCATGGGGGTGGTTGTCGGTATCATGGGGGTGAAGACTGTTGCTAGATGTTTTGCAAAAGTTTCAGCTTTTATTTTATATATATTTTTGTTATCGGCGATCCAATTACCTCCAGCATCACTAAATGGGGTCTCCGTTTGTATCGGCTTCTTAATTCTTTTGGTGATCTTCCATAAAGAGTAACTGGATTCTGCATAGTGGCCCAGGCCAGCTAGGAAATCCTGCAATTTCCTGTTTTTGTTTTGTTAAGTGCGCGTTTGAGGATTTTGGTGGCTTCATTTAGGGCGTTCTTAGCCCTTGGTGATCTTGTCTTTTCGTTCTTCTTTTCGGATGTAGTATTTCGAGTACTGGTTTATTGTGGTGGTTGGGAATTTTATCTTCAGTTATTGGTTGGTTGAGGGGGGTGGGGGGGGGGGGGGGGTGCTTTCTCTACACGTTTCGTAACTAAGGATGTGAGATACATGAGGGCATTATCAATGTCATGAGGGCATTATCAATTGGAAATGTTTTTGAAATCGTTCCCAATTAGTTCCGGATTGTGTCAGCATCTTTTCTTTTACTCCGGGTAATGGACCGTTACTTACTTACTTACTTACTAGAGATGCCACGAATATTCGGCAACTATTCGGTATTCGGCTATTCGGCCACTTTTTTCGCTATTCGGTATTCGGCCGAATATGGTTAACCATTCGGCCGAATACCGAATAGCAATTTATTTATTATTTTTTTATTACTAGCTGTTTTCCCGCGACTTCGTCCGCCTAAATTATAGCCCATGTCCTTTTTAAGGCTCTAGAGTATCTGTGTACCAAATTTCATTTAAATCGGTTGAGCAGTTTTGGCGTGAAATCGTGATAAACAGATTTACTTTCGTATTTATGATAAAATATAATAAGGATTACCAAATAAATCATGAAAAAAGAACTCAAAATATTACTCACAAAGATATTTATTTAACCGAAAAAAAGAACTAACAAATTAACAAGTGACGAGTTGTGACTTGTCGCCCGCGGAAAGTACTAAGTGTGGCCGAATGTTCGGCTGCCGAATGTTCGGCGCTTCGGCCAAGAACCTCGCCGAACATTCGGTATTCGGTATTCGGCCAAATTACTATTCGTGGCATCTCTATTACTTACTTATTTTCCACGGGGGAATGTTTTTGGGGATGCCGAAGTCTATGACGTCCGAGATTTTCCTTCGATCCGTTGGCCAGTAAGTGGGTAATCCTCCAGAGAAGCAGTCTAAGCTAGTCTTGTATATTGATTTTAAAAGCTGGTTTCCTTTTGGATTTGTTAGCCTAGGGTGATGGTTGATCCTGTTTCTTCTGGATGCTTGTTGCTATATACGGTGTAGCCTCTTACCTTGAATTGGTTCTTACTGGTCAGGTGAGTTTCCGTAATATGATTTTGATTTTGTTGTATAGAAAGATTTCAAGTTCGGTTTTTTGGTTGGCTATTCCGTTTGCTTTCCACTGGGTGATTTTTAGCGCGTTTAAGGATTGATTAGTTTTGTAAGTTAAAAATGTGGTTAAATAAAATGAAAGTTTATACCACGGATTAATTTATAATTAAAAAGGTGTGTGTCGTAGGATGCACGACAATGTATGAAGACATTTTTATTTAAAGTCGTTTAAATGTATGAGCTCCCACGGGAGATTAAATAATGAGTTTTGCGTATAGACAAAGGAAGCGGCGATACATTCCAAGCCCTTACTTATTATTAGTTTTTCGAAATAGTTGAGGCTTTGAATTCGAATAAGAAGTTTCACTTCAAAATGTTTTATCAAAAAAATTGTATACAAATACATTACGCATTGTCTTTTTCACGGCCACATACCAAAAATGTCATAACAAGTTTTTACTCATTATTCATTTAAGGGGGTAGTCCAGTGAAAACGACTGTTTTTTCAACGATTTTTTTTTCATATTAGAAGTCAATTTTTATTAAAAAACTTTTTGACATATGATAGTACAACTATTAAAATACACCAAAAAAAAAATTTTTTTTTTTTTCGATGAGTCATCCCGGCAAAATGGCCGTTCCAAAAAAAAATTTTTTGTTGGCGGACGTCGAATCTCTGCAACGGTTCATTTGAAACAAAAAATTCAAACAAGGTTTTAATCTGTAGAACATTGGCTATCGTCGGAACTAGAATTATTAATTTTCAATAAAAAATAACAAAATGGCGGCATTTCGAATTTTTCTGGTGTTTTTCGGGTGCTTAATTTGTTTATAACTTTGTAAATAAACAATGGATTTTAATAATTCTAGTTCCGACGATAGATACACAATCAAGAAATATACAGCTAAATTTTTAGATCAATCGGAGCAAAAGACTCTGAGATCTGACGTCCGCCGAGTCAAAACATGCTGTTTTCAGGAAAAACGCGTTTAAAGTTTTTTATGCGGAAAAAAGCTAAAAAAATGAATTTTACCTTAGTCAGCGATGCCTGCTCCATACATAACGCGATGCCTCCTCCATACATAACTAACCTTAAATACAAAGCAGAAGCCTAGACCGTTATAAACCAAAAAAAAATGGGCGAAGCAAACAGAAATACAAGAGTCCTCCTTGCTCCGAAACACGCCAGGGGACCTTCGAGCGCTCGGATTACACGTCTCACGAAAACTCTCTGTATCTTTAAAACTGTTCAATATTTTGCTTGGATATTTTAAGGGAGTATTTTCTAGGTGTAGTAGAGTAGATTTAAGCAAAAAAAAAAAAAAAACGAAATTTTTTTTTTTTCACTGGACTACCCCCTTAAAACAAATTAAATTTTAATTAATTAATTGTATAATTATCTTTGAACACTTCCACGCTTAAATAAGGGTCATCCTGTACTTGTCGTAAACGATCTACACACATAACAATGTTCGTACCAGGTCGCTTTTAAAAATGCCCAATGAAAAAATGTAAATCCGTACTTGTGCCCTGTTTTCTATCTGCCTCTTCACCCTTCTTCGATTCGCCACTCGATTAACGTTTTTATTGCTAGGTTAGACAGAAGTGAGAAACCAATAACAGTGCAGTCACTCCAGAAATGCTCTCTGTGAGAAATTTTTATTGACTATAATGAGAAAGACTCTATCTTTCTTATAATAATTTACAGAGGTAGCAGTTTTGACGTGCTTTATCCAAAGGAAAAATTTTCTAGATGATTTTTGAGAACTTGTATATAGGTTAGAATTCACTTGTATCTATATGCAATTTCACTTTTAAAAAAACCTTGAAGAAATAATTATTAAAGCATTTTTTATAAGACCTAAGGATAAAATAGAAAAAGGGAAAGAAATTATATATATGTATTCCTTTTATTCTATTCCTTGGTTTATTTTTTTTATTTAAGATAATACAATATTTTATTTTATCTTCTTTTATTCAATTATATTTTATTTTTTTTAAAAACAGCTAAACTTTTTTATCTTTTTAATTCAACTTTTCCCGAAAAACAAAAACTCCCGTTATTTTTTTTCTACCCTGATTACTTCTCTTCCACTTCCCACAAATTTCAAAGTACTTACTTGAAATTGCTGCTACGTTTTTTTTAAAAAAATAATGTGAGGCACAAGAGCCAGTGACGTAGTGCAGTGACGCCACAGACCTATAATTTTATATTATATGAAAAAATAAATACAGAATATATTTGCGGAGATCTATCTATATACAGGGTCCGCCAAATAACTTTTTTTTTTTGAAAATGCTATAAAAAAAAACTACTGAATATTTTTTCAAATTTCTTTTTTTATTTCAAATTACAATCCTTCCGGTTAATTATGGAAAATAATTTCATTCAAATGGCTGCCTCGGCTGGCCATGCAGTAGCCTACACGATCGGTCCAATTTTTAAGTACATTATCGATTGTGTGCAGCTGTATTTCACCAATGGCTTCACGAATATTGTCCTTTAAAGCGTCAATTGTCTCTGGCTTGTCGGCGTAACACTTATCTTTGACGGCACCCCACAAATAATAGTCTAACGCTGTCAAATCGCAGCTCCGAGGTGGCCAAACGACTGCGATTTTCAAAAACAGGGCGCAAAACATCAAGTGTAGCGTCGGCTGTGTGGCACGTAGCCGATCGTGTAGGCTACTGCATGGCCAGCCGAGGCAGCCATTTGAATGAAATTATTTTCCATCATTAACCGGAAGGATTGTAATTTGAAATAAAAAAAGAAATTTGAAAAAATATTCAGTAGTTTTTTTTTTATAGCATTTTCAAAAAAAAAAAGTTATTTGGCGGACCCGTTATAAGTATTATAATGTTTAACCATCTGCTTAGTATTTATAGGTTAGTTTAAGATTAAGGCATTTTATCTATAAGTATTATTTTGTAAGAAATTTAATAAATGCATTTAAAAACAAAATGCATTTTCAGCTTTCTGGAAACACTACGATTACGCATGGTAATATACTTCCATTTCCCACTAAGTTATGAAATTTATCAATAATTTCCAAAATATTAATGCATCAAGATTTCTATTTCTATTTTCAGATCTATTAGTACAACAAATGGGTAAAATTATCTATAAGAGATTTTAATCTAACAAATAAGAATCAATAGATGCTCGGTGTTTCTTTCAGTTGAATGTTCTGCCTCAATTGGGTAATCATTAGCTGGGCTTTATTCGTCTATCTATTCGATCTATCTATCTATTAGAAGAATAAAACATTTTGTATTGACCAGGAGCTTACTAAAAGCTACCCAAAATAAAAATTTGTTTTTTTTTGTTTAGTAATTGCATAGACAAACTAGATACATAGATGTCCAGTCGCATGTAAAATTTTGCGCCACAGAAAATCAAAATTACACGTCTGAAGTAAAGCTCTACACGGCCGAAATAAAGCTCTACTGCGAGCGACGCGAGAATGCGCTCTTCTCTCTTGGTTTATGCTACTCATAGGCTCACTTATACGAGATGACTGATGATGTGTGTGATTTGAAAGGTAGGGCGTGGGACGTGGGGGATAGATGAAGCGAATGAACGTCGCACTATCCTCGGCATGATACCATGCCTTTTGGTTATTGCGATTTCTAGAAGGGTTTGCGTTTGGTTGTTTTCGAGATTGTGACTGCGTTGACATTATTGGGTAATTTGTAGAAGAATTTTCTTTGCAATTGGCTTTGGCAACGATTTCAATTTTTAATTATTGGCTTTTGATTCTTGTTATTATTACTATTTGCTATTAAAATTGGATTTGATTTTCTCTTTTTTAATATATATTTAGCTTTGGTTCTGGCATTTTTTGATATTGACTTGGCTTTTCACGGTTTACGATTTTTTATTCCTCATAATGTCTTCCCAGAAACGTAGAAACGATGTACTTCGCTAGCTATGTCTTATCACAAAAAAAAGGACCGTTTGATAACTGTGAAATTTGAACGGCTGGTTTATTATACAAATTTTTCCAGCACTTCTGATTTTGGAACTTTAATTATTCCCACAGAAGAATTTTTCCAAGTTCGTAAAATTCAAGTACAAATTTTCGAAAAAATTTTTGTAAATAATGCACATCATGAAAATGTAATTAAAACTCTTGTCGATATTTGTTCCAATAAATTAGAAAATTGGTATCATTGTGACCACCATTGCTGTTCACATCGAATTAAAATACCTGAATTCTTTCTTCTTGTCTTATTGCGAAAAATTGTACTTGGAAAATGAATAACATAAAATGTGCTAAGGACAAAGAAGACTTCGTTTACACCCGGTTAAATATTTTGAATGATTAAAATATTATTATAGTCATATGTGGCTAAGTAAAATATACATGCAGAGAAATATATTTTTCAAAATTCTGTATTTTAGCATCTTTTACGCTTAAATGTTTTTTCAACTAATTTTAATGGATTATATATTTAATATGCAAGTACGTCTTATCTATAAAGTTGTTGGTCAAAATTGAACTCATTTCAAATTACACTTTGGTTTATTTTTCTGTAACATTATGCCTGAATTTAATTTTATATTTTTCCTTAATTTAATATGATTTCCGTATGTTAATGAGATTATTAACTGTAGGTACTCTGTAACTTTATTTAACCATTAAGACGATTTTAATTATATAAAATCTTGGTTTATTCTGCTCTTAATGTTAAGCAACTAAAAGAGAGAAAAAACAAGTTCAATTGTTTTCATAGCAATTTCGTTCATCGTTGATGAAACTGCCAATATAAATTAAATTAAATAAATAGTTATGAAACTAATTTAATGCTTTAGTAAATCTTAATAAATAATAATAAAAAATAAATCTTAATAAACTTAAAATAAATTGGTGGAGTCAATAAATATATATATATTTTTTTAATTTAATTTAATTTAATATTCATAAAACTCTAATAAGTATAGCAAATAAGTTCAACTTCTTTATATTTCGTAGTTGCAGTTAATATTCCCTACACAATGTATTATTATAATTTGAACTTATATATGTAATTATTTTAACGGGTTTAACAGAGTTAGGCATAAGGCCATTTTTTAGCATCAATTCTTTTTTAATCATTGATGTAAAATTACACTGCTCGAATTTGCAAACAAAAATGTTTTATCGCGTCACGTTTTTGAAAAAAATAGGATTGAAAAGTACAAAATATCGTATTTCGACCATATTTAAAAATTCATTAAAAAACGAGGTGTAAAAAAATCTACTAACACGACTCAAAAGAGAGCCTGAATCCTTATCGATATATACAAAATACTACTAATCTGTAGCGCTTACAAAAGATCTTGGGGAATAGGTTTTCATGAGGGTATGCACACAATGATCTTTTATTGATGATGATGATTATCTACTGTATGAGGCTTACGAAAAAAAGTTAATTCCATGGAATATGTCGGGAAGTATTAAAGGCTTTCGCATTTTAGTATGATAACTAAAAATGCATGCTTTTATTTGAGTTACTTTAATTTTTTAAAATTATCAAAATACAGCATTTTGTACTTTTCAAAGCAATTTTTTTTTTTTCAAAACGTTGTGATAGGAAATTTTTCTTTACGAATTCGTAATCTAGGGAATAAATTCTATAGAAGCCATCTACATCAATCGTCTGTAAAGCGGCTACGGGCCACGGTCCACGGTCCACTACACATACTACTCGCGAAATCGCCCAAATTTTGCCGAACATGAATATGTAGCCTGCTCTGTAGAATAAAAGAGATATTTCGTGTATTTTCGCTTCGCCCCGGACAACTTTCGTTCGGTTCCGGAGTATTTCGGCAAGGAACTTCGTTCGAGACTGTAGTGGGCGCAAATCGCTTAAAGTGTTTGACAATGGCATAACGTAAACAAAGAGAGAAGAGCGCAATCTCGTGTAGCTCGCAGAAGAGCTTTATTTCGGCCGTGTAGAGCTTTACTTCAGACGTGTGCTTTTGATTTTCTGTGGTGCAAAATTTTACATGCGACTGGACATCTATGTATCTAGTTTGTCTATGGTAATTGGCATCAAATTGCTATAATTTTCATCGATGTAGAACTTTAAATATTGAACTGAACCTCTTTTAGAGTAATTTGTGACTGAAACTTGGGTAAGGGCTATTTGACGTTTTTTTAAAAACAATTTATATACTAGTTGTGTTACTCATAAAGAATTCCTATTCAAGGCATAATATCCTTATGTTCTGGATAGACGAAACAAGAACGCAGCTATTATTAAAAAAAAAAAAAAAAAAAAAAAAATTGTTTTGGTTTTTTTTCACGCTTAATCTAATTAAAAAAAATGGAAACCAGTTTAAAAACTCTAACATATGATTGGTCTACCAGATATAAGGATCCGGTTTGGTCCAGAAAGATTAAGTCTGTTTCGTGAATACTTAATAATGTTTAACTTAATTACTTAAAATGATATTACATTTTTTCTGGGAGGTGTAGTTAAACAGTCGAAAATCATATCGGAAATGACCAAATTAATCAATTATTAAGACATTCTGATGACGGTCGCCGCTTGGACTTTAATGTGTGTATGTACAATATTTAATTTTGCACGAAATTAACAATTAATATCGAATAACCATTCAAAAAAGCTCTGAAAACATTAAATAGTTAGAAGTTTTGAAGTACATATAAGTTCTTCTCTTTCACAGAATATTTTTATTCTGCGGTAACTATAATCCTGGAAATTATCTGAAATCATATGAAAAGTAAAACCGATTTAGATAAATATTGAGAAAATTCCTTTTTATAGACTGCGAATTACAAACGCTGCCAAAACAAAATCTGCGATAATTGAATTAAAATCAATTTACCATCACCCATTAAAACAATAATCCGTCTGGTCGTGTTATAATTATTTCAATATTTTATATTCGTGGGTACACGTTTTTGAAAGGGTGCAAGCAGTCATTTATGAGCCTGATGAAAATTCCTCTGCAATTAAATTGTCGTTCTTGTTGAAACCACTGATAATTTGAAATCAATGTGAGGGATGTACGCATACTATTATGTTTATATATCTCAGAAACTACTGAACCGATTTGAATTTTATAGCCGTTCGCAAGTTTATGTCTTCCCAATGGATAAAGGCTATAAATTAACACGAATGAATTTTTTTATACGAATTTACACTACACATGACATGATACATGACTTATTATATGATAGATGACTAGACAAGATACATGAGATGACACGATACATGATTGACACATTACATGGCATATGACATGGAAGAAAATGAGAAGATGAGAAGAATGATACAAAAATTTAATATTATATTATTAAACTAAAACTTATCACTCTGTTATATCAAAACACATTTATTACTAGTCATCAGTAATATTAAAAGTGCCGTTATTTATGGAAGTGATATTATGTAAATCCATTTTGTAAAAAATCGCATGAGGATTATCTTTACATTAAGATTTAACTTGAGATGTTGTTAAGATGATACGTCATAAAAGTGAACTTATACTATACTTTAAAAAGTAATGGATTAAATGGAACATAGGGAAATTGGACTTAAATTTTGGACATTGGTTTGATACATTTTTTAGGGGGAGATTATCTTTTTTGCTTTGAGTTTCCGAGCACCATCTATACTTACTTTAGTCATACTTTAATTAAATTTTGATTGTGCTCGGGAAAGCTGGACAATTTAGAATGATTACGAGTATAGCATGTTTTCGTTACGATAAAGAATGTTCCAAGGTAAATCCGATAAATTAAATATGTAATTTAAAGACGTTTTCGTCTTTTATTGCGATTCTTCTTATATGTTTTTATATTTTAATTTAATCAACTTTACAGCCTTTTCTAATTTTAGAACATTAAAGTATGAGTATGTGTTTTCTTATTCTATCCTTTTTTAACAAAGAAGATGATACGAAACATGTGTAAAATCACTTGTTATCATGTTGCTTTTTTCGGTTCTAGAATTTTTCATATAACAAATAATAATTCTTTGATTTTTTTATTTGTGGAAGGGGGAGGCAGAACAAATCGAGCACTCAAACTTTCATTAGTCCATTGCACTGAAAACCCCTGGGAAATAAGATTTTTTTACCTCAAATAATATGCGCATTTTCATTCAGACAAAATAACATGGATTTATTTATACAAGAATTAAAGCAATTCAATTCATCAATGATATGAGTGAATTTAGTCATTAATTCGGATTAGCCCGCCCACATGGAACTCAGATAAGGAAAGGTTTATTTCATGGAAGATTAGGGATCAGCAAAAGTTCTATCGAAATCCATTCAATGCTGTAGTATGTGAAGTACAAACAATAGCTGCGTCTTGTCATCTATCCAAATCAAAAAGGACTTTTGCATTAAATTGAAATTTGTCATGACAACAAAGTCTTCAAATTTTCTAAAAGAAATTGCTATGACTTGGTCCCACTTTAATCTCATAAATTATGGCACTTATCTACAAATTTAAAATTTTTTTTTTTGATTGGCTGTTACAAATTTTCAGTACAACATTTCCTATTTATGTAGAAAGTTGTTTAATAATAAAGAGGCCAATAAATACCAAAAAATGAATTCAAGCTGCAAGATGTGTGAAAGTGTGAATTTACACATGGGCATTTAACCAGAGCAGGCAATAAGTTTGTGCACAAAATGCATAACTGAAAGTAGAGAATTAGAAAAATCCCATAAAACTGTGTCATGGGTATTTTTTTGTATTGTATTAAATTATACATTGACTTAACGTCTGTGAATATTTTAATCAAAGCAAAAGTTCGAAATTTTAACATATATTTTATACAGTGATTTCATGCCCCTAGTCATTCAAAGATTATATGTATAAGTGAAATTATTTTTTATAAAAATATTTAAAAAAAAAAAAAAAAAAAAAAAAAAAAAAAAAAAAAAAAAAAAAATTAGTCCACCGCGAGCACTCGTTGTGTACACACGTAATTAGCCGTGCAAATTCATATTCTTAAAAATAGAGCGACAAGTTTCAAAGTTGAAAAGTTAAATTTAAAGTTTTCTTCCGCTGACCGAAGTCAGTAAATACTATTAAAGTTATTTATGAACTCTAAAAGGAGTCGCGATGATGACTCCTCTGAAACATTAGTGAGAGACAGAATCAAACTACAGCGTGTATCAAGCCGTCTGCAATCACCACAAATGGAAACCTCAAGCAACAGGTTCAGTTTACTCGCCAACATCGATAACACCGATAACGAAGCACCTCCTGATGATGGAACAAAGAAATCACCTAAATTAAGAATCCCACCAATAATCTTTACCGATCTCAAGCGGGAAACTATACAGGTAATACTAAACTCGCAAAAAATTACCAACTATAATATCAGGCTGACTTCAACTGGAATCAAGCTACTACTAGATAACTTGGAGACATACAACAAACTGCAAAACTATCTAACTACGAAAAAAGTAAACTAACGTATCGCAGAAAAGAAGAAAAACCAACAAAAATCGTGCTATCAGGGCTGCATAATATGCAACCTGAAACTCTAAAAAATGCCCTAAACGATTTAGGAATCTTTTGCAACGATGTAAAGTCGTTCAAACTCCGGGAAAAGAAATACGAGGACCAAGCAGCATATCTGCTTTACTTCGAACGAGCTACAGTAAAACTAAGTGAACTTCGCAAAACGCATCCAGCGATCATGAACACCATAGTCAAGTGGAACTACTACACCCGAAAGAACAACGGCCCAACTCAATGCCGCAAATGCCAGCGATATGGGCATGGGTCATCCAACTGTCACCTACCTACCAGATGCATGATCTGCAGCGCTAACCATGAACACTCAGTATGCGAGGTCAAAAACCCAAGCGATATAAAATGTGCTAACTGCGGGCAAAATCACTTGGCAAATGACTTAGAATGCAGCAAACGCGAAGAACATATTACAATTAAAAAGAAATTTAGAGAGAGAAACTCGACCGGGAAAAGAAACGCGCCAAATTCTGCTTTCAGCAATATAGTGAGAGAATCACACTTTCCTCCGTTAATTCGCCCAACAGTATCAGCTGTTAATAGTGCACATATCCCAGGTAGCAGAAACAACCCAAACTACAGAGACATACTCGTAGGTCACAAACAAACGAAAGCAATCGATAACGAAAATGACTTATTTACACCTGACCAACTACTCAAGCTTGCAACAGAACTAATAAGCAAACTAGCAAACTGCCGGAATAAAGAAGATCAATTTCACGTCGTGATGGAAACAGCAATAAAATTTCTCCATGCCTAAAGTGCTAAATGCGAAATGTATACTATGGAATGCGCAAAGTATTCGAAACAAAGAAATTGAAACCCTTTCCTTTTTAAATGATAATCAAATAGAATTGGCATTAATAACCGAAACTTGGCTAAAAGTAAGCGACAAATTATGCGATCCCAATTATGTAATTCACAGAAAGGACAGGTTTAATCAAACTGGTGGCGGCGTTGCAATAGCCATAAACAAACAAATAAAACATACCAAGATACCAAACTTAAATACTAAAATTATAGAAGTGTTAGGGATACACATTCCAAGCATAAAAACGGACATCATAGCGTTGTACTTCCCCGGTACCAAATTAAACAACGAGAAGCTTGAGCTTTTTAAAAACGACCTAGAACAAATCATGAACACAAGAACTAGTACTCTAATCTGCGGCGACTTTAATGCAAAGCACAAGCATTGGAACTGCATGAGAAATAACAAGGCCGGAAGAATTCTATTCGACGTATTAACCAAAAGTAATTTTATAGTTCACACACCAACCGAACCAACATTTTACACCTCAAAAGGCGCTTATTCAACTTTAGACCTAGTACTTAGCAACGGACTCATCTCTATCTCGCAGCCAAAAACACTTCACGAGTTGTCATCGACACATCTCCCAGTGGAGTTCTCAATACTTTCTGATGCCCCCCCAAAAAGAGAAATAATACGAACACCACTTTACGCAAAATGCAACTGGCAAAAGTTCCAGAGAGTACTCAGCAACGAGATACAAACTAAACGCCTCAACATACAAACTAGTACCCCGGAAGTCATTGATAACTTGGTGGACTGCTTCAGTAACAAAATATTAACTCTTTTCGACAGATGCACACCGAAGGTCGAAATTAAAAGAGAATCGATTAGGTTACACCAAACCACCAAAGAGTTAATTTCATTTATGAACATTCTAAGACGATACTGGCAGCGAACAAGAGCACCTCATATTAAAACAACACTAAACCGAGTTAACAAAAAAATTCAAAAGCAAATACGAAACCAGAAGAACACCCGCTGGAATAAAACTCTGTCAGAGCTCGATAAAGGTGAAGGTAAACTATGGAAACTGAACAGAATCTTTAAACGCCGCGGCCTTCAAATACCACCTCTGCTTAAGAATAACAGCCACATTTTCAACGATAAAGACAAAGCAGACTTGCTGGCTAACCAGTTCCTGTCAGCTCATCAACTAACAACGCACAGAAGTGACGTTGAAACTGCAACTGAAGTGTCCAATGTGATAAGTGATGTATACACAGCACCACTCAAATTACCATCTGCAGCATTGTGTAAACCAAAGGAAGTTAGAGCACTAATACGACTATTAAAAACCAAAAAATCGCCAGGAAAGGACAAAATTAGCAACCTGATACTGAAGAACCTGCCTAAAAAAGCTATAATATTCTTAAACTTCATTTTCAATTCATGCCTCAACACTGGATATTTCCCAGAAAAATGGAAGGAACCAACCGTAATTCCAATACCCAAACCAGGCAAAGACCCCACACTCGCCAACAATTACAGACCCATAAGCGTGCTACCCTCAATAGGCAAGCTTTTCGAAAAAATAATCTTGCACAGAATCCAACAAATATCTGAAGAAAACAAAGTCATCCCGTATTTTCAACTTGGATTCCAAGCCGGCTGTTCCACTACACATCAACTGTATAGAGTAACTAAAGACATTAAGACAGCAATCAACAACCGCAAATCTACAGGTATGATAGTGCTAGATATTGAAAAGGCCTTCGACTCGGTTTGGCACGACGGACTTATTTACAAGCTAGTAAAATTCAATTTTCCCCATTATATTGTAGTAATCGTAGCATCGTTCCTAAACTCAAGAAAGTTTACTGTTAAGGTAAAAAATGCATTCTCTGAAAAACACGTAATACCAGCTGGAGTACCCCAAGGTTCATGCCTAAGTCCTACATTATTTAACATCTACACTGCAGACATCCCTCAGGCGCCTAACTGCGAGCTAGCGATATTTGCTGATGATACAGCAACATACTCAAGCTCTGAGGACCCGCAAATTATAATCAACAACTTACAGGAACAACTTGAGATGCTTAACAGGTACTACAACAAATGGAAAATCCAAATAAACGCGTCAAAAACACAAGCTATATACTTTACCAGAAGACGAGCTTCACGCTTTCTACCCCCTCCGCACATAAATATCATTGGAACAGCCATCTGCTGGTCACAAAGCACAAAATACCTAGGAATACACCTCGACCCAAAGCTCACATACCACGTAAACGCAAATCAAGCCGTCGCGAAGCTGTTCAAAAGTCTAGTTACCTTATACCCACTGATCAACAGAAAATCGGCCCTATCCACAGAAAATAAATTGCTGATTTACAAAGTAGCTATGCTTCCAATTTTAATGTACGGAGCACCGATATGGAGCAAATGCGCGGCAGTACACATTAAAAAAATGCAAATCGCCCAAAATAAGTGCCTACGAATGATACTTGACAAACCTTGGGATTTTTCTACCCGTCGACTTCATCAACTGGCTGCTATGAAATATGTCCACGATTTAGCAAAGGAATACTGGTACAGCTTTAACCAAAGATGCAAACACTCGGAGAATCATCTCATAAAAAATCTTACCCAAAGTGACGAGGTCATTTAATAACCCATATAGTTAAGTTAGTTTTAGGATAGTAGTAGGAAACATAAAAGGTTTTACTTGTACTTTTGCCTTTGAAAATTAATAACAGAAGACAGGAATCATTAACGTGAAATTCAACGCAAGGTTAATAAACAGTAGATGGAAAGATTACCAATCTGAACTCTCATACATTGAATTACCTCCAATAAGGATAAAATTGTAAAATTTGTACTAAATAAATAAATAAATAAATAAAAAAAAATAAAAAAATTATTTTTAAAACATCGGATAAATCTTGATTGATTGCCAAAATCAGACTTAAGGGGGTAGTCCAGTGAAAACGACTGTTTTTTCAACGATTTTTTTTTTTCATATTAGAAATTAATTTTTATTAAAAACCTTTTTGACATATGATAGTACAACTATTAAACTACAAAAAAAAAATTTTTTTTTTTTTTCGATGAGTCATCCCGACAAAATGGCCGCTCCAAAAAAAAAATTTTTTTTGTTGGCGGACGTCGAATCTCTGCAACGGTTCATTCGAAACAAAAAATTCAAACGAGGTTTTAATCTGTAGAACATTGGCTATCGTCGGAACTAGAATTATTAATTTTCAGTAAAAAATAACAAAATGGCGGCATTTCGAATTTTTCTGGTGTTTTCCGGGTGCTTAATTTGTTTATAACTTTGTAAATAAACAATGGATCTTAATAATTCTAGTTCCGACGATAGATACACAATCAAGAAATATACAGCTAAATTTTTAGATCAATCGGAGCAAAAGACTCTGAGATCTGACGTCCGCCGAGTCAAAACATGCTGTTTTCAGGAAAAACGCGTTTAAAGTTTTTTATGCGGGAAAAAGCTAAAAAAATGAATTTTACCTTAGTCAGCGATGCCTGCTCCATACATAACGCGATGCCTCCTCCATACATAACTAACCTTAAATACAAAGCAGAAGGACCTAGACCGTTATAAACCGAAAAAAAATGGGCGGAGCAAATAGAAATACAAGAGTCCTCCTTGCTCCGGAACACGCCAGGGGACCATCGAGCGCTCGGATTACACGTCTCTCGAAAACTCTCTGTATCTTTAAAACTATTCAATATTTTGCTTAGATATTTTAAGGGAGTATTTTCGAGGTGTAGTAGAGTAGATTTAAGCGAAAACAAAAAAATTGAAAAAAAATTTTTTTTTCACTGGACTACCCCCTTAAACTAAACCAAAATAATTTCTACGGTATTAGCCATGAAGATGTAGTTCGATAATTGTCGCGGAATAACATTACTTCTTATAGCGGAAGATCCAAAATATCCCACTTCACGGGCTTCAACTACTAAACAATGACTTTTACATGAAAATAATGTTATCCTATTTATATAACTAGGGATTAGAGTTTATTGCACTTAAAAACATCTTTAACCACTTCTTCGAAAAAAACAGCAGCTGAAGGTCAATTTGCCAGCATAGCTTTCCGTGGTAAATTGTTCATTGGGCTATCTTTAATATTTTGTTTTCGCACCTATAATTATTTTCGTACCAAAAGAACGGTATTCTTCCCCTACTACAATTAGCAGAACTTTACTTTTTGGCAAAAGCGATAGTTTAGCAGATTTGCACCGTGGAGCGGAACGAATGGGCTACAACGCCCTAATGCTGGGGCCACATTAATGGCAAACGCCAATGCCTATGAACGCTATTAAAAATGACAACAAAATTAACGCGATAACGAGATGGCCACACTACAAATTCAATGCGATAACGAGATGGCCACACTACAAATTCAACGTCAATGCCGATCTTCTCCAATAAAAATGGCGTTAAATATGACATGGTTCAGTTTGAAATATTTCAAGGAACTCAATCACTTTTCCATTTCATCAATTCTTAGCTATAGAACACTCAACCGTAGTTATCGTCGATCAACTGTCACGACTGTCACTCATTCCAGTCAGAAAACAAATACGGCGCACAATGAACCAACATCGGTGTACTTGTGTGGCCAAGCAGTAATTATCGCGTTAAATCTCTTTGATATACCAAAAAATACCGCCACCCGAAATATCGCCTAACGTCAAACAAGCATTAAGAATTATCACGTTGAGTCGTGGCTACACTTAGACCTGGTACACACTAGGCGTTTTTCAACGCGCGCTTTGGTAACGCGCGTTTTAAGAACTATGAAGTCCCATTACGGTGTACACATTCTAACGCGCGCTTCTTCATAGTTCTTAAAACGCGCGTTAGCAAAGCGCGCGTTGAAAAACGCCTAGTGTGTACCAGGCCTTAGGCCTGGTACACACTAGGCGCCTAGTGTGTACCAGGCCTTAGACCTGGTACACACTAGGCGTTTTTCAACGCGCGCTTTGCTAACGCGCGTTTTAAGAACTATGAAGTCCCATTACGGTGTACACATTCTAACGCGCGCTTCTTCATAGTTCTTAAAGCGCGCGTTAGCAAAGCGCGCGTTGAAAAACGCCTAGTGTGTACCAGGCCTTAGACCTGGTACACACTAGGCGTTTTTCAACGCGCGCTTTGCTAACGCGCGTTTTAAGAACTATGAAGTCCCATTACGGTGTACACATTCTAACGCGCGCTTCTTCATAGTTCTTAAAGCGCGCGTTAGCAAAGCGCGCGTTGAAAAACGCCTAGTGTGTACCAGGTCTTAGCCCTGGTACACACTAGGCGTTTTTCAACGCGCGCTTTGGTAACGCGCGTTTTAAGAACTATGAAGTCCCATTACGGTGTACACATTCAAACGCGCGCTTCTTCATACTTCTTAAAACGCGCGTTACCAAAGCGCGCGTTGAAAAACGCCTAGTGTGTACCAGGGCTTACGATTAACGTCCATTAACGCGGTAATCAACGGCGTGTGGCCCCAGTATAAGAATTTTGCTTTTCAATACACTAGACATTTAAAAAAGAATATGTAAAATTTTTGAGTCTGAATACAAATTTATTTCATTAATACACAAGGCTCAGAACACTTGCAAAGAACATCTGTTTGGCAGGTGGAGGAAAACTCGGCTCTGGAGAACCATAAAATCACTGGAATTTCGTTAGGAATTAAACCATATGTTCAGCCTATTTAAAGTAAAAGTTTGTGATGTTAAATTGTCTAGAACATTACTTTTCCTAACAATGATGTAATTCGGATAAATGCAAAGGGTATAGCCGGATAAGCATGCCGAATCTGCCCCCGCGGCTTTTTCTACGAAACTTTGGGGATCATTTTGATATAAAATAAAAATAATTCACCCCAAATTTTAGATCATAATATTAAACAGTTATCGAGTTATTTAAAAAAAACCTCTTTTTTGGTTTTTATTTTTTTTTTAATAGTAAAAATGAAAATTGACAGATGGTAATTTTTTCTTGAATACGTGAGAGTATAAGACATTAAAAACCATTTTTTTTATTATTCCCAAATTTTAACCCAATTTTTAAAAAAATAATTTAAATTAAAAAAAAAATAAAAAATTTTTTAACTGTGTTTTTGAAAACATGCAATCACCAACTTTTGACAGAAAATTGCTCTCATACTCCTTCATACTCAGCAGTTTTTTCAGATTTTTCGATTTGGTGCAACACTGTGAAAAAAATTAAAAACCGATTTTTTTATAATTAATTTCCAATCTATGGAATTAATTTCTAGTTGTACCGACAAAAACATAATTACTATCTAACGTAAGGTTTAAACTATCCGTTAGCGGCCGGCAACAACATTTAAACGCAGTTTTGATGACAAACGTCATCTATTAGGAGTTGAAAGGAAAATTGTTATCTAAAAACTTGGTTTTCAACTCAGCAAAAGAGAGAAAGCAAAATAAAATATCTTGATTTATATCATTCTACGTATATCTGAATTATTGTTCATATTAAAGATTTATTAATTGAATAATATTATTTAACTTATTATTTTTTCTTAATACTTTTTTTTGCCTTCTCATAAATTTTTAATTCTTTCATCTAAGTATTTGGGATTCACAAATTGTTGAAAAAAGGTTTAAGCATTCATCCTGACCTATCCTGCCACTTACTCTACGAAATATCAAAACGATCATATTTAACTGAAATAATGAATGAAGATCAAGATATAAGCATCCAGTACCTATGTAAAAACAGTTGAAAACATTATCTTTCGTGTTAAATCTCGGCATATCAGTGCGAAGACATATCATTGCTTTATTGAGTATCTTCCTAACAAGAATAGAATAAATGAGATTTCTCGATATTGCTGTGATTGTGCAAATGGCAGACGTACGGTTGGTTGCTGTTCTCATGTCGCGGCAATAATTTATTATCTGCCTCATGCTAGATATGTATCAAAAATTGTATACGTAAAACCAGCAGAAATTTTGAGTCACATTTATAATAATGCAGGACAATGTATAGTTATTAATGAGGATAGTTAGTTCTGTTTTATTTCTGTAACATATTTCTTAATATTGTTAGTATCTCTATAGTATAATATTCATTTTCTGTTGAAAAAATTATATTATTTATATAATTTCCTACTAATAATTTTTTTTAAATAAGATGTTATAAAAAAATCAGCTTTTAATTTTTTCACAATAATAAACATAATTAACGTACTACTACCGTCTAGAGAGCCAAAAAATGACACTTTTTCATGATTTTTTTTCTCAGCCCCTTTATTAGATATTACAACCAAATTTTTTTTGTAATAAGTTTGATCCTTGTAGATTGAAAAAAGAATATTTAATTTAATTTTTGTGTTTAGAAATTTGTACAGAGGGCGCTGAAGCCGGCAGCTCGAAAATATGCTAGTTCCATTGCCCAGAGATCATCTCAGCATTGAGATGTCTGAAAAAAAAAAAATTCAAACGGGATTTTAAAAAGGAAGGTTCCTTACCTTGTAATTTACCACATTTAGTAGAAAAATGCAAAAAAAAAAAAAAGTTTGAAAAAATGTGAAAAAATTAACCTTTTTTTCATCTTTTCCTCTTGTCAAAGTTTCTCTTTTTTAATTTTTGGGCTAAATTGTCGTAAATTATAATAGAGGCAACCTAAAAAACACAAAATGCACCAAATTCAAATCGGTTCGGTAGATCCGGAGATAATCTATGGGCAGACTCAAAAAAACACGGTTTTTAATTTTTTTCACAGTGTTGCACCAAATCGAAAAATCTGAAAAAACTGCTGATTATGAAGGAGTATGAGAGCAATTTTCTGTCAAAAGTTGGTGATTGCATGTTTTCAAAAACACAGTTAAAAATTTTTTTATTTTTTTTTTAATTTTATTTATTTTTTTAAAAATTGGGTTAAAATTTGGGAATAATAAAAAAAATGTTTTTTAATGTCTTATACTCTCAAGTATTGAAGAAAAAATCACCATTTGTCAATTTTCATTTTTACTATTAAAAAAAAAATAAAAACCAAAAAAGAGGTTTTTTTTAAATAACTTGATAACTGTTTAATATTATGATCCAAAATTTGGGGTGAATTATTTTTATTTTATATCAAAATGATCCCCAAAGTTTCGTAGAAAAAGCCGCGGGGGCAGATTCGGCATGCTTATCCGGCTATACCCTTTCCAAGGGAATTTCACCGACCCGCCATAAGCGTCGATGTAAATTTCTAGAACTACCAGACCACTTACGCACACAAATCAAAGGCTAGTCACAGCTTGTAATTGTGGAAAGTTTAGGAATAGGGGTTCAATTTGTGCACAAAATTGAGGCCGCATAGAGAAAAGCTGAGAATTAAGTACATAATTTACAAGTTTCTCTTAGAGCTTAATTCATCAAATTTTAAGTACTGACCGATACCCCGTCACGTTGAGAGGACACTTTTTTTGGGTACCTAACCCATGATGGCGGCTAACTCGCTTCACTCGTGCGTTTAACCCTGCCATCGTAGGCAATTTGCTAGTTATCGTCCATGTTGCTTAATATAGTAATATTGGCACTCTTCTGATTGTGCTTTTTCGATAGGAACACCCAGAAAAGGGAAGAATGCTTCAAATATTTAAAGGATGCACCGATTGGTTTGTTTAAATTTTTTCATCACCGAGTGGTCTAGTGGAATCCAGCTCTACACAGGCAGCACATGCGGCCATGTGATGTGGCACGCTGCATCTAGTTTCAATTCCAATTTTGCTAATATGCATGTTTCTTCTCCATACTTTCTGTCAAGAAAAGCTATGCCAAAGAATTGCTTGTGAAACTCAAATTCAAAATTTAAATTTAAATTGCATTAATTCTATAAGTTTTTTTCGATTGAGGTGACGTGACATAAAGGGTTTAAGATAGCTTTGAGTCTTCTTTCGAATATTTCCAAAGCTTTCATCATAGTATTCAACTTTTGAAAAGTTGCCGAAATTAAGATTTTACGAAATGACAAAAATTGCTAACCAATTGTAAATACAGTGAAGGTATCTAAACCCATTAAAGTTTGTTCCATATCCACTCAAAGATTTACAAACCTAAATTGAACTTAATAATTTGTCAACATCTCAGCAGCTTACCCTTGAGACGGCCCTTGTGTGTGGAAAAAAGATTGCTTAATTTCCTTCAAGTTTTCCCACAAACAGAAGATTATCATTAGCTGTTTTATAGTCTTATCATTCGACTCCCATACTGTGTAGGTATAAGGAATTGGACAGGAAAGTCCACAAATCAAATTAATATCTCGATCCGCAAGAGAAAATCCCTCGAGCTTGTACAGCTCATTCGCACGCACATACGCACATGGGGGATAGGGCCTGTGTGCAGACGATGGGTCTGACGAATCGTGCAAGCGTAAATCTATCACAAAATTTCATCCCACTAATTTATTAAATTGAAATTATAATTACAGAGGCTCGCTCGTCCGAACCCAGTTCCCGTCTGTTTTGAGACGGAATTAGGGCGATACATCAGAGGAGCTGTTCCATCACTCAAGTTCCCCGTACAAGATGTGGAAGAAAATAAAGATATTTGCGGCCGGCTACCCTGTTTCATTCATTAGCAGTCCTGGGTAGATCCCATCCTCTCGAACTTAAATCGGATCGTGGTCGTCTGTCTGTCGGCTATGTTCGCAATTGATACTTTCTCAGCAGACAATTGCAATAAATTGACATTTGTGTTCTCAATTTATCTTCACTCGTGTTAGTCATTATGTGCCGGGAGTTACCCGCCGATAAGAAAGGGACTAACAGTAGCAAACAATAGATAACATTATATGCTGCTGCGAGGGTAAAATAATGTTTGAACTACGTAAATTTTACATTCTACTGATTAATTCCGTATTTCTTTACATTCTATGGGCTGGATCGTATTACAGGAGCCGGTATTCAAGTGCAAGCTGATTAAGTCTTAAGGAGAATTAATTTCATTTTAATTCGAATATGTTGCATGGGGCTTGGGGTTGAACACACCAGAAAACAAAAATTGTAAAAGAATATACATTCGGCGAAATAAATATAAAAGCACCTCTATATTCTTTGAAAAAAAAAGAATGAAACTAAAGCCTTTTCATAATTTTTTTTTTTTATAAATAAAATTTTTCATTTCATTTGATAATACTTCAAGTTATAAAACATTATAAAACTCTTAATATACTAATAATTAATAAAAACAAATAAATAAAGAACCGAAATAATTATAAAGGCACCGCATGTATTTTTCTCTTTGTATTGAATACAAATGTGATATTAAGTTTAGTATGATGTATGGCCGCCGTGATTATTAATAACTTTTTGTAGTCGCCTTGGCATCGAGTTTCGGATGATTCCCGCGTCCATGGTGAAAAACTTTGTTTGACAATATGGCCCACAAATTCTCGATTTGATTGAGATCCGGACTAAGCACGGGCCAATCGAGAATTGGGATAGCTCTGGACATTAGGAGCTCTTTAGTTTTTCTCGAAGAATGGATAGCAGTATGGAAGAATTATTAATCTTCATGATTATATTGCTCTTCCTTTTATTAATTATTTTATTGATTATCAGATAATTATTTATTATTATTTATTATTTTATTTATTATTATCTAATTTATTTGTTAATTTTATTTATATTAAAATATTAATTTCTATTTTACTTTCTTAAAAATCGTGAATTTTTTAATTCTATAAAACTTTTTATCGACTGACTCAATTTCCAAAGCTCAATTGATTTAAACAAAAATGTTATCAATTTTTTAATATCCGATCGCCTACTTTTTTATTTTAAATAACTTATCCACTACCACAGCAGCATTATCCTGCTGTAGGATGAATTCAGCGCTAACAATTTTCTCTCCATATTCAATTAATACGTCATTTAATAATTTAATATAATATTATGAATCCATTCGGGTAGAAACGAAGCATATTGGCGTGGTACCATTGTATGTCATACCTGCCAAAACCATAAGAGAACCTCCTCCAAAATTTCTTCTATTTCGATTTTCTCTTTTGGAAGTTTTGTCCCGCCAATACTTACGCACACCGTGAGGGTCATCAAAGTTATTTTTTTTTTTTTTTTCAGTAAACTACTGACTTCCTTCTTCGTCCCAAAAAGGCTTCGCCTTCTTGTGTCTATTTTCGAGTGATGGTTTCGAACATTTCTTATTAAATGTGAGATTCAAAATCATTCTTCATTATTTGTTGTACTCCTCTTACACCTACTCCTACGGCCATCTGCCCCCGAATTTCCTTTGCGCTAAAGTTTTTTTTAAGCGTAAGTCTCTTAGCCCATTAACGCCCAAAGAACCTAATTTTTTTTGCAGTTTGAAGCCTCATTCTTACAATTAAAGGACATTTATTTTCCAATCAAAACCATGAATCTTACTAGTTTTGAGTGTGCTCTTTCAGAATCTGTCGTCAAAATTGAGTTTTTTCCAATAGGAAATTAAATATGGCGACTTTTTGTAAAAAAAAGTATCAAAAAATTTGAATTTATTTTTTTTTTTTATTTTTTTTCAAGTCAGTAGAGCTTTGCAATGCAATTCTTACTATGATCAACGGTGATCAGAATGTTTGAACTTACAGAAAAAAGTTTTTTTGCTGATCGCAATCACTCATAACCTTTTCAAAATGGCGGATTTTCTATAGTGCAGATTCTGAAAATCTGAAACTCTGAAAATCGTACAGATTTTCTTGAAATTCTGTGCCAAGGGGTTTTTATCATCACTGATTATGAGATTAAAATCAGATTTTTAAAATTCAAAATGGCAAATTCAATATGGCGGACAACAAATTTTAAAAATCTCACAGATTTTCATGAAATTCAGTATACAGGAGTGTTGGTAGTCGCTAATCACAAATTTAACATCAAATTTTGAAAACTGAAAATTGCGGATTCAATATGGCGGAGGGGGACTCACAATAATAAAGCACCCCGAGAAGTGAGAGCAACCCCAAAGGAGACAAAATTTTACCACGTCCACGCCGTTGTATCTGGATTACGTAAAGAGTAGAAATTTCAATTCGTGATCAGCAACTACAAAGACCCCGAATTTCATGGAAACCTACAAGATTTTCAAAACTTGATGTCCGCCATATTTCAATTTTCAAAATATGATGTTAAATTTGTGATTAGCGACTACCAACACTCCTGTATACTGAATTTCATGAAAATCTGTGAGATTTTTAAAATTTGTTGTCCGCCATATTGAATTTGCCATTTTGAATTTTAAAAATCTGATTTTAATCTCATAATCAGTGACGATAAAAACCCCTTGGCACAGAATTTCAAGAAAATCTGTACGATTTTCAGAGTTTCAGATTTTCAGAATCTGCACTATAGAAAATCCGCCATTTTGAAAAGGTTATGAGTGATTGCGATCAGCAAAAAAACTTTTTTCTGTAAGTTCAAACATTCCGATCACCGTTGATCATAGTAATAATTGCATTGCAAAACTCTATTGACTTGAAAAAAAATTACAAAAACAAACAAATTTCAAATTTTTTGATACTTTTTTTTACAAAAAGTCGCCATATTTAATTTCCTATTGGAAAAAACTCAATTTTGACGACAGATTCTGAAAGAGCACACTCAAAACTAGTAAGATTCATGGTTTTGATTGGAAAATAAATGTCCTTTAATTGTAAGAATGAGGCTTCAAACTGCACAAACAAATTAGGTTCTTTGGGCGTTAATGGGTTAATTTCCCTTTTGTCTCTTTCAGTGACCGTCGCTATTCTTCGTTACCGCTTTTTACTTGAATACTTATCTCCTAATTTAATAAAGTTATCTCTAATAGTGCTTGATCTATTTAACCTTCTACTTATTTCCAGATTAGACAAGCCTTGCTCATAATACGTTTTAATTTTACATTCTTTTTCGTCACTAAACATTAAGAAACTAATAATTTTTGTGTGATATCACAATGCAAATTATGCTATCGATCGAAACATTTACAATATTATACATCATCATCTCAATGGTTCATCAAACGAGACTTGGACTCCAGGATATATAAAACGTATTTTTTAAGCGCGTCCGAATTTTTAATTTCAATAAAACATAAAAATAGAACAAGTTAGAGGCCATCCATAAATTACGTCACACGAGTTTCATGATTTTTGGAGTCGCACCCGTCCTTGTCAGTTGTCACAGGTGGTCACATTTGTGTGACCCCCCCTATCCTGTGACGCCACATATTTTGCATATTTTAAATTTAAAAATTTTTAAACTAAAACAGCTCTTCCAAAATTATTTATATGTAAGTCGTATTTCTATTCAGAATCTTTTTTCGTAAAATCAACAATAGATCAAACATTGAGAAATTCAACAAAACATAACAAATCAAATTTAATCATCTTGTGTCCATGGAGTCTGAAGCCTTTCTTTTATATTATTTATGACTGGCATAGCAGTCACTTTGTTCTCGATTTGGATAATGTTAAGAACATTCCATGAGTCAACATCTTCTTCATCCAACCATATTGCATCGTCATCGTTTATCAAACAAAGAACTGCCCTGGCACGTCTAGCTGCAATTCTTTAAGGACGAATCTTCGTGATGGGAAAAACCTCTTGTTACCTCTTATATGATTGCTTGTGTTGGTTAGTGGCTTTGTATGATTAAAAATATAGACCACAGATGTCACACGCTCGGTAATAGCCATTGTATGGAACTTGCTTCAAATGAGATCTAAAGATAGCTGTAGTAAGAGCGGAGCAAATTTTCCTTCAGAGTTATCATTTCCTACGGGTACATACCCGTCTGACGTCTGTTTAATCAATTAATTGGTAAAAATCCCTCTCGTAATAATCGCCCCAGGCTAGATCATCTCACACCACAACACGCAACAACCTCGCATTTTGTTATTTGTAATAAATATTGTGATTCACGTACATGATTCGCGTACCAAGTAGCATCATTTTTCAATGTCCTGACCTATACGATATCCAATCACCCTGAAGAATCCAGCTACGCGATAGTGAAAACCCCATTGAAATCGACTCTGTACCTTTCGAGATTACCCCGAACGGATAAGACATACATGGGTGAGGTAAAAAAATGTGGTACTCAATGAAACTTTGAGGAGTTGTTGGGTATGATGCCAGAAATAAGCCAACCATGTCCGCAGAAAACCCTGTGAATTTTTTATAAACAAAATATGAGTTTTGCGCTTGCGTAAATAAACGGCTCTAAAATCACAACAATTCATCGAATCAAGTATCAACAAAGCTTGAACAAGTTTTGAAGGGGAAGACCCATAGAAACTGAGTACCAAATTTCATTCCTTAATATTCAGAACTTCCAATGTCATACATGTTCAAATTTAAAACTGCAAATTTATAAACAATTGGTCATAACTACAAAAGTACTAGACTAAAAAGTACTAGTACTAAACCGACTGGGTTGTTCCGTTTTTCAATTTGCCACGGAATACTAAATATATTTTTAGCGGGGGAGAACGGAATATTAAAATAATAAAAAACCCGAACTTATTTGTGAACTTTATGCAACCTTATAAAGCTTATGACTCCTTCCCCCCTTGTCGCACGATGTCACACTGTATTGACCCCCTTCGTCCTTCCTTAACGTGTGACGTAATTTATGGATGGTCCCAAAGGAGCTGAGCTAGTAAGGCCCATTTTTGGCCCATAAGTTGGGGGCTGCTATTGAAGTTTTACATTCTCTTAGCCTTAATATTAATAAAACCAATATTAAAGACTTATAATTTAGTTCATGATAAAAAATAAAAATAAATGAAAGTCGACATTTTAATGATTTCATGCGACTCGTTACCATTTTTAAAAATATTACTGCGACATAACGGATAAAATAAACTTTTAGATGAAAGTAATCTAAATAGTAATAATTAGAAGCATTTAAAGTGATTTCTTAAAGCCATACATGGATTGCAACTTTTAGAAATGACTAAAATAATAATGCAAAAAGATTAAAAACTTTATTCTTTACTATTTATCTTCGGATTCTGTGTCCTTCGCTCTTTCGTCTTCACTTAACCACCTTCTTCCATCTATCCATACCATCATTAAGCAAAGATTGATAGGCAAAACTAGTTTTGTTTTTCTAAATGAAGCCAATAAGACAAGTACCAAAAAACTGAAGATGTGTTGGCGCAACACCCTAATACCCTGGCGTCAACTTTACGCTGGCAGTTCCATTAAAAATCAGGTGTACGTCCTTTTCCACTAGATAAAACAGTTTAAGTAATAATTACTTCTGTAAATTCTTATAACAAATATAGAGAGAGGAATTGTCACCAAAAAATTCTCACAGTATTTTACAAAACTTAAAAATGTATGTTTATAAAATATCGTAAGGGAGAAGGTGTAGGAAATGAAAATCTGACATGTAACGCCATTTTTAGAAAAACTATCAATACAAATCAATGATAATTATTGATCAATTAATAATGGTAAATGAATTGTCGATGAAATAAGTAGGTTATAAATTGTAACAGGGTAAAAATACCAGGAAGTTTATATTTACGCACTTTTTAAACGATTCAACCCATTTAATAAGCTGTAAAATATTGCATTACTTTGGAATGCATTAACGTAGGCATTACCATTACAAGTAATGCAATTTAAAGATTATTACCAGTACCATTACTAGTAATGGTAATGCAAGAAAATCGAATTACCATTATAGTTACTGGTACTGGTACTTCACCATTACTGTAATCACATGAGCATTACTTAGCATTACTTGGCATTACTAGCATTACTCGGAATTACGTAGCATTACATGGCAGTACTTTGCATTACTCAGACTTATACAGCAGTACTCAGCATTACTCATAATAAGAAATGCCAATTTGAAAGTTAATTTACATTTTGGTAATAAAATCTTCGATTTTATATGAATAAATATATATTTTAATATTCATTCAAACATGTTTATTGTGATAATTTTGAGTAAGGCTGAGTACTACTGCTATACTGAGCAGTAAGTAATGCTAAATAATGCTCATGTGAGTAAGTAATGCTAGTAATGGCGAGTAATGCTAAGTAATGCTCATGTGATTACAGTAATGGTGAAGTACCAGTACCAGTAACTGTAATGGTAATTCGATTTTTTGCATCACCATTACTAGTAATGGTACTGGTAATCATCTTTAAATTGCATTACCAGTAATGGTAATGCATGGTACTGGTAATGCCATTTTTTACAGCTCTGTTAATAAGTGACCACCAGGCTTCGGTCTTCTTATACAAAAAAGAAAAACTATATAACTTACACTTTTTTTTTAATTATATTATGTATATATTATGCGTCGAATTAAAGAAAGACTATTCTGGTTCAGTCTCCATATATATATATATATGGTAAAATGTCTGTTGGTTTTAAGGAAAATTTCAATTTTGGTCCCGGGTGTACTTTAGGAAAAACTGTAAAAATACAATTTATTTTTTCCATTTACCTTTATGCAATCATTACTTTAATTACCGTCCAAATATTTACCCACCAAGCAATTTATGCGGCTAAGACACAGTAAGAACGCACATGGATACGGAAGCTTATCACAATTGAATGGGGGAATAAATTCAAATCTGATATATGAACAAACAAGGGAAAGTACAGGAAAATTTCAAATTAAGATGAGAGATAAAAGATATTTGTCTCTGTTGAGACCATTTATAAAACAGAAAAATACCATATGATTTAAAATCTGAAGAAAGCAGATATTTCCTTAAGCAAAAGCCTTTCAATGGGAACTTGTAACATTTGAAAAACTCCAGACAAATTAGAATTTAATTACTTTGTGATCTGAAGAATAATTATAATTAATTCATCCTTTGATTAAAAAGAAACTGTGATGTCCGACGCGATGTTCACGATCTACATTTTGTAGGCTTGACAGATTATAAACTGCGGCGATATCATTATTCGGCTAGTTGTGGGTTTTTTTTTTTAAATTTTTATAGATAAGTTTCCATACGAATGCGATATGCAATACTGCGTGGAAAATCGTAAAATTTGTGAAGAGGTTTTGTATATTGTTTCTGATAAGAGAGACATTTTCAAAACTCGAAATAATTCTCTGATGTCCATTTAAAGACAAGTTTTCATTACAAAAATATTGTACTAATTACTTAAAATAAAATAAAAATAAATCGAAATAGATCAAAGTAAAAAATTAACCAAAAATTACCTTAAATTATTTAATAAATCACTTATTTATTATAAATTTACAATAAATAAAAAAAGAGGTAATACTACCTTGTGTCCACGAAATCAAGGGTCAATTTTGGAGTTCGTTTTTATGAAAATTGATTAATGTCACGTAATTGGGGTTTGTGTACATGTTAATATAAGTTTTTTTAGATGCCAATTCAAAACATGCACGGCAGTCGTCGCAGTTTTTTTTTTTATTTATTTTCATTAATATACCTCTAGCGCTTACAATTTGTTACCGATTGATCTGAAATTTTAACTGTAATTGTAGCTTATTAATAATTTTCTGGTGAACTACTTAGGCGTTAGTTTGAGGGTAGACCTTCCTTTTTTTGTTATACAAAAATCGGTAGTAAATCGTTCCTAGAATTGGCAAATTTTAATCAATCAAAAAAATTCTGCAAATTTAATCCAAATACAGCCATTTTATTTATTGCCATTAACATTAATGAAAATTGTAACAATTTGTTAAACAACATTTAGCACTTTTGTTTTGCCGAATTACCTACTTTTTCGATATTACCCAAATGGGCGAACTGTGGGTTGAATTGCTTTCTTTACCACATTCTTCACCTCCTTTTTTACCTCTTTCTCATAGACCTAGGGAGACCCTTAAATTTAAAGGGATATTAATTGGATATGCTTTGCTATAATATATTTTACGAGCAAATCTACATTACATTCGACTCTACTTCTTTTGATTGATACATGCAATATTTTCATAGGGATGCATATTTCATGATTTTATTTTAACTAGCAGGGTTACCCGGTTTCGCCCGGCGTTGGGTATATACTTACTAATTAAACACTTCTCAAATGTTCTATTTTGTTATATCCTAGAAATTGTTTCAACCCGAAAACCCCTTTATGAATCCGCCATCTTGAATATCCAAATCTTGGTCATAAAATAATCATTGTACCAATTCTCATTAACACTAGAACTACCAAGACCGGTCAAATTGACCGGTACAGTAAAACCCGTTTAAATGCAACCCGCTTTACTGCACAATTCCTTTTATTGCACACGATGCGAATGAACCAAATTTTTTGCCTTATTAATGTGTAGAAACAAAGACCGCATTATTGCACACCTCTTTAATACACAAACCTCTTATTTGCACATTAATTTCAGGTACGAATTTTCTATTTGAATTAAAAAATAACCGGATAAATGCAATATACATATTTTAAATCAACAGATCTGTAGAAGTGTAGTACTTTTACATTGTTCCCTCGGTGGTTACCATTTAAAGGCAAAGAAGAAGAAGAACACTTTCTCGTTAGTCTTTGCTTTGACATTTCAGTCTTTTTGAGTTGGCGGATGGACCTTGTAAATTGCGGATTGTAATTGTTTAATTTTGGTAAAATTTGTAAAGACGAAAACAAAACGCTATGTAATTAACCAAACTGAAAAAAAGTAATCCGAGCTCTCTTAAATGCACAACATGTGCATTTATCTTAAAAACGTTTAAATGCACAAACCGTTTAAATGCACGAAATTTTCTGACAAATTGGATGTGCATTTAAGCGGGTTTTACTGTACGTACATAAAGACTGGATTTATTTTTGTTTTACTAAAGAAAGAATTTTATTTTTTTGTTGATTTAAATTTCTTATTTCGGTTGAATAAATGTGGATAATATACGCACATTTTTAGTTTTCTTTATTTTTGGATATTTGAATAATTTGTACATGTAATCCAAAAAAAGTAATCCGAGCTCTCTTAAATGCACAACATATGCATTTATCTTAAAAACGTTTAAATGCACAAACCGTTTAAATGCACGAAATTTTCTGACAAATTGGATGTGCATTTAAGCGGGTTTTACTGTACTTTTCTTGATTGAATTAATCATATTTTCTGAAAATATCTCTTAAGAGTAGGTAATACCAAATCTTATTAAGGTTCAAAATTACGACATATCGCGAACCTATTTCCATTTATAATTATTAATTTAAATGTGAAAGCATATTACTTTAAAGGTGCCAAAAATTATCAAAATTAAAAGCTTGAGCGCCGGTAGTTCTAGTGCTAAAATCCGTTGAAATCGAGAAATTTTGGTCGCCATTTTGGATATACAAATTTTGATAATATTCAAAATTAGTGGCCCAAAAAATAAATCAAACTAATTTTCATTAAAGTTCGTTGAAATCGAGACATTCTGGTCGTCATGTTGAATCCGCCATCATTGATTTACAAATTTTGATAATACATATTCAAAATTAGCAGCCTCAAAATAATCTTTGTACTAATTTCCATTAAAATCCGTTGAAATCGAGAAATTTTGGTCGCCATCGTAATTTTGAAATTTCGATATTATACGAAATTAGTTGCCTCAATGAAGACATTTTAGTCGCCATCTCGGATCCGCCATCTTGGATTTGGAAATTTTGATATTATTCAAAACCAGTGACCTCAAATAAATCATTCTACTAATTTGCATTAAAATCCGTTGGAATCGAGAAATCTTGGTCGTATTATTGGGTCCGCCATCTTGGATTTGTAAATTTTGGTAATATTCAAAATCAGTGACCTCGGAACAAACATTGCACTAATTTTCATTAAAATCCATTGGAATCGAGAGATCTTGGTCGTCATATTGGATCCGCCATCTTGCATTTCTAAAGTTGGACAGCGGATTTGAAATCAGAACCCTACAAAATCTTTAAGTACCAATTTTCATAAAAATCACTTTAAATTTAAAATGTTCAACCGCCATTTTGAAAACCTGTATATTATCCGAAAAAAATAGTCTATATTCTAAATTGGAATATGTACTACTTTTGGACAAAAAATGAAAAATAAGGGTGAAAGCGTTCTTGCTCGATTGATTTGCTGATTTGTTTTAGGAGAAAGTGGCAGGCCAAAGTATTTCGGTGATAATTGCTTAAGGTCTTACTACTATGATCAAAAAGTAAAGCCAATTTTTAATTTAAATTGCGGGTACATCGATTCGCGCAAATATTCTTGTTTATATATTGGCAGTCACTCATATCTGTGTAAAAGTTCACGCCAGTACGTCATTTGTTTGGTTAGTTTCGTCGTGTTTTCTGAGTAACTAAAAGTGAATTTTTCGAAAAGAAGAAGCTGCATTAAATTTTGTTTGCAAAATGAAATTTCTGCTGCAGAAACGTTTAGAAACAGTTCAAAGAGGGTAGAGAGAGCGTTGAAGACAAATAGCGTCCCGGACGACTATCAACATCAATCGGTGAACTACATGTCAATGAAATCAAAGAATTGGTGATCAAAAATCGTCGGTTGACAACTAGAGACATTGCTGATACTGCAAACTTTTCATTTGGATCGGTCCAAACCATTTCGAAAGAACTATGGTGCTTTAGAAGACTCACTTGGTTGGTTGGAGTCGATTGGTTCCAAAAATACTCAATTTCTTGCACTGTACTGCATTGGTTCTTCGAGACTTTTTCATCAAAAATTCAATGCATGTCGTTCCACAACAACCATATTCGCCTCATTTAACTCCATGTAACTTCTGGCTATTCTCTTAGCTCAAAAAACCATTTCAGGGACACAGTTATGAATCGACTGATAAAAACTCATAAAAGAAAAATCAAAGAAGGCGCTGAAGGCCATTCCAATCATCGAGTTTCAGAAGTGTTTCGACGATTCATCTTTCAGATGTTTGTATTCCTTGTCATAAACTTAAAAGGATTTTGGCCTGATGGCACCTTCACATCTAGAACTCGTCAACAGAAGAGTTGATATTTTCCATCAGTAGGGGTCAATCAAAGACCACCTTAATTGAGATCACTTTGAACGAAGCCGTTCGTATTTTAAATACTTCTGATTGTAATAATACTAATCGTAACTTTTTTGTAATTTACCAAAATATACGCGGTTTGCGCACCAAGTTGCTTGATGTCCCCATTGCTATTCTGTCGGATAGTCCTGACATATTTTATTTAAGTGAAACCTGACTTAACCCTTTATAGCCCCATGTGACATTTCTGTAACAAACCTCAAAAATCCCGCCAGAATACGCACCAAATGTATTTAGTTCATTCAAATCGGCGCCACTTTGCTGCCACATATTATTGAACAATGTAGTATCCACGGAAATCATCATAGACAGCGTAAACTGTTAACAGTTAATCGATTAGAATTTCGCCCGTAATTGAAAGTGACAAGTTGAAATTCGAGCAAATTTTAAATTTTACAAAAAAAATACAAAAAGTGTGTAAAATTGTGTTATTTTCTTGGAAACCTATAGATAAGTGAATGAATTTGTTCCTTCCATACCAAATTAGTTTTTTTTGTTTACGTTTAACTCAATTTTACAGTAATGTTACACTCCCTTAAATGTGAAATAAATAATTAATAATACATATTTTTTTAATTTCTGAGAAATATGTATTTTTTATTTCCCTAAACCTGTCAATTTTTAACATAATTTTAATGTTTTATGATCTTGGGCTATAAAGGGTTAATTCTCCTGTGGCGAGCGAAGAACTTCACCTCTCTCCATACAAAATATTTCGTAGTGACCGTAATTTTGTGAGCAGTAGTACTAAAAAGGATTGGGGCCGAGTCCTTATTGGGTGAAAGTCTTCTCTTGTGCTTTTCCTTTTCCACTTTTTCAATTTTGACCATCTACCCGTAGACTGTCTTAAAACTAAGTTTAAACTTAGATGTCATATTCCCATCTTCTTCATGCATTGACCGTCTTGAAAGCCTATTGCCTGCATTCTTAATATCGTAGGTCCTCAACGCACAATGATCTGTGGTGACTTTAATCTCCCCGGTTTGCCTGGGAACCGACCCTTCTAAAATTATAAGTAATTGTAATGTGAACATTTTGCTTCGCAAAAGGAGTTTTCTTCCTTACTTCAATGCAGTAATATCCCTAATAATAACTCAACTATATAAGATCTTGTTTTCTCTGAACTCCCAGAAGAACTTTTTCATATTGGGGCACCCTCTGGTCGTGTCTCTGCTGATAACCATCGCCCTCTTTTGGAAGTTGGCATAAATCTGTCTGTTAAGAACAAAAGACCACCTTGCCCAGATCTTAAGCGTTCTGGTAATTTTTTGCTGTTCAATTGCAATGCTCTTAATAAAAAGTTACTTCATATCGACTGAGACTTTTTTCGTCATAAACTTTTTGATCAGGCTGTATCTTGCTTTTACCTCATCCTTCAAGATGCAATATCGCAACATGTCCGTTTTTGCAAATCGGTGCAAAGGAAATAACAAGTGTGGTTTACTTTTGATATAAATAGGACTTTTGAAGTCAAGGAACGTCGCAGACTATTATATTTATAAATATGATAATTACAAATTATTATCTATCAATCGCTCATACCTTAAGCGACTATTAAAAATGATTTTCAATAATTTTCTTATCTTAAGGACCCCTCAAATTGGTAAAGAAATTTTCTTTGATTCACAATCCATTTGCAACATGTTTGCTAGATTGTTTAACACCACCTTAAGACATAATCCTGCTTCAGACCGTGATTTTTTGTGTTGTTAACTGAAAAAACGTACCAGAACAAACTCATAGTCAGTTAAAAAATGGTGTATTTCAATTATCTTAAAGCTAACAATAAAATTAACAAGAAATTCAAATAAAAGCGTACAAAAAATAATTGAATTTCAAATAAAAACATAAAGTACAAATTAAGTTGCTCGCTATATTTTTCTTTACTAACTCGCTGGCAGTTCGTCTGCAAATAAAGGAAGGCAGTTAATTCTGATGTCGTTTATCCAGTTTAAGCTGATGTTGCTAAGAGTCTGCGATCTGAGAGTTTAGGTAGCTCACTATACTAGTCAGAGAAGTTGTTTGTTAACTCAATACGTTAACGTAGGAGAGAATAGCTCAATGCGCTACAGAAATAGTTAACTTAATACGTTAACCTAATAATTAGCTCGATACGCAATAGGAATAGTTAACTCAACACGTTAACTATGAAGAAATAGCTCAGCACGCTGTATAGGAATAATCAACTCAATACGTTAATTATAAGGAATGGGACTTAAAGCTCAATACGCTTGGAAGAGGAGTGAGCTGGTCAGATTGCAAGGTCAATTCCCTTTTGCTTCTAGGTGAGTACTCTATAAGCTCAATCTTGCGACTGCTGACCGATTGACTGATCGAGCTGCTTATATAATGGGCTACAGCCCGAGTCAAGTTGAGAGAAGCTGTGAAGTGAGGTATACTCACAGTGGTTCTATCTAAATCAAGTTGGAGGACTTTTGCTTCCATGGACAGTTACCGCCATTGATGCTTAATATACTAGTAAAAGGGGGTTCGGTCTCTAGGCCGATCAAGTGTAGATGATGTGGTTAATTGTAATTCTAACACTTCTGCTGGACCTGACGGCATACAAAACTTTTTTGTCAACGAGTTAACGTATACATTGTGTTCCTCTAGCATTAGCATACACCAAGATGGCATTCTCAAAATTATTTAGAAGGGACAAAAGTCTAGAAAACTCACTGGAGAAGATATACTAAGAGTCAAGTTAGAGCGAGAAATCAAGCAGGACTCCATAGCTATCGCAATTCACGGACTTTATGTAACGCAGCTAAATTCGTCATCCATCGCACGTATGAATATCAGTCGCATAAGCGAAAATTACCAGTAGCGGTAGTATTATTGCTAATACATATTGATACTCTCGCCGTCAGGCTCATCAAAGGAATATATTATCATTGCAACTTTCTTAGTAAGCTATGATTGTGAATTATAAATTCAACATTTTGAAATACTATAAATCATTCACTAGAAGACACCACTTAGATAACACGTATTTCTTTCTATACCCTGGCATTTTCCTTGAGTTCCATTACTTCGAACGACTTTCAAAATGCTTTAAAACTGTATTAACACCTCAAGCTGAATTGTTCATCGAGGAAGAATTGATACATTTTGAAAGTCGAATAGTATAAATAACATGATCCGATAACGTAAAAATAAGGTGAACAATTTTTGTTAAGAGAATTATATTTTTTCATTTCCTAACACCAGTATCTCGAATACTGTAAGCATTGAGCTGGAATGTAAAATTTGTTTTAACTGAGAAGATTCACTGTATGGAATTAGGCACTTGGCGTAGCTGCAGGTTATTTGAATTATTATTAATTATATACCTTCGATATTAGCAAATGAATAACAATACCAACACCAACACATTAATATTGTAAGTATAATATTTTATATACACTTGCAATACACAATCTTATTTTCGCCATCGATTTTTCCAGTTGTAACATAGTACGTAGCATTTGAGCACTTATAATTAATGATAATTAGATATAGGTGTCGGTTCTATCGTGTCTGAATTTTTGAGTATTCTGTAATGTTAAATGACTTTATTCCACTTGTTTCACGTAATTTCATGTCTAAGGAAATACAAAAAAAATTGTTTTCCATCCATAAACCTAAAGAAGATTGGTAAAGCGAATATTGCCCCTTTTCAATTTTAATCCTTTCTACTATCTGGATTGTCAGTGCTAATGACAATTACAAAAATTTAATTCACCTTTGGACTAAATGCCTATATCAGATTAAAATTAAAATGTAAGATTTTCGTTGCACAATTGTAAAGTCATGGGAAAATAAATTTTATAAAATTGGAAGTCAGTAACTACCTGTGAATTTCTTTTCAGCGTGTTTTAAAGTTTTAATAGTTTTTCATTTAAATACAATTTTAAAACTATTTCTAGATTTCTATAAAATACCATATAACAAAATATTTCCTTGAATTACCAAAATTCGCCGTGGATATCGGGCAGCACCAAAACAAGAAGGAGCAGGTAGATAGGCAACTTTAGTAGCTTGTACGGTCGATTTGACAGTTTTTTGACGAGATCGAGTCAGCAATCAAAATGTTTCAAATCGAAGGATATGGACCTTGCGCCAGCCGGTTGAGTCACCAGGTCGTTTGTTTTTTGTTAGCTTGAATAATTTAAAACCAAGTCCCAATTCAGGCCGCAAATATTATACTTATTATATGTGTATGTAATCAAATGGTTAAATCGATACGGAAGCCAGTATTGTCTAATTTAAGTATTTCCTTCGTAAATGAGAACACACGTGCTGTTGGACTAACTGATCGGTACCAGTAAATTGACATTTCCAAAAAAAAAAAAATATATATATGTATATATATACATATATATATATTAGGGTGCTTTTTTTTTCGTGGCTATTTTTTTTTTTGCGAGTCCGACCTCGAAATTTTGTGAGAAATACCTAAACAAAAATTCCCTGAAAATTGGAGCCCTTAATATTAATATTAAGTACTAGACCAAGGCGTATAAAGATTTCCCATATAAAATACACGTAAACTTTGATTATTTTTCTTCAAAACTCTACAGCTCAGAGGCATTTTATAGTATAATCTTGGTCAATGGTAGGATTTTTTCAGAATTGAATGCTCTACAAAAGTGTCCATTGCGGTGTAACTCTAACTCCCACCAGCGAGGTAGTATGGGTCATTGACCCCAATTTTTCCATGAAATTCTCGCTTTTTGCCCCTATCTCGTAAACAACAAGAGGTACAGAAAAAGTGAATATTACAAACTTGTAGCAAATTCAATTTCGTACAAAAAAGTTCTGAACACCAAATTGCTAACATCGATATTTCTTGAGATATTGGGCTTTGAAGTTGAGGTAGTGTTTCTACAATTTAGCTCAATAATCCATGAAACTTCTACACTACCTCAACTTCAAAGCCCAATATCTCAAGAAATGTCGATGTTAGCGATGTGGTGTTCAAGAACTTTTTGGAGGAAATTGAATTTGCTACAAGTTTGTAATATTCACTTTTTCTGTACCTCTTGTTATTTAAGAGATAAGGGTAAAAAGCGAGAATTTCATGGAAAAATTGGGGTTAGTGACCCGTACTACCTCGCTGGTGGGAGTTAGGGTTATACCGCAATGGACACTTTTGTAGAGCATTCAATTCTGAAGGAATCCTACCATTGACCAAGATTATACTATAAAATGCCTCTGAGCTGTAGAGTTTTGAAGAAAAATAATCAAAGTTTACGTGTATTTTATATGGGAAATCTTTATACGCCTTTGTCTAGTACTTAATATTAATATTAAGGGCTCCAATTTTCAGGGAATTTTTGTTTAGGTATTTGCCACAAAATTTCGAGGTGGGACTGAAAAAAAAAAATAGTCGCGAAAAAAAAAAACACCCTAATATATATATAAAGGCGATTTCATAAAAATGAACAGAGTAGCCTGTGGCCTGATCTAAATCAGGTAATCATCAAGCGCTAATAAATCCAGCCGCAAATAGAACAAGCATAAACTTTGCGGTGCTACTCACAATAATTTGGCCACCTAGGGCAGCTCGATTTTCCTTCTTACCTCTTGTGTCTACCAGAATATCCTTTGGGTATTTTCTTCAATTAATCCATTATAAGGTATCCATTGGACGTTGTGATTACAAGACGACGAGGAGTATCCGGCTTCTATTCGTTTATCACTAATAGTTGCTTTGACTAATTCCAGACAGGTATTTTCCCAAATTAATTGAAATTGATTCCTAATAACGGAGACTGAAACACTTCTGGTTGACCTATTAACTCATCTCGGCAATTATCATTTATTCACAGTAATTTATTTTTTCCACCTGATAACACTTCTTGCTGACGGATTATTTCACAATTTTCACATATAAGGAAAATTCAAGAACACATTGAATCTCCTGAAAATTTTTCGATACTTTTAAGACATTCCACAGTCAGGATGGCATCTTACCCACACAAACTTCACGGTATATTTTAAATCGCACCCGGTATTTTACACACTCCGCACACCACAATAGTACAATCGAGCCTGTCGAACCTATCAGAATATATTAAGGACGTCTTTCATCCTTTCATGTCGGAACGCCAAACAACTTTCCCATTCAAACTAGTCACAAAGAGGTATTCAAGCCTTTAGGCTTTGGCGTAAAGATTTCTAGAATCGCTGAATATTATAGACGCATGACGATGTCTAGAAAATACCAAGCGAGTAGACCAATCGACGTCAAAAACCGCACTAATAGGCAACATAGTCTCTCAGAATTCATGCAATACGCAACGGTCTCCAGATTCCGGTACTTTTCCTTATTGTATGTTCTCCGTGTGTTGACGGGATTAAACAATTTCCCTGTGGAACTCGTAAAGTCCTTTATGTAATGCGTTTGCGCAACTTTTCCCCTGGTCGGTATACTACATAAATCTAGCTTCCCTTTTTATAAAATCTGGCGAATTTTTTTTTTTTACAAAATGAGTGCTGATTAAAGGACTTTGCACTAAATGGAAGGTTAGTTGTTAACCTTAAATAAAATAATAAAATTGGAAATACAATTTTCTTAACTACCCTGCAAAGCATTAGCTGAAGGAACACTGTCTTGCGGCTAAAAGGTGACCAATTTCTGATCAGACAAATAGGAAAAGTTGTGGTAGATACTATAATTGTAGCACGAAACGAATTATAAGCAAAGTGCTTATCTTCTAATCTAGTGTAGGTCATAAAAATCATAAAAATTGTATTTAATTATTTATATATAGTAGTTATTTAGATGGGATTAAACAAAATCTCTCTTAGTTGATTAATAATATCGTAAATTGTTTTTTTTTTAACGCATATATTTGGATTATATGTAACTACAAACATATATTTCAGCATTCTAGGTCCAACCTTTTAGAAGTTAGGAATATGTAGTTGACAGACAAAATAGAGGATGGTCATACAAAAACAGAAAAAACCGCTGTTATAAATATTACAAAATATAATTCCCCCTCATTCAGTTCTATATGTACATAGAATCACCTCTATTAAAGTGCCATGATGTATGATAACTATGGCTATAAGTAATTCCACTTTACGTGTAGTTATTTCGTTGCACTGACTAGATTTCTAAAATAAGAGTGCACAGTTTAAATGAAAAAGCCTCATAAATTTCAGAAGTCCATTTATCTGGAAAAAGTCTGAATTTACATATGTAGATCCCAAAGTGTATTTTCAGGTTTTTTTTTTTTTTTTTTTTTTTAATAAAATGCATGAAATATACAACATTTTCCATCGCACAATCGGAAAACTCTTTTATTATTATTTTTTGAATGCATCATTACTTCTAACAAAATGGATTTGTGCACTACAGAAGAGTCTAAAAAATTGTCGCACATCTCAAAAATTTTAAATTCACACAACTGAAAAGTGAAAGCTTTGGGTGTGGTCATTTGGCCAAAGTTTTATCTCTCCACTGGTTTTGATATTTCAGTTGTCGGAATTTAAATATTTTAAGATATGTGAAAAAAAAATATTTTATTCGTTTCTGCGAATAAAAATTTTGTTCTCCGATAAGAACAATTATTTTTTACTTTGTAGTACATTTTAAATAAAAGCTTTTGAAACATATATGTATGTATAGTATATATTAAATTAAATTATAAAATATTTAATAATTCAAGTTATAATAAATTTAAATTTAAATTTATTGTAAATTGTTAGTGCTTAAGTTTGGGAGAATTTAAAAATTTGTAGCAGACAGTTAGTAGCAGACAGAAAAGAAACAGGCAAAATTACAGGCTGAAATATGGGATAGAAAATTGACTTGCAAAATTTGTCGCAGACGGACAAAATACCATAGTTAAGTAAAAATTATTACATCCTTTTTATGAAAACACTATCTTAAATCGTGTTGCAGTATTTGTTCGACTCCAAATCCTGTCTAATTTTCTTTAGAAATGATGTGATTTGCTATTACGATATAGTTTTCTGAGTATAGATTCGAACAGCCGTATGTTGTGAATATACCATATATACAAAAAGTCTGACGTATTAGTAGCCAAAAAGCAATATATTTTATAAACATTTATTCGCTTATGTAAAACTAACATAACATAGCATTAAATTATATAATATTTATTATATTATGGTATTTACTTGCAATGTTGAAATGGAATAAATAAATAAATAAAATAAAAGAATAGTTGCCAAATTATTTTAAGACATAATAATTTGGAAATATATAGGCAAAATTAAGTGTTTCAATTTAAGGCAGACGACCCCAACTTTAGCAATTGTTCAAGAAAAAATCTTCACGGCTACACTAACGGTTGAAATATTTGAAATGGGGTTTCTTTTTGGCTATCAATTCAACGCTATGTCTGCCCTTGTAATCATAAAGGGTGCAACAAACCCGGAAAACGATGTGCTGGCACGTCGGCACAAACACATTTTCAAAGATCAAAACAATAAATACAGGGGAAGGCACATTAACATGTGCCTTCTTTTCTGTAGCGCATGTCGAGATATCCTGGGAATTTTTAGGAAATATCCTTCAGGGGAAGCAATGTTCTCCGCCAGATGTGATTAAAACTTTGAAGTAGTATCAGAGATGCTCAGGGTTACTATAATGCAGCAGGTGAAAATACGATGAGGATTTAAGGTACAGAAGGCACTATAAATGTGGATAGAAGTCCTGAATTGGGAAGAACGCGATTGTTTTGAATTTTTCAAAAGTCATTTACTTTCACGGGATCATTTTTCGGGGCTATCAACGTGAGATCTGTAATTAATTGTTTCATTGTCCCGACCCAACTTGTGGGCGCATAGTAGCTATTTTCTGAAGGGAAATTAATGACCCTAAACCTTCTTTAAGCGGAAATTAGAGCAAGTTCTGTGCTGCTGATAGAAGAGGGCGGAGTTATTAATTACTTAGCCGACACGATTCGTCAATAAAATTGTGGGAGCATTTGGAGTGCAGGTAAGCGCGGAGGCGAGTTAATTTAAGATTAATTTGGCAATGTAAAGGTTTCAAATTCCATTGTCTTTTATGCTTGTCAGCATGGTTTAATCATGCGCAATATTATCGTATTTGCATAGTTTTCGCCATAGTAATGCTTAATCTACATACTAGCTAAGTTACACTTAATTATTAAAATATGGTATCTAGCTCATGTTGATACAGATGATACGTATGCAGATTACTTGCAAACCAAATTTTAATATGCATGTATAAATAGGTACGTAAGTCGATTTGGTGGAAAAAACCGAAATTTCCTTAAATGTTAGTTTAAAACAAACAAATGTTTGTTGTTGTGTAGTAACTACCTGTGTGTTAGGTCGCTTTCTAATTATGTACACAATGTTTTCATTTAAGCTTTACATCGAGTTTTTACCATTTTTCCGATGTTGTAACACTTCTGCTGGCTCGTTATGCTTCACATTCATTTCAACTATTATATTTGTCACTTATGGCGCTTAGTGAACTAAACGATTTGTTGATGAAACGATAAGGAATTATTTATAACAATATCGGAGAAGAATCATCTGTCGGATTATTTGGACTATCGCTAGTGAATCCTTTTAAAAGATTCTTTAATAAATTTATGTATATTCACTCACGGAAACCTCCTTGAGGTTTAATTTTCGTGAGAAAATTAGACATAAATATCAATTTTTCGCAATTTGACAAACCTTTAAACATAGCGTACTCGATTTTGGGCATTTTTTTCAGCGAAAAAAGTGCCCCCAAATTTTCAAAATTGAATACAGATGTCTAATTTTAGGGGGGCTCCGTAGATTTTCATGAGAACTAATGATTTATTTTTGTTAAATTACTTACAGATCACTTGGACGACCTGGGTACTACGTCGCGCAATTGGCTGTGAAATTTTTTTCGCGCTGCATGGGCCAGTGCAGCCGCCATTTTGTTTTAATATTTTTTTTTTCATGAAAAATGTCGAATTTTTTTATTAATAAACAACCATGTTTAATTTTAGATTGATTCCTTTTGTCGTTTGTTTTTTTATAACAATTTGAAATTATTACTATTTTTTTGCCTCGAAAAGGTAGAATAACCCCTTAAATAGATTTATCACAGACAATGATTTAGGAATTAATTAATCGATGAAACTTGCAATGTACTTATATAATTTAGTATTAGTTAGTCTTTCTAATTTTCTTTACTTTCTGTCTAAATGAATCCCTATATATATATAAAAATAAAAGTTCGTTTGTTTGTATGTTTATTTGTTTGTTTGTTTGCTTGTTTGTTGCTCAATCACGCCTAGATGCTAGTATCAATATTTCTCATTTTTTGTCCGAAGGTAGTACATATTCCAGCTTAATATATAGGCTAATTTTTGTTCGGATAATATATGCGGTTTCTAAATGGCGGCTCCAAAATTATCAAAAAAATTGGTACATAGTGTTTTTGCGGAATACTGATTCGAAATCCGCTGTCCAAATTTAGAAATTTAGGATGGCGGATCCAATATGGCAATATCCAGACAAAAGAGGAAATTCATATTCACAGCTATGGAATTTCCTCTTTTGTCTGGATAAATTACCCAACAAATCAGAGGTTTTAATATCGTGCACAGAATTAAAAAACAAATTAACGTTTGCTGACTCCGCCGGTATCAATGGCATTTTGTTATGAGATGAATTAATAAGTATTCGAGTATTTATGATGGATAAATTGAAAAAAAAAGTAAATCGCTCCTATGCGTACGCTCAAATTTATTAAAAAACACTCACGCCAAGGCTTATATCCAAACATATGGATTGCGTTGCGTATATTACTGACAATTACTGTAACTGTTGCCACTGGGGAACGGAGTTTTTCCAAACTCAAGCTCATAAAAACATACTTAAGGAGTACAGAATAGGCTTCCTTCTTCAGGAGCAATATCAATCGAGAATTGAGAATGAGATTGCTGAAAAATTAGAACTTTGCCGATAAAAAACGCGCAAAAAGTGAATTTTAAATAACTTTTTTATGTTGTAATTAAAATACATTAATTTTTTTATAATTTTGTACAAACAATGTATTATGTATTTAAGTTACATTATTTTTGCATTTTCATAGAAATATTAGGGTGTTTTTTTTTTCGCGATTATTTTTTTTTTTCACCACTTCGAAATTTTGTGGCTAATACCTAAACATACATTCCCTGAAAATTGGAGCCCAAAAAAATAATATTTAGTACTAGACCAAGACGCATAAAGATTTCCCATATAAAACACACGTGAACATTGATAATTTTTCTTCAAATCTCTACAACTCAGAGGTATTTTATGGCACAATCGTGGGCAATGGTAGGGTTTCTTCAGAATTGAATGCTCTACAAAAGTGTCCAGTGCGATGCAACCCTAACTCCCACCAGCGAGGTAGTACGGGTCATTGACCCCAATTTTTCCACGAAATTCTCGCTTTTTGCCTCTTTCTCGTAAACAACAACAGGTACAGAAAAAGTGAATATTACAAACTTGTAGGAAATTTAATTTACTCCAAAAAGTTTTTGAACACCAAATCCCTAACATCGATATTTCTTGAGATATTGGGCTTTGAAGTTGAGGTAGTGTGGAAGTTTCATGGATTATTGAGCTAAATTGTAGAAACACTACCTCAACTTCAAAGCCCAATATCTCAAGAAATATTGATGTTAGCAATTTGGTGTTCAGAATTTTTTTGTAATGCTCCACATTATATTTACAGTATCCTATATTGTTTCCACAAGTTGTAATTAAAATATAACAAAACGTTTCTTCGTAAACGTAAAATATTAAGACCACTTCACCCCTTCAAAGTAGTAACGAATTCTATCATTTATTCTCCGTGGCATTGATTGGACTAAATTATCAATTGCTTGCATTGGAATTCTTGTCCATTCCTCGTTCAACATCCTTTGCCGTTCATCGATGTCCTTTGGTCGGTTTGTTGAGGCACTATCACCTAACATCTTCCACACATTTTCAATTATGTTCAAATCATGGCTGTTGGCGGGACATGGGAGAACATTGATGTTATTTTCCTCCAGAAATGCTAGGATACCTCGTGCCACATGTGGCATTAAAATCCGTTTAAATCGAGACATGTTGGTCTCCATATTGGACCCGCCATCCTGGATTTACAAATTTTGATAATATTCGAAATTAGCAGCCTCAGAATAATCATTGTACCAATGTTTACTAAAATCCTTCGAAATCGAGACATTTTGGTCGCCATGTTGGATCCGCCATCTTAAATTTGGAAATTTTGATAACATTCACAATTAGTGGCATCAGAATAATTATAGTACTAAGTTCCATTAAAATTACCCGGTTGGTAACGCGACGTGTTGACTGCGAGCCAGCAGGACGCTAGAGGTTGTGGGTTCGATTCCCACGAGAAACCTTGGTCACAAAAAGTGGTATCACAATGGGCCTGTAATGGCTTAAGTGTGTCTTCGGACAGCCACAACAATCTACATCTACCTACATCCATTAAAATTCGTTGAAATTTTGAAATTTTTGGTCGCCATATTGGATTTGGAAATTTCGATAATATTCAAAACTAGTTGCCGAAGAATAATTATTGTACTAATTTCCATTAAAATTCATTGTAACCGAGACATGTTGAATCCGCCATCTCGAATTGCGAAGTTTTGATAATATTCGAAATTAGTTCCCGCACAATAATCATTGTACTAATTTTCATTAAAATCCGTTGTAATCAAGACATTTTAGTCGCCATGTTTGATCGGCCATATTGGATTTACAAATTTTCATAATATTCGAAATTAGTAGCCTCAGAATAATCACTGTACCAATTTTAACTAAAATCCTTCGAAATCGAAACATTTTGGTCGCCATGTTGAATCCGCCATCTTAAATTTGGAAATGTTGATAACATTCATAATTAGTGGCCTCAGAATAATTATATGTAGTACTAATTTCCATCAAAATCCCTTGAAACTGTTAAATTTTTAGTCGCCGTCTTGGATTTGGAAATTTCCATAATATTAATAGATAAGCTACGGGGGTTCTGGGCTATTTTCTTATGGGATTACGAGTCATCTAAGCAGGCTTAGTTTATGTTAAGTGGGTCCTTATCAGCTTAGTTTATGCTGACTGATTGGTGGATTCGGAATCACATGATCTTATATCTGAGAATTGATTCTGGATTCAACGTGGGTGGTCTTATTTTTTATTTTTCTTCGATATACTTCACATATGTAAATAGCCGTCTCAACGAAAACTAGCGATTTATTTGGTGTCAGTCGCTAGTGATGGACAGCAGCAATAAACCGCTCATATAAAAGGTGAAGGACTAGTCAACATTTTATCTAGGCTTGTGCACGGTAATCCTAGGGTTTTTGGGGTTGCTGATTACGATGAGTGGGTCGGTTAGGCTCCATCACGTCAAGTTCAAGGTCAAACGGTCAAAAAACCTTCCAATCCAAATGAAAAAATTGAACAATTTCAATCTGCCAAATGCACAATTGTGCCACAGAACCAGATTACCTGTCTTAAGATGACCTTGAATGACCACGAGGATGCATGTAAAGTAAAAATGAACACCGGATTCGGATTCAGCGACCTCAAAAACATGTCTATGAATTTTTTTCAGATTTTTAGAATGTTTTTTGACCGTTTGACCTTCAAATGACCTTGAAATGAGGTCGACTGACCTCAGATTCAGATTCATACACATACATGTGAATTTTTTCAGATTTTTCAGATGGTACTTAGCATTTTTCTCAAAACCCCTTCAAATGACCTTGAATGACCTCAAGGATGCATGCAAAGTAAAAAGCGACCTCAAAAACGTGTCTATTAATTTTTTCAGATTTTTGGAAGGTTTTTTGACCGTTTGACCTTCAAATGACTTTGAACTTGACGTGATGGAGCCTAACCGACCCGCTCATCGTAATCAGCGACCCCAAAAACCCTAGGATACCATCTTCGATTCGCGTGCACAAGCCTAGATAAAATGTTGACCTGTGTTATTAAAGTTGAAAAGGACTAAAAACAAAGAGAAATAATAAAATACTGCGAGTGAGTGAGGTTAGCCTTCACAAGTGCTCAAAATGATGAACAACTAGTGGAGCATGGTATCAAAGAGTGCCCCACTCATTTAAGAGCTCTTCGATAAGCTTTGAAAAGGGCAAAGACTACGGGTGAAAAGCGAAACTTCACCAATTGCATCCATTTTGTATAACCAAGGAGAAAAAGGAGAGGCATGTGAACCTCCTAATGATCCAGAACATCTACTTTGATGAGGATGGAGAAGATGAAGAAGAAGAAGACCATGTACCAATCAGAGGAATTATAGAATATAGAGTAAGACATCTGTCTTTAGATATAAATCCGAGTATTCACCCAGATTTTGAATATCAAACTCATTCCATACATTGCAAGCATGCGCATAATCTTCTTGGCTAATATCGCAATCATTTAATTTATTGTAAAATTACGTAATGTCGGGAAGTTTGATCTCTAAAAATTTGGATGTACTATTGAAATATTCGTAAGGCCTTTACGTGTTAACAGATTAAGCTGGGATTCAGATAAATGTTGAAATTGGGATTTTAAAATGGGATAAGAGGTTAAAGGAATCAATGAATCAGAATTTAATAGGATATTCATCTAAATGTTTTGTAAACGAAATGTATGGTTCCTTGTTAATTGGGAAGAGACAAACGCGATCTTGGAGATCGGAAGCTATATTTTTAATTATTATGAAATGGAAGTCGTAGCCACTAAGGTTGTGGAAAATAACGGGGATGGTGTGACTATCTTGGAAATTAACATTGCATCCCTCATGTGCTAGACCTCGATATTTACGTGTTAGGTGGCAGTGGTCGGGCACCTTTTTATCATCCCCAGTGAATGGCTTCTCACATATATGGTGGAGCGCTGCGGCCTCAAAGAGCTCCATCTCCTCGGGAGTCATCGGATCCATGGGTAGAGGGCAAAGAAAAACAGTTTCTAAATTTTCTGCCAACTCGTTCAACTCGCGCACAAACCACTCGATAGAATTATCATTATGATTTTGATACTTATTGTTATCCCTACATTCTACTAATAAACATTTTAAGTCCGCGTAAATAACAAACGGCGCTTCTACCTTATTCCTATAATTCTTAAATCTAAGCTCCTTCTGGTCCTCTGTTGGCAGTCGGATTGTGCAGTCGTTGAACTTTTTACAATTTTCAGTGTGCTATTCTAGTGCTGCGGGCGAGTAAAAGTAGTGGAGGCAGCGGTTACAAAAGTATTTTGCTGTTTTATGTTGCGATACTTGTGATGATAAAAGTCTGGATAGATTTATGGATCAAATAAAATGGTATCTGATTGGTACATGGTCTTCTTCTTCTTCATATTCTCCATCCTCATCAAAGTAGATGTTCTGGATCATTAGAAGGTTCACATGCCTCTCTTTCTTCTCCTTGGTTAGATAATTCGGTAGAACTTTAAAATACTCTTTTCCCATCTTGTTCAAAATATAGACGTTCACCGATAAATAAAACCGGGGAATTCGATGGTCATTGGAAATACAATGTCTTTGAGGTCCAGAACGTTGGAATAGTGGGGGTACTTTGTCGCACGATTAGGATGATATTCAACTGGATACAAAGATGACGTCACTGCCCAGACAAAGCAAGCATTATCTGCATTCTGATCATTGATGCAGGCTTTTTTATTTTCAATTTGCTTGGGTAATTCAATATAGGATGATCCCAGCTGAGGCGTGAACTTGTTGATGTTAAAGACCAAGTTGATGATAGGTGACAAAGCTCAATCACTATCCTTTTGTTGAAATTCTTCCATTTTCTTTAATACTGGTTCCTCGACATTTTTCTTGAACCAGGCGTTAATAACAATGCCTGGGTAGATGGGAGCGTTCCTTGTTCTCACGTATTTGAATTCGAATATCTCCTCATGCGCCCTGATCAATTCAATTCAATTTATTAAGTATTCATGATTTAACAATGGTATATACACAATAGGACTGCAATTTTAAGTGCTGGAATTAAATTAACTCATACATCTTCGATTTTTCTACGTAGCCATAGCAAAAAGTTGTGTTTTAAATAATATTTCAGTTGGGAGAACAAATTTTTCTTGATAAAAAAAAACCCTGACAATTTTCTGAAGATAAAACTTACAATCTACATTACAATCTATTTAACTAAACTTATACTACTATAACTACTATATATTAACCTACTATTGATGGCAACTGAGTTGCCTGATCAGAGGATTTTCGGAATACGAGCATTTTTCAAAGAAGTTTGCTGCCAGAGTACTTAGTTTCTCGCATAGGAGTTCAATGTTGGCTCTTCTATGCAGTTCTGCAGTGGAGAAGTGCCATGGCAAGTTCATGATCATTTTGAGAATTTTATTTTGGGCGATTTGTAATTTATTTATGTGGGTGCGCGCACATTGATACCAAATGGCTCCTCCATAGAGCATAAGAGCACGAAATACTTCTTTATAAATAATGAGCTTATTTTCCAGGCATAGTGTTGATTTTCTATTGATAAATGGGTACATAATTTTAATTAGAAGACTTATTTTGTTAAGAACTGAAGTTATATGCTTAGAGAAAGTCAGGGTTTTATCTAAAGTGATCCCGAGATATTTTGCATCCTCGGTCCAAGGCATGTCACAGCCGTTAAGTTTAAGATTATTGCTAGGCCAGAATTGTGGATTTCGTCTACGCGTGAAGAACATGGCTTGAGATTTGTTGGGGTTAATTTTTATTTTCCATTTATGGAAATAATCTTGGATAATGACTAAACCGTTTTGTAAATTTTCACAAATAGATGCAGGATCTTCGTGAGAACTAAAAATGGCTTTGTCATCAGCGAATATTGACGAGAGACAATTGGGTATACACGGGAGGTCTGCAGTGTATATATTATAGAGAATTGGCCCAAGGACAGAACCTTGTGGAACTCCAGCCGCAATAGTTTTTTCCGAGGAATACACTGATCCGAGCTATACCATAAAGGAACGATTCTGCAAGAAGCTGTGGATCATTTACGTTAGTGCAGTTGGAAATCCAAAGGTGATCATTTTATGAACTAGGGCATTGTGCCAGACAGAGTCAAAAGCCGCTTGAACATCTAGGAGGACGAGTCCTGTCGATCTTTTTAAAGAGAGATTCAATTTAACATGCTGAGAAATCCTTAGTATTGGTTGGGAAGTATTATGTCGCGATCTGAACCCAAACTGGTGATTAGGTAGCACATTATTCGCATATATAAAGTTTAGGATTTTCGTTTTAATTACCTTTTCCAATACTTTGGCTAGGTTATTTAACAGGCTGATACGGCGATAATTGGACGGATTGTCAGGAGGTTTACTGTGCTTGTGTATTGGTATGACTTTTGCAATTTTCCATGCATTAGGGAAGTACCTTAACTTAAGACAAGCATTGATGATAAGGGTTAGGTATACAAGACCTTGTCGGGGTAGAGCCTTTAGACAAATGTTCGGTATTCCATCCAGCCCTGATGCTTTATTAGAGCGGGAGTGCCATATTATGTTTTTAACCTCCTTAGGGCGAATATACCAGTCAGTCTCAATATTAGGATGCGAAGAGTTCAGTTGCGTGACTGAGGCTTCGACTAGTGCCATTGTTAAGGGGTCATCCGCCCTGATCAATTTAAATTCACCGCAGAAAAAAACTATACTCTTCATCTTCATACAAGTTTGGCAGTAAAAATGTACCCAGCCAAAACACTCTCTGAAGATAAGAATTTAAAAACGAATTTCTAATTTCATCGTATGACCGCATTTATTAATAATGTTTTCAAGCATTTATGTAAATAGTTATCCCCTGGCCGAAATTTGTAATTTTTTTTGAAATCTCTACTGGAACTAATTTCAAATAAAAATGACATCTATACTGAATTTATATAGTGGTGGCCAAAATAATAGGCACATCGACCAAATATTTAATAACTTGTCCGAAAGAAGTTAAAAACCACATTATTTTTTTTTCTAATAATTCATATCTGTAAACTGATAATATAAAGTTATAGATTCTCTAAAGAAAACATTTGTACACGTCTTTTAATATAAAAAAAAAATTATAATAAATAAAAAAAAAAGTAATAAATAAAATTACAGTTCTAGACTTTGTCAAAATAATTCACACTTTATGTGGATTAAAAGGCTTATTTAATTTAAAAACAAAGGAATCGTTTCAATTACATCAAACCTAAAATTAAACTTATTATTAATATTAAGTGTTAATATGTAGTACTAATATTTACTAACACCACCGTTTTTTTTTTTTTTTTAAACTGCCTCACATATTTTGGGCATTGAATCTATTAACTTGCATCATTTTTCCACTGGTATTGACTCCCAAGCTAACTTTACCACAATGGTTATTTAGAATTTATGGAGTATTTATGGAAATCTTAAGTGACGTGTAAAGTACAATTATATGGCAGTGCCTATTATTTTGACCCCCACTGCATGTATTTTTTTTTCGCGAACTCAATTTAAAATTATGAATGATTAGTTTAGGCAACTGTTCATTTGTCACTCTGTACTATATATTTTTCTGTTCCCTCTTAGAACTGAAACGACTTGACGGATTTTAGTGAGCGAGGTACAATTGGAATTGCCTTAATCCCTGAAATGTTACTAATATATGCGACGTTTATTTTGAAAGTGGCCCAAGTCCAAATGATTATAAAGATTATTTTGCTTTATAAGAATATAGAAAAATAGTCTTTATGATCATTTGGACTTGGGCCACTTTCAAAATAAATTACTGATATTACGGGACAAAAACTCCAATATGGTGAACACTATATGTTTTAAAGTTTCAACTGGTTGTTGAATAATTGAATTACATCGGTATAATACAATACAGTTCATTTCCTACCCAACTATTTTAATCGATTAAATAAAATAATCGATTGAACCCCAAAGCGTAAAAAATATTGAAATTAAAATCCTGGTCACATGATAGTGTTATGTAGTTCCTAATGTATATTGCAATATGCATGTGTACAAAATGTTTGCATAAAATATGAGATCGAAGCTTTAAAGATTCCTTCTGGAAGCTTACGTAAAGCCGTACAGTGAGAATGTAAAAATAATTAACAACTCAAAAATCTCCAGTCGGAAACTGGGTTCTAATATACATATGTACTATGTGTGGCTCATTTTCTCTGACTACTGTTTGAGTCCAATTCCCCACCCCCCAATATTTCTGACAAAGTGTAAATGCTCTATAGAAATTTGAATTCCGATCTGGAAGCAGGGAAGTTTTAATGCTTCTTGCAGGAGTTGATATGCAGCATTCCAAAAAGATAAAAAGTAAGAAATTCCATTCTTTGTATCAAATTTCGGAACCACTGTAAGCTGGAAATAAGAGTGTTAAGGGAAAAAACATGCGAAAACAAAGAAAACTAGTGCTGAAAAAGATTAAGTTGAGTTGCCTAGCGTTGTCCAAAGAATTCACCCACGGCTTTCTAGTGTACTTAATGCTGTGTGACTGAGGTGACTACACGGGTTGTTGAATTGTAAAGTAGTTCAAGCGTGATTTGTAACAAGTGTACATGTAGACGACACATATGACCTGGCAATGTATAAAACTAGGTAAAAGTGCCACAGATGGCTTAGATGAGTGGCTGCCGACTATGGAGCTCCAAGGGACTTCTCCGTGTTTACAATCCAGCAATATTGAGGCAATAAAGTGACATTCTCCATGTGGCCACAAACTAGAGCTGTTCCACAAACTAGCTTGGTTTTCACTCTTCAGAATTTTCTTGATACGAGAGAAATATATTGTGTTTCTGCCCAATTTCCTCGAACAATTTTTTTTCTCAGAGTGGAGTTTATAGTAGGTTACGCCACGAAATTGGACAAGCCGTATGAAGAGGACAAGCCTAATACTTTCAAAATTAATTTGTGACATAGATGAATCTTTTCTTCAACCAATTTTGACCACTGATTGTAAATTATGATATTATTTCAAGAACTACTATGTTCGTAAACAGGGACATTTTGTTTCTTAGACGACGTTTTATATGTAAAGTATAAATGCAGGCGGTCTTAATTATTTGATCAACATCCTTTGGGAATAAATGTGTACATATGTATACAATATACATAGCATATAATCAAAAGTTTAGTAGTAAGAAATCCTTACCTCTATGCTTTACCAGTTGGAGTTAAAATTACGAAAAGAAAACAGACCAACTACAAATTCCACAGATCCGGCTATATTCAGAGTTAAAATTCCTGGCAATATAAAATTTTAAACATTATATCATAATTTCTCATACTTAACAGATCCTGCCCTGTCGACGATACCATAGGAAGTACTTGAAAAATGTGGAGGTAAAATGCGTTCCTTTGGCAAAGCTCATGCCAGCCGTGAAAGTACTTTAAAACGTGACCAAAAGTGAGTTTATATTCGTCATCATATGAAGGTAATATTACATCTACGTGACGAGCACAATACTGTGCTTGGCTATCAGACTACTTAACCTGGTTGGGGCTTGAGTTCCACAGATATACATACATCTGAACCATGAAATTCAGTTCATGGTTGATACTCAGGAGACGAAGATGGTCCCACGTCAAGATATTCGTTTCCTTTTCTACACTTTTAATCTTTAAAACCAATCTGAAATAAATAAAATTTCTATTAATTGGGAAATAATTTATTTATTAATTTTTAAATAGCCAAATTACTTAGTTGTGTAATATTTTATTTTTATTTTAAATGGATATTATCGTCTTTCTTTTTAAAAATATGGAAATCAGAATATAACTCTCAAGTATAATTTTTTTTTTTAATTCTCTCCTTAATAGTGTTATTTTAATAATTTTTGTGTATTTTTTATTTATTTTTTTGTTATTTTTATTTAGTTTTATTTTATCTTTTGTACTATTTCTTGTAATTATTATTAGTTTATTATTATGTTTGCAGATTTATTTGTAGCTTGCTAATTAAGTGTTGTAGTTAGATTCAAATTTTATTTTTATTTTTTTGAATAATTTCGTATATACATATATTGGTGCATAAGCGAAAATTAAAATTCTTATGTATTTATATGTAAACTGAACATCAAATTAAGTTAAATTAAATATGGAAATGAAATAAGAAAAGAACAATTAGAAAAGAAGTTAGAACTGGTGTTCCTCAAGGCACCATATTAGGGCCCTTACTATTTATATTATATATTAAGGATCTATTATTTCATCTACCAGAAGGAATGATACTATCTTTTGCTGATGATACTGCTGTAATATCTACGGGGAAAACTTGGAAGGTTGTTGAAACTCAAATGAATTCTACCTTGCTAAAATATATAAATGGCTAGCTTTAAATAAATTATCTTTAAATGTTGATAAAACTGTGTTTATGACTTTTGGTAACTACTACAACAGTGTTCCTACTAATATTGAAATTAAGATAAATAACAAACAATTAAGAAGAGTTGAATATTGTAAGAATGACATGGGAATCACACATTATGTACTTAATAAATATAACTAAATATTTAGTTTTTATATTCCGAAAAATGTCTGGAATAATGTTGAGAGACTCTCTCTTGACGTTGTACTATGCATTTTTCCATAGTGTCATTTGCTATGGCAACATAGCATGGGGAGAAGCTTACTCAAATAATTTGCATTTACTTCAGAGACTACAAAACAAATTCTTAAAAATCATTTATAAGAATCAATTTATTAGTGATAAAAAACCGTTGAATCTTAATCAAATTTTCGCCTTCGAATCCCTTAAGTATTATTATAAATTGTTCAAAGATAAATTTATCAAATCTAATAGTATTACTAGAAGGAAAAATATTATCATACCGAAAAGATGTAAAACTGTAAGTAGTAAAAGTAGCTATATTAGTTATAAATGTGTTCAACTTTCTACAAAATGAATTAAAAGCGATTGAAAGCCTTAAGGGGGTATTCTAGTGTAGAAATTCGAAAAAATCGAAAAAATCGAAATTTTTTTTTTTCATATTTATAAAGCTTAAACATTCAAGAATATGCCTTCAAAGGGATTTTTCAAAATTTCAATTATTTACCGAGTTATAGCGAATTTGGTGAAGCGATAACCAAACTGGTCCGACCGGAATGAATTGAACAATAGACGGTAGGCGCGGCCCGAGTACCTGTGGATAAATTCCCCCATGAAACTTCTTTTGTATTTTATACCTATATATTGTATATTTTGAACGGGGGGAAGTTCCCTTGTATGGAGCAGGGATCGCCGATTAAAAATATGTAAGTATACCGAACGATTGTATGAGCGCAACTGCTTGAAACTTTACTCTAAACTTTAAACGCGTTTTTCTCGAAACTACTTTTTTCAAGTTGGCGGTAAGGATATCTCTAGATCTACTAAACCGATTTACTTGAAATTTAGTGTGAACGTTCTTTGTATAATATTTTTAAAAAAAATTTAAAACTGTTCAAAAAATTGCAAAAAAAATATTTTTTTTTTCAACCGGCCGCCATTTTGTGAAAAAAAAACTTTTTTTTTTATTTTTTTGAGGTCGATTCCATAGCGACAACATTACTAATTAAGAATCCGTTGGATTTTTTAGTTTCAGTTGACTAGAACGGTTGTAATTTTGACCGTAGTTACACCCTCTTTTTTTTGGATCCCCCACTGTGGCAGCCGATAACTTCTGGAATTTTTGGTTTTTTTTTTCATTTAATTTTTATGTATTCTTACAATATCAATAAGCAAATAAGAAAAAAATGGATGGTAAAAATATTTTTTATTCTTTTTTTACGAAACTTGAAAAAACGGCCGAAATTCGTGCCTCTACACTAGAATACCCCCTTAATACTGTTAAAAAGAAAATAAAACCATGGATTATGGCAAATATTTAAATTATACAGAATATTATGTTTTCATACTGTTAAATATTACTGAGACACCTCTAAATTTAAATGAATATATTTGTACTATTGGATGATTATAAATATTATAGTTACAGAAACAATTATTATATCTTAGATTTAAATTAGTTTTAAGGTTAGCAGACCTGCGAACAGGTAACAAGTGTACCTCTGCAGGGTTTGCTTTATGCAAAAAACCCAATTATTAAAACTTTGTTTGATGTAAAGATTACCGTGAATGTACACATATAATTCATGTATTATAATTTATAACAGCGTACAAATACTATTTGCTTATGCTACTTGGTAATTAAATAAATAAATAAATAAATAAATGATTTGCAAGCATACGTTTTTTCATAAATAAAAGATAGAAAATTAACAAAAATTTATCACAATTTCAGAACTCATCCTGTGGCTTTTCCTGGTAGAGTGCGCTTCTATCGGAAATCATACAGGTCATTAATATTGTATGTCAGTGGATTACACAACAGATATTTTCCTAAAAATGTTTCGAACTTGACCTGGTTTCATATATTTGCCTGCGAGCCAGCAACCGAAGCGAATGTTAAAGCCGCAATTACTCATTCCCGGTTATTTCTCTATGAATTCCTACAGCGAAGATATCCAAGATGGTATAGTATAAAGTGAGTACTAGGTTATGTTCGTAGGTTAGTAGGTAGTAATCGAATTAGACCCGCTCCGGAACCCCAGTTAATCACGAGCCTTCCAAAGAAGGTGAGAGACCCCAGTTTTCCAGCTCAATTAACCAACATTTACGAATATACAAACATCTAGCTGTGGATGTTGATTTACCCCGCGGTGCATTTTTACAGTGAAATTTGTTTGCTTAATTTGTTAGGCATATAAAAAAAAGCGTACCCCAAACACAATGAAGTAAGAAATAAAAGCAAGTGCACTACACGCCCCTTAACAATTTCCAGTATTTATTTTGAGAACGGTCTAAGCTATGTTCCTGTGCAACTTTCCCTTGGTTGGCAGCTGATTTGGCTTGTTTACCTTGCTTTTCAGTGTTAGCTCATGCTTAAATAGCAAAATGAGGAAGCTATCTGTGCATTTCTTTTTTTTTTTATGTTAATCAGGAGAAATATTGATAGAAAAAACAAAAACAGGGTGTCTTCCTCAGTACCACGCAACTTAATATCGCCCTGCTAATAAAATTTAACTAAAGTTGCTTTTAAATGTATGGTAACGATACAAGACGATTTATTTTTATTTTGCAGTTGATGACGGCATTTTTTTTATGTTTTTTTTGTAGCAAGTAGGCGGTGAAGTTGTAGAAAAACTTTATATATATTTTTTTATAAATTTAAAAAAATTTAAAAAGTAGGCTTCGGGAATGAGGAACTTTTAATAAATTTTTATTTTTGTTTTATTTGAGTTAGTCATCCTAACTGGTAGAAATAACGCATAAAAATATAATTAAATTTTTACGGAATAAAATATTCAATAACAATTAATTATTTTATTCCGTTATCAAGGAATCAATATTAATTCTTTTTCTGCCAAATTGGTGACCCCGACATGATGGACCTGGTAGGAAACAAGATAACCAGATCGCAATCCATTCAGGTCTGGCTAAAATTTCAGGCTCAGCCGCAATTAGATTTGGACGGAGGGAGGAAGATTTATACAAAAAAGTGGACGTTTTATTCCCCCAAGGCCACCGTCCACACGGCAAGGAACAACAGACAGATCCAATAACTAAAAGCTCGTAGTAGTCTAAATGTGTTTTCATCAACAAATATAACAACTGCAAATCAACAACTTTAATAACTAAATCTGTAACAGATCGCTTCAACCGGAGCCGATTTCCATATGATTCCGTCATCAAGTTCAGCTCTTCCCCCTTCAAGAAACTATTCAACAACAGCTTGTAATGATCCTTAATCCTCAAGTTCAAGTTTAATTCTCTCTACAAATGCTGCAGCAATTTCCACCCCACATACAATAGAATTGGCGCAAATTAATATCGGACAGGTGTTTTAACTATTACCACAATTTAATATGGTACAGAAGCAGTCGTCAAACAACCATCACAACAGCAATTTAACAACAACAACTACAACAACAACCACAATTACAGCCATTTATTCATCATTAAATAATTACTTCACTACTACCACTCCTAAAAAAAAATTTTATGCTACTATGGCTGCCAAGAGAAATTTATATGTACTTCGAATTTACATAACTTTCTTTGGTATATTTTTAGTATAACGCACTAACGTTTACTGATTGGAGAGTATTGTGGCAAGTAGGCGTGAGGTTGTAGAAAACTTATAATATAATATTTAAAAAAAATCTAAAAAGTAGGCGTCGGGAATGAGGAACTTTTAATAAATTTTAATTTTTGTTTTATTTGAGTTAGTCATCCTATGTGACTGGTAGAAATAACACATAAAAATATAAATACATTTTTACGGAATAAAATATTCAATAAAAATTAATTCTTTTATTCCGTTATCAATTAATCAATATTAATTCTTCTCATGCCACCGTCTACTTGCCACATTTTTCTTTAACATCTAATCTACATCTATGGAAAGGCTTCCATACCTAAGCACTAATGCCTCAAAGTGGTTTTTGCACTAAAAACTACTCTGAAGCACTAGTGACAAAAAGTGGTAACTTTTTGCGCTACAAATCATTAAATATAAAAAGGATAATGTGAACTCCTTAAGCTTAACCCCCTCCGCTATTTTCACGAGTCTGACTCATGATGAAAGTCTTAGGCCAAATTTGAATATCACGAGTCAGGTTCGTTGTTTAATTTTGTGTTATGCCCGAAATGTGGACTCAGACTCGTGATATTCACGTTTGAAGTGAAATTTAACAACAAGCTTGACTCGTGATATTCAAGTTTGGGCTAAAATTTTCGTCACGAGTCGGACTCGTGAAAGTACTGCAAGGGGTTTAAAAAATGTACTCTGTAAATAAATACATATGATACTGTGGTGGCAGGCGTTGGTTTTTGAATTGAGTAAATTTTTAAAAAGTGACCGGGGATTTTTGAGAAAATAAAAAGACAGTCGACTAAAAATCAGGAATAAAATAGCTCGTTCGTTGAAAATTAACAAATTAAAATTTAAAAGTTATGAAATTAAATTAATAATAAATTTAATAAAAATATAATAAAATAATTTAAAAGAAGTTAAATAATAAATTAAAATAAGAATTACTGAGGTGAGTTTTTGAAGAAAAGGAATTAAAAGAAGATTTTGATTGAAATAACGATCAAACTAAATAAATGTAAAGGGTGTACAAATAAGCAAAAACTTCTTCACTCCTACAACTGGTGACCCCGACCCAATATCGGCCCATCGAGCCGAGATCAACCCAATATCGGCCCATCGAGCTATCATCAACCCATCGAGCTATCATCGACCCAATATCGGCCCATCGAGCCGAGATCAACCCAATATCGGCCCATCGAGCTGTAATCGACCCAATCATCGGCCCATCAAGTCAAAAACAACCCTATTTCAGCACATCGAGCAGCCACCATCATCTCTAATTCGGTCCTTGGAGCCATCAGCATCACTCGCATAGTCGTTTCACTGGTGGGAGGGTGTTGTGGAGAAGTTAGTAGGCGGGGAATTTTTGATTTGAATCTAGTAGGCTTTTGATTGATAAAAAAGAAAATTGTGTTTTTGTTTTTTTTAATACTTGTCAGTCGAGAAATAGATTTTATCCGGATAAGAGGTCGAAAAGAAAAATAATAATTACAAAATAAATAAATATAAATAAAACAACTATGGTAAATAAATATTATAAAATAAATAAATATAAATAAAACAACTATGATAAATAAATATGTAAAGAATTATAAAAATATATAAATAAAATACCAAATATAACTACCACAAATTGGTGACCCCGACAACCGGCTGCAGTACTGGCATTAATAGCCAGAAATGGAGTCGGATCGTCACGCTAAAATTAATAAATTTTCTAGGTCGGCAGTCATAAAAGCCTGGCTTTCAGCTCAGACTGCCGACCGTAGTTACAGGTACATCGGTCGAGGGAGGTTTGTTATAACCTCCCCAGAGCTGCCATCGACCCAATATCGGCCCATCGAGCCGAGGACAACCCAATATCGGCCCATCGAGCCGAGGACAACCCAATATCGGCCCATCGAGCCGAAGACAACCCAATATCGGCCCATCGAGCCGAGGACAACCCAATATCGGCCCATCGAGCCGAAAAGCAACCCAATCATCGGCCCATCGAGCTGTTATCGACCCAATATCGGCCCATCGAGCCGAAAAGCAACCCAATCATCGGCCCATCGAGCTGTTATCGACCCAATATCGGCCCATCCCAGTTATAGTTGCTTTGCTATTTTTTTGCAACTATATTATTATATATTGTTTTATTGAAATTCTTATATTTTTTATCTATTTAATCTATTTATTTCTTAGTTTAACATAATTCTCTTTTAAATTAATTTTTAATTTATTATTTAACTTCTTTTAAATTATTTTATTATATTTTTATTACATTTATTATTAATTTAATTTCATAACTTTTAAATTTTAATTTGTTAATTTTCAACGAACCAGCTATTTTATTCCTGATTTTTAGTCGACTGTCTTTTTATTTTCTCAAAAATCCCCGGTCACTTTTTAAAAATTTACTCAATTCAAAAACCAACGCCTGCCACCACAATACGATAAATGGAGATAAAATAATACTAACACTAAGTCATACTTCAATCGTATTAATTGTAGCTTCTGCAGGTCTAGAATCTTTAGATACAATTGTGACTATTCTCCTTTGCCTGCTCGAAAATTGTCGTCTGTTTTTATACTTTAGAAATTTTGTAAACTCCCAACGAGGCCTATGTTATTATATCAGCGACAGATACGTAGTGCATGTATGGAAAAATTACGCAAATCAGAAATTAGGGTGTTATTATCTATAAAAACATAAGTGAACTTAAAATGGTTCAATGTAAACACATTCTCAAGTACGTCAAGTAGATCGATTCATGTTGTGATGTTTCCTTAAACGAAGTTATGCTGGTCCAAGAGTTTCTTCAACTTAGTCAAAATATATCCGATTCTCCATGAATGTAAATGCCCACATTTATTCTTCCTTTTGGGAGGTCAGAGACAAGAATCGTCAATTTATATTGTTATAAGCCAATTTAATGTGAGTTCTTTTAAAATAGAGATTACGGCCACAGAATATTGATGACCTTCTATGGCTTTGCATTATATCGAAATTTCAATTACACAATGGCTCAGCATTTATTGACGGATTTAATATTTCTTGCAAAGAAAAGCATTATTGTGACCTCAGTGCGAAATTGGTTGGGCTAATTATAGCGCCACTATTTTTATAAAATTCGAATACCTTTAATGAGATAGTTATCGTTATACTTAAAAAAAAAATATAAACACTGAATATTCAAATTCAATCTTAGCCTTATTATTTAGGAAATGCGAGGTATAAATCTCGCATAGGTCGTCCGGCAAAAATATTAACGAACATATTTTAAAAAATTATTTCACGTTTTAATCGCCGAAGACGGAGATAATAACTAATAGATATTCTGTGTGTTTGTTCACGTAATTGTTGTACATTGTAAATAATTAATAAAGTTATTTAACCTACCTATCCCTTTTTGAATACAGCTTAATTTATGGGACCTAGTATATAATTACATACATTTCTTTTTTTTTTATATGCACCCGTTCGATTTTGATGAAACTTGGCATACTATTAAAGCATATGTAATGCAATATTTATAATTTTTTTCGAAGTGGTCAATCAAAAGCAATTAATAGAAAAAAAAATTAGAAGTTTTATTTTATACTCACATATTATGGATAAAATTTTCAAAAAAATATTGGAATAAACTCTAGAATGTTTCCTTACACTTCCACTTCGTTTTACTTTCTCATCTTCAGTAGTTTATTAAATATAAGAGTTTGAAAAAAAGTGCGTGGATTCACAGTTTTGAGGTATTGAATCTGATGGAGAAGGAGAATTAGAAAAATTTGTATTTTCGATACTTGAACTTTTTGTTGATCTCGAGTTTTCCATCACTTTTGACAATTATTAGTTTTTTTTTTTTCAAATTCACACCTACAGACGGAGCAGGGGGAGTAATTGAGACTTGGACATCTTCGGCCAAAATATTGGGGTTCCCATTATGAGGATTTTTAAAAGTTATATTCTCGCTTTTTATAGAACGAAGTAGCTCAATGCTCTATGAGAATTTAGATGATATCAAATGAACGTTGCTGTAAACCTTTTTTACGTGGTGTTTAACACCAATCGTCAATAACAGGTGCGACATATATGTATTTCATCGCATGTAACTCATCAAGGGTGCCGGAATCGCTGGAGATCTTTGGGAACATATCGCGAGTTTTACTTAAAATCACCTTGAAAGTGCTATTGAACGAGTCTTCGGATATTATATTTATGTTGGAGAAGAGGGTACTGCTTACTTTTCCCATTAGAAGGGACTGGTTGTCGGCCGAATATTCCTCAAAGGTATAAGAGGAGGGTTTAGCCCGTCTGGTATAGGCCCTTTTTAAGCACGAGGCGATGAATACGTTTTTGCACACGCGCGCCGTCACAAGAAACCGCATAGTCATTAATCAAATTGTCGCAAATCTTTCAATGAGACATGTTGAATGACAACAAATAAAAATAAAACAAGAAAATAAAGAGTGAAATAAGAAAACAAAATGACCGAAGTGGGTGGGTAGGAGAAAAGCGAAATTTGATTGAAAATCAAACTAGATTAGTCGCTGGGTTTGAGGAGCAGCTAGCAGATCTGCAAATTGCCTACTTTATGGCTGATAAATTAATAAAAGGAAAGAGCGTTAGTGGGCTAATTAGCCTACTCTTCAGATTAAAGAACTACACAATTAGTCGAGAGAACGATAGATAATTAACATCGAACTCACCGTTCCCGGGTACCGGTGACGAAAATGAAAAACGAGAAATAATAAAAACACAAGAACACAGAGATAAATTATTTACGGATTACAACACAAACTCGGCATTCAACTGCACCACAGTACTAATAAATTCACATCCAAAAAACATGCAAAATGAGGAAAACAAAACACTAATTACCGGCTCACACCACGGTGAAAGGCCACACCCACAGAGTTAGTTACGACTAGAGAATAATGCCAAGCCAAGTTCCTTGCCTTGACGTTAGCATTGTTTTGATAAAGCCATACAAATAATGTGTGAATTGAGTTGAGAAAGTTTACAGACCAAATTTGGCAAGTTTTCAATCAATATTGCTCAGTTCTCTCATGAAAACTATCTAAATATTCGGAAAAGGAGCAGGCCCAATCACCCCTAATACAGTCATGTCATCACAAGTGAATGGGGTGATTATTTTTGAATTATCTACTCTTTAATTCGATTTTGGGTCAGCCTTCTCCAATAACCCCCAACTACTGGTTAATATCAAATTATCAGTATTAATCAGCATCAGTTAATTAATGTTTGCGTACAGGATCCATTCATTATTCCTAAAGTTACGGAATGTTGACTATATATAATTCTTTAGCATCATTCAAGCTTATGTGTGTCTTTTATAATTTTTAAAAGACTATGATTCTTCAATAGGAACTATTGGTAATACTTCCTATTACCAACATCCATGTCTCATGCCACATCTTCTGGTTTCCATCAGCTTCCGGTTCACGGAAAAGGAAGGAGCCTAGCGGCAACCTAAACCTTTATTAGTGCTGCTGTTTCTTGCCCAAATGAAAATTCTTCAAAGACAGACTAGATTCTTCTTTTAAAATAACTGTTTATTTATTTTATATATATAAACATGAATTGTAGTTTTATTTTTATTTAACACTTTTGATACGTGTTAACCTTTCAATGACGACCATGAGACTGAGATTCCTTTTTTAATATTTTTTAACCTTCCTTAAAAAACAATCAAAATTCGCGGGCACTAGATTTCAGTTTTTACTCAGCTAAATCAAAAAGCTACTAGACTCTTATATTTCACAGTGAATTTAAGGCTTCGTCCTGTCCGAGTATTTATGATCCTTTTTTATTATTAATTAACATTATGGTACAGGGCGATACGCTACAATACTCCCCCCTCAGCGAAATCTAAAGAGTTTCAGCGATATTTAATTACTGGTTTACTAATACGACCTGCACGTGTAATCACTGGTTCCGAAGGAGGTAAAATCACAACATCATGCTCAGCTTTAAATCTTACTTTGCGTTTATTTTTACTTGTCTGATGCTCCACGATTCTATTATGATTTTTTAGTTCACAGCTTGAATGATTTAATTTTAATCTAGATGACTGATTAGAAATCTCTACTTCACTGTCTAGAAAACAAGGTTTAACTCTATCAATTGATACAAATTTTTCCTTATTTCCAATTTTTACTTTTATAATTTTATCTCCATACTTAATAACTGGATAAGGACCTTCATATGGCGGTTGCAGCGCCTTTTTAGTTGCATCAGTCCGAATAAACACGTGTGAGCAATCTTTCAAATTCTTAAAAATGAACACTGATTGAGAAGATTTCCGTGACGGGGAAACTGGATGTATCATTTTGAAATGTTTTTTTAATTGCATGACAAAATCAACTCGCGAAGATTCTTTCGTTTCTATGAAAAAATCACTAGGTAAACGTACATTATGACCGAAAACTAATTCGGCCGATGAAGCTTGAAAATCTTCTCTGAAAACGGTACGTAATCCCAGTAATATTAATGGTAAAATTTTACTCCACGCTTCTTCTTTGTAGCACATAATTGATGCTTTAAGTGTTCGATGCCATCTTTCTATTAATCCATTTGTTTGTGGATGATAAGCTGTGGTTCTATTCCTTTTAAAGCCTAAAAGTTTGCCTAGTTCTGTAAAAAGTTCCGATTCAAATTGGCGACCTTGATCTGTTACTATTATTTTGGGTACTCCGTAACGAGAAATCCATTCTTTTAATAGAGCTGCTGCTACTGTTTCCGCTTTAATATCTGTAAGAGGAATAGCTTCGGGCCATCTAGTGAATCTATCTATAATAGTAAGACAGTAGCAATGATTTTCTGAATAAGGTAACGGTCCTATGATGTCCACATGAATAATTTCGAAACGTTGTGAAACTCTAGGAAAAGATTCTAACTGACTTTTGTTGTGTCTCGAAATTTTTGCTCTTTGACATGCTATGCAATTCCTAGCCCAATTTCTAACGTCTTTATTCATAGATGTCCATATGAATTTATTTCTTACACTTCCTACTGTAATACGGATACCAGGATGAGAAAGGTTGTGCACTGCACAAAAAATATCCTTCCGGAACTGTTCTGGAATATACGGCCTTGGTGTACCTGTGCTAATATCGCAAAAGATTCTTTTATTAGAACCTACAATAGGTAAATTTTGAAATTTCAACTTAGGATTTTGAAAAAGTAATTCAAGCTCTTTATCGTTAGTCTGAGCCTCTGAAATACCCTCAAAATCGACTGATCCTACCAATTTAATTTCCTCTAATCTTGATAAAGCGTCTGCTACGGTATTGTCTTTGCCCTTTATATGACGTATATCTGTAGTAAATTGGCTTATGAAATCCAAATGACGCAATTGGCGTGGCGAGGCTTTATCCGACTTTTGCAGAAATGCGTAAATTAACGGTTTATGATCCGTGTATAAAATAAAATCACGGCCTTCTAATAAATAACGAAAGTGTTTTATTGACGAGTATGCGGCTAGAAGTTCGCGGTCATACGTACTATATTTTTGTTGAGCGTTCGTTAATTTCACTGAAAAAAAACCAAGGGGTTGCCACACTTTATCGTTCTTTTGATGAACTGCACCACCAATTGCTGTATCTGATGCGTCAACTGTTAGAACCAACTGAGTGTTAGGTGTTGAAGATGGGAATGCTAAGAGCGTTGCTTTGCTTAATTGTGTTTTACACAACTCAAAAGCGTTCAACGCCTCTTTTGACCATTCAATTCTTCTTTTGTCATTTTTTCGACTGCCTTTTAAGTAGTCATTTAGTACGGCCTGCATAGTGGCAACACTTGGGACAAAACGTCTATAGAAATTAAATATACCCAAAAAACGTCTTAATTCCTTGACTGTTTCTGGAAGCTTATAATTTTTTATAATTTCAATTCGCTCGTCTAAAGGCTTAATTCCTTGACCTGACACTAAATGTCCCAAGAACTTAACCTCAGTCTTTGCAAAGACACACTTGCTTACATTTATCACCAATCCATATTCTCGTAATTTTTTGAAAACTTCCTTTAAATGCGTTATATGCTCTTCGAAATTTTCTGAATGTATTAATATATCGTCTATGTAGACAAAACAAAAAGGTAAGTCGCGTAATACCAAATTAATAAACCGCTGGAATGACTGAGCAGCGTTTCGTAACCCAAAAGGCATATACAAAAATTCAAATAATCCAAATGGTGTGCAAATAGCAGTTTTGGGAATATCAGAAGTTTCCATTGGAATTTGGTGGTACGCTTTTACCAAATCTAAAGTAGAAAATATATGACAACCGTGTAAGCGAAAAGTAAAATCTTGAATGTTAGGAACAGGGTAGCGGTCCGGAAGTGTACACGCATTTAATCTGCGGTAATCGCCGCAAGGTCTCCACTCGCCGTTCTTTTTACGAACCATATGTAAAGGTGAAGACCAGGAACTACTTGACGGTCGACAAATGCCTTGTTGCACTAGGAAATCAAATTCCTTTTTTGCAGCAATTAGCTTGTCTGGTGCTAATCTACGCACCTTTGAAACTACCGGGGGACCTTTAGTAACAATGTGATGTGTAACATTGTGTGAAATATTTGAACCAAATGGTTTCTCAATTGTTACATCTGAAAATTCCTGAATACTTTTTTTAATCGCTGTGTCAACATCGGCGTCAATCAAGATAGATAAAGAAGTGAAAGGACCTTTAATTACCTTAGCATCCACTTTAAAACTCGTTTGTGGATCAATAAGTTGTCTTTTCCTAATATTCACTAGTAAACCGAATTCTCGCAAAAAATCTGCACCTAAAATTGGACGTTGAATTTCGGCTATAACAAACGTCCAAGTAAACTTTCGTCTAAGACCCAAGTCTAGATTAAGAGTCTTAGTTCCAAAGGTACGGATAGAAGTTGCATTCGCCGCCTGTAATTTAAAATTTCCAACATTATTTTTATTAGAAGAATTTGCTGGTATAACAGACACATCTGCACCAGTATCGATTAGATAATGCTGCTTAGAAGATTTGTCGTATATATAAAGGCGACAACTGTGTAGGCCCATATCACTGGTCGCCGACAGTGATGGGCCTTTTAATTTGTTTGATTATTATTAACGTTGTTAATATTACTACTCATAAAATTACACGGCTTGACGCATTTATGAGCATTTATCCCGAAACGCTGGTGGTACCAACACAAATTGTTACGAGGCACTGATCTGTCTTTCCTCGATTTCGATCTAGACGAATTCCTCCTAAAATTTCTATAACGTGAAACATGTTCATTTTTAAATAAATTTGTTAATTCCATTACTTGTTTAGTCAATGCTTCGATTGCTGTATTATTTGAAGAAGAACTTTGAAAAGCTTTATTTGAAAGTTCTACTGCGTAAACTTCCGGACAAGAATTCACTTCGACTATTTTATCCGCACAAATTGCCAATTCATCAAGAGATCCGGAATTGCATGATAAAATAGCTTGACAATTTGTGGGTAGTCTTTGTAACCACAAAGGTTTAAGAATACTATCATTTAGCTGTTTTTTGCACAAATCACGCATCTCTCTTAGCAAATTAGACGGCTTTTTATCACCTAGAGGTAAATCACTTAAAAATCTTTTGAGACGATTCGTTTCACTATCAGACAAACGAGAGATTAATGCTTCTTTAATGCTGTTATATTTTCCGTGACATGGAGGATTACAAACAATATCACTTATTAACGTCACTATATTTTCCTCCAATGAACTGAGCACAATATTGTATTTCGTTTCGTCCTTACTGACCCCACCATATGCAAACTGGGCCTCTAGCTGTAAAAACCAAAGATCCGGTCGATTTCTCCAAAATGGGGGTGGCTTAACCGTTACCGCCGAAACTCCCCTGAAATCGCCTGTATCCTGCGAAATCTCCCTGTCTTTTGTAACAATAGGATCGTCTGTATCCACAGGCATATCGACTTAAACAAAACACAAATACTCTCGGACAGTAACCTTTTTTATAAATATATTTTCATACGATTATACGAAAAAAATGAAAGGTTCAATTTGAAAAAAAATCCACTTCAATATGTCTAGTTACACTTTTGTCTAAGTTGCTGTGCAAAATTCGAACATATAGAAAGCGAAACTAAAAGGAAGGAAATTATGAAAAAAGGAATCTCTTACAGTTTTTTGTATTTTGGTTTTCAGATTATGGTCTTCTTTCTTGCTTGTTGCTGACTTCTTTCGATGAATTTTGATGATGAACTTCTGATAAACTTGATGGCTGATCAGTGAGGAGCCTTCGTCGGGGTCACCATTTATTGGTAATACTTCCTATTACCAACATCCATGTCTCATGCCACATCTTCTGGTTTCCATCAGCTTCCGGTTCACGGAAAAGGAAGGAGCCTAGCGGCAACCTAAACCTTTATTAGTGCTGCTGTTTCTTGCCCAAATGAAAATTCTTCAAAGACAGACTAGATTCTTCTTTTAAAATAACTGTTTATTTATTTTATATATATAAACATGAATTGTAGTTTTATTTTTATTTAACACTTTTGATACGTGTTAACCTTTCAATGACGACCATGAGACTGAGATTCCTTTTTTAATATTTTTTAACCTTCCTTAAAAAACAATCAAAATTCGCGGGCACTAGATTTCAGTTTTTACTCAGCTAAATCAAAAAGCTACTAGACTCTTATATTTCACAGTGAATTTAAGGCTTCGTCCTGTCCGAGTATTTATGATCCTTTTTTATTATTAATTAACATTATGGTACAGGGCGATACGCTACAGAACAAACAACATTGCGAGGAAGCAATCTGAAGTAAAATAGAAATTCTATGTGGGAATTCGAGACCACTAGTACCAAAATCCTAAATGCATCCAAGTGCTGTAGTGTTCGCTATTCTGCCGTGCACAGATTAATATCGTAAACATCCGCAGATATTAATTCTACAATACCCTGTGAATAAAGTACTCTCTCTTAATGCAAGCGATTTCCGAAAGTATCCACTCCAATACTTGGCTACATTTCAGAGTGCACAATATCCTTGAATTGTGTCAGCCCCGTCAGGAGCCAAATAATGTATGTAAAATTTGTTTTCACCAAAAATCGTCCGCTCGGTTGGGTTTGAATTTGTAAAATTGTTTGGAACAATAATTGTCACTTACCTACCAGGCACTAAAAGCATATTTAGTGGGATAGCCATTTACGGCGACTGCATAAGTGAGGACGAATTAGGTAGCTTAACAATTGTTTGGAGATCGCTTTGAATGATAATTGGTTTAATTGGAAAGAACGTGACCAGGCCGGCAGGCTGTGGGCCGGAATGTGTATTTATTTGTTGAACAATGAACATAACATTCTGAACATGATTTTCAGAACATGAAACCAATTATAATGATAAAATGTAGCGTTATTAAATCACAATTGCAGAACTTCACCGCAATAAAGATTAATTACTGACACAAGATAAATAAGAATTGTTGTTGTTGTTTTTTTTTTTTTTGTTTTTTTTTTTTAAACTTTATTTATATGATTTTATGTTTTAGGTCAACTAGGCCTGTAGCATAAGATACATTGGTTCTTACAATTACAAAATTATCTTACCTGCCATTGCTGTGGAGATACTATAGGTACAGGGAAATTGTATTAAAGGTTTTTATTATTAAGGTATTTCTTTTTGATTGACCTACGATAGTCCTTGTAGAGCTAATATATTAGGTTAACTCCAGCTCAGCAGTCCAGCTCAGACTTTTTGTTGAGGAGTCAATATAGGCTGTTAAAAGTTAGCTTTATTTAGGGCATTTTTTATTGATGTGGGTTTTCCATGTTAACTTCCTGTCTAGGTGAAGTCCAAGGTACCTTACCTCATTTTTTAAGCTTTCCGGTTTATTGTCGATCGTAATTAGTTTATACGTAGGTTTTCTTATTAGAAGAAGGTAATATGCTCACTAGGGTGGTCCTTATTTTTCGACTTTTGAATTATCCTCGGGGCACTTTCTCATTTGATTATATACCTCTAAATATGAAAAAACCCTTTTTTTTTGTTAAGATTTAGAGGTCGCTACCAGCTGTCAAAATTTTTTAAAAAGCTTTGAAGGACAACTTAAATTATGGTTTCATTTAGGTGTTTATATCACATTTTACGTGCAAGTGAAACTCGCATAGACAATTGCTTCTTATCCCCTCCTCCCCTCGACCCCTCTTCTGTACCGACGCGTCGAGATTTAGCCCGCCCCGCACTTCAGTTCTAATAAGTCATTAACGAGAGCGATAAGGTAAAATGTTTGTGTTTTGACACTACTGCTGTAAATACCGGCTTAAGAAGTGGAGTATGCGTTCATTTGGAGCAGAAAATGGATAAAGATTTGCTTTGGCTTGCTTGTCGTCACCACATAATGGAAATTATGTCCTGACTATAAAAATAAAAGAATCTAACAAGTACAGATTTTGAATTTTTATTTAAAATTCAAACCTTGGTAGCGACCTCTAAATGTCATTTAAAAAATTCAAAAAAAATACTGAAATACCTTCTTATGGTATATAATCAAATTACGTGGTGCCCCGCGAAATTAAAGAAAAATAATTTTTTTCTTATGAATAAGGACCACCCTAATGCTCACACTTCTTTGCGTTGAGGGTTATTTCCCATTGCTTGGCCCAATATATTGTTCTATGTTCTGAATGTTCTATGTTTAAAGTAGCTGGTTAGAATCCCATGGAATTTCTCTGGTAGGAGTGTTCTTATTTTGTGCAGAAGTCCTTCGTGCCATACCTTGTCAAAAGCTTGTGCCACATCCAGAAAGAGGCCTACGTAGTGTCTTTTGCCCTCGAATGCAGTCTTGATCTCGTTGAAGATTTTATGAACCTGTTTGTTGGTACTGTGCTTATTGCGAAATCCGGTGGTCTGGTATTATATTATTTGCTGTTTGAATTTTATTAAGAGTAGTTTTTCAAATATTTTTGATAACATTGGTAGCAAATTAATTGGTCTGTATGATTCAATCTTTTTCTTATCCTTTCCTGGCTTTGGTGTGATTATATTATAATTTCCAGGTTCTAGGAAAATAGTTGAGGCGGAGTTTGGCATTGAAGATGTTTGTTATTTCTGCGACGCTGCTCACTGGGAGGGATCTAATTCCTGTACGGTCTCTTACTGAAGAGTCCGGATGCACAGGCTTTTTATTCGTTTCTTATAGTCTTCCATATGGAATAGTTGGTGTGGGAGTGTTGGAGGGAATGGCTATTTCTGCACCTTCTTTGATGGTGGTATACAAGTATTCTAGGGCATTATCTATGTCGTCTGTTGTTTTCAATCTGATGTGGGGTCAGAATGATGTCTCAATCAAGCGGAATTTAGGCCAGTTTGTTTTGTGATTTGTGAGTTGTCTAGGTTTTTAGTGAATACTGGGGTGCTAGAGAACGTGAAAAACGTGGGCACGTAATCCGATGACAAATCTAGGGTCATTTTGCCGCTAATCTGGCTTTGGTTTATGTTTTTATAAATGCAGAAGTCTATAACATCTGGGATTTTATTGTTATCCGTCGGCTAATACGTCGGTATACTGCCTGCTGTGTATCCGAGGTTGTTATTGTATATGGATTTTAGCAGTTGTTTTCCTTTTGTGGTTGTAAGACATGATCCCCAGTGAGGAGATTTAGTGTTATAGTCGCCGATGGCCAGAAAACGCGGTCCTCAGGAGTTGAAACTGGTCGGCAGAGATGGGAAATTTTGGCGAGCAGTTAATAGTAGCTATATTAATGCTAGTTTTTGACAGACTTCTATTATTTAACACACGCAGAGTTTCTACAGTTGCGCAAGGACCTCAAAATATCGTCTTACCACATCAGCTAATAATACAGCTTCTCCCTACGCTTAGTAAGAAGCACAAAACGTCTAAAACCGACATTAAGGACAAATTGACAGCATTATCAGCCATCAGTGGAGTTAAACAAAGTAAGCCATTCTACAGAGGAAATAATAAATTCAATTGATGAAAATCGAAAATGGAAAGAATACGAAAAACAATCCAAGCAATTGCCAAGTGGGAAAACATCTAAATCTAAAACTACAGCGAAGGAAGGATGACCAGGTACTTCACTACTTCTTCTACTGAAACTGCTAAGTCGCATCTCGATACAAAATGTCACTAGTGAGTCGGCCCTGAAAGTCAAAATCGAGAAGACGATCGGCCAAGCCATCCACAACTACAGAATCCTGAGAAAATGCAGAATAAGATCTTCCAAGATGAAAACCTCATCATTTACTAGTAATATATTATTCTGAACCTAAAATAATAACAGAATCAACAATTTCATCAATTCAATATAGACTACTACTTTTAACAATTTTGCAATGGGTGTGAAGACTTTTGTGGCTAAAGTGTTTTTGTCAATTCTATTTCTTCAAGATTTCATAAGCTGCGCGTTTTTCGAAAATTATGACTCTCTGCTTCAAAATGTGATTATATGTAGGTTTGATCTTCCTATGTCTAGAAGAAAATCGTATGAACACTATTATGGTTTCATCCTGTATTTTTTTGAAAAATGTATCAAATGAAAGTTGTGGAATCCAAATTCGGGGTTAAAATATACTCATTCCATTTAATATGGATTAATATTTTTCGGTCCAATTCGAGCGCGAGCGGAACTAATACATGTTTAGTTCTAAATATGAATATAAATTCTTCCCCTGCATTTGGAGTGAAATAGATTTAATAAATTGTAAAAATATTTAACTCTTTGCCCTTGGTGCCTTTCCGAGTGCTACATATAAGCAACTCAGAAAGGCACCGAATTTATATAGTATAAATTTTGAACCCAGTGATTTATTTATATGAATTTATAGACATCGGGTAACATAATTCCCCTCAGAGAGGACATCCGAGTGCAAAATGTTAAATTACCCAAAACGAAAGATGCAAAATCGGTCGTGTATGGCCGTCTTTAACATTTCGGTCTTTTTTACATAATAGCACATAAGTATCTTCTCGAAGTATATAGACCCTTTGCCCACTGTTGTTTATTTCAAGCTATTTGTATCAATTACAAATTCCACTAACCCAGATAGTTACCACAGAACTTCCCGAAGGAGGAATATTAAAAACAAATTAAGGTTAATAATTAAATGAAAACGAAAACAAAAAGAATCTTATTAGGGATGTGAGCAGTTCCAGTTCCAGCAGGTCTACCCCCAGTGAGGTGATTCCTACACAGAATTGTGTCCCTCAAGTAGCAAAATGCACTCGGCCTTCGTACGTGAGTTGATTGCGGAGAAACTGTCTAGCACACGTGGGCAAAACACTCGAAGGAAAAACATATAAGAAATGCGCATACACTTACATTTGTTTACATATAAGCCTAGGCATAGGTAGATTCATATAGGCCTAACAAAGGAGCAAAGCAGGAGGCAAGCGCTGAAACAATTTCACTTCTATTACAGGTCATGGATTGAAGTGTTCTCCAGGGAAATGGGATTGGGCGCTATTCTCGACACAGAGGTTTTCCATTACTGTAATAGATTCGTGTTCGAAACATCTCCGAACGTGGAAAGTATTTAAGCGAAGTTAAATTTTAATTAAACTAAATTTAACTTGAAGTTATATGGCAAGAAAAATTGATGAGCAACAAAATCGTTTCTTGCTTATAGAGGAACAATGTCGTAGTGTCGAGCGGTGACTGAAATATTTAAAAGCTTTCTTCGATATTATTTTTAAACACTCAATAAAAATATTCAAAGGGCGAAATGAATATATAAAGAATATGAATGGAAAGGAATCATGCTTTTTGCTGTTCTTTTTTATTGTTGGCGATGTGTCAGCTGTGAGGTAGGATCTTGTGTTTGGTTAGCCGCTGGTATATCCGTGTGCAGAGTGCATGCGATTATAATATAATTACCTTTCGATTTTACGGTTAATAAAAAAAAAAACACATCAAACACCAATTTGCGATTTATAAACTCTGTATTTATTTAATTTATTTTTCCAATTAAGTTTTCACAATTTAGAATAATAACTTTTATATCTTTCTCCAACTTAACTTTTCACAATTTAGAATAATGGCTTTTATATTTTTCTTCAACTTAACTTTTCACAATTTAGAATAATAACTTTTATATTTCTCCAACTTAACTTTTCACAATTTAGAATAATAACTTTTATACTTCTTTTCGACTTAACTTTCTTAAAATCCGGAACAAGACTGACTCGATAACTAAGTGGGATGCCTCAAGTGGGTTCGGTGCGCGGATAGCTTACCTTGCGATTTCCACGAATTTTGCTGTGGGAATCGCAACTTTTGTGAATTCAGCGTCTAGACGAGTTTTTAGGAAAATAGGAAAGCGAGCTGCGCGCACGTTGACCGAAAACGTGATTTTTAGGAAATTAGGAAAGCGCGCGCACGTTGACCGAAAACGTGATTTAAACAATGTTAATGACCGGTGTTATATCGTGGGGTGATCTACTAATATAGCTTATAGGGTTGTTACCTATAACATATAATCTCATAAATGAATCGATGCTTGTTTAAATTTTCGCAATTCGTCTGCTATGATAGGGATAGCAACATCTCGACGTGTTAACAATGCGGAAAAAAAAAATTAAAAGGTGAAACAACAAACATCACTGAAAAACCCCCTCGCAGCAATTTTTAATAAAATCTTTTAAATTTTATCATTTGATCTTTTAGATCTAATTTTCATAAAAATTTATTTCCATATTAAAATTGCATATGCATTACTTCACAGATCAGTTTTTCTGGTTTTATTAATTTAATAAAGGCGACTATCGATCAAAATACCTCGTAATCAAATATCGGCAAAAAAGTTAATTCGAGCCTGCTCTACAACGTGGTGTAAAGAATGTCATATCAGATGTCATGTTGCATGTCACGAGCCTTTAATACTTATTTAACGGCGGCTTTCAGTATGCTAGTCGTTGATTTGTCACTGGTCAGCAAAACAAAAATGATTGGCCTCCTAGAGCTTTTTCGACCCCTTCGTGGTTTCTAAGGGGGGTTATTGGACCCGCTCTACAACATATTGCAAAAAAAAAATGTTTTGTATCACATGTCACGTTGCATGTCACATCACATGTCATGAGCCATTAATTCATATTTTATGACTTGCAGGAAGACTCGTCGTTGAATTGGCACTCGTAAACAAAACAACAATGATGTTTTCACCTATTTTTTGGCCTCCTAGGGCTTTTTCGACCGCTTCTGGTTTTCTAAGGGGGGTTATCGGACCCGCTGTATAACATAGTGCAAAAATATGTCATATTGCATGTCACATTACGTGTCATGAGCCGGTTTATGCTTTCTATGTTGTTGGCTAGTGGCTACCTACAAAGGGCCATTCCTAAATTACATAACGCTAATTTTCAGGAATGTTAACCCCCTCCTCCCCCTTTATAACGCCCCGTAACACAGCCTTTAGCCCCCTCCCCTAAGTTATATAACGAACAATTGTATTACCCCCTTTACTTTATAATAAATATAATATGGATTAATAAAGGATTAATAATGTTACATAACGGTTTTAGGAACCCCCGGACCCCTCCGTAACTGTCAGTAACGAACACACGAGCCCCCTCACCTTCTTGAAGTGTTACGTAATTTATGAATAGCCCCCAATCGGTTGTATCTAATTTGATTCGCAAATCATTTATTTGCGATAAATTCGCGAATGAATTAAATTTTTAGTTCTGGATATTTTCGATTCTATTGGGTGTGTGAATATGACTCCGCCCTTTCCCAACAAATGTCGTTTTTAGTATTGCTTACGTATACTAATAAATGACAACACTTGTGTTCAATAGTGCTTTATGTCAGCTGTCAAACGCACTACGTGACATTTGGTTGAAATATTAGCAACAAATGCTTTTATCTCCTTAAAAATATCGGTTTTCGTTCCAAATAAACATTTGCGGGAAGTGCTATTACACTATTTTATTGCAATGAAAAGTGCAGCGGAAACGCATCGTTTGCTTGTGGATATTTACGGTCAGCATGCTGCATCTCATACAACTTGTAAGGCATGGTTCCGACGATTTCAAAATAATGATTTTGGCACTGAAGACAAAGAACATGGAAAATCACCAAAAGAATTTGAAGATGCTGAATTGAAAGCATTATTGGCGGAGGATTCTTGCCAAACTCAATCAAAATTGGCTGCAGCATTAAATGTTGAACGATCAACTGTTGTAAAGCGTTTAAAAGCAATGGGAATGGTTCAAAATGTTAGTAACTGGGTTCCATATGAATTGAAAGAAGGAGACATCGAACGTCGAAAAACAATTTGTGAAATGCCGCAAAGAAAAAGATTTTTGCATCGAATAATCACAGGAGATGAAAAATGGATATATGGAGAATCCTAAACGTAAAAAAGCTTGGGTGAAGCCAGGTGAATCCGGACCATCATAGCCAAAGAGAAATATTCACTGTGACAAGGTTATGCTCTGCATTTGGTGGGATCAGAGAGGTGTTGTTTATTATGAGTTGCTCGAGCCCTCTCAAACTATTAATGGAGAAGTTAACCGTTGACAACTAATGCGTTTGAAGTGAGCCATAGAAGAAAAACGACCAGAATGGGTGAATAGACACAGTACTCAATTCTTCAACAGGATAATGCCAAATCGCATACCGTACAAGTCGTAAAAAGATATTTAGATTGACAGAACTGGGAAGTGCTACTCCACCCGCCATATTCGCCAGACATAGCTCCTTCTGATTATCAATTATTCTGAACAATGCAATCAGATCTTACGGGAGAACGGTTCACTTCATACGAAAGTATCAAAATTTGGATTGATAATTGGATCAGCTCAAAAGACCAGGATTTCTTCATGCAAGGAATACGTAAATTACCTGAAAGATGGGCGAAAGTTGTAGGTTCCGATGGAGCATACTTTGTATAAACTTTTCTTTAATTTTCTAAAAAAGCAAATGTGTTTTATTTTAACAAAAAAGGGCGGAGTCATATTCACACCCCCAGTATGTATGATGCGTATACAATACATCTGCAGGTATTGCGAGTTTCCGCTGTGTAAGAGTGTGATAGTGTCTATATTTTGGACATTTTCATCATATTTAGTCAAATTAAGAACATTCATAATTCCATATAATTTTATTTTGTATCGTTGATCTGGATATATGTATGTGACTGCTGTCGGTTGGGTCGCGTTATACCATCCGCTTGCTGTGTTTTTTCGGTGATTTTGTTCGTTGTTCTTGATGTTATCGTTTTTTGACTCTTGTTTTTTATTCTGTATTTGCCTTTCCTTGAGTAGTTGCATTTTCGCGAGTTTTTGTACTTAAATTGTTTGGATTCGCTTTGTAAGCCCTTTCTTGTAATTTTTATTTGTTATACAGGGTGTTCAGAGGTAAGAGGTCAATACTGCAGGGGGTGAAAGGTCAGACCGAGACAAACAAAAAATCGTATGGGTGGGGGGGGGGGGGGGGGGGGGGGGGCATCTCGCACCGTTTGGCAGTTACAGGGTTATTCGTAAATCAGGATTTTGCCTTATATGGGAACCGCTCTTGTATTTTTATCTTTTTTTCTACGCATCGCAGCGGCCCCAAACTGATTTCAAAAAATCACTATTTGGAAGCCCTTTCCAAAAAAGTTTACACCACCCCCCTATCCCCAACCCCTTGGCCACAATCCCCCTTGGAAGTTGAAAAAATTAACTTTTATGTCACGATTTTTCACCTTTCCCCCCACTTTTCTCCGAAATTCATGTTATTAACATACCTACTTTTTATTTTTTTTTAAGTTGCCTATCTAATTACCTTACCAAAAAGGTGCAACATGCCCAGGTAGGAAAAGGATACGAAAATGTATTTACAAAAATCCTTTTACAGAATATCATGATAATTCGAATTTTTAGGAAATTATACTTAAGTTTACTAAAAAATACATTTTGTTCGCTTAAAAACTAATTACAATTAAAACGTATGTCCTTTAAAAGCTGTTCAAAATGTTCTCCGCTAGTTTCGATTCATGCAAGTAGCCTTCGTTTTATTTCACGTTTGAGGTCTATGGTAGCCAGTCTCTCTCGTATTTTCGTGGCTGCAGTCCCAATCCTGGTAACTAATTCTTCTCTGGTGTTGATTGGTCTTGAGTAAACTTCATCTTTCATCATTCCCTATAAGAAAAAGTCCAGTGGAGTAAGGTCCGGTGACCTAGCAGGCCAAGGAATCGGTCCACCTCGTCCAATCCAGCGCTCTGGGTAATGCTCATTCAACTTTGCCCTAACAATGTTCCCAGTATGCGCAGGTGCTCCGTCGAGCTGTAAATAAATTGCGCTTCTGGTGGCCAGGGGGATGTCCTCCAACAGATCCGGAAGGGTATTCTCCAAAAAGTCCGAGTATAGCTGACTATTCAGCACTTGGGGCAAGATGAAGGGTCCTATCAACTGGATGCCGATGATGCCAGCCCAGACATTGACACTAAATCTTTGTTGGAAAGACCGACACCTTGTCCTATGTGGGTTCACATCTGACCAGGTGTGGAGGTTGTGGAAGTTTGTGATGCCATCCCGGGTGAACTGCGATTGATCCGTCCACAGAATTCGGTCTAGAAACCTTCTGTTTTCAATGTCAGACTCGAACAGCCAAGTGCAGAATTGCAATCGTCCTTCGGAATCTCCTTCCCTAGTGCTTGGACCGGGATATGGTGGTATGGATGTATACCCTCTCGGTTCACAACGGTCCAAACTCTCCCTGAAGACAATCCTGACCTTCGTGCGACCTGCCTGATGCTTATTACAGGGCTGTTCCTGACGATGTTGAGGATTTGTTGGTCGGGGTCCGCTGAATCGGCCGATTTTCCTGCTCGCATTTCTGCTCTGGGGGCGGTTACACTTCCGGTTTCTTTTAACCTTCTGAAAGTCCTTGAAAATACCCTTCTATTGGGTACCCGCCGATTCGGGAATCTCCTTTGGTATTCTCGTACGGCCTCACTATCATTTCCGTCTACTAAACCGAACACGTAAATTATATCGGCATACTCTTCAAAACTGAGTTCTGCCGTTTTATCTTAATTTTTTCTATTAAACACCCGGTTTTATCGCTTGCTTCTTCAACTGTGGTCAATGTCCTTTCAAACTTACCCATTTTTATCCCATAATTCATAGGAGGTATTAGAAACAGAGCGTCAGGATACTTAAGAGTCAATACTGGATATAATAAACTAATAACGCTATTTAACGAGATTACATTTATTATTTTATTACTGTTTTGCTGAAATAATAAAAATGTACTACCTCTGTTTCCTAAACAAACATTTCCGAACTTGCTGTCATAAAAATTGTTTACTTAACGACATTTTCCATTATGGTGCAATAAAGTAATTAGGTACCTGTGAGGATGTTTTAATTTCAGGACTTTTGCAACCCTTTTCTACCTGGGCATGTTGCACCTTTTTGGAAAGGTAATTAGATAGGCAACTTAAAAAAAATAAAAAGTAGGTATGTTAATAACATGAATTTCGGAGAAAAGTGGGGCGAAAGGTGAAAATTATCGTGAAATAAAAGTTAATTTTTTCAATTTCCAGGGGGGATTGTGGCCAAGGGGTTTGGGATAGGGGGGTGGTGTAAACTTTTTTGGAAAGGGCTTCCACGTAGTGATTTTTTGAAATCAGTTTGGGGCCGCTGCGATGCGTAGAAAAAAAGATAAAAATACAAGAGCGGTTCCCATGTAAGGCAAAATCCTGATTTACGAATCACCCTGTAACTGCCAAACGGTGCGAGATGCCCCCCCCTCACCCATACGATTTTTTGCTTGTCTCGGTCTGACCTTTCACCCTCTGCAGTATTGACCTCTTACCTCTGAACACCCTGTATATTCTATTGTTTTCTCTATTATTCTTCTATTGTTTTCTCTATTATTTTTTTCGTAAGTACGAGTGCATTTTTTTTTTTTTTCATTCTATTTGGTGTTGTGGTTTCATATTTCTATGGGTTATTTAACATAAGTTCATCTTTGTAACTTTTGTTATTTTAATTTTGCGCGGGTGGGCTGTTTGTTATCCGTTATTTTATATATCTGTTGTACATTGTTTTAGGGATTTGACTATCTGTTAACTTTATTTTCTTATTGAAATTCACAATTGTTTCAATGGCTTCTTAAAAGTTTTGCAATACCGCGACTTCAATTTAAGATTATTTGTGCAATGGGACTGGAGAAAAATCCTTTTACTGGAAATGTTTAAAACGTAATGGTGATCAAAGTTTATTACTTTTAATGAATGCCTTGACATTAAATCGCGTCATGTTTTAAGACTTGTAAAAGTGCTAACAGTATCTATCTCTCATGACTAATCACTAATTTTACATCAATTTAAAGCTTTTCCCCATAAATGGGCGGACTTACAATTGATATCAAACGATTTGAGTACAACCAATAATAAGTTAAACAATTTTTCAAAGCTCTTAAGTGTGTTTAATGACAATTCTTACACATTGCTTGAAAAATCTCACGAGATATCTTCTAAAATATCCTTAACCCGTTTCGGCGGACGATTTTTTTATTTTTGATGATTTTTGTTTTATCTATGTATCTTTACCTACAGATCTTTTTTTTCAAATTTATTAACTTTTTTATCATTTTATCATTTATCATTTATCTGACTTCATACTCACAATAAGCAACCTATTGTGAGTATGAAGTCAGATTCCCAAATTTCAAAATGGCGTATCCAATATGGCTGAAATGAAATGAAATATGAAAATTGGTACAATGATTATCTTGAGGCCACTAAATTTGAGTATTATCAAAGTTTCTAATTACAAGATGGAGGATGCCAAAAGTCATTTATTTCAACGGGTTTTAATGAAACTTGGTACAATGATTATTTTGAGGGTAATAATTTTGAGTGTTATGAAAATTTACAAATCCAAGACAGATCCAATATGGCGGGCAATATTTATCGATTTCAACGGATTTAACAATTAAGCCCGGATAGCTTGGTGAGTTTGAGTTGACTTCGTGAAATATATTGAATGAACAAATGCCGCTTCCTTTCTTTTTCTAGAGGGGAAACAACCATTGATACTGTTTTCTCAAGATTTTTATAATGTACATTTGGCTCGTACTTTAGTTATCATCATAAGCCGATTTTATCATTAGTTAAAAGTCGTTGCAATAACACAAACGGTGGTGATATTTGAATAATGTAGTTATTATATTGTCTAATCTGAATTAAATTATAAGTTGAACGTAAATTGTAATATTGTTCATTATATATCGACTGACATTATGACATTACTTTTATTATACAACATTATATGTAATATTTTCAATTATGGATATACTTATATTCGACGATTTGTATAAAATAAATGTATCAATCAATCAATTCATTTTTCAAATCAAAATATCATTTATATTTACAGAAAAAGAATATAATTTGAATGAAAAAAATAAATCAGTAACGGCTGTGATATGTTAATATAGTTGAAAAATATTGAAATACGTATTTTTTATTTTTGGCGGAAAAACATTTTAAAGAGGCAAAAATCACTCCCGAAATTGTTATAATATGTATATCAAATATTTTTCGGAAGTGATATTTTCTCTCTTTAAAAATTTTTCCGCCAAAAATAAAAAATACATATAGCGTCATTTTTCAAGTAGATTAACATATTGCAACCGTGACTGAATCGGCGGCGGGCACCTCGGAATGTTTACTTGTTAGATTTAATGATTAACATTAATTTAAAGAAGAATAATTCAATTTAACACTTATCGGCATATTTGTAATATAATTTGATACATAATAATTAATAATGATTTTGATAATTACGGTCGCTGGGTGCAAGTTCTATTTTTTGCTTTACAGTGGTTGTGATGTCACCCTGAGCTATATGATGGAATTTAGTGTTTGACACTTGGAATATTTATTCGCTCTTGGAAACATTCAAACGCATACCGATACGATTTGCAGGCCTTATAACAGTATTATTTCACGGGTATCATTTTAATAACATTCAGAACGAGTTGTTGGAAGTTATGTATACCTACCCAAAGTAATCCTTTTTTAAACGAATTGCAAAAAAAATATTTGTTTTTTTAATTATACAGTAAGAAGATGCAAATTGCTCTCTATTGGACAAGCCCCATCGTTACTTAATTGTCGTAACCTTTTCGCACCCCTATAATATTGTCACTTTACGTCAGGATTTACCTTTTATCTTGTACAGCCCTCGGGAAGGAGCTATCCTGAGCCAAGCCTAATTATTATTCAAATGGTGTGCCTTTATTAAGCCACCTCTTCCCCACCTAAGATGACACTTACAGACAACCGTCCTGCTAGCGGTCGTCCCACTACATCTTCACGAAATTTTCTTGCAATTAAAAGTTGGGAGAAGTCATTTGTCGTTTACTGGCGCAAAAGTAGCTGGCAATATTCCTGACTAATGGGTCGAAAGACTGCGTAGGCTGCAATTATGGTCTCAATTTACCCTAATGACGCAAATATGTGTGTGCTGGCATAATGCCTTATGTAAAGAACCACCCCATTCAGTCCAGCCTCATTCAAGTTTTCAGGGCTTGGAAGTCAATGTTCCGGACAGATGCTGACAAGAATACAATCGAATTCATCCGTAGAAGGAAAAAGGAGAAGTAAATCAAAAACGAGACTTGCACTACAATTTTGGAGATTTTTCGCATACGAACACGACCGTTTCTTTATCTCGATATACAACGACAAAACATTGAGGGGATATTTTGAGGCAGTAAGTGGCGAAAAGTACACATACTGGGGAGTGTAACATATTTTGTCAGGATTGTTTTCAACGGAGCCGGAACTTCTGTTTTTTTCTCTAAACGCTTCTAAATCGTTCTCTGTTATCAAGAGTTTCCATTTATAGAATTTAAGAGGAAAATCCTGTACGTACTAAAATTAGTACGAATTTTTGTTATTTATATAATACATAAATTAGGTAAGAATCGTGTTTAGCAGAAAAGTTTCTATGCTTTTGTTACTAATTCAAATAAGGTCGTCTATCCTGACATATTTTCAATGTAAGGTGATCTTAAATGCGGCATTACTGAGTCATTTAAGATATAGTTATTATTGTTTTGATTTAAAAATCACACTTATATTTTCTATGCTTTACATGCTCTCAAAAACATATGGCTCTGTGGAAATATTTAAATCGGAAATAGTAAATTCATTCGATATCACTTAATGACAGAGTGCAGTTGAAAATGAACAAAAACCAACCGTAATAAATTTTATTAATAAAAAAGCAACCTTCCTTAATTCTTAAACCAAAAAACGATTGTGAAAAGCATATAGCAGATAAGCAAAAATGTTAAAAAGTTATTAAAAAAAAATTATACATATATGTACATATGTGGCGATGTCTGATGAATTGTTTTGATCTTTTAAATTAAAGATAGTAGACGAAGTGGAAACGAGAAGGTGAGTGAAGGAAAACTTTTGTTTTTTTTAAATTAGTATCTCAAAGGAATTGCTGTAAAATCTAATTTTGTAATTAAATTAAGTTAAAGAAAGCTGTACTCCATGAAGAAAAATATATTATTAATGGGAACAAGCGGCTCGGGGAAGATCCGCTCCATAATTTTGGCGAATTACACTGCCAGGGACAGTTCCAGACTGAAGGAAACAATCGATGTCGAGCATTCGCATGTTAAATGCCTCGGAAACTTGGTAGTTAACTTATGGGACTGTGGTGGTCAGGAATCTTTCTTGCAGCAGTGCTTTATGCCACAACGAAACAACAATTTCGTTAATGTGGACGTTCTCATTTATATATTTGATAGGGAAGCCGAAAAGGATGAGGAGCTTGGGAAAGATATCTTCTGCTATTAATCCTCCCTGAAAGCTATTTTCAACAAATCATCCAAAGCTAGCATATTTTGTCTGATCCACAAAAAGGACCTAGTCATTAAGGGGACCGAGTGGTCTAGCGCCGGACAATTTGAGGTATTTTTAGAATTTTTTTAAAGGTTAAAATAATGGACAACGATATTGAAACTTTTTAGGTGTATTAGTATAGTACTCATGGTACATACAAAAATATATTTTTGAAATTAAAAAAAATTTTAATTATGTTAAAAATGGCATTTAATTATGTTATGTAAACTTTAAAAAAATTTGACAATATATTATTGTTATTGTTATATACGTTCGAAATATGAAATATAAAAAGCACAAAAAGCACTAACTACCTCTGGGATGTACTTGTTTCGGGATTAGCATTTGGCATCAGAAACTTGATGGAACTTGGTCCAATGTTGTTACAATATTCGTACCAAATATTGAAGGACCATCTTTGTCCTCGAGTATACAAACTGTATCCACTGCTACCATGGGTCGTGGTAGGTTAGTTTTTTATGCGAAAATTGTAAAACCTTTTGTTGTCGTTTCCCAAATGAAAATTCTTTTGAATTTACACGTCGACAATTTATTTGCGCCACTGCTTCATTTGTACCAGTATTTTATATGTGACACTAATTCATTTGTACAATTACCTCATTTTTACGGTCATCTTGCGTTTTTCCTATTTAAACGTTTTTGACACTTGCTTTCAGAGATACTAATTTGCATATATGTTTGTATTGTATTCCTTTTTAGTTTTCATCGTGATGTCCATGTTTATTGATAGGAGGAGTTGTAATGTAGGGACGTTAATAAGAAGTGGCGTTAATTATTTTGATTTGTAGGGTTCCGTAGCCAAATGGCAAAAAACGGAACCCTTATGGATTCGTCATGTCTGTCTGTCTGTCTGTCCGTCCGTATGTCACAGCCACTTTTTTCCGAAACTATAAGAACTATACTGTTGAAACTTGGTGAGTAGATGTATTCTGTGAACCGCATTAAAATTTTTATCAAACCCATACGTGTGGGGTATCTATGGATAGGTCTTCAAAAATAATATTGAGGTTTCTAATATCATTTTTTTCTAAACTGAATAGTTTGCGCGAGAGACACTTCCAAAGTGGTAAAATGTGTGTCCCCCCCCTGTATCTTCTAAAATAAGAGAATGATAAAACTAAAAAAAATATATGATGTACATTACCATGCAAACTTCCACCGAAAATTGGTTTGAATGAGATCTAGTGCGTAGTTTTTTTTAATATGTACGTCATAAATCGTAAATCGCAATTCACCTTTCATTCAATCAACTCAAATATAAAAATAAAAATAAAACATTTAATTTCATAAACATAAACCTTTTATATTATGTTACTTGCTGCTACGGAACCCTTCATGGGCGAGTCCGACTCGAACTTGGCCGCTTTTTTAAATTAAAGAAAGTAGGCGATGTGGAAACGATGTGGGAAGGAAAAGTTTCTGTTTCAGTGCCAAACGAATTTGTGACTGTAAGATCTTATTTTGTAGTTTAATAAATATTAAATAAATATCATTTATCAAACATTAAGATCATTTCATACATATAATACACTCGTGTGGCGTTACTAGCATTTATGTCTCGTATTATGTTGTAACGTAGTAGCAATTTCAAAATAATACTTTTAAATACTAGCTTAATTAACAAGTTTCAGGAATTTATTCAGAAAATTAAATATACAAGTTTATATATCAAAATATGCATTTTCCCCTTTAAAGTACTCTCCATCAACTGAAATGCACTTGTGCCAGCGCTTGATTAAATCCTCGAAACATTTTTGATGCGCCTTTTTCGGTATAGCAATCAGAGCCGTTTTCGATTTCTCTATTATCTCCTTTTGGCGGCGGAAACGCATTTTCGCGTTAGTCATACTCATAAACTAATTTCTCATCTCCTTCTCATATTGGGTCGTTTTCAGTTATCGAAATCATGTTTCGCGATGTCAACGCGGTCCCTCTTTTGCATGAGATTCAGTTCTTTCGGCACCAGCTTTGCAGCGACACGTCAGAAGACCCAATCATTAACCAAAATGCTTTGAACGGATCCATAAGCCATATTCGAGTCCTCTGCCAGCCCTCTAATGATTAATTTGTGGTTTTTGGCAATCATTTCTTTGATTTTATCAATATTTGCTTCGGTTTTCGATGTCGAAGGCCTGCCACAGCGCCCACCTCTGAAGCGTTCGTGTCACATATAAACATTTGTTTTCAATAGAGTATCGTTAGCGAAATCTTAGGAATGTGTCGCTTTTGCAAACTAGTTTATATAAAAATATCTAATACATTTTTTCAACCTATTTTAATCGGATGAGGTTAAATTTTAATAAGAATGCTGATTTGTTTTATACGTTCAGTGAGCATGCACTAAAGAAGAGTCTGTTTGGTGGTTGTGGTCGCATGTCTAATAATATCGGGTGAATAAGCGGTGATGTGCTACAATTAATTCTGTTACAAGGCTTTGACTAAGCTGAGGGTTTGTAACAAGAGAGAAAAACAAAATTACCTTATAACCTTCGAAAGCCCTCTGAGCCTGGTAAGGTGTATGCAATGAATTTTTTTAGGAAAGACTAATACATATGCATCTAATAAATATTGGGTTGGCACGAAAGTAATGAGACACTCTAGAAAACTCTACTCATGTTGTTTTTCTAATCAATTGTTTTCGACCATATTCTAGTATGTTATAGAACCTTCTAGGTGCTTCATTCCTAGGGGTATATAAAAGCGCACGCACGATTAATTCAGTCAGTTTGAAGAAAAATGGATGAGCGACAAGTTCGAACTCTATACCTTTACGAGTATTTGTTAGGCCATAGTGCGCGAGCTGCGGCAGACAACATCAACACTGCATTTGGCTCAGATACTACAAGTCACGCAACAGTGTCTCGTTGGTTCAAACGCTTCAGTACAGGAGACCGAAGCCTCGAAAGTCAGCCTCGCTCGGGACGACCACCAGCTTTCGACAATGATGATTTGCGCCGTGAACTGCAACAGAAGCCGGATGCACGCACTCGTGAATTAGCGACAAAACTCCTCTGCACCCATCACACTATAGAACATCACCTGCACGAGCTCGGATATAAGAGAGTTTTATCCCGATGGACACCTCATGCCCTCACAGACGCCATTCGTGCTGCTCGGGTCGCCGTCTGCCAATCGCTACTACTTCGACTGCGCCCGAAGGAGTTTTTGGAAGATTTGGTCACAGGGGACGAGTCGTGGGTTCTCTACGAAAACAATACGCGCCGTGCCTTCTGGCTGCCACGAAAGGAAGACCCACCAACTCAACCAAAGCAATATCAAAACCGCGGCGAAAAAGTTCTATTGTGCTGCTTTTGGGATTCTCAGGGCATGCTGTTTTATGAATTATTACATAATGAAACAGTTAATGCTAACACATATGTGGCGCAGCTCGATAAACTAGCCACAGCTACATATCAAAGAAAAAAGACGAAGAAGAGCCAATATCATTTTGCTTCATAACAACGCTCGCCCACACACTGCATCCACCACCCGCCAACAACTGCAGGGCTTAGGCTGGGAGACGGTACCTCATCCACCATATTCCCCAGACATTACCCCTTCAGACTATCATTTATTCAGAGCCATGAAAAATGATTTGCGTGATAAACGCTTTAACACTTTTAATGAAGTTGAAACCTACGTAGACACCTTCTTCAACTCACGGCCCGCTGAGTTCTGGGCAACAGGCATCCAGTCTTTGCCTATACGTTGGCAAGAAGTCATAGATGCTCACGGCGAGTATTTGATTGACTAAATGTATAGTAAAATAAAAATGTTAGAATTTAAAATGTAAAAACCAACTGTCTCATTTCTTTCGTGCCAACCCGATACTTATGAACAACTCATAAAGAAATTCGATTCTCTTTAAGAAAATCCCAGATTTAACAAATTTCTCTAAGCCGTATAGTAAATAGAAAAGTCAACATTTTGTGTCATCGGCTTTGCAAAATATGCAAAATTTCTAAACAACGACTTAAAGTGAAATATTCTCCGTAAGTTGCGCCGCAATTAATTTCTTTGCAGAATTTTATAAAGTTTACGATCCAATTTAACAAGGATAATTTATACATTTACATATAATCGTCTCTGTTATTACATATGTGCCTCGAGTAAGAGGTGCTTTCGGATTCATCCTTGTTCTCTGAAATACTTCGAAGGAAGTAGCAGTTCCAAAATGGCTATGATTTGACTCTATTTGAGTAGACTAATTATGTTCTTGTCTAAACAAACAGAAGTAGAAAACAGGTCTGTGTTTGTTATTCCTTGAGGTTCTCCCTGCGTTATTTGCATCAGTATCAGTATGACTTGTATTAGTTCACGGCTTGATTTTGGGAATGCTCAATGACTCTTTCAGTTTCACTTCAAAGATGCGGGCGCCGGGCATAGTTGGGCTCTTCAGTGTGCGGTTTTCATTAAGATTTACATGTATATAATTTAGGTCTGCAGCTTGAATTTTGGTAGCAAACAAACACGCGAGCTTTCTCTTCGTATCATTTACAATGATCTGGTAATTATAAAAATTAACTTTTCCCCAGTTATATGGAAATTAAACTTTCGAAAGCAATTTGTAAAGCACAATATTTGCTCAAGTAAATTATTTTTTTATTTATATTCGAAAAATTCGGAATAGAGAAATGTGTAATCACGGAAAAAGAGAGAGTGGAATAAAATGAAAGATTAAAAAGCGTTTGAAGAAGTTAAAATTCGTTTATTTAATAAATCAGGTTATCAGATAATTTTTGTTGTTTTTGAATATATAAAAACAACTAACCACAGTGTCTGCAATAATTCTTTTCAATTCATTTTTAAAGAAACCAGGGATTTTACAGACAATACACAATAAAAAACACTTTAAACAAATTATTGAAGTTAAACAATCTTCTGGGCTACGATCAAGTATACACTAAACCTTAAAAAGTAACTCTTTCATAATTATTGTTTCATTCACGTCGATCTGACGAGGTTATGTTTCCTGATACATGTATGTCGGACAAAATGATGTCTTGATCGACATTTTGGGGGTGTCGGACTCCCCGAATTTGCCATTATTTTTGTCGGACAAGTTGATTATCGTGATTTAGACATAAAAATCTACGAGTATTCGTAAATTTAGATTTACATGTATCAGGAAACATAACCTCGTCAGATCGACATTTTGGGGGTGTCGGACTCCCCAAATTTGCCATTATTTTTGTCGGACAAGTTGATTATCGTGATTTAGACATAAAAATCTACAAGTATTCGTAAAATTAGATTTACATGTATCAGGAAACATGGCTACGTCATATCGACATGTTTGCGAGTCGTCTGGGCGCATGCGTGCCATTTCCAAAAAAAGTCGAAGAGGAAAAAGTTGTCGGACTTGATGTAAGCAAGCCATTCACAAAGTATGCGGCTTACATGTATAACTGAAAAAAAAGATCGTTGGCTTGTTGATTAACAGGTAAAACAAAAATTATTTAAAATGCTAATTTTTCCACGCCCCTTAAGTCGGGAAATAGGTGTCGAGCCTTTTTGTCATAAATCGATTGTAGAACTATTCAAAAATATATTCTGCAAATTTCAAAACAAAATTCGACACCGTTTAAAAGTTATAAGCGTTTCATTGAGTGTCCCTCAGTCGAACCTTTATTGCCACTCTTATTTTTAAACGCGTTTTTCTCGAAACTACTTTTTTTGAATTTGTGTACATTCTAGCTCCTACAGTTGTTGATCAATCGCTATAAAACTCAGGACATAGTTTCTTTGTATAAATACGCTCTATTTGAACCTCAATCCTAATAAATAGCTTTATTTTAACTATTTTTTTATTACAAAAAAAGTACGAAAAAATGGTAAAAATTCATACAAAATTTTACATTCCTTACAAAAATATTAATTTTCGATTTATTTGTAAGGAGTGAGGTTCAAATAGAAGAGACACTTATAAAAAAAAATATATATTTTTGAAAAATTGATTTCAGAGGAAAATTGTGACCTCCAGGATGTACACAAATCACCCAACCGGATGTCGACTTACAATGCGCGGCAACTGATATCTCCGTTATTTTTCGAGGAAGATGTTTGAAAATTTCAGAATATACTCTTGAATATACAGTAAGGGACAAAACTATTCACACATATGAAATGTTAGGAGAAAATTATCTTTATTTTTGAAACGAAAGATTTGTAAGAATTTTTAGGGTTGTACAAAAACACACTGCAGATTATGCTTTCATATAGGAATGAGAAAGATTAGATTTTACGACGTACATCATGAAAAAAATTCCAAGAAATATATGTATTAGGTTCATTTTTTACAGGGACAAAAGTATTCACACAACTAAAACAATGCATAAACTTTGAGCTGATGATGACGTGTTTAAACATGATTGTTCGCTGAATTTGACAGTACCGTTAATTCCAAACTACCTCTTATTAGATTTTGTTAGAAGTTTCAGTTCTTTGTTAGAAGCGGCAGGAAAAACTTCAATTTCAAAACTATGACTGGTAAAGGTAAAGAAACAAATTTAACGGAAAGACAATTTTAAAGTTACACAGTGAGAAGAAATCATGCGCGGAAATCGGTAGAATTGTTAATAAAAGCATTTTTACCATTTACAAAACGTTTTAAAGACTCAAAAAATTGTATAGTGCGGTCCGAAGCGGTCGTCCGCGTAAACTTACTGATAGAGAAGAGGCAACGATTGTGCGAACAATAAAAAAAAATCCAAAAACAAGTGCTTCTGAAATCGCTGCTGAAGTGGAAGAACAATTTAATAAACACGTGCACCCCAAAACTGTTCGCAGAGTTCTTCACCGTGCGGGATATCATGCAAGAGTTGTAAGAAAGAAGCCATACATTGAAATAAATTGAATAAGAAAAAGTGGCTGGAATTCGCAAACACATACATAGTTAAAGAAAATGCTTTCTGGGAGAATGTTGTATGGTCGGACGGAAGCAAATTTAATTTCTTTCGTTCTGATGGACGAATTTTAGTATGGAGAAAGCCCAACACCGAGTTAGAAGAGAAAAATTTACATTCTACGGTAAAGCATGGAGGTGGTGGCGTCATGGTGTGGAGGCGCATGGCGGCATCTGGCGTCGGAGAGCTTGTATTTATAGACGGTATTATGGACAAAAGGATTTATTTAGATGTTCTAAAGGGAAATTTAAAGAAATCCGCTGAAAAACTAGGAATTGGAGGAAATTTCTACTTCCAACAGGACAATGACCCTACGCATACTGCTTACATTGTCCGTCAGTGGATAGCTTTTAGTGTTCCCCACGTCTTGGACACTCCGCCGCAGGCTCCAGATCTAAATCCGATAGAGCACCTATGGAGTGAACTCGAAAAACCGGTAAGGAAACATCATATAACCGGAAAGGACCAGTTAAAGGAGGTACTTTTAACGGAGTGGAGAAATTTAGAACCTGAATTCACCATGAAATTAGTACATTCAATGAATGAAAGACTGAACGAGGTTATTAAAAAGAAAGGTGGTTGTACAAGATACTAATATTAATTTTATCTAATGCTTATCTATCTTGTGTGAATACTTTTGTCCCTTTAAAATAGGAAGAAATAAATTTTTTTTAAAATTTTTTATACACTGAATGTATTTTTGTTATAGTTTTTTAATGTATGTGAATTAATTGTCATTGAAATATATGTTAGGCACAAAACTCTAACTCGGTATACTTAATTTAACAGAAATTGCTTAATTTTCGGTTTATTTTCTTGTTGTGTGAATACTTTTGTCCCTCACTGTATGTATAAAAAGATCCCAAGGTATAAATAAAATATATATATTTCTTATGTTTTAGAAAAAAATTAATGAAAATCACTAAAAATACGCCGTCCTACACTTATTTCTGTAAACTGTAAGCGAAGAATTCTGTGCGTGCGAGACAGAGGAAACTAGCCTCTCTGATTGATGCAGGCAAAGCATACGTAACATAAAATGACGAAACACGGAAAGGGAGTAGGGACATACGTAGGGTAGGAGAGAGCGAAAGAAAACCGCTCTTAAAAAATTGTTTCCCGCTCATGAGTCATAAGCGCGAGCGCTGCAATCTAAACATATCTACGGGCCTGCGAGCGGGAGTGATTGGCTTTTTTTTCACTATTGAGACATGAGAATTCTGTTCTATATGTGTGGCAGAAAAGGCCAGCCGCTGATCGGTTTATTATCAAATTTATTTATTAAATACAAATGTGCAGAATATATTTTTAAGTTACATAAGTCCTATTATCAATTAGGTTTTCAAAATCATTTATTTATTTGATCAACAGGTACAGTAGACCATCTGACACAATACAAAAGTATCAATATTAAAAATAGTGAACAAATTAAAAGCGAAGTCTAATGAAAACAAAGTGATTTACAAATATTAAATTAATAACTAAGTAATAATTTTTTTAATGCTAATCTATCACAGTGAAAATCAAGAAGAGAAGAAAAGGCATTATAACTCATTGACATAGCCGACAAAGGTTCAAAAGAACCGCAATTCGTACGGTGAGAGGAAGAGTAGAGGAAGGATCGTCCTCTGGTCATTCGCGGACAAGAATTAATTTTAATTAATTTAAGAAGGCAGGGAGAGTCTATATCACCAGTCAAGAGGTCATGCATGAAAATTACACCCGCAACCTCTCTGCGTTTGGAAAGGGATTTCATATCCAAGAGATTCAATCTCTCTTCGTACGGTGGAAGATTTAAGGGATCCGTCCATGGGAGATGGCTAAGAGCGAAACGGAGAAAACGTTTCTGCACAGACTCAATTCGTTGTTTGTGTATATTATAGAAGGGGGTCCACACTACAGAGGCATATTCCAAAATAGGACGAACGAACGCACAAAACAAAACTTTCAACACAAACGGATCACTTAGGTCCTTGGACCAGCGTTTAATAGAACCAAGGGTGGAATTAGCACGGTTAATAATTTGGTCAATATGAAGGCTAAAAGTGAACTTAACATCAAGTGTACCTCCAAGGTCTGTAACGCTTTCACGGCGAGGCAATGTTTCGTCATTAATTTTATAAGGAAAGTTTAGGGAGGAACATTTCCTATTAAAAGAAATTATACTACATTTGGCAACATTCAGAATCATATGATTCTTGGAGCACCACTCAGAAAAAATAAAAAGATCTAATTGAAGGTCATGAGCATCATTTATAGAACCAATAGGCATAAAAATCTTCAAGTCGTCAGCATAAGCCAAAACGTGAGCATTTCGGAATAGGGGAAACAAATCGTTTAAAAAGAGAGTGAACAGCAACGGACCAAGGTGACTTCCCTGTGGAACACCAGAAAAAACAGGAACCGCATCCGAGAAAGACGAAGCAAATTTAACTTTGAAGGAACGATTTGAAAGGTATGACTCAATCCAAAGGACAAGATAGGTAGGAAAGCCAAGTCGTAACAATTTAAAAGTTAGCACTTTGTGAGAAAGCTTGTCAAATGCTTTACTGAAGTCAGTATATACACAGTCAACTTGCATAAGCTTCTCAAGATTATTTAGACAAAAACTATAGAATTCGACAAGGTTTGTTACAGTCGATCTACCTTTTATAAAGCCGTGCTGCTTATTAGAAAAGATGGATCTGCAATAAAAAATTAAATATTCGTTTACAAAGGCCTCAAACAGTTTAGGGATGGGTGATAGTTTTGCAATAGGCCTGTAGTTTTCAATTAAATTCCTTTTCCCCTTCTTAAAAATAGGTATGACATAAAACAATTTCCACGCACTAGGGAAAACACAGGAACGCAGAGATAAGTTAAACAGAAAAGTTAGGGGTTCAATAAGCGACATGCTATATCTACGTAAAACAATACCAGGGATACAGTCGGGAGAATCAGAAAAATCATCGTCAAGCTTACTAATGTGCTCCAGAATAGTGGAGGAGTCCAAGATTTGGAATTTGTGTAGGAATACTAGTCAAATAATTAAAATATTCTAAATCTATATCACAGACATCATCACAGAAGGCATCGGTAAAAAATTTAGCAAAGAGATTAGAAATTGCACCAGGGTTAGTACCAGATACATTGTCAAGAGATAAAATAGAGGGAATGTTATTGGTCTTCCGTTTACTACTAACAAAATTCCAAAATACTTTAGGATTAGATTTAATATTAAATTTCATGCGATTAGTGTACTGATGATATAGAGCTTTAAAGTAATTGTTAAATTCCCTCCGAAAGTCGGAATATAGGAGGTAATCAGAGTCTGAGCTGGATTTTTTATAATTTTGCCAGGCGTTATTCCGCTGGTTTCGTAGAGACCTCAAAGTGTCATCATACCAGGGAGGGTTAACTAAAGGATTCTTTCTTTTGACCAGAGGGACAAACCGACCGATACCGAATAAAAGTAGATTATAAAATTCTTTAACTGCCCGTTCAATATCGAGGCACTGATAAACCGAAGACCAGTCGGCGCCGTCACTTAAATAAGAGTTTAATAAATAAAATTAGCTTTTCTAAAATTATAAAATAAATTAGTTACGTGAGCGTCAGATGGTAAATTAATCTGTGACAATGAAATATACAAGGCAGGATGATCAGGAACTTCTGCAAAAACTGGATCAGCGCAAGCATCAACATGGGTAGTAGAGCACTCTGAGGCAAAAACCAGGTCGAGACGACGATGCCGGGAATTAAAAACACCGCTGATCTGCTGCAAACCGAGGTCATACAAACCATCAACGATCTCCCGCTCCACATCACGTCTTACATTTGTCGCAGCAAGATAATCAGCATCCTCAGAGGGAGCCCAGGTGAGAAGGGGAAGGTTGAAGTCGCCGAGCGCAATAAGCTCGTCCGTAGGAGTGCACAGCTCAGATATCGTACGAAGATTATTCAAAACACTCGAGTAGGAGCTTAAAGAACTGCCAGGAGGTATATAGGAGTTGCAAATGTAAATATTTTTGTTTTGCAACTTAATTCGTACGCAAACAAATTCCACGTTAGGTTCACAGTCAGAAAGTTCAATAAGGCACGAAGAGTATCTTTCTTTAACGGCAATAATTAAACCACCGCCAACAGGAGCGTTCAAAAGATCCAAATGACGATCTCGACGATAGAGCTGATAATTACGGCTGAAAAGCTCAGCGTCCAGAAAGCCACAATGTAACCAAGTTTCCGTCAAACATAAAACATCATAAAAACAATCACTAGAAGCCAGAAAGAGGTTGCGAGTCTTAGTACGTAAACCATTCACATTTTGATAATATATGCTTAAGCATTTGTCAAAGGCCGGCGGTTGTCATTCCTTCCGCGAAACCCCAAACTAGTGGTGCGGTGGACAAACTCTTTAACAACAGTACCAGAACGCCAAAAAGATGGGTTACTAAGAGTTCCAACTGCATCCTCCGGCACCATCAATTTAAAAGAGGCGTACGTTAATTTCCCCGAACGACGACGCGTAGCAGACAAATCCACACATTTTATATTGGATGCGATAGTCTCATCAAAAGAAGCATTTCTTTGGATCCAGAGGCAGACGCTCTCGCACGTAGCAGAAGGCGCACAGTTTGTTAGATGTAAGCTTTTTGATTTGACCGAGGTACAGGCGCTCAGAACCGGCGTATCACAAACATCCAATGACTCAGGATCGGGCAAGGATGACAAAACAACAGCACGACGGTGAGACTTGTCTAGGCCACCAGACCGAAGAACCTCGACATCAGCTGCAGCACGACTATCCGGGCCGTTATCCATCGGTGCAGAAGAATTGACGTCACACAGCTTGGCTATCAGATGGTCAACATTATTCAGCTTGGACTCGAGAGATTCAATCTGACTTTTTAACGAAGCGATCTCAGAATGAATGCTCGCCTTTAAGATCTTGATCTCTGATGGGATGTTCACTTCGAGATTCCTTACAGATAAAGTGATATCATTTGCGGATATCCCTGGTTTAGGAGATGAAATAGTCGTGTTTGAAAGACTTAGACTTGAAGCTGACTGAGAAGACGGTTTTGAATTGTTCCTAGTAGCACGGCCAGCCATAATTTCGAAATGTTGATCGAAAATAAATAAATAGAAACTGACATAGCACAATTGATACGATAGGATAGGTAGAAAACAACACAGATTAAGTCTGATATCACAGCTGGTATTTAGTATCACAGTATAGTCAGTATTCACAGCCAGTGATTAGCCAATTTGCAACATTTACAATAACTGCAACAGTAAAATTATCAGAATTATAATATGTTTGAATCATTTTTGTTACATCAGGTTGTATCGAAAAAGCGTTTGTGCTTTCAAAAAAATAAAAGGTTTTAGAAAAGGAATGGGGTAAGATCATTTGTTTTACCAGATGTGGTCCTTTTGAGCATAGAAAAGAAAATCTTGGTTAAGAAACAGTCAAACGTTGCGGGGAGAAATATTGAGAGATATATGGTATTATACAGAGTTTAGAAACAATCTATGGAGCCAGTTAGGACTTGATGGACGAAGATTATATCGGCGAAATCGCGACGCAGACCGAAGGGGTTGGAGGTGGATTAATTTTAAACGGTCTTCGTATGATAGAAGTTTTAGATTGTCAGTGCAAGGAAAGCCACATATCGTCAAACGGAGGAGTCTACGCTGCACTGATTCAGTCCTGCTTATAGACGTTCATTAGAAGAGTAATCAAATCTGACAGGCGTATTTATATAGCGGCCTAACAAAACAGATGTAGAGAGATTATTTCACGTAAGGGTCGGAGAATTCTTTTGACCACCATTTGACAAAGGCAAGAGCCGAATTGGATCTTTTAACGATATAATCGATGTGGGAGCGGAGGATTGACAGATGGAATAGATTCACCTGAGAGCATGTAGGTTCTGCGAGTGGTAGAGGGACGTTTGCAGGAATAGGTGGTAAATTAGTACTTAGAGATGTTAAGATCAAGGACATTTTTAAGGCACCAAATGGAAAAGTTGTTCAGGTCTTCTTGTAAGAGAGTAGAATCAGATGCGTTGGTGAATTTTCGTTTTCTGAATTTTTAATTACATTTCCAACCTCATTAGCGGGCAATATGAAGATAATGGATGATGGTGCCTCAAGACATCCTTGAGGGCCACCAAAACAGAATTTAATCCACGATATAATGGGGACAGGTAAGCACTGGGTCAGGGGAAATGTAGGAATTGATGACTAAAGGGCTATTGGAGATAAAGATATGCGGAGTTTTCTGTCATTCGATAATCTACAAAAAATATCTGGTGTAGGTTTCTTTATCTATTACCGTTTTGGATATTATTTTCAAAATTCCGGTTTTTTTTTAGAGATTTATCAATTCCCCTTAAGAAAAAGCGCGCATAAACACTCCTCTCCTCGAGCTTTTAAGCATTGGGAAATTGTTACAGCTTATTTGGCTAAAATCACTAAACTCGAACCAGAATTTCCCATTTTTGCTTTGTTATAATCTAAGATATCATTGCTTTGTTATTCTAATCTAATAGAAGTTTCCTATACCTTTCAAAGGATTCTCACTAAGGAATTACATAAACTAGATTGAAGTGGAGATTATACGCCACAGAGGAGCATACTCAAGGGAAATTTAGGTCACCTTAAAGATAAAAGTTATCTTCTTGTGATAAAAATTACTACTTCATCTGGGATCTAATCGATAGCGACCAAACCCTTATCGTCCCCAACCATCTTGTGCTGTTTATCCACAGTAAATGAAATAGAAATGAACGGAACACCTTTATCGGATAGATATCCGAGTGTTTCCCATAGCTTTAATATTTTACTTTCGACTAAGTTCTCCCCTCGTTCTGTTCACTCAACTGAGAATTAGGAAGGTTTTAGTTTGGAATTTATTTTATTGACTAAAAGCCTACTAGCACAGAGCCAGCAGACGTACTGAAGGGAGAAATCCTTTTCTGATTACAACTCTCAAGAGTTATTCACTTCTGACTTTTGCAGGGATATGAATGACTTCCAGCTCTAGAAATAAATGTTGTTTCGGCGTCATCATGAGTAAATAAGCTTACCTTACACTTTTCAGTTTCACTTACCGCATTTCTCTTGTTTACAGAAGTATAAGCCGACCAAGCAATAATAATATCATACTAAATAAGTAACTATGCCAAGCCAGACTTTATTTATGCCAATCAGTACAAATGGATAATCCAAAAGAAAGACAAAGATGTGTCTGGTACAAGCATAAACAAGCTAATTTCAGCAAAAGAATTCTCTGTCACACATAAAATTTGAAAATATTGTTCAAAATATAAGAGCCGTTTATATAAAAGCTTGTCAATTGCCGTAAGCCATATTTCATTGAAATAGTCACCGTCCAATTTTTCTTATTAAAAGCACCGTCAAATCCAGCAGGGGCCGTGGCAATTCTTCTGGCGGATCTCTGCATGGGAGAAATATTAAGAATTCTTATCTATAAGTAATAAATGGTGGATATTAGCTTCTAATGACAAGGCATCTTAGGTTATTTGTCTTAACGACAGGCCAGTAATTGAATTGAGTTCGGACGGCAGGATGATTGAGAACGATAAATTTTTCTCTGTTCAGATGCAGGACAAAGTGAAACCGGCCATCAGACACTTCAACCGCAAAATAAGAAAAGCCATGTCATTGATTAAATCTGATGTGATAGCAACGCCCTACTGTTTTTCTCATTTGATCCTTCCAAAAGAAATTTTCCGATGTAATCAAATATTTATTTTACGTTTGGGAAAACCTAGAAAAATAAACCAGATTTAAATTGCTTGTGACTTAAAAAAATAGGTCAAAGACGAGTGGAACTTGCACTCGCAAAATTTTGCACAATACAACTAGCAAATGTAATGTTCATCACTACAGACAATTTCGCAGAATATTTATCCAGTGACAAAAAAAAATCATCGAACTTTGAGAATGGTCGAAAAATCCTAATTAGCCGTTAATTACTTCTTAGAAATTGTCCGAGTTTTTTCCGATATTCCCCGTATCGTTAAAATATGTAATACAAAAACGTCAGTTAATGTTTCTTTTGTTTTCATTCGTTTTTTGGCAAAAATAAAGTGGGAAGTGAATTTAATATGATGAATGTCAACAAGTTAGACATTGCATAAAATGATGCCTCTGAAGTTAGTTAGGCCCAGCTATTTTTGAAATTGATAATTATGAAGTTTGTGCTAGGATTGTATAGTTTTGTGCCGCAATTTAAAAAAAACAAAAAAAAATAAAAAATAAAAAAACGAATAACAAACAACAAACTGTGTATGCAAAAAAAATTTTCAAAAAAGTTGGCCCAGCCTTTTTTTTAATTCATCATAAAAATGATTAAAGTCGTGCGGCTTTGTGCCGAAAATAAGAAAGAAAAAAAATTCAGAATAATAAAAATATATAATAATTAATTATATATTGTCAACAAGAACTTTGCGAAAAATGTAACCCAATTTTGTTTGAAAATTAAAATTATGAAGATTGTGCTAGATTGTGAAGATGGTGCTAGGGTTGTGCTGCAAATAAATATAAACATTTATTCGAATACTAAACATTTTATGGACAAGAACAAAAATTTTGCAACACTGATAAAATTAGAAATAGTACTTAATTAGTTGCCACAAAACACAAAATGGTCATTTCATTCATTATCCTTTGTAGGTAATACAAATCTGATTGCTGGTATAGGACAATTACATGCCATTTAAGTGCATAAATTATAACAAATACACAGCCTATCTTTCCAGCTTGACTTTACCTTGGACTAAGTTTTGCTGGCTCATATTCCGGGAAAAGTAGCACCTGTCAGGGAATCGCAATACATAATAGCTAAAGGATTCTCTGCGAATGGTGTTGTCCACTTTACAGGATTACATCATTCACGTTGTTGGATTTGACATTTCCAGGATGTTAACATCCCCTCGCCAATCTGAATCGTAGGCATAATCCGCCATTTGGGAGTACCGAAGAGGGTATCATGTTTCATATGTGATTAAAGCTCAAACATGCCGACACGGCAACCAGATTTGTTTCAGAGGAATTTTAGATTGCTCTGCTTCCCCTGAAGGGACTGCTTTCCTTGTTGTCTGGTCAATTTTATGACTTTATTAAAGTCTTCAGCTTAATAGAACGTGGTTGCAGGATATTTTCACCGCTGTCTGAATGGCTCTTGAAAACTTTTTATTCACTATTCTTTCTCGGAGCTTACTAGGGAAGCTAAAATCGTTATCTTTGCGCTTCGTTTTGTTTTTTCGCTTTCCCTGCTTTCTTGACCGACCATTTGGGATATCGCCTTTCCTACGAAGCATTTGTCGTCTTTGTTAGTTTACTTCGTTTCTGGCTTTAGCGTCGACTAATAAACTTCTCGAAAGTTTTCCAATAAACGCAGCTTCTTGCCATGAACATTATTAACTACAACTATTGTATTTTTAAATTAGTGATTAAGGCTACTGTTGAAATAAGAAGTGTCCTAGTGATTAAACTACAGGAATAACTGATTGTAATTCAATTTCATCTATTTCTTGGTTGCGCTTTTATGACACTTTAAGGTAGTTAAAGCAGATGGCCTTGTACTTCTTATTCTTTATGACACATTTCCAGAACAAAGCTCTATTGTAATGATATAAAAGCAAAAATATGCTTTTAAGAAGTTATCTTTTTTTATTTAAAAGATTTTAAAAGATTTTATTTAACTTCCAATGTATGTATGTATGTTTTTTCCGGTGGAATCTTGCTACTCAATTTTGAAGCAGATATCTTCAACCGATTGAGCTGAAATTTTGTATACACGTTTAGTTTGGGGGACAATAAACGATAAGCTGTGTGACGCCATTCTAAATCCAATATGGCGGACCATCCAAGATGGCGGAATAGTTATTTTTAATGCATTTCTACAATATGGGTATCAAATGAAAGGGCTTGCCGAGAATAATTAGAAAAATATTCTGACATCACTCTTAATCCAATATGGCGGACTTTTGAAGTTTTTTATGCTTTCCTATAGTATGGGTATTAAATGAAAGGGTTCGCTGAGAATAAAAATGCAGGTTAAAAAAAAGATGGTGATTATAAGCTCCGTTGCTCTAATCCACCTGAAATTTGGTGTAGAGACCTCGATTATTCTTGAGGTAGAATTTTTTGAGCCTGTAACATCGGTTGATTAACTTTGACTTGTGTGGTTTGGCGTCATCAGCATTGGTCTGCAACCTGTCTAAGAGAAGGACAACTCCAAAATCAAATTCGGAACTGTGTTTCGTCAGGCACAAGTAAGCTCCAAGCTGAAATAAGTGGCGCATTCTTCCAAACACCCAAGTCAAGGTGAGGCTGTGCCGATTACTGATTGGCATCGGGGTGTAATATGATGTCGTGAACGTACCACCTCAGGGCACCTGGGCGAACCCTGTTGTATATTAGCTCTTACCCTTCTAAACGGAGCTCTGGGAGGGTCGACGAATATTTCTTCAGTACTCGTGGGAACAAAATGGGATGAACAGACTCAGAAACCTAGCCAGCGATAACTAAAAAGTAAAAAATACATTTAAAGCAAAAAAACCTTTTTTAAAAAAAGCTTAAATATGCTCTAAAAAGAAGAAAATAAAATTTTCCTTTAAAATTTTAACTATCAACTTATAGCCTCTTTATACACAATTTATATGATCATAAAAGCTTGTCGCGCGATTTACTTGTGTAAATAAACTAGTACCTATTCAATTGAGTAACTTAATCTGCTAAGTTTAATTTTTTTTTAAATTTCAGTTTAATTAAATACTTATAGGTACTTACGCAAACCTCGCGACAAACTTTTATGATCATATAAATTGTGTATAATGAGGCTATAAAGTTGATAGTTAAAATTTTAAAGGAAAATTTTATTTTCTTCTTTTTAGAGCATTTAAATAAAAGCTTTTTTTAAAAAAGGTTTTTTTGCTTTTAATTTTCCAAACTTTTTTTGATTAAACACTTGAGAAGAAAAAACTTTTTTTTTAACTAGAATATTACTGACAACCACAGCTTTGGTCCTTAGGACACAGGTGATATTTTAGAATTTTTCCATTTCAGTTTCCATATGAAAGGCTCAAGGTCATATACATTTGTTGTTTCAGTTCCTATCAATAGAACTGACAAGGTCAGGAGGGATGTAGTATCACAAAATAAGTAGAGAATTTCTGGCTAATGTTGCTTTAAGGGGTTACATACGTACAGCAGCGCCAAAAATGCGCTAAAAGTAAAACTGTTTTTAGAAGGGATAGCAATAGAAATTACGAAAAATAACTTTTACACATTGTTTACTAGTATGTAAACTTTATAAAAAAATGTATTTCTTTTTTTTTTCAAAAATTATAACATAAAAAATCTTTTTTCCCGAAGCTCTATAAAAAAAAAGTAGGCCCATGGTTTACATCATTTCTGCCTGAAATGTTGATGGATCTGCAAAATGTAAAATAATTCTTGTAAAATAAAGTTGTAGTTATAGTCTGTCGAGCCGGATTTTTGAAATTCAAAAAATTTGGCAATTTACGGCAGTTTAAAAAAAAAAGTGCATTTTTTGTCATAAATTTCACACTTTAATTATGTTTATAAAATTTTGTAATCACAATATCAAAAATCCGGCTCGACAGACGATAGAGAAAACAATTTCGAATATTTAGAAAAAAAACATAAAAAAATATTAAAATCTGTATGAGTTATCATGTAAACCGTTCCGGAAAAAGTAGTTTTGAGAAAAACGCAGTTAAATTTTCAAGTGCGTTTCGCTCGAGGTGGCGCGCAGCTAAAGCAAGAACTTTATGAATTTTTTAATTTATATTGTTAACTTACGTCTAATCTCCCATTCCAGCTTCATTTTGTATGCCTTCCTTGTCAGTAAACAATTGTTGTTGTTTATTTTTTTCCGACAGGCTGAAAGGCTCCTAAGTAACGGCCAGCTGCCTCAAACAAGGGACAGCTACCTTCGCGCATCAGACTCTCGTCGGGCAATCACGTTTTCTATAATAACTTTATATCTAGGTGGAATTTTTACAATCGACTTTCACAGAAATACGCCTAAAACTATAGAGAATAATAACCTGTAAAAAAAAAAAAGTCGATTTTCTAAAAATGCTGTACGTATGTAACTAGCTCAATATTAGAAGAAGCAGGAATGTGGGGTAGTGAACTCAAACTGCAATTGAACTGGCTTTTGCAAGCTATAAGAACTCCTCATTCTTGGGCTTTCGAATCAGCATATCTTTACGAAATACCTGGTAGGAAAAATCAAAAAGGCTCTGCATCAAGAAAACCTTGTGTAACCAAGCTTCGGTTAGTGCGATAATGTCAAAATTACTAGTTATGGACGATTGATAAAGAGTTCTAGTCTCAGTCCTGATACCGCTAATATTTTGATAATATAATTACTCTCGAAGAGTTGCCATGCAAATAGACTTGTTTTGAGTAAAAAAAATTGCGCTTTTTTCGTATTCAAAAAACAAATTAACTTTTTGGCTGACCTGATATATTGGCAACTGTCAGATGTCCAGATTGCCTGATGCTAATGATTACAAGTGGTGACTTCAAATAGGCAAATCTTAACCATTAATAAGTATATTTCCTGCAAGACAAATTAAGCTTCCAAATGAATAGCGACAAACATGTTTATGTAGATAAGTATATGATCAACTACAACAGGATTATCTCAAAAGTTTTGCAATTTTATTGATCACTCAATCGGCGCTTATTATTATTTTTCTGATTTGTTACTTGTGTTTTCTTTTTCTTTATAATTGCCCAAATGACAGTATATTTTGATTGCGGTTTAGCTTCATTCAAGTAAAGCAATAAAATTGATTTATTATTCTCCTTATTCAAGGAAACAATTCGTTGAACGGAACCTTTCACCGTGATATAACGGGGGCTTTTAGTCTGAATTTACGAAAATTTGTGCAATAGGGAAACAAATTAACATAGTCAATGGAGAATTTTTTTATTTCAGCTTGAAGCGGAAAGCTCAAGAACTTTTCTTTCACCTGAAAAATTCGTCTTCAGTTTGCATCCTTCGAGCATCAGAACTGGAGCAAATTTGTTTTTAATGTCAACATTTATGTGCCCCAGAAGGAAGTTGAATGTTATTCAGCTTTTTATTTTCATTCCCCTGCAGACGCTATGAATTTTAGTGGAGATGAGATCTACCTTCGAGTTGAATTTATGATCCGATGTGGATGCGGAAGGAAAAGACAGAACAAAAAAGAACCCCCAACTTTAGCTTGCTCCAGGCATTTTTTCATATTTTCCGCCGCACACTCGAAAGTGGAATTTTTTTCCCACAAAAACAAAATCTGGAAAGGATATGCGTGAGCTAGGACTTTCCGTTGCTGGGCTCATGTAAGTTCTGAAAACGAACTTTATCAGATCCATAAATTAAGCCGCAGGCTCAGCTAAGCAGGTGTTTCGTCAGCTGCTTTTGATGAATACCCTCAAAACGTTTTATACGAGGTGATTACTGTCTACTTATATTATGTAATAAAAATTTACTTGACATTTCTTATGATTTCACTTTATTAGGTACAATATAAAAATCTGCAAACACTTTCAGTTCACAAGACAAATAACTTGAATTTCCCATAACTTTTGATGCTCTAATCAAATTTATATTTTTATTTATTTCGAATCATCCGCAGAAAATAAAGTAAAATATGAAATTTCCTTTGCAGTGACTTCTAGTGACAGAAAATCAATAAATTATATAGAAAATACATATATTTGGCCTTTAGAAATTTAAAATAATTTAATTTTTAATTAATTTCCCTCTCACTTCCGGGGCATTTCAGCATATAATTTGTATATATATTATAAATACATGTGTTAAAGAAGAAGGCCTTGCTCATCAGTCATCACCATCAACGCTCAGCCCAAATGTTGAAGTTGACTTGGAGAATCGAAATGGTTATAGGATAAGGTTGCTCAAGTCGTACTTCCTAAGGAAATAATAATGTAATATTTAGTACAATTGAAATAAAACAAAATCGTCTGCATCTACTGAATCTTTATTTAGTTGTCTTTTAATCAACAATCATAGAAACTTGAAAATCTTTTATCAAAATAGGTATTCTAATGTTTTTAAAATATATACCTTCGGTACTATTGAAGCGCCTAGTCGCCTAATTCGTACCTTAGTCGTGCTTAGAAAATAGACTTTAGTGAAGAAATAACTAACCATATAGAAAAATACTTCATAACAAGAAATCACATGAACAACTAAAAAATTACATACAATCCAGTCTGTGATCAACTTAAAACATTTTTTTTAATTTAAGTTATTTTTTGGTTATTAGTTGCAAAGTCGAACCTAATTACTAAGTCAATAACACATAGAAAATACAATTATAATCTCTTAAAAAACAAAGTAATGCTTGGAAAATTATTGAAATTTAACACAGATATCACAAATACAGGGTGTTCAGAGGTGGGAGGGGAAAGGTCAGACCGAGACAAGCAAAAAATCGTATGGGTGGGGAGGGGGGGGGGGGGGGGGGTGTCTCGGACCGTTCGGCAGTTACAGGGTGATTCGTAAATCAGGATTTTGCCTTAAATGGGAACCGCTCTTTTATTTTTATCTTTTTTTTCACTATTTCGAAGCCCTTTCCCTTGGCCCCAATCCCTCCTGAAAGTTGAAAAAATTAACTTTTATTTCACGATTTTTCACCTTTCGCCCCACTTTTCTCCGAAATTCATGTTATTAACATACCTACTTTTTATTTTTCTTAAGTTGCCTATCTAATTACCTTTCTAAAAAGGTGCAACATGCCCAGGTAGAAAGGGGTTGCTAAAGTCCTGAAATTAAAACATGCTCATAGGTACCTAATTACTTTATTGCACCATAAAGGAAAAAGTCGTTAAGTAAACAATTTTTATGACAGCAAGTTCGGAAATGTTTGTTTAGGAAACACAGGTAATACATTTTTATTATTTCAGCAAAACAGTAATAAAATAATAAATGTAATCTCGTTAAATAGCGTTATTAGTTTATTATATCCAGTATTGACTCATAAGTATCCTGATGCTCCGTTTCTAATACCTCCTATGAATTATGGTATAAAAATGGGTTAGTTTGAAAGGACATTAACTACAGTTGAAGAAGCAAGCGATAAGAACGGGTGTTTAATAGAAAAAATTAAGATAAAATGGCAGAATTCAGTGTTGAAGAGTATGCCGATATAATTTACGTGTACGGTTTAGTAGGCGGAAATGATAGTGAGACCGTACGAGAATACCAAAGGAGATTTCCGAATCGGCGTGTGCCCGACAGAAGGGTATTTTCAAGGACTTTCAGAAGGTTGAAAGAAACCGGAAGTGTAACCGCCCCCAGAGCAGAAACGCGATCAGGAACATCGGCCGATTCCTCGACGTCACTCCGTCACGAAATATTTAAAGAAAGTCTGCGCAAAATTTCACGAGGATCGGTCAATTAGTTTTTGAGTTACAATGTCCACCGCCTTTAAAAAAAAGTAGTTTGGAGAAAAACGCGTTTAAAATTTTGAACACATTTTTTTCATAATACTCACATAGAATCATCGATTCCAAGCCCGTAAAGTGATGCACTGTCTTCCAGTATATCTAAAGCATCTTTTTGCATTTGTCTATGAGCAATTCGGCCTTCTTTTGTTGCATAGGCAGTTTTTTTGTCCGTTCTGGAGATTCGGAGGTCATCTGTTGCCCTCGCCCATGCATGAGCGCTCGACCCTGTAGATACTCCCATTTCTTGCAAAATCGGTAATAAAGCAAATGAGCCTTCATTAAAGATGCATGCAGCTATATTGGCAGCAATTTCAACAATATTTGAGGTTCCACTCAGTATTTTTGGTGTGATTTTCCAAACAATTTGATTGAAGCTTTCATTATTGTTCTGAGTGAAACCTCCGATGCATCGCTCTAAAAGTGCATCATTACTCAGGTCTTCATATATTGGCTTTATTGCTTCTAAAACATTGTCCGGAAGAGCAGTGTAACTGTGTGTGAATGATTCTATTTGATTTGTGGCAGTAGCTTTCTGCCATTCACACCATGAGTCTGCACCGGTTGGGCATTTTTCGTGCTGCGGATTCTCATCGGTCGAGCTGTAGTGATAGTAAGTCGCCCAAATAGCATTGCTCATTTTTTCCACAGACTCATGATTTCGTCGAATAGCCAGGCCATAATAAACGGTTAATTTATCGATCATCTTAGCAGTCAGTTTTCCTTTGCCACCAAGAGATTTACGTCCGACTTTTTTGCCGGTCGCAGTAACTGCATCTACGGCTGTTTTTTTCACAAGATCACGCAATCGGGTTCCCATTCGTTTTTGGACATGTCCCACACACTCTTTTTAATTGACCACAAAATCGTCGCCATAAGGTTTCGAATTCCGCACACCGGAGTATGTTTTTGAATCGCCGTCTCCAATATAATTCCGGTATTTAACGTTATGTTCCATTGAACGTTTAAACATCGCTAGAATTGCATCGACTTCCATGTTTCCAGCTGGTCCAGTGTGGTTACACTTGCATTGTCTGCTATTCATATGCTCTTCTTGCCATTCTTCAAACTCTGCAGACTGAAGTTTGTTTTCCCAATACTTGCAATCGTGACAATAGGAACTTTTCACGAATACATCCAAAACTTTTCCAGTATAATACCCAATTAACGAAGCTGCACCATACAAGGAAGAAAATCCACGCTTTTTCCAGGTTCCGTCACCAGATACGGTCAATTCACTTGTATCTTGGATATTATTGGCTGCACAAGTTGCTTCTTTTTCTTCGTTGATAGCTGACGACATAAATTTTTTGGCGCCATTTTTAACACAAGAGGCAATATTTTTCATATATGTACCATAGGTAGCTCTTGTTAAAAAATTATCTGTAAAATCCATCAGACCGCAAAACTTGTTTCAGCCCAATTCTAGGTCAATATATACTCACTCTGTTTAAAAAAAAGGTAGTTCCTGTCTAAATAACGTACTTTTGTTCGAAACCGGAAGCTGAAAATAGCGCCAATCAATAGAGCGTACTAACTTTACTTAAATGTGAACAGTAATTGGCTTGACAAAAAAGTTATTTTGGACACCCTGTATGTATAGACATTTCATATGAAATCATAAAAAGTAAATTAAAAATACTGTTCGTTGCATTTTTTGTTTTGATGAAAATTCGTTACAGTCTTGCTTATCATGTCGAAGAAGAAAAGGCAACGCTACGAAAACACTGCAAAATGTAACTTTTAGACTTCACTATCATTGGCCACCAAAATCATTCTACAAAATGTTTACGTTTCGGGCCTGCAAAGCAAATATTTTCGTGCCCGGATCGTAATAAAACCAATAATTGTCCGAGAGAGAGACTTTTTATCCAAAAGGAATCGGCCACGGAAAGATTCTATACTTATGAACTTTAAACCCGGGAAATTCTGGCGAAGCCCTACGGTGAGCTTTCGTTCACTTCTGTCGAATTGCGCACCCACACAGCTGTAGCAACTGCGGCGCAAGTGTAACACGGCGACTCACACACGGGTCGGAGGCGAGCGTCGATGTATGGACATTTTGTTGTGTGTAGCGTCCTAGTTTGTTTATCGGGTCGAGGTGGCGGCCGTTCGATCCGGCTACGCCGCACAGTGTTCAAAATCGCTTAAAGGCTGGTGCCAAAATTAACAAAATAAACGTCAAAAAACGATATTTCTAAATATATAGATTTATTAAGGACATCCTCATGCTTCACATAGTAATAATGTTTTTTCACTAATAGTACATTTTACTATGTTTTTTAACTGTTAAAGTTGGCAGAGTAGCCATCGAGTAAATATTAAAATTTTATCTTACCTTTTCAAAGCTGTGTTATACACCTGAACGTGAGAAAAATATTTACATATGTATAGGATTTATTTTTTAGGCACAATGTTGCTCTCTTTACAACACCCAAATAATGGTTTAATTTTGTAGCGATTTACGTGTGACGTCACTCTTAGCGTAACCCTTGATAGAAAACAGTTTTTTTTAATATATTTAGGCCTACAAACCGTCAGGCACGGGTCGGCACGGTGATTCCAATGGGAACGTACTCTGCTAACAGTGATGAATATGGGGTATAAAATTCAGCTGCGGCAACCTGCCGCAGCTAAAGTTATGAGCCTCCATTTACAACTCTATACATGTTAATATGCTGTTTGCGTCATTATACGTACATTCGGCTATTGGAATTACTTCATAGACTGTAATACGGGTTCGTTTTTGTGTAGCTTATTTGTCAGGTCTTAATATAGACTTTTAAATTCAAAAGTTATGTTGGAAATTCAAAAGTTCAAAATTGCGGATCCAATATGTTGGAAATTGCTAAATATTAATCATTTCTATTTAGAATTTGTACGGTGGTCACGGATTTCAAATACTTCATTTCAATTGTGGGATTCTAGATGGTGGATTAGTTCTATTATGCTGGATCGAAATAAGTAAATTTTACGATATTTTTACAAGGACATTACAAGCAGTTTTTTAATGTGTTTGTATTGTATTTTGCTTATGAGAGTGTTTTTACTTATTTTCCGAAAAAGGGACCCCGATAAATTTTCATACTCAGGGCTAGCTATCCCACTGAGCACTATACCATGCATAAAAATAATTTTACAGTTTTCTACAATTCTTCAAATTTCGACCTTATGTTGCTGCGTTGAAGAAGTTTCCTTCCAGTATAATTCATTCTTGTTTATTTACGATTCGTAAAAGGAGTGTTTTCGATTGTTTCACTGCGCGTATTTTTCAGGATAATCCTTAGACATTAAAAAATCAATTAATTTGTTAATTAATAAAACAATGGCATTCAAAAATCCTTATATACCAATTTTGGTAAAAATCTGACACGGTTTTGCAATTTCGGTCCGCCATTTTGAATTTTTCCATTCTGATACCAGAAATGAAATAACCAGCATCATATAAACCAATTTTAGAATAAATCTGACAACGTTTCGCAATTTCGGTCCGCCATATTGGATCCGCCATTTTGAAAACGGATTTGAAATCATCGATACTGAAAACCCTCATACACTCAATTTCAAGCATTTCTAGTAAGATTTCGATTTTGGCCAGCTTTTGAGCAATTTGGAACACTGTGTGCCGCCACGATAATTCAATTAAAAATTGAAGTCCGCGAGTGAGTCCCAGTGCCGTGTTCGCGAGTGAAGTGCAATGCGTGAAGTGAAAGTGGGCAAGGTAGTGCTATCTTTTCAGGTTTCCCAGCGGGAGCCCGCGATGACGGCGGCCAACGTTGGACCGGTAACTATACAGGAGGAGCTAAATCACGAGGTAAGTAAACTTTATTTAAACTCGTAACATAAATCCGGGAGTGAGATTGCGCTGCATAAATTTGCGCAGCATAAATTGCGGTGTATTTGCCGGCCTGTGAGATCTTCCTTCGCGACGAGTATATGTGACGTTTATGTGCGAACGATGTTGCGGACACTATGTTGCGAGGGAGATGACGTTTACGGAGCCCCAAATTGCGGAGTCCTCAATACTCAGCTGATCAAACTTCTTATTTATTTTTGAGCGCAGCCCCGATGCCGGAAAAATGCAACAAGGGACTTTCGGTTTGGGTATGGAGAAACACCCTTTTTGTGGGAGGTGGACGATGCAGCCCAATTGGAAATTCGATGATTTTTTACAGGGTACGGAATTTTTTCGCTCCCGATCGAAAACAATTTAGCTCGCTCGCATTTTTTGACTCCGTCTCAGAGCTAAAACGGTTTCGAATCGGGAGCCAAAAATTTAACTCCGATCTTTATACATTTGACTCGCTTCGGAGCGAGAGCTAACTTTCCATTTTCAGTTTTAATCGCTCTTGAGAGCGAGCCAGAAATTTTGCTCTCTGTATTTTCGGCTCCGGGAGTGATTTAGAGCCGAAAAGATTCAATCCTTTTCGACTCCTAGTGTGGTGAAGATTGTTTTTATTTTTGTACTGTGTTCGAGTTTGTTACTTGGCAATTAATTTTGAAGTGCCATTTTCCAAGGAAATGGGTCGATGTAAAGATTTTGATTCTAAGAAATATGTGCGATACGATGAAAATAATGATATGATGAAACATGATATTTATAAATAATATGATGAAATATGATATTTATAAATAGGACATGTAACATTAAAAGACATTATAAGGTGGTACCATAGAAAAATAAAGACAAGAAGTCTCATCTAGAACAACAGAAGTGAAACGCATTTTTGAAAGCTCTTTTCCATGTGATGCCTCCAAACTTAAAAATGTTATGAAATTGCATAACATAGGGCAGTTTAAGTTCAAGAAAAATGTTACAAAAGCGGAATGTCTTATTTATAAAGAAAAAAAAAGTAGTGGCAGAAGTCGGGGAACATTAATTAAATAAAATCATTGTGTATAATCGTGTCTTTATTAGCAAAGTTGTTATGCGATTTGCCATAAACCGCCCTATATTATGCAATTTCAAAAGATTTTTAAGTTTGGAGGCATCACATGGAAAAGAGCTTTCAAAAATGCGTTTCACTTCTGTTGTTCTAGATGAGACTTCTTGTCTTTATTTTTCTATGGTGGTACACAATAAAAATTTCGACGAAAGTGATAGTGATAACGAGCCTCAAGTAAATTCGGTAGTAAAAAATGTCTTTTGAAACAAATATTTTGGACTATTGGCGGGAACTTTACAACCAAGACCAGGAGTTGGGAAAACTAGTTCAGACTGCGTTAGCAGTCCCATCGACACAAGTGTCTGTTGAGTGTGCATTCAGTGCACTGTCAACAATTATCACGAAACAACGGTCGAAATTAGGAAAATAGACAATAAACAATATATTATTAGTTAAACTTAACGCTCACTTATTAAATCAAATTTATTTAGAATAAGAAAAAATTACTTATTAGGATGTAGGAATAATTAATTCAAATAAATTTTCTCCAACATTCAACATATCATCTCGTTTTATTTGACTCTCGATCCGATCTTTTCAGCTCTGCTCGTGAATGATTCAAATTTTTGACTCCCGAATTTTTTGCCTCTTACTCGGAGTTAAACCGGTTTTGATCACGAGCCGAAAAATTTAAATCCCTCGCGATTTGAAAATTTGGCTCGCGCGAGCTAATTTAGCTCGGGAGCGAGCATAATTTTTTTCGCTCTCCGAACCCTGATTTTTTATGATTTCCTCGATGGTTGTTGATCCTATGTCGCATCATTCCCATCATCAACACCATCAACAAAACTCTCCCGAAGCTGCCTTGCGACGGTATCAAGCCGAAGCGATGCTCCGGTCACAAACTGAGGCCGCCATACGATTGGCTGTTTCTGTTGCTGCATCAAATAATGGCGGGGCGCCGAATAATATCAATGTTAACAATCCACTACGTCATCATAATGGAGCAACATTTGACCAATAGCAACAGCAGCGGCATTCGACAACTGGTGGTAGTAGTAGTGGTGTTAGCGGTGGTAGTGATGGTCCACAACAAATGCAACAACAGTTGCAGCAACAGCAATAAAAACAGAATCATCAAAATCAACAATTATCTCTGTAACAGCAAAATCATCCACCTCAGTCACTGGCACCGGCAGGAAGTTCAACACCACATGCTAAATTCAACAATGACAAATTTGTTAATGAAAATCAGTTATTTATGCACAAGAGCGCAATGCAACAAATACAGCATATACCGCGTGTAGGATTGGGTCCAGGGATGGGTGCCGAAGTGAAACCGCATCCGTGTCAGCAGTGTTTGAAAAGTGTCTCTAGTAATCATGAATTAGTGCAGCATATTCGTGTTCATAACGGTGAAAAGTCGTACAAGTGTTCATATTTTAACAGAAGATTAAAGCAGCTATCACACGTACAGCAGCATACACGTTTGCATACAGGTGTCCATACAAATGCCATTTACCAGACTGTGGCTGTGCATTTATTCAATTGTCGAATCTGCAGCAGCATCTAAGAAATCATGATGCTCACGTGGAACGTGCCAAGAATCGCCCATTCCACTGTAATATTTGTGGCAAAGGTTTTGCCACCGAATCTAGCTTAAGCACCCACACCTCCAAGATCAGTCATGAGCTACAGCTGCATCTTGGTGTATTGCAGCAACATACGCCCCTCATTGGCTGCCCAAATGCAACCACTTGTTCAAATTGTCATAAATTATTTTTGGGCGGCGAAGCATTTATGGAGCATATGAAACAATCGCACAAAGATCCAGATGCCACGGGAGTTGCCAGTCTTCTAACGCATATGGAGCATATGAGAACGGATCCAAAGCATCACTTTGCCGCTCAGCACGTTCTAACGCGGGCGGCAGTTGAGCGACGGAAGCGGGACACTTTGCTTGCGGCGGCGGGCGCTGTGTCAGCCTCAAGTTCCGACCTTCTTTCTATGGTTGGCGGAGACGGGAGTGGGGCCGGGGGTGAAGGCACGAATCCCATGTGCCCTTCATCGTCTGCCTATCCAGACAGTTCCTCGGGCAATGGAACGCTGTCGTCGACCAGCTCGGATCCGGGGTTAAATCTCCTTAACAACAATGGTGCCAGGTGTGGGGTTTCTGGAGCCCTCCTAACCGCGGGCAACCCCACAAATGCTCTAGCGTCCAGGGAGTCAATAACGCGATCACGCAGCCATTTTCAGCAGCCTCAGACTATTGCTGTAGCAGTGCCATTGCAGCCTACCCCGCCGCGGTTCCCCTGCACAACTGCTGCAGTGATGTTGAAGCAGAATCTTTCGCCGCCGCCCGCCCGCACTGCCGCGGTTCTCCTGCCACCACAGCCTACTTTTCACTGTTGCAGTGATTTTGTGGCAGTGTTTTTCGCCGCCGCTTGCGCTGCCGCATTTCTACTGCCACAACAGCCTACTTTTCAATGTTGCAGTGACGCCACCGCGTCTATCACTGCTGCAGCCATGCCGTCGCTCGATCCATAGCTGCATCGGCCGTTGCGTCCTAAATGCAGCATGAGGTTTCTCGGACGGAACTTAGAGGAGGGAGTATTGTTACAAAATTTGCCTCCGTCTATAATTCACACTATAATAATTATAGTTATAATCGGGCAGATATAGGGATTAGCTTGCGATCACTCCTTTCAATCGCCATACTGACGAGATCAACTTGGCTTCTCGGATCGAAACACTCATCGATCTTTTTTGGGCTCGTCTACTTCGGTGGACGAGTAATATTCCCAACAAAAATGTCCCCACGTTCGTCTGTCTGTCCGTTAATCACTGAATTGTGGCGAAGGCGGATTTTGTAGTTTTGCCGGTCAGTCGCTCGGCGGACAAAATTAAAACAATATATACTAGAGATATTTGGATTTGTGCCGTTCCCATACACACTTAAAATGGGGGGGTGTCTCGGACCGTTCGGCAGTTACAGGGTGATTCGTAAATCAGGATTTTGCCTTATATGGGAACCGCTCTTTTATTTTTATCTTTTTTTTCACTATTTCGAAGCCCTTTCCCTTGGCCCCAATCCCTCCTGAAAGTTGAAAAAATTAACTTTTATTTCACGATTTTTCACCTTTCGCCCCACTTTTCTCCGAAATTCATGTTATTAACATACCTACTTTTTATTTTTCTTAAGTTGCCTATCTAATTACCTTTCTAAAAAGGTGCAACATGCCCAGGTAGAAAGGGGTTGCTAAAGTCCTGAAATTAAAACATGCTCATAGGTACCTAATTACTTTATTGCACCATAAAGGAAAAAGTCGTTAAGTAAACAATTTTTATGACAGCAAGTTCGGAAATGTTTGTTTAGGAAACACAGGTAATACATTTTTATTATTTCAGCAAAACAGTAATAAAATAATAAATGTAATCTCGTTAAATAGCGTTATTAGTTTATTATATCCAGTATTGACTCATAAGTATCCTGATGCTCCGTTTCTAATACCTCCTATGAATTATGGTATAAAAATGGGTTAGTTTGAAAGGACATTAACTACAGTTGAAGAAGCAAGCGATAAGAACGGGTGTTTAATAGAAAAAATTAAGATAAAATGGCAGAATTCAGTGTTGAAGAGTATGCCGATATAATTTACGTGTACGGTTTAGTAGGCGGAAATGATAGTGAGACCGTACGAGAATACCAAAGGAGATTTCCGAATCGGCGTGTGCCCGACAGAAGGGTATTTTCAAGGACTTTCAGAAGGTTGAAAGAAACCGGAAGTGTAACCGCCCCCAGAGCAGAAACGCGATCAGGAACATCGGCCGATTCCTCGACGTCACTCCGTCACGAAATATTTAAAGAAAGTCTGCGCAAAATTTCACGAGGATCGGTCAATTAGTTTTTGAGTTACAATGTCCACCGCCTTTAAAAAAAAGTAGTTTGGAGAAAAACGCGTTTAAAATTTTGAACACATTTTTTTCATAATACTCACATAGAATCATCGATTCCAAGCCCGTAAAGTGATGCACTGTCTTCCAGTATATCTAAAGCATCTTTTTGCATTTGTCTATGAGCAATTCGGCCTTCTTTTGTTGCATAGGCAGTTTTTTTGTCCGTTCTGGAGATTCGGAGGTCATCTGTTGCCCTCGCCCATGCATGAGCGCTCGACCCTGTAGATACTCCCATTTCTTGCAAAATCGGTAATAAAGCAAATGAGCCTTCATTAAAGATGCATGCAGCTATATTGGCAGCAATTTCAACAATATTTGAGGTTCCACTCAGTATTTTTGGTGTGATTTTCCAAACAATTTGATTGAAGCTTTCATTATTGTTCTGAGTGAAACCTCCGATGCATCGCTCTAAAAGTGCATCATTACTCAGGTCTTCATATATTGGCTTTATTGCTTCTAAAACATTGTCCGGAAGAGCAGTGTAACTGTGTGTGAATGATTCTATTTGATTTGTGGCAGTAGCTTTCTGCCATTCACACCATGAGTCTGCACCGGTTGGGCATTTTTCGTGCTGCGGATTCTCATCGGTCGAGCTGTAGTGATAGTAAGTCGCCCAAATAGCATTGCTCATTTTTTCCACAGACTCATGATTTCGTCGAATAGCCAGGCCATAATAAACGGTTAATTTATCGATCATCTTAGCAGTCAGTTTTCCTTTGCCACCAAGAGATTTACGTCCGACTTTTTTGCCGGTCGCAGTAACTGCATCTACGGCTGTTTTTTTCACAAGATCACGCAATCGGGTTCCCATTCGTTTTTGGACATGTCCCACACACTCTTTTTAATTGACCACAAAATCGTCGCCATAAGGTTTCGAATTCCGCACACCGGAGTATGTTTTTGAATCGCCGTCTCCAATATAATTCCGGTATTTAACGTTATGTTCCATTGAACGTTTAAACATCGCTAGAATTGCATCGACTTCCATGTTTCCAGCTGGTCCAGTGTGGTTACACTTGCATTGTCTGCTATTCATATGCTCTTCTTGCCATTCTTCAAACTCTGCAGACTGAAGTTTGTTTTCCCAATACTTGCAATCGTGACAATAGGAACTTTTCACGAATACATCCAAAACTTTTCCAGTATAATACCCAATTAACGAAGCTGCACCATACAAGGAAGAAAATCCACGCTTTTTCCAGGTTCCGTCACCAGATACGGTCAATTCACTTGTATCTTGGATATTATTGGCTGCACAAGTTGCTTCTTTTTCTTCGTTGATAGCTGACGACATAAATTTTTTGGCGCCATTTTTAACACAAGAGGCAATATTTTTCATATATGTACCATAGGTAGCTCTTGTTAAAAAATTATCTGTAAAATCCATCAGACCGCAAAACTTGTTTCAGCCCAATTCTAGGTCAATATATACTCACTCTGTTTAAAAAAAAGGTAGTTCCTGTCTAAATAACGTACTTTTGTTCGAAACCGGAAGCTGAAAATAGCGCCAATCAATAGAGCGTACTAACTTTACTTAAATGTGAACAGTAATTGGCTTGACAAAAAAGTTATTTTGGACACCCTGTATGTATAGACATTTCATATGAAATCATAAAAAGTAAATTAAAAATACTGTTCGTTGCATTTTTTGTTTTGATGAAAATTCGTTACAGTCTTGCTTATCATGTCGAAGAAGAAAAGGCAACGCTACGAAAACACTGCAAAATGTAACTTTTAGACTTCACTATCATTGGCCACCAAAATCATTCTACAAAATGTTTACGTTTCGGGCCTGCAAAGCAAATATTTTCGTGCCCGGATCGTAATAAAACCAATAATTGTCCGAGAGAGAGACTTTTTATCCAAAAGGAATCGGCCACGGAAAGATTCTATACTTATGAACTTTAAACCCGGGAAATTCTGGCGAAGCCCTACGGTGAGCTTTCGTTCACTTCTGTCGAATTGCGCACCCACACAGCTGTAGCAACTGCGGCGCAAGTGTAACACGGCGACTCACACACGGGTCGGAGGCGAGCGTCGATGTATGGACATTTTGTTGTGTGTAGCGTCCTAGTTTGTTTATCGGGTCGAGGTGGCGGCCGTTCGATCCGGCTACGCCGCACAGTGTTCAAAATCGCTTAAAGGCTGGTGCCAAAATTAACAAAATAAACGTCAAAAAACGATATTTCTAAATATATAGATTTATTAAGGACATCCTCATGCTTCACATAGTAATAATGTTTTTTCACTAATAGTACATTTTACTATGTTTTTTAACTGTTAAAGTTGGCAGAGTAGCCATCGAGTAAATATTAAAATTTTATCTTACCTTTTCAAAGCTGTGTTATACACCTGAACGTGAGAAAAATATTTACATATGTATAGGATTTATTTTTTAGGCACAATGTTGCTCTCTTTACAACACCCAAATAATGGTTTAATTTTGTAGCGATTTACGTGTGACGTCACTCTTAGCGTAACCCTTGATAGAAAACAGTTTTTTTTAATATATTTAGGCCTACAAACCGTCAGGCACGGGTCGGCACGGTGATTCCAATGGGAACGTACTCTGCTAACAGTGATGAATATGGGGTATAAAATTCAGCTGCGGCAACCTGCCGCAGCTAAAGTTATGAGCCTCCATTTACAACTCTATACATGTTAATATGCTGTTTGCGTCATTATACGTACATTCGGCTATTGGAATTACTTCATAGACTGTAATACGGGTTCGTTTTTGTGTAGCTTATTTGTCAGGTCTTAATATAGACTTTTAAATTCAAAAGTTATGTTGGAAATTCAAAAGTTCAAAATTGCGGATCCAATATGTTGGAAATTGCTAAATATTAATCATTTCTATTTAGAATTTGTACGGTGGTCACGGATTTCAAATACTTCATTTCAATTGTGGGATTCTAGATGGTGGATTAGTTCTATTATGCTGGATCGAAATAAGTAAATTTTACGATATTTTTACAAGGACATTACAAGCAGTTTTTTAATGTGTTTGTATTGTATTTTGCTTATGAGAGTGTTTTTACTTATTTTCCGAAAAAGGGACCCCGATAAATTTTCATACTCAGGGCTAGCTATCCCACTGAGCACTATACCATGCATAAAAATAATTTTACAGTTTTCTACAATTCTTCAAATTTCGACCTTATGTTGCTGCGTTGAAGAAGTTTCCTTCCAGTATAATTCATTCTTGTTTATTTACGATTCGTAAAAGGAGTGTTTTCGATTGTTTCACTGCGCGTATTTTTCAGGATAATCCTTAGACATTAAAAAATCAATTAATTTGTTAATTAATAAAACAATGGCATTCAAAAATCCTTATATACCAATTTTGGTAAAAATCTGACACGGTTTTGCAATTTCGGTCCGCCATTTTGAATTTTTCCATTCTGATACCAGAAATGAAATAACCAGCATCATATAAACCAATTTTAGAATAAATCTGACAACGTTTCGCAATTTCGGTCCGCCATATTGGATCCGCCATTTTGAAAACGGATTTGAAATCATCGATACTGAAAACCCTCATACACTCAATTTCAAGCATTTCTAGTAAGATTTCGATTTTGGCCAGCTTTTGAGCAATTTGGAACACTGTGTGCCGCCACGATAATTCAATTAAAAATTGAAGTCCGCGAGTGAGTCCCAGTGCCGTGTTCGCGAGTGAAGTGCAATGCGTGAAGTGAAAGTGGGCAAGGTAGTGCTATCTTTTCAGGTTTCCCAGCGGGAGCCCGCGATGACGGCGGCCAACGTTGGACCGGTAACTATACAGGAGGAGCTAAATCACGAGGTAAGTAAACTTTATTTAAACTCGTAACATAAATCCGGGAGTGAGATTGCGCTGCATAAATTTGCGCAGCATAAATTGCGGTGTATTTGCCGGCCTGTGAGATCTTCCTTCGCGACGAGTATATGTGACGTTTATGTGCGAACGATGTTGCGGACACTATGTTGCGAGGGAGATGACGTTTACGGAGCCCCAAATTGCGGAGTCCTCAATACTCAGCTGATCAAACTTCTTATTTATTTTTGAGCGCAGCCCCGATGCCGGAAAAATGCAACAAGGGACTTTCGGTTTGGGTATGGAGAAACACCCTTTTTGTGGGAGGTGGACGATGCAGCCCAATTGGAAATTCGATGATTTTTTACAGGGTACGGAATTTTTTCGCTCCCGATCGAAAACAATTTAGCTCGCTCGCATTTTTTGACTCCGTCTCAGAGCTAAAACGGTTTCGAATCGGGAGCCAAAAATTTAACTCCGATCTTTATACATTTGACTCGCTTCGGAGCGAGAGCTAACTTTCCATTTTCAGTTTTAATCGCTCTTGAGAGCGAGCCAGAAATTTTGCTCTCTGTATTTTCGGCTCCGGGAGTGATTTAGAGCCGAAAAGATTCAATCCTTTTCGACTCCTAGTGTGGTGAAGATTGTTTTTATTTTTGTACTGTGTTCGAGTTTGTTACTTGGCAATTAATTTTGAAGTGCCATTTTCCAAGGAAATGGGTCGATGTAAAGATTTTGATTCTAAGAAATATGTGCGATACGATGAAAATAATGATATGATGAAACATGATATTTATAAATAATATGATGAAATATGATATTTATAAATAGGACATGTAACATTAAAAGACATTATAAGGTGGTACACAATAAAAATTTCGACGAAAGTGATAGTGATAACGAGCCTCAAGTAAATTCGGTAGTAAAAAATGTCTTTTGAAACAAATATTTTGGACTATTGGCGGGAACTTTACAACCAAGACCAGGAGTTGGGAAAACTAGTTCAGACTGCGTTAGCAGTCCCATCGACACAAGTGTCTGTTGAGTGTGCATTCAGTGCACTGTCAACAATTATCACGAAACAACGGTCGAAATTAGGAAAATAGACAATAAACAATATATTATTAGTTAAACTTAACGCTCACTTATTAAATCAAATTTATTTAGAATAAGAAAAAATTACTTATTAGGATGTAGGAATAATTAATTCAAATAAATTTTCTCCAACATTCAACATATCATCTCGTTTTATTTGACTCTCGATCCGATCTTTTCAGCTCTGCTCGTGAATGATTCAAATTTTTGACTCCCGAATTTTTTGCCTCTTACTCGGAGTTAAACCGGTTTTGATCACGAGCCGAAAAATTTAAATCCCTCGCGATTTGAAAATTTGGCTCGCGCGAGCTAATTTAGCTCGGGAGCGAGCATAATTTTTTTCGCTCTCCGAACCCTGATTTTTTATGATTTCCTCGATGGTTGTTGATCCTATGTCGCATCATTCCCATCATCAACACCATCAACAAAACTCTCCCGAAGCTGCCTTGCGACGGTATCAAGCCGAAGCGATGCTCCGGTCATAAACTGAGGCCGCCATACGATTGGCTGTTTCTGTTGCTGCATCAAATAATGGCGGGGCGCCGAATAATATCAATGTTAACAATCCACTACGTCATCATAATGGAGCAACATTTGACCAATAGCAACAGCAGCGGCATTCGACAACTGGTGGTAGTAGTAGTGGTGTTAGCGGTGGTAGTGATGGTCCACAACAAATGCAACAACAGTTGCAGCAACAGCAATAAAAACAGAATCATCAAAATCAACAATTATCTCTGTAACAGCAAAATCATCCACCTCAGTCACTGGCACCGGCAGGAAGTTCAACACCACATGCTAAATTCAACAATGACAAATTTGTTAATGAAAATCAGTTATTTATGCACAAGAGCGCAATGCAACAAATACAGCATATACCGCGTGTAGGATTGGGTCCAGGGATGGGTGCCGAAGTGAAACCGCATCCGTGTCAGCAGTGTTTGAAAAGTGTCTCTAGTAATCATGAATTAGTGCAGCATATTCGTGTTCATAACGGTGAAAAGTCGTACAAGTGTTCATATTTTAACAGAAGATTAAAGCAGCTATCACACGTACAGCAGCATACACGTTTGCATACAGGTGTCCATACAAATGCCATTTACCAGACTGTGGCTGTGCATTTATTCAATTGTCGAATCTGCAGCAGCATCTAAGAAATCATGATGCTCACGTGGAACGTGCCAAGAATCGCCCATTCCACTGTAATATTTGTGGCAAAGGTTTTGCCACCGAATCTAGCTTAAGCACCCACACCTCCAAGATCAGTCATGAGCTACAGCTGCATCTTGGTGTATTGCAGCAACATACGCCCCTCATTGGCTGCCCAAATGCAACCACTTGTTCAAATTGTCATAAATTATTTTTGGGCGGCGAAGCATTTATGGAGCATATGAAACAATCGCACAAAGATCCAGATGCCACGGGAGTTGCCAGTCTTCTAACGCATATGGAGCATATGAGAACGGATCCAAAGCATCACTTTGCCGCTCAGCACGTTCTAACGCGGGCGGCAGTTGAGCGACGGAAGCGGGACACTTTGCTTGCGGCGGCGGGCGCTGTGTCAGCCTCAAGTTCCGACCTTCTTTCTATGGTTGGCGGAGACGGGAGTGGGGCCGGGGGTGAAGGCACGAATCCCATGTGCCCTTCATCGTCTGCCTATCCAGACAGTTCCTCGGGCAATGGAACGCTGTCGTCGACCAGCTCGGATCCGGGGTTAAATCTCCTTAACAACAATGGTGCCAGGTGTGGGGTTTCTGGAGCCCTCCTAACCGCGGGCAACCCCACAAATGCTCTAGCGTCCAGGGAGTCAATAACGCGATCACGCAGCCATTTTCAGCAGCCTCAGACTATTGCTGTAGCAGTGCCATTGCAGCCTACCCCGCCGCGGTTCCCCTGCACAACTGCTGCAGTGATGTTGAAGCAGAATCTTTCGCCGCCGCCCGCCCGCACTGCCGCGGTTCTCCTGCCACCACAGCCTACTTTTCACTGTTGCAGTGATTTTGTGGCAGTGTTTTTCGCCGCCGCTTGCGCTGCCGCATTTCTACTGCCACAACAGCCTACTTTTCAATGTTGCAGTGACGCCACCGCGTCTATCACTGCTGCAGCCATGCCGTCGCTCGATCCATAGCTGCATCGGCCGTTGCGTCCTAAATGCAGCATGAGGTTTCTCGGACGGAACTTAGAGGAGGGAGTATTGTTACAAAATTTGCCTCCGTCTATAATTCACACTATAATAATTATAGTTATAATCGGGCAGATATAGGGATTAGCTTGCGATCACTCCTTTCAATCGCCATACTGACGAGATCAACTTGGCTTCTCGGATCGAAACACTCATCGATCTTTTTTGGGCTCGTCTACTTCGGTGGACGAGTAATATTCCCAACAAAAATGTCCCCACGTTCGTCTGTCTGTCCGTTAATCACTGAATTGTGGCGAAGGCGGATTTTGTAGTTTTGCCGGTCAGTCGCTCGGCGGACAAAATTAAAACAATATATACTAGAGATATTTGGATTTGTGCCGTTCCCATACACACTTAAAATAATTTTTTTCTGCATTTCATGAGTTCCAGTATCCTTTATCATTCATTACAAAAATCCATGTTAAGCAGTTTGAAAATCTTCTTGTATGAAAACAGCTTAAAATGTGGCAATTAAAAAAAAAAATATAATTTCATGCTTGGTTATTAAATCAAACCTGAAATGTTCCCAAAATGTCGTCTTTAACTTTAACTTTAAAGTAAGTTGGGTGGTTTGATTATTTTGATTCCTCTAGTGCCACATCATCCAAGTTGGCGTGAAAACTTGACTGAAATAGATTCCACTCAAATTTTCATTATTACGCTTCATTATATTCTATAGGACAAAATTTTCTCAGTTGAAATGGTAATAGTATTTCGTTTAATTATTTCGGCCTTCAGTAATTGCACTCACAACCATTCTGAGCTTTTTTCATGACCATTAAAACAATATTTTTACTAGGAATCAAACAAAATATTCTTCATTTTTCAATTAAACTGAAATTTCCGTAGAAAGTTCAGACTTTTCCATGCTCAGCATTTTCACAATACACAAAAGAAGACACTCTCCTTGAAGAAAAGTGCTGTATAAATATAAAGAGGATATACTTTTCGGAACAGTCCTCGCTTCAATGCAATTGAATCTCTCTTAAAACCTTTGGAATAAAGATCCAAACCATGAATAACTTTTTTTAAAAAATCAGTATACGCCAAGCCATACGAGATGAGAGGAATTTATTTGTCAAATTTCATTTGATTTCACAGGAACCATGAAATATGATTCAGGTTGCTTTCGGATTATACATAGAGAAACTTTTTGGTAAGAAATGAACCAACTCGAAAAGTGTATCCTTGCATAATGATTACAAAGTGCGGAACAAGGAGCTTCCGTCTTGGAAAGGATGAGTTTTACCGAATGTTGCGAAAAGTGGAGGAGTTGAAAATTTTGAATGTCAGAGTGACTTTAATGAACTTCTCCAAGTTATGCAAAATAATTTTGGCTAAAAGGGAAAGTTTGCCATGAAGTCGTCAGCTGCTCAGGTAATTCCAGTCTCTTAATTGTGTCATCTCATGTGATTCCAACATACTTGAACGTTTCTGGTGATATGTTTGAATGATTTTGGGGATGCTGGGGTTTATTTGTGCATCGCAGTCCAGCGAAATATATGCGCATATTAAAGAGCAATTCTCAATAGCTAATTGTGTTTTAACGATTCAAAAATAGCAAAATTTGTTTGTTTTCAACAATACGGTGCAAAGCCAAAGTTAGTTTCAATTTACTTAAAAACTTTTTTAATGGTGAAGCTGCAAGCTGCAGTTTTAGAAACAAATTGCAATGCGATAATGAATATTTTAATATTAGTACCTTAAAGGCAGTAGCGGCGTTAGGGTAGGGCGCGGTTGGGCGACCGCCCAGGGCGCCAGATTTGAAGGGGCGCCGAAGGCTCCCCTTTATATCCGTTTGTTCATTGAGCGAGTCCTACTTATTAGTAAATTCCCTAAATCTAGTGACAAAATCGTTATGACGGCAACACTAGAATGGAATGCAGTGTTCGGTTTCATTGGTTGTTTGGTATGATATACTTTTTCAAATAAATGTCATTAGTAAATCTCTACAATCAATAGACATGGATCTCGGTAAATGCACAGAAATGTTGAAAAAATGCTGCGCTTTCTTGGAAGAATATAGAAAAACAGGCTTCAAAAGCGCCATTTTAACCCATTAATGAGGAAAACGAGGTTTTGTGCACGCAAGTTCAATTGCACGATTCGAATAGCAAATTTGGGCGATTTCTTCCAAATTCGTATACAGGAGGTTTTTGGGGATGTTCTTTCAGAATCCGGCATTTTTTTTTTTTTTTCTAAAAGGTTCAAAAACCCTATTATTTTTTGTGTTTTTTAAAAAAAAGTGCTGATTTTTTTGGTCATTTTTCTTTTTAAAGTCGATTATCTTGAAGTTGCTGATATTAAATGATTATATAACCACCAGAAATCGCCGTCCGAATGTCTAAACTTCCTCAAACCATGGTTTTGAAATATTTTTTTTGCTTTGGTTTTTGAAAAAAAAACCCAAAAAAACCTTTGTATACGAATTTGGAAGGAAATCGCCCATTAATGGGTTAACTGCGAAGGAGTTGGAATTGAATCTATGTTTAGAACGACGACAAGAATTCGACGTGTTAAACGCCAAGCTGGTGAAACTACTCGCGATGAGCCTATAACTTCTCCAGAAAAGAAATTTGAAGTTGAATTTTTCAATTGTCTTTTGGACACTACCATAAATTCACTCAATGAAAGATTTGAACAGTTAAATGAATACTGGGAATCTTGGTCTTTTTTGTACAATATAAAAAAGATTCCGGAAAAACTAGACCTTCTCAAACTCTGTAGTGATCTCCAATTGAAATTAACTGTAGACTCTAAATCAGGTATAGATGGTTGTATGTTGTGCGATGAACTCATAAGTCTAAAATCTTTTATGCCTGATCAGAATGTGGTTAATCCTGTCTTTATTTTAAATTTTATCAAAGATCGCAACTTACAAGAGCTGTCTGTATCCACATGAATGGATAGCATTGCGAATATTGATCACTATACTTGTAACTGTGGCTAGTGGGGAAAGGAGTTTTTCTAAGCCGTAGCTGATAAAAACCTATCTGCGATCTACAATATCTCAATCTAGACTGACAAACTTAGCAATTTTGTCAATCGAAAATGAAATTGCGGAAAACATAGACCTTGATGTCTTAATAAAAGAGTTTGCCGATAGAAAGGAAAAGAAATTTTATTAGTTTTTTTTAATAAATGGTTATTTCATTATATCCCTTGCCTTTTTTTCGTATGCGTTTCAAGTAGGTAACTGACCCATTACCTACTGTTTCAATGGCAGATAGGGGGCGCCGTAGAAATCTCGCCCAGGGCGCTGGTAGTGCTACAACCGGCACTGCTTAAAGGTTTTATGTTTCGATTCGGGTATTGTTGACATGGTTGTCAGTGATTTAGTTAAAGCTAAAGAAAAAGCAAAAAAGTGTATGTCGAATATAAATTTTACGTTTATGAACTGTTTATTTTTAGTGTTTTTTTAGCAACAATTTAAGAATTTTTTTCTGAAATATAGTAAAGAACAGTTTGTTTTATAAATGGACATCTTAAAGTACAATATAAAAACAATATTTTCTGAAATTTGGAAGTAAAAATATTGAAAAACAAGCCATCGACAGTGATTTGAAAAAACCGCCGCTAAAAAACCGGTGTTCATCATATCTAATGACTGGATCATCTGTAACCAAAAAACCAAAAAGAATCTGTTAGTTAATTAGTTTCTTCAGGTAGTGACGTTGAGTTTTTTCGTTTATTTTGATTTTTGAATTTTTGGCATAAGTTTAAGGTACGGACACACCAAAAGCGACGCGAGCGAAGCGAACAATTTTAAAATTTGGGTGCCGTACAAATCAATTGAAGTGTCCGAATAGAACGCGACATGAGCGAAGCGTCTACTGCGACAGAATGTTCCCAAATTTTAAATTATTCGCGCCGCTTCGCTCGCTTCGCTTTTGGTGTGTCCGTACCTTTAAAGTCAAAAAAACGGTAAAAAACAAAATTTTTCTTTCGAAAATTCGATCTTTTACTAAAAAAATTCTTATAAAAAAAAAAAAAAAAAATCTAAAATAAAAAAACTCTTCGTCAGTACCTGGTAAAATGACTAAAGAATAAGTGTGCAAAATTTCAAAAGGATCGGTTCAATAGAATTTAAGTTACGTTGAACACCGGCTTGAAAAATGTAAAGTTTCAGAAAACGCGTTTAAATTTTTTTTTGTGTTATTTTTTTCTCTACTCACACAGAGTCGTCAATACTGGGCCCATATAGTGAAGGAGAATCAGCAAGGATGTCTAGAGCATCTTTCTGCTGCTGGCGGCGCAAAACTCGTGCTTCTTTGGTCTGCTGTGCAGCTTGTTGATCTGCTCTACTGATGCGTTCATTATCTTCTTCCCTCGCCCATTCATGGGAACTTGGACCAACACCTACGCCCAAGTCTTCCAAAAAGGCCAGCAGCGCAAAATTTCCTTCATTGAAAGTGCATGCAGCTACATTTGCTGCAATTTCAACGATTGTTGAGGTTCCACTCAAAACTTTTGGAGTGATTTTCCAAATAAGTTGATTTAGGCTCTCATTATTATTTTGAGTAAAACCTCCAACACATCTCTCTAAAAGTGCATCACTGCTAAGATCTTCATAAATTGGTTTTATGGCTTCTAAAACATCACTTGGGAGTGCAGTGTAGCTATGTGTGAATGATGTGTTCTTTGCGGCAGCTGCTTTTTGCCATTCGCACCACGAGTCGCTGCCAGTTGGACATTTTGAATGCTGTGGGTTTTCGTCTGTCGAACTGTAGTGGAAATAAGTTGCCCAAATAGCATTCTTCATTTTTTCCACAGATTCGTGATTCCTGCGGATAGACAATCCATAATACACCGTCAATTTGTCTATCATTTTTCCTGTAAGCTTGCCTTTGCCACCAAGAATTTTCTTTTTTATTTTCTTTCCAGTAGAAGTTACGGTATCCTTCACAGTATTTTTCACAAGGTCTCGCAAACGAGTACCCATTCGTTTCTGTACATGCCCTACACATTCCTTTTTAGTTATGAAGAAATCCTCACCATAAGGCTTAGAACTCAGAACACCGGTATACGTTTTCGAATCACCATCTCCAATATAATTTTTGTACTTCACTTCATTTTCGACCGAACGTTGGAACATTTCTTTGATGGCATCTACTTCCATGTTTCCGGATGCTCCAACATGATTTGCTAAGCATTTTCCATCATTCACATGCTGTTCTTTCCACTCTTCAAACTCTGCAGATTCGAGTTTATTCTCCCAATACTTGCAATTATGACAGAAGGCACTTTTCACTAAAATATCCAGCACTTTTCCGGTATAATATCCGATTATTGAAGCTACGCCATGCAAGGAGGAAAAACCGCGTTTTTTCCAGGTACCATCGCCTGATACCGTCAACTCTGATGCATTATTTTGATTGTTTTCCGCAGCTGTTGCATCTTTCTCTTGGTTTATAGCAGACAATAGAAATCTCTTTGCTACATTTTTAATAGATGGATACATATAATTTACGTATGTATAGTATGTACGTTTCGCCAGAAATTTACTGGATAAGTCCATCAGGCCACAAAATTTATTACAGCCAGCTAAACCCAAGCCCAAGATCCGCATCACAAAAGCAAAACGCATATTTATTTCGTATTGATTACAATTAATTCTCTCACTGGATGGAATATAACGAGCTTCACAATTTTTGCAGTCAACTTTGATACTAAATCCGAGACCTTCTTTTTTACATGAATGAAAACTAACTTCACTGTCACAATTAGCACACTTTACTAATGTAGAAAGAGTAGAGAAAATAAGCATAAAGTCAATAATCCTGTAGTGTTTATCCAAATCTTCAGATATGTTAGCACTAGTATTTACTTTTATTTTTTTCGACGATGTACTGCATTCAACTTCAGTTGCCTTGCGTTTTGGAGGTACCTTTTTTTTATTTCTACATAAATACTTTTTAGTAGCTTTTCTGTCATCTCTACTAACTTTTTTTGGCATTTTGCAATATAATATGAAAAAAATTTGAACTGAATTGATAAAAGTTTACTCCGCACGTGTTTAACTGCTTTGTGAGATATACACAGCTGTCAGTCACATATATAATTATATATAACTACATACACACAGAAAAAGTAAAGAGAACTATAGAGAGCACCCACAGGGCGCCTTTTGAGACTTTCTATTAAGGCCGCATGCGCATAAATGCCGCAAAAGCGATTTGACGCTATGCATGCGATAGGCGCGAAAATACGGTTTGGAGGTACTGATATTAAAAATACCATATCTCCGTTATTTTTGCTCAAATGAACTTGAAATTTTCACACAATACTCCTAAAGGAATAGGGAATCGAATGAATCACACGGGTTTCTCAATCAATTCTAAGCACTTTTTGTTCAATAAAATTTTTCTCTAAAACCCTTTGTTTTCGAGTAAAAAATTCCGAAAGCTTTTTCTCATCTTTTCGTGTCCCGACCGCCATTTTGTGTGCTTAAACATTAAAATCCTTCATTTAAACAACGGGAACTTATACTTTGGGAGTCGAGACCACGATATTTGCACGAAAACAATGAAATTTCAAATGATTTCCTTGTGGAAAATTGGAAAAACCAGAAATTTTTTTTTTGAAAATCACGTTTTTTTGCATAAATTAGTTTACAACTTTTGAACCACACATTTGTTGCAAATTTTGAGGTCAGATTCTGAAAGATCATTAAATTTTGCGTCGGAATTAGTGTGTCACATATTTTTCAGACACTATTTTCACTAAAAATATAGCGGCCGAACGCAGCGGCGAAAAAGCTGACATTTGGGACTTAATGGGTTAAGTCGAAGATTTACCCAGAAGTTTGCTAAATATTTAATCTATCCCCGTTAATTGGCAAAAAATCAATTAGACAAGACAAATGTTCGTTTATCAGTTATGCTCGGGTATCCTAACTTTATGCCTTCGTTCCATCATTTATCCTATTCTCAGTTTAAAGACCCAAATCAGAATCTTTTCAGATATTCTATGCCAAACGTACGAATTCATTTGGGGAGTTCGGATATGTGAGTAGCTATGCAGAAAATCGACTCGATCCCAGTCGAGATTTCGACATCAGTGAAAGTGGGGTGAGTTAGAAACGAGATTCCATTGTAATATAAAGCTTAGCAGATGAGGTCAGTTTATTAATTTGGATTCTACCGCATTTTCAATTAATAATGAATAGTCTCTTGTCAAAGCTTATTGTGTTAGGAAGCTTTAGTTCCGCGTATCTATATAGACGCGTTTAGCCATGAGGGCCATTAATTTCGGCAGATGCTTCCAATGTGTGGATATCTTCCGCCCTTACCATAAGGTCCTTTGTAAAGACCTTCTAATTATCCTCTTCCGCTACATAATTCATTTCCTGTAAACTCGTTGCACGAACAAAACCGCTCTTGACAATAGACACTCTATCCATTGAGCGACAACGGTGGTCGTTAAAACCCTTGACTCTGCACCAAATCACCAAATATTAGTTGACTTGTTTGCAATATTAAAGAGGAAGGGAACGCTAAGGCTGCAAAAACGAAACTGCAAAATTACGCAAAATTTATGGTGCATTAGCTATGCTGGATGTCTCCGGCACTTATATACGGACCTAGCGGTGAAAATTATCCGAGCAATAACCGTACCGATCAAAAGCTTTGTTTGCCTGCGTAATTTTGTCGTATGCGAGTGAAAGTCATTAACTCATACGATAACGCGTCCAGTTGGGTTTTGTAGAGCCTTCTGAATTAATGCGGTAGACGTCCAGACAATACTTTAGGCATTTATTAATTGGCGTAAATAATTCCGAGATAAAGTTAGCACAAGGTAACAACAAGAATTATTACAATTAATAGAAGAATTGAAACAAAATTCTTTAATATTTTAATGGCTACTTAAAAGTAATAACATTAATTTTCTGCATATTCACATACATATTTATAAATGAAATCGTCTCTACGTTCTTTCATAGTTACAAAGTAATTTATAATACTGTAATATCAAAGTGGTTCTTTTTCGAGGTTTTTAGCCAAAGTTATTTCTATACTCAAAAGTGCCAATTCTGATAAACGATCTTGACCCGTTGTATTGTCGAACATCTTTTATAATTTTTAATGCAGAAAAACTTCTTCCTCCGCTAACTGATGGCAGGAATTATTAAAATTAATTGTAATAATTTGATTAGCTCTGGCATCATTATATTACTTTCTAATAAACTAACCAAGAATCGTAAAAATTGAATTGCAAATGATTCAAACATGTTTTAAGGATACATGGCTTTAAAGGATGGAAATTGCTTATTTTATTGACAATATTATCAATTACTTCAAAATAAAGCATGCCTTGATCAATCCTTCTCTTACAACGAGTATTTTGATGAGTATCTGCTTTTCCAGACTTTTTTTTTTTATAAATGACTTCCAACGATTCCAGACTTCTCAATTGATTGCAGACACCACAGTAGACACGAAGTAAGACGAAAAATTGAGAAATAAGAAAATGGAAAGTAAAATCGAAATCCCTAAGAGTGCGAACAAAACCCGAGGCTTCACGAACCGACTCACAATCAAAAGTCTGATCATTAATAACACAGGCACACAAACAAAAAATTCAGCTCCACCGATCAAACCAAAGAGACGTAATGTTTTTTGGGACACTGAATCCGAGTCCGGGATCGGTTTGTTTGTATCAGATCATACTCAAGGTCACTTGAAGGTCAAATTAAGAAGAGGCCTTAAAAAAGTCAAAGTCACTGAGTCTGAATCCGATGTAGGTTGATTTCTATCATGTCAGGCACAAGGTCACTTGAAGGTCAAATTAAGAAAAGGTGGTTAAAAAAGTAAGAAAAAATTGATATATAGGCTTTTGGAGTCGCTGAATCCGAATTCATTGGGACCAGGGTTGATTCGGATAATCGGACATAGACTGGTAGGTTCAAAGTTGGCAAGCAGAGACTACCACTTTTGAGAGTGTTGAATATATAGCTTGGTAGGTATATGGTGAGAATTATATCTATATATGTTTGTTTGGCTGGAGTTTCGAGCTCACCTCAAAACTGGCACTCTCTGACTACCAATATTGAACACGGCAATTGTCACTCGCATTTTTGTATTCTTGCGTTCCCACAAAACTTGTTTTTATTGAAAAATTACTTGGTTTTAATTTTTTATATTACGCTTAGGACCGATTCGGATAACTGGCGATTCGGTTAATCGGCGTTCGGATAATCGGCGTTCTACTGTAAATGAATTATATTCATCCAGAGGTATGGTATTGCCATAGAAAAACATAGATACATAGATGTCCACTCGCATGTAAAATGTTGCGCCACAGAAAATCAAAATTACACGTCTGAAGTAAAGTCTGAGAATGCGCTCTTCTCTCTTGGTTTATGCTACTCACAGGCTCCACGTTAGTAGAAAAAACTAAGGAACAGAGTTAAAAATACTTACCTTTAGTGAAGGTGATTTGCAAGCCACCTAATTTACCCTGCAACGCTAGAACAACTGGAATGAGAATTATGTAACCGTCGTCGGGGCTTTTCAGGACGCATCATACTAAAAATGCACAGGGATGGGGGAGATAAGAAAAAAACCGGTTATAAAAGGAAAATCGTGGAACACTCTTCACAGATGCGCACGCGGTTCACAAATGAATTTCGTCCTCCTAGCGTCTTAATCAGAAACAAAAAATGCATCGAATATATTCCTTCATTGCGTGATTTTAGGATTTACTTCTGAATGATTTCCTTAAGTATAGCTGACTCGATTTCCCATTGGGTAATTTATTGGCCCATGGATTGCTTAGATAATGGAAAATATATTTTGGCTTTTTAGAGGATTTTCAGCACTCCCACTGTTCCTCTTTAGAGGAATATAAAGTCTAAGTAAATAAATGCACTGAGATAAATTTTAATAAGATAATTTATTTCTTCTATTAATGTAAACAGCGGTCCAATTCTAATAAAGACAATATTCCGACTGACTATGTTTTCTTCATTTATTAGTTTTCAAAGTCTAAGGCCACTTCATTGAATTAAAAAAAATCCGAATTCAGAATTCGCAACGCCTGCTTACATGCGCCTCCATATTACTGCCCCCCCAGTTAACAGGGTTAACGACAAAATCATAGTAAAAGAAATAGTATTTCTGTAAAATCTAAGTTTCAACTAGATCTGAGTCGGAGAAAAAGTGGAAAGCAGGTGAGGATTCGGATCGTTGCTAGATACTTGAGCTTGAAATACTTGGTGTTCGTGATTGAAATGTTCTCAAGACACTTGTTCTAGAGAATCAATCAGCGATAGTAGGTAGGAAGTTCTCAAGACACTTTGTTCAAGAGAAATCACTCAAGAAATAAAACCAATGTTCATTCTATGATTGGTTTATTCTCAAATAGCCTCGATTCTTAACAATTCCCGATTTATATACCTAATTGACAATCAATACTTAATACTAATATTTAATTGTATTGACATAATTTCATTCATGTATAACTCTGGTGCATCAGTTCTTGCAAAGATCACTGCCATACGTAGAAAAGGTGCTGATCGACAATTTACGCTCAGCTGAAAGAATTTACGCGTATTATTGCTGACACGCATTTATGCTTGAATGCTTTAAGAAATTATGTCAGCATGTTCTGAAATATAAGAACATAAGAATATGAATTGTGATAATTATTCTAAAATTTATATATACACCGTACACTTGGAGAAGGTGCTTGTGTTGAAGATTTATTGGCAAATATCCGCATATCGTAGGGAAGACATAAACTACTCCGTTGATCTAAGTTCCCTGCGATAGTACGTGGAGGTAGAGAGTCGTCAGGAAAAAAAAAATATTGTAGGTGCGATTTTGTTTAATTAAAATGAGCTTGCTGTGGGCCACCTCGCTGCTGGGAAACTTTTTGCCTCTTTTCCTCTGCCTCATCGTCGGATTATTATGTTTTGCTTTTTCTTTAGACTGGTAGCCTCGTTGTTGTTAAGCTGATGTTGATAGGAGTTACCATAATTGAGTGAAATAGAAATGAACATGGTGCTGGTGTTGGTCCGCGGCTCCACGGTAATAGGACCTAACGAGTAAATTACCGTTGCTTGTTTTGTGAGTCCATCGGAGTCCATTTTGGACTTTGTAAAGAAGGCTTGTGTGCACCAATGTAGGAAATTTCAGCACTTCTACTGTTACTCGATAGAGGAATATAACGTCCAAGTAAATAATTGCACTGAGATCAATTTTAATAAGATGATTAATTTCTTCTATTAATGTAAACAGCGGTCCAATTCTAATAAAGACAATATTCCGACTGACTCTTAATTTTTCTTCATTTATTATATTTCAAAGTCCAAGGCCACTTGATTGAATTAAAAAAATCCCAATTCAAAATTCGCAACGCCTGCTTACATCCGCCTCCATAGCTTATTACCAAATTTATTAATAACTTGCTGGGTTACCCGGTTTCACCCGGCGTTGAGTAAATACTTACTAATTAAACACTTCTCAAATGTTCTAGTTTTTTATATCCTAGAAATTGTTTCAACCCGAAAACCCTTTTATGGATCCGCCATCTTGAATTTCCAAATCTTAATAATATTAAAAAATAGTGGCATTAAAACAATCATTATACCAATTTTAATTAAAATCCGTTGAAATCGAGAAATTTTGGTCGCCATTTTGGATCCACCATCTGGGAATTTCGAAATTTTGCTAGTATTCGAAATTAGTGGCCTCAGAATAATCATTGTACCAATTCTCATTAAAATCCGTTGGAATCGAGACATCGTGGTCGCCATATTGGGTCTGCCATGCTTGGTTGTACTTTTCCGATTTTTGGTAAACTTTTAATGCCCAAAACGAGAATTTTATGCACGCAAGTTCAATTGTACGATTCGAATGGTAAATTGGGCGATTTTCTTCCAAAATCGTATATAGGGGGATGCTCTTTCTGAATCTGGCATTCATTTCATTTCAGGAAATGTCTAAGCTTTCTAAAACCATAGTTTTCAACCTTTTTTTTAAAAAAACTCGTGATTTTTTTTATAAGAAGAGTATCATCTTTAAAAAAAAATTTATAGAACAGAAAATGCTTTGTTTAGATGTGAACACGTTTTTCGGAATTTTTTGGACTATTTTTGGTTTTTTGAATTTGGCCAATTTCTGAAAAATCTAAAAATGTCCCGATAAATTCTAAAAATATTCACACGTGTTCCTTGGCTAATTAGAAGCACTTTTTGTCCTATCAAATTTTTTAGTAAAACTGATCCTTTATGAGTGAATGTCACCAAATTTCATCATAAAAAAAAATTTTATTTAAAGCAAATTGCCCCAATTTTTTATACGAATCGTACAATTGAACTTGCGTGCACAAAATTCTCGTTTTGCGCATTAATCGGTTTTAACCCATGTGTTATGTGGTTAAATAGGATCATTGGACTTTGGACCATTTCCGGGCTATGCGGGATAGGAATAGAAGTTGACATGCGTTAAAAATATAGTTTTCCACAAACTTACTGGTAACTACAAAGTTTGCCGACCCACTGCACTAACTCCGATGGAAGTGAAAGTAATTAATGAATTAGTAGATTGTAGTTACAGTTTGTTAGTTTTGCAACGAGCGGATCGATCGAAGAACTATTTTCTACCTGTAAGGTATATTTGGACGCGTGAAATTGAATTATATTTGTTTAATTAAATTAAATTGAAATTGATATAGAATTATATTTACTTTTAATAAAGTTAGGAATATTATTTTAAATTATAATGATTTTTGGAATCATTTTTGGATTTTGGTTTTTTTTTTTTTTAAGTAAAACTTCTTTACGCACGCTTGACTTTGGGGAGTAAGCTGGTGAATGCATGACGAGAGCGTTAGAAAAAGTGTGATCGAGCAAGACGAACGCGGCGTTTGGTGCAGTGGTGAACAGTTGGGCTTGGGATTCAAAGGTCACGGGTTCGAATCCCAGCGTGGGGATGCTTTTGAAGTAAAACTTCTTTAGGTACGCTTGACTTGGGGAGTAAGCTGGTGAATACGTAACGAGAGCGTTAGGAAAAGTGTGATCGGGCCGAGGCGAACGGAAGTAGATATAAGTTAGTGAAGATAGAAAGAGAAGAGAGTTACGTTTCGTATATTACTGTAGAAGCAAGAGAGAGGTGCGAGCACTAATTTATCAATGAAAACCGATAATAAATTTAAATATTTGTAGAAAATGAATATATTTTTATACCTGTATATATTATACATATATAAACATATATATATACATATAGATGGAGCTAAAGAGGTTTTACTTCAGTCGTGTGGTCTAAAGCACACTCGTATTTTTTTTTTCTTTCTTATGAAGTGTCTGCTATCTGTTTTTCATTTAATTCATATTCCAAAACGTTGAGTTACCAAACCAAATAGGTTTATTTGTTTTACGAATTAAATATAACAATATTGCTGCGACTGGATGTTGTCTGTAAAAAATGTTCTTTAAAAAACAATTAGAAATTGTGGGGAAGCTGCCCCAGTTTATAATAATTAATGAAAAAAGTTGATAAAATCGCCAGTTCAAAGAAAGTATTAGTAATTCTTATAATAATAGTAGCATTCTTACCTTCCACTTGTTTTTTGTTTTTATTAAAATTCATATTCAATCAATCAGTCAATCAATTTTAACTAAAACTAAGAAGTGAATTACATATTGAAAGTGTAATTCATGTTGTTAACCATTAGCGGAACCTGAACATTTACTTACAATTTGAACCTTCAATGTTCTTGACCTTTTATATACAGAAACAATTATTGATGAAAATTATCGTGTAGTACTGAAGTTTAGCGACAGAGCGTACTGTAACGAATTAAAAGATGACTTTAAAGATTCAGTACTCTTTATAACGCCACACACTTAATGAACATCCATGCCTGGAATCACTTGATCGAAAACAGGCCGGGAATAATTTGTTCTGCATAGCGTGACAAGAGGTCATTAGGGTTTGGAAAGAGGGTACACAGAGCTGTGGGTAGGTAGTGGTCCGATTCTACGGGAAAGAAGCCTCAGAACAGCAGAAGTTGAATTTGAAATGCTCTGCTCCTACCGGGCGGACCCTCCGTCCGATGACTAACTTTTTCCACTGCATAGGCCTACTGTAAACTGCGGCAGCTTATTTGCATATTCTAGCCTGGGCCTTGTAAACCTAATACACGTCGGTAATTTGTAGTTTGCATGTGATGACTGAGATTCCTGAGTTATGACTCTAATTAGAAATGGCGGGAGGTCAAAGGCATTGATTTGATTTTCCCAGACCTAAAGGCGGAGTAATGATTCTACAATTTTTTTTTGTAGATTCAGCACGGAAATCTGAATGCAATTGGGTTGCTTAAGGAAAACGAAAAAATTCCAACTAATCATTATTTCCTTTCGTGGCTAACGTTAGATATTTTAACATTTCCGTGCCTACCATTACATTGGGTGCTTACGCTTTATTTCAGTCACTATATTATGTCAGTTACCTTGCTAAATTTCTTTCTTTCTATGCGGTGTGCTAGACAACTGGTAGAAAACTAACGTGATATTTTTGTTGTCACAAAGCTTGAGTAAAATACGCCATCTTGGAAAGAGCGCAAAAAAATGTTTATCCTCAATATTATGCATTAAAAGGTTTTTGTTTTGCTTTGTCTTCAAATTCTTCACTGCCCAGGAACTATGTTCCAATAAAATACATATAAGTGATAACGATCACAGCAAATTGTTTCCAGTGCAGTTTGATATGTTGCAAAGTCAAGAAAATTTGCATTTTTTAAGGCACCTAATTTCAAATTGATGTTTTCATGAGTAACACAAGCACAGGTGTCACGGTCTGTAAGCTGAGGCACAACAACCCAAAATGGACGCAATTTGCAGAACGAATTATACCCAATTTTCATCAAACTCGTATTGAGAAATTTTTGATGCAAGTTTTTCAAGGAATCCAGCAAATATCTTTTTTGTTTTTTAATTTTTTTGCGAGTGATGCATTCTTTTTTTCCTGCCGCACAACGACTATTATTGTCATCTTCATAAAACTTGTGTATGATTTCTTCAACTCTCTTTCTCTTTCACTTAGCTTCATATTTTGTACGATTAAATCCCATCTTTTTATATGTAATGGCTTTGTTTCCAAGTCTCCATATCTTATATTTATGTGTCAGTGGACTGGACAAAATCGTTTTTAAGCAGGTTTTTTTTTGGTGTGTCTCAATTTTTTTATCTAAAATTTGTCTCTGAATAATATCGCCAAATAACGCTTTTTTTATCAGTTCTACTTTTTGATTAGGGTCGTTGGCCATTTCTACAATTTTACTTTTTGGTGTCAGTGCTTGCTTCTTTTTTATCATTCTATGTTTCAGTCTTCTGTTTCTTTGTTGTTCGCTGGCAAGTTTTTTCTTTAAATTTTCAATGAGTAAGTCCTTCCTCTTCAGTATACTAATTCTTTTTTTCCGTTGAACTATACTCCTCCTTCTAGCTTCAGCTTCTCTTTCATTATTTAATAAAGGAACCTCAGGAATAATTTCATCTTCCGATGATGGCGGCGTATTTTGGTCCACGTATTTATCTGTATTTTCACGAATCTTTTGTTTTTTTCTATAATCAGATGAATAGGCTACCCAGTTTTTTCTTGCCTTTCTGTGCTCACGCGGAGTCATGTCTTTTACACATTTCCGTTGTCCTTTTTCCTTTTTATTTAGATATTTTAGTCGTTCCTTTTCTTTGTACTCTGCCAGCAAAACAGGGTCATTTTTAATTTTTTCCAATCGCCTCTTGGCCTGTTCAGACTTTTTTTTTGCAATTTCCTCTTTAGACAATGTTTTTTTCTTTCTAGGCGCCATATTCTACAACAAATACATTGGTATTATGTTTAAAACCATGCATCACACAGTATGACCATCAATCCCTAGATGTGGCGTCAGGCCCTAGTCACTATTACGACTAGGGCCTGACGGTCTAGGGACTGACGAAACGAAACAAAATCAAATGAAACCTATTATTTAAAATCAACTTCAACACCAATAGGCGATCAAAATAACAAGGCAGACCAAACTCATATTTACAATAAGTAATGAGATCAATTAGTAATTAACTATCTTTAAAACGACTTACCTAGGGCCTGAGAGTTTGACTGGCGTGTTTCCGCAGCAAAGTCGGCGACCGCACTAATAACAAAATGGTTACCGCGGCTTGGGTCGTGTTTGCAACTAACTGCTCACCGATGCTATCGTATTGAGTGAGTTATGAAAAAGCCATATGCTTGTATAGGAGTTCAAATAGCTATATATTAATTTTATATTTTATTTTATTTACAAATTAGTTTATTTATTTCAACCCTTTATCTTGGTATAATTTTATATTTTATTTTATTTACAAATTAGTTTATTTAATTCAACACTTTATCTTGGTATTATCAGATATCTTTTAATATATTTATTTTATTAAAACAGCACTTTTTATATTTTATATATTCAGATTTTATATTTAATTATTTATTTAACATTGCATTATTTATATATTAATTATTCGAGTTTTTGTATTTATTTTATTTATAAGATTTTTAATTATTAATTTTTAAAATATCAAAGCTAATTTTTAAATTTTTACTACTAGTCTTGTCAATATTTTCTTCTGAATAATTTTTATTGTTTTTCTAAGCATTCTTTTCATTTTTTTATTTTTACTCGCCTACCGCCACATCACCCCCCTTCCAGTTAACGTGTTAACGAAAAGGAATTGGGCGGTAGGGGTGGCTCTATAGGCCAACTGGATGATCGTGATGGTTCGATGGACCATCTGGGTGGTCGTGGTGGCTCAATGGGCCAACTTGGTGGTGGTGGTGGTTCGATGGACCAACTGGGTGGTCGTGGTGGCTCGATGGGCCAACTTGGTGGTGGTGGTGGTTCGATGGACCATTGTATAGATGGCTCGATGGGCCGTTGTATAGATGGCTCGATGGGCCGTTGTATAGATGGCTCGATGGGCCGTTGTATAGATGGCTCGATGGGCCGTTGTATGGATGGCTCGATGGGCCGTTGTATGGATGGCTCGATGGGCCGTTGTATGGATGGCTCGATGGGCCGTTGTATAGATGGTACCGTCGGGGAAGTTATAACAAACTTCCCTTGCCCGACGTACCTGTATTGTCGGTCGACGGCTTGAGCGGAAAACCATGTCCGAATGGCCGCCGACCTGGTCGATGGTTGTGGTATATTCTTCATTTTACTGTGTCCTTTCGTTGGGTGCAGTTGTTCAAAATCGGGGTCACCAATTTATAGGGGTTCAAATAGTTATATATTAATTTTATATTTTATTTTATTTACAAATTAGTTTATTTAATTCAACCCTTTATCTTGGTATAATTTTATATTTTATTTTATTTACAAATTAGTTTATTTAATTCAACACTTTATCTTGGTATTATCAGATATCTTTTAATATATTTATTTTATTAAAACAGCACTTTTTATATTTTATATATTCAGATTTTATATTTAATTATTTATTTAACATTGCATTATTTATATATTAATTATTCGAGTTTTTGTATTTATTTTATTTATAAGATTTTTAATTATTAATTTTTAAAATATCAAAGCTAATTTTTAAATTTTTACTACTAGTCTTGTCAATATTTTCTTCTGAATAATTTTTATTGTTTTTCTAAGCATTCTTTTCATTTTTTTATTTTTACTCGCCTACCGCCACACTTGGATGCCGCGTATTTTTGAATTTCGTAAATGACTAGGGCCTGATATTTTTTATCGCTTACACTTTTGGACTTGAAATAATGTGATGAAACATATTGTTATTATAAATTAAATCGTAATGACAATGTTAGTAATGTAATAGTAAATGAATTTAAATAGAGTTTGATCAAATTATCCTTATAGAATTATAATTACAGTGAAATGAATACTAAATTCAGGAGATCTTACATGGCTAGGGCCTGATATTTGGAGTAAGAAATGTCAATTTTTGGAAATAAAGAATATTATCATATATATCAAAATGGGTGACCGAACTAAATAGACATCGCTTAGTAGTTTCAAATATTGGGTAAAAATTGTATAATATGTATTGTGAAAATTGATGCTAACACCAAGTTAACCAAATTTCAGATAACCACCCAGATATACAATTAAAAAATCTTTACTCAACTGTGTAACAATCAATTAACTATGTTTCGTTTTGGTATTGTTATTTTCATATTTTTGCTCATTTACTTATTCTTTTTTACTTAACATTTGTTTATATTTCTGCTTAGTGTCAGATGGTCAATCAATTGTACCTGTTGATATATGAATAAATAATAAATGGTAATGAACGGAATTCTTGGAGATTAGAAAAAGGTACGGTGGTTGAAAAAAATCTGACTGATATCAATACAATACTTACAAGGAAGGTATCCCGGCGTGTCACTACTGCTGAAAATATTAAAGGAATGCAAAATAATTATGTTTTGCAGCCTAAAAATGCCTAGTAGATTTTATTGAAATCTATAATAGCGAGCCTTGCTTATTTCAAATAAAGTACAAGGAATATCACGATCGTGGTAAGAAAGAAGCAGGATATTTAAAATTGCTGGAAAATTGCAAATAAAGAAAGTTAAAAAAAAGTAACATTAGAAGCAACTATAGGAAAGAATTGAAAAAAGTAAAAGCGTCGTCGAAGTCAGGGTGCAGACGAAATTCCCCGAAACTCCTGTTCTAATATTGAAAGCGATGACAACGAGGTCGGTGTTGATGTAATTTATATAAAATAGTTTAATATTTATGCATACTGTATTTCAATAGAGTACCTATCTAAAAATTGTAAAAGTACATTAAAAACTTGAGTTTACACATAAGTAAATTTATAAGTAAAATTAATTAATTAAGTTATTTTGCCATGGTATTTGACCTTCATTAACAAAATAACTCACGAAATTATAGCACTATTGTCGCTTTAGTTTATATTTCTTAGATACTTATTTATTTATTTAATTTTGTATAAATATTTTTATGATCTGGACAACGACAATTCACTGAATCAATTAATTTTTTTTGCATAGCTCACTTTTCTAAAATAATTTTAATTTTCGCCTTTTTATTTGAAAGCCTTCCTCCTTCTTAAAATACCCTGAATCCACATCACCCTCCTCCCAGTGTAGACGAAAAATAAGTTGTTGGCGTTGGTGTTGTTGAGAGCCTAGATGAAACTTATGATTTTTTTTTTTTTTTTTAAATTCGGTATGCTGAATGATTAGTCGTTGACGAGGTGTTAAGGACCATGGGATGGTTTGTTGATGAGGCGCGATGATAAAGTGTTGATGTTCCTTGCTGTTGGATGAGAATCAGTACTTGTGATTTGGTTTTTTAAACTGGAAATCGTAAAATAAGATTTTAAGCTATTAATGGAAATGTTTATATCCTTTCCATTGATGTTGATAGTGTAAAAGTTGTGTCTGGAAATTATTGGAAATGGTCCTTCATAACAATTTTGAAAAGTGTTTCTAGAAGAATCATTTCGAATGAGAACATGAGAGCAACTACTTAAATTTCAAAAATTTATTTTTGGCGTGATAGGTCGGACAAGATGGTTGAATGTCTTTAAATAATTTTTTTAAATAGTTTACGAAAATGTTTTGGGGAATTTCTTGAGAATTTTGTTCAAGAAAGTCTTCTGGAAGTCTGATGGACTGACCATTAAGTAATTCAGCGGGTGTTGTTATAAAATCTTCCCGGAATGCTGTTCTGAGACCCAGCAAAACAGATGGTAAAACTTTCGACCAAGAATCGTCTTCATAAATGAGTGCTGTCTTCAATGTTCTATGCCATCGTTCAATAAAGCCATTAGACTGTCGATGATAAGCCAGGCCCAAATGGTTGTCGACCTGGAAGACCTGTAAGGCTGCATGCTGTATCGGGGTCACCAATATATAGCCAATGACGGGGAATGTCGGGGCTATGTTAATTCGATAAATTTATTTTAGATCCCTGTTTTATTAAAAGGGAATTATATATTTTCAATTTTTATTTAATTCTTAAGTAAAAACAATTTTTATTTAATTCGTTTGAAGTTGTAACTTGACTGTTTTAATTTTATCATCAGATTTATTTTTATTTTAAGACAAAGCCAACTTTTCTATTTTTAAACAACGCCTGTTAGAAGCATTAGCTGTATTTCCTGGGTTTCTTCTATCTAAATTCTCCGTATTCTAATTTCTTGTATGAAACCCTGATAGAATAGTTCCATCTTCTCTATTTACGCGATCAAAACATTCTGGAGGAGAGTAATAAGTAGGTACAGACAGATTTCATTAGAAAATTGTGCAATATACAACTGGCCATTACAACGGAATCAATATTTGTTGGTTCTAAGCTAACTTTTGTGTGAAATATTCGAAACCGGATGCCAAACGCGTTTTCAACCATACTCCTGGCTCGCGATAAACAGTAAGTTTATATTTTTTCTCTCTCTTGAGTTTAGATCTGCTTGTCTAAAAGGTTTCATTATATTAACCCTCAAAGCGAACGCGTAATCGGCAAAAAATACGTAGGGAAGATTTGTGAAACTTCTACCGACACTCTCTTCAGTTGGGATGTTTAACTGATTATTTTGAACTTTTCCAACAAATTTCGTGTTCCGGAGAACACCCCTGTCTGAAATTCTGCCATAAGTGCCAAAATCGTACATGATCAATTGATAGTTTGCATCCACTATTGCTAGTAGAACCATGCTATGTCAATATTTGTAGTTATAAAATTCTAACCGGCTTCCACTTGGTGGGTAATCTTCAATATGCTTCCCGTCTATCGCTCTAATACAATGTGGAAAATCCCATCTTTCTTCAAAAATTTTCGCTACATTCTGTTCTGTTCTGTTTTTGGAAACTAAAAATATAAAAAATATTACTCTTTCAGGGTGAATCCTTTTCTGATTTTGACATCGCCAAAATCTCCCGAACGAATCCAGTCACTTCTGCATCAACACCTTAAAAAAATCGCACAAGGCCATCGAAAAGAAGTTTATAGTCAACATCAAATAAAACAGCCTTAACGAATGAAATTTTGCTGTCAGTAAAAAATCATTTCCAGCGTCTAGCAAAATCAGATGATCGTTTTGATTTTGTTGGTAAAAAAATTGCCGTAAAATTACGCGATCTGCTTAAACAACAAAAACTTATAACAGAAAATCATTATTAATGATACGTTATTTGAAGCCGAAATGGCCAGTTTTACTATATCGCACTGATTAACTCATCAGCCTGAACATCTATGTATTTCTTACAATAATTCCCAAATCCATTATGTGAACCACATTCGTATCCTTATCATTCAAGTTTAACCCCCTCTCCAACCACTCCCTTATTGAACTTCTCCCAGGCCACTGCAATACAAGCAACAAATGTACCACCCACAAACTCCAAATGCAACCAGTTCTATTCCACAAGACTCAGCGGCTTTTAGTGGTGTCGATGGGTAATAGGGACGATCACAAAATCTCCCATTTGTTTTCGAAGGACTTTAATAAAATTTAGAAGGATAAAAATTGTGTTTTGTTCTTTTATTTTTTATCTTTAAATAATCTTTATGCAGTACTTCATATAGAGCATCACATGTTTCAGGTGCAATATAGCTGAGAGCCTAAGGTGATATTACTGTAGTAAACTTCAGATCTTCGAGCGTGTAGGGTTCGCTTCAATTTAAGCATATTTTTGATAATTTTTAAGACGGGGTAGCGGGCAGGACGGGGTACCGGGTCTTATCGGTCCTACGAACGACCAATCACAGCCGCTCTGGCTCGTAATGACGCGCTAGTGTTTTGTTTATCAGCCAGCGCTGTGACCGGCTTGTGAGTCCATGCGTTTTCGTCCTAGTGCCAAAAACTCGGTTTTTGTCAAGTTCGTTGTGATTTTCGTATTATACGTTGCATGTGTTTTGTACCTCAACATTAATTTTTTAGAACTGACTGAAAGTTATTCTTGTTTTTCAATGATTACAACAGCAGGTAAGAACATTTTGATTTGGTTTTTTAAGGCATGTTATTTTATTCAAATGTGAATGGGAGGGCAAGATGGGGTATGGGGTACCCCATCTTGTCCCTCGAAGAAAATTATGATTTCTTTATAAGACTTTATGGTCCTTTAAACTTAATTGTAATTTTATCTTGTTTTAGGATGATGAAACATTATAAACGAAAGACGGAAAGTGGAGATTGGAGTGAACAAAGTATGAAAAATGCAGTAGATGTTGTAATTAAAGGGAAACTGGGGTATAAATTAGCGTGGAAATCATATTTTGTGCCACAAACGACCCTCGAAAGGAAAGTAAAAGAAGCTCGTGTAGCCCTAGAAGATCCTGCTGCTCCTCCAACTTCTGTTAAAGTTCCTTTAGGCCCAAAAAAAACGAACATTTTCTGATGATGAAGAGAAAGAACTTTGCAACTATATAATGGAATGGCTTAAAAAAATGTGGGATTTGGCCATACGAGCGAACAGTTTTTTTCGATAATGGTTTTTGCTCCATCATTGATAGATGTTCCACATATAGAGAGACTATCTATTCCTAAAGCATTACCAGAAACCACTACGTCTGACAACGGAGCAATAGCTCCAAGTAGACCATTCGCATCAACTGACGCTTCAGTTGTCCCTGAGAGGATAACCGCTGCAACTATACCTGCAAAGATAACTTCAGTTTCGACAGTTGAAGATTGTGACAAAGTAACTATTGATGAACCGCTGATATGCCGCATGCTTGTTGTCATGACACCATCTGAGATTGAAGCAGAGCTTGAGCCCGGTTGCTCCACTTCGATGAGCAATGTCGAAATAGATGAAAGGCCAACTACTCCACCATCAGTATATTCTGTTGTTAGTCCTCAGCAAGTGATGCCTTATCCTGCAACTTGCAAAATTTCACGCGTGACAAGGAAACGAAGAAAAACGACTACCATAACTTCTTCCCTGTATAAAAATGAATTAGAAGAAACTATGAAAAAAAAGAAACTAGCAGACGATAACAAAAAGAGAAAAAGAGAGTTAAAAGAATAAAAAAAGAATAAGAAAACCGAATTGGCTAAGAAAATGAATAAGAAGAAAACCAACACTAGTTCTTCATCAGAATGTTACAACGATGAAAATAATATCCCTTGCTTTTACTGCTATGGAAAATACTTGGACTCAAATGAAGTATGAGCCGCATGTTCTCTCTGTGGGAATTGGGCACTCTGTAGCTGTGCTGGGATAGATGACGAGGACGACGAGGCAGTATTTGTTTGCGACTTTTGCAACCAAAAATAGAATATGTCCCCCACCCCCAGCGACTTTGACCATTCGAAGTGAGAGAAAAACGGGTTTAAAATTTTAATACTGTTTTGTTTTTTTGTATATACTCACATAGAATCCTCGATTTCAGGCACATAAGGGATCTACTTTCTTCTAATATATCTTCAGCATCTTTTTGGTTTTGTCCGCGGTGAATTCTGCCTACCTTGGTTTCATCCGTGGCTTTTTGTCTGCTCGGTCGATTCGAAGGTTGTCTACTTGCGCGTGCCCATTCATGAGAGCTTGGTCCTGAACTGATGCCAATTTCTTGTAAAAAGGCTAATAAAGCGAAAGAGCCTTCATTGAAGGTACATGCTGCTGCACAATATTTGAGGTTGCACTGAATATTTTTGGTGTTATTATGACTTTTTGCCATTCGCAACATTAGTCTTTGCCGCTAAGACAATTTTGGTGCTGCGGATTGTTGCCTCTCGAGCTATAGTGATAATAAGTTGCCCAAATAGCATTTCTCATATTCTTTGCTAATCTTTATTCTTTACTAAACTTTAATCATGAATAGCCAGACCATAGTATACAGTTAATTTATCAATCATTTTAGCAGTGAGCTTACCCTTTCCAGAAAGACTTCTTTTTTCACTTTTTTACCGCCTTTAGTTAATGTACTGTGTTTTTCACCAAATCACGCAAACGGATTCCCATATGTTTCTGGACGTGACCTACACATTCTTTTTTGTGTATTATGAAATCATCATCATAAGATTTAGAATCTATTACGCCAGTGTACGTTTTCGAGTCAGCGTCTCCAATATAATTACAATACTTCACGTTATTGTTGATTGAACGTTGAAACATTGATGTAATTTCTACTTCCATATTTTTAAGGGGTCTAACATTGCAAGGCATTTTTCTTTATTTACATGATTATTATGCCACTCTTCGAATTCTGCGGAATCAAGTTTATTTCTCCAAAACTTGCAATCATGAAAATAGGCACTTTTTACGTAAATATCTACTACTTTTCCAGTATAATACCCAATCAAGGAAGCCACGCCAAACAAAGAAGTGAATCCTCGTTTTTTTCAGGTTCCGTCACCTGATACAGTGAATTCTGTAGTATCTTACAAATTGCTCGCTGGGCAAGTTGCTTCTTTTTCTTCCTTAATAGCAGAAGAAAAAATTCTACTAGCATCATTTTGAACAATTGAAGAGATTCTCTCCATATACGTACTATAAGTTGATCTTGCTAAGAAATTACCGGTTAAACCCACAAAACATATTGCATCCGGCTAATCCCAAACCTAAAATGCGCAACACAAAAGCAAACCGATAATTTATTTAGTATGAACAACTGTCCATTCTTTCACTAGATGGAACATAGCGAAGCTCTTTACACTTTTCACACGCAACTTTGATTTTAAATCCAAAACTTCTATTTTACATGATGCAAAAGTAACTTTACCGTCACACTTTATACACTTTACTAAAGTAGAATGGTTAAAAACACTAACAAAAAGGCCACGATTCAATAATGTTTATTAAAATCTTCCTTTACGCTTTCCTCAGTTTCCACTCCCATTTTTTTTGATGACGTGCTTAATATAACATCATCGTTTTAACGTTTATGTGGTGTTAATTTTTTTTTGATCTATCCAACCTGGAACTACTTTTAGTTCGTTGATCTCCTGTAACTTTTTTCGTCATTTTACTAATGATAAATGCAAAACTGTAACAAAAACTAAGCCAAACTTATAGCACCAAAACATAAACGTATTTCTAAACTGAACTATATACTAAATAGTATATCTACACAAGGCACAAAAACAAGTGTCTACACATAAACATCGACCTTTCTGCAGTGTGTCAGCGCGCTACCCCTATAACCCAGATCGAACGATGGGAGATTCCAGGCACTATATCTCCGGTAGTTTTGCTCCAATTGATCTAAACTTACTCTTGCAGAGTTGCACTTTCAAATACAAAAATACAAGAAAAAGTTGTAACTGGTTAATATTTACAGTGATTGAAAATAAGAAAAATTCCATCAAAACAAAAAAAAAAAACTTTCGCTAATTCCTTAAACAGGAAAATTGAAATTGAACGAGCAGAAAACAATAGTAAATACATGTTCTTGCGTTTTGAAAAAAATATATATATTTAACACGTTCGCTACCGGGACCCGAGAAAAAATTCTTATACCACAGACCAGGGGAATTTTTCTTACAATGTAACTTCAATAGGCATTGGGGCTTAAGGCCCAACTATAATGTGCATACCGTTCCGTGTAGAAGCATATGCAAACTTGCGATAACACACAAAACCTATCCTCGAATAATAATGGGAATAGTCGTCCGTTTCGTCAAGTTTCGTTTTCCATATGCAAGGTTCGATCTAGAGCGCGTTTGGCATATGCAAACTGACAACAACCAACAATGGACGAGGAAGTGAAATTTTTTGAAAATATAATTAATGGTGTGCAGAGTTTCCCGTGCCTGTATGATAAAATATGTGGCTCTTATCATAATAAAAGCCAGAAAGTGAAGGCATGGAGCCAAGTTAGTCTTCAGTCAGGCAGGTCAAGTGAGTCTGTTTTATTGCAGAATTTAGCAAATTTTGTAATTATTTGTTTTTATATATCAGTGGGTGATTGCAAGAATCGTTGGAGGCTATTGAGAGAAAGGTTTAGCAAAGAACTGAAGAAGGAAAACAGCCCCTCGGGAAGTTCTTTTGCATCTGAAGAGGAATGGCCGTTTTATGATCAGATGCAATTTTTAAAGAACCATGTAAAAGCAAGACCGTAAGCATGTTGTTAATATTGCCTTCAATTAAAATATAATCTAATTAGTCTGTATTATAAATTGCAGAACGAGGTGTAATGAGTTTCCGAGTGTTTCAGACGAGGAATGCGAGGATACCTTTTCACAATCGAACACAACTGTGACAAACCTGACCACCACATCCGTTAAAAAGAGAAGAAGTGATGAGCCATTCAAAGCCATTTGTGCAAAATTCGGTTACACCCTAGAGGAATTTGAAGAAAGATTTACCACAACCACCGATCAAAACACGGATAAGCATTTCATGACAGCAGTTACATCTCTTATGAAAGACCTTCCAGACAAAGTAAAGGATGAAGCCCGGTCAAAAATATTTGATATAGTGAAGACACTGAGATCAAAATATCTTTAAAAACAGTTTAATTTTTCACTTGATTTTGTTGTATTGAATTTTTATTTTTTCGTTATTTATGGAGAAATTTATTTTATATTATTTATGGAGAAATTTATTTTATTTATAGAGAAATTTATTTTATTTATGGAGAATTAAAAGACATGTATTATATTATTTTTTAATAAAAATTTTTAGATGTTTAATAATTTTGGTTATTTAAATAATTACAAATTTTATCCCTGATAGAGGTAGAAGTACGTCCCCCAAACCTATGTTGGAAATGTGATGTGTGCAATGCAACACAGGCTAAAATTACTTTTTCAACATTTTCTAGCATCATATTTAAAGTCGTTAGTAAAATCCTCCAACGCGCTACGAGAATGCCGAAAGAATTTTCTATTACTCTGCGTGCTCTAGAGTCTTTTATTGAAATATTCCTGAGCTGGAGAGAGCTGTTGTGCGGGATACGGCTTCATGAGGTTTTCCTATAAAGGAAAAGCCGCGTCTCCCACGAAGTAGTGGGGAATTTGTACTTCTGTTCCAGGTAAATGTTTTGGTGCAGGTATTGGGAGTTGTTTCTCCAAAATCCGTTTTCCAAACATGCTCTCTTGAAAAACACCTATTATAAAAAAAAATAACTATTTATAACAATATGTTTAAAAATTTTTTGTAGTTTTACCTCTATCGCTCTAACTACTATAGGCACCGACATCTACATAGGTAAAAGTATATTTGACATCGCAGGCGGCCAATAGAACAATGCTAAAGAATTTTTTATAGCAAAAAAACTGGCTGCCTGATTTTGGTGGGCATCTGATGGGAATATGTTTGCCATCGATGGCGCCGATACAATTTGGCATATCCCACATATTCCAAAAGTCGTTTTCGACCATATTAGGCTCAGAAACGTAAATCGGCCCTAAAACTTTCCATAGCACGTCACAACACTCTAAAATTATTTTCCTGGTAGTTTCCTTTCCAAGTTTAAAAGGATTGAATTGTTACTCGTTGTGAAAGAAAGCTAAAATTAAATGAAAATTATCTTCGTCATAAATGGCCTGCGTTATTAAATTTAAATAACGCATTATACGTTGAACGCTTCATTCTGGTATGAATAACGAATTGGTCGGAATCGAGATTTTTGATATTTAAAAATGTTTTTATATAATAGCCATGTAGATTCCAATCCAAATTAATCCTTCTAACACAACACAAACGTTTTTTTCTACTTTTCATTGTTTTTCTCAAATCGTTTAACTCACTTAAGCCAGAAAATCAAATAAATAAATCTTTTAATTCACTTAATCCTTCCATTTTAATTATTGTACCAGTTCATGATACATATAGTATGTAGCATATACCCCCAAAAAATGCTTATCCGCAAATTAAAAAAAGGTATCTCTTAAAATTTGATGTAGAATAACATATTTCAGTCGCAACAAAATCGGCGGTGACACGTCGGGATAGCTTCCTTGTCACTAATGAAGACAACAATTTGTTTTGATTTCTTAGTATTATTAGTAGCTATTTTATTCCTTCTTAAGACTTCCACCCCACGCTACTGTATTGCACCATACGAGAAGCTAAATTTTCCTAAAAGTCTAGACGCATTATTTCTATGGTCATTCAGAGAGCAAAACAAATATTCGGTGCAACCTATTAAAACATTTCCGCATATGAACTGTAGACATTATTTAGCTTCTGTATAGGTACATAAGGATTTTGCTCTTCACCCATTCACAGGCTATGAAGGTTTGTACATACTTTCCGCGTTTGGGAGCGATTCGATTCGGTTCCACGTGTTGGCTGTACGTATGTATGTGCTTAGAAACATTTTTAAAGCACTCGTAAAGTAAGTTCAGCAGTTTTAAGTATTCAACACAGTGAAAATTTTAATATAATCTTGACGCACAGAAAAATATTACAATAATTCTGCACATTATGCGCCATTATGACATAAATCGATAGGTGTTTTTTTCTAAAAATAATACATAATAGCTGCATTTCCGTCTCACCTGGCGCGAAGTATTAATTAATTAAACACTTCTCAAATGTTCTAGTTCGATATGTCCTAAAAGTTCAAAGTTAAGGCTTGAATTGGAATCTTACCAAAATCTGTGTCATAGGGAACAAAATGCGGACGTTTTCGCCCACAAATAACCCAGGTAAAATTAAAAGTTATTCGAAAGAATATGCAATTCAAAACTTGATCCTTTTCCCTTCCCTAGGGTCTCTTTAGAGAATCTCGCAAAAAGTACAACTAATTTTGCTAACATGGTATCCAGGAACATATCATACGAGTTTTTTACCTATCCCTTATGAGTTTGTTAAGTGTTAAATAAATATACCTATTACTTGTTATTATAATTCAATTTAAAATTTGTACATTATGGAATGATATTAAAACTTGAATTGAAAATACTTAAATACTTCATATAGATATGTCATTTGTAAAATGTGATGTTACGCGTTCTTGTGCTTAACAACAGGTGCCGCTTGCTCAGCTGGAGGGGGAGAGGACCGGAATCTTTCAAAATTTAGTAAATATATTGGGCGCCACGAACAACGGCCAAACTACGAAAACCTTAACATCCAACCGCCGCACAGTGTTCCAAATCGTTTAAAAGCTGTCCAAAATTCGAAATCCCACTACAAATAATTGAAATGCGTATATGGGGGTTTTTGGTATAGCTGATTTAAAATCCGTTTTTAAAACTGAAAAATTCAATCCAATATGGTGGCCCGAAATTGCAAAACCTTGTCAGATTTATACCAACATTTTGATGCTGCTTGTTTCATTTCTGGTATCGGAGTGGAAAAATTCAAAATGGCAGACCAAAAATGTAAAATCCCATCTTACTTAAGTAAAATTTGGAATAAGAGGGTTTTCGGTATCGCTGATTTCAAATCTGTTGTAATCCTCATTGGATTTAAACCCGAACATACGGGTCTTTGGGGTTGCTTATTTCATCTCTGTTTTTAAAATGATGGATCGAATATGAGAGACCTGAAAATATTAAACTTAATTAGATTAGTACAAAAAAATAAATGTTGTGCAGAGGCTTTTGACAGTGATTTTCTTATTTAAGATATCAAAATGCGGAAATTAAAAATGGTAGATTTGTAGAATTTTAAAATTTATCGGATTTTGATAAAAATTGATATCGAGTGTCTCATTATTCAAAATGGCGAATCGAAATTCTGCCAACCACTTATTTGACTTGTATGATTAAATAATGCAAATATTTTTCATAAAAATATCTTTTAGTTAAACCATCAGATTAGTCTAAGCAACAATGCTGCATTTGTGTAAGACCACATCATCAGTTGACTCTTGTGGTTTTCAACATCAACAAACCCCCATTAAGTGAGCTACTCCTCAGTTTCTTAAGATTCAATACTTTTACTGTCCTCAGACATTAAAAACATTTTAAGGTCTTCCTCCACGTTTTTATACGGCTGGATATTTTTCTCTTCGCACTGATTTTATCGGTTCTGAAAACATCAATAACATATTTAGCAGATCTCGATTTGTGTAAATTTTTGAAGTTTTCCTGGTATGATGTTCTCTATAGTAGCGGTAGTCTTTGTTTTTTGCTTCTAGAGCTTCCTCCGATAGAATTCCAACTGTTAGTGCTGCTTTTGAAATAATTTCGGGGCCATGAATTAATAGCTTATGTACTAAAGCTGGCATGTAGTACCAGCCGTATTTTACTATTAATTCATTTGCAAGTTCCAAGCAATATTCGGTAAACAAATCTACTTTTATCGGATGTCCGCTTGAAATTACTTTCAAAATGAGCATTTTTTTATAATTTGTTCTTCAATGCCGGTTATTTTTGACGCATCAAAAAAAATCGCTGTGCAATGTTCCCGTCATCTGTTGAACCCCCACCTTGCTTCACAACGTCCACCAGTAGACCCATATCCTTTTTAAAATTCCTTTGGATAATTTTCTTTCGTACAGCAACGAAATCTTTATGTTGAGGGCTTATTGCGGCCCATTTTATGATGTCTAGCCGGTATGAAATATGAATCAGATGTTCAAACAGACGTATATGTGCATGAAGCGGTGATAATCCGTGTTTTAAAAAATAGTCACTAAATACTGGCCGGTTAATAACTTCTTCACCGGTCGGCAAAACAGAAATCCGAAAAAATGAGGAGGAGGGTATGGGTAAGTAAAACAAGGATTTCAAAAACACTTAACTCTATATTCTTATTCTAAGGCGACTCTAAACTTCAGAAGTTCAGCAGCTCGTTTCTGTAACTAGCAAATAGAGAATTTCTCCACTGGCATTCTCCATTGCACGTCATTTTGACGTCATTCTCCACCACGGTGTTTCTGTACGAAACTCTATTACAAAACCTACTCACCACTACAGAATTAAATTCACCACTTGACTTGACAGCTGGAAGTGTTTCTGTAATGTCTGAGTAGAGTTTCACTTCTCTATCAGTTGAGAATTAATCTCGGTCGAGTTTGGGTGGTTGAGTAGCGAAAATTGAATTTGTAAGTGAAAAAATGGGGAGGAATTTGGCGAGTAAAACAGCGGTAATTTGTAATTATTATAATTATAAATTTTTGTAAAGTATTTAGTGAATTCATTTTAATTAATAATCCTTTGTATTGGATATTTTGCTTGAGTAAATGTTTTCTTATAAGAATTTCTAGGAAAAACCTTTCCTGGAAAAGCCTTTTTAAGAAAAGCATTTCTAGGAAAAACATTTATAAGAAAATTTTAACATATAAATTCCTTTTTTTATTTGCAGAAAAAATTAACAGGCAGAGTGGGAAAGCAGCAAAAACTTAGACTGCTTGAACTGATGAGGGATAATCGAAGTGTTGGTCGCGGCCAATATTCGATGAAGAGCAGCGCCATTCAACATGAGCAATGTTGGAAAAATGTTGCTCTGGAGTTGAATGTGCTTAGCGGAGGGACAAAAACTGCTGAGCAATGGAAAAGAGTAAGTTTAAAATACTTTTTTGAGACTGAAAGTTATTTATTTTTGCATTTATTTTTCCAGTGCTGGATCGATTGGAAAGCCAGCGTGAAAAGGCAGTATGGAAAAATCAGGGCCTTTAAAAATAGAACTGGCAATCGTCCTCTCAGCGAAGGACCAAAATCCTTGGAAAAGATGGATGAGGAAATTATTTTTTTTTTTTTCCGAGGATTTGGTTGAAGGAGACAAAACTACTCCTGAAGCAGGTTTCCTCACGAAATGGTTAAAATATTTTACACACATGTCACCTTAAATTAATTTATTTTTCAATGAGTAGGATGTAACTGAAGCAGGGCCATCAACGAGGGACGATTTTGAGGATGCGGGACCATCGACGAGGGACGACTTTGAGGACGCGGGACCATCGACGAGGGACGACTTTGAGGACGCGGCACCATCGACGAGGGACTATTCAGCCGCCGCGGGACCATCGACAAGGGAGGATTCAGCCGCCGCGGGACCATCGACGAGGGAGGATTCAGCCGCCGCGAGACCAAGGACGAGGGACTATTCAGCCGCCGCGGGAGCATCGATGAGGAACTATTCAGCCGCCGCGGGACCATCGACGAGGGACTATTCAGCCGCCGCGAGACCATCGACGAGGGAGGATTCAGCCACCGCGGGACCATCGACGAGGGACTATTCAGCCGCCGCGGGACCATCGACGAGGGGGGATTCAGCCGCCGCGGGACCATCGACGAGGGACTATTTGGAGGACGCGGGACTAGCATCAGGAACTTCAAGAAGAGGATCATCAATGAGAAGCTGTTTTGAGGAAGCCAAAAAACATGCTGAACTTAATTTTGTTAGAATTAAGAAAACTTAATGAAAACATGTGTTAAGTATGAACCGTGTTAAGTATGAACTTTGCATTTGCGATTCTTCACTATCTGTTTCTTGTATTTCATCAGTATCTGAAGGTAAAGGCAAGTTATATTTTCGTCAAATATTGTGTAGAGTGCAGCATGCATTTATTATGGAACCCGATAATGCAGGCTCAACTAAAAAGCCACGATCACTTGACAAGCAGGCAAATACTTTTTTTAAAACTCCGTTCAATCTCTCTACGCAGTTCCTAGCTAAAATTTGGGCCTGATTATATATTTTTTGGCTTTCAGTGACGGGATTATTGATTGGCGTCATTAACCACGGTTCCAGAGGATAGCCAGAGTCTCCAATCACCCACATTTCATTATCGTGGTTGTTCAGCCAATGTTCTTCTAGAAATGATTTTGCTTTACTAGCGTTCCAGATAAACGCATCATGACTGCTTCCACCAAATCTAGCTAAGCAGTTCAGAATTTCCAAATCAAAATAACAAATCAGTTGAACATTCTTTGAATGAAACCCGTTGCTTCGTAAAATCTGAAAATATGTGATCAATTATTTCATTTAACACACATTGCAGAAATTACCTATTTTTAATTTGATTTTGTTTCTCTTGTGTAGTCGGAAATTTTATATATTTTGACATCAATTTGTCCTGAATAACATATGTTATTTCGTAGACTATACGGCACATAATTGTTTTACTAATTGGGCAAATAAAATCTTGCCCACAGTCCCTTAAAAATGAGCCCGTGGCATAGTAATGTAAGGCAGCGCACATTCTTACACTTTTCGGAATATATGTCCTTCTGACTGGATTGTTCAGGTGCGGGCTTAATTCACTCAACAATTCCTTTGCTCCCTCTTTGGTAAATCGGAAGAGCTCAACAAATCTCGCTTCAGGGATACTGAACGGATCTGTGGCATCTCTTAAAGCACGGCGCTGGATTCGAAGCATATTTCGTCTGTCGTACAAATTTCCAAAAAAAAGCACAAAAATATTGGCCACATTCGTGTTATTAACAAAAAATGTCCACTTTTATTACTTTAAATGTATATAATTGTCCAGTTTTATTTATTATAAAGCCACTTTTAAGTTGTTGACATCCGCGAAAAACAAACAATGACAGCTTTGATATTTCCACTTTATCAATTTGTGTTTCAAATTCCGACATTCCTTGTGTCATCAAATTAGTATATTTACTATTATCTGTTTACAAGAATACTGCATCAAACATATGTATATGTACCTACTTAAGCAATTCTGTATGTCATCATGATGTTCAAGATTTTTTTCCCAACAGTCGTTAAAAATTTATCGCATAGGGATCTGTTCGACCACATTTGACCTTCTGATGTGCTTTTGGAGCCTAAGCAAATACAACACATAATCTGTCAGCCGAAAAAATTGATAACTTTTCTTCTCTTTGTCCTGAAATTCAGTTTTTTCTTTGTTTTTTATCGCACCGATTTCCAAGACTTTTTTAAGACATTATGTCACAGCTGTTGCGAACGGACAAAGGAGTGAACAAGAAAAATGGATTATGCTTAGGCTATCCAGGATGTAAGTGTGAATACTTTAGCAAGCTCACTGGCATGACTCGCGATATCAAGGAGAAAATTAAAAGTTATCGACAGTTTCAAGTTAATAACTGTCCAGATAGAATGTCGCCGCTAAATGAATTTATAAAGAAACACTGGGTCGTTTACAAGTCAATGATTAAATAGGTACGTTTCAGTAGCCCTAGGCAGGAAACTGCACCAGCTGGTGCCATCTGCTTTTAGTTGGACAACTCTTCCACCGTGGTTACATTATTTCGTTTAGAAGCGTTTGTACTATATCTATGTATATTTAACTGAAGGAGTTATATATGTATATGTTTTTTCGCATGAAACGTGCTAACGTTCTTAAGGCAGTATTTTACACTGAGAAAAGCATGGTCGTTTTGGAAAAGAATTTTTATTTGTTACATATTTTGAATAGAGCAAAAATACATATTTTTGTAGTAAATTTGATGCACTTTAATTCATTATCGAAATAATAATAATCTATAACAGTTATTATTAATTTGTGTGCTATAAACGATATACTTGCGAAAATAATGATATAAATTCGGGACCGGTCAGGCCCTTCGAGTAAAAGTTCGTTTTCACCCCAAAATACCATAAATCAAAAGTTTTTAAAACTGTTTTTTTCAGCCCTTCCCAGACAATCTTTATTATTCATGCTGCTCAATCATTTTCACGAATTTTCATGGACGCTATTTCATTCTTTCTTGCTCACTCACAAGAAGATTACAATATGCTACAGGCCGGGATATGGAATCTTTTTAAGAACAAAGTTGGTGGTTTCATTAATTTCACTTATCTAGGGATTCATTCTTGAATGTACTACTGTGAAAAAAATAGTAAATAAAAAACAAACGACTTATTATTCTTCCAAATTTATTTCATCCCTTTAAAGTAATCCCCTCCGGATACAATACACTTATGCTAACGTATTTTCCCGTTTTCTAAAAATTTGTTGAAGTCAATTTCCGGAATAGTCTTCAAATTTGTCTTCAATTCGGCTTGTATCTCTTCAGTCAAAACGATATCTTCAGAGCGGATTTGTGAGTTCCAGGAATAGCCAGAAGTCAGAGGGAGTTAAATCAGGTGAATATGATAGTTACGGAACGATATGAGTTGAAATTTTGGCCAAATAGTTTCGAATAACCAATGCAGTGGGAGACGGTGCATTATCGTGATGCAAACACCAAGAATTTTCTGGCCATAATTCTGGCCGCTTCTGGCAAATAGCCGTCACGCAAAAGACGCATAACGCTCAAATAATATTCCTTGTCAACATTTTGGCCCGGTGAAAGGAATTCATAATCCACCACACCACGATCGTGTCTTACTATTTTTTGATTACAGTAGTGTGTTGATGTTAGAGCCTAAATGCCAATTTTGGCAAAGAGAGTTATTGCTAGAACCAAACCTGAAAATATCATTGGTATACGGTTACAGCATGCTGAGTCTAAATACGGTGGACGCAATTCCCATATACAACCTAGAAGCCTCAAACAATTTTGACAAGTGAAATGTTGTTGGATTCGTATTAGCATTTAGAATGGCAGGTAATAAAAAATTCTTAATCTAATACGGGGAACGCTACCAGCTTTTGGTAACATATTTCCTCCTACAGGCTATGGTTACTATATGATAAATACACATTTCCAATTCAATAACATAAACTATGGTGAAAACAATTATTTTACAAGCGTGTTCAACATACCTGACAAAATACATCCAACGGCTAATCACCTTCAGACGAGGATTGTGCTTCACTTTCATCATCAGATTCCCATTCCAATGAATCAACACCGAGGAGTGGTATAACTTCTCGAGTCAGAGACCTTTTAGATCCTCTTTTGGGGCTCTGTCTTTTTGAGGCTATAAATGGATCCGAAGAGATGAGGAAGAGGATTGGGTACCACTGATAATTTTCTAAATATATGTCCAACGTTTCTTTAGTATAATTTTCAAAAGCGTTTGCGTTGATTGGGTACCCACAGTTCAAAGCCTCTAAAATAACGTGGAATGTTTCAGTTTTAAAGCAATTCTGAATATGTTTCTTTCTGTCTCGAACGATCTTTTATCTCCCATAACTCGCCAGACTTTTAAAGACAATCGATATGAAATGTGAAGCACACATTCCAGGAACCTTATCCAGGAATGGATAGGGCTAAGACCAAATGAAACAGCTTTTTCCTCGATGTTTTCTTCAGCAATTCAGAAAACAAGCTTGCAATGACGTGTACGAGGATAATGCTGAACAAACTTTCCCATCTATCATACTTAGAACTAAAACGGGTTTGACTACAAACATACTGTCGCCTAGTTTGACAGTAACAGAACTGAGAGTTTCAATCTGATGTTATATTCTTTTTCGTTCATCCACAATCAACTCAGGCTCCTTTGCAAACAACAACTTAATTGGTCTGCAATAACGTGTGGATGAGGATGCTGGATTATGCCATTCAATTTTTTTTAAGTTCCTAATCCGGCCTTATAACTGAATGGGAACCATGGAAAAACTAAACATATTTTCATCAGTAGTACATTCTTGAGACGAACAATTTTGTTTGTACCGATTCTGCTGGGCTCCATCACATCCCCATTTTATTACAAATCGAATGTCTTACAGGTCTGGTACGACATTGAGAACCTCTTTTTGAGCTAAACATAGCCTTTGAATTGTATGTTCTATTTAAGATTGCATACAGAAGTCAACTCAGTTTTCGCTTATTTGAATGTTGGAAGGATAACAACGAGATTTTGCTTCCTTTACAGCATTATACGAGGGGCACATATTTTTCACAAGTTTATTTCCTTGTTTTCTAATAGTATCATATTGATGTGTTGACAGATTCGCATCAATCATCAAGGCAAGAGCTTCATCTGAAGATAGTGTTGTCTCTTTTGGTTCAGCTTCCATTCTACAACGTTTAATACTCGTTCCTCGCTGAGGCGATGCTTGAAATAGCTCTTTTACTATAGCCGCTGAATCTCTTTTTCTTTCTTGTATAAGCTTTGCTTCAGCTGGCAAAGCAACTTCTTCCGGTGTTTTATCTTGCGTAAATCCTTTAGTTTTCCTGCGTTTTGTTTTGTCACAATAGTCAACAAATTCTTTCTTAAGTCTTCCGCGAGATATTCTAGTGGAAGTGGAAGGCTGTTGAAGGATATTATTGTTGGGGAAATGCATCTCACCTTGAAGCCATGTTTCATTATTTTGGAAGAATACTGTTCTATTTCTGTAGCATTTCTGCCATTTTAAACCTATTTGCTGGCACAAAATTTTTAGTGTACATTTCAATTGTGAACTAATGTCATCACTTAAGTCTACATCACCATACGAATTCAAAACATGGGCAAAAACCGCATCAAATCTTTGATCTTTCTTGTTTTGACACCATATTTTAAAAATATCAGATTTTTTAAGTAAATGATCCATTTTAAAAGAAAAATTTCATCAAATTTGTGGGGGGAACTACTCGTTTCGCTCGTGCGTCTAACACTGCCCTTGTGGGCAACCGGCTATTTACCGCCCGGAAACGCGTGCGTTAACCTAGTAGTTACTCCACACTTGTGATGAAAAATTGAATGATCATATAACCAACAGAAGTCGCGGTCCGAATGTCTAACCTTTCTCAAACCATGGTTTTGAACTTTTTTCAAAATGGCCATTTTGTACAGCAATGTAATAACAAATGGATTTTTTTACACGAAAAGGATCAACTTTACAAAAAAATTTATAGAGATGAAAATGCTTAAAATTAGCCAAAGAATACGTATGAATTTTTTTTAGAATTTTTTCGACTATTTTTAGTTTTTTGGATTTGACCAATTTTTGAAAAATTCAAAAATGTCCCAAAAAAATCTGAAAAAATGCACGTGTTCTGGCTAATTATAAGCACTTTTTGTGCTATGAAATTTATTAGTAAAATTGATCCTTTTTGACTAAAAATATCACCAAATATCGTTTTAATATACTATTATAACCCCTGTATAGCCTGTATACACAGGAATACGCAGGCGTTTTTTTTATGTTCTAGTAGAGGAAAGCCTAAATATTAACGTAAAACTAATTGGTATTTCATATTTTATCTTATAAAACAGAACGATTATTAAAATATCAGTTCACACATTCACAAGTGAAAACATTTAGTTTAGCTCAACCATAAAACATATTCAACATGGAATAGATACAAAACATCACAAACACTGAATAATATGACAAAATATTAATCGGTTTGAGGTAAACTACGCAGGTAAAGCCACATTTGAATACCGTTGTTGAATCCAAGCAGTGAAAAATAGACATAATCGCTTATGAATCATATAAAACAAGATAAGCCTTTTTCATGAATATGGTGCCTAAAATTTATAGAAAATAGTATTATCGGGTACTTTAAGATGTGTTTTATTGACTGTCAATAATACCAAGGCATTTATCTTACCTTCGATTTTTTATTAAAATCTCCCTAGATTGTCAAAATATTACACTGTGCGAAGGGTGCGTACGACGACACAACGATAAAGATTACCGATCATAGAGTGCTATGTATATCTAAACATATTGACGCGACACGGGCTACACGCCGTCCAAAATAGATCCGATTCTATTTAGCACGTCGTACGCGTCGTCAGTGCCAACTGTGAAAAATTAAAACAGATACGAGTTTTAATGTATGCGGTTTAGTTCTTGGTTTTGAAGTATCAACTGTGTAATCAAATTTGAATAACGTAAGTGACAGGAATATATGTTTGAATGCAAAAATTAATTTTTGTGTCGTTTCAGGAAAGAAAATTGTCGTTCGAAGAGAAATTAATAGAAGAGGTACGGGTGAGACATTTCCTGTACGATCTTTCCCATCCAGACTACAAAAGGCACGATATGAAAGAGAGTGCCTGGAGAGCTATCTCAGGGAAATTGAGTGCAAATGGTAAGTTAACTTTTCCCTAAATACTATTTCAAGAAAATGTATAATTTTATAGAATCGGTATGCAGGAACAATTGGAGAAGTATGCGTGACCATTTTAAAAGATTAAGCAGGAAAATGGAAGCAAGCGGCAGCGCAATCACTGAATTTAACCCTCAGTCACACAAGGCCTTCTCCATTTAGAATTCACAAAGTCGGGCATGGTCTACCCGTCCAGAGTTTGGACGTGAATACTGTATAGTGAAAGTATTCGTTAGCAATTTCGATGCTACTTTTTCATTTGTTTGGGATATTAACCTTTATATTTGATCGTTCCCAACATAAAAAATTATTAATTGTAAAAATTACACAGCAATAAACAAAAAAAAAAAAAGCAAAATTTCAGAAAAACATTTTTTTTTCAAAAAATTATAAAACATATCAAGTACGATTTTTAAAAAGTATAAACCATCAATCCTTGTAAACAAATGTTCGAGCTATCATAAAAATAGCACGACTTAGTATTTTACTCCAAAAACCATATTTTTTTTGTAATTTGAAAATGACCAATTTTCCAAAAAAGTGGAAAAGTAAATTACAAGGCAATTTCAACCGCATTCCTTCGTGCACGGGTTTCCATACTAAAAGCAAGGATTTATTATAGTTTAATAGTTCAAGAAACACCAACTTAAATTGTTTTAGATAAAAAATTATGTCTTCATACTTTAGAAATAGGCCTCCATATACGAATTTACTATCCTTAAACTGTCACAGAAAACACGCATCTTGCTCATTTTTTGATCGCTAGAAAGAAAAAAAATGATAAAATATTATTTGTATACTAAAAATATACATCAAAAGTTGATGTAATTGCTCTTTTGTACGCATTTTTACTTACTTGTCAAATTTTGATTATCGACGTTTTCTAAAGAATTCACACGTGGCGGGTAGAAAATGCCCAAACCAATATTCGGACAAATTAAACAGTATGCTAGGTGACACTAATAACTTTGACGAAGCACTAATTAGGTACTTTGGTACCTCTACTTTTTTTACGCATGCGCTTTAGACATGTACTCCTTCCCCCTGGAAAATGCTACGCGTTTCTAAAAGGCTCTTGGTATGGTTCACCCGACCTTTGTGACTGAGGGTTAAGTCCAAATGGTGCTATTTTGACCAGCTATCACTTTTAAGAAGCTGCCGAAATCAACATTCGTAAGTAATATTAGGAATTTTATGAAATGAATTTAAATTTTTTTTTACAGAATTATTAGCAGTTTAGTAAGTTTGCCGGAAGACATATCTTTTGATGACAGGTCTACCACCTCTGTCTCTTTATCTTCACGGACTTTCAGCCTCCTCTACCCACATCCTCATCGGAACCCCTTAGCTCGCCTTCCAGCTGCCCTTTACTCCTCAATATTTCTACCCGTCTCCCCAACGGAACCGATTAATACTCAACCAGCCTCCACATCATCCCATCCGCTAAACCTCCCATTCGCTACCACATCAAGACACCAGTATGGGTCAAGGAAGAGGCCAAGATAGGATCGAAGAGAAAACATAGTAAAAGAGTTTTCTAATTTTATGGAGAGGGCAAAGGAAAGTTTGCCTTGTGTGCGGCAAGAGTCGCCACGTGAAGGATTTTTAAAGCATTTGGATCAAAAGTAAATAGCGCCAATATTCCAGATCGTGTAAAGGATAAGCTGGAATATGAACTGAATAAATTAATTTACGAGACAATATATAGATACATGGACTTATTTAGAAAAGTTAAAAAGGCAATATGTGTTATTTATTTTAGTTAAATTGTGAATTATGTTATGTTCTTTTTTCATTGTTAATTATGTTTTGTATTTTTTTTTTTTTAAAGCGGCCTTTATAGTTATAATACATATAAGGAACCGTTGCTAGTTGGGCAAGTGATGTATATATGCTTACCCTTTATGGCTCCCAAACAATGAGGCATTTCATTTAGGGCTTCAAAATTTGCGAATAATTTAATCCACTCGTCCAACGATGGAAAAGCTAAATATATGGAATGTAAATTATTCCATATTACTGAGCAGGTCTGCAGCACAATTTTCCGTAGACACACCCAACTTATAGGACCATGCTAAAACCTACATGGAGCAACCGTAAGCTAAGTACCTAAAAATGTTTCCTTTGGGTTAGAACTTTTGGTCTTTGTTTAGATATATAGACCTTACAATAGCGTAGTTTCCAGACGATTTTCTGGCGTGATAGGTTCTCTCGAGGAATACTTCGCTAAGCTGTCGGACAACAGTGTGAAAAGTACAAAATTAAAAAGTTTTTAAATTGAGTTGCATCCATCCTCGTTGCTGTACTGAAATGTTCTGGGTCGGTACCCTTCATGTCGCGAAAAATATTACCATAAAACCCAAGCTGGTTCCTCATTTCATTTATGGGTCTTACCCACCACCTCCTTCTTCTTGTAATTTTTTGAAACATACACAACACAGACTATAAACACAGTCACCACTGTTTGAATGAATTCTTCACACATGTTTTCAACTTATTCACCAAAAATTATCTAAAATTATCAAAAAACTCTAAAAACGTTAGTCAGCTCGATCTTCTACGACACTTCACTTCTAATTTCGTGCGCTGTGTCAAACTGGCAACGACAGTCGCTCATATCATTGTGGCACGGCCAACGTAAATAAATTTTCGTCGGTCGTCATCATCGTACGCACCCGTCGCTTGCCGGTCGTCGGTCGTATCATTGTGTTTCGGGCGCTGAGCTGTGCGTTTTTGTGATTATGATCAGTGCGAAATTATAATTAAATTATAAGCGATACGAAACTTTAAACGCATTTTTCTTGAAATTACATTTTTTAAGTCTGCCCATAGATAATATCCGGATCTAGCGAACCGATTTGAATAAACCTTGGTGCGTTTTGTTTGTTTAGGTTGCCTCTATTGTAATTTACCACAAAAGATGAAAAAAAGTCAATTCTGTTTGTTGAAGCTTTTTTTTTTTTTTAATTTTTCGACTAAATGTGGTAAATTACAGGGTATGGGACCTTCCTTTTCAAAATCCCGTTTGGGATTTCTTTTTGAATCTACAAGGATCAAACTTATTGTAAAAAAATTTGATTGTAATATCGAATAAACGGACACAGAAAAAAAAATCAACAAAAAGTGTAATTTCTTTGCTCTCTAGACGGTAGTAGTACCTTAAGGGAAAAGCATTGTGTCCAACAAAGTAATGTGGGACAATGCGGTCAGAGTTAGGAAGTTTTGATGGAGGTAGTATATTCAGTTCATCATTGAATATTTTTTTACCAAAAACTGACTGCCGGAACGCTGATGCTACCCAAATAGTTTGACAGTTGCCATTTGTTATAAAAGTCTGTGATTGTTTGACTCCAATTGGCCACATTTAATTTCGTCATATATATCAGCGACAATAACTTCCACAGGACTTGGCAGGTTTCCAGTATGACTTCTCGAACTGTTGACACACCCATCCTGAATGCCAAGTAATTCCGGGACACACCTTGAGACAAGTATCTAAAAATATTATATGTAAGAATTATAATTTTATAATGGATATTTTTTAATATTTAGGTGCTTAAAATTACACTTCAATACAACAAGCTTACATTAAAGTTAAGCCGCCTACATTCCGGCTCGATTGGCTTCCTTGCAGATGAGTTTTCACCAAGTTGATGAGCAAATCGTACTGCATCCTATTCATTCTTGTGGCTTGGAAAAATAGTTCCTTTATGTATTTGAAAGTTTTTTCGAAAAATTCCAATTTCCTTCTTTTCTGATACACAGGACGGACCCACCATGTTCTTTTAGTTTTTCTTTTTATACATTTCACACTTAATATACATAAACCTATAACCGACATCAAAAACGTAACTTCCTCGTTGTTCATTGCCATTTTCACCGATAAAACCAGTATAAACAAAACTGGGTTATGTCGAATAATTTTTTGACAGAACTACGAGCGGCACATTATGTTTGTACCTAGCTACAGGCAGTGCGGCAGATTATCGCCAGCGACAGCCAAGACAAGAACCCAGCGATTGTGCCAGGCTACATCGGCCTATTCTGTTAGGGCCTATATTTACAGCGGTACTACCTAAATCAAGTAGGAGGACTTTTACCTCCATGGCACATCGCGCTTATTGGTTTTAAGATCAACTGTGTGAAATTCAGATTTGAATTTGTAGTTTGAATATTTTTAAAGGAGGGTTCGGTCTATAGGCCGAACACGCTTATTGACACCCAATATATTTGCCCTTTCTTAATTATTAAACACTAGTCCTGTAAGTTTTTCGGATTTATTTAGTTCATGCCCTAAAAGAAGGGGTCGGTAACGGGAACATTAGTCTGAAACGGCAATAAAAGCCAAAATCCATTAACAGTGACGTTACCGTACGGAGCTACATGTTGGAGTAAGTTATAATCATTCTCCCAACAAATTATAAGTCTTTATGCGGGGCCAACAGTAGTGGCGAATTAATTTCTTCAGCTGAACTGAATTTCTTTGTCCTGTGTAGCGTTCCCCGGCTAGCAGTATAATAGACTTGCTTCAAAATTTGCTCCTCAGCTGAGTGGAAGCCATATTCACTCAGAGATGAAGACCAATTTAAAACGATAAACATGATTAATTAATGGAGCTTTATGCAAATAGAAATGTTGGACGCCCGACCGTTTCACGCTCCACCTGGATACCCAGTATCCCGCAGCGCAACTTATCCCTAACTGAGGGATGCAGCGAATGTGTTTATATATGAATGTGTGCATATGTAGTCGAGAAACGAGCACCGCCAACACCCACTCAATGCTGGTCGTGTTAAGCGTCGTCCTCATTCCCTGGGATATGAATAGCTCGGAGGATCACGGATTACAAGGCCGACGTTTTACAGGGAAATTGAAAACCGACCTGCACGAAAGCAAACCGATCAATAAATGTAATGGTACGTATTTGCCCATATTAAACCGTTAATGACTTTTACAGCAGGCAACCGCTGGGAGATGTTTTCGCAGAATGCCAGGCGAGAAGGACGCGCCACCGTCTCTAGCCTGAATATTAACGCCTTGCTCTGGGGATAACCCCCGAGTAATCCTAGTGAATGTGATTGATATTAATGACCGCAAAGCATTCAAAAATACAGCTGCGAGGGGCGCTCCTTCCATTCTTCTGTCTCAGGAGAGATTTTATCAGGACACCGATGCCGGTGCTCTCTTTGACGTAGCACGAGGTCTAATCTCCTCATTTAAATCTGGAAACAGTTCAACTGCACCCCAAATAATTGAACTAATGAATCTCTAACGATTCGGTAAGCCTTATTGACGTGTGCCTCTCATAATTAGATCTGTTTCCAGAATTAGATTTCAAGCAAGGAATTTGCTGAAGAGATGGCAGCTTATGTGCGCTAGTAAGTAAGAAAAAATCTTTTATCGAGCTCGTCCATCAGAATGTGATTGGGAACCTGAAAATCATCAATTAGGATTCAGATATCTTTAAGCCTCGGGAGGACGTTAACTTTTATATTGCTGACGCAGCAAAATATTTTACGAAAAATCGAAGAAAGTATATAGGAAAACATATATTATTTATGAAGCTTTTTGAGTTTAAAAATTTACATAAATGAATTGATTTGTTCGATTAAAGGTAAATTATGTGATTGTTAGTATTATTTACAAAAAGAGTACAGTTTAAATTACTCAAAATAATGGTAGCTTTTGTTACATTACATCTGCATATATGTATGTATGTTCACTTTAGCGATATCCTCTTCGTTAATATGAGAAAAAACCGATTAAAGAATGCAGATGTTAAATAAAGGATAACACCGCTACAAAGGAACAAATAATTACTTGTAGGAACTATTGTAACCTTATTTGGTAAAGAAATGTGAGTGCCACATATAACATTTTTCCTATGTTTGCCGAGCTTCTTAATTTCTAACAAAAGCTAGTCTTGGGACAGGTTCCAAGCATTTTCCGACGCAGATTTCATATATGTATTCCATATTACGAATACCAGTTTTCATTAAAAATGTCTGTATTATACATATTTTTTTAAGATTCTCTTCGAAAATGGGTAGACGCGTCACACATGAGAAAGCGCCATTAAACGGAAGGATGAAGAGAAGAGCGCATAGAGAGGAATAAAAGTAGTTGTATCGAGAAGAGAGAGTTCTAAATGGCGTGACAAGATGCTTTCTAATACATCGTTTACGCGAACTAATATCGATATCAACATCTAAATGCGCCTTAACATTGGTTTTACGTCTGTAGTTAAGCATAACTATGTAAATGTGATTTTAAGCTGCTTTTAGTAAGTAAACCCAAATTAAGAATTACGCGTAAACATTTCGGCTAGTATTTAGACGGCTTTGAACCATAAACAAAATGAATTATCTCAAAAAAAAAGTAGTATAATAATAATAATAGAAATCATGTGAGTTCTGGAACTCACTAGGTAGGGGAGACTGGCCTAAAATGAAATACTAGGGTAAAATGACACATTGCACGTATCTAGCTTTAGTTCAGTCTTTCGCAGCCCATCCATGGAAGCAGATGTATCGACCAGCGCTGCTGTAAAAATTTTAGTGAGTTCCCTTTGTTTTTATTAGAGTAGTAGTTAAAAGCCTATTTTCAGTCATCTATAATATATTATTATCAGAGAAATGAAAGTGTTGGTATAAAAAAACTGGGAGAGCTTGAGAAGAACTTATGATATCAGCGAGGACTACAGTTCTTGGTAGGAGTTGTATGAGTGTAAGTGTTATTTTTTTGTTCGTTGGAAATATTTTTTTTACAAAAAAATAAAATGCTACGTTTGAGGACAAAATGACATACTATTTCAATTTACCCACAAGATCAATTAATAGACACGGTTAAGTTTGTTTTTTCAGTAGCACTTTTTTAAACAGTTAAATATACTTGCACTTATGCTTAACACTCAATTATAATATAAATTACTCCAAAAACTCACAGTTTTTCTTCGATGTGATCATTCGTCCTGGCTTTACTTATATAAGATACAGATTTTGATGCAGATCTAGGTCTGGTGAAAAGTAGATTAAATGCACCTTATGCAAGAAATAAGAAATGCATAATGAATGTGCAGGCTTATCTAAAAGAGCTACACACTTTGTCTGCGACGTGTGCAAATAAAAAACAAATATCGATACTAAATCTATATACTATGTCATTTTACCCACACGTACTTGGGTAAAATGATATTTTGAGGCCTTCTTAGAAGTCATATTTACACAGGAAAGAAAGACTTATTTTATGTTTACTTTTATAGAGTGTATGTATTCTATGTTTATGTTTGCTTTTGTCGAAAAATATTTTACGTTTTGTTGAAAAATAAAAAAATAGACGCACTTTAGCTTAAGGTGTTTCATTTTAGGCCAGTCTCCCCTCTACGTAGTACTAAATTGTGTATTTAGATACTGATTGGAGAATGGACTAATGCAAGTTCAACAATTGTATCCAATCGTATCCAACATCATGAAAAATTCTGGAAAGTGAGTGTTTGATGATTATGCTTTCAGTTGGTTGTAGAAAAATCGGATTGATTTTATGAGCCGACGCGAGGCTTAAGTCCCGTCTCACGATGTAAATCTAAATGCCCCCATGCGCTGCGATGTCCAAGATACCTCAAATTCGATATAAAATTTACGCCATCCGATGAGAATTTATATATGTATATTGATTTTGTTTTTGTACGGAACTTAGAGTTAGAGAATTTACAATTTGCTATTGTGTTGCTTTTTACAATTTTCAGTTTACGCTTAAATAAATTATAGGCCTAGTCGATTATTATAACTAGACTTTATTAATTAAACACTCTGTGCAGCTTCCTCTGTTTGAGGTGGTGGGACTACGACTAAATCTATAATCTGCTACTAATCGATAATATAATCTGTAGAGGATAGCGGTAACCAATCGTGGTCGAAATTCGGGTTGCCACTACACTCAATTTCTATGAAGCCTTATAGACTGGTCGGCCTACAATGTCTGATATTTTCATTGTAAATCTTTTCTCGGTTCTTTCCAACACGGTTTCGTGTAAGGTCAAACCACTACAACTAATTTAATCAAATTTACTAATTATTGTTAGTTTTCCCACTGTTTTCACAAATTGGATTAACTCGTCTCTGTCTGATCGAACGCAGCGAGTTATATTTTACGAAGCTTTTTCCAGCGAAATAAAAAATACTTCTGGTGTCTCTCAAGAAAGCCATTATGCACCCTTCATTATTTTACATCAATGATGTATCTCTGATATTAAATAACTCAAGGGTCTTGTGCTATGCTGACGACGCCAAATTGTTCGGTTTGTATCTAGTGAAATGGATTCTGAACTCCAAAATTCTTATTTAGATATCTTTTATAAATTGCGTTCTATCAATTGCCTCTATCTCAATCTTAGTAAGTGTACATTCACGTCTTTTTTTTTAAAGGAGGGTTCTTCTTAACTTTACTTACTCCTTGGTTATCCCCTTACATGAGTTGACAAGACCAGGGCCCCCTACCTGAATACGGCTGAGTTGTAAAAGAATGCATTCTTTTAGGAATGCATTCCTTGAAGTCATTGGAAATTATTGCTTTTTTATGTTTGAAGCATTAATTTCACTTCGATACTGGGACTTACAGAAACCAAATCGCCATTCATTTTCAAGTCATGAATGGTGCAATAATTTCAACAAATCAAAAGCTTGAAGTCATGAGAATGCAAAATCTTGTGATTTACTTACATTGTTTGAAGTACCTACCATGTACATAAGTAATTTTCAGTCAATTTATTTCATTAAGAGTTTTGCGTCGGGGGTTAAAAAAGGTCTCTATCTCACTAAATAAAAAAGCTATGATTCAAATATTCATATATTTATAACATATTTTTGTAATTAATTTTTAATAGTAAAAGTTTCTCAAAATTGGTATCTGAAAGTGCTCCACGTAGAAGAGTATCAATCATTCCAGTAAGTGATGAGGATGGTAAGGCAAGATTGTATTTTAGAAATACTTTTTTAATGGTCGGGTATCGATTTAACATTTCAATCGACATAGACTGATCTGCAAGATATGCAAAGTATTCTGTGTCTCCAGTAAAATTCCCAGTATCGGGCTCTTCTGATGTCTCATCTAGAATATGAAATAAAAGTGTTATTTCTTATTACAGTAAATATATTTTTATATGTACCTGTGATAGAAAAATCGAAGTATGAATTATCGGCCATTCTATTTTCTCGAATGCAATCTAAACTAGTGTAACCACATTCAGCTTGAATTACTGATTTTACCAATGCACAAAGTTCAACAATTGTATTGTCATCAAAAGATGGATTTAGTGGTGAGCTCCATTTGAACTTCAAAGATGGACACAGTACAGATGCTTTTAGGCCTGTTCATCTTAGTCTATAAATTGGAACAGTTTTGCATTATGCATAAATAAAGAAAATGTATAAATCGAATGAGACAAACAACCAACATAATTTCTGATACCTGATAAAACACAAAAAGTCGAACGACTCACACATTCAAAGAAGAATTGTAATAAGACTGCAGCATAACATCGTAATACATATACAACTTGCTTATAGTTGAAAAAAAGAAAAATGTTGGTCCACATATTGAATTTCATCATTTCAAATTTGAATAACAGAAGCAGTGACATTGAAAACGGGCATGGGTTTCCATTGAAAATGCTTATAGTTGAAAAATTATAGGGAATGTTTTATACAGCGCACTTGTTCCGTAGTCACAGATAATAGCATGAATAGTTGCCAATACTAAGAACCACTAGTTTCATCTAGAATATGTCTGTTGTGGGAATAATGAATAAATGAAGAGAGCACAAAAAGCCCAGTACAATCTCTTAGCATGAAAACTATATATACAAAACATATTTACTATATATACAAAACAATGTAGTTTATGTTTAAATCTTTAGGCAAAAATATTAAATCTTTCGTTCGAATGTAATTGAAGGACAAACAAACAAACAAACAGACAAACTTTCAATATTTTATAAATGTAGGGATAAACATTTAATAATTATCAAATTAACAAAATATGCATATGTACTTACATTATTATGTTTAGCATAATTTGAAAGGTTTTTTTTTTTTTTTTTGCGAAATACGTGAAAATTCTGTTGAGGCAACTTAATTGAGTGTATGCGTTGCACATTGTATATGCTTCAGCAAACAATTTTGAAAAAGATCGTTTTTTAATTCAGGAGCTTCATCATAATCGAAATCTGAACTGTCCCCATTTTCTACATTGCCATTTGAAAGGAATTTGTTGACTAAAGGATTTAAAAAATTCGCACTATTTTCTGTTACAGTTGCTACAACATTATTACAATTTAAACCAAACTGTGCGTGAATTTCTAGGATTACATCATTGATACGGTCGTATGAATGCGATCTAGGGAAGCGCTTACATGCCAAAGCTTTGCCTGACTTTCTTTGACAGGATTCATCTAACCAGTAGCATGTGTATAAAAAAAAAAGCTCCTGTCTTTTGTAGACCATATATCGGCGGCGGTACAAACAAATTTTTTTTTTTTTTTTTAATCAAATTTTTTGAGTTATCTGTCATGGGTTTGTAAGTATCATCTATTAATTTCATAATTTCATGGTAGTTGGTCGGCTGAGTACTTTAAGCTGGCCGTGGACAAATCTAATTAAATGCCTGAATGATTGATACTCTACACTTGATATTGGAAACATGTTGTTTGCAACAAACCGTACTGCTTCTGTTGAGATTCCTTACATCTGCTAGGTTTCGCTTTCATATTTCCATATTCTCGAAACGTTTCAGGATGTTGGTTTTTTAAATGCCTAATTAAGTTGGAAATTACTTGTTTTGATCCTTGCAACTTTGATTGTAAAGCGTAACACTTTACTAGTACGCCGTTTCTTTTCCGTTAAAATCCCGTGCTGTTCAACCTGCAATAAGACCAAAACTAATTGATGTAATTTGACTCTATAAAGATTTCGATGTAATATAAATTAAATTTTAAAGGAATACGAGAACTTTTTATGGTGATTATGATAAGTAAATCCATTGAAATTGAGAAATTTTGGTCACCTTATTGGATCCCCGCCATCTTCAATTTCTTAATATGAAACCAACAACAAGTTATTAATAAAAGAGTATTTGATAATCTAAAAACAACTTACGACATTTTTGTGACGCCCGTGGTTACAGTGGTTTACGTGGGCTTTGAGTTTAGTACGGAGTTCGTGTCGTAATTGCTACAAGAAGAAATTTTGGGAGTTTTAACGACAGATATTTTCAATTGTACGAATATATTAAGCTGAGAAACAGAATTTCGTGAAAACTGCATTTAATAAAGTACATTCTAACGAAACGATACAGATTAAAATGTTTGTTAATAAAAAAACGGCAAAAAATTTGATTGGAACTGCTAACGTATCAATATAAAAACATAAAAATATCAGTATAAATCAAAAATATAACTTTTAACAAACCTGTTTGATTACTTTGAAAAACTTTGAAAATAATACATTCTCATTTTGATTGCTTTCTGGCGATGGCGAAGATGAAGAAAACGAAGGCGATGGCAATGACTATAGTGGTGCATTATCAGCTATTTCCGCAGGTTGCAATTCAGACGTTGTTGTTGCCAATGTTGACTCTTTCTTCCTTTTGACTGGTGCACCATCGTCATTCATTAAAATTACTCTTTTTCTTTCCGTTGAATTTCCTTTAATAATTGAAAAAGTTGGGTCAGCATAGTAATCGTCTGTTGAAAAGTCTTCCTGATCACTCATCATCGCACAGGAATTTATATCTTTAACAGGCTTAAGTCTAGATCAGGGTAACCACACCGATTTTAATGAAACTCGGTAGGAACGTTCGTCTAGGCTTAGAACGAACGAATATGCAAAAAATTTTTGTCGGAAAGCTTAACTTTCTGAGAAATTCAACTTTGAATTACTAAAAAAGTCGCTTTCGCGACTAAAAATTTTCACGTTATTACTGCCGAGTTTCATTAATCTCGCGAATAAAAACTGAACTACACTACACTAAGCACTATTTATGTTCTCCTGGTCCATCGTTGAAAGCATAAAAAGCCCTGAAAATATAAAAATTTGTGTTATTTGTTGTGTACTTACCTTACTTTGATGACATCTCCCTGGAACTGTCATATTTGTGGAACGTTATGTCTGTGGAAACTATATCTCATTCCACCTGTTTTAGAAATAGTCCTCAAATTTCAGAACGCATGCCATTGTTGCTGTCATTGGTATGTGTTGATATGGATAGTGCGACGAGAAAACGAATTGCGGACAACAAATTAGCTGCTAGGAGGCGCCTTTTAAGTAGGTCGGATATCTTTTCGTTTTGGGATGTGCCTCCCTTCATAGTTAATGCCTTCTTTGGCGAAGGGACCTACCACACCAGAATGATGGTAATAACTTTCGCCTTCGTCAATGGCATAACAGAGGATCAACTTCTGCAACTATTGAAGTGGAGGCCTCTAAAAAAAACAGATATCAGGAAGATATCCGACCTATTTAAAACGCTGCGAAATCCTGATGTAGCTAGAAATTATTACAGCTATAATGTTGTCAAAAAAAAAGTATTATATTGCAACGGCGACTGGAGATATTTCAACAGAAAAGTTGAACGAGAGCGGCGATGATTACCAAAAATAAAAAAAATCAGTCCTTTTTAGGACTACCAAATTTAAATTAATTTTTTTTTTTTTTTTTAATAAAATTATATTCATATATGTAAAATCATTTAAAATGTGTCTTACCTCAACATTATAGGATCCTTTTGGAAACATGTTGTGTACCTGTTGAAAATCTTCCTGACCTTTCCAAATGACCCAGGAGGTAGTCAGATCATTCGTTTTTGTTAACGGGGTATCGCCAATAGCTCTAATCCCCGAAAACAAAAACAAAAAATTCGCTCATAAATATCTTCGTCTTCCTGTGAAAAATAGAATGTTAAGAAATTTAAATCATATAAATTCAAACAAGCCTACAGTAGAAACGGGGGACTCCGTGTGACGGTGTTGTGAACTGCTGCTTCCCTGCTAAATAAATAATTGTTAAAATTTTTTTACAATTAATGAAATGGTCTTACTACCGCCGCTGTAGAGCTTTCGCCTTCCGAATATTCAGGGATGTCTATATTTTCCTGTTGATATAATAATTATAGTATCACTTTTAAAATTATTATAAAATCTCTTACCTCCACAGCTGTAGAAGATTCTCCTGTTTTATATGGGTTATATAACTCCCCTGCAGCTTTAAAAAACTCCATCGTTGGATCCAACTTGTTTTCTTTACAAAAATGGACGAATAAAAATTTGGCAAGATAGCCAGCAAACAGGGACTTCCTACGATTGTACTCCGGCAATTTGCCTTTGGCATGTCTCCAGAGACCTTCGATGGTATTGCTATGCGCACCCGTTGCCGGATCTTTGAAGTTAACTGAATGGTTAACTTTCAAATGCCGGAAGGCAGCTTCATCCAGCCTGTCGTACGCTTTCCAGCAGTCGCTGATAATCGTACTTCCGGGGACGATCCACTTCTCTATGAGTGGTTTTAACGTCGACGCATCGCGGCGCTCAACGGGCACTAGAAATACATCTCCGGTTTCTCTGCAGACACCACCAAAGACCCATTGCCCTTCCACGTGGTGGCCCCTGTGGTACTTTCTCTTCCCAAATTTCGACTCGTCGATTTCTACAGTCAAGTTTTCACCACCTAAATAACCAAGAATTATATTTTGTTTTTGAAAGTCAAAATAATATTATTAATATTCTTACCAATGGGTTTTCCTCGCCTAAATCCGAAGTCAATTACGACTTCGTAGCAGAAGGATTTCCAGTCTACAGATGTGGATTTGGATATTCTCGTTTGAAGCTGGATTACTTGTAGCTCTACATTATACACCCATAAATGAGCGAAGATAAGAATCTAACATGAATAATTCCAAGTAATTAAATATATATAAACATTTATATATAAGATATTTACCTGTTTTAAGCTTAGATTGGATTTTTCGAAAAGGGTGTTTTTTCGAAGCATTTGAAAAGTGTTGCATTTAACAGCCTTTTTCTTTTGCTTCGATACCTTATCCAGACATGCCCATCTGAATTCATCTAATCTTAAACCATCCTTAACAAGTGTCATAAGACCGCCGCAATTCGGACATCTAGGAATTTCCCTTTTACAAACTGTCTATTGAGGGGGAATTTTCCTTCTACAAACTGCCTATGAACTAGGAATTTCCCTTTTACAAGCTGTCTATTGAGGGGGTATTTTCCTTCTACAAACTGCCTATAAACTAGGAATTTTTCTTCTACAAACTGCCTATAAACTAGGAATTTCCCTTTTACAAACTGTCTATTGAGGGGGAATTTTCCTTCTACAAACTGCCTATAAACTAGGAATTTCCCTTTTACAAACTGTCTGTTGAGGGGGAATTTTCCTTCTACAAACTGCCTATGAACTAGGAATTTTCCTTCTACAAACTGCCTATAAACTAGGAATTTCCCTTTTACAAACTGTCTATTGAGGGGGAATTTTCCTTCTACAAACTGCCTATGAACTAGGAATTTCCCTTTTACAAGCTGTCTATTGAGGGGGAATTTTGCTTCTACAAACTGCCTATAAACTAGGAATTTTCCTTTTACAAACTGTCTATTGAAGGGGAATTTTCCTTCTACAAACTGTCTATTGAGGGGGAATTTTCCTTCTACAAACTGCCTATGAACTAGGAATTTCTCTTTTACAAGCTGTCTATTGAGGGGAAATTTTCCTTCTATAAACTGCCTATAAACTAGGAATTTTCCTTCTACAAACTGCCTATAAACTAGGAATTTCCCTTTTACAAACTGTCTATTGAGGGGGAATTTTCCTTCTACAAACTGCCTATCAACTAGGAATTTTCCTTCTACAAACTGCCTATAAACTAGGAATTTCCCTTTTACAAACTGTCTATTGAGGGGGAATTTTCCTTCTACAAACTGCCTATAAACTAGGAATTTCCCTATTACAAACTGTCTATTGAGGGGGAATTTTCCTTCTACAAACTGCCTATAAACTAGGAATTTCCCTTTTACAAACTGTCTATTGAGGAGGAATTTTCCTTCTACAAACTGCCTATAAACTAGGAATTTCTCTTTTACAAACTCTCTGGAAAAACTGGAAGTTGTTCTCATGCAAAATCCTTATTAACTGAATTCAGTGATATTTCATGGAATTACAGTTAAATAGCAATCTAGAAGCATTCATTTTAATTCTTTTTAATATCACTGAATTGGACTTATTCATATATATTTATATAAAGTCCGAGAAATCGGAAATGCTATACATACCATTTCAACTACAATATTTAACGTAGGAACTTTGGAAAATCACAAATTCACTATTGAAAATACTCACGATGTAACTATACGAAAAACTCGAACAGACAGGAAGGATTTAACCGTTATCGAGCTTATCTGCTGCAAAACACATTCGAAAATTTGATAAAAGAAAAACACAAGAGTTTGTGAAATATTTTGTATTTATTGGTTCCTTTAAATAAATCAATTAGTTCTTTAAACATTATTGTTAACAATTTTTCTTTTAATACGAATAACATAAATATTTCTTAAAAATTATTATATATTTCGATGGTCTTATTACATTGCGAATACATGTTATCTAATTTTCTGAACGTTCCCATAAGATAAAAGGTGGAATGAGATAACGTTCCACAAATATGACAGTTCCAGGGAGATGTCATCAGAGTAAGGTAAGTACACAACAAATAACACAAATTTTTATATTTTTAGGGCTTTTTATGCTTTCAACGATGGCCCAGGAGAACATAAATAGTGTTTAGTGTAGTGTAGTTCAGTTTTTATTCGCGAAATTAATGAAACTCGGCAGTAATAATGTGAAAATTTTTAGTCGTGAAAGCGACTTTTTTAGAAATTCAAAGTTGAATTTCTCAGAAAGTTGAGCTGACAAAAAATGTTTGCATATTCGTTCGTTCTAAGCCTAGGCGAACGTTCCTATCGAGTTTCATTAAAATCGGTGTGGTTACCCTGATCTAGACTTGTTCCATTTAACACCGCACCAGTTATTTACTGATCAAATTAACAGAGCACGTTGTTCCTTTGAAAGCACAGTTATATCACTGAATGCCTAACTGGACTGAACTGACTGTAAACGAATGCTTGACTTATCCTTATTCATATGACTTCTTACTCATCTGCATTCGTGTGCCATTATAGTGTCCATCTATGAAGTTCAAATAGATCTCACCACTAAATCAATCTTTTGATGACAATAAAATTGCTGAACTTAGTGCATTGGTAAAATCAGTACCTAATTCAAGCTGAATGTGGAAACATTAGTTTAGATTGCATTCGAGAAAATAGAATCGCCGATAATTCATACTTTGATTTTTCTATCACAGGTACATATAGTAATATATTTACTGCAATAAAAAATAACACTTTTATGTTATATTCTAGATAAGACATCAGGGGAGCCCGAAACTGGGAATTTTTCTGGAGACACATATCTTGCAGATCAGTCTATGTCAATTGAAATGTTAAATCGATACCCGACCATTAAAAAAGTATTTCTAAAATACAATAGTGCCTTACCTTCCTCAGCAGCAGTCGTGAGTTTATTTTCGTTCGCTGGAATGATTGATACTCCTCGACTTGGAGTATAATATAATATAATAACATAAATATGAATGAGGCGCTCGCCTCCCGTGTTGAGGATGTGAATAACTCTATGCAGGCATGTGACGAGCTTTACCTGCTTGGTGATTTTAACTTGCCCACTATTAATTGGCTGCCGTCTGATCTTGATGAGTTTATTCCATCCTACTCTTCGGCTCCGCAACATTTTATGCGCTTTATCGACGACCTTGCTTCTTCTGGTCTAAGGCAGTTTTCGGGCATTTATAACGACAATGGACGTTTTTTGGATTTGGTGTTCGGCTCTGACACCGGTGGCACGGTCGTGAGGCGTTGTTTGGATCCACTGTTGCCTGAATCGTCGCATCATCCAGCTCTTCATGTTTCCCTGATCTTTGACAATGATGTTACTCCTCTGCTGTCTCACGCGAATTGTAGCTTTAATTTTAAGAAGGCTGATTTTGCTAAGCTTAACTTTTTGCTTTCTAATTGTGATTGGTCTTGTGTCGTTCTTAGCGAGATATTGATGTTGCTGTCGGTAAATTTTATGAGACTTTGTTTGCGTGCGTGGTTCAATGCGTGCCTATTAGCAAAGCCAGAAACTCCTCTTTTAGCCCTCCTTGGTTTGACGATTCGCTCAAAAAGCTTAAAAACTTGAAAAGTAAGGCTTGGAAGCGGCTTTGTGTTTCAGGAAGCGAGGCTGACCACGATTTATATTTTGAATTACGCGATAAATTTAATAATGCTGTTGAAGCTTCATATCAGAGTTATGTATATAACATGAAGTCTATCTTACGTGACGAGCCTAAGCAGTTTTGGAAGTTCATTAATTCTAAACGAAAGACGGATGGTTTTCCTTCCTTAATGAGGCTAGATGACGTTGAGAGTAGTGACCCCTTAATCACGGCGAATCTCTTTGGGGAGTTTTTTACGACTGCATTTACTAAGACCAACTGTGATATTAGTCCTAGTGATTTCACTTACTTGACGTCATTTCCTTCGTCATCGTTGGAAATGAAGGTTCTTTTATTCTTTGACGATACAATCTTGACTTACCTTAATAGTTTAGCAGTTAGTTATTCGTGTGGTCCTGATGGTGTGCCTGTTTCTCTTCTTAAGAACTGTTCTGGTCCTCTTGTGCCGATTTTGTGTTATTTATTTAATTTATCTATCTCGCTTGGTATATTTCCATCTTACTGGAAATCCTCTATAATTTTTCCCCACCATAAAAAAGGTGATAAGTGCAATATATCCAACTATAGACCTGTTGCTAATTTGGGATCTATAGCGAAGATTTTTGATGCTCTGATTTCTCAAATCTTTTATTTTCATTGTAAGCCATTTCTTAGCCCCTCTCAACATGGCTTCATGAAGGGTAGATCTACAACAACTAACCTTCTTGAATTTTCGCATTTCTGCCTTAATGCTATAGAAGATGGTAAACAGATCGACTGCATTTACACCGATTTTAGCAAAGCATTTGATAAAATTACTCACCCTGTTCTAATTTACAAAATGAAGGCCCTTGGCTTTCCCCCTCTCTTTGTGAACTGGGTCGAGTCTTATTTATCCCTTCGTACTCAGCGAGTATTGTTCCGTGGATTTCTTTCTGAGGTGATATACAATTCTTCTGGTGTACCTCAAGGCAGCCACCTCGGCCCACTTCTTTTTAATATTTATGTTAATGACTTACCTCTTTTTTTATCTCACTCACGAATCCTGTTCTATGCTGACGATGCTAAGATTTTTCGAGTTGTCTCTTCTAGTCAAGATTGTGATCTTCTTAATACTGACTTAGACGCCCTTTTCAAGTGGTGTTCTATTAATTTTCTTCCACTTAACATTAATAAGTGCACTTATATGTCTATTTGTTGTAAAAAAACTCCGATCGTGTTCGATTATACTATTAATGGCTGTGTTTTGGCAAGACTGGATAAAATTAAGGGCCTAGGTGTCAAGTATGACAGCCGTTTGTGTTTCGATGATCATATCGACTCAATAGTTAACAGGGCTAACTCGACCTTAGGATTTATTAAGAGATGGGCTAAGGAATTTCAAGATCCTTATATTACGCGGCTTCTTTATTGTTCCTTTGTTCGTCCGATCTTGGAGTATGCTTCCTGTGTCTGGTCTCCATTTTACTCCCTTAATATCAATCGTATTGAAACTGTTCAACGTCGGTTCTTACGTTTTGCTCTTCAGGGGCTTCATTGGAGCAACCCAGTCATTTTGCCTCCTTATGCTGATAGGCTTAAATTAATCAAATTAGACTCACTCCAGCTTAGACGTGATATCTCCAAGACTGCTTTTGCATTCGAATGCCTGCAAGGAATTATTGACTCTCCGGCTCTGCTATCGTCTTTTGATATTCTGGTTCCGGCTCGCTTCCTGAGACACCCGGGATTTCTTAGGATTCCTAACCACAGGACTAATTATGGTCTTCATGAGCCAGTAACATCAATGTCTCGCTGTATTAACGCTCATTTCGAGCATATTGATTTTAATTTGACCAAGAGTTGTGTTAAGGCTAGGTTGGTTTAATTGATTTAGATGTACGTATTTGTAGTAGTCAGCCTTTGGCGAATTGTAAATAAATAAATAAATAAATAAATAAATATTTGAATCATAGTTTTTTTATTTAGTCAGATAAAGGTCTATTTAACCCCCGACGCAAAACTCTTAGTAAATTCAGTTGACTGAAAATTACTTATGTGGTACTTCACAGAATGTGAGTAAATCACAAGATTTTGCATTTTCATGACTTCAAGCTTTTGATTTGTTGAAATGCTTGCAATATTCATGACTTTAAAATGAATGGCGATTTGGTTTCTTTAAGTCCCAGTATCGAAATGAAGTTAATGATGTCCAACATAAAAAAGCAATAATTTCCAGTGACTTCAAGGCATGCATTCCTAAAAGAAAGCGTCGTCAATTGAGAAAACGCCTTAAAAATATTACTACACCTGTCGATATCACGAGAAAAGCAGTTTAAAAAAAGTCACCAAATATATTATAAATCTTCTGAAATATCGTAGCTAATAACATCACCGTGAGTAAGCAAAGGAGAGTAACTATCAGAGCCGCGCCAACTAACTAATTTGGAAAAACGCTTGGATTCTCCCGGAAGGAATATTTCGCATCGTCGAGAAAGGAGTTATAGGAAGAATCCAATGCAGTGATATACTGCCGGTAAAGAGAATGGATGCTTAATCAGCATCATCCCTTGAAACGCAAAATTTCTTTCAAGCCTTATTTTTTATTTTTTGTATGTTTAAGTGCAGCGAATTATTTTGTGAGCCACGAAACTTAGTAACTGGAACGCAACGCAAAAAGCATTTAGTGAGTGCGTGTAAAAAGAGTTTAGAGATACGTCAACGTCACGCTCTTGAAAAATAGTGCTCCAGTCACAAGTCAAGAGCAATTGATTAAGAATGGAAAAATCAGCCTTCTAAAATTTTAACAAAGCGGCAACACCCTCCGCCAACCGGAGTGTAGAGCGCAGCGCCATGACGATCAACGCAGAAAACAGAATAACCGTTGCGAAAAAGTTCGGCATCCGATATACCACTACATAGCCTCGTTTCTGATAGGCAGTGGCGTCAAAGGAGAAATCAGCAGAACTTTTGTAAAGCTGCGTCGTCTTGGAACGTAAGCCTGTTACGTTGGCGTGGTGAAAAGAGAGCTCGTTGTTACGTTTTTTGTGGTTGGTGGTGCAGATACTTTCTCGGGTGAAGAGCTGTCTGTTCGAGTCTTCAAATCGGTCATCAGGGACTGTCGCAGCTTCGACATGCTAAAAAAGATAATAAATAATTAGCAGAAGAAGCGAAGACAAACTTACCTCCCTCGTCCAAGTGAAAATGTCATAATAAACAGATGACATTTTGCAATCAGCTGTCCTGACACTTAGGGTTACCAGAACTAAAAAAACATTTACTTTTCGAGCGCCATCTGCGTTTTTCGCAAAGAAATGTGAAAATTAAGGTTCAGTGCAGAAAGGATTCGGATAATCCCTGTGAACCAGACGCACCCCAGTACAGCTCTATTTGGTATATAAGCAGGCTGGGATGCATAGAATATTCATTCTGATCTCAGGTTTATGTCGAGAAAGGACTCATTAGCAGGTATATGCCGCAAAACACACAAAGCGAACTGAACTGACAATCATAGTATATGCCGTGATTGACTGCTCGTTATACACTTAACATAAAAATTCAGTAATATTGTTAGGTATACGCCGACAATATTGCTGAAGATACTTCGTCACATTTAATAAAAACACGTCGAAAACGAACAAGCGGTCATAGGTTTATGCCGTGGTTGCTTGTTAGTTTAATTTAATATAAAAACCATTTCAATAATATTGTTAGGTATATGCCGGCAATATTATTGAATATAATACGTCGAGAACGCCAAATAATTTGAATAATTCATTAAGCCAATTTCGTTTCTTTTTCTTCTAGATTCAGAATCACTTTTTTTGTAAATAGAAGATTTGAAGAAATTGTTTAGTGTTAATTTTATGTATTGTTAATTTGTTTGTTGTTTCTTATATGTTGTAAACTGAATTTGTATGTTTAATTTGATAAAAATAGTAAATAAATTGTATTGAATTTAAATCAGCGTGTTTCAAGCCAAACGATTTTGACCCAACACCTTTCTATATCCGAACACTCATTAAAAAAATATCGTGCTACAGAATCACTGTAACAGGGACCCAATTATTCCTGCATTGGAGGAAACAGCCGAAGAAATGGTTGACATCTCATTCCTGACCTGCTTAAAATTGGACTTGATCTCGACCATAATAGGCCTGATTGGCGATATTTCCGAAATACTCGAAGAGCCCGAATTCGGACAGGAGAGCGAGGAATGAAGATCATCGACTGTAATAATAATCGACGATAATATGGATACTTTGTTTGTTATATGGTGCGTTTTCTCTATCACCAGAGCAATATTGGAGTTAGTCGTCGTAATTAGATTGATAAGCTTTTCAAGTTTACTGTCATTTATCATTTATTTTATCCGACAGAGCTTGAAAGCATGACAAATTATATAAGATCGGTTTGGTTTGTCAAGAGTGAGTAAGTGGTCATTGGAGAATGAATTGATAAATGTCAGTAAAAATCGCAAAAATTGGCAGTTCTTCACTTCGAGACAGTCATTACACGTTTCGATCGTCGAATTTGGGTTCCTAGTACTGCGTTTTAAGCAGCGAGAATGAAAAGTACAACCGCAGAGTTGCAAATTTTTTACAATTCCATTATAAATATATTAGAGCTCTTGTGAAACGATTTACGTTTATAATAAAAGTCAATATTCAAGAAAGATATAAGACCGTAACACTACTTATCAGTCCGTGGTCTGTTAATACAAGCCGGCACTGTAGGGTAACAGAGATTGCATAGGGTTAGGCGCAATTCTGATCAGTTGAAAAGTTTTCAGCCGCCAGTGTAGACTAACAGCATCCATCGTAGAGCGGTACACAGAAAGCTCTGGCACAGACACGGCACTGTGCACAAGCAAGCGAGTGAAAAATGCACACTGGTCGAGATGAGCTCTAACACAAATTTAATGAAATGCAATATATAAATGAATTAAAAGTTACAGCACGACGCACTAAAAGCTCTAGAATAGCACTGATTAAGTATCACATAGCAAGGGGCTGCACAGTCGGGGACCGAAAAAACCAAACAATAATCCAACCGACAATCACGTAAAAAAGTCAAACAGCAGCGGAACCAGTGGGCGGGAAAAATAAGTCACAAAACTTAAGTTAAGCTTGATCAAAACCAAATTGCAAATGCGCTGCAATAACTATAACGCCCGAAAAACCACGACAAGTTCAATGAATTATAGTTTAGGCGAATGGCACTGCCACAACATCACTGCGGCAGTGAAAAATCGGCTGTTTTGGTAGGAGAACTGCGGTAGCGAAAGACACTCCCACAACATCAATGCGGCAGTGAAAAATCGGCTGTAGTCGGCTGCCGAAAATGCCTGCGTGATCGCTATCATCGACGCCCTGGACACTAGAGAATTTGTGGGGTTGCCCCCAGTTAGGAGGGTTCCGGGAACCTCACACCTAGCACCATTGTTGTAATTTTGCCCGCCGAGCTGCTAGCCGGCAAAACTGCAAAATCCACCTTCGTTATAATTCAGCGACAAACGGACAGACAGACGAACGGAGGGACATTTTTGAATCCACCGAAGTAGACAAGACCAAAAAGACCGATGAGTGTTTCGATCCGAGAAGACGAACTGATCTCGTCAGTATGGCGCTTGGCTTCTCTGCCATAGCCACTCACAAAGGATAGTCCGGGAGGTAGCGTTGCATTTTTCATAGTGATTTCAGGTCGCTTGATTTTGTGTACAGTCAATAGTTTAGATATGGCTAGCAATCGAAACAAGCGTCAGCTGTCAAAATCGTGCTGGACCTGGCTGTGAGAAAATGTCAATTATGTAAAAAAAAAAAAAAAAAATTCCAAAGTGTACCCATTCAATTTAAAAAAAAAATACTTCCGGTCTAAATAACGCACTTTCGAAACCGGAAGCTCACAATTGCGCCAGTCGGTAGAGCGTACCCAATTTAGTTAAATGTAGCAATCATCTTGGCGAAAACAAAGTTTTTGGCCGATTTAGAAGGGATGGACGGGTGGTTTTGGACAGCCTGTATTACATTGTAATTGAAACCATAAATTCTAGTTTAAATTGATTTCAAGTCACTTGAAACTAGAAATTATTATTTAAACAATATATTAAATGAAAATATACGTCAGCTATTGACATCAAGGGGAAAAGATTGATAGTACTGCAGCTGACGGTCTTACCCCCATTAAAAGAATAGCTGACGATTTTTTTTTATAATTTTAATGATGTAAAGAGTTAGCTGTATAAATTTCATTGAACCTGAAATTACTTTACATTAATACTTTTTTATACAGGTTTATATAAGCGGCTGACGTATAATCCCACATTGCCTACGCAGTTGACTTTTTTTATAATTATTATTACATTTAAACATTTGTTGTACAAATTTTCAAGCGACCTGAAATCACTTTTGAATTTTTGTTTTTTTTTTACATAATTGACATTTTCTCACAACCAGGTCCACCACGATTCTGACAGCTGACGCTTGTTTCGATTGCTAGCCACATCTAAACTATCGACTGCACACAAAATCAAGCGACCTAAAATCACTATGAAAAATGCTAGGCTAGTCATAGGACCTCTTTTGTAAAGCAAAGAAAAAATATCTCAATAAAAAATCCCGCAAAGGCTTATGTTTTTATTCACGAGCTGTGAGCGTTCGCGCACGAGTCCAAAAATGCCTGTTTTTACACCCTGTTCAGAGTATTCCACTAGCGGCTTACATAACTAATAGAACAAAAGGTGAAAATACATTTCAAGAAATCTTAAAAAATTCAAGTCGAGTCGAGATCATGTCCGATGTTTTCACGCTGGAATTAATATTTTCTTTTTCTTGATTTTTGGCGAAATTAAATTTTGTTTTTTTTTTTAATTTGACTTTTACAGTTAGTATTATTAGCATTAGATACTTAGTGGATATGAGAACTTCTAAAAAGGTCCTGAATATACCGAATCAATTTCCACGCGTCAACCATGATTAATCATCCGAATTATTTTATTCTCTTAACATTTCGGTATAAATTCAATATCTTAATGCTTATATGCTATTAATTAAATTTATATATAATATATTTTATATCACATCAAATCATTCAAGATTTTTAAAAGTACAGTAAAAAGAAATTGAGCTCCGGTAGAATAGAGGCCCTGGAGACTGGAGGCTCCCAAGCATGTGCTTTTTGTGCTTCTCTGTTAATATACCACTGGCCACAACAATAAGAAAATCTACTACTGGCGGTTGCAAAAATACCGACTATTTTTTCCAAGTTGCCAATTTATAATGAAAAAAATGTACTACCACAAATCTGCCATCTGAGTAATTAATTTACACTATTTTAAATACGAAAAAAAACAAAAAATTGCCAGACGATTTTCTCGATTACAAATACATGTCAGATGGGTCTAAAGGTGCTAAGATGGGTAACACTATATTTTTCCAAAGCTTTCAATTTGAGCATTTACAGATGCCTTCCAGATGAATATTCTTCACCATATGTAGTGGAAATACAGGTGAAATCAACTAATGCAGATATGCCCATGTAAGAACGAGAAAGTATATTTCCTATTTCTATCCACTCAAATTAGAAAAAAATACAATTAATTTACACGCAGAATGTCTGGCTCATATCAGAAGTTTACTTAATATGGCTCATAAATATGCAAAGCAGTAAAAAAAACATTAACAAGTCCTTGCTTACTCTAGAGCAGTTAAAAATGTTTAGTGAATAATGTAAAATAAAAAATATTTTAGCCGAGAGTGTCATGGGCAGCGACGAGAGGGAGGAATATTCGACCGATGTGCCCGCGATTCAAAAACCCTCTTTTCCCGTACAAAAATATGTAGTTATAAAACCAATTTTAGATGTATTTCAAGCAGAACCTAGTTTTTTAACTGCAAAGAAATCGACTCAGATTTTTATTGAATTGAGGTAGGTATGAAAAAAGTATATACACAAATATTGTAATAACCGCTTCTTTAAAATTTAATCGAAATCTGGTTTGCCTAAAATTTCACAGACCCCATTATTATACTGAGATCGTTAAAGTACGAAAATCCAACAAAGAGGCTCACAAGTGTTCCCACAGCTTACGACTTGCTTAAACGCATTCTGCTGCCACTCTGCCGACAGAAACACTTAAGATATCTTTTTAATAATTTCCTTCTCGCGGAGATCCGTTCTAATCTCATCAATCAGTCGATGATCCCCTTTAATGTTTCCTCTAAAAATTCCTCTACCACAGTCTATGTAGCTGTACATTATTCTGCTCCACACACGGCAGTGGCACATTCGAAGACAATTGAGGGTCTAATGGAGCATGCATTAAGTGATTCGAAAAGTGCGCACTCCCCAGAAACAAGGAGCTCCCGCCTTCTGTCAATCAATTTTTCTGTGTTCAGTTCAATGAACGCGCCTACTAACTTCTTTTAAGGGTGCTGACTGTTCCCCTTTTGGATCCTGTGTGCTCCAAGTTCCATTTGCTTCCTCCCCAACTTAACGTGCTGTAGGGAAATATCGGGAAAGTGCAAATATTGTGCACAGGAATTCACCGACCACTCATTTCCACATATGTATTATACGTATATTTGCGCAGATCGATGGGCGGCAAGTTTGTAAGTATTTATCATCTAAATTTTGGCAAAATGCTGCTCTTGAAGTATCAAGTACTTTTCATTGAGGTAATTGGAGAGGCGTTACATTAGGCAGAAGAATTTTGGCAGAGCTTTTCAATTCGAGAGGGTTAACAATAAGGAAGGCGCTCACGTCGACAAATCTTTTTCCAGGAATATGAGAGATTCAGTGGCTTATAATATAATGGACTTGTCGCCTTAATGATTTACTATAAAGGAATATTTCCTTTGTGGTGGCACAAAAAGAGAAAAAAGAACAAATTTATTTATTTATTTATTTACAGTGACATATAATATCTATTAAATTTACAGTGAATGTAGGAAAACCAAAATCGCACTTTACAATGAAAATTAGAAAATTGAAAACTGATTAGATTTCAAAAATTTTATGGTGCACATTTAACGAACAGGCGATAGATGTGACTGGCTCATGTAGTCAGTAGATAGTGCGATGGTAAGGTATATTTATTATTTTATTGACTCTGAGTTACAATCACCACTCAAAATTTTGGAGCCGAAAATGATCCTAGAGATCATTCGCCCATCTGCTAGTACTTCCATGAAAATAAGCCTGAAGCGGTCTCTGTTAGGGGGTAAGCAAAGGGAGTCAGCCAATGGTAAACCTTTGAGTACAAATTGCAAAAATGTTCTCTGCACAGCCTCAATGTAGTCAGAATGGATATTATAAGAAGGCGCATATAAAGGACTTGCGTATTCAAAAATGGGGCGAACGAATGTGGTATAAAGAGTTTTTGTCAAATAAGGATCGTCACAAATTTTTGACCACCTCTTAATAAATCCCAGCACCGAATTAGCCTTGCTAATAATTATGTTTATGTGCTCGTCAAATTTAGGATTAAAAGTAACACCTAGGACCTAGGTCTTTTACCAAGCTTAGTCATGAAATTTCACTACCATCCATGAAATATTTGTAACGTATTGGAGTTTTACTCCGTGTGATTTAATGTCTTTCACATTAACATTTATTTACATTCAACGGCAAATGATTTAAGGTGCACTACATTGAAAAAATATTTAAGTCATTATTAAGCAGAAGGTAGCCGTTAAGACAACAAATAGAGCGAAACAATTTTCCATCGTCAGTATATAAAAGAATTCTAAAGTGTGATAAAGCAATACTCGCGTCATTTATAAACAAAATAAACAGTAGAGGTCCCAAGTGACTACCCTGTGGAACCGCGGAGGTATTATGGAAAGGTGGTGAGAACGCACCGCGAAAATAAACCACCTGAAAACGATCCCTTAGGTAGAATGATATCCAATTAAGGATCAACGCTTGGTGGCTATTTCTATCAAAGGCTTTACTGAAATCCGTGTAAATGCAGTCAACTTGTCCACCTCGTTGAATCTCATTGATGCAGAAAGACGAAAAGCATAGAAGATTTGAAACAGTTGACCTTCCTTTCACAAATCCGTGCTGACAATCACTTATTATAGTTTTGCAGTGAACCTATAAAATATCACAGACAATGGCTTCGAAAAGCTGAGGTAAAGCCGAAAGTTTGACAATAGGACTGTAGTTGGATATATCATCCGTAGCACCTTTCTTATGCAAGGGTGTAATATAAGATAATTTCCAGTAATTAGGAAAGACACCTGAAATCATTGATAAGTTAAATAAATAACAGCTTACGTTCACAAAAGACAAACCACAAGATTTTAAAACTATTAAAGGAACACCATTGGGTCCGTACGAATATTTAGAGGGCATGTTGTCAAGATACTGTAAAATAGTTTTATGGTCAAAATAAAGATCTTTTGGTTCTAAGGTGGTGGATTGAAGCTTCGTCGAGTAGTAACAAGATTTAAGAATATTGTAATTATCACAGATAAAAGCGGAGCTTAATAGAACAGAGAAGAAATTGCAAATTTTGTTTGGATCACTGCTGCGCTCACCGTTGTAGCGGAAGGAAGCAGGATAACCGTCAGAGCTCCTTTTAGAGTTAATGAAACTCCAAAAGCGCTTCGCGCTCACTGTTCAAAAATTGTATAACAGTTGTGGGGAAGGACAATATCAACCGTTTCCGAGTTACAGTGTGGTTATAAAATTAAAATATTTGGTAGAGATCACCTATTTATTTTAATATCTTTTAATAAAAATGCATCTAGGACCATATTTTTTTTTACCGTTGTCCTACATGGAAGAGTTATAGCTTGTTGGAAAAGTAAGTTGTATTACTCCCTTTTTTTTGACCAGCTCCCTGTATACCGGACGGTGCAATTGTTATTCTGTTTCTTTCGCATTCTAACAGTGACAGCCCACAGCACGAGTTTCAAAATTGTATAATTTCTTTTATAAACAAATAGCCTTGCCAATCGTAAATAATATTTTTTAATTCGACCCTGAAAATTTAATGAAAACAATCAAAACCTGTTTTTCCACCGGATTGACCTTACCATAATATTCCTCATATAATATGCTTCGAAAAATTGATGAGCTATTTTTGGATCTGACGCATTTGAAATACCCGTACTTTAAGGTTTTCGGATATGTTTTCAATAGCAGGAACTCCAGATCTTCACAACTCTGTAATTCACCTTCTTGCTTTATTTCTAACAGCTAACTGAAAATTCTTCTGAAATATTTAATAATATGTAAACCTGTGATCATTACATAAACGCAGTTTTGCCACCTAGATTACCAGATCTTAACCCCTGAAGGTGACTCAAGGAACTGAGTTCCCAAACCAAAAAGAGAAAAAAAATGTAATTTTTTACGATTTTTACTTTTCCAATTGTAACTCAGCGTAGACTTAAGATAAATATGAAAAAACTATTTTCTTTAGAATCGTCTCAACTTTAATTTGAAAAATTGTCTACGATAATTAGACACGAAGTTATAAGCGTTTGGAAGAATGGAGGGACAAAGTCCTAAACAAGTATCCCTTCCAGGGGTTAATCATTGTCAATTTGGTTTTCAAAATGTAAGAAATTGAATAACTTTTTTATTTTCTTCCTATTTAAAAAACTCACAGTGTTTATAAAGTTTGTACAACCTGTAATTTTACTTAACTTAAAAAATAAACAGATTGAATGAAGAAATAGCCACGAGATATTATTTTTGGCTATCAATTTAAACAAGTTTGAAAAATTACCAATTGATAATTCATTGAAAACGTGAGGCCAGAGTGACGACCCTTTTTATAATCACATCTTATGAAATAATAACCTCTGTCTGACGAGCAAATCATTCTATCACCAACTATTACTTGGAACTAGTAGATAATTCTATTCAAATGCATTCACATTTTATGTACTCCTTAGATTTAGGCAAAGAACACATTGAAAACTTTGAGGGAGAACATGATAGCTTGAATCCATATCCCCGTGCGGCATGAAGAGAGCTTGTCTGCAACTGAAAAAACACTTATTGTAATTGATAAGTTGATTTCCTTTCCAAATTACGGACTGCTCTATGACTGTATAAATAACGATAACAATTTCGTCGGATATTTGATGTCTACATAGTTTTCGAAGGGATAGCGAGTGGAATTGATTTCGCCGGAACCAGGGGCGGAGTTAAGGGGGAGTATTGCCCCCAAGATTTCACAGAGAAAATTGGAAAATGAGTTCACTGTTCGTTTTTCTTTTACTTGATAAAAGTCTGCCTCCCTAATAGATAACCACTAACTCCGCCCATGGCCGGAACGACACTTTTAGGAACCTTGCATTAATTCCAGCCGAGTTATGTACGTATCTTTACTTTACACAAACCTTGATATTAGAAATCTCTATATGTATATGTTTGTTTGTTTGTTGCTCAATCGCGCCTAAACGCTTGCATCGATATTCTTGATTTTTTTTTCGAAGGTAGTACATATTCCAACTTAACATATAGGATAATTTTTTTCGGTTTCAAAGCGGCGGATCCAAGATGGCGGCTGAAAACTTTAAATTTGAAGTGGTTTTCATGAAAATCGGAACTTTGGGGTTTTGGGGGATGCTGATTTCAAATCTGCTATCCAAATGTAGAAATTCAAGATGGCTTATTCAATATGGCAACATAAATTTCTCGATTTCAACAGATTTTAATGAAAATTAGTAAATGATTATTCTGGGACCACTAATTTCGAATATTATTAAAATGTCCAAATCCAACATAGCGACCAACACTTCTCGATTTCAACGGATTTTAATGAAAAGAATAGGATTTTGTTGGGCCACTAATTTCGAATATTATCAAAATTTCCAAATCCAATTTGGTGGATCCAATATGGCGAACAAAATCCTTTCATTTCAACGGATTTGAATGAAAATTATTACATTGATTATTCTGAGGTCACTAATTTTGAATATTATCAAAATTTGTAAATCCAAGATCATCCAATATGTGCGACCAAAATGACTCGATTTCAACGGATCATAATGAAAATTAGTACAATTATTATTCTGAGGCCACTTATTCCGAATTTTAGCAAAATCTTGGATTTGCAGATTTGGCGGATCCAATATGGTGACCGAAATTTCTCGACTCCAAGAGATTTTAATGAGAATTAGTACGATTTTTTTGGGGCCACTAATTTGGAATATTATCAAAATTTGTAAATCCAAAATGGTGAATCCAATATGGCGACCAAAATTTTTTCGATTTCAACGGGTACAATGATTATTTTAAGGCCACTAATTTTGAATATTATTATTATGTGGAGTTTGATTCAGTTTCTAGGATATAACAAAATAGAACATTCGAGAAGTGTTTAATTAGGTAGTATTTACCCAACGCTTTGTGAAATCAGGCAACCCAGCTAGTAGATAAAATAAAAAGAAGTGGACAGAAGTGACTACCCTGCGGGACTCCTGACGTAGCTGATATCTTGTTCGAGGTGAGCAAGTATGAGCAAATCCAGTTAATAAGCAGAGATGGAAATTCTACACTTAATAATATGAGATTTATTACGGGACGAGAAAGCTTATCAAAAGCCTTACTTAAGTCAGTATAGATGCAATCTGTTTGTACACCCTTTTGGAAACCTTCAGTAACAAAGGTAACAAATTCAAGGGCATTCGTAGAAGTTCAGCGACCCTGAAGAAAACCATGCTGGTTGAGACAAGCCGCTCGCAAACAGTAGAAAATTGTGAATGTACATATGATTCAAAAAGGTTTGGGATACACGAAAATTTCGCAATGGGCCTATAGTTGTAAACCTCATTTTTGTGGCCCTTTTTATGAATCGGAAAAATGAAGGAATTGTTCCAGATCACAGGAAATTGTTCGGTCTTGAGAGACTGTTGGAAGATTAATGAGAGAGTCGTAACTAGTTTATTAGTACCTGCCTTACGAACAGCAGGCGGAATAGCATCGGGTCCTAATCTTAAAACAAATTAGATCGTAAGAATCGCCACTTAAACCAAACAACCAAGCAAGGCTCGAGCTCACAGGTTAGACTAAATTTTCTTTCAGAAATAATACAAAACACAGCTACTATATTTAGAACAACTAGATTTACATCTAAATTTAGAACTAAGTTACTCGACTGTATTTATGTAAAACTACATATACTTATATTAATAATCTAAAGAGGCATTTTATTAATTATGACTACAACTGTATGAACAAACAAAGCTACCTGACACTTTCACACATACTAAAATTTGAAAATGCTGGATTTACATGTGTTTACTCCGTTAAGTGAATATCCATTACAATTTGATTAATCGCTTAGCTGACAGCGTAGAGAAATTTTTCGTGATATCAAAATAAAATCACATACATGTTAAGAAAAATTAGAAATGATTTAGAGCCGAAGAACTACTGAAATACCGTTTCAAACAATTATTTCATGGAAATGATGCAATAATATATTTTACTAGTATTGACGCTTTTAATTAAAATCATAATAGAGTTTTTCGACTGTATAATTAAGCACTATATATTTATTAATTTCTTTTTTTTAAATCATATTAATGGAAAAAGCATCTTCGATTTCAGTAAAAGTATTTCTAAAATTTACAATCATATTTCATAAAATGTTATTAAATATACTTCAAAATTTAAAAAAATTTCTTAGACAATTCATTAACTATTGTTAAGGCCACTGAGCGGCTTAACTGAAAAATGGTGCCAGGAGAAAGTCATAGTCAGTTAAACAATGGTATATTTCAAACAACAATAAAATTAACATGAAATTCAAAGAAAAAAGAACAAAAATACTGCTATTTCAAATAAATATAAAATATCGGGTTGGCTAATAAATAATGAGCGACATACATGACTTTATGTTTGTATTTATTTATTTAATAATTTACTATTAATCGTTAACAATATAATCACCTTCGTTATCTACTACCATCCGCCAACGATTCGGCAAACAGTGGATGGCATCCCTGTAAAACTTCGCCGGTTTTGCTTTGAAGAATTCATCTATGTATTGTTGCAACTGATGTTCATCATCGAAGCTTTTTCCTTGTAAATGATTACTGAGAGACCGGAATAAACTGAAATCCGTTGGGGCTAAGTCCGGCGAATATGGAGGGTGTGGCACTATTTCCCACTTGAGCTCCAGAAGCTTTAGTCGGGTACTCTTAGCGATGTGCGGCCGGGCATTGTCGTGAAGGAAAAATATTTTGTCATGTTGTGGACGTTTACGACGGAGTTCAAGCTTTAGATTTTCAAGTTGATTACAGTATACTATTGCCGTCATCGTATTAGTAGGAAGAATTTCCCAATATATTACTCCATGTATGTCCCACCAGACCGAGAGCATCACTTTCCGAGTATGAGGATCTTTTTTTGGCGTAGGTTTACCTAGTTCGTTGCGGCCCAGCCACTGGCGCTTGCGTGTGTGGTTGATATAGATAACCCACTTTTCGTCTCCAGTAACGAGATGGTCTAGCCAGCTAAATGTGCGACGGAACGATAAAGGTATGCACAAATATCTGCACGGTAAGTCAGTTGATCTTTGTTCAACTGGTGGGGTACCCAAACACCATATTTGTACGTCTTACCCAAACCGTGCAGATACTTTTCCACCGTGCCATGAGAGCATCCGAGCTTAAGAACCAAATTGCGCATAGTGCTTCGAGGATCTTCTTCAATTAATGCCTTCAGTTTATTTATATCTATTTCTACCGGACGTCCAGACCTTGGTTGATCGACCAAGGAATAGTTACCCTTGCGGAATTTTTGGAACCACCGCTTTGCTGTAGCCTCGGAGACTGCACCATCAGCTATCCTCTGGCATATATTACGTGCAGCTTCTGCAGCCGAATGCCCAGATTGGTACTCGTATAATAAACAGTGCCGAATATGCGTTTTAATATCACTCATTTTTTTCGTGGTTCTTTACGCAATGACAACCGAAACATTACTGACGGCATGCTCACGACTCGCTCTTTATATATCCCCTGCAACAGAACGTTCTCGACCTTACCCGAAATTTCCAGAAAATAAAAACTGAAATGCTCATTACTTATTAGCCAACCCTATACAAAATAAATTAACCAATTATATCTCTTCTTTTGGCCCGCTGGCAGTTTGTCTGCAAAGAGAATAAGGTAGTTAATCCTGATATCGTTATTTCAGGTTGGGTTGACATCGTTGTGTCTGCGGTCTGAGAATTTGGATAGCTCACTACGCTAGTCAGAGAGGTTTTTAGTTAACTCAGTACGTTAACCTGAGAGAGAATAGCTCAATACGTTACAGATATAGTTAACTCAATCCGTTAACTATGTGGTGGAATAGCTTAGCACGCTATGTAGGAATAGTCAACTCAATGCTTTGATTATGAGTAATAGCTCATCACGCTATACAGGAATGGTTAACTCAATACGTTAACTATGAGGAATACCTCAACACGCTATGTAGGAATAGTTAACTCAACACTTTGACTATGAGGAAATAGCTCAGTACGCCATATGGGAATGGTACGTTAACTCAATACGACCCGGATTTCTATACAATATAAAATAAATGAATATAAAATATAAACATTCCTCTTTTCACTTATATTTTTTGCAGAATGTTCGCTTCAGGAAGAAAAATCAACTTACTCGTCATTAAGTAAAGGAATACTTGAATAACCAACGGTGTCAGTTACAGTCGACTGAAGGCAACCATCAGAATAATATACGCAGATTAAGTGTCAAAAAGTCAACAGTGTTTATAATACCGGCATATTAGTTACAGTTAATAAACGCCTAAAGAGCGGTAAAGCTCTCAAGGGAAGAGCAGCATTCAAATTATAATCCTCTTTCTTGTTACTCGATGCCTGGCAGAAGTAAAGTCGTGGAAAATAAGCTAATTTGCAACACAATCCGTTCAGAGCTAGCATAAACTTATGAACAACATGTGTGTGCTCAATTTTCGGATTGCAGCGACCTCGACTAAAATGTTAAGTCGAGCATAATTGCAAAATTAACCCCACTGCGACCCTCGGTAACTTGGCTAGCTGATAGCTCTCTTGTTCCTCTTTTGTACCTTACTGCGGACTACGTACAACCCCTTGTGTTTGAAGCCATTTAAACGCTATACACATTTCACACTTGAACTTAAAACTATGTAATGAGGCCAAGTGCGGGAAAATTTGGATGAGGCAAAAGAAAAGAACTTTCTTTATCTTTGGCATGTCTTGTAGACCTTTCAATTTGCAGAGTTCTTATATAAAACTAATTAAATCTATGTGAACATGTTATCGTACGTCAGAATGTAAGGGCTCTCCTTTGTTGGACACAAAAACTTCTTGTGGGGTGATGACCATGTTATGTCTTTGGCTCCGTCCTTCTGGAATAAGCTATTCCACAGACTTGTACCCGCCCATCTGTAAGGAGAAAGTAATTACTTTAGTGAGGTATATCTTACTTATTTACTTATTTATGTATTTAGCCGACAGGCATCTGCCCTGACTGTAAATAATTTTGGAAAAATAAATACAAAGAGTAAAAAAAAAACGAAGTGATAATGTCAATCTTACTATCTACGTCTATTCTTTAGTTAAACAAAAGGCTTATTTATTTGAAGAGATTTTCAAAGATTCTATCGGTGCAAACATAACGTACCAACTCCGATGAGTCTGGACATGTACAAAATAAAAATTTCACAGGTTTCTTGTCGGTACCTTAATATTAAAAGATAATAAGAGCCCTGGACAGTTTAATTCCCCAGTTAATAATAAACGAACGAAAACTATTGCGGAAATCTCACGACGACGATCAAGTGTTTGCAAATTTATTAACTTTAATCTGTTCTCATGTCACGGTAAGTCCAGGCGATTCTGCCAAGGAAAATCCTTTAATGCAAAACAAATCTCTTTTGAACTGAGTCAATTCTTGAGATATGAGCAGAATAAAATGGAGATTACAAAACACATGAAAACTCACGGATAGATATAACTAATCCCACATACAAAGCCCTCAGAACGTAAGGATCACGAAGCTTTTTAGACCATTACCTAATAGAACCTAGGACAGAGTAGCTTATGTAGATGACATAGTCGATATGTTGCCTGAAATCTAACTTACGGTCCAGGACCACCCCAAATTCCTTAATTTTATCTACAGGCACCAAGGGGGATCCATCCAAAACGAAAAAAGACATGGCAGAACATTTGCTCAAAAGGAGACAGTTGCACTCACACCAATATATAATTTAGATCATCCTGCCATAAGAGTCAGTCGTCAAATTTTTAACATCATCAGCATAAATAAGGAGTTCGGAACTGTTTACAACATTCTGAACATCATTAACAAATAAAAACGAATAACAGTGGAAATAGATGACTGCCCTGGGGAATAAATGCGACAATGGAACCTCAAGAGAACCAGAACAAATTTTCAGCACCGAAGCATAAATGCCATCTGGAGATGCACTATTATTTAAACAGCTCAGGTAAGATGCCACCGTAAACTTGCCAGCTTCAGTAATGTCGAGGTCTTTTATAGAATTTGCGAGGCTATTAAACTCCTCGTCGTTACAAATAAAAGATAATTTGAAAAATTCCGAGAACATATTAGTAATGTCAATTATCCAATGAAATCGAACCGTTTGTAATAACTTCGGGTATATTTCGAAATCTCCGCTTACAATTAGCATATTCCAGGACTCGCTAAAACGATCACATAATTTAGTTTAGAGTGGGAGCAAGTAAAACTGAACTGTTCAGAGTAGAGAATGCGACTCGAACAAATACAAAGGTACTCTAAATCTTCGCCTTCAAATACAAAATTTCAATTTTTTTTTCTTCTAATAACAACTTTAATATTACTAGAGCAAATTTCAGTTTTAGACTTCAGTACATTTTTTGTTTGTTTTGAGTTTATTTACGTGGCAGTAAATCTATCAGATTTTTTCACGACTCGCCCATATCTTGTTGTTGCTACATAATTATTCGGAGTTGGATTTAGAGTATCTTTACTGGTATTCTCAATTATTGTTGTCGATTCATTACTTTGATCATTGCTACTCAGGTATGTATGGCATCTCTCTACTCCTAGCGCTGACTAGATGGAAGGAATTTCGACGGAAGGTCACGCGGTTGGTTTTTATGATATAGGATCTTGACGTTCCTGCTGCTTTTTCCACGCATTCCCAAGTACCAATGTCGCGGAGCCAGACAACTTCTCCGGGAGAAAGTTCTTCAATAGATGTGACTCCATGCCTACTGTTATAGTTAGCAATTTGTTGTTGTTTGACCTGCTTATCATTGTTCATCGCCTTTTCAAGGTCGTATTTATGCTTTAGGTGATGCTCCACCACCTCCTCCCCCATGGCATCAGGAAAATAAACCTCCTCCCACATGGCATCTGGAAACACCACCTCCTTCCCCATGGCATAAAGAAGTACCACCTCTTTCCCCATGGCAACAAGTGCCACCACTATCACCCAGATGGCCCATCGTGTCATCACCAGCACCCAGACGGCCCATCATGCCTCCAGCCTTCATTATTAACAAGGCACAACGAGCCCTATTTTTTCACCAAGGCCCATCGAGCCTTCAACTTTACAATGTCCATGATAAGTGCCGTGGTACTTACTCCCTGGAAGGAGGGTAGTGTGGAGGAGGCGGCGACTAAGAAAATTTGCAAGTAGACGTTGGAAAATTAAAAATTAAATTTAGTTTTCGATTTGAGTTTTGTAAATGGATGTAAAAATTAGCTTAAATGTTAAATTAATTTAAATAAAAATAAATACATAAATAATTTTAAAGTAAATAATAAAAATATATAAAATAGAATAAAGTGGATAACAAGATTTTCTGATAATGAAGTGGATAACAAGACTTTGGAGGCAGGCGGTGCAAGACAAAAAAAATTAGAAAATTTTTGAGAAGCTGGCTTTGCCTAAAAGAAAACAGTTTCGAATTGACTTTCAAGCAAATGGGAGTTTTATTAAAAATATAAGAAATAAAATATTCTTTTATAAAAAAAATATAAAAAAGGTGTAAAGTATTAGGTAATATATATTTAAATATATTGAATTATAGCTTAAAGAGGCTATAAACTGGTGACCCCGAAAACGAGCACATAAGGAGTATTATTTCATAACTTCGCAAATTTTTTTTTTTTTTTTCCAACAACTCTTGACCCCGACGCCGACAATGGAGCCGATAGGAACACCCAGCAACTCCAAAAGGAAAACCAGGTCAGAAGCCATCCAGACCTGGCTATCAGCACAGGCCCGCCCTGATTATATTTACTTAGGAGGAGGGAAATTCTCACTCAGGAATGGGAGATTCAACTCCCAGATCAGCAAACCATCCACTCAACCAAACACTCAATCTACCAATCAACTAAAATAAAAAAAAAACAAAAACAGGAAATTAAGAACACTCCTTTTAAAATATTTCAAAAAAAGAAAACCCCTTTTAAATCATTTTAGCTAATATTTAATTTAATCAAAAAGAAGTTCCTATACCTTCATTTATTCAAGAGGAATCTATCGAAGCTCAACATTCAGTTGGATTAAAAAGAAGAATCATCATTTAATTTTTTGCGTCAACCTAATCATTAGAAACTAGGATTTCAATTACTAAAAGTCCCTTTGTACGACTTATATGGCGTGAATTGTTGGTAATTCACTGGAGCCAAAGAATTTAAACCAAAAGGTGCAAATATCCCAAGATCGGCATCCCCTAACGGCTACCAACTACAACATCTCTTCAACAAGTAACTACAATCAACAACTCTAACTTCCCATAAGCATTCCCCCACCTCCTCCCACGCTCAATAATACCAAACAACTAGTCGAAAATCGGCTAATACTAATCAACGACCACCAGCCGCAGATCGTCTCAGCAGCATTTTAACAACTACCAGCCGCAGATCGGCTCAAAAACAACCTCAACATTTCTTATCAAACAACAACAACAATTTCAACGTTAACCCCATTAACTGGGAGGAGGTTAATGTGGGGGCAGGTTGTTAGGAATTCTATCAAGCAGGCGTTAAAAAAAAAAAAAAAAAGTTGGCCTTGCATTAAAAATAAAATCAGTTCAGGACTTCTTTTCACTTGGGTAGCCACAAAATATAAATATTAAAAGAAAATAAATTTGTTGTTTTAATTAATTATTACAAATATAAATACATATTAATTAGTAAACCGTGTTGAATATATATCAAAATATAGTGGTTCAGTCCCTATACAATCATCGAGTTTCAAAAGTGTTTCGAGGATTGGAAAAATCGCTGGCATAGGTGTCTTGTATTCGGTGGGGACTACTTTGAAGGGGATGATAAAGATTTGGAAGAATAAATGAATATGTTAAAAGTTATAAACAAATTGCATTCGTTCTGCCAAAATCATCCCCCTTCAAACACTGGGAAAGTCTAAAACTATGACAAAAAGTTCTACTTTTCAGCAAAGGTGAATACAGGATCATAATATCATATGTATGTAACTGATGCTTAATCATCTTTAGCTAGATTGCCCAGAGATTTATTAATATTTTATCGGCTCGAACTTTTATTGCCGGTTCATTGATATCAAAAGAGAGAGTAATTAATTTTCAAGGAACTCTTTGAAAACTGATTTTCGGTTGCAGTAAATCTGTTGTATGACGCTAAAACAACTGATTTTCATATTATATTTTCTCATACTATCAAATGGGCGACGATAAGTTTCTTTGTAAAATGAACCACAAAAAGAGGAACAAAGCAATTTATTCAAAGATTGTATTTAGATTTATAAATTTTAAACTTTAAGAACATAAAAGATTACTTACGCATTCCCTTTTTGGCTCATGTGAAAGCAGTCATAAGCGAGGACAGAGGGTTCAATCTGTGTTAGAATTTGGCGAAATATTGTAATTAAATTAAGTTTGTTCCCGCACGCTCATGGGCAAAGAGAGAAATTTTTAACTTACCGACAAATTTCTCGTCATTGGTTGAAACACGACAGCAAACTCCTTCAATCCACGAAACTCTCTATATCTGGACACCTCCTCCTCGATGCGGGAGAAACGCTCATGGATGCGCTGGTATCTAAAATCGGGTGGACAATTTATCAAATTTCCTTTCTTGCAACCCGGAAGTTTTGTTTATCGTTGGGCAATAGTTTCGGGTAGATACATTACCCAACACTCATCAATACCGCAATGATTTATCATTGTTAGTAGCTGTTGCGCAAGGCACAAGAATTTGAATTATCCAGCAGAACTTACCTTCGAAGCGTATCCTCCGTCTGATTGTAAAGTTTGCCGACAAAACATGAGCACTCGAGGTGATTAATCATTTTGCACAATCTGGAATTCGTTTTCCGAGTAACAACTTTATGCGGCGGTGGCTCAGTAACAACGCTGACAAATGTTCTGCAAAGAAAGGGTAGGAATTGAGACGTTTGTTCACCGTGCAACTGGAAGGCTCGGTTTGAGCGTCACCTCGAAATGTCTAAAACCGGGCAACCAGAAGTGAGAGATGTCAAAGGTTATAGCAAAGAGATTGTTTTAGTGGGTAAAGCACAGACAAATGTCAAACAGTGCTGCTGCAAGTAGAATGAAATTAGATGAAAGTGTGCTTTAATCGTGCACCAGTCACGTCTTAAAAAATGATTCCCTGAGGCAAACATGTCAGCAACGGGTAAACGGGGATACAACAAGGAAACATCAATCATTCTCCAACTAATGAGGAGCTCCCACAGGATAACAAAGAGCCATTTTCAATTTCTTTGTATGCCCTAATGAGAAGAATTGTCCTAGCAACGGTTTTTTAACTTATGGAATTTGTTATTGTCCGTGGATATATTTATATCCGGGAGGTTTATTGCTTTTTTCATTTTAGCTCAGATGAATCCAGATCTAGAAATGATAACTGGGATATAGTATATAGATAAGATATGTACATATTACACAAAAAATTGTTTGACTTAGTTACATGTTAAAAATAACTTTTCTTTCCTGCACGAGAAAAAGAAATGAGTGTTTGCAATTAGTACTATGAGGGTAGCATCTGTTTTCATTTGTACGACTTAAATTTTAAAACAATTATAGAAATTGTGTTCCTCTAATATTACTTTATTATTTGTCCACGTCTTTGCTCCTCTGAAGCTCTCGACCAATTCCCCTTCATATCCCTCAACACAACTCGCGCCACGCTCTTTTTAGTTTCTAGGAATTCTTCGTAACTGGTGTAATTTCATCCAATGTCTCGACAGGAAGATGAAATTGCGGAAAACTCGTTTGTTCCGGCATAACTGGTTGGTATTTTAATATACCATATGTTTATTTATTTATTATTAAAGTTTTTATTAAACACATTTATTTATCTATTATTATATATTTTTATTATAAATACATTTATTTATTTATTATATTCGTTAACAACAAATATTTCCAAACGGTCTTTAGTAAATAAAAATCTCAATAAGACTGAACTTTTCATTAAACACAAAAAAAAGCATGGCCTTCTCTAATTCAAAATTTCCTAATCTTGGCTAATTAAATTTTTTTAAATTAATATTTTAAATTTTAGATTTCCTTTGTTGTTCATTATATTATTATTTGCTTGCTCACCACAAGATGATATATATCCATTGACCCTCACTTGAACGGATCAGGAAGAAAGGAAGTTATTGATCAGATGGATGATGGGCCCATCCATGCCCCATATCTGGAGCTGTATGGCAACAATATTCCTGCAAATCCTGTCGTGCGCCTTCTCGACGTCAACCAAGAGTAAGTGTAGGTTTCTGTCTTTTGAAAAAGCATCCATGATCCCATTTTCCAGCTCCAGGAGGAGAGAGGTTGTTCCACTATACCTCCTCAAACCGCGACATGCAGGGCAGCAGGGATATGGGAAGAAAGTCTCTTGGGGTTAGTTCCCCGGTGGAAGGGTTGTTTCATTTCCGGATGGGGACCTTTACGGCATTTTTCCAAATCTGTGGAAAGAGGCCCTTTTGGACTATGAGATTGTACAGGGAGCACAATCTCTTCTTGAAAGAAACAGGGGCTTCGTCCAACAACTGGTAAGAAATCTTGTCATGTCACGGCGCCCATCCCTTACAGGAGCTAAGCGTAGAGCTTAGTTCCTTAAGGTCAAGCTCGAAATTTTTCTTGCTCGTCTATTTCCGGAAATGGACTTCACCTTTCTCCATGCGTCGGCGATGTTTAGCGCTGGATCTATACTGTTAGCGAAACTCGCTCAGCACGCACGCTGCGCTTCCCTTATTTCCAGCTTCGCTTTTGCTGATTTCCTACGTTACTCACACTCCTCCGTGGGCTGTCTTTGGGATCTCTTCCAGGCCTTATTCTACTCCCTGATATGAGACTGTCCCTGAGACAGGATGGTATGACCATTCATCCATGCTGGTTGGTTTCTGGGATGGGGTTGGGAAACAGGCATGCTGGCGGCCGCTGCTACTCTTATGCCTACTCTCCAATGAGCAAGCCAACCACAAACCAACCACTTAACAGTTGGCTGACAAAATGCGTTCGTACACATCTTTATCAATGCAGATGTGAGATGTAAAACGTTCTGCTTGTTTTAATCGGGAGTTAAATGGAACAGGAAAACATTTATATTTCGTAATGTATGAACAAGGATGTTTATAAATTTCATCCTTTTTTAATTAACACTCCAAATAAATACCATTTCCACTTAAAAATGCTTCTTCACTTTTGGCGGCAATTTTTTTCTAATATTTAACCTCAATTATTTCTTAAGATTTGATATTTTGGCAGTACTGAATATGTAGCTAGGCTCAGAACCACTACTAAAAATCGGCTGAAATTCATGTGACAATTAAAATCGTTTAACCAAACGAACGAAAAGCTAGAGCATCCCAACCAAAACACAAGCGAGACGGGAGATTTATTTTACAATGAGAAGGAAAAGGTAGCAGCACTTTGGTTGGTTGGGTCGAGGTTGGCTTGCTCATTGGAGAGTAGGCATTAGGATCCTAGTCAAGTGTGCTAGATCCATATCGATATTTTTGGATAAGAGTCGACGGGATGACTTCTCCTCGACTAGCTTTCTAAACTTCTCCAAATCGGCTTTATTTTCGACAAAGTTTTTAATGTGTTGACTTCCGGCCGTCCGGAAGCTTGTTTTTACTACTATGGGGAAGTGGTCGCTGCCTTCCGTGTTGTCATACGTAAACCAGCCGAGGAGTGATGCCATGGGGAGGGGCAAGGGTGAGGTCTTTAGAGGAAGAGCTTTGGTAGGAAACTAGGGTCGGGGCGTTTGTATTGAAAATGCACAGGAGACGGCGTTCGACCCATGCGGCTATCTACCTACCCCTGGGACTCCAGCGACTCGAGTCCCATATGAGTCTGCGAGCGTTAAAGACCCCACCATAAATGGTGTTTTCGAAAAGCTGGCAGGCCAAAGTCTCTAGATCTCTAGCCGTAATCTATTCGCAAGGAATAAAGAGACGATAGTTAGGCGTTGGGGCGTCTTGATGGAGATATGGCGCATGCCAACACTAGCGTAGCTAGGTTTCTTTGGATCGCTCTGCTATGGTGTTATGCATCATTATGCCCAGACCACCACGCCTAATAGAGTTTGTGCAGAAGTATTTGAAGTATCGTAGCCGTTCAGGCTGTTCATCCAGGAGGATGTTGGTTTCCTGTAGTACAATAATTTGAGGCTTATATTTGGATATAAGGAGGTCTAGGTGTGGAATGTTCCTGTATAAACCTCTTATGTTACATTATAGGATAGTAATATCCTGAATGAGGATAAGTAATGTGTTATTCATAATCTACGAAGATAGTTTTTAGTCTTCGTCTATCGAGCAAGAGAAGAGTTCAACATTCGGGGTTAAATCTTGGCTTGTTCCGAAGGTGTCTACTAGAAATATTTTCTATCGAGGTTGAGATGCTTAAGGTGTTTTTAGCCAACTGGCTTATTGCATGCTTGCTGGAGTGAGTTAGTTGTAGTATAGGTGTCGTGGAATTTGCTTTAGGGGTAGTTTGAAGGATTGTGGATTGAAAATTGTTCGGTATTTTTTCGATAAGATGTGGGTTTTGTGGAGGTGGTGATCTTTTGTTGATGTTGTGTATTTTCCTTGTTTGTACAGTGGCGGCCAAAAGTAAGTTGACAAGTGAACAAAAGGCATAAAAAACATAATTTCTTATTTATTTTACTTTTTTAAGGAATTAATTTCTTCTCAAAAGGAAGAACAAAGTATAGTTGTACATTTTACAAAAAAAAATTATAATTAAAAAAACAAATTCCTGCGCAGTAAATTAAGTAATATTTCCTTGAACAAAATTTGCAGGCCATAAATAAGTTGACCAAAGATAATTTTAATTTTACGAACCACAATGTCCGCCATTTCTTTGCGACATTCGAGATAATCGACGTGGAACAGAGAGTATGTACTTTCTGCAATCTTCAGTTGGGAATTGAATCCAAGTTGACTCTATACAATTTTTTAATTCGTCCAAATTTCTAGGGCCTTGTTCCGAAATCTTCATTTTTAACCATGCCCAAACGTTTTCAATGGGTGATAGATCCGGGCTCTGGGGAGGCCACTCTAAAATGTTAACATTTTCTTTCTTGAGATATTCCTTAATTATTTTGGCAGTGTGGATGGGAGCATTGTCTTGCTGCAGGATGAAATCGTTGACTATTAACCTTTTTCCTTCCGATATAACAACTATTTTTAATAAATTTAAATAGGTTTGCGCCGTAACTTTCCCTGTGAAACACTTTAACTGCCCTATTCCATAAGCGGAAATGCATCCCCATACCATAATTCCCTTGTCTTGTGATTTGAGAATAGGTTGAGTGCATTTGTAGGAAAATTCTTCATCCTTTGACCTCCAAACGTATACTTTGCCGTAGCTATACCGCATTCTCACCAAGCATTCATCCGTCCATAGAACTCTGTACCAAAAATTGTCGTCTTTTAATGCATGATCGTGATAAAATTGCATCCTTTTTGCTCTGTTTATCTTACTTACGTAAGGTACTTTGCGTGCAACACACCCATTTTTACCACATTCATTCAAACGTCTGCGGACTGTTCTTACGGATGCGGTAGTTGTATGTTCAGACTGCAGTTTTGCCCGAATTTTTACTGCTGACATTAATGGATCGTTGTTGGATAGGGCTACAATACGTTTACCCGTTCTTATGGTTGTTACTTGAGGTCGGCCTGATCTTTTCCCCTCTTCCACGCGTCCACTTTTTTTAAACGTTTCTACTACTTTTCGTATTGCTTCTCGGCTCGGCTCGGATGCAAATGACTCTCCAAGGCGTAAACGATCAAGCATTTCTATTTTCACTTTAAGCGGTAACACTGATTTTTTTCGTGTCGGAACTCGTTTTTCAATTTTTTTAGTCGACATTATGAATTAGGAAGTCAGCGGAAGAGACTTGTTACTCGATCACAATTATTGTAACGAATGAAAACATGAAACAATAGAACACGCAAGGCGGCTCTTACCAAAGGACGGAACGTCGTAGGCATCGTAGTAGGCTACAACTACGCCTACTACGATGCCTACGACGCACAGTGTGTTATTTGAACGATCTAGGAGGACAAAATTCATTTATGCTTCTAATAATTTTGGATTTTTTTACACGAAAAGGATCAACTTTACAAAAAAATTTATATAGATGAAAATGCTTAAAATTAGCCGTATGAATTTTTTTTAGAATTTTTTCGACTATTTTTGGATTTTTGGATTTGGTCAATTTTTGAAAAATCCAAAAATGTCTCAAAAAATTCTGAAAAAATTCATACGTGTTCCTTGGCTAATTATAAGCACTTTTTGTCATATAAAATTTATTCGTAAAATTGATCCTTTTTGAGTAAAAATATCACCAAATATCGTTTTAATGTACTATTATAACCCCTGTATAGCCTGTATATGCAGGACTCTGCAGCCAATTTTTTTATGTTCTAGTAGAGGAAAGCTTAAATATTAACGCAAAACTAATTGGTATTTCATATTTTACCATATAGTTAAGATTTTTCTTATAAAAGAAAGCGATTAATAAAAAATCAGTTCACACATTCACAAGAATTTAAAACATTTATTTTAGCTCAACCATAAAACATATTCAACATGGAATAGATAAAAAACATCACAAACACACTGAAGAATAAAGTTACAAAATATTAATCGGTTTGAGCTAAACTGCGCAGGTCAAGACACATTTGAATACCGTTGTTGAATCCAAGCAGTGAAAGATAGACGTAATCGCTTATGAATCATGTAAAATAAGATAAGCCTTTTTCATGAATATGGTGCCTAAAATTTATAGAAAATAGTATTATCGGGTACTCTAAGATGTTTTTTATTGACTGATAACAATAATAAGGCATTTATCTTGCCTTCGATTTTTTATTAAAATCCCCCTAGATTGTCAAAATATTACACTGTGCGACGTTCCGTCCTTTGGTAAGAGCCGCTTTGCGTGTCTATTTTGCTTTTTTATTAGTCCAATGGCCGACGCGCTTACAAACGATACCAAATCCTTTTTATTAATATAATATGTATGTACTATGTACCGATTAGATCCGCGAATATAGAAATCTTAAACCGCGAATACAGGAATTGGGTCGCAAATTTTTAATCCGCGAATAGTGAAAACGCGAATGAAGGAAGCGCGAATAAGGAGCTTTTACTGTACTTCACAATTTTTAATTATAACTTAAAAGTCAACTGATAGCTGTGACGAACAAATTATGACTAATAATACTCTCGTCAACTTACTTTTGTCCCAATGTTTCAGTGAATCATCATATAAACACGACTGTACAGATAACGGATTTTGCATACCGAGAATAACTACAACTCAATTTTGCTTTCCTGAAATGCATCTCTCAACAAGCACATGATTCAATTAATAACTGTTTGTTATACGTTTGTTTTTTAAAAATATATATGCAATCATTGCGCGTCAAATTACTTCTGACCGCCACTGTAGTTATTTTTAGCGTTGTGTTGTGTGTGTGTTTAGGGTGCTGAAAGAAGGTGTCGACGATTTTTCCATTACTGGGGCTGTTGTTACAGTCCTAGCATACGACTTTTGAGTCTGTGGTTTGTTTAGGGCGTAATACGTTTTTCGTGCTTCGTACATGCTGCACTTGTTTTGTGCTTTAATTTTTAATATTTCCATCTGTTTCGCGAATTCTGGGCTTGTGCGGTTAGATGATTCGTGCCCCAAGATATTCAAATTCACGCAGAATTTTCTGTCACATACCGAAGGCATGGGTTTCCGCAAGTAGCGCAAGTTTCAGATACTTCCTTGCAAGGTTTTGCTATATGCCCCAACTTTTGACAGTTGCGGCAGCGCATCCCTCACGGGGATATTCACCCACGTCAGAAATCTAAAACGGGTAGTCCAAATAGAGAAAATCCGGTAAACAGTAGCAAAAGTCGCAAAAATTCGTCCAAAATATTTACTATCGAAAAAAGCTCAGAGAAAGAGGTCTTGCCTTTACCAAGGTTCAGCAGAGAACGTAAAGAAATTACTTCTGATAGGATTATTCTTTTTTAATAATAATTTGATGCAAAGACTGAATAATATTTTAAAATAGTTTATGAAATGAAATGACTAGATTAGTTACTTTTTTTTTTTTAAACTTTATTGTTTGATTTATGTATTAGGCCTCGCACGGCCTCTAGCATAAGTTACATCAATTCTTATAACTAGTAAGATGATAACTATTGCGCCAATGCGTACAGTGAGTTGGGTTCACGAGACGACTGATTTCTTATGCTGGTAATGTTGTTAGGCGCAATTTCCAGAGAAGTTGGAATTGCCATTGCCCTGGTATTTCCTCTTCAACGATCTTCTATAATCCTTGTAGAGCTGGTACACCAGATTTGTCCCAACTAGGGCGGTGATTATAATTAGAGTTGTCTCAATCCGTGTCGAGTTTATGTTGACGGGGTTAACCACCACTGAGTTGATTACTTCCCCGGTGTTGTCTACGTGCTTCGTCTGATGGTTTCCCATTGTTAATGTTAGTGGGTTGCGGAATGGAGTGTTTATATGGGATTTCCAAAGGATCACATCGCTTAAGTCGGCAGAATTTGTTTGATGACCTAGCTGTGTTATTGGGGTGAATGGCCAAACGTTCTGTTTAGTTTCTGTTGAGCTTAGCGGCTTCTTGTTCGACGGTGTTTAATTTGTGTCGTTTAGCAAGATTTTATTACGGACGGGTTGGGTTATCAGGACAGCGGTGTCGTCGGCAAAAGTGGTGGTTATGATATGCTTATTTGTTGGTAAGTCTGCTGTATATATTAGGTAGAGTGTTGGGCCGAACACACTGCCTTGAGGTACTGCGTTGATGGGATATAACTTGCTAAGGTGGTCGTTGTATTTTACTCTAAATTGTCTACCTCCGATATAGCTTTTAAGAATACCATGGAATTTGGGTGGAAGTAGTGTTCTATTTTGACCAACAGACCTTGATGCAAACCTTGCCAAGGACCTGCGCTACATCAAGGAATAGTCCTACGCAGTACTTTTTGCCTTCAAATGCCGTTTTGATTTTGTTGACTATCTTTTGGACCTGCTCAATGGTACTATGGTTGTTACGAAAGCCGAATTGGTGATCTGGTATGATGTGCCGAGTCTTCAGTGCCGTTTGGATTTTTTTCTAATAGTCGTTTTTCGAATGTTTTTGAAAGTATAGGCAATAGGCTAATTGGTCTTTAGGACTCGATTTTGGTTTTGTCATGGGCAGGTTTGGGTATGATAATTATGTTGAACATTTTCCAGGTATTAGGGAAATAATTGAGGCGAAGTATTGCATTGAAAATTTGCGTAATTCCGAGAATGCTAGACATCGGGAGGGCTCTGATTAATCTGCCTGTATTTCCGTCATGTCCTGGTGATTTAGCCGAGTTGATGTTGGCTATTTTTAAGTGGACGTATTTAATAGTGAGTTGATTGTATTTCTATTAGTTTTATTGTTAGGTTGTGCGGTAATGATGGGTTTGAAGACTTCGGCCAGATGCTGCGCGAATGCTTCCGCTTTTTCTTCCAGGCTTGTAATCCAATTGCCATGTGCGTCTCTGATTGGTGGATGGGGTTTCTTATACGTTTTGTGACCTTCCATATAGAAAAATTAGTGTCGGCGTCAAGCTTGGCCTTGAAGGACTTAGTGGCGTGGTTTAGTGCTCTTTTGGCTTCGGGAGATCTAGTTTGTTGCCATCTTGGTTTGGCTTTTCTTCTGATTTTTAGCAGATCCAGTGTGGGCTTATTGAGATAGTGTGCTGTTCTATCAGGGGATAGTTTATATGTTACTGGCGTCGCAATCTCTGCGCATTCTTTGATGGTGTCATTTAGGTAGTTTAACGTGTTGTTAATATCTGCTTTTGATTTTAGATTGATGTGTGGGCAGAATGATTTTTCCATTAGTTTATGGTATTTGATGCAGTTGGTTCTATGATTAGTGAGAGCTTGTGTTTTAACGGTGAATGTGGGGGTACTAGTGAGGGTAAAATTGGTGGGAGCGTATCCGGGATATCATATGAGGATCCATCGGCCAGTATGTGGGAAGGCCTCCAGCTGAACATGACAGGTTGTTTTTGCAGATGGACTTGAGAAGCTGATTGCCTTTTGGTGTTTTGAGGCGAGCACCCCAGTAGGAGGACTTCGCATTGTAATCGCCTATGGCCAGGAATCGGGGGGCCAAGTGAGTTGAAGAATGCGTCGGATTGGGCTGTAGAGATAGGGAACCTTGGTGGGCAGTATACTGCGGCTATATTGAAGTTAGATGTTAGTTACTTATATTGATTGCGGTATAATGTATATAGTCGTGTTTACTGTTCACAACTGGATGTTGTTTTATTCTATTTTTTACGAATATTGCGGTACCGCCATGCCACTGTCTCACTCGAATTTCACATTTATTTTTGCTGGTTAGGTAAGTTTCAGAGATAAGCATGACATCTATTGAGTTGTTTTTGATAAAAAGCTCTAATTCGAGTAAGTGGCTTTTAATGCCGTTCGCGTTCCATTGGGCTATTGTTAGTTGTTTCATGGTTTTAGTAGCTTATTTAGTATGTCTGTTTGTTTGTTTAGAGTGTTCTGCATCGTTGTGGTTAGCTGTTGTATATTTGCAGAGAGGGCTATGAGGATTTGGATAATGTTGTCTTGTTGTGGGTCTGTTTGTTGATTGAGGTTGTTTTTGAGTACATTTGCGTATGTGTTGAGGTTGTTGTACGTCATTTGTTGGATGTCGGGTGCTTTTAAAGTGTGTGCGATTTGATATGTAGGAGAATGTTGGTTTAGGGGTGAATTTAAGGGGGAGGTGCTTGCTATTCATTTGAGTTTTACTGCGATTAATTATTATGTAGACGGCGCAGACCCTGTAATTAGCAGTATGATTGCCATTACAGTTGCTGCATTTCTTTAAGTTAAGTTAAGTTTAAGCATCATTCTTGTTTTTGTTGCACTCTCTAACTGGGTAGCATTCACCGCAGGCTATACAAACACTTGTAAGTTTGCAATATGTTTTCAAGTGCCCAAACTCTTGGCAGTTTTGGCACTGTATTGGGCTAGTTCTCTTATATGGCTGTTTTATGGATATTTTGCGGTTTAAGATGAATTTAACATCATATATGGTGTGAGTGCTGTCTTTGGGGAGTTTACTGTAGACGGGCTCTAACTCTACCCTTAACATTGATTCAGGCTGTTTGTTCTTATTAAAAATGTTGTTTACGGATTTTATTTTGAAGCCTTCTTGTTCAAAGTCAGCTTGTGTGGTCTATACGTTTTAAAACTACGCGTAGCTGCTTTCATTTGATATTCCATTACATTTCAGCCAGTTAACTACTTGGGTGTAAGCTACTTCGTTACTTACTTGAACAGCCTTCTTAAGGTCAACTATGTAGTATGTGTCTTTACCAATTATATCGTTGATTCCTTTGATCAGAGCGTTGTCGCTTTGCTCGCGAATGTAAATTGGTGGTGGTTTATGTAGAGGTGAAGGTTCACCTGAGTCAACATCTAACAAGGCGTACCTGTTGCTTGATGAGGCGATTTGGGTCTTAGGAATTTTTGTTGCTGTTGTGGGCTTAGAGCTGGGAGGGCTACGATGTTGAAGTATCGTTGGATCCTGGTGGAAGTGTTGCCCTCGGGTTTGGTTGTCTGGTTGCTAGTTACGGTTTCCATTTCTTGATTTTGCGCATTTACATTGTTTTGAACTTTATGAGCACTGCTTGCATAAGCAGTAGTTTTCCCGATCGGGTCTTTGGGATTATTCGAGTAGATAAGCATTGCATCGTTTCCTTGATTTCATGTTACGCAGAGCACTTGCCCCCGATTGCTACTAACACAGGCGGACTAATCGAAATACGATATACACTTGCGCGGGTGCACTAAGCAAAATGTGATAACATTGCCCTTTTGATAGGTATGACTGTTGCGGAAAAATAATTTGTCTGCGGAGCAGAAGTGGAATACGTCCGTTCGATACCGATACCGAGTGGGAACTATTTAGTTACTAAATTTTTATTTAAAGTATACTAGCCTAGACCGATAAAATAAATAAGTTCTATCGTTTGAGAGCATCAACAATTACATTAGGAAATTTCGAGTGGAAGTTGAAGATTAGTGGTAACCAGATAGAGTTTTTCCAAATGTAATAAATATTTTAGACGCACCTCGTGGTATCAATTCAGTTAAGTCTAGTCTGATCTCGCAGAAAGCTGGCTTAAATTCTGGCAGAATTATCAAATTTTCGCCACTGCAGCTAAGTGGATACAAATGTTGAAAATACATGGAAAAAGGTCTTTCTGTAAATCTCTCTGAAATTTTGCATAAAGATAGGCTTTAGCATGCCGTTCAAAAGTTCCAATGGGCCCAAAATCCTAAATGCCCCCCAGTGGCCGCTAGAGGTCGCCAAAGTGTCAGATACTACTATAGCATACTACACGGGGAGTCGTTTGAATCTATCACCTCAAATAACTCATAACCCAACAACCTTAACAAATTGTTCAGGGCTTTGAGAGAGCCACCCGATGGTGCAATTTGCAAATTCGGGTTTGCACCGGAAGTAGATTTTTTTAAATGAAAACCAGTATTTTTTATTCCAAATTATTGTTGCAGACCACGAAATAAGTTCGGTGTGGTATTTTGCGACTTACGGTTTGCACCGGAAGTTCACTTTTTTGACCGGATTCAATAAATCTATCACCTCAAATAACTCATAACCCAATAACCTGATAACCCAACAATCTAACAAAATGTTGAGGGTTTCAAAGGGGCCACCTGATGGTACAATTTGCAACTTCCAGTTTGCACCAGAAGTGGACTATTTTGACCAGATTTCGAGCTTTTTAAATGAAGACCCCTATTTTTTTACCGGATTGTTGTTATGGACCAGAAAATAAGAACGGTGTGGTTTTTACGAATTCCGGTTTGCACAGGAAGTGGACTTTTTTGACCGTAAGTGAATTTTCTAAAATGGAAACTTCTACTTTTATTCCGGATTGTTGTTGCGGACTAAAAAACAAAGTCCGGCAGGGTATGTTGCTATCAGTAATGATGCACCGAATATTCAAATATTTAGTCTCCAATTCCGATTACTTAATATCCTATACCCAGAACCTAATACCCTAAGCTTAGTACTCAATATCAAGTATTTAGCATTGAACACCCAATACTTAGGCCGTTTTCGAATTCACATGCACTTGCACTTAAGGGGGTATCCCACTCTAACACGTTCAAAAAATGGACTTTTTTTAGTTTAGAAAAATTCTGTGTTCTTTCCTGAATCGTTTAAGCTATCTCTTGCCGCGAAATTTGAAAAGCTCGCGCCGCTACAATCGTTTCCGTGCGCAGCTGCGCGCTCTCCACCACTCTTAGCTTTAACTTAAATGCCGTTTTTCTCAAAACACCGTCTTGCTGAATGGTGTGCAGCATTCTGAGAAAACCATTCATCCGAAAAATTTCAGATTTTGGTACAAGCTGTGTTAGTTTTGTCTCTATGACCTAAGTGGAGCAAATCAGGCATTTTTACATTTACATAGTTTGTATCCCATATTTTAGCAGTAAAAAATCAACTAAAATATAAAACTTATAGTAGAAAAAATTAAAAAAATGAATACAAATTTTTTTTTCAAAATGTGCCACACTCATGCCATAGCCACATATATAAAGAGTACTAATGTGCAATCGCATAATTTTCAGATTATTTCTTTGGCTGTCATCGTGCACACCGTTCCTAAGGTATGAGTCCCAGTAGCAGGCCTGCCCTGACCTCACCACTCAATAAAAAAAAAAAATTTTCTGAAAATATTCATTAAAGATTATATAATAAGAGGATTATTATGTTTAACTCTAAATGTTTTGTATTTTCTTGTTCAACTCCCTGAAAAAAACGTTCAATTCAAGGGCCTCTAGAGTGGGATACCCCCTTAAATCTAATTTTCTCACTAAAAGTTGTCCTAAAAACTCCGAACTTTTTTATATGTCGGATTTGAAGTGTTCTCCAAAGTACACTAAAAATGGTTAGGGAATAGTGCAAGTGCATGCGAATTCGAAAACGGCCTGAGAACTCCAAGTAAAGTACACTTGACGTAATCTGCCAACAATCGACAACTGACACAGGCCCAAACGCTCCCGGTCATTGACAATTTTTATATACACGGTGAGTCATTTGAATCTATCGCTTCAAATAACTCACAGCCCAATAACCTAATTACAAACACACAAAACTGACTTCCAGTCTAAATGCCCCTGAAAAAGTATTAGAAAAAATAAGTGAGGATATTATGCGAGAGTCGCAAAATACATATGGAAAATTTAAACAAAACCCTGAAAAGTTAAGTGATAGAAGTTATGCGAATGGGGGTTTCGGTGCAAATGTTATTTGTGTGCTCTGTGCAAGGAAGAACAATATTAGTATTGAGAGAAAAAGCGCCAAATCTGGCCAAGAGAAGCAGGCAGAAAAAATTGTTTCAGTGTCCAATTCAAAAATGTCTGAAGCTGATATTGGTTCTAATGTTGTAGTTCGGGTGCCTGATGTTGATAGAGGGCGTGCAGCTCCCAGAAGTGTTTTAGCTCTTGTTATGAGTGTTAATCCATCAGGACTTTATTAATTAGGAACCGAAGAAGAACTTCTTGCTGACTTTATAATTGCAGATAATTATTATATTAAATTTGAGGATGTACCCTCGACTTCATTAACACTTCGGTTAGTCTCAATTCTGTCATTTGGGAGTAAGCAAGGATTCATAAGTTGTCCCTGAAAAGGATATTGTATTGATAAGAGCATAAAGTGTAGTTGTAATGACATTTAGTTCCTGTAAAAATAAATAATGGTGCAACATTTATAATTCTTTAATAATAAGCTAATCTGTTTCTGTAAACTCTGTAGGTTTCTTTTTGGTATATCTGACCTACCCGTCGCTTTGTAGTTACATCGTCGCTTTGTAGTTACAAAACGCGTTGTGGCATTTCTCAACTGCCACAAAGCGTAGTGGTCAAATGAATCATGACACTAGTTTCGCTTTATAGTCGTTTAGAGTTAGACGCAACGCGTTCTGGTTACTTTTGCAAGTGTAGATGATCTTAAGGGATTACAACGCGTTCTGGTTAATTTGTTCGCTCAAGGACTTGTTTGAAATTAATGCTTGAATGCGTACAAATACAAAGTGTGTTCCGTTATGAGTTCTAAGACTAATACTTACACTTCTTAATTAACTTTTTAAAATAGTTGACTTTATAATATTTAAAACATTTAGTACAGCTATTCTATTCTAAATAGGCAAGCTAAGAAAAATAGTGAGTTTTACTCATTGCTATTTTAGTTCAACTAAAATGTACATTTACTGAACTATTTATATAATTTTTTATAAAGTAGCAAATGTAACTGAATATAAGTGAATTTATTAAAGTTCTTCTCTCAGTGCAGCACTCGGTGGTTGGCATTATTTCTAACGGGCTTGAGGTTGCACACTAATTTTTTTAATTTTCTACCTCCTCTCTCAAGAAGACTTGTACCTAGGCTTTAGGCTCCGTTCATTCGTTTCGATTTTTAGGCACGGTCAACAGAAAAAAAAATAATAATATTGATTTTCGTAATTCTAATCACGGAATTAAGTATTACTCAGATTAAAACAAGTAAATTTTAGGGGATTTTACCTGATCTATTATGGTTACGTGAGTAGTTAATAAGGTTTGCTGACATGTCAGTCAATCCGAATTTCTATTCGCTATACAGTCAAATTTTTTTTTTTTAAAAATGTTTTTCAATTTGTTGCTCTCAGTCAACTGCATTTTGTAAATTGCACTTTGACAATTTTCGATTTTACATAAAATAAATATATCAGCTATCAAAGTTCCAATAGGATTGATTGATTCTGCGGAAATATTAGCGGGAATTTCTATTAATGCTTCAGGTCGGGTTTTGTTTACTCGTGCGTTTTTGCAAATAAAGTCCCATCGAACTAACAACAGATATTGCAAACCTAATATCAATATGTGTCGATGCTATAATAAATATTTTGTATACATCGATTTTCACCTCGAACTTAAAAATATAAAGATTTGGTTTACTGATATTGTAAACATTACTAAATAATGAGTTACGTATTTTATAAGTCATATTATAAATCGTGTACATATGTTGGTATGGTAGATAATTAAAAAAAAGTAATAATGAATTTTACGTCTTTTCTCATATGCGGGAAAGTTTGAATTTGAATTACTCGTTTCTCCTTAGAAATTTTATTAAAAAAAAGTTTTTTCTCTGACGACTCCGTATCGAATAAGGCATTTTATCTTTGATGTACGGATTCATAACTCACCTTGGCATGGTATCTCGGATGTACCTGAGAGCCCTCAATAAATTGATGCGATGTAGTTCAGGTAAACTTTCAGGATTCTTCATGGTACATATAAAGGTACAAAAATCGTTTCCACCTGAAAAGAAAAAACAGAGAAAGTGGATGAAAAGTTCAGTATCCCACGTACATACACAACTCAGGAGGCGAGAATACCTGTTAACCTGGCGGCTATAGGCCAATGTATCAAATCCGTCGAAGGGTAATAAATAGTATCCCTTTTGCAAGGGTCTCAACATCCAATAACACCATCCCATAATCCATTTACTTTCATGTGTGAACAAAGGCAAACTACACGTAAGCTGTTGGCTTATGGGTACGTACCCATTTCGATTGCCTGGGAAATGATGTATGTTTCCATCTTTCATTAAAGCTTTGCATCGTACAAGAAAGGTCGAAAATCTAAGAAATAGAAGCACCAGCCGGCAGATAATATAAAATTGAAAGGAAAATCCCCAACATCCTTTAGAGTTTCTGTGTTGATAACACGTTTTCATGTTTTTGTTATGTTTTGTTGTTTTTTAGAATAAGGTCACCTATATTGAGGAGAATTCTTCAAAAACCTTTTTGGGCATTCGCCACACTCTTGTTTAAAGCATTTTACTAACGCATTCTAGCAAAAAATATTAGGAATGTTGTAATATTCGACATTAATGGAGAATTAGGATAGGTATGCGTCCACTGTTCCGCAAGGCTTTTTATACCTATCATTGTCCCCTTCAACAAACCTACACTATTCAGTGAAATAAAGAATCATCGAAATCTGTTCACGCGTTTAAAAATATACACAGGCCGAACTGATAACCTCTTTTCTTCAGTCGATAAAAAATGAGAGACCAATTAATTATTCCAAGGAAAATAATCTTGCTTGCTCTTCTCTTAAAAGAGAATGTCCGGTAATAAAACAAATTAGTTGAAGAACTTAGCATTTCCCCATAGCTTTAAAAATGCTTTCGCTTAATTCTCAGTATTCGCCCTTCCTGGCCTCAGTAAGAAGATCTACTCAGTTCTTTTCCCACTAACAGGAATACAACGCTGAACCTTTCCTTCCCTGATAAATTAAATTTTATCGCGCCTCAACGTCAAATTAATTTGCGCAATTTAATTTAATCACAACTGTCAGTAGACAATGGCGTATAACACTTCATAAAACTTGTTCTTTCCACGCTATCCATGAAGTCGTTATCCATTCATAAAGCCAAGCTGACGACAGACGTTAATGAGACAAAGTAGTGGCGGATGGACGCTCAAGGGTGTCGCAAACATGCGGTTCACAGCAGTGATTAGCTGTCTTTTTTAATATAGAAAAAGGAACTTACCCATGCAAATGGTGACCATCTTCCAACTTCTCTTGAAATTAACCCTGGGATCCTTTCGAATTCGCTGCACTAGCATTTGAGCCATAAATGGAAGGTCAGATGAAACTGCCCCTATCTCTGCGAGATTGAACTGCGAGTCCGGGTGGAACGGGAATGCGTCATTCCTCGAGTATCCCACAAGCTTCAAGAAAAAAATTGTCTAGGATAAATTGAGTGCTATCAGGAGTTTAATAGTTACCCTGGGATTAAACACTTTTAAAATATTCGGTAAGGTAGTCACATTCCTCCAGGTGTACTGCCCTCCAATGCTCCACGATAAACCCCTATTTTCCATAAATAAATCCATGAAAGACTTGGCGGCTGCACCAGACCCAGCTGTCAATGAATCTCCCATTGCGGCTATAACATTGATGTCGCCTGGAAAACATCTCTTATGCAAGGCTATCGATAAACACTCAAATGGGAAGAATCAGGTTCCGGCGAACTTACCTGGCCTTAATTTATGGACATTGGTGGGTACTTCGGAGCTCCTCGAGTTATTCAATCCACAGGGAAATGGATGACTATCCGGAAAAGGTTTTTGCAAAAAATAGCCATGATTCCTCTCACTTGTCCTTCCTACACTTCGAAAGACGTAATTCCTAAAGGTATGAAATATCGTCCTCAGAGACAGGTCATCGACTATAGTAGGCCGAGTATGCCCATGTGTGCAAGTAATAAGACTTCGATTTGGGTAAAACCCTAAATAGATGACTAACATAACTTTAAAGCAGTCTTTGAACATTTTTTATCTCCCCCGTGACACACAGTCTTGGTCACGTATATATTCCCTCTATCCAAATGGAAAAATCGATTTGGTTCAGATGAAGCGCGATATATCACTCTTGCCCTTTTTCCTGTTAACATTATAAGAAAACGAAATTAGTTATCTGGATATTGCGCAGATTTTTATAGTATTAGAGGAATTCGAAACCTAATCACGGTTGGAAACCATTGAGATATCAATGTAGCTCTCTAAGAGGTCAACAAGGCTTTGATATGGTATTTGGCAGGTTTCTGGATCTGGTATTTGGGACTGACTCTAGTTAGACGCAAGTGAAATACTGCCTGACCTACTTCCTAAATAATCGCATCGTCGGGATCTTTAGATTTTAGTGTCGCTCGACCCAATAATAACTTGAGGTCCGACTCGAGATAATTTTGCTTTTAATTTTACTCGTAAAAAAGCTTATTATTATAAATTAAATAACTTATTGCCCAGCTGTAATTGAGATAATGTTTTTATGAAAGCAATATAGGTGCTGTTGTGAATGAGTTCTTTGCTTTATTTCTTGTTTCAATACGTCTAGAGGTAATTACTTAAGTTCTGGTTCTCCTTGGCTAAATAGCTATTTAAAACAATTACGAAATCGTAAGAATAAGTATTGGAAGATGTTCTGAGGAGTGGGACTGATTTGCTTTTGTATTCTTTACGCGATTAATTTATTTTTAGCCTATAAGAACTATGTTTTCAATATGAAAATCATTCTATCTAGGAAGTTTTGATGAATTGTGAACTCCAAACAAGGAACAGATGGTAATCTGTTGCTACTAAAGTTGGGGAATTCTGAGACTGGTGATTCCGTTGATTGCCAATCTATTTGGAGATTTTTTCAAGACTGTCTTCATGGACAACAACTGTGATATTAATATAAAGGACTTCACCACACACTTGACGTCATTTTCTACAATTTTGTTGGAAATGAAAGATCTTTTACTGGATGAAGACAAAATCTTGGAATCTACAATACTCCTTATTTTCATTGTAAACCATTTTGAGCTGTTTTCAGCATGACTTTATCAAAGGCATATATGAACAACCTTCTAGAGTTTTCGAACTTCTGTTTATCCGCGATAGAAGCTGGAAAAAAAGTCGATCGCATGTTCACTACCTTACTTTTTTATTATACTTTGCTAAACCACTTGACAGAATTAACGACGACATTTTAATATTTACTTTTTTGTCAATTGGGTCGGTTATATTAGGTGGTCACACTCAGCAGCGTCGAAACGATTTGCGGATTTTTATTTTTATTTATTTATGTATTACAATAGTTCAAGCATGCCTCTAGGAAACCAATTTGGTACACTTTTGTTTATTATTTACACAAATGGTTTATTGGTATATCTTTAAATTTCTAAAGTGTAGTGTCTTCTTTAAACGACCGTGATATTTTAAATTATGACTTTGACTCCTTTTATAGATGGTGTCCTAAAAGCTACATACCTCTTAACCTTGAGAAGTGTACCACAATGACATTCTCCTTTTAATTTACCAAACAAATCTATTAAAACATCTTTAATGTAATATAAAAAATGTGTAGGAATGTGCAAAGCTTCGCTAAGGAAAAATACAACTTTTAGAAAATTTAAAATTAAAATTTGTGCATATTTACCATTGTCGCTTTTTTTTTCGATGGAAAAACTTGCGAAGAAGTAAAAGCGAAGTTGGATGCTATCCATGGGGACTCTTCACCGGGACAACCGTGAGATGTTGGTTCAACGAATTTAAACTTGGCAATTTATCTTTTAGTATATGTTAAATTGATAACGTATTCTTCATAACTTAACACGTTCAATATTTGTTTCAACAATTATCTAGTCGTAAAAGCTATAACATGCCTGCTGGAAAGTTAGTTTAACACTAGAACAACGCCACAAACTCAACCCTGGATTAATTTTTATAAAATAGCTTAATTTAATTAATTTCTCTGTGTTTTCCTGTTATTTCTAAATAATTAAGTATAAAGATACAAAAATCAATATAATGTCGCAAAGTGAGGAAAAATCAGGTATTATATAAGTTAGAGTGAATTCTTTAATAAGTGTGAAACTCGTCAATCCGCCCGATTGGTCGTAGTAGTGTTAATAATGGGTCTCGTCTGAACCAATTACCTCATATCGTTTCAACTAGATATGTTGTTGAAATGAAAATATAGTTTTAGGTTTTTTAAATAAAATTCTCAGGGCAGCAAGCCTACCGGTTATCTTGTTAGGTGAAAATTGTAGACAAACATATTTAAATTAACTATGAAATTCGTTGTTGGGCCCAGACATTTTTTGGGCGGAACGGCAATCAACATTTTGCATAATAAGTTAAGAATGAGAAAGCTTCCGGTCCAATGGGTGCCGCGATTGCTCACAGTCGACAACAAGCTAATAAGGTTGTCAATTTCAAAGCGGTGTTTGGACTTTTTTAAGCGAAATCCGCGGGAGTTTTGCGTCGAATCGTCACTTGGATCCATTACTATACGCCAGAGATCAACCAGCAATCAAATAATGGACTTTTCCAGGCGAATCTTATTCAAAGAAAGCAAAGAAGTTCCCATTTAATGAAAAGGGCCACGTTTTTTGGGATTCGAAGAGAATAATTCTCATGGATAATTGGAGAAAGGAAGCACGATCACGGGATATTGAAAGAGACAAGGCCCCATTTAGCAAAGAAAAAAAATTCTGAAACTGAGAAATTCTGCCGCATTCACCATACTTGTCCGATCTGGCTCCCTGCAACTATTTTCTGTTCCCCAACATAAACTTAAAACTAAACAACTAAAAAGCACAAGAGAATTATGTAAACAAGTAAATTGCTATAAACTACTTCCAAGCTTCTTATCACCATCAAGGTCACGTTAACTGTCACCATCAAACGCTCATTAAAATCTATTAAAGGTGGTATTTATGGCGGTCATTGGCAAAACATTAAAGTGCGATTAAAAGTCGACTCCGAGCTTTTATTTTTTTAACTTCGTAGGAGCCAAAATCCCATTTGTCCTCATTGTTGCCTAATAACACGCTCAAATTATCCAATAAAGCAGCTCCTTTCCTTTACTAAGCGTTTCAAATGCCTGGAATATTGGAAGTTTAGATTACCCACCTAGGACTTGTCTTCTGTTGGCTTAACAAGTCAATGGGTGAGCAGACCGATGTTGTCGCCGTAATCTCATCGTGGGGAAAATTTTAATGAGTCGAATGCTTTTATCGATATTAAGATCGCGTACCTGTTCATGGGGGAATTTCGATTGAGAGCATAGAAAACGATTCCATTAGATAACAAAAATCGATCTATGTACTTCCTTCTATTACGTTATAAATTTTTACCTGTTTTGCATAAGTATTTCTTTATTCATTGAGAATTCGCTTTCCTCGCATGAGATTATGTGTTACGGTAAGCGACCATTAGGATTCTTATCTCTGTAGTGGAGTATATGCCATATTACGCCGACTAAACAAGAGCAAGAATGAGAATAACTCCGTATTGATTTCGATATTGATTGCTATATGTTTTTACAACATATTATTCGCAGGGACGGCCCTACGTTGAGAACTAGCATTTATTTAAATAATAATTAAAATACTTAAGCTAAATTTCACTTTTGCAACTCATTATTTTATTGTAGAGAAAGATCCAATTAAGCTAATTTCATGTTTCATGAAATCTGACACAATTTTTAAAAAATGTATTCATTGGATAAATCTTCGTTTAACATTATAACAGTTTAAATTCGGTTGAGGCGTTGATTGTACTACCTCTTCAGTAAAAGAAAAAATAATTTTAAGGGGTTCGTATCTATAAAATTGTTGACATTTGTTTTAAGTACCTACTTTAAGATTTATATTAACACGTATACAAAACCGAATTATATTATAATAAACAAACTCCAAAAATGACCCTCGATTTGATGCACGGTAGTATTACGCCTTAATTGTAATAGTATGAAAAGATTAATTCTTTCACAAATTTTTGTCTTATGTAGGAACCTGCGCAATTTTATATTCCATGCGTTGCTCATGGGTTCTTTAAACTGTTGAGCTGCATTGTGAAATTGATTACATTATGAATTTTCGATAATGAGACTAGTCGTGAACGCGGTAGGCATCACTTGCTTCTTTTATCACTTATCACTTTATTTTATACTATCGGTGGAATGCATTATTTTTACTCATAGTAGGTGCAGTGGCGGCGGTACAAAGCATTCAGACTAGGGTGAGAAGTTTTTTCGCGTACATATGGTGTGAATGTTACCTCATATCTTGAAAACGGCTGAACCAATTCTGATAAAACTTTAGAAAATAATCATCTTCTATTATAGTATATGGTTCCGCGATTTTTAATCATGGAGTTGATTTGGATTTAATGAAACTCAACTCAATCCGAGTTTCCATGGTCTCAAACTTAATTCAACTCAGAGTTAGCTCTGCATTGAAACGCAGTAATAGAGTGAACTAAGTCTGAAAGGATATATGTATTTCACCATAAATATATGCGTTATTTCAATAAAGCCAAACGTTTCTTTGGTAAAAATCTAACAAGGAAACGTTCTCAGGTGTGTCTCACTGATTTTGATGAAATTGAAATATGTTATAGAATATCGAAAAATAAGAGACACGTATTTTTTTTTCATCTGCGGATAGGCACATTTAGGGGGTACTTTTATTTATTGTTTTTTTTTTTTTTTTTTTTTTATAAAAATTGGTGTATTTTTCAAAAGTTTGTCCGCCATGTTGGATCCGCCATTTTGAATTTTTTTAAATTTAACATCAGATTCGTAGTCAGCGACTCCAAAAACCCCTTAATACTGGTTTTCACGAATAAACTGATATCTGAAAGAATATACATCATTTACGCATTAGTGTTAGGGGTTGTTTAGAGGAGGATGAGCTTTTTGTACGAAAACACAAAAAGAGGTCAACTTTATTTTTCAAAATCGTATGTAAAAAAAATATTTTTCAATGATTTTTAACTAAAACTGTTATTTTTGTGACGCAAAAATATAAAAAACAATCGTTTTTCTGCAATAAAAAATAAGGGTTGCCACCTCCGGGAAATGGATTACTTACAAAAGGTTAGTATATTTATGAGACATCATTTCCATTTTATATCATTCGGAAAAATTCATTAGAACTTGAAATATTTAGGAAAAACTGTTGTTGGGGGTAAACTTTAGGGGTGGTTTTCATCCCCTAAATGTGCGTATCCGCAGATAAAAAAAATACATGTCTCTTATTTTTCGTTACTCTATAACATATTTCAATTTCATCAAAATCGGTGAGACACACCTGAGAACGTTGCCTTGTAAGTCGATTAATTGAGTTCTGAGAATATTAGAAGTTATTTAAAATATCCGAAAAACACGACACAATGTTCTCCAATAATTTGGTAAATTTTTTCCTAAAGGCCGCGGGAGAAGTATAAATTACTTAGAAAATTGTCAATCCCCTTTTCCAACCCCTTGCTTCTGCGCTTTCAATTAACGTAAGGTACACTGAGAAAAACGGTCAGTAAAATTTCCTGTCATGACAGTAATTTGTACTGGACAGTACAGTAAATTTTCGACAGCTGGAACTGACAGGAGAATTTACTGAACGGCCGTTTAGTGACCGCCATTGCAAAGTATTGTGAGTTTTAGTTAAACCGTTCAGCAAACGGCACTGCTCGGTGTGGTAGTGATAAAGGTCCCCGTTCAGTAAACGACACTGCTCCGTGTGATAGTAATAGTGACCCCCGTTCAGTAAATGGCTCTGCTCCGTGTGGTAGTGCTAGTGGCCCCCGTTCAATAGAGTTTAGAGGTTATGTACTCATTGAACAATACGTACCGGCGAACAGTGGGATGCATTTCTCCAGCCCCATCTTCTTTAGGTTGTGAGCGACGACGGTATCCATCGCCGTGCCAAAATATTCCAAAACACTTCACACAAATCACAAAACTTCGGGTACGTCTGCACCGCTGCACTCCGCGAAAGCACTCTGCACTCTTCGTCCAATAGCTAGGCGCGCACCGTACTCTGTGCTTCTCCCAACGTGTCCAGATGAGTCATCGCCCTGGGTCGCTCCTGCTTTCGGCGCGGAAACGAAGCCCCGGAAGGGGCGAAGCGGGGGTATGGGGGGCCCGAAGCCGAAAGCCGAAGCGAGGCCGGTACGGTAGGTAGTTGGGGGGGGGGGCGTGGAAGTGCAGTGCTCACGGTGGAGGGAGAGGCGTGACACGACAGAGCCCAGTGGTATCGACTGTATTGCAGTGTTGTTTACTGAACGGCGCTTAATGACATGTTCAGTAATTCCTAAAGAACGGCGTCCAGTAAGAGGCAGTGCGCCCCCAGTCAATTTTACTGCAAATACGTATACTGAACGCGTTCAGTAAATTTTACTTTTCTAGTTTTCTCAGTGTAGAGTCGCCAAATATCGTCCCCTTTTTGTAAAACAAATCTAAAAAAATAAAAAAAAATACCACAGTAATAAATGAAATGTCAAACACTAGGTTCAAAATTCCTTTATTCATAAAAATAATCAAAAACCCGTTAACATTGTCAGAAAAAGTTATAAAATACCTTTAACAAAAATACTCAAATTATGAAAATATATTTTTGGGCTCCTAATTTCGTCCCGGGGACGATATTGAGATCACAATAATCAGTACGTGAACTGGAGTTGTACTTAGTCCTTTTCTATTATATAAAATTGAACCTAACTATCATATTAATATCTAATCAGCCCTTTCTTAAGTATTTTAATCATTTTTTCGGCATCTAAAAAATAAAAAATAAAACATTCGAAAGTTACATGTTACGATATAAGGTTCACGTAAGGGGACGATATTAGGAAATTTTTATTTATTTTGTCGCATTCATTTAAGCAAAAAACGTGTCCATAACCTGAAAATTTTACTTAATCGATTAACATCTGACATATTAATAGTTAGTTTGACAAAAAAATTGTATCAATAAGTCAGGTATCTCAATATTTTATGGAACCCGAGAATATTTCAATGAAAAACTCACCTTGAACATTTTTTTTGATTTTCGAATTTCTGTCGGTACGAACGTCGTGACGCACTCACTTCTACACAATGGCCGACTGATGCAACTAGCTGTTGGTTCGGGTCACTGATAATAGATGGCAGTTTTTAAAAGAGTAGATATTGAAGGGGACGAAATTAGGTGTGGGGACGAAATTTGGCGACTGTACCTTATCGTTTGGTAAAACAATTTTTCATCCTTTAAACTCTAACCTTCGTTTTTTTTAAATTCGTAACAATTGTGGAGCACAAATCAGTATCAATATTATCACCGCGATTATTACTTACGATAAAAACAACGCCACAATTCTGACCTAATTCTCATTCAGCAAATAAGTTGCCTCAGGCCTCAGCGGCGCTCAGTATTATTATTACAAAAATATGTACAGGTAAAATAACAAAACAAAACTCGTAAAACAAGTAATGGAAATTTTTTGATTTATATGGGTAGTTCTACAAACTAAGGAATTTTTGGCGGCTCAGCCAAAATATGATAGAAAAATTGTTAATAACAATTTTTTTTGGATGGAATACTATTAATTACAATTGTTTCTAGATGGTCACTAAAAATAATTAAGATTCAAAATTCTTTTCTGAACAAAATTACTGTGCAAAGTGCCGAATTCTCAGGATCCTGCAGTGTCCCTCGTACAAATTTTAGTTCAAAGTGCGTCGTGATACGTTTACTTATACATTAGGGTCTTAAAAGAATCCCAAATTAATAAGTTTACTATTTTTCCTGGCTAGGTAGAACAATTACTATAGTATTTCCTTGAAAAATATTGAATAAATCTTGTTTACATTTTGTCCCCACCATTTTATCTCAGTATCCTGTTCGCTGTTGAATTAGCAAATATTTACTAGACTATTTGCCTTGCGTCTTTACCATTCCGCTGAGTCGATAGTACCTACGAAAGAGATAAAGAATGTCATCTATCTATTCTCACTTAACACGTTGTTTAGTGAGCTTAGTGCGTTCGGCGAGTGAAGTGGTGTCGTAATCAGTGAAGTTCTCAGGATCCTGGTAAGATTTTTATTTACGAAATAAATAATGAATATGACTAATTTTAGCGTATTGATATGTAAGATGCTAGCGCATAGGCCTAGTTTAGGTTAATTTTTGTTGAAAGTTATAAATTGGTTTGTTTATTTTATTTTTAGACAGAAATTCTCAGGAACCTGGCCTCAGGATCCTGTCCAATTGGTACTGAGAACCATCCAGGATCCTGAGAAGATCATATTAAAAATATTGTTTCTGTGTAATAATAGTATTTTTTTACACATAAACATTAAACTACAAATAAATAATTTAATAAATAAATTGAACTTACTCTCATAATTTGTTTATATACAGTTATTTAGTTTTGGTGGTGGTCTAAGTTTAAGTTTAAATGGACATAAATCAAAAAATATTAAATTTTTTGACTGTTCCCTTTAGGATAAGCTAAAAGACACTGTACTCTAGTTATTAGACTGAATTCTGCCACCAGAATGTATAAAAAATGTCGGGCCGAAATCAGACTCGAATTCTTCCTTAGTTTGTAGAACTACCCATATACGAAATCACCCGAAATTACCCTACTTCTACGTTGAAACTCTGCACAGAATGCTTTTATGAATTGTAATATCTATGCAATACATGATAAAATAACAAACATACATAAAAAAGATTATTTCACTTAACCCTTTAAGTCACAGAAGCCATTATACTTTTGCCAAAATGTCTAATCCAATATGGCGGCTATAATTACGAATATAATACAATTTTGTGTACGTATTTTTGTATTGTAATAATAATTTTTGTCCACATTGTAATTGTTTCTTGAGCTATTCCATTCTTATACTCTGTTTTACTCTCAAAATTCAATCTGGCGATTCCAAATTCTATGAAATATAAAATTTTTGGTTCGTCATATTGGATCCGCTATTTTGATTTTCTAAATCTGGCTTTAGATTCGTAATCAGAGACCCCAAAAAACCGATATATACAGTTTTTAGTCCAAATTCGATCAAATATTAAATTTTCGGTTCGCCATATTTGATCCGCCATTTCGAATTTTCAAAATCTGACTTCAGTTCAGATTAGTAATCAATGACCCCAAAAATCCATGTATTAAATTTTTAGTGCAAATTCGATCAACATTTAAATTTTTGGCCCGCCATACTGGAGGGTGATGGGCAATTCTGACCTCGATTTCGTGATCAGCAGGTAAAAGTACATCAAATAGCATATGTATGTGAAATTTAAAATAAAGACCAATTTCTTTGTTGGTGTGTGGTTAATTTTTCACAAAAAATTTCAATTTTGAGGTTATTTTACAGCGAGTTTATTTTACTTTCAGCCATTCTGGTTATTTTTTCAGTAATCTACATATGTAGACTCAGCTTAAATTTAAAAGAAGAATTACAGCGATACCTTAATTCGTTCTCGAGATAAATACTTTTGAAAAAAAAAATCCGGTGTAGAAGAAGAATAGCACAAAAGTACGGTTCAGAAGAAGAATATAGGCAGACCTGTGAAATCTCAAAGTTCAACCTTCACATGTAATAGGTGAATAATAATAAAAAGAATAAAAAAAATTGAAATGGCAAGCAAGTATTTACTTTAAAACACAATTTGTTTTTATTTTGCCGGGCGACAGCTATCAGCTGACTTTTACCGAAATGCGAGATATTCTACCCCAAAATTTTACAGATAACGCCCCTAGTTTTAGTTCGCTTCATTTTAAGCATATCTTTCATAATTTGTTTTTTAGTATATGGTAAAGTGTATTTATTTGTAAATTGTACACATAATAAAGTACCATTTCAAGAATATTCATTTAAATTTTAAGCCTAAAATATTAAGAAATAAGCTATTGAGAGCAAGGCTTTCGGATACTCTTAAAAAAAAAATTCAGTTTGCGGTGGACATCAGAGCTCATTACTGGACTATCTCAAATCACAAAATGGAATATATTTGGCTAGTTTATGGGTTTCTCGAGGTAATGACGTTGAGATTTTTTTTCCGATTTTTCAATTTTTGGCATAATTTTTTAAAGTAAAAAAAAAAAAAAAACGAATTTTAAAAGAAAAAATCGGTAAAAATCAGCCTATTTGTCATAGTAAAACTAATAGCCCGGAACCACCAATCCTGAAAGTACCGTGATCGCGGATTTGAAATTTTTTGGTGGAAATGACAAGTTTTCACTCAGACGAATAAGATGGGCTTGGTCGGCGTTGATTTAATTAGCCGAAAACATCTTTAATTAATTTTTTTATTATTCAATGGCCACAATGTTTTACCGTCATCGCGGATTTTGATCAATCTTAAGTTAATTTGAGAGAAATTTTATACAGATTTAGAAAAAACCCGGCCGACCGATACTTTTTAGCCGGAAAGGTCCGGCATACCTATTTGAGTGGTGTGATAAGGGGTAAAATTTCTCTGTTATCACGGAAACATTTTGTTTTTTTTTTCGTTTTACGCATTTTAATGCCAGATTCGAAGATATCTTTGTACAGTGCTGTGCAAAACATTTGCAACTAAAATCATAGTTTCTTACAGATCATTATAAAATTTCCTAAACCACTGATATCAAAAAAAATTTTACAGTGCATTATTCCTTATTATGTCTAGTTTCCAGATATAACAATAGCAGAATATAATATCCCATAATAAGGGAGCAATATCTAGTTTTTTATTCAACGTAACGATTTTGCCTGTGCAAAACATTTGCAACTTTATATATCAACAAATACTTTTCTCGGAATAAATTAGAATTGGCAGTACTTTGTTAGTTAACTGTTATTTTCTATTCCGTATATAGTTAATAAAAGATAATAATAATAATTTTCTATTCTGATCCAACTACTGCAGGCCGTATAATCCAGTCTGTCGGTCAGGTCCATGCGCGGAAGTGTATTATTAAAATATTATTAAAATGGGGGTAATTAATTTTACAACGAAATAAAAAACCGAATAATATTTGCTCACACAGATGGTATAACCTAAAAAGACATTATTGAAAAATATAAAATAGCTAAATCCACCATATCCAGAATTATAAGCAGTTTTAAAAGGACTGGGAGTATTGAAAATATTCATAAAGGGTGGTAGACCAAGGAAAACGACAAAGGCTGAGGATCGTAGAATTTAAATTTTAATTAAATCTCGGCCTTTCGAATAAAACCTGGATGTGGATCCTTCGACAATAAGAAGACGAGCCATAGATATCGATCTTAAGAGCTACAGGCCAGCGAAAAAGCCACTACTTTCCGAAGAAAATGGCTGAGCTCGACTTGTCTTTGCTCGAAGTCATTTAGAATGGCCCCTAGAAAAATGGAGAACTGTCCTTTTTTTGGATGAGTGTTTAACTTTAAGTTTAACTTAGTGGGCTAGATGGAGGGCAAAAAGTAGGACGACCGACGAACAAGCGACTAAATCCGCGATAAACTGTGGTAACTATGAAGCATGGAAGTGGTAATACAATGGTCTGAGGGTGTTTATCAGCTCAGGGCGTGGGACCTCTTTATGAAATACCACGGATAATGAAAGCGGAGGACTACAAAAACATTATGGAAAATGTTATGCTCGCTTACGCAGAGGAAGAAATGCCCTTGCGCTGGCCCTTCGAACAGGAAAATGATCCCAATCACACCTCTAGACTTCTTCAGGCTTGGTTTTCGCAGCAAAACATTGAAGTTTTGAAATGGCTCGCACAGTCCCCAGATCTCAACCCCATAGAAAAGCTATGGCAACTGGTTAAGAAGAATATGAGGGGTCAATTTTACAACAACCGTGACGAACTCTTTAATGGTATAAAAAAGGCTTGGAATGATATAACTTCTTTACATATTGAGTCGCTATTTAATTCTGTGCCAAGAAGATGTGCAGCAGTTATTGTAAATAAAGGCTATTCAACCAAATATTAATGATAATATATATTTAAAGTCGCCAACATTGTTAATGTCAAGGAGTTGCAAATGTTTTGCACAGCCAGTTTCGTATCTTAGTATGAAAAAACGAATATTTCTCCTTTTTTATTGAATAGTTACCTTTAGTTTTTTAATATTCTTAAATTTAGTTTTTAAGAATTTAAGGTTTGTTGTAGTAAGACATAGAAAATTGGGGTTTTAGTTGCAAATGTTTTGCACAGCACTGTATGTGGGCTTAGAAAATGCGGGAAGTCATTTGTTGGGAGTAAGTGTAATTTCTCTAACTCCGGTTTCTTTCTTAGATTTTAAGTTATATGCAGATTAGTATGGAAAAAGGGATTATAGGAAAATTTTAATTGAAGTTGATCATACAATAAATTAAGGTTGATACAGAATTTTATATTTAATTCAAGATTGTTTATTGATAAATCCAAATCATTACCATCAAAATTATAATTTCTTTCCTCTTCTGGTTCTTCGCTTTCTTCCTCATTTTGTTGAATTTCTTCAACTTTCAACGGTGCAGATGGGTCAATGTACCACAATGTTTCAAGTTTACTGGATTCATTTAATTGCGATCCACATTCCGTTGGTTCGTATTAATGTCTTTTGGATCCGTCAAATGCTCGAACATATTTTGATATTCTTCATTTTGTAATAGGAGGTTGTAGGCTTTAATTTTTCCTTTACGAACAAAAGCTGCTGTATAATCACAACCTGTAAAGGCATGGAAGCCCGGTAGAGCTCGACAGACTGATGAACCTAACTTTTCTGCGAGGTGTATGTCATACTGTTGAGGCAGGTAGCTTTTAAATTCATTCATTCAAAAAAATGTCTTCAACGAAGTACAATGTGTACTAGTAGAAATCTCAACTATGTAATAAGAACTGGTATGCGTGATACTTCCCGCATTTTCTAAGATATTTTCGAATCTGGCATTAATATGCGTAAACCGAAAAAAAAAAAATGTTTCCGTGATAACAGAGAAATTTTATCCCTTATCACACCATTCAAATAGGTATGCCGGACCTTTCCGGCTAAAAAGTATCGGTCGGCCGGGTTTTATCTAAATCTGTATAAAATTTCTCTCAAATTAACTTAAGATTGATCAAAATCCGCGATGACGGTAAAACATTGTGGCCATTGAATAATAAAAAATTTAATTAAAGATGTTTTCGGCTAATTAAATCAACGCCGACCAAGCCCATCTTATTCGTCTGAGTGAAAACTTTTCATTTCCACCAAAAAATTTCAAATCCGCGATCACGGTACTTTTAGGATTGGTGGCTCCTCGCCTATTACTGTGTTTCCATGCAGGGTTCAACTCGAGTTGAATTCGAGTTAGTGTTCATGGAAACTCGGGTTGAGTTGAGTTTCGTTAAACCCAAGTTAACTCCACGAAACTAGTCGGGTTGAGTTGGGGTTAGCTTCAAATGTCATTCCAGTTTATTTTGTCAACTCAACTCCAGGTTGCTCATGGAAACAGTTCAGGTTTAGCGGCTATTTTCTTAACTCGACGAAAACTCAACTCCAACTTAACCCTGTGCATGGAAACATGGTATATAATTATAATGCGAACAAAAATTATCTCGACGTCACTACCTCACTTAAAAAGTGTGTCAAATTTGAAGAAGATCGGTCAAGTAGATTTTGAGTTATAGTATCCACCGACTTTAACTATTCGAAGTGGGAGAAAAACGCGTTTAATGTTTTAATAGCGCATTGAGTTGTTCGCTACCGCAGGAGATTCGAGGCACTGTATCTCCGCTAGTTTTTTTCCAATCGACCTGAAAGTTTAACTGGATACTCTTGAGGAGTTGTACCTTCAAATATAAAAATACAATATATATGCAAAAAAAAATATCCTACCCTCCCTTATTGCATTTGCCACTTTTGTGATTTTCGTAATTAGAATATGGAATAATGTAGCCTTGCCGAATACAGTTGTTATTCAAACTCGTATTTTTCAGAGTGATCATCTTGGCCCTATACTATGTATATCGTTTATTGACGTCCTTGAATCTGTGTTAAGATATTACTGTAAAAAACAACCCCCTACTTTCAACCCCTTCTGGAAGGATGTAATACAAATGTTGACCACGGAAATGAAACCAGCACTATCGCAAACCCGTAGGTACCCTATTTTAATGCAGAAAACTTAAGTTTTTCGTAATTTCAGAAAATCACCCCCCAAACCCTTATTTTCAACCCCTAGAAAAAATCCTTATGAATTGTATAAGTATGAAAGGAAAACAATCACAAATTCTTTTTACAGCTATTTCTATAAAGAATATGACTTCTACAGCAAAACAATTTATATTAAAAAGCCTAGTATAAGTTAAAAACTACCCCTTGCAAAACTGTCAAACTGACAACTGTCAAATCGATAGAGCAGACAAGAATACTACATATATAGGACACATTTTGGACTTAAATATTTGACTTTAATACTATGTCCGAGAACATCAACTGTTTAAAATTGGTTGCTTGGATTAAATATACGAGTATATGTTGGTTCACAATAAATAAATATGTAAATAACCAATTTCATACATTCGTGTTTATTAAAATATATTTAAACTGTTTGCAGCCATTTTTTAGTTAGAAATTTCTGTAAGGCCCAAGTGGCAATTGCCTTGGAGTTCTTGGTTGATGGGCACTTAATCTGTAAAAATTACATTGTCTATCATTGTGAATTTCACGTTACGGTTGGGCTTTTCAATTATAACGCACACTTAGACGATCTATATTTACGGGCCTATAACTTTCTTCTCTGGGATGGAGCACAGAATGCAATATTGTTTGTTCTCTGTACATACTTAATTTTTTCTATGGTTAAAAGCAGAAAATATATATACTACTGTGTCCAAAAAATAAGGTGACATTTGAATTTAAACTGCGCGCGTCGAAGGATTTGGAGAATTTTTTTTTTTTTAGGTTGGTAGTACTGTCAGTGACATCTGTGTGAAATTTCATGTCAAAATATTCATTAGTGTTTGAGATACGCGTCGTTTTGTGAGCTGCTAAAAGTGAGTTTTTCGTTTTTTGCGATGTCGAAATTTATTGAGCAAAGAATTTGCATTAAATTTTGTTTGCGGAATCAATTTTCTGCTGCGGATACGTTGAGGATGGTGCAGAAAGCCTTTGGCGATGAGGCTATGTCTAAAAAAAATGTTTACAAGTGGTATAGTGAGTTCCAAGCCGGCCGTGAACGTGTCGAAGACGAAGAGCGTCCTGGACGACCATCAACCTCAACCGACGAAGCTCACGTCCAACAAATCAAAGATTTGGTGTTGAAAAATCGTCGATTAACGATTAGAGACCTTGCTGATGAAGTTGGCATATCGAAAGGCTCAATCAATACCATTTTGAAGGATGTTTTGGGCCTCAAGCGCGTCAAATCTCGACTGGTACCGAAAACATTGAATTTTTGATAATGCACCATCCCATACTGCACTCGTAATTCGTGATCATTTCGCCAAAAACTCAACCCATATCGTTCCACAACCACCGTATTCACCTGATCTGGCGCCGTGCGACTTCTGGCTGTTCAACAAGCTCAAAAGACCGCTCCGGGGACACCGTTTTGATACGATAGAGGAGATTGAAGCCGCAGCGAAGAGGGAACTGAAGGCCATCCCGGAAAGTGACTACAACCAGTGTTTCGAAGATTGGAAAATCCGTTGGCATAAGTGCATTGCATCGGGAGGGGATTACTTTGAAGGGGATGAAATTGATTTGGAACAATAAATAAAGAATTTTCAAAATAAATACGTCACCTTATTTTTTGGACACAGTAGTACATATTAGGGTGCTTTTTTTTCGCGACTATTTTTTTTTTCAGTCCCACCTCGAAATTTTCTGGCAAATGCCTAAACAAAAATTCCCTGAGAATTGTAGCCCTTAATATTAATATTAAGTACTAGACCAAGGCGTATAAAGATTTCCCATATAAAATACACGTAAACTTTGATTATTTTTCTACAGCTCCGAGGCATTTTATGGTATAATCTTGGTCAATGATAGGATTTCTTCAGAATTGAATGCTCTATAAAAGTTTCCATTGCGGTGTAACCCTAACTCCCACCAGCGAGGTAGTACGGGTCTCTAATCCCAATTTTTCCATGAAATTCTCGCTTTTTGCCCCTATCGCGTAAACAACAAGAGGTTCAGAAAAAATGTAAGTGACAAAATTGTAGGAAATTCAATTTCCTCCAAAAAGTTCTTGAACACCAAATCGCTAACATCGATATTTATTGAGATATTGAGCTTTGAAGTTGAGGTAGTGTGGAATTTTCATGGATTATTGAGCTAAATTGTAGAAACACTACCTCAATTTCAAAACCACAATATCTCAAGAAATATTGATGTTAGCGATTTGGTGTTCACAACTTTTTTGTAGGAAATTGAATTTCCTACAAGTTTGTCGTGCTCACTTTTTCTGTACCTCTTGTTGTTTACGAGATAGGGGTAAAAAGCGAGAATTTCATGGCAAAATTGGAGTTAGTGACCCGTACTACCTCGCTGGTGGGACTTAGGGTTACACTGCAATGGACACTTTTGTAGAGCATTCAATTCTGAAGAAACCCTACCATTGACCAAGATTATACCATAAAATTCCTCTGAGCTGTAGAGTTTTGAAGAACAATAATCAAAGTTTACGTGTATTTTATATGGGAAATCTTTATACGCCTTGGTCTAGTACTTAATAAGTATTAATATTAGGGGCTCCAATTTTCAGGGAATTTTTGTTTAGGTATTTGCCACAAAATTTCGAGGTGGGACTGAAAAAAAAAAAAAAATAGTAACGAAAAAAATTATAAATTCGAAGAAGTAAATCAACTTAGGTATGTATGTATATCTGAATAATGCATTTTCCGGAAATTGTTATTATATTGTACTTTTTATAACATGCGCGGATACGTTTAGTAAAATATTCAAGCACATTTATTATCCCTTGACCCAGCACGTATTTGGGGAAGGACCTTAAAAGACAATAAATCGACTATATTCCTCATTTAAAAGATTTCGTGCGTAGAAATGTGCAGGTAGAAATGCCTCCAAAAAATTATATTCGAAGAGAGTCGCACTCAAACATGCTATATGTGGCTGCGAATATTAATGAGCTCAACCGAATATTGCACAATCTGGACAGTAAAAGTGTCAGCAAATTAATTCAACAGAAAATCTTTCACGAGGCAAAAAGTTCGCTGGACTGTAGTATACAAGCAGGCCATTTTTCCGATTACTATATGAAACTAACTCGTTACAATCTCAGATCCGAGTTAAAGAAAAATCAAACAATTCTTGTAATATCGGGTACTTACTTAATTTGGCTTTCAGAATTGCAGTGACACTATTATATCAAGTTGCAACGTACAAATTGTACCTATCACATAACACTTTAAATTAAATTGCACTTAAGGAAGTTGAAACAATTCGGTCTTTTCACTTTTTAAACTTCATTAAAGTATTGTCAATTTTAAAACTAAACCCGAAGTTTTTCTAAACAATTTCGTACGATACGAAAGTGTCACGACTACGCTGTAAATTAATTTCTCCGAGACGTAGAGACTTGCTGACGGCAGTGCAGTTAATAAAGAGACGTTTAATTTTGTCATATATTGAGCGTATGCTGTTCTTAGATGTCCATCCCCCCGAAAGTCAATCATGTATGGAGAAGACACTCATTGAATTGTCGCAATGCATTGTGTTTTGTCTACCATTCATGCCCAATGTCGGTCAGTTAAACAACGAGAAAGTGAGGTGAGGAAGTACTTTGTGCTATTTAGCTTGACAATTACGTCCTCTACCTTGCAGAATATTTACATGTCGCGCACACAACAGAAAATTTTTCGATAGTGCATATTATCATTTGGATTTGAAGATTTTAAAGAATGCACCAATCTTAGGTTTTTAATCAATTATTTGCGCTCCTGGCTGCAGGTAAGAATTTTATAATTACGTTATTTAAAGAGAAACGTTTCTTATTGTTGTGACCCCGAATTTTTTTGGTTTCATTTTAGGTACGATAGAATGAAATCAAAATATATTTATTTCATATATGAAAATTAGAAGAAAAAAAACCTGTATAATGGATGAAGCCCTGAAGATTAAAAATTAAATCATTAACCATGCTTAAAGAGCAGATCGAGGTTCATTTTTTGGCGACTTTGGTTGACCTGGACCTGGAAAGTTAGCACTTTTTGAAAGAAAGCTGCCTATCTCTGAGATCCAAGAGTGCATTTTTCGAGGCATATGTGTCTTATTTTACTCACATTATTTATTGGCAAGATTTATATTGAAAAGTCAATTTATTCACACGTTTTAGTAACCAGAATAATGCATATAATCTTACTTCTTATTTGAAATGGAAATTCATGTATCTCAGAGCCATCGACACTGAAATAGAATATCTTGGAGAAAAATCAACAATAATTGATTATTTTCTTTGACGGTCAAAACTCAAATGGGTTCTAAGTTGTTCTGCGAGAAATGGAGAGAATCTCTAATAGTGCCGAACAGTTTCCGAGATATTGAAGGAAGAAAGGGGCAAAATGTACATAAAAGACAAGTGTTCTCTACAGCTACAAAATATCTCTGCAAACCCGGCTGTGAGATTGTATTTACCCGACTGCTAGAAAGAGGGTTATATTTTTCTAGTGTATATATGAATATTTCTTTCGCACGCTCTGTAGCCTAAACAGCTTGAACAATTTCAGCTTGAGATGGGTCGTTCGATTCATCTCAATTGTGAGAGTGACACTGGGTATATAAAAATTATGAAAATGAAATAGGCCGAATTTTGGCGCCATATTATACGTCTTAAAATAAATTTTTTTCTGAAAACCTATCGAGTGCGGTATCAAAATAAAAGGTTTGATAAATAGCTTGCAAAAATATATACAACTTGTATGTGTACATGGAATGAGAAATGCTAAGATAAAATTTTATTATTGAAAAAACCAAAAAACCCAACTGCGTGAAAAATTGTAAAATTAAAATTTTCAAATTTACTTAATAAATGAACTGAAACGATAGAAGCAAGTTCAAAAATTAAAAATTTTTTTTTAATTTGAATGATCATGGTTAACAGTGTTCCACAGTTGGAGGCATCAAATATTCACAATACGTTCCATCATGAATGAATAGCGATTTTGTTGGTGATATAAGTAGAGCAAGAAAATACGTAGTGGGAGAAGCTCCAATATCCTAACTTTCATATAATACATGCGAAAGTGAGTTTGTTTGTTTGTTTCGCGTACTCAACCGATCATCATGAAATTTGATAAGATACACTTTCAACAGATTTGTCACAACACTGTCAACCATTATCATTCAAATGTCTGGAAAGAAAATGTACCTGCTTAAAAAAAGAAGCATCTGCCCAGCAGAGGTTGAACGTTCAGGTCTTTTTACTCAGAACTTTACAGGTTAGGATGAACTTTTTAGTGTTTTGAAGCATAAGGCTGACCTTTCCCTACGAATTTTATTGCTGTTACTCAAATGTAGGCCTGCGGACGAGAAGCCCTAAATATCTTTTTATAGCTACCCCGTTTGATCCTAAACATAAAACAGGGTATAACTTGTTGTAAAAGCTGATGGGCCAGCCCGTTAAATTCTTGAAGGGAAAATATGTTTCCGAACCCTTTACATATTTAATATTTTACCCCTTCGGATTGAATAAAAATAGGCCTAGTTCGGAATATTTTTAGGAAAAAAAACCTGTTGTGTTGCCCATGAGAAAAAAGGCGTGAGGCCATTGGCTGTGGCTGAGTTAGGTGACCATTTCTGGCTAATGAGAAGGTTTCCCTCTAGCTTCCGTGCCGGAGTCATTTACGCTATACTCTTCATTTCGATTACATTTAATAATTTTTTATTTATTTTAATAATGGCTTTAATATAAAGTGACTATAAATTCAGTGCCGGCCTTAGGCTTTTGCGTTTAGTAAACTTTTCCTCGGCGCCCCTTTTAAAGACAAAGTATCCAAATAAGTTTAACATTATAACAATTTAAAAATTATGGCTTAAGAAACTAAAAAACACTCTTTTATAAGTAGCGCAATAAAAAGTTAAACAATCACCGCAGATTCAAAATTTCTTTTAACTTGTAGTGTCATCAAAAATTTAGCAGTATGAAAAATATCAAGGTTTTGGCATTATCCGAACATAGTTAAACTTCGATTTCTAATTTTGAATTACACAAAAAATGCACAGGCGGACCGACAACACGGTCAAGTTAAATAAAAGCTTTAAAAATACCCCCAAGTTTAAAAAAAGTACGATTTTTTTGCTACGATGAACTGGCCATAAAGAACAATCCGAAAAATTTTTAGATAATTCTTCTATATTTTCATAAGTTCCGTCATCTACCGCATCTTGATTGTTGGGCTCGTCCTCGTATATGTTCAACTTATTGCCATCCGAAATTGGTTTAGGCGATTCAAATCTAACTTCATTTTGAATAGTTGGTTCTGATGATTTTCTTTTTCTGTATTCATAACCAGACGGTTTATGTTTCTTCGTAGAAGTCTTGTTTTCCATCGTTAAAATAAAATATTATCAGCCTGCATAGAAAAAAAGATAACAAATGTTGATAAGAAAAAATTAATTTTTCTGCAGTACCGACCGCAAAGTGTCAACTTTGTAACCACTACTCAAAACAAATTTCCACTTTACGTAGGCTTCGAACGGAAAAATCGTAAATGTTACTCGGGTGTTAAAAAAGAAGGCCTTATATCAAATAGTTGGGCATTCTTTATTTTAACCGACTTCAAAAAAAGGAGGAGGTTCTCAATTCGACTTTATTTTTTTCTTCTTTTTCTTTTTTTGTGTATGTTACGCGATATCTTCGCCGATTGTGAACCCAATCTAATAATTCTTTTATTAATTAATTAATTTTTATTGAATTTCAACCACTTCCCGTCAGCTAAAAATTGAAAAATAAAACAAAATTTACAAAAAAAAAAAAATAAATAAAAAACGACTTCAGAACTTTGCCTGTATGCTAAATTTAAACTAAAAAGTTAAAAATATTTTTTATTACTTTAAAGAAAACAGCATTCAAGGAAAATATACAAAACTATTGATACTCATACTTAAATATTTACAATATCTAATCAGTTACTTATAAACCCAAATTACTGTAGGTTTAAAACTTGCCTTGCCTGCACCAATTAAAAAAATTACTGATTAGTTATTGTAAATATTTAAATATCAATAATTTTGTATATTATCCTTGAATGCTCTTTTCTTTAAAGTAAAAAAAATATTATTTTTAAATTTTTAGTTTAAATTTGTACACACAGGCAAAGTTTTGAAGTCGCTTTTTATTTTGTTTGTAAATTTTTTTTATACTCCCCACGTTGCATAATCTACTATTGAATTTCATATACAGGGTGTTCAGAGGTGGGAGGTCAATACTGCAGGGGGTGAAAGGTCAGACCGAGACAAGTAAAAAATCGTTTGGGGGGGGGGGGGGGGGGGGCATCTCGCACCGTTTGGCAGTTACAGGGTGATTCGTAAATCAGGATTTTGCCTTATATGGGAACCGCTCTTGTATTTTTATCTTTTTTCCTACGGATCGCAGCGGCCCCAAACTGATTTCAAAAAATCACTATTTGGAAGCCCTTTCAAAAAAAGTTTACACCACCCTCCTATCCTCAAACCCTTGGCCCCAATCCCCCCTGGAAGTTGACAAAATTAACTTTTATTTCACGATTTTTCACCTTTCGCCCCACTTTTCTCCGAAATTCATGTTATTAACATACCTACTTTTTATTTTTTTTAAGTTGCCTATCTAATTACCTTTCCAAAAAGGTGCAACATGCCTAGGTAGAAGAGGGTTGCAAAAGTCCTGAAATTAAAACATCCTCACAGGTACCTAATTACTTTATTGCACCATAATGGAAAAAGTCGTTAAGTAAACAATTTTTATGACAGCAAGTTCGGAAATGTTTGTTTAGGAAACAGAGGTAATACATTTTTATTTTTTCAGCAAAACAGTAATAAAAAAATAAATGTAATCTCGTTAAATAGCGTTATTAGATTATTATAGCGAGTATTGACTCCTAAGTATACTGACGCTCCGTTTCTAATACCTCCTATGAATTATGGTATAAAAATGGGTAAGTTTGAAACGACATTGACCACAGTTGAAGAAGCAAGCGATAAGAACGGGTGTTTAATAGAAAAAATTAAGATAAAATGGCAGAATTCAGTGTTGACGAGTATGGCGATATAATTTACGTGTACGGTTTAGTAGAAGGAAATGATATTGAGGCCGTACGAGAATACCAAAGGAGATTCCCGAATCGGCGGGTACCCAACAGAAGGGTATTTTCAAGGACTTTCAGAAGGTTAAAAGAAACCGGAAGTGTAACCGCCCCCAGAGCAGAAACGCGAGCAGGAAAATCGGCCGATTCAGATGTCTATTTGGAAATACTTTTTTATAAATTCAACAGCAAGCAATGTGTGAAAACTAATGAGTAACTATTTTTTAACAAATGGAGAGATAGGGAAAATGTATTATAATACTTTTTAATAAAGGAAAGTCGTCATTTTTATTTCATGTCCATTTTATTATAAAAAAATTAAATCTATTTAAGAAAACTATTGATTTAAAAATATAGTGAAGAAAGTTCATTACTAATGATTAGCACAAATATTCTAAAATGCTTTCTAAAACTATAAAAACCATGTTCTAAGGTTTCATTTTAAATGCCATTGACGATCCTCCTGATGTCTTTAAAAAAATCCTCTATTGTTTTTGGGTCATTTTCATAGCAGTGATCTTTAATGTAGCCCCATAAAAAGATGTCATATTGAGTGAGATCTGACGAGTAAGGTGGCTATTCTATTCCTTTTCCCCTAGCAAAACGTGAGTACCCTACGCCAATAACTCGATCGCCATAAAATTTATTGATGGCTTCTAACACTTCTTGTGTGCGGTGAGGTGCCGCTCCGTCTTGAATAAAATAAAAAGATTTAACAAGGATTTGGTGCCTAACATAGCTTTGTGCGTCACTCCGGCGACAGAAAATTCAAAGAAATGCATGTATGTATGACGGTTAACATTTCAAAAATAATAATAATTCAAGTTCTTCACTACACTTTTTAATTAATAGTTTGTATTAAATAGGTTTTTTTTTTTTGTAATAATCTCGCGCAAACTATTCAGTTTAGAAAAAAATGATATTAGAAACTTTAATATCATTTTTGACCTATCCATAGATACCCCACACGTATGGGTTTGATGAAAAAAAATTTTTGAGTTTCAGTTCTAAGTATGGGGAACCCCCAAAATTTATTGTTTTTTTTTTCTATTTTTGTGTGAAAATCCTAATGCGGTTCACAGAATACATCTACTTACCAAGTTTCAACGGTATAGTTCTTATAGTTTCGGGAAAAAGTGGCTGTGACATACGGGCAGACAGACAGACAGACAGACATGACGAATCCATAATGACATGACGAATTCCATTTGGCTACGGAACCCTAAAAATTATGTACATTTTCCCGATTTCTCCATTTGTTAACAAATAGTGACTCATTAGTTTCCACACATTCCTATTGGAATTTTATTTTTTTCATATTTTTGGTTGTCTGTTCTCTCTTTTATGATATAAAAAATAAGTTTATAAAAATCAACGCGTGGGTAATTTAAAAAGCCTGCGTGGGTCAGTTTCTTACCCGCGGGTTATAGGTTCGTCATCACTGTTATGTATATAGTATCCAAGGGTTTTTTTCAGTAGCACATTAGTGTATTTTATTATTCCATAGAATCGGGCCATAGATTTTTAATACACACAATTTCCCATCTACGACTGCGGGAATGGACATTTCAAGTCAGCAGCACGCACAAGGAGGAATACACATGTTCTTCCACGTGTCGTTTAGCGAACGAATTACATTGCAAAGAGAAATTTCCGTGTTAGCAATTTGGTAAAGCATTTGTGCACAGTGTGATGTTTCCGTACTCCACAACTGATTTTAACAAGATTGCTCATACTCAAGACGCATAAGGTATCGCATCGGGGTGGAGAACCGTCCAATCAGCCCGAAAATTTAAACCGGCCCCTAATATGCACGAATACGCTCAAGAGGAAGCCACAGAACTGTGAGTTGATAAGGCCGGTGCTGCTCTATGCCCTGCGGATATGGTTGTTGGATCTGAAAATCTGGCGGCCATACTGACCAAATTTGAGAGAGGAATTCGTTGCATCAATAAAACACTTGTTTCTAGAAGTAGAAGCAAATATTTCTCAAACGACCAAAAAAAAAGAAAACAACTGGAATTGAGCCAAGCGTGGAATTCGCGGGGAGCGTAAAAAAAATTGTTAGGTTTTATGAATAAACTAATTATTATCAAACGTTTGTTGTCAAATATGAATGGATGGCCCATCGAGCAACAAACCAAAGTTCCCTTTTATGAAATAAACTGAGGGAATCTACTTAAATTGCTCGAATTTGTAATTATCTTTATATTAACTTTTCCATACTACGTTGAAGGTCACAGGGCTAGCAGAACTACTCCAGTCAACCGATGTAAAATTGCCTGGGGTCAGTGACCTATTTACAATGAGCAAAAGAACTTTAACTTATTTTTTAACTGGCGAGACTGCACACGCTGTCTACTGCACACGCCGACTAAAATCTCTTCTGCCCGAATGCGCCAGTACGTCAAATTTTATATATGTACCTACAAAACTTTCATGCATGTTATGGCCAGATCGGAAAAGCCCATCGAAAGAAAGGCTATGTGGGGGCTTCGAGACGGTGACTAAGAAGAGGTCGGCGCTGAATAGCATTAAAATTGAGTTAAAACAAGTTCTTCCGGCTCCGGCTTTCTTTCATAGTTAAATTTACATTGAAACAGACAGCTGTTAAGATAACGAGTTTGTGGACGCTTATAAATAAGGTCAGGTAATTCCCCAAAATAACAATAAACCGAAATTTCGTTGTGCTATTTTATATAATTATAGTAATCTATATACATATACAAGAAATTAATATGGAATACACTTTATACATTAGAACACAAAGGGTCTTCACTGATTTTTTGTTGAATGATAAAAGGGAGATAATTTTGGAATACTTTGTATATTCAAACTCATTTGTTTTAATATAACCGAAACACGAAATTAAATCACTGCTAGTTTTATGAACTCGACATGTTTCCGTATTGCTCACACAACCTCACTCATGGTACCCTCGTACCATAAATAGTAAGATTAGAAGTGCTAATTTTAATTGTTACCACTTTTCTATGTTTTAATTTAAATATAATAATACTAATAAATTCTATAATAATTATAGGACATTCAGAGTATCACTTATTTCAGTTTAGTTATTACGATATTCTACCTCAGCATCTAAGAAATGCTAGATATACGCTAAATTGTCATAATTTGTAGATGTTTATATAAATATTTTTCTGTTGTTTTAAATAAAATAATTTTGTTTAAATAATTAAGAGGTTAAGCCGTATGATTAAAACCACATGTAGAAATTAATTTTGGCATGCTAGTAAAAATAAACAGTAAAACTTAAAGCAAATCACTAAGCTAGTTGATTTTTACTTACTTAGATTACTGAGAAAAATTAGTCATTTAAAAAATATATTTGAGTCAAAACGCCTGTATGGCACCCAAACGACGCACGGTGTGCGTAAGTAAAAATTCTACTTTTCCAAATGCAGGCAAGTATAAATAAAAGACGCACGAAATAGTCCAAACGAATCATGGTACACTCACACTTTTTGTAGACTACCGTAGACGTAGACGTAGACCCGAGAGCTCCCTAGGCTCCCTTGGAGTCAAAATCTGGTATAGAACAGAGCCGGCTTTCACTCCAAGGGAGCCTGGGGAGCTGTCGGGAGTCAAAAGAGCCGACCCCAGGAGCTCCTAGAATCTACCTGTGGAGCTCTTGGGAGCCAAAAAATACAAACAGGAATTTTAGCATATTTGATCTGAGAACTACGATTTAATAAATCCTGAGAAATTAATAAAACGGAGAATTACGAGAAGATGGCAGGAATATTTTTAACCGACTTCAAAAAAGGAAGAGGTTCTCAATTCGCCTAGATTTCTTGAGGCTAGTCCCATAAAGGACCCCGCACAAATCCTATGGAGTTGTGCCCTCGGCTAAATTCGCTGAAATTTTGCACAGAGGTAGCTTTCAGCATGCTGATCAAAAGTCCCAATGGGCGCAACCCCCTAAAGTCAACCCCAGCCCCCCCACGCCCCCTCGAAGTCCCAAAGTACATTATTACGGGAATCAATGCATAAGAGTTATATTCATCTGATACTTCGCACAGAGGTAGCTTTCAGCATGCTGATCAAAAGTCCCAATGGGCGCAACCCCTCAAAGTCAACCCCAGCCCCCCTCGAAGTCCGAAAGTACATTATTACGGGAATCAATGCATAAGAGTTATATTCATCTGAAACTTCGCACGGAAGTAGCTTTCAGCTTGCTGATCAAAAGTCCCAATGGGCGCAACCCCCCGAAGTCAAACCCCCCAAAGTCAAACCCCCCATCCCCAACCAGTTAAGGCAAGGTGGTGTGTGATACCCGGCCAGTTAAGGCAAGGTGATGTGATACCCGGGAAGTTAAGGCAAGGTGGTATGCGATACCCAACCCGTTAAGGTAAGGTGGTGTGTTATCACACTCTTTCCTCATCAGCAAAGGCGTGTCTCCGAGGTATTGGGTGATTCCACAAACATAAGTTTGAGCTTCTAGGGTAGCTGTTGAAACCTTATTATCAGGTACGTGTAGAACTTCAGTGCTTAATCTTCAACAGCCCTTCTCAGAATAGTTGGAGTTTAACACAAAGTTTTCCTCGATATTTCAAGAGCGACAGTCCTTTTCAGGATAGACGTTTTCGAAGGTATTGGGTTATTTCACAACATCGGGGTGTGCGCAATAACAGTCTTTTTTATGATATTTACTGACACTCTATCATGGCAGCAAGAGTAAAATGCTACATCTGCAATCTGAATAATAATGTGCGTCAAATGCGCCATTTAGGAGACGACGAGAATAAGCGTGAGATTGCAAGTAATAGGCGCAATTGTTTTGATCTACCTCCCCAAAATATTCAACATGACACTAGAATTTGCTTTAACTACGATCTATCAGTGAATAAAGAAATAGCTGATCGGGGAAATCCTGCATCTGTTCGCTTAAATGTTGCTGTTCAAGTTGCAAATCGAGGATGTATTATATGCCATGATATTGATAATGCTTCTCAAGAACTATGTTTGGATTGTAGAGTACATATTTATACCCAAAACAATATTTACATACCAGAAGGTGTAAGATGTTTTCCCACACACTTAGATCGAAATAATCGAATCTTAGCTGCTTTAATACCTGGGATACGCTTCTTAAATCGGTCCTATGTCATTCCTGGGCAACATCTACAGCACTTTTTAGAACAATTCCGAAATGCACTTCAGAATGCAGGTAATCAAAGATGGCATCCCTACAATTTGGATGACGAAGAGTATAAGTGTTTTTTCTCATTGGATAAAGCACAGTTTGAAGATCTTTATAATTATTGTGATGCAGTAGCTGCAGATAGAGGTTTCAGATACATAAAAAAAACAGATTTAATGATGTTCTTATGCAAACTAAGACAAGGTTTATCGGATGAATTCTTACGAGTCATTTTTAATTATTCAACGAGGCAATCCGTAAGCATGGCAGTAAGTACTGTCAGACAGTCACTTGCAACGAGGTTTGTAAATGAAAATATAGGAGTGGCATGTATTAATAGAGAAGACTACATTGCAAGGCATGTGTCTGATTTTGCCAATGAACTGTATAATGAAAACTCTGATGAACGGGTAGTAATAGTTTTGTGTGATGCTACTTATGCATATGTGGATAAATGCAGTCATTTTCAAGTTCTAAGACAATCATACTCAATGCATAAAGGCAGGCATTTACTAAAACCGACCCTTCTTGTTGCTCCAAACGGATATATTCTGGCGATATTAGGTCCATATTTTTCAGATTCACAGAATAATGATGCCGCGATTCTTACTGCAGAATTTGAAGGGGACGCACATATTTTAAGAGATTGGTTTCGAAATGGAGATATCATTTTAGTAGATAGAGGTTATAGAGACTGTATTCCTCTTCTTAACCACCTGGGAATCACATATAAAATGCCTGCTTTACTTGAAAGAGGTCAACGACAATTATCAACGGAAGATGCAAATGATAGTCGCATTGTGGCTAAAATGAGGTGGGTCGTTGAAGCGAGGAACAGTCATTTTCGATCAATCTACAAAATGCTCGATCATGTCTTCAATATCCAAAATGCACGTCACATTGGTGATTATTATCGCATAGTTGGGGCACTCATTAATAGATTCTTTCCACTCATTAATATGCAAAATGCAACAGTGGAAGTAGCTAGAAATATGCTACAGAGAAGAAATAATATAAACGTTGTCCAAGCTCGTGTTGAAGTTGACAATTTGAGATTGAGACGTGGTGAATGGGAGAGGCTAGACAATCATTTACCAGACTTTCCTATTCTAGACATAAACTATTTACGCGACTTAACCATTGGAGTTTACCAAGTAAATCTTGCACCAGGATACATACAAGATAAGTTGTCAAGGGATGATGATGAAGAATTACAGTTTGACACTCTAAGAGATGAAGCGAATTTAGTACGATTTCGAATTTTTTCTAGATTCAGAAATCGAACTGTTCATCAAGTTTTCATTTCGTATGTTAGTACAAATGATCCGGAATTCGAAGACGCTCAATAAGTTATACCTGGATATTATTGTACTTGCCAAAGTGGTGCTAGGACTTTAGGCACATGTGCTCATGTAGCAGCAATATTGTGGTATCTTGGATACGCCAGACATACGCAAAATGTTAAGTATCCAGACGGAAGTTTGTTAGATATTACTGAAGATGCAGCAAACCGAGCTTAGTGTAATAAACTTATACAGGGTGATCAAAAAGTTTTGAAACGGCGGTGCACAGACTACCCTGCCTTAACTGGTTGGGTATCACACCACCTTGCCTTAACTGGCCGGGTATCACACACCACCTTGCCTTAACTGGTTGGGGATGGAGGGTTTGACTTTGGGGGGTTTGACTTTGGGGGGTTTGACTTTGGGGGGTTTGACTTCGGGGGGTTGCGCCCATTGGGACTTTTGATCAGCATGCTGAAAGCTACCTCTGTGCGAAGTTTCAGATGAATATAACTCTTATGCATTGATTCCCGTAATAATGTACTTTGGGACTTCGAGGGGGGCGTGGGGGGCTGGGGTTGACTTTGAGGGGTTGCGCCCATTGGGACTTTTGATCAGCATGCTGAAAGCTACCTCTGTGCGAAGTTTCAGATGAATATAACTCTTATGCATTGATTCCCGTAATAATGTACTTTGGACTTCGAGGGGGCGTGGGGGGGCTGGGGTTGACTTTAGCGGGTTGCGCCCATTGGGACTTTTGATCAGCATGCTGAAAGCTACCTCTGTGCAAAATTTCAGCGAATTTAGCCGAGGGCACAACTCCATAGGATTTGTGCGGGGTCCTTTGAAAATAATATCCAACCTCTTGTGTGTATGTTACGCAATATCTTTGCCGATTGTGAACCGATTTTAATGATTCTTTTTTTATTGAATAGTCTACATCTCGAGGGTGGTGACATTTAATTTGAAGGAAATATCTTTCCTCTTGTGTGTATGTTATGTGATATTTTCAAAGATTGAGAACCGATTTTAATGTTTCTTTTTTTTACTGAATAGGCTATATCTCCACGTCCAGATAGGTTCATTTAAATTTGAAGAAAATATCCTACCTCTAAAGGTGGACAATTAGGGGATGAATTCCATTTATTGAATTTCAGTCACTTCCCGTTAACTAAAAATTGAAAAATGAAAAAAAATTACAAAACAAATAAAAACTGACTTCAAAACCTTGCCCTTATGTACAAACTTACACTAAAAAAGTAAAAAAAAGATAATTTTCAATATTACACATTACACAATCATTGATACTTAAATACTTACAATATCTAATCACTTATTTTTGGAGTCGGTGCCAGCCAAGGCAAGTTTATAAACTCAAATTACTGTAGGCTTGAAAAAAAAATATTCTGGCTCCTCACAAAATTGAAAATTTTGCAATTAACACTACCCTACATTTGTCATTCTCCTTCCTTCGTATACATACTTCAAGAGTTGGGTAAATGTTATATAATATTTCAGAAATGGGACAAGTTATCATCAAAAATACAGCAAGTTCAAATTTCATTTCCTCCCACCTAACGTCAGTTGTACTCACCGCACAATTATTCAAAGTAGAGGCTCCTGAATGTAATTTAAAATGTTTTAAGTCTTTTCTTCTTTTGCACTTACATTTTCACAATGATAAATAAAACGAATAAATGAAGAAAAAGTATTGCACTTTATTAGTTACGGAGTTGAACAAGTATTATGAAACCGTCAGAGAACAACCGAAAAACAAAAACAAATTTGAAGAAGTGTTTTGGGCGGTAGGCAATTTCATTAAATCTAAATCTGTTTGACCATGTTCAGCAATGCATAATCGACTGAAGTACAACGTACAATCTTACTATCTTAGTAAATACCCACTTTCACGTTAATCGAATGATTCACTTATGTACCATATATTGTTGTCGCAGCTAAATTTTTGGCAATTAGGTCCCCAATATTACTTACTTTAAGCGGCCACCTCATGTATTTCACCTTCCTCTTGCTTTAAAAATGTATTCCATGGTCATCGGCTCTTATGTATATTATTATGAGATAACCTCCTTATGTAATTTATCTTGAAACTGTGCCAGGATCATTTAAGCATACAGCATGTAGCCTTGACCAAGTGGAAAGTAAAGGCGTAAAATATACACACATCAAATAATTGTGGATTAAATCACTATTATTATTGTTAGTTTATTCATTAAACATTGTAACTATTACATTCAAAAATTTAAACAAATATAATAACGCAATTAAAGATGCACCTTCATCAAAGTCCATTTCTCAATTTTAGGCCAAATTCGACAAAGTGGAAGTGAGTAATCGAAGAGACGAGATGAGATGTAGAGAAACCGATGATTCCAAAAGCGTGCAGGTGTAAAAATGTTAAGGCATTACAATATCTCCGGTTAGCTGATGCATTCTTGCAATACGTCGGAAATTAACAACATTCTGTTGATTTCGCGACTTTTTCGAAGGTGTCAATGGATAGTTTGTCAAAATATATTTAAATATATGCGCCGTTCATTTTTGGCATTTTATGCAGAAATGCTAAAAATATTGTTATGATAAAATAATAGTGATATGAGCAGCGATAACTCGATAGAAGTGATTCTAGCAAGGCTGATTACAACTTGAGGAATGAAAACCCAATGATATATGAAGAGCTTCTGATAGGTTAAATTTTTATTCTAATATGCAAAAGCAATATTTAAAGTTATATTGCTTTTCAAACGCTTTTATTTAACTTAACCATAACAGACGGACAGTCTGTGTATTTTCTTTGCAGTTTAAAATTATAAATCGAATTTTAACAATGTTCCTTGAAATTTTGCACAATTCTAAATTTTTGATTAGGGGCCGTTCAAATATTACGTAAGCAGATTTATTACAATTATTTACCCCCCCATCCCCCTTGTCAGCAAAAGTAAGCAAAGCTCTTACCCCCTCCCCCCATGCTTACGTAAACATTTTTCAATTATAAATGTTTTTTTTTTTATATATTATTATAATTATAATGTTATAATTATAATTTTAAAAATAAGAAAATAGATTTAGGATAGAGATTAGATTTTACTGATACAGTATTCAACATAGAGTAAAAAAGTAAATAACTACCGATGACGTAATCATCATCTAGACTCCCCTACCCCCCATGTCATCCAAAATAAGCAAAACAAAGACCCCCCACCCCCCCATAGTGCTTACGTAATACTTGAACGGCCCCTTACACTGCAATTCATTATTGTTCATTATAAAAAAAACATTACTTGTAACATTTGTAAAACCACGCCATATTTTTATTTTATAGTATTATGAATATTTAGTAAAAATAATTATTTCAATTAGTTACGTAACAAATATTCAATATTCAAATTCTCAATTTAATCTTTTTTTCCGTGCAATAAAATAGATTTGACTTTATTTTCTTCTTTTCAGTGCGTATATTTAATATTGTTTACTTTTATATTTTTGTTTTAAGTACGAATGAAATCATATATTAACCGCATGCTATACTCATTATTTAATTAATTTTATTTTATCACTTTGTTGCCATGCCGGGAAATTTTAAATATCAGAAAAAATGAATGAACAATTTAATACCGCCAAATTTTATTTTCATGAACGAAATTTCTTTAGGCATGGTAATACGAGTTGATTTATTCGGAATTTTAGTGAAACGAAGTGTGCAAGCATTTAAACGTAATCGTAAATAATTTATAGGATTTCTAGGGTTTTAAAATCTTTGTTAGCAAGCAGAGTTGTTGCTTAGTCATAGAGGGTCAATGTATTGTTAGAATCTCGTAAGAAATATTGAAAATTATAAACTGGCAATTTTTGGAGAAGCGAAGAAACATCTCATCAAAATTTATGAAATTACGAAAGCGGACTGTGAAGTTTTAACTTTAAGGAATTTTATAAATTTCGAATGAAGAACTCCTAACTTATGAAATTTTCATTTATTGAAATTGGAAATTGAGTTTTTTCGGTGAAACAAATATGAAAAATGTTGCAACATTTATAAATATAAAATGGCTAACTGTTTGCTTTTAGATGCATTTCTCTAATTGCAGAAAAAACAAACAGCTAAAAACATAAAATTATAAAAGGAAAAATCCTATTTGGAATCTACTTCTCCGGCTAGCAGTTCTATGGAAGCTTTAATATAATATATAATAATAATGAAAACTGAGATTTCTTATTTTCAGAAGTATATAATTATATTCAATACGTTGACACAAGTATGCATATGCTTAAGGGGTTATTCTACTGTTAAACGGGTAAAAAGCAGTATCTTTTTAAAAGTGTTGTAAAAAAAAAACTATTAGAGATATCAATTTGAAATTTTGCATGCATCTTTATTAATGAAAAAAGTATATAATGGCATAGTTGATATATCAAAAAAATCGGTTAAAAAAACTTTAAACGCGATTTACTCAAAACGTGTTTTTTAATTACGCGGTACATCGTAGAGAAAAAACTAATGAAGCGATTTAGCTAAAAATTTTTTTGCATATACATAGTTATATATCAATTTTACACAGACTGAACCTAAATTGAGCCATAAAAATTGAAATTTGGTTATTTGGGAGCACTTTTTTCATCGAAAAAACGTCCAAAATCGAGCATGCTATTTTCCAACACTTGTCAAATCGCGAAAATTTAATATTTATGGCTCAATTTAGGTTCAGTCTGTGTGTTTTTAGCTAAACTAATAAAATTTCATCGTTAAATTGATTGCAGATCACCTGGACGACCTGGGCAATGTACCGCGCAAACGACTCTGGCCGTCAGCGCGCGCTACATCAATCATAAACCGAAGCCGCCATTTTTTTTTTTTTTTAATCAACTATGCCATTATATATTTTTTTCATTAATAAAGATGCATGCAAAATTTCAAAATTGATATCTCTAATAGTTTTTTTTTTACAACACTTTTAAAAAGATACTGCTTTTTACCCGTTTAACAGTAGAATAACCCCTTAAGTGATATTAAATTTAAGAATATGAAATAGGGGAAAAAGTACATTTGTCCATTAATTTCTTAATGAAAATCAAAATGTTTACACACTGAAAAAAAATTGAGCTGAATTTTTGTCAGTCATTCCGAAATTTTCATACGTGATTCTAAAGAAGATGTAGTGGAAACAACGATAGAATTTGATTTTGAGACTTCTTCTGATTAATGTGTATGATTATAAAACCAGATTCAGTATCACTGTTAAACTTTAATTTATATTTTATTTAAATAAAATAAACAGATACATCTTATGGCACATATGTATATACACTACACCTCTGATTTCAATTTTTATTACATAAAATAAAGCGTCAAATGTCCTTATTGAAATATATTTTCGTTCAGTATAAACGTAAACATTCACTAATTTAATCTATTTTATCCGAAAAAAAAACAAAAATAATTTTTAATTTTAAAGTTTCAAAAAATTTCGGTCATATGTCGTTTCTGACGTTCACAAATAAAAGCATCCTGTAACTTTCCACCTGATTCTCACCGAAAGGCTATAGCGGGATAAGGTGGCGAAAATTGCCCCCAGCGGAATCGCTAGGACGGGTGGCGCTTTTGATAGGTTGTGTCAAAAGATGCCTCCATGCCAGTTTTTAGCCCTCTAGGTCTACAGTTACCGGTAAAATCGGTTTCGCCCCTTTTTTCGAAAATAAATTCATACGGCCACAGTTTTTATCCAAAAATTCTAAAAATTTCCACAAACCTTTGTCCTTGAACGTTGTCGCAAGTATTAGGCCTTTTTTTGGTTATGCTTTAAATATATGGCTAAAATGTCAAAAAACTTAGTTTTTTTTTAGTTTTGAGACGTAATAATCGATACTAAAAGAATGTTTCCACCTAAAAATAAGTCCTAGAGTGTGTGTGGTCATATGGGTGAGCATTGCGCTCTTTAATTTCAAGGTTATATATCAAGTAAATCGTTAAAATACCAAAAAAAAATTAGTTTTTTCAATTTTTAAAACATAAAAATCAATCCTGCAATCATGTTTTCAACTGATAATGAGTCCTGGACTATTTTTGGTTGTATGGGTAAGTATTGCGCCCTTGAATTTTGAGGTTATGCCTTAAATAAGTGGAAAAAAATGAAAAACAAAAAACGGGTTTTTCGATTTTTGGGAATGACGCACCCTGAAAGTCGATATTTTGATTCCGCCATTCGAAAGAACGGAAAAAAAGACTTAAAAAACAATGGTTTAAAACTTGGCGAAAAATAGGGTTCCTAACTTAAAAATAATTTGAAAAATTAAAATGGCTCTCTTGACCCTAATTTTAAAGGTAAAAATAAAAATAAAATCCACGATTATTGGTAACATAAACATAAAGGTTTGTGGAAATTTTCAGAATTTTTGGATAAAAACTGTGGCCGTACGAATTTATTTTCGAAAAAAGGGGCGAAACCGTTTTTACCGGTAACTGTAGACTTAGAGGGCTAAAAACTGGCATGGAGGTATCTTTTGACACAATCTATCGAAAGCGCCACCCGTCGTAGCGATTCCGATGGGGGCAATTTTCACCACCTTATTCCGCTATAGCCTTTACACCGATCTTACAACTCTAATCCCTTAAGGGGGTATCCCACTCTAGAGGCCCTTGAATTGAACGTTTTTTTTCAGGGAGTTGAACAACAAAATACAAAACATTTGGAGTTAAACATAATAATCCTCTTATTATATGATCTTTAATGAATATTTTGAGAAAAAAAAACATTTTTTTTATTGAGCGGTTGGGTCAGAGCAGGCCTGCTACTGGGACTCATACCTTAGAAACGGTGTGCACGATACCAGCCAAACAAATAATTTGAAAATTATGAGATTGCACATTAGTACTCTTTATATATGTGGCTATGGCATGAGTGTGGCACATTTTGAAAAAAAAACTTTTATTCATTTTTTTAATTTTTTCTACTACATATAAGTTTTATATATTAGTTGATTTTTTACTGTTAAAATATGGGATACAAGCTATGTAAACGTAAAAATGCCTGATCTGCTCCACTTAGGTCATAGAGACAAAGCTAACACAGCTTGTACCAAAATCTGAAATTTTTCGGATGAATGGTTTTCTCAGAATGCTGCACACCATTCATCAAGACGGTGTTTTGAGAAAAACGGCATTTAAGTTAAAGTTTAGAGTGGTGGAGAGCGTGCAGCTGCGCACGGAATCGGCTGTAGCGGCGCGAGCTTTTCAAATTTCGGGGCAGGAGATAGCTGAAACGATTCAGGAAAGAACACAGAATTTTTCACAACTAAAAAAAAAAATGCATTTTTTGAACGTTCTAGAGTGGGATACCCCCTTAAGATAAAGCAGGATAGGATTACTGCCTATGTAAATTCGTTTCTTATACGAATTTACATAGGCAGTACAGAGCCAAATAGTGAACAAAAACTTCTTACGGACAGCATTTACAGTGTAAGGTATAATGTGAAGTACATTTTTATGCACTTTTAAAGGCGATCTGGAACGTTTCGGTGTTAGCTTCTCAATTCTACCTCCCCTTGCAATGTTAAGTTATGTAGAAATGGCGAAACCAAGAAGGGCAAGCGGCAGGTAGCGCTCGTGTGTGAGAATACGGATAAGGTAGTTGGCACTTTTTCATTGCACACTTTTAAAGTCGACCCGGGACGATCATTATGGTATGCGTCACCGCTTGATTAAGAGAAGTAGAGGGTGGTTTTCATTTAATCGTGCATCTTAAAGATTTCAAACATTTTTAAATAAAAAGGTGTATTTTTAAATAAAATTAATTAGATAAAATTTGATTTGTTTCAGATAAATACTAGGTAAACATCATATAAAGTTTTTTCTGTGCGGCTGTAAAAAAAACACCTTTGAATGCATTTATAGAAAATGTTTGTAATAAAGCATAATATATACCCGGGAAGTGTTCCAATTGTCATCTCATCTCCCTCTAATGACTTCTTTATTATGATTTATTTCTAGCACCATTTTTTTAGTTCGCTCCGCTAGCGGTATCAAGGTGGAAAAATCATAAGAAAATGCGTCACGAGTATCCCTTCTTAAGGCCGAGATACAATGTACGCCACACGTTTTTGTGGCGCTACAAAATGAGTTTGAATACAGGAAAATGCAATCAGCTTGATACAATGAACGCGCTGATACTTTGTAGCGCCACAAAGTTTGGTGGAACTTTAACTTTTGAAGCGCGATAATTCGTTTCCATGTTTCTTTTTCAGTTTGGTCCTAGGGACGGTATCAGCTGTTAGAGTAGTTTTACGATGCCCAACAGATAGCTACGGCATTTTATGATACAACTTTTAACTTTGGTTGGTATATATGAGAAATATGAAGGTAAAATGAAGGCAGGAACTATGACTTTTATATAGTTCCCAGCTGAGTGCCCCGCGAGGATCACTTTTGTGGAAAAAAACTTAAAATTGAGTGTGGTATAAAAGAAATCGGTTCGCGAAAATTTAATTATTTTTAATTTGCGTCAGCTTAAACATAACTGTGCATGATTTGCTCCATGAAATTTGAGCCTGTGCTAAACATGGTCTCATTTTTCAGACGACGGTTAGCAGTCCAATTCTTTCATTCCAGCTGTAGCGTCGCTCTCATTGTATATTGCAGCGCGATATTTCACGATATTCCACGCGCCACAAAAACGTGTGGCGTACATTGTATCTCGGCCTTTATTGTGAAAAGTGAGGAGAAAAAATCGAATAGGGTGGAAAAAATGAGATGAGAAATGCGTAAGCTCAGAGTAGGAAAGACGGGCACAGAATTAGTCTTTATTCTATGCTGTAGGTGTATGTTGGATTAGCAAGTGAGAAAGATCGCGATGGATCTGTGTTGAATTCCCAGCAATTATTACCACAGGATGCGAATAAATTAATCGAGAATGTAAATCGCCTAACAGATTCAAGTTCATGTAATCAGAGGCTGTGTACACAACACAAACACTGGACTGGCAGCAATTTCGACAAATAGAAATTCAATATCTGTGTTAGGATCAGGGCAAGGGTCTCAATAGCTCAGTTGGTGCGACGCGTTGGTTGCGAGCCAGCAGAGTGCTTGCTTGCACGAAATATTTAAATGAGTACTCGTATTACAAAAGCGAACAGAATAAGGAACAGCTGCATTATTCTTAAGGGTTCATGCCGAATTGTAATTTTCAAAAAATCGATTTTTTTTTTATTACATTTTTGGAAACTATACCGGGTGAGTCATTTAACTTGAGACAACCTAATAACTTTTTAGGATCACATAATATTGAAAAAAGTTTAATATGAAAGTTGTAGGGTATCAAAAATGGCGTTTGGTGATGATCTTAAAAATGACCTTGACCTTGACATTCAAGGTCATATGAGGGTCAACTTTAAAATTTCAAATGGGATGACCCCCTATTGACCCCGGAATTGAAAAGAGCGGAAAATTTTACGTTCAGATATGACCTTGACCCAATGGTCAAGGTCAAATTTCAAGGTCATTTCACGATAATTTATCTTCATGTACAATAGCGAGAGGCGATGACGTTTTTTGAAATGTGAAGAGAGATATCTGACCACGACCTTGAAAATTACCTTGACCCTGACCTTCAAAGTTATTTGAAGGTTAAACTCAAAAATTCTATTGGTAACCCCTATTTTTGACGCCAGAACGAAAAAAGCTTTCGACCGAACATGCGATAAAGTATTTAACTACATTTTGCGTCGGGGTGATCGATTTATGTGAGTACTCGCAATTCTCACCAATTTAGTTTAATAAATGCTCGAAGTGATGTCCATCAACTTCAATACACTTATTAATGCGCACCTCAAACGATCTTACACAACTTTGAAGCATATCAGGACTTATTTTGTTGCAAGCATCAATAATTCTTTCAATCATATTTTCACGAGTAGTTGGTACTTCGTTGTAAACTTCACCTTATCAAGCATCCCGACGGTGAGAGGCGAGGGGACTCACCTAAATCAAGCACCCCAAAGGGAACAGAAAACTACTACGTCCACGTCGTTGTTCCTGGGTAATGCAAAATGTAGTTAAATACTTTATCGCATGTTCGGTCGAAAGCTTTTTTTGTTCTGGCGTCAAAAATAGGGGTACCAATAGAATTTTTGAGTTTAACCTTCAAATAACTTTGAAGGTCAGGGTCAAGGTAATTTTCAAGGTCGTGGTCAGATATCTCTCTTCACATCAAAAACTTTAGTTTAAAATGTATTTCATGTACATGAAGATAAATTATCGTGAAATGACCTTGAAATTTGACCTTGACCATTGGGTCAAGGTCATATCTGAACGTAAAATTTTCCGCTCTTTTCAATTCCGGGGTCAATAGGGGGTCATCCCATTTGAAATTTTAAAGTTGACCCTCATATGACCTTGAATGTCAAGGTCAAGGTCATTTTTAAGATCATCACCAAACGCCATTTTTGATACCCTACAACTTTCATATTAAACTTTTTTCAATATTATGTGATCCTAAAAAGTTATTAGGTTGTCTCAAGTTAAATGACTCACACGGTATATATATAGAAATCTCATATTAAAATTTTATAAAGATCGGAGCACTCTAACTATATTTTTGGCACTCTAACTATATTAATGGGCGTCAAAATCGGCCCGGCCGCCATACAATTTGCTGATGACCGTGACCGACAGCGCGTACGAGATGCTGACGCGCATCAGCACTATTGCCTCTAAGAAAGCCCGAATCATCCGCAGAAACGCTGTTTTGGATAAAAACGTTAATTATGAACATACAGAAGGCATACTGTATGGTGCAGGCATCACTGATTAAGCGCAGGTGAGATTTTTTTACGATTTTTCATTAAAAAAAACTTTGATCGCGTTTTTCTCGAAACAACGTTTTTCGGCACCTTGTTGATAAAATCTCGGTGACTACTGAACCGATCTTCACCAAATTTTTACCACATGTTCTCTATAACTATAGCTATGGCATGAATAGACAGTTTTTTGAAATTTTGATTTTAAGTATTTTTTTAAGGGCAAAAACGGGGAAAAAAATGATGATTTTTGGAATTTTTTCGAAAAATGTCCGCCATTTTGTCAATTTTCAAAAAATCAAAAATCTGTCTATTCATGCCATAGCCCTTATCATACTGAATCTAAAACTTTTTCATTTTGTAGTTTCAGACCATCCGCCTCGGAGATATCATCAACAAGGCGAAGCCCTCTTTTTTTTCACTTTTTTTCAACCGTCTGTTACAACAACAAAAAATCGGAAAAATAAACAAAAAAAATTGTTTTCATATACTTCGACACTATATTTATTGAAGTAAAACCCCTCCCATATTTATATTTACAACTGAACCTACTAAAAAAATTATTGAAAAATAGTCTGTTTTTCATGGGTGTAATTCGGCATGAACCCTTAAGTATGCAAGAAGCGTTATTGCAATAAAAGGAAAAACAAAAAAAAACAGCAGCACCAATCCTATAAGGGACAAATTTAAAAGTATTCCACAGAGTTAAAAATTGGTAAAGTTAGTGCCTCCCGCTTGCAAGTGATGTAGGATAACTGTAATGAATATGTGTAAATTAATCAAAAGAGAAAAAATAATTTATGGAAAAGGCAAATATTAAAACTACAATTTGAACTCTATTTCAATATGTTGAATTTTTATCATTCTTTAGGAAGTTTCAAGTTCTCAAATAATTAATTCGAAGAGATTAAAGAATATCATTCACTAATGCGCAACGCCGTATGTATACCACCAAACTATGACACAGCTGGTAATTATTGCGAAATAACCAGAAATAAAAAAATTTTAAATTCCGAGAACTTAATTTGGAAGTTCAAGAATTCTCAGTTAACATCGAAACCGAAATCACAAAAAAAAACGGGTACTGCAAAACTAGAAATCAGAAATTCAAATCGAAACCAATGTTAGAATCGAAGCTAGAACCAAAATAAAGAAAAATATATAAATCGAACAATAATATATACTTATTCGCAAATTGTTACCTTTACTACCCAATTGCATGCAATCAGCTGAGATGCGGAATGAGAATTGGAGAAACAGCATCAGACAGAAAAATAATTCACATGAACATGAATCACAAAATTTTATTGAATACAGATAAACCTGCAAGTTTAGGCTGAACACACTGAATCTTCGCTAGCTGAGCTGCATATCCTTATTAAGATAAGAAAAACTTCCAATTAAATAATATTGTAAGTCTAACTTTCATGAAAAATAATAGTATTCTTTTGTGCAAAATCGAAAGTAACAAATGTGCCCAAAACATCAACTGCAAGTGTGAGAATTGGGACAATTTTCCCCCAAAGTGCAGTTCACCACAAATAATGAAGCTTCTCAAAAGTGTTGTGTTTTAATTAGTTCTGCAGCGCATAGAAATATGCAACCGTCGTAATAGTTGCACAAAGTACAAGTAATTGAGTACCGTCATTAATTAAAACGAATATGGAAACATATTATCGCTGTTTCGGGAATACCAGCAAATCCACAGAATACTGAGGAAATTGTCTTGGGGGCTTACTTTAGGTAAAGTGTTCAAAGTTATGCCATCATCAAGTATAGAACTCGAAAGTATTGCCAACTTATGTAATATTTGATGATTTGTTAGGTGCGTACATGGGACCGAGCTTGTTGTCCGCTGAAATAAGATAATATAAACTTAAATCTATTTCTAGTGTTGTTTTACGCATTTAACATCCCAAAATGAATCTTTGGAAGAGGGAAGAGCAGTGGTAGCTCGTGAATATCATTTGGAGTGAAACTATTACTACTACTACTATTACTCAACGAAATACTGTTTGGCTTTTGCACAAGAACTTAAATCGCAGAGAACAGAGTCCCGAAAAATCGAAATAGACTTTGTTTAAAAGTTGAGGGACATCAAAAAAATCATATACACTTCAAAATATTTTTATCTGCCGTCTCGTCTCAGTCGCACTTGTATTGCATATGAATAGGCTTTTTATTGGCAACAGTTATTGAGGAGAAGTATATAAATGGCATTCTAGTCTAGTTTAGATCATCCTATCACTCCCAGTCCACCCCCAGTTGCACTAGTCATACATACTAGTGTATATACAGGGTGTTCAGAGGTGGGTGGTCAATACTGAAAGGGGTGAAAGGTCAGACCGAGACAAGCAAAAAATCGTATGGGTGGGGGGGGGGGGGCATCTCGCACCGTTTGGCAGTTACAGGGTGATTCGTAAATCAGGATTTTGCCTTATATGGGAACCGCTCTTGTATTTTTATCTTTTTTTCTACGCATCGCAGTGGCCCCAAACTGATTTCAAAAAATCACTATTTGGAAGCCCTTTCCAAAAAAGTTTACACCACCCCCCTATCCCCAACCCCTTGGCCACAATCCCCCCTGGAAGTTGAAAAAATTAACTTTTATTTCACGATTTTTCTCCTTTCGCCCCACTTTTCTCCGAAATTCATGTTATTAACATACCTACTTTTTATTTTTTTTAAGTTGCCTATCTAATTACCTTACCAAAAAGGTGCAACATGCCCAGGTAGGAAAAGGATACGAAAATTTATTTACAAAAATCCTTTTACAGAATATCATGATAATTCGAATTTTTAGGAAATTATACTTAAGTTTACTAAAAAATACATTTTGTTCGCTTAAAAACTAATTACAATTAAAACGTATGTCCTTTAAAAGCTGTTCAAAATGTTCTCCGCTAGTTTCGATTCATGCAAGTAGCCTTCGTTTTATTTCACGTTTGAGGTCTATGGTAGCCAGTCTCTCCCGTATTTTCGTGGCTGCAGTCCCAATCCTGGTAACTAATTCTTCCCTGGTGTTGATTGGTCTTGAGTAAACTTCATCTTTCATCATTCCCCATAAGAAAAAGTCCAGTGGGGTAAGGTCCGGTGACCTAGCAGGCCAAAGAATCGGTCCACCTCGTCCAATCCAGCGCTCTGAGTAATGTTCATTCAACCTTGCCCTAACAATGTTCCCAGTATGCGCAGGTGCTCCGTCGAGCTGTAAATAAATTGCGCTTCTGGTGGCCAGGGGGATGTCCTTCAACAGATCCGGAAGGGTATTCTCCAAAAAGTCCGAGTATAGCTGACTATTTAGCACTTGGGGCAAGATGAAGGGTCCTATCAACTGGATGCCGATGATGCCAGCCCAGACATTGACACTAAATCTTTGCTGGAAGGACCGACACCTTGTCCTATGTGGGTTCACATCTGACCAGGTGTGGAGGTTGTGGAAGTTTGTGATGCCATCCCGGGTGAATTGCGATTCATCCGTCCACAGAATTCGGTCTAGAAACCTTCTGTTTTTTATGTCAGACTCGAACAGCCAAGTGCAAATTGCAATCGTCTTTCGGAATCTCCTTCCTGTAGTGCTTGGACCGGGATATGGTGGTATGGATGTAGTCCCTCTCGGTTCACAACGGTCCAAACTCTCCCTGAAGACAATCCTGACCTTCGTGCGACCTGCCTGATGCTTATTACAGGGCTGTTCCTGACGATGTTGAGGATTTGTTGGTCAGGGTCCACTGAATCGGCCGATTTTCCTGCTCGCGTTTCTGCTCTGGGGGTGGTTACACTTCCGGTTTCTTTTAACCTTCTGAAAGTCCTTGAAAATACCTTTCTTTTGGGTACATGCCGATTCGGGAATCTCCTTTGGTATTCTCGTACGGCCTTACTATCACTTCCTTCTACTAAACCGTACACGTAAATTATATCGGCATACTCGTCAACACTGAATTCTGCCATTTTATCTTAATTTTTTCTATTAAACACCCGGTTTTATCGATTGCTTCTTCAACTGTGGTCAATGTCCTTTCAAACTTACCCATTTTTATACCATAATTCATAGGAGGTATTAGAAACGGAGCGTCAGGATACTTAAGAGTCAATGCTGGATATAATAAACTTATAACGCTATTTAACGAGATTACATTTATTATTTTATTACTGTTTTGCTGAAATAATAAAAATGTACTACCTCTGTTTCCTAAACAAACATTTCCGAACTTGAATCATAAAAATTGTTTACTTAACGACTTTTTCCATTATAGTGCAATAAAGTAATTAGGTACCTGTGAGGATGTTTTAATTTCAGGACTTTTGCAACCCTTTTCTACCTGGGCATGTTGCACCTTTTTGGTAAGGTAATTAGATAGGCAACTTAAAAAAAATAAAAAGTAAGTATGTTAATAACATGAATTTCGGAGAAAAGTGGGGCGAAAGGAGAAAAATCGTGAAATAAAAGTTAATTTTTTCAACTTCCAGGGGGGATTGTGGCCAAGGGGTTGGGGATAGGGGGGTGGTGTAAACTTTTTTGGAAATGGCTTCCAAATAGTGATTTTTTGAAATCAGTTTGGGGCCGCTGCGATGCGTAGAAAAAAAGATAAAAATACAAGAGCGGTTCCCATATAAGGCAAAATCCTGATTTACGAATCACCCTGTAACTGCCAAACGGTGCGAGATGCCCCCCCCCCCCCCCCCCCCCCACCCATACGATTTTTTGCTTGTCTCGGTCTGACCTTTCACCCCTTTCAGTATTGACCACCCACCTCTGAACACCCTGTATGTATGTATATGAAAAAAGTAAAATGGAAAGAGCGCATTTTTTATTGAAACTCTCCTGATACTCTTCGGTTATAACGAACTCGGATATAACTAACAGTCATTTATTTATTCAATTTCATCAAATGTCCTATTACTAAAAAATACACACTTATATATTGATAAGAAATGAAGAAATAATACAATGCAGAACTAGACAACTGCCTAATATGCGTCTTAAAAGTTTTCTTCGATAAACGCTGAAGAATTTACGGTTCCTCAGGTAATTGATATATTAAATAACGAGATCAACGCAGAACAATCAATACAACCCTGTAAACAATTTATGGCAAAGACAGCTTTGGAGGCATTGCGTCGTTTTCTCGAACCTTTTGAATTCATTATAACGAGGTTTTACTGTAGGAAAAAGTATTTATTACAACTACAAAAATAACATTTCAGTACCAGGGTGTCCAGGTGTGGCGATTTGTCGCCAAATGTGCGATTTTTTACTTGTCGTGGCGAGGAAAATTTTCAAAGTGGCGACGGCGATTATTAGTGGCGACTTTTACATGTGATAAAAATGTTCGCGAGCGAGCGAAGAAAAAGAACCCAAACCCAGACCAACAATTTTTAACGCCGCTGCTGGCACCTTGACTGACTATGGCATAGAATATCAGTATGCTTTATTTAATACTTCTGTAGATAGAATGACGCGAAATGATATAGAACAAAGAGCGTTCAGATACATAAAAACGTTATGTATACAACTGTCACAAAAGCTGCCCTCAAACTTAAGTTTTTTTAAAAATTTGAAGGTTGTGTCACCGATAAATTGCTTAAATCAGTTAAGAGCTAAGTTTAAAAATTTGCCTTTTATCAATTTTTTTATACCTAATGATAGACTTGGTTTACTTGAGAATCAATACAATAAACTTTTAAGTATTGATTGGACTAAAATTTGTGAAAATGATGAGTTAAATGACAGTTTACTGTTTTGGATTAAGGTATACTCTTTCAAAAATGCCGGAGGAAAATACATTTATAGGGAAGTATCAAAATATATGTTAACTTTTCTATCTTTACCTACGAGTAAATCTACTATGAATAACATAAAAACTAAAAAGAGAAATCGAATGCTGTTAATCTTACTCGATGCATTAATGAGAATCAAATGCCATTTGTACGCACACAACATGTGCTGCGACAAATTCGAGCCAACGATAGAAATGTTTAATAACTTTAACTACAAATTTTTGTACGAATTTCAAGATTTTGAGAAAGAGTGTACACTTACAACTATAGAAAATAGAGCTATTGCAAACATTTTTAGCAATTTTGAAAATCCTAACTGTAAAAGTTTAAAAAAATTGTCATATAAAAATAAAAGTTTATATACCCACCCATAACTATAAGTTTTTTTATTTTGCATTAATTTTAATATTATTAGAAAATATTTTTCATATTTTGGCGACTTTATGTGCGACTTTGAACCTTCCCGCTGGCGATCAGTGGCGATTTCTCACCAGTAGATGGCGACAAGCTCTGTTTGAACACTGGACACCCTGTTCAGTACAATGATCTACATTCTGGGTGTGTCTCTCGATGAGTGAAGACGTGTAGGAAGTTCGAGAAGCTAATGCGCAGTTGTGAATCTTGGCAGACATCTTGGTAAGTGGCGAAATAAAGTGAAAGTAAACTGTGAAAGTAAAATATAATAAAACTAGTGAGGCTGTTGTTGGCCGATATAAATAATAATCAGAAACTGTATAAATTGGAAAAACAAAATGAATGTGGGATATTATATCCTTTCTTATCTTTGGTCAGGTAATTGAATTCCTTGTTTTGTGCGTAGTGTTTGGCGTTGGGTAGACGCTAATTCTTTGATTTTGCACAGGGTTTTGGTGCCCACTAAAAAAACTTTTTGGGCAATTCTTTTGGTCCTGTGCCGGGCTGGTGCTGACCGGCCTTGCCGGGCCCCTCATTGGCGAAGTGACTGAATGGGGCGCTCCGATGGGGCGCCAAAAAAAAGAAAAAGCATCAGGCAGCGTCCCGGTATCTGGTAGCGGGACTGGGAAAAAAATTACAGGAGAGGGCATTGCGGCTGCGGGGCCCATGGCCCCTCGCAAATCGGCCAGGATTGCTGGCTCCAGACCCTTGGTGCTGCCGGGGGACTGCACAGTGCACATGCAGACAGTTGAGGCTTAGTGGAGACCTGGTGGAGGCTTCTGGGGAATCGGGCCCCTCGTCTGTTGCACCGATTGCATCATCAGGAGGCGGTGACGCCGACAACGGCGTCGTAACTGTTCTCTCAACTGACGCTGGGAATTACGGGGCGGCAAATATAGACATGAGTGAGCGTGTCTCTGCATGTTCTGACGTTGGGACAGTGGCAACACGTGGCGGCATAGGAACGCCGCTGGTGGCTTCCGGGAGTGTTAGGGCTGGCACGGTGCAGGTGCGCAGAGGTGATAAGGACCGCGGAGGGGACTCCAGGTGCTCTGACCGTTCGGTCAAGGACTCCGCTGGCAGGTCTGCTCATGCAGTGGAGGTACTGAGGGACCATTGAAACAGCCTGAGCCGAAGTCTCGGCTCCATTGTGGAAGGCGGTGGCCGCGGCGGTTTTATGGACTCTGATGGCGGCTCCGGTATGGGAGGCTCTGCTCGAGCTTGTTCCTCCCAGTCAGTTTTCTCGGTCGCTGGGAATGGTAGCGACTGGAGCTCTGGAATGCGAAGACGTAATGGTAGTGGCATTGAGGACCTGCTCAAGGCTGCTAGGTTCTGCGAGGGCTCTCGTGGAAGTGTCTTTGGCGGGCGTTTTTCGCCGCTACAAAACGAAGTGATCATCGGTGTGGACTTGGGTGACCGCAGTCAACATGTTGCGGGACCCGTGGGCGGCGATGGACATTGGAAGGGAGGCGGGCCCTATATGGAGGTGAATGGAGCTCGCACTGGATGCCCCTCGGCTAGCCTGGGAACACCGGGGGCAAAGGTCAGACCAAATAGAGTTAATAGAATTAGTATCGATAGTTCTAAGCATAATTATTTTGAATCGGGCAATAAAGCGGCTAAGGGGAGTGTCCCTGGTCACTCGATTAGGCATAGTCCGGGCAAACCTCATTCCGATAGGGTTAATATTATCAGTGATGTTAAGCTGAACAATACCAATTTTCCCTACATTAAGAACAAATTAGTAATTGACGAGGAGAGCGGCGCGGGTCCACCGTCCGGGGGTCGCTCCGGTATTGCTGCGTCTCGGGAGAAAAAAAAATATAATAATAACAAGAATATAACAATAACACATAATAAAGGCAAAAAACATATGAACAAAAATTCGAATATCAGCCAGAATGACAATGCTGGCGGTGTAGGGGCTGGTGAGAAGATCCGCTTTTGCCCTCCCATTTTTGCCCCATCCGGTGGGGTTCCGAAACTGTTAGATTTTGCAAAGGGATTTGCGTTGGATAATAATGTCTCTCCCAAAGTAAGGATTATCTATGGACCAAGGACAAGCAAGGTGTTGGTCAAGTCGTCGATGCTGCATAGACGGGTGCTACTATGGCTGACGGAGGAGGGATGCGGGGGGTACACTAATACCCCTAGAGATTCTAGAGCCTTTCCGGCGCTGCTTAAGGGCGTGCACCCCAGTTACTCGCCTGAGGAAGTAAGGGCTGATCTGGACAATAGGTATCCCGATCTGGGAGTCAAGAAGGTCATCAGATTTGGGGGCTTCTAGAATAGCTCAAATGGGGCTTTTGGGGGCTGGTGCCGCCGCTGAGGCGCTGGGTTCTATGGGGGGTCTGTTCGGGGGGGGGCTGGGGATGTGGGGGATTTCTGTGGGAGCCGTTTCGGAATGACGCTGGACAGGCTGTACGCCAGGGTGAAGGTCTTCTTGCCCAGTTTTAGAGCAGCGGACACGGAAAAAAAGGCAATGCTGCTCATTAGCTTCCTAATTGAAATAACGTCCTTCAGCATTGGCGTCATTGCAATTAACATCAATAGTCTCATTTCACAGGCTAAAAGGAGGGCAATTGACGCTCTCATAATTGATCATGATCCGGCTGCTTTGCTGATTAGCGAGACACATCTGGGCGACGGAGATAAGGTTTATTTCAGGGGATATCAGACTATCAGGAACGATTCTGGGCAGGCGGTGGCCATGGTGATAAGAAGGGACATTGATTGGACGAGGTTGGACTGCGAGCTGGGACCGGGCGCTGACGGAGTTGTTGTGTGTGGGGCCGTAATGTGCTTGGACAAGATGGTTAATGGTGGGGATGTCGTAGGGGCTGCACCGTCCAAGCTTGTGTTGATCTCCGTGTACGTGCCAACTGGAGCTGGTTATTCGGCGATGGAATCGCTTATGAGATTTATGAACAAACTGTCTCGAGAGGGAGTGCTGGTCGTTGCTGGGGGGGACTTTAACGCCAGAAGTGGCCGGTGGGGCGACGTCTCCACAAACTTGAACGGGAGAAATGTCGAGCGGTGGTTCGAGGGGGAGGGGATGGAATCGGATCTGGAATGCATCGGGCCCGGGGTGCCCACTTTTCCACTCAGCGGGGCAATCCTGGATTTCTTTATTGTATCGGGCGAATTGATGGATGAATTGTCCGGAGACGTTGAATGCTATACCGACCATACGATGTCGGATCACAGGGCTGTCTGCCTGGAGCTGTCGATGGACTCGGTTGAGGTTAGGCTCAAGAGCCGTAGGGAGTTTCTGTCGTTCATGGACGTTGACTGGGAGAATTTTAGAATGTATTTGTGCGATTCGGTGCCGGAGGTTCCACAGCCTTAGGAGCGATGCCTCACGGCTACCGAGATTGACGGGGTAGTTTCGGAAATCACGTCCTCGCTGATGGAGGCTTCTGAAGCTTTCGGCACAAGGGTCCGGAGTGGTAGGGACAAGGTCAAACTTTTTCCTCCCGACCTCGTGAGCTTGATTAAAACAAAGTGGAAGTGGAGTCGTAGACTTGGCGTAATGTACAGGCGACATCTCAACACTCGGAACAGGGAATATAGGACACTGGCTAGCAGTATCGATTGTCTTAATGTTATAATAAATGAAAAAATTAGAATCATTAATGTTGCCCTCTTCAACGACAGGCTTTCTAAAATAAGACCGGGTCCAGATGCCTTCCGTGAGATTAATAAACTCACGGGGAGAAAATCGGGGAAGGTGGGTGGATTGTCTTCCGGAGGGGTTAGGTGCACCACGGCTGAGGAGAAGCTAAACGCTTTTGAGAGCTACTACGGTGGTCGGTTCGACTATTCTATGGATAGGTCCAGGGTACACACGTTGGTCGTCGAGCGCTATGTGGTGGCCTTTAGGGGGTCGGAGAGGGCGGGAGATGGTCCCGAAGGTTTGGGGGTTGTGTCTGGGGACTGTGAGGGGATTGAAGGTCTGGGTGTGCGCGGGGACTTCTTCACCTCTGAGAGTAGGGTGCTCGAGACGTGCATCTCACTAAACAACAAGAGTCATCTATTTAACCTATGTATAAATATCAGTTATTTCCCCATCGACTGGAAGCTGGGTACCTTGATTCCGATCAAGAAAAAGGGAAGTAATAGTGAAGTCTCGGGTTTTAGACCTATAACCCTTCTACCCAACTTGGGTAAGCTCTTTGAGCGTGTGATCAATGAGGCACTGGAAGGTCACGTCAAAACTGATAAGGTGATTCCGGAGTGGCAATTTGGGTTTAGAACCGGAACAGCCACAACCAACGCCCTGGCGAAGTTTCACGGGGACGTGATTGGAAGCTTGAGACAGGGTAATTGCGTGGTGGCCTGCTCACTGGACGTGGAGAAGGCGTTCGATTCCGTTTGGCTGGACGGCGTGATATACAAAATGATTAAGGCTGGCTTTCCGAGGATCTGGGTTAGGCTGGTGGCCTCCTTCCTCGAAGATAGGGGGGTTAAAATTGAAATTGATGGCCGATACTCAGGCCGGGTGGGGCTGGGTAGAGGAGTCCCACAGGGCTCTGTGTTGGGGCCCAAGCTCTATAGCCTTTTTGTATCGGACATGTGCCATGAGCACAATTCTGTCCTTGGTCTCTCCTCGGCAATGCTTTACGCTGACGACACGCTCGTTTACGCTTCAGACAGGAGACCTGAGCTTGCGGCCGCCGCAGTGGTTAAACATCTAGACGTAATTTGTGCTTATTACGGTAGGTGGGGAATTAATATCAACCCGGAAAAAACGGAGCTTATCTGCATACGCAGGCCGTGCACGACTGCCCCTGGGGGAATAGCGGGGGACGCACGTAGACTGAGACTGAATTTTGTCGGTCGATCTGTCGTTGCTAGGGATAATATAAAATACCTTGGAGTTCAATTTCACCACAGACTGAAGGCCAACGGCCACGTCCGCTATGCCTTGAGTAGAGCGGTGAGGGCCCGGAATGCGGTGGCTTCTATGCTTCGGACGGGGAATTCCCTGCCTGTTAGCACCAAACTGCTAATTTACAAACAGTTAATAAGGCCTATCCTGACTTACGGGTCGGCTTGCTGGTTTTGAGCTTCGCCCAGCGTAGTTGCTAAAATATCAAGATTCGAAAGGGATATTCTCAGGAGGTGTACCAACACCAGGCTTAGTCCCGAGGGCAAATACTTAAGCAACAAGGCATTGTATGAGAGGGCCAATGTTGTACCATTTCTTGAGTATGCCATTATACTGTTAAGAAAGGCTATGGCTAGGTGTAGAGGCCACCGTAATGGGCTAGTCCGAAAAGCCTATGCTGACTTCACGAGAAGCCCACTCACTGAAAATTATTATCTGTCCCCATTTGAACTTCTTCATGCTGACTCGGGACACTGCTTTGAGGATTCCGAGGAGGTTGGTACACCAATGTTTTATTGGAAAGCTGGATCGGACATGTACCGCGGATAGTTGGCCACTGATCTGAGTTATTATCTGAGTTATTTTCTCTGCATCATCGGATCGACGTACCCAGTGGGTGGTTCTGAATAGTTCTGTGCCTTCAGCCGCGCCGTGCCACTGCCCTCGGGTTCGCGTTGTGATTGCGGTTTGGGACTATGGCAGCCCGCCCCTCGGACTGTGGATACGGGCCTCGTTGTTTGTAGATGTGGGTGCCTCACTAACGGGGCCCCAACACTAACGCTTGTATCATTGTCATTATTGCGACTGAATAGTAGGAATAAGGTTAACATTTAGGGATGTGTGCAGTACGTATAGGATAAGCAGACATGTTGAGTGACCAACATGATGTATTTGTAACAGTATCAAAACTGAATATTAGGAAGTAGATAGCAATGCCTGCCCTGAGATGTATGGGTGAATAGATTAGTGCAGTCTGGAAATCGGCCCCTCCACTGTGTAACCTTGTAGGTGTAACCCTTGTATGGGTATTATAATTGAATAAGTCTAATATTAAGGAAAATGTATTATTATGTACACTGAGATCAGTACTTATACTAATAAGATATGTGTCGTTGAGAACCAGAATTGTAGTGTAGGATGTTTATAGCATATGGATGAGTTTAGTGTCCGGCCCAGCACTATGTATTGATGGGTATACTGTGTATCGCTGTGTTGATGCCCCCTGTCAGTATTGTAGATGAATGAAGATTATTTTTTTTTTTATATATAACAGGTAAAATTATTATAACATGCATAGGACGTATGAATGTTGGTAGCAGCCCCATCACTTTGTAACGATTAAGTATCAGTATTGCTGAATAAAATATTAATAATAATATTAATTAAGAAACATGTATTATAGTACATATAGGATGCTCATTTGTATTGGAGCCAGAGTGACTCACGCGCGGGGTGCGGTGATGCCACAAAGACATTGTAGCAGGATGGTGGGTGGTGAGTACAGGTATAGCACACATATCACTTCTGTAGTTGTATAGTCATTAAACCTGTAGGTATTATTAAGTACTCCTGTGTGCCTTGGCGTTGGTGTACTCCAACCATAATGATAAGAATTATGATAAGTATTAGTGTAAGTACAGCAAGTAAAACCGCAATTGGGCGGGTGTTGTCTATAGTAAGTAAGTAGGAGTGGTGCTCCTGGTTGGTTGTGAAGACTTGAAATGTCTTAGGGAAACAATACCTGTGATATACCATATACACATTGCTTAGGGTAACATGTATGGCCAACGCGCATGACGCACTGGCATGTAGTTGTATACGTGAGCTATGTTAATATTAATACAACATGGCTACGTTCAAAGACAGAAGACATTAAATGCAGTCTGAGAGCTATGGGTTAATCCCCGATATATTTTGTTAGATCTTTTGTTAGATCTTTCGTTGCTGTTTTGTTGAGTTGTTACGTTATCATTTATTCAGCTTATTATTTCATTCAACGAATTTATTTCATTTATGTACCTATACCACTTGAATTACCTTATAGTTTCTATTTATTACACTTACATATAAGAAATATAGTATACGAATTCGCATGTGGTGCAACTGCGAAGCAACAAATTAGAAAGTTATGTATAAATGAAAAGTCTTGTATAATGGTATGCCGCCTAGGCTAAATATGTATGGAAAGTCATAAACTCAAATATCATCCTAGTCTTAAGCGAGTGATTGTCATGTAAATTGAATGTAAAATTTAGTCGCCAAATAAATAATTTGAATTTGAATTTGTACAATGATCTACGTCTAAAATTTTTGAGATCTGGAACATTTTTAAATTTTTTTTTTTTTTTGTCTGATAAATTTTTATTTTATTGAATATTAAAAATGATGATCATTACTACTAGATAGATTTATTTAAATTCAAGAATCTTAATTGTATTATGATTTTCTTCAGATACAGTGGTATACTTAAATCTAGATAATTACAAGATTGGCTTTCAGTTGCAAAATCTTCGCTTACTAGCGAGGGAAGGATGAATAATGATGAGCAATTCAAGCATGATGTTTTATCTTCGTCAAGAAAGTGATTCTTCAAGGTTTCGACAAAGCCAAAGTTCTCTGAAGTAAGTTTTTCTAAAGTTAGCTGTTGCAGGAAGTCTCCCCTACCTATAACCCCGAAAAAATTTACTTTCACTTCTAGGAACCAATTGTATTTATCATTATTACGAAGAAGACTTTGAATTCTCTCCAACAGATCTTAGAATATCTATTTTCTGGCATGACCAGAATCTTTTCAAGGTAATTCAATATCAACCTGAATACCGTCACCTCCACCCTCTCAACGACATGTCTCGTTTCTGATTGCATACCTAGGAGTGTTCTGAGGTAAATTGAAGAGTCTTCTGAAGAATAAATTTTGTATTTTTTCTAATTCGTTTGAGTGTCTTGTACTCCAGATCGGAGCAGCATAAAGGACTGTTGATTTTACTAGAGCATTATACAAATAATTTATTACATGTATGTTCACAGTTTTTAATTTACTTATTATATTAATAACTGGTTGAATTGCTTTTCTGCCTTTTGATAAAAAATAGTTTGTTACACAGCTATAAGTTCCTGATTGTACATAAGGAACACCAAGGTATAGATATTCTTTATCTAATTCAATCCTTCCACCCTTGTACATTATACGAGCTAGTTTTGCTTTATGACCACGTCCTCCTTTCTGAAATAAATTAATTTTTGTTTTTTGTACATTTATTTCTAGCTGATTGAGATAAAAGTATTCTTCTAAGTATAAAACTTTTTTTTTCATATCAATATAGAAATCAGAAAGAAAAACCTGGTCATCGGCAAAAGCTGGAAGAATTGCTTCAGTTAGGTCATTCAAGGAGACGCCCCTGATGCCCTTGCTGAGCGAAAAATCTTCTATATCAAAAATAAATAGAGAAGAAAGTATGGGACTAAGCCACTTCCCCTTGTAATATACCCAAAGTTATTTTACAGAACTCAGACACGCCTTGCTCTTTTTTAACTCTCATTTTCGCCTGTGCATACAGATCCACCAGTAATTTATTGAATTTAGTAATTTTTACTCAAATGTTTTTTAATTTACGCCAGAATTTGTTGTGTACAACAGAGGGGAAGGCACTTTTCAGATCCACTTTTCATTAATACCATATAATAAACATCACACGATTCTAAACAATCTTGTAGGCGTGAGTAGGTTTTTGAGACCTAAGTGGGACTAAAAAAGTTGTTTTTTTCACGATTTTGGTGAAAAAAAGCATATGTTACGTTTTTTCGCCGCCATTTTGGATTGTATGGCTACCAAAACGTTTTTTCCTTACGGTTTTTGAAAGTGAGACTCAAGACCTTTCATTTAAGCCTTTGTAGACCTCAAACGGATTCATGCAGCTAGTTTTATATTTGTTTTAGTAAAAAAAAAAAGTTGTGGGTCACGTGGTTTAGGTAGCCATATTGGACTATGGATTTACTATCTATGCCACTCGGCATTAAAAACTACAGACCCAGACCTTTCTTTTGACTACCTATAGACCTTTGATAGATCAAACTAATTTTGGGCAAGGGGGTCTCTGGTTCACAAAGAATACCTCATATGTATTTTTTCTGTCATAAAGTCAGGTTCTAAGTTCGAGGCAGTGTGAATCGGGATATTGAGAATACCGTAAATGGAATGAAGGCCGCGCTGCTTTCGCAATGAACACAGCAAAGTATCACGAAGGTAATGTTGACCATGGGCGTACCCAGGGGGGGGCAGGGGGGGGCAGCTGCCCCCCCCTGGATTTTTTTTACGTCCCTACTAACTATCTACTTTTGTCGATAAAAGTTAAGAAAAAGAACTTTTTGCCATTTGCAATACAATATACAACTTTTAAAAATCGTGCGACGCGCCCGTTCTACCTACTCGCTAGCAGCGCTGCAAGTAAAAATGCTACGTTTGGCTGCCGGCGCACAGTGGGCCCAGCGGACATATCTGTATGAATTGTTTTACATAAAATACTAAGAATGTAGGCTTTTTAACTATAATGAAAAATATCAATATTAATTTTTTTTTGTAATTTAAAAATAAATATTTGTAAAAGCAGTTTCACTTTGTCATAGTAAAACCTAAGCTTATATTATGTGTATTTTTTAATTAACCATTACAACTTTAAGATTGCTATGTTTAGCAATTATAAACTCAATATTACAGTTCTCGAGTACACAGAACTCATAAAAATAACTACGTGAAAAATTAACCTTATTTTATACTTGTCGGTGTAAAACTCCCTTTTAAAAACAAAATTCGTTAAAAATAATGTTGTAATAAAATTAACAGTTAAAAAGAGAAACCTGAAAAAAACTTTCAAATTTTTAAATAAAAAAATATAGAGTTGTATTCACTCTATAAAGTTTGTTAAAAACAGCGCGTTTGCCGATGTAATTAGTTTTTTTAAATAAATTAATTAATTTTTTTTTTTTTTTGTATATTTATTATTAGTATTTTTTATTGGATAAATTCATTGAAGGCTTACTCATAGTATATTGCTAATTTTAAATGAAATCCAATGAAATTAAGGAGAAAATTTCAAGGAAATACTTAGAAAATCGTCTAAAAAAAAAAAAGCGCAAAAAATCCGCAAGTTTTTTTTGCTCCTCCTTATTCTAGATAAAATTAACTATAGAGTGCAATATAAATCTCAGCATCGGCAAACAGCGCTAACATTTTAAATTTTTAACAAACTTTATAAAGTGAATACAACTCTATATTTTTTTATTTAAAAATTTGAAAGTTTTTTTCAGGGTTCTCTTTTTAACTGTTAATTTTATTACAACATTATTTTTAACGAATTTTGTTTTTAAAAGGGAGTTTTACACCGACAAGTATAAAATAAGGTTAATTTTTCACGTAGTTATTTTTATAAGTTCTGTGTACTCGAGAACTGTAATATTGAGTTTATAATTGCTAAACATAGCAATCTTAAAGTTGTAATGGTTAATTAAAAAATACACATAATTTAAGCTTAGGTTTTACTATGACAAAGTGGAACTGCTTTTTCAAATATTTATTTTTAAATTACAAAAAAAAATTAATATTTATATTTTGCACTATCGTTAGAAAGTCTATATTCCTAGTATTATACAGATTGATCCAAAAGTATGGAAACGGCTAAATAACTTTCGAGGAATGCATTTTGGAGAAAAAAGTTTTAGACAAAAGTCTTAGGAATTTTTCCTGGCTATTCAATGGTGGCCGTAGATTTGAGCTTGACCATGGCCTTGAAGGTCATTTCAAGGTCAAGTTGACTTTTAAATTCGAACCCATATTTTTGACCACGGAAATGGAAAGAGCGGAAAATTTTACGTCCGAATATGATCTTAACCATGACCTCGAAGGTCATATCAAGGTCAAGATGGCTCTTTAAAAGGGAACCTGCATTGTTACTGCGGATTTGGAAAGCGTGGAAGTTTTACGTGCAAATGTGACCTTGACAACAACCTTAATCTTGGCCATGACCTTGATCATGACCCCGAAGGTCACATCAAGGTCAAGGGGTTTTTTTCAAGGGGAGGTGGTCGAAAATATGGGTTCCCATTTAAAAAAGTCAACCTGACCTTGAAATGATCTTCAATGCCATGGTCAAGGTCAAATCTACGACCACCATTGAATAGCCAGGGAAAATTCCTAAAACTTTTGTCTAAAACTTTTTTCTCCACAATGCATTCCTCGAAAATTATTTAGCTGTTTCCATACTTTAGGATCACCCTGTATGTAAAAAATTTCATACAGATATGTCAACAAACAAAAAAGTTTCAGATTTATGACACGAAAAAGTCCCGCTGGACCCACTGTGCAGCGGCTCGGTCTGTGGCTCAGTGTACATAGAAAATTTATTAACGCTATGGGCGATTCTTTCACGGAAGACGTTATAAACCGTTTTGCTGAAGACCCTCGAAAGTTACTTTTAAAATAGCTATTGTATAATTAAAGAATTTATATAAAAAATTACCTATTTGAATTTATGTGTATTAATTTGACTAGGTGCTTATAAAAAATCTGATTTGCCCCCCCCTGGCCCAGAACCTGGGTACGCCCATTGTTGACTCATTTACTTTTTTACATATTTTAAAATTTTGCAGGTTAAACAAGAGCTATGTAGCTAAATTCAGATTAAAGCTTAATAAAATTGTGTTGCACAGCCTTAGGCACTTAAGGAATTATTTTTACTTTCAGCTGCCGGCCGCCGCTGTAGCGCCCAGCTTCATTCGGGCGACGGATGAGCCTCAAAGCAGTGGCTATTCAGATCTTTGGAGTCCCCAACTCCCGTTGTGCAGCCCCATACGTTCTGCAAATGTCGGCTTTAGTCAAATCAGAACCAAGCCATTTGCAATGCAGCCTGCCGTGAGGTAGCAGCTCAATGCACTGGTTTGGGGGCAGATTCTCCCCTTGGTACGTATTACCATAGAAAAATAAAGACAAGAAGTCTCATCTAGAACAACAGAAGTGAAACGCATTTTTGAAAGCTCTTTTCCATGTGATGCCTCCAAACTTAAAAATGTTATGAAATTGCATAACATAGGGCAGTTTAAGTTCAAGAAAAATGTTACAAAAGCGGAATGTCTTATTTATAAAGAAAAAAAAAGTAGTGGCAGAAGTCGGGGAACATTAATTAAATAAAATCATTGTGTATAATCGTGTCTTTATTAGCAAAGTTGTTATGCGATTTGCCATAAACCGCCCTATATTATGCAATTTCAAAAGATTTTTAAGTTTGGAGGCATCACATGGAAAAGAGCTTTCAAAAATGCGTTTCACTTCTGTTGTTCTAGATGAGACTTCTTGTCTTTATTTTTCTATGGTATTACTAATAAGCTTAAAAGCTTTTTGAATATTTCAGTGAGCGCTTAATAAACTGCAGAATTTAATTTCTCCTAAAAGCATTCCTATAGGTCATCATCATCTTCATCATAGCTGGTAGGGGCTACGATAAGAGACGGTTTAAGCATAGCATATCAGCAGTATTCCAGGATAAGCGACGACGGAAAGGATTAAGGAGAGGGTGGGGAAGGAAGTAATTCAAACTGAAGTCAATAAAAGTGAAATGCGGATAAGTTTTGGCGAAGCACCTAATTTGATAGGAAAGTTGGTAATTGACGATTCGAGTGTGGGACGTGTGCAAATTTATGAGGCTCCGGACCTAGTAATTGCTATTTACATTGCCAACTTGGAGAGGAAAACTTGCCTCGTTGATTGCAAAAAGTTTCTACCCTAAACTGTAAGCAATGCTGCTACAGCAAGACAACTTTTGAAAGGAATTAAACACAGAAAACAATTCAGGAAATACCCGAAACCAAAGTATATAGATTTAATTCGACCCAATCGGCTAACCTTTAAAATGGTTGCTGTTTAAGTACACCGAGAGGTTGAAAAACCGAATAAAATCCATTTATTATTAGGTTGGTAGGAAAGTCTTGCGACACACAACACAAGTAAAAAAGGAAAACATTTTATTTTAACAATAAAGGATAATACAGTAATGTAGGCTAACTCTGCATCTACAACTCATGCCCAACGCTCTGGTAAGCTTTGCACGCCCCCAGTCCAGAATTCTTTTGGTCGTGAATTAAAAAATTCCTCCAGTGTATTTTTGATATCTGCGAGATCATCAAATTTTTTATCCTGTAAATAATTTCCCAAAGCTCGAAACAAATGGTAGTCGGTAGGTCCTAAGTCTGGTGAATACGGTGGGTATGGTAGAACTTCTCACCCTTGCTGCGAAATAGATTCTTGTGCCATCTTAGCTATGTGGGGTCGAGCGTTGTCGTGGAGAAGGCGAACTTGGAGTTGTTTACACTTTTTTGTTTAATAATTTTAGACAGCTTTTGCAGTTGCGCAGAGTAAGTCGCTGCCTTTATTGTGGTGATGGATCGCAGAAGTTCGTAATAGAGCATGCCCTCAGAGTCCCACCGACAACAGAATAAAACTTTCTTCATTTCACAGCAGCTTAGGGGTCGGTTCTGGTTTTTCTCCTTTCGGTAGCCACTGTCGTTTGCGTGTGTGGTTAACATAGAGCAGCCAGCTTTCATCTCCACTGACTATTTCTTGAAGGAAGTAAAGTAAATGCACTAGTAGTGGCCACTGCTCCAGTAGTGGCCACTTTGTACTTTGTGTGTACAAAATAACATTATTAAGGAGCGCAGAAGTTTGAAATCGTGACGGGACCTTACCTGCACCCTCTGTTTGCATTAGACCCGAACCACATGTTTAGTTCATTAGTTGTTTCGCAGGAATCCCACTTAATAAAACAGAGCCTACCGTACGGATCGCCGCATGCCATTTTCCTAGTGAATTGGACTAAGGAAATCAGTTTCAAAAAAACAATTTCTTCAGACTTTAAAATTTGCTGGGGTATTTCGTCATAGAGCTACAACAAATAAATGGAAAGTGTAATTAACTTAAGTTTTGTTTTGAAATCATAACAGTGTTTTACGGGTAAATTTGACCGTGGCCACTACTAATGCAAGAATAGTTGAGAAATTTAGTAGTGGCCACTTGATGGCCACTACTAAAACATTGCCATAATTGTTCAATTCTTTCGTTTAATTGATAATCTTATTTGTTTTGATTAATAATAACGATCGGTCTTGGTCCCATTAGATTTCAAGCACGGGAACTAGTAGTGGCCAGGGTGTGTATGTGGTTATGATGCCAATGAAGTGAATTTATCAAACAAATGTTTTTTAAGTACGCAGTTTAGAGTTATATGCATTTTTATTAACGTTATATGGAGACTTGAAGTGAATTGCCCGTTGCAATGATTTGTTTTTGCTTTGTAGGATATCAGTCTGTAAACACGCACTGAGAAAAACACTTGTGAATAGTATTAAAAACCGAGTTTAAGCTAACCAAAAACTTTGCAGGTTTCCAGCCTACCGTGCTTTTGGTTGTTACAAACAAATGCATTCTGTTGATTTTTGCTCAACAAATTGCACTAGCAAAATTAATCAAGTTTTGTTCAAGATTTTTAATAACCAAAACATTTGGTTGAATTTACAAAGTTTCAATATAGCTTTTAGTAATTTGTTCAACAGAATTATTGGTTAGTTCAACGAAGCTTTGGTTAACATGTTAACCTTGTTAACTTGACCAAGTTTAAGGTAATTTTCTAACAAAATTATAGTTATTATTTTAATAAAATCGCAGTTAATTTTACCTTATTTTAAATATGTATTCAGCTGAGTTGAATATAAGTTGTTGTTGACGATAAAAAAATATAATGGCCATAATCGACGCGGGAGCACTTTAATCCTTCATATCCCCTATGGACTTTCGATAAATTTTGAGCTGATTTTGAATAAATGCAATAGGGTTTAAAAAAAAAATTCCAAAAAAAATTAGTTTTTTTTGTCCATTTCAAATGAGGTTGCCCCCTTAACCAATTTATATTGTTTCAAGCAACCTAACCAATTTATATTTTTTCAAGCAACCTAGCTGGGCAAACGGCTTTGTTAAAATATCTTGTCATTTTGGTCTATTCAAATTAAGTTTTGGGTTAACCAAGTCAGTTTTGTTGTATCTACGTATATTACAATATTTTCCTCTGTGAGATGGGAGAGCCAGGAAATTTTTGGAAATATTCGAAACAAGCGATGAATCGCGCTGTTGAGGAATGTAAACGCGGAGTGCCAGTAGCTACAGCAGCAAAAAATAATGGTGTGCCAAGAACTTCTCTAAGGAGAATTACAAATAAAATTGACGCAGCTCCGTCGGATAGAAAAATGGGTCCAAAGTCATTCCTGAGTGCGGAGGAGGAAGCTGATATTGCTTCTTGGATAATTTCTGCAGCAAAAGCTGGTTTCCCAGTTACCAAAGAGGACGTTCTAAATAGTGTACAACAGCTAGTTAAAGACTTACCCCGTGAAACTTGTTTTATAATGGACAGGCCTGGTCGTACATGGTTTGCGAGCTTTTTGCGAAGAAATTCAAATATTGCGGCTAGAGTAGCACAAAACTTGACGGCAACAAGGGCTTCGGTGACGGAAGAAAAACTTCTCAAATGGTTCGAAGAGGTGAAAAAATATCTAGATGAAAATAGCTTTACTGATATTTGGGAAGATTCATCAAGAATTTTTAACTGCAACGAAACAGCCTTCTTTTTAAACCCCAAGGGTGGTAAAGTTCTTGCCGAAAAGGGTAGTAAAAGCGTTTATCAAAACGTGAACCCTGACGAAAAGGAGTGTTTAACAGTACTTGTTACTGGTAATGCGGAGGGTCAGTTAGCACCTCCTCTGGTAGTATTTAAATACCAACGAATTCCGCAAGATCTAGTAGCAACCATTCCAAAAGACTGGGGTCTTGGCAAATCTGACAACGGGTGGATGACAGGCGCGCTATTTTACGAGTATATTGCTAATGTATTCCATCCGTGGCTTTTGAACCAAGAGATTACGCTACCGGTGGTTCTTTTCATTGATGGGCACACTTCCCACTTAACGTTACAGACAAGTCGATTTTGCAGTGAACATGGTATCATACTCGTTGCTCTTCTTCCAAACAGTACCCACCTAATTCAGCCGATGGATGTGGCCGTTTTTTGTTCGCTTAAAGAATATTGGAAGCAGAAAGTACACTCTTGGCGATTAAATAACATGGACGCCCCTATACTGACCAAAAGGTATTTCGCACCTTTGCTTAAGGAGATATTCGATGAAAAGTATTCACCGCAGATCCTTAAAAACGGGTTCAAAAAATGTGGTTTAGTGCCGTGGAACCCACAAGAGCCCATTCAACAGGTTGCAAAGAGAGTTCATTCTCCGGAAACTGAAGGCGCAATTCAGTTTACGCCAAGGAGAGTAAAATCTAGTCTTAATGTATTAGAACACTTTATCGGTGATGAAAAGCTAACTCTATTTAGAAACTGCAGCAATGAACCTCCAATAGAAGACAGATCTTTGTACGCAATTTGGCAAAAATTTCAAAATCATCCCGAGTCAAATCTCACAAGCAACGAATCGTCATTGCAGGGCAGATTGCTAAACATTTCAGAGGATTCTTTGCAAAACCCAACTCAAAATGACGAAAGCATTTCATCGCCTGAACTTAGAGATGGTTCAGATGGGATCCTACAAGAAGGTAGTCAGAATGTCCAGGTAGAAGAGCTAAACGATCATGATATTAATCAACCTAGCACTTCAGGGACATTTAAAAGAAACTTCATCTGGCCGAATCAGATTTCGAATGCCAAAAAAAATAAAAGAGCCCCAAAAGATGTTATTCCAAGTGTCGTCACTTCCAAAGAATGGCAAAAATATTATGAAGAAAAAGATGAAAAGAAAAAGGCTCTAGAAAATATGAAAAAGGAAAAAGCGAACGAGCGGAAGAGAGCTAGAGAGGAAAAAGAGGAAGCTAAGACAAAGAAAATCCAAGAAAAGGAGGAGGCCAGGATAAAGAAAGTAAAAGACCAAAAAGCTAAGAAGCTAAAATCGCAGAGAGCTAAAAAATCGCGCAAATCCAAAACGCGAGAAACCGATTCCTCATCAGTCGATGAGTGGCAGGCCTCTGGAGATAGTTTAGATGATATCACAATTTTTAATGAAGATGACTTAAATGAATAAAGTCCAAATGTTTTGATTAATTTTGTCTTATTTTCAGTGCGTTGCCAAATGTTTTTTTTTTCTAGTCCATTTTCTTGTTTTCAATCTTGCCAAAAATATTGTATGCGTTTTTTAAGTTCTTTTCTTGTTTTTTGGAATATAAATTTTGTTTGATTTTTTGGAAAAGCATGAGTTTTATTCCATTTTTGTCAAAAAAATTGGGGTGGCCACTACTGATGCATGACGGTGGCCACTACTAGATTTTGCCCTGGCCACTACTAATGCATTTTCGACGTTTCAAAATCGACTTGTTTATGACATAAAAATTAATAAAAACCGCAATGTGAAATCCTTGCCATATATAAAAAATACAACTTTACATCAATCTTCGCATAAAAAGATTCATAGACTAAAGCTAACCACGTAATCCAGAAAAACCTCGAAAAACGTCCTTAATATGGCCACTACTAGTGCGTTTACCTTACTTTCTGTGCGGACGATGTAGGAGTAAAACAAATGGACATGCTGTCTCTTTGTTTGATTCGCTGAGATCGTGCGGTACCCAAGACGAAAAAACTTTCCTATATCCCAGCTCTTGTAAATGTTGAAGAATCGTGGGATGGCTACATCCGAGTTTTTTGGCTTATTCTCGTGACTTAGACTTTGTCTTTATAAGTGCTCGCAGTTCTTCATCGTCGACAATTGATTTCCTGCCGGACCTAGGTTCGTCTTCAAAAGATGTATCGCCAGAACGGAAATGATGATACCAAAGGGATACCGTTGAATGATGAACTAGTTAGCCTTGAACGCACTGCACATATTAGCGGTTGCGGCTCTAGCAGAACGCCCTTGCAAGAACTCGTAACATGCGATCGCTCGAAGGGTACTTCGATCCATCTTTGCTCATACTGTCTGCGCGGAACAAATTACTTGCTTATACGAGTATACCCTGCGGCGTGGAAGGTTCTAGACCAGTCTTGCATTCACTACTCTCGAATGTTCTCGAACTTCGTTATAGAAAAAATATTTTAATCAAAAAAAGTGTCGCAAGACTTTCTTACCAACCTAATACAAAAATCAATATATTAAATAATTGTGTAATACGAGCATGATCAGAAATTGTCTGATTTTATATAATGGCAAAAGACGGTAGGAAAGCGAATGAATCCCCAATAAAATAAATATACACATAGATTCATAAAGCATGGACTTTATTTATTCAAGATCAAAAATGTTTACATTTCCTAAAATTTTTATTTTACTCAGACATACTAGAACCACTATTTTGAATTTCGAAAATCTGATAGCAAATTAGTAATCAGTGACCCCAAAAACTCCGGATATCCACTTTTTTTTGAAAAAATTAAAAATTTTGCAAAAAATTTTCCGCCATTTTGGATTACGAAAATCTGATAGCAAATTCGTAATCAGTGACCCTCAAAACTAGTGTATATATATTATTGGGAATAGTCGACTATAGTGAAATAAAAAAAGTGATCGCAAGTAATATTAGCAAATATGCGTAGAAGATAAGACAATATTTTAAAGAAAACAATGCTTGCATAAATTCGAAATTTAAGTCCTAATAACACGATTTATGTACTTTATTGCAGTAAAAGGTAGCTTTTTTCCCACTAAATCAGTCGTTAAAAAAAAAAAAAAAAAACGTGAAAAAGTTATTTATTTACATAATATTTATTTACCTGTTACAAAAATAAAAAAAAAAAAAAAAATAGTTTTTTTTATTTTTATTTTTTATTTTATCGTGTCGGGCGACTCATAATACGTCTAGAAAAGTTGGTCTCGATGAGAATTAACCGATAACAGTTAGGGCCTCGAAGTTACCGTAAAATTGTTTGTTATTCAGGGTTAATTGGTTAATGTAGTCTGTATCATTACTGGGTTAATGTAGTCTGGATCTTTAAATAACTGTTTCTGTATGTTACTGTATTTAACCTAAACCGTAAAATTTTAACTGATATATTATCTGTCCGAACGTACTCAGCGCGTTTATTTTCCACATAATAACCGGCGACAATATTTAAATATCGGGTTAGTCAATTTTCGTAACTGAGTAATTACAAATAATCTAAATCGCAATGTTGACAAATGTTATGTTTTGAGCTTTCCACGTAAGAAATTCTGTTTTTTTTTTTTTTTCTTCTATTCTATGGACGAAAGTTGCCTTAGCAGACTAGACAAAAACTAAATATTATAGTTTTGTTATAATTCGAAATTTCATTTTAATGACTACATTGATTTGATTGCAAATAAAGCCAATTCCATTCTTAGCTTCATAAAAAGGTTGCCGAATTAATTTACTAGAACAATTGGCAACCCGTTCGGAAAAAACTATATGCGAAAATATATTGTATAAAAAATATATTTACGAAATAATTGATTTTGGTGCTTTCTGTATATGTAAAATGTATACGAAAGATGTGTATTATGTATGTGAGATGTATTATATACTAGCCTGGATCGTGTTTTTAATGCATAAATGCGTATATTTACGACCGCTACGACTAGAAATTTTATTTTTTTGATTTTGAACTGAACAGGTTTCTACAAATGTTGCAACCATATTCGAATAATTTGGTAAGGGAACATTTCCTTGACCATATTTTTCCCGAAACTTTATTTCAAATCCTGAAAACCTTTCACCAAATTGTTATATATGTTAAATAATAAAGATGAATTGTTTAATCGTATAATGCTCCATATAAACTAACCGCAATGTTACTACTTGAGAGTTGTCGAACCCCTAACCTAGTACAAAAGCCATAAATGGCTACAAATTTAAAATTAAATCTTCAAGGAAAACCCTTTAATTATATCTTATATGGTATGTCGCTATCTACGGCTCTGGAACTACGAATATTTTTAACAATAGGAATCAGGCTCCTCTTCTATATTTGCTTCCGAAAACATTTATCCTTTCTAAAGACCTTAGGAATGTAGGGTCTTTCCGCATATCTTATTACCCATCCAAAGCCGAGATGACAAACCCGCATATATTTTATCCGAGGCAATGTTGCTCTTCGCCTTTTAATTAGTTTCAAATCCTGTAAAAAGCAGCTAAATATTCGACCCAGCGTTTTTTTAATTTAAAGTCCCTTTAATTGATTAAAACATCCCCTTAAATGAGGAAGCGCCTACAGAGTGCCAGACAGTGTCTCCTCAGAATTTGTCTGCATTTGGCCAACCATCGTGGGTATGCACATATTTTGCTGAACATTTTCTACGAAGGTCAGCATCCATGTTTCCATTTTTATGATTTCATCGTCACGCAGGATGACATTTTAGTTTTATTTCACCTGAAGTAAGGACGGAACGAGTTCTGCCTTTAAATTTTTTTTAAAGCTGGTGCGATATACTTGATATTTAATGATAAAAGTGGTAAAAAATGTATGTTTTGTGATTTATCAGTTTCCCCTACAAGATAGCACAACAATTTCCAAATATTTTAATAGAAGGACTCTTTTTTTTGTCTTAAATGCATAATTTTTGCAGATGAGACATCCACTGAGAAATGAGGTTTTAAATAGGTGAAAAAAGGAGGATGGGCAAAAATGTATAGATAGTGTCCTACGAATGGCCATAAATGGCGTATGTATATTTATGAACTTTATTGTGTGTAGATTAATTTTACAGAGTTTCATTAAAATCGGCATAGGTAAAAAAAAATTATTTAAGGTTATATCATAATAAGATTTTCGTATTAACCCATTAACGCCGAAGGAACTCTTTTGGGACACTCGAAGAAAAAAATATCTTTTCGGCCTATATGTAAAATGAGCAGTTCTTTCAAATTCCGGTGATATTTTTTAGCTACCACCCCTCCCAAGGGGTGAAAAGTGAAGAAATAATGTTTAATTAAAACATCGTTGGACAAACGTACAAAAAAATCTTACACAAAACTCAATAATGGTATGTTTTTACTTCTTTTGATTTAAAATTAACAATTTTCACTTATAATGCAATATGATTGAGCTACCAACACCTAGTAAGGGGTTAAATAGGGGTATATTTTCTGAAAAATAAACAACACTTTTCTGAATATATTTTTATCAATTATTACATTATTTAATTTTATTTTGAAACAAATTTATACAATAAGCATAACTTCAACTATTTTTTACCCATAAACAAGGGATGAAATACAAGTGAGGGTGGTTTTTTGGGAAAACAATATTTTATATTTCAAAAAATTTTGTATTCTCATTTCTTTTAATGCAACCTTGCTGATTTATGCTTATACTGAAAAGTGGTTGAAGAACTACCCCTCGCTAGTTGTGACAAAGGGGATGATTTTTAAAAAATCGAAAATAAATTGTATAATCATAGTGTTAATAATTGTATGAAAAATGATTATAAATGAGGTGAGTTACTACTTTTGTAGGTGTATTTTTTCTAGTAAAATAGCGATTTGTGATTTGCCTAACCTGTGACAAAACTGTGTGCGTTTCCATTACGCGTCCCGCGTCCCCATTACTGCCCACGCGAGCGCGGAATGCATTTTGGGGAAAATTTTAGGATTTTTCCCTGGGTATTCAATGGTGATCTTAGAATGGACCTTGACCATGATCTTGAAGGTCATTTCAAGGTCAAGTTGACTTTTCGAATGGAAACCCATATTTATGACCACGGAAATAAAAAGAGCGGTAAATTCTACGTTCAGCCATGACCTTGAGCAACTTGAATCTTTGACCTCTGAAAGTCATATCAAGGGAAGGCCAAAGTACCTGAAGAGCAGATCGTATTTTCGGAAAAAATGTCTTCAAACAAAAGGTGTAGGGTTATTGCCTATCTACCCTTCTGACCTTCAAAGCCATTTCAAGGCCAAGTTGATTTTTTAAAATGTGGAGACATTCCCTTGGCGCCGGAAATAAAAAGACATAATAAAATAGTAGCCCTGAGTCACTAATTACATAATTTCTAGAAAATTCGCCTAATAGTATTTTATTTTAACTATACTCATTATAAAAAGTATCTATATATCTTCTAGCAGTTTTAATTAGAGTCATACTTTAGATACAGTGTGATTAAATAAGTAACTTTAATAATGACTCATATTTGCTTAAACATGCTAGAATTACTTACAATTGAATTGAATTGCACACACATCCTTAACTGTACTCAATAAAGTATTTGTAATTAAAAATTTCATTATATACCTGGATGAAGTACACCAAAAAGAGTAACCTTAATTAAAACAGTGGAACAACGGCAATTTATAGAATGCCCTGAAACAAATATAACTCCTAACCAATTTCATTTTCGCAATAACTAAATAAGGGTTATTGCTCTTTAAAACTTATTTTTAACTTTAGTGTATACATATATAACACATTTAAAAAAAATATGGATTACTGACCCTAATGTTTTATTGTAATTTTGCATTGAATTGTGACAAATTTTGAAGCACATTTTTCAATTCATAACAATAAAATAAAATGTCATTCAATATAAAATTTCCGTGGAATTTTTCGTACCACTAATAATTCAAAAAGTTAGTTCAATTTGAAAGAAACTATTATATTACAAAATGAGTTAAGAGAAACAAGGAAACCTCATTACAAAATTGTACATACTTAAAGATATTCAGATTAGAATTGCAAATTGGTCTTTGTTCATGTTCAAGTTTAAAACTTCCCTTATAAAGCAATTAAAAGATCTAACAAATATTTTCTAGTTAATATAAACAGTAAAATTATATCAAGTTCATTACAACGTTTTGAATCTGCCCGTATACTTCAAGATACAAGAATTGACGATATATTACAATTACAAAATCAGTAAGCTGGCGGAAAATATGTAGTAATAATAGGCCTTATGATTTCTAATATTTATAGCAACCATCCGTACACCCCTTCTAAATCGATCGAAAAACTTTTTTTTGCCAAGCCGATTGCTCCATAGTAAAGTGAGTACGCTCTATCGATTGGCGCCATGTTCAGCTTCCGGTCAAGATCGGAAGTACGTTATTTAGACCGGAAGTACCTTTTTTTAAATGGAACGGGTATGTTTTGAATTCGAATTCAAATATTTGTGAAGCTGGAATGAAATGCATTCCTGCACGAAAAGTAAAGTTTAAATACTTCGACATACAATTCTTGCATTAAGCTACAACTAAAATTAGCTGTGTATACGACTTTACACATGATGCAGTTTTTGAGTATTTGAAAAGAGTGTACTTACAAGTATAATTATAGTGGGGTAATGATATTTTGGCAATAGAGTGGGAATGGAAACGTGATCGTGTAATGTTGAGGAGACCCATAATATTGAATCGGTTACCAGCCCCTGAAAACCTACTCAAATTAATTTTTTGTACATTTAAACCACGATACGAAGTAGTTGTGGAAGTAGAAAGCATGTATCACCTTGTGCAGAATGCAATGGTGATAGTTGCTAAAACCCTCCTCCTATTACACAAATCATTGAAATTGAAAACGAACATATTGAAGGTGAATAGTATATTTTAATTAAGTTAATATTCATTATGTGATTTAACACGAACATTTATTTCTATAAAAAGATATAATTTCAAGCATTTAATTTTAGAAATAGGGAAACCTCATTACAAAATTGTACATATAATTAACATGTAATTTTGCACCATAAGTTTATAATCATAAACCTCAAAAAATATTCAGGTGAGTTTTTTTTGCATATTATGCAACATTTTCCAGTTACTACGCCTAATGGCATTCCAGTAAAAAGATTAAAAGCAATTGATTTAACCTCTTTATTGATAGTAGCACATGTGTGTTTGGTTTTTTGTTAATCAGTCATGTAAAGATAAATCCAAAACAACTACATTAAAAAAACCGATAATTTTATTTACGAATTTTGACAATTCGTCCCTGAAGAGGTTAACAGAATTTGTTCATATCCTTCTCAAGATGTAAGTTGAAATCTTCATAGTTGTAGTTATGAAACCTTGAGATGTTTTCTCAAATAGTTTCAGAACAATATAAATTAACATTCAAAATATTTCTCAAATATTGCAAAAACAGTTATAAGGTCGTTGCTTGCTCCAATTATTTTTTTCAAGCCCCTCAAAGTACGCGAAAATTGAAAGATTAAGATTTCATAACACTAGCTCATCCGAAAGCAAAAAGGCAATTTAAACAACTTCAGCGTACGAGAGAAGAGCAAGACTTACTTTCCATCTCAAGAAATGTTCCAATCTACAAAAACTTACTTCACCTACAGACCTGTGTAGATTTCCTGCCTTCATCGCAGAAAAGAGCAAAAAAATGGTCTGCGCCAAATTTCAACTTCCACTTTTGCAAGTGAAGGTCCATGAAGAAGAAAAGTGCGAAAGGCGAAAAACGACAATAAAGTATCATCCAGTCAAATCCGAACTCGTATTCGTAATGAGCAGCCGATCCACGCAGAGGCCAGTTTTACTTTCCCGGTATTTGTACCTAGGGCGCGTCGTATAAAATTCGTAAAAGGCCAAAATAGGAAGATCGGAAAACAAAAGTACAATTACCTGGTCGGTTAAGAGTGACAGCAGAGCCGATGATCTAAGCTGCTGGATCTATAAAAACCAGCTCTAACCGCTGACCAGCACTTTTACTTTCGTTGTGAATCACCCAGAGAGCTATCATCACCGGCGCTGACCTGAATTTGGAGTAAATTTCTTGAGCTGAACTAGCCAGGTAAAGATTGATCCAACTGCATCAATTTGTACTAAGTCCATCAATATCTTTTTACTTTCGATTTCATAGGTTAATAATTCATGCTTTTGTCACGCTTACACTTATGACATTTCTGAACGCTTTTACTGATGGCATAGTGTGAATTTATGTACCTTTATTTAGATAACTTTTGAGTTTAACCGACTCTAAGATTCTACATTGCACATTGTATTTGCCATTAGAAATCTGGACTCGTATAGATAGTTCTAAGAAACTTCATTGTGGAAGAACGCTGAACTATCGCAATTTATCTGACATAATATAGCCATATTGCGGTGTTTTAGATTAATCTCGTCTTAAACCTGACCATCGTCTACATTCAGTTGATAATTGGTTAGGTAGCTTGACAATGCCATCGCCTACTACACCTATCCTCAGATCTATGTGTCTAACATTTTTTTTTGTCAATATAATTTTGTTGCTTGTGTTCGTATTTGTACCCAGGTTACTACGCACATGTTTTTACGTTGCGAATGAAGGTTCTTTTAAAGATAAGTGGGCAAAGTGGTCCCAACCCAAGCCTGTCTGATACCATATATAACTCATTTTGAAGGTCTTATTTCCGGAGGAACTTAGATAAAGGGCGGCAAAGTTAATTTTTGTTGCATCTATTTCCAATGATTTTCTATGTAAATATGTATTTGTTTCATTTCTGAAATATATTCACAATATTTAAAAAGTGTGTCTTTCTTCCATACTGATAAAAATCAGAACTGTAAAATTGCTTATATAACGTTGCAGGAACCATATATGTATAAAGTGTTACAGAGCTCTGGATACATCTGGATAAATTTTGAATGATTAGAGCGATAGGGTAGCTTTTTTTAGAGATTGCATGGAACCATGAAATCTATATTTTGGTTGTGTAGGTATTTGGATCGCGCTCCAAGTGAAAATACATAGCAATCATAAAACCATACCAATTTTCAAATTAATCGGATATGTGGAAAAAAGGTAAAAATTGAATTACCCTGATATTCTTAAGGGGGGGGTATGGTATTTTGAGTGTTTTTTTAGCAACAATTTAAGAATTTTTTTCTGAAATATAGTAAAGAACAGTTTATTTTATAAATGGACATCTTAAAGTACAATATAAAAACAATATTTTCTGAAATTTTGAAGTAAAAATATTGAAAAACAAGCCATCGACAGTGATTTGAAAAAACCGGCGCTAAAAAACCGGTGATCATCATATCTAATGACTGGATCATCTGTAACCAAAAAACCAAAAAGAATCTGTTAGTTAATTAGTTTCTTCAGGTAGTGACGTTGAGTTTTTTCGTTTATTTTGATTTTTGAATTTTTGGCATAAGTTTAAAGTCAAAAAAACAAAATTTTTCTTTCGAAAATTCGATCTTTTACTAAAAAAATTCTTATAAAAAAAAAAAAAAAATCTAAAATAAAAAAACTCTTCGTCAGTACCTGAAGAAACTAATTAACTAACAGATTCTTTTTGGTTTTTTGGTTACAGATGATCCAGTCATTAGATATGATGATCACCGGTTTTTTAGCGGCGGTTTTTTCAAATCACTGTCGATGGCTTGTTTTTCAATATTTTTACTTCAAAATTTCAGAAAATATTGTTTTTATATTGTACTTTAAGATGTCCATTTATAAAATAAACTGTTCTTTACTATATTTCAGAAAAAAATTCTTAAATTGTTGCTAAAAAAACACTAAAAATACCATACCCCCCCCTTAACAGAAATAGCCGTTTTTTAAAAGCGTTTATTTAAGTTGCAATGTATGTATGTATGTTTGTTCGGGTGGAATCTTGCTACTCAATTTTGAAGCAGATATCTTCAACCGATTGAGCTGAAATTACATACACGTTTAGCTTGGATGACAGTACACGATAAGTTGTGTGACGTTATTCTAAATCCAATATGGCGGACCATCCAAGATGGCGGAATAGTTATTTTTAACGCATTTCTACAATATGGGTATCAAATGAAAGGGCTTGTTGAGAGTAACTCGGAAAATAATGTGACGTCATTCTAAATCCAATATGCCGGAACATCCAAGATGGCGGAATAGTTATTTTTTATGCACTTCTGCAATATGGGTATCAAATGAAAGGGCTTGTCGAGAATAATTAGAAAAATATTCTGACATCACTCTTAATCCAATATGGCGGACTTTTGAAGTTTTTTATGCTTTCCTATAGTATGGGTATTAAATGAAAGGGTTTGCTGAGAATAAAAATGCAGGTTAAAAAAAGATGGTGATTATAAGCTCCGTTGCTCTAATTCGCCTGAAATTTGGTGTAGAGACCTCGACTGACAACTTAAATCTAAATAATATTATACCATCAGATATAAACAAGACAGGAGGGCTACCTAAGGAGCTAGAAATATTTGTTGGGGCCAAAGTGATGTTGCATTACAATGTAGATGTGTCCAAAGGTCTGGTGAATGGTGCCATTGGACATATTACAGAAATTATATGGCCCTGCTTCCGAAGAGCACAAATGTATGACACTGATATACCATCCGTCCGTATAGACTTCGGTAAAGACGGTGTTCACCTCATTCAGCCCAAGTCTGTGCAATTTCCAGCAAAATATAGTCACGGAACCACAGAACGAAGAATGCTGCCAATTGTATTATGCTGGGCTTGCACAGTACACAAAATGCAGGGTAGTACTGTCAACCACGCCGTTGTTTACTTAGGCTCGAAGCTCTTTACTGCTGGTCAAGCATACGTGGCCTTAAATAGGGTAAAATCATTAGAAGGTCTTCTTATTGAAGAGCAAGACTGTTCGAAATTAACCGGCAAACGACCTTGCAACAATGATGCGTTGAATGAGATGAACAGACTCAGAAACCTAGCCAGCGATAACTAAAAAGTAAAAAATAAATTAAAAGCAAAAAAACCTTTTTTAAGAAAAGCTTTTATTTAAATGTTCTAAAAAGAAGAAAATAAAATTTTCCTTAAAATTTTAACTATCAATTTATAGCCTCATTATACACAATTTAGATGATCATAAATAATAAAAATGCAATTCACGAAGATCTGATTTCCTTTTTTTAAATAAATTATTAATTCTTGTTATTATTATTGTTTTTTAATATTTATATCGTAATTATGTGTGGTACATTCTCTTTAAATTGAGATGGCAGACTAGGGGTGGACGATATACATCGATGTTTTAAAAACACTCGATGTATTTTATCGATACATCGAATCAAACCGATGTATTGTTAATTCTTAAACATCGAGTATACATCGATGTTTTTTATTCGATGCATCGAAAAGGCAAACCTACTAAAAACATTTTTAATGGATGGATTTTCTGTCTATGGTTAATATTTTTTTGTCTTACATCTCCCAAGTCCCAAGCTAGCCAACATTATCTTTGAGGTTTGTAACCTTTTAGGTGATTTTTAACTCTGTCAGGTTATTTCTAGGTTACACTACTCAAAAGGTTACTTTTAGGTGATTTTTCGTAATTTTTAAAAATTATTCCTAATTTTTTACGTGAAACGAAAGCACTTTTTGTTTGCTGCATGTTGGTTACGCAAGACTGTGTTCGGAACGCAGTGAGTGCAACTCTTATGCCCCCTCTACACGATGAACCATCGATGAAGTAAATCGCTATACGTCGCCCACACGTAAATTGCGTATCGCTGGAACGCACTGAACTAACTTGGTAATGTATAGCAATTTGCGGCATCGATGGGCCGCTCCCTCTACACAATGGCCATGATTAACACTGTGTATAGAAGAAGTAGATTCAAAGAATAACTTAAAACGGAAAACACCTAATTAAGGGGACATTTACTTTCTAAATTGGAAAAAACTCAAATTCTTAAAACTTTTATAAAAAAAAATGTATAGTATTTATTGACAAACTGTTTTTTGATTGTATAAATATATATATATCAAACTTACAGAAAAAACAATCGATGTGTGGAAAACATCGATGTAGTTTTTGATATATCGATATAACATCGATGCAACTAACCGATGTATTGCATCGAAAAAAACCTCGATGTTTTTTTTCAGTGTCCATCACTATGGCAGACTAAAACTTAGATCATAGAGAACAGGATAGGAAATGAGTGAAGAATTTTCTCCTCAAAATAGGTCCTAGTGGGGAACATGATTAGAGTAGGCCAGCTATATAAAAACATTTTCAGTTAATTTTTCGAGTAATGTGAAACCGCACCGGGGCGTATTGCATAGGTATCGTGCGAACAATGTCATCTCTGGGGCATATAGGCGTAGTAGGCGTATTTGTTTTGCATTGAGTGCCCCTTTTGAATTCAAGTTAAAAATATCCGCCTGTACTGGACGCACAACTACACAAAAGTGGCCTACAGCTACATCACGAAATTGCTTCAACTAAACCGACGTATATCCCATCCTATCTGTAATCTAAGGACTAAAGATATTAATTTTTTTTAAAACAAAAAATAATTCTAGCTACTACACAAAATACAAGCATGCCGTGTAAATACTGGATAATGTCAAATCGCACAAGTGCATAATCAAAGATATCGCGTAAAACATTTCACCTGGGGGGCTGCAGTGAACCTATTTACTTTACATTTAATGCCCCTTTCCCAGTTTGATGAAAATATCCGACTGCACTGAACTCACAACTACAAAAGAGAAGGCTACCACTATATCATGAAATTTCTTCAACTTAACGACTAAACCGACTTATTTCTAATCCTATTCTTTATGGTCTCAGAGGAAACTAGATTCCCGTTGCACTACAATATATTTTTCTTATTATTGAATCTACATACATTAGCGCTAAGAAGCATTTCTAAATATTTGTTAAAATTAATATAGTAACTATTGCCAAAAAAATCAAGATCTATATTCTACATACCATTTTCACACATGCGTAATTTAATTGATAAAGTAGTTTGGAGAATTTTAAAAGGAGGTTTGTTTACATACATATACCACAGTAGATATTACTTTATCTAAGGAAATGGTTAAACAAATTATTTTTGAAATATATTATGCCAAATGAATTTATACATATTGAAATATTAACTACTGTAAGAACTTTGTTATCGGCTGACAAATAAATAAATAATTTTTAATATACAGGGTGGACGGAAAGTTTCGCTCCACTTTTAAGAAAAAGTTCCAATCTAGTTGTTATAATTACTTTCAAATATTATACATTCATAGTGCTTTTGAGCTTGAAAGTTTGGCTGAAGGCTGGGCAAAGCTTTTGCACCGCATCAAACCATCATTTGCATTTATGCATTTGGAGTGTTCAGTTCTCAAGTTAAGTTATCAGTTTTTTTAACTATTTTTTAGCAGCAACAACAACAAACTATAGTAATTTTCCGATTCTCTGGAGTCAACGTTCCTCTCCTGTTAATGATATTAATGCTACTGAAAATCTAAAAAGGAATGCCTAATGTAGTTTTCCTGATTAATTTGTCTGGTTTTCTGGAATATTTTTTACATACTATAAAATGCAACATCTTATTCGCAATACGTTCTTACTTCCGGTGCTAAATCTAAGTACGCCGACAATAAAAACTGTACCTGTGAGGTAAGAAAATTGTTAGGCAAAAAATTCACTGACCGACAAAATTTAATATTTAATTTTGCAGATAACAAGTTATATATCATTTATATAGGATTTTTTCTGTAGATTTTGGCAATGTTTGCAAATTAATTAATTGTCGCAGGAGCTTGTAAAGTAGCTCAAATAAAAGCTGGAATATATTTTTACCATAAACCGATTACTTCATACAATAGATTGTCAATAAAAATCGTATCCCCGAAGGTGCTGAGTAAGTGCTAGAGATTAGAGGAATTTCATATAAATTGATATTCAGGCTCTCTTTTCAGTTGTATTACGAGGTTTTTTCATGTTCCGATATTTCTAAAATTTTTAAAAATGACAAAAGTAAATTATTTTCTACTTTTCAGCCCCACGTGTCACCTGTTGCAGTTTATTCATGTTCTAATTATTTTTCTATAATTTATGTCGAGATTCTTTAGTGTTATTACAAAGAGTAATTTTAAAAATCAAGTAACCTTAGTTTTTTTTTAAAATGAGGAATAATTAAATTAAGTAGAAAATAAATTTAGTTGAACTCCTCTTAAATGTACAGTTCTAATAAAAGTTCGGCATTGAGTCTGCATTTTAAAATTTTTTTTTTTTAAATAAGTAGTGCGTGAAGTTTAGTTAAAACCTTCTTCGATTACACCTATTTGGCTAAAACAACGTGACGTATCGGACATTTTTGATTGCGAATTCGTAATCTACGAAAAAAATGCTGCAGAAATGATATAAGACTTTTTCTGTGTAAAATTGGTGTCGACCAATGTTATTTATTTGTACTTGTCAGTTTTATTCTGCTTATCCAGATCTTATCTGGAATTGACTAGTCTCACTTATTTTTTCCTCGGATCAGATTATTTTGTTCTGGTTCAAATTCAATTCTAATTAAGAAAACCTAACTTATTATTGTAGCAATACTAAATGTCTAGATATCCGTCATCGTCTAAAGTGTCCAAATAAAGGGGAAATGGTCTACAATAATGTACAAGCGGGAAATGACACATAGGTTTTGTTACTGATAAAATATTGTAAGACCGTGAAAAACGATGAACATTGACTTAATTTTCCAACGGGTGGTACAGGTATTCAATAATTCGCTTCCTTTGTAAAATTAGACAAATATTTAATTTCTAAATTAATTAATTTTTTAAATTTTTTTTTTTTTTTAAAGTAGAACGTACTCACTCCACAAGATAACAATTAGAATAATCAATTACTTCAAAAATTTGTATTTATAAAAGCACAAATCTACCGCGATTAAAAAAATATCTCTCCCAAAACTACCTGCCTGCACGTCACCACGTTACCCAACTTCCAATTAAAGAAGTGACGAAGGTGAGGGGAAAGGTGATTTAATGACTTTTCTCATTTCATTTTGTTTAAATCCGCCGCTTTATCATTGTAAACCTTTTTGTTAATATCTGTGAAAGAAAAGTAGTAGATATAGTAAATTGATAGTTTACGTAGGCTTTGTGTGTTTGTTTAGCAACAGTTCCTATAGTTACCTAGGTCAATATCTAGACATACTTATCAATTGTTAATATATGTAAATCTAATTAAAAAGTAGATACTGTAATATTTGGTAGTTAACTGAAGAAGTAGAAGTACTCTAGTTTCATTGAATGTATGTAGTAGCCCAATGATCGTTAATAAAATGACTCTCAGCTGTCATCTCGAATAAATTTTTTTTTTTTTTTTATTTATCACAGCTTCATCAAAGTACTGGTTACTATAAATATGGCGTATGTACATAAGTGCTATAAAATATAACAGAAAATACAAACTATAAAAATCAAATAAAAAAAAAATTAACTAAGCCGACTCTTCAATTGATCTCCAATAATGTGGAAGTCAATCTCGGAGAAACTGCAGCTGAAAGAGTGCGACCTCGATGAAAAGGATTATATTACAATATTGGCCATAGTTTATTTAAAATATATATTAACAATATTTTTAGAAAAAATCTATATACACTAGTGATCAAAAAAAAGTGAGCACAGCAAAATATTCAATAAATTGGTGTAATAAGGGTGGTAAAACATAACCAGAGTGAAAATATTTTAACAAAAGTATATTTTAAAGTATTTCACAAATCACAGCAATCAATATACAGTAAAAAGTTGCTTATATTTACTAATAAGGGATGTTTCCTCCTTTGTTTTTCAAAACCTCCTCTAACCTCCTCGGCATGGACATTGCTAAGTTTTCAATTAGTGATGAAGGAATTTCATTCCAAGCGGTTTGTACTGCTTGCCAAAGTTCATTAATGTTGTTTATGGGATTCTTGTGGATTTCTCGATCAATGTGGTCCCACAAATTCTCAATAGGGTTCAAATCCGGACTCTGAGCAGGCAGACTGATCCATTATTTGGAAATTTTTTTCTTCGAACCAGGTCTTCGTATTCCGGGCAGTATATCATGCAGCATTGTCCTGCTGGAAGACGTATTGACTTCTGAGATCGCTCAAAGTGGGAATCCAGCCCTCCTTTAAAGATATTTATGTAAATATTCGTTTTTATTTTTACACCTTGATTAATTTTTACGAGTTTTCCAACACCTGCTGCGGAAAAACATCCCCAAACCATTATTCCCAAATTTTCTTTTGTAGTCGTTTGGACGCACTGAGGGTCGTACTGTTCACGGGACCTCCTAATACAGGTTTGAGGACGATCAGATTGCAGACAAAACCTGGATTCATCAGACCATACAATTTTTCTCCAATCTGTGTTTTGATGCTCGTTAGCCCGTTGGATTCTTTTGCGCTTATGAGTCGCCGTAAGTAAGGGGACTCGCCTGCAACGATAGCTGCGAAACCCAATCTCCCTAAGGCGTCGACTTATGGTATGTCTTCTGACTTGGGATCCGGAAGAAGTTTGAAAATTTGCCGCGAGCTCCACAAATGCCGATTTTCTATTTTTTTAAATTTTCATCTTTAAGGCGTGGTCAATTGTTTCATAGAAAATTAACCAAAATACGCTTATTATGAGGCAAATTCATATTTAAAGCACAGAATCACAATTTGAGCAATAATTTTAACTTTTTTTTAAGTTTTAAACACAAACATGAAGACAGTAAGGTACTTAAAGCCGTTAAAAGTTACAGTTTTCTTACTCAAATTAAGTAATTGTATTTATTTATCATTTAGATTAAAAAAAAATTAGTAATAACACTTACCGTCTCGCCGGAGCCATTATCAAAAGTAATTAAAATAACTTTAGGCTTTATGAAAAATTCAGGTCACTTTGCTTAACTGGGATTTTTTGTCCACTTCCTACCACGATCGATGAAAACGTGTGATCTAGCCATTCAAAACATGTCCTTTTATATCCCTAATTAACCCCTTTTCCGTACAGGTAGAAAAAGTGGGTGGCAGTGAGGGTAAAGTTCACATATTAAGAATAGATGTGTGTGCTCACTTTTTTTTGATCACTAGTGTATATAAAAGAAAGTCGTGTTAGTTACACTATTTATAACTCAAGAACGGCTGAACCGATTTGGATGAAAATTGGTGGGGAGGTAGCTTAGAACCAGGAAACGGCTATAGGATACTTTGTAGGGTTTCAAAATGGTGGATCCAAATTGGCGGCTGAAAATTTTAAATTTGAAGAGATTTTCATGAAAAAATTGGTATATAGGGGTTTTGCGGGATGCGGATTTCAAATCCGCTGTCCAAATTTAGAAATTCAAGATGACGGATCCAATATGGCGACCAAGATTTTCTGATTTCAACGGATTTTAATGAAAATTAGTACAATGAATGTTTTGAGGTCACTGATTTTGAATATTATCAAAATTTAGAAATCCAAGATGGCGGATCCAAAATGGCGACCATATTTCTCGATTTCAACGTGTTTTAATGAAAATTAGTACAATGATTATCTTGAGGTCACTGATTTTGAATATTATCAAAATTTACAAATCCAAGATGGCGGACCCAATATGGTGACCAAGATTTCTCGATTTCAACGGATTTTAATGAAAATTGGTACAATGATTATTCTGAGGCCACTAATTTTGAATATTAGCAAAATTTCCAAATCCAACATGGCGACCAGAATGTCTCGATTTCAACGGATTTTAATGAAAATTGGTACAATGATTATTCTGAAGCTACAAATTTCGAATATTATCAAAATTTGTAAATCCAAGATGGCGGATCCAATTTGGCGACCAACATTTCTCGATTTCAACCGATTGGAATGAAAATTGGTACAATGATTATTTTAAGGCCACTAATTTTGAATATTATTCAGATTTGGAATTTCAAGATAGCTGATCCATAAAGGGGTTTTTGGGTTGAAACAATTTCTAGGATATAACAAACTAGAACATTTGAGAAGTGTTTACCCAACGCCGTGTGAAACCGGGTAACCCAGCTAGTATATGATAAATACAATTTAAATTTAAATAAATGGTTAGAACAAATAAATAATAATATTTATTTTTTGCTTTAACTTGAAGGAGAAGAAATAATAAAAAGGTTCAAGTAAAGACGAACTTCAAATGTAAGAAATATAAACAAGATCATTGTAATTTTATTACGGATTTGGATAATTCGATAATACAAATTTTAAAAAGTGAAGAAGTGACTTTATCGTCCCACCACAGACAGCCTCAAAAGCTGTTGCTTTTTGCTTTAAGGACTTAACTTAAAGTTAGTTGAAATAAAATAAGCAAATATTGCTGAATAAAAATTGTCCTTTATTGTGTTCGAAAGAATAAGAAAATAATATCAGAAAATCTGCTCCGCAACTAAAACTTAGATAGCGCATTTTTTCAGTCCAATGTTTGACTACTTTTTCCAACAAATCTGGCGTTATTTTCGAAATGCTTGAATCCCAATGTGATAGAATTATTGGTTTGCTAGAATAAACCATGGTCTTAACGTAAATATCCCCAAGGGCAATAATCCAATAGCGTCAAATAGCATGACCTTGGAGGCCAATTACCAGGATAATTTCTGGGAAAAGTGTTGTCCCTAAACTTGCCACGCAGTAAATTGATGGTATCGATGGCTGTAAGGCACGTAGCACCATCCTGTTGAAGCCAAAAATTATCTATGTATAAATTTGAACTTGTGTCGATAATGCACACCATTGACTATAACGGCGACTCCATTCTTATTTCCAAAGAAATAAGAACAAATGATGCATGTACAACTACAACATAGGGAACTTTAAATCCACATACGGCAATTTTGATTATTCACATATCTATTCAACCAGAAATGAGCCTAATCTCTAACCAAAATTTTATAATAAAAAACTGGAACTGAGTACTGATTCTTAAAGTATATTTCCACGCTTTGTAAGCTTTCTTCGAGTTTAAGATGTTCCATTATAAATTTGAGCATTTTTACCGAGCATAAATGTGAAAAAGAACTGTCATCAATACTTTTTAGTGTTCCCTATCGAATGTCCTCTCACGAAATAAAAAAATTACATTTTATGAACAACTTTTTCTTGTTGATTCTTTTGAAATTGTACCAACAAGTAAATAAAGAGGAATCTTATACATAAATGCATTTACGAATTTATTTCTAAATTTTGGCAAAGTGGAGAAGAGCCAGTCACTATTATGATATATGATTATAATAGAGACTAGCAATAACTAATAAGTGCAATTCTCACAAGTGTCGCGGTAGGTATTTTCGTTAACCTTTATCTTTATTTAATCAGTTCTTAAATGAATTGGTTAGGGTCTTCCCAGTAGAGTTAACGAAACATCAGCTGACAAATTTTAATCATACTACTACAAGTGCTTACGTGCTTGAGAAATTGTGCAGTTATGCAGTATTACAGAACTTATGTTGGCTCTGAAATAAAAAGTTCGAGAATGACACAAAATTATCAAGCAAAGTTAAGCATTGACGCACATATGTAATTGCGTGTTAATGATTTGCGTAATGCATTTCCTTATTGGTACATTTGTAAAAGAATTAATAAATAAAATAAATAAAAAAATTGGTCATACTGTTTATGAATTACAATTAGAAAAGCAAGACCCAAACCTTCTTTAGTTTGCCCGTTGGAAAATTAAATCTTTGTTCGGTATACGAACTGTTTTTCATGGTAACACAAATTAATGGTCTTACAAGATTTTATCAATCACACGACCTCTAAAGAATAAGGTCACGAATTCAGGGTGGATGAAGAAACAACTAAGCACGAATAAATTCAAGATACCTATCTAATGATGTTTTTGTTAACATTGGCTCGTACATAGAGCATTTTCCTCGCAATACTTACCCATCTATAATATTATTTTTGCCAAACAGCATACTGGTTCGAAAACTGAGTCCAGATTCACAAAATTTCCGTCTAGCAATTGATAGATGTTCGGAATTAGCCTGAAAATTAACGTATTTGGTATGGTGGCCCACGCTGGTAACCGTTTGAGCCGAGACTGTTTATGTATATATAATCGACTGATGCAATGCTTATAGCGAAGCTGGGTATCGTAATTAATGAACAATTTCTATGCAGGGCACATTTCGTTAGCTGGAAGCGAAACTATCACCCGGTTCCGTTTTCTCTTTCTTTAAAAACGTTTTTTTAGATGTAGTACGCCTTATGTTATTCACGGCGCTATACTACAATATTTCATTTATGTAATATAAATTGTCGTAACAAGTGCATTGCTGTTATGCTGTTTTAATGTGGCGATGAAGATATTGCGGAATGAGAAAATCCTCTTCTATGAAATAATACCTTTACTTAACTAAAAACGGAGAAGTGAAGATCTTTGCTACCCTTAGCTAAATTAGTTTATTGTGTAGTAAATTCACCCAGAGAAAAGTTTGTTGTATATTCGACAACCAATGTTTTTAAATTTAACGAAAATATAAATAAAACATTATCTACCGTTAATTGTGAAATTTTTTGTTAACTGCATTGTTAATTCATCATTTCTACGTAAATTGTTTTAATTCTTACACTAAAGGTATAAATTTTTGTTGTCATTTTTATCGCCATATTGTAAAAATTAATTGTTAATATTGTAAAAAACAACGGAATTACAAGCAAGAATCAAGCTCCAATTTCACAATGAGTTTTCAAAACTACAGCAAGTAGTTATAATTACAATTACATACAGTTTGAAGTGTTTTACTGCAAAATTGACAACATTTGAAGTAAAATTGACATAGAGTCATGTGGGACAAGTGTGCGCAGCGGGTAAGTGTACGCATTGTAAGTATCTCAAAAACGGTTTATAATTAAGAACCATCATTCCCCCCGTTCAGTGCCCCACGCAACGTCATGCAAAGCGTACGTGAGTCACTAACCGCCGGCACACCATTTTGTTTTCACAGGTAAGATTTGTTTTTAGCTTAAATTATTGCGATTTTTCCATACAAGTTAACGTGTAATATTTTATTGACGTGTATACTCTATGAAAATTGCTATATATCAATGAGTACTGCGTAATATCTAGTGTGATTAGTGGTGCTCATTGAATTGTTATGATAATGCAATCGTGAGCAATTTTGATTGAATCTCGTTTTGATGGTTTGGGGTAAGTGTGCGCATACGCTTGTCGAGTAAGTTTGCACATGCGCACACTTACCCGCATCGTTTTGGCTTTCTATTTAAGCTGCATTTTGTTGTTTCAGAATATAATTATTTATTGAAAATGCCCCGAAATTATCAAAAAAAGGTCACAGACTATGGAAGAACTCAGAATCTTTGATTTTCGATGCTGCGTACACTTACCCCTATAGTAGGGGTAAGTGTGCGCATATTGACTATGTTTATTTTGCTAGTTTTTCAAAAAAATGTACAATTGATGAATATTGTTTCTATGTTTAAGTTGTTGATTAATAAATACTCCAAGTAATTAACCTTGTTTTGTTTCATTAAACATGCCATTTTTCATTTTATGACGCTTCAAACCTTAAGTGCGTACACTTGCCCCACATGACTCTATTACGAAATTGGTTTTCATTCACTTGTAGTTCGCAGGTACGAGATACTCGTAAGATATCGTTATTTGTTACGCATTAAAATAGAAAAATTTAATGCGATGACATTTGAGACGACCGAAGTTTTTATTATTATTATAGTTAAGTGTTCAATATAGTTAGCAATTTCAATTTATCAAAATCAGTGGTCCATTTTTTGGCAGGTATTTTTATAAATTCTTGAAGCGAAAACTTCTTACTGCAGGCTTTGGATAGAGAGTCAGCATAGAAAATCCGACCGTCACGAGAGAAAATAGACTGCACTCGTGAATTTGTAAATCTAAGATGGCACATCCAATATAGCGACCAAAATTTCCCGACTTCAACGGATTTTAATGAAAATGGTGATATTGAGAGCACTAATTTTGAATATTATCCTAATGGAAAAAATATGTTTCGAAATAAAACTTTGTAATTGTACTAATTTAAGATCTTAATTTGTTCTCGTTGAATGAATAAACAAATAAATTTAATAAAAAATATTTAATGTTTTAATTAAAAATCCAGTCTAATATGCAGTCTGCAGCTAATTGTAGAGGTAATTTACCATTCTACAATTTTAATTGTATACTATAGGCATTTTTTCAATCTGAAGCTGTAGATGTAGATGTAGATTTCAGGAGGCAGGCGAGATACTCAGCACTTAGACCATGTTGTCCATTGTACATACCTCTAGAGAAGAACGCCATCTGATTTAATCTTGTTACCCTTCAAGAGCCGTTAGTCGTTTGGTTCGTCTAACAAAGCTCATAATTTTGGGTAATGTAAGATTGTGTAGCTCTGTCGTGGCTACTATAAATGCTCCGAGTGTATCGGCTCTCGCTCTGAGGTAGAGGCGGCATGAACCCAGGAAGTGGGCCATGGTTTCCTCCGCCAGCTCGCATTTACATAATGGCGAGTCAACAATCCGCTAAGTGTGAAGATGTTTGTTCAGCTTGCAGTGTCCCGTAATGACACTGATTACCTAGCTGATGCTTCTTCTATTGCAGCTCACCAACCATTTAGTTAAGCCTTGATCGGTTTTTTTCAGAATAGTCTTCGACTGTCTGCAGTCCCCCCTAGCATACCATCGTTCATTGTTCTCTTTTAGGGCCCACTCATCGAAGATGTGTGTAATAAAGGATGTTGCTAGGCCTACACATGGCTCGGGGCCAGTCATTGGGGTATTGAAGCCCTCTCTGGCCAATGAGTCAGCAATGTCGTTACCCTCGATGTTGCTGTGACCTGGGACCCATATGATCGCCACCTTGTTTATTTCGGCGATTGACTCAAGCGATTTTCTGTATTCACCTAGTAGTTTCGAGGATATCACATCCGAATCTAGCGCCTTTAAGGCTGCTTGACTATCAGAGAAGATAAATATGTTCTTCCCACTGATGTTCATCTCTCGTATTGTAGTGGCAAATGTGTTGATGCCTAGAATTTCTGTCTGGAAAATTGTGGAGAAACTATCAACTGATAGGAAGATGTACAGGCTCTCCGTTTGTCCATACACTCCAACACCCACATGTCCACCCGCCAGAGAGCCATTCGTAAACCACACGGAGGTACTCTCTGATGTATTGTTCCAGAGATAATTTGCTTCCCATTCTGTTCTAGAAGGGAAGTGTACTTCATAAATCCTGCTTGGACAGATGGGAGGAGTAGCGTGATCTGAGATCATGAGAACAGTTTTGTCCAAGTTAATCATCTTTTTCCAGATTTTTAGATGCCCTACCTGCTGAGTATTGGTTTGCCACAAGTTGTTTAACTTCAGGCGGTAGGTAGTTTTCATAGCTTCTTTCTCTGCGAAGATATCAAGCGGAACGAGAGATAGTGCCAGCTCCATGGTAGCAGTTGGAGTGGTTTTCATAGCTCCCGTGATTGCAAGGCATCTTCGGATTTTAGCTAAAAGTTTTCCGAATGTGCCTAACTTTGTCTTGTTCCACCAAACTACCGCACCGTAGCAAAGACTGGGTCTTATTACTGCTGTGTAGATCCAGTGAAGATATTTTGGACTTAGTCCCCAGGTAGAACCGAATGCTCTTCTACACTGCATTGCATCTGAAGCTAGTATTTACCATCAAGTAACAAAATTACAAATTGGCTTTGCGATTGCAACAACTGTTGCACGTAAAATTTAATATGCAAACACGTTGGTTATTTGGTGCAGACTGACTTTTATTATAATTACACAGCGTATTACAAAATGTTTAGTTTACACATTACATACTAGATGTCGCTAATAGGTACATTTTGATACAATTATTTGCAACACCCACACTTATCAAAATAAACTAAACATACAACAAAGTATAAACTTGAGTTACATCACAATTTTAAAATACCTAATGTTTCCATGAACTTGTAGTGTTTAACTGTACCTAGACCTTTAGTCAACAAATCTGCTTGCATCTCATTTGTAGATAGATAATTGACCTCTACCTTTCCATTTTTGATAGTCTCTCTTACAAAATGATGTTTAACATCAATATTTTTCGACCTATTGTGACATTGATGGTTTGTGGCCATTTTCAATGCACTTTGGTTGTCACAATTCAACCTAATTGTTAACAAAGATCCAGTTAGCTCATACAATAGTTCTCTTAAATATACTGCTTCCCTACAAGCTTCAGAGAGCGCAACATACTCAGCCTCTGTGCTCGATAGAGCTATAACTTTCTGCTTTCTGCTTTGCCATGAAACAGCTGAGCCTGACATAACAAAACAAAATCCAGTGTAAGATTTTCTGTCTAAGCTATTACTTGCCCAATCAGCATCGACAAAACCCCGTAAGCCTTCTCCTTGACTACTAAATTTTAAACGATACATTTTAGTTTTTTTTAAGTATTTAAGAATCCTTTTAGCATAGTTCCAATGTTCAACACTGTAGCAAGTATTAAATTGACTTAAATAACTAACGGAGTAGGTAATATCGGGTCTTATCATGACTCCTAAATACATAAGACAACCTATAAGTTTTTGATAACTAATTCCTACAGCACATTTTTCTGCTTTTGTTACATTCAATTTATTCTCTATAGGCGTATCAGCTGTTCTACAGTCAGTCATATTAAATTTCTGTAATAATTCTTCTATGTACTGTTGTTGATCTACAGTTATCTCATAGTTATTACAATCTTTGTGAACATTAATATTCATACCTAGATAATGCTTAACCTCACCTAAGTCTTTGATTTCAAATTCAGAATTTAAAATACATTTTAACTTCTCACTCTCATTCTTGCTATTAGAAAAAATTAGGAAATTATCGACATATAATGCTATAATAATTTTTACATCTTTACACATCTTTGTAAATAGACATGGCTCTTGTGTACAATTTTTAAAATTATTTTTACATAATACATTCCTAACTCTCTCATACCAAGCTAAGGCGGATTGTTTTAATCCATACACTGCCTTTCTGAGTTTAAGAACTTTCCCGGACATTTCAGATACAAAGCCTTCAGGAGCACACATATAAATTTCCTCTTTCAAATGACCATTTAGATATGCAGTTTTAACATCTAGCTTAGTAATATCCAGTCCTAGTTTTACACTTAACGCAAACGATAATCTTAATGTTGAGTGTCGCACAACTGGTGAAAAGGTCTCCTCATAGTCTAGTCCATATTTTTGGGTGAAGCCCTTAGCGACTAATCGCGCACGATATTGCACTTCACTATCACTTTTGACCTTTTTCTTTAGCACCCACCGACACTGCACAATTGTAGCTCCTTTTGGGGGATCAACAAGCTCGAAAACTTCATTCTTTCGGAATGATTCCAACTCTTCATCCATTGCCTTCCTCCAATGCACACTTTCAGGACTTCTCAAGGCTTCAGTCACTGTCAGTTCAGTATCTGCAGTAGCCAACCAGCCCGTTCTGATCGTTCTTGACAGTCACTTTCCCCCCCTGAACAATCATCTCTTACAGGAACAGGCAATTCTCCCTCCACACACCATGTTGTTTCATTAGTTGCGGATTTTCCTCCTGACACTGCTGTCTCCATCACCACAACATTTCGGCTGGTAGTAACTTGGTTTTTGACAGGATCATATACTCTGTAGCCCTTTACATGTTCTGAATAACCAATAAGAATATGCTGCCAAGCTTTCTTATCCCATTTTGTCCTCCTCTCTTTGGGAACATGCACCATGACTGGACTGCCGAAGATTCGTATATGGCTTAAAATGGGTTTCTTTTCATGCCACATCTCATATGGTGTTTTGTCATTGAGACCTGATACTATAGATCGATTTTTCAATAATTAATTTCAAAAGTAATTTCAAAGCCAGTTCCACTCAACCGTTGTGATGTTTCCACAATTTGAGTTACGTAGCTGGTCATATCTTCACAATTTTCTCGCCGTATTGATATCAAATGACGCAATAACGAAATCTTCCTCGAAAATCCTGAGTCGTCAAACAGGGATTTGAGCTTATCCCACAACTCTTTCGAAGTTGTCGTCTTCTTGATATGCACGTACAAAGCCGGCTCGATAGTTAGGCATAATTTGGCCCGCAGCTTCGCATCATCTTCGGGTTTTATGTCTTTTCCTACCACTGGCTGTACACAATGTAACATGCCTTCCAATACGAGCACATTTTCAATCGCGAATGTCCACTCATCGTAATTTTCTCTGCCTTTTAGTTTAGGCACACTGGCTAAATAGTTTGTTGACATCTTGCACAACACAACCGTGTCTAAAAATATAAGTTTTATCACTATATTTTGAAAAAAATACTTTGAAAGCCCATAACCTAATATGCAAACACGTTGGTTATTCGGTGCAAACTGACTTTTATTACAGTTACAAAGAGTATTACAAAATGTTTAGTTTACACATTACATACTAGATGTCGCTAATAGGTACATTTTGATACAATTAGTTGCAACAAAATTTACATAAATGTCATAATTAAGCTATCAATCAGCTAAATAAGAAATAATTTGTGAAAGCTGATAGGATCCAGTGAAAAGTATTTTTAGTTCTTCCTCCGTAAACTTGAGGTAATCGGCGACATCTGAAACCAACAACTCCTTAAAAGCGCTTTTGCTCCAATTCTCCAATTCTGTTTCGAGACTTTCCCAGTCAGTGTGTTTACCACATGCATTTTGTTATTAATATTCTCTACTATAGCTATCATATGATAGAGAGATCTACCTTTTAAAATCATTTTCTTGTCCAAAGTATGGTGTAAAAGTTCAAACTTTTGTCAACAAGAGCTGAATTGATTCGACCACCCATCGTATTTTTGTTATTTTTCAAGATTCATTAGCTTCTTCAATAGTAAGTAGGGGCTAATTTCCTTCGTTCTCCGTTATTGTTGTGACTGGCTAATGACAATCGAACAGTCGGATGCTGCTCGTAGGTGGCCTGCTTAATACATATGTATATTATTTGGGAAACGTGAGGAATAAATCTCGCATAGTTCATCCAGCAGAAATATTAACGAATATATTTCCTAAAAATGATGTTCAGGTTTTAATCGACGAAGACAGCGATAATTACTAAACGATATTCTGTTTGTTTATTTGCGTAATTGTTGTACATTGTAAATGATTAATAAAGCTATTTAAGGTACTTAGACCTTTTCGAAGACAGCTTAATTTGTGGGACCTAGTACATATATACTTACATACATTTAATTTTTTTAAAACATGTTTTACCCTTTCAATTTTGATGAAACTTGACAGACTACTAAAGGATATATAGAGCAATATTTGGATGTGGTCAATCAAAAGCAAGTTATAGAAAAAACAATTTTTAATTCTTTATGAAAATTTATATGCACATATTTAACGGATAAAATGTTCAAACAAATATTTTAATGAACTTTAGAATATTTCCTTACATTCCCGCTGGTTTTACTTTCTCATCTTCAGTAGTTTATTAAATATACGGATTTGAAAAAAAAATCGGCTTCGAACAATATTTCTTATATATCTCAAGAACGCAGCAAATTCGAGACGATAAATAAATAATAATATACTAATGTTGACTATTAGTCAGCTGCCCTACTTGATGGTGTATGCTACAATATAGGTTACTATTGGGGGCGCATTAATCATGTTAACACGGCTAGACGCTGTACACATCCAGTATTAACAATAGACAAATTGTAAATTGTAATTGTAATATTTTACGCGCTCTGAAATTACCAGACAACTGTCAAAACTCGTTGGAGCTATGAATGAATAAACGGCTGCACTGGGTACACAAGCAACAGTTCCTCATATCCGCTCAGGAAGCATTTTATCAAATAAATAAATCATTCAGTTATTCAATATATTAAATAGTGTTAACAAAAAATAAATTTGGGCAAATCAAAGTGCAAAAATAGGCAAGAATCACTTCCGTGCTTTGAAATTGCTCCTCAAAGGTAGAAGGGGAGAGAATGTATAAAATTTGTTATGTAGGCCTGAAGTCATTTTTGAATCATAATTTGTTTAGGGCGTCTTGAATATTATTTTATAAAACAAACTCGTTTTGGAGATCAATAAGTTATTCATTTTCACTTATTTATTTCTTATCTTATATTCTCAGGCTTCCCAAAAATAATTGTAAGAGAAATTTATAGGTGCAAGCAATTGGCCGGAGGAGCGTTGTGCCAACAACTGATTATATTCAGATGGGAGAAAGAGTTCTCCCTCTATGAATTTGGTAAGTTTGGGTTAATTCACTATTATCTTATATTATAATACTTATCTTTAAATATTTCCGCCGAAGAATTTGAAAAATATATTAGTAACCTAAGCAGTATGGATGAAATTACTTCAATGGTACTTCAGCCTCTCATGCCGATAAAAATGCTGTTTTCTCATGTCCCATTCCATCCTACCAAAAATCATCGACGGTGTTTTAAGTTTTGACTACCTTTTTGAAACTCTCTTAATTTCCTTTTTACTAGAGCTCTACCTGGATGTGTGATAATATCCCTGAGAATTTATCTTCTAGTTCGAGTTAAAGATCTCAGTATTAACTGTAAGTTAAATTTACTCTCTTTCAAAAGTTTGAGCCATAAACATTTTTTGAAGTGACTACATTTTTGAGATATAATAAATTCCTCTCACCCCACAAAGTTGTTTTACGACGAATAATTATTTACAGAAAATGGCGGAATATTAACGTATTCAATTTAATAAAACCTTTAAGAAGTTCGGTTCTTTTAATCTTCATGGGACATGTTAAATTTTCAGTTAATTCTACATATAGATTTGATGTCTAGGAATTCATGGGACCTGATGTGTTCTCCTTGGAGGAATATATGCCTGAAGGAGATGGTAAAAATCTTACGGGAAGTTTAATTTATTTATCTTCTCATGTGTGTTTTTAAAACTTTATAAAATAAACGCGATTTCCACAATGCTGTAAAACCGTCTGAATTCATAACTGAGTTTCAATAAGCTTTACGCTACACCATCGTCATGCATCAATGAGCTTTTAATGCATTTTCGAACTCGTTCTAACTACTTACTGATACATTTAATTTCTAGCAACATCACAATTTCCGAAGAACTACTACAGGGGGAATGAAGGCCTACACAATGCAATTAAGAAGCTTTTTTCACATGTGCCTTCGTGCGTGGATTACGTGGAATTAAGTTCGGTGGACTTTACTACAAATGAAAGTTTTGACAACATTGTAAGTACGGTTGGTTGATTTAGGTAGCGATTCTAACGTCTCGTCGGAATTAGTGCTACAAAGGCGCCATTTTGATACAACAACTAACTAACTAACTATGATCTGGATGTTAATGTGTTTGGGGTAGTTTAGTAGACAGGGAAACTTATCCTTGGGCTAAAGCCATTCTGTTGCATTGAGGTAATGAACAATGTCACTAACCCGCTTTATGGACATCTCCCTGAGATCATCAATAAAATAATCACCCATTGCGCGATGTCTAGCCACAGCGGGGGCCGGACATTTGCACAAAAAATGGATAGGCGTCTCCTTCTCATTTTGGGAACTGCGGCAGTAAGGTTTGAAGCTTAGCTGCGTGCTCACCTATGGGCCAGTGACCAGTGTACACCGCCACAACTCTGGCCATGTTCTCACGGGTCAAATTTAGGAGCTCTTGCGTTTTCCTCCTGTCGAAGGAGGGCATAGGAGGGAAGGAAAGAATTGGTAAATACATAGACTTCTCTGAAGAAAGTTGCTATAATTGCTTCAAAAAAAAGGATAAATTAACAAAATACATAGAAAAAAAATAAGACCCCTAAACGGCAAACCAGATCGTCATACGCACAAAAATAACTTATATAAATACGACACGGTTATAAAAGGGTTAAAAAATAAAAATTTATTAGGACCAGAAGCGCCTACTAAAAGAATTGTTGCCAGGCATTTTACTAAGGCAAAGAATGAAATTCGAAAAAAACCCAAAAGTGCCCCGTAAATAGCGGCAGAAATGGAAAGGACCATGGGGAAGAATATTTCAGCAAGCTCTGTCCGTAATATGGTGCGAGATACTGATTATCACGGTCGAATAGCTAGAAACTTTTATTTTTTACCGAATGTTATCGGAATAAAAGATTACAATTTGCACGAAAATACAAAGATAAGCACGTTGAGTTTTAGAAACGATATATATTTCCAGATGAAAGCAAATATAATGTTTTTGGATCAGATGGCAGGCGTATAGTGTGGAGAAAAAAAAAAATACAGAGCTTAAAAAAGAAAATTTGCAGCCGACGGTTAAACATGATGGTGGTTCCATTATGGTTTGGGGATGTATGTATATGAGTGCTTCAGGAGTAGGAAATCTTCATATAATAGACTGGATTATGGACCATAAAGTTTATACAAAGACACATTTTCATAGCAGTGCAGAAAAATTAGGAATACTAGATAATTTTATCTTCGTACATGTCAATGACTCTACACATTCAGCGCATAATACTAACTATCTGTTTGAAAACGTCTTCCTCATCTGTGGGATGTTCTAGACAGGAAAATCAGAAAACACAATATTTTAAACCCAGAACAATTGAAAAACGTCCTTAAAGAAGAATGGGCAACAATTTCGATTACCCTGACTGCAAGATTAGTAAAATTTATGACTAGAAACCTTCAGGCAATCATTTAAGCTAAAGGAAGCCGAGTATTAAAAAAGTAAGTTAAAGTATAAATAACTGTTAAAAATGTATGCTCATATGTTTTCGATATAATCGTCTGCATATTAGGATTTAATTTTACCCGACTACAGCAAAGCCAAAAGTCAATCGGTTCGTTATTATGGTCCGGGTAACATAGGCTATATTTTATAACGGATGTTACATCCAAACATTGGGCGTCCCTGAATTTTTTTTGCTATCGTATTGAGTGGAATGTCAAATGAAAAAGAAGAAAATTCGCAGTTCTTAAATATAAATATAGTACAATATTAAAAAACGGAAAAGTTTAAAATACAAGAAAAAGGTTAAACAACTTTAACCCGACTACGGAAAAATATAAATATAATTAAGGGAAAAAAGGTTCCAAAACCTGTAAGTCGAGAAGGGATATATAAATAAAATAAACTAAGAAATAAGAAACGCGTTCCTTCTGGGAGTTTCACATTAATAACAAATGCATTGGTCGTGCGTTGTCAACTACACAAAGCAAACATTTTAATTTGACAAATAAAACCAATAGAGATGCCGGAAGACACGGATAAAAAATATACACGACCACGAAAATTCTTGATTTACACTAAAAGAGGTTGTCGTACGAATACTTTTTACACTAATTGTGGGTAATAATGCCTTTTATCTTAAATCATTTTTTTGTTATTATTTCACGAGATGAGGAAACAAGAACGAAGTAATAAAAAAATTAAAACCAAAAAAACCTTTTTTAAAAAAAGGTTTTATTTAAATTCTTTAAAAAGAAGAAAATAAAATTTTCCTTTAAAATTTTAACTATCAACCCAGCGGGAATTTTGGTCAGGCATTCCAACGGAAGCCTTGTGGAAGCAAAGAACAATTTTCACTATCAATTCCAAGTTAGTCGCATGGAAGCTAGGTGGAAGGAGAAGCGCGAACGAAAGCTCCTTGTATATTTTCTCCTCACTCTCGCTCTTTCCGATCGAGTTCTTCAAAGACGCAATTCGTGAATACCGGTTGAAAATAATTCATTCCTGTTTGTACTTTGAGTTGAGCCTGTGCGTGCTTTATCCCGCCTTTTATGTTGTATTATTTTCCAAATTGAATTATAATATAAAATAATATAATAATGAATTAATGTCAGGATGGCAAATGCGCTTCCCTTTGGCGATCACCGCGCCACCAACTTCCCTATAGTTGGCGACATTTTCTTTCTTTTTGACTGCTTCCTTCTTCCTGTTCTCTTCATCGACGCTGGACACGCGGCACTATTTTTGTATTCCAAGTTTTTCAATAAACGTCTGTTGTTATCATCGGGTTTTCAATTCAACCACGCTCCCATCGGTCCCTACAGGTTATGGGCCCAGGAACGCGAGCGCGAGATCAAATAAAAGTATATATACAATTGGTCAACGCGTTAGTGAGCTTAACCTCAAAAAGTTCCGTACTACCCGTCCCGTGTAACCATGGCTCATGCGAGCGTGAACTCCACCCGCATAGAAATGCTCAATAAGAGCAACTATGATACGTGGTGCATTCAGGCAGAAGCGCTTCTTATAAAAAACGATCTCTGGGAATATGTGTGTGGCGACAAGGCCAAGCCTGGTGAGACCGCGACTCCAGCCGAGCGAGAAGGTTGGATCAATCAGGACCGAAAAGCTAGATCGGACCTCATTTTATCCATTGCGCCATCGGAGCTCAAACAGGTCCGCGGTTGTGCGACGTCCAGGGATATGTGGATCAAGTTGCAAGGAATTTACGCGTCGAGCGGTCCTGCACGTAAGGCGACCCTTCTGAAACAACTGGTTCAGCATAAACTTGCCGACGAAGGTGACGTACGGGAACACCTCTCCAGTTTCTTCGACACAGTTGATAAACTCAACGCAATGAAGGTAGAAATCAACGGAGAACTTCTAACGATCATGCTTCTTTACAGCCTCCCCGATACCTTTGAAAACTTCAGGTGCGCTATTGAAACGCGCGATACTCTACCCGATGCGGAGTCACTTAAGGTGAAGATTATCGAGGAAAATGATGCCAGGGTACGTAGAACCGATCAGGCCGAATCCAGAGCGTTCTTTGCTAAGCATGGCGCAAGGGAGAAGTCGTCCCATGTCGCAGGTAAAGACACGGGCAGGCAGAGACCATCAAAAAAGCCGAAGTACAGGTGCCACTTCTGTAAAAGGCAAGGACATAAGGAGTCCGAATGCTTGCTAAAGAAGAAGCACGCTGAAGAGAAAGCTGGTTACGTCAACGAGAGCTTTTTCACAAGCTCGCCCGAATGCACACCCACAAGTACAGAATGGTGCCTCGATAGTGGATGCACTTCCCACTTGTGCAATGAAAAGGGTTTTTTCGTGCAATTCAAAAACACAACAGGCAAAATTAGATTGGCAAGTGCCGATACGGCTGAAGTAAAAGCAAGAGGAAGAGTCAGCTTGACATTTCCCCGTGACAGGGACAATGTGAAAATCAACTTAGAGGACACTTTATACGTTCCGCAACTAAGAACCAATTTAATGTCCGTAGCCAAAATAGTGGATAAAAACCACACGGTCATCTTTAATAAGAACGGGGCCGTAATCCAGGACGCAGAAGGCAATTTGAAGCTGGTTGCCGAACGACGAGGTGATCTATTCTGTATAAGTGGAAAACATCAGGAAGTCAACACTGCGATTGAATGTTCTGGGTATAGCGGCGCCGATCTGTGGCATGTTCGAGTCGGTCATCTCAATTACACCGACCTAAAGAAAATGCAAAGGGAGAACTGCGTCGACGGAATGAATTTTGACGTCACCGAGGAGCATAGTGACTGTAGAATTTGCCTCGAGGGAAAGATGTCACGTCTCCCCTTCCCGAAACGAATCGACAGATCGACTGAAAAGCTACAGATCATTTACACAGATGTCTGTGGCCCAATGCGAACCATATCAAACGGCGGCGCTCGATATTTCATGACCGTCATCGACGACTACAGTCGCTGGTCAGAGGTGTACTTCCTAAAAAGCAAGGATGAAGCTGCTTCAAAGCTCGTTGAATTCATCAGACTAGCGGAAAGGCAAACCGGACTTAAGGTGAAATCCATTCAATCAGACAACGGGACCGAATACTGCAACAAGGCACTTGATTCCTTCTTGAAGAAGGAAGGTATCAGACGCAGAGTTTCGACCACTTACACTCCGCAGCAGAACGGCGTCGCAGAGCGTCGTAACCGCACGCTTATGGATTCGGCCCGTTGCATGTTACTGCAGGCCGGGCTGTCAAATTCCTTCTGGGCAGAGGCCGTGGCAGTCGCAAACTACATTCGTAACAGGTGTGTATCTAAAAGTTTGGATCAAGGTACCCCTTTCGAAAAATGGTTTGGCAAGAGGGCCAACGTAAGTCATTTTCGTGCTTTTGGTTGTCCCGTTTTCATTGTAGATAAATCGCCAAACAAAAGCAAACTTCAACCCAGGGCGCTCGAAGGAATATTTGTGGGGTATTCCACGGAATCCAAGGGGTATCGCATCTGGATCCCCAAGGAAGGAAGAGTCCGGATAAGCAGAGACGTCAAATTCGTGAGCGAAGCTACCCTCATAACCAAAAATAGTCACACCGAAACAGTCAGCAATTTACCGAACCCCAACTCATCGGCAGGTATAACGGACGATCGTGAAAACATCATGGACCTCCACTCATCTGATTGCGACAACAACATCACTGAAATCGGTTCAATCATTCCGGGTCGCATCGCCGAGATCGATCGCAATATGGAGGACTCTTCCTCAAGGGAAAGAAGAGCTCCTGGTCGTCCTCGAATCATACGCACCGGCAACCCAGGACGCCCTGCTAAGCGATACGTGACTCGGAGCGACTCGGCCGTTAGCGGAAGCAACCGCACGGACACATCCAACGAAACTGGACATCGTGAAGAGGACCCGGCACCAACTTCTATTGGTGAAATCGAAACCGACAGCTGGTTTGATGCAACTTCAGGTATGTGTACTACCGAAATTCCTTTCATAAAAGCTATCACGGGCGAAAATCGCGAAGAGTGGAAGGACGCTATTTACGAAGAGGTCAAATGCCTAGTAGAGAATAACACTTGGAGCATAGTCAAGAAACCCGAAGATGCAAGGGTTATTGGCTCAAGAATCGTCCTTCGCGATAAGTACGGGGCAGATGGGAAGCTGGAACGCCGTAAAGCCAGACTCGTTGCTCAGGGGTTCTCTCAGCGTCCCGGCGTGGATTTCCATGACACTTTCGCCCCAGTCGCCAGACTTAGTTCGTTCAGACTATTGGTGGCTCTATCAGCAAATTTGGGCCTTGAAATCACCCAGCTTGACATTACGACTGCTTACCTTAACAGCACTATCGACACAACAATCCATATGTCGAAACCGCAGCTCCTAGGGGAGATGCTCGAGCGGATGATTCGTCAAGAAAACGGCAGCGTCTTGGCGTGCCGAGCTCGAAAGATGCTATCTGAACTCAATGGGAAGGACAGCGTGTGTCGGCTCAATAAGGCCCTCTACGGCCTGAAGCAGTCTGGGCGCCGTTGGTATTTTAGGCTCAACGATGTTTTACGTTCCATTGGTTTTAAGCCTACTGAGTCAGATCCTTGCGTTTTTGTGGAGAGCACCGACAAACCCCCGACCTTCATACTCGTCTATGTAGATGACATAGTCATCGCTTCAAAGGATCCAGGGAGAGTGAAAGTCATCAGGGACGAACTCGCTCGTCAGTTTAAGATTAAGGACCTCGGATCGGCGAGATATTGTTTAGGAATTGAACTATTTCGCGAGGGGAATAAAATCCATCTATCGCAAGCGGGCTATATACGCGAAGTCTTGGCTAGGTTTGGCATGTCTGATTGCAGGGCTTCTCCGACACCGTTGGTCACCGGATCGAAGTTATCGAAGGTCGACGCAATCGGTGACACCGAAAAATACCCATATAAGGAGCTAATTGGCGCCCTCATGTACTTGGCGATGGGAACGCGGCCGGATATCGCCCACGCCGTAAGTATACTTTCCCAGTTTAACGACTGCTATAATATCACCCACTGGAATGCCGCTAAGCGGGTGCTAAGATATTTAAAAGGTAGCATCACCCACGGACTTACATTTACCGGAAATTCCGAGAAGTTAGTTGGCTACGCCGACTCTGATTGGGGCAACTGTGTCATCGACAGGAGATCGTATTCAGGAACCGTTTTTCTTCTGGCTGGCGCAGCCATATCTTGGGCTTCCAAGAAGCAGCGTACCGTCGCCTTGTCGTCTACCGAAGCGGAATATCTTGGTCTAACCGATGCAACAAAGGAAGCGGTATACCTAACTCAGTTCTTAAAGGAGCTAGGAATGAAGGATGTATCTCCAATAATCCTATACAATGACAATCAGGGTGCTACACATTTGGCGAGGAACCCCATTCATCATGCGAGATCAAAGCATATCGACATCCGATGTCACTTCATTCGGGAGGTGTTATCGAGCGGACTCATCGAGCTTCAATACATCTCTACGGATCTGATGACAGCCGACATTTTAACAAAGGCGCTTTCCTCACCCAAGCATCAAAAATGCTGCGAACGTCTCGGGCTGGGAGGAACTAAATACGCTTCGAGAGCGCGCATTTGAGGGAGAGTGTCAGGATGGCAAATGCGCTTCCCTTTGGCGATCACCGCGCCACCAACTTCCCTATAGTTGGCGACATTTTCTTTCTTTTTGACTGCTTCCTTCTTCCTGTTCTCTTCATCGACGCTGGACACGCGGCACTATTTTTGTATTCCAAGTTTTTCAATAAACGTCTGTTGTTATCATCGGGTTTTCAATTCAACCACGCTCCCATCGGTCCCTACAATTAAAATTTTGGTTAATAGAGTTGTTTCATTTATTGACATTATAATTTCCAAACCCAGGAGTCGATTTCTTGGATGCTTCTGGGGAAGCGGTAGGAGCTATAGACTTTGATTCCAAATAGATCTCATATCCTGTTAATGTCATGCATTCCTTATTGCTCCTATGGGATCTTGGAGGAAGCAAAAGAAAAGCTTTTTTACTGCTTCCTCCTAATGACATGCAATGTGAAAATGAAATGAAGTGTGCAATAAAGAGTCATGCATCCATGCCTTCGCAGGAGTAGCTTCCACTTGCATCTAGGACTGCTTCTTTCCCGCTGGGAACTTATAGCCTCATTATACACAATTTATATGATCATAAAAGCTTGTCGCGAGGTTTGCGTAAGTACCTATAAGTATTTAATTAAACTGAAATTAAAAAAAAAATATTAAACTTAACAGATTAAGTTACTCAATTAAATAGGTACTACCCAGCGGGAATTTTGGTCAGGCATTCCAACAGAAGCCTTGTGGAAGCAAAGAACAATTTTCACTATCAATTCCAAGTTAGTCGCATGGAAGCTAGGTGGAAGGACAAGCGCGAACGAAAGCTCCTTGTATATTTTCTCCTCACTCTCGCTCTTTCCGATCGAGTTCTTCAAAGACGCAATTCGTGAATACCGGTTGAAAATAATTCATTCCTGTTTGTACTTTGAGTTGAGCCTGTGCGTGCGTGCTTTATCCCGCCTTTTATCTTGTATTATTTTCCAAATTAAATTATAATATAATATAAAATAATATAATAATGAATTAAATTTTGGTTAATAGAGTTGTTTCATTTATTGACATTATAATTTCCAAACCCATGAGTCGATTTCTTGGATGCTTCTGGGGAAGCGGTAGGAGCTATAGACTTCGATTCCAAATAGATCTCATGTCCTGTTAATGTCATGCATTCCTTATTGCTCCTATGGGATCTTGGAGGAAGCAAAAGAAAAGCTTTTTTACTGCTTCCTCCTAATGACATGCAATGTTAAAATTAAATGAAGTGGGCAACAAAGAGTCATGCATACATGCCTTCGTAGGAGTAGCTTCCACTTGCATCTAGGACTGCTTCTTTTCCCGCTGGGTAGTTTATTTACACAAGTAAATCGCGCGAAAAGCTTTTATGATCATATAAATTGTGTATAATGAGGCTATAAGTTGATAGTTAAAATTTTAAAGGGAAATTTTAATTTTCTTCTTTTTAGAGCATTTAACACTAGATTTACCAAGACCAGTCAAATTGACTTGTACTCAATTTATTCTCTGAATTGATTACATTTTGTAAAGTTATCTCTTAAGAGTTATGCCAAAGCTTATTATGGTTCAAAATTATGACATATCAAAGACTTTTTTCCCATTTATAGTTACTAATTTAAATGTAAAAACATAACACTTTAAAGGTACCGAAAATTATGAAAATTACAGGTTTTCGCGCCGGTAAATCTAGTGTTAAATAAAAGCTTTTTTTAAAAAAGGTTTTTTTGCTTTTAATTTATTTTTTACTTTTTAGTTATCGCTGGCTAGATTATAGTGAAATACGTGAATTATCAATAATATATATTTGTGAAATGTGAACCATCTACATAAAAGGTATCTACCTGCATTTCTTTGAATCTTCTGTCACCGGAGAGAAGTACAAAGCGATGTTTGAGACCAAATCCTTTCTCATGCGAAAAAGAGGAGCCGCGTTAAATCTTTTTTTTTTTATTCAAGACGGAGCAGCACCTCATCACACACAAGAAGTATCATCAATAAATTTTATGTCGATCGAGTTATTGGCCTAAGGTACTCACGCTTTGCGAAAAAGGAATAGAATAGCCACATTACTCGTCAGATTTCATTCGATTTGATTTCTTTTTATGGGGCTACATTAAAGATCTCTGCTATGAAAATAACCAAAAAACAGTTGAGGATTTTTTAAAGACATTGGGAAGATCGTCCATGGCATTTCAAATGAAACGTTAGAACTTGTGTTTAATAGTTTTAGAAAGCATATGGATATTTGTGGCAAATTATATGGTAAAAATATCGAAAATATATATCATTAGTAACTAACGTTCTTCACTACTTTTTTAAATTAATTGTTTTGTATTAAATAGATTTAATTTTTTTATAATAAAATGGATATGAAATAAAAATGACTACTTTCCTTTATTAAAAAGTATTTACATTTTACCGATCTCTCCATTTGTTAAAAAATTGTGACCCATTAGTTTTCACACATTCCTATGGGACACCCTGTACAACGTTCGGAAAAATCCTCATCTTATCAACTCTGGCGGAGAATCACAGCACAGCCCAACGTTGCAGCTCAAGAAGTTACTCGACGAAGTAGCTCACATGTCCACACGAATATAGGCCTACAAAATTTTGAATTCAAATCTGTGATGATTGCATCGAGAGACAGATACGGATTTTAATACCTAGTAAATGTAATATTACATATACAAAAATCAGTGGAAGCTTCATGTCGTGTGGTGTATTTATTCCCTGCTGGCTTGTCATGCAAAACATTGTATTGCAATCGGCATATTTGGCTGTTGGGATTACCAGCCAATCGGAGCATCGATTTATAATAAACATATGGATATTAAAATAACATTAATTTCGTTGGCATATTCACTTTTATATTAATTATAACTTCTAACTTTTACTACCTCCAGTTTCTGAGGAGAACTTCCATGGTCAAGTACAGAATCAAATATGTATATATTGGAATTATTCTTATTTTATTATTATATCACAAAGTTCAAATTCGTTATTTTGTAAATGCCGCTAATCTGAAAAACCAAGCCTGATTACAAATTTCCTAAGCAATATGTATAGTTACTGGATATCCAAAGCAAGGAAAATTAAACTATACTTAAATATTAAGCTGTGAAATTTCAAATCTTTAGAAAGGGATGGTATAGAGTGATTAAGACTTGGAGCCAGCGGGGGAGGGTGTTAGGGAGTTAGAACCCCCGAAATTTTGAAACTTAATTAAAAATTTACATGATTTTTTAAGAACAGAACAAGGGTTGAGCAGTCAAATGGGTAAAACTTCCGCTCTTCTATTTTCTTTGACAGTGGTGAAATATGTTGACATATTTGTATCTTAGGCAAATCATTTTTTATTCCAATTTTTTAACTTAATAAAGTTAAGTAATTTATTTTAATGAAAATATATGCAACTATTCGAAAAATTCAGTTGCATTCAGTTGAGTTGAGTTTTATTTACATTTTTAATTTTGTAATATTAAATTCTATATACAAAATGTAATAACTGTAATTTTTTTCTTTTTTAACATACAAAATAAAAATTAGTATAATTTCTATATCGAGTAGTGCAATATTATAAATAGTACATTTTAGATGCGATCAACAAACACCTTTAGCACTTATTGATTTACTCAAATTGTAACTGATAACTGAAGAAGTTCAAACATATTTTTTAAAATATTTTTTACTCTTTCTTTCGCTGCGAAAAGTCGAAAACTAGGTTTTCTTTTGTGAAATCGTTTTTTTCATAATAAGTTTGTAAGATACCTTTTTAAAAAAATGTTGTACTTTTATTTTGTAATTTTTTAATAAGCGTTAGTAGTATACTTAGATATTTTTAAAAATATTTAATTAAATATATATTGAAGATGTAAAAGTTAAACTTTATTTTAAATTAATATTTTAACGTTATTTAAAAAGATTGTCAATTTAGTTAAAAAATGTAAATAACCCCCCACCCCTTCCATTTTTTGCTTTGCGTTGCGTTCATTCATTGACATTGAACTTCACAATATTTATACAGTACATGCAAAACAGTAGAGTTTGTTAAAATTTTGTATTTATGTATATGTAATTTAATTGATAATAGAATTTGTAGTTTAACCCTTTGCACTCCTAAGGCCATCTATACTACTCAGGCATTTGAAGGCGTTCTACTCCTACGGCCAGTATCACTGCCCATAATTTATCATTAAGTTTTAATAAACGGTCGTTCACCAATGTCATCAGGTGTTTGTACACGGAGAAAAGTTTATTATAAAAATTACTATGGAGCTATTGTAACTGCGGATCAGTCAGGACACCATTTAAATATTATTATATTTTATTATAATTGGTACAATAGACATTATTATTTTTACTACAGGTCCATTGTAATTTTTCAATGAAACCTTGTAAATAATAGTTAAGGTAATATTTACACTTCTTTAAGTAAGAATTTACTTTAAATTATATTAAATTTTCTTATATTTGTAAGAATTTTTATCATGCCCTTTACTTAAATTACTATGGCACCATTGTAAAAATTTCTTGATGCATATATTCTTCAGGGTTTTTCACTTATGACCGCACAAAGTATAATTTACATTGTATCATTGTAAATTTTATTTTAACCTTCACCTGTTTCCGCATTACAATGGGTTATAGTAAAAACTACAAGATTTTCCTGGTAAAATTTACTTTAAACGTTTCTCCGTGTACCGTTATGCGTTTTTTGTACTTTTACCTATAACTCAGAAATCTAAGAAAAATTGTTTTGGAGTTGATTGCCTGCATATAACCAAATTGCTTGGAGTGCAAAGGATTAATAGCCAGAACTCCATTATAAATAAGTTCTTTTAATTTTTAATAAACGAGATCTTTATCTGATTAAAATGAAATTTTTTGCATTATTTACGAATAGGTGAAATTTTATATGATAAAATTTTGAATTAAGTCCAAATTATTATTTTAAACAAATTAATTATGATATCACGATAAATATCGAGTGGTACACGAGTTTTAAGGGTCGCAAAAAGCGAATATGTCATAAAAAGTTATAAAACTTTGTTTATTTATTTATTTAGTTACTTCGCTTAATACAAGCTACAAAAAAAACTTAAACTAAGCTTAGACTAAAACTAAACTAAAACTACTAAAAAAGTTAAAACGAGGGGGAGGGGGCAATAATTATGGTGGTGGGTCATGCTGGTAAAGGACATGTCTGAGGGAGGTATTATCTAAATGAAAATCGAAGGAGAGTTGCTAGTTTTGCGTAACATTCTAGTAATAGGTTCGAAGTGTACGTAGTTGGTGCGGTGACTGTTTAGACGAAAGAGTGGAAAGGATCGTACGTTGCGAGGATTGGTGTTGATGGATATGTTATACAAAATTTCAGGACAGTCAATGGAACCGGTTAGGACCTGATGGATAAAGATTATATCGGCGAGGTCACGGCACATTGCTAAAGGTTGGAGGTCAATCTGTTTCAAACGGTCCTCAGGAGGAAGATTAAGGTTATCAACCCAGGGAAGGCCACGTAACGCGAAGCGGAGGAATCTGCGTTGCACTGATTCGATTCTATTGATAATTGTTGGCTGGGAGGGTGACCAAACTTGTCAAGCGTATTCAAGTCAAGATGTTGTTGTAATTTAGCCCGCCGAGCGGCTAGCCGGCAAAACCACAAAATCCGCCTTCGCTATAATCCAACGACATCTGTCTATTTTATTTTTTTTCGAAGTGTTGCACCAATTTTTTTCTCACGCAATTTTAGTAGTAATAGTGCACATAAAGGAGCATAACCTATGTTACTTTCGTGATTGTAAGTCTCAGAGAACACGAAAAAAATATGATTTATTTATTTATTTATTTTTTTATATAAATAATTATTCTAAAAAGTTAAAAAAATTATATAATATACTGTGTAATGTAACCTAAAGTCTCGCATTTGTCTCACTTCTTTAGCTTAATTAGTTTTTGAGATATATTACTTTGAATAATAGTCATGCGTTCGGTTATTTTTTCCCATATCACAAGATCAAAGCGAAAGCTGGTCGCGAAATGTACATAAATTGTGTTTGTACATCAAGACGATATTAAAACATAAGTTTCGATATAGGTTCCCAGTTGGGGGCCGACTCGTCATATATATCCGGCTAAACCCTTTATGGGGACTTTTTGGAGCATCTCTCTGGATAATCAAATACCGGTAGCATTGTGAAGAAAACATTAAATGAAACATATCCTGGCGCTGGGTTACACGAGGTGAACCTTCGCTCGCTAGATCTCGAGATCTTACCCCATTGGACTCTTTTGTGTGGATAATAATGATGGATGAAGTTTATGCTACACTTGTTAACACTAGAGAATTAATTAATTAACATATTTGAGGCTGCAGCGACAAGAGGCTGGCTACAATACACCTTAAACAGGGAATTAGAAGGAGGTTATTGGCATGCATCGAAAGTGGCGCACGACATTTCGACTAGCTTTTGTAATGTATTACCATTAACTATAATAAGTTTATAATAAAAAGCATTTTGGGGTTAATTTGAATTTAATATCTTTAAAATGCACATTTTTTATAGTATACTACGAAAGGTTTCTTACGAATAAATTTGTATTTGTATGACTGTAGCTACAGTAGTAGAAGATAGATCAACATATTTGACATTTTTGGAAAGGACATTGATATAGTATTTTCGATGTGAGTTATGAACTAATACCATGAAAATTTCGAATTTATGAATCATCCTAAACGGTTAAAATTACGCCCTCCCCCCACCCCGTCATAAAATTTTTTGTTTGTCTAGTTAAGATCTTTCACCCCACTCATTTTGCAATACGCTGTATGAAACACCCTGTATAAACGTTAAATTTTTTAACACAATATAAAATATAAGTTATAAAATATAATAGTATATAAATGTTGAATTTAACCTGAAATGTCGAGAAGCTCAGAAGCTCAGTTCGCCCCTGATGACTTTCCCATAGATAATCTTCAATTCACCACGAATTGTTTATAAAATAATTTAGGCAGGTAATTCACTCGGTATATTCAGACTCTTCTTCGAAATCGTCAACTAAGTACAGAGTAAAAGAACTATATTACATAAAACGCGAAAACGATATTCGATGGAGTTCATCCATTTAATAAACGTAAGTATTCCAAAGGTGTAAAATATTTAATCTGAATGAAAAAGCACAAAAACATTTCCTATTACAATTTGAGTCCAATGAATTAAAACAATTTCGAAAAAAATGGATCTTGTATGTTCGAAAGGGCAATTACTAATCCATCCGAAATATATATAAAAAACATATACATTATACATATCATACACTTTATTAAAATTACACTGAAAAAGTAACTTAAAAACCGTTTATGGGAGTAAATATAACCTCGATGGAAAGTGTTATGCTTCATTAAGTGTAAATGTATTACAATGGATTTATAATTGTATTATTATATTTTTTTAATGCACATGTAACGATGAAAGCCAGTGTGAACATCACACTTTATAAATTGCCCTAATATGACATAATTTTTAAAGTGTAATACAAGTGTTATGTTGAAAATATTATATACTTGATCCAATCTGATCTTCATCGGCTCATGGAAAACACACCCAAAAGGGTTCCTAGCTATAAGCATTGACTTTTGGACCTAAACCAAATCTTCCATATACTTGAATATAATTGCTCATTATGATTAATTATGACCTTATAGAGGGTCAATCAACAATCATCTTGTGTCTAAGAGCATGTATGTGAGTCATTGCAGAGCAATTAGCTTGAATCTCACTTCATTCATTTTGATTGCACTTTATGGTGGGCACTTGTTCTGATGTTTGCGCTCTCATGCTCTATTTTCGTAAGCAACTTGAAGATCTGGAGGCTCTCATGCCTGATTTGGATCTCGATTCAATGGGCCTAGATGATGAAAGTCCTGAGGATGATGATCAACGTCAAACATTCGATAATAGCGTTCTCGAACCAAGTGAATCAATGGAATAATGAATATACGAATAATTGCTCAAAAAAATTAGACCCTTCCACTCCTTCGATTTTCATTATTTTTGGCATACATGTATATCTTGACGCCCTTTATCATATATCTCATTTCCGGCTCTGGACACTCAAAGGAAGCTGTTACTTACTGGCCTTGAAGATTCACACTGCTTCCAAACTTCTCATTTCAATTTACATATACATATATGTTTTCTCACTGTCATTTCAAAGTACATTAGTATATGATATAACTACAGCAATCTAAAATCCAAACTCACTCTCTGTTGGAAACTAGGAGGACCTAACGTTCAACAGTTTTTCGCCCTCTAGTTCCCCTGTTTTTTGATATACGAAATAAATATGGTACCTCCAAACTTAACTCATAAGGACACATCCATGTATGGTATAGGTATGGGATTTTCTTGCTTAGGTCCAAGCGGAGCCGCTTATAGCCAGGAACCCTTTCCTCTCACTATATACTACAGGGTGTCCAATAGGAAATTGCGAAAACTAATGGGTCACAATTTTTTAACAAATGGAGAGATCGGTAAAATGTAAATAATTTTTAATAAAGGAAAATCACATTTTTATTTCATGTCTATTTTATAATAAAAAAAATTAAATCTATTTAATACAAAACAATTAATTTAAAAATATAGTGAAAAACGTTAGTTACTAATGATATATATTTTCGATATTTTAACCATCTAATTTGCCACAAATATCCATATGCTTTCTAAAACTATTAAAAACATGTTCTAACGTTTCATTTGAAATGCCATTGACGATCTTCCCAATGTCTTTAATAAAATCCTCAACTGTTTTTTGGTTATTTTCATAGCAGCGATCTTTAATGTAGCTCCATAAAAAGAAAATCGAATGAGATCTGACGAGTAATGTGGCTATTCTATTCCTTTTCCCCTAGCAAAGCGTGGGTACCTTAGGCCAATAACTCGATCGCCATAAAATTTATTGATGATACTTCTTGTGTGCGATGAGGTGCTGCTCCGTCTTGAATAAAAAAAAAAAGATTTAACGCGGCTCCTCTTTTTCGCAAGAGAAAGGATTTGGTCTCTAACATCCCTTTGTACTTCTCTTCGGCGACAGAAGATTCGAAGAAATGCAGGTAGATATGTACCTTTTATGTAGATGGTTCAAATTTCAAAAATATATATTATTAATAATTCACGTTTCTCACTATATTTTTAAATGAATGGTTTGTATTAAATAGGTTTAATTTTTTTATAATAAAATGGACGTGAAATGAAAATGAGGACTTTCCTTTATTAAAAAATATTTACCTTTTACCGATCTCTCCATTTGTTAAAAAATAGTGACCCATTAGTTTTTGCTATTTCCTATTGGACACCCTGTATAAAGGTTTAATTTAAATGCTGTAATTTTCTAGAAAGATTTATTTATGATTATTATTATTACTAAATATTAAAATGAATATTTACACTATTCAACCGTATTGCGTAAAATCCTCCTTCTTTGACGTTTCATTTAAAACTAGTTTGATAAATAGACGCGAATAAAATATTGTCCTAAGCTCTATATTGGAACTTCCCAATCTCCTTTATAGAGAAAACATTATTCGCATGTATGCGTAAAAGCCTCCTGATCAAGCAACACATCTGCAGCAAAGCGTTAAGGAAATATTAAAGTAATATTTTTTTAATAAACGATCGAGAGAAATATGAATAAACTACTGCTATTATGACAATGAACTCTAATTTTTTTTCCATAAATCTATACAACAAAAAATCCGGGGACGCTCTATTGATTGTAATTCAATTTTTATAACGTTATCTTTTATTTGTCATAATCATTCAAAATATATTACGCCTTGGTTGTCTTTATAGCGAACATTCTTAATTGTAGCTATTGCAAATTTGGGTTACTTTTTCCTTTATAAAGACTATTTCCTGAGTCCGATTTTACTCACAATCGATCGGCAAAAAATTGGGTTTTCCTATAACATAACATTAAAACTGAACATTCTCAATTTCTTGATCTGATCCGTTACCGAAGCTGCAACTCAACAAAATTCGGTAACTTATATTTTCATCTTTCCAAAGTAAGTGCAGCTCTTACGTAATATTTCTTTTTGGTTATACATATGTATCTCGGTAGGTATGGATGAGATGGTGCTTGTTTCTTTATCATTGCTGAGATATTTCTAAAATGTTACTTCTTCACTAAGAGTAGGACTGAAAAAGTTGAGAAAAAAGATGATTTCCGGAAACGGCACATTAGGCATCAGCTTCAAATGATAAGTGATCATTAATCCTGTCAGTTCGAATGAAGGCGGCGTAATTATTTAATATTCTCTTTATTATTTTTTTGGAATCTCTGTAAAAATTACTTTCATCTCAAAACTTTTGCAAATCTTTGTAGTCGTAAAAATTATTACTTGCAGAGTGTAAAAAAGTCGTGTTGGCTTCAAGAAACCGGACTTCACGTATTACGACAAACAATGGCAATTTTTACAAGGCCCCCTAAACTGAGAGGTAAACCATCTGTGCAAGTTGCGATGCTAGTGCGAAGTGAAACCCTTCACTTGACCCCACTATTGTACGCCAAAGGAAACAAAAATAAAAAATTATCTTCATTTAGCGATTTGGTCTGAATTACAAACAACAAACGAAAAAATTTATCGCCAGTTGCACTTCCACCTGAGCGCACCACAACGATGCTGGCCGGTCGACGCCTCTTACGCGTTTCTTATCGAACATAAGACTTTCGATTTAGGCCCATGCACACGATCAGGCGGTACACGAAATTTTTTCTCGGGTTTTGGTGAAGATGAAAGCTCAAACGGCTTTTGCATTACCCATCAATGCGGGGAGGAGGACGAAATTCCAAATTGATCAACCGGGCCAGCATCAACCTCCAACCCTCCGCCATGTACTTTAGAGTTTGCCCATGATACGGGTATAAAATGATCAGGTCGACATGGAGATGGCATCATTTCTTTGTGGTTATACCGTGGAGTACCATCCGATTCAGTGCACTTAGTAAACTCTCGGGAGTATCCTAATTCGTGTGATTAGCCTGAACCATTTGTGTTCGCAATGAATAAGTTCCGTGTGGTAAGTTAAATCCGCGTGGATACCAGCTTAAGGAGGCTAAGGATTAAACTCGCTATATAAAAGGATTACGCTGTCACTTTCGCTGTTTAATTATATTTTGTACTTAAGACACAAGTGTGAAAGTCGTATCTTGTGGCATAAAGAGCGTTGCGTGAAGTAGATGAAAGTGCACCGCAGTTATGTTTTGCATTTCCTTAAAAGGGAGATAAGGTGACAGTGAAATCGATGAACCGAGTTTGATCTTGTGGCTTGAGGCTTACCTCTGATGATGAATTGGTTTATGATAGTGTGCTTCTGTTTCAGTTTATCACCCTCGCCGTTGTTGGACTCGCTGCCGCCGAGCCGCCAGTAAGCACTGGCTACGCTTACAGTAGTCCTTCAATTTCACATACATCCATTATTAGTTCCGGATCCGGAGGAGGCTTCGGGGGAGGTGGTTACGCCACTGGTCACGGTGATTCCTACTCTCTTGGTGGAGGAATTGGAGGAGGAATTGGTGGAGGAATTGGTGGCGGGCTAGGTGGAATTAGTGGACACTACACGCAAGTTAGCCCTGGATATCAAACCTCTGAAGGAAAATTCGTTGATCCTATCCTCCTCCACAAAGTCAAGGAAATTCTCCTTGAACAGGAAAATCTGGAATCTAGCCGTTTCGGTGGTGGTGGCGGTGGTGGTGGGCACGGACATGGAGGAATATCCCTTACTTACGGCGCTCCTTCCTCTCACTACGGAGTCCCATCTTACGCTGGCGGATATGGAGGTCGTGTAGTGGGAATCGAACTCGGACACATTAGACACGGCATCCAAGTTGCCCAATATCATCAACACGGCTATGCCTCTGTTCCATCAGGATCATACGGAGTACCTTCTGGTTCCTACGGCGTTCCACACCACTAGTCAGTCGTAGCTTAATAACGAACATGTCTTACTTTTTACTAAATGTACATTTCTTGTTGATCTTTTGTACAAAAGCTTCTTTCTGTTTTTCTCTTGTAAATAAACTTCTCCAGTATTTTTTTAAAAATCTATTTCGATAAATACTTAAAATATTAAATACTTAAAAGCTATTGTAGTAGGTATATATGTAAGGCGACAAGTTTGAAGGGCACTTGAATTTCTTAAACAGCGGCTGCAATCCCACACTTTTCCGTCCCACTTTTTCTAACATATTATTCCAAAGACAATTGGCTGATACCGCATGACCCTTTTGACTTAAATGAATACAATCAACGGACATGATGGACATGTGTGGTTGTTTGTCGTCAAGAAAAACCGAAGCATCCTTGAAGAATGGCTGGTATACTACTGTGAAGTTATCGTTATGTAGCTCGGGGAGCAGGCTGATTTTTTCCATAATGCTGACAAAATTTCGTTCCTTTTCTCTGTAAACGACCCTTTTGCTAGAGTATGCTGGCCCGAATAAACAGGAGCATTCAAGTGGTCTGGACAGAGAACATGAAAAAGGAACCTTTACTTTATCCATTGAAAAGGAAAGATTAATTAAAGGTGATGGTACAAGGTTAACGAGAGTTCTGGAAATGGAATGAAAATATGTTAAAATTAAGATATTAGGAAAATGTTTAGTTTAAAATGCCATGCTCAATCAAAAGGCTAAGATATACGCCAGTTTTGGTATTTCTTTTGCAATTACTAATATTACAATTTAAGAAAAAAGGGTTGTGTATTTGGATGTGTGTTTGGAATATTTAATAGTTCAATTAGGTTCATATAGTGGGATTTATGAAGATTGAAAACTTTTAATAAATACTTAAGAATACAAGCCAAATTTATATATGAAATTTCTCCATTCATGGTTGAGCTCGAAATATATGTAAAATAGTTTTGGGATGTTAAGATTGACGAATATTCTAAAAATGTAGATGGTGGTCCGATATGAATAGGAGGTTTTTGAGCAATCAGTAAGTGTTGGAGATAACAAATTAAAATTATTTGTTGGAAATGTAAAATTTCATAAGAATCCAGAATATGAACAGAAACAAAAATTTGATACACACTCAATTGAAAAAATAACATCTTTGAATTTCTTATGAAAATCTTGGTGAATATTCCATCAAAGAAAGATGTTGATATATTTTACACTTTAATTTCAAGGCAATAAGATAATTTTGAAATTGAGTGTGCTCGAAATTGTAAATTTTGTTCATATTCCATCATACCTATAAAGATTATTGTGCCATACTATTAATTAAAACTATTAAATTTGCGGCAATCTTAGCTGAGAAGAGTTTCTGCCAGTTGATCTATTGTTTGTTTGTTTGTTGCTCAATCACACCTAAACACTTGCATCGATATTCTTCATTTTTTGTCCGAAGGTAGTACATGTTTCAAAATGGCGGATCTAAGATGGCGGATGAAAATTTTAAATTTGAAGCGATTTTCATGAACATCGGAACTGTGGGGTTTGGGGGATGCTGATTTCAAACCCGCTATAAAAATTTCCAAATCCAAGATTACGGATCCAACATGGAGACCAAAATTTATCGATTTCAACGGATTATAATAAAAATTAGAATAATAATCTGATTCCACTAATTTCGAATATTATCAAAATTTCCAAATCCAAGATGGCGAGTTCAACAAGACGATCAAAATGTCTCGGTTTTCGGTTTCAACGGATTTTAATGAAAATTAGTACAATGATAATTCTGATGCCACTAATTTCGAATGTTATTAAAATTTCTAGATCCAAGATGGCGGACCCAATATGGTGACCAAAATTTCTCGGCTTCAATGGATTTTGATGAAAATTAGAACGATTTTTTTGGAACCACTAATTTTGAATATTATCAAAATTTGCAAGTCCAAAATGGTGGATCCAATATGGCGATCAAAATGTTTCCGATTTCAACGGATTTTAATGAAAATTGGTACAATGATTATTTTAAGGCCACTAATTTTGAATATTATTAATTTCTAGGATATACCAAAATAGAGAATTGGAGAAATGTTTAATTAGTAAGTATTTACCCAACGCCGCGCCGGGTGAAACCGGGTAACCCAGCTAGTAAGAAATAAAATAAAGCATTGTTCTGCGTTGACTTGTTAAAATATTTTTTAATTAATTTTTGTGTGGAGAGACAGTTAAGTGAAGTGTTTTAAATTTTAAATCCCCTTTGAAAATATTAGTAGACCTTACGAAAGATTCGAAATTTCTTGTTATACTACTTTATTATATATTATTGTAACAAATATGAATAGGTCATGGAAGCAGTCTGAGAGCACGGTCGCTTTTTTTTCCTAAGTGCTGGTTTTACTTTTGTAATGCACTTTGCTTTGCAGCACCAACGCAACAAAAAAAAAACCATTTACCGTGCCGTTTAGGCTCCGTGCAATAGTTGGTGCTAAAGGGTGGTTAAGCATTTCCTTAAAAGGGATTATTAGGAAACAGATACAATATAATATGTTTGAACAGCATAATAGAAGGTCAAAAATCTGAAAAGTATTAGTGTTAGTGAATGTTCTAATACCTAATGCAAAGACTTTAAAACAATATTTTGCAATAAATAAATTATGTGTTTTGTTCACACCATAATTAAACATTGCAAACATAAATTATGTACACAGAGCAGAGTGGAGCAAGATGGGGTAGTGAAGTAATATAGAGTACTCTAATTTTCTCGGAATCCAAGTGTGATAGATATGATTTAAAAACCTTCATGGGTTCCATTTTTATATTAGTCACTTATTAGTAATTTGACAAGAAAATAAAGTTAGGGATGGTAGGAGCGCAAATCCATAAAATCGCTTGTTTGAGAACAAGTTATTATTTTCTAATATAAGAGGTACGGTTAGTAAAATTTAAAAGCAAGTATGTCTTTCATATTAGAACTTAATCTTAGGATTAGAAGCTTAAAAAGTTTGCACCTATTTTTTAATTACTGACCGGAAAAAAAGTCAAACTGAAATGCGAACATATGATAAACATTATTAGTGTACTGGAATTAAGATTTACAATTGAAACTTATTTAAATTAAAACCTTTTAGAGATAGACTCGTGAACATTTGGAAAGCAATAGTGAGAAAGTTGAAGAATATTTAGGCTTTTAATACCCGCAATTTAACTAGCCTTTTTTAGTGTTCGATTTATTTATAATTAAGAAAACTTTAAAAAATTAAATTAGTAGTTAGCCCGGGGGAAGCACTTTATTTATTTCAACTTTAATTAATAATTTTTTTTATTTTTATTCCTAAATCATAAATAAGCCAAGATATTAAACATTATTTTCTAAAAGGAAATATGTTGCCAACTAAAAGCTTATTTGTTCTTAAACGTAATGTAACCCGCCTTGCCCTACCTACCTCATTAACATTGTTTGGAATAAATTATGCACATACATTTTCGAAAGCATTTATTAAACAGTAATTAACGACTTCAGAACAAAAACGTTAGGGACGGAAGCTCTAGGCACAATTGGCTGTAAGTTATTTATGGGTAATTAGTAAAATAAATAGTTTGCCAGAAATTAAATCGCAAAAAAGCAAAAATCAGTTTAATGATGACTACTGGGATTATTTTGCGGTGAAATTATGGCTAAATGACTATTTTGGCCAAATGACTGGTGGCCACTTGGGTATAACAATAACAAGTTTGTGGATACAATTCAATGCATCCATTTGATAAAGGAAGATAAGTTTATATATATTTCTTTATATTTTGAAGTTATTTAAGTCTTTCCCTCAGAAAAATATTAATAACAAGTGGAGAAAAGTAGTGGGCATAGCGCAGCTCCCGAGCCGCGTTCGGCAGTCGCAGGCGAGTGGTGCGGATCTTATACAAATAAAATATATCTATTTATGAAATATGATAAACAAAAAATAATCAATGTCCAAAAGTAATTAATATATTGCAGTTATTTTTACAAAGTTGTTAGTAAATTTAAACTGGTTAATGTCCAAAATTAATTAGTTTATTTCACTTCTTGTAACTTAAGAAACTTAATAATGTTATTCAAGCTGGTACGCAAAACAAAATCTTCTGATATACTGAATGTGGATGACTGAGAGAGGGGGATTTAACTGATTTTATCAAATATAAATAAAATATTCTTTCCGAAATGTGGCTTACAAAGACACTGTAGCTGGCCGTCCCTGTACTATAACTTCGGTTTACTTTAACCCTGGGGAACAACTTTGGTCCAAGTCCAAACTGACTTAATTTGCATTTTTTTATATTTCGTAATGTGCATTAATTAACGCGATAAGGCCCAAACGGACGCATTTTCATAAGTTTTATCAGCCGCCCTAAATTCTACTGAAACCTTCACATAAAAATTTTTAATTGGTCAATACTGATGTAAAATTTCATGAACTTTCAGAATATGATAATGATTTTTAATTAAAATTGGAACTACGGAGGTTATGTTCGCTTTTTTAAAAATAAAAATCGCGTTTTTCAAATTTGTTTAGAAAATCATTATGGCTCGAAACCAGTGAAAAATTTGGTGGAAAAGCAGTAATATCGTATCCATGGACCCTGTTCCTTAATTTGCAGATGCGTACGCTTTGAAATTCAAAATGGCGGTATCCAAAATGGCATTTGAAAGTCGAAAATTCAATGACATATAATATTGGGTTGGCTCAAAAGTAATGAGACACTCTAGAAAACTCTAAACATGTCCTTTTTCAAATTGATTATTTTCTACGATATTCTAGTATGTTGCATAACTTTCTAGGTACAGTCAAGTCTCCTATAACGCGATTGATTCGTACCGCGTTATATGGAAACCGCGATATGAGAGACTTCAAATTAATTCAAATCAGGATATGCGTTCTATGGAAAATGTTAATGTTAATGTTAAAAATTGTTAACACATCGAATATATGTTGCCATAGATACATTTTTCAAGTCATTTGAGTTATTGGAATGTTCTTATATCAAAAACGCGTTATAAACAAACCGCGTTATACGAGAACTTGTCGCATTTTTCACACCGCGTTATATGGGAATCGCGCTGTAAAAACACCGCGTTATAGGAGACTTGACTGTACTTCTGTTTTGTGGGTATAGAAAAGCTCTCCCACGATTGCTTTAGTCACTTTGGAGAAAAATGGACGAGCGACAAATTCGAACTTTATACCTATACGAGTATTTATTAGGCACAGCGCACGTTTGGCGCTGGAAGTACAACCCATGCCACGGTGTTTCGATCAGGAGACAGAAGCTTTGAAAGTCACCCATGCTCATGACGACCGGCAGAAAATTTGCGCCGCGAATTGCAGTTGAATCCGAATGCCACCACTCATAAATTAGCGGAGGCACTTAACTGCAGCCACTACGCCGTGGAATACCATCTGCATGAGCTCGGGTATAGAACAGTTTTGGCTCGACATCCTTACAGACGCCATTTGTACTGTTCGGGTTGCTATCTGTCAATCGCTTTTGCTACAACCTCGATGTAAAGAGCTTTTGTCTGATCTGGTTATTGAAGATGAATCATGGATTCATTACGAGAACGATACACGTCGTTCTTTTGGCTGCCTCGAGAAGAAACCCAACCGACTTAACCGAACTAACTTAACCGAAACAAAGTCAAAAACACGGCTTTAAAGTTCTGCTTTATTGTTTTTGGGATTCGCAAGGCATACTGTTTTCTGAACTATTACGCAATGAAACGTTAAACACTGAGGTATATCCAACTCAGCTCAGCAAACTAGCTGCTGCTATTAAGAAAAAACGACGTAGACTAGCCAATGTAGTTGTACTACAAGATAACGCACCCCATCAAGTGTGCACCTGCCGTCCGCTAACAGCTGGGGAAATTGGATTGGGAGACGTTACCTCACCCCCCATATTCCACAGACATCACCCCATCAGATTATCATTTGTTTAGAGCCCTGAAAAACCATTTGCGGAATAAACATTATTATGATTTCTCTGATGTAGAGTCGAAATTGAAAAACTATTTCGATTCGCAGCCATAAGAGTTCTGAGCGAAAGGCATTCAAACTTTGCCGGATCGTTGGGAAAAGGTTTTGGATGCTGATGGTGATTACATTATTGACTGAGTTTCTTGTATCATAATAATAATAAAATATATAAAACGTAAACCAAGTGTCTCATTTCTTTTGTGCCAACTCGATATTATGAATATTAAAAAAGAAGGAAATAAGAAATAATAAAATGTTAATGTCTTTGTCCGCCATCTTGAACCCGCCATTTTGAATTTCTTAAATTTTACCCCAGATCCGCAATCAGCGAAATCAAGAATTTGTAATCAGTATAAGTTTCTAAATAAATCCAGTAAGAACCTCTTTTTTAATAGTCATAGATTTATATGTCATTGACTTTCAAACGCCATTTTGGATACCGCACATTTTGAATTTCAAATCGTACGCATCTGCAAATTAAGGAACAGGGTCCATGGATGCGATATTACTGCTTTTCCGTCAAATTTTTCATTGGTTTCGAGCCATAAATAATGATTTTCTAAACAAATTTTTTGAAAAACGCTATTTTTTTAAAAAAAAAAATGAACATAACCTTTGTAGTTCCAATTTTAATTAAAAATCATTATCATATTCTGAAAGTTCATGAAATTTTACATCGGTATTGACCAATTAAAAATTTTTATATGAAGGTTTCAGTAGAATTTAGGGCGGCTGAAAAAACTTATGGAAATGCGTCCGTTTGCGCCTTAACGGGTTAAGCAGTTTGAAGACTATAAAAAAGATATAATATAAAAACGCAGTTGGGAGTCACCCCAGTTAAGGTACTTCAATCTCTAGTGCGAGTTTCCAAGCTTTTAAATTCGGTAAGAAATCAAAATATTTTAAGAGTCCACATTAGAATATTTAAAATTATTTGACCAAATTACTAATACCTAATAGACGCAACCTTTTATGTTTGAATGAATCATACAATCATTGCGAAATATGAAAGAAGTAAGAAATAATGTTGTTCTTTTTAGTTTTGCTTGGTTTGACTTCGAGAGAAAATAACGGAATATAAATTATAAATTACCCAATAAAAATTCGACTACTTATGAAAAAATAACGTGTATAACAGATTTATTAGGCTGTGTATAATTGTAATAAAGAGGAAAGATTTGTTTGCTTATTTTGTTTTTATTTTCACGCAAAAACTGTTCATCCGATCAACATTAAACTTTCACCGTTGCATTACTCATAGTGGCAATTTTCGATGTTGCTGATTTGAATTCTCCTAACAAAATTTGGAAATTCAAGATGTGACGGAGTGCTGCTTTGGTGGCCTGCTCTACAAAAGATCTGCCATCAAAATGCTCTGGAGAAAGTCGAAAGAATGTTATCTCTGCTGATCACAGGCGCTCTTAGAACAACTCCCGCTGAACACCATTCTGCATCCGATACCAGTGGAACGCTGGGCTAAACTCGATATAGTCATGGATGAGTACAGACTATGGACACTTTAGAATCCTTAGCACGGGCGCGAATAACGCTTTCGCCCCGAACGGAATTCAAAAAAAATAAAACTCTAAGATTTACTGAACAATTAATTTATTAATTCGACTTTGGATAGAACAATTATGCGACTTGTAAGTACGAGTTGAAAAATAACGTGGATACTGGCGGCTGACTGACTGCGCTTTCCCAATTTAATAACTATTTCTGCTGACGATGTGTCTAGCCGGTCACCTGGCGATAGCGGTGGTCACGTTGGGTGGTTGGCTGGAACAGGTAGACGCTGGGTCAGGGAAAAATGTGGGAAACTGCAAAATGTGGGAATTGGGGAGACTGCATGCGTGGGAATTGGGAGATATGTAGTTTTAGGGGCTCGGGTTTATAGGTGATGTAACTCCTCCCCCCTTAGCGTGGAGCGAAGGCCAAAGGAATTGAGGGTTTGAAATTCCTTGGGTCGAAGCGATGTTTTGTTGCGGGATGACGTCATTGATGCTGAAGGCTAGATGTCTTCTCCGGGTGAAGTATGCTGCTATGATGGCTCCGGTGAGTCCGAAGATCGTTAGAATGATGTACACGATGTTGTCCCTTTGGTGAATTTTGATTTCCAGGTTTTCTAATGCTTCTCTATTTTCGATGTGGTATGTCCTGAGTTTGGGTAGTGTTAATTTTTCTACGGATGAGTTTTGGTGGACTTCGGTAGGTATGGCTGGATATATAAAGATGTTATCCCAGTAGATGTTCGGGTTGTCTCGGTAGGTGATTCCGTTGATCTCGACTGAGCAATTCTGGTAGTGAATTAGGAGTGTTCCTCGCAGCTTCTGTTGTTGAACTCCGCAGGTGGATTGGATTTGGGTCTCCGGGGTGTTGATCAGTAGAATGTAGTTCGGTTGTGGTTGGGAGATGGCTGTGTGTTCGATGATTTCTTCGAAGATGCAGGTAGCTGGTTTGTTGGACATGAGTTGACTGATGCAGCTAGATTCGGACGTCCGCTCGATTTGGTTGTTTCCATCGCAGTAGAAGATTCCCTCGGTTTTTGGGCATGTTTTGTCAAGATATTGAATATTAGTAGGGTTAAGAATAATATAGGGTTTAGTGACAATTAATTTTGTTTTATTTACGGGAATAGGGATGATGTTAAAAAGGGAATAAGTTTCATTGGACATAATTGGGATGCGAACGTTAAATATGATATTAGAGTTATTATAATAGGCCTGTAATCCAAGTAATTCGTATATGTGTTCTTCTGATTTTATTTCTATGGATTGATTTTCAAAGATATGGTAAATTTCTGTAAGTTCATCTGGGTTTAATATTTGTTTTGGGATAATATTTAGTTTGGCTAAAACTATTGCTTCTGCAATGTTGGTTAGATGGTTTGAGAGCAAATCTATATTATAGTTAATTTGGTTAAGGTATTGAATATGTATTAAAAGGTTTTCATTCGATCGGATCCTGTTATCTAACTGCATTGTATAGTGACTCAAATATTTCTGTATTTCGTTCTGTTCTCTATTAATGTGGTTAGTTATATTATCAAATCTTTCGGACATTAATCTATTAATTCTTAATTGCCTGTTAATTTCGGTATAAAATCTGGTTTGGTTTGTAGTTAGGTTTTCTATTTGTTCATTTAGGCGTTGTGCATCGTAAGCGTCCATGTTTCCTGTTATAATTTTGATTATCGACCCTAGACCGTTAACCAGTCCTCTTTTGTTTCTTGTTCTCGGTGATAGCGATTCTAACTTCCGGTTTAATGCTTGTAGTTTAAATTTGGTAAGTCTCACAGAATCTTCGACTCCATTAAGTTTCTCGAGTGCCGCCAGTGATTCGGAAATTTTGTTTATATTTTCTTTATAGATTTCTAATTTGATCACGTGTACTAGGTTTTCGTAGTAGTCTATAGTCCTTGCAGTACCAAGTCGTAAGGGTAGTATAGTTTGTACGTCAGTCAGTTCTTGTATTTCCATCTTCTGTCCGTAAGCCGTCAGCGTTCTGAAATAAACGTTTCTTTTTAATCCTAGACTTATGAAGTTTTTTATTTTCGTTAGTTATAACGGTCACTTTCTTATTTCCTTTTACCTTTTGCTTAATGAACCTAGGGGTTAATTTATTCCTTCTACATTGTTTCCTAAATATTGTTTCATTTATTTCAAATTCTTTGGGTTCTTCCCTATCTTTGTTCAACTTATCTATATTTTTACTTATTAAATTTTCTATTTTTTCTTTTATTTCAGGATAAAGTTTTTCTCGAAATTCGTTTAAGGTTTTAAGGTATTCATGCTCGCTATTGAATTTTATATTGTCAAATTTATGGGTCCTACCAGAAAATAGTTCGAAAGGTGTTAATTTAGTTGTAGAATGTATGGCGTTATTGTATGTTGTAATAGTTTCGTTTAAAATATCGTCGTGGTCTTTGTTGTAGTTCATTTGTTTATATTTGTCCACGATTATCCTATAGATTTCAGTCAGGGTGGAGTGTAATCTTTCGACAGGGGAATTGCTGCTTGTTTGTTGGAATGATGTAATATGTATCTGAATATTATACTGGTCACAGAAATCTTTGAAAATGCTTGCGGTGAATTCGCTCCCTTGGTCCGCTACTATTTTATTCGGGATGCCGTGTAGGCTTAGAAAGTGTTTCAGTGATTTGATAATGTTCAAACTATTTCGTGTGGGTATTGTATAAGCTGCTGCGAACTTTGAAAATTTGTCGATGATGGTTAGTATCTGTTTATGATTTATGCTATAGATATCGATATGAATTATTTCTAGGGGTTTTGAGGGAATTTCTGTTTTTTCGTATTTAATTTTTGGCGGACTACGGTCGTATTTGAGTGTCTGGCAAGTTTCGCAGTTGTTAATGATTTTTGTGATTTTGTTAAGCATAAAAGGGAAGTAATATTGCCTTTTTAGGTGACTAAATGTCTCTCGAATTCCTCTGTGGTTAGTATTGCTGTGGTAATCGCGGATTATCTTATCTTGTTGATCGTTGTCAGTTACATCTATTAGAATTTCTTTACAGCGAAGGGGTTTGAAAGCTTTATTTCTAGAGAAGAATTTTGAGTAAACTGTCTGGATAATTCGGAAGGTTTCTTCGTCTGCAAAAATTGCCGTTAGTCTATTGGGGGCAACGAATCTCTTGAAAAGCGATGTAATGTTCTCTTCGGTGAATTCGGGTGCACGGAAAGTACGTCTTAGCTTATTGCGGAATATAGTTTCTAAGCTAGTGTGAGGACCTTTGTGAGTTCTTTCAAATATTAATTGGAGGTTGAATTCGTTGATGGGACGTTCGGAGATTGGTATTCCGTCGTCTAAATTTTCTTCGGCGGAATGAATGGTTGACCCTCGAGTACTTTGTACTGAAGTTGAGCTTCCTGCTTCGTTAATATTCACCTCGATTGTTTCCTTTTCGGGGAGTTTGATTCTACTTAATGCGTCAGCGTTAGTGTTTTGAACTCCTTTTTTATATACGATTTCGTAATCGTATTCCTCGAGTTTGAGGCGCCAGCGCACCAATTTCGAATTGGGCTCCTTCAGACTCATGAGCCAAGTCAGAGGTTTGTGGTCCGTCACTATCTTGAATTTTCTGCCGAAAAGGTAGGGCCTGAAGTACTTAGCGGCCCAAACTATAGCAAGGAGTTCCTTCTCTATAGTAGAATAATTGATTTCAGAATCAGTGAGTGTTCGGCTAGCGTAACATATTGGTTTATCAGAACCAATGGGACCCTGGGAAAGTATTGCGCCTATGGCGAATTGGCTCGCGTCAGTCGTGAGGACAAAAGGTTTCGTGAAGTCGGGGTATTGCAAGATCGGGTCATTCATTAAAATTTGTTTGCAATTCTCAAATGTCCGAAGGTAATTCTCGGTTAACTGGACTGTTCTTCCCTTTTTGAGACATTCGGTTAGAGGTTTAACTAATTTAGCAAAATCTCTAATAAATTTCCGGTAATAGCCGAGTAATCCTAGGAAAGACTTGATTTCTTTTTGGGTGCGTGGGACTGGAAAGTCCTTGATCGCTCGTAATTTTTCAGGGTTCGGTTTTATGCCTTGAGTAGTGACTACGTGTCCTAAAAATGCAATCTCTTTGTGGAGGAATTCAGATTTATTCATTTGGACTTTTAAATTTGCTTCCCGGAGTTTAGTGAATACCTTCTTCAAGTTTTCGATGTGCTCTTGAAGAGAGGTTGAAAAGACGATAATATCGTCAAGGTAGACTAGGCATATAGTGCCCTGGAGGTCTTTAAGGACGTTATCCATCACCCTTTGAAAAGTCGATGGCGCATTCTTAAGACCAAAAGGCATACGAATATATTCGTAATGACCTCCCTCTACCGTGAAGGCTGTTTTCGGCACGTCGTCGGGGTTCATTTCGATCTGGTGGAACCCGCTTGCCAGATCGAGGGTTGAGAAGTACATGCATCGTCCGAGTTTGTCGAGAATTTCTGTGATATTTGGAAGGGGGTATCTATCAGTGATAGTTTTCTCGTTCAGTTTCCTATAGTCGATCACTAATCGCCACTTTTGGGTACCGCTTGCGTCTAGCTTTTTCGGTACTATCCACACGGGTGAGCTCCAAGGTGAATAGCTCGGGCGGATTATTCCCTGATCGAGCATATCATTTATCTGTTTACGTACTTCATCCTTGTGGATGTAAGGATACCTGTAGGATTTAGTGTAAATTGGTACATTGTCTACGGTTGGAATCGAATGTTTCACTTGATTGGTAAAACCTAATTTTTGCCCTTCTTGGAAGAAAATGTCTTCATATTCTCTACAGAGTTTAAGAAGTAATTTCTGTTCTTCTTGATTAAGATGTTTAGTGCGTATTGATTCTAAGAAATCCGTGCTATCGTTACCGTGTGGACCATCGTAGCTTATATTGAAATTATTGACTTCTACTATTTCTGAAGTGTTGATTTGTTCGACTTTGAGTGGGTGATCGAGGACGAGGTTTTGTTGCACATCAGATTTGTTGGCTACTTCAATTGTGCTATGCCATCCGCTTGCTTTATAAATACCTTCAGAGATATATAGGCAAGAATTTAATTTAGTCGGTTTTAAATAGATATCACCGTCACGAATATCTACGGGAAGTTTCACTAGTACTTTTGAATTAGCGGGGATTAGGGTTTCTTTTAGAGAGAAATTTGGTTTAAAGATTAAGGGAATAACAACATTGTTTGTAATTAGAATTTTGTTCGCTAGGTCAACTTTAGCGCCGAGTTGGGTTAGAATATCTAGCCCAAGTAACCCATCGAAATAGTCGTGAAATTTAAATAGAAGAAAACGTAAATTTCCTGATTGATTAAATTCTATGAAACTAGGAATTACTACTTGTTTATTGATTTTGTATTTACTTGCAATGGTGGAGATAGTAATGGGTTCGGAATGGATATGGTCTGCGGGATTTGTAAATTCTGGGTTGATGAAAGATGAAGACGCTCCTGTGTCTATAAGGAATTTCAAGGGGCGCCCAAAAGGAGAGGAAATGTGAATATAAGGTAGTAGAAAGCCATGTTTATTCACGTCTATGTATCCTGTGGTGTTTCCGAGGCTGCTGGCTGAAAATTTTCGGGATTTTCTGATTCGTTTACCGGTTGTGGGTCAGAATTCCCTGTACTTTCTGCATCTGGCGGATAATACGGATTCTGCGGGTAGTAGGGGTAAAATTCGTCTAGTTGTTGCTGGTACATTTCGTTCGGCATAGGAACGTGTGGATAGGTGTACATAGCGTCGTCGATCTCGTTGACATTAAACAATTCTTCCGCGATATATTTGGGGAATCCTCCTTGATTCGCGTTATTATTCTGTCTGAAATATGGGGTGTAATTTGGGCGGAAAGTTGCTGGCTGTTTTGAATGGCCTGAACTAGTATCCATAGGCTCGACTTTAGGAAGTGGGTTAGGATTAGGTTTATTAATATTGTTATTGGTATTATTGGGAGGCATTCTGAAATTATTAGTGGGCATTCTGTAATTATTAAGGGGTCTTGGTTGTTGAAAATTATTGAAGGGTCGTGATTGCGAAATTTGAGGGTACGGGGGTCTCTGATAGGAATTATAATAAAATGGTCCAGGCGAAGATCTCTGTTGAAGTGGATTTGGTAATGAAGGTCTGTACGAAGCAGAATTAAAGGGAGGTTTGTAGTTGAGAGAATTTTGGGGAAATGAGAATTGGGGCCTGTAAGAGGTTGAATTTGTGGGAAGCGGAGCTTTCTTAGGAAGGCTCGGATTTGTTTGTAGTCTGTGTTGATTTGGTTCCATCTTCATATACGAGATATTCTGTTCTTTTACACAATATGTTAACGCTAATGGTAAAGATTCCGGCCTCATGGCTCTAATTGTTGAGCCAAGAGGTTCCCTTAATCCCGTAAGGAAAGTATTCAAACACATTTCAGCAAATAGATTTTTCTTCGCATTGATTACGTTTCCATCGACCTCATGAATTAGGATATTATTGTACATTGTTGCTTGTAACTCGACAATTTCACTATAAAATTCTTGTACCGGTTTATTGCCTTGCCGCAAGGTGTGTAGGTCTCTGATAAGCGAGGTTTCCGTTCTCTTGTCCGAATAATGTAATATTAAATTATTTTTTATATCATCCCAGTTTAACGGTGTACCGTACATATTAAGTACCTCATTTGCTTGCCCTTCGATTTTGTTTCGAATGGCTCGCAACAAAATTGTTGAATATGGGGTACCATCGACCGGTCTAATATACGTGAGAATTTCCTCTACGTTATTGAGGAATTCATGTAGCACTCGAGGATTGCCATCGAAACGTGGCAAATCCTTAATGGCGTCGGGAATTCTTAAGGATTTGAATATATCTGGTGGGCTACAAGCATTAGCACCAGAAGCACCAGGGTTATTACCGATTAAGTCGTTATTCATTTTTGAACTTAAATTCGCGCACAACGTAATGTCACTAAGATTTGGTTGAGATGAACTTGCTATACTAGAAATATCGGGGTCACTGTTTCTTTTTTCTAAAATCGATTCGATACTTTTGAATATGCTCCTTACTTTGGGATACGGCCTAGCATTCACTATTTTACTCGATTTATTCTTTTTGTTGGAATCGCACATGGGATTTAGGAAGGGAAAATAATATTCAATATTGACTTACATGTATTCCCAGAGGGCTAAAGCGATGAGGATCATCCTTTCCTTGGATAGGCGGTTATGAATAGAAATTCTCCAGTCTTCCGTGGTGTCCTTACTTCCTCCGATGTTCCCTCGATGAAATAACACACACCACAGCCACTCCGCGAACCGAACCGAATCCACGAACTTCACTAATATTAGTATTCCCCTAATATTGCCGGCACTTCTACGGTGAACTCCCGTTGATTGACGACACGATCGCTCGATTTATTAATTCGGCTTAAGTACTTTTCGCGGGATAGGACTGTCTGCCTATCCTACCGACTGCGCCAATAACGCTTTCGCCCCGAACGGAATTCAAAAAAAATAAAACTCTAAGATTTACTGAACAATTAATTTATTAATTCGACTTTGGATAGAACAATTATGCGACTTGTAAGTACGAGTTGAAAAATAACGTGGATACTGGCGGCTGACTGACTGCGCTTTCCCAATTTAATAACTATTTCTGCTGACGATGTGTCTAGCCGGTCACCTGGCGATAGCGGTGGTCACGTTGGGTGGTTGGCTGGAACAGGTAGACGCTGGGTCAGGGAAAAATGTGGGAAACTGCAAAATGTGGGAATTGGGGAGACTGCATGCGTGGGAATTGGGAGATATGTAGTTTTAGGGGCTCGGGTTTATAGGTGATGTAACTCGCGCCCAAATTAAACTACATCATACCTAAGCCCTTCTTCGGTGTTAAAATCAAATCTCTGTTTCCGATGAGACTGGAGTGGAGTGTCCGAACGAATTCGGATCAGATCTTTACCGATGGTTCGAGGATGGATGGCAGGGCGGGGAGAGGAGTACCTATACTCCGAATGCCTGTGCCTAGAAATCTCGTTTCGCTTACCAAACCACTGCAATGTTGTTCAGGCAGAAGTTATGGCCATTTCGGAGGGAGTATCATGGCTGGGGATATGTCAACTTCCGGCGGCATCTATATTCTAACTGACAGCCTAGCTGCAATTAAATTTCTTATGGGTGTTTATATAACCTCCCAGGTGGTTACTGACTGCCGCTCTCTGAAGAGGTAGAAGTAACTTTATATGGGTACCAGGGCATACCGATATCCATTTAATGTGCCAAGGCAGCCACTGCAACTTAACCTAACCTAACCTGCCATAGTACGATAAATATTTAAGGAACATAAGAAATCAAAGGAATAATACCAGGCGTCTTCTCAAAAAGGGGACACTAAGCCTGGCTACTTGTGATACTCTGAATTACGAAGTGAGTATAATTGTCAGTATATGGATCCCATATTTCATAATATCAAATCTAATCTCAAAGCACTTTGGAATTTTATTAATTATAAACGGAAGACCAATAAATATCCTGCTGAGCTAAGTTTTGACAAGGAAATTGGTAATGATTCTTCCGCTATCTCTCATCTTTTTGCTAACTTCTTTAGTAATTCCTAGTGTGATATGACCTGCGATTTAGATCTAGATTAATTTAACCACCTGACATTTCTTCCGACGAATTTCTCTGATCTTATTTTGATAGACCTCAATGTTTTTAAAATTTGAAGAAACATTGACAAAGATTACTCGGATTCACCTAGGTGTCTATCTGAGAGCCATCATAGATTTATGAGAGCCAAATGAACAACGAAATCTATTGGGTTTCTCTAATATCTGTTTGTTGAATTTAGAAAATTTGAAGCAGATCGATTGTGTGTGTGTACGCACGGATTTTAGTAAAGCGTTTGACAAGCTTTCGCACGAGAAACTAATTTTTCAACTGTTGCAGCTTGACTTCCCAAATAAACTTGTTTATTGGATTATGTCACATCTAAGTGACAATTCTTTAAAAGTTAAGTTTTCTAGAGTCTTTTCCGACATTCTCTTGATTTTATGTGGTATTCCATGTCACCTTGGACCTGTATTGTTTACTATTTTTATTAAAAACTTGTTTCCATTTATGCTAGGTTCGCATGTAGTTTATGCGAAGGGTTCAAAAATCTTCCGCCTGATTGAATCTGCTCAGGACGCCGTAAATCTTCAAAAAAATCTTACTACTTGTGCAAAATGGTGCTTGAAGAACCACATGGATTTATATATTAGTAAGTGCAATTTCATTTTTTTTATTATGAAATATCCCACTATTCTTATGAAATTCACAATTCGGCACTGTGTCGACAAGAACGCGTTGTAGACCTGGTCCTAACCATAAATTCTGTAATAGATTTGGCACATTGATTATATGATTAATCGAGGCAACTCAACTTTTGGTTTTATCAATTGTGAGGGATCAGGTCGTGGAATGTTGTTGAAATTTTTATCTTATATACCTTATTTTGCGCTTTCGTGCGGCCAATTTCGGAGTATGCTTCAATAATGTGGAGACCTAAATAATACAAAAGCATTTTTTCCGTTTTGCTCTCAGCCACTTACCATAGAATGACCCTTTATATCTTCCTCCTTAAGAAAGTAGATTAAAACTTTTGGAACTGATGTTTCTTTCCAAGACAGAGAAATTTTGTTCACGTCTAATTAGAGGACGGAACTTAATTTACGTTTCTCATCACAGAACTAATTACGGCCATTGTGAACCAGTATCAGCCATGTCGAGAACTTATAACGATTATTTCAATTCGTTAGCATTCCATCTTTGTAAAATGGCTTTGAAAAAGTTAGTTAGTCCAACTGCGTAATTGGTTGCACAGCTTTTCTTTCCTCTTTATTGTAATTATAACGTCAGACGGATCGCTTCGAGTTATTCCGACTCTCAAAGAAAAAAAGTTCCTTTACATATGAGAATTAAGTATGTATAACTAATTGTCAGACCTTTATAGATCCACATCCAAGATCTATATAAAATTCTTGAAATGTTATTGTGATTACGCATTGCAGTGAGATCCGGATCTCAAGGTCTATTTCGATCTTTTTCACAAACATATAGCTAACAACATAGGATTTGTCGTAGTTTATAAATTCGATAACGAAAATGTCCTATGATATTATTGATTTGAGAAAAACAAAGTTTGAAAAGTATAAATGACCGTATTTTAAGCATTTGTAAAAATTCATTAAAAATTAAAACGTGAACAGGAGAAGAGCTCGTAACATGACGCAAATGAAAGCCTGAATTCTTATCTAAAGAAAAGAAACATTACTATTCTAGAGCAACAGGTGTCATCTTAATTCACTAATTATTTATTGTATGAATAGATCTGTTTACAGAAAAATGCTCTAAAAATTGTTCAGAATGTATTGTATTAAAGTCTCTTGCATTTTTGCATAGTAGCTAAATGTACTAAATAAATAAATATATGCGAAACACAAGAAAAATTCAAGTGGATGAATTTTAATTTAGATAGATCAGAGCATTAAAAGTTGGTTTTAAGAAAATTATATGAGTACTATTTTTGAAAGTGACATAGGTTCACTTTTTGAAAAAAATAGCATGATGACTATCTGCACGTTACGATTTAACTGGAGAAGTTGTTAAAATGTTATGTTAACAAAGTGGACTTATACAATACTACTTTCAAAACTAACAGTGCATATGATAAAATTCAGTCTTCTCTGTTTAATTTTTGCAAATTTTGCAACCAAACAAATATCTGATTGCAACAATTAATTTCGTAGTTCCTTTAACTATTTCACCTGAGAAGATTGCTGGTAAGCATGGTTAGAGAAATCTATTAGAAAAATGAAATTGTCTTGACATTTCAACCACATGTTGAAACGATATGACGATAAATTAGTTCAGACAACAAGACCCATTGTTAATACTAGACGATCAACCTGTCAAATTGACGGGTTTCACACTTACTTATTAAGTAATTTACCCTAATTTCTTATATAACATATGTAATACCTAGGGTTGGACATTTTAGACGACGATTGTTCTAGTGTTAAAATAAATGTAGTGCTGACATCTAATAGCTATGTTGATCGTGTTAAGTTATAATAAATACCTTATCAATTTAACATTGAATAAAAGTTAACTTGAAATGATTTCTATTTAAAAATTAAGAAATGTATTCTAGTAAAACTGAAATGCATTCTAGTATGAAAAAAATGAATCTGTTCATTTAAAGGAATTTATGAATATTTCGGTTAACTAAAATCAATAAATTTTGTATTATTAAGTGATTGAATTGATTATTTAATACAATAATACATTTCTAGAAACGGGGATAATTTTGGTGGTTTGAAGAAGTAAAAAATTAATCAATTTCTTACTTTTTGTCTGAGAAGTAAAAATTATCTTCCATAAACCCTGCATACCTTTGGAATATTCCAAAAATATAATTACTTCCGTCAAGAAATTGTTTCTTAACATTTTTTTCTTTTAGCAGTTTACATGTATCTTATTTAGCAATTCAATTCAATTATATGTTTAATCATTACAGCATCATATGAAATTGTCTTTACACTTTGAGTATTCTTATGGTATTACTTTGACCTTCTAATACTAGCTAAACTGAACTTAATTTTTCGATTTTAAAAATTTCTGATTTTCAGATGTCTTAAATAGTGAAAGAAATGGTTGAAATAAAAGTATAAACGTAGAATTAAATGTTAGAAATGGTGATTGAGCAAAATTAAAAAATTGGGAAAATAATATATAAAAAAATTTTCCATTTTGATGACTAGTTACAGTAATTATGGAAAATCTACATATATTTGCACTCAGTAACTGATTTACTATATATAAAGGGTTTCAGAAATCTCGCGACAATACTCCAATGATTGTAGATTTAAAAATTTCAGTCTGACATCGTAACATGACAATTCATATCAAATCTTTTAAAGTATGAAATTAAAACAACAAATAGCTCATTTTATGAGATACTATATGTGCTCAGTGTAAGTATTAAACTCTTTTCTATCAATCTATATCGGAGGAGGAAAATATATAGTATAAAAACAAATGTCGATATCAAATATATCAGTCCCTATTTTTATTTAGAAATGATTATTTTGTAGAATGGTTTTTATTACCCTATAATCTTATATGTATATTAGGTTGCAACATAATAATCTGATAATTTTTTCGGAAACGTTCTGAAAATTTTTTACAACTTCGAGAAAGTTCTGTGACTATGAGTATAAATACCCGTGAGCGCGCTCAGTTCATCAGTGCACTAATCGACAGCGCAGCGAGTAGCATTATGGAAAAATTCGATTTGAAAAGACGAGACATCCGCGTCCTTCTAATTTATGAGTTCCGTTTGAAGCATGCAGCTAAGCAGGCGGCACAAAATATATGTCAATGTATGGGAGAAAATGCGGTCTCTTATCATACAGCAGTAGAATGGTTTTGACGTTTCTCGAATGGCGACTACAACCTTGAAGATAAATCTCACGAAGGGCGGCCGATTGAGGTTGATGTCGATCGACTAGCGCAGCTCATCGAGGAAGATCTAAGGAGGACTACTCGTCAGCTTGAAGAAGAACTCGGATGCTCTCATACTACTATCGCTCGACATTTGAAAGTGTACAGGCACTGTCAATGGGTACCCCACGAATTGACGGATGGTCAATGGATGTTGCGAGTGGCGGTTTGTACGCAATTACTCACTTCACATCGTACTTTTGCTTGGCTTCGTAATTTGGTTACCGGGGATGAGAAGTGGATGCTTTATGTTAACCATAACAATAAGCGACAAAGGCTTAGGGCGGGTCAAAGAGGAGTACCGACAGTTAAATATAAAATTACTATACACAAGGTTATGTTGAGTTTTTGGTGGAATGTGCACGGCATTATCTACTGGGAACTATTACCACAAGGAACGACTATAAATAGTGAACGCTACTGTGATATGCTGGATAAGGTAGCCGTGAATCTTAAAGGAGAACAAAGCAATGTATACCTCCTCCACGACAATGCCCACCCTCACACCGCTTCGATGACATGTAAAAAATTATGAAGCTAGGCTGGATTTCCTTAGCCCATCCTGCATACTCGCCGGATATGTCTCCTTCTGACAACGACTTGTTCCGATCGTTGCAGGCTCACATTAGCGGAAAATCTTTTGATAACCGAGATGCATTGGAACAGTGGTTGTCGGAATTTTTTAACTCTCGTGAGCCCAAGTTTTACGAGAATGGAATAATGTCGCTTCCCCAACGTTGGCAGGAGATCATTGATAATGATGGACTATATGTTCAATAAAATGTTAAGCTAAATTGTACAAAAATATCAAAGTAATGTTTCTTAAAAAATTATCAGATTATTATGTTACAACCTAATATAAAAACTTATTAATTAAGCCGATATTACTCATTTATAGATTGTAAAAATACTTTTTCTTCTACTCCGAAATTACTTAAGGGGACTTTTCGTTTCAATAAAAAAAAAAAAAAAGTTGATTATTGTGCATTTTAAATAAAAGTGTTCTTTAACTTACACAAATACTGTCCTAACAGTTTTAAGAAATTCATACAGGAAAAAGTCTTTGTAGCGATACCTCTACGCATTTCATATGCAAAAATTATATAGCAAAAACTTTATACTGTCTTAAATCTATTTTTAACGCCTTTTGAAAAGTGTCACTCACCGAATTTTGAATTTTTCAAATTTTTTAAAGTGGTGGAACAATATGAAAAAAATTAAAAAGTAATTTTTTTCTGTAAGAGTAAGTTTGTTTAAACGCAGGATGGCGATTGGCGTAAAGGTTAGGGATTGGCCATATCGAATGCTGGTTTTTAGTTAAAACTTCCATTGGAGTAGTTGATCATAAATTTGTATTATAAAATACAATGTTCTTGTTCACCAGTAAAATCAGTTTCCAGAAATAATAATTTATTAAATGGTCAAATTCTGGTTGTTGCTTACGAACATTTTCTGGACGAAATACTCTTCTTGCAGAGCGTCACACTTCATGCATTTTAATCAATTTTAGGACATTCTTGACGTTTTATTTTATAAATATAGGTATGTTCTATAAAGACTCAAACTATACACTTAGATTTAGCAGAAAATAGACAACCGGTTTAATACGATCTACTTATTAAAAATGATGAACCCTCCTTATAAGTTTACAATTATTATATTCAATATTTTACACAAATTGAAGAACTGATTCAATAATACCTACGTTCTCTTATTAAATACATTTTAAGAAAAAATGGCTTGGACGGTATGCAGGAATTATACTATATAGGGAACTTAATACTAATTGCGCAAAGGTAAGATCCAGATGTTGAGATTTACATAAACATTTCCTATCACTTCTAAGCGTAGCATTGAATAGACAAAGATGGACGAAACATTTATAGTTGTAAAGGATAATATGATTCCTAATTGCGACATGTCCTAATTTTTAAATATTTCTAAAATTTTAAAATTATAAACCCTTCTATATGTCTCCCTCTCCAACTGTACGAATGTAAGCCTCGAAGTGAAAAAAATGTCGAATTTTATATCAAAGAACTAAATTTTGTCTCATTCAAATTGAGGTCGAGCTCAAAAGTTTTGCAATAAGATGTGAAATCAAAAGAAATTTTATAAAGTTTAAAATTTCAAATTCGATTCGGAATTACCGACCCGAAGAACTCCTCTGCCACTACACAATAGTATTTGCTGCGTTTATGTTTTATTTATCAAGAACAACAAAATATTTTGTATATTTAACGGAAACGCAAATAGCAACGATAACAACGAATAGCAACGATTTCAAATTTATGGAAAATTGCATCAAAATGTCACGATTGTCACTTGATCTTGAACTGAACATTTTTCATGAACAATTTTTTATTTTAAGCGATATAAATCTCCTATTTGCTGAGATCAGATTGTGGATTAAAAAAAAAAAAATCCACAGTTGAGAGATATTTTTGAAAAACCTTTTTTGCCATCTTCTACCTTGAATTTGTACATTACGTACATTTTTAGCAGAGGGACATTTTGATATTTCATTTAGAATGATGATTTAAAGGTCTGTACACATTTTCAGTTCCATCGGAATTTCTCCAAGGTTTGGCAATTATTTTCTGTATTTGAACCAGACGGATTTTGACTAGACTGAATTTAATAATTTCAAAGTTTACTGGGCTGTCAAAGTAAAAGCAGACTACTGGGTCTTCAGGCCAATTTAAGAGCATTAAATATCCGAGCCTTTTAAGACTGATGTCTTATCTGGGACTCTAAGCACGGTAATGTGTTACTGTTTACTTACCTGGGCATATTATCACGTAAATATCTCAAAGTTTTGATGAGATTCCGTTTCTGGCTTTCATTAAGCCATTCGGTAGCATTTGTCTGATAGCAAATGTCTGAGCAGAAGTCATTCCCGCCAATCATGAATGTGAGGAGTTTCCAATTGAAATTCATATCCACTCTGAAATGATTTAAAATTTGCAGAGCAACTAACTAATTCAAGTTTATTCGAGGGAGTACTCGAATTGCAAGTGCGACTACCGGATATATCACGGCAATTACTGCCTTTAAGTGAAAGTGCGAATCGTTAGCTCGTTTGTCAGAGCGGATGCGCGCGAATTTAAGCAGGTGGAGCTCTTACCTGGGGTCCAGTTTCATTCGCTTAACCAGTTTTTCCGCGTTGTAGGGCATATCACTAGTAGTGGCAATGTTTTCAGCAACATTAAACTGAGCAGATCGGTGGACGTTGAATGAATCACTTAGTGAGAACCTGAAAAAGTCGAGATGGTACAGTAATTAAGATTATATCGAAGCTATATGGTTAAAGTTAAGAATTCTGGAGGTTTTGGGATCATTCAAATATGGTAACTACCGGTTTCGTTTAACTTGCTAAGTAAAAGTGAAATTTGATGAGAAGCATACTGTAAGATTCCGACGAGGTCGTGATCAGCAATAACATGTTACACTTCACCTCTGCAAGCATTACCCAATTTTTCCCTCGGCGATTTTTTTTATAAGAAATTACATGACATTTGCCTTGAAGGTTGATTTTTCGTATTTCTCTTCCATATGTTCAACAAAAATCTGCACTTGTTTTCAAGGAAATCTAATAAAATGCGATACTTTAAAAGATCATTATGTTGTATGAGCATAAAAAAATTACTCGTTACTTCAAGGCTTCTCACTGGTATATCCTTTCCAAACATTCATGGAAGCACTTCATATATGTATATATCTTGACATTTCACCCAGGCTCAATTAATGTGTTATATCCTCAGTATACCCATTCATTAAATCTGATCATATATACTCTCTTAATTTTCCTGAACAACCTGATTATTCTGTTTGTTCTAATTAACACTAGAACTACTCAGACCAAACAAATTAACTGGTACTCAATTCCTTTTTTAAACTAATCATATTTTATTAAAGTTATCTTAAAATATGTTCAAAGCGTGTAAGGTTCAAAACTACGACGTATTCATACGCCCCGTTTATACTATAATTACCATTTCAAATTTTTAAGCATATTCCTTTCCTTAAATTAACAAAAACTTATTAAAATAACAAGCTTGCATATATAAAAATGAAAGTTTGTTTGTTTGTTTGTTGTTCAATCACGCATAAACGCTTACATCGATATTTTCCATTTTTTGTCCGAAGGATTTTAAAATGGTGTATCGAAGATGGCGGTTGAAAATTGGAATTTTGAGCTGATTTTCATGAAAATTGGTACTTAGGGGTTTTGCGGAATGCTGATTTCAAATCCGCTGCTCAAATTTAGAAATTCAAGATGGCGGATCCAATATGGCGATCAAGGTCTCTCGATTCCAACGGATTTTAGTGAAAATTAGTACAATTATTGTTTTGAGGTCACTGATTTTGAATATTATCAAAATATACAAATCCAAGATGGCGCACCCAATATGGCAACCAATATTTCTCGATCTTAACGGATTTTAATGAAAATTAGTACAATGATTATCTCGAGGTCACTAATTTTGAATGTTGTCAACATTTGCAAATCCAAGACTAAAATGTCGGGATTGTTGTAGTCGAAATTTTTTTTAATGATAATTAGTACAATTAATATTTTGAGGCAACTAATTTCGAATATTATCGAAATTTTCAAGTCCAAGATGGCGAATCCTGGCGACCAAAATTTTTCGATTTCAACGGATTTTAATGAAAATTGGTACAATGATTATTTTGAGTCCACTAATTTGGAATATTATCGAAATTTCGAAATCCAAGATGGTAATCAAAATTTCCAAATCCAATATGGTGATCACAATTTCTCGACTTCAACGGATTTTATTGAAAATTAATACAATGCCCAACTAACAATTTGCAAGAGTCAATTCTTAGACAAATTTGAAATAGGCTTTTAAAGCTCTTACAAGTTATTTCATAAAGAAATCTTTCGTTTAAGGTTTATAAAAGATTTCTTTAAAAAACATTTCCAGTAGCGGATTTCTACTTTACTTCTTTAAGAATTTGTTCTTATTTTACTTCTAAAGGTATTCGCGGAGAGACCACCCTTGGTAGAAACTCTTAGAAGTAAGATTGACTTTTCAAAAGACTTGTTATTCTGTTTACTTTCTTACAATAATTTTGTGTTAGTGTATTATAAGAAAATAAAGAACAGATTCTTTTAAGAGTTTAACTTAAAGCTTTTCTAAGAACAAATGTCTGGTCTCTGCGGTTTACATCTTATAAGATCATTATAAGAGTCAAAGCTAATCAAGATCTTGTGTAAAAACTTTAAAAGTTAATGACTTTATATAAAGAACTTTATAAGTTGGTTTACACAAGTTACTTAAAAAGCCATCTGACAGTCCGTGATACGCGAATAATTGTCATCTGTGTGATTTCATTCATTTAAATTTTGAATATAATGATTTCATCCGGAATACCAAAGTGGAGAAAGTTAAAAAGAAGTGGTACATTTTCTAGAGCAGTTAAAGAGAACTATTCAACAATCATTATTACCTCGAAAATAACGAATCTATTAAAAGAAATGTTGGAAATGCTACACAACATGAAAATCGAGCATATTTTTTAAACCCAAATTTGTCCGAGGAGTTTGTGTTAGATGATGGCAAGCACGAATCGGATATTGACGAATTTGATCATCTTGAAATAATAAGAGCAAATTCCGTAAAGCCTTAAAAACGTGGGCGCTGAATTATAATATAAGACAGAGCGCATTGAAAGATTTAATTAAAATTGAAAACAGTGTTGTGCCATTTACATTACCTCAAGATCCCAGAACTTTACTGGAAACATCACAATCAATTCACTTGATGAAAATTGGCAGCTCTGGTCAATACTGGCATCAGGGATTATCAGCTTGCTTGCAAAATTATTTTCGAAATGCGAAGCAAGCTATGCGAATTTCTCTAAACATTAATTTTGACGGCTTACCTATTGCCAAAAGTTCAAGAGCAGAATTTTGGCCGATCTTATGTCAGATTTATGATGCTTTTAAAGTTTAAGTTAAGAACTATTCCTAAAAGGGCTCTTGTAATAACTTTCTCTAATAGTGATCCTGATAATAGTCCTGTAGCATCGTTAGCAAAGAATATATTCCAATTAGGCTCTCATTATAACCTTATTTAAAGATATTTTATAGTTAATCTGAATAAGACTCTGGTAACAATTTTAACGAAGAACAATACAAGAATAAGTTCTTAGGAGAATCGAATAAAGGTAATAGGGAAGAATAACTTACCGCAATAGTCTTAAAAGATGATTTAATAAAAATGTACTCTTGTAATTCACTTATAAGAGTAGTATTTCCGAGAAAATTCGTAAAGTAGAGACTTAAAAACACTTTTAGGAATACAACAGTCGGCCATGTTTTTTTCTCATTGAAAAAGAAATACAAAGAAAAAGCATGTACACTCGTAATCAATTAAATTTTAAAATAAAATAGTTACTTTGTAATTTCAAACTGTTTTATGTTTTGTTCCAATATTATATAGAAAAAATAGTATTTTGGACATATTTTCACATTGTTTAAGGAACTACATTAAAAATAAAAATCATTTCATGTTGACTAATTTGCAAAATTTTGCAGTAATTTTTTTCGCAGTAATATTTTCATTACCTATCAATAAAATTCCTGATCTAAATTATTATTATTCATCATGTGGAAATACGAACATGTCGGAGACATTATTGCTTTATCTAAATAAAGTCTTCTTAGAGGTTTTCACAAGAACATATACCTAACTCAATAACAAAAATATATAAAATATAAAGAAGAATATTATGTGTGTAACAAAACACACACAATCTTATTTGAAGTTTATCGTGTAATCCTCTTATGGAAGAACAAATAATAATAATATAAAAATAATTATTCTCACAATAATATTGCATGTTTTAATCAAGAGTAATTTTAAAGGTTTTTAATACGCTTGTTAAAAGTTATTATAGGAAACTGAGCTCGCATAACATCTTCCAAAAGTATTTTTTAGATATATCTGCTTTTGACAAATTCTTGTAAGTGATTTGAAGAACTCTCTACGAAATCTCCTAAAGCCTAAACATACTCATTTCATACGCCACTTCTTGGATAGTAATGCTCTTGAAGAAATCTTAAGGAGTAACTTTTTTCTTAGCTAAAGCCTATTTTAATTCTCATATAACTCTTGGAAGACTTTATAAGAGAAATTTTGTTTGTTGGGTAGTTATTCTGAGACCATAAATTCCCAATATTATCAAAATTTGTAAAGCCAATATGGCAGATCCAATATAGAGAATAAAGTAATAATATCGATTACAATGGACTTTAATGAACATTAGTACAATGATTATTCTGAGGCCACTAATTTTAAATATTATTAAAATTTCCAAATCAAAGTTGGTGGATCTAACATGGCGACCAAAATGTCTCGATTTCGCCAGATTGTAATGAAAATGAGTACAATGGTTGTTCTGAGGCAACTAATTTCGAATATTATCAAAATTTGTAAATCCAAGATGGCGCATTCAGTATAGAGACCAAAATTTCTCGACTTCAATGGATTTTAATGAAAATTAGTACGGTTTTTTTGGAGCCACTAATTTTGAATATTATCGAACATTTTACATCCAATATGGCGACCAAAATTTCTCAGTTTCAACGGGTGTTAGTGAAAATTGGTACAATGATTATTTTAAGACCACTAATTAAGATTTGGAGATTCAAGATGGCAGATCCAAAAGTGATTTTCAGTTTGAAACAATTTCTAGGATATAACAAAGTAGAACATTTGAAAAGCGTTCAATTAGTAAGTAAGTAATTAATTATCCAACGCCGGGTGAAATCGGATAACCCAGCTAGTTTAAAATAATAAAAACCATTTTATCATTGTGTGCCTTTGTGTTAATATGTGTGAAAGAAAGGTGTTAGGTAAATTAATTGCTTATGTCCTTGGTTTTCAAAGCATTTTTTATCATAATTTCAGTGTTTATTGAACTGTTTATTGTGATATTACTGTTGTGTTAATTAATCTAGTTATCATAACGTCTAAAAACTTAATTAGGAGTCATGGATATGGAATTGTTTTTAGTCTTTATTTGTCGTTAAGATTAAAGATTTAACAATGTTATCCAACAAAAATAATCCAAGAAGATTCTGATTCAGATTTTCAATAACTGAAGAACGAGGAACTAGGAGCCTTCAACTCAAGAAGGATCAACCAAGCGCCTTCACAATTATTAGAAGATTTTGAATCGTACATACATACATTTTAGACACCAGCAACTTTTCAGCGAATTTAAGGAGAAGACCATCGAACAATACGATTTCGTGAATAGCAACTTACCCAAACAAATTAGGATTGAATTCTTTCAGGATATTTGGCAGAGTTAGATGTGATCTCCAGTTGCCTTGACCGCCAATGCACCACGCCAATCCTCTATTTTCCACCAAGACCTCCCAAAGGAAAAGTGAGTTGGCAGCAGTTGCACTAGTCAGAGAATCTCCCATAGCAGCCACAACGTCAATATCACCTGTGAGAAAATATATATAATAACAGCTGAATAGACTAGTGCGGCACTTAAGTACTCGCCATGAAACTATTGTAATTTTTGGTTAATTACGACAGCCCAAAACGATAGGGCGAAACTTTAATTGATGAGCAATCCTTATTCTAAAATGCCTTACCTGGTCGTAATTGATGAACACTGGTCGGAATTGTTCTGCTGCGGTAACCCTTTGTGTCGCACGGAAAGGGTGTGCTATCAGGTATCTTTCTCTGCAGAAAATCTCCACTCTGCCGACGCCCGGTATCGCCCAGTAATCTGCAAAATTAATTGGTTTAGTGCCGTCAATTTGGCTGGACTTTCTGGACTCGGATAGTGCGAAATCAGTAGCTGGACGTGGTGTGTGCGGGCATCTCATTACCTCACAATTGCAAATCGTTCGGGTCGGAGACTGGTATTCAAGGATTGCAAACGGTCAGTTCAATGGCACCCAGGAAATGTCCTGGCTATCCCACTTAATGCGGTATGACCGGAGATGGTAATTGATTTATTTTCGAGGATAGTGGTTTTGCGTTAATTCGATTTTCAGCCCGACAGAGGAGAATCTGTGAACATTGATCCCCTGCCGATAGGGCCGGAGAATGGATTAATTAGATTTTAGAAAGCGTTCACATTAAACAAATTTGAACGACTTAACTGCGCTATTCTGGAGTGCAACGACATGTCCGCCGTAAAAACAAAAAAACAATTGAGCGTACTCAGCTTGTTCCTAATAATAACAAATGCAAATTACTAAGCATATGTTATAACTGTTGAGGAAACAGAATTATTAAATAAATTCTGCTGCAGGTGGTGGCGTGTAGGGATAACACTTAAGTGCGTTAGTTTATAATTTTTATTTTAAACAATACAGAAAATACAATTTAATTCAATAATTTTAAATTCCAACACCAATAAAAAAAACTATTCTAAATTCTAATATATTAAAAAAAATTAATCTAATTCTAAAAAATTCATTCAAATAACAATTCAATTCTAAGCAATTTATATCTAAGTCAAAATTCAAAGTTTAAGCCGCGAATATATTCTAAATCTGTTCTATCTGTACAAGTAAGTTCTAAGCTAGCTAACACCAGTTAATTTCCTTGACAGAATGACTCGTGAGAGCATTAATCGCCTTTCATCCACTGGTGATCTAAACGCAAGTGAACTTCTTCATCTTCTTGCTCTCCTTATATAGTGTTGCTTCATGTTGCGGAGGCCCTTTGGTCGATAACTTCATTGACCATAATAGGTATCCTGCGTACGATAGGGGTCGAACAGTCCTTATTATGCTTCTCATGCATGCTTCCTTTATTCTTTCCCAATAATTTCCTCATAATCTTCATTTTCTCTGCTTAATTTATTTAAAAAACGTAAAAGATTCAATGTTTCCCATAAGTGTCGATAAAGCAGAATTGTCCATTTTTCTCAACTGGTAATGCTGATAATTTTGAATTTCTTTTGTCCTTATCGCACTTTCCCTCTATTTCGCACTAATTATGTTATATTATGATATAAACATTTCGATTTTTTATACTTTTGCGATTAATTAATCGTAATTATGGGAATACCATTTGATTCTATATCGAATTCTCCACCTGACTGATATGTCAAATCATGGATGTCAGTTCGGGTTCCTCAAATGTCGCGATCGTGCCGGTAGTGTGTATTAATGGACAGGTGCTGAAGGATATTGTGCAGGTAAGCTGTTTTACTCTAATCGCATGCATGTTCAGGCTTTCTGGGGGGTTTTTTAGCATGAAATTAGCAAATCGCAAATTGACGGTTTCATCTATCAAATTCGAATTTCTTGCTTAAATTTCATAATATTTATTGAAAATTGCATTTTAAATTCGTGTCCAACACTCTCATTAGGTAAGAATTATGCTCCTTATACTACATTTGCCTTGCGGAACACAAAGTTCATTGATTTGCAAATTTCAATGTTTTTGTTGTTATTGTGTTTGTTTACCTAAGTTCAGTGTTTCAATTTACTTCTTTTTATTTCAATTTTTAGGCTCATCAATCGAACCAGAACCTTGTTGGACAGGATTATGTGAGTACCTTAAGAATTCCCAGGTATCAGGTATAATTATAATTCATTTATTTTATTAATTCAGTAATTCATTTATATACACATTATTTAATTTTTTTTATTTTTAGGAGTGCTTCAACAATAACAGTATTACAATTCTAAAGAAGATTGCCTGCAATCATTTCATTTTTTGAGATTTCGGAGAATTAACAATTTGGTAAGGTAGGGTCGCCAAATATCGTCCCCTTTTTGTAAAACAAATCTAAAAAAATAAAAAAAAATACCACAGTAATAAATGAAACGTCAAACACTAGGTTCAATACTCCTTTATTCATAAAAATAATCAAAAGCCCGTTAACATTGTCAGAAAAAGTTATAAAATAGTTTTAACAAAAATACTCAAATTATGAAAATATATTTTTGGGCTCCTAATTTCGTCCCGGGGACGATATTAGGATCACGTGAACTGGAGTTGTACTTACTCCTTTTCTATTATATAAAATTGAACCTAACTATCATATTAATATCTAAACAGCCCTTTCTTAATTATTTTAATCATTTTTTCGGCATCTAAAAAATAAAAAAAAAAAAACATTCTAAAGTTACATGTTACGATATAAGGTTCACGTAAGGGGACGATATTAGGAAATTTCTATTTATTTTGTCGCATCCATTTAAGCAAAAAACGTGTCATAAACCTGAAAATTTTACTTAATCGATTAACATCTGAGATATTAATAGTTAGTTTGACAAAAAAATTTTATCAATAAGTCAGGTATCTCAATATTTTATGGAATCCGAGAATATTTCAATGAAAAACTCACCTTGAACACTTTTTTTGATTTTCGAATTTCTGCCGGTACGAACGTCGTAGCGCACTCACTTCTACACAATGGCCGACTGATGCAACTAGCTGTCGGTTCGGGTCACTGATAATAGATGGCGGTTTTTAAAAGAGTAGATATTGAAGGGGACGATATTAGGGTAGGGGACGATATTTGGCGACTCTACCTTACCAATGTCTGCTAGAGATGCTTATATATTTCATTCGAAAGACACGATTGAATGGATCAATTTTTACTATGGAATCGAAAAAATCGATAGATGAAATTTTTTATTTTATGAACTGCTAAAGCGCGATGCTGATCCTTTAAGCATAGTACTGACTCCTGAACACACCTTACATGGTCGTAATATGTCAAATCCCATTATTCTGCGTTGGTTCTTCTTATCACAAACAAATATACATATTATATTCGTCGGCTTTTTAGGGTTGCAGCTTCTGAATTATTGGGCAAAATTTAGAAATTCAAAAACAAAAACTAAAAAATATTTTAAAAAAACATAAGAAAACACTAAATGTACTAAAAGGTATAAAACGAACATTTTCTGAACTCTCACAGAGTATTCAATACTTTTTTAGTGAATTCACAGGGTTCTCGGTTTTGTGTAATCAAGAAGTCAAAATATAAAAAAGAAAAACAATGCCCTTGGGTCTGTCTAACTTTCTGTGCGTTTGTCGCTGACTTATAGCGATGATAGATTTTGTAGTTTTTCCGGCTAGACGCTCGGCGGGCAAAACTGCAACAATACTATGCTTATCATACATATGACATAATGCAATATAACATGACATGATACATGATATGTTACACGTGTCGTATTAAATGTAAAATAGGCAAATTGGACTTGAATTTGGGCTTTGGTTGAAGCACTTTTTAGGACAAGACTCTCCTTTGATTTGAGTTTTCGTGCACGTTTTAGTTTTTTTTTTAAGTTAATTTTTGATTGCTTTATAACAATAACTGCTTGGCCGGGTAACTCATCTAATATTTTTGCAATAGGACTAGCTGAGACGCATTTTTAAAGCTGAATTTCTATGCACAATAGTGTATTTGGTAGTCACGTTGTATGAAAACAACTTGGCAATTGGAGCCTAAAAGCCCTTTAGTAGCCTTCGTTAACTTTGAATTCTATAGCTTAATAATATGTCGGCCAGTTCGGTTTTCTATAGCGTGTCCCACCGCCCATGTCACTCAAGAGATTACGACGAATCAAACGACATTAAAATCGTTAAATAGCTTCAAGAACTTCCAGAAAAAATTCGCTCCACTCAAAACCTTTAGCCACAAGTAGTGTTATTTAGCAATGTCTAGAACAGTGATGGCGAACCTTTTTGAGAAGTGGGTCAAATTTTGTCCATTATTTTTGTAGTATTAGCTCGTGGGTCACTGAGTCAGTAGCGTCATTAGGAAAGGGGGAGAGGAGGATGGTTAAAAACTACTTTTTTTGGTTCTCACTTTTAAAATCCTCTAAAAAGTTTACGTTTCCTTTTTGTTTTACATCTTTTACCTTTGTAATTGAAGAACTAAGAATAAAGGTAAAAAAATTGATATAAATGGAGTGATACCATGAATTGCAGCACCAGGTGATTGCACTGAGTGTACGTATTAGAATGAAAAAGACACAAAGAAAATCAGAAAAATATATTATGAAATATTATATATTAATAGGTAGGTATAGTTACGGGTATGCATAAGTATTATAAAGTGGAAGTACTTTTAATGAGAAATCTGCTGTTGTTTAGTTTCAGATAGTTTCTTAACCTATTAAGGACGGGGAAAATTACGTTAAAATTGACCTTTTATTAGACATGAATATTATAAATATATTCAATGAACTTCTTCAAGTTTTAGTGTGGGATCATAATTATCTCCACTACTTTCTAACATTTTCCCTTCGACTTCGGAAAACAAGGTTTCAAATTTATTTTCCACACTACATATGCTGCTTTGAAATTTAACTAATTCCATTTCTAATTTATGGATACCTAGCCACATAAATTCGGTTATTGTTTCGAATTCCATTTTGTATGGTTATAAAATAAAGTGAAATATATTTTCCAAACTTATTATTATTTATTTATATTTATATTTATTTTTATTTATTTAAGGGGGTCCTCTAGTTTCTCGGGTCGAAAAAATCGAATTTTTTTTTTTTTCATAAATCACATCTACAACATGTGTAGAAAATGTGTGCCAAAGGATTTTTCGATATTTGAAGTGGTTCACAAGTTACAGCCCTGGAACGGAGCAGGTATACGAAGAGCGCGCTGGGCTGCGCAAACTTTCAAACGCGTTTTTCTCGAAACACCATTTTTCGAAACGGCGACCACGATATTTCAGAAACTACTGCACCGATCTTGTTCAAATTTATACAGCATCTTTAATATGTTATAAGCCAGCGATTGAACTAGGATTATCATGATTGCTTCGATAGTTTTTTTTCTACGAGCGAAAAACTTAAGAAAAAATGAGTAAAAAATAGAATGTAATTTTCAAAAGTGTATAAAAAAGTCAATTTTTGTAATTTAGAATTCATTCTAGTTCAACCGCTAGTCTTAAATATGAAGATTAAAATGCCGTTTGGTTTATTGATTTCAGATAAGTAGAACAGCCGCAATCTTGGTCACCGTCAAGCACCTCTTTTACTTGATGTCTTCCTGTCGGCCACTATAACTTTTACTCTATTATATATTTTGATTTCAAAAAATGTGTAAAGCTTATTTAAATGTTAATAAAGATTATGCAAAAACAATGAGATTGATTATTTCGATGGTTTGCTCGTAAAAAATTATTGAAAAAGCCGTAAATAAACCGCCGAGAAACTAGAGGACCCCCTTAAATCTCTCCTCAAAATTTTATTTTTTAATTGCATTTTTTTGAACGTCAAGCGTATTTTCAAAAATTATTGTGGTTTGAAAATGTTTTTGTAATTGAGGAAAATATTTCATGATTTTCATTTCCAAATCCTTAGTAAAGATGTCAAGATTCGTAATAAATATTTTAATATTTTCAAACATCATTAAAACAATTGGTCCATTGTGGCCACAGGTTCCTAACTTTTCTGGTTTTTTTGATGACGCAATAAAATGGTGTGTGCTAGTGAACTTATCTAGCACTATAAACACATTTTAATTTAAAAATATTTATATTTAATAAACAAAATAACTTCGTTACAAAATATCATAATATAATTTTAATAGCGATGAATATAATCAACTTCATTTGTACAGTCTTGCATGCATATAATATTTAATATTTGGCATGCAAAACTGTACAAATGAGGTTGCCTACGTCCGTTGTTAATAATGTAATATTTTGCGAATTTTTTAAGCAAAAATTTGTCTTTTTTTTGTTTTACATGTTTAAATTGAAATATGTTTATTGAAATTATGTAATACCCATCTTTTGGGTGCGATATCATTAAAACCAGAAAAGTCACAACATTTGACCCAGTGCATAAACCACTTTTGCTCGTTAGTGTACGTCATACACAGTGCAGTGTGCAGATAGAAAATCAGCCAATGTTCACATGGAAATATTTTTTTATAAATTCGACATTAGATATACATATATATATTTTATTATTTTAAATATTTTTGATTCTCTGTGCCCTCATTTATGATATAAAAAATAAGTTTATAACAATCAACGCGTGGGTCATTTCAAAAGTCTGCGTGGGTCAGTGTCTGACCCGCGAGTCATAGGTTCGCCACCATTGGTCTAGAACATGTCCATGAATTTCACGCTGCTATGTGGAGCAAACTAAATAAAATATTTAAAGTCTGACGTTTTCACAATTTCATATCGACAATGCCAATGGCCTGGCCTGAATATTTCGTAACGAGCAACATCATTCGCAAAATATTTTTCCTGTAAATAAAGTTTTTTCTCGTGGTTGAGGGATAAAAGTAACTTCTCCTTACCTTGCATACAATTCCCGGAATCCTCGATAGAACATTCGTATCGAGAAGGAGGCATCAAGACGGCTTGTCACAATATTATTCTCGTATTCATGGGTAGTTGTTAAATTACGCAGAATGTTACCGCGCATCCGACTGATCAAATTTCCATTGCGTTGGCAAGTGGTGGTGTAGTATCCCAAAATTATTGTGAAAATTAATATTGCTTGATTCGTCTTCATCTTGAGAAATCTGGAAAATCATATCTGTATAAATTTTAAAGTTACAAATTCATCCAATAATTTGAAACATATTATTGGTATTATAATTGTCCTAAAGCTTAGGGAGACTCTACGACCTTACTTTGTTAATGCGCAACTTTTGCATGAAATGATAAGAAACCTCGAACCGACTGCCAAAGTTTGAAAATTTAATATGGCGGAAACTCAGTTCCTCTAGACACGAATTGTATGCGAAATTTAGCTGTGGCGATTTTCGCAAGCAAGCTCGGGCGGCGCCCAAGGACGCCGGTCAATTTAGGGCGCCAAATGAATCAGGAAAATATTAAAATTTCTCAGAAGAATAAGTTTGTAGAACTGCAAAATTGAGCAAAAATATATATAAGACGAAGGCAAGGGAGACAAACATGCGTTTTGAAGAATTTTTTTTTTACTTCCCGAGGTGTTTTTCTGTTCCCCCCCAAGGAAAGTGGCAATTTTATGTATAAGTATCGTAAAAGCAAAACCCCCACGAACAATATTATAAATACAAGCCGTCTAGGTTCGATGATTGCTTCTTATGGCGGTATAGCCCATTTATTCTGCTCCACAGGGCGAATCTGCTAAACTATCGTTTTACGAAAAAGTGATGTTCTACTAATACAAGGATAATATACAAAATTATTGATATTTAAATATTTACAATAACTAATCAGTCAGTTTTCTAATTGATGTAGGCAAGGCTACAGAACCTACAGAATTTGGGTTTATAAACTTGCCTTGACTGGCACCGACTCCAAAAAGGAACTCATTACATATTGTAAATATTTAAGTACGAGTATCAATAGTTTTGTATATTGTGCTTGAATGCTCTTCTCTTTAAAGTAATGAAAAATATTATTTTTAACTTTTTAGTTTAAATTTGTACATACAGGCAAAGTTTTGAAGTCTCTTTTTATTTTTTTGTAAATTTTGTTTTATTTTTCAATTTTTAGCTGACGGGAAGTGGTTGAAATTCAATAAAAGGGATTCATCCCCTAAATTTCCACCCTCGAGAAATATTATATTTAATAAAAAAAGAATTATTAAAATCGGTTCACAATCGGCGAAGATATCGCGTAACATACACAAAAAGAGAAAAAGAAAAACAAAATAAAGTCAAGTTGAGAACCTCCTCCTTTTTTTGAAGTCGGTTATAAATAAAGAATGCCCAACTATTTGATCTAAGGCCTTCTTTTTTAACACCCGAGTAACATTTACGATTTTTCCGTTCGAAGCCTACGCAAAGTGGAAATTTGTTTTGAGTGGTGGTTACAAAGTTGTCACTTTGCGGTAGGGACTGCAGAAAAATTAATTTTTTCTTATCAACATTTGTTATCTTTTTTCTATGCAGGCTGATAATATTTTATTTTAACGATGGAAAACGAGACCTCTACGAAGAAACATAAACCGTCTGGTTATGAATACAGAAAAAGAAAATCACCGGAACCAACTATTCAAATTGAAGTTAGATCTGAATCGCCCAAACCAATTTCGGATGGAAATAAGTTAAACATAGATGAGGACGAGCCCAACAATCAAGATGCCGGTAGATGACGGAACTTATGAAAATATAGAAGAATTATCTAAAAGTTTTTCGGATTATGCTTTATGGCCAGTTCATCGTACCAAAAAAATCGTACTTTTTTTCCACTTGGGGGTATTTTTAAAGGTCAAGTTAAATAGACCATGTTGTCCGTCCGCCTGTGCATTTTTTGTGTAATTCGAAATTAGAAATCAAAGTTTAACTATGTTCAGATAAAGCCAAAACCTTGAAATTTTTCACACTGCTAAATTGTTGATGACACTACAAGTTAAAAGAAATTTTGAATCTGCGATAATTGTTTAACTTTTTATTGCGCTACTTATAAAAGCGTGTTTTTTAGTTTTTTAAGCCATAATTTTTAAATTATTATAATGTTAAACTTATTTGGATACTTTGTCTTTAAACAGGGCGCCGAGAAAAATTTTGCCCTACTAAAAGCAAAAGCCTAAGGCCGGCACTGACCACGCAGAACTTTTTACGGAGTAGTCCGATTTTGATAATTATTTTTTTATTGGAAAGGGTATACCCCGAAGTTGGTCCCATATAAATTTCCCGGCGCAGTACGCCCCTTCGCCGGAAAATGCCTAACCTTAAATTTAAAGAAATAACCAAATCAAATTAACAATGCAACGTGAAATCTACAGCGCATCACGCTTTACGTAATTAATTAATTTGCTTGTTTGTTGCCGACTCAAAATTACTTAGGTATACTTACATTAGTTTAAGATCTTAGTTATTAAGGTTAATTAAAAAAGGTTTATTATTTTTTGCTTTTCAGTTTTTTCGGCGGTTTAATTTTTTTGTTAAAAAGTTTTTATTAAAATAACGACTCAATTCTGCGGATTTTATTTTGGCTTATCCGCGATGAAAGTGTGAAAATAAAAAATTACAATTTACAACAAATAATCCAAATTTTTGTAATAATTTATTTTTAATATATAATTTAATGTAATCATTCATCGTTTTGCTTTAATTTTTTCTTTAAATTTTTAATTGGAGCATATGCCTTGCGCACTGGTCTTGTATACCCGACATTGCTTAATTTTAATTACACACCCCGTGCGGGATTTTTAAAAATAAATTCTGCAGTTTACTGATTAATTCAGTCTTTGCTTACATTTTAGCATTAACAGGGTAGTAATTCCTTATTTCGGTAGGCAGTTACTTATTTTCCCATCAAATACTTCCAAGTAAAAGTAAAAGATTATTCGCATAATTAATACAAAGTGCTTTTACTTTAATCAAATGCTTTTACTGAAACCATTTACTTTAAGTAAATGCTTGATTTTTATTCACTTAACCCTATGAGTCAAATGATTAGTGACAGAATAACACTGATTTAAGGGGACGTGACACACCCAATTTTTTATTTTTGATGTTTGGAAAAAATGGAAAATTGAAGGGAAGAACAGTAGATACATTAATCAAACTTTGCATGTTTATTAAAAAGGGTTAAAATAATGCAAAAAAATTTTTTTTTAATTTTTTGAATTGGTTTTTTTCTTTGTACATTTTTTTGTAAAAAAGCACAAAAATTGACTGCGGACACGATTGGGAGCGAATGGAACGTCTAAAAATAAAAAAAAAATATGAGGTTAATTGTTATCAAAATCCCCAGGGATTGAACCTAAATGGAACATTTTTCACGAAAAAACTACAAAATGGCGGCATTTTTTCAAAAATTCACTTTTTTTTGTCCCGGAAAAATGCCGCCATTTTGTAATTTTTTCGTGAAAAATGTTCCATTTAGGTTCAATCCCTGGGGATTTTGATAACAATTAACCCCATATTTTTTTTTTTTTTTTTCAGACGTTCCATTCGTTCCCAATCGTGTCCGCAGTCAGTTTTTGTGGTTCTTTACAAAAAAAATTGTACAAAGAAAAAAACGAATTAAAAAAATTAAAAAAAAAAATTTTTGTATTACTTTAACCCTTTTTAATAAATATGCAAAGTTTGATTAATGTATCTACTGTTTTTCCCGTCAATTTTCCAATTTTTCCAAATATAAAAAATAAAAAAATTGGGTGTGTCACGTCCCCTTAAGTTTACTGATCTAGGGTTAAGTAACCCGTCAATTTGATTGATGTCTGGAAAAGTAGGAATTAAAAATTATATTGCGGTGCGGAATGACACGACTAAGAAAATTATTTTTCTTTGAGAATAAATTTACTTATGCCCACATACCGGCACCGGCAGACAACGCGAAACAACAGTTTAATGGTGTTGGTTGGTGCCGTTCCATCCTCTACCGGCCATAGTGTATAGCAACCTTAACGATGTGCAAAAGTGAACTTGGAATTTACCAAGCAGTAAGCACTTTTGTACACATTCGAAATATAAATGGTAGATAATTTTTGCTTCTGAATTGATTCCAAATTACTCATTTAGTTAACCCATAAAAGTCCTGTTTGCAGCAAATTTGCGCTCCTAAAGTGTAGGATAAGGGTTTAGGAAAAAACAGCAGCTTTATGAAACGCCCTGTGAATCGGATGATCCTTAATTGCGCACAATTAAGTCTCCGGTTAAATCTATTAAAGGTTCAGGAAAATCAACGGTAGTGTGGACCCTTTCCAATTTGTGGTTCAGCTATATATACAGTACATTGTGGGTTAATTTTTGATGTGGTCTTGCAAATATGGGCATAATATTTACATACAAACTACTTCGTAATCGGAAAATTTATATATTAGAAAAATGCATATAAGAGCATAATGCAGCACACAAAGCCGCTACAGTGGCTCTGTATGTTCTAAAAAATATTGGCAAACATTTGATAGGGAACAATTCGCTGGTCATGTAGCGGGGACGTTCATAGAACACCGCTAATTGGTGCCCGAGATGTGTGTGATCGTAACCACTGTCTGTCGAAATTGTTTTGGCTATAAGGCTCGAATAGGATCAAAGGGATAAGTAACCAGCCGGCTAGGGTATGTTATTTTGCAGCAGGTATTTCAGTGGTAAGCAATTTGTACCCGGGGGACGTGCACGAAGATGGGGTACAAATGTTCGCTGTACGCAAACCATGATGGAAAAAAATCTAATTTGATTCGAATGGCGATTCATTTCAATTTTGGGCTTTTAATGGGCACGACGTGTTATCCTTTACATTTGATTATTAATGTGTGCCTGTTTGTGAATGCACGTGCCTATAACAACTATGTGAGCTGCGGAGTACTACCAGTGCATCAGAAATGGCTATATAAGCAGATTAGCTTCCACACCCTTAGGGACCAGACGAAGCGAAGTGATTTCCGATTAATAGAGGAAAAGCCGCCCTTGAGCTTTTGGCTTTCCCACTTTGCTTCGATTGCTAAGCATGCATAACATTTAAAATTCATATTGCTAAATACATAGAGCACTTTTAGTTTCATTAGAATTGGAATATCTTTTTTCATTGATTGGATTCGATTTAAAATGGATAAACTGCACGGGGTTTTTCATATTAAAAAATTACTAACTTTTGATCACAATGTTATTAACTGAAGACTGCCTCAAACCGAATTCATTTTGATTCAAAGAATTTGGAGGTCACCGTTTATCTGGTCAAAAGAAGATTGGTAAGTTTCCATAAATGGTATAGGCTAATATTTTTTCTCCCTCCTTTCGACAAACTCATATTGAATGATATAAGTTAACACCAGCTCGCGCACCTCATCAACGTGACAGTACCACCCATCTTCACGAGGCCTAACAACGTGACCCTAGATTGGTTCACTTGGTTCAACGCATCTTTGATGACCTAGCGTCGCGCCGGCCAACTGACACCAAGTCATCTGCGCAGTCCACCTGAGCCAGACACATTCGATGGGAACATTACTAAATTTGTAATTTAGTTCAATTAGAATAAATTTGGTCTTCAACCAGTACAGTTCTTTCCTTTAAAGTTCCTAGTAGTATTTTTTTTTATTTTACAACTCATTAAAGTTGTTAACTTATAATTCTGAACTAAAAATTCCTAGCACGAAGCTGTAAAACTTTGGACATACAAAGAGATATATTTATATAAAAGTAGTACAGACAAGATATATTGCTGCTGTTGCTGGTTGTTTATTTGTGTTTCTGTTTGCTTCCTACGCCTAAAATCGCAGGTAAGAAATTCATATTCTTTTTGAGCTTTCTCGTAAGAATTAGAATAAAATTTTAACTCATCATAACAGTGGCGGCTTATGGTGTCCTCGGCAGAGGAGGCAGAAATTTAAAAAATTTAGTTTGCGACCTCAAAATTTGCTGTAAACAATAACAAACACTTATGTTGCCGTTGACTGCTTCTAAAGCAAAATTTTTCTATACTCAAAAGGACCACGTCTGATAAAACAAATGATTTTAGCCCATTCCTTTTCTAAGAACTTTGATTTTATTTTTTAAGTACAAACGCTATTTTAGACGTAACCTGATGTAACAAAAAGCATTCAAGCATATTGTAATTCTGATAATTTTACTGGCAGATATTGCAAATGATTTTGAAAACCTATTTGATAATAGGAGATAAGTACTTCCAAAATATATGCGCATTTTAATGTATTTAACTTAAAATAATAAATAACTTATAACATTTATAAATAACTTTGGTCTCGGTTATTGTTAGGAGTGATATTTATAAAAATTAAAAACTGCTCACATGGCAACCCGCCAGCCGTCGTGGAGCAATATTTCGCGTTATTATTCCTTAAGCCAAAATATCTCATCAACGCTCCCAGGTACATCCCTTGACCCTTGCCTCCCCTGCAGCCACGAAATAGAAATTCTTATTAGAGCAAAATATTCTACATACATCAGTTTGCTAGTAAACCGATCGCCGGCTAGCTAGAACTGCCTGTTGAAATTCAGCCCATTTTTAGTACTGGTTTTGAGCCGAGATATCGAGTTGGCACGAAAGAAATGAGACAGTTTGTTTTTACATTTTAAATTCTAATATAACATTTTTATTTTACTATACATTTAGTCAATCAAATACTCGCCGTGAGCATCTATGACTTCTTGCCAACGTATAGGCAAGGACTGAATGCCTGTTGCCCAGAACTCGGCGGGCCGTGAGTTGAAGAAGGTGGCTTCGTAGGTTTCAACTTCATTAAAAGTGTTAAAGCGTTTATCACGCAAATCACTTTTCATGGCTCTGAATAAATGATAGTCTGAATGTCTGGGGAATATGATGGATGACGTACCGTCTCCCAGCCTAAGCCCTGCAATTGTTGGCGGGTGGTGGATGCAGTGTGCGGTCGAGCGTTGTCATGAAGTAAAATGACATTGGCTCTTCTTCGTCTTTTTTCTTTGATAGCTGTGGCTAGTTTATCGAGCTGCGCCGCATATATGTTAGCATTAACTGTTTCATTATGTAATAATTCATAAAACAGCATGCCATGAGAATCCCAAAAGCAGCACAATAGAACTTTTTCGCCGCAGTTTTGATATTGCTTTGGTTGAGTTGGTGGGTCTTCATTCTTTCGTGGCAGGCAGAAGGCACGGCGTCTCGTTCCCTGTGACCAAATCCTCCAAAAACTCCTTCCGGTGCGGTCGAAGTAGTAGCGATTGGCAGACGGCGACCCGAGCAGCACGAATGGCGTCTGTGAGGGCATGAGGTGTCCATCGGGATAAAACTCTCCTATATCCGAGCTCGTGCAGGTGATGTTCTATAGCATGATGGCTGCAGTGGAGTTTTGTCGCTAATTCACGAGTGCTTGCATCCGGCTTCTGTTGCAGTTCACGGCGCAAATCATCATTGTCGAAAGCTGGTGGTCGTCCCGAGCGAGGCTGACTTTCGAGGCTTCGGTCTCCTGTACTGAAGCGTTTGAACCAACGAGACACTGTTGCGTGACTTGTAATATCTGAGCCAAATGCAGTGTTGATGTTGTCTGCCGCGGCTCGCGCACTATGGCCTAACAAATACTCGTAAAGGTATAGAGTTCGAACTTGTCGCTCATCCATTTTTCTTCAAACTGACTGAATTAATCGTGCGTGCGCTTTTATATAGTATACCCCTAGGACTGAAGCACCTGGAATGTTCTATAACATACTAGAATATGGTCGAAAACAATTGATTAGAAAAACAACATGAGTTTTCTAGAGTGTCTCATTACTTTCGTGCCAACCCAATACATATTTACCAGCTGAAATCCGTCAAATTTTAAGAAAAGAGAGGTTAAAGTGCTTAAAAAAGTGGCGCCAAAAGTGAAGAAGTATTTTTAAGTGAAAATAGTATTTATTTGGAGTTATAAGTAAAAAAACGATGAAATTTATAAACATCCTTGTTCATAAATTACGAATATAAATTTCTACCTGTTCCATTTCACTCCCGATCAAAACAAGCAGAACGTTTTACATCTCACATCTACATTGATAAAGATGTGTAAGAGCGCATTTTTTCAGCCAACTGGTAAGTGGTTGGTTCGTGGTTGGTTTGCCCATAGGAGAGTAGCAAAACCCTCGGGAAACTATATAACAAGCCATGAAGTAGACCTGCTCACTACCACATGTTTAGGATGGACAGGGCAAATCTGCTAAACTATCGCTTTTACGAAAAAGTGATGTTCTACTGACCGTAACTGGGAAGGAGTACCGTTCTTATGGTACCAATATGATTATATGGACAAGAACAATATATTAAAGATATTTGCGATATTTGCGTTCAAAAGTTACTCTTACTGCCCATTGAAAAAATTCCCACGGAAAGTCGTGGTGTCAAGTCGACATGGCGCTGCTGTTTTGTTCGGGGAAATGGTTAGAGTAGTGTTCAAGTGCAAAAAACTCTAATATTTTGTTCTTGTCACTATAAAGTTGTTCAGATCACTAGAAAGGTATTCCTCTATAGTTATAGTTAGTAGAATATCATTTTCGCGTAAAAGTTATTTCTTAGCAGTTCAGGCGAGTTAAGCGCCATATTTTGGATCTTCCGCCATAAGAAGCATTGTTAATTCGCGACCATTCTCGGACTACATCACTACGTATGTATTTTCTACTTCATGGCTTCTGTTTAAATGTATTCCCGGGGGTTTTGAGAGTAGGCATTAGTAGAACCAGTACTAAAAATTGGCAGAATTTCTTCAAGCAGTTCGTAGGGTTTAACCAATACAAACGAAAAGTTAGACCGTGCCAACCAAAACACGAGCGGGACGGGAAATGTATTTTGCAATGGGAAGGAAAAGGTAGCAGCATTTTGGTTGGTTGATTCGTGGTTGGTTTGCCCATTGGAGATGTGGCAAAATCCCCGGGAATACATGTAAACACAAGCCGTGAAGTAGAAAATGCATACCTACGTATGTATGATGTAGTCCGAGAATCGGCGCGAAATAATATTGCTTCTTATGGCGGAAAATCTGAAATTTTACACTCACTGTATGTACATATCTATTTCGAAGTATTTTTAGATTTTCGCAAGTATACAAAATTTGTTATCGAAATATGTAAGCTTAAGATGATGGTCAAAAATTCCCAAATTTCGGAGTCGCTTATTTGAAATAGTAATAAAATATTTAAGAAGGCTGCCTTTTACTTCCAATTTCTATTGAGAGCAGTTGTATTTGTAAAAAGTTTTTCGGTTTCGATTTTTTTATTTTATTCCGGAACACTACAATTAGTATTTTTGGTATTTAGAGTTAACGAAGTCGCTAATTTCGAGTATCAATACTACAATAATATATAAATTATGTTGATTTGGCTATTGATGTATTGTTATACAGATTCGAGATAGCAAGAAAGTAGAATGACAATTTAATCAATTTTAATTGAACTTTCGTTTAAGACTCTTTTAGAAATCGCTAAAAGGTAATTATCATTACAAACATTCATCGTCATTACCAAACCCCTTTCAGCCTTCGATTGAAAAAAAAAAAAAAAATACTTGAGTCTAGTTGGGCAGTAATTGGTTGCAGAATGAAAGTTCGGAAAGAATTTTAGCTCCAACAAACTACGAAAAATTATGAGAATTAGTCGGTGGTCGCATAGAGTACCTCCAATTAAAAAAGCTCTTCAAAGTTTTTTTCTTCTCGGTCATATAAATCAGGGAAAACTCATTGCTAAAGCAGTGGGCAGGCTGTGCCGAGTACTAAAACGCGGGTGAAGCTTCGGTGGAAATGGAGCTTGAAAAGTTGGCTTCGGTTGCTAAGTCTGAATTTCTATACCACTTGATCCAAAGCAATTAAAACTTTTTTTTAAATTTATAACGCTTTGGTGAACTTCATGCGTGATTGCAATACAACTTCGATTTAAAATAAATAAATTCTCTTATGGCCTTCTGCAGTACCTTCAATAAGCGGGCAGAAGTCAACAAATGCCACACATATTTAAATGTAACTCAATTGAATCTAATAAGCATTAAAACTACGTTTTAGTAGTTTCAGTTAATATGTACAGTCATTATCAAGAAAACCCGGATAAAGGCCATTTTAGCCTCTGAAAATATGGAACTGCGAAAACATTGCAACATATATATGTGTATATATAAATAAACCTATATTCACCAAAGAGCGAGAGAAGGCGTAATAAAAATCATAAGAAATGTGTATGTATAAAATGTAATTGGACTACGGGGAAAGAATGCCGGAAAAGTTCATTTGTAATTGTAAAAGTTCATTTTCAATTGTAATGCGTAAATAAAGGCCAACGGCAACTGATATGCCTTCTTCCTTCGGCATGTTATTATTTTCTTTTCACAGGTTGAACCATTAATAGTCTACTTTACAACGTTGTTTCATTTTTTGCATCGTCATATATATATATGTTTATAAGGAAATGAATTCTTTCAATTTCACGTCGGTCTGTAGCAAACAGACAATCTATGCGAAATTTCAGTCTCAAAAGAACTGCAAAAATGAAATATCAATTACGATTTAAATGTGTGTAAACAGATGAAGAAGATATTGCTGGCAATAAAACTTTTTTTTATATTGGCGAATTACAAATATTTTTTGATGTTTTTTTATTTTTATTATTATTATTTGGACCAACTTAAAAAGGAGGATATGATAATTAATTAAAAAAATTAAATTAAATTAATCAAACTGAAAGAACATATATATTCGAGTATAGAAAAAAGGTACGCTAACTATTTTAGTGAAGTTCAAAAAAGTGTTCTGCCATTGTAGAGAAATGGTACGGATTTGAAAGGCAAAAATAAAGCAGCATCATATCTGTGCCAATTTAGATGATTCACATTTCAAAAATATATAACATTAATAACTCACGTTGTTCAGTATATTTTTAAATGAATGTTTTGTATTAGATAGATTCAATTCTTTTATAATAAAATGAACATGAAATTAAAATGACGATTTTGCTTTCTTAAAAAATATTTTATTTTATTATTAACAAATAGTAACTCATTAGTTTTCACAAATTGCTATAAATAACACTATTTTAATGCATTAACGTTTATAGAAAATATCGTCTCAGCTAAGTCTTTTATTTTACAATACAGATAATACATTTACGGAGGGGGGAGGGGGGGGGGGGGGGGGGGGAGGGGTATGGTTGGCGACGGGGATATGATACGGAAGAGGGAGGAGGGTATTTATGTTTGATTGATTGTCTAGATGCATTATCTATATCAACTGTCAATATTCTACTTTGAATTCATTACAGAGGAGGGGATACCATTAGGGTGGTGATATGGTGGGGGAGGAGGGTACTTTTGTTTGATTGGTTATCTAGACGCATTATCTGTATTGTAAAATAAAATATTTAGCTGAGACAACATTTTCTATAAGCGTTAATGCATTAAAATAGTGCGATTTATAGCTGATTTTTCATAATTAATTTTGGGGGGATGGCAGAGAAGGGGGAGGATATTTGGACGTTTCGTATTGGTTGAAATCGACTATACATTGATTATAGGTAAAAACCCAAAAAGCAATTCCAAGAAATTTCAAGTCCTTCCTGTCAACAAATTTTGGGCGGAAAACCGGCCTTATTGACCCTCCTTCTTTAGGAAATTCAATTACAAATTGAAACATATATCATATAAAAAGGAGCAGTGGATGTGTTTACTAACGGTAGTAGATCACTGTATCTGTTCAACCGGATTTTTTCAGATTCAACTTGTATCCATGGGCAGAATTAAGGGAGGGGGCATGGGGGGGGGGGGGGGGGGCATTGTTAGTTTTCTGTTGGTTTTTCAAATTACACAGCCCAACGATGAAAAAACTTGTTCAATAACTTTAGCTAATTTCTGTGTAATTTGGTGTAGCGATTCCGAAAAAAATAACAAAAAAGTCGTATCACCTACCAATTTCTCACATTTCAATATTAAATAAAAATAAATTTTATTAATCAAAATGTATAACAAATATTTTTAACAGTTTAATTATTTTTAAGTTGACAACATATTCTAGTGTTACAACATTTTCTAGTGGCAATACTATCAAATGTGATCAGGTCGGTAGTTCTGATAAATTACACCGAGAACAACAAAATGCATCACATCGGAGAAGAAGCTATGCAAGAAACTTTATAGAGAAAAAGGAGAGAAAATACAAAAATATAAACATCTAATTGTGGGTGAAAAAAAAAAAAAAAAAAACTGATATAGATTACGCTTCCAGCACCCAAAAATACATAAGATTTAGGTAAATTAGTTAAAAAAGAAAAAACAAACATTTTTTTTTTGCCTGAGTTATTTATTAAAAATCCATAATTCCACAACCACCTACCATTATTCTAATTAAATTTATTATTGATGTTTTAGATATAAAATTTTATTTTTATACACACTTACACTAAAAAAATTCCGACCCCTCTTTAAAATATTTTCTAATAATTGGTTCAACTTTTCGAAATTATTTTATTCAACCATTCTTTGGGAATTGAATCCACCACAAAATGCGATTGATTCAAGCTCAATTAGGGCATCCTTGAAACTTCGATAAATAAGAATTTTCTTCAAATTTTTAATTGGAACTGCACGATTCAACAGAGCACTGCAGCAGAGTAACATTTTTAAAAAAATGTATAAAATGTTAGTATGAATGATATTTCAAATGGATCATGCACACGCTATATCCCCATACTTTACTTATGTATCTATTTTCTAAGAAACCTTGTATTTTAAATAAACCCTTTATTTTCAGCTATATTTAAAGAATTCACTGTATTAGACAAACTCTTTTCGTTTAAAAAGTGTTCGAAACACACCTCACAGACACACTTCCACACCTCTTTATCATTATACTTATATAGGATCAACGTTATATATAAATCGTTAGCAACTTAAAGATATAAATCGTTAACGATTTAAACATTTAGGGCGGCTTGCAGCTATGATTTAAAACTAGATTTATTGGAAGTAAAATTCGATTTTAGCTTAAATTCGATTTAACGTCTTGCACATCATCTATTTAGCTTAAATCTGGATTTAAATAAGCGTCAAAGTTAAACTGGCACTTAGGTCGGTTTAAGTTTCAAAATCTCGATTTTGTTGATATAGCGAAAGAACTCGAAAATCAAAGCACCCACATGAACTGATATTGACATTTCAACTTGACAAGACAAACGCAATATTAATTTTACATACATTTTTAGTGGAAACGGAAAGCAAAGAGCTAGTGATGAGTGAACGATGGACTAAATCTCGATTTAGTTAAATCGACAGAACTTTTATTACGTGCAATACATCTTGGATGAGATTTAAGTTAAGTTGAGTATAGCGCTAAGTCTAGGTTTAATAAAATTGAGATTTGTATAATTTTGCTGCAAGCCGCCCTTATAATAGTCTATTTTCGATCTACAAATGAGGATAGATGAAATAAAAAACACATATTTATTCAATATTAATTTAAATTCAAATATACAATTTTTAATTTTTCTTCGCGTTTGAAACAGCTTTTCCTCTGTGGGGAAATTTTAGAAATTACATAAAATAATTAAAAAAATAAAAATGTGTACTAATCTACGATATGCTTAAAAAAAGAATTTTCATTTGAATAAAATAGTAAAAAAATCGCACAAAATTTCCTCTTTATTATGTCTTGATTTTTAGACATTTTTTTCCATATTCTTGATAAAAATTTGCCCCCAATAGATAACCTCTAACTCCGCCGCGTATGTACATTTATACATTTCATAGAAAATATGTCAGTTCTTAAAAAGAAACCAAAAACAATACAGGAATTTAGTTTTAAGTGAAGGAGTTTATTCTTCATATTCCTACCAGAACCGTTTGGACTTGATACTATTTATAGAAGACAACAGTATTTGAAATAAACACCTTTCCGTCCTTTTTTCAAATGGGTTAAACACAAAATCATAATATTATAATTCACTTTTTCTTGTTGCGAACTGTGCACATCACACTATATATATACATATTTTTCTTACATTTAATTGATATATAAATTCACTTACAGTATTATACAGCAAAATTAAAAAAAACAACTGTAAAGGAAAAATGTACACTCGCGAAAATCAAACGACCAATTCCACTCTGCTGTTATTATCTCTACACCGGTTGGATTCAATATAGTATCAAACAATCCACCAACGGCCTATGTACGATGGATAAACTAATTAAAAACTTAGACACGATATCCTTCTACGCAATTTGCCTAACCAAAACAATGTAATGCACTTTGAAGTACTTTCATGCATATTTGGGTGCCACAATACTTTTGTGGTTGCACAGTTTCTTTCATAATCTCTTGCACCGGACTGTGTGCGTAGAATTTATAAGTAGCTTTTTGGACTCGAACAGCAATCGTAGGATATCACCAGCTTTGCCGAAAAGTGCAAGTTGTTGGTAACAAAAGTACGCGTTTTTCTTACTTTACGCCACTTGTTCTACTCAACAGTTATTGTTGCTTTAAGTAATTGATATTTCAGTTTATTTATATACTATACTTGAGTGAAATGTAATGAACGATTGTTGACCAATGTAGTAATAGAGTACAGTTACTAACAAACACGTGTCTACTATTTATTTGACAGCAGAAAACCACATATTTACTATTTATTTGGCAACTTATAGTAATTGCGCCCGATGCAGATCAAATCAACAATAAAAATCAACTCCATATGTTGTTAACATTTTTCTAGTTCATAGTTAAGCTAGAAGACAAATCTTGTAATTAGTGCTTCCAATTAGATATACTCCTTGAAACAACTCTAGCACAATATTCATTTTCCGTTGTGAAATAAAATAAAACAAGACCTTTAGCATTTCGATTCGATAGTGAAAGATGTCTATCCAAATAAATCCTAAATTCATTAGAAACAGATCGCTATTGTTTGCCTACACAAGTCACGTAAGTTCGTACGTAATTATCCTAATTTTCAATATACATATAAACTATAAATTGGTTTGGCGCACGAGAAAATGTGCATTTTTCGAAATTGTTTTTTATTAAAACGACAGAGAATTTACAGATTGAGTAAACTTAGGAAAAGTAAAAATTGGTATAAAAATCTTGAGTTACTTTATTGTGAGGTACAAAATAGGGATAATGATTCAAATAACTGAAGACTTTCTTGTATGAGAAGATGAACGGGAAAATGTGTGCAGGTTAATATATTTCACATTTAAAAAATAATCTATTTGCTTTTGTTGAACCTCATAAAGAGAAGATATTTTTTTCTTTTATTATAATATTAAAGTGGAAGGGAATTTGAATTGCCGATGTAAATAGAGTTTGTGCAGTAGATGGCGATTTTTCCAACGTATACCCAATATTACGTTCTCACGAAGATTTTGATGACATTTTAAATCTAATCGTAAAAGATATGGTAAAGCGAACTACAAGATTTCAGCTGAACGTCTAGCAATTGCAGTAAGGTAAAGAAAAAACAACTTACAAGGAAACGTTCTCAGGTGTGTCTCACCGATTCTGATGAAATTGAAATATGTTATAATAGAGTATCGAAAATGTATTTGTTTTTATCTGCGGATACGCACATTTAGGGGGTATTTTTATTTATTGTTTTTGTTTATAAAAATTGGTGTATTTTTTCAAAAGTTTGTCCGTCATATTGGACCCGCCATTTTTAATTTTTTAAATTTAACATCAGAATCGTAATCAGCGTCTCCAAAAACCCTTAATACTGGTTTTCATGAAAAAACTAATGTCTGAAAGAATATACATCATTTACGTATTAGTTCTAAGGGTTGTTTTCCCCCTTGACGAGCTTTTTTTACGAAAACGCAAAAACAGGTCAACTTTATTTTTCAAAATCATGTGTAAAAAAATATTTTTCAATGATTTTTAACTAAAACTGTTATGTTTGTGACGCAAAAATATAAAAAAAAATCGTTTTTCTGCAAGAAAAATTAAGGGTTGCCACACATAGTACATTTATGAGACGTCATTTCCATTTTGTTCCATTCGAAAAAATTCATTAGAACTTGAAATATTTAGGAAAAACTGTTTTTGGGGGTAAACTTTAGGGGTGGTTTTCACCCCCAAAATGTGCGTATCCGCAGATAAAAAAAAAAATACGTGCCTCTTATTTTTCGATATTCTATAACATATTTCAATTTCATCAAAATCGGTGAGACACACCTGAGAAGGTTTCCTTGTTAGTAGGAAAAAAAAAAACAATTTCATTGTATTGTAAAGAAATAAGAAAGGTTCTTAATATACTTAGCTATATACAAAATATACAGCGTGATCCAAAAGTATGGAAACGGCTAAGTAACTTTCGAGGAATGCATTTTTGAGAAAAAAGTTGTAGACAAAAGTTTTAGGAATTTTCCCCAGCTATTCAATGGTGACCTTAGATTTGACCTTGACCATGGCCTTGAAGGTCATTTCAAGGTCAAGTTGACTTTTTTAAATTGGAACCCTTATTTTTGACCACGGAAATGGAAAGAGCGGAAAATTTTACGTTCAACTATGACCTTTATCATGACCTCGATCAAGGTCAAAATGGCTCTTTAAAGAGAAACCTGCATTGTTACTGCGGATTTGCAAAGAGTGGAAGTTTTGCGTCCAAATGAGACCTTGACCTTGAACATGACCTTGGCAATGACCTTGAAGGTTATATCAAGGTCAAGGTGGTTTTTTGAAGGGGAAACCATGTTTTTGACCACGGAAATGGAAAGAGCTGAAAAGTTAACGAACACGGAAATGAAAAGAGCGGAAAAGTTCACGACCGACCATGGTGAAGTCGATTAAGGCAAGGTCAAGTGTGTCATGGTCAAGGTCACATCCGGGCGCAAAACTTCTGCTCTTTCCAAATCCGCAGTAACAATGCAAGTTCCCCTTTAAAGAACCGTCTTGACCTTGATATGACCTTCAAGGTCATGGTCAAGGTCATAGTCGGACATTAACTTTTCCGCTCTTTCCATTTCCGTGGACAAAAACATGGTTTCCCCCTTAAAAAACCACCTTGACCTTGATATAACCTTCAAGGTCATTGCCAAGGTCATGTTCAAGGTCAAGGTTGTGGTCAAGGTCACATTTGGACGCAAAACTTCCACTCTTTGCAAATCCGCAGTAACAATGCAGGTTTCTCTTTAAAGAGCCATATTGACCTTGATATGACCTTCGATGTCATGGTAAAGGTCATGGTTGGACGTAAAATTGTCCACTCTTTCCATTTCCGTGGTCAAAAATAAGGGTTCCAATTTAAAAAAGTCAACTTGACTTTGAAATTACCTTCAAGGCCATGTTCAAGGTCAAATCTAAGGTCATCATTGAATAGCTGAGGAAAATTCCTAAAACTTTTGTCTACAACTTTTTGCTCCAAAATGCATTCCTCGAAAGTTATTTAGCCGTTTCCATACTTTTGGATCACCCTGTATAAAAGAAATATAATCAACTTCTAGGTAGTTATGTAGAAAATAAGATATCACAGAAATATAAGCAATTTCTTCACATAAGCGTAGAATAAGTAAATAATAATATATCATATAAAATTTACTGGAAAGTGTTCAGTGAGTGCTCAAAATCCCCAGAGAGAGAGAGAGGTTTTATTTTGCTCCTCTGGGACGATGTTATTTTTTGCCCTGACTCTATTTCTGATGTAATTGAAGAAGACAAAAGACCGGTAGTATTTTCAAAAATGTTGGTTGAATTCGGCGAGGTAGATATTGTGCTCTGCCTCCATTAAAATGTGTCCAATTTTGTACATATATTGTCAGAATTTGTCGTCTTGCTGAACATTTTTTGATAACTTTGGCATAATCCAAACATATAAAGTCAACATCATCAAAATTTGTGCATAAGCTTTCATTTCTATATACCAAATAATTGATAAATTTACCCAGTGAAGACGGCTCCTTGCTTATATCGACCTTTTGCATTTTCGATAAGCAGTCTTTTGACAATATTCAGTACGTATGAGATGTTGGCCGTGTCAAAGTTTCCTCATGTGCTTGAGAACAAACAGCAATGCCTTCTGGCTCACTCTGTTGTGGTGGACAATTAATAAGAATGGCGTCTCTTTCAAATAAGTTTTCTTCGTAATCTGTTTCAAATGTACTAGTAATTTTAATCTGATTTTGCAGTTGCAAGATGAGGTTTCAAAAATACCATATTTTGTCAGAGTGTAACTACTACATTATTTACATATTTATGGCGATCGCGAACAATACAAATATAATGGAGTATAATTAAATTCTTGTTATGGAAATAAAAACCACTAGTTGGAGAAATAATCCAGAAGCACTGCTAATAGTCGGAGAGCTGGTCGCCACCTCGACTAAGGTACTCGCCACAAAGCTGAAATTTTTTGTATAGTTTATTCAATGATACTTAAGCATGAAAGTACATTTTTTTAAAAAAAATATTTGACAACTTCAAAAATGGAGGGGGTATTTTTGCAACCGCGGCAACCCTGGCAGAAGTAGATTTTCATACTTAAGTATCACTGAATAAACTATACAAAGAATTTCAGCTTTGTGGCGAGTACCTTAGTCGACGTGGCGACCAGCTCTTATGCTGGGGCCAGAGTCGTCGCGATGGGGGGGCTGCTGGGTTTCTCAGCCCCAGGCCCCAGGATCGCATAGGCTCCCAAATCGCTACATGCCTTACAGACAGCTAAAATACTGCAAACTCGATATCCAGCGGACATCAAAGAAGATCTACTAACACAAGAAATACTTTTACTTTCGAAAAATAAAAATTTAATTTCTCCAAACGAACCAGGAACGACTTCTTCTGCTTTAGAAATTTTAAATAAAATTTATTATTTGGTCTTTTATAATAATAAAATCTTGATAATAATAATAATAATAATAACAATAATTTATTGATTTATCTATTCCACATTGTGAAACAATCGCTGCTCTTACATAGGCCCCGAATTCAAAAATGGGCCCAGGCCTCCGTACACAACGCGACGGCTCTGGCTGGGGCCACACTAACGTTAAACGCCGTTGATTATCGCGTTAATGGATGTTAAACGTAAGTGTAGTCACGACTCAATGCGATAATTTTTCAACGCCATTCTTAATGCCGCTTGACGTTAGGCGATAACTCCGGTTGCAGTCTTTTTTGGCACATCAAAGAGATTACTGCTTGTGTGGCCACACTGACGTTTGGTCATTGTGCGCCGTATTTGTTTTCTGACTGGAATGAGTGACAGTCTTGACAGTTGATCAACGACAACTACGGTTGAGTATTCTATGGCTTTGAAGTGATCAAATAAAAAATTGATTGAGTTCTTTCAAATATTTCAAACTGAATCATGTCATATTTAACTCCATTTTTATTGGCGATGATGGTTATTGACGTTGAATTTGTAGTGTGGCCATCTCGTTATCGCGTTATTTTTGTTTATGTTTGTATTGGCGTTGATAAGCCTTGACGATTGCCATTTATGTGACCTCAGCATTAGACTATAAATCACCGCGGCAAAATAGAGAAGATTTTTTTATTTTGGTAAAAAGCAAGTTATGATGGAAGAAAAGACGAGAGCTAAGAAGTAATTTTATTCAAAATATGAATACTCCATTTCTATCTAACAAAACTTTCACTAGAAAAATCTCGGGTGAAGGATTAAATTCTCTACGCGACTAGAAAATAATCCAGGCACACGAGCAGAATTCAAACTGACAGTCAAGAGTATCGCATATAGCTTAAGGGGCTGGAGAAACTTCCATCAATATATTAAAGAAATAATCCCAGCGAAGGAAGAAATGTATACATATGTAAAAGTGTTCCAGGCCAACTTTTAGCCAACTAAATACTGTTGCACGCGATTGAAACACAAAACACGTTCGTGTACGCGTTGTCGGCAAAACATTTCTGAAAACGTTTCCGATGTATCCAGCAAAGGTGGAAGCGTACATCCACAATTCTAAACAATTTTATTGCTTCCGGTGCATATGTGCTGGGCGTCGCTTGCAATACAAATTACTCAGAAAGCCACATGCCCCAGATTCCACAAGGATATATAAAGAAAAGTACTGTCTAAATTTTGTCATGTGGATGTTTTCAACAAACAATGTTTGGTTTGTTAATGTTTAGCCAAATGTAATACCTAATTGCTTCACACTGTAACGTAAAAAAGCTGAAAGAATTTAATTTATTTCATTGTTGTTTTTAAGTAACGAAGTTTTTGATAAACATAACAACATACAGGGAAAAAAATGTGTGCAGCAAAAGCACAACCAATATTGTGGTGCCTTTATAGCAGCCAACCTTATACTTTAAAGAAGAAGAAGTCATATTTATTATGCAAAACACTATTATATCTAGGCTAATGCTTCAACAAAGCAAACTTAAATTACAATAATAAGAAGCGTACGTTGCCACATTGATAAGAAGAGGTATAACATAAATGGCATATATCGCTACATATGAACATACGTAGCTACAAATCTAGCAAAATCTCACATAGTATTAGTGACATTAATTTGACCGAAATATCCACACAATTGTAAACAGATAATAAACCGATAAAAACACTCTAAAACAAGATTTGAAGAAATTTCCCCTTGTTGTTTTTTATTTTAGAGCGACGGATGTTGAAGGTTGCATTTTCTGTTTTCTGCAATGCCTTATAGGCGAGGAGCCACCAATCCTGAAAGCTCTGTGATCGCGGATTTGAAACGTTTTGATGGAAATTCACTCAGACGAATAAGATGGGCTTGGTCGGCGTTGATTTAATTAGCCGAAAATATGCTTAAATAAATTTTGTATTATTAAATGACCACAATGTTTTACCGTTATCGCGGATTTTGGTCAATCTTAAGTTTATTTGTGCGAAATTGTATACAGATTTAGAAAAAACCCGGCCGACCGATATTTTTTAGCCGGAAAGGTCCGGCATACCTATTTGAATGGTGTGATAAGGAATAAAATTAACAGAGGAATTTTATTCCTTATCACACCATTCAAATAGGTATGCCGGACGGAAACCTTTTTTTTAACGTATTTTGATGCCAGATTCGAAAATATTTTATGCTACGTTTTTTTAATGATCTGGAGCCGGATCATTAAAAAAACGACAAGGAAAATTTATCAAGTGTGAGACCAAACCTATCTTCACTGCTTAGTGAAAGTGTCAAACTTGAAGGAAAATTGAGAAATTTAACGTTGAAGCTATTGTTAGAAAAACGAATAAATAGCGTGAAACGATTTCTCAAAAATAATAAATTTATTAAATGAATATTTACTTACAAAGTTTCTTCAGCCATGTCTTTTTTGCAAACCATTTACATTTTTGGCATTTGCAAAGTGAAGTTGTGAAGTTTGCCACATTCTGAAAAGTGGGAAATTTCTAAATTTCCCAAGATCTGGATAGAGATCCAGATAAAAAGCTGGATTTTCAACTTTGTATGGGGAGATCTATATAGATCATTAAAAAAACGCAGCATTAGTCTTTGAACTGGGATATGGTGATATGGACGCAATCCCTCTCGGTAAATAACCCTCCAAACTTTATCTGTATACTCCTAATCGTGTTGTCACTCATTTCGTGCTCATTTCAAGGTTTTTTCTGACGAAGGTGTTTGTTTTCATTGAGGTATACATCGATTAGGGATTCTCCCTTGATATTCTTGTACAGGCTCTTTTTCATTTCTTTCTAATATACCTTAAATGTAAATTATATCCGCGTATTCCGCAAAAGTAGATTCAGCCATTTTTTAATAACTTTACCCTAAAAACATCCATAGTTATCGATTTCGTTTTCAACTATGATTGATATTCTTTCTGACTAATTCTATTTTATAACAAAATTTCCACCAGGTATTAGTAATAGAGCGTCAGGATACTTGGATGTGAACACTGACTAACACAAGCGAATAACGACAATAAAATAAATTACACTAACTTTTTATAGCTTTTTTGCACCAGTAATTAAAATTAATTAACTATGTACCCTCAAAAAAAAACAATTTCCACCATTTTTCATATACATTTTGTTTATTTTATGAATTTCCTAGCTACAATGCAATAAAATAATAAGGTACCAGTCAGGTTTGGTAAAGAACAGGTTTTTCTAACCCCTTTTTACTTAGCCATATTGTACCTTTTTGGAAAGGGAATAGAGTGGGAAATGTTATAAAAATGAAATACAGTATTAATTACATGAATTTGGGAAAAAAAAAATCTAGGGAAAACCTGAATTTTAGGAAATTGCTAAACATTTTTCTCGGTTTTGCAGGTGACTGTAGCTACAGTGGTAGGAGGTAGATCAACATAGTTGAAATTTTCCGAAAGAACATTGGTAAAGTAGTTTTTTGGTGTAAATTTGATGTTGTGGCGTTGAGTAGATCAAAAGATAAAAATAAATTAATTATGTGCATATCATGAAAATTCCGAATTTATGAATCACCCTGTAACTCATAAACGGTTGATATTGCCTTCCCCCTGTCATACAGTTTTTTTGTCTAGGTGAGATCTTTCACCCCACTCATTTTGACATACGCTATGTGAAACACCCTGTATAGGAAACTTTCCTGTTTATAATGTTTTCCATTTAAATTATAGTAAAGAAGGTACAACACAAAAATAAGCTCTGCTGTATAAAGGGTAACCATCGGCTGGTTTCTTTTTACAAATCCTATAAAATAAACATTGTTCAATATTTTTCAAAGTATGTCGATTTATTGAAAAGAGTAAACCTTCATCTTCGGAAAAAAATAGGCCAATAATACCGCCACTTCGAAAACCAAACCAAGCAGTCAGACGCTGAAGATGCATTGGCTTCTCTAAGACTGCGAGTAGATTTTCCGAACCACAAATATGGCAATTTTTCTTGTTAACATAGACGCCGAGATGAAAATGCGCCTCATTCAAATGATGATTTTTCAGTGAAATTTCGAACCAAAATTAAAGCCCAAATAGAGGAGCGATAACGCAGCGGATAGTCATTTAGCTTCAATACCTGTTAGGGAACAATTCGAGGTCTTTATGCAGCATTCTCCTCAGGCTAGTGCGGTTAATGTTCAGTTCCTGAAAACTGTGGCGAGTTGAGGTTCTCGCATTTAAGCACACACTTCCGACAACAGAAGCAATATTTCCCGCTGAGAGCACAAGACGAGCACGAGCACGATGATAACTTGCGTTATTAATTAGTATGCCAATCTCACGAACTTGGTGCATTATTTCGACTGCAATTTTTTTTTTTTTTTTTTAATTCATACTGTTTCAACCACCCAACACGCTCCTTGGAAATAAGTTTTCAATAGTTCCCAACGTTGTTCAAACCCAAATGTATTCATTACATGCCGCGAAAGAGCTGTCTATGTCAAAATCACATGTAATTTAAAAAGAATTCTTTTTAAATTACCTGATGTTGAACCACCTTATACAAGTTGAAACTTTAGCTCAAAACACTCAAGGACTTTGCTGGAATAAAAAATTGCTCGCCATCTTTGAACTCGTGGTGACGTCGAATTTCCAAACCCTACCAGAGGTTCATTTCATTGCATTAGGGTGAAAGTGTTACAATCAAATATTTTTTTCAGAAGTGCTATAAAATTTGGTTGGTTTTTAGGTTTATGTATAAATTATAAAATTCATAGCTCTTTTCGGCAAACATTCGGATTTTAAATAAAATAAAAAAATAATGATAATGATGCCTCAATTTGGGGAAAGCCCATGCAACAATTACTATTATTCCTATAGAGATATACAAGTTGTTCAGTAACTAAATAATGATGATACACCCGCCTCCGTGGAGTACTCGTTAGTTTTGCTTCTTCCGCCAGAACAATCAATGCATTTTTGAAGATCAGACAAAATAACACTATCGCTCTGCGTGTGCTCGACCATTTCGCTCCTTGAAATTGTAGGAGACAATATCGACAAATAAGACGGATTACATTTTTAAAATTGCACTATTTAAGAAAAGAGGATGCACATAATGTCCAAAAGATTCCGCTTATTCTTACTTACCTGCATCATTTTCGCTTTGTCCCACTTGCAACTTTCGTGGTGCCAACGCCCTGTCTTCCTTGTTCAAACCATCGCTTTGAATTGTGAAGCTATAAAATTAATTCGGTCCGGCCCATAGTCATCACTGTTAACCAACTATTGCGTGCAATTTTCTAAGTAATAAAAGAAGTATGTTTTATAGTTTAATTCCTGCTGCTTAGTTATTAGAAAAACCCATGTAAGCAATTGAAAAAAAGTTTTAAAAATTATTTTAAAAAAATTTTAACATAACAAAAAATGTATACTTCAATAAAAAACATAATGTGTTTCCTGTTGCTCAAAAAGTTAACCCAAGCAAACAAAACCGAAAGCATTTTAAATTTTAAAAGCATAAACGCTATAGGCTATAATATGGCTTTTGCAGATATGCGAGTAATACTTAAATGATACATACTGTATAACAATGCGCATGTAATTTAATTAATTGCTTCCTCTTTATCACTTTCTAGAAGACATAAAATCGATCACCTTCACTTACTGTCTCGGATAATATTATACATATTTAATGTATATATAAAGGGCACGGGAAGCTGGTCACAGATAGTGTCACAATAGATTATTATTCCAGACGGGTAGTAAGCACCACTCCATATATGGTGCATCTCATATGTTTCCAACAATCGTTATTCGAGATTAAAGAAGGAATAAACGTTTACTATTCCTCAAATGCAAAACGACTATCCAATTTGGGTTAACACCAGGGCCGTAGCCAGGATTTTTTTTCGGGGGGGGTTTTCAAAATAAAAAGTGAAAGAGGGGGCGGGGAGAAGGGGTTTGAACTAAATTGAATTTTTTTTAAGTAGCGTTAAAATATTAATTTAAAATAAAGTTTAATTTTTACATCTTCAATATATATTTTATTAAATATTTTTAAAAATATCTATACTATGTTACTCTTGTTAAGCTGTTACACCACCTTGACGCTGGAAAAATAGGTATACAAATTCTTTATTTTACGTATACATATAATAGATTTATAAACAATTTCCAATACTGAAAAAAAAAACATTAAAAATGAGTGAGATATGAGTCGCTCAGTGGGACCCTTTTTTAAAATCCGGTGTACATGATTTCTCCGTCCAGCATTTCCCGAAAAAAAACTTGCTTCTTCGGAAGTATAATAGCTAAGGCGTGACGAAGGGAAAACATTAAAAATAGTTTTTTTTTGAGAAATGATAGCTCTTCTTAAAAAAAACTCGAATTTCCATCAAAATTTTGAGTTTAAAAAATATATAACTTTTGAATACGGAACCCAATCCAAAAAATCTTTCGTCAATCCTTTAGGTTATATTATAAAAAATAAGTGGTGCAAACAGTCAAATCGGTTCAGTAGATTTCAAAATATCGTGTACACCAGTTTGAAAACAGTAATTTCGAGAAAAACGTGAAAGAAAAAAAGGTTGAAGTTAACGCCTTAAAAGTAAATTTTTTTTTAATTACCTTTAATCTGCGATTCCTGGACCATACATAAGCTTTTCTGCTGCTTTTGCGATGTCCTCCGGTACCTGAGTTACTGTTAGTTTAATCTTTCCAAAGGAGTTATATTACTGTTAACCTTTAGACGGCCGGGATTTGAGAGCTAACATCGCCCTTGAAAACTGCCCAAAATTGTATCTGGTATCACGTATTAACTATATCGTCGTTGCGCGTGCAATACCGCGAAAGAGCACTTTGTAAATACCGCGTATCTGCGTTTTCACGATTTTACAGGAGGAAGAAAAAACTTAATATCTTAGCCATTTAACTATATTTTATGGACTGAACTCTAAGGCTACTTCTTTGCGACCTATTTTATAGGAAAATAACGTTAGCTTACTAATAACTTGCTTAGATTCCATATAAAATCACTTTAATAACTTGCTTAGATTCTGTTTAAAGTCGCTTACGCGGTTTTGTTACAACAAATTACAGAAAAAGTAGTTTAGAATTAGCAGATACGCGGGTTTGAAATGAATTTTAATATAGAATTGAATTTTTGTATGTCAAAAATGAGGTTTTTTATAGGCTAATTTAAATTCTGTGAGATCTATAAGGAGCGAAACTATGTTAAGAATGCGTAGGCGCAATATTTCAATTTTGCGCCTTTTGCTGTTACGCGGTATTTACAAAATGCTCTTTCGCGGTATTGCACGCGCAACGACGATATACAAAGTTCATATCGCAGGGCGTGCCGATATATCGGCTCTCCGGTCCGATAAGGGATAGGAAAAATTTTGTAGTATTAAATTTTATGAAATTGCTAAAATTCGGTGAAAATGTGACTTTAGGGGTCGCTGATTATGAATCCGGGGTCAGATTTGATCAATTTACATATGCCTACCCCCCATTGGTGAATGCATTTATCAAATGTGACCCCAGATTCGTGATCAGCAACCCCAAAAACGCCCTGGATCTTGTTTATGACAAAAAATTATTGATTTTCCTCCAAAGCCGATATATCAGTTTTCCGGTCCTCTAAAGGTTAAAAATAGATAGATTGGTACGGTCTGAACTCTACCTGAGTTTTGGGTCGGCTCCCTGATGCGCTCATTTCTAATTGCTATAACTTCAGTAATAATTTGAATTTTGGAATGTTTCAACGTTTAAAATATTGTTAAAATTATAAACAATTCATTTAGCTAAAAAAAAAAACAATTTTTTGAAAATTTCATGGTGGTGTAACCCCTTAAAAAAAATACAAAATAAAAGCTCTAATTTCTTAAAACACTTAATTTTTCGAAAAAGATATCTTACAAACATAAAAAAAAGGATTTCACAAAAGAAAACCTAGTTTTTGAATTTTCGCAGCAAAAGAAAGAGTAAGAAATATTTTAAAAAATATGTTTGAACTTCTTCAGTTATCAGTGCTAAAGATGTTTGTTGGTCGCATCTAAGATTAAGTAAAGGCGCCAATATTTATGGCCTAGTGGAGAGTGGACTTATTATTTTGTTACCTTTTGTTAATGAATTTTGCGATGAAATATCTGAAGTATTCTATTTTGTCATTCCGAGAGCATTTTTTTCATACATCAATTATTTTGATGGAAATAGGTTTTTTTTTAAAAGACCCTTGATTAGGTAAATGCTACCTACCTTTGTAGTATGAGAAATGATTAATTTAAAAAAGTTACATCGATATAGAAATTATACTAATTTTTATATTGTATTTAAAAGAAAAGAAATTTACAATTATTATCTTTAAGAATATACTTGTATAGAAGTAAATATTAGAATATTAAAAATGTAAATAAAACTCAACTCAGCTGAATGCAACTGAATATGTCGAGCAGTTACACATATTTTCATTAAAATAAATAAATTAATTTTATGAAATTAAAAAATTGGAATAAAAAATTATTTGCCTAACATACAAACATGTCTTTAACATACATATTTTATCATTATCAAAGAAAAAAGAAGAGCGGAAGTTTTACACATCTGACTCTTCAACCCTTGTTCTGTTCTTAAAAAATCATGTAAACTTTTAGTTAATTTTCAAAATTTCGGGGGGGGTTCTAACCCCCTAACCCCCCCGCTGGCTACGGCCCTGGTTAACACCTTACTGCTGTCATGTTGGTCTTCCACACGATATATCTTACGGTTGCATAAGATAAAGGGGAGCTTATCAGGACATTTCTTCTTCTGAGCAGTAGCCCTTTTGCTGTACATCTTGCCGCTTGGTGTTACACCGACGTGACAAGCCGTGAAATTACAATTATGCTGAAATTCCATCATTAAATTAGATTGGGGTCCGCAAGCTATTTAAGAAGGTATCCTGTACCTTCCACTTTTGTGCTAAAGTTCTTCTTAAATTCGGAATCTTAGAGAGCGTATTCCCGAACCAATCTTGTTGTCCCATCATGCTTTAGAGTCTTCTGTTCTGAACACGGTGTTTATCTGACTTTGGGGCAAATTATTTCTCTTTATAGTTTAGCGCGTGACAGTGCGTGAAATTGCACTTCAAGGTGCTTTCTTTAATTACTTTTTACAAAAAATGTGTTACAACAAGAAAATGTTTCTTTAAGGTGCTTTCTTTAATTTTCTTTTGCAACAAATATGTAGTTTGCGCTCTTTATAGAACTTTCTTCAAACCAAACATTAAATGACTTAAAGTACTATTACCGTCTACAGAACAAAACAATGACACTTTTTCATGATTTTTTTTTTTCTCAGCCCCTTTATTCGATATAACAACCAAATTTTTGCTAAGATTTTGCCCAAAAGTTGAAAAAGAAAAATTTTGGCAAGAGAGAATGATGAAAAAAAAGTCAATTTTTTCACATTTTTTTTCAAACTTTTATAATTTTTCTTGTTTTTTTTTTCATTTTTCGATTAAATATGGTAAATTTCAAGGTAAGGGATCTTCCTTTTTAAAATCCCGTTAGAATTTTTTGTTTTAGACATCTCAATCCCCAATCCTGATATTATCTGTGGGCAATGAATGGGACTAGCATATTTTCGAGCTGCCGGTTCCAGCGCCCTCTATACAAATTTCTAAATAAAAAAATTAAATAAAAAAGTTCGAACGGTCGCATGTCAAAAACTCAAGATTTTTGGGACTTGTGGCTATTGAAAATTTTGACCAGGATGACTCAAAGAACATTTTTTCAAAGTTTTGCTACAATCGACCGAAACCCATCTTCGTATTAAAACCTGCGGGGTACTTTATCAAGTGTGTGAAGTTGAACCCATCTTCACTGCTTAGTGAACGTGTCAAACTTGAAGGAAAGTTCAAAGTTGAAGGAATTGTTAGAAATGAATAACTGGTGTGAAAATAAATATTAAAGACGATTATTGTATAAAAAGAAAAGGAACATGGAATTACATGTAGGTTTAATAATTTAATGATAAGGAAACTTTACTAAAATCATTCACTTTAAGAACTTTTTGAGAATTATTCGGACAACAACGCCGATTACTATGACGTATTTGAAAATGTTTGGTCTTCGAGATGAAATGCATTTACTAAAATTGTAAAAAATCATGTCAAAGTTATTTCCGGACCACAAATAATGACTTATTCGAAAGTCTGTGAATTTTTTTATCAGTTGTTGATGTTCTTATTGTTTAATTGTGCTGCTTGTGTTCTTTACCCGGTTGTCTCCGGCAACCTCACCGGCCGGTATTCTGTATTAATTAATTAATTGATTTTATTAATATTATTTGCATCTCCGCTCGACAATTAACCTTTGAACTCTGCATTGATTTCCCTTCGCGTAACTTTTGAACTATTTTCCTTCTAAAAATTTGTCTGGCTGAGTCTCCAACAAAACTTCCAGAGGTCAAACTTTCGTCCTAAAGCTCCTAAAGCTGTAAAGTATTTTTTGTGTTAATTCGCCTATAACTAGGCTATTGTCTGTTTTGCGAGCTTCTGCTCAATAATTTTAATCCATGTTAGTCACCCACTTCGTTTCGGCGCAATGTTTATTTGTTTATTTATTTGTTTATTTATCACAGCTTCATCAAAATACTGATTACTAAAAAAGAAAAACATTATGATACATAAAAATGATAATAATAATAAAAATAACAACAATAAATTATGTAAAATAATCTAACGGAGCCGACTTTTCAGTTGCAACCTGTTTAAGTTGAAATCTGTAACAGAATAGTGGTCGTTATAGGAGCGAGACAAAGACGATATGGGTTCATTCAAGCCATAATTGGTCCGATGACTTTTTATATAAAGAAAGTCCCTATGCCTCAACGAACGTTTAGGAACAGAAATATTAAAAAAGGCCAGTAATTCAGGAGAGTTAACAGCTCCTTGCAAGCAATCAAAAACGAATACAGTTTTGGAGGTTTGACGTCTATATTCCAATGACTCTAGGGAAATGAGTTTTAACCTATCACTGTATGGAGGCAGGTGGATATTATTAGTCCAAGGAAGCCCACGAAGGGCGAAGCGTAGAAAGCGCTTCCCTAGAATATGTATGTGGAATACTCAAATTAATGCGGACTTAGTTGCTTGCGATGGCTTTTCAGTATTTTATTCCACATGCATCAAACAGCATTCCACTAGGCAGGTTACCCCTAAATTTTTTACGTGCAAGGATTTGACTTGATATTAACTATTTTTCAATAATTTTTTTAGTAGGTTCAATTGTAAATATAAATATGGGAGGAGTTTTACTTCAATAAATATAGTGTCGAAATATATGAAAACAATTTTTTTTGTTTATTTTTCTGATTTTTTGTTGATGAAACAGGCGATTGAAAAAAAAAGAAAAAAAAAGAGGGCTTCGCCCTGTTGATGGTAAGGTAGAGTCGCCAAATATCGTCCCCTACCCTAATTTCGTCCCCTTCAATATCTACTCTTTTAAAAACCGCCATCTATTATCAGTGACCCGAACCGACAGCTAGTTGCATCAATCGGCCATTGTGTAGAAGTGCGTGCGTCACGACGTTCGTACCGACAGAAATTCGAAAATCAAAAAAAGTGTTCAAGGTGAGTTTTTCATTGAAATATTCTCGGATACCATAAAATAGTGAGATACCTGACTTATTGATACAATTTTTTTGTCAAACTAACTATTAATATCTCAGATGTTAATCGATTAAGTAAAATTTTCTGGTTTATGATACGTTTTTTGCTTAAATGGATGCGAAAAAATAAATAGAAATTTCCTAATATCGTCCCCTTACGTGAATCTTATATCGTAACATGTAACTTTAGAATGTTTTATTTTTTATTTTTTAGATGCCGAAAAAATGATTAAAATAATTAAGAAAGGGCTGTTTAGATATTAATATGATAGTTAGGTTCAATTTTATATAATAGAAAAGGACTAAGTACAACTCCAGTTCACGTACTGATTATTGTGATCTAAATATCGTCCCCGGGACGATATTAGGAGCCCAAAAATATATTTTCATAATTTGAGTATTTTTGTTAAAGCTATTTTATAATTTTTTCTGACAATGTTAACGGGTTTTTGATTATTTTTATGAATAAAGGAGTATTGAACCTAGTGTTTGACGTTTCATTTATTACTGTGGTATTTTTTTCTATTTTTTTAGATTTGTTTTACAAAAAGGGGACGATATTTGGCGACTCTACCTTATCTCCGAGACGGATGGTCTGAAACTAAAAAATGAAAAAGTTTTAGATTCAGTATGATAAGGGCTATGGCATGAATAGACAGATTTGTGATTTTTTGAAAATTGACAAAATGGCGGACATTTTTCGAAAAAATTCCAAAAATCATAATTTTTTTCCCCGTTTTTGCCCTTAAAAAAATACTTAAAATCAAAATTTCAAAAAACTGTCTATTCATGCCATAGCTATAGTTATAGAGAACATGTGGTAAAAATTTGGTGAAGATCTGTTTAGTAGTCACCAAGATTTTATCAACAAGGTGCCGAAAAACGTTGTTTCGAGAAAAACGCGATCAAAGTTTTTTTAATGAAAAATCGTAAAAAAATCTCACCTTAATCAGCGATGCCTGCACCATACAGTATGCCTTCTGTATGTTCATAATTAACGTTTTCATCCAAAACAGCGTTTCTGCGGATGATTCTGGCTTTCTTAGAGGCAATAGTGCTGATGCGCGTCAGCATCTCGTACGCGCTGTCGGTCACGGTCATCAGCAAATTGTATGGCGGCCGGGCCGATTTTGACGCCCATTAATATAGTTAGAGTGTCAAAAATATAGTTAGAGTGCTCCGATCATTATAAAATTTTAATATGATATTTCTATATATATATAGTTTCCAAAAATGTAATAAAAAAAAATCGATTTTTTGAAAATTACAATTCGCTATGAACCCCTAAGCCTTATTACGTCCTTCGGTTAATAAATGAGATCGCTGCTTCATTTAAGAATAACACAAGTCGACACGATTTTTGATTCTGATTAATATGCGGTCTTTCCTCATTGCTTTCGTCTCACAATTGAAAAAAATCAACATGATTTTTAAAAAAATTTGCTTTTGTGCCCAGGACAGCAAATTTAAAATTACCAATCAACAAAATTGTTATGTTTTCATTTCCTTGTAAATCTTTTGGGGGCGGACACTTTTTAAATTTTCGGTTGCTATATTAGATCCGCCATCTTTAATATATATTTTGATAACAGACTTAGTATCAGCGACTCTAAAACCTCTTTGATTCATTTTGATAAAAAACCCCATAAAATTGCAATTGTTCGGACGCCATATTTAATTCACCACTTTGGAACCCAATACAAAAATGTACCTATAGTATTTTCTCTAATATAACGTACTTTTTGGCAAAAAATCAGAAATATCGCACAACGCATTTAGTTGTAATTGAGGTTCAAACTATCCAAACGAATGTCAATTTTTCCTTCACAAAAGCAAAGTTTTAACAAAATTATGACACTTTTGCCTTCCTTTTGGACACAAGCAATAAGAAAATAGCATTCATAACTCAGACTCAAAAACAAAGTTTAGTTTTGTTCACCTGTGTAATCAATCACTTCTGACCGACAAAGTTAGCAATACTAATATTATATCTGAAGACATTGGTCTTCTCATTTCTAAAATTGATAAGCTCTTTAGTACCTTGAATTTATGTTCTAGTACTTCTGATGCTATTTTGAGTAGAACTCACTATTTGTCCTCTAAAATGACGATTATTTCTAGCACGTTAGATGAGTTGCAGTTTACAATAAATAAAATCCGACATCAGCCTCTTGTGTTAATAACAACGCAACAGTTGCGCCGGCCCTTGATTATGTTCAATGCCAGGTAAAACTGGTGAATAAAAATATGAACACCTTGTCAAGTGAGCTTTTAAAGAGCACCGAGCTCTTAAATTCTTTAAGAATTCTTAAATCACGAAAAAACCTGGAGCCTAACGGGAAAACTGATACCAAAAAAGATTTCTCCTATCCCGATCCCTAGGCCATAGACGACAAACCCTCACCCAACTGTTTCACAGCAGGATGATGTACCAGAGCAAGTCGAAAACAAATCACTTCTTGATCTTAAAGTTGTTCAGGTGCCGTGTTTATTTCGCGTTTTGAACCTTCAACTATTTCGGATAATATTACCGATTTCGTGAAGAGCAAATGCGAAACCGATAAAATCTCACATTTTAAGTGTTTTGCCCTTAAGGGCAATAAGCCAGACCGCACAGTGGCTTCATTCAAACTGGTGGTCTCACAGCAGCACTTTAATACATTATCTCAACCTCAGTTTTGGCCTCAGGACGCATTTATCCATGAGTTTGCGATAGATTTACACTTCCTGAATCTTCCTGCTCTTTTGACCTTGAATTTATAGTTAAATTAAAATTGCTGTTTCTAAAAAAAAAAAAAAACAGACCTTCTTAATGTGCTGTTATATCCCTCCGGATATGATTAACATAGTTGACTTTATTTATTTATTTATTCGTTTCACTTAATACAACCTGCAATAAATAGGTAATCTAAAATTAAATACTACCACTAAGTTCTAAAAAATTTAAAAGAATAAAAAGAAAAGGAAAAATGGCGTGTAGAAAGGCTTATAGGCCAAACTTGCCGCTTGTTTGGGGGAAACTTTATCAAAATGGAAGTCGAAGACAGCCGTCTTGCTCGCTTTCCGAAGTATTCTGGTGAAGGGTTCAAAAATACTTTAGTTAGTCTGATGGCATTCGAGGCGGCAGGTGGGGAAAGACCTGACGTTACGAGGGTTAGTGTTAAGGGAAATACTATATATAAGAATTAACTTAAAACGGCTTTCGGAGGAAGGTTGAAGTCTACCCAAGGAAGATCACGTAGCGCAAAGCGGATGAATCTGTGCTGCACTGATTCAATCCTATAGGGTGACCAAACCTGACAGACATACATACTCCAGTAGCCTAACGAAAAAGATATACATAGAGTGATTTTGTGACTTAGGGGTTGGAGAATTCCTTAGGCCAACTTTTAACAGAGCGTTTTGAAGTGAGGCTTGGTAATTTGTTTTAAGATTTTCATGTCGTCGGCATAAATTAAGATTTCGGAATGGTTAATAACCTTCATGACATCATTTATGGACAGTATGAACATTAACCCCTTAACCTACAACATCGAGTTTCACTCGTGGTCGCTCGATTGGGCCAAAAACGAAAACATCGAGCCTCATTCGTGGTCGCTCTATTAGGCCAAAAACGATAACATCCAGCCTCACTCGTGGTGAGTTGTTTAGGGAAAAAATTATAACATAGAGTTAGGCGCGTGGTGCTCGTGGGACAAAAGGGCAAAAACGTTTTTTTCCTCATTTATGTGTCATTTATGTCCTATGCGCACGCAGCTATATTTTATAAATATTTATTAAAATAGTATAAAAACATTTAAAAAACCAACAGGTCAGACTTAGATTCGGATTCGAGGCGAAAGGTAAACACAGAATATGCATTTGCATATAATCTGGTGTCTACTTATAAACCATTTGTATCTTACACATGTCTTTGCATATCATAGGGAGCCCAAGTTGGGTCCGATTTGTTGTCTACTGCGTGGTTGAATTTGGCCCGCTCTGTTGGAAATTAAATCGTAGGTTAAGGGGTTAATGGACCGTGGTGGCTGCCCTGTTGGACGCCAGAACAGAATATGAAGGGATTTTAAATGGCGGAGTCAAAACGAGCCATGTATTGGCGGCCAGTAAGGTAGGAATTAGTCCACGAAATGAAATTTGAAGTGAAACCGAGGTACTGAATTTCAAGAGTTATGATACGATGAGAGATTTTGTCGAAAGCTTTGCTGAAATGAGTGACAATAACATCGACATGGGCACTATTTTCCATCGCTTACAGCGTACGCAAAGCAAATATACTCAAGTTAGTAGTCGTGGACCTGCCTTTTAGGAAACCGTGTTGAACTCAAGACCAAATGGACTTACAGTGGAATGACATGGAGTTGTAGATAATGCTTTCGAAGAGTTTAGGAATACAAGTTAATTTAGCTATTGGGCGGTAATAAGCTACATCACTTTTGTAACCTTTTTTATGGATTGCGGTGGTATAAGAGTCTTTTCAAAGACTAGGAAAGATACCCTCAGAAAGAAAAAGTAGGAAAAGGTTGGTAAGTGGTTGAATTAAGTGGGTAGCCTATTTCTTTAAGACCATGGCGCACATCTCATCAGGGCCAGGATCATAGTCTTCGTTGAGGGCGTTTATTTTGGCGGCAACGAGAAAAGGATCGATATCAATGGTGATGAAGGAGTTTTGAGGAGAGCTTTGCGTGTAGAAAGTGGAAGTCATAACATTTTTGATCTCCTTATATCAAAACTCGTGTATGCCTTTAATTTAATGAACTCATCTGATGAACTCATGTTACTGCCAGATTTTAATTTGATTGGGTATATAAAACTGATGACTACTGCTGCTATCCCCCAATTAGTCTCACAGTGAGGGAGCCCTGCTCTCTAGGATCCGTGTTCGCTTTCGGACTCTCTCAGGTTAGTACTGTAAAGAACGAAATGGGACGGCAACTTGGAATAATTTTTTCTTCCGACTGCTACAATACCTATTGGATGCAGCAGAATTCTGCTATCCACACTTGACTCGTACCATCCGCCTCTCCAGCTTGTACATTGCTATGATTCTCCAAATGTCCTGGATCCAAATACGGACAATTATGTTTACAATTTCAAGAAGGCGAATATCGACGAACTTTGTAGGAGATTATCTTCCATTGAATTTTTATCTCTATTATCAGACGGTAATATTGATTTAATAATGAACTTAGTTAGCTTAAATATAATTTTTTAAAAATTCGAATTGTCAATTCTGTAAAAGGATTTTTGTAAATAAATTTTCGTATCCTTTTCCTATCTGGGCATGTTGCACCTTTTTGGAAAGGTAACTAGATAGGTAACCTTAAAAGAAAAAAAGTAGGTATGTTAATAACGTGAATTTCGGAGAAAAGTGGGGCGAAAGGTGAAAAATCGTGAAATAAAAGTTAATTTTATCAACTTCCAGGGGAGATTGTGGCCAAGGGGTTGGGGATAGGGGGGCATAGTTGACTGTTTTGGAAAGGGCTTCGAAATAGTAATTTTTTGAGATCGGTTTGGGGCCGCTGCGATGCGTAGAAAAAAAGATAAAAATACAAGAGCAGTTCCCATATAAGGCAAAATTCTGATTTACGAATCACCCTGTAACTGCCAAACGGTGCGAGATGCCCCCCCTCCACCCATACGATTTTTTGCTTGTCTCGGTCTGCCCTTTCACCTCCTGCAATATTTCCCTCCCACCTCTGAACACCCTGTATAAACATATACTTAAGCATTTTCAGAATGAATGAATGTATAAAACTAAAACTGTGAGAAGGTTCCCTTTAAGCCCAAAGCTGGAAATATATTTTTATTCATTACCTTTTCAGAAGACTGGTTGACTTGTTAGAGAATCCAAATATTCAGTCTGGACTATAGTAAATAATTTCGCAAAGTTCTTAATTAAAATAAGCCCTTATTTCGTTAACACTTTAGCGGACAGTAAAAATTGAACTGCAGAAAAAAATGGGTGATTTATTTTTTAAACTAAATGTGATATTCAAATCGTTATTAGTCACATTTTGCCCGAGTTTCAAATAATTAGTCAAAAATTTAAAATAAAGGATTAAATGCCGATAATGAGGCTTATTAGTTTAAATGTGATTTCGAGAATTGGCTGGTTCCCCCTGGGACAATTATTCTTTGACGGATATGCAGAAAAGATTTAATTTAATTAACTCATATACGCGTGTGTAAAAATTGTAAAACAGATGTTGAGGCGTTTTCGACCCTTATTGCATTTACCGGAGCGGAGTAATATAAGCCTGATAGTCATTGGTAAATATTCCATATTCAGCTTGTATATCGCACAATATTTTCCTTATGCAGCATAATAACTATTTCATATTCGCGCCATATGACGAAGACACCGATGACCATTCACCTTCTTCGGCTTCTAGTCAAGAATGCACTTTGAAGATATAAGGACAGGAATTACTACAAACAAATATTTTATAAAACATTGTTGAAAACAAATTTTCTTTTTCTTTCTTTTCTTAAAACAAAATTCCCAGTCACAAAAAATCACAAAGTTTCAGAACTAAAAATCTTCAGAACATTAACAAAAATAAGTATTTACATTATGGTAATAAAATAAAATACCTCATTAATAAAAATAAATTCATTTCATTCAACTTTTATTAAATAATACTTAATGTTATAAAATTGAAGCAAGTATTTCTTATCGTGAAACCTAGCGTTCCTCATCTCCTCCACTTTCATCTTCTGGTGGAACAACTTCGTCTTGTACGAGTATCTGCTAATATACTTGAAGATTGAACACAATTATTGCCAGACGGAACTGGTTGTTGAACCTCTAGTGGCGTTGGTGAAAGACTGCTAGTAGCATAATTCCTTTTAATTATTGTCTTATTATAAGAAGTCCCTGTTGTCCCATTATTATCTTTTGCCGCTTTAAATGACTGCAGCAAATTTTTTTATTTTTGACTTTAATTGTATTGCGGTCACCGGTGATACCTAAAACGAATAAGTAGGTTGTAATTGAAATAATTACACAAATGAGAACAATCATACTGTTGTGTTTTAGGGCGATAAATACGGAAACTCAGTTTGCATTAGTATAGGAGGCACTAAACCTAATTGCATGCGTGCACAATGCACATGTTTTAGGAAAGTAAAATTGATTTCCTGATTACCCTTAAAAGCAGCTCACTTTAAATAGTGCTGTTAGAGGAGAAATGATTGATGATGACATATTTAAAAGGAGCTGAATTCTAAGTGAGTATTCGTAATTACTTATACATATGTTAGTGTTTTCGTTAAATTTTTTGTGAAACTCTGGAGGTGTAACTAATCATAAAAAATGTCACGATACATAATAAAATGGCATAGCTTTTGAGAGTTGCTGGTTTTTTTTTTTTTTTTTAGTAGTAGAAAAGTAGCAGTAATAACCACCACAGTGTAACTAAGAACTGCTTCAGAAAAAATCCGGCAGGTAAAATAAAGTAAACAAATATAATAAAAGGCCAACCGTTAGAAACCAAAACATTCTAACTCTTAATTTAAGTCTATCCATTAGTATTTGGATATCCCTGTCAGTGATGATTGTAGTCTGTTGTCGCTTTTTTTCCGAAACTGAATAACGGTCGTTACTTTAGATTTGGTTCTTTTAAGCTTGGATTTTATATCTGCTCAATATTTTTCAACTGGTTCAGTTCTGGGCAGTTCGGCTGGTTAGCTTCTTTTGGCACCAAATTTATATTATTCGATTCCAAGAAATCTTTTGCTTTTTCAGAGTATTAACTCGTCGCTAAATGAGCCCAAAATATTACAAATTTATCATGGTTCTGTATAAATTGGAAAAGACGCCTTTGCAAACACTCTTTTAAATAAATTTCGCTGTTTATTGTTCCTTTTGTAATGAACTCCTCACTTTGTTTGCCACATGTGCATATTGCTTGCCACACCAAATATTTCTCAGGGTATTTCGTTGTTTGCCTACACTTAAACTCTGATGCGACTTCGCCTTTCTTTACTGCGACATAATTCATATGTTTTGCTTAAATTCTGCAACACAGTAAGTCGCATCGTCACACAACATTCAAATTTTAACAGAAAACCTGAATACAATTTTCGAGCACACGTTTTACACAATTGTTCCTTAGCAGCACTTCTTTCTATCTGGCACTTTCTGAACTCTTAAGGTTTTTTAATTTCTTCTATACTTAGTGTGGTGCACGGTTGAAGAAGATGTACCCACTTTAGCAGCAACAACACACTCTGAAAGATTCAGATTCTTCTCAAAAGCCTTACCACCTCCTGTTTTCTATATTTTTATTTGCTGTTCCTGCTTTCTGACCCCAATCAGCCTTTCTTGCAACCGTACCAGTTTTACGATGTTTCGACAAAACATTTTGTACCTCTGATCTCGCGATTTTCAATTGTTTTGCTAACTGATTTTGCGAATGTTTGGATTTTCTAAGTACTTGTCCAAAATTAACTTTCGCTGCGATAGTTCATTGCTCTCCATTCTGCTTAATTTTAAAATGCATAAACAAAAGGAAAAACCTACTGCATTGAGGAGAACGTTGTCAAATTTTTTCTGAAGCAGTTGTGAGCCACCATATCATCAAACATCAAGTCAAACGAAAACGATGTTAGTGATCTTTCCGAGCAGTACGGAAGCACAGACTTCTTGTGGTGTTTTGATCAATTCTATTTTAAACCGTAGAGCACTGCAAGGAATCGGTTTGCATATTCCATTGTACTTAATTCTTTAATTCATTAAATATACTTCAAATACAATATATTTTCAGCCTAAATTATATATTAGGTTGTAACATAATAATGTGATAATTTTATCAGATACGTTCTGGAAATTTTGTACAACTTCGAGAAAGTTCTGTGACTATGAGTATAAATACCCCTGAGCGCGCTCAGTTCATCAGTGCAATAATCGACAGCGCAGCTAGTAGCATTATGGAATGGCGGCCAGTTGAGGTTGATGTCGATCGACTAGCGCAGCTCATCGAGGAAGATCCATGGAGGACTACTCGTAAACTTGAAGAAGAACTCGGATGCTCCCATACTACTATCGCTCGACATTTGAAAGTGATGGGTAAAGTGTACAGGCACGAATTAACGGATGGTCAACGGATGATGCGAGTGGCGGTTTGTACGCAATTACTCACATCGTACTTTTGCTTGGCTTCGTAATTTGTTTACCGGGGATGAGAAGTGCATGACTTATGTAAACCATAACAATAAGCGACAATGGCTTAGCGCGGGTCAAAGAGGATTACCAGCAGTTAAATGTAAAATTACTATACACAAGGTTATGTTGAGTGTTTGGTGGAATGTGCACGGTATTGTCTACTGGGAACTATTAACACAAGGAACGACTATAAATAGTGCACGCTACTGTGATATGCTGGATAAGGTAGCCGTGAATCTTAAAGGAGAACAAGGCAATGTATACCTTCTCCACGACAATGCCCGCCCTCAGACCGCTTCGATGACATGTAAAAAAATTGTGGAGCTAGGCTGGATTTCCTAAGCCCATCCTGCATACTCGCCGGATATGTCTCCTTCTGACTACCACTTGTTCCGAACGTTGCAGGCTCACATTAGCGGAAAATCTTTTGATGACCGAGATGCATTGGAACAGTGGTTGTCGGAATTTTTTAACTCTCGTGAGCCCAAGTTTTACGAGAATGGAATAATGTCGTTTCCCCAACGTTGGCAGGAGATCATTGCTAATGATGAACTATATGTTCAATATAATGTTAAGCTAAATTGTTCAAAAGTATCAAAATAAAGTTTCTTAAAAAATTATCAGATAATTATGTTACAACCTAATACATAAAATATATATTTTTTCCGTACGGGTCTGATACTTCGGCACTGGCTATTTTTCTTTCGGACGAAAATCTTACGGAAGCAGCAGGATACCACTTCTGAAAACATTTTAACAAATATTCAGGCATATTATTTTTAAATTGTTTAAAGGTTGTATCTTTCGCTGAAAAAGATAACTTGACAATGTGTCTGAAATCGATTTCAGTGAACGGAAAACCGAATTCTCTCAATGTTATCAAATGGCTAACAAGAGCCTTCTCCTCGTGCGTTGTTTGTAAAAACGGTATGTCCAACCATTACTTTCTGGGGTCAAAGATACCAATTTATTTTTAATTGTGGACCGTAAGAATTCTATATAGACCAGCTGCAGCATGCTGTGTTCAAATTTTTTTTTTTTTTTTTTCTAATTATTTAGACACTTAGAAAAATGTCTGAGCTGTGATTTGCTTATTGAGGGATGATTTTTAATTCGGGTTATAGAGTCATGTGGGGCAAGTGTGCGCAGCGGGTAAGTGTACACATTGTAAGTATCTCAAAAACGGTTTATAATTAAGAACCATCATTCCCCCCGTTCAGTGCTCCACGCAACGTCATGCAAAGCGTGCTTGAGTCACTAACCGCCGGCACGCCATTTTGTTTTCACAGGTAAGATTTGATTTTAGCTTAAATTATTGCGATTTTTGCATACAAGTTAAGGTGTAATATTTTATTGACGTGTATACTCTATGAAAATTGCTATATATCAATGAGTACTGCGTAATATCTAGTGTGATTAGTGGTGATCATTGAATTGTTATGATAATGCAATCGTGAGCAATTTTGATTGAATCTCGTTTTGATGGTTTGGGACAAGTGTGCGCTTACACTTGTCGAGTCAGTTTGCACATGCGCACACTTACCCGCATCGTTTTGGCTTTCTATTTAAGCTGCATTTTGTTGTTTCAGAATATAATTATTTATTGAAAATGCCCCGAAATTATCAAAGAAAGGTCACAGACTATGGAAGAGCTCAGAATCTCTGATTTTCGATGCTGCGTACACTTACCCCTATAGTAGGGGTAAGTGTGCGCATATTGACTATGTTTATTTTGCTAGCTTTTCCAAAAAATGTGCAATTGATGAATATTGTTTCTATGTTTAAGTTGTTGATTAATAAATACTTGAAGTAATTAACCTTGTTTTGTTTCATTAAATATGCCATTTTTCATTTTATGACGCTTCAAACCTTAAGTGCGTACACTTGCCCCACATGACTCTACAGATTAGTCAAGCAAATTTCACTGAGCCAAACACTTTTATTATGGCGAGATTGTCCGGCCAAAGTCACTCCATTAAAAATATAAAAGCTAAACGATTTAACACTAGAACTATCAAGACCGGTCAAATTGACCGGTACTAAATATCTTGCTTGAATTAATCATATTTTTTGTAAATATCTCTTAAGAGTAATACCAAATCTAATTAAGGTTCAAAATTACGACATATCGCGAATCTATTTCCATTTATAATTATTAATTTAAATGTGAAAGCATATTACTTTAAGGGTTCATAGCGAATTAGACCCATGAAAAACAGACTATTTTTCAATAATTTTTTTAGTAGGTTCAATTGTAAATATAAATATGGGAGGGGTTTTACTTCAATAAATATAGTGTCGAAATACATGAAAATAACTTTTTTTGTTTATTTTTCTGATTTTTTGTTGATGAAACAGGCGGTTGCAAAAAAGTGAAAAAAAGTGAAAAAAAGCGGGCTTCGCCCTGTTGATGGTATTTCCGAGACGGATGGTCTGAAACTAAAAAATGAAAAAGTTTTAGATTCAGTATGATAAGGGCTATGGCATGAATAGACAGATTTGTGATTTTTTGAAAATTGACAAAATGGCGGACATTTTTCGAAAAAATTCCAAAAATCATAATTTTTTTCCCCGTTTTTGCCCTTAAAAAATGCTTAAAATCAAAATTTCAAAAAACTGTCTATTCATGCCATAGCTATAGTTATAGAGAACATGTGGTAAAAATTTGGTGAAGATCAGTTTAGTAGTCACCAAGATTTTATCAACAAGGTGCCGAAAAACGTTGTTTCGAGAAAAACGCAATCAAAGTTTTTTTTTAATGAAAAATCGTAAAAACATCTAACCTGCGCTTAATCAGCGATGCCTGCACCATACAGTATACCTTCTCTATGTTCATAATTAACGTTTTCATCCAAAACAGCGTTTCTGCGGATGATTCTGGCTTTCTTAGAGGCAATAGTCCTGATGCGCGTCAGCATCTCGTACGCGCTGTCGGTCACGGTCATCAGCAAATTGTATGGCGGCCGGGCCGATTTTGACGCCCATTAATATAGTTACAGTGCCAAAAATATAGTTAGAGTGCTCCGATTTTTATAATATTTTAATATGATATTTCTATATATATATATATATATTAGTTTCCAAAAATTTAATAATAAAAACATTGATTTTTTGAAAATTACAATTCGCTATGAACCCTTAAAGGTGCCAAAAATTATCAAAATTACAAGCTTGAGCGCCGGTAGTTCTAGTGTTAAAAAATATTTAATGTTTTAATAAATTCCATATTTAAAAGACAACTTTTAACAATATTTAAGAGAAAAAAGATGAGAGAAAATACTGGATAGTGTAACTCTAGTTCTTCATGGCCTCGCTACCGACAGATTTTGCACTTTCACAAGAATTTATGATTTTGCACTGCTATAGTTCATCGCGATGTGAGGCACATGCTTTCACACATAATCACGTCTATGCAGGTGCATGTACATAGATAATAAAAGTTCAAAGGAGAGCTGCTGGAAAAAATAAAACAAAACTTGCAATACTAAAGCGTATTGTAAATAACAACTTCTTACTACCTTGGACAAAACTCACCTTCAAAGGGCCAATCTAACCCCGTTGCCCAGTAAAAATATTTCTAATTTGAATATCATCCGACAAACGATGTGACTTCATTAGCGCTGTCATAATATTAATGAACTATTTAGCCCTGTTATATTTGTTTTGGCAGGCCAAATACGAGGTACAGGGAGCTTGGCAAGCGTTTAAAAAAATCAATTAAGCGCTGCCTGCATACACCAAGCGGGATGTCGCAATGAATATCAAATAAATCAGGACAATTATTAATAAAGCTCAACCGACTGCGGGATACCGGCCGCTCTTTTACTGCTTGCTGACTTTTAGCGAAATTTAATAAGCTGATAAACAAATTTATTTACCGCGTTTAATGTTCAATTTCAGCCCTAAAGTGCGTATAATTGAGGCATTCTAGCTTTTATTTCAAACAACATGCAAATGCAAGACACGTTTGAGCTTTATTGAAATTTTTATAATACAATTAAAATGTGTCTAAAATTTATTTTTCAGGAAGAAAATATGCCGGGAAGTTGAACATTATTAAAGTTAAAAATTTTCAGAGTATCATGAACAACAGTTTCCCAAAACTATAAATTTACATGACTAGCAGAACTGAGGAGTGCAAAACAAATTTTGTCTCCGACAGACCGTGTGGGAAATCAAATAAATTTACGACTCTCCGGCGCGGTTTTCATGGAAAACAATATCTTGGAAGCAAGGAGGCAATGATGATAGCAGTAAAATTGGAACCTACACCCTACAACTTGGAAATAGCATAGTTGCCATCGTAGATACAGCAAAACTTTTTGAACTTTTGAGCACTGTTGGTGTGGTTGAACTCATCCTTCAGAGGATTAAAGCCAGGTTTGTATTTTGCACCGGTTCCAACCATTCTCATTTAAATTAACTTTCTTTAGATGGTTACAAATTAAAAACACAACTAATTACTGAACCTACTTATATTTCTTTTTCTTTGAGAATAAAAAAAAAAAACAATTTATTAAAACTTCCAACATTTTTTTCTCTATGATAAAATCACTATTGGTTTTTCCAATTGTACTGATAGTTATGACAATAAATCTTTTTTCTTGAGTTATCATATTTAAAAAAAAAGTATTCAATAGTTCTGATTTTTTTTTTAAAAATACCGCTAAAAAATAAAGAAGGCGTAACTGTTACACAGCGTATACAGATGTCACTTAAGTGATAAACACCAATTAACTGTTTTATAGAAGATTCAAAGAGGTTAGAATATCGTCTAGAAAGTGTAAATATGATGCTGATGCAGTACCAAGAACTTGACGAGAGCCAAAGGCCCACGTTGATGGCTATTATTTTTGCGTAGTTAATCCTGCTAAAACATGTAACGGCAAAAATGCGAAACTCATCTAATATCCTGATCTTGCTTCATCTTCTGCTCCAATCTTACATAGCCCACATCTTCCAGTACCTGAACGGTGAACCTCGTACAAAATTGCCTCAATCAAGCTCATCTCAGAGTTCATGTAAATACATATATTGAAATGAAGAATTTGCGCTGTTTGGAACCACCAAAACGCCATTTTCTTACCTCAGAAGACTTTAATGACTTAATATTTGACTTAATATTAAGATTTGAATTTGCCGAAGAGTAAGGCAGAGCTTTTGGGTTCCCGTTTGAAGCAATGGAATTTGCTTACTGATGTCAAAATAACAGATCAACGAAATCGGCATGAGACATTTGCTACGTTCTTCACTAAAGAAGATGGACTCTGTTATTGTAACGACATAAGAGGCGTATTACCTTGTTTGTCAATTCTAGTTAACAGGGAGTTTCCCTAAAAATGTGCAAAAAATAAAGCATTGCCCTCTTTTTATTTATTCTAAGATTGTCTTTAAATGTGTTCAGACGTTCAATTGTGTTCACTTATTAACAAACCTCTTTTCACTTGTTGAAGTTATGTTACTGGAATTGTACAACATAAGGTAACATTTTTTATTTCCTGCAATATTTACATGAAAAAATAATTACCCATAAGTTTTCAAAATGGCTGAAATAAATAAAAACGGAAAACAGTTAAAAAGAAAGTTTATAACTTTTGTGGACAAAATCGAAATTTTAAACCGTTTAAAGGATGGAGAAAAAATATCGTCTGTTGCAAGATCCTTAAATTTGAATGAATCTACAATTCGAAAATCTATGAGCATTTTAAAAGGATTGACCATTTTCCTTCAGAGCGACACAGCCATACATTTACTGCAAGCACAGGGTGGCTACAAAAGCTAAAGAAAAGATACTCCTTTCACAACATAAAATTTCAAGGAGAACAAGCCTCAGCTGATGCTAAAGCTGCCGAAAAATGTAAAATGGAGCTCCCTCAAATTATCGATAAAGGAGGATATACGCCAGATCAGAATTTTAATGCTGATGAGTCAGCATTGTACTGGAAAAAACTTCCACCTCGGACCTACATTTCAACAACTGAAAGGCTTGTAGTTGTAGTTGATGTGTAGCAATCTGTCAGGAAGTTTTTCAATAAAACCTATGATAATAAATTGTTTTTCAACTCCTCGAGCTTTCAAAAATATTAGGATGTCTGATTTGCCTGTATTTTGGCGAGCTAATAGAAAAGCGTGGATGACACAAGAATTATTTAAGGATTGGTTTTATAATTGCTTTATCCCTCAATTGGAAAGCTATGATTGAAAATAATTTTAGTTTCAAAGTAATATTGATTCTTGATAATGCTAGCAATCATAGTAAGGAACTGAATTTTCTATTTTAGATTGTATTCGAAAAATCTTATCAGGTTGTGCAGAGATTAAACCGTCAACACTTATTGCATGTTGGAGGCCTCTTTTACCTCAAATGGTTCAAAAAGGAAATGATATTTCATCTCCATGTTCAGAAATAGTAAACATTGCTTTTGATTTGGGTACCGAAGGTTTTACAGATATAAACCATGAAGATATAGAAGAACTACTTCGAGAAGAGAGTTTAAATGAGGAATTGGTGGAATTAATTAATTAATGCATTTGAGGAAGAAAATACGGATAACGAATTATTTTCAAACTTCAATTATGATTTTAAAAAAGGGCTGAATTTGGCTAAAGAATTAGAACGTCACTTAACTCAAAATGATCCTTCAACGATACGTAGTGCAAAATTTAAAAGAAAATTTCAAATTTGCTTGGCTCCATATAAAGAGGTTTTGGAAGAACTACAAAATATAACTACATTTGAAAACCAAGAAGAAAATTTGCAAAGTGAAGATGATTTTCGGCCAATTAGAAAAAAAGGGTTAGACTACAAATATTTGGCAGTGTTGATGAATAATAAAACAATCTTATATGTATGAAATTAAGTTGTTTGCTGGAAACAAGTTTTTAAGTTTATAATTTTATTATATGAACTATTTATTATATTCATTAAACCTAAATTTAAAGATGCAAAAATCTACAGGGTGTCCCATAAGAATGTGTGAAACTTATGAGCCACTATTTTTTAACAAATGGAGAGATCGGTAAAATGTAAATACTTTTTAATAAACGACAGTTGTCATTTTTATTTCATGTCCATTTTATTATGAAAAAATTAAATCTATTTAATACAAACCATTAATTTAAAAATATAGTAAAAAACGTGAATTATTAATAATATATATTTGTGAAATGTGAACCATCTACATAAAAGGTATCTACCTGCATTTCTTTGAACTTTCTGTCGCCGGAGAGAAGTACAAAGGGATGTTAGAGACACAAATCCTTTCTCATGCGAAAAAGAGGAGCCGCGTTAAATCTTTTTTTTTTATTCAAGACGGAGCAGCACCTCATCGCACACAAGAAGTATCATCAATAAAATTTATGGCGATCGAGTTATTGGCCTAAGGTACCCACGCTTTGCTAGGGGAAAAGGAATAGAATAGCCACATTACTCGTCAGATCTCATTCGATTTGATTTCTTTTTATGGGGCTACATTAAAGATCTCTGCTATGAAAATAACCAAAAAACAGTTGAGGATTTTATTAAAGACATTGGGAAGGTCGTCAATGGCATTTCAAATGAAACGTTAGAACATGTTTTTAATAGTTTTAGAAAGCATATGCATATTTGTGGCAAATTAGATGGTTAAAATATCGAAAATATATATCATTAGCAGAGCTGTAAAAAATGGCATTACCAGTAACATGCATTACCATTACAGGTAATGCAATTTAAAGATGATTACCAGTACCATTAGTAGTAATGGTAATGCAAGAAAATCGAATTACCATTAGAGTTACTGGTACTGGTACTTCACCATTACTGTAATCACATGAGAATTACTTAGCATTACTCGCCATTACTAGCATTACTTACTCACATGAGCATTATTTACCATTACTTACCATTACCAGCATTACTTACTGCTCAGTATAGCAGTAGTACTCAGCCTTACTCAAAATTATTACAATAAACATGTTTGAATGAATATTAAAATATATATTTATTCATATAAAATCGTAGATTTTATTACCAAAATGTAAAATAACTTTCAAATTGACATTTCTTATTATGAGTAATGCTGAGTACTCTGTATAAGTTTGAGTAATGCAAAGTACTGCCATGTAGTACTACGTAATTCCGAATAATGCCAGTAATGCTACGTAATGCTCATGTGATTACAGTAATGGTGAAGTACGAGTACCAGTAACTGTAATGGTAATTCGATTTTCTTGCATTACCATTACTACTAATGGTACTGGTAATCATCTTTAAATTGCATTACTTGCAGCGGTAATGCTTACGTTAATGCACTCCAAAGTAATGCAATATTTTACAGCTCTGATCATTAGTAACTAACATTCTTCACTACTTTTTTAAATTAATTCTTTTGTGTTAAATAGATTTAATTTTTTTATAATAAAATGGACATGAAATAAAAATGACGAGTGTCCTTTATTAAAAAGTATTTACATTTTACCGATCTCTCAATTTGTTAAAAAATAGTGGCTCATAAGTTTTCACACATTCCTATGGGACACCCTGTACATAGTCATTGTCATTTCTATTATAAAATTTTATATGTATATTAACCGTATCAGTCACAACTTGTTACTTTGAGAATGCAATTTTTATATAAGTCTGATTTGTGTACATATTATCAATGTTTTTCAAAACGCGGTTTCCATAGAACGCATACCCTGATTTGAATTAATTCTAAGTCTCGTATAGCACGGTTTCCATATAATGCGGTACGAATTAATCGAGTTATAGGACACTTGACTGTACTATAAGTGACAGTTTCATAGTGTGAGCTGTTTGCTCTGCAATGTATGTATGTAGCTATAATATCCTTGGTTTGTGTAGAGGAATAATATTATGAGAGGGCATTAATAAATATACTAATAGAATAGCGATGTATATTTCAAATAAATCTAAAGTGAGCGGCTTAATAATTTCTAATAATCAGTGTTGCAACATTGATCGTTCATCGGCCACTTAACGAAAAGTCATTGGTCTCGAATATAATAAAACTAATCGTAAAATCACCAACAATAAAAAATCTTTCATTTAATTATGGATTCATCCCAGCAATAAGAAAAACCGCAAAACTTCATTCCAGAAATGATATCACACTTTGATATAACAAAAAATATAGTAAAATTTATGATCGAAATCAAGTATTACCCTATAGTAAATTAAAGAGAAAGATTAGCTTTAAACCTACTGAAATTAAGTTTTTCTAAAGGATATAAGTCATTTAGCATTTCTTTCACGTGATCTGACATCCACAGACAATTGTAAACTAAGTTGAAGAATATTCACACAATTGAATATTGATCATTGATATCGAAGGAAAGACGTAATACTAAATTTATTTCATCAAATCATTATTGGGAATTGATTAAGTAATATATGTATAATAATTTTAAATGCAAACATTCTGAAAACCATATCCTGCAAAGTTCTTATTTGACACTAGATCTACCAAGACCAGTCAAATTGTCTGGTACTCAATTTATTCTCTGAATTGATTAAATTTTGTAAAGTTATCTCCTAAGAGTTATGCCAAAGCTTATTAAGGTTCAAAATTACGACATATCAAACATTTTTTTCCATTTATAGTTACTAATTTAAATGTAAAAACATAACACTTTAAGGGTACCGAAAATTATAAAAATTACAGGCTTTCGCACCGGTAAATCTAGTGTTAAAATACAATAAATAATCTCTTCCACCTTATATATGAAAACAAAATTGCAAACGGGGTGGAATTTAGTCCAAATAAATTGCATAAAAAAGCTGTTCAGGCGTTAATAATTTACCTTTTGTTATGCGAACGATTTATTTTTCTTGACACAAAGATAGGGGTTGTGTCTGGTTCAGTAAAACGAGCATTATGCCGAATGAGAAAGAAAATACTGAGAGCTGCACATCCTCCCAACATATAAAGTTGCAATCACAAATAACATCTTGTTTCTTCCTTGAGTTGACTGAGGTGCACATACTATATACATATATAGCGTAGATTTTACACAGGCGTAATAGTACTAGGTGAAAAAACGACTGAATGATGCTTCCCCACCAACTAAGAATAGTAATAACACCAGCAAAATTGGATGAAATTTATGGCTTTATCTGTGAGTACACGAAATACTCACATTATATAAGTATGATCCCGACGTCTGGCATGCACGCCAAAATAAATGGTTCACATATCCTAGCTCCCTATTTGAGTGTTTGTTACCATTACTGTCCTCCTGCCTTTTGGGTTGGTGCTCTGTCAGCATTAAATATAAGGGTGATCAAGGTTTCTTGCCACCACCGCTTTTGTCTTTCATCTTCGTTGTTTATGCTGAATTCGGCTGGAGATATGCTGAAGAATCCCCAAAGATGCCTTTACAAAGCACACTAGATTTGGAATTCAAATGTGAGCCATATATTACTTAACAGTATCAGGACATGAAGTGATGTAATAAGAACACTTATTTATTGTTTATGATATGTCAGGCCAGTATGAAATGTGTGTGAAATGTGCTTCATTCCTTACCGAGGACGCCCTTTATTTATTGTTGAACCCGGCTAAACTTTGCTCAAGTGGCAAAGCCATTGAATATTCTATTAATAAAGAAGACATTAACTGCACACCTCGTAGGCGGGTGATACTAAAATGGAAGTTTTTATTTATTGAGGAAAATAATGGACATAAATATAATTTTATTCTTAATAAGAGGAAAATTCAACGCATTTCCAAATGGCAAGATTACTATTGTGGGACAAATATACTAATACTCAAAAAAAAAAAAAAAACTAAGGTAGCAAACAAATTTTTGATAGTTCTTGGCAATTTTTGAAGAGCTCCATTTTAGTGAAAAATTGTGATATCGAGATGAGTAAAAAATTATTTTGAAGCTTGAAGTCTCCAGTTTTAAGATCTTTTGGTCCCACACTTTCTTTTTTTTGAGCTACGGCTTTCGCGCAATCATAAGAAATAGCATAAGAAAAATATTTTTCAAATTATGTTCTGCTTTTGAACACTACGGTCACCTCACCGATTTTAATGAAACTTTGTAGGAGCATTCCAGTAGGCTCAAAAAAAAAAAGAAAATATGCAACATTTTTTGTTAGAGAGTCGTACTTTCCGGAAAATTCAACTTTGAAGCCACGATACCTGCAGAATTCCATTCAAATCGTGCTTACAACGCGCACTAAACAACACGTTTACACTTTCTTTCACTCTCCGCAGGAACAAAAACCCCTGAAAATACAATAATCATCATTATCTTCACTCACCAGGATCCCTGTAATCCCGATGACATTTTTATGGAACTGTCATCTTTGTGGAACTATCCTACTTACTGGAAATTTTCCTCATACAAACTGCCTATTACCTAAAAATTTTCCTTATACGAAATGTGTACTTACTGAAGATTTTTCTTATACAAACTTCCTATTGACTACAAATTTTCCTTATAGAAAATGTCTACTTACTGGGAATTTTCTGTATTCCACAAAGATGACGGTTGCACTGTCGGAATTACGCTTCTTGTATATTATGCACGTATGTGTGCGTGTGGGTGTGTGTGTGTGTGTCACACACGCACACACATCAACACACGCACAAATTCATACGTACATAATGCACAAGAAGCGTAAATCAACAATGCAACCTCCACGGGGTACACTTTGGCTAACGAATATGCCTGCGGTTAACAACTGAAGATCAAAATTACTCCTTTAATTCTTTTGTAAAACTTTGATCAATCGAGCCGGAAAAACTGTTAGATGTATCAACTTGAAAATTTATAGGCTTATTGAGGGTACATTAAGCTGCAAAAAAAACTGAAAATATTAGTCTTTCCATCAATATTTGTAAGAAAAAAAAAACGCAAAAAGTCATTTTTCAGTTTTTTTTAAAATTAATGTCAAGGAAAACAAAAAGTTTTTACTTCAAAAACCATGGTAGGTCCTTATAGAGAATCTAATCAAGTTTTCGAAACCATGCTTAAATTTTCTGTACGGTTATTAGTTGCTGAGATCTGGATGATTAAAAACAAAACGACCTTTTTTCATGAAAAGTCAGATACCTCAGCGAACAATTGACAATAAACAAGTTAACTTACCTTTGCCGGTGGACAAAATACATTTTGTATCATTTCGATACGACTTTTCACTCAGCTAGAGCTCTTCAGAAATTGGCAAACATTTTTTGAGTAGTGTATATTGTACTTTCTTCTTCGACCTTTCACATTATTGTTTCATGTTAAGATAAACTAGGAAACTAACGTACATAATGCAGACATTGTCAAATGTTTAATTACACAAATAGACACGATTTTTGGTTCTGATTAATGTGTAGTCATTTTTCATTGCTTTTGTCTTATAAGTACAGAAAATCGACATGATTCTCGAACTCTTTGCTTTTGTGCCCCGGATAGGAAATTTAAAATTACCAACTCCCAAAATCTTGATGTTTTCATTTCTTTGTAAATCTTTTGCTGGTGGACATTTCTTCAATTGTCGATAATTATATTAAATCCACCATCTTTAATTTATATATTATGATTGCAGGCTTAATATCAGCGACCCTAAAAGTTATTTATTCATTTTAATAAAAAGTCCCATGAAATGGATTTTGATTCACCACTTTGGAACTCAATCAAAAAAAATGCTATAATGTATTTTGAAATATGACATATGCTTTCTCAAAAAATCAGAAGTATCGTGCCATATATTTAGTTGTAATTGAGGGTCAAACTATCCAAACCAATGCCCATTTTTCCTTCACAAAAGCAAAGTTTGAACAAAATAACGGCACTTTTTCCTTCCTTTTGGACGCAAGCAATAAAAAAATAGCATTGAAAACTCGGACTCAAACATTTTTTTAAATTTGTTGACTTGTGTTATTTAATAACATGAAATTAAATACAACTACTAAATTCTATGAAGGCATATAAAGCAGATTACAGCAAAGATGTTTATACAGGGTGTGGCAGTAGTGTGTGTTGTTTCTCGGAGCATAGCTGGCGTCGCTTTTACTTTTTTAATTTGTAGCAACCTATTCGGGCTTGAAGTCGGCGCTGCTTTTTGTTAGAAGAAGGAAAAACAAAATTGAAGAAATCAGTCATCATTTAGAGTTTGTAAAGATCAGGCTAATTTATAAATAAAGAAATTTATTAAATTAATTATAACTTTATCTTTTTTAATAATTCAAATTTAGTTGGAAGAAAGTTTCGATTTTATGAAGATTAATTTAATACAACCTAACTTACTTCCACACAGGGTGTTCAGAGGTGGGAGGGAAATATTGCAGGGGGTGAAAGGTCAGACCGAGACAAGAAAAAAATCGTGTGGGTGGGGGGGGGGGGGGGGGAGGGGTGATATCTCGCACCGTTCGGCAGTTACAGGGTGATTCGTAAATCAGGATGTTGCTTTATATGCTTTATATGGGAACCGCTCTTGTATTTTTATCTTTTTTTCTACGCATCGCAGCAGCCCCAAACCGATCTCAAAAATTACTATTGCGAAGCCCTTTCCAAAACAGTCAGCGCTTTGGGTAATGTTCATTCAACCTTGCCCTAACAATGTTCCCAGTTTGCACAGGTGCTTCGTCGTGCTGTAAATACATTGCGCTTCTGGTGGCCAGGGGGATGTCCTCCAACAGATCCGGAAGGGTATTCTCCAAAAAGTCTGAATATACCTGACTATTCAGCACTTGAGGCAAGATGAAGGGTCCTATCAACTGGTTGCCGATGATGCCAGCCCAGACATTGACACTAAATATTTGCTGGAAGGACCATCTTGTCGTATGTTTGTTCACATCTGACCAGGTGTGGAGGTTGTGGAAGTTTGTGATGCCATCCCGGGTGAATTGCGATTCATCCGTCCACAGAATTCGGTCTAGAAACCTTCTGTTTTCGATGTCAGCCTCGAGCAGCCAAGTGCATAACTGCAACCGTCAACCATAATTTTCAACAGAGGTTGTAAGCCTTCGTTGAAGGTACACGTACCATAATACGCAGCTATCTCGACAACTTTTTTACTCGAAAACATACAGGCTTGGCCAAAAGTATTAGGCACCCTATGAAAATTGCACCATACAGTTTATTTCTGCATATTAGAGAGAAGTTAAACTACGGTTATGTTTATCTTATTGTCATTTATTCTTATTATTAATATTTTGTTGGTCCGCCCTTAGCTTTTTTGGCATAGTGCTCGTTCCACTCTTGCTGAAGGATTTGAGACCTTGTTTTGATGTGATGCTGTGCTCCCGTATCTTCCGCTTCAGTATGCCCCAAAGATGTTCTATTGGATTAAGATCCGGTGACTGTGCTGGCCACTCCAAAAGGTCAACATGGTGTTCCTTCAAATATCGCATACTGGTTGCAGATGTGTGGCATGGCGCGTTATCTTGCTGGAATTTTATGTTGTCCGCATTGGTGTCACCATAAATCTTCGTGATAGATGGATGTAGTACCTCTTCCAACACGGCAATATATTTTTCACTGTTCATACGTCCTTCACAAATATGCATTTCACCCACTCCAAGAGACGCCATGCAACCCCAAATCATAATGCCGCCCCCTCCGTGCTTGACCGTGGGCACCACGCATTCGGGAAGGTAATCTTCACCTCCCCTCCTCCTCACATACGTCACACCAGGCGTGCCAAACACCTGAAAATTTTAAAAAATTTAACATTATTTTCAATATTCATAAAATGTTTTAACAAACACAGTGGTTATGATTGAACCATTATAAATAATTGAAATGAAGCAAAATAAAACTTACCTCAAAGTTAGATTCGTCGGACCATATGACATTTTCCCAATCGTCCTCTGTCCAACATTGATGTTTTAAAGCCCACTCTAGGCGGGCTTTTTTATTTGTCTCAGAGAGCCATGGCTTCTTTCTAATCTTACAACCTTTCAGGCCTGCCTCTCCAAATCTTCTTCTTGTTGTTCTAGCACTAATCGTCCTGCCAATTCGATCAGAGAGGCCAGCAGTAAGTTCAAAAGATGTTTTTTTTACGATTTTTTAGGTACTCTCGAATCAAATTTCGGTCCTCACATTTCGAGTGACGTCTTTTTCTACCTGTTCTTTTTTTATCTACGTGTGAACCAGTGTCCATAAAACGTTTAATAGCACTTTGCACCGCACAACGAGAACATTTAAGAGTTTTAGCAATCTCAACTTGAGACTTGCCCTGCTCATGTAAAAATAAAATTCGTGACCGTTCTTCTTCAGAAAGATTCCTTCTTTTAGGCATTTTTAGGAAAGCAACAACCAACAATTCAAACTCCGTTAAAAAAATAACAACACTAAGGCACTTGCTTGCCTATATTTTGGAGCAATTTGCCAAACACAGGAATTAAAGCTTTCGTTTGTGTTTTGGGTGTGTGCTCTCACGCAACGTTCTAACAAATTGTCAGTGGTAAGGTCAGTATATATATTTCGAAGAAAAGGCTGAATCTCCTCATCCAAGACTGGATTGTGCTTAAATTCCTTTAATTTTCCATTAACTTCAGCGACACGATAGGCACACCAAGAGTCGGCACCAGCTGGACCATTGTGAGCATGCTGAGACTTATCGTCGGTCGAGATCTTGTGATAAAATGTCGCCCATATAGCATTTCTCATGTCAGTAACAGAATCTGGATTTCGATGCACTGCTAATTCATAATACGTAGACAATTTTTGCATAATTTTGTTAGTAAGTGTAATAGTTTTCACTTTCGAATTTACAGCAGGTTTTTTTTCGGTGTTGGAGTTGAGTTTTTCGAGTCGTTATTATCTAACATTTTTGTTGTCTTTTTTAACTGTGTTAGCTATTTTTTTGCTTCTTTTGCCCGTTTGTACATACGCTTCTTAACGTGCAAGACACATTCCTTTTTTTAACAGTTAAAACTTTACCGTATGGTTCAACGTCTTGTAACGATTTGAATATTTTTGTGTCACCATCACCAATATAATATTCGTAATATACTTCAAATAATTCTAAAGAGCTTTGAAACATTTCTATTATGCCATTTACTTCCATTAATCTTGCACTGCCTTCATGATTAGCATTGCAATTTGGATTGTGAGTCTCATACCAATCCTCATACTCAGCGGAATTTTCTTTGCCAGCCCATGCTTCGCACGCTTTACATACCACTGATTTCACTATAACATCGAGTACTTTTCCTGTATATTTTCCGATTAAAGAGGCTAAACCAATGAGCGAAGAAAAGCCTCGTCGAGCCCATGAACCATCACCAGATACTGCAATACAATCCCTCGCTTTATCGGCGGCTTCATTAGATTCCTGCTCTTCTTTAACGGCTTTTTTTAAAACTAACGTGGCAACCGTGCTTGCGGCTATATGAATATGTTCCAGTATCTGATAATAAGCATGTTTACTAAAAACTTTACCAATATCCATGAATCCACAAAAATTAGCTATACCTTCATAGCCAGTTCCAATTAATCGCATCGCAAACACAAAACGCCGATTTATTTCATACGAAGAACTAATTTGTGGGCTACTTGGAATACAAGTATCTGATTCACAATTACACGTCACTACTAATTGGAAGCCTAATCCTTTTTCAGAACATTTAGAAAATTTTATGTTACTTTTATATGTTTTACACATTAGAATATTTTGTAAACTAAAAAACAGCGAAGTTTATAATGCAATAACTCAAACTTTGATCGACGTTAACCTCAAATTCGAGATCGCCTTTTGGAATTTTTTTAGCTGATGCACTAGTTAAATCACTAAATTACTCTCACTCGTAAATTGATTACCAGCAAAACTTCTTCTTTTTTTTGGAAGACGATCAGCCCTCGTACTGCTCTTTCTAGAACCTTTTCTATCCATTGCGTTTTATAGCTTAGTACTATGTACGAAACAAACTTTCTAAATGAAAGACGGCCTTCTGCGGCTCCAAAAGTATGCCGTAAATGTATACAAAGTATACCGTTTTCCCTATATCGTAACCCGTTTTCCCTATATCGACTAGCACAAATGTTAAGATTGCGATCGCTAAACTTCGAGTATGAATTTTTTACGTATTTTTCTGTTGATCTACGTCACATGACGAAAATTTCCAGGGGGGTAACTTTTTTTCGACCCACCCTAATATATATAAAAGTAGAGGGGATAGTAATGAAACACGAGAGCACAGATTTGACGAAGCAGCTGCCGAAGGTCGGTTGCACGCGTTTGGACACCATCTATTGTATCGAGATATATATATATATATTTTTCGGCCTTTTCACTCGATTTAACATATTGTAAACTACTTTTCGAGGTATATAGTATACAAATTTCATGTTTTTGAAAAATCGATTTTTTCAAAAAATAGAAGTGTACTGCCCCTTATGGAAAATAGGATCTTCATTATACATTCTGCTATGTTCCTAGATCATCTTGTTTTCATCTTATTAGTTCGCTTTTTACACAGTCGGGTTTTTGTTTTTTTAATTTACTGTTTTCTTATTGACGACTTTTTAGTTTTTCTTTTATCAATATATTGTCAGGTCGTGTCCATAAATACTGTTTTGATGAGTACTTTAAGAAATACAACAGATTCAGTCATTACAAGAAATATGTAGAGATTCTACTTAAACAACTTTCAGGCTGTGTAATTCTTAAACGGACTTTATGTCTGTAAAATCGGCTAGGAAACATCATCTTGATTTTGAAAGACCTATTCTGTGATATGCCACTTAATATGGTACAAAAAATTTTTTTTTCGTTTCTATGGCCACCATGCATTTTACGGTCGTCATTTTAGTTTTGTGAAAACAAAACCCGCACGGTTTAGACGAATCGATAGACGCCTCACTGATTAAAATCTGTCCAGCCTTTGAGATGCTTGGACGGTATAAAGGACTCCACATACATACATACATACATACCCAGATACGCGTCAAAAACATACCCCTGTCTGCTGTCGCGCAGTCGGGTAAAACATTAAGAAAGGTGACAACTTGACAGTGGCAGTGGTGAAATTAATTTTTACGGAAATGGAGGAATTTTGAACTGTTTCTGAAGTAATAGTCCTCCCCGCCCTAATGGAGCGAGTACACTTTGATTTCTTCTAAGAAACGGAGTTATCCTCAAAACTTCCGCCTGATATGGAGATATGTGCCCATGAATGACGACGCCCTAACATCTAACTGTAGACTGTTCGAGAAGTTGGGTGGAACTGCTGACGGTATAGGGGGGATTATGTACATCTGTTCATCATAAGGGCAAATGAGGGTCAGGATATGTCTTCTTGATATGGTGTGAAGAATTCAGCTGTCATGGAGCGTCTGAGACGGTGCAATGTGCAGAATGGTTTCATTGGGGTGGCAGGTTACCCTTTTTGTTAGAAATAAACGATGATGCCGCCATATAAAATTCGATGTTGGGTACAGATTCGATGTGAAGATCGCGCGCTGTCGCACCACCGCACCACCTAGTGTTCCAAATCGTTAAAAAGCTTGGTAAAAAACACGGATTTCAAAAGGCCAAATTTATATGTAGAGATTTATTAAGGACAGTCTGATACTTCACATGGCAATACGGTTTTGCGTGAATACTATATTTTACTGTTTTTTTTTTACCGCTAAAGTAGATATAATTTTTGTAGGTTAAAATCTGATATTTTATCAAATCTCTTCAATGCTATATGAATTACCTGAATGTCAATAAAATACATGCGTAGGGTGTTCTGAAAGTTTTGAGATGTGACAACATGTTTTATTTTTTTTTTTCAAAATAATTTCCTTTGCAGTCAATGCACCGCTGCATGCGTGAAAACCAGTAAGTATGGACTGAAAGGTGGATGCTTGAGAACTTTCAAGCCAGTATCTAGCAAACATTGACGTGTGAAGTTGGCTTTATATGGCAGAGTATTTTATTTATTTATTTATTTATTCAATTTCATTAATGACAGATTACTTACAAGAAAAAAGAACAATTAAATTGAAGAAAAGAAAAAAAAGACAAAATCGTGTATGGAATTACAAAAGTCTTTTCTTAATACTAATTTTCGATAAGTTAAAATCAAAGCTATCAAACTTACTATTGAAACAACGAGACATCGATGTGATAGGCTCATTGTATCCATAATTAGTGCTGGGGGATGTTTAAAAAATGCCTGGTTCTCAAAGAGCGAGAGGGAACCGATACATTAAAAGAAGACAGCAACCTCGAGGAGTCGATGTGGCCTTGCAGGCACTCCATAACGAACACAGTTTTGGAGATGTTGCGTCGAGATTCTAAAGAGTCGAGATTAATGAGCCTGAGGCGATGTATATAAGGAGGTAAATGAAAAGGGTCCTCCCAAGGAAGCCCACGAAGAGCAAACCGAATAAATCGTCGTTGTACGGCCTCCACACGATTAATATAAGTTATGTAATAAGGTGACCAAACACAACAAGCATATTCTAAAATGGGTCTCACAAAGGTGCAATACAAAAGTCGTGTATTATCGTGATGAAGATGTGCGGAGATGGGAATAAGCTGTGGAAGGCATATATTGGTGTACCAGAAGCACTAACAGTCTTCTGTTTCTGGAACACAACACTTTCCATAATTCCCCCTAAATCGAAGAAAACAACAATCATTTTCTTTTTTGCCGATTTAGATTTTTCACTTTCACAGGAGTTTCTTCATTACTGGTCAAAATACAGTAATGTTCCTTCGCCTGTGATTATTGATACTATGTCTTTAGATTTTCATTTAATTTTTCACTTGCTGTTATTTTTGTTCGTCAGTAATTTTGCGCGGAATCCATAGAGTACAAACTTTACTGTAACCTGAATGGTGGCACGATACCCATAACTTGGCCCCCAAATTTAAGGAACGGGGTTCGAAGCATTTTGCTGTCCTAAATATGGGAAAAATAAAGAAAAAAAATCTATCTCGACCCGTTTTCGAGATATAAAAAAAAAAATTGTTAATACTTGTCCTGTATCAACTCCCGACAGCAAAATCTTCCGAAACCCCGCCACGACACTGAAAAACTTGAATATTCACAAACCGCCACTATTTGCCGAACATTTCTATATTACCGCCGATCAATTTGTTTCTAAATAAAGCACCAAAAACACTAATTTCTTTCCAAAATAATCGCGACACAGCGAAATGTCAAATTACGTACCAAAACAATCTGAAGTTCGTTCCGTTCTTCTTGAAAACAGGAGTGCCAACTGCCAACCGCTTTAGCAAGTTCGTTGAGTTCGTTCTTTTTCGATCAATCGATATTTTGTAAAAGGAAAATATTTAGTTAAAATGCATTTTGTAAAAGGAAAATATTTAGTTAATATGCATTTTGTAAAAGGAAAATATTTAGTTAATATGCATATTTTGTAAAAGGAAAATATTTAGTTAAAATGCATTTTGTAAAAGGAAAATATTTAGTTAATTTTCATTTTGTAAAAGGAAAATATTTAGTTAATATGCATTTTGTAAAAGGAAAATATTTAGTTAATACGCATTTTGTAAAAGGAAACTATTTAGTTAATATGCATATTTTGTAAAAGGAAAATATTTAGTCAAGGCATTTTGCAAAATGAAAATCCTAAAGCAATGGCAATTTTGCTCAAAAATGGCAACACTAAATATGGCAGCACTAAATATGTAAGCTAGGCACTACCTAGAATACCATTGGCTACACTCATTCGTTTCTGGAGTACGCCGAAGACAATATGGATGACGCGAAAAAGAAACTAATTGTGACAAATAGAACAAACGCAAGAAAGCTGCTTCTAAGTAAAGCGGATGTTTGTGATTTTTGGAGTGTGCCCGATTTTATTATTAATGCTTTTTTTGCCGAAGGCACGCACCATAATCGAATGATTATGGTAACTTTCGCTTTCATAAATGGCATAAACGAAGAAAACCTTTTTAAATTGATTAAATGGAGGCCACTAAAGCAAACAGACATTAGGAAAATATCCGACCTATTCAAATATCTTTCCAATCCAGATGTAGCTCAAAGATATTATAGCTACAATGTAGTTGAAAAAAAAAATTTTATACTGTAATGGAGACTGGAGATATTTTGGAAAGAAGATACCGAAAAATCAACACTAAAAAAAAAAAAAAATCTGTCCTTTTCAGAACAACCAATTTTTTTAGCAGAGAGTAAAAAAAATTTGATAATTCGTCTTCAACGCAATATTGAACATAATATGCAGACAATTTTCGCATTACCCGGAATGCACCACGTAGAGGTACTGTCTGCTTAGCATTCCATGCATACGCAGGGGGACCCCTCGGTTCGTCACTCCCGAAGTATTTAAAGACTCCAAACCCCCTGGTACGCGAACATGAAAAACATGTTCAAAAGAAATCGTCAGGCCTTTCTTCTGCCTCCGACGAATCTTTGTCAATGTCCTCTTCAATGCTTTGTGAAGGACCCACCTCATCTTCGAGACGAGGACGCTTAGAGGGCAAGATGTCTTGAATGTACTCAGACTCTGGAGTTGGCGGATCCAAATCTTTCAACGTCAATCCGTTTTGATATACTCCGTCGACAAATCCGGCATAAAATTTTTTTATATCCAATAAAAAGTGCATAATCTGGGAACCAAAATGTCTGCCGTAAAGGTGCTGAAGGATATGCTTTATGTAAAAGTACAGAGCCATATATAGGTGGAGAAGTCTCGAGGTCCTTCGGGACAAAATTGTACTCTTAAGCAATTTATTTTGGTTTTCCAAATCATTGATTGTATTGCATGGATTATTTTTGTCGACAAACTCTCCCTTTTGATGATTAGTTGTTAAGTGGATAGTATCAGGCGAGAACATTTTCTGTATTCCATGATACTGTTTGGCACTGTCTGTGCAAATCCGGGAAGTATCGTGGTGAACGTATTTTTTTTTTATATAAGGCAACAATTTAGATTTACTTTTCGAATTAACTCGAAAGAAGAGTCCTGTTGAATCTTCTTTACAATAAATTCCAAGGACCGTTATGGTCATCTGCTCGGTAATTCGACCCCGATTGTATTTCCGTTTTGTTAAAAAGGTTTCATCAACTTGAACCGCCTTGCCTTCACCACCAAGGACAATATCGGAATGAGAAGCTATTACTTCAGCTACCTCCCGACAGTAGCTAAAGTAATCAGTAATTGTTTGGCGGCTGAGTTCTTCATTATCGTACTGATGGCGCCATTGAAGCATTTGATCATACACATCAGTGAGTCTCATGCCCATCACAAAACAAACAATTATATCTAGGACTTCGTGAATTTTGATCCTGCATAAATCTCCATAAAAAAAAGTGCCTTGGGCCGGATTTACACTTTTTTGGCACATTTTCCTCCCCTTTTGTTTCTTACCTTTTTGAGAACATCTCCACCGCCACCCAAGCTTTAAGGTGGAATTTTCCTCTATGCGCATTGGAATACCACAACATTTTGGTGGAATTGAAAGGCGCGAGGGTATGAGACCAATCTCCAAAAAGGTAATCGCCGCCACATTTGATTTGATTAACTCCGCAAGTGGGTTGAAAATTGAAAAGTGTTCCAATTTTTGATGCAAAAGAGGATGTTTACCACTTTTTATATCAAAACTAGATTGACTAAAAAACCACAAAGATCACTGATAAGCACAAGGAATAAAATGACATACTAATATTATACCGTTACAATAAACGATCGAACGAACCCAACGAACTTGCTAAAGCTGGTGGTACTCCTGTTTTCAGGGAAAACGAAACGAACTTCAGCTTGTTTTGGTAAATAATTTGACATTTCGCGGTGTCGCGACGATTTTGGAAAGAAATTGGTGTTTTTGGTGCTTTATTTAGAAACAAATTGATCGGCAGTGATATAGAAATGTTCGGCAATTAGTGGCGGTTTGTGAATATTCAAGTTTTTCAGTGTCGTGGCGGGGTTTCGAAAGATTTTGCTGTCTGGAGTTGATACGGGACAAGTATTAACTATTTTTTTTTATATCTCGAAAATGGGTCGAGATTTTTTTCTTTATTTTTCCCATATTTAGGACAGCAAAATGCTTCGAACCCCGTCTCTTAAATTTGGGAGCCAAGTTATGGGTATCCCCCCTGAATGGTCCCGAATAATAGAATGTAAAGCTGCTGAGCCAATATACCTACATATATGTAGTATACACTCTATTTGTCGATAAGTTATTCTCCGATCAGCTTTTGAACTGCAGAAATGTTTTTCGTAGTTACTGCCTCAGCCGCCCGTTCTATGTGTGGATCGTCTTCTAGGCTAAAGCAGCCAGCCACACTCAAACTATTTATACCACCTGTATACATTTGCATGAAAAGCAATTTATCCGGACTTTATCCACGTGAAAAGTTGTAACTCAAAATTTCTCGATATTCTAAAGTTGTCCACCATGCCAACGAACTTTTCTTAACTCGTACCGCCACGATAATGAGCGCAAACAAATAACAACTGACTCTTATGTATAACATACCTTAAATAACTAAACGACACTCTTCCTTCTCTCCTCCGGCTTACTGTTGAATCAACGCGTGACGTCACTCTAAACTTAATCGGTAATTGGAAGGAAAATCTTATTATATTAACCCTTCCGCTACGAGCGCCGCCCATAGACGACATCCGCGTGACGACCTGTGTGTACGAGCGTCGCCTATAGACGACGTCAGCGTGATACCACTTGACGATGTGCCCCGCGATGTTTTTATTTTTACGCATACCGCACATCGATCCCACTTGTCTCATTCTTTGGTTTGTTCACATTTGTTTTAAACAAGTGAAATATAAGCATGCATTCCTTTGGAGCAATCGGGGCAAGAATCACGCTCCAATCTCCTTCAAACTGTCAGTGGCCCGTTCAGCGGGAGACGGAGCACACTGCCATAGCGAAAGGGTTAAGGCTTGCCAATCGATTGACGCGGATTGTCGCGATGATCCCAACGGGAAGTTATTCTCTTCTCGACTCTTAATATAGAGTATAAAACTCAGCTGCCGCAAAGTACCGCAGATGCACATTTAATCCATATTGTATGCACATTCAATGATATCGAAATTGTACTTTGCTCAACTATTTCTCTAGAATTACATGATTGATTTTTATGCGTATTTTTCCATTGAAATTAGTTCGAAATGCAAAAGGGCGGATCTAATATGGTATACCGAAATTTAAAAACTCGCAGGATTCTTATAAAAATTTGTAGGGGAGAGTTGCCTAAGTTGGGCCGGCTCCTATTTCGGGCCACCCATTTTTTTCAATGTTACCGAGTTTTTGAAAATTAATTAATGTCAAAATTTGATTGAAAATGAATGTAGAACAAAATAATGAAAGAAATATTAATTTTAATACAAAATTAATAATGTTACAACAACCTCGTAAAAATGGTTCTGCCGACTTAAAAATCTGACATTTTTGCTCGTCGATAAAAACAAATTGATACATCTAATGAATCTAAAATTTGTTCTGATACGAAGTGTATAATATGTTTATATAGTATATAGTGTATTTGCAATTTAAAGACTATAACAATACCAATTAATTTAAACAATCTGGAAAAATGTCATTTCCCCTAATTTGGGCCACTGTGCAATTCGAAAGGGCGCCTAATACGGGTCACTCACGCGATGTAAACAAAGCAACACTATCTGAAGGAAAAATGTTTTTTTCATTAAAACGGTAAGTGTACATGAGATATTTAGTAAATTTAATATATTAAGCCTATTGTTATTATTTTAGATTATAAAATGTTACATGTCATTGAGTAAATACTTAATTTATGATGATTAACTCTTTATTGAGAATTTAAATTTCAAATATATTTCTGATCAACGAATTAATTAACGTCAATTCATTGTTTCATTAAATATAATAAGTAACGGTGTTTTAAACAATATGTCGAACCATTTTCGCGTTTTTCAGATATTTTACGTGCTATTCAATAGGTGGCCCACATTAGGCGACTCGTCACCTAAATTGGGCCACTTGCACGTTTTTTTCAAACGTTATTTTCTATTATAAAAGAAAGTCAAACTTGCCTTAAACTTTCCACAAAGGTAAATTATCATCCAAATTTTAATATTGCGCTATTAATTATGTAAACGAAACGTTTACAATAATTTTAAATGCATTTAACCTTAGGTGGCCCATGACTGGCGATTCTCCCCTACTAACGGGTTTTGGAACTACATCAAAAGCGAGCTGTAATTTTTTTAAATCAAAGAATTTTCATTGGATCAAACATTTTTCAGGCTCGAGGAGCAACGCGGGAGACAGGTGGATCCAGAAGAAAACCTGCATGTAATTAGATTTTCGGTCTCTAAGAAAAATGCCCTTGAATTCGCGGGGTCCGGGGAAGGGTAAATTACAGTGCTGTGCAAAACATTTGCAACTAAAACCCCAATTTTCTATGACTTACTACAGCAAACCTTAAATTCTTAAAAACAAAAAAGGTAATACAGTATTTTATTCTTTATTATATCTAATTTAAGAATATTACAAAACTAAAGGTAACTATTCAATAAAAAAGGAGAAATATTCGTTTTTTCATACTAACATACAAAACTGACTGTGCAAAACATTTGCAACTCCTTGACATTAACAATGTTGGCGACTTTAAATATATATTATCATTAATATTTGGTTGAATAGCCTTTATTTACAATAACTGCTGCACATCTTCTTGGCATAGAATTAAATAGCGACTCAATATGTAAAGAAGCTATATCATTCCAAGCCTTTTGTATGCCATTAAAGATTTCGTCATGGTTGTTGTAAAATTGACCCCTCATATTCTTCTTAACCAGTTGCCATAGCTTTTCTATGGGGTTGAGATCTGGGGACTGTGCGAGCCATTTCAAAACTTCAATGTTTTGCTGCGAAAACCAAGCGTGAAGAAGTCTAGAGGTGTGCTTGGGATCATTGTCCTGTTCGAAGCGCCAGCGCAGGGGCATTTCTTCCTCTGCGTAAGGGAGCATAACATTTTCCATAATGTTTTTGTAGTCCTCCGCTTTCATTATCCGTGGTATTTCATAAAGAGGTCCCACGCCCTGAGCTGATAAACACCCCCAGACCATTGTATTACCACTTCCATGCTTCACAGTTACCAAAGTTTATCGCGGATTTAGTCGTTTGTTCGTCGGTCGTCCTATTTTTTGCCCTCCATCTAGCCCCACTAAGTTAAACTTAAAGTTAAACACTCATCCGAAAAAAGGACAGTTCTCCATTTTTCTAGGGGCCATTCTATGTAAATGACTTTAAGCAAAGACAAGTCGAGCTCAGCCATTTCTTTCGGAAAGTAGTGGCTTTTTCGCTGGCCTGTAGGTCTTAAGATCGATTTCTATGGCTCGTCTTCTTACTGTCGAAGGATCCAGGTTTTATTCGTTTTTTACCTAAGTACCTTGAACTGAGGAAAGGCCGAGATTTAATTAAAATTTAAATTCTACGATCCTCAGCCTTTGTCGTTTTCCTTGGTCTACCACCCTTTATGATAATTTTCAATACTCCCAGTCTTTTTAAAACTACTTATAATTCTGGATATGGTGGATTTAGCTATTTTATATTTTTCACTAATGTCTTTTTAGGTTATACCATCTGTGTAAACAAATATTATTCGGTTTTTTATTTAGTTGTAAAATTAATTACCCCCATTTTAAGAACTTTTAGTTTAATTGCGTTTAAAGGAAAAAAAATTATTATTTATATATAAATATATTATTATTATTATTTTTTTTTTTTATTAACTATGTATGGAATAGAAAATAACAGTTAACTAACAAAGTACTGCCAATTCTCATTTATTCCGAGAAAAGTATTTGTTGATATATAAAGTTGCAAATGTTTTGCACAGGCAAAATCGTTACGTTGAATAAAAAACTGGATATTGCTCCCTTATTATGGGATATTACATTCTGCTATTGTTATATCTGGAAACTAGACATAATAAAGAATAATTCACTGTAAAACTTTTTTTGGTATCAGTAGTTTAGGAAATTTTATAATGATCTGTAAGAAACTATGATTTTAGTTGCAAATGTTTTGCACAGCACTGTACATGCACTGATTTGGTAATGGTGTGGGTGCGCGAAATGCGCTTCCCCTCCGAGTTATGCTCACAGACAGGCAGTTTATGTTGTACTATGCTCGCGCCTAGGTCGAACCTACAGTGCTGTGCAAAACATTTGCAACTAAAACCCCAATTTTCTATGTCTTACTACAACAAACCTTAAATTCTTAAAAACAAAAGAGCTAATACAGTATTTTATTCTTTATTATATCTAATTTAAGAATATTAAAAAACTAAAGGTAACTATTCAATAAAAACGGAGATATATTCGTTTTTTCATACTAAGATACAAAACTGACTGTGCAAAACATTTGCAACTCCTTGACATTAACAATGTTGGCGACTTTAAATATATATTATCATTAATATTTGGTTGAATAGCCTTTATTTACAATAACTGGTGCACATCTTCTTGGCATAGAATTAAATAGCGACTTAATATGTAAAGAAGTTATATCATTCCAAGCCTTTTTTATACCATTAAAGAGTTCGTCACGGTTGTTGTAAAATTGACCACTCATATTCTTCTTAACCAGTTGTCATAGCTTTTCTATGGGGTTGAGATCTGGGGACTGTGCGAGCCATTTCAAAACTTCAATGTTTTGCTGCGAAAACTAAGCCTGAAGAAGTCTACAGGTGTGCTTGGGATCATTGTCCTGTTCGAAGCGCCAGTGCAGGGGCATTTCTTCCTCTGCGTAAGGGAGCATAACATTTTCCATGTTTTTGTAGTCCTCCGCTTTCATTATCCGTGGTATTTCATAAAGAGGTCCCACGCCCTGAGCTGATAAACACCCCTAGACCATTGTATTACCACTTCCATGCTTTACAGTTACCACAATTTATCGCGGATTTAGTCGTTTGTTCGTCGGTCGTCCTACTTTTTGCCCTCCATCTAGCCCCACTAAGTTAAACTTAAAGTTAAACACTCATCCGAAAAAAGGACAGTTCTCAATTTTTCTAGGGGCCATTCTAAATGACTTCGAGCAAAGACAAGTCGAGCTCAGCCATTTTTTTCAGAAAGTAGTGGCTTTTTCGCTGGCCTGTAGCTCTTAAGATCGATTTCTATGGCTCGTCTTCTTACTGTCGAAGGATTCACATCCAAGTTTTATTCGTTTTTTACCTAAGTACCTTGAACTGAAGAAAGGTCAAGATTTAATTAATATTTAAATTCTACGATCCTCAGCCTTTCTCGTTTTCCTTGGTCTACCACCCTTTATGAATATTTTCAATACTCCCAGTCTTTTTAAAACTGCTTATAATTCTGGATATGGTGGATTTAGCTATTTTATTCGGTTTTTTATTTCGTTGTAAAATTAATTACTCCTATTTTACGAACTTTTAGTTTAATTGCGTTTAAAGGAAAAAAAATATTTTAATAATACACTTCCGCGCATGGACCTGACCGACAGACTGGATTATATGGCCTGCAGTAGTTGGATCGGAACAGAAAATTATTATTATTATTTTTTATTAACTATATATGGAATAGAAAATAACAGTTAACTAACAAAGTACTGCCAATTCTCATTTATTCCGAGAAAAGTATTTGTTGATATATAAAGTTGCAAATGTTTTGCACAGGCAAAATTGTTACGTTGAATAAAAAAATGGATATTGCTCCCTTATTATGGGATATTACATTCTGCTATTTTTATATCTGGAAATTAGACATAATAAAGAATGATGCACTGTAAAACTTTTTTTGGTATCATTGGTTTAGGAAATGTTATAATGATCTGTAAGAAACTATGATTTTAGTTGCAAATGTTTTGCACAGCACTGTACATCTAGCAAATTTTTTAGTTATTTCCCTTTTTTTAATTTTGGTTTTTCGTTCGCATGTGCAACAATACCTAATAATTTGTTCTTACAGTGGATTACTAGGCACTTGCTAAAAATGCCTTAATCGGGAAAATCGAAATTTTAAAATATTCAAAAACAATTTAACCTTAACTCTGTCTACAACTTCCTATTATAAATTTTAAAGAGCCGACCTTGAGCAAAAAGATCGAGAGTTTGCATAGCATTTAGGGAGTCCTCTAAATTAAGATCTCCACCTCACAATTTTCCTACAAACAGCTTACTTCTCTAATCACGCTTAATTCCAAATTAAGCTTCGTCAAACAAAAAAGCTTCTTTCCTAATCCCGGCAGAGGAAACAATGTTTGTCGACAAATCAACCCTTGAAAGCTTTGCAATTTACCAACGGAGCTCAAACGAAAATTATGCAAATTCCATCGAGGGCAAAAATTGGAGCATCTTTCATGGGAGTTGCGAAAGGGCGGTAACGCTTGGACGACGTGTGATGCGAGCCCTCAACTTTCCCAAACCTTGTACGTAGTATAAAAAAGGCTTAACTCCCAAGAACTAATTAAATTCACCTTGTTTATCTGATATTAAATTAAGGCCATTTAAATTCGGTGTTCGGAGCCTGTTCATATCTAAATAAACTCCTTTGGTGGATTTATGGAGAGATCAAACACCCTATGTAAAAGTTGATATTGTGCTTGGTATGCGTTATCACACCACTTTTGCATACCAAAAACTTCAGAAATTTACCTTCACCTTCCCGTAAATTGCCCTTGCCAACAAAATGATTTATGCTAACACAAAGCACAAATAACGCAATATCACAAAAGAGTTAAAGGCAACTAAAGCGAAAATTATGTATTGTTCGCTTCTATAATTGTTAGTTAGCATTAACACCAGGTGCGGATCCAGAACTCAAATTTGGACCCAACCAATTGTGACACACCAATTTCTTACTTTTCCCTGTTTTATTTGATTTCTTGAAATACAATTTCTTAGGTCGAGAAACTTGTTGGCCAACCCAATTTGTCTTTTTTTTTTCTAGCAATATACACTGCATCATATCTTATTTTGCTATTTATCTGAATTACACTTTTTATTAATATATTAAATAAAATTGTTTTTCAACTTTGAATATTCTCATGGTATTACTTTGAGCATCTATTAAAAGCTTAACTTCAATTACTATTATATTTTATAATTATAAACATCGCGCATTAGTGAAAACAATGGTAGATACAAAAATGGAAAAGCTAGAAATGAGTGATTGAAAAAAAGTAAAAACGCGTTAGATTCACATTTAAACAAATAAAAAGAAAATGGTTGCATCTGCATTTGTTAGTTAAAAAAAAACCTTAAGTACCTAAACTTTGATCTAGGGAGGTCATGATCTCCTTGATCCCTCTCTCACTGGAGCTTGATTAATACCAATATGTAAAAGAGTCTTGCTGTTAATAATTACAACAAAATGCTGCTACGGAATTTTTTTAACTCTGAACACATATATGTATGTATTTAATCAGGCAACGCGGAGATTGTTCATATACTATAAGTGTTCGGCATACAGACCGAACCCTTCTCTAAAAATATTCAAATTTTAAATTCAAATATGAATTCCACACAGCTGATCGAGAAATCAGCTGTTCAATAATTGACTCGGGCTGTAGCCCATTATATAAGCAGCTCGATCAGTCAATCGGGTATCAGTCGCAAGATTGACCTTCTAGGGTATTGACCTAGAAGTAAAAGGGAATTGACCTTACAATCCGACCAGCTCACTCCTCTTCCAAGCGTATTGAGCCTAAGTCCCATTCCCCATATAGTTAACGTATTGAGTTAACTATTCCTACGTAGCGTGCTGAGCTATTTCTCACAGTCAACGTATTGAGTTGATTATATCTGTAGCGTATTGAGCTATTCTCTTTCACGTTAACGTATTGAGTTAACTAAAAAATCTCTCCGACTAGCGTAGTGAGCTACCCAAATTCTCAGACCGCAGGCACTCAACGACGTCAACTCAACCTGGAATAACGATATCAGGACTAACTACCTTACTCTCTTTGCAGACGAACTGCCAACGGACCCAAAGAAGAATTATTAGTTTATTTGTATTTTATATTTATTTGAAGTTATATTAATTTTGTTCCTTTTTTTCTTTGAATTCCTGTTAATTTTATTGTTAGCTTTAAGTTGTTTTTTAAATATACCATTTTGTAACTGACTACGACTTTGTCCTGGCACCTTTTTCCAGTTAAGCCGCTTAAGTGGCCTTAACAATAAGTGCGTACATGTTTCAGGCTCAAAGATGAGAAACTTGAGCAAAAATTATGCGTGTAACCGTTACGCGCAGTTGAAATAAAATTTCCTTATTACATTGAAAACATAACTTTTAACCATCTAATAGCAATGATTAATTTTCAAGATGCATATACAATTAATTTTAACATTTAAGAGTACGCCACGTTACATTCATCAATTTTGTAATCATGTTAACCACTAGCTGAGTTAAGCAGCGTTGCCCGGGCGCATCATTCTCTAAAGAAAACGAAACTTAATCAAAGTTTGACTTTAAAAGTAAGAAAGTGCAATAAAAACAAAACTAATTGGGAGGGTAAAAAAGTGCTGGAAACCTCAAATGAAAAGCAAGTCTTGTCCGAAAAAATGTTTCAAAACAAGGCCCAAAAGACAAGCCCAATTTCCCTACCTAATCGATTCAAAGGTGAATTGAAAACGACTGAGAGAATGGCTCTAATTGATATACAATTACATTCACCAGTTAATGCCGTATCGAAGATCCTATTTGATATACGAGTAAGTAAGTAAGTGCACTCATTGTTTTTGCGGGAAAAACTATTAAAAATTTCGGAATTAGAAGACGCGTGCAAATTTAGTTTATTATCTTTTATTTAAATATTCCAAAGTCTCTAAACCAGTACAATTCAAAAACACAAAAATCTTTAATTCAAAAATACAAAAATCTACAATTCAATTATAAAAAATTCAAAATCCTGAAATCTAATGTGTATTCTAAGCTAACGTAAAATGGCCTAGTTCCGACCACCAAACTCCTTCCTTATCTATTTTCCCTAAACGAGGCGACTAATATATTAAAATCAATCAAGAAAGGCAAATCCTGAAATTAAAGTGATATAAGAATTTAAAAAAAAAGTTGTTATGGTTCTTTCTATTTGCAAAATGTATTAAAATAACATTTTTTAAACTGGCATGGAGCAAAGAGGTCAGATGCGCCTATTTCCGACTACAAGAGCTTTCGTTTCCTAATACCGACCACCGCTTAACCTAATTTCGACCGCTTTAGAAATCAGCCGTTTTCTGTATCAAATATTGTTAAAAAGTTCAAAATGTGGATACAAATTACGTGTAATTTATGCATATAATATTTATTTATATAAAATAACATAAATTTGGAAACAAAATACATAAAAAAAAATCTTATAGTAAAAAAAACACATTTCAGTACGTTGTAGTAATTTCATTCTGCGATTTCAGTAATTTCTTTAGCGATGGATTCTGACTTTAAAATTTTAATTTTTTACAGGCTCCTTTAATTTTTTTCTCATTCCGTTTTTCAGCACTTTTAGTTTTCTCTTCTTCTTTAAGTTTTTTTTCTTCCTGAACTCTTCTTTGATATTCCATAAATTCTTCATTTATTGCAACTGTTGGTATCACTTTTGGTTTCCTTCGAGTTACCGTATTGCCAATTGTCTTCTTTTTCTTATTACTTTCTTCTGGCCAGTAAAGAGATTTTTTAAAAGGTGTTGTACATTTGAGCCGTTCAGTGCACACATCGATTAACTCCACTTTTTGAAAAATCTTAAATTTAAGTGCCAAAGCATTTGGTATAGTCATAACTATTTATATTTATAATAACTTTCCTGAATAATAAAGATTAACACTATTAAACGGCAACATTTTGTTGGAAATTGAATAATAAGTAATTTATTTCAGAAGCCATTTTGATTAACTCCATACTCCATGCCATAATGCACTAGCTAGCGTTGAATGATAACGGTAAATTTTTTGTGAAATTTTATCTTGTCTAATAAAGTACATAGAGACTTATGCTACAAACTTTGAAAAAATTATAATAACAAATTCAAATTCGTGTACCGGGCAAAATAGAAATATCAAAATGGTCTTAAGTTTATTGAAACTTGTTCAAAGTCCGGAAATAAGAGCTATTTGCCTAATGACTCAGATTTTGCCATTATTGAGTCACATGCAAAAAAAAATCAAAATATTTGTTCACCAGATGATTGGTACAATATAATCAAAACATGTAAAAAGAAAGCGCCATTTAATCTAATCTAAATGACCCACCAAGATTTTTTTTCAGCAAAACCTTTAGAATCATTAACAGAAAAATAACCGTTACAGGGTTTCCAATAAATTGGCTTAAAATAGTTAGAAAGGTCCAAACCCCATCTCATACAATTCAAATTTGACTATAATGAAGATTCAGAATTTAATGCCATTAATATAAGGAAATCTGTAGCAGGTAGACCGCAAAGTTTAAAAAATGTAGATCAGCCTTTATTATATCCTAAAGGTAGAACTGTGACAAGGGAAAAAAGGAGAGACATGATGGACCTGCTAAAATTCATTCCTCCTGTTAAACATGATTACCTACTATAAAAACTTGACAACAAATCGAAATGACGAGTCCTCACATACAGCTGATCAAGAAAAAATTATTTATAATACAAATAATATATTATAACAGAACTGTCAACATTCATTTTTATGGAAAATCTGTAATAAATATATATAATAACTAACTTTTTCTGTAATAAAAAACTTAAAAATTTAAAGATTGAATTTAACTTTATTAATTTTTTCAGTTGCTAAATCGATTAACTCCACCAGTCACATAAAAATTGTAACATTACTGATGATTATTTTTTTGCTATTCTTTCTTATTAATTTTATATACCGTTATATGAAAGCTATATCTACATTTATGCATTCTACAATATATATTTGAATTTATATTATATAGGGAATTTTAAAAAACAATGTACATTATTTCATCGCATTTCTCAACATTTTGTTTTATGGAGTTAATCAATTTGTGCACTGAACGGCTCATTTATTTTCAACATTTTTCATTACTCGTACATTCTTTATAGGTGTGGTTTTATTTGTAATACAAATATTTGTCGAAGTAGGCAAGATTAAGTTAAGCTCTCCATCTGGGCTGATTAACGCGTCAATGGAATTATTGCTATTCACCCAAATATCTTCATCTATATTTACTATATGTCGGTAGCTAACAGAGTTGAATTTGCTAAACTATTTTCCAGTGTTTTGTCGTGATTTTTCATTTGATTTTCTTCATTTCGATCGGATTACAAGTTTCTCGAGAAATCATAAAGAGCTATATATTCTATTTCACCGTTCCATTCTCCATGTATACATTTAAATTTTTCTAGAACATTTAGACCAAATCTTTTTTCTATTCCTGTTACTGAATCTAGATATGAAATTTCTTGCACGGTTGTATCAATATGTATTTGCTGTTGTTCAGATGGTGGTCTTTCACAAGTTTTGAATAGTCGGTATTATTTTCGTCGAATGGAAAAATACCACACACCAAAATCGAAGTCACGACTTCTTCCAAGCATATTTTCAGAATATTTACAAATTCTTCTCTTTGTAGTTTTTGACCTATGTTTTGCATTCGCCATTGAGTAACATTTTTCCTCCAAGCACTTTGTAAAGGGTAGAAAATACCCACATCTAATGGCTGCAAACGATGTGTGGAAAAGGAAAAGGCGGTCGAAGTGATTCATTTTTCTTTGCAAAATTCTGAAATATGAAAGTTGATATGGGAAGAATGGCCATCGATAAAAAAAATTACAGGAAGTGGAATTCTTTTTTTTATAATCCATGCATAGAACACGTTGGTCATGTATTCATAAAAAGCTTTACTGGTCATCCAACTTGACTCAGTACGTCCAATACCCCATATCTTCTTTAGAATAAATGAAAATTGTACAATATTGCTTACATTTCTGACTAAATTACCCGACTAGAATTTTGGGTGGCCGATAAAAAATTTTTAGTGTTTTTTGTTAGCAAATTATAAGAATTCATAATAAATATTGGTTTTGGACACTACTAAAAGGTGTGGGAGGAAACGTAAAGTATTAATCTCATGCTTTAAAATTATTGCAAAAACACTTAAAATCAAAACGCCATATTTAAGGATTTCTTCTAAAGTTCTGCAGTAATCAGTCCAATAAATTAAACAAATGGCAATAAATTATTGGCCATTCTCGACCACTATAATATGAGATATGCAGGTACATATTGGAACAATCATTGACTTGTTTACATGCATCGAAAAAAAGTTATTAGCAGAAATATAAAGTGGTCGGAATTAGGGAGGCGGTCGGAAATAGGCCACTGTACGTTAATACAATTTGAAATTATAAAAATCCTAACACAGCATCACTTCTACACAATACAATTTTACTTCACTTGAATCGTTTTTCGGGCACGCAAAATAATAATTTTCCAAATAATAGAACAATAACTAGTTTTCCAAATGACTTGAATCCAAACTAAAAATAATTTCTCCGATTTTACAGCTCATGAAAGAAAATACTTCGTGACCATGACTCAAATGCTCACGAAATTCAATCATGCCAATGGCATGAGCTAAATAAAATTATCCATTCTGCGAATGCCAAGGTACTTTTTACCGCACTCTAAAGTTTTTACAGCCGGGCTTTATATCATTAAACCAATATTCTACAAATGATGTAGAGGTACATAGATTGATGTGACCATTATAGGCCCATTGGGATACCACTATTTGTGACCGAGATTTCTGGTAGGAATTGAACCCACAACCTCTACACTGAGAGAAAATTCTAATAAAAATTACGGTGCTATCCCCTGTAATCCGGACTTAAGTGACAAGTTCCTAGAAAATTTACGAGGGAATAACAGATAAAATACGGTTGACATAGTATTGTTTACTATTCATCAAAGAATTTTTCCGAAACGTCATAGGAACTATTACTGTACAGCACAGTAAATATTTATGCTGAGAAAAATTTCCTGTTGATTCAAGGATTTACTTTGTCTTCATGAAATTGTACTAGTTCATAAAGGAATTTTTACGGTGCCACAACGTAATTTCCTACTAAATTTAGAAGCCGAAGTAGATCGGGTGTACGATCGGGTTTTTTCGGAAATTAGTTCGGCTTACGAGTGTTGTTCACAGTAAATTTTCTCACTGCGTGGTCACTAACGGAAAGTCTGTAAATATGACATTTTTATTATTCCTGCTAAACATGTGTTTCATGGAATCTTCAAATGTGAGTGCAGTCGGACAGGTCAGTTATCCGAAAGTCTTCAAAAGAGTTAGTTTGTCTAGTTCATCATATTCGGTCATTTATTTTTTTTTTTTATTCTCTTTTTAATTAAACATGGTAAGTCTAGTAAAAACTTTTCTAAAGTTAATCTGTTTCCATAAATTTTTAAATTTAATAATATATGATATTTTGTACGTTTTATTGATAGGATGTTCACGATCATTTTGAAAAACGAGAAATCATTTCCAATGTAAGTAGGGGAGAGGGTGGCAAGATGGGGTACTTAAGGTTTGAAGATCAATAAAAGAAAACTTTACGTAGTGAGACATTCATATCTATGTTTTAATTAACAACTATTTATTACTCTTCTAATATTTGGTGAAATTAGGAACTTTTAATTATACATTTTAGAAAAATAAATCAAAATAAAAATAAAGGTGTTTTGCCCCGTCTTGCCCCATGGTGCTGGTAAGATGGGGTACCCCCCTGAGGTAAGATGGGGTAATGAGAATTATCAGACAGAATGATGATTATTTCGACTGGCGCAACTCGGAGACGTGGAAGGCTTCGTCATCATCATCGTCGATTTCTGCACAGCTATTATGTGCCCACAATTTGAGCATGATATCCACCCTTCAATGGAAGCGGAATATACTTCCATACAATACATATATGGCGTGTAGTCATTACCCCATCTTGCCTACCGTGCCATTTTCTAATAATAATTAAAACAAAAAAGAAACAGTCGGCTATCTCAAGGAAACACAATGTTTACCTTATTGTAGGTTAGTTTAAGCGTCAATAGCAGTCACACCTCACCAGCTAGTATTATTTAACAAACCACAGTCACGTGTCAAACTGGAAGAAAATGTGATAAGCACTTTGCAATAAAACAGTTTTTTTAGATTATTTCGCCACGCGTACACTTGCGAACAAATAATGGCCGGAAAACTGACAGGTGTCATGGCGGCGCATCGAACGATGCATGAACGAGCGTGATTGGTCAGTTTAAACTGTGAATTTCGTCTTACCCGCTACCCCGTCTTACCTCCATCTCCCCTACAGTTCTTTGAAAAGTTACGCGATTTATTAATGTTTATTCTATCATATTGACCTTTATTGTTACAGTAGATTTCTCTCTTAAATCCGATCTCTCAAATGTCTGGTTTTGAAAATTTTTTGCACCTTATTTCGTTTTATTCCTTACTCTGCCCAAGCATGCGTTCACAAGTACAGACTGACCCAAAGCATTGTTAAATCATAAAATTTTATTATTCTCTAAAATGTCCGAGCGTCCCAAATTGTCGGACTTTAGAGAGAATCTACTGTATTTAGTTCCATATATAATAATTATTTGAAACTATTGTCAATAACGTATATTTTTAGACAGTATATAGGATTTTATTGAAATCAGCCAATGGAAAATCAGTCATAAAATTCTACCGAAAACACAAATCTTTAACTAAACATACAAGAAACAGACTAAGCCGCTCTCTAATCACATCTGAAAAAGATCGTCAGACGGCAGCAATTTTACTGAAAGTGATGTAGAAAGCATTAATAAGTTTCGGTAAGTAAAATATTGCACTTAATGCTTCATTTTATGATCTAATAATGACCTCAGTTTGATTTTTTTTAGAATATCAACTGAATTATTACGGTCTTGGGCAGAAGACATTGAAAAAGTATTTCCGGGTGAGTCCTGTAATGTTTGGTATTCGCCATACAGATCCGAACGTAGAGTAGTTACTCAACCGGACGGCAGTAAAATTATTAAACGTATTAAATATAATCCCAGTGGAATTCTATATGATCATTACGATTATGTTCTAAGAGTATTACGACAACAAAATCTCGTACAAGTGACTGAAGAGCTGCAACCTGATCAAATCGTTTCGCTTATTACTGGTATGTATATCTGAACAATTGTGGTAATTTTTTATAATATTGGCGTTGCTAATGGCTTCATTGATAAACTTTCAGATGATGAGCACAACGCAGCGGAATAGTTAAAAACCCATGTCAGCCCACTAGATATTGTCCAACATCACTGGGAAGCTTCACGTTCTGTAAAAAATTTGCAACTAGATTAAGGAATTACAATTGATGAATATTATGAAAATTATCCTGTTCTTAAAACTCAGTTAGGCGCAGACTTGGTAAGATATATTCAACTATCGAAATTGCTTTAATGTAATTATTATCTAACAAGAATATTGATTTTAGTTATTTAAGGATTTTGTGGCTAAGTATCCAGGACGCGAAACAATATTTTTTGAGCGCTGGAGTAAAGCCCGACCTATCATCCAACAACTCCTTAAGGATTCCGAAAAATTATTTGGCGAAGACTTGGGATTGCTGTTATCTTTGCCAAATTTACAAGATCACAATAAGGACATAGTGTTGCTATATTTGCTGCTATATTTAATAACAACACCTCGAGGATAAAATCACGGAAAATTATCAATTCGAGAAAAACAGGAGGATTTTTTGATTAATGTTGAAACAGCGAGCAGCTGGAATCGATAATGCTTTGAACAAACAACGAAATATTTGTGTTGCTAACAATACTACTCTGCAACCAACTCCACTTTTGGTAGGAAATTTAACCAATCTTGATGCGGTATATATTTTTATTAATAATTCAATACAAAATCCAACTTTGTATCAATCTTCATCGATTTTGCATGCGATTGACTTAACCTTTAAACTCTGTTTTGCGCTTAACTCCTGCTATCCATTTAGATCTAAATTTTTGTTGTTTTTTGTACAAAAAACTTTTTATGATATTCATCTACCTGGCGATAAATGTAGTAGAGAAACACAAGCGGGAAAATATTGCAACTATTTACTGACGAAAATACCAAACCAAACATTAATCTAGTATAATATTCGATAATGTTTCTTTGTAAGATATGTGATTTGCGTTTACAAGATAATTCAGATTATATAAAATATCTTAGAGTAAGTCATTCATCGGAAAATACATTCAATTGTGGTTCGGAATGTTGTGTTAGAAGCTATAAAAATATTAATTCTGTTAGACAACGTATTAATGAAAAACATCGTATAAATCAGAATGAGCCTGCTCCAAAACGAAAAAAATGTAATCAACAAAAATTTAAAAACAATGAAAATACAACTTTTGAAACGCCAGTACTTAGTATTCATGATAGTAATTTATTACATAACGTCAATGAGCTTTCATGTTGTCAATCGGAACACCCAAATTCTCAAAATGTTTACCTTTCACCTCCACCTCTTTGCCTGAAATTGATAATATCGATTGGATTCATTTCGCTGCAAAACTATATAATTATCCGAATATTCCACGAAAACAAGTAATAGAGATACTTCAGTATATAAAACATCTGTTAACAAATTTCATAAATACTTTATTCCAAGGCGATGAAATAATATATTTATTTAGCATTATTATTATTATTATAAAAGCATTAATACAGATATGATCGCAAAGAAGTTGAAAAAAAAAGTTGATGATTATTGTACTCCTGACACAGAGCATACTCTCTTCAGCAAATTCAAAATTAGCAGTTTTATTGAACCAAAGTCATATCTGTTAGGTGAAATCAAAGAATACAGGTCAGTTCGACAATCGATACAATTGACAATGAGTCCTGTGACTGCCCAATATGTTCCTTTGCATAAAGTATTTAAAAAATTCTTTGAACTTCCATTAGTACTTGAAGAAACATTGTGCTATGTTAACTCATTAAAACAAGACAGATCAATTATTTCGAATTTTATTCAAGGAGAATTATGGAAGGAATTAAGTGCTGATGATCATAATAAAATCGTTCTTCCATTGTTCTTATACTTTGATGACTACGAAAATAATAACCCTTTGGACAGTCATCGTGGCATTTCGAAATGCAGTGCTTTTTATGTTTCTATTCCTTGCCTCCCTCCAAAGTATCAGGCAAAAATTGAAAACATTTTCTTGTTTGTACTGTTTAATACTTTGGATCGTAAGTGTTTTCAAAATTCTATCATTTTTTCGAAAATTCGAGACGAATTGAATTTTTTAGAAAATACAGGTGTAAAGATTAAGGTTCAAGGTAAAAGAAAAAATCTTTTTTTTCATCTCGCTTTAATCCTCGGTGATAATCTAGGAGTCCATTACGTATTGGGATTCACAGAAAGCTTTGTACAATCAAAATTCTGTCGATATTGTTTAATAAATAAATCTGATATAAATAGTATATTTATAGAAAGTCAATGTGAATTACGTAATGAATGTAATTACGAAGAAGCTTTAACTGTAAATGATTCTAAACAGACAGGTATCGTATCAGAATGTTTATTGAAAGGCATTGGAGGTTTTCATCCAATGAAAAATATATATGTAGACGTAGTTCATGATGCATTGGAAGGTTTTTGTAGGTATGATTTAGGAGTCATTTTCAAATATTACATAAATAAAAAATTATTTTCTCTTGAAACATTGAATAACTTAATAAAAAGTTTTAACTATGGTCCAGCGAAAAATAAACCACCAGAAATAATGGAAAGCAAAATAAAAGATGAGCATATTATCATGACTGCATCAGGAATGTTAACATTGATAAGATTTTTACCTCTTATTATTGGGCATTTGATTTCAGAAAATGATGAAATTTGGGAGTTAGTTCTATTGCTACGCTCAATTATTAACATTCTCACTAGCTATGATCTAGATTATTATACGCATTTAGTATTATCTTTTAAAATTAAAGAATATTTGAATTTATTAATTACATTGTTTCCGGGTTCAATGAAGCCAAAACATCATTTTCTCGTTCACTGCCCACGAGTTTTACATTTTTGTGGACCTTTGTGCAAAATATCAACAATGCGATTTGAAGCAAAACATAGAGAGGGCAAAATTACTTCTCATGCTTCAATAAGTAGAGTAAATGTATGTAAGACTATTGCCATTAGACATCAACTTTGTCAGAGTTACAGATTTTTAATGAAAATATCTTCAGAAGATATTATTTATGACATAAAATCCATTAAAGAAATCTCGGCGATTCATTTAATGGAATACAAAAATATTTGCACATTTTTGCCAGAGTTTATAAAAAATCAAGGTAATATGATTAAAACGACTCAAAAAATAGAAATTAGAGGTGAAGAATTGAAAAGAAATTCTGTAATTACAATTCCAGGTGAAGAACGTCCAAATTTTTATATTTTACTTGATATTATTATAGAAAATGAATTTAAGTTTCATCTTGTTGTTAAAAAACAGTTAGAAGTATTTTTAGACAAACATACGGAATGTTATTTAGTTTGTAATGATAAGTATTCACTTGAAGTATTAGATAGTAACCTAATATATAATTTTAATCATACAAGTATTGTTGAAACCCCTAATAAAAAAAAATTTATAATTAGGATATAGTAATTAAGGTTTTTTAAATGTATTTATGTGATAAAAAAAATTTTGGATTCAAGTGTAAATAAATCGCAGAAAAGTTATTTAATTTTATTAATTTCATTTTTAATCCTAACCCCTTTATGAATACTTAATTGAACGATTTTATATTTAATTGTTTATTAAAGAATAAAAAAAAATATGTTACGCAAACTTTACGGTGTTTTTTTTTCCGTAGACGGAACTTTTACGGTGCCACAGCTTAATTTTTACTGTAGACGGAAATTTTACGGTGCCATTGCGTAATTTTATCTTGTGCACATAGTACTTTTACCTATAAAATTATTAGAATTTTCTCTCAGTGTAGCGCCCTGTTGGCTCACAGCGAACGCATCGTGCTACCAAAGGAGTTATTGAAGTCCACTTGCGATATGAAGTGTTAAATAAAAAATCAAATAAAAATATTGTCACAAAAGCTGTGTGTTTCATTTTTAAATCTCACTTTTCTCAAAAACCAGACCTGATGAACCATTTTTGCTGTGTTGAAATAATGAATCGCATATTGTGTTATTAAAAACTATTGATAAGTGAAATAAAAAAAAAATTAAAACTTCTAGGCAGTTTCAGTTGAGAATATCAATATATAGACTTCTGTATATGTTTTCAACATTATAATTGTCAATATTACCGAAAATTCATAATGAGAAAGTGAAACACATTCTAGAAAGAATTAGAAATTTATTGAAAAATGTATAATTTTTAAAAGTATTGGAACTAAAGTAACCGGAACAACCAATCAAAATGAAAATAACGGTGGATAAAAAATTTCCTGCTAAGCATAAATTATTTTATTGTAATCATAAATATAAACTTAAGGTGTAAAAAATTAACAAAAACTATACATTTGCGTTGTTCTCCATAAAGATATCGTCAATTAGAAATTTCGTTACAAATAATTAAAAATTGGACTGTCGTTGATTCAGAGGCGGCCTGCGGTCACAAAAGAAAGCCAGTTTTCGTATTGTTGATGATGTCAGTTTTATTTGAGTAGCTTACGAATAAATGAATAACAATAGCAGGATGGCGAGTAAAGATCTGATGTTCGAGATAAAATGATAATATAAAAAAGAAATATCTTTGGCTCAGGATGAGAGATTAGAACCACATAACAACATGCCGGTGCCGCGGCGGTGTCGTGCTTAGAAGCACTTGCGATGAACAATTCCTGGTCCGGATTCATCGTATTCCTGCTTAGAGATCCACATCTGTTGGAAGGTGGACAGCGAGGCCAGAATGGAGCCACCGATCCATACGGAGTACTTACGTTCTGGTGGAGCAATGATCTTGATTTTGATTGTCGATGGAGCAAGAGCTGTGATTTCTTTTTGCATACGATCGGCAATACCTAAGTACCAGGATATGTAAAAACATTGTATCGAACAAGTGTTGTTTATATAGCTTACCTGGATACATGGTGGTACCACCAGAAAGTACTGTGTTAGCGTATAGATCCTTCCTGATGTCGACGTCGCATTTCATGATTGAGTTGTAGACAGTTTCGTGGATACCGCAGGATTCCATGCCCAAGAATGAGGGCTGGAAGAGAGCTTCTGGGCAGCGGAAACGCTCATTACCAATGGTGATGACTTGACCATCGGGCAACTCGTAAGATTTTTCCAGAGAGGTGGACGCAGCTGCAGTAGCCATTTCTTGCTCAAAGTCCAAAGCGACGTAGCACAACTTTTCCTTAATATCGCGAACAATTTCTCGTTCAGCTGTTGTTGTGAAAGAGTAGCCCCTCTCAGTTAAGATTTTCATCAAGTAGTCGGTCAAATCGCGACCTGCCAAATCCAGACGGAGAATGGCATGTGGGAGGGCGTAACCTTCATAGATGGGTACTGTGTGTGAAACACCATCTCCAGAATCGAGTACAATACCAGTGGTACGACCGGATGCGTATAGAGAAAGCACAGCTTGAATAGCAACGTACATCGCTGGTGAATTGAATGTTTCAAACATGATCTGTGTCATCTTCTCGCGATTAGCTTTGGGGTTTAGTGGTGCTTCCGTCAACAGAACTGGATGTTCCTCTGGGGCTACACGCAATTCATTGTAAAAGGTGTGATGCCAGATCTTTTCCATATCATCCCAATTTGTTATGATTCCATGCTCGATCGGATATTTCAATGTGAGGATACCTCTTTTGCTCTGTGCTTCATCACCTACGTAGGAGTCTTTTTGACCCATACCGACCATCACACCTTGGTGTCTTGGACGACCAACGATAGATGGGAACACAGCTCGTGGAGCGTCATCACCAGCGAATCCGGCCTTACACATGCCTGATCCATTGTCAATAACAAGCGCACCCGCATCATCATCACACATCTTGGTAGTTTTTTGTTTTTACGACCTGCAAAAAAGGCGCTATTAAATATATGGCTGAACGATCTGTCTACAAAGCAAAATGTTATGTGGATGCTTCTTTTTAAGAACGCATTACACCATAATCCATTTATCATGCAAAAAAGACCGCTTAAATAAGTTGTAAAGAAAAACGTGATGTTGATGGGAAATATGTTCCCTACAAAACAGTATCTGGACAAATAAAATAACACGTACGAGTCCAACTAACGAAATTTTGCGATTAAATTGGAGTTTTCCTTCTTCTTAGATATAATTTAACTTTTTTCTCATATATTTATAGTATATTCTTGAAGCAATTCCTTTATTTTCTCCTTTCTTCTGGTTTTTCCTATCTCAGTTGTTTTCCGCAGTGACTGCACACCATCAGTGGCTTTTGCCTTGACAAAAAATAAATTGAGCGTCTGTGAAATGGCCCACAGTTTTTGTGCGCCACGTAACCCTTTGCTACATTTATCATTTGGTTTCATCTTGACTTGCAAAATTGCTCTTGTTTTTTATTGCCGCGTGTACATATAATGTAAGTGGTCTTGTATCTTTGCGTCCTATTTAGTAGTGCCATGTTTCTTACACCAATTTGATGCTATTCCTTGTGGTTCGCACATAACCATGAAAGGAGCATGACGTACCTTTAGTTTCGTTAAATCTTTTTATCGTGCATGGAATGGTGCATTGTATCGATTGCAGATGGAATTATTTTACTCAGATTCAATACTTTTTACAGAACTCCTTGATACGATATTTTAGAACTTTTGTAAAAAAAAATATAGACTGAGAAATTTACAGTTTAAACTACTTGGTGAACAGAATTATATTTAATGACATTTTTGCTATCTTGAAATATAAATTTTTCAAGAAATATTAGTTTTAAAAGAAACACTTTTGAAACAAACCGGAAATTATCAAAGAAAAATCTTTTTGAAATTCAAAGACAAATCATTAGAAAAATGTTCTTTTAAACTTTAATCCAATACCTACTAAGAAATCGAAACAAACAAATTGTTTTCATTACTGAGTATTAATAGCAGTCAGATCTTAGCGTCAACTTCAACCATTTGACAAAATCGTAGGATTCAATATTGGAAGTTAGAGACATTTATATCAAATTATTTAATACTTTTTAAGTTTTATTTATTCTTAAGGTTTTTTTTTCAATCATAACTTTCTAAATATGGGGATTGCTTCAAAACGAGTTTGGTTTTATTAAATTCTCAAAAATTAGCATATAAAGGATATATTTTTACAAAAATGTCAACACAATATGAGCATCTCATAATATCTTCTTATTTTTCTTCATATCACAAAAATTTTAAATAGGCAGATGGTTATGCAGAAATTATAAGATGTTCAAAAACCCTAAAGAGCAAAATCTAGGACTACTTTCTTCGCTTTAGCCCTGAGTCAAAGTGGCAAACAAAATATAAATAAAATAACAATTAATAACTGCGTGATAATTGTTCCGGACTCTAATTAAAAAGTTTAAAAAATTATATCCACTAAGCCGAATTTAGTCCTCGACGTTACACAACTTCGCCAATTCCAGATTTCAGTTTCAATATTACTTTAAATAATGCTCAGTCTTGTTGTTGGAATATCTCTGATTGTTTATAAATTTTAAAACAGGTTCCACTTCTTTAGGAATAACACCTTACTAAAATATTACTTATTACTGAAACTGCTAAGGCAGCACAATTCTCTCAAAAGGACTCAACAAAGCACTAAAATAATAACGAGGGATTCCAAAAACTCCGAAACCTGGGTAGGCGAAGTTATTAATGAGTATGTCCTGAACTGGATATTATCCTTTTAACTCACTGTTATGTAATCACATCACTACGGACAATCAACGTACCTCAAAGAAAGAAATTCGAATAATTTGTAACCGATCTGATCTGTTTGTCACCACCACCGGCTCTGTTAATCAACGAGTGAGATTAAAATTATCACGATCAGACTTTTATAGTGTCTCTTGCATTGATACTATCAATGCATCACAGTGGTGGTACTGGCTGCATCGGTGCCTGCACTTTTTTAGAGTTTTCGCTATGATGATTTGCATGTGTGCACTTTTTTTCATTGTTTACGCGCTGCCAGAGAGTATGATAATGAGCGCTAGAAATAGAAACGGTCCTTAGAAGGACTGAATCAGATGGTAATTGGACAAAACGAAAAAGAAAATGCTTTTTCCCAATTGATGTTAGTATTAGTTCAGCTGACCGTTTGCATACTCTTTTTAGCATTGGTGGTGACTGAGATACGTCTTCGATTTAGACAAGTGAAAATTTCAATATCGTAGTGCTGCCACATGTGCTGTTTTCATTTACTTAGTGTAACTTTCTCCTTAAATGGAAATCTTTTGATGACTCAAAGTATACTTTTGACATTTATATTTATTTATACAACTTGAAAACAAATTAGCGCTATACGAGTTTTCTCCTAATTGACAGACGTTTATCTATAACTGGCGATCAAAATTTTTATATTGAATATCTCTTCATTTCATTAATTCAAAACACTAATAAACTTTTGTATAATTTTACTACACTTCGTTATGTTTAAAATTGTTCTGTGTTTTGTTCATATAATTGAATCACTTTAGTTGCTGATTATTTCATAAATTTTCAGAAAAGTTAAACACCTGCCGCAATGAAAATACGAGAATAGATCAGATGCACTTGTAAAATCATATAAATTAACCTTTAAGCTTCTAATTTGAAACTCATATTCTTTTTATCTTTTTATTTGATTTTTTCAACACTATCATATCATTCTCCAATTGAGATATAATATTATATATATTAAAATTAGCCGGAAGGCTCTACCGAAAGTACTGAAAAGTTACCCAGATGATCACATGATGGGAAATTGAAATGTATTTAATTAAAACAAAAATTAAATCTAATGTAACTTACCGTCTAAACCGCAAGTACCTATATCAAAAATATTTAACAAAATGTTGTAACATCAGATGCCAATTTTTCTGGAGTCGAACGTCACAAACCCACTTATTACTTTTATCATAATTAAAAACTGAAAATATTAACATATTAGTCCAATAAACATAGTACAGGCGAATGGAACATTAATAATTTTTACTAAACCTTTCTTAAAAGATGTTTCCTTAAATTTTCAGTCAACTTAAAATGTGAATAATTGTTTCTTTCTATTTTATATTATATTATATTATCTATTACATGATTACAGATTAATCCTATAACCTTATTTATTAGACTAATAACGTAAAAGCAGTATTAAAATATTTATATAAGCACATTGATTTAGATTGCTTGAACTAAATTGGAAAACAACCAAATCGAGAACAGCTTATCTAGCCCGGCCTATCTTCACAGCGGTGTACCCCAGGGATCGATCCTCGGCCCTGTTCTCTTTTCCCTTTTTATTAATGATCTTCCGGAAGTTGTCAGAGATGTATATATCCACCTTTATGCAGATGACGTACAAATTTACGTAAGTCGCCCAATCGGCCTAATGGAAGATTGTATCATTCGTATGAACGATTATTTGCGGAGAGTTTATAGTTGGTCGGTTCAAAATGAACTGGTACTTAACCCCAGTAAATCTAACTGCTTGGCCATATGCAGAGGCGAACTGGAACCTGATCAGCTGCCCCCTGTATTACTAAATAATACGGTACTCCCATTTGTATCTTCTGCTAGAGCTTAGGTATTGTGCTTGACTCGAAATTGTCTTGCTGTTCACACATATCGGCGATATGGTCAGAAAAGTCTATGCTTGCTTGAGGCAACTATGGATAAATAATAGGTTTTTGTCGATTGGTCTCCGCAAATACCTCGCAAAGGCACTTATCATTCCTCATTTCATTTTCGGCAGTCTTTTTCTTTTACCGCGTTTTCGAACTAGACATGGCGAGTGCTCGTTTTTTGTCCAGTGCACGCGAAGGTGGAACCTTCTACCTGATTTTATTCGGCGGACGGTTTCTCGCGGGAGCTTTGGTAGGCTCATTGAGGCGTATGACCTAGCTTAGGAAAACTAACCTTACTGTATATTCCCCTTTCTTCTATCTACTTCTTTCTATCTTCTCTATTTTAAACTAACTCCCCTCTCTTCTCTTCTTCCTCTCCCCTCTTCTTCATCTTCTTCCTTAAAAAATTAGAATCTTTTAAGCTTAAGTGGCGAGCTGAATTCCTTGTTGTTAAAGTACTATTATAAGATCATTTGTATCTTAATGTACTGTACCCTAATAAATGAATTGAATTGAATTGAATTGAACCTTCTTTAATTCGTTAATTTGAATTTTGTGTGAAACGATGGAAACATGTTTAACTTAAGATATCTACACAATTTACAACGAAACTTTTAAGAAATACTTAGAAATTTACAGCGGAAAAATATAAGTATGTGAAAGTTTTAAAGTTAATTATCTCGGAAAGTACAAGTGACTAACAAAAATTTTTAACCAAATAAACGTTTTTACACAGTTTCACAAAAGCTTCACAATAAACTGGAATCTGTTTCCAAGTACTAAACCTTTTAAGTGTATCTTTTACTGAAAAACGATACTTACAATAGCTGATTTTCTTTTAGGATCTGACCTGGATTAGATTTGCGAAAAGCGATGAGTGCTATGATATTTACCTATTTATACTTCAAATTTTGATATTGTCGCAAATTTTGATATTCGTCAATAATAATAAATATTCATACAAACAGTATTTGTTAAAAATGAATAGCAAACTTTCTTTTAATAACTCAATTCTCAATGGTGTTGTTTATGTCTAATATCCATAGATTTCAAACCAATACAAAATTTACTACCAAATCTGATTTCGATCAGATCATGGAAAAAATTCAGCCCAGGTGATTGATTTTATTTACATACATATATGTATACATTTTTTTTTTTTTTTGGCTAAGCCGGTTTTAAATTCTAAATATTGAATTACTATATAAATGTGTAAAATTTGTTGTTTTTATTATAATTATTTCTGTTCAGTTCAAATTTTTAATACGAAAATAAAGCCTAATTTTAAATTAATGAAATTAAAATGTTGAATAAACAAAAAATTAATAAAAATACAAAATTTTTTACTTCCGCCTTGAAAAGTATACTTCAAAATTAAGGAAATAGTGGACTTAGTGAAGGTACATACTATATATAAGTAAATATAATGCAACCTCATTTCTATTTACTTAAAAAAATTTCTTGTCACATTTTCAAGAAGGCAGTTTCATCGTTGAAAAAGCTGAGAGAATGAGTACAATAGACGACCAATAACCATATAGGGAAACATAGAACATTCAACGCAAACATATTCACGAACAAACTAGTGGCGACTTGGCATCTATTATAAACCAGTGGATTGCTAGACTTGGTACGCATTCATGCGAGACTCCCCGATTATTTCCCGATTCTTTCTTAATTTGCTATCTGTGTGAATCCTCAATGAGCCGCCAAGTATTGCATGCCTTCGCAAATGGGATACTTCCCAAAAACGAGAAAATTAATCAGTCAGTGTTATTACGGTGCAGCACCAAAATAAACCATCAACACTTTATTTTAATCGTTGTTTCTTTTATAATTATTTCTTAAACTGACAGAGATATAAATAAACTGAGGTTTTGTCGCGAAAAGTACATATAAGGAATCGGAGGTCTGCTTTTGTATTATGTAGGTAGTTCAGAAGCAGAAGATTACTAAATACTGATAAATTTCTGGTATTTCTTATAAAAGAGCATGTTATCAATTTGGACCATGTATTTTCTTATATTAATACATAATAGTGGTCATTCAAAGATTCATCTACAAAACAATTTTCGTTGGCATAGCAAACCAATAGGACGTTTACAGCTGACCCTGGTGCAATTGCACTTTCGACTTACTAGCGCCTCATCTAAAAATATCAATGATACCAATGACAAGTAGGGCTAGGTCACTTATAATTTATGCTTACAAATATTATAAAATGGGGAAGTCTGTCCGTCTATTTGATCCATCTTCACGGCTACTACTGAAGCGATTTCGATTAAAACTAATTTTTCTTGAAGCCCAAAAAAGGACGCTTTTGATAGTTGTGTTCCTCTTAAGCGGTAGCGTTGCTTAAACACTTTGCCGTCTTGGTTCAATAATGAATGAAAACAACAAAAATAAGTTATGGAACTCACATTTAACACAAGGTTTATTACGAACGGAAATATATTCTAAACTTATTTTTTCGGAATCTCTACAAATCATACAATAAATGTTCGTAAACCTAGGGTTAATAGAAAGGAATGACATATCTTATAATCTGTGTGTTGAAAGTTATAACTACTCAAACGGCCGTACAATGACTATGTATCTAGTAGGACCTATTTGGCAAATAAAAATTATAAAAACCACGCGGCTTAATGCATGTTTCCTCTCTAACTTCCCAGAAGTTAGAGAGGAAACATGCATTAAGCCGCGTGGTTTTTATAATTTGTATTTGCCAAATAGGTCCTACTAGATTATTTTCCGTATTGCCAAATCGAGGAAAATCTTAGCCACTACGGGTATGCCTCAAGATCCACTTCTTTTTATTTTATCAATTGAAGATATCACACATCTGCTGAATACATGCAAAGTCTTGATTTATACTGATGATATGAAATTATTCTTACAAGAAATATCAATAATTAACATATGATTCAAAAGAACCTTAATATCTCCCACTTCTGGTATGCGCACAATAACCTTGAACTAAATATTGAGAAATCTGAGTGGTCGACATTTTTTTGTGTGTCATACTCTTCGTCGAACTAAGTCTCTTCGTGATTCAGATGTTATTCTTGACAGCAAAGTTGACTTTGTTGAGCACATCTGTATTGGGTTTCATAGAAAGATGGTTACGTGAGTTTTCTAACATCATACTATGCAAACAACTAGGGGAGACCGGGGATAGTTGACCATAGGGGTAGGTTGACTAATTGTGAAAAACTCGACTAGTTCAAAAGTGTTGCATCATCCAACGAGGCGTGAGAAACCGTTACCTACCCCCCCTCAGTCGTCTCGAATGCGGCATCGCGTACGCACGTAGTTTGGGAGAAGGAGCATAATATTGAAAAAGAATACACTTAAGTAATTTTTTTCCTTGTTATATTATTTGTAATGACGCCTATATACTTGTTATTGTTCATTTGCAAATAATTTAAAATCAAAGTTTGATTGTTAATCTTTATGTTACATATCATTCTTTTTAATTTCGCTGCAGTTTTGAGGTTATGACACATGTGTAAAAATTGCAAAGTGATCCGGGGCTGGTTGACTACCTAGTCCCATACAAAATGTGTAAATGGCAATCTGTTGTTTGTTTAATGTAAATATTGCACCTCTGATTTAGAAGACTGGTTTCCTAATCTGATCTCATAAATGATGTATCTATTCCTTTAAATCATATAATTATAATAATTATATCAGTTAAGACTGTTACCAAATAATTAAAATTAACAAAATTGTCATAGAATTGATAATTATTTGATTGAATGAAGAAAATGTTATTTCAATTACTTCTTGTTATTTTAATTTTATATATCCGTAGCTCTTGCACTATCTAATTTGTAGGTCAACTTACTCCCAGTGACAAGTCAACCTACCCCATGTCTGGGGTAGGTTGACTCAAATTTCACATTCCACCAGATCATGATTGTACTCTATATTATAACTGATTGCGAGACTTTTGTCATTTGTTTTTATAGCTTAATAGTGTACCTATCAAATTTATTGGTTTTTACAATAATATACACTAAAACAAAAAACATATAAGCATCTAAACTGAAATATGGTCAACCATCCCCGGTCTCCCCTATACTTTTCTTTTAGAAGAAAAACGAAGAATACGCTAGTTCAGTTTGGTCTCCTCCGTATTAAACTCACATTAATAACGTCGAACGTCTGTCCAACGTAAGTTCATTAGATTGAATGAAGGATTTATCTTGGGTCAATCCAATTTGCCTACCTTCTTATAAAGACGGACTGCAGCTACTCCAATGCATTCTTTGTATAAGCATAGTGAAGCTGCTGACACAACATTCGTTCACAAACTTATAACTGGTAATATCTCGCCATACAGTGAAGTGTAAAATTGATTACATGATTCTACATTTTGACTTCTGTCGACTCCTGCACACGAAAAAAAGCTCTGATTTAAGTATAATAAAATTCCCTGAATTCCTCATGTTTGGTATAATTCTTAGCACTCTCAATAATTCTTCATACAATTTACGTTTTATTAAATTGTCCGCAAGTAACTCATGTGATCAGTTTTGCACCCGGTTGAATATATAAATGAAACTCCATATTTTAATAATTAATCCACAACCCTTTATTTTTCTTTAATTCATTAAGTCTGTTTGGAATTGATTGGTATAGATTATCAATAATTTGTTGAGGAATTTTATTCCATTCGTCTTCGAAGCGATCCCATAATTTGTTTAGCCCTTTTGGTGGTTCTGCATATCCTGCTAATTTACTTTTTACGTAAGCCCACAAATTTTCAATCGGGCTTATATCTGGGCTTTGTGCCGGCCACGTCAACATAGAAAATATTTGAGTTCGCAGCCATTCCCTCACTATTTTGGCTGTATGTGTGGGGTCCCCATCGTGTTGAAATATAACTTTTTCCGCAGGCATCCCACTTTTTCTTATTGCCTGAAGTAAGTTGCTCTGCAAAATTCTCAGGTAGTCCTCCTTCTTCATCGTACCTTCAATTCTACATACAGGACCGACACCATTCTTGGTAATACACCCCTAAATCATAATGGATTCACCCCCGTGTTTCATCGTCGGCGTCACTGAATTAGATGTAATAATACGATGATGTGTTCTTGGACATTCCTTATCTCTCAAGCTTTGTATTTCGAACGAAAATATATTTTAGGCTTATTTTTTCGGATTCTCTTCAAATCATACAATAAATGTCCGTAAACCTAGTGTTAATAACAGAAGCCGCCTTTCAGGCATTAAGAATCAAAGGAGATCCCACATACTTACAGACTGCAGGCATTCGATCAACCAAGCTAGCAACATCAAGATAAGAGGCTTCATTTATATTACATTAAAAAAAAACGCACTTTGAATTACCAATGCTATTAAGAAATCAACTACTGTAGTTCTTCCCATAAATATGCCAATAAGCTATCTAAAATACATTAAAGATTTACAATTAGCAGACCCAAAATATTTCAAACTTGGAAATATTGATTTATTACTGGGAGTAAATGTGTGAGGAAACCTTATTAATAAAGCCAATATTTTTCATTTACAGATTGCAAAAAAACATTTAAAAAATAATAGTAGGACCACCTCCAAATTGTATGAAATAATTTTAGTTTAGTGAAAACTTGACTGACATTAATCCTGTATGTACTTAGAAATCCAAACAAACTGATTGTCTTCAATACTAACTATTGGATTTGTGTCAGTCAGGGTTTTGCCATTTGGTAAAATCGTAGGATTTAATATTAAAAGTAGTACCAAGGGATTTTTTACTAAAATTATTTTATACTTTTTTAGCGGCGATTCTCCTTTTTGAAAATTTTTTATTTCATTGTTTTTTCAATTTCCCTTTATGAAAATTTGGTTACAAATTTAAAGTCAACGACTCAAAATAACTCCATTAAGCACATTGAGGCCGCCATTTTGAATTTTCATATATTTGAGATTAGTAATAAGAGCGCGCCATTCTGGAACCGCCATCGTGGATTTTTAGAATCGGAAACCGGATTTGAAGTCAGCCCATGTAGTAATTTTGTATACAAGTCGTATAGTATTCGAATATTAATATTAATAATATTGCATACGAGTCGTGGAATATTTATCATTTTCTTTCCCGCTCCAGGCTCTTCATATATATCATTATATCTTTCGATAAATCTACGCTATCCAACAAAACAATAATCATCGAGATCGGTTCATGCGTTCGAAAGTTTTGTTGTTATAATTGTTTCAAAATATGGCCGCGTAAATGCAATCATTGCCCTAAGAACGATTTGCATGAAGATCTCGTTCGGCAAATAAACCTCCTCCAGTCGCAAGAAATTCCCTTCATAACACTTAAAAGCGCTTATCATTTCCCTGGTTCTGAGTGGCCTTTTTTATTTTTAGTCAGACGAATGACTCCTTCGAGATTTCCAGCCATTAAAGTACTAAAATTCACGTCAAAAATATGTTCAAGACGAATCTGTTCTCTCCAACGTCTAAGCTTAACCCTCAAGACGTGATAGGAATCCAAGGTGGCTCGTGCAGAGCAATTGTGAAATTTCGCGGTATTTAGCAGCCGTAAAGCATCCCTGCAATCAAGTTGTGCGGGCAAGAGCAGATGAAAAGGATTATTCAGTTCCTGTTTCTCTCTCGAAATTTCTTTAATTGCCAGTTATTTGTATCACGGAATCCTTTTCGGAGCTGCTAAGTTCATGCTAGTCACGTTGGGGCTTTCATGACAGAAACCGCCTTGGAATTATTGCATGTCGTAGCATTAAATGCATTATATGCACTTCAATTTGATAAATGAATTATCTTCGAAGTTTTCGTGGTTTGAAATCAGCTAATTTGTACATCTTCGTATAAAACTTAATAGTGGTTGCAAAACATTTATCTATCGGCAAAATAGGCAACGTTACTAACAATAAGCCCACTTCAGAATTTTTCTCAAAAGGAAAAATCTTTATACAGTGAAGGACAAAAGTATTGGCAAACTCATAATTTCCAAATAAAATTGCCAATAAGTGGCATACAAATAAAACTATTTATTCAATATTTTAACAAAAATATTCTCCCTTACAAAAAGGTCCAATTTACATAAAAATTTCTAATTTTTTTTATTAGAATACCATTTATTGGTAGTTTTATTTAATTATTATAAGTGTGCCAAAACTTTTGTCCGCCACTGTAAACTTACTCATATAGCTACACAAATTTCTATTCTGAACTGAAATTCATGCAGATCCTTCACTAAAACCAAACTTAATTTGTTACACCATTCTTGATATGTAGATATTTATTTTATTTTATTATTTTTTTTTTTATTTTTTCGAAGTGTTGCACAAACTTTTTTCTCCCGCAATTTTTAGTAATAGTGCACATAAAGGAGCATAACATATATTATTTTCGTGATTGTAAGTCTCAGAGAACACGAAAAAAAAATTATGATTTACTTATTTATTTATTTTTTTATATAAAAAGTTATTCTAAAAATTTAAAAAAATTATATGATATACTCTGTAATGCAACCTAAAGCCTCGCATTAGTCTAGCTTAATTAGTTTTTGAGATATATTACTTTGAATAATAGTCATGCGTACGGCTATTTTTTCGCATATCTCAAGGTCAAAGCGCAAGCTGGTCGCGAAATGTACATAAATTGTGTTTATACATCAAGTACATATTAAAACGTAAGTTTCGATATAGGTTCCCATTTGGGGGCTGACTGGTCATATTTATCCGGCTAAACCCTTTGAATCCTCATTGGAACGCTTAAGCCTCACCAGTTTTCAATCCTCACAAATGTGTTTTTTATGGTTCCGTAGCCAGCTTAGAACCCTTATAAGTACAGGGTGTCCAATAGGAAATTGCGAAAACTAATAAGTCACAATTTTTTAACAAATGGAGAGATCGGTAAAATGTAAATACTTTTTAATAAAGGAAAGTCGTAATTTTCATTTAATGTCCATTTTATTATAAAAAAATTAAATCTATTTAATACAATTACCATACCATACCATTAATTTAAAAATATAGTGAAAAACATGAATTATTAATAATATATATTTTTGAAATGTGAACCATCTACATAAAAGGTATCTATCTGCATTTCTTTGAATCTACTGTCGCTGGAGAGAAGTACAAAGGGATGTTAGAGACCAAATCCTTTCTCATGCGAAAAAGAGGAGCCGCGTTAAATCTTTTTTTTTTATTCAAAGCGGAGCAGCACCTCATCGCACACAAGAAGTATCATCAATAAATTTTATAGCGATCGAGTTATTGACCTAGGGTACCCACGCTAGGGGAAAAGGAATAGAATAGCCACATTACTCGTCAGATCTCATTCGATTTGATTTCTTTTTATGGGGCTACATTAAAGATCTTTGCTATGAAAATAACCAAAAAACAGTTGAGGATTTTATTAAAGACATTGGGAAGATCGTCAATGGCATTTCAAATGAAACGTTAGAACATGTTTTTAATAGTTTTAGAAAGCATATGGATATTTGTGGCAAATTAGATGGTTAAAATATCGAAAATATATATCATTAGTAACTAACGTTCTTCACTACTTTTTTAAATTAATTGTTTTGTATTAAATAGATTTTATTTTTTTATAATAAAGTGGCCTTGAAATGTGGCGACTTTCTTTTATTAAGAAGTATTTACATTTTACCGATCTCTCCATTTGTTAAAAAATTGTGAACCATTAGTTTTCGCAATTTCCTATTGGACACCCTGTAGTTTCACCATGTCCATCCGCTTATAGGTCTCAGCCCTATTACTGTTTCAGTTTTTGAAATGAAAGGTGTATAGACATGATTTTAGACCTTTTGCTCAAACATTAATTTGTTGCTAGCGAAGGTTTGACTTATAAAATTTGAATGGAATTATAATGAAATATTTTAGTTTTTAGTGACTCAAATAAAATGAATAAAAATAGTGAACCATACGATTTGATTTGGGAGGACCCAAATACAGACGAGACCTTTATTTTTCCCAGCACATCCGATGAGACGGACGAAACTCAAAGAAACTCAAAGAAGTAAGTATATTATAAATTATATGGCTGTTTTATTGTAATTTCTTATGTCTTTCAGATCCAGAATTGTGTGATGCAGCAAGAAGAGCAAGTGGAGGACAGCAATTTTCTCTTCGTGAAGAATACGGTACGTTTAGTGTAATATCTCCAGTTGGAGTTTTGTAGCTATAAAATGTTTTTAAAAAATAGAAGCCACAATGTGAAGAATTCGCATTTCTAATCCCACTTGGCATTTGTTTGGCATCAATCATTGAAGCCAGGATTAAGTAGGCTAGTGCGGCTGAGTTAAATATATAAAGACACTGCTCAATATGTTTTGTAAATTTAAACAAAGTGTTATATTTTGTTCAAAAGCAAGTTTTTTCTAATTATATAGTTTTTGTAAAAAGAAAAAAATTATGTTGCAGAAATTTTAAAAGTATCTAGAAAACATTTCCTGCAAACAAACCCTTCTGAATTACTTCTTGACAGAAAATATTTGTAGCTGCATTTTCATAAGTTTCATATGTTTTTCAAAAGTTCTGGGCCGTTTTTGTTTTATTAATAGATATAGATTCTGGGTTGCAAAATCTTTTAGTTTCCAAAAATTATCAAAATTATATTGTCTTTCATTACATTATACGCCATCTAAACATTTTTTTGGGCTAAAGCAGTCCTTATTTTCAAAAATTTACAAATCACATCATATCCGAATAATTAACATAACAATAAGTACGTTGTCATTAACTTACCTATCCGCTATCTGTTGACAATATATATAAATTATTTTTCCGCGATAATTACTTCGAAAAAGTCCTATATCTATGTAATATTATCTGAAATAAAAACGTCGGTTTTTTGTAAAGTGTCAGCAATATTAAATTTGGGAAATTGATAGAATATTAAATTTATTAATTTTATACAGACATGAAATATACACGTTTCAATAAAAAACTCGCCTTAACATTGTTTATCTATATAACGATCATGGATATTTTTAATATACTATGAAAACTAACACGTTCAGTATTCTATATTCCTTATTTTTAAAGCTATGAAAGCCTCGAAAATTGTGAAATGATTTATGTATTTGCAGCTCGCTAATTAAATGTTTGTCTTTGCAGAATATTTTTTTTTTTTTAATTTGTTTAAATCATAAAAAATTGTTCTTAAGCAGCAGCATCCAAGGCTTCCAATTACAAATATATATTATATTATTATAGAAATCTTAGAAATTGTTTATTTATGAAACTCCAACTTCATCTTGCAGATAATTTAGTAATATTCACGCTTTGTACATTATTTCCTACTGTATCGAGTGTAAAATGTTATATATTCATTGTTTTTTCTGTGTTAATTTTATAAATTTTAAAAGCCTACATTAGTAAATACGACAAAGCATGAATACCACAAATATATACGAAATACATTGAACTCCACACATTTTTGTAGATTTGAACTACTGGCATGAGGCTTTAACAAAACTTTTAATAAGCTTCATTAAAGAATATAAGCCAAAATTGAGGAAAAGCCTAAAATTAAAAACAAAGAAAAAGATGTACGCTATAATTGCGAAAGATATGGCGCAAAAGGGTTACATTACCCCATGCAAATCGACAACAAATTTAAAGACTTGGAAAGGTTATTTAAAAATAAAGTGGCATACAACAATCGTTCTGGGAGCAATACAGTGCGATGCGCTTTTGAAACGTAAGTACAACAAAATAAATTTAAATTTACCAATTTAAATTGTCTGTTGTATATTACTTAACTCATTCGTTGAGCGAACTACAAGACTTATTTCAAGGAAGGGCAAATGTGTTCCCGGAATGCCTCTTGGGATCCACGGGCAAAGCAATAAAACTGAAGGACCAAATGGAAGATTGTGGTTAATATTTTTAAATTGGTCTTTAAGAATTTCTTAATTTCATATTGAAATTTAAGTATTCAAGATGTGTTTAATATATTTTAATTTTTAGATCGTTCACTTTGCCCGATACCAGGTCCTTCCGGGTACAATCCGCCTCTGACCCGGCTTACGAACGTCGTGGCATCGTCGGGCTAAGGAAGGACGATCAAAAAAGAAACGGAAAAAGGTAGTATTTCCATTTTGACCTAGATATATAATAATGTTATACTGAATTTGTCATAATTGTTCTAATATATTTTTAATTTTAGCCTGTACACATACTCTAACAGCAGATCCTTCCAGCTACATTTCCTCTCCGTCTCGTATTCCAATGCTTTTGGGATCAACAGACAAACGGATTAGAGTAAGAGAAGAAACGCCAGATAGTGGTAAGCTTCACTTCATGTAATAACATGTCCCAAATTTCTAAATAAAATAATAAATAAAATTTAGTCCGCTAGGAACTCTTGACAGATTCACCGCCCCTCTGTCCCGACCTGAAAGCCTTATATAACAGCAAACGTTAACACCAACAAATAGAGGATTTTCACGAAGAACTCGAACACGGAAAGACTCCTTGCTTGCGTCTGCGGGCAGTGTTAGCGAGGGAAAAATTTAATAGATTATTCGCAGAGAGAACGAAAGTGCTGAAAGAGGCCTAGATTATGAGGAATAGACTGATTATAATTCGTTTAATAGATAGATTACCACCATAAGTATCTTATCAATATGAGTGTTTTTCTTATTTTGACTGGTTCATATTTTTTCATTCACATTAACTTTTAAACTCTTTCCCAGGCGTACAAATTAATTGAAACGTGGAAATTACTTGACTTTGGTTGGTTTACTTTATTACCCATATATTGATACATTCTATGTACATTTAACGAGAAATCTCAATAATACAATAAAATACTCCATCCCTTAAGTTTCACTATATAAACTTTACATTGCATACATTACACATATTTATTTATATATATTTTATTTTTATTTATTTATTGTTTTTACAATTTCTGAACACTGCGCTCTATATAAGTGATGATTAAGGAGTTTAATCAAAATATATGATGAAATTAGTAAGGATCCTATCTCATTGATATTTGGTTTTTTGATTAATAATGATGTTTTCAGGTCCAGCTGAATTCTAATGATTGAAGCAAAGCCAGTTATGAGGAAGTCCATTCATTCATTGTGTATTTATTGCTGGCTGGATATTCGGTCAGTAGTGCTAACATTGTGGTATTCCTGTGTGACATTTTCCCCGCAGGAAGTGACCCGGAGAGGATCTTTTACTTGCTTCTCGACTGGAGCCCCAGAGTGAGGTTACTTTTCCGACAAGTTTTTCGGTGGAGATCTTTCGGTGACCCCTCATTATTCCGGTTTGATGTCTTACCCCTTTTCTTTTAGTTTATTTCCCTCCGGGTAATGCTTCTTCCCTTTCGGATAGGGAGTTTGTGTGCTCTGCGGAGCCGCATGTACCAGGCAGGTGACTGCATAAACATAACCCGACTTTTGGGCTGCTGGAGCAGGTGCGCTGCACCCCAAGTCGGCCTACCCAGCGCACGCGGTACTACCGGGACGGACCAGGGTGTCCGGGTTTTTCCCAAGGAGGGAATGGGATGGAGTCCAACGCTCCGCATAGGGATGTAACATTTGAGGACGAGCTGCTTACCTCCAGCCAGGAGACAATTACGAACCTGAGTTGCACAGCGAGTACCAGCCACAGCACACCTGTGCAGCTCGAGAGCGAATCGTCCTCCTGTCCGGAGGTTAATAGCGCCAAGACGCAGCATAAACCAAAGCGTAAATCCGGCGGCACCATTATCAAAAATCAGTACCAGAAGGCCGTCTTCATTCTTAACAAGATTGCTAGGAATGAGGAGGCGGGTACTGTGCATGAAAAGGACGCCGCTGACAAAATCAAGTACCAGGTAGTTGTTCAGGAGTACAACAGGAGCCTGGCTAACAAAAAGGAGCCACCACAGAGGTAAGAAGCTGCAAAGCGAACTCGTTCTCGGGACGAGAACGCACATGCAGCCAAGCGCACTAAGGTGGCTAGCAAAGCCGAGGGAGACAGGGTCGTGAGGACGGCAACAAGGTCTTCCGATGAGAACAAAGCCTCCGGTGACGGACAGTCGAAGCGGCTGCTAAGTGATGTGGTGAAGGACCACTTGCAGGTTGCCCTGGTGGACGAGAAGTGCTCCAGCGGCAAGATCTCGGCCGAGGCTTGGGGAAATATCGAGGCCAGGCTTTCTGAGATGATTACGGATCATCTCCTCGGGGGCGGAGCACCGCCGTGCTTCGACTCCTCTGTAGTAGTCAGAGGAGTTAGGGTCGTCAGGTGCGAGGATCAGTTCTCGAAGGACTTCCTTGAATCGTGTGTCGCTAAGATTAGTGACGCCTGGGAGGGCTTGAAGCTCAAGCTTATCCCTGCCAAGGATATTCCTAAGAGACCGAGGGCTCGCATCTGGCTGCCTAAGATGAGGCTCGATGGCGCGAAGTTCTTGAAGTGCCTGCACTTTCAAAATCCGGCGGTTCCAATGGATGACTGGGCTGTCATCAAGGCGGAGGAACCCCACAAAAATAGCATGTCCTTCCTGCTTCTGATCAACGAGGAATACTTGGAGGCCCTCGAGAAGGCAGACTTTAAGCTTAGGTTTGGCATCCGGCATGCCAAACTTAAAGTCTTCAGATCCGGCAACCCTGATGCTGACCTAGGTATGAGGCTGGACGACGAACCCCACTCAGACCAACCGTCTGCCACTAAGGCTGAAGGTCGTGCAGATTAACCTCCAGCACTCCAGGAGTGCCTCGGATAATCTGCTAGTTTTCCTAAGGGAGGAGAACATCGATCTAGCATCTTAGGTTAGAGGTCTCCAGGATAATCTCTTTTACATCTTTTATACACCTAACTCGGAACAGGGTAAGCCGAGGACGTGTATTTTAGCCAAAAAACACGTGAAAGTATTTATGTGTTCTAATTTCAGCTCAGCCGATGTGACGGTGATCAAGGTGGAGAATGGTAACAGGGGAGATTTATTCATCTCTTCTGTCTATATCGCGCGCGACAGGCCTGCTCCACCCGAACTCATCGACCTGGCAGCAGTTATTTCCTCGAGGAGAGCTACTCTATTGGTGAGTTGTCAAGATTGAGACTCCACAACCTTTTAGAAACCCTAAAAGAACCGACTGGAAGAAATTCAGTCGTATCTTCCAAAAGATATTTCCCAAACCTCCGCCTCAGCTGTTTGATTCAATTCAAGAGCTGGACGCGAGCATTGGGAATTTCGGGAAAGCCTTGAATGTTGCCTATAAGGTCTCGTGTCTAGCTAAATATAATAAAAAGACGTTGCCACCGTGGTGAAATGAAGACCTGTCTGACCTAAGGAGGTTGACCAGAGAAGTCTTCAATATCTGCTACAGACACAAATTCTGGCAGCACTTAAAATCTATAAGAAGGCAGTAGCATCGGCCAAGAAAGAGGCATAGAGTGACTACTGTGAATCCATTGAAGATATTAGGGATACAGCAAGGCTCAATAATATTCTGTCTAAAGAACACGTCTCCCCCTCTTTTATAAAGAAACCAGATGGCACGTGGACGGAATCTGCCTCTGAGTCTCTGGAACTTTTAATGAACACCCATTTTCCGGGCAGCACAGATAGCTGCAGAGATTCCCTGAGCGCGCAGGGTAACATACGTATGTCCCAGGATAAGCTCGAGCTTATTATTAACGAGACAAGCACGGTGATGACATTAAACAGCTTCTCTCCGTACAAATCGCCGGGTCTGGACGGCATTCTGCCGATTATGCCACATTAGCTACAGAGCATTGTAGTTCCTTGGCTTGTCGCGTTTTTCAGAAGCTGTATAGCTCTCCATCATGTCCCTGACTCGGCACGGGTTGTTTTCATTCCAAAAGCTGGCAAGCGTGGCCACGAAGCAGCGAAGGACTTTAGACCGATTAGTCTTACTTCCTTGGTCTTAAAAACACTGGAGAGATTTCTCGATGTACACTTACGTCAAACTCTAGTCGAATCTCAGCATGCATACCTAAAGGGTAGATCTACCCAAACGGCTCTACATGAAGTAATGCGTACTATCGAACACTCCCTGCAGTGCAAGCAGTACACCTTGGCTGCCTTTTTAGACATAGAAGGAGCTTTTAACAATGTCCGTACGGAAGCAATCCAGGAAGCCCTCTCTACACTAGGAGTGGAGGAGGGTTTTACCGACTGGTTAGTCACCTTGTTGCGTACCAGGATCATTCAACCGGACCTCGGCAACAGCCAAATAACCAGAATTATCAATAGGGGTACTCCACAGGGTGGTGTCATATCTCCTATACTATGGCTGCTGGTAATAAACAAAATCCTGACTAGCTTAGATAGGGACAGGATTAAGATAGTTGCTTACGCTAATGACTTAGTGATTCTGGCATCAGGTTTGTGCCCCTGCGTGTTAAGGAAGGGCTCTGATTAGGGTTGATGCATGGGTTCAAAGCTGTGGGCTGGGCATCAATCCGAGTAAAACCGAATTGATGCTGTTTACCAATAAGTCCAAGATCCCAACCTTCAGGTTACCTGTACTTAAAGGGTCAACTCTGTCTTCCCCGCACGCAAAGTATCTCGGCGTAACACTTGATACTAAGCTCAGGTGGAGACTTAACATCGATGAGCGAATTAGGAAGGCCTGCATAGTTTTCTACTCTTGTAAAAAAGCCTTCGGTAGAGGGTGGGGGCTCTAGCCGAGAATGGTCTGGTGGATGTACACAGCTGTTGTGCGTCCTATGCTCACTTATGGGGCACTTGTCTGGTGGCGCTGTCTAGACAAAGCTTATATTCGGAAGAGTCTGGAAAGAGTGCAAAGAACGGCGTGTGTGGGCACACTGGGAGCCATACGGTCCTGTCCGACTGAGGTTCTTAATGTGATATCGCACCTCTTGCCCATCGAGCTCCATATCAAGCACATGGCGAGCTGTAGTGCCGTGAGGCTTAAAGAGTCGGAATGTTAGATTGCAAGGCTTTATGGCCATTGCAAGATCCTGGGCCAACTGCCAGAGGAGCTGGCGGGAAGAACTTCAAGGTGAAGCTCCCCACCAGATTAAGGGTTTGTGGCACAGAGCAGCCGGCCCGGCATGACCTATCAACGCTGTTTCGGCCTCTTGTTGTTCTACTCTTAGTTGGCCACGCATTAAAGCTAATTTTGACAACGTCGATATAGTCCCGACCACTCAACAATCTAGTTGGCTCACTAATCCACCTATGAGATTGTGGGACATTTGGGGCTTCTTGAAGTCCTTTACTATCAAATCTACTAGTAAGTTTTTCTGCCCACATCTTAACCAACTTTTCCAACTTGGTTATAGTCATGCTCTGATCCTCCTTAAGTCTTGTCCTACATTTATTTAGCTCATCCAATATGAGGGTGTCAAATACGGCGCTATCATCCACATGCCTAAAAATGCTTCGTAACTTTTGCAGCCGTAAAAGCGATGCCACCCATCTCAGTGATGGCATGCCGAGTCCCCCATCCACAGTCTTCGCATGGAAGAAAGCTTTCGGGAGATCATCCGGCAGACGCAGCCATTTCCGTACATATCTCCTAACTAATTTGTCTGCATTATTTAGGCACCCAATCTGTACTCTGCCCAGAGACACCTGATGGTATAATTCAGGAATAACCACCATTCTAGTGGCAAATAGTATCTGTTGTGGCTTAACCTTTTAAGGACGGGGAAAATTACGTTAAAATTGACCTTTTATTAGACATGAATATTATAAATAAATTCAATGAACTTCTTATGCGGAGTCCCCCCCTACTTGCTGGTCGATATATCGACCAGGCCCGTCCGCAACGGAAAGTCCCATGTAAAAAATTTGGCGCGACGGTTTGAAAGTATTTTTCTAGGTAATTTGATGCGCTAAATACGGGAAAAAATCGTGAAAATTTCAATTTGTAGCCTTGAATGCACCTTCCAGATGAGTTTCGCGATTCATGATACTATATTTTTCGTAATAATAATAAAGAAAGGTAGGTATCCCAACTTTCAGGGCGAAATAGCAAAGAAAAATTTGACTTTGAAATAGCAATTTCCAAGGTCAAGGATGCTTCCAGGAATTTCTATACTATTTTTCCCATATTTAGCGCATAACATTTTCCCTGAAAAACATCAAATATAATGTGTCCTCTGGCTGGTCCATATATCGACCACTCCCGTCCTTAAAAGGTTAAGAGGTGCCTTTGTAAGTTTCTCCAAAAGAGGAATCAACATATTAGCAGCTTTGAATTTGGTTCGCCCATCGGGTGGACCCCCAAGTACTTCCATACATCCTTACCCAAAACTTTAATACCTATTGTAACACATTTATCATTATTGATTTTTAGTCCCAATTCATTAAGTCTTTTCTGTAGATCGTCCAATATCTCCTGTAACCCGTCCCTGGTTTCCGCGAATAATACTATATCATCGGCAAACGCATTAACTCTATGGCCTTCTATATTGGCCCCTATAGTGTCCGGAAGGCGCTTAAGAATAAAGTCTATAACTAGCTTAAATAAGGCCGGTGATAAAGGATCACCTTGCTTGACTCCACGTTTTGGAACAATAGGTTCTGAATGCCAATTATCCCCTCGTAGAATGGTAGAGGCCGTCTCATAATATTTTCTCAGATAAGCCACGAATGGCTCCGGTGCGCCGTAAACCCGAAGCACATCAATCAAGGCACTATGCGCAACAGTGTCGAATGCCTTACTCACGTCGACCGAACATACATATATAGACGGATTTAATGTTTCTATTGTGGTATCTCAATACCATGTCCACCAAAGTCGTGTTATCGGCACAACCATCCGTCTCGACAAAACCTCTCTGTCAACTACTTATCTTAATCAGTCTATTAACCCGGCGCGATAAAATTACATGTAGGTTCCGAACGAACACCGACGGAATCGAGATAGGTCTAAATTTACCCGGCTCTATACTGACTTCCTTTTTAGGAATAAACACTGTTTGCGAATTAGAAACATTGGACGAAACACAACCACACCATAAAAATAAGTTAAGAACACACACTAAAATAACACTGGCAATTTTCTTATATAATCTAGAAGAGATACCATCAAGACCCGGTTTACTAGACGCGGCCGGATGAGACTTCTCCAATTCCTCCAACGTTATCGGGGCCCATAACTCTGGAACTACTAATCCTGGACTAGCCCTCAAAGTCGATACTGAATCTTCAGTAAAGACCCTTTTCCAATAGTTAATCATACCCCCAATTCTACATAAAAGTTAAGAACTCGTAACCTCTTAATTATTTTGCAAACTCCCTTTAATTCAAGAGATGGACCTCTTTTTGTAGAAGAATTCACAAATTATAAGAAATCAGTGTATTTCTAATATTTGCTCAATAATGAGGTAGCATATTAATTCCTTTAAAAGGATTTTTGATAGTAGTTAAGAGGTTAAGAGCTCTTAATTTTTATCCAGAATCAGAGGGATAGTCTCTTTTTTGGCAAGGGGACTGTCGCTAGCCCCTTCCAATATTTGTGCTATACATATTCTTACGCCAAAATTTTTTAATTTTGGCAAACTCTTCTCGCCGGAGTTGTTTCTTAGTTCTAAGTGAGTCCGTTTCTTTCACTCTGCGCCTAGCCCCGTTCACATTTTCTTTGGGAATGATAGTTAATCCTATATAATTTGTCAAAGGGTCCAACATAGTCGTTTTACCATCCCTTCTAGCCTTACTAATAATATCACACAATTTTCCACTATTACAACCTATTCTATTGTCTATAATAGGTAAATTTTCTAAAACTTGCAGTAAAACTATATCACAGTTGTCATTGTCATTAGATATCACAGCGTTTGTACTATTTAATATCACAGAGTCTTTTGGTAGTGCTGAAGAGGCCAGGCTGGGACCGAACGTGGCGCTTTCATTAAATTCACGTACCAGCGCAACTAATTTCGAATATAATCAAAATTTCCAAATCCAACATGGCGACTGAAATGTCTCGATTACAACCAATTTTAATGAAAATTTGTAAAACGATTAATTATTCTGAGGCCAATAATTTCAAATACATATCGAAATTTCCAACGCCAAGATGGTGACCAAAATTTCTCGATTTAAACGGATTTAAATGGAAATTAGTACAATGTTTATTCTGAGGCCACTAATTATGAATGTTATTAAAATTTTTAAATCCAAAATGGCGGATCCAACATGGCAACCAAAATGTCTTGATTTCGACGGATTTTAATGAAAATTGGTACAATGATTATTCTGAGGCTACTAACTTCGAATAATATCAAAATTTGTAAATGCAAGACGGCGGATCCAATGGACACCAAAATGTCTTGATTTCAAGCGATTTTAATGAAAGTTAATACAATGATTATTCTGAGGCCACAATTTCAATGGGTTTTAATAAAAATTGGTACAATGATTATTTTAAGTCAGTTTGAATATTATTAAGATTTGCAAATTCAAGATGGTGGATCCATAAAGGGGTTTTTGGGTTGAAACAATTTCTAGGATAGAACAAACGACAACATTTAATTATTATGTACTTAACCTATGCCGGTATAACACATGAAAGTCATTCGTTTCAAACTTTCAAAATTCGCAAAACATCTTGCTCTTGCTAAGTGAAGTAGGTAGTTGAAAGAACATTAAACTTTCCAGTAGATTTATTTAATTAACGCCATTAGGAAATGGAACCAGCACTCAAACATTCGTTCTAGTCCATGGCCGCATACTGGTGCAACGACCACATTTTTATCGCCAGGTTAACGCTTGAGCGGATCGATTCGTTATTCGATTGCTCTTTCAGTATTTATGTTCCTAATGCCCAGATCCGGTACAAAAGCTCTTCTATTTCCCTCCTTAGGTGATTTAGCTGTAGAGCTATAAAACGAGGAAAGATGCCTGAAAGCTGAGAGCATGGAAATTGCACATGCATCACGCTCCTTCGACTGGAAACCAGCAAGGATCATAAATATTGTTCTCAGAGAAAGAATTCCGATAATCACCTCAGACGCCGGAGGCGTTCAGTGCTGGTCACAGTGACCAAAAACTCATTAAGTACACCTTGTCCTCTTATTTGCGATTTATCTATGTGTCCAAACAATAACTAGTTTATGCTTGCATTTCTCTGCGTACGTCTTGACAGTTGAATTAAATGAACGAATAAATTTCCTTGCAGGCTCCCAATGAATTTGCCCATTCTAGGCTGTGAGCAACACCAGCTCTAGCATCGCTTAGTAGAACCAAAATGAAATTAACTACATAGGTGTTAATCTTTGACAACGGCCAAATATTTTATAGCCAGTAGAAATCAATAAGAATGTAATTGAAGACAACACTGAGCCAAAATTACGTGATTTTGACACTGAATTCATGAGGTTTTGTTTAAAATTTCTGATGAATTGTTTATTGTTTCAAAGAAATACATATTAGCTTAACACAGTAAGTAAATGGGCTATATCAAATAAGCTCGTTCTTAACCCTAAAAAATCTCAGTGCTTAATGGTCTTAAAACGGATGACTGACGTATCGGATGTTCCCCAGGTAAGGATAAATGGAGTGTTAGTTCCATATGTGAACACAGTAAAAAACTTGGGGACAATATTTAATAGAACTCTGACCGTCTGCGATCTGAGTTGCCGAAGACCAGACGTCAATAGAGCGCTGAGCTTAAATTTTTGGTATATTGCGATATTTCGGTGATTTTCCGAGTGCGAGGTTTTTCCGCTATTTAAATCTCTCGCCTTTTCCCGTGGGAGTTTTGTGCTTGCCGGTAAATCCGGTATTAATTGTGATATTTCGAAAGTGTACAGAACCTGTAGTGCCTGTGCTAAAAACACGTGCTCCGGCTGTAATTGACAGCAAATAACTGTGATTATTCCAACGAGCAGTAAACTAAAGAGTGGGACTTGGAGTAAAATACTAAAACAAGGCCACTAAAAAGTAAAGCGGTTGGAACTTAGTAGTCAGTACGACAAAGATCACGAATAGCAGGCCGCCGGTCTACTCTAGGGATCTAAGTCTCATGTCCCAAGAAGATATTCTGAAGGGACTTAAAGAACAAGGTACCACAGAGGTGGTCTAGAATACGAAACGAAGTATTCAGGAACCAGGTACAACATACTCCACTGGACTTTTAATATTAACATGCAACACCTTCCAGCTACCAAAATATAACGAAGGAGCCTGGCAAAAAATTCCCAATCGGAAATCGAGTCAGCTATTCTTAAGGCAATCATTCAGAAGTAAATCTTAAAATCACTCAATGAAGGAATATATTCGATGCATTCTTCATTACTGATTAAGATGCTAGGAGGAAGGAATACACTTGTGCGCATCTGTGAAGGATTTGCCACGATTTTTCTTTTATAACCGGTTTTGTCTTATCTTCCCCATGCCTGGACATTTTTAACATGATCCGTCCTGAAAACCTCAGACGGTTACATAATTATCATTCCAGTTGTTCTAACAGTGCAGTGCAGTTAGTTTTCTATTGTGCGTAAATTAAGTGACTTGCAAATCACCTTCACTGAATGTAAGTATTTTTAACTATTTTCCTTAGTTTTTTCTACTAATGTGAAAAATGAAATTCTTAGAAAATGATCTGAGTAAACGATCGAATTAGAGTACTTCTATTTTCAGTTTTACATTTAAATAATAATTGAAATAAGACTGTAGAATAGTTTCAACGTGAATATAAGAATCAAATAAATTTACAGTATGTTTGCAGAAAGTATTAGAAAAACAGCGTATTACAAAGGCTGCGCTCATAATTTTTAATGATTTTTTCAACGGCCATTAATAAACAAACTTTTATAACTTGGAGTGAAAACTTCAATTTTTAAAATTGTATTTTTCTTGAAAAGTCTAGTTTCATCAAGTTTTTCTGAAGTGTCTAAATACAACACAAATAAAATTATAAAAACGTGTTGTTGAGTGGTACGTTGCAACGCCACTCTTGGTATGGAGGCAGCTTCTAATAAAGAGAATGAAGGTAAAATCTTCACAAATTATTATGTACAAAAACATATTTTTCATATTGTTGTTTTATTACAGAACATTCACCTTGCAAAAGATGTGATAATATTTTAAGATTGGAGAAACATATAGAAGAAATGAAGGACACGCAACAAAAACATGGAATTTTTCTACAGAAGTTATTAGAAAAAGTGTATCCGCAATCCTCACACCTTAAGATCTTCCCAATATCGTCACGCGAAGATCTAGAAAACATAGATAGCAAAATTGCATCGATATCTGATAATCAAATAGTACCTTATGTTATTAGATTTAACTCTTTTTCACATTTCTTAAATTAAATTATTTTTTTTTTTTTTCAGATCACAGGCATAAGGGAACTCGTGGGCAAAACTCCATTGTATGAGTGTTTCAGTCTAATCATTACACCAAATCTGATTTTAGACGTAAACTGGGACGAAAAAAAAACAAACTGGCGCTGAAAAATTTAAAATTATTTAACCATTATATTTATGGTAAGAAACTTATCAATTCATTTAACGGAATATTAATTACACAGGTTTACAAAAAAAAAAAAGTTGATGTTCTTTTGACCAGACCATCTCATTTTTATGTAAATCAACGCCCTGAATCCGAATCCGAGGTCCGTTAACCTCCATCACGTCAGGTTCAAGGTCATTTCAAGGTCAAATTGAGAAAAACCCACAAAATAAGTCTGAAAAAGAGGACTTATAGGTTTTTGGGGTCGCTGAATCCGAATTCGTGATTTGTTTAACTCCCAAAGGTCAGCCAAAGGTTATTTCAAGGGCATTTCAAGGTGAAATTGGGAAAAATCCACTAAATAGGTCTGAAAAAGAAGATGTACAGGTGTTTGGAGTCACTGAATCCGAATTCGTGATTTGCTTAACCCCCAAGGTCAGCCAAAGGTCGTTTTAATGGCATTTAAATGTGAAATTGGGAAAAATCCACTAAGCGGAAAAAGTTGATGTTCTTTTGACCAGACCATCTCATTTTTATGTAAATCGACGCCCTGAATCCGAATCCGAGGTCCGTTAACCTCCATCACGTCATGTTCAAGGTCATTTCAAGGTCAAATTGACAAAAACCCACTAAATAGGTCTGAAAAAGAGGACTTATAGGTTTCTGGGGCCGCTGAATCCGAATTCGTGATTTGTTTAACTCCCAGAGGTTATTTCAAGGGCATTTCAAGGTGAAATTGGGAAAAATCCACTAAATAGGTCTGAAAAAGAAGATGTATAGGTTTTTGGGGTCACTGAACCCGAATCCGTGATTTGCTTAATCCCTCCAGGTCAACCAGAGGTCGTTTCAAGGGCATTTCAAGGTAAAACTGAGAGAAAATCAACTAAATAAGTCTGAAAAAAAAGATGTATACGTTTTTGGGGTTGCTGAATCCGAATTCGTGGTTTACTTAATCCCCAAGGTCAGCCTGAGGTCGTTTCGAAGTCATTCCAAGTTCAAATATAGAAAAGACGAGATTTTTTCCCAGTTTCACCTTGAACTGCCCTTGAAACGACCTCTGGTTGACCTTGGGGGCTTAAGCAAATCACGGATTCGGGTTCAGTGACCCCAAAAACCTATACATCTTCTATTTCAGACCTATTTAGTGGATTTTTCCCAATTTCACCTTGAAATAACCTCTGGCTGACCTTTGGGAGTTAAACAAATCACGAATTCGGATTCAGCGGCCCCAAAAACCTATAAGTCCTCTTTTTAAGACCTATTTAGTGGGTTTTTGTCAATTTGACCTTGAAATGACCTTGAACCTGACGTGATGGAGGTTAAAAGACCTCGGATTCGGATTCAGGGCGTCGATTTACATAAAAATGAGATGGTCTGGTCAAAAGAACATCAACTTTTTCCGCTTAGTGGATTTTTCCCAATTTCACCTTGAAATGCCCTTAAAACGACCTTTGGCTGACCTTGGGGGTTAAGCAAATCACGAATTCGGATTCAGTGACTCCAAACACCTGTACATCTTCTTTTTCAGACCTATTTAGTGGATTTTTCCCAATTTCACCTTGAAATGCCCTTGAAATAACCTCTGGCTGACCTTTGGGAGTTAAACAAATCACGAATTCGGATTCAGCGGCCCCAGAAACCTACAAGTCCTCTTTTTCACACCTATTTAGTGGGTTTTTCTCAATTTTACCTTGAAATGACCTTGAACCTGACGCGATGGAGGTTAACGGACCTCGGATTCGGATTCAGGGCGTCGATTTACATAAAAATGAGATGGTCTGGTCAAAAGAACATCAACTTTTTTTTTTTTGTAAAGCTGTGTTATTGGTACAAATTTTAGAAGCAGTTAAAAATTCGGTTTTAATCAATATGTGGACACAGTGCAAAAAGGCATCAAACTAATGAAAAACCGCTGCTATGCTACCATGCAAACATGGCAGGAGAAAAACTCCCCATAAAAAATTTCCATATTGAATTATATTGTTTTCTTAAATTTAGTAATTTCTATTTCATGTTGATTTTTCAATTATTATTTATTTTAATTATATTATTATTTTTGTTAACTGAGATTATCGTTATGTTGTTTTTTTAATTTTATTAATTTATTTCATGTTGAATCTTCGAATTTTTTTTAGTTTTATTATAATTACATATTATATATACATTAGGGTGCTTTTTTTTCGCGACTATTTTTTTTTTTTCAGTCCCACCTCGAAATTTTGTGGCTAATACCTAAACATACATTCCCTGAAAATTGGAGCCCAAAAAAATAATATTTAGTACTAGACCAAGACGCATAAAAATTTCCCATATAAAATACACGTGAACTTTGATTATTTTTCTTCAAATCTCTACAACTCAGAGGCATTTTATGGCACAATCTTGGGAAATGGTAGGGTTTCTTCAGAATTGAATGCTCTACAAAAGTGTCCATTGCGATAAAACCCTAACTCCCACCAGCGAGGTAGTACAGGTTATTGACCCTAATTTTTCCACGAAATTCTCGCTTTTTGCCCCTATCTCGTAAACAACAAGAGGTACAGAAAAAGTGAATATTACAAACTTGTAGCAAATTCAATTTCCTCCAAAAAGTGCTTGAACACCAAATCGCTAACATCGATATTTCTTGAGATATTGGGCTTTGAAGTTGAGGTAGTGTGGAAGTTTCATGTATTATTGAGCTAAATTGTAGAAACACTACCTCAACTTCAAAGCCCAATATCTCAAGAAATATCGACGTTAGCAATTTGGTGTTCAACACTTTTTAGTAGGAAATTGAATTTGCTACAAGTTTGTCATATTCACTTTTTCTGTACCTCTTGTTGTTTACGAGATAGGGGCAAAAAGCGAGAATTTCGTGGAAAAATTGGGGTTAATGACCCGTACTACCTCGCTGGTGGGAGTTAGGGTTACATCGCAGTGGACACTTTTGTAGAGCATTCAATTCTGAAGAAACCCTACCATTGCCCAAGATTGTGACATAAAATGCCTCTGAGTTGTAGAGATTTGAAGAAAAATAATCAAAGTTCACGTGTATTTTATATGGGAAATTTTTATGCGTCTTGGTCTAGTACTAAATATTATTTTTTTGGGCTCCAATTTTCAGGGAATGTATGTTTAGGTATTAGCCACAAAATTTCGAGGTGGGACTGAAAAAAAAAAAAATAGTCGCGAAAAAAAAGCACCCTAATATACATATTATATTATATATAATTATACATTATATGTATTATTATAACACTTTTATACTGAACTTCTCTTTGTTGACTGGGATTATTGTTATGTTTTTTTTTTCAGTTTTAGTAATTTATATTTCATGGTGAATTTTGAACTTATTTTTATTATATTTGTATTTTTATACTGATTATGAGAAATAAAAACAAAAACATTAAATAAAAATATTAACTTAAAAACTTTTGACTATTCATTTATTATTCCTATGCTAAGATAATAGAGAATAGGACAGGACATACCGTGTTAAATTCGTACACGTGAGTGAATCATTTTTCCTTCAAAATAGGTCTCCCTGGGGAACATGATTGGAGTGGAGCTTCAACTGAACCGACTTATGTCCGATCGTATTCTCCATGATCTAAGTTCCTATGTGATTTTTCAGAGCCATCGCCGCCGTGTAAATACAAGGAATCAATATTTTGGAGTTTCCGAAGGTGGTTATACTTTTAACATCTTCGTTTTTCACTCAGGTTGACATCTTCTGAATTGCTGAAAACGGAGTTCAAGGAAAGCGATATCAAAATGCTCTTATTGCTTCCTTTTGGACTGAATATGATGCCTTCTGAATTACTTCTAGGTACTATGAAGAGGAAGGGAATATAAAAAGCTTTTGTTCTCCTTCGTTCCACGGACATGCCTGTATTAAAAAGATATAGAAGAGGATACGGAGGGTCATGCATTCCCTGCTTCCAGAGAAGGTTTCGGTATGCATGGTTGGATGCTTAGATTTCCCACTGGGTTGAAGTTCGGCCGTACTATCCGTATACTAGGACACACCATCAAAAGGTGCACCGAAGCTGGCATAACATGCGGCACCTGTTATCAACGAGGGCCTCATGACGCCAGGCAATGTCAAGGGACCTATTGTGTGAATTGTGAAAGCCCGTATGCGTCATCAAGCAGGGACTGTTCCGGATTTTTAAAGCTAAACCCAGTATATCGGCCCATCGAACGCCACCAACCCAGCATTTCGGCCCATCGAACCGCCCAAAACTCTGCATATCGGCCCATCGAGCTGCCAGCAATCTTTTTCATCAATAAGATGGATCAACAAAAGAAAAATTTGCAGAGCCAGCAACCCGTAATCCCCTCTTGTATGATGGACTTACAATCGAAGCTCCCCATAGGAAGAGGGAGAGGGGCATCTTTACAAGTTCAAACCCTGCCTCGTCGGCCATCAGACAAATCTTTTAGGTTTTCGTTTCCTTCCAAAAAATAGATTAGCCTTTGCATTTGCTCATTCCGCTCTACAGCTTTCCACTATTTGCAGTTTATTTTGACATTTATCGCAAGGAACATAGATTTTTAATAAGATTATCTCCTTTGCGATACCCGATTAAAAATATTATCGTTAATTGGCAATTAACTGGCGGTGGGGTAATGCGGCAGGTAGAGCAAGCAAGCTTTTAAATTTTGAATTATCTGAGTAGGCCTTGCTGCGAAAATGAAAAAAGGTTTTTTTGAATTTTTGTTAATAAAAATCTAGGTAGGCGGGGTAGTGAGAGAAATAAAACAAAAATGTTAAAACAGTTCAGTTTGGAAATTCTCTTGATAACATTCAGACCGAAATTATAAATTCAATAAAAATTAATAAAAATTGTGTAAGTATATTTTAAGTAAAACGATTGATTTGTGTTCAACTACCTCATTCTTAATGCTCTACCAAAACCCCCGGGAATACATATAAACACAAGCCGTGAAGTAGAAAATGCATACGTAGTGATGTAGTCCGAGAATCGCCGCGAAATAACATTGCTTCTTATGGCGGAAGATCCGAAGTATGCCGCTCCACTCGCCTGAACTGCTAAACAATAACTTTTACGCGAAAATGATATCCTACTAACTATAACTACAGAGGAATACCTTTCTAGTGAACTTAAAAAATGTATAGTGACAAGAACAAAATATTAGAGTTTTTTGCACTTAAACATAACTCTAACCATTTCCCCGAACAAAACAGCAGCGGCAGGTCGACTTGACAGCGCGACTTTCCGTGGTAATTTCTTCGATGGGCAGTAAGCGTAACTTTTGAACGCAAATATCTTTGATATTTTGTTCTTGCCCCTATAATGATTTTGGTACCATAAGAACGGTATTCCTCCCCAGTTACAATTGGTAGAACATCACTTTTTCGTAAAAGCTGTAGTTTAGCAGATTCGCCCCGTGGAGCGGAATGAATGGGCTGTACCGCCATAAGAAGCAATGTTATTTCGCGGCGATTCTCGGACTACATCACCCTATACATGTGGTAGTGAGCAGGTCTACTTCATGGCTTGTTATATGTTTCCCAGGGGTTTTGGCTCTACAAAATAAAGACCATGAAAAAGTGTAGCATATATGAGGCCAAGGAGGAGTTTTATGCTACGTACACCCAACATACCGGCCCCACATTCGCAGAAGTAACTGCACTCACCAATATACCCAATCACAGCAAACACCAAAACAAGGAAAAAGGGACTCGGCCCACCAACACTACACAGCAATCATCAAAAAACTACACCAAAACAAAACCTGTAAGTACCTCCAAGCACACTCCCAACAATACAGAACACAATTATAAATCACAACCAACAAACAAAAACCTCTCAACCTACACCTAGATTAGCAACCTCTTCTAACACTATCACACCGACCGATACGCTTACGCTAACAGCAAAAAGTAAAAAAAGCGGTTAAAAGTGGCGCACAACAAAATGACCCTGAAATTGTGGCCATATCAGTACCGCAATATCGGATGGTGAGTCGATTCCATCTGTTTCAACTTTTTCGGACCTCTACTGTTGGACGAACAGTGTGAACGGCTGGGTCCCTACGCCTTTTTTGGCAAAAACTCTGTGAAAGAGACTAGGCATGGTGGTATGGCCATTCTTGTCCACAATTCCATCCCCGCTCTCCAAGACACTATATCATCTAATATTATGGCTTGTGCCATCACTACGCCTGATCACATTCTGGGTTTAGCAAGCCACTTACCCGAAAACACCATTTTTGATGGGGAACAGCCCAATATGGGACTCTGAGCGCTGGAATCCTAGAGGACGGTTGGCCACCTGGACTGAGGACCATCCGTTATGTATTCTCAACACAGATTCCCCAATTAACGTCGCGCACAATGGCACCCTGACCAATATCGATCTGAGGCTGGTTCCTCCTGTACTAGCGGGCCGTCTCGTTTGTCTTATACATGATAATCCGGAGGGAAGTGACTACTTCCCCTTGATTGTGAAGATGTGGTCGTACTTGTGGAATGTTATGGATAAACGTTATAAAATGCTAATTTTAAAGGATCAGGCGTAGGATGAAATTGGGAAAGAGATTGAAATTACTGGTAATAAGATGAATTTAAAATTTTAAGAAAATCAAAAACCCGTATTAAATTATAGGTGGTAAAGCAAGAAGAAAATTTAAGAGCATAAGAGATTACTTCAGAATCCAGAAAAAAATCCAGATACTCTAATCGGGAAGCGAAGCTTCGGAAAAGCTGCCTGCTTGGAAATATTATCATTTATTGGAGTTTCTAAATGATTCAATGGAACCAAGAAGGTAAAGTGCTTATACATTGTATTTATTTACATTTCCCAGCAAAAACTTATTTAAATATTTTGTAGTACACATACACTCAGTAAGGAAGACTAGGAGCAAATTCCTCTAAGCCAGCTGCTGAACTGTGAGAAAGAAAGTGCATCAGAATGTTGTGCGCATTTTTTGGCAGATGCAAATTGCTCACAAAACACAGTAGAATCCGTCCTGGCGGGCCATGTACAAGTTCAAATTCGGATACCCATACTAGACCGAAAAGAAAAGGGTTTGCTACTCAAAAGGACTCTGCACTTGCTCATGCACAAGAGCAGTTTGATGTATTAATATGTACAATCGTTCAAGGATACGATGGGTGCAAAAAATCAAGTGCGAGCATTTTTTGAGAATATGATTTTGCAAATTGAAAATGCTAATTTGAAGACTGAGATATGGTTGTCGTTGAAAGAAAAACTGTTTAACGATACATTGAACATTGAACGCAATTAGACAAAACAGAGAAAGTACAAAGTGAAGTTATGGCGACCACACTATTTTATTTCTTTAATGAAGTATATTCTTATGTGTTTTTATTAGTATAGTTGTTACCACTTTATTTAGTTGAACTGAACTACAATATTTTATTTATTTATTTCTACTTAAAATCCGAAGTTTTTTGAAGATAAAAACCTTGTAAGAATAATTTTTTTTTTTCTGTTTAAGCAAAGGAAAATGTTTAATTAAAAGAAAAGGTGATATACAGTAAAAGCTTATTATTCGCGCTTCCTTCATTCGCGTTTTCACTATTCGCGGATTAAAAATTTGCGACCCAATTCCTGTATTCGCGGCTTAAGATTTCTATATTCGCGGATCTAATCGGTACATACATATTATATTAATAAAAAGGATTCGGTATTGTTTGTAAGTGCGTCGGCCATTGGACTAATAAAAAAGCAAAATAGGCCTTATTACAACTACGCCTACAGCCTACTACGACGTTCCGTCCTTTGGTAAGAGCCGCTTTGCGTGTTCTATTGTTTCATGTTTTCATTCGTTACAAAAATTGTGATCGAGTAACATGTCTCTTCCGCTGACTTCCTAATTCATAATGTCGACTAAAAAAATTGAAAAACGAGTTCCGACTCGAAAAAAATCAGTGTTACCGCTTAAAGTGAAAATAAAAATGCTTGATCGTTTATGCCTTGGAGAGTCGTTTGCATCCATATCACGGTCATTCAATGTCAACGAATCAACTGTACGATCGATAAAAAAATCCGAAGATAAAATAAGGTCGTCTGTAGCTTCAACTTCACTGTCAGCAAAAATTGTTCGTGATCCAGGAATAGAAAAAATGGAAGTGGCGTTGTCATTATGGATCGAGGACCGCAACCAAAAAAGGGTGCCCCTGAGTGGTCCTATGGTCCGGGAAAAGGCAAAGCGTCTTTACACACATTTTAAAAAACCTGGTGGTAGTGATGGTGGTGAATCTACAGATGGAGGATTTCAAGCATCGGAAGGTTGGTTCAATAAATTTAAGGTGCGGCAATCATTACATACATAGCATTAAAATCGTTGGAGAAGCTGCATCTGCAGACATTGCTGCAGCAGAAAGATACCCAGAAGAATTTGCAAACCTAGTAGCTGATGGAGGATACAAACCTAAGCAAGTATTTAATGCAGACGAAACTGCACTGTTCTGGAAGAGAATGCCAAACAAAACATTCATTTCTAAAAGCGAGAAGTCCGCCCCTGGATTTAAGGCAGCAAAAGATAGAGTTACACTGCTGCTATGTTCTAATGCATCTGGAGATTGTGTCATTAAACCACTGATGCTTTACAGATCATTAAATCCTCGTGCTTTAAAAAATCAAAACAAGGACGACCTGCCAGTGTTTTGGCGTGCCAATAAGGAAGCGTGGGTTACAAGCGCTGTTTTTTGTGTCTGGTTCTGGAATTGTTTTGTTTCTGAAGTTGAAACTTATTTAAAAAAGAAGAATTTAGACTTCAAAGCAGTTATAGTTTTGGACAATGCACCAGGTCATCCTCGCGAACTTGAAACTATGCATCCAAATATAAAAGTGACATTTTTACCTCCCAACACGACGGCTTTGCTTCGACCTATGGACCAAGGAATAATCCAGGCCTTTAAGCTCTATTACATTAGACGAACCTTCAAAATCATACTGGATAATATGGAATGTGATCCTGATATGAATGTTATGGAATGCTGAAAGAAATCTGACATAGCAAAATGCATCGTAAACATAAAAGAATCAATGGAAGAACTGAAGCCATACACATTGAAATCATACTGGAAGAAACTGTGGCCTGCTCTGACTGCGGAAAATAACGAAGAATCTGTGCAAATTCAAACTTTAACTGCAAAGATTGCCGAAATTGCGAATGGAATAGAACAAGATGGGTTCGAACAGATAGAATCAAGTTTGAAGAAGATTTGACTGAAACCGAGTTGAAGGAAATGTTAAATTCACAGCCCATTGAAGAAGAGGCTTCAACAAGTACTGGAAACGTGACATTTAATTTGAAGAATCTTAGTGAAGGTTTAAGAATGGCAAATGAGATTTGTGATTTTTTTATGAAAATTGATCCGTCTATGGAACGCAGTCTTATTTGTAAGAGGCAAATTGCTAATGCCACTGCTGAATATCAGTCTGAGTTGAAGGAGCTTTTAAAAACTGCCAAACAAGAAAAAATTACAAAATTCTTTAAACCATTGCCGAAGCCTGACGATAACAATTAATCAATAAGTTCAAGAAAATTCAATTAAATTGATTTTTTTATATATCAGATTTTTATTTTGTCACTTAGGAACGTATCCCCTATAATCCCATATAAATTACCATTCCATATTCACGGTTTCTGTATTCGCGGCATATTTACGGAACATATACCCCGCGAATAAAGAACTTTTGCTGTATATGTAAGATTTAAATAAATAATTTGAATACATACACAAATGAGATATATGTTATATTTTTTAATAAAGTTTTGAAATTCATACAAACATTATTTTTATTCACATGTAAATGAATAGTTCACAAGATATTCCTTAAGCCTATCCCCTAATCTAAAAGCAAGTCTTAATTGTGGAGCAATACTGTTGCTTTCATAATAGTTTCTGCCTTCTTCGGATGGCAATTTATTGTATTCGTTGCCAATACACCAAACATATTTTCGATTAGCCTTCTAGCTTTTGACAAACGAGTATTGAAATTTGCTTTTTTGGGTGATAAATTTCTTCCTGGGTATGGACCCATCAAATTAATTCTTAATGGAAAAGCGATGTATCCCACGAAATATTAAGGGAACGACTTGTTTGACATTGGCAGTGGATCAATTTTGGGAATTGGAAGAGATCCATTTAAAATTTTTCTTCTAAACAACTATTTGAAAATATGCCGCCATCGCTCTGACCTCCATATGCTCCAATGTCTATGAAAGTGAAGCATATTTTTGCATCACAAGCTGCCAAAAGTACAATACTATGATGCCCCTTATAGTTATAGTATTCTGATCCTGCATTTAGTGGGCATTAAATACTAATGTGCTTACCATCGATTGCCCCAATACAGTGCGGCATCTTTGATAAGCCATAAAATTCTTCAGTAATAGATTTAAATTCGCTTTCATTGGGTGATATATAAATATATATGAAATATATTTTACTCAGTTCTTCCCAGTTCTTTTCATAAATAATCTTCCTCACGGTACTCACGCCAATTTTAAAGGCCCAATATAATACTTGCACTGGCGCACCATACGTCAGAAAGCTTAAAAAAATTAAATTAATTTATAGATTCTAATATAAGTAATTATTTTACATTAATGTAAACGAAAACCTGCATTTAGGCTTTATTGGCTCCCTCCTTGAATTCTTTGTCAATCTTTCTGATATAAGATTTTTTAAGAGGTCACACAGCGGAACACGCATGCGAACTGCTTTATAAAACTGTTCCCAATCCGTTTGTTTGATAATAGAAAATGTTCTCGAGAAAATCCTGTAGAGATCTGGCGAATTCTTTTGAAAAATTTCACGTGTCCATAAACTTATATTTCTAGTTTTGCACAGGGAAATAATTTCTAGATGTAAACTATATATTTAAAAAAACAGCAGGAGACATAATCGCTTTTGACTATCATTCAAATCCATCTTGACAATTTGAAGCATATTATAATAATAATGTCAAGCTGTTACGTAATTTTGTTTTACAAAACTTTTTCGCCAGCGATATATCTCCATCCCGGCTAAAAGCTCGCTGAGAAAGCGCTAGATGTGTTTTGGCCCTAAGTCTCATCCAGTCTGGATGAAATCTCGCATCCTCTCAGACATCAGGGATAAGAATATGTCCTGGAAAAAGTATCATACTTCAACTACTATAAATAAACCGTCTCATATAACAATCTTAACCCTCTAACTGTTTATGTCCACTATGCTCTTCGTAAAGGAACGACACTTTTTCGCATGATTGTCGTTGCAATACTAGGAAACGCTTTCAAACATGCAAACCGCATCTCGCTGCCCTTGCACCCTTCATCCTAAGGCTACTAGTCTGCCAATTATTCGCGTCGTTTCAACCATACCCTGTTACAACTATACCAAGTCTACCCTAGAGGAAAAACATACAATTTGTAACTTTCGGTATTTTCAAGCACTTCGTCATCAGAACTATGAAAAAAAGTCTCTGCACTTGTTTCCACACAGATCACCCAATATAACATTTCAATTAACATTTCCAGAGACATGTCGCGCGAAAGTATATTAACATTCAATTATAATACCCTGATACTTACTGACAAAAACTAGTTCTAGACTATTTCCTATCAGAATAAGGATATCAGAAAAAAATATAAATATACAGAAATAATTTCTGAAAACTTAATTTACCATATATTTTTCTTTTCAATCAACATCTTTTGTAATTCAGATTATACATTGTATCTATCATTAACTATCAATTGTAATTCAACTTAATCAATTATGTGTCAGAATGTATCAAATGTAATTCAGGACATTTTAATTGATATTCAGATTAATGAAGCGCGCTGATAAAGGTCGATTGCAATTCAGAAATCATTAAAAATTGGGTGTTTATTATTATTATCGTATGTAATCTGAATCGCAGATACATACCTACTTCTTAAATAAAACGTTTAAATAGCAAAATGATGAATATTCTGAAATACCAACCAATATTACAGCTGATAATTTCTGAAATATAATTTTTCTCATGGAAACCGCTTTAGCTGATCCGTGTATCTAAATTAATATACACGTTGTGTATTGTTCATCAATGGCATTGTGCTTGCTACGTAACTCTGCCAATTTAATACAGTCAAATTAGCATTGGTTTTGACTGCAGGAAAGTGTCTATCAAAATGTGTCATTGCACTGACAGCTTGGTTGCATTTTATTCATTGCATTTAGATTCTCAGCTAAAGTAGCAGAACTAAAGTACTCGGTTCTGCTTCTTTAACCAAAGTTTATGTGCACAGCCTGTTACTTTAGCTCTGTCAAATACGCATAAACAGGGCCAATATCTCAAAAAATTTCATGAAATTACATAAGAAGGAATCTCTGCTTTATATATTTTTTATAAAATATTTAAGAATAGAAAGTATATCATTTACATATAGTTTTTGATTATAAAAGAAGAAGTGGTAGAAATTAGAAAGAGTTCGTATTGAAAATGTTTTTCTGGTGCTCATTCTTTTTCTGCGAATGTTTTCCTTTGCATATATCATTTGAGATTTGAGCGTACTTCTCTTGCAGCGCAGGGAATAAATTTCTTATGAAATTAGTTTACATACATACATACGAGTATATATGGCTATACGTACCACCCAAGAGCAAAACTGGTACCAGCCAGGGGCAGAAATCTTCTTGAAAATTTTCGGAAATGAAATACGTGCAGCAATTTATTTTGAGTGAAACCACTTAACTGTCTTTTTGTAATTCCAACTGCAGTATTTGCCACAGGTGGAAAGAGTTCACACAACGGCTGTTGTAGAAGTGTGCGGTTATGTCATAAACCATACAAGTGACATCCTGTCGTTCTTCCTACTGCAGCATTTTAACTCAAAGGACCGTGGTATGGAGCACGGCTAGACAAAGCGCCTATGTAACCGCCTGTGCTGTAGGTACACTCCCAAGTCCCCAAGTAGGACTTCACCCTTTGCGGGTGATAGCACAATGAGCCCTTACCTTCCCGGAAAAGTGGAAGTTTTCTAAAAATACTGGGAAACATCCAGCAAGTAACTCACTTTACATATTTATTTTCACGGTTTTAATCCTATCTGCCTTCTTTTTACTTACTTTCATGAACACGAGCTGATACTGTGCATACGCAACATCACATGGACTGCGATAGGACTACTCTAACAAAATATGGAAACAAAACAATGAGGGTAGAATCTGGGTATGTAGGTATATTTTGCTAAAAAACAAAACCTGAGTGTTTTTTATACAAAGTTCAACAAACACTATACATATTTGCTGTTTACGCTTCTCACCTTATCAGCTAAGGTTTAAGCAAAGAATGTCTATAAGAAGAACGCACACTCTTGACGTTTCTCTTTATATTTTGAGCTTGCTACAGTTAGGGGAACGTCCTTAGTGATAGAAAGGGAAATTTAAGAGGAAAATTTGAACATTTTTACAGGATACATGTCACGTAATGTTTTATTACAAAACTTTTCTATAAACGTCCTGCACATTGCCTTTTCTACAACCACCCACCAAAAACTTTATGATACGTACCTATTATTTATTTCAATTCAAATTCAATTTAATATGTTTGTTTGATGACAGAACATTAACCCATTAACTCTCACAGGAAGCAACTTCGGCATCTGAGTCGAATTGTCGCCATGTGATGAATTCAATAGAAAAAAACTGTTTCCTATGTTTTTGAGGGTGCTCTTTCCAATTTGTTCTCCAGACAAAATTTAACCATGAAAAAATCAAAAATACACAAAACAAAACGTGATTTTTTGATAACATTTTTTTTTTGTTTAAAATGAGTTTTCGTTCTAAGCTCTTAGCTGAACATACAAATGGAATACAATCTCTCATTAGGTCAATCGGGCAACTAAGGTAAAGCTGTACGTTGCGTCGCCTGCATAAACGTGGATAGATACATCCCTCACAACCTGCGGAAGATCATTACTAAAACGGGAAAAGAGAAAAGGGCCGAGCTCGATTCTCGATCTATCCCGCTGTGAAGAAAGGCCGGGCTGGATAAGCTGTTCTCGATCTTAACAAAACTTGCAAGCAATTTAACTGCCGAAAAATAGAAAACAAACTGTTAGAAAGGCTTCTTCAGTAGTTTTGTATGACTAATGGAAACCAAAGCCTTGCTAAAATCGAGCAAGGTAAGGAGAGTCATGTGGTCTTTACCAATATATAGTTCTCAAAACCAGGGTTAATCTTGACACAAAAAAACTTACTCTTATCACCAAGGCCAGAGGGATTGGCCACGGTTGTTTTCAAAGAGCTTCGCACATAAACAGCTACACCACCCCCAGTCCGGCAGACGCGATCACACCGGAAGAGCTAAGATAGAGCAACGGCTTACGGAAGAACTCTGGGATTCAGTCTGGTTTCGCAAATTATCACGGTGTGTAAGTTGATACCAGCAAACACATTCTGCAATTGATCTGCTTTATTGCACAAGCTACGAACGTTTAGATAGCATACATTCAATTCATGAACTTGTGAGGCAAAGTCACTAACAAGACCTCGCATCCTGTCCAGTGATGATATCCCAGTAGGAAAAAGAAGGGGCTAAAAAGAAATGATATAACTGCTTCTCGGGCAACTAGCACTCCTTCCGACTCGATTCTTTTCCTTCTTTTTACCCACGACGGGATTGGAGGCAAGGTCTTCGACTTTCGTTTCCCTAATAACCAAGGATAGAAGTAGTTACTCTGAATCAATGGAATAATCGCTTATGCTGAATGACTATTATAAGAAGTATGAGGTATGCGCTTCTACTTTCGCTTCCCCAATAACCAGGGTTAGAAGAAGCTGTTCAAAATAAATGGAATAATAGGGCGTATTCTAATAAACTGAGTAAAAGCTCTGTCTCAACTTTTATATTGAAAAACCAAACTTGATTTGAATCTAAATAGAAATCGAGACCGAGCTGTTGCTCAGTTCATTAAAATATGAGGCACTCATTAAATTAATAAAGATTAACACAAAACGTTTTAATTTTGGAATCTTTATTTACTTTAAACGAAAATTACTTTTTAATTAATTTAATCAACTAAATAAATAATTAAATAAAAAGTATGTCATTTCATTTTGATTATTGAATTTATTTTTTTTTTAATTAACTTAATTAACTAAAAAAATAAAAAACTACAAAATATTTGACTTCATGTTAATTATTGCATTCATTTCTTTTTAATACACTTAGTTAACAAAAATAAATAAATAACTAAAAAATATTTGAGTTCACTTTGATTATGGGATTAATTGCCTTTTAATACACTAAAATAACTAAAAAAATAAATAACTAAAAAATATTTTACTTCATTTGGATAATGGAATTTATCACTTTTTAATACACTTAGTTAATTAACAAATTAAATAACTAAAAAATATTTGAATCCATGTGAAATTTTGGTTGAAAAAGGCAATAGATATACTTAATCCTGCTTCTTAATTTTTTTTTTATTTTCTATACAATTTATGGTATTTATTTTTAGCAATTTTAAAACCCCTTTTTTATTTCCCTTACAAAGTTGCCCTTGTAAGGATTTCTTTTTCCACTGCTTCTGCAAAAAAAAAAAAAACATTTAGCAGCGTATTGTACGAAAATATAACTGAGAAACAACTTACTATAAAATACTTCGTTTAAAGCTGAAACTGCTTCAAACGCCTCTTTTTTCTGCAGGTCATCATAATTAAAACTTAAAATTATATCCTTATCCATTAGATTATGTAAATTTTTTGATAAGCCCGACACACGACATTTTTTGTTTTATTATCAGGCGCAAGAACAAACAACGCAGATGGTCTTCCGACCCGTGAACATGCCACATATAATTGACCATGGGAAAAACATGGATTTTCCAAATTCAGCATATCGGCATATCGGTTGGGATCATCGGGATCCTCGAAATGAGAATTTCCTCACCTTCGAATTTTCCTTTGAGTATCGTCACGTAAATCACATTGTTCATCAATTTACTTACCACCAAACGCGTACCGTTGTACAGTTTTGGTTGGTTTATGTTTGAAAGCATGATTACTACGGAGCCAACCTTTAGGCGTAAATTGTGCGGTGGTAAGCCAGGCACATCCAAGGAGTTTGAAAATTCAATTGGATAATTGGTGGCTTCATATTCATTTGTTACACAGTCAATAGATATTAATGAATGCATTGTTCCAATGATCTCATTCTGAACTATGTAGTTTAGGTGATCTACATCTCGAGTCATTACGTAGATCTTTTAATGTTTGGTTAAGTGCTTCTAATGCACGTTTATGCGCCATTGCGCATTCGTCCCAGATAATGATTTTCGATGCTGATAAAACTTTGGCCATTGAGGAATTTTGTGCAATATTACATGTTGGTTCTTCAATAGTTTGAAGATTTAACGGCAATTTTAATGCTGAATGAGCCGTACTGCATCCTTCTAACAATGTGGATGCTATTCCAGAAGAAGCAACTGCAACCGCAATGTTGGATCTCGCACGAACAGTGGCTAAAACTACTGACATGAGGAATGTCTTACCAGTACCACCAGGGGCATCCAGGAAATATAAACCACCATTTCCACCATCAATTGCCTTCATTAGTGTATCATAAACTTCCTTTTGTTGGGGATTCAACAGGGGTACATTCGTTTGAATTACTAAATCTAATTTCTGGTGATCATATTCACGTTCCCGTTCCAATTCTCGATTAAATGCGTCATTCATTTCACGATTTGGCGCTGCTATTCCTAACCTGACTAATAAACTACCGCACATGAGGTAACACATGTCTTCAATCAAGAGTAAAGCCCGATTATATATCTCCTCATTCATCTCAAGATCTGGATTTCTGGAACTGACACGAATTTGATGTAAATTATCTTCTGACATATTATCCTTGTATTTGTGCCACAGGTTAGATGGGTTCGATGGAAAGCATGTCGAAATGATGATAGCAAATAATGTGCGTATCTGACTTGGAGATGCAGAGATAATGGCTTCAACGATTTTCGTATCCCAATGGGTATCGTTTTCTAGTAAATTGATATCTTCACATGCAGCACGATATGTTGGGAATATTGTACCATTAACAGTCCGTACTGACTCAAATGACGTTGGCCCACGCACATTTACCAGCAACAACTGCAAATAGAAGAATCATTCTTTGGATGAACTGTATACATACGACCAAGAGCATCAGTAGAACACACATCCGAATAACCAGGAACCGCATCGCCTTGCTTCCGTCGTTGGAAATTCTTCGGTGAAGCATTCCAAGTGTAATATCGTGGCATCTCCGAGTAAAGCAAAGTTCGTGCAAACGGATCGCTTCGGCAGATCGCAAAGAAACTGGTCAATGTTGTCGCTGGAGGTGTTTCAGCACGTTGAACAACATTCGAAGCCGTGAAATATACTCGTTGACCATTCTCCAGATGCACCGCCAAATGCACAACAGTAGGATAAAGTTCGTGAATAGGGAATGCGAATATACGCCAAATCGCTTCATTGCAGTTCACATAACGACCAACTTGATAGCGCGCAATTTCATCGTTGGTATTGGAGGATTGGATGCCAAAAACCGCCATATCGCTGCCTTTCGTGACATATTTGCAAATGTATTTTATGGACTTTACTGAATTGCAATACTCAACGTCTTGAACGTTTTGGAAATAAGTGGCGAATATGGAACAATCCAACTGTTGTCGACAACGAAATCGATTCTTTTCACTTTTGTTGTGATAGTTCGACCGTTATCATCGGGTGATCGACGCCGATACAGTGGATAACCATCGTTGCCAGTGACGGTCTCCGCCGTTAATTTCCATGGATATCGTTTGGAACACTTGCCGTCGACCATGCAAGGTGATTGGGGATTGATGGCGCCACACGGTCCATGAATCATATTTGTAATTACAACATCATATAGGTCTGGATCGGCTTCGTGATCGGGAATCTCGGCACATATGATATCATCTATTTGGTCTAGTTGAATTCTTTCCACTAACCAAATAAGAATGTGTGCGTGCGGCAGGCCTCATTTTAGCCATTCGATTGAATACATCCATCATCGAGTATCTCCAAAGACGCGTTGTTTAACAATGTAGTTCATCAGGGACCGCATTTTTTGCCTTAATATACGTGCTGTGATGTCGTGTCGATTACTTGATGTTTGTCCGGGAAGCAGCAATTGAACAATTTCTATCCATTTTGGATTACAGGTAAAAGTAATAAAGAGATCTGGCCCACAGTAATGACGGACATACACTACCGCTCATAAGTATTTGCCCACCCCATATTTTGTAGATTTAGCTAAGGAATGATGGAAAAACTCTGGTTAAAGTATTATAATTTTAATTAACAAGTTATTTCAAATAACTGTAACAAAAACCAAAAGATAATTCTAACAAATAATACTTAAATTTTTGACTCATCAATGTAACCACCCTTTGACTTGATAACTGCTAAGCAAAGTTTGGGTATCCTTTCTATCAGCTTTGACAGATATTCTTCGTCAATTTTATGCCATTCGCTTTGTAAGATATCCCAAAGATGTTTAGGTGAAGTTGGGCACTGTTTCCTTACTTCGATGTCCAATTTATCCCACAATAGCTCAATGGGGTTAAGATCCGGAGACTGAGGTGGCCAGATCATAAATTTGAGAACCCTTTTCTGTTCCAAAGTTCCCAAATATGTTTTGCATAGCTTCGATGTGTGTTTGGGGTCATTATCCTGTTGAAAAATGAAATTTCTTCCAATCAAACGTCGTCCAGATGCAGTAACATTCTCCTTCAGAATTTTTTTGTAGCCTTCTTTGTTAAGGATTCCATCAATTTTTACGAGGTCTCCGGTTGTTCCTCCTCCAAAACAACCCCAAACCATCACAGAGCCTCCGCCGTGCTTAACTGTAGGCACAACACATTGGTTTAACATCCGCTCTTGGGCTGAACGACGAACAAACACTCTTCGTTTTGAACCAAAAACCTCAAATTTGGACTCGTCGCTCCACAAAACGTTTTCCCATTGTTCGTTGGTCCAATTTTTATGTTCTTGAGCCCATTGTAATCTTTTCATTTTATTTTGGTATCGAAGAAGTGGTTTCTTTACTGCTACGCGGCCAAAGAGTCCTGCTTCTTTAAGACGCCTTTTCACGGTAGAGGTACTCACGTGAATTTCCCTGGATTCATTCACCTGAGCTGTGATTTCTGGTGCAGTAAGTCGTCTATTACGTCTACTTGTTAATACTATATAATTATCTTCACCAACAGTTGTTTTTCGTGGACGTCCTGAGCGTTTTTTGTTGGCAAAACTTTGGGTTAGTGAATATTTTTTCACATTATAGTCCACTGTCCTTCGCGATAGTTTCAACTGGGTGGCTATTTCCCGGTTACTTTTGCTTAATTTGTGAAGACTAATGATTAAAGCACGTGTTTCAATACTTAATTCTTTAGTTTTTGCCATTTTCTGCTTTTAAACTACTAATATTAAAAAATTGGTTGGTGAAAGAAACACTAATGATTTAAACCGACCTGAACGACTTCAAATTTTTGAGTGAATTTGTTAATTATTTACTTCCTAGGAGCATCGTGTGATGCTCTCTCAGAATATATAAAAAATTTACCGTTGTGACCACCTGCGACCGAACAGAATAGTCTCGAAGTACATTAGTTAGATTCTGCTAATTGAGCGAAATGTAAATAACGTGATAATATACAGAAGCAAAATATCAGAATGTTGGTTTTTTATCTTAAATAAAATATTACTAGGATTCTGTATTGTGATAACAACAGATAAGCTAGGTAGATTTGGATTTAATAATGTTTTGTTACATTATTTAAGGTGGGCAAATACTTATGAGCGGTAGTGTATGTCATTGCATCTTGCGCATATTCATGCATATGACGTGGGCTACCTATGTACGTCGCCGGCAGAATAGTTAATCGACCAATATTAGCTGCATTTCGTTCAGTACCAATTGCATCACGTAAATGGATATACTCCTCAGAACGCAGTTTGGCTTGGTTCAACCTAATGAAAGTTGAACGCTCCCATTTCTATTTTGACGTACATGTCGACACAATACTACTGAAACAATCGACGAAACCGCAGCAAATAATTGTCAGCATTTTGACGAATCATCCAACGATATGCGTAATAATTCATAGAGCTAACTTTCTTTGTAGTTTCTTCACCTGAAATTAAAACAGTAGATTTAGTATTTCGTATGTAAATTTTTAGCATCATTATAAAGGGGTGAAGATAAATGATTTGAAATCGGTTGCCAGTCATTTGTCCAATTTTATCTATACTAACAAGTAACAACCCCTAATATTTTCCTGGTAATAAGCAGTGTAATTTGTCTTTTATTGTAAACTAAAACCAAACAATGTAAAATGTATGTCTTGTTGAACTATGATATTGATACTCACCATTCAATGGATTTATCATTTTGATATTAAAATAATATCCATCTTCTCCTTGCCAAAATATCAGCGGGTATTGCAACGTGTCATATGAACGATGTGTTTCAGATATTTGTTGCAGTTGCCCAGTATCGCGACGTGTAAGCACAATATCGCGTGTTTCCAAGTTTTCACCAACAATCAGGATGGCAACTTCATCTATTGTTGGAGCGTTAAATGTGCGTTCGTGTGTTCCAGATGGTCGTTTATCTACTCTGATCACGACTTTGTAGTCATCATTTGGCATGCGCTCCATAACGTAGCCTGACCAGCACATGATGTTCATGAAGTAGTTGCTGCAGATCTTGAAGAATTGCTCTTTTCATTGCAGCATTGATCTCTTGACGTCGATCAAGTGGTTCTTCCATGTTCCCCATGAAGTATATTTGTAAAAATTTATGCTGTGCATCTTCGAGAGGTTGCAATGGTCCAATTCGATGGTGAATCTGTCCTTGTATCTACAAAATAAAAAGCAAAGTCAGTATTACTGATTTATAAACACTTTTTTTTAAAATTAGCAAACATAATACGTAGGAATAAGTATAGTAAGTTATTCTTCTACTATATTGTAATATAGTATATACGAGAATTTCATTTTAAGGTTTTTCTTACATTCAATAATTTCATTGAATTTCTGCTCCTCAATTGCTAATTTCCGTTTTTTTATTTCAATTTCCTGCACTCTTAATTTTCTTGTTTCAATATTTTCCTTTCTTTCTTCTTCAAATCTCTTCTTTTTTAAATTATATATTTTTTCTTGTAATCTATTAGATCTTTTCAGTTCAATATAAATTCTTTCTTGATTTTCTCCTATTGATTTTAATGAGGAAAGTACTCCTTCGAAGTATTGGGTTTGCTCATTTATCTGTTTTTCAAGTAATACATCTCTGATTTTATTTCCTGCACTTGAATTTCTTTTTTCCTTGTGTAGCACCCGTCTGCTAGGCGTTGACTCAGGTTGAATGATATTTTCTTCAAAGATGTTATCGACCATCTCGGCAAATGGACTTGATCTATTCTCTTCTGTTTCGTTTCTAACGTCTATTTCTTGTTGTTGAACACCTAATTTCTTCGCCCTGAGTATTCCGTCCACAGCCGAACGGACCCCAATAACCTCTATTGCACTTTCTTCTACTGGAGTGAAACTTAATAGTTTATTAGGTCCGCGTTCAGTTCCTTCAATTTGTAGTTTGTTATGGCGCAGCTTTCTTTTTAAATTATACTTATAATCTGTCCAAACCTATACTAAGAGCGCAGTAAAGAAAGGGTTAAATATTAATATTAGCTTTGTATATTTATTTTGGCCGCATAATTTTATTAACGATTAACTCGAATTAAAGAAAATAGTGTAACGAATTTGTAGAAAATAATGTTATGAATTTGTATTTACCTTTTTCCATCCGTCTTTATCTCTAATTGGTGGACCCTGCTCGTTTAGCTTGTTCGTAAGTGCTGTCCATTGCACCTTGCTCCCATCTTTTGCATCCTTTGTGGACAAATATCCTTTTGCAAGGCTGGGATGCTTTATCATGAAACTCACCAAGGTCTCGTATTGCTGCCTTGTTGTAGTTTTAGATCTAATCCGTAAAAAAACTTATTAATACAATTTTTGTTAATTATGCTATAATGTACTTACATTTTAAAATCAACTTCGACCACCAAACCCTGAAAAGAATTAAACACGAATGGCAGAAATAAACAAATACGATAAATCAAATGTCATCGAATCGATGCACACGAGACTCGTAAGAAATCCTAACGAATATCGAATTCATGAATCCCACAAATTCAATGACGAGCGGAATTTTGATCGAATCGAATTCGTGCATAGGCCCCCAGAGTTGTGAAATTATAAAACTCAGGAAAAAGGGAAAACCCATAACCCTTGCAGTTTACGTAAACAGAACTGCAGGTAGAACGAGTTATTTTTGTCGCACATGTTTTTGCCTGTGCAATTTTACTTGTTTACTAATTAACCCAGGTACCAAATTCAACAGTTATTTTCAAAATAGACATCATTTCTTTATTTTTATTTCTGATGTTAAAAATAAAGTTTTTGATTTTAAAAATAACAATCAAATGATTATTTTTAATTTTGCCTTGGAAAATAACAGAAAATAATTTTTTACATCTGCATTTGTATGTAATTACTTATAATTATAATCTTTACTGTTCTTGCTTTAATTATATAAACTTACCAATTCTTCTTCATTAAAATTTTGTAGATTCTGCTCAAATTCCTCCATTGACCTTTTTGATTTGAGAGGGAACAAGTTTAATAGTCCATTGTCAGTCCTGTTCTGTATCTGCAGCTGTCGCATTATGACCTTAATTTCAACCAGTTCTTGCAGAATCACTTCATTTTGGTTTTTGACTATATGTTTTAAATCCTGGACTTCATTTTGTAAATCTTTAAAACAAAAATAACTTCATTATCATAAGGGAAAAGTAATAGAACTTTAAAAAATTACCTTGTTGCGATGTGGATGGAGCCATTGAATACAATGATTGGCCAATAGCAGCATTCATTCTTTGGAGAGCTCTGGGTATCTTTTTTTCCATTTTCTTTCGTTATATCTAATATTAAGCTAATATGAATAATTTCAATTTAAAGTTATATTTCTGAGCAAGTATGCAGCAGAGGGATCAACACATTTGTATCACTACATGATAAACTCAGCATTTTGCATGCGATATTTTTTATTTTAAATAATGCTTCTTCGTTTTCTTGGTTTAATTCTCCTGCACAAATTTCTAGTGCAGACATAGATTGTACAGGCTCTTCGAAAAAATTCTGTAAATTTCGTACACGTAAACCTTTAATCATATCCTCATTTTCATCAGAAAAACCCGTTATTTTTACCGGAATAAAAGGTTTAAGGTACGGACACACCAAAAGCGAAGCGAGCGAAGCGGCGCGAATAATTTAAAATTTGGGAACATTCTGTCGCAGTAGACGCTTCGCTCATGTCGCGTTCTATTCGGACACTTCAATTGATTTGTACGGCACCCAAATTTTTTAAATTGTTCGCTTCGCTCGCTTCGCTTTTGGTGTGTCCGTACCTTTAACGCAACAGAAGTTATCAGGTGCATTAAATTTCAAAAGGTAATCACTATTTTGGAATGCTACATATTATTTTGCTATACCGATTCCTTTTAAACCCTTTTGGGTTTTCTTGTTGCACAATTTCTTTTTCTGCGTATTTGTTATAAATTTGTTGCAGAACTATTGAAGGTTTACGAATATTCCTCTTTAAGTTTTGCATAAAATTCTCAAATTCATACGCTGTGAAACCTGTTATAATCCCCATATTCATTACAGAGTTAGTTAGGTGGAGAAGACTGTGAATGTTAAATGTTACGCTATTTTCTGAAATTTTCTAATTGGAAAATTTTGGACAAATAGTCGAAGCATCTCATTTGCTACACTACACTTAAATTTGCTTCAAAGTTTGCAGGCGCTAACAGCAGTCTGTATGCTGTGTGTAATGATAAAAATTGATAGTAACAATAAGCGTTTAATATGTTTTTAAATACAACTGGTCCAGTACAGAGGGCAAATTGCCGAAATTCCTTTGCCTTCCACCTTAAAATCTCATCAACGGATCGCGGTTTCTTCTGAAATTCCATGGGAATAAATGAAGCAAGATATGTCAAGTTTGTTGATAATTTGTCTTTCATAGCTGCAGTCATTTTTTGGGTACCTTTTCCATTCAATAAATGCAGTAACATCTTGCGTGTAACATCCAGGCGTTCCAACTTCAATATCTTTAAAAGCGGTATTTCTTGAAGGATTGAGTTCCTGATACCACTTTCTTAACTTGTCTTTTAAATTGTTTTCGCCGATATAGTTAGTTGTATTCGATTCATTTGGAACTTCATCCTGAATTTCATGAAAAGGAATACTTTCTTCAACAACACAGTTCACGATTTCACTAAAATTTTCACTATTTTCAGCGCTTGCACCGCATTCCCTCAGCTTACTCAGAACTCGTTCTTTTTCTTTCGTAATCATTCTATGAAGATTACTTTTACTGCTGCCTGTTTTATTCATTTTATAATTAAAAAATTGATTATTTAATTCACCTTTAATAAAACTCACCAAAAACTAAAACAACCAGTCATGCGCACTTTCTCTTCGAGAATGAAAAAAAAACGCGTAGATGCAAGCGCACTCCTTACTCAATCGATTCTCAGGAAGCTGGGATATAAGGTACGTACCTGCAGACCCGTGCTAGAGGGAATATTGGAAATGCTTGGAAGTAGTTATATCAGGCTGTCTTAGGGTAATCCCTTGTTACATTTCCTACTGGGATGTTTGGGATGTCACCACTACCAAAGGTGCCGGGGCTCATTGGGCTGATATTATTACCGACAAAGCTTAGATTTAGAATTAGATATCCGGAATTTAGTAAACAGAGTGGAGATAGGGGCGAAAAGAAATAGAATTGATATAGATAGAGCGAGAAAGTTAAAAAAAGGAACAGTAATAAAAATATGAACACAAACTCCAAAGAGGAACTCGTTATATGATTGTAGACTTCTAAGTTTCTACTGTACCTTCGTTCTGTCCGCTTGTATCGTCGTTGATAGTGACATCGCTTGACCGCCCGTTTGATCGCCGAAAGAATTTATCATTCAGGTTGTTTATATTGCAAGCCTGATCAATGATCATTTTGCTTTCGGTAGATGTCAATAGTAGAGTCATTGCTATGAGCCACTCTGGTATTAAGTATAGTTATTATCACAATAGCGTGGCGTGAATGAAGAAAGAAAATAAAAATGTGAAATAAAACTAATTTAAGTGAGTAAGGATGCATTTTATTAAAAACACAGTCAAAACGTCATTGTTGTCAAATATGGCCTGACACCAATGAGGTATGCTTGCTAGACAATTTTCCGCGTATGATTTAGCAAGTGATAACCATATTGTTCTTATCTGCCGAGCCAGTTACTTCAATGTAAAGACACGCATTCCCTGAAGCCTACACGTGTTCAATAGAGTTAGTATCGGGCGATTGAGACAGCCATGTTGAACGCCGGGTGCTATTTTCAGCTTCCGGCCTTTGGGGCGTCTACAAAGAAAAACGAAAAACCGCTTCAAAACGTGATGCGTACGCTGTACTTATTGTTGAAATCAAACGCACGATACAACAGCCCACGGAATTTTTTAAAAGAATCATCAGCTTAGTCTAAGTAGCAAAGCTGCAAGTTTGTGTGACTACATCATTGTCTGGTTCTGTTAGTAATCACATATAGCATGCAGAATACAAAAACCAATTAAATTAAAACAGAAAACGGTAAAAACAAAGTGCAGTATTATTAAATAGTTATCGAGCCAGTTGAAAACAGTCAGAATCATGCAATGAGGACACTTATAAAACAGCAATAGCCAAGTTAAATTTACCATAACGTACAATAAACTGTTACCACAAGTTAAATCAATAAGACATGATTAAAGAGCGCGGTCAAACAAGACCTGTTTCAAAGCATTTTTATTAATAGTAACATCAAATTGATCAGAATTACTATTAATAGATAAGCGCATGCGATTAATAGGTTCAAATTTAAAGTAGTTAGACCTACAAAGATTTTTTTCTATTAAAGGCAATTTTCTTAGATTGTAATCACTCTATATCACTCTGCAACTTATCAACTAAAATATTAGAATAAATGTTCTCAACTAATAGCTGGTTTACAAAAACGACGTCAGCATAAGTCGGTCATTATAAGCGGATTCTCCCAGGGTAAATACTTTAGTGCAAATCAAATGGTATGAATATGCACTTGATAATATGGAGACCAAAGGAGGAAGGTCAATAAGGCCGGTTTTCGGAGTAAATTTTTTGACAAGAAGGACTTGAAATTTCTTTGAAATTCTTTTTGGGTTTTTATCTATAGTGAATCTATAGTCAATTTAAACCAATCCAAAACTTCCAAATACCCTCCCCCCTCTCTGCCATCCCCCCATAGTTATGAAAAAGCAGTTATAAATAGCACTATTTTAATGCATTAACGATTATAGAAATTATCTCAACTAAAGCTTTTATTTAACAATAGAAATAATGCATCTAGACAACCAATGAAACATAACTACCCACCTCCTCCCTCCATACCCCCTCCCCATGGTATCCCCTCCTCTGTAATTAATTCAAAATATTCAAATAAACGTGCATTTTTATTCAAAATAAAAGTATAAAATTCCAAGTAAACGTGCTCTTTTATGTTAAATTTCGATAGTAATGTTTTAGTATTTAGTACGTTCCAAATAAAAAAGAACAGTTTTGAAATGGAAAAAGATGAAATTTTGCTTGAAGATGTTATACATATATACTCTTCCATGGCATTGTTTTTGTTGAGATAAAACGTTTTTTGTGGAAAAGTTAGCTTAAAACTCAGTTGTTTCGCAATAAGACTTTTTACTCTACAAAAACAGGGGCAAAGAAGGACTTACATAGTCTTTCAAAAGCCTGTAATACTAAAACATAGTTCAGATTTTTAAAGGAACATTAAAAGAAAATTCAACTTTATCTGTTACATTTTTATTCAATATATAAATATACTACCAATTTGAAAACATAATAAACTTCAAACTAAAATGAAATTAAATTAATTTCGTAATAAATTACAACCCTATCAAGTTATGAAGTCATCCCCTCAATGTGTCTCATAGTCTTCTTCGGAACGTCTGAAGCATTCCTTTGACCATTCGAGGAGTGATATAATGATTCCAATTTCGTCAAAATAAGTTAGGAATTTTTGTAAACCGCCCATAACAACAATATTCTGCTTTCTATACATATGTAATCATATATTTAAAAAAATAGTCTGCCTTGCTGCAATCCCTCTCAATGTTATTTAAATAAAAAGGCAATTTTCTGAAAGTAATACCCAAGATACACGGGCACAGCTGAATGAAGATCCTATGAATGAAAATTCAATCGGATTTTAATTCATTCCATGCAAGATACACGGGCATAGGAGTCGATGATATTTCGTTTTGACAGTTCAAAGTGCAAACAGCTGAGTTAATTCCCGTTTTTGAATAATTGACACTGGAAATCAGCTGATTTTTCCAGGACTTCCATTTTCACCCGCTCTGAATTAAGTTTTTGGAACTTCATCGAGTAGCCTTCGAATGCAGTTATGAATGAAGATTCAAACTTAATCCACAGTGATACACAGTGCAGCCGATGATAATCCCTGCTGGATCTTCATTCAGTCGTGCCCGTGTATCAAGGGTATAATACTGAATGGTGTGAATTCTCCGTATTCTTTCCGTAATTGATCAATCTGCTGATAAATACAAAATATGTCCTTGATATTTAGATTGAACCCTGGAAATTTTTAAAGATTTTAAAACTAAACGAGAAAATGCCATGAATATTAAATTTTAATAGGATTGTAACACATCATACGCAATAAATTAATGAATCATTTTTTTCCCAACGCTGCCACAATGGTTTCTGTAGTATGGGAGAAGCGGTCAAAAATAAAAGGATTTTGGGTTATATTACAACATGTTAATAAAAAAAACATATTTTCTTCAAATATATATTATAAATAAAAGTAATATTTTCCAAAAATTTCGCGATTTTCACTACAATAGAAAACTTAAAACTTCTTTATTGAAACTTGAATTTGATCAAAATCAAATTCAAGTTTCAATAAAGAAGTTTTAAGTTTTCTATTGTAGTGAAAATCGAGAAATTTTGGGAAAATATTACTTTTTTTATAATATATATTTGAAGAAAGTATGTTTTTTGCGGTAATATGCGCTTATTTTTTAAGAATGGATCTGAGGTTAATAGTAATCTATTTAACAAATCCTGGTTTGTGACTATCCTAGACATTTTGCGCGTGTTCCGTTCCCAAAATGACTTCACGTCTTTATTTTTTGCCTCCGCAGCTTCTTCGGTCAGCTGTCCTATAGGTAATATTGCATGGCGTACAATTTTTGTACCATCTATGAGCACCTTGTGGACAGAGGCTGGCATAGGATACCATGGGTATTCATTAACAATATCTCTGGCTGTTGGCAAGGCGTATTGCTCAAAGACTTGAGTATTTATTTCGAAGCCAGCGGATAATGCTTTCAGAATTATCCCACAGCAGACAGCGAAGGATTGGCAAAAAATCTTCTGGCCGTGTTGCCATCATTGGAATTTCCGCCACCTTGTTTTGGCTTGTCCACTATTAAACCAGTCTTTTCTTTAAACTCGGCTTGTATACGTTTTTTTTTTTTTTTGCTGTGAACAGTGATCTTACTTCTTGTCCTGTGCGCCATTTTTTTAAATCCAGCCTATAGGACACGTGGACGAGGAATTCAAAAAAGCGGATCCACGCATGTAGTGGCGAAATTTCGAAGTCCAAGCTATCTTCATTTACAGGCCTACTTAGTGCTTCATCAATATAATTCATCTGTGTGGGCTTAGCAAACTTGTGATAAGGAATTGCTTGTAAGTGCATTGCAAGTTTTTCCATCGACCATAGTGAGCGTGAGATTGTGTTTCACTGTCACCGTTTTGCCACCTGCCGTTGAAATAGTTGGAGAAAGAAGGTTTATTTGTTTTTTAATGTGATCCTCCTCAGCCTTGCTCAGCTCCGGGGTTTCCTTCTTTAGTTGAAACCGCACATTCCTGCAGTAACTTGTTGATCCAGGACGAGGATTCTGCCAAACGATCTTCTTTTCTGTCTCAGGACCTGCAGACATAAATAGCTGCAGTGGAACGTAAACATATCACTATCGCTGAAATCTCCCGAAATCCTCTGCTTATATTCGGATTGGCCACTACTTCCATCAAATCCCCATTTTCCTAAGAGGGTTAAATCAGAAAAATCACCTTCTTGAATCGTCTCAAATACTTCTTCCTGTGATCTCACAAGCCGGGAAGCAGTATGATCCAGAAGACCCTGAAGGGTTACTTCCGCTGATGACTCGGTTACAGTTATTGTATCCGGCTTTGGATAACTTTCTTTCTTTGCTTGCAAGACTTTTGTGTAGCTCGGAAAGATATCCAAATGCGTTTTTTCGGCTACAAAATTCTTAATAAGCTGATATTGATTTTTCGTCAACTTAGCTTCCACCAGCAATGAAACCGCATCATTCACATGGAGACGAATTGGTTCTATGGTCACGGGTGTCTTGATATCTCTTAAATCATGTGCTAGTGTTTCATCAAGACTCGCCAAACCTTGCAATCGCCTTCTTTTTGTTCGCTATGAACATGCTGAAAACGTCTTCCTTGGCCTGCCTTTACCTGTTCCTCCCGCTGGAAGTGTTATAACTTATAACAGTTGTGGCATAATAGTTGTCGAATATATTAAGCCAGTCGCTGTATTTTTCGAGGAAACTCGATTCCCTTCGTCCGCATTTCATCCATTTTGGTGAAAACGCCTTGCACAAACAATTCACTCTATCATGGTGATCAAGATCGTCTTCTAAATTAAAAGTTCTTTTGAAAGCCTCATGCGTCTGTTTAGAGGAATTTTTGGTATTTTTTATCTGACGCCAAATATGAAATATGAACTAAAATCGAGCTCTTTCAAAAATTTTTTGCTTTGAAGATAGAACAAAATATTACCGGGAGTATACCATTCAAGGAGAGTTTTCTCAAAGTTCCGCATGTTTCCGCATACAATAATATACATGATCGCAAGGAAGACGAAATGAGCTAAGTTATACACTAAGATATATTACCGGCAACAATCGGCTACAAAACTTTGCTCTTGTTCAAAAATTAAAATTTTTCCAATTTTTTTCCATTTTTTTTTGCAAATTTATAAAATTCGTATTAAAGAGTAACTAACGGTAATACAGTCCCAAAAAATAAACAGAAATAATCTACATACCTGATTCTTGGATATCCATTGATACAGAACTTGTCACAATACTATATAATTCTTTATATAAAAATTCAAACTTTAACTTATTAACACGCTAACGTTATTAACCTTTAACTACTGAGGTGGGGGCCTCTCAGGCCTTGAGAAAGTAAAATTGTTTGAATTACTCGCACACGACACACGCGTACCTTCTATTACCTTCGAGTTTAGTTGCGCCCAAAAAAATAAATTATATAAAAATAATTTTATTTTATTTAAATATATCCACTAAAGCTAATTATTAAACACTAAACCCTAAAAAACCTAAAAATTTTTAAATATAAGCACATATATATACGGGACTCTGAGGCCCCCAAGTCAGTGTTTACGTGAAATTAAATCCACCTCAGAAGCTAAAAGTTAACAAACAATACAATGGGAGATAATGCAACTTTAAAGGAATCAAAAAATACGAAAAAATTAAGTGATTTTTGAAAATTATGTACCGTAATGACGCTTAGGTATTTTTACGAATAATCTGATTGTTAAAGAGAGGGTAGTGCGATTCTGATTTTTTTATTTATGACCTATGGAAGAAACCACTCTGCGCCGTTTTCAAAAAGAAATAGCTGGTTTAGATTACTATAAATTATTTTATTTATGTTAATAAATCCAAATTCACTACTTTCGCAAACAAATGTCGTGCAGTTGCTTCCTACGAGCTGCTATCGTTCGCTTAACTCTAAAATCATGTGATATTTATTACTGTAATAAACAATTCATTCATAATAAATGAGAATGCCTATTTTTATCTGGAGCTTGAAACGTAAGAAAGTTGTACAACAACGCTGATTTCAAACAAGTAAAAATTTGTATTGCTATCAAAATTGGAGATAAATTACTAATATTATTAATATGTATCTGCGTTACATGCTATTGTCAAAATTAAGCAAATATGAACGAAATTGTTTTATTTTTTCTATTTTACTTAAGTAAATCCTGATAATGGATGAGGCTACTGAAATGTTGTTGAATTTAAACAAAAATAATAAACAAATAACTGTTAACTTATTTGTTCATTTAAAGCTCATATTTATCAACAGTGTCCAACAACAAAATGTAAGGTTCAAGACTTGACATTGTTTGAGTTTCCCGCGGAAGATTGAATGAAATCGGTTGAATAGTTTTTTTCAGTCTGAACGAATTAAAAAATATATCGTATTGGCTTGAAATGTACGAACTCATTTTTAAAGAGTGTACAGTTGTGTTTCAGATAGCATCTTGTAGAGAAATACGTAGTGTGTTATAGTGAAAAAGTGTTTTGCGAATAAGCAATTAGTGCAGTGAAGGTGAATTTTGGTGCTTTTGTGGTGTTGTATAATAATTGTAGAAACGCTTAAATTGAAATTTAGGTAAGTGCCCATTATTTTGTAATTCAAGTGTTATTTCTTCATCATAATGTATTAGCGACAAACTCGGATTTTATTATACGCTACTGTTTTCTCGTAAATGATTATTTAACTACCACAAGACAGTTTGGAGGTTTTACATAGTTATAGTAAACATTTTTTTAAACAACACAGTGGGTATTAATCTACGTGAAAAATGATGAAAAATGCATATAAGTGCAAATTCAAAAGTTATAATTGATATATATATATTAATATTGTTACACTTGGGCCCGATTCGCAATTATTTTGGCCCAAGTCCTGCGCAAAAGTCGAGAGGGAGACTTTTTTATAAAACAAAACTCCGTCAAGAATTTTGTCGCACCCTGCAACCGGTCGCTGTCAAGCAGGAGCGCACCCACACTTCGCCCTGCGAAAGCTTTCAGATGTGTGCGCACAGTAACGGCAAGGCGATCGCGGAAGCCTCTGAGTAGCGTCGGTTCGAGGTAAACAGTGCCGCGGCGTATGGCACTGGTTTCAGGGATTATGCAAGGATTAATCGGTGACAGCCGATTCTCCTCCTGTAATTCCTGTCGCGAGTGTGTCGAGAATTCCTCTTCTCCTCGTCCTGGGGCGGAATTTAATTCCCGGGCGCAGAACCGTGGACAATTGTGGCTTCGGTTCGGTCGTGCAGTCAGTGTTAACTGCGTGTGGAGAGGCTGCTGTTTCCGTGGGACGTCGAGGGATTTTCCGGGACTTCAGAGACGGACCACCGCCGAAGAAAATTCCAGGTAAGTCCAGTGAGAAGTTTCAAGCAAGGTAAGTCCGCTGAAAGGGGAAAGTTCGCGGAATGTGTTCGGTAAGAAGGTGTGCGTGTCCTTCGCTATGTTAAGCAGCCGATGTTAAGTGACAGCTCGAGTGTGTGATTCCTCTCTTTATGTTTAGGGCGTTATGCGCCGCGGAATTCAAGGTCGCCGATCAGCTGATCTTATGCGAAACTTGAATTCCTTCGCTTCCTTTCTTTGCGATTCCAGCGGATGGCGAAGTTCGCCAAGGATTTTAGTGGAGAGGCGATCACCGGGCGGATTATTCACAGGGAGGACATGCAACAAGTAAATCGCAGGTAAGTGAATTGGAATTTTTTGCCAAAGTGGCTTCAATTTATCCGTGGATATTCGCGGGTTTTCGCTCAAAATTCTTAAATCTAAAATTCCAGGCAGACGGTACTTACCGCCGGGATGGCCCACCTGGGCTAATTTTCGGGGCGGAATTCGGACGGTGTGTGTGTAGCGAACCGAACGTCTTTTTTTCCGCCGCCGGGTGATTTATTCACTTTTCCGCAATTGCACAAACGGACGCTGTACGTTGTACAAAGCATACACGATCAGAAAGCTAAGGTGCAAACTGTCATAAATAAAAATGTACCAGTTCATATATGGTATATACCATATATACCCAAAAAAAATGCTTATCCGCAAAAAAACCTATCTCTTAAAATTTGATGTAGAATAACATATTTCAGTCGCAACAAAATCGGCGGTATTACGTCGGGATACCTTCAGTAAAATTTTTCAACACAAATAAATTCATATTTTAAACTTACTCCTCAAATAAATTAATCCGTTTATATTAATTTAATATTTTTTTATATCTACACCAACATATATATTAGGGTGGGTCGAAAAAAAGTTACCCCCCTGGAAAGTTTCGTCATGTGACGTAGATCAACAGAAAAATACGTAAAAAATTCATACTCGAAGTTTAGCGATCGCAATCTTAACATTTGTGCTGGTCGATATAGGGAAAACGGGTTGGGGTCATTTTCGTGTGGCATGGTTGGTGTGAGTGTGTAAAATGGAAACCTGGTGTCGCGAGCCATTCTTCCGCATGATGCCTGATTCGGCGGCCAGCTTGCTGTCTGCACTGGTTCTGGAGGCTGATTGTGACTGCTCCTCGGGTGGTGAGATTAGATAATGAGTCAGGGGAAGCCGAGTGGCGGGCCGAGGAAAAAGTCACGTAGCTACACTCGATCGACCAGAATAAATGTCAATATTGCGATCGCTAAACTTCGAGTATGAATTTTTTACGTATTTTTCTGTTGATCTACGTCACATGACGAAACTTTCCAGGGGGGTAACTTTTTTTCGACTCACCCTAATATATATATATATGTGTAGACATACTATACATATATTATTATAAACGAATTTGAATAAATTTCTTTCAAATGTTATCAAAACACTAGCAAAACAATGTCGGTGAGAAGTTCGGAAACTGGAAAGATCTGTACATTCGATAAGGAACCGTCATCAATATTACATATAGAACAATCTCATAACTTCAGTACGGAAGCTTTATCGTCGAGCGGTATAATAGATGAGAAAGAAATAAGGAGAGAATTATTAGAAGAATGCAATCGGCGTCCATTCCTCGACGGCACTTATTTCAGCCCGGATTTTGAAAAGTCAGGACTAAATGGCAACATTAAAGCTTTTTGCCAGCTTTGCAAAGAAGAAAGTAACAAGGAACACGTTATTTCTGGACAATTAAAAACATCTTCGAACTTTGTTTCACATATCAGGGTAAATATTTGGGTTTTATTAAAAAATTATAGCCACAATTCATGTGTTGCATAATAGACTTGCCATAAATTCTGTACCTAAGGAAGTTTTCAGAAGTTATTTCAACTTTTAGTTTTTGCGCTGTAACCGTCTAGTACATCTAATTAAAATGAATACGTAGCTAAATTCATATTTTTATTTTCCACAATTTTCAATTTTTCAAAATAAGCAGATATTTACATATATAATTTTATTTATTTTATATCTTCTTTCAATTACATTTATTTATATTAGGAACAAAATAGAGCCTTTGGCATCATTATTAGTAAAAACAAGTAGTTATTTATTTTTTTTAAATTATTTGTTATAGAAAGTACACAAAAGAAAGCTTGAACATTACAAAGAGTATGCCGCAATAAAATATAAAAAAATAAAAATTGATGACAAAACATCATGTCACAAAATTTATTGTGAGTTTTCACAATGGTGATTTGAAAAAAAAAATAATAAATTTTATTCTGGAGACTTTGGTGCCCATGAACCTTGTGGAAGCTCCAGCTTTTCGGAAAATATTTGATGGTAAGTCTATCTTATAATTGTCTAATAGGGTGGTAATAGGTTTTCAAAATTTCACATATTTTTATTATTAATAGATATGAATATCAGAAGACACGGCCGGTTACTTAAACACCTTTCGGCAAGGTCCATCGGCCGTAAAATACATGAAATTTACGAGGAGACCATTTCATCAACAAAGGATGATTTTAAAAAAATTGATTATATTTGCACTACAGCTGATGTATGGTCTTCTTCGTCACGTCTCTTCATGGGCATGATGTGTTCACTGGGTAAGTAATCATTTTATTATTAAAGTTAAGCAAAAATTTGCACTTTTCAGATTGATGACCAAACACTTGAGCGTAAATCTTTCGCCATAGCCTGTCGAAGAATGTTCGGGGAACATACTTACTATAGACAGGGTAGGACAAAAGATAGGAATAATTCATTCATTGTTTGGGATCGATGAAAATAAAGTCATTGCGACTATCACGGACCACGGCTCTAATTTTATAAAAGCGTTTCGGGAGTTTGGAATCATGTTTGGAGATTCCTTTTTTTATGGTAAATATCAAATTAAAAAAAGAATCATTTTCACACTATTGAATTGAAACTGCACTTCTTACCGTTAAAAATATATATTCAAATAAAAGTCCTGCTTTTATTAATTATCATTAAAAGCATTCATCTTTCAATCTTTTAAAATTTAAAAATAAGACAATAATCAACAGAGATATTTGCATTTGTTGCGGCTACAAAATCCTACACAATTTGTATTGCTAAAACTTTCATGCTCAGTCGTCAATGATCGATAAATACTTATTGTGCTAGAAACTATAGTTGCGGTCTTCTTAATCTGACATGCGTCAGATTTCACATCAAGTTTTGCAAAAATAAAAGATTTTCTTTAGTTTAATTTCTTTAAAAGAACAATACATCAGTTTTCCAATTCAAGATTTGAATTTTGCAAATCATGGCAATTTGATGCGCTTTTTGTAAATTTTAAAATATTTGCTGTAAAATTCAACTCAATGCAAAATTTCAGATCCAGATCAGATAATTGAAGCTTAAGTTCCTCAGATTTCGCAATAGCCGCAACGATATGCAGCTGTTAAATGCAAGATATGTTTATTGCTATCATAGAAATAAAAACATTAATATTCCATTTAGCGAATAAGGTAAACACATCTCTTCACTTAATACTTAAATAATGTTGTTATTGATGATCATTTTATTCATTGAATACATTAAATAAATATTATGTTATTGTTCCTGTAAGAAGAAGTTCAATTCCCCTTTATATAAATTAGTTGAAATGGGCTTATCACACTCTATCTACTTTATAGATGACACTGACATCTATATTGATGATGATGATGATAAGATAATGGAAATTTGAAAGACAGGACTCTCCGTGTTGAAATATTGTCAGATGAAGACAATATTACAGGCACCCCAAGGAGGTTGACACTTCTGCAACATTTGCGATGTGCCAGTCATACATTGAATCGCGTGGCCACGTTGGAATAAAATCTTCCAAAAATCTCGAAGCAGTGTATAACACCATGATCAGTAAATGCTACAGTTTGTGGAAGCTGTAGGTTTCACCAAAAAATGCTGAAAAATTGTATACACTGCTTGGCGTTTCCTAGAGACCGGTGGTCACAAGATAGAATTCAATGTATGACGCTCTAAAGCAAATTGTCAGCCTAAAAGAGAAGCTTTAAGAGAAACCGATTTTAGTCAACCTTGCATACTCAGACTCAGTACTTCTACTAAGATTCGAATCAAAAAAAAATTTAACAAAATTATATGTACCTAAAAAAAAAAAAAAAAAGCGATTGTTTGAAAAAAGTTTGACAAAATTTACCTTTTTTTGACCTTTTTTGTCCTGCAAGAGATTAAAGATGGTAAACTGCCGAAGGCGGTCGTTTGCTCTACTTGGGAACTTTTCAGACATCCATAGCCCGCATGCAGGACTCGAACCGGCTTGGCCGACTTAGGCCAGTCACGTCGCTTCGCAATTAAAATTGTTTCACGTCACCGCCGCAAAGAGTGCGTTGCTGAGTGCTGCCATCTGATACCGAAAGGTGGCGGGATTGAGAGAAGGACGCCTGCGACTGAGGCTGCGGTCGATGGTTTTGCTAATTGCCCTGATCCCAGTGATTGATGTGACCGCCGATGGGATGCAGTACATTACAATTGGCGGAATGGGAAGCGGGATGGGCTCCTCGATGTGGGTCAGTCCTGCATCAGCTCTAATAGACAGTTCGTAAACGGAAAATTTCCTCTTAACAGACAGTTTGTAAAAGCAAAATTCCTAGTAAATAGGCAGTTTGTAATTTGAAATTTTTTATATTAGGCTTCAAAATATATTAATATGGAGGATATGTTTCGTGAAGCACAAGATGCAAGGCATCTTATCGAAATCCTAGGACGATGGGGGCTATTCGTAAAAGAAGGTGTCCTCAAATGTCCAGTTTGCGGCGGCTTTATGAAGCTTGCTAAGGATGAGCCAAGAATAGACAGATTCAGATGGGCATGCTTAAATAAAGTGTCGAAGCAGAAGAAAAAGGCTGTTAAATGCAGCACTTTTCAGATACTTCGGAAAAACACCTTTTTCGAAAAATCGAATTTGAGAATGAAACAGGTAAATAACTTATATATAAATTTTTATATATATTTAATTACTTGCTATTTTTTATGTTAGATCCTTGTCTTCGCGCATTTGTGGGTATACAACGTAGAACTGCAAATGATACAGCTTCAAACTCGTATGTCTAAACCCACAGCTGTAGATTGGAACTCCTTCTGTTACGAAGTCGTAGTTGACTTCGGATTTAGGCGAGAAAAGCCCATTGGTAAGAACATTAATAACATTGTTTTGCCTTATAAATTATAATTCTTTGTTATTTAGGTGGTGAAAACTTGACTGTAGAGATCGACGAGTCAAAATTTGGGAAGAAGAAGTATCATAGGGGCCACCACGTGGAAGGGCAATGGGTCTTTGGTGGTGTCTGCAGAGAAACCGGAGATGTATTTCTGGTGCCCGTTGAGCGCCGCGATGCGTCGACGTTAAAACCACTCATAGAGAAGTGGATCGTCCCCGGAAGTACGATTATCAGCGATTGCTGGAAAGCGTACGACGGGCTAGATGAGGCTGCATTCCGACATTTGAAAGTTAACCATTCGGTTAACTTCAAAGATCCGGCAACGGGTGCACATAGCAATACCATCGAAGGTCTCTGGCGATATGCCAAAGGCAAATTGCCGGAGTACAATCGTAGGAAGTCCATTTTTGCTGGTTAGCTTGCCAAATTTTTATTCATCCATTTTTGTAAAGTCAACAAGTTGGACCTAACAATGGAGTTTTTTAAAGCTGCAGGGGTGTTATATATAACCATATAAAACAGGAGAATCGTCTACAGCTGTTGAGGTAAGAGATTTTATAATCACCCTGATTCCCGTAGTCGTGTCGTCTGTCGCGTCGTGTCACTTAGTCGTGTCGTGAAATCGAGAAATCGGTATTCTCGCAGTCGAGTGACACGACAAAAAATGACAATAAAACGATACGACAGTTTTGGCTAGTAAAATTAGTCACACTGATCAATTTGGGAGAAGTAATAAAGATAGGGAGTTTTTATACAAAATTTATTTATTATTATTAAGTTACAATAATATATTATACATAATTTAAGGTAAAGGTACCAAATAAAATGAGTTAAGCCTTATTGTCGTTGATTTTTGCAAATGATTGATTCCTGAAGCTATTATTGGATCTATTCTATAAGGTGCAAAAAGCAATTAATTTGGGTGAATATATAATGAGATGCGGCTATATATAATTTTTTCTAACTTAATTTTTGCTTGTACCATCTTGCAGAACAGACTCGAAAACGACATCTTAGGAACCGTCCCGGGCTTACATAGCCCTCTAAAAAACGGCGGGGTTTTCACGAAAAACGAAGCTATTCATTTCGTTTCGTTTATTATAGCTGAATTACATACCAAATTTCTTATACAAATTCTTACATGAAATTCAGCTATAGCAAACGAAAAGAAGTGATTCATTTGGTTTCTCATAATAAGGTACCAGAAATAGAGGAAAATACCATTTGTATTTCATAGGGTATCACTGCCAAATCAAGTCATTTATAAAAACAAAGAAAAATAAGGTATAGGGACTCATTCTACTTGTTATTTTTACTTTAAATGATATATAATGTATCAAATTATTAAAATCAAAAACATTTAGATATAAAAATTACCTATATCTTATGTTTTTCCTTTGTCTTTGACTTTGTCGTTCAAGCAAATTGTGACGACAAAAATCGTCACTTTTAACGACTCTTGTCGTAAATAAACGACAAGCAGAATACCACTTTTTGTCACTTTTCGCCAATAGTCGTTTAAATCGACTAGGAGGATACCGAAATGTGCTTTTCGTCATTTTCGACAAGTGACACGACTACGGGAATAAGGGTGAATAATTTTAAAAGTTATACTATAATTATTATATCAACAGGACAATCTAGATATCCCGAAATATTCGGAAGGCGAAAGCTCTACAGCTGCAGTAGTAAGACCATTTCATTAATTGTAAACAAATTTTAACAAATATTTATTTAACAGGCAAGCGGCAGTTCTCAAAACCCTGACAGGGAGTCCCCCGTTTTTGTTGTAGGCTTGTTTGAATTTATATCATTTTAATTTGTTAATATTCTATTTTTTACAGGAAGACGAAGCCATCTACAAATGAATTTTTTGTTTTTGTTTTCGGGGATTAGGGCTACTGGCGATACCCCGTTAACAAAAACGAATGATCTGACTACCTCCTGGGTCATTTGGAAAGGTCAGGAAGATTTTTAACAGGTACACAACATGTTTCCAAAAGGATCCTAAAATGTTGTGATAAGACACATTTTAAATGATTTTATTTTAAAAAAATTAAAAAAAAAACATTTAAAGCGACATTAAATTTTTGCTGTGCTTATATTTAGTTTTTACTCTTTGTAAAAATTTGGTAGTCCTGAAAAGGACTGATGTTTTTATTTATGGTGATCATCGTCGCTCTCGTTCAATCCTTCTATTGAAATACCTCCAGTCCCCGTTGCAATATAAAACTTTTTTTTGAACCCATTGTAGCTATAATAATTCCTCGCTACATCAGGGTTCCGCAGCATTTTAAATAGGTTGGATATCTTCCTGATGTCGGTTTGTTTTAGAGGCCTCCACTTCAATATCTGCAGAAGTTGATCTTCTGATATGCCATTGACGAAGGCGAAAGTTACTACCAACATTCTGGTGTGGTAGGCCCCTTCGCCAAAGAATGCATCAACTATGAAGGGAGGCACATCTCAAAACGAAAAAATATCTGACCTACTTAAAAGGCGCCTCCTTGCAGCTAATTTGTTGTCCCCAATCCTTTTCTTAATGGCACTATCCATATTGTTCGCTAACGAAAAATCGCACGTTCTACCTATACGGAAAACTCGAATAGACAGGAAGGATTTAACCGTTATCAAACTTATTTGCTGCAAGATAGATTCGAACATTTTTTAAAAAAAAAAATTACACAAAAGTTTGTGAAATATTTTGCATTTATTGGGTCCTTTAAATAAAAGAATTTATTCTTTAAACATTATTGTTAACAATTTTTCTGTTAATACGAATAACATACATATTTCTTAAAAATTATTCTATATTTCGCTGCTCTCATTACATTGCGAATGCATGTTATCTAATTTTCTGAACGCATGAAAATTAGAGGTGGAATGAGTTGTGGGTAACGTTCCACAAAGAAGACAATTCTAGGGAGATGTCATAAGGAGTAAAGGTAAGTGTTAAAAATTAACGCAGTTTTTTCTCTTTTCAGGGTTTTTTACGCATCCAACGCTGGATTAAACGCATGTAAATAGTGTTTAGTACAGTGTAGTGGAGTGTAGTGCGGTTACCGATCGCGAAATTAATCGAAATCGGAAGAAATAATGTGAAAATTTTTAGTCGTGAAAGCGACTTTTTTAGAAATTCAAAGTTGAATTTCTCAGAAAGTTGATCTTTCCAGCAAAATTTTTTTGCATATTCGTTCGTTCTAAGCCTAGACGAACGTTTCTACCGAGTTTCATTAAAATCCGAGAGGTAACCGTAATCTTAACTTAAGCCAACACAAAAATATAATCCGCCATCTTGTAGCCTCGGCCATTTTAAAATGACGTCACTCATTTTATCCGTTTCCGTTTTCTCTTCAAACTCTTTCATTTGACACCCATATTAACAGGGTTGACGAAATATATACCATCGTGGCGACGACCATTTTGAAGATATTACCAAAACTAAGAGATGTATGCAAAATATCAGCAAAATCGGTTGGGAGAAAATGGTTCAAAATTCAGTTGCAAGATTTGACCTACACATATATGCATACAAACATTGAAAATTAAATAAAAGCTTGTAAAAAGGTAATTTTGGAGCATTGCATTTATTGAAAATATGTATTTAATTATTCGCAATGTACGAATATTTTGACATTACACTTTTATATCACTATCTACATGCGAAAAAAAATCATGCATTCCTCTACAGCATTTAATGTTGTCGCAGCAATCACAATGGCAGTACCTAAACAATGGATTGCAGAACAAATATAGTTTGATTGGTTGGGTTGCTTCATTTTCTTCTAGCCTAAAAATAAACAAATATTAGACCACTTTGAATAATTTTATATAAGGTGTCCACTGACATATAAGAACTGGACTGCTGATGTCGTGCAAAAATTTACTTTGAAAATAAGACCTAATTCTATTTCTTTTTCGCATGCGGCCAAATTTACAAAAAATCATTCAATTAGCCAAGCGCGGGTGACGCTAAGTATGTGTTCTTGTTTTGTTTTTTTTTAAGTATCTTCTCGTGTGATGCATCTTTTACATATCTCCAATCGAGAAATAAAACTAAAGACATGCTTTTTGCATATCACTTGCACTCACGACAGCGATTATAAATTGCCGGCCAATTCCCACCAATCATCTCCAATACCAGATGTTTTAAATTATTCTCCGTTTCAGCTGATTGTAAGAATAGTTTTAGAATGACAATCAGATGGCTACGGAATTTAGTGCTAACAATTCTATATTTTGTTAGTATATACTTGAAATATGAAGGTTAGATTAGGGAAAAAACTACGATTTTTATATCTATATTTGTTATTCATAAATCCCCAGCTGATTGTCGCGATAAACACCTCTGTATAAAAACCTAAAATTGAGCGTAATACAAGAGAAATCAGTTTTTGAGAATTTAATTATTTTTTATTTGCTTCTATTTAAACATATTGTGTAGTACTTTCGGACATTTTTAAGAGCATGACTTGCCCAATGAGGATTAAGCCTGTACTAAAAATGGCCTTGTTTTTTTAGCAGTCCAGTTCTTATATGTCAGTGAGGTATATCATCAGGAGCGCGGATTATAATTTTTAAAGTAAACATTTTTTTTTTATTAAGTAATGGTATTTTCATTTCACTGCAAAGTAAACATGCCCCGATTATGTTTTTTAAGAAAGTGCCCGCCCAATTCAATAACTGTTTAATCTTAAAATGTTTACAGCACAGACTCCGCTAAAATTTCTGTTTTGAGCATCGCTTATGAACGAAGACAAAACCTATTGTGTTATTTAAACAGCCTATTAGAATTCAAACCAAAAACACGTAATCAAGGCATGCCTCCTACAACTTTTCCTCATTCCATTTCGCTTGCTCAGGTATTTCTATCCTTCTAAGCCCGTCGCGCACCGTCATAAGTCTGAGAGAGTCCCAAATTAAGACGAGATTAAGGGAGAATACGACATAACGAAAACGTATCTAGAACTCTATTTCTTTTCTGGGTAGTCTGGAAAAGCGTTCAAATTCATTTGTTATCGCTCACAAACAAGGAAGACGTTAGAATGAAGTTTCGCACGCTATGAATAAAAAAACTATTGATCCTAGAGAAAAATGTTAGGGTTAAACCGCAGTGGACACTTTTGTAGAGCATTCAATTCTTAAAAAACCCTACCATTGACCAAGGTTATACCATAAAATGCCTCTGAGCTGTAGAGTTTTGAAGAAAAATAATCAAAGTTTATGTGTACTTTATATGGGAAATCTTTATACGCCTTGGTCTAGTACTTAATATTAATATTAATGGCTCTACTTTTCAGGGAATTTTTGTTTAGGTATTTGCCACAAAATTTCGAGGTGGGACTGAAAAAAAAAAATAGTGCGTGGAGTCCCTCCGCGCGGAAGAAGTGAAACTTCGTAATCGGGAAATGAAAATAGGAAGGGGTAGAAATTGATTTTTAGTGAACTCATATTGTTTCTTTAAGACAAACTTTTTAACATTTTCGCCCTGGAAAATGTATTTGTATTAATAACTAGCTGGGTTACCCGGTTTCACCCGGCGTTGGGTAAATTCTTACTAATTAAACAGTTCTCAAATGTTCTAGTTTGTTATATTCTAGAAATTGTTTCAATCCGAAAACCCCTTTATGGATCCGCTATCTTGAAATTCCAAATCTTAATAATATTCAAAATTAGTGGCCTTAAAATAAGCATTGTACCAACTTTCATTCAGATCCGTTGAAATCGAGAAATGTTGTTCGCGATATTGGATTCTTCATCTTGAGTTTGGAAATTTGGCTAATATTCGAAATTAGTGTCCTCAGAATAATCATTGTACTAATTTTCAGTAAAATCCGTTGAAATCAAGAAATTTGGTCTCATATTGGACCCGCCATCTTGGATTTACAAATTTTGATAATATTCGAAATTTGTAGCTTCAGAATAATCATTGTACCAATTTTCACTAAAATCCGTCGAAATCGAGACATTCTGGACGCCATGTTGGGTCCGCCATCTTGCATTTAGAAATTTTAATAATATACAAAATTAGTGGTCTCAGAATAATCACTGTACTAATTTCTATTACAATCCGTTGAAATCGAGAAATTATGGTCGCCATGTTGGATATGGAAATTTTGATAATATTCGAAATTAGTGGCTCCGGAATAATCATTGTACTAATTTTCATTAAAATCCGTTGAAATCGAGACATTTTGGTCGCCATGTTGGATCCACCATGTTGGATTTGGAAATTTTGCTAATATTCAAAATTAGTGGCCTCAGAATAATCATTGTACCAATTTTCATTAAAATCCATTGAAATCGAGAAATCTTGGTCACCATATTGGGTCCGCCATCTTGGATTTGTAAATTTTGATAATATTCAAAATCAGTGACCTCAAGATAATCTTTGTACTAATTTTCATTGAAATCCCTTGAAATCGAGAAATATGGTCGCCATTTTGGATCCGCCATCTTGGATTTCTAAATTTTGATAATATTCAAAATCAGTGACCTCAATTGTTCTATTGTTCATTAAAATCCGTTGAAATCAGGAAATCTTGGTCGCCATATTGGATCCGCCATCTTGAACTTCTAAATTTGGACAGCGGATTTGAAATCCCCATCCCGCAAAACCCCTGTATACCAATTTTTTCATGAAAATCGCTTCAAAATTAAAATTTTCAGCCGCCATCTTGGGTCCGCCATTTTGAAAACCTACAAAGTATCGTATAGCCGTTTCCTGGTTCTAAGCTACCTCCCCACCAATTTTCAGCCAAATCGGTACAGCCGTTCTTGAGTTATAAATAGTGTAACTAACACGGCTTTCTTTTATACATATACATAGATGTATGTGAATGCGTCATAATGTAATTTCAAAAGAGAAAACCTAACAATCAATTGATATTCACAAGAGACGTACCTTGACATAACCTTAAATCCGACGCATTGTCCGTGGACTGTCTTCCAAAGTTCATCTGCGATACAAAAGCTACTTTCATGACATAAAGCTATTTTGAGCTTATAAAGCAAAATTAGTGCTTTAAGCTCAGTACTGAAATGCGCTTGTATATAGGAAAGTTGCAGCTTTTGAGAAGCGTTAAACGTAAGCGTTAAACGTTTAACGCAACCTTGTTTTGGAAGTCCCATTAGAAGTTTCACTTCAAAAATAGTCGCAAAGAAAAAAGCACCCTAATCTATATGTATAATTTTATATCAAAACAGTACACTGAAAAAAATATTTCTAGTATATTTAACAGTGAGGACCTGTTAATTCATTTGGTCTGCATTTTCTTTTTTAATCAACTAAATCTTAATTCACCTAACTACCTGTTTTAATACCAATTTTACTAGAAAATAGTTAAAATACTGCATGTCAGTTTTACTAGAATACATTTGTTAATTTTTGAACAGAAATCCTGTTAACTTTTAATCCACGTTTTAATTACATTACATTAACTACATATTTTTCGTAACATAACATGATCAATGTTTTTTTAAACAAGCATATATATTCATTGCTACTAGATATTTGGTTGCTTTAAAGGTATTCAAACCAATTCTGTGATCGGCTATCTTCTTTGTTAGATGTAATACATGCATTGTTATTATAACGTGAGTTCTTATTGGTCAACCAGAAGCCTGGTGCATTGAACAAGATGCGCTTGTTACTTTGATCTATTCGAGTTTTATTTCATAATAGCTAAATAGTTGAAATGGAGTACAATGCGCACAATTTACATCTCGGGTCAAAAAAATTTTATTGGTGGTTTCAGTGTACTAAAAAACACAAAACATACTCTCTTTCTAAGCAAGATAAATTCATTTTCCTTCAAATGACTGCTTTTTGGAAAACTACATATAATACAGAAATCGATGATGCCAGTTTAAACAACATAATTTCTAGCCATTTGTTAAGTGTAACCATAATTGGCAAAAACATAATTGATTGAATAAAGAAATAAAATTTGGAATATCTTTTGACATTGTATAATATTCAATTTTGAAAAAAGAAGCTCTTACATTTGTAAGTTGTTTTACTGTTGTATAACCCAGAAGCTTCCTGTCAAGCCAATAGACTCGTAAGTTGTTTCAACAATGGACCTCATTCTTTGAACTACTAATTCCATGTTGATTCACCAAGCTTTTAAATTGTTTTAACAATGAGTCTCGTTGTTTAAATCTGTAGCTGCACGTCCATTCAATAAGCTTATGAAATATTTCAACAGCACGTAATTTGATTTAAAAATAAGTCTCATTGTCTAAACTAGTAGATTTATGTTGATTCGAAAAGCTCGTAGGTTGCTTTAACCCTCATTGTATCAATTAGTATCTTCATAACGATTTAACAAGCCCGTAAGTTATTTTAACAATAGTCCTCGTTGTTTATACTAATTTCGTAATATCTTTTCAATTAGATGTGTACTTTAAATAACAAGATAGTTTTATAATTTTTAAACAGATTTCTCTAGTCATGCTTACCGGCAACCTGATTAGGTGAAAATCACAAGCAAAAATAGTTAAATAAACCACGAAATTAGTCACTTAAGCCAGATATTTTTTTGGGTGTATTTATAATGCCACAGAATCTTCTCTTTTAAAAAAATGCCTTTTTTTAGCTTCTGTCCTATCCTGTCCTTTGAAACGAAATCCCCATTGGAATACCTTCTTAATAACAGGGAGACATATAGTATATGTATACTATGTTTTTACAACCAAAATATATATATGTATACATATACCAAAATGTTCACTAAATTCATTTTTCTAAACTTCCTTTTTTGACTTAAGAGACTTTTCCTGCCTAAGGATTTCACAAAAAGCTTAAAAGGCTTCCGATTCATATAGACTGGTTTCGCATTTACTATTACATTGATCCTAGCACCCCACTTTTGTCCATTTGTACGCTCTGAGTGCTCAGAATATTATGATTTGATCCGTAAATTCAACCCAAATCATTTCTAGCCTCTGTATAATCTGCGGGTAAAGACTGATTAAACTGATCTAACCCAAAATTTATTTGTCATTCTTTTTTATACTAGCTCTCAGCTTCCAAGTGCTCATAATAATCGATTCAGTAGTAAAAATGAATGCAGAAGAGAACAAGGTTCTAAACTAACAAGGAAATGTTCTCAGGTGTGTCTCACCGATTTTGATGAAATTGAAATATGTTATAAAGTATCGAAAAATAAGGGACACGTATTTTTTTTTTATCTGCAGATACGCATATTTAGGGGGTACTTTTATTTGTTGTTTTTTTTATAAAAATTGGTGTCTTTCTCAAAAGTTTATCCGCCATGTTGGATCCGCCATTTTGAATTTTTTCAATTTAAGGTACTATTACCGTCTAGAATGCTAAAAAATGACATATCTTCAACAATTTTTTTTTCACTTTCTATATTATATATTGTTATCAAACTTTTTTTACAGTATTAAGGGGGGGGGGGGGGGGGGGGGGGGGGGGGGGTAAGGGTTTCAGCGTGAAAAAAACACTTTTCTTTCCGATTTTTTTTTAGAAATATGGATTGAGCAAAGTTATTGAAACCTTTTGTACATTATTAAGTATGATGTCGATAATACTAAGTAATTTTTTTATGCGAAAATATCGACAAACAAGCCGGTAACGGAGCTTTTCCAAGAACGTCTGCTATTTTTTACGAAAAATTTCGTCATTTTGTAAGTGGAAACCCCCCTTAAAGTAAAAAAAAAATTTAAAACTTAACGTTGGGGGGAGGTATTTTATATATAGAAAGTGTGTACCAAGTTTGAAATGAATCAGTAATGTAGTTTTTAAATAGCAGGGCGCTCAAATTTTTTTTCTTCTCAAAAAAACATTGCTGCATGGCGGACAGTTAATCTCTGGAACGGTAAGTCTGAAACATAAAATTCAAAAAGAGTTACAAAAAGGAAGTGCTCTTACGTGATAGTTTATCAGAAAAATTGAAAAATCATTAAAAATAAAAAAAATGGCGGACATTTCAAAATTTTTTTCAAAAATCGCCCTTTTTTTCGACCTTTTTTCAGGCTCAAAAATTTTATATATTTTTTTTGTGGTCAAATTGTGGTAAACTGTCACGCAGAATATAACAACGAACAGAATGCTTCAAAGTTTATTAAAATCGGCCCAGTAGATCCGGAGATTAACTGTCCGCCAGTTAAAAAAACCTAAACTCGAGAAAAACGCATTTAAAGTTTATTTAGAATATGGGAACAGCCGAGAGCGCGCTTCAATTGAGTTGTTATATCTCGGCACTGGCTTCGAATTTCGATTTAATATTTTAGACAGTTATTATTGAAGGTATAAAGAATCTAAAAATGTAAAAAAAAAAAATTCATTTTTTGAAAATTCTAGACGGTAATAGTACCTTAACATCAGATTCGTAATCAGCGACTCCAAAAACCCCTTAATACTGGTTTTCACTAAAAAACAGATGTCTGAAAGAATATACATCATTTACGCATTAGTGCTAGGGGTTGTTTAACCCCTTAAGGAGCTTTTTTTACGAAAACGCAAAAACAGGTCAACTTTATTTTTCAAAATCGTATGTAAAAACATAGTTTTCAATGATTTTTAACTAAAACTGTTATTTTTGTGACGCAAAAATATAAAAAAAAAATCGATTTTCTGCAATAAAATATAAGGGTTGCCACCCCCGGAAACCGGATTACTTGCGAAAGGTTAGTTTATTTACGAGACATCATTTCCATTTTGTTTCATTCGCAAGAATTCATTAGAACTTGAAATATTTAGGAAAAACTGTTTTTAGGGATAAACTTTAGGGTTGGGTTTCACCCCCTAAAAGTGCGTATCCGCAGATAAAAAACAATACGTGTCTCTTATTTTTCGATATTCTATAACATATTTCAATTTCATCAAAATCAGTGAGACACACCTGAGAACGTTTCCTTGTAAGTGGCAGTATACAAATTTGTTAAATTCAGTATTCTTCTTTCCACAATTGTGATCTTTTGCGGGAGCACTCAGAGCGTAATATGCTAAATCTGCTCGCTCGAAGCGATTGCACCTGCGGACTCGTACATAGAGTTCTCCTTTTTCGAGAAAAATAAAAACACAAACTTATAAAAATGAAGTTCTTAATTTGGAATAGAATGTGTATTATTCTCTTACCTGTGTCCGCTGACGGACACGCTTCCAGGCTCCAAAGAAGTAGGAGTAGTTATAATCAGAGCATCTATCGCAAAAATTGCATGTAATAAATAAGCCGTACCGCAGGTCAGGGAAGATATACTCTGAAATAAAAACGATATAATATATTTATGAAAATATTGCACAATGACAATTCTAAAATACGTTGTAGTCTTAAAATACGTCGTATATCATAAAAAATGATAAAAATGCTAATTCATTTTGAGAAAGATTAAAGCCAACAAGTAAAATGGGTCAGATAGGGTAGATCTCCCCAAATCGGAGAATTGAATCAGCTTACTCAAGAGCAACAATGAATTATTCGGAAGCATGCTATTACAATAATAAATCAGAATCCAAAAAATCGGTTGAACATCAACCTCATCAACAACAACTGGTTCCACTTCTACTAGAACATCATCCAGGAAGATGATTTCCAGAAGTGGATGTAAGAACTTATTTTCAGTAATGAAGACAATTAGTTTGTTTTGTTTTTTGTGCCCTCTTCAGACATTTGGTAAATTGATGGATTTAATGTTGAAAGTAATATTACAGGATTTTTTAATAAAATTATTCAATAATATTTTGGAGGCAGATATTTTTTTGATAACACTTTTTATTTCATTATTTTTTGTATTCGCCATTTTGAAAACTGAGTACTCAATTTAAGATCTACGGTCCAAAATACGCCCATATATGTACATATAATTCAGTTTTAAGCATACTTAGGCCATTATTTAGAATTTCCAAATTAAAAACCGCATTTGAAATTGATGGTTCCAAAACCAAAGATTTTAATAAGATTTGGTAAAAAGAGAACTGATTGAAAATTTACTAGCAAATTTAGCGAATGATGGTGGGCTGTGAAAGTACTGCCGTGCTAAACTTTTTTGGATACATAGAAGTGATGTATGGTTCTCCATACCGAAACCGAACAAAATTAACTTACTTATTTTATCATTATATAATTACAGAATTGGTACCGATCTGGGAAATAAAAATCACTTTCCGAAACACCCTTTCTTAAAATATTTACTACAAACTCATCATCATGAATTTTGCAAACCTGAATCCAATTACAATATATAATGTTAAGATAACTGAAAAACTTAGTTTCTTGGTTCTTTTGCTTTGAAACGCTGCATATTTGAGTGGAAAAATTGTCTGCCTGTATAGTATGAAAAGTCATTTTGAATTGGCGGGAAAATCCTAATACCAAACTACTGCAGGAAAAAATTACACTTAAATTTTAATTCAAAATGAAAAAAAAATTAAATTTAGCCAAAAATTAAATTCAAGTATGACCAAAATGGCTCTCAAAATAATTCAAATAATGCAAAATAAAGCTTATCGCCATTCGAAACAGTTGCCCAATAAAATTTGTAATCGTCAGAGATGAGACAGACATATCACAGAGCGCTATTCCATCCTCTTCAATAAAGTGTAAAATCAAAATGTGCTAATTTGGCGGCAATGCACAGCAAAAGCTTAACCGACTTTGCATCGCGTTGCATCTTTATGCTCCCTTCTTTGTTATTCGTATTCCTGACTGCGAACTATTCCCTAATTTCCCGAAGATCGTTAACACACAACAGTTGGTTTAAGTGTGATAAACATATCGGCAGAGTGTGGTTCTAAATTAGAACTCAATCAAAAATTGTACATTTCGTTCACTCCCGTTTACTCCGAAGCATGGCATTTTCTTTGCGTCCACAAATACGTTCATGATGATTGAAAAGCTAAAAGCTTCCGATGCTTTTAGCTAAGGTTTGAAATATTTTACGATATTTTTCGCAGTAATCTTATCCATCTTAACTCAATGCTTCGAATCAAGTTTTCAATAAGTACCACTTGAAGCACATCATTTGGTTCCAACTTTATGTGCAGAATGGGTCGTATTACAGTTAGTTTAACTGTACCTCTTCAGGTTTTTAAAAAGGACAATTTTCTGAAAAGAATGAACAAACATGTAATGTTCAGAAGTTCTGGATCAACAAAAAAAAACGCTAGTGTAGTACTTAAGAGATTTGGAGTGAGTTAAGAAACACACCCAAAATGAGAAGGGTTCATATCTTCGAAAAAGCAAATATACCGTAGTGACATCTATTAACAACTTTTAGAAACAACAAAGATGTCTTCTTTTAAGTCACTTGATGGTTCGAGGAAGAGATCTCACAGCTACCCAAACTATTCATACAAAAACATCAAAAGAGAATAAATTTATATCAAGCACTGCACACTGTGTTTTGTTCATGCAGCAGCTTGTTTCTGTAACTTTTAACTCCATTACAATTATCTTTTTTACATCACTTTGAAGTCTAGAGAACTAGAACAGTAGATTGCCGGAGCGAGTCAATTTGACTCATTTAATAGCTGCGTTTTTTTCATCTGGATCTGGTTCTGGATCAGTATCAAATGAAAAAAAGGATTCAGGTTAATCACCGGGATAACGATTTTGGGTTTGAGGAGCTGGAATTCCTGTTTTTACTAATCCACTGACATAAAAGAACTGGACTGCTAACCGTCGTCTGAAAAATGAGACCATTTTTAGCACAGGCTCAATCCTCATGGAGCAAATCATGCTATTAAAAATGCCCTAAAATACCGTACAATTATGTTTAAACTGACGCAAATTAAAAATAATTGAGCTTTCACGAACCGATTTCTCTCATATCACGCTCAATTTTAAGTTTTTTCATAAAAATGTTCCTCGCGGCAATCAGCTGGGGACTTAAGAAAAACAAAGATAGCTATACAAATTATTTTTCTGCCTTTGTCTAACCTTCACATTTCTCGTTTATACCAACCCAAGCTAAAAGTTGTATCACAAAATGAAGTAGCCATCTGTTGGACATCGTTAAACTATTCTAACAGCTGATTGCAACGGAAAACGATGAGTTGGCGGGCAACTTGTAAAGGCTGTCGTGGGTAAAAGTGATGTGAAAAAAGCTTGTGTTTACTTTTATTTATCTATTGGGAGTATCAAAAAGATGTATCACACGCGAAGATACTATTGAAAAAAAAAAAAAATTGAAAAAACCAAAAGAAGTGCACATACATGGCGCCACCTTCATTTGGCTATTGGCCATTTTTTTTTGTAAATTTGTCTGCCTGCGGGCTTAAGAAAGAGCGAGATAGTTAGAATTCGGTCAAAATTTGGTCTTACTTTTGATGTGAGTTTTTGGACGGGATCAGCAGTCCAGTTCTTATATGTCAGTGTACTAATCTAATAAGAATTGGAGATTAGACGACAGCTTTCGTCAAAGAAAATTCAAAAATGGCCTTCAAAGTTTTGTTTTTTATTAAATCCCATAATCAGAAAAACGATTTGATTTATTTTGTTACTATAAATTACTTTTTCTTTGTGTGCTCAGAACCAATCGACTACAAATTTCATTACTGGCATCATTTCAGAAAAGAAAAACTACAGCAGCGACTCTGTTTGAAATTTCCAAACTATTCATCCGGCACTAGCACTTCTCGTAGAATTTTTTGTAACCACTTCTTGCGGATCATTGATTCTAATCCGAATGAAAGTGTGGATCACGAGTTGTTGTTGTATGTCAATGTTAAGAGATTGATCCAAATCCTGATCCGATTGAAAAAAACGCAGCTAATATTATATATATATATATATTAGGGTGCTTTTTTTTCGCGACTATTTTTTTTTTTTCAGTCCCACCTCGAAATTTTGTGGCTAATACCTAAACATACATTCCCTGAAAATTGGAGCCAAAAAAAAAAAATATTTAGAACTAGACCAAGCCGCATAAAGATTTCCCATATAAAATACACGTGAACTTTGATTATTTTTCTTCAAATCTCTACAACTCAGAGGCCTTTTATGGCACAATCTTGGGCAATGGTAGGGTTTCTTCAGAATTGAATGCTCTACAAAAGTGTCCATTGCGGTGTTACCCTAACTCCCACCAGCGAGGTAGTACGGGTCATTGACCCCAATTTTTCCACGAAATTCTCGCTTTTTGCCCCTATCTAGTAAACAACAAAAGGTACAGAAAAAGTGAATATGACAAACTTGTAGGAAATTCAATTTCCTACAAAAAAGTTGTGAACACCAAATTGCTAACATCGATATTTCTTGAGATATTGGGCTTTGAAGTTGAGGTAGTGTTTCTACAATTTAGCTCAATAATCCATGACACTTCCACACTACCTCAACTTCAAAGCCCAATATCTTAAGAAATATCGATGTTACCGATTTGGTGTTCAAGAACTTTTCGGAGGAAATTGAATTTGCTACAAGTTTGTAATATTCACTTTTTCTGTACCTCTTGTTGTTTACGAGATAGGGGCAAAAAGCGAGAATTTCGTGGAAAAATTGGGGTCAATGACCCGTACTACCTCGCTGGTGGGAGTTAGGGTTACACCGCAATGGACACTTTTGTAGAGCATTCAATTCTGAAGAAACCCTACCATTGACCAAGATTGTGCCATAAAAGGTCTCTGAGTTGTAGAGATTTGAAGAAAAATAATCAAAGTTCACGTGTATTTTATATAGGAAATCTTTATGCGTCTTGGTCTAGTTCTAAATATTTTTTTTTTTGCTCCAATTTTCAGGGAATGTATGTTTAGGTATTAGCCACAAAATTTCGAGGTGGGACTGAAAAAAAAAAAATAGTCGCGAAAAAAAAAGCACCCTAATATATATATTAAAATAGATATATGTATAGAAAAACTTAAAAAATATTTTTCAAAACAAATGTTGGTTTTTAATAGAATTATGAAATGTATATAAATACTAATCCCCACTCCTTAGTTCCACCATGTCGATCTGGTGAATGAAAAATTTGTAATACTAACAGTTACTTTTATTGTTGAATCTAGAGATAATGTGATAATAAACACGAAAAAAAGTTTGTCCTACAAAACCGATGGTTTGACGGCGGGAGTCCCCCACCCTCAATATGTCGAAATAATGAGTAGTCGAAAGTGACTACTAGCCACCTGATTTTTTTGGCATCGCTTAATTAATGTATTTAAGATTAAATGACGACATTTTCCTACAAATTTAGCACTATGTTTGTCCAGTCCTACGAGCGGAAGTTTTCAAAATAACGGCAATTTTTTTTCATTACTAACAACCTAATTTTAGTTTTTCCCTCTTAGGAATCTAGTATGGAACACTATTTTCCTAACGTCCTATAAAAAAAGCGGTATTAATTGAAAAGTCTGCCAAGAATTGCTTTTTTTGCAAAAGAATTACTATTAAACGCAAAGGGCGACCAGTGTACTGTCGTCAAAATAAAAATAAGGTAGCATTTCTTGAAAAAGTTAAAATACAAGCAACAGAAGTACATGATCTCGATATGCTACAAAGAATTCATGAAGAGATTAGCTCTGTTAATGATACTGGCTTATCGTATCATAACAATTGTAGCATAGATTATCATGCCAAATATCAGAGTATATTAAATCGACCTTCAACTAATGATTGAGCCTTAAGACGAGATGTTTACAATACTGCACGAGAAAAATTAATTCGTTACATTCAAAATGAAGTTATTGAAAATCTACGAGTATTGTCCATGGCTCACTTAAGAAACTGTTTTTCAGAATTTTTAAGAGAATTGTACCACACTGCAGATCTTGAAGCTAGCGTGATCAGCACTCATGTACTTAAGGTGTACATACAATGCAAACTAAAAACAATTTCATTTGTAAATATTTCTAATAGACTATTTGTTATGTCATCTATGATAGATATTGAGACCGTCAATGATGACGAAATACAAAACATCCTATTTGAACAGGAAGCTCAAGATTTTGCATTGAAATACCGAGCGCATATACTAAATATAAAAAAAAACTTTACCGGATTTTGTCGACAGTGAAGTATTGGATAAGGGCAATGCGATATTTCGAAATGGTTGAGTATATTTGGGACTACTGCATTGAGTGGTGTTGACAACAACATAAGCGATCGTGTTCGAAGTTTTTCTTCCTGCTACTCGCAAGATTCAATTTATGACATTACAAGGAGTAATATCAAACCAAGAAAGCAGATTTTTATTGATTATCGCTGCGAAAAGTCTGACGGGAAGTCAAAAAGTCGTGGACATACTGAATAAACAAGGTTACTGCATTAGTTATCCTAGTATACTGGAATTGGAGACGTCTGCTGCATACTCTTGTACTTCCAATAATCTTTTATGTACTTCCGGTATTCAACCATCTTCTTTATTATCATCTGGAGTAGCATGGGATAATTAAGATAGATTTGTGTAGACAAGTTCAGGTAAAAATACATTACATGATACTGTCGGTATCATCTACCAAGATATCCCTACCCAAGAAAAATTGAACCTTATTGAAAAAAATGACGATGCACGTACGGAAACTCAAGACAGTGTTACAATTAAAGTTGGCGACTTATCCGGACACTTGAACAAACAATCAATGCCGACGCTGCTTCTAAAGCTTCCGGAATTATTAACATGACAAACTCTTTTTCCGCCCGACATAAATGGTCCATAACTCATTCTTTGCGTACAAGCGTTATATCAACATTAGCTGAGTTTTTTTCAATCGGATCAGGATCTGGATCAATCTCTTAACATTGACATACAACAACAACTCGTGATCCACACTTTCATTCGAATTAGAATCAATGATCCGCAAGAAGTGGTTACAAAAAATTCTACAAGAAGTGCTAGTGTCGGATGAATAGTTCGGAAATTTCTAACAGAGTCGCTGCTGTAGTTTTTCTTGTCTGAAATGATGGCAGCAATGAAATTTGTAGTCGATTGGTTCTGAGCACACAAAGAAAAAGTAATTTATAGTAACAAAATAAATCAAATCGTTTTTCTGATTATGGGATTTAATAAAAAACAAAACTTTGAAGGCTATTTTTGAGTTTATTTTGACGAAAGATGTCGTCTAATCCAAAATTCTTATTAGATTAGCAAAAACAGGAATTCCAGCTCCTCAAACCCAAAATCGTGATCCCGGTGATTAATCTTAATCGTTTTTTTTAATTTGATCCTGATCCAGAGGCAGATCCAGATGAAAAAAACGCAGCTATTATTGGAGTTTTGCGATATCAAGTCAACAGACGATATAACAAAAGATTTAAAGAAATCTACAATTGTAAAATCGGCTAAAAATTTGGAAGTATTGTTGCAAGTAAAAAACCAGTATACCAACCCTTTCTCATTAGAATTGTCAGAAGATCATCTGTATAATATTTCAAAAGGACAGTCGGTGGACAATGTAATATATAAATTTTTGTCGTCAGTTGAAAGTAAGGGCGAAAAACAACGTACCAACTTTATTGCTGAGAATCTAACTTCACCAGATAGGTTTGACACAGCCATTAAAAAAAATAAAATATTTAATTTTGAGTACAAGAATACCAAAAAACTGAAAATTAATGGAAAAATAAAAGAAGTTAAGATTCAAAGAAATGTTTTTGGTCGTCTTCTGTATGCGTCAATTACAAATAAAATTGACATAGAAAAAGCATTGAGTTATCCTTTGGCTCCTATATCGTTTTCTCTTTATCATACCGACGCGACGGGGTGATTTGCAAGACCACAAAATCAGTGATTATTAGTGAATTACCTGAACATCAAGTTGAAATCGTAGACCCGCCGGAAGCTGATATTAATTTAATTGATGGATTTTATTTCTTACATACGTTAAAGAATCTTCCAGACAGTTACGGTACAATCTCAAAATTTATATTCAAATAACATACATACAATCGAAAGGAAGTTCACATAATATTCGACAAGTACAAGAAACCAAGTATTAAAGATTTTGGGCACGATCTAAGAGGTGAAGAGGACACGCAATATGAAATACGCAGAGAAACTAAACGTCCTGCAGAGTTCTGCTAATTATTACGAAGTTTAAATTTTAAAGAAAAGTTTGTAGAATTTTTAATCGAATATTGGACAAGTGATGAGTTTGTTCCGTTAATTGTAGGAAAGACTGTTAAACTTACTAAACTAATTACGACCAATGTTACGCTTACGAGATGTCTAATGAGAATAAAATAAAAAGAACGATAGACTATAATCTCTCTTGATATCATGAAGAAGCTGACACCAAAATAGTGTTCCACATTTGCCAGTTTAACGCCAATTATCGTGTGCAGGTGCATTGTACAGATTCAGATATACCAATTATAATGTTAGCGAATTTTAGGCATCTTAAAGAAGAAATTGAAGTAATTATTATTTTAAGTAAGGGAGAGTGGGGCAGTGTGTAACAGGGGCAGTGTGTAACAGATGGCTCCATTTCGAATATGGCGCGTCCAAAACCAAATGTGAATGTATATTTCTTCTTCTTTGGTTATCTTTTAGTTCTTATTGTACAAAGGTACTGAATTTTCTTTGCATTTTTCCAACTATGGTTTGCAACTATAAGAAAAAGACAGACAGAACATTGCCATCCCCAAGAAAATTAAAGAGAGGGCTGAAGCTGTTAAGTGATGGCTACAGCTTAAGAATGGCAGCCAAAGAGTCTGGCATAAATTATGGCACGCTGAATAGACTGCAGAAGAAAGTAGAAGAATTACCTAGTGATTCAAATGGAGTGCCTGATAAAGTGTTCAAATTGTCTCATTGCTCAAGATCCGTATTTACGAATGAATTAGAAACGTCTATTGCTGATTACTGTAAAGAAATGGCAATGATTGGGTATGGATTAACAGTAAAGAAAGTTTGTGATTTAGCCTTTGAAACTGCAGCAGAAAACAAAAAGATAAATCCGAATCTAAAAATACCCGAGTCATGGGAAAAAAACCAAAAAGCTGGCAACGATTGGTTTCAAGGTGAGTTGTGTGAGGTTTTTTGTTGGTTTTTAAAAGCAAATCTTTCAAAATTTTAATAAATAATAATTGTTTTACAGGCTTTATGAAGCGCCATCCAACACTATCTTTGAGAACACCTGAAGGATGCAGCTTAGCGAGAGCAGCAGCATTCAACAAAACAACAGTTTCTGCGTTTTATGAGAAGCTACATACATGCTTGCTGCGACATCCTTCTTTTACTGATGGCTCAAGAGTCGGAAACTTAGATGAAACTGCTAACAGCACGGTGCAGAATACTCGTAAGCTGGTGAGCCCGAAGGGCATTAAACAGATTCATCAGATAAAGACTGCTGAGAGGGGTGTCACCGTTACCACATGCTGTATAGTTACTGCAGTTGGATCTGCCATCCCTCCTGTGTTGATTTTCCCAAGAAAAAAATTTGTTAGCTCTATGATGATTAATTCATATCCTGGCAGTCTTGGTCTAGCCAATGAAAAAGGGTATATGTCTAAAGAAACTTTTGTTGAGGGTTTGAAACATGTAATCAAACACACTGCTGCAACCAAAGAAAATCCCTTTCTTCTTTTATTAGATAATGTGGAGACCCATCTGAGTGTACAAGCATTAACACTTGCAAAAGATCATGGTGTAACTATGCTAACATTTCCTCCTCATTGCACTCATAAACTACAGCCGCTTGATGTATCCCTGTTTGGGCCATTTAAAACCTTCTATGATGATGCTATCAACAGCTGGCTTTTGCAAAACCCTGGGCAGTCTGTATCAATTTATAACATAGCTGGATTTGTGAAGACTGCTTTGATGAGGTCTGGCACTGTGTCTAACATTACAGCTGGCTTTGCTAAGCCTGGGATAATTCCATTTGATCGTCACGTTTTTAGTGATAGTGATTTCATCATGTCCTCTGTAACACACAGAGTTGATCCTAATAGTAATGTGGAAATATTAGCCATTGTGCCTATAAATGGTAGTAACAATAATGACAGTTCTGTTCTTAAACCCCCTATTCAGTCATCAACCCCTAGCAACCCTGATTCTGGACAAAGCGAGAAAAGTCCAAGTGGAGTTGTGGCCTGTGATCAAAGTAGCAGTTCAGTATCGTTTATTAGTCCTAAGGAATTTAAGGGGGTACATGGGTGAAAAAATCGATTTTATTTTTTTTTGTTTCATTTTAAAGTACATATATCATAACAAGAGTATATTCACACATTTTTTAAGTCGGTAGTCACGATTACCTGAAAACTATTCCACCGATCATCCTAATATTTTGCATACTTCTTCTATATAGTATTCTCTAGAGGGTGAACGAAGGATTTTTTTTTTTTGTGCATTACAACTTTACTTATGTGGCAAAATATATTGATTTTTTATACCGAAAAATGATTTTTTAGCGCGCAACGCCGCCAAAAATTCAAATTTCGATTTTTTAAAAAATCCTTCGTTCACCCCGAGCTATACACGTATACTACACGAAAAAAGAAAAAAATTTTTGCTTCAGGTAAATCTAAAGCAAGATATCATGCCTACCGCATTTTCACCAAGTTTTCGAAAAATAGTCACTAGATAAGAGATATAGAGATAGAGATTTTCATTATTTTTAAACAAAAATTTCACAAAATATTGTTCAAATGTTGCTTTTTTCAATAAACAATAGTTTCAATATAATTGTATTTATTGCACCATTAAAAAATGTGTCCAAAGTTTAGTCATTTAAGACCCATGTACCCCCTTAACCCTTTATAGCCCAAGATCATAAAACATTAAAATTATGTTAAAAATTGACAGGTCTAGGGAAATAAAAAATACATATTTCTCAGAAATTAAAAAAATATGTATTATTAATTATTTATTTCACATTTAAGGGAGTGTAACATTACTGTAAAATTGAGTTAAACGTAAACAAAAAAAACTAATTTGGTATGGAAGGAACATATTCATTCACTTATCTATAGGTTTCCAAGAAAATAACACAATTTTACACACTTTTTGTATTTTTTTTGTAAAATTTAAAATTTGCTCGAATTTCAACTTGTCACTTTCAATTACGGGCGAAATTCTAATCGATTAACTGTTAACAGTTTACGCTGTCTATGATGATTTCCGTGGATACTACATTGTTCAATAATATGTGACAGCAAAGTGGCGCCGATTTGAATGAACTAAATACATTCGGTGCGTATTCTAGCGGGATTTTTGAGGTTTGTTACAGAAATGTCACATGGGGCTATAAAGGGTTAAAGGTTTGCCAAAAGCTAAGGAGACCGCACCAAAGAGGAAGCCAAGGAGAAAAGGAAAAAGCTGCATTGCTACAGATACGCCTGGGAAGATGGAAGTTGAGGAGAGACAGAGAGCAAAGGAAGAGAAACTAAAGAAAACAGAAGAAAATAAAAGGAAAAGAGTTGATAAGAAAAATAAACAAGAAACGGGGAAAAAGAAGAAGAAAGTTACCACAACCAGGAAACTCAGTTTTGGTTACAATGAAAAAGATAATATTGATGACGATAACAGTGACATTGATGGTCTTTTAGAGCCCAGTGCCAATAGTTAAAGTCACGATATTCGTTTAAGTTTTTTTGAGGGACATTGTTAATTTTTTCGATCTTTGTTTTATGAATTTAATACAGTGGTACCTCGATATACGAGTGCCCTAATATACGAGTGTTTTGAGATACGAGCCGCCGAGCGAGGGATATTTTGCTTTGAGATGAGAGCAAGATTTGAGATACGAGGAATAGCACACTACACCGCTGCACACGACCCCAACATGCGGGGCGCATGTTGGGGTGGTGTGCAGCGTCTAACAGTTTCACCCAACTCAGACTATCCTGAAAGGGAGGAAGAAACAAACCTCCTTGGACAGTTTTTTTAAACGATCTGCGAGTGAAAATGAGCAAAGCGTGACGAAAAAAACTAAAACCAGTGACGAAAATTAAGCGCTTCCGTAAGCACTTCACTTTTTCTTTTATTATGTTTTTATAGAATATGTATTTGTTATTTATAAATAAATGTTTCTTCTTGTAAATACATTTTTCTTATTCAAAAACACTTAACAAAAACAACTGAGGTGGTGTTTTGGGAACTGGAACGGATTAATGGCATTTCAATTAATTTTAATGGGGAAAATTGTTTTGAGATACGAGATACCTCGTATGTCGAGGTACCACTGTATTTGTTCATGTAAGTAAATCCCAGTTATATTTTTTGTGACTGAGAATATTTGTTTTTGAAAATGTTTATATAACTGAATTTTGCAATTAAAATTAATTTTGCAAGTTACATTTGATGTTTTAAATTTTAAATCTAATCCTGAAATCTTAAGTTTCAGTCCTAACTTTTTATAGTAAAAAGAGCTGATAATTGTCATAATATGGTAGCCGCACTCACAGAAGGGAAGAGAGAGCCACTGCCATCTTTACCAGCTGTTTCCTGAACCTAAATCTGTTACACACTGCCCCACTCTCCCTTACGGAAAAAAAAAATTGTACCTTAACATTAATCAAATTTTCGTCAAACTTAGAGAAACATTAGCTTCTTCTCTAGCTATATGCCACATTTTTACGGGAAACGACTATAATCCTGCTTTCTGTGGTAAAAGAAAAAAAAAGACCATTTAATATTTAAAAAATAAATATTAAATTTCAAGAGTCTTTTATGCAAATTCTACAACATGGACGTACTGATTTGACAACATCGAGTATAGCTTTTGAAACCATTGGAGATTACGTGTGTAGAATGTATTCTTTAAAAACGATAAAAAATATAAATAAAGGACGGTACGAATTGTTTGAAAAAGGCTATAAATGCAGTAATGAAAATGAAGAAATTCTCAAAAAAAAAAAATCGTAGGATACGATGCCTCCAGTTTACCACCTACGAAAGAAGAATTATTGCAGCAAATCAAAAGGACCCAATACATAAGTAATATATGGTGCAATGCACACATGCGCAGGGTTTTAAAGTTGAAGTAGTGTTTCTACAATTTAGCTCAATAATCCATGACAATTCCACACTACCTCAACTTCAAAGCCCAATATCTCATGAAATATCGACGTTACCGATTTGGTGTTCAAGAACTTTTTGGAGGAAATTGAATTTGCTACAAGTTTGTCATATTCACTTTTTCTGTACCTCTTGTTGTTTACGAGATAGGGGTAAAAATCTAGAATTTCATGGAAAAATTGGGGTTACTGGCCCGTACTATTTCGCTGGTGGGAGTTAGGGTTACACCGCAATGGACACTTTTGTAGAGCATTCAATTCTGAAGAAACTCTACCATTGCCCAAGATTGTGCCATAAAATGCCTCTGAGTTGTAGAGATTTGAAGAAAAATAATCAAAGTTCACTTGTATTTTATATGGGAAATCTTTATGCGTCTTGGTCTAGTACTAAATATTATTTTTAAGGGCTACAATTTTCAGGGAATGTTTGTTTAGGTATTAGCCACAAAATTTCGAGGTGGGACTGAAAAAAAAAAAATTGTCGCGAAAAAAAAAGCACCCTAATGTATATATATTTTTATTAACAAAAACCGCAAATAGAAAATAATTAGTTATTTTCAGAATTTTTGTAGGACTAGCGATACGTACCAATATTTTTGTAGGATACTTCTTCATTTGGACAAAGAATATACAAATCTATCATATCGTCGTTGCGCGTGCAATACCGCGAAAGAGCAGTTTGTAAATACCGCGTATCTGCGTTTTCACGATTTTACAGGAGGAAGAAAAAACTTAATATCTTAGCCATTTAACTATATTTTATGGACTGAACTCTAAGGCTACTTCTTTGCGACCTATTTTATAGGAAAATAACGTTAGCTTACTAATAACTTGCTTAGATTCCATATAAAATCACTTTAATAACTTGCTTAGATTCTGTTTAAAGTCACTTACGCGGTTTTGTTACAACAAATTACAGAAAAAGTAGTTTACAATTAGCAGATACGCGGGTTTGAAATGAATTTTAATATAGAATTCAATTTTTTTATGTCAAAAATGAGGTTTTTTATAGGCTAATTTAAATTCTGTGAGATCTATAAGGAGCGAAACTATGTTAAGAATGCGTAGGCGCAATATTTCAATTTTGCGCCTTTTGCTGTTACGCGGTATTTACAAACTGCTCTTTCGCGGTATTGCACGCGCAACGACGATATGTTATCCTTGACCTACAGTTAGTAATAAAAAAAAATAATTTCCGTAATTTTGACAATTTCCACTCGTAGGACTGGACAAACATACCGCTAAATTTGTAGGACAATATATATATTAGGGTGCTTTTTTTTCGCGACTATTTTTTTTTTTTCAGTCCCACCTCGAAATTTTGTGGCAAATACTTAAACAAAAATTCCCTGAAAATTGGAGCCCTTAATATTAATATTAAGTACTAGACCAAGGCGTATAAAGATTTCCCATATAAGATACGCGTAAACTTTGATTATTTATCTTCAAAACTCTACAGCTCAGAGGCATTTTATGGTATAATCTTGGTCAATGGTAGGATTTCTTCAGAATTGAATGCTTTACAAAAGTGTCCATTACGGTGTAACCCTAACTCTTACCAGCGAGGTAGTACAGGTCATTGACCCCAATTTTCCCATGAAATTCTCGCTTTTTGCCCCTATTTCGTAAACAACAAGAGGTACAGAAAAAGTGAATATGACAAACTTGTAGCAAATTCAATTTCCTACAAAAAAGTTCTGAACACTAAGTCGCTAACACCGACATTTCTTGAGATGTTGGGCTTTGAAGTTGAGGTAGTGTGGAAGTTTCATGTATTATTGAGCTAAATTGTAGAAACATCAACACATCAGTACTTACCTATAATTATTATGGTAAATCATCAGGGAGGAATTTTCACCGCAACGGTCAGAAAAACAGAACTCTAGCTAACAGGAGCTTCCTATCATAGGCGCAAAACAAGAGTCATCAACCTAATCGGAGTGTTATTCATCACTGTGTTAACCCATCCCTGTACATTGTCAGTGGTATCTATCGTCATTAATAATTCTTAGCTCTGAATCAATAAACTGTTTTCATGGCAAATTATTTAACATAGTCATATCAGTGACAATCGGAGTGAGATTCATCATTGTGTTATCCCTTTCCTACTTTTTTTTCTTTTTGACATTAACATTTACTAGCTTTAAAATTAATTAAATTAATAAAATATTATCATGACAATCACATCAAAGCGAAACTGGCACCGACCATATCGCCCACCACGGAAATAAATATCAGCATATTCAACCCCAATCGGTACGGTATCTACAGTACGCTGGAGAATTACTCAGCATCGAACTATCCTAACACTAACTTCTGGCATCGGCAAATTTGGACTTTAATAAAAAGCATCAAGACAATTCCGCTTTAACGTATTTGGCACCGACCATACCGACAGCCTACCTAATATGACCGCATTTCCCTTTCCCTTATATCAAGCTTTTAGCTCGCAATGTTTTTAAGTAATCTGCATATACCATGCATTCACATCTGTCAATATTGGAGCGAGTCTCTTCATTGTGTTAACCTATCCGTATCCATGCCATAAGCATCTCTTACCTGAAAAATTAATAAAAAGATATCACGGCAAATTACTTAGCATAGACACATCAGTGACAATTGGTAGTGAGTTTCATCATTGTGTTATCCTTTTCTATCTTTTGCCAACATCTACTAACTGTAAAATTAATTAAAATAATAAAATGTTATCATGACAATTCCACTTAAGCGAAATTGGCAACGACCATATCGCACACCACTGAAATAAATATCACCATAACTAATATATACTAATCAGTGTCTGAACAATTATTATTTCGCTAAACCAACAGTCTAAACGTTCTTCTGAAGTGTTTAAATTGACTTAACATTATTCTTCATTACCGTCTTTGAAAACTCCTGACTTTTGGAGTAGATCCATCACTGTGTTAATCTACCCCTATACAGGGTGTTCAGAGGTGGGAGGTCAATACTGAAGGGGGTGAAAGGTCAGACCGAGACAAGCAAAAAATCGTATGGGTGGGGGGGGGGCATCTTGCACCGTTTGGCAGTTACAGGGTGATTCGTAAATCAGGATTTTGCCTTATATGGGAACCGCTCTTGTATATTTATCTTTTTTTCTACGCATCGCAGCGGCCCCAAACTGATTTCAAAAAATCACTATTTGGAAGCCCTTTCCAAAAAAGTTTACACCACCCCCCTATCCCCAACCCCTTGGCCACAATCCCCCCTGGAAGTTGAAAAAATTAACTTTTATTTCACGATTTTTCACATTTCGCCCCACTTTTCTCCGAAATTCATGTTATTAACATACCTACTTTTTATTTTTTTTAAGTTGCCTATCTAATTACCTCTCCAAAAAGGTGCAACATGCCCAGGTAGAAAAGGGTTGCAAAAGTCCTGAAATTAAAACATCCTCACAGGTACCTAATTACTTTATTGCACCATAATGGAAAATGTCGTTAAGTAAACAATTTTTATGACAGCAAGTTCGGAAATGTTTGTTTAGGAAACAGAGGTAATACATTTTTATTTTTTCAGCAAAACAGTAATAAAATAATAAATGTAATCTCGTTAAATAGCGTTATTAGATTATTATATCCAGTATTGACTCCTAAGTATCCTGACGCTCCGTTTCTAATACCTCCTATGAATTATGGTATAAAAATGGGTGAGTTTGAAAGGACATTGACCACAGTTGAAGAAGCAAGCGAAAAGAACGGGTGTTTAATAGAAAAAATTAAGATAAAATGGCAGAATTCAGTGTTGACGAGTATGCCGATATAATTTACGTGCACGGTTTAGTAGAAGGAAGTGATAGTGAGGCCGTACGAGAATACCAAAAGAGATTCCCGAATCGGCGGGTACTCAACAGAAGGGTATTTTCAAGGACTTTCAGAAGGTTAAAAGAAACCGGAAGTGTAACCGCCTCCAGAGCAGAAACGCGAGCAGGAAAATCGGCCGATTCAGCGGACCCCGACCAACAAATCCTCAACATCGTCAGGAACAGCCCTGTAATAAGCATCAGGCAGGTCGCACGAAGGTCAGGATTGTCTTCAGGGAGAGTTTGGACCATTGTGAACCGAGAGGGACTACATCCATACCACCATATCCCGGTCCAAGCACTAGGGAAGGAGATTCCGAAGGACGATTGCAATTCTGCACTTGGCTGTTCGAGTCTGACATCGAAAACAGAAGGTTTCTAGACCGAATTCTGTGGACGGATGAATCGCAATTCACCCGGGATGGCATCACAAACTTACACAACCTCCACACCTGGTCAGATGTGAACCCACATAGGACCAGGTGTCGGTCCTTCCAGCAAAGATTTAGTGTCAATGTCTGGGCTGGCATCATCGGCAACCAGTTGATAGAACCCTTCATCTTACCCCAAGTGCTGAATAGTCAGCTATACTCGGACTTTTTGGAGAATACCCTTCCGGATCTGTTGGGGGACATCCCCCTGGCCACCAGAACCGCAATTTATTTACAGCTCGACGGAGCACCTGCGCATACTGGGAACATTGTTAGGGCAAGGTTAAATGAAAATTACCCAGAGCGCTGGATTGGACGAGGTGGACCGATTCCTTGGCCTGCTAGGTCACCGGACCTTACTCCACTGGACTTTTTCTTATAGGGAATGATGAAAGATGAAGTTTACTCAAGACCAATCAACACCAGAGAAGAATTAGTTGCCAGGATTGTGACTGCAGCCACGAAAATACGGGAGAGACTGGCTACCATAGACCTCAAACGTGAAATAAAACGAAGGCTACTTGCATGCATCGAAACTGGCGGAGAACATTTTGAACAGCTTTTGAAGGACATACGTTTTAATTGTAATTAGTTTTTAAGCGAACAAAATGTATTTTTTAGTTAACTTAAGTACAATTTCTTAAAAATTCGAATTATCATGATATTCTGTAAAAGGATTTTTGTAAATAAATTTTCGTATCCTTTTCCTACCTGGGCATGTTGCACCTTTTTGGAAAGGTAATTAGATAGGCAACTTAAAAAAAATAAAAGGTAGGTATGTTAATAACATGAATTTCAGAGAAAAGTGGGGCGAAAGGTGAAAAATCGTGAAATAAAAGTTAATTTTTTGAACTTCCAGGGGGGATTGTGGCCAAGGGGTTGGGGATAGGGGGGTGGTGTAAACTTTTTTGGAAAGGGCTTCCACATAGTGATTTTTTGAAATCAGTTTGGGGCCGCTGCGATGCGTAGAAAAAAACATAAAAATACAAGAGCGGTTCCCATATAAGGCAAAATCCTGATTTACGAATCACCCTGTAACTGCCAAACGGTGCGAGATGCCCCCCCCCCCACCCATACGATTTTTTGCTTGTCTCGGTCTGACCTTTCACCCCCTTCAGTATTGACCACCCACCTCTGAACACCCTGTATATTGACAATAACTTTTCTAAAACTAATAAAAAGTTACCACGGCAAATTATTCAACATAATCACAACAGTGTCTACGAGCTTCTAAGTAATATTCCAGGAACCCCATTCCAATAGTCAAAATTTTGGAAACGGAGCGCTGTCGGTCAGGAGCATTCAGCTTTCAATCAGCATTCTTTATCATTATTCCTTTACAATACACGTTAATTGAGCCATAATATCCAAATTATTCCAAATTATAAACATAAACGTAACCCGTGTCATCATGCCAAACAATGCGGCAGGGAAAGCTGCAAAAAACAAAAACAAAAGGAAAAACAACAGCCAAAACACTTCACCTAGTCATCAATCTCTACTGGAAGCTAGCATAAACTATCCATCCAACGATTCGGCAGGACACATTAGTGATCCAAATTTACGCACACAACATTCTCCCGCATATGTACAACACAAAGAACTCAATGAACAGGCAAGTGATACTTTTAGTTGCAGTAACTACCCTGTAGATTTCCCCTTTCCAGAGGGAAGAATTTCTGATGCAGGCGAAATACCCACGGCACAGGAAGAAGAGGTACTCACTCAGGGGAAGGACCTCTTGTATAAGCATTCAACTCCAGGGGCCCAGCAGTCAATCAAGCGAAGAAAAGCCGCCTCTACAGTATCTTCTAAACGTCACGCTAATACTCCAGCAACGCCCATGCAACAACCAGTCTCTTTACACCACTTATCACTGAACTAGCCACCGATCTGAGGAATGACCTCAACGCCACAACATTGGACCCACATCGTGTTCAACAAACAACTGATTCTACGACACTAACCACCAACTCCAAGAACCAGCAGACAAGAGCCAGTCAGTCTATAAAGCTTCCCAATCAATCTTCATCGCAAAAGTCCACTCACCAGTCATCGCAAGCTTTTTCTTCAACAACTAACCATAAAGACCCTAATATTGACATTAATAAATTAGCTAGATACAATTTTTGTCCCCCTATCTTTGTAAAATATACTAACACAAAAAAGATTATACACTGTATTAAAAACCTTTCCACAAGTAACAACAAATTTAAAATTGTGAATTTACAAAACAGTTCTAAAATATTCATAGAGGACCCGGAAGTCCACTCCAGATTTCTTGAATTAATGCGAAAAGCCAATCTCGAAGGTCATACTTTTACACCCCCTCAGTTTAAACCGTCCAACTACTACTACTACTGCTAAAAGGTATACATTACAGTTACGAATTAGAAGGGATATCATCAGCTATCACTGAACTGATCCCCCATATTCATCCTCCTGAAATCTCCCACTTCAGTGCACCAAAAAATAACTTGGGAAAAAAATAAAAATCGTGGACCAACACAATGTAAAAACTGTCAACATTATGGGTATATAGCTACAAACTGTACTTATAACTACTCATGTGTAAAATGTGACCAAAGTCATGGACCAGGTGATTGCCTACGCAAAACTACGGACACCTCAACGGTCTACTGTGTAAATTGCAAAAATTATGGACACCCCGCCAACTACTTCGGATGCCCCTACCGTAAAGAAATCCTAGACAAAGCCAATAAAAACAAAATAGCTAGGGAACAAAGTAAACTAGCAATCCAAAACGTAGTTGCAAATACAATTAAAAATCTTGACGTCCCTCATGTTGACCTACAACTGAAAACAAATGCACGATCTTCATGCGCTAATGTAGTCATAGGAAAACCACATACTCAGCCAGGAACCTCGGCAGCAAAAAGTACAGCTGATGAAATCTTCAACTACGCTGAAGAAAGATTTGGTCTCAACATTCTGGATTTACTAGCCAAAATACACCACTTTATTCCCAAATTTCGTTCGACAACTGATCTTGCAACCAAAGACCTCATGTTAATTAACTTTCTATTAAACTTATATCAGGATGAGAGGTGACTTGAACATAATAGCACTCAATATAAATAGTCTCAGATCCAGTTTCAAAAAAATATGCTGTCAAAGACTTGCTAGACGATCTTGATCCTAACATCTTACTACTGAATGAAACACATCTACCGCAAACTTCCAAATTATCTTTTGCTTTACCGAACCATTAGGAACGACGAAGGTCAAGGAGTAGCTATACCCAGTAAAAAAAGTTATATCCAAACTCAAAACGTCAATACACTTCTAGAAAGCTCATCCCTACCATCAATTATAACTTGTGCCACCAATATCAGTTGCCTGAATTAGGCTAACCGACCAATATCACTAGTCATCATAACGGTCTACGTGCCCACGAACACATCACAAAGAGAAATCTTTAACTTTCTTGATGCTATCAACAACCTGCATAATAGGGAGGGGATTACAATGCCAGATCCCCTCTATGGGGGGACTCGGTGACGAATCACAATGGCCGAGCCATCGTAACATGGTATAACAAAAATCCTACCACTAGTCTACAGATCCTAGGGCCTAACATGCCCACATACCCACTCAGTGGGACCTACCTAGATTTTTTTATAATAACAGATGCTCTCTTAAATAACCCCAATCAAGTCATTTCCTGTGTTACACTGGTTTCCGACTCAGATCCCCTTGCGATTTCTTTAAAACTAACTCTACCAGAGACTAAAATCCAGCTCATAGCTCCAGAAAAATGTCTTTCCTTCGTTAACACCGACTGGACAGACTATCAAATTAAGTTAAACTATTTGGCAGATCAAGTCCTACCACCGGCAGATAGGAATCACCATATCAGAAATTGATTCTTCGATAACAATGCTCACTGACCTCCTCTGGAAAACCGCCCAGCTCTCTGGAAAAACTATTAACAGTAACAAAGACAAAATTCACCTTTATCCACCAGACATTCGTAAACTTTTGTACATAAAAAGAAGATAGCAAAGGGCTTTAACGCACCTCTACAAAAGAACACTCAATTCAAATTATAGACCTTATAAAGGACTCAAAACACAGATTGGACTACTAAATAAAATAATCGAAGAACGCATCAGGAATCATAACAACAAACTCTTCCAAGCGAGACAAAGCAAAATAACGCCAGGACCAAACGCATTTAAAGAAATCAATAAAATTATTGTTTGTAAAAAACCCATACCTCATAAAATTTCATCAGGAGGTATTATACTAACTGAAACCAAGGATAAACTTAAAGCATTCGAGAACTTCTTTGAGAAAGTCTACAAACACCGCACACCCAATTCTACTTCCGAATTCACACAGCTAATCAACGCTCAAAGTATGCCCCTATTAAATAGGGAACTAGGATCCTCATCCCCAATCCTACAACCACTACATACATTCACATCATCTAACACTGCGCTAAACGAACATGAACACGCCGAACTTACTACTCCCCAGGAAGTAATTGACATACTACAGAAAGTGAACAACAAAAAATCTGCTGGTCCGGACAATATTTCTAACATCATACTTAGGAAGTCGCCTATGAGAATCATTCAAGGACTCGTCATCATCCTTAACAACTGTGTAAACACTGGATACTTCCCGCTCGAATGGAAGAAAGGCATCCTAATACCGCTACAAAGAAGACCCAATAACAACGAAATTAACAACTTCAGACCCATCATCTTACTCTCCAACTTGGGCAAACTGTTGGAAAGAATCATTGGCAAAAGACTGGACCTTCACACTGACGCAAACAACATCATTTCTGAACTTCAATTTGGATTCAAAAAGCACCACTCCACGACCCATGCGTTAATAAAACTTCAAGACACAGTTATCTCGGGACTCAGAGAAAATAAGTGTACGCATGCTCTTTGGACCTAGAAAAAGCCTTTGACTCAGTTTGGATCGAAGGACTGATATACAAAATCAACCATCTCAAATATCCTAAATATATTACACGTATCATCGCTTCCTTCTTGATGTTGCATATGCCACGCACAGCATTGCGAAATTACAACACACAATGTTGTGAAATGGGAACGCACAATGTTGCGAAATAGCAGCGCACAATATTGTGAAATAAACACACGCCTGTTATTTCGCGGCATTGAAAACCAAAGATCAAATTCCACACAGTCAAAAGTGCGAACGACGCACTTTTGCCTTGCCTGTTGCCGGGCCAGGGAATTGGCGATCGGGAAATCGCGGATTCCCGAAAACAGTCGTTGTGGAGAATTTATCCGGTGAAGACCCAAAGAGGTCCCCTCGAGTCGTAGTCAAGATCAGGGATCAGTACTAGGACCAAAACTTTATAATATATATCTTTCAGACTTTCAACATAATCTTAAGGCTACACTCTGACAACTACTCTCAGGCCCGGCCCAAGGGTTTTTGGCGCCCTAAGCGAAAGTATTGTTTGGCGCCCCCCTCCCCCAGAATTAAGCCACTCCCCTCCCCCAATATAATTTAGTCACTGAACTATAGGAAATTTAAAACATGAACAAAATTTTAAATGTACCTTTTATTGTCAGATAATCGTAACAGTTTAACAATTATTTACACTTTCCAAAGGACCCTACAGCCAACAAAGAGCTTAGATATTTTGTTTCCTGGCTTTTTTTTTGGCAAATGTCGCAACCAAACCGTTAAGCTCGATATTTTGAGCCAGCTCTCGCTCAATGGATATTGTGGCCAAACGAACCAATCTTTCTTGAGTCATTGATGACCGGAGGTACGTTTTTATGAGCTTCAGTTTTGAGAAGCTTCTTTCTCCTGATGCTACCGATACTGGTAGTGTTAGGAGAATCCGCAAAGCAACATACAAGTTAGGAAAGGTTTCTTCTAAGTCTGATTTTAAAATGAAATCAAGTACGTCTTTCGGGGTTGACTGCTTGTCAACTCGTCTGGAGATAGCTTGTAGTTCTCCACACAACTCCACTGCCTCAATGTCCTTCGACCGATCATGCGTCAACGCTATTTCGAGGGCTGCACATTTTTCTAGGACGAACTTTGACGGTTTGTCTTCTAGCTCATCAATATGGTACAAAAACCCAAATTTTGAATTAATTTCTTCGAGCTGCTCAAATCGTTCCCTAACTGAGCTGATGGCAGTGTCCAGGATTGCAAAATAAAAACTAACCTTGAATATTTTTCTTGTATAAAAAAATGTGTATTTTTGCGCCCATGCGCCCTCCTTATATCGGCATACTTTGCCGCCCGTCGTGCCGACCGCGACCGCCCCAAGTGCCCGCAGCACCGCTGCGATACCCAGGCGCCCGCTAGCGCCCCTCAGGCCTTGGCGCCCTAGGCGGTCGCCTAGTTCGCCTATATGGTAGGGCCGGCCCTGACTACTCTGAAGCTATCCTTTTCGCGGATGATACCATCATTTATTCAACCAACGATAGACCTATCATGGCAATGGCTAATGTGGTTAAGCACATAGATTTATCCAGAAAATTTTACAGTACCTGGGGACTTAGAATCAACGAGAACAAAACCAAAGTAATCTGCTTTCGCAATGCTAGCACCAAAGGTAAAAGAGGTGCCCCCAGTGAAAGTCGTAAACTCCAACTTAATTTACAAGGCAGCACAATTCATCCAAGTACCAGCATCAAATACCTAGGAATTCACTTACATCATCTACTAAAATCGAACCACCATGCTAATCAAGCTCTTCAGAAGGCAACCAAAGCCAAACAAGCATCTGCATCATTACTAAAATTTAACAATGATCTATCAGTAAAATCAATTTTCCCTCGAGAAACTCATAAACTAACATAATCTTTTTGAATTTTTTGTTTCAGATGATCCAGTGACGAGTTCTGATGTCCACCGCAAATTAATTTTTTTTTTTTTTGATGTGTCTGCGAAAAATGGCTACCGTTGCCACAATTCTTAATATTTTTACTTGAAAATTCATATAATTATATTTTGAATTATACTTAAAAAGCCTATTTAATTTAAAAATAAAATAATGTAGCCATACTTCCAAAAAGAAAAATTCACAAAAATTTGCTTAAGAAGTCATTTTCCAGAAAGCAGGACTGTCCAACTTGATATTCATAATGAAAATGATTGCCAAGACCTTAGGAATAACCTGGTTTTCTCACAAACACACGAGTTTTCCATAAAAACGAAGTGGGGGAAAAAGAGCCAAGAAAGCGAGTAACCAAAGGAAGGGTCTTATCGGAGATAGTACATCTGTTCGAACAACTGGACCTAATGAATCCAGTCGTCAATGACTAGATATTTCCCTAAGAATTGGAGTCTGAAATTAGAATTGGATGCAGCGGTGAGGATGAATTTACACACAGTGGATGAATTTCTGAAAGAAATCACGGTGCAAAAATACATCCTCTCGAACTTTACATCAGAGTCAATAGAAAGACACATCTTTTCTCATGCGTCAGAGAAAGCACACGGTGCTGCCCTATATATACGATCAGTAGAACACAAAGGTATAATACGTACACGGTTACTTTGTGCTTAATCCAGAGTGGCTCTATTTGGGAAAACCACAATACCACAATTAGAGTTATGTCCTAAGGAGCAAGCGAGCAATTGGAGACAAGTTCCACCCAAAACAGAACCGAGCATGTTTGGTAGCCAGATGTGTGCATCTGGAAAAATTTAGGAGTTTGCACCTTGTGGTTTTATGGACCCTTATTCGTACCGGGTGGTCTTGATTTGTTCGTACATGTTAGAAGCTTTTAAATAAAAAAGTGTGTTTTTAAATAGAAGTAATTAGATAAAATTAAATTTGTATTAAATAAACGATGAGTAAGCATACATATAACGTGTTTGGTGACTGTGGAAAAGGCAGCATGTAATGCGTTTATAAAAAAGTAAAATTAATCAAATTTTCCACTTAGTTCTTTTAACGATATCGAGGTCGAAAAAAGATAAAGGAAAACGTCAATAGTGTCCCCTCTTGTTATGGATACTCTTTGCCAGAATGGTACTCCTAAAAAATGAAAAGCTCTCAGTCTTAAGGGGGGGGGGGTAAGGTTTTCAGCATGAAAAAGAAACACTTTTTTTGCGATTTTTTTTAGAAATATGGGTTGAGGAAATTTATCGAAATCTTTTGTATATTATTAAGTATGATTTCAGTAATACTCAGTAATTTTTGTATGCGAAAATATCGACAGGCAAGCCGGTGACTGAACTTTTTCAAAACCACTTTTTAAAAGTCCGTGTACACTGCTATTTAAAAACTACATTACTGATTCATTTCAAACTTGGTACACACTTTCTATATATAAAATACCTCCCCCCAACGTTGAGTTTTAAATTTTTTTTTTACATTAAGGGGGGTTTCCACTTACAAAATGACGAAATTTTTCGTAGAAAATAGCAGTTTTTACTTTAAATGACCACCAAAAATTTTTAAATGAAAAAAATAATAATCAGAGAACGTTGGGGGGAGGATTGAATGATACTCTGACTAAATTTTAAAGGTTTTTAATTTCGGATAATTTCCAGCTGAGATACAGTGTACACCGCAAATCGTCTATTTCCAAAGACGTTCTTGGAAAAGCTCCGTTACCGGCTTGTTTGTCGATATTTTCGCATAAAAAAATTACTGAGTATTATCGACATCATACTTAATAATGTACAAAAGGTTTCAATAACTTTGCTCAATCCATATTTCTAAAAAAAAATCGGAAAGAAAAGTGTTTTTTTCACGCTGAAACCCTTACCCCCCCCTTAAAATAGCCACTCGTTAGGATAATTAAATTCATCAAAACGCATGACAGTCGTATTCGACTTCAAATCGAAAACGAAAAGAAGGCCCACTTAACATCATAGGGAACATCGCCAGCTCCCTATTCGATATCCTAGACTCGACGTACCAGGAGCAAATGAACTACATTCAAGAGCCAATCTTCTGGAGATTTTAGACAGCCAAATACGTCCATTTAATACTTATTTTAACAAAACCATCACTGAGATAAATGCCATCAGAGAAGAGTTGTAACAATCACGGTATAATAAACTGTTCAATACATTATGCATCCATCGACGCTTACCAGAGTGTTCAAGCTTAACTAACAGTAGGAAGAATAACCTACCGTTTCAACACACAAGTCTTATCCAACAGTGATTAAAAGTTCGTTTGTGCCATCCAAAAATCGTATACACATATTAACGATAATACGACACATGACATATGATATGACATGACATACGACACAACACCAAACATGGAAGAAGATGAGAAGTACCTATGTTAAAAAAAATCGATTACTATATTATTGAAATAAAAAGTGTCATTCTGTTTTATCGAACCATATTTGTTACACGTGGCCCGATGCATTAAATGTGAGGTAGGGAAGTTGGATTTGAATTTAAGGCCTTGGTTTGAAGCATTTTTCAGGACAAGACTTTCATTTGAGTTTTCGAATACCTAACCCAACCTTCCGGTTAGTTATGTTTTTTTGCACTTTTTATATCTACCTTTAAAAGTCATACTTCGATTAATTTTTTTTTTTTCCTAAGGAGTGTGATTACATCCGGGAAATGCCGGATAACACAGCTAGTATGCTTTAAAAATTCGACATTGAGTATTGAATTTTGCAACTAGGAAACTTTTTAAAAGCTCCAAAAGCTCAGTCGGAAGAAGACGGTATTAACGAAATACCTGCAGCATCCAGGGTTTATAAATTCCTATCCAAGGATTCTTGAAATGGTCTTTACTAACTGCAGAGACATCACAGATCCTATGCTGTGAACAAATAAAGAAACTTTTTATGGAAAAACAGTTGCCAGGATCTAAATATCTATTTAAGATATTTGCACATAATTAACAGGAAATATAAGCGTTTATATTCCGTATATTTTTTTCGGCTTTGAATCTTCTACAAAATTCAAATAAAATTCAGGTTGAAGTTCATAGAACACTTTAAAATAGTGAATATATATGACCAACTAATGCGTTAACACATTTCGAGAAAAATGTGGAGAAAAAAAACGAAAATAGTTCACACGTGAGAATCCAGAGTTTGTGTCCTTTACTAATAATAGCATAAAAATAAAACAATCAATAACATAAAAATAAATTAAAGTTATAGTTAAATCTTTAAAATCTAAGCGATAATTTAATTTTGAAATGTATGCATCTCTTGCTTACCTGACATTTGTTGATGTAGAAAAATGGATGAACTGACTCTTCGTAGTCCGATAAATACATCAAATGAAAGTCCTTTTCGGCATAATGCATTGACATGATAGAGCATAACAAGAAAAAAAAGCATGCAAATGATGCAATAACCGCCTCCAGGAAGAGAGGAACTGTAGCTCCCTTTATGGTTCCTAAAAAAATTATTTTTCTATTTTAACTTGATACGAATTCCACGAAAAGAAACTTACCAATATTTGTAAATATAGATATGCATGTAAATCCAAAGAATGTTCCGCAGAAATACATTTCATGATTAAGTGGTTGATCTTTGTTAAGGAAACCATGAATATGCCAGCCCATGCACAGAGTACTCAAAACCTGGGTGTGGAAATGAAAAAAGAAATTTGAAAGAAGATGAATGACAAAACGAAAAGAAAGATAAAGACAAATACGTAAAATTTTAAAAGTGCTATTATCATTTAAATTCAATTTTTATTCGTTACCGCGGAAACTCTTGGCATTTTTGAAATTAGTTTATTGGTTGCTACGCTATTGGGCGCAATTTTCTATTTCTTCGTGTATTTTTTCAAAAGTTTGTATTAGGCTAAGAAATATTACTCCGCTATATATAAATTGATGATAAGATTAATGACACTTACCCCTTCAACGAGTCTAAAACAGAACCATACTTCTCGCATGTTAACTTTTTTTTAGGACGAAACAAGAATCACTGGCGTTTTAGCTTTCCTTATTGAAATGACTTTTTCATTTTTTTTTTCTATGGCACAATGATCACTGCCCAAAAACAATTGCATTCCAATAATGTAAAAGTTTCTTTCAGTATTTTCGAACAATGAATTAAATTTAAAGGAATGGCTCTAAACAAGTTTAGCAATATTACAACTCAAAAATTTATTTAGTTATTTTTCGATAACTTTAGGAAATTTGCTTTTTTTAAAAAGGTGCATATTGTTGTAAATCCTTGATATCTGTTAAGCAGCACGGTTTCGTAAAGGGTAGGTCTACGACCACTAATTTGGTGTCTCTGGTTTCATTTGTCTTACAAAGCATGGAGAGAGGTAATAAAGTTGACTGTATCTATACGGACTTCAGTTAGGCATTCGATAAGATCTCTCACAAAGTTCTCTTGTCAAAGCTTTTGTCTCTAGGTGTTCCTCCTAGGTTTCTCAGATGGGTGGAATCATATCTATCTAAACGATCGCAACAAGTTATTTTTAATTTCGAAATATCCGATCCTATTTTAGTGACTTCAGGCGTTCCCCAGGGAAGCCATCTAGGTCCATTGTTATTCGTTTTATTTATTAACAACGTTCAGAATGTTATAACCAGTTCCGAATTCCTTATCTATGCAGACGATGTTAAGATTTTTCGAGAGATTTCTTGTAACGACGACTGCCTCTTATTGCAGGAAGATATAAATCGTTTTGTGAATTGGTGTGAACGTAACTCTCTTCTTTTAAATGTGAGCAAATGCTCTGTAATGTCTTTCTCGCGTAAGATTTCCTCGGTTAACTTCAACTATGTTTTGGACGGATCCCCCTTGGTGCCCGTAGATAACATTAAAGATTTGGGGTTAATCCTTGACCGTAAATTGGATTTCAGGCAGCATATCGAATATGTCGTTAATAGAAGCAACTCCGTGCTGGGTTTTATTAGACTGAGGGCTTTGTATGTGGGACTTGTTAGACCAATTCTTGAGTTTTCATGTGTTGTGTGGTCTCCATTTTATTCTGTTAATATCTCAAGAATCGAGTCGGTTCAAAAGAGATTTCTTCGTTTTGCATTAAAGGATTTGCCTTGGCAGAATCGCTTGGACTTACCGTGCTATGAGAATAGGTTAAAGTTGATAAACTTGCAGACACTTGAACGTCGTCGTGAGATTTCTAAAGTAGTCTTTGTTCATTTATTATTAACCGGGGAGATAAATTGTCCCGAGCTCTTGTTGTCTCTTAATATTAATGTACCGACAAGACACTTGAGAAATTTTGATTTTTTACATGTCGAGACCCATCGAACTTGGTATGCGATGTTTGGACCGTTTGATTCTTTGATAAGCTCTTACAATAAGAATTTTGTTAAGCTGGATTTTAATTTAACACGTTGACGCCGGCGCAGTTTTTTGTATTTCACTTCATCGGGCGGCAGTTAAAATCGCATTTTGCTTTATCTTGCGGCGCCTTGCACAAAATATTGTTTAGTAAAACTTTAAAAGTGCAGTTTCCTTTTACTACCCGTTTATTAAGACATAATAGTTTTATTTATTATGTGTTGCGCAAAAGCTGATGTGAGCCACCTGTGGTACGCGCTGCCCGATGAGGCAGTCTAGTGCGGGCCACCGGTGGTACGCGCCGACGTGAACGTGTTAAACAGGGATCAAATTAAGAATAGGTTAAAATAGTCGTAGATATTAGGATTAGGCATTAAGTTTGCTTTTTGTATTTTTGTATTTATTTCTTCTTCTTTTTTTTAAATTATGTACAGTCAGGGCAGATGTCTGTTGGCTCAATGATAAATAAATAAATAAATAAATAAAGAATTATTTAGGATATACAGGACGGGACAAAGGTATAGATATACCCGGATAACTTCTGAATAGCTAGAGCTAGAGGGTTGAAATATTAAAATTTAAGGCTTGATGTGTAGAATTTAAAAAAATAGTGGTGCCTATGTGGGGACATTATAACCTTTTGTAAGCAAATGAACACACTCCCGTGAAAAGTTCAGATATCAATTTTAGTGTTCGATTAGCCCCACTTAGAAAAATTAAATCGGTACACCCACTTGCTCATTTCTTTGATATTTATTATACAGGGTGTCCCAAAAATACCAGGTCAGAGTGACATGGAAGATAGGTTAGTCTTAGATCTGTCAGATAAAATAAACATGACCTTAGTAAAAGTTTCTTAGTTTTCAATTTATTGTCACTTTTTTAATTTTGTTTAAAATCTCTACTTTTAGTTAGAATTTTAACCACCATAGCTAAAAATAACTTCAAGTTGTTTGCTTTTTTATTTTTCAGGTATCTTGAATAGTTGTTTCAGGCGTTAAAAGTAAAATTTTGCCGAAATTTAGTGTACCTTCCAAGAAAAATAACTCATTTGTGTTACCTTTTAACTCTGTCAAAATTGTAACTTTAACTTTGACAATCAGTCGTGGACAAAAAATGTACTAAAAGAAACTGGCAAATTATCTTAAAAACGACTCAATTTAATGCAGATTCAGAAATAGTTTGATACTTGTGAAATTATTTTACAAAAACTTAGAAATTGCTATTTTTATAATTAAGGGTTGTGCCAAAGCCGGACTCTATTCTGAAAACTTGTTGTTATGCACAATGAATAGGAAAATTGTCGGCTACCTGTGCACCCGTCCTTAGGTCATAAACTGAGTGAGACGACAGCTGTCACCACAGTGTTATCTCACGACAGACATTTTGAAGATTTACTGTAATAATAAACAAATTCAACAGTTTTTGGTTTTTTTTTTTTATCAATATCACAATACCCAAAATAATGAATGAAAAAGCGGAATAGCAAAAGGGCACAGCTGTCATATTCATGTTTACCTGATAACAGGTCCACAGCCACAAAAGACAAAGGCCGGCAGCTAATAAAAATGCAGTGTGGCCTTTTTTTACTATTGATTGCGCAATAATAGTGTTTTATTTTTCAAAATGGAGTCCGGCTTTAGCACAACCATTGTTAGCTAAATACAAATGTAGAGGAGGACTAATTGACTAGTAAACTCAGAAGGTTTTTTTTTTATAGAAACATGAGGCAAAGCTTTACCTATTTCAAAAGATTGAAAATGTACATCAAAACCAATTATTTCTATTTTATTGCTGATTATAAAGATGTCTTCCTCATGAATGAATATTTTTTTAATTTTATACACTTCTATTGTATTATTATTGTGGAAGATCGATAAATAAAAATAAGGTTTGTACAAAAGTCCTCTGTAATTAATTTCAGGCAAACATTTGATTAAATTAAAAGTTGTTGAACTATTTCCGGCAAATTCATCACTATCAATAACTGTTGAAAATGTAAGCCACTCATACTTTTCGTAACTAAATTCTGGTTCAAATCCGGAATGATATGTTTGTAAAAATTTGCAAATTTGAGACCCTCTTTTACAGGAGCACTCAGATGAATTCAACTGTTATCTGTCCCTTCACGAAAGAGAATGACGAAATTACGTAACCAATTGAACACATATTGTCGAAATCATCAATGCTCAACGAAAATGCATAACGTGACAATGTAAAATTTACAATGCAGTCTATTTTTCGTTGATGATTTCGAAAGAAATATTGTACAGTTCATATCGTCAGATGTTTCTATTGAAAAATCATATAAAATCGACACAAATTTACTACTCCTATATATGTTTTTACAAAAACAATATAATTTTAGCAATTTCTATATCATTTTATAATGAAAATTGTACTTAGAGACAAAAAGGGCCAAGTTTTTTGCATTGAAAAAATTTGCAATGTTTGTTGTCGATTTTGCATTGTGATTTTTCTCTGAGTGTAGCATTTACTTTTCTCTGAAACATATCATTTTATTACAAATAAAGACATTATTTGTAGAAAGGTTTTTGATATTCCAGTTGTGTCCAAATTTATTTCAAGAGCCAAGACAATGAGTAATCCTTGAATGGTTTATTTCATCCATTCGTTCACTTATCATTTAGCCAAATTCAGTCCACTGATATGTGAGACTATATACATGCAGACATAGTATTCGTATGGTCTTGGCAGCAATGTGACTAGAATGGCAAGTATTGATTTGCACATAAAAATGGGCAAATGCACAAGTAACAATGATTACAGCATGTTGGATAACCATACACGAAGAACGGAATAATTATCTGTGAGTATGATGGCTTAATAGCCACTGAGTAGCTCATAAATCCCTTCGCGAATGAAATTGGAACAGCTACGAGGAAACGTGTTCCGACAGAGCTGGTTGCTGGACTAGTTGGGGTTTTTGTTTTTGTTTTACTCTCTGTCTACTGCATTCATGAGCTAATCAGGTATCACTCAATGCGGAAATGATCACAAATTAGTTGAATTAGTTGAACTTTCGGTTAGAAAAAATAAATATCGACAAGTCTTTACTATCGAAAATAAATTATTTTGCTCTAAGCTTTCTAATTAACACAAAAAGCAAAATCATTTTTCGAAAAATTGTGAATTTTATCCATAGTGTAGTGTAAGTACTGCATTTTTATAAATCACATTTCACTCCTGGGTTCTTTGTGAGCGATCCTATCAATTTTTTCATTTCGTAGACTTACCTGGGACCGACATCTGCCGCAGCAAAAAAATAGTTCTTATCAAGATTGAAGATTTGCCTTTTCAATGAGTGCATAATCATTGTTTAAACGTACATGACTGTTTCTTCGAAATAATATTTTCAAGAGATTCCTCTAAAAGTAAATCTCAACCCAAAATATCCACTCCTGGGGCGCCAATTTGTTGTTTATTGAAAAATGAAGGTTTTAAGAGATATTACCTTTCACATTATCACCAGAGCTCTTGGCGATAACCACATATTTCCAAAGACCTCTTTTGATTTTATTTTCAACAAAAAACCTCTTTCAGTAATACCGAAAGGTATTGAAAGTTTTTTGTCGTGCTAGATCCTAAATATCGGTCGGGGATAAACGTTTTTTAAAGTTTGAATACACTTCCTTTCTTATTTTTAGAAATATGACATGAAAAAAACACCATAGTCTTATTGCGAAACTCGAGTCACATTTTTGTCAGTTCAACTTTTTTGAATAATTATTTTATTTTTTTTTATTTAAAATGTTCAATAAAATAATAATAATAAGTATTAGTTAAAAACATTATTATTATACTCATAGTTTATCCTAAAAAGCATTCTTGACCATAACTCCGAAACCACGGGTAGGAATTTAAATTTATATAAATTTCAAATATGAGGGCTCTTAGTCCGCGTTTGCCCATTATTTTTTCTTTGTTTTGTTTCCATTAACCGATTATTTCATACATTGGATAGTTTACACAGGATTCGAAAAAAAACATCTTGTAGCAGATGTAGCCCTAAGAGAAAAACTACGCTAACTAAAAGTTAGGATTAGAATTAGATTAGAATTAATATGTGTTTTTGATGGAATTGTTCTATTGCGTAGAGCAAACAATAATCATCATGGCATCTTCCTACAGTAATAGTATAAAAAAACCTTAAGGATTTTTTCATTTTTCCATTATTAATATACAACAGATGAGCGATATATCTATTTGCACTTACTTTTAACCATTTTTCAGAAGCTTAAGTATTAGAACAATTCCGTTTTATTCTTTTGAAAATTATTTATAATCTTATGCTTTGTGAATTGCAAGAGAAAAGCGACAAGTCATGCATTCGACTTGAAAAGGTGATTTGATAAAAAAAAGTAGTTTATATTTGACATTTACAATAGTCCTGATCCAATTAGGACTCTGCCGAAATGAATTATTCATTTCTTCAAACAATCATTGTTTTTGTGACTAGTCTAAACAACGTCTGTTTTTCGCTGCCAGAATATTAAATATTTTACAGTATTCATTTGTTATTATTTAGCATTCTAAGTCTAAAGTCATTAATATCATAAGAGTAGCTTTCAGCAAAGTGAAGATAATGGCACACGAAGTGCAATAGTCATTGTTTTCAAATATTTCAGAGGATTTTCACAGTGAAATTACACAAACACATTCATCTATAAAGGGTTTTTCCGGATAATTTCTCAATAATATCTTTAAAGTGATACGTTTGCGCAGCATTACACAAGTCAACACGATTTTTGGTTCTGATTAATGTGCCATCATTTCTCATTGCTTTTGTCATACAAGGGAATAAAATCAATATGATTTTTAAAAAACTTTGCTTTTTTGTCCAGGTTAGGAAATATAAAATTACCAACCTCCAAAATCTTTATGTTTTCATTCCCTTGTAAATCTTTTGCGGGCGGACATTTTTTCAATTTTCAGCAGCTATATTAGATCCGCCATCTTTAATTTATATATTTTGATAACAGGCTTAGACTTAGGGTCGCTGATCCCTAAAAGTTTTATTTATTTTTTTATTTTAATAGAAATTCCCATGAAATTGCAACTGTTCGGACGCCATATTTGATTATACTGTATTTTGAAGTATGAGATATGTTTTGGCAAAAAATCAGAAATATCGCACCATGCATTTAGATGTAATTGAGGATCAAACTATCCAAACGAATGTCCGTTTTTAAACAAAATAACGGCACTTTTTCCTTCCTTTTGGACGCAAACAACAAGAAAAAGGCATTGATAACTCGGAATCCAACATTTTTTTAAAATTTGTTGACTTGTGTTATCAAAATGCTAAAAAAAAAAAATTATTCTAGTAAACTTGTAACAGACAGACAATTCCTGTGAAACTCCTTTAAAATGTCATATTCTGAACTGGACTTGGTTTTCTATCATCAATCTCATCGTACTGGTACTGTTGGATATGACTTCTTACGACATTTTCGACAACTTTCCTACACATACATATGGATAAATGTAATTTGTTAAAATTCACTTTAATTTTTACTTGAGAGCGGCCTTTTATTATTTTTGTTTAAACGCAACTGTGGCTATTTGCCTGATTCATTTCAACATTTAATTTTAAACAGACAGATGCATGCAAAATCAAAGATCAATCACCGTATTTTCCATTGCTGTACTGTAAATTGATATGCAATCGGAGTTTTTTCCTCAGTCTGCTTCCACTATTCTTTTCTACTTTTTTCTTTTTAATTTTATATCGCAAATATTCGCAAACAAACTTAAATATTTCAAAAATACTGTAGTACTAGCCTACAGTGATTTATAAACTCAAATCACTTGCCTTGGCTGGCACAGACTCTAAAAATTAATGATTAGATATTGTAAACATTTAAGTATCAATAATTTTGTATATTGTCCTTTAATGCTCTTTACTTTAAAGTAATAAAAAATATTATTTAAAATTTTTTAGTTCAAGTTTGTACATATAGGCAAAGTTTTGAAGTCGGGTTTTTTTTTTTTTTTTTTTTTTTTATTTGACTACATTTTCCAATTTTTAGTTAACGGTGATTTTCCAACCCTAGAGATGGGATATTTTCTTAAAATTTATATATTATATTCAATAAAAAGAGAATCATTAAAATCGGTTCACAATTGGCGAACACCACGCGTAACATACACACAAGAGGTGGCAAATTTCCTTATACATATATATTTATATATCAAATATATCAAATTTTAATGGCGCCATCCTCGACACATAGCCTATTATAAAAATCAATCATAAAAAAAGAACCATTAAAATCGGTTAACCATGCGCGAAGACACATAAGAGCTGAGATATTTTTTTCAAATTTAAATGGCACCACCTACCTGATATAGCCTATTCAATGAAAAAAATAATCATTAAAATCGGTTCACAATCGGCGAAGACATCGCGTAACATACACACAGGAGGTGGTATAACTGGAACTACCCTCGAGATATAGCTTATTCAATAAAAAAGAATCATTAAAATCAGTTGACAAATTACACGAACATATCGCGTACCATACACAAAAAAAAAATACAGTCGAATTGCGAACCTCCTCCTTTTTTGAAGTCGGTTAAAAATACTAGATATGACTAAATGAGAACCTTCATTCGCCATTTTGTTGTTCGGATACGCCAAAATATGTCACGGTGGCAAAGTTTCTTTATAAAGCGATATTTTTAGTAAGAGTTTTATCAATAATTATAAGTTAAACTGATCACTTTTTACAATAAAAATGAAAAAGTTTTTTTTTAACAAATGTAAAAATGTTCAGGACTGATAAAAAAATTAAAAATTATGATCTAAACTTGCAAAGTTAAAGCTTGTGAGAAAATTATTGAATTAAAGCTGCTCAAATTACTTCAGAGCATTTAAAAGAGAGTTATTGTTGGATGCAAGACATTCTTTGAAATACTTCTATGGATAAAACATTTTTGAAAGATAACGCAGCGAAAAATAAATTTGACCACAAAACATCCTTAAGTATTGGCGGCAGTGAAGAAGGCAGCAAAAAACGCATTTAAAAACAATTTTAAGCTCTTATGAGTTAGGTTATATTCAACAAAAGATATATTTCTGTTTTTTTAATTCTTATCGCCATCATCGCTTAACACAATCACAACAAATTCAAAACATCTAAAACTTTACGCAACAAACAGTATGGGTTGTTTAAACGTTATATTTTATTTAATTCCATTTGGATAATATTACTTTTATGTAATTTTTTTTAAATTTCTGAATCTGTTTATACCATATTTTACATTCCTCTTGGAAGAAATCTTTCTTTATTTCAATACCCTTATTTTCATGGTTACAAAAAAAACGCCAAAATATGGAAATTTACATTGCCATGATTATACCTTTTGTAATTTATAATGTAAGATAATTTAAATAATTTTCCCCAATTTGCTCAGCAAAATTTTCCATCATTAAGTCAGGAAAAGTGCCAAATTTAAATGAGCATACCTTGTATTCTCTATGCCGTGGTTGATGGTATGGTATATCTTCTTTCGCGTCAAACGCGTCGTTCCACAACCTTCTACAATTACAAGCCGTGAAGTGGTCCGACGGGCGCAAACAGACATAAGGCAAATCGGTCTGATTTATCAAATGAAATACATTGGCTCTTTTGACGGGCGACGTAAACATAGCAAAAACTTCACGGCAGCTACCAAACTAAAGATTCTATCCAATTTCGAGTAGTTTTCTTTTTAATTCAACTGACTCATTACCGCCCTTTTAAACAAACTTTTAAACAAACTCAAAGAAACACACGAGCCCCAGACCATTTACAAGAAATGGCTGTTTGAAAGGTGGGGAAAAACTCGGCTCCGGAGAACCGCAAAATCGATGCAATTTCGTTATATTAGGAATGAATATTTATTTTTAATGTATTTGGTATAAAACTTCATTAGATTGAATTTTCTAGGACATAACTTTTGCTAACAATGATATAATTCAGATAACTACGCATTTCGAGGAAGTTTAACCGACCTGTATACATTGCAATTTTCTCAAACTGCCAGACGCGAAATTATAGAAGGTTTGGTAATTCTGTAGAATACACCGACTATACATGTTTAAATGTTGCTTCCACGCGGTTATAGCTTGCGATGAATGTAATCACAAGCTCATCATAAAAATGCTATGCCCTTGAGATATTAAATAATAATTCGGCGATGATTGCCACCGACTAAACTCTATATTTCCAAATGTTACTTACATATCGACCCTAAAGAATCGCGTCATAAAAAATTGTCAAATGCAAACCAAGCACACATTGTTTCTCTGTATTGTGGTTATTTCACCATAATAAAGACGTAATTATGGTACACAGATTAACTTATGCACATAACTGAAATGATATTGAAATACAAAAGATATAAAATCAAAGCCAATCCGTTAAAAAGTTTTATATCAAAACTTGCATACAAAAGTTAAAAACATGTATTTGTTACATTGGCAATGTCCCCTTTTACATGAGTGCAGAGAAATTTATCTAAACATTACCGGAAACTCAACGCAAGATAAGCTTGAATGTGTTCTCATTTCTCCCTGGGGATCGTCTAAAAGGTATAATTTATTTTGTACAGCGGAAGGGTTGAACTTCGCTTCCCCCATTCAATAAATCTCGGCAAAAGGAGTACGCAACATAAGCGGTTTGGTAAGTTAGATTAAATTCTTCAGAAATTCTTTTCATACGTATCTACACATAAACTACATCAGATTTAAATTTAATCTAAATTTTATCTGGACAATGTAGCTTATAGAAAGATGCTTAATTTTCTTTGTCCTATGCAAATACGATATAGAGACCAGACTGTCTCATGACTGCAGTGTATGGAAAATTGTAGATTATGTGCCATATTTATCGTAAACAAATTTAGGACCGGTTGGATATTATCATGAAATTCATACCAAGTATTATAATAGAATTAGGAAGCAAAAATAAGTTAAATGGTTATGGATTAAGAGCTTATTTAAAGACGAAGACTTGTATATACAAACATACAGTAAAGGCTGATAAAGAAAAAAACCGACCACCTATGAATGATGAAAGTAAAAAGAAAAACCTTTATTTTCTTAAATATTGATTATACTATTAGTTCATCATATTTACAGCCGGCATGCAATAATTATTACGTGCTGTAAAATTAGTGAACTTTTTGCTTTCCATTCTTCATTAAATTTTGTATAGAGACAGTGTCGAATGTATCGGACGCTCTTTTATACTGCCTTTTAAAAGTGTATATGTGTCTCTTCGTTTTTCTAGTTACCTCTTTATATTAGCCCAATATTTTTCGTTTGGATATTTAACGATTTGGTGTATTGACGACTCTTAAACTTGGGATCTGAGTCACCATTCTTCTAAGCCACATAGAATTCCTGTCCTGGAACTTAGTTGAAGTCCGCTTTCACGTAAGTTTCATCATCCATAATGCAGCAGTCAAATTTCGTTAGACAGTTTTCATACAAAAAAAGTCCATTTCCGGTACAAACCGGAAGTAGCAAAATACCACACCGGACTTATTTCTTGGTCTGCCACAATAATTCGGAGTTAAAAATAGGGGTTACCCTTTAAAAAAATTGACTTCCGGTCAAAAAACCCACTTCCGGTCCAAACCAGTAGTTGCGAATTGCACCATCGGGTGGTCCCTCAAAACCCTGAACATTTTCTTAAGGTTGTTGGGTTGTTCGGTTATTTGGTAATGAGTTATTGTAGGTGATAGATTGAAATGACTCACCGTGTAGTATGCCATAGATCTGACACTTTGGCGATCTCTTGCGACCCCGGGAGGGCATTTAGGGCTTTTGGCCCATTAGAACTTTTGACCGGCATTCTAAAACCTATCTTTATGCAAAATTTCAGAAAGATTTACGGAAAGACCTTTTTCCATGTATATCCTGAAGGGTCTTTTAAATATGCAATAATAATTTTTAGATAAGAATTTTATTTCTGACTTAAAATAAAATGAACTTAAAATACCCAATTTTTTTAAAATCATTACATAATTAGAATGACATGAAATTCAATATCACGTAACAAATTTTGCTCGATTAACATAACATTTCAGACTCTTAAGAATCGAGTTATAATACATACATAGTCTGGATATTTCGAAAAATTCCTTAGCAATTACAGGTCATGAATGATTTATAAATTTTCATTTTCTGTCTAGTGAACGGTTCCTGTTAAGATTTCACAAGTTTTTTCTCCATTTCTTCGTCGTATAAAAAATGCACCTTAAAACGCATAGTCGCCCAAGGAACGCAGATAAGGTAAAAGCCATCCGAATAAATTTACCGCGCCACATTTTAAGTATTAAGATAACCTGGCTGCTGTAACAATTAAATAGTTAAGGGCCAAAGCGTGTTTTTGTCTGCTTAACCCTTTCCTTCTAGCCCTGGACGAGTACGGGGTAATTATGGAGAGTCATAAACAACTTTCTCATTTTAGCAGTGGAAGGAAGACTTCTCTGATAGGAGTCCTTTACGTATGAAACGGATAAGTGCCTGGTCACTTCTGCCTTGGACGGTATTTACTTGCTTGTTATCGTCCTGGAGGATATGGTAGATATAGTTAGAGGTTGTGCTTGATAACGCTCTAGGGACTTCGTTGCTGTAGAACTCATCAGAAAATACTTCAATATGCACTTTAGCGTTCCAAGATCTAGTAGTCTCAGGGCTATCCCTTCTGCAGTTTGTTGAGTTATGTCTTGAAAACGATAACGTTGGAATTTAAATTGAGTTGATTAAACTGGAAAAGAAGAAAGTGATGTGCTGGGTAGAAGCATGCTGAGCAACAGGGCCGATATAAATCGAATTTTTCTAAAGTCATTTTTTGCGTTTTCTGGAGCCAAAAACATGTTTTCAAAATATGGTACCTTTATTATTACTATTGTTAAAACATTAATTTATATAGCGCGACACGTAAAAGAAAAACGGTTTTTTGTTAATAAAAAGAAAATTATAGCTCGGATCAAAAACAGTTAAATATAAAAGTTGTAGATAATAAAAAGGTCTACAATTTTTGTTGTAACAATTTTTCGACATAACCTCAAACTTTTCGAATAAATTGAAAAAAATGTTAAAAAACACCTTTTTTAAATTATATTTGCCACATTTTTTTACTCATGTCATTTCGTAAAGGGTGTCCCAAAATTCACGCAAAAACTAATTTTGATCGAAAATACAGGTTTGTTATTAAAAATTGTAATTTTTTTTATTGATCAATAAAGTATACAGTACAGGGTTATGTATGGAATACAAAATCGGGTAATTGGCCTCCACGGCTCTGCTGGAACATAGGCACTCTTTTGTCGAAATTTTCCATGACCGTTTTACATAAATGTGACTGAATTTCGTTGACACAGCGCTCAATTTCTTTCTTCAAAGCGTGATTGGTCGTAAGCTTATTGACATAAAGCTTAGACTTAAAAATCCCCAAAGAAAAAAGTCCAACGGCGTTAAATCGCATGATCTGGGTGACCAATTTTGATCACCAAAAGGGGAAATTTCACGACCAGGCAATAATTCATGTAGTGATTGGAATTATTTTTCGTATGTACCAGCAAAACCATGGAGGCTATTTACCCGACAATCTATTCAGTACATAACCCTATACTGTATACTTTATGAATCAATAAAAAATTTAAAATTTTTAATTGTAAACCTGTGTTTTCTATCAAAATTACTTCTTGCGTTAATATTGGGACACCCTTTACAAGAAATTATTATTTTTTTCTCAAAATTCGGTCCTTTAGCTTTAAAATGAAAAAAAAAGAAGTTTGTAACTCAAATAGAACCGGAGTTATAAATTTTTGAAAATGAGTCTCCAAGCCAAAAAACTCGCTATTCTCAAATTTTCGATCACTTGTTTATCGAAACATCATTATTATCCATTATCCTCGGACACGTATTTCTTATTTTTCGATATAGAATCCGTGAAAAAAGTTTCAGCCAAATCGGAGATGTGTCGGTAAATTTTTATCAAAATCCGTACGGTTTGTAAAAGAATTACCCATATACAAAAGGTAATAATTGTAAAATTTCTCTTTTTTTACATACGATATGAAAATTAGTATAATTTCTACATCGATGGAACTTTTTAAAAATAATCTGTGATGTTTTTCTCATACCACAAAGGTAGGTAGCATTTACCTTTTCAAGTGTCTTTTAAAAAAGCGCTATGTCCTACAAAAAAATTGATGTATGAAAAAAATGGCCTCGGAATGTAAAAGTAGTATTACAAATAGTACATTTAAGATACTTCCGCTACCTCATTGCAAAATTCATTAACAAAGGCAACAAAATAATAGGTGCTCTCCACTTGACAATAAATATTGGCGCCTTTACTCAATTTAAGTAGTGGAATATTATAAATACTACCACGCTGAGCCTGAACCATAATTGAATAAAAAAAATCTCTGATTGTAATTTTTCTTTCTGATTTTAAATATACAATAAAAATGAATAATTTTGAGATAAAAATGAAAATATTCTATGGAGGGCTTTTTTAAAAAAATGATTTTTCATCTTTCTCCAAAAAAAAGCGCTCCATAGAATATTTTAATTTTTAATTTTTATCTCAAAATTATCCCAACCGTGGCCTTAGAAGTGCTGCTAGATCTCCTACCGCTCCACCTTTACATACAAAAGGAAGCGGCTAACAGTACTCTAAAACTCCGCATATCAGGTCATTGCAAAGCAAATGAAAACGGAGGGCACTCACAGATACTGAGGGTGTTCTCAAAAGACCCGCTGATCATGGGGCCTTCGGACCTGATAATTAAAAAACCAAATTTGGAAATACCGTTCAAAACCATAATAAAAGACCGACAGTGGTGGAAGGAAAATGAAAACCTCGCCCGACTGGGGGTTGTTGCATGGTATACAGACGGGTCTAGGTGCGATGGATTCTCCGGTGCGGGAATCTACGGGCCCAACTGCCAGATCTCAATAGCCTTAGGGAAGTCTCCCACGATATTTCAGGCTGAGATTATTGCTATTGATACCTGTGCCCGAACTATCATAGAAAAGGGAATGAAAGGTGCAAAAATATGGATTTTAACGGACAGTCAAGCGGCGATTAGAGCGCTCTCCAGTTATACTATAGAGTCGAACCTGGTCTGGTGCTGCCTGTCAACGTTAAAAACACTTGCTAACACAAATAAGCTTACATTAGCTTGGGTACCAGGCCACGAAGGAATAATTGGCAATGAAAAAGCGGATGAACTCGCCAGAATTGGTGCAAAATTCGCGTTCATTGGACCGGAGCCTTATTGTGGCCTGGCCAGGAGTTACTATAGATCCTATCTTAGGCTATGGGAAGAAGATAGTAAAGCCTCACATTGGATAAATCAAACCGGACTAAGACAAGCAAAACGATTCATCTACCCCTCCAAGCAGAGGTCGATGAAACTCCTAATGCTCAACAAGCCGGACTTAAAAATCATTACCGACCTCTTAACGGGGCACTGTACCCTAAAATACCACCTTAAAAAGATAGGTGTAGAGGACGATGATATATGTCGCTTCTGCCTTGAAGAAGAAGAAACAGCGGAACACGTACTCTGCCAATGCCCAGCCTTAGGTCGACAAAGGCTGGCACACTTCGGAGCATCCCTCATAACGCCTGAAGATGTGTCGAATGCGACCCCCCAACACACCATAGCCTTTTTTAAGGAGCTTGACATGGAAGGGGTTTAAATAGAAGGGACTAGCACAATAGATCTTATAGGTCGCGCTGCTACTCGGTGGGCACTGGGAGTGCCTTAGACGACCCGCTAACTTATAATAATAATAATAATAATAATAATCTCAAAATTATTCATTTGTATTGTTTATTTAAAATCAGAAAGAAAAATTGCAATCAGAGATTGTTTCATTTAATCATGGTTCAGGCCCAGCGTGCTACATTTTAGATGCGATCAACAAACACCTTTAGCACTTATTGATTTACTCAGATTGTTATAACTGAAGAAGTTGAAACATATTTTTTAAAATATTTCTTATTCTTTCTTTCGCTGCGAAAAGTCGAAAACTAGATTTCTTTTTGTGAAATCGTTTTTTGTTGTCGGTTTGTAATATTTCTTTTTCAAAAAATTAAGTATTTTAACAAAATTAGAGCTTTTATTTTGTATTTTTTTATAAGAGTTGGTAGTATAGATATTTTCAAAAATATTTAATTAAATGTATATTGAAGATGTAAAAATTAAACTTTATTTTAAATTAATATTTTAACGCAATTTAAAAAATTGTCAATTTAGTTAGATAATGTAAAGTACCACCTCCTCTTCTTCCATTTTTAGGGTTCCGTACCTCGAAAGGAAAAAACGGAAACCTAAAGGCGGCTACACACGTTCCGGTATACCTGTCAGGTACGCCTGGCAGGCACGCCTGTTCAGGTCAACGGAGCGTGTAGATGATAAAACTGTTCAGTTATTTTGACCTGTTCAGGCGGCCGGAACAAATATGAATAATCATTCGATGTGCCTGAACCGGATAACCTGTGCAGGTAAACCGGAACGTGTGTATGTCCTGGCAGGCGCCGGGCTCAGTTCAATCGCTATATCGCCGCTGAAAATATTAATGGATTGCAAACATATTATGTCCCGCAGCCATCAAGAATGCGTAGTAGATAGTTATTGAAATCTACAAGAGTGAACCTTGAATATGGCAAATAAAGTGCAAAGAATATCACGATCGTGGTAAAAAAGAAGCAGGACATTTAAAGATGCTGTACAAATTAAAGATACTGTACAAATTAAAGAGGCTTCTGCAAGTAAAGAAAGCGTTAATAAAATAATTTAATGTTTACGCATATTTCAATAGAGTGCTAATCTTTAGGTGCGACCTTTAGTTCATTTAACACTAGATTGCCGGAACGAGTCAATTTGACTCAGTTAGTATAATTTTATTACTATATGTATAGAAAAACTTAAATAATTTTTTTTTTAAATAAACTGAAGTTATATATTTAAGTTGCTTGGTAGACGCAACTTTGAAACTATTGAATGTAGCGTGAATTCCTTTTGGAATACTCACTTAATCAAATGTATAACATATATAAAAATCATTGAAATCGGAGGCGGACAATTTTGGCGATCTCCTTGTTAGGTAAAAATTACTATTATACAAAAACTACGAACAGATCTTAAATTGCAAGAAAAATTTAAAAGATATGATCATGAAGCCAAAAATATGTTCACGCCTCTATCTAATGTACAGAATATGGAAAACAGTTGAATTGTCAAGTTCAAGTATCATGCAAAAGAAATAGAAGTAAGGGCATCTGTGCTAAATGTAATAAAAAATTCTGCGGAAAATGTATTTTAAATACAGAATATATAATGTAAATATTATTTTGAATAAAGTTTCTTTAAAATAATATTTTTTTTTTTTTTTTAACTTCGATTTTGATGTTTGAGTCAAATTGACTCATTTCAGGCAAAACATCCGGCAATCTAGTGTTAACAAGTTTACATGTGAATAAATGTTTCTTTTCTTTAGCCATTCTTTACACCACGTATCACGTTTTATTTTCCTTTTAACACACTTTTTTGTAGGTAATAATAAGCCAACCACCGCTAAAACATCGTCTGTCGATGACATGATATCAATGCGACTGTGAAAACTGAACAGTTTATCAAAGCGTGTGTGTGCCCTATGGGCATCCGGTAGACCTGAACAGGCTTGCCTGCCAGGCATATCTGACAGGTACACCGGAATGTGTGTAGCCGCCTTTATAGGATCACTTTGTTGTCCGTCCGTCTGTCTGTCTGTCAAGACCCTTTTTCTCAGGAACGCGTGGAGGTATCAAACTGGAATTTATATCAAATCCTCAGGTCTACTGTCCCTTGAATTGAAGCAAACTTCTAAGCCAACGCAATCAAAAGATACCGTTTTTTTCCGCAAATTTTTGACACTCGCAAGGGAATCAAAACCTACAGGGTACTTCCCGTGAACTCAGAATCTTGAAATTTGGTACGAAGCAACGTCTTATAGAACAGATAAAGGAAAAATTGCGAAAACCGTAAATTTTTAGTTACATCATATAATAAAAATATTTTTAATAATTTTAAACTTACTACCCCTTTCCTCATGAACGCGTAGAGGTATTAAATTGAAATTCATATCAAATACTCAGGTCCATAATACCTTTAAGCTGTAACAAAATCAAACTTCTATGTCAACGCAAGCAAAAGAAACAGCAATTTAAGCGGCATATTTTCAAACTTGCAACTACTCGCAAGGGAATCAAAACCTAAAGGGTACTTCCAGTCGACCTAGAATCTTGAAATTTGGCATGAAGCAATGTTTTATAGCACATATAAAGGAAAAATTCTGAAAACCTTAAATTTTTAGTTATATCACATATTTTTTTTTTTTAATTATGATACGATAAAAATACCATAACTTTAACTCGATTGTCGTGATGGGTGAACTTTTACTTATATACCTACAGGTTTGTACGGAACTTTCGGTGCGCGAGTCCGACTAGCACTTGGCCGGTTTTTTTATTTTGAACCCCCAACCACCAAATTTTCTAAACGAATAAATGGAATTGCAAAATTTTCCACATAAACAGCTCAAATATGGTAGTGTTGGTCACACTGAAAAGAAAAAACCGTCTGAAACTTCCACGTTCCACTCGTCCCACTAATTCCCCTTCGATTTTCCGGCAATTCAACGGGTTTCGAGGAGAAAAGGCGGTTGTCAGCGAATAAAGTCCGATGTTGCATGAAGTTCATTGCGGTCGAAGTCTAGTGGTGGGCGGCACTTCAGCGGCGCGACGCGACGTGAGACTTGGCAACGCACTGAGCTAGTGGTTCGCAGTGGCGGCGGCGGAACATCTCTCTCTCTTTGAACAGACAAGTGCGATAAGGAAAGGAGCTGAGAGCTGGCGCGCAGTGCTGCGAGCACTTATCAATGGCAGCTCCGTCCAAGCGAGCTGCCAGCGGGCCGGGTAAACAAAGTGCTGCGCTGGTAGCAGCATAGCGGGAAATGGAATTGAATCGAAAAACTCTGCTCTGCGACCCGACCAGCGGCAGCGCTCCGATTGGATTGGATTTGGATTGGAACATATTCTCTGTTTAGTACGCGACGGAACGGCAAGTCGAGTGGTTCGTTTGTGTTTGGGGCGTGCAATTGTTTATCGAAGCCTGATTGTTCGTGAGTATCTTGCAGCGCGATATAAAACAGTGCCAGGAACTAGCCGTTGTGTCCGCCTTATTGTGGCGCGAGTTTGAATCGCAGAGTAGTCGACTTTTCGCCGTAAGTGCACGAATCGAATGTGCACTGCTGACCGAGGCCTCGTCGCTTGGAGGCAGTAATTGCGTTTGTGGGAAAAATCGTTTGTGCAGTGGTGAGTCAAAGGTGAGAAAGTGAAATTAAGGCGACCCGGTGAGCCGTGCGGAGTTAGTTGTTGCTGAGGTAGAGTGCCGCCGCCGTCTTGTGCAGTTCTGGTTCGCTGATTGTAACCACTGCGAGGGAGTCCAGGAAGTTGGCCAGAGGATTACGAGCAGGAGTCAAATCGCGACACCTCGAGCAAGGTAGGTAGTAAATCATCGCTGGGACGAAACCGCCTTTGTCCCTAGTCAACCAAGCAGAGCGCTGCCACGGACACCATAATTCTGGCTGCTGACCCTACATTTGCATTTCGGCACGGCCAGGCGCGGCCGGCGGCAGTGGTAATATCGGTTTTGCCGCGGTTTACTGTTCATGTCATGTCATGTAACTGTGTCTGTTGTATGGATCGCAGGCCGCAGCTAGGCTTTGGTTTTCTACAGTCAGATCACGATTTCCTGGGGATTAAGTAGCGTTGATTTAGTCACTCCCCGAGATCCATGGGAACGGCTAGGTCGCAAACGGGGACTTTTTGCTGTTGAACGTGTCTTAGCTTTTGCAGTAAGTCCCCTAGCTGAAGTTAAACTGCAGGAAGATTTATCGCCTCTGTCCAGTTTAAAGCTTCAACAGGATCTTTACACTACTTGTGATTCTTACTACTGAGTCGTCTGGGACGGGTGAAGTTTAGTTGATAACTTGATGAGCAGATTAGCTAAAATTGGATGCAATTTATACCTACACAAAATCGAAGTTTGGAACAAATTTACCTCAACTATTCGTAGACTTTGATTTTTTGACACATTAAAGGAATACTATTTTTAGCTCAAAACTCCAAAAGGAAAACTGGCAAAAATATATGATTTTGATTGGTAAAATATCTACCAGAAACGGTTTTTACGCATCTGGAAAACCTTGAAAACTGGGAAATTCAGGGAATGACTGAAAAAGTCAGGGAATTTGACTAGGTTTGTGGAAATTCTCATTATCGGCTCATAAATTAAAAAATGCATTAAGAGGCACCACTTAAAAAAAAAGGTGATTTGTGGGCATTTTTTTTAAAGACAACTACTTACTGCATGGAATGTTTTAAGATTTTATGGATATATTTCTGGATATATAGTAAATACATGGTACAATTTTTGCATCAACAAATTTAAAATTCAGCGAGTTATTCGCAATTTTCCAAGGCTCAAAAAAACAGTCCCCCCTCCCCACTGCTGCACTTATAGCGACCTTCATTGTGCGTGAAATCAAAAAAACCAAAAAGTTTATTAAACTAGAATTTATTTCCCGTGGCATGAACCTCGATCGAAAAAAAAAAAAATATTGAAATTTAAAAAAATTGCGGAATTAAAAAAAAAAATTACATTTTTAGTCGATCTGGCAAATTGGTGGTTTATGGCACGGAGAAACTTTTTTAAAAGATGTTGCAATAAGAATCAAATCGGTCAGATGATTTGTCTTCCAGTTCGAGCAAATTTGAAAAAAGTAGTTTCGAGAAAAACGCGTTTAAAGTTTAATTCATACATTTCTTAATACTTACACACGATGAGCGGCTGCTCTTCTGATGGCTGTAACTCAAAAACTATTTGAGATATGCACTTGAAATTTTAGTATGTATTTTTAAAGGTATATATTATTGAAATATGCCCGTCTAGAATTTTCAAAAAAATTTTTTTTTTTTTTTCATTTTTCGACTCTTCATAGTCTCAGAAATCATCTCCCAAATTTTTGTTGAGAAATTTGTAATAAAAAAAAAATAAAAATTGTAGCGTTATACAGCGAAAGCGCGCAGATGGGCTCCGAGCGACCCTCTAAACTTTAAACGCGTTTTTCTCGAAATGACATTTGTTGAGTCTGCCCCTAGATAATCTCCGGATCTATCGAACCGATTTGAATAAACTTTGGTGCGTTTTGTTTGTTTAGGTTACCTCTATTGTAATTTACCAAAATTTAGCCCAAAAATTAAAAAAAAAATTTAGCTGGAGAAAAGGATGAAAAAAAGTCATTTTTTTAAAAATTGTTTTCAAACTTTTATAATCTTTCTTTTCTTTTTGCATTCTTCGACTAAATGTGGTAAATTACAAGGTAGTGGACCATCCTGTTTAAAATCCCGTTTGGATTTTTTGTTTCAGACATTTCAATCCTGAGATTAAGTATCTGTGGGCAATGGGACTATATATACAGTAGAATCCGGATATAACGACCCTCAAGGGACCGGCAACACTTAGTCGTACTAACCGGACGTCGCACAAAACGAACGAACACCGAAGAATGAATTTAAGCTTGTTTTATGTATTAATATTACCGTAATTATGAAATAATAATATACATAGTTAGATTAACTTATATTTGAATAAAACAAATTCATATTAAAATAAACAAAAAATAACTTTAATGGAACTTAAACATTGCACACTACATTCTATGCATGTAAATTCATATGAATTACTGACGTAGAAAGTCTGTAATTTTTGTTTGTTTTTGACTGATTTTTGTTCGATAGTAAGAATTACGTACAGCATTGTGAGTACCAAACTTTTTATTACATTATCGTCAAAGTTAGATTGAACAAACACATTGAGCGCTTCTGCAGCTTCAGAGCCTCAGACGCGCGAAGTCGAATTAGTCTCCTCCGGTTCGGAACTCATTTTAGCGCACTTAATGAGTCCTTGACCTTGACACATCAGATGAAAAATACTGGTTGATTTACACGCGCTAATCAGCATACGGACGTAGGAGAGGGGAGAAAGCCGGGACGCGGGGCGGTGAGGTATTGCTTGTGCGTAGGTATTGAAAACAACACTGCGCGTCGTTCTAAGCGGACGATTTCTTGTCAAAATAGGTCGCTATAAGCGGTTGGTCGCTTAAACCGGAGTCGTACTAAACGGACATGTTTTCATAGTAAGTCTATATGAAACCTAACTTGAGTTTGCATTTTCGTCACTATAACCGGTTGGTCGTTATAAACGAAGTCGTTATATCCGGACTCTACTGTATTTTCGAACTGCCGGCTTCAGCGCCCTCTATACAAATTTCTTAATACAAAAATTAAATAAACCATTTTAGTTTTTAATCTACAAGGATCAAGCGTAAAAAAATTGGTTGTAATATCGAATAAAGGTGCTAAGAAAAAAAATCATGAAAAAGTGTAATTTTTTTGCTCTCTCTAGACGGTAGTAGTACCTTATTATATTATTAAAAATTTACAGAAATGTTATACTCATTACAGCCCTGCACTACTTTAGCTTTCTATAGCGCACTCTGTTAAGAGTCCAAAGTTACGTATGTTAATGCGCAGAGTACTGCTCAACTACAATTACTATAATGTTTCAATAGGTAGTTTGTATATGTTGAATTTGTCCGTTAACTATTGGGAATATAAAAATAAATACATAAATATTAAAAATTGCCAAAAAGTAAATTATTCTTAGTTTTTTTCTTATTTTAAACAATATGACAGTTGTTTCATAATTCTAAACCACTAATTTTAAAATTCCGAAGAAAACCGGCCCCTTAGGGATGGCAATTATTATAAAAATAGTATAATGTCGAAATAACATACTCCTTTACTTTATCCTCACTAATAATAAAACTGTAATTCGGCGGGAAAAAATGCTGGTAATAAAATAATAAATACTGAAAACAACAATCAAACAAAAAGCTGATTCCCATTCTTTTCTCCCTCTTTATCGCCCAAATGCGAGTGATATGGGGATCAATTTAAAAATTTAAAAAAGAGAAGAAAATGAAGGTTCTTAATTGCATTTAGAACTTTGGAAATGAAGAATGGAATCCTCAGGGATTTTGATGAAACTAGAAAAAAGTAACTTTCATTTAATGATTTCCTTCAATGTTCGCAAAAACTGCGTGAGATTATGCAGAAAAATGTCACTTTTCGAAAGTGTAAAGTTAAATATCTCAGGAAGTACAACCGACCGAAAAAATTTGTCTGTATATTCGTCACTTTTGACCCAAAATGAATATTTCTACCAAGTTTCATCAGAAACCGCGTGGAGACTCAAACTCAGCTTAACTCTTGTATGCGCAGCCGGATTATTTGTATGTGGAGTAGAGTAAAAACTAGAGATGCCACGAATATTCGGCAACTATTCGGTATTCGGCTATTCGGCCAGTTTTTTTCGCTATTCGGTATTCGGCCGAATATGGTTAACTATTCGGCCGAATACCGAATAGCAATTTATTTATTATTTTTTTATTACTAGCTGTTTTCCCGCGACTTCGTCCGCATAAATTATAGCCCATGTCCTTTCTAAGGCTCTAGAGTATGTATCTGTGTACCAAATTTCATTTAAATCGGTTCAGCAGTTTTGGCGTGAAATCGTGATAAACAGATTTAATTTCGTATTTATGATAAAATATAGTAAGGATTACCTAATAAATCATGAAAAAAGAACTCAAAATATTACTCACAAAGATATATTTATTTAACCAAAAAAAAGAGCTAACAAATTAATATTTAAAATCTACCAGTGGTAAGTTATGATGAATGAAAACAATTTTTTCAGCGTTTGTTGATAGCAGATGATTGCGTTTTTCCTCATAAATTGTACCTGCTTCCGAAAACAGCCGCTCACTATACACACTGCTACCGGGAGATGATAAATAAATCTTAGCAAATTGTGAAAGGGTTGGATATTGTTTCGCGTTTGCTGACCACCACTTGTAAGGGTCTGCTGTCTGATCTAAACGCACAGATACCATGTAAAAATCAAGTTCATTTGCAACAGAATTTTTTTGTTCCACACCTTCATCTGAACGAACATTTTCTGTAGCGACAGTTGTGACTTGTCGCCCGCGGAAAGTACTAAGTGTGGCCGAATATTCGGCTGCCGAATGTTCGGCGCTTCGGCCAAGAGCCTCGCCGAACATTCGGTATTCGGTATTCGGCCAAATTACTATTCGTGGCATCTCTAGTAAAAACTTATGCATTATCCCAATTCCAAGCAAATTGTGCATTTAGAAAGTAAAACAAAAAATGTTTGAGCAAAAAAATCGATTATAAAAGTATACACACATCATGTACAGTACACACTGCACCCAGGTACCAGATAATTTAATTAATTTCTTTCTTTCATTTACGCACGTGAAATGTGTTGCGTGAAAGAAGAATAGATGAAAAAATATATACAAAAACATTTTTTCATTCTCCTCTTGACATTCAGCAAAAGTTACTGCATATTTATCGCAGATAGGCTTGTTGCGATTATCTTGTTTATAATAAATGTTGCAAAATCCAGTGACTTTCGTCCTTCCTCTTCTCTTTTTGTACAAGCTCCAACAGATCAACGTGGGAAAAGTTGGGTGTGCACATAAAGGTTAAACTTGTAATCATTGTGCAGCCATCATTAATTTTCGTGAATATACAATTATAACATTTGAGAGGCCATCATCCTGAACTCTTCAATATTGCCAACATATTTCAGAAGGTAATTTTTGAATATCCCAAAATATCAGCGTTCACTATTCGTGATGCCGCTAACCGCAAAGGGAATTTTCGGTAAAGAATGTCGATTTTATGATTTGAAGAAATTTTTTGAAACCAACGAAATCAAAATTAATATTATCGATACCGTAGCAGTGTCATTTATATGACAAAAAATGCTAATGTAAGAAATTGACTTGTGCCTATGATAATATAAATGCGATGTTTAAGCTTTTCGCATTTCTATATATATTCACTAGTTTCCACGAATTTGGCGTTGCCGGCAGACATTATTTGGTTTTAATAACTATAATAGTTTTCACGTATACCTACTTCTTCGTAGGTAGAGTAATAATTACCAGATTTGAAATATAAATAAATAAATTTTGAATTTCCATAAATTTCGAATTTCCTATAATCAAAGCTCAAAAACATTATGTTTACCCTAACCGTCATAAAATCCGAAAGTTACCAACATGAGAAAATATTCGACTCTGTTTAGTCTAATAAGAAAGCTGCGTAAACAAAATTCCCAATCGATGGGAAATATTATATCACCCATCAGCCCAGGCCAAAAGTTATCTTTTACTGAGATCGGTTTTAGGGGGCCGTTTTAAAGGAATATTTAATGTGTGAAACATAGGTATAATATATGAGAAAAATGCTTTTTAAAAATTACTTATACCTACGTCATAGACATATCCTAGCAAGTGACCTTGTAGTTTAACATTTCTTTCATAAATTAAAGTCACATAACTCTTACGGTTTCGTCAGCAATTTCGAGAAACTCACGCCAATCTTTTTTTAACTTCCTCTAATACTTAGATATTTCAATTTCTAACCTAGGGTGCTATCGTTATGATTTAGCCTATGATTATACAGATAAGGTTTCATTAAATCGGTTGATTTGTTCTTGAGATTACCGAAACCATAATGAGACTGATTCAAATTTGATAACTATAGATTCGTGTATTATGTATAGTCAATGTCCTTTAATTAAAATTAAAATCCTTTATTCCGGATTTTTTTTTTCGTCCTAAGGGGTTACACCACCCTGACATTCGGAAAAATAGGCATAAATATATACTTTTTTTTTTTTTTGACTCGGCCATTTAAAATATGAATTATTCTTTATTTTACGTATATATATCATACTTAGATTTATAAATAATTTCCAATATCGCAAAAAAAAAAAACATTACAAGTGGCGGAGATATTAATCGTTCAGTGGGATCCTCTTTTTAAAATCCTTGCTGACGGAGTACATGATTTTTTTGGAGAAATGACAGCTGTTTGAAAAAAAAACTCGAATTTCCATCAAAATTTTGAGTTTAAAAAATATATAACTTTTGAATACGGAACCCAATCGAAAAAGTCCTTCGTCACGCTTTAGGTAATATTACAAAAAATAAGTAGTTTAGGTAATATTATAAAATGTCAGCCAAATCGGTTCAGTAGATTTTGAGATATCGTCTCCACCAAAAAAGTAATTTCGAGAAAAACGTGAATGAAAAAAAGGTCGACGTTAACGCCTTAAAAGCTAACTTTTTTTTTAATTACTTTCAATCTGCGATTCCTGGACCGTACATAAGATTTTCTGCTGCTTTTGCGATGTCCTCCGTTAGCTGAGTTAGTTAGTGAGTTAGTTTAATCTTTCCAAAACAATTATATTATTGTTAAAGATAGATAGATAAGTAACGGTCCGAAGGCTACCTGTGTTTCGGGTCGGTTCCCTGACGCTCTCACTTCTAATTGCTATACCTTCGGTAATAACTTGCATTTTGGAATGTTTCAACGCTTAAAATAATCCTAAAAGTATAAGCAATTTACTTAGCAAAAAAAAACTACTTTTTGAAAATTTCATGGTGGTGTAACCCCTTAAAAATCGTAGAATTTTATTTCTGTTTGATGCCGATGGTATAGAATTATATAAATTTAAAAAGAAAAATAGATTTAAAAAACAATTCTATTCTTGTAAAAAACTTTAAAAATATATTTTTTTCGAATTAATAATATACAATTTTAGATCCTCGTAATATATTTGTGTTTGTTATTAATTTTATTAAAAATATTTTTAACACTAGATTTACCAAGACCAGTCAAATTGACTGGTACTCAATTTATTCTCTGAATTGATTAAATTTTGTAAAGTTATCTCCTAAGAGTTATTCCAAAGCTTATTATGGTTCAAAATTACGACATATCAAAGTTTTTTTTTTTCCATTTATAGTTACTAATATAAATGTAAAAACATAACACCTTAAAGGTACCGAAAATTATAAAAATTACAGGTTTTCGCGCCGGTAAATCTAGTGTTAATAATATGTATGTATGGTAAATGTGATATGACTTTCCAGTTTAGTGACAAAATAAATAGTACTTTCTTATTGTATAATAATTTCCGTTCTCTAAAAAAAATGTGGTTAGCGTACCTATAGAGGATATACCTCAAATTGCTTGATTGCAGTAATGACAGCGAAAGTCCCTGGTTTTTTAGAGAATTTTCTTTAAGAGATGATTTTTTTCGATTTGTTTGTGGCAAAGAGTTAATTAAATATTTTTGCGTTCGGACGGGTAATACTTAATTGCATAACTCTCGTCAAATCTAAAATAACAAAAACAAGGAGACTATCAAGATTGGCGTGTAAAGAGGGAGTGAGGAAGACAATGCACGAATGAAAATAAAAAAGTGAATGTCTTAGGGAGGCAAGATAGAGTATGTATAGCCCAGTCAGTAAGTGACTGTGCCGAATCCACAGGTTAAGCAACCTCGAGCCAAGTCAGTATTTGGCGGAAGGAATGTGTTACCGCATTTTACATCCAATTTCCGTTGCAACTAAGCGTTTTTCCACATATTGATCTATGTCACTTAAAAGCACACAGGATAATCGATCTAAAACCATCAGTGATTTTAACATTAAAACTCATCTCCACCCTGTTCGATTGAAAAAGTCAATACATATTTCCTCATTTCCCAACCGAATTTCAACCATGTTCCTATCATCCTATGCAACTCAAATTTAGTGCATACTAATCAGTTCAAATTCTACTTCAATCCACCACAAGGTGGGGCTTTTCCTCCTACAGGCCACTGCCTATAGGGATTTCGGTAGCCTACTTTCTACATAAATCTTTGGGACTTCACCTAGCGAGACGCACGGAGAAAAAGTCAAAGTTTGGAATCTATCTCTGAAAGCATGCGTGGTAAATAAACAATTTTTTTAAACGAAAGATACATTTATTAACAAGATTTCGATAGGATCACTTTTTAGCAAAATCACATCTGCTAACATTAACGACCGGCGTCTTTCTTTTTTAAATCGGTGTCCCGTATATTTTGAGAACCTTTCGATGTATTTTTTTTTAAATTGATAATTAGAAAATTAAGCTTTGAGTATCGAAAATTTGTGCTCAAAGTCACTACATATTTGTGATTGTTTATAGAATTTTTTTTTGAATTTGTGTTCATTATCAGCAGCTAATTATCGACAGTTTTAACCAAAATGCCAAACTGCTACAGCTGCTATTATACGTCGTATGTATACACTAACAGCTTTCCCCATTTCAATCAACAAACTTAAATATTTGATTTATAAAACGCTGAAATTTTTTCGGTGACCGAACATTATAATTTAATTAATCTCTTGAGATTTAGAAAATTGAATTAAGAAAAAATTGGAAAATATACCTAAAGTGATAAAGAATATTAATCAGTCAATCATATTACAGTATTATTATTATTATTATTCTAATAATAAAGCTAAGTCTATCTGGCTTTTCCGCCATAATTGTTGGAGCCCTCAACGAGTTTCAATAACATATTTGTATAAATAAGAGACGACTGACCAAGGGACTCTATATATGTACCATATAATGTATTATCCGAACTTGTTCGCGAGAAAGCGTGGCTCCCTTAAAAACAAAGGCAGATTTTTAACTGGTTCTGGAAATGAGCTTAATTAGGGACTGTAGAAGTTACGGAAAAACGGAAATCCATAATCCTGTGCTTTGTATGACTTCTTTAGCCCTGTTTTTATTTTTCTCCCTTAGTAATTTCCTTTCTTTTTTTAAGAAATTTTTTTATAATCCGTTTAATTTACTTTGACATTTTTTTAATCCTGTCGTAATTTTCTGTTTCATTAAACCAACCAATTTTTTGTTAAATTAAGGTAAGGTAAGTGATTCCACAGTATTCAACAAATTTTAACTTTTCTCTTCTGTATTGTTGGAAGCTTTATCGCTTGTTGAAGAATTTTGATTTAAAGCCAATTTTCCCAAAGATTCTGTAAGCATCTCATTTAAAATTTGATAATATCATGTTAGAGTCCTGATACAATATGTTTTCATGATTTAATATGGAAAATATTTATTTGTAAATATTGTGATGGAATCGTCCTTTTGGAAAACCATAATGTAAAGAACATGAAAATGTGATTTGCAACAGTCCACCAAAGCTTTAGGCGATACATACAGTAAAACAAAGCAGTAATTAAATTATAAAATTTTAAAGTTCTTCATATAAATTAATTATTATAAATTTGCCGCCTGTTCCCACCAATCATCACCACTACCATATATTTTCAATTATTTTACGTTCAACGAGCTGTTAGAATAGCTTTACAATGACAAGCAGATGGCTACGGCATTTTGTGCTGCAAATTCTATATTTGATTGGTATATACGTGAAATACGGGGGCTTCAATAGCCCGGTTGGTAACGCGACGTGTTTACTGCGAGCCAGCAGGACGCTAGAGGTTGTGGGTTCGATTCCCACGAGAAAACCTGGTCACAAAAAAGTGGTATCACAATGGGCCTGTAATGGCCTAAGTGTGTCTTCGGACAGCCACAACAATCTACATCTACATCTTCTACGTGAAATATGAAAGTTAGACTAGGACAGAAACTATGATTTTTATATTTATCTTTATCTATATATATAAAAATTATTCATAAATCCCCAGCTGAGGAACACTTCTGTATAACAACTTAAAATTAAGCATGATATAAGAGAAATTGGTTATTGACAATTTATTTATTTTTTCTTTGCTTCTATTAACACTAAACGTACCAAGAGGGGCCGAATGACGCTCATCTAAAAATAAAAATATACGTTTGATTATTTTATTAGAAATCAGATGTTATGTTGCGAATTAATTCCTGTAATAAATAAAAAATTTCTTTCTAAAAATCAAAGTTTATTTCATAAAGGGTCAAATGACCCCTTATGGTAAAAATAGGTAGTGTAAAGTACCGGTACGTTTAGTGTTAAACAAATTTTGCAGTATATTCCGACAACATTTAACAGCATGGAGTCTGTGCTAAAAATTGTCTCGTTTTTCAGACGTGGGTTAGCAGTCCAGTTCTTATATGTCAGTGAACGGTACCAATAAGTCTTTCTTACATTTTCACCCGCACCATGTCCCTAAAAATAACGTTTCGCCTCCATAAGAACTAATTACCAATTTGGCCCACACGCTTTCTTCAATTTTGTTTATTGTTATTATATTAATAATGAAGTACCGTTATAAGTGTCAAATTCAGTGCGATTTTCGCGAAATTTGTGGTGCTTTTTGTAGATTTTTTTTTTTTCGCGGCAATTATAGTACTACAATATCCTATAATTGTGGTAGTCAGAAGGTCTATTTTGCGGCTTGTTATATGTATGGGGTTTAGCTAACGCAAAATACAAGCCGTGAAGTAGAAATTTCGTATATTCCTTTTACGGAAAAATGATGTTCTATTATAGTCCAGGCTACCAAGGTTTTCACCTCCGAATTTTTTGAGCATGCATCGATTTTAATGAAATTTTAACAGCATGTAGGGAATACCTCAAAAAGCAAAATCTACCCTATCCCGATGTGTGCTTTTTCCCTGGGGGTGAGTTCCACCCCAACTAGGGGGTGAAAATTTTTTTGTGGAAAATAACCACGGAAATCGATAGAGGAACAAATTTTAAGCAAAAATTGTTCTTAGCATTTTTTTTTAAAACTCAATAGTTTTCGAGTTATACGCGATTGAAAATTGGCATTTTTCGTGAAAAAAACCACGTTTTTAATCGATTTTTTATGAATAACTCAAAAACTATTCATTTTATCAACAAAAGTGTAAGAACCAAAAATGAAGCTTATAAAAAAACAAAGAGATTGGTGCCTTTTAATTGATTGTAGGCCTAATACAAACCGAGTAATGATTTATTGAAGGTTGAATACATTATTTGAACGAAAATTTTTTAAAATTCAACGTCAAATAACGGAAAAATGGTCAATTTTTCGAGAAAATTGCATAGAACCTTTTTCAAAGTATTTTTAAAAAGCTTTAAACTGAGGGTTACTAGAACTCTCTAGCATGAGAACTAAGAGAGTTATGGCCGAAATAAAATTGATTTATATTTTTTTTGTAGAAAAAAAACTCAATTTCAACCTTGGCAATAGTACCCAAATTGCAATAAAAAGATAATTCATGGTCAATTTACTTTATTTATGTACTCACAATGATTTGTGAGAGTTTGAACGATTTAGAATGCATAATTTCGAAAAAAATTATGATTAAAGTCGAAAAATTATTTTCGAAATTTTTTCTTTTTTCCAAAATTTCGGAAAAACTATAGGATATACGTAAAAATTAGTAAGGAACAAAAAGTTAGCTTTTTTTTTAACAAACATTTTGCTTTTTTTAAATTTTTTTTAGCTTGTAAAATAACTGAGATATGACCTTCCAAAGCTTGCCCTAACGTATGACTGGTGCCATTTTAGAACCCTTTAAACGTTGCCCTTTTAAAAATAAAGGGCTCAAAAAATGTAAAACTTTTATATGCTTATAGCTTATGAAATTCCTTTTAAAACAACGTTTTGAGCGACTAAATAGCTTGAAAATTAACCGAGATATGGCCAAAAAACAAAAAACAAATTTCTACAAAAAAAATATAAATCAATTTTATTTCGGCCATGACTCTCTTAGTTTTCATGCTAGAGAGTTCTAGTAACCCTCAGTTTAAAGCTTTTTAAAAATACTTTGAAAAAGGTTCTATGCAATTTTCTCGAAAAATTGACCATTTTTCCGTTATTTGACGTTGAATTTTAAAAAATTTTCGTTCAAATAATGTATTCAACCTTCAATAAATCATTACTCGGTTTGTATTAGGCCTACAATCAATTAAAAGGCACCAATCTCTTTGTTTTTTTATAAGCTTCATTTTTGGTTCTTACACTTTTGTTGATAAAATGAATAGTTTTTGAGTTATTCATAAAAAATCGATTAAAAACGTGGTTTTTTTCACGAAAAATGCCAATTTTCAATTGCGTATAACTCGAAAACTATTGAGTTTTCAAAAAAAATGCTAAGAACAATTTTTGCTTAAAATTTGTTCCTCTATCGATTTCCGTGGTTATTTTCCACAAAAAAATTTTCACCCCCTAGTTGGGGTCGAACTCACCCCCAGGGAAAAAGCACACATCGGGATAGGGTAGATTTTGCTTTTTGAGGTATTCCCTACATGCTGTCAAAATTTCATTAAATTCGATGCATGCTCAAAAAATTCGGAGGTAATACCTCTTTTTTACCTTGGTAGCCTGGACTATTAATATAACTCCGGAGGAATAACTTTCATTTAATTCAAAAATTATAATAGTGACATGAACAAAATGTTTTTGACGTTTGAACTCTCCCTTGTCTGAAAAAAACACCAATGACGGTTGGTCGAGTTGGGAGTAAAACCTTCCGTGTCTGTAACGTGAATCTATGTCATTTTCAAATAAAGAATATGCGGATATGCATTTAATTTTTGGGGAAGGTAGAAGAATTGAGAATCTTTCCTGATACAGAAATTCTCGCTATAATTCGTTACGGAAGGGTTTTAGGGGGGTATGTGGAATGAATTTTTTATCAGCTCACTTGAAGGAATCACGTGGTATACCCCAACGCACCTTGATCTTAAGCACCCTGTATTCAAGGTGCAAACTGCATCCAATAATGGTATACCAGTTCATTATATACTATATACAGGTATGGCCAAATTATTATCATCTCTAGAAATTTTTAGTAAAATTGTATGAAAACGTAGCTTTATGAGTCCAAAATATTAAGTGAACATTCCCTTTATATTTTTCAAGGATTGCATCCTACACGGCATTCCAGTGATGCATTTTTAGCATTCGTGACCAAATTGGCATCATTTTCCAAACTTCCTTCATTGCTGCAGTCAATTCTGATTTAGTTCGCCGGCATTTTTCTGCCACTTTCTGTTAAAAAATAGCCGATATATTTTCGATACTTAGGGTTCATATCTGGCCTATCCGCTGGCCAGTCAAGGATTTGGATGTTGTTAAAAACTCCGTAACTATCTTTGCTGTAGGGCAAAGGGCTTTATCGTGCATGAAGATTCCTTTTCCGTTAAATTTCACGTTCATGGTTGGGATCACCTTTGTCTGAAGGACTGTTAACCGTTTTAGTACCGGGGAGCACGATCGCATGGTCTCGTCACTGAATACAACCTGTTCAAAAAATAGGGATAATATAAATCAAATAAAAAGTTTATTGGAAAATGTGTTTTCAGAACAATATCAACAAGAGTGTTTATTTCAATTTTACCTTTTCCCAATCATCTGTAGTCCATGTCAAATGTTCATTCGCCCATGTTTTTCTTTGTTGTATCATCCTAGTATTTAGCTTCTGTTTCTTACGTGGTCGTCTTGCACGTAGCCCAGATTGAAAAAGTGGACGTCTTGCTGTCTGTTTCCATATTTCAGTACCACCGTCACGCATAGTAGCCCTTAGCCAGTCAAGGGTTAGGATAGAGTTTGGTCGTCTTTTGCTTTCCGCAGCAAATACCCTGCCTGTTGTTTTCCGGCTGCGACCGTATTTTCATTTTCTTTTAGGACTTGTTGGCAACTGAACAGTTCTATTTTTTTGCGAACTTACTAACAAATGATCGACTGACTCCAACTTTCTGAGCTATCTATCCATGAGAATATTGTCCTACTTCTAAAAATGTCGACATTTTTTCTTCAATCACTGCACTGATATTCTTTGCTTTACACATATTAAATCATCGATTAGATGTTAATCCTTAAATACCGCACGGAAACTATAAAATTAAAGCTCTTTGTAACTGAAATTAATTAACAAAACAATAAAAACTGTTACTTTCCCGAAAAAGGCCATTCAGGTAATAATTGCTCCTGGAAGGGGATATTTCCAAGAATATGACATTTTTATTGCATTACTTCTTCGAAATTGAGGTAATCTTTGCAAACAACATGCCAATTTAGAAAATGGGTGCAACTGTAGCTTTGTAAACTACCTTAATAAGTTTTTTTTTAAGAGGTGATAATAATTTGTACACAGCTGTGTTGTGTGGTGATTTAATAAACCCTTAATGAATATTCCATTAGAAAAGTATTTTAATCTCCTCTGTTCTATGCAAAATCACTTAAAGCCAAAACCTTAAAGGGAAATGTTATAACAGCTGCTGGCTGGTGAATGCTTTAGATTGCGCTTTGCCATTGTTGTATCTACATTTATGTATCATTGAAACTTGTGGTATTTTATTCATGAAACAGTCATCTCGTAAATTTGCATTGCAAAAGTGAATTCAGGTGAACAACTTACGAGGATGTTCAGTGAACCATTCTTTTTTATTCATTGGCATAAATTAAGCCAACCTGCTTCAGTACTTTGCACATTCATAAAACATTGTTACCAAATGTGGTGGGAAAATTTACAATGCTTCTCTGGTGAATGCTCAAATTCAAAAGATGTCAGGTGTCGGGAATTTCAAGAAGTTAAGTGAGAACATATGAATATTCAGGTATCCTTTATGCATATGTTGTCGATGTTACACATAGTGGAGCGATGGGACATTACATACATGCATTATAAAAGCTGAAGTAAGATGTTAAAGATATTTTTATATGACGTATCTACATATTTCATAAAAGTGTTTTCAATTATACGTATTTCGGTTTTAATATTTTGCAGCAATAAAAATATATAATCAATTAGGTACTCATCTAATCAGGTTAACATCCGTTCCATCAATCAGTTATTTGAGTCAAATCTATTAATATTTATTTTATTTTCAAATTGTTAATTTCCAAAATTCAAAACAGATCCGAGACCAATAACCACAAAAATCCATGTTTAATCATTATCATGGAAATCTCTTGAATTTGGGACATTTGGACACAATCTTCCCTCAACAATCTGATCTTTAATTTCCTCAAAAACGACTAGAAAATATTAACCTATTTGCATGATATGGAAATATGAAAAAAGCCCATATCACCGAAAAATGTGTATTTTATATTTAGGTGTTAAATTGTATAAAAGTAAAAAAAAAAAAATTTCAGCATTATCTGTTAGAAATTTTGTTCAGTGTGGTAATATTTGAAATGTGGGATGCATATAACACTTCACAATTTTCACTCTGGTAAATAGTTTCCCTCCTTTTCTTTTCTTGTAATTGTAAACAAACAACGCAACGCTTTTGAGTTTTGACGAAGTTGATGGTATGACATTTGGAAAATATTGTCCCGAAAATCTTGGTGGATTATATGGACGTTGTAACTTTTCTTGTTTTTCTTGGTGTAACCTAACCTAACCTATATTATTTGCAATAATTTATTCAGCAAGTTTTTTTTTTGAACACGTGAAATGCTCTGTCTTTATGAATGTTCTTGAAAATAATATTAATAATTACAAAGTCTTTTGGTATTCGCTTTAATTACAATCCTTTGTTGAAAAGTCCGCAATCCCAATTTTTTTCCTTATTTATGCCTTTTGCGTATAAAAAACAATTTATCACTTCACTTAATTGCGCACTCGAATCTTATAAAAATTGGGAATAATCCGAAAAAAAGCATCCCCACGCTGGGATTCGAACCCGTGACCTCTGAATCCCAAGCCCAAGTATTAACCACTACACCAGCCGCCGCTTTGGCAATGTATTCAATGAATGGGATTTAGAGCCGCGTGAAACTTTTTGTATACTATTATTTTGTAAACGCGTGGCCATCAGTGGAGTACCCACTTTCGGTACTTTCATTTGTTGCCAAGCCCTACATGTGCTATAAATTTGAGCGAAATCGGTGATGACGACCAGGTGCCTTCTACTTGTGAGACCGTTCCCAATTAGTAAGTTTACTGAATTTTATGTACATTGGATAAATCAGTATGCGCTTTCTACATTTGAAAGTGTACCTTCCTAAGTAATTGATGTCAGATTTCGTATTTCTTAATCGCCTTGTAATCGTCTCTTATTTACGTCTGCAGTATTATAAAATAGCAGATGCGCTGTTTTATGGAGATATTACTGTTGTATATATATAATTAACGGTCCACTTTTGGTCAAGCGGCTCTGACTGAGAACGGCTCCGACCATCGAGTTAGTTGCCTATAAGTACTTGAGCTATCTGTACCTACGTAAGACAAATAAAAGACCTAGTAAAAACTAAAGCATCTTTTAATCACCTTGTGCCGAGATACCACAATTACAAAGTTTAAGAATTTCCATCCGTCATATTGGATCCGTTATTTTGAATTCTAAAACTTTGGCACGAAAAATCAGTGACCCAAAAAATCCCTATATCACTTTAAAAACATATTGTTAGGTTGGTGCAATGGCTTTGTCTAGTTGGTTTGGGAACATTGTAGACTGTGCTTTGGAGAAATTTAAAAGGTGACCAGTTCATCCAACAATCTTATGTACAGAGTATATTCTATATAAGAGTGTAATTTTTTATTATTATTTCCTTACTGTTGAGACAATTTCGGAAAAAACGAAAATAACTACAACTGGCATGGACATTATATGTATTTTATTTATTGAGAATCGCGAAGTTACTGTAGGACGTTATATGGGGGATTTAATAATTGCACTGGCATATATTACATAATAATTTTAGTAGGTTATATTACATAATAATAAGTAGTTGTTAAAAATAAAAAAACAAATCAGTTTAACGAATTGCATAATTTGCTTTAAAAAACTATTTAACAACATTTTTTAATGCCCAAATAAAATGCTTCACCTCCTTTATTACCACTGCATTAAAAATTATGGCGTAAAAAAGGTAACGAATTCCATAAAGATATTGTGCAGAAAGCCTACTCGAACAAGAGTATCTCGCTCTGAGAATAGACAATTATTAATTTACCTGGTTAGAAATTAACAGGAGTATTAAATAATAATTGCAAGTAACGTTATTGTACTATATGTTTGCAGATAAGGTTGCGGTTGGTTTTTTTTTAATTTTTTTCAATGAAGAACAAATTACGGATTTTACAAAGTTGACTTGTGCTACTAAAGGTACAAATAAGATGCCAACAAGCTGTAGGTATGAAAAGATTTCATCTATGCAATAGTAAGATCATTCATTACTTAACGTCTTATGTTTATTATTACATCGCACCTGAGATGGTCAGTGTCCTATATTTGTGACGTAAATGAAATGTTACTTCACCGTCATAAGGTTAACAGGAATGACTGCTTGTTATGTAATCGTGCACTTTGAAAAGCAGACAGGGATTTATAAATACAATTTTCCGCTAATTCACCCGCGGTAACCAGCGTGAAACTAATTATGACCACTTCCTATGAGTGCCTTTGTTCCATTGAAACAGAAAGACCTTCCCTGACCCCGGCTGACTTACTTTTGCAATTTACCAATTGTTGGGATTATTTACTGTCGGGCCGCAATTAAGTGCGACCGATCGAAGAATAGAACTCATTTTGATGATCGCAAGGAATTAGGCTTTGAGCCAAAAGACAGTTTTTAATAACAGCACAGCCTCTCCTCCTGTACTTAGACATCCTCTGTGTGGGTGGAATGTGCTCATTGTAGAATAACCTCGTTTTAATGGAAACATTTTTAAAACGTGCTCTCGCCGATCAGATTGTGTGGAATCTCGCATGGGTCAGAAACAAAGGCATTTTATCCCTCCATGAAGAACGGTTGACAGCAGTGCATAATTAAAGATGTCAGTGTATTAGCCTTCTACCTTATTATTGTGGATATTTTAATTTTAAGCTTAATTCACCTACCAAACAGTAAAACAATATCCAATCTTAGCGATCTCTTCTTTTTAAAATCTAAAGGAATATATACGGAAGGGAATTGGTTAAAAATTCATTCTGTTGGTTCGAATTAAAATGTTATTGGGCAGGAACTAAACGAAAATCTGGAATGGTTGAATTTATTGTGGACTCTGTCTTGGCCACAAACGATATTAAGGTACAGTTGATTTCACTTAACTTAACGTAAATGTAAGGAGGACCCGACGATTCGGTCAACCTGACTGCATTTTCCTCTTTTACTTATCTAATTACACAGGCCTGCAAATTAAAAACTTTTTTCCACCTTCTTGGTTTTTATAGCCGATTATTGAGGTTTGGGACCTCCTATTTACGGATCTGAACTCGGATTTTTCTATCACATCACGTGTTTTAGCAAAATAGGGTTGAAAATACAAAATATCGTATTTCGGCCATTTTTAAAAATTCATTAAAAAAAAAACGGAACATGACAAAAAACTCGTAACACGACTCAAAGAGAGCCTGGATACTTATCTATGTGAAATATCACTAATTTATAGGACTTACGAACCATCTTTGGGAATAAGATTTTCATGACCGTGCGCAAGGAGTCATCTTCACTCACTATTGTATGAAGGAATTGGCTTATGGAAAAAGCAACGGAAAATTCCACGGAGTATTTCGGAAAATATTAAAGCCTTTCGTATTTTAATATAATAACTAAAGGTTCGTACTTTTATTTGATCTACTTTACAAGCTCCTGCGATAATTCATTACTTAATTTTAATTAATTTATTTGCCAAAATGGCCAAAATATGGTCTTGTGTACTTTTCAAATCTATTTTTTTTCAAATACGTAACGTGATAGAACTTTGTCGTTTGCGAATTCGTGATCTACGGAAAAAATCCTATCGAAATTCCTATTTTGTTTTTTAAGAGGAACACTATCGCAGACGTGTATTAATGTTTGTAGTTGTGTTGTAATTTTTTGCAGATTTTCCTGAAATTGCTGTGTTCTGTCAACTGAAGTGTTGAGAGATTGTTATTACCTGTGACAAGGAGACGGCAAGGGTGTGGGGTCCTCAAATCGAACGGAGGTTCCGCGTGTAGTTAGCACTCAGTGAGTGTATTCATATACTCAAACCCTAGAGCGCACTACTTAGCCATTGCCGAGAAAAAATTCCTAAAGTTTGAAAAAAAAAGATTTTTTTTTTATATTAAAATTTAATAAATCGTTATAAACAATTTCTTTTGAACTTTTATACATTATTCAATCGCGAATTTAATAATTTATAACTTTTTAACGATTAGAACTTATAAAAGACTGAGGAATGTAAATAGAATAAATACAAAAGCCACAGTTTTTTTAAACATTTTTTTATAAAATAATATATTATTAAATACAATGAATATTTATGATAATATGTTTATAGCATTAGCAATTTTTTCAATCATTCATCTTTAGGAATACAAAAACCTGGATGATATTTATCATAAAAACAAGAAAAACACAAATTTTTTCGACAACTTGCACAACAAATAAATGCAGCTTTTTTACAGGAGCACGGTGTTTTTAGAATATCTTCTGAAAAACAAACTTCGTTTAGGTTAAAAAATATTTCTCGATGTTCAGATAATTTTGACGCATACCAGGCATATTTGATCATTTTTGAAAAAATTGGAGAAGAGAGCTGATGATGAACAATTGATTGAATTTTAATACAGTCTTCACGAGAGTTAATTTCCCGATTTCCTTCAATTAATTGCGAACAATTTTGTATTTTTTTAATTAAATTTTTGACTTGTCTGTAAAAGTAAACATCGCACGGTCGTATTAGTGGAGTACACTTTGGAGGTATTACTTTAACAGTACAAGTAGACATTTTCTCATCATCTTGAAAAATTTCAACATACATTTCGAGCTTCGTTTGTCCTCCCCAAGAATCGATGAGAAGAAGAAATTTTTCTTTGCCCCCGTAAGATTTTAGGCATTTCGTGCGAAAAAAAGTATAATATGAAGACGTAGTGAGTTTTCCGGATTTTGAAGATGTGATGACAACATTTTTATATTTTTTCATGTAATCATCAACCTGCTTTTTAACCCTGGGTCAAAATGTATCTGCTCTTACAAACAAACAAATACTTGAGGCAGCACGCGCCCCGACAAGGTAATGCTATATTGTGCAGTATATGAATGTGTAACCTTCTTCACATCTTTTCGTTGGACAGATTGATAGTGGCATCCTAAAAAATAAAAATAAAACATTTATCAACGTTTTTTCAAATAAATCTTTTATAAACGTTTTCGTATAATTTATAAATCATTACACATACCTGTTTGATCCGTATTTATTACAAAGCCAGCGTTGAAATTTTGTATCAAGCGTAAAGTTTGTATACGAAAAGTTTCTGCTGAAGCTAACATATCTTCAATAGACAGGGTTTCCTTTCTAGATATGTATTTGGTGATCTTACGCTGACGAATTCCATGTTTCTGTTTGAAATTTGTCCCCCAACGCTCTGAGGCTTTAAAATCAAAATCTTTAAATTGTGCAGCAGCAGCTAATGCCCATTGTTGTAAATTTCTGGTTGTAACTTGTTGATAGTTTTGTCGAACTTCAACAAAACGATCATAAGTCCATGAATCGATTATTGCATATTTATCAAAGATAGTTCCTCCTTTTTGTATATCCTCCTTCCATTTTGATAGATATTCTCTTTTTTTTTAAACGACTGCATCCTTTTTTGTGTAGAGTTGCTAAACTCCATGAAGGGTGTGCCTCAGCAATGTTCACAACCTTTGTTTTATAGTACAATGAAATGTAGTCACTAGGTTTGCTTTTCTTATACTCGGACTCGTATTCTTCTGGTGATGAATTATCATAAACCATATCAAAACTTCTTCACATAGTTCATTCGCATAAATTAATTCTTCATCGTGAATTAATTGTTCTTCATTCAGAATTTCTATCGTCGTATCGTACAATACTTCGCCAATTGATATTGCATCTTCAAGAATTATAGGTGAAGACTCCGATACAATTAAATTATTTTCATAAAGAAGACCTTCATAATACACTACTGCATTTTTCAATAACAATTTCGACTTATCACTGCATAAAGATGATTCAGTGAATTGTATCTTCACTTAGAGAGGGGACAGGAAGTTCTTTGATTTTCGACATTTTGCCAAAAAAAATCAACGTAGAATTACGTATCCCACAAATAAGAAAATACGACCGTTCAGAGCAAACTCCAAACATAAACTAACGAACTGTACATTTAAAAGGGAATAAGATGCAGCTAACGAAATCCAAGGACACCGCAGGTATAGAAGGTCGAGAGACCCTTCTCTTAATGTGGGAATCTTTTGTATAGGGGCATAAATGAACGGTACAACGATCAAGTCAAACGAATGAACGTCGAATGGAATGTTACGAATAAATGAATTTGTAATTTGTAAATTCTTCATATTATTTTTGATACATACGAGGGGAGGTCAAAAAATTCGCGGAATGACAGGGAAGGATAATGAAATGAAACACTAAACTATTTTTCCTTTTCAATGTACTCCCCCTTAACCCTAATACATTTATTAGATCTGTGAAATAACTTATTAATACCGTCGAAAAAAAAGATTTGTCTTGGGCATCAAAATAAGCCGAAATTGCCGACTTCACTTCATCATCGTCGCCAAATTTTTTGGCACGCAGTTCTTTCTTCATTTTTGGAAACAAATAATAGTCGCTTGGGGCCAGGTCTGGGCTGTAGGGTGGGTGGTGCAGTTGTTCAAATCCGCAGCGGTGAATGGCAGCCGTCGCAACATGGCTTGTGTGCACGGGCACATTTTCGTGCAAAAGGAGCACGCCTTTTGTAAGCTTTCCTCGTCTTTTTTCTTTAATAGCTTCTTTTAATTGATCTAGTAAAGAAGCGTAGTATTCTCCCGTTATGGAAACACCACGTTCCTTATAATCAATCAAAAGGATACCTTCTGTATCCCGAAAGATCGTCGCCATGATTTTTCTGGCCGATTGAGACACCTTAAACTTCTTAGGAGGGGGTGTGCCTTTTTTATGCCACTGCATCGACTCTTGCTTTGACTCAGGGTCATAATGGTGAACCCAAGTTTCATCGCCAGTTACAATTCGGGCCATAACTTCCTCCCTTTGCTCTCCAAAGTGGTCCAAAAACTCGCGACAACTTTCGACGCGTTCGCGTTTTTGATGCGAAGAAAGCATTCTCGGAACCCATCTTGCACAGACTTTAGTCATGCCAAGGTGTTGATGTAGGATGTTTAATATGGTTGTTTCTGATACTCCAACTAATGCTGCAAGCTGTTTTTTCTTTAGCCGGGCATCTTCCAATACAAGTTTTTCAACTTTTTCGATTATTTCTGGCGTGGTAGCCTCAATCGGTCGTCCAGGTCGGGGGTCTTCTTCAATGGAGTCCCTCCCTTGTTTGAAAAGAGCGTGCCATTTATAAATCATGGTTTTCCCAGGAGCGGAGTCTACATAAACAGCTGACATCTCTTGAAAAATGGTTTGAGGTGTCTTTCCTTGTTTGGTGAGAAACTTAATAACAGCGCGATATTCAATTTTCTCCATACTTGCTAGTTTCTTCCCGATTGACTTGTTTACTCGTTGATAACTCAAAAGCAAATGACCCGATTAGGCTGAAACTTCGTATATATACTAACAATGAGTCACTCAATTAGCGCCTACCTGGATGAGTAACTCACCCTCGCCAACTCCGCCATTCCGCGAACTTTTTGACCTCCCCTCGTATATTAAATTTCATTTAATTCCAACCACATGCGAATTTTAAATTTCCATATGTTTAATGTTAAAAAGTTATAAATTATTAAATTCGCGATTGAATAATGTATTAAAGTTCAAAAGAAATTGTTTATAACGATTTATTAAATTTTAATACAAAAAAAACATTTTTTTTTTTTTTTTTTCAAACTTTAAGAATTTTTTTCTCGGCAATGGCTAAGTAGTGCGCTCTAGGGTTTGAGTATATGAATACACTAACTACACGCGGAACTTTCGTTGGATTTGAGGACTCCACACCCTTGCCGTCTCCTTGTGAGTTGAATTTGGGAACTTGATAGAGGATTCGAATATGACGTAATAGGACGGTTGCTGTTGTTTAATAGTACTTACCGATTCAGAACTCCTCGCATACGCACAATATAGTTAGGCCCTTAATTATTGTGATTTACCATGCTTGAAGTGCAAAAACTCTAACATTTTCTCACTGTACTGATTTTTGGATTATAAGGAACGTATACCCTCCAAGTTATAATTAGTAGAACAGAATTTCCCAGTAAAAGTGATAGTTTAGAAGCTCCGGCAAAACATATGTAATTTCTACTTCGTGGCTTGCGTTATTACCGGTTGTTTTGACATATACAGGGTGTTCAGAGGTGGGAGGTCAATACTGAAGGGGGTGAAAGGTCAGACCGAGACAAGCAAAAAATCGTATGGGTGGGGGGGGGGGGGGGGGGGCATCTCGCACCGTTTGGCAGTTACAGGGTGATTCGTAAATCAGGATTTTGCCTTATATGGGAACCGCTCTTGTATTTTTATCTTGTTTTCTACGCATCGCAGCGGCCCCAAACTGATTTCAAAAAATCACTATTTGGAAGCCCTTTCCAAAAAAGTTTACACCACCCCCCTATCCCCAACCCCTTGGCCACAATCCCCCCTGGAAGTTGAAAAAATTAACTTTTATTTCACGATTTTTCACCTTTCGCCCCACTTTTCTCCGAAATTCATGTTATTAACATACCTACTTTTTATTTTTTTTAAGTTGCCTATCTAACTACCTTTCCAAAAAGGTGCAACATGCCCAGGTAGGAAAAGGATACGAAAATTTATTTACAAAAATCCTTTTACAGAATATCATGATAATTCGAATTTTTAAGAAATTATACTTAAGTTAACTAAAAAATACATTTTGTTCGCTTAAAAACTAATTTCAATTAAAACGTTTGTCCTTTAAAAGCTGTTCAAAATGTTCTCCGCTAGTTTCGATGCATGCAAGTAGCCTTCGTTTTATTTCACGTTTGAGGTCTATGGTAGCCAGTCTCTCCCGTATTTTCGTGGCTGCAGTCACAATCGTGGTAACTAATTCTTCTCTGGTGTTGATTGGTCTTGAGTAAACTTCATCTTTCATCCCCTATAAGAAAAAGTCCAGTGGAGTAAGGTCCGGTGACCTAGCAGGCCAAGGAATCGGTCCACCTCGTCCAATCCAGCGCTCTGGGTAATTTTCATTTAACCTTGCCCTAACAATGTTCCCAGTATGCGCAGGTGCTCCGTCGAGCTGTAAATAAATTGCGGTTCTGGTGGCCAGAGGGATGTCCTCCAACAGATCCGGAAGGGTATTCTCCAAAAAGTCCGAGTATAGCTGACTATTCAGCACTTGGGGCAAGATGAAGGATTCTATCAACTGGTTGCCGATGATGCCAGCCCAGACATTGACACTAAATCTTTGCTGGAAGGACAGACACCTGGTCCTATGTGGGTTCACATCTGACAAGGTGTGGAGGTTGTGGAAGTTTGTGATGCCATCCCGGGTGAATTGCGATTCATCCGTCCACAGAATTCGGTCTAGAAACCTTCTGTTTTCGATGTCAGACTCAAACAGCCAAGTGCAAATTGCAATAGTCTTTCGGAATCTCCTTCCTGTAGTGCTTGGACTGGGATATGGTGGTATGGATGTAGTCCCTCTCGGTTCACAACGGTCCAAACTCTCCCTGAAGACAATCCTGACCTTCGTGCGACCTGCCTGATGCTTATTACAGGGCTGTTCCTGACGATGTTGAGGATTTGTTGGTCGGGGTCCGCTGAATCGGGCGATTTTCCTGCTCGCGTTTCTGCTCTGGGGCGGTTACACTTCCGGTTTCTTTTAACCTTCTGAAAGTCCTTGAAAATACCCTTCTGTTGGGTACCCGCCGATTCGGGAATCTCCTTTGGTATTCTCGTACGGCCTCACTATCATTTCCTTCTACTAAACCGTACCCGTAAATTATATCGGCATACTCGTCAACACTGCATTCTGCCATTTTATCTTAATTTTTTCTATTAAACACCCGGTTTTATCGCTTGCTTCTTCAACTGTGGTCAATGTCCTTTCAAACTTACCCATTTTTATACCATAATTCATAGGAGGTATTAGAAACGGAGCGTCAGGATACTTAAGAGTCAATACTGGATATAATAAACTAATAACGCTATTTAACGAGATTACATTTATTATTTTATTACTGTTTTGCTGAAATAATAAAAATGTACTACCTTTGTTTCCTAAACAAACATTTCCGAACTTGCTGTCATAAAAATTGTTTACTTAACGACTTTTTCCATTATGGTGCAATAAAGTAATTAGGTACCTGTGAGGATGTTTTAATTTCAGGACTTCTGCAAGCCTTTTCTACCTGGGCATGTTGCACCTTTTTGGAAAGGTAATTAGATAGGCAACTTAAAAAAAATAAAAAGTAGGTATGTTAATAACATAAATTTCGGAGAAAAGTGGGGCGAAATGTGAAAAATCGTGAAATAAAAGTTAATTTTTTCAACTTCCAGGGGGGATTGTGGCCAAGGGGTTGGGGATAGGGGGGTGGTGTAAACTTTTTTGGAAAGGGCTTCCAAATAGTGATTTTTTGAAATCATTTTGGGGCCGCTGCGATGCGTAGAAAAAAAGATAAAAATACAAGAGTGGTTCCCATATAAGGCAAAATCCTGATTTACGAATCACCCTGTAACTGCCAAACGGTGAGAGATGCCCCCCCCCCCCCCCCCCCCCCCACCCATACGATTTTTTGCTTGTCTCGGTCTGACCTTTCACCCCCTTCAGTATTGACCTCCCACCTCTGAACACCCTGTATAATGTGTTGATTGCAAGGAAATTGAATACAGTCAGTTTTTACGACAGTTTGTACGATACTGTCTATCATTTATTTCAGTTTATAATGTAAGAGAGTTTATTCAAAAATAAACATAATAAATATTATCAATTTATGTTGCTAGACAGATGAATTGCTGTAATATAAAAAGTTTACTATGACTTTCTAATATATAGGTGTCATGAAAAACTTAATTACTTTAACTTAAAAGAAATTACAATGGAAAAAGAAAACTGATTTCATATTTGTAGCTTTGATGTACAGTACAGTATTGTGGTCGTTAGCTCGTTCTTATGTTTTGCTTCTATTAAAGGCAATCAGCGAAATGTGGCTGCAATCTTTGGAGCACAACCGTTTTTCCGGGCTCCTGCATGGTGGATTTCCACACGTCTAATGGTTTTTTTTTTTTTGTCTTTGTGCGCTACTCAATTAATCCGTGTCCAGACGCGGCTTTACATTAATCGTGAAAATGTATTATGCAGCAGTTAACATTTATTTTCTTGCAGAATTCTCATTATGGCACAGTAGTTATATAAGTTATGACTAAAGCCGCAAACTATAGGTACATTAAATTCAGCGAAATAATAATGCAGCATGAGGCCATGGCATTCCTCCGGTTCTGTGCCCGTTGCTGCAAGACTTCGCAAGCATATTAACCCAATGTTGTTGGCATTCACGTAAATTACAAATTCGCAGAATGCCTTCGAGAATACAAGATTTAAAGGTCATCTCGCGTAGTTTGTTTTTATTTGCCGGCATGTACACGGTCTGGGTGAGCTTTGGACAGTCGGTGGCATCCGGCATGATTTCCGAGAGGTGCAAGTCTTGCACTTTTAAAACTTCAAAGTTTGGTTATCATTCATCAGAGGAGCGCCGTACACTTTCACTACATCTGAGCGTTGCTTATTATAATCACTAGCTTAGCATTAAATTTTTTTTTTTTTTTTATTCAGAGCAGGTCGTTAAGATGGTGGAGTTTCCAGTGAAGATACTTTTTGTTGAAAATTTCTTAAATTAAAGTATTTTTTTTTAAATTAGGGAGAGACCGCGAATAAAAATGCATGTGCGACAGTCAAAATATTAAAGGTAAAATAAAAAAATTGTAAATTATATATTTAATTGAGATACTAGATTAAAATCAATTAGCAGAATCATACATTAACAAAACTTTAAAGTATGGTAGGTAAACAAACGAACAAGTTAAAATCTAAAGAATTAAGATAGGTAAAAATATCAGTAAAAATTAGTAACTCCATAAAAATTAAAAATCCGCATATTTATTAACCGACATGCGTCTTCTTGGTTCGAATAAACTTTTCTACACGGATTGGTCTGTATAGTAAGGCCAGTTTTGCAATGATTCAAATTGAGAGCGAATTTATGTAGCTCCTAGAAACAGTGAGAATCAATTCTACCATTTAACTTCAGTAGTTAAAAATACGACACCTGCAATACGCTGGCGCTTATGCGCAGAATGTATGTGGAGTCGAAAGGAAGCGGATAATCGGAGTAGAAAGCATTTAAGGATTGTCCGAAGGCAACAGAGAGAATTTCATTAGTAGTTCTGAGCGCACTCTTTGCAGGCAGTAGGCAGTCAGAAATAAGTTAAAACGAACAGATCATCAGTATTGCGCGGTTTATTGTTTAAGAATTAATTTATTTTTTATGTTATTAATCACTTAATTAAATTAATTAAGCTGTACTACATAGCTGAAACTTTTTCCACATACTATTCAATGTAATTGAAGTATTGTTATTGTTAGGGGTCTTTTACAGAAGATGAACGAGCTTCAGTCGAGTCCAGGAACTCCTGACCGAAGATCTTTCTTCTTAACCGTGCTAAAGCCGGACAAGCACACCAAATGTGTGATGTAGTTTCGTCGTCTTCAAGCCACAGACGACAATCCGTCTCATTTGACAGACCTATTTTATATAGGTGGTATCTAAGCCTATGGTGGCCAGTTAGGTAACCTACCAACAGTCTGAGATCCGCTTTACTCAAAGCATTGATTTCAGTGTAGGTATAGGGTCTGACGAGCTCTTTAGCTTGCCGGATCCCAGGGAAGTTATCCCAGTGTATGTACTGTAGATTCCTGGCCCATTCTTCTATTACAGCTTTGCTGCAGAAGGGCTCAGGACCTTTGAATCGAGATGATGAAACTTCCCTAGCAAGTTCATCAGCAACCTCATTTCCCTCAACGCCGGAGTGTCCCGGTACCCAACAGAGGATAACCCTGTTGGAAGTAGCTATAATTGAAGTAAGAAAATCCACTTTTGGCAGGATTAACGCGGTTGCAAAAATATTTTTTTTTCCAAGTTTCCAATTTATAATTTAAAATAATGTACTACCACAAGTCTGTCATCTGAGTATATCTTAATTTACAATATTCTGAATAAAAAAAAAATTGCCAGACCATTTTCTTGGTTACGAATACCTGTGTATATGGTTTTAAAGATGCTAAGATGGGTAAAACTGTACTCAGTTCTGACTTCTACTGAAAATATTCTAAGAAATATACTTTCTCGTTCTTGCGAGAATTTTCGAAAAAAATGGAGTCTCTGTATGTAAGGGCATCATGTCGTACAAAGAGAAAGGACGTATTATCGTACTTAAACGTCCAGGAAGACCCAAAATAACGGACAATAGGACAGATAAGAGGATCGCCAATCTAGTTTCATCAGATCCATTTATTTCCGCACCAAAGATTCAACAGAAGTTGATTTCTGAAGGAAAACTTGTCCTTTCGCTAGACACAATGCGACGTCGCATACGCTCATCAGGCAAATATGGACTAAGACCGCGCTACTTTACTTAAGCAAGATAAATATTAAAAATACACGGAGAACGTTTTAAAGCCTCTGGTCTTCTGGAAGCGACTTTTATGGACCGATGAATCTATGATACGACTGAAGTACAGCGATGGCAATATTCATATATGGAGAAGCAAAGGTAAAAATGTTCCTTATAGATGCGCTTTACCAACAATTGAAAATAGGCATTATGGTTTGGGGATGCCTGTCTTCCTATGGTACTGGCAAGATTGTCATTTTAGAGGGCAAAGTTAATTTAAATTTGATATTCAATCTCGACGTATATTTATATTTTCTTAAAACGAAGATTATACCAGAAAGTAAGAGGCTAATTGGGACGAACTTTGTGCTTCAGCAGGACAATGCGCAAAAACATACGGCAAAAAAGATTAAAGATTACTTACCAAGCAAAAATATTAACGTTCTGGAGTGGCCTCCGCAAAGCCCAGATCCCCATAGCAAATTTTTGGGCTTAGCTAAAATTAAAGATTTCAGAAAGGGCTCCAAAAGGTATTGCTGAGTTAAAGGCTGCTATTGAGGAACCTGGTATACCTTTCCAGTAGAAGAATGTCGTAGGCATACTCTTTGATTACCCAACAGACTCGCCAAGTTATGGCTAAATAAAAGTGAACATAGTGGAAGATAAATGCATTGTTAATATACTTTTGACTGGCGGTATTATGAGTTCTTTTTTCTATATTCTTATTTTATTGAATACTATAGAGGGAAATTGAATTTTTTTTTGTAATTACTTTTATTCGTTAATGAAATTAACGTTCATTTATAAAAAGAAAATTTATAATACTATGACAATTAAATAAAATTTACTACTGTTTTATTTCAAATTAATCTTGTTAACTTACTTTTGGGACTAACTGTAGGTGCAGTGCAGCGCCCTCTCAGTATAATTTTGGTGAAACAGATTGCGGCAATGCAGTGTTTTGAAATTCTTTATTGTGAAGTGAGCTACATTTTTAATTATTCGAGTTCCGAGCTGTATTACTAAATTTTTTCATAAATATTTTGCGGTATCGTAAGCAGAGGCATAATTGCTATGTCAGCTTGTGTTATATAGCGATGGCACTGCTATCAAACAATGCAGTGCGGTACCGTTAAGTGTGGTAATCTGTTTTGCTTCATGTATAGCAATAACATAGCTTCTAATTTGGACAGCATTGCATTGAAATCTGTTTCAGGCTTAAGCTAATAGTTGCCTCAAAATTTTCCAAAAAATCGATTGTGTTTTGCATTTTTTGATTCCTTATATCTTCAGATATCAGCTGCTAAATTTTTACAACGAAACTCGAAATAATCGAAGATCTACAACAGTTTTAGTGCGCGCGCATTTTTTATTTTACACACATAAATATATCGTAAAAAAACTTTAAACTTCTCGAAACTACATTTATCAAAACGGCAGACAGTCAATCTCCTTGGCTGAACCGATTTAAATAAACCTTATAGCGTTTTGTTTGTTAAGGTCTGTTGTAAGGCAATTCCCCAGAAAATTCGGAAAAAGTTGATAATAAACCTAAAAGTGAAGAGAACAAAGAGTGACCGCAAAATTAGCCTGTTTTTGCACAGTTCATAGCAATCTCAAGAAACGAGTTAAAAAAAATCTAAAAATAGGTACATACTCGTCGTGAAAAATGCAGATGAGCATATTTTTTCGATTTTCAAAATTATTTAAAAAACTACCCCTTTCAGGGGGTGTAAATATCAAAAAATGGTAAAAGAGTGATTCGTTTTATCACCATGTCGTTATTTTGAAAATTAGGGGTTGTTTCACCCCCATACAGGGTTTTTTTCTGCAGTAATATCAAAGATATTGCCTCTGAGATGCTTCTCCTCCAATATGTTTTTTTTTTTCAACAGATTTTAAAAATACTGGACACAATTATAGCGTTGGGGGTGGTTCAACCCCTTGTAGGGGGTGAGTTTTTGGAAGAAATTCACATAAAATCAACAGGTGGGTCAATACTATGAGTTGTTGTAATTCTGATGAGATTATTTTGTTATTAATGAGGCTGAATCAATGTTTTTGTGATTATTCAAAGGTAGTTATTTTTACCATTTTTTGATATTTACACCCCCTGAAAGGGGTAGTTTTTTAAATAATTTTGAAAATCAAAAAAATATGCTCATCTGCATTTTTCACGACTAGTATGTACCTATTTTTAGATTTTTTTTAACTCGTTTCTTGAGATTGCTATGAACTGTGCAAAAACAGGCTAATTTTAAGCGATTTTTGCGGTCACTCTTTGTTTTCACTCATCCCATTGGATGTGGTATCGTTGGATACGTCTTCCAACATGAATTCTTCTTCTCTTCTCGGACTTTTTAATTTTAACCTTTCAGTCGGAAGATATTCCCTTTTAAAGTCGCTATCAAGGCATTCCTCCTCCTTAAGTTTCTTTATGAAAATCTGAAAAGAATTCGGTAGTATACAGGGTGTTCAGAGGTGGGTGGTCAATACTGAAGGGGGTGAAAGGTCAGACCGAGACAAGCAAAAAATCGTATGGGTGGGGGGGGGGGGGGGGGGGGGGCATCTCGCACCGTTTGGCAGTTACAGGGTGATTCGTAAATCAGGATTTTTCCTTATATGGGAACCGCTCTTGTATTTTTATCTTTTTTTCTACGCATCGCAGCGGCCCCAAACTGATATCAAAAAATCACTATTTGGAAGCCCTTTCCAAAAAAGTTTACACCACCCCCCTATCCCCAACCCCTTGGCCAGAATCCCCCCTGGAAGTTGAAAAAATTAACTTTTATTTCACGATTTTTCACCTTTCGCCCCACTTTTCTCTGAAATTCATGTTATTAACATACCTACTTTTTATTTTTTTTAAGTTGCCTATCTAATTACCTTTCCAAAAAGGTGCAACATGCCCAGGTAGGAAAAGGATACGAAAATTTATTTACAAAAATCCTTTTACAGAATATCATGATAATTCGAATTTTTAAGAAATTATACTTAAGTTAACTAAAAAATACATTTTGTTCGCTTAAAAACTAATTACAATTAAAACGTTTTTCCTTTAAAAGCTGTTCAAAATGTTCTCCGCTAGTTTCGATGCATGCAAGAAGCCTTCGTTTTATTTCACGTTTGAGGTCTATGGTAGCCAGCCTCTCCCGTATTTTCGTGGCTGCAGTCCCAATCCTGGTAACTAATTCTTGTCTGGTGTTGATTTTTCTTGAGTAAACATCATCTTTCATCATTCCCTATAAGAAAAAGTCCAGTGGAGTAAGGTCCGGTGACCTAGCAGGCCAAGGAATCGGTCCACCTCGTCCAATCCAGCGCTCTGGGTAATTTTCATTTAACCTTGCCCTAACAATGTTCCCAGTATGCGCAGGTGCTCCGTCGAGCTGTAAATAAATTGCGCTTCTGGTGGCCAGGCGGATGTCCTCCAACAGATCCGGAAGGGTATTCTCCAAAAAGTCCGAGTATAGCTGACTATTCAGCACTTGGGGCAAGATGAAGGGTCCTATCAACTGGTTGCCGATGATGCCAGCCCAGACATTGACACTAAATCTTTGCTGGAAGGACCGACACCTGGTCCTATGTGGGTTCACATCTGACAAGGTGTGGAGGTTGTGGAAGTTTGTGATGCCATCCCGGGTGAATTGCGATTCATCCGTCCACAGAATTCGGTCTAGAAACCTTCTGTTTTCGATGTCAGACTCAAACAGCCAAGTGCAAATTGCAATCGTCTTTCGGAACCTCCTTCCTGTAGTGCTTGGACCGGGATATGGTGGTATGGATGTAGTCCCTCTCGGTTCACAACGGTCCAAACTCTCCCTGAAGACAATCCTGACCTTCGTGCGACCTGTCTGATGCTTATTTCAGGGTTGTTCCTGACGATGTTGAGGATTCGTTGGTCGGGGTCCGCTGAATCGGCCGATTTTCCTGCTTGCGTTTCTGCTCTGGAGGCGGTTACACTTCCGGTTTCTTTTAACCTTCTGAAAATCCTTGAAAATACCCTTCTGTTGGGTACACGTCGATTCGGGAATCTCCTTTGGTATTGTCGTACGGCCTCACTATCATTTCCTTCTACTGAACCGTACACGTAAATTATATCGGCAGACTCTTCAACACTGCTTTCTGCCATTTTATCTTAATTTTTTCTATTAAACACCCGGTTTTATCGCTTGCTTCTTCAACTGTGGTCAATGTCCTTTCAAACTTACCCATTTTTATACCATAATTCATAGGAGGTATTAGAAACGGAGCGTCAGGATACTTAAGAGTCAATACTGGATATAATAAACTAATAACGCTATTTAACGAGATTACATTTATTATTTTATTACTGTTTTGCTGAAATAATAAAAATGTACTACCTCTGTTTCCTAAACAAACATTTCCGAACTTGCTGTCATAAAAATTGTTTACTTAACGACTTTTTTCATTATGGTGCAATAAAGTAATTAGGTACCTGTGAGGATGTTTTAATTTCAGGACTTTTGCAACCCTTTTCTACCTGGGCATGTTGCACCTTTTTGGAAAGGTAATTAGATAGGCAACTTAAAAAAAATAAAAAGTAGGTATGTTAATAACATGAATTTCGGAGAAAAGTGGGGCGAGAGGTGAAAAATCGTGAAATAAAAGTTAATTTTTTCAACTTCCAGGGGGGATTGTGGCCAAGGGGTTGGGGTTAGGGGGGTGGTGTAAACTTTTTTGGAAAGGGCTTCCAAATAGTGATTTTTTGCAATCAGTTTGGGGCCGCTGCGATGCTTAGAAAAAAAGATAAAAATACAAGAGCGGTTCCCATATAAGGCAAAATCCTGATTTATGAATCACCCTGTAACTGCCAAACGGTGAGAGATGCCCCCCCCCCACCCATACGATTTTTTGCTTGTCTCGGTCTGACCTTTCACCCCCTTCAGTATTGACCTCCCACCTCTGAACACCCTGTATGTAGCTTTTAGTAAGTTCTTCCAATAAAAACTAATGGACAGTAAAGAAAAGATACTTTATGAAAAATTGTATAACAATATCTTTTACGCTTAAATCAAACTTCCCTTTAAGGGGGTCCTCTAGTTTCTCGGGTCGAAAAAATCGATTTTTTTTTTTCATAAATCACATCTACAACATGTGTAGAAAATGTGTGCCAAAGGATTTTTCGATATTTGGAGTGGTTCACAAGTTACGGCCCTGGAACGGAGCAGGTATACGAAGAGCGCGCAGGGCTGCGCGAACTTTCAAACGCGTTTTTCTCGAAACACCATTTTTCGAAACGGTGACCACGATATTTCAGAAACTACTGCAATGATCTTGTTCAAATTTATACAGCATCTTTAATATGTTATAAGCCAGCGATTGAACTAGGATTATCATGATTGCTTCGATAGTTTTTTTTCTACGAGCGAAAAACTTAAGAAAAAATGAGTAAAAAATAGAATGTAATTTTCAAAAGTGTATAAAAAAGTCAATTTTTGTAATTTAGAATTCATTCTAGTTCAATCGCTAGTCTTAAGTATGAAGATTAAAATGCCGTTTGGTTTATTGATTTCAGATAAGTAGAACAGCCGCAATCTTGGTCACCGTCAAGCACCTTTTTTACTTGATGTCTTCCTGTAGGCCACTATAACTTTTACTCTATTATATATTTTGACTTCAAAAAATGTGTAAAGCTTATTTAAATGTTAATAAAGATTATGCAAAAACAATGAAATTGATTATTTCGATGGTTGACCCGTAAAAAATTATTGAAAAAGCCGTAAATAAACAGCCGAGAAACTAGAGGACCCCCTTAAGTGGCATCGAATCTCATAGAAAACATGAAGCCAGTGAAGAATTTTTGAATGAGAAAGTTTTCATTGAAAACTGTTTTACATCAGTAAATAAATAACAGTTTTAATAAACTAAACTAATAATTTTATTCGTCAAGCGTACAGTAATATTACGTGAAGTAGTTGTTAAGTCTTGAAACTATACACAAATAATTGTTCTCTCATAACTAAGGCTTGTTGCATACATCATCGCTTTTGAATTTCAAATTTGATGCGGATTGAGTACTTATATACAGGGTATCCCGATTCGAAGTAGGAAACGCTATGCCAATCGATTACTTGGAGTGTCCTGAGCAAACTTCTGTTCTAGATTGTGAATGGCTCCTTCCCCCTCAAAATGGCCGTTGACGGTTTTTTGGAGGTTAGCTCAATTAAGTCCTTGTACGTCCTTGTAAGGACATCGCAGGAAATCGAGCAAGGAATCATTCTAAAGAGAGGAGAGCACCTTTCCAACAATACCCCACTTGTAAGTATATGTCTAAACATGTAACAAATAACAACAAGGAATTGATTGGTATAGCGTTTCTTACATACGTTGAATGGGTACACTCTGTATATTTTTATATGTATAATAAGTTCTCAGTTTCGTTTGAAAATAGAGTATGCCAATGACATTAACGTAACAACAAGTACCTAACGTTGAAGTGTTGGTTGAAATTGTGGAAAGTGACGAAAAACGTAATTCGAGCTATTTATTTTATTATTTTATTTAACCTAATATAGCGTTTTTCCTCTTTCTTTAATTTCGGTAATTATTGGTGGTGCATTTCATATTTATATTTTCTCGAAAAAATTATCAATCAGAATTGCTATTGAAGTTATAATTTACATTTCTATCGCATTATTGCAAAAACTTTATTTGGATGAATTACGAATGAAAAAAATAATGACAGAAAAATGTTCTTTGTGCTTTAAGAACTTTATCTGAGTCTAATAATAATTAAATGTATTTTTCAGATAAATGATGCTCCTAATGACCTTCTAATTAGACGGTTCGAAGGTTGATAATAAAGTTTTCTCAAGCACTTCCGTTGTGCTTATTACGCGGTAAAAAACTTGAATTACCTCGTGGTTAGATTTCAGAGAAATCTTTTGTAAAATATTTTTTACTACTTTTCAATTGAAATGAAAACGAAACAAAAATTCTGAATTGTAATCAATAGCAAATTAAATAATGGGCCTTTCATTTGTTGCTAAATTGTGAAGTAAATTTGCAAATACAAAACTACATATATTTCGATCAATCTTATCGTTATTTCATGAAAATAATTAAAATTTATGAATGTGTTGCCAGATCAAATAAGAAAAACATGTCTATGGGAAAGAAAACAGAGGGGATTGATTTTGTAACAAAAGTAATTTTTTATTTCGGAAAAATGAAGGTAAGAAAATATCCTAACCCAAAAAACATTAAATCATTTACTCGTCAGAAAATAATCTTAAAAATACTAAAATTGTCTAACCAATAAATATTCAAGCTAAATAATGACATTTCGAAAACTTTCATCAGTCTATACGGACTGACTGGGTTCGGACGCGTTTCAACGAGCTGCTTAAAGGTGAATATTTCCCTAGTTTGTTTTATACCTTTGTCATTAAGTTTTGACTTAATTGAAGAGTTCTTTGTAATTTTCATTTTGCCGGCATAAAAGAATAAGTGAAATTAAAATCATTCTAAATGAGCAAATTATCTTTTGGCATAAAGTAATCCGCCAGGGACGGATAGTTAAAACTGTGAAAAATGAAACCTGTTGGATGAGTAGTTTTCAAAATGAATAATTTTGTAAGATTTTCATAAAAAATAAGTACATGGGGGCTTTCACTGCTTTCAATTCTGCTGTCAATATTTATTAATTCAAGATTGTGGTCTGACGATTATAAACTTTATGCGAATTTTATGAAAGTGGTTAGATGGAGGTTACCGCGGTTGCTGATTTAAAATCAGATTTCAAACACCAAATTTATTGCTTCAATACATTTCATGCCTTTAATTTGGGTAATAATTAATTACACTAATTTTTTAGAACAATCCTTTTAATAGTCATCCAACCCGATTTACGAAGACAATAAAGACGGAACGTCACTAAAGTTATCAGATACAGTGTTGAGGTCAAAAAAGGTCGTTTAATCATTCTCATTGAGTTTTCATTATCACTGAAAAAATCAACGATAATACAACTAATTTGTCGCTAGTATTGAACTTTTCCAATAGTAATGCGACAGATTGTTGAAAACTTTGAGTTTTTAAATTATAACGCAACATAATTAGCATTGAATTGTTAAGTGATAATACAAAATAAATTTCATTCATGAGCAAAATTATATTTCACAAGGAAGCCAAGTCTTTTGTTAAAACTTCGTAACTGACCGGTTGTGAACTTTTGATTAGCCCATTCCAATATAATGTTATTGCTTTTTTTCATTCGCTTGCATTAATTTTTTATATTAATTATATACAATAGATTTCCCAATAATTTGTTTTTCTCTTGTTTATTATGGTACGAATATATAGTATTCCGTCATGTTCCACTTTTGGTCATTTGACCGATTTCGGTGTGAATAGGTATATGTATATTTACGTCGATACGTTCAGTGTTAAATATACACTGCTGGACAAAATAATAGGTGTTACATATAATTTTTAAACGTAAAAGATTTTTATTATGAAAATTAATTCATAAATTATTATATTGTTTTCCATTTGGCTAAGTTTATAATTAGGAAAGCAAGAATAAGAATTATAATATAGTCAGTTCATTTATGTAAAAAAAAATTTATAAAAAAAAAAAAAATTTTATCAAAAATAAAATCTCTTTCACAATAAATTTGAGTCTATTTATAAAGGGTGTCCCAATATTGACGCAAGCAGTAATTTTGTTAGAAAAAACAGGTTTACAATTAAAAATTGTAAATTTTACCCATACCATGATACTTCCCCCACAATGTTTCCCTGTTTTTTTGTGAATCTAGAATCATATTTTTTGCCGCTTGGACGTTGGACATTCTACCTACTGTCAGATCCGTATAGATTGATCTTTGTTTTGTTGCTTCATAGAATGTTGTTCCAATTTTTTGAGATTTTCTTCACCGGCCCATGCTCTATAGCTAATGACGAAACGTTTTTTTTTTACCTTCAAGTTTTTTCCACGAAGCAAAGGAACTTTTCTAGCAATTCTTCCTGCTACATTTGCCCTTTTTAGTCTTCTGCGGATAGTTTTTGCGCTGACTTCGTTTGCCGTAGCTGCGCAAATCGTCCTTGAAGACACAAATGCATCCCTCTTAGCCATAGTGATGATCATAGTGGTTGGAATCGTTTTCTTAGGTCGACCTCTGGTTTTCTGTTTTCTTTTAGGCCTTAATGCATTTGTAGCAAAATTCTGGGGACGAGCTAAGAAGTCAGCAATGAATATGTAGGTTTTTCACTCATTTTTTAATGTTCTTACCAAACGGCGCTCTTCTTCTGTATCATACAATCTTTTTCGCAGTAATATTTTGTTATGACGAATATTTTTAATTTTTTTTTTAATAATTATAATAAATTTTTTCTTTGTGGCACTTCACAGTGTATTACTGGAAACATTCACCCAACTCTTCACCGTTACGGTACAAGTTTAGGCTCTGTGGATCCTGTTGAACCTAAATCTCTAAAAAAGAATATTACAATTAGAAATTTCTTCGGAACCGCTCAATCAGCCTGATGCTATATATAAGATAAGAGCAGCTCAGCCAGCTTTCAAAAATAACAATAAATTGACTTAAATTATATATTAACATTTAATCCTAAATTACCAAGTGCGCACCCATTCACTCAATGCTTTTAATTTTTATTTTTGTATCTCTCAATCACCATTCATACCTTATTTACAATTTCTATACGTCCTATTGTTAGTTTACTACAGCACCTGCTCTTACATATTTTTTTATTGCACTTGTGAACCTTTTTATATCGTCTATTTTTTTATTTCCTCGGGTAGTCTGTTGTAAATCTCGATTGCGCTGGTAATGAGTCCTTTCCGTTCTGGCCTTTTCCACACGTAGTAGGTCTCTGATTCGTGTGCGTATGTGTGTGTTGTGTATTTCCCTGTTCTTTGTGAATACTATATTGTTTTTTTGTAGAACTCACCATGAAGAAATTTATGTTCAAATCTGCATTCAGTGTCTCATTGGTCTGCTAATGTCAATAAAGCAACTATTTTAGTGTGTTAAAACTGCACGTTTATCTAAATGAGGCATGGCATAAGTAATGGTAAAACAAGATGAGCGAAATGAGAAGAGTATACAAACAAATTGTATTAGTGAAGCTACTTTCAGTGTTCGCACCTATTATTTTGACCACCAGTGTATAGAATCACCGATTGCATTACCATTAACAAATTCAATGCTAATGAAAAATTAAATTCATTATCACTTATTCAGTGCGAATGAAAGCATATTTTCATTATCATTAAAAATGTCAATAATGGCGAAAACTTACTTTCATTATCATTGAATTTTTCAGTGGTATTGAAATTGATTTTTCATTAACATTGAATTGAATTTGCCATTCCTTTTTTTTATTTATTAGTTTATTAAGATAATATAAAGTTTACAACAAGAATTCATAAGATAGATACAGAGATTAGAATCGAAGTTCTTTACAGTCTGGGATTTAAATTGGAAGTATAGTGAGAAGTAGTAATATCTTTGATTTCTAATTTGAAGGGAAAATTAAGCTTCGGGGGAATAATAAAAAACCCTTCCTAAGTCTTACAAACTATTTTAAATATTGCACTTAAATGTAAATAAAAAGCTGAGATGTCATAATATTTAGGAGAACAAGTTTGGAATCAAAGGATTATATGATTTGCGACAACTTTGTACAAAGTTGTTGTTCACTTTACAGATTTCAACTGAAACAAGATCGACACTGGCTCTGCAATACAGACGACGAGTGGAGAAAAACCACGGTAGATTCAAAATCTTGTTTTGGATTCTTTGTAGTTTATCCAAATGCGTTTTAGCACAATCACTCCAGACAGTAGTATCAAACATCAAAACAGCTTTAAAAATTAGTTTATATATGATTAATTTATTTAGCTCACTTAATTCAGAATTTCGATTTATGAATGGATACAGCGATTTTATTAACTTATTGATCTTTTGAAGTGTTGTGTGAATGTGTCTGTCAAAAATTAATTTTTTGTCGAAAATGATGCCCAGGTATTTTAGTTCATTGCTCCAAGTAATACTAGAGGAGCCTACCTGTAGATTCTGTTGGGGTTGATAGACCTGTTTTCTTCTACGAGTAAAGAAAATTGCTTGGGTTTTGCTTGAATTTATTTTAATTTTCCACTTTTTGAAATATTTGCAAATTGCGTCCGATACAGACTATAGGTCGCTAATAATTTGCGACGAATCACGTCCGGAAGCAAAAACACCTGTGTCGTCTGCATACATTGAGAAGCAGCAATTAGGAAGTTGAGGAAAATCATACGGAAAGATATTATACAGTAGGGGGCCAAGAACAGAACCTTGAGGTACACCAGCCGGAATTTCATGCACTGAAGATTTTTCTGAACCGATATATACATTAAAATATCTGCCGGTGAGGAAACTTTGAATTATTTTTATAAGATAAACCGGGAGGTTGAATTAATGAAGTTTATAGACAAGCCCGTCATGCCACATGGAGTCGAAAGCCTTTTCTATTTCGAGGGTAAAGAAACCTGTAGAAAAACCAATGACTAGGTTATCCCGGACATGTTTTTTAATTCTATAAGCTTGATGTGTCGTGGAGTGACCTTTTCGAAAACCGAATTGTTCATTAAGAAAAATGTTGTTTTCAACTATGTGTTTCATTAGTTTATTTTTTAGAATTTTTTCGTAAATTATGCTTATTGAACTTAGGAGACTAATAGGTCTATAGCTGCTTGGAAGGTATTGAATTTTTTTAAGGTCAATATATTACCAAAATAATGCATTGTGCCCATCTATGGTTGAGCTAACCATTTTTGAGAATTATTTAATTGTTGGACATGAATGACTGGAATAGTGCAAAAATTTTAGAATAAAGTTCCGAGATTTTTCAATTTCTTGACCTAATGACAGTTCGTTATATCTTGAAATCAGAGATTGAGTGCAGCAAAAATTACTAAATTGCAAAGTGTTTTCAAATATAAGTATGGCCCTAATTATAATATACCATATTGGCTTGTTTAAGCAACATTCAAAACAAGCGAGCTGGTTGTTAACTCGTCACTGTCACGTTTCAGCCCAATGTAGGTTACTTTGTCTCTAGCACAAACTGTCTGCGAAATGAAAAATGTCGGAATCACTCAATCAAAGTAACGTCGAAAGGCAACTGATTTGGGAAAAACGCGATCCGTTATCCGGCTATTACATTCCATCAAAATATTTTGTTTCTGACCTACGATTGTTTCTGATTCCTCGGCCAAGTCTAGCGCAACATTGGCCGCTGCGCCACAGTAAACAGTTCTCGTCTTGGTTCCCTGACTCCGTCGGAATTTGCAGTTTAAATAATACATATGTATGTATTTACTACCTAAGTGTCGCACTCTACCTTCGACGAAGGCAGGAGAAATTCAGGGAGAACAAAGCGCGTGAGTTGATGGGCGAGTAATGTCAATGTCCCATAAATTTTTATCCATTACACCGCGGCACATGAGGAAATCATGGTCACTTGGCGATGATGAAACCCCGTGGTACCGTACATAGACAATTACAAAAGCATATGCACCCGTTTTCGCAGTTCCTTCGTACCTTCCAAAGCTGTACAACAACGCTAATTACCCTGAATTTTTCCAGCTCTTGTTTTAGCCCGGCAATAATGTCTTATTCTATCTAATTATAGCTAAGCGACGCCGCGGCGACGGGTAATTCTGGAGAATTGTTATGGCTCACTTTTATTCTTGCCAGAGTGCACTTCGTAGCAAGAATTTCTTGCCTGCGGCTAAGCAGACCTCCGGTGGTTTTTTCACTACCATGATCCATTTCAGAGATTTCCTAAATGTTTTTAGCCGAACTTGACGTAGCCGGGTGGACGGACGTTTCAATTACGAAGACCAGAAGGAACGGCGCTGCAAATTAGCACCTTAAAGCAAAAAATTCAATTGAAACCTTTCCGGGTAATCTTTTCCGCTAAAGTCTGGCCTACAACCATATTTTAATCTGAGACCCAATTTGATGTAATTGCGTTATCCCATCTCGAGCCGTTTTAATGGGTGCAATGAGTACATGGAGACTGAAGCGTCTCTACAACGCCGTTCTCTGGGCACACGACCTTCTTTACATCTCCTTTTCTTTTGTCGCTGCCGACTGGTATGGTGGGTATCGCAAGAATGAGTGGACCGTCTCCATCGAAGGGAAAGTTCCACAAAAGCCGTTTGGCTACAAAAATCAAGGTCGGTTGGTCAGTTCAACAAATCAGCAGCGGCAACATCGCTATTAAATTCTCGGACCTTCACAATCGACATCCAACAAATCGTCTCGCCGCGAGTACGCCTTACCCCGTGATTACACCGAACGCGGAGTGTCGCAGAAAAATGCTTGCAGATTTCTTAAAGAAAAAAGTTTATCAATCGTTCACAGCAGAAACGGTGCCTTACAACATGTTTTCATATAATTAGTCGAAAACAAAATATAGTATTAGTTTTCACGTATCCTAAGGTACCTATTGTTCGACTCGTTTACATATGTATTATACATATTTCAGTTCTCACATATGCATATATAGTATATACTTTTCTAAACGTCGTATGAATATTGATGATTACCATTACATTCATTTCTACAAGACCAACGTTTATTAAAATCAGTGTGATTATTCTTCTCTTTTTAGGTAACAAATACAATTCCATGTCTACAATTATACTAATTTTTTACAGATGAGCTTTGATATGCGAAACAAGCAAAATTGAAAAGCATAATATCCGTGATATCATAAATTTATGGTTTCCACATTAAAACTGAAATTTCTCTTATACTGTACGAGAAATTCTATTAATTCGACCGAAGAATATGCGGTGTAATCCATGAAGAATCTCAGTTTTTCTTTTAGTACCCCGGGTGTCCTGGAAAAAACTGTAAACTGTAGGATTTATTTTTTTCCATGCAATATTAAGTTTCTTGATAGATATTTAGCACCTCGAATAAGTTAACCTAAATAAGCGTAGCGGTAGCATGGTACTACTTTTACAACGTAATGTTTTATATACTTATGTACTTATTCAAATATTAAAAGTTCACATATTTTCGGATGTGAATGGAGCCGAAATCAGTGTGAAATTAGGACAATGTCGATGAATTCTGTACGCAGTGCAAATTTAAGTTGTAAAATATAATATAAATCTAATACTTGGCAAGGATTCTAGGCCACAATTACATAAAAGCTTCTTAGTCCAAGTCATTTCAAGGACATGTAGTTTCATATTCCCGGAAGAAAATAACATTTTTTTTTCACTTCATGATGAAGCTTAATGATGGCTTTATTTAACTTTTTTCGAGGTGATAACGACTATAAGGGTACGTTTCCAATGCTGGAGTGTGCTTTCGCTGAGGCTCAGCGCAGATTGGCCCTGTTTCCAATACGAGCGTAGCGTGAGTTTCGAATTTCGAACTTCGTTATAGAAGGAAGTAAACAGCCGGTTTGTGATAGCAAAGTTTGTATGCAAAATGGATAACCGCAGACGAATAATATTGTGTTATTATTTCCAAATCTCACAAGCAACATTTTCAATAAACTTAAATGTATCCCCTTCATTAATTTCATAAGCAAACTGCAATCAGCTGTGCATTGCTTACGACGTCTCAGCATATTCAAATCAGAATTTCAAATGCACGAACCCCACCTGTTTTTCTCAATATTTAAAAGGCATTTTTAATAAATTATTGCACGCTATCTTATGCAAAAGGGATATATTAATTATAAGAATATACTTTAGTTTTAGAATATCTTCATTTTGGCCAAAAATAAATGTTTTTTTTAAAGGGAATCACAAGAGCTTTAAAAACCCCATCTATTGAAAACTATTTTAACACAAAATTCGAACATATTTCGAAGAGCTTCAATCTGGAGTAGAAATAAATCAACTTCAGATTGCAGCGCCAGCGTAGATTAGAAGGAGAGATGAATATGTAAAAATGCACGAGTAGGAAAGGGAATACAAATCCACGCTGCGCTACGCTAGCATTGGAAACGTACCCTAAAGATTAAATTTCATTTTTAAAAAGGAACTAACCTTTTTTTAATGAATTTTTAAACCAAACAAAATTTTACTTTTAAAAACAAATAGGATTAATATCTTTCGACTGAAATATCTCGAAAATTATGTAGTTTTATGAAAAAATCATGCTTGTTTTTTCTTCAGACAATCTGAAACTATATAAAAACAACGGTGGTCCTCATGAAACTGCACAACTTTCGTTTCAAATATTATTTTATCTAGCATGGAATTATGTACATGACATATAGAAAGGCGGCTTTTAGGAATTTACCATATACGATGCGACTGATCTGAATTTCGGATCAGGACTTAGTTTTTGTGAGATCCATTTTATTATGTGAAGTACAATCAGATTGAAGCTTAATTTCTTTTAAATTTAGCCTGAATACGATCAGTTCTTGTGGCCTCACTAATGTACATGTTAGAGTCACAATAAATGCGAACCACGTGCATCCCGTTTCGTGAAGATACATTTATTAAGATGCATTCCACGCTGAGAGATCCGCATTCCTGGATGGCTTGTGATTAAGTAAATCACTCAAGAAAGTTAATTGAGTGGGCTTATTTTGTTACCAAAATAGTTTACTCGCTGTGACAATGAAATATTTATTATATTTCCATATCACTCTAACACCGAATGCTTGTCTTCTCAGACAACTAGTGCATTCGAAATTCAAAATCTTAGCGTTTACGTTTTTGACCGTTACTTAAAATTACTATGATCAATTGAGATATGTATTTGCAAGTTAAAGAAAAAGGTGTTTTCTTTGGATCAGCACTAGTACCACAAATAATTAAGTTGCAAGGGATGGTCCATAATTTTCCAACACTTAGACAAATACAATCATGAATTGTTTCAATAGCCATATTTAGAAGGAGATGTGGATATTCTTAAAACTATACGAATAAAGCCATTATATGCAGAACTCTATTGCGCGACAATTTTTCGAAATTTAATAGATTGCATTTAACCAAATTTAATTTTCAGAATGACATTGTCACGAATCACATTTTCAATTAGAGGTGTTATAATTACAAAACCATTAAAAGACTCAGTCACTAACTGCAATTAGTGACTAAAAAAGTTAAAATTTACATTGATAATTTCCAGACAAATGTTCAGTGTCTTACAAATATACAGTTTTGCCAAAACCAAGTGCATAGGAAGGGTTATATTTTTTTAGATAATTTCACCTGTCTTTAAAATGTCTGCTAAATATTCCTTAATTGACGGTCTCTGAGGGATAAATATAGTAGATACATGGATTTCCAAACTCATTACAAAAGTTTTCTGGAAAAACCTCAATTTTTCAATAAAATGTTGAAGGTTCAAGTTCAAAACTTTATTCTTAGGGTTCCGTACCAAAAAGGTAAAGATGAACCCTTGGTCTGTCACAGCTAGTTATAAAGCTTACTTATCCATTCTTAGTCCAGTAGTCGAAATAAACAAAATACTTATTTCCTGTTTTTTGTATACTTTTTTGTAAATTGCGTACTAATAGCTGATCGTAATGAAAATTGGGAAGATTTTAACAAATTATAAAAGGACGATGGATAAATTCGCTAGATAAAAGACAGTTATGTTAAGACAGAGTTTCTGTCGATAAAGTTGAGGGACTTTCTTGTTATGATTCAAGTCTGGCTGAAGCCTGATTAAAACTTAACCCAAGTTTGGCTAAAACTGGGCCTAAATCTGTTCTACCCTAGTCCTAGGTTGACCTAAGCTTATCTCAAGCTTGGCCTGAGCATAGTTTAATCGTGAGTTAAACTTGGCTCAAACCTTTTTCCTTATGTAAGCTTAGCTTAAAACTGATTTAAACGTGGTTAGAGTGTTAAATACTGTTAAAATTTGAAAATAAGCAGTTAGCATTTAACTTAAGTTCAACTTAAGTTGGGTTTTACTATGAACCACTCGATTCGTTATCAAATGAACTATAACAAATTTTTTTTCATTTATTTATTATCGACTGATAGATTGGTAAATTACTAATACCAGAAACGCTACCAGTAGGATAAAAGCACTTCATAAAATACTATTCAACTAATGGCCACTCGATTCGTCAAATTTACAACTAATTTTTCAAAATTGACATCTATAGTTGTAAAGTTGTAAAGAAAAGTATCCAAGTGGTAGAATCATAATCTTAAATGAAAAAAAATACATACTAGGGTTAAATATGAAATATTTTATTCGCTGTCAAAATTTAGTACAACAAATTATTACTCGTATTTAAGAAAATATAATGGATATAAACATACCTGTTGATATATAGTATACAAATATATTTATTTTTCCATTATTACATTGTTCTTATTTTTACAGATACTGTTAACATCAGCTGCTGAATTTAATATTAATTTTTTACTGACGATGATTCTTTTTTTGTCAGTTCTTATAGGAGTGATACAATTATTGTTTTTTGTTAAACTTGGCATATCGTCTTGTCTGAAAAATTCACACAAAAATTGTCCCTTTTATATATGCCCATATCATAACATATGTTCAACAGTTGTATAGGATCCATTTAGCTTAAAAGTTTTTGGCGAATTGGTTATAATCAATTGAAATTGTTACATATATGTAAGTATATTTGGCACCAAGATACTTGTTTAATTAGGATATGAGTGATAATGATATTGTATTCCACTCTCTTACCTTCTTTCTGTTTCACGGATCAGTGAAAATTCATCTGAACACCAATTTTGTTAGCAAATTTGATTATAAATGTGATTGTTTTTTAGAAAAGGAAAACTACGAGGAGAGACCAATTTTAATGCAGTTTTTAAATTTGTTTAAACAATTATGGAGTGCTCATCAGCTTATTACCTCTCATTTACAAAGTAGATCTCAACGTGTTAAAGTTAATGATTTTGTTTTGATTTGGTACCACTGTATTTTATTTTATACGTTAATGATTTATTAAATAGTATGCCTGGTGATATTTTTATTTCATTTGCTGATGATACAACTATCATATCGATTGGTAAAAATTGGAATGAAATAGAAACCAAAATGAATAACTACCTTAATAATGTAAGTACCTGGTTGGCTTTAAATAAGCCCTCTTTAAATCTAGAAAAATCTGTATATATGACTTTCGGAAATTGCTGCACTAGTATTCCGGAATAATTGAACACTTAATGGAAAACCATAAAAAAAAGTTCAATCATTGAAATACCTAGGAGTTATTTTTGATTGTAAAATAAAATAGTATAAACACATCGATTTCATTTTAAACAAAACGAATGAACTGGAAGTCTTAATCAATGAATTTACAAGGAAAATTAAATTAAATAAATGGGTTGCATCGAATATATAATACTTAAATAGAAATACTAAGTATTGATGTCTTCTCCTGTATCTAAGAAGAAATTTAACTATATTACTAATATAAAAATTCTATTGGATGTTCACTTAATTTTTGAGTCTATAATATGTTAAAATATTTTAACAAGCTAAGAATATTTGTTTGGGATTTACGTAATGATTACATGTAATTTTTATGTAAATTAATTTATTAAATAATAAATAAATAAATGACGATTATTAAAAATGCATTCAGGCAATTATACTCTACGAGCTATGCTAACTATAGGCTTTACATTTAAGACGTATTGATTTAGCAATCGGTACAATGTTACCTAAATTCTGGAATCGCGACTAAAATTTTCATGTGGACACCTTTGTGTAATTTGACTGATCATTCAAAAAACACTACCTTTGAAAGTAATTTCTATTAACTTTAAAACTTTACAATTTTTTAATATTACTTCAACTGTGATTTTGCAATCAATACTTTTGCACAGTGCGGCGTGTCTCGCTTGAAACTGTCTACTCAGTTATTTACTTTTATTACGCAAATGCCTCTGTGCGTTATTGTAAGCGAAATCGTGTCAATGGCTACCTCTGCGAGGTCAATTTATCTGCAAACTATGCGTTTCCTTCATTTGCACATCAGCTAGGCAGCATTTGCAGCTCAGGGCTTTTTCAGATTTTTAGTAGTTATCATAAACGAACTGTATGTGAAATCTTTCTTTTAAATTATAATATGGGTTTATGTGGTTTACACATTACGTCTCCTTTCTTTTTTGTGAAGAAAATTGCAGGTACAACAAAGATTTATAATAAAACCATCAACAAAAAAACTTTGCTCTAAGTAAAGTGGTAATAATCAAGTATAAGAGGCTAATAAACTGCGGAAATACTCGAAGTATGGGTTTTTCAGAATGAAACAGAATCTGGCGCAGAGTTTTCTTCAAAACTCAGTATCAACCCAGAAGCTCAGTTCAGCTATTCAAACCATTGATTTATCTAAACAGACACGCGAGCTCTTATTTAAAGAGACTGCTGCATTGGAGCAAAAAACTCAAGCAGGTTTTATCAACAGTGCATTTGCTAATCAAATGACTCAAATGAGCTTTAATAGCCAGGGATTTATGGTAATTGCTGCCCGATTTTTCGAATGAATTAAAAATAGATTAAGATTGTTTTATGGCTACTTTGATTTTACGGCTGCCTGCGGATTCTAGAACTTATGGAAAACATTTCATTGGACTAGCGGGTGGCAGCGCTTCTTCTTTTGTACTTCAGAAGAAAGCACATCAGTTTCTTTTTTTTTTTTCGTCATACATTCATTTATTATTTTCATTTGATTGATTGAGCTCATCACGGTTCTGGGCGAAATTGTGTCACCAGAAGCACGCACTACTCTACAGAAACTACTTCTTATGTTGGAGAAGTAGTTCAGAGTACCTACATATATATAGAGGAAAAATATGCATGACAGAGTTGAACGACTAATTTTTGTTTGCGCATTAAACTTTTTAGAAAAAGTAAAGAGAAATTTATTTCCGAAATATACATAAGATAAATGTTCTAGTTTCCGGCCACATAACACTTTTGCTAAAGATAAGTTGTTATTTTCCTTATAAGCAATGTCTCTGTTTGACCTGTTTATGACAAAAATACGTCTTGTTGCAACGATATAATAGACATTCTCTTAGAAATTAATGATTCAACAAAATCAATTGAATCGATTTAGCGAAAAATTATAAAACTACTGCATGGTAGTTAGTTAGATATTATATCATATACTTTGGACTGCGAAAAAAAAAACCAGCAGGCCCAAAGCAAGTTGGCTCCTGTCTCTTATTTTATTTATATAATATTTACCCCTTATACAAATTATATTCCTATAATTTTTTAAATTTTTCCCTAAAGTATTTTATTCTTTACAGGTCTTTGAATGGCAACTTTTACCGTCGGTTGAATCAAGGGTGAGTAATCGAATTTTCTAACATTGAATAATTGCATACTGCGACCATACTGTAAATTGTAAAATGCTAAATTGTTTAATTTTAAAACGTTTTCGTGCTTAAATCACGATGCTCAATTTTAAAACATTTGTGAACGATATTAAACGTTTCACTTTAAAGAGTATATATGATTCGTTTTCATACGTTGTAAATTCTAGTGTTTTTATTTAAAATAGTTCATCAAATAAAACACTTGGGTGCTTCAAAATAAAACGCTAACATGTTTTGAATTAATACACTAGATTTACAGTGCATATATGTAACACTGTTGCAGCGTCAGAATCCGAAATATATAATATATAATCAGCTATCAAAGTATATTTTACAACTTTTACTTCCATTTTACATTTAAAATCTGCCCGTCACAGTTTTATTTCCTATAAATTTACATGATAGGGTATTGAGTAAAATTATTATGTTTCAGCGAATTAGGAACACTTCCTACACTACTTGCTTGATGGCGCCAATTTAAGTTTTTTATTCAGAAGGGATCAGTTAATTTAAGGCGAAGCGCGAAATGATAAGAAATACAAGTAAATCAGTTAACCGCCAGCTTAAAATCAGCAACATTTACAAACATTTTAGAAAATATTTGAGAAAAGGGGAGATATTAACCTCTTCAGGGAAGAATTATTGGTTATAGGGGAGTTATTTGTTTCTTTAGTGTAAGAAAATAACTACATTAAAGAAACCAATATTTTTCTTTCGAATTTTGGAAGTTCGTCTCCTGAAGAAATTAATATATAAGAAATATTTTAACAAATAGAATTTAGTTTATCTTTGCATGACTGACTAACAAAAAACACCAAACGTACACATATGTGGCCAAGGGCGTGAAGAGGTTAAAGCTCCCACTCTTTTCTGTTGCATTCCGCTTTTTAGAGTTTCATAGGCACAATATGTGATAGCTTTGTTACTCTATAATTTTAGACGATTTTGTGACCTTAACAAGAAGGAGCTTTTAGTTAGCCACAAAGTAAAATAGTACAACAAAAAGTGTTTGGGGTTTGATAGTATAAGTCTTTTCGATTGCAGTAAAACATATATATGGAAGTCGATTTCACTCGACTTGACTAGCGAATACACTTATTTTCTTAGGATCTCAGCTTTGAAAATGTACATGTCAATTATCCATATAATAATAATCGGTCTTTAATTAACTTCAATTAAAAAATAAATAAAATAAAATTACACTAAGACATATTATATACCATATTTAACATTTGGAGCGTACTCAATTCCAAAATCTTGTTTGAGAGAATATTATGATATAACGCAGACGAGCTTTTAAGGCGCTTTTAAGATCCTATAGACCACAATGCTCTTATACGAGTGCCCAGCTGTCTGAGCTTTTTGGTGATAATTAAATTTTTCAAATTGATGTGATCGCAGAGCCAGTAGGGCAACAAACCTAATAGAGGACAAATCCTTTTAAATGGCGTCTGGCCAGGCCAGCGCCAATTTTTTCGCTCCCCTTGCTGGGACTATAGATAAAAAAGGCTCACGACTTCCATTTCCCTAACCTCCCACAAGAAAGCAAAAAACAGGATGATGAATACACCCACACCAAATACATCATTTTAAAGGCCACCGAAAAAAAGCCACTAAAAGGATATAATAAATTTCTCATTAGGAAAGCTGTGAATGGGATTTGCACCCAATTCACCTTCGCGAGTTATCTGCTAGACGGATCCCTTCTGCTCCTGGTAGCAAACAAGAAAATTGCTGAGCGCTTCATTGGAATTTCCGAATTAGCTGGTAAAGGCATAAAGGCAGAATACCATAAAACCCTAAATAGCGTCAAAGACACGGCTTTCTCCGCCGAATTTAGGTCACTGACCCAAGAAGAGCTCGAGGCCCTCCGAGATCAGGGTGTGTCTGAGGTTGCTCAGATCACTCGTCCTGGAGAGGGAGGAGTGAGAGTTCCCACAGGGCTGGTGATTCTTACTTTCGACGCCTACACCTTGCCATCCAAAATCGAAGGAGCCTGGACAAAAATTCAGATCAGGGAGTATTACCCAACTCCCATGAGGTGCCTCAATTGCCAAAAATTTGGGCACACCGCCGAGCACTGTCAAGATCCAACGGAAACATGCGGCTCATGCGGCCTCCCTGGACCGCATAAACCAGAAGTTCTGTGTTAACTGTTCAGCTGAGGGGCACGAGTCCTTCAGTAGGGCCTGTCCAGAGTTCGCCAAGCAGAGAGAAATTTTAAAAATTAAAGTCCAGGATAAGTGCAGTATGTACGAAGCCCGCAAAAAGTTCTACTCTCTAATATAAACGATGGACGGGCCAAGTTTCACCCATGTCGTCAATCGGCCTTCTCCGCTGACAGCTGCTGTTCGAAGTACAAACCGAACAGAAATTGTTCAAAGCACAGTCCCAGCAAGCAATAAAAAAACCACAGTCTCAACCAAAAATCTACCAATTCCAAACCAAGACGAAAATATTAAAACCACCGAAAAACCTTCCAAGTCAAACTTTGAATGCGCCCCAAACAAACCAACCAAAACGAAAATATTAATATCACCGAAAAACCTACCGCTTTAAATTCTAAATCCATCACCAACAACAATAATAAAGAAGAGTCACTACCCATCACCACAAAAGAACCCACAGACAGCTCACTGGATAAAAACAATTTAACCACCGAGCAAATCCCTACAAATAAAATACAAATTATTAAAGGCCTCAAACAAACAGCCACTACCCCTCTAAAAATTGTTACACAAATTAGTAAAAGGACCAAACAACATAAGAAGAAAATAACTCAAGCAGGAAAATGTAAGACGAAACTTACGGAGATCATGTCTATCTTGAACAAGTCCCTTCAGACGGTGGAATTCTCATCCCTAGAAACCGATTCTGAATAGAGCGAATAATTACCCCTTTTAATAATACCTGCTTAATGACCAGGCAAGTCAATAGAAATCCTCCCACACTCCAGGACATTTCCATTTTACAATGGAATATCCGGGGATTATATAGTAATCTTACTAACCTGGAAACCCTTATTGCCCAATATAAGCCACAAATTATCTTACTTCAAGAAACAAACATTCTAGAGAATGAAGAACCCGATCGTGTAGGACCTTACAAATTTTTTGGAACAAACTCCAATAGGGAGAGCAGACATGGAGGAGTGGCCGTCTTGGTCCGCAACTTCATTCCTGCGGCACGTGTAGATTTGAATGGGCCCCTCATGGCTTGTGCTGTCACCTTGGGCACTTCTCCTCCCCTTACGGTTACCTCCATTTACCTTGAGAATGCTCAGAGGATAACGGTGGACGAATTGCAGGACATGACTCGCCAGCTTCCCTCAAACACCATATATGGTGGGGACTTTAACGCCCATAGCCCCTTATGGGGCTCTGGACGGTGGAGTCCTAGAGGAAGGCAGGTATCGGCCTGGATTGAAAACCACCCACTGTGCATTCTCAATACTAATTCTCCGACCCTCCTCTCCACTCGCGGGACTTTATCCGCCATAGACCTAACGGTAGTTCCTCCTCACCTGGCGTCTAGGCTTGATTGGTTCACCCACGGTTGTCCCGAAGGTAGCGACCACCTGCCTATCATCATCAGATCGAACTTCGGTATTGCCAGCAGCAAGCAGGCCATCAGATTCGTGGAAGACCGTGCCGACCGGAGGAAATTTGCTGAGTCGGTAGAATTAGAACTGTCCCGGCGCCCCATTTCTACAAATGTAAATCGGGAGGCAGCACAGGTCTCGAGGTCCATACGGGCAGCGGCGACCGCTAGCATGCCAACCACCAGTCCCAAGCCCAGAAACCAGCCGCCTTGGATGAATAATCACATCCTGTCTCTACTCAGAGACAAGAACAGGGCATGGAAGAAATTCCAGCGCCACCCGACGAACGAAAATCTTCGGGAGTACAGGAGGAAGTCGACTATTTCAAAACTCAGCTCCAAAAAAGCATAAAGAGAGTCCTGGATCTCATTCGCCCACTCTGTGGACCCAAATATAAGCCTAGGGGATGCCTGGGGTTAAGTCAAGGCCATTCCCGGCAAAAAACAATATAGCCAAATCGGTTCCTTAACGATCAATAATGAGACTTTCATAGATGCCACAGACATCTCGGAACAACTGGCACAGGCTTGGACCAGTTACTCCGACGATTCCACCTTCAACGCAGAGTTGATACAAAGGAAAAACACCTGGTCCTTTACGGACGGAGTGGTGACGGTTCCTTCCTTCCATCTAGGTTACCCAGTGAGCCTTTCAGAACTAAGCTTAGTAACTGTAAAGGCTCTGCCCGTGGGCACGATAAAATATCGTATAAGATGTTGAAGGAGGCTCCAGACTCTTTCAAGGAAAGGCTGTGCGGATTATACAACCAAAATAATCAGCTCCAGTCAATTTCCCCATGCCTGGAAAACCGCTCGGACGCCGGCTCACAAAGGCCTTAGATACTATCCTCCCCAACTCTATACACGGGTTCAGAAGGCACAGGGGGACCGCGTTCCTTCTGCTGGAACTAGAGACAGACATTAAGATGGCTTTCGACAAAAAGAAAATACTAAACCTCGTGTCGGTAGATATCGAAAAAGCCTACGAAAGGGTTCTCCGAAACATCGTGGCTCAACAACTGGTGGAATGGGGATCCGATGAACCGTTTGTTAAGCTAATTGACAATTTTTTAAAGAGTAGATCCATTAAGGTCAGAGTCAATGGTTTCGAGTCTCCCAAGCGCCAGATGGACTTTTCTTTTCTTTCGACTTTCCTGTGCAATACCTTCATCTACGCCCTCATCCCCTCCCTTAACGACATCAACGGACTGAGAACTTACGTTTACGCGGACAACCTGCTACTAACGACGGACACAGACGAACCCGCCACCTGCCTCAGGAGAGGATTGACTGCAATTGATAGCTGGTGCCACAGAACAGGAGCCAAAGTCTCGGTCCAGAAAGCCGAACTCATTTCCTTCACAAGGAAAAGGAATTTCAACCAGCGGCCCCTAGTTATTGGGGATCTGGAGCTTACTCCATCCCATAACCAAAAGATCTTTTGGTTTAATGTTCGACAAGAGACTATCTTGGACCGAACACACCTCCAGGGTCGCCACTAAGATCGCCAAACTAAATAACCTCCTCCAAACTAAATAACCTGGACCAGGAGACCACCCGACTTCAATCAACACCCACTCTAAAAAAAGCCCTACTACTAACTGCAGCTTTAGGTTTAAGTCTCCCAAGACTCGACCCAATCCTGACTCAATATTCCACCCCACAGTCCCTTTCAAATTCTCGCTTCACTTACTCACTCAGACGCACCCGAAAAAACGACTCCTCTGTTGAAGAGAGACGAGCAAACCACGCCCTGGACATTACCGAACATCCGAACTGGGTAAGATTATATGTATACTGATGGCTCGAGTTTTGACCACCACTCTGCGGCGGCTTTTGTAGTGTACCACCCCAAAAGCCCAAACTTCCCGGACATTCACCGCTTTAAATTGCCGAAACAAACATCGAGCTACGAGGCCGAACTGGTGGCCATATGGAAGGCCATTTCCTATGCCCTGGACAAACGCGCGGCGATGTCAATTTATACTGATTCAAAGTCAGCCATTCAGGCGATAATAAACAAAGAACAAAGTGAACCATTGGTGAAATCTTGCCAGGCCCTATTAAAGAAAACAAAACATCCGATTAGGCTAATCTGGACCCCAGCCCATTCTGGCATCCAAGGGAACAAAGTTGCAGATAAAGCGGCCAAGTTCACCTTTAATGACGGCGAAAGGGAAGAAGAAACTCCAGCTACTTCTTTCATTAGACGATTATGCCTGCTAAAGATGAGAAAAGCTGCCGAGGAGACCTGGCAACGTGAAACCACTTTCTTGACTTACCACCACAAGACCGTGGCTCCACCTGTGTACAATTCAGAGTTTTCACGTTGGAATGGAGTTCAAATATTCAGGACTAGGACAGGCCACACCAGACTTACCCACGCCCACCTCATGACTCGAAGTCCACAACCTGGCTGCCAGAGTTACCAGAGAAACCTCAGCATCCGGCACATATTAACGGAGTGCGAGATAACCAAAAATATGTGCAACGGAAAATTTCCAAACTTGTCCACCCGCCTCAACCTATCCACCCCCTCGGACCTACTGTCCCTTCTCTCGTCATTAGGAATACTTACCCATATTTAATCTTTTGATCCTTCATCTGTATCTAGAAGTATTTATAATGTCAAACAGTAGACCTCTACCTTTGTTCACTTTTTCTTTTTCTTTATTAGATGTTTATCTAAATCTTATTGAATTCGCTGCTTCCCAATGGACTTTGTATTTTAAACATAACTTATTTTAATTTGCCTGAAAACCTTTTAAATTCAAATTCTAAATATTGTTTCTCCTAAAATTTTGGAATCACTGGGATAATTACCTACAAACATAAAAATAAGTTTTTTAAAATTATTTACATTCAAACTTTACTCCGCTTTAAATTGTTCGGACCCACGATGATGGTTTATATCTGTAAATAAAAATAGTATTATTAGTAGGAAATAGGTAGATCTAAATAACTCCAATAAAACCTAGTTTTAGGATATGGGCTCGGTTCCCGAGTGCGCTATAGTTATAGGTAGGCTTAAAATTAATCTTAAGTCCTACCTTGTATAAAGAAAATAAAAAAAAAAAATAACAATCCTCTTAAAGTTCTTGTTGTATCAATAGCAATGAATCTGCGCTTTATTCCTCAAATGCTAAAACTAATAAAAAATTAAACCATGCTAAAATTAAGTCTATAGACCCACTGCAATTATGCTGTTACACATTCACAATTTTCAAGGTTATGGGATTTGAAGTTCTAAAAGTAAGCCAAATATAAGAGTTTTAACGAAAATAGTACTGTATGAACTCACCGATATGATAAAAAATTTTAAATTCTTAAAACCCTATGGTTTCTGGAGGGAGTTCAGGGGATAAAAATCAATCAAAAAAATCGTTCAACGAGCTTGGATAACAAATGCATCTTGTTTTTTTAATTTTTATAATATGAAGATATAAAACTTGAAACCGAAAAACAATGTCTTATTCATCTACTCGAGGTAGAAATTAAAAACAGCTGAAGCTTGCATAAATAATCGGCAAACATTTAAATAATTTTCAAAAGTTTTATAATCACATAAAAAATCCGTGCCGTAGAAAATCCTTTGTATTCAATATTAATTTTCATTAAGATCATTTAAAGTTGGGAATTTTTGATCGCTATTTTGAATAGCTAGATTTCTACTGCAATTTTCGACATCAGCGGCTCTGAGAGCACCAAGATCAAAAATGTTCATTTTCGATCTTCTTAAATTAAGTAATTGAATTCATTTTTACTTCCCATGTTTAATATGGTACATAGGTTGAGGATTACATATAGCAATTAGGAATTTTCCTGGAGCTTAATTAAAGTGCGAGCAAATACTGATAAAGAATAAAATAAACACATTGAATAAAATTTCGTTCATTTAAAATTGATTCATTGATGAATTGACATTTAATTGATTCGACTTTTTTATTGTAATGACGAACATGACTTTTCCTGACGAATTCAATAGTCAAAAGGTCAACAACTAATTGGATGAAGAAGGCGAACATCAACTTAATTTCAGTAAATTGTCCATGTGAAATGTGATCTTCAGCAGTAAAGGTATTGGGGAAATTAAATTTTAATTTATTGACAATTTATATGACTTCGATGCAATGTATAACATAATACTCATATTAAAATTTTTTAGATAGTTTGAGGTTGCATGCAATGGTCTGCGCATAAGTCGAGAAGAGCTCTTGGCTAGAATTCTAAGCTGTCAGTAAAATTTATGGTGAATACTTGAGATTATTGGGTTACACGCGCGCAAGTGTCTCTAACCGCTGCCTTTAAAACATAGTCATTCAAACAGCATTGCGTGCGCAAATTAATCGTGACTTCAATCAAATCTACCCCTCATTCACTTAATTGGCTAGCAAGATTTCAACGAGTTATAACATAGTTGGATGTTTTCTTTGCCTGAATCAAAGTAGCGCTTTTATAGAGGCGTATGACGGGGCGTTGTAACAGAAAAAAACAAGGAAGTAGGGGCAATTATAATAATAGAAAAATCTTTGTTGAATTTTCTAATATATTAGTTGTAATTTATTTGGCTGTCCAAGTTTTTCTCACGGGAAATCTTATATTTCAGAAATGAGTTCGAAAAAACTTCAATTTCACAAGTCACATAATTGGCTTATGTGTAAGCTTTTGCAAACAAACGTGAATATCTCAGTAAACAAAAATTATCTTGTTAAAATAATGGGACTCTAATTGTTAAAATGTGTGGTGTTGTAAATAAGTAGTGTTCAATTAAATGCTCAAAAAGACTCAAGCTAATCCGAAACTGTTTGTAAAAAAAAATAAAATACATTAATATTATGATTGTTTTCAACGTAGAATGATTTTCCGGCTGCTGGAACCCCGCAACTTCTAACAGTCCGATACTTTCAGCCATTTGTAGTAATTTTCCGGTGCTAAACAAAATATGGCTAGATATTCGCGAGTACTTTTTATTTGTTCGAAATTGCTTGAACAATTTGTTGAAATGTCGAATTCTCTACAAAAAACATATTATAGTGGTGGAGACAGTGACTTGAGTATCATTTACAAAACTATACAGAGTGTCCCCGCTGTATAACATAAAACTTATTTCAAACTCTGTTATAAATGTCTCACTTGCGGTGCACCATCCAAGTATCCAGTACTATCCGTATCTAATGCTCCTTAACCTCTTCGCCTACAAATAAATTCGACAAAATACGGCCCCAAATGGCGGCAAAAGTCGCTCACATAGTTGGATACCTTTCGTGTGAAAGTCTGTTATCGGAACCAGTCTGACTAGTGATATTCGCCCAAGATTGTGACCACGAGTCTGACTCATCATTGTACGCGAGGGGTTCTTCGGTAGAGTATTTTTTTTTTGTAAATGCATTTATTTGGTGTTTTATATTGTGATGCCTACAGATCAGTATCTCATCTTATGAGTCATAAATATCAAGACATTTTTCCGTACTGTATGAAACGCAAACGAATGCGAACTTTTAAATTCTGACTTAGACACTTTTTATTATTGGGGCTCTATTGACTGTTTACACTTAAATATAAGTAAATGTCCCGTTATGTCTTTTTCTCGTAAACGGTAACTTCTTAATTTTTGTTGTATTCTGGACAATTCATCCTTATATCGACTTGACAAAACCAAGGATTTGGGTGTATTATTTAATTGCCGTTTATCTTTCAATGATCACTACGACGCTATTATTGCCAAGGGTAACTCAGTTTTGGGTTTTGTTAAGAGGTGGTCTAAGGAGTTTGATGATCCCACTATAACGAAAATCCTTTTTTGCACTTTTTTTTTGTCCGCCCTATATTGGAATACGCTAGTCCGGTTTGGTCTCCTATCCATGCGTTTCATATTAACCGCATCGAAGCCGTCCAGCGTAGTTTTGTACGTTTTGCACTTCGTGGCTTACATTGGGACAATCCCACCGCGCTTCGGCCTTATGAAAGTAGGCTTATACTCTTCCCTTTGTCCTCTCTCGAGGATAGACGTAAGAATGCTAGAATTGCTTTTCCTTTTGACTGTATACAGGGCAGTATTAATTCTGCTGAATTGCTTTCATCGTTCAGTATTTCGGTTCCTCCTCGCTTTAATAGGAGCTTTTTTCATATTTCTCGGCATAGTACTAATTACGGGATGCACATGCCAATTTCCTCAATGTCTCGTCTTTTTAATAGCAAATTCGATGTCATTGATTTTAATTTAAGGTACTATTACCGTCTAGAATTTTCAAAATATGGATTTTTTTTTTTTTTTTTTTTTTTTACATTTTTAGATTCTTTATACCTTCAATAATAACTGTCTAAAATATTAAATCGAAATTCGAAGCCAGTGCCGAGATATAACGACTCAATTGAAGCGCGCTCTCGGCTGTTCTATGTTCTAAATAAACGCGTTTTTCTCGAGTTTAGGTTTTTTTAACTGGCGGACAGTTAATCTCCGGATCTACTGGGCCGATTTGAATAAACTTTGAAGCATTTTGTTCGTTTTTATATCCTGTGTGATAGTTTACCACAATTTGACCACAAAAAAAATATATAAAATTTTTGAGTCTGAAAAAAGGCGACTTTTGAAAAAAATTTTCAAATGTCCGCCATTTTTTTATTTTTAATGATTTTTCAATTTTTCTGGTAAACTATCACGTAAGAGCACTTTTTGTAACTCTTTTCGAATTTTATGCTTCAGACTTACCGTTCCAGAGATTAACTGTCCGCCATGCAGCAGTGTTTTTTTGAGAAAAAAATTTGAGCGCCCTTTATTAACCTTTTTTATTAAGGACGGGGAAAATTACGTTAAAATTGACCTTTTATTAGACATGAATATTATAAATATATTCAATGAACTTCTTATGTGGAGTCCCCCCTCCTTGCTGGTCGATATATCGACCAGGCCCGTCCGCAACGGAAAGTCCCATGTAAAAAATTTGGCGCGACGGTTTGAAAGTATTTTTCTAGGTAATTTGATGCGCTGAATACGGGAAAAATCAAGAAAATTTCAATATTTGACCTTGAATTCACCTTGCAGATGAGTTTCGCGATTCGTGGTACTATATTTTTCGTACTCAGTATATAAAAAAAGGTAGGTATGCCAACTTTCCGGGCAAAATAGCAAACAAATATTTGACTTTGAAATAGCAATTTTCAAGGTCAAGGATGCCTTCAGGAATTTTTACACTCTTTTTCCCATATTCAGCGCATCAAAAAATGTAGGTATGCCAACTTTCAGGGCTAAATAGCAGAAAAAATTTGACATTGAAAACCGCCATTTTCAAGGTCAAGGATACTTCCAGGAATTTCTATACTATTTTTCCCATATTTAGCGCATAACATTTTCCCTAAAAAACATCAAATATTATGTGTCCTCTGGCTGGTCCATATATCGACCACTCTCGTCCTTAAAAGGTTAAATGTACAATTAATAGAAAATAAAAATAAATTTCGTAATCTTCAAGAACTATTTAATACTGTAAAAAAAGTTTGATAACCATATATAATAAAGAAAGTGAAAAAAAAAATTGTTGAATATATGTCATTTTTTAGCATTCTAGACGGTAATATTACCTTAAATAATCGCTATGTAAAAAATCAGCTTCGTTAAGGTTTAATTTATCTAACTATTGTATTCAGTTGTTGATAAATCCTAAAATAAATAAATAAATAGATCAAATGCCTTAAATTCTGTATTCCTTATTATGGAGACGAGGAATTTTGTTCCATTAATGTATACCTCTTTCTTTTATTTTGGTTATTTATTTAATTTTAAACTTTACAAATTTTATTTTATATTTCTTTGTTCCTCTTTCCATTAAAACTTCAGACCAGACTAAATATTCTCTTTTTTGCCGTTGCCTACTACTTTAAAAAAAAAAAAATATTTTTTTGTCGTTGCCTACTACATACGCCACAACTACCCTCCTCCTCCGGTGGCTATGGTCCACGTTACAAATTAAAATAAAAAAATTGCCTCGTTGTGGTACTTATTCTCGGCCATCAGCTTGGGCATAAAGCCAGGCCCTAATGGCTGCCGACCTAGAAAGTTTTTTGTTCAATGACAGTCTATGCCACTGTCGGCATCACCAGTTATGGAGACGAGGAATTTCCATTAATTTATACCTCTTTCTTTCTTTTTTTTTTGGTTATTTATTTAAATTTAAACTTTACAAATTTTATTTGATATTACTTTGTTCTTTTTCCATTAAAACTTCAGGTGAGACTAAATATTTTCTTTTTTGTCGTTGCCTACTACTTTTTAAAGAAAAATATTTTTTGTCGTTTCCTACTACATACGCCACACTTATCTTAAGCTATGCTATAAATCCCAAACAGGTGTCTAAATCCAATCAATTTCTCTACCTTAATTAGCTTTTTCTTTAACTTAAGAAAATAATCTAAACCGAAGCTTGGAAACTATATTATTATTATGCGTTGTGGGACACAAACCATAAAGACTACAGCAACAGGGATAAAAAAAAATAATAAAGGGTACGACATACTTATTGAAAAACTGGAAAAAATCGAAGCAGGCGCGACCAGAGCAACCGTTGTGAAAAAAAATCAATTCCTTGCGTTCAAACTTTCGAAAAGAACTACGAAAGGTTGAGGACTCTAAACGCTCAGGAAAAAGCACGGATGAAATATACACTCCATCTTTATGGTATTTTAATGAATTCATGTTCCTGACTGATCATGAAATTCCGGAGCTAAGCAGGTCAACATTAAATATAGAAGATTTGGAAATCATTCAAGAAACTTGAGTTTATACTTTTTATTATTACAAAAAGAAAATGAAATTAGCAGAATCTGTCTTGCCACTCTACCTTTCCTTCGTTACTAAAATATTCAGTCAAAGTATTACGTAATCTATCCACACTTACAGATGAAGGAAAAGAAGTTTTAAAGGAGTTCGTTGAACGTTATTTTCTCTTCAACTTCCTTGTACAATTTCGACGCGAAATGTGTCATAATCGACTAAGCTGTGTACGATATAATTGTTTTTTGTTTTCCTTAAGAAATTGTGCAAGTAGCAGCAGGCCAATGCAATTGTTTCAACTTTTTTTATTGGGAGGTTTATTTTATTGTGGAGTACTTTGAAACGTGTTACCATAAGTCCAAAAACATTTTCGTTGATTCTTCTGGCTCTAGACAAGGGGTAATTAAACACTCGTCGTTCTTTGTTGAGAATACTGCGAAAATGGTTTCACAATATGAGGCTAGTTGAAAAACTTCGTCTCCCACAAAAACATAATTCGCCAATTGTGTACTATTTGGAAGCGTATCTGAGGGGGGAGTATTAAGCTTATTTTCTTGTAAGAATTTGTAGAACTAGGTAGTATCACGCCTCCATCTGGATTCCTACCATTTTTTCCGACATCACCAAGTAAAAACTCGTAATCCGTATTTACTATTGCCAGTAACACAATACTGTGAGTTCCTTTATAATTAAAGTATCGTGAACATGTTCCTACTGGCTTTCGTATTTTAACATGTTTTCTATCTATGGCCACGAAACAGTGCAGAAAATTCCATTTCTCTGCAAATCTTTAGCCACAGCTTTCCACTCATGTTCCGTCTTAGGAAACTAAGGAAAACAAAATATGTTCAATTGCTCGTATTTTACTTTTTAGGTTTGAGGAATACAACGATATTATTTTCCCTCAACTACAAGATCGACCGAAAATGTTGATGTGCCGGTTATAATTACAAAAGCAAAAAGAAAACGAAATGCTGATAGTATGGTAAAAAACGTTCGCTTACGCCTTAAAGCATTTAGAAAAAAAAGACGATGAATTTTTAATAATTGCGAAACATTATGCTCAAAAATTAAGAAAAATGGAACCACTTCACTATTCATCACTAAAAAATCCTGTATCAACTACTGTTTCTCAAGCAACAGCATCAACATCAACCGTCTGGAATTTAAATGAAGTTACTTGGCAAGTTCAAGCATATGAATCAAAAACTACTAATGTTCCCGTGCAACAATATGTTTTGGATTTTCAGTGCGATAACTAAATTGTAATAAGTATTGCAAATACAAGAATTTTTTAATTAAATTTGTACTTACTTTTTCGTATTCCTTCAACACTAATATTAGAGCTTCACAAGCTTCAGTCATGATTTTCCCCAATGCTTGTGATGAGATTCTCATTGAAAATTTTAAATCCTCGTAGCTTCTTCCGGTCGCTACAAATCTTACGGTAGCTACTAATCTCCTTTTTGGTCATATCGGCTCTCATACAAGTACTTTTTTTCACAATCAAGGGAATAACTTCTTTTAGAAGAATGTTGAGTCTTCATCCATTCTTAATGTAATTCTTGTAATCTTTTTTTGCACTTGCGTTCAATTCACGTAAGAGGTTAACATCGGATAAAAACTTCTTTCTTAGAAGCTAATTTTTGCTCCATAACCGTTTCCTTCTATTTCTTCCCGCTGTTAAAATTGCAGCACCTAAGAGCATGTAAATTAATGCTTTTCTGTGGCACATTATCGCTTGCAATTAATTTACTTCAAAAGGACTTTCACGTGTTTATCGTTCAAACGCACAAGAAAAATGAGCAAATAACTGAGCAAGTTGTGCATTTAACTGAACTGTATGTTGACACCATCTAGCGCAGTTTTTTGCACAATATTTTACACAGTTTTATTGTGCAATATAACTAAGCGTGTATGGCCGCCTTACTTACTCTACTTCACATATCAATTCAGAGGAAGAGCCACTGACATATAAGAACTGGACTGCTGATCCTGTACAAAAACTCGCTTCGAAAATAAGACCAAATTTTGGCCGAATTCTAACTATCTCGCTCTTTCTTAAGTCCCGCAGGCAAGCCAACTTTACAAAAAATCATTGCAATCACTAAAGTAAGATGGCGCTATCTTGATTATGCCTCCAATCGAGAAATAAAAGTGAGGACATTTAAAATAAATTAAAAATATTCGCAATTAATTTTAAAAACGTCATAATCTGTATTATAATGCGACCGTATATCTCGCAAATTATACATTAAAATAAAAAATTGCTAAGAATAAATATTTATTATTTTGAAGAATTTTATTAATTTCTACCAGAATTATCGCTGTCTGCCCAATTACTTTTATTTAACAGGCATAACTGAAACCAACGGCAGACAACTAATACATGATTCGTTTATAGTAAGTGTTTTAGTTAATTAATTTATTATCTGTAAAAGTTTGCGAAAGTTTATATTATTTCGCTGTTAAATTCGGATAATAACTATTTAATTGACTACGAGACTAGGCTAATTAGAGCTAGCTATCAGATGTGTCGTCATAATAACTGCTTGCCTATAGTTTTCGTTTTTCGAAATCAAATAATAAAATACAATTAAATTATCTACCACTTTCGTTATCAGCGTTTTGCCCGACATTAAGTTCAGGAATGGATGATTCTGATTTCCCAAATGCATCAGTTGCAGGTATTGAACCCCGCCTAATTTGAATTTTTTGAACCGCCAACTCCACGTCGATCTCTCCGAGTCGGGAAAGAGGACACTGCCGGCAATCAAACTATATCGTTAGCAATTTGAATAATAAATAAGTTGGCCGGAGTAGGTGTCATTCGGCCCCGCCATGCAAGCGGACCTTCAGCCGGCAGGACTCTTATCAGCGCCCCAGGATCGCAGGGAATGTGATTTTTTTTTTTTAAATTTTTCACCATTCAACTTTCAATCTGAATTACCCCCGGCAGTCGGTTGCTCGTTGCGCAAATCATAATTGCATTACTGGCGACTGGTACCGGATCTACACTTTTGTAAATGGGCCGGGAGCGGGTTGAGTTCGGTTGTTGTCCTGAAAAACGAAGACACTTCCTATATTTGCAATTTTTGCGTGGCTTTGCCTTTTCGGTGAGGCATTCTGGAAAAGCGTTTCCCGGCACGGAATCCCGTTTGGTTTAATACACGAGCTGAGACTGGGCAATTAATAAGGTCGACGTATTTTTAGCAGGCACTTCCGGCATTGTATTCCTTCCTCTACTATACGTGCCACATAGTAAAGTTGGCCTTTGCAAAAGTGTCGTCCCTACAGTCAGTTCCGTTTCGAAATTCAAAATGTTTGTGCGGATAAGGAAATTTCGGTGCCTTGAATTTTCATCTTAAGCTCAAAATTCGAGACGGTAGTAATGAACAACAATGAACATTCGAAAGCCAAAAGTTTTGCAGGGATTCCTGCGGCACAAGGAAAGACTACCTTGAAATTCTGGGTCGTCGGTACTCGAACTTCGTGACCATCGTAAATATCGGGAAGTCTTTCGAAGAGCGAGCTATTAAGGCAGTCATAATTGATTTGCATAAAAACAAGCCCAGCAACCACCCAAGGAACTGGATTCTCATTGAGGCAGGCACCCATGCCCGGAAGTGGATCGGCATTTCGGTCGCCCTGTTCTGCATCTACCAGCTGACAGAGCAGCATGGCCGGAACAGGGATATTCTGGAGAGCGCTTCGTTTTATATCATCCCCGTTGTGAATGTCGACGGGTACGAGTACACACACGTGAAGGTAATTGTAGCCTATGTTAAGAATTCTAATGATATACAATTGACAATTTTAAAATTGTATATTACTCTTTTCTCATTTTATATTACGAATTCTTAAAAAACGTTCGTAGTTAATTTTGTATAAATAATATTCTCCTCATAATTTGTATGCGTTATTTATAATATTAGTAAGTTATTTGACCAGAGCCTTGTTAGTATAAATGGGTCTACCACGAGATGGTAAGGATGGCAACTTGATGGGAGAGGCTTTATATTCGCATCCACATCTTTACAGACCCATCTGGAAATAGTTAATGTATTATAATTTGAATATAAATATAGTATTATAAAGAAAAAGTTATAATAAATTAGTTAGCCTTACCATCCGTGCTTAAATCTTAACTTACCGTTCAAACGAAAATGGCAATGACAAAAAATGGAAATAATGTTAATGTTAAAATATGTAAAATAATGTAAATCAATGTTCAGTTTTTCATATTAAAATATTGGTTCCCGGTTCCAAATACTTTTAATATTAAAGATTATTATTTATTAAAATATATTACATATTTATATTATGTCGGCTCCCATTTTTTTTATGAATATGAACGCGTACAGTTTCTATACTATGTGCTCGAATTTATGACCTCTTATTGGGAAGAATTTTAATATCACTGTATTTTTATTACGGTTGTTTCGCTTTATAATAGTCTACTAAATAACTTTTGTATTATCACAACAAAGGGCAAATATTGTATCATTTATATATTAATAATAATTAGAAAATTTGAAATTTTAAACGTTTATATACAATTTATAATAATATATACAAATATATTGTTTTATATACAATTTATAATAATATATACAAATTATAAATATAAATAAATACAGTTATTAATACTAAATATAATTAAAAATTTTGAATACAATTATGTTTATTATGTATAAATATTTGTTCCATGCAACTACCATCCACTACTTATTATTTTACTAACAAAATGTACAACTATTAAATGGTTATATACAATTAATTATTTTATATGCAAATGTTATTGTTATTATTATGTATAATTTAACTCACTTCATGCAATTTCTTTTCAGGAATAATTTTTAACCAATAATAATTTCTAAAATTCATGCAGTTGTCACATATATATTTTATAGTCTTATTTACAATTGTCTTTAAATACTATGCACTCAGTTCATGCAACTACCATCTATAATTTATTATTGACCTAATAATATGTAAGTACAATTTCAAATATGCACGCAGATGCTTTATACAATCCATTGCTTTATATACAAATTATTGTAGCATGCAAATAAATATTATACAATTATTATAAATAAATAAATAAATAAATATTATATACAATATATATAATAAATAAAATTGTACAATTGTTCAACTATAGTATTTTAATAAAATGATTATATTGAAATATATTTCCTTATTACTACCTCTACTTCTCAATGGCGTTTTTTCTGTTTAGGCAGCATGGCACGAATCATTGATTTTGAAATGTTATGTACCGGGATAACTTGTTTCTTATTAAATAATTAAATTCAAGGTTTTTTCGTCTCACAATATGTGACACCTTTATTTTTAAATATGCATACACTATGCATTTCGTCAGCTTATATATATGATTGTTGTCAAATTCATAATTTTTAATGTGGTCATTTAAGGTTGGGAAAAGTTTCTCCAAATTTATATTTGTAAGGACGTTTAACGCCACTCTTTCTGTGAGATTTTTTAAATTTCCACTTTCTTCTAAATGACGCTTTAAAACTTTTTCAGTATATAAGCAAATATATGATACATCGGCTGAAGGCACTATAAGCCCTCCACGGCTTTTCTGGAATATCAAATTATTTATTGATGGAGCACCCCCAGCATATTCAGCAAGTAACGCTTCATTGCATTCATCACATTTAATTATTCTTCGGACCATTTGTACCACATATCCAGCTATGTATCCAACTGCATACTGCTTAAATTCCGATAAGTCCGAAAAGATGTCCAATGGATCATTATCATAATAGTCGGTTGTGTCCAATTCGTCTGCCATATTTTCAGCAATATCGTTTGCATCGACCATCATAGCCACATTCTCCTTTCTTACAGTTAAGATATTACTTGAAATGTTTAATATACTACACGAATCTAATTCACGGACATTTCCATTTGAACTTTTAATTTCAGCATGAGTCAATAAGCTCTTGAATGCTGTTATGAATTGCCGCGCGGTTGGATTGTTATTCCAACCAGATCTACTTCTTATTGCGCAAAATAATAATTCTAGATGATCTTGACTGAATTTGTAACTTAATACATAGTCTAGAGAGGGTTTCATATGCAGTGCTCCATAAATATCTCTTTCAGTATTTCTAGTCCTATATAAAAACCTTGAAATCCGGTACAAAAGTTTGTCAACAACTTGTATTCCTTCATAATTTCTCAGTTCTAAAATTTGTTGTTGAATTTCTTTTATTTTTTCCATGCAACGAAGGTAATTATTTTTGTTTATAGGGGATTTTAAACCGTTTGAAAATACACTCCGCATGTTAAGTAAGTCGAAAGCAAAATTAACGGTTCTTATAAAATCCACGGTTGCTTCACTATCTTTAAATTGCGGCAGCTTTAATGTTTTGTTGCAAAATTCTATAGCATCAGCTACACTCGCACTTAAAACTTGAGCTGCATACTTCACCTTCATGATATTTTTCCGCCATTCCATATGCATTTTGGACAATTTATTAGCTTAATGTCCTCTTCTTGCTGAAGTTTGTAAACTTCTTCAATCTAACTCCACTTAATTAATCCTTTTTCAGATTTTAATACCTTCTTTGCGACGAAATTAGTTCTCACTAATTTTAAATTATGACATGCATCAAGCATGGTAAATATTCGCTCTTTTGGGTATTCTTTAGTGCAAAAGAAAAGTTTTGGATTCGGTAGGGATATATCACTACCTAACAATTTAAACATTGCCATGTTGTATGGAGGCCCATCACATGTAAGGCATACAATTTTAACTCCAATCTCTTGTAGTCGGTAACCATATTTGCCCTTTCGCTGGCATTTATGCTGTGTATTAGGAAATATGCAATTGGTATTTTCCAATGCGCGTTCATACTAACGACCATAAAAACATATGCTTCAGTTGCTTCGTCGCTGTCGTAGCTTGAATTTGCCAGTCCAACATCTGCGTAGCCGCGTATTTTATCCCCAACAAGCTCAATTTTGTTCATTATAGCAAAAAAAAAAAAAAAAAACTAAAGTGCAAAGACATTGTTTACCTTTGGCTTGCATTTCTAAGACTTTTGTGTGTAATGTATTAAACGCAACATCAACAAAACCGGGTTCATAATCGACGCATGAATACCATTTCCTTATAGTTGATGGGTTTGGCAAGGCTTTATTAAATGTTTGTCTTATATAATTCTTTTGGGGAGTAGAAGTGAACTGTTGTAGCAAATATTTTTAAGTGCTTTGAATATTTGCACTTTTTCCCGGCCAAGATTCTTTTAAACAATTGTTGCGGAATATAGTTTTCCATTTTTTCGAGGTCGTTGTAATTTTTTTCCGAAATAAGATCTTTCTTTTTGAGATCCTGAAGTAAGCTTCTAATATTAGTTATTTTTCTATTTCGTCTGAATAATTTCTGCCTTAATATATGCAATTGATTATTTTTTTTTAATGATCTTCTGATCATCTGAAATCTTAATAATCTGAACAACATAAATAGCTCATATTCCAAAAACTGAGCAAAGTCTGAATTTTTATGTAGAAAAACCAAGTCGATTTGAATTTGAATCTCGGCTTTTCTATATAAAAATCGAGACTTAACTGATGCTTAGGTTTTTAGAATATATAAGTATTGAAATTTATTAAACAATTACCTCTAACTTATCTTCTAAGAATAAGTATTCCACTTTCATTGGAATACAATTATTCCTAACTCGCGCTCGAAATTCAGACTTAAATATATCCTCTTCTGAGAAATGCATCTCACAGAGATACATTTCCTGCTAGAAGGTAACTTCTTCTAAATTAATTTGAAGAGCTCTGTACCACTCTTCCCTTCGTCTTAAATCCTTAGGAAACCTTAAAATTAGGTGAATATATCTAATCTAAGTACTTATCTAAATCTTCTAAAAGCTAGGTAAAACTTACCTGAAAAATTTAATTTTTTTCGTCGTTAGAGCCTGCATTATAAATGCAATCTAACACAAAACACTTATTCCTCATAATTTGTTTTGAAAAAAACAGATTAAATTGATTCACATATAAATAATAGAACAAAACACTGAAGTTTTTGCACTATCACTTGCACCCACGATAGCCGTTACAAATTGCCCGCCAACTCTCACCACTCATCGCCGCCACCAGATGACCCAAATTATTTTCCGTTGCAATCAGCTGTTAGAATAGTTTTACGATGTCCAACAGATGGCTACGGCATGTGATACAACTTTTAGCTTGGGTTGGTATAAACGAGAAATGTGAAGGTTAGACAAAGGCAGAAAAATAATTTGTATAGCTATCTTTGTTTTTCTTAAGTCCCCAGCTGATTGCCGCGAGGAACATTTTTGTGAAAAAACTTAAAATTGAGCGTGATATAAAAGAAATCGGTTCATGAAAGCTTAATTATTTTTTTTTGCTTCATTTTAAACATAATTGTGCGGTATTTTAGGGAATTTTTAATAGCATGATTTGCGAAATGTGGTTTGAGCCTGTGCTAAAAATGGTCTCGTTTTTCAGACGGCGGTTTGCAGTCCAGTTCTTTCATGTCAGTGTTAAGGGGTTATTCTCATGTAAACGCATAAATTTTACCTCTTTTTAGGGAATTTTTTTTTATAAGACAATAAAATTCAATCACTTTAAATTTTTTATATGGTTTTATTTAAGTATATCTTAAACTGTATAAAAATTTTTTGTTTGTTTCTTATTTTGCATTTTTTATATATTTTTTTAAAATTAAATTAGACACACAAAAAAAAAAGCAGGTCACTGGTCAGTGTGATAGCGGCTGTTCATGTTGTCCGAAATAAAAAAAATCGAATCGATTATTGTTCAGTAGGTCTGTCGCTATCGTCCCTACCAGAATTAATCAATTTCATTGAAAAACAAAAAAATGGCGGACTGTAGAAAAAAAAGTTACGAAAATCGTGGTTTTTTTGTTTAAAAATCGTTTAAAAAAAATAAGAAAACATATTCGAAAATAAACAATTCTGGTACGGACGATAACTATTAATGTGTAGAAGAACATATATAAATTTCAAAGCAATCGGGTGAATAGTTTTTTTGTTAGGACACTGACCGTTTTAAAACATGATGTTTCGAGAAAAATGCGTTTAAAGTTTCAAGAGCAGAACAAGTTGCTTACGGCGCGTCGGCGACTATGAGTTGTAAGTTATGTAATACTAGGAATTTCGGTCTGAATTTTTCACAGCATATTTTCGATAGATTTTACTATCGAAATATGAAAAAAAAATCGATTTTTCAAAGTTGTCACGTGAGAATGCCCCCTTAAGAGCACTCATCGTCTGCAGGCTGCGGACTGAAGACCAGTCGTGACAGGCTTTGCCTACAGTTTGTCGAAACTGATGCCAGAACTGTGGGTATGTCCGTGTGTGGCTCTTACCGGCCGACTGTTGTTTATCGGCCTGCAGAAAAAACCTACAATTATAGGCTGTGAATTGGCCTTTTATATATGTGTGCAAGTTGATGTGATTTTTAAATTGGCGCTTATGGCGGCCCGATGAAAATCATTTAGTCATTTAGCCTGATTAGATTACTGCCAGGAAAAGTGATATTTCTGAAAATTCAGACACTGGTTTTCTTATAGGTTAAAAATATGGATTAACTCTTAACGAAATTGTGATTTGTGGGTGCTCCAGAGTCAAGTCTTCATCCAACTGTCAAACAGTTTATTGCAAATGGTCGAGGACTCGTGTGTTTTGATTAGTGGGATTAAAACTCAAACATTTTACATATTTTGTTTAAAAACTAGAAAACTTTTCAATTTCAATCTCTGTCAGTAGTCGAGATCTTATAGGTCGTCATCTGACTGGCAACGTCCCTGCAAATATAAGATACCAACCAACGGCACAGCCTTCTCCGCAATTCCGATCGTTTACCCAAGTCTGGATACTGGAGGACCTTCGTGATCAAGGTGTAACGGACATATTCCAGATGACGCGTTTCATTGAGAGCTACTCCCGGCTCGCAAGCGGAATGTGATCTTGCCGTTTAATGCTCATAAACTGTCTACTAAAAACCAGGAAGTTTGGACTACAATACTAGTCCGAGAATACTTTCCGTCGTCCATGAGGTGCAAAAATCGCCAATTTCGATTTCGAAGGCCTGAAAACTTAAACTAGGAAAATAGATACACGCACAGCGTTACTTTTACAAATATGAAGCTATAACGCTGTTACTTGTCGGAAATGTCAGTGAGACATGTGGCAACCTTTCAAAAAAAAAACGCTAGTCGGGTGACTGAAAGCACCACACGGTAATCTTCCTGAAACTTTTTCATCAATGTGGTATTAGTCAATAAAGGGAATAATAATGTAATAATTGTGTTTCCGACACAGATCGCGTTGTAGACTAACATTATATCATTCACCTGGCCAGCCTGTAAAAAGAGAAGAAAAGATAATTTGACATTAACACTTTAATTGTTTAATTTTGTTAAAAAAAAAAAAAAAGTCTGTCCACACACTAACAAATGTTCTAAAATGTAAATTTTGTAATTTTCCCTTTTTCAGAAATAAAAATTATAATTGATGCGTTGATGTTATCAAGAGTGTAATTTTTTTAATCCTTGTGGCGACGACGAGTATAGTATACTTGACATAAACAGTAAAAGCGTGAAGAATACTCTACATGAAGTACAATGTAGGAGTAACGAGATAAACTAAAAATTTAAGAGTAAAAAGAAAAATTAAATTTAATATGATGTTTATTATGTTCATACCCAAATTTACCGACGTCGTTTCGCATCCGAGATACCCGAGTTCCCTTATACTGACCCTTTTAAAGGGTTTTCCATTAACTCGAACTTTGAACTGAAATAAAACAAGTTTTTTTTTTTTTTTTTTTTTTTTTTAGTGTAAAGTCAATCAACCATACATTGATTAATATCATTAAGTATGGAATATAACATCATTCAGATCACCGCTATGGCTCCGCTTTGTTTTGTTTGGCTTCTTTGGACCCTATTGTCGATGACTCTCACATAAATCAAGCTGTATTTCAGCGATAACACGTTCAATGTTGTCTTGCAATGCATGAAGTGTTTGTGGTTTGTTGGCATAACGCATTAACTTTAAATAACTCCATAAAAAAAAAGTTCAGTGATGTCGCATGATTTTGGGGGCCAATTGACTGGTCCAAATTGGTTGTTTCATTAGCTATATAACATGTCTTGGCACAGTCTTGTTGAAACCACATGTCGTCTGTATCGATATCTCATATTTTTGAAAAAAAATAAAAAATTGAGCATTGCTTTGATCCCAAATTCTCTAATTTTGTTTTTTAACAAAGACCAGAAATGTGCTTCTTGTCTGAAGATGACCTTTTGGTAATATATGTCAGATTCAGATTATCTTTATTCAACTTCATAATACATATATAATGAATCTTATACATATAAGCACTTAATGTCTATATATAAAAAAGAGCTATAGTGTTTGGCTCAATCGACTTGTTAATTTGCATCATTTCCATACAGACAAGGCTTTATATAAAGCAACACATCCCTAAAACTTACAGTAATACCAACGCACACTTACGACCGGTGTGCATAGATACAATGATTCTCTGATTCTATGAGCATATTGTTCTAAGTATTACTCTAAAACTAAGGAATACATTTGCCTGCATGTTGGTAACACATTAACAATTCTAATTGTATAGAGTATCTTAAACGGATATTTTCTAATTTTTTTTAAACAGAAAACAAAAGTTGAATTACTTAACATTAACATTTTTGAAAATTATCTATTTCCAAGAGGACCCGGTACCAGCCAGTCCCTCGTACAGCAGAGACTCACTCTCATCGGTCCCTCCAGGAGAGATGTAACTCTTTAGATCTTTATTTCTTTCTATCTATTTAACCCCTGAAGGAATAATTACAGTTATATCACATAATATATCAGTAGATATATCTAACCTAGTTGAAATTTGACTAAATATTCATAAGATCAGTCAGTTGAACATTTTGGACTGCGCTTAGGTTCGCTGCTACCGAAAAAACAATTCCTCTATTGCACATTTATTCGCAGTTACTAGTGTCAGCCTCAGAAATTATGTATGAGATAATCGTCTAGCTTAACGTGCTACAAGATACAAGAAATCAAAGAGTTAGGGTGGTCCGATAAGGTGTTTAGAAATTGTTTACTCAAACTTATCATATGTTTAAGAAAAGGTTTGACACCTGGCCTGTTATATTGACAGTAAATATCACAAAAATGTTGATGATAGATTTTTAGTATTGCCACAGCGGAATGTGAAAGATCAAGCGCCTCTATTGGAAAACCCTTCATATGACGAATAACTAAGTGATCCGCAACTATACAAAAAAAAATTAAAATAAAGACCATCCTCGGTCACCAAATAATACCCATAGAAGTTGGTCCATCGGTGGATTCAAATAGAAGTAGGAGGAAAAAGGTCACTGGTTCCTGTTACATGTGTTATAAATTCACCATAAAAAGAAGACGATAAACGTGCAAAAGCTGCACCGAGTGTCAACTACCTCTCTGTGATGAATACTCAATGAATATTGTAAAATGTAAACAATGCAATAAATAATAACATTATGAAGAATAAGTTGCTGTTTTCTATTATCTGCAATAAAATATTAACCTGGATTTTAAAAACAAATTAATTTTCAACGTCAAAAGAACAAAAACATAGTGGATACTCGGTTACCCCAGGTTCGACTACAGCGATGACTCATGTTTAGCCTCATTTTTTATTGAAAAGAGAAAAAACCTCGCATATAACTTGCTTGCTTTTGTTCTAAATAACGAGGAACTAGAAGCGGAATATTTTTTTTTTTTTTTAGATTATACACACGCAAATGTACTGCGGTGGGCACCAGGGTTACTCGGGTATGAACCAAAGAGTTATAAGCTATAAATAAATAAAATAAATAAATCTAAATATGCCTAAATAGAGCGAACAGCGTCGTACTCTTTAAATTAATAAAGTTTTTATACGTTAACGAGTGCCTTTCAATTCATCATGTTTAAGTTCGTCAAATATTGCACACAGCGTGAGTTTGCTGCATTCTATTACTACTATTTGTGGGAGCTAATACTGAAGAAGGAAAATGTTCAAAAATGTGTAGTATGTATGTTGTGTTCTTTCAACAAATTATTTTGTTTGAAGTTACCATCCTTAGTGTTCTGAGTGTGTGTAAGAATATACAGAAATTCGTAAATTTTTAGTTGTCATCAAACACATAATATTGGGTTGTTTGGTAAGTAATATCGTTATTTGTTTTTTTATTTTTTTGTGAAAATAAAAGATGATTTTCTTATCGTGTATAAATATTTTATTCAATTATATATTCTCCATTTTGGTCCAATACCTTTTGTCATCTTTCTATTCCCAAAAATCACTTTTTTTCAGGCGGTCACACTAGTGGTGCTCCCCCCCCCCCTTCATTAATCTAGTCAGCTCGCCTCTCATTAATATCAGCAGTAGAGTAGACTGCGTTATTTGAGTAATAATTTTTGGTCATTGACATTGGAGTTGATGATCAAGATAAAGCAGTCTAGGTATGATCCAGTAAGTACGTAGGCGTGTTCGATTCTATGATTTGTAAACTTGTAGTAGGATTTCTGTTATACCACGTCAGTATGGTGCGGCCTTTATCAATCGTTTCCGAATCTCCGCTCTGGCGTTGTAGTCTTGTCCAACAATGATGTGGTCGTATTCGTTATGGTGGTTGATGATTGTGATTATGATGGTTGTTGATTGTATCAAGAAAATTTCTCTATGCGATATGTTCGTAGGGACGTAGACCGCTATGGTAACTATGTATGTTAGACGATTCGTCATAGTTCGGCCACTGATGCCGACGGTGCATGTTATGATTGTAGTTAAGGGTATCCTCTCGAGTTGCGTGTTAGCACTATGTATCTGGTGACGTTTGTTGATGAGTATTGCTTTGACCTTCGTCATTCCTGGCGGTGTGGTAATTTGCAAAAACGAGCTTTGTGGTTTGTAGTAGATGTGTCTCGTTTAACAGTAGAATGGTAGATTTATGGTTCTCTTGTAAGTCATTGACAGCATGCTTTTTAAAAGTTAATCTGGGACTCATTATATTGAGGGCTATTAATTTCAATTTGGTTTCCATTCTGATATAGCTTTATCAAAAAGTTAATTATCATGAGGTCCTTGACTGCATAATCCACTGTTGATCTGAATCTGGGGATGAAATCGTGAATTTCAGTTATGACGTCTGGGAAATTGAGGCCAAATCTTTTTTCGGTATAATTGGAAATTTCGTCGGCTGCACTGTTATAGTCGATCCTGACTGGGTGTGTTGTTCGGAATACATGAGCATATGTTGGTGAAGGTCTCGCAACTTGTGCTGGGTCAAGTGCCGGTTCGAAAGTATTTTTTAATGTGTTTATTACTGCGTTTTGGGTAGCGGTTCTATTTTTTTCCCTGACTATTTTATGTTTATAGGCTTATCTAAAATGTCTTTACGGTAAGGGTAGTTAGCGGGATGACTGTAGGACTTGTAATTTATGCAATAGACAGTTGTAGGGTCTGTGGAATTCCACAAAGCAATCGCCCGGTCCATGATTTTGATCAAATTTTACACATTTATATTTGTAAGTACAGTTGTTTGCGATGTGCCCATAGCGTTGACAATTTTTACACTGTGTTGGTCCCCGGTTTTTGATTTTTTCCCATGATATTTTTTGGTGTAGTAAGGAATTTATTTTAATAGCTTCTGACATATCAGATGCACTATGGAATTGGGCTATGAATATTTTAAGAGGTTTGTGATTGTCTGGATCTAGGTGGTGAATAAGGAGATTTTAGGGGGCTGTATATGAGGGATCAAGTCTGTGATTGCGCTCACTATATCTTCTTTTTCAAAACTATGGTGTATACCTTTTAGGAGTGTAAAAGTGTGCCGTTCGAGTTTGGCCTTACGCATTAACTCAAGAAATCTGGTATGGACTTCTATGTCCTCTATAAATATTTTTGTGCTATTGTTAAGGTTCACAATTTTAAAGTTAGTGATGCCCGCAGATAGGGTTTTAATACAATGTATAATTTTCTTTGTGTTAGTGTATTTGAAAAAAATAGGGGGACAAATTTTCTTTTTAGCTGCTATAAAACTGTTGTTATTGAGGTACTTATCTTTATAGTTAGTTGGCTGTGGTATGGTTTGTGATGGCTGAGGTGTGGTCTGATGCAATCTCGATTGACTGGTGGTCCTCAAAGGCGAGTTAGCATCTAACTGTTGTTTAGGAGAAATGTAGGTGGCTTGCGTGCTCGCCTCGCATTCCGGTTGGAATCGCTGGAATAGCCTACTGTTTCACGGGGAGAGATAATTTATTCTTGTTTTCCTCTGGAGTAAGTTGTGATGTGAGTTTTGACTGTTGTTCTTTTTGTTTTTATTTTTTGCGGCTTTCCCATTCGCGTTGTTGGGCATGATGTTTTGATGTGTTGGTTAGGTGGTGAGGGATCTTCTAATGTCAGTCCAATTAGTGCTTGATTTTAAAAATATGAGGAAGGGCACTAATCGGGCCGATGTCGCCGTTGTTGAACACGTGTCTCACTATGCTAACACGTGTGAAAAGAAAAAAAGACTTTTCGCGATCGTAGTTTATATTTGAACAACAATGCAGGAAAATGATAATCTCGAACTGTGCAAGTAACAGCTTCGCAGAAATTAGGAACTTTCCCGAATTGTGATAAACGAGGAGCAATCAGATTTTCTGGCACAATGGCCAAGACAACTGTACTTTTTTCTGGCACGATGTCCAAGATAATTGCAGTTTATAGAATAGATATGTGCATTGACTTTACTTTACTTGGCACTAGAATTTTTAAAGAATTTTAGGAAGAATTTGTTCGCACTTGTCGAGCACGTGTCTCATTTCTGGCACGATGTCCAAGATAACTGCATTTTATAGAACCGTTATGTGCACTAGAATTCTTTAAAGAATTTGGTGAAGAATTTGTTCAAAATTTGTTCGCACTTGTTGAGCACGTGCCTCACTGTCCAGCACATGCAAATCCTGAATTATGAAAATGAGGAGAAAAACAATTTTCTGGCATGATGTCTAAGATAACTGCACTTTATAAAACAGGTTGATATGAACACCAAACTCTTTAGAGAATTTGGGAAGGAAATTTGTACGCACTTGTCCCACCGAATTGTAATAAACGAGGAGCAATTAGGTTTTCTGGCACGATGGCCAAGGCAACTGTACTTTAATGAACCGTTATTTGCTCACTCTAACTTTACTTTAATTTACGAATGCGTCTACCCTGTTTAGCGGCTCAAGCCGAACTCCAAAACAAAAACTATTTCACAGAATGAAACAAGCTTTGCTATATCTGCTGTTAAAATCTATAATGACATTGCGGCTTAAGTGTGAAGTTGTCTGCAAAAAAATTCAATTAAGTCCTCTGTTGGGGAAAAAACGAAATCACTTTCTGAACAACCCAATATTTAACACAAAAATTTAAAACATGGGACATGATTATGAATCAATTAGCATATCCAAAATTACAGAAATGCTGGGACTTATTTCATGAACCTTTATGAATTTTTTCCGATTTAACCCAGCCCTCCTTAAAATATTAAACTAATTAATAATAGTATGTATCGTTGCCTCAGGCGAAGAAACGTTCACGTAAAAATATCCGGCGAAGAATCGTACACGTCGATACCATTCGACGAAGACCCGTACACGCTGATACTTTCAGTCGAAGACCCGTACACACTGATACTTTCCGGCGAAGAATCGTACACCCCGATATTGTCCGACGAATAATCGTTCACGTCCATATCGTCCGACGAAGAATCGTATAACGCTACTGCTGTCCCACGAAGAATCGTACACGCCGATATCGTCCGGCGAAGAACCGTACACGACTGCTATTTTCCGACGAAGAACCGAATACGCCGGTAATTTTAGACGAAGAACCGTATACGCCGATGGTCTCCGACTAAGTACCGTACACAAAAATTCTGTCCAACGAAGAACGATCCTTCGTCGAAACGCAGCCATGCGTATGATTCTTCGTCGGAAAATAGCAGTCGTGTACGGTTCTTCGCCGGACGATATCGGCGTGTACGATTCTTCGTGGGACAGCAGTAGCGTTATACGATTCTTCGTCGGACGATATGGACGTGAACGATTATTCGTCGGACAATATCGGGGTGTACGATTCTTCGCCGGAAAGTATCAGTGTGTACGGATCTTCGACTGAAAATATCAGCGTGTACGGGTCTTCGTCGGATGGTATCGAGGTGTACGATTCTTCGTAGGATAATTTGTCGCGTACGTTTCTTCGTAGGGGCCTCTGGTGTACGTTTCTTCGCCTGAGGCATCGGTATCATCCCCATTTTTTCAGATTAACCCAGCGAATACTCATGGGAACAAATTGGGTTGAGTCCTGTCATTGATAACTACACTAAATCTGAACTCTAACTCAACCCAATGCATGGAAACATGATAATAGATAAAGATATTTATTCTTGGACTTTTTAATAAAGTAATCGTTGCTCTACAAAAAATATCTAACACAATTTTTCGTGTTTATTTGCATTTTTCCTACATACCGGTGAAAATTCCAAAAATACTATATTCACAATTTGAACACTTTTTTCTTATTGTTTAAAGAATTTATTTTTAATAATCTCGTCGAGCTAAATCGATTGGCAGCAAAACATATTTCTTTCTTCTAACGTCAGGAAATCACTACAGGTTATTCCTAAAAAATTTGACAATCGCATTGGGCTATAAGTTGTTAGTAATCTATAGTATCTTTAAATGCTTACTTTCAAGCATGTTAGGGTATCAAAAGTCGCGGTTGTAAGGTAGGTAATAAAATCTCACTACTCGTGGGATTGCACGCGAATATTTTTGCTTTTGCGAATGCCTACGCTGTCTAGTGCGAGATCATTATGCCACCCGAGACATCTCAGTCGGTGACCGGCTCTATATTTTGCTTCGACTGAATGACAATTTATTTTTCATTTTCCTACTTTTTCTACGTAATATTTCAGAAGATTAAGAAAAATATGTTTGTTGAATTGAATGAAGACAGGCGACACAATCGTGAAGTGTACCATGGCGTTTTAAGTGCACGTCGGCGACAGCGTGTTGATATTTTTAGATCACGCAACTGGTCACCAAGAGGTGCAACGACAAAGCAGGACATTCGTGAATGCATCGCTCGACGTCTTCTTATGTGCTAGACGTTATCTACGAATGGCTTGGACTATATTTTCTTCTTTTGTCGATTTCTTTGTGCTTAATTTAGATGCGTGCGATGATGTCTCATACTGTTCCAGTTTTAGATGTACAAGTTCAGCTTTCTGTTGTCTAGGATACAAGCGAGTTGGCTGTGTTATCAATTACGGGATATACCTGTCGGATTTTCAAAGATCCTACATGGTTATGTGTGAGGGAAAAGACAATCGTAGAAAATTACTACCATTAGAAAATTAATACTACCTTCAAACAAAAAAAAACTGATGGCGGATCCAACATGATGACCAAAATTTCTCGATTTCAACGGATTTTAATAGACGGCGGACGCAATATGGCGACCAAAATTTCCCGATTTCAATCGGTTTTAATGAAAATTGGTGCAATGATTATTATTAGGATACAACAAACTAGAACATTTGAGAAGTGTTTACTTATTAAGTATTTACCCAACGCCGGATGAAACCGGGTAACCCAGCTAGTGTATATTAAGAAAGCAATGGAAGCCTAAAATGTGTTTTTATTGCAATCATTAATATCAAAGCATTAAGAGATTATTTTTTTAAAACATGATAGTTAAATATCATACATAACCCGTTAGAAGTGATAAATATCATACATAACCTGTTTAACCAATTTTTGGAGTTTGTATAAGAATTGTTAAATAATGCGTTTCGGTTTATCAAAACAGCTTTTTGAAGATTTTGTTGAATAGTAAATTCACGTAATAATACAATCTAAAGTTATGTACACAGGCAGATTACGATTGGATCAACTTGCAAATTTTCGTTTTATTCCTTTTATAGAAATTTCCGTTTTTAGTTTGAAGTTTTAATCATGAAAAGGAAACTCCATTTCCTGTCAAGAATATTGATGGTTTCATTAAACGGAGGTAGAAAAACGTATAATAAAGGTATCTAAAAAGACGCAAAACCAGACTCATCGACTTTAATGGTGCAAAAAAGAAAGTAAAATTCATAAATAGTGTCATTGGTCATTATCAGAGGAATTCCAGCTAATTGAACTAATTTTAAATTAACATAGTTTCGCTTTCATGTATAATTGATTGATTATTTATCATCACAGAGTGAACGCGTGAAAAATTGTTGAGAGCGATTCAACTTCTGATAATTTGGCGCCTCCACTGTGGGTCCAGTTGAGCATCTTATTATACAAATTATAGAACTTATCCGAATTATGCACACCAAAGAGCAAGCGAGTGGAACACCCGAGAAAAGCAGAGGAAGCTTAATGTTTCATAATTGCAATGGGATGCTCCGAAGGCATCTTCAGTCATCGTAAGGGCTCCCAAGATGTATTTAGCACATTTCAAGTGCGTACTTCCTTCTGAATTGTCGATTATCACGCGCCTTTGGAGTCCGCTTGCGCCATGCTCCGTATTTTGCAGTTACCCCAAGCCACTTAAAATTCATTCACATGAAGTGGCCGTCGTCGCCATTGCTGTTACAGGCGCATCGCAGTCGTTTTTCCCTCGTCCACAGCTGGAGCCAGGAGAACTTGTGGTGATGGCTACCAGCAATTGTTAATGACACGAGCAAACGTTTAATGATACTTTCTCCAGCCTTCCCCTAGATCAAAGCCGGTAAGTTGTAAGCACAAATGGGAAGAGGAAAATAATTAATTTATCAATTTTAACATTCCCTTTTGCTCTCTTTTAAAAGTTTTATCCGAATTCACTATGAAGTGACTTCGTTAGCCAGTACTGTGAATTATAAAAAGAACATGTAATATTATTACGTATGACATAATTTTTATTTATAAATCTAAGTAGTTACTGCCTAAATTCCATAAACAAGTACTTAAGGGGCACCACTAGTGTGACCACCTGAAAAAGGTGATTTTTGGGATTTTTTTTAAAGACAACTACTGCATGGATTGTTTTAATATTTTAAGGATATATTTGTGGATATATAGTAAATAAATAATAAATGATAAAATTGTTAACCAAAAAATTAAAAATTCAGCGAGTTATTCGCAATTTCCCAAGGCTCCCAATAAAAGTGCCCTCACTGCTGCAGTTATAGCGACCTTTACAGTGCGTGAAATCAAAGAAAACCTAAAAGGCCTGAACCTCGATCGAAAAAAAAAACTTTTAATTTAAAAAAATGACGGAGGTTTAAAAAAAATTCAAATTTCATAGTAAGAATCAAATCGATCGGATGATTTATCTTCGAGTTACAACTACAGCAAATTTTAAAAAAAAAGTAGTTTAAAGTAAGTTCACGTTCAAAGTTTAAGTTACTGATCTAATGGTTATAAATAGAGAAATATTATACCTATTGCTAATCTGCTCTTCCAATCCCATACAATATATCTTCCTCTTCCTAGAAAGACACCTGTAGGGCTGCTAAAGCCTTTCTTCGAGCTGATCGATCCTCTTTCGAAGCAGCCTGTTGCCGATACTCGTAGCCTTGTATTATCTCTGTCAGCGGCATAATCGCTTGCTGCAGGTCCAACTATTATTCCCATCACACTAAATTTTTTTAAAATAGAAAAATAACCGTCATTGAATATTGAAGTAGCAAGGTAATTGGATAACTTATAGTTTTGAGACCACTATGGAGGTGTTTTGGAGCAAAGTGCCAAAGCAAGCCATTGTAACATTGTTGTTTTGAGTATTATTACCCTGGCATCCGTCGAGTAACACACGCCGAGTCAAGTCTTCGAATATTGGCTTCAGGGCTTTTTGAACCTTTAGGTCAACTGGAACGTAGTCCTGTTTGAATTTAGGCATGTCCAATCGTTTAGCTTCCACGCAGCGATAAGCGCAACAGCTTTCTACGCCTTCCGGACAATATTCATGGTTATGTTTTTTATCGGTCGAACTCAAATCAAAAAATGTAGCCCAGATTGCTTTATACATTTCATTCACGTTGTATTGATGTCTTATGTTCGCTAAGCCGTAATAAATTTGGAGTTTATTAATTAATTTGATAATTAATCCTTGATTTTTCCTCCTAAGGTCTTATCAGCGTTCTTCAAACTACGGCATCGTGATACCATTCTTTTCTTTACATGTAAATAGCACTCAAGTTTTTGTACATCATATGGATTCAAATACAACAATCCTATGTAACTGGCACTAACACCATCGCCAATGTAGCGCGTATATTTCACCTTGTAATTATCAATTGAGAGACCAAACATTTCATTTACACTGTCGACTTTCATGTTTGAAGCTGATCCATTGTGATTTATTTCGCAATCATCATGCTGTGAGAGCCATTCTTCGTAGTCCTCAGGATCGCCGACTTTTTTTTTTTTTTTTCATAAGACACAACTCTGACAGTAAGAAGACTTGACACACGAGTCGATGATATTCTTACTATACTTTCCAGGAAGAGTTACTACGCCAAAACTTGAAGTATGGCCACGATTTGTCCACGTGTCCATCATCTCCAGAAATGGTCAAATTTGTCTCGGAACCTTCTTCCTCCAGTGTCAACTTTTTCTCTTCTTCTACAGCTCTTTGCATGCAAAATTTACAAATTGATTCTGCTGCTGTCCATAAATTCACAAAGCATCCACTGAAAGTTTGAGCATGGAATTTAAGTATTAGATCCATCAAACCCCAAAAAAGATTCACTCCGTTTATTCTGATACCCAAGAGTCGCATCACAGCCACTATGCGTCTATTGATTTCAAACGCATTACCAGTCATAGGCCCGAAATTGATGTACAAAACGCCGCATTCACACATTACCGCAATTTTTAATCCTAAGCCTCGCGGACTTTCTTAAACGTAATATTTTTTCCAAAAATTTTGAACATCACCAAATTACTTATTGCAGAAAAAATGGAAATAAACTGGAGAATACAATATCCATGTGTTGGATCAATCACAATTTCTTCGTCATTATTATTTAAAAGTTTGTAAGCCGACGTCCTGGTATTTGTTGTGGACTGTTCAAATTTAAATTGATTCCCCAAACATTTTCGTTTTCTAGAAGTTGATCTACGGTTGGAAGTATCATGGAAACCTTTTTTTTTTTTTTTGAAATGCTGAGAATTCTCGCTCATTTTTACTAAAATTATTTACGATGTACTCGCTATATCGTAAAACTAGATAAGCCGTTTAAATGTGCCAGGGTCTAATAGCTCCGAAACATCTCCCACGTCCCTAAGCTAACGCTTAACAGATGAGCGGCCGCTCTTCAGGTGGCTGTAACTCAAAAACTTTTTGAGATATGCACTTGAAATTTTAGTATGTTATTTTTAAAGGTATAGACTGTCGAAATATGCAACAATGCACACTAGTAGTGCCCCTTAAGAGACTGACAAAAGATAAAATGATAATTTTTCAGCCGAGCTGATTTGTTGACCAACTACAAATATTTTAAAATAGAATAAAGAATTTTAAATAATTGTTGAGGGTCTAAGAGACAGAGAGAGATCTTATTAACCCGTCCCCCATTAAATCAAGTGAACAAATAAAAATTCTTAACTAAAAACAGTTTTATAATACAGTGTCTGCGATCTGAAATGTTTATGAATGGCTTTAGTCATTTTCAATAAGGCGACCTCTCAGGAGCAATTTGAAGCTCTAGTTACCTTTTTGCAGGATCATACCTATTAGTACAGTCAATCTGTCGTGAAAATAAGGTTTAGGTGGAAAAAATTTTCTAACGAGCAAATGTACGTGGAATCGTTGAAGGGTAAGGAGACAAAGTGATTTGTCGTAAATTTGTCACTTTCACACCCTAAACTTTTTTGAAAACTCAAAAAAACTCAAAAAAAATTTTTTGAACGCATTTATCTCGGATTCTATGCATTTTTCAGAAAAATTTATAAAACAAAAAATGTAGAGAATGTTAAAACCTACAATTAATGTCATTGACCCAATACCGTACGACAAAATCTGCGCGCTGTAGGTGGCGCTGAAGTTCGTAAACATGTGTTTTTCAACTTTTTTGTCCGCAAAACGTTTTCTTTCAGCAAAAAAGTGAATGAGAAAGTTGTTGCTCATAAAATTACGTACAATATTTATTTAAAACATTTTTCTGTACGACTTACCTTTTAAGAGTTATAGCGCAACAAATGCTATGGCTTGTAGGTAAAACCAGGTAACTCCATTCGTAAGATTTTAAAAATATATTTTTTCAAAAATCAAAAAAATAATATTTCTCTTAGATGTTATATAATTGTCGATTTGAAGTTCTAAGAAAACGGTATTGAAACTAAAATTTCTGGAAATGTCTGAAGGAAATGTCTGAAGAACACACTTTGTTGCGGTATAACTCGAAAAAGGTAAGTCGTAGCGAAAAATGTTTTAAATAAATATTGTACGTAATTTTATGAGCAACAACTTTCTCATTCACTTTTTTGTTGAAAGAAAACGTTTTGCGGACAAAAAAGTCGAAATACACATGTTTACGAACTTCAGCGCCACCTACAGCGCGCAGATTTTGTCGTACGGTATTGGGTCAATGACATTAATTGTGTTTTAACATTCTCTACATTTTTTGTTTTATAAATTTTTCTGAAAAATGCATAGAATCCGAGATAAATGCGTTCAAAAATTTTTTTTTGAGTTTTTTTGAGTTTTCAAAAAAGTGTAGGGTGTGAAAGTGACAAATTTACGACAAATCACTTTGTCTCCTTACCCTTCAACGATTCCACGTGCATTTGCTCGTTAGAAAATTTTTTCCACCCAAAATGACAGATTGACTGTACTATATGTTCCTAAAGGTTATATGGGTGATTCTCTGTAAACTCGTAAATGGCTGTCCGAACCGATATTTTTTTGTAATCATACAATATAATAAAATAACTATCACTCTATATTTAAATAAAATATTAAAACTTTATAGCGCAGTTGTATTTAGAACGATAACAATTTTACCTATTTTTCTAGAAATGATCAAAGCCCTAAAAATACAGTCCCTTGACTGTCCCATTCCCAGAATTCCCATTCATTTTTTCACGAGATACAGACAAAAACGTCTAGTGATGCATTCTTTGCCATGTTATTTTTATGGAAAACAAAAAAGTTCGATGAGCTATCAGTAAATATTGATATTATGAGCTGGGATTGGGCCAGGACTTGTTGAGAGGAAAGACTACTTTATAAAAATTTTATTAACAGTATTTCATAAAAGACTGCATACAGCATTGAATAATTAACATTAATAATAATTACACTCTAAGTTATTCGCAGGTTAAGTACAAAATGTTTCTAGTACTATGTTTGTGATGTGAAAGTATTTATTTTGTAAGAGAAGTTATGCTTTTCGTTTTGTTTTTTTCTGAAGAAACTTTAGAAATATAATTTTTGTATGTTCATTATGCATAAATATGGCATAAAAATAATAAATGATTGATACTATTAATAATATGACTTACTTCTATATAAAACCGTCCCCTGCCTCATCTAACAGTCCCCTGTCATGATTTATTACAAAATCACAAATAACCTGAAAAATTCCAATAAATTCAATTGGCCCTCTTATAAAACAATAGTCATAGTTACTTTCCTAAGCAGTAGTATTATTTTATTATTATTTTTTAAGAAAATGCTAAAATAATATGCCAGGACAGCTTCTGTATGGGCCATTGCGATTTTAGAGAGAATGTTACGCAAAACTAACAACTCTCCCGCCTTCAATTTCCATTTAGATAAAACCTCCCTCAGACATGCCCTTTACCAGCATGACCCACCACAATAATTATTGCCCCCTCCCCCTCGTTCTCACTTTTTAACTTTATCAGTTGTAGTTTTAGTTTAGTTTTAGTCTAAGCTTAGTTTAATAAATAAATTCTGAAATTTGTGGAATATTTTAAAACATGAATTAAACAGTCTTGGCCCTCCCATTCGGGATATTAATGGTTGGAAAAAGGTACAAAATATATTTATATTTAGAGTTGGAAATTCGCAGGTTTGCGAAGATTTCAAGCAGAATATTAAGAAAAAATTAAGGAAGAATAAAAACAAACTTCAATACAGAGTTTGAGAAAGGTGACGAAGAAATTGAGGTGTTACAAGATATAATTGCTAATGAACCATATAATGAATTACCGTCATCTTCACAGACTCCGCCATTTGAATTATCAAGGATAAACCACTACCTGAAATTCAGCCGTTCGCTTCTGAAACGAATATAAAATATTCCAAAAGATATAAATTGGGTGAAAAAGATATGGCTTTGCGGAAACTAATTGATTTGCAAAAGAATTTTATGACAAAAATTTGAAATCTTTAACGCCATAACACTAGAAGCGCTGACCATACCGACACCCCTAGAAGCGCGGATGGGTCAATTTTGGCCATTTTATTTTTGCTACAGTAATGTGAAGTGTATACAAATAAAAAACTTGTAATTACGATAGAATGTTTTTATTACATATATAAAAATGACAGTGCAATTATTACTCTTCGGAATCGCATAATGAGCAAATGGAAAACTCTTTCGATGTGAACTTCTTGCAAACATTGCAGGAAGAACATCGAAATGGGTCAAATTTGGGACGCCCGCACTTCTAGTGATAAGAGGCAATATTATTTCGCGGCGATTCTCGGACTACATCACTACGCAAGCATTTTCTACTTCACGGCTTGTGTTTATATCAAAACCCCCGGGTTATATGTTTCCCGGGGGTTTTGGTTTATATGCATTCCCGTGGGTTTTGCCACTCTCCAATAGGCAAACCAACCACGAACCAACTAGTCAAAATGCTGCTAAATTTTCCTTCTCGTTGCAAAATAAATTTCCCGTCTCGCTCGTGGTGTGGTCTAACTTTTCGTTTGTATTGGTTAAACCATTAGAACTGTCTGATGAAATTTTTATTACTGGTTCTGAACCTAGATACATATTTAGTACCTGTAATAAGTCAAATCTTAAGAAAAAGTGAGGTTAAAGTGTTTGAAAAATTGGCTCCAAAAGTGAAGAAGCATTTTTAAGTGGAAATGGTATTTGTTTGGAGTGTTAAAAGTTAAAAAGGATGAAATTTATAAACATCCTTGTTCATAAATTACGAAATATAAATTTCTTCATGTTCCATTTCACTCCCGATCAAAACAAGCAGAACGTTTTACATCTCACATCTACATTGATAAAGATATGTACGAACGCATTTTGTCAGCCAACATGGTAAGTGGTTGGTTCGTGGTTGGTTTGCCCATTGGAGAGTAGGCATGTGTAAACAAGCAATATTGCCATATTTGGGGGCTCGGAAAACCCACACATAGTCGAAGAGAAGCCAATGCAACCTCAGCGTGTGACTGGTGTGGTTTTTGGAGTGGCAGCATTATTGGCCCATTTTTCTCCGAAGATGAAGATGCAGCAATGTTATGATCATCACAGAGTGGTACAGAGGCATGACAATCCCTTCATTCTACCTCCTTATGTGGACCAACTTAGACTTATTTCGTTACAACCTCCTGAGCAATGCCGCAACACCTCGAAATTAGTGTTGGCCTTTGATTGTGTGTCGGGTAGTGTTAATTCCCCTGAAGCCGTGGCCCTACTTAATATGTATTTCCATTCCTGCTCGCCCAAAAAGAGATTTTAATTTATTTCATTTGCTTTTTCATCGTTGAAATTAATATTTTTTTTATTACCGTAATTTGTATGAAGTAATTAACTTATTGATGAATCCAAAGTAATAAATACTCGTCTTGTCCATGTTTTGGCTGACATGGTTTGACTCGGCGCTTACACGGGTCAAGTCTACGGGCAGTCAGCACCTGACTTCGATTGTCAAAATTACTTTCACTGACTTGATTGGGTTCGGTAAAATTGCAAGTCAGTTTATTTGTCGTATGTGCATATTTCTGGGTTTTTTATTTTTATTTTATTTATTTATTTATTTTTATATTTAATTTTATTCATTTTCGTCGCGATTTCATCCCAACGCTTTTTTTAATTTACTTGCTTGTTACAATTTGGAGTTACATCCCATAAATAGATAAATTAACATTTAGTGATAAGTCAGCACCGACAAGACTTTTTTCGAAAAAGACGCGTCCGGGGGTATTTACACTAGTCAGAGTCATTTATCAGTCAAATTGACTCGTGCAAAGACCGGATAATTGAGGTTAAGTCCAACAAAAATATTTGCTCCAAAAGTTATAAAAGTTAAGTTAACAATAAAAAACGAAATTTATATGGCGCTGTAAAGTGAAAAAGAAAAAATTAACTGCGAGTTTTAGCTTCTTCGGAATTTCACACCCGACCAGAACAAACCGAAACTTTCTAACGTTAAACATTGCTAAAAATGTATACGAACGCACTTTGTCAGCGTAAGTGGTTGGTCTGCGCTCTGGAGAGTACGCATAATTGCCTTCAAAGCTTGTGATAATTTCTCTTTTGTGGACTGGTGGACAAATCAAAATTATTTGAAAATAATAATTTTATTTCCAGCCAGGCGAAATGTTAACGTGTGAATGAACATTTCTAGAAGATTAACGCAAAATAATTTGTGAAAGTCACAAATAAAATCACTTTTGTTGAAATACACTTTATTTTCATAATTTCCTTAAAATCTTGAAATTTTTAGCTTTAATTATTTAATTTTCAAGTAAATGTCACTTAATTATTCTTCCCCTGTACGCTTAAATTGTTTTCGTAACAAAACAGAAATCGAAATTCCCTCAAAAGGTACAAGCAAATGTTTGTGCTTGATTTTTTTTTTTTTTTTTTGTAATTTCTTTCTGCTGATGTAATAAAAAAGAAAGATTACACTCTCTCGCTTGCATAATATCACCAGTAGGACTCCATTTCGTAACGAAGCGCTTTTCTTTTGATAATATAAGTTTGCATTTACTATTCAAGTGATCCAATTGATCGTTACTGAAGTGCTCATAATTATCGCTTACAATTTTCCTCACGATTTGCGTCCGAAATAGGAGAAAACGTGTGTCGCCACAACAACAGTTGTTGCACGTGAAAATATCAGATCAGATCTAGTGTCTGCTTTCATTTTGCTTTGCTTGAATTTTAATTTCTAGCAAAGAAGACGTAACTCGCATTAAGGAAATGCTGTGAACTACATTTATTTCGTAAGAGATTCATCCATAAAGTGCAGTAAGGAACTAACTTTTATCACTTGTGAAAATACTACGAAGAAAGCGTCTTATGATTTCATTCTATGTATTGAATATTTGTGTAGAATCCAGGAAAAATCAGGGTACGGAATTTTTTCGCTCCCGATCGAAAACAATTTAGCTCGCTCGCATTTGTTGATTCCGTCTCAGAGCTAAAACGGTTTCGAATCGGGAGCCAAAAATTTAACTCCGATCTTTATACATTTGACTCGCTGCGGAGCGAGAGCTAACTTTCCATTTTCAGTTTTAATCGCTCTTGAGAGCGAGCCAGAAATTTTGCTCTCTGTATTTTCGGCTCCGGGAGTGATTTAGAGCCGAAAAGATTCAATCCTTTTCGGCTCCTAGTGTGGTGAAGATTGTTTTTATTTTTGTACTGTGTTCGAGTTTGTTACTTGGCAATTAATTTTGAACTGCCATTTTCCAAGGAAATGGGTCGATGTAAAGATTTTGATTCTAAGAAATATGTGCGATACGATGAAAATAATGATATAATGAAACATGATATTTATAAATGATATGATGAAATATGATATTTATAAATAGGACATGTAACATTAAAAGACATTATAAGGTGGTACACAATAAAAATTTCGACGAAATTGATAGTGATAACGAGCCTCAAGTAAATTCGGTAGTAAAAAATGTCTTTTGAAACAAATATTTTGGACTATTGGCGGGAACTTCACAACTGGGAAAACTAGTTCAGACTGCGTTAGCAGTCCCATCGACACAAGTGTCTGTTGAGTGTGCATTCAGTGCACTCTCAACAATTATCACGAAACAACCGTCGAAATTAGGAAAAGAGACAATAAACAATATATTATTAGTTAAACTTAACGCTCACTTATTAAATCAAATTTATTTAGAATAAGAAAAAATTACTTATTAGGATGTAGGAATAATTAATTCAAATAAACTTTCTCCAACATTCAACATATCATCTCGTTTTATTTGACTCACGATCCGATCTTTTCAGCTCTGCTCGTGAATGATTCAAATTTTTGACTCCCGAATTTTTTGCCTCTTACTCGGAGTTAAACCGGTTTTGATCAAGAGGCGAATAATTTAAATCGCTCGCGATTTGAAAATTTGGCTCGCGCGAGCTAATTTAGCTCGGGAGCGAGCATAATTTTTTTCGCTCTCCGAACCCTGGTAAAAATCCATATTATTGCATCATCAAAGATATTTTGGGAGTACAAAAAACATGAATTTAACTGCCGTCCTTTATTGCATTTGGGAACTACAGGGTGTAATGTGGTCGGTCAAAATCGATTTTTCGCATATATCTTACATTATTAATCATGTAAAAAAGAAACTATTAAGTTAACAAAATCACAAAATTCTCTAAAAGAAAGATTTCAGGTATTAAGTTCGTAGGAGTAACAGCTTTCGCATATTTTAACTTAGAATTGTCTGTCTTGCATAATAGCGCTATATTTTTTTCCATGTCCTATCAAAATTCGTAAGTATGGAGTAATTTACTTAACACTTAAATTAATAAGTTTTTACATGTGAAAACGGTTACTTATACGAAAAAAATACCTAGAACAAGAAGGGTATTTTCTAATCCTAAAATTTGGTAATATGTAGGTACTTTTCCATGGGCCCAATAGCTAACAAAATATTTGCAAAAACCTGATTTTATTTGTAAACATCTGTTCCAGCAGCCCGAAATTTTAGGCTGGAGTGCCGAAAAAAAGGGGCAGAAAAAATCAAAAATATCAATGTTTTATATTTTGAGAATCCAATTTACTTATATTTTTCATCTAGCCTCAAAATAAAACGCACTTGAGCTCCACCACTAGAACAAAGATCAAAGACAAAATCTCACGAATCTTTTACGAACACCTTTTTTTAGTACATAATCTAATGAGACCAGAATTTTTAATTAGGTTTAGTTAAGCGCTACAAAATTCGCCAATTTTGTAACAATGTCATAAATATTTATTATTATTATTATTATTATTCAGATTTTTCATATGATCACTCCATCACTGTACCGAAAAATATTCCTCACATGACCAAATCTTTCAAAAATTGGTAGATAAGACTCTGTAATATTCCTATGCTAGGAAATAAATTAAGTTTAGGTTATGATTACACACAGCTTAGAACGTTGGAATGATATCTGATAAAATAAGGAATGTACTGAATTGTGTTTAATATAAAATAAAATATCCCTTGTTTTGACAAATAGCCTCACAACGTTTGGGCATGCTTTCCACTAGATTTTTTGCATTCTGCAAAGGTAAAGGTCGCTATACTTTTTTTATTTGAGAACATGATTGCTTTGAAGTATATAAACGCCTTCCCCTGATATAATACCATTGACACACTATATTTCATTATGAAGTAGGACGTCATTATGATATTACTTCTAATGACTTGGTGACACACAGCATTTTACTTAATTAGAATTGACGTGTGGGAATCTTTCCCGATCCCGAGCTTGATCCAAAAAAGTGCCGTGCTCACAGCTGATTCTGTGTTTTCCTATTTTGAATGTCAAAAACCCCTTTATTTAACGATTTTCGCAAATAGATGGCTTAGAAAAACTACAAGTAATAGTAGCATTTACGTCATTTTGGAACAAATTAAGTAGGTCGTGCTACATTTTGGCCACTTCATTATGAACCAATTTTCATTCATAATGAAATCCTACTTCAAAATGAAGTATAGTGTATCGGTGGTATAATACTTGACAACACTCCAGACATTTTCGATGGGGTTGTTATCGGGTGACTGTGAAGGCCATTTTAGATGTTCAATATCATTTATAATTTTCCATTCAGTAAGTACACAGTTGGCTGCGATGTTTGGGGTCATTGTCCTCTTGTAAAATCCAAGATGAATTATCTTCTAAGAACCATATTTTTTAACATTAATTGCGTATCTAAATTTTTTGTAAACAACTACAAAGTTCCAAAGCCGAGAGGACAAAAGCACACCCAAATATGGACCTTAACTTGGTTTTTAACTGTTCGCTGAAACACTTTTAGAAGCCCAGACTTGCTTCTAAGGAAGCGATGCCCAAAAAGAAGCCTTATCTGTAAAAATTATATTGTCCCAATCTCTGCCGATATTTTCTTGTGCCCATTTTAGTCGTATTGTCATGTGTTTTTCTGACAGCAATGGTTTTCGTAATACACTTCGATATGTGACCTGATTTTCTCCCAATCGCGTTTTTATCGTTATGAGACAGACTTTAATTCCTTTTTTGCAAAGAATTTTCTGAGCCTGGCATAATGTTAGATTAGGATTTGAATCAAACATGTTTAAAATCGTTTTGTCCTCTCTACTACTCGTACTACGTACTACCTCTCTCCTTCAAATCAACGACGTTTTTAACCGACTTCAAAAAAAGGAGGAGGTTCTCAATTCGACCATTTTTTTTTTGTGTTCCTCGATATCTTCGCCGATTATGAACCGAATTTAATGATGCTTATTGTATTGAATACAAATAGACTATATCTCGACGATGGTCCCATTTAAATTTGAAGAAAATATCCCAACTCTTGTGTGTATGTTACGCAATCTCTTCGTCGATTGTGAACCGGTTTTAATTATTCGTCTTTTATTGAATAGGCTATATCTTCACGATGGTCCCATTTAAATTTGAAGAAATATTCCACCTCTAAAAGTGGGAAATTAGGGGATGAATCCCGTTTATTGAATTTCAGCCATTTCCCGTTAACTAAAAATTCAAAAATTATAAAATATACAAAAAAATAAAAACCGACTTGAAAACTTTACTTGTATGTACAAACTTAAACTAAAAAAATAACATAATATTTTTTATTACTTCAAAGAAAAGAGCATTAAAGGAAAATATACAAAATTATTGATAATTAAATATTTACAATATCTAATCAGTTATTTTTGGAGTCGGTGCTAGCCAAGGCAAGTTTATAAACTCAAATTACTACTTGGTTTTGTAAAGGGAAACCATTACATAATCATTTTCTAACTTTAAGTTGAGTTGGTTGAGAATCAAAATCGGGTCTTGTTCACCATTAAGCCTTTATAAACTCCGTGTATAATGTAGCATATTTACTTTATTTTACAATATTTAATCGAAAAACTCTACAAAATTAAACAAAAATGGCGGAGAACAGTATTAGTTAAAAATGGACGAGACACGTTTTAGAAGTGATAGGAGGAAAATTATTAGGAAAAATCGTGTATTATTCGTACAAATGTGTTATTCATAGATACGGTCGCACTCGTAACCATTTGTATTGTCTGTTATTTATAAATGCGGTCCCATTTGTAGCACTATCACCACCTTAGTGGTATAAGACTACTTTTGGTGAATATTTTAAGTTTATAGTATTAAACTCAAATGGACTTTGACTGTTTTGGAAAACAGTTTTCGAATATCATCAATGGACAAGGCTGGAGTGCTAGTTTAGTAGGAGAAAGCAAGTTTAACTGGATATAAATTACCTTCTCAATTACAAGCTGAACATATGTTCGCTTCGGAGTTAAATTATTTATTACAGAAATTTATATCTCACTGCCATTCAAAATGCATTCAAATGTAGTTTTTTGTTTTGTTTTAAATACGTTGTAACTGTCTTCAACGCAAATGAATGAACGCAATTTTATCTAAACTAAAATTTACGATTTCCGCTTTCGTCAATTAGAAGCATATATGTATCATATTATCCTGGCTATAGTTTTTATTCCTACTTCCGGGTTCCGCTAAGCAATTCATCGTTCCTCCACCTTTGGCATTTTACGTCACTAAGCAGTACGCACAGTTTATTATACCAGATCAGAATGCACCGACCGTGAAGCTGCAGACAGTAAATAAAATAATCACACGCCTATATTCAGTCTGGAGGAACTGTTTAGGACATAAATTATTACCGATCAAATTTGAGGATCAAATAATGGCAATTTTCCTTTCGTTTGAGTGTTGCTATTTTCTTTCTTGTTTGGATTAAGTATTATTGCTCTCATCTGGCTCCCGAAAAAATTCTTTTCGTCTTGTTTTACGAAGTACTTACCATAATCTTGAAATTTTCTGCGCCGTCAAACACTTTGGACTCATTGATTCTGGCAGTCACAAGCCAGCCCGACGGACGAGTACAGGTCTGGTTTTGTATTTCATTCCACAGAAATACCTACAGTGTAACTGTAATTATAAATATAATCTGCTTTCAAGAAGGAATACATTTTCAACGATTTTAAGAGAGAAAGAGGTTAAAGAAGTTCATTGTGGTGGCACTTGTATGAACAGTCCGTTGATATATCCACTCATATCCCGCTCTTTAAGAAAGTTCTTCTAATGAAAAGTTTAGGCCATTATATACCACATAATTTTATTTTTTATGTATATATGTATATACTTAATTATTATTCAGTCCAGACCATGATCTCTAATTAAATGTATGGATGATAAAACTAGCAAAATCAAGTTAAATTTTATTCAAAACTATAGGTTCCTTAAATTGGCACGATGTGTTGATAAATCAACATTGTCATCAAAGACAGAATTGAATTCATTAGAACAATATTTGACAGCCGTAAGAAGTTCTGTGATAAGGAAAATATAACAAATACCTAAATCTAAGAGACATACCAGGGACATAAATATTAAACAAAGCTAATAAATCCGGTGAACAAGTTTTATAGCAAAGAGTATCTCTTACAAAATTATTAGTGCAATTTTCGTCTACTACTAGATGTTCCCGTGGCACTCACATAACATCACTCAGAAAATCTTCATAACTAAAAATAAAATAAACCACCATGAAAGTATTAAGCACGAATATAGACTTGTTACATACTAAAAGTGCGGCTATTTATTAATTTAAATATAATTATCATACTCTTAAGTTACGCTAATTTGTCTAAAATAAATGAAGGTAAAATAAAAATATCACTTTTAAAACAAAGTAGGAGTAGAGGCGAATGATTTTATATTATATTATTTTATATTCAGAATTTCCAAAAATATTTTACAGTTTTTTTATGTATTCACTCCCTCAGAGAATACCTGTGCTAGGCCGAGGTTCATTGTTTCTTCTTGTTATGTATTAGTGTATATTCTATATGCTTATTAGAAGTCAACTGCCGTTGTTTAAATTGGCAGAACAAGAAACCATCTCTCACTCCAGTTAAAGCTACCTTAGAGGAAACACGTGTATTGACCAATTGAATTATTTGAATAAAGACGTGAAATCTTATCTAATACTAGCTGGCCCGGCAGACGCTGTACTGCCCTTTCCGGTACATTTTCATTATGTCCTGTGCTTTGACCAATATTTGATCATGTTCTTTCTTTTCTCATGTTTCTACAAATAGTACCATTAATATAAGAAAACAGTTTCCGTTTCATATCCCTAATTCATTAATTGAACAAACTTACACGTTGTTTAATATTAAGTAAACCGTTTTACACTGCACAAATATTGAAAAATTACCCGGTTTCACCCGACGTTGGGTAAATACTTACTAATTAAAGACTTCTCAAATGTTCTAATTTGTTATATCCTAGAAATTGATTCAACCCGAACACCCCTTTATGGATCCGCTATCTTGAATATCCAAATCTTGATAATATTTAAAATTAGTGGCATTAACACAATTATTGTACCAAATTTCATTAAAACCCGTTGAACTCGAGAAATTATTTTATATATATTGCCATTGGGTCCGCCATTTTGGTTCTAGAAACTTTGATAATTCGATAATGATCAAAATTAGTGGCACCAAAATTTGCATCACCATATTGGATCCAAGATGGCGGGGATTTGGAAATTTTAATAATATTTAAAATTAGCGGTATCAGAATAATCATTGTATTAATTTTCATTAAAATCTGTTGAAATCGAGACATTATGGTCTCCCTATTGGACCCGCCATCTTGAATTTACAAATTTTAATAATATTCGAAATTAGTGGCCTCAGAATAATCATTATACCAATTTTCATTAAAATCTGTCCAAATCGAGACATTTTGGTCGCCATGTTGGATCCGCCATCTTGAATTTGGAAATTATGAAAACATTCAAATTAGGGGCCTCAGAATAATTATAGTACTAATTTCCATTAAAATTAGTTGAAATTGAGAAATTGTTGGTCACCATCTTAGATTTGGAAATCTCGATAATATTCTAAATTAGTTGCCTCAGAATAATCATTGTACTAATTTTCATTCAAATCCGTTGTAATTGAGACATTTTAGTCGCCATGTTGCTATCGATCGGGGTTAAAAAATAAAAAAATGCTATTAAAAAGTAGAGGTTGGTGGTAGAAGGGTAAAAATTTAGGACTAAATGTATTTTTTAATGCCACACCATAAAAAAATTACCAAAAAAAAAATTTGTCCACAAAATGAAAAAAAATTTTTTAGGGTGAGCCACCCTTAACACTTAGGGGTATAAGAATTAGTTATAAGCCTATTCTCGTACCTACTGAATATACATATTAAATTTCATCAAAATCGGTCAAGCCGTTTCGGAGGAGTATAACCACTAAAACTGTGACAGAAGAATTTTATATATTAGATTAGATATAAAACTTCTAAATTGGCAATAATTACCAATCACGTGTTTTCAAAGACTATGTTGCTTTTAGAATTATAGAAAATATTCCAGATTATTCCAATATTTGGAGAATGATTACACCCCTTTTCAGCGCCTATAGGTGGATTTTTAACGCTTCTTTGTTGAAAATACATCATATTGCATACACTGAGAGAAATTTAACGATCATAATGAAAAAAATGCATATTGAATTGAAAAATCCCTTGTCAATATACGGTCAAAAAGAAGTGGCTTTTATTATCACAATATTTTTGTCATTTTCACAAAACCTCAAAAGTACATTAAATATTTTCGTTTTGAAAATTATTTTTCACCATGATAGTAGTTTTCAAAATTTTAATATTTTCAATATGAAAATAATATCGAAGTTCAACATATCGATTATAACATATCGAAAATAGAAGTGAACATTTTGTCGATGTTACAAATTCCATTTTATTCTTTTGAAAATTACTTTTTCATTTGTTATGTTCATTCGAAGGCTTTCTGTATCTACTTATAGATACCTTTAAAATAAGGCTGAGTTTTTTCATTATGTTCAGGGTCTAGATTAGCTACTCAACATGGGAATACACAACTAGGTTCCAGATCCTGAACCTAATGAAAAAACACAAGTACGCCCTAAATCTTTCGTTCCGGTACTTTGGTAATTGTCTTATAAACCAATATTTATAATATAAAATCTCATTGAAGATATGAGTCATATAAATATAAAATACAGCTTGTATCTTTAAACAAAATTGTACTTCATTTGTACTGTATTTGTAGTTTATAAATATATAATACATATGTATAGCCACATTTAGCTTTTTTTTCATTTTGTTTATTTCCAAACTATGAGATACGAAGCCTATTTACATTTTAAATAGTTGTACAAAAAGGGAAAAAATAAATAAATACAGAATACAAGAATTCAGAACTCCTATAAAGACATCAAGTTATTGTTAATATGAGAATAATTTGAGCGAACTGAAAATTAATTTACAATCTGACAAAATTTTATAACATGAATATTTTCAAATTGACAGAATACTTTTTCAATATGCGAATATTTTTTCCACTCAAAAATGTATAATTTTCAATAAGATAACATGTCAAAATCAAATATTTCCAGGGAAAATTTGTATAAACGAAGAAATTTTGCTGTGTCAACAAATATATATTTTGAAATGTAAAAAAATCTTTCTAATGGTTTCATTAGTGGAAAAAGTAATTAAACATTTGAAAATATATTTTTTCATTTGATAAAACATTGTTAGTTTAACAACAGGACATTTGTCGAGTGTGCTTTTGTTTAATTTCCTATAGAAATAATTGTTTCTTTGACAATTTTTATATTTTGGAGATAATATATTTTCCGTTTAACAGTAGAGCTCTTGTTGGGTTTTTGCAAAAATTATTTTTTCAATATGATAGCGATATTTCTCTCAGTGTATTTGAGATTGATTTGATATAAAGAATAATAAGAAGCATCTTTGTAATAAATGATAATTTTTTGATAAAATTAATATTTTATGGTGATTTAAACCCTCAAGTAGAGGTGACTTTTTAATATTTTCGGAAAACTTAAAGCAATGCTTCTCTTGATTTTTTACGACGATTAATTTGATACCTGATATTTTCTTTCATTTCTTCTCCTTTCCTTGTCCCCCTCCCTCCCCCTTAACGTGTGACGTAATTTATGGATGGCCCCTAAGTATGAAACAAGAGTAGTTCCATGAAAAACATTTACTAAGAAATAAAATAATTAAATTTACTACTAATTGTAATTGATGTTTCAAAGATCATATCAATACGAGTAAAGTAAAAAAAAAAGTTTTTTCCGACATATGGAGAATTTTTATCCCCTTTCACATTTTTTTAATAAGTAAGCCAGACTCTTTCAGCTGTATAAGGTTGGTTAGCTAATTTTTTTCTTTTAAATCATAAAATTTCCTATCGAATACACTACTTTTTACCAAGATTCGCGATGAAAGTCGAACATTTTTTTTTTTATATAAAGTTTGTTTAAAAATATTTTCGGCCTACTAAATCGACGCGTACCGAGTGCGTTTTGTTCGTATAACTGTTAGCTATCGATATACATAACAAATTTTCAATTAACCGATCACGGGCCTTGAATATTGCTGGCTCCCGGAATATTATGCGTTAGTAGTCACCATCTCAGAAAAGATTGCAAATGGTGGCAATTGGTTAAAGGGCTGGGAGGCGGCCCTTAAATATGAGGTGTTCTTATGGCCATCACAACTCCCATATTTCTTTTTCGATTTATTGAATTGTTTTCCATATGCATTCATTTGATCAAAATCTTGAAATTTGAGCCCATCAACTACCTACTGCTTTTATTGCTGCCACAAGGTATATTTTTTCAATAGAATTAGCGTTGAGCCCCTTGAACCTTTCTTGAAACTAAATTTTTATACATTCGTTGTAATGTATTAAATATAATTAATCAAATTATTATTATTATTAACGCGTTGACTTCCACGGTAGTCACCCATAACCAAAGCTTGCCTTCTCAATGGGGCCATGGTGGTCTCTCGTGACCGGAGCTACTAACTTTATTAGTTTATGATATTTATCTTAATTAAGCCAATTTTTAAAATTTTGAACAACATAATTAATTAGAAGACATTGTGCAATACAAAGTACACAGAGTGATATTTTATCATTATGGTGTATGCTAAGAATAATGGAAATTATACTTATACTCCTGAGCGCATCATATACCATGAAAAGTGCGTGGCAGTTAAGGTTTAACACGATAACTTAAATAATCGTGTTTTAAGTCAACAAACTTTTGTCCCAACACCTCTTCTAATCTTCTCAGTTACTATGTATATACATTAATGCTGCATACGTAAGAAAGACGCCTTAATAAAAGTATATTATCTTTGCCAACTTAAGCAACAACGATTAAAATTACCATCAGAAGAAACACTGAGGTTTACCTTGGAGAAAATCGATGCGAATTAATAATTCCTGACAAACAGGTCAATGTCCTGTTAGGTATCACTGACACTTTTATTGCACTGAAAAAGCTGCAGATGGGGAGTAACATGGGTGGTAGAAGACTACAGGCAGAGAGAGCAAAATACGTCCCATTTTCCGATCCACCTAGAATCAATACGCTTCCTATAAAACTTTTTGTTGCCCTGCAAGCCAGCTGTGTTTACTTATCCACCAAATAAAGCACGTTTCATTTATCCATCCATCAGGTATCGTTTTCATTCCATGGCGGTACATTTACGGACACCGGATAGTGCACGACTCCATAAAACATAACAAAAGTGTTATTATGACGGGAAAAGCCAGTCGGGCTGTGGACAACCCGCTCTACCGCACCTTTATCCTGGAGAGTAAAAATGTCGGAAGCAGCATGAGACACAACAGCTAGACAAGATGTAGGGCTCATTTGATATTCATATTATGCACTTGCACACATACGGGTGGAACGCATTTGTTCTTTTTATCCCGCGAGCATAATGCACCCGACAAAATGCACTTGGTGGCATGTTGGAATGGCATCACCGTAAATGAAGCAATTATACCGCAATTTGGCTGATTTTTGTTCGTTTTTAAACGTTCGTTCTCCGCTTGATTGTGAATCATAATTGTGTTCGTATATTTTCATAATGCATATGCTGTGGCCTTAATTAGAACTCAACGCAGATATATAATTACTTTAGTATTTCCACATAATAAAAACTGCATATTCCTATAGACGAGTGCACACAAATACAATTGCAAATAATACAATCCGGTCAAATAGGATAACCAGACAATAAGATAAACAGTCCGAAGCAGAATTCCATCACAAAAACCTCGTGAACACATTTGTTTATTTGGTTTAGTTCATTCAATTATTAATAAAATAGTCAAAAGTGTTCTACTGTTTTATTCTCTGGAATAAATGAATTCAATATAAAAAAAAATAAAATCTTAACCCTTTCAGACACAAAAATCAGGCGTTTGAGATAAAAATCTGAATTTTTGCTTATACACAAATATGACACTACTAAACACGAATATGCAAAAAAAATTAAGGTAGAATGCCTCACCTGGCCACCAGGTGATGTCCAATATATGGGACATCATTACCCTGTGTACTATGATTTTAGTTGAACACCTATATATATTTTTTGTAAAACAAAGACAATTTTTTTTTTTAGCGTGTTTGCAATGCTTTATTGATTGTTTTAAAATATTTACATTAAAAAGCCGTTTATTGTTCATGATATGCAGCAAAGCAGTTACTCTCGCGCTTTAAACACAAATAAACGTTACATTTATAATTTCACAAAAAAAGGCACTGAACCATGTGAAGTGGTCAGAGTTCGGTACAAAACTTATTTTTGTAAAGTTTAAAAGCTACTTTATTAGCAAAATTGCCAACCATTGCAGATTTAAAATTGGTGTCTACGTTAAATAGCTTTAAAATCAGTGACAGCTTTTGTCCAATATATTGGGCATTGTGTCTGAAAGGGTTAATGCAAAATGGTTCCGATCAATACAGTTTGTGACGAGAAGTCATAGACAATCTGGTCAATGAACATAATAGCCAAAGTACATAATTCTGCCTGCGATATTTCATATATTTTGAGTTACAACCTTAGATTATTGACAGAAAGGATAGGACATACCTTGTAAAATCCGTGTACGTGAGTGAAGCATTTTCCCCTCAAAATTGATCTCGTGATTAGAGTAGATTAGCGATATTCAAAAAAACAAGATTTTGAATTAACAAGTTAACGCCGGCGTGTACCACCGGTGGCTCACACGCAAACGGTTTTTCTGGCGGCGTGTACTACCGGTGATTGATAGATTTACTAGGGGGAGAGGCAGAACACATGTGGTAGTTAGCGCTTTCCCTCGCCAGGGAATCCGAAGACTTGTTGCCTTCTACTCCCTGGTGGCCAGGGACCCATATAAGAATGACCTGATTACACTTTGCAACAGAATTCAGTCGTTTCTTACAATCCCGAACTCTTTCTGTCCGAGTATTAGGGTTAAGAAGAGTGGCAAGAGTAGCCTTACTGTCGCTGCAGATACCTATTATTCTACCTTGCCATCTCTGGGCAATTATCCAGTTGGCCACTTCTAGAATGGCAAAAACTTCAGCTTGGAAAACCGTCGCCATGTTTCCAAGCGAGTAACTGTATTTGATCTCTTCTTTCAAAAACCATCCAGCACCCGTACTGTTTACGGTTTTCGAGTCGTCTGTGTAGAAGGTGTCGCTGAATCGATTCAATCATTTGTTTGGATCTTCCCATTCCTCTCTTTTTGGGAGGAGAATTTGAAATCTTCTGAACATTAATATTGGGGTCATATCATCCGCCGGCATATTGAATATAACGCACTGTTCTTCAAGCCTTTGTGATATGACACCATGTTCTATAGCATGTTTACTGTGCCGTGTTTTAGGCGGCACATATCCTTCATTGCTTCTTCTTGGATTGCAATTTCCAAGGGTTGCATCTTAAGCATCGCGTTGAGGGCTGCACCAGGTGTCGAGCTAAAAGCTCCTGTTATCACTATGCAGACCTCTCTCTGTACTCTGTTAAGAACAGAACGAGTCGATTTTATATCCGTTCTGTTGCGCCAGACCACTGACACATATATATGTAATGATGGGTCTAATAATGGCTATGTACATCCAATGTACCACAGCGGGTTTTAGAACCCATGTCTTCCCAAAGGCTCTTCTGCATTGCCAAAAGGCATTTAATGCTCGAGATGCTTTGTATAGGTATTTAACTTCCTTGGAGAGTTGAATGTTTTCACCCTTCAGAATTGGAAGCTTGAAATTATCCAGTATTCTTTTCCTAGTGAACAGCACAAGTGTTGTTTTCCTAGGATTCACTGATAAGCCATGCCTCACACCAGTTCTGAATTCTATCCAAGGTCCTCTGTATTTTAATACAGACGGCCCTTTACGAGTCCTCGCAAACGAGTGCACACACATCAACATAGGCCTGTATATGTATATTTAGACTTTGAAACTCGCCTAAAAGCGAGTATAGTAAGAAGCACCACAGTAGAGGTGAGAGTACTCCCCCTTGCGGGCAGCCCTTCCCAACTTTCATAACATGGTCACTTCCGCTTTCTGCTAAAAGTAGTCTCTGTGACAGCATGGAATGGATCCATCGTATAAGCACAGGGTCCACTCCATACGCTTTGGCAGCATCACATAGCGATGAGAACATTGCGTTATCAAAGGCTCAGTCAATGTCCACAAAAACCCCAAGTGCAAAAGATCCACGATCCGCCGCACTTTCTATTATATAGATTAGATCGTGCAGTCCGGATTCACAGGATTTTCCACTCCTATAGGCATGCTGGTGTTCACTGAGGGGCCGCCTTCTCAGCGTTTCTCCCCTGATGTAATGATTACAAAGTTTTATTGAAATCCGTGAGGTTTCCGGATTCTTGACTTGTTCCGCTCCCGATATCTTGTAGGATACATTGACCGCAACGACGCCTTGACTGCAAAACTGTCTCAACATCGTGGCCTCGATTGTATTAGATACAATAACGCATGCCCGCGGTCGTTCCGTTCTTTCGTAATGAGTTGCGAAAGAGTTGCCCCCAATTAATTGCACCGAAGCCACAGATTCGCCTCCTGCATACCCATGGTTCCCAGTGTTGCATTCTGGTTTTATAGAGAAGGGCTGAATTTGGAGCCGAAGATGTGCCGAAATGGCTTTAAAAGTGCTGAAACGTAAATTTACCCAGCTTTGCATGTATTATGTAGAATAAATTAAAAAAGAAATAAATTAAATTTTACTTATTTTATTTCAAAAAGAAAAAACAGAACAAAATTAAGATATAAATCAACAAAATTATATTCTTTGTACATATATATAGTCGGATTCATCAACTAAAAGTCCTTCGAATATTTTACTAGAGAACAGAAAAACTTGTGAGATTAATACGGACGGGATCAGTGATGATCCTGATGAAGACACTACTAAGACAATAAATATGAAGATTAAGGAATTCGTACAAAACATAAATTCATTAGGATTTCCGAATTTAACAATTGATAAGTTAATTAACTCTACAACCGACCTTATAAGTTATATTTTAAATGATATTTTAAAAGATGTAGAGCTTGTAGAATCAAATTTGTCTTTGTTAGAAAAATTACGAGCGATAAAGATGAATATAACCAAGTGTTTTGAAAGTTTTTGTACTAAATATAAAAGAAAGTTAAACTTTCAAACGTCTGCGTTTTATATTGAACCGACTGAGATATGTCTCAATACTAGGTGGGATCACAAATACAACAGAAAAACTCAACAAGTTCAGAGAGTGCTGGTTCAGAATACTTTCCAATATATTTCTATAGTAAAAACCATACAAGCTCTCTTTAAAAATGATTCCTTTCGCAGAAAGTTTTTTGAAGTAGATCATGTTTGTACTGGGGAAAAGCTATATGCATTTTGCTGTGGGAGAACATATAACAAAAGCGAAGTATTTGCTGGTAATACAAACAGTATACAGATTCAACTTTTCTACGATAATTTTGAATGCACAAACCCTTTAGGTAGCCGGAAAACTTTACATAAATTGGGTGCAATTTATTTTTCCATTAGAAACTTGCCTTCGAAATATTTGTCGCAGTCAGATACATTTAGTGGCATTGTTTAATACTAATGACTTTAAGGAAATATCGGATATAGGGAATAAAAGAAACATTTGAATAAATGGAGTTTTTATTTTCCCTTGAACTCATAAATTATATGAAAGACGGTAACAATATAAGTAGATGTGAAGTGAACATACAATTTCCTCTTGTATCTCAAATACAGTATTTTTGATATGAACTGTACATGTCAAGATATCAAAGATTAAAGTGATACTCCAGAAATGTATTACTATGATCTCTTATATCCTGATACACATGTACTGATAAAGCAGCTTTTACAAGTTTGATATAAATTTCTTATCAGCAGAGTTTATACATGTTTTATACGCTTAATAAATTTTGTGTATCAATGTTTATATATAATTTTTATAGTTTTTGTCTCAGATTTATCAAATATGTAAAAACAAGTATTTTATAAATTTGATACCCTGTTTTATACGTTTCATAATGTTGAAACATATTGATCCTATATGTAACTTTGTATGGACTGAAATACATATCTTTTTTTTATTAAAAGTGTACAGATTTTTTCAACCGTGTAGTAATTTGTAACTGTGTCCTAAGAATGTGAATTTAACTGTTTACTATATAAAGAAACAGTTACAACCAGAAGTTGCTCTTTCTGGAGATGAATTATCTATTCTTCCATTGTTAGAAATATTTCCAGATGTTATAGAAAAGGAAGCTATTAATTCAGAATGGCGACTTGTAGCAGAGACAGAATTTTTAGAGATATATAAAAATTTGCCTGCTGAGGAATTTTGGAGTAAGGTTGAGCTGTGCAAAAATGCATTAAATGAGCCTCAATTCCCAAATCTCTGTAATACTCGTATTATAAATGGTCTGTTAATTTTACCACATTCGACAGCTGGGGTCGAGAGAATATTTTCCCAGAACAAACTCATTAAAACTTCCCACAGAAATAGACTTTATGTCAGTACTTGTTCCGCCTTGTTAAGTACCAAAGATCTTTTAAAAAGCAGTGGTGAGACATGTTGTACATGGGTACCTGACAAAAATATTTTAAAAAGAAATATTACCAGTAAGCAAAATCAATGTGATATGATGCTAGAATAACGTAGTAATTTGTAACTGTGTCCTAAGAATTTGAATTTAAACATGAGAATTTTTTTAAAAATAAACTGCTGAAATCAATTTTTTTCTTAAACGTGTTGCAAAAAGTTTTATAAAATTCAACAACGCTTTTTTGAAAGTTTTCAATTCCTTTCGGATCATTTTTGGCAAGATCTTTTTCTTTAATACAATTTTCTACTTCAATTCCACAGTAGATTTTACTTAAAGGAAGAATATTATTTTCATCTTCACAATCTACGGCAGTTAAATCAGTTATATCTTTTAGTACCTCATTTTTAATAAAGTTTCGCAACATAAAACGAAGTAAGTTATTTGATCTAATCATTATTAAGTGTGGCATTGCAGTTTCTGTTTGAAATTCTTTGTTCATATTATTTATGACTTTAAGGACAAACGACATAAAGTAAAAGTTCAATTTAAGTACATGATCTGTTAGGCACTTTATAATGTAATCAATACTAGTTTTTTCCACACCTGTTTGAAATTTTTCGGACATAAAATAATACTGTAGTGTAGTCCACTGCTCAAGTATTCGGTTACTTGCTTCCTAAAATTAATTGTTTTAAAAAAAAAAAATTTAATTTATATATCACCTTTACCTCTAATGAAAGCCAACGGGTTGAAGCTACCTTTAAAAAATTGTGTAGAGGCGTTTCAAAATATTATTGAAATGTTTTAAGTTCTCCCCTTCGTGAAGAACTGTTCGCAAAGTAGAAATTAATAGCTTTAATTAGTCCTATAATATCAGGCGACATATTTGTTACAGCTGCTTTCACACAAATATTTAGGATATGACTTACTTACGTTTCCTGACAATCATCAGATTCCGAGTCTGTATTTAAAGACTCTGTTTCTGTCTCTAATGGATTTCGGTTCACCAGCACCGCCCCTAATGTAATAGAGTCAGGCTTGGATCCCGAACCCGATACTAAATCATTTGAGTTTTGCTCACCGCTTTTACTTTTTGTAAAAAATTTCAAAATTCCCCTAATACAATATAAAAACACATGAAGAAAACGATATTATACAATAAATAAACTATTCCTTACCGATTTCCGCTCATATCAATTTTATAAACACTGCCGGTTTCGGAAAGCACAAAGGCTAAACAAAAATTGGCGGCAATACAAAAGACAAATGTCAATGTAATTTCAAATCAGAAAGACAACTTACTAAGTTTAATGCTAGTGAGTTTTAGTACTGCCATATTTGCAACTTTGCTTTCCTTGTGGTGTGGTGAAGTTGAATTGGTGGAAAGGAATTAAGTATTACAAGAAATTATGTTCAAATTTTCTGTGAGGTACATAAATGTGCTGAATTTAATTTTAGAGTGCTGAAAGTGCTTTTAGGAAAGAAAAGTGCGGAAAATGGCACAAATGTGCTTAAAAATGCAACACTGATGGTTCCTGTATAACTATTATTTCGGGGAATGTCCGCAGTTTGGTCAACCTTATTTACTGTGCTTCAGGTTAATTTGAATGATATTCAAGTCAGCAGGCATCATAATCAGCTACTCTCCATTCCACCCTTTGTCCTCATTTATTTTCCGGAAGCGTGAATTTTCACCCTTCCGAAACCCAAATGAGGACGGCATCCGTAAACGGAATTCAGGACCTTCAGAGACTCCTGATCTATGCCTAGTGCAAGAATAGAGCCCTCAGGGTCACTAAGGTTCTTCCTCTTGCTGCTGAACGCAGGGATACGCCAGTACTTAGTTTCCAATCCCGGATTCTGGATACGGAGTCGAGCAATTATGTCCCTGGGGGTCCAGGGATCCACATAACTGCTCTAACCAGCTTGGGCATGTCGCTACCTTTCGTAGCAGAAAAATGTATACCATCGCAAGCTGGAATTTTGCCTACATTTGCAAGCAGCCATTTGAGAGAATGCTCGTTCGTACACTGAACCTTTAAGGTTCCGCCACAAACGACCATTACCTCAAACATTGGTGACTCTTTGGTCTCACCCAATAGCTTCCAAATCTAGCCCTTCACAAAGCTGACAATGCACTGGAGGGCCAGCTTCTTTCAAATCCTTCTCACTGATTTTCTCGTACCCTCCAGTACGAGGATCGGGTTTCCCCTTTACCTCGTCTGTAGAAGAAGAACTTTGGAGACCGTTCTTAGCGACTTTCCTCCGCTTGTTCTTGCTTAAGGGGTTAGGTGTAGTCAGAGGCATAAAAAAATGACAATTTTAAACAATTTTTTTTTGCCACTAAATTATTTTGTTTTGTAAAAGTAAAAACATAGCATTATTAAATAAGGTTTCGACTTCACTTGACAGAAATTTTGGAAAAAAAAAATTAATAATTTTAAAAGTTATGGCTGTTTGCTTTAACCCAGTTCCAACCGAAGCGCCTTGCGGTGGCCAACATATATCCTTGGAGATTCATCTAAAATCAATTGGACAAAAAAAATTAGATTTATTAATATCTAATCTAGTGCCTGATCGAAGCTTTTTTTTTTTCTTTTAAAATTAACAAAATGGCGGCCTCAGGAAAAATTTTTCCAGATTTTTGGGAAAAAACCAACAGTTAATTGTTTATAAAAAATCGAAATTTAAACAAAAATAAAAATCCTTCGATCAGGCACTAGTCTTTTATGTTTTCAAAAATCTGTATAAATTTCATTAAAATCTACCGAGCGGTTTTTGAGCTAGAGTGGCCACCGGTTCAAGAAACATAGTTGTGAGAAAAACGCATTTGAAGTTTGTAAATTGTATATAGAGCGCCCGAGAACCCTTTGTTAATTATCGAATAACTCGAAAAGTATTTGTCGGATTTACTTAAAATTTTCAGAGAATATTTCTAAGATATTATACTTAAGGAAAATCCAAAAAAAAAAAAAATCGATTTTTTGAAAATCCTGACTACACCTAACCCCTTAAAACCTGCCTGGCTGTGGTCTCTCCAGAGCAACTGACACCAGCCGAGGAACCCGGATTGGGTGAATCCCCTTCCAATCTTCCTCTTTTGGTGACAGCCGCCAGTGGAGTTGAGGAGGAAGTGGTGGGGCCCTTGACGCCGTCAGCAACCGCTTCTTGCGTCTTAGCCTTGTTCCTCTTGCTCCTCAGCCGTCACAGCTGTCTTTTGGAAAATCCCTTGGGTTGGTTGGTAGTAACTGGAGGGATTTTGGGAACTTCCAGAGGAACAGGATTAACCATAGTCACAGCAGGCTGCTTTTCGGTCCTTTTCTGTTCGAAGAGTAGGCTCTCCATTGACTAAGTCAATGTGCCAATCGATTATAGTCCGTCTTGCGACATTCTATCATCGGAATCCAGTAGAGGGCTTCCTCCTTGGCCTGGACCCGCCACCTCGGCCGTCAATGGAAGTGGGACCTGCACATTCCTAGCCCCGGCCGCTTCTAGAGCGGGAGGATTCCGTCTCAAGCTGGTTACCTCGTGAGACAAGATTTCAAAAGGCTTGCCTTCCATTGTACCACCGGTGGCTAACACGCGAATGGTTCATCTGGCGGCGTGTACCACCCACCGGTGGCTCACATCAGCTTTTCGTAACACATAATAAATGAAACTATTCGGTTGTCAAAATATGAATCTGCCATCTCACAAAATATTATTTATTATTATTTATAAATAAAAAGATCTATTAAGTATCTATAATATACTGTCCATCAGAATCTACGACTTGTTGCCAACGTTTAGCCAATGAGAAATTCCTACGCTTGTAAAACTCTTTTGGCTTTTTACTGAAAAAGTTGGTCAGTGCAATCCTAAGATCTTCCTTATTATCGAATTTTTTTTCTTCCAAATGATGAGCCAATGATCTAAACAGGTTCTAATCCGCTGGCGCAAGGTCTGGCGAATACGGATATTGTCCAGTCAAGCCTTAATAATTTTTGCTTGGTTTCTCAAGCAACATGTGATCTTGCATTATCATGTAAGAAATTAATTTTGTCCAGTTTTGCTTTAAGTTTCTCTGCTACTCGATCAAGCTGCGAACAGTACAATTTAGCTGTCACTGTGCAATTAGTTGGTAAAAGTCCCCAATGTATTACGCCACTGACTCGCCACCATACGCTTGACATAATTTTTTTTTTTTTAAATCGGCTTTCGGTGTTACTATAGGTTTTTGTCCAGAATTAAGCCATTGACGTTTTCGTGTATGATTTATGTAGCATACCCACTTCTCATCACCAGTAATGAGGGAACGAAGACAATCAATGTTCCTACGGAAAGTCAGGTTTTGTAGACATAAGTCAACTTTAAGTTGTCGATGAGACGGTGATAAGTCATGTGGTACCCACACTCCATTCTTCCAAGTTTTTCCTAATTCATGGAGATGGTTAGCCACCGTACGGAGCATCCGAGTTGATCACGTGTAGTAGAACGTGGATTCTCCTCTACTATTTTTTTTTCTTTTTAATTCTAGATCGACTACTGAGGGTCTTCTTTGATGTGCTTCATCTTCAAGGTCGAAATTGCCTTTATGAAATCGTTGGAACAAACGCTTGGCAGTGTCATAACTAAGCGCGTTCTCACCCATCGAAATACATATATTACGTACTGCTTCTGTCGCTTTGTAACCTAGACGGAACTCAGGCAGCAATAGCAGTCGAATGTCTCTGCGAGAAATATCAATTTTTTAAAGAATGCTGTACGTGTTAAAGTCACAGATATACTAATCCAAAAAGTCATAAGCTTGCCTTTATATACACGCGACATGAACGTTTCTAAAAAATTCAATTCGAGTCTAGTAAGTGTTGGAATAAATGGCTGATTCATATTTTGACAACCTAATATTTTGTCTTAATAAACGTATAGTAGTAGGAAACGGCACTTTTGAAGTTTTGCTAAACAACATTTTGTGCACGGCGCCGCCAGATAAAGCAAATACGATTTTTAATGCTTTTTTACAAAAAACTGCGCCGGCGTCAACGTCTTAATTCTCCGAATGTTTGTTTTGGATAAAAACTTAGAAATCGCACCAGAGCCTAAATCGCGTGAAAAATTTCATCTTTGAGGGCTACAGTACACTTATTTGCTCTGCATTTAGTGCCCCTTTTGTATCTTGATGAAAATATCTGCACTGGACGCACAACTAATTTCTTATTTAAAAAACTTTGTGTAATACAATACCTCAAGTGCAACATTGTAAAGGATTACATACTTACATATACAGGGTGTTCAGAGGTGGGAGGTCAATACTGCAGGGGGTGAAAGGTCAGACCGAGACAAGCAAAAAATCGTATGGGTGGGGGGGAGGGGGCATCTCGCACCGTTTGGCAGTTACAGGGTGATTCGTAAATCAGGATTTTGCCTTATATGGGAACCGCTCTTGTATTTTTATCTTTTTTTCTACGCATCGCAGCGACCCCAAACTGATTTCAAAAAATCACTATTTGGAAGCCCTTTCCAAAAAAGTTTACACCACCCCCCTATCCCCAACCCCTTGGCCGCAATCCCCCCTGGAAGTTGAAAAAATTAACTTTTATTTCACGATTTTTCACTTTTCGCCCCACTTTTCTCCGAAATTCATGTTATTAACATACCTACTTTTTATTTTTTTTAAGTTGCCTATCTAATTACCTTTCCAAAGAGGTGCAACATGCCCAGGTAGGAAAAGGATACGAAAATTTATTTACAAAAATCCTTTTACAGAATATCATGACAATTCGAATTTTTTAAGAAATTATACTTAAGTTAACTAAAAAATACATATTGTTCGCTTAAAAACTAATTACAATTAAAACGTTTGTCCTTTAAAAGCTGTTCAAAATGTTCTCCGCCAGTTTCGATGCATGCAAGTAGCCTTGGTCTTATTTCACGTTTCAGGTCTATGGTAGCCAGTCTCTCCCGTATTTTCGTGGCTGTAGTCCCAATCCTGGTAACTAATTCTTCTCTAGTGTTGATTTGTCTTGAGTAAACTTCATCTTTCATCATTCCCCATAAGAAAAAGTCCAGTGGAGTAAGGTTCGGTGACCTAGAAGGCCAAGGAATCGGTCCACCTCGTCCAATCCAGCGCTCTGGGTAATTTTCATTTAACCTTGCCCTAACAATGATCCCAGTATGCGCAGGTGCTCCGTCGAGCTGTAAATAAATTGCGCTTCTGGTGGCCAGGGGGATGTCCTCCAACAGATCCGGAAGGGTATTCTCCAAAAAGTCCGAATATAGCTGACTATTCAGCACTTGGGGCAAGATGAAGGGTCCTATCAACTGGTTGCCGATGATGCCAGCCCAGACATTGACACTAAATCTTTGCTGGAAGGACCGACACCTGGTCCTATGTGGGTTCACATCTGACCAGGTGTGGAGGTTGTGGAAGTTTGTGATGCCATCCCGGGTGAATTGCGATTCATCCGTCCACAGAATTCGGTCTAGAAACCTTCTGTTTTCGATGTCAGACTCGAACAGCCAAGTGCAAATTGCAATCGTCTTTCGGAATCTCCTTCCTGTAGTGCTTGGACCGGGATATGGTGGTATGGATGTAGTCCCTCTCGGTTCACAACGGTCCAAACTCTCCCTGAAGACAATCCTGACCTTCGTGCGACCTGCCTGATGCTTATTACAGGGCTGTTCCTGACGATGTTGAGGATTTGTTGGTCGGGGTCCGCTGAATCGGCCGATTTTCCTGATCGCGTTTCTGCTCTGGGGGTGGTTACATTTCCGGTTTCTTTTAACCTTCTGAAAGTCCTTGAAAATAGCCTTCTGTCGGGTACACGCCGATTCGGGAATCTCCTTTGGTATTGTCGTACGCCCTCACTACCATTTCCGTCTACTAAACCGTACATGTAAATTATATCGGCAGACTCTTCAACACTGCATTCTGCCATTTTATCTTAATTTTGTCTATTAAACACCCGGTTTTATCGCTTGCTTCTTCAACTGTGGTCAATGTCCTTTCAAACTTACCCATTTTTATACCATAATTCATAGGAGGTATTAGAAACGGAGCGTCAGGATACTTAAGAGTCAATACTGGATATAATAAACTAATAACGTTATTTAACGAGATTACATTTATCATTTTATTACTATTTTGCTGAAATAATAAAAATGTATTACCTCTGTTTCCTAAACAAACATTTCCGAACTTGCTGTCATAAAAATTGTTTACATAACGACTTTTTCCATTATGGTGCAATAAAGTAATTAGGTACCTGAGAGGATGTTTTAATTTCAGGACTTTTGCAACCCTTTTCTACCTGGGCATGTTGCACCTTTTTGGAAAGGTAATTAGATAGGCAACTTAAAAAAAATAAAAAGTAGGTATGTTAATAACATGAATTTCGGAGAAAAGTGGGGCGAAAGGTGAAAAATCGTGAAATAAAAGTTAATTTTTTCAACTTGCAGGGGGGATTGTGGCCAAGGGGTTGGGGATAGGGGGGTGGTGTAAACTTTTTTGGAAAGGGCTTCCAAATAGTGATTTTTTGAAATCAGTTTGGGGTCGCTGCGATGCGTAGAAAAAAAGATAAAAATACAAGAGCGGTTCCCATATAAGGCAAAATCCTGATTTACGAATCACCCTGTAACTGCCAAACGGTGCGAGATGCCCCCCCCCACCCGTACGATTTTTTGCTTGTCTCGGTCTGACCTTTCACCCCCTGCAGTATTGACCTCCCACCTCTGAACACCCTGTATACACTTGCTGAAATTGGGCACTTTCAGACTAAACTTATACCTATGTATGTAGATATATTCTAGTTCCTGCTGAACTGCTAGTTCAACCAGAAATTTCTTCAATCTTCTTATTCTGCATTCCGGAGTCGAAAAAAAAGTACATTTCCTACTTATCGTTTCCGATAAATAACAAGAAAATGAGGTAGCAATAGATCATTATCTAAAATTCTATGGTTTTTGTTGGAACATCTACGCCACAAGCCAGTTTCTTTCGGACATCTTAGATGGAAATGATACATACTATCCAAAAAAGCACATTTAACAGACTTGTGAGCATCGCATCGCAATTTCAAACTTAAACAACTATGGTTACATAGATGCAGCCACAATGAGTGATTAATGTCTTTCCCGTTCAAGAAAATTTGCATTTCACTTCCAGTTTTATTTTCATCTTGCCGCGCAACAAGAACCCGACATCAATATAAATTGTAGGTTTTCGCGGCGAACCCAAACACCACTCAGACCGGAAATGGCACTCATTGCGTACGCTCAATGCGGAAAGTCGGCATGAATGCAGCAGTTCATTTGTAAGCGCGGCAAAAATTGTACTTTCATTTGCTTGTTGGTTCGATGCTGTGACGATGAGAACGCACCGCAATTCTTCTGTGTCAGCAGTTGGAAATGCATACGGTCCGCGGTCTATGGCTATGGACTTTCATTTGAAGGTATCAAATGGCTGTTAAATTCAACATATGAAAGCTGCCAAGGAGATAAGATGCATCATCTGCCACGACTTAGATAGGTACATGAGATTTTAGTATTAAGTACTCAAATTTAATTCTGTCAAGGTGCAGACAAAAGGGTAAAAGAGCAAACGTAGGCGTAGCCAAGATCATTTTGGCCTGATTCGAACTTTGTCACACCTCTTTCTTTACGGGCGAAACAGCAGGTGTTTTCCTAAAAATGTTTCGAACCTGGTTTGTTTAATTAATTTGCCTGCGAGCCAGCGACTGAAGGGCTAAAATGTCAAAGCCGCGAAAATGTTTTAGAAACATATTTATTTACTTATTCAAAAATATGTGACTCTAACAGGTAAAAAAATTATTCTTATAAAGCGCAGGCTAAGTTAAAAAAAATTCAAATACAAAACACATAGGAAAGAGTAAAAGAAAATTATAATACATATGAAATACAAAAAGCAAAGGATGGAAGTAATATTATAATGCAAGATACATACTGGAGAACAAAAAAGAAAAAAAAGCGGCCAAGTACGAGTCGGACTCGCCCATGAAGGGTTCCGTAGCAGAAAGTAACATAATATAAAAGATTTATGTTTATGAAATTAAATGTTTTTTTTTTATTTTTATATTTGAGTTGAATGAATGAAAGGTAAATTGCGGTTTACGATTTATGACGTATTAAAAAAAAACTTCGCACTAGATCTCGTTCAAACCAATTTTCGGTGGAAGTTTGCATGGTAATGTACATCATATATTTTTTTTAGTTTTATCATTCTTTTATTTTAGTAGTTACAGGGGGGGACACACATTTTACCACTTTGGAAGTGTCTCTCGCGCAAACTATTCAGTTTAGAAAAAAATGATATTAGAAACCTCAATATCATTTTTGACGACCTATCCATAGATACCCCATACGTATGGGTTTGATGAAAAAAAATTTTTGAGTTTCAGTTCTAAGTATGGGGAACCCCCAAAATTTATTGTTTTTTTTCTATTTTTCTGTGAAAATCTTAATGCGGTTCACAAAATACATCTACTTACCAAGTTTCAACAGTATAATTCTTATAGTTTCGGAGAAAAGTGGCTGTGACATACGGACGGACAGACAGACAGACATGACGAATCCATAAGGGTTCCGTTTTTTGCCATTTGGCTACGGAACCCTGAAAAAGAAATGCGTAAAATATTAATATAAACTAAATGAAGGGCCATGGACCAGACGTCCCAACAAACAATTTGAAAGACTTAATTCTTAGGCAAATTTGAGATAGGCTTTTAAAGCTCTTATTGGCTTTTTCATAAAGAAATCCTTCTTATAAAAGGCTTATAATATATTTTTCTCAAAATCATTTCTAGTAACGTAATTATATTTTTCCTCCCTAAGAATTGATTCTTATATTACTCTTAAAGGCATTCGCGGAGAATTCACTCTTGATTGAAACTCTTACAAATGCCTTTTTATTCTGATTACTATCTTACAATAATCTAATGTTAGTGTTTTATAAGAAAAAAGTAAGAACTAATTCTTGTAAGAGTTAAAGTTAAAACTCTTATAAGAAAAAATAACTGAGCTCTGGGACCAAGATCTTATAGAGTCGTTGTAAGAACAAAAGCTAGTAAAAATCTATTTTAAAAGCCTTATGAGCTCGTGACTTTATATGAAGTTAAAGCGAGATTGTTATAAGAATAAGGATTTTCTTGACGTTCTACAAGTAGTCTTGTAAAGACTTAATGGAAGACAACAACAACCAGCCATTTTTCGCTTTTCATTGAAAGAATGTAGTGGGTAATAATTTATTGAAGTTGAAAAATAAATTAATTTCTCTGAAATTTCAAACTGTTCTATGTTTATTTAATGTCATCGGAGGACTTTTTGAAAATATTTTTAAATTTTTAAATTTTTTAATTAACTGAATTAAAACGAAAAATTTTTTCCTATCATTTCGTGTCGATTAATTTGGAAAATTTTGAGAGCGATAAGCACTTTTTGGAGTTATCACACCACAAAATGAATATCATATGTGCAACAAATCACACATCTAAAAATGAATATCATATGTGCAACAAATCACACATCTTATTTAAAGTTCATTGTGTAGGTTATACTCTGATAATTGTCTTAGTTTTCGTTCTGACAATTCTTAAACGTGATTTGAAGAACTCTTCAAGAAATCTTCTGGCACCTTATCAGATTCATTTCAGACGCCACTTCTTAGCTAGTTATGCTCTTGAAGAATACTAAGGGAGCTATTTTTTGAAAGTATTGTCTTAACTAAAGCTTATTTTAATTCGCATACAACTCTTGAAAGGCTTTATAAGAAAAATATTTTTTGTTGAGGTGACTAATCCACAAGACCAAAAAGAAATAGTTTTCTAGCGTTTAATAATCTACGTGAATTATTCTTCCTTTTCTTTCTGACAAATACATAAGTATTCTACAAATTTTTTGTTTGAATCAATCCCCCTCAAGATAATAAGTTGAGAATAGAATTTCGTTTCCACTGGTGTGCCAAACGTGACTAATCACTTCCTTACATTTGCATCGTAGTTGCAAAAAGATTTTTCTTATCTTTCGGTACTTTCAGTGCAATTATTGTGTAACAAGTTTCAGAGCGAGTAAACATTATAATCAATAAATTATGAATAGTATTCTGGAAAGTTAATTTCATCTTATAGTAGTGATGCAGATCCAGAATTTGTTCCGAATATATTAAATAATAATGGTAAACTTATGATAACAATTCTTCAAAGTCTTCTAATATTTATTAACTTTAAATAAAAGCAATGTATTCTACGCAAGGCTTTGTCTTTTTAGAAGATGATGAAAATTTAGAAAAAAATTAAAAAAAGTAGTAAACGAAGAAAGAATATTAATAAACATAATATGTCATCCGAAATCTTATGCCTATGTAGGCACTTCCGGAAAAATCGTTCTAAAGACGAAGAATAATGTAACTTATTTTTATAATGAAATTATATTTTTATCTTGGTCTGTAAAACTCTGTACATATTTTAGTATTGAAACTATTCCTCTGTTTTTTTTTCTTCATAATTTAGCTGTTTTAATTTATTTTCAATATACCCGTTATTATAAGAAAATAAGAATCAATATGACTTTGGAACGTGTTTTCTTTTTCCTTTCATTCATATAATAGAAATGACAGCCTCCTAACGTATTAACCTTTAACTGGTGACATGGAGTCTCACAGGCGTCACGTGTTCTGCAAATTCTTAGCAAATTGGCACTTTCTGTAAAGTACCACTGACTGTTATACTGTTTTTTTTTTAAATATTTGATATTAAAAGCTGGTTAAATGTACTTAATGTGTTTTATTACATACCAGTGGTTAAATATCAACACAATTTTAAAACATCCCAATTGATTTTTATAACAAAAGTTGACTTTGAAAGTAGTAGCCTATGAGACGTCATGTTCCTTATAGTGTTATAAATTTCATGTCCCTGGTTAAAGGTTAACTTTTCCTTATTTTTTGTTGTACCAAAGGTGATTACAGTACTCTGTAGTGGTTTTTCTCTTCAAAAAACAACTGCATTAAATAATTAATTTTAAAATTATAATAAACTACTCCATTCCTTAAGTTATTGAGTGTTAAAATTGTTACTTGACTACACCATTTTTTAAGTAAGCTTTCAATTTTGTAGTTGTTATCAAAAAGATGATTTTTGAGGGTTAGTCACGTCTGGTCTGTGATCCTTGAAGTGTGAAAGGAAAATTATAAAGAAGAGCAAAATAAGTGTTCTGCTTAAGAATATTCGGTTATCCTGGGGCGTAAAAGCTGCAGTAACAGTAAGTTGGCGGAGGCTTCCATATAATTTACTTATGATGTTGTCAATGTGGTTCTTCCATGTAAGAATATAGTTAAAGTATAGGAAATTATTCAGAAGCATGTGAGGTAAAATTGACGTGTCAAACTCTCTACGATATACAGGGTGTCCCAGAACTCAACGTCAAGCCGAAATCGAGCATTAGGCCAAGTCGTAACAGTTATCAGAAAAATATGAAAAAAAATCTTGGTCATGTACTTTTCAAATTATAAGGATTCAAAAATAAACTGACACCCTGTGATGATCTTTCAAGTCCTGTGACTGCAAATATTAACTTTTCGTCATTTTTTTTTCTACCGTATAACTATGAATAACCCTTCTGTCAAACACAGTGAAAAGTTAGAATATAACTGCCTCAGTTTCAAATAAAAAGTTAGATTTTTACCCAACATTGAATTCAAAATAATTACATCACCCAACTTTAACTTTAACCGACTGTAATTATTTTGCATTCAATGTTGGGCAAAAATCTAACTTTTTATTTGAAACTGAGGCAGTTATATTCTAACTTTTAACTGTGTTTGACAGAAGGGTTATTCATAGTTATACGGTAGAAAAAAAAATGACGAAAAGTTAATATTTGCAGTCACAGGACTTGAAAGATCATCACAGGGTGTCAGTTTATTTTTGAATCCTTATAATTTGAAAAGTACATGACCAAGATTTTTTTTCATATTTTTCTGATAACTGTTACGACTTGGCCTAATGCTCGATTTCGGCTTGACGTTGAGTTCTGGGACACCCTGTATGCAGATAGCATTAGATTTGGACGCATTAAGGATCAGATTATTATTGACCCATGCTTGAATTCTAGGAAGATCTTCGTTAATTTTGGTTATAGCATTAACCAACTGGGCAACAGGACAGGAAAATTATACAAAAGAACACTCCATAATAACCGATGGAAGATCATCATTGAGCATGGAGGAAAGCAGCAAGAAAGGTGGGATAGTCATGTTCCAAGGCTATACGAATGTCATTAAACATTTTCAGTAGAGCTGTGATGCAACTATGTTTGGATCGAAATCCTGACTGAGATGAAGATAGAAGATTATTCTCATTAATGAATGCAAACAACTGCTTTTGACCTAGTTTTTCGAACACCTTATTTTTTCTTCTCCAAACACTCAATATCGGCCCATTGCGATTGTTTTTTTTCGACAAGATATTGTCCCTGAAGACCTATTTGCCTTGTAGATTTAGCCCTAAGCACGGTCTATCTATAAAAAAATGTTTATTCAATATGCAATACACTTCTGGGGAAAGAAGCTTTTTTTTAACTCCTGCCAGCCTGGTACAAAACGCATTGTGCAAAATCAGCCTCTAGTAAGCAGTAAGCAGGGGTATTTGCTTTTCCAAGAGCGCCCATATAATCTCACAGACCGTCTGCTTATTTTGGTAAATTCTTAATTTCAATAATACTTTTATTTTGTTAACATTTATTATTATATTTATTTTTAATTAATTTATCTTTTAAATTAGTTATTTTTTGCTAAGCATTTATTTTTGACTTTGTTATTCATGAAAATTTATTAGCAACTGTTTATTTTAATTAACCAAACCTACTTGATTAAAAAAATCCAAAATTTTATTTTTTTTTAAATATCCACGCCTACTATAAGTTCCACCACACACCCTCCCAGTGTAACGATTGATTTATTGATGGTGGTGTTGGTGGCTCGATGACCAAGATGACTTTGCTCTTTTTTTATTTTAGCCATGAGGGTAGTGCTGGTGGTTCGATGGGCCGACATAGAGTTGCTGTCGGTTCGATGGGCCGATATGTTGTTGCTGGCGGTTTGATGGTTTGATATGGAGTTTTGGCGGCTAGGAGTAGGTTATATATGTTAATATGCTTCCTATATTAATAATACTAAAAAATATCTAAAAAAAAACAATGTTTGGAGATTCGAATTTATTTCTTTTTATTTTCAAAAAAACGTAAAGATGTTTACAGAAGAGAATCCAGTGGCCAACTGGAAATAAAGCAATATTTCTTTGGTTGCTTCACTTTTCCCAAACCTACTTCTCACTTTAAAAAAAAAATAATAATCAAAATTTCAATAATTCTTCAGCCTTTTTATTGTAAATAATTCCGCCTTTTTTTAGAGCGAAATCAGACTATTCAATAAACTTCAAAAAATCAAATGTTTGTTTCAAAATAAGGTTGCTCAATCATTCCGCAACGAAAGCAGCACCATCTGTTCGATAAATTTTAAACATGTGAAAGTCAACTCCAAGTGGATACCTCAAACGAAACGCTCGCGGGAAAAAACCGCTGAGGTTTTTTTACGCGGAATTTAAGAAGCGAAATTTCACATGATCTAGATACTGGGTCTTATGATAATTTCAAAACTATAGTTTAAAAAAATAAAACTCTTTAAACACGTGTTTCGAGAAGCTATAGCTTCAAGGGTAGAAGAGTCAGATTCTCAGGCTATAACTTTAAAATTAGGGTTTTGCGAGTTCCTCTTGGAAAATTCATTATATATAATATTCTGCGATGATATTTTACTCATTTTTATGGAAAAACAATTGAACATTTTTCAAATTCAAAAGGTAAAACTATAACTGCTGATCGATATAAATTGAGCTACCCTCTCCTAAGTACCGCCATTGATAAGTTAATAAAGTATGCCATGGTATTGACCCCAATTTTAATTATGTTCGAGGAATGTTTTGCAAGACAGTGAAACCAAGGTGTAGAACATAAGTGACAGCATAAAAATATTTTTCGTTCTACATAACTTCCTTTGAACAATAGAACTCACATGATGTTGTGCAGCATGTGCCATGACACAACTTCAGGGGATCTAATGTGTCGCACTCGGTAGTTTGCAAGCAGAAATTTCCGCGTCTTCATGGTTGTTGGACAAATAGCATCTCATACGTGCAAACAGAGCACTGCAACTTGTGGATATCATGGCAAATTCTTGCCATTGCTAGTGTTCTGAAAACACATCGCCAAGGGCACATGTGTAGTTTTACCAGTTCTAGTGGTGTATGTACATATAAAGATCGTAACCACGCAGAAAGACCGCAGTCCGTAAATAATACCATAATTGATGTATACCTACTCCCTTTTTCCTCTCCGTGACTGGACAGATATTTTAGGGAAAGCGACCATTTATTTCGTCATACGATGAACTTTGCCTTTTTACCTAATTTTTAGGCCTAATATCATAAGAGACATTGTCACATAACTACTTGCTTAATGTTTATTTTTAAGTAAAGAGGAAATTCTTCTCAAACAATTGTTCAGAACAAAATATATCTACGCTTAGATTTGATATATTCCAATGCCATGACAAATAAAATTAAAAAAATATTATTAAAAAAAAAAAAAAAATCCGACTGCGTGAAAAATTGTAAAATTAAAATTTTCAAACTAACTTAAAAAATGAAATGAAAAGATAGAAACAAGATGAAATTTTATTTTCTTTTGATCTTTTTGATCTGTATACTATGGCTCTAAAAGGTAGCCACTATCCCCTGTTAAAAAATTCGCAGACATAACTGATATTGAAAAATATGTTTGTTACTAATATTTTTTACCAATAATCAAACCATATGGTATAATTATCTTGCAGGTACCTGCGTGTATCTCTCTGCGTCCAAATTGCGAGGTCGTGGGTTGCATCCCCGAATCGTCCATCAATTGCACGTATTTTCATCAACTGAACGCAGACATTAGAAAAAACAATTTACCTCAAGACGAAATATGACATTATGTAATACATACTTTACTATCATGCCATTAAAGCTGTGAAAACCTTTCGTGTTAAAATAGAGGTGCTCTTTTTCACTCGGAACTTTTATTCCCATATTTTAGCGCACATCACTTTTTTACTCAATTTATCCATAAATATTAAATCTTAAGTATGTCAAGGATATAGTGAAGGACCTTACGAAAAAGCCAATTCATGTTTCATATAGCATTACTAGAATTGACGAGCTATCGTAGCCTGTGAGAGGAATTTAACATGTGATTGCAAATGCAAATCGTATCGTAAGTGAAATCGTATCGTACTCCGTGATACGGCCACTGATGATAGTAGAAGCCTAAGAGAAGACTTTTATCTCAGCCTGTTTGTTCCTTAATCTCAATAAGAGTTCTTTGTGATGCAGTACTAAGGTTTTTCTGAATATCCCAAAAATGATTGCAGAATGTCCTCTACCTGAACAATTGGACCACATCACCTTTCTCCACCGCAGGTCACTTTTAATGATTTTTTGTTTTCTTATGCCTTAATTTGCGTACGTCTACCAACTCTCGACTTCTCTACTTGGTCAACTTATCACTTGACCACTTCTATGATTTGATTTGATTTGAGCACTAATTTTCGGCATTTGAACTTTCGTGGGCCCGTGTTTGTTTACTTTATTTACTTTCAAAAACACACATAAGTAAATAGCTAAAGTACGAGTATTAACAAAGATAAAATATCTAATAACTTAAAAAACACGCTTTTATTTAACACTAAAAAGGACAAAATAGGAGAAGTCTGCGTATGCAAATGAAAGTGATACATTGAGTGATCACCCATGTAGAGCCGACCCACAACTCCAAACAACCACAAATTAAGCGCTCTAATAACCACGAGGTATTCAAAGACATTGAGTACCTAGTCTTCTTAAAAAGTGAAATTATTTTCCGAGTAAGCAAACAATCTGGCCACCTGAACCTGCTTGTAATAGTGATTCTTGTCTAGAAGACATAGAAGAAATGGAGACTTCTTTGAAAAAGACCTTAACAAATTAGCAATTTACCATAGTAATTTTATGCGGTTCAATAATTATGAGTATCTTACCTGATTTTGTAACGTTTAGCAAATTTTAGCGATTTCCCTTTTCATCTTACCTCTCAATAAGCGCGTGAAATTTTTCTAATAGGGGTTTCGTTGTTTTATAGAATTAGCGTAGCAAATTCCACCGTCATTTCGTTTTTCCGTTCTTTTGTCACCTTAATGAAGAAAATTTCAAGCCTTCAAATAAACTAACAGAATGCATCAACTCATATCATATTTTTTTCCTCATAAGCTAAGCGGTATTTACTATGGCTGCCGGATGGGACAGTTGTATTTCATTTTGCATTGGAATTATATATATAGTATAGAACAGTCGGCACAATATATCGTTTTTGTTTTTACTTTGTAAATACAAAGATTGAATTTGTTGTATTTGCGTAGAATGGTTAACACAGTTTTACATTCTTATTTTATTATCCTAATAGACCCACCTTTTTGATATATTTTATAAATTAATTAAGTAAATTAACCTGTGCAAAGGGTTATAAGGTTCGATTTTAAGATTCTGTGCCAAGTCGGTTATATTTAATTATCTTTCTAAATGAATTCCTCAAAATTTCTCTATAAACAATACATTGCGTCTATTGAGGATAATCTATTGAATAACTTTCGAAGGTTTTGGTCTTACCTTATTGACACAAAATCATCTTCTGGTATCCCATTCTCAGTGGAGTTTAACCTCTTGCGCTATCAATTAGTTAGAAGAAATGTGTGTCCAACCACCCAAAGAAATTCCAAGTGAGCTTTTACTTGAAATAATTTTTGTTAAACCTTCGATCAGATTGCGTGATTGCGTAAAAGATTAAAAAAATTTTAAAACTCTATATTAATAATTCAGTTGAGTGTGATCAACTTCAAAACAATGAGGAAGTTGCATGGCAACAAGGCACTTCTTACACTCCCATATGCACTGCGGTTTCACTGCGTTTATTGTGCTTTGTAGATACTTTGCATCTTCGCTGGGGGTTTTCTTTATTATAGGTGGAATTTTTCGTGGGAAATGTTCCCACTGCTTCGCCATGCAAACGTAGAGGTTTATCACCTGCAGACATACTTCCAGGTGTTCCATATTCAAGAATATTTACATTTTGTAAGATTTCTTCTGCAACGTCGAACCGAAATTCCGAAAATGAATATTTCCTGGTCTTCGAGATTGGTTTTAATTTTCAAAATAAATCAGAAGCATTAAAAAGGGTCATGTCCATTAGATAAAAAAATATTTTCTTGTAGTTTTTATAAAATGTTCGCATCAAAGGGAAGGAAGATAACTAATTATCTTGTAAATCCACGCCACCCACACTGTTGTTGTAACCCAAAATGACGTTCGGAATCGTTTTGTTTGAATATAATAATATAAGTGAATTTCAAGATAATCAAATAAAACCCGATAAACCTAGGTTTAACGTTTTATGACAATCCAATGAAGTTATCATATTGATATATTTCAAATAGATCCACCGCGTTGAATTTCAAAATGTTGTTACATGAGCAAAAATAGATCTCGAATCACACTCAGCATCAATCGCATTCGCCGCAAATAAAGAAAATGTAAAGGAAATTGTAAATTGCGTTAGTGATTAAGGGCTAACCGATTTTTTTTTTTTTTTCAACGTTTTTCTAACGCGTTAGCAGTTTTGGAAAAAATGTATTGCTATGATATGTTAAACCACTTACGCTTCATATTTATGACCTTAAATTGTATTTTAAAAAAAAACTGTTTTTTGAAAATTCCCCTTAAATAGAATTCATTTCATTTGATGAGAAAAATCAAAAACTTGTGCCATTTAAATTTATACTCAACTTTAGTTTGGTCTAATTACGTATAGAATTTAGTTTCAAATACTCAGAAAATAAGAAATTTATTGCAGGCAAAAGAATTCGCATTCTTCATTCACCAACTTGGGACGATTGACAGAAAGTTTACATCACGCCTCTCCCCACAGCAATACTTCCGTAACCTTTCACTTTTCGCGACGTTTTGACAAGAGGGAACCAGCTACATATATGTGTGGTTTGAAGTGCTGCCGACGACGCGACGGCGGCGGGCGGCGGCTTGTTAATTAAGAAACTAGTGCTGGCTCGGACCAGACTATCATACGATTTCTTTCATCTCGTACCCATGTGAACTTCGGACTGAGTACTGTTGAAGGCACTAAAAGAGGTCAAGAACGTTCCTTGGAAATAGTCAGCCTTGTATGAGAATTAAGCCCAAAAGAAATAAACACAACCTCCATTACCGTGTCCCACAGTCGTCTCTCGGTTTGTCACCCACTAGGTGCTCAATTTGATTGTTATTGCTAGAAGAAGGCAATGTAAACACTTGCAAGATTGGGTCATATGTCTGCTTGTTTAGGGTTTCTAGCTAACCCAATTTTTGCAGAATTTAAGAAAGCATAAAGCGAATAGGGGAACAGATAGTGTTGGAAGTTTCCTCACAAATGATGAGACTTTGTAGCAAAGCTCATTGGAGTTAATAAATTAAAAAGTGAAGAATAGGCAAGAACTTTCCGGAACTTTTGCAAGTGCTCGCACCTCTCGAGTAATTTAAAATTTCGACAGCTAACATTTTAGAGACAAGGTTTCCACAATATGTGAAGCAAGCAAAAGTAATGACCAAACTCGGTGATAGTCTTGTAGTCGGACCAAGACTAATAACATACCTATAGTGGAAAGATCAAAACCATAACTTTCAGGATCGAGACCAAAGCTTGAACAGGAACCATCATGAAATGCAAAATTCTTGCTGATTGATTTTTAAGTTTTTTCTTTGTATAGCTGACTAGCTGGCTGACTCAATAGCTGCGTTCTTTTCAATCGGATCAGGATTTAGATCAATCTCTTAACATTGACATACAACAACAACTCGTGATCCACACTTTCATTTGGATTAGAATCAATGATCCGCAAGAAGTGGTTACAAAAAATTCTGCAAGAAGTGCTAGTGTCGGATGAATACTTTGGAAATTTCTAACAGAGTCGCTGCTGTAGTTTTTCTTTTCTGAAATGATGGCAGCAATGAAATTTGTAGTCGATTAGTTCTGAGCACACAAAGAAAAAGTAATTTATAGTAACAAAATAAATCAAATCGTTTTTCTGATTATGGGATTTAATAAAAAACAAAACTTTGAAGGCCATTTTTGAGTTTTCTTTGACGAAAGCTGTCGTCTAATCCCCAATCCTTATTAGATTAGCAAAAACAGGAATTCCAGCTCCTCAAACCCAAAATCGTGATCCCGGTGATTAACCTGAATCGTTTTTTTCATTTGATACTGATCCAGAACGAGATCCAGATGAAAAAAATGCAGCTAATATAAATGCTGAAAATTGTATAATCAATAGCTGCGTTTTTTTCATCTGGATCTGTTAATCCCAAGACCTAACTTCTTAAGCTTTTTTCTGTACTGTACATCTTCCTGTGTTTTATTATTTAGATTCTCACCAAAGTAAAAAGTAATAAATAAATAAATTAAGGACCTTGTCATGTGCCATGTCTTGTTCTGTATCATGTGTCATGTCTTGTGGCATGTAATATGTCATGTAATGATATGCCATTTGCTGTCCTCCTCGTCAAATGCTTCCTCCTCGCTATCCCCAACTGTGGTGGCCTATGTCACTCAGGAGGAGATCAGACCTGTAAAATTTCATATCAGTCGGATAAGAAGTTTTTGCGTAAAAACCTGACAAACAAACAAACAAAGTCACACATTTTGCTTCTTTATATATTACTTAGTATAGATGAAATTCTGCAAGGTGAACACTTTAGCAGTCGTATTTCTTAATCGATTTTCATCAAACTTTGTCTGCGAATTTATATTGGACCAATGGCTTGGTTAAGTATATGATGAGAATCGGTCAAGGAGGCTAGGAGCTGCTTTCACTTGTGTAAAAATCATATATACCCGACATTGCCTGCATTTCTTAACCGATATCTCACAAAATCGTCCTATATATGGTATCCTTTGAATCAATTTCTTGGCCGTGTATACAAATATTGAAGATTAGTCAAGGAGGTGGGGACTGGATCCATTTGAAAATCGTAAATTATTTACGATAGTTGTCTCATTTCGTAATGATTTTGGCTTGTACGTTGATCAAATCAATATCTAGGTTGTATATAAAGGAAAGGTCTTAATGCATATAAACACAGTATAAACAAGCAATTTGTTTTCATCTTTTGAGAGAACATTCTACTCTAATCTTTTTAATTCCCTAAAAATGTACTGTCAAACTTTTAATCCGAAATTACAATTAGTCTATGTAGTGCAGTTGAAGCAAGTGACCTGCCTAATACGTTTGTAAAACTTTGATGGTGTTTTTCTCTGAACATGATTTTTCAACACAAGAACCTACTCTCCAATTTTCATAATTTTTTGTTTTTATTATGGTAGTAGATCAATGCCATGGGAAATTGTCTCATTAACGAAATCCTTTTTAGTTTTGGAATTTCAGATAAGAATGAGATTTGTTACCCCCTGCATTATGAATAATTATGAATACTCTCCCTCAAAAATCTTTTATACAAAGAGTGTTATACAATTCCAAAATTATTATTATTAAATCGGAGAATGCAGCGATCTTCATGAGTTCTTTAAAAATTGTGTTAGACGGGCTCTATTAGAACTCGTGACAGGATTGTCTGAAATAAAATGATTGAATAAAATCTTATAACATATGAATATGGATAGCTTTCGCCTTATTTTTCACGCGAATTTAAATTTAAAATTTAAATAAACAGTATTTTTACCCATAACATTCTTTATAAAAATAAAATACTGAACCCAAAGGCCATACCGACTTTAATCACAAGTAAAATGCAACAAGATTTTTTTAAATATCTTAAAAATTGAATTTTTTATGAGAAAAAAAACTCGTTTCGATAAAAATGTCATACAATTTATTTAACTAGTAATATTTATAATTTGTCATTGAAATATTTTTGTTTATACAGTTTGAAGTTTAATAAACAACGCTTAAACATATTTTCACAACCATATTATTTACTATTTGTTTTTCTAAATTTTAAAAAATCGTCTACTTTTCATCATTTAACAGTAAAATATCACCTTAATTTTTTTTCAAATCATGTCCATACTGCAGAATCCAAAAGAACTTTGAGCGCAATTTTCATATTCTGTTATAACTAGAATGTTGATTAGATTAAATTTTTTCCTAATATCCTATCGCATATGTACATATAGTATATGTATTTAAGGAAATTAACTCTACTTAGAATCTTTGACCTCCTTTTAAGACAAGTTGTTGTTAACGTACAAATAATTGCATTCGAAGACGCCTCAGGCCTTAATCGTTGCCAGTAGGTAGCAGCGCTGTCAGTATTTTGGTACACTCAGCTTTTGTTCAGTTCTTCAACCGCAAGCGATATAATAAGAAGCTGTTCTTCTAGGCTCAGTTGATATTTTCCATGAATGCGACGACCGCTTGGTATACTTCCAAAGAGAAGAATTGCTTCTTTCATCCGTCATCATCTCCTTGAATACACGCCGAAGGTCAGAGCTTGTTTAATTTGATCGCAGTCCATCCGAAGGTTTCCTCGCCAATTAAATCAAGATTTAAAAAAATTCCGCGACGATTGTCTGTTTTCAATGCAATTCTTGGGTGAATTCTCAGATAATAGGAAACTCGTTTGCGTTAAACAACATAATCCCCAATTTCATTCAGGCCCGATCCTGATTTTATTATAGTGCTCACGACGATCAACGTTTTCTTACGTAACTCTCCCAGGAGCTTCAACTCGTTTATCTTTCTTGCTTCCAAAATATTTATCACTAACAACACAATTTGAATTTCAAATTTTCCGAATTCTTTGAATCTTTGTTTTGCTTCACAAACTGAGAACAGATTCTCAAAAGCCACAGACCGTCACGTGAGCCGCAAAAAACATAGACTTCCCTGCTCTTTGCGATACGAGAGTAAATCAGTGCTATCGCAACGGCCGCTCACATAAAAAAATTAAATTTTATCTCAAGAAACAAATTGCTGTTTATAAAGTGTTTGTGATAACTGGTTTTGACGCCTAATCCATGACCTCTGCACGCTTCCTTCTTATCAGTTGGCTGATTTCGCCAACTTCTAAGCTTCCGAAAGCTTCTTGCAAACATAATCGCCAGTCTCGGTCCGCATCTTCAAGTGAAAGTGATCCAAGATCTTAAATCTCTAAATTCCATTTGTCACGCGGACGGGCGGGCGGCGATCCCAAGAAAGCGTCTGGCGGCGAGACCGATAAACTCGTTTCACATATGTCGTAGAGTCATTTTTGTCACACGCAAACCGGTGAATTATCGTCGCTGCCTAGCGAAAAAGTAATCGTGAACGACACCAGTGCGGTTCAGACAATCTAAATCGAATTTTCTCCCGCGGGTATATCTTGGAAATATCTTTAATCCGGCGCGGAGTGCGAAATGGTGTAATATACGAGTCGGGGATTTGGTGCCGTTTTTAATGAGGAGGACGTCTGGCGCCTCTCGCACAAACAATTCCGGATACTTTATTAATTACTGTACCGTGTTTTTGTTTAACTATTTCGTAACATCTTGCCATGTAAACGTTGCTAAATATATGTGCTCCAATGTTGTGTCGTCTCAAAGTGGATGCTCTTGCAGATGCTTATTTACGATAAAATATCACCTTAACTTCTTCTAAAATCGTTTGCCCCAAACGCATGAATTTTTTATTGCATACTAATTCATAGCTCGATTGTGGCAAACCTCTAAATGCAATTATTATCTTCGCTCTTTGCACAATTAAAGAAGAACTAAAATTCAAGGATGCATCGCTCATAAACTTCGTTTCTTCCTTTACTTTCAGACCGAAGAACCATGCCAACGACTTTTGGGAAAAGCAGTCTTTTATTAAGAGAGGTAAGTGCTTGCTGTTTATTTGTGCCTAATTTTATCATGTAATGAATTACAACTTTTATCAAAAGAAATACATATATACATTACATACTAATAATTGTCACTAATATTGCGTTAAATAACGCCGTTTATGTGTAAGGTAAACAGTATAGTTGATGGTTTTCTAATAGTGACTGACCTCTTTTTTAATAAAAGTATGAGCGAGTCGCACATAAGGTGTCCCCCAAAGTTCATATGACTAAAAAACTTAAACTAAGTGTTAAATTCAGATAGCTTAATCTCACTATTTTCAAAACGTACTCCTAACATATTCCAAAAAGGCACAAAAAAATTTAATTTTTTTATATTAATCTTATGTTTTTCAAATATTCTAACATCAGAAAAGTCAAAACTCATACAATACGTAGATTGTAATTAGAGGGCAAAATGGTATCAATTAGCTTAAGCTTAGCTTGGGTTTTTTTTTTTTTAATTTTCTCATATAAAAGTACAACATTTCGAGATTATTGTGTTAAAATTTGGAGTAAAACTAACGGAGATATGGAGTTGTAAATCTCCGCCGCTCCGATCCGGCTTTGAGCTATTCCTGTGTCATATAAATTCAGTGTTTAGACTTTAACCCTTTCAGACACAAAAATCAGGCGTTTGAGATAAAAATCTGAATTTTTGCTTATACACAAATATGACACTAATAAACACGAATATGCAAAAACAATTAAGGTAGGATGCCTCACCTGGCCACCAGGTGATGTCCCATATATGGGACATGCCTTTTTTTTGCGCGTGGCGGCCAATCAAAACGTATTTTTTTACACTTTTCTGCATAAATTGTTTAAAAAATAGCTAAAGAGTACTTACCGATTTTTGTTAAAACTCGATCTTAACAAAAAAAAAACAACCTTTATATGAGCACTAAGGACCACTTGTTTACTGCCGCACAATATAATTTCACAAAAAAGGCACTGAACCATGTGAAATGGTCAGAGTTCGGTACAAAACTTATTTTTGTAAAGTTTAAAAGCTACTTTATTAACAGAGTTGCCAACCATTGCAGATTTAATATTGGTGTCTACGTTAAATAGCTTTAAAATCAGTGACAACTTTTGTCCAATATATTGGACATTGTGTCTGAAAGGGTTAAACCCGTTTTTCTTGCATGTTCAAAGTCGGTGGACACTGTACTGTAACTCAAAATCTACTTGACCGATCCTCTTCAAATTTGACTTTAAGTAGTAAAATATGAGATAGTGACGTCAAGATAATTTTTTTTCGTGCATTTTAATTAGTTTTACTGTGAAAAATAGGTTGATTTTTACTGGATTTTTCTTTTTAAATTCGTTTTTTTAACTTCAAAACGATGCCAAAAAGTTAAAAATCGTCAAAAAAAATTTTACCTCGAGAAGCTTATAAACTAACCAAATATTTTCGATTTTTTAATTTAAGATAATCCAGTAATGAGTTCTAATGTCCACCGCAAACTGCCTTTTTTTTTAAGAGTATCCGAAGATTAGCTCTTAATGGCTTATTTCTTAATATTTTAGGCTAAAAATTTAATTGAATATTCTTGAAATCTTTATTCTGTGTAAAATTTTTAAATAAATTCGATTTGCCATATGACCAAGAAAAATTATCAAAAATATGCTTAAAATGAAACGAATTACCCGATATTTGTCCTCCAAAAATTGGGATTACTCAAGCAGTCGGCAATTCATGGGCCAGAAATTTCAAAATACTCGACTAGTTGGTAATTCTCTGTAAGAAATTTCTAATTACTCAATCAATCGGTAATAAATCGTTGTTTGAAAAATCACTTATCGCGTATATGTATGTGACATAATTATATATTATCTGTGATATAAGGTAACCAATAATTAAATTATAATACTAACGATAAGTAATGGAACCTGAATATATTATACTTGAATAACCATACAAATAAGAAAGGAATAACATTGTATATATTTTGTAATAGAACCCGAAAAACCTAGCCTGCGTTGACAGATTACAAAAGAAAAAAATTGGGCAGTTTAGGACAAAACGCGAAACGCTGGCTTCTTCCACTGTTTTGTGTCCTTTATATAAAAAAGACGTTTCGCTGTTGTAGCATATTTTTTCAATTTAAAACATTTTTAGTTTGGAGCAGAGTTGTTAAAGAATGCAGCTTTTTTGAGTTTTAATTTAAAATAATGAAGAATTCATATTTTCCATTCTTTTGTTTCTCTGAGGAATTATGAATTAAAACATGAATTCCCATACATACAATAATAAGGAATGCATTCTATATTCGTTTTGCAAAGAGAATGCATTCCTCTAGAATTCAAGGCATTCGTTGAAGCCTTCGTGAATTCACTTGCATTCACTTGAATTCAATGAATTCTTTTTCATTCTGGCTGTAAAGTGACAGTTCTGAATTTTATTTACATTTGCGTCTTGACATAGGGGATTTTAGATATCTGCAAAAGTAACGAAATGGCGAATTCATTCAATTTTTAACAAAAATCGAATGGTTCTAGTGAATTAAATTGGGAATAAAAAATAAAAGAAGTAAAAATTTATGTGAAGATGAAGAGGTGGGTTTTTCAAAAGAAAATAAGATCGTAATCATATTAATCGACTCTATAGCTTTTTTTACTATCAATTAGGTTCAAAAATGCCATTTTGATTAACATGTTGCAGCCGCTACTGAATCGGCGGGGGACACTTCGGAATGTTTCCTTGTTAGTCACTTCTGCGAATTCTAAAATGAAATATCAGAATATATTCCTGAATTAAAAGTACTATTTAATAAAATAAAATAACTGCTTTATACAAAATTTAAAATTATGTCCCTTTCCTTCATATTTCCAGCTTCCCTGGAGAAACTTCCTCTATTGCACGATACGATAGATGAGTAAATTATTTTTTTCAATCTCAAATGTTAATTTTGAAAAATAATTCTTCACTGGAAAACCAGAAACCAAGGGTTGCTTGTTTATTAATTAAAAACCTAATACAGCTATGTACCGCATATTTATCTTAAGAAAAACATTTTTTTATGGAAATAATTTCTTTTGAAAAAAAATTAAAACAAGTTATAAATTTTTGATTAGAACTGTTTTAGTCTTCTTTTTTTTTTTTTACAAAAATAGTTAATTAGAATGCAAAAGAATTCATTGAATTCAAGTGAATAGAAGTGAATTCACAAAGGCTTCAATGAATGCCTTGAATTTCAGAGGATTGCATTCGATGAATGCATTCTCTTTGCAAAATGAATATAGAATGCATTCCTCAATATTTTTTGAGGAATGCAAATTCATCTACTTCCATTCTAAATCTTTTAAGATTTAGCTGCAGCTTTGAGCAAATTCATTTTAAGAAAAAAGTTTATAGGAATGCAGCTCGGGAAAAATGCGTTCTTTAACAACTCTGGTTTAGAGGCATTGCATGGAAATGAGCTTTCAAAAACTCGTTTCACTTCTTTTGTTCGAAATGAAACTTCTTGTCTTTATTTTTCTGTGGTAATACATATAATATAAAAGTATATAAAAATAGTATATACACCATTCAGTAGAGAACTGGATGCAGATATAAATTTTTATTTTTGTCATATACGACTAATATTTGAACTTAAAAATGAATACATATCTTCAAAATTAATTTAAAAAAAGTTTTGGTGAAACCACCAAAGAGTCGACCGCTTAATTAGCTAATTTCACGTCTTTCTATAGTAAAGTACTGTGGAGACGTGAATTTAGCAAATTTAGTAGCCGAATCTTTGGTCGTTTAGAACATATACGGGGCGTTCTACTTTTCTACCGACAATGACGTGTCCCTTCAGGAAAAAAAATCGGTATTCGTCCAAAATTGCAGTTTCTCAAATTTTATTTTCACAAAAGTTTTTTTAGAATAATATTAAAATTCTGTTTTTATTGTTTTTGCTTTTTACAAAATCAATGTGACATAGTATTCGAAATGAGTGACAGAGTGTTTTACATACAAATAAAATGTGTCTCTTTGCGCCGCCTAATGTTACAAAATGATCTTGCTTAAAAAATCATATAGAACCCTTTAATATAAAATTATTTATTGAACTTCTGAAATATTATCATTAAATTAATTAGAATATAATAAACGTAAAGGTTCATACTATTTTACAAAAAAATATTTTATCGTTGGTTCCGGCTGTATATGTTTTTTCTTGCTATCTTCCGTCACGCATTTCGCAAAATAAAAAACGCGCCTTAGCTGTTTGACCTTCAACACTAAGCAACAGTAGGGTTTCCTCTACCCCCTTGGCCTAAAGCCTTGAGGCCCCACCCGGGAGCAAGCCGAGTTAGTCGCCCGGAGGAATTGAACAGAGGTGCGTGTGTTTATTCGGCGACCGCTCTGTCACGTAAGTTACTACTTTGAAATCTTATTGTTATTCCCATTTATATATGTAATATTATTATTTCCCAGTAAATATGTCATATTCACCCACTTTTACGAACAATTCGTAATTTTGTGAACGATGAAATCGTCGAACACTGTTATTTTACACATCTGTCACAAAAAACAACTGTAGCAACCTGGAGTGCTGAGCTACCGAACATTGAGTTGTTTTTGTGACAAATTGTGTGATTGTTACAATTTGAAGACTTATCGCCCATTGCCTGAACATAAGATAGAAGTTAACGACAGTCCAACCTCAGATTTAAAAGAACCACTGGCTGATATAACCAACATAATTAGAGCTCCTACAAAGAGATTTTATGAGAATGTTTATACTTCTACTTCAGAAAATGAAGATGATCAGCCTCTTATTAGTAAGAAAAAAAAACTGTGCACATAAAACCGGGTACTTCATATGACCTGTCTGTAGACAACATCCACCCATTATTAATAAAAATTGGTACACATATGTTAGTAAAAGTACCCAGTAAAAACAAAGTCGAGTACACCTACTTACGAGTTGCAAAAAGTTGTGTGGATGAAGATGGAGATGTTCAGGTGATGTTTTATAAAACTGTTGATGACACTGGAAAAATATTTAAATTAGTAAAATAAGATATATCAGATGTGATTTTTGAAAACTTGATAAAAATAATTCCAAGTCCTAAATAAGTCAAAAGGCGTGTTAATTACGAATTTGATAAACCAATAGAAGTATTTGAAAAGTAGAATAAGAGAAAAGAGAAGTTTAGTCTGATTTTACGTGTACCAAAGAATGGTTCTACCGAACAATAATATATTATGTAGCATTATAAGAGAAGCATTATGTTTTGTTATCGTTTTAAAAACTTTAAAAATGTTAAAGGATTAAGTTCAAATGTTGGCTTATTAATATCTACAACTCTGTCACACTCTGTCACAACTTTGTCTCTCTTGTAATTAAAGGTCAAAGTAGCATATGATTCAGTTTATTGAAAACATATATACTAAAATCACGTATTATATCATTACATATTAATACAAGGTATTAACAGAATTTCAGCCATGTTTATTTCAATTATTTGCAAAATATTTCAAAGTTTGTTGTCTTAACGAGCAAAAATGTAACAGAGTGGTATTAAATGTCATTTTTTATATATTTGTAATGAGAATTCCGATAAATCGAGTTAGGTAATAATAAATGCTTGTATTCTAGTTAAGCAAAGTTAAAAAGAAACTGAAAATTTGATTTTTCATAATAACTAATAAATATTTTTTTTTGTGACTGAGGTGTTTATTTTTTAATACTATTCTGATAAAACTTAAAATAAATAAAAGGTATGAAATAAAACTTCGATGCATTATACGTTTCTAAAATTTCGATAACTGGGCAATAATTTAAAAATACATTTTATAAAAGAAATACACTTTTATTTTTTTTAAATATCTAACAATTTATCACTCAGATTGTCGGTAGAAATGTAGAACGCCCCATATACAATAAGCCATGCCCCACTCCTCGCTGTCGAGTACAAACTGAACTAGTATTTAAATTGCGCGGTAAAATTTTGGCTTAACTATGTCGTAAACGAAGAAAGACTGCATAAAATCCCTTTATCATAAAAAAATTAATTAAAAATCTCGTTTTTTTATCGCTAGCCTACTCCAATCATGTTCCCCGCTAGAACTTATTTTGAGGGGAAAATGCTTCCGTCACGTAAACGGATTTTTAAACGGCATGTCTTATCCTTTTCTGTCTATGATCTTAGATCGAAACACCATTCTCTGGTCGTAGGTTCAATTCTTATGCCTACTCTCCAATACGGAGGACAACCACGACACAACCAAAAAAAGTGCTGCTACCTTTTCCTTCTCATTGTAAAATAAATTTCCCGTCTCGCTCGTGTTTTGGTGGACATGCTCTAGCTTTTCGTTCGTATTAGTTAAAAGATTTGAATTCTCACATGAAATTCAGCCGATTTCTAGTAGTGGTTCTGAGCCTAGCTACATATTTAGTACTACTAAAATGTCAAATCTTAAGAAATAATTGAGGTTAAGTGTTAGAAAAAAATTGCCGCCAAAAGTGAAGAAACATTTTTAAGTGGAAATGGTATTTATTTGGAGTGTTAAGTAAAAAAGGATGAAATGTATAAACATCCTTGTTCATAAATTACGAAATATAAATTTCTTCCTGTTCCATTTCACTCCCGATTAAAACAAGCAGAATGTTTTACATCTCACATCTACATTGATAAAGATGTGTACGAACGCATTTTGTCAGCCAACTGATAAGCGGTGAGTTCGTGGTTGTCCTCCGCATTGGAGAGTAGGCATTACTGTGCGGTGTTCGGTCCGAATTTTTTGAGTAATTCCTAAAATAACAATTATATGCACACGCTAGATGCCAGTTACAACGGCTAGATGCCAGTTACTGGAACTGTCAGGAACGAAAGCAATCAATTTATCGCGCTCAAAAGTCGTTCGATTCAACCAAAAGACTGTTACAGCAGAGTCTCTTCTCTTATGGTTTATTTACAAGATATTGGCATACTATATGATTTTTGATTTACATTTTTATTACTTTGTTTAAAAATTTCCACACAAATCGGGAAGAAAAAACCGAATGACTGAAATTGTCGACAAAACAGACCAATTAACGCACAATCTTACTTCATGATCTGAAATCGGCTTGTGAACGTAAATAAAGATCGTATAGTAATTATAAGCACATCGCACTAAACAATACGTCCCAAGGTATTATATGTGAATAGATATATTCTGTAGATGTTTTGTTTCTGAGACTGTAACACTTTATTTAATCTTAAACAAAAAACATCTTAACAATCGCTATGTATGTACATTTATCTACCAATTTTATTTGAATATGCATATGTAAAATATTTATAACCCATAAATATATGTTGCAAACTTTTGCCATATTGACATTGAATTGGGAAATATCTAGCTCCCATTAATGTGATTTCAATGGCCAAAGTTTGTTAAACCCCGCTCGTTAGCAAACTATCATTTCATAATCGGAAATTAATTTACATTGATCGCCTGATATAGACGGTAAATTTGAAGAAAGGTCACCGCCGCTTGATAACCTAGTGCTGATAGACTATCTGGTAATTTTTTGCCAAAACGTATTAAGGGGGTAGTCCAGTGAAAAAAAAATTTTTTTTCGTTTTTTGTTTTTCTGCTTAAATCTACTCTACTACACCTAGAAAATACTCCCTTAAAATATCTAAGCAAAATATTGAATAGTTTTAAAGATACAGAGAGTTTTCGAGAGACGTGAATCCGAGCGCTCGAATGTCCTCTGGCGTGTTTCGGAGCAAGGAGGACTCTTGTATTTCTGTTTGCTTCGCCAATTTTTTTTCGGTTTATAACGGTCTAGGTCCTTCTGCTTTGTATTTAAGGTTAGTTATGTATGGAGGAGGCATCGCGTTATGTATGGAGCAGGCATCGCTGACTAAGGTAAAATTAATTTTTTTAGCTTTTTTCCGCATAAAAAACTTTAAACGCGTTTTTCTCAAAACAGCATGTTTTGACTCGGCGGACGTCAGATCTCAGAGACTTTTGCTCCGATTGATCTAAAAATTTAGCTGTATATTTCTTGATTGTGTATCTATCGTCGGAACTAGAATTATTAAAATCAATTGTTTATTTACAAAGTTATAAACAAATTAAGCACCCGAAAAACACCCGAAAAATTCGAAATGCCGCCATTTTGTTATTTTTTATTGAAAATTAATAATTCTAGTTCCGACGATAGCCAATGTTCTACAGATTAAAACCTCATTTGAATTTTTTGTTTCAAATGAACCGTTGCAGAGATTCGACGTCCGCCAACAAAAAAAATTTTTTTTTTGGAGCGGCCATTTTGTCGGGATGACTCATCGAAAACAAAAAAAAAAATTTTTTTTGTGTATTTTAATAGTTGTACTATCATATGTCAAAAAGTTTTTTAATAAAAATTGACTTCTAATATAAAAAAAAAATCGTTGAAAAAACAGTCGTTTTCACTGGACTACCCCCTTAAAGCGCAAAAAGCAAATCTTTGAATGACTCTTTTCGATGAGTAGGTTTGAGCCATATTTTGTAAACGATGTTGAAGTAATCAAGCTGAATTCAGAACAACGATGAAATTTATTCCCCCTCAGTTGGCCTCATGTTAATGACGGTTTGCTCTAGTTTAAACATTTGAGTCAGCACGTTAGCTATTATCGTTTTGACAGAGGACAGACATGCCTTGGAAATAATTAAATAAAGTCAGCTTGTTTTTTCCTACCCACCCCCGCCAGGAAATGGAAGAGCAGGTCAATTGATTGATTTTGTCAGTCATGTCACTTTTTCATCTAATTTCTAAACAATTTAATTTGCCTTTATTCAAAAAGCTTTGTTTAAGAAACTCTTCAATTCTAGACTCCAAACTGGGATATATCTTTGATCGCATAAATGGGCAAAGCTCTTGGACACTCAAGCTAATATCGTTGTGTGCCAAGGACACTGTTTTTTTTTTCGTTTTCTACGTTTCTACGTCCACTTTTCTATTTCGGTCATTATCATGACTGCAGATTTTTTGGAGCATATTGGACTCATAGTGTACGGTTTAAATTAATTAATCAGCTCTTTCGAAGATTAAAAAGAAAAGAAAATTACAAAATGAAAGCAAATTTTCGGTAAAAAAAAATAGTGAATTAAATTCACTGCAAACGAAATAGAACTTCTTCAAAATATGAATATTCCAACTGAATATGAGTGAAGTTTTGCCCCACTAAATCTTCCAAAGTCCGTTTAATTTTAATGACAATAACAGTAAGTAGACCTGGGCCGCACATTTCTCCAACATTCAATTACTTCCTTCATAAAGTAACTACAAGAAACTCCCCAATCAGAGAGCTAGCACACCGAGAGAAAAGTATTGGTCAGTTCAACAAAAACATATGAAGAGTACAGGGAAAGAACGATCAAAGTCACTTGAGGAGTTTTAGAAGAAAAATCAAATTTTAAGTAAGAAGACTTATAATTATTGTCAAAAGTACTATGTAAATGTAGTTTTAGCTTAAAAACATTGCTTACATATTTGCAAGACTATTTAACAATATTTATTAAAAATATATATATTTATAGTTATATTATTTTAAATTATCTTCATTAAGTCAGAGATAAAAAAGTTGAAAAGGATCAAAGTCATCTAAACAAAGGTCAACAAAATTAACTTTTTTTTTTAGTCTGTGTTATGAATGCTATTTTCTTGTTGCTTGTGTCCAAAGGGAAGGTAAAAGTGCCATTGTTTTGTTAAAACTTTGCTTTTGTGAAGGAAAAATTGTCATTCGTTGGGATAGTTTGAACCTCAATTACAACTAAATGCGTTCTGCGATATTTCTGATTTTTTGCCAAAAAGTACGTTATATTGGAGGAAATAGTATAGGTACTTTTTTGTATTGGGTTCCAAAGTAGTGAATCAAATATGGCGTCCGAACACTTGCAATTTTATGGGATTTTTTATCAAAATGAATCAAAGAGGTTTTAGGGTCGCTGATACTAAGTCTCTTATCACAATATACATATATTAAAGTTGGTGTTATTATTATTTTGTGCAACATCGTAGGTTGTAGAGTCACTTTCAGATGTGATTAATAAGCCAGTTATTTAAGTAATATTTACTCCTTCTTTATTACAAACGAACCTTAAAATCAAACGACTAAACTGACAAGTGACAACACTGACTGATATTTACATTTTCGTTCGAAAACTTGCGAAAAATGATCAAAGTCTGTGACTTTGATCTTTTTTAACTTTTTCGGTGTGGACTTTGATCAAACATAACTTTTTTGCCAAAAAATGATAGCTCATTTTTAGGGGTTTAGAACGTTGTTAGCCTTTTTTATGATTCGGACCAGATAAGTTTCGCGTCTAAGGAACTAGATGACGGTATTAACTCAAAACATGGTTTAGGGTGACTTTGATCGTTCTTTCCCTGTACTCTTCATATATTATTATAAATCGGATATTTTCGCATTTGTAAATGCTCCGAACTGTTTGTTTCAAACATATCTGCGGGTTTAATTTAAACGTGCTCTTAGTTAAATTATAATAATTTGAAATGAATATAAAAATGTTTACCTCGAACGAGCATACTTGTTGGATTTATGCTTAAAAATGTTTAATTAAGAAGGTTTTTGCTTTTAGATTAAAGCTTAAAAGTGTTTCATGGAAACGAGTTTAGTTTATGGGTTAAAGCGTAAAAGTGTTTACTTCGAACATGTTTAGTTGTGTTAATGCTTAAAAATGTTTTAATTTGCTTGTGTCTAAATTTAAGATGCTGGTTAATTCTAAAGATCTATTTTGCAATGTCTACACTAAAGAAACTTTTATATACACCGTCCGAAAATTCAATAAAATTTAGTCTGGCTTGAAAAAAACAATTCAGAAAGAAAACCGCATTATCGATTTGACTAGCAAGGAAACGTTCTCAGGTGTGTCTCACCGATTTTGATGAAATTGAAATATGTTATAGAGTATCGAAAAATAAGAGACCCGTATTTTTCGTTATCTGCGGATACGCACATTGAGGGGGTGAAACCCACCCCTATCGTTTACCCCCAAAAACTGTTTTTCCTAAATATTTCAAGTTCTAATGAATTCTTCGAATGAAACAAAGTGGAAATGATGTCTCATAAATATACTAACCTTTTGTAAGTAATCCGCTTCTCGGGGGTGCCAACCCTTATTTTTTATTGCAGAAAAACGATTTTTTTTTACATTTTTGCGGCACAGAATTAACAGTTTTAGTTAAAAATCATTGAAAAAAAAACGATTTTGAAAAATAAAGTAAACGGGTTTTATTAAAAAAAGCTCCTCAAGGAGGTAAACAATCCCTAGCACTAATGAATGATGTATATTTAGACATCAGTTTTTTCGTGAAATCCAGTATTAAGGAGTTTTTGGAGTCGGTGATTACGAATCTGATATTAGATTTAAAAAATCCAAAATAGCGGACAAACTTTTGAAAAATACATCAATTTTTATAAGAAGAACAATAAATAAGAGTTTTTGAAGTCGCTGATTACGAATCTGATGTTAAATTTAATAATTCAAAATGACAGACCCAACATGGTGGACAATCTTTTGAAAAATACCAGGGTACGGAGAATCAAAAAATTTGATTCGTTCGTTTGCGAATGGATCCCAAGCGAATTAAATTTTTTGATTCGCTCACGAATTTTATTATTCGATTCTTTGTCTAATAAAATTCGACTCGCGAATTGAATCGAAAATTTCAAGAACTGAAAATTTAATTCGTTCGCGAATTTATCGCAAATGAATGATTTGGGAATCAAATTAAATACAACCGATTGCAGATACCCAACAACATAATACGCATATACTTTTATTCATAAATTTTAAATTTATTATTAAATTTAAAAAAATCACGTATTCTACCGCAGTAAATTAAACTCTTTCACTCGGGTCAAAATAATTGCAAAAAATAAAATTTCAGTTATTATAACAATTAATGCTTGTAAATATATTTCGAACTTAGCTGATCGGTTCCAAATCGTCGACGAGTATTCTGCATGCCGTAAAATGCGACTAAACAGCTAATGACACATGATGTGACATGCAACATGACATGTGACATGAATTTTTTTTTTGCACCATGTTGTAGAGCGGGTCCGATAACCCCCCTTAGAAACCCCGAAGGGGTCGAAAAAGCCCTAGGAGTCCAAAAAATAGGCCAAAACATCATTTTTGTTTTGTTTACGAATGCCAAATTAACGACGAGTCTATTGCAAGCCGTAAAATGTGGATTAACGGCTTATGACACATGATGTGACATGTAACATGACATGTGACATGAATTTTTTTTTTTGCACCATGTTGTAGAGCGGGTCCGATAACCCCCCTTAGAAACCCCGTAGGGGTCGAAAAAGCCCTAGGAGGGCAAAAAATAGGCCAAAACATCATTTTTGTTTTGTTTACGAATGCCAAATTAACGACGAGTCTATTGCAAGCCGTAAAATGTGGATTAACGGCTTATGACACATGATGTGACATGTAACATGACATGTGACATGAATTTTTTTTTTTGCACCATGTTGTAGAGCGGGTCCGATAACCCCCCTTAGAAACCCCGAAGGGGTCGAAAAAGCCCTAGGAGGGCAAAAAATAGGCCAAAACATCATTTTTGTTTTGTTTACGAATGCCAAATTAACGACGAGTCTATTGCAAGCCGTAAAATGTGGATTAACGGCTTATGACACATGATGTGACATGTAACATGACATGTGACATGAATTTTTTTTTTTGCACCATGTTGTAGAGCGGGTCCGATAACCCCCCTTAGAAACCCCGAAGGGGTCGAAAAAGCCCTAGGAGGCCAAAAAATAGGCCAAAACATCAGTTTTGTTTTGCTGGAATTTTTCAGAAAATTAGAATTTGAAAGTTTTTGAAATTGAAGATAGTAGTCAAATCATAAAACTTCAAATATTTTATTAAAAATTGCTGCGAGAGGGTTTTCAGGGTTGCTCATTCCGATTTTTCTTTTGAGAGTTTGGAACTCTAGATGGCGATTGAAATACAAAATTCTATGGATTTGAAAATTAGTATCTAGGGTTTTCTGGAGAAGGCGAGGAGGGACATTTTTGAATCAAAGTCGGATGATCAAAAGTGGTGAGAAAAATAAGTAGGTCAAAAGATTTAAATGAAAGTTAATTCTAAAATAATAACAATAGTATTTTTTGTTGTTTAATATTGCCAGTTTTGTCGTTTTAATTTTTTTTCCGCATTCTAAATACGTCGACATCTTGCTGTCCTTATCATAGCAGACGTATTTAGAAAATTCAAAAACTTTAAGTCGACCCATTCTTAAAATTACACCCTGAAGATGCATATATCAGTGGCTAAACAGTGGCTAAACAGCTCACAAGAGTGATTGGCCTACCTACTACACAGTCACAGCTGACGCATCGCCAACAAAGAACAGCAAAAAGCACGAGAAGAGAGCGAACCGAAAAGAATGATTCTTTTCCATTCATATTCGCTCGTGAACGAAATCTGAAAAAGTTCATTTGACTCATTCTCAGGGATGAATTGAAAGCTTTAAGTTCTTCTCAAAAAATTCGCTCACGAATTTTATAAATTTGATTCGATTCGCGAACGAATGGAAAGAGAGGAATTAAATTTTTTCGATTCGCGAACGGAATTTTTCCGTACCCTGAAAAATACATCGTTTTTCTTAAATAAAATGCATTAGAACTTGAAAAATTTAGGAGAAAATGTTTTTGGGGGTAGACTTTAGGGGTGATTTTCACCCCCTAAACGTACGTATCCGCAGATAAAAAAAAATAAAAAATACGTGTCGCAGACAACAAAAAATAAAAAATACGTGTATCGAAAAATATACTCTATAAAATATTTCAATTTCATCAAAATCGGTGAGGCACACCTGAGAACGTTTCCTTCTAAGTTTCTCAAATTGGAAGTGCACTGTATTGCTGAAATTTTCCGACAATTTAGTTAAAAGTCTAAATTTTAATTACCATCTGCACAGACTTTTAGTTCTACAATTTGTGTCTATATATAAAAATATTTTAAAAACAAATTTTCAGATATTTACTATAAATCAAACGTTGACATTTTTGACACAAATGTTACGTATCATTACATCAAGCAATTTAATATTTAATTCAAGTGCGCATCCGTTTGAATTACTTCAAATACTTTCTGTGCTTTAAACAAAAATGAAGATATTCAAATCTAACGCGGTTATTTTTGGCAGAAATATGAAATATTCCCACTACACGAATTTCATATTTAAGTCAAATGCACATACTTTTCAATCAAAGGCTTTTTTCAAAAACGCGTACGTTAAGAGCGTTAAGAACTGAATGTTTGATCCAAACAGATAATATTAAAATAAAATGGAATTGTGTTTAAACTAAATGAGAATCGTCTGATTTAAACAAATTCCTACTCGCGTTTGAATTAAATATTAAGGTGTTTCAAACGCATGAATTTCTCTCAGTGCAGTTACTATCAGCAAATTCTTTTTTAAGAATTTTTTTTTTTTTCTGATAAACTGAAAGTTGTCAAAAATAGGATTTTTAACGCGGTCAAAATATTGAAGACACAATACAAAAACAATATCCGAGTGAGAGTATTTTGAAGAAGATATTTTCAGTTTTCCAATGACGTCTGTCAGATTACTGTATTGTCATTAGTGTACGAGGTATTGAAGCTCAAAGTTGCAAATAAATTTTTGGAACAAAATCACAGCCAACTTTCCTAGAAACCATCCATTTTTAAGGAGAAAGTACCTTTAATAGGCTTCACTTGGATTTAATTCCAAATTTTTGTCCGAGCCCATAGAAGCCACTGTACTTCACAGAAAATTAAGGCGTCATTTCTTTCTCCCACTTTTTGACTCTGACTGCGCAGTAGAGGATGGATAATTGTTTAAATCATGGCCTTCAAAGTAGATATTCAAGCTTCCAAATGCTTTTTGTTTCATCTCGTTACGACCATCTTTCACTAAGATACAGCTCTTCCAAAATTGACAAAATACTTTCAAGAAATTTCGAGAAAATTTAATTTTTTGGAGTAGTGTACTGTTCGTGATATCCAGTGCCTAAATATCCGAGAAGAAACCCCAAAATAAACATTCTGAGCCAACTACCATATTTTCAAAAATTTATAAATATACATTCAAAGCTCTATATATTCAAAGGTACTCTTCTCAAGTATTTCAAAACTCTTTACGATCAACCTTCAAACACGAAGTAAATAAAAGAAATAATTTCATCAGCACCTCCTCCGAACATTCCCACGATTAATCGACCAAGCTGAATTCTCTGAACTATATAAAATGCCTTTCAATTAAGCAAGAGTCTATTATGGAGATCGTATGTCTTCTAAGCGGAAAAACTGGGTCGCTAATTTCCCACATTTTATGATTTTGTTACATTAAGAATGTTTTGTGTTTTGGCACGCGTACGTTACCATCACGCCAAGATTTAAAATTCCTGCACCTGCTGTCTGCAGAAAGTTTTCCTCGAAATTCTGACTCAGTCATTTGGATCGGCCCATCTGCCCAAGGTCTAGTGAACCGTTTAATTTTCAAAAAGGTCAATTTCGTTTACGGATTCCAATTTCAAATAAACATAATAAAATATTGTTGTTATATATTCGATTTTACTTATAGACTAAGTGGGAGCGCCAGCCAGACATACGTCAAAGTATAGGGCTGCAAGTTTGTGTGTGTATTCTTACTACTATAGGTAAGAACGCTCGGGGATTACAAACCTTGACTACCGGTGCCTTATGCAGGTAATAAAGGTTCGCAATAACTGGACTCATTGACGTTAAAGTATAAAAGCTGGCATTTATATATTGTATTCAAACAATTTTATAACAATATTTAAAAAGCCAATCACTTCTGTCGGGACTAACACTCCCCCAGACTCGGTATAATGTGAAACACTCCGAGAAAGCGTTACCCATATGCATCAACATATTATATATATAGTCAAGGTTTGTAACCCCCAAGCGTTCTTACCTACGGGCTTTATACTTTGACGTATGTCTGCAGGCGCTAGCTCTCACTTTATTAATACTAGATATACCAAAAATTGATATATGTATACCTATCTACACTAACCAGTCAAAATGGCCGGTATTAATTATTAAATGTGATCAGCCGAACAATATTGTAATTTAGCCAATTAATTAAGTAAGTAAGTAAGAAAAAAAAAACTTAAAAAACAACAAATTATATTTTTCACTCAAATTTGTATACCGATATAATAAATGGTAGTAATACCAATTTAAATTTTAACTTTCTTTGGCGCAATTGTTAATCTGTATGCAAAATTTCAGAAAGATTTACAGAAAGACCATTTTCCATGTACTTCCTGCGGGGTCCTTTGATGTTTTTGTAAAATGAGATCAAGCATCTTTTTTTGGTTTTGTTCAATTTTTACGGAAATATGCTTAGAACTGAGTAGCACCACTTTTGGTTTAGTTTTATATGTTGTTAGAGTGTAATTATTAGATTTATAAAGGAATCCTTATAGAAGCACTTTGTTTGTCCGTCAGAAACGACTAGAAGTATAGAATTGAAATGAATACCAAATACTACCAAGTCTACAGACTCATAGTCCTGTAAAAAATTCAATTTTCTGACTCAATGCAATAAAAAGATACAGCCTTGCAAAATTCTCACTGATTGACTGACACATCATAATCTATAGGGTACTTCCCGTTGACCTAGAATCTTGAAATTTGGTGCAAAGGAAAGTTTAGCACTAGTCTAGTTAGAATTCTAATTTTATGTGGAAGTTGTAGCCAGGCCTTAATGGCTGTAAATTATATTACGTGGTTATAGTTATCCTGAGATATGTTCTGAAATCAAATACATTAATTCATCAAAAAGAAACTCTGTTTTGCTTTTTAGGACAGCCAGGAATGAATCTTTTTTTATTCAACTTTTTATTTAATATTTTACAAATCAAGAATTTTCCTCTTCGAAGCCTACATTTGCTTGCCACTTGCCACTACAAACCAACACAAAGTATTACTTCTTTTGCGGTTTTCTTCGCGAATTTCCAAAATTTTTTCACTTTTCCCCACAAAATTCTTAGAAGTATTTTTGTAACACCCTATATAATGGTATGGAATCCTCAATGTGCGAGTTCTACTCGCACTTACCCATCTTTTTTTGTTTCACAATATTTTACATTGCGTTGCAACATTATTGTTCATCTCAATCACTCACAATAAAATTGACTGATAATGAAAACTGTAAAATTGGTGATTGCCCGAAAAAATGTAATTTCAGAAACACTTTCAGCACAGAAGCTAGCCAAAATTAGCCAGACAGCTATAGGAAACGCACACAAGGGATGGTACAAAAGCCTCATTTCTGTGTGGAAAAAAAACAGGGGAATACCCAAATATGCAAATCGGTGCAATGCAAAATGCAAATGCAATTATTCCTAGTACCCTATAAAATTATAAATATTAGTACTAAAAATACAAACAATAAATCATTAAATGGAATCTTCTAATCTAATTGTCGGATACATATAAGTAAGAATTTTCAAAATCTTATAAGGAAGTTTGAAATTTAATTTAAAGTAAATATTTTATGAGCAAATATTTAAACCGGTCGTTTTGACTTGTTGGTATATCTAGAGTTAAAAGAACGATAAATCATATATTAATGTAAAATCAAAAAAAAAATGATAAAGAATAGATAGTTTTGGCCAAGGTAACCTCTTAAACAAAATAAACTGTATATTTTTACTGAAATGAAAAATGTGCATGGGAAATTTGTACGCTTGCGTTGAGATTAAAAAAAAAATCAATTGAAATTTGCTTATTCCGTTAAGTGTTGTGGGACATTATTAAGTGGAAGTATGAAATTAAAAAAATGTGAAGTATGATCAAATCAACTTTTAATTATTATCTAAGCTGGCTAAATCACTTTTGTTTACAAGTTATGAAATCATGAAATTGATATTACTTAGTTAGATAAAATTGGTGTCTTTATATATTTCGAGCATTCTGCATCAAGCTGCTCCGTACCCAAAGGGTTAATAAAACAAAGATATTGTCCTTCAATGAAGGAAAAACCACAAATATGCTTGCTTTTCCCACAAAGGCTGTATGTGCGGACTTTTGTATGTATAAACCGCATTGTTTAAAAGTTAAGTTGAAGAAAAAGGCTTTTAGATAGTTTTCATATTCGGGTTGAAAGGTATCCTAAAGTTTTCCAAAACAACTCTTCAGGCAACTTATCTCTTTTATTTAATTTTCTAGGTCAGATTGATAAGTATTGTAATTTAACCTTGTCCAGTCCCCTGATTTTATTAGAGTGTTGATAGCTAGGTCCAGGTCAAAATTGTAGTGATTGCCTTATGAAAAATAAAAATCTAATTTTCTTATCTGAATGCTTTTGTCTAATTCTTAATTCTTATTTGATTAGCAAAAACAAGAATTCCAGCTCTTCAAACCTAAAATCGTTATTTAGTCCTTTTTAGGGTTCCGTACCTAAATGGTGCCAACGGGATCTTATTGCTGAGCCTATGATATCTGTCACAAAGCTCTCTCTCAGTAAGATTAAGGGGTAACCAGTTGAAATTTTCACAGATTGTGTTGTTGTGGCATGAATTTTGCCAAATAATAAAATGTTAAATTCCCATACTTGGGTACCCTAAAAATTGAAAAATTTTCAACGATTTTTGCCCGGGTTATATTTCAAAAATGGTTAAACTTGCAAGCACGAAATTAAGGGGGGAAGTCTATGTAAACGACTGATTTTGAGAGTCATATTTTAAAAATGTTTTAGAAGGTGATAAAACAATTTTATTGTTTTACATTTTTAACATAACTTTATTTAACTTTTCTAAATTTGAAAGGAAAAAAAAAGTTTTTTTTATACTTAAGGAAAGTTAAAGTTATGTTAAAAATTTAAAACCGTAAAATTATTTTATCACCTTCTAAAACATTTTTAAAATATGACTGATTTTGAGGCGTTTACATGGACTTCTTAATTCTCAATTAAAGTTGGTTGCATTTCAAACGTTTCAAATGCGACCCACACTTAGAATAAGAAACAAAGAGGTGCAAATGCAAATTTAAGAAAAAAAGTTGTTTAAAATACTGAATTTTGTAAAAAAATAGTAAATAATTACAAGAAGTTCTTTAAATTGCTGAAATTTTGTGGGAAATAGTAAAACAATTTAAATGTTTACAAAAAATTCTCGAAATTAAAGACCAAACAGATTTATAGATTTAAAATATAGTTCAGTATATGTGAATTAGCGTGGTACGGAACCCTTAATGTCCAAATATGATTCGTACTTGGCCGTTTGCTTTTATTTGATATTGATCTTAAGCCAGAGTCGAATCAAAGAAAAAAAACCTTTTAAATCCTACAATTTTACCAGATGTTTAAAGTCGGCACGAAAACATGACTGATATTAATCCTATACTCAATAATGAACCTTTTTTCCTCATTTTTTCTTGATTTCTTTAAATTTCTTGAATCAATTAAGTTGCACGCGTGACAAATGTACAACTTTAAGAATGCGTCAGAATTTAGCTGGTTTACGAGTGACACTTGGCCAGTATTTCTTCGCTTTCGTCTTCTTTTCATACGATGGGTGCGTGAATTCCAACTGGGCTCAATTAAGCTGTTTACCGAGTTTTTACGAGCCCATTTACTGGAACCCACATATTTAAATTCATGCATATATGTATAAAACACCAACAAAGAACTTGAGTAAAAGTGAAGTTAAATAAAAGAAAATTTAAATTTATTTTCGTTCTTCTTTGGACAATAACAGTGCCTGCAAATTGCTAGTCGAAAACACAACTACATTTCTTCTTAACTTAGTTTTCTTCAAATAAAAATGCAGCGTGATTCAAAGGCTTGAATCACTGGAATGAAGTTGGGAATAATGCAACAGTTGATGTATTTTGATTAATGACTTTTTCGGAAATAAAGAGTATAGCTTTATAGTTAGTTGGTCATAAATACGATCGATATACTAACAACATTCTTGACCATTTGATTCACAGACCTGTGTTATCTGTATAGTGCAGTATGTGCGTAACTCTTATTTAGCTCTGATTATTTAAATCTTGTTTACAATTTTTATGAATTCGTGAAGGAATCTGGGTTTTCCTTCTTTTCTTTATAACTTGTATTACCTAATCTTTACTCTTTGTTATTATTATTGTTTTAATTGTTGAATAATAAATATGATATTAATTGAATTAATTTTTTTTCAATATTTATTTTCCATGTTGTTGGAAATATTATACTACTTTCCTTTCTAATTGAACTACCAGGAAAGCTGGGATGGCAACTTTAAAAAAAAATCACCCTAAAAACAAATCTAAATACTCCAAAAACCCTAAATAAAACTTGTAAATCGCCCTAAAAGTCCCTATATTTAAAAATGTTCTATATATATGAGTAATATTTTAAATTCCAAAAAAATAAAAAACAAACAACAAATTTTACTTACAAAGTATTAAAAATTTCAAACAAAGCGTCGGCGTTTGTTTGTTTTCGTTTTAAATTTCAGAGTATAATCAAAAGAGTCAGGTGCGTACAAATGTACTTTGTTTTTTTTCTACCCCCGCAGTTCACCACAGATAAGATTTTGGAAAAAGTATAGAGAGAAATAATACTTAAAAATAAACATCTTGCGGTATCAATAAGGAAATCCATTTGAAGTGCCATCTAGAGATTAAATCCGTACTAAATTCAGTAAGTCAGTTCAGTTACTTAGATTATAGACAAAAAGGATATGACATACTGTGTAAAATCCCTATAAGTGAGTGAAACATTTTCTCCTCAAAATAAGTTATAGTGGGGAACATGATTAGAGTAAGCTAGCGATATAAAAAAACGAGATTTTCGATAATTTGTCGAGTGATGTCAAATCACACCAGAGCTTAAAAAGGGGTATCGTTTGAAAAATTTCACCTTGAAAGCCCCTAATAGTTGGTTTATTTGCTTTGTATTTAGTGCCTCTTCGTGATAATATCCACCTTTACTGGACGCCGAACTACAAAAGAGAAGGCCATCACTACATCACTACCTCACGAAATTGCTTCAACTAAAAAAAAAAAAGACAATGTCTTTCTTTTTAAAATTTAATTAAATAATGTTAATTTGAATGATTAATATATGTATTATAAACACAAATTCCTAAAATAAACCATTTTTTGTACGTAACATCATTTTTTACTTTTTTAAAATTATCCCTTTTTCAAGAACCTGTTTAAAATATTTAACATATACAGGGGGTTCAGAGGTGGGAGGGAAATATTGCAGGGGGTGAAAGGTCAGACCGAGACAAGCAAAAAATCGTATAGGTGGGGGGGCATCTCGCACCGTTCGGCAGTTACAGGGTGATTCGTAAATCAGGATTTTGCCTTATATGGGAACCGCTCTTGTATTTTTATCTTTTTTTCTAAACATCGCAGCGGCCCCAAACCGATCTCAAAAAATTACTATTTCGAAGCCCTTTCCAAAATGGTCAACACCACATCACCCCCCTATCCCCTACCCCTTGGCCGCAATACCCCCTGGAAATTTAAAAAATTAACTTTTATTTCACGATTTTTCACCTTTCGCCCCACTTTTCTCCGAAATTCATGTTATTAACTTACCTACTTTTTATTTTTTTTTAAGTTGTCTATCTAATTACCTTTCCAAAAAGGTAATTAGATAGGCTTAATAATTAATTTACTACTTTCGTTTTTTATTTACTTATCATAAAAAACTCCACTTAATAACTTTCGAAATTTCCGCACTCGTACTCACATCTGATTTCATCAAAGAACTTTTTAAGGGGGTAGTCCAGTGAAAAAAATTTTTTTTTTTCGATTTTTTTTTTTTTTTTTTTTGTTAAATCTACTCTACTACACCTCGAAAATACTCCCTTAAAATATCTAAGGAAAATATTGAAGAGTTTTAAAGATACAGAGAGTTTTCGAGAGACGTGTAATCCGAGCGCTCGAAGGTCCCCTGGCGTGTTTCGGAGCAAGGAGGACTCTTGTATTTCTGTTTGCTCCGCCCATTTTTTTTTTCGGTTTATAACGGTCTGAGGCATCGCTGACTAAGGTAAATTTAATTTGTTTAGCTTTGTTCCGCAAAAAAAACTTTAAACGCGTTTTTCTCAAAACAGGATGTTTTGACTCGGTGGACGTCAGATCTCAGAGTCTTTTGCTCCGATTGATCTAAAAATTAAGGTGTATATTTCTTGATTGTGTATCTATCGTCGGAACTAGAATTATTAAAATCCATTGTTTATTTACAAAGTTATACACAAATTAAGCACCCGAAAAACACCCGAAAAATTCAAAATGCCGCAATTTTGTTTTTTTTTATGGAAAATTAATAATTCTAGTTCCGACGATAGCCAATGTTCTACAGATTAAAACCTCGTTTGAATTTTTTGTTTCAAATGGACCGTTGCAGAGATTCGACGTCCGCCAACAAAAAAAATTTTATTTTGGAGCGGCCATTTTGTCGGGATGACTCATCGAACAAAACAAAAAAAATTTTTTTTTTTGTGTAGTATAATAGTTGTACTATCATATGTCAAAAAGTTTTTTAATCAAAATTAATTTCTAATATGAAAAAAAAATCTTTGAAAAAACAGTCGTTTTCACTGGACTACCCCCTTAAGTCATTACTAATTCGCGTACTACCTATTACATCAGTAATACTTTGCACTTTCTTAGGATTTTACAAAAAAAAAATACTAGATTACCCTTTTTACGGTAACAAATTTCCTACTGGATACCTCACGCTTTTTCGTGGGTACGTTGATTAACAACTGTACATTTATTTCATGGACATATTCAAAACCTTTAGTGGTCCGACAGTTGGAGGGAATTTTATTGACGCTTATGGCGGGTCGTTGAAAATCCCTCGGAAACACATTTATCCGAGTTATGTCATTAATAGAAAAACGAATGTGTTTGGAAATTCAACCTCTGAAACTTTCACTAATAATGCGCTAAAAATGTGGATTGACTCCTAACGAAATTACAGTGATTTCTCGGTTCTCCGGAACCAAGTGTCAAACAGCTGTTCCTTGCAAGTCGTCTGGGACTCGTGGATTTAGATGAGTTGGATTCAGATTCAAATATTTTATATATTTTGTTTAAAAAGGTTGTAAAAGGTCGGGTGAATTGAAAAGAAGACCTCTGAGGGTAAACGCAAATGAAAGTAGTTTTTAGATAGAAGCTTCAGTTTGGAAGCTGCCGTGAAGTGTTTCCCATGTTTACGTTGCCCGCCATAAGATCCAATGTATTTCTTGTGACGGCCCTATCACTGTGTGTGTGCGCCGGACCACTTCATGGCTTGTGAATGTAGAAGGTTTTGACATATCACAATAATCTCTTAAAACCTAATTTTATATTCAGTTCAAAAAGCATCACAATAAAGATCATATCTGCTAAGTATCGATAACAACAAGAAGGGATACTCTAATCGCTTTCAAAATTAAAACCCATATGCAAGTTCTCAAAAATACACCCCGTAAAATTTTTCATTAGATAAAGCAGGTCTGGACTACTACTTCCGTATAAACTTAGAAAAAATATAGAGAGAGACATATTCACCAATATTCTCACAGACAGCATTAACAGCGCAAGCAATAAAGGGACGCATTTTTTTATAATGCTTTTTTAAAGGCGATAGGAAACCCGTCTATTGGTATTGGTCTCTCAATACTACCTTCCCTCAATGTTAAGTTCTAGCAAAACCCCCGGGAATAATAAATACAAGCCGTGAAGTAGACCTGTTCACTACCACATGTATAGGGTCATGTAGTCCGATGATTGCACCGAAATAACATTGCTTCTTATGGCGGTAGAGCTCATTCATTCCGCTCCAGAGGGCGAATCTGCTAAACTATCGCTTTTACGAAAAAGTGATGTTCTACTGACTGTAACTGGGGAGGAATACCATTCTTATGGTACTAAAATCATTATAGGGGTAAGAACAAAATATTAAAGATATTTGAGCTCAAAAGTTACTCTTACTGCCCATCGAACAAATTACCACGGAAAGTCGTGCTGTCAAGTCGACCTGCCGCTGCTATTTTGTTCGAGGTAATGGTTAGAGTTGTGTTTAAGTGCAAAAAACTCTAATATTTTGTTCTTGTCACTATAAAGTTTTTTAGATCTCTAGAAAGGTATTCCTCAGTAGTTATAGTTAGTAGAACATCATTTTCGCGTAAAAGTTATAGTTTAGCAGTTCAGGCGAGTTGAGTGGCATACTTTGGATCATCCGCCATAAGAAGCAATGTTATTTCACGGCGATTCTCGGACTACATCACTACGTATGCATTTTTTACTTCACGGCTTGTGTTTATATGTATTCCCGGGGGTTTTGGTTCTAGGGAAATGGCGAAGAGGCAGGTAGCACACACCGAGCATAAATACGAATGAGATTGTTTACATTTTTTCATCGTACGATTTTATAGGCGATGTGAAAGGAACATTGTTGTGTGTATCGCTCGCTTACGAAAAGCAAAGGGCGGTCTTGATTTGTTCGTACATGTGAACGATTTTAATAGTTGTTAAATGAAAAAATGGATTTGTAAATGCAATTAATTAAATAAAATTAATTTTTTTTAAGATAAATAATGGATAAACATCATATAACGTGTTTGGCATGTGATTGTAGACAAGGCAGTGTGTAACGCATAACATTGACAAGTTTTGTAAGAAAATATTTTTGTGAGATGCACCCTCCAGAAATATTCCAATTGTCCCCTCAAATTTTTGTCTTTCTCTCACTAATGCCTTTTTTATTACGACGTATTTTTTTTAAATTCTTTTAATTATTTATTTTTATCTTCTTACATATTGTAGAAAATAAGCTAATTTGATCTAGTTAAGTGCCATAGACATGCCCCAGTGAGTATGCCTGAGTATTATATTAAGTTTTTATAATAATTCATAAGTAGTTTACCTTTATATACGTATATTATACGTTATATATATATATACACATAGACATATATTATATGTATATGTACATTTTTTTATTTTTAACCTGCCTCCTAAATGGTAAGTCTAGTTTGTGGTGTCATTTCTTTCTGATTTCATTGCTGTCATTTAAGGGGGTAGTCCAGTGAAAAAAAAAATGTTTTTTAATTTTTTTGTTTTTGCTTAAATCGACTCTACTACACCTCGAAAATACTCCCTTAAAATATCTAAGCAAAATATTGAATAGTTTTAAAGATACAGAGAGTTTTCGAGAGACGTGTAATCCGAGCGCTCGAAGGTTCCCTGGCGTGTTTCGGAGCAAGGAGGACTCTTGTATTTCTGTTTGCCCCACACATTTTTTTTCGGTTTATAACGGTCTAGGTCCTTCTGCTTTGTATTTAAAGTTAGTTATGTATGGAGCAGGCATCGCCTTATGTATGGAGCAGGCATCGCTGCCTGAGGTAAAATTAATTTGTTTAGCTTTTTTCCGCGAAAAAAACTTTAAACGCGTTTTTCTCAAAACAGCATTTATTGACTCGGCGGACGTCAGATCTCAGAGTCTTTTGCTCCGATTGATCTCAAAATTTAGCTGTATATTTCTTGATTGTGTATCTATCGTCGGAACTAGAATTATTAAGATCCATTGTTTATTTACAAAGTTATAAACAAATTAAGCACCCGAAAAACACCCGAAAAATTCGAAATGCCGCCATTTTGTTATTTGTTATTGAAAATTAATAATTCTAGTTCCGACGATAGCCAATGTTCTACAGATTAAAACCTCGTTTGAAATTTTTGTTTCAAATGAACCGTTGCAGAGATTCGACGTCCGCCAACAAAAAAATTGTTTTTTTGGAGCGGCCATTTTGTCGGAATGACTCATCGAAAAAAAAAAAAATTTTTTTTTCTTGTAGCTTAATAGTTGTACTATCAAAAAGTTTTTTAATAAAAATTAATTTCCAATATGAAAAAAAAATCGTTGAAAAACAGTCGTTTTCACTGGACTACCCCCTTAAGAGGCAATGGGTTGATGTGATGACTTAGTCTATTTAAATACTTTTCGTTAATTAGTGGAATTTCATCCTTGGGATATTAAGATCTTGTTTGTTATGAACCAAGGGGCATTGGTAATCAACCTAAGCCAGAGCCGGCAAACTCTCCATTCCATGGAGAAGAATATGGGTAGATATTTCTTTCATTCGCACTCATGGGGCGACTCGAAATTTAAGCAGGTGTACGGCTTGGAGGAGAACTTTGCCCGGCTCTGTCCTAAGCGTGCTGAATTGATATGTTTGAAGCACTATACGTTGATATTGGACTTGCTGGCTGTACCCCATAGCTGTGCTCCGTATGTCCATACGAGTTTTAATATGACCTTGTATATTTTGACTTTATTTTGCAGACTTAATTCCGATTGCGGTCCAAACAGCCAAGATAATTTCTTAGTTTTGATTTTTAACACTAGAACTACCAAGACCGGTCAAATTGACCGGTACTAAATTTCTTGCTTGAATTAATCATATTTTTTGAAAATATCTCTTAAGAGTAATACAAAATCTTATTAAGCTTCAAAATTACGACATAGCGCGAACCTATTTCCATTTATAATTATTAATTTAAATGTGAAAGCATATTACTTTAAAGGTGCCAAATATTATCAAAATTACAAGCTTGAGCGCCGGTAGTTCTAGTATTAACTGTTTTTTCTTGGCTTTAATGTGATTTTTTTATGTGAGTCGCCGGTCTGGGTGCATTCCTAAGTATTTCACGCTGTCCTTGTGTGTGGTATCACAAATTCGTTTATTGAGATAGCTTCCTTTTCCTCAGTTGAAGGTTCCGTGTTCAGATTTTTCTGCATTATTTTACCACTTCTTTAACCATTTTGCTGTTACTTTTAATTGCTTTTGTACGTAGTTCGATGCTGTTTCTGGACAAGTACTTGACGCGATTACAACGGTTTTATTTCGAAGATTTCGGTATAGAAGTAACGATTACTTAAGTATGATTTCATTATTAGATAGGATGGCGCAGGTAGTTGTTTTTTTGATCTTGTACAGGACACCCGGGTGTCACGCCTTATTAAACGCTTGTGGTACATCTAGGAGGGATGCGAATGAGTATTACGTATTTCCTAATTAGTACCTTATTACCGCTAAAATTAAATGGAGTTATATATTAAGGCCAGAATACTACACTTCCCAAGGATTTCATGACTAGTGCATCGATGTCGTCGTATCCAGGACTCTTTTTGTTGTTTAATTTGGAAATTTCATCTCTCATTTCCGACGGTGATATTTCTTTGACTGGTAAGTCCATCTGACAGGCTGCTTCTAGGAATTGTGATATTTCGGTTTCTTCTGAAGCTATAGAAAAAAATGAGTGATATTAAAATACATATTCGGCACTGTTTATTATACGAGTACCAATCTGGGCATTCGGCTGCAGAAGCTGCACGTAATATATGCCAGAGGATATTAAAATATATGCCAGAGTGATATATATTAATATATGCCAGAGTGATATTAAAATACATATTCGGCACTGTTTATTATACGAGTACCAATCTGGGCATTCGGCTGCAGAAGCTGCACGTAATATATGCCAGAGGATAGCTGATGATGCAGTCTCCGAGGCTACAGCAAAGCGGTGGTTCCAAAAATTCCGCAAGGGTAACTATTCCTTGATCGATCAACCAAGGTCTGGGCGTCCGGTAGAAATAGATATAAATAAACTGAAGGCATTAATTGAAGAAGATCCTCGAAGCACTACGCGCAATTTGGCTCTTAAGCTCGGATGCTCTCATGGCACGGTGGAAAAGTATCTGCACGGTTTGGTGAAGACGTACAAATATGGTGTTTGGGTACCCCACCAGTTGAACAAAGATCAACTGACTTACCGTGCAGATATCTGTGCATACCTTTTATCGTTCCGTCGCACATTTAGCTGGCTAGACCATCTCTTTACTGGAGACGAAAAGTGGGTTATCTATATCAACCACACACGCAAGCGCCAGTGGCTGGGCCGCAACAAACCAGGTAAACCTACGCCAAAAAAAGATCCTCATACTCGGAAAGTGATGCTCTCGGTCTGGTGGGACATACATGGAGTAATATATTGGGAAATTCTTCCTACTAATACCACGATGACGGCAATCGTATACTGTAATCAACTTGAAAATCTAAAGCTTGAACTCCGTCGTAAACGTCCACAACATGACAAAATATTTTTCCTTCACGACAATGCCCGGCCGCACATCGCTAAGAGTACCCGACTAAAGCTACTGGAGCTCAACTGGGAAATAGTGCCACACCCTCCATATTCGCCGGACTTAGCCCCAACGGATTTCAGTTTATTCCGGTCTCTCAGTAATCATTTACAAGGAAAAAGCCTCGATGATGAACATCAGTTGCAACAATACATAGATGAATTCTTCAAAGCAAAACCGGCGAAGTTTTACAGGGATGCCATCCACTCTTTGCCGAATCGTTGGCGGATGGTAGTAGATAACGACGGTGATTATATTGTTAACGATTAATAGTAAATTATTAAATAAATAAATACAAACATAAAGTCATGTATGTCGCTCATTATTTATTAGCCAACCCGATACGTTAATATATTCTTGTCTAGCCATTCACCTAAGGATTCAATATCAGTTTTTGGTATTAGAATTTTGTGAGCGTAAGTTATGGTAGACATGACTGTGCTGTATGTGATTACTAAAGGCGAATGATCACAGCTTAAATCATCACTGTGCTGTATGTCGAGTAAATCACCGGGAATTCCTTTGTATACTACAAAATCCAACAAGTTTGGGATACTTATACTACAAAGTCCAGCAATTCTGGGATCTTATTAGGATCACTCAGCCAGTAGGTTGCATTACTAGTCGATAGAGCCGAAAATTTATGATGTTGCATGCATTTATATAGCTCTCGTCCTTTAGGCCTTTGGTTTCGGCTTTGCAACAGATTTTCATAATTTAAAACAAGCCGGCGGCACCTTTACCTTTCGTTTGAATCAAATCTCCACTCAACACTGCACTTTTCAGGTATTTTTTTAAATGAATGGCGCTAATCTGTCCACGTCCACTTAATAATAATAATTTCCTGCAAGATATTTCTTAATGGCAGGCAACGATGATCCTCCTCTTTCCTTCAACATTTTAATGGCATTGGTAACCATTTCCGATGTCGGCGGGTGAATCGCTTTCGTTTTTGGTTTTTTTCAAGCAAAATGTATCTGTCTCCATACAAATTGAGAACAATTTTGTTTAATACAATTAAAGCTTTTTTCACTTTTTCGATATGTTTATCAACGATTTATACATAAATATGTACTAAAATTAATAAACCTGCAACTCTGGAATATTTGAAAAATATCTTTTCACACATAATACCCAGCCTTAGCACTAAAATTCACTAAAAACTGCACAGAAAGTGTCGCGTTTTGGAAAAAAATTCAGATAAAACTTATTTATAAATAAAGTAAACCCGGCAAAGGGCCTTTATTGCTCAAAAATAGTGCATATCTATCATACCCTTCTAAAAAAATTCGACTTTTGTAGAAAACATTTCAAATTGATGAAATAAATAATTTTTTATTTCGTTGAGCTGACAAATTGAAAAGTTGGTTGCTTTGATGATTTTCATTGTTATCTTCGGACGAGGAAATCACGAGGAAACACATTGAAATTGAATTGAATTTACTCTTTGTTTAAAATAGCAAACACATACATAGTCGGCCAGTTTAGTATTATTATTTTGCTGATGTTTATTTATATGTTATTATGTTTAAGAAACGTTTATAATCTTCATGTAGAATCACAGAAAAATTTCGTTTTTTACATTCAAAATAAATTATGTATATTGGAATTCGTGAATAGGATCATATTGGCAAATATTTTGTAAATATAAAAATAATTAACTAAAAAAAGATAAACCCGTAACGAGCTTTTATTAGCCAAAACAAATTCCTTTCGATAATTTCCCCCTAGAAACGATTGAATATTTTTCTTGAACCCCACCACCATGGATGTTTTCCATTAAAACCGCCATCTACAAAAAATTTTGATCTTAGCTTATGAAAGAATTCTTATTAGGCTTGAGAATTCACCCTACGACGTGGGAAGTATATGGCACATACACAGATGTGAACATCAGACTTTTATATGTGCTGCTTGCACAAAATCCTCTCGTATTCCTAAAACCTAAAGGTTCATATTTTAGGGTTGATTTAATTAATATAGCTCCCACACCATGTGCTCTATTGTCGGGATGATTGGAATCAGGTTGTATTCTCCGATTTTGAAGAATGTTCTGTTCGTGAAATTGGTTTCAGATATTAAGAAAATATCGATGTTGTTTGAGTTAATAAAAAGCTCCACTTCATTTTAGTGATTCGGTAACAGTTTATGTATCGTCCGGGAGACTCTTTATTTTTAGGACAGTTAATTTTTGAGTGTTCTAAGTTAAACTTTATACATTGGTATGGTTTTGTACAATACGCTTTCGTGTGCCAACATTTTCGGCATCAAAAGCATTGAACTATAGTATATATAGTTCACTTCTTTGTTATTGTCTTCCGGTTTAATATAAAACATAAATAGTGATTGTTTCGTTATTTGACTTCGCACATTTGTTATTGTATCTGACTTTCTGTCCCAACAGTTCGATCTCACTTTTAATGTCATTTGTAGGTTTTGAATATTGTAGATCTGCTTGGTCTATTCAATAGTTGTACCTTGCGTCCATGCTTTTTTGAGACTTGAGCATTTGGCGTTTTCTGTTCTTCGTTTTTGTGATTACTGTTTGATAATCGGTTCAGTCATACTGCCTGCGTGCAGCAGAGCTGCGGCTTCTGCCACAGTAATTTAAGACAGTAAAAAATGTTGCCGTTTCCTAGTCTATATAAGCGCTAGTACAACTTTCGCTTTCGGGATAGATAGATAGATAGACTACTACTAATTTCTAGCAAAATTACGGTAACAAAGAATCCTATAAACTAAGAGAGATAATTAAGGGGCACCACTAGTCTGACCGCCTGAAAAAATGTGATTTTTGGGTTTTGCCAAGAATTTGCTAGATTGCCGGAGCGAGTCAATTTGACTCATTTAATATTTCATTGCTATACATAGAAAAACTTAAATAATTTTTTTTAAAAACAAATGTTGGGGTTTAATGTAATTATGAAGTGTATATAAATACTAATTCCTTCCCCTCCCCAATCCTTAGTTCCAAAGAGCCATATGAGCTATACCTATTTTGACGGATATGAGTCAAATTGACTAACTAAATATTTTTAAAGTTGATCGAAGATATGACCATGAAGCCAAAAATACTTTTACGCCTCTATCTAATATACAGAATATTGAAAAACACTTGAATTGTCAAGTTCAAGTATCATGCAAAAGAAGCATAGAAGTAAGGGCGTCTGTGCTAAATGTAATAAAAAATTCTGCGGAAAATGTATTTTCAAAACAGAATATATATCGTCCTTGCGCGTGCAATACCGCGTATCTGCGTTTTCACGATTTTACAGGAGAAAGAAAAAACTTGCCGCCAACTCCAAGCAAGCAAGTGTAACGCGTTATTGTTTCTATGTCAAAAATGAGGTTTCTTATAGGCTAATTTAAATTCTGTGAGATCTATAAGGAGTGAAACCATGTTAAGAATCCGTAGGCGCGATATTTCAATTTTGCGCTTTTTGCTGTTACGCGGTATTGCACGCGCAACAACGATATGTGAATGTTGTTTTGAATAAAGTATCTTTAAAATAATATTTTATTTTTCTTAAAAAACTTCGATTTTGATGTTTGAGTCAAATTGGCCCATTTCAGGGAAAATAGGTTATACCCAACATCCGGCAATCTAGTGTTAAAGACAACTACTGCATGGAATGTTTTAATATTTTAATGATATATTTGTGGATGTATAGTAAATAAATGACAACATTTTTGACCAAAAAATTGGAAATTCAGCAAGTTATTCGCAATTTCACAAGGCACCAAAAAAAAGTCCCCCCACTGCTGTAGTGATAGTGACCTTCACACAATGCATGTTAAAAAAAAAATTTTATTACACATAAAAATCGTAATTTAGATCAAGAATCATTTATAAGCTAGGTGAATTTTTCCAGGTCGGTAATGTATTATATATGTATTCATTCATACCCAATAACTAAACGGATCTAATTTTAGGAAGGTTCAGAATTTCAAAATCTAATGAGTCATGAATCATAAAACTTAATTGCCACTGGCACCCTTACCGATTACTTATGTGTACGAAAGCTTGTACTTAACCAATAACGTATTGCTGTGACCTATTAACCTATACACAAGCAATCAGAAACAGGTAGTTTTTTATTATTGTAGCTCTTTCGAGTTTCAACATGCTGCATCTTATCCACCCGTTAGTTTGATGTTATGGTACATGCAGTCAGGTTAAGATCTTTAACATTTGGTGTAACGTGAAAGTTTCGCTCAGTTTGTTTTTATTCGTGTAAAATAGCAGAAATATTTGTTTTGTGTTTCATCCCAAAATGTGCTTTAAAACGAAAATCGTAAAGAGAACTCGAAAATTTTTAGTGTTCATTTTCATTATAAACGAAAATGTTCCAATAAATATCTTGTAATAACATTGTATGGCAAAATGTTTTCATATATTCGAGCAATAGGTATGCACACATTTCATAAAAAGAGTTTACTGTCAGAATATGCGATAACACCCTAGCAATAATCGAGTTTTTTTCTTTATTAAATTACACAGGTCAACAAAACTAAACTTTTTTTTTGAGTCTGAGTTATGAATGCTATTTTCTTATTGCTTGTGTCCAAAAGGAAGGCAAAATTGTCATAATTTTGTTAAAACTATGCTTTTGTGAAGGAAAATTTGACATTCGTTTGGATAGTTTGAACCTCAATTACAACTAAATGCGTTGTGCGATATTTTTGATTTTTTGCCAAAAAGTACGTTATACTAGAGAAAACAGTATAGGTAAATTTTTGTATTGGGTTCCAAAGTGGTGAATTAAATATGGCGTCCGAACATTTGCAATTTTATGGGTTTTTTTATCAAAATGAATCAAAGAGGTCTTAGGGTCGCTGAAACTTAATCTGTTACCAATATATATTAAAGATGGCGGATCTAATACAGCAACCGAAAATTTAAAAAATGTCCGCCCCCAAAAGATTTATAAGGAAATGAAAACATAACAATTTTGATGATTGGTCATTTTAAATTTGCTGTCCTGGGCACAAAAGCAAATTGTTTTTAAAATCATGTTGATTTTCTTCAATTGTGAGACGAAAGCAATGAGGAATGACCGCATATTAATCAGAATCAAAAATCGTGTCGACTTGTGTTATTATTGCTGTGCTCGCGAGTTTGCTCGCCTGAAAATTGATCTTCATTGCTGTAAGGATATTAAGAAGAAATGGTGGCAAAAGTGAAAAAATTGTTCCTAAATCAGAACAAGCTGAACAAAAAGCTGAAGGTTTTTCCTCAAAACAAAAGTAAAAGGCGTTACCATAAGTGATAAAAATTAAAACTACTGGATTTGACGTGGTTTACTACTATAGTAAATAACTGGAAAAAAAACGTTGATCAGGACATTTTACATTACCTAATCAATAATCTAACCTAATCTAGTACCTATGATATTTAGATTTTATGCATTCTGCAAACAAAAAAAAAATTGTTAGATAATTTGAATATTCTGGATATAAGTCAATATTGGCTATCTGGTAGAAGGTATAATTACCACAGTACCAAGCGAGATTTAAAATTAATAGCTGTCCACCTCAATATTTGACAATTTCATTTATTAAACGCCAATCAAAATTATGTGAAATTTACACACAGATAATCATTCAAGAGATAACGCAACTTAATTGCAGCGTAATTGACTGCCACTCTGAACTGAACACACCTTTGATATTCCAAAAGTATTTTTAATCACAACCAACATGATTAATTTATTTTTTCGAATTGAATTTTAAGAAAATGGTATTTTGTTTACTTTTTCTAAAGAGCTTTTTTGTTATACGAAACTATTTTTCATTGTCCACAGACATTTTAAAAACCTGTTTGAAAACAACAAAATTAAACTGTTTAAATTTTCTTTTTTTCCAGATAAAACGGAATTGAAAGCAAATTGTATGTAACGAAGACAACTGGAATCGAAACAAAAATGTTGTCAATGAAGATACTTTTGGTCATGTACATTTTGAGCATAAGCATCTCTTCCCTGTCATGTTTGCCGGTGACTTCAAAGCCCATCGAGAACACACCTGAACATTTAGCATGGGAAGCCTGGATTATGGTTCCCCCTACACATGACAAAATAAGAAAAATAACGCCAAAGTCTATATTTATTTTACCAAATAAAACGAACGGTGGGGGGAACGGCGGTTCAAATGCTCATCAACTTCAATGTCCGCCGGGACATCAGGCACATGACTCACGATGTATCCCACTTGTGGCCATTGACCGCAATCAAATTTTAATTGCGCAACTAACAAATTTATTGCAGTCAACTGACAAATATGGAGCTGATGGAAACAATAATGAAAGCATCAACTATGACTATGACTACGATGACTATGCTGATGGATACAATCCAGAAGGCTCTGAGCCTTTGGTACAAAGCCATGTACCGCCAGACTATAATGGTGAGCCTCTAAAAATAAATTTATCACTTGACAAATTTCCTGTAACAAAGGATGACAACAAGAACGTTGGAAATTTTGGAGATTTGGAAGATGTTGACGATGCTGAGGAAGATCTTAAAGTGCAGCCCTTTCGTGGAAAACAGACGTCGACGACCTCTACTAGCGAACCAATATTTTCCGAACCAACAAGAGGACACATTGCACAAACCACTCCAGTCACAACTAAGCGAGCAGAAAACCAATATCCGACAGTCGGTTCCATCCTACATTCATCAGATTCTAGTCAGGATTCTAAAACACATTCTGCAACTGTTACACACCGCAATCCTACCTCTTCTGTACCTATTCTAAGCGAAAGTGAAACAGAAATGTCATCAATAAAGCCGACAGCTGCAAATGAAGCAGACACCGATTTCGATTACAATTTTAGTGATCACACAACGTTTCGAACGACTGCCGAAAATGCTGATGCATTTGATATTGTAACAGAAATAGAGGGCACCAAGACTAGCCTTAAAGATGATTTAATTAAAGAGTTTCTTGTTTTTGACAAGCTTTCCGCATACAATCCTGATATTAAAAAGGACGCTGAGGAATCAACTGAGATCACAGATTTACTAACTACAACCGTTGTTGATTCAGACGACGAAGACTTATCAGCACAAACGGACAAATTGAACAAAGAATATACAACAGAATCAAAAAAATTGGAAAACCAGACATTCAGTCAAAATGAGACAACCGATAAGATCAAAAGTGAACCAGCACCTAAAATAGAATCTGAAGCACAGCGGCTAAAACCTGATTCGAATCATAAGACGCATGAGTCAATCCAGTTGGAAGTGGATCATGAGCCGGTACTGGAGAACCTGGAAAGCAATAACAGATTTGTATATCACCATTTAGGTTCAAATACGAGACACCGACCAGACAAGTCAGACACACACTCTCAAACAGTCCCGGAAATTCAAGATCAACTGCGTATTATAAATCGAATTGTAGAAGAAAACAAGAGAAGAGCTCAACAACAGACAAAAATCAAGTTTCCGACTGGTTCCAATGAACAAAGCCAGCAACAACGTTTTAATTACAGAGGTTATGTTCGATTTCCTGATGCGATCAATTCACCTCCATATGCACCTCCACCTCCCCTACCACCATACGGAGTCGGATCAGATCATAAACACTTTACTGACCAAATGCAGTCTTCTGTAACCCCCTACAATGGGGATAATCAGAAAACGTCCAAACCTATTTGGTGGTTACCGAACGGTTGGGAAATGGACAGAAATGGGGACAAACCTCTTCTACTTAGATTTTGGTCAAGAGCGCCGAACGAACAACATCCAGACCAAATGAATCGACATCGAACCTCATCATCGTCTTCAACGACGAGTGGCTACCGAGAAAATTCCCGCAGCCCGACAGAAAATCTTTATAAGGAAATTTCCGCACAAGAAGTCTACAAGGTGCTTGGCGCCAAACAGTGGAAGCACAACAGATAAACACCGATACCCACCTAAATAGAGAAAATGTATGCTGCTCTTCAAGGCAATCGAAAGTGAGAATCTACAAATGTTTTCACACTGTTCTTACCGCCTTTTGCTTGCAAAAGCTGGCAAGATCTTAAAGTCGGTAAAGCCCTCTTGAGAGGATTAATTTCCTTTTACAATTTGTACATAGTTTTAAAGCGATTTGGGTCCGTGCTAAATTATACAACGCCCGTTTTAATCTATTGTATTGTAACGAAGTACAACGCTATAATTAAGTGTTCAAATTTACCCAAGCTTTTCATGTTAATTTACAAGTTTTTATTTCCTTTTTTTTTTTGTTAGTTTAATTTTTACTCACCGACTCATTACATATACTGTTTTCGTCTTAAATCTATCATGTACAGTTATTTTTACTTTTCTATCTTATTTTTAAATTTTAATTTTATTGTTAGAGCATGTAAATAAGCAATCTCGCTGAGGGTATTTAGTATTAGGCTTTTTTATTATGTATCTATTATTATTATGTAGTCTATTCATTGTTTACGAACATTACAATTAAAACTTGAAGATGTCAACATTTCCAGCATTCTTGAGTCCTCATGTTTATTACCGCTGTTTAATGTTGGAATGATATACAAGATATTAAAAATTATTATTTAAAGATGAACTGGCCTAAGAATGTTTGTTGTAACTCAAGTTCCTTTACTCTTATTGTGAAGTATTTGCGAGATCCCTCAAATAAATAGTTTCGTCTTATTTTTAAATTTGACTCTTTTAAAGCTTCATAAGTGATATTTGCCAAACATATCCATAACAATTATTTGAAATTGGGTAAACAGAAACTAGAAGCATACTTAACATTAAACCTTCCGAGATTTTATGTGTACCTATTCCTACAGCAACCAGTCAAAAGTCCATGTTAAAATAACGGTGATTGTCAATTTAATATTTAAAGCAATACACCAAATACCCGTCGAGTAATAAAAAAAAAACAAAATTATTCATGTTGGTTTTAATTTTTAATAACAACCTAAAAGAGCTGGTGCGTTTTTGAAATATTGGGTGATTTGGCCTGTCGTTTGTAGGTTAAGTGTTAAAAACAATGTGTTTTTCTTTTTATATCTAAAAAAAATCTGTAGAAAAACAAAGCAAGACAAAAGAAAATGTTAGGTTCCATACAAAAAGGTGCATTGTACTTCGGTGTATACCTATATATCTGTATGTCACGCCTAGTTTCAGAACTTCAGAAACTAACACACGCCATCGATTTGGAATTTGGCATAGTTATTAAGCTGATTTGTCCACACCTAGTTCAAGTACCTTATTTCCTATTATGCTACAATTAATTTTCCTCGAAACTGGCTTCCGAAATTTAAATGTATTTCTTATAAGGTGGTTTTTTTAAAGTCTTTTTTAATAACATTGTTATAAAGGTAAATTAAATGACATGTTGCTTTTGACGGTAATACTTATTAATACAAAACAAAATTCGTAAAGAATAACATTCTTTGACCGCTAAGCTCATTTCAAAAAATAAATGCCATTTCTTAAATATATTATTTTAAACCTCTCGAAGCTGCAAATTAAATACAAATTCCAAATTTAATTCAACTTTAAACAATATGAGTGCCTGAAATAATCAGAGGAATATTTAAACATTTTCTAAGGATACTTCCCCATTCAGCAACTATTACTCGAGTTTGTCTTTGTAGACGAGAGAGCCGTTCTATAGTGAGTACATTTGCATAAACTACAAAATTGGCTGTAGGTATACATACTTAGTGATTTGCGCTAATAGCATAATTCGTATAATAATGAAACTAATAAGCATTTTGCAATCGGAAACATTAATATTTTCTTACATTTTGCTTTCTTCTCAAACATCCATAACTTTTTTTTGTGAAATTATCAACATCGTCGGTCCGCCTTTTTAAAACAAGCTTCTAATTTCTAAACGGTTAGACGAATCAAATTGTTTGTAAATTATGGAAAATTCAAACATACATTTCTCATTTTCTTTAAAATAACAAAGGTATTACTTATATTATAGTAGGCAATTATCATTTCTCAATTCCGAAAATATACAGTGAAAAGTTTGAAAACAAATTATTAAGAATATTAATTTCTATTCAGATTTCAAGATTTCGGGGGAAACTATTTCGTAAATAAGTCCTAAAAATGGACTTTATTTAGGCCGAACTTTATAGTTTATCTAAAATATTCCTGTCTAGCCCTTTAATCTAAGAGTTTTTATTCCATTTTATTTAACACTAAACCCTACAACCCCGGTAAAATAATCGGTTTTAAGATTTAAGTTAAGCACCAGTTTTTTCTTATTATTGTTAAAACTTGCATGTAACATAAATAATTTTATTTTGGTATTATCCAAGCGGTATTTAGCGTATGCTTTCAATTTTAAGTGGAAAATAACCTTTTAATCAATTCGAAAAATACAATTTTATTTTAAAACCGGTATTTTCGTCGGTTATGGTAGTAATATAAAATCTTGGTAATGTTTATTATTAATTATCACAAATTTCCTTGTATTGTAATATTCGATAAATATTTAATAGTTAATAAATAAATATAATTTTCATCAAGTAATCAAGACCTACTTATAAAGGATATGAAAACAACGAAACCTAATGAATTGATCTCGACTGTTAATTCCTATATAATTCCATTTCATTGTATGCACATGGTTTCATAATATTTTGGGCGGCTATGAACCTACCTACTTGTTTTTGAATGGGTAAACACAGGTTCAGATGCATAATAATTTGAGTCTTCACTAACAATCCAACAAGGGTTGTATCTGAAATCTTTTGATATTTATCCTAGCAAATACCGATTTCTGCCGTAAATACTTGCAATAGAGTGGAATCTTTTAAGCAGGCGATTAATTTTTTTTGTTAACTCATTATTTTATTTTGTTAAACAAAACGTCTACACGGAGAAGATTTTCTTGAAAGAATCCCCTTCTTTAAAACTCTGCCTCGGCCTTCTTTGCCTGCCACAATAGTTTTAGGGGAAATAGGCAAATGAACAATATAAGGGGGAAAAAAGTTGACAAATAATTTTATTTTTAACAATTGTTTCGAATTCGTATGTAGAGTTTTTTTCAATATTTAATTCCACTTCCACCTGTTTAATTTAACTAAAACTAACTAACTTAAATTACTTTATTCCCCACCCACGAATAGTCAAAAAGAATTCTTATAAGGTCGTCGTATTCGCTTGTCCGTCTGTGTAACTACGACCTTTTTTTCAACTTAACGAAATTCACGCTTGTAAGTCAAAATTAGTGTACCTTCGTATTTATGAAAATTATTTGCATACCTCCTAATTAAACTGGGTATTATTGAGTATGTTTCTTCAAATGCAATCGATCATGTAATAATTTTTATTTTTGGCTACCCATTTTTGATTTGTTAAACTTAAAATATGTTTTCATTTTATTTAAACAAATAAAAATAAAATAAGGAGTGAATCATCCCAATAATTTTTACTTAAAATCTCAAGAGCAATTGCTCCGGCATCTAAGTCAAAGACCTATAATCAAAATAAAATGATTGCGCTGATTATTTAATTGTGCAGGAAATAAATATGTGCAGCCAGTTTTGTTTTCACACGAACTTTTTTTTTACACGCCTTTGATAGTTCTAGCTATAGCTCCAAAAGTTTGGTGAACATTTATTGAAAGTAAATGACTTTAGTAAAAGAATTTACGTAAATAAGTTTAAAGATTATAACTTTTTAATTTGATTATATTATTAGAGCTAATGGCAACATAATATTTTTTGCTACTTTGAAACTGCTGCTGTTTGTTTTTCTTAAATTTTAAATTAAATTTACCAACAGAACAGCAATATATTCCAAAAACATCCGTGTGTTGAAAAATTCGAAAGTTATCTGGGTGTGACATACGAACAGAACGGAAAACAGGGTTGTTATTTAAAACGTGTAGTTTTTCTTAAAGAGAACCTTTGCAATTCTTTATTAGAAATTTGTTTTTGATATATCATTAACAGATTTTTTCAAAACATATAAAATGCAATTTTCTACTGTTTATAAGCTTCTTTTTTACATATAGATCATAAATCATCACAAAATTTTAAAACAGCCACAAAAACTATACTACAGTATACCTTCTTCATACGATTTTGTTTGCTCGGGAATTAATGAGAGTTTAACAATAGAAAACGGCTTAATCGATTAACCTTAATCCTTTAATCCTTCAAAATTGATGACATTTAATGTTCGTTGCTTATTGCTAATTGTCCATAACAATTGACAACACTATGAAAATATTTGGTAAATTGTTTGACATTTTTTTTATTCAGTAAACAATAATTCATGAAGGCTCAGCATATAATCATTAATTTTGTTAACTAAAGAAGGCACCTTCCATGTCATTAAATGTCGTCTTTTTGATCTTAGAAATTTATTCATACTTTTCATTGTTTCGTATATTTCATTAAATGTTTGAACTATTCCTTTGATATAGTAAAAAAAACAAAAAAACGATTACTTGAACGAAAAGTCAGTATAAAATTTGTATTATTAACGTTTGCATGAGTGTAAGCGAGTGTCAGTGAATATAAGTTATCATGATTTTCCGAATTAATCTAATATTGTATTTTGATAATATTGTAATTAATGTATTTTGTTGTTTCCTAAATCGATATAAAATCCGTGTATGCTTTTTCTCATAATCAGCCATAATAAAATTGAGCATTAACCAATACCAAATGCCATAAAAAAATGTAATTTCGGAAACAAGGTATCCATATATCTTTGGAGAAATGCCTTTAGAAAATCATGTTGTCCATGGTAAACAATGTAAATATAAAACGCAATAATTTATACTGCAATAATCTTCTGTAGGCAATAAGATGATACAAATTGAATAATAATGGAGAATTATACATGAATGTTTTATTCACTGTCATTAGATCACTAATAAAAAAAAAAAAAAAAAAAAAAACAGAAGGAGCATGACGTATTTTTGCCTAATTCTGTTTTATTTATTTTATGTGTTCTAACATTTACTAGCATCTTGTAAACTTTTAAGTAACTTACTTTTGACGCCTCAACAATTATAATCACGTCACATTTATAGTCTTATGGTACTATGCAATTTAAATGGATCTATTATTTTGCCCCGATTCAAATAAATTAAAATATGTTTCGTATGTTAGGCAATCACAATTTCGTTAAGAATAATTTTGGTATATTTAAGAACTACATATTAAAAATGTCAACTTTAAAACATTATAAAAAGTGGATAGTTGTCGATTTAACAGTAGAGATCAGCTAATTCACTATCAAACATGAAAAGCCACTTATTTCTTTCGTAAAGCTAGAATGAACATCAATTAAAGTGGCAATAATGTTTATGTTTAATTGAATATGGAATTGGGAATTGCAACGATATCTTCAATGTAGAAATATTAATTCGTAACGAAACCTTCAACATTTTTCTTTTGCCTCCAAACTGCTGTCATAATACTCTCTTGGTGAAAAACATTAAACAATTTTTTCATATCGCTTGCTTTCAAAAGAGTTTTCAATATGTTGTTATAAATTTCGATAATTGATAAATTTATTATGTTGTAGTAACTTTTCAGTATTGTGTTTAGTATCGTCGGCGCTACATACTTTAAAGTCATCAAACTACAGATCGAGTTTGAAGGTTTCACAGCAAGTACCAGATAAAAATTCAAGTTAAAGGAGCCAAAATAGGACTTTCTGGCTTTCAACGCCAGTGCCAATGATAGTCTAGTACAAAATAATCAAACAATAAAAAATATTATCCATATTATTTACTTAATTTTAGCAATACACGGTGACGAACAACAATTTAACTATTTATTTTCTTTTGAAACATGGAATTTAAAATACTTTACAAGAACTTTATGCAACAAATAAGCCAACTTGTTGGAGTGAATGGTGAAAAGAAGTTTACTGGTTTGCTAGTATATTCGTAAACATATAATGAAATAAAATAAATAAAACATATACCAAAATGTAAATATGACTTATTAATGAATATCAGTAGCCACTGCTTGCTCTTCTGTGCCTAAAAAAAAGCATTAGGCTGCACGAATTAGCTAAACTTATATGTAAGAGTAATATATAACTAATTAATTAATAAACTATTATCAACGAAGTAGCTTAAAACGCATTATCTTGATCATTTTAGTTGAATCTCTCGATGTAGACATTAACAATGGATAACAGCAGCGACAGGATACATGTTTTAAGTGAAATTATTCTGTGATTAACATTTTATTGTAATTATACATTATACATATACTCGAGTACTTGGTAAAATATTTTTAATTTCTATATAGTTTATTGTATAGATAAAACGAGGATAGCAGAAACATAAATATAATAGACACGAAGCCTATTGTCGCCAATGCTTCTAGGGGCTTATTTAACGACTTTAAGAGTATAGTTACCTCTAACTAAATTAAGGTTTTATAAAGTCAACTTTTACTAATGTAACTAAGTGTCAAATTGTTGTAAAAACTAGAGAATAATTAAAAACAAGTAAAAATATACAAGCTCTTTACTTTTATACTTCCTTTACTTTTTCGCCACCCATTCACTGTTTTACTCTAATCCACCGTACGTTTTGATTTGATTTAATAGAGGGAAATGATACGCCTTGAGTGTGCGGACTATCAACAACCAATTGTACTTGTCCTCTGCTCTATTCTATTTTATTTTCCGTTTCTCTGATAACGAATTTCAGATAGAAATCGAGAACTGAAGCCTTCTGTTGTACATCACATCAGTGCCAATCGCGTTTATACGTGCACGAGTGAAGACAGGTTAATTGCAGAGGAACCGCTCTGACCTGTCCTCCTCCTGCTTACCGCATGTGTTGTGCCCGGTAATTGTCCCTAATAGAGCGCTACAATGAAAGAGTAAGTCTCCTAGAAAGCATCACAGTACCAGGTAGAGTACTCTCCGTTGTGAGCATCCTTTTTAGGGTTCCGTGCCCAAAGGGTCCAGGTGTCATATGTATAATAGGACTACTCGTACCGTTGGTCCGAAAGTTGGTCCTCTTTTACAACCTGTTGATAATGAGATTTGGCATCTTTTTATTGGTAAGTGTCAAGTTTATTAGTCTCTGCCGTCTGCTCGTGACGAATACAAAAGTTGGGGAGTTTCTCCTATTGTTGATCAAGGTGGTATACCACCAAAAATTGCTTAAACGCAAAAAGAAATACGTATCTCTTAAAATTTCATGTAGAATAAGATACCATATTTCAGTCGCAACCAAATGAGCGATGGCAAGTCGGGATACCTTCCTTGTAAGTTTAATTCAAATCGCATTAAAATAAGAATATAGGGGTTCTGCTTTCTCCTAGTATATTATGACTATTCTCCAGTATATTACCCGGCTTAACCTAGCTAGGCTGGAGCCAGGCTTAGACCTTAGAGAATTAGGCTTTTATTTAAATTTGCTTTTAAGTTATAATTCCACTTCAAGCGATCTATAATCCCAATTAAAGTATAAGAGAAATATTGATAATATTTTTTTGACGTTATGTATTCGTAAATCTTTATTACTGATATATATTACTTTATTCGAAAAAATTGATAAAAGTTTGAAATAAAAACTTTATTTATTCACGAAAAACGCATAATTATTTTGTGTTTATATACTTATCGTCAATACCCAACTCCGGTCGCGAGCAATATCGACATTGTTTTGCATTTAATCAACAAATTTTCAATTTGTTTTCTGGTAGTTATTTTCGCTCTAAAATTTTCAAATAATATTTACGTAAATAATTATCAAATAAATTATAGTAATGTGCAAGACATAAAATATACTGTTTATTTATAGGATATAGATAGGTATACAATTTACTTAGATTTTTATTGATTTACCATAGTTCCGAAAATATAACCTGAATAAATAAAATTTTTAAAACCATTTGTTAAGCTTTTAATGAATGTATACTAGCTTCGGTACTTCGCTCTTCGAATCCAACTACAACATGTACTAAACTTGATAAGAAGTAGAAATAAAGAACGAAGATTGTGGTCCTGCTACAGATTATGAACACGAAATCTGTAGGTAATTGAAAAATGGATTGTCATATATAAATTTATGTGTAAAAACCAAATCCCAGAATTTAGAAATATAAAATGAAATAAACGCCCAAAAGGGTCGGAATTGTGCTAAAATTATTAAAAAAATAACCGAAAATAAATCCTGTTATTAAAGTAGCAAAACATGTACAAGCGAAAAAGGAGAAATACTCATACTCTTCCAAAATGTTGCTACCAGCTTGTCACTGTCTATCACTATTGAGCCTGGAAAGCTTTCAGAGGATCTGACCAGCTACCGTCTAATCAGTCTTTTAAGTAATGTGGGATAAATACTAGATAGCTAAAGAGAGTACAATCTCATTCAAGTGCTGCCCTGTTCTGGTCTAACTACCTAACTCTGATGTTACCAGCTCCTAACTGGGATGTTACCAGTTTGGACTATATACAGAGTAATCCAATAGTGTGGAAACCGTAAAATAACTTTCGAGGAATACATTTTGGGGAAAAACGTTTTAGACAACAGTTTTAGGATTTTTCTTTAGCTATTCAATGCTCATCTTAGATTTGACCTCGACCGTGACCTTGGGGTCTCTCAAGGTCAAGTTGGCTTTTTTAAACGGCAACTCATATTTTTGACCACGGAAGTGGTAAGAGCGGAAAATGTTACTTCCGACTATGATCTTGACCATGACCTCGTGGGTCATATCAAGGTCAAGGGGGAGCCGGTATTGTTACTGCGGATTTGGAAAGAGCAGGAATTTTGTGTCCGAATGTGACCTTGACCATGACCTCGTAGGTCATATCAAGGTCAGAGTCATATTCGGCCGTATAATTTCTGCTCTTTCGAAATCCGTGGTAACAATGTAAGTTCCTCTTTAAAAAACTACTTTAACTCTGGTATAGATGGGCTGGGTTTTGGGCCACTTTGATTATTGTCAGTCAAGTCTAGTGCTGTTTGGTCGCGTTTAGTGGCATTTAGCTTTTGAAATTCTCTGACTTTCTCTGTAAATGGATAGTACTTGTCCATTATCCTCTCAGGTGTTCCACTTGTAACTAAATCGATTCTGGCTCGTATTGTCCACGTTAGTATAAGCTCCGCTGCACTGATTCCAGTTGTTGGATTTGGCATTTCCCAGTACTGTACCAATAAACGGGAAAGTTTAGCATAGATCCCCTTTTCTTGATCATCATAGCTCGCCATCCTTGTTGTTGGTTGCTGCATGGTATGATACGCAACATTTATGGAGTAATCCGTTTGACTTTAAAATGTCCTCAAATACGTTGGAGCGAAATTGCGGTCCGTTATCTGAAACTATCGTTAAGGGCAGGTAATGGCGTAGTATTTTTATTGTGTTCTCGAAATATTAATTTATTAATTAAGATTTGGTCGTCATTACTTCGACCCATTTTGAAAAGGCATCGACTAGAATCAGGAAGTTGGTTTTCATAAACCTTTCCGCGTTGTCTATCTGAGCACTGTTAATGGGCTGTTTTGGGTACTCCGAAGCATGAACATGTGTTTTTGGACAGTTTGATTTAATTATAGCACATCTTGGACGAGATTTTCGGCGTTCTTGGCGATTCCACGCCATCAAGTGCAGTTCCTAGCGAGGCCTTAATTTTAACTATTCCCGTATGGGTAGTGTGAAGAATTGTCCAAAATTCGTTGTCAGAATCGGGTTCCATTACGCGCATTCTTTAAATCTTTATTTTAAAGCCACGCTTTTGATTAACTCTTCGTTTCACTTAAACTAAAGTGTGAACAAAATTATCATCATTGCTTCAATTCCGTTGCGAAAATAAAAGACCGAGGCCATCAGCAAATTTAAGAATTAATCGAGAATGAAAAGTTCATCACCAGGTTGTTCTTGTATAAGATAAAACATTTTTATGATTAATTTCCTGAGCAACATATCAATTAGGAGAAGGCTGTTGTATGGTATTGTATTCGAAGAGGAAAAAAAAAGAATTTAACATACAGTCAACAACCCAGGAAAAACTGTGCTCATCCGTCGCCCTGCACTGAAAACGATTCATCAAATGCCGCCCTGATGCAAGGAGCAACAATGCTCCCGTATGCTTTTGTACTTCTCATTTTTAGTTTTTGTTTTGAATACAAGTAATTTTCCCTTATGAGGTGAGCAATGCTTCCTTTTCTGTGAATTATATGCCGCGAATAAATTTTTAGATGAAGTACCAGCGAGCAAAGGCGTTGAGCATTTGCAAGCTATATAATATATAGCTGGTGGAGGCTGAGAGAATACAGCAGCGGACAAGGGTCGCTTCCCATATCTTGGGGGGAAAACAATCTGCGGTCTGTGAATAGCTGTCTTAACTTTTTGTGACATTTTTCATTTATTTTGTGTTTTTGCTGCAGATGCTGATGCTAAAAGGTAGTTACTATTTGTACGGCAATAATACCAGAACCTTAATCTTAGGTTGTGCCTTTAACGCTTGCAGCGGCTAACTGTTATAATATGAAGCGACAGTGCAGTTATGTGGTTTCAGTAACATTTTCCGAATTTCCTTGTGCCCTTTTATGCTTACTCGTGTAGCGACTATATTAAAATCAAATTCAAACATTTAAATAAATATTCGAATTTTAATCAACAAATTTATTGGCCAGCGTGCCACCCGTTACCTGGTCGGCGTCGATAAGTCTCACTCGCCACTGTTCCCTTACGTCAGGTGCCTGTGGAATGCAAAAACAAACATGAGAATCCTGAATCTTCTCCCAAAACATAGTTCCCTGATCATTTAGTCTGTTATACAACAGACCCTCACGTCAGGGATGCGCTGCAGGATGGTCATGTGACCGTTGTCAGCAACAGAGATCGGCAAAAAAATAATATTTCTCTTTCGATTTTTCAATTTGTAAATAATTTCTAATTGCAACATTAAAATTATCAATTATTCAAAAATTAATAATCATCGTTCTAGAATTTTCCATTGCACAAATAATGAGTAATTGGTTAGGCAAACATTTATGTATACCCAAATACCGATAATTTGCCCTCCAAACATTGTGATTATTCAAGCAATCGGTAATGCATGGGCGAGAAATTCAAGAATACTCAACTAGTCGGTAATTTTCTGTGAGAAATTTCTGATTACTCTAGCAATCGGGAATCCATTGGCCAGAAATTCGAGAATACTCAATTAGTCGTTAATTTTCTGAACTACATTTTTGATTACTCTAGTTTTCGGTAATTTATTGACTAGAAATTTGAAAATACCCATTTTCGTGTGATGTATGATATGTTAGGAATCCCGTATCGCATTAGTCATTTGATATGTAACTTAACTCTATGTTATGTTTGACAAAGCACATACAGTTATGTTATTTGTAATATGTGATGAGACGCATAACATATGTTACATATAATGAATATGCGGGGAACGCACATAACATTTCCCATATGACATGTCATGTCACATACAATGAATATGAGATTTGTAACTAAACGAAGCACATATTTATATGTCACATATGTTTTTTGACAAATCACATATTACGTTGAAGCACATACCACATGTTCCCTATGGCTATGACATATGACGAAGAGTGTAACTTGTATGTTGTATACAATATATATATTTTATACAACAAACACGTACACATCAAATATCACGTGACAACGGCACATGACAACTGACGCACAACAGATGACGTGACACTATATGTGACATGACATGACATATGACACGACATATGACATGACACATGAAATGACATATGACATGACATATAACATGTCATATGTCATTTCATATGTCATGTCATATGTCATGTCTCATGTCATATTCCTAACATATCATACATCACACGAAAATGGGTATTTTCAAATTTCGAGTCAATAAATTACCGAAAACTAGAGTAATGAAAAATGTTGTTCAGAAAATTACCGACTAATTGTGTATTCTCGAATTTCTGGCCAATGGATTCCCGATTGCTAGAGTAATCAGAAATTTCTCTCAGAAAATTGCTGACTAGTTGAGTATTCTAAAATTTCTGGCCCATGCATTACCGATTGCTAGAGTAATCAGAAATTTCTCACAGCAAATTACCGACTAGTTGAGTATTCTCGACTTTCTGGGCCATGGATTACCGACTGCTGTAGTAATCAGAAATTTCTCACAGAACATTGCTGACTAGTTGAGTATTCTCGAATTTCTGGCCCATGGATTACCGATTGCTGGAGTAATCAGAAATTTCATACAGAAAATTACCGACTAGCTAAGTATCTCTAATTTGTTACCGATGAATTACCAATTGCTTAGATAATGGAAAATATGTTTTGGCTTATTACCAAATTAATTAACAATTAGAAATTTATTTACTAAAATTGTAATTTTTATGGTATTGGTTATTATCATCGAAAATATTGACGAAAAAAATATTTTTGCCGATCTCTGGTCAGCAACGTATCAGTATATCGGATGTGACTTGCACTCTCAGAGCACTAATTACTGCGGATTTCAAAATGAGGCATAAAATAAGATCGACATTCAGTAACAACATTTTTGTGAGAAACTTAAGATTTTGTGAGAAATTCAAATATACATATCTAAACATGTGCTAATTTCATGTTTGCATTCTTTATGAGGAGACAAGATGTAAAACGAGTTTTCCGCTAATCATCGACAACTGCAATACGCATATTATATTTAGCGAGTACTGAATTCAGTACTGGGGTAGCTTTATACTGACTTGACTTGAGTTGAAAGCATGAACTGAAGAATATTCGAAAATTATAAAAACCAACGATTTTCGAAGAATTAACTCTTTTATTCAATTCTGAATTACAAAACTAACCCAAAAACGATCACAAACGTTTCTGAAAACATGTGAAACGATATGCATCTTGCTGTTTGTGATCATCACACTTAAGTGTAAAAAACTAAAGAAATGAATATTGTTTCTGAGAATATGTGAAATCTTTTTCGGACAAGAAACGACCTTTCTTTTTTCACCTTTTCAGCTCTTATGTAAAAATTTACCCCAGAAGTATTGTAGATTCAAGGACATTGAAGACATTAGAAAAGAATATTCTTTTTAAGAAGACATGATTTTTGCCCATTTGAAACGAGTTCAGCACAAGCTCCAAAGTAACTTCTAAGTTTCATCAATGATAGAGTTAGTTAAAATAATCTAAAACTTGAATTCAATTTCACAAGAACAATGCATACAAATTTTAAAATATGTAAATAATGAAGGAAATTATCGCACACTACTTCATTGAAATCCGCCATCTTGAATTTTATAGCTTAGATTCGAATTTATTGTTGCGAAAAACCTCAAATACCAATTTTCTTGGCAATTCCTTCATAATTAAATTTTCTTGGATGCTCCTTTTTGAAACTCTATATCCAATTGAAAAGATGTCTATATTTTAAATTTGAATATAGTACTTTCAAGCAATCAGGGGTGGTTGATTTATCATATTAGTGGTGGAGAGATGCAATGACAGGAAGAGGAGAGGGGGGATGGAGTAATAGGCAAAGGAAGAGATGGATGAAAAGCACTATGAAACGTGAAAGATAAATTTGTTTATAGAACAAAACATCCATTTGATTCTGTTTGTAAGTTTATACTCTTATATCTAAACTATCTTTAGAGAAAAAGTGTAATGACAAGCTTTGTTTGCCATATTTTGGTCTATTCATATTCCTAAATTTCTAATTTTTGTAAAAGGCACAGTGATTCATGTCTTTATTTTATATCATTGTAATATATCATTTTTTTAACGCTTTAATAAAAGTTATTTCTCTGTAATGATCTCTGCTTAGCCAAATAATAAGTTATTACCTTGCATGAGCAATAAGTTATTATCATGCATTTGGTGCATTTAAAATTATCTTCGCCAAACAATATCAGTCCCCTACTTCTTCAATATATTAAGTTACATCCATTAATGTCAAGGTATTTCCAAGTAGAAATCAATTTGCAGATGTACCACAGGCACAGCTCTGCATATCTTCCCCAAGGGCTTTCGTAATCCATTAAGTGATTGATTGCGCTTTAATTGCATTATCCAGTAACGCAATATTCACTTATAGCAGTGTCTGCTCTGTTATTTGCAGAGCTCCATCAAATCAGAGAATATTAACTCATTCCGATCAAAGAGCGGGAAAGGAACTATGTCTGCTTTGTGTCAGTTCCTAATTGCACTTTAAAATGTATTTAGAGTGCCGGATGATTTATCTTGCCTCACTGTCAAAGTTTGGATTAAAGTATCCCTTAGAGATTGTACAAGGGGGGTATTGGGGTAGTTTTATTTTGACAGTAGTGTATTTTTAAATAAAAAATTTAAGTGCAATAGAACAATGGGCGTCCATAAAGAAATAGGAAAATTGAATATTTTTATGTAGGTATTGTAATGAAAGAAAATTTCTTAAAGATGCACATTCAAAATGTTTTTTCCTAAACAAATCTCATAATTTAAGCAAAAATGTTTTACATGATTTTATGAGTAAAAATCTAATTCACAATGTTTTTGTGTTTGTCGAATCTTTGGTTAATTTAATAAGTAAACAAGTAACAGATACTCGACTTCATTATATAATGTTGGCCGTACATCATGAATAACACGAACAATGTTGGCTTCCAAGTTGTTAGTTGTTGCTGCTTTATCAACCAATGTCTTCAAGTAACGATCTTGAGGCCAATTTTCATAGCCATTTCCCGAAATCACTTTATCGCCAAATCGTGATTTCAATAAATCGAGGATTTTTGTCGCTGTATGGCAAGTAGCGCCATCCTGTTGAAACCACATCTAGGTAGGAGTAATGGCATCCATATTTTCGAAGAAATATTCATTGAACATGGTCCGGTAACGATTTCTACTTTCCATGGCGCAAAATGAGCGACAATTATGTGCACCATAAAAAGGCATCTATAAGTATCGCGAGCGAACCGACGACCGATTTTCATAGTAAATATGGATAATACTTCACCGTTCCTCAAATATGGATAATACTTAACCGTTCCTCCGTTGCCAGACTAAATGAAATATAAATATTACACAGAGATTTCAGAATGATAGCCCGGATTGATGGTTATCCCTACAGGAGATCCTATCTCAACTAAAAAACAACCTTTTATTTGAAGGTAAAACTCGAAGAATATGAAGTTCCAATTATTTTATGTATAGAAAGATAACAGCTATCGTTTTAAGCCTTTTTCCTATTGGCAAAGTTGAAGACATTGTGACTTTCTCCTTAAAATTTTTTTTTAAAAACTAACTAGCTAAATCTCTATGAAGTTCGTTGTGTGTAACCCATAAAATGAATGAACCTTCGAGATGAATTATCATTCAGAGCTGCCTCTCTGGAGTGTATTAAGGAGGTAAAGGGTCATACAAGGTTTGCAGCAGCATCATCGCTGAAATCAAATATTCCAACCACATCATTAGTTCTGCCTCTTCAGCAACATCACTGGTTCTGTCGTATTTATTCCAGGAATTCCACTATTTCCTACAGATTTGCCATTTTTCTTCCAAGATTACAATGCGTTCGACTGGCATTTGCAATCACGTTTAACAAAAAACAGTCAACTAGACGGGATTTTGCAGATCCTTCTAGCATGATCAGCTGTACATATGTTGGAATTTCAAGAGGAAAAGATCCATACAATTTATATAGTATTGGAAAGAAAACGAAACAAAAATTGTTGTGTACGGCCTGATTTTAAAATAACCACAAAGTAGATACTGAATAGATATGTGACTTGGAAGAAACAAAGATCAATTCGACCCTACTTATTTTATTATATTTTAAAATGTCTTTTCGTGCATAAATTTTGAACGTATAAACCGATGGCGATGATTCTTTGTAAAAGCTTTTATTTAACTTGTATGTCTGCTACAAATCTTGCAAGTCAATTTTGGACCAGTTCCCGTTATCTTAATATAGGCTGCAATTTTACATACATGTGTAGTTCTGATGTACCGAAAGAAAAAAATAGTTGATTTCAACCATTTTGCTAGTAGAAATAGGGCGTACCAAAAAGTATAGATATAGTTATTTTAACTAAATTGAGATGATTAACTGTAAAAATAGTAATATTTAATATATTTTCTTAAAACAAAAATCAACGGTTTTTTAGTAAGTCTTACTATTATGCAGTCATTTTCTTAAAGTAGAAACCAACTATTCTTTAGTCGATTTTACAAAAATGTAGTTAAAGTTTTGGTTATTTTTTCTGACAATATAAGCACAATTCAACAAAAAAATAATATAGCAATTTGCTATTTTGTGGTTGAATTTGATTAAAACTCGGCTAGTCCTCTTTTATTAAATAGTAAAATCTTCATTTAATTTCCAGCTTTGTTGCGTCTATTTTTTTAAGTATGTTTCCTCAATTAAATTAATTTGACATTATTTTCAAATAAAGTTAACTTTTAGTAATTTCAAGTAAAATTAAAAATAGTCAGATGAATTACAGTTTAATTCTAAATAGTATTTATTTTAATTTAATTCTAAAATCTATTTGAGACTCTTCTCAAAATAGGACAATCCTAATTCAGTTCTAAGGAACATATTTTTTTTCGTTCTGTTTAATTGAAAAGTTTGTACGAGTGTCTTGAAATGTAAAATATATCATATTGAAATAAAAACTACATTATCAATCTGTCATAATTTTTATTGAAAGAAATTGCAACGAACATTACTATCACAAACATGGCTCCTAAAAGTACTTCTTACGTACGTCTTATTACAAGTTTTATGTTTATGGAAGGGCGGACTGATAATGTTGTATGCACTTTATTCAATTTATTCCCGATAGTATAAGATGCAAAGTGCTCGTCAAAGTAATCAATTTTATATTCAACGCAAACAAAATATTGACCTTCTAAATTAATAGCAATAAGTATAGATGATCTATCTGAAATATCTGAAATTTTGATCTTCACAGAAAAATAAAAAGCAATTTTTCGTAAACAAAGTCCCCCTTAGCTCAATTTCCCTAGCACTATATACTAAAGCATTCCCATTCAGTGGCAAATCATTTGTTATAATGTAACAAAAGTAATTTAAGGACTTCATTCTTCTGCTCATATTTGGAGCAATTAATTTTTCCTTCAAAACTTTTTCGTTGTAATACCTGAAAAACATTTATATATTGGAATTTAATGGCTGTAGCCCAACAAACATTTCTTCTGCTAGTTATATTATTACGTGACAGTTTAATATACCTATACTTTGCTTCAAAGCGAAAGCAGTTCGAATATTTCAGGGGAGCACTTTTTTCAAGAATAGTTCTGGGTGAGAAAATGGTGCTTTGGTTTAAGTTTCTTATTGAATAATTCAATATATAATTTATTCATTTCAGAAACCAAATTTTTAAGTACAATAACAGAATCTTTATCAAAATAGGGCATATAAAGCAAATAAATGATTTTTAACACTTTTAAGAGAAAATACCAAATTTCATTGTCAAGTGGGATAAATTCCCCAATAAACAACGGTGTGGGAGGCGGCTGTTGCCCTCAAGATTCTTGAGAAAGTTGGCGTTGCCTTTTGATCGTAAAAAAATAAAAAATAAAAATGGTTGGCTTTTGATTTGAGAAAATAAAAAAAAAGAAGAGTTCAGTTTTGAGTCTGAACTTCAACCAGTATTGGTCTCTAATTTAATTCTAAGTGTGGTGGTGAAATAAGTTATTTAAAAAGTAGACGATCAGAAAATAAAAATTTATAAAAGTTTTTGTGAAATCAAGATGGCTTTGGGAAAAATGTGTCAGTCGATGCAAAAGTTTAAACGAAGAAAATTGACGATTTTAAAGAAGATAATAAAAATTAATATTTTAATATGAATAAAATAATAAATAAATTCGGGATAATAAATAAAATAATAATCACGTCGGGGTCACCAGTTATGGAAGACCTATGAGATTTCATTATTATTTATTTCTTCTATTTTATTATTTATTTTATTTCTTATCTGTTAATTATTTATTATTTTATTTATTATCCAGAATTTATTTATTATTTTATTCATATTAAAATATTAATTTTTTTTTTCTTCTTTAACCCTTAACAGTCACACTGGGTAAAATACACGCCAGCGTTTTTTTGAGCGCCAAAACGACCCAGTAAACCAATGGATATGGGTCTAATACCGCCATCTAAAGTTAGTCAGCGTAACAAACTTTCATTCCCCGCCGGCAAAATATTTTTGGGGCCGTTAGTTTCTACCTGGCAGTCGCTCAAAGTAGACCCTCTCGAATTTTGGGGTGTCTCACACCCAGTGTGACCAATACGTGATTTTTTCGAGTTTTTTGGAAATTTTTTTTTTTTTTACTGCTGAGGAGTTTAATTTGAAGTAGTAAGTACATTTTAACAGTTTTTCTTTGTTACAATTTTTTGAAAAAATTTTAACGTGTATTTTCGCTATAAGATATGGCGTATAATTTACGTTCACGCGCGATTCGTGAGGAACTGTGTGAGGACAGGGAAGAAGAGGCAACTTTTGCTGGAATTGCAAATATTTTGCATTTGCAGGACCATCTTCCCACTCAAAATGAGCGTCGAAAGGTAGAAAAACAGAAAAGGTACGCGATTTGTCCAAGAGGAAGTGATAAGAAGACTAATTCAATGTGTCCATCGTGCCTTCAACCGATGTGTGATACGCATAGAGCGTACATGTGCATTGAATGTGCTTTTGGCATAGAATAATTAATAATTAATGAATAAATTTTTTTTTGTTTTTTTAATTTGCATTAAATACTATATGGAAAAATTTTTTTGGATTTTTAAATCAATTTTTAATTAATAAATTGCTATTTTTGTGTGTAAATGAGTTGTTCATTTTCTTCATAAAAGTGGTACATTCAGTCTTCAAAATAAATATACTTTTTGAAACGGCCAAAAAAAACTGAACATACCAGCTGAATGGGCATCATTTCAGGATTACAAAACCGCTTGGCAAATTGAAATATCTTAAAAATTAAAAAAGTTACAGCAGTTTTAGTGAAAACAGTCAGTTTTTCGATTTTTTTTTTTCAAGAATTTTTTTAAATATCTTAAATTTAATTTGCACATATCTAAGGGAACGTACCCATACTACGTGACCAATTTTTCGCGACTTTTTAACCCCCTCCCCCCTCGGTAACCACCCGTAGTATATGCCTAGACCCCCTCCCCCCCCCCCCCCCCCCCTCCCTCTTAGTTTTCACGTAGTAATTCTTAAATATGGTTTCAAATCATGTTTTGCAAACAGAAAGTTAAAAAAGTTTATTTGGCTTATATATGTCTTTATTAATACGGCGCTTGCCGCGTAACGCCAAGAGTGTGAGCATACCTACAGTGACAAGTGAAAAAGATATTATTAAGAAGAATAAACTTTTATTTAATAACGTATTGTAACATCTTCATCTCAATCATCTTTAACGAATACGTTCCCAGCATCAATCCACTCGGACACATCGTAGATCACGGGGGCGGTAGCATCAGGAGGTTCCTCAGGCGGGATTATTTTCTTCTCATCGACGGCCTCGACGTCGATCCACTCCACGCTTTCCTCTACGACACACAAGACCTCCTGTAGTCTCCTAGAGAAAACCCGCAGAGGTCGCACGCGAGACACATCGTCCACTGCACCACCATGCACGTTTTTTCGATGGTTGTTCATGGAACTTTTTGAAGCAAAATAAAGTCCACAAATTGAGCATGTTCTTCCGGTGATGTCATCTTTAATAGATGGGCAGTATGTATCATATGGTAATTCTCTACCCTGTGAGAGATCCGGGCGTAGTGTTATACATTGCCGCACAAGCAAGGATGGGAAAGTTTCCGATCCGACTTCATCTGGGTTTGGTATACGGAAAGGGTTTTGTGACATCGGAAAAGGTGCCGGCAAAAAGCCTTGGTACAGAATATTCTTCAGTGCACTGCGAGGAGGAGCACAGCAGGAATCATCGGCACACTTCGATATTTGAAGAAAATATTGACTTTCACGAACGTGATTTCCATACCAGGTGTTAGAAAATTGTGCTGGTTCCGGAATTACTTCTCCAGGAGGCACATATTCTGCTATCACGTTGTGGCCGTCAATAACCATCTGGGACCAAATCTCAGCCAATATTTCGCCTAAAAATAATATAGAATCAAATATATAATTTAAAATTCAAGTTTTTATATTTTAGCAGCAAAGAAGATTATATATCACTTTATTAAAGTATACCTGCATGCTGAAAGTTTTTCAACTCTAGCTCGTTATCGATGGTTTTCCCTTGAGAATCAAGATGGGATCCGTAGTGTTCATAAGGAAGGACTACCGTGGCTAGCTCACGACTCAAGGGTGCCATCCTTCGCTCAACTCGGTTGTAAGCCGATCGACCGGGTGCATTCGTAAACACGAACAGCCCATCCAAATCGTACTCTTTAAAGTGCGATATACAGTTAGATATCGCCTTTTTATACCGTGGATTTTCATCCGGTCCTCCATCCACCGATAAAATCATCACAGGCTTGATTTTTCCATCCTTCCCTAAGACCAGATTTTTAAAATCATCTAATGTTAGCAGTTTGATAAGGTCTTTGGCGTGAGTTGTTGCTGTCGAACTGCTATGCTTTCCACTGCGGCTTGCAATATACGTTGGGCCAGAATATGTAACAGCTTCTTTTCTACCCATACAGTTCTCTTTTATTATGATACCAGCATATACCGAAGGAATCAGTTGATGGCGTACTCCAACAGCAAAATCGTGGTCATCGAGGCGAACTTTATAACTCAGATGCATTAAAACAGGAGCCTGTACTTTTGCAGCTGTTTTTCCAATGGGTACTTTTGCCTTATCATCTTGAGATACAAACTACCTGTTCAGGCCCAAGTATAGATGCAAGTTCCTCGAGGCCGTTGGCAGTAGCCTTGCAGAAATGTTGATCGGCGTGATCTTGGTGTTTATCCTTTTGGGCTCGACACAGTCTCACAGGCACAGTTGTGACATGGCGCTTGCCCTCTAAGGATCCAGAATACTTTGGAATCAGCCTACGGTATGTAGAGGTTCGCGAGATAAAAAATCCATCCTCAACAAGCCGTGCATGCAATTCATCAAGAGTCTTACAAGTTCTCAATACTCTTGATCGGCGTCGATCAGCAGCTGAGCTTCCATGTGTTGCTATATCGCAAATTACTTGAAGAAGGCCTGACTGATTTTCTTCAAGTGAAGGGCGCCCTGGCTGAGTCCTTATAGACGAGGATTGCACGTTTGGATGAGCAGCTTTTAAATTCAAAAGTTCAGCTTTTTGTTTTGCCCTAAATTTTCTCATGTTCTCTGCACGGACTATTTGTTTCCTTAACTCTTTTTTCTTCACATCAGTATTATGCCTTAACCCTTTATAGGGCAAGATCATAAAACATTAAAATTATGTTAAAAATGGACAGGTTTAGGGAAATAAAGAAATACGTATTTCTCAAAAATTAAAAAATATGTATTATTAATTATTTATTTCACATTTAAGGGATTGTAACATTACTGTAAAATTGAGTTAAACGTAAACAATAAAACCTTATTTGGTATGGAAGGAACATATTCATTCACTTGTCTATAGGTTTCCAAGAAAATAACATAAGTTTGCACACTTTTTGTATTTTTTTTGTAAAATTCAAAATTTGCACGAATATCAACTTGTCACTTTCAATTACGGGCGAAATTCTAATCGATTAACTGTTAACAGTTTACGCTCTCTATGATGATTTCCGTGGATACTACGTTGTTCAATAATGTGTGACAGCAAAGTGGCGCCGATTTGAATGAACTAACTACATTCGGTGCGTATTCTAGCGGGATTTTTGAGGTTTGTGACAGAAATGTCACATGGCGCTACAGAGGGTTAATTTTTTTATTTTCTTCTCAATCCCGCCTTTTCCAAGTCCTGAATCTCGCTTTTTTACAGTGGCATTTAATTCGGCTTCAAGTACTGAAATTTCAGATTTCAAAGCGTCCTGTTTTGGTGTCGGAGCTATTACAGATACAGATGAAGAAGGCATTGAAGTAGAAGATTGATCAACGGAAGATTCATTGTTACTGCAGGCTATAAAACAAATGTAACTAGTATAATATCACTACCAATAAAATTGAATTCAAAAAGAGCTTCGTAAAAAGATCTTAATATACAGGGTGTCCCATAGGAATGTGTGAAAACTTATGAGCCACTATTTTTTAACAAATGGAGGGATCGGTAAAATGTAAAAACTTTTTAATAAAGGACAGTCGTCATTTTCATTTCATGTCCATTTTATTATAAAAAAATTAAATCTATTTAATATAAACCATTAATTTAAAAATATAGTAAAAAACATGAATTAGTAATAATATATATTTGTGAAATGTGAACAATCTACATAAAAGGTATCTACCGGCATTTCTTTGAATCTTCTGTCGCCGGAGAGAAGTACAAAGGGATGTTAGAGACCAAATCCTTTCTCATGCGAAAAAGAGGAGCCGCGTTAAATCTTTTTTTTTTATTATTCAAGACGAAGCAGCACCTCATCGCACACAAGAAGTATCATCAATAAATTTTATGGCGATCGAGTTATTGGCCTAAGGTACCCACGCTTTGCTAGGGGAAAAGGAATAGAAAAGCCACATTACTCGTCAGATCTGACTTAATGTGATTTCTTTTTATGGGGCTACATTAAAGATCTCTGCTATGAAAATAACCAAAAAACCGTTGAGGATTTTATTAAAAACATTGGGAAAGTCGTCAATGGCATTTCCAATGAAACGTTAGAACATGTTTTTAATAGTTTTAGAAAGCATATGGATATTTGTGGCAAATTAGATGGTTAAAATATCGAAAATATATATCATTAGTAACTAACGTCCTTCACTACTTTTTTAAATTAATTGTTTTGTATTAAATAGATTTAATTTTTTTATAATAAAATGGACATGAAATAAAAATGACGACTGTCCTTTATTAAAAAGTATTTACATTTTACCGATCTCTCCATTTATTAAAAAAAATGGCTCATAAGTTTTCACACATTCCTATGGAACACCCTGTATATGTAACAGTTAAAATCCGTTTAAACTGTAACATATTATTGTAAAGACGATTTAGGCTACAGAAGCTGAAGAAAAAAAAAGAAAATACATCGGCAGTGGTAGAGCAGAAAGTGGTTGATTGACTTACGAGTAATAGAAACAGACCCTTCCGCGGTGTTATCACCGATATATTCAGTGACGGGAAGTACATTGGGATCACCTTGCGTGGCTGGAGCTTTTCGTGCAGGTAGCTATATTCACCAAATACATAAAAGAAGACACACAGCACCAATGTTCACACATGCGAGAGCAGAAACAAATTCATTAGTTTGTTATTTTGCCGAAACAAAATCAACATGAAAATAAGGTATTTATTCTTACAATATAACGAAATACTGTGCTATAACGAATATGTCAATAAACCCGTGCAGTAAAATAGGATATTAAAAACGCACTTTTATGAATCAGTACAGACCAAAAAAGTAGTTAGGCACAACAATACATACAAAGTTCCGCTATTTAAAATCACAGTTAAAAAAATGTAGTAGTAGTAGTCTGATTAAATCAGTTGACTTCTACAGTTTATAAATAACGGAATACCCTATATTCACGTCGGATTGACCATACTTTAAAAACATGATATAATAAAAACCACTTAAAGCATTCAACAAAATACGCTCAGAATACTCACCTTTACGAAGAAATTGAGGAGATGAGAGCTTTTCTTAGTCCCAATCTGACAAAGTTCCTCGATTTTTTTACATTGTGAGACGCTCCAGCTCCCTTGGATTATTTTTATATTTATATTTTAAAGGCACCCAAAATTCATTTGCCTTTTTTTGGATTGCCTGCATTGGCAAGGAATCCTTGTAACATTTCACAAACGCATGATACAGCCGATTGTATAAAGACATTATTGTACCGCCACGAACTTGTTTGCTTGACAACTGTACTGCACTGCAAACTGTCAGTATTTAATCAGTGTTGTCACCTGCAGTGGCGGATTTACACATTTGCCGCCAGTAGGCTATTCAAATTTTCCTGCCCCTTCCGACCTCTACAATTCAATACTCTAGTTCACAATCATATTAATTACATTTTTTTTTGTCAATGAAATTGTAACTTTATGATTTGTGCACTATCGTTCTAATTACACCGCCTTTTTCCCTTAATTAGTATTATTGTGAACTAGGGGATCGATGTGTCAGTTCCTAGTTTATTTTTAAAGCCCAACGATTTAGATAATATTGCGGAAGAAATTATTTTTGGGTATATTTCTGAGCTAATAAAAGCTCAATCATGTACTACTAGTAAGGCGGGGTAAGATATGCCTTAATACTACTTACAAAATAATATACAATCGGTAAAAGTAATTAAATAATTTGTATTGCGTTTACTTACAGTTTAAAAACAATACATCCCATTATCTGGTAACAACTCGGCTGATGATGACGATAAAATTCAATTAATTAAGTTATGATAGTTTTACAATACCTTTTTGCGCGATTTTCTATTCTGTATATTTGCTTTTCTGAAAATTACATGACTTTCTTTGGGAATTGTGAGATGTGTTGCAATTTTAATTTCAAATATTTTTCTATTTATTCTTTATACACTTCTTTATTAATTCTGGTTTTCATTTTTTGTTGTTATTTAAAACAAATTGTGCAGTCTACTCTGAATAGTCTTTCGATTTATTATCTCTTATATTTATATATAATTTATATCAACTGGTAGGATGACGGCGCTTGATCCCTAGAATTCCGTCGACGGCGATAGCCGACGAAACGGCGAAACCACGGAATATTAGTTTCGGTATATAAATATGAATCTTTTTAATTTCTGTGAGATATAAACAAACATTTTTGGTCCTAAATGTGCCGCCCCTAAAATCTGCCGTCCTAGGCTCCAGCCTACTCAGCCTGCTGGTAAATCCACCACTGGTCACCTGTGATTTTAGAAAGCGCTAAACTCTGGGCGCCGTATTTGAATATAGCTCGAAAAAGTGCGAGATTTTCCTAGAGGATATTGACTACGTGACGAAAACCTAAACCCCCTCTGTGACCAAGCGTGGTATTTTGAAGACCCTCCCCCCCTCCTCCCCCTGAACGGGTCACGTAGTTTGGGTACGTTCCCTAACCCATTGAATCTTTTAGAGGAAGACTTAAACTTTAACAGGATATATTTTTTCTTTTTTTATGCTGCCTACAACTTTTTATAAGCCTGTAAACACGCTGGGGTGTGATACACCCCAGAATGACCGGTGCGGGATTTTACTGAGGTGTGACTGATAAGGGTTAAAATCGTCAATTTTCTTCGTTTAAACTTTTGCATCGACTGACACATTTTTCCCAAAGCTATCTTGATTTCACAAAAACTTTTATAAATTTTTATTTTCTGATCGCCTACTTTTTAAATAACTTATTTCACCACCACATAAGGATTAAAAATTGTCTTTCAACCGTTTTGAATCGTAGCGATAACAAGCCGCTACAAAGGTTTCAAGGTTGAAAATGTTTGCTTCATTTATAAAATACGAAAGAATTTTTGATAACTTGTAATGACACATTCCTTCGAAAACATTGTGCATTATATTTGCAGCGAAATTACCAGTTACATGAAATTTTGTTAAATATTGAATTTTCAACAATACCTGAAAGTTTGGAATAATTCACAAGCAGGTCACTATAATAGCTTGTAACACGTAAAAAATTATTGTGTTCTACTAAATCTTTAGCCATATCTTGCTTGTGTCTTCTACAAACCGGATTCGCATTAAAAGAAGTCGTAAAATCCAGAGCACAATTTAGCCCTAAATTATATCCTAATATGAGGCCTAGCACAAAATATAATCTAAGTTCGTTATCGCGTATTTGTAAAAGTATGCCATTCTCTGCTAAATGACTAAATTTCAGTAAGTAAAAAATTAATGGCTCTGCTCATTTCCATAAATTTTGTTATGATGTTAGATTTAAAAATTGTTGCAAGGAATATATTTTCTAGAGCAGATAAGTATTGTTTAGGTATAACGGGAATATATATACAGCAGTTAGCTTTTCTGTACCACGAAGTCATCAATAAATTATTTCTCATTTTATTTCTACAAAGTTTGTAATCCGTTTGTAAAATATTCCAAGTTTTTACTCTTTTAAGTTTTTCTATATTTTCTATTGTACGGGAGAAAACGTGAGGCAATTAAAAAAACTGCTTTAAGGTACGGACACACCAAAAGCGACGCGAGCGAAGCGAACAATTTTAAAATTTGGGTGCCGTACAAATCAATTGAAGTGTCCGAATAGAACGCGACATGAGCGAAGCGTCTACTGCGACAGAATGTTCCCAAATTTTAAATTATTCGCGCCGCTTCGCTCGCTTCGCTTTTGGTGTGTCCGTACCTTTAATCAAAACTCCTTTGGCGAGTTTTATATCCAACTCTGAATCAATGCAATGAATAAAGATATCTACCTTATTATGCAAAGCAAACTGTTTAGGTTGTACTATCAATTTTCTCTTTTTAAAGAGCTTGAAAAGTTATATTTGGACTGAAAGTTTTTAAAAAGGATTTTTGATAAGATCTACAAATGCTTTCGCGCTACACTAAAGGTGGTGGAAATAATTACAAATGTCTCGGATTTATGTAATTATGTCCCCAAATGCCTCACTTATTAAACCTGTAAGATGATCAAAAATATCAGTGCATATTTCAGGCACAAATTTTCGAAGAAGATTATTGTGAGAGTGCAGTTTACATACGCAGTCTCAAGTTGTCATTGACATCGAACGCACATACAGGAATAGTGCTCTACCAAAGTCATTATTTCCGATCTAGGATCGCGACTAGATCAGACTACGCAAAAAATACTTCAGCGTCGGATTCATCGGCTGGAGCATAAATTCACAATTTCATCAACTAAAAACAGGTGCGTACGAGCCAACAAGTGGACCCGGCGCGGGAGACTGCACCGGCGCCCGATCGGGAGGGCCCCATTCGTCTTCTAACGCCAATGGCCTGACTACAAGAAGAAGAAGACCTCGCACAATTCAGACGATAAACAGAGAATAACTACGACTACCCAAAACAAGAAGAAGACGATACGACCGTACGTTTGACAGGACTACGAAAACAATAATCACCCTCCAACTAGACAGAAAATAAAATAAACTTGGGATTTCTCCCCCCACATTACATTCCCCTCATTTTTTCTCCCCACAGGACTCCCTTCGCGTTTATTAGTACAAAAAAACAATCGAAAATAGTGGTAAAATAAGCTAATCCGTCATCATGGCGACTGGCTCAGCCAGCGTCAACACCTACTTTGTTTTAGATACTAGCAACCCACCTGAAAAAAAGACCAGGAAGCCAACAAAACGTTCGGCAAAATATGTATCTCTAACAGATGAAAGCTTCCCTTCTCTCCCCAGCTTGACCGAAAAAGAATATGCTCTCAACTGACAACCTAGATACACTACAATCAAATCCTTGAAGGAAGACAAACCTCTAAGGGAGTACAAGCAATTCCGTATACGAAAAGCGGTGGATGGCATTTTCAAACGCGTTTCTCAAGCCAGCTTCCTCAGGGACGGATCTTCTGCTAGTTAAGGACGGCTTGCAGCAAAATTATACAAATCTCGATTTTATTAAACCTAGACTTAGCCCTAAACTCAATTTAACTTAAATCCCATCCAAAATGTATTGCACGTAATAAAATTTCTATCTCTTTGCGTTGCGTATATATATATATATATATAATATATGTAAAAACAATATTGCGTAAAAAGAAACGTCATTTGTCTTGTCAAGTTGTAATGTCAATGTCAGTTCATGTCGGTGCGTTGATTTTCGAGTTCTTTCGTTGATGATGAAGAAATCCAGGGTACCCAATTTTACAACGACTGAAATTATACATCTTTTACGACTTGTCGAAAAATATCCGACAATTGAAAATAAAAAAAAACGGGGCTACAACAAAAGATAAGCAAGCTGCTTGGCAAAACTTAGCCGGCGAGTATAACTCGCAAATGAATTTCTGCTCCAGAACAGCTGACAACTTACAGTCATGATACAAAAATCAAAAAGTTAAGGTGAAAAAACAGCACTCAAATGAAAAAAATGGCCAATAAAGGTAAGATATTTCTGTTGTATTCTATATTTGATTTTATATACATTGATAAAAAACAAAGATTAATAATTTATTTATGCCTATTTTAGCTCCGCTGCTGCTGAATGCTGTGGAAGAGCATGGGTAGGACTGGGACCGGGTTGCAGAGGCGACAGAGGGAAGCAGCTTTGACTGCCAAAATACCTTTGAGTACTTAGTGAAGGAGGCAAAAAAAGAAGATAGTTTACGAGTTCACAAATATGAACAGAGAAATAATTCGATAACAACACACCAGTCACCACCGTCTCTCAACAAAATCGATAATTTTCAACTTAAACTGATATAAGTGCCAGTTTAACTTTGACGTTTCCTTAAATCGAGACTTAAAATCTATGACCCAAGAGAAGCTCCTTGATGGGTTTAAATCTCAAGGAATTACGGATATCGTCCAAATCACCAGACCCGACAACAACTCCCCAAGCAAAAGAACCCCCGACGGACTGTTAATCCTCCCCTTCGACGCGTTCAAACTTCCGAAGAAAATAAAAGGCCCATGGTAATCTATCCCCATCAGGGAATACTACCCAACCCCGATGAGGTGTAGAAAATGCCAAAAACTAGAGTATACCCAAAAATGGTGCAAAGAAACAAAAGAAACCTGCGCTACCTGCGGTATGGAGGGCCCCCACGAGCCTTCCCTGTGCACTCGCAAATATTGCGTGAACTGTGATTAAGCCTCCCATGAATCCTCAAGTAAGGCTTGCCCGGAATTCGAAAAAGCAGATACTAAGAATCAAAACCATTAGAAAATGTACCATGTATGAGGCGAGGAAAGAGTACTGGGCGAATGTCAGGACCCAGCAGGGCCACACATACGCTCAAGTGACTTCTCCCGCCAATGCTACCACCCCATCTACCTCAGAAAACCCCACCACACATCCCATCGCTGCCCTGTCAAGAAAACCCGCCACACCAGGCTTTCAAATCGCCCCCACAAAACACTCCTCTTCTTCCCTCTCGACAAGCACCGAAAAACCCACATCTACTAACCCCCAACTTCCAAACATTCCCATCCAACAATCTAAACAAGCACTCACATCAACACTCACCAATAATATAAGCGAAACGCACGAAAACCCCAAACTGGGGCGAAAAGCCACTCCCTCCATCACGGCTCGCGCCGGCCCATCAAGGAAATCAAAAATGAAAAAATCAAAACGCAACGAGAAAAAACCCCAAGACAAAAAAAAATCCAATCAAAAAAATAAAGAACCATCCTCCTCTACTCCAGACGTCGAGTTTACCTCCTTATCTTCAGATGAGGAAGATATGTCGACCTAAATGGTGAATTCCAGCCCACCCATTCAAAATTCCGCTCAAGGAATTACACTATTACAGTGGAATATTCGAGGACTCTATAATAACCTCCCCCAATTAGACCTCCTCATCAAGAAATATCAACCCCAAATTCTATTACTCCAAGAGACTAACATCCTCAAAGATGAACAACCCCAACGTGTGCTATGCTACAATTATTGCGGGAACAATTTCGACAGGAATAGAAAACACGGAGGAGTGGTCATACTGTTCCACAACTCCCTACCTGCTACTCTAATCAACATACACTGCCCAATCATGGCCTGTGCTGTAAAAATAAATTCTTCCCAACAAATCACAGTCGCCTCCATCTACCAGGACCACGCACACGGGGTGATATCTCCAAATTTATCAGACCTTTCTACCCAACTGCCTCGCAATACAATCTTCGGCGGGGATTTCAACGCCCGCAGCCCGCTATGGAGCTCTGGGCGCTGGAACGCCAGGGGAAAAGTAATGACAACCTGGACCGAAAAAACGCCCCTAGTTATCATCAACTTCAATTCAACCAACCCACACACATCTCCCACCAAGGGTCCTACTGGGCCATAGATTTAACTCTAGCCCCACCCCACATGGCCACCTCCCTGGAATGATTCACCCACGATAATCCCGAGGTAAGTGACCGCTTCCCTATTATCGTGAGAACCGGCCTCCGCTCTGCAAATCACCATGCAGCAACGAGATTTGCCGAAAATAAAGCAAATTGGGTCCTTTTCAGGGACGCTCTTCTAGCGGAAGCTGCTCTCAGGTCCAAATCGGACAATATAAATAAAGAAGTGGCACAAATTACAAAAATTCTCAGAGCTGCAGCTAGTTCTAGCATCCCTATTTCTCGAATTTCGGCAAAATCCCAACCCTCCTGGATGAGTAACAGCCTTCTTTTATTAATCAGGGACAAAAACAGGGCCTGGAAAATATTCCAGAGAAGCCTTACAAACGAAAACTTGATAGAATACCGGAGAAAATCAGCGGAAGTCAAAGAAAAAACTCGGGAAGCTAAGAGGAAGTGCTGGACAACTTTTGCCTAGTCAATCGACCATTTTATTAACTTGTCGGACGCGTGGAAGAAGGTGAAAAGCATATCGGGAAACCGAGAATCCTGTCTGATCCCAAACCTAACGGTCGGCCCCACAACCTATGCAAGTTCTGCTGAAATAGCCGATAAGCTGGCCCAAGCATGGACCAGCTATTCCAGTAACAGCAATTTCAGCCCGGACCAAACCAATGCGAAGAACGAATGGTCTCCCCAGAATAGGTTACACCCCCCGACCCGAAAAGGGTCTCTCACCCCATATCCCTTCAGGAACTAAGCACAGCTCTTAGTAAATGCAAGGGATGAGCGCCCGGGCACGATAAAATTACATATAGAATGTTAAAAGAGTCCACAATCTCCAAGTTTAGGAAAATGCCATTCAAATCCCCATCCTGAAAAGGAATGCCAACCCCAACGGTGAGATTACCCCCAAAGACCTTCGACCTATTTCTTTGCTGCCCTGTCTGAGAGCACTATCAGCCATCGACATCTGGTGCTACCAGTCTGGGGCCATCATCCCAAAAGAGAAGGACGAATTAATAATCTTTTCCCGACGGAGAAATACTACCCAACACTCGCTGGACCTCGGAGAAGTGGAAATAACCCCTAGCGCGCACCTAAAAATCTTTGGCATGGTCTTTGATAAAAAACTACGATGGAATGAACACTGCTCCATGGGTAACCATAAAACTAGGAAAACTCAATAACCTAATGCGAGCTATTTCAGCACGAAATAATGGCACACCAATCCAAGCCGCCATCCACATCGCTAGGACCCTTATCGCTGGCTACACCGCCTACGGCCTATTAATTTACGCCGTAACCACGAAAAACAACCTAGCAAAAATTCAAATCGCCACTAACAAAGTCCTGCGCACCACCTTCGGCGCTCTCAGGTCCACACTCACCCGTGCCCTTTGGGTCGAAGGAGGAATTCTCCAAATCAGGGACATAAGGTTCCTAGATCTATCTTTGTGTCTCGTGTCCATCCAGAGACTTCTGAAGAGGAGATCTGCGCTTTAATTTCTTCCCGGCTTGGTGTTTTGCATTCATCTATTTCATGCAGGAGGATTTCGAAACACCAAGGACCTGGAAACCGCACTTTTGCAGCTTCTTTTAAAATTCTTGTCCCTGAGGATCATTTTAAAGCAGTTTTATCATTGGACGTCTGGCCAGTAAACTCTATTGTGCGGGAATTTATTCCTAGAGGTCGGAATGGTTCCTCGGCTTCTCCTGCAAAAAACATATTAGGGAAGTCTCATTATACTATGCCAACGTAACCGGTCTACGATCTAAGACGCATAAATTTTTTAATAGTTGCACCAACTCATGTTTCGACGTGGTCTGCTTGACTGAAACTTGGCTGTGCGGCAGGATTTCCGACGCCGAGCTTTTTAGCTCCGAATACATTGTCTTTCGTCGTGATCGCCACTGTTCTGACGATGCACCTGTGGGTGGAGGAGTACTTTGTGCTGTTCGCCGTGATATTCCTTGTGTGCTGATTGACTTCTTGAACTCTGACAACTTGGAGCTTATTTGCGTAGCTTTGAGACTTCCCTGCATAACCGTATACATTATCACCTGCTACATTCCTCCAAATTCTTCTTTGGAGATTTATATGGCCACGGCGTTATGTATCGAGGATATTATGTCTAAACTACACCCCTCTGATCAGTTGCTGCTTTTTGGCGACTTCAATCTTCCCACTGTTTCCTGGGAGCAATCTGATGACAACGATGGACTGTCTCCATTCATATCATCGGCTTTTCAACCTGCTAGTAGCTTCATTGACTACATTCTTTCGATGGGCCTATCACAAACTAGCAATATTCGGAATTCCTCTGGCAAGTTTTTGGACCTGGTGTTCTCTTCGGATCCTGACGGAACCCTCGTGAAGCATTGCTTGGCTCCGCTTGTTCCCGAAAACAATCATCACCCGGCCTTGCACACTATTATAACGCTCGATATTACTTCCTCTGTTTATAGTTCTCATGTTGAAAATTTATGTTACAACTTTAAAAAGGCTGATTTTACCAATATAAATGATTGGCTTGCTAGTTATGACTGGTCTGTCGTGCTCAACAAACGTGACATTGACGAGGCTGTTAATATTTTCTATGAAATTATTTATAACTGCTGTGCTAAATTTGTCCCTATTGAGCTTTCTAGGTGTAACTCTAATTATGCACCCTGGGTTAATAATAGTTCCGTGAAACACCTAAAAAATGCCAGAAACAAAGCATGGAAAAGGTTTTGTTCCTCGCGGAGTGATGCTGACTATGCTGAGTTCTGCAATATCCGTTCTCTGTATGTTTCTGCTGTTGAAGATTCGTACGGCTCCTATCTGCAGAGAATGAGGTCCGCATTGCGTAGCGAGCCAAAGCAGTTCTGGCATTTCGTCAACTCTAAGCGCAAGTGTGACGGTTACCCTTCCTCGTTGAGATACGGGGATACAGATACTACTGATCCCCTTGAAATTGCCAATCTCTTTGGTGACTTTTTTAAAACCGCTTTCTGTGATCCCAACTGTGATATTAGTTATAGTAATTTTACCCACCTGACGAAGCTTTCGCCGACTTCTTTTCAGCCTAAGGACGTATTACTTGACAAGGACTCGATTTCTGATTTTATTTATAATCTACCAGACTCATTCTCGTGTGGTCCTGATGGCATTCCCTTCATTTTTGTAAAACGCTGCAACTCGTCTATTGTCGCTGTACTGTGTTATTTATTTAATTTATCTTTATCTTGTGGTGTTTTTCCTAAGCAGTGGAAGTTGTCATTAATAATTCCTTTACATAAGAAGGGTAATAAGTGCGACATAAGTAACTATCGACCTATTGCTAAATTATGTTGCATAGCAAAAATTTTTGAAGCTTTAATTTGTGATGTTTTATGTTTTCACTGCAAACCCTTCCTGGGATCTTTCCAACACGGTTTTATTAAAGGGAAATCTACTACGACTAACTTATTAGAGTTTTCTAACTTTTGCACGTCTGCCCTGGAAAACGGACAGCAGGTTGATTGCATTTATACAGATTTTAGTAAGGCCTTCGACAGAATTAATCATAAAATTCTCATTTTTAAATTATCGCTTTTGGGATTTCCCTCTTCTTTTATTAATTGGATTTCTTCTTACCTATTAGGCCGTACACAACGTGTTAGTTTTCGCAACGCTCTTTCCAATGAAATAAATAACACATCAGGCGTCCCTCAGGGTAGTCACCTCGGACCACTGCTTTTCATTGTTTATATTAATGATGTCTTTTTATTATTAAATAATTCACGCATTCTTTGCTATGCAGATGACGCCAAAATTTTCCGTACTGTATCAAACGCAAACGAATGCGAACTTTTAAATTCTGACTTAGACACTTTTTATCATTGGTGCTCTATTAACTGTTTACCCTTAAATATAAGTAAATGTACCGTTATGTCTTTTTCCCGTAAACGGTCACTTCTTGACTTCTGTTATGTTCTGGATAATTCATCCTTATCTCGACTTGACAAAACCAAAGATTTGGGTGTATTATTTAATTCCCGTTTATCTTTCAATGATCACTATGACGCTATTATTGCCAAGGGTAACTCCGCTTTGGGTTTTGTTAAGAGGTGGTCTAAGGAGTTTGACGATCCCACTATAACGAAACTTCTTTTTTGCACTTTTGTCCGCCCTATATTGGAATACGCTAGCCCGGTTTGGTCTCCTTTCCATGCAGTTCATATTAACCGCATCGAAGCCGTCCAGCGTAATTTTGTACGTTTTGCACTTCGTGGCTTACATTGGGACAATCCCTCCGTGCTTCCGCCTTATGAAAATAGGCTTAAACTCTTCCCTTTGTCCTATCTCGAGGATAGACGAATGAATGCCAGAATTGCTTTTGCTTTTGACTGTATACAGGGCGGTATTAATTCTGCTGAATTGCTTTCATCATTCAATATTTCTGTACCTCCTCGCTCTTTTAGGAGCTATGACTTTTTCCATGTTTCTAGGCATAGTACTAATTATGGGATGCACATGCCAATCTCCTCAATGTCTCGTCTTTTTAATAGTAAATACGATGTGATTGATTTTAATTTAAATAAGCGCAATTTAAAAAATCAGCTTCGTTAAGGTTTTATTTATCTAATTATTGTAGTAGTCAGTTGTTGATGAATCCTAAATAAATAAATAAATAAATAGACAGAACCCAGAAAGCCTGGACCAAAATTATCGCCCACAACGGGCTCGATCCCAAACGCCATCACCGCACACTCAGACCTGCGAAATCGCAACACCGGACCCAGGACCACCCCAGCTCTGAAAATCGCGTTCGACCTAGTTTTAAGTTTAGGGGTAACAGTACCCAACCCATCTTCCATCTTCCCCGGACCATACTCCCCCACAATCATCTCCCGCCCCATGTTCACATATCTCCTTCTCTAGGCTACGAAGGGCAAACGCATCCAGGGAAGGAATCGTATCCAACCACCTCGAAATTATTACCGCCAACCCAGACAGAATTACAGTCTATACCGACGGAGCCAAGGACGCCAACAATGCAGCAGCTGCCATGGTTATATACAAACCAAAAGGAACCACCCCTCATGTCACGAAGATTTTCAAACTACCACCAGAAGCCACCAGCTACGAAGCGGAACTCTTCGCTATTTGGCAAGCCATCTCCTTCTCCATCAAAAAGGGCTGTAAAAGCTCCATCTTCAGCGACTCAATGGCATCTTTTCGAGCTATCTCAAACTATGCCAGGTCAAGCTGAATGAAGCGCAAGGAAGAATAAAGCTCACCTGGATCCCCAGTCACTCCGGAATTCCAAGAAACAAGCAGGCTGATAAAACCGCTAAATTACAGATGCAAAGACGGGAGGAACTATGCGAATTGTTGCCAGCTGCGTCGTACATCAGACCTGCTATCAAACAACTAAAAGCCACCATAGAGGCCTCCTCGTCCAAAGACAACACATTTCTTCCATCCCACTGGAAAACGGTGGAGGTATGATACAGAGTTATCTAGAAGCCAAGGGACAAAAATCTTCCGAGAACTGGACACACCCTCCTCACTCACCAGCATTACTTTGACCGAATTTAAAATTTTTTTTTACAGAACTATTAGCAGTTTAACAAGCTTGCCAGAAGATACATTTTTTGATGACAGGCCCTCCACCTCTACATCTTTATCTTCACGGACTTTCAGCAGTCTTCCACCCACATCCCCATCGGAATTGCTTAGCCCGCCTTCCAGCTGCTTATTACACTTCAATCCTCCACCCGTTTCCCCAGCGGAAACGATTAATTCTCCACCAGCCACAACATCATCCCAGCCGCTAAATCTTCCATCCGCTACCCCTTCAAGACACGAGTATGGGTCAAGGAGGAGGCCAAAGCAGGGTCGAAGAGAAAACATATTAAATGAATTCTCTAAATTTATGAAGAGGGCAAAGGAAAGTTTGCCTTGTGTGTGGCAAGAGTCGCCACGTGAAAAGATTTTTAAAGCGTTTGGATCGAAAATAGATAGCGCTAATATTCCAGATAGTGCGAAGGAAAAGCTGGAATGTGAAGTCAATAAATTAATTTACGAGACAGTAAATAGATACGTGGACTAATTAAGAAAAATTAAAAAATGTGATAATATGTGATATTCATTTTCAATTCAATTCAATTAATTTATTTAGCGTGTATATTATTCATTTTAGTTAAATTATGAATTATGTTGTTTTTTTTTCTGAACGTTAATTATGTTATGTTTTTTTTTCATTGTTAATTATGTTATGTATTTTATTTTTGAACATAAATGAATTTTATAAGTGGATTTCAAGCGGCTATTTTTTTATTATTTTACAAGGAAACATTTGCACATTGGAATCAAACAGATTTCAGTGTTAACATAAATATTCTTCAAGCAAAATTTATAAATTAACTAAAATTAAAAAGAAGTTTAACAATTATTAATTTTTTTTTTCTGTTGCACGAATATTATCCAAATAATCTTTTAAAAAATCTCTTGTCCTGAAAACATCTGCAGCGGACCGATTACTCTGCCTAAATCTTGCTAATTGAAGATTTAAACCTTCATTACGCCATCGACCGAGGTGAATTTCATTATTTTATTCAAAATCAACGTACAGTCAAGTCTCCTATAACGCGATTGAATCGCACCGCGTTATATGGAAACCGCGCTATGAGAGACTTCAAATTAATTCAAATCAGGATATGCGTTCTATGGAAACCGCGTTTTGAGAAACATTGAAATAAGATAAATCAGAATAATTTATACCGCGTGTGGTGGCAGGTAGGCGTTGATTTATTTTTTTTGTAAAAAATTAAAAAGAGTCGGCTTTGATTTCAAAAATAAAATAAAAGATTAGTCTGACGATAATTTTAAATGAGAAAATAGTGAATTGTAATACTAACAGTAAAAAAATAAAATTTTGATAGATCTAAAAATATTGATATTAAAAAAATAAATAAATAAGTAAACAGGTAAAGAATAAATACAAATTATAGCGACAAAAAGTGCTATAAATTGGTGACCCCGATAACAGCAATATTATGGACCAGCCCAAAAGAACGCTTCCAGTTTTTCAAAATCAGTATGAAGTATTGGAAATTATTGAAAGATCGTAATAACCTCCCCGATGGCACCAGCTCCATAACCTCCCCATAGCCCATCGAGCCAACATATCACCATCAAGGCCCATCGAGTCCTGTATCTCTCAACACTCAACATTCACCAGCCGCAGATCGGCTCAACATTCACCAGCCGCAGATCGGTTCAACAATCTTCAATCAGCAATCAACAACTTCAACTTTGCAGCAATTTTACGTTTCCACTGGGAGGAGGGTAATGTGGAGGCAGGCGTTGGAAGACAAAAAAAATTCGAAAATTGTTTAAAAAAAAGTGTGCTATGCGAAAAAATTAATTAATTTTAAAAATTGTCTTTGTCTAGATCTAAAAATATTGATATTAAAAAAATAAATAAATAAGTAAACAGGTAACGAATAAATACAAATTATAGCGACAAAAAGTGCTATAACCACCATTATCACCACCACCAGCACCTAAATGGCCCATCGTGCCGAAACATCATTCTTTTGTGCTACGGCCCGTCGAGCCAGCACCAGTGCAACTACCACCACCACTATCACCACCAGCATCACCTAAATAGCCCATCGTGCCGAAACATCATTCTTTTGTGCTACGGCCCATCGAACCAGCACCCGTGCAATTACCACCACCACTATCGCCACCATCATTATTTTGTGTTACGGCCCATCAAGCCAACACCGTTTACGGCCCATCGTGCCACAACAACTTAGACTCTATAGCCCATCAAGTTAATAGAATCACACAGCAATCAACAACTCGACCAGAATAATTCGTTACACTGGAAGGAGGATGATGTGGTGGCAGGTAGGCGTTGATTTATTTTTTTTGTAAAACATTAAAAAGAGTTGGCTTTGATTTCAAAAATAAAATAAAAGATTAGTCTGACGATAATTTTAAATGAGAAAATAGTGAATTGTAATACTAACAGTAAAAAAATAAAATTTTAAAAGATTGTATAAAATTAAATAATTAAAATAAAATTTTAAAAAAATATATATTTCTACTTAATAAATAACAATGTTTAATGCGTTGCCCAAAATCCTCCACCTGTTTACCAAAATTCCAAACACATTTTCAATTATACACCGACCGCTGGACAATTTTTTATTAAAATTAGCCTTATCAGGGCTTAGATTTCTTCCAGGATATGGCCGCATCAAATTTCGTTTCAATGGAAACGCTGCATCTCCTAAAAAGTAATAAGGCTGATCTTGATGTGTTCCTAGGAAGTTGAGCAGGAGACGGTATAGGTAGTGTAGAGGATTACTGCACTCCTACTATTCCTTGTAGAGGAATATTAAGCCTAAGTAAATAAACGCATTGATAATTTTAACAAAATATTTTATTATATTTTATTCCTTTTTTAATGTCAGAGCGATCCAATTCTCAGCACGATTTAATTCTGACTGACTCTTCATTTTTCTTCATTTATTATTTCCAAAAGTTTAAGGCAACTCGATTGAATTAACAAGAAAATTCGAATTCAAAATTTACAACGCCTGCTTGCATGCGCCTCCACATTACTTCCCCCCCAGTTAACAGGGTTAACGACAAAATCATAGTGAAAGAGATCGTATTTCTATAAAATCTAAGTTTCAACTAGATCTGAGTCGGGGAAAAGGTGGAATTCGCGGGTAAGCAGGTGAGGATCCGTATCGTTGTTAGATACTTGAGCTTGGAATACTTGGAGAAAATGCTTATGTTGAAGAATGATTGGCCAATATCAGCGTAACTTAAGGAAGTGATAAACTACTCCATTGATCGAGGTTCCCTGCGATAGTGCATGGAGGAGAAGAGTCCTCAGAAAATGTAGGTGCGATTTGTTTAATTAAATTAAAGAAGAGAATTTGAATGAATTTGCTGTGGGCAACCTTGGTGCTGGGAAACTTTTTGCCTCTTTCCCTCTGCCTCGTGGTCGGATTATCATGTTCTGTTTCTTCTTTTTGTTGGTAGCCTTGTTGTTGTCAAGTTGATGTTGATAGGAGTTACCATAATTGAGTGAAATGGAAATGAACATGGTGCTGGTGTTGGTCCGCGGTTCCAGGATAATAGGACCCGACGAGAAAATTAGCGTTGCTGGTTTTGTGAGTCCATCGGAGTCCATTTTGAACTGTGTAGAGAAGGTTTGCATGTGCCTGTCGGGGTCACCAATGTAGAGGATTACTGCACTCCTACTATTCCTTGTAGAGGAATATTAAGCTTTTTTAATGTCAGAGCGATCCAATTCTCAGCACAATTTAATTCTGACTGACTCTTCATTTTTCTTCATTTATTATTTCCAAAAGTCTAAGGCAACTCGATTGAATTAACAAGAAAATTCGAATTCAAAATTTACAACGCCTGCTTGCATGCGCCTCCACAGTAGAGTATCGTTCAGTAGTTTTCGCCCGAAATTAAAATTTGCGAAAATTCCGCCATCACTTTCGCTGCCATAGGCACCTACTTCAACAGCCACAATAGAGTAGTTTGCATCACATACAGCTAACAACACAACACTAAAGCGGCCTTTATAGTTATAATATAAGGAACCGCTGTTAGGTGGGCAAGTGATGTATATGTGCTTACCATCTATGGCTCCCAAACAATGAGGCATTTTATTTCGGGCTTCAAAATCTGCGGATAATTTAACCCATTCGTCCAACGATGGAAAAGCTAAATATATGGAGTGTAAATTATCCCATATTACTGAGCAGGTCTCCAGCACAATTTTCCTCACTGCAGACACACCCAACTTATAGGACCATGCTAAAACCTGCATGGAGCAACCGTGAGCTAAGTACCTAAAAATGTTTCCTTTGGGTTAGAACTTTTAGTATTTGTTTAAATAGAAGAACTTACATTAGTGTAATTGCCAGACGATTTTCTGACGAAATAGGTTCTCTCGAGGAATACTTCGCTAAGCCGTCGGACAACAGTGTTAAAAGTAAGTTAAATTGAGTTGCACCCATCCTCGTCGCTTTACTAAAATGTTCTGGGTCGGTACCCTTCATATCGCGAACAAAATTTTCATAAAACCCAAGCTGCTGGTTGTTTCCCGGAACAACTTACCCCAATTGCCCTTCAGTCAAACCTAACATTCTTATGACTATTTTTCTTTTGAATAATTTTATTTATTTATTCTGATGAATAAGATTGGAGATTAGCATAGTTAATTACGCCTGATTAAAGTAAGACTGATGACTAGTCTTAATTAGAATTTAACTAAAAAAAAAGTTTATTCAGAGATTAAAAGTTTTGTTGTTTTTTAAAGTTTAATTATGTATCTGATAAGATGTATAACGTACTACATATATAAAGTTAATGTCAATTATAATTTAGCTAAATAAAAAAAGTTTATAAATTTACCTCTGATGTTTTGTACCATTAAAATATTTTTTTTTTCTTTTAGTTGGGCATAGAATAATCATTACATACATACATTATAGAAATGGTTATTTAATTTAACAAAACCTATATTATTCCTACAGTATTGTTAAGGCCACTTAAGTGGCTTAACTGAAAAAAGGTGCCAGGATAAAATCTTAGTCAGTTAAAAAATGGTGTATTTCAATTAACAAGAAATTCAAATAAAAGCGAACAAACAAATAATCCTATTTCAAAAAAAAAATATAAAATACAAAATAATTTACTCCGTTATGTTTCTTCATAAATTTGCTGGAAGTTTGTCTGCAAATAAAGGAAGGTAGTTAGTTCTGATATCGTTTCATTATTCCAGATTAGGTTGATGTCGCTTCGCTAAGTGTCTGCGGTCTGAGAATTTGGGTAGCTTACTACGCTAGTCAGAGAAATTTCTAATTAACTCAATACATTAACGTTTCTACAATTTAGCTCAATAATCCACACTACCCAAATATCTCAAGAAATATGGATGTTAGCGATTTGGTGTTCAGAACTTTTTTGTAGAATTGAATTTCCTACAAGTTTGTCATAATTACTTTTCCTTTAGCTCTTGTTATTTAGGAGATAGGGGCAAAAAGCGAGAATTTCATGGAAAAATTGGGTTTAGTGATCCGTACTACCTCGCTGGTGGGAGTTATGGTTACGCCGCAATGGACACTGTTGTAGAGCATTCAATTCTGAAGAAACCCTACCATTGACCAAGATTATACCATAAAATGCCTCTGAGCTGTAGAGTTTTAAAGAAAAAAAACTCAAAGTTTACGTGTGTTTTATACGGGAAATCTTTATACGTCTTGGTCGAGCACTTAATATTAATATTAAGGGCTCTAATTCTCAGGGAATTTTTGTTTAGGTATTTCCCACAAAATTTCGAGGTGGGACTGAAAACAAAAAATCGTGAAAAAAAACACCCTAATGTAGTACCTTCTGATAAATTTGATGGTGAATCGATTACGATTTATAGCAAAACCAAGTACCGATTTTTTGTTCACTTAGAACAAAAGCAAAAGATCATGACTTTGGCATTTGCGTAATCGATATCGAAATATAATGTTCTGTAATAATTTCAATGGGGATATTTTTTTATTGGAGAAAAAATTACATTTATCCTGCGCGTAGTGATTCTGGCGTCTATAAATAATATATAATAATATATAAATTAAAAATAATAATAAATAAATTAAAAATCCCTTTGTAGTATATTTTATAAGAAATTTAATGGTTTACACTAGAACTACCGGAGCGCAAGCTTATAATTTTAAGAATTTTCTACACCTTTAATGTAATATGCTTTCAACTTAGAATTAGTAATTATAATCAGCAAAGGTTTTTGAATATCTCTTAATTTCTAACGTTAATAAGTTTTGGCATAAATCTTAATAGATAACTTTATAAAATATAATTAATTCAAGCAGGGAATTCAGTACCCGTTTAATATATGTTAGTAGTTCTAGTGTTAATAGTAAATCACATGAGCCGGTTTTTTTTTTTTTTTTTTTACTTTTTTATGTTTTTTTCCAAAGTGGCCGTTGGGAGTGGCTGCTAGTTTCAGCCTCATCTGGAGAGCAGTATACTCAAAAAGGTTATCAGATCGATGCGAATGCAGATGATGATGATGATTTCGAATCAATAGAGTTTGCATTTGCATGCATAATCACTTAGCAGAATTAAAAGGCAAACAACCGGGAACATTGTCGAATCCATCGAAATTTTCGGGATGCCTGTGAACTCGTCAGACGTAATGGAATTTTTAATTGTGAGAACTCCCACCATATGAAACTGTGACTGTTCTCATTAAACAAATTGCAAGGTGCTGCTTAATAGATGTAAGGATATACCTTGGGGATATGCTACTTGATTTGAAGGCAAAACTCGAATTTTCATTTCATACAAAATAGCTTCTGGATTGTAATTTAAATGTTTATAAATATAATAGGTGCTTTTTTCATTTGGGTGTTGGTGTAATTCGGCGTTTTAAGATGGAAGTATTACAACAACACCCTAACCCAGATCCCGCTGATCCAGACCCAACCCCGGATGAAAAAACAATAGCACATGTGCTAACAAAAGCTTGGCTGTAGTGTTGGGTTGGCACGAAAGTAATGAGACACTCTAGAAAACTCTACTCATGTTGTTTTTCTAATCAATTGTTTTCGACCATATTCTAGTATGTTATAGAACATTCTAGGTGCTTCAGTCCTAGGGGTATATAAAAGCGCACGCACGATTAATTCAGTCAGTTTGAAGAAAAATGGATCAGCGACAAGTTCGAACTCTATACCTTTACGAGTATTTGTTAGGCCATAGTGCGCGAGCTGCGGCAGACAACATCACCACTGCATTTGGCTCAGATACTACAAGTCACGCAACAGTGTCTCGTTGGTTCAAACGCTTCAGTACAGGAGACCGAAGCCTCGATCGCTCGGGACGACCACCAGCTTTCGACAATTATGATTTGCGCCGTGAACTGCAACAGAAGCCGGATGCAAGCACTCGTGAATTAGCGACAAAACTCCACTGCAGTCATCACGCTATAGAACATCACCTGCACGAGCTCGGATATAGGAGAGTTTTATCCCGATGGACACCTCATGCCCTCACAGACGACATTCGTGCTGCTCGGGTCGCCGTCTGCCAATCGCTACTACTTCGACCGCGCCGGAAGGAGTTTTTGGAGGATTTGGCCACGGGGGCGAGTCGTGGGTTCTCTACGAAAACGATACGCACCGTGCCTTCTGGCTGCCACGAAAGGAAGACCCACCAACTCAACCAAAGCAATATCAAAACCGCGGCGAAAAAGTTCTATTGTGCTGCTTTTGGGATTCTCAGGGCATGCTGTTTTATGAATTATTACATAATGAAACAGTTAATGCTAACACATATGCGGCGCAGCTCGATAAACTAGCCACAGCTATCAAAGAAAAAAGACGAAGAAGAGCCAATGTCATTTTACTTCACGACAACGCACGCCCGCAAACTGCATCCACCACCCGCCAACAACTGCAGGGCTTAGGCTGGGAGACGGTACCTCATCCACCATATTCCCCAGACATTGCCCCTTCAGACTATCATTTATTCAGAGCCATGAAAAATGATTTGCGTGATAAACGCTTTAACACTTTTAATGAAGTTGAAACCTACGTAGCCACCTTCTTCAACTCACGGCCCGCTGAGTTCTGGGCAACAGGCATCCAGTCCTTGCCTATACGTTGGCAAGAAGTCATATGTAGATGCTCACGGCGAGTATTTGATTGACTAAATGTATAGTAAAATAAAAATGTTAGAATTTAAAATGTAAAAACAAACTGTCTCATTTCTTTCGTGCCAACCCGATATATCGAATCTGAACAGTAGATAGCAATGACAGATTTTAACATTATATGGTAATATATACAAAGATTAAAACTGAGAACAAAAGTTGATTTAAATTTACAAAATAAGTAAAATTATTTCCTAATTGCGAGGAAGTTATTGAAAAATTGTTTAAATAAATAAAAAACATATTTCAAAATCTTCAAAAATATTAAATAAATCCATAAGTTTTCCCTCTAACATCTTGATCGCGTTTGACAATTTACATACACAAGTAAGATTTACCCAATTTTTACTTGAAGTCGTCTGGTAACTTTTGATGTTTATCCCCACTACCATATGAAACTTTTTACCAGATTTTTACTCACAAAATGTTTACCCAAAAGTTACCAGACAGACCTTATATTATAGTATTGTGCAAAATATAAGCAACTCATAAAAAGAAAGAAGCACATTTAGAAACTTTTGTCTTAAAATGTGTACTTTTAATTCATAACCTTCTCAAAACATAATTATTGCTCAACATTTTATAAATGAAACAATCATTAGAGCCTGTGCAGGGGGGATACCTATAACTTGGCCCCCAAATTTAAGGTACGTGGTTCGAAGCATTTTGCTGTCCTAAATATGGGAAGAATAAAGAAAAAAATCTATCTCGACCCGTTTTCGAGGACAGCAAAATCTTCCGAACCCCGCCACGACACTAAAAAACTTGAATATTCACAAACCGCCACAATTTGCCGAACATTTCTATATTACCACCGATCAATTTGTTTCTAAATAAAGCACCAAAAACACCAATTTCTTTCCAAAATCGTTGCGACACCGCGAAATGTCAAATTATTTACCAAAACAAGCTGAAGTTCGTTTCGTTTTTCCTGAAAACAAAATGCATATTAACTAAATATTTTCCTTTTACAAAATATGCATATTAACTAAATATTTTCCTTTTACAAAATGCATTTTAACTAAATATTTTCCTGTTTTCAAGAAGAACGAAACGAACTTCAGCTTGTTTTGGTACATAATTTGACATTTCGCGGTGTCGCGATTATTTTGGAAAGAAATTAGTGTTTTGGGTTATTTTTTTAGAAACAAATTGATCGGCGGTAATATAGAAATGTTCGGCAAATAGTGGCGGTTTGTGAATATTCAAGTTTTTCAGTGTCGTGGCGGGGTTTCGAAAGATTTTGCTGTCTGGAGTTGATACGGGACAAGTATTAACTATTTTTTTTTATATCTCGAAAACGGGTCGAGATAGATTTTTTTCTTTATTTTTCCCATATTTAGGACAGCAAAATGCTTCGAATCCCGTTCCTTAAATTAGGGGGCCAAGTTATGGGTATCGTGCCGCTGTGCAAAATATAAGCAATTCCTCATTTAAATTAGGAACAGAATTATTAACGGGACTTTTCTAGCAACACTAACTGCCAAATTCAAAATGCTGTATAGCTGGAAAGATCGCTTTGCTACATTGCCTCGAGTTCAATATCACCACAGATTAAAATTGCACATTAAATCTGATTACAATAGTGGAGAACCACAAATTTATTTATATATCTATTATTTCACGGCTAGTTAAAAAAAAATAATGAAACAGGCACAATAGATGGTCGACATTTATGTGGACGACAACGTAAAACCACATGTCAAACTGAGAGAAATTTTTTAACTCATTAAAAAAGAACCGTTCGTTAGTTCAACAAAAATTTTAATGTAGGCCATAGCACAGTGCATCGGATTTTGTAGGATAATCGTCTACACCCCTATCATTTCATACCGGTACACTGAGAGAAAATTCTAATAAAAATTACGGTGCTATCCCCTGTAATCCGGACTTAAGTGACAAGTTCCTAGAAAATTTACGAGGGAATAACAGATAAAATACGGTTGACATAGTATTTTTTACTATTCATCCAAGAATTTTTCCGAAACGTCATAGGAACTTTTACTGTACAGCACAGTAAATGTTTATGCTAAGAAAAATTTCCTGTTGATTCAAGGAAAATTTACTTAGTCTTCATGAAATTGTACTAGTTCATAAAGGAATTTTTACGGTGCCACAACGTAATTTTCTACTGAATTTAGAAGCCGAAGTACGATCGGATTTTTTCGGAAATTGGTACGGCTTACGGGTGTTGTTCATAGTAAATTTGCTCGCTGCGTGGTCGCTTACGGAAAGTCTGTAAGTATGACATTTTTATTATTACTGCTAAACATGTGTTTCATGGAATCTTCAAATCGGAGTGCAGTCGGACAGGTGAGTTATCCGAAAGTCTTCGAAAGAGTTAGATCATATGCATTTTTTTTCACCGCAAAAGTCTTTCACAGAGAAGGTTTATATGCTTTATTATATTTTCGATTGGAATTTCTTTACAATATAAATATTTGTTGTAGTTAATATCTTATCCTACTTTCTAATGCATTAAAATATCTACATCAAAATTTACCCAACGGTGCTTTTTTTTTCGTTGACGGAAATTTTACGGTGTCACAGCGTAATTTTATCTTGTGCACATAGTTAGTACTTTTACCTATGCCTGTCACTTAAGTCCTGTTTACGGGAGAGCACCGTAATTTTTCTTTGAAAAAATCGTAAAAATTATTAGAATTTTCTCTCAGTATACAGGTTTTACAAGATGCAGATTATGGAAAGCGGAAATCTTTCTGCAAATGGTTGTTAACTCGAGAAGGGAATAACGAGGAAGTTTTGCCTCGTATTCTCTTCACCCATGAAGCAATATTTACCAGAGATGGAGCTCTAAATTTCCATAGTCTGCATCTTTGGTCAGAGGTGAATACTAGAGCAGTGATTCAATGTAATCACCAAGTAACTTTTAAAATAAACGTTTGGTGCGGGATTCTTGGGGATAAATTAATAGATCCATTCAAGTTTCCATCAACACAGAAAACAATTTAGAGTTTCTGCGTGACCCCCATGAAGAAGCTTTGGATGAATACGATACCCATAGCTATAAGTCGAAGTATGTGGTTCATGTATGATCCAGCTCACTACTCACTGCGCATACGGAACTATAATATTTAAACTATACCTGTAACCCCAGATGGATTGGAAGGGGTGATCCAAGTGTCTGGTCTGCAAGAACCCCCGATCTAAATTCTTTGGATTTTTATCTATGGGGGCATCTCAAGAAGGTACAGCAAGTGTGGGAACGAATATGCGCGAGGATCTTTAAAAAGACGTGCAAGAGTATGCGTTGAACGAAATGGGGGCCACATTGGGAACCACTTGTAGTTAATGAAGCTATACCTTTTAACAACTTTTCAATGAATGGAGATGACATTAATGTAGTCAATTTAAGATCTTCATAACTCCTTCCAGTTGCAAGAAATCTTAAAATTGCAGTTAATCTTTAACGCGGTGAAATAGCGTTCCTTCTTAATTAATGGAGTAACAGCAGAAAAAGCTTTAACACCTTCGTCGCCCAGCATGTTTGAGTTCCGCGCGGGGCCCAAATGCGACTGTTGGAGCGCCAGAACATATGCAATTCAAGTAGGCGAGTGCGTGGCCGGTAACCTAAAGTTACCAAACCTTCGAGTGATTACAAAATATAAAGTATTTAGTTCCGAAATGGGGAATATTATATTTTTAAATTAATGGTTTGTATTAAATAGGTTTAATTTTTTATAATGTAGTAAAATGGACATGAAATGAAAATGACGACTTTCCTTCATTAAAAAGTATTTACATTTTCCCGATCGCCCCCTTTTTAAAAAAAAATAGCGACTCATTCGTAATCCCACATTCCTATTGGCAGTAGCATAGAAACAAGAATTCCATCCGGTTCGGTACTTTAATGTATATATATAGTATATTTATATTACATTCAAAATGGCGCAAAAACACAAGCACGGATGACTGACGAATTTAGTCTGTTGTTATTATAAATATTCAAAGTAAATACTCATAGAAATTCAAATAAGTTGCAGTACTAGGTAAAAAAAGGGAGTAAGAGATTAAACAGCAAGAGAAGAAAAAATAAACCGACTTAAAAAAGAGGTTATCAACTCGACCCGCATGGATTTTTCTTCAACGTGTGTATGTTATAGCGTAACTTTGGAATGCGAACCGATTTCTATGGTTTTTTTATTTTTCATAGCGTACATTTATCGAAGGGTACAAATGAAATAAAAATGATAAATATTGTACGACTCGTACGCAAAATGACTATGTGGAAGTTTTCAGGGTCATTGATTTCAAATCCGGTTCCCGATTCTCAAAATTCAAGATGGCGGTTCCAAATTAACGGTCCCTTTCGACTACAGCTAAGCAATCTCATAAAAATAAATGTAAGTAGGGTCTTGAAACTTCCCCGTCGGACTCCGCTCTCCACACATTCTTTGAATGTGATAGATGGAGAGCGGAGAGGGAGGAGCTAGAGAGTGTGGCGGGCAGCATAACCCCGGACAATATAGTCGAGGTTATGCTGCAGGGGGAGGATCTCTGGCGAAGGGTCGCTCTTTTCGTTAGAGCGATCCTGCGCCAGAAAGAAAGGGACGCCAGGGAGCGGGAGGCGTAGATCGCCCGGTGAGAGGAGGGCCCCCGGTGGGGGCGGCTCTAAATAGGACTCCACCCTGAAGTAATGTCCAACAGACGGTTCCGTGGTGGAGGTCCTGCGGGCGGGGAGTGGGGTTTTAGCCGGTAGGCCTGGGTAGGCTGGGGAGTCCGGCACACGGGTGTCTTCGGACACCTACGGTGCATAAAGCATTTCCCCACTCCCAAAAAAAAGGGTCTTGAAACTGTTAATTTTAAAGTTTGAGAGAAAACGGCGGAGCAAAAATTGTGGGTCCCAATATGTTTAATATTGAATTTCAATCTAACGAAGTTATTTATTATTATTGTAATATTTGAGGTAGTTGGTTTTAAATGTAGTATCCGATTTTTAAAATGGCGAGCTTAAAAAAGAAAGAAATAAAACCTTAAAAAAATGGAACTACCTACAAAAAAGTATAACTAACCGCACCGACTTCAAACAACTGGTAAATAAGTAGGGTTCAATAATGAAAGTAGTAACAGAACATTTTTAACTAAAATTTTTACTTTTTGGAGGCAGTTCTTTTTTTTTTTTTTTTTTTTTTTTTTTTTTTTTTTTTTTTTTGTATGTTTGCGAATATTTAAACACTTATCCCTATATTATTTTTCAATATATTTTAACAATAGAAAAAGATTTGTTTTCGTTTAATAATTCTTCTTCCCAGAGAAATTCCACTCCTCTGCAGCACCATTACCCAAGCTTAGCTTTTGGGTAATGGCATAAGATGCAACAGTTCCGCTATAAGAAAAAGAAATATTGACATAGCTTAACATTTTAGAAAGTGTGAACTGTAAAGATACTTACAACTGTTGCAAATTCTTTGGGAAAATGAGACTGTCGTCATCGTTACTCTTAATATTATGCGGTGAATAACGGTTGTATAATCCCCAAATTGAGTTCATTAACTTGCTGTTGTATTTCACAGGAGTGTATTGTATAGCTAAAAAATAATTAAAATTTAAAAGCAGGTTTATTTGACGCTGAAATACAGAGTGAAATATAATAAGTGGTAATATATTTATAAATGGTGCCAACTAGTTTAAAAGTTGCATTATATTAATTGTTAGCGGCTCAATGCTCAATTTGTGCTATGTTTTACTTACATTTTTCACAAAATTGAGTTCTTTCAACAATTTCTCGTAACAATTTCCTTTTAAACGTTCACAAAAAAATCCTCTTGGAAGTCACATAGGTTATAATTCATGACGATACAATTGATTACATATATACCCAGCAATGCACTAGGCAAGGGCAAATCTAGAGGGGTCGGGGTCAAGGGGGTTATGACCTCCCCCCTCCCCCCTCGGTATAATAAGGCCTCACAAAAGGCGAGAATTAGTCCTCGCAAAAGGCAGCGAAAAACCCCGTAAAAATGCGTGAAAGTGCAACGGCAAACTCCGCGAACGGCAGGAACACGGGAAGAAAAGTCAAACCCTTAGAGCCTGAGATACGATGATATGCGCGATAATTTAGGAATAAATGCCCCAGCTAATGCTACATATACTAGCAAGACAATTCAAAATGACATTAAAACATGCTATAAAGAAGAAATTCAATGTATAATATTAGAGAGAGAGACAAATAAGCACAATTCTTCTCTGTATTATTTGATGAGACAACGGATAGATCTTGAATATGTCAGTAGCATTTCCTTGCGATATATTTATAATTATACAATCCGAGAAGAATTTATCTCATTTGCAGATGCCTAAATTTTTTTAGAAGAGATGATTTCGAGTCAGAAGGCGGAGAGCATCGGCTAACAGGTGTGGCTTTGGGTTATGTTGTCGAAGACCTCCTTCAAAAATTTAACTTGAACCTCAAATTCTTCGGAAGCAAAAGGAGCCGTAAATGAATTAAGAAAAGTTGCAAAATATACTTAGCGATGTCCCTGCAATAACCATGCGTTGAATAATTCTCTAGCACAAACTCCTGAGGTTAATTCATGCAGAAATGCAACGGGTACGATGAAGAAAATTATTTCTTTTGCTCGTGGCTCTCCCAAAAGACTTGATGTCTTCAAAAACACAACGAGTGGATCTTTACAAGGATTGTGCGAAATTCGTTACGTTGAAAGGCATGATGGACATTTACAATTTTAAAGAATATCAATTATCAAAATCTACAAAGCGTTAGAAGAGATATGAAAACATCTTCTGATGCATTTTCCTTAATGCAGACTATTAAAAATCCTAATTTCTCCTTTCTATTGCGTCTATGAGTGATGTTTTAGGAATCACTTTATCTCTTACTCGCCTTCTTCAAAAACCAACTCTTGATTTAAAGCAAGCCACTAGGGCTTTTTAGAAGATATAAAAAGCGGCCAAGTGCGAGTCGGAATCGCCCATGAAGGGTTCCGTAGCAGCAAGTAACATAATATAAAAGTTCTTGTTATTATTAGAAAATAATGGTTCACGGTTATGTTCATGAAATTAAATGTTTTATATTTATTTTTATATTTGAGTTGATTGAATGAAAGGTAAATTGCGGTTTACGATTTATGACGTATTAAAAAAAAACTACGCACTAGATCTCGTTCAAACCAATTTTCGGTGGAAGTTTGCATGGTAATGTACATCATATATTTTTTTTAGTTTTATCATTCTCTTATTTTAGAAGTTACAGGGGGGATACACACATTTTACCACTTTGGAAGTGTCTCTCGCGCAAACTATTCAGTTTAGAAAAAAATCATATTAGAAACCTCAATATCATTTTTGAAGACCTATCCATAGATACCCCACACGTATGGGTTTGTTGAAAAAACATTTTTGAGTTTCAGTTCTAAGTATGGGGAACCCCCAAAATTTATTGTTTTTTTTCTATTTTTGTATGAAAATCTTAATGCGGTTCACAGAATACATCTGCTTACCAAGTTTCAATAGTATAGTACTTATAGTTTCGGAAAAAAGTGGCTGTGACATACGGACGGACAGACAGACAGACAGACAGACATGACGAATCCATAAGGGTTCCGTTTTTTGCCATTTGGCTACGGAATCCTAATATAAAAAGCGTGCTTTATGCGAAAAGAGAATACGCAGAAATTATTTTCAATAACTTATTCTGCGAAGTGAATTAAGTAGCAGAAGAATTGGACGTAGAATTGAAGAAACCTCGTACTGTTTCCAGAAAATCTCAACGAGCGAACCCTACTAGTGACACCTGTGAAGATTATTTTTGAACTACGATCTCCATCCCTCTTTTAGATCTCGTTATTTCAGACTTGAATGACACGCTTTCTCCAGATGTCCTGAATTTTTTTAATCTTAGAGTAATTTTACCTAAAACTGAGATAGACTCAGACTCAGTTTTGCAAGCATTAGCAAAGTGTGATGAAGACACTACTATCCGGATATTTCTAAAAAGTTTAGCTACATCCATCCCTATAAGTGTAGCGACTGCAGAACGTAGCTTTTCGACTCTCCGACGTTTAAAATAGTTTTACGATTCGATTCGGGAAATTTAAAGGCGAAAAGATTTTATAATCTAATTTATTTATTATGTATGGAGTTTTTAAAGTTTTTTGATTTTCTTCACCGGTCCAATCTCTATGGCTAATAGCAAAATCGTTCCTTGCCTTCCAATTTCCCGGGCAGCAAATTCAAGCATGGCAGACGAATACACTACTCAACATTATCGCAACTTTGCGATGACTGAGACGCGCAGTATAGTAAATTAATAAATAAATAAAAATAAAAATTGTTTATTTCGAACAACTAAAGGATCCGTAGTGTGTTAGTAAGGCTTATAGTAGATTAGTACCAATAAAAACACAAAGCACTTTAAATATAAACATAAAAGACTCAGATAGGTCCAAAGAGCAAGCCCCACTTTTATTTGGAGATATAAAAAATGCTAGTATTTTCAATCTGTTGAAACAGATCTATACGCATGATTTGCAGGATGCCTTTCCTAATATTTGTATTGCTCTGCAAATTTACTCTACGCTTCCTACTACAAACGCAAGTTGCGAACGAAGTTTTAGCAAACTTAAACTTATTAAAAATTATCTACGATCGTCGTTGAGCCAGGAACGTTTATCGATCTCGCAATATTACCAATAGAAAATCGAACTGCTCATGAGATTATGACAAGGTCATAGATTTGTTTGCAGAACGCTCGAAGTAAAATTGTAATTTCAATGTGCAATGTAATAATTATTTTTAATCTCACGTTTTATTTCAGACCCTATCCTGTCCTATCCTAATTAAAATATATGTCCGACAGTCTTTGGAAAAATATATAGGCTTAACAGAGAAAGAGCAGCGTTAGACGGATCGTTGTGGCGTTCTTTGGGGATGCCTATGTCCATCAATGAGCGTCTTATGGCTGAAATGATGATGATGATAAACGTAAAAATATTGGTGGACGAGAGCGTCATTTCTCAGTTTTTGTTACGCCTCGAAAAAATTCAAGATCCGGGGCTAGCCCTCGTTGCCCGACTTTATCCGATTTTGAGGCGCACTCAAATGTGTCAACAAAAATGTAAACAATCAGGACCATTCATCGGCCCACATGCCATCTCCTCCTTCCCCCAGACATCGAGCATTTGATTATTTCAGATCCCCGATAGCGAAATTGCTTCCTTCTCGATATTCGGATCAAAACAGTTCAAAATTAAATTAAATTAAAAATTACTCGATAAAGTTCCGATTTTTTAACAATCAGATTTTAAGCCAACGGAGAGTCTTATAAGGATTACAGAGAAAATGAAGTAATGTACCTGATATTTAAGGTACTACTACCGTCTAGAATTTTCGGAAAATCATGTTTTGTTTTTCATTTCTCGACTCCTCATAGTCTCTGAAATCATCCACTAAATTTTTGTTGAGAACTTCGTAATAGAAAAAAAGTAATAGCGTTATACAGTGAAAGGGCTCAGAGCGACTCTCTAACCTTTAAACGCGTTTTGCTCGAAATGACATTTTTTGAGTCCGAACCGATTTGAATTAAACTTGGTGCGTTTTGTTTGTTTAGGTTGCCTAATTTACCACAATTTAATCCAAAAATTAAAAAAAAAAATGTTGGCAAGAGAAACAGATGAAAAAAGGTAAATTTTTTCACATTTTTTTTTCAAACTTTTGTAATTTTTTTTTTCTATTTCTAAATATAAAAATTTAAAAAAAAATTTGGTTGTATAATCGAACAAAGTGACTGAAAACAAAAATCATGAAAAAGTTTAATTTTTTTGCTCTCTAGACGGTAGTAGTATCTTAAGGTTTCGGAGAAAAAACTGTATACTGAAAATATTCCCTGCTCCTTCCACTCTCCCTTATCAGCATCTTTAGTGGCGCAAACAAAACCGGAAATACAATATACCCACTAATAAAGAATTTAGAAAAGATTATAGCAACAAAAATAGTCAAGTTCAATTGGTTTGATCCGAATTACAAAATACTCTATTTTCTAGATATATTTCATACATTTATAATTTCTTTCTTGAAGCTATCTGATGAGCATTTCGTTTATTACTGTATGGTGTGGAGACCTCGGGGCAAGAGTTCAACTCACACTTGGCCGGTTTTTCAGATTCATCGCAAAGCTCCAGATTACGGATGGTTGTTATCAGAATAGTCTTTAAATGCAGAAAGTAAAAACCAAATTATCTTTACCCCCTTGTGATAAAGTTTCATATTCTACCCGAATTACCCATCTTGGACCAAACTCAATTAAAATTACGTAAGTGTGTTCATAAAATTATCTAACTTAGTGACTACGATTTGTTGACAGATGGAACTGTTCTAGCATCTTTAAACGACGAGTTAGTAATGTAGGTATTTCATCATATTATCATTGTGTAATTTTTTTTTCATTTCATTTTTTGTGAAATATTTTATCAATAATGTAAAAAAATTTAAAAAAAATCAGACCAATAAAATGATGAATATTTAAATTAATAACTTCCTCCTCTGTGGACTCTATTCTATATAAATATGTATGTCTTTTCTCTAGCTATATACAGTATATAGAATAAAAGACGAAGATTCCACAATCTCACGGACTTCATCCCCTATTAATAGAAAACCTTAGTGATAACCCCTACACTTTTGCATTCGTTTACGAAAATTTTATTTTTCAAGTACCTTCCTCATTGAATTTTTTCGATTCCTGTTTTTCTGTATTTTGCATCCGGGCAAGCGTCGTGGTTTCCTCCTTTTTGTAAGACCGAATCTTACAAGCGGCAAAAGCGCCTTGAGGAATTGCAGCCATTTCAAAGCGCTCTTTAAGAGATAGCAAGAAATTAGTAAATGAATTAATTACTCCAGTAGCCCTTACCTCTATAGCAATCACACAAAACTACTCCAAGTATCCAGGTTGACAATAAATCCAGCAAACAGTTGTTGAAAATATCACTTGAAAAGCCTACACTTCTTATTGTGGTCGAAAACACCATTAAATGTCTGTTAACGCTAAAAAGTTTTTATCGTTGCTATAATCAGTCTCCTTCGAACTATTTATTCACTTCACTTTCCCTTCAAAATTTTTTTTATAATGCAAAAACTCAAACACAAAACACTTCACAGATAGGTGAAACCTTTACAAGTCAATGTTCTATTCTTTGGGGTGAAAAGCACTACTATTCATTTTCTTGTCTGAGCGGATGCTTATGGGAACGATGGCTTTGTCTAAACGACTGGCACAAGCTAGCAGATCTCGCTTTGTAGAACGAGGTTATCACCGCTTTATCTCTTCAAAGCCAAGTAAACATCTTTGCACTGATGCCATTTTGCTGCCAATAATGGTAGCAGTCTTTTATTTTTACTGATTAGTTTCATCTGTTGCTACCGAAATCCTACGAATTATTATTGATTGCAAACGAAAATCCTTCCTCCAAATACTGATGCGCTGTACAGTGTACAATCTAGCTGAAGCTGTTGTAGTAGAGGATTGCAAATAAAATTTAAGGAGGGAAAAATTACGTACTCGTCCTTTTTCCTAAATTCGAAGTTCTAAAATTTCGGATCAAATAATTTCGATGTCGAGAATGGAAGTTGGCTTTACGCTTTATTAAGTGTGAATTGAAATTTATGAAAACATAGTCACTCCCTTGTGTCAACAAATTTATATAATAATTCTTTAATTCAAATTTTTAAGTTTGGATGAATAAAAATCATGACAATTTGATGGTTTTTACTTAAATTTCCAAATCCTTGTTATAGCATGGTGGGTTGGTTTAAGTGGCGATTCTCACAACCTCGGCAGAACCCAATTAGCACTATGAAGGCGCCATTTTGATACCACAAAAAACTATGATGTGGTTATTAGTGTGTTTGGGGTAGTTTAGTGGACAGGGAAACTCCGCCTTGGGCTAAAGCCATTCTGTGGCATTGAGGTAGTGAACAATGTCACTAATCCGCTTTCCGGACAGCTCCTTGAGATCGTCAATAATATAATCACCCAGTGCACGATGTCTAGCCCCAGCGAGGGCCGGTTATAGGTATCGGGCTCAAAAACGCAATTCAATGCAAAGTTTTTTATTTAATCTCATCGAAATTAGATCATAAAAGAAACGTAGCTTTTATTAAAACTTAAACAAAATTTTTTGTTGCGAACTTCTACGTAAAGTTTAAGTAAAACCTTAAATTTCCTACATATTTTGAATTGAAGCTATTCCAATACTTGTTATTTACGATAACTAATTTATCAAACTAATAAGTGAAAAATGGTGAAATAGAGCAAAAAAATTAATTATGCAAAAAAATCGTATTACCAAAACAATAATTTCTCTTTCAGTCGCTATAAAAAACTGAAAATAAACATAATTTACTATTGGCGATTAGTCATTTATATTTATTCTTACTGTTTGAAGTTGATTAATTTGTTTTAAATTCCAGGAAAGCACACACACACTTCTAATATTCCTTTGTTTTTTATCTTCCTTTTCAGAAAAAAAACACTGATAACGTAGTTTTAGTAAACGCAAAACGCTGCACGCGTAAGCTTTTATAAACACCCAAGGTATGGTTGATTAGAAATACCCGCACCATCTTCCGCGTCATTCTGTAGGAAAGTCGTAATAGTAGTATACAATGACTGTGTGTGTGTGAAATCTTAATGCCATGCAATTATTGCTTGAGATGAAGCGAATCAAAAACTGAAACTCTTTGAAATATGCATTATTACGTGATTGAAATGATTCTTCATAAAGATTTTATCCCCTTAAAACATTAAATAATAATTCGGTAATAATTTTCACCGAAACTGACCCACGCAGGCTTATTAAACTTAAACTTAAACTTATTTTTTATATCATATATTAAACTTAAACTTATTTTTTATATCATAAAAGAGATTACAGACAACCAAAAATATTAAAAAATGATTCACTTAGAGCATAACATTAAACCCAATCCTAAGCACTTTTTTGACTTCGTTAATAGTAAACAGGAGACCAGTAGCTATCCTTCTATTTTAACTCTTGACAATGAAATTGGTAGCTCAGTCATATCTTACTGACCGCTCCTTCAAGGTTAAATTTTCGTCTACCTTTTCTGCCCCTATTTCTGTTTTGTCTGGAGTTCCACAGGCTAGTCACCTTGGACCATTACTTTTTGTCATATTTGTCAATGATTTGTTTCCCTTGCTCCGTAATACTCACGTTTTGGCATATGCTGATGCTTTGAAAATCTTTAAAACTATTGAATCTTCTCGAGATGCTCAATTCTTACAGGGTGATCTTTCAATATTTGCGGAATGGTGCTCAAAAAATCACTTAAAACTAAATATTAGCAAGTGCAATTTCATTTCATTTTGTAGGAAATCCTCCATTGTAGAGTTTCCCTACGAATTGTACGAAAAGCCCTTCTCCCGAAAGGAAAGTGTTGTGGATCTTGGGTTACTGATTAATTCTAAATTTGATTTTGGAGACCATTTTGATGATATAATTAATAGAGCCAATTCAACGTTATGCTTCATTAAGCGTTGGTCTATTGACTTTACTGACCCGCACATTTTAAAAGTTTTATTTTGTGATTTTGTCCACCCTATTTTAGAATAAGTTTCTCCACATTATAATGCAAACATAACTCGCATCGAGGCGGTCAAGGTTTCTTACGGTTTGCTCTTCGTCATTTACGATGGTCCGATTCTACCAATCTCCCTCCATATGAGGACAGATTAAAACTCTTGGAGCTGCTGTCTCTCTCAAAGCGCAGAGATGTTGCGGGGGTTATGTTCTTGCACGATATCGTTGCTGGTAATGTAGACTCTCCTAATGATTAGAGGACAAAATTTCCTTTATGTATCTAAACACAGAACCAATTACGATGTTTTTGAACCAGAGATTGTAATGCCTGTTTTTCAATGATCGACTTTCATTGCGATAAATTACAACAAAAAAGACGACCATATAATTCTTAATATTGTATTGTATTGTATTGCTTAGCATGGTATTTTTCTTTTGTAACGTCAGATAGCTTTGTATCTGTTGATGAATAAATAAATAAATATATTATTATATATATGTATGTAATGCTGTAAGAATGAAAAATAAAATTATGGTTGTTAAAAACATAAAAATGAAATTGATGCATCTACGTCACGTTTGAACTGATCTCCCCTCCCCTCGTCATATAGATAGATAACGATACACTATTACCCTCTGGAAATTAATTTAATATATCTTTTTGTGACTAAAATTACGACAATTTTATATATTCAGGATTAGTATTCCGAATATATCTTTGCAATCTTAAATATAATATTTTAAAATAAATTTAAATTTATTAATCTTTTAAGAAATTTGCACCTCAGTCTATGATTATAGTTTTGCATATGCGGGGGGTACCATAAGTTATAGGTACCATCGATTTAACATCCTTTTATTTGGCACTGGGAGGTCGTTTTCTGTGTTTGGGCACGAACTGTACCAGAAGTGTTGTTATTATGGATAACGAATTTTTACAGTTAAATAATCATCTTTTGGTGGGCGACATAAACATGGCAAAAGCGTTCAAACTAAAGTTTGGATTGCAATGCCTGAGTCACTCCGCTCCAATCCACTACGAGCGTTCTTTTCTAAATGCCTTTTTTGAGTTCTTGCAACTGTTTTGTAATTTCAAAACACTTTCGTACATTTTCATTCATAAAATGACGAAAGACAGCGTAACTTCCCACTGAGTTCCAACGAAGTTGAAAATTCCTCAACTTTTCTCTCAACGAATTCGTGGTGATCATTGGAACTAACCTCCGGCTCTGTCATATGAAAATGCGGAAGAGCTTTGGATTCAAACTCTAAAAGTTGTGAAAACGGAGCGAATTAGATAATTCAGATGGGATTTGTTTAATCTACTACCCAACATAACCCCCAAGTATTTTATGCATTGTTTTAATCTAATTTGTCTAGAGATATATTAATATACTTCGCTGCTCTGCGAATAGTAATTAAAACTTTTTTTGGTCTTGTTCTTCCACTATCTCCAGTCCCGCCAATTCTAAATATTGCTTGGCTTTAGCTTTAAGGATTATATCGTTGGCATCTGCTTCAATTTTGTGGATGTGTTTCGCCTCAATGACTAACGCTGTGCCATCCGCGAAACTAACTTTTTTGTCTCTTGCGGGATCGGCAACCTGAAACCCTAGAACCGACCCTCGTGGTACGCCTACTGAAACGTGAAAATTTTTAAATTCAATGTTGTATTTTAATTGCCTCTTGAAGTAATATTGCGGAGAATTTACTCTGATAAGGAAATTCGTAATGAATAGCCAGTTTGCCAAGTTAACTCTTTCAAATCTTGAACTCGATTATCCCCATCGCCATCTCTTGCCTGCCGTGGTTTCGAATGCAGTATTTTTTAATATTTTCACAACATTTATCGGCGAACTAACACTTCAGTCCCAAAACATTTTTTTTTTGCTTTTTGAAAGATGTACCTGGCTCGATGGGGTTTTCGTCTTCACTTCTCACTATATTTTTTGAATTTTCTTCATTTCTGGTTTCGGGTTACCAATATTCGTCTTTGCACCAAACTTCATCTCAAGATGTGTAAATCTTAGAGCAGAGCCAGGAAAAGTTCCCCTCCAACGGAGCCGTATACCTACCTAAATTTCGGGTCGCACCTAAGCCCCATGAGTGCGAATGAGCAAGAAATATAAACCGATATTCTTGTCTATGGAATGGAGGGCACTTAGGGATTGGAAAAGAGAAGAAAAGGATATAAAGATGAGTTTCTCACTCGCACCTGCAGGAGCAATGAGGAACTCCTAGAATCGTCCCTGGGAGCTCTCGAGAGTCAAAAGAGCCGAGTTTGCCCAGCTCTGACTTAGAGCAATAGGGCTGGACGGATGGACGGACGGTCAAACCGAAATTGCAAGGATTCCTAGCTGATTACAGAACCCTAGAAAGGTACTGAAATGTGCATGTTTGGGTATATGCATATGTGCATATTCATGCAAGCATGCATGCATATATATGTGTGTGCATGTATCTTTATCAGTATTTCAGTAATATTTCAATAGGGTCTCCGTTTTGACTGAAATGTAAAAATTCATAAAAAAGACAAATTCCAATTTAATCAAAGTGTATTCGTTAATAAAAAGACAAGTGTACTTTTAAAAATTCTAGAACTCATGACGAACTGTTGCTCTATGATAGTAATGTGGGGCAAGTTCAGTTAGCCATTCTTCCTTTATTACAGTGAGATCCTTCATAAAAAGCTTAGTTGTCTGCAAAAGTTCACAAAATATAACAAATTGTGGCTGCTGCAGTGTGTACAAAGTAGACAGTGGATGAACTGAAAGTTCAGTGTTTCCTCTGATTGTTTTGTAAACACCAGAATGATGAAGATAGGCAGCATTAGGAAAATATCCAGCTGTTATGCACCGACAAATTGTTTCAACATCACCATTGCATGAAAACATGGGAATTCCCAATTTATTTTCAACCAAGTGCGCTAGCTGGCACCGCAACTCGTAAGCGCGTTTTAGATTTCTATAAATTAAATAGTGCCGTCCACAGAATTCTTTGGTTCGTCCACTTTCTACGAAAGCGGTGTAAACGTTAAGAAGTGTAATAAGGTCTCCTTCTTCAACTTCAAATTTCCTTTTCTCAATGCGTCCTTTTATTTGCCCTTGACCCGTGGTTGGCTTGGAAAATACGGATTGAACTTGTAACATGGCAATTATCGTCAATATCTCTTCCGCACAGCCCATTTGACCAGATACATACAACATTTTGCCCATCATAGCATTAATTGGCATCTCAGCTAGTAGATATCCAACGGGTTTTGTTAAATCTCCGGATTCGTCCAAAGCGTCTGAAATATCCAAAATAAGAAGGGGTCAATTTCAATTAAATAATTTATACATACCAAGGGCGTAAAGTGTTTCTAAAGCAGCAAGCATATTTTTGGCGGGAGGTGGTGATGGAAAATTGAAACGAAGAATGTTGTCGATTCCAAGAGCTTTTAAGTGAAGAACAGTGGAGCATAGCTCTGTTCTTCTCATCTCTGGTGGGGTTTGATCGGGCAAGGTATTGTAGTCTTCCTCAGTAAAGAGACGGTAAACCTTTCCTGGTTTAATGCGACCAGCTCTACCAGCTCTTTGATCCGCAGAAGCTTTACTTATAGGGATAACAACAAGACTATCTGTAGAACTCTCTGGATTGAACCATTTTAATTTCACGAAACCGCAATCAATTACTGTAATAAACAATTTTAAAAATCAAATGACTGCAATTTTTATTTTAAGCAGTAGCGCTGAATGTGTCAGATAATGCAGATTAGAATTTTGTGTTGTTTCTCGAAAAGGGCACATAGGAAGTAAACAGCATTCAGGACTGAGTCACATTCCGAGACTGAGTATCAAGTCTAAAAAATTAAGGCATAGGGATATTGAGCGATCCATCTTGTATATATCGTCTGTGGGTTTTACGAATCGACCACAACCCCACTACCCTACCTACCCAACTGGTATCGCATTAGGTTTTGGAGATATTAGAATTCCAAAAGACTTTGAATAATACTACGATTTTTTGGTTGACTCACCAATTATCAAAATTCTAAACCGGTTGTGTTGGAGGGCTAAATTGCTTGAAGGTTGAGTTTATTATTAATTATTATTATTATTTTATCTGGCTATTATTTTATAAAATAATTATTAAATTCCAGGACAAATATAACAAGCTATGAAGTTTCCCGAAGGTACTTCATAGTTAAACTTAGCATGTTGCTACCAAAATTTTTAGCTCTAACAGATTTAAACTAATGTAACTATAGATATTTATTATTAATATTTGGCCACTCTGTTCAACCTGATGACCCTCAACAAACTTTCGTCGTAGCGTTTTTCATCGAAACTCATTAAAGAGAGCTTTGATACCCTTCGCAGGGATAATATATGTTCTGATCAACGATGTTGGCAATACCAACAAATCAATGTTTCAACGTCGATAACAACCTCTTTGAAACATCAACAATTTGACTAAAATATGAAGATCATTTTTGAAGTGAAACTTTTTTGGGCTCTTTTTCTTCATATCCGCTTTCTGCGGTATTTTGTTTGGGAAAAAAAGGAAGAGCATGCGAGAGGGACAGATCGAATAAGATAAGGAGTGCGCGCATGCGCGTTTTGTTAGAGAATAGATTTAGGTGCTACTCACCATACATTGCCATACTTTCAAATAAAAGTTATGCTATTGAAAGCATAATGATAATTATTAATGTGCTATCTTTGTGCTATTTAGAAAAAGTGGTAAACATTTTCTCCGTAAACTAACATCGGTAGCTAAGGTAGTGTTCAGCTTAGGAAAAAATATATTTTTCAGAAATTTAAAATGTAAAAATTATTGAACTACATAAATTGTTAGAAAAATATATACATAATAATTCACAGAGACAAGTATTCAAAATGTGGTAAACAAAAAAATTCTAGGTACAGTTCTAAGTACATAATTAAAAATAAAGTAATTTGAGAATCTTTTCCAAAATTTCAACGTTAATGAAACTACCATTGGTTAGTTGTGTTATATATTGTATTGGTCTTGTTAAGGCCTTACATCATAGAGAATAGAATGTGACATAAGTCGTTTTAGTCGAAGCAATTTCGTAATGTATTGTAATCTATTGTAGTTGTGCATCCAGTACAGACGGATATTTTCATCAAGATAGAAAAGGAGCACTGAATGTAAAGTAAATAAGAATATTATAGCCCCCAAAGACGAAATTTTTCAAACGACACCCCTTTCTTTGCTCATTTAACCTCTGGTGCGAGTTCACATTACTGGAAAAAATAACTGAAAATGTCGCTTTTTTATATCGCTAGCCTACTCTAATCATGTTCCCCACTAGAGCTTATTTTGAGGGAAAAATGCTTCACTCACGTATACGGATTTTACACGGTATGTCCTATCCTATGATTTAAGGTTTAGGCGAGAATGAACGCCTGTCAGCGTTACCAACTGGTAACGCACGACGCTTTTTTCTGATTTGAATTTATGAATAATTGAATATAATATCAATATGGCTCCAAATACCCCAGGGTACGCAATTAGATATGAAACAGGTGCTGAGAGTCTGGAAGTAACAATATTCAAGTTGATTCTAAATTATGTGTATAAGGTACTTAAGATGCCAGACCACAGATATCCTAAAGTATGTTTCAACAAAATAAAAGAAATGAGAGATGGAGAAGATAAATACAACTGGTTTCAGCAAGTAAAGGTGCATTTCTTCGATGTGATTGATAAGGCTGATATTTGGCTTGACCTAACATTAGAAAAATTAACAATAGAAAAAGACAACCTTATCGAAGCATTCAGAAGTCACCTAAGGCTTGAGGATATAAATTCTTGTCTCATTTCTGAATCACTCTCAATCTTTCCAACACTTGTAAATATAAATCAACAAGAGATACTACAGGTAGAGTCGAATTATTTGTCCCTTAAGGCACCACTATACCAAAAAAGAGTAATCATACAACTCAGACTACTAAATATCTACTGTAACAGACTTATTATAGATAAAAAAAGTATGAAGACAAAGAATTTATTTATGAATATTGTGAATACTGTATGGTAGAGAATAATTTGTTACATGCGATTGTAGAATGTAAGAGAATTAAAGATTTGAGAAAAAAGCTTTTTCCTGAAATGTACGATAGTGAAAACATTAGGTATGCTTTTTGTTAATTGTTAAACAATTTAAATGAAGCAAAAATTAGAAAATTATTGACATTAATAAACACATCAATTGCGAAAAATATCCACTAACAGAAACTAACATTGAGTACTGGTAACAATATTAGTTAAAAGAGAATGAATGAATTATATAGAATCACAAAAAAAAGAGGAGAAGAAAAAAAAACTCACTTTATTATAAAAACATGACTTTAACAATATATTTCCTTTTAGTACATAAGATAGCGCTGTAGAACCCCTTGTATAATTTGTATGAATTTGACAAGTAAATAAATCTATCTATCTATCTAATTGAATATAATTATGCCTTTTCTCTTTGTGTTATTTGTTGAATTTTCGAACGAGGATGCATAATATATTTTTATCATAAATTTATATTGGAACGTTTTTACGTTCTTTTAAATTGTATGAATATATTAATAAGTCTGAAACATCTATGTTTGATTAAGGTGAAGGTATCACCTACATAGGATAGATCTAATGTCTAATGAGACATATGTATGTGTCACCCCAGTCTTAATAATACAGGCCTGCAAAAAACACCTTTTGGTGGGTTTTTGCTCACAAAACTGGGGAGTTCAAAAAAATTTATTTATTTATTTATAATTAATTTTTAACTACCTGGAAGATGACGAAATATTATCGCAAAAAAGGTATAACATTTTTTTAATTAAAATGTTTTGTTTGAATTTTAGTTAAAAGTGCAAAAAGACACTTTACTTAACCCAATATAAATATTTCCTAGTAACGAATATAAAAATATTCTTAAAATTTTCAACTAAACTAAGAAGCTCTGAACGGCGCTGCCTTGTTAGAATTTTTTAGAATAATTAAAAACATTTCCTTAACAAACATCAAAATAAAAATAAGTTTTTTGGTTTCCATGTCCACCAAAGATTCTATATCTCGTTCGAAAGAAATAATTGAATGGAGAAAGTATGGACGAAATTTGTTAAAATTTGCATACTTGGAGTCGTCTTTTTTCAATTAAGTTTATTCAACCTTTTAAAATAGTTTAAACTAGCTGAGCCCGGCGTTGCGTAAATACTTTTTAATTAAACACTTCTCAAATGCTCTAGTTTGGCATATCCTAGAAATTGTTTCAATCTCAAAACCCCTTTATGGATCCCCATCTTGAATTTCCAAATTTTGATAATATTCAAAATTAGTGGCCTCAAAATAATGACTATACTAATTTTCATTAAAATCCGATGAAGTGGAGTAATTTTTACCGCTATTTTGGATCCACCATCTTGAAGTTCTAAATTCCAACAGCGAATATAAAGCAGCATTTCCCAAAACCCCTTAGTACCAATTTTCAAAAAGCGCTTCAAATTTATGAAAATACGAAATAACTTGACTCCGGCCCCAACTAACGAATCCTAGCATAGCTATTGTCGTCTCGACAAAATATAATATATTGTAGAAATTGACCTCAATCGGTCAAGTCGTTAAGAAGTTACACGATCACTAACAGATGCGCAAACGATTATATACATATATTAAGATTTACCATAAACAATCCCAGGAATCGTTACTGATGTTTCAGCTATATTTGTTGCAATAATCACTTTCCTCACTCCTTTTGGAGCCGAAAAAAACACTTTTAGTTGGTCATTGTTAGGCAAAGTTCCGTACATAGGTAAAATTTGCATATCATCTTTATTGCTGGCTTCCTTATGTTCTTTTAAAAGATCAACGGCTTGCATCACTTCTTCTTGTCCTGTTAGAAAAGCTAAAATATCACCTGGTGCTTCTTTTAGGTGGATTTTCAAGACCGTTTTAACGGTTTCTTTTACGTAATCTGGACAGGGTTCGTTTAAGTAAAATGTCTGCACCGGATACATACGCCCCTCAACCGACAAGATAACTGCCGTATCCTTGGATGATTTTTTCGTATTAAAATTGAAAAAGTCTTTAAAAAACTCAGCATCAATTGTAGCCGATGAAACGATTAGTTTAAGGTGTTCTCTTTTCCTTAAAATTTTTTTTAGTAGTCCCATAGCCGTGTCGGTTAACGTATTCCTTTCGTGAGCTTCATCAATCATTATAACTCCGTACTGTGTGAGTAATGGATCTGCAAGCATTTCACGGAGAAGAATTCCTTCCGTCATGTACTGTAAGAGATTTAGATAACAATTTTTTTCGTTTTAACTGAGATTTTGAAAACTCACCTTTATATGCGTGTCGGATGATAATTTATCGACAAATCGAACAGAAACTCCTACTGTCTCTCCTACAATTTCTCCTTGTTCTGCTGCAACACGTTCGGCTAAGGTTATAGCTGAAACCCGTCGGGGCTGGGTTACGCCAATTAGCCCTTTCGTGTGCCATCCCCATTCGTATAAGTACTGAAAATTGTAATGATAATTTTATCTTTGGGAATGTAAAACATATAGTACATTTTTACGTTTATAACTCAAAGAAATTTGTGCAGCTGACTCTTCAGTAAATTATTCTTACGTGTGCCCCCTACAGATTGGTGCATTGGTAAGCGCCACTGACATATAAGAACTGGACTGCTGATCCCGTACAAAAACTCACATCAAAAGTAAGACCAAATTTTGACCGAATTCTAACTATCTCGCTCTTTCTTAAGCCCGCAGGCAGACAAATTTACAAAAAAAAATGGCCAATAGCCAAATGAAGGTGGCGCCATGTATGTGCACTTCTTTTGGTTTTTTTTAGTATCTTCGCGTGTGAAACATCTTTTTGATACTCCCAATAGATAAATAAAAGTAAACACAAGCTTTTTGCACATCACTTTTACCCACGACAGCCTTTACAAGTTGCCCGCCAACTCATCATTTTCCGTTGCAATCAGCTGTTAGAATAGTTTAACGATGTCCAACAGATGGCTACTTCATTTTGTAATACAACTTTTAGCTTGGGTTGGTATAAACGAGAAATGTGAAGGTTAGACAAAGGCAGAAAAATAATTTGTATAGCTATCTTTGTCTTTCTTAAGACCGCAGCTGATTGCCGCGAGGAACATTTTTGTGAAAAAACTTAAAATTAAGCGTGATATAAAAGAAATCGGTTCATGACAGCTTAATTATTTTTTATTTGCTTCATTTTAAACATAATTGTGCGGTATTTTAGGGAATTTTTAATAGCATGATTTGCGCCATGTGGTTTGAGCCTGCGCTAAAAATGGTCTCGTTTTTCAGACGGCGGTTAGCAGTCCAGTTCCTCTATGTCAGTGGTAAGCGCATACACTTCTAAGAAAGTTAATGTACAAAATATGCGGTGAAAAGCCAGACTACCGCAGCCAGTTTCACTTATCGTAATCCTTATGTCAAACAAGATATGTAGATTTGGAAGAAGTAACTATTATCTACCTTTTGAATGGAAACGAAAAAATAATGATATTGGAATCACATTTTTAATTATGCAAAAATGTCAGTGCATCCCCGTTGATAATCTATTAGAAAATATAAGAGAAATGAATTATGGATACTAATACTCACACAGGGATTAACATAAAGATAGTCGTTTTTTCTTAATTATAAAAATAAAAAAGCACATTGTTTCATATGTTTTGAAAATCACAGGATTATTTTTTTAGGGTTATATTTTACCTCGAGGGTACCGAAGGGATTCTATATTGTTTAAAACGTATGAAAGGATGTGCCTCATATTACTTTCTATAGTTTAGGAAACAGTACATCTCTTTACCACTTCAACCCCTATGTCAAAAATACGAAATATGAACGAAATTGAACGATATTCACCTTGTTATTTGCGATAATATTGGCGAAAATGTTTGAAAGGAAAAGTGTATGCAAATAATTTGGAGCTGAAGGCAGATATTCGACGTGTTATTGACGAAATTCAGCCGCAATTATGCCAAAATTTGTTAGAAAATCGTCAAAAGAGTGAACATTTGCCAACAAAATCTAGGCGGACCTCCATATCCATATCCTGTGTTGAAATAAAAACATTTTCGCAGTTCAGGTGAAATATACGTTTTATTAAAAAAGTAAAGCCGGTTTTGAGACATCTTTAATGTTAGCGACATAAGCTTTTTCCGGTAACATTTGTACGTTTGTAAAATGTGTATAATAATTGACATATGGTGTAAAAATCATTTAATATACATATATTAAGATTAAATGCGAAAATGCCAGAACACCAGAAAATTACGTGGTGCAGCCAACCAAAACGTAATTATACAATCAACCCGATTAAATAAAACTGTAAAACAGAAATATTACAAACTGTAAAATGTTCGTTTAATAAGAAACTTTTAGATTAAGATGCTCTGATAGTTTAGATTTGTCCATCCAAAAATTAAATTCGTGATTAACAATCTTAATTACTTCCATATTCGATTCGACTGGCGTGGACGCATGTTAAAAACTAAGAAAATGAGTGTATTCGCTAAAGTACAAGGAAAGTAATTAGTGAATTTTAATTACGATATTGGCGCTATTTTTCTCATTATAAAAAACAAATACGGCCTCACGTGTTGACACATCAATTCTCGTGAGTACTGCGTCGCTAAAACTTTGCTATAATTTGTGATGCACCTGTTTAAATCCAATGCACAAGACTTTAATTCGTTGACTGCTGTTGGAATATATGTATATACGCCTTGTGATTATCACCATTATGTACGAAAAGCGTATATTTACGGTTTCATGGCCCTATTACGGAAGTCAATTTCGCTCGACTATCAGAGGGACACTAATTTTCTTAGCATGTCACCTTTGAAAAGGTGTCTTCGCTAGACGAGTCGAACGAAATGCACTACCATAATATGACCCTTAATTGTCTCTGTAATCAAATACAATACATAATAAAAGGGGACAATATAATATGCTCCCAAAATTCTAATCCATATGCAAGTTCTCAAAACTATATGTAGAAAAATTTCCCTTTAATTAACAGCACAGGACTACTACCTCCACCCTTTTAACTTCCTGTCGAATTTTCGTCTCTCTCATTAATGACTTCTTTATTCCTTTATTTATTTATTTCGTTCCGCTTAATAAGGTTAATAGGTGACTTAAACTCTCTTTTTTTCTAGCAAAACCTTCCAGTTCATTCCGCTAACGATATCAAGGTCGAAAAAAGATAATGAAATACGTTACAAGTGTCCCTTGTTATTGTGAATATTCTTTGCAGTAATATTGATGACTCTTTGCTAGATAAATAGATGTTGCTAGAAATAGGGAGTAATAAGAACACCAAACACTGATATTTACTCATTATTTATTTAGAACAAAATAAATTTTATTTGATAATTTATATTTTAAAATACCCTTTTTTAACACTTTTAAAATCGTTCAAATTTACGATTAAATCAGGACCACTCTGTACTTTTCGTAAGCGAGCGACACACACAACAATTTTCCTTTAAACATACACGATGGAAAAATGTAAACAATCTCTTCTGTATTTATCCTGTGTGTGCTACCTGCCGCTTTTACTTCCTTCAATTCGCAATTTTCCCATAATTTATTAACGTTGCAAGGGGTGGTAGCATTGAGAAATTAATGCAAGCGTTACAGATCGCCTTTATAAAAAAACTTTGTTCACACTGTACTTTAAACTATAAATGCATTTTATGTTGACTATTTGTCTCTCCATATTTCTTACAAGAATTACAGAGGTAGTAGCGCTGTCTTATCTAAAGGGGAATTCTTCCAGGTGTATTTTTGAGAGCCTGTATATGAGTTGGCATTTTGAGAGCATATTATTATGAATATTCTTTGGTTAAAGCTTTCTAACTAGTAACTAAATATTATATGACATGTAATTGGTTATAGAAAATTAGACAGAGTAAGTCGTAAATATAAATAAACATTTATTTTCTCCAATTAAACAAAAACCACATTTTACAATTATATAATTTACAAAAATTATTGACTTAAAGAATGATACTTTTTTGAAATATCATCCAACATAATGACTGCTTATTTTACTATATTTCTACCTCTTTTACCTTACAAATTCGATATTTTATTGTATTTTAAGTGGATCTCAAGAGACATTTGTACATGGATTTCGAAAACTGGTACTGTATGTACTGCTTGTATCTATTTAAAATAAAAATTCGTTACATATGCCATTTTTCTGTAAATAAAAACTTTGGAAGCATTTTAGGGTATTTAGTTATTTTTCTATTTGACAGACGTAAACAAGAGCAAGAGTTATTTTCGCATTAACATTTTAATATCACAGAAACTAGATATCATTATAAATATATTATTACAAAATGAAGCTTATTTATTTCGAATATATAACATATGCTGATAAATTTCTTTGCGGACGGTATTATCTACCTAATTTACCTTAATGTTTATTAATATAAAGCACTTTTGGACATTCACTCAATTGTTGTCACGTTTCAAAAGTCATATTTAGATTTGATATTAAACTAGTACTTATCTGTATTGTTTATTAGATCAACATTTTAGGTCTGTCTGGTAACTTTTGGGTAAAAATTTCTTGAGTAAAAATCTGGTAAAAAGTTTCATATGGTAGTGGGGATAAACATCAAAAGTTACCAGACGACTTCAAGTAAAAATTGGGTAAATCTTACTTGTGTATGTAAATTGTCAAACGTGATCAAGATGTTAGAAGGAAAACTTTTGGATTTATTTAATATTTTTGAGGATTTTGAAATATGTTTTTTATTTATTTAAACAATTTTTCAATAACTTCTTCTTCTATCTGAATCGCAACGCAAAATTGAAACACACAAATGACAGATTATACAGTGACAAGCAATCGGTGATTTTACCCAAATTTACTCGGTCTCCGCAGCGTGGGTAAATCTGGTAAAAATTGTGTAAGAGGGGAAGTGCTGTCAAGAGCTCAGTTTTTCCCCTCCGTGAGGTTAACAGACACTTTCGGGTAAAAATTTTACCCGCAAGTAAAAACTTTATAGTTACCAAACAGACCTTTTATCAGTTTAGTGTTTTTAAATTTACTGAAGATTGAAGTGAGTCAAATTCATTTTTTTCCTGTGGTCTAATTGTTTAAATAAAAACCAAAATGAATTATTATCAGAAAAAAATGGGTTGCCCCTTTGAAACAGTTATAAAAATGAGAAATTATAGAGAAATGGTGCTCATGAAATAGCACTGCAAATCACATAATATTCGAAATCAAACTTTTTCATCGCCATAAAACAGTTTTAGAAGAAAATAAATTGCTTTTATATTGCTTCGCTAAAGGAATATTGAGCAACAAATTCAAAAATTATCACTAGAAACCTATTCTGTTGTTTCTGTTGTGAAAGGTACATTGAGCTATTAATGCTAAAACTACTGGCGCGTCAGCTTGTAATTTTGGTAGTTTTCAGCATCTTTAAAGTGATTTGGATTGATATTTAAATTAGTAATTATAAATGGAAGAAGGCTATTGATATGTCGTAACTTTGAGCATTAATAAGCTTTGGCATAAATCTTTAAAAAATAATCAGACATTTTTGTTATTTTTAATAACATAAATTCAAGTATGCAAGGGCTGAAAGAAAATATATTAAAGTCAACAGATAAACTGGTGGGATTCCAAAAACAAATAACTTTATGGAAGAATAAAGCTCAGGAAGGCAATTTGGAAAAGTTTTATAGCATATATATATGAATAGCTTTATTAAAATCTTTTATTAAAAAGATTTTAATAAAGCTATTTATACAATTTTTATTGACCATTTGATAACATTAGAGGAGAGAATTTTTCATTATTTCCCAAATTTAGATATAAAAAAATTCGATTGCGTTCGTAATTCATTTGTGATAACGAATACTTCTATATTTGAATTAACTTTGAATGAAGAGGAAGAACTAATTTCGCTTTCTAATAATCGAGATTTAATTTTAAAATGTTCGGAAGAATCAAGTAATTCATTTTGGATTGACATTAGATGCGATTATCACGGGATAAAAAAAAATCCGGAAAAGCTTTAAAAATATTACAATTTTCTACATCTTATTTGTGTGAATTCGGATTTTCAGTATTAACCAAGATAAAAACGAAAAAAAGATCGAGACTGTTAAATGTAGAAGACGATATGATTGTCATTTTTACGACCAAATATAAATGAAATTATCAAAAAACATCAAGCTCAAATTTCTCATTAAAAGTATTCTGATTATTAACTTGTAATTATTCCCTTAATAAACGTACTATTGTTTTTGTAGTACATATTATTTTATTTTACATTTAAAATTATTATCATAAACTATTTTACACAATGTATTATATGTAGGTAAATAAACAACTTTTAAAATTATTTTTTTCTTTGTGTGCCGTCAAATTCTGAAATCGTTAAAAGTGTGTCGCGACAAAAAAAAGGTTGAGAATCACTGGCCTAGAGGTATAATTGTAATAATTGATATCACCAAATATGATTTCATAACAGAGCAAATGTTATTGAAAGTAGTCTAGTCTTAACTTGGATCGTTTAAGGCTCTGTCCAAAATATTATAATACTAAGTTTTAAGTTTTTTATTACTAATTCGATGTAAGAAACTTAAATCACTCACCGCGCCGATTTAGTCGTAGAATTCAATACTGAAAGTAGCAAAGGATTTCTAAAATTATTTAATACTTTTATTTAGGCGATTCTATATTTTTTTTTTTTTTAAGTTTTCTTTACATCTTCGTTTTTATATACGTTTTAGGCCTTTTATTTATCCACTGTCTACCTTCAGACTAAACTGAAGCATTGTAAAGACTTGGACAGAAAATTATATAAGGTAACACCGCAAACATTCCAACCCCAAATTTATGGAAATTTCCCAACACGCAAGATTCGCATAGAGTCACCAAGTGGTATCTCGATCGTGTGACAAATTACCGAAAAGTGATAAGTCCTCAAGGAGCATAACACCAACCGGAATACAAAGGAACTAGAAGCACTGTAGTACCGGCGTACACAATCAACACTCGAAGAGGAAATAAGGCCCCGCAGTAACCGTCTACATATGGAGGAAAAGGAGCTAGGAGCCCTAGTAGCCACTCTACGAGGAAATGCCGAACATTCTTTACTTAGTATTGTAAGTCATAAGATTTAATTTGATGTTATTTTATAAGAAGTGAACTTGTGAAACAATTTTGAAAATTTTATCATTGATTTCCTCGAAATTAACTTATTATGAACGATTAATAACTGTGGAAATTTTTGTTAAGTTGATCAATCGATCGCGCGTAGTAAAAGTAAAGTAAATATCAACGAGAAGAAATCAATTAATAATCGTTAAAATTTTTAAACAAAAAAGAGAGTTAATCAATCGTGTCAACATTGTATCGTATCCATTAAAAAGGTACAAAAGCAAAATGTATTACCAATCCTATTAAAAATTATCAATTTGTATAAAAAAACAAAAAAAAGCTTGGAATGAAACAAAAAGAAAGAAAATCCCTCTGATAAAAAGTGCAGCAACTGCTGCGGTAACCATACGGCCAACTACAAAGGATGTCCGGCCTACATGGCCATACTCAGCAACCAAAAACAACAAAAAGTCAACAACAAACCAAATTTTAACAACGGTATTCATAAACCCTATGCAAACCCCACCCCAACAATAATCCCTCCGACAGCCACAGTCCAAACGAACCCGTCTCTCCACCCGAATTACGATAAACGAGACTTCACGTACGCAAACATAGTGAAAAACAATGGCCACCAACCTACGAGCAGCCAAAATGAAGGCATAATGCAGATACTAATCACGCTAACAAACAACTTAAACCAACTAACTCAAACCATGCAGCAAATGCAAGCCATGCTGAACAGACAAACTGAAATATTATGCATACTAATCAAATGAAGGAGCTCAAAATAGCACACTGGAACGCAAACGGTCTCCTCAAACATAAACTCGAATTGGAAAAATTCTTAAATATAAACCAAATCGACATCATGCTAGTTTCAGAAACGCATCTAACTGGTAAAAATAACTTCAAAATATTCGGCTACACGCTATACAAAAACGACCACCCTAACAACAAGCCATGTGAAGCCACAGCAATTCTAATTAAAAACAGGATCAAAAATCACCAAATCAACAACACCCAAACGAAGGAAATAAAACACACTACAATATGTGTCATGGAAATGGGCGGTTACATTAATATCACTGATGTATACTGCCCACCAGGTTACAGCGTAGAAAAAGACCAATTTGATAATTTCTTCAAACAACAAGGAAACAGATTCCTGGCAGCAGGAGACTATAACGCAAAATCCCCTCTATGGGGATCGAAAATCACATCTCCAAGGGGTAAACACCTAGTGAAATCAATCTACACAAACAACCTAAGCTGTATCTCTGGCAAACAACCAACGCATTGGCCAACCGACAGACACAAAAATCTGACATTATCGACTTCGGACTTTCCAAAGGCCTATATAGAAATCTATTCAACGCAACAACAACCATGGACCTATCATCAGACCATGCACCAACCATCATCAGGTTTACAAGCACCCCAATAACTACAGAGCAACAACACAGACTGACAAACAGGAAAACCAACTGACCAAAATTTCAAGATCTCTTCAAAAAGAACTACTGCCCACACATCAATTTAAAAACTGAAGAAGACACAGAAAATGCCCTACACTACATCAACGACAAGATCAAGGACTGTGCCCAAAATGCCACTCCCGAAACCCCCGTGGTCAGAAGATCACTAGAAACAAACACTGCAACCACACTGGAGCTACTAAAAAACAAGAGAAAAGCCAAAAAACGTTGGCAAACAACAAGATCTCCAGAAGCTAAGGTGGAGCTAAACAGAGCCACTAGGGAACTCAAAACACAACTAGAAGCGGAAAGAAACCAAAGCATAGACGACTTTACTGCAGGTCTAAACCACTACCCGGACACAGAATATTCTATATGGAAAGTAACTAAAGGGATTAAAAAGCCAATACAACAGAATACACCCATTCTCGGTAAAAATAACGACTGGATCAACGAGGACCAGGCAAAAGCGGAAGCATTTGCGGAACATTTGGAAAAGGTGTTTAAACCCAACATAACAACCATTTCAAGCCCAATAAAAATACTAGGAAAGAAGCCAGTTAAATTCACCCTCGCTTCAGTACTACATGAAATTCAGGAGCTAAACCCAAGGAAAGCACCAGGCCATGACAAAATCACCGGACAACTAATTAAAGCCCTTCCGCTAAAGGGGGAAAGACGTGTCGAATCATATAGACCCATCAGCCTGCTCCCAGTTCTCTCAAAACTATTCGAGAAACTGCTCCTAGGAAAACTCCAAAATTACCTAGACAACAACAATATCATCCCCACTCACCAATTCGGGTTCAGGAGCCATCAGAGTACCATCGAGCAGATCCACAAGATCCACAACAAAATAAAAGACGCTATGAAAAAAAGCAATACTGTATCGATCTATTCCTGGATATAGCACAGGCATTTGACAAAGTCAATCACAACGGCCTGCTAATCAAAATCAAAGAACTACTCCCAGGGAAATACTACAACATACTTCATAGCTACCTCACCAACAGGAAATTTCAAGTAACCTATAATAACTGTACCAGCAAAACCTACCAAATCGAAGCGGGAGTCCCCCAAGGAAGTGTACTGAGGCCGGTGCTCTACCTGTTATACACGGCAGATCTTCCAGTAGACAACCAAATTACGACCACAACATTTGCTAATGATATAGCGCTGATATTCTCACATAAGAACCCCACAACAGCTACGAGAATCATCCAAGAACATCTCAACAAAATAATAGCATGGACAGAAAAGTGGGGTATCAATCTGAACGAAAATAAAACCGAGCAGATCACCTTCACACTAAGGAAGGAAACCTGCAAACCGGTCAAAATAAATGGAATAAAAGTAAAAAGAGTCAACGAAGTCAGATACCTGGGCACCAATCTAGATCGTAGGCTAACGTGGAAAGCTCACCTCCACAAAAAGAAGAAACAGATAAAGCTAACATTTAATAAAATGTACTGGCTACTCAACAAAAAATCGAAGCTAAGTCTAAGCACAAAACTAGCAGTCTACAAGAGCATTATTAGACCAATTTGGACTTAGGGCATCCAACTATGGGGCGCAGCGAAGAAATCTAATGTAGAAATAATAAAACGAGCACAATCAAAAATAATAAGAGCAATAACCGGAGCACCACGCTATGTCCGCAAAAATATTCCTGCTGAGGGAAACAAAAGTTAATGAAGTCGAAGAAATAATCGCCAAGCACAGTAAAGCTTATTTAGCCAGGTTAGAGCAGCACTTCAACAGATCAGCAAGAACCATCTTGACCGCAAAAAATTTACAAGACTCAAGAAAAATGACCCAATGGATTGCGCAAAGCGAAAAAACAAAGCATAAATAAGAAGGCCCGAGGACAGCAGGACAGCAGTCAATTAAATTAAAGTAAACAGCGAACCAACAACCATGGGAACTACTAACTCAAAGAAAGTAGACAACGCGGGGGAAATAATAAACACCATCATCACTAACCCCGAGGACATCAAGTCAGAAAACATCGAACTGACACTGATCATCCTAACAGTCGAAGTGGGATTGTCACTCCTCTACCAGATATACAAGGACTACAGGAGAGGACTAAAGAAGAAATATGCAGCAACAGCTACCACCAATCCAGGCCTACGAAATCCGCCAGCAAACTGACCGGACACTATGGATAGCTACCAACAAACCAAAACACAACTGTCTAGATAAAGAATCTAGCAGTACTAATATATCCTAGTTTAAGATTTGAAAATATGTATGCTAGAGCCTATGTAAAGCTGATCCAAACAAATAAAATAAAGAATGTTGAAAAAAAAAATTCGTATTAAGTAAATAAGTTAAATAAGAAAGTGAGAGAGTGAAAAATTAAAAATAATATTTGTTTACGGGAAAGATAAGAACACAAAATATGACTACCCCGAATAATTTAATCAACCGGAGTCGAATCCTCCTCCTTTACCTCCAGCTCAAGCTCCAGTGCGACGACCCTCGACATCAAATAGTGATAGAGCGCATAATTCCGAAAATTTAGAAAGAATGATTACGGGAATAGTACATCGCGTTCTTCAGAGTGAATTCCGAAATATAGTTCAAACTATAATCAATCCAAATGCCGATCAGTTCAGCGGGATCAATCAATCTATCGACCATAGATCTAGATAAAATCCCCGACGTAGTTAGATGCCTGAAAGATTTCTCCGGAATTCCAGGAGAATTCAATTCCTGGAAGAAAAGTGTCGATAGAATTCTAAGATTATATGAAAGTTTTAAAGGTACCCCCTTTGGTATACTGAGTGTCATGAGAAATAAGATTGTAGGGCAAGCGGATATAGTGTTGGAATCGTACAACACTCCCTTAGACTGGAAGTGAAGTGCATAGCGAGTTGTCTCACCATGCATTATGCGGATAAGCGCGACTTATCCACATTTGAATATCAGATGACCTCACTAGTTCAAGATCACCAGTCAGTTCAAGAATTTTACCATTAGGTCTACTCACTAGGGATGGGAAAAAATAACCCGTTAATTGAATAACCGGTTATTTTGTCCGGTGTAACCGGTTATTAACCGGTTGTTTTTTTTATCGGTTAACCGCAGCAACCGGTTATTTTCGTCGATTATTTTTCCAGGTTATTTTTAATGTGGAATTCCACTAAATTATAAATTACTTACTGATTAATTCCTAGTTCCTAACTACTCCTGTTACAATTATATCGTGACTTTACTTAATAATCATCTGAGCTACTGCCCTGTGTTTTATGTACATATATTCTAAGAAATTCAGCATTTGAAAGCTGGCTGGCGCTTAAAGTTGAAGATTTGGGATTTGCACTTGTCTTGTTGTTTTTATTTGATGTGGGTTGTGTTGTGTTGCGTATCTATGCTCATATCAGATTGAATGTGAATGAGATTGAATGTGAATGAGATTGTTTCTTTCAGAGTCAATTTGTGAATTTAACTCGAGTATTTATTTCTAATTGTGGCAATGTCTTCTCCAAAAAGCAATGTTTGGAATTATTTCTCAAGAAAAGGCAATGGCAACGTAAGTTGTAATTTGTGCAGTAAAAATTATAAAACAGGGGGAGGGACTACGAATTTAAAAAACCACCTTCGTCATAGGCATTACTCTGCATTTGAAATTATAAAAACCGTACCGTCAAAGCGGTCAAAAATAGTTTCGGAGGAAACGATTCGAATATCGGAATCTGATGAAGATAATGCTTCATCTTCAAGGAGTACTGAAGTGGTAGTTTCAACTGCTCCTCAGCAGCGAAACGAAAATAGTATTTTAAACTCTCAACACAGAACTTCTTCATCCTCTCTAAAACAAATAACTGTCAAAGTATGTTTAAAGACCAAAAAAGCTATGAAGGTAAATATTATTTTGGAATTAGTAAAAACATATTTTACTAAATAATATTTCATTGATACTTTACAGCAGGAGGAACGAAGGAATCCACTATTACCCAGAGCTTAATTTTTATGATTTGCAAAGATAATCTTCCATTAAACTGCACCGAAAAAGAAGGTATGCAGCGATTTTTCAAAACGACAGTTCCGCTATATAAACCACCATCGAGGAGAACGGTAGTATTTCATTGAATTTGTCGTTACGATAACCTACATTATTTTATTTTTATTTTTTATTTAAGATTACAACTCTCATAGAATCAAAATATTTTTCTTTAAAAGCGCTTTTGGATTCTAAATTAAAATCTATTTCGAGGATTGCTATTACGCCGGATATTGCCACAGTCATGAATTCTACAAGAAGCTTCATTGTTTTAACGATTCACTATATAGGTAAGACAATTGTATAGACATTTTAATACTATATAAAGAAGATTCTTGTTTTCAACAGTTGAAATAGCTGTCACTGTAAAATATATTTCACAATAAATATCTTCCCTTTTTAGACGAAGAAGCCCATCCTTCTATGGTATCCATTTCACTTGGTGCTAAGTTGCTAAGGCCACAACACAAAGCAAACAACATATGTGAAGATCTTAAAGAGATGTTGGATGGATGGTCAATAACAAAAGAAAATATAATCTCTGCAACAACCGACAACGGAGCCAACATTGTTGCCGGGATTAACAAAGTATTATTAAATGATGATTCAACCAGTAAAATCCATGTTTCTTGTTTTGCGCACTGTGGCGCCTTCCTCGCCGTTAACATCATGGTTCGTCATGGCGATCCCAGCGCCACCTGACTCCTGAGATGAACAATTTTCGATCTGGCGGTTTCTGGGAGGTTGGAGAGAGTTCATGCAGAAAAGGTTCTCAGTGGTAGCCATCTTTGAATCGTGCCAGCTTTTGTAAAACTGAGAAAATAAAAAGTTTATGTCGGACGATAGAAAAGGTGTTTCATTTAACGAGCACCTCGTCCCCACATATTGGTGACCCCGAGCACGAATTATAGTCAATCGGACACTCACAGACTTGTGACCCTGCAGTCAGCACCCCGCAGTGAGCAGTTTACACATGGCCCAGGAAGCCGCAAACAACGCTATGGCTCAACCAGCCGCGCCTCCTGAAGGCGTTCCACTTCAGGAACTGCAGCGAGTGGCGGTTAAGGCTCCCGCATTTTGGAGAACTCGCCCGGATTTGTGGTTCTCACAAATCGAATCACAATTTTTCAACAGTGGCATCACAACAGACGCGACTAAATATCATATTGTCGTCGCCGCACTGGACAGCAGCATATTGCCGGAGGTGAGTGACATCATTTTGTCACCACCCGCTGAAGGTATGTACCTAGCAATTAAGGACCGTTTAATCAGTATTTTTGCGGATTCGGAGGAGAAGCGCATCAAAAGGCTCTTACAAGAAATAGAGCTGGGGGACCAGAAGCCTTCACAGTTTCTCCATCGCATGCGTGATTTGGCAGGTAAAACAATCACGGATGATTTGCTCAAGGCTTTATGGATGCAGCACCTTCCTGCGCACATGCGCTCAATATTATCGGTCGGCGGAGAGGAACTTAATAAGTTGGCTGTACTCGCAGACAAAATTGCTGAGGCCAACTATACACCTGGCATAGCAGCAATATCTCAGAACCCTCTTCACAAGCCCTGTCAAGAACAAACTCACGCTTTAAAAAATCAAATTGAGCACTTGACGCAACAAATTTTTGAGCTCCAGGCGCAAATCGGTGAGAACAAATTTGCCCGAAAAAACAGACCAAGGTCCCGGTCTCGTTCTACAGAATATTGCTGGTATCATTCGAGGTTCGGCTCCAAAGTTAGGAGGTGCTTGCCTCCCTGTACTTTCAACAAGTACAGTCGTCAAACTAAAGGGCTCGTCGTGTACCGCGGCGATTACCGACGAGCCTTCAACCACTCGTCGCCTGTTTGTCAAGGACAAGAGCACAGGTATCACCTTTTTGATCGACACTGGAGCCGACGTCTCAGTCATTCCTCCCCGGACTTTAAAAGGGCTAGAGGCAGCGGAGTTTTGTTTATATGCCGCAAACGGTTCTCTCATTCCAACTTTTGGTACACGAAGACTGCGACTCAACATTGGACTCCGTCGAGATTTTGGATGGAATTTTGTCATAGCTAAAGTTAGTCGACCTATTATAGGAGCGGATTTTTTGCAACATTATGGCATAATTGTCGACCTCAAGCATAGAAAATTGCTTGACAACACTACAAATTTCACAGTTAATGTTGTAACTGCAAGGGTTTCCGCACCTCAACTTACGGTCGTGAACCAAAGATCGGAATTTCACGATTTATTAAAGGAATTCAAAGACGTTTGTTCTCCAAATTTAATGGGTCTCCGCAGTCAAATGAAACAGGCCGTGACGCATCATATCTCAACCGCTGGCCCTCCTGTTTATTCTCGCCCTCGTCGTCTTCCTCCCGATAAGCTGGCTGCTGCAAAAAAAGAGTTTGCCGGAATGATGGAGCAGGGTAGATGCCGCCCTTCTAAAAGCCCGTGGGCTAGTCCTCTACACATGGTGAAGAAGCGAGACGGATCCTGGCGCCTTTGCGGTGATTACCGCGCCCTCAATGCAGCAACAATTCCCGATCGGTATCCGTTGCCTAATCTTCAGGACTGTACGCATTTTCTCAATGGAAAAACAATATTTTCTACTATCGACCTTTTCCGGCGTATCATCAGATCCCAGTGGAGGAGCACGACATTCCTAAAACAGCCATAACGACGCCGTTTGGTCTTTTCGAGTTCCCAAGAATGACCTTTGGTTTACGGAACGCGGGCCAGACTTTTCAAAGGTTGATCGACGATGCATTGAGGGATTTGGATTTTACCTTTGCATACCTCGACGACATTTGTGTTGCTTCACGCAGTCACGAGGAACATTTAAGACACCTAAAAGTAGTTTTTGGCCGACTCCGATCGCGTGGTTTGGTAGTTAACCTCGCGAAATGCAATTTTGGTCAGGAAGCCGTTAATTTTTTGGGTCATCGCGTTTCTGCAGAGGGTATTCATCCACTGCGCGAAAAGGTTAAGGCTATAGTGGAGTATCCCCTTCCCAAACAAATAAATTCCTTGTGAAGGTTTTTGGCAACTCTAAATTTTTATAGGCGATTTTTGCCTCATGCAGCAGAGACACAACTACCACTTCAGGATTTAATACAAGGCAACAAACGGAACGACAAATCCAAAGTTGCGTGGACACCCGAAGCTGAAGCAGCATTTCAAAAATGTAAAGAAGACCTTGCAAATGTTGCTCTTCTGGCGCATCCGTCCCCCCAGGCGGTTATCTCTTTGATGGTGGACGCGTCGGATTTCACTATGGGAGCCGTTCTCCAGCAGACAACGGACGGTATCACAAAGCCCCTAAGTTTCTTCTCTCGCAAGCTAAACGATGCTCAACGCAAATATTCAACATATGATCAAGAATTACTCGCAATATATTTCTCGATCAAATATTTTCGTTTCATGGTTGAAGGCCGTCAGTGTATCATTTACACGGATCACAAACCGTTGACTTTCGCTTTTCATCAGAAGCTGGACAAGGCATCTCCTAGACAATTGCGACATTTGGATTTTATCGGCCAATTTACGACCGACATCCGTCACATCCGGGGCTCGCAGAACATCGTGGCCGACACCCTCTCGCGAATTGAAGAAATCCGATCACGTGGCACTCTCGACTACGAGGAACTCTCTGCTGCTCAGCAGAAGGACGAGGAGTTGCGAGAGTTATTGGCTGACCCGTTGTCATCGCTCAAGTTGAAGCAATTTGCAGTTTCGCCCACGTCATCCTCCACTATATATTGCGACGCATCTACTAACAAGGTACGCCCATACATCAGCAAGGATTACCGCAGAATGGTTTTCGACAGCGTCCACAATCTTTGCCATCCTGGAGTTAAGGTTACGACGCACATGTTGTCAGAACGTTACGTATGGCCGAATATGAGACGGGATTGTCGCGAATGGGCCAGGAGCTGCACTCCATGTCAACGAACTAAAGTACAACGTCATAATAGGACAGCTATAGGTACATTTCAACTTCCAGACGGGAGGTTTACTCATGTGCACATAGACATCGTGGGTCCTCTGCCGTCATCTTCAGGCAAGCGTTATTGCCTCACCTGTATTGACCGTTTTAGCCGTTGGCCAGAAATTTTTCCAATTCAAGATATTACAGCTGAAACTGTTGCTCGCGTTTTCATGTTTGGTTGGATCGCTCGTTTTGGAGTTCCCCAGCAAGTTACAACTGACCAAGGACGCCAATTTGAGTCCTCATTGTTTGGCGAGCTCACTTAGCTGCTCGGTATAGAACGATTTCGAACTTCCCCTTATCATCCCTCCTCTAATGGACTGATAGAGCGTTGGCACCGCACACTCAAGAGCGCTATTAAATGCCACGGTACTGAGCGCTGGACTGAGGTATTACCTGTAGTACTGCTTGGCCTTCGTACGAGTCTCAGAGATGATATGCAGGCTACCCCAGCGGAATTAATATATGGCACAACCCTGCGAATCCCTGGACAATTTGTGGGAGCAGAGCCATCGAGGGAGCCATCAGAGGCATTCGCGTCTCGTCTTTGTCAAGCGATGTCCAAGTTGCGTCCGGTTCCTACAACGCATCATTCAAAGGAACGAACATTTGTACACAAAGACATCGCCAAGTCTTCGCACGTTTTTATACGAAAAGACGCACCTCGTCCGTCGCTACAACCAACTTATGACGGTCCTTTCGAGGTTATCAAGCGAAACGATAAGTGTCTTACCCTCTTAATTAATAACAATCATGTGACTACTTCCATAGATCGACTGAAGCCGGCCTACTCAACGCCCCTTGACGTCATCGAGGAGGAACCTGCTATCAACGTCAACATGAGCTCCCCACACGACAACACCAAGCAAAGTGGACGCAAAGTCCATTTTAAGAACTGAACGTCATTTTCATCAACGTTCAGACTGCGAGGGGGAATCCTGTGGCGCCTTCCTCGCCGTTAACATCATGGTTCGTCATGGCGATCCCAGCGCCACCTGACTCCTGAGATGAACAATTTTCGATCTGGCGGTTTCTGGGAGGTTGGAGAGAGTTCATGCAGAAAAGGTTCTCAGTGGTAGCCATCTTTGAATCGTGCCAGCTTTTGTAAAACTGAGAAAATAAAAAGTTTATGTCGGACGATAGAAAAGGTGTTTCATTTAACGAGCACCTCGTCCCCACACGCACAATATAAATTTAGTAGTTACAAAAGCACATGGAGCTCTTCCGGGTATAACGGAAGTAATTACAAAAGTTAAAAATATTGTGTCATTTTTTAAACACAGCAATGTAGCAATGGATGATTTACGCGAAGAACAGAAAAAGGAAGGCAAAACAGATGGGACATTTTTGTATCTGATTCAAGAGGTTACTACGAGGTGGAATTCCACTTTTTATTGTTTGTAAAGATTTGTACTTTTGTCCGGACATGTAGGAAAAATTTTACTTTCACCAAAATATAAACATGTTCCTGAAATGTTAACGACAACTGAACTAACGTTAATAAACCTTACTTTACTCCGACCATTCGAAGAAGCGACACGGAATATCTCTGGTGATAAATATGTATCTGGAAGCTTAGTAATACCTGTAACAAATTGTGTAAAGACATCATTGGAAAGGTGTGATGTTTCAAACGTGTTAGCAGTGAATTTCAAGACAGAACTTTTAAAACAAGTTGAAAAAAGATTACTTCCATATGAGCAACACCCATTACTTTCGGCAGCAACATTGCTAGATCCTCGGTTTAAAAAAATACATTTTAGCTCGGCTCTAAATGTGGCTACTACGATAACTTCAATAAAATGGGAAGTAAGAAGAGAACTTAAAGACGTCCTCCTTTATCTTCAAGAAAAGGAGCCGACGAAGCAGGAAGTTCGGAGAACACAAAGAGAAATATATGGAGTATTCATTCTGAAATTGCTTCGAAACAGCTACCTGAAGAAGATAGTTCACAACTATCGCAAGGCCTTCCAACTGAACTAAAACTTTTCCTCAGTCAACCTATTCAACCACGTGAGTGTGATCCCATCCAATACTGGATTGATAGTAAGAATGCTTTTCCAGGTACATTTCCAGTAGCAATGAAATACCTCACAGTAGTAGGAGCAGCAGTTGCATCTGAAAGAGTAGTTTCTTCCTTAAATAATGTATGTAGCGATCAAATAGGTCGACTTACACCGGAACACGCTAATCAATTAGTTTTCTTGGGCTCTTTAGATTCAAGCTATTGGGAAAAGTAAGCTGCCATTATGTATGTATCTAATACTTATAAATATGTACAAAGACTTTAGGAAAGTTTGAAACAATTCTAAGTACTTTAAAATTTATATAAGTGACTGTATTATACATATGAGTGTATATACTATATAGTAAACGAACTGTATAATTTCACTAAATAATTTTTATTTTTAACTCTCTAAAGTGTTAAATATGAAATATTTTGAATATATAAACCAGTACTTAAAATATTCATATTTAATATTATTTTCCAAAATATTTCTAGTTCTACTCGACCTAAATAGGCAAAATAACCTAAGTCGGTTAACCTGATAGTCAGTTATTTTCCTTCGGTTAACCTGATCCGGTTATAACTGGCGATGAAAATAACCGGTTAACCGATAACCGGTTTTTTTTCAATAACCTCCCATCCCTACTACTCACACCTTTCGCTTATCTTAAACAAAACTGGGTGCATGGATGTCGGTAACGAATCCATCACAATATTGACGCAAACATATAGAGCCAAAGCCCTAGGCACCTTTATAAGAGAACTCAGAGGTGATTTGCCTCTTGGACATTCGCGAACCTGCGGATTTGCCACAAGCATTGCACCTCTGTCTCAAGCTCGAAAACTAAAATTATAGGACGCAATACGCAAATTCTCACCATAGACCATCCCGTGCAACCCATAGTCAAGTTATACCCCCACTTCCACCTCGTAGGCCCGCCTTTCTACCCACAACGAGCATACTTGCCTCAACCGTAAGCAAATCTCAATCCATACAGGCCTCAAAATCCTCACATGCCACCAGCATTCAATCATAATAACTTCCGAAATCAGGGCCAATACAACCAAGTCGGTTCAAATCGTCCTTACGCCCCTAAACCAAAAACCACGACCCGAACCGATTGACGTCGATCGGTCCATCCAGACAACGAACATAAATTATATGAATCGACCCACACGAGGGCCATCCTATGGAAAAAGACCGGCACCGAGCGCGCAAGTCCCCAAATCATCCTAATAAATACCAGAGAAATTTCCACCTAGAAATTCAAGAGACCACCCTTAATGATTGCGAACAAGTTCGAGATGCAGAAGACGTAAAAATTCGAGCAACCCCTCGCAGAATACGTAGAATACATAGAAAACAATCAGGAAAATGAGATCGGCGAGCAAAATTCTGTTGATTATACAGATATCCATTTTTTAGGCTAAACTGCTCTTCGTTGCCTTACTTCGAGTGCAGAACGAAGAGCGGGAAAATTCTCAAAATTCTGATAGATACAGGATCTAACAAGCTAGTCTTGTAACTAATCCTAAACCCAATAAAATACCGTTTTACGCGAATTCCATAGCCGGAAATATCGAAATTAGTCATCATACGATAGTAAACTTATTTGGGCTTCAAGATACTAATATAAAATTCTTCCTGTTACCTACCCTTAAATCATTTCATGGTATCTTGGGAAACGACAGTTTAAAAGAACTATCTGCAATCATTCACACAAGGAAAAATTACATGACGATAAGAAATAAAATTAGAATTCGAATAAAACAACAGGCCTACACGGCGGTAAATAAAATTGATATCAGAACAGACCATATGGAGATAGAACAGAAAAACAAAATTAACACTCTTGTTCAGCAGTTCCCAAATCTCTTCACCGAACCCGACGAAAAGCTAACATTCACCACAGGAGAAATCCGAACGACTTCAGACTCCCCTGTATTTTCCAAATTTTACCCTTACCCCATGTCTCTAAAGGACGAAGTTGAGAAACAGGTGAAACAACTCCTAAATGACGGAATTATTCGACCCTCAGGATCCCAGTACAATTCTCCCGTATGGATCGTACCGAAGAAGGCCGACGCATCAGGTGAAAAGAAATACAGAATGGTAGTAGACTACCGTAAGTTAAACACAATCACCATTCCAGACATTTGTCCCAGAGATAAATGAGCAATTAGGCGAAAGTAAATGGTTCTCTGTCATCGATCTCAAGAGCGGCTTTCACCAAATTCCCCTCAGGGAAGAGGACATAGAGAAAACGGCATTTTCAGTGAATAACGTCAAGTACGAATTCGCTTGGCTGCCGTTGGACCTAAAGAACGCGCCGTCTATATTTCAAAGGGCTCTTGACGACATTTTACGAGAACATATCGAAAAAATTTGCTATGTCTATATCGACGATATAGTAATTTTTAGCAAAGACGAATACACGCATTTCCAGAACCTTAGAACGGTATTTCAAACCTTACAGAAAGCAAGCATGAAGGTCCAGCTTGATAAGTGCGAATTCCTTCGAAATGAAGCCGAGTTCCTAGGTTTCATTATCACCTCTAACGGCATCAAAACTAACCCAGCTAAGGTAAAAGCGATAATCAACTACCCGCAGCCAAAAACTCTCAAAGATCTGCGATCTTTTCTTGGTCTATTTCTTAGGTATTATCGCCGATTTATAAAAGGCTACGCAAATCTGGCGAAACCCCTTACAGCCCTTTTAAGAGGCGAGGGAGGGAGAATCTCCAAAAATGCTTCGAGTAAAAAACTCATTTGTCTCAACGATACCATTGAAGCCTTCAATAAAATCAAAAATTCACTAACCTCAGACGATCTTCTACTTGCCTACCCAGATTTAAAGAAAAAGTTCCAATTAACCACCGACGCCTCGGACTATGCGATCGGGGCAGTTTTATCTCAAGAAGAAAGACCTATAATCTTCAATTCAAGAACTCTCAATAAAGCAGAGGAACATTACGCTGCCAATGAAAAAAGAGATGTTGGCTATTAGATGGGTCTTAAACTTATTAAGAAATTACTTTTACGGCGCAGATCAGGTCCAAATCTTCACAGATCATTAGCCATTAACGTATGCCCTAAGCAGCAAAAATAATAATAACAAGATGAAACGATGGAAGGCCATACTCGAGGAGTACAATTACGAGTTGAAATACACTCCAGGGAAAACAAACGTAGTCGCAGATGCCTTATCTAGACCCCCGAAAAACTCCCCATTAAACTCCGTAACAGCAATTCAGCATAGCAGCGAAAGTTCTGCCCACGAATTAATACCAACCACAGTAGCACCCATAAACACGTTTAAAAACCAGGTCATTCTAAAAACAGGCATAGAGAAGAGCTATCGATGCGAAATTCCTTTCCCTACTTATTCCCAGGCATACCTTAGTTCAACCAGATTACTCCAAGAACGAAATTATAACTATATTCAACAGATACCTCAACCCAAGCGCCATAAACGGTTTGTACACATCAGAAGCACTAATGGGGAAAATTCAGGAAATATACCCTATACATTTCAGAAATTTTAAAGTCCGTTTCACCCAAACTCAAGTCGAAGATCTTAAGGGCACGGGACTACAGAACGAAGAAATACTAAAGGTCCACAGAAGAGCGCATCACAATGCTCGAGAAAACAAAATGCAATTGATAGAGAAATATTACTTCCCAAAAATGAACTCTAAAGTAAACAAAATTGTTAAGCAATGCCTAGTGTGTAAAGAGCAGAAATATGACAGGCATCCCCATAAACCAATCCTCTAAGAAACACCTATTCCCCAATAATCAGGCGAAATACTACATATCGATATGTACCTCACAGAAAAAAAAATTAATCCTGACAGCGATCGATAAATTCTCAAAATATGCACAAGTAAAGCTACTTAAATCAAAGGCTATCGAAGATATAAAAACTCCACTTCGCGAAATTCTGATTTCATTTGGCGTTCCCAAAATAATTGTTATAGACAATGAAAGATCACTAAATTCTGCCTCAATTAGCTTCATGGTTGAAGATCAACTCGGAATCCAAATTTTCAAAACACCTACATATGCTAGCTCAGTAAATGGCCAAGTAGAACGATTCCAATCAACACTCTGAAATACTCCGATGTCTTAAGGAGGATGGTATACGCAGGACTTTCCCAGAACTTCTAGATACAGTAGTCTATGAATACAATTTCTCGATTCACTCTACTTCAGGCAAAAGGCCACTCGAAGTCTTCTTTGGCAGAAATGTCAGCGTTAATCCTGAAGATGTCGACAAGGCCCGACAGGAGAACATAACTAGGCTTAGGGAAAAACCAAAAATTGACGTTAATAACCACAATAAAAGAAGACAAGCAATCAAAGACTATTCCTCTGGCGAAACTAATTTCATAAAATTAAATAAACGCATAGACTCGAAACTATCACCGCGATATAAGAAACAAATAGTCTAAGAAAACCATTCTAAGACCATTCTCACAGAATCAGGCAAAATAGTACGTAAGAGTAACTTACAAACAATCCCTAGCCTACTGCCTCGCAGAGTTCCAAATTTCAGATTATTCAAATTCAAAAATAATAACAATAAATACGGGAACCGCAAGAATACAAATCGGAGCACTTAAGTTAATTCATGTTATAGATTTGGAGTCATACGAAAAAAACACTGGAAGACATGAAAATAAAAGTAGCAAACGACATTGATAAAAATCATCGCATGTATCCATTCCTCATGAAACTACACAAATTATATCCCTACTAAACCGATTAAAACCTAAAACGAGGCTAAAAAGATGATTAAATTTTCTCGGCAGCGCATGGAAATGGCTCGCTGGTAGCCCAGACCATAACGGCTTTTTAATATTAAAAGCCAAAATAAATAACGAGCTGGAAAATAATAAGCAAATAGTAATCAATAAATCAACGATCCATCGAATCAACGACATTACGAATATAACTAATAATATTCTAAACATGATTAAAACAAGTGAAGATGTAAAAAAGAAGATTATTACAAACATTAAAAATAAGTTAGATCTAATAAAAGACGAAATAATTAACGTAGACTATGCCTTACATTGGGCTAAAGCAGGTATTGTAAACTCATTTATTTTATCAAATAGCGAACTTAATATCGTTAGAGAACTTTTCGAAAAAAATAATGTACCTTATCTAAATCTTGAGGAAGCTATTGACTTCGCTGAAATAAAAATTGCCTCTAGTAACGCTGAACTTCTATATATTGTAAATATACCGAATACGGAAACAGAAAACTGTAAAACTTTGCTAATAAAATCAGTAAAAAGAGGGATTCTTATAACTAAAATAACATATGAAACTTTAATACAATGTGAAAATAAAATACATGCAATTAAAGAAAAATGTTCATCCAATATTAAATTAACAATTTGTAACAACAGGCAAATCAAAGATTTAAGTCAGTCCAGTTCTATTCCAAATTTGCTCACAAGGAGGCCTCCCAACTACACCGAGATAGACAATAGACACATCCCGACCACATAGGAAATCCTTCCCTGAACATTGCTTTTAAATCAATTCAATGGCACTATAATGGTCAACGGCGAAGCCATGGAACTAAAGGGAACATTGTCATTCAGCATCATAATACAACCATCCAAGTCAACAATACAGTATTCCTATCCCGAGAGCTAAACAGCATGAAACCGCATGATCTGCAATCATACAACCTGACTCCAGCTTCAGAATAATTGAAGAAATCCTAACTCTCCACACGATGAAAGAACTTCATTTTAACAATACAGGACGCATCGAGCTAATCGAAGAAGAAAACAAGATAGGATACTCCATCAGCCTTAGCCTAACCACCTTGATTCTCATTTTCCTAGGAATAACAACTGCTATGAAATTGAGCAAGCATTCCAGGCCTAATTTTTCCAACATAGCACCCATAACAGAAGTAGTTACCAACGACAGGACCTATCGTACAAAACTAAGGGTCCACTTCATCTCTAACGGAGACGACCAGGATAAACCAGATGCCTTACTTCTGAGAATGAGGACATCCTCATTTTTTAAGATGGGAGGAGGTAACACAGCAAACATTCCAACCCCTTTATGGAAATTTCCCAACACGTTCCCACACCGGCCACCAAAATCGCTGACGCCATGTCTGTTCAAGTGCGATCACCCCACCGACGACAGGTGGCACATGATTGCTGACACAGGTCAACGTGAGTATATAATAAATAGAGCACACTTTGTAATTAGCTTTAAGTTTTGTTAAGATCGTTAGTCTGATCATAAAATAAAATCTTGTTTTTTTTTAAAGGTTTGAACCCATTTAAAATTAACTTATATCTTTATCAAGTTCAAGAGCCTTATTCTGCGGGTTCAGAGTAGACTGATGACCGCTACGCTAGATGAGGATACAACTTTTGAAAATCTTTTAATATAAGTTAAGGCACACAGGATAGCAAAACCATCACGCACCCACCAACGTGACCGGCTAACTTGTCTAGACATGCTCATCAAGTTATGCTGACCTATCCACACGCGCCGAGGTCTTCCCAGATGATCAAGTATCACCACCTGGCTCACCTGTAGGCCTGCCACCCCAGTTCGACTTTAAGCAAATCAGAATTGTACGGTAGTTCGGGTAATTAAGACGCATTTTAATAGCTCCGCGATTATTGTGAATACAGAACTGTTCATTAATAGCATATTTATGTAACGCGAAATAAATGCAGTAAATGTGTTAACTTCATTGTAAGACTATTTTTTTGTGTGAAACGAAATAATTTTTGTTAACTGGCGCCTGAGCAGGGACCGTTGAGTGCGACAATAAATCGTCCGGAAATAAAGTTCGGTAACGGTTACGCGAGTGTAAAAACAGTGAGGAAGATTCGTTCCACAAGTAGGCTTCTGACGACTTCAAAGCAGAGGCTAAAAGGGATCACAACGAAACCTCTGGCAAGCGCAGCATCAACGGAAGGGACTGAACCACCTATAAGCAACATAAAGGTCAACTAGTCCCAATTTAACGTTTGAACTCCCGACTATGAAATTCTCCTTAATGTAAGTACAACCATTCTTCACTTACATTAAGTAATTAACGATTGCATAGAAATAAGATAAGTTGCAAAAAGTGACACTATAGCAAATTAAGCGAAAAGAGTAATTTCCGAAACAGTGAATTGCGAACAATTTCCTTTTCCCTCCCGTGAAAGTTATCGTTAAATAGCAAAAATGGAGGAACTCCAAGACGCAATAAAGCAACTGACTGGGGCAATTAACGCCCAGATCGAAACTGTAAAAGGAATCGACCGGAGGCTCCAAAAAGTGTAGTCAGAAAAAGCCCAAACTCCTGACCCTACCCCCGTTTCACTGCGACCTCCTAGAAATGAGGAGGAACTCAAAGAGATATCAAAGTTACCTGACTGTGTAAAAGAACTGCAAGTATTCGATGGGAACCCAACTAGTTACGTTTCGTGGGTCCACAACGTCGAGAATATTTTAAAAGATTACGAAATAGTCCGCGGAAAGCCCATATACCGGGCAATACTCCAAAGTATCAGGCAAAAAATAAAAGGTCCAGCTGACTCGGCCCTAATATCTTATAACATATTCGGCGACGACTGGCCATCAATCAAAAAGTGTTTATCCTTGCATTATGCGGACAAGCGAGACATACGCACCCTCGAACATCAGCTCAACCTGCTAAACCAAGGAAGCATGACTCTAGATGAGTTCTATGCCAATGTTAACCACCAATTTTCCCTTATAGTAAACAAAATTAAAACCGAGGACTATTCCGTGGAAACGGTAAATGTACTGATAGAGACGTATAGGAATAGGGCTCTCGACGTCTTTATTAGAGGTGTTAGTGGAGACCTGTCTAGAATGCTCATCATTCAGAGACCCCAAATAAGCGTACACTTCGTGTTTGGATATTCAAAATTTAAGCTTTAGAAATATAGCCATCCAAAAGCCGAATTTGAGAAATTCTATAACAGTACCGGTAAACAAAATCTTCTCACGCGATGCAAGACAAGCAACCCAGGGATATCCGCTGAAGCCAGCGCCTCGTGGACCACCAAGGCCATTACCCTTTGAACAACGAAACAAAGCATATAATATCCAGAGCAAACGAGTACAATCACATAACCATCAAACCAACGACGAGAAATAATAAGCAGGTCCATCTAGGGTATACGGAACTATTAGTCAGCCAGGACGAGGAGTTTGGAATAAAAATTAAATGCAACAGTATAAAAAACCTCACTATATGCAGAGAAAACCAGTTAGAAAAACTACCCAAGGATCACTGCATTAGTAGCCTACTAAAAGGAACTAGCGCTAAGTGTGACTATCAGTACAACAAGGACGAAAAAATTAAAATAATAAATGACGATACAATATTTCTCGATAACTTTAACGGAGAGCTTTTTAAAACAATTCAACCAGACAATTGAACGGGACCTTTGTTGTGCAATATAGCAACGAAACAATTGAGATCAAGGGAAAACAGTACATCAACAAACAAATAAAAACATTCCAAGTCCTGCCGACGATATTCCAGGGGCAGCCAGTCGAAGGGAATCTGAAACTCGACGTAGAATACCTACACGACTTGCACCTAAAGAACAGGAAACAACTAGAAATGCTCAACACCAACCATGGCATATCCTTCCTAACGAACATTTCTATATCTACAATTTTTATAATAACTCTTGGTATCTTTATAGTTTTCAAAGTAAAAAACCAAAAATCGAAATCAGAAATAGTCCACATCTGATCCGCGGGACGCAAAAACTTCAGGAGGGAGGAGTTAAGGCACACAGGATAGCAAAACCATCACGCACCCACCAACGTGACCGGCTAACTTGTCTAGACATGCTCATCAAGTTATGCTGACCTATCCACACGCGCCGAGGATCGATGATCAAGTGTCACCACCTGGCTCACCTGTAGGCCTGCCACGCCAGTTACACTTTAAGCAAATCAGAATTGTACGGTAGTTCGAGTAATTAAGACGCATTGTAATTGCGCCGAGATTATTGTGAATATACAGTGCTGTGCAAAACATTTGCAACTAAAATCATAGTTTATTACAGATCATTATAAAATTTCCTAAACCACAACTACCAAAAAAAGTTTTACAGTGCATTATTCTTTATTATGTCTAGTTTCCAGATATAACAATAGCAGAATGTAATATCCCATAATAAGGGAGCAATATCCAGTTTTTTATTCAACGTAACAATTTTGCCTGTGCAAAACATTTGCAACTTTATATATCAACAAATTATTTCTCGGAATAAATGAGAATTGGCAGTACTTTGTTAGTTAATTGTTATTTTCTATTCCATATATAGTTAATAAAAAATAATAATAATAATTTTCTATTCCGATCCAACTACTACAGGGCATATAATCCAGTCTGTCGGTCAGGTCCATGCGCGGAAGTGTATTATTAAAATATTTTTTTTTCCTTTAAAGGCAATTAAACTAAAAGTTCGTAAAATGGAAGTAATTAATTTTACAACGAAATAAAAAACCGAATAAAATAGCTAAATCCACCATATCCAGAATTATAAGCAGTTTTAAAAAGACTGGGAGTATTGAAAATATTCATAAAGGGTGGTAGACCAAGGAAAACGACAAAGGCTGAGGATCGTAGAATTTAAATTTTAATTAAATCTCGGCCTTTCCTCAGTTCAAGGTACTTAGGTAAAAAACGAATATAACCTGGATGTGGATCCCTCGGCAGTAAGAAGACGAGCCATAGAAATCGCTCTTAAGACCTACAGACCAGCGAAAAAGCCACTACTTTCCGAAAAAAATGGCTGAGCTCGACTTGTCTTTGCTCAAAGTCATTTAGAATGGCCCTTAGAAAAATGGAGAACTGTCCTTTTTTCGGATGAGTGTTTAACTTTAAGTTTAACTTAGTGGGGCTAGATGGAGGGCAAAAAATAGGACGACCGACGAACAAACGACTAAATCCGCGATAAACTGTGGTAACTGTGAAGCATCGAAGTGGTAATAAAATGGTCTGGGGGTGTTTATCAGCTCAGGGCGTGGGAGCTCTTTATGAAATACCACGGATAATGAAAGCGGAGGACTACAAAAATATTATGGAAAATGTTATGCTCCCTTAAGCAGAGGAAGAAATGCCCCTGCGCTGCGCTTCGAACAGGACAATGATCCCAAGCACACCTCTAGACTTCTTCAGGCTTTTTTTTCGCAGCAAAACATTGAAGATTTAAAATGGCTCGCACAGTCCCAAGATCTCAACCCCATAGAAAAGCTATGGCAACAGGTTAAGAAGAATATGAGGGGTCAATTTTACAACAACCGTAACGAACTCTTTAATGGTATAAAAAAGGCTTGGAATGATATAACTTCTTTACATATTGAGTCGCTATTTAATTCTATGCCAAGAAGATGCGCAGCAGTTATTGTAAATAAAGGCTATTCAACCAAATATTAACGATAATATATATTTAATGTCGCCAACATTGTTAATGTCAAAGAGTTGCAAATGTTTTGCACAGTCAGTTTTGTATCTTAGTATGAAAAAACGAATATTTCTCCTTTGTTCTTGAACAGTTACCTTTAGTTTTTTAATATTCTTAAATTAGATATAATAAAGAATAAAATACTGTATTAGCTTTTTTGTTTTTAAGAATTTAAGGTTTGTTGTAGTAAGACATAGAAAATTGGGGTTTTAATTGCAAATGTTTTGCACAGCACTGTAGAACTGTTCATTAATAGAATATTTATGTAACGCGAAATAAATGCAGTAAATGGGTTAACTTTATTATAAGATTATTTTTTTGTGTAAAACGAAATAATTTTTGTTAACTTATATGCAAACTTTCTCTGGAGATAAGAACGTGAGAGTTGGATATGTATAACAACAGGACCAGAGTTTTCACAGTCAACAGTGATTAAAGTGAGTGGAGATGAAACACACAAGCCTTCGACACCATGACTCTGAACAACGAGTATTTCTTTAGTATCTGAGATTCTCAATGTTCCCTTTTAATGAGTTAAGGAGTTATCCTACTCTGATAGTGATGAAAATAATAATAATAATTTCATAAATTAATTACACAACATCGGAAAACAATAAAATCTAGCTTATTTCATTATCGATTGGAGTACGTTTGAGGAATAGAAAATACACTGCAATGCCGACATTTCACGACAATTTAGTCAGCGTAAGTCCAAATTAGCAAATTTTTTTATTTATCTACTGTAGTCGAAAACGTCTTCATACGAATACGCTTATTGGCTTTTATACGAGTATTATGTTTGTTTTTCGAAACTAAACATCGATTTCGTATTCACTAAAAAAAAATCCGCTAAATAAAATTACTTAATTCTGGCGATATGGTTTTCTTGTCTATTCATACATGTTCTTCATATTATTCATATATACTCATATAAACAATTTAAATCTGATAATGGAGCACACAACCATCGCTTCGTGGTAAACGATTTACAAATATTCATCTTATTCTTATGGCACAATGAACGATATCTGTAATATTTCAGCACAATTACAATTCAAAATTCCAAGTTTTTATTTAATAAAAATAAAATACATTTATTACCTTTCAAATTAAACCGCTTACATGAATTAGATCACAGGAAAAATTGCTACAAATCCCAGACAAATACGTATATTGTTTAAAAATAATCGAGGAACCTCTTCAGTTCATTGCACATTTGTAAAAAAGCTTGTAAAGCCCTCTTGTTCATACTTTTTTCAATAATGACACAAATGAGATTCAATTTTCAATAGATAGCATGATATTATAACACGTTCGCGGACAGTAAAAATCGAATTGCAGAAAAAATTGCAAATTGTTATTAATCATATTTTAAATAATTAGTTCAAATTTAAAAATAAGGAATTGAATGCCGATAATGCGGCTTATGAGTTTCAATTTCAGATTTCGAAAATGAATGCTATCGCATTCACGTCCGCAAATGCGTTAAAGGAGCTATATAAATATATTTAAAAAACAGTTTTTGGATTTAGTTTGCAAAACATAGTGGCATAATAATTACCAGAGCATAACATATATATATAAATATTTAAAAAACAGTTTTTATAAGCACAGCAACAAACTTATTAAGTAGTATTCGAATACAATTAGTCAGTCAACATTAACAGAAAGAGTAAATGCAGACGCCGCGTAAAAAACTCGACACGACCAACAAACAGCCACAGAGCAGCGTAACAATTGGTTTATTTAAAAAACAAACATCTTCCAATCTTGTTAAAGACTTAAAATATGATAATTTTAAAATATTCATTTTTTTCCTAGCCTAAATCTTATAAAAATATAAAACATTACGGAAGAGTTCGCTCGAAGTTCAGCTTAAGAGATTCATATAAAATAAATAATCGGTATATGTCTGCCAGGATAATCAAAAAGATGTTTTATCGCCGGTTAGTGAGCTGAATATGAAGTTGTGTACTTCGAGAATGTGCATTTCTGTGGCGCATATTGCGGCCAGAAGCACAATATATCCGCTATATTGTATTATTCGCAGAAAATCCCATAGTTTATCGCAGAAAATACTTAGTAGAATGCAATGCAATAAAGAGTGAACGTTAAATACTCGCCACAGCCAAGCCACGGAGAAGAACCAGTTTGATGTAAATACATAATTCTGTTTAAGGTACTGTGCAGATGTTACGTCGTTACGTTCCAGCATATCTTGATACAGAGCGATATAACGATTCCACGCTGTGGAACTGAGCAAAAGCTGCCCAGAAAAGCATATCACTTTTTTGGCAACTTTTTTCGTTGTTATTTTAACTTTGTAAATTACACCTGCCTCTGTACTCTTGTTTTCAGTTACAGGAAGAACAGCCTGCAGCTGTGTGTATCCGCGACGTGGTGGATTGTTCTTTAAGTAAAATACGATGCCGATCATCAGCGCAATGCAGCCTAGGCCGTCACATAGTCCATCAATATAGTACCCTGCTGTGCCAACTTCTGAACGCTCCCCTCGAATATTTTTCTTCATTCGAGCTACATGACCATCCAGATCGTCAAGAAATGTCCTGAACTGAAATAAGACAACACCGACTCTTCTTGATATAAGGCTATCTGAAGCAATCAGGCGCCCAGCTGCAATAGCCACGAAAACATGGAAAAACGAGATCATATTTGCAGTAATGAACTTCGAACGTGAGAATCCAACAAGCTTGTCGAAAATCGTTGCCATCGGAGCGAACAAATAGTGGTTAGTATGATCCAACATAAGCGCTTTAACGGTCACATCACACAGGGGATTTATATCACAAGAGATCCACGTATTATCTTCATATCTGATGTGGATGGATGTAATAGAATTTAATGTAGCAGTCTTCTCAAGAAGAAAGGCATTCTCAGGTGCAGCTGATGTAAGGAAATCTGGCCTAACATTGTCTATTCTACTCCGATATCCGCCGTTGTTGGCGACTGTTGTACTAAAACTTATCAATCCAGCCTCATCTAGGCTCGAGGTATTTACGTGAAGATTCCTGTTAATTGGATAATTTTGAATTCTCAAATACAACTGAACATCCATATAGATGTAGAAGGCAATCAAGAGGAATAACAGCGCTAGAAGTATTTTACTGACTTGCGAACTTGGGCCCATCATATTGAAGTCGTTGTATTAATGTAATATATTTGAGGTTTTATTCATTAATTCTAGATTGAAGTTATTTATTTTTTATTTGTTTGGATATTGCGCTGAACTTCAATTCATCCAGACGCGCAGATCTTCTAATATACAATTGTAGCGACTAGAAACAAATTCGTTTGCAGAGGTATCGATTTTGAGAGGTTAGCAATCCAATGATAGCAGCATCTGAAATTATAAATAAACAATGGACTTTAGTCAGACATTTAGTTTACACATGCTGAACTTAATCAGTAACATATGTGCAGAATTAGTAAGAAATTTTGTTAGTTTGGATTGCTTTACTCTCAAATTATAATTAAAATCATAAATAAGTGCGATTTCAATAAATTAGGCGACTTTTTATGTATAACCACAAATCATGTTCCAATTTACACTTATTTCTTCATAATCAGTAAGACTCTATGGGACTGATTGTCACAAATTAAATGCCAATGCACTCTTTCATTTGGCTTTAAAAATATATATACAGGGTGAGTTTTTTATCTTGAGACAATGAAATATCTTGATTGGATCTCATTATTTCGAAAAAAGTTTCAATGTTTCGAAGATGTCATATTATGGTTACCTTGAACTTGACCTTGACAGCGGCCTTCAAGGTTATTTGAAGGTAACTTCAGAAATTTAAGTGGGAACCCCAACCTTTGATCTCGGAAATGGAAAAAGAGGGGAATTTGACGACCAAACATAGACTTTACCTCAAGGTCAAGGTCAAAGGCAAAGATCGTTTCATCAATTCCTTTTTCCAATGATAACCCATATTTTAAACCGCGACAACGAAGAGGAGGTCGAATTTAACTTTCGACCTTTACTTCGTGCTTCGATCTTGACCTTCGAGTCAATATTAGTTCAGGGTCGAAGACTTTCCAACTGCAACCCACGATTCTTACCACTGGAATGGATAAGGACGCAAATTTAACTTTTTCCCACGACCTTGTACTTTGGCCTTTAAAAGCACTTACTACCTTTAGCACTACCAAGAAGCAACGACGTAGACGTAGTAGTTCAAAGAACAAGATCGTGGAAAAAAGAAAAAATTTGCCCCTATACATTCCAGTGGTAAAAAATGTGGGGCCCCGTCTTTGACCTTGAACTAACATTGACTTGGAGGGCCTCAATAGCTCGGTTGGTAACGCGACGCGTTGACTGCGAGCCAGCAGGGCGCTAGAGGTTGTCGGTTCGATTCCCACTAGAAACATGGGCCTATAATAGCCTAAGTGTGTCTTCGGACAGCCACATCAATCTACATCTACATCAACATTGACTTGAAGATCAAGGTCAAAGCACGAAGTGAAGGTCAAAAGTTAGATTTGCTCCCCTCTTCATTGCTGTGGTTTAAAATATGGGTCACCATTGGAAAAAGGATTCGATGGAATGACCTTGACCTTCAGGTAAAGGCCATATTTCCTCTCCTTTCAAATAACCTTGAAGGTGACATCAAGATGAAGTTCAAGGTAACCATTATTTGATCCTCTCCAAACCTTGAAATTTTCGTTTGAAACTTTTTTCGAAATAATAAGATCCAATCAAAATATTTCGTTGTTTCAAGATAAAAAACTCACCCTGTATATACATATACATATATATGTACATACTTTCCGTAGTAACTTCATTTTTGAAAGCGTTTGACACTGTGTTGTGTAACGTGCAATGGTATACATAAAATTACAATCTGAATGTCGTTTTCGATTCTTTAAATGAGCTTAAGCAGGCGTTATAGTCCGCAGTCCATCGCCCCTTTTTTGTGTTGATTACTAACAGGCTAAATTTTCGTGAGCAGCTTCCTTTCGCCGAGACGCCCAACTTTTCTATCTGCGAAAATTCTCGGAACTGGTAGCTAACAAATTGCGGAGGCGTCAAACATGTCGATCTGGTGAATGTAAAAAATTTATTACTAACAGTTATTTTTATAGTTGAATCTAGAGATAATGTGATATCAAACACGAAAAAACGTTTGTCCTACAAAACCTGTGGGTTGACGGCGGTAGTCCGCCACCCTCAACATGTCGAAATGAAGAGTAGTCCAAACTGACTACTAACCACCCGAATTTTTTGGTATCGCTTAATGAATGTATTTTAAATTAAATGACAACATTGTCCTACAAATTTAGTGGTATGTTTGTCCAGTCCTACGAGCGGAAGTTGTCAAAATAACGGCATTTTTTTTTTCATTACTAACTGTAGGTCAAGGATAACATATGATAGATTAGTATATTCTTTGCCCAAATGAAGTAATGTCCTACAAAAATATTGGTACGTATCGCTAGTCCTACAAAAATTCTGAAAATAACTAATTATTTTCTATTTGCGGTTCTGGTTAATAAATATATATATATATGGGACATTCCACGTCAACCGGGCCACCTAAATGACCAAAAATCATGGAGACCTAGAAAATTGGTTTTGGGCTTAAATTTTTGGTCTATCTTTACTCTTCAGAAATTGACCTGGCGTTTTGAAAAATTCAAAATGGCGGATCCAATATGGCGGCCAACTTTTCAAAAATGAACGAAATTTGAATAAAAAAAATACTATGATATTCTGCATAAAATTCTAAGTCAGAAATGTCTTTTGCAAATTTTTGAATAAAATTGCCGTTTTTGAGAAAAAAATTCATGAATTTAAAAAAATTTTCTATCTTGATGAAATCCTAAATTTCGGTCTTATATAGGAAAAAATTGACAATTGGCATATTAGAAAGATTTAAAAAATACTCAGATGTTAGGAGGTTGCTAGTGATGAATGCAATGTCAGATGTCAAAAAAATTCAAAATTTCGGATCCAATATGGCCAATATGGATTTCATCAAGATAGAAAATTTTTAAAATTCATGAATTTTTTTCTCAAAAACGGCAATTTTATTCAAAAATTTGCAAAAGACAATTCTTTCTTAGATTTTTATGCAGAATATCATAGTATTTTTTTTATTCAAATTTCGTTCATTTTTGAAAAGTTGGCCGCCATATTGGATCCGCCATTTTGAATTTTTCAAAACGCCAGGTCAATTTCTGAAGAGTAAAGATAGACCAAAAATTTAAGCCCAAAACCAATTTTCTAGGTCTCCATGATTTTTGGTCATTTAGGTGGCCCGGTTGACGTGGAATGTCCCATATATATTTGTATGAAAGAAGAAAAATTTTTTTAAATAGCCAAAAACAGGATATGAATAGATTTAATTGTTGAATAACTTAAATTTCACTGTGTATAAAAAAAATAAAATTGCATTTTTATTGCATAAAAAATGATAAAAAGAACTAAATTAATCTTCGTCAGATTGATCAGTCGACTCTTCGTTTTGGCTACATTGAATCTCTTCATCTTCGTCTTCTTGGGAGCTATCATTTTCATCGTCATCTAATTTTGTAATAAAATTAGAAAAGTAATAAATAAATTGCTGAATAATCAGTAACTGAAAATGCATTTAAAGATTACCTTGGCAGGATAATTCTTCAAAAGATGGACTTTGAGGACATTCGAACCAATTGTACTCAAATTTGCCATCAATAATTATCCATCCATAATTTTCTGGTGTTTTTTCTGTTGGGCTGCGCATGTGTGCATTGCACCATATATCACTTATATATTGGGTCCTTTTGATTTGCTGCAATAATTCGTGTTTCGTAGGCGGTAAACTGGAGGCATCGTATCCTACGATTTTTTTTTTTACAATTTCTTCATTCTCATTATTGCATTTGTACCCTTTTTCAAACAATTCGTACCTTCCTTTATTTATATTATTTTTCGTTTTTAAAGAATAGATTCTACACACGTACTCTTCAATTGTTTCAAAAACTTTACTCGATGTTGTTAAATTATTACTTCCATGTTGTAGAAGTTGTATAAATGCCTCTTGAAATTGATTTGATGAAAAGAAACTGTAGCAAGGTATATTTACATATTTAATCTTTTATATAATAAAATATTCAACATCAAGCTGCACGTTACAAATTTCAAAATAAGTTTTTTTTATTTTTTTATCAATTAATACCACTTTTTTTGTAGGACATTAGCAAAATAGTATTCCATACTAGATTCCAAAGAGGGAAAAATTAAAATTAGGTTGTTAGTAATGAAAAAAAAATTGCCGTTATTTTGACAACTTCCGCTCGTAGGACTGGACAAACATACGACTAAATTTGTAGGACAATGTTGTCATTTAATTTAAAATACATTCATTAAGCGATACCAAAAAATTCGGGTGGTTAGTAGTCAGTTTGGACTACTCTTCATTTCGACATGTTGAGGGTGGCGGACTACCGCCGTCAACCCACAGGTTTTGTAGGACAAACGTTTTTTCGTGTTTGATATCACATTATCTCTAGATTCAACTATAAAAATAACTGTTAGTAATAAATTTTTTACATTCACCAGATCGACATGTTTGACGCCTCCGCAATTTGTTAGCTACCAGTTCCGAGAATTTTCGCAGATAGAAAAGTTGGGCGTCTCGGCGAAAGGAAGCTGCTCACGAAAATTTAGCCTGTTAGTAATCAACACAAAAAAGGGGCGATGGACTGCGGACTATTAGCGAAATTGCAACGGCAAAATGTCAGTCTACCTATAATTCTATAAGATATATAGAGGAAAAGCGTTTGAATTTATTCGAGGTAATCTCCAGAAATAGCGAACCAATTTTAAAATTCGTGTTTAAATGTTGGAAATGTGAAAAAGGTATTTATTATATAGGATCCTAAAAGACAGTTGAGAATTTTAAATTTCATGTGAATGACATGAAAACTAGTATCCAGAAGTTTTCGGGAGCGCTGATTTCGCATCTGACAGCTAAATTTGGAAAATTATGATGGCGAATAAAAGAACCGAAAATTCAAAATGCAAGAATTTAGGGTTTCCTAAGATTGCTATAGAAATTCAAGATAACAGATCAAACACGCAGCACATAGAAACTTTCAGGCCACTCATTTCGAATTTCATCGAACTTTAGATCCAAATACGGCGATCAACATTTCTTATTCATGAAATTTTCATTAAAACTGACGCTTGAGTGACACTTAAATGGTCGCCAATCTCGGGTCAAATTTAAAAAATCTGTTTTATATCCAAAATAGTGTCCACATTTTCAATTTCTATAGATTTAAATGAATACTGATATGTACTTATAGTCCGAAAATCGGAAGATATTTTATAATGAAAAATCATTTTTAATCAAAAATTCCATAATGTGTTATAACGAAGAATCTAATAAAATATTTTATAAAACAAACATAGTTGTAAATAAATTTATAAGAGGGCGACAACAAATCAACTTTAGGATTTCATGTTTACACTAACTGCCTTTTTTCTAAATCCGATCTGGATCATATTAATTAGACAATTTTGCACTGAATTCAATATTTTAAACTGTTAACTATAGCAAGATTTTAAAATTTGCGAAACCGCATCAAATAACCATGACTTTGGTTACTTCAAATCTTAATCTGGGAAAATTATTGGATTCAATTTGTTTAAGCAAATTTGTCTTTTAGCAAAATTGGGTTACTATTCATAAGGTTTAATTCAGTAAAAAATTGACCGTATTAAGCATTTCAAATCGTAGTACGGTCAAAAATCTACTAACATTGCAATCATTGCATGTTTTTCATCCTTCTATTAATCTTCCCGTAAATCATCATTTCTGCAATATTCATTTATACCTGAAAGATTCCTTTTTTAAAGGTTTAAGTTTAGACTGACCTATTAGAATTTATGATGAAGTTTGGCCATACTCATACTGATACATAGCAAACAAACTTTATGAGCACATATACTGATATACAAATACCGCGTTGGACCCTATAGTATGCGAACTAATCTAGCTAGTACTAGTACTTAAACAATCCTTGCACTATTGAGCAAGTTCCATAAAGTGAATAATAAGGCACTTTATAAAAATATAGCTTAAAAAAGACAAGTTTAAAGCACAGTCATTTTGGATATTGTACGTCAGATCCACAATTGCCTACTAGACTAATTTTTTTAGGGATATTCGTCCTTATTGTCATAGAAATCAAGAAATCAGAATTCTCGTAGTCGATTAACACGAAAAAAAATCACAGCGAACGGCTACGACAGTTTTGCATAGTAAAAGTAGTCACACTGATCAATTTGGATGAAGTGATAAAGATAGGGAATTTATATACCATATAATGTGTTTCATTTTAGTAATTTACAATAAGTTATTATACATAATTTAAAGTAAAAGTACCTGCGTCTTATTGTCTTTGATTTTTACAAATGACTGATACCTAAAGGGATCTCAGGTCCGTTCTGCAAGTACAAAAAGCAATTAAGTTGGATGAATGTGTAATGAGGTATGGCTATATAAATATATTTAATTTTTGTTTGTACCATCTTGCAGAATGGACTCGAAAACCACATCTTAGGAACCGTACCGGGCTTATAAAGCCCTCTAAAAAACGCAGGGACCTCAGGAAAAACATTTCGTTTCGTTTGCGAAATTTCTTATAAGAATTGTTACATGAAATTCAGCTATTTCAAACGAAACGAAGTGATTCATTCTGTTTCTCATAATAAGGCCCCAGAAATAGTTGAAAATAGCATTTGTATTTCATAGGGCATCACTGCCAAATAAAGTCACTTGCAAAAACGAAATAAAACAAGGCATAGGGCCTCACTCTATTTGTTATTTTTGCCTTAAATTATTAAAATCAAACATATTTAGGTATAAAAATTACCTAAAATATAGGTCTTTTTCCCTTTCGCTTTGATATTGTCGTTAAAGCAAATTGTCACAACAAAACTCGTCACCACTTTTAACGACTCTCGTCTTAAATAGACGACAACCAGAATATCACTTTTCGCTCATAGTCGTTAAAAGGAGAATACCGAATTCAGATTTTCATTATTTTCGACAAGAAAAACGACTACGGGAATAGGGGTGATTATATGAGGAATCTTGTGTTATGAAGCAAATCCGAATTAGCTGGAATACCCCATAAAAGTGAATGTATTACCTTCAAAAGATATTATTATTTTAGATTATTACAGATATTCAAAAAATTGCAAATGAATCAGAATAATTTTGGGAATCCTCAATAATTTTTCTTCCCGGGAAATCTGTGATCTTTATAGATTACTATAGAGAAACAACGACAACGTTTCAGCGACAATTAAATTAGTTTCAGAAGAAACTTATTGTTAAAATAAAAATTCATATGTTAGCAATTTTATTAATTGTTTGAAATAAATGGGTTGACTTTGGTGGGTGATATGGTCAATGACCATCGCGTTGACTTGCGGCTTTTACGACGAACCGGCGCATATATATATCCATGACGTTTGCTTGCTTGTAAAATTTTAACTACAGTAAAATTAATGTGTTATTTAGCAAATAAATAAATAATATCTTATTCTGACTACCCAGAATTAGTTCTACTAAATAGATCTTATAATACAAACTTTATGAATGCAAATATTAAGTTAACTGATCAATTTTTTAGTAATGACAAATTTTGCTGGAATTTAATCGGAGCTATGATGTATTTTGAAATGTTTTCAACTGTTTGGGTTCGTAGAAAATGAAAAACTAAATTTTGACACCGGTTTTGATATTAAATTCACAGAAATGTATTTAGAACTACGCAATTTAGCGACAGATGCTATCAATGGCTTACTTTCTCAGTTTTTAATCTTGCAATTAACTATTATTTGGTCTAATACATTATATTCAGTAAAAATTAAGAGCATAAAAAATATAAAACAAATGTTGTGATATGTAGATTGAAAACCGTTTTTTAGACGACGATAATGTTAAAAAAATTGAATTTTTAGTTTTTGTAGTCCAATATTGAGCTTACGTCGCTTTATTCTGTACCCTCCTAAACTTCATTTTCGAAATACCCTGCACCTTCATCTAACAGACCATCCAAGCATTCAATATAGTATTAAACTTTTTCTACCTACAAAACCACGACCTCGGTGAATTTACTACAAAAGTACTAAAAACAATCCGTGAGAGCTAAGAAAAGCGAGAGCTTCTGAGAAAATATACAACTTATAGCGGTGAAACAATTGGCCCAAATTGAGTATTCCGATAAAGATTCTTCGGAAAACATGAAATTCCTAGACTATAGTGCAAGCACTAAAGACCACTATTTGCACCAATTTGCCAACTTTGACATTAATCCTTCAGTCGTGAGATATTGCCTTTTAAAGTCGCTATCAAGGGGTCCGTTACCTCCGATCGATTTGTGTTTTTTTCATAAATCTGTTCTAAAACATCAGAAATATACTCCCAAAACTGTTTTGAGGAATTCAATATTTAAAAAAAGTTATAGACACATTTGTAGCGGTACCTTACACTTACCGTACTTTAAAATTATCGAATAAAAACTTTAATCGCGTTTTTTTTTTTAAGGGGACCTTTACTTTCAAAATCGGGAAAAAATACACTTTTTAAAAGTTTTTTTTTTGAAAAGACTATTATATTTATGATCCTGAAACCTTTTGTACATTATTGGTAAGATTATGAATAATATAAAAAGAATTTTTAAATGCAACTTTAGTTTATTTTAATGCCTGCAGATGGCGTCAACCAAAAGGCACTTTTAAAACGGCCCCATTTCTCCAGGACTTCCTGTAACAGATAGATTAAAAATTTTTGGTGGATTGTTTTCATAAGACACAAAACTAGTACCTAAACCTAAAAAACCTTTTATTTTTAATGAATATATCATTTTATACACATTTTTCTAAAAAAGTTACAAAATGACTATAAGTTAGGAGTAAACTAACCTCCGCATAAAAAAGTGGGGGGGGTAAAATAATATTTTTAAAGGTTTAGTTTCTAGTATGTTTGATAACGAATCGAATGGCGTTTGGTTTGTTAAAATCGGTTGAATAGTTTTTGAGATACAGATGCGGCCATTTTCAAAAATGTGATTTCGAGAAAAACGCGTTCAAAGTTTTTGCTATATAATTTTTGCATATAAAATGCGTAGAAGAAGCGTTACAAATATAGGTATAACTTTTTTTCTTTTACGAATTTCTTAAAACCGTTTTAGGAGAAGGTTTGTGTAATGTTAAGAAGCATTTTTATGAAAAAAAAAAAAATATTGATTTTTTTCCTATTTTGAAAGTAAAGGTCCCCTTAAACAAACTTTTTTGAACTCATTTCTTAGGCTCAAATCGTCCGATTTAAAAAAAACCAAAAAGCATTCGATTTTTTACACAAAATATTAGGGGATATACCTCTAAAAACTTATATTTATATATATACAAATCCACCCTTTTTACAGGGGTTACAGTCCACCACAAGAAACGATCTATTTTCCAACAATTTTTAGAAAGCTTAATAAAGTGACGAAAAACATTTTTTTAAATATTCCCTAGGAAAATGTCTAAAGAACATAACCCATTTTGAATTTTAACTTGATGTTTTTTAGGAGGCTCAAAAAGTATCTCACCGTTTAAAACGTGACTTTTGGAATGCGTCCTCTACCGCCGATACGAAGAATGAAAAGTCATCAAAAAATATGTTAATATGTTCTTCACTAAATATACATATTATAATACTCAAAAGAAAGTTTTTCAATAAATATAATATTTTTTTTTTAATTTTTAAAAGTGTGTTTTTTTCGATTTAGAAAGTAAATGTCCCCTTAACTAAAATCTGGAAAAATGCAAGAATATATCTCTTCGTACCTACTTTAACCTTTAACGGATTCTGAACTAAAGATACAAATTCGAAAACCTGTTTTCATGGTGAAAAAAGGGGCAGATTATTGAGGCGAACATAGTTCTCATAATTAAAAATTATAATAATAATAATTTAATATTAATAATAATTATGAAGGTATTTATAATGAACAACAACAACACGCTCATTGCGGTTTTGTGTTTTGTTCACTTTAACTGGAGTACACATAAAGAAAAAATTTAGAATTTTATAGAATTCCCTGCAGAAATTCAAAAATCCAGTCAAGAGCATTTCGGCCACGCACATGAGGGTTCCGTAATGATATCAGGATAAATTGCTACATATTTTATATATTTAATTATTATAATTTTAATTCAAATTACAAAAACTATGTTCGGCTTAATAACATTCCGTTTGAACTTTATGTTACACATGAACATACATATGTAATAATTTCTTTTCACCAAGAACTTTTTCAATATTTCGGAATTCTTCAGAAAATATCTTGGATTCAGTGTCCCCTATAGTTCTCATTGAAAGTACTTCTTAAGAGCTATACTCTAAGGGATCCTAGCTTATTACGGATCCCTAAAAATGGGATATCTGTACCTTATCTATAAAATAATACTAAAAGAAAACTTGCTACAATCTCAAAAAATGGATCCCGAAATTTTTACAATATTTCTTTATCTGTTAGAAAATTCCGGAAATAGGGTCAAGCTTTATAAAATGTATAAGGAGTAGAGTCTCAAAATAACTTACGTGAATATCAAAATGAATTCAATACAAATTTTCAGATTGTTAAACCCAATTCACAAAAACATCACATAAGAGAACCGCAAAATTGAGAACGCTTCATTATTACAATAGGTACAACAAAAATATAAAAAACATAATGAGTTCACACATTTCATCAGGAAAGATATAACCAAACAGTCGAGTCACATATTTCATGAAAAAAATATTGGATGAATTAAGCATATGTACATATTTCAGTAGTTTAGATAATTATTGGCATACCTTATCTCTTCTACAATTACTTAATACTGACTGGCAAAAGTAAATAAAACGGCAGCGTATCTAACATAAATCGCACAAATGTAGTCATAACAATAACCAGCTCCAGATAAGCACTTTACTATGTAAATAAATTATTACTAACGACTCTTGAATGTAACAGTCCGGGAGATATTTTTTCTTTATATTTATTTTTCATTGTTCTAGCACAAAAAGTAGATATAAAACCGATTTTCACCCGAAACTTAATCTTTTGAAATATGCAAAAGAACTTGTTTATTAAAAAAATAACGACTTCAGCACTAAATGTTTCATAAAATATAATCGTGCCTCACCACAGGACATTTGATAGCAGTTTTTAAAAATTACCTTAACTCTTGAGCCTCTTAAAATTGTGGAGTTTTCGATTATCTTTCGAAATTGTTTTTGTTCTGAAAGCACCTGCTATCAGCAGAATTTTTAATGAAAGTAATAATTTTTTTTTAATTTATATAGAGTAATGGAGATAAAAGAGTACTTTATTTTGAGAGATATACAGGGTGTCCAGGAAGTAGTGCGCCAAAATTAAGGCGATGGTAGCTTGGGTCATGACCTACCAGAATATCAAAAGATGACCTTAGTGAAAACCTCACCGTTTTCGAGATATTTGGCTTTTTATGAAAAACTAAATTTCAGATTATTGACTAGTTGGTGCACATAAAAAGACATGTTCTCATTTTTTTTTTTTGCTAAAATATTCTAGATAAGTTGCCCTACCTGGTAAGCATGTCATTTTTTGTTACTAACACAAGACCGTCGAGAAAAAAAATAATCAAATTTTTTTTTTTTGCTGTTCAAAATTATTTAACTCTACTTTGATCTTAACTGGTGAAAAAAAATGTACTATGCAGGGATGGGAAAGCAATTCAAAAAATTGCTTAATTAATGCAGATTTCAGAATCACCCATTTTATTCATGAATAACAAGATCTTGATATATTCATTTTAAATCAAATTTCATTTTTCATAAAAACCTAAATATCTCGAAAACGGTGAGGTTTTCACTAAGGTCATCTTTTGATATTCTGGTAGGTCATTACCCAAGCTACCATCCCCTTAATTTTGGCGCACTACTTTCTGGACACCCTGTATACAACCGTTTGAAAATTTTAAGAAAGGTTTATTAATATGTATGCTAAGCCTAAAGGAAGTATGCTTCGGCGGTTAGGTTTCAATTTTATTCGGTTTACATTGAGTCGATTCAATGTATTGCTCCTTTTTTTTTTTGATATTATAAACCAAATATACTGGACTTTCTAGGATGGAGAGGAACATATTATCTTAATCTATTGTACTTGAAATGCCAGCACTGCTGTCATGAAGTTTTATTCCGACAGCTCGAAATACCAGCACTGCTGGCATGAAGTTTTGTTCCGACAGCTCGGAATACCAGCACTGCTGGCATGAGCATTTATTCCGGCAACTCGAAATTCAGAAACTGTTGGCATGAGATAACATGAAAGAAATAAAAGGTTTTTTTTTTATTGAATTGGTGGAAGGGAATGTGAACATAATCCCCGAGTGCAATGATTTAACATTTCCCAGAAGTGCCGGTATATCCAAAAACACGGAGTGGTGAGGAGGAACGGAATTAAGGTGACGTCTCTCATAATCGAAGGTAAAATTTTTCCATTCATTTATTGCATGAACCCTTTGTACAAACCCATAGGCGACCTACTTCTGCCACGCGTTTATCTCAAATCAGTTTGAAATAGAACAATAACATTATACAAATTTTAGAAGGCAAACCCTGTATATTTTCCTTCATCGATTGCAAGAAAGCATACAATACAAACAAAAGACAAATATCTAACCTAAACAAATTTTTGACGTGAATAACGTTTATACGTTCTCGCCAGTAATGAGGGCACAATAAATACATAAATACAAAACCACTGAATAACTCGGAAACTCCTACTGCATTTAGTTAGATATCATTCTAATCGGAATATAGTTCCGTTTCTGATAAAACGGAAGTATCAGTTGCGTATGTGCAATACGCTACGGGAGAAGGGCTCGAAGCAAAATGAAAATTTTCGGCGTAAAAGTTTAAAATCGGTAAAGATGAAGATTCCAGAACAATGCACTAAAACTACAAGTTACAAACTCTAAAAATTATTAATAAACCTAAAAACATTTGTTTTACACCATTATTGGCTGCAAGGCATGATACTGATAATAAAATCCCTGAACCCTCGGCTCCTACCGTAAGTGATTCTATTTCTTCTGGAATTATGGCAGCGATTGATTTATCTGTTACCGGCGTAGAATCGAATAATGCCGATCTCCTTCCTAGCCTGGAATTACAATCGGCAGTGCTGCCTCGCAATGTTTTTTTGGCTCGCCTACACGCTGATACCTCGGCTGATGCTGTCGTACGACATATTTCTACTCGCTTGAAAATTTCGCCGCATACTATTGCGTCCAAGCGAATTGATAAGCGTCGCAATGGGGATACTTCTTTCTCAGCTTCCTTTAAGGTGGTTGTCCCTGATGCGTATTTTGACAAATGCATCTCACCCGACATTTGGCCGAAGGGAACTATTGTCCGCGAGTTCGTTCCACGTCGTCTACTTGGACTGAGCGAAAAGTCGATGAATTCTTCCGGATCAAAAAACGGATCAAAGAAATCAATCTATACTACGCGAACGTAGGTGGCCTGAGATCAAAGACAACGAGCCTGTATGCCAACTCTGCTAATTTATGTTATGACGTGGTTTGCCTAACTGAGACCTGGCTTTGTAAATCTTTTGGGGATGCTGAGCTCTTCGGTCCGGATTATATAGTTTTTCGACGGGATAGACATTCTGATCTATCAAATGCCCCAGTTGGGGGAGGAGTTCTATGCGCTGTCCGACGTTGTATACCCAGCGTTGTTGTCGCTCTTTCGGACCAAGATGATCTGGAGCTACTCGTCGTTCTTTTAAAATATCCTCACAAGAACATCTATGTTGCTACTGCATACGTCCCGCCTGGTGCTAAAGCGGGTACTTATGAGGCGCTCGCCTCCCGTGTTGAGGATGTGAATAACTCTATGCAGGCATGTGACGAGCTTTACCTGCTTGGTGATTTTAACTTGCCCACTATTAATTGGCTGCCGTCTGATCTTGATGAGTTTATTCCATCCTACTCTTCGGCTCCGCAACATTTTATACGCTTTATTGACGACCTCGCTTCTTCTGGTCTAAGGCAGTTTTCGGGCGTTTATAACGACAATGGACGTTTTTTGGACTTGGTGTTCGGCTCTGACACCGGTGGCATGGTCGTGAGGCGTTGTTTGGATCCACTGTTGCCTGAATCGTCGCATCATCCAGCTCTTCATGTTTCCCTGATCTTTGACAATGATGTTACTCCTCTGCTGTCTCACGCGAATTGTAGCTTTAATTTTAAGAAGGCTGATTTTGCTAAGCTTAACTTTTTGCTTTCTAATTGTGATTGGTCTTGTGTCGTTCTTGAGCGGGATATTGATGTTGCTGTCGGTAAATTTTATGAGACTTTGTTTGCGTGCGTGGTTCAATGCGTTCCTATTAGCAAAGCTAGAAACTCCTCTTTTAGCCCTCCTTGGTTTGACGACTCGCTCAAAAAGCTTAAAAACTTGAAAAGTAAGGCTTGGAAGCGGCTTTGTGTTTCAGGAAGCGAGGCTGATCACGATTTATATTTTGAATTACGCGATAAATTTAATAATGCTGTTGAAGCTTCATATCAGTGTTATGTATATAGGATGAAGTCGGTCTTACGTGACGAGCCTAAGCAGTTTTGGAAGTTCATTAATTCTAAACGAAAGACGGATGGTTTTCCTTCCTTAATGAGGCTAGATAACGTTGAGAGTAGTGACCCCTTAATCACGGCGAATCTCTTTGGGGAGTTTTTTACGACTGCATTTACTAAGACCAACTGTGATATTAGTCCTAGTGATTTCACTTACTTGACGTCATTTCCTTCGTCATCGTTGGAAATGAAGGATCTTTTATTCTTTGACGATACAATCTTGACTTACCTTAATAGTTTAGCAGATAGTTATTCGTGTGGTCCTGATGGTGTGCCTGTTTCTCTTCTTAAGAACTGTTCTGGTCCTCTTGTGCCGATTTTGTGTTATTTATTTAATTTATCTATCTCGCTTGGTATATTTCCATCTTACTGGAAATCCTCTATAATTTTTCCCCACCATAAAAAAGGTGATAAGTGCAATATATCCAACTATAGACCTGTTGCTAATTTGGGATCTATAGCGAAGATTTTTGAAGCCCTGATTTCTCAAGTCTTATATTTTCATTGTAAGCCATTTCTTAGCCCCTCTCAACACGGCTTCATGAAGGGTAGATCTACAACAACTAACCTTCTTGAATTTTCGCATTTCTGCCTTAATGCTATAGAGGATGGTAAACAGATCGACTGCATTTACACCGATTTTAGCAAAGCATTTGATAAAATTACTCACCCTGTTCTAATTTACAAAATGAAGGCCCTTGGCTTTCCCCCTCTCTTTGTGAACTGGGTCGAGTCGTATTTATCCCTTCGTACTCAGCGAGTATTGTTCCGTGGATTTCTTTCTGAGGTGATATACAATTCTTCTGGTGTACCTCAAGGCAGCCACCTCGGCCCACTTCTTTTTAATATTTATGTCAATGACTTACCTCTTTTTTTATCTCACTCACGAATCCTGTTCTATGCTGACGATGCTAAGATTTTTCGAGTTGTCTCTTCTAGTCAAGATTGTGATCTTCTTAATACTGACTTAGACGCCCTTTTCAAGTGGTGTTCTATTAATTCTCTTCCACTTAACATTAATAAGTGTACTTATATGTCTATTTGTCGTAAAAAAACTCCGATCGTGTTCGATTACACTATTAATGGCTGTGTTTTGGCAAGACTGGATAAAATTAAGGACCTAGGTGTCAAGTATGATAGCCGTTTGTGTTTCGATGATCATATCGACTCAATAGTTAACAGGGCTAACTCGACCTTAGGATTTATTAAGAGATGGGCTAAGGAATTTCAAGATCCTTATATTACGCGGCTTCTTTATTGTTCCTTTGTTCGTCCGGTCTTGGAGTATGCTTCCTGTGTCTGGTCTCCATTTTACTCCGTTAATATCAATCGTATTGAAACTGTTCAACGTCGGTTCTTACGTTTTGCTCTTCAGGGGCTTCATTGGAGCAACCCAGTCATTTTGCCTCCTTATGCTGATAGGCTTAAATTAATCAAATTAGACTCACTCCAGCTTAGACGTGATATCTCCAAGACTGCTTTTGCATTTGAATGCCTGCAAGGAATTATTGACTCTCCGGCTCTGCTATCGTCTTTTAATATTCTGGTTCCGGCTCGCTTCCTGAGACACCCGGGATTTCTTAGGATTCCTAACCACAGGACTAATTATGGTCTTCATGAGCCTGTAGCATCAATGTCTCGCTGTATTAACGCTCATTTCGAGCATATTGATTTTAATTTGACCAAGAGTTGTGTTAAGGCTAGGTTGGTTTAATTGATCTAGATGTACATATTTGTAGTAGTCAGCCTTTGGCGAAATTGTAAATAAATAAATAAAGTCGCGGAAAAGGCACAGTGAAACGTAATAGTTGTATGGCATCGGAAAGAGCATATAAACAGCTATCCAATCGTATACATAACTAGTGCCTGAGAGGCTCAGAAGCAGAGTATGTAAAATATCGCTCACGAACGAAAAAATATAAAATTCCCTTATTTTTTCGCCCGCGAACCGAATTTTATTTTTCAACTATTGAACTTTATTTTTGAGAACAATTTTATAAATTCCGTTCACTCAGTGAGAGCGAATGCAATCGGTTCATAAACAAAAGCATTTCGTTCGTGAGAACGAGTTGAAATGAATAGAATTCAATTTTTCTCTTGAGAGTGAAAAAGAACCGAAACTAACGATTCTTTTGCATTCTTTGACTTGAGTTCGTGGTTAAAAGTAAAAGCAGAGATTAGTGGTCAACAGCAATTTAGGTGCCCAACAAACGACAAATCATTTCTATAGGATTTTTTCCGTAGATTGCGAATTCTCAACCGAAAATCTTCAATTAACTCTCGTTTTTGAAAAAAATACAGTTAAAAATGCAAAAGACCGTATCGGCTATTTTTGAAAAATCATTAAAAAATAACGGATCGTGATAGGAACTTGTACCGTAGCACAAATGAAGACTTGAACTTAAATAATAACATAAAAATATGAAAGGCTTTCAAAATTTATCCAAAGTACACTGTTAAAATTAATTTTTTCTATGTATTGATTATTTCATACAACAGATCAGAATGAAGATTTCGGAACAAGTTAAGAATACGGTTACTTCTCGGATTTTAATGAAAATCGGAAGGAACGTTCATCTAGGCTAAGAATGAACGAATATGCCAAAAAAATTTGGTCGGAAAGCTATACTACCTGAGAAATTCAACTTTGAATTTCTAAAAAGTTGCTTTCATGACTAAAAATTCTCACGTTATTCCTCCCGATTTTCATTAATTTCGCGAGCGATAACCACACTACACTGTACTAAACACTATTTCTATCCTTCTAATCCACCGTTGCATGCATAAAAACCCCTGATAATAGAAAAATTTGCGTTATGATGACATATCTTTGGGGAACGTCATCCTTGTGGAACCCACATCTCATTCCACCTCTAATCTTCATGGGAACGTTCATAAAATTAGATAACATGCATTCGCAATGTAATGAGACCAGCGAAATATATATTAATTTTTAAGAAATATTTATGTTATTCGTATTAAAAGAAAACTGTTAATAATAATGTTAATAGGCAGTTTGTAAAAGGAAAATTCCTAGTTAATAGGCAGTTTATATAAAGAAAATGCCTAATTAATAGGCAGTTTGTAAAAGGAAAATTCCTAGTTAATAAGCAGTTTGTAAAAAGAAAATTCCTAGTTAATAGGCAGTTTATATAAAGACAATTTTTAGTTAATGGGCAGTTTGTATAAGGAAAATTCCTAGTTAATAGGCAGTTTGTAAAAGGAAATTTCCTAGTTAATAGGCAGTTTATATCAAGACAATTTTTAGTTAATAGGCAGTTTGTAGAAGGAAAATTCCTAGTTAATAGGCAGTTTGTAAAAGGAAATTTCCTAGTTAATAGACGGTTTGTAAAAATAAAATTCCCTCTAGACAAGATAAATTTTATTTTTATTAATATCAAAAATAAAATTATTTGGAATGCACTTACAAGGAAGGTACCCGAGGTGTACCTCACCGATTTTCTTGTTTTGTGATATGTGGTAGAGCATCGAAAAATATTGGACACGTTTTTTTTTTACGTGCTAACTCCTCCATTGAAGGCGTAAAAACCACCCTTAAAGTTAACCCCCAAAAACCATTTTTTTCAAATATCTTGAAAACTAATTAAAATTTTGCAACAATACCAAGTGCGCTTTTTAGGTTGTATTATAACAATATTGTGAATAGTACTTTAGACCCAAAGGGCTGCAACCGCTAAGTAATTTTGAGGGTAAATACTATTTTTCAGCGTATTTGTTATCTGTAAAAATTCCTAAATTATTAGAATTTGAGCCAAAATAATTGGATAAAGTAAGCAATTGAAAAATATAGTTGACCTGTTTTAGGAGATTTGAAAATAATCAATCTTAAGAGGGTGAGCGGGGGTAAGTCACCCCCGACTTGCACCAGAGCTAGATTTTGTCAATTTTCCTGATTTCGTGGTATTTTGTAGAGCATCAAAACATATTGAACACGTTTTTTTTTTTACGTGCTAACTCCTCCATTGAAGGGGTAAAAACCACCCTTAAAGTTAACCCCCAAAAACCATTTCTTTCCAATATCTTGAAAACTAATTAAAATTTTGCAACAATACCAAGTGCGCTTTTTAGGTTGTATTATAACAATATTGTGAACTGTACTTTGGACCCAAAGGGCTGCAACCCCTAAGTAATTTTGAGGGTAAATACTATTTTTCAGCGTATTTTTTATCTGTAAAAATTCCTAAATTATTAGAATTTGAGCCAAAATAATTGGATAAAGTAAATAATTGAAAAATATAGTTGACATGTTTTAGGAGATTTGAAAATAATCAATCTTAAGAGGGTGAGCGGAGGTAAGTCACCCCCGACTTGCACCAGAGCTAGATTTGGTCAATTTTCTTGATTCCGTGGTATGTTGTAGAGTATTAAAAAGTATTAGACATTTTTTTATACACCATTTCCTCCATTCAAATTATAATGTTTTTATTTGCATATTCGTTCGTTCTAAGCCTAGACGAACGTTCCTACCGAGTTTCATTAAAATCCGAGAGGTAACCGTATTCTTAACTTAAGCCAATGGCGAATGGTTACGAAAAATGTGTTCCCCAAGATATTAAGTAAAGTCTACAGATTAGTGATTTTTCATATCCTTAGATTAGCTTCCATTTAAGTCATATTATGACCTTCTATGAAAATCCCTTATTTTTCAATGATCATTCAAAAATGGCTGAAATATGGTCTTTTGTACTTTTTAACTCTATTTATCTCGAAAATGGGAGCTAATTGAACATTTTCGTTTGCGAATTCGTAATCTACGGAAAAAATCTTATAGAAATGAAGCAATACGCCGCAGAAAAACATATAAAATTAGTAGTAGTAGTATGTTACAGATCACCAAAAAGTTTTCGTTATATCTAAGTAATTTATTTATGATGATAGTCCTCAGTACATCGATCTCGCTGCAAATAGATTGCTAAAGTTTTCTAACCTTATGGAATCGCTTATTTATGACGAGTCCACCGATGAATTAGGTATATGACATTTTGCCGCCGGGGCGTTTTTCTTTTTTTTTTCATGCAAATTTTTGGGGGCGGTGGAAATCCCAAACGCCCCACGATGATCGGTGGCCAAGTTCGCCACTATTTTTTAAATAATTTAATTAAACAACCCTGTGAAAATCAAAACTTTATCTATCACCTTACAACATGTCCGTAGAGCGACAGCGGTTGAAAACTAATAGTATTCTATTAGTTTGACATGGATTGGAAACGTATTCATGTTAATCCCTCGACTGTGGATCCCGACACAGTCACACTATTTTTTTCTCTACGAAATCAATATTAGGAACATTTCTACACAACTTCGGGTACATATGCGTTAGATTGCCAAATTAAAGGGATCGGCGCACAGCAATATGCGCAGCTCTATTGAACGGAAACATATCTCATTAAAGCTGCAACAAAGATAATAAATAAGACGATAATTCACTTTCATGAATTTCACTTGCTGAATTTCAAAGTTTAAGTTGTTTAAACTACTATCGCTTCTTCTAGTCCACATCACAATAAAATCAATTGGACTAAATACCACTAAAGTTTTTTTATTTGAGATGAACTGGACACGAGATACCTTGAATGGCTATTAACAAAAAAATGTTCTAAGTCCCTGAATTAATGGCGTATAGTAGATAGAATAAAAGAATAGTTGTTCAAAATAAAGAAGTTTATAATAAGAAATATTTACAAAATCCGATTTTATCGAAAAAAACAACACCTCCCTTAGGAATAGGATTATTTATTTTGTTTATGATTTTTTTTTCTATTTTGTACTAAAATAAAACCTAAAGCGTACACATTCAAAAATTGAGATATTTTACAAAAACTCCGCCTCACTAATGCAAACAACAGCTGTATCATTCGAATAATTATAAGCTGTAGTTCATGTGAATTATTTAAATATTCACCAACTAGGAAGGAATTCAGAAAGATAAGCGTACCACATTTTATGTCGTATTCAACTGTATATCCAGTACAGTGACTAAAGACTGTTCATATAATTTTATCAGTTCGAATATAACAAACAGAAGAAGACCCGAGAAGTACAGAAAAAGTGGGGAACTAATTTGCAAAGAATTGTTTTCAGAGTAACGATACAACAAACAATTTTATACAAATTTTGAGAATTCCTTTTGAGTGACTGATTCGCGAATAAAAAGCTTAATATGTATTCACAATAACAGTTTGAAAACAAAGTTATAAACGTATTCGAAAAAAAAGTCATCATAATGAGTTCCCCACAGCTGTAGTCTTAAAAGAAAGAATTTGTAAAAAAAAAAAAAAATACCTAACCACAATCGCTAAGACAATGTATAAAAACTTATTGAGTAACACTTATAGAAATGATGATTTATGAGATAAGCACAACAAAACTAATGAAGTTTTTTTTTTCTAAAATTACTTTTACTCAGCACGTTGCATTTACGCTCACTGCTCAGCTGTTTCATAAATAGAACTGTTACGAAGCTATTTTCGCAGTTATAAGCAATTCAAATGACTTTTATATTCTGAGACACCTTTTTTTCTTTAATAAAAAAAAACAAATCTAAAAAACGACGGGTAATTCACTGCCACAAACCTAAAATTATTGGTTGCCGCCTTCGTCTTTTGCTTGATAATTTATGAATGGCTTGTCACGCATGCGAGGAGCTTACACCCAGAATTGTTGATAAAACATTAAAATTTCTATTAGTCGCTTTGCGCGAACGACACGTGCTTTTCGGCGTTCATATTGATAGAACTCATGACCGCATCCGCTGGGGAAGCCACACTATTAAATAAAAAGCCCTCGTCCTATTAATCTGAGGTGCGATGAATTATATATTAATTCGCGAGCAAAAGCGCGCTACCAAAGGTTGAACGATTTTTATGCCCGAAGAACATATTGTAATGCTCCCATATATCCATAGAAGGTGATTACGTCGTATGCAATGCAGACCACAATTGAAACTCTCGACCGGGTGTTTAAATATTTAAGATTTGCTTCTCTTGTTTATTCGACATTTTCATTTTGAATAGATATCTGCCGTTACAATTATCGAGAATTATTAATGTAATCCCATTCCGTTAGCACATTCATAAGAGCACGACTATCGATGATTAGTTTCGGTTATAACTTTTGGACAATTTAAGTTTTCACTATTTATCGGATCGGCGCAGTGGGACTAATTTGGGCAATTCGTTATAGAAGTGGGCGATACTCAATTAACCCTTTGCACTATTTTCACGAGTATGACTCGTTATGAAAGTTTTATATCGAACTTGGATATCACGAGTCAGGCTTGCTGTTTAATTTCATGACAAACGCGAATTTCGCGAGTCTGGACGCGTAATCCAAATTTCGGACCAAACATGAATATCTCGAGTCGGTCTTAATATCGAGCCAAGTATCTGCTCTACCAAAATATTCTTGACCATTTTTAATTTTGTCAAACCCTCCATCGTGTATAAAAAAAGGAGCAAAATTACTAAATAAGCAAGTAGTTCGCGTGGAAGTAAGAGTGGTGAAAAGGTTTCCAACGTTACAAGCTGTCAATTGACAGATATTGAAAAAGTTATAAACAGTGATGAAAATTCTAACGACAGCAGTGTCATCGTGGCAGTGTTAAATCCAGCAAGATGATCAATTATATATTTATTTATTGTTTCGCTTAATACAAGCTACAGAAATTTACTTAAACTACGACTAGAATAACATTAACCTTAACCTAAATTGATTAGTCAAAGGGGGCGTGGAACAGGCTGGGATAGGGCGCGCTTAAGGGAGGATTTCTCGAGGTGGAAATCGAAGGCAGTAGAGTTGTTGACCTTTCGTAGCATTCTAGTGAAGGGTTCGAAGTGGCCATAATTGGTACGGTGGGTCGCAAGACGAAAGGTGGGGAAAGATCTAACATTGCGGGGGTTAGTGTTGAGGGATATGCTATGTAGGAGGTCGGGGCAATCGATGAGACCAGCTAGGACTTGGTGGACGAAGACGATATCAGCGATATCACGACGGAAGGAGAGAGGTTGAAGGTCAATTAGTTTTAGGCGGTCTTCATACGGAGGGAGGTTCAGGTGATCAGTCCACGGGAGGTTGCGTAGGGCAAAACGAATGAATCTACGCTGGACTGATTCAATTCTGTTAATGGTAGAGGATTGCGAGGGAGACCAAACCTGACAGGCATACTCAAGGAGGGGTCTGACGAAGAAAATGAAGAGCGATTTGGTAACGTAAGGATCGGAGAACTCCTTAGACCATCGTTTGACAAAGCCAAGAGTAGAATTGGCCCTGCTAATAACGTGATCTATGTGGGAACGGAAGTTGAGTTCACTATCGCATATGACACCAAGATCACAGAGGGAGGTAACAGATGGGATGGGTTCTCCAGAGAGGGTGTAGGATCTGGGAGGAGTAGAGGTGCGCTTACGGGAGAAGGTAATCGCTTGGCATTTGGATATATTTAGATCGAGAAAGTTTTTTGAGCACCAGGTACGAAAATTGTCTAGGTCGTTTTGGAGTAGCGATGAATCGGATGTGTCGGAAATTTGTTTGAAGATTTTCATATCGTCAGCATAGATTAGGATGTCAGAGTGATTGATAACGTTCACGACATCGTTGATGGACAATATGAAAAGTAAAGGGCCGAGATGACTGCCCTGGGGGACACCGGACCGGGATAAGAAGGGTTTGGAAATCGAAGAGGCGAAACGGACGCTATAGTGGCGATTATCGAGGTAGGAACTGATCCAAGAAATGAGTCGGGGAGGGAGGCCAATATAGTTTAATTTTAGAATGATGATTTTGTGAGAGATTTTGTCGAAGGCTTTGCTAAAATCAGTAGCTACGACGTCAACTTCGTTCCCGTTCTCGACAGAAAGAAGGGTGCGAGACACAAAGGTAGATAAGTTGGTCGTAGTAGATCTACCTTTGATAAATCCGTGTTGAGATGGAGATAGGATGGACTTGCAGTGGAACGACAAGGAGTCATAGATGAGGCTTTCGAAGAGTTTAGGGATGCATGAAAGTTTAGCGATCGGACGGTAATTTGAGATATCGCTTTTACAACCCTTTTTATGGATAGGGGTAATATAAGAGTCCTTCCAGTGATCAGGAAAAGTACCCTCAGAAAGGGAAAGTTGGAAGAGGTGGGTAAGAGGTTGAATTAGATGGGCAAAGCATTTCTTGAGGACAATAGCAGGAATGCCGTCAGGACCGGGGTCAGTATCGTCGACGAGCGCACTGATCTTAGAAGCAACTAAAGAAGGGTCAATGTTTATGGAGACGAAGGAGGTTTGAGCACAGTTTTCTAGGGCGGAGAAGTAGTTAGGGTCAGGGTCGGAGACAGGATCGCAGAAGGATTGACTAAAAAATTCGGCAAACAAATCGGCAATTTCTGTAGGGTTGGACGAGGATGAGTCGCCGAGTTTAAGGATAGAGGGGTAGCCGTTAGATTTGCGCTTAACATTAATGAACTTATAGAATTGCTTAGGATCGGAAATAAGTTTGGATTGCATAGAAGTCAGGTAGTCTTTGTAAAGGGATTCACAACGTTCGGAAAAGAGTGAGGAAATGGCTGAGTAGGAAGAGTAGTCAGTGTTGGACTTAGACAGGAGGAAGGAATGCCAAAGTTTGTTCCTTTTGTTACGCAGGGAGCGGAGCTCTTTATCGTACCAGGGTGGTGATGAGGAGCGGTTTATAACGGGCTCAAAGGGTACACATTTTGACATACAGTTGAAGAGTTCGGTATAGAATAGGGAGACGCAGTTATTAATAGGTAGTTGCAAATCTTCTAGGGATGTTAGGATGCTGGAGTGACTTAAAAGGAGGTTAAGTTTCACAAAGTCGGCTTTACGAAAATTGTAGTGATAGCGGGTTTCGGAGATAGTAAGAGGGATAGACGGTTCATAGGAAAAAGATAGAAAGAGGGGGGGGTGATGTAAATCAAGAGTAGAAAGAAGGTGGCGACTTTCAGTAACAACTGAGTCCAGCGGATTAGTAGAGAAGATAAGGTCAAGCTGTCTGCCAAGGTGGTTTTTGACGCCACTCATTTGGTAGAGGCCAGAATCGGAGAAGTGGTCGATAATTAGAGACTCGGTTGAAGAGGACACGTTAGTAGCGAAATAGGAGGAGTCATCGTCGGAGAGGGACCAGATGAGATGAGGGAGGTTAAAATCACCCAAGACAATAATGTCGTCGAGGGGATGGGCGAGAGCCGACACAGCATCGAGTGCTTCAGTTGCGTGTGAGTAGGCTTGGAGAGGCTGAGCAGGGCGAATGTAGCAGCACAAGATGAAGAGGGAGCGGCGATCAAGAGAGATATATGATAGTAGTGAAGAAGAAAATACCAGACCTGAATTGAGAGTTGAATGGGAATGGCACTAATTATTAGTGGGAAATATTAGTAACACAAAAAAATCTTTACACGCAACAAATAATGAACGATGAAAGAAGAAAAAAACTGGATGATGGTTGGTTTTCAATTACCCATGATGAAATGATGGCCTATTATGCGCGTATTTTGATGACATAAGTCAAAAAACCAAAAATTCAAATGTATTGGTCCAAACACAGAGGTGACAGAAACACCTATATTTGGGGAAGTAATGTCGCTCAAAAGATTTACCCAGATATCACGATGTTTAAATTTCTAAAATAATGTAACGCCTTCACAATATATGACCAATCATTAGTTACTGCAACAGAAAATTGAATAAGAGACGTTGAAACAAAGTTGTAATTGTAAAAATGCAGCGTTTATAACCTGCACTAGATGCAGAAATAATTACTGTTTCCCCTGCTTTTATAATGAATATCACCCCGACAAATGTAAATCATCATCATGAAAAATAATAAAAGTTTGAATTTGAATGTACAAAGTCTTTTGGTATTCGCTTTAATTACAATCCTTTGCTGAAAAGTCCTCAATCCCAATTTTATGCCTTATGCGTATAAATAAATAAAAAATTTATCACTTCACTTAATTGCGGACTCGAATCTTATAAAAATTGGGAAAAATCCGAAAAAAAGCATCCCCACGCTGGGATTCGAACCCGTGACCTCTGAATCCCAAGCCCAAGTATTCACCACTGCACCAGCCGCCGCTTTGGGAATGTGCTACAATGAATGGGATTTAGAGGCGCGTGAAAATTTTTGTATACTATTATTTTGTAAACGCGTGGCCATCTGGAGTTCCCACTTCGGGTACTTTCATTTGTTGCCAAGCCCTACATGTGCTATAAATTTGAGCGAAATCGGTGATGACGACCAGGTGCCTTCTCCTTGTAAGATTGAAGAAACAAAAGACAAATGTTATCGGCACCGTACTTTTGAACAGGAGAAATATGCCAAAGGATCTTCCAACCCACAAGTTAAAACCAGTAGAACATGTGTACAATTGGTTGTTAGCTTTAATAGTTTTTGAGTAACAGCCATCTGAAGAGCAGCCGCTTATCGTATCGAAGTATTGAGAAAGGTTTGAATTAAGCTTTAAACGCGTTTTTCTCGAAACTACTTTTTGCAAATTTGCTGCAGTTGTACCTCGAAGACAAATCATCTGATAGATTTGATTCTTATTGCAGCTTCTTTTGTATATTTCTCCATGCCATGCTTCTTTTATATATTTCTCCATGCCATGAACCTCCAGTTTTCCGATCGAATAAAAAAAAATGTAATTTTGGCAGGCCAAAAATCACTTTTTTTTCAGGCGGTCACACTAATGAGGCAATTTTAAAATATATACAGCTACCTGACTATAAAAAACGCGTGAAATCTGCGGAAGATGCAACCCCATTACGATTACAAGTACAATATTGGGCTTATTTCGCGACACATATTGATGGAACGCCTAGAACGCAACACCCAACTAGAGCGAAAGCGAATGACGACTTTGGAATATTCAAAATGTAAGGTAGATTTATAAGATTTATAAAGTACCATACCATGCAGGATTATTAATTTGAGACTTGTGAGTATTTTCACTAAAATAGTTTATTGATATTTAGGTGTTTATTTATATTCTGTTTTTCATTTTTAGGTCTGGTGATTATGGCATAATCAGAAAATTTATTTCTGCTCAAATATTACTGCCGTGGATTTGATTTAGGGGGGCAATCGCTTTCAAAATAAAAAAATATTGGTTTACACGAAAAAAATCGGTTTAACTTGCTATTACCTATTAAAGTCCATGGTGAAGTTTTATATTCGTATTCAGCAGACTAATCGGTTCTCAAACACGAGATCGCAAAATCACTGTTCGCCAGTGTTATTTTTGAGAGGCATATTCACTGTACCATAAACCATAATAACAGCACACAAATTTTGTGTACATGTTAATATAAGTCTTAAAGTACTTAAAAACATTTTTTAACAATGTTTTAGATGCGAATCCAGAGTGTTGCACATGAGGCTGTTTTTTTTTTCTTTTTTTTTGTAAACTTAGCGTACTTTTGATTGACCACTTCGAAAAAATAGTAAATTTTGCTCTACATATCTTTTAATAGTATGCCAAGGTTCATCAAAATCAAAAGGGTCAATGTCAAAAAAAAAAAAAAAAAAAAAAGGAAGTGTATGTAATTATATCTAGGCCCCATAAATTAAGCTGTATTCGAAAAGGTCTAAGTGTGTTAAATAGTTTTATTAATCATTTACAATGTACAATAATTACGCAAACAAATACAGAATATCTATTTGTCATTATCGCTGTCTTCGACGGTTAAAATGTGAAAATGTATCATTTTTAGAAAATATATTCATTAATATTTTTGTCGGACGAATTATGCGAGATTTATCACCAATTATATTAACGATTTACTACATATTTGTGTATCAAAAAGAAAGGTTTACCTTCAAACTAACGCAATTTTGTTTAAACAATATTTCGACAAAATTATACGTACAGTTAAATTTTCAGATCAATCGGTAAGAAATTGTAAGCGCTGAAGGTACGCCAAGTTAAAAAAAAAAAAAACTGCCCCATCTGCAGCACTCTGGATTCGCATCTAAAAAATTGTTAAACAATTTATTTTTAAATACTTTAAGACTTATATTAACATGTAAATAAAACCGATTTACATTATATTAAATAATTTTTATAAAAACAAACTCCAAAAATGACCCTTGATTTCGTGCACACAAGGTATTACCCCTTAAAATAATTCATCCACTAGATATTTGCAGTTGGTGAGACAACCAAATTGGTTGTTGATGATTTGACAATCGAGTTTTTCACCGACTTTAAACATCCAGTATAATCTTAAGAAAAATTAAAATGTAACAAAATTAAATTTAATATCTGTAAAATCGAAAAATTTACTAAGATAAACTTATAGAAAAGTTTGCAGCAATGCTATGCAACGGAATTATAATTTAAATACGTTTTTCTCGAAACGAACAATCGATCTCTCAGCTTTTCACGAAACTCTCAACGCGGTTGAAAATTACATATTTATATTCTTTAATATTTTAAATTTTTAATTTTTTCGACAAAATATAACATATGTATATACGACACATATAGCATATGTATAAAAATTTTTTTCGTTACCGCTAATACGCCCCAGAAAATGAGCGAGACGATGAATGACGACGAATCTTCCTGAAGGTCGTTGCAAGAAAACTTCAGATTTCCACCTATTTATTGATGGCTGCGTGAAGTGGTGTTTAAATTAGCGGGATGTTTACAAAAGTCACTCCCATTAGAATTCAGAATAAGACATTTAGACAATATTCACTAACTGAGATTTACATTTATCTAGGATTAATTTATTCCTGTCATTTTCTTACACGTTCTAGATTGAGTTTCGAGTTGTGGGACGGGAATAAAAATGGAGTATAATATCAGTTTTTTGTATTCTCAAAACAGCCCTGAGTTTAATTCCGTCATAATCAAATTAAAGAAAGTATTTTTAAGGTTTTAATAATGTGATGATAATTACAGCTTACTGTGGCAATTAACACTGCTTGGATAATACGACCCTTATGCTCGTTAACATTAAAAACATAATAGCTTGCAATTACCTTACACTTATTATTTAATGGCCAAACAAATTTTTTTTTCTAAGTTGACTAAATACATTAAATCAACCACTTAATTAACTAATTAAATTTAATATTTTCCACCAAGAAACCCATTGATGAATTTTAAAAATAACAAAAACATAACAATTAGAGCACAAAAGTTATTAAATTATTCAAAATCAATTACCTGCGGCACCTGAGTACTTTTTCCACAGCCCGTTTCACCCACTAATATCAGCGTTTGGTAGTTTTCCAAACAGTATAAAATATGATCACGGTATTTCCGAATAGGAAGACGCTCGCGTTGTGCATTGATGGCCAATGAATGATGTGCGTTAAAGACGAATGTGGTCACCTGGTCATCAGAAGGTTGCGCGTCCCGTTCTGACGCAAAGGAATCGTCATCTATAGAAGACAAAAAGAATGAAGAAAATTTAAAACAAAACACTTCACAATAATCCAATTTATGCAAGTGACATAATGCTCTATACTCTTTAGTTGGTGGCGTTAACTATGCCATTCACGTGTTTAAAATAGAATAGAACGACTTTAAAAAGATAAGTTAAAATGCAGTCGAATAATACCTAAAGCTTTCGTTTAAAATTTTAAATTCATTACCCAATGCCAAGGCACGAATTATTACTTCAAGTGGCAATATGAATCGCAAATAACTACAACTGGATAGTCTCTTATAAATAGTCATAAATACATTTAATTACAAAAGCTTACTGCGGCTACTTGTTAGGTACTCTAATATGCTATCTCAGCAAGTTCAGGGGCAATACCTTGAAAATGTCTTCGAATGAGTTAATAGTGAATCCAGCAATGAATCATCGAAGATAAATAAAAGTTTAAACAGTTTACTTTATAATTTATTCGATCAATTTGTGTAGTATTTTTCATTTAATGAATAAAATAAATTTAAATAATAACTTAGAATTAAACTATAGCACATAACTTTTATTCAGATTTGAAAATATCTAATTATAATATGAATATTATCATTTCGATATAATCACCCTTATACCATAAAACCTTTTGGTTTTATTGGTTGCTAGCAAAAATCATGTTAATGGAATTTATTCTTTTAAGTAGATCTCTCATTATCTGGAAATTCGTAATCTGCAACACCGAAGACTTAATATCAAGTCGAATCGAAACGTGCCATAAATGACAAAATTCATCTGCCATAATGGTGACGCAATCCATGACCCCAAAAATCTTCAACTAAAGAATTCAAATCGAACTGAAATGACTATAAATGACAAAAAGTCGTTCATCAGTTTGGAAAAAATTTTGAGACATAGTTACAAATGAAGCTAATATAAAGCGTGTGAAAATACGCATAGATTATGAAGGGTTAAGGACTTTTCGTAAAGCAAACAAAGAACAGCAGCCTAATCTCACACATGGAACTCATCTCCTAACGAACCACGCCCGTTTTTTACCAACTAAATGCTTTGAATTGATCGGTGTCAACGAAAGGTTAATTACTGCATAGTAGTGCGATTAGTCTGATCAAGTTAAAACTAGTTTGAAAAGTACAAGTGAATCTTTGGCTCGAAGAGACAATAAGAAAATTGAATGCTGACGTTGTGTATTACTATATATGTTTGCTTTTTTTTCTCAATCAGAAATCGAATAAATGAGATCAGTTTGTTCGGGTCAATGATCGCATTGATGTCGTATCGATGGCATTTTCAAATAAACCGATTTTATGAGCTGTAATCATGCAGACCGTAAGAAGAGTTCACAAATGTTAAAGAAATGAGGAATTTCAAAATAAAAATATTATTAAAAAATTATATTATACACATTACAAGAATTAATAAATATTATGCAATTCAAATTTTCTTTCACTTTAAAAAAAATTCCGAAATGATAAAGGTATGTGACTACTTCAAACTATAAGAAACAACGTTTATTTGGCGAGACTCTCTCACATCAGAAAATTCAAGTAAAGAACAAAAGTTTACTCAGGACACTCCGAGGAATCGTTTGGTATAGCGTTTCCTACGTTGAATCGGGACACCCTGTATACTAGAATGTTGTCAGTTTTTATTGAGACGTCATAAAGAGCAATACATAGAGGCATTTTGTTTTCTTTTATTTTTTAAGGCAAGGTGACTCTTACGGGTGCGCACTGCGACGTACGAGGTCTTTTGTGTGAGCTACGCCCAGGAAGGGAAGGAGAGTGGTCACATGACCACGTTAGATTCGAACCTACGGTCTCAGCAGTAGGGTTAACCACGTGTCCCGCCAAGCTACTGACTGAGACATGCCCCCCCCCCCCCCCCCCCCCCGCCCCCTCCCCCCGTCCTAGAAGCTTCTTCCCTTTGAATTTTGGCATTTAACATGCAAAATCAGCATTAAGCATAAAAAAAAGGCAGACGGAATTCAATTAAATATGACAATATTTTAACAGATGGGCATTCTACCTCATACCTTACCAAAAGTTTTTAGTCGACCTTAAGTTAACGAACTGCGAACAAAATGAATGAAAGTTTGCTTATGCATATTATGAATGGTCTACTTTTAACAGTACTCGTAAAAACACTTCAATTTGCATATACCCATTATAAGAGGGATAAAAAAATTGTCATACATTTCAGTTTGCCAAGATGTAAAAACAGGTTGATCACGTTCATTCTTGTTTTATTCTCTTCCTCACATTTGTTAATTTAAATACATTTCTCAGTTAGTCATTTGACCCAGTGGCAGCAATGGAATTAAAAAGTGAACAGCAGAGAAAACTGATTGTGTTCAAACATAACGAATTCCCGGTTATGAGTCAAACAAAGTTGGCAAAACTTCTTAAAATTCCAAAGAGGATTATATAAAAGGTATTAAAAAATGTTAAGGAAAGGCTAACTACTCAGAGGAAAACTGGATCGGGGGCGAAAAAAGGATCACATGATACAACAAAGGAGCAGAAGATTAAGCTTCTTTTCCAAAGATATCCAAATCTCTCGATCAGGGATACCGCAGCGAAACTTCAAATCCCGAAGTCTACCATTCAGGACATGAAAAAAAGGCTGAAACTGAGAAATTTCAAGGTGTTCAAGGTTCCTGATCACGATGATACGAAACAAAAAATTTGCAAAACTCGTGCTCGAAAGCTGTACCTACATGATCTTTTTCAACGAAATTTTCCTGCCGCGTCATGGATGCTGAAAGCTACTGTAAAGTAGACTTCAGCCAAACTCCAGGTCACGAGTTTATGTTGCCACAAACCAGAGAGGAGTAGTCCAAAAGTTCAGACTGCGCAGAACTTCAAAATTCCCACAAAAATACCTTATATACGACAAGCGATTTGTTCCTGTGGCCGGAAATCCAGACCACTCATCACAAAAGGGACCATCAACGGTGAAATTTATTTGAAGGAATGTTTGTAGAAAAGGCTTCTTCCGTTCATCAGGTCCCACAGGACTTCTGCAATGTTTTGGTCTGATTTGGCAACTTCTCATTATGGCAAGACGGCAATAGATTTTACCGCAAAAACTTCATCACAGTTGTGCCGAAAGAAGCAAACCCTCCGAATTGCCCAAAGCGTCGACCTATCGAACGCTATTGGGCACATGTGAAACAAAAAATGAAAAAAAAAACAAAGAAACAAAGCAGAACTCTCGGAATTAAAAAAAAAAAAAAAAAAAAAAAACATAAACGTTACAAAAACTATGAGTTTTTATTATGTACGGAACTTAATGGCAGGTGTAAACAAAAAAGGAAAAAAAAATTTTATGAATAAAAGAACTTAAAATTAATTTGCTACTATTTTGAAGTTAAGACTTTGATTATTATGTAAAATAAAAATTAATATAATAACTACCATTTATTACAAGTTTATAACTATGACTCTCCGACCACTTTTCATTCCGGACACCTCTTAGTTGGACTTTCATTCGAAGCTCAGACAAACCCAGGTGGCATAGAAAACACTGACAGCACTGCGCTCGGAACTCGGTCAAATCTAGATTGGACTCAAGTGCAGCGCTAATTCTATATTAATTTTTCCTCACAGCCAAAATAATTTTTATTTAAGTTAACATTAACACTGCGAACTAAATCCGAAATATATGTCCGTGAAAAGCTTTAAATGGAGAAAACCTGTTCAAAATTTGGAATAGAAGGAAACCAACAGTAAGTTACTTTAGAGTTTTTGAAACCCGTCTTTACATGCTTAGATACTTAGTAGATGTAGATGTAAATTTCAAGAGGCAGGCGAAGATACCCAGCACTAAGACCATGTGATTGATTATACATACAGGAGAAGAACGCCATCTATTTTAATCTTGTTGTCCTTCAAGAGTCGTTAGTCGTTTGGTTCGTCTAACAAAACTCATAAGTGGGAAATGTAGCTCGGCGGTGGCTACTATAAATGCCCCTCGCGCTGAGGTAGAGAACCCAAGAAGTTGGCTATGGTTTCCTCCTCCAGCTCGCATTTCTATAATTGCGAGTCAGCAATTCGCATTATATAAAGAGGCTTGTTCAGTTTGCAGTGACCCGTGATGACAATGATTTCCAAGGTAATGCAATGAGTTGTAAAGAAGGATGCCAGGTCTTCACATGGCTCTGGTGATCTATGATCGCCACTTTATTGGTTTCGGCGATTGAACCAAACGATTTGCTTCATTCGCCTAGTAGTTTCGAGGACACAACATTTGAGTCTAGTGCCTTTTAGTAAAACCTATCGAAAATATGCTGTGAAAAATTCAGACCGAAATTCCTAGTATTACATAAGTTACAACTCATAGTCGCCGACGCACCGTAAGCGACTTGTTCTGCTCTTGAAACTTTAAAGGTATGGACACACCAAAAGCGAAGCGAGCGAAGCGAAGCGAACAATTTAAAATTTGGGAACATTCTGTCGCAGTAGACGCTTCGCTCATGTCGCGTTCTATTCGGACACTTCAATTGATTTGTACGGCACCCAAATTTTTTAAATTGTTCGCTTCGCTCGCTTCGCTTTTGGTGTGTCCGCACCTTAAACGCATTTTTCTCGAAACATCATTTTCTAAAACTGTCAGGGTCCTAAAAAAAAAACTATTCAACCGATTGCTTTGAAATATATAAAGGGTTTTCCAATAGGGACTTGACAACTTTGAATTCAATTTGTGAACGCACCCTTTCACTAATCATCGAACTGTCACTGTCAATTTATTGAGTAAACTTAACATTTTCATCATGGCAAAGTACACGAACGAACAACGTCTGCAAATTATAAAAATTTACTACAGAAATTCGGAGTCGGTGACCGCTACTTTAAGAGCGTTAACTCCGATTTTCGGTCGTAATTCTCGCCCTAGTAGACAGGCAGTAACAAGTTTAGTGCAAACATTTGAGTCTACATATTCGTTGTGTGATGTTACCGTGCCAGTGAGACAACGGGTTGGGCGAAGTGTCGAAAATATCGCTGCCGTTGAAACGTCCGTAGCAAATGATCCAAATCAGTCAATTCCACGGCGTTCTCAAGAGTTGGGCATCGCCCAGACCACTTTATGGCGAATTTTACGTAAGGATCTTGGTTTACACCCATACAAGATCAAGCTGACTCAAGAATTGAAGCCGATGGACCATTTGAAGCGACGTACGTTCTCCGATTGGGCTCTGGAAAAGATGCGCCAAGATGATCAATTTCATCGCAAAATCATCTTCAGTGACGAAGCTCATTTTTGGCTCAATGAGTTCGTCAATAAGTAAAACATGCGTTATTGGTCGGGTGAAAATCCACATGTGCTTCATGAAACACCACTTCATCCACAAAAAATAACTGCTTGGTGCGGTTTGCATGCCGGCGGCGTCATAGGGCCATATTTTTTCGTCGACGATAATGATCGTCACGTTACTGTGAATGGTAATCGTTATCGCGCCATGATTACCGATTATTTTTGAGCCGAATTGGAAGATATGGACTTGGACAACATGTGGTTTCAACAGGACGGTGCCACAAGCCACACAGCACACGTTACAATCGATTTATTGAAGAGTAAGTTTGATGAGCGTGTTATCTCAAGAAATGGACCAGTCGATTGGCCGCCTCGTTCGTGCGATTTAACGCCTCTAGACTTTTTTCTTTGGGGCTACGTCAAGTCATTGGTCTATGCCAACAAGCCGACGACGTTGGAAGAGCTCAGAGCCAACATTGCACGCGAAATAGCAGCCGTTTCGGCCGAAATGTGTGGCCGAGTCATCGAAAATTGGGTCCAACGAAACGACCGCTGCAAACGTGCCCGCGGTGGCCATATGAACGAAGTCGAGTTCCATTCATAAATGTTTTGATTGTACTTCAACCCGATAATAAAGTTTTTGAAATATTTCAAATGGTTTGCATTTTATTTTGAAAAAAAGTTGTCAAGTCCTTATTGGAAAACCCTTTATATGTTCTTCTACTCATTTAGTTATCGTCCGTACCAGTATTGCTTATTTTCGAAAATATTTTCTTTTTTTTTTTAAACGATTTTTAATAAAAAAAATCAGATTTTCGTAACTTTTTTTCCTACAGTCCGCCATTTTTTTTTTTTTTTTTTTTTTTTTTTTCAATGAAACCGATTAATTCTGGTAGGGACGATAGCGACAGACCTACTGAACAATAATCCATTCGATTTTTTTATTTCAGACAACATGAACAGCCGCCATTATCCTGACTAGTGACCTGCTTTTTTTTGTGTCTAATTTAATTAACGAAAAAATATTTAAAAAAGTAAAACAAAAAAAAACAAAAAATTTTTTTTATACAGTTTAAGATACAAATAAAAACATAAAAAAATTAAAGTGATTGAATTTGATTGTCTTATAAAAACAAATTCCCTAAAAAGAGGTCAAATTTATGCGTTTACATGAGAATACCCAATTAAGACTGCTTGACTATCTGAGATGATAAATATATTCTTCCCGCTGATGTTCGTCTGTCGTATTGTGATGGCACAGATGTTGATGCCTAGGATTTCTACATGGAATATTGTGGTGAATCTACCTACTGGTGGAATAAAAGACTTTGGAAAATACGCATAATAGACTCATAAGTCTTTAGTCTGGCGAAGAGCTAGGAGATGGTTTTTTGTTTGGGATAGGCACAACATTTGCGCGTTTCCAACTATCGGGAAGGATGGACTTAGTGATGCATGTATTGAAAATATGCTTTATCGCATTAACTATGCTGGTTGCAATTAGCTTGACAAAAAGAGGCGAGGTACCATCAGGGTCTACTGCGTTGTATTTAATAGTAAATCTTGCGTTAAGAACTTCATCTGTTTTCACGTCACCAAAACCACAAGAATTAAGGTCGGAGGAAAAAACTGGGCATAAATCTTTTTTCTAGTTGTGTTTTCGAACTCTCAAAAAAATATAAGTTAAGAACATTGGCTTAAAGATTACTTAATGTTGTGGTATAGGTCACATTAGGGAGAAAAATTTCTGCTCTTTTGAAATCCGCAGTAACAATGCAAGTCCCCCTTTAAAAATCCATCTTGACTTTGATATGACCTACGGGGTCATGGTCGAGGTCATGGTCAGGTTTGCGATCAAGGTCACGTTCGGACAAAATATGTCTGCTCTTTCCAAATGTGCAGTAACAATGCAGGTTCCCCTTTTGAAAAACCACCTTGACCTTGATATAACCTATGAGGTCAAGGTAATAGTCGGGCGTACAATTTTCCGCTCTTTACATTAACGTGGTAAAAATATGGGTTCCTACTCAAAAAAGTAAACTTGGCCTTGAAATGACCTCCAAGGTCATGGTCAAGGTCAAATCTAAGATCACCATTAAATAACCAGGTAAAAATCTTAAAATGTTTGTCTAAAACCTTTATCCCCAAAATGCATTCCTTGAAAGTTATTTTGCCGTTTCCACAATTTTGGATCACCCCGTATGTATAAATATTGAAGAATTTAATTTGTTTAGTAGCTAAGTGGAAGACATGCTATAGAATTAACCCTTTTAGTGCCAGCGGGCCGATCTATCGGCCCACGGTCCTTATGCGAAGAGTGCCACGGGCCGAGCTACCTACGAGCGCACGCGCAGAGAGACTCTTGCTTTAGTCCTTATCTCCAATACAATGTAGACCACACCACACTTGTGTTTATTTCATTTAGTCCTTATCTCCAATAAATACTAAAATTTTCCTCCTTATAAAGCTATTTATATGAGCGCGCATATCAAATCGGCCCGTGGCATTTCTCGCATGTACTCCATAAAACGCTTGGCACTAAAAGGGTTAAAGGCTTATGCGAATTTTAAGTAAAATTTAGACTTTGATAGATTTTGACTGATTTTTTGGAAAATCTCAGCAATGCTTTCAAATTATTATAATTTAAGTAAGAGCGCGTTTAAATTAAACCAAAACAAACATTTTCGAGTTCGGCGCATTTTCAAACGCAAAAACGTTTGATTAAATTTCATATATCTTTTTGTTGAACTGATATTTTTAAATTATTCTTAAATAAAACAGATATATTATTCCTACATGAATTTTAACTAGATGTCACATATTTTAAATAAAAGCCAATTTCCAAATCTAAGGGGTGTTTCATTTCTTGTTTTGTGCAGTAAAAATTCTCATATTCCTAAAGCTGAAATATTACTCTTCATAACGCATAACACAACGTTAATGCCGAAAACAGTCATAATGGATTTTGGATCGACGCTGATTGAAAGGATCCTTGAACTTTTGTATTAACTCGATTTTGTGGCTTTTTTTTCCAAAAGTGCAGCACAATTTTCATTAGCACTACACGTTTCATACCATAAATACATGCCTCAAAATAGAAATTAAGCAATTACACTTAATTCCATCTCGGGGTAGCCAATCAATCTGGCTAACACGAGCTAGATAAATGCGCTGGGCATTACCATTAGAGGAACCTTAATATTTCCTAGCTACATAAATATCAATATGACTAATGAAATACATACTGCCTTGAACCCTGATAATTACCCTGAATAGTGGAAGGAGTTTACTTACTTGGAAGCTATGCGACGTTTATAAAGCCAGAACAAATTGCTGGCTTTGCTTTATATTTGAAATATTTGTAGAAAAAAGGTAAACACTCTCAGTAATTGATGTGCGCACAAAATTGTAGATACATACATACAGGTGTTGAAAATGTGGACAGAAAATTAGTCACATTCGTTTGACCTTTAGTTAGGTTAAAGCACAGAAAAAATTGAAATGCTAGACCAAATCAAAGGGAATAGCTAGTCAATTATATAACACAAGATTAAAAATATTAATATCTCTCATTTTTTCGTAACTATAATTCAACAAGACGAAGTAATTTGAAGGTGAAAGGGACGGCGACTTGCCGTTGATGTATTCCAGCTTTCTAGAAAACAGACAATCACACACAGGGTGGGTATGAAATAATGTTAACGCTTTACCGACCGCAAGCCTATTTATAGATTCAAAAAATAATTTAAGAGATACTTAGGGCAGAAAATGCATTTGGTGCAAGAGAATTTATATTAAGCAAAATTGCGGTCGGTAATGTGTTAAAAACTATTAACTTAATCAAATTATCAATAATTCCACATATGTATCTTAAATCACTTTTCAAATCAAGAAAAATTGTTTTACCCATTTACGGAAAAGCCAAAATAAAAATCACCTCTGTCTCATCATGAGTTTGAAATCTTCAATGTTCAAAAATTACGTGAATTTTGTAATTTAAAAAAAAAAGAAATATCTCATTATAGTGTATATCTCTAGTCAAAACTTACCCTTACATTTTATATTGCACATATACCTACCTATCTCTCGCAGTTTTCAAGAACTAGAACTGCGTTATTTTACGTCAACACTACAAATCGTTATTAATCAATTAATCAATGAAAAGTGAAAACAATGTAAACAAAGAGCACTAGTTAGTGAAGTAAGCTATGGAAAGCAAGTAGTTTTGAGAACTTAAGTTTATGGCATTGTCCTAGGCTTTGGTTTCGTAGCAGAAAAGCTGCTACGACAGGTGCATGTGTTTGGAAAAGTAATTTCAAAGACTGAATAGCTGAGCAAATACTTTGTTAGTGATTAATCAAATTACGAAGTTGTTGTTATTAAGGACGAATCTTTATAGAGATTACTAAAATTAATTAGTAATTAAATACCCTAAATACATGTTTTCATTATTCGATACATATACATTAGGGTGATTCAAATTTTTTTCGTTTTCTTCAAACAGGTTCAATCGTTGCTAGGACAGGAAAGAAAAGTCCTTGCCCAACCCCAGCTCATAATATCAATATTTACTGGTGGCTCATCGAACTTTTTTGTTTTCCATAAGAATAACATGGGAAAGAATGCATCGCTAGACGTTTTTGTCTGTATCTCGTGAAAAAATGATCATACATGAATGGGAAAGAGCATATAATTTTTAAAGAAAAAGTATTCTTGCATTTTTTTTGTAAAGTTAACACAATATTAGTTTATTAGCATTCAAACTCGAGGCATAAATTCAAGATTGAGGAAAAAAACGATTATGTGACTTCTTCAATGAAACTATGAATATTATTGATTAACCTATTGAACCTATGCTCTTTCTAATAAAATTGGTCCCATTCATGTATGATCATTTTCTCACGAGATACAGACAAAAACGTCTGCTGATGCATTCTTTCAAATGTTATTCTTATGGAAAACAAAAAAGGTCGATGAGCCACCAGTAAATATTGATATTATGAGCTGGGGTTGGGCAAGGACTTTTCTTTCCTGTCGTCCTAGCAACGATTGAACCTGTTTGAAACAGAAAAAAAAGAAAATAAATAAATTTGAATCACCCTAATATACATATTGAAGAAAATTATATAAATAAAGAAATTAGAAAGCAGAAACAGTTTTCTGTGTTCAATGTAACATAGCTGCTATTTCTAGCTTTGAACAATCTTGTCATATGGATGTTGCTACTATTCTATGCTAGCTGCTATAGAAGGAATCTTGAACAGACTCAGGGTAGTCGTCCGGCATTTCTTTATAAACGTAACCATTTGCTCTTCCTTTTCTGCAGTTAAAACGTTAGACAAATAACACGTAATTACGAGAATCTGTAGATAACTAGAAAATTAAGAATATTTCAAAAAAGTTTAGTTTTGTGGGAGAAAAGGAATAAAATGTAATTAATTTTTATTTTTTTTTAAGTTTAATTCAATATAAAAAAAAGTAAAAATATTAGGTGAAAGTGGTGTATGAGGAAAAGATGGAGAAAAAAATAAGTGATTTTTGAAGCCATCATACATTAAGTTCCGTTACATACATCGAAAGTTATAGCGATTTCCGTTTTTGAATCAGTCGCAAATCTTCTTCTTCCCCGCCGTGGGCTGGGAAAAAATGTGAAAAATGTGTGCTGCTCAGCGATAGCTGGTCGGAGGGCGACGATTCGTGGGGGATATCTTGACTTGGATTAAAACTGTACATTTTTCGGTGTAAAACAGGCGAGGTATCTGGGTGATTATCTCAGGTGAAATGCATGGAACCGTTTTGAATTTTTGGTATATGATGGGGGATTGCGTCTTCTAGTGATATTGTGAAAATGAAAGACATCGTACGAGCTTAAGTATTTTTAAAAAAATCAGCCGTGATTTTTTTCGGTTTGGGAGAGTGAAATTGTTAATAAACAATTTTGCAATAAACAAAACCGGGGGAAACTTTAATACAAGATGAATAATCATTTATTATATCACCCTCTAACGTTCCCACCCAGGCTGACTTTTTTATTCAAAGTTATAAACAAAAAACCTTTTTCACCCTTTTTCACCTTTTTTCACCCCTTCGCAAACACCCCTGAGGGGCAAAAAATAGTTATAGCTTCATTTCTCACCGTCCCCAACAATATATCCAAAAATTAGCACTCCACCACAAACTTCCGCTTCAGAGGTTAAATTGACTGGACTATGGTAGCTCATCGAACTTTTTTGTTTTCCATAAGAATAACATGGGAAAGAATGCATCGCTAGACGTTTTTGTCTGTATCTCGTGAAAAAATGATCATACATGAATGGGAAAGAGCATATAATTTTTAAAGAAAAAGTATTCTTGCATTTTTTTCGTAAAGTTAACACAATATTAGTTTATTAGCATTCAAACTCGAGGCATAAATTCAAGATTGAGGAAAAAAACGATTATGTGACTTCTTCAATGAAACTATGAATATTATTGATTAACCTATTGAACCTATGCTCTTTCTAATAAAATTGGTCCCATTCATGTATGATCATTTTCTCACGAGATACAGACAAAAACGTCTGCTGATGCATTCTTTCAAATGTTATTCTTATGGAAAACAAAAAAGGTCGATGAGCCACCAGTAAATATTGATATTATGAGCTGGGGTTGGGCAAGGACTTTTCTTTCCTGTCGTCCTAGCAACGATTGAACCTGTTTGAAACAGAAAAAAAAGAAAATAAATAAATTTTAATCACCCTAATATACATATTGAAGAAAATTATATAAATAAAGAAATTAGAAAGCAGAAACAGTTTTCTGTGTTCAATGTAACATAGCTGCTATTTCTAGCTTTGAACAATCTTGTCATATGGATGTTGCTACTATTCTATGCTAGCTGCTATAGAAGGAATCTTGAACAGACTCAGGGTAGTCGTCCGGCATTTCTTTATAAACGTAACCATTTGCTCTTCCTTTTCTGCAGTTAAAACGTTAGACAAATAACACGTAATTACGAGAAAATTGAATTTGCAAATGTATATTAATTTATTTTTTACCTATGGGATGAATATTGATTATAATAATATACAATACCTACAGTCATATAAAGTAGGAAATCTTTAATTACTGAAACATTCTGCAAAATTTTTATTTTATTCTTTTCAACATATATACCACCTTGATAAAAAAGTTGCAGGAATTTATTCAGGAAATTAAAAATACAACTTTATTCATCAAAATAGATATTGTCCCCTTCAAAGTACTCTCCATCAACTGCAACGCACTGATGCCAGTGGTTGATCCAATCCTCGAAACATATTTGATACTCCTTTTTCGGTATGGCCATAAAAGCCGTCTTCGATTTCTCCATTATCTCCTCTTGGCTGCTAAAACGCGTTACCCGGAGCAGTTTTTTAGTCGACCGAACAGGAAGAAGTTGCAGGGAGTCAAATCAGGCGAATTTGGTGGCAGCCGGATGACGTTCGTTCGGTTCTTGGTCAAAAAATTGGATAACGATGGCATTATGTGACGGTGCGTTATCGTGATGCAAAATCCACGAGTTGTTTGCCCACCAATCCGGTCTGATAACTCCCAAATAATAATCCTTGCTAATTGTCTCACCTTGCGGCAAGAATTCACGACGCACAACACCGTTGTAATCCATAAAAACCGTGAGCATCGCCTTCTTTGTCGACTGAAAACGACGTGGTTTTTTCGGTTTTGACTCATTCGGTGAACGACATTCACTCGCTTGATTCCTGGATTAGCTGTCATACTCATAAACCCACGTCTCGTCTCCAGTAGTTATGCTTTGGATGAATGTTGAATCGGATTCAGTTATCCAAATCATGTCTTTCGCGACGTCAACGCGATTCCTTTTTGCATGAAATTCAGTTCTTTCAGCACCAGCTTTGCATTGACAAGTCTGAAGCCCAAATCATTAAATGGTTTGAACGGATCCATAAGCCATGTTGAAGTCCTCTACCAACTCTCTAATGGTCAATTTATGGATTTCGGCTAACATTTTTTTGATCTTATCGATGTTTTCGTCGGTTTTCGATGTCGAAGGCCTGCCACTCACGCCCACCTCTTAAGCGTTCATGTCACATATAAACGTTTGTTTTGTTTCGTTTTTAACGCAAAACTGAATACAAACTTATTAATGCAAAGTCGATTCCACTTTTAAACTCGGAAAAAGTAAAAACACGCACAAAGGCAGATGTATTCAAGACAGCGTCACTTATACAAATATGAAGCTATAATGCTGCAATTTGGCGGGAATGTCAATGACAGATGGGAGCCTTACAAAAAAGTAAGAACTCAAATCAGGTGACTGACAGCACCACACAGTGGCCGTCCCTGAAACTTTTTGATCAAGGTAGTATATTAGCACTTTGGCTGCCACGCCGCGCCGGTCACCGGTGACCGGCACCCAATAGCTGAATGTATAGCTGAATAAAACGCGGTAGCGAACGTGTTAAATTGAAAGTTTGTTTATTCGAATTTGCCATCAATTTTCAAATTCAAGATGGCGACGCGACCAAAATTTGTCTAATTTAAATGATTGTACTATAATTAAAACATCCTGAAAGGGTGTATTGAGGCCACGAATTGAATATCCAAATTTGATTTGATTGGATTTGATCTAATACGGTGAACAAAAATTCTCCAAGTTCAAGAGATATTAATAAAATAATAAAACTCAAGCGGTGTTAATGAAGAGGGATTTCGGAGTCTCTGATCTACTATGCTTGCGTCAAAAATTTTGAAATTCAAGATGATGAATCTAACACGGTGACTTACAATTGCTATTCAAGGGGCTTCGCCTATTTCGAACTTCGCTTAGGAAATATAAAATTACACATTCAGAAAAGCTACCAACATTTCTCAATTTTAAGAGATTTAAACGAAATTTAATACAAAGAGCAGCACCAGTGTTTGAATACCTGGAATTTTCAACATTCAAGATTAGATTCAGCGGATAGTCCAAAAACGAAAATGGCTTTAAAGTTATGCACAATACCGTAAATATAATAACAGTTCATAGAAATCCTCTCGAGCACATATTTCGAATTTACGATCAAAATTTAGGAATTTAAGATGGCGAACCCAATATTGGGACCAATATATTCAATTCAAAGGGTTTCCATTAAAATTAACATAAAGAGTTTTCACTGTCCCTACATTTTAATTAGCTTTTGAAATTTAGAAATTTAAGATGACAAATGCCACGAGTAGGTAAATAAAATACTGTTTTCACTTTCAGTTTTAATGCCATTCCAAAATATAATTGAATTATAATAATAAATAATATATCAATTTAACAACAAGAACGTATAAGCAAAGTAAGTATAGGCAAAAAAACACTTAATATGTACCACTGGATACCGTGGTAGTAAAATTAGTGTTATTATATTATTATTATATATTATCTGTATTATAGTGTTATATTATGGAGTTCTATAAAAAAGGGGAAAAGAAGATAAAGTTGTTCTTGTGAATAGCTTTTAATTTTACCGCGCGAATTTTTAGACGCAAACATTCTATAGTTCCCTATCATGAACACATATTTAAGTAGCATCCCAATGCTTACCTTAGTCTGCTTACCAATCAGCTTTTTAACTTCGCGACAGGATTTTCTTGTAAAACATTTAAATATAATTGCAAGAAAAATACATATAAATTACTGACCGGCTTTAGTACTAGATTAAATTACAATTAAAAGAAAAAAAAAAGAAAAAATTATACTTCTATCTAAGGGCATTTTCCTACACTACTGCTTACTTTTAAATCAGAAGTGACTCCCATAGAATTTATTCCTCTACAGTGTAGAGTACAATGTAGTAATTTAAAAGTAAGCAGAAGTGTAGGAAAATGTCCTTAGATAGAAGTATAATTGTAGAGTCTACAGGATCTGCTCTTTAGATCAGTAAACAAACAGTCATTTGCAAGTTTCGAACAAAGCTTCCACCGCTGCTATATTTTTTAACACCACTGTATATATAGGGTGTTTCACATAGCGTATGCCAAAATAAGGGAGGTGGTAACAAAAACTGTATGAGAGAGGGAGGGGGAGGGAGATACCGAACGTTTGGGAGTTACCTGGTAATTTATAAACCCGCAATTTTCATGGTATGCACATCATTAGTTCATTTTTAGGGTTCCGTAGCCAAATGGCAAAAAACGGAACCATTATGGATTCGTCATGTCTGTCTGTCTGTCCGTCCGTATGTCACAGCCACTTTTTTCCGAAACTATAAGAACTATACTGTTGAAACTTGGTAAGTAGATGTATTCTGTGAACCGCATTCAGATTTTCACACAAAAATAGAAAAAAAAGCGGCCAAGTGCGAGTCCCCATACTTAGAACAGAAACTCAAAAATTTTTTTTCATCAAACCCATACGTGTGGGGTATCTACGGATAGGTCTTCAAAAATGATATTGAGGTTTCTAATATCATTTTTTTCTAAACAGAATAGTTTGCGCGAGAGATACTTCCAAAGTGGTAAAATGTGTTCCTGTCCCCCCCTGTAACTTCTAAAATAAGAGAATGATAAAACTAAAAAAAATATATGATGTACATTACCATGCAAACTTCCACCGAAAATTGGTTTGAACGAGATCTAGTGCGTAGTTTTTTTTTAATACGTCATAAATCGTAAACCGCAATTTACCTTTCATTCAATCAACTCAAATAAAAAAACAAGCCTATATGGGCTCGCATATAGTTAGATCTAAATCCCATCATTTAGGTACCTAATTATAATGTTTACTTATCAATAACTTTATTTTAAAAAAATACACTATTATTAAAACATCGATCAAAGTTACAACGAACTACAAGAACTTTTATATTATGTTACTTGCTGCTACGGAACCCTTCATGGGCAAGTCCGACTCGCACTTGGCCGCTTTTTTATCTTTTGATCTACTCAGCGCAGCGACATCAAACTCACGCCGATAAACTACTATACCAATGTTCTTTCCAAAAATATCATTAATGTTGATATACTTGCTGTCACTATAGGTACATTTACTTGCGAAACTGAACAAATTTTTTAGCAATTTCCTAAAATTCAGGATTTCCCCAAATTTTCTCCAAAATTCATGCAATTAATGCACCAGTTTTTATTTTCATTAAATTGCCCATCTTATTACCTTCCCAAAAAGGTACAACGCTCAGGAGATGAGGAGTTAGGGGCTCAACTTTCAATACTGTTTCTTTCCATAGGTTATGCGAAAAAAATATCAAAAAAATAATGTTTACCTCTCCAAAACTATCAAATGGCGAAAACAAGCTACTTACATAATAAACATCAATAAAAAGTGAAAAAATCTAGTCAGGCTGATATTTTACAAAACAAAACAAAACAAAACAAACAAACAAATAATATAATTGTTTTTACACTGAAGTTGTTTTTCAATAAGTTTTTATGGAAAATATTTTTATTTTATTAAGTTTTGTTGTCTAAGTAACCGAAACAAGGTTGCTTGGGTCACAAAACTAAAGTCAGCGATTTAAACATTGAAACAATGCATCTTGTAATGATCATTTTTAGCTAATACTCAACTCAACCTTTCCTTTAATGTCCCAGCCATAAGCTGTTTTAAGGAGTAAACTCCAAAGAAGACTCACTTGCAAGAACCCTAGTAGGCATATGTATGTATAAATGCCAGTTGGCTGGTTCGAAATAATTGGAGAAAATCATCCACGAAAAAATCCACATTTCAAAACCTAGGGTTTTTGGGGGATTTTCATTTTCTGAATAGCCTACACTCTGCTGCACCAGGGCTCATTTGATTTCGTTCGTAGTTATTTTTTAATTTCCTTTTTTTTATGAAATTTTATTATATTAACTACAGATAATATAGAAATCTCTATGGAAAAAATATTAAAAATCTCATTGCGTTCAAATTAGGAAAATAAGATAACTGTACAATAGGTTGCATATTTATCATATAATTAGGCAGTCAAGAGCTAACGAAATTCTTTAGGGAACAATTTTTTGCACGAACTACAGTGATCCTTCAACATTACTCCTTTAATCACCCTGTGTGATGGGAATGAAACAATTGTCGTAGCTCGGGTGGATTTGTGAGTATTCGAGTATTTATAATTTAAAAAGTTTCAGTGAAGCTGTCGTAGAGTATTTTTCCCCGAGAAATTTTAAATTTGTAGTGGAATACTTTGTCGTTCGGGATTATGAAATGGGGTTTTTTGTACCCAACCAGGCTAAAATCGGAAAAAAGAACTGAGTTTTATACCATTTTGCTGTGTAGGGCGCCACAGCCCACACTAAAACATACTACATAGATGAAACCTTCGCCAGCCCGTTATAAATGAGGCAACAAGAAATCTACTTAAACAATCTGCTGATGACTCCGGCACTCGTAAGTTTTAAGTGCGGAACGAGCAGCCTTTCTTAACGCCTAGAACTGGAGTTTGCCTGTCGCCGCTCCATTTGATATTTGCGTAGTGACCAATCGACAGTTGGTCTTTTGTACTACAAAAGTCCCAGGTAAAGTGCAAAAAACACTGTAGTTACAGACATCGTATTACTAAGGAAAAAAATTCTGCGAGACTGTTGTTATAACACAGAACGGCGTCCAGCGGCAGAAGTGGTTTACTGGCGCTGTTCTATGATGATGTCACCTTCGCAGATTTTTTTGGTATTAAAAGTCATAAATTTCAGCTGATCCATTACCACAAGCATTATTCTCTCAAAAAGTTAAAAATAGCGTGAAAAAAAAAGAGGAAAATTGACAACGTTGATATGTAATCCCTTGAGAAGCTCATTTGAGTCTCATAGCCAGAGATTCGTGACCAGAAACAACGTACTACTCACCCGGTTTCAAGAATTTCGGCTTTGGGATTGAGACCATAACGTGCGCCGGTTGATGCACTAATTATCCATCCAGGAGAGGTGCTGCTTAACGAAAGAAACCAATCAGATATGCGGCGTGGACACAATTAACACGGAAATTATTACACTGGTTACTTTTAAACGCTCGTGGGCTTCCGTTTCAGTATATTTTGAAGAGTATCAGTCAATGACTAGAAATCTGCTTTGCGTGGGGCTGAGCTGTGAACCTCATACGGACTGTGTGCTCTGTTGCTCGGCTAGAATCGTCTGGAAGCATCTGTTTCACTTGTTTCGAAATACCGGAGTAAAATGATTACTTTAAATTTATTTACTATGTGCAAAACACAGGAAAATCACGTTTCGAAAAACAATTGCCAATTAAAACCGAACCAAAACAACACACCGCTGTCACTTCTTTGATGAGACTAAACGGACTAAAGGCCGAATTACAATGACCGGATCGTGAACGGATAGAAATGTCCAAGTATGCAGTGAAACGGATAGGAAAAAAACACCGATTACAATGACGTATCTGTTCGGATTAAATCGTCAAAGTAGTTTCTTTAAATCTCAAAAGTGCGAAAAGTAGAAATGCATATAAATCGGAAAAGAAAAGCATTTTCAATATTTCTAATGTTGTGTAAAACTTAAAAAAAGGAAAATAGATGAAAAAACCGGTGGTGGCAGTTCTTCTGTTTGACACTTCAAACCGTCAATCCGTCGATTTCTACACAATCCGAAATTTACTGCGCGTAGTTCCGATCGAATGCGCTTGTATCCGTTCAATGTAATCGCTGAGGTAGAAAACGTATGGTGGGAAAACCAATTTGACATTTCAACCCGGTTCTCTTGCGCTCAGATCCGGTCATTGTAATTGGGCCTTAAGGCCGAATTACAATGACCGGATCGTGAACGGATAGAAATGTCCAAGTATGCAGTGAAACGGATAGGAAAAAAACACCGATTACAATGACGTATCTGTTCGGATTAAATCGTCAAAGTAGTTTCTTTAAATCTCAAAAGTGCGAAAAGTAGAAATGCATATAAATCGGAAAAGAAAAGCATTTTCAATATTTCTAATGTTGTGTAAAACTTAAAAAATGGAAAATAGATGAAAAAACCGGTGGTGGCAGTTCTTCTGTTTGACACTTCAAACCGTCAATCCGTCGATTTCTACACAATCCGAAATTTACTGCGCGTAGTTCCGATCGAATGCGCTTGTATCCGTTCAATGTAATCGCTGAGGTAGAAAACGTATGGTAGGAAAACCAATTTGACACTTCAACCCAGTTCTCTTGCGCTCAGATCCGGTCATTGTAATTGGGCCTTTAAACTCACTGGTGCAAAAGCAGAGAGGAATGAAAAGAAAATGGGACGAAACCAGAAGAAACAGAAACAAGACCACACAAATGCTGCCAGCTTCTTATTAAAGTCGAAATAATTCAGGATGCTTCCCACATTGTTACTCGTAACCATGCAAATGTTATTTTAATTTGTAGGAAATGTGAAGAAGCGAAACTCGTTTTTCAACCTGCTGTAGACCACTACTGTGTTTCCATGCAGGGTTCAACTCGAGTTGAACTCGAATTAGTGTTCATGGAAACAAGGGTTGAGCTGAATTTCGTTAAATCCAAGTCAACTCCCCGAAACTAGTCGGGTTGAGTTGGGATTAGCTTGAAATGTCAAAACAAACTGCAACTGTCAACTCAACCCCAAAGTTGCTCATGGAAACAGTTCAGATTTAGTGGCCATTTTCTTAACTCAACGAAAACTCAACTCCAACTCAACCCTGTGCATGGAAACATGGTACGTTGTAAAGAAATAAGGTATGCTTGGTTTACATTTGACGGTTTTCTGTGACGTCGCCACGTAGGTGACATTTCGAAATACAGGAGGTTATCGAACATTTATTATAAATATTTCAGTGCTATTCCAAAGATTAGTTTGTGATTCGCTTCATCCCAAGCCAGAATAGCAAATGGACACTCTAATACGTTCTCAAAATACCAACCCATATGCAAACTCTCGATATAAGGGCAAAGAATATCGAATTCAACAAGAACCCGGCACGATACCCATAACTTGGCCCCCAAATTTAAGGAACGGGGTTCGAAGCATTTTGCTGTCCTAAATATGGGAAAAATAAAGAAAAAAATCTATCTCGACCCGTTTTCGAGATATAAAAAAAATAGTTAATACTTGTCCCGTATCAACTCCAGACAGCAAAATCTTTCGAAACCCCGCCACGACACTGAAAAACTTGAATATTCACAAACCGCCACTATTTGCCGAACATTTCTGTATCACCGCCGATCAATTTGTTTCTAAATAAAGCACCAAAAACACCAATTTCTTTCCAAAATAATCGCGACACCGCGAAATGTCAAATTATGTACCAAAACAAGCTGAAGTTCGTTCCGTTCTTCTTGAAAACAGGAAAATATTTAGTTAATATGCATATTTTGTAAAAGGAAAATATTTAGTTAATATGCATTTTGTAAAATGAAAATATTTAGTTAATATGCATATTTTGTAAAAGGAAAATATTTAGTTAAAAAGCATTTTGTAAAGGGAAAATATTTAGTTAATATGCATTTTGTAAAAGGAAAATATTTAGTTAATATGCATTTTGTTTTCAGGAAAAACGAAACGAACTTCAGCTTGTTTTGGTATATAATTTGCCATTTCGAGGTGTCGCGACGATTTTGGAAAGAAATTGGTGTTTTTGGTGCTTTATTTAGAAACAAATTGATCGGCGGTAATACAGAAATGTTCGGCAAATAGTGGCGGTTTGTGAATATTCAAGTTTTTCAGTGTCGTGGCGGGGTTTCGAAAGATTTTGCTCTCTGGAGTTTATACGGGACAAGTATTAACAATTTATTTTTATATCTCGAAAACGGATCGAGATAGATTTTTTTCTTTATTTTTCCCATATTTAGGACAGCAAAATGCTTCGAACCCCGTTCCTTAAATTTGGGGGCCAAGTTATGGGTATCACCCCAAGAACCCAATGGGAAATCGAGTCAGCTATTCTTAAGGACGTCATTCAGAAATAAATCCTAAAATAACTCAATGAAGGAATATATTCGATGCATTCCTTGTTACTGATTAATACGCTAGGAGGAAGGAATACACTTGTGAATCGCGTGCGTCTCTGTGAAGGGTGTTCCACGATTTCCCTTTTATAACCGGTTTTTGTCTTATCTCCCCCTTGTCTGTGCATTTTTAACATGATGCGTCCTGAAAAGCTTTGACGGTTACGTAATTCTCTTCCAGTTGTTCTAGCGGCGCATTAAAGTGAGTTTTTTTTTAAAGTGTTTTTGAAGTGAGTAATTTATGTTCCATTTGTTAAATTTTGAAATTTTATTTTTATTGCATTGAATAAATGAAATAATAAAAATTAAAACAATTACTTAAAAGTTTTGAACTTTTCATTTATTATTCCTATATTCCTATGTGATTTTTCAAAGCTATCGTCGTTTTAAGCAATTAAGAAGGTGTCAACTTGAGTGAAAAACGAAGATGTAAAAAGTATAACCACCTTCAAAAACTCCAAAATATTAATATTTTGGAGTTTTTGAAGGTGGTTATACTTTTTACATCTTCGTTTTTCACTCAGGTTGACATCTTCTGAATTGCTGAAAACGGAGTTCAAGGGAAGCGATATCAAAAAGCCTTTATTGCTTCCTTTTGGACTGAATACTATGCCTTCTGAATTGGTTCTAGGTACTACGAAGAGGAAGGGAATATAAAAAGCTTTTGTTCTCCTTCGTTCTATATGTTAAAAAGATATAGAAGAGGATACGGAGGGTCATGAATTCCCTGCTTCCAGAGAAGGCTTCGGTATGCATAGTTGGAAGGGACACTCTCAATACGCTCTCAAAGTCCCAACTCATATGCAATTCTCGAAAATACACCCAGCAAAATTTCCCATTAGATAAAGCAATTCAGGGCTACTACCTCTGTGAATTTCTATAAAAAATATAGATAGAAAATAGTCACCAAAAAATTCTCACACACAGTATTTACAGCGTAAGCAATAAAATGAGGCATTTTTTCATAATGGGTTTTTAAAGGCGCCTTGGAACGATTTGCATTGGTGTCGGTCACTCAATTGTACCTCCCCCTGCAATGTTAAATTATAGGGAAATGCCGAATCGGAGAAAAGGAAAGAGGTTGGTAGCACACACCGCAATTTTAAAGGCGACCTGGAACGAACATGATTGTGTCTAGCGCTCTCTTACGAAAAGTACCGAGTGGTCTTGATTTGTTCATAAATGTGAACAAGCTTAAAAGGTTTTAAGTAAAAAAGTGTTTTTTTTAGACACAATCAATTAAAAAAAATTAAATTTGTTTTAGATAAATAATGGATAAGCACTGTATAACGTGTTTGGGGTATGGCTGTGGAAAAGGCAGTGTGTAATGCGTTCAAAGAAAATTCTTGTGATAAATCATTTTTGTTAGTTGCAACCTGTAGAAATTTTCTAATTTTCATCTCTCTCACTTATGCCTTTTTTATTACTATCTGTTTCTAGCAGAAACTTCCACTTCGCCCAACGTTCATGACAATGTTACTTCCGCTTTCTGCAAAAAGTAGCCTCTGCGACAGCGTCGTATAAGCACAGGATCTACTCCATGCGCTTTGGCAGCAGGGATGAAAACATTGCGCTATCGAAGGCTCCCTCAATATTCACAAAAACCCCAAGAGCAAAAGATCCACGATCCGTCGCACTTTTTATTATATAGATTAGATTGTGCAGTGCAGATTCACAGAATATGCCACTCCTGTAGGCATGTTGGTGTTCACTGACGGCTGCCTTTTCAGCGTTTCTCCCCTGATGTATTTTTCTACCAAACATTTCAGACACTTCAGAAGAAATGACGTCAAACTGATGGGTTTGAAATTTCTTGCCAGTGTAATCATCTTTTCCTGGTTTAGGGATAAAGGCTTCTCTGACTTTACGCCAAGCAGTTGGTACATATCCCCAGATTAGGCAGGCCCTAAAGATATTCTTTAGTGCCGGAAATAGAGATGTACTACCTGTCTTTATCATGGCTATATATACCATCCTGACCTGGAGTCTTAAAGTTTTCGAAGGAGGTTAAGGCCGTCTCGATCCTTTCCTGTCACAACCTTGGATGCTATATATCTATTTTTCCTAGTGATATTTATTTTTTCATGTAAGTTCACTTGGTCTTCATCTAATTGAATCCTCTGACTGCCTGGAAAATTAGTTTCAAACAGGATTTGATATACTTCTTGTTTGGAGCTCGTATATCCTCCTTCCGCAGGCTTACGGAGAGTATCTAGGTTGGCTGTGTTGTCTTTCTGGAGGATTTTATGCAGTCTTGCAGTCTCTCTCATCCCCACCAATTCTTTACAGCATAATCATAATTTTTACCATAGCAGCATGCACCAAAGTCCACTTGTGGTTTTACATTGCTATCATAAAATTATAAGATTTCATTCAATTATATTTGAGTAGCCCATATGCATAACGCGCTATATGCTTTATAAAAAGTTTTGAGTTATTCAAAGAAAACGTGTGCATTTTTCTCGCCTTATTTCAAAAGAGTTTCAGTTCCGTTTGCAGCACAAAATATTGTTTTTCAGATGGCAGAAGACATAAGGTTAATATTTCCACCATTAACTGAATATTGACTTTTCTTGCATATAGCGGGTTTTGCATATAGGCTACTCATTTGAGCTGATTCGATTCGATTTGAGAACAGTATTTAACTGACTCTTTTGCCAAGTCCAAACATTTTTTTTATTACAGAATCGAAGAACAGAGCCATTTATTAGTTAACACAAATTCGAAAACTAGAGATTTACTCCTCGGAATCCGCACACAATTTAGGCAAATATTTCTGCAAAAGGTGATTCAATTCAGCATTCTGCCTCCTTAAAAACTCGCACTGGGTGTCCAAATTCTCACGTTCTTTTAGAATTTGTAAATAGTGATTAAGTCCGTGTTCCAAAGCTTTCCACACCTTCATCTTTTGGTCTGATATGAGCCGAGGAAATTGAGACCAATACTCAACAACATTTCCTTTGGGCATTGTTTGCAATTGCGGTTCCACGGAAGCTGTTGAAGTCACACTTATTTTGCTTTCCGTACTGTAATTAAAAAATGTTATATATACAAGTATGATAATAATTTAAGTAGTACTACTCTGCAGGAATTATATTTCCACAAAAATTATCCTCAGCGAATTCACGAAGAGCAGTGAGTACAAGAACTGGTTCAACGACTAAATAGTGATTTGGGCAATCGGGGTTCAATACGCTGACGTTGGAAATTCTCTGGAAAAGACTTTTATATTAGAGTAAACAACACAACAAATTGTATCTTATTTACCAATTGTACGGACTTTTTTGCACAAATCTTCTCTTCTTTTATCTGACCATCTCCAGCTAGCAGTTTATTAATTTCTCGCTCACTTTCTTCTTCACTACTAGACGATATAACTTCTTGCGTATGAATTGTGGTAGAGGTCTTTGTCGATATATTGTCTTTAAACGGAGAAACACTTATTTCAGTAGCAGCGGTAAGAGATTCTGTATCTGACTTCGAAAGAGTTGCATTGTCCTCAATTTGAAAATGGTATAATTTTTCCAAAACTGGCTTTGCTATTCCCTTAGAGCAATTAGGACACCATGAGTAAGGCAAGAAATAATCTACCAGCGAGTTGATTTCATCTATGTTGTGTATATTTAACGCCTTGAAATAAAAATAGTTCTTTGTAACTGGGTAGCGTTTATGGAAACCGATTATTATCACTTTACCTACTAAAATCTAACGTAAGAGAAATTCTATTGCAAAAAAATACATTTTCTGCCCTAAGTATCTCTTAAATTATGTTTTGCACCTATGAATAGGCTTGAGGTAGGTAAAGTACATTATTCGACCGAAACTTACACTGAAAATATTATCGAGCCGAACTAGAGCCTTTAACTCTTCACTATAAGGCTGGAGGATGGACAGAAGTTTTTCTTCGATTAGAAATCCTGTGCGATCCGATACTAGTCGAATTATGCTTCGCAGCAAACGGGTTCCCGCCAATTTCTGCTTATCTGTTTTTGGGAGAGTTGGTCTAGAGAGTAGGTGAGATTTTTTGCTTGGTATTTTTCCAGACCGGCTGCTTATTTTTGGAGCCGATTTTGAGGCAACATCCTTAAATTGCAATTGCGGGATAAGAGGTCTCACCCACGTTAGGCCAAGTTGCTGTTCATGCAAGATTTTGTCTATGTCTAGGACTTTGTTAAGAAGAGCCATCACTTCCTGAAAATTTATATCCCAAACAGCGTGATACTAAAAGATAAGGTTCATTAAATTAAAAAAAAAAATGTAAAATAGCTCTTAAGCCTCTTACCCTCTTCTCATTCATCGCATTGAAAGTTTTAAATTTTCCTTCTAAGTCAACAATACTTGCATGTAACTGAGATACTTCTCGAGACAGTTTTTTCAGCTCTATCTCAGAATTAGTCTTAACACTGCTGATCTTTTTTTTAAGATTCGATATAGTCTCATTGACTTTAGCGAGTCTTCTTTTCTGTTGGTTGCGAATAATAACATTCTCTTCATCTCTTTTCTGAAGCACTTGGTAGTTATAGTCAAGTTTCTCAGAATTGAGAAGAACGTTGTTTTTCACAGTTCGCAGCTCAAGCTGTAATTTTTCAGCGTCCTTCTCAAGACGTATTCTCGTTGATCTTGTCATGTCCTCATGTTCCTTTGATATCCTTTTTATTTCATTTACATAAAATTGTGCTCGTTCTTTTTGGTACCTCAGTTTTTTACTTTCGTCAGCCGACCTCTTTCGATAAAGCTCCTCCCATTTTCTAGAAGCAGCCAGAGCTAGAGTTTCTCTTTCATTTTCTATAGTTCGCTGTAATAGTTCAAGATGTTCGTTATAGGCGTTTTTCATCAACTCAATCTGGTTGTCGATACGCTCGACCAAGCAGTAAATATCGGCGCTCTGATCATGCAAATCTTCATAGTATCTTTGGTCGACCCTTTTTATCTCATCCTGGCACTCTTGAATGAAATCATCCTTTTGTTTCATTAGCGCTTCAATACGTTCCTTTTGCTCTTCCATTTCCTCAAAGAGGCCCATTGGCTCTCTGATTCCCTTCAATCTTCCCCAATGTTTATTGATCTCATCAAATTTGTTTACGGCTTTAATTTGTTCTTTCTCCAAATCCTTAAGAAGCTCTAGATGGAACAACAATTTTTTTTTTTAAGATGGGACATGTTTTTCATTGTAGCTTACCATCTCTTTTTATTGCCTCCAATCTTCTTCTAGAAACCTCCCGTTTTTCATTTGCCACTCTTATATTAGTCACTAGCTCACTTCCTAGCTGAATTAGTTCATTAAGCTGTTTGTCTGTGTCTTCTAAACGTCTCTCGATCCCAATTTTTGTCTCCTCAGCTTGTTCTACAAAACTAAAATGTATAATCTTAGTTGAGACAATTCAAGTAAAGCGTTATGTATGGGAATGTTTAGACGTCATGCAGTAGATTTTGCAATTCCTTAAATTGTTAATTGCCGACTAAAGAGTGACCGCAAAAATCGCTTAAAATTAGCCTGTTTTTGCACAGTTCATAGCAATCTCAAGAAACGAGTTAAAAAAAATCTAAAAATAGGTACATACTCGTCGTGAAAAATGCAGATGAGCATATTTTTTTGATTTTCAAAATTATTTAAAAAACTACCCCTTTCAGGGGGTGTAAATATCAAAAAATGGTAAAAATAACTACCTTTGAATAATCACAAAAACATTGATTCAGCCTCATTAATAATAAAATAATCTCATCAGAATTACAACAACTCATAGTATTGACCCACCTGTTGATTTTATGTGAATTTCTTCCAAAAACTCACCCCCTACAAGGGGTTGAACCACCCCCAACGCTATAATTGTGTCCAGTATTTTTAAAATCTGTTGAAAAAAAAAAAACATATTGGAGGAGAAGCATCTCAGAGGCAATATCTTTGATATTACTGCAGAAAAAAACCCTGTATGGGGGTGAAACAACCCCTAATTTTCAAAATAACGACATGGTGATAAAACGAATTATTCAAAGGTAGTTATTTTTACCATTTTTTGATATTTACACCCCCTGAAAGGGGTATTTTTTTAAATAATTTTGAAAATCGAAAAAATATGCTCATCTGCATTTTTCACGACGATTATGTACCTATTTTTAGATTTTTTTTAACTCGTTTCTTGAGATTGCTATGAACTGTGCAAAAACAGTCTAATTTTGCGGTCACTCTTTGAATGTTTTTTAAAAGACACTCATTTAATGGAAAATCTACCATCGATTCTTTTCATATTCAGTTTTTCTTTGATATTCAGTAAATATAAGCACTTTACTTGAATGAATTTCTGAACCTGGGAGAATCCAAAGTAATGTTTGTATACAGCCGCATCATTCACAGAAAAATATATTTATGTACATTCATAAAGTTTAAGAAATTAGAAGGATTAGAAATTAAGATCGAGCAAAAAATATTCTAAGAAAAAAATATATAAAATGATCCTTCACCATGATTTGAGAAAAAACATGGTCGTTAAGTCAGTTGAAAATAATAAATTTGATTACGCTTTCTATATAAAGTTATTCAAAACTACAACCTCTTAATACTAAATTTCATTAAAATCTGGGAAAATTTTTTTTTGGCTTGCTCAAAATCCAATATGGCCGCTAAAACCACGTGATCTTTATAATTTTACCACTTAAAAGAGTACAAAATGGCTCGCAGAATTCCGATTGAGATCTACAATAGCTTAAATGAAAACGATTTTTGGTAGACCTTAAATGGAGCTCACCATTTTTGGACAGCAGGGGGTGGTACGTGCACAAAGAATGCCTCATATATATTAATTTCATATTTAATAATAACGCAGATTCGCGATATTAGAATTTTGAAAATTCAACTTGTTATTCCTAATCCGAAGAAACGAATAATCCGAATAGGGTTTGGTCCCAATTAGTTCGGATTAGCGGGGTTCCACTGTATATTCACCATAGAAAATGTTTTCATCTAAATTCATCTCCTGTAAAAAATTTCAGATAGACACAGCCCAAGTAGCAATGAATAGTTGTAGATTCGTTCGCGAGACTACTTCTCATAACTCTGTAGTTGCTGCGAACCCTTCACAATTGGTTACAACAACCGCGTTTACAACAATTTCAGAACCAAATTGGCGGAAATATCCGGGTTCGCACAGAGTTTGGACAACCAATATGATTGTGAGTGATAACCACCATGGTTGCTTTTATTGGTTCTGACATGGTTTTGGGAACTATATGACAACTGTAATAAAGTAGTAATGCGAACTACCTATACATATACACCTAACCTTCTCGCGGTCCGAGAGCGAAACCTTTACAGACATAATTTTAATGAATGGAAAGAACGAAAGATAACAATATGAGATATTTACTTTCTTATACAAATATAGCAAGGACAAACATAACAAAACTGACACATATTATATTTTCTGCCTTTCTCATATATAAAAGGGAATGTTATTTTCTTAATTTTATATAATGCTTCTCCAAAAGGCAGATTTTATAAGCAATTCTATTTTTCATGTAAAAACATGCTAGATACTTCGGAAAATAACAACGCGCCTCATGAATACTCAGTATTTATGAAGTATAAATATTAATTAATCTAAATTAAAAAATTGTAATCACTTATATCCGTAATTATAAAGTTTATAAGGGATACAACATATCCTAAAATTCATAAAGTATTTCTATACACCTCTTAAAATATGACTAAATTAGTAATTAGTTAAAATATTAAATATAAAATTCTATTCCAAAATAGAAAATCAGCCATTTTAGTCAATAAATATGGCGTCGTCATCTACAACTATTTAGTTGGTGCTCACAACTATAAAGTTATAGCTCACAGCTAAGGCATTGTAAATCAGAACCATTCATCTACATTATTAGCGTGGGATATTTGAGCTTATTGGGATTTGGGCAATAGAATTTTCTCGACTAGCTGACAATTTTGAACATAATCGCCGCAAATCTTTGTAATAGCTTCCGCTATTTTTGTACTTTTTAAATTTGTTCATTAAATCCATGTTGCACTTGCTACTATGACAGTTCTCCTTGGGATGACAGAGTAGCAAATATGTTGGTTTTATTCAGAGCTAAATAAGGGTTGTGGTAAAGTTGTAGGGACTATCATTTACAACCATAGCGGATGGTTCGCAAATAGTTGTTGAGTTATGTCCCCAGATAGTTCTAACAATATTTAACGCGCACCAATTAGTTTCCACAGCGAAAAAATATTATGGTTCTTTTTTGGTTGTGAAAATAAGCTCGCCTATAGCTTTTAGAACTACTCACGCGAACTAGATAGTTGTCATAAGTAAATGGTCCGGTAAAATAGATCGTACAACTTTATAACAACTGCAAATGGTTGTATAATACATATACTCATTTCATGACCAAATTCACTGTTGTGAGGAAGTTTTAACAAATGAGTTATAGTTCGCCTAACGAAATAGTTCGCATTTTGCTACTTGGGAGGGCTCAAATAAATTCTTATTTTATGTAGAGTTTTGTTATAAATTAATTTAATATTCACAGATTATCAATTGATTTATTTTTTGATGTCCACTTACTCACTACTCGGTTGGCAAGATGCGTCAGGAGATTACCATTTTTATTATAATGTTTATGTAAAAATATAAATGATTTTTCAGCTACTGCTATGTTTAACGCTAAATTTTGCTTTAATGTTATGAAAACAAATTTCTTTTTCTCCAAAATTAATTATCTTATCATTTACTCTCATTCGGAAGTTTATTCTAAAAATAATAATATAAAAAGAATAGAAAAATCCGACAACCCGCCTTCAAAAATTCAGAAGTCCTAAGGTAAAATATAATATCATTGCTTTAGGAATTCTCTGTTTTAGATACAATATTTAGTCCTCAGATTTTACTAGATTTTGCAAGTTGACGGGAAAATATACATTCCGTGCTACTATCACCGACAATTGGTTTTGTTTTCTTGCCGGCTTCAAACATCTATACTACGTATACAGGTGGGGATTCAAAACGGATTCAACCTAGTTAAATGTCATGTAGACGCAAATCAAATCCAAACGACATCGACTCGATCCGATCCAACTTCTCAACCTGGATCGAATCGAAATTATTTCATGTAGACGCGGATCGAGGGATCGAAATAGCTCTAAAAGCTCAAATTAGGCTGTCCAGTGACTCGCAAAGGTAGTAAATCAACGCACTAAGTAGTCTGTGTTTGAATTTATTAATTTATTATTAATTAAACTTCATAAAAACGGAGAAGTGTCCAGAAAATTGAAATCGAACTTGTGAAAAAAGGTTATAATACCAAAAACTACAACCAAATTGAAATAATTTGGAAGAATTTAAAGCGTTTATCTGTCACTTCGATCACATCTCCAGCTATCAATCTTTCGATCTGGCGTAGTCATAGGCGCACATCGAATTTCGATCTTTCGATCCTCCATGGATACGCAATACTAATTAAATTCTACGATGTGATATTGACTGTAGCAATGGATAATTCGAAAGTTCTGATTTTTTTTTAAATTGTTTCTTTAAAATGGAAAATAAACTTAAAAACTTACGTTTTCGGTGCAAATCTCTTCCTCCTTTCAATTAACTTAGTAACGATTTGCGTTATATCATCCATTTTCTTATAGCTGGATAAAGTAGTCTTTGGGAGAGAATTTTCCTTTTTAGATATCGCCAGAACGGATTGGATAAGATTTGCTTTTTCTGGTGGAAGATTGTCCGTTTCGGCAATTTTATTTATCATTTCTTCAACTGGCGAAATGTTGGCATGTGCTCCGTCAACGTTTGGTAAATCTTCTGGGGGCTTTTCCTTTTCATCATCCTCCATTTTTAACACTTTTTGTTTCAATATTAAACGATAAATTAGTCTAACCAAGAAATGGGCTGGATTTATTGATCCAACAAAAGTTTTGTTTGATCGAACTGTTTGACAGGAAATATCTGTGAACTTTGATTAATATCTACATGGATTAGTTTTCGTTGATTTTGTGTGGCTTGAATAGAAAGTTGTAAATATTTATTGGGTATTATTTTCTTAACGTAAAAAATTGCTCTTAACACAACGGTATTACCACATTTCAGAGAAGGAAGCTTATATATGGTAATGACATTTGAAACTGTCAATTTTGCTGCATTGAACTGAAACCAAGCTGACACCTCTCTTCTTGTCGTTCGCTATGTCGGTAGGTGTCACAGGATTTCTGGTGTTTACGAAATCTTTAATCATCTCTTGTATTTTACGTTAAATTACTGATATTACCATTCAAAAGAATTTCTGAGTTTATTTTCTCTGAGTTAATGCTAATTTTTTATAATAATCCTCTGCAATTAAGTGTCAAATCAGAGAAATCCGTTCCAATGATGGTTATGTTTAACATGGAATTGTTATTGTATGCTTACAGCCCGCCGTGGAAAAGAAAGCCGCTGCTGATGCAAGCGCACCAAAAAAAGTTAAAAGGGATCCTGCGAAGAATCCCATGAGGGAACTCCACATCAGGAAACTTTGCTTGAACATTTGTGTTGGCGAATCTGGCGATAGACTTACTCGTGCAGCCAAGGTATGTCCTAAACTGAAATTCCTGCTTTTATTTCTAGGCCCGAACTAATAGTGAATATTTCTCGACGATTCAGGTATTGGAACAACTTACTGGGCAACAGCCCGTGTTCTCCAAGGCCCGCTACACTGTCCGTTCATTCGGTATCAGGCGTAATGAAAAAATCGCTGTACACTGCACCGTGCGAGGTGCAAAAGCCGAGGAAATCTTGGAACGCGGTCTTAAGGTATTTCACCAATTTGCGGTTCAAGAAAACAGAGTTAACTTATCACCTTGGTTCTAGGTCCGTGAATACGAATTGAGACGTGATAACTTCTCAGCAACTGGAAATTTCGGTTTTGGTATCCAGGAACACATTGATCTTGGAATCAAGTACGATCCATCCATCGGTATCTACGGTCTTGACTTCTATGTTGTGCTGGGACGTCCAGGTGAGAATTGCTTTAATTTCCTTCGCTTTATACTTGCACTTAATTAGGTATTGCTGTGACTATTAGACAGTGGTACTCAGTCAATGTGCGGAAATTATACACTCGCTTTGCTGAAATGAAACTTTTGTGATACACTGAAAGAGTTCTAAGGTGAAATGTGGACAATATTACGGACGCTAGATTATTAAGAGTTCACAAGATCCTTATGCCTTATTCGTCACCGCCGTGCCGTGTTAAGCGTTTCTGGTGGAGAGAAAACTAGTTTATTCAATTAGTCAGCATTTTTGAATATATTGGAGCTCCAATAAACGACACAACAATATAAATTGATTACGAACTACATTCTCAATAAATTCCATTATCTTTCCATTCCACATCTACTGCCTCAATTTTCTAAAAATATCACTTGGCTTATAGCAATCCTTAAATCATTTAAACTGTCACAGAGCATAACATCCGTCTGGTTATATTTACGTAGCTTACACACAAACGTACTGCAAAACTAGTTCGCTATGCAAAGCAAATGACACTTTATTACAGTAACCAGCAAGGAAAACGATCGCACGTTATACACGAATTATGTGCCAATTAGATTAAGTTTATTGGGGATGTTCCTTTATTCGGGAAAGGTTGTTACCTCCAATGTAATATATTTTGATAAATTGCTTTCGAATCATGTAGAGAATAAGAAAGCAATACTTTGGGAAGATAAGAATCGCGCAGAAGTATCTGACCATTCCCAAGAAGAGAGTTATGGACAATTTTCGATAGTGGCGATTGATAAGTTTACCATTAAAATATGCAGATCCTACAAAATTAAAAGGGTAAATTTATTTATCTTCCAAATTATAATAAGTTTGCATTAAAAATGTTCTGACTTGAAATCCTTAATATTTTGTCTCTGATCTATCACTTGGCAGTGCAAAAGACCTTTCGGTCGCAGTGTCCACCATAAGGGTCAGCCCTAGTAATAATAATCACTTGGCACTGCTAAAAGGTCCTGATTTCAAATTCTTTGAAACATTATTTCTATTATTATTATTCACCCTTAATCAAAATGGTTTTCACAATTGAAGAATTTCGAAATCACCGCTTACCTACTACTTAGAAAAGGAGTTGAGTAGTTTTGATTACGACGCTGAGAGGGCAACTCGATTTGGCATAGTAAGAACGTTTTAAAGTTGAATTTCTCGATGCATTCCATTTATAATTTTCATTGTCAAACGGACTTCTTACACAAAGCTGATTTTTCCCCGCTGGGCTGTTTCAAACACATCACAAATACGACACTTACACGGTGTAGCTTGCGCTGTTGCGCGTTAAAAATTATTTGTGTTACTCTAGCTTTCTTTTAGCCCTTCTCAGTGCACCCAGCAAGGGAACCATTTTTCTAAAAATATCAATATGGGCTGTCCAATTTAGATTTTTGTTATATTCCCAGACATCTAATGATTTCAAATCTTCGGATATTGACTTGTCCAATCTTAATTATTAGATTAATTTAGCTCTAGACGCGCATTTTCGAAGTCTACATGATGGTCGAGAGCACAAGATTATAAGTTGCATATTTTTCTGGCGGAACTTTATTAATTCAATGCTTGTTTAAGTTATAAGTGGTTTGCGCTTAGTTTATCACAATAAGTGAATGTCTAAATTATAACTCTCTGATTATTTTCGTGAAATTGTTAGTAGATACACATACAATTCTAAGTAATGCGGTCCATGAGTTCTTAGCCTAATATAGAAGAAAAGGTGATAAATAGGAAACAATGTCTTTATTTTTCAATATATTTTCCCCTTATTTCCACACACTTTTCAAGATGTCTGATTAAAGCTCCTAAACCATTGCAATAATATGATGCATCATTGGAGTCAAAAAGGTCGTACACTGCCTGTGTAATTTCGTCGTCGCTGTTAAATTTCTTTCTTTCTTTTTCTACCCTTTAAATCTGTATTGAGTTTTGAGGACAAAAAATAGTCAGAACAAAAAATTGTAGCCTTCAAGCAATTATTTGTGTACCACATACGGTTCACGCCGAGTTGAACGTGCTAAACAGTTTTGAAATTCGAATGAATATTACAATAATAAAATATCATCAAATTATCTTCGGGAAACAGTTCTTCATTAATTCTTAATATAGATTTTTCTTTTACAAAAAAAAATAAAGTTTTTCGTTTTGTTGTTTCATATGTCAGTATCGCAATTATTTCGTCCAAGCAACTAAAATGCTCTCAAACATTTGTATTCTACAACATTTCTATGATAATTTGAAGATATTTCCCACTTATTGTGAGGGTTATTTTTCAACTTAATATTTTCTGGGTTGTTTTTTCGCATTCCACAATGCAGGTATCCCTCCTATAACACTGTTTCCTACAGCATGGTTTCGCTCTTACACGATAAGAAAATTAAGGAACTCGTGTAGCAAGGATAACTTATAACACGTTAATGAAATTACGGAAACTTTCGTGTAATACTTAATAACACGATTTTTATGCAATGAAATTTACAACGACATTCTAAGGAAGCAAACAGACTAAAATACTTTTTTAGAGGGCCGAAGACGTAAAAAGAAGATAATTCGTTCAGAAAGAAATATCTTTTGATCGAAAAAAAACAAACGCTTCCGCTTCATTGTGCTGAGCATTGATGCAACTGAAGGAATACGTTAAAATGTGTTTGAATATAATGGGAACCGAAAGTGTTTGTTTACTTACGTGTTTTATTTTATATGTATTTTTATTTTTAATGAAAATCGGTTTTAAAAGTTTTTCGGAACGTGTTCTCCCATTTTAGACTAGCTTCTAGTCTCAACACGGCTTCGTATAACACGGCATTTTCTAGGAACCTATTTACCGTGTTATCGCAGATATACCTGTGACTATACACTAATTTGCCGAGCAAAACCTTCACAATATCGATTGCGAGCAAGAAGATAGATTTTATTTATGTATTTATATTTTTCAAACAACTAATCAGAAAATTTAAATATTCAATATATTTAGAAGATCTTCACTCTTTCTAACATTAATAATTTGTCTTTCCTTTCAGGTTTCAATGTTGCCCACAGGAGGCGTAAGACAGGTCAAGTTGGGTTCCCCCACCGTCTTACAAAAGAAGATGCTATGAAGTGGTTCCAACAGAAATACGACGGCATTATTCTGAACAGTAAAAAGTAACTGAATTATCCAAAATAAAGTTACACTTTTAATAAATAAGACAGTCTTTAAATAAAATCCATTTTTTTTTTATTTAACTAAATTCATTCCACTTTTTCAGACAGTGGTGGATCTACAATAATTGGACTCGGCGTAGGGAAATAATAGTTGCTAGCTGGATGTTCCTTTAGGTACTCTCCACCTTTTTCGTTGTAGTCTGCTTTAGTTACAAGATAATCGGACAAACTGCTGGAGCATGAGAAATCCCTTGCGCCGAACCATGCATCCAGTGATGGGCTATTCGCCATATAAATTGCGTGTGGTGTTTGAAATGGTCTCATTTCCAAGAGTTCCTTAGATAGTCGCTCCTTCAGTCCTAGAATTTTAATATCGTTTTAAGTCAAAAATGCAAGGTCGCATACATACTATATTTCTAATCAGTAAATATATCTATGAGCTTATAATCGGATCTCCCTTTCACAACTCGTAATTTCCAATTAAATTCGGAGAAAATTTATTTTTACTATATTCGGTCAAGTTCGTAAATGGGATGGGGTGGATGGTTGGGGATTTATTGAAGGGATAATTGGCAGCGGCACTACTTAAAAAGTGTTTTTAAATTACTTATAATATTCTATTCACCTAGTAGTTTGTAAAATTTATTTTACTTAGGTTTTCAACATGCCGCGTTTTCTGAGAAAAGTTCTCTTACCGACACTAGAGACACTATATACATTCATATTTCTTTTTGTTGTTTTCAATATTATCGATCTGTGATAAATAAGTAAATAAATAATTATTTTCTTACCTGGGAACTGTGCGCAGCTGCCTGTAAGGAAAACATTTGTGGCTAAAAGCATTTGTTCCTCAGGGGTAAACATTTTAAAGATGAACTCAATTGTTTCAGCTAAACCCGCCTCGGGGCTTCCCATCATACTGGGCTGAAAGAGCAGTTCTGGAGCTCTTATGGCTTCGACGCCTACGTGCAGCTAGAATTGAAAAGGTTGAACATTACGAAAAACAAGCGGTCAAGCGGGAGTTCGAATTAGATTAGGGTAGCAAATAGGGGCAGGGATGCTTAATTTCCGAATATTTTTCAGAATATCTTTAAATATGCTATTTAAAATTATGCATAAAGTATTATTTTATTCAACATAACAAGAGACTCGTTAAAGAATGCTTTGATACCCTTCAACATCTAGCTACTTCCAATAGGGTTACTCTTACTCTATTCGCTAAACACGCTGACTACCACGCGTCGATGGCAGAGAAGCTAAGCGTCATACTGACGATATCAGCTTAGCTTCTCGAATCGAAACACTCGTCGATCTTTTTGGGGCTCGTCTACTTCGTGGACGAGTAATATCTCCAACAAAGCGTCCCTCAGTCCGTCTGTCTGTCCGTTTGTCGATAAATTGTAGCGAAAGTGGATTTTGTAGTCTTGCCGGCTAGCCGCTCGGCGGGCAAAATTGCAACAATATGTTTTTTTTTGGGGCTTAATGGGTTAATTCACATCGTTGATATTTTATTTATTCATGAGTTTTCACTATTTTTTAATTTCCTCAGATTCTGCAAGAAAAAGGGAAATCAACTCGTTCAGAGATGTTTAAGTAGTCGAAAATGAGAATCATTTGTCAAAGGGTCGAAATACCTACTCCGGGCGAATAGGATTTTTCGTATGGGTCAAAAGTACACACAATAAAAATTAGTTTTAATAGTCAAAATTGACATATTAGCTACAATTCATTACATTTTCATACTGGGCTGTCATTGAATCAGTGCAAAAAAGATTTTAAAATTGTAATAAATGCATCAAAATCCCATGATTTTTACCCATTCAAATTTCAAATCTTTAACTAGGATTCATTTTTTGCCGCAAAATGGGAATAAGACAATGCAATTCGATGTTTTTTTTTTTTGTAAAATTAAAGGTGTTACAATAAGTAACTATTGCAAAATGTCAATACTTTAGATCTAGGATGAGATTAAAGTAATATAAAAATCGCCTGATTAAGAACCACCCTTAGGCCGGCCATACACGCTCATTTATATTACACAATAAAATTCTGTGAGGTGAGAACTGATGGGAAAACTGAAGAAAGCTCAGGTCACATGCACGAAATTTACTCAGTTATTAGCACAGTTTTTGACCTGCGCTAAGTCGTCGTGATTACGCAGTTAAATGCGCAGGTCGCATTAATTGCTTTCAATATAACTGTGCAGTTCTGTGTGACAGCAGGCATGGATTCAAGTGAGAAGAGAACGGAATTTTTTGATTTTATAGAAACGTAACGTTTCCTTCTATTTCTTTTCGATTTTAAAATTACAGCAGCTTACAGTACGTAAATTTATCCTTTTTTGACACATTATAGCTTGCTATTAATTTTCTTTAAAATGAATTCTTCATGTGTTGAACCTTCAAACTCTCCCGAAAAATGAGTAAATAAATGAGCAAATTGTGCATTTAACTGGGCTGTTAATACGTATAAATGGAGGATTGAAGGATATTTTATTATTATTGTTGTTAGGGGTGACTCTCTTGGTGGGCACTGCGACCACACAGTCTTTTGTGCCGAAGCCCCTTTACAGTAAAAGACGATCTGCTACCCTAAGGAACGCCAGAAGGTCTTTTGCAGAAGATGAACGAGCTTCAGCCGAGGATTGAAGGATCGAAAGATCGAAATTAGATGTGCTTCTATGACCACACCGGATTGAAAAATTGAAAGCTCGAAATGTGATCGAAGTGACAAATAACGCTGGTTGTTAGTTTTGGTATTATAACCTTTTTTCACAAGTTCGGTTTCAGTTTTTAGGTACACTTCTCTATTTTTATAAAGTTTTCTGTCAAATAAGGCAGGGAAATTTTTGAGGAGAGTAAGAGTCTGCTCATGCTTCCACAAATTCCTCTTATTCATTGCATTTTAATAAATAATAAATTAATAAATTCAATCATAGGTTACTTATTGCGCTTATTGTGTCGATTTACTACCTTTGCGAGTCACTGCATAGCTGAATTTGAGCTGTCAGAGCTATTTCGATCTTTCAATCTCTCGATCCGCGTCTACATGCGATAATTTCGATTCGATCCAGGTTGAGAAGTTGGATCGGATCAATTCAATCTCGTTTGGTTTCGATCTGCGTCTACATGACACTAAAAATCATGTGGGTTTTCCAGTTCAACGAGCAGCTTATTAAAAGAGAAACTGTCATCTGCCTTTTTGTACTAAAATTCTAAAAAAAAAAAAACTACTTTTTGATAACTTACACATGGAAATGCTTAAATTAGGTCTGTTCGCTGACAATCCTGTGGTACCCCAGTGCGACCTAGCCGAACTGGTTTTTAAACGTCAAATGCCAGTTCGGTGTTTTTTGAGAAACTTGTACCACTCTGGGGCGCCCTGGTTTTACCCCATCTAAAATCCGGTGTAAACTCAGGGTTAATGACGAATTTCAGTTTAATTGTTAACAGACACGGTGTTTAAAGTTGAATTAAGTTTAGTTATGAGCACAAGAAGTTAATTGTAGCATTTCGATGTGAACATTATCAAAAAGTATTGGTTTTGTTTTATAATTTTTGTGCAAAAGGCCAGATGACAGTTCCCTTTCTAAGAAGCTGCTCGTTGAACTGGAAAACCCTGGGGCGCCATATTATCCTTTTTAATAAGCTGTTCGTTTAACTGACAAGCACTGGGACGCCTCGTGTTTTTTGACAATTCTCAGGGCGCCCTGGGATGCCACAGGTTTCCGAGTCAACGAACAAACCTATTATTAACTTCGTCCACTTTAAATATTGCGCCTGTTAAAAATTAAACTGATATTGTTATTAGTCCTGAATTTACCTCGGATTCCAACTTGGGTAAAATGCGGGCGTCTTATGGCGACATATGTTTCTTAAAAAACACCGAACTGGCATTTAACTTTTAAAAAACCAGTGCGGTTATGCCGCCACAGGGTTGTCAACGAACAAATCTCACGATTGCTATAGAGGCAGAAGAAGCACTCATATAACCAAAACAGATGTACATAACCTAACTTATGTAACAAAGTGTCTGCAGAAATGTCGCAGCTCACGGCAAGATTGCTAAGTGCTTTGCGGTGCCAATTGAATCCTAGGACTCTCCAATCCCCACTGTGAGTAGCTTTTCTAACTTCTGAAATAATCCAAAATCAAAACAGTCACTTAGAGGACTCCTTTCAGATCCACCACTTTTCGGAACTACAGCTCAGCATACGAGGGCGATGGAAAAATGCGGGTTCAAATCCTTAACAAAGAGATTGATATGGGGCTTATGATAAACTCGTTCAGCCAATTTGGTTTCCGATTGAACAATGAAATGGTTATACTTGGTCCCATGGCTATATTTCCAAGGTAAGGTTCATAACATTTCAGTGTGTACTAAAAACTAGCTTGTTGAAATGAGATACCCACAGTTCCTGCCCTAAGAAAGTGCTGTGATATCATGGCATTCGCCAAAAAAGGGAGAAAATTCAACTTAATCTCTCTGTAACCCAAGGTCGGTGCTTTCTTGGAACGTAAATTCATACGAAGATATTAACGAGGAAAGTCTGAGTTTGTTTTACACCCTCGAACCCAAGATCGACGTGCTAGTCATTGGTGTAGGAGACCAGAAAGTGACTCCTGCTTTCAGTCGAACAATTATTGAGTTTATGAAAAAGTACAAGATAAACGTAGAGATCCTCGGTACGGAACAGGTAAGCTTACAACCTACAACGAGGAGTGCCTACATATTAATAAATGGACTTATTACAGGCATGTGCAACTTTCAATTTTTTAAACGCTGAAAGTAGGATGGTAGCAGCGGCTTTAATACCACCCCTTCAATTAGCTCTTAATGAAAACGACATGTTGCAGAGCAAATTGAAGCGAAAGGAGCTATACCGCAGTACAGACGATTAAATAAGTTTATGAATAAATCAAGTTATGTTTAAAAAAGTTTAGTGTTTCACTTGCCTGATGGTATTCGGCAGCCCCTGTTGGAGTTGTAGATGGTTCCTCGAAACTGGGATCGTAGTGCCTCAGGATGTCTTCGTACTCAATGAGTTTCTCGTTTTCAGCCTCACTGTCACTGTCTCCGTTTTCCCTGCTAATAGATTTGTATATGTCCCAGTCCTCATCACGCATTCCAAAGTTATCTGAGCCTTTTTCTTTTCGAGCAAGCTGAGATATAATCCTCATCCGTTCCTGAGCAGCAGCTGTGCGTCGTTTTGCCAAATCCTGTCGCCGTTGTCTGCGTGCTTGACGTCGATCGAGAAGTTGAATACGCTGTGGAGTGGGGAGATATATTTATTATATACAGATACTAAAGGAGTTACGCGGTTTCATCCGACGTACCACCATAAGTACTGTTTAATTAAACACTTCTCAAGTGCTCTATAAGTTGGTATTTCCTACAAATTGTTTCACCCAATTAAAATGTTAGTCATAGATTGGTAACATTGGATTTGTCATTGGCAAATTCCAATGACCCTGGGTTCATTTTCATAGAATTTCTTTAAATTGGAAATGTTAATCGCCATTTTAAATTTCCAACAAATTTTGATAGTGGATTCGAAATTAGTACCCAAAAACAGTCTTACAACCTAATTTTAATTAAAATCCATGTGATTCGAAAAATGCTAGTTGCCATAGGGTCTGCTACTTTAAATTTTCAAATTCTTTAACAAGTTGAGCACGGCACTTAACTTTCCGTTTTGCCGGCGCCAGTCCCTAGAGACTGACAGCAAGCTTTTCAGCTGGGCGAGATCGGCGCGTGGAACAGGTAGAGGCAAGGTTAACAAATATGTGTTATACTTTTCATACGTTTAGCGCTTGCCGTCAATTGCTAGCTTGGTGCCGAACGGAAAGGATAGCAAAATCGGCGCCGCGCTAAACGTGTTAAACAGATTCAAAATGAGAACGATTTCCGCGGTAATCCCTTGAAATTTAAAGTTGTTGGTCCCCATTTTGTAATCCTATATTTTAATCATCATTTAAAACACATTCGCTACTGCTATAATATTCAGCTTGAAATTCAGCCATTGCCAAGGGAAAGTAAAATCTGATGGCATTTCAATTGAAAACCAATGGCATAATTTTATTCGAGTACTGCGGACTGGCAGGAAAAAGTAATTGACGAATTCTACGGGAACTTGGATGAGATACTGAACGTAGTTAAGAAGAAGATTTGAATGCAAAAGCAGGCTCTGACCGAGTAGATAGTTTACTGGCAATTTTGGCTTGGGCATTAGAAACCGAAAAGGTGAAAAAATGATCTAATTCTATGGTTAACATAATCTGGTAGTAGCCAGTAGTAGATTAAACTACGAAAAACAAGATCGTATCGTATCTTTCAGAATCTGGCATTTGTTTTGCATAAAAGCTTCAAAAACCCTATTATTTTTTGATTTTTTTAAAAAACTGCTGTTTTTTTTTGTCTTTTTCTTTGCTACTATTGAATGATCATATAACTACTAGTAATCACGGTCCGAATGTCTAAACTTTTTCAAACCGTGATTTTGAAAGTTTTTTTTTTCTTTGGTTTTTGCAAAATGGCCATTTTGTACAGCAATGTAACAAAAAACTTTTACACGAAAATGATCAACTTTATAACAAAATTGTATAGAACAGAAAATGCTTGAAATTAGGCAAAAAACACGTGGAATTTTTTTGTTTTTTTTAATTTGGCCAATTTTTGAAAAATCGAAAAATTCTGAAGAAAATTCATACATTTTCTTTGGCTAATTATAAGCACCTTTTTTACTATGAAATTTATTCATAAAATTGATCCTTTTTGAGTAAAAGTGTCACTAAGAAATTTTCCCCAATTTTCTATTTGAATCGTAAAATTGAACTTGCGTGCACAAAATTGTCGTTTTGCGCATTAATGGGTTAAATACCGAGATAATACTTTCTTGTTTCTAAAAAGATAATAGCTTACCTTGCTCTTAACATCTACCACCCACTCTTCTATCGTTATATCTGTAGGTGGCTGTGGAGCTTGTATTACTTTGTCCTCCAATATTACTTGAGTTGTTGTTTCAGCAGTGTTTATTTTGTGCTTCGTTCGCTCAATCCGGGCTTTAACGTTGGTAATTAATTTCTGTAATTAAATTATTCGATTTTGTCAATATTCAGAGTATTTTCATTCATTTTAAGTTAATTAAATTAACTTATTTCCCGAAATCATTACCTCAAGTTCGTCCAGGTCAGCAATATCATTCTCTTTAAGCGTTGCCTCAAACTCCTGTGTCTCACCATCGTTGAACAAGTCTTTAATGGCCAGCATCCTTTGAAGCTGATCCTCATCATCAGCAAGCCTTTCCTCCCTCTTTCTGGCATTAATTTCAGTCAATCGTCTAGCTAGCTCCTTTTTCTTTTCTATTTTTTGCTCGGCAGTTAGAGTTGTCGTCGTTGCTGGTAGAGTGTATGGCAACTGGACCTTCTTTACGTTCTGTTCATAGTAGTCGAGAAATGCCCATTTCTTCAAATCTTCCATGTAGTCTACCGAAATTGAACAATGATGGTGCAGCAACTCTTCAATTCTACTTATCGTAATTGCATTAACGTGAACAGGATACTTAAGTTGGAGTAGGCGATGCATGAAATTGATCATGTGGAAGCCTCCTACATTGAGCCGGCGCGCCTTTTGAGCAACCATTACATTATTCAGTACGGGTATAACATGGGTTGTGTGATATCCAAAGGAAATTATAAGTCCATGTGGCCCTATGTTGTTTTTTTGAAAGCTGAAAAGGGCATCTATTCCATAGCACACTGACGGAATATCGTAACACTCAAATAGAAGCTCGGACATTACTAAAATTGAGGATTACAATATTCTATAATACATGGATTTATTTTGCAGATGGTGGAGCTAGAAGTAGATCCTGTTTAGCTGATTTGGTCGGGACTCTTATTGCTGAATGAGTACATAAAGCAAGACAATCTTATTTCAAAAATATATGCTAGAGTACTTAAAATACTACTCTGTGCTCAATATCCTTTGAACTATGATATCGAATAAACAAACAATATGTTTCTTGACTTAAAACTTAAACCCGATCCACTACAATCGGTTCTGACCGTTCTGCACAAAGTATCTGTTTTGAGTTCTGACAATTATACCACTTTGATCAGAAAGTTTCAGGAAGACCACCGTGTAATGTTGTCAGTCACACAATTTGAATTTTTCTTTTCAAGGTTGCCACATCTGTCATTGACTTTCCCGCCAAATTGCAGCGTTATAGCTTTGTAAAAGTGACGCCGTCTTGAATAGATCTGCCTCTATTTGAGTTTCAAAATAGACGAAACGAGACACATCTACCACAAACCACAAAACGCACTTTTGCAAATTACCACACCACCAGGAATGACGAAGGTCTAGGAGTAACAATACTCAGAAACAAACGTCTCCAGATACATAGTACTACACGCAACTTGAAAGGACACCCTTACCTAAAATCATAACATGCGCCATCGGCGTCAGTGGTCGAACTGTGACGAATCGTCTAATATCCATAGTTACCATTTTTTGATTTGATTTGATTTGTTGGGGGGGAAGGCAAAACACCTCGAACGCTCAGACTTTATTAGTCCATTGCGCTCAAAACCCCCGCTCTATCTGAACTTCCCCGTTGTCCTGATGTACCGGAGAATCTCAAACAGAGATCGAGAATCGAAGTCCTCCATCCTCATGACTTCGGCGCCAAACGTGTCCCTACGTGCACGAGAGAACGCAGGACAGTCACAGAGGTAATGCTCTGTGCTGTTCTCCTCCTCCCCACACGAGGGGCACGCAGGGTCGTCGATGATTCCCAGGGTATTCAAGTGTTTGCCAAGTGTGTTATGCCCTGTAATTGTCCCTACTAGAGCCCTGCAATCTTTCCTACCTAAGCTAAGTAAGAATTTCGCAGTATTCTTGTTCGGATTACCTATAAAGTACTTGGTACGTCTGCAGGTACTTAGGCTGGACCATCTCTCTCCGTGAACTAAGTCAACGTGTCGAGTTATCCAGTTCTTCAACGCCGCAGAGCTAATACCAATAATGGGCTCTGGACCTATGGGGTGGGAGTTAGCGCCTTCCCTCGCCAGGGAATCTGAAGACTCGTTGCCTTCTACTCCCTGGTGGCCAGGGACCCATATAAGAATGACCTGATTACATTTTGCAACCGAATTCAGTCGTTTCTTACAATCTCGGACTATTTTTGTCCGAGTATTGGGATTAAGAAGAGTAGCAAGAGCAGCCTTACTGTCGCTGCAGATACCTATTCTTCTACCTTGCCACCTCTGGGCAATTATCCAGTTGGCCACTTCTAGAATGGCAAAAACTTCAGCTTGGAAGACCGTCGCCATGTTTCCAAGTGAGTAACTGTATTTGATCTCTTCGTTCAAAAACCATCCAGCGCCCGTACCGTTTACGGTCTTCGAGCCGTCTGTGTAGAAGATGTCGTTGAGTCCATTCAATATTTTGTTTGGATCTTCCCATTCCTCCCTTTTTGGGAAGAGAATTTGAAATCTTCTTCCGAACATTAATATCGGGGTCATATCATCCGCCGGCATATTGAATAAAATGCACTTTTCTTCAAGCCTTTGTGATATAACACCATGTTCTATAGCATGTTTACTGTGCCAGAGTCCGCACTTCTTTAGGCGGCACACGGTCTTCATTGCTTCTTCTTGGATAGCAATGTCCAAGGGTTGCATGTTACGAATACGACTGCATTATTGGAGGAGACTATAACGCCAGAACCCCATTATGGGGAGACTCGGATAGGAATCATAACGGCCGCGCCATACTGACCTGGTATAACAGAAATCCTACTACAAATGGTATAACCGAAATCCCTTTACAAATCATAAGACCGAACACGCCTATGTACCCACTTATAGGATCATACCTAGACTTGTTTATCTTAACCGTCGCGTTGATTTACAACCCCAATGCCTTCTCCTGTTGGGCTTCCATATCACTAACAATAATGAAACAGTTGCTCATCTTTGAGAGCAAAATTCTAAGAATATGCAGCAACAAAGGACTCAGAACCCAGACCAAAAAAATATTATCCAAATAATGAAGTCTCGAAAAAGGAGTATCAAAAATTTTTCGAGGATTGGATCAAGCACTGGCATAAGTGCGTTGCAGTTGATGGAGAGTACTTTTAAGGGAACAATGTCTATTTTGATGAATAAACTTGTATTTTTAATTTTCTGAATAAATTCCTGAAACTTTTTGATCAATGTGGCATGTGTTGTATTATTAAAGATATTTCCTTTATAGTTGATTTTCAGGCATGAAATCATAAACAAGCAAGCTAACCATCTGCTCAAGAACTCTATAATCACTTCTATAACCGCCCTCTTAATTTTGCAATACTTACACTGTCTGCAATAGTTGGGATTAACAAAACACTCGGTCATTACAATTGGATGTGGGACTGAGCCTTCGTTGTCAATGCCCAAATGGGTGAAGATATAATCCAGAATTTGCTCCTGGTTATGATAATGGGTTACAACGTTTCTGTCGAACTGAGTCTTCAATTGAAACCTCATTGCCTCAATATTGACGATATCGTTCCCAATTTGAATGGGAGGATTTACAAGGACTTCGGCACCATCTTTCTTTATTCGATCCTTCCGTGGTTTGGCAATTAAATTGCGAAATATGAGCAGAGGCTCCTCAGAAGTAGCCCAGCCCACGCGGCATTGGTAGGAACCTGGAAAGAGTCAAAGTAGACACTTTATTGTGGCTTGTCAAGATCATCAGATCAACTATAATTAATAATTAAAGCACTTAAAAAATATATACACAAAAAATATTGATACAATTCAAATTAAAGTTAAATGTATATAAGGAAGATGCAAATTATTTAAAGTAAAATACGAAATACAGGGTGATTAATAATTCTTGCAACATATATCGATCAATGTCCTGGTAAACCTCTGTGACAACAACATCCTTCTCAGATCAACTCTTTACTCTCAAAATTGTGATTGAAAATTTTATGTTCTTGAATGGAGGACGAATCTATGGGCCTTATCGTGAAACTTGATGTCAGTGGAATCCAGTCGACTTTTTTCGATTCTATCGAGAAAAGTCATGGTATCGCGTAAAGCGATCTATTCTCCCAATTTTAAAATAGAAGCCAGTGGAAATTTGTCAAACTGACGTAATTTTAATGTGATTTACAGTTAATCAAAAGAACTTTAAAATACATTTTGTGTGCTTTATAGTATTATACAAAATAAATAAGTTCAATAAGAATTAATAATAACGAATTGAAAGACGTTCAAAGAAATGATATTTTGATAACCCTTCATACGAGGAAAAATTAGGGAGTAACTTCTAATCCTCTAGAAATGAATGACATTTTTTAAGCTTTCCATTTATAACAATATGCTTATTCACTCATCTACTAATTTTAATTAAATGTGTATAGATTCAAGAAGTGTTCTAGGTTTACAAAAGAGATGTTCGTGAAAGTGTTAGAAGAAATTGAACCAAAATTGAGAAAACAAGAAATAAAGTCATCAGTACCAACAATAATAAAATGTGCCTGTTTGTTAAGGCTCTGTAGTCAAGGAAGCTATCAAATGTGTGTGGGGAATGAGTTCTCCTTAAAAATTGAAAGATCCACAGTGTTCTATATTTTAAATGAAATTTTGCGTGCATTTGAAGAACATTTAAAATGGATTTAATTAGGGCCCTATTATGGAAGTCGATTTCGGTCGACTCGACTAGCGAAGACACTAATTTCCTTAGCATTTCAGGCTTGAAAATGTGTCTTCTCTAGTCGAGTCGACCGAAATCGACTTCCATAATAGGGCCCTTATTCAAAAGAGGAAGAAAAGGAAGCTAAACTCTGTTTCTGTGAGCAAAATTGACTCCCAGGCATCATCGATGCATCAACGGAAAACACATAAAAATAAAAGCACCCCACCAGAGGTTGCAAGAGTCTTACTATCATAGAAAAGACTTCTTCAAAACTAACGCAATGCACAAATTAACAAAAATACAATAACAATACATTTGATAAGTCCATGAAATAGAAAAATTTCACTGGAAATCGACTCCCGCTATTAACTTATTTACAAGTCAATAAGACTTAAAGTCGATTCCTAGTATACTCTCGAGATAGGAGCCTATATTCCCAATATTCATCCAACGCATAGTTACTGGAGATGAGACGTGGGTTTATGAGACGCTTGCGTGAAGCAGTTCGCAAAAAAAAAAAAAAAATAAAACCGGATTTGTGCAAAAAAATCGTGGATTTTGCATCACGATAACGCATAACGCCATTGTTATCCGCCATTTTTTTACCAAGAATCGAACGAACACCATCCAGCTGCCACCAAATTTGCCTGAATTGGCTGATCTGGCTCTGCGACTTCTTCATGTTCGGCCGACTAAAAGAACCGCTCCAGGTTTTAGCAGCCAAGATAACGGACAAATCGAAGACGGCTCTGATGGCCATACCGAAAAAGCAGTATCAAAAATGTTTCGAGGATTGGATCAAGCGCTAGCACGAGTGTGTTGCAGTTGATGGAGAGTACTTTGAAGGGAACAATGTCTATTTTGATGAATAAACTCGTATTTTTAATTTGCTGAATAAATTCCTGAAACATTTTGATCAATTTAGTATTCCGACAGTATTGCCTATCGAACGTCAACGCATCAAAAAAACTCAAACCGAATTGGATAAGTTGGTGAGGATTCTACTCATATTTGGAAGGAAAACTGGTTTGATAAATATGACAAAAGACCACAGGACTTTCGAAATGTCTCTCTTGCATAGAAATCTGTCGACAAATGTGTCGGACTGATGAAGTTAATTAAGATAATGACTATCCTGATCCTAATCCATTTCAAGAACTATACATCAATCCGAATTCAGAGCATCATAAAATTATATAAGCTTGGTCCAATTGCAAAAAGAAGAGAATGAGATGGCTAATGCACAATTTTTAGAACTAATGAGAATGATTAATGAAAAATAGAGAAGCTTTTTGCTAAATATAATATCACATCTTTTGTCTCCGACTTCTCTACCGCTGCAAGTTTTCTTTACTGGTCCAGCAGGATGTGGTAAAACGTATATACAATAATTAACACTTTGCATGTGGGTGTGCTTTTCCACGCTTTTGACCGTGGAGCGGGCAAATTCAGTTTTTTCGCCTAATTTACTCTATAAATAAAAGACTGATTATCATTTCTATGATATATACGCTTAGAAAAATTACCTCATTTTGGCCTTTGGGCGCTTAAAAGCGGTTTAAAAACTCATCTGCTTTCTATCACTTAACTGAGATTACAGTCTCCCACATTCAACGTTTTTTCTTTTTCGGACTGTGATCACAGTCTCCCGCCTGCAAAGTGTTAAACTCCTGATGAAGATATATGTGCTTCACCGATAATCATGGTTTTTGTAACGCTTATATTACATGTGATTCGACTTGCAAAGCTGCTGTAGCCAACGACGGTACAACAGTTCATACAGCATTAAAAATAACCCTCTCCAATTTACATGCATTATCTACAGAAATAGCTCTACAATACCGTATATTATTCAGATACATTCAAGTTTTAATAATCAACGGAATCAGTATGATAGGGGCAGACTTATTATCACAAATAGATCAAAGACTGAAAAAAATATGCGGTAACTTTAATTTAAACTTTGATACGACATAATTTTATTTGGCGATTTGCGTCAAACATGTAACAACTATAGTTGCTGTTTTTACGATATATCTCGACAGAGCAGATACTAGAATATTTGTATCACATTTTCGTTACTACAAACCAATTATAACACTTGCAAATTACAATGAAAACAAAAATCAATAAATAATTTTTATATATAAATATTTTATATTTTTAATTTAAAATGTAAGTAATATTTGGTTTAAATCCAATAAATATTAATAAATAATATAATAATCTTTCCAAATGCCTAACATATGTTTTTCAAACTTTATCCCTACTAAATTATCAATATTTATAAGAATTTGTGATTGATAAAATGTAAGTTATGAAAACTTTGTGTAACATATTGTTATAATAATAAAAATAAACGTCTCTGGTGTTTTAATTTAAGATTTTTTAAATAAAGCTCTTTACAGCAAACTTTAAAATCGAGATTGTAACGTCCATTAATTTGTTAAACAATCGGGAGATTAAGCGCTCTTAACTTTTTTGTAGAATCGGGGGATAATTTAAAAGTGCATTACAGACAAAGGAAAAAATTTAAAAAAAAATGGGAAGATGCATCGTGTCAGATTGCCCTGTTGCGGAAGAGAAGGGCAAAGCAGGATTCCTGTTCAGGTAAATATTTTTGATATATTAACCCCTTAAGTGAAAGACGGCGGATCTAATATAGTGACCATTTCTTACATTTAAGAGATTTTATCATAATTAAAATTAGTATAAAATATATTGAGGCGACGGATTTTAAATTCATGATAGCGGATCCTTAATAGCAATCAAAATTTCTCGAAATTCCAAGGATTTTAATGAAAATTTGTTAAAAAAAGGATAACAATTTGGGAATTCAAGAAGGCGGGAACAAAATTTCTATAATTCAAGGGAATTAGTACAAAGAGGATTTCAGAGCCTTTGATTTTGAATAGACTATGTTTACATCATTGCTTTGTGATTCAAGATGACGAATCCATTGACACAGAATTGCTGTTCATGGGAATTTTCCACAGAATTGATCTACCCTTCACTATTTCAAGTATTTTTTTTTATACATAAAACAGATTTTTTTAACAATCGCTCACCCATTTCCCCCCATTTTTCAAAAATTAATTAATTCTCTTCATTTTAAGCATATTTTTGATAATTTTTTCGTGAGCATATGGTAAATTGAATTTATTTAAAATTTTTACCCATAATAAAACATCATTCCAGTTAAATTTTTAGCCTAAAATATTAAGAAATAAGCCATTGAGAGCAGATCTTCCGAAACTCTTTAAAAAAACGGCAGTTTGCGGTGGACATCAGAACTCATTACTGGATTATCTTAAATTAAAAACTCGAAAATATTTATGAGTTTCTCGAGGTAATTACTTCGAGATTTTCGTTTTTTACGATTTATCAATTTTTGGCATCATTTTGAAGTCGAAAAAACCAATTTAAAAAGGAAAAACCGGTAAAAATCAGCCTATTTTTCATAGTAAAACTAATTATAATGCACAAAAAAAATTATCTCGTCACTACCTCATAATTTCTGTACTTAAAGAGTGTGTCTAATTTGAAAAGGATCGGTCAAGTATATTTAGAGTTAGTGTCCACCGACTCTGAACAAGCTAAGTGGAAGAAAAACGCGTTTAACACGTTTACGCCGGCGCAGTTTTTTGTATTTCACTTCATCGAGCGGCAGTTAAAATCGTATTTTGCTTAATCTGGCGACGCCTTGAGCAAAATGTTTTTTAAAAACATTAAAACAAATAAATATGTAAATACATTAAGTCTATTATAGCCTACCTGTAAAAATAAGCTCTTAAATTTTTCAACAACAAAACATGTGATGTGAGCCACCGGTGGTATACGCCACCAGATGAACCATTCGCGTGTGAGCCACCGGTGGTACACGCCGGGTTGAACGTGTTAAAGTCTAAACACTGAATTTGCAAGGCACAGGATCGGAGCGGCGGAGACTAAACTCCATATCTCCGTTAGTTTAACTCCAATCGACTTCAAATTTCAACACAATAATCTTAAGATGTTGTACATTTATATGAGAAAAATAAAAAAGAAAAAACAGCAAAATACCCTGATTCACGCCAGGTTTTACGTATTAAAGTCAAGAGCAGCTTGAGGATAGTTTAACAGGCTCGAGAATACTTACCGTTATCAATGACCAGTGGCGTGCTTGCCTCCTTAAGAAAAGCCGGATACTCATGAACTATATCTGGCACAGGTTTTAGGTCCCTAAGCTCAATAACACTCATTTTTGATAGATGAAAAGTACAATTTCTTCGCGAGTTACTTTGCAGAATGACGCTAAGGGAAACAGCTGATGTAAACACACCGGCATTAGATGTTGCCAGACTAAAATTAAATTATATATATATATATATTTATTGTAATTATTTTCTCGCCTTTCCAAACTAATAATAATACATTTTTGTAAATAGTTTGGTTAATTGTTAATTTTGCTTTTAATAGGTTTCTATATTCTGCTTTCATAAAAGTACTAAGAAAAATTCTTGTAATTACTGATTACATGTTTTACGAATTCACCCAAGAAGCAAGAAATTTTTCGGCCATTTGTGAAACAACTTGAACTGAAACACAAATAAGAGTCAATCTCGCCCTTGTCAATCTGACAACAGAAGAGATTTTTTCGTTCTTCTGTGCTGTGTTTTATTTAAAGGTTTGTGGAGCTTAGGAAATACTAGCAATTGTGAAAAATAGTAAAAAAGTAGCAAGTGCCCGCCCTACTCGGGTTCGCGTATATAAATCGTGCTTAAAGGTGAGAATTTAGCTATAATTCGAAGCTAAAAAATTGTCGACGTTGACGAAGCCTACCATCTTTTATTTTCGTGGCTCCAATTCATTTTGAGGAATTTGAAGAAATTTGGAATTTTCAGATTTTTCTCGGGGAAAATGTCGGACTCTGAGGCGAGCAATATGTCCGATAGCGGGTCAGATGTTGGCAGCATGGGCTCTAATCGGTCCCAACACAGTGTGAGGTGCATAATTAGATATTCATTGATTTTTGGCTAACTGCTACAGTCTGGTTTTAATTTTTCGCTCCTGGCAGGTCGCGATCGGTCTCTAGGTCTCGCTCTCGGTCCAGATCAGTGTCCCGGTCGAGATCTAGATCAAGATCAAGGTCTAGATCACATTCTAGGTCGAGATCACGGTCAGCATCCGTCGGTTCTGGCTCAGGTTCTGAAGTAGGCGGCAACCGTAGGAGGGGAAGGAGTCGTAGTCGCAGCAGGTCTCAAGATGAAGACGAGGAAGTTGAAGAGGAGCAGGAGCCTGAGGGAGAAGACTTGGACTCAGAGGAATATGATGAGGAGGACGAAGACGACGACAGACCTAAGAAGAAGAAGAAGAAGGAGCGTTTCGGAGGTTTTATTATTGACGAGGCTGAAGTTGACGATGAGGTAAGTTTACTAGTTCTTTGAAGTTCTGTAAAAGTTAAGTTGCAATTGCCTTTTAGGTTGATGAGGACGAAGAATGGGAGGATGGCGCTAATGAGCTGGGAATTGTTGGTAATGAAGTGGACGAATTGGGGCCAACTGCCAGAGAAATTGAAATTAGGAGGCGTGGCACTAATCTTTGGGAGTAAGTTCTTTTCAGTTTTGGTTTAGTTTTTAAGCCCAGGAAAAGGGGGACCAGTAGCATTATGGCAAATAAAAGAGCGTATCACTCAAGTTTTTACCATTTAAGGGGGTAGTCCAGTGAAAAAAAAATTTTTTTTCGTTTTTTGTTTTTTTGCTTAAATCTACTCTACTACACCTAGAAAATACTCCCTTAAAATATCTAAGCAAAATATTGAATAGTTTTAAAGATACAGAGAGTTTTCGAGAGAAGTGTAATCCGAGCGCTCGAAGGTCCCCTGGCGTGTTTCGGAGCAAGGAGGACTCTTGTATTTCTGTTTGCTTCGCCCATTTTTTTTCGGTTTATAACGGTCTAGGTCCTTCTACTTTGTATTTAAGGTTAGTAATGTATCGAGGAGGCATCGCGTTATGTATGGAGCAGGCATCGCTGACTAAGGTAAAATTAACACCATAGAACAACAAAATAAAAATAGATTTTTAGACTTCAGTAAATCATCAGCCAGATAAATTTGTCCCACACCCTTTTCCGACTCTTCTGTTTATCTGGAATCTTTTAAAGAAAAATCGTTGTAATCATAATGATTGTGAATATTACTGGACGTAGAAACGCTTAAATATTTAACGCGACCTTAGAGCCTACCTTTCGTACTTATAACACATGCAGCTTCGAAAACTTCGAATTTTGGGGACTATTTCAGAGAGAATAATTGTTTAAATCATTGCTACCAAAATTTCAGAAACGAAAAACTGCAGCAGCGCCTATGTTAGAATATTTGATGTGGCTCTTTGATCTAGAGCTGGATAAATATCTGGGTTAGGGAGCTGTTGTATTCCTGTGCTAAAGTGCTGATCCGGAGCCAGGGCCAAATGCGAAAAAAAGCATCGTATGTTAGTATGTATGTTCATCGGTTCCCTCGTAATTCCTAAACTACTCATCACATTTTACAAAAAGGTGGTGTTGTTGGCTTCGTCTTAGTTGTGTTTTGCTTTTTAACTTAATTATTTTGTATAACACAAAAATTTCAAATTTGTTGGTTGGTTTGATTTTGATAATTAATAAAAAATTACGTTACGGGTATCAAAATAAAAGGAATTTTTTAAATCGATTGTTAATTCCTTTCATGACTTTAAAATTGAGAAGAACATACCTTTTATGCTCAATTTCACCATTGCATATTATATTTTGACTGAAGGTGTCTTTGAAGAAAATTGCCTATTTCCCAAAAAAATGTTCAAACTGTTTGTACCGTTTTGGATACGTTGTGAAGTAAAGTAAATGTTGTAAGTAATTTAAACATTGCTGGAATCTTCACACCCGAAATTAAAAGTTTGTATCACGGGATTCTGTTGATTTCCATTTTTTCTCTTTTATTAGAGAGATTGATGTATCCGCAATAATATAAAGTCTAGAGTGTAACTGCAGCTTCAATAACTTTTTAAATAATCTTAATATTTAATTTCTCCTAGCACACAAAAGGAAGATGAAATCGAAGAATATTTGCGCAAAAAATACGCCGACGAATCTGTGGCCCGTCGTCATTTTGGTGATGGAGGCGAAGAAATGTCTGACGAGATCACCCAACAAACTTTGCTTCCAGGAATCAAGTAAGACACAATAATAGTAAAAGGTAACATCCTATTTAAACATCCGACTCATCTAACAGGGATCCCAATTTATGGATGGTAAAATGTCGCATCGGTGAAGAAAAGGCGACTGTTTTGCTTCTGATGAGGAAATTCTTAACTTATCTAAACACTGACGAACCACTTCAGATAAAATCGGTTGTAGCCCCTGAAGGAGTGAAGGGCTACATTTACATCGAAGCTTATAAGCAGACTCATGTTAAAGCAGCTATTAAAAATGTTGGAAATCTAAGGGTTGGCCAGTGGAAGCAGGAGATGGTACCCATTAAGGAAATGACTGACGTACTTCGAGTTGTTAAGGAGCAAACAGGGCTCAAAGTGAAGCAGTGGGTGCGACTGAAACGAGGTCTTTACAAGGACGACATCGCTCAGGTGGATTACGTAGATCTCGCTCAGAATCAGGTGCACTTGAAGTTACTACCTCGTATCGACTACACACGGCTGAGGGGAGCCTTGAGGACAACTCAGTCGGAGTCGGAAGATGCAAAGAGGAAGAAAAAACGTAGGCCACCAGCGAAGCCTTTCGATCCAGAGGCAGTCAGGTAATGTTTCTTCACTCATTATGCTGTAGTTAATTCCTGCGCGTGTCTTTCCTAGGGTTTCTGGTTTTCTCCCTTACAATTTTTTCCCGAGTACATTTTGTTTTTATTTTTTGTAGAAACACTTGAAACTGTTTACATTGATTTTTTTATTGTTAAAACGATCCTCTCATTTTCTAGTATATTTTCAAGTCTCTGAGCATTCTAAACCTATGAAGAAAATAAATTCAATTTTCCGGTCCTACAAAGACATATGCCGCTTAATTTCCAGAAGATCCCGATTTTCGTAGATTTTTATATGAGGCTATGAAAAGCAGTTAGATTTTCTTGATCTCCATTCAAATATATTTTGTTATTTTTCAGAGCTATTGGTGGCGAAGTACACTCTGATGGTGATTTCTTACTTTTTGAAGGAAATCGCTACTCTCGAAAGGGTTTTCTGTACAAAAACTTCACAATGTCAGCTATTTTGGCTGAAGGAGTTAAACCCACACTAGCTGAACTTGAACGATTTGAGGAGCAGCCTGAAGGTACATAAGGTGTTTTTTAAAGTTCATCTTTTCCACGTTTACCTTTCTAGAAATTAATATTGAGCTAACTGTGGCTAGCAAGGACGATCCAGCTACCGCTCACTCATTCTCGATGGGAGACAACGTGGAGGTTTGCGTCGGTGACTTGGAAAACTTGCAGGCGAAGATAATTGCCATTGATGGCGGAATGATAACAGTTATGCCTAAACATCAGGATTTAAAAGTAAATTGTTTGTCCAAAATATTTTTAATGAAAAGATTGTCAAACTGTCGGTTTTTCAGGATCCTCTAATATTTAAAGCTAATGAGCTACGTAAGTACTTCAAAACTGGGGATCATGCCAAGGTTTTGGCTGGTAGGTATGAAGGAGAGACTGGTTTGATCGTACGCGTCGAACCGCAGAGGGTTGTGCTGGTTTCTGATTTAACAATGCATGAGTTGGAAGTCCTTCCAAGAGATTTGCAACTGTGCTCGGATATGGCAACTGGTGTGGATTCTCTGGGACAGTTTCAGTGGGGCGATTTAGTGCAGCTAGAGTGAGTATAGAAAAGCATTTCATTTTAAAATGTTCGACGCTGAATTCGGAAGTTAGTAAAATGATAATATGAGCGTAAAAGTTGGCTTATTAATAATTTTTGTACTTGCCCATCGCTACACACAGTTTAGTCTTAAAATCATAAGCAAAATTCAATATTGTAACTCCCGAAATAGTTTCCACAGACAAATGATAATTTTTTTACATATTCCAGTCCACAAACAGTTGGTGTTATTGTTCGCTTGGAAAGAGAAAATTTCCATGTTTTGGGAATGCACGGTAAAGTTATTGAATGTAAACCAACCGCATTACAGAAACGGCGCGAAAACCGAAATACTATCGCTCTGGATGCTGATCAAAACCAAATCAGACGTAAAGATATTGTTAAAGTTATGGAAGGGCCTCATGCGGTGAGTGAATCTATTTTGTAATTGGCATGATTTGAACAACTTAGGGCTTATAAAATTATTAGTATTTTTCTTAACCCATTCTTTAGAATAGTTTCAATGAGTTCATCAAAATTTAGATAACGCTTGTTCAAGTTGTTTCTTTTTATCTCAGACTTACAAGATTTTGTGCAAATGCTCTTCAAAACAATCACTCTTTTCTCCATAGGGTCGTCACGGAGAAATAAAGCATTTATACCGTAATTTAGCTTTCTTGCACTGCCGAATGTATACAGAGAATGGAGGTATTTTTGTATGCAAAACTCGCCATCTTCAGCTAGCGGGTGGAAACAAAAATCATGCGAACAGTTTTGGTCCTGTCGGAGGACTTGGTTTTATGTCACCGCGGATTCAGTCACCAATGCACCCAGGCGGTCGTGGCGGACGTGGTGGCGGTCGTGGAAGAGGCGGCCACAGGGTAACCAGGGACAGGGAGATCATTGGGAAAACCATCAAAATTAGCGGCGGATCCTATAAAGGTATGTTTTGGAGTATTGGCAACCACGTGCAGTGGATCGAGTTGCAACCGACTTAGCTTCACGAATCTAACATGAGTGCAGCATAATTTCTTGATACCTCTTTTTATTTATGGTACCATAAAGAAACCATAATCGATGCAACGAACTCCGGTTTTTTACGTAAGCCGACGGATACGAAAGTTTCTTTTTTTTTGCGCACAGCAGTTTTCCCCATATTGAATTGGAGCGATATCAAATTTAGATTTGTCGCTTCGCATAGCATATTTCTACTGTTTTTGAGCAAAATTTGAGTGCTTCTTAGCTAAAACATCCAATAAAAAAAAAATACTGCATCCCGTACTTGCACCGTAAAAGTTTTCTGTTCCATTGTTTGTAAAGTTTTTCTGTTGCTTTCATATCTAAATTTTTCTTGAAGAAGGTGTTACTGCTATGACTTATTTAGTCTAGCTGGCCATATTGACCATTTACCAAAGAGTACACGTCCAGTAATACGTAAATTTTGAATAAGGCCGGACACTCGCAGCAATATTTTTCTCCAGGATCTGAACTTTGGTCCAAATTACTCTTTGTTCACAGAATTGCTTCTTAACAAATTGGTCCAAAATACATTTTTATCCCAATTATAATGGATCCAAAAAATACTTCTTACGTAGGTACTACTACCATGAAGAAAAATAATTAAGTTTTTTCCCGGGTTTTTGGTGCTAGAGTGCTATCCACAACCTTATAGGGGTAGTTTTTCAATTTTTAAGGATTGAGAGGGGTAAACTAAAAGCAAGCCTTAGTACAGCTTGCAATAAAGATTATTTTGGGCCTTATTGCATTCATTTGTGTTATTTCTTTCAAGAGCTATGCAGGGTGCAAAAAATGGGTCGTTTTGCGGTTCCTTTTTGATCAAGTGTCTTTCAAGAAAAGTTGGGCGTCGCCCATACAAATTTATCCCTTTTGATATCAAAATTGAGTTAAATTAAAAGAAGAACTAAAATCGATTTTGAATTAAACATTTTAAAATCTTTAACTTCGTTTCTGTGTTATGTAACATGGTATCTCCAAATATGCTCAATTGTGTGCATAGGTTATAAAAAAATAGTTCCTTAAGTAATTATTTATTCACAGGATGTGTTGGCATTGTTAAGGATGCTACCGAAAGTACAGCTCGTGTTGAATTGCATTCCTCATGCCAGACTATTTCGGTGGATAAAAACCATATAACAGTCGTTGGGGCACCCGGAAAAGAAGGAAGTGTTTCGACCTATGGTAGAACACCTGGACGGACACCTGGCTATGGCTCGCAAACTCCAGTTTACGCTGGCTCCAAGACTCCGCTGCTTGGAAGCCAAACACCTCAATGGGACGCGGAGAGCCGTACACCTTATCATGCTATGACACCATCTCACGATGGCAGCATGACTCCAAGGCATGGTGCATGGGATCCAAATGTAACGAATACGCCGGCAAGATCAAACGATTTCGAGTATAGCATGGAGGAGCCCAGTCCAAGTCCTGGATATAATCCAAGTTAATTAATAGTACTTATAATTGGTTGCAGTTTTTCTAGATTCCATATTTATTTCTAGGTACTCCTGGTTATCAGATGAACACACCATTTGCTCCGCACACGCCAGGGACCATGTATGGATCTGACCACAGTTATAGTCCATATAATCCAAGTCCCAGTCCAAGTCCATCTCCTTTCCCAGTTGGTTATATGAGCACCCCATCACCATCAGCATACTCTCCAAATACTCCTGGAGGGGCTCCACAGTCCCCTTACAATCCCCAGACACCAGGAGCCAGCTTGGACTCGCATATGGGAGACTGGTGCACCACGGACATTGAAGTTAAGATTCACACTCATGACGATGGCTACTTGGTCAATCAGACCGGAATATTGCGCACAGTCAACAACGGTGTCTGCTCCGTTTTCCTCAGCCAGGAGGATCGGTGCGTATCAGTTGTTAGCGAACACTTGGCACCAGTTCCACCAGATGTCGGTGACGAATTTAAGGTTATATGTGGAGAAGACCGAGAATCTATCGGTGTCGTAGTCCAGGTCCAAGGAAAGGACTGCATTTGTCAGATCAACGGTGAATTGAAGATGTTGCCGACGGCTTACTTGTGCAAAATGAAGTCCATTGAGAACAAGTAGAGCAGTTAATCCTTCTCAAGCTTCTTTAAGACACATCTAGCGGTCGATCGGTTTTAGAAAATTGACGACACTTATTTCTTTGGATTACGAATTTTAACAAGTGTTAATCATTACTTTATGGTATATTCACGAAATATATAAATGGGTTAGTAACAGCAACTTTTGTAGTTTTTTATATTATACAATTCCTCATATAAAGGGCGCTTCAACGAACTTGGCTCTCTTTGCAAATTATATTTCTAATGCACTTAGGGTAGGGTAGGGTCACAAGTCGATGTAATATATACAGATTTCGCTAAGGCTTTTGATAGGGTCAGTATATCGAGACTAATTTCTAAATTAGAATTGCTCGGCTTTCTTTCTTCTGCCCTTAATTGGTTCAGGTCTTACCTACAAAATCGTGTGCAATACGTTCAAATTAACAATATTCTTTCAAGAAAGATTATTGCCAAATCTGGTGTTCCACAAGGCAGTCATTTAAGTCCATCCCTTCTCCTGCTCTTTACTAATGACATTGTTGATGGTTTTCAAAATTCTGAATTTCTACTGTTTGCAGATGACCTTAAGCTATTTCTCAAAGTGAATTCCGTGAGTGATTGTCTCCTTATACATAACGATATATGTAGAAAGGCTACATCTATGGTGTAGGCTTAACAGATTATACATATCTAAATATACAAAAATGTAAAACCATGACTTTTCATCGGAAAGCCAATTACATTTCGTATAACTATGAAATAAATAATATCTCTCTCACGAGGGTATCTGAAAAAAAAGATGTTGGTATCATATTTGTCACTAAGTTGACATTTACTGGTCATATAGAATCGGTGATTTCGAATGCACTTTGCTCTTTGGGATTCTTAAAAAGGAATGTCAGAGACTTTAATGACCCACAAACACTAATAACTCTATATTATTCATTAGTGGGGTCGGTCGTGGAATACTCATCTCTTGTATGGTGCCCTCATTATCAAGTTTATATAAATCGTATCGAATCGGTACAGAAAAAATTTACGAGATTCGTTATACATAAAAGCAATCTCTTAATGGGTTCTATGCCACCATATCGTGCGAGACAGTAGACCTGTTAGGCTTATCTAATTGTGAATTGTGCAGTTTTTGTAAAAGACAGTCTGACGAATCGAATTATTCTCTATGTTAAATCTTTATGCTCCTGAAAAGTCTATTTGTTCGAGATCTTTGCTCTATTTACCACAGCATAAAACGACATACGGCTGTCATGAGCCTATTACCAATTGTATAGTTTGTTTTAACTCTATTACTAGTTCTGTAGATTTTACTTTACCGCGAAACCAATTTAAAAGTGAATGCGTCGGTAGAGAAAATGTGAATTAATTTGTAATATTATACCTGCTAGTCTGTAAGAATAACATCTGTAGACAATAAATGAATAAATATACAAAATGTACGGGTTGGAGAAAATCTTTGATTAAGAAACTACTTTTTAATATCTAGAATATATTGGCAAAATTCGACCAACAACTAGAGCAGTTTTTTTAATTGTAATCAAGATCTTTTTCCACGATCAGTTAAATATATGTATATTTAATATTTTTTTGAAAGTTCTATTTTTATAAGGTCTTTTTTGGAAATTTGGTACTAAATTTAAAATCAACGACTCGAAATTCCATACATGCAGCTTCGTAATTTTAATGCATTTTTATGTGAATTGAGGCATTTTAGCTCCGCCTTTTGGAATTTTCAAAATTGGACATTGAAGTTAACAGTCTAGAGAATGCCCATGTACTTATTTTTGGATTTGAACCTTGAATTTTTAGAATCAGGTACCGGATATGAAATCAGTGATGCTATGAACCTCAGCGTAGTAGCTTTGTGTGGCAGTTGTGGGACATTTATAACTTACATTTTACTTTACCTTTTTAATGAAGAGTCTCCTGACTGGAGGGGCAGGCTTTTTATGCATATCGCACCCTTCAAGAAATCTACGCGTTTCCAAATCATGCGCGAAAAGACAAAAAAATACATACGGATAGAATTAACACCTTGTTTTTTTTTTCATTCGATTAAACATCGACACGGCGGAAGTAAAATCCAGGGTAAAGTGAGCTGAGAAAAAAATTTACTAGCTAGAAAGCATAAAGTTTTATTTTTAATTGTTTGCGGTATGGTTCACTCCCGAAAGGATTTTCATATTTAGAGAGTTGAAAAAACTAATTAGTTAATTTATAGTAGTTTCTTAAAATGTGTAGGATATAATACCATGCTTTCGTGGTTGAAAAGTATATTAATGGCAACTAAATTAAACATTTGCAGATTAAGATTGTTTTATTTCAAGATTACCTACAACGAACACTGGTATCTGTGGAAATATAAAATTCAATTGCTTTCATTTATTTTCGGTTTATTTAAAAAGATATTAATTAAAATTGAGTGTAGTATTGGCAACCATTTACTTTTTGGACAGAACGACAACAAGGTCAACGAGCCAATAGAAAGATTGTCGTAAATCACCTTCACATAGGTATGGAGCTTTCGTCCAGGCCTCCACCGTGAAACCAATATTCTCCAGTATTTCAAAGAATAGCGTTGCTTCCGTTTCGAAGGAGAATTGTCGTGCTTTCTCAGGCCAGTGAGGAAGAAGAGGTCTCAAAGGCATGTGTGAGGTATCTAAAAAATAATAATAACAATCATAATATAGCTACTTTTAAACTATTATATAGTATACTTACTAAATTCAACGTAGTGGGCATAAGGTAGAACTAGGGCTATCACAACTCTTCCATTTGGGGCTAAAACATCGTAGATGTCTTGAATTATTTGGTACGGATCAATGCACCTATCTAAGACGTTTAAACATGATATTAAAGGAATGTTTGACACATCTCGAATTTTATCTAAAACACTAAGAGAACTATAGTAATTCTAATTCCACAAAACGTAACAACGTACACAAATTGCCTCTTTTGTAGGCGCTCCCTCATGGTCCAACTGGTTTCAGTGGCATACACTTGCAAATGTACATCTTCCTCCATCTGTATCACAGATTGCGCAAGCCGAACGGTTATTTCTCCATCACCAGCACCAATATCGAGCATATCAAGCTAAAATTGCAAATATTTGAAATGATTGTATTTAGAGGAGCTGAATATTATTTACTTTTGGTCTGTTACGAAATTTGCTTATATTAAAACCTGATGCAAGCAAAAGCTTAGTAAATTGTTCTTCAGACAGGATGAACATTGATCCTCTTTTGAGGAACCCGTTTATGTCCGTTTGGGTCATAAACAGACCCAAAAACATTCTGGCGATCGTATGCCATATTTGTAGCCAAATGTTAGCTGATAGAATTTTAGCTTTCTCCAGCCAGCTAATTGTTATTTGGTCCGGCCGGTCCAGTGGAACAAATTTCGACTGGAAAGGCTCAGGCAGAGGTTGTCCCAATTTGTACCACTATAAAAAAGGAAGAGAATCTGTTAGCATGCGGAACCTAATGATTCAGAGTTACAATAACCCCTAATCCTGAGTTTGCTCCATGCAAAACCCATATGACACTGTAATTACAAGCCATGAAGTAAACCTGCGTACTACCATATTTATAGGGTGATGCAGTCTGATGATTGTCACGAAATAAAATTGCTTTTTATGGTGGTATAGCCCATTTATTCCATTCCATAGGGCGTATCTGCTTAGCTAGTGCTTTTATGGAAAGTGATCTACTACTATGGACGAATACCGTTCTTATGGTACCAAAATCATTGAAGAGACGAGAATAAAATAATAAACATTTTTGCGTACAAAAGTTACTCCTCCACCCCATTGAAAAAATTGCCGCGGAAATCGTGTTGCCAAATCAGTATTATGAATTAGTTATTGGAGATTGGGATTGAGAATTTCATGTGAAGTCACCGTCAGCTTGGTATGTCCTTTAAGACTGTGCAACAGTTTATTCAGTATATCTGATGTGGAGGCGCATGCAAGCAGGCGTTGAAAATTTTGAATTCGAATGTTCTTGTTAATTCAATCGAGTTGCCTTAGACTTTTCGAAATACATAATAGATGATGAGATATGAAGAGTCAGTCAGAATACAGTCGTGATTAGAATTGGATCGCTTTTCCATTGAAAAAATACATAAAGCATAATAAATTATCTGTACATTTATTTACTTGGACATTACATTCCTCTACCGAGGAACAGTAGGAGTGTTGAAATCTCCTACAATGATGATAAATGAAGAGTCAGTTGGAATACAGTCGTGATTAGAATTGGATCGCTTTTACATTGAAAAAGAAAAATTAAGAAGTTTGTTAGACGAATGTAATAACTAATATTAAAAAATAAATAAAATATATGTATATAAAAAAATGAAATCTCCTACATTGGTGATCCCGACAGGCGCACATAAGCCTTCTTTACACAGTTCAAAATGGACTCCGATGGACTCACAAAACCAGCAACGCTAATTTTCTCGTCAGGTCCTATTATCCTGGAGGCGCATGCAAGCAGGCGTTGAAAATTTTGAATTAGAATTTTCACTATCTCGTATTAAATACTTGAATCGAAGCAATCCTAATAAGCTCACATTATTAAAATCACCGGAAAAGAATGGAAAATGAATCAGCTGTCGGACTATTTGAACTTTCGGAAGTGAATCATTTTAGACTTTGCTTTGCTAAGTCGACTTTCAAAAAAACATATGTTATTATTCTTATGTAAATTAACTAAATTTTAAATGAGTTAAATTTTCGACTATGAATAATTCATTTACTAATAAGGAAAATTTATTTCGTTGTTTCCCCGAGAGTTTCACGATTTAGGAAAGAATCGTTAAAAACGACTCACTAGTGAAAAAATCCGACAGCCGATTCACTTCCGATCCTTTTTTGATATCGTTAACGAACTGTATCTCTGGTTAAAACAATTCCTTTTCGATTTATTTATGAAACGTTTGGTTTGCTGCGCACTAATAAAAGAACTGCAGGTGTATGTAGCTTACTAACATACTTTTATACATATGGGAGCGGTCGCACTTCTCATCAGAACTCAAGTCCAAATTATTGGAAGACTTTGGCAACTAGCCGCGGTAGCTCAATTGGTAAAAACATCGCCCATTTGAAGTTCGCGGGTTCAATTTCTGCATGTGCCTGACTGGCGAACTAAGTCGACACGAATTTTTTACTTACTTTTACTTTATTTTCTACTGAATTATGCAGACTTGAAAGAACGTATGAGCATTTAAATGAGTGCCAGTACACACTTAGATTACAATAAACTTATATAGACAAACAGACAAACATTTTCAAAAAATACTACGTATGGAAGTAACAATCCTTCCCTTGTTGTTGTTTCACTAAAATCGCAGCTGTCTGACTCCTTTTTATGAAAGTGCATACACATTAAACTTTCTCGAGATACTCTCTATATAAAAGTATAAATTGCGTCAAAATCCGAAAGGAAATTCTAGAGTTATAAGTTATTAAATATTCATTGGGGCAAACGCTTTTAAAAAGTATTTTTCTAATATGGTTAAATAAAACATCATTATACGAGGGCGGTTCAAATATGATCGAGACAAATGCTGTAGATGGCGTGCATGTATGTTTTAAAGGTCGTGGCTTGAGTATGTGATAGGTGGGTCCCTTACGAACAGTGTGGCATAGTTTTCGTCGGGAGCGCATATCGCTCATTAAATACAATAACGTCATAACCCAAAAATTGTCATTTTTCAGAAAATGCATTTCAAAGATTAGGCTCTTTGTTATTTCAGTAAGAAATACTTTCAAAACTACCTCTCCCTTGTCGCGAATTATGAAAGCTCAGATATGACGTTTTTACAGTTAAAAGTATATACGAAATTTAGTCTATCCGTATAAATAATTAAAAAATAATAATTTTTGAGTTATGACGTTATTGCATTTAATGAGCGATATATTTCACGTGCCTGCTACGACCATGAGTGAACGTCAAGTGCCGACCGCCGTTGAGCAACGTATTGTCATTCGTTTTTTAGTGTGGGAAGGCGTTAAAAACACGGAAATTTTTCTGCGTTTGCGAAATCAGTTCGGTAGTGAGTGCCTGACTAGGGCTGCTGTGTTTAAGGGGTTACATGGGTCTTAAAGGTATACAAAAAACGACTTCTTTAAAAAAATTTATTTCAAAAACGAAAAATCATTTTTATTTAAAATTTAAACATATGAAAGTAAAGTACTTAAAGTACTTGTAAAAAAATTTTCAGCCAAAAATATTGAAAATTTTCCATTTTCCAGCCGTTTTTCGCCGTCAACCTTTTTTTTTGCGGTGGACACGATTTCTCGAAAATAAATTGACCGATTTGGTTGAAACTTTGCACAGTTATTCTTTATATTATTGTTTCGTGATTGAACGAAGGAATTTTCATTCCGTCAAGTCGTTCTTGTTTTATACGAAAAAGACCTTTTAAAAATGATGAGAATCGGAAAAACGCATACAAATTTGAGACGAAAATTGATTCAAACTCATGTCAAAATGTCAAATTTCATTTTTTTTTCAATTCCTTCGTTCAATCACGAGCCAAGGGCATAAACTACAAGAAAATTTTTGAATTTTTGATTTCAGATGAATCCACACCGAAATATCATGTCCACCGCAAAAAAAAAGGTTGACGGCGAAAAACGGTTGGAAAATGGAAAATTTTCAATATTTTTGGCTTACAAGTACTTTAAGTACTTTACTTTCATATGTTTAAATTTTAAATAAGAAAGATTTTTCGTTTTTGAAATAAAAATTTTTAAAGAGGTCGTTTTTTTTATACCTTTAAGACCCATGTAACCCCTTAAATGAGCCAAAGCATTCAAGGATGGCCGCGAAACCGTCGAGAATGAGCCGCATGATCGTCGACCGCGGACCAGCATCACACCAGACAACATTCGCCGCGTAGAAAAACTGATTTTGGAGGACCGTAGGATGAATGTTCGAGACATTTCGGCTGAACTCGGCATCAGTATTGATAGTGTAGAGTCTATCATCCACGAACACCTTCAATATCGCAAAATTACGGCGCGATGGGTTCCTCAGAGGTCAAAAATTCAATTTTTTCGATATTAAATAAACGTGTCAGAGCATTTGTCTCGATCATATTTGAACCGCCCTCGTAGGAATTCTATGAATATTATAAAATTGCATACTAAATATTAATATATTACCATTAGACGTCAAAAGTCCAATATTTCATTTTTAAGAAAATTCTCTTTCTTTTTTATATGTTTTGCTATTTTCTCAAGCCTTAGTTAATTAACTTATACACTCCCCGACAAAACTATAACACACTCCTCGGTTTGTTAGAAAAGTTTTAAAGGAAGTTATCCTAATGACCGTTTTCCCAGAGATTTCGATTGGGCGTGAACTGCGACGGGAATTATGGCATCAAATTATTTTTGCAGTGCGACAAAATTTTAACATAGATTGAATGACTAAAGAAATAACAGCCTTACATTAGAATTAAAAACAAACAATTTATCTTCTTAATCATGTGTATGAGATCCTTTGTATTTATTACTTCACTAATTCTTCTTGGCAAAGATTTATACAGGGTTTTAAGGGGGCAGGACATTTCTATTTTGTGAAAAAATCGATGTTTTCAAAAACATCAAATTTGTACACTATATACTTCCAAAAGTAGTTTATAATATGTTAAATCAATTGAAAAGGCATTACCGAATAAGCGTAAGATACTTTTTTTTCAAAATTATCTGCGAATTGAATAAAAAAATCTTTAAACGCGTTTTTCTCGAAACTACGTTTTTTGACCTGGTTGGCAGTTTTTTGAAAAAACTACTGGTCCGATTGGGCTCAAATTTTGCGGACTTATTCCATATATGTTTGCTTATGGTGTGAACCATTATTATTAATATAGGTTAATATTGAACCCATTTTTTATAAATATTTTAATAAAAAAATAAAAAATAAATAAAAATTAACGTTAAAAAATTAAAATTTCCGCCATTTTGTTGTTTTCTTGCCAAAATACTTCACGATAGCAGCTGACTTATATTTTAATATGTGCTTTGAATTTTTTGTTTCAGACGTTCCAGAGCTGAGATTTCTTACCAACCAGTTTGAAAAGGTTTTTTTTTAGGCAGCCATATTACTACCGTACAAACGCCAGAAATTTCGAAAAAATTATTTTTGTTTTCTTTGATACATATATTTTAATGTGTAAAATTGTCAAATGATTCAATAAATTTTTATATAAAAAACAAACACTTTTAAAAAATGCAAAAAAGAAGTGTACTGCCCCCTTAATGCGATTTTGCTCTTAAGGGGAGGTTCTCATCTAGAATCTTGAAATTTTCGATTTTTTTTTTATTTCATATTATTAAAGTTTAATATGTCTAGAATGTTGCTTTAAAATATTTAGTCGATCCGAGCACTAGAACGGATTCTACAGCCCATTGATTCTGGCGGTGTCATGATCGTAGTGGGGCGCTCAGCCTGTGCCGTGCCGTTCAATCACGATTATCTCGGAACTTTGTTTTTCAAGATTTTTCAAATTTGCGTACAAGATAACTCAAAAACGGTTCAACCGATCAACTTCTAGTTTCGTGCATATTAAAGTAAACAATTTTCTTCATAGAAAGAGTGGAGCACATTTTGAAAATTGTAACATTATCTCCTTTTTGTAAGTGATAAACTATGAAAAAAAACGGCCGAAAACGGCCTTAAAATTTCAAAATCGCGCCATTCCGTCAATTTTAAATTTTTTTTGAAAGTCGTCCACTCTTTCTGAGACAAATTTAGTCTAGTTTATAATAATGTCATCATTATTTGATTTCAGACCAATCTGCGACCCCTAAATTGTACGCAGCTGGGCCATTTTCGAAAAACATGCCTCCGGAGAAGTTGAATAACGGGCGCCATTTTGTTTTTTTTTTTAATAAAAAAATTTTTTCGTACAGATAAATATACAATAAAAGATAATGCCAAATATCATTTCCCTATGTCTTGTCATTTGCCTTCAAAAAAATCACGAACTTTACCTACTTTTTGACGTTCTAGATGAGAGCCTCCCCTTAAGTTGCCAATTTTTCTTTTAGCTTCTGCATACTGTTAAATTGCCTTTCCTCTGCATACACAGCTCTTGCGAGATCCCCCCAACAATTTTCAATTTTATTTAAATCGGGGAAGCGGGACGGACATTTCAAAGCCGATATTCCTTTGTACTGGAAAAATTGTTGAACGCATCTCGCTGTATGATTCGTTGCGTTATCCTGATGAAAAATAACATTGCCACCAGTTATAACCGTACCATACTTCTTCAGCAGCTGATCAATTAATTAAATGTAGCTCCTACTGTACATTAGGTCAGAACTGAAACAAATATCACTTTTCCTCTATACCCGATCGGAGCCCAAACCATAACTCCACCTCCACCCTTTTGTTTTAAACTTATGGTTCGTCCTTTGGAATATCGTGGTAATAGTAGCGAAACCCATCAGGGCTGTCCAAATTTAACTTCTTTTCGTCGGAGAATATAACCGATCGCCATCTTTTCTTACATCCGATATGTTTGATAGTAAAATCCAAACGCTGCTTCTTGTGTTGGTCCGTTAATAGAGTTTTCTTTTTCAGTTTTTTTCTTTTCAAATGTTCTTCTCTTTTTTAGAAACTCCAGCTTTTTCCGCGATTTGCCAGACTGTGACCGCTGAATTTGAGGCAACTCTCAAAATTGCACACTTATCTCGCTCGGATACAGCTTTTAGCCTACCTCCAGGATTCGTCTTGCCATAGTTTTCTGCATTATTTAAGTAATTATATATTACCCGACGGTTTCTATTAATTCTTCGCGCAATTTCTGTTACGGAAACATTATGTCTTATCAAGTCCACTATGATTTTTATCTCTTCTTCACAAAGTCTTTTTCCTCGAGGCATAGTACAGTTTTTTATTAAATCACAGCGACACAACTATTGTACTAAATGTTTTAAGCACATTTGAACACTCGCACTAAAATGATCTAGAAATTAACGAATGTGTTAAAGTTTTGTCGCACTGCAAAAATAATTTGGCGCCATAATACCCGTCGCAGTGTACGCCCAATCTAAATATCTAGGAAAAAGGAGTGTACACTGCAAGTAGATTTGCTTATGGATATGATTGGTTATTAGCGGGAATTCCCTTAAACATTTTCTAGAAACCGATGGGTGTGTTATAGTTTTGCCGGGGACTGTAACTTCGTCTAAAGGGAATTGAACTCTACGCTACATCTGCACACATTTAGAAGTTTAAATCAATCAACTGTTAAAAAAAAATATTTAAATTAATAATGGCACAAACTGTGTATACTTACTAAGCGAGTATCATATTCATCTAAATATTGGTCATTGTGCACTTTTTCAAAAATTGCTCTAGCTAATGTACCGCGAGGTCTGTAGAACGTCATAGCTACATAATCTGGAACGAAAAGAAACTAATTTAGAAAATCATCATGGGGAATCGTTCTGAATTGTTAATTCATAGGCTTTTTGTCGAGTACTTCAAGTACGGGGTAATACACAGAGGACAAGCTGCTATTAATTCATAATACCATATTGAACGGTTGGCCCTATAGTGAAGCTACGAGACATTCGGGGGCACTAGAACCTCGTTAAAGTTGCAGCTTAAATACATTTGGGACTGGAAAATCAATAGCAAGCGCCAAAAAATAGACATTATTGCTTCCAGTAATGTTGCAGGTCAAGGGCGCCTAGCCTGCACGAAATTGGGCCAAGTGACGAGCGGTGATGGGAACTGTCTAGCCGAACTGATAATAGTAATATGCGTCGCGCTTTCTACTTTCCGCTCCTTACGCTTCTTTAACACGTTCCCGCCGGCAGCCGAATTTGTAGTTCTCGGCATCTGACGGTTCTGTAACTCCTACTTTGTTTCATCGGGCGGCGCTGTTGTCACACACATTAAATTGATTTCTTTCTTTGTACCACTAATGGTACATGCCGCCCGATGGGACAATTGTGTATGTACCACCAATGGTACAAGCCGTCCAATGGAACAGTCCTTAATGTACCACTAGTGGTACATGCCAGCGGGAACGTGTTAAGGTGCAGGAGCAGATTAAACGTAATACAGTTGTAGGATATTATGCCCAATGCGCTTTTCATGATATTAACGTTAAACATTCCTCACTTAATCCTCCAGGTAATTCGAAACCTCTTCTGGATTTGGAGAATTACACTATTCACACAAGGTGATACAGCTGCAGAAAGTGATCAAAGAAAATACTTACGCAGAAGGAAGAGGTAATTCAGAAGAATGCCTATCAGCACAAGAGCCCTACCGTTACTGAATATCCTCTTGCTCACCCTACAGCACCAAATCAATCCCTCATTTAGCTGGATAGTGCGGCAAATCGGCCACATCTAGAAATGTGCTATCGCAGCTGATAAGAAAGCTTTATCTGCTCTAAGCTCAGGGTGGCTTATTTTGGTTTTTGTTAATTGGCACACTTTATTCTTCCATACCTGTTTTCAATACCGGGTCATTATCAACGTAAACTCTTTAAAAATATATTAAAATCGGACCGACGTATAGCCTGGCAGCAGCCATCGCTCAGCTGATCCTTTGTTGACATTTTACTGACGTCCGATTTTTTTCCGACACTCTGATGTTCGAAATTCGTAAAATTTAGCAAATGTGAGAACCGGATTTTATTCCATGGATTTTCAGCGGATAATTATGCTCATCGGAAATTTGAGGACTATACATACGTACATGTTAATTTTCTCAACATATCTACTCTTCCTGAGTGCAGCACTTTTTGAAAAAAAAGTAAATTAAACAAATCAAAAAACCCGACTGTGTAAAAAGCGAACTAAAAAGATGGAAACAAGATGACCTAGGAACAAAGTATAGAATGTATAATGGAAATCCTTCTTTCCTTAAATTAAAATTGTCATTGTTATTATAATGAATGATTGCAGTCGGGGGCATACATATAGTAGGGGTCGCAGCAAGTAAATGAATCTGAGAAAGGATTTCCACTACCTTTAGAGAAATGTAACATTGGTTTTCCAATAATATTCGATTGTAACATAATAATCTGATAATTTTTTAAGAAACTTTATTTTGATATTTTTGTACAATTTAGCTTAACATTTTATTGAACATATAGTTCATCATTATCAATCATCTCCTGCCAACGTTGGGGAAGCGACATTATTCCATTCTCGTAAAACTTGGGCTCACGAGAGTTAAGAAATTCGGACAACCACTGTTCCAATGCATCTCGGTCATCAAAAGATTTTCCGCTAATGTGAGCCTGCAACGATCGGAACAAGTGGTAGTCAGAAGGAGACATATCCGGCGAGTATGCAGGATGGGCTAAGGAAATCCAGCCTAGCTCCATAATTTTTTTACATGTCATCGAAGCGGTGTGAGGGCGAGCATTGTCGTGGAGGAGGTATACATTGCCTTGTTCTCCTTTAATATTCACGTCTACTTTATCCGGCATATCACAGTAGCGTCCACTATTTATAGTCGTTCCTTGTGGTAATAGTTCCCAGTAGATAATGCCGTGCACATTCCACCAAACACTCAACATAACCTTGTGTATAGTAATTTTACATTTAAAACTTTCGGTACTCTTCTTTGACCCGCGCTAAGCCATTGTCGCTTATTGTTATGGTTAAAATAAAGCATCCACTTCTCATCCCCGGTAACCAAAAATGTGAAGTGAGTAATTGGGTATAAATCGCCACTCGCATCATCCGTTGATCATCCGTCAATTCGTGGGGTACCCATTGACTGTGCCTGTACACTTTACCAAAACCCTCGGGAATACATATAAACACAAGCCGTGAAGTAGAAAATGCATAAGTAGTGATGTAGTTCGAGAATCGCCGCGAAATAACATTGCTTCTTATGGCGGAAAATTCGAAGTGTGCCGCGCCAATCGCCTGAACTTCTAAACAATAACTTTTACGCGAAAATGATATTCTAGTAACTATAACTACAGAGGAATACCTTTCTAGTGATCTGAAAAATTTTATAATGACAAGAACAAAATGTTAGAGTTTTTTGCACTTAAACACAACTCTAACCATTTTCCGAACAAAACAGCAGCGGCAGGTCGACTTGACAGCACGACTTTCCGTGATAATTTGTTCAGTGGGTTGTAAGAGTAACATTTGAACGCAAATATCTTTAATATTTTGTTCTTGCTCCTATAATGATTTTGGTACCATAAGAACGGTATTCCTCCCCAGTTACAGTCAGTGGAACATCACTTTTTCGTAAAAGCGATAGTTTAGCAGGTTTGCCGTGTGGAGAGGAATGAATGGGTTCTACCGCCATAAGAAGCAATGTTATTTCGGTGCAATCATCGGACTTCATCACCCTATACATGTGGTAGTGAGCAGGTCTACTTCATGGCTTGCTATATGTTTCCCGTGGGTTTTGACTTTACCCATCACTTTCAAATGTCGAGCGATAGTAGTATGGGAGCATCCGAGTTCTTCTTCAAGTTGACGAGTAGTTCTCCTTGGATCTTCCTCGATGAGCTGCGCTAGTCGGTCGACATCAACCTCAACCGGCCGCCCTTCGTGAGGTTTATCTTCAAGGTTGTAGTCGCCATTCGAGAAACGTCGAAACCAATCTACTGCTGTATGATAACAGACCGCATTTTTTCCCATACATTGACATATATTTTGTGCCACCTGCTTAGCTGTATGCTTCAAACGGAACTCATAAAATAGAAGGACGCGGATGTCTCGTCTTTTCAAATCGAATTTTTCCATAAAGGTAATCGCTGCGCTGTCGATTATTGCACTGATGAACTGAGCGCGCTCACGGGTATTTATACTCATAGTCACAGAACTTTCTCGAAGTTGTAAAAAATTTCCAGAACCTTTCCGAAAAAATTATCAGATTATTATGTTACAACCTAATAAATTATTGATGGTCAGTCAATGATATAAGGTGATAAAAGCTGCTTTCTTTTGTGCACTTGTTCCAGAACAGCCATTGTTGTTCTGCTGGTGTTGTGCAATCTGAACGGGACAAACTCTTGTTCTGTTAGTTGTTCTACTGAAAACTAGGAACGCTATGTGTAAAATTAGGCATTACCTCACATGTTGATAAAAGTCAGCTGATAGCTGTTGAACGGCAAAATAGACACAGTTTGACATAATAAAGTGTTTTTTAAAAGTAAATACGTGAATTGAGGTGATAAATAAGAATAACAAAGTTGAAATGGTAAGCAGTTTTCATTTTGCCGTTCTATGCCGGCTAACAGCTGACTTTTAGCAACCTTTGGACACCTTTGGGATTTAACAGGACTGCCAACATCTCCAAGCAAAAACTGTGTTCTGAACCGTTCTTTTGTGCTGTTCTTGTTCTACTCAGGATAGCGAGCACACAAGAACACAGCTATTGAGTGGCAATGATTTTTCTCTCCCGTCTGATCATTGGTGCTCAGACATCATTGGGGTGCTATGATTTATCATAGGTGCAAAATTATTGAGCATATGAAAACTGGCATTACATATGAGTCGTGACATGACACACGATATGACACATCACGTGTCATGTATTATGATTCGGGTCAGGTGTTATATCACATGCAATGTGTTTTGTCAAGTGTCATGTGATATGTCACATTTAATATAACTTCATGGAAAACATCGACATACGCCCAAAACAAAAATTGCTCTGTATCACGCTTTATCGACTAAATCAATATTCGACATAAAATAGAAAATAAATACGAGCAGGAGGAAAATCAAAAAGCTATAGTGTTCTGACACCTGACCCGAATCATAATACATGACACGTGATGTGTCATCTCATGTAACACAAATCTCTATTTTGTGTGTAGCAAGCCATAAATGGTGGACGACACTTATGCCCACTCTCCAATGGGCAAACCAACCATGAACAAAACAACCAAAATGCTGCTACCTTTTCCTTCTCATTGTAAGATAAATTTTCCGTCTCGCTCGTGTTTTGGTTTACATGCTCTAACTTTTCTTGAATTTAATTAATTTAATTGTGGTGCTGCGTCACACTAGTGACTAGATACAATATAAACAATTTAGTTGGTGAAATTGTTGTGCAAGAACTGAAGAAATAATTTTAACCCAGTTTAGCGACCCCATTTGGGGCCGAGTCGCAACCGAGACAAATAAAGCTAAAAGAAGAACTTGAGGATGCCTTGTTACAAGTGACCAGTACTATTAAATGTAAAGTAGGGAACTTATATTTCAATTTTGGACCTTCGTTTGAAGCACTTTCGAGCGCTTTTTACCCTCCGAGTTAGTTAGAAGAATGATTGCGCAACGGGAAACGCCAGATCTCATCTAGCACTAAATAAAACACAAGAAATAGTTGTTGAAGTTATTTTTTATTTTATTTGTTTTTTTGAATTTAATTTATAATTTCTATTTGCTTTTAGCTTTTATTTGTTATGCGTTGCTTAAAGTTTCTTTTATGATAAAGAGTTTTTCTCTGCATGTTCTTCTATTTGTTTTTTATTTTCTCATTTGTTTATAAACTACACATTAAAAAGGAAGCAACTTGTATTACATAACTTCATATATGCATTTTGCAAATTGTTTGCAATTTTTTGAACACACATGCGATTTATTTTCGTGAAAACTAACGCAAACACAAAGAAATAAAATCAAAATGAATGTATACAATAAATAAATTGGAATTACGTGGACTTTGCTGCTTATATGTATATATATATATGATATATATATGTATATATGATATATATATATGTATATATATCTATATATAATATAAATATATATTGTGTTTTTAATTAATATTTTAATTTCCGATTATTTTAAATATTTTTTATCTTATTGATTGTTTTCACAAATTCTTGGTATGAGTAAAAACAAGCCAATTTTGTAAAGTTTGTATATATTAAAAGGCTGTTTTTAGAGTTGAAGTAGGTTGATTTATTCAAGAAAACAACTGTAATTTTCATAGAGTTGTGCAAAATTAAGTTATAAGAAAAGCGGCAGATCGTTCGTTTGTCTTTTTGTGCAATAAAAATTCCTTATTCTTTATAATATTATTTAAGGCCTAGCAAAGTCCCCTTTTGATCGAAAAATCATCAATTACGCATCTAGCAAGGATAAAGCTCTAAAAATACATACGTAAAATTACAGAATGGATTCATATCGTGCCCCTGGGCTGCGAATCAAACATAAAAGCGTGAATTACTTTTACATATCTTTGTTTTAATTTTATCAGCTATATGTTTTTGATGAAAAATAATATTCTTTCTGGGTTGAGTCTGGTTAATTCTCGCTTTGACATTTACACAGTTGTCTTTTGTTATTATTATTTTTTTCTTGAAATAACGGTTTTTTTAAAAGTATATTTAAAAAAAATCTTGAACATTTGCTAAATTAATTTAGTTTGACATGTGACGAACTCCAAAACGTTTAATGAAATAATATACAATATGTTAAATTACTGAACACTTTCGCATTTTTTGAGTTCTTGGGAATGTGCATTTTCGTGAAATCATTAAACATGATCTTCAAGTGCCAAAGGTTGAAGATATGATTTTAAAATAGAGCAGTCAAGTTTTCTCATTATTTCATTTCCATATATCGCAGAAGTTTGCACTGAACTAATTTGAGCTTAATTGATCTAATCTGGTATATGAATTATAATTCATTACAGCGAACCTAGTGTGCAGAAAGAGCAATTATAAATTGAACAGAGCTGATTCATTCAGGCAAATAATGTTTTATGATATTCTACTCAACCATTATCCCTTTTTTTTCACTAAGTTTGCAGTCGTTGCATTCATTTAATCATCGGGTTGGACGATGATGGTGCCGAAGGTGTTAGCTCTGATAGTCATTTCACGGCTCTGTTAAATTTTAAATAATTTTCCATTCGATCATATTGAATTTCTACACTTTAATATAAGAATTGAAATCAATCTGAAATTTTTGATCTTATAAAAACTATATACGTTTTTATATTGTAAGATTTTATGATATTTAGCATTAAGATCTGCTATTTTGAATTTTTAGAATCGGTTACGAAATTTAAAGTGGGAGACTCCAAAAACAATATTTTCTTGATATTGAAGTTTAACTTTAAGGATCATAATCGCCAAGCAGTCCTAAATTTAAGTCCGTCTCAACAAAATTTATTATTATTATTAAATTAAATTATGACTTGTCCGTTATAATCATAAATCATAAATAATAAATCAGATATGATTATAATTAATCACAGCTTATTATGACAATTGAAACGCTTAAAATATAAATAAATGTTTTATGGGGACACCTCGGAAAATATGCTCTAAAAGTCTGCGGGTTCGGATCCATAATTTTAAATGTTTAAAACTGAGAACCATATTTGAAATTAGCGATATCTATGTAGTTACTTTATATGCATGTTGTATATTTATTTCTTCGTAAATTTTACCATTGTTTTTGGCGCTTTCCGTTTCTCAGCCCGATCAACATCCTCTCCCAGGAAATTATTTACTCTATCTTCTACCTACAAAATAAAACAAATCATCCAAATTGGATCACGAAGTTATGTGCGAAAATAAGTAAATAACGAAGATGCAGAGTTGGTAACCAACTCTTTTTGAAGTCATTAGAAAATATCTGTTGAAACGTAACATTTTTCTTTTTTTTTTACTACTACTCCGATTTATTCTCACCCTGTATATGTGTATTTAAAAATTTTGCGGCATTTTCAGCGGACCTAAATACATTTTTGAGATATATATATATAGATATAATAGCATAAGTAATGGGAAAAATACGAAACTTCTGTTTTCTACTTTGTACGCACTAGTTTAGAAATAAGAAAATTCGTATTTTACAGATAGTTTATATTACTACAAAGTCTAGCAAGTCAATATGAGATGAACTCATCACTACACCATAACGTAAAATTTAATTCACATTTTAACAATTAGGTGCATTTTATGAATTGGCAATTCACATATCATGTAAACAAAAAACTCCAAAATAAAATAAAGACAGTTTTTTAAATCTAAATCAAGCTCCTCAAAGTAGGTACACAATCTGAATTTTTCCATAAATGTTATCTTTTCACTGTTTAAATTGTAGATTTTAATGATTTTGCACATTCCCAGTACTGATAATGCCACATTGATAATAAATTAGGTAAGTAAGCTTCACAAACTTCTTATTTTCGTTTAAAAATAGTTTGAATGCACTACTGCTCACTATTTAGTAGTTTTTGTTTTTTAAATATATTTGAAAATTATTTTTAACCTATTTTCTTTTATATTTGGTGTTTTGCTTAATCTGCGCAAGTTAAAATAAACTTCACGAAAAATAATGAAGTACTATCTTAAAATTATTGTTCTTGTTCTATTTTATAAATGTAATCATGCATGATGAATTCAATTCAAGTAAAAACTAAACGCTGAAAAACTTGCTATGGTGGTCCCAAATCGTTCTTTTTTTGTTGAATTTTTAAATTTAAATGAAAAACAGTGAACCACTCGAATGTGTTCGTGCAATGAAAATTCTAAAGAATATCGTAGCATTAATGGTACATTAAACATAAAGTAAAAAGTTAACATGCTGGCTGTTTTCATTTTGAATATGCAAAAAATATTTCAATAATTGTTAACTAGTCCTGATATGCTAGTAAGTTTTTGATGTAGATGTAGAAAATTTTCATTAATTCAAATATATGTTCAAAAATCACAAACAAAATATTCCCAAATCGAAAGTTGTTTTTACATAATGCTCATCATTGCATGTTTTAGGCTGAGTTGATTTTAATTTTGTAAGTAATTTACAGCAAGTCTTTGTTTACTTTCAAGCATGCAAATTCTTGAAGACTATACTTATACATAATGCATGTTCGAAAAAGTGGAATTCGCCTTAGAAATCATTAATTATAATCGAGACGTAGACCAGTTTTAGTTTAATACTGTTGGATATGAATCTTCATGTTTATATAAATTTTTAATATAAAGGGTACTTATATCGATTTTATTATCTATTTCGGACACCTTTCTCAAGAGACAGTTCAAGCAGCGGCCGTCAAAACATTTTTTTTTATGCGCACAAGCTAAGCTTAGAGAAAAACATCTAACCCGTGTCGCAAAATTCAAAATAGTAAAGTTTGTTCCATATGTTTGTTGAGTTGGGAAACAAAAAAGTAAATCCCACCAAGGTCCACAACGTCCCAAACCCCCCTCACCGGTTCTCAATGATATTATATTAATGTTTATTTGAACTTTTGAAAGTTAAAACCGGGTCATGAAAAAAAAGCGGCCAAGTGCGAGTCGGACTCGCCCATGAAGGGTTCCGTAGCAGCAAGTAACATAATATAAAAGGTTTATGTTTATGAAATTAAATGTTTTATTTTTATTTTTATATTTGAGTTGATTGAATGAAAGGTAAATTGCTGTTTACGATTTATGACGTATTAAAAAAAAACTACGCACTAGATCTCGTTCAAACCAATTTTCGGTGGAAGTTTGCATGCTAATGTACATCATATATTTTTTTTAGTTTTATCATTCTCTTATTTTAGAAGTTACAGGAGGGGAGCGGGGGGGGGGGGGGGCACACATTTTACCAATTTGGAAGTGTCTCTCGCGCAAACTATTCAGTTTAGAAAAGAAATGATATTAGAAACCTCTATATCATTTTTGAAGACCTATCCATAGATATCCTACACGTATGGGTTTGATGAAAAACAATTTTTGAGTTTCAGTTCTAAGTATGGGAAACCCAAATATTTATTGTTTTTTTTTCTATTTTTGTGTGAATATCTTAATGCGGTTCACAGAATACATCTACTTACCAAGTTTCAACAGTATAGTTCTTATAGTTTCGGAAAAAAGTGGCTGTGACATACGGACGGACAGACAGACAGACAGACATGACGGTAAGGGTTCCGTTTTTTGCCATTTGGCTACGGAACCCTAAAAATGCGCGATGTACTTTTATGAAAACAGCGACACCTCCATTCAGACTGATGTTCATAAAGGGTATGCAACTTTTTGTATAAACACTCGTGACTTCTCTTCAGCGGAATTTAATCAAAGATCGATTGATAGACACCAATATAAGTAAACATTTTATAGGATAAAATACCGCTATTAGCGTCTGAATGGAGTCTTAAAAATTATTTAAATCAAACCAACGATGGATATCTATTTCGACACTATTTACGATATTCTTATCGTATAAAATGTTTTGTTTCTATTGATATTCTGTGTTTACCTTGGCATGGTATAGTATTACCCTTATAAAGTACAATCTGTCTCACGGTTGCGAAGGGAAAGGGTAAAGCAACACAAGTTTTCCATAGATAATTCAACACTAATTTTTGCGTAGCAAGTTTATGGTTTTACCATATCTGTCCATCTGTGGGTCACAGCCCTATTATTCTCTCACTAGACGCGTTTTTAATGATCTCATATGCATATCAAACATTGCATTGAACTGAATTTTTTAAACCGTGACCTGTAGTAAAAATATTAGAATTTCCAATAAATTCATCAAAATGTCATGATTTTTATCCACCAACTTTCAAATCTTTAACTGAAATAATTATCTGATTCATTTTACATAATGTGGGTATGGTAATTTGATGTTCTTTTAATAAAATTGATAAGTTTTGCTATAAGTAACTATTCAAATGCAGGTATTTATTCTGGTACGGAACCCTCATATGCGTGCGCGACAAGCTCTTGGCCGCTTTTTTTTATTTTAATTAAATTTTTTTTTCGTGATCGTAATTAGTATGTAGGGGAAAGGGTAGGGAGGGGGGGCGGGTGGGGTAGGGACTAAGCCAACATAATTTTTGCAAGTAGAGTACAACAAGTTCTAATTTTTTGCATTTGAATTTATCCTGCACGTAGAAAAAACTAACAATAAACAAAAAAAAAAAATGTATTAAAAAGTGGCCTACGGGCAGTTGTGCAACAATTTCCTTTTTTTCCAAGTACAGCATGTGAAGTACTAATTCTCGGCAATTTTGATTTTACTTATAAATACGGAAATAACTATTTAATTCAAAGTCATAAAGAGGACATTTCCGGACAGTTTCGGCCATTTGGTAATACTTTCGCTTTTTGTTTTTTAAATGTTACACATTATGCACATGCATATCATTATCACTTATCAATTATAGATTCCTGTGCAGAATTTGCTATGTGTTTTGACGGTCGCCCCTCAGTTTAAGAATTCTCTCAAAATAAAATTCTATTATCATTTTCCATCTACAGCATAACTCAAACACTACTGAACTCACTGAATATTAAGTTGCTAAACTACTGTTTGGAACAAGTATAAATAAATATCTAAATGAGATAACTCTTTTGAAAAAAAGAGCACAAACAATAAATATAGTTCTTTAAAGCAAAAACTATCTCTAACAAGAAGGGCACTCTAATACGCTCTTAAAATTCCAACCCATTTGCAAGCTCTCACAAGTACACTTAGCAAAATTTTCCACTACATAAAGTAGGTCAGGGCTACTACCTCTTTAAATTCTTATAATATAGTCACAAAAATAGTCACCGAAAAATTCTCACCGACAGGATTTACAGCGTAAGCTATAAACTGACGCATTTTTTTATAATGCATTTTTAAAGGCGCTCTGAGACTATTTAATTGGTGTTGGTTTCTCAATTCTATCTCCTCTTGTAATGTTAAGTTATAGGAAACTTGCGAATCGACGAATGAGGTAGTGGCAGGTAGCACACACCGAGCATAAAAATGGATGAGATTGTTTACATTATTTCATTGTGCGTTTTTAATGGCGATCTGGGGCGAACATTGTTGTGTGTGTAGCTCACTTGAGAAAAATACAGGGTGGTCTTGATTTTAAATATGAATGATTTTAAATGTTTGTAAATAAAAAAAATATGTTTTTAAAAATAATTAATTAAATAAAATTTAACTTGTTTTAGATAAATAATAGGTCAGCATTGTAACGTGTTTGGTGTGTTGCTGTGGAAAAGGCAATGTGTTATGGGTTTGTTTACAGAAAAGTTTTGTAATAAAACATTTTTGTGATATGCATCCTGTAGAAGTGTTCTTTCTTCTCTCAAATTTGTGTCTTTTTCTCATTAATGACTTCTTTATTAATACCTATTCATAGCAAAATTGTTTACTTCCTTTCGCTAATGGTACCAAAGTCGAAAATAGCTAAGGAAAAACGTCACGAGTGTCCGCTCTTGTTATAAATATTCGTTGCTTTAAAAATAAAATACAAGAAGCTTGACTTAAAAAACAATTACTGAACAATTGATCAACATATTATAATTTTAGAGAATAGCTCCACTCTGTGCACTACTCGATCAAATTTTTCTTCAAATTAAAAGTAACTCCAGTAAGTAATATTGAGAAACAAATTAAATTCAATTAAAATAACATCTAAGGGAAAGATCATAGAAGATAGGATATACCGTATAAAATCCGTATACGTGAGTGAGGCATTTTCCTTTCAAAATAAGCTCTAGTGGGGAACATGATTGGAGTAGGTTAGCGATATAAAAAAACGAGAGTTTTAGTTCATTTTCCGAGTAATGTCAAATCGCACCAGAGTTTAGAAGAGCAAAAAAAGGGGTGTGGTGTGAAAAATTGCACCTTTGGGGGCTACAGTAGGCGTATTTGTTCTGTACATATCTTGATGATAATATCCGCCCGCACTGCACGCACAACTACAAAAGAAAAGGCTACCACTACATCACGAAATTGCTTCAACTAAACCAACTTAAGTTCACTTCTATTCTTTATGATCTGAGGTCTTTCCTGAGGAATTTCGAAATTGTTGAGAGAAAGGTTAAGTATGAAGGAATTTCATAATAATTTTAATTTTCAATTTTACTACGTATTACGTATTTCGATCACTCTCAACAATTTTAAAATAACTTCCGAACCACCAAAGACAATTGTCAGTTGTGAAATAATTAAATTATTGCCTTTCGTTTTTTGGTCTACGTTTAGCAATTTTAAGAGAATAAAAAAAATCATTTCGAAAAATTTGAATTCACATTGCATATTTCGATGGGAATTAGCTCCAAAATGTCATCTTCATCTTCCAAATTTACAAAAAATTAAATGTAAAACATAGGCGCAGGTCTAAGACGAATTATGTATTAGCGTTTAAAGACATAGTCTTGCACAAATTGGTCACGTTCGCAAATTAGTTTCTATAGTCTACTAGTGGAGAAGAGAAAAAAAATGCAAATCGCTTAATTGTGCATTTGACAAAATTTGAGTTTTTAAATGTGACCAATACTTAAAAAAACTGTAAATACAAATTTAAATTAATTAAACACTAATCCTACACTAAGTAAGGAATTTCTGATCGAAACATCGACCCCAATTCAAAATGAAAATTCTCAAGCTAAAATCATGTGGATTGCTGTTAACTGGGCCGCATAAGAAAAGAGAAAGCAACCAACATGTTAAGTTAAAACAAGTAAAGGCAGTTTCCAATTTAAAGACTCTTCGGCTTATACAAAGCAAAATATCACAAAATATGCTCTCTGTTGTGCTTTGCAAAGCGCTCTAGAGTTAGTTGAACTTATTTAACAATTAAGAATACGGTGAAACTTAAAATATGTATATACGTAATATATAACCAGCGATCCTTACAAACGATATTTTATACGGTGGCTGCTGAAGCTTACAAACCTACCCAAAATGTATCAACAATACCGTGATGAGTGTCTATTTGCTAAATTAATTAATTAAACTGTCATATCCCTCTTATTATGTAATTATTATTTGTTGTTTGTTATTCTGCTACTTTTCCCCATTTCTCAGTAAGTCCTTTGAATAATTTTGTTCTTATTCGCCTAAGTAAATGTACACGTTCTTTTCGCTGCTGCATTTCTCCACGTTAATACTAAACATATTCGTGCAGGCAGAAGAAAACTAATAACCTGCACGACCTGTCTCGACTCGCAGTTTGTTTTATGTTTTTGTCTTTTTTGTTTTTGTTTTATTTATGTAAAAACTCACAGAAGTAAAGATCAAAATCAGGAGAAATTTACACTCCGCAATAACAATTTTTTCTCGCCAAGTTACAAAAATGGAAGTAAGCGTGCTATTTGTAAAACTAGTTGCAGAAATTTTGTCCATAGATCACGAAGCCGCTTCGATCTGGCTATCAGGAAGCGCCACGTCACCATAACGACTAGAACTTTTGAGAACTGATGCAAGTAGTATAGCCTGAAAAAAACAAAGTTTATATTAATCTTTTGTATGATTTGATAATTTGTATGAGCAACATACCTCAGCATCTTTTTCCTGCTAGACGGCAGCGAATCTGGGCTCTGTTTAAATAGAAATTCTCTAAATCCTAACACGTAACGCTCGAGGTATTTGTTCCATTCAATGGCCTTAACATCGAACTGAAAATTGTCTCGGTCTTTTTGACTGAGCGCCTGCAGAAGACACCTTACGTTATCATCCTTAAACCTCCATTGGTGTGTCGTGAAATATTCTAAGCATTCAACCGCTTTGGCTATTTTGTCCTGAACCTTTACCATTCTGGAAAATATTATATTTTTTACAAATGTTTTATATAAGCTGCGTTATTTTAATAATCTATACATATATCTACATTAGGGTGCTTTTTTTTCGCGACTATTTTTTTTTTCAGTCCCACCACGAAATCTTGTGGCAAATACCTAAACAAAAATTCCCTGAAAATTGGAGCCCTTAATATTAATATTAAGTACTAGACCAAGGCGTATAAAGATTTCCCATATAAAATACACGTAAACTCTTATTATTTTTCTCCAAACCTCTACAGCTCAGAGGCATTTTATGGTATAATCTTGGTCAATGGTAGGGTTTCTTCAGACTTGAATGCTCTACAAAAGTGTCCATTGCGGTGTAACCCTAACTCCCACCTGCGAGGTAGTACGGGTCACTAACCCCAATTTTTCCATGAAATTCTCGCTTTTCACCCCTATCTCCTAAACAACAAGAGGTATAGAAAATGTGAATATGGCAAACTTATGGGAAATTCAATTTCCTACAAAAAAGTTTAGAACACCAAATCGCTAACATCGATATTTCTTGAGATATTGGGCTTTGAAGTTGAGGTAGTGTTTCTACAATTTAGCTCAATCATCCATAATAATTCCACTCTACCTCAACTTCAAAGCCCAATATCTCAAGAAATAGGTACCGATGTTAGCGATTTGGTGTGCACAACTCTTTTGTAGGACATTGAATTTCCTACAAGTTTTTCATGTGCACTTTTTCTGTACCTCTTGTTGTTTATGATATTGGGGTAAAAAGCAAGAATTTCATGGAAAAATTGGGGTACTACCTCGGTGGTGGGAGTTAGAGTTACGCCGCAATGGACAGTTTTGTAGAGCATTCAAGTCTGAAGAAACCCTACCATTGACCAAGATTATACCGTAAAAGGCCTCTGAGCTGTAGAGGTTTGAAGAAAAATAAACAAAGGCTACGTGTATTTTATATGGGAAATCTTTATACGCCTTGGTCTAGTATACTTAATATTAATATTAAGAGCTCCAATTTTCAGGGAATTTTTGTTTAGGTATTTGCCACAAAATTTCGAGGTGGGACTAAAAAAAAAAAAATAGTCACGAAAAAAAAGCACCCTAATCTACATATCTTCCTATACAAAGTGAAAATTCAGTTTTTGATCTGGTTCTGTATCCAGATAATAAGAAATTTTAGAAAGAACGACCGAAAAATTAGCGTATTTTTTCCCCGTTTTCAGACCCTCGAATTTTAAATCTAATTCACTGAAGCTTAATTATTTATGATGAGATAATAATTACAGAAAAAATGTACTTTGAGTATACACCTAGTTTCTGCAATATTATAGGTTCAAGTGATCACCCTTCATTCAAAAAGTACATTACTACTAGAATTTTACTACATTAATGTTTATGTTAAGCAACTATCGAATAGCAGAATTAATATGGCGCATAAAATGTTGAAAAAATCTATAGTGATAGTTGTTATTGCTTTTAAAAATCATACGTTGATATATTTTTATGTACTGTTTTAAGAATAATACTACATTAACAGTTTTCGTTGGTTTTTTTTGCATTCATTAAAATCTTGCCTTTTGAATACTTTTTCGTCCAAAGTTAAATAGTATTTATTTAACAGAAAGTATCTTTCAATTAATTTTTGAACAACACATTTCGGTTTTATTACAAATGACTTTCACAACGTACTTGGGCTCTAAAGAGCAAAAAATACATAAATTCGACAAGTATTATAATAAAATAAGTAAATTAAATGAAGTGGAATATCGCCACCAGAAAGAAAAATCTGCAAATCAGAATGGAGTAAGACAAAAGAGGTTACTGTACCAACTGATTATAATTCTAATGGAACTGATCTATCTATTTATAGAAAGCGACAAAGCTCTCATAATCGATGCACATTTTCTTGCAAAGGAATTGATAACTTAGTTACAGTTCCAAAGGTGATTTTTGTAATCTTCTCGTGAACTATAAATTCTTTGCTCCATTTGGCGCTTGTCAATGTAGTAAGCACATTGGAATTAGTAACTACAGCTGAAGAGCAAATCTTGAATAGTGATACTATGTACAGTGAGGAGCAAAACTGTAACAGAATGTAGTATTATTGAATAAAATGCTGATATATTTAAAAAATTAATAAGCTTCTTTCTTATTGTTTCCACTTATTCGCTTTATTACACTTCAAGAAATTAAAATAATTTAACTTCATTGAATTCGTGATATTTGGATTTAAAATTTAAATAATAGTTCTTTATTACGTGCATTGTTACACTTTTGCACTCTAAAGATGAGACCTGTTTGTTATTCTTAGAAAAACAGTGTGATAAAAAACTTGGGTAACAATTGCTTGGATATTTAAGAATCTAAAAATAAAAACATAAGGGAAACAGTTAAATACTCAGAGATAAGATTTTTTAAAAAACGTTGAATAATTAAAAAAAATGTAAATAAGCGTAGAATTAGTAACCAAACTATCAAGAAAATTAAAGACTCTCATGGGATTGTTTCCAGCAATATATTTGGATGAAGACCACGTACTATACATATACCCTCAGATCGAGAAACTCGTTCAATTGCTCGACTTCTAGCTTCGGGATCCGAAAATGTCTTAAAATTAGCTACCCAAATCATTTGATCGAATACTAGTCTGTGAACAGTTCGACGAGCCTTAAAAAATTTTGAATGAAGCCAGTGAAGAGGAATAAGACGCCAACTATTTCGTTAAAAAATCTATCAGTTCGTAAAGAATTTGCATGTAAATTTAAACAATGGACTAGTGAAGACTGAAGCTGGTAAAATTAATAAATCTGATTGGATTTTCAGTTACTTCTATATTTATCGGTTTTTCTAGATTATTTGGTGTGACGTGACCAAAATTAACCGATTTGAATTTAATGGAAAGATCTGGTTTTGGACTAGAAATTCTGAAGAACATCACCCGAATAAAGTTAAAGAAACCATGAAGCATGGTGGCGGTTACATCTTTGTATGAAATAACAATGAGTGCAGTCGGACTGTTTGTTAAAATTGAGGGGATAATGAAAAACGAGCAGAATTTAGATATTCTCTAGAAGAATATCCTGGATGTTATCCATCAAGCAAAAATGAAGGATAAAAATGTAATTTTCCAATAGAGATCTGAAACGCACCGCAATTGTAATAAAAAACTAGCTCAAAAATAAAGAAAGTGTTTACTAATGTGACAGCTCAAAGCCCGGATATACATAAATCCGATAGAAAATTAATGGGCTTATATGAAAAAAAAACGTTGGTAAATTATAATGGGCTACCTAAAGGGATGAATGAGCTATGGGAAAGGACGAAGGATGTGTAGTGTAGTATTACTTCACAAATTATGGAGATATGTGAGAAGTTAGGAAAATCTTAATGATATTGGATTGATTAATAAATTATTTTAGTTGTTTGCCGCGCCGTGCTTTTCTTGTGGGCATGAGATGCTGTGCACGGTGAATGCCGAGGATGGAGACAAGAAAAGCAAGACAACTGAAGTTCTATCTAGAACTAAAAATTGGTCCCTTTTTTATTTAGTCTAAAAATTTTTAATAAATTAAATCCCACTGCAGAAGAGCTAATGATCAATGTCAACGAGCGAACGCGGTGACTTATTTACTTGTGCGCATGCCTACCATGCTGTATTCAAGTTTCAATATCAGAGTCCATAACGACCTGAGGGAAAAAATTGTCGCTGGAATCTGGGCCCTAATCTTTATTACAATATAGTTGGCGTGATTTCGAGTTATACTGAATCAAGCTTAAAAATCGAATGAGCATCATAAATAAAAATAAATTTTTTTGTGAAATTTATTAAATGCGGTGACAAGCTAGAGAGAAAATTACCCCTCTTACCTAGAAAGTTTCGTCATTATCGCATTTGTGATTGTCCTTTAGGAAATAATAATTTTTTGAATAAAATACAATACTTTCTGAAAATTATTGTTTTCATTCATTTCAATCCAATATTTCTATATTCGAACGGGGCTCTCCTTTCTAACAATATTTCGAATCATATGACTCAATGTGAAAACTTTATCATCCCCATTATATTTTTAGCTTTGATTCAGTATTATTCGAAATCGCGCTAACTATATTGTAATAAAGTTTAAGGCCCAAGTTGAAGTGATAATTTTTTTTCCTCAACTCGTTATGTACTCTGATTCTGAAACTTTAATACAGCATGGTAGGCATGCGCACAAGTAAATAAGTCACCGCGTTCGTTCGTTGGCATTCATCATCAGCTTTTCTGCAGTGGGATTTGATTTATTAAAAATCTGTAGACTAAAATAATCAACAAGCCAACGATCTTTTTTTTCAGTTATACATGTAAGCCGCATACTTTGTGAATGGCTTGCTTACATCAAGTCCGACAACTTTTTCCTCTTCGACTTTTTTTGGAAATGGCACGCATGCGCGCAGACGACTCGCAAACATGTCGATCTGACGTAGCCATGTTTCCTGATACATGTAAATCTAATTTTACGAATACTTGTAGATTTTTATGTCTAAATCACGATAATCAACTTGTCCGACAAAAATAATGGCAAATTTGGGGAGTCCGACACCCCCAAAATGTCGATCTGACGAGGTTATGTTTCCTGATACATGTAAATCTAAATTTACGAATACTCGTAGATTTTTATGTCTAAATCACGATAATCAACTTGTCCGACAAAAATAATGGCAAATTCGGGGAGTCCGACACCCCCAAAATGTCGATCTGACGAGGTTATGTTTCCTGATACATGTATGTCGGACAAAATGATGTCTTGATCGACATTTTGGGGGTGTCAGACTCCCCGAATTTGCCATTATTTTTGTCGGACAAGTTGATTATCGTGATTTAGACATAAAAATCTACAAGTATTCGTAAAATTAGATTTACATGTATCAGGAAACATGGCTACGTCAGATCGACATGTTTGCGAGTCGTCTGCGCGCATGCGTGCCATTTCCAAAAAAAGTCGAAGAGGAAAAAGTTGTCGGACTTGATGTAAGCAAGCCATTCACAAAGTATGCGGCTTACATGTATAACTGAAAAAAAAGATCGTTGGCTTGTTGATTAAAAGACTTCTGTAGGTCGAGCTGCGTCTTTGAAGTAGGTAATCTTTATATTTATTTGTGTACGATATTATCAAGAACTGAATACGAATAATCAAATCGTTTTTGAAATGGGAAAAAATCTAAGCAATTAACGATGCAACTTTTAAGGCTTGGTTGGCTTACAGTAAAGAGTAATTTAGACAAATCTGTAGTTTCTCTCAGACAATAAATATAGATGTTTTCTAAATTGCGTAGTACTCTCTCTAACGAATAGTTTGTATTTCATAAACTTATAATCAGTGACGAGATGTACGAGAATATTGCAGTTGTGATGAAATCTCTATTGAACACCCCAAATTGTTTACAACTTATAGTAAAACAATTTAATTTTTCGCAAATTAAATCACCCACAATATACAGCACTTGATAATGTGTATGATAATAATAGAATTCTTCGAATTCCGCAACTTTCAGTAGATGATTTATATTATATTACCTCAGCTTTGGTCCTTATCAGACTATAATTCTATTTTATATTAAGCGGTGCACCAAAATGAAGGTATTTTTCTAGTCCATAGATTTCAACCAAAATCTAATCTAAAGCTATAAATTATTCAAACTTCGGTATTAAAATTCAAGATCGTTTATTAGTCAAGGCTTAGAGATGAAATCGCGATACCATGATAGTCGGAGAGCTGGTCGCCACTTCGACTAAGCTACAGCCACAAAGCTGAAACGTTTTATACATACTATTTAATGTAATTGAAGTAAGAAAATCCACTACTGGCAGGATTAGCGTGGTTGCAAAAATACCGACTATTTTTTTCCAAGTTGCCAATTTACAATTTAAAAAAATGTACTACCACAAGTCTGGCATCTGAGTATGTATATCCAAATTTACACTATTTTGAATATCAGAAAAAAAAAAAAAAAAAAAAAAAAATTGTTAGACGATCAGATGGGTCTAAAGGTGCTAAGATGGGTAACACTGTATTTTTCCAAAGCTGACTTTTACTGAAAATGTTCTAGAAAGTATTCTACATTCTATTCTTTACAGTTTAAAAGAAAAGTAGTAATTTAGTTTAAAAGAAAATTGATTTTATCTTGAAAACTATGTTAGATGCAGAAAAATCTTTATATAAAAGTCGTAGAGAGATGAGAAACAAATCTTTAGATAACCTTGGATAACATTGGATTGGGAAGTTGGTATTGATTTTTTTCCCGAATTTCGTTTACTATATATTTCGGAAACTATTGAAATCTAAAATTTTTCACTAACACTCGGGAACCAGTTTTAAGTTCATGTATGGTTTTCGTCAATCGATAATAATAAGATAATAAAAGATCGTTTTTATCGTACTAATTTGTGAAAATCTCAGTAATTTCCGAGACATAAAAGAAATTCTTAGAAAAGTGAAATTGGTGCAGCTCGAAATCCCAGGACATTCAGAACCATCATCACCCTTTCGTTTTTCTACAACCTTTTCTCTATATGCCATAATGTTTTTTCAAAGAAAGGCGATCTTTCAAGCCAATTCACTCTATATCTTCTGACTTCCAAATTTAAAGCCTTTATAAACGAAATTCTTAAAAAATTACAATTGATGAGTAGCTCGATATCCAAGGTCTTTCAGATTCAAAGCTATCAAAGAATCAAGATCCTGCCACAAAAACATGTTAATCTGTCCTTCATGAAAAGGCCGGATGGGACATGGACGGAATCTACTGCTGAATCTCTTGAGCTTTTAATGAATACATATTTTCCGGATGCGATTATACCACATCCTCGATATGTGGAAGCGTGTGAGAGTAGTTTTCATTCCGAAGGCAGGTAAACAAGGCAATGAACTGGCAAACGATTTAAGATTTTTTCTAACCTCCTTCGTATTAAAAACATTGGAACATACTATATAGTAGATACCCATATGTATTCGGCAGTTTTTAGTCGCCAAGTTGAATTAAAGTAGTCGCCTATACAGACGACTTAGTTATCTTGATTTCTGCTATTGATCTCTCCGTGATAAGTGATATCATGCAGAGAGCTCTGTATAAGGTGAATGTTTGGGACACGAGAAAACAGAATTGGTGCTGTTTATTCCCAAATGCAAGATACCAAGTTTCAGAATTCTCAGTCTAAATGGATAAGTACGTGCCCTACCGTTATTTGCAAAGTATCTCGGAGTAGTCTTTGATTCTAAACTTAATTGCAAGTTAAACATAGATGAGAGAATAAGGAAAGCCTTTATAGTTGTCTATGCTTGCACAAAACCTTTCGGTAGGAGATGGGGACCCCAACCAAAGATGGTGTGGTGGATGTATACAATAATGATATATCCCATCCTCACTTACAGAGGAGCGCTTGTTTGGTGTTCCTGTCTGGAAAAGAAACGTAACATCCTAAAAGTTGGCAGAGTACAAGGAATCGCGAGTCTGGATATTTCGGGAGCTTTACGTTTTGACCGACTGATGCCCTCAATATACTTTCGTATCTCTTGCCTTTCACATAAGATTTCTGGCAGCAGTCTGTGCGGTCAGGCTTAGAGAGTCAGGATGTTAGACTACTAGATCGTACGGTCGCAGTAATACTGGGGACTCGCAACGTGTAAAACGGACTATACTGTTCCGACACTTCTCTTCTCTCTGAGAAGGACTTTAGAGCAAACTTCCCTCTAAGTGAGGCATGAGAAAAAAATGGTATACTATAACAATTCGACGTACCGATTTTCGCAGACGACTCCAAAACTGAGAAGGGATTTAGGACAGGGATTTTCTCAATCGATCTAAATGTCGAAAGGTCTTTCCGCCTTCCTGATCGTGTAAGCCTTTTCCAAGCTTTCATGAAAGCATGCTTCGTCTTAGAAAATTCGACAAGCAAGAAACGTATTGCTATCCTCTCTGACTCTATCTTTATCAGACCTCTCAAATCGGCTATCGTGTGCTCTAAACTTGTAGAGCAGTATCACGAGTACCTGGCCAAGTTAGGTAGCCGCCTTGATATCACATTATTCTGGATTCCAGGACATAGGAACCCAGGAGGAAATGAAAGGGCTGACTGCGTGGATAGGCAGGGTGCTACAAAGGAGGGAACTTAGATGAAGCGATTTCATGCTCCTCTGATGTTGATTAAAAAAGGAATTCATTCGCTATTTCTAGAATGATATGACCCATCTACGACAGGAAGAAAACGCAAAAGCTTCTAAATCTAACCCGTGAGAATATGACCAGAGTTTTGGCGGTTCACACAGGTCACTGGTGCATAGGGGAGCACGCAGCTAAGCTAGGGATCCCCTTCAACACTCACTGCCGTAGGTGCGAGGACTCAAATGAGAAGGGCACGCCTGTCCATTTTCGGGGCAAATGTCCGGCCCTTGCTGGGGCTAGACATCATCGTGTACTGGGTTATTATTTACTGACGATCTCAGGGAGTTGTCCGGAAAGCGGTGATATTGTTCACTACCTCAACGCCACGGAATAGCTTTAGCCCAAGGTGAAGTCTCCCTATCCACTAAACTCCTCCAGACATACTAATATCCAGACCAAAATGTCGCTTTGTGTAGTACTAATTAGAATCCGACGAGGTCGTGAGAATCACAACCAACCAAAGTTATCAAAAGTTTTGTTGTTTGTCTCACTACAAATTTTATATATATTAATAACTTTCACCTGCTATCTGCCACTCTGTGTCTTCGAATTCTTGAATTCTAGAGTTTTAGTGTTGTACACTTTTTTTTCAAAACTGCATATGCAGGGTGTCCCATAGGAATTTGTGAAAACTAATTGGTCACAATTTTTTAACAAATGGAGAGATCGGTAAAAGGTAAATACTTTTTAATAAAGGACAGTCGTCATTTTTATTTCATGTCCATTTTATTATAAAAAAATTAAATCTATTTAGTACAAACCATTAATTTAAAAATATAGTGAAAAACGTGAATTATCAATAATATATATTTGTGAAATATGAACCATCTACATAAAAGGTATCTACTTGCATTTCTTTGAATCTTCTGTCGCCGGAGAGAAGTACAAAGGGATGTTAGAGACCAAATCCTTTCTCATGCGAAAAAGAGGAGCCGCGTTAAATCTTTTTTTTTTATTCAAGACGGAGCAGAACCTCATCGCACACAAGAAGTATCATCAATAAATTTTATGGCGATCGAGTTATTGGCCTAGGGTACCCACGCTTTGCTAGGGGAAAAGGAATAGAATAGCCACCTTACTCGTCAGATCTCACTTGATGTGATTTCTTTTTATGGGGCTACATTAAAGATCTCTGCTATGAAAATAACCAAAAAACAGTTGAGGATTTTATTAAAGCCATTGGGAAGTCCGTCAATGGCATTTCAAATGAAACGTTAGAACATGCTTTTAATAGTTTTAGAAAGCATATGGATATTTGTGGCAAATTAGATGGTTAAAATATCGAAAATATATATCATTAGTAATTAACGTTTTTCACTACTTTTTTAAATTAATTGTTTTGTATTAAATAGATTTAATTTTTTTATAATAAAATGGACATGAAATAAAAATGACGACTGTCCTTTATTAAAAAGTATTTACATTTTATCGATCTCTCCATTTGTTAAAAAATTGTGACCCATTAGTTTTCACACATTCCTATGGGACACCCTGTATGTACTTTTATTTAACACTAGTTTAGTGATTGTTAGTAATATTGGTTTAGCCTCCGATACGAAACAGGCATTTCTCTTATATTATTAAGATCTTAAATATACAAATATCTAGAAAATAAAACATAAATAAGGCAGTTAAAATTACTTACATTGGCTTTTTACCCGCTAGCCTTGCGAATATATCTAAAATATACGCTGGAATGTAATGAACTAAAAATCCATGTAAGGTATTGAGAGGTCTATTCATTCTGAGTACACCGGTTGGATACCAAAGACAACCCTCTGAAAGTAGGGGAAATTATTTAGATATTTACTAGATGACAATTTATGTGTCTGTTCCTTACCTAAAGGGTGTTTCCTCGTTTGCTCGATAGCCATTTCTACGAACTTCCCCCAGGTTATCGGGTGCTGCTGTCCAGTACAGCAATTGTAGATTGACATGCCATCGGGCTTTGCAATGGCTGTCCTCCACGCCGCAGCAATCATAAGATTAATAACAATATCAACAGGTACCATATCAGCTACAAAATTTTGTTCGCACATTATCGTCCGAAATAGTCCTTTGCCAACCGCTGATACTAGTCCTGTGGGGCCATTCCAATTATCGACCCATCCCGCCAAGGGCTCATTTAAACTGGCGATAACTGAAATCAGAATGTTTTAAATAATGTCGCTCTGATGTGATCTGGGTTTGTTGTTTTTTTTTGTCATATTTTATTCGAGATAGCACAGACTGTAACTTACCTATAGATGGCCGCACTATTGCTACAGGTAAATTTCCTGCTTCTTTTAGCAACATGTGTTCTGCAAGAGCTTTCGTGAACGTGTACGTGTTGGGCCTCTTGCCAATTAAGGAGGGAGTTAACTGGAAATATTATATTCTTGGTTAAATTACAACAACAAAACAATATATAAAATTGTTTGAATAGGTATAGCTCTGCTTTCATTGGGATTATTTGCGTCAAAGATTTGCAGCACGTGTATGAACTGATCAATTCCATGAACCAAGTTATGATAAAATAGAAGAAAAAGTTTAAAAAACTGAAAAAAAACAAGAAACCCGCAAAACCTTCAACCCGACTAGGGATACATAAATAAAATAAACTAAAAATTAAGAAAGAAGTTTCTTCTGGCAGTTTCACGTTAATAACGTTATAATTTAACTCAAATGCCGTGTTCGTGCATATTTCCTTGATTGACGGCATATCCCTTGGATTTATTTCTCTATCAAATTAGAATGTTTGCTTTTTGTAGTTGACAACGCATTATACTTAGTATAGTATTGAACGGTTAGTGCACATTGGTCCGAAACGTGAATCTATCTGGACAAAACTAATAACTTCCCCCATCTGCATACACATTTGGTAAGAATGCGTTATTGTTATGTTTTCTAGGGTGCTGAATCCGTTTCTGGAGTTATCTTTAACCTACGTGTTGAAAGCTTGAAGACAGAGAGGGTGGTTTTTCCGAAAATGACAATATGCATATCGTTTCACGCTTTTAGCTTAGGTATTAGGTAAGGATCAAGTGACTGTTTTAAAGCACACCACCTCCACCGTCGGGGCTTAGATACCCATACTTCCATACTTTTACTACATCTTTTGAACATTTGGAAGAGTTGATAAAATTAACCAGGTCTTTATGTAATGTTTGTTATACCGTCTTTTCTCTGAGTTTGCCTAAGGCTGGAAAAAGAAGTAAGCAATGCTTTCCTCTTCCTCAATGCAAGATAAGACAAATCATTCGTAGATAGTCTTAGTTTATGAGCATGTCTTTTTATGAGGCAGTAACCTGTTAGTAAATAATACAGCCTTAACGTTGATAATTTGGTCACGCTTCAGCGTCAGGAGATTCCTAAAATGATAAGGATCTAGGATTTAGGTCATAATAGTTTAGCTATCGAACAAATATATTCCTCGAGCCATTTCTTATTCACTTCGTCTAAAATTTTCGATTTGAGAAGTAATTTGCATATAGAACGGTCGAAGAGTCAGGGAGTTGAGAGATTTTAAAGATATATTAAATTGAACAAAATTTAACGATAATATTTCGAGGAAATCGAAAAAATACTCTTTTGGAGGGTCGGCTTGGAGGTTCGCGAACAAAATTTATTAGCGATAATAATGAAGCGAACCTGTAGAAAGTTAGCGAAGGGTTGGAAGTAGATGAGAGTGAATAAAAATCAGGAATGAGGTGGGGAGAAACGGTGAAATTAAAATTAAATGCTGGCAAGTGAGGAAATTGAGAAAAAAGTAAAAAATTTAAACGCCAATCGAGAGAGCGGGGAAAGAAAGTGAGGGACAAAAATAGGTGAATTATGTGGGAGTAATACCAAAACCTTTTTGTTGTTCAGAAAATGTAGAAAGAATATGCTTTCATATCACATTTTCTTAATCGCCGCCTTTTCTGTCAGTTACTGAGTTATGTACGGTTGAAGCGTGAAGATTTATGGTCTATGTTACTTTTGTGAATTATAGTAAAGGTTTCATGAAAATCGGTTCATTGGTTCTCGAAATACCAAGACTATACACCAAATATAGTTTGTAGTATAGGATACGTCCTATGATTCATTTAAGAAATTCCTCATATAAGGGGTCTTGCCAACCATACTAAGCCCATTTTATCGACAGAAATGTCAGGGCACTAATGTGCATGCATTCCAAAATACCTTACCTTAAAGGAAAATTGTGCGCTTATTTATGTATAAGATAATCGACAAATTAACATTTATAATTAATTTGAACATTTGACCGGCAGTAACTGGTATCGCGTTTCCTAAAAAGTTAAATTGATTCCTTATCCCACCTCTTAACATTAACTATAAATACGGACACAAATGGATTAACAAATGGAATGCGGAGTCCTTAATGTAAGATAAATAATTGATGAGCTATCTCCCAAAGCCATTTCTCCCTAATTCGAGAGGACCTTGTTAAGGAAATTTGACATCGGATAGCTCCTGGTTCTATATCGGCAGAAAAATGAGGAAAATGAATTCCCCTTACAATAAGAGCTAGCAATTACATTTATTGGATTTTTCTCCCGCGGCACTAATTAATTAAAAAAAAAGGTCATCTTCCAATTATTGTCAGACATAAATCTTTTAACCGAATTGCGTAATACCGCTCACTCCATTGTACCCAGTTCAAAGGACTATGGTATATACAAGGACTGTTCTCAAAAATTATGAGAATTAGTCGAACGCAAGTGTAATTAATTATTAGCCAAATAAAAGGAATGAAATTCGTTGAAGCAACAGATTTGGTATACGGTGATGGCATTAGGTTTTTACAGACAGCTTTTGTTTGGGTTTTCTGTAAGTCCGTTAATATAATGTTCGGTGACATTCAGTGGCTGTGGTGGGATTTTATTTGATTAATTAATTGAATGTCTGTCCATTTATAAGCTAACAAATTAATCACGCAATGTCTCAATATCTATTGCGCGGAGCTATATTAATTAATTGCCATTGAGAAATTAAGAAACGCATTAACGAATGCTATAACTTGAGAATACTGTCTTTTTATTAGAACATTAGAAATAGTTCAGTCAATGGGTCAATATAATTGTAATGCAAGCAAAATGTACAGCCTTTTTGTTTCAAAATGTTGGAGATTGTCCCTTGAGTATATTGTCAAGTTGGCGGGACAGTGGCGGGTGTGCCATAGAGAAGTTGATATGTAAATATCTCGCGAACCGTTAGTGATACGAAAAAATGATACAAACCTTTTTTGTTCGGGAATGAATTCTTTACGAAGACTCAGGTTTGTAGGATTAATCGTTTACGTGACAAGAAACTGCAAAAAAAGGGCGTACGACATGGTGTGGCGACTGTATTTGAGTGACACGCTCATTGTCCTGCGTTATCCTGAAGTCTAGGTAGAAGTTGCCAAAAATACTGAATGAGCAATGAGCGCTTCACGCTTTTATCTTACGAACTCATAAAAAATGTGAATTCATTATTCTGTTAGTATTTTTTATATTAGTATATTTTAAGAAAATCAAACACCTTAAGGCCGGGTAGCACATATCAGACTATCGGAGTCGATTGTCTTGTATGATTCTTGGATCTGAGTGTCAGACCTCAGAAGCTTAAAATAGCACATATGTATGTATTTTAATGAGTGCATTGCATACAGTCAATTCGACTTCGAGTTTAGAGTTCCATGTTCGATGTAAACGGTATATCGTCGTTGCGCGTGCAATACCGCGAAAGAGCAGTTTGTAAATACCGCGTATCTGCGTTTTCACGATTTTACAGGAGAAAGAAAAAACTTAATAGCTTAGCCATTTAACTATATTTTATGGACTGAACTCTAAGGCTACTTCTTTGCGACCTATTTTATAGGAAAATAACGTTAGCTTACTAATAACTTGCTTAGATTCCATATAAAATCACTTTAATAACTTGCTTAGATTCTGTTTAAAGTCACTTACGCGGTTTTGTTACAACAAATTACAGAAAATGTAGTTTAGAATTAGTAGATACGCGGGTTTGAAATTAATTTTAATATAGAATTGAATTTGTTTATGTCAAAAATTAGGTTTTTTATAGGCTAATTTAAATTTTGTGAGATCTATAAGGAGCGAAACTATATTAAGAATGCGTAGGCCCAATATTTCAATTTTGCGCCTTTTGCTGTTACGCGGTATTTACAAACTGCTCTTTCGCGGTATTGCACGCGCAACGACGATATGGTTGACCTGATGCATCCGGAAGGTCATTACAATTATGAAATCTCCCATGAAACAATCTGCTGTAATACCTTGATGCTCAAATAAAATTTGTACACATTTTGTTAAAAAAAAAAAAGTAATAATCATTTTGAATGTCTACAAAATATATCCTCAGTTTTTATAAAGCAGAACGAAATATAAAATAAAAGTAATTGGCTAGATAATATGTATAAATTCAGTTTTTACTCAATATATTTTTTTACCTTTGATATAAAGTTCATTGCAATTATACATAACCCACATATATTATCTAAATTTCATGTAGAGGTATTAAATGTTGATAATACATACATAGTTTAGATAATATGTACCTGACCTTAATTATTTTTGCTTAATGCAAAATTGCACTCAAACCTGCCTTGCATCCATTGACATCGACCTTGTTGCCACAAAATCAGTGCTTTCACAGATAATTATAACGTCGAACCCGATGGAATTCCCACCACTACATTAAAAAAAATGTTCTCTCAACTTAATCAAATCTCTCACCATCCTCTTCGAGTTTTCTCTTTCATAGGGAATGTTTTTGGAAAGATTCATTTATTATCCATATCCATTAAGAGGGAAACTCTTTCCTGTATTCCCAAACTTTTCGAAAGCCTTATCTATGAATCTACGGCGTTCCATTGCAACGTCTCAGCCTTTGTGTAATGTATGTTATCTCTTATGGAGATGCAATCGATGTTGTTGCTACCGACTTTGGTAAAGCTTTCGATAAAATCTGCCATCAAATTAACGTTCTCAAAATTACTATTCTTGACTTTCAACCACACTTCATCTGGTGGATTAAATCCTACTTTAACAATCGTCAATAGAGATCGTGCTTCAACTGATCTAACCCTTTTGTATCTTTATCTGCCCTCGCTCAAGGTCAAATCACTTTGGTCCATTGATCTTCATATTGTCCATCAATGGGGATGAAAACGTTATTAAACATTCAGAAATATTAATCTATGTTGACGATATGAAGATCTTTAAACGAATCCACGCACAGACTCTTACAAGGTCAATTTTCCCACCTGATGCCAAAAAACCTTTCTCGATCTTAATATCTCTAAGTGCTAATCTATCACCTACTTCTGCAAATGTACTTCTACCACTCTCAGGATCTACATGCTCTCAGCTGAACCTTTTCCGTTGGTCAGTACCCTACGTGATCTGGGCATTATTTGCGACAGATAACTGAACTTCCGTTATCACATCGATGACATCTTTTACAAAGCCAATTCAGTTCTTGGCTTTGTCTGACCATTACATAACAAAATCGCTTTACATCTGTTTTATTATTATATATTATATACATATAGTATATTATTACAGACCGCTACTTGAATACGCCTGTCAGATTTGGTCAGTGTAGGAGTTATAGGACTCTTGCACGAACATAAAAATAACGCTTTCTCGCGCTCTTCACAGAGCGGCTGAAAGAGGTGAACTTGTTAGCAACTGAATAAATATAATATAAAAACCCGCCAATACAATTTAAATTTGTGAGATATAGTTTTTTAGACGGCTCGGTTGCAGATTATATGCACATAAATATACCAGTCTTAGCCGACAGCAAGTTTAACGACCAAGATCTTCGGGTCTAGATTTCTGATCGCCTCCACGGTGCTCCCTAACGTCGAAGTTTCCATTATTGAAGTATCTGCCCCTTTTCTCTGTACTCTTTAATCATCTTTGGGAGAGTTCATTGGAAATCATATGTTTACTAATCTATGGCGGGCTTCGACGGCTGAGTGTCCTTCGAGATACATAAACTTGATTACTTGACGCTGCGAAGATACATCGATTGAGTTACGACCTTCTAAATTTGGTATTTGTAGCCATAGCGCAGAACCGGGCAAACTCGGCTCCCGAGATCTCCCAAGGTTGTTTCCCCTCAACTCTATTGCTCCTGCAGGTGCGAGTGAGAAACTCATTTTTCTATCCTTTTCTTCTTCTTTCTAATCCAAAGTCCCCTCCATTCCATAGAGAAGAATATGTTTCTACCCATTCTTCTTTCATTCGCACTCATGGGGCTTATGGAGCGATCCAAAATTTACGGCTGCCTTGGAGCGGAACCTTGCTCGGCTCTGCCGATAAGGATCAACTGAGAGCTCTACTCAGTGACAAAATAAGATTACTCAATAAAAATAGTTAAATATTGTGCAATTAATTTTTAAAATTGGGCGGGTTTGATCTGAACGACGCGACGTAATATTTATTTGATAAAAGTTTGTAATTCATAAATTTCTTGGAAATCGCTGAATCAATCCGAATAAAATCATAATTCTAAATATATTAGCAGAAACCAAACAAGTTTATATAGAAACAAATTAAAAGATATTCTTAGTAGTATGTGGAAAATATCCTTTTGTTTTCTGTTTCAGTTTTCAAACTCAAACATTCTAGGTCTGTTTAGGTGCGAAAGCAAATAAATTTTTAATAAGTAATAACTTACCTGATCTAACATTTCTTCTGGAAGCCAATTAATAAGTGAGATAATATCATCTGGATTGTAGGGTGGAGCATAAATAACTTCCGATACCTCCGCTCTATCACAATTACAGTAGGCAGTGGAGACGTGCACAAGAGCCTGAATGAAATAAATGGGTATAAATAAAGAAATATTGGAATTGGGCAAATATATATTATAGATAAATGTATGGATGACAAACCACTCAACTAAATTAATATTTAAATAGTCCTGAATATAGAACAAGTTTAATAGTTTCGGGTAAAAGATGTAAGTTTAGGTTTGATAGTAAGGATTTCAATTCTACTGTTCGAGTAAAAACTTTCAAATTCGCTTTTATCATAGATTATATTATTTCATTTAAAAAGGTTGCCGACGGTTTACATTTAAAAAAAAAAAATAGATTTTTTTTATCTTAAGTAAAAGTACTAAGGCATTTTGTAAAAACTGAATATAAGAATACATATGTATGACGATAGTCAGAAAATTGTAGTACCTACAACTTTTAAAGCAATTTTCACTTTGTACGATCCTCGGAAGAGGAGATTTGACTCCAATGTAACTTGAGAATTAAATAAAATTCAGCATTATCGTTCGACGAAATAAATTTGAATTTTTATTAATTTTTGAAAAAAATAAAGCGAGCAAATTTACAACCCTTATTATCGAAGTTAATTGATTCCAGGAGGAAAATTAAAATTTCTCTCTTTCTTGGTTCACACTGAAATAAAATATCCAGATGATTTGCTTTTGAATTTGCAAAAAATTGGCAATATTGCAAGTACTTAAATTTAGCTTTTGTTCATATTTAAAAACGAAGGTAAATTTAAAAAACCAACAACTTATTGTTCTTATATTCCCGAATAAATTTCGATCGAACTTTGCTATATGTTCATGCGGTCAATACCTTGTAGTCCAGTCAGCAGATAGTATTTTTTGCATTAAATTCAAAGATTTTTCGACAGGAAAATGATAGGGAATTGTCCCTGCAAATACAAGTTAGCGTGGAGAAAGGGGTGTGCTTTAGCCTTAGAACATGAATATAAGGAAGTGCTGAAACGTGTAAAAACTCTGAACATGCACAGACAGAAATACTTGAGCAAGCGAGCGAAGCGATACGGAATGAGGAGAAATTGTTTTTAGGATTAGAAACATTTCTTGATTTCTATCGTCCTCTGTGTTTTCGGCTTATTTTGTTCTTTGAATATGAAGTGCGATAAGACTCGTCAAGCGTGCCTTAATTCTTTATGTGACACTTTTTCATATGTTGTTATTAGAAAAACAACAAATTACAAGAGGTCCGATTAGAATAGATGAGGATAAGGAAATGATATTGATTTATATGTAAATTGCGACGTTCTGTCTTAGAAGTGCTGGTACAAGTGTTGATAAGTGTTATATCAATTCCTAACATTCATCAGGCCTCAGTCGCCACTTTGGATTTTTTTGCTAAATTATTTAATAAACGGTTTATTCTATGACAAAAATAGTAAAGACCATTTTTAACCGCCTTAAAAAATGAAGTTAGTTCGATCCGCATGTATTTTTTCCATGTCTGTTCGTGCAGAGCTTTGGAACGCATGAACCGATATAGTAGACATAGTAGAATCGCTGATTTCAAATTTGGTGTCCGATTTAAAAATGGCGGATCCAAAATGTCCAAAAATAAGTATAAAGCGGTTCTTGGGACTGTTAATTTAAAATTCGATGCTCATTTTTAAAAATTCAAAATGGTGGAGCCAAATTCGCTGCCTCATTTTACTTAAAATTGCATTTATAACTTAAAAAGCTGTGAAAGAATGATATAAAAATGGAAAAAAACTAAAAATAGTATCGCCTTCAAAAAAGTGGTAGATAATGTTCTTCTACTACTATTTTCAATACTTCAATACAATCCTAAGAAGTCAAGACATACTGATTTCTTCAATATCAGTCAGATTCTCGTGGTCTAAAGGTGATACTTTTTGAGTTATAGCGCGTACAATATATGTGAATATTACTGTTTTTCAAATACCTCGGTATTTTGTGTGTTAAATATTACGGAATTTGGCGCGCTGTATCTAAAAAAGTATTAGTTTTATAGAAAAAATATGTCAGGCTAAAAGTTATAGGAAATTTAGTGCTGTATGAAAATGGTTCTAACTATTTTTCGTGTAGGATGAGCATTTGGAAAATGAATATAAGTGCGAAAATTATTTCCTTGTCATTCCTAAACTAAGATGGCGGTGGTACCACACTATCTTTAGCCGCGCCAACTTGAATTTACACTCAGGAACAAACATCTAACTTTATCTTACTGAAGATTTCTATACGAATTTAATGTTTTTTATTTGTTTAAATATAAAAAAATCCAAAAATTCGGAATATTTTTACGAATATATCATTTCCAATGGCTCGGTGGTCAATTAAAGTTATAAAAATGAAAAATTATCAAATTTCAGACATAAAAGGTCAATTTTTATGTAACTATACAACAAACCGTTTGTGAGATATAAAGCGAAGAATGTGTATAATAGCTGCGTTTTTTTTTATATATTCAGATTAAAAGAAAAAGTTTCCTTGCATTGAAATTGAGCATGAATAGCTAGCTCAATGGAAATTTTTGAAATTTTCTAAAAAATTTCCATGATTTATATCCACTTTTAAGTCAACAATTAATCTGAAAATTTTGCAAATCAAGATTTGAAGTTTTGCAAGAATAAAAATATTGGCAATTTAAAGCACTATTCTAAAATGTTGTATTTTTCCTCCGGTAAGTTGTAAATAAGCTTCAATTCAATACAAAATTTCCCCGTTCTTGCCTAGTTTTATGAAAAAATATTTGTTGTTGTGAACTGAGTGACTACGTGGTCTATTTAATCAATAAATAATTTTTAATTTCTAATTTCAGAACACTCATATTCTATGCAGAGATAATATGAAAGAGGTTTTTTTATTATTTTTACATTACATTTCATTTTTATAATAACTTTATTGAACTCCGAACCAATGCAATTGAGATATTCATGACGAACAAAATGTTTGTATCTTTAACCTTTAATATTTTTTAACGCAGACGCGGTCTCATTCTCGATTTTTAATATGTTGTTTTAACGACAAAATAAAGCGAATAAAACAAAAACCAAAAAGTTGCGACTTTTTGTAATAGGAAATCCTTATTTACTTGGGTTATATATACCCAGGAGCTAGTACGATATATGTATGTTATGCAACTATATTTCTTCCAGTTGAGTGATTTGAGACCCATATTTTTAAAAGTATTATTAACTTACATCTAACGACATCATTCGATGACATAGCTCGACCAAACGTTTCGTTCCGAGCATATTTATGGTAACCGATAGTTTCAGCTTTTCATCGAATTTAACAGTGGCAGCTGAATGAAAAACTATCGACACTGTTTTACATAGTAGAGACTGAAATATAGAATTGTAAATTAAAAACGTTACTTTGTCTCGTTGAAAAGCGTCTCTATTCTGAAACGAATCGCCTTATTTTTTGGCTAATTAATGTACGGCTAAAAAGGAGGAAATTATACAAACTATGCCGTCTTCAACAGTACGAAATATAATCTTACCTGATCACTTTCCGATATGCCCAACTCTTCAGATGTTATGTCCCCAGAGATTGGAATTACTTTACTTAATTCTTTAGGGTGCTCTCGTCTTATTGTGTCAAACAGCTGGAAAAAAAAAGTGAAATGAGATATTTGGGATTTTGAAAAGGTAGAGCAAAAAATTGATTAACCAAAAAAAAAAAAAAAAAAAAATTTACAAACAAAACAAAAATAATTGTTTAAGGTACCTACTAGTTCCCTCAAAATTTTCCAAAAAACGGTTTTTTTTTTTTTTTTTGTATTTTATGATTCCTTATACCGTCAGGAATCATTTGCTAAATTTTTATAAAGAAATTCGAAAAAATCGAAGAGCTACAGAAGTTTAAGTGCGTGCGCATTTTTGAATATACATACATAGGTACACACATAAATATCTCGTAAAAAAACTTTAAACGCGTTTTTCTCGAAACTACATTTTACAACACGGCGGACAGTCAATCTCCGGATTGGCTGAATCCATTTGAATAAACATTATGGCATTTTGTTTGTTAAGGTCTATTGTAGGCCAATTCACCAGAATATTCCGAAAAAGTTGATAAAAAACATATTTGCAAACCGAACAAAGCGAAAAAACTGCGATTTTTTCAAATTTTTTTTTCAAACATCCGTCATTTTTTTTTACCGATTTTCTTTACTAATTGTGGTGAATTGCCTTATAAAATATCTTCCTTTTTGACATGCTTTTTTGTTTTGTTTTTTGTTTCCGACTTGCCGTTTCTGAGATTGAGTGTCCGCCATGAAACCCTCTTTTTTTGGACTGCTCATTTTTGAGAGCCCTCTATATATATAATAAAGTATTAAAAAAAGAAAAACAATTTTTTTTGTCAACTTCAAGACTTAAATATTCAAAAAAAAAAAAAGATGTAGTTAGATTTATAATAAAGTAGCTTAAAGAAAAAATAAAGCTGAAATGTCTATTTTATCCTATTCTACAGGGAACTAGTACCAAATTAGTCGCAGTTCTTTCACTAGGGCAAGTTTTTCGTATGAAAGACCACTTTTTACACATTCTAAGACTATTTTTGCTTTAACGTTAAATCTTATAGTTTTTATATTTGCAAAACTGTAATAATTTTGAGCATTTCTCTATGCGTAATTTGTTTGACATTAATAGTATTGGAGAAAACACATGAAGGTTTGTGTTTTGGAAAAAGAAATGTTAGCATTTGACTGATATTTTATTGAGCAATTTTCACCTTCATGAAAAAGTTTACTATTATCCTTTATTATAACTGATTTTACGATGTCACAACTAAACAGATTCTGAATTTATTTATACGGCTTCCGATGCATTGAACATTTTCCAGCAAGAAATAAAGAAACTCAATGAAAAAGTCGAAAGCTCGTGTTTTTCTAATTTCCTGAAAGGAACTGAATAGTGTCTGAAGTAAATTGATGACCATTGTGTTGCGCGATAATCGGCTATTATGCTTCTTGTAACAAGGCATAGCTTTTAAAGAACGTTCCAGCTGTTGGATTGGTTTAAGTGGCGATTTTCAAAGCCTGATCAGTATCCAATTAGAACTAGTAAATGTGCTGTTTTGATACCACAATCCGTGGCGTTTGGTAATGAAGAATATCCACTTTTCTGTTAATACTGCTGTTACGAAATTTTTTTTTTTTATTATATTTTTATCTACTTTTACATTCCTGATGATCTGATAATGATGATCTGGTAAGTAGAGTGTTTAGTGTGAGTTCAGTAAACAGGGAGATTTCGCTGTGGGCTAAATAGTGGAATACCTTAAGCACTTGAAATACAAAAATCTCGGAATCCAATTACGTCGCATAAATTTTCACAAAGCCTTTTGGATTGTATTGTTCATAAGGTATACTAAAATGATAAAATTGTTAAAATTAAAATTTGCTGCTAATTTTTTATTGGATAATATACAGGGTTTCAAATTGGTGGACCTAAGATGGCGATTGCAAATTTTAAATTTGAAGAGATTTTCATGAAAATCAGTACTAGGGTTTTTTGGAACTGCTGGCTTCGAATCCGCTGTCCAAAGGACAATGGGCATTTTGGTACCACCCTCCAACAGCAATAATTTTTGTATCGTTGAATAGGTCTTAACTATACAAACAATATTTACTATGGCCACTTTCACGAATTCATAGTCCGTCCGGAGATATTGCGTTATGAAAATGTAAAAAAAATATTTTGTTATTTTATTTTAGTACATTTTTATTACACTTATGTACTTAAACTAAGCTCATTTTGGTACCACCTTCCAACAGCAATAATTATTGTAATCGTTGAATAAGTCTTAACCATTAAAAAAACATTTTTACTATGGCCACTTTCACTAATTCATAGTCATGATATCATCTTACAGCACTACTGCACGTGTTTGACGGGAAGACGTACAGTAGGCACTTGTGCGCACATTATATCCATTATTTGGTATTTGGAATACGCCAGACGGGAGGGCTTTGTTGCTCCCGCAATGTTTTTAAACGATGTCATTGTAGCAGATATTTACGATTAATAAAAAACATTTTTTAGAATAAAATGGGTTTTCTTCATTTTTCATTAATAATAATCCCAAATGTGGCTGTGTTCAATAAAAGGTACCACTTTTAAGGGTAGTCATTAAGAGCGATTATTTAGCTTATTACTATTTAATACAGCATATTCGCAACCATATCGACTACCCTCAAAGTGGTACCTTTTACTAGACACAGTCACAAATGATGCAGATTCTTAAATGAAGTCTAAGTCTAGCAGTAGACTGAGATGACAGTCATGGTGTGGATGATGATTTACCCCCAAAAAGCGATATTTAGAAGTGATCTAATCCCTCACAAACAGTTAATTCGACATCAGTAACAACTCACAGAATAAAAAGTTCGAAGTCGATTATCTCCGAATGGACAACAAATCGAGACAAGCGCCATACATAATAGTGTATATATGTAATAGCTTTCCTGTCATATAAAAATCCTAGGTGTTGGAGCGGGTACCAGGTGCCATACATTTTTGCCCATTGTCCTTTGTAAATTCAAGATGGCGGATCCAAAATGGCGACCAAAATTTCTCGATTTCAACGGAGTTTAATTAAAATTAGTAAAATTGTTTTGAGACCACTAATTTCTAATGTTATCAAAATTTTCAATTTGAAATTCAACTGATTCTTATTTGAATGATTATTAATACATGGTTCATTTTTTCGAATCTCTCGATTAGCATAAAGGGGCTTTTATGTTGAAACAATTTCTGGGATATATCAAACTATAGCATTTGAATGACTAAGAATTTACGTAATGCTGATTAAAACCGGATAACTCAGTAAGTTAAATACTAAATAAAATAAATTAATAAAGTCAAAAATATATATCTAATTTAATACTAAAGTAGTTCTATGCAGAAGTTATGTTACGAATATTTTCTGTCAGGATAATAATGAAAATAAGTAGTAAAATCCATTAATTTTAATGCAAAAAAAGATATATATATAGAAAATATTTATTTAATAAAAAATATAGAAAATATTTATTTAATAAAAAATTCAATTAATCGAACTGAATTTATTCAGCTTCATCACTTTGTTTTACTTCATTTATTTTTATGATAGCAGATGCATTTAAATAGCTATCACCATTGCACTGAGAATACGCTACAGTGCAATATGTACAACTTTTCGTAAACACACTTATTATATACCTATAAGAAGCATACTTCCACAACCGATTTTTAGTAGAAATATCATTACCTAACCATATTTTGTGATTTTTGATCCACTCGCGCTCGTGCTCTAATTCGTTTAGGGGGATCACTGATAAGTTATTCGATAGCTATTGGGGAGGGGTATAACATATGTAAAATAAAAGGAAATTCCGCAATGAAATTTTGAGAAAATCGAGAAAAAACGTTTTTTGTGGTGAAAAAAGAGTTTCGCCACGAGAGGCTGTGGGGGCAAATTATTAGCAATAATGAAGAAATGGACCTGCAGAAAGTTAGCAGAGGGGATTTTTTTCAAGTCTCCTCCTTAATAAAATATAAGTTAATATTAGTAGATAAAAATGATGTATGAGAAAAAATTACGCAAAAATAATCGATTTTTGAAGGCCGTAACGGATAAAAATGCTATCTCCTCTACTTTTTGCTACCTGCTCCTTGCTTCTTCTCTTTTTGAATATCTGGCAAAGATTATTTCTAATATTCTTTTTTGTTGAATGACGGTTATACTATCAACATTTCAAAAAACATATTAACTTAAAATGAAAAAATTGCTATTATTGAAACAAATGTATAAAAAATAAAAAGCAGCAAACGAAAACATAATTCAAAAGGTCTTACATTAATTCATTGAAAGTAATTGGTAATTTTATTTTTTTTAATCAAGTTATACTACCTTAGGAAATTTCCACCTCAATAACTTTGAGGGCTGATTGTAGCGAATAATACCCATTAAGTACCATTTTTTTTGGATTTTTATGAAAGCTTAGAGTCTCGCGGGGTTTTTAAAATTACCTAGAAACTATGGGACCCCCTCTTTAGATTTTTAATTTAAAGTTGAAAATTCAAGACTGACTGGCTCGAATGTAAATTTTTCATTCTTGAAAATTTTTTTGTAACTTTTGTTCGTGTAACGTAGCTGATTTTTTTATTCCTGAAAGTACAATTCATGAGTAGTAATCACAAAAAAAAAAATATATTAAAAAAAACCTAACAAAATTATTAAAAAAAAAAAATTAAACCGATCCGACTTTTTTCTGAAAATCATAAAAAAAATTCGTAACTCGAAAACAACAAAAAATCGCGGAACATGCATGGGGGTGATTCGGATACCCCTTGATATAAGGCATCTAATTTTTTTCTTTGGACGTCACTTTTCGGGCCACCCTGTATATTTATCTCTTTAGCATTCCTGCGTGGGGTCTTATTGCATATTCCAGTTAAAACGAATCAATTTATAATAGTAACCTGAAGTCGGAAGTGTATTACACTAAGCAGTATTATGTTCCCATTACACTCTCGAAGAGAAAAGAACAACTGTCAATTTCATGTGATCATATCAAACCCCGCTCATATTGGGTTTGATATGGTTTCTCCTTCAATAAGCAATATGTAATGCTTCAACGCAAAATTATAAAAGTGTGTAGTCTTACACTAATTTGAAGAAAAGTTTCTTAACTCCCATTTCTCGCTTTCAACTGATACTTAATTACAAGATAGTTATGTTGATCATCCACTACATATCCGGCTAAGACCAAGGAATAAATTCTTAGTCGAAAAGTTGGAAATGCTTACCGGTGCATTTAACAGCTCATTCAATCTAGCCGACACCTCTTGTCCTCGCTTCGGTCGTATTAGCAGATAGATGTTTTTTATGTCTGGACATGCTCTTAGAAGTTTTTCGACAAGAACCTGTAAAAGAAGAAAATTAAGGTGAGATCTTGAACATTATTCGAACACTTTATGAAGATTTCAGATGTATAGTATATTATATGTGATGGCATCTTGGTGTTTTACATTGAGGAAGTTATCTCTATTAAATTTCGCATAGAACACTGATCACGAAATTTTGGAGGATTTGAAAAATAGAATTGGAGGCGCAAGTAAACTTTGAGAACTATTACAGATTTTAGGAAATCCCCTATACAGTTATTGTATGGTGTTAAATTTTGTTTTAAAGAGTATCACCACTGAAACGGGTTGAAAATTGAAGGTGTTTTTAAAAATCGTTTTTTAAGAAATCAGTGGTACAATTGTTCCGAAAGACAGCACCAAAAAATGTTGATCTAGTTGACAGCTTCAGGTCCGTACGATGCATCCGAAATCAAAACGATTAAAACTCTGTCTTTGTCTGACTTTGATATTTGATGGACCATTATGTATTTTTTTCAAAAAATGGAAGTTTAAAAAATAATGAATAATGAATATTTTATTAATGCGTTCTTGTTTCCTCGTATTGTGAAATAGGAAAAGAAACTAATTAAAAAAGAAAATCTGCATTATTAGCTATATTGAAATGGCTGTAATTACCAGAGGGATGCAAATAACAAAACGATCCTAACGGGTCTTTAAAGTTCAAGGAAACAACTAAATTTCCTGAGAATTTCAGCTCTTTATCTCCAGTTCCACATATTCATTTTCAAGCTCGAAATATGCGATTTTCGAAAAAATTTCAAATTTATTTTTTTAATATAAAAATTTTTTTGAACTAGTCTATAATGGACTTTTGTTATGTTTAATATATGGACATGATGTACACAAAAACTTAATTTTTTTAATTTACCAGGAAAGGTTCTACAGCCATTTGAATATCATATTTTCTGGGTGCTAGTATACTTCGAATAAAAATATTTTTTTGTTTTAGTATTTTTTTCCTAAAACTACTGTGTTTTAGCTTTGAAATGCGACCACAAATGTTCAAAAAACTCGAACAGAACAATTTTAACAGCGCAGGGTAGTAGAGCGTATAAATCACATTTTTTGAGTGCACTACTGGTGGTGCACCGAAGCTGAGACATCAAAAAAAATTAAATGATGGTGAATTTTCTCTATTAACATCTAAACAAAGATACCCATCAAGTTTCATCGAAATAAAAAATAGTTCGGCTTTGATCATTTGATGATTTTCTGTAGAATTACTCAATTGTTTTTTTTGATGTCTCTACATTTATAAAATCTGTTTCTCTGTTTGCATATAATTTAACTTTTGCCGGGCAGATTTTGATGCCTTTTGCAATGTTATTGTAATGGTTTATTTATGAAGTTATAAGTTTTCAGTGTATGCTGTAAGGTTGTTGAGTTATGGTATTTATGAGCGATTAATATGCTACTTTTGCTTAAACTTTACTGTTTGAGATGAATGAAAAAAAGTTAAAATGTTTACAAAAAAAATAAAATCGACTTCAAAACTTTGCCTATATGTACAAACTTAAATTAAGGATTTAAAAATAATATTTGTTACTACTTTAAAAAAAAAAGAAACAAGAGCATTAAAGGACAATATACAAAATTACTGATTTTTAAATATTTACAATATCTAATCAGCTATTTTTGGAGTCAGTGCCAGCCAAGGAAAGTTTATAAACCTTCAGTAATTTTATTTTATTTTTATAAGACTTGGCTGGCACAGAATCAAAAAATAACTGATTAGATATCGTAAATATTTAAGTATCAATAATTTTGTATATTGTCCCTTAATGCTCTTTTCTTAAAGTAATAAAAAATATTATTTTTAACTTTTTAGTTTAAGTTTGTATATATGTATAGGCAAAGTTTTGAAATCAGTTTTTATTTTTTTGCAAAAATTTACTTTATTTTTAAATTCTTAATTAAGTAGGCGATCTGTCAGCCAGTTAAAGTGTTTACAACATTTAATTTTATTACAAATGGATAGTTTTGTGCTAAGTAATCGGCATTTGTGGGAAGTTTTGTTTTACTTTTATAATTTAAAAAAATCCACTGCAGAAAATCATCGTTTACTTGCAGAAGCATAAGGTAAACATGCTCTTTCTGATGGTATGCAGAAGATGGCTCAGGCAATTTAAAGAAGGTGTTTTTGATGTTGAAGAAGCTGAACGTGAAGGTAGACCGAAAAAGTTTAGAGATGAACAATTGGTAGCATTACTCGATGAAGAACCATGCCAAATTCAAGCAGAATTGACAGCAGCATTAAATGTTGAACGATCAACTGTTGAAAAATGGTTACAAGCAATGGGATTTATTCAAAAACAAGGAAATCGGGTCCCACATAAATTAACCGAAAGGCAATAAGAAAAGTGAATGATCATTTGTGAAATGCTGCTGCAAAGACAACAAAGAAAGGGTTTTTTACATAGAATTGTTAAAGGAGATGAAAAGTGGATTCACTATGAGAATCCTAAACGTCAAAAAGCATGGGTAAAATCTGGTGAATCTGGTCCATCGCAGCCAAAGCTCTCATCAAAGCTCAATCCATTTAAAGCGAGCTATTGCAGAAAAACGACCTGAATGGGAGAATCGACACAACAAGCTATACCACATATTGCAGAATGGGTTAAAAACTACTTAGAACGGCACAAGTGGGAAGTGTTACAGCACCTGTCGTATTGACATTGCTCATTCAGATTACTATCTGTTCCGGTCGATGCAGTCAACCCATAGTGGAGAACGGTTCCATTCTTATGAAAATATCCAAAATTTGCTTCATAATTGGATCGCCTCCAAGGACGAGCACTTCTTCTTCTTTCTTCTGAAAGATGGGCAAACGTCGTAGCTTCCGATGGAGCATTTGAGTAATATACACATATGATATAGTTGAGAAATAAAGGTTTGTTTTGACCAAACAATAAGATGTGTTGTACCAAGATCTACTAAAATTACAAGCCATGAACTGGCCTTTGGTATGAGTGCGTTAGTGGTTTGGCCGTTCGAGAAATTTACAAATGATAATAATAATAATAGTTAAACAATAACAGAATAAGCGAGTATAGGAAAATTCTCCTGAATGTGTAGAACCTTTATATTCCACATGTACACAAAACAAATAAATCCCAATAAAACATCTAAGAAGTACTCGTTTCTCTAATGGCGAGAATTTAAGGTCTGATTCAAAGGTGGCAAGTGATTGTACAACTCTAAATTCCCCCAAAAATGTTGGTTTTCTGCCCAGTGATTGTATTTTAGATTAGACTCTGACAAAAACATTTTATAGGACGAAAAACATTGAAATAGTTTCAAGACATCTTCTTGAATATGTTAAAAGTAGTCAAATAGAGTCATTATCCCGTGGAGAGCCTTGTCTCGTAATTAGCTACATATAAAAGCTTGTCTTGTCATTAGCTATAAGAGCGAAACTTGTTTGCAGATTGTATCCCACGCGCAAGATTTCAACCGTAATACCGCATTATAAAAATTTTTCTTCTTTTAATAAATTTCACTATAAACAGAATAATTCTTAAGCGAAATAATGTTTCAAATGGTCGCATTTTCGTGGAAAATTGGTTCGACCTTTTCCAATTTGCCGTCATATGCTGTCAATAGGCCAACTTCGTATATGGAGTGAATTGGCTGAAGAATTTATTTGGTTTGATAATAAAATGCAAAAGCTTTCGTGTATCTTCTTTGTATTTAAGAAAAACAGTCCTCAGGACTGTGCGGTGGCCAGAGTAAATGAACATTAAGTTAATTAGAGGTGTGACCATGAAAAGTGTCAAGGTGAACGCACCTATACAGTCGAAATTTAACAACTGTTGCCCGGTCAACAAGGTAAAAAATTCTTTAGATGCTCGAGAAAATGCTTTAGTCTTCATTTTGAGGTGGAAACTTCTAGAATTTTCTGAAAATTGTAATACATGCACCCGTATATCCTTTTTAAATCCCAATAAAGAAAGAACGGTTGTATGTTTGACCTCTAGGTTTGTCTGTATGTTCACATGGAAAAGAAATATTCTGACGTTATTCATTGGTTTGTCTCACGCAAGAATTTTGGCAATTAACAAACGACAGGCATAACATTGTGGCTGTTGAGCTTTCTCAAATACCAACCATAAGCTAATACAAACTCTGTAGGTTTAAAGGAGCAACAAATTAAGAAAATCCTTCGATGTGAGTTTAGGGGAATATGATGATTTTCTTCAAAAAAAAGTTGAAAAAGTATTAGGGGGAGAATAAAAATATTAAGGACTAAAGGAGCTCACACAAAGTATTTGTATTTATCAGTTTAAGTTCAGGTGGCCTTTTAATTTTGTCTTTCTTGAGTTTCTCAAGGTTCAAGAAATAAATTATTATTTTTTGTATGGAAGATGACTAACTATACTTTAAGAGCTAGAAATAAAATTACTATTACAGGTAAACAGATTTGGTTTTCTTGACTGATATTTTGTTCAAGTATCCTCCGTTTATATGTAATCAGTTCTCCGATTATGTAGACTAAATAACAGCATCAGAAAGCTCTGGCTATATCACTTGCATAAATAATTTCAGACAAATCCATCAATAAGTAGCTGAGAGCTGTGTGGAAGCAGACACAAGGAAACAAGGTTCGTGGGAAGTCAAAAGTTTAAACCACGTTGAAACCTACTATTCATATAAATACATTGCTCCAAATTTATCAGATATCTTCTTTATTAGAGTATGTTGCTTTGGTGTGTGGTGTGTATCAAACATACTCTATTGAAAGACTGATAATCGCGAAGAAGGGGGAGATAAGCAAGGCTGGCGCACGGATATATTTCCGCTGGACACTGCGCGGTTTTTTCGAATCCAATATTTTGTGTGGAAAAACCAATATTTTTAAGTCATTAAGAAAAAAAATTTTTTGTAATGTTGCAGTGTTGCGTTTTTTCTTAAATGAAATTAAAAGTATGAAGTAGCGGCAGAAGATGCTTAAGTAATAGAGCAACCAAACCATCGAAGGTATAAAATTCTTTGCTTTGAGAGGTGGACTTGTACATTTTTGAAGTGAGTTTCTAATCACGCACGATGTTCATGTTTAATATTTCAAAACTGGACCAGACGTAGGTATAAATAAATTGACTAGAACCATAGATAAAAAAATATTTTATACGTAGGAATTTTATATGCAGGAAATACTTTATTTCATTCGTATGACATATTTTATTTATCTATGACAGAACCTATCAAAACCTTGTGAAATTTCCTCAAAATTTGATTTGATAAGATGTTCATCATATTCAACAAAAAATCGAATAGAATTCTTTACAACAGATCTAAATAGTTCAAGTCAGATTTTTTTAGAAGCATATAAGTATTTATTTTTTAGTTTACTTGTTTTGAGACTGCTAAGAGAAGAGTTATGATTTTAGCAGTTTATGTATAGCAACGATGTATGTATGTCATATGTTTCATTGCAAAGTTTAAAGACTGGGCTGATGTCAACAAAAAGTTATTATTGGATTCGCCACCATTGCTCAAGTGAGATGAGCTATTTTTTTAAAAATAAGTTTCACAATGGCGTCTTAAACAAATTAAACACAAAACGAATGGCACCGTGTGCGATGTTGGCACCTTTCGGTCATCGGCAGGGTATCTTCCGTATGGGTCATCCCAAAACAACTAATATAGCTTAACCCAAATTTTTAGCCGGGTCTAGATAAAAGAACTAGAAGAATAATTTGAAAATATTCGAACACAGGTGTTGTGGTATTTCGCCTCTGAAATGTTGGTAGAAATTACAGATTTAAAGTTTATTAGTTGATTGGTTGTGACCAAAGATTTGAAATGAACAACAGAAGGTCGTGTAAACTTACTGTTTTCTGATTATGGGATCTTATCTAACCTAGTAAATAAAACTATCAAAAAATAACTCTTATTAGATAACCCAAAACAGGAATTCGTTTAGGAAAATATTAGGGTTTTACAATTTTTTACCCGACTATGGGGAAGCCAAAACGGAAGGGTTACTATATTATTTTAGCAATATATGTATGTAGGCACATATCAGATGGACTCTGGCTAGGAAAAGAACATTGATCGGCATGTGAAAATTAGTATCTTATGCCATAATCTTCCTAAACACGGAAAAGGGTATAAAAATATAAACGAGATTTTAATTATTATTATTATTTTTTATTTTTTTTTCAAAAACAAATGAACCGTCTTAGGGCCCTCTTATGGAAGTCGATTTCGTTAAACTCGCCCATCTCAGTTTTGAAAATGTGTCTTCACTCGTCGAGTTGAGCGCAATTAACTTTCATAATGAGACTCTTAAAAACAAATATGAGTAGCTTAAGTACGATTATTTGTAAAGTTAGCGCAGCGCAAGTCAGTTTGCTTTGCTTCAAATTTAAATAAAGCTGTAAAATATATTAAAGTCCCTAGTATGATAATATGTGTGTATTAGGGTGCTTTTTTTTCGCGACTATTTTTTTTTTCAGTCCCACCTCGAAATTTTGTGGCAAACACCTAAACAAAAATTCCCTGAAACTTGGAGCCCTTAATATTGATATTAAGTACTAGACCAAGGCGTATAAAGATTTCCCATATAAAATACACGTAAACTTTGATTATTTTTCTTCAAAACTCTACAACTCAGAGGCATTTTATGGTATAACCTTGGTCAATGGTAGGGTTTCTTCAGAATTGAATGTTCTACAAAAGTGTCCATTGTGGTGTAACCCTAACGCCCACCAGCGAGGTACTACGGGTCACTAACCCCAATTTTTCCATGAAATTCTCGCTTCTTGCCCCTATCTCGTAAACAACAAGAGGTACAGAAAAAGTGAATATGACAATGAAATTCAATTTCCTACAAAAAACCACCACCTACCAAATCGCTAACATCAATATTTCTTGAGATATTGTTGTTTTTGATTTTTTGTAGGAAAATGAATTTCCTACAAGTTTGTCATATTCACTTTTTCTGTACCTCTTGTTATTTACGAGATAGGGGCAAAAAGCGAGGAATTCATGGAAAAATTAGAGTTAGTGACCCGTACTACCTCGCTGGTGGGCGTTAGGGTTACACCACAATGGACACTTTTGTAGAGCATTGAATTCTGAAGAAACCCTACCATTGACCAAGATTATACCATAAAATGCCTCTGGGCTGTAGAGTTTTGAAGAAAAATAATCAAAGTTTACGTGTATTTTATATGGGAAATCTTTATACGCCTTGGTCTAGTACTTAATATCAATATTAAGGGCTCCAAGTTTCAGGGAATTTTTGCTTAGGTGTTTGCCACAAAATTTCGAGGTGGGACTGAAAAAACAAAATTGTCACGAAAAAAAGCACCCTAGTGTGTATGTACATGATTTAAAGTTAAGAAATTTGACTTGTATCTAAGCTTACTTGTAAATAAATTATGTATTTTTTACTTGTTTGGTCTTAAGTCCCGTTTTTTTAATCAAATTAATTTAAGTACTCTTTACATTTGTATTTCCTTTTCCTTCTTTAAATTTAATTTTTGGATCTGTAGCGTTACAAAATACAAGTCTTTTAAAATTTAATTGTTTTTGTTCATAGTTTTAGTAGTTTTACTATTTAAAGGTTTACCAAGTAAAATAGTGTAATTTGAGAATATTTCATTACCTTTCCCATAAATCCTGTACCTCCCGTGATGAACACACTTCTGCCAGCATAAAATTGCGAAACTGGAATGTAGCTTGTGTTGCTAGATGTGTCCTTTGGACATCTCTCCACCATTGTGAAAGGCGCCTGCTGGTTGATACTTAGTCCGCTATTCATCGTGATTTGATCCTGTATCGCTTCCGTTGGATTCGCCATGGCGCCGTTTTTAACAGTTTATTTTACCGTAGGTCAAATAACAGATAACTGGATGTTTGACTATCTTGATGAAAACCTATGAGTAACTTTACAGCTCGTTGTAGGAAGCAATGTTTTCGTCTTGTGTAATGTTGTATGTGCGACTCTTCAGTATTAACTTTCTTTACTTCAAATTTTCCAAATTTGCAGTTTGGAAGTCCTTCTAATGCTGTCGCTTTTTATTTTTTTTTTGTCAATGCAATTATGCTTAAGTTTGTTAGCTTTGCCAGACTTGGAAAAAATTATTTTATCGTGGTTAGATTTGGTTTTTATATTTGTCTAGGGCGCTATATGGACGTAGTTAATGGGTTATTCGCTAATTTAGAAACGTTATTTACACTATTTACATTAAACGTTTTATTAACATAAAGTTGCGTAGTTCCGTCGTCTTACTACGTTTTAGTAAACGTTTTTAGCGTATTGTTTTTGGATTACTTCGCTATGCTCCCGATGTATTTTAGCCTTTCTGCTTTTACTTTGCTTCTAGGTACTATCAACTTCTGCGTATTCTCTTTAGAGATACTTTTGACTTCATTTTGTTGCAATTGTTGAGGAATCTGCAAATAAAGATGGGTTGTCATTAGTATCATATTTAAACTGGCATAAGCAAAATGTCACTATATAACTTGTGGAATATTGATTTTCTCGGGGGTTTGTTGTTTTATATACAAAACTCTTGAGTATATCTGATAGCTTCCTGATTGGGTTTGTGTAACCATGTACAAAATGTAAGTTTTGCTATCAATTTATTTAAAATTGACAAAATATTTAAAAACAACATGGTGTAATCTGACAGTTTTTTTCTTGAGAGGATTTTTTTTAGCAAAAGTAGACTTTGGGTAGGGCACAGTACGGATAGATATCAAAATTTTGTTTGTCAAATATATTCGGATTTTGCAATAAAAAAGTTATTGTAAAGGATTATTGAACTTATCCTTCTATTCTGAATAAAAGTTAAGAGCTCTTAGCCTCTTAACTGCTTATTAAGGATTAAGGGATTAAAAGGACCTCAGTAGCTCGGTGGGTAGAACCATACGTTGGCTGCGAGCCAGGAGGTCGTTAGAGGTTGTGTGTTCGATTCCGACCAGAATCCTTGTCACAAAAGGTGGTATCGCAATGGGCCTATAATGGCCTAACTGTATCCTTCGACAGCCATATCAACCTAACTAAAGGTTAAGAAGCGAGGCTGGAATTATGATTTAGCCATTTATTTTTAACCGTTTTCCTTCAGTTTAGCAGAAAATCCTAAATTGTTTACGTTATCGCTGAATTTTAGTCTCGTTTTTATTTTCAAGCGTAAATAATAAAATGATAATTGATTAGTGTTTGTCTCCTTTTACTTAATTTTTGTTACAACATAATTCACATTTCGCACCATTATTGTGGTGGAAAAATGTTACACGGACGTTAACGTGAATAACAATGACTACAATATTTTTGGCCAACTTTCAATCCCTGACCCTACTATTTTCTTAATTTATTTCTCTACCGTTTTAGTAAAAACCAGCATTAACAAAAAATGGACGTTCATAGTGTATCAAACTCATAATCTGCGATCGCATTTTTCATTTTTTAGCTATGAATTTATTTCAACTACGAATGGAAACAATTTCAGAATTTTTTCTAGATTATTAGAGAAGCACGATTAAGAAAAGCGAATTTGGAATAAGATAAGCCCACCTGTTCTGGCGGAAATCGGGGCATTAAATGAAAGTTTGTGACATTTCAGTTCATTGGCCGGTGTTCGTTGAAGAAGACCTTGACCGACAGCGAGGATGAAGCTCAGTCTTAGTAACCTATTAAACTCAAAATTATTCAGAGAAAAATGATGGCGTTATGAAGGGAATTAAGCCCGAAAGATATAACTCCAAACTCCAGTCTCATTCACAACAAACATAAGTGAAAGTCCAATTGGCGACGTCTGTAGAAAGGCTATGCAAATAAGCATGCACGGAAAAATGCCGTTAAACAAACAAATAATTATCGAAATTCTGCACGATCACTGCCAGTGGAACTGAGGAGAAAAGCGGTGGCGGTGGAGACTTGCACGTCCCGCAAATGTGCTCCGGATCGCAGGGTTTGGTGAAATTGTATAAAAAGAAGAAAATGAAGAAACGTTCGGCTACGAAAACCAGCTATGTGCGCATTGGGAAAGACATGAAAAATAAACGCAATGGCTCGTCTGTCGAGATCAAGTTTTGCTCATTGAACTTGGCTTTGGGCTAATGGGTCAGAGCGGTGCTTGCTGTGCGACCAGATCGCGCTTGCGGCCTGACATAATATGCCCGCACTAGCTGGCTGTATGCTCGGCGCAGTAGATGTTTATAACAGAATCTTGCAATAAAGCGGGTCCGCTGACCCATTTTGCGGGCTTTTTACGTCACCACTGTAAGATAGTTGAACGCCTTTGTATACGAGCATTGTTGGGGAGAAAGTAAGGTGTCATCGGCCCCAAAAACTACGCGGCGAAGTGAGAGGTCTGAAAGGATTTTGGGCAGCAAACTTGTTATTTATGCAATAGCAAATTTCCGCAGATCACGGCAGTGGAGAAACGGTTTAGGTGCTAACAATTAGTCGCCGTTTCAGTTTGATTTTTTTTTAAGTTGCGAAATGTATGCTCAATGCGTGGCTTTAGTAGTTGCGAATATTGTACGAAATATCTACCTGAAAAACCCTCTTTTTGTTCAATTGCAGCTAAATCGCTGATAAACTTTTGAAGTTGAACAATCCTTGGCGTGCTTATTAAATTTTGAAATTTTTTTTCATAAAACGAGGTTGCTTTTACGAAAAAAAGTCGTTTATGATATTTTTTTTATAATTGGCTTTTATTTGGGTGAGAATAAAAAAATTTGTTCGTTGACTCAACAACTTGTGGTGCATCATGAAGCTTGTTATCTCAATAAACAACTTACTAAAAATGAGAACTGTTATCTGACCACTTATACAAAATTTTTAAAATAAAACAACTATTTTGTAGTGAATTTCACACTGGAATATCAAAGTTAAGTTATTGTGCCCACTATAAGAATTTACTCCAGTAATTATCGCGCCTGTTAACAATTAATCTGATATTCGTCATCTGTTTACTCCAGATTTTAGCCGTGGTAAAGACAGGCGCTTTATAGTCTCACAGGTTTACAAGGAAAACACATAGAACTAGCGCTTGATGTTATATATACCATAAAATTAAAAAAAATTCAAGTACGTAATTTGTCTCCTCTTTAATTCTTATATGAATATTTTCAAATATGAGTTAATAAGATGTACTACCGTCAAATTTTAAGTTTCGGCAACAATATGCTGAGAATCATCTATATTATGGATAATAGCTACGTGTATTGTGTCAAGGTGGTTTCATTTTCCCATATTCAAACTGATTTCGCAGCGGCCCAAAATCGCGTAGATTGTATTTCTGCCTTTAGCCTTGATATTGTTCACCTTGGTATGACGCGAAAGTGGTGCACTTCCCTTTCCCTCTTGTTTACATTTTTAATGGATTTTAGGCAATCATCTGCGGGTTTGAATTATTTCGAATTGCATTTTTGGAGCATTGCACAATTTCCCATCAAGTAATTGCATTGAAGATCAGTAAATAATGCATTTTGTATCTTATTCGTAAACGTGCAACTAGTCCATTTTGAGATAGATTTGAAATTTTACAATTTCTTAAGTTTTTAACAGAAGTGTTGTTATTGAAGGATGGGAATCGATTTCTTAGTATCTCATATTATGAATTCTTCCACTTTTTTGTCTGATTTTCCCACGAAAATTACTCAAAAACGGTACAAGAAAAGACGAATAATGAGGCCAATTAAATTGGACTTATTTGCAATTACTTCCTTTTACTGTAGGCCAAATTAAGTTAGAACTATATAAAAAGTTATATTATGCTCTAACTACCACTTCTATTTTCCCCCGAGCAGATAGGGTTTAGCGCTTCCTTTTCTGGTTTAACACGCGTGGAACTCGCTTTTTCCCCAGTTCATTGGGAGGTGGTAAGTTACAATTTTTTGAGATCTAAAATTGCTGGGGGTCTCAAAATGGTGGGAGCCCTCGGGTCAGTATCCAAAGTGCTATTACGTAAATTCGGCCCTGTTTAAATATTTAAAACGTATTAGGAAATTTGTATTTCGCCGCTTGGCTGTAAATTTTTCAATGAAGACTTTCCAATTCAAGCAACTTTTCACTGATAAATTGTTCGAGATTCGATGCTACACTCAGGGGAATTTGAGTTACTAGATACATACATACATATATTGAAAGAAATAGATAGAGCTTTACTTAAAAGAGCCACTTATATCGGGAATCTGCTCAGGTAAGTTACTTCAAAAGAGCCAAACATTTGAAACAGCATATCGGGTAGTCCATTAATATACTTGAATTTGAATAATACCCTTGACAGACAGCTGATATTGATACCATGGTTCGGATACCATGGTATTCTGTATACCATGGTAGGTGACAGACATCACGCTAGTCTCATTTGACATCAGAATTTGTAACTTTTGCGTGACGTCTCAGCAAGTGAAGTGTGTAATATAAAAGCTAAAAAAACAAGCATGGATTCCATATCAGTTGTAATTTCAAACAATGTGAAATTTGGGTGCTTTTTTTTCGTGATTATTTTTTTTTTTTTGTCAATCCCACCTCGAAATTTTGAGACAAATACCTAAACAAAAATTCCCTGAAAATTGGAGCCCTTAATATTAATATTAAGTACTAGACCAAGGCATATAAAGATTTCCCATATAAAATACACGTAAACTTTGATTATTTTTCTTCAAAACTCTACCGCTCAGTGGCTCAGAAAAAGTGAATATGACAAACTGGTAGGAAATTCAATATCTTACAAAAAAGTTCTGAACACCAAATCGCTAACATCGATATTTCTTGAGATATTGGGCTTTGAAGTTGAGGTAGTGTTTGTACAATTTAGCTCAATAATCCATGAAACTTCCACACTACCTCAATTTCAAAGCTCAATATCTCAAGAAATATCGATGTTAGCGATTTGGTGTTCCAGAACTTTTTTGTAAAATATTGAATTTCCTACAAGTTTGTAATATTCACTTTTTCTGTATCTCTTGTTGTTTACGAGATAGGGGCAAAAAGCGAGAATTTCGTGGAAAAATTGGGGTCAATGACCCATACTACCTCGCTGGTGGGAGTTAGGGTTACACCGCAATAGACACTTTTGTAGAGCATTCAATTCTGAAGAAATCCTACCATTGACCAAGATTATACCATAAAATAACTCTGAGCTGTAGAGTTTTGAAGAAAAATAATCAAAGTTTACGTGTATTTTATATGGGAAATCTTTATATGCCTTGGTCTACTACTTAATATTAATATTAAGGGCTCCAATTTTCAGGGAATTTTTGTTTAGGTATTTGCCACAAAATTTCGAGGTGGGACTGAAAAAAAAAAAATAGTCGCGAAAAAAAAGCACCCTAATGTATATGCATATATGCCAATAGTGATATACAGGGTGTTCAGAGGTGGGTGGTCAATACTGCAGGGGGTGAAAGGTCAGACCGAGACAAGCAAAAAATCGTATGGGTGGGGGGGGGGCATCTCGCACCGTTTGGCAGTTACAGGGTGATTCGTAAATCAGGATTTTGCCTTATATGGGAACCGCTCTTGTATTTTTATCTTTTTTTCTACGCATCGCAGCGGCCCCAAACTGATTTCAAAAAATCACTATTTGGAAGCCCTTTCCCAAAAAGTTCACACCACCCCCCTATCCCCAACCCCTTGGCCGCAATCCCCCCTGGAAGTTGAAAAAATTAACTTTTATTTCACGATTTTTCACCTTTCGCCCCACTTTTCTCTGAAATTCATGTTATTAACATACCCACTTTTTATTTTTTTTAAGTTGCCTATCTAATTACCTTTCCAAAAAGGTGCAACATGCCCAGGTAGAAAAGGGTTGCAAAAGTCCTGAAATTAAAACATCCTCACAGGTACCTAATTACTTTATTGCACCATAATGGAAAAAGTCGTTAAGTAAACAATTTTTATGACAGCAAGTTCGGAAATGTTTGTTTAGGAAACAGAGGTAGTACATTTTTATTATTTCAGCAAAACAGTAATAAAATAATAAATGTAATCTCGTTAAATAGCGTTATTAGTTTATTATATCCAGTATTGACTCCTAAGTATCCTGACGCTCCGTTTCTAATACCTCCTATGAATTATGGTATAAAAATGGGTAAGTTTGAAAGGACATTGACCACAGTTGAAGAAGCAAGCGAAAAGGATGGGTGTTTAATAGAAAAAATTAAGATAAAATGGCAGAATTCAGTGTTAACGAGTATGCCGATATAATTTACGTGTACGGTTTAGTAGAAGGAAATGATAGTGAGGCCTTACGACAATACCAAAGGAGATTCCCGAATCGGCGGGTACCCAACAGAAGGGTATTTTCAAGGACTTTCAGAAGGTTAAAAGAAACCGGAAGTGTAACCGCCCCCAGAGCAGAAACGCGAGCAGGAAAATCGGCCGATTCAGCGGACCCCGACCAACAAATCCTCAACATCGTCAGGAACAGCCCTGTAATAAGCATCAGGCAGGTCGCACGAAGGTCAGGATTGTCTTCAGGGAGAGTTTGGACCGTTGTGAACCGAGAGGGACTACATCCATACCACCATATCCTGGTCCAAGCACTACAGGAAGGAGATTCCGAAAGACGATTGCAATTTGCACTTGGCTGTTCGAGTCTGACATCGAAAACAGAAGGTTTCTAGACCGAATTCTGTGGACGGATGAATCGCAATTCACCCGGGATGGCATCACAAACTTGCACAATCTCCACACCTGGTTAGATGTGAACCCACATAGGACCAGGTGTCGGTCCTTCCAGCAAAGATTTAGTGTCAATGTCTGGGCTGGCATCATCGGCAACCAGTTGATAGGACCCTTCATCTTGCCCCAAGTGCTGAATAGTCAGCTATCCTCGGACTTTTTGGAGAATACCCTTCCGGATCTGTTGGAGGACATCCCCCTGGCCACCAGAAGCGCAATTTATTTACAGCTCGACGGAGCACCTGCGCATACTGGGAACATTGTTAGGGCAAGGTTAAATGAAAATTACCCAGAGCGCTGGATTGGACGAGGTGGACCGATTCCTTGGCCTGCTAGGTCACCGAACCTTACTCCACTGGACTTTTTCTTATGGGGAATGATGAAAGATGAAGTTTACTCAAGACTAATCAACACTAGAGAAGAATTAGTTACCAGGATTGGGACTGCAGCCACGAAAATACGGGAGAGACTGGTTACCATAGACCTGAAACGTGAAATAAGACCAAGGCTACTTGCATGCATCGAAACTGGCGGAGAACATTTTGAACAGCTTTTAAAGGACAAACGTTTTAATTGTAATTAGTTTTTAAGCAAACAAAATGTATTTTTTAGTTAACTTCAGTATAATTTCTTAAAAATTCAAATTATCATGATTTTCTGTAAAAGGATTTTTGTAAATAAATTTTCGTATCCTTTTCCTATCTGGGCATGTTGCACCTTTTTGGAAAGGTAATTAGACAGGCAACTTAAAAAAAATAAAAAGTAGGTATGTTAATAACATGAATTTCGGAGAAAAGTGGGGCGAAAGGTGAAAAATCGTGAAATAAAAGTTAATTTTTTCAACTTCCAGGGGGGATTGCGGCCAAGGGGTTGGGGATAGGGGGGTGGTGTAAACTTTTTTGGAAAGGGCTTCCAAATAGTGATTTTTTGAAATCAGTTTGGGGCCGCTGCGATGCGTAGAAAAAAAGATAAAAATACAAGAGCGGTTCCCATATAAGGCAAAATCCTGATTTACGAATCACCCTGTAACTGCCAAACGGTGCGAGATGCCCCCCCCCCCCCCCCCCACCCATACGATTTTTTGCTTGTCTCGGTCTGACCTTTCACCCCCTGCAGTATTGACCACCCACCTCTGAACACCCTGTATAAAGGGTTTTCTTATCGTGATAGAACTTTCGATAGGGAACACTGTCACTTGCCAAATAAATGTTGATAGTTCTTTTTGACATTTGTGCTCAGTAAGAATGCTGAAATTAATAATCGTATAGTATTGCAATCTTCAACATGGTTTCATTCCAACGCGGTAATGAAATTATGGAAACTCGTATAATACTAAATAACACAATTTTTATACAATGACCTTGTAAGGACTAGCAAAGAGACGAAAAGATTTTTAAAGAGGGCAGAAGATGCAAAAAATTCTAAAGAAGAAAATGGGTTCAGAAAGTGATGATATCGTTTGACCGCCTCATTGTGCCAAGCAGTGATGAAACTGAAGAAATACGTTAAAGTGTGCTTGAATTAAATGGGAACAGAAAAAGTTTGCTTACTTCCGTGTTTGGTTTTATATATATTTATATTTTTAATGAAAATTGTTGAATTAAAAAAAACAACATTTTGGTTTTCGCAACATTCTCCCCATTTTATACTAGCTCCTAGTCTCACATAACACCGTTTCACAAAACTATACTATATAGCATCGGGAATTTGGTTTATATCCAGTTTTTTAACGCAACATCTTGTTTAGTGATTTGGTTTAATGGATATGCGAATGAACAAAATTGCTCTTTTTGGAATGACAGACAGATGAACAAAAATTGACCCTATGGTGTGGTTTATGGGACGGTGGCATCATCGACCCTTATTTTTTGAAAAGGGATTATTATTTATTATGAGGAACGAGCTACGGTTAGAGTGAATGATATGCGTTATAGACTCATTCTCAATAAATTTTCAACACGATGATGCTACCTGCCATACAGCCTTCGAACCATCAAACTTTACTGCGTGAAAAGTTTGACGACAACATTATTTCCAGATAGGTGATGCTATTAGTTGGCCACCAAGATCATGCGATTTGACGCTATTGGATTATTTCTTTTGGGGCTATGTTAAGCCCATCATCTATTTTAACAAATCAAACAATCTTGAAGCATTGCAAGCCAATATAACACGTAACATTTCGGAAATAACACCGGATTTATTATAAATATGACCAAAAATTGGACTGACATAATGCGCTATGTAACTAGTCGTGGAGCATATTTGTTGGAAATTGTTTTTCAAAAAAATTAATGTATAGTTTCATTTTTTCGAACACAATAAGAAAAATGTCATTCCAATAATATTTGCTTGTTTTATTTTAACAACCCTATGATATATGTTAATTGTATGCTTCAGCTCTAAGGCAGTTACAATTTTCTAATGACCTTTCTTGAATGTTAATAAAGAATATCAGCACCAAATATTATTGGGTATCTGCACCTAAGTACATCTCAAATACTCACTGATACAACTGATCATTCTATAGAACGATACTAACAGGTCAAAACTGACCGGTGGTGGGAATCTATCCTTGTAAAGTTTCGAATTGCTATTTTAAGAACTTATTAATGTAGCACTCTTGTAGTATAGTATGTATATAGTATAGCGTAGCTCAATGGTATCGAGGAGTCTATAGTGCCAAGTGATCAATGCAGGGGCAATAAAGCTATGCAAAATTTTTAATTTGTCAAAAGGCACGATGTGGAAAATGCACATGGCAAGTTGAGAAAACTATTTCCAGTGTTATGTATTATGAATAGAAAAACTACCTTTAATTTCACTTGAAAACCTTTAACATATCTACAGCAATCATTTTGACTGGCTTCCATCATTCTAAGTGGGTTGCTTGTATCCGTCGCTCTGGTCGGTTTGATTGTTTGGTTTAAGCGGCAATTCTCACAGCCTGGTCAGAATCTCATTGGCACTAGTAAACGTACTGTTTTGATACCACAAAACTATTATCTGATCAGTAGGCCTACTGCTAATCCATGCCGTCTAAGTAGTGAAGAATACCACCAATCCGCTTTTCAAATATGGACCTCCCGAATTTTAAAAAAAATAATTTTTACAAAAAAAAAAAAAAACGGGTCGACATCTTAACATGGTCTATTAGGTCGACTAATGGTCTAATAGGCGTAAGAAAATCCGATTTATTATAAAAGTTGTTCGAGTACCAGCCACAGAGAGCTCGGAAGTACACATTCTAAGTTAACAAACCCTATATTCGCAGAATCTAAAAAACTGCTGGTTTTCAAGGTCATTCGGGACTGAAAATTGTCCCCTACCAATTCCATACAGATCTTCCTGTTTCTTGAATGCCATCAGAGACCTACTCCGTACATATATGTATATGTATAAGTGGGATAAACTTGAAAAAATTGGGACGAGCGACGGGAGAAATCGCACTTGTGACATTCGAACTGGTTACGGTGGCCGGTTGCCGATGTCTTCGAGCAATTCTGACTTGCGTTCTGAAGAGATGTGCGACAAGTATTACAACGCACCAGCGTTGCCCTCAAATGCACAGCAGAAAAGCATTTCGCACATGATGTGATTTTTGACATGCTAATTAGAAATTTGCGCTTGACTTTGGAATCGGGCAACGCGTTTTTCGATGGTACTTTGAATGAATATATAAATAAAAGTGGTTTTTGATGACAATTTTTCGATGATTACATAATAAAATATTTGTTGCTATTCAGAAACTTACGTTTATTCTTAAAATGTCCTTGTGGCCATAGAAAAAGATAAAGTCAAGCCACCACTAAGTTTTCCTTTTGAAAACAAAAAGGTTAGGGATTAACCCCTTGAACTGCAATTTATTTTCAGGCAGCACTGGTCAAGAAGACAATTTAATTTCCCTACTTTTAAGAGAAGGAATTGATATAGGAACTTATGCTTGTATTGCTCAAATAGTTTGTTCTTAGTAAAAATAATATTTGTTTCATATATTTACGTGAATTTTTGTTGTTATCTATACATATTAGAAGCATAATTTTACCTTTAAATAACCTTGGCCAAAGGTCATGAAAGGTCACTATCAGTGAACTATTGAACAAGTTTTGTTAATTTAACTAGTTTTTTGATTTACGGTCATTCAAAGAAATTAGGGGGTCGCGCACTTAAAATGAGACACCCTGTACCTGAGCTATGATGATGATTTGTGTTATAATGTCTGTCACAACCAAAAAAATACTAAATTCAACGGAGAGCACTGAATTTGCGTTTGCAAATAGGAACTTCATAGAAATTTGCAATGGTTTTAGGCCGGGAGATAGCAGCGGATTTTGGGCCACAATTTTCTTACTTATGCCTCGAAGAGTACTGAAAGGTACACCAGAGCTAAGCAAAATAAGGGTAATTTTTGACCGGTAACCTTGTGGCTTTCCCTGTGAAAATTAGATTTTCAATTGAAAAAAAATTATGTGTACTGCTGCGACAATTTTCTCGCTTCTGCCATGTTCATAAAACGATAGGGAAGCACCGACTTTATCATCAACAAATTTTAGGCATAAGGGCTGCAACGGTCGTAAGGGTTGAAATGATGATGTAAAGAAGTAAAAAAAAATAGAGAAGTTTCCGTGATTTTCTTAGCGCTACCAATTAAAAGTATAAAAATTCTCATCTTAAACAACCCATAAAAAAATTGGCTTAAGGGCTACTAAGGGATAAATAAAATGAAGCTACGGTCAAGTTGGTGAAAAATTATGTTATGTTACGCTTCATTTTACTATATTCGTAAGAAAATCACGCAATTTCCCTAAATAAAGAAGCTCCGAAACATTATGGCATCACTTTTGTAAAATTATAGTAAATCCCAGTCGTACCTACGATATATCTTAACTGGAGAGACTTTATTACCTTACATAAACAGTCACTGGGCAACTCGCAACGAAACGAGATACATAAGTTATTTTTGCTTTTCTCGGACCAAAATTGATTAGAAAGTAGGTATTATGAAATTTGGGCTTCACGATAACAGAAATAATATTCCATGATATGGGATTTTATTATTAATAAAAGCTCACAAAAAAGAAGTATGTACACTATTATGCTATTATTACAACTTTTGACATGATTTCTGTCTTTTTGGATTACTTGTGAAAAGTGTAAAGTGACTTAGTTTATTAAAATCAGTGCGCAAGATTGGAACATCACATAAATCTCTGAATGTTTTTTGAATTCATTATTATCGATTTAAAAAATTAAAGTAAAGCAGACTTTTTAAAATCACATTTTTAAAAATAAATTTGCAAAGTCTCAGGTTGAATGAAAGAAACGTCTTCAAGCATTTCTGGGCTCTAGATCAAAAAATATACTGAACAAACTTGCGAAAATTAATTTTCTTTGATCATGTAATATACTTGGACCTTCGATTTATAAGCGTTTCCTGAATTATTATATCTTAGGAAAAGGGGGAAATGTTCAAATTGCACATAAGGCATACCTATTAACCTACTGAAAACTGTTAAAACTCACGAAAGGTATCACTAAAAACCAACCGATATACGCGCACTGTATACATATTCGTCACTTTTAATTATTTGTTGTTTACAGTCTACTGAACTTCAATTTAGGGATTTCGTAATTTCTTCAGGATTGAGAAAGGCTACTGAAATTAATAATTGGTAGCAAATTTGATTTCTTTATGTATATATTTGACCATAATTTTGTATTACACCACATTTAAAGATATATTTTAAAGAAAATACATATTATGAAAATGCATAATAATGCATAATCGGGAAATTAATTATATCACGCTAGTCCTAGGGTATACTAAAATAATCGGGTTAATATAGCTGTACTACTTGGTATAATATACTGAAATTTATCCCTTTATAGCAAAGGACGTTGGGTAAACGTTAAATGAATGCAAAGTCAAATTAATAAAATGAATACGAAATATTATAACCTACTTTGATAACGTTGACGTATTTGGGTACTTGGAAAGAACGGAACTGGGTCAGCAGAAATTCAACCACCCATTGCAATGGCAAAAACAAAAAAACAAAAATTATTTGGTTTTCCCAACAATTAAGTAAATGCAAGAAATTGAACAAAATAAAAAAGAAAAAAAAAATCGTACGTACAAAGTAAATTAAAATTTATGGTTGAAAGTATGCAGTTTGACGTATGCATTTAAACAGTTAATAGATAGATTCGACTACAAGATTTCAGGAAAAATTCTAGGATTAATAAAAAAAAGGATTAGAATAGAGTAATATGACAAACCAGCATCATAAACTAATTAACAAATTAAAATTGACTGGCCATATAAAGGTAATCACTCTTTGTAAAAACCATAAAAAATTGAGGATGGTGTTCTAAGGAATAAAGTTGAAAATCCCAAAATTCGGGCTATTTAGGGGAGTGAAAGTCCTGTCTATATTACAATGATATGAGCAATTTATTTTGGATGTGGCCCAAGGCCAAATGATCATAAATATTTATTTACTTTACAAGAATATCGAAAAATAGTCTTTATGATTATTTAGACTTGTACCACTTTCTAAACGGCTCATATATAGTGTTTGTATACGACTTTATTGATGACATCTCTGTTGGTTTGGGTGTACTGAACTGAAATCAGTTTTCATATATTTCCACTTATCCGATTGACTTGAAATTTGCGGACATATGCAGGTCCAATAAATTGTGAATTCATTAAAAACAATATATTTAAATTTTCAATTAATGAAGTACAAAATATTGTACGTATCATTTCTTAGACTTTTAATTGTTCCAGTGCTAGGTCCGCAGATTAATTCGAGCAGACCAGTTGTTATGCCCCATTATAAAATCTGCGAAGTAGCCAACTATGTAGCCTCATTCGAGAGATGAGTTCAGTACTTTTCTTGATTGTGACTAACGGTAATAATTAAGAAATTAAGTGTAGGGGCAATAATCGCGCATGTGCCTCCTCGTCTTTAAACCTGAGTGGTTTTTCTAACCCGAAAAGAACGTTAGATGAGAGAAGATGATTGAGCTAATTTTTTTTTTTTTTTTTATTATCCTTTGTTGTCTTTCCATTTTTGCACCGTTCGACTAAACTTACTGGTCCAAATCGGTGTGCAGTTGAATTTTGCAATTGGGCTAATCCTAGGGCGGTTAATGTGTGGGCTTCCAGTAATTTAATGAATCCATTAAGCACAATAAGATATGAATCCACCACTTTTACCACTTCACTTACTTATCCGGCATGAGTAATATACGGAGTGTCCTACTTTCTGCGCACCTAGCTGGGTGTCAACGGGCGACAGATCAAACATTCAAATTGGAGAAAAGGCACACAAAAACTACGGAAGTAGGTCACGCCGATTCACCTATGCACATCTTTGATGGTTTTTATACTGGGAGCCGCCCAGGTGCTACCCGATCTCAGTGAGCCCACTCAAATAAAATTATGTTACGAGTACCCGTAGGACGGATGAATTCTTCCAGTAACAGAATGTTGCTGCTGCAGCTTTCTTCCTGGACTTTAACTGACTGTGATTATCGAAATGGAGCAGTTTCCGGCTGGCTCTCGGACGCGTCTTAAGACAACTTTAAGTAAACTGAAGCGGCCCGAAGAGCACTGAATGATTTTATGCTACTGCTGCCTCTTGGCTTCTTGGGCTGAGCTGACTGGAGAGCACTCTTACCCGGTTGAAAGCAGAGGAATGGAAGTGGACATTGACTTTGGGTTCAAGTTGGAACGCACTTTACGTTTTCTGTTAGTTTCTTACGGTAGATGGGGAGAAGAAGGAGCTTGGCGGGAAACGTATCTCTAAAAAATTGATTGACTACAGGTGCGTTATATATCCTCACGCTTATATTTAATTGAACATTTTCTATTGTGAAAATGTTGTATGTAAATAGTGTATGTAAATTTTTCTTATTTTTAAATGGATTTGCAATTATCATTAAGATTTACAACTTTATTGCTGTTTGGAAGTAGTGACTACTATATAATAATAAAATAATTACAAAGTTCTTTATTAGAATATTTATGAATAACTTACAAGAATAATTCAAAAAATTTGTTTCCCTACTCAAACTTGAAATGCGTTTTTCTCGAAATGACAGGGACCTTGAAAGGAAATATCTCTAAAATGATAGACTCAGAAAACATTTTTTATTGGAATTAGAAAGGTATACCTAACGACGCCTTACGCGATGGTTACTGGAATTTTACTTTGTATTCAATTTTCACTCTATGGGAGGGGATATAATTTTTTTTTTTGAATTTTCTTCATTTCTGGTTTTGGGTTATTATAAGATACTAAATTTTATCTCAGTGGATGCTTAACTCCTTTTAAGTTCCTTTACTAGCAGGTAACGAAATCATAAAAACCGACCGTCCGGTCAGCCTAAAATTATAACATACATATCACTATGTGCGACAAAAGTTTTGTGGAAAAAAATACAAATTGCTTAATTATGGTTTAGAATACCTAGTTTATAAGTTTTAGAATACAGACAAATAGTATGTATTCTTTTTTACAATTCTTTTCGATAAAAAGGTTCCATATAACTTGCAAAAGAGAATAGCATCGTTGCTAACATCAATTGATTTGATATAGGTGCTGGTTCTGAGTCTATCAGCAACTGACAATGTCAATGTCAATGTCAATTTCAATGTCATCAGCCATATTAGACACCCTTTTTTGTGTAGTGTTATTCGACATTAGAATCAGTAACTAAAATTTGATCTACAGTCTTGTTTGGTTTTTATGGTTTTTTAATTTTATCAATTCTTAAAAGCATTTGAAAGCACTTTAATGGTTCCACTATAAGATTACAGTGTTTCGAATTTAAACTGCAGCTTAATTTGGCCAGTTTTATTGCTTTGTTATAAAGAGTTGTATGCCAAATCTCATAAAGAGGTCTGACTGAGCATGTTATTAGTTCCAAGTTGTCAAGGCCAAACCTAAAATTCAAATATTCTTCATCACAATGTCTAATAAAACTCATTTTATCTTTGAAATCCATGGCAGGGCTACCGTGAATCTTCCCATTGTCAGCGATACATCGGTTTTTAAACACAGAAAAACTCTTGAACAAGAATCCTGAGCTACGCAAACAATACGTGGATTTCATGGAAGAATACGAGCGTTTAGGACATATGACAGAAATTTCAGCGTTGGAGATTCCACACAAACATTATTTCCTTCCGCACCATTTCGTCGTAAGACCAGATAGCAGTACGACAAAGTTTCGTGTGATCTTTGATGGCTCTTGCAAAACCACAACCAATATATGGCTCAGATGTATCGACAAATATGGATAAATGAAGAGGATCGAAAGTTACAGCTAATTATGTGGCGATCAAAATCAATGGATAAAATAAGGCACTACAAGCTTAACACTAGATTTACCAAGACCAGTCAAATTGACTGGTACTCAATTTATTCTCTGAATTAATTAAATTTTGTAAAGTTATCCCCTAAAAGTTATGCCAACGCTTATTAAGGTTCAAAATTACGACATATCGAAAACTTTTTTCCCATTTATAGTTACTAATTTAAATGTAAAAACATAACACTTTAAAAGTACCGAAAATTATAAATATTACATGCTTTCGCGCCGGTAAATCTAGTGTCAACACAGTCTCGTACGGCACAAAGGCTGCACCACACTTGGAGATAAGATGCCTGAAACAAATAGGAGAAAATGGAGCAATCAAGTATCCTCTAGCTAGGAGCTGCTGCAATTAATGATTTCTATGTCGATGACGTCATAACAGATAGTGTTCCCCATTTGCGTGCATTGAAAATTCGTGAAGAACTTGTCAATTTATTGGAATCAGGCGGATTCCAACTACGCAAATGGGCAGCAAATCATGATAAGTTGCTGCAAAACATACCATTTAGTGATTTGCAAGAAGAAAAGTCCTTCAACGAAGACAATTCCACCTACATAAAAACATTGGGACTTGCATGGCAACCAAATCACGATCTATTTTCATTTACTACAGCAATAATTTAAGTGTTCTACATCATCTCAAGATCCAGAGATACCTGTTCACGTCAGATATACCAATCAGGTGTGGATTGCCCGGTTTCGCTGACGCAGGTGAAAAGGCGTATGGTACAGTGGCCTACCTGCGTTCAATCAGCAATAATCAAGAAATTGCATGCAAATTGGTGTGTGCAAAATCTCGTGTTGCACCTGTGAAAACAATCAACAAAACTAATTTTAAATTACCTGCACAAGAAACACTTACATGCAGCACCATGGCACTGCACAGCAGTGGCGTGGGGTCCATATAACACGATTCCTACCGGCTTCCCTTTTGGGAACTCATCCTATTCCCGTAAATTTAAAACTTGTTCTATGCCTGTAAAATTCCTGGAAAGCGCTCCCAAAATTCATCTCGTAAAGAAAACATGGCAAAACAAGTGTTACAACCAAAAACAACCATAATCTGTTGTTGCACTACGATGGAACCTTCCCTCGCATCGGGTATGAAGCGCTCGCTCGCTGCTTCTGTAAGCCGGTCATTTTACGGCTTACTCAAGCCCACACTTTTCTCCACGAGTAACAAAGAAATCGTGTGTGATATCCTTTGCTCACTAAAGGCAAATCCTATAAGCAAATAACACGATAGAAACCGGCTTCTCGGTTGTTTTCATTTTGCATAAGTTGAAACTCTGGTCACTTCGGCGGGTGGTTGTTTATTTCTTAGAATGTCAGCTGATTCGTGTCTTCTCTATGAACGGGTGTGAGTGTAGTGGTGCTCTCTTATTATCCCTATAACACGGTAGAAAGCGGCTTCTCGGGTGAGTGGGGTTGGTTGGGGTGGGTTTGGTTATTAATTTTTTTTTCATAAACAATATTCAGCTGACTGTAAATTTCTTTGATACTGAAGGGGCTGTGAATTGTAGGAGTGAATGCTCCCTTATTTCACAAGAACACGGCAGAAGTCGTCTTCTCGGAAGGGAGGGGTGTTGTGGTTTTGTTTATTATATTTTAATAAAAAAATTGTTAACTTGTGTCTCTTTTTGCCTTGGTGCTCAACGGATTGTGACTTATGAGTGTGCTGTGGTGCTACTTTATTACCTCTCGATAACACGATAGAATCCGTCTTCTCGGGTTTTTCCGTTAGGTTCGGCTATTCGGATGACGATTATTTATTTGTTTCAATTTGTCAGTTGAAGGATTTGTCGTGCATGTTTGATTTAAAGTGAAGTGTAATTGTACTTTAATATATAGAATTTAATTGTGAAAAGCTGGTGAGAATTTTGTAAGGTTTGAATTTTGTATAGAAAAACACCTTCTTTTACAAATTAGAAATCAGTCTAATTTTTACAATGATGTTTTGGTCGAATTTATAAAAAAAAATCGTAGATTAGTTTTGGAGTATAAGTAAGATTAATTATATTTCATATCAACTTTTCACAGTTTTTGTTAACCGCTTTAGTTGGATTGCACGATACACGCGACTATAACGGTTTTTTTCAAAGCCACTTATATTATTCTTGAAGTTCATTGTATGTGCATATTTATTCATAATATTCATATAGCACTTAACTTCCAATGACTTTAAGTATGATAGAAGTGGCCGACTAAATTTGACAAGAATACACGCAGTCACTGTTGAACACATTTTGTAATATCTGACTTCATTTGGTAAGTTTTTTTTCGCTATTAAGTTTCTGATTTTTGCACCGGCTTACCTTCTTAAAAATTTCACCCCACGCCACTGCTGCACAGCAAGACAACGCTTCTAGATTCTTCAAGCAAGGGCACTAGTAAGATAAACTGTTGCAAACTGTGTAGAATGCGCAAGAGCAAAGCCACAAATGCTTATTCAACAAATGGGAAACTTGCCGAAACATCGAGTTCTTCCGGAACGACCATTTTTGAAAACGGGAGTAGACTTTTGCGGTCCCATTTTCACTCATTATCACATAAGGGGAAAGACACCAAAAAAAGCATACATGGCTGTCTACTGCTGCTTCACAACAAAGGCAATTCATATAGAAGTTGTGTCTGATTTATCAACAGAAGGATTCATCGGATCACTACGACGAGTGAGTATGTGAAGAGATATTTTGCGATAGTGCAACGAATTTTGTCGGAGCAAGAAATAAACTGGATGAACTACGAGAAATGATGACATCTCAAGAAATCCGGGAGAAAATCACGCGTAAATGCAGCGAAAAAGGAATTCAGTTCAACTTTGCTCCTCCTCGATCACCCCACTTCGGTGGTCTATGGGAAGCAGCTGTCAAATTCGCAACAAAATTGCTCCAACTAACTCTGGCCAAAGCAGCCTTGTCGTACGAGAAATTATGTACCCTGGTTGCTGAAGCAGAAGCAGAAGCAATTTTGAATTGAAGACCGCTTACCCCATTATTAATAGATTCGAACGACTATAGTGCTCTCATTTCAGGACGCTTCTTCGTCGGTCAACCTTTGACATCAATTCCGCAGCCTACTCCACAGACAACAAACGTAAATTCACTAACAAGATGGAAATTAGTGTCAGCACTGCGGAAAGAATTTTGGGATCGAAGGGTGCGGGAGTATTTGAGCAAACTTCAGCAGCGACACAAATGTGGAAGGAAGTTTCACCCAATATACTGCTAGGTACTCTAGTAATTATGAAGGAAAACAATACGTCTCCCTTAAATTGGCCAATCGGCTAAATTATTGAAACAGTAGCCGGCAAAGATGGACTAGTAAGAGTAGCGACTGTGAGAACTGCTAAGAGCACATATAAGCGTGCCATACACAACTTATCTCTACTGCCAATCGAAGTATATGAACCCTATCCAAAACAAGAAGCTTCAAATGAGGAGTCACAGTCAATTCCAGAAGAAACAAAAAGAAGCGTTCCAGAGACGAAGAAGAGCAATCATCGTCATCACGAAAGCGAGTACGATACTCAATGAGCACTATGTTACTATCAATCCTAACTTTTCTGTTTTTACCACTTGCTGTTATAGGATCACCTTTAACAGAATCTTACCAAATCACCCTGATTTTGCAGAATTCTGGTGTGTACTTCGAAAAACTCGGCCAAGGACAACTAATTGTAAACGACTGGAAGTTGATAGTCTTCTACAATATGTCAAATTATTGGAACATATGAGTCTATCCAGAAGGGGATTCACAAGATGAAAATGTTGTCTGCAAGGGCGACAAATTCCAACTATTTAAATATGATCTCGGAATCGGCTCAACGCACTTCATGAAGGCAATCAGCTTTTGTTTCAATCACAGCAGCGACAAAAACGAGATCTGGTCAATATAGTTGGCAACATCGCCAAAAAACTGTTTAGAGTACTGGATGATGAATATGCAGCACAGGTGGAATCAACAATCCAAAATGTTAAAATTAATGAAAACCATCTTCTGGGTCTGATAAAAAATTAGACGCCCATTATTGAAGCAACTACAAACATAATGAAATGTTCTGAAGATGAACGAATGCAGCAGTTTCGAGTTATTCACGGCGAAATCAGTGAAGTCTGTTCCACATTAAATAATTTTACAAAGGAAATAAAACAAGAAAAGATCACCAGATCATTTATGATGCTGTCAATATTTTTTTCGCTCATCATCACCGAATTCCAAAAAATGCAGTCCTCAATAATTGACATCATCACTCACTTGCACCCTGGTAAGGTCAATCCGTTCATATTACCACCAGAGAAGCTAACAGTACATTTGGATGAACTACAACCAAGGTCTGGATTACGATTTCCTCCATCTTCTCACATTTGCGGACTCTTAAATGTGAAATGCAAGGTGACGCTACAGCACACAATGTTTTTGATCTATCTTCCATCGATCAGCTATGGAATTCCAGCTCTTCAAATGAATTCCGTTTCCTACACTGGTCAATAACTTTTATGTCAGAATAGAATCCTACAAATGTATCAAACCTGTTACAGGAGAATACTTGTGTAAACAAATACGACCAATATACACGAATTCAATTTGATGGTACATCATACATTAGATGATAAGTGTCGCTTTAGAATATACTGTCCGTTAAAAACATGGATTCAGCTGGGGCAGCCTAAATAATGGTTATTTGCACTGGACAAGGACTATGTCTATAACATTGTTTGCAATAATCAAGTACACAAAGAACGACTCCAGCGGAATGGAATTGGAAACGGAACACTAAATGACAACTGCATCATCATCTTTCATCATCTTTCCTCCCCACTATCGACTTAGTAGATGAATTGAACTTCCATCTACCATCCCAGAAATTAATCATCCAAAATTGACTAATACTATGAACACATATTCAGTAGCATTTGGGCAGTTAAAAACCGATATTCAGAATCTGCAGCCCCAAGAAGAGCTACCTTTACAAGACCTTTCAGCTTATGACAAACATCAATATGCAGTAAGATATGTTGGCCTAGTAGTTGGAACGATAATTCTCATCGTAATCATCATACGAAAAATTTGCGGCCGATCGCGGACTCTTGGAGGATCATCAGGACTACAACAGCCTACTCTACCCACCTTCACCAAGGAAGATTTTCGAATTGATGTACCAGACATCAACGGGTGGGAGAATGTAATGGCAACCATGTACCACTTTTTTTTCATTTAATCGAACACTCATTACGTATATTTCAGTGGTGTTTTAAACCGTAGTTTGCGATTCGTGTAATTTCAAACGATAATTATATAAGCTCTTCATTTTACACATGCACAGTTTGAGTATACTACAACCAAGAATTTCTTAAAGCATAACACGTTTTAACACGTAAGATGGCGCAGATATTTCAAATCAATCATAACTTCTTTCTAGCCGTCAGCTGTCAGGTACACAGGGGGATTCACATGTGCACACAGGGGGAACAACATGCAACATATTGGTGTACGAGCCGTATGTGTGCTGTAACTGTGTGCAGTGATGGTAGTGCGACTATATCCACCCTGTTTGAACGGCCGGAAACAGGCTCCCGGCATGGTCATATTTCTGCCGAGAGTGCTGGCTAATTGTAGTCGGCGGAGAAAAGGATACTCTCTTAAATAAAATACCCTAATCCAAGCTGGAAAAGCATAGGACGAGGGATGTGTGCAGTGGCGGATCTACATATTTGCCGCCAGTAGGCTATTCAAATTTTGCCGTCCTTACGGACTTCCACAATTCGATACTCTATCGTCCTAATTGCACTACCTTTTTCCCGTAATTGTATTATCATGAACTAGACTAGGGGATCGATGTGTCAGTGCCTAGATTATTATTATTAACCCAACGATTTAGTTAAGATTGCACAAGAAATAGTTTTTGGGTATACTTCTGAGATAATAAAAGCTCAATTATGTACTACTAATAAGGCTAATACTACGCATACCTTCCTTAACACTAGAACTACCGGCACTCAAGCTTGAAATTTTGATAATTTTGGGCACCTTTAAAGTAATATGCTTTCACATTTAAATTAATAATTATAAATGGAAATAGGTTCGCGATATATCGTAATTTTGAACCTTAATAAGATTTGGTATTACTCTTAAGAGATATTTTCAAAAAATATGATTAATTCAAGCAAGAAATTTAGTACCGGTCAATTTGACCGGTCTTGGTAGTTCTAGTGTTAATACTACTTACACAATAATGTACATTTGGTAAATGTAATTAAATAATTTGTATTGCGCTTACTCACAGTTTAAAGGGACATTTACTTTCTAAATTGATAAAAATCGATTTTTGTTTGTTCATAAATGTGTTCTAAAACTTCACAGAAATATTCTCTCAAAACCGTTTTGAGAAATTCAATATATAAAAAAGTTATAGACACATTTGTAGCAGGACCTTACGCTTAAGATTATCGTTAAAAAACTTTAATCGCGTTTTTCTCGGAACTACGTTTGCTGAACTCGTGCGACAGATTTCTCAGGCTCTAAGCACCCGATTTGAAAAAACTAAAAAGCATTCGATTTGTTATACAAAATGTTAGGGGATATACATACCTCTAAAAACTTATATACACAAATCCTCCAATCTTGAATAAAGTGACGAAAAGAAATGTTTGTTAAAATTTATTTTAGGTATATCTCCTACTAGGGAAATGTCTAAGGAACGTAACCCATTTTGAATTTTGACTTGATTTTTCTTAGGAAGCTCAAAAAGTATCGCACTGTTTAAAACGTGACTTTTCTAATGCACCCTGTACCGCTGATATAAAGAATAAAAGGAAATAAAAAAAAATTTTTTTTGTTCTTCAATAATTATGTTATAATACTCAAAAGAAAGTTTTAAATAACTATTATAGATTTTTCTTTAAACAATTTTTAAAAGCCGTTTTTTTTCCGATTTAGAAAGTAAATGTCCCTTTAAATACAATATTCAATTATCAATTCAATTATCTGGTAACAATCCGGCTGATGATGACGATGAAATTCAATTAATTACGTTATGGAAGCTTTACAATACCTTTTTACGCGCTTTTCTATTCTGTATGTTTTCTTTGCTGCAAATTACATGATTTTCTTTGGGAATTGTGAAGTGCGTTACAATTTTAATTTCAAATATTTTTCTATTTATTCTTTATACACTTCTTTATTCCTTTTGGTTTTCATTTTTTGTTGTTATTTAAAACAAATTGTGCAGTTTAATAGTCTTTCGATTTATTATCTCTTATATTTATACATAATTTATATCTACGACAGCCAGCGAAACCATTGACTACTAGTTTAGCTACGAGTATACAAATAAGAATCTTTTTAATTTCTGTAAGACATACAAAAAATATTTTGGCCCCACATTTGCCGCCCCTAAAATTTGCCGCCCTAGGCTCCAGCCTACTCAGCCTGCTGGTAAATCCACCACTGGATGTGTGGCCAAGAGGGAGCTTGGTCGTGAGTATGCGGACTCTGGATACCTGTCGCCCTCCAGTTTTATTTAGACTTTCTGCATAAGGGGCTCTTTCCCGGTTTCTCGTGGGATCAATCTGGAATTTTTAGAATCCCCCAAAAAATTGATGTAGTTCCAACTGCATCCGCCGATGAACGAGCGATCACGGCAGACAATACTGTAGCCATTGGGCTACAAGTAAGCACCTCCTGCAGTGGAGCCATTGGCCACTTTACAGAAGAACCCGTTTCAAGGAAGTTAGAGAGCAGCTGTGCGGACCAGAAGGCGATTATCGATGCGACGATAGAACTCGTGGACAAGAGGATACAGCCGGCGTTCGAGGCGTGTCTGCCTCGTAATAGCTGGCTCCCTCTTGTCTGCACAAATGAGTAGACGGGTCAGTAGACGTTTCCACTGCTAGACCTTTTTGTATAGTCGAGCCATTGGACAGGATACAGATGTGACTGTCAAGTGGGAACCTAAGATCACCGGGTCGTCTGGAGGAAGTGTCGCCCCCGCTGGAGGATCAGTGGATGTTGTTTCCACTTGTCAACTTGTCGAGCCACTAGGCAGGCTACAGCTGCTATAATAAGGGGTCCCGACGAGCTAAGGCGGCTAAGCTCGTTAAAAGGTAAATAGCCCTTGCGCTCATTCAAGAGCCTTGTGTTATTAGTGGCTAAATCGGAGGACTAACCATCAAGTCATGTAAGTTGATCTATGACCGCGGGGTGGAAGTGCCACGTGCGGCACTTCTGAAAGACAAGAGTGTCAACCATCTCCTCATTTCCAATTTTATTTCCAGGGACCTCGTAGCGGCGCTGGTGGAGATCTCCACGCTAGGTAGCACATAGGAAATTGTCCTGGCATCTGCCTACTTCACAGGGGATAGCAAGGAAATCTCACCAGACAAAGTTCAGCAACTCGTCGAAAACTGTCGATGCACAAACCGACAGTTTATCATCGACTGCGACGGAAATGCACACCACACGATATGAGGTAGCAGCGACGTCAACGAAAGGGTTGAGCACCTTTTAACTATCTTTCCAATGGGAATGTAGTGTTAACTCTTAAAACCACTTATATTCATAAAGAAGTATGTTTACAAATCTTAAATAATATTTTAACCTTTTAAGGTCATGGTAACTCCTTCTTGCTACCTGACATTTATCAAATCGTAGAATTCTAGGACCCTATTAAATGCTATGTCTTTTTATGTTGATATAGATTGATACAGTATCTAACCTGTATAAATTAAAATTATTCCGAAAAAATGTTGTTCAAAAATTGTTCGAAATATAAGCAAACTTATCTAGGGTGGGATCGATAAATCTTATCTTTGCAATGAGAAAATAACATAGCGTTGACTATGTATTGGGTGTACAAATAAGTTTCCGACCTTTTTTACTGAAATAAAAGACATTAGTTCGTGTAGAAAATTAAAGAATATTTTATTCAAAATATGCTCCTTCGGAAGATATAACCTTCTCCCATCGTTCAGGCAATAAACGGATTCCCCGGGAAAAGAAGTCTTGTGGTTTCGAGGCGATCCAGTCATCGACCCATTTTTTCACGTTTTCATGTGAAGTGAAGTGCTGCTGTGCCAGGGCTGATTGCATCGACCAGAACAAGTGGTAGTCAGAGGGAGCAATGTCTGGAAAATACGGCGGGTGGGGTAGAATTTCCCAGTTCTGCCCATCCAAGTAGTTTTTGACAGGTATAGCAACATGTGGCCTAGCGTTATCCTGTTGCAAAATAATTTTATTGTGCCTGTTGTCCCATTCCGGTCGTTTTGCAGCTAGAGCTTGCTTTAAAGCCATCAGTTGTCGTCGATAAACTTCTCCCGTAATGGTTTCACCCTGTTTCAGCAGCTCATAATATACGACACCCTTCACATCCCACCAAATGCAAAGCATCACTTTCGAACCATGGATATTTGCTTTTGGCGTCGACGGCCCTGGTTCACCGGGCTTGACCCACGCTCGTTTACGCTTTGGATTGTCATAATGGATCCATTTTTCATCCCCAGTGATGATCCGATGCAAAAACCCCTTCCTTTGTTGTCGTCGAAGCAACAATTCGCACATGGTTTTCCGACGTTCCATGTCCCTTTCTTTCAGCATGTGTGGCACCCAAGCTCCCATCTTCGAAATCAATCCCAAGGCTCGTATACGTTGCGAAACACATTGTTGGGTAATATTCAACTCTTCTGCCAATTGTTTTTCAGTCTGACAAGAGTCCACATCAAGCAATTCTTCCAATTCTGTATCTTCAAATTTTCTTGGTCTGCCTTCACGTTCTTTGTCTCTTACGTCAAAATCACCAACTTTGAATCGTTGAAACCACTCTTTGCAGGTTTTTTTCGATGGCGCATGTTCACCGTAAACTTCCACAAGCAAACGATTTGTTTCCGCTGCACTTTTCTTCAACAAAAAATAATGAAGTAAAACTTCCCGCAAATGTTGTTTTTTCGGCACAAAATTCGACATTTTCAATTACATGAAAATAATTCTTGTTTATGCATTGAACAAATTTCACTAGTAATTATTCAAGCTTGACATCTAACCTCCGAAAAACATGTATTGCCCGATTGAATAATATGCAAGCAGTGATACTAACGACACCTATCTGAAAAGGTCGGAAACTTATTTGTACACCCAATACATATACGTGCTATCGTCTCACTGTGGCAGGTTGGTTGGGATACTGAGTGGCCATTCTTATATATGTCTGTATGCTCAACTGAATGACAATCAAGCTGTAAGAAATGATACTTTATAAGGATATTAATTCTGTTTTCATTATTGGCAGCGTCAAATTCGCCACGCTCCTCTATCGCCGCCGCCGCCAATCGACGATAAAACGTCCGACGACATACATATATAAAAATGAACCGCTCACTCTCCTGTCACAGGCGTCACAATTTGACAAACTTACCAGTGGAAGGAGAGAATTATATTTAATCGGCGCTATAGCTTTCTATTTTATTCGTATTACTAGGATAGCATTTATTAAAGTGGCCTCCAGGATGAATTTTTGTTTGAAAATTGTTTCTGAATAATCTTAATTTATAGGTACTCGTTAGATTTTGTAAAAACAAAAGTAGTTAAGTTGCGCGGTAAAGTTTGGGCTTGATTATATCGTAGGGTTGCATAAAGTACCTTTATCATAAATCACAGAGGACTCCTACAACATATTTAAAAATTATTCAAATCCATTTTTATCAAGTCATGCCCTGCCCTTGTAAGTCTATAGTAACTTTCCACTGCACGAAAGAGATTTGCACAAAAAGCATGTAATTACTTTCACCTCGCAGAATCATCAACACCTAAAAGTGTACCAATTCAAAGCTTGAAATGTTGTGTCAGAACGTTATGATTGCTCCGAATTAAGTGGCAATTAAAAGGAAGTCAAGTGTGGCTGGACGACAGACAACTTCACAAATCGATAACCGAAAAAGTGATAAAATACAAAGGGAGAAAATCTAGAGATAAAGCGAGCTGACTGGACCGAACGAGATATTTTGGCAGCAGACTGTTGGTTCATTTCGCCTGCTAACGCTGTACCGTCGCAATGTCGCGAATAGAGACATCATGACCACATGTCTGGCTGTTGGTCACTACTTTGGGGCAATTCGTTACAGGAAGTCATCGTTTAAGATTTAAACAATATTCTCAATTTTAGTGCCCAATGACGGCGTCAGCTACTACCGCTACCGGCCGTTGCGTTGGTACATCGTTTATCTTGCTATAGCTCGCCCTACGCATTTTTCTTGCAATTTTCATTCTTTGCGAAGGGAGGCAGATTGCCAGGCAAAGTACACGTATGTATTTGTTGACATCGAGATCCCTGGATTTGCCGAAAAGCTTCCACATAATCTGTTTAGCTGCAAGGACAATTGAGGAACGAATCCTCCTCGCAATTATTTTATTATAGTTACGTAACAATATCTCTTTTATGTTATAAAAGAAAGTGTTTCTGTGTTGAGCGAGTTGCGCAATGTAAATTAATTGCGATATGTTTGGAAGAATGGAATATAATTGGTGGCTCAGTGGGAATTTATCCCAAAAAGAAAATAATATTCTTATTTTCGCAGTCATTGAGTGTGAATTTCGGTACGCTTCTTGCACAGTGGTGTCAGTGGTCTTCTTCTGGGCGCAAGTTGTGAAGTCAAGTTCAATCGATTATTAACGATTCCTTTTTCTGCAAGACTTTAGGTACTCGCGGTAGCACTTAATATTTTCGCAGCTTCGTCAAAGGGCTGGCAGGAAATTGAGTTCCATATTTTCTTTCCTTTACAATTAGGCTTTGCGCATTCTCGCAATATTATTTCTTGATAGAACTTCCCTTGCAATTATATGGACTGCAAAATTAACTACTGTTTGTATGAGTTTTATTTATTTATTACTAGCTGGGTTACCCGGTTTCACCCGGCGTTGGGTAAATACTTACTAATTAAACACTTCTCAAATGTTCTAGTATTTTATATCCTAGAAATTGTTTCAACCCGAAAACCCCTTTATGGATCCGCTATCTTGAAATTCCAAATCTTAATAATATTAAAAATTAGTGGCCTTAAAATAATCATTGTACCAATTTTCATTTAAATCCGTTGAAATCAAGAAATTTTGGTCGCCATATTGGATCCGCCATATTGAGTTTGGAAATTTTACAACTTTTGATAATATTCGGAACTTGTATCCTCAGAATAATTCTCAGAATAATCATTGTACTAATTTTCAGTAAAATCCGTTAAATCAAGAAATTTGGTCTCATATTGGACCCGCCATCTTGGTTTTACAAATTTTGATAATATTCGAAATTTGTAGCTTCAAAATAATCATTGTACCAATTTTCATTAAAATCCCTCGAAATCGAGACATTCTGGACGCCATGTTGGGTCCGCCATCTTGCATTTAGAAATTTTGATAATATACAAAATTAGTGGTCTCAGAATAATCACTGTACTAATTTCCATTACAATCCGTTGAAATCGAGAAATTTTGGTCGCCATGTTGGATATGGAAATTTTGATAATATTCGAAATTGGTGGCTCCGGAATAATCATTGTACTAATTTTAATTAAAATCCGTTGAAATCGAGACACTCGGTTGCCATATTGGATCCGTCATCTTGGATTTACAACTTTTGATAATATTCGGAACTTGTATCCTCAGAATAATCATTGTACCAATTTTCATTAAAATCCGTTGAAATCGAGACATTCCGGTCGCCATGTTGGATCCGCCATGTTGGATTTGGAAATTTTGCTAATATTCAAAATTACTGGTCTCAGAATAATAATTGTACCAATTTTCATTAAAATCCGTTGAAATCGAAAAATCTTGGTCACCATATTGGGTCCGCCATCTTGGATTTGTAAATTTTGATAACATTCAAAAGCAGTGACCTCAATATAATCACTGTACTAATTTTCATTAAAATCCGTTGAAATCGAAAAATATTGGTCGCCATATTGGGTCCGCCATCTTTGATTTGTAAATTTTGATAACATTAAAAATTAGTGACCTCAAGATAATCATTGTACTAATTTTCATTAAAATCGGGGGAAATCGAGAAATATGGTCGCCATTTTGGATCCGCCATCTTGGATTTAAAAATTTTGATAATATTCAAAATTAGTGGCCTCAAAACAATCATTGTACTAATTTTCATTAAAATCCGTTGAAATCAGGAAATCTTGGTCGCCATATTGGATCCGCCATCTTGAATTTCTAAATTTGGACGGCGGATTTGAAATCCCCATCCCGCAAAACCCCTATGTACCAATTTTCATGAAAATCGCTTCAAATTTAAAATTTTCAGCCGCCATCTTGGATCCGCCATTTTGAAATCCTACGTATTATCCGAAAATAAATTAGCCTATATGTTAAGTCGGGATATGTACTACCTTCGGACAAAAAATGAAAAATATCGATGCAGGCGTTTAGGCGTGATTGAGCAACAAACAAACAAACAAACAAACAAACAAACGAACTTTCATTTTTATATATACCATATAGGGATGATTGCCATAGTCTAATTTGAAGCCTTGTCTGTCTATCGGTAATTCTTTGATAATTTGATGGTAAATTTGTATACAATTTGTATATGGGTCATTCTACAGAAAATCATCAAATGGTCAAAGCCGCACTATTTTTGATTTCGATGAAACTTGGTGGGTATCTTTGTTTAGATGTCAAAAGAGAAAATTCACCATCATTTAATTTTTCTGATGCCTCAGCTTCGGCGCGCGACCGATAGAGCACTCAAAAAGTGTGATTTTTACGCTCTACTACCATGCGCTGTAAAAATTGTTCTATTAGAGATATATGAAAATTTGTGGTCGCAATTGAAAGCTACAATATAGTAGTTTTAGGAAGAAAATATGGAAATAGAAAAATATTTTTATTCGAAGTATACTAGCATCCTGAAAATACGATTTTTTTCACATTTTTATATGATTTTCAAATGGCTGTAGTATCTTTCCTGGTAAATTAAAAAAATTTAGTTTTTGTGTACATCATGTCTATATATTAAACAAAACAACAGTCCATTATAGACTCGTTCGAAAAATTTTTTATATTAAAAAAATAAGCTTGAATTTTGAAAATTTCTGAAAATTGCATATTTCGAGCTTCAAAATGGAAATGTGGGACAGGAGATAGAGAACTGAAATTCTCAGGAAATTTAGGTGTAACCTTGAACTTTAAAGACCCGTTGAGTTTGTTTTGTTTTTTGCATCCCTCTAGCAATTACAGCCATTACAATACAGCTAATAATGCAGATTTTCCTTTTTAATTAGTTTCTTTTCTTACTTCACAATGCGAGGAAACAATAATGTAGTAATAAAAAAAGAACAATGTGTAGCAGATACTCCGTAAATGCTAGCAAACAAATGAGATCAAGCCACTTTACATCCTTTTGTAGTATATCATAAAAAAAATAGTTTGATTAAGTTAAAAACATTTTGTGTAATTAGCGACTACTTAACACATAGTACTGTAGCTTTTTATTCATTTCAAAAATTGTTCATTCAATACATTAATCCAGAATTTAAAAAAGTTAAATATTTCATTGATGGATCAGCGGCTCAATATAAAAATAAGAAAAATTTTGTTAATCTATGTCATCATAATGATGATTTTGGGTTGGAAGCAGAGTGGTATTTTTTTGCCACTTCTCACGGGAAAAGTCCATGTGATGGTGCAGGGGGAACGATCAAACGAATAGTGCGGAGAGCTAGTTTACAATGAATTGAAGATCGTCATATATTCACTACTAAAGCTATGTTCAATTTTTGTTCCGAACAAATTTCTGGAATCGAATTTTTTTTTTGTATCCAATGCTGATGCTGAAGCTGGGGATAAATTTGTATGTGATAGATTTAGTAATATTATTACAATAAAGGGAACAAGAATGTTTCATAGTTTTGTACCCATTTCTTAAAGTAAATTGAAAGTTCGTAAATACTCGGCTTCAAATAATTCAGAAATTATAAGTATAAGTATGTCTAACATTTCAAGCAATATAATATAAAATATTAATAATTCATTGTTGTATTAATAATGATATTAATAATATTAGAGTAACAAAATAAAATTCTGATATTTGAAATCGCATTCTTCATTTACGATAAATAGCATTTTTCTTTTGGGATATATTTATTTAAATCGCCTTCTTCATTTGGGATGTATGTATACGGAGTATTTACTACATATTGTTTTGTTTTTTATTGTTTTTGTTGTTCTTTTTCATTACTGCGTTGTTGTTTCCTCGTATTGCGAAATAAGAAAAGAAACTAATTAAAAAGGTAAATCTGCATTATTAGCTGTATTGAAATGGCTGTAATGACTAGAGGGATGCAAAAAACAAAACAAACTCAACGGGTCTTTAAAGTTCAAGGTTACACCTAAATTTCCTGAGAATTTCAGTTCTCCATCTCCTGTCCCACATTTCCATTTTGAAGCTCGAAATATGCAATTTTCAGAAATTTTCAAAATTCAAGCTTATTTTTTTAATATAAAAAATTTTTCGAACGAGTCTATAATGGACTGTTGTTTTGTTTAATATATGGACATGATGTACACAACAAACTAATTTTTTTTATTTAACCAGGAAATATACTACAGCCATTTGAAAATCATATAAAAATGTGAAAAAAATCGTATTTTCAGGATGCTAGTATACTTCGAATAAAAATATTTTTCTATTGCCATATTTGTTTCCTAAAACTACTATATTGTAGCTTTCAACTGCGACCACAAATGTTCAAATATCTCTAATAGAACAATTTTTACAGTGCATGGTAGTAGAGCGTAAAAATCACACTTTTTGAGTGCTCTAGCGGTCGCGCACCGAAGCTGAGGCATCAGAAAAATTAAATGATTGTGAATTTTCTCTTCTGACATCTAAACAAAGATACCCACCAAGTTTCATCAAAATCAAAAATAGTGCGGCTTCAATTTTTTTTAATTTTTGATGGTTTTGTATGGAATGACCCATATAGCTTTTAAGTTGTATGGACGAAAAATATTCAATTTACTAAACAGCACACTGGATTACGATGATAACTGTTCAGAATCAGTCAAAAATAGTAAACTGATGCATTAGATCAAGTGTGTAGCAGGAAAAATTGTGGCGAGGGTTTTTAACACTCAAAATCCTGACTGACGCGTCTGCATTAGCCCTATGAGCCTGAAAAAACTAGGTCGTAGAAATTCAACTGGGAGACTGATATAGTGTGATATTTGAAGGTTAATATTAAAAAGCTTTTTAAATTTAAAATTTTGGGTAACCAACACAAATCCCTATATACAGGGTGTTCAGAGGTGGGAGGTCAATACTGCAGGGGGTGAAAGGTCAGACCGAGACAAGCAAAAAATCGTATGGGTGAGGGGGGGGCATCTCGCACCGTTTGGCAGTTACAGGGTGATTCGTAAATCAAGATTTTTCCTTATATGGGAACCGCTCTTGTATTTTTATCTTTTTTTTCTACGCATCGCATCGATTTCAAAAAATCACTATTTGGAAGCCCTTTCCAAAAAAGTTTACACCACCCCCCTATCCCCAACCCCTTGGCCACAATCCCCCCTGGAAGTTGAAAAAATTAACTTTTATTTCACGATTTTTTACCTTTCGCCCCACTTTTCTCTGAAATTCATGTTATTAACATACCTACTTTTTATTTTTTTTAAGTTGCCTATCAAATTACCTTTCCAAAAAAGGTGCAACATGCCCAGGTAGGAAAAGGATACGAAAATTTATTTACAAAAATCCTTTTACAGAATATCATGATAATTCGAATTTTTAGGAAATTATACTTAAGTTTACTAAAAAATACATTTTGTTCGCTTAAAAACTAATTACAATTAAAACGTTTGTCCTTTAAAAGCTGTTCAAAATGTTCTCCGCTAGTTTCGATGCATGCAAGTAGCCTTCGTCTTATTTCGCGTTTGAGGTCTATGGTAGCCAGTCTCTCCCGTATTTTCGTGGCTGCAGTCCCACTGCACTGCACTGCACTAATTCTTCTCTGGTGTTGATTGGTCTTGAGTAAACTTCATCTTTCATCATTCCCCATAAGAAAAAGGCCAGTGGAGTAAGGTCCGGTGACCTAGCAGTCCAAGGAATCGGTCCACCTCGTCCAATCCAGCGCTCTGGGTAATGCTCATTCAACCTTGCCCTAACAATGTTCCCAGTATGCGCAGGTGCTTCGTCGTGCTGTAAATAAATTGCGCTTCTGTTGGCCAGGGGGATGTCCTCCAACAGATCCGGAAGGGTATTCGACAAAAAGTTCGAATATAGCTGACTATTCAGCACTTGGGGCAAGATGAAGGGTTCTATCAACTGGTTGCCGATGATGTCAGCCCAGACATTGACACTAAATCTTTGCTGGAAGGACCGACACCTTGTCCTATGTGGGTTCACATTTCACCAGGTGTGGAGGTTGTGCAAGTTTGTGATGCCATCCCGGGTGAATTGCGATTCATCCGTCCACAGAATTCGGTCTAGAAACCTTCTGTTTTCGATGTCAGACTCAAACAGCCAAGTGCAAATTGCAATCGTCTTTCGGAATCTCCTTCCTGTAGTGCTTGGACCGGGATATGGTGGTATGGATGTAGTCCCCCTCGGTTCACAACGGTCCAAACTCTCCCTAAAGACAATCCTGACCTTCATGCGACCTGCCTGATGCTTATTACAGGGCTGTTCCTGACGATGTTGAGGATTTGTTGGTCGGGGTCCGCTGAATCGGCCGATTTTCCTGCTCGCGTTTCTGCTCTGGGGGCGGTTACACTTCCGGTTTCTTTTAACCTTCTGAAAGTCCTTGAAAATACCCTTCTGTTGGGTACCCGCCGATTCGGGAATCTCCTTTGGTATTCTCGTACGGCCTCACTATCATTTCCTTCTACTAAACCGTACACGTAAATTATATCGGCATACTCGTCAACACTGAATTCTGCCATTTTATCTTAATTTTTTCTATTAAACACCCGTTCTTATCGCTTGCTTCTTCAACTGTGGTCAATGTCCTTTCAAACTTACCCATTTTTATACCATAATTCATAGGAGGTATTAGAAATGGAGCATCAGGATACTTAAGAGTCAATACTGGATATAATAAACTAATAACGCTATTTAACGAGATTACATTTATTATTTTATTACTGTTTTGCTGAAATAATAAAAATGTACTACCTCTGTTTCCTAAACAAACATTTCCGAACTTGCTGTCATAAAAATTGTTTACTTAACGACTTTTTCCATTATGGTGCAATAAAGTAATTAGGTACCTGTGAGGATGTTTTAATTTCAGGACTTTTGCAACCCTTTTCTACCTGGGCATGTTGCACCTTTTTGGAAAGGTAATTAAATAGGCAACTTAAAAAAAATAAAAAGTAGGTATGTTAATAACATGAATTTTGGAGAAAAGTGGGACGAAAGGTGAAAAATCGTGAAATAAAAGTTAATTTTTTCAACTTCCAGTGGGGATTGTGGCCAAGGGGTTGGGGATAGGGGGGTGGTGTAAACTTTTTTGGAAAGGGCTTCCAAATAGTGATTTTTTGAAATCAGTTTGGGGCCGCTGCGATGCGTAGAAAAAAAGATAAAAATACAAGAGCGGTTCCCATATAAGGCAAAATCCTGATTTACGAATCACCCTGTAACTGCCAAACGGTGCGAGATGCCCCCCCCCCCCACCCATACGATTTTTTGCTTGTCTCGGTCTGACCTTTCACCCCCTGCAGTATTGACCTCCCACCTCTGAACACCCTGTATATACATAAAAATGAAAGTTCTTTTGTTTGTTGCTCAATCATGCCTAAACGCTTACATCGATATTATTCATTTTTTGTCCGAAGGTAGTACATATTCCAACTTAACATATAGGCCAATTTTTTTTCAGATAATGTATAGGGTTTCAAAATGGCGGATCCAAGATAGCGGTTGAACACTTAAAATTTTTAAATTGGTACTTAGGGGTTTTGCAGGATGCTGATTTCAAATCCGCTGTCCAAATTTAGATATTCAAGATGGCGGATCCAATATGGCGACCAAGATTTCCCGATTTCAACAGATTTTAATAAAAATTAGTATAATGATTGTTTTGAGGTTACTGATTTTGAATATTACCAAAATTTATAAACCCAAGATGGTGAACCTAATGTGGCGACCAATATTTCTTGTTTCCAATGGATTTTAATGAAAATTAGTACAATGGTTGGTTTGAAATCGCTGACTTTGAATATTATCAAAATTTACAAATCCAAGATGGCGGATCCAATATGGCGACCAAGATTTCCCGATTTCAACAGATTTTAATAAAAATTAGTATAATGATTGTTTTGAGGTTACTGATTTTGAATATTACCAAAATTTATAAACCCAAGATGGCGAACCTAATGTGGCGACACATATTTCTTGTTTCCAATGGATTTTAATGAAAATTAGTACAATGGTTGGTTTGAAATCGCTGACTTTGAATATTATCAAAATTTACAAATCCAAGATGGCGGATCCAATATGGCGACCAAGATTTCCCGATTTCAACAGATTTTAATAAAAATTAGTATAATGATTGTTTTGAGGTTACTGATTTTGAATATTACCAAAATTTATAAACCCTAATGTGGCGACACATATTTCTTGTTTCCAATGGATTTTAATGAAAATTAGTACAATGGTTGGTTTGAAATCGCTGACTTTGAATATTATCAAAATTTACAAATCCAAGATGGCGGACCCAATACGCCGACCAAGATTTCTCGATTTCAATGGATTTTAATGAGAATTAGTACAGTGATTATTTTGAGGGCACCAATTTTGAATATTACCAAAATTTCCAAATCCAAGATAGCGGATCCAATATGGTGACCAAGATTTCTCAATTCCAACGGATTTTAATGCAAATTAGTATAATGATTGTTTTGAGTTCATTGATTTTGAATGTTATTAAAATTTCCAAATCCAAGATGGCGGATACAACATGGCGACTAAAATGTCTCGATTATAATGGGTTTTAATGAAAATTAGTGCAATGATTATTCTGAGGCGACTAATGTCTCAATTTCAATTGATGTTAATGAAAATTAGTACTATAATTATTCTGAGGCCACTAATTTTGAATATTATTAAAGGGGTTTTCGCGTTGAAACAATTTCTAGGAAATAACAAACTGGAATATTTGAGAAGTGCTTAATTAGGAAGTAGTTACCCAATGCCGGGTGAAACCGGGTAACCCAGCTAGTTTCTAATAAATTTAAGTCAACGTTTGTTAATTTTCAGATTATAGTCTAAAAAAATGATAAGCGATGTGTCGTCGACATTGTCAAAAGTCTTAACGAGTATAGCCATTTTCCCTCGGCTTGCATGATCGATGTTTATTGGACAAAATTTCTTATTTTGAATTTGGAAATTATTTACCATCATTTCTGCAAAAGGCAGATAAGGCCCTGCTAATACAACTTAAAATTAGACGGCTTGCATTAATTTGCCGGTTTAACATCACAATGATGCATCTCAACAGTGAAGAGAATGTTGTTACTGATGCTTTGTTCAGTTCAGGATAAACCTTAAAGAAAAAAATCTAGGTTAAGTGTTAATAAGGATGGTCTTTTTTCGGATGGAAATTTGTGCGAGCGAGGAAAGATTTGTTGTCATAACAAGGTGCAGCCGAGGCATATTGACGTTCCGGGCATATAGTTTAGCCAAATACACATTGACATCATTACTCTTCCAAAGGTTATCAATCTTGTTTTACGGTCATAGATCAATTTTAGCGAAGGCCAGCAACTGTACCGTTACGAAACACTACGGCAGATACAATAGTTACATCTCTGTTCGACCATTGGATTTCTTTGCAAGGTGCCCAAATCACTACTACATCTAAGTCAATTCCAGTCCTTACGGAGAAACGTAACTTTCGAGCTGTCCGCTAAAATTCACTGAAAAAAACTTCGCTTGTCAGGTCAGGGGTCACCACCGCCCCCAACATTTTGCATGTTAATTAAAGAAAAACGCCCGGCGCGCGGCGCCCAAATGTCATACATACCTATATCTAATTCATCGGTGTACTCGTCATGAATAAGCGATTCCATAAGGTTAGAAAACTTTAGCAATCAACTTTTTTTTAGACCGATGTATGTATTGGGGACTATTATGATTTGCAATTTTCGAGATTTAAAAAAAAATTTACATGAATTCCAAATCTCCAGTGCAAATTTTTTAATAGTCTCCCTTTTTTGTTTATCGGCTAAAGAATTGCACAAAAAACACTCCATAGTTTTAAGTTAATTTTATTAAGTGCACGTGGTTGGACAAGTAAAATGCTACTGCGCACTGCTATATAAGAACTGGGCTGCTGATCTCGTACAAAAACTCACTTCGATAATAAGACTAAATGTTGACCGAATTCTAGCTATCTCGCAATGTAGGTACAGGAAATAATTGTAACAGCAATGAGAAGTGTTTAATTATAAAGTATTTACGCAACGCCGGGTGAAACCGGGTAACTCAGCTAGAATATATATATACGTATTAGGGTGCTTTTTTTTTTGCGACAATTTTTTTTTTTCAGTCCCACCTCGAAATTTTGTGGCAAATACCTAAACAATAATTCCCTGAAAATTGGAGCCCTTAATATTAATATTAAGAACTAGACCAAGGCGTATAAAGATTTCCCATATACATAAAATACATGTAAACTTTGATTGTTTTTCTTCAAAACTCTACAGCTCAGAGGCATTTTATGGTATAATCTTGGTCAATGATAGAGTTTCTTCAGAATTGAATGCTCTACAAAAGCGTCTAATGCGGTGTAATCTTAACTCCCACCAGTGGCGGACTAAGCCCGTCAGAGGCCCTGGGCGGCAAATCTGAATGAGGCCCCCCAGCTTTAGAAAAAATGTAGTTTTACAAGATTTTTATTCAGTTCACATTTGTATGTATAAATAAGTGTTTTTGTTTAATTCGTTAAAATCTGGCAAGTGAAATTTAAATTCGAATTAAATAATTTAGGCTAAATAAACATACATACCTGCAATATGGAATGGATAAGGGTGAGGAAAATAAAATACGAATCGATCGAAAAAAAAAAAAAATTAGATAAAATAAATCAAAGATAGTTTATTTTTATTTTTTGTAGCGTGTTATATGTGTTTTCGTGCCTTCAATTTACTGAACTCCTCAATAACTTCTGTGAAATCGATTTCTTTGGAAATTTTTCTTTCTATTGAAAGCACGGCTAGATTAACCAGTCGCTCTTGATCCATTGTAGATCGAAGATAATTTTTAATTAGTTTAAGTTTCGAAAACTCCTCTCGCATGATGCAACCGAGATGCAAATGGTCAAGAAGTATTGAAGTATAAGCTATATACAGGGTAACGATTCACTGAAGTCCCATTTTATTATAAATTGAAGGATTTCTTGGGCCCTCCACTTGGCAGCAACGTCCATACTCGTATCGGTGGCTTTTACATGCCTGCGGTACCTTTTTATTTCTTGGGAAACTTGCTCCTTGTCAAATTCATCATAAATTGGTATCAGATTGTCAACTGCTACAGCTAGAGCGTCATCTGAAGCTTCTAGCATAAACTTTGTTTCAATAATTTGGAAAATATTATTGATTTGTTTCATGGCCCCGTATCGTGTCGACAATTGTTGTATAAATCGGTCTATGCATTCATATAATATGCATCAATATCAACGTAATGAAATTTAATATATTTTAAATGAGGCCAATGTTTATTTTTCGACGTAAATAGAATGTAGTGAATGTAAATGTAGACATACAAGAGTGAATTCTTTGCACTTCACTCATTCAGGGATTCCTGGGGAAGTACCCGCTACAAAGACGGGAATTCCCCCAGCATATTGGACGCGTTCAGCAAAGTTAAAAGAATATTAGTACCGCGTAAAAAGTCTAGATGGCTGTAGTGTTTTGATCTTGATGAAATTATGTAGGTACTAAGCACATTTTTAAAGTCTTGTTTAGGATTTGATCAGGGGAACGCGAAGGCATTTGGGGGCCCCCCCTTCCGCCCCCTGTTAGTCCGCCACTGACTCCCACCAGCGAGGTAGTACGCCTTGGTCTAGTACTTAGTATTAATATTAAGGGCTCCAATTTTCAGGGAATTTTTGTTTAGGTATTTGCCACAAAACTTCGAAGTGGGACTGAAAAAAAAAAACAATAGTCGCGAAAAAAAAACACCCTAATACGTATATGAATTATTATTTTTGTATTGAATCAATAACTGGACAATTTTAAAATCGGTTTTGTTCCAATAAAGATCCATATTTTCTGTCGGCAACTATATATTCACCATATTTTAAAAACAAAACAAAAGTTTGTATCAATAAATTATTTTTTGGTCACGAAACCGTCGAGTTCAATGTGTCCGACTGGATTCTATTTTGTCCGACAATGTCATCAGGGCCTTTTAAATATTAGGTTGTAACATAATAATCTTGTAATTTTTTCGGAAACGTTCTGGAAATTTTTTACAACTTCGAGAAAGTTCTGTGACTATGAGTATAAATACTCGTGGGCGCACTCAGTTCATCAGTGCAATAATCTACAGCGCAGCGAATAGCATTATGGAAAAATTCGATTTGAAAAGTCGAGACATCCGCGTCCTTCTAATTAATGAGTTCCGTTTGAAGCATACAGCTGAGCAGGTGGCACAAAATATATGTCAATGTATGGGAGAAAATGCGGTATTTTATCATACAGCAGTAAATTGGTTTCGACGTTTCTCGAATGGCGACTACAACCTTGAAGATAAACCTCACGAAGGGCGGCCGGTTGAGGGTGATGTCGACCGACTAGCGCAGCTCATCGAGGAAGATCCAAGGAGGAATACTCGTCAACTTGAAGAAGAACTCGGATGCTCCCATTCTACTATCGCTCGACATTTGAAAGTGATGGGTAAAGTGTACAGGCACAGTCAATGGGTACCTCACGAATTGACGGATGGTCAACGGATGGTGCGAGTGGCGGTTTGTACGCAATTACTCACTTCACATCGTACTTTTGCTTGGCTTTGTAATTTGGTTACCGGGGATGAGAAATGGATGCTTTATGTCAACCATAACAATAAGCTACAATGGCTTAGCGCGGGTTAAAGAGGAGTACCGACAGTTAAATATAAAATTACTATACACAAGGTTATGTTGAGTGGTTGGTGGAATTTGCACGGCATTATATACTGGGAATTATTGCCACAAGGAACGACTATAAATAGTGAACGCTACTGTGAATATGCTGGATAAGGTAGCCGTAAATCTTAAAGGAGAACAAGGCAATGTATACCTCCTCCACGACAATGCCCGCCCTCACACCGCTTCGATGACATGTAAACAAATTATGGAGCTTGGCTGGATTTCCTTAGCCAATCTTGCATACTCGCCGGATATGTCTCCTTCTGACTACCACTTGTTCCGATCGTTGCAGGCTCACATTAGCGCAAAATCTTTTGATGACCGAGATGCATTGGAACAGTAGTTGTCGGAATTTTTTAACTCTCGTGAGCCCAAGTTTTACAAGAATGGAATAATGTCGCTTCCCCAACTTCGCAGGAGATCATTGATAATGATGGACTATATGTTCAATAAAATGTTAAGCTAAATTGTACAAAAATATCAAAATAAAGTTTCTTAAAAAATTATCAGATTATTATGTTACAACCTAATATTATTATCAAAAAATCAGCTGGTTATCAATAAATTTTTAAAATTCGTCAAATCGACATATTCAGGGTGGTTACAAACCACAATTTTTGTCCGACAATTTTTTTTTCGCGCGTTTTTATAAATATAAATACAACGGGAAATCGACGTGTTCCGGAAAATCGGGAAAGCCAAGAAACCGTTTACGGGAATTTTCGCAGATAAAAAAATGTGGTAGTCTATCCATAATTAAGCCACCCAAGAAGTAAGAAGAGTATGTTAATAATTCCGATCGTATGTGGACGGGCTCCCGGACTATTATAGTTCAACGGATGAAAAACCTCAGCATGAAAAGTGTCCGAGCAGTGCCGATTCTTGGTGTGTTTGGCAACGGGCTTTAGCTGAAAATTCTCTTTCGTCATTTAAGCACCAATATGCTCCTTTGCCAGATGATATTTTGACAGCAATTAAACTTATTTACCAAGATCTCAGTAGCGATGAGCTTTCGGAGCGATGTGTTGGTGGATATGTTTTCTTAGTTTTAAAAGTAATTTTACTTTGAACGCGTTTTTCTCAAAAGCACATTTTTGAATCTGGTAGGCATGATTTCCCAAAAACTAATAATCTCATCTTACTGAAATTGTCCACACTTCTTCTACATAGTATTGACATGTACTTGAACGAAGGATTTTTAATTTCGTTCATTACAAGTCGTTTTACTAGTAGAAAATCACCAAAATATAAAAAAATGTTCACAGAAATTTAACAAAAACAACAAATTTTTTGTTAAAAAACGTTGTCAAAAATTAAAATATCATTTTTTCTTCAAATCCGAAAAATTGTGATTTTTATTGGAATTCAAAACCCACGTAATGGTGTGGTATGAAACATTTAAAACATTGGCGACCAGTAACGAAAATTCACTTTTTCATACAAAATTTTTTGGCGATCGTAAATGAGTTTTCTGACAAATGACATTTGATGATATATATCGCTTTCCTTAATTTCTATGTCGCTATCTAAGTCATCGTCTTTATTTTCTCAATGAATTGGTACATCTGATAAATCTTCACAAAATTCTTTAACAAATTGTTCTTCTTTATTATTTATGTGGAGTTGAAACAAACATAAAATATTAGCGTAATTATTTGAGCACTCCAACGTACTTATTTTATACCGGAAATTCGTAATTTCTATTAATAATTCATTGCTTTAGACAAATGTGATAGATGCAACATTGTGTACCTGCGGTAGTTATGGAATGTTCTCTGATACTGGTGATCTGATATAATGGTTGAAGCAGATCAGTAACAAATTAACATGAGATCACCAGAAAGTTAAGTTTTAAAGCAATGCAGGAATGCAATGTAGGAAATGGTAGTCGATAGTTAGTACTGTAGTTCACTTCACTAAATTTAATTTTTTTCCATTGTGAAAAAGTATCAAAGGGTCACAACAAACCGCACCACGCGGGGCACAAACACTGAAGGTGCTGATTAAGTTTAATGGTCGATCGGATCGCACAGTTTTAATTATCCCAACTTAATGACCAGCGTTAAACAGATTGTATTTAAAAAAAAACTGAATTTCATTAATTCATCATCAATACTACGCAAAACGAGGGCAAAAGGCGTAATCACGTCAATAAAATTAAAGAAATAAGTTGGGTGAGCAAGCTACATTATTTGAGTTCTTGATTAAGTTTCTTTCCTATTTAATTCAGTGCTTTAATCATTGAATTATTGACCAAAGCCTAGCACATTCATCCCCGCAAAATATTCATGAGACAAATAAATAACTTTCCGCAAATAGGATCGGCAGAAAGTCATTGTTCTATACTTAAAGCTACAAATCCGGCACTGTCCTAAGCTAGAACATACAATTCCAGACGACTTGACTGAGATGAGAGGCATCTCTCATAAGAAATGTACCGGGTACTTTTATTGATTTTTGTACTTTGAAGGTTTGAAGCAGTGGGGTGGCAAGGTGAATGAGGAAGATTCACAGACACGGGCGTGGGGTTTGTTTTTAAGTGGCACTTTAATTAGTTTTATAGGGTCTATGTTAAGAAGATTATAAGGTATTTAGTGAAGTTGCAACAGTCTTTATGACCTGCCGGGGAATCGATTTAATCCTATGACATGCATTGAATTGAATTTAATATATAAATTTTTAGTTCCAGGTATTTCTGTTTAAAATATTAAGTTGACCTCGAATTGACCCCTGAATTTAAAATCTAGATTATAATAAAGTACACCATCAGTTACCTTTCTGCGAACCTTACAACTATTGGATACAACATTTTTTGTGCCATTGAAAACTGGCCACTGCACTACCTCGTGCCTGTAGTGACTAGTGTTCAGAACAACACATAGGCTGAACTATCACAGCAGCACTACTAAAATTTATATACTAAATAAATATGATATAAAAGACAATAATATGATAAATAAGAATTAATTAAACCAAACTTAATTACTTAAAACGAAAAGCCGTGAAGAATAATTTTTTGACAAGCTGAATGAATTTGAATTTTAATAATTACCATATTTTTCCTCTTATTGGTGTTCGTTCCAGAAAAGGTTAAGAACTAATTTCATAAATTTGTGTTACAATGGTTGTATGAATGACAGTGTCTGGCTTCGGCTAAGATAGCGTTACTAATATTAAATCAATGCTAGTTTTCTTGTCATCCTTGAAATGACTACATAATATCGTATTCTTAGCCAGTTGCCTCATTCAGTTTTTATTTGACCACCACTTTATTTTTACAAAAATCAAACCTCTTTTAAAAAGGAAACGAATGATGAAACAAAAGCGGGATTAAACGAATTTTATGGGGACTCTGCACATGCGTTTGCAACAATAAAATATTGCACAGTTGAATTTAAAAGCGGCCGTAAAAGCATTTGTGATGAAGAACGTCCAGGTCGTCCAAATTAGGTCACCACATCAGAAATGATTGAGAAAATCCATGATATAGTAATGAATGGAAGACGACCTTCTTATAACTGATTCGCTCTGCATTCTTCTAAAAGGGTTTGGTTGATATCTAGAATACAATAAATTGAAACTGCCATGGTAGAAAGGAGAAAGAACACCATTGTTAAGAAAGTGATTTTTAGGTAGAAGAAACTGACGAGGAATTATGTGGTTATATAAATATGAAACCTGTATGTGTGTAGGATTCGAATAAAGATATTATATAATTAGTTTTATTTTTGTAATGTTGCATATTTATATATAAATATATATATTAGGGTGCTTTTTTTTTTGTGACTATTTTTTTTTTGTCAGTCCCACATCGAAATTTTGTGGCAAATACCTAAACAAAAATTCCCTGAAAATTGGAGCCCTTAATATTAATATTAAGTACTAGACCAAGGCGTATAAAATTTAATATATAAAATACACGTAAACTTTGATTATTTTTCTTCAAAACTCTACAGCTCAGAGGCATTTTATGGTATAATCTTGGTCAATGGTAGGATTTCTTCAGAATTGAATGCTCTACAAAAGTGTCCATTGCGGTGTAACCCTAACTCCCACCAGCGAGGTAGTACGGGTCAATAACCCCAATTTTTCCACGAATTCCTCGCTTTTTGCCCCTATCTCGTAAACAACAAGAGGTACAGAAAAAGGGAATATTACAAACTTGTAGCTAATTCAATTTCCTCCAAAAAGTTGTTGAACATCAAATCGCTAACATCGATATTTCTTGAGATATTGGGCTTTGAAGTTGAGGTACTGTTTCTACAATTTAGCTCAATAATCCATGAAACTTCCACACTACCTCAACTTCAAAGCCCAATATCTCAAGAAATATCGATGTTAGCGATTTGGTGTTCAAGAACTTTTTGGAGGAAATTAAATTTGCTACAAGTTTGTCATATTCACTTTTTCTGTACCTCTTGTTGTTTACGAGATAGGGGTAAAAAGCGAGAATTTCATGGAAAAATTGGGGTTAGTGACCCGTACTACCTCGCTGGTGGGAGTTAGGATTACACCGCAATGGACACTTTTGTAGAACATTCAATTCTGAAGAAACCCTACCATTGACCAAGATTATACCATAAAATGCCTCTGAGCTGTAGAGTTTTGAAGAAAAATAATCAAAGTTTACGTGTATTTTATATGTTAAATTTTATACGCCTTGGTCTAGTACTTAATATTAATATTAGGGGCTCCAATTTTCAGGGAATTTTTGTTCAGGTATTTGCCACAAAATTTCGAGGTGGGACTGAAAAAAAAAAATAGTCGCGAAAAAAAAGCACCCTAATATATATATTTATATATATATTAAAGAATAATTTCTTTCTTCTATTTTTTTTTTAGGGTTACGAACAAAGTTTATCGATACATAGTTTTCAAAGTAGAAAGTACAAACTTCAAAATGAGCTTTCGTTCATTCAAATCCGTTCATTTTTTGCGCGAAGATACAGCGGTCTAAAAATTAGGAAAATTTTTCGATTTGTTCATCCTTCATTTTGAACGCCAGTGTATGTTTTCGTTTATATATTAGTTCGATTAATTAATATAATTGTTATTTTTATAATTACTAGCGGTGTTTTAAAAAAAAATTTCACTAAAAGTCATTTAATGTTTTTACTTGAATAAATATATTTCTCGTAATAATTTTTAACCTATCAATATTTAGCTACATTACTAAACTGTAAATTATTATTAAATAGCGTTTTTAGAAAAAGAAAAAAAATTATAACTTCTGAATTACTCTCATTAGTACGGCACGTATTTTTATTGAACCTATGTATTCCGGAAGCAACAATTAGTCAAGAATCAAAGTTCGTGCTTTGTGTCCGTCTTCTAAATCATGCAAAATAAAGAGTACATAAATAAAATAAATGAATGCTATAAATTTACTTCGAAAATTTTAATTAAAATACGTATCTACAAATAAACATAGACGAAGTTAATTCCAGTAAATTACATATTTATTTATCGGGTTGGCACGAAAGAAATGAGACAGTTTGTTTTTACATTTTAAATTCTAACATTTTTATTTTACTATATATTAGTCAATCAAATACTCGGCGTGAGCATCTATGACTTCTTGCCAACGTAAGGGCAAGGACTGGATGCCTGTTGCCCAGAACTCAGCGGGCCGTGAGTTGAAGAAGGTGGCTACGTAGGTTTCAACTTCATTAAAAGTGTTAAAGCGTTTATCACGCAAATCATTTTATTGGCTCTGAATAAATGATAGTCTGAAGGGGCAATGTCTGGGGAATATGGTGGATGAGGTACCGTCTCCCAGACTAAGCCCTGCAGTTGTTGGCGGGTGGTGGATGTAGTGTGCGGGCGAGCGTTGTCATGAAGTAAAATGACATTGGCTCTTCTTCGTCTTTTTTCTTTGATAGCTGTGGCTAGTTTATCGAGCTGCGCCGCATATGTGTTAGCATTAACTGTTTCATTATGTAATAATTCATAAAACAGCATGCCCTGAGAATCCCAAAAGCAGCACAATAGAACTATTTCGCCGCGGTTTTGATATTCCTTTGGTTGAGTTGGTGGGTCTTCCTTTCGTGGCAGCCAGAGGGCACGGCGCGTATTGTTTTCGTAGAGAACCCACGACTTGTCCCCTGTGACCAAATCCTCCAAAAACTCCTTCCGGCGCGGTCAAAGTAGTAGCGATTGACAGACGACGACCCGAGCAGCACGAATGGCGTCTGTGAGGGCATGAGGTGTCCATCGGGATAAAACTCTCCTATATCCGAGCTCGTACAGGTGATGTTCTATAGCGTGATGGCTGCAGTGGAGTTTTGTCGCTAATTCACGAGTGCTTGTATCCGGCTTCTGTTGCAGTTCACGGAGCAAATCATCATTAGCTGCGTTTTTTTCATCTGGATCTGGCTCTGGATCAGGATCAAATGAAAAAAACGATTCGGATTAATCACCGGGATCACGATTTTGGGTTTGAGGAGTTGGAATTCCTGTTTTTGCTAATCTAATAAGAATTGGGAATTAGACGACAACTTTCGTCAAAGAAAACTCAAAAATGGCCTTCAAAGTTTTGTTTTGTATTAAATCCCATAATCAGAAAAACGATTTGATTTATTTTGCTACTATAAATTACTTTTTCTTTGTGTGCTCAGAACCAATCATTTCAGACAAGAAAAACTACAGCAGCGACTCTGTTAGAAATTTCCAAACTATTCATCCGACACTAGCACTTCTCGTAGAATTTTTTGTAACCACTTCTTGCGGATCATTGATTCTAATCCAAATGAAAGTGTGGATCACGAGTTGTTGTTGTATTTCAATGTTAAGAGATTGATCCAGATCCTGATCCGATTGAAAAAAACGCAGCTATTGTCGAAAGCTGGTGGTCGTCCCGAGCGAGGCTGACTTTCGAGGCTTCGGTCTCCTGTACTGAAGCGTTTGAACCAACGAGACACTGTTGCGTGACTTGTAGTATCTGAGCCAAATGCAGTGTTGATGTTGTCTGCCGCAGCTCACGCACTATGGCCTAACAAATACTCGTAAAGGTATAGAGTTCGAACTTGTCGCTCATCCATTTTTCTTCAAACTGACTGCGTGCGTGCGCCCCTAGGACTGAAGCACCTAGAATGTTCTATAACATACTAGAATATGGTCGAAAACAATTGATTAGAAAAACAACATGAGTAGATTTTTCTAGAGTGTCTCATTACTTTCGTGCCAACCCAATATTTATATTAAAAAATAAAAATATTTGGGGTAAAATTACAATTTCTTAATAAAAACGAAAATGATCAAAATTCACTTCAAAATTACAAATGTTAGAAGTTTTGAAATTTTTGGATGAATTTCGAATTCGCTTAGTGTTAGAAAATTTCCTCAAAATAACGAATGAACATTGACTGCGATTTTAGTATAAAATTAAAACATTTGTTTGGTGATTTTGTAGTCTCGAAATGGGCATATATTGAGTTTTACTCTTCGGAATAATATTACTTCTGTAATACTTTAATTTTACTTAAAATCTTTTTAATGATATAGCCGGCATAACGTTAACTATCCAACCGCAGGCAATATGATATTCGCGTTCCAAATATTCTGTAAAATTTAGCGGGCCACGCTGTTATCGTGTCGAGCATGTTTTTTATAAAAAAAGCAATTGTGGGAAATGGTTTTAGCGAAATTGAGTTTTACTGAATCAAGCTATTGTTTCATCATGATATTGTTAATCATCAGTTACCATATCCCGTTTTTTAATTTATGTTATCTCTTTTTACATCCTTCTTAATCTAATTCTTAGGACACGTCTGCCGAAAGAATAAAATTAACCCGCTATTTCATAACGAAAAATCAAAAATGTGCCCGCGGTTGGAGAGTTGAACACATATTTTCAAAACTATGTAAAATAAAAAAAAATGTTTTACTTTGTATTACTTTTGATTTCTGAGTGCAAAGAATAAGAGAAGAGTTCTGTATGTTCTTCAATTATGAAATTTTATTTTTTACGAAACTTTATTAATAAAAAAGTTTAGAAAATTATCATAGAATAAACGTTTCATAATCATCCATATCACTACATTTATGCAGGAATTCCTATTTTAAGAACACGAGCTTCAGGCAAAAGCATCATTGATTTTGAGTCTACAATCAGATTCAACGATCAAACGTTACATTTCACACCTAAATTTTCAGTTGGGTGAAAAAATTGCGTAGATATCGAACTAAAGCATCATTTAAGAAGTAGGAAGTTTATTAATATCTTCCTCTGATTTCACGAGGTTTTTCAGGTTATATTAAATTAGGTAATATAGTTTGCATATCTAATGAAATAAGAAGACACTTCCTCCTATTTCTAAGAGAAAAAAACGTTTGTTGAAAGAAGATAAATAAAGTGAATTTTCTAAAAACCTTGCCCGCAGTGACTGTCGACTTTAAGAAAGAGGAATGATAATTCAAAAACAATTGTTCTATAGTCAATAATACAAGGTACGCTAGAAAATCCATTAGGCAAACCACGAAATTCGCTAATTTTGTTTAAAGAGATATTGAGGCTTAAGTGGAATTCAAAACTAAAATACTGTGAAAATTGAATGACCAATGACTCGGTGCTACACGAAAAGCGAGGTTTACTATCCATCTACGTCGCCCAGGTATTACGAGACTAAAATAACATATCGGTCGAGCATGCTTGTTTACAGAAACTTAAAATCTTGGTTATCTCACAAGTGTCTCGAAGATGAAAACACGCAATGACTTTGAATCTTTATCAAATATTGCACAAAATCAATAGAAGTTTAAGATAGGTGATGTGCGATCACTAGGTTAATACTGACGGGTTAAGTGATGTAATCAATTTTTTCTTGATTGATTTTTATGATATCAGTGATAATATCATCATTGAGGTGATCAATTAGTTGGCACAAAACTGCATGAACTTTTCTAATCCTTTTGAAAATACACAAAGTGGTACAAAGTAGTAAGCACTTGTAATCATGAATCATTTATAGTTGAGTGGCAATGATCTGAAAAACGGTGAAACTTCACATATAAAAAAATTTTGACACACAAATTCATTAGTTCTAGCTCGTAAAGAGTGAGTAATACTATTCAGAAGATTTTTGGCTTCTATATAATTTGTTTTGTTAATAAAATCAGTTAATAGTCAGATTTTGCTTTAATCTTTTAAGATGATTTTCTGCTCATCTAAAATGTCTATTCTAATATCACAAAACTCCGCGGTAACACATGTACTAAATTTATATGAAGATGATTTTAAATCGAATTCCTTTCATTCATTGTATTAAAATTGCCAATATATCTTCCACCCTTCTTAATATTTGACCATTGTACTGCGAATATTTATGTACATTTACTATCTTATTTAAGGAGCTTAACACATAAAATGCGACACCGAATAGTTGCTCTTTACCTTAATTTTAGTTCTTCTGCTTGCTGAATTCAATAATCTTTAAATATTACAATTGCAGTTATATTATTGAAATAGTCATAAAATATTCAACACAATCATTCAACGTCAACAGGAATCCATTAATATTTAAACCCGGAACTGCGGGCCATTGACGTCCATATAAACTTTTCGTCAGTTCAATATAAAACCAAAATAATGAAAATGTCTCTGAGGGTAAGCGATCAGCTTTTGATGGGTTGTGGTACTTAATCCAATTTTACAATGAGTCCTTAGTCCTTGTCACTTGTTCAACTTGTTCCATATGTGCATAATTATTATCACTAGAACTACCAAGACCCGCCGAATTGACGTACTCAATTCCTTCCTTGAATTAATTATATTATATTTTTCAAAGTTATCTCTTAAGATTTATTCTAATATTATTGTCATACATAACTCAGACTACTTTACAAACCGTGGTTAACTCAGCAGCTGCAATCAATGTCTTCTAAATTTTTTTAAGATCATAAAATTGGATATACTTTTAGAAGTTGATGCGATTCTGCTATTGGATTTGTGAATATTAGAAATGATACGTTACTGGACATCCGGTCTCACTCCGTGGCTAATGGCAATATCGAATTGCAAATATGTAGAGCACATTGCTTTATATTCCGTCCGGTCCTTTTTAATAAATGACCATTTTTTAGCGAATTCTTCTTTGAAATGACACTTTATTTTTATCGTCTTTATTTGGTAATAATGACTTTATCTTCAATTATGTATCTCACATAGCTATGTGCTATTTATTAACTATTAGTAGAGCTTACTAGATGCGCAGGATTTCGACAACAGGGCAGCAAAAACACATAATTTTTTTTACACGACGAAATTGGAATGAACTGAGTGGTACAATCTATCCGTACACAAATGTCAAAAATATGGGACAAGTAAAGGACGCATGGATAATACGAGACCGGGCGGTGCAATACGGTGACAATCCTGTAAATACGGGACATATGGCAACTCTATGTATAGGCTAACAGTCATTTTAGGAGTTAGAATTTCCTAGGTAGCTGCTGATAGGTCTTGTCAACGTCTTACATAATACTGGCTGGTGACTGAGAATATGATGTGAACATATATTATTACATACTCATTAGTTTTTAGTTAATACGAGTATTTTTACGTAAATACCCCTTTAATTGCAAAACCCTTATAAATTCCGAACCAGTTCAATAGGTAATATGTAGATCCCAAACCGCATAAACGCGATTTCTCTATGTGCAATAACCGTCAAATTGCAATCTAATTTCTGGCAAAAATTTCTTTTTGCCCACTTAAATGCAATCACACAATGCCATTATTTTGACTTTACTTTACACATACTTTAGATTCCTGTTTACCAGCACTTTGTGTTTCATATTGTTGAAAAAACAACACAACTTATTTGACAGCAATAAGGTCTCGACCGTTTTGAGGAGTTGTATTAACTTACATTTTATTGCGTTTTGTCTTTAATAGTACAGATATGTTTAGTTTTCTTTACCCAGCTTCGTTAAGTTATTTATACACACCACCCAAGCAATTTTTAACGACATGGCAATACCTCCATTTCTCGTAAAAAATGCTTCTCTCTGAGGAGGCTAGCCTCCGACGATTTTATGAGTGAGATACAATAAAGCCAACACGCATAGAGGACGTAATTTTCTTTAAACAGGCTGAAGAAACTGGGGCTGAAGAATTCTGTGTGTGCGAGACCAAGGAGGCTAGCCTCCGACGACTTTATGAGTAAAGTTACAATGAAGCAACACACGTAGAGGGCCGTCTCCTATCTCATAATATGTATTGCCCTAGCATATTGCGCGGCAATGGAATGTGCCATTTGAGTGTATGGTTTGCCATGTAATATTAGAGAAGTATGGGGAGTGGTAAATTCGTTCTTATTGGAAATATTGAGGCATGGCGAATGTGAGGCAGAAGAGGCAAGCCTCCCTTATGAGACAAAAGAAACTGTCCGTACCCTCATTATTATTATTATTAGCTGCGTTTTTTTCATCTGGATCTGGCTCTGGATCAGGATCAAATGAAAAAAACGATTCAGATTAATCATCGGGATCACGATTTTGGGTTTGAGGAGCTGGAATTCCTGTTTTTCCTAATCTAATAAGAATTGGGGATTAGACGACAGCTTTCGTCAAAGAACACTCAAAAATAGCCTTCAAAGTTTTGTTGTTTATTAAATCCCATAATCAGAAAAACGATTTGATTTATTTTGTTACTATAAATTACTTTTTCTTTGTGTGCTCAGAACCAATCGACTACAAATTTCATTGCTGCCATCATTTCAGAAAAGAAAAACTACAGCAGCGACAGCTGTTAGAAATTTCCAAACTATTCATCCGACACTAGCACTTCTCGTAGAATTTTTTGTAACCATTTCTTGCGGATCATTGATTCTAATCCAAATGAAAGTGTGGATCACGAGTTGTTGTTGTATGTCAATGTTAAGAGATTGATCCAGATCCTGATCCGATTGAAAAAAACGCAGCTATTATTAGGTAAGAATTTTAAGATGACTGATTGATTGAACTCCCAAATTGAAGGCAAAAGTTTAAGAAAATGTTATTCTATTTTCTGAAATGAAAAAGGACTCTTTTCCGTTCCTTTTAACTTAGAGCTTAGTGCCTACAAAATCCTAGCTTTGGGGGATGATAAAAGCTTGCCTTACCTATGTTTATTCTCACGTTTATGTAGAGGAGTCTGTGAAACGTATATGAACATTTTTCTCGAGATTTTTATAAAGCGTTTGCGTATAATATTATGATAAATGTTGCAGATATAATGAACTTTTTTGGTAAAAAAGAACACAATCATTTGTATGATTTGGCTGGTTTATTTGACTGTAAAATAATTAGCTAATTTATTTGTACACTTAATAATAAATTGTCGCTACTATTTTTGGGTAATTAAGTATTAAGTTTATAGTGCATGATTTGATTTTGTGATTTTCTGCTGAAAGGTGTGTAAAAGTGATGTTCTCTTCGATATGGATAGCATTTTAGTAAAAATGTTTCGTTACTTTTGAGTAATATTTCTACACTTAGGTTTTGACTAATGTATATTTTTATAACAATTTAGTTTAGGATTTAGTAAATAAAATTTTGGAGAATTCTTTTTCTCGGCTCGTTTTTCAAGAGAAAGTCAAAATTAAGTCACCTACAACTGCTAAAATTGAAAAATTGGAAAAAATAAACCACAGTTTCAAAGTACAATGGTTTGAAAAATACACATGGCTAACAGCAAGTATCATTAGATCTAAACTATACCATTGCCATGTTTATTATTCCCAACTGGTAGTACAAATGATGTGTGGCAAAAGCTTCAACGATTTAAAAAAACTCGACTAGTGTTCTTGTTCGGCATAATAGTTCCCAGGATCATATTCGCGCTGAAATTAGATTAAAACTCCTTGGGACGCAACGGGCTGAATTAGGTATAAATGAAGGTACTAAACCCCAAATTGAAGAGCATAATCAAAAAGTTAAAGGTAGTAGGGAAATTCTAAAACATTTCATTTATTTTACTTTTCTTTTATCGCGGCAAGATTTAGCTTTTAGCGAATAGGATAATTCAAGCAATAAGCGAAATTATAAAGTAATTTTCGAAACATGGAGCCGATATGATTTAGTTTTAAAATCAACTCTGGATAATACAATTTTTACCGACTTGTCAAAAACAATTCAGAAGGAATTAATACATTCAGTTGCTCGTATGGTTCGTTGTAAAATTGACAAGGATATATCAGCTATTCGACTTTTTGCTTGGCAAATAAACGAAACAACTGATATATCATGCACATCACAAATATCTTAGTAAATGGTAAAATAGTAGGTACAAGGATTTATGGGATTCTATGACGTAAGTTCCGGCAAAATCCCTTTTGAATTTTTCGAAAATGTAATGTCGCAGTATAATCTTCGGGAAAAACTTATTGCACAAATGTACGACGGAGCAGCTTTCACAAAACGAACTGAGGTATTGAATACGGTTCCCACAAATGCACCAACGCGCTGGAATATTCAATTGCGATTAATAGATACTTTAGCAGAAAATTTAGACATTTTTAAGGAAGTCTTTGAGTCAATTATTAATGATCAGACTTTTTATTCTGGCTCGGTCCGTGAAGCCTCGAGTTTTGTTCTAAGGGATTTTTGCTTTTTACTTATCATTAAATTTTTCGTTTTACTTTGCACATATAGGAGAGTATAGTAAAAAAATCACAAAAAATACTTATAATTTGGCCTCCTAATGTGGCTTCCCCTCTCAAATACAAAATCGCGTAATTGCAATCTAAATGCTGGCAAAATCAAGTTGCAATTAAGCGGGTTCTCTTACGCTTTCGAAAGCAAAATTGTCATTACCAACTTGACCGGCAAAGAAATTCTCCTTTATTGAATGATATCGAGTTTTAACACCTACTACTTAAATCATATGTTTTGTCTGACACATATAAATTATAGATATATAAATTACAGAAATAGAGCAAAGCAATTAACTGCTATAATTCACTTATGTATATGAGCTCATGTTTAACTTTGTGAATATAAATCAAAATTGAAAAAGGATATGTGTTAAGTGCATTGATTGTGGGCTACAATACTTTAAATGAACAAATCATTTCTACTATACCTACTATACTAATATCCTTTCCAAAAATCTCAACTATGTTGATCTACCTCCTACCTCTCCCGTGTCTCCCTGGATAATTGAAGGGCAAAGTTTTACCAGCAGCGCATACTACTAGCAGAGATGACAATATTTAATGAAAAATGTCCTGATTGCTGGATTGGACAAGGTGGACCGATTTCTTGGCTAGCTAGATCTGCAGACTTTATTCCATTGGACTTTTTCGTGTAGAAAACAATGAAGGATGAAGTTTTTTCAACGCCTGTTAACACTAGAGAGGAATTAATTAACTGAACATTGTTGAGATTATTGGAAAGAACACTGGTTTCACCCCAATCATTTTGGCATACGTTATGTGAAACACCCGGTATATCAATGAACATAATTAACAATTCCATTGAGAAGTATGAATCTAGATCTTAGCATGTGCTTGTAGCTTCATACATATATATACATAACTATTGGCCTTTTGCGAATACATGAAAAACTTGAGCAGAACAGCTAGACTCACATATTTCATAATAAAAAACAGCAGATCTGATGACCCAAAATAAAGGCTTTTTGTGAATTTCTTTCTAGAACTTAAATCAATATTCAAGAACTGTGAGGTGGATATGTTATTATAGTAACTTTGAACTGTGTTTACACAATTTCTTTTATTTAAAAAACGTATAAAACATATAAATTTGTTGAAGGAATTAAATTAAAATAAAAATGTAATAAAAATTATTTTTGTCATAGTTTTACGACACATAAAAAATTGAACCGTTCTTACCTACTGAAAATTGTTGTTGTTGAAATTGCGCGAAATATATCGTCCTTATACGCAATAACAAATATAAATATGAACTGCGGCATAACCACTAAACAATAAAAGTTAGGATTGTAAACACTTTTCAGTTGCATGAGCACCAGGCCCCAGCTGTGCGTCGCGTCGGTTACCTTGACGGCAGCCTAAATACAAAACAAAACTGCAGCAGTAAGAATGAATTTATTTAGAATAAGTAAACATAGAGCTAGATACACATTCACTAGATATACATTCAATATCACCATCGATACAAAGGATCACATCACCATGTACTGATGCCAGAACTAAACAGCAGGTCAACTGTTTTAAAACTTCCTAATATTTCCTATTTATTAGGAAATAATCCTAAATTTAAATACATCAATTCATATACATTACATATTCATTACCATTTGTATTGTAACATATATGTAGTATAACATTTTATTTATTAACAGTATCCATCAAACTTGGGGTTTTGAGAATTAATTTTTATATATCTAATGCAAAATAAATCAGTCAGATTTATATAAATATAATTTGCTTATTTCACTTAACGTGGTTTCTATACAACGCGGTACAAATTAATCTGATTTATATTACTTCTGAGTTTTTTATAACGCGGTTTCCATATACCGCGGTTTCCATATACCGCGGTTTCCATATACCGCGGTAGTGGTTTCCACATAAGGTGGTACAAATCAATCTGATTTGTATTATTTTTGAGTTTCTTATAGCGCTTTAAGAGGGTTGAGTGTACATCATAAGGTGCATTTAGCGATGGTGGAATAATATAAATCAGAGTACTACAAAGATTTATGTCCATTCAGTTGTAAATTACTACACACATATATGCCTCTGATAAGTTACTTAACTCCATGTATGTTGCTAGCTGCTTATAAATAATGAAAGAAGTGTTTAGATTTTTTAAATTAACCTTTTACAATTATAAGTGGTGAACTGCATTTATGACTAAATGGTCTGACAATTCGAGAGATTTACGTTGGTTTGTGTGGCGGGTGGATGAAATTCGGATTATTTTAATTCTAGGAAAAGTAATGTCCTACAAAATTAACACGTTCAACCCGGCGCGCTTTCTCGAAATTTATATGGGTGAAAGCACGAGATTATAAGTTGTTTATTTTTCTGGCGGGACTTGTTTGATTCACTGCTTGTTTCGTTATCAGGGGTTTCCGCTTAATTTATCATAAGAAGTGAATTTCCAAATTATAACTGATTAGTTTCGTGAAATGGCTAGCAAGTGCACATACAACTCTATTTGTGGAGAAAGCCAGATGCAATGCATATGGACCATAAATGGTCCACGCCGGGTTGAATGTATTGAACCTTAGGAAGTTTTATTTCATATATGTAGTTAGGTTAAAAATATGAATGGATTCCTAATGAAACACTTCTTTCCGCTAATCAGTCATATTTTGCCAGTGGTATGAAGTTAGGGTTTTCGCTGTGTTATTTAACTCAAATATTTTATATAATAACATATTTTCTTTGAAAATATGGTAAAAAGTCTAGTGAATTGAAAATTGGATTTTTCAGGGTTAATTTGAGTAAAAATTGCCTTATGGTATGAGCAAACATTTTTACCATGTTTTATATGTTCTATATTGATTATTGTTTTGCTTTGAGCTAGATTAGCCACTGTTTGTGATAATGTCGTCCAAAGTACTTGTTGAACGTATATATTTGAAGCTAGTGGAAAGATGGTGAGGATGGAGGAAAGGATCATTATTTTTAATAAAAATTTTAATCGATTAAAACTTTACAAGGCATATAATAACGAAATATTAGGACAATATTGTCTATTTATAAATATGTAAAATGGCACCTGTTACAGGTGTTAATAGGATACGCGTCACGCACTCATGCTGCTCTACTAATGGACTAATCATCTGTGTGCTGACCACAATTACCATACTCGTTCGTTTCTCACATACATACTAATAAACTTTATCTAGGATAGATAAGGACAAGATATAAATTAAATTGTAACCTTAAAACAAAATTGTCTTTGACTTCCTACCCATGGATGTGTCATTATTACCCACTATGAATCCAATTATCGCGCGATGTAGTCCTTGCTCGGACTATAAATTACCCGGACGAGCAACAGTTGACCGTGGGGGTGTCCAAGAAAATAGAATCGTGTGACACCTCGAACAAGATGCAACTTCAATTTAAGTTGTTTTTTCTCTGAAATGTTTTCAGCTTAATATCAGTGGGAGTATTTCTCTTATAAATATTAGATGACTCTGGAGTGACCTGGTCATATCAATGTTTGACGAGAAATTTATGCTTGTTACATGCAAACAACTGTTGAGTTAGAGAGAGGACGGTAGTGTAGTAGTGGTTTTATAGAGCAGCCTAGTTGGGGGTTACGAAGATGTATAATTTCTGCGTGCAGGTATAAAATAAACTTGTAACATTGTTTAAAGTAATGTGACGCCTATTAAAGTATTTAAATCGTTTTAAAAGTGGCGCGCGATGTGGTTCGAGTTACGTAAGACTTGTCCCAGAGCTGAAAATCAATTTGAATCAAATTAAATTTAAACGCTTCATTGATCGATTATGTAAGAGTAGCCTCGGCTAACTGCACCAGTCGCTGACGGAACCTCTTAGCTTCTTATCACATTGTACTAGAATGCGTTTCTTTCGTGCTTAACTTAATAATTTGCATATGTGTGCATAGGGAAATGGTGGCACTGTATATCTTTTATCACACTAAAAAAAACCTATATATTAGGAAAAATGGCATCGATCCGAGACAATTTGTGTTTTATAGCTATCATAACAAAAAGACAAATATTTCTCTTCCCGATCTTAGAAGTTCTCTTTTTATTTTTACGTAATGCAATATTTTTGTTTCGATTAAAATGGGTCATATTATGCATTTAAAAAATATAAATAATTTAATATTGCAGTTATTTCAGAAAGTCTTTCCTATGTGTTCTTTAGCCCAGTTATTCCATCCCTCTTCTACGAGACCTTCCAAGCCGGCGTTTTGTGTAGATTGTACAAAAAAAAAAAAAAAAATAAGGGTATTTTATCTGTTATTTTAAATTGAAAGCGTGAACTGTAAACTACATATATGTATCGGAGGAAAACATCAACAAATTAGTTGGGGGATATTTACGGTGGAAAAATATATTAAAAGCTTTCATCTATCAAACTTATTTCGTTGGGTCGTGTGACAAGACATGACGGCAATATTTCTCAAAAGACAATAGTAGATTCCTTTTAACTATATTTTGGAGAAATTATTTTCTTTTGGTTAAAGTCAACGTTTTTATCTGAGCAACGTTCGGCGTTAACCTACAGCGCTGTCGACCTCATGGTGCGGATAGGTTTTAGATGCGGGACGATGGTACGAATCTGGTGAAATGGGAACTACACACAAATACTTACGCAATTCTCTTAAAGCTCGTTGCAAACTCTGGACTGTGTAAAGGGGAAATGAAAATTCCCTGCGTAACAGCTCCTGCGGAACCCGACCGATTGTGGAAAAAAGGGGGTTACGACGATGACGACGACGGTGTGAAGTGCGAACGTGCAGGGAACGCAAACAAAAAATATAATCACGATTGCAAGAGGCTGCAAGATACCCGGCAAAAATCCAGAAAGGCTGTCGGCATAATCCAATTTTTTCCAGATTGTCACAGTTGAACGGGGAACGCCTTCTTCATATTCTCCCGGATGTATATGGAAAAGAGCACTTGCACGAGGGCAAAGGCGACAACGACAGGGGGCTCTATTCGACAGGAATCGAGCTCAACTTCACTGGATACATGTCGCGGGGTCCTCGGAAAAGCAGCCGTTCACCTACTTTGCCGATTTTTTTTTTTTTTTTTTTTTATTTGCTTAATTCACTAATTTTTATTTATATCGCTCCTTAAGATCGCGAACAAGAAACAAAAGTAACACCAAACCAACGAAAAATATCTTACGCTACGCGAGCGGGACTAGCCGGTGACAAACAGCCACTTCAGAGTGCCAGCAGCAATGAGATATTCTTGGGGCTAAACTTCTTCCGCTGGGGAAGCCTCGGACAGAATTTTAGCGAATTCCTGTGATTAAACGGAGCGTGAACTTCGTCCGCGAGGGGGCTTATCCAATCCGACAGATGTAGAGCATCCCAATTAATACATACAGGGTCACGAGGATATTATACGGAGATTAACAGATTCACAACGCGCACAGGACACTATATTTTACCTCTGCAGTGTTACACCGAAAATCCTGGCCTGTCGCGGATATAACGGGATAACGGGACACTTTGGATACTTCCCGTTATTTGATTTTTTTTAACTGCCCAGAGAGAGCCGAGGAAACCGAGCTTAAAGTACTAGGTCCGTGCGGTGTTGAAAATCAATGCTAAGCGCCATATTGATGGGAGCTCAAGGAAAAAGGGAGCTAGTTGCAAGGGAGGGGTGCGCTGCCAACCAGCCAAGATATAACCGAAGCCGTGCCGTGTACAAGCGGGAGAGGGGGCGACGAGAAGACTCGAAAAGTCGAAAATTTGTCGAAGAACCAAAAGAAGAGAACAGCGGATGAGAGTCGCGAAAAAACGGGGCAGTCCGCAGTCGCTGTTCACAGCACCTACAATAATGTTGACCGCCGGGCAATTAATATAAGCCCTGTTAGGTGTGTTTGCTCTCCTCGTACAGTAGCACCGGCCAGCCCAATAGCTCATTTGTTGTCTGGCCAAAAAAAAACTTATTTTCCTCTATATTATTCTAAAAATACCGTTTTAGCACCGGTCCAGCCCCACCGACCAAGAGACCAAAGAAACTACTGCATTCAGTTCGCTCACCGCGGGATGTTGGAATGACCGAACGGCACGAATATTGCACTTGCCAGGGCGCGGGGATACCGTTATACTTGGCTGTTGGATAGACTTTTTGAGAAGAAAAAACCTTTGCTGTCAACGCAGGGCGCATGCCTCTTTTTGCATAATGTGGTGTCTGCTTATCTGCTATGCTGGTATCCACGAGCACAAATGCAATTTGTCGCGTCGCCTCGCCTCTTCGACGACGACGTCTATGATAATGATGGCAACGGGAACGACTACTGGGATGACGAGGGGCTGTTAATTTCACGGATCTGCTGCTGCCTCTAGTGCTTCCCCGTCATCATCCCTGCCGCCGCCGTTCGGCTGTCATGAGTGGTACATGCCAGCTAGGTTCATGATTCACCTCCTGAACGTAAGGAACGAAAGTGGAGGAGAGACTTGAACCGGGTAAAGTCAAGAGTTTCCTTTCCTTCTTTTTCCACTTTTCGAGGGGGAAAATGCCTTCGAAACAATTTGCACCATGGAGGGATGGTAACAATTTTACTAACGATGAATGAACAGGGGGTCAGGACAACACGCCCTAGAAGTTTGGGCAAAAAAGTAACAAATCAAGTCTGCAGGGAAAACCAAATTTTTCTGAGGAAAATTAATTTTATTTCAATAGAGAAACTTGATTAAATAATAAAACAGAAAATGTTCAAGAAAACCCCCAGAAAAAATTCCGATCAATCTACATATTAGTGTGTTTCTTTTGGATTGAATTGCATGGCCGTGTTATTAGTTAGTTGTCAGTTTGGGGATTTTATCCCCAGATTTGGGGTTTTGAAAGGATGTCTCAAACCTGGCTTTCATTATATTTTCTTAATAAAACGTAATACATATTACGTTTGACCTGTGAACATGTTTTTATTTTAACCTATATAGAATATGCATATTGCGTTATTTTTATCATGAAATGCAAGCAAGAAAATAGTCGGACAATAAGAAATGTCCCTGGAAAATAAATTAAATAAAAAGGTACATGCGCAAATAATTCGAAGATTACTGAGAACGGCTAAATATCACGAAAGGGTGCCACGAAAAAAGCCCTTTATAAGTATGAAAAATAATAAACGGCGGTGGGCTTATTGTTAACAGAATCATGGACCAGAAACAATATCGAAATATATTAAAGGATAATGTTAAGAAGAGTGCAGAGAAACTACGTATGTTTGATGAAGTTGGTAAGCTGCCTACCAGGACAACGATCCAAAACATACGGCACTAGATACCCGTTTATGGCTTTTGTATTGGGTGTACAAATAAGTTTCCGACCTTTTCAGATAGGTGTCGTTAGTATCACTGCTTGCATATTATTCAATCGGGCAATACATGTTTTTCGGAGGTTAGATGTCAAGCTTGAATAATTACTAGTAAAATTTGTTCAATGCGTAAACAAGAATTATTTTCATGTAATTGAAAATGTCGAATTTTGTGCCGAAAAAACAACATTTGCGGGAAGTTTTACTTCATTATTTTTTGTTGAAGAAAAGTGCAGCGGAAACAAATCGTTTGCTTTTGGAAGTTTACGGTGAACATGCGCCATCGAAAACAACCTGCAAAGAGTGGTTTCAACGATTCAAAGTTGGTGATTTTGAGTTAAGAGACAAAGAACGTGAAGGCAGACCAAGAAAATTTGAAGATATAGAATTGGAAGAATTGCTTGATGTGGACTCTTGTCAGACTGAAAAAAAATTGGCAGAAGAGTTGAATATTACCCAACAATGTGTTTCGCAACGTATACGAGCCTTGGGATTGATTTCGAAGATGGGAGCTTGGGTGCCACACATGCTGAAAGAAAGGGACATGGAACGTCGGAAAACCATGTGCGAATTGTTGCTTCGACGACAACAAAGGAAGGGGTTTTTGCATCGGATCATCACTGGGGATGAAAAATGGATCCATTATGACAATCCAAAGCGTAAACGAGCGTGGGTCAAGCCCGGTGAACCAGGGCCGTCGACGCCAAAAGCAAATATCCATGGTTCGAAAGTGATGCTTTGCATTTGGTGGGATGTGAAGGGTGTCGTATATTATGAGCTGCTGAAACAGGGTGAAACCATTACGGGAGAAGTTTATCGACGACAACTGATGGCTTTAAAGCAAGCTCTAGCTGCAAAACGACCGGAATGGGACAACAGGCACAATAAAATTATTTTGCAACAGGATAACGCTAGGCCACATGTTGCTATACCTGTCAAAAACTAGTTGGATGGGCAGAACTGGGAAATTCTACCCCACCCGCCGTATTCACCAGACATTGCTCCCTCTGACTACCACTTGTTCCGGTCGATGCAATCAGCCCTGGCACAGCAGCACTTCACTTCACATGAAAACGTGAAAAAATGGGTCGATGACTGGATCGCCTCGAAACCACAAGACTTCTTTTCCCGGGGAATCCGTTTATTGCCTGAACGATGGGAGAAGGTTATATCTTCCGAAGGAGCATATTTTGAATAAAATATTCTTTAATTTTCTACACGAACTAATGTCTTTTATTTCAGTAAAAAAGGTCGGAAACTTATTTGTACACCCAATACAATTGCCCGAAAGTTCTCCAAACTCCACCATAATTGCCTGACCTTAATGTGGTTGAACATTTGTGGGCACATTTGAAGAAGAGGTTAACTGAATATAAAATTAGCAATGCTACACAACTTAGGGAAGCCCTGAAAAAAGAATGGAGCATAATTGAGCTCAGCTTCTGTCAAAAGCTACTAGATTCAATGCTATCAAAAGCTGAGGTTTTTCTACTAAATATTAGTGTGTGAAGAAGAAATCCTATTCTTTTTGTAACATTTGTTTTCTGTTAAAAATGTTTGGAACTACTGATTATGTATTTAATATGAAAATGTATTTGATGTCCACATTTGTGTTTTAAGCTTAAGCCTTGCGTTGTTAAATTAATAAACCACATTTGTCTTAAATGACTTTCTTTACCGATAACCCTTTAAAAACTAATTTTTTTAAAATTGTCCGACTATCAATGTCATATGCTGTAGGCATAATTGCGATTGAATTTCGTAATAACGCGTCGAATTCCCGTCTTGATGAGGACCCAAAATTCTGTGGTATTTTCTTACCGTCACTGAAAAATTTACACCATTTCTGTAATGAATTTTCGCAATTTTCACGCGTTGCTCGATTGTGAAATGTTTCATGATTCAGCCTCTTGCTTGTGGACGACAACTATGAAATGTCATCATTCCGTATTTGACCAAACGAAAATGAAAAATGCCATAGGCAGTTTAAAGCAAATGCCTAATAGTTTAGCTGATAAAGCCATAATATATACATTGTTTATATTTAAATAATGTTCCCAGCTTTCTGCTGCTGCTTTGTGCTTTTTATAAAAAAGGCGTTTCGATTTTGTAACATTTTTCTTTAACTTAAACTGCTCAAAGCTATGTAATTTCATAACATTTTGTTGGAGCCTAGGAAGTTGAGCTTCCAAAAATGCTTCTTTCACTCCTGTTGTTTATTTACTATTTGCCCTGACCATAGGGCATGCAATTTCAATACAATTTTAAGTCTGAAGGCATCGCTAGGAGAACGAAATATTTAATTTTCAACCTAAAAAAAAATATGAAGGAGGCAAATCCGCCTCCATATATATATGTACATACATATATGTACATGTATATTTCTTTTTCAGAATGATCCCCATATTTCAAGCGCAAGGTCATCGGAGAGTTGGACCTTGAAGTAAATAAGTACCAATATTTTTATCGATGTACGAGGGCACTTAATGTGTTCACTCTCCAAAGTGACTATAACAAAACTTTCTCCTTGGTTAATTGGTAGTACTATTTCGAATAATCAAAAATGGAAAAGCTTCATTTTAACCCAAGCGTTTTTACCGAGTCATCTTCAGTTATTTCTAATATTCCCTTTTCTAACAAGTCCTGAGGAATATCTATTAGTAGAGCGTTGTGGTTTGATTTGCGCAAGTTGAAACCTCCTGCGCGTAATAACTGTATGATTTGCTCCTGAAGTTGCTGATCCTCTGACTTGGTATCTGCACCAGAAAGCATGTCATCAACATAGAAATCGTTCATTAACACCGTTTTAGCAATGGGAAGATACGAGCTGCTTTAATTTTCTTATAGCCATGTTCGTGGCTAGGGCTGTGCCATGGGTTCAGTATGTATTCTCGAATTGGCTCGTTGGGACTTTCTCTCCTCTTGTGCCATCTTTATTTGCCTGAACATTTTTTCAATTTCGGCCGTGAAAACACAGCGATGTTTACGCCACCTTAGCAAGATTTGGCTTAAATCACGTTGTAATTTTTGACTGGAATGCAACAAATCATTAAGGCTTGTTCCTAATTCGATTTTGCATGACCCATCAAATACTACACGTACCTTAGTGGTAGTGCTGTCCATTTTGAACACGGCATGATTGGCCAAGCAACCTTTGAGTGATCTTCTGAGAACTGTGGGGTCAGTCCTTAATATTTTGTTAAATTATTTTCTTTTTAATTATTTATTTATTATCACGAAATAATTCGTAAACGTTTTCTTTTTAATTATTTATTTATTATCACGAAATAACTCGTAAACGTTGTTATTATAATATAATTATTTTATTTTTAATATATTGTACAAAGTTTCAAAGTTTCCTTTTTTTATTAAAACTTAATAGTTCTCGTAACCGACCCGGGATACATGAATATACAATTCAGACTACTCAATATTTTTCAAAACAATATTTTTCAAAACAACAATATCCGGTAAATCGATATCCATATTTAATAGCAAGTAGATCTCTCAGTATAGGTATACTGAGTTGCACACATTTGCGACTGTGCCAATTCCAAAGTATACAAATCGCGAATTCTCACACATGTTAATTTATGTTAACCTGTTACTTTCAAACGATGATATGTTGCCACAACACCCTCCTACCAGTGATACTGCAAGTATAACGATGCCTGAAGAGTCTTTGATTCTGCCGGTTATTGAGTGTTTTATGGTAGTGTGAATCTGACTCTTTTTTTGTTGGAGAACGCTGGTCTCCTGTTACTACTTAATGCCAAATCAAACTCTGGTTGACTCTTTGCATTTGTGGTAAGTGAAGTGGTGCAATGATGCTTTGCTTTTTCTGGTTGGAAAGTGAAATTATTTTTATTCAAAATTTCTTCTTCAGAAAAACACGGTTTTAACCGATTTAAGGAAACCTTAACCTCTTTTTCACTTATCAGAAGTGTGAAGTAATTTTTATCGCGTGAAATCACTTTGAAAGGTCCTTCGTAAGGGCTTTGTAGGCTTTTTTTGATAGAGTCTGTTCTAATAAATACGTGAGTACAAGAGTTTAAATCTTTAAATTTAAATATATTATATTTAGCATGATTTGTTGCTTCAATGGGTTTTAGTGAACTCATTAATTTTCGTAATTGACCTACGAACTCGCTTTGACAAAAATTGTTTGTTAGATTTTCCATAAAATCGCTGGGTAAACGGATAGATTCTCCGTATAGCAGTTCAGCTGGGGTGCCTAGAAATTCTTCCCTAAAAACCGTTCTTAAACCTAACAAAACGAAAGGTAGCACTTTAGACCACTGCTTATTTTTGTAGGTTTTAATGGTCGTTTTGAGTGATCGATGCCATCTTTCTATAAACCCATTTGCTTGTGGATGATATGCAGTAGTTCTATTGTGTTTGAAACCCAACAGTCTAGATAGCTCTTTGAAAAGAGTTGATTCGAATTGTCTACCTTGATCAGTAACTATAATTTTAGGAATACCGAACCGAGAAATCCAACTTTGACATAGCGCTTCTGCGCAGGATTCAGCCGAACTATCAGTTATTGGAACTGCTTCAGGCCATCGAGTGAAACGATCGATTAAGGTAAGACAGAATCTGAAACCTTGTGAAGGAGGTAGCGGACCTATGATGTCCATGTGTATTGTTTCAAAACGCTTGGATGTTATTGGAAATTTTCCAAAAGAGTTCTTAACGTGTCGAGAAATTTTGTTTTTTTGACATGCTAGACAACTACGAGCCCAGGTGTTTACATCCTTATTCATGGAAGGCCAAAAATATTTGGCAGTAACCATTTTATTTGATGTTCTGATGCTGGGATGAGCAAGATTATGGAGGGAATCGAAAATTTGTTTTCGAAAAGCCTGAGGAATGAAGGGTCGTCGTGTTCGAGAGTCTGATTTTTCACAATAGATCTCTTTGTTACTGCCAATAACAGGTGATTTGGAAAATTTGTACGACGCATTCTCTAATAGTTTTTTTAGCTCAGGATCTGATTCTTGTGCCATGGACATAGCTTGAAAATCAATAGAACTTGGCAGGTTTAGCTCGTTAATCCTTGATAGCGTATCTGCAACTACATTGTCTTTACCTGCTATGTGTTGGATGTCTGTAGTGAATTGACTGATGAAATCTAAATGACGCACCTGTCTTGGAGATGCTTTGTCAGGATTTTGTTGCAGTGCAAAAGTTAACGGTTTATGATCAGTAAATAATGTAAAATTCCGAAGTATACAAATCGCGAATTCTCACACATGTTAATTTATGTTAACCTGTTACTTTCAAACGATGATATGTTGCCACAGAACCTTTTGGCTGGGATCATGTGCCCAAGCGCTAAATACTCTAAAATAAATTTGTTGTATTCAACCATACTCTCCAGCGTTTTGCTTAATTTTCCATTTGTAGCAGCCTGGCTACTGCTCTGTTTCGGAAGTGACCTAATTTCTCTTACCTAACCTTAAATGGTACACGGACGATGTATCTGCCATCTTTGTCTCGCTTGTACGTAGCTTCAACGTGTTTGTCGCATGATTCACTGACCTGGTTTGTGGAGTGTCATTGTTAAATTCCCAGACTTGTTCAAGCTTCAAGTCAATCTCGGTAAGAGAGAGGACTAGAGACCTCATTGTGTGCCGGCATGGACTTGGAATTTCTTGGGATGTTTCCGAATAATATCCAACCTAGTTTGGTGTTTTCGGAAGTCGGTAGGATTAAGTCAGTTAGAATTCTTTCCCCGACTATCTTCGCGTAGACATCAGCTCCCAGCAATATGTACTTCCCGGGTCTGCAAACATGATGTTTCCATACTGCTGTGTGTCAACTTCTGGTATTGGCATGTCGGGAAGTGATGAGTTTAATTTTAGCAAAAGTAATGCCTCTACTCGAAGAAATGAGCTCCTTACATCCTTTAATTGAACTGAGAAGCTGAGTTGGGAGGATTGTTGTCTTGAGTCGCTCCTTTTGTAATTTAAGCATTTGGACGGCCTCTTCGGTAATGAGAGATACCTGTGATCCTGGATCAATCAATGCTCTGAGCATTTGTCATTGCCCAAGGGTATTTTTTATTCTTATCAACGCTGTCGGTAGCAGGACGTTCCTTATTTTGGTATTGCTGTGAAGGGCCATTGCATCAACTGCCTTCGTTTGTTTAGGTGGCTCTTCAGTAGCTCTTTCCTTATTCGGATGCTTTCCTATGGCTTCCACATTGCGGTGTAAGAGTGTATGATGTTTTTTGTTGCAGTAGAAACTAGATTTATTCGTTTTGCATTTTTCTGTTTTACTGTGAGCCATGCAAGTTATACATAGATTTTTCTTGGCTACAAAGGCGTTTCTTTCCTCCACACTTAATTTTTTGAAATTTGTGCACTGATATATCGCATGCCGTTTATTGAAGAAGGCACGGGCCTGGCTTATTGTTATATCGAAAGTCTTTTTTTTTGTTGTGGGGTTCGAACTTATTTTGTTTTGACTCCTTAATACAATTCAGCACCTGATATCGTTTTTCCAGGAAGTCTAGCAGCTCGGCGGTTGTCGGCATTTCCCTTGAATTCTCAAGACCATCTTCGAAAAAACGAAAGCTTTCAACATCAAGTTTTCTCATAGCAATGCAAACCATTATCGGTCCCCATTCTTGCGTCCGGCAGTTGAAATTCTTTAATGCTTCGACACATTCTCTTATGGTATCATAGAGCATTATGATATTCTTCTGGGATCTATGTTCCACCTTTTTCACGTCCATCATAGTATTGATGTACGTAGTGATAATCTTCCTATTCTTATTGTAACGTCTTCGTACCAATTTCAAAGCTGTCTCGTAGTTTCCGTTACACAGCTGAAGATGGCTCACTTCCTTCCTGTCGTCACCATCCAAATGGTATAGAGGGTAAGGTATTGCATTTTCTCTATCTTACTCAAATAAATATTTGAGTCTATTACGGTAGTGAAAATATTTGAAAAGGGCTTCCACTCTTTATAATTGCCAGAAAATGTTGATATTTTTACTGGCGGAAGTTTTAGCAAATTATTATACCGGCTCATTTTTTTCTCAGAGGAAACGATTCTCCCGTGTTTGGTTGAGTATAAGAGCTAGCATATATGATGTTATTGGGGTTTGAGCGAGGAGACAACGCTGGCACGGGTAGCTCGGCTGAGCCGATTACTTAATCTTGTGGAATTTGAAGCAATTGCATTAGAGCTGCTTGATGCTGCCTTGTGCACTGAAGCAGCAATTCTCTCAGAAGCATCTAACAATATTTTTTCTGTCTTAGCATAGATGTTCCTCAAAATATGGATGATCGTTGTTATCACCGAGAAGAAGCACTATTTGGTTACGGAAAACTTTAAAATTCCCCCATAATAACTAAAGCTCGTCACCTTTTTTTTAAATATTCCGGTGTTTTTCTGTCGGGACTGTCTTTTTTAAAATTGCTTAGGAAACCCTCGAGTTTTTGAGCAATTTCCATTTGCTCTTTGATCAAAAGTTGCGCACTCGTATTTCTTTAAAATGTATTTATTTTTTGATGAGTTAGCAATTAGTTGTGGGTAGCTTAGCTACGGTACACTTAAATCGAAGTGTACTGGCGGGCTGAAGTATTTTTGTAATGATGCGTATCGTTGATCTATATTTTATAATAATGTTTTCAATTTCCGAGTGGAGGTTTCAGTGCTGTGAAAATCCCCCCGTAGATAAATTTTTTAGCACGGAGTCAGGAAGTGCTTCGTGGATGCAGATTTTGCAGCTAGCAGAATTCAAGATTCTTGAATTCTGAAAGCTGTGCGAATGGCGGCTGTCGAAAGTCAGGCGAAGACTTAGGGTTAATGTGGAGAGCTTGTACTAGAACGTAATAGATAACCAAACCTCTTGGATTTCGGAATTAGGCGCATCAGTTCTGGAATATCATAGCCCTTTTAGCTTCCGAAAATAAAAGCAATTGACTGTGGTAAATTCATCATATAATTTAAGCTTCTTGAATTATAGTAGTACTGTAATTAAAAATTTAAGCGCAGTAGGCTAATGTATAATTCAAACTTCTTGAATTATTGCGGTACTGTTTTTTTCAAAAAGTTAAGCGCGGGCGGCAATGTTCCTCGGTTGCTCGTATAATTCAAGATTCTTGAATTATCGCAGTACTGTATTAAAAAATTAAGCGCGGGCGGCTATGTTCGTGGGCTCGAAGGACCAATGATTTGATCGGTCGTCAAAATAAATGATGAATACTCAAACGGTTCTTTGAATACTTAATTTATTAATAATACTGTGGAGACCAAGCATTAATAACATATTAAAAAAATCGTTAAGCGGGTTAGCTGGTTATTGCTTCATGTCTTCATGCCGGTGGATTGCAGCGTATACAGTGCTTGTGCTGAATGTGGAAAATTGTTTGTGGCATGGAAAGTAGGTGACATAAAATAATAACTAGCTAATTAAAGATAGAAAGAATTAACTAAAATATGATGTATTGTTCAGCTCTGAACAGATTGTTTTGCGGTCACTGATTGTGAATATTATCAAAATTTCAAAATCCAAAATGGCACATGGCGAACAAAATGTCTCGATTTCACCGGATTTTAATGAACATTGGCACAATGATTATTCTGAGGCTACTAATTTAGAATATGATCAACATTTTTAAATCCAAGATCCAATACTGAGACCAAAATGTGTCGATTTCAACGGATTTTCATAAAAATTAGTACAATCATTATTCTGAAGCCAGTAATTTCGAATATTAGCAAAATTTTCAAATCCAAGAGGGTGGATCCAATATGGTGATCAAAATTTCTCGACTTCAACGAATTTTAATGAAAATTAGTACGATTTTTGTGATGCCACTAATATTATTAACTATTGTCAGAATTACTAAACCCAAGATGGATGTCAACAGGTTTTAATGAAAATTAGTACAATGATTATTTTAAGGCCACTAATTTTGAATATTATAAAGATTTGGATATTCAAGATAACGGATTCATAAAGGTGTTTTCGGGTTGAAACAATTTCTGGGATATAACAAACTAGAACGTTTGAGAAGTGTTAGTAAGTATTTACCCAACGCCGGGTGAAACCGGGTAACCCAGCTAGTTATAATATAATAACAATAATTTTCTATTCCTATTCAAGTAATGTAACCCTGCACAGGTAAAAACGTTCTTCTATTTCTCCTTACAACTAAGAGTGTGAAAAGTGAGCAGTGTTCAGAGTTATTTAAGGGGTCGGAAATGCGAATCATTTGTTGAAAGGTTTAACACCTGCTCCGGGTGAATAGAATTCCCCGTACGGGTAACAATACACTCATTACCTGTCAGGGATTAAATACTGGCATTTATAATAGTATAAGAAAATATTATCTTCGTGTTATATAATATTATACCTTAGATTCAGAATAACTATGGTATCGCACAGCGTACAAGAGCCGAGTCAGAGAGTAGTTATTAGGTCGATTTCCGGAATCTATTCTATCGAGTCAAAACGATGTCCTCGGAGCAGTTATTTGGGTTTCGGTAAAAACTTAAAAACTCACTTTTGTGTTTTCAAAAATACGTGTAACTCTGCAGGAATTATAAATATTGACATGAAACGTGGCACTGATGTCAAAGACAGTACTACCTACAAATACAAAATATAAATTTATGATTCCATAGTACTTGCGAAGTTTAAATGGAAAATTCACCTTATTTTGTGGTCACAGTAGTATGTCCTTTTCCATTAGGTCAGGTCAAGACAACTATTTCTTTAAATTCTTATAAAAAATATATAGGGAGAAATAGTAACCAACAAATTCTCACATACAGCATTTACAGCGTAAGCTATAAAGGGCGCACATTTTTATAATGCATTTTAAAGATTTCAGTGGTATTGGTATTTCAATGCTATCTCCCCTTGCAATGTTAGGTTATAGGAAACTGGCGGTTCGAAGAATGGGGAGGAGGCAGGTAGCAAACATCGAGCGTAAATATGAATGAAATTGTTTACATTTTTTCATTGTGTATTTTTAAAAGCTACTTGGACGAACATTGTTACGAGTGTCGGTCAATTAACCCATTAATGCCTGAATAACAAAAAATTGTACGGCAACTTCGAGGCGCTAACTTTTATCGAAGGGGTGGTCAATTCTTATCGAGACCAACTTTTCTAGACGTATTTTGAGTCGCCCGACACGATCCAACAAAAAAAAAAGTGAAAAAATATTATTATTATTGTTTTTGGGCAATATTATGTAAATAAATACCTTTTTCACGTCATTTTTTTTCGAAAAACGACTGATTTAGTCGGGAAAAAGCTACTTTTTACTGCAATAAAGTGCATAAAACGTGTTATTAGGACTTAAACTTCAAAAATATGCAGGCATTTAATCAGTAATCAGTGACCCCAAAAACTCCGAATATTCAATTTTTTTCGAAAAAATTGAGAATTTTGCCAAAAATTATTGAATTACGGAAATCTGATAGCAAATTCGTAATCAGTGACCCTTAAAACTAGTGCATATACATTTTTGGGAATAGTCGAACATAGTGAGATAAAAAAAAGTGATCGAAAGTAATGCAAATATGCGTTACATTGTTGCAATTTTTATGCAGCCTAATATTTTTAACGAAAAAAATTCCTGCATATTTTTGAAGTTTAAGTACTAATAACACGTTTTATGCATTTTATTGCAGTAAAAAGTTGCTTTTTCTCCACTAAATCTGTCGTTTTTTCGAAAAAAATGACGTGAAAAAGTTATTTATTTACATAATATTGCAAAAAAACAATAATAATAATTTTTTTTCACTTTTTTTTTTAGTTGGATTGTGTCGGGGGACTCAAAATACGTCTAGAAAAGTTGGTCTCGATAAGAATTGACCACCCCTTCGATAAAAGTTAGCGCCTCGAAGTTGCCGTACAATTTTTTGTTATTCAGGCATTAATGGGTTAAGAAAAGTACAGGGTGGTCTTCATTTAATCTTTAATATGAACGATTGTAAAAGTTTTTGCATAAAAAAGTGTGTTTTTAAATACAATATTGTGGGTGTTGGAAAGGTAATGTGTCATTCGTTTACAATGTAAATGTAATAAAATATTTTTGTGATATGCTTTCTTCTGAAATTTTCCAAATTTCCTCTCAAAATGCTTTTCTCTCCCTAATGAATTTACTTTACTTTACTTATTTCTAGCAAAATTTTCCATTCCGTTCCTCTGAAGGAACCAAGGTTGAAAACGTCACGAGTCTATAGAGAACCTATTGTAAGAGTGACCTTTGTAAATTTCTTTTTTAGATATAAAGTACACATAGTACCACTTTAATTATTTTTTGATGACGTATAAATCAAATCAAATTATTATATGTAAAATTGAAAGTGCTGTGCTATTTATATAGTACTTAGAAATAACTATGTATCTCAGAAAAGAGGGTAAAAATGGCCAAAAATCATTTCTGGTCTGTATTATTGAGATTATCTATGGTGCTTATCATCATTTCTAAAATATTATGAGTATGTAGTTAAAAAATGAATATCCTCAATTATTTAAGAAAAAGTTCACAATTTTTTTTTTCTATTCTGAGGTAGGCCAAGCCCAAAAATTGGTCTTATCAACCCAGCTCTTTTGGAAAAGCCAATATCTCTGCCACAGTTCCGACGATTCAAAGTACATATTATCATGATAGAAAGTACTGCGACATTTTTTTTTTTTATGTCTTACAGAAATTAAAAATTCATATTTATATACTTAAACTAGTAGTCCCGTAGATTATCGGGCGCAAACGCCCTCATCTTACCAGTAGATATAAATTATATATAAATATAAGATATAATAAACAAAAAAGACTATTAGACCTCACAATTTGTTTTAAATAACAACAAAAAAAGAAAACCAAAAGGAATAAAGAATTATGTAAAGAATAAATAGAAAAATATTTGAAATTAAAATTGTAAAATGGTATTGTAAAACTTTCATAACTTAATAAATTGAATTTCATCGTCATCATAAGCCGGATTTTTACCACATAATTAAATATAATGTTTTTAAACTGTAAGTAAGTGCAACAAAAATTATTTAATTACGTTTACCTAATGTATATTATTGTGTAAGTAGTATTAAGGCATACCTTACCCTGCCTTATTAGCAGTACATGATTGAGCTTTTATTAGCTTAGAAATATACCCAAAAAGTATTTCTTTTGCAATCTTAACTAAATCGTTAGGTTTACAACCTAATCTAGGAACTGACACATTGATCCCCTAGTTCATAATCATACTAATTATGAGAAAAAGGTGGTGTAATTAGGGCGATAGTGCAGAAATCATAAAGTTACAATTTTATTGGCAAAATAATTGTAATTAATATGAGTCTGAACTAGAGTATAGAATTATAGAGGCCAGAAGGACGGCAAAATTTGAATAGCTTAATGGCGGCAAATGTGTAAATCCGCCACTGATTCTAAAGAGATGTAAGTGGATACCGTGGTAGTAAAATTAGTATCCCTTTTTATATGGAATTCTATAAAATGATCCATATATTTTGACGAATAGCTTTCAATTTTACCGGGTTGTGTTTCGGGTGAAAATATTCTTATTCCATGGCTTTCGATACACACACAGATTTTAGTGACTTCCCAATCCACACTTTAATTTGGAATTAGTTGAACCAATTATCCAAGATATAGAAAACAATTTAATTAATAAGTACTTATAAAACGTCCGTGGTGGTTGCTGACTGCCGCTCTCGGGTAAATCAACAGGCTGAAGAGGTAGAAGTTAACCTGATACCAAGGAATATTGATGTTCTGGGTACCAGGGCATATCGATGTTCCGGGCAACATCAGAGCGGATGAACTTGCATGGCAGGTGACACACCTACCTGAATCAGACATTAGCTAGCAAATAGGATATAGGGGAACCGCTCGCCTCCTTGAAGCTGGTGCTCGAACATACATACGCAAAGACCGCTGAAGATAGATGGAAGACCATCAGCAACGTCGTAGCACGAGACACTGCTTTATAGGCAAGCACGCCAGTAGGCTAGGCTTACCGTCCAATGACTTCTGTAGGAGTTGTCACAATGAAGATGGGGAAGAAAATTTCAATCACCTCCTCTGTCAATGCCCGACTCTTGAATTCGCAAGTTTCTCCAGTGGAGCGCCTACTTCTTTGATGACCTGTCGGACCTGAGCACAAAGTGCGTCAGGAGCCCCGAGTAGTTCATCAAGGACTCGAAATGGTTCGGCGGCTAGACAAAGGGATCGTCCCGTGTGGTACCACAATAAGCCATTTACAGACTTAAGTGTGCCTGTCGGCAGCCACTGCAACGTAACCTAACTATATATGCTACGCCGGGTGACGCCGCGTGTCTCATATAATTGGAACTACTCCAAAAAATACCCTGAATGTGTAATATGACATTAATTGGCATTTCGTTGTTGCTACATTTTTTAATGTATCTAATTATAGAAAACTGATTTTATTGCAAATTTCAGATCCAAACCCCGATTAGCACTTGATGGTTTTTTTGTTTGTTCTTTGGTTTTCATCAGTCTCATAGTTGAACCGTGATTGGATAAGCCCGACTCGCTTTTTACTGTTTTCTATATTTGCCTTTTTCATGACCTCGTCCGTCTTCTTTAATATTAATGGGTTTAGTTCTTTTACATTATTCTATTTATTTATCGTACTTATTTACAATAATTTTATTTATAAGTATTTTATTATAGTAATAATTTATTATATAATTATATTATTATAGTAATTCATTATTCTTAGTTCTTCATATCTTCCTCTAGAATTTTTCTATTTTTAGTTTACTTTGCGTCTTATTTATTACTTTTACTTGTGTAGTGCAGTATATGATTTCATCTGGGTTTTTATGAATAAATAATAATTACTATAATATGTATTATTATATCTGTGATTTCTTCCCTTGAATTATGTTGAAATAGCTTATGAATCACCACTTGGCTTAAAGTAGCAGAATGCGTTTTAAATTTAAGTTAATTATTAATTATTAATTCTATTCTATAATTTCATATTTTTGGATCCTCCTTTACATTAAAAAACCAAAAACCCATTGAGCGTATATGTAGCTGAAAATCGAGTAGGACCTACAGAATATTAAACTAAGTTAAGTCAAAAAAGTTTCCCACTTTTAAGGCATCTGTTACTTATTGTAAATGATAATATATACTAGCGAGAAAGAAAATCTAACCTGTCTACTAAAGTGCATTCGTAAGTTATTATTTTGCACATAACTTGGCTGGTAAGAAAATAAAAACCACTATTTTATTATCCGATGAATAAGACAAGGAATGATTCTTGATAAGCCATTATAATAAAAACCGTTTAGTTTTAAGCGTTAAAATTCAGACTAACGCAATTTTGTTATTGATCTGGCAATGCTAAACCACTCTACCCCATCTGTGAAAATATCTTCGCATAACTGCAGCTTTTACGAATATGAAGGCATGTGATAACCAATTGGTTGTCTCTGTTGATATGTTTGCTTGGTTTGCTTTTATAAACTTTTTTAAAGCTTGGCAAGAGTATCAAGGCTTAGTTGTTGATTACTTGCAAGGAGATTTATTCACAGAAAAAAGTATAACTCAAACTCAATTTCATTACAAAAAGTCGAAAAATTTGATGCTTAACACGTGAAATGGTAATTTCAAAAACTATGAATATGAATTTGAGCATTTGCACTGAACTACAGTGAGTGTAAAAATTATTCGTACACCTAGGGTTGTAATAAAAAAATTCAAATTTGATTGGGAAAAATGGGTCACGCAGTATTGGTACGTTCCCTATTATATATGTTTTATGATCCATAATTCCATCAATAAATGCAAGTTTTCCCACCCCAGTAGTACTGATGCAACCCCATACAAGAACAGACCCACCACGGTTTTTAGCGTCGGACATTAATTTTATTATTTAAATTCCATTTTAGGTTTTCTCTAATGTTCATCCGATTTGAAAATATTATATTTCGACTCATTTGAGAAAATACAACGATGCATAAAATCACTTTTTTTATGAATATACTTTTTAGCGAATTCTGATTTTTGTTTTTCTAGTAATATCATTTACTCAATGTTTTTTTCGCGTAGTTCTACCATCGTTATTACACAATACGTTTCGAATGGTACTTACCGAAATATTGCAATTATAGATATTATTAATTTCTTTTTATACTTGATGAGCACTAATTTTTGGAATTTTTTTCACACAATTTAAAATTTTTCTTTCTAATGGAGGTGTGATTTTTGATGGGCGTCCACTTCTATGTTTATTTTTTACAGTTTTATTAACACTAAAGCGATCAATTACAGTCCGTACTGTGTAGTTGAACGAGGTCTATTAACAAGTTCTGCAATTTCACTTAATGATTTGCATTGATTATGTATTAATAATTAATTTTCTCTTCTCTTCACTTATTTCTTTTGCTGTACGGCCTATTTTTGCTACCAAATAAATAGAAAGAAAATCTATCAAATATGTCTTTTTTTATTACAACTCTAGGTGTACGAATACTTTTTACACTCACTGTAGTACGTCGAGCAGTTACCCAGTATATTTAAGAACAAAATTATCAATCTTTTATTTATTCATTGCTCAACAGGTACAGGAACCATCTGATATTTACAAAAAGACGGAAAAGAGCAAAAAAAAAAAAAAAATATATATACTAGGGTGCTTTTTTTTTTCGTGACTATTTTTTTTTGTCAGTCCCACCTCGAAATTTTGTGACAAATACCTAAACAAAAATTCCCTGAAAATTGGAGCCCTTAATATTAATATTAAGTACTTTGATTATTTTTCTTCAAAACTCTACAGCTCAGAGGCATTTTATGGTATAATCTTGGTCAATGGTAGGATTTCTTCAGAATTGAATGCTCTACAAAAGTGTCTATTGCGGTGTAACCCTAACTCCCACCAGCGAGGTAGTACGGGTCATTAACCCCAATTTTTCCACGAAATTCTTGCTTTTTGCCCCTATCTCGTAAACAACAAGAGGTATAGAAAAAGTGAATATGACAAACTTGTAGCAAATTCGATTTCCTACAAAAAAGTTCTGAACAGCAAATTGCTAACATCGATATTTCTTGAGATATTGGGTTCTGAAATTGAGGTAGTGTTTCTACAATTTAGCTCAATAATCCATGAAACTTCCCCACTACCTCAACTTCAAAATCCAATATCTCAAAAAATATCGATGTTAGCGATTTAGTGTTCAAGAATATTTTGGAGGAAATTGAATTTGCTACAAGTTTGTAATATTCACTTTTTCTGTAGCTCTTGTTGTTTACGAGATAGGGGCAAAAAGCGAGAATTTCGTGGAAAAATTGGGGTCAATGACCCGTACTACCTTGCTGGTGGGAGTTAGGGTTACACCGCACTGGACACTTTTGTAGAGCATTCAATTCTGAAGAAATCCTACCATTGACCAAGATTATACCATAAAATGTCTCTGAGCTGTAGAGTTTTGAAGAAAAATAATCAAAGTTTACGTGTATTTTATATGGGAAATCTTTATACGCCTTGGTCTAGTACTTAATATTAATATTAAGGGCTCCAATTTTCAGGGAATTTTTGTTTAGGTATTTGCCACAAAATTTCGAGGTGGGACTGAAAAAAAAAATAGTCGCGAAAAAAAAGCACCCTAATATATACGGTATGTACAAAAATTATTCACACCGCTTATGTAATTATTATTTGAAGTAAGAAAATTGCACATAAATATTGGTATTTTTCACAAGTGTATGCATGTAATTATAGATGCTACATTATAGGGTAAATACGATGATTATGCATTGCCACAAGGTGAAGAATTTGAAGATACTACATAAAGGTCAAGGTCAAATGATTATTTACATTTCTCCAAATTGTCAATGTATGTACAGTACACTTAAATTAACTGTTTTTTTTTTTTATAAAGCGAATTATATTATTTCAGAATCTACGAGTTTTATAGATCACACAAATATAAGACTAGGGCGAGGACAAGGTAGAAGACGTAGACGGCTACGAGGTACTCGAGCTTGTGGTCGGTCGTTAGCAAATATGCAATTGACAGGCTTTATATTAATGAGAATTTAAGAAATGAGTCATCTAGAGAAAATATTACTCCAGTAGAGCACTCCACGAATACGAACGCAATTCAAGAGCGTGGAAGAAGTCAAAGACGAAGCCGAGCACGAGGTAGTCGACCTGGTCGTTAGCAAATATGCGATTGCCAGTAACATCAACAAACTCTAATACTAATGACCACAGTACTAATGAGTCCTCTGAATTTAGAGAGAATGAAGTCATTTCATCTGGTATAACTAATCCATTTGTTACGCCCGATAACACAGTTTGGACAACGATTGAGATGAATGAAACTGCTGGTAGGTTTGGATACCAAAATATTTTTAAAGATTGTGAAGGACCAACTTCACATGCCAAACGTAACGTTGATGAAATATGTCTAAGTACTTATTTTTTTAAAAGGGAGAGGGCATTCATGCGGGTGCGCACTGCGACCTAAGAGGTATTTTGTCCGAGTTACGCCCAGGAAAGGAATAACTAGGTGTGGGAGAAATGGGCCAAAGTTGGCCAAGTTCGATTCGAACCCACGGCCTCAGCAGTAGGGCTGATCACATATCTCGCCAAGCTACTGGCTGAGATATGGGTCTCTCCAAAATATCCAAAGACCAGTGGGAATCGAACCCACGACCTCGACAATGGTAGCCCAGCTCTCTTTAGCACTGAGCTAGCCAGGCCCCCTGTCTAATTGCTTGGTACTTAATGATTTCTAAAAAAAAAATGATTCATTATAAGTATAGACAAAGAGCGACAAGAATTACAACGACTGGTCTTTAAGGATAGAAGAGCTGGAAGCATTCATCGCTGTATTATATATACGTGGTGTAATTGGAGTCCAAAATTTAGAGCTGGATTCATTGTGGTCCATAAAATGGGGAAATCCTATTATAAAAGCAACAATGAGTCGTAATCGTTTCCGTGAAATAATGACGTATTTGCGATTTGATTACAAGTCAAGAAGACGACAAAGGCTGGGCGAAGATAACTTTGCCATGATTTCTGATATATGGTATGATTTTATTACTAATGCGCAAAGCAGTTATATACCTGGAACATATATAACGATCGACGAACAACTTTTTCCTTCTAAATGTCGTTGTCGATTCATTCAATTTATAAATTTTAAACCAGATAAATATGGAAAAATGTTTTTATGGCAGTGGATAAACATACAAATTTTATGGTGAATCCATTTCCTTACCTTGGAAAAGATGATAATAAACCTCAAGATGAGCGTCTAGCTAGGCGAATGGGTGGTGAAAAAATTAATGGAACTTTGTATTAATAAAGGTAGGAAAGTTACGTGAGACAACTTTTTCACTTTGCTACAATTAGCTGAATATTTAAAATCTAAAAATACTAGTATCGTCGGTATCAATAGAGCTCGCAGAGAAAAACCAGTGTGCGTAAAGACTGCCAAAGAAGAATTATACAGGGTGTTCAGAGGTGGGAGGTCAATACTGCAGGGGGTGAAAGGTCAGACCGAGACAAGTAAAAAATCGTATGGGTGGGGGGGGGGGGGGGGGGGGGCATCTCGCACCGTTTGGCAGTTACAGGGTGATTCGTAAATCAGGATTTTGCCTTATATGGGAACCGCTGTTGTATTTTTATCTTTTTTTCTACGCATCGCAGCGGCCCCAAACTGATTTAAAAAAATCACTATTTGGAAGCCCTTTCCAAAAAAGTTTACACCACCCCCCTATCCCCAACCCCTTGGCCACAATCCCCCCTGCAAGTTGAAAAAATTAACTTTTATTTCACGATTTTTCACCTTTCGCCCCACTTTTCTCTGAAATTCATGTTATTAACATACCTAATTTTTATTTTTTTTATGTTGCCTATCTAATTACCTTGCTAAAAAGGTGCAAAAGGGATTTTTTGAAATCAGTTTGGGGCCGCTGCGATGCGTAGAAAAAAAGATAAAAATACAAGAGCGGTTCCCATATAAGGAAAAATCCTGATTTACGAATCACCCTGTAACTGCCAAACGGTGCGAGATGCCCCCCCCCCCCCCCTCCCCCCACCCATACGATTTTTTGCTTGTCTCGGTCTGACCTTTCACCCCCTGCAGTATTGACCTCCCACCTCTGAACACCCTGTATAGTACATTTGTACTAAAACAAAAAGCCTCAACTTTGAGTATTTATCAGGCTAAGTCTAATAAGAACGTTCTAATGCTAAGTACTATGCATATTAACGTAGTAATAGGATTTGGTTCAAAGAAGAAGCCTGAGACAGTTTTATTTTATAATAACTCGAAATAAGGAGTAGATGATGTTGATTAAACGAACCGTAAATATACAGTAAAGGCGCCGTTGGCCAGTTCATACAATTTATAATATATTAGATATGGCCGGCATAAATGCATGGCTATTACAGTGGAGGAAATAGCTTTAAAGCCACTCACTTAAATAGATTTTTTTTTTTAACTAAAAGCAAACAAACATGTAAAGTATAGTGTGTTGGTTATACAGCGTGATCCAAAAGTATGGAAACGGCTAAATAACTTTCGAGGAATGCATTTTGGAGAAAAAAGTTGTAGACAAAAGTTTTAGGAATTTCCCCTAGCTATTCAATGGCGACCTTAGATTTGACCTTGACCATGGCCTTGAGGGTCATTTCAAGGTCAAGTTGACTTTTTTAAATTGGAACCCTTATTTTTGACCACGGAAATAGAAAGAGCGGAAAATTTTACGTTCAACTATGACCTTTATCATGGCCTCGAAGGTCATATCAAGGTCAAAATGGCTCTTTAAAGAGGAACCTGCATTGTTACTGCGGATTTGCAAAGAGTGGAAGTTTTGCGTCCAAATGTGACCTTGACCACAACCTTGACCTTGAACATGACCTTGGCAATGACCTTGAAGGTTATATCAAGGTCAAGGTGGTTTTTTGAAGGGGAAACCATGTTTTTGACCACGGAAATGGAAAGAGCGGAAAAGTTAACGACCACGGAAATGAAAAGAGCGGAAAAGTTAACGACCGACCATGGTGAAGTCGATTAAGGCAAGGTCACATCCGGGCGCAAAACTTCTGCTCTTTCCAAATCCGCAGTAACAATGCAGGTTCCCCTTTAAAGAACCATCTTGACCTTGATATGACCTTCAAGGTCATGGTCAAGGTCATAGTCGGACATTTACTTTTCCGCTCTTTCCATTTCCGTGGACATGGTTTCCCCCTTAAAAAACCACCTTGACCTTGATATAACCTTCAAGGTCATTGCCAAGGTCACGTTCAAGGTCAAGGTAGTGGTCAAGGTCACATTTGGACTCAAAACGTCCACTCTTTGCAAATCCGCAGTAACAATACAGGTCAACTTGACTTTGAAATGACCTGCAAGGCCATCATCAAGGTCAAATCTAAGGTCACCATTGAATAGCTGAGGAAAATTCCTAAAACTTTTGTCTACAACTTTTTGCTCCAAAATGCATTCCTCGAAAGTTATTTAGCCGTTTCCATACTTTTGGATCACCCTGTATATTCTTATGATACATGTAATTACACATAAAAAATTAAAAATAGTTCAAACATTTTAGAGTTATTGAAAAAAAGTATTAATGAATTCATATTTAAGAGGAAATAGCTATAGAGCCACCTTCTTTTTCCTCAACAACAGTACGGTAAATATATGTATATATATATTTTTTCTAATATTTTGTGGCCCTACCTTCATTTAAAATTACTTCAAAAATTCGGTCTGGCATTGAATTTACGAGGACTTGAAGGGTTTCTACAGGAATGTTGTTCCAAACGTCTCGAATGGCTTGTTTAAGCTCAAACACATTGTTGAATTGACGTTCTTGCTCGTAGACTGGACGGGTCAGGATCCCCCACAGGTTTTCTACACGCTGGCCATTCAAGTATTTCAATGTCCCGACTTTTTAACCATTCCATGGTGCGCGCGATGTACTGTCGTGTTGTCCTTCTGAAATATAAATTATCCTTCCATGACGTCATCTGTAAATCGTATCAACACATCATCCAAAAGATCGGTGTAATTGTTCGAATTCATTTTGGTCGAAATCCAACACATTTAGGTTTTTCCAACATAACAAAATGCTGCCCGCACCATGACCGTCCCATTCCAAAATTTCTGCTTAAGCAAACCTCCTTATGTTTGCTTAAATCATGCCAATAAAATTGGAAACCGTCAGGTCCGTCCAAATTAAACTTTTTTTCATCACTAAAAAGGACATGACGCTATTCATCTTTCCAGGACATGTACTTTTTAGCAAACATTATACGAGTTTGCTTGTGTTTGTCAGTAAATTTGGGTTTTGGCAATCGTTTTGTCCACTTAACTTTCTGGGAACAATGTAGAATTTGTCGAACACGTCTAACGGTAATTGGTAAACTTAATTCGGCTTCAATTTTCGACGCTGTCAGCTTTTCCTTTGCAGCTTTTTGAATAATTTTGTTTTTAGTTCTTTCACTAATTTTTGATTTCGGTCCTAGATGTCTTTGTTTTCCGACTTCTTAAATTTATATAATTGTTGACAACTGTTCCCCGATCTCTAGTTCAGAGAGCTTAGAACCTCTAGGCATTTTTATTTTTTTATTTTTTTCTGTTAAAATTATTTTGCTATGTTAAATCAATGTATTTTATTCACTAAATCTGTATTTTTACTTACTTATAGTGCAAAAAGTCACACTTTATATCTATTTCTTTCGAAATTCGGTTTACAAATGCTTTTTCTCCGTATACTTCCTAACTTGTAATAATTTGTGTAACGGTATATCGGTATCAAGAACAAACATGCTTCAGTAAATGTAGGCAATCAATCGCTCTCGTAATGTGCATTGAAAATACGTTTCACAAATAAAATCAAGTGGCTTTATAACTATTTCCTCCACTGTATATAAAACTCTTAATAACATAGTAAGATTACACGTAGAGATTTCCTATTGCAGTTAGGAGAGGAATTGGGAAAGAAGTATATGACAAGTAGAAAGAAAAGTACGTCTTTTGAAAATCCTGAAGATATCTCAGAGAAACAAGAAAAACGCATAAGGTGTCAAGTGAAGTCAGAATGTGTAAACAATAAATCATCTGTGAAGTGTCATATATGTAAAAAACTGTTTGCAATAAATGTATTTCTAAAGAGTATTATTTATGTGTAACTTGCAGTGCAAATAATACTAATAATGAGAATTAGTGCACAGATTAAGACTTTATAACCTACAGAAAAAATATTAATTAATATTGTAATGTTTTTTGTTACTTAAATAATGAAGGATTTAAAATCATTAATAAAAATATTAAAAAATATTGAAATCTTTATTATCAATCGCATTTTTTTATTATAACATCTTGAATAAAATGAATAATCTCCGTAATAATTGAAGTAGGTCAAATTTGTCTCGCCAGCGGCAGTGGCGGACTAACAGGGGGGCGGAAGGGGCGGCCCGCCCCGGGCCTTCGGTCTTGGCGGGCCCCCAAATGCCTTCGCGTTCCCCTGATCAAATCCTAAACAAGACTTTAAAAATGTGCTTAGTACCTACATAATTTCATCAAGATCAAAACACTACAGCTATCTAGACTTTTTACGCGGTACTAATATTCTTTTAACTTTGCTGAACGCGTCCAATACGCTGGCGAAATTCCCGTCTTTGTGGCGGGTACTTCCCCAGGAATCCCTGAATGAATGAAGTGCAAATAATTCACTCTTGTACGCCTACATTTACATTCACTACATTCTATTTACATACGTCGAAAAATAAACATTGGCCTCATTTAAAATATATTAAATTTCATTACGTTGATATTTAATAGTTTATTAGTGTGTACTGATATTTTCGCGAACGGATAAGCCTTTTTTCAAATTGCAAAATAATAAACGCGATCTTATCCGTTCAAAGTAATTTCATTAAAAAGTGTAATAATGTTTTTGATTTTTGTTGCGGTATAAAAGTAAATGAGTTCAGAGTTGAGTTAGTGCATTTTCGAGTATTTGGAAAAAGTAAGTAATTCTTCGTATAATTTAGCCTAGAAATTATAATCCGCAGTTTCTAGTCAATATGCACCTACGAGTACATTGCTTCAGTTCTTGAATTTCGCGAGTGGTCCTTATTAGCAGCAGTTGACAATCTGATACAAATTTATGATGAATTTGACAAGGAGCAAGTTTCCCAAGAAATAAAAAGGTACCGCAGGCATGTAAAAGCCACCGATACGAGTATGGACGTTGCTGCCAAATGGAGATCCCAAGAAATCCTTCAATTTATAATAAAATGGGACTTCAGTGAATCGTTACCCTGTATATCGCTTATACTTCAATACTTCTTGACCATTTGCATCTCGGTTGCATCATGCGAGAGGAGTTTTTCGAAACTTAAACTAATTAAAAATTATCTTCGATCTACAATGGATCAAGAGCGACTGGTTAATCTAGCCGTGCTTTCAATAGAAAGAAAAATTTCCAAAGAAATCGATTTCACAGAAGTTATTGAGGAGTTCAGTAAATTGAAGGCACGAAAACACATATAACACGCTACAAAAAATAAAAAAACTATCTTTGAATTTTTTTTTTTTGTCGATCGATTCGTATTTTATTTTCCTCACCCATATCCATTCCATATTGTAGGTATGTATGTTTATTTAGCCTGAATAATTTAAATCGAATTTAAATTTCACTTGCCAGATTTTAACGAAATAAACATAAACACTTATTTACTATATATATACAAATGTGAATTGAATAAAAAGCTTGTAAAACTACATTTTTTTTAAAGCTGGGGGGCCTCATTCAGCTTTGCCGCCCCGGGCCTCTGACGGGCTTAGTCCGCCACTGGCCAGCGGTTTACGAGGAATGTCGAATTTAGCAGTTCTAGTGTTAAAAATATTATGTTACATACCCCTATTTTTAGGGTTCCGTAGACAAATGGCAAAAAACGGAACCCTTATGGATTCGTCATGCCTGTGTGTCTGTCTGTCCGTCCGTATGTCACAGCCACTTTTTCCGAAACTATAAGAACTATGCTGCTGAAACTTGGTAAGTAGATGTATTCTGTGAACCGCATTAAGATTTTCACACAAAAATAGAAAAAAAACAATAAATTTTGGGGGTTCCCCATACTTAGAACTGAGACTCAAAATGTTTATTTCATCAAACCCATACGTGTGGGGTATCTATGGATAGGTCTTCAAAAATGATATTGAGGTTTCTAATATCATTTTTTTCTAAACTGAATAGTTTGCGCGAGAGACACTTCCAAAGTGGTAAAATGTGTGTCCCTGTAACTTCTAAAATAAGAGAATGATAAAACTGAAAAAAATATATGATGTACATTACCATGCAAACTTCCACCGAAAATTGGTTTGTACGAGATCTAGTGCGTAGTTTTTTTTTTAATACGTCATAAATCGTAAACCGCAATTTACCTTTCATTCAATCAACTCAAATAAAAAAACAAGCCTATATGGGCTCGCATGTAGTTAGATCTAAATCCCATTATTTAGGTACCTAATTATAATGTTTACTTATCAATAACTTAATTTAAAAAAATACACTATTATTAAAACATCGATCAAAGTTACAACGAACTACAAGAACTTTTATATTATGTTACTTGCTGCTACGGAACCCTTTATGGGCGAGTCCGACTCGCACTTGGCGTTTTTTTTTTTTTTTAATACAGTGGTAGTATACTCGGAAAAAAGGTGTTTTTGTTTTGATTTTCCAGAAAAATATTTATAAATTGATAAAAATATTAAAAATAAAATGTTTTTTTAGTTACAAGTATTTAGTCTTGTGAATAGAATCCTGTTGGAATTTGTTTATATTCTCTATATGTTCTACTATAATATTTAAAAGGAAATAGTTTTTTCACAAAAATAAAACTAAAATGTGTATTTTTGTTCAAAAATGAAACGAAAAGTCCCCTTAAAACAAATAATTAACGTCCACATAATGTGGCAATGCCTCGAAAGCTTTCTGTCCTAATACAACATGACCCACAATTTGACAGGTGTGCGTCTAAGCTAGCTGCTGCTCAGGGACAGCCATTAGCAACGGCATCCAATCTGTGGTTTGGCCTCGGCGAGAAAGTGCTCGTGCTTGCTACGGTTGCTACCGTGTCGTCGTCGTCGGCATCGCCAACATCGTTGTTCCATTTCCAGCTCCGATGCAAGTTCAAGGTGGAGCGCGAGTTGCGGTCGACTGATTGCCGCCGGCAGGTAAACAGCTGGCGTCACTACCGCTACCTGAAGAGGTGCATCGTCGCGGAACTGTGTCATGGAGAGCGGAACTTGGGTAGGAAATGAGGTGCACTCGGTGGAATTCAATAATTTATTTCATCGATTTTTACAAGGTACAGAGGTACATAAATTAAATGCGCTCATTAAATTACTTAGCCGTAGGGTGGGGGCAGGTGGGGTGGGGAGAAGAAGTGAATTTAATTAATTAAGTTTGGGTAAAGGGTGGGTGTGTATTTACGCAGAGAGAATGTCGTCAGAACTCGAATTAACATAATCCTGGCCGTTGTCGAGCAGGTCCCGCGGGAAGAGGAAGACCGGAGTCCGGCTCCGTCAATAAATCTTTGAGATTATCACAACAAGGAGGGGGTCACTCGGGCTCCGGCTGCTGCAGTAAGTACAAGCGAGCTGGTGGCGAGGCGGTTCGAGTACGGGTGCGTGGGTGAGGTCGACGACAGGCCACTATGGGGATTTATTGTGGGGGGGTTGGGAAAAATTAAAGAAACCGCTTATCGCTTTGCGAGCAACCGCATAAATTAGTATCTGTAGCCGGGGCTCTGGCCGCCGAAGACCGACGGCCCTTCGGGGAATCTGGCCTGGCCCTCGTACGAAACGTCTGCGTGGAATCCTGTCTTCCAGTCGGCTGTGTAGCGGACGATCTGGGTCCGTCCGTCGGGCAGTTGCACCCGGTACTCCCCATGGGTCACATCCCCGTCACTTGTCGCTTTGTGCGAGTAATCGTTGGAGGTGTCGATGTCGTTCACGGCGTACTCAAAGTCGAATGGCATCCCGGGCTCATGGTGGTGGTGGTCATGGTCCTGTTGTGGGAAAAAAAAGAGTTAATAAAAGGGATAACTGCCATGTAGGTGGGTTTACTCCAGGTGGTCCTGGTGGTGGACGTGGTACTCCAGGTGGTCCTGGTGGTGGACGTGGTAGTCCAGGTGTACCTGGTGGAGGTCTTTTGCCACCGTTTTGGTGGATACCGTTCTCACCAGTTGGACGCCTGGATGGCGTAGGGGGCTGAAATTGGATGAAGTAAGAATTTAAAAATTTTAAGTTCCTGTTCCAATTTCTATTATTTATTCTATTACATGTACCTATTGGGAGTGTCGTTTATTGTTAGGGAACCTTTTTTAATCAACAAAATATTACCAAAAAATGATCGAATTCCAAGAAAACGTTCTCGTAATTTTCAAACAGGCGGACATGTTCCAATAAAATGTTTGTAAAAATTAGTATTTTTAACTTCTGACGCAAACAGAACAGGGTTGTTCTGATTTTGACGCCCTTACCTTTGGCATCTTGCTTGAAAGATGATCTTTAACATTATGCTACTCTGTATTCTAAACTCAATGGAATCCCGGTGACGTCACTAAATTTTATTGCTTATAATTTAATAGTTATGATTGAATATTATATGTATGTATTGTAATAAAACATCGTTTAACCAGCCATTCAGTTAAACCATTAATGCGCAAAACGAGGATTTTGTGCACGCAAATTTAATTGTACGATTCGAATAGCAAATTGGGGCGATTTTCTTCCAAATTCGTACATAAGGGGTTTTTGGGGATGCTCTTTCAGAATCTGGCATTTGTTTTGCATAGAAGCTTCAAAAACCCTATTATTTTTTGGGTTTTTTTCCAAAAAGTGCTGATTTTTGTTGGTCATTTTTCTTTTCAAAGTCGATTATCTTGTCGTTGCTGCTATTGAATGATCATATAACCACCAGAAATCGTGGTCCGAATGTCCAAACTTTCTCAAACCATGGTTTTGAAAGTCTTTTTTTGCTTTGGTTTTTGCAAAATGGCCATTTTGTACAGCAATGTAAAAAAAAAAACTTCGCGATGTTTCTACATGAAAAGGATCAACTTTACAAAAAAAAAATTATAGAACAGAAAATGCCTCAAATTAGCCAAGGAATACATGTAAATTTTTTCAGAATTTTTTGGACTTGGTGGTGAATCAGTATTTTTCATTTCCAATAGCAAAATCTAAAATAATTTATTTGTATTTTGGTGGAAATTGACTGTTTGGTGTCATTTTGATACTCTTTTTGTACTAATTGTAAAAGTAATAAGTAATAATAGTAGTAAGATTACAAAAGATTTCGCTGAATTAGTTTAATTTATTTATTTAATATTATATTTGTAGACCGCTGTCAAAAAATGTAAGAAAATTGCAAAGTCCTTCCAGACAAAAATGAAACAATGTTATGAAAATAACAATTTATACGTAAACGCAGAAATCTTCCTGTAAAACCATGTTCCTATAGCACTTCGAGAAAATAAAACAGTCTGATTCGGATACCTAACTGTATTTTAAGATGCGAGGTTTTCTAAATCACCTTGTAATTTTCTAATTATTAACCTAATAGATATAGTTAAGGCTTTACATATATAATACTACATAGAACCCCCAAGCTTCCCACTGATTTCTAAACGGCACGAATTTTTTGAGAAATTAAAAACCTTTAAATTGTACAAATTAAATTTGTTGTCAAGTTATTTAAAAAAAAAAAAATTATTCAAGAAGAATCACAATTAGGGTGCCGATGTTTTAGACTCATCGAAAGATTACCTTTTCAGATAATCTATAACACTGATCAATACCAATTTAGGTGCCCAACAAATGACAAATTATTTCTATAAGATTTTTTCCGTAGACTACGAATTCGCAAACGAAAATGTTCAATTAGCTCCCGTTTTAGAGGAAAATAGAGTTAAAAAGTGCAAAACACGTATTTCAGCTATTTTTGAAAATCATTAAAAAATAACTGATCGTGATAGGAACTTGTATCGCAGCTCAAATGAGGAAAATTTTTCTATGCATTGATTATTTCATACAACAGATACGGAATGAATATTTCACCTGGCGAAACGTTACGAAAAATAGGTTCCTCAAGTTGTTTAGTAAAGTTTAAAGATTAGTGCTTTTCCATATCATTAGATTAGGATTCAGGCTTTTATTTAAGTTATATTATGACCTTCTATGAAAATCCGTTATATTTTAACGGTCATTAAAAAATGGTTAAAATACGGTCTTTTGCCCTTTTGAACTGTATTTTTCTCGAAAACGGGAGTTATGAGAACATTTTGGTTTGCGAATTACGAAAAAATCCTATAGAAATGAAGCAATACGCCGCAGAAGAACATTTGTAGCCCTGAATAATTTATAAAAATACTGAAATTTAAGATTTAAGTTATTTCGAAATGTTGCGGAATAAGGAATTTTGTGGTATGAAGCAAATCTGCTTAATGCGGACACACTGCATAAAAATAATATATTTTATTTCTTGAATTGAAAGGAAAATTCAACACTTTACTACATGCTTGATTTGAATTTTTGTCACACCTATGCTTAAATCATAACACAGGTCAACAAAACTAAACGTTTTTTTTTGAGTCTGAGTTATGAATGCTATTTTTTTTATTGCTTGTGTCCAAAAGGAAGGCAAAAGTGTAATAATTTTCTTAAAACTTTGCTTTTGTGAGGGAAAATTTGACATTCGTTTGGATAGTTTGAACCTCAATTACAACTAAATGCGTTGTGCGATATTTCTGATTTTTTGCCAAAAAGTACGTTATATTAGAGAAAACAGTATAGGTACATTTTTGTATTGGGTTCCAAAGTGGTGAATTAAATATGGCGTCCGAACATGTGCAATTTTATGGGTTTTTTTATCAAAATGAATCAAAGAGGTTTTAGGGTCGCTGATACTAAGTCTGTTATCAAAATATATATTAAAGATGGCAGATCTAATATAGCAACCGAAAATTTAAAAAATGTCCGCCCCCAAAAGAGTTACAAGGAAATGAAAACATAACAATTTTGTTGATTGGTAATTTTAAATTTGCTGTCCTGGGCACAATAGCAAATTTTTTTTAAAATCATGTTGATTTTCTTCAATTGTGAGACGAAAGCAATGAGGAATGACCGCATATTAATCAGAATCAAAAATCGTGTCGACTTGTGTAATTTATTTAATAGTTTTTAAGGTTTTGTAATTTATATGGTATTTTCTTCTCATAGACACTCTAATTGGGATTATTCCAGGGCATCGGCCACCGTAGCGCCAATACGGAGGCCACAGCTTTTTTGGGTTATTACCACTTTTCAATTAAATGAAATTTATTTTTTGTATTAAGGGTTTTCTTAAATTTTACTTAACATTAAAAATTCAAAATTTTTTACTTTTTTATAGTCTTTTTCTTTCAATTAAATGAAATTTATTTTTTGTATTAAGGGTTTTCTTAAATTTTACTCGACCTTAAAAATTCAAAAATTTTACTTTTTTATAGTCTTTTTCTTTATTCCAAAAGCTAGTTCCCCTTTCCATGTTAATAAAATTCCGCTATTATACCACCGACACACTATACTTCATTTTATGAAAAATTCGTTCTTAATGAAGTAGCCAAAATGGTGTACGAGCTACTTAATTTGTTCGAAACTGCATAAATGCTACTATTATTTGTAGTTTTTCTAAGCCATCTATTTGCGAAAGTCATTAACACGTTCAACCCGGCGCAGTTTTTTATACTTCACTTCATCGTGCGGCAGTACAAATCATATTTTGCTTTATCTGGCGGCGCAAATGCACAAAATGTTTAAAAAAAACCATAAAAACAAATAAATATGTAAATACATTAAGTCTATTATAAAATAATATAATAATAATATAATAAATACATTAAGTCTATTGTAAAAATAAGCTCTTCATTTTTTCAATAAAAAAAACATGTAATGTGATGTGAGCCATCAGTGGTACACGCGGCCAGATGAATTATTCGCCTGTGAGCCACCGGTGGTCCACGCCGGGTTGAACGTGTTAAATAAAGGAGCTTTTGACATTAAAGATAGGAAAACACTTTATCAGCTGTGAGCATGTCACTTTTTTGGATCAAGCTAGTCGGGAAAGATTCTCACACGTCAATTCTAATGAAGTAAATTGCTGTGTGTAACCAAGCCATTAGAAGTAATATCATAATGACGTCCTACTTCATAATGAAGTGTAGTGTGTCGATGGTATTATATATATTTTTTAAAATCTCACATAAACTATTACGTTCCGTGTGGAGATGCACTTATTTTTATTTTACAGATTTCGTGGGATCAACTGCAGGCCTATTTCGTGTTTTGGAGCAGTGATGGTGTGGCGTGGGTGCGCCTTGGACAGAATTTCCAAGTCGAACGCCGCTGCTTTGATTTAAAGTTCAAGAGTTGGGCGAGTTTGTTATGTACCACGACCACGACGGTGGCAGTACTGCGGCAGGTTGGCCTTTATCTGCCCAGATTCTGGCGGCATAATTGCAGATGAAGACAGAACTATAGGCCTTAAAGTTTTGTACCTTCACTTCTTTTGGAAAGATAGGGGCGGGCGATGTTAGCTGGTACGATTTCGCAGGTTGCGAGATTAAGATCGACAAAGGTGTGGGCCAAATCGAAATGGTAATAAGTGAGAGGCCATTGGGATGACTGGGATGGTGCATCGCAAAGATCAATCCACCGATCTGGGGCCGTTTATCAAAATTTCAAGTGAAAAATGGCTTTACAAGGCACGTACTATCGAATCGGACGAGATCGCAGATTCAGATTCAGATTCAGCCAAAATGTTATTTATTGCTGCTATTTTAATTGTTAGTATTTTCCAAGAACAATATATCTACCCAATGTCCACATGCAATACTTCAATATCAAATTTTTCAATCAAAAATTCATTCAAATAGGCTTATAAGTTATGAAGTTATACGGAAACATTTAATAATATAATAATAAATTTTTACATTGTCTTACCGTTGGAAAGGGTTTTGTAGGTGTAGTGTATACGTATCCATTTTCCTTTGGAGGAAGATATGTGTTGCTTCCAGCTGGTATTGCTGCAAGTACATAAGGCACTATGGCTAGTAGCGAGCTCTGAAAAAGGAAAGAATTAAACACAATTAGGAAATAAGCGGCAAGAAGAACATCAATAGTACATTTAATTTTATATTAAGATTAATTTAATGTGCAGAAGCAACAAATTGTTGAGATCCACGCAACTGCCAAACGAGATAAGCGAAGAACACGAGAATCCTTGAAGAGTCGAAGATCACCTACTCTGCAGCGGCATGCCGCCAGACGTTCACAAACTGGACCTTGAAGTCGTCTTCGTGTATCGAACAAGGGAATCTCGGAAAACTAATTAACACTTAGTCAGATAAGATCGTTGCCGTTATCGATGTAGTAATATACCGAGAAGTTCTCAGATTACATTCTTCAATCCTCATGTAGTGTACTTCTGTTCAAAGATATTGTACCAAATTAGATATTTTTGTGGATTCTGAGTGATAAAGGTCGCGGTAGAATCAAGCCACCGTTAAAGGTCACATCTGTGTAGGTATAATTTGCAATAGCGCATCGAATGCACCCAAATGACTTATTTAATGTAAAAAGGTGATCTCCGTGGCTTATTTATTATATTATGTGAGAAAAAAATGCGATTGCAATCCGATTTTACCATCGGTCGGCGGAAAAGTCTGCCATTTCTCACGAACCCCGGACGACCGGTTGGGGCCACAAGGTGATTCAAAAGTGCTAGTGACAATTGGGGCTGACTTGATATGCTACCTGGGTCTAGATCTCCGAGACATATGAAATGGCACCTTACACTGAGAGAAATATCGCTATCATATTGAAAAAATAATTTTTGCAAAAACACAACAAGAGCTCTGCTGTTAAACGGAAAATATAATATATTATTGCCAAAATAAAAAAATTGTCAAAGAAACAATTATTTCTACAGGAAATTAAACAAAAGCACACTCGACAAATGTCCGGTTGTTAAACTAACAATGTTTTATCAAATTAAAAAATATATTTTCAAATGTTTAATTACCTTTTCCACAAATGAAACCATTAGAAAGATTTTTGTACATTTCAAAATATATATTTGTTGACACGTCAAAATTTCTTCGTTTATACAAATTTTCCCTGGAAATTTTTGATTTTGACTTGTTATCTTATTGAAAATTATACATTTTTGAATGGAAAAAATATTCGCATATTGAAAAAGTATTCTGTCAATTTGAAAATATTCACGTTATAAAATTTTGTCAAATTGAAAATTAATGTTCAGTTCGCTCAAATTATTATCATATTAACAATAACTTGATGTCTTTATGGGAGTTCTATATTAGAGAACTATCAGTTTATTTTGTGCTCTTGTTCGAAGTGGTTCTCTGTTATCTTAACAAGTTACTTTTAGCAGGAAATGGCAGAGGAGTGTGTAACCATTTTTGTTTTTTTAGTTAGATTTCCCAGACGGCCGAAATCATGTCAATGACGGTTGGATGTCCTTTTTTAGAAAAAGTCGGGTCACCAAACAAACCAATGTAAAAATCCAGAAAAAATATGTTTACATTCTCAATGTCGGAGTAAATATACTTGCAAAACTTCAAAACGATGTCTTGATTCCTTATTCCGTAGAAAAATAAAAACTTAAAAAAATGTATTTTTTTATTTTCTCTCTTTCTGCACAACTCTTTAAAATGTGGCGTTGTTGTTGTATTCCCATGTTGAGTAGCTAATCTAGATCCTGAACCTAATGAAAAAACTCAGCCTTATTTTAAAGGTATCTATAAGTAGATATAGAAAGCCTTCGAAAGAACTTTACAAATGAAAAAGTAATTTTCAAAAGAATAAAATGGAATTTGTAACATTCGACAAAATTTTCACTTCCATTTTTGATATATTATAATCGATATGTTTAATTTCGATGTTATTTTCATATTGAATGATAGTAGTCATGGTGAGAAATAATTTTCAAAACGAAAATATTTAACGTACTTTTGAGGTTTTGTGAAATTGACAAAAATATTGTGATAATAAAAGCCACTTCTTTTTGACCGTATATTGACAAGTGATTTTTCAATTCAATATGCATTTTTTTCATTATGATCGTTAAATTTCTCTCAGTGTACAAATAAATCGTGATACACTAAGGCAAGTTCTCATTTTGTATTGAAAGTGAATTACTGCAACATTCATTGCAGAACTTGCTACTGACCTACATTAACTTAGTGATTGGAATTATTTTAGAAAATATTTATTGTTTAGATTTTGAAAACGTTGTCATAGTTATGCTAATTCAATTTTTGAATTAATTTATATTCTGTCCATTTCTTCCTGTCTTCCTATCCTTTCTTATTTGTTTGGCTCAATTTATTTTTCTAGAAAAGGTATTTATGAATTTCGTGACTTAGTTTTGCTTGTTTCACTTTGGCATCATTTAATAGACACTGCCTTTAAATCAAAGTACCTAGTGGAAGATTTCCCATTCACGTTCATCCGGCGCGCTTTTTCGAAGTCTTTATGATGGGCGAGAGCACAAAATTATAAGTTGCTTATTCTTCTGGCGGCATTTGTTTCATTCACTGCTTTTTACTTATCAGTGGCTTCCGCTTATTTTATCACAAGAAATTAATGCCCAAATTACAACTGTCTGATTATTTTCGTGAAATTGTTAACAGGTGCATACATACACAACTCTATTTGTAGAGAATACTAGGTGTAGACCACAGTTGCTCCACGCCGTTACCTAAAAGAAATACCTGTGTACCACAAATGGTCCACGTCGGGTTGACCAAGTGAATATATTAATAAATATGCCTACATATTAGTATTAGCATTAGAAGATGAAATTAAAGAAATACCTTCACTCTCAGTGCTCTTCTGCTACAGACCATATGAAAATTGATATTCATATCAGAGAAGTTTTAATTCAAAATATATTAATTTCTTTTTTTAGAAACATAAATACACCTATGCCAAGAAGATAATCTTTTTGTGCAAAGCTCTCACCAGTCAGCAAAGGTAAACTCGTTTTACCATATTACAAGCGAAGGGTACTTGTCTGTATACATACATACATGTGTGATTCTTTGCATTAGCTTAGTTTTCTTAGAAAGAAAAATTTTAAAATAATCGAAAAACCTTCACGCACTTATTGAATAAGATACAGAATAACCAAAATTACTGCTGATCAATAATTCTATTCACATAAATAGCAGGAATAAATTGTTTCATAATAAACTAGCCTTCACAGGAATATTTTTTATAATTTTTATTTTATCTTTTAGCATTAGGTGTGATTGCAGTTTTGCAAAAGAACAAAATTTTGTGTATTATCAAGTATTTATGAATCGACTAGGCTAGGTTGGGTTGATGTGGCTGCCTAGAAAGAAGCACACTTAGGCCTAAAATAAGAGGCCCATTGTGGTGCCACTGCTAACCAGAGAACTTGATGAACTATTACAGATTCCTGATTAATGGTTAACAGAACCTCAATCTACTAGATCATCAAAGAAAAAGAAACCCAGATGACTAGTCTGCTTAAGCAAGATTATATTTTTAGACCTACTGAGCTCGAAGTATGGCCAGATTTGCCTGGTAATCAAACAAGTGCTTTCGATCTGGCACAAACTAACAGAGGTCTTAATTTAGGACCTCCTGCTGTCCAGTATACATGTGATAAGCGCTGCACATGGGCACGTAGTGGATTATATCCGGGCAGAGCAGTTTCAAATCTGGCAAGCCGATCTGCTTTAATATGATTATGCCCCGGTATCCATATAAGACTGACGTTCATTTGCTCAGCTAAGTTATTCAGCAATAAGCGGCATTCCGAGACGACCATGAGAGATTTGATTGCGGCTTGGCTCTCAGTAAAAATAGAAATAGAAAAGTTGTGCAGCCAGGAGATAGTCATAACCTCTGCCTGAAAGACACTGCAGCTGTTCAGTAAATAGAAGGAGGTTTGTAGGCCCAGGAATTCTAAGAAGGCGCCCCTTCCTACTTTGCCTCTCCAGCTTACAGCCATCGTTGTAAAGACAGAAACAGATTGCCTGCTTTTAAGCTAGCTTGGACTTTAAACCAACGAAACTCAATACGACAACATGAAATTGTAGAGATTTTAAGCTGGTTTGAAACTGGATGGCAGCTCTGCTCAAAGTTCAAAATTTAATCGGGATTGTGTCATTTCTTACAGCTAATCTGCCAGACTTGTAAAGTTCTATTCTTAATTTTGCATAGACAAATAATTTGATCATGGTAATGTAAAGCTGTTGGATAATGCGTGGTTCTAGAGTCTAGACCCCATTTCTTCCCAAAGGCATTTCTGCAGGAATTACATAGCCGCAGTGGCCTTGGTCCCATTTTTAGTCCAAGGTATTTAACCTAGTTTGGAAGTCTTAGACTAACTGCGTTAAGAGACGGAGTAGTAAAAAAGGAAATGTTGTACTTATTTGTAAACAGCATCAATTTAATGTTGTCCTTCTAAACCACAGTGGCTTCTCCAAAGCTTAGTGAGTGTCCGTTGTAATACCTCAGATAGTACGTTAGGGTACTTTCCTGGCTAGAACAATGTCATTAACATATAAAACAACATTACAACCCGGAAGATATTCCGAGACACTGAGTACTGTGTGGACAAGATTGCCGGCGTTGGAAACAACTGTACACTCGCTGACCTGAATCGAAGATCATCCAGGGAAGTGTGTGTAAGTCAATAACCAAGCCAAACAAGAGAAGGTCCAGTCACTGATGTGCTTCAACATGAGGAGTGTTCAGAGCGGTGAAAGGATTTTTCGCAGACGGCTGGCTTCGGAGACCTTCACCACTTTACTGCAGAAGCCCTCCCATGAAGAGCTTCTGACTTTTCTGACCAGTCTTTTGAAATCCCTAATGCCCACTCTCCAATGGGCAAACCAATCAACCAAAATACTGCTACCTTTTACTCCCCATTGTAAAATAGATTTCCCGTCTCGCTCGTGTTTTGGTTGGCATGTTATAACTTTTCGTTTGTATTGGTTAATTAAACCATTAGAACTGCCTGATGAAATTCAGGCAATTTTTAGTACTGGTTCTGAGCCTACATACATATTTAGTACTTGCAATCCGTCAAATCTTCAGAAAAAGTGAGGTTAAAGTATTTAAAAAATTGGCGCCAAAAGTGAAGATGCATTTTTAAGTGGCAATGGTATTTATTTGAAGTGTTAAGTAAAAAAGGATGAAATTTATAAAAATCTTTGTTCATAAATTACGAAATATATTCCTGTACCATTTAATTTTTTATCAAAACAAGCAGAACGTTTTACATCTCACATCTACATTGATAAAGATGTGTACGAACGCATTTTGTCAGCCTTAGGAAGGAATATGATTTCGGCTGACCACCGCGGAGGTTTTGGTTTGCTCTGCGCTTCCTGATGGGGACAGGAGATTCTTGTTCCCTTGTGGTAATCTTTTATCAGCGTTGCTACCACTTCGTCAAGTTCATGCCTGAAGTTGATAACGGGCAGGACAGCTCTGTATTTTCCCCAGTTAGTTCTCGCATTCCTTTTTTTCTCAAAACTCAGAACTCAATATAAAAATGGTCGGCTAAGTTCAATAAGGATCTATTTTAACAAAAAGTATTTTGTAGAAGATTTCCAACTGCTGTTCATGAGGCCTTCTTAGCTCACCGTAGTAAGATTTATTTGCTAATTAGCTTTAAATTAATTTTCTATATTGGAAATTTTAGAAATTCCAACTATGAACCTAAATAGCGAAAGTTCCAACTTAGCAATAATCTCCGCAGATCTCTATCAATCATTTTCCAAACCTGCTATTTACCTCAAACCTCACTGCAACCGCAAAAATCCTGTTAACCTTTCTGCTAAGACGAGACAATAGCGGCATTGGTTTCTAAAATTAACAATCTGCTTCCATAATTTTTGCACAATTCAGCGGTAACCCCTGTGCGCACGGAACCCAAGGTCGCGTATAGTAAACCGGGCGATGTATTTTTCATGGGTTTGATCGGTGCACACTCACGACGAACATATCAAATTGTTCGATGCGGCGAACCTTACAAAACTGTCGCGTAATGCCTCAGCAGTGCAGCGCAGTACTGTTTACTTTGTTCAAAGCGGAATGGATTACCATTCCCCATGAGGATTCATCGCGCAATACTTAGCAAATTTGAATTTTTAATTGATTTACTGCACATCACTGTCTTCGTCTTGCGATCACTTCTTCATCTTCTTCATCTATACCGGTCGATTTATTCTTTGGTTCTCACTTGGAAAATGATCAGTTGGTTGCACTGCAACCGGTGGTTGCGGAGTACAGTTTGCCATGGCTCCGAGTGAACCCCAAGCCTACAAAACTAACCCTTATAGATTTTCACATGATGATGCGTATGCATGTGATGTTCAGCGTTCGGGCGACGCAAATCTTAATGAAAGTGAAGATGCACATCATCTGGAATAGTTAACTCATGAGCTTTTTGGATGAATTATTTAATTGAGGTGCTGCGGTCAACCTTACTAGGACAGCTGGGTGGCAGCACATGAACTTCCAGTTCCAAATAAAGGATTATATGGTAAGTAGGCGAAAAATACCTTTTTTATAGCATTTAAAATCTTCAATCACTGCGCGGATCAGTTGTGCAGTTTTTGTTGTTTACATCAATTATTTTGTATGAGGTAGTGTGGAATTGTGATGGATTATTGAGCTAAATTGTAGAAACACTCCCTCAACTTCAAAACCCAATATCTCAAGAAATATTGATGTTAATAGTCAAAATTCACGTGTATTTTATATGGGAAATCTTTATGCGTCTTGGTCTAGTACTAAATATTATTTTTAAGGGCTCCAATTTTCAGGGAATGTTTGCTTAGGTATTAGCCACAAAATTTAGAGGTGGGACTGAAAAAAAAAAAAATAGTCGCGAAAAAAAAGCACCCTAATATATATATATGTAATATGTATATATATATATATTCAAAGAGTTTCGTACCGTTTTATTTTGAATGAAAAAACAGTTACAAAATATATAAAAAGTAGGTTCTCTATCAATATTCGCAATTTTCTAAACAATAAATAAAAATTACTATTAAATACTTTTTACGAACAGTAAATAAAAAGTAGTCTTTAACAAGATATCAACAAATTTCCTATCCTAAGTTGTGCAATATGTATTTGTAGAAACAGTGAAATATAGAGATATAAAGTTGAAAGCCACAAAGTCCTTTGAATTACTACTTTTGTAGGCTTCTGTTAAACATTTTCTTACACTTATTTATTTATTATAATATGTATAAGGTTCCTTCAAACACTTACATAAATACTATAAAATATATTTGTAAAGCATTTTTCTAAACATCAGCTTGGTCTAGGCTTTAAGCCATTAGTATTAATCTTAATAGTATGTATTAATATTATTATTATTTTTGTTAAAAGATCAATTATAATATAATAATAGCACTTATTTATACAGTCAAAACTCGTAAGGAATGCAAAATTCAAAAAATGCTGAAAACAAAGAAGTAAAACTCAGACAAAGCATTTTCATTATTTTTGTCAGAGTAGTGTAGCAAAATTAGTTGAGGAGATTTCCTTGGAAAGTTCGTCAATATCCGTCTACCTTTTGTCTAAAGTGGAAAGAACGATTATTGACAATTGTGTTGTTGTAGCCGGAAGAAAATACAAGATCAAGCTGCCATGCCACTCTATGTCATTCTTTGTGGAGCTTATTGAGTTAACATCACTGTAAACCTTTCTTATGTGGGGCTTTATATGATCAACAAAATTTGCAACTGCACTTACAGTGTCAGCAATACAAGATGCCAATGCCAATGCCAAGCAAACCATCCTGAGGTCGAATTCTCTTTGATATAATCCAGGTATATGTATACGAATGACCGTGGGAGTTTCGTGCACCCCCATAAGCGTCAATGTACATTTCTCGACTACTAAACCATTTTAACATGCGTAAAAGGAGTTCACGGCTTGTAAATGTAGAATGTTTTGGAAAAAAAGAATAACGCATACTGTGTCAGACCATTTACATACATTTGCAAAACTTTTGTTACTGTAGAAATACTCTTTCCTTATTCATTGCATTGCGATGTATCTTATTCATTAGGTTAGACCTTGGTAATCGATGAATGGTTGGAATAGTGCTGCAACAAAGCATGAACCATGGTTGTCCATTTTGGGCGCTACGATATACTACTGTGATCAAAAAGTAAAGTCAATTTGTTCATAACTTTGAACATTTTTATTTATTCTTCCATATCTATATCATCTCCTTCAAAGTAGTCCCCTCCCGATACAATACACCTATGCCAGCGGTTTTTCCAATTCTCGAAACACTTCTGAAACTCGAATGGCCTTCAGTTCCTTCTTCGATTCTTCTTTTATCTCATCAGTCGATTCAAAACGATGTTCCCGAAGCGAACTGTTGAGTTTAGAGAATAGCCAGAAGTCACTTGTGGCTAAATCGGGCGAATACGGTGGTTGTGGAACGACATGCATCAAATTTTTGATGAAAAAGTCTCGAAGAACCAATGCAGTGCAGTGCAAGAAATTGAGTGTTTTTGAAACCATACGAGATGTGACAAATATTCTTTAAAAATGGTTTGGACCGATCCAAATGAAATGTTTACAGTATCAACAAGGTCTCTAATTGTCAACCGATGATTTTTGAGCACCAAATCTTTGATTTCGTTGATATGTTGTCCATTGATTGATGTTGATGGTCGTCCGGGACGCTCTTTGTCTTCAATGCTTTCTCTACCTTCTTTGAACTGTTTATACCACTTGTAAACATTTCTTTCAGATAAAATCTGATCGCCGAAGGCTTTCTGCAACATTCTAAACGTTTCTGCAGCACAAATTTCATTCCGTAAACAAAATTTAATGCAACTTATTTGCTCAATAAAATCACACATTGTAAAAATCGATAAATTCACTTTTAGTTGCTCAATAAACACAACGAAACTAACCAAACAATTGATGTACTGGGGTGAAATTTTACACAGATATGAGTGGCAGTGCTGCTAACCTAAAAACAAGAAGCTTTGCTAGAATCGATGTACCCGCGCAATTTAAATTCAAAATTGGCTTTCCTTTTTGATCACAGTAGTATATGGTTAACTAAGGCAGGTTTTTGAAAAATAAAAATGGACAATCGTCACATTCCCTGTACGAAAAGTACGCTGATGTTTATTTACATTATCAGACAATTGATATTATTGCTGATTTTCTCAGTCTTCACAGGTATAATTCATCAGTGGAACTAAATCATACTCGGTGTGTCGTCCCTGGGTCTTTACAAATTTATAGTGCATCTATTAGGGGGAAATTGTTTAATTTAGCATGGCTTGGATTTGTATTTAACTGCTGTTTCGGTAAACGGCCCGTAAAAAAAAATCCGTGCAGTGTGTACTGTTTTTAGGATTTCACTGTTTTCCTGTTTTCGTTTTTCCGTAATATCTCTGAATCTAGGATAACCTCGATTTTAAGTCATCCTACTCGGGCCGCCGTTAAAAAGCTCCAGTTGTATTATAGACATGTTGCTTTCGTGACCAGTTTTACACACATTAGAGCTAGGTGAGCGTGTTGATTCTTTCGCTTTCGGCAATTTTTGTGGCAATTATCCTGTTATGTGAAATAGAGCCGGTAATTTTTCGCCTTTTCTCAAAAGGAACATGCGAGAGCGCTCCCTGCCATTTTTGATGGCTCTGAAAGCATACTCCATGTAGAGTAGAGTCTGACTTTTGATTTGAGTATACCATTAAGGTTTCACCTCAAGACATTGAGAACAGAAATGGCCGTTTTGTAAAAAGATGTTTCGTTAATTTTTAATGAGCGTTGAGTAGGAGCATTGAATGGGGCTTTTATAAGGACTACAACTTAAACTTTTTGAATAGAACAATTGTTGTGTAGGACGAACAAAGCGAGTTGTTGATTGAAGGTATTTCCAATTTTACATGTAAGAATATAAGCACATATAAGCTGCACATATAAACTTTTTTGCAAAGTAGCAAACTGATACAACAATTAAATTAGTTGAGGGAAGAAGGACGATTCTCTGTCTTAAAACTATTCATAGCGTATACATTAGGGTGCTTTTTTTTCGCGACTATTTTTTTTTCTGTCCCACCTCGAAATTTTGTGGCAAATACCTAAACAAAATTTCCCTGAAAATTGGAGCCCTTAATATTAATATTAAGTACTAGACCAAGGCGTATAAAGATTTCCCATATAATATACACGTAAACTTTGATTATTTTTCTTCAAAACTCTACAACTTAGAGGCATTTTATGGTATAATCTTCGTTAATGGTAGGGTTTCTTCAGAATTGAATGCTCTACAAAAGTGTCCATTGCGGTGTAATACTAACTCCCACCAGCGAGGTAGTACGGGTCACTAACCCCAATTTTTCCATGAAATTCTCGCTTTTTACCCCTATCTCGTAAACAACAAAACAAAGAAAATTCAATTACCTAGAAAAAAGTTTCCGAACACCAAATCGCTAACATCGATATTTCTTGAGATATTGGGCTTTGAAGTTGAGGTAGTGTGGAATTTTCATGGATTATTGAGCTAAATTGTAGAAACACTACCACCACTTCAAAGCCCAATATCTCAAGAAATATCGATGATAGCGATTTGGTGTTCAGAAACTTTTTGTAGGAAATTGAATTTCCTACAAGTTTGTCATATTCACTTTTTCTGTATCTCTTGTTGTTTACGAGATAGGGGCAAAAAGCGAGAATTTCGTGGAAAAATTGGGGTTAATGACTCGTACTACCTCGCTGGTGGGAGTTAGGGTTACACCGCAATGGACACTTTTGTAGAGCATTCAATTCTGAAGAAATCCTACCATTGACCAAGATTATACCATAAAATGCCTCTGAGCTGTAGGATTTTGAAGAAAAATAATCAAAGTTTACATGTATTTTATATGGGAAATCTTTATACGCCTTGGTCGAGCACTTATTACACTGTTGTACACCGAGTTTTACCTAAGGTCGAGACTAAGCAGAATGGATTCATTGTATTGAAATATGACATTTCGCCAAGTTTCATGCAAATTCATAAAAAAATTAAAAAGTTATTAATGTTTAAAGTTTTAAAAGCGACGAAAAAAATATTGTCCAATTTACTTGGTTTTTGGTATACGAGTTGAGAATAATTAATTAAAACTGTTTACATTGTCAACAATTTTTTATAATAATTAATTATATAAGTCTTTTACACGAAAATTTTTCGAAAAATGAAAAGAAAAGTTATAAATCGGCTCATTAAGCAGAATGTTTGTCAAACAAAAAATTATTTTATGGACATCATACATTTCTATGATCAGCTAGAAATTCTGCATACACTCATAAAAAAAAATATCTAATTTTCAATATTAACAATTTTTTGTTAATAACTTTTTAATTTTTTTATAGAATTGTTAAATATTTCGGATTATGAATCCTCTTGATGTCCTTCACAAACGCTATAAAGGGTTTGCTTAGGTAACATTTAAAAGTCGATTCTGTACAACAGTGTTATTAATATTAAGGGCTCCAATTTTCAGGGAATTTTTGTTCAGGTATTTGCCACAAAATTTCGAGGTGGGACTGAAAAAAAGAAATAGTCGCGGAAAAAAAAGCACCCTAGTATACATACTATAGATATGTTAAGAAAGTTACCGAGTTTTAGGTAAAAAGAGAACCGACAAAACTTAAAACAAAAAACTGCACTTATCGCCGCAACATCACATTAGAAAGTGGGTTAGTGATATGTTTTCCTACAAATATCGATATATATTCGACTGTTTTCTAGAATTGTTGGCTATATGTTGAAATACTTCTAGTTACGTAACGCTCTGTTTTAAGAGACTGTCGCCTAAGATTTTGTTCCAATTTTGCGTATATGTGCATTTATTGTGCCAATATTTTGTCGAACTATTAATGGGGGCGATTGATCAAAGAGGTGGTGCTAAGTGATTGCACTCTGTTATTTTCAAATATGATTCAGATATAGTGTATATCGTTTTAAACGCCATTTAATTTCGGTCATGCAGATTATACCTACAATTAAACCTACATTCTAAAAAACGTACGAAGAAGCTAAAGCAAATACCTACAGTCATTTGAGTGCATATACCTAGGTTTTACTTACTTAATATTTTTACACTAATTTTGGCTTATTATTTAATTATTTATTGTTCATGAAGACTACATCCTTCAAAATTTAAGCTCATAAAATATTTATTGAATAACAAAACATGTCTTCAAACAAGTAATAAATACACCATAAACTGACGCTGAGTCAGAGATCAATTAAAATTCTTTGGAATTAATGAACAATATTTCCTTTGAGTAATTGCGCTGCATTAATCGCAACAATCGAGTGGGGTGATGGGAGATAATTTTTGCAAATTTCGTGGATTAGGATATCACCGAATCGCCCCTAGAGTCAAATTTGATACATAGCAATTTGTCATTGTATCACAGAAGTGATTACCTCTCGACCGTAAGGACCCTGAAAGTGCACTTCACCTCAGTGCGGCTGATTACTTTGCATTTGTTAAATCTTAAATACAAATAGGAATTTCAGCCAGCATAACACAGCATGCATTTGGAGTTGTGGTGGGATTTGTAGCCAGTCCGACTGCACGGCGGCAAGAAGGCGGATATGTTAATGCTTTCTGATATCGGCGCGCAACATTGTGCGCTCGACACCCACATACGAGCCGCGTCCCAGGTCGGTCTCACCTGTACCAGAAATGTCAAGCGTTAATGCCTTTCTTGACCTGGAGGTTTGTGGAATCCATTCCTCATCCATTTGCTCTCTCCTAGCCGGAGATAATGATGTGTACGGTGCTGATGATGATGATGACGGCAACAATCTTTTGTTAAGCACGCCGATAGTGCCGGAGCTTATGGGTTCGGTGATTTATGGGGTGTTTTAACAAATGGCTCAGTTGAATCAACTCGAGGTGACTTTTTAATTAGGGGAGCGGGGATGAAGTAGGTTATGCTGTGGCTTAGCGAGGGGAAGACAAGGTGACAAACATAAGGTTTTAAGCATGGACTGGATGAGGTGTTATATTTTTCAATACAATTCGGCAATTTGTGTATCTGTATACTCCGAAATGCGTCGCAGAAAGAGAAGCCCTAATATGATTAATTGTTATGTTGGAATTATACATCCATACATTTATAAGAGCCGACGATTAGTTTTCAAAGTATTTGGGAATGGGACAAATGATTTTCTATAAAAACAATATGAATATCAAATAAAAGCTTTTAAATATATTTTTTTTTCTAAATACAAATGTATTATATATGTATATGTTGTTTACTATGGTTTTCTCACAAATACAATAATTAATAGAAAGAAAAAGGGCTGTTTTCACATCAACTTGCCAAGAGACTAACAGAATCACAATACAGTTCAAAATTGTGGAATAGTACTTTATACATCACTACTTAACCCATTAATGCGCAAAACGAGAATTTTGTGCACGCTAGTTCAATTGTACGATTCGAATAGAAAATTGGGGCGATTTTCTTCCAAAATCGTATCTGGGGGTTTTTGGTAATGCTCTTTCAGAATCTGGCATTTGTTTTGCATAAAAGCCTCAGAAACCCTATTATTTTTTGGTTTAAAAAAAAAAATGCTGATTTCTTTTGGTCTTTTCTTTTTTCAAAGTCGATTATTTTGACGTTGCTGCTATCACCAGAAATCGCGGTCCGAACCATAGTTTTGAAAGTTTTTTTTTGCTTTGGTTTTTGAAAAATGGCCATTTTGTACAGCAATGTAATAAAAAATGTCGTGATTCTTTTTACACGAAAAGGATTAACTTTACAACAAAATTGTGTAAAACAGAAAATGCTTGAAATTACTAATTAGCCAAAGAATACGATGCATTTTTTCAGAATTTCTTGGTCTATTTTTGGTTTTTTGGATTTGGCTACATTTTTACGTATTCTTTGGCTAATTATAAGTACGTTTTGTCTTATACAATTTATTCGTAAAATTGATCCTTTTTGAGCAAAAATATCACCAAGTTTTTTTTATGATGAAATTATAAATTATAATTATAATTATATATTATATATAATTTCTTTGGCCAATTTCAAGCATAATCTGCTTTATACATTTTTTTTTGTAAAGTTGATCCTTTTCGTGTAAAAATATCACAACGTTTTTTATTACATTGCCGTACAAAATGGCCATTTTTCAAAAACCAATGAAAAAAAAAACTTTCGAAACTTTCTTTTGAGAAAGTGTAGACATTCGGACCACGATTTCTGGTGGTTATATTATCATTTAGTACCAGCAACGTCAAGATAATCGAGTTTGAAAAGAAAAAATGACCAAACAAAATCAGCATTTTTTTTTTAAAACCCAAAAAAATAGAATTTTTTAATCTTTTATGCAAAAAAAAAATGCCAGATTCTGAAAGAACATCCCCAAAAACTCCATATATACGATTTTTGAAGAAAATTTACTATTCGAATCGTACAATTGAACTTGCGTGCACAAAATTCTCGTTTTGCGCATTAATGTGTTAGCTTAAAAATTCTGGGTGGATCATAATCTCATAATTGAATAACTTCACACATTTTTAAGATTACATTTTTGAATTTTTCATTTAATTTTTTTTATACTACATACAAGAAACATTCAGTAAATTTCAATTTGGTGCATAATTTTCCATGAATTTTAAGAGGGCAAAAATACAGCTTATGTATGACTTTATTGCTGTTCTTTATTAATAAAACAAGTTTATTTTTTAGTAAAAACGATAATTTTTTCATTCTTAAGTATATAACCTAGTTAGTTCAAATTTTAAACGCATTCATAATAACGTTATCTGCGATTTATCATAGGAATTTTTGGATCAAATGAGCTGTTGATTTATAACTTTGTAAACTTAAATTTTTTCATTTAAAACACACAAAAAAAAATTCCTATTGCTCCCATTTGCAAAAAAGCAATTAAAATGTTTCCCCATGCTAAAAAATTTAAATTTAACAAATTTTCCATCCCAACAAGATGGTTTAACCATTCAATCTACATCTAATGTACACATGTCTTTTTTATAATTTATTATTTATTCAGCACATACTAGATTTAAAACGAATGTGAGTTTTCCTGAAGTTTTTGAGAAGTCGATTCGTTTTAAAAAACAATTTAAAGTCAAGTAAAAGTTGTTCAAGAATAAGATTGCACAACGTTATATAATTCTTATCCGATACAAAGACTACTCAGAAAATCGCAAGCGTAATCCTTTTTTGACCACTTTGGTGGTAAGTAAGCGAGGGGAAATCTATTAAACTAAAAAAAACAACTATTTGCAATAAAAATATACCTGGAAGCGACGAATTCGGAGCTTTAAAAGTTGTTACTTTTACCTTTATCTATTGTTCATAAGCTCAGAGTTTATTTATTGAATGCGTGTAGAACTTCAGCATATACATATGCAATTTACTCTTGAAAAAGTTATAATTGATTTTAACTTATTCCTTTGCTGAGAGCTTTGTCTGTATATATTGACCAGGAAATAATGCGCCAAAATTAAGGGGATGGTGGCTTGGGTCATGACCTACCAGAAAATCACAATATGACCTTAGCGAAAGCCTCACCTTTTACGAGATATTTGGGTTTTTATGAAAAATTAAATTTCAGATTATTGACTAGTTGGTGCACATAAAAAGACATGTTCTCATTTTTTTTTGCTAAAATATTCTAGATAAGTTTCTCTACCTGGTAAGCATGTCATTTTTTATTACTAACACAAGACCGTCGCGAAAAAAATAATCAAATTTTTTTTTTTTTGCTGTTCAAAATTATTTGACTCTACTTTGACTTTCACTGGTGAAAAAAAATTTACTAGGCAGTGATGGGAAAGCAATTCAAAAAATTGCAATTCAAAAAATTGCTTACTTAATGCAGATTTCATAATCACCCATTTTATTCATGAATAACAAGATATTGCCATGTTCATTTTAAATCCAATTTAATTTTTCATAAAAACCCAAATATCTCGAAAACGGTGAGGTTTTCAATAAGGTCATATTTTGATATTCTGCTAGGTCATGACCCAAGCTACTATCCCCTTAATTTTGGCGTACTACATCCTGTACACCCTGTATATGCATGTACAGATAAAATCTAACTATTTTTGTAATAGATGAAATACATATGTTAAAACACTTGAACTCAACACTACTTTTATACCTACGTATATTAAAATTATTTCTGATGAGTTCGTTTTCTTTTTTTTTTTAACGATATTTTTAAGATTTTGGTTTTAATCGATAATACAATGCAGTTGTGTTTAAATAATTTTGTCTATCAGGGAAAAGGAGAAAATTAGACAAATTAAAAAAAATTTTAGAAAAGAGGGCAGGTCTAAACGGGGCAGCTTTGAATATTTCAAATAAAATCTAAACACAGATTTTTCTATGTACAACTTATAGTTTAGAAACGACAATACAGCGTTTTTTCCAGATATGTAAGATCTCTGAAATTAAGCTACTACTTTTTTACTTACTAAATATGTATTCTGACAATTATAGCTGATTAATAAAATTATTATATTTGAATTTTATTGCGTTTTGGCAAAATAAATCGCATGTTTCTTCCAGAGCGTCTCTAGGGGCGAATCTGAACAAAAGAGGGGAGGGGGAAGTTTTGAACATGTTAAAAGGTTACCCGATCAGTTTCTTCCATTTAAATAATAGCTTGGTTAAAGAGCTTAAAGCGCTAAATGCCTCCAGTTTTCAAGAGCGTTCAGTTCGTAAACTATGTAGAAATAAAAAAACACGTTTTGTTCATTTTTTATACTAACTGTCGTAGAAATTTTATTTTCGATAAAAATTTAAATAAATAAACTTTAATTCCCCACTTTTATGATCTCTTCAAAAATACTCCCCTACATATTCTTCATCATATATCAAGATCACGTAGCTTTTGTTTTCAACAATACTGACAAATAAACGAAATCTTTTTGCAATCAGTCAATTTAAATTAAAGGAGCATGTTTGACTTACTAGCTCAATTAATTATAGCTTTGTGGAACGAAGGACGAACAATGTTAGGCCTTGTGTTCGTTTGTATCACACCTTAATTATGAATTACGAATTCAAAATTGATTGGACAACTTTTGGTAGTGCAAAATAATTATTTGTTAGTTTCCAAAGTCATTTAACATCTGTAATCCCATCTGACTCGACAGACATGATGTTTCGAGCAAGATATAAATTGTATTCAAAAATGTAAAACATAATTTTAAATTGCTATGAGAATTATCGGAGAGGTGTTTGCTTGTGTTTAGGAATAATCGTTTAATCTTCTTCGCTTCAATTAATTAAGGTCAAACCTGGGAAAAATAGAAGCCTTGAAAGAGTTACTCGCATAAGTCTTTAGTATGTCTCGAATGCCTCACAAAGAATTAGCTTCTCTATTCAACAGAAGAGAGTCGCACGCACAAAGCATAGATACATACATCTCGAAGCAGCATCATTAGTAACATTTCCGTAATTGTAGGAATGCTAATGAAAACATCTCGCTGCGAGAGACCTCTTGTCACTATTATCGCCGTCATGATTGCAGTACCTATGGCAGGCCAATTATACCCACATTAGCCATCCATTGGCACGGATATTTGCTGTTTCTCTTATTCCATGAAGTACCCGTGCAATTTATGTAGTTGATGTGTCCGTGGATCCAGCAAATCATCTATGTAACTTTTTATTTTTTTCATTTATTTTATTTTACTTCGCCTAACCCTGAATGGCACAGAGCCGTAATCGATCGGTACCACTGACATTCACCTGATCATGCGAACGAATTTAGATATTATCGCGTACTCGGTGCATGATTAAATGCATCAGGAAGGCATTTGCGTCGCCACGTGTAAACACTGCAAACAAGTAGATATTTGAGTTTTAAACATCATCTACCTGATATTTGTTTAGATGGGTGAAATTTTAAATAGCCCGTGACTTTAACGTGTGACGATGCGTTGCCGTTGCAGCCACAACACTTCGCACCACACATCGGTTCAAGGTGGGAATGCCACAACGATTGAGTGATCATTCAATTGATGCTGATGATCAGTCAGCTGGCGGGATATGTTAGAATTTAAAACTTTTATGGGCTTTTCAGCGTTAAATGTCGACAAATTAATTGAAGGCCATTTAATATGACAAAAGCTTGAAAAACCATTGAATAGGACATTGACCTTTTAGTTACGATAAATGGAATCATATAACAGCTTCATGCTGTTTTTTAAATCTGAATTAAATTTGTTTGGCCAAAAATTATATATGTGTATGTTATTGGAAAGCTAGAAATAGCCCCAAAATCAGCATTCGTCTTAACTTTTAAAGAATCAGTAATTTTTAAGTTTTCAATCGATAATATTGTAATAAGAAAATGAAACACCTTTGGTGCCGAGACATTTTTTCTTTGAATTTTAATTGGGTTTTCTACAAGCATGTTTAAACATTACTCACTAAAGAAAATATCCATTTAGTGGAAATACAGTCTGTTCCACAAGAAAGTAGGCGGGATTTAAGAAAAAAAAAACAAAGATATTTAGTTATGCAAACATTTTTAACATAAAAGAACATTCAATGAGTTAAGGCGCAACTATTTAATAAACGGTCAGACCGACATGAATCCCCTTCTTGGCGAGTTTGAACTCTAGCTTCGCGTAGGCACAGAGTGGGATTATTCCTAAACAACTTTTCAAAATCTTTGTTTTCCTTACTGGATATTGCTCTACATGGTGCTCCCGCGTTCAGGAAAATCATCCACGTTTTTTGATTATTTATACCGCTTCATAAACTTTCTCGACTTTTTAACCACTTTGGCTGCAGCAGCATATGATAAAAATTACCTAAAGGTCCTTTTGGATGCGTGTACAAAAAGCTTCAAATCGCTTTGCGTACGCGGCACTCATTTTTATAAACGTCACTGAAATTAGTATTAGCGTCGTAGACCAACGATGGTACAATCGCACTGTAGAAAAGAGATATAAATATCTTCTATTTTACTACTAAAAATGCCGCCTACTTTCTTGTGGAACAGACTGTAGCTAGTATATATATTTAGTAGGGTATAGTGTTTTTAACACATTGTTCCGAAATAAGTATACATTTTCTAAAAAAAAAAAAAAATTACAGCTGGTTCTTTTTTATATTTAAATGTCACTTTAGCCATTTCCAAATTGTTCCGCAAGGAAGAACATTAGATACTCTAACTCAGCAAATTTCGCAGCAAATACAAATAATTTTTCATCGGTTACTTGTTTTGAGTTCTATATTAAAATATTAATGGACTATTAAATGATTGATGGGCAACACAAGAGTGCATTACAATAAAAACGGTAGCTCTAAAAGATCGTTAACAAAAAAATCTTGCATTTTCAAACAAATCGTTTACTGAAAAACAATGTTAAAATAAACGTTTTTTTGTTCAGAAAAACTGTGACAAAAACTGTGACAAGTAAAAGTTATCAAGCCGAAAAGTGAACTACATAAAAGAGGGAAATTTCTGCTCACTCGAATTTAAATTTTGCCCATAAGTACACGATCGATCCTCCTACAGGACCCTGGAAGAAAGAAGGGTTGATAGTATCATAAAATTGTATTGTCATCCACATGTGTATGCAAAATTTCAGATCATTTATAAATAGAAGTCTAGTTAAAATGGATTTGTCAATATTTCATTAAGAACATATGGACAGGCAGGTTATATTAAACAAAAGCCTGCAAAAAATACATCAAGCACAGATAAATATTAAAGTTTTAGTTAGTGTGTGTTGTAATTCTTGATATTTAATTAGGAGATCAATTTACTGAAACCAGATAGATATCGCACCGTCGAAATGTCCCGACTAGAATTTATAAGGGGTATGCCTCATGAAGCGTGTGGGCCTCACGTGGCAGGTGAGGGGTATGCCGATAGAAGGATTTCCCCGTAGATTGCTTATGAGGTCCTCATGTGGCAAGTGAGGGGTATGCCGATAGAGGGATTTCGTCGTAGATTCCTCATGAGGACCTCACAAAATAAAATCAGCGATACTGAAGTGAAGTTAACCTTATGAGTTTCTCACAAGGGTCTTATGAGGCAAATCTAATGCATTTATAACCTTACAATGAAATAGGCAATCCCACCATTTGCCTTACGGGGTTCGATTAGGCAAACATCAAATATCATATTTCTCAAATGTGCTAGTTTGTTATATTGTAAAATTTGTGTCAACCCGAAAACCCCTTTATGGATTCGCCATCTTGAATTTCCAAATCTTAATATAATTCGAAATTAGTGGCCTCAGAATAATCATTGGACCAATTTTCATTAAAATCCGCGATATTGGATCCGCCATCTTGGATTCGTAAATTTTCATTAAAATCCGTTGAAATCGAGAAATCTTGGTCGCCATATTGGATCCTGCATCTTGGATTCGTAAATGTTGATAACATTTAAAATCAGTGACCTCAAGATAAGCATTGTACTAATTTTCATTAAAATCCGTTGAAATCGAGCATCTGCATAACCCCTATGTACCAATTTTCATGAAAAATGTTTAAATCGGGTAGCAATTATTTTGCCTCACGAGGACCACATGCGGCATTCATAATGATGCGCGAATGAGGCAAGGCGTTATTTGCCCTTCGTGCGCCTTATACGGCAGCCTCATGGGACCCACACAAGGCAGTAATGCTAGCCTCATAGGGACCCTAGCTGTACCCCACCAAAATTCTAGTCGGGCGTGAGACTGTCCGGCTTTATCAATTATCTAAATAAAAAAATTACTTTAATTATAGTACTTGTAAGCAAATCATGACAAAGTACATGTTTTTGAATTGTAACGTCTCCATATATTAAGCGTTTTATATTTTTGTATCTAAGAAATTAGTCATTATCTGAAATTGTGTTAATATTAACTTTTGAAATGTGAATCACGAACTTAAGCTATTGTTTTTCTGTAATAAATTTTGGGAGATTATAAATGGAAATTCCGTCGGGTCTATAGAACTCTTAACACATATCCGGGCGGCATTGTTTGCACTGCTATCGGCCAAAGACGGGCTTTTTTTGACACAATTTGTAGAAACGATATGCTTTATATAAAAGAACATAACTTTAAAACTATCACGTATATTTTACTAAAATTTTGGGTAATGAAATAAAATGAACTTGTATTTATCTGTATAGATTTGTTTTTGCATAACTTTTTTCTTGCCATGATTATATAAAAATTAAATCCAAGGATAAGTTTAAATTATTTTCTTAAAACACACCGGAACATTATTCATTGCTCTGCAGTACAAAGTCTAAATTTTCATTAATTTATCAGGCAAAGTAGATTATTTTCTAATCTTTAACTATAGCAATAATTATTACTTCTTCAACAAATAGTACTGTTCGAAAAACCTCTCAGTATGAAGAAGAATTGAAGAATTTTACAGAATTCACATATGTAGTTAGATCTACTAAATAAAAAAATTTCATTTTAATTTAGTTGTATTTAAGAAAAACAAGGCTCAATAATTTATTGCAAAACCCAAATGACGAATTTTCGCCCTTTCGCTGCTGGTGATTGACTACGAAATGATGAACTTTTGTCATCCGGACGGATATGTGTGAAGTGCTGAAATGTACATTCAACATAAATTGAATAAAATCAAGTAAAAAAGGCGGGCTTTTTATCGTAATGTAAGTCATTCTAAAGAGATGATATTTTTAGACCTACCTGCATAATGTTTAAGGGGGAAGGGGGGGGGGGGGGGGTAAGGTTTTCAGCATGAAAAAGAAATACCTTTTTTGCGATTTGTTTTTAGAAATATGGTTTGAGCAAATTTATTAAAATCTTTTGTATATTATTAAGTATGATTTCATCAATACTCAGTAATTTTTTTATGTGAAAATATCGACAGACAAGCCGATGACTGAACTTTTTCAAAACCACTTTTTAAAAGTCCGTGTACACTGCTATTTAAAAACTACATTACTGATTCATTTCAAACTTGGTACACACTTTCTATATATAAAATACCTCCCCCCAACGTCGAGCTTTAAATTTTTTTTTTACATTAAGGGGGGTTTCCACTTACAAAATGACGAAATTTTTCGTAAAAAATAGCAGTTTTTACTTTAAATGACCACCAAAAATTTATAAATGAAAAAAATAATAATCAGAGAACGTTAGGGGGAGGATTGAATGATACTCTGACTAAATTTTAAAGGTTTTTAATTTCGGATAATTTCCAGCTGAGATACAGTGTACACCGCAAATCGTCTATTTCCAAAGACGTTCTTGGAAAAGCTCCGTTATCGGCTTGTTTGTCGATATTTTCGCATAAAAAAATTACTGAGTATTATAGACATCATACAAAAGGTTTCAATAACTTTGCTCAATCCATATTTCTAAAAAAAAATCGGAAAGAAAAGTGTTTTTTTCACGCTGAAAACCTTACCCCCCCTTAAATGATTTACAAAGAAAAAAGGATCTAAATATAGTCGCTGATGCAGATGAAGTAAAATGAAAGTTAGCCAATTAGCAGAGGTATTCAGTAAGAAGCAACCAGTACAGCATCCGCTTACGGCTAAGAAGATCCATATCAGCCGGCCAAGAAGACATGATAGACGAACAAGCCCAGACGGCGCACGGCTGAAGCTTTTGCCAGCTGCAGGTCAGAATTATGAGTTCCAATTAAACGCTATAAAGCCGCAAACTGAGGTCGCATCAAGTGAAATAAATGCCAAATGTCGCTCTGTCGCGATGATTTACCACGGATCAGTTTAAAGAACAGGACTGCGGTAAATCGTCAATCGGATCCTACTGAAGTGGATAGATGGAAAATTCTATTTTATGCAGTCGCTTAGAATTCGCTGTAAATCAGCGCATCTTAAGAAACAAACAGTAAAGGCCGAGATACAATGTACGCCACACGTTTTTGTGGCGCTACAAAATGAGTTTGAATACGGGAAAATGCAATCAGCTTGATACAATGAACGCGCTGATACTTTGTAGCGCCACAAAGTTTGGTGGAGTTTTAACTTTTGAAGCGCGATGATTCGTTTCCATGTTTCTTTTTCAGTTTGGTTCTAGGGACGGAATCAGTTGTTAGAGTAGTTTTACGATGCCCAACAGATGGCTACGGCATTTTGTGATACAACTTTTAGCTTTGGTTGGTATATATGAGAAATATGAAGGTAAAATGAAGGCAGGAACAATGACTTTTATATAGTTCCCAGCTGAGTGCCCCGCGAGGATCATTTTTGTGAAAAAACTTAAAATTGAGTGTGGTATAAAAGAAATCGGTTCGCGAAAGTTTAATTATTTTTAATTTGCGTCAGCTTAAACATAACTGTGCATGATTTGCTCCATGAAATTTGAGCCTGTGCTAAACATGGTCTCATTTTTCAGACGACGATTAGCAGCTCAATTCTTTCATTCCAGCTGTAGCGTCGCTCTCATTGTATATTGCAGCGCGATATTTCAGAATATTCCACGCGCCACAAAAACGTGTGGCGTACATTGTATCTCGGCCTTAAGGAAGAAGTTTTAAGAAGAGCTAAAGGGGCTTTGCTTGAAGAAATGTCGAACTAAGTTGTGCGCTTGTTCCAATATTCAAATGAAAACATAGCGCGCGAGGTGCAAGGAGTAAGTGCAAGCAAACGTTCACCTAGCCTAGGCCGTCGAGGTGCATAAATTACGGCGATAATTAGACAAAATATGCACAGTCGTTTTAATTGTGGGCACGTTCACGCTAATGCAGGAGGTGATCTTGAATCGAAGCGAGCATTAATCACATTCTCGCGCATACAGCGCGGCATGGCGCCACAGTTCGTGTGAAACGTACTGCAGCACCCGCGAAATTGCTTTGCTGGACGTCGAAACAAATGACCCGTACCGGGTGAAATAATGGCAATAAAGTACACTTAAATGGGTCCAACTACGCTAAATCGTCACATTAAGTATCGCGGGTGCATCGTATTTTCCCTGTCGTAATTAGTGGCGTTGCATCGCGGTAGTGAGTAGGATAGTCGTGAAAGTGCCGCGGGGCACCTTTAACTAAAACTACTTTTATCTCCCGGCTGATCACCGAAGGTGGCTTGTTGCCTCAAAGTTCTGCAGAGCGTAAAGAAATTACAATAAATGCAGTTTGCTGCCTTGGACGTCTCCATGGCATTTTTTGCTTTGGAACAGCGGCTACTAGGCGCACGGAGAGATGGCGATGTATTTCGAAAGATTTCACAAAGCTGCGCACAGAGCGCAGCAGATTCAATCTCACGCCGATCTTCTTTTGTTTTACTGATTTCAATTAAGGTCGAGAACGAGGTGCAATTTTCGATGTTGAGCAACATACCCGACGGTTGCTCAGCACTGATAAGGTGCGTGAAGCCAGTTTCATAAAATTTCATGTTTAAAATCATTCTCACCATGTAGTAAGAAGTAGCAGCGAAAATATTTACATTTTTGTTAATTTTTTCGGATTTGCAAACAATTTGCTGCACCCTTTGTTGCCTGGCGAATAATGAACGCAATTAAATGCGCTAAGTTAATGCTGCTGTACCTCTTGCAACTTGGGACCTAGTTATGAGAATTTTTATGAAACAAAAGTTCATAAAAGGTTTTAAATCAAAATTTTTCCAGTTCCCAGTACTACCCATTTGTTCGCAATTTTCGATGTGTAGACTGATCTGCTTGAAGTAATGTAATTACTGCTCGATTCAACTTAAAGAGTTAAGTGGGTTTTGAATTCCAAAAAAAATCATAATTTTAGGGATTTTTGTTTATGAAATTTATAAAAGTGATTTATTTGAACTATTAGGATATAGAAGTACATCGCTTGAACAAGTTGTAAAATTTTTTTTTTCTTAGTTTTAAAAGTAATTTTACTTTAAACGCGCTTTTTTCAAAACTACATTTTTCCATCCGGTGGGCATGATTCCTCAAATAGTAATAATCAAATCTTACTGAAATTTTCTATGTAGAAGAACATAGGAAGGAGTTTTCATTTCATTTCGTTTCAGTTGTTTTACTAGTACAAAATCACTAAAATAAAAAAAATTTTTCACAGAAATTTAAAATAAAAAAATCAATTTTTTGTTAAAAAACGTTGTAAAAAATTCAAATATCATGTTTTTTTTTCAAATCCTTCGTCCAAGTATAAGCCATATGCAATTATTAATAGAAAAAAGCTTTTCTTTTGATTTAAGATAAGCCTATCTAGAGATATTCTGCCTACGGTAAAAAATCATCGATTTTCGTAAACCAGCTGTCAATGGCTTAATTTTAATTTTTTTATGAATATTTTTTGACAACTTGTTCAAGTGATGTACTTTTATATTCTAATAGTTGAAATAAATCGTGTGCAATGCGTTAAAATTAAGAATATTCTTTCAAGAAAGATTATTGCCAAATCTGGTGTTCCACAAGGCAGTCATTTAGGTCCATCCCTTTTCCTGCTCTTTATTAATGACATTGTTGATTGTTTTCAAAATTCTGAATTTCTATTGTTTGCAGATGATCTTAAGCTATTTCTTAAAGTGAATTCCGTGAGTGATTGTCTCCTTATACATAACGATATAGAAAGGCTATATCTATGGTGCAGGCTTAACAGATTATATCTGAATATACAAAAATGTAAAACCATGACTTTTCATCGGAAAGCCAATTACATTTCGTATAATTATGAAATATAAAAATAATATCTCTCTCGCGAGGGTATCTGAAATAAAAGATCTTGGTATCTTATTTGACACTAAGTTGACATTTACTGGTCATATAGAATCGGCGATTTCGAATGCATTTCGATCTTTGGGTTTCTTAAAAAGGAATGTCAGAGACTTTAATGACCCACAAACACTAATAACTCTATATTATTCATTAGTGAGGTCGGTCGTGGAATACTCATCTGTTGTATGGTGCCCTCATTATCAAGTTCATATAAATCGTATCGAATCGGTACAGAAAAAATTCACGAGATTCGTTATACATAAAAGCAATCTCTTAATGGGTTCTATGCCACCATATCGTGCGAGACAGTAGACCTGTTAGGCTTATCTAATTGTGAATTGTGCAGTTTTTGTAAAAGACATTCTGACGAATCGAATTAAGTCACCAGAGTTATTGTCTATGTTAAATCTTTATGCTCCTGAAAAGTCTATTCGTTCGAGATCTTTGCTCTATGTACCACAGCATAAAACGACGTACGGCCGTCATGAGCCTATTACCAATTGTATAGTTTGTTTTAACTCTATTGCTAGTTCTGTAGATTTTACTTTACCGCGAAACCAATTTAAAAGTGAATGCTTCGGTAGAGAAAATGTGAATTAGTTGTAATATTATACCTGCTAGTCTGTAAGAATAACATCTGTAGACAATAAATAAATAAATAAATCACTTTTATAAATTTCGTAAAAAGAAATCCGAAAAATTGTGATTTTTTTTGGAATTCAAAACCCACGTATCCCCTTAAAGAGGTTTTGCGCAGCACAGATTAAGCCTTTTTTTCAAGACCCCTTTCCCCTTTAGATATTACATATATGTATAGTGCTGAACAAAAGTGGAGAAACCTTCTAGTCGGGGTGCCAGAGGTTCAAAAAATGGGTTATTTCGTTGTTGGACGGAATTTGATGAAAAATGGCAGAAAGGGAAGGTCATTGCCCGTACAGTGACCCATTAAAAAAGTTACAATGAGCGAGGTCGGGAAGGTACTTTGTTATTGCAAAATAACTTTGATAACCCGTTATTTTTCAGTTTTCTTGGAATAACTCGAAAACGAAGCGTTTCAGCGAAAAATATTGAATAGAAAAGTTGTTCAGCTGATGATTTTACGTAGGAATACGGTTTTTTGATTAATTAAAAAATTGTTTTTCCCACCGAAAACCAGCAGAGAAGTAACAAAAATGCAAAAACAATAAGCATTAAAAAATAAAGGAAAAAAACGATTTCCATCGTTGATATTTGGGTTATTGATAGGTATTGGTATTGTTAACCAAATGCACCCGGTCCGGTTTTTCAAAAACAATATGGCGACCTATTGCAACATTGTTAAGTTAAAACTTTGGAACGCTGTAAAATCTGCATGAACAAACGGATCTTGATGAAACAATTTGGAATCGGTAGGTATTAACGGCATCTTTGAGTGTGCCAAATTTCAACAATTTTCAACAATTACTTTTTTTGTTATTAACCAATGTGTATTCGTAATTTCGTCAATTTACAACATTAAGCTTTGCAACAAAATGCATCAAATCATCAAAACTCGCTATTTTCGCGTTTTTAGTCACCACTGTAGGATGTTAAGAGTAATCAAAGCAATTTTGTTATTGTTGTAATGTTGTAAATTGACGAAATTACGAAGCACAGCAAATGGTTTTTGGTTAATAACAAAAAAAGTAATTGTTGAAAATTGTTGAAATTTGGCACACTCAAAGATGCCGTTAATACCTACCGATTCCAATTTGTTTCATCAAGATCCGTTTGTTCATGCAGATTTTACAGCGTTCCAAAGTTTTAACTTAACAATGTTGCAATAGGTCGCCATATTGTTTTTGAAAAACCGGACCGGGTGCATTTGGTTAACAATACCAATACCTATCAATAACCCAAATATCAACGATGGAAATCGTTTTTTTCCTTTATTTTTTAATGCTTATTGTTTTTGCATTTTTGTTACTTCTCTGCTGGTTTTCGGTGGGAAAAACAATTTTTTAATTAATCAAAAAACCGTATTCCTACGTAAAATCATCAGCTGAACAACTTTTCTATTCAATATTTTTCGCTGAAACGCTTCGTTTTCGAGTTATTCCAAGAAAACTGAAAAATAACGGGTTATCAAAGTTATTTTGCAATAACAAAGTACCTTCCCGACCTCGCTCATTGTAACTTTTTTAATGGGTCACTGTACGGGCAATGACCTTCCCTTTCTGCCATTTTTCATCAAATTCCGTCCAACAACGAAATGAAAACCTCTGGCACCCCGACTATTCCCCTTCCCTCCGATTCTCGAAGTTTGTGCGCCAACAAATTTGAAATTATTTACTGAAATAATTCCGCTTTCTTTATCTGGAAACTTTTTAGACCAAATAATTTGAAAATATTCGGATAAAGATTTTAATAAAGATTACAGAGGCCTATATTTATTTGTCAGATCATTTTCTTTTTCGAAGCTAATGAAAGATAAAAATTGTGTTTTTTAATTGTATTATACTGGGTATATAGTGGATCAAACAATTGAACGTATAATCTCTGAAAATTTAACGAAATCAACTTTTTTTAAATATTTTTATGGAAGGAACAATTAACAAAATGGTTTATTTAGATATTTTAAAGAGTATCTTTCAATCTAGCGCGGAAATGCTTGGATTATCACAATTTTATCATTTCCAACATGATAACGATCCAAAGCACACAGTCCATGTTGTTAAAAGTTAATTTCCTGTATAACGTTTCGGCTAGATTGGAGACTACACCGCAGTTCCCGGATTGCAACCCGATTGAAAATTTATGGTGGGAGCTCGAAAAGGCTGTTCAAAACCATACAATTTTAAACCAAAACCATCTCAAAACAATTCTTTAACAAGAATGGGCTAAAATAACGCCAGATGTCAAAAACTTAGTACATTCTATGAAAAGACGTCTTACAGCCGTGATTGGATCAAAAGAGTACCCAACGGAGCATTAAATTTGAAAAAAAACTATTATTATATTTTATATAAAATATCAATTTTCAATTTTTTGTAAAATTTAGAACAATTTGTTAATACGGTTTCAGTTTTATTGTTATTTTGTTTATTGTAAAGAATTGTAGAGAGGATATTTTTGTTCATTTTGTTTGAATTAAAGTATTATTTACATATTTGAAAAAAAAAAATTAATTTCCAAACAAGAATTGCGTTTCTTTATAGAGTCAAAGTTGATTTAGCTAAATTTTCAGGTGTTGTACGTTCAATTGTTTGATCCAATGTATGTGTGTAAGTAAGCGTCTTATTTTCATAGATGAGTATGATTCTAATAGGACTAATGTACTTGAATTTATAACATTTCTTATTGAGGGCGATTTTAGTAAGACTTTTGATAAGCTTCCTCCCTCCATTAAAATACTGAAATAGAAAGTCTTAAGATTTCCAATTTGTAGATGGGGAATTTTACAATGAAACAGGTGTTCCAAGGAAAAAATCAAAATCTTATAAAGTCCTATTAGTTGCTCAATTATTAGCAATTGCATATAATTTTCTAATTTTATTTAAATGACAATACTGCTGCCGATTTCAATTAATTGCGGCGAAGCGAGCGAGTACCAATTATCTACTTCAAATAATGAGCAACCGAACATCTCTGGGCCAAGGTCATTTGCCCATTATCGCTCATAGTCTCGTGGCAGATACCCTCATCGGCCGATTAAAATTGAAAGTCGCTGGCGCGACTAGAGAATGCTCTAAGGCAGTTTAATTGGTGTTGGTTTTTTTGTTCGCTTAAAATACCACGGTGTCCGGCTCAAATCATAATTTACTAGAAATTCATTTTCGCTTGCAGTGTCGAGCGGTCGCACTAAAACGGAACGAAGATTGATGGCTGAGTCCTATAGATGCCATGATATATGACGGCTAACAACGAATATGTTCCTACCCGCCACACAGTGTTCCAAATCGTCAAAAAGCTGGTCAAAAATCGAATTGCAGCCAAATTTTCTTGAAATTAAGTATACAGGGATATGTAGTGTTGTTGATTTCAAATCTATTATCAAACATTATAAATTTAATATAATAATAATATAATACTCCTCGTCTATTATATTTCATTGGCTTTTTACAAAAAATAATATGTGGAGGTTTTAGCTGTCATTTACTTCAGTTCCAATATCAACTTATAACAATTCATAATGACCGAATCAAACTGGCGGACAAGAATTACTAAACCCAATCGAATTTAAATAAAAGTTGGTAGATTGGATTTTTGGGGTCACGCATGTCGATTGTGATATCAAAATTGAGTAGTTAAACAGATTGGATGGTCTTTCACAAAACTTGGTTGAATTCTAATATAAGAACTGCAAAGTTATAAATAATAATTAATACATGTATGTTACAGTTTCTATAATACTTAAATTAATTTTAATTTAAAAATGAATTTAAAAATGTACCATATACAGGGTGTTCAGAGGTGGGAGGTCAATACTGCAGGGGGTGAAAGGTCAGACCGAGACAAGCAAAAAATCGTATGGGTGGGGGGGGGGGGACATCTCGCACCGTTTGACAGTTACAGGGTGATTCGTAAATCAGGATTTTGCCTTATATGGGAACCGCTCTTGTATTTTTATCTTTTTTTCTACGCATCGCAGCGGCTCCCAACTGATTTCAAAAAATCATTATGTGGAAGCCCTTTCCAAAAAAGTTTACACGACCCCCCTATCCCCAACCCCTTGGCCACAATCCCCCCTGGAAGTTGAAAAAATTAACTTTTATTTCACGATTTTTCACCTTTCGCCCCACTTTTCTCCGAAATTCATGTTATTAACATACCTACTTTTTATTTTTTTAAGTTGCCTATCTAATTACCTTTCCAAAAAGGTGCAACATGCCCAGGTAGAAAAGGGTTGCAAAAGTCCTGAAATTAAAACATCCTCACAGGTACCTAATTACTTTATTGCACCATAATGGAAAAAGTCGTTAAGTAAACAATTTTTATGACAGCAAGTTCGGAAATGTTTGTTTCGGAAACAGAGGTAGTACATTTTTATTATTTCAGCAAAACAGTAATAAAATAATAAATGTAATATCGTTAAATAGTGTTATTAGTTTATTATATCCAGTATTGACTCCTAAGTATCCTGACGCTCCGTTTCTAATACCTCCTATGAATTATGGTATAAAAATGGGTGGGTTTGAAAGGACATTGACCACAGTTGAAGAAGCAAGCGATAAGAACGGGTGTTTAATAGAAAAAATTAAGATAAAATGGCAGAATTCAGTGTTGACGAGTATGCCGATATAATTTACGTGTACGGTTTAGTAGAAGGAAATGATAATGAGGCCGTACGAGAATACCAAAGGAGATTCCCGAATCGGCGGGTACCCAACAGAAGGGTATTTTCAAGGACTTTCAGAAGGTTAAAAGAAACCGGAAGTGTAACCGCCCCCAGAGCAGAAACGCGAGCAGGAAAATCGGCCGAATCAGCGGACCCCGACCAACAAATCCTCAACATCGTCAGGAACAGCCCTGTAATAAGCATCAGGCAGGTCGCACGAAGGTCAGGATTGTCTTCAGGGACAGATTGGACCGTTGTGAACCGAGAGGGACTACATCCATACCACCATATCCCGGTCCAAGCACTAGGGAAGGAGATTCCGAAGGACGATTGCAATTCTGCACTTGGCTGTTCGAGTCTGACATTGAAAACAGAAGGTTTCTAGACCGAATTCTGTGGACGGATGAATCGCAATTCACCCGGGATGGCATCAGAAACTTGCACAACCTCCACACCTGGTCAGATGTGAACCCATATAGGACAAGGTGTCGGTCCTTCCAGCAAAGATTTAGTGTCAATGTCTGGGCTGTCATCATCGGCAACCAGTTGATAGAACCCTTCATCTTGCCCTAAGTGCTGACTAGTCAGCTATATTCGAACTTTTTGGAGAATACCCTTCCGGATCTGTTGGAGGACATCCCCCTGGCCACCAGAAGCACAATTTATTTACAGCACGACGGAGCACCTGCGCATACTGGGAACATTATTAGGGCAAGTTTGAATGAAAATTACCCAGAGCGCTGGATTGGACGAGGTGGACCGATTCCTTGGCCTGCTAGGTCACCGGTCTTTACTCCACTGGACTTTTTCTTATGGGGAATAATGAAAAATGAAGTTTACTCAAGACCAATCAACACCAGAGAAGAATTAGTTACCAGGATTGGGACTGCAGCCACGAAAATACGGGAGAGACTGGCTACCATAGACCTCAAACGCGAAATAAAACGAAGGCTACTTGCATGCATCGAAACTGGCGGAGAAAATTTTGAACAGCTTTTGAAGGACAGACGTTTTAATTGTAATTAGTTTTTAAGCGAACAAAATGTATTTTTTAGTTAACTTAAGTATAATTTCTTAAAAATTCGAATTATCATGATATTCTGTAAAAGGATTTTTGTAAATAAATTTTCGTATCCTTTTCCTACCTGGGCATGTTGCACCTTTTTGGAAAGGTAATTAGATAGGCAACTTAAAAAAAATAAAAAGTAGGTATGTTAATAACATGAATTTCGGAGAAAAGTGGGGCGAAAGGTGAAAAATCGTGAAATAAAAGTTAATTTTTTCAACTTCCTGGGGGGATTGTGGTCAAGGGGTTGGGGATAGGGGGGTGGTGTAAACTTTTTTGGAAAGGGCTTCCAAATAGTGATTTTTTGAGATCGGTTTGGGGTCGCTGCGATGCGTAGAAAAAAAGATAAAAATACAAGAGCGGTTCCCATATAAGGCAAAATCCTGATTTACGAATCACCCTGTAACTGCCAAACGGTGCGAGATGCCCCCCCCCCACCCATACGATTTTTTGCTTGTCTCGGTCTGACCTTTCACCCCCTTCAGTATTGACCTCCCACCTCTGAACACCCTGTATAAGACATTTATTTCTAAAACTTCTTTGTACAAAGTTTTATAAGAACCTTGCGATCCTTTATCTTCGGTTCGCCCTATTATTTTGAAAATGGCATAAGTCCAAATGATCATATAGACTATTTTACTCTACAACAATATAGAAAAATAGTCTTTAGATCATATCGACTCGGGCCACTTTCAAAGTAAACGGCTCATATACATATAGAATTCCCTATTTAGAATTTTCGAACTAAAAGCATCTTATATTAAGACCTGAAGAATAGGCTAAGGAATGGCAAAAACCGCATCAAAATGAATGATGTATTTCTAAAGAAATAGTCGAGCAAAATACAATTTCGATATCATTGAATATACATTACATAGAGCTCTAAATGTGGCTTTAATGAGCATTTGTGACAGATGATTTTTATACCCTATATTAATAGTCGATAAGAGAATATCCTTCTGTTGCGCCAATCCACCTCAAATGACTTGTAGGCCTTAATATAATAAGAAATTATACTTCAAATTAAGGTTTTAAGTCAGGTCACGCTTTAGCTGTTATAAGATGTAAGCATTATTTAAATTTAATCGAAAGAACAATATATTAACTATTGAATGCAAACTATATTTTTGTATATATATACATATATATATATAATATCAATGAAAACATGAATATATATATAATATATCTACTTCAATGTTAAAAAAACTTAAAGTAAAATATAGTATTAACACAAAAATGTAATTGCTACATGAAGTGTTTCACATAGCATATGCCAAAATAAGTGGGGTGAAAGATCTCACCTAGATAATGAAAAAATTTGCTGGACAGTGGGAGACGGGGGGTGGGGAAGGAACAAACTCAGTTTGGGAGTTACAAGGTGGTTAATAAATTCGGAATTTTCATTGCACACAGATTATTATTTTATTTTTATCTTTTGATCTATTTAACGCAGCAACATCAAACTCACACGAAAAAACTACCGTACCAATGTCCTTTCCAAAAATGTCAACACTGTTGATCTACCTCCTATCATTGTAGCTACAATCAGTGAAAAAATAGTTTAGCAATTTCCTAAAACCCAGGATTTCCCTAAGTTTTCTCCGAAATTCATGTACCTAATACACCTGTTATTTCTTTTTATAATTATATATTATTATTACCGTTCCAAAAGGGTACAACATGACTAGGTAAAAAGGTAGGGTTGGTACCCAATTATTTTATTGCATTGTGGTTACAAAATTGGTAAAACCAACAACATTTCTATAAAAATTGGTGGAAGATGTTTGTTTAGAGTCATTAATTTTAATTACTACTACAAACAAGTTATCAAAAGTTAGCGTAATTTATTGCCAGTGTTCACACCCAAGAATCGTTACGCTCTTTTACTAATACTTGATGGAAATTTTTTTATAAAAGAAGGAATATCAATCATAGTTGAAAAACAAATCGATAATTATGAATGTTCTTAAGCTAAAATTATTAAAATATGGTTGAATTTACTTTTGTGGAATATGCAGATATAATTTACATTTCAGGTTTAGTAGACAGAAAAGCAAGAGCGTCTATACAGGAATACCGAAGGATATTCTCTGATCGACGAATACCTCAAAGAGAGGTATTTTCGTGAACTTTCCGAAGGTTAAGAGAAACCGGAACGATAACTTTACACAGCAGGGAATCGTGATCTGAAACATTGGAAGATTCTATCGATGTTGAGCAGCAAATAATCACCCTCGTCAGAAAAAACCCCGAAATAAGTACGAGATGAGTCGCACGACGATTAGGAGTGTCTTCAGCTAAAGTTTAGAGGGTTATTCATCGAGATATATTGCGTCCATATCACCATATCCCAGTTCGAGAGAAGATTGAAGTTATGCACTTAGCCTTTGAAATGCGACATAGAGGACATGCCGTTTGTGCACCGAATTTTGCAGACGGATGAATCGCAATTCATCAGGGATGGTATCACAAACTTCCACAACCTCCATATCTGCTCAAATACTAATCCACATAGCACAAGGGCTATCTCATTCCAGTATACAATCAGAGTTAATATATGGGTTGGCAGTGTCGGCAAACCTTTAATAAGACCACTTTGCCGCAAGGCTTAATAACAAAATTTATGTGAACTTTTTTGAGAATAAACTGTCAGATCTACTAGACTAGGATGTCTCTCTGGATAATCGAAGGGCAATATTTCACCAACAGGTTGGAACACTAGCGCATATTGCTAGCATTGTGACGACTATATTAAATGAAAAATATCCTGAACGCTGGATTGGACAGTGGACCGTAAGGTCTTTTGTGCCGAAGCCCTTTAAAGGAAAAGATGGTCTGCTACCCTAAGGAACGTCAGAAGGTCTTTGACAGAAGATTTCCGAACGTCAGCCGAGTCCAAGAACTCCTGACTGAAGATCTTTCTTCTTAACCGCGCCAAGGCTGGATAAACACACAAGATGTGTGATGTAGTTTCGTCGTCTTTAAGATACAGACGAGATTCCGTCTCAATTGACATGCCTATTTTATATAGGTGGTATCTTAGCCCTATGATGGCCAGATAGATAGAATATTAGCTTGTCGGATTCCAGGGAAATTTTCCCAATATGTGAACTGTTGTTTCCTGGCACATTCTTCTATCACAGTATTGGTCGAGGACCAGCCAATGCAGCAGAAGGGCTCAGGACCTTTGGGTCTCCTGACCTTACTCCATTAGACTTTTTCGTGTGGACAACAATTTAGAGTTTATTTAACGCCTGTTAACACTAGAGAGGAATTAATTAACCGAATTTAGACTGCAGCGAAGATAATACGGGAGAGGCTGGCTACATTACACCCTAAACAGGGAATTAGAAGAAGGTTACTGGCATGGATCGAAAGTGGCGGAGAACATTTCGAACAGTTTTTCTAACAGATTATCATTAATAAGTTTTTAACTTAATAAAAAACATTTTGGGGTTAATTTGAGTTTAATTTCTTTAAAATGCATATTTTTATAATATGCCGCAAAATGTTTTCTACAAATAAATTTGTATATCTTTTCTCTACCTGGACATGTTGTAATTTTTGGAAAGGTAATAATAAGATAGGTAATTCAATAAAAGTGAAGAACACATATATTAATGCCATGAATTTCTGAATTTTTGATTTATGCCACTGCGGGTCAGATTATTCCCTGGACAACCGCCATGCTTGTACCACTGCCGCACACGTAGTGGTCTCATCGGGCTTCAAAGAATCCTTGTAATAATCACAAATTGAACTAGCGCTGATTGCTCTGGGTCTAATTTCGAGCACCTGTTGCAGCGGTTAATTATTTGCTTCAATGATTTATTCCCATTAGGAGTGTAGGAGCTCGGTGCTATTGTTCTCTTTACGTGATTTTCATTATTGCAACAATATTGTGAGGAGTGGTATTGTTTTTGATATTTGACGACAATTACTTCACCCGCATTAAGCCTTTGTTTCGAGTGGTAACATTAGCACCCAAAGGTCTTCAGTTTTAACAAACTTAATGGCTTGCAAGCAAAGCTCCCCGTGCAACATAGTTCTGTTTCGCAAAATTAAGAACGTATTGTTTTATTTTTGTTATTGAATAATTATTCCACAACATTTTGTTTATTACCGTGCTTACGCGTTATGCTCTTTTAGAGCATTTTCTAGGTTTAGCTTAGAAAAATTTAATTGTTGTAAGGGAGATTGAGTACAAATCAAATTAATAACAAAAGTATAAGTCGATGTCCCCATTTCATGTCTGTTTTTTTTTTCTTCTGAAAGTTAGAAGTTTGTGAACCCTCACAACCATACAACGGATTTGACTAATAGGGTTCGGTTCAAAACATTTAGGTGTGGAATTCCAAGAAAAAATATCAAAAAATGAATAATGTGATGTTATTATATGTATTTTCAGTGGTTTAGGTTTTGAGCAATATCAACTAAACTTTGACAAGTATATTATTCCAATTTTTGACATTTCTAAATTTATGTCTTTAGGGTTCCGTGTCCGAGCATAATGGTGACGCTTCGATGTCGGAAACCAAGCATGCGTGCGTAAGTACAAAGAAATCAAAATATAGTCAACCCGTCTATAATACGATGTGATTTCCCTACAGTGAGACAACCATGCAAGTCAAATTTTTGCTGCTTTAAAGGATTTCGTCACGTTATTGGATCGGTCACGTTAATATTCCGATTCGTTTTCATAATTGAAGTAAGTAACATGCCATCAAAAATGGGAAAAATCAATTTAACTTTGGTGTAACATGGTACAGTTTCGAAATAACACGGAACTCATTCCCCTGATTCTGACGATCTGATGTCGATATTAAAAGGTATCCAGTTTCGATCTAACACGTATTAGCTCTAAGTTTCGCTGAACACGACTTCAATGCAAAACGGAACGAATTAACCGTGTTATAGGAGAGTTGACTGTAAATAATCTTTTCATCTTGCTAGTAATGTAAAATGGTAATTTAATATTCATTCATTCTATATTTAATGTCATATTAATTTGAAGGAATTTGAATTGAAAATGGGTAACGAAACAAGTGCTGAACGGGTACGATAATTTCGCAAAATTCATAGTAGCAAACTAGTTTAAAAAAGTGCCACAGAGTTTGGTTAACAGTTGACAATAAAGGCGCAGCCAACACGTTTACAAGATGCAATGCGTCGACTATAATTCTGCTCTGCTCTGCATATTGAAAACTAGAAACAGACGTGGACTCTCGATTTGTAAACTTGGAATTTTCATGAAAATTGTGTTTACTGATAACCCTTTATCGATTTAAAAACTTTTATAAACATTTATGAAATCAAGATGGGACTGTGAACTTTTGAATTGAACCTTATGGAATTTTATTTGGATGACGAACTCCTAGCTCTGTTAATAAATTTTTATTGAAATCAATGCAGGATTTTTGGGGAAACAAATATGAAATATGTAGCAACATTTTTTAACTGGAGATGGCGAACTCTCTTTGTAAAAAGATTCTGTTAAAATATAGCTATAGCAGAAGTCTCAAAGTCAGCCGATTATTGTATCAGACCCTAAATACACTAGCAGCTCAAAAAGTCTGTATATAAATATAGAACGAACTTTGTAGTCAAATTGGAGAAATGTTCCTGGTTCGGAATTTTCCAAAAATCATAAAATTGAAAATCTTAACCGAAATTTACCTTTCCGGCTCACAAATAATAGGGGTACAAATCGAACGCCGATTTTTCGCGTGTGAACAACTGCTTCAACGGCACAAAAGGAAAAGTTTTTTGCATCGAATTGTCACTGGCGATGAAAAGTGGGTCCATTACGATAATCCAAAACGTCGGGCAACGTATGGATACCCCGGCCATGCATCATCATCGACGGCCGTTCAGAATATTCATGGCCTGAAGGTTATGCTGTGTATTTGGTGGGACCAGCTGGGTGTGATCTATTATGAGTTGTTGCAACCGAATGAAACGATCACAGGGGAAGTCTACCGACGACAATTGATGCGTTTGAGCCGAGCACTGCGCGAAAAACGGCCGGAATATGAACAAAGGCACAGCAAGGTAATTTTGCAACAGGACAATGCTCGGCCACATGTTGCACAGGTCGTCAAAACCTACCTTGAAACGCTCAAATGGGATGTCCTACCCCACCCGCCGTATAGTCCAGACCTTGCGCCATCCGATTACTATCTCTTCCGATCAATGCAACATGGCCTGGCTGACCAGCACTTCTCCAATTATGAAGAAGTCAAAAATTTGATCGATTCGTGGATAGCGGAGAAGCCAGCCGAATTTTTCAGAAAGGGTATTCGTGAATTGCCAGAAAAATGGGAAAAGGTTATAGCTAGCGATGGACAATACTTTGAATATTAAATTTGTAACCATTTTTTCACAATAAAGCTTCAATTTTCGAAAAAAAACCGCACGAATTAACCGGTACCCCTATTATTTATGAATAAAATACATTTTTTATGAAAACAAGTTGATGTGAATATTTTTTAAATATTAAGTGTGCTAGCTAGTCAAACATGGCCCGTTCTGAACGCATATCTAAAAAACAAAAACAAAATTTGCCTGTTATATATGTTATTTTTTCTTGAATTTTTTTTTCAAAAACGCTTTTAATTTTCAATAAATTTGTATGCATGAATAACACATGCGCTTTGAAGCACTTTTTGTAATTAATTCACTTAATTTTCCTTACACAACTGTTCATAAATTTAGCAAACTCAACAATAATTGCAACAAAATACTGAAAAAAAGAAAACTGGTGATTGTGTAGCGGTGAAAAGACGCATGAAGTTTTGGTTTAAGGTTCCTTTATTTCACTTTCCTAAATTAAAATTGACAATCGCAAATTTTACAATTATTTTTCCAATAATTTCTGAACACTGAAAATTCAATTCGAAGCCCAAACCCCACCAGGAAATCAATTCTCTTTTCTAAATGTCTCTAAAAAGAGCATTACTTTGGAAAAAAAAAACCGATTCCTATGCCTAATTAAAATTGCATTTAAAAAATTGAAGTACATTGAACCCAATCTAATCGCTAAATTCGCTGTAAATCGCAGAAACAAGAGTGAGTCCATCGTGGTGCTCGCTTTTATACTCCCTTACATACCTTGTGGTATGATCAAATTGTGTGATCATTTCATGTTTTGCCAGAGGAAAAATGACGTACATTTTAAATTTTCTAAATGGGTGCAGTATAGCCTAGGAGCTGACTTGAGCTCTCCTTTTCTGACTTCTTTTCTGAATTTCAAACGTCTTAATTGAATCACAGTATTGTAAATTAACAAATTCGCCGTAGTTTTATTTTGATAGTGTTATGCCTTTTTTCGAAAACCTATGTTATCGTCTATGTGCGATAAGGACGCTCTCGTACATCAGGTCATCTCTTTTCTCTTATAAGATATATTTTTAATTTAAATATTTGATAATATCAAAATATTTGGCGAATTTAACCCATGTCGGGTAATACCACCAAATTCGCCGTCTATCAATCTGCCTGATCGTGCTGTCAAAGCAAGAATGTCAGTTGCGTTTGCCGGTAAAATTCGTTAAATGTCGCGAGTAGTTTATGTCGGTTGTGTGCTTTGTTTTGTGTTTTATATTTATTAAACCTACATCAGGTAATCTTATTTATTATTCCCTGAAGATTTGTGCAGCAAAAATCCCATTTGTTATGCAAAAAATTGCAATCTCGTACTTCGTCCTGGCAACTGTCAAATGGAAATTTATCAGTAATTTCTGGCGGTATTTTTAATTTTTGCTTTTAAATTTGTATTTTGTTATACTTGGCATGTTGTTATCATCAGCGAGGGTTGTTTTCTCAGCTGGGGAAATTAAAGTTAGTGGCAATATTAACATGTACATTTTTCCCTGTTGTTGTTGTATTTCTCTGGATTAGTTTATGTTGGGCTATGAAGTTAAGGGGGTATCCCACTCTAGAACGTTCAAAAAATGATTTTTTTTTTAGTTTTGAAAAATTCTGTGTTCTTTCCTGAATCGTTTAAGCTATCTCTTGCCGCGAAATTTGAAAAGCTCGCGCCGCTACAGGCGATTCCGTGCGCAGCTGCGTGCTCTCCACCACTCTTAACTTTAACTTAAATGCCGTTTTTCTCAAAACACCGTCTTGATAAATGGTGTGCAGCATTCTGAGAAAACCATCAATCCGAAAAATTTCAGATTTTGGTACAAGCTGTGTTAGCTTTGTCTCTATGACTTAAGTGGAGCAAATCTGGCATTTTTACATTTACATAGCTTGTAACCCATGTTTTAACAGTAAAACATCAACTAAAACATAAAACTTATAGTAGAAAAAAATAAGAAAATGAATAAATTTTTTTTTTTCAAAATGTGCCACACTCATGCCATAGCCACATATATAAATAGTACTAATGTGCAATCTCATAATTTTCAGATTATTTGTTTGGCTGTTATCGTGCTCACCGTTCCTAAGGTATGAGTCCCAGTAGCAGGCCTGCCCTGACCCAACCACTCAAAAAAAAAATTTTTTTTTCTCAAAATATTCATTAAAGATCATATAATAAGAGGATTATTATGATTAACTCTAAATGTTTTGTATTTTCTTGTTCAACTCCCTGAAACAAACGTTCAATTCAAGGGCCTCTAGAGTAGGATACCCCCTTAAGTCATTTTCTTTTTTTCTGTTTCAGTTGAAGTCCTGTTCCGGAGTACTGTAGAATCTCCAGGTACAGGGAAGTATAATTTTAGTTAATTCAATTATTTCAATTTTCATTAATTTTATTTCCGAAAAGCCACTCGTCAGTGGGTGCTGAGTCTGCTGTAAGTTTGCCTAACAGGTTCAGCACTGGCTTAATGCAAGCACGCCTGGACACAGAGAGCCTGTACTGAAGGTCTGCGAGCAAGAGCGTTCAGACAGGTGGCCGATTGCGACTGCAATTCAGCCTGGTATTCGTCCTTTTTAGGGATCGAAGAAGTTCCCTTAAGCATAGGGACTAAAATTTTATTTAATTTTGGAGGTTCCAGGGCGACGAGTTCGTTTTTGATCTCAGATTTGGCGAGCAGTTCCGCCCGACAAGCTTCTGAGGGATCTTCAAGTGTTGTACTGCAGGCTGATGATAGAATCGATCCGCTCCAAGCTGATTCAGACGTCTGAGCTGACGCAGGCCCGAAAAACTCATCAACCAAGGTGAGTTCTATCTGCCGATGAGCTCCGTCGATAGCTGCAAACCTGACGCCGCAGTTTTGCGTGTCAACTGACAAATCTTCTGTAAAGAAAATACCTTTTTCAAGGTGCTCACACTGACAAAGGACACATCGGTTAAGTCCCTCTTTGCCACTCCGAGCTTCTGCTCCAGAAGTGGGTCGACAAGGGACTTACCTGGTTCAGAGCCCCGGTTCTTTCTTGTGAACCGTCGGTCCTTCGTTCCGTGAGTATTTGAGTCAGATGCTGCGGCGGTGACGGGACATCGGCCGGACTTGCTCTAGGGAGCGGCGCATCATCCTCAATCTCTGCCAATCGCTTCTCCTAGTTCTCCAACGGTGCTTCCAAAAGCAGGTTGGTCCGCGACGTAGATGAAATGGTTGACGGCTCACTCCTCTGGGCTCCCCAGCAAAAAGCGGAAAGTCCCACTATGGCGAGAACGGGAACGACGCTTTGTAATTTCCTGTGAACGATCGCGAGAATGCGAGCGAACCTGTCTGCTTTTCCGTTTTCTCTGTGACCGAAAGCGGGAACGGCTTCGATGTGGCATTTTCCCCGATGAAAATCTTAAATAAGAATTAAAAACACGGCGAAAATGCTGAAACAAAAAACCGAGCACTTGTTGGGCGCGCAACAGAACACACAATCTACATAGTTATAATGCTCATCCGGACGAGACCTTAGGCATAATTTTATTTTATTTCAATTTTCAGGTAGATTTCGAACATAACTAACAAAAGAAAGCATCACCTCACTAACACAGCTAAGCACAGTGATGCTAAGGAAGATTTTGGGATTAAAAATCGGTATCAGATGAGGTTAATAAGAGATTTTAATTACATATTATAAAGTGTATTAATTATTTTTAAAAGTATTAAATAGTGCTTTTAAGTGTTAAGGCATTGAATATTAATCTCGCTTTTCATTAAAATTTTCGTATGCTTGCAGAAAGAGTATATTTCAATATATAGCACAATATTAAAAATAATTTGAATCTATTACAAGACTTAAAATATTTATTATCCCCCAGCTTTTGTGCTCGCAACTAGTGTATTACTAAGAGTAATAAAAAGGAAGCTCCCGAAATGTATTTTTCTTTCACTAGGACTAGGAAAAATGGGAGGTAATATTAAAGGTAATTCTCTACACACTCTATAATTATTGTTTTAATTGTACATCTAGTAGTTTTAGATATATCAGGAAAAATTTGCTAATTTTGAGTCTTTCCTCCGTTTGTTTTTTGTGGGTCTAAAGACAATGATTACCTATCGGTAAACACTTCCTAAGGGTGTCAGCTGAAACAACATTTTGGGCAACTGTCTCAGTTATCTCGAATTATAATAAGGTGATTTTGACACCTCAATATTCGTTGATACTTAATAAAATTGTATAACGATAAAGTGAAGAAAATCCTTTTCAAAATTTCAAGCAGTATGAGCGTGGTCCAAGCTATCAAATCAGATACCAACGAATAACTGCTGCAAAGAAGACACAAAATGTCTCAGTTGGTCAATGGCTGCATCCGTTTTTGTTGGTCAGTTTGAAAGTGAAACGATTTAGAAAACACGACGTCTCAGTGAGGCAACTGAGACGATCTAACTTATCTCAGTGAAAACATGCTTACCAAAATTCTCTCATTTAAGTTATTATAGTCTTTTTATCGAAACACTTGTTCATTTGGTACACAGATCATTTCTATATTTTCTCCGTAGATTGCGAAACAAATAACGAAAATGTTTTATTATAATATATCACGTTTTTGAGAAAAATAGGGTTAACAAATGAGAAAAAATGCGTATTTTCACCATTTTTGAAAATTTGTTAAAAAATAACACACCTATATATTTTATAGTATAATATAAAATTAATTTAATTTAATTATAAAATATGATTAACTTGCAATCCCCATTAAGCTTTTTGGGTGGCGCGTTTTTCATGAGCGTACTCCAGTACTGAAATATGAAATAAATTAGTTTTGAAACAAGTTAACGGAATATTTCGTAAGAAATATTAAGATTTAAGATTTTAAGATTTATTATTTTATCCCAATTTTAATTTGAGCCACATTACAAGTCTCTGTAACCAACTTTTAGTTGAAAAAAATGTTTGTTTATATTGCTAAGATAGTTTATTTTTATTTTCTAATCCTATTTATCTTAAAAACCATACATGATTGAAAAAAAAGATGAGGTCATATTCGTAATCAGCAGTTTAAACAAACCCTTCAACAGCAATAAACCCTACAGATAGTATAAAAAGTTACAATTTGCAAATCGGTGTTATCTTATCAGTTCCGCTTGGGTAAGGTAATTTTCACCTTTCCGAAGGAATTCATGAGGTATTCAAAAGCATATGGCTCCGGTGCTGGTAAGAATCGATTTCGTTCAAAAGTATATTTTCTGAGCAAACGTTTCGAATTAGCTAAAGATGGAAATATTTAAGAGGAGACGCTATGCTGGCAAGCACGTACGAGCCGCCGCATTGGCTCGGGCTCTCACTGTACCATGCAAATTTAATAAGTCGTAAAAATTTCAAGTGAGATTTTTCAATCACATAAGTTCAGTTTTTCGCGGTCGCCCTAAATAAAAGCCCGCAGGAGGACAGGATTTTCCCCACCATATATATGTTCCCGGATTGGTATGCATACCGGCCCCTACGGGCTATGTTTTTGCTTAGGGGAGCTATTGATTACCGTACGAATTTTTGATTTAAATAAAAATCAAATTTAAAGTTTCAAAAATTTGGCGCCACCCCAGAATAAATTAAATAAAAAGAAATCCTTTATGAGATTTGCTCAGCGTGAGGTGCAGAGGCAGACGGGTGACTCGGGACTCGATCCGATCAATTTCCTAGAGCCAGTCTATCGAAATACGAAATGAATTCCAGGTCGGATTCCCGTCACGTAAGTAGCACAAAAAATCAAATCCACATACGGGAACAGGAGTGGGATGGGGGTGAGTTTCTCGACTGTGAGCTGCTGGAATATTGTCCCTGGATGTGGATTTTATTCACCGGAACCAGGACGAGACCCGCCGCACTGAGCTCCTCTTCTCTATGTCGCTCAATAACCTCTGTGTGCGGCTCGGCGGAATCGGACTAGATGGCTGCTGGGAGGAAATCAAATTATTCTGCGGTGAAGATACCACCAGTGGGCATCAATGGACCCGGAGTCTGTGCCAACACATGATTTCACCGTGCCCAGGAAACTAAATTTCGCCCTTTTTTAAACACATCTACCGCACACTGGTGGCGCTACCATTGACTCCATCTCATTATCAGCGGTGGCGTAGGTGGACCACGGATTCTTAACTCAGCGGAACCCCCTTTTGCTACCATACCTATACCTCCACAGCCATCGGGGTGTATACTTTTAGTAGCTATTGAGCTGTGTTGATACGTTTCGCCGAAACATTGTATCAGCCGAAATTAGATAGCAGGCGACGACTGTGTCCTGTGTCCACACGTGACTGCGGAAGGAGACTTGTTATTGTTATTATTTGGGCACCGACATACAAGTTGACACAGGAAAGATTCGTAATTAAGCGTTTGGTAAATTTGAGGGCTCTCGGTTATGAGATTAAATCAATTTGGTTTTGAAGTTTGGAGTCCGTCTTTCAAGGAGGATCCCAACCGACCTGGCCAAGGTCCAATAAACGTACCCTGGACACTAAGCCCGGTCATGGGACTCAAGTTCAGTCCTTGTGGCTCCGTAATCAAGTTGTTGTTCATCCCAAATTGAGAGCCAGAAAATTATTTGCATTTCATATGAAGGGCGAATTTGGGTGGTGAATTTGCCACAGAATTTAATTGAAGGATATATACTCCTTCCACGTTATGAATACCACTTGTTCATTGCCAACAGCGCGGCGTATATGTCTCCCGGGCAGAGCCGGATTGTAGGCAACCCCAATACACCATGGCTTAGGGTGGCAGATTTCTAAAAGGTAGCAAATATTCAGGAAAAATTTACAAAAACATACCAAAAAATGAAAAAATTTGTTGGAAAACAAAAATTAAAAAAAATTACAACAAATATTTATCAAGTAATAACATATTTTGCGGGTGTATCTAAAATCGAGAAGAAAAAATTGACAAACCCAATTGTCGGTAGAAAAACGAGCACTACATTCGCTAAACCTCATCAGAAAAATTTAAATTAAATAACATAAATAAAAGCAAGTGACACACGGCTCCTTAAACCTTAGAAAACTTATTTCTGATTCAATAATCATCATTTTTAATCCATTGACTTTATAACCCGGAAAAAAATGCACTTATATTTCCATTAAAAGATAAAAATTCATTTCCTGGCATTTGTGGCCCTGCACCTTTGCGGTCTAAAATTCAAGGAGTTTAAAGCGATACTGACAAATCGATTTTCGACCCAAACCATGGTTTTATTTTCGACCTATTATGTGAAAATTAATATTTTCTAAGAAGTTTTAATTGTTAGGTATTATACAGTAGAATCCGGATATAACGACCCTCAAGGGACCGGCAACACTTAGTCGTACTAACCGGACAGTACCGGCCTTAGGGGTGGGCAAGCTCGGGCGGCGCCCGAGGGCGCCGGTCGATTTGGGGCGCCAAATGAATCAGGAACAAATTAAAATTTCTCAGAAGAATAAGTTTGTAGAACTGCAAAATTGAGTAAAAATATATGTAAGACGAAGGCAAGGGAGACAAACATGCGTTTTGAAGCATTTTTTTTTTACTTCCCGAGGTGTTTTTGTGTTCCCCCCGAGGAAAGTGGCAATTTTATGTATAAGTATCGTAAAAGCAAAACCTCCACGAACAATATCATAAATACAAGCCGTCTAATTCCGAGGATTGCTTCTTATGGCGGTATAGCCCATTTATTCTGCTCTACAGGGCGAATCTGCTAAACTATCGTTTTTACGAAAAAGTGATGTTCTACTAATTATAACTGGGGAAGAATACCGTTCTTATGGTACCAAAATCATTATAGGGCGAGAACAAAATGTTAAAGATATTTGCGTTCTAATTTCTGCCATAAGAAGCAATGTAATTTCGTGCCGATTCTCGGACTACATCACTACATGTGGATTTTCAACTTCGCGGATTGTATTTATATGTATTCCAGGGGGTTTTGGTAAGACCCGTTTTCCATTTTTTTGTGTAGACATATTGTATACATTTGCAGACTGCAGCTATCACTCCTAAGCTGAGGACGTCGCTAGTGTTCTGGGCTTTCCTAAGAGTTCCATAACATTTTTAAATAATATTTGCAAATCATTATTTTTAAAAACTCATTTGGTCTTCAAAAATATTAAAGGAACGAGTGATGCATAAGGTAAATGAACGATTTCATTTTTGGACGTTGTACCTTTTATGCATTCAGTTTTGGAGAGAAAAGCAAGATATAAAAACTGATTATTATACATTTATGTTAGTATTTGATTCTGACGAGATAAAGTTATTCTAATTTACCTGTAAATGTTATTGAAATGCAAAATTTATGAAACGTAAATACGAAATTGATTTTCCAATTTTTCCAATAGTTTATTTCGAAACTGCAGATTTCATGATAATATCAAACTGCGTTCGAAGTATTTACTATGTAGTTTAATTGATATTATTATTCCAAGTTTTCGTGGCAAAGATTCGTAATTCAATGAAAAACAATTGGAATGTTATACAATATTTAAATGCATATAAAGATTATTTCAGGAAATCCAAAATACGTTTCGAAAATCATGAAGCCTTAAGATTCTCAGAGATACATTACTCGGATATAGTAAATTTTATTCTCAGATAAAGCATTGAAGATTCTTTAATACATGAATCAACATTTTCTACTTACACTCTTTATTCTTCCTAATTTTTGAGTTTTTACTTTTATTATTGCACATTTAACTAGTATTTCCAAGAAAATTTTACGGAAGGTATATTCACCCTTCAAATTTAATTTTCTTTATCCTGTTCTGTCCAATGTCACATCCAGTATTAAATGTAGTTTTCAGTTTATATATGAAATTCAATAATAGATTACGCAACGTTGGGAGTATAAAAAAAAATAAAAACCGACTTCGAAACTTTGCCTGTATGTACAAATTTAAACTAAAAGTTTAAAAATAATATTTTTTATTACTTTAAAGAAAAGAGCATTCAAGGATAATATACAAAATTATTGATAATTAAATATTTACAATAACTAATCAGTCAGTTTTTTAATTGGTGTAGGCAAGGCAAGTTTTAAACCCAGAGAATTTGGGTTTTTAAAATTGCCTTGGCTGGCACCTACTCCAAAAGTAACTGATTAGATATTGTAAATATTTAAGTACGAGTATTAATAGTTTTGTATATTGTGCTTGAATGCTCTTCTCTTTAAAGTAATAAAAAATATTATTTTTAACCTTTTAGTTTAAATTTGTACATACAGGCAAAGTTTCGAAGTGGTTTTTTATTTTTTTGTAAATTTTGTTTTATTTTTCAAAGTTTAGCTGCCGGGAAGTGGTTGAAATTCAATAAAAGGGATTCATCCCCTAAGTTTCCACCTTTAGAAGAGGGGTATTTTCTTCAAATTTAAATGGGACCACCCTCGAGAAATATTCTATTTAATAAAAATTATATAATAAGAATTATTAGAATCGGTTCACAATCGGCGAAGATATCGCGTAACATACACAAAAAGAGAAAAAGAAGAACAAAATAAAGTTGAGTTGAGGACCTTCTCCTTTTTTGGAGTCGGTTATAAATAAAGGATGCCCAACTATTTGATCTAAGGCCTTCTTTTTTAACACCCGAGTAACGTTTACGATTATTCCGTTCGAAGCCTACGCAAAGTGGAAATTTGTTTTGAGTGGTGGTTACAAAGTTGACACTTTGCAGATTTGGGATTGCAGAAAAATTAATTTTTTCTTATCAACATTTGTTATCTTTGTTTTCTATGCTGGCTGATAATATTTTATTTTAACGATGGAAAACGAGACCTCTACGAAGAAACATAAACTGTCTGGTTATGAATACAGAAAAAGAAAAGCATCAGAGCCAACTATTCAAAATGAAGTTAGATCTGAATCGCCTAAACCAATTTCGGATGGAAATAAGTTGAACATAGATGAGGATGAGTCCAACAATCAAGATACGGTAGATGACGGAACTTGTGAAAATATAGAAGAATTATCTAAAAGTTTTTCGGATTATGCTTTATGGCCAGTTCATCGTAGCAAAAAAATCGTACTTTATATTCCACTTGGGGGTATTTTTAAAGCTATTATTTAACTTGACCGTGTTGTCCGTCCGCCTGTGCATTTTTTGTGTAATTCAAAATTAGAAATCGAAGTTTAACTAGGTTCGGAGAAAGCCCAAGCCTTGAAATTGTTCACACTGCTAAATTTTTGATGACACTACAAGTTAAAAGAAATTTTGCACCTGCGATAATTGTTTAACTTTTTATTGCGCTACTTATAAAAGCGTGTATTTTTGTTTTTAAGCCATAATTTTTATATTTGTTTTTAAAAGGGGCGCCGAGGAAAAGTTTGCCCAACTAAACGCAAAAGCCTAAGGCCGGCACTGTAACCGGACGTCGGTCGCACAAAACGAACGAACACCGCAGAATGAATTTAAGCTTGTTTTATGTATTAATATTACCGTAATTATGAAATAATAATATACATAGTTAGATTAACTTATATTTGAATAAAACAAATTCATATTAAAATAAACAAAAAATAACTTTAATGGAACTTAAACATTGCACACTACATTCTATGCATGTAAATTCATATGATTTACTGACGTAGAAAGTCTGTAATTTTTGTTTGTTTTTGACTGATTTTTGTTGATAGTAAGAATTACGTACAGCATTGTGAATACTAAACTTTTTATTACATTATTGTCAAAGTTAGATTGAACAAACACTTTGAGCGCTTCTGCAGCCTTCAGAGCCTCAGACGCGCTGGAAGTCGAATTAGTCTCCTCCGGTTCGGAACTCATTTTAGCGCACTTAATGAGTCCTTGACCTTGGCACATCAGATGAAAAACACTGGCTGATTTACACGCGCTAATCAGCATACGTACGTAGGAGAGGGGAGAAAGCCGTGACGCGGGGCGGTGAGGTATTGAAAACAACACTGCGCGTCGTTCTAAGCGGACGATTTCTTGTCAAAATAGGTCGCTATAAGCGGTTGGTCGCTTAAACCGGAGTCGTACTAAACGGACATGTTTTCATAGTAAGTCTATATGAAACCTTACTTGAGTTTGCATTTTCGTCACTATAACCGGTTGGTCGTTATAAACGAAGTCGTTATATCCGGACTCTACTGTATTTGGTCCAAATTTGGAGCTTTTGGGGTGGCTAAATATCGGTGGCGTAACAATCCGGCTCTGCTCCCGAGCGACGCTGAATTAAAAATTAATCAACTATTAAGGTCTTAGCAGAACCACGAAATATTATTTTACTATGAAAATAATTCATATATGTACAGAAATCATTTTGACAAACCCACATGCTATACGGTTCCAAAATTAGAGTTGTTGTATATAATAATAACACTGGTCAACAAATTCAATGTTTCTTTCTGTTTCCGAACGAATGAATACCAGATCATTACTAGAGGATTTTTTCCGTATATTACAAATTCTTAAATTGAAATTCTCAATCAGCTGCCGTTTTCGAAGAAAATTGAGTGGAAAGTTGAAAATATCGTATTATACCCGATGGTCGTCGGAGTTTGTAACATTGCTGAAATCAAAGCCTGAATCTTATTCTAGAAAATATCAAATACCATTAATATCTACATCTTTTTCTAAATATCCTCGCATCTATTGTATGAAATAATCGGGTTGGTCAAAAATCTGAATTTCAAGACATATTTTGACAATTTTTAAGACCTTTCCTATTTTGACATAATACCTCGAGATTCCAAATTTGATTTTAGCCACGTTACAAGCTTTTATAATAATACGTTATATTTTAATGATTTTTCAAATACCATATGGTCAAATAAGGTCTTTTGATTTTTTCACTCAACTTTTCCTTGAAAATGGGAGCAGACTGGACGTTTTAATTTACAAATTCATAATCTACGCACAAAATCATATATAAATTATTTACCACTTGTTCGGAAAAAATTTGGTGTTGACAAGTGTAATTTTATAGAGGGTAGCCCAGCTAAGCCGGATTTGCGTCATATCATAAGATGTAATATTGTAAAAAATTTTTATATAACGCAGAATCTTCGAAATAATTATATTTTACGATTGGTGGGAGTGTTTTTATAAATCATTCTGTAATTTTACTATAATTCACTAAGGTCGTGACCTAATTTAATAGTAGATATTTCACGGTTTCCACTGATTTTTAGCAGGGCGACATCTATAACATGTCAAAATCCCATCCAAATCGGTTAACGCGTTCAAAAGATATTGTTTTCGGAAATTTTTAAAATTAATGCTCACCTCTTGGAGATTAATTATTAAGGGATGAAAGTTGGCCAAATTGTTAGTCCTGACGATAAAAAAAACATAAAGGCCATAATCGGCGTGGGGGTAATTTACCCCTTTTTATTTTAAGAATGGCCTTTACCCGAAACTTAACTTATCATGGCATCTTGAAAAACAAGAGATGATATATTGATAAGGAATTTTGCATGTTAATTGTAATCATTAAATAATAAAGGCTTATACAAAAATCCAGTTAGATTAAAATTTTTCGGAAGATATTCTTCTTCTTACTGTACTAAATATGTAAGCTAGTGGAGTAGTTTTGAAATATTTTCGGATGTTGTATAAGTTTATATTAATTTTTGAGAAATTAGATATATAGTGTGTGTTATTAAAGATAAATATAACCAAATAAAATGACATTATTAAGCAGTATTCCTTTTATGCCTTCAAATATTCAGATATCATTTAAGTGCAACATAAAAAACAATTTCAGAGCCTGAATTTTTTTTTTAGAATACTTAAATTTGCTTTGAATCGTTTGAGGTTATGAAAAATATTGTAAATAAAATACTGAGGAAAAATATTGGGCTTCACTGAAGGCAACAAGTTAAGGGTATATCTTCCCGACATTCACATGGCACAATCTGTCAGGGCAAACAAGGGACCCGATCCCAAATCCACTTGGACCAGCCACTTCCTCTTTTTTTTTCTGTGAGTGAATAAAATAATTACCAAAGTCACATCCCAAAGGCTCCCTAGGTCCTTTTCAGCGCAGCCCTACTGGATTTGGCCACAAAGAAAGGCGCCTTTTGAAGGGCGCTCCAGTTTGTATGCTGGGCATACTCGAGGGCCTGAAATCCACAAGTGAAAAACGAAAAACTAATAATAATAATCCGACAGACCAGGGACGCTTGACGCCTCGTCGGAATTCTATAATCCATTACGTTAGGGCTGAGGGGGCGATGCTTGGTCTCCGTCGGAAATGGTTTTGGCGCTGTGGATAGCTCGAAGTTTGTCAGCTATCCTAGAGAGATTCCTGGCGAGATGTGTGAGCGATGTTGAATCAGACAGTAAATTTCGATTATGTGGCCCTTGAGGGAGTCGGGCCCAGCGATGGCACTCAAAATTTATGTCACGTGCACATCCTTTGTGCCTCAATGCTGGAGAAAAACTACACAAGGATCCACTCCTCGACGGGTGACGGGGGACGACGACGCGTGTGTGTACACTGTCAACTCCTTTTCGAAAACAAATCGTTTCTCCAGTACAAATCGTGCGGTGCGGACCGAGTAAATATGGCCAGAAACGTGTGAAAGCAAGCACAGTCGAGGCTGAGCTCGGGGACGGTGGCTGGCTGAGGACGTACTTATGCGTCTTCAGTGGGCTCTTTTTTCTCAAGACGAAGAATATGGAGATTTTCAAAATTGCCTCGCACATGACAACATATAGAGCACTCATCCGACGGATGGACGAAGGGAGATTTCTTAGGCCCTCTGAGTGTTTGGAGTGTTTGAGGGTGGGCAGATGAAATACTGCTGATGCAGTTAAGGTTACCACTTTTATAAAATTATCAACAAAGCAACAAAGTCTGAGAATAAAAAAACTTTGTTAAAACCTCCAATGCTGACATTGACGGACAGCTACTGCATATGCAATATTTTCGCCAACATTGAACCAACTTATAAGTAAAATTAAGTTTATTGAGAGTGCTCATATCAGCATCCTTTACCAATAATATTACATAAAACAAAAAGTGATTTTTGGGCCCACAAAGTAAAAATCTATTATTATTATATTTTATATCTTATCTATTATTTCTATTTACGTTTAAATTCATTAAAAGGAACATAAACTTAAAGTCTGTATCTTGTACCCATTAATTACAAGCCAGATTTGTAGATTTCGTTATCCATCCAAATTATATTTATGGTATTGAGCTTTTTAATTCTAGTATTTCTCAATTAATAATTATAATAGCTTTCGATTCTATGTAGATTGTGGGTGTCGTGCGTAACAGATACTTCTTAGTCAATATTTTTGAGCATGCACGATTAATCAGGAATATCTTATTTTAATACTAAAGCCAAGGAGGTGGTCAACTTCACCGATATTGAGTTTTGAAATATTTCCTGTACTGCCTACAAAATGCTTCGAGGAAGTAGCATATTTCTGACTTTTCCTAAATATCAACAAGAAACATCAACACGAAATATCCTTTTTTTTCTGTTTGTGTCTATATCGAAAAAAAATATATATATGAGGCATTCTTTGTGAACGGACCACCCCATGCTGTCTAAAAATAGTGAGCTCCATTTAAGGTCTACCAAGGCGCAAAAGAAAGGTTTTGGTTTCTACTTTCGAAGAGTCCACCTATACAGAGTCCAATATGCCGGCTAAAACCATGTGACCTCCAATATTTATACTACTTATGAGACTATAAAATCGGTCGCATCATTCAGACTGAGGTTTACAAAGGCCCAAATGAAAGCTTTTGACTTCTGCTTTCAGAAGCTGTATTGTAAAAATTGCTTTCATTTAAGCCATTGTAGACCTCAATCGGAATGCTGCGAGCCATTCTGTACTCTTTCAAGTGGTAAAATTATAAAGGTCACGTGGTTTTAGGATTATGAGCAATCCAAAAATTTTTTTGCGATACAGCTTTTGAAAGCAGAAGTCAAAAGCTTTCATTTTGGCCTTTGTAGACCTCAATCGGAATGATGCGACCGATTTTGTAGCCTCATAAGTAGTAAAAGTAAAGGGGGTCACTTGGTTTTAGCCGCCATATTGGGCTCTGTATAGACGGACTCTTCGAAAGCCAGTGTGCATTCGGAAGTAGAAACCAAAACCTTTCTTTTGAGCCTTGGTATACCTCAAATGGACCTCACCATTTTTGAACAGCAGGGGGTGGTCCGTTTGCAAAGAATGCCTCATATATATATATATATTTACCTACCTAGAATGTGGTTGTATAGTATGTGTCCGCCATTGAAGCGTTAAGCAAAATAATGACGTTTTTAAATATCTTTTAGACACAAAAGCAACAAGAAAATACCAAACATAATCCAGGCATAAGAAAACATTTGTTGGCTTGTGTTATCTATCCTCTTCTGCAAATGAAATCCTCTCTTTATCTTCATGTTCACATAATAGAAATAGAAGATATTTAAATCTATAGATTATTTTTTATGGTAGGCAGTTGTTGCTGAGAGTCAGTAGTTTTATCTATTTTATAGTGAAGTTGAAATTGTAAGTAGTAAATAGCTGCAAATGCTATTCCCAAAAAAACTAATAAATGGATAACTACTATAAAATAATTTGAGAAATTTAAACATTTAAATCTAGCGATTTTAATGGTGACCAGTGCATTGCTAGGGGTCAGTAATTTTACCTACTTTATGCAATGCTTCAAAATTTTAAGGATTTATGTTTACTGATAAAAGAGAGCTTGCGTTTAAATATTATTACGTAGATTTCAAATACTTGTTATTATCCAAAGATAGATTTTACTACAAAACACCTAAATCTTCAGACAAACGTCCGTCATATGGCAACCCCAGATGCAGTGCTTTCTCAAGGCAGAAAGAAGTCGCGAGTCGCGCAGGGGACATAAAACGTAATCCTTCGGGATAAGGGGCGGGTGGATCAGAGACAGTCAACATCCAGCGTATCCTTGTCGAGATTTTTATAGCATTGTCGTTAGTCATAATCCCATTGAAGCGGGAGGACAGATTCGAGGGGGAAGCACATTAGATCCGGGTAAGCCCTCGAAGGGCAGCTTTCGGAGTGGATGATATCCTTCTAGTACTTACAGTGAAGGCAATCAATTTTAAGGACATCATATTTGCCGTTTGTCCCTGACGCTGATGTTTGTCCTGGCTTTCCTTTCTGACACTTCCACTTAAAGGCAAATCTTTTCAAAACTCCTGCCCTTAGGGTCACACGAGGTATCCTTGCGCTCTGGTACTGCTGCTGTTTGCTGCACAATTTGTTTTCAGTGGCACTTGAACGCGAGACTTTGTTTATTTAAAGCACAAAATATTGCACACTCTCTCGAGGAGAACCGAGAACACAACTGGGAGTCCACAGGATGCAAACGACAAAAGTTGACAAGTTCAAAATATTTCGATTTATCTTTTCGCTACAAAATACCGATGGTTGTACAGGTGTTTTTTGTGGGCGCGAAACACTTGGGCGACTATTCGAACTGATTAAGTCAGTTTACGTGCTTACTTCAAAGTAGGCTTCGAGACAAATAAAGGATTCTTACCGCGGTGGCGCTTTTTATATCATTTTTCGAGAACTTCTTTAGCGGCTCTATTTATACACTTCTGCCGTGGATGGGTTCAGATTCTGTGATGAAAAAAGTTGTAAAAAAAAAAAAAATGTATATACCCCATCCTAAGAGAGAGGGACAAGGTAGACCTGTACTGCATGCATACTAGCATAATTATGAAAGGTACCGCGGAGTAATAAGCAGGTACATCACTTTGGTGGGTTTTCAAGATGCACTATAGACCCCAAGCACAATGATACCAATCATTCACTCTAACTCTCGCGGAATATATCGCGGGCCGGTACAACGGTGTGTTTGTGACATCAGCATCACCGCGAACGTATGTTGCGGGAACTTCAAATGTGCAAATGTGTGATGGGTGCAGAAATTTTTAATGCAAAACTCCCCGGGGAAAAAATCGCGTGGAATACAATGAGCAGCATCGCGATCGTCGCTTTAGTGGGGGTCGCATCTGCTTTTCAGTAAAAATTTACCTCCAATTGGCATTAGGTGAGCGCAAACACTACTGCAGTCGCAGTAGTGGGCATTTTCCACCTTTTGCCAGTTGATTCGTCTTCCCCCCCGGCCTGATATTTTGATCTCGATTGGCGCAATTCTCGTGCGCTCCATCCAACCATCCCAGGTAACATCCAGCATCCAAGTCTGGCCTTTGTGCTCTTTCATTTCTTTGGCGGCAGTGTGGCCGAAGATTAAGTAATCCATCTCCTGGTCGAGTTCATCTGCAGCAGATTGCCCACGGAATCCCCACTCTCAAATCCTACATTGTCCCATTGCCCCCGAAGTCGTTCATTCTAATCAAATTTCGCCGCGCTTGTTAGCGCGTTAGAATGCTGAAAGATGATGGGAGTGAAAGTGATTGCATCTGGCCTTGCGGCATTATAACTTCAGGCGAGGAAGCTTCATGCGCAACAAAAGGGCGCAAAAAAAAAAAAACGTTAAGTTTTCGATTTCGTCAACAAGTATCTTTTTTTTTTGTATCTTTTTCACAATCAGAGGCAGTAATTACCTGTTGAGTAACGGCAGCTCCTTGTTATTCACTGGAAAATCTCTCCTCTTACCTTCCCTTAATTTCGTTTCAATTTTAATTGACGGCGATTAAAGTGTGACATCTGGGAATGTTGATAAATGGCGGGGCAACACGGTAGTGACAGAAGGCTTCAATCAGTTCTAATTAATGCGATGAAAATAAATTGCAAGTTTTGCTGAAGAAGGGAGGTATGCATTTATCTTGCATCAAGGCTACCGTCCATTTGTAAATGTAAACATTTTATGATAATCTTATGCTGATTAAGCTGATGATTTCAGTGTAATATTTTGAAGCATCTTAAGTAGCTTCGGGATCCTGAAGTACATAGGTTTTCCGGGAACGTAAGCAACAGTTCTGATTTTAGAATGTTCGTATTTTCTTACATATATTAGTTTCTTGTAACGAACACTTTTTTAACCGCCAGTATTTATTAGAAGTTTCAAACATTTATTTCGTTCGAATATATGTACAGATTTTGATTGGAAGCAGTTCGCATCGCAGCGACATATTACAGTTTGAGACAATTTGATTGGCAATGAGAAAATACAAATTGACCCGATTTTGAATACAGGTGTCCCTCAAGTTACACGATTAATTGGTTCCGTGTAACTCGAAACCGTGTAAGTGGAAACTCAGATTTAGTACTACTGTTAGTGACCTATATATTTCACTTTTCAAGAGCAGGAAGCTAAAGGATTCCGCAGATAACTAACATTGACGAATATATGATAAATCCTTATTATTTTGCCCTTTTTATGAAAATTGGTATAAAACCGTGTAACTCAAATAGCGTGTAACTTGAGGGAACGTCGCAATTTTTTTCCGTGTAACTCGAAAATCGTGCAACTCAAGTACCGTGTATCTCGAGGGATACCTGTACTTTCAAGAGTTCCGTGTTTGAAAATATACTTCAAATTTTATGCATTCGAAGTTAAGCGCAGATTATTTAAAATAATAAATTGAATTATGGTGAAAAGTCATTGACTTGTTAAAAACCTCTCCTAAATGCATACATTAGTATAAGTAGTGTTAAATATGCCAATTTTTGTATGATGAAAAAGTAGTCAAATGTCAGATTTAAAGTGATTGAACATTTAAAAGATTCAAGGAATCGGATTTAACAATTTTTATTCAAAGAATTCAAATTTCAAGAGCGAAAATACTACACCACCTGCTTGTCTCACAGCCGAAAATCGAAAGTGCCGGTCTTTCGGCATATTTAGTCACGCAAAAGTCCGAAGAAGTTTATGTAATTAACTCCACGTAGTACCCTTCTAAAACGTGAAGAAAATAGTGGTTATGTTGAGTACCATCTATACGTGATCGCTTTAAATCCTTGCTTTATATTACGATTTAAATTTGGAAAACTTCTGACAGGGTCGTTGCCATGAAATTGAAAGGTTGTAAAATTTGAAAGTTGTTATTTCATTTTTATAATTCACGAGGTTTTGTAGAAATTTTTCCTCAAAAGGTAACTTCAATATGTAATCAATAAATACTTCCTTAATTAAAATATCTAAGGTTTTTTCACAGTGTTCCACCAAATCGAAAAATCTGAAAAAACTGCTGAGTATGAAGGAGAATGAGAGCAATTCTCTGTCAAAATTTGGTGATTGCATGTTTTCAAAAACACTGTTATAAAAATTATATTAATTTTATTTATTTTTTTAAAAATTGGGTTAAAATTTGGGAATAATAATTGGAAAAAATGTTTTTTAATGTCATATACTCCCAAGTATTCAAAAAAAATCACCATTTGTTAATTTCTATTTTTATTATTGAAAAAAAAAAAAAAAAAAAAAAAAGAGGTTTTTTTTAAATAACCCGATAACTGTTTAACATTAAGATCTAAAATTTGGGGTGAATTATTTTTATTTAATATCAAAATGATCCCCAAAGTTTCGTAGAAAACGCCGCGGGGGCAGATTCGGCATGATTATCCGGCTATACCCTTTGCTGATAACACTGGTCAACACTAAATTTTTTCCGAACAAGTGGCAAATAATTTATATACGATTTTTTCCGTAGATTATGAATTCATAAATGAAAATGCTCAATCAGCTCCCGTTTTCAAGGAATAGGTGAGTGAAAAAGTCAAAAGACCTTATTTTGACCATATTTGAAAAATCATTAAAATATAACGGATTACCGTACAAACTTGTAACGTGGCTAAAATCAAAGGTGCAGCCTTGAGCTATTGTCTCAAAATACCAAAGGTCTTAAAAATGTTCGAAAAATACCTTGAAAATCAAATTTTTGATCAAACCGATTATTTCATACAAAAGATGCTGAGTGAAGACTATAATAAATACACGCTCATGAAAAACTTTTTCGTGAGAATGTTTAGAAAAAGCTATAGAAACTAGTGGTATTTGATATTTTTTAGAATAAGATTCAGGCTTTGATTCGAGCTACAACAACTTTGATTCGAGCTGTTACAAGTTCCAGTGACCATCTGTTATTTTTTGATGATTTTTCAAAAATGGAAAAAATACGATATTTTGAATTTTCCACTCTATTTTTCTCGAAAACGGGAGCTGATTGAGAATTTTTATTTAAGAATTCGTAATCTACGGAGAAAATCCTATAGAAATGATCTGATACTCGTTCGGAAAAAGAAAGAAACATTGAATTTGTTGACCAGTGTAATCTTTTTCTATAAAGAAGAATTTTGTCTTAAAAACAAAATTTGCATGATGAAGATTTTTTTTTTTTTAAAGGCGATGATCCAACATTTACAAATTAGTTAATAAACATAGTCCATAAAGGATGAGTATCGAAGAGGCCCATTTACCGCCCTAAAATAAACAAAATGTATACTGTAAAGTATTTTAGATATTTTACATACATATAAAAAAAAAATTACGCAATGAGAATTTTTTACAAATATTTCATTGTGTTTCGTATAGATGCAGCATTTTTTTCTGTTTTTTAAATCAGGTTTGCTCTAGTTGTGCATTGACAACATATTAAAAAATTAAGTTGCTTATTATACTATTATAGTACATAAAACAGAACGTCTCTCTGCTTGTCTATCTTTTCGTTAGTCTGTTTATAATTCGAGAACCACTGACCCGATTTACATACTTTTTTTTTTAGCTTATAGATGGCCAGAGAACAAGGTTTTTGTTTATATAATGTTACGTAGGGTGATGTGACATGATACTAAATATGTCAAGACACGTGAAATGAAACAAGACGTGACACGCGACAAGTATCGTGAGTTATGTTACGTTACATGTGTTTTCAATTGTAATGTGTTGTCACTTGTCATGCTTAATATTATAGCACATGATACAGACCACTTGTCTTTTGTGATGAATAATGTCACGGGTCATGTCATGTGTCATGTTATGGAACATGTTATACCGGAGTCGATTTATGTGACATGTCACGTGTTATGTTCCTTGTCATATCACATGCTATGACACGCATGATGTAACCTATCAAAGGGCATTTAGAAGGCCTTTATGAAATGTACGAACATAATGAATGTAACGACATTTTGTTAATAAAAATTGAGTTAAGGCACACAGTTTCCAAATTATATGCTCTTTGGGTAAAATACTACTGCGCCACTATGTTGAAATAGTCCTGTCAATGTAAAGTTTGGGCAAGACTAGTCGGCTGTTGTGCGCTTATTGATTCAGTGATATGGAATTTGAGTTATTATAGACACCAAGAAAACAAAAACCAAAGAGAAATTAAGTTTTAAGCAAATTTCATATATTTTCTATTATTTTGTATGCAATGGCCTTGACGTCTCGATGTAGTATTTTTATTGAATAAATTAAATTGAATTAATTGTTCGTTTGAGTCACCATGCCATATAAATCAACCAACCGATGCCTGTTTGGCATTTTACTTATACGCTGGTGGTTTCCAAAATTAAATATAATTAAACTAGTTTAAGTAAGACTTATAGCTAGCAAGTACGTTCGGTGGGATTAGTGTAAATGTTATCACCAAAAACAGTCTTGAAGAATAGGTCAAATTTCTACCTACAACGCTGGGCGTAAAACGTACTGAGATAAAAGGTGCCAAGTTCTTACAAAACCTTTCTGAGGAACTCAAATAGACAAGTTAATTAGAATGTTAGGCCTTGAATTGATTGAAAGTACCCACATATAATAACTTTGAACTTGACCCCTTAACTTTGAGTATTTTTACAGCATCAATGAAAAAACATGCAAGCGAAGACAAGGGAATAAATTACTAGTAGCATTAGTAACATTGAAATTCAATCATTTATTATTTCATAATTTTGTCGAGTTCGTGACCAACGTGGCCAAGTTCAACTCAACTTTATTTAGAATATTCGGTAAGGCTTGGGAGATAGAACAAGGGTAACTTGGGTTTCAGGTCCAGTGCTTTTGTTGGTTTGGATATTGAGTTTCCTTTTTTAACTCACTTCTTCGACTTTTGAATCATTTTTTTGATTACTTTGTTTACTAATGCCATATCAATCTGTTTTTTGTTTGTTCGATAGGTATATAATGAAAAAGTTGATTGAATATGAATGTCACAAGAATACCGGCGACCGACGAAATTACATATTCAAATCCAATCTGTTCCCTTTGTGTCCCCGATTATCCACATATTGGGTTTAGCTGTATCTTTTCCTATTATGCTGCAAGATAGCACTAGTAATATGGGGAGTGTGAAAATGCTTTTCTTTTTACTGATTCCGTATTTCTTAATAACTGCCTCCTCTTCATCAGAAGCCAATCCAAGATTCCATAGATATAACGTCACTCTTGATTTCCCGTAAGAGACCCAATCCACCTTTCATTTGTATATTCAATGATTGTAATTACACTGAAAATGTGGGTGTCTACATCCATCAGCCACTCCCGGCCGCCAATTGTATCCTGCAATCAAATGCACTCCCATTCGATTGCACGCATCATGGGTCTTTGTTTGGTCTTCCAAATCATATCCAGCAGCGACTCGGCTTGACAAAAAGTTAATTGGTCCGATAATTTCTTGAAAAGCATTCAAATGCCATTCGCTGTTTGGCGAACTTTGCCTAATTTGCAACAGTTGACATTACCAACGGCGCCCCCCGCACAAGTAGGGTGCGCTCCAACTAGACCCGTAAGAATGGCTGACATTTCGCAAATGATCGGTGCCAAAGGAGTCCTCGAAGCCGCTCGGGCCATCGTGAGCTAAGGTTCAGACCTTGAGCGGTATCTTTGCTATCGGCTGAGTCCCATGGGAGGCATATGTCTGGCAAAAACATAGTGCCATGGTCATCGGAGCGACGACGAAGACGGAGACGACGCTGACGCGATGTGTCTAAGCGGGTTTCCGCCGTTAATTACTTAATTGATGCAATTTAGTCGCGCTTTACAGTACGAATGGACATGACTATGATTTACGACAGCCCAAAAATGCCAGGCCCCATGCGGTCCCGCGGGCAGCACCAGCATTTTATATCATTTGCAATAAGCTAGCTGCCCATTTGCCTAAATTCAGTGTCACATTAACCTATTAATGCGTAAAACGAGAATTTTCTTCCAAAATCGTATATAGGGGGTTTTTAGAGACGCTTTTTCAAAATCTGGCATTTGTTTTGCATAAAAGCTTCGAAAACCCTATTATTTTTTTGAGTTTTTAAAAAGTGCTCGTTTTTTGGTCTTATTTATTTTTAAAGTCGATTATTTTGACTTTGCTGCTATTGAATGATCATATAAATACCAGAAATCGTGGTCCGAATGTCTAAGCTTTCTCAAACCATGGTTTTGAAATTTTTTTTTTGCTTTAGTTTTTGACAAATGGCCATTTTGTACAGCAATGTAATTAAAAATTTCGTGATTTTTTTACACGAAAAGGACTAACTTTACAAAAAAATTGTATAAAACAGAAAATGCTTGAAATTAGCCAAAGAATACGCGTGCATTTTTTCAGAATTTCTTGGACTATTTGTGGTTTTTTGGATTTGGCCAATTTTTGAAAAATCCAAATGTGTCCCAAAAAATTCTGAACAAATTCATACGTATTCACGTATAATAAAATTTGGTGATATTTTTACTAAATATTTTTAATAAATTTTATAGGGTAAAAAGTGATTATAATAATCCAAAGAACACGTGTGGATTTTTCAAAAATTGGCCAAATCTAAAAAACCAAAAATAGTCGAAAAATTTCTTAAAAAATTCACGGGCCTAGTTCTAATTTCAAGCAATTTCTGTTCTATAAATTTTTTTGTAAAGTTGATCGTTTTCGGGGAAAAAAAACCCAAAATCTTTTATAACATTGCTATACAAAATTACCATTTTGCAAAAACCAAAGAAAAAAAAGATTTCAAAACCATGGTTTGAGAAAGTTTAGACCTGACCGCGATTTCTGGTGGTTATATGATCATAAAATAGCAGCAAAGTCAAGATAATCGACTTTGAAAAGGAAAAAAACCAAAAAAAAAAAAAATCAGCACTTTTCTTAAAAACTCCAAAAAATAATAGGGTTTTTGGAGCCAAAAACCCCCTATATACGATATTGGAAGAAAATCGACCCGGCTTTCTATTCGAATCGTACAATTGAACTTGCGTGCACAAAAATCTCGTTTTGTGCATTAATGGGTTAACCCGGACAGCTTAGGTAGGTGTGGCTAAAATCTTCTGCTTTTATCTAATCGAATCAAAGACGGGTTAGGTTTGCGCAATATGTAACAAAAATCTTAATTCGTCTTTGTTAAGATTTTAACAGTTTAACCACAGAGTCGTACCTGTCGATTGAGCTGGTTGCTCATTAGGGTGGATCGAAAAAAGGTTTCTTTTCAAATCGCTTTGTAATAGTTGCCAAACTTAATCTTCTCCAACAAGTACTTAGTACACAAAAGATAGACCCATAAAAATTAGATCTTTTGCTGCAACCTGACTAAGAAAAGCGTTTTTAACACATTTTTAGGAATTGTTGACTTATTGAACGTTTGTCTGTTATATAAATTGAAATAAAATTTTTATAATTTTTTCTTCTAATGAGGTTCCTAAAAAATACGGTTAACAAATTTTATTCAAAATTTTTCAAATATTATTATTATTTTACCTTCAAATAAAGTCTGCAAACTCGTAATCGTTTAATTTTGAGCTAGTCTTTTAAATAAAATTTAGATTGCTCAATTCCCTCAATTAGGAAAAACGGTACGAGACCTAGTGTAAAGAACTTATTTTTAGTAATGCCGCAAATTCATAATCTGAATTCTTTTGCTTTTTGGACGAAAACGTTTTACTAAACGTCTTTTTTCTTCTTAATAATAATTAAAGCTATATAAAATCATGTTGTGTTTATGTTATTTTATGATGGATAGAAGATTTTATTTTTATCTAAATCAACCCATGAAAAATCAAGTTGAAAATCATAAATAAAGTTAACGGCATTTTTATTCTTTTTAATTTTAATTTTAATTTTAATTTTAATTTCCAATGATCGTTTTATTTATTGATAAAACAATAGTCTATAACTTTAACTTTGAATTCTTGTTAATATCATTTCTCTATTAACTAACATGTCATTTTAGGAATTTTGAAAAATTCACTAGAACTGTTAAGGGCAAAAAAATTAACTTTAAATGCGCTAAATTAAATTTTCGCAGATTATTTACCTGATCTTTGTGCATAAATATGTTAACCGTACTATGTTTCAGCAACCTCATTAGAAGAAAAAATTATAAAATTTTTATTTCAATTTAAATGAAAGAAAAACTCTCATTAAGTCAACATTTCTGAAAAATGTGTTAAAAACACTTTTCGTAGTCAGGTTGCAGCAAAAGATCTAATTGTTATGGGTCTGTCTTTTTCATACTATGTACTTGTTGGAAAAGATTAAGATTGGCAACTATTAGAAAGCGATTTGAAAAAGAAGCCTTTTTTCGATCCAATCTATTGTTCATGCACATCACGGACCACATAAGATAAAGTTCGCACTCTCAATTCTCTCTCTAATCTAGAATTTGACTGGACGTTGTCCAGTTTGTATATTCGAATAGCACACTTCCTGTGTCATCCACTTCCTGAGAGCTCACGAATTTAATTTGAAAGTTCCCAGTCCCGGGAGCGGCATGCTAATAATTACAGGAAATTTTATGCCGCCCATTCGGCGGACCTCACCGTAGAGTTTTATCAGTTTTAACTTTCTGCTAATGAGCCAGTGAATTGTTGCGGCAAAGTTTCCTTTATCTGCTCCAGAAAGGTTCTCTTCTATCCCTTTTCGCCACGCCACACAACCCGTACACTGGTGTGCTTTGCTGAATTATGCAATTCATTAGTTTTTGAATTCGGAGGGTTTTTGATAATGTGCGCCCAATGGCAGAGTGCACGGAGGTGCTAAAGTAATTTTCATCTACCATCCAATTTGCAATATCTACGCCAACCACCCCCGCTCAATGTAGAGTGTGGCGGCTTCTTTTGAAATTTATAGCAAGATACGAAATCGTTAAGTTTTAAATGAAATGGAATGCAAGTTTTACCGCGAATTTGGTAAGATAAATTTTGCGATAAGCTCGAGTCCTGCGGCTATTCGGATACGAGCTACCTGGCGTTTGTATTACGTTATAAATGTTAACCTACCTATCGTATAACATACTTTTAAAACTTTTTGACGTCTAAGAGTTTAGTGATTTTTAAAAAGTTATAGGATTAAATAATAGTAATTTAGAATTTTTTTTTTGGTTCAATAACAGTTTTAACTTATATTTCCTTAGCCTTGCGGCATATAATGTCCAAGTCGATATCGCTACATGGTATGAAATTGGGAAAATCCCAAAACTCGCAAAAGTCTTAACCGAGTTCCAAAGTTAGAAGTTTGTTTTAAGGGTCCACAGATAACGACTCCTCGATGGTCTCATGACAAACGACACGTGTAGCGTGTCGTCATCAGCATGTTCTTTTTCGAACTGCATTTAAAATATTTGTTAATTTGTGAATTTCAAGGATTGTTGTGGAACTTCTTACAATTAAATTATATTTCGATAACGTTTCATCGTAATCTGTGAGGAGACCGCAAATTTTATCTGTTCCGAATTTCCAAATTTTAAGAAAAGTAGATACGTTAAATTTTCTTAGTACCAATTTAATAGATGTTTAAAATTTTGAAACGCAGTATGGGATCTATAGTATTTTATCAAAATAAAGTAAAAATTTAAAAATGTTGAATTAATCGGTTGAAATATTTACGTTGACATACAAAATTGTAGGTTGCAATATTAGAGCCTTTTATAATTCGCTTAAAACCTGTCACATTAGTCTGATGTTTTTCTGACAACTGTGCTAAATTCTTTATTAGTGTTAATATTAGGTTGTATCATAATAATCTGATAATTTTTTCGAAAACGTTCTGGAAATTTTTTACAAATTCGAGTTCTGTGACTATGAGTATAAATACTCGTGAGCGCGCTCAGTTCATCAGTACAATAATCGACAGCGCAGCGAGTAGCATTATGGAAAAATTCGATTTAAAAAGACGAAACATCCGCGTCCTTCTACTTTATGAGTTCCTTTGAAGCATACAGCTAAGCAGGTGTCACAAAATATATGTCAATGTATGGGAGAAAATACGGTATCTTATGATACAGCAGTAGATTGGTTTCGACGTTTCTCGAATGGCGACTACAACCTTGAAGATAAACCTAGCGCAGCTCATCGAGGAAGATCCAAGAAGTACTACTCGTCAACTTGAAGAAGAACTCAGATGCTCCCATACTACTATCGCTCGACATTTGAAAGTAATGGGTAAAGTGTACAGGCACAGTCAATGGATACCCCACGAATTGACAGATGGTTAACGGATGATGCGAGTGGCGGTTTGTACGCAATTACTCACTTCACATCGTACTTTTGCTTGGCTTCGTAATTTTGTTACCGGGGATGAGAAGTGGATGCTTTATGTTAACCATAACAATAAGCGACAATGGCTTAGCGCGGGTCAAAGAGGAGTACCGACAGTTAAATGTAAAATTATTATACACAAGGCTATGTTGAGTGTTTGGAGGAATGTGCACGGCATTACCTACTGGAAACTATTACCACAAGGAACGACTATAAATAGTGAACGTTACTGTGATATGCTGGATAAGGTAGCCGTGAATCTTAAGGGAAAACAATGCAATGTATACTTCCACGACAATGCCCGCCCTCACACCGCTTCGATGACATGTAAAAAAATTATGGAGCTAGGCTGGATTTCCTTAGCCCATCCTGCATACTCGCCGGATTTGTCTCCTTCTGACTACCACTTGTTCCGATCGTTGCAGGCTCACATTAGCGGAAAATCTTTTGATGACCGAGATGCAGTGGTTGTCGGAATTGTTTAACTCTCGTGAGCCCAAGTTTCACGAGAATGGAATAATGTCGCTTCTTCAACGTGGGCAGGAGATCATTGATAATGATGGACTATATGTTCAATAAAATGTGAAGCTAAATTGTACAAAAATATCAAAATAAAGTTTCTTAAAAAATTATCAGATTATTATGTTACAACCTAATATTATGCAAATTTTGTCCAGCTATGATTAAATCAAAATACTGTTCGAATATGTAAGGAATGATCTCTTATATGATACCCAACTTGACCTAGGAAAGGGAAAAAATCTTCGGGTGTGCAATTTGTAACCTCGAGAAGGGAAAAAATTATACGAGTAAAGCTGAGTAAATAAGCTTTATTATAATTTTGCGAAATTTCAAGTCTATTGCCTTCGTTATTCTTGAGAGAACAGCAGCGGGCAGCATACAAAAATCAAATGTTCAGAAAATAACATTACTATTCATTTCTTTTCTTAATAACTAATAGTTGAGTAAGAAAGTAACCCAGTCACACCGTAAAACTGATTCATTCGATAAGCATCTTATCTTCAATTCCTTTTCTTAAATTTATACGTTGTAAAGGAAATCCCATCGTTGAAAGTAAAATTAATCCAAAGATTTATGTGGAAATTTATCAAAAATCCAAGTGATTTCGCTCATCCAGAGATTTAAGGGCAGTTTTTCACGAGAGCGGTGGCTCTGGAGGGTTTTAAAGAAAAAACCTAGGAGGAAAAGGAATTTATCCACTCGGTGGTGTCGGGCACTAGAACGACTAATGGTCCCTAGTTCTGCGCATCTTGCATACAAATCGCGTTAATTCATAACATTCTAGTCGGGCGGCCACTTACTTTCCTCCGAGATGTATCTTTGGGATCACCCGGGCAACACTTCATCCGACCTGCCATGTATGCGATAATGCCACGGTGAAATTTATTTTCTTTTCGAGAAAATTTTTTAATATGTGCCTAAAGCAGACAACATCTGTGCCTTAGAATTTATAAGGCACAGTGATTCGATGTGAGGCAATAAATCAGAGGAAAGACTTCTTTCTGCAATATCACAGGTGGAGCGAAGGAAGCTCCGGGCCTCAGTAGCAGTAGATATCTTGCTGAAAAATCGCATAGCTGCGGCGTTCCGGACCCACCTAGAAGTGCTGTCAAATGGAGCAAAAACCGTGTTAAGACATGAATTAATTAAGGCACAGTTCACTTCTGCGAGGATCTATCGGATAAATATCAGATTTACACGGTTCACCGGATTATTGCGCCAGAGGGTTCGCGCTCAGGTAAGCCCAGAACAATGGGAGAATCGCGCGGTCCAAGAGTTGAATATTGTTCGAAAAATGATTTCTTTTAATAATCTGCAAACAATGGACCAGATTTGTAAATACCTGTCGCAGGTCATGTTCTCACTGTGGGCAAGAAGAGAACCCTATTCTGATCTCGGAGTCCGACTGACTACATTTTTTCTTTTCTTAGATTGCTTTTCCAGGAGATGCGCTGCCATATTAGGAGATTACAAAGAGTACACGGTGGTGAAATATATCTTCATGCAAAGGTTACGTTGCACTTCAGTGAGCTGGGAATACAATTACAGCGAATAAATTTGAAGACCTAGCGCAATCTGTGAGAGTGGTATTAAAATGGATCTGACATGAAACAAGCTCAGCTGTAAGAACCTTTTCCCACATGGCCATTCCGATCTTTCATGGACCTTTTGCGGTGCAGAATTGAGGAATACTTGAGTTTCAGAAGAGTTTACTTCGTTAGAATTTTCATTTTCGCTAATTAAAAGCGTTAAGCTCATATTAAAGATTGAGGTTCACAATTTTATCTAATTTAACTTTATTTAGGTATGTTAACAATTTATTGATTTGGATAAACTATATAGTGTCCAAGTGTCCACCCTAAAACAATATGGTAAAAATGGCTGCTAGTTCACCAAAATTGAACGCAGTGAACCCAAAATATGGAGGCAACGACAATAAATCATAGTATGGTATGATGTTCAATCAAGCGACAATTTTCGACAAAGAGCTATGGAACTAGGCACAAGCATTGGCGATTATTTTGTGTGTGAAATTATTATTGTTATAACTAAAAAATCGACTTTTTTAGTTATTTGAGGAAACATTTTTGAACAATTTCGTTATGCCAAAAGTCGTACCTCAAAAGCTTATTAACATTCTGCGGTCTTACGACTCGCAGCCATATTCTTAAAATTATTTTCATTTAAAGATGCTAGCTAATTTTAAGCACTTTTTGTCCTACAAAATTTATTCGTAAAATTGATCCTTTTTGAGCAAAAATATTACCAAATTTCATCATACAAAACTCGGTGATATTTTTACTCAAAAAGGATCAATTTTAAAAATAAATTTTATAGGACATAAAGTACTTATAATTAGCTAAAGAAGACGTGTGAATTTTTTCAGAAGTTTTTGGGATATTTTTGAATTCTTCAAAAATTGGCCAAATCCAAAAAATAGTCGAAAAAATTCTGAAAGAATTCACACGTTTTCTTTGGCTAAGTTAAAGCATTTTCTGTTCTATAAAATTTTGTTGTAAAGTTGATCCTTTTCGTGTAAAAACATCGTGAAGCTTTTTATCACATTGCTGTACAGAATGGCTATTTTGTAAAAACCAAAGCAACAAAAAACTTTCAAAACCATGGTTGTAGAAAGGTTGTTTAAGCATTCAGACCGCGATTTCTGGTGATTATATGATCATTTAATAAAAAATACAAAAAAAAACAGCACCTTTTTTAAAAACCCCAAAAAATAATAGAGTTTTTGAAGCTTTTACGTAAAACAAATACCAGATTCTGAAAGAGCATCCCCAAAAACCCTCTATATGCGATTTTGGAAGAAAATTGCCCCAATTTTCTAATCGAGTCGTACAATTGAACTTTTTGCACATTAATGGGTAAAAAAGATGTAAAGAATTCGGTTGACACATAAAAATATAAAATTGTACACTCGATACAACTGTATAATAGGAAACAAATCATTGAATACCCTTAATATTTCCAAATCCGGTTTAACATATTAACAGAATATTCTTTAAATATATACATACATATGTATGAATGTGGGATCAGTCGCACTTCCCATTAGTACTCAAGTCTTAGTTACTTGAAGGCATCGGTAACTTGCCACAGTAGTTCAGTTGTTAAGAGCATCGAAGAGCCAATTTGATTCCTGCGCGAGTCCGCCTTGGTTTTCAGTAATTCCTACGTGTACATATGTCAAACAATTAAAATAAATTCTAAAAAATCAATTTTTTCATTTCATATAATATGTTCCCCGTTAACCTTTTAGGATACATTTTTTGTATTTGTATTTTTGTAATTAACATTATTTTTTTTTTTCGATTATTTAATTTTTACAACTACTAGTATAAATTCAGGATTTTTTGATCAGTAGAAAAAATTAATATACCCGGAGTGAAACCTACCCTTAACACCATATTATGAAGTTATTTTATTCATTACATGCACAACTTAAACACAGTATTTCTATGTACACAACACAATTTAAACATCCTTTTACGCTGTGTCTTTCAGGAAAAAATTTGATATTAGGTTGTTTTCAAATATTAGCTTTCGTAACATTTGTAAATTTAGTATAGTGTAGTTTAGTAAATTTACACCAAAGTCTTCTGAGTTCGGAGGACTCTGTACTGTATATGTATTACCCCGGAAAATGGGGTACCTTTGAACGTGTACCATGACCTTGCACTAGAACAAATGGTAAAATTTTAGACAGAACTTTTTGGTATGGGCTCTTAGGAATAAGAAAGTACACTTTTCTGATATAAGGGACTATTTTCCACAAGAGATTTTGCCCCGCATTTAAATCGTAAAAGATTTAAGCAAAAATTATTTTATGAACAAAGATAAGGTGGATCCAGAAATATGGTCGCCAAATCAAACTCATGGTCAGAAAATGATATATACCATATTTTCTTTTCTCTTCTATATACAATCCAAGTTCGCAACTTAAAATTCACAACGATCAAAAAAAATAAAAAAATAAAATCAAAGAAAAGGAAATATAGAAAAACTAGCCGTACCCTGCGCGCGTTGCTACGCCTCTCCGAAAACAATCGGGTTTATGCGAGAATTTATAAATAAAATATTTCATTACCATTAATCCAAACGTAAATAGATTTTCAATTATTGAGGTCATAGAATCACTTCCGTAACTAAACGGCATCTATCTATTTATCTTCTATCTTTCTGTCTATCTTCGATCTATCTATCTATCTTCTATCTACCTATATCTATCTTGTATCTATCTATCTATCTACCTATTCATCTATCTATCTATCTATCTACCTCCTATCTATCTTCTGTCTGTTTATCTATCTATCTTCTATCTATATATCTATCTACCTTCTGTCTGTCTTCTATTTATCTATCTATCTTCTATCTTTCTGTCTTTCTATCTATCTTCTATCTATATATCTATCTTCTATCTATCTATATCTATCTTCTATCTATCTATCTATCTACCTATCCATCTATCTATCTATCTATCTACGTCCTATCTATCTTCTGTCTGTTTATCTATCTATCTTCTATCTATATATCTATCTGTCTATCTGTTTTCTGTCTGTCTTCTACTTATCTGTCTATCTATGTATCTATCTATCTTACTATCTCTCTATCTACCTACATATCTATTTAGCTTCTATCTAACTTCTATCTATCTATTTATCGGCCTTGCTACGCTTCCCTGAAAACAATCGGTTTTATGCGAATTCCTATGTTACTCCCCTTTGAATAGGACTACTTAGTATAAATTTCAAGGAGATCGGTTCAGCGTTTTCGGAGTCTATAAAAGGCGAATAAACAAACAAACATTTACTTATATATATAGATTGAAAAAGTTTAAAAAGGAAAACACGATCTAAAAAACAACGGTACAACAACGGAGCCCTCAAAGATGAATAATTTTCCCCGTTTTTTCCACATTTTCCACTGATTCTTCGCCCCTATTGGTCGCAGCGTGATGTTATATAGCCTAAAGCCTTCCTCGATAAATGAACTATCCAACACAAAAAGAATTTTTCAATTCGAACGAGTAGTTCCTGAGATTAGCGCGTTCAAACAAACAAACAAACTCTTCAGCTTTATAATAGTTATTAAGTATAGAAAAATTAAATAAAATTAATCCAAAGAAATAATATGTAGTTAAATGTAGACAAACAAATATCCACTATTCCAATGGCCGGTGCTCCTCTAGCTGGGTCCATCCTTGTCCTCAGTCTACAGGGGCTGTAGTTAAATTTGGATACGATGATTCTACTGAAAACGCTTTGACAATACCCTGCACCTGAACAACACAGTTCACGGCCACGAACGATCACAGTTCTTGTTAGAGATGAATTTGGATGTAGAATTCCTTGGCGAACACCGCCAAATCAGGACTTGGAAATTTTCAGCAAACTCAGCTTAATACGGACGGGACTTAGAAATTTTAGGCAAGCTCAGCCTATTAAGAAGAGACTTAGAATAATTCGGTTTGATCAGGAAGGACTTAGGTAATTTTAGGCAAGCTCAGCCTAAAGGGACTATTTTAGACATGATTATCCTAATAAGAATGAAGGAAGGAAGGAAGTGTTAGCAAACTCAGCTAGGTACTTACCAAACCCAGCAAGTAGTGTTGTCAAACTCAGACGAAAACTCGATCAACTCTCGGCGAGCATGTGTTTATAAAGGGCAAAAGCTTCCTTTGGAAAAAAGCTCCTGGAAGAGTTTCTCTGTGTAGAAGATCATTCGCATTGGTCAATGCCTTTCGAAGAGCCTATCCATACATTCGATCGGAAGCTTTTCGTGCTGTTTGTTCCGCACGAATGTAGCCCTTTTTCGTGCTGCCGAGAGCCATCGTCTTGACAGTTTTTATTTGTCAAAAAAACAAAAAACAATGAGGATTAAACACCCTGTGAAAAAGCAAAAAGAAACAATTTTGATTTCAAACAAAGCAGACATCTCGGTCCTTTCATTCATGTGCCTGCGAGCTGGGTAGCTGTAAAAATATATTTAGAGATTCTTGTCCGTCGGCCTATCATCGAGCAACAGCAATTGTATTCATGGGAAAATATGAAATATTATCCTTTAAAACACTAAAACGTTCGTCCCAAGCAATAAAATCCTGAGCTAAGAGGCTTCAACGTTCAACCCTTTCCGACCTGGTTCAAGATAGAGCGTACAATATCATCCTCTTCTGTGGTAAGCAGGTACATTTTTTTCCCGAACACTTCCATAACTATATTTACAAAATACAATCTCACAGCCGTGTTTGTACGGACATTTTATCTTCGTCACTCAAAGAAGATTACGATATGGGCGTGAAGCACTGTGAAATGGGTCAATAACTACAAACGAAACAATAGGGAAGTGTACTGGGATAGCATCCATATTTCCTGCTTTATTTCTGGGAACTACCTCATCTAGCTGAAGCTCGTGGGTTAGCTGCAAGTGTGTTATCACAATTTCCGTCGCTACTGATGCTGATTGCTAAATTCCTCATTGTCCCTGGCCTATGTGATCAAAGATGAGTCGGCGAGAGTATTGAAATTTGGGCTTTGGATTTGTGCTGATCAGCGGCATCCAATAACATTCCCAGAGCTCTTTTATGAGTAAAGGCAAATAAAAGGAAAATGAATTATGAAAACAAAGGTGGAGAGTGATTGAGATGGGGTTTTAAGTGCTTGTGCACTTCTCTGAGTCTCTATTTCGCTCTTACTGTAGAGAGCGGCGAATTCATCTCCCAGTTCATCCGCCCAAATAAATATGATATGGTGGGCCGAGGAAAAACTTCATTTGTCGCTAGACCGGAACTAATCGGGCTGAGAGCTGTGACTGCATCCACTAGAAACCCCACTATATTTCAGCAAAAATTGGAAATGTGGCGCACGCTAGGAACACCACTAGAGGGCGGCCATAATAAACGGAATATCGCACTAATGCCTAGTTTACACAGCCCCTTTCAGCCTCACTACTAAGCAGTCAGTAGAAGCTGGCCACGGGTGGCTGATTTTTTTTTCGAGGGCTTCCAAGTGGAAGTTTTCACAGAACTCATAAATCAGATTGCCGGAACAATTATGGCTCTGGAGAGTGTGAAGGCATTTTTATTTTGAGGCACTTGTAGCACAAGGACTTTAAGATACCGAAGTTTATTGTACAGGCCTAAGTTTTAGGAAGAATTAGAAAATATCCTGTGGCATTGTAGAAAATAAATGAATTCAGCGCTTGAGTGGGGTGCCCGAATTGCCTGTGCCGCCGAATGGAAAGAGGTGTTTCTCCCCTTTGGGGCTTAATTCACAGGACCACTCTTGCTTCTTAGTGGCATAAATTTGATTTCATTTCGTGATTCCCCCATGACCGGGCAATTACGGAAAGTGCCATCTCGAGTACCCTAGAGATATTCCAGCTAAGAATTTCACCTGACTGTAGGAGACGCTCAAGCGCAGGTAGTCTCTGTGCACCGGTACTACGTGGCAAACGGCTCCCTTGGTGACATAAAATGAAAATTAATTAGCCGCGGAAGACGCCTTTCATGCATTTTCAATAATCTTCCTTTGAGGACCTTTTTCGGTCTTTATCCATTTGGAAATCCAATTTTCTGCCCGTTCCTGCGGCTTCCCGCCTTCCAAAGGCGTCCGTTCCGGGTGTTGTAATCCTTTGGGTGCTTCTGACACCCGACCACCTCATTTTAAATGAGGATATTTCCTGGTGCTTGAAAATTCAAATAAGATAAGAAGGATATAAGTGAGGTATTGCCGCCAGAGAGCACCAGGTCGAATGCAAACAACCGCTCCCTTTCTGCTCCTCGACTTGACGTAACTCAGCATTGCGGCATGGTCGTCGTAGGCTGCTTCCTCTGAAAAATGTTATAAATATTAAAATGTGCAAATTGTATTTATGAGCCTTTGTGGCGGCGCTCGCACTAACTGCGCTCTAACCTTCTTCGCTTCATAAATTTCACTCATCCTGCCCGCCACAAGGTCTGATGTCAGCACATGCTTTTCATTATCTTTCACATGAGATTACCTCGGATGCAAGTCAAATTTCTAGCGAGGTGTACTGTTGAAGGGATTCGAAAAATGCGGGCGTCTCGCTTTCCTGAAGATTTTCTTTGCTATAAGTTAAATTTTATTAAGTTTTTATTAATAAAAAAAAACAAATTTTTATTTTGCCAGTCCGTGACTGAACTCTTTAATTGCCGAACCAGACTTAAACAAATTAGACTTAAGAAGTAATATTTAAAAGCTACGCAGGTCACGTTGCCAGGTGCGAGCAGACATGCTGTCAGCAGTTCCCACGTTGGCCTTTGTCGCCTCGGGGTGTAAGATGACCGCAGGTGAAACGGGAGCGTCTGGGGTGGCATGGGAACGTTGCGTTGTTAATTTTGATGTTTGAGCATATTTTGCGTTAACACTTCCCCCCTTAAGTGTGAATGTCCTCATTCTCAAAAATATGGTATTTGGCTGATCCTTGCAGTTTCAGCTAAGGATGATGTTGAACCTTGATTTTCAGGAACAGGATTCGCTGGTGGTATAATGGTGATCGTTTCTATTGCAGGTATGGTGGTCGCTGTATTTCGTTTGCGATTTTTAATTATTTTCCGGATTGTTGTGGTAACCAGGAAGGATAAGACTACTGTAGTTAGACCGAAATTTGTAAGATAGCTCGTTCGGTTTTCTTTTTCGATTAACTTTATGTGTCCTGTGTTGTTTAGATGTAATTCTTTCATGGCTTGAAGGGTTAGAACTTCCTCAAAGGTTCTGAAGGTAGCATCGGGTTGTACGATTGGAGGGAGTGGTTTCATGCTGGAGACTTCTCTAGTTGTGTATGCCTGTCTGTTAACCATAAGTGTCGCATTTTGATACTGGATAACGAATGTTCCCGTTAGGTCCATGGCTTCGCCGTCGACAAGGATAGTCCCGTTGAATTTGTTGAGTAGCAGCATTCCAGGGAAGATTTCCTCTGTAGCAGGGATGTGGCTGTTATCGATCTCGGTGCAATTTGACGGTCTACTCGTGAGCAAATATGGAATACAACCTGTTTCGCTTAAATCTATAATTTGGTTTCTATTACAAATTGTTAGCTTATTATTAGATGAACATTTTTCTTTTATTCCGTATACCTTTTTGTCACACTGTAGGATATTTTCAAATGGTATTTTAACTATAAAATTTCCTCGTTTTACAGGTTTCATTAGTATTGTTCTGCATATTTCGGTTTTTGTATTTGGTATGCTTACAATATACAACAGTGTTGAGTTACTTGAAGCAATTTTAATTTCCGCAAAATCGATAGCCTCTTCTAAGTTAAGATATGGTACATTGTTTTTTTCAAAAAGTTCTTTTACAATATTAATTTCGCTATTGGACAAAACAAATGAATTTACAATACCTGCCTTTGCCCAGTGTAAGGCATAGTCAACATTAATTATTTCTTCCTTAATTAAGTCTAATTTGTATTTAATATTAGTTACAATTCCATTTTTTATATCTTCGTTATTTTTATATGTATTTATAATTTTGTTTGTTATATTAGTAATATCATTGATACGATCGATAGTTGATTTGTTAATTATTACCTGTTTATTGTTGTTTTCCAACACGTCGTTAATTTTGGCCTTTAAAATCTGAAAGTCATCGTGGTCCGGACTTCCGGCTAACCACTTCCATGCGCTTCCCAAAAAATTTAGTGATCTCTTTAGCTTTGATTTGGGTTTCAATCGTTTGAGTAGGGATGTGATTTGAGTGATTTCATGGGTGAGGAATGGATACATGGGGTGGCTTGTATCGACACTGTTTTTGATCTTAAGTTCCAAATCGTTGAGTGTTCTCTCATAGGACTCCAATTCAATAATGTGGATTAATTTTAGCGTTCCTATTTGTAATTTTGCGGTTCCCGTATTCAATGTAATTACCTTCGAGTTGGAATAATCCAAAATTTGCAGCTCTGCAGAGCAGGAAGCTATTAGTAATCTGGAAGTGAAATATTAACTTTTAATGTTACTCTTATGGACGACCTTGCCAGATTCTGTAAGGATAGTTTTCGAATGATTTTCTTTGACTATTTCTTTTCTGTACCTTGGAGATAATTTCGAGCCTACTCGCTTGTTTAGCTTTACGTAGATAATTTCACCGCGAATATAATCTTTTATTGGTTGTCTTGTTTTATTTAGATTCCTCAAATCGGTTTGCTGTTTTTCTCTTAGTCTAGTTATATTTTCCTGTCTGGCTTTATCGAAGTCTTCAGGGTTAACACTGACATTTCTGCCAAAGAAAACCTCAAGCGGTCTTTTTCCCGTGGTTGAGTGTATCGAAAAATTGTACTCGTAAACGGCCGTATCGAGAAGTTCTGGAAAAGTTCTTTGTATGCCATCTGCTTTCAGACAGCGTAGTATTTCTGTGAGGGTTGAATGGAACCTTTCCACTTGGCCATTAACCGAACTAGTATAAGGGGGAGTTTTAAAGATCTGAATTCCAAGCTGGTCCTCGACCATGAAACAGATTGAGGTAGAGTTTAATGATTTTTCATTATCGATTACTATTATTTTAGGTACACCAAAGGAAAAGAGTAGTTCGCGTAGCGGAGTTTTTATATCTTCGGTCGCTTTTGATTTTAAAATTTTTACTTGCGCATATTTCGAGAATTTATCTATTGCTGTTAAAATTAGTTTCTTTTCTGTGGAATAAATATCAATGTGCAAGATCTCGCCTGGATATTGGGGAATTGGCGTTTCTTTCAGGTGGGGTTTGTTGGGATGTCTGTCGTATTTTTGCTCTTTACATATTACACATTGTTTAACTAGATTGTTTATTCTGGAGCTCATTTTTGGAAAATAAAATTTTTCTAGTAGTTGAATTTTGTTTTCGCGCGCATTACGGTGGGCTCTTGTATGTACTTTCAGTATTTCCTCATCCTGTCTGTCTGGATTTGTAAGGTCTTCGACTTGGGTTTGAGTGAATCTGATTTTATAATTTCTAAAGTGGATAGGGTATAACTGTTGGATTTTTCCCATTATTGCTTCGGATGTTAATAGTCCGTTAATAACACTCGGATTCAAATATCGTTTAAATATGGATATAAGATTTTCTTCAGAGTATTCTGGTTGAACGATAAGGTGTCTATGATAGGTAGGGAAAGGAATTCTGAATTGATAACTGTTTTCGTCGCCTATTTTAATAAAGATCTGGTTTTTAAAGGCGTTAATCGGTGCCTCCGCTGTGGGGATAAGGTCATGAGCGGAACTTTCGCTGCTGTGCTGTGTTATAGTTAGCGAATTTATTGGGGATTTTTCCGGTGGTCTCGAAAGAGCGTCTGCCACTACATTCATTTTTCCCGGCTTGTACTTTAGTTCGTAATTGTACTCTTCGAGAATAGCTTTCCACCTTTTCATTTTGTTATTGTTGTTTTTATTGCTTAAAGCGTAAGTCAATGGCTGATGATCTGTAAATATTTGCACTTTCGCTGTGCCGTATAAATAGTTTCTCAGTGAATTTAGGGCCCAAATTATGGCGAGCATTTCTTTTTCATTAGTCGCGTAATGCTCTTCAGTTTTATTAAGCGTTCTCGATATAAATATGATAGGTCTATCGTTTTGTGCCAATACCGCTCCAATTGCATGATTTGAAGCATCTGTGGTTAGCTGAAATTCTTTGTCGAAGTCTGGATAGGCGAGCAGTAAATCTCCCGAAACTAAGGAATTTTTGATTTTGTTGAAGGCTTCTATTGCTTCGTCGTTTAGCTTGATGAGTTTCTTACCGGAGGTATTTTTCGAAACTCTTCCGCCTTCCCCTCTTAAAAGGGCTGTAAGGGGCTTCGCCAGATTGGCATATCCCTTGATAAAGCGGCGATAGTACCCTGAAAGTCCGAGGAAAGACCGTAGGTCTTTGAGAGTTTTTGGACACGGAAAATTGGTTATCGCTTCAACTTTTGACGGATTTGTTTTGATGCCGTCTGAGGAGATAATGAATCCTAGGAATTCGACTTCATTCCGAAGAAATTCGCATTTATCCAGCTGAACTTTCATGTTCGCTCTCTCTAGGGTCTGGAATACCTTTTTAAGATTTTCGAAATGCGTATTTTCATCCTTACTGAAAATTACAATATCGTCTATGTAGACGTAGCAAATTTTGCCGATATGCTCTCGCAATATGTCGTCGAGAGTCCTTTGAAAGATCGACGGCGCGTTTTTTAGGCCAAAAGGCAGCCTAGTGAATTCATATTTTCCGTTATTCACGGAGAAAGCCGTTTTTCTATGTCAGCTTCCCTGAGTGGAATTTGGTGGAAGCCGCTCTTAAGGTCGACTACCGAAAACCATTTACTCTTACCGAGTTGCGCGAGGACTTCATTTATCTCAGGGATGGGATACTTGTCCGAAACTGTGATCGCATTCAATTTTCGATAATCCACGACCATTCTATACTTTTTCTCGCCTGACGCATCAGCTTTTTTCGGCACAATCCATACAGGTGAGTTGTAGGGTGACCGTGAAGGTCTTATAATGCCATCGGCTAACAATTGCTGGACTTGCTTTTCGACTTCATCTTTTAGGGACATAGGATAGGGGTAGAATTTGGAATATACCGGGGAATCCGAAGTTGTCCGGATTTCTCCTTTCACTACTGTGGTAAAAGTTAGTTTCTCATCCGGATCGGTAAAAAGGTTTGGGAACTGACGGACCAAATTGGTAATTTTGCTCTTCTGGTCCGTGTTCATGTGGTTAGTTCTTATATCAATGCTATTGACTGCCGTGTAGGCGCGTTGCTTTATGCGAATTTTGACTCTATTTTTTATAAGCATATAGTTGTCCCTTGTATGTATGATAGCAGAGAGTTCTTTTAGGCTATCATTCCCTAAAATACCGTGAAACGATCTAAGTGAGGGTAGCAGAAAAAATTTTATATTAGTATCTTTGAGGCCGAATAAATTGACTACCGTATAGTGACTGATTTTGATATTTCCTCCTATTGAGTTTGCGTAGAATGGTTGTGCATTGGTCTTAGGGTTTGGGACTAGATTGGCCTGAATGTAGTTTTTATTAGACCCGGTGTCTATTAGTATTTTTAGGATTTGGCCGCTCTTCGTTTTGCACTCAAAGTAAGGCAACGAAGAGCAGTTTAATCTAAAAAATGAATATCGGTTAAATCGACGGGGTTTTGTTCGATATTCTCGTTTTCTCCGTATGATTCGACATATTCCGTGAGTGGTTGCTCGTAATTTTCGTCTTCGGAAGCGAGTATTTCTTCGTAACTGCTAAGATCGACGTCTTGGGGCTCTATATGGAAGTTCCTTTGGAATTTATTTGGCGGAGTTGGCCCTTGTGGTCCCGATGGAGGTCTTTTCCCATACATCGGGTTTTGCGGTGGGCGATTCATGTAATTTATATTTTTTGTTTGCAAAGATTGGTCCACGTCCATCGGTTCGGGTCGCGGTTGTGGCTTAGGTGCGACTGGACGGGGAGGTTTAGGCAAACTGTACTGGCCCTGATTAGGCTGATTGTTAGGATTAAATGCTGGTTGCCTGTAGGAATTTTGATTCCCGTAAGCATTAAAGTTACGTTGTGGTTGAGGTAAGTGCGCTAATTGAGGGTAGAATATCTGTTTATTTAGCTGAGTATCTGGTCTATTGTGGTTTACTACATTTCTACGAGGAGGAAGTGAGGGAATTATTTGGTTGTGAACTCAACGGGGAGTTCCGTGGTGAGACATAGCATATTGCGTTCGGAAATTTTGATTTTCGAGCTTCAAGCAAAGGTGCAGCGCTTGCGGCAAATCTGCAGGCTCTCGTATACCGAGAAGTCTTGAGAGGTCGCCTCTGAGTCCTCTGATGAATGTATCCAAAGCCTTATCTCTATACGTTTGAGTTAGTAGTGTAAGAGATTCGTTAGTGATTTCCATGCATCCAATTTTATTTAATATTAATGACAAATGGGAATACACTGCATGGTAGAATTCCTGCACAGATTGATTGCCCTGAACTAGTGAGGTCATCTGATACTCCAGCGTAGATAAGTCGCGCTTATCCGCGTAATGCAATGCAAGACAGCGAGATATGCATTTCCAATCTAGTGGAGTATTATAGGATTCTAATATAATGTCGGCTTGTCCGACAATTTTGTTGCGTATAACGCTGAGAATTCCAAAATATTTAGGAGTACCTTTGGTACTGTCGTATAGGGTTAATATTCGGTCGACGCTTTTTTTCCAAGAGTTAAATGCTCCTGGTTCTCCCGTGAAATCTTTGAGACACCGTACGACGTCTGGAATTTTGTCTAATTCGCTTATATTATCTTGATATTGAGGGTGAATAACTTGGTCAGTTCCGCTGAACTGGTCAGAATTTGGATTTATTATCGATTGAATTATGCTCCGACCTTCCTTTTGGAGGACGCGATTAACTATTCCCGTTACAACTGTTTCTAGAATTTCTGTCGTAAGAGTTCCGCTTGGATTGGAGGTTACAGATCGCGATGTGTGAGCTTGAGCCTGAGATGCAGGGTTAGGATTTGGATCCGGTGTGTTAAGAATGGGAGGTCTGATCAAATTATTTGGGTTGGCCATGTTTGATTATAAGAGAAAAAATATGCTTTCTACACTACACTTATTCGTTTAGTCGCTATTCACTACTTAGTATTTTTAATTTTGCAGCAATCGATCGATCAATTTTCTCACCTAAACTGATTTTTCTTATCTTAACTTTGCGTAGTATTTTTCCGTTTACGTTACGTTTTACCGTTCTATAATTACACAATTTTCGTATATTTACCGTTTTTTTTTTTTTTTTTTTATTTCGCACGTTTATATTTATATTCACAATATTTCTGTAATTTTTAAACTTTGTTAAATCTTTCTTATAAAATTCTTTACGCAATAATTTTCATACGCTTCATTGATTACTTATCCTACATGAAAAATTTCTTTCTTCGCACGTTTATAATTTCCGTGTATTTTTTATTCTTATGTACTTTTTGTTTCTAATATTTGAAATATCTTCTTTATTTCATTAATATTCGCAATACGATTTTGCTTTTTTTTTTCTTCCTTAAAATTAGCGGTATTTTTTTACTTTCAGAATTTATCGATTAATTTTATTCATCAATTTACTTTATACTATCAGATTTAATAATTTCTTAGCTGATTTTTTTTCTTTTAACACGTGACGATCGATTGATCAACTTTGACACGTTTCACAAGTTTTAAGATTTTCACAATTATCTCACAATTTTTTCTTATTTTTCTTAAAGAGGAAATCGATAATAAATTTTCACAGTTCACTTCTTATATGCTAGACTAAATTTTAAGACTTACAGAACTAAATGAAGTCTGTTCGGCATTTTCCTGTAGAGTGGCTGCTAGGACTCCTAGCTCCTTTTCTTCCGTGTGTGGACGGCTACTGGGGGGCCTTATTTCCTCTACAGAGTCGTTGATCCTGGACGCAGGTACTGCGGGCTGCTAGCTCCTATGAGTTCCGGCTGAAATGGTGCTTCTTGAGGACCTAGTCGGTTGATATGCGGTGCTTCTTGAGGACCTAATCGGCAGTGTTGTGCTTCTTGAGGACTTTACACTTTTTCGAACGCTTTTATCACTCGTCACACGATCGCGGTGCTGCTTGAGGACCCTATGCGAATTTAGGATAACTTAGATTCCTAACGCGGACTAGCTAATAGCGAAAAACCGATTTTAAAAATCAACCGAACTTTAATCAGACCGAAACCGTACCTGGTCCCTGCTCGGGCGCCAGTTAAATTTTATTAAGTTTTTATTAATAAAAAAAAACAAATTTTTATTTTGCCAGTCCGTGACTGAACTCTTTAATTGCCGAACCAGACTTAAACAAATTAGACTTAAGAAGTAATATTTAAAAGCTACGCAGGTCACGTTGCCAGGTGCGAGCAGACATGCTGTCAGCAGTTCCCACGTTGGCCTTTGTCGCCTCGGGGTGTAAGATGACCGCAGGTGAAACGGGAGCGTCTGGGGTGGCATGGGAACGTTGCGTTGTTAATTTTGATGTTTGAGCATATTTTGCGTTAACACTTCCCCCCTTAAGTGTGAATGTCCTCATTCTCAAAAATATGGTATTTGGCTGATCCTTGCAGTTTCAGCTAAGGATGATGTTGAACCTTGATTTTCAGGAACAGGATTCGCTGGTGGTATAATGGTGATCGTTTCTATTGCAGGTATGGTGGTCGCTGTATTTCGTTTGCGATTTTTAATTATTTTCCGGATTGTTGTGGTAACCAGGAAGGATAAGACTACTGTAGTTAGACCGAAATTTGTAAGATAGCTCGTTCGGTTTTCTTTTTCGATTAACTTTATGTGTCCTGTGTTGTTTAGATGTAATTCTTTCATGGCTTGAAGGGTTAGAACTTCCTCAAAGGTTCTGAAGGTAGCATCGGGTTGTACGATTGGAGGGAGTGGTTTCATGCTGGAGACTTCTCTAGTTGTGTATGCCTGTCTGTTAACCATAAGTGTCGCATTTTGATACTGGATAACGAATGTTCCCGTTAGGTCCATGGCTTCGCCGTCGACAAGGATAGTCCCGTTGAATTTGTTGAGTAGCAGCATTCCAGGGAAGATTTCCTCTGTAGCAGGGATGTGGCTGTTATCGATCTCGGTGCAATTTGACGGTCTACTCGTGAGCAAATATGGAATACAACCTGTTTCGCTTAAATCTATAATTTGGTTTCTATTACAAATTGTTAGCTTATTATTAGATGAACATTTTTCTTTTATTCCGTATACCTTTTTGTCACACTGTAGGATATTTTCAAATGGTATTTTAACTATAAAATTTCCTCGTTTTACAGGTTTCATTAGTATTGTTCTGCATATTTCGGTTTTTGTATTTGGTATGCTTACAATATACAACAGTGTTGAGTTACTTGAAGCAATTTTAATTTCCGCAAAATCGATAGCCTCTTCTAAGTTAAGATATGGTACATTGTTTTTTTCAAAAAGTTCTTTTACAATATTAATTTCGCTATTGGACAAAACAAATGAATTTACAATACCTGCCTTTGCCCAGTGTAAGGCATAGTCAACATTAATTATTTCTTCCTTAATTAAGTCTAATTTGTATTTAATATTAGTTACAATTCCATTTTTTATATCTTCGTTATTTTTATATGTATTTATAATTTTGTTTGTTATATTAGTAATATCATTGATACGATCGATAGTTGATTTGTTAATTATTACCTGTTTATTGTTGTTTTCCAACACGTCGTTAATTTTGGCCTTTAAAATCTGAAAGTCATCGTGGTCCGGACTTCCGGCTAACCACTTCCATGCGCTTCCCAAAAAATTTAGTGATCTCTTTAGCTTTGATTTGGGTTTCAATCGTTTGAGTAGGGATGTGATTTGAGTGATTTCATGGGTGAGGAATGGATACATGGGGTGGCTTGTATCGACACTGTTTTTGATCTTAAGTTCCAAATCGTTGAGTGTTCTCTCATAGGACTCCAATTCAATAATGTGGATTAATTTTAGCGTTCCTATTTGTAATTTTGCGGTTCCCGTATTCAATGTAATTACCTTCGAGTTGGAATAATCCAAAATTTGCAGCTCTGCAGAGCAGGAAGCTATTAGTAATCTGGAAGTGAAATATTAACTTTTAATGTTACTCTTATGGACGACCTTGCCAGATTCTGTAAGGATAGTTTTCGAATGATTTTCTTTGACTATTTCTTTTCTGTACCTTGGAGATAATTTCGAGCCTACTCGCTTGTTTAGCTTTACGTAGATAATTTCACCGCGAATATAATCTTTTATTGGTTGTCTTGTTTTATTTAGATTCCTCAAATCGGTTTGCTGTTTTTCTCTTAGTCTAGTTATATTTTCCTGTCTGGCTTTATCGAAGTCTTCAGGGTTAACACTGACATTTCTGCCAAAGAAAACCTCAAGCGGTCTTTTTCCCGTGGTTGAGTGTATCGAAAAATTGTACTCGTAAACGGCCGTATCGAGAAGTTCTGGAAAAGTTCTTTGTATGCCATCTGCTTTCAGACAGCGTAGTATTTCTGTGAGGGTTGAATGGAACCTTTCCACTTGGCCATTAACCGAACTAGTATAAGGGGGAGTTTTAAAGATCTGAATTCCAAGCTGGTCCTCGACCATGAAACAGATTGAGGTAGAGTTTAATGATTTTTCATTATCGATTACTATTATTTTAGGTACACCAAAGGAAAAGAGTAGTTCGCGTAGCGGAGTTTTTATATCTTCGGTCGCTTTTGATTTTAAAATTTTTACTTGCGCATATTTCGAGAATTTATCTATTGCTGTTAAAATTAGTTTCTTTTCTGTGGAATAAATATCAATGTGCAAGATCTCGCCTGGATATTGGGGAATTGGCGTTTCTTTCAGGTGGGGTTTGTTGGGATGTCTGTCGTATTTTTGCTCTTTACATATTACACATTGTTTAACTAGATTGTTTATTCTGGAGCTCATTTTTGGAAAATAAAATTTTTCTAGTAGTTGAATTTTGTTTTCGCGCGCATTACGGTGGGCTCTTGTATGTACTTTCAGTATTTCCTCATCCTGTCTGTCTGGATTTGTAAGGTCTTCGACTTGGGTTTGAGTGAATCTGATTTTATAATTTCTAAAGTGGATAGGGTATAACTGTTGGATTTTTCCCATTATTGCTTCGGATGTTAATAGTCCGTTAATAACACTCGGATTCAAATATCGTTTAAATATGGATATAAGATTTTCTTCAGAGTATTCTGGTTGAACGATAAGGTGTCTATGATAGGTAGGGAAAGGAATTCTGAATTGATAACTGTTTTCGTCGCCTATTTTAATAAAGATCTGGTTTTTAAAGGCGTTAATCGGTGCCTCCGCTGTGGGGATAAGGTCATGAGCGGAACTTTCGCTGCTGTGCTGTGTTATAGTTAGCGAATTTATTGGGGATTTTTCCGGTGGTCTCGAAAGAGCGTCTGCCACTACATTCATTTTTCCCGGCTTGTACTTTAGTTCGTAATTGTACTCTTCGAGAATAGCTTTCCACCTTTTCATTTTGTTATTGTTGTTTTTATTGCTTAAAGCGTAAGTCAATGGCTGATGATCTGTAAATATTTGCACTTTCGCTGTGCCGTATAAATAGTTTCTCAGTGAATTTAGGGCCCAAATTATGGCGAGCATTTCTTTTTCATTAGTCGCGTAATGCTCTTCAGTTTTATTAAGCGTTCTCGATATAAATATGATAGGTCTATCGTTTTGTGCCAATACCGCTCCAATTGCATGATTTGAAGCATCTGTGGTTAGCTGAAATTCTTTGTCGAAGTCTGGATAGGCGAGCAGTAAATCTCCCGAAACTAAGGAATTTTTGATTTTGTTGAAGGCTTCTATTGCTTCGTCGTTTAGCTTGATGAGTTTCTTACCGGAGGTATTTTTCGAAACTCTTCCGCCTTCCCCTCTTAAAAGGGCTGTAAGGGGCTTCGCCAGATTGGCATATCCCTTGATAAAGCGGCGATAGTACCCTGAAAGTCCGAGGAAAGACCGTAGGTCTTTGAGAGTTTTTGGACACGGAAAATTGGTTATCGCTTCAACTTTTGACGGATTTGTTTTGATGCCGTCTGAGGAGATAATGAATCCTAGGAATTCGACTTCATTCCGAAGAAATTCGCATTTATCCAGCTGAACTTTCATGTTCGCTCTCTCTAGGGTCTGGAATACCTTTTTAAGATTTTCGAAATGCGTATTTTCATCCTTACTGAAAATTACAATATCGTCTATGTAGACGTAGCAAATTTTGCCGATATGCTCTCGCAATATGTCGTCGAGAGTCCTTTGAAAGATCGACGGCGCGTTTTTTAGGCCAAAAGGCAGCCTAGTGAATTCATATTTTCCGTTATTCACGGAGAAAGCCGTTTTTTCTATGTCAGCTTCCCTGAGTGGAATTTGGTGGAAGCCGCTCTTAAGGTCGACTACCGAAAACCATTTACTCTTACCGAGTTGCGCGAGGACTTCATTTATCTCAGGGATGGGATACTTGTCCGAAACTGTGATCGCATTCAATTTTCGATAATCCACGACCATTCTATACTTTTTCTCGCCTGACGCATCAGCTTTTTTCGGCACAATCCATACAGGTGAGTTGTAGGGTGACCGTGAAGGTCTTATAATGCCATCGGCTAACAATTGCTGGACTTGCTTTTCGACTTCATCTTTTAGGGACATAGGATAGGGGTAGAATTTGGAATATACCGGGGAATCCGAAGTTGTCCGGATTTCTCCTTTCACTACTGTGGTAAAAGTTAGTTTCTCATCCGGATCGGTAAAAAGGTTTGGGAACTGACGGACCAAATTGGTAATTTTGCTCTTCTGGTCCGTGTTCATGTGGTTAGTTCTTATATCAATGCTATTGACTGCCGTGTAGGCGCGTTGCTTTATGCGAATTTTGACTCTATTTTTTATAAGCATATAGTTGTCCCTTGTATGTATGATAGCAGAGAGTTCTTTTAGGCTATCATTCCCTAAAATACCGTGAAACGATCTAAGTGAGGGTAGCAGAAAAAATTTTATATTAGTATCTTTGAGGCCGAATAAATTGACTACCGTATAGTGACTGATTTTGATATTTCCTCCTATTGAGTTTGCGTAGAATGGTTGTGCATTGGTCTTAGGGTTTGGGACTAGATTGGCCTGAATGTAGTTTTTATTAGACCCGGTGTCTATTAGTATTTTTAGGATTTGGCCGCTCTTCGTTTTGCACTCAAAGTAAGGCAACGAAGAGCAGTTTAATCTAAAAAATGAATATCGGTTAAATCGACGGGGTTTTGTTCGATATTCTCGTTTTCTCCGTATGATTCGACATATTCCGTGAGTGGTTGCTCGTAATTTTCGTCTTCGGAAGCGAGTATTTCTTCGTAACTGCTAAGATCGACGTCTTGGGGCTCTATATGGAAGTTCCTTTGGAATTTATTTGGCGGAGTTGGCCCTTGTGGTCCCGATGGAGGTCTTTTCCCATACATCGGGTTTTGCGGTGGGCGATTCATGTAATTTATATTTTTTGTTTGCAAAGATTGGTCCACGTCCATCGGTTCGGGTCGCGGTTGTGGCTTAGGTGCGACTGGACGGGGAGGTTTAGGCAAACTGTACTGGCCCTGATTAGGCTGATTGTTAGGATTAAATGCTGGTTGCCTGTAGGAATTTTGATTCCCGTAAGCATTAAAGTTACGTTGTGGTTGAGGTAAGTGCGCTAATTGAGGGTAGAATATCTGTTTATTTAGCTGAGTATCTGGTCTATTGTGGTTTACTACATTTCTACGAGGAGGAAGTGAGGGAATTATTTGGTTGTGAACTCAACGGGGAGTTCCGTGGTGAGACATAGCATATTGCGTTCGGAAATTTTGATTTTCGAGCTTCAAGCAAAGGTGCAGCGCTTGCGGCAAATCTGCAGGCTCTCGTATACCGAGAAGTCTTGAGAGGTCGCCTCTGAGTCCTCTGATGAATGTATCCAAAGCCTTATCTCTATACGTTTGAGTTAGTAGTGTAAGAGATTCGTTAGTGATTTCCATGCATCCAATTTTATTTAATATTAATGACAAATGGGAATACACTGCATGGTAGAATTCCTGCACAGATTGATTGCCCTGAACTAGTGAGGTCATCTGATACTCCAGCGTAGATAAGTCGCGCTTATCCGCGTAATGCAATGCAAGACAGCGAGATATGCATTTCCAATCTAGTGGAGTATTATAGGATTCTAATATAATGTCGGCTTGTCCGACAATTTTGTTGCGTATAACGCTGAGAATTCCAAAATATTTAGGAGTACCTTTGGTACTGTCGTATAGGGTTAATATTCGGTCGACGCTTTTTTTCCAAGAGTTAAATGCTCCTGGTTCTCCCGTGAAATCTTTGAGACACCGTACGACGTCTGGAATTTTGTCTAATTCGCTTATATTATCTTGATATTGAGGGTGAATAACTTGGTCAGTTCCGCTGAACTGGTCAGAATTTGGATTTATTATCGATTGAATTATGCTCCGACCTTCCTTTTGGAGGACGCGATTAACTATTCCCGTTACAACTGTTTCTAGAATTTCTGTCGTAAGAGTTCCGCTTGGATTGGAGGTTACAGATCGCGATGTGTGAGCTTGAGCCTGAGATGCAGGGTTAGGATTTGGATCCGGTGTGTTAAGTATGGGAGGTCTGATCAAATTATTTGGGTTGGCCATGTTTGATTATAAGAGAAAAAATATGCTTTCTACACTACACTTATTCGTTTAGTCGCTATTCACTACTTAGTATTTTTAATTTTGCAGCAATCGATCGATCAATTTTCTCACCTAAACTGATTTTTCTTATCTTAACTTTGCGTAGTATTTTTCCGTTTACGTTACGTTTTACCGTTCTATAATTACACAATTTTCGTATATTTACCGTTTTTTTTTTTTTTTTTTTTTTTCGCACGTTTATATTTATATTCACAATATTTCTGTAATTTTTAAACTTTGTTAAATCTTTCTTATAAAATTCTTTACGCAATAATTTTCATACGCTTCATTGATTACTTATCCTACATGAAAAATTTCTTTCTTCGCACGTTTATAATTTCCGTGTATTTTTTATTCTTATGTACTTTTTGTTTCTAATATTTGAAATATCTTCTTTATTTCATTAATATTCGCAATACGATTTTGCTTTTTTTTTTCTTCCTTAAAATTAGCGGTATTTTTTTACTTTCAGAATTTATCGATTAATTTTATTCATCAATTTACTTTATACTATCAGATTTAATAATTTCTTAGCTGATTTTTTTTCTTTTAACACGTGACGATCGATTGATCAACTTTGACACGTTTCACAAGTTTTAAGATTTTCACAATTATCTCACAATTTTTTCTTATTTTTCTTAAAGAGGAAATCGATAATAAATTTTCACAGTTCACTTCTTATATGCTAGACTAAATTTTAAGACTTACAGAACTAAATGAAGTCTGTTCGGCATTTTCCTGTAGAGTGGCTGCTAGGACTCCTAGCTCCTTTTCTTCCGTGTGTGGACGGCTACTGGGGGGCCTTATTTCCTCTACAGAGTCGTTGATCCTGGACGCAGGTACTGCGGGCTGCTAGCTCCTATGAGTTCCGGCTGAAATGGTGCTTCTTGAGGACCTAGTCGGTTGATATGCGGTGCTTCTTGAGGACCTAATCGGCAGTGTTGTGCTTCTTGAGGACTTTACACTTTTTCGAACGCTTTTATCACTCGTCACACGATCGCGGTGCTGCTTGAGGACCCTATGCGAATTTAGGATAACTTAGATTCCTAACGCGGACTAGCTAATAGCGAAAAACCGATTTTAAAAATCAACCGAACTTTAATCAGACCGAAACCGTACCTGGTCCCTGCTCGGGCGCCAGTTAAATTTTATTAAGTTTTTATTAATAAAAAAAAACAAATTTTTATTTTGCCAGTCCGTGACTGAACTCTTTAATTGCCGAACCAGACTTAAACAAATTAGACTTAAGAAGTAATATTTAAAAGCTACGCAGGTCACGTTGCCAGGTGCGAGCAGACATGCTGTCAGCAGTTCCCACGTTGGCCTTTGTCGCCTCGGGGTGTAAGATGACCGCAGGTGAAACGGGAGCGTCTGGGGTGGCATGGGAACGTTGCGTTGTTAATTTTGATGTTTGAGCATATTTTGCGTTAACATATATCTATATATATATATAGATGTATATTGGAATAGGCTGCTTTATGATAAACAGAAAATATGGTTTCAGTCAGATCTGCGGAAAATTTGGACATTCCTAAGTTGGTGTCAGACGCTATTATTATTCTAATTCGATTTAGATTCAAAAAATTATACGAAACTTAGATAAAAAAAAAATTTTGTGACGGGGGAGGAGCAATCTCAACCGTTTGGTGGTTACATGGCGATTCATAAATTCAGAATTTTCGTGGTATGCCCTTCATTATTTCATTTTTAGCTTCTGATCTGCTCAACGCAGCAACACCAAACTCATGCTAAAAAACTACTATACAAATGTTCTTTCCAAAAATGTCAACTATGTTGATCTGCCTCCTACAACTGTAGCTAAAGTTACTTGCGAAATTGAAAAAAATGTTTAGCAATATCCTAAAGATCAGGATTTCCATAAATTTTCTCCGAAATTCATGTAATTAATACTTACGCCTGTTTTTTTATTTTTATAAAATTTCCCAATTATTACCAAAAGGTATATTATGTCCAAGAAAAGAAAGAATATACACGTTTGTTCATAAAAAACCTTTTGCGGATTATTATAAAAATCTGCATTTTAAGGATATTAAACTCAAATTAATCCCATTTGCATTTAATAGTGTCGCCACAATGCTAGCAGTAGATATGCGCTGAGGATCCATCCTGTTTTTAAAACATTGCCCTTCGATTACACAAGTCGACACGATTTTTGATTCTGATTAATATGCGGTCATTTCTCATTGCTTTCGTCTCACAATTGAAGAATATCAATATGATTTTTAAAAAAATTTGCTTTTGTGCCCAGGACAGCAAATTTAAAATGACCAATCATCAAAATTGTTATGTTTTCATTTCCTTGTTGGGAGCGGATATTTTTTAAATTTTCGGTTGCTATATTAGATCCTCCATCTTTGATATATATTTTGGTAACAGATTAAGTATCAGCGACCCTAAGACCTCTTTGATTCATTTTGATAAAAAACTCCATAAAATTGCAAATGTTCGGACGCCATATTTAATTCACCATTTTGGAACCCAATACAAAAATGTACCTATACTGTTTTCTCTAGTATAACGTACATTTTGGCAAAAAATCAGAAATATCGCACAACGCATTTAGTTGTAATTGAGGTTCAAACTCCGTTAGTATCCGAGCAGGTATGGAGGTTGTGGGAGTTTATGTTACCATCTCTGGTGAATTACGACTCATCTGTCCAAGTGCAGAAACGCCCTGTTCTCTATGTTGCATTCCAAAAGTCAAGTGCAGAACTTCCATCTTCTCTTGGAATGTCATTCCAGTAGTCCTTGGACTGGGATATAGTGATATAGACACTTTTTCTGACGAGGGTGGTTATTTGCTGCTCGACATAGATACAATCTTCCAATGTTTCAGATTGCGATTGACTGCTGTTTGAAATTACAGTTCCTGTTTATTTTAACCTCCGGATAGTCCACGAAAATATCTCCATATTCATATCCATAATTATCGATTTGTTTTTCAATTATGATCGATATTCTTTCAACAAGTATAAAAGTGGTTATTTCGAAAAAACAATATCTTCTACGGAAAAAATCATAAAATTTTTTTAAAAATTACGTAGTTCGCTAGAGAATGTTATTATTAAGCTACAGTTAAAATAAGAGGTCAATCGAGTTAAACGCTAGAGGCATGCTAAAGCAGACCACGAAGAAAAACTGTGTCTTGTCGCATTTGGATTCGATCTAAAAAATTGCTAAGAACCTTTTTTAAGTGCTTTAAGAGCTATATTAACATGTACATTAAACTAAATATTAAAAAAATTTCATAAAAACAAATTCCAAAAATTACCATTGATTTCGTGCACGAAAGGTAGTAGAACACTATAAATCAGAGAACCAAAAAATCACTACAATTTCGTGAGGAACTATTCCATATTTTTGGCCTATTTGAAGTAAAACTTCCTGAGGTTTAATTTTCTAGAACATTATAATGTTATAATGTGGATGAATAATAATTTCCGAGAGAAGTTCACTGACCCGCCACAAAGGTCAATGCAAATTTCTCGAATTACCATTCCACTTACACACACATGCAAAAGGCCAGTTCACGCCGTTCACGGCTTGTAATTGTAGAAGGTTACTAGCGATCGGTGTGCTTTTTACTTGTCCGGCGACTCACACAGCGATCATACCGCATTTATAACCTAATGGAACATAAACTATTATTTGTTTGCAAACTACATATTACAATATTATCGGGTTGGCTAATAAGTAATGAGCGTTTCAGTTTTTATTTTCTGGAAATTTCGGGTAAGGTCGAGAACGTTCTGTTGCAGGGGGTATATAAAGAGCGAGTCGTGAGCATGCCGTCAGTAATGTTTCGGTTGTCATTGCGTAAAGAACCACGAAAAAAATGAGTGATATTGAAACGCATATTCGGCACTGTTTATTATACGAGTACCAATCTGGGCATTCGGCTGCAGAAGCTGCACGTAATATATGCCAGAGGATAGCTGATGATGCAGTCTTCGAGGCTACAGCAAAGCGGTGGTTCCAAAAATTCCGCAAGGGTAACTATTCCTTGATCGATCAACCAAGGTCTGGGCGTCCGGTAGAAATATATATAAATAAACTGAACAACTCAACCAAAGCAATATCAAAACCGCGGCGAAAAAGTTCTATTGTGCTGCTTTTGGGATTCTCAGGGCATGCTGTTTTATGAATTATTACATAATGAAACAGTTAATGCTAACACATATGCGGCGCAGCTCGATAAACTAGCCACAGCTATCAAAGAAAAAAGACCAAGAAGAGCCAATGTCATTTTACTTCATGACAACGCTAGCCCGCACACTGCATCCACCACCCGCCAACAACTGCAGGGCTTAGGCTGGGAGAGGGTACCTCATCCACCATATTCCGCAGACATTGCCCCTTCAGACTATCATTTATTCAGAGCCATGAAAAATTATTTGCGTGATAAAAGCTTTAACACTTTTAATGAAGTTGAAACCTACGTAGCCACCTTCTTCAACTCACGGCCCGCTGAGTTCTGGGCAACAGGCATCCAGTCCTTGCCTATACGTTGGCAAGAAGTCATAGATGCTCACGGCGAGTATTTGATTGACTAAATGTATAGTAAAACAAAAATTTTAGAATTTAAAATGTAAAAACTAACTGTCTCATTTCTTTCGTGCCAACCCGATATTTTGAATTAAAGCAATAAACATATACATACATATTAGCATGGATCTCATATAGTATTAAGCTTATGATTAATTCACTGCGAAATTATAAGGCCATGCTTAATTTAAATACTGAATAATATATTGCATACAAGTAAAGAAGGGAGTAATATTAGACAAAATCTTGTCGTAAAGAACAACCGGTAATGAGCTAATACGTTGAATTTTTCAAAGGGAAATATATTTCCAAACCACTTATGCTTCCCGGCTTTCATTTTATCCCTTCCATTGCTGGCTCGCGGCAAATTGTATGAAAGCAGGCTAGGTTCGGAACATTTTTAGGAAAACATCTGCTATGTCGCCCGTGAGGAAAGAGGCCCCCAGTGTGAATTGGGACCTTTCCCACTAATTTTATTGCTGGAGTTCGACGGGCAAGAATTCTTAAATATTTGTATAGCTACCCAGTGCTTAGCGCTACCATAAAATGCTTGAGTTTGCTCTTAAATATGCAAGCCAGTAGGCCTTCAAAGATAATTTCTTATAGTAACAAATAACTGGCAATGGCCCAGCACGTTGAAGATTATGAATTTTTCCGGACAATTTTTGCTTGATGGCTCTAACCTTTTACCCTTTCAATCCCTAGCTCAGAGGCAAATGTATGAAAACAGGCTAAGTTCGGAACATTCTAAAGAAAACACTTGGTGGGTTGTCTGTGAGGATAGAGGTATGATGCAGGGTGAAGCGGTCTATATGGTCACAAGGCAGTGTGAATCAGGCCATTAAAAATATTTGCCTAGATTAAGTTGGATGGAATCAATAGATTAATGAGACATTTAGGAAGTCGAAGTTTAAAAACCAACAGTATTTTGTAAAACCTGACGAGGTGGTAACCGCAAATTAAAGTAATGCCACCATCTCTTGGGAAATTCCCTTCGTTGGAGATGGTTGGTGTTTTAACTTTATGGTATTCTTTGGCCTTTGCTTCATAAAAGTGTAGTGCGCAAGCTGCTGCATCGTACAAAGGAAATGAAAAACGTAGCTGGGCAGAAAACCCATCACCAGACCTACTGGCACCGGGGGCAGTGTTTGTCCTGGATTTGAATGCGTTTCAGCTGGGAAATTGCACGAGGTAATGTATACAAAGGGTACTCGCTACTGATCGCCCGGCCCCACTTGCAGGACAAATATGACGACCGCACTTCTGTGGAATGGATTTATCGGCGGACGTGCTGCCCGGACTCTGGCTTCCTTGTTTTCGATGCATGACTGATTTCAATATCATTTCGCCCGATAAATACATTACGCAGCCCGAGATAAGCCGGCTCATTTTTCAGCTGGAAATTGCCGGGCTAAACTTCAGCGCCGGACCAATTGTTCCATTTCCGAGTCCTCTGTCTTCAGACAAAGCTCCGGCAACTATCCTGTGCTGAGGCTCTGAGGCCACAGTGTATGGGCATATACATGTCGAGTTCGGCCATTTGCGATATTACATGGAAGGATGCCGGTGGTTTCAGAGGCTCTTTGTGATTAGCTGCGGTGAAAATTGTTGGGAATATTGTTACAGCCCTAATAGTTACGTGCATTACTTCAAATGTTGTGTATATGGCCATTACTGCGGTCATCGACGCCATTCCAATTTGGGGTTAGGGTCACGATTTCGTTGCCCAAATTATCTGTTGTACTTCAATAGCTACTAGATAAAATCTAATGAATTCTGATGGAAAGAAAGTCGCGGAAAAAAATTTGAGCTACAGGCACTTTTATGGGAAAGCGATTTAGTTTAGCATTAAATCCAACGCCATAGAGGTAAAGGAGCTTAACCCCAGATTAACTAAATTTGTTAAATTTTGTGTAAGTCTTCCAAGTAGGGATTACTTACATATGTATAACATATATACATATGTATAGCGTTTAAAATGCTCCACTTTACCGAATCTTTTGAAATCTATTGTTGCTCCTGTACCGAAAAACCATAACGTACAGAATGTTGCCCAATAAGTATTTTAGCTTTCATCGCCAAAATGATAGAAAAAATAATGTATATACAATATATGAAATTTTCTCTTATTTATTATCAAAGCTTCATCAACCACTGATTACTTCATAATATTTTATATCAACTAAAGCTGACACCTGATCTGGCATTTCGTAAGGTTGAAATCATCGGGACATTGATGAAGCCGACACATTTAAACCATAATTTGTGTGGTGTGGAACGTAGAAAAAGTTACGAACCCTCAAGGACCGCGAGGGGACATTTATTTTAAAAGAATTAACCAATTCTGGAGAGTTAATCGAGTCTTGCATGCACTCAAAAGCGAAAACAGTCCTGGAAATATCCCCTCTGTTCTCAAGAGAAGGCGGGGAAGGAGCTTTAGCATATCGGAATGTGGGAGAGAATCAGGGTTGGAAGCACACGTAAAGCAAAGGGTATGAATCTCCCCTGAACGGCTTCAACCCGATTCATGTGCACCGTAAAATGGGCCGAAAAAAAGCACAATAAAGCAGTCTCGTAATATACGGATCGTCAAATTCTTTGCACCATCTCTTAATCAAGCCCAAAGTAGCATTAACTTTGGCAGCAATGGCGTTAATGTGGCCTTCGAAGGACATGTAAGAGTTGAGTACGACACCTAAGTCCTTGGTCGTATCAACTCGGGTTGCATTCGGTATCCCTTTATGGAGTAAGTAAATTGAAGGGGGATCTTTTTACGGGTAAAAGACATGGAAGTACGACATTTAGGGGGAGGTAATTGAGAGAACACCATTTGAAAAAGATGTTTAAATCAGAATTTAAAATATCACTGTCCCTTACATTAGAAACAAAATTTTGCCATCGTCAGCATGGCAGAGGATTTTAGAATTTTTTAAAATCAGAGATACATCATTGATGTAAATAAGGAAAAGCAGTGGTTCCAGATGGCTTCCCTAGGGAACGCCGGAATTCTTGTTTATTTCGTGAGATAGAGCATCACGAAATTTGACACGCTGTGTACGATTACACAAGTACGAAAAAATCTCATCAACGAAAATATATGGGAAGCCAGAAGAGAAAGCTTGTAGATGAGAATTTCGTGATTAATCCTATCGAAGGCCTAGCTAAAATCAGTAGAAACACAATCAATTTGCATTCTAGCTTCAATAGAGGAAGTGCGAAAGTTAATAAACTCTAACAGATTAGTGGTCGTGAATTTACCATTAACGAAGCCGTGCTGAAATTACTGCAAAAGAGGTTTGCAATGGCATGATAACACATTGCAAACCATGGCTTCAAAGATTTTAGCGATGCAAGAAAGATGGGCAGTAATTAGAAATATCGTACCTATTGTCTTCTTTGTAAAGAAGGATAATCACCGTGGGTTTCCACTGCCTAGGAAAGACACGACAAGATAAAGATAAGTTAAATAAATAACATAGAACTGGAACGAGAGACAAACTACAGCGTTTAAAAAACGTAGATGGAATACCATTAGGACAACAAGTGAAACTATCTGCAAAAGTTGAGTTGTACTTGGATGGACTCAGTGTTTAGAATAAGGTCTTTGGTCTGAAGAGAAGTCGGCGGAAGCTCTGTCAAATGAGTAAAATTGTCAGTATTAATATCACAGTTGATATCACTGAAGGCACTTTTGAAAAAATCCCCAAAGAGATTAGCAGTGATGAGAGGATTGTCACTGCAAGTGTCCCCAAATTTCAGTAACAAAGGGTACCCATCCGAATTACGCTTGAAATTGACGAATTTCCAGAACTGTTTAGGCTCGTCATACAGGGACGATTGTATTTTAAACAGATAATTCCTCTAAGATTCCTCAAGGCCAGAAATGTATTGAGCGCATAATTCCGAATAGGCGGAATAGTCGGAATCGCTCCTTGAGGAACAAAACCTCCTCCACGCTTTATTTTTCCGGTTCTTCAAATGCTTGAGCGAAGAGTCAATTCAGTAATATTAAAGACACAAGTATTTTCTTTTTAAACAAAACAAACATTATTTAATAATTCCATTTTTAACAATAATTTTCCTGTAAAGAGAAAAAAAGACATTTGATCAATTAGTTGATTTTCTTTTTCTAAGACACGATTTCTTTACCATTTAGTATTTTGTGTGGCCTCCTGTGGCTTTGATGACGGCCTTAATCCTGCGGGGCATGGAGTCTACCAAATTTTTACAAAGTGCGACTCGAATGTTGTTCCAGGCATTCTGTGTACGGCTCCAAAGTTCGCCTAAGGTCCGGACCTCTGATCGCATTGAAGCGGTCGACTTTTTGACCTCAACCCACAGATGTTCGATGGGGTTGAGGTCAGGGGACTGTGCGGGCCAGTCCAACAACTGAAATCTCTGACTTCGCAGCCATTCAAGAGTCATTCGAGCAGTGTGTTTCGGATCATTATCTTGTTGAAAGACAATGTCCGAAACATTTTTCCCCACTGTCGCAAGCTACCGAGAAGATCAGCTTCGAGGATGATGACATAATGAGCGGCAGTCATCCTACCGATGATTCGTTGGCACCTTCCAACTCCTTGGGCCGCCATACACCCCCACAGCATAATGCTTGCTCCTCCAAATTTTACCGTCTGCTTGACGTGACGGTCTTGAAGAGGTTCATTGACCTTCTTCCAAGTCCATTGTCGCCCATCGGAACCAATCCGATTAATTTTGGTTTCGTCAGACCAGATAACTTTCGCCCAGTCCTCGGAAGTGAAATCCCTGTACCGTTTGGCGAAATTTAACCGCGTTGGCGATGGTATTTTTTCAAAAGGGGTTTTTTGAGTTTCGCCCGACCGTGAAAATCATCTTTTCGAGGACTTTTCGGACGGCCTCTGCCGACACGTCAATATTGTCGGTTCGCCTAAGCTCGTCCTTCATCTGAACGGCATTATCGCACCCTCTTATGGTGATTTGCCGCAAAATTCTCCGCTGCAATCCTTCTGTTAAAACGGCTTTCTTGCCCGCCCTGTTTTTTGGTGCATTGACAATGAATTTCTTTCGGACATTAGCCACTGTGCCAACCCCGATACCCAATTGACAAGCTATTTTTCTATGCGTTTTCCCTTCCTCAAGCAGCCGTTTAATTAAAATTTAAAAATTAATTTTTAACATTCATATATACTCACTTTTAACTCCCAAAAAATTGTAATAATAATTCCACTTATTTTTGCACTACAAAAAGCACTTTTATTGTTCTCTGTATATTAAACTCAACTAATTGATCAACTTGCTACGAGTTATTTTTGGTACACAATAACCGTTATTTGTAGACTTTCCACTCGAACTCTTTCAGTGTTGACAGGAGAGGGAAATTCCTTCTCCACAGGGCCATATTTGCAACTTGATATTTGAAGAAAGAAGAAATTAATCATATTTATTTCGAAAATTATTTTTATTTGATAAATAAGTTGAGTCACTGTATATGGTTTCTGATCAATGTTCTTACTTATATCTGCTGATGTATCTCAGGATTTTATCCCTCATCCTTTTAGTCTTTTCGAGGTTTTTTATTGGCATTTTTTTAGAACCACTTTTTTTATATAGCACATCTTTATGTTAATGATGATGTACATTTTCTGTCTGGTTGGTGCAAAATGCATAATTATACATCGCTCTGCCAGTTGTAATTAGCAACAATGAAATTCCGTACTCTATTGAAAGCCTGGGTGTCATATTCAACAATAGGACAATCACATCAACTTAATTCTGAGCATTTATCAAATTGGCATTTGAACTTTATGGTTAATTAGTAACTTTACCCTAACGCAAACGCGACTGTTCTTTGTGCACTCATTAGACATACGTATCTATTGTTGTGAGGTTTTTAGTAAACTTCACGGTAATTCAAGGAAAATGGAAATTGTTTTTAACTCTACGATCAGGTAAATGCACGATGTACGGATGTATGATCATGTTTCACCTTATAAGAAATATACACTTTTAATAAAATGTCTTTTCGATTCCCTTAATTTTTCCAGAACAAAGAGAACATTAGTGTTAATATTCCCAATGTATTTTTATTTGATTGAAACGTATATTTTTCAACCATGCCACCAATTCCCTTCAGTCCAGAAAATTATCTGCTATAAATAGAAACATTTTTGATTTCATTAATACTTACACATAAAGTTTTCCTATTATGCAGAACAATAAGTATATAATTCAATCAATATCTACCACACCACCCAGGTACATTTTTTCGGGAGGGTCTTATTTAGTGCCAATTTTAACATAAAAACAATTTTAATTTAAAAAAAATATTTTTGTGTTCACCATGAGTACTGTAATGCACCTAAAATGTTTCAATTTCGTTGTTCATTATTTTAACCTTTAAAAAAATCCTAAAAATACCTCAAATTTTCGGGCGCTAGACCACCGGGTCCACTTAAGATGAAAATGCAATCTACTGACTCTTTTGTTGGCCTTTATCAGCGTGATCAAAGAATATAGATACAGTGCATCCTTACTTGGCTTACGTCCATAATGAGGCCTACTATGTCTGTATCGATGGGAAAACTAAAGCCAATGTGAAGATCTCTATCCACCAAGAAGGCCTTCCTACAGACTCCGCTGTCCTGTGTCTGTTGTTCTTCAAATACTATGAAGCATTTAATATCTTTCTGAAGGTCTTTCCTCCTATGCTTTCTATGTTAGTCCTAAACGAGTGTACCTTCAAAAAGCCCAAAACGATTAGAAAGATTTCATTCGTGCCTAAAAATTGTTTAATTCATCTCCTTATTTGCATCTGATAATAAACAACAGGAATTGCCTATGCTTGTATTACCAAAACATCGAAGAACTGCGCACTAATCCTGCGAGATTTTCCTAAAGTCCCCGATTCTTTCTTTAAATCTTTTCGCTCTTATTGAAACAAACTTGCCTCCCAGTTTTAACAATAATGAGTTATTTCTGCCTCTCAATATTTTACATTTCGATGGCGCCTCCGGTCGCGGTGTCTTCTTAGCAAATCATAAACCTTACAGTGCCCCCAAAATCAATACATCTGACTCATCTATGCTCGAATTTGTCTGAGTCATGATAACTTTCAATCGTTCGTTTTTCATTCTATTGCTACATTCCCCCAGCTCAACCGCTTGAAGCCTACAACCAACCGATGCATTGTCTGTTCTCCTTAATCATTGCGATATCAAAATCCTGGATGATTGCAACATTTCTCGCCTTCTATGGTATTTCTCCGGAGACGATTATTTCTATATCCCCACTTACGCGACTTTAACAACCGGATTGCTAATTTGTTGACCACCTCTCTAACTCTGGACTCTGCGAAATCAATGGTGTCAAGAACAACCTTAATAGACAACTAGAAACGATTGTCTGCAAATTTTTTTTATTAAAAGTAACCACCTTCTCTCTACTCCTGACCTACATCAACTCCGCTCTTCCTATCCTTATTTCTTAAACTTTCCTGTTCCCACAATTACTCTAAGTTCCTCTCACGTTTAAACTTTTGCAGAACTAACTTTGTGAAGCTAAATTTCTTGTACGTAATTCAAAAATCGCCCTAAGCTTGAGTTACTCTCAGTTGTCTCAGTAACCGTATTCTATACTGAACTAATAATGCATAAAGAATACAACCTTAGAACGACAAAGATCTTTCCCGAAGCAAAAGAAACAATATGGCACTCCTACCATTTCATCAACAAATCAAAAGAAACAATATGGCACTCCTACCATTTCATCAACAAATCTAATTGATACCCATCGATCCTTAAACTCACTGGAGGATTCAGTCGTTGAACATCTACCATAGCCAATTTTGCAGATTTCTCAGTCAGTCCTTTAGCGACCATGTCTCCGAATTTGATCTTAATTATATTTTCTTTATGCAAAACTGTCTCCAAGCTACATTTGAATATTTAAGACAAGTTTTGTGTAATTATAAGAAAAGCAATATAAATATGAAAGCGAGTCGTTTCAAAATTTACTGCATTTCGTCCCACAAATTACATTTTGGTAGGTGAAAGTTGCATCTATTCCATATGTGCTTGTGTTTTCAATTTTGCATCAAAAGATAAGCTTTACTATGTTAGATGGCGCCAAAAAACATATATTGAATGAAAACGGCAAAACTCCAATTTTCAATTATAAAAATTCCATCGCGACGTTGTTGTGTTTATATCCTCTTCATATAAACTTTTTCTTAAGGTACTATTACCGTCTAGAATGCTAAAAAATGACATATATTCAACAATTTTTTTTTCAGTTTCTATATTATATATTGTTATCAAACTTTTTTTACAGTATTAAACAGTTCTTGAAGATTACGAAAACATTTTTTATTTTTATTTTCTATTAACTGTAAATTTAATACAGGGTGATCAAATTTTCTTCTCAAAAAAACATTGCTGCATGGCGGACAGTTAATCTCTGGAACGGTAAGTCTGAAACATAAAATTCAAAAAGAGTTACAAAAAGGAAGTGCTCTTACGTGATAGTTTACCACAAAAATTGAAAAATCATTAAAAATAAAAAAATGGCGGACATTTCAAAATTTTTTTCAAAAATCGCCCTTTTTTTCGACCTTTTTTCAGGCTCAAAAATTTTATATATTTTTTTTTTGGTCAAATTGTGGTAAACTATCACGTAGGATATAACAACGAACAGAATGCTTCAAAGTTTATTAAAATCGGCCCAGTAGATCCGGAAATTATCTGTCCGCCAGTTAAAAAAACCTAAACTCGAGAAAAACGCGTTTAAAGTTTATTTAGAACATGGGAACAGCCGAGAGCGCGCTTCAATTGAGTCGTTATATCTCGGCACTGGCTTCGAATTTCGATTTAATATTTTAGACAGTTATTATTGAAGGTATAAAGAATCTAAAAATGTAAAAAAAAAAAAATTCATTTTTTGAAAATTCTAGACGGTAATAGTACCTTAAGTGAATGTTATTAGCTACAATATTCAGTTTTAAGAGATTTTTGCTATATTAAATAAGCACTCAGATTCAGTTAATTATCTGTAGTGTTTCTAAAAACAGACCGTAAAGGAACGTGAAAATGCAGATATTTTCATCCATAAAATTGAAAGAAAGCTTAATTGATTACGGTAGAATACACTTTTAACCGAACTGGAGTCATCGCATTGCTTTCGGCAGTTCTTAATTCTTATCTACTTTTACAAACATTAAGGTACAGTCGCCAAATTTCGTCCCCAAACCTAATTTCGTCCCCTTCAATATCTACTCTTTTAAAAACCGTGATCTATTATCAGTGACCCGAACCGACAGCTAGTTGCATCAGTCGGCCATTGTGTAGAAGTGAGTGCGTCACGACGTTCGTATCGACAGAAATTCAAAAATCAAAAAAAATGTTCAAGGTGAGTTTTTCATTGAAATATTCTCGGATTCCATAAAATATTGAGATACCTGACTTATTGATACAATTTTTTTGTCAAACTAACTATTAATATCTCAGATGTTAATCGATTAAGTAAAATTTTCAGGTTATGACACGTTTTTTGCTTAAATGGATGCGAAAAATATAAATAGAAATTTCCTAATATCGTCCCCTTACGTAAACCTTATATCGTCCCCGGGACGGTATTAGGATCTCGTATGGTGAACACAACGGTCATGTCACTTAATACCTTAATACCTTACCAATGATTAAAATAATTAAGAAAGGGCTGATTAGATATTAAATATTAGGTTCAATTTTATATAATAGAAAAGGAGTACGTACAACTCCAGTTCACGTACTGATTATTGTGATCTCAATATCGTCCCCGGGACGAAATTAGGAGCCCAAAAATATATTTTCATAATTTGAGTATTTTTGTTAAAGCTATTTTATAAGTTTTTCTAACAATGTTAACGCGTTTTTGATTATTTTTAAGAATAAAGGAATATTGAACCTAATGTTTGACGTTTAATTTATTACTGTAGTATTTTTTTCTATTTTTTTAGATTTGTTTTACAAAAAGGGGACGATATTTGGCGACTCTACCTTACTCAGTTGTGGTGCACGATGAAGTACAAAGCTTCTATTGAATAAAACGCAGGCATTGCTAATTGCTTGAGTTATAACACAATTTTGGTATATGTTTTTCAAAACTATCTGTTTGTTTTTGGAAAACAAATTTGAAGCTGTATAAAGTAAATTTTATTTTTAACGTAGTTCAGCTACCCAATATAAAAACCGAACGTTTTTTTAATTTCACCTTGCACCAAGACGACTTTGGGTGTTCAGCGGAATGCAATTTCTTTGCAATTTCACATGGATAAAATACCTTAAAATTAATGACTAACGCAATTGCAGCGTTCTTACAAAGATCAATGATTATTTAATAATCCCTCATTTTCTTAACCGGATAAAAGAAAATATGACAAATATGAATTTCATATACATATGTAACTAAGAAGAATATAAAGAAGAACGAAATCTTTTGGCAGAGAGGTTTTGTCAGTCGAAGCAAATTCTAAGAATCCGGTTATCCCGTCGTTTTTCACCAAAATTATCCTATCCACTAAGACAACATCATACAACCTTTTAAGGACTTATCAACCTTCTACAGAAGAGCAGAACAATTTTAAATATTCATTCATGAATTCTAATTGATGAGTTTATCATTAAAGACAAAAATCGCTTCTTGTTGGAGCTATGGTGACCCAGCCTTCATATATAGTATTTAACAATGAGTTAAAATTGTGGACTTTATGCAGTAATCTGTACAATTCCGATTCGTAATTTCCAAATTTTAACAGTAGATTCGAAATTAGCGAGTCCATTCATAGAGATTCTTCAGGATTGGAATCTGCGGTCGCCATAATGGATCCGCCATGATGAATTTCCAGCTTTCTCAGATTCGAAATTAGCGACCTCCTAATTACCCATTATTGTGGAAATCCTTGATGATCAAAGTAATGTGATTTATTTGATATAGAAAATGTCCACTTGGTGTGTTAAATCCTTTTCTACCAGCTTTAATCTTTCGCGTTCCACCTTGAATTTTCCTTCATGTCTATTGCAGAGTTTGATTAACAACATATAAAAAAATTAATCATACACAGAAAATATAAAATTGCGATCCAAGTGACATTTTATTGATTTTGAGAAAATGAGCCAAACTTGTTTGATGTAACTATGGTTGCTTGAATCACTGTGATAAAATAAATTGGACTTTATTAACTCCAGAAATGACTTTATTTCCACTTTGGCACCAATGTCACTTGGATCACTTCTGCTTCAAGCTATCTAAATGTATCCCTCAGGAGTCCATGATGGGACTAAAACTGTACAATCTGTTTTTGATAGACTTTGCCCATAGCGAGTGTGGTGAGGGATTATTAACGTGAATGTCGTTATAATTTATAATCCCACGAATTTTTAACAAATAATTATTTACTCACTTTTAAATATTTTTAAGATACGAAATTTATTTATTATTTATTTATTTTGATATTGATATATTTTGTCGTGCAGATAAAAACAATTCCCAAAAATTAATTCACTTTTTTAACACCAAGCCAACTTTTTAAAAAAACTATTTTCGACATTTTCTAAAAGCCTGCTTACTTATCTTCCTCATAATCTGCTGGAAATAAAACATTTTCGATTTTTTTTTAATTTTTGGCTCCATTGTGCCGATGTTGAGGCGGTGGTGCTGTTGGAGAGGTAATGACAAATTTACCTCTCCCGACGTACTTGTATTCTCGACCGGCAGTCTGGGCAAACATCCAAGGCCTAATAGCTGCCGACCTGGAAGGATTCTTCTTTGGTTTATGTGTTCGTTTCGCCGATGTCGTGGTCACCAATTTGTAGTGCATTTATTTTATACTAATATTTTTATTTTTTTATATGCATAAATTTTATTTAATTTTTAATATTAGTAATAATATTCGTTTAACAAATTCCTAATTTTTTGTTGAACCAAAGAATAAAAAGTTAAAAAGTAATAAAATCTTGCCTCGCCTCCTCATTTCCAGAAGCCTTCTTTTTATTTTTTGAAATATTAAAAAAATTAAAGTTATTCGGCCACCTTACAGCCTACCCGCCACAATACTCCTCCACCAGTAAACGTTAGTGCGCGATACTAAAAATATACCAAAGAAAATTATGTAAATTCGAAGTACATATAAGTTTCTCTTGGTAGTCATAGTGTCATAAAACGTTTTTTAGGTGTGGGAGTAGTAGTGGCGAAGTAATTATTTAATGATGAATGAATGATGATGAATACTATCCTGCAATTGTGGTGGTTGTCCCGGCTCGTCATTGCCGACACGTGTGGTAATTGTCTCCGCTTCACTGTGCTGAAGGAACGTGACTGTGATTCGATTATTGAAAATATAGTTAACATATGTGAATTGAAGGTAAGTCATTAATTGAGACAGTATTGGTTGGCTTTTGTAGTAATTTCTACTCTGGTAAACGAAATGAGTTAATATTGTTCACTGTAGTGGAATATAGTTTCCTACATTTTTATTTTTATTATCTGAGTAGCTTAGGCGTAATATTGGTTTAAATAAAAAATGTAAAAAGTGAGTTGCAGATTGTCATTGCAATAAAAACTACAGCTTGTAATCTATTAAGTAAAAAATAAATGGTTAAACGAAATAATTAATTTAAAGCAACTTAAAATAAAAACAAAAAGAAAGATATAATAATATTAAATCTTTCAGATAAAAAAGAAGCAAAAGAAGGTGAAACTAATCCGGATCTCTAACAACTACTTCGGTCAAGTTAGACCGGTAAAAACAAAAGAGAACAAGGAGACTTAAATCATACCATCCTCATTCATCAGGAAGTACCCTTTTACTATATTCTTTAAGTTCCCTTAGTATTAGTAAATAGAAGTAGTAGTAGTTGATTTTAATGTAAGCTTTCAATTCACATCTTAATTTCACGTCCTCTCTCGACCAAAAGTAATTATGAACGTTCAAAACGGTGAAAGTGGTGACTTCGCACAAGTCTCTGTGATTCCCGGGGATCAAAATCATAACAACGACCCCTCAATCTCAACAACTTCAGTTAATGCAACTACTTTTTGGAGAAGAGCTCCAAAATGTTGGTTGCAACATCTAGGAGCTAAGTTTGATATGCCGGCACATTACAACCGGATGCTATTTTATGTGCCGACGATACATTTGTTTATTTTTCGGACAGATGCCCGAACTCTGCTCTCGAGAAGGTTACAGAGCACCTAAATATTAATCAAAGATTTTTATAAGACATAGGTACCCATAAGCAATTGTTTAGCAAGAAAAGTTAAGAATTTCGGCGACTCATTTATGCGGAGAAAAGTAATAACACTTCCTTTTAGACACACTTATAATATAAACCAATCGTAACCTCCATCTCAACATTTTTTAGTGTACAAAGTTCGTTGCTGGAGTTAGTTTTTACATCGGAATTGAAAGAGCAAAAATTCAGGCCTACTGTCTCCTCAATTGTCATAAATGACAAACTGAATATACAGGGTGTCCGGGAAGTAGTGCGCCAAAAGTAAGGGAATGGTAGCTTGGGTCATGACCGACCAGAATATCAAAATATGACCTTAGTGAAAACCTCGCCGTTTTCGAGATAGATATTTGGGTTTATATGAAAAATTAAATTTGATTTAAAATGAACATCTGCACAATTTACATCGTTGGGAACTTGAAAATCCCCACGAGTCCAGAGAGGATCGGTCGCAATATCAATTTAAAATAAATCTGTGGACGGGGATTTTAAATGGGCAAATTATTGGCCCCTTCGAGCTGCCACCATCATTAGATGCAAACAGCTACTTAACATTCCTGCAAGAAGAGCTACTGACACTTTTGGAAGAGGTTCCTCTGGACTTAAGAAGGTCAATGTGGCTGCAGAATGACGGGTGTCCAGCGCATTATGCTCGCCAAGTTCGGGCTTACTTGAACGAGCAATATCCCAGAAGATGTATTGGTCGTCTAGGACCAATCCTGTGGTCTCCTAGATCACCGGATCTAAATCCCCTGGATTACTTTTATTGAGGCTGCTTAAAAGACAAAATTTATCAGAGGCCCATACACAACCAACAAGAGCTGCGACAAAGAGTAAACATCGCGGCGAGAGAAATTTCTGCGACAATTGAATATATTTGAATATTTATTGAGATATTTGAATATTTATTGAGATAAAAAAATTAAAAATTTCAATAATTACTACTCACTTTTATTTACTCGTAATTAAAATCTATTAAATCATAAATTCATTAAAACTATCAATTTAATCGAAATCTGCCCCTTACGCAATGAACATAGCAATATCTCGTTATTCATGAATAAAATGGGTGATGTTATACCTTTCTGAAATCTGCATTAATCAAGCAATTTTTTGAAATGCTTTCCCATCACTGCCTAGTACATTTTTTTTCACCAGTGAAGGTCAAAGTAGAATCAAATAATTTTAAACAGCAAAAAATATAACTTTAATTATTTTTTTCACGACGGTCTTGTGTCAGTAATAAAAAATGACATGTTTACCAGGTAGGGCAACTTGTGTAGAATAGTTTAGCAAAAAAAAAAAAATGATAACATGTCTTTTTATGTGCACCTACTAGTCAATAATCTGACAAAAGGTAGTGAAAATTTAATTTTTCATAAAAACCCAAATATCTCGAAAACGGTGAGGTTTTCACCAGCAAGGTCCCTTAATTGTCAACCGACTACTTTTGAGCACGAAATCTTCGACTTTTTTAACGTCGTGTTCATCGATAGACGACGAAGGACGGCCAGGACTTCATCGTCTGCGACACGTTCTCTGCCTTCTTTGAACAACTTATACCAATCGAAAACATTCCTTATGGAGAGTGCATTGTGATCAAACGGTTTTTTCAACATTACCAACTCTATTTTTGTAATAAAATTCAATGCAACTTCTTTGCTGAACTTTGAAAAATGCACTTTTCTCGATGAAAGTAAACAAGCGTATCTCTTAACGTAACTACTTAAGATATTGGCATGAAATTTGATGCAGATGTCAGTTGGAGTGCTACCAATCCTAAGAAAAAAAACTACTCGTTTCGATAAGCCCGCACGATTTAAATGGCTCCCACTATTTTATTGATCGCAGTAGTAATTGCAAAATGCATATTGTTTTTAATGTTTCAGAAACTGCATTCAGATTTAATTTTAAATGATCGTAATAAGAAGACGCATATCATTTTATACATTTTATAGAACGTATGATTCATTCTATAGGTAATTTTTCATACAAGTGTTCAAGGTTAAACGTCTTGCATATCGTTTTACAAGTTTTTGATTAAGCAGAATTGTATATTTTTGCTAAGCTTTTTTCGGAGATAACACTTCATCCAGTTTTATTATTTAAATACATTACCTTCATAATTTGGCGTAGAATTCATTTACATTAACCCATTAATGCGCAAAACGAGGATTTTGTGCACGCAAGTTCAATTGTACGATTCGAATAGAAAATTGGGGCCAATTTCCTCCAAATTCGTATATAAGGGGTTTTTGGGGGTGCTCTTTCAGAATCTGGCATTTGTTTTGCATAAAAACTTCAAAAACCCTATTATTTTTTGGGTTTTTTTCAAAAAAGTGCTGATTTTTTTGGGTCATTTTTCATCTCAACGTCGATTATCTTGTCATTGCTGCTATTGAATGATCATATAACTACCAGAAATCGCGGTCCGAATGTCTACACTTTCTCAAACCATGGTTTTGAATTTTTTTTTTTGCTTTGGTTTTTGCAAAATTACCATTTTGTACAGCAATGTAATAAAAACCTTCGCGATTTTTTTACACGAAAAGGATCAACTTTACAAAGAAAATTTTTATGACAAAAAGTGCTTATAATTAGCCAAGAAAAACATGTATTCGATCTGTAATGGTAATTTAATATATGTGTGACTATTTTGAAATGCCACCAATAACATGGGTGAACCAGAACGCAAATGAAGAAAGATCCCATAAAAATCTTAGTTAGGAGGCAGCTCATCATGCAACATATACATAAATCAAATCAACTCGCACAAAGACTAGGTGCATTGGGTTTTTCATTAAACAATTAATCTTTATTGATCGCGGTAAAATCTGAATTTTCTTTAACACGGTAAAGACGAGTAAATATTTAAATATAATCTAAAGCCGCTAAATCAGCGCGATCAGCCGATATTCTGCTGGCGTTCTATAGACCATCGGTAATTATCGCTTACTTCTTTAAGGCAGAGGTGATCTGGCGGAACATACATAATTCTACTGCTGTTACGGACGATTCGCGATCGTTATACAACTCTTGCGCTACCGTCAAGATAACTGTATAAATTTTATTACGTAAGTTTCCGTTATTCACCATACCAGTAAACATCCAACGTACAAGTAGCTGCTGTTGGTGATGCTGGAGATGGGCAGGACCAATGAGCTCCAGGTGGCTGACGTTTTGTCCATTCGCCATAGATAATATAATAGCAAGCGAGGTCCTGGAGCTCAGCGCATGTCAGGGCAGCGAATCAGTTACGGGAATCCGCCTTTGTCATCACCATAAATCAGAAATTCCGTTCCGGGCCATCACCCGGAGATAAAGTGTGCGATTTATTGCAGCCGTAATTTTTAATTAAAGTTAAATAAATTGAAATTGCAACAAATGAGGCACAGGTTGCTACGGGCCACCTAATGAACCTTATCGACTGCTATTCGTTTCACCACGTCTGAAGATGTCGTCAGTCAGTTATCGCAGAGGGTCGGAGGATCAATTTTTATGCAACCACACCTGGCCGGGCTCGATCGATCCTTAGGACTGTTGAATGTTGCTGTTGTCAGTAAAACGAAAATAAAGTATCGATTTTTACTAATTTTTTCATCTTTCAAATATTCTACTAAATGTAACAAAATAGTTCACTATTATAAGTGGAGGGACGATTTTTGAACATTATGTTGGCGGGGACATTTCTGCTATAATCTCATGAAAAATTTGAACTCAATTGGTAAAGTCACGAAAAATCATGGAAGCTATTAGTGGCTTAGTGGCAGTGTAGATCACCAATATTCTACGCTGGGTTGAACGTATTAATCAATATATAAAAAAACATTAATCTAGGTTGCAATATGATTCGAAGTTGTAGTTTCGACGACAGTTTTAGAGTAGTATGTTCAATTCTCAGTAGAAATGGAAGAAGTCTTTTCCCTAAGGTTTTTTCGGAGTATAGGATCATATTAACACATTCCATTTACAAGTGTGTATCAAGTTCCTTACTAAAATGACCATTCTCCTTTAAAAATCTAAATATTGTATGTCAAAATGTTCATAATTTCACAATAAGAGAATTCCACAATTCTAATCTTTTTCATTCAGTGGAACAACCAATTTTAAGATAACTCTAGCTGGCATAAAACTTGGAAAACCTCTTTCAATTTTTTGGAACTCCTTGAGATGCAAAAGAAACAAAATACACAGGCTCTAAAGAATGTTTAAAAAAAAAAAAATAACAAAAACTAAAGGCGGAAATAAGTACGAGGGTCGGGGAGAAGGAAAAACTAAAATTGACTACAGTAATGGCCGGCATTCTTTATGCAAACTGTGGGAAAACTTGGCGTGATTGCATTAACTATAAATTAAAATCTTTTTCTTCCTGAATCAACACAACACTGTAAGGCAACAAAAGGAAAAAAAAATCAGTGAACGACAGCAGCAAAAGAAAAAAGTTTTTCCTTTCCAATTCAAGTCGTCGGTTATTTTTCGCGGGTATTGCGATCTCCGCTCTTATATTAAACGTGTAAAGCTGCGGAAGGTTTTTCGAGAAGTTTTTCACTATTGGCTTAGTGCAGAGGAAGTTTTGCAACGAAAGGAAACATCTACTCAAATGAAATGTTTAAGAAAAGTGTAATTGCATAGGAAAAAGAGCGATGGGAGCCAACAGCTTTATTTTTCCTGACGTAGATTTTCTTTGAAATAAATCCTTGTATTGTTCGCTGTCATCGGACGCTGATACAATGACTTTTGCAAAATATATATTTCCTTGTGTAACTTTTTAGGACAGTACTAATCTTTTAACTGTCGTTTAAATCCTTAAAATTACATACAATTGTTGTGTTTCGCTTTGTACAAACATTCATTAGAATACCTCTGCGACAATATTTCGTCCCAAAAACTCCTATGCCGTTGGTAATGTCATGATTTTTTATCTTTATCCAGCAAGTTCTACTCTGGGTCATACAGACTCTGTAAATTTCCTTCTCTCCTCCGTAGCTTTTTACTCCATGCTTGGAAAATGCATATCTGTAAAAAGCCGATATTTTAAGATTTTCGTTTGGCCAAAAAAATATATTTTTTAAAAGAAATCGAAAAACGACCTTCACAGTCATAAAGTACAACTCTATACCTTTCTATTTCTCACTAATAAAATGCTTTATTTATTCTGAAGTGAAAATATTCATTTTTTAAAATTTTTTTTTATATTTTCCATTATAACTAAAAACCAGTTACTATAAATTTAGCGATTTCTATATTACATATTTGTATTCCTGGGATTCTGATCTTGAATTTTAATAACATTATTTTACGTTGACTTATTGCTGAGACATAAGCGTTCCAAAAGTCCAAAGGGTCTATTTGACCCTGACTAAGAACAACAGTAAGACATTGACTTGAGGGTTATAATATAGTTATAACTCATAGATTTGTCCAAAAAAAGGTTGAGTGAAGAGTGATCTTTTGAATCCCTGAAAGTGGTATGTTCTCGCAGCTCAGAAGGCCACTAACTAACCTACACTCACTCAAAAAAGTATTCGGACAATGCATTTTATTTAAAATGATTAGTAACAAAAACAAGTTCAATAGCTAATTAAACAATTTCGTAAGCGTATTTATTTCAACAAGATGTCTACACTATCCTGGTAAAAAAAGTGTGTTGAAACATTTAGATTATACCGCCAACAAACTGAAATATGTATCACCTTCCTAAAATGGGACTCAAAAAAGTATTCGGACAATATAGAGATTTGTGGAAATTACCAAATTAATATCTTGTTGGACCACCTTTGTTTCTCAATACTTCTCTTAACCTATTTGGCATTCACGACACAAGCCTTCTGCAAACATCAGGATCAATGCAATCCCATTCTTTCTGTAAGTTTTCTCTAAGATCCTTTTTATTACAAATTTTATTTTTTCTCAGCTCTCTTTCCAAATGATCCCAGAGATGCTCAATGGGATTGAGGGTGGGGCTTTGAGGAGGAGCATTGATTATTTTAGGACAATTATAAAGGCACCATAGCCTCGAATCAAGGACTGTGTGTTTGGGGTCATTATCAGCGTAAAATGCATATCTTTCTTGAAGCCCCAATTTTTCCGCACTGTTATTTAAATTACTTTTAAGGATTTTTATGTAGCCATACCTGTCCATTTTCCCTTCAATGAACTCCAACCGACCCACTTACCATACATCCCCATATCATCTGACTGCCACCTCCATGTTTCACAGTAGGAACTAAATTGTTTAATTGGAACTGTTTATTAGCTTGTCGCCAAATTTTTCGCCTGTCATCAGGTCCAAATAAATTATACTTGCTCTCATCAGCAAATATAACAGAGTTCCAAAATTCAACTGGCTTATTTCTGTACTTGGTAGCAAACTTCATCCTTATTCTTCTATTCTTTTTAGAGATGTATGGCTTTTTCCTGGCTACGCGGCCATGATATTTGTGCTTTCTTAATATATTTCTTATTGTTTCCGGATCTGCATTTTTATTAAATTTAATCTTAGCCTCAATAGCTAATTTTGTAGTTGTAGTTTTGGGATTGCATTTAATTTGTCGCACAATCCATCGTTCCTCTCTTTCATTAAAAATTTTTGGCCTGCCCGATCTTGATTTGTTTTCCACGGAATTGTTTTTTTTGTAACGGGATATAATGTCATGTACCGTTGATTTGCTTATTTTTGTGATTTCCGCTATTGTGCGAACAGTTTTCTGTTCTTTATAATGTTTGATTATTAATTTTCGCAACTCTATGCTGATTTCACACTTTTTACCACTCATACTCACAACACTTAGACAAACTTTTGAAAATAGTGCACTTGTAATATATTAGGCAATACTGTATACAGAACGCCACTACTTATTTACACGAAGATCGATTCAAGGAATCGTTTTACCAGATTCTTCTAGTTGTCCGAATACTTATTTGACTTAATTTCTGGGAATGGCGTGATATATTCCCTTATAAAATTTACAATGTTTCGTAATTCTAGGAAATTCTTTTTGCTCTAGTAATGCGGACTTAAAACTAAATAAAATATTTTAAAAGTAATTAATAAAGATGCAATTTATTACATGATATATGCAATTATTTGCGGCAGAAAGTGTTGTCCGAATACTTTTTTGACTGAGTGTATATAGTTTTATTATGAAGGCTTAAGTTATACTTTTACATACAGTCACTGAAAAAAGTCTTCATAGACCTCCGCTAATTTAATTTCCTACAAGATATTCTATACTACTGTAATTATTAATAATGCCTATACATTCCTACACACTTGATTTCGAAGATATTAATAATTAATTAATAATAAAAGATATAACATAATAAAACTTGAACTAATACAATTGGAACTCATAAATTCAAGCGAATTGTGCGTACATTGGTAGGATGGCTACCGTAAAGTGGGGTTACTTGGACACCCTGGGGCTACATGAACACAACGCGAACACTTTTGTTGTTGCTCCACGTAAGTGTAGTTCGGATAAAATATTGTTCATATTTAGTTTGATTCTTGTTGGTACATGCAGTTAGTGTTTAAAAATGGTGCGCACATATAAGAAAACTCCAGGGTCAAAACCCTATATGAATTACAAAGTGGAAGAACTGGAAAAAGCTATGGATGCAGTTCGAGGAGGCATATCAAAGAAAAAGGCTGCAGAAACTTTCAAGGTGCCTCGGGCAACATTAGTACGGAAGATGCTTGGAAGAAATATGAAACCCGTTGGACACCCGACCGTTTTAAGTAAGTCTGAGGAGCTGATTTCTGAAACCCTGGCTATTGTTGCGAATTGGGGATTCCCCTTGAAAAAGGCGGACATTCGAGATATGGGGGAAAAATACCTGGATAAATAAGGCAAGCAGGTCAAAGTCTTCAAGAACAACACCCCAGGTCCAGATTTTATCGATTCTTTTATCACCAGAAACAACCTATCCATCAGGATTGCATCAAACATCAAGCGCTCTAGGTCGTCAGTCAACCGAGATGACATGATTAATTTTCTTCTTTTTTTCTAAGTATAATTACTTAAAATATATATTTTTTGCAATAAGATACATTCCTTTATCCTTCACACACATTTTACGGGGTAAGTTAAGCATTCAACACGGAAAATATTAGATTTTCCTGCAAAATATATTTAGTGTTCAAGAAGCCCCAACTACGGGGCTATTTGAACACCACTTTTTTATATTTTTTTTATCGTTGGTATTAGATATTTTCAATGTTTTATGATAGCTGTGTAATCCTAACGGTAGGGTCGGTACGGTTAGCGTGTTTTAATCGCCATAACTTTATTTTTTTACTTTGAATTTCAACAAATGTGCGAAAGACGTGTCCAAGTAGCCCCACTTTACGGTATATTTAGATGGAAAATTTAATAGTAAAGTGCGATTTAAGATCAGTTTTACTAGTTCTTTCATCAGTTGTGCAGTTCTTTAATAAATTTTGTAGCTCATATTCTAGAAGTGTAAAAAGAACAATACAATTTTTAAAAAGCTTAATGGCATCTTTAGATATGCGAAAATAAATAGTAAAATTGCAGAAAGATGGCAAAAGTCTTTGAGAATTCGGTGAAATTGTTAATAATCTGCGAAGTTAATCCATTCTCCGAAAAATCGGCTAGAGGAAATTAGAGAGTATCCAATAAAATATTAATACTGAGTTATTCTCAAAAAATTTTTATGCCTTCTTAACGTGTACGCAGATTATTTTCGTTTAACATTTTGTATTAAAATGAATTTAATATTTCTGTTGCTGTCATTAAATCTAAGAATGTAAATATGTCTCAACATATTTAATAAAAGTACCATATTCTATTAAAAAAAAAATAATTTTCTTTCTTAAAAATGTGTTCTATTTTTAAGTTCTCACTTACATGTTCATGGTGTACGCAGAAGTTTTTCAGTAACTGTGGAAATGTAATGCGTATAAAACATGTACGAATACGATTTTATATAAAAAATAAAAGAGAACAAATGGATTTTTGTCCTCGAAACATTTTATTGGAGCATAAGATTCCGAATATATATATATACTCAGATTATAAGTAACGCCAAGTACGCCATTGCGTAGGACAGCAGATTTCTAAAAAGCAACAAATTTGGAGGGAAAAATTTACAAAAACTTACAAAATAATTGACCAAATTTTTGGGAAAAAAATTACAAAAAATATTTATCAAGTTATACAATTTTTTGCGGGTGTATCTAAAATCAAGGAGACAAAATTGACAAACCCAATAGCCAGGAAGAAAGCGAGTACAACACTTCGTAAATCTTATCAGGAAAAGTTAAATTAAACAACATAGATAAAACCAAGTAACACACGGCTCATTAAAACTTAGAATAGAATCATTCTTAATCCATTTTACATAAAATAAAGAATATACTACTGTGATCAAAAAGTAAAGCTAATTTGATTATATCTTTGAACATTTTTATTTATTCTTCTAAATCTATATCATCTCCTTCAAAGTAGTCCCCGTCCGATATTTATATTGTAAAATAAAAGATTTAGCTGAGGTGACATTTTCTATAAGCGTTAATGCATTAAAATAGTGCTATTTATAGCTGAATTTTCATAACTTTGAGGGATGGCAGAGAGGGGGAGGGTATTTGGAAGTTTCGTATTGGTTGAAATCGACTATATATTGATTACACTGGTCAACACTAGTTTTGGTGCCGAGAAGCTGTACCTTGCTTTCACTTAGGACCTTGTACTGATAACATTAATAGCAAAAACTTTGATACCCTACTTGTAGTTTTCTAGATTCTGTCTTGTACAGAAAAAAAAAAAAAAAAATTACATCAAAAACAGCTTTTATTACATTATTATTTAAATAAAAATTGTTTCTTTTTTGCGACTTTCGTGAATGAAGTGTAGTGGGACTATTACGTTGCATCCCCCCGCAATAGTCAGCCATCATATGCCGATCCCATCGGTCTTGGTACCTTTTTTCCAGAGTTTTTAGATTCTGGTGAAACCGCTCCTCTTGTTCTTCATTATAGGATCCAATAATGTCTGGGAATTGGTCAAGATGATTGTGAAGCTAGTGCACTTTGATGGACATATTACATCCTAGGTTTTTGAAGTTCTCTAGCATGTCATTTACAATTTCATAGTGTGATTTCCGAGAAAGTTTTTAGTAACTTCAACAAACGAAGTCCACGCAGGTCGTTCCAAATTGTTCGTTGAAATCAGAAATCAAAATCTTTTATTGATATTCTTATTTGTGGATCATCGAAAATGTCCGCTTTTATCTTTTCTATGCTTAGACCAGGAAATTTGCTCGTTATATAAGAAAAACATTGGCCATTCTTATCTAGCGCTTTAACACACTGTTTCATAAGGCCTAGCTTTATGTGCAAGTGGGGCAATATAATTTTATCTCTTGAAACCAAAGGTCCTTCCTCTGAATGTGGTAAGGGTCTTCTAGCCGAATCTAAGTCTTCATAAATCATTTTTTTAACGTTAACACCACGCAAATTAACACAGCATAAGTAAGAGTAAACGAAGTGATTTTTTTGTTCTTTCCATTGCATAAGCATTCCGAACCTTATAACGTTTCTTTGATCATTGATCCATTGTCTCAAGTGTTCATAATATAGCATATTTTGCAAACAATTTGGGGTATCCACAATTGTTGACTTAAAGTAAGAAAAATTAGCACTTTTTATAAAATCTGTTATAGGTTTTCTGAACTTTTTAACTGTGTATTCATCACAAATGTAACAAAACACATTTGGATCATTGACACAACTTCTTCGCGATGAAGACATGATATAAAAATCAATTTATATATAGAAATGTATTGATAAGATAGCAAATCATGCACACGAAAGTACTGTATTACAGCTAATTCAAAACTGACGGTAGATCAAAAATTACAAGTAGCCAAAAAAAAAGAAAAATATTTTTAGTGTTATCAATGCACACCTAATACAAAACCACTAACGATATCTCGGCACCAACAATTTTTTTTTTATTGTTGACCTGTGTTATAGGTAAAAATCCAAAAAGAATTTTAAAGATATTTCAAGTCCTTCCTGCCAAAAAGGTTGGGCCGAAAACCGGCCTTATTGACCCTCTTCCTTTTTCTGTAAATTTACATTTCCAAACAAAATATTTATATAAAAAATGATTTGCCCAAATTATACTCAAATATCATATTCACCTTATATGTCCACTCCTCCCAGGTATGAGAGGAAAACTAGATATAATATCAGCAATCAATTGATTGATTATAACTGGATTTGGACTAGGAAATAATACTGTGATCTCGGCATTTTTAAATTTATTGGATTCTACCTATATTAACTGCTGTGGAGTCTACGGTTTTTTTATTATTTAAGATTTCGATTTTTCAGAACTCACTATTTGAATTTTATACTATATTTATCTTGATACTAGGTGAAGAGGTTTATCTCGTATTTCTTACTTGTTTTTTTAAAGAAATTGTAAGAACGAATTAAGGATTTCCTTCATCTTTATTGTTTATTTATTGTATAAATATTCGGGAAGGAATTGGGAATTTCCTTCATTTTTTTTAAAGTGGGTTAATTACTTCTGTTCTTCTGCTCTTTTTAATACCTTACCTAGTTCTTTATTATCAGCACCAGCATTTAATTAAAATTTCAGTTTATTATTTTGTTTCTTAATTTATTAATATATACTGTAAATTATTCGTTGTTTTTAATTTCATGACTTTCTGCTTTAAAATCTATGACAGACTGATTCCTTATTTTACAAAAAACAGTATATCTACACACTATGAATACTACCACTAGATTAATATAATTTATTTACTGTACATGCACAGTAAATTTTACATTCTCTATGACTGCAGTGTCCAAAACAAACCAAAACTACTCCTACATACTCGTCCTTTCACATATATGAACAAATTTTGCCTTTTAACAAAGCGGAATTTACAATAGTGAAATGAACAGTTTATAAGGACTGCTGTACCATCGGGTAGCGAAGACTACCACCACATAGGTTTCACCGTTTCCAAAATACACCTAAATATTTTGTTCCACCGGCAGACATTGTTCTCTTGTGTAGTTTTTGCAACTACAAAGTAAATTTTGCCTTCATGCTTTACAGGAGAAAGAAATCAAAAGAGGGAATGGGATGGATCGTTCAACAAAATGTTTCCCGTCAATTTTAGACGTGTGAGCGGCATATTATCGCAGTTGTCAAATGAAGTCATGTTTAGATTAAATCACCGCCCGTAAAATTGATCCAGTAAGGGGGTATTTTCCCTAAAGTAATTGTACGGAAAACTTTACTTTTCGAAATCTGGTCAAAAATTATTTTTGAAAGTTCCGTAATGAAAACAGAATAATTTCTTTGCAGAAAGATGTTATACTTTATATTTAATTGTGATGGTTGCTAAGGTCTTTTAAACCATTTGTGTCAACTTTTGCAGAAAAGTACAAAACTGCTTGAAGAAGTCATTTCAATGCCAAGAGTTGCAAAGATTTTCTTCCGTTTGAATAGAAAGATTCTATGGATGTCTTCTTTTCGAATAGGCAAACCATTTGGCAAGTCTTTTCACCATTTAGAACGTCGTTTCATCTATGGCAGACTGTATGCGGAGTGAAATCGAAAACAGAACCGCCAGAAATGAAGAACTTTCGAGGTACACCTATCTATCTTTTGAAAGTGCTTTAGAGAGCCACTGAAAACTTATGCAACCAACTTGCCTCCTGCCGGTGACAATCGTCATATAGACGTCGCTGAAAATATCCTGTGAAACAATTTTCCGAATAAAGCCAGCTCTCCTTCGCCGAGACAGGCACTTCGATTTCGTCCCAAGATGTTCCACAACCTTTGGAGAAGGTTTCAAGAATACGGTGACTATGGCGACTCGTCTCACTGGCTGAGGACTCTGCCTTCTTGTTTAACTTTTGGATCTCTTCATTCAAAAAATGTTCCTTCATTTTCACAGAGTCAAATATTTACCCGTTCTGCAAAGACAGCCGCCGGGTCGGGGAATTAAAAGTTATTAAAAGCGAAACCATTTTATTTACTTTGTCATGGATTATCCAGCGATCCTAATTAACTGAAAAAAGTTTTGTCTGCCGGCGAAATACTTCAATTCCTGGGCCTCTGCTCTTCTGGGCATTATAGAAATCTGAACCGCATTCGTACTCCGTGACTGATAACAATGAATTCCTCCCGATTAATTCGGCAAAAAGGACGTGAAATGTTGATATTTTTCCTAATTCAATTTTGGTTAATTTTCCGAAAACTCACTTGGTCCGGGAATCCTTTGAAGGCGCTTCGCTTCTCTTCCCATCGAATGAAATTGTTTTACATTGAGTTTTCCCTTTAAGATGAAAAGTTTGCCTGGAAAGTGCCCGGCTGAATGAGCACGGGAGTAATCAAAGGCAATTTGATGCGGCGCCCAGAGGAGGTTGATGGCTGCGATGAATTCCTTGTACCCGCTACAGTCAAGGCTAATTGCTTAAGAGCGCTCTAGAATAAAATGTATTTGCATAGTACCCCATCCCTGTTATATAAGAGTACTAGAGCATTAATAGTACATGCAAACTGATGCGAGCTACCCGCGAGCACTGTATGAACTATTTGGAGGCCAAAAATCACTTTCCAGTACAGTCAAGTCTCCTATAACGCGGTGTTTTTATAGCGCGATTCCCATATAACGCGGTGTGAAAAATGCGACAAGTTCTCCTATAACGCGGTCTCTTTCTAACGCGTTTTTGATACAAGAACATTCCAACAACTCAAATGGCTTGAAAAGTTTATCTGTGGCAAAACTTATTCGATGTGTTAAATTTTTGTATGTGCATAGTTAACATTTGTTGTGTATTCTCCTGTTTGTCAATTCTAGTATTCATTAAACCTAAATTTAAATACATATGTAAAAATCTATATATTCATTGTAATTTCTATTACAAAATTTTATTTAATAACCGTATCAGTCACAACTTGTTACTTTGAGAATGCAGGTTTTATATACAGAGTGCGAAATAATTATATTGGACAAGAGAAAATTTCAAATAAATTAAAGGTAAATATTTGTTTCAAAATAATTTTAATGTTATTTAATCCGCGTTATAAAAGCAAACCTAATAGAAAAATTTCAATTCAATTTTTAACATTTTATGTATAAAACAAAGTTTCCAATTCCAAGTACTAACGAAATAAATATATCATACAAAACTTGAATTCAGCATATTGTACAACTAATTTTAGTAAAGTATGGTTCTAATAATTAATGCGTCCTCCCTTATTATTAATCAAAGATTGAAGAGTGGACAAGTCAATTTTTTGCCACTCTTCTTGGATAGCTGTCTTTAGTTGCAATAGCGTTTCAAATTGCCGACCTCCAGAGTAAACCCGTTGTGTTATGATTCCCCATAGATTTTCTATGGGGTTTAAATCCGGACTGATGGCAGGCCACTGTAGCAATGGTATATTTTTGCTCTCCAAGAAGTTTTTTGTATATCTAGCAGAGTGTATCGCAGCATTATCCTGCTGAAATGTCCAATTTTGTCCCCATAAATTGTCCCCAAAATCAATAAGGACATTGTCGAGAAGTTCAACGTACTTCTCCGAAGTCATTTTGTGTGAAACAAAACAAATTGGAGACTTTCCAAGGTATCCAAATGCGGCCCATATTATTACAGAGCCGCCTTGAAAGTTCCTGGCGTGACGAGTTTCCGGTTCCCGACGAGTATCTCTCCAATACTTGTGAGAGCCATCAGGCCCGGTACGAATTAATCGCGTTGAAGGAGACTTGACTGTAGTTGAAAAATATAGAAAACTGGTGCCACACTAATTCGACTATTATATAATTTGTACCATATATAAAGTATTATAAGTTATTTGGAAAGCCCACCCAGTTTTAGTGATTACACTTCGTCACGACCTTGTCCAAATAACGCGTTTTGCGCGTGACTAAAGTCGACAGAAAGGAATATAGGGAAAGATAAAAAAAAAGAGAGAGAAGAAAATTTTAAAAGAGTGCGACTGTGACCCATTTATATTCCCTTTTCATTGAAATACCTTAACATTGAGAATGTTTGTCACCCCTTGTCATGAAGACTGTTGAGTTCACTCCTGCTCCCGTTTTGTATTTTTGGATATTTTTTACGTCTCAGATTTTGTTGAAACGGTGGAATGTGGTCTATCTACATACTTCTGTTGAGAAATGCAATTTTTGTTTTCTGAGAAGTCACTATAAATGGTATCGCATACAATCGATGTAAATATGCTGCGAGTCGATCGATGTATACCCCTGTTTTGTCCAACGTTCGACGCGACTTGAACTCTTTGATAAATTAACGTACTCGTTGCATTACGGTAGGCGTGAACAAGTTCGTGAATGTGCGGTTTTGACTGTGTGGATCCTACAGAAACCCGATAAACTTCCGTGAACAAGTTGGTGTACGTGCCAAAGTGATTATCGGTCTGGTTCTATTCTGATACGATTCACTTGTTCAAGAAGTGCGTGCTGCAATGCTTTCACCTTGTACATGGAGGTATACTTTGGCGTAAATGAGTATCCTGAGTATCCCCATTTTTAAAAGAATGTCGAATGTTTTGAATGACATTCTTGTAAAATTTTTAAAAGATTTTTCATCCTCTAGTCGTAGCTCTTTAAAAATAAGTGACGCTACTCCTTTTCCTTCCGAGTCTCTTCGGATAAGCCAATTCTGACTCCACAACCTTTTTGATTTTCGTACTTTTTTAATTTTTTTAAGGGCCAGCGACACTAAAACTAAGACGGTTGCGCTCAATATAACTTTAGACGCATTTAAATCCATCATTTATAATTTAATGACCACTACATGATGATCTCTTTGAGACTAAAAATAACCAAACGGTTGATAAGTGTATACACGCAACATTAGACTTGTGACTTGCGACTTGTGCCTGTCTTTCGTGTTCACGAACTGGTTCACGATCTTGTGCGTGCGGCGATGATAGTGTAAAACCGCCTTAAGACTCAGCAGCAAAACATCAAAAGCAATATGGTGCTGATTTCCAATATCCAAAGACATTTTATTAAGTTTACTAAGAGAAAGTGATTACTGACAATTTAAATGCTCATAGTCTATGAAAAGTTCCACTATTGACAAAATGGATGGAGATATATTTTATCGACGGGCCAGAGTCAAATAGTCCTATATGATGGTACCAGATCTCGGTTGGCAGTAGGTAAAACGTTCACCTAATACTGAATCCAATCCTAAATATATCACTAAAACTACATATAAGACACGGTGGATCTAAAATTATATGATAGTATGGGGATGTTTTTCCTACTATGGTGTTAGTCGAATATATTGGATAAAAAACATAGTGCAAGCGACGGTACAGCAGCCTTTGTGAATTGTTTATTTTTTCCTTTGTGAATTACATTTGATTGTCAAAGTTTGGTTAATTTTTGTGAAAGGATGGTACTTACCAGTAAAAGCATATTAGTTTGTATAAACCACTGCTGTTATGGAAATCTAAAATTTACTTTTTGTGTACAGTGGGAAAAATCTAGTAGCATTTGGGTAGGTTTTGTTTTTATTGAATTGTTTTAGTGGGGCTTATCGTGGAAAACTCGCGGTGAACGCAACGCAAAGTGATTAATATTCAAACGTGAATCGTGGAAAACGCGTGAATGTTTCGCCGCCAACTGAACCTTGCGTTTGCCAAATGTACAGGAAACTGTCGCCGCGCGTTTTGAACGATAATGGAAAAAACGAATGTCGAAAAAACGACGTTTTTTTTGCGTTTACGTTTTCCACGATAAGACCCAGTGTGACCTTTCATTTGGAAGAAAAAAAAACCTTTAAGTACTACAGCGTTATAAAATAAATATTTTGTTAATAAAATATAATAACTAAAAAAAACTTTAGCATATTTGAATAATTTAAAAAGTAAAAAAGATATACAAAAACATGTCAGGTAAAATATAAGGAAGATAATTTAAATCAACGGTAGGACTTTTTAAGCTGTGGGAGGAGATACCAAAAGAAGAGCATACGACAAGAACATTGAGGTTATGGAGTGGCCTGCGTAATCTCTTGACTTCAATCTGATTGGAAATTATTAATTCCGTGAACTACCGTTACACAGCGGACACGCTACTAAGCACTAGACTCTTCTTTACCAATTAATAAAGAATATAGGCTATTTTGTTTTACTTAAAGTATTTTTAGCTATAAGAAAAAGTGAACTACTATTAATTTCACTTCTTATTTTCTGTACTATTTATTGAATATTGTTAATTTTTGTTAGTATTAAGTATGAATATGCCGTTTGTTATTAACGTCAAATTTCTGAAGATATATTCTTTATTATAGAAATAAATAGTTTTAAAAATGATGGTTGAAAATTTGTTTATTTAAATTCGAAATATAATTCAGGCCTTTTTTGGACCGCAGTTGTATATTTATTTCTGTATATACACATACATATGAGGCATTCTTTGTGAACGGACCACCCCCTGCTGTCCAAAAATTGTGAGCTCCATTTAAGGTCTACCAAGGCTCAAAAGAAAGGTTTTGATTTCTACTTTCGAATGCACACTGGCTTTCGAAGAATTCGCCTATACAGAGCCCAATATGGGGGCTAAAACCACATGACCTCCATTACTTTTACTACTTATGAGGCTACAAAATCGGTCGCAACATTCCGATTGAGGTCTACAAAGGCCCAAATGAAAGCTTTTGACTTCTGCTTTCAGAAGCTGTATTGCAAAAATCGCTTTCATTTAAGTCATTGTAGACCTCAATCGGAATGCTGCGAGCCATTTTGTACTCTTTTAGGTGGTAAAATTATAAAGATCACGTGGTTTTAGCGGCCATATTGTATTTTGAGCAATCCAAATAAAAATTTGCGATACAGCTTTTGAAAGCGGAAGTCAAAAGCTTTCATTTGGGCCTTTGTAGACCTCAATTGGAATGATGCCTCATAAGTAGTAAAAGTAATGGAGGTCATGTGGTTTTAGCCGTTATATTGGGCTCTGTATAGGCGGATTCTTCGAAAGCCAGTGTGCATTCGAAAGTAGAAACCAAAACCTTTCTTTTGAGCCTTGGTACACCTTGGAGCTCACCATTTTTGGACAGCATAATTTTCTGTTAATTTTTTTATTGTCACTGTCGGATATTCAACCCTTAACTGTAGTCGTGGGTCCAGTGGACCCATGTTCAACCTTTGAACGCGTGTAAAAAACATTAATTATTAGTGTTTCAATGTAAAGTTTAATTAAAAAAAAAAGTGTATACATTAATTTTTGTTTTATTTCAATTCAAAAATAGGCGCGTCCGATGGACCCACGACTATAGAAACGTATATATTTTTCACCACTACAGTTAAGGGTAAAGGTAAATAACATCGAAGAAGTTTTAAAAATTCCATGCAGTTGTTTATAACAAACGAACGTCGACCTGGCCAGTACTTTCACTAATCGAATATTTCCGGAATTAATGGATCGAATTATTGATGGTGATTCAAATAAAGCGTCGGGTTTATGTCTCATTATAAATGCAGCGCTTAACTGCCCCGTTTGCGGCAGAAAATTCGCGTAATGCATTCCAATTATCAAATGCGTTGACTCCCGGATAATATTAGAAATTGTTTGAGGACTTGCCAATAAGTATGTGGTGTATGTATATGTGTGTACAGTACAGTATATAAGCGCGAAATATCTTGCGCTGCGGAGCCATATTATGCACTTTATCTCGCGCTATTCAAATATCAAGGTGAATTAATTGCGAGCAAGAAAGGTAAATTGTTGGCCAGAGAGTGGGTGTGGGTTCGTCTGATGAGCTTAGTGTTGTAAATCGAAATATTGATTCTCGTGCATTCGTACAGAATGTCGGAATTACAGACGTGCTTGCTGTCGTGCCTTCTGCTCTAATCACCTTGGGAGCATGAGAAAGCCAAATGATTTAGCGAATTTAGTGTATTTCTCCCTCTTGAGATATTATTTGTATGTCGATCATGATGGATTTAGGTATTACGGTCAAATGGCGATATTCAGTTCAATGCCGGAACTAATTCCGACTAAGGTTTTTTATCGAATCATAACAAGATTTCAATCAACAAAATTTTATAGGTTGGAGCGAAAGAGAAATTTAGGAACAATTTGTAGGTTTTGGAATTATTTCACGGTGGGATTTTTGTTTGATCTCTAATAGGTACTGTATTGTACTACAAAATGAGTTTATAGGATTGTAATGTACTTAATTTGTTTAAGTTAAAGAACAGTTGAAAATAAAAGAACAGTCTTCACGTGGCTCCTTCTGGTTGAAGCTGATATTCATCATACTGGAAAACTTTCAGAAAACAGAACATTTGTTTCATTTTAATTTTATCATCGTCCTCAATGCGATCAATACTACGCAAAATGGCGTTTAGAGACATTAAAATCAACAAGTTTAAACGGCTATTAAAGAGTCGCAACAGCGAAGGAATCGGCTCATGCATTCCACATTGTGTTGAAGAGTATGGAAGAAGTTGTGGCCTACCCCTCAAAGAGCGTGCACGGTCGGATATATTAAAATTATCAAGTAGATCGGAAATTTATCACTCCTTATAAATTCATACGCGAAAACAGTTTTGAAGTTCCGTCTCTCCTCAAGGGAAAGTAGTGAGAGAATGAATCTCGACTGAACGCCCTCACTGCGGTTGATGTAGGGAGACCAGAGAGGGCTGGCATACTCCAACGTGTGGGTCGAACAAAACTACAATACATAAGTTTTGTTATTTGTGGATTGTCCAAATTTTTTAACTATCTTTTAACGAAATTTAAAGCTGCGTTAGGTTTAGCAATAATATCATCAACGTGCTCATCGAAAGAATTTTTAGAATTAAATAAGACTTCAAATTATTTCGTTTTGTCAAGAACATCACGTTAAGGAGTATCTGAAGTTTCGAAGGCTCCCTCCATGAAAAAGACATAAAAGTACACTTACCTACATGGGCAGAGTTACAGGGAGGTCGAGCGAAAATCTGAAAATTAGTTCCCTGCACGTTTTTCAATTTATTTATTAAAATTCATATTAAAATTATTTTGTAATACTTGATTCAACGTTTTGAAAAATTATTTGATTCAACCATTTTTTGGGCATTGAATCAACCACAAAATTCAATTGATTCAAACGCAATTCGGGCATTTGAAACAACCTTATATGATTCAACGTCTAAATTCAGTTGAATCTACACGCTCCCGTAAAAATATCCTTGAGATTTCGATAAATAAGAATTTTCCTTACATTTTTACTTGGAACTGCACGATTAGTACTCTGCAGCAGAGCAAAATTTGTAGAAAAACATATTATAAAGGCGCGTTTGAATGTGTTTATGAAATGTATTCTTTAAATGCAGCTGAAAATAAAGGGTTTATTTAAAATACAAGATTTCTTGGAAAATAGATGCATAAGTAAAATATGAGGATAAAGTGTATGCGTGATCCATTTGAAATAGTATTCATACTATCGTGTTCTACTATACAACGTTTGAAACAGACAAAATAGAGAGAATAGAGAGATATATAACCGCGACAAATATAATATGAGTTCCAAGAATTTTCATAAAATATTCAACGTATTTTTGATGTGCTGTGCTGCGGAAATGTAATTGTACGAATAACTTTGTTGACTATATAAAGTACGATTAGTACATATTATACATATTACATACACTACCACTTTTACATATGCTAATACAATATTTGCGAATTGTACATTGTTCTTCACGGAAAATTTAGCAGAATATTTTCACAGATCAACAGTTGGAGTTATTGATCAGTTTAGAGCCTTGGCTTTGTATTTTACTGTGCTTTTTGTGCGCCTAAGTAATTAATTTAGTAGTTAGATTTTCTTTATTAGTTATTGATTATTGTCTGCTACAATGAAGAAAAGGTCTACTGATATAAGAACGTTTGAAAAAAAAAGCATTTGGTAGTGAGCTAGAAAACATGAAGATGAATTAGTTATTTCTCCACCGGGTTGCTCGTAATCTTGTAATGTAAATGAAGATAACCATATATTGAAAAAGACAAATATTGGAAAAAATTCTGGGATATCAGATCTAGGCAATTTACAAGTAGCACCATCACGTCCAATTTCAACATCGTATTTGGTTTCTGAATTAAAAAGTATAAAACGAGCATTCTTTCCTATGTATTTTAAGAAATTTGATTGGCTTGAATATAGTGTAAAAAAAAAATATTGTATTTTGTTACCCATGCAGAATTTTTCCCTCTTCTAATAGTAGAGAAAATTCTTTAACTGAAAGAGGATTAAGTAATTGGAAAAAGATTGGGGAAAAATTAGCAAAACATGGATTTAGTGAAAGTCACTTATTTTCAATGACTAAATGGCGTAATTATGAAAAAACCGACAGAGACAGAGATTTCAAAAAATCTGGATAATTACGTCGTAATGAGTCATATTGGACAATCGAGGAGAAGCGACTCGCGGATAACAGATGAAGACAACGAAACCAAACTTAAAAAGCAATATTTACATGATCGTTATTACCCAATACTAGATACCATGACGGCAGAACTTAAAAGAAGATTTACTGGTGAAGCTCTGGAAACAGCTCAATAAAGTGAAGAGTTTTTGTGCTTTAATGAAGAAAAGGCTAAATATTTCATTAATGCATATTCAATGCATATACTTAAAGCTGAAATGGAAATTTTGCGTAATGTAATAGAAACCGATAAAATCGGTCTTGAAGAAAAACCACTAAAAGAGTTAGTATCTGGAAAGAAATAGTTTTGAATGAGCACACAGATATCTATCCTAACTTTAAAATATTATTCAGAATTTGCTTAACTCTTCCGCCAAACAGCGAAAGATCATTTGCAGCTATGCGCAGAATCAACAACTGGATGAGGTGCACTATGACGCAAGAAAAATTCTCCCATTTCATCCTTTTATTTTCTGAATCAGATATAGTGAAAAATTTGAACAGTGACAATTTAGTAGATAATTACATTAGTAAAGCGAATAGAAGAATAGAGCTCATATAAAATATTCAATTAATAGTGATTTTTATTTGAAATATGAATTATGCCATTATCATTGTTTTGCTGTAAATTATTTAGAGGATAATTAATAAATATAAATTAAATCTTTTATAACATTATTTTTTCTGAACCCCAAGTTCAAAGAACTGTTTTCTTAAAAAATAAATCCAACGTAACTCTTCATCTTCGATCTGCAAATGAGGATAGATGCAATAACAAAAAATAGATATTTATTAAAGATTAATTTAAATTCCAATATAGTAAATGATGTAGAGTGCGTCATCAAACACTCGAAACTTTTAATTTACGCCGATGACATGAAGATCACTAAACAAATTTCCTCCGTGGTTGACTCTCCCCTTTTACAAGAAGATTTGGATTCTTTTTGCATAAGATGCCACAAAAACTCATTGGAATTAAACGCTATTCCTGTAAACGGCTGCCTTCCTCCCCTAGAATCTATCTTTTATCCGACATATCCCTTCGATTGACTCTTTTCGTGATTTCGGCGTCATCTACTATAGCGAACTTAACTTCCCAGTAGGAAATGTAGGGAGATGTCCCTAAGGGAGCTCAAAGGGAGATTTACGAAATTGGGATAAAAATACCAGAGGAGGCTAAAAGGATGAACAAGGGAGTTTATGTGGGAAGTGGTGGGACAACGACGAAACAAAAGTCACGTTTGCAGCCCATGACGCATACGCATTGTGAAATTTGAATTTATTGGACGTGTTTCGGAGTTTAGTTGTGAAAAATTAAAAAGTGTCGCAGTTAAATTTTCAAAAGGTAAAGAGTGAAATTAAACTCTCTTGGTGAGTACAGATAATTATTAATTAAGTTATCCATTAGTTTCTGATTTAAATGTAGGAATTATGTCGAAAAATCAGCAAAAAATTGTAGGTCTGTCCAAAAGACATATAAGGCGATTAGTGAAGGCAGAAATGAATAAATATTCAGAAATAAATAGGTCTGAGGTTGAATTTGCATCAACAATAAGCACGGATAATTCAACGATGTATAATCCAGAGATTATTGATGCAGAAATACCCGAGTATCTTAATACTCACAGAGAAGTTAAAAAAGAAAGTTTAAGAGAAAAATTGAAAGCCTAGGTCATAATGCATAGAATTTCGAGATACGCATGCGACGACCTTTTAAAAATACTTTTAGAAGAAGGACTAGACATACCTTTGTCTACAAAAACACTGCTTAATACAGAAATATGCCAATTGGAGATATGCGATATTTCGCCTGGTCAATATTACCATTTCGGGCTGAAAAGAGCCATTGAATTATTAAATTTAAATATAAAAGACACAGTAGAATTTTTGTTTATTGATATTGGAGTCGATGGCCGCCCACTTTACAAGAGTTCGTCTACGACATTATGGCCCATATTAGGAAGCATATCAGGATGCCGGCAAATATGTCCATTTGTAATAGGCATGTTTATTGGCCCTTCAAAACCCACAGACTCAAACAAATTTTTCGAAAAATTGGTCGACGAAATGCAGTCGTTGCAAAACCATGGAATTTTGATAAATGAAAATAATATAAAAATAAAAATCAGACTTTTTACCTGTGACACCCCTGCTAGAGCATTCGTTACTGGTAGCGTAGGACACACTTCTGGTAACGGATGGTCAAAATGTAAGCAAAAAGGGGAGAAGATAAAAACAAACTAGCTTACAGCACAACGGCAGCAGAGAGTAGAACTGACGAAGAATTTAAAAATCGGACAGATAAAAATTTTCATCTAACGTCATTTCATAACAAACTTCACAAATTAGAAGAACTAAATATCCAGATGATTTCGCAGTTCCCCTTAGATGTAATGCATTTTATTGATTTAGGTGTAGTAAAAAAACTTTTACTACTAATACTGAACGGAAAGCACAACAGACAGAAATTAACTGCAGAGAAGAAGTTAGATTTGAATAAAAAAATTATTTACATAAGAAAATGGGTACCAAAAGAATTTTCAAGAATTCCTAGAAGTTTTGACGAAATAAAAAGGTGGAAGGCAGTGGAATTCAGGCAACTGATTTTATACACAGGAATTGTCCTTCTAAAAGATGCATTAGATAGTGACATATATTATAACTTTTTATTGTTACATGCAGCATATAGGTTGGTTTGTTGTCCTTCAAATTGCAGAAATAATATTGATTGTATGCAGGAAATGCTGAAGACTTTTGTTATAATGTTCATAACCTTCTTCATTTGGCTCAGTGTGTACAATATTATGGCAGTGTTGATAACTTCTCGTCGTACAAATTTGAGAACTTTATGCAAATTTTAAAAAGAGACTGTAGAAAGCCAACGAAAATTCAACAGCAAATTCATAACAGAATTCTGGAACGGAGCAGCATTAATAAAACCATACAGAATAAACATGGTGCACAAAAAGCATTACAACAAAAATTTAATATAACTTCTGCGCCCGTATATGCAAAATATTATTTTGACCTTTTCTTTCTTTCGTCAAATACACCAAATAATTTCTGTTATACAAAAGACATGGTTCCTATACAAGTCAAAGGATTTTTCAGTGAAGAAGACATCGATTACGTCATTGGAAGTCGATTAGATAATATAAAAAGTTTTTTTGAAGAACCAGTTAACTCTATGACCGCCTTAGGAATTTCTATTGCCACAACCATAAAAACAACTGAAGAGAAATTTAGAGTCGATGATATTTTGTTCAAAATATTTTGTATGCCTGTCGAAGAAGGCTACGTTATTCAACCTATACTACATCATTGCGAATAGGTACAGACAATTTTCGACACCGAGTTTACTTTACCTGTTGCATAGAGATAGAAAGTAAGCGAAAAAGTTCTAATGGCGCTTTCATACTCTCTTTTAATAGCTTTGCTTCATGAAAAAATTCATAATGAACCAACAAAAAGTTTTTACCGTGGCAACGCCAGTTTATAGATGCAATGCAATAATCGGCACAGATATTGAAAACATTCCAGAAAACAGCAGTGGTAAAAATAATGAATGATATGTGTTATTTAACTAATTTCTTTTCTTTAAGCTAAAGATGACCAAATAACTAAGTTGCAAAATGAAGTAGAGACAATGAAACAAATATTGTGCAAACAAGCAGTTCTGCTTCAGAAGATATCAGACAAATTGTTCCCTCCCCACCAAAATTTAAATATATTTCCGATAGCTAGCGTTCAGGACCTCAAAGAGAAAGACGAGGTTCTGAAGGAAAAACCGCAAGAAAAGGTGGTGAGTCTATATTTTTGACTTAATCTTTTAAATTGAAACAATACTGTTTTAATTTATGTTAAATAGGTATTTTATATAAAACAAATTGTGGGAAGCTCACAAATCCCTAAAGTATTTCATAAAATATTTAAGGAGGACACCTTATTGCAAATGAATTGGGATGGTATGAGAGGGAAAATAGCCATTAACAATTTTTTGTTATTTAAAGAGTTGTTTTTTGGTAAATTAAATTTTATTAACAAACACTGAAATATTATTTAATAATTTCTTCATAGAAGCCGTTAAAAGTCCGACTTTTGGATACGGAGACTACGAAATTGCTATGAAAAACGCATTCAGAATGGCAAAAGCAAAATTTTATAGAAAAACCTATAAATTGAGACACTAATATTAAAATGGAGTTTATTTTTTATTTTTGTTAATTTTAAATGAATATTTTTACATTGAATGTATAAAATTTATTTGACATTGAATGTATGAAATTTTTCTGTTATATTTAGCTTATCAAAATGGAGTGATTTATTTTTATTTAGTTTAATAAATTTACTTATCTTTGTTAAAGTGATTTTTTTCTATTTCTCTAAAAGCTCCCAAAAATATCAAAAATATTCTCCTTTCCAGCTCCCTTAAAGTTTCAAAAGGAGATCTGCATTTAATCTCCCTTCAAATGGAAAAAAGAGGTCTCCACTTATGCTCTTCTGAGAGGTAAAAAGGAGACCTCTCCTCTGCGGACATGCTAATGTTAAAATCAGGGCTATTAGAGGCATATGGGAGGTCTCCTAAACTCCCCGAAGAGTACTCTTGGATTAATTTTAGATGATCTCTTGTCCTACTGGGTTTCGTTCCACATCGACAATACATTGGCAAAAGCTAACTCAGTTCTCGGCTTTGTGAAACGGTGGTCCATAGCATTTAATAGCCCATACGTCTCGAAGTCCCTATATATCTGTTTTCTCCGTCCTCTCCTTCAATATGCCAGTCAGCTAGGGTCTCCCACTCAGTCAACGCAGATTCCGTGATCTTCCTTGGTCAGACGAGCAAAACTTGCCTCCTTATGAAGATCGCCTGAAACTGATCGATTTAAAACCTTTAAACAAGCGACGCGGCTCTGCCGAGATTCTCTTTATTCACCAGTTGCTTAATGGTGGCATCGATTGCCCATCCCTGTTACAGCTTATATCGCTCCATACCAATCCCTGTAGCCTCAAATCGGTAGCCCTCTTCTGCCCCTTGTATCACCGCACAAATTATGGCTTTTCCGAACCGATCTCCCGAATGAGACGTAGGGAGCAACAAAAATTCTCGGCCTGACATATTTAAACTTGCTTGAGAAAAACCCAATTAGTGCTAGCGGAAAGTGAAAGACATCTAGTCTTTACAGACGTAGTTGACGAGTTCATACGTGCTTCAGTTATTTTGTTGTAAAAGTAAAATCACAAAAATGTCGACCGTATCAAAAACTGAACATCGTGCAGTTATAAAGTTTTTAACAAAACAAGGACATACTCCACAGGCAATTAAGAAAAGATTAGACGGTGTGTATGGGAATGCTGCGCCTTCATACTCAACTGAGAAAGAGTGGGCAAAAAGGTTTCGCTTGGGTTATGAGTCCCTAGAAGATGAAGAGCGTCCTGGTTGTACGGCCGATTCGATCACTCCGGAAACCAGTTCGATTGTGAAAAAGGACTATTTGTTTCGTGATCGTGATCGCCGTTTCAAGGTAAAGGAAATATCTGCAATGTCCGAAACAACCGTCCCACATAGGGGTATTTCGTTGATTTACGCGGTCAAAATTATTTCTTAAGTTTTTATTATCTTGAATGGCGTTTTCAACTTTTTTATAGCATATTAGGTTACATAAAATGAAAAATATATAAAAAATCGATCATATGGACTAATTTTTATTACGACAGATACTAAGATCTACGGAATTAATAAAATTTAAAATAAGGCAAAATTGTTTTGATAAATAGTGATGTCATTCTTCGTCAGAAGACTCTTCCTCGTCTTCTGTAGATTCCTCTGCGTCTTTTGTAGACTCCTCCGTAGAATCCAAGTCATCATTTGGTTCAGCTGGTATCAACATTTCTGTGGCTTCTTTTGAAAATGGATTCATCTTTTTTTTTGTGTTGACCTCAAGCTGCTCATTAGGGGGTCAGAGCTTAGAAGAAGTCTATTTAAGACATCACGATTGCATAATTCCCTTGAAAATTTACGTGCAAAGTTCTGTCGGTACTGCCTGAAATGCTTATTGCGTGCTTCAGCAGCTTCCTCAGACAGTAGGCCTATAGGTAGCAAAGCGTGTTGCATCACAGTAGCACCATGCACCAGGATCTTGTGCAATGTAGGTGTCATCGGGTGCCATGGATACAATTCGACGTACAGCCTTGCAGTTTGTATTCCATATTCGGCAAACTTATTTAAGTCGACCTTGTGACCACTTGAAATTACTTCTAAAATAACTTTCAGTCTGTAAATCAAGTTATAGTCAACTTCAGTTATTTGAGCTGCTAGTTCAGGGTTGGCAAAAAAACGTCTGCTAGTATTTCCGTCGTTCGTGTTTCCGAAACCTGATTTCGGAACATCTACTATCAAACCTGTTACATGTCTAAATTTTTCTTGTATTTCTGCCTTTCTTTGGTTCACTATGGCTTTGTCATTCTCTGATCTCAGCTGCCATTTTCGCACTGGAAGTTTATACGATATATGCAATATACTTTCGAGGAATCGGATTCTTGCATGCAATACAGAAAGACCAAAAGATAATGCATCTGTATCGATATCACATTTAATTGTTAAGTCATTGAACTGCTTCGAAGTTGCCCCACAAATATAACATCTCATTGTAGAAGCTGTTCCTGTTGCAGCATTGCATACCTTGGCATCTACGATGGTAAGCATCATTGTGTGTTTCACTGAAAATGTTTTTTCTCCCTGAATGTATTCGGTATTTTGTAGTAACTTTATGGCATTTTCGAAGTAGTCAATTTCTGCGTTTATACTGTCAACAGACTCTTTTATAAATCTGATTCGCATAGGACGACAGTATCTCGGCGAAGATGGAGTCGGATTAAGCCAGACTACTTTGTTTCCTTTTGTAGCACAAACCAATTTCAGTGGGACAAAGCAACTTTGAAAAATATTAGAGTCTGAAGCATCATCAGTTTGCATCTTTTGCTTGTATTCTGCTTGTTGGGAGCCATCGCAACCCCACTTGCAAATCAACTCTAAAGAGCTCCGTTCTTTTGGACTTAAACCCTCTAAAATGTCTCCTAAATATAGCAATAATCTTTTTACCGTATGATCCATCAAGCCTTGTAATTGAATTTCGGCGCACGTTTCTGTCACTTGGAATGATTCCTTGGGTGGATAGCAGTCTTTCTTTGCTCTTTGAAGCACGCTGTAGCTCGGATACTTATTTTTCATAGGGCTTCTAATAATCTCGTATTGTCTTCTGGTAAGATCGGCCTCAATAAATATCGACAGTGCTTTTGATGGTGTTAATTTGGTTTCATTACCTTTCGTAGACTTAGAATAAACTTTTTTGTATCTTGTAGCTCGCTTCGGAGATTTTATTATTTCTTTAAGTAATTGTGAAGCATCTCTTTTGCCAGAAGTTTGTAATGTTGACTGAGCAGCATGCAGCAAAACATCCTCATTTATGCCAATTCGAAGTTCTTTAGTTTTTCGCCTTTTAGTTCTTTCACTCGATTCTATAAATGGCTTTTTTGGTCGACCTGCTGAAAGTTGTTGCTGCACTTTCGGTATAGAGAATGTTCCTTGTAACCAGTTAGAGTTCTTTTTTAGAAAAACATCTTCTTTTTTGTGTGCTTTTAACCACCTCAGTTTAAATTCTGATTTAATATATGAAAATTTTTGCTTTATGTCCTTCGTTTGCTCTTCTGTATAGTTATCACATGATAACAAGTCTCTTTCAAGATACTCTAATTTTTCTTCAATATTAAGCAAGTTCTGCTGTTGCATTTTGCCAAATAAAGCTCTCCGAGTCCATACTCTAAGGTTAGAGCCACCTGGTGATCCTAGAACTATATAAAACCTGTTTTGAAATTCTTAGCAAAAAAACCGTTATTTGATTCTATCTTGTTCAGAGACCCTAAATAAGAAAAATCACAGTTATCCGCGGCAAATTTTAATATAGTTGATTAGTTAAAGCCATATCATAACTATTACAACAACAAAAAAAGCCGGGACGTACCCTGAAGTACAACTAATAACATCGCAATTGTAAAATAGTGCTCAAAAATTTGTTCAGTGGAAGACAATTTTAAATGCACTAAAATATCATTAAAATTATAGTAAAATAATTCCAAATTACAAAATATGTATGCAGCCTACCTGTACTATTAACATCCATAGTTTTGTTCTTGATATAATCGCCCAATGAACAATATGATACTAAAAACTGAATGATTATTCAAACACTTCCGAAAAAATTACGTGCGCCAGGGAGAACGATTAAGTTTAGACAGATGCTGGCGCGCCTAACGTTGCCGAGAGGTGGGGATACTGGCTGTATAATATTCCACGCCTCTTCAACTTGGTCGGGTAGCGATTATGTGTTGTTAGAGTTAGTTTTACAAAATTGACTTTTGGCCGCATAGATTGACGAAATACCCCTATCTGGCGTCCGTCGGATTCTTCATGAACATCTGGGAATGAATAAAGGTAGTGCACGATGGGTTCCCAAACTTCCATCGATGATTCAGCGACAGCACCGTGTTTAGTGTGCACGGTCATTTTTGGCGCTGTGTGAGACGAATCCTACAGAAGTTTTGGAGTCCATTGTAACGGGAGATGAAACAATGGTTCTCTACTTTGACTCCCTGTTAAAAATGGAATCGATGGAATGGCGGAGACCAGAGGAAGGAGCCCTAGTAAAGGCAAAGGTGTTAAAGTCGAAAAGAAAAATTATGGCTACAGTTTTCTGGGATTGCAAGGGAACAATATTCCCTAGATTTTAGAGAACCCAACACCATCGTAAATGCGACATATTATTCTACACTTCTAACCACTCTCAGACAAAAAATGCGTGAGAAACGTAAAGCAGTGTGCCTGTTGCACGACAATGCGCCCGTCCACACTGCGGGTGTAGTCCAAGTGGCGATAAAATATCTTGGCTTCGAACAACTTGACCATCCACCTTATAGCCCAGATATGGCTGCGTCGGACTTTTATCTATTTCGTGCCCTAAAAAAAACCTTACGTGGATGCCGTTTTAGCACCGATGATGAGTTGAAAGCTGCAGTGACCGAATTTTTTGACTCCAAGGATACGGCTTATTTTTATAAAGGCATAGAGTTGCTTATCCCGCGTTATACTAAGTGTATTGAAATAGGCGGTGGCTACTTAGAAAAATAAATTATTTTCATTGATCCATCTGTTATTTTTTCTACTCGGGCGAAGAACTTTTGGCGCTACCTACGTACATAAAGACAACTCCTCAACCTTGTTCGGCTATCACCTATATAAGTCATCTCTTAGGAAAGTCCTGAAACGTCTCCCTAGTTTTTAATTTGTTTATATGTTCTAACGTTTAAGTTTGAGTACTTGTTTTGTATGTATGTAATATACTTATACTTAGCTGAATAAATAAATTTGGAGATGCAATTATGCAACATGTTTGAATTTTAATAACAAAGGTAAATCCGGTAATAACACTGAAAATGAATAATTACATAATTGGTCTTGAATCTTTGTATACATTTAAAGTCTTCACAATTTCTTAAAACTTCGGCAGAAATTGTGATATTGAATGATGGAAATCGGTTTCTCAGGATCACACATTAAAGGTTCGTTTTATTTTATTTCCCAAAAAAATTATGCAAAATCAAAGAAATAAAGGGACCAAATTCATAATGAGGCAATCAGTCGGAGTTATTTAAAAAAAAAACCTTTTATTATAGATTAACTTGAATGAGGAAGATAACAAAAACTCGCATATCATAAATATTTTTTTTAAAGATCCTAAACGTATACCCGTAACTTTTGATTGATAAAATGATTCAGAATCGATGCTTCTTTTAGGGGGAATTTTTATTTAATAAAAATGATCGAAATTAAATTAAAAATAATTACAATTTTTAAAGGCGTCTTTGGACAATTGTGTGTCCTATAACTGAAACAGTAATATATATGCGTACCTCAAAATGGAAAAGTTTTTTCCTTTTATTTAAAATTCGGTTAATTCTGTGTAACAACTTCCAGCGCGGTTCAATTCATTAAGAAAGAATTTTACAAAAGCCCGCGCCAAATGAAAGCGGAATTAAGGACAGCCAGAGGAAATTAGCCTTGGAATTGATCGGCAACCGCTGCCCATAGTCGGTGGCGTTGATTGCCGTATGAAATCAGATAATCCCCAGCAATTTTGGAAAGCTTTACGTGTCCGTTCAGGTTGATACCTATATAAAAAAGGGTGGTCACAATACAAAAAGGTTTCTGTTTTAACAGAGCTTTTAATTCAAGTGTCGCTCCGCGCAAAAATTACACGTTCGATTTACGCGACGTGGAAAAAATTCATACGACACCTGCTTGATTGGGCTTCCCTCACCCCTTTTTCAGCCGCGCTTCGGTAATAATTGTGGACGGGCGGCTATTTGTACACCACTTTACGCAGTATGAATAATTTGTTGTCGATGGCTAGCTGTTTGGGGCGTATTTACGCTTCAATTTACTAGTATCATAATTATTCTTTGCTATCAATGCTTCGCTCCTTTCTTCAATTTTTGTTACTGGTGTAGTTTCATTCGTAGTCGGGGTGCCAGAGGTTTTCATTTCGTTGTTGGACGGAATTTGATGAAACCTGGCAGAAAGGGAAGGTCATTGCCCGTACAGTGACCCATTAAAAAAGTTAGAATGAGCGATGTCGGGAAGGTACTTTGTTATTGCAAAATAACTTTGATAACCCGTTATTTTTCAGTTTTCTTGGAATAACTCGAAAACGAAGCGTTTCAGCGAAAAATATTAAATACAAAAGTTGTTCAGCTGATGATTTTACGTAGGAATACGGTTTTTTGATTAATTAAAAAATTGTTTTTCCGACCGAAAACCAGCAGAAAAGTAACAAAACATGCAAAAACAATAAGCATTAAAAAATAAAGGAAAAAAATGATTTCCATCGTTGATATTTGGGTTATTGATAGGTATTGGTATTGTTAGCCAAATGCACCCGGTCCGGTTTTTCAAAAACAATATGGCGACCTATTGCAAAATTGTTAAGTTAAAACTTTGGAACGCTGTAAATTCTGACTGAACAAACGGATCTTGATGAAACAAATTGGAATCGGTAGGTATTAACGGCATCTTTGAGTGTGCCAAATTTTTCAACAATTACTTTTTTTGTTATTAACCAAAAACCATTTTCTGTGCTTCGTAATTTCGTCAATTTACAACATTAAGCTTTGCAACAAAATGCATTTGATTACTCTTAACATCCTACAGTGGTGACTAAAAACGCGAAAATAGCGAGTTTTGATGATTTGATGCATTTTGTTGCAAAGCTTAATGTTGTAAATTGACGAAATTACGAAGCACAGAAAATGGTTTTTGGTTAATAACAAAAAAAGTAATTTGATATTGCTTTGGTTGAGTTGGTGGGTCTTCCTTTCGTGGCAGTCAGAAGGCACGGCGCGTATTGTTTTCGTAGAGAACCCTTGACTCGTCCCCTGTGACCAAATCCTCCAAAAACTCCTTCCGGCGCGGTCGAAGTAGTAGCGATTGGCAGACGGCGACCCGAGCAGCACGAATGGGGTCTGTGAGCACATGAGGTGTCCATCGGGATAAAACTCTCCTATATCCGAGCTCGTGCAGGTGATGTTCTATAGCGTGCTGGCTGCAGTGGAGTTTTGTCGCTAATTCACGAGTGCTTGCATCCGGCTTCTGTTGCAGTTCACGGCGCAAATCATCATTGTCGAAAGCTGGTGGTCGTCCCGAGCGAGGCTGACTTTCGAGGCTTCGGTCTCCTGTACTAAAGCGTTTGAACCAACGAGACATTGTTGCGTGACTTGTAGTATCTGAGCCAAATGCAGTGTTGATGTTGTCTGCCGAAGCTCGCGCACTATGGCCTAACAAATACTCGTAAAGGTATAGAGTTCGAACTTGTCGCTGATCCATTTTTCTTCAAACTGACTGAATTAATCGTGCGTGCGCTTTTATATACCCCTAGGACTGAAGCACCTAGAATGTTCTATAACATACTAGAATATGGTCGAAAACAATTGATTAGAAAAACAACATGAGTAGAGTTTTCTAGAGTGTCTCATTACTTTCGTGCCAACCCAATATGAATACTAAATTAACTATCAAACCTTTCCGAACTTCGGAGGGGCTTATTTTGCATCAAAAAATGGATCAAATCATTTCTTCAGTTTAATGCGTTAATTGTAAATTTTAAAATCTTTGCTATAGGTCAATGCAAAATTTCAGATCGAGATCAGATCATTAAAGAGTCGCAGTTTTATAGGAATTGTAAAACAACCATAAAATCACTACGTCATTTTCGAACAAATTAAGTAACTCGTGCTTCATTTGGGCTACTTCATTAAGAACCAATTTTTCTTCATAATGAAATCCTAGTTCATAATGATGTATAGTGTGTCGGTGGTATTATGCATATCTTTGTTCAGTTGTTTGAATAATACGCCTTGTCTCCTTTAAAGATATTTATGCTGCTGCTCTCTCTACTGCCGGGTGGCTACTGCCCGTGATCGAAATTAGTTTCTTGCTTGTACAAAAGTAACTATCAGTTTACTGCATTATCTGAGTTGCTTGATGCGTGTGCTTATAGATTATGAATCATGACTTTTCCGAACAACATGTCTACGTAAACTTTAAACAAGTCTCGATAAAAAAAACTTTCTTAGCTGGTCCTCGTGAAAAGAATAATAGAAAAAAGTTCGATGTGAAAGTCTAACTCTAGAAAAACTCAAAAAATCTTATTCGACATTTGTTAATTCGCTTAACTTAATGACATTTTTCTTTTCAGATGAACGTATCAGAAATTTTCCTAGATCCCTATTTTATAATATATGTTTTATTCGTGGAACTGTTTTCTTATTGAAATTTCTTAAATAAAATATTTCATAAACACAATTTTAGACAAACGAATGAATGTCGCTGCGTACCTACTTCTTATGAAAAGTCATTGATTCTTCAGTGACTTTCACTTCAAGTATTTTTATAGCGAATGGAAGCATATAATATAAATACCCAAATATCTCCACTTCAGTGATTATCGAGGAGCTTGCTAAACCAGTTCACATATCAGCAAATCGCAATCGAAGCTGCCATTTTCTTCAAAAAATATTTATAGTCCCTCGAAAAATTAGGGGGTAGAGGTACCTGAGAAGCCTATTTGAATTTAAAGTCATTTTCCGCTTTCGGTATTCGGAAAATGGAAAAACTCATCTGAGCAATGCTAACACGGTCGATCGTTGGCTGAAGTGTGCATCTCCCCGCATGTGTGCTAAGTACTCGAAGAGAAAATTGGGAAAATATTGATTTTCCCCTTATTATCTCGGGATGCCAGCATGTTCTTAGCAGGCAGCAGCAGCCAATCGGCGAGTCGAAAAGTCATTTAAAATCGAAATTCAAAAAGCCAGTGGAGCGACATAATTCCTAGAAGAAATTCAAAGCTGTTTTGAATAGCACGTTGCTGGGTGGTGACGGGCCCCTTGGATCCACATATGCCTCCCGGACTCTATGCCGCACACGTTAAAAGTTCCTTTGTTGTGTCCCGATAATCATGTTAAGTTACTTCAGCGTGAAATTAGTGTTAGTGGCACTCGGAAAGAGCCCCAGTCAATCAAATCTCGGCTGAGGCAAACAAAAACTTTTCGAACAGACGTGCCTCAGAATATTGTAAGACGCAGAGGAGGAGCGCAAAACCACGGCGAAACCTCAGGTGGATGTTGTTTGACTAGCTGCAGACGGACCAACCTGCATAACCCTACCTCTTGTTCAATCTTACTATCTTACTGCCATAGTAGGGAGTACAACTAGCTTAGAGAATTGAAGGAAATAGAAGGACGCGTCTGGGAGCATCTAGTTAGGTTAGAAGAAGTCTACTTCGTACGTGGTTAGCTGGTAGTTAGTTCCAACGAGTAGCGCGCAAAATCAGTTCGAACACGTAATTCCTTTCATGAGGATCACGTCAAATATTGGATTTGATAGACTTTCAATATTCATTTACGGGTATGTGTCATTTTCTGGGAATTCCCGCTGGGACCTGAGGCTCTATCGCCCCTGGATCCACGCAGAACGTTGCCCGTGTCGTGCCGCCCTCTACAACCTAGGTATGTCCCAGACGCTACTGGCGGCGTCTCCAACACCACACACCGTCACTGCTGCTGGGATGAGGATTCGCCAATGAAAAGAATTTGATGAGGGATGAATCAGCAACGCTTTCTCCGCGCTACTGATGAGATTATTTCAACGGGCAGCACTTGAATCACATTTCGCTCAAATTCAATATCAATTCGGAGCATCCGTCTTTAAGTGTGTTCAGGTTCGGCGTGAACGGGGATATACGCTTTTCTGACTTTTGTTATACGAATTAAATTAGACCGGTTGGATATTCAGAAAATCGAAAGTATTATTTGAATTCACCGTAGCAGTTAACTTTATTAAACACATGGAATGTGTTAATAGAAACTAAAAATATAATTAACAATTGTTTATATCAATATGTTATCTTAGATACTTAGAACTTAAACATTGATAATTGTCAATCTTTTTTTTTAACGAAAAAAACTTATAAGTTCGAGTTCATGACAAACAAAAATAAGCCAGTCAGTTTTTTAACTTGAGACTGCACACTCAGAAAAATATGTTAAAATTTTGTAAAAACATAGTAACATAGTATTTTTGTCTACATGATCCAAAGTAACATTTCTTTATTTTAAGTTTGTCGATGGAATGCTATCAAATTTTTTCCAATTAAAAAATTAAAAAAAAATAAATGAAGTAAACTATATTTGCTCGGCTTGGGGGTCACTACCGTACCCCCAGATGTGGAATCAAAAAATTGGGCCTTTAAAGTAAAGTAATCTTTTTTCTTAGAAATATCTTAAAACAAAAAACCATTTCACAAAAGAAAATCTAGTTTTCGACATTTCGCAGCGAAAGAAAGAGTAAGAAATATTTAAAAAAATATGTTTGAACTTCTTCAGTTATCAGTTACAACCTGAGTAAATCAATAAGTGCTAAAGGTGTTTGTTGATCGCATCTAAAATGTAGTATTTATAATATTCCACTACTTAAATTGAGTAAGGGCGCCAATATTTATAAAAAGACTCTTGAAAAGTCAAATGATACCTATCTTTGTGGTATGAGGAAAACATCACTGATTATTTTGAAAAAGTTACATTGGTATTAGTCCTCTGGCCCACCTTTTGCCGGGTTCGGCGACAACCGCTCTCTCGAGACTTCGTATAACTCTTCATTTTCTTGAGTCGGACAAATTTTTTATTTTGGAAAATTCTGGGAAACGGGGCGTTTTCCTTTGAGGCTTTTCCAAAGTCATTGATTTGGTGCGAGCATAAAATTTATGACCGTAGTATTACTTTTGATTTAATTGAAAGATATTTATGTATAAAAAGCCAAACAACATACTGCGGACAAATGTTTTGGGTCAGTGGGCGTGACCGCCACCTGCAACATGGATAAGTTATGACGTCATACTTATTTAGTACCGCATAGCTCATCTTTTGAGAACTGGTTAAACAAATAAAAATTAATTTTTTTGTAGTATCGGCGGACAGAATTTTCGGGGCATAAGGGGTGACGGACGCCCTAAAGTCAAGGGTTCTATGCTAACATTTTATTTACAACCGCTGCTCTGATTTTAATTTTTTATTGTTTGAAATAGTTTTTACAACACACTGAGCCATCTGACCGACAATAATAGTTGGGATTTTAAGGGAAAAACCGGAAAAACATATTTAAATATATATATATATTAATTATTTCCACTATGAAGATGTTATAATAAATTAAAATTGAATTCTGATATTTTTTAACTAAAGTGACTTATCGTTGAATCAAAGCGACATAATAAATTAGATTTAATTCACTGCATGAAATGTTTTTCAACTATCGTGGTGATTTGTGTTCCGATATTTTGAAATGGATTGCTTTTTGTGCCTTTTTTTGAATGATACCAAGCCTCATTTTAGGACAAAAAGGGAAGTTGTAAAAAAATTCACTCGTCAAATATTGCTTTCATGCAACGAATATTTGAGAGCTCGCCGGCGCCGGTATCATAGACATAAATACAACGAAGTTGTGTTACCTCAGAATTGGGAATAGGTTATCATTCTTCCTGTTTATTGTGTCGATTCGAAGGCTAAATAAGACACCCAGACTCTTAGTTGCTAGTTTTATTAATCTAATACTTAGCGAGTACAATTCACGTGCGATCACCATGAAGTACACCGGAAGAAGAAAGCCGAATCGTGATGGCGCCCAGTATGTGCAACTTTCAGGATTGCCAACCTTTACAATACTAAACACTATAAAGAATTCAGTGTGAACAAAAAGTGTCTGTTCACTGAAAGGTAAGTTTACATTTATAATAAATCTATTTTAAGCCATTAACATCATTTTAAGTAAACCACATCGCGATTAGTCCGATTATTTATTGATATTACAATAATTTTTAATGATTAATTTTAAAATTTTTATAATGTTTACTTATATCCTAGTACTGCGTCTCCGTCAGAGCACAACTCGACTTCGATAAATTTTTATTGGTTGCGTATGGCACGAAATTAAATGTTCGCGAAAGACTTAATTTTGATTTTTTTGAAAATTTCACTTTTTCTTTCCGTCAGTTGATTTTACCCATTTTTTTTTGTCCGCCAACTACATCGATAATCAGTTAATTAACTATTTTACATGTTCATGCTCTTGATGGACAAGCGGTTGTAAATAAAATGTTAGCATAAAACCCTTGACTTTAGGGCGTCCGTCACCCCTTATGCCCCGAAAAATGTGTCCGCCGATACTACAAAAAAATTAATTTTTATTTGTTTAACCAGTTCTCAAAAGATGAGCTATGCGGTACTAAATAAGTATGACGTCATAACTTATCCATGTTGCAGGTGGCGGTCACGCCCACTGACACAAAACATTTGTCCGCAGTATGTTGTTTGGCTTTTTATACATAAATATCTTTCAATTAAATCAAAAGTAATACTACGGTCATAAATTTTATGCTCGCACCAAATCAATGACTTTGGAAAAGCCTCAAAGGAAAACGCCCCGTTTCCCAGAATTTTCCAAAATAAAAAATTTGTCCGACTCAAGAAAATGAAGAGTTATACGAAGTCTCGAGAGAGCGGTTGTCGCCGAACCCGGCAAAGGGTGGGCCCGAGGACTATATAGAAAGTATACTAATTTTTATATTGTATGTAAAAGGGAAAAAATTAACAATTATTACCTTTTGTAATATTGTATTTTGTAATATAAGAATATACTTTTATAGAATTAAATATTACAAAATTAAAAATATAAATAAAACCCAACTCAACTGAATGCAACTGAATATGTCGAACAGTTGCACATATTTTCATTAAAATAAATTAATTAATTTTATTAAATTAAAAAATTGGAATAAAAATGATTTGCCTAAGATGCAAACATGTGTTTAACATATTTCATCATTGTCAAAGAAAAAAGAAGAGCGGAAGTTTTACTCATCTGACTTTTCAACTCTTGTTGTGTTCTTAAAATATCAAGTAAATTTTTAGTTAAGTTTGAAAATTTCGGAGGGGGAGGGGCGGCTCTAACCTCCTGCAACCCCCCGTCCCCCCTCACCTTCCCCTGCTGGCTACGGGCCAAAGTGTAGTAACATTATACATTATTAAATATAAGATGTTCATTTTTCTGAGTGGAAGTAAAAAATGAAGAGAAATAACCATCATAAGAAAAAGTACATTTATTACGAAAGGCGTCAATCAGATGAGGATTTCAGTTTTAAAATAAAATATATAGCGCTGTAATCACTAAAAATGAGGTTAAATATTTTGTGTTATATGAAAACCACCATTTTTATTTGAGGTATTATGTCCCTTTGTCTTTTCGGTTATGTTGCGAAATGGGAATAACTCATCTCTAGCTCCATAAAAACTCTCGTTTTGACAGTAAGAGTCTTGTTCGTAAGGTCTTGGTTTCTCTAGTGGCCGCAAAAAACAAAAGATGTCATTGCCTTTTGCTACGAACATCACCCAAAAACTTGATAGTTTAAATAAAATATAATATCTTGATCAACAAGTTTCAGGAATTTATTCAGAAAATTAAAAATACAACTTTCTTTATCAAAGTAAACATTGTCCCCTTCAAAGTACTCTCCATCAACTTCTACGCACTTATGCTAGCGCTTAATCCAATCATTGAAATATTTTTGATACTCGTTTTTCGGTATGCCCATCAGAGCCGTCTTCCATTTCTCCATTTCTCTTGATTGCTAAAATGCGTTTCGCGGAGCAGTTGTTTTTTTATTCATACTTATAAACCCACGTCTCGTCTCTAGTAATGATGCGTTGGATAAATGCTGGGTCGGATTCAGCCATCGAAATCATGTTGTTCGCGTCGTCAACGCGATCCTTCTTTTGCATGAAATTCAATTCTTTCGGTAACAGCTATGCAGCGACACGTCTGAAGCTCAAATCATTAACCAAAATGCTTTGAACGGATCCATAAGCCATGGTCAAGTCCTCTGCCAGCTCTCTAATGGTCACTTTGTAGTTTCCGGCAATCAAATTTTATCGACGTTTTCGTTGGTTGTCGATATCGAAAGCCTGCCACAGCGTTCGTCATCCTCGACGGACTCACGCCCACTTCTGAAACATTCGTGCCATACATAAACGTTTGTTTTAGATAGAGTATCATTGCTGAAATACTACAACATTTCCAAGGTCTTCGCATAGTTGAATCCGTTTTTCACGCAAAATTTAATATAAACTCGTTGATGCAAAGTCAAAAAAATCGAAACACGTACAGAGGATGAATTCAAGATGGCGTCGCTTTTACAAATATGAAGCTGTAACGCTGTAATTTGGCGGGAATGTGAATGACAGATGTGGCAACCTTGCACAAAAAACAACTTAAAACGGGTGACTGACATCACAACACGGTGGTCTTCCTGAAACTTTTTGTTCAAGGTGTTATGCCACAGGAACTTAAAAATACTATTCCTTGCTGACGAATTCAGACGTCAGTATCTCGGCAACTCGGTGATAAGCCCAGTGATATAAATCCCATGCTAGAATATCAGACAATTAGTATTTAATTATTCGCATCTACTTCAAACATCAAGTAATATCTTATGTTTGTAAAATGTTAGGATTTCAACATAGATTTCAATGTTAAAAATGTGGGTGCGTTCATAAACGCATGAATTCATGCATTGCATAAAAACATCTTGTCCAAACATGCATGATGACGTAGTACATACATACGTTCGAACGTAAAAGAAAATCTCAAGCTGGTTTTTTTTTTCTTTATATTGGTGAAATGATAGGCTAATGCTATTATATCATGCTTTGGTTACGAGAAAATGCAGCTGTCATACAAATAAAGATTAATATTTAACCAATTCTGGGAAAAAAGCTTAATTAGTAGGTAACATGAATCTGTGATATTAGAAAAAACACCTTTCAAATTTATGTCAAGTACCAGATTAAATTGATGACCGCCGTAATCTGAAAAATACCTCATTTCATTATTCAAACAAAAAATAAACACTTGTTTAATAAAAAGGTGTGCAGGGATCCACAAACAAATTAATTAATTTTTCTGCTATATCAACACACATTCCAATTCCCCTGTCGAGTGGCTTGTTTTACATAGATCTACTGCAGGCTGTAGCTAAGCCAATTGTTTTATTTTTTTATTTTTTCTGCAGCAATGTTTGCGCCGATAAAAAATAAGCATTCCGAATTTTTTTAATTAATTCACCGCATAATGAGGATTTATAATTATTTCATCGCTTCCGGGGGAATATTTAATAAAATTCCACCAATTCGTTCGGATAAAGTTTGTGCTCGTCAGCTGCACCCGACCCCGCATTTTTGCGAAGTCATTAAGGAGCGCACCGCGGCCTGGCCGCGTCTTCGATTCATTCTAAAAGATTGGGTTGGGCGAGCTGTTGAGGAGGGAGTATTAGCCGGAGATTTATAGTGGATGACATTAAAAGTTGTGCACTGAAAAATCCCATTAAACTTTGCACACATCTCAGACACTTTTGCGAGAAAGGAAGCGACTGCAACGGCGTCTTGTGTACACCCACAATCCATTAATATTGGAAAATGTGAGCCTGCCAGCGCCAGCCATCCGCGACATCCGCGAACCGAGCGAAGAATCTACGGCAAGTGTTCCCGCTTGTGGCGAGCGTAATTCCATGCGGCTGCCACTCTGAATGGAACGGATCGCGGGTGGTAGGCTCAAGGGCGACACAGCCAACATTTGTCGTCATCGCGATTCCATTAAAGTCCAAAAAATTCCATTAAGCTATGCAAATTAGTTTGCAGTGGCAGGAAGCTAACACAAATGCGGACTATCGCCTGTGAGTCTAGTCGCGGCACTATTGCATGTCATGTAATAAGATCGCTTTAGCCAGTAGTGACTCCCACAGGTCACCAGTTTCGTTCGGGGACATCCCATCCTCTTGCACGGTTGCATAACCTGTTACGTTAAGTAGATCGTTACGATGATAGGTGACGGTGCTGATCTCCCGCCAGTCATCCTGATCTGACTGCGGCCGCGTCATTTAAATTTTCTTAGATGCTGAAAAAGTGCCAATCAGGTGATCAACACCCACCGCCGGGTCATTGCGGTAGGCTCCTCTTCTTTCAGCTCTGTTCCGATCCGTGGCCAGGGCCCAAGTCTAGTCACTATGGTTAGGAAATCGTGCGGACGCGCCCGTAATACGGTTTTTATCCTGCCACTCTCAATGCCTTCGGTGACTTCTGCACGCCAGAGATGTCAGTGGCTCTGATCACTGTTCAGGAATTTCACGATGTTAAGGCAAGAAGAAATTTACGTACGATACCCCGTCTTGCTGTTATATAAGACATCTTCGCTGTTATTTGTTAATAATATAATAATATAAACCTGAATGGGGGTCGTGGGGACACAGGAATATGGTATGTATGTCGATTAGTAGCAGTTGCGTTCAGTACCTTCAGTGAGATTTTGTGCAATTTGAAGATACATTTTTGGCACTTTTCATGGGATTGCTGTTGCTGTCTTAACACTTTCACGGCCGCACGGTTCACAAAAATTCTCTTCTCCGTAACTTTTGCAAAGTTGTTTATTAAAATGTATAAACATAAAATATAAAATTCATTACAACATAATAAACTTAGTTGCTTTTTATTAAATGATACGTGTAAATAAATGTTATTTATCGAGTTTTTTGAAAAACAAAAAAAATTAAAATATATTGTTATAATACAGTTTTTTATTAAGCTTCTCTTGAAAATAAAATATCTCCACTCCACTTTAACAAAATTCTGCATTTATTTGATATTTTTCTTTTTGATGGCAGGTAGCAAAACAGTTCCCCAAATTTATTAACAGACCATCAGCTTAGTCAAAGCTTTGTAAAATAACAGAATTAATCTGTAGCTTATGACTGATTATTCATCATTTGGTCCGATGTTAGTAGACATGCGACCACAACCACCAAACAGACGATTCTTTAGTGCATGCTTACTGACACGAACATCAAACAAATCAGCATTCTTATTCACATTTAACCTCATCCGGTTAATAGGCTGGAAAAAGCTATAGTTATTCTTACATAAACTAGTTTGCAGAAGTGAAACCACCCTAAGATTACGCTCGTTCAATCTGAAAGTGAATTCGCTTTTAAGGGAGGCTGAATCAATATTACCAATTAATAATTGGTGAACAAAAACAATGTCTGCGATCTCCCGACGCTTGAGCAGAGAGTGCATATCGAGGAGCCTCAAACGATCATTATAAGGAGGGAGAAGAACTGGATTGCTCCAAGGTAAATCCTTAAGAGCAAATCTGACAAATTTTCTTTGCACTGATTCGACGCAGTCAATATGGACTTGGTAATAGGGCGACCAAACTTGACTTGCATATTCGAGAATTGGCCTAACAAAAGAAAAGTAAAGCTGTTTTAAGACAGTTCTATTGGAAAATTCACGGGACCATCTTTTGATGAATCCCATTTAACGCAACTTTGCAACTTTTACACATCAAAGTGGTTTTTCTCATTTGATGTGAATAGCGTGACATCTTCTTTTTTTACGTTTATTGAGAAATTGAAATCAATTGTTGGTGTTTTAAATGTCCAGAAAATCTGTGAAGTGGATCATGATGACGATGAGTCAACGTTGTAAGATTTTTAAAATTATCTTCGGCGTGTGTGTTACAACTTATCTAGATGTTTCGGTTTTATATACTTAGGGCTATTAACTGTGGTTTTATATTCTAAATAGTTAATATAAGCTAACGTTATGAAAAACACAAAAAATAATAACGACAAAAAGCGCTGGGGTATTTTGTGACCCAGATAATTTATTTGTTAAATATTATATAGATTGAAATCAATATGTGAAATCAACTCAAAATTGTGGAACAAAAACGAAAATTTGTTTATTTGTTTGTTGCTCTCACTTTTACGCGTAAGCCCTTCCTTGTAATTTTTGTCCGTAGGTTGCTTTTAATTTTGCTAATATATAAAGTTTCAAAATGGCCGACCGAAGATGGAATTTAAATTTCGCGAAAATTGGTACTTAAGGGCTTTGGGGAATATTGACTTCAAATCTGCTGTCCAAATTTAGAAATCAAATATGGCGGATCCAAATTTTTCGATTTCAACAGATTCTAATGATTAATGAATTTAACTGGTTGTCTTAAGGCCATTAATATCGAAACTATTATCAAGATTTGTAAATCTAATATGGCAAACAATAATTTTAAAATGCAAAGCATTGTTAAGGAAATTAGTGCAAAGGGAATTTTAAGGTTAATTATTTCCCATCTACTAGCAAAATTTGTAATTCAAGATGGAGGATAAAATATATATATTATGTATATATATTTCGAATATATTCACGGAATTTTGAAATAGCAGATCAAAGATGGCGAGAAACATTTTTCTTATTCGACGGGTTTTGGGCCAATTGTTTCGATTCTGTTATCAAAATTTGAAAATTTAAAATGGCGGATCCAATATGACGAGCAAAATCTCTTATTTTTAAGGGATTGTATCATAAATAAAATTAGTAAAAAAGGTATATTAACTGATTTTAAATAAAATATCGAAATTTCATAATTCATGATGACCGATTCAATATGGCGACCAAAATTCTTAAAAATTCGAAGCATGTTAATGAGAATTTGTTATTAAAGAATAATGGGGTAATCAATATCCAATCTGTTATCAAAATTTGGAAATTGAAGATAACGGAAGAAAATTTCTATAATTCAAGGGAATTAGCGCAAAAGCAGCGTCTGATTTCGAATATACATATGTACTATGTTTACATCGATATTTTGAGATTTAAAATGACGGATGCCATAAAGCGACTTAAAATTGCTATTCAAGAGGTGTCTGGTTGTTATTTTTGGACCTGCTGTTGACATTTCGAAATACAATACTATAGAACGCATTCAATGTGGTAACGAAAATTGTTTGTACTTGGACGGAGGATTTAAAAAAAAAATTATATTTGAATTTTTGACAACGTTTCTTAACAAAAAATTGAAATTTCTGGGGAAATTTTTTTATATTTTGGTGATTTTCTACTAGTAAAAAGACTTGTAATGAACGAAAATAAAAATCCTTCGTTCAAGTACAAGTCATTACTATTTAGAAGAAGTGTGGAAAATTTCAGTAAGATTGGATAATTAGTTTTTGAAAAATCATCCCGTTTGAAAAATGTAGTTTTGAGAAAAATGCGTTTAAAGTATAATTACTTTTAAAACTAATTTTTTACTATTTGTTCAAGTGATGTACTTTTATCTCCTAATAGTTGAAATAAATCACTTTTATAAATTTCGTAAAATAAAATCCGGAAAATTGTGATTTTTTTGGGGAATTCAAAACGTTTTTTACGTCATTTACGTTGGCTTACGTTTTAATTCCCAGTTTCGATTGTTGGCAAAATTTCGATTTACGTTGGCATCGTTATTTTTGTGCATGAACATTTCTGCGAATTTCCTTCGTTCTTCGTTCTTACTACCCAAAATGCACATCTGTACAATAACGTGCGCGAGCATGACCAATTTTTTTCGCAGAAATTTCGTACACAGCGGTGGTAAAATTCATGGAGAGACGTTTTTCATTTCCATGGACTACATTTCTGTTAGATTCGATATACGTCGTTTCGGTTTACTTCGCGTTTTCCCTGTTCCGAAAACGGCGTAAATCGTGGCTCGCCTGTACACTTTTTCCAACCTTTCGACAGTTAGTTCATGGCATTTTTCGCGACCACGGCTTTCAAATTTATTATCAGAATTGGAAATTAAAGGTCACGAATCCAACGTGGCAACGAATATTGCTGCATAAAAGGGTTTTCAAGATTTCAATCCATGCCTTAACTTCACGGTAAAAAGTGTTTGACGAAAAACCAATATTTTCTGTATTGGATCTAAGTCCACTCCAAAAAAGTATTAGATTTCAATATTTTGAAAGGATTAAAATGAAACTGAAATATTGGCAGGTACTAAAATAAAATTTCTTCAGTATTAAATGAATCTTAATACTGGAACATTAAAAATCAATACTGGTTGTATTAATAGGTAATATTACCTATAATTTACTTCTAATCCACTATGGTTTTAAGAAGTTAATACTAATGTATAGTTTTAATACAAAAATATTGAATGGTAATCTTTTATTCAGATATAAATAAACCCCATTTTCTATTAAAACTAGTACTTATTGTATTAAAAGTTAATATTAACGATATTTGACCTTCCATCTACCATGGTTTTAATAAAGTGTAAGGGTAACTCGGGAAGCCAAGCAGAAAAACGACGATATGTCCGTTCCGGGCGAGAGCTTTATTGCAAGAGAGTTGTACAATCTTTGGTTCGATTAGCCGAAGACTGTTGACCGCTAGAATGCACTATATACATGCATATTAAGAGAGTGCACATCTGTGCGTAAAGTGCATTTGTGACTACGGTCATCAGGCTTAAACTTTCACAGTATTAGGAATTTAAACAATAGGCAGAATTCATATCAGACAATAATTATATCATCGACTGCGTATACGTATAAGCGTGAAAGTGAAAGTCATATTTGACGCAGGGTGTGTCGTATAAATTATATATTATATTTTAGACAATTTTTAATAAAGCCAAATTGCATCGACTACATAAGTTAATACTAATTGTATTACTTTATAATTAAAATGTGCTTTAATCCATTGATACAGTGACAGGGATTTTTTTGGGATTTCAGGGAATATTTAGGTTGTATGATGTTAATTTTTTTTCCAAAAATATTCAAGCATTTTAACTGATTTAATTCATTCAGAATGTGTTTTCGAACGCTGAAAGTCTTCTCCAATTTAGATTTTATAAAATCTTCCTGTTCAAGAGCCTCAAAATTTTAAAAAAACTCAATGTCATCCGCACTAATCTCCTTGCTTTCGTTTTCATTATCATCAGGTCCACAGTTGAGCTTTTCCTTTTTAGACCTTATTCCACTCTCTCCACGGACGGTCAATCGTTTGTGGTTAGTATTTTTTCAGAGCAAAAGCTAAGTAACCCGTGTTTTTTACAGGATTGTAAAAAAGGTCCTAATGAATTAGAAAATATTTTACAATCAGTTTTCCCCTTCTTTATTGCATAAACTTACAATACATTCAAAATTACTAGGATTTACTTTAAAAGACGGAAAAAACGTTATAATGGCTTTCGCAGTAGCAACCTTTTCATTCCTTTTTGGATAGTTTCCGCAAAGTCGTCGGAAAAACTGCGCTGCTTCAATTATAAATTGCCTAAGAAAATATTTCCGTATTAAAGTAAGCTATTACAAAAAATATTTTCGTTTACCTCACTATTGATTACTAACTTGGCATCAACTATAGCGTTGCACCTTTGAACAGGTGTAGTTTGTGAAGGTTGGTCTAAAAGAAATATGTATATAACTGTATATGGTTTTTTCTGCTTTAATAAATCCAATAAAAATTTAATATAAACTAATTAGATTGAAAATTTTATCTAGCGAGATTGACTTTGGTTTAATAATTAATCCGAAATTATTAAAATTTAGTCTAAGATATATTAAGTTTTGTCACTGAATGCTATAAAACAATTGAGAAAATATGCTTCTTAGAACTTGTTGTTTTGCCTAAAAATTATATTTTAATAATAACTGGAAACGTTCAACTTACCCAGTGCAGGCACGAGCTCAATTGAGTAACAACCGCAACTCCCATATTGAGCCACAATATCTCTTAAATATTCTAAAACAATCTCGGTCCCCGACTGCTCCTTTAACCCATTAAGTCCCAAATGTCGGCCGCTATATTTTTAGTGAAAATAGTGTCTGAAAAATATGTGACACACTAATTCCGACGCAAAATTTAATGGTCTTTCAGAATCTGACCTCAAAATTTGCAACAAATGTGTGGTTCAAAAGTTGTAAACTAATTTATGCAAAAAAACGTGATTTTGAAAAAAAAAATTCTGGTTTTTCCAATTTTCCACAAGGAAATCATTTGAAATTTCATTGTTTTCGTGCAAATATCGTGGTCTCGACTCCCAAAGTATAAGCTCCCGTTGTTTAAATGAAGGATTTTAATGTTTAAGCACACAAAATGGCGGTCGGGACACGAAAAGATGAGAAAAAGTTTTCGGAATTTTTAACTCGAAAACAAAGGGTTTTAGAGAAAAATTTTATTGAACAAAAAGTGCTTAGAATTGATTGAGAAACCCGTGTGAATTTTGTCAGAATTTTTCAAGCAATTTTTGGATTTTTGGATTTGATGATTTTTTGAAAAATCCAAAAATCTCATCAAAAATTCTGAAAAAATTCACACGTGTTCCACAATCAATTCTAAGCACTTTTTGTTCTATAATATTTTTCTCTAAAACCCTAAAATTTTGAGGTCAGATTCTGAAAGATAATTAAATTTTGCGTCGGAATTAGTGTGTCACATATTTTTCAGACACTATTTTCACTAAAAATATAGCGGCCGAACACAGCGGCGAAAAAGCTGACATTTGGGACTTAATGGGTTAATATGATTTCTGCGTAAATGTTTAGTAAAACATACAAAACAAAACAACGCACTCTCTACTTGAATTGAAGTATTAACTTTTAATCTAATTTTAATCCAATTAATATTGAAAATTACTCCAAAGAGATTACAGAGACTTTTAACACTATTTCTACCATGGTTTTGTGTATAGCTATTTCGACCAAAAGGTGTCTTTTGACACCTTTGCGTTTAAATGCAAATGTCTTGGGAATAATTTACATCCTGATTATTAGAAATAAATTAGAATAAGTACACTAAAACATAAAAGTGTTTATAATATTTCTAATGCTTTTTTACAATAGAAATTTCAACAAAATGTTCACGAGTGCACGAAGTATATATCAGAACTTGACTTACAACTTATGACTGCAATGATCTATAGTAAAATGCAAAATTATAAACATCATTCGAATATAATTGTCATAACGATAACTCCTTTCTTGTTTTGTTACAACTGAAGTGAGGATTCCTCAGAATTAAAATTTTGTTGATATTTATGTGTAATTGATTTAAGATTATTTAAAGAATGTTATAAACTTTATAAGGTGTCAAAAGACACCTCATGGGAGAAATAGGTATACCACATACGTATTTTAGATCCAGAAGAAGAGTGGTCGAAAAATATATCGCATAATTAATTTAACAACCATTATAGGAAAAGTCAAAAATTTAATTGAAGGAAAACGATTAAACTAATGATAATAATTTTAAGTTGAAATTTCAAAAGGTATCAAAAGACACCTTCGGTAGAAATAGTGTTAACATATATTATGGATTACTTTTCAATACAAAAATTATGACATTTTTGAATAATATTCGAAGTGGATTGAAAAATGCTGTAATACAAGCAAAATATTGCATTTTACTCCAACATTTTTAACCGTGTTGGAATTGATTGAAACAATTTCTAAGATATACCAAACTAGAGCATTTGAGAAGTGTTTAATTGATAACTATGTACCTACGCCAAGTGAAAGCGCGTAACTCAGCTAGTATAGTATAAGTAGCTGTCTTCAGTTACGCAAACTTTAATTTTGCCTTGCTTGTGTAACTACTTAAAAGTATCTAAGAAGGAAAAACATTAAAGTTTACGGAAGCAACAAGGAATGCGCGAAGACGGTGTCAAGTGGAAGTGTTGAAGAGTATTCGTTACCACCACCTGCCGACCCACACCGGCGTGGCAGGCCATGACTGCAGTACCAACAACGGCTGGCTGTTCAAAATGCAAGAAGCGCTCAGTATCCGCGCGCAAGAAAGCGGCAATAAATTAAAAACGCACCTGTCAGCGAAGTTGTTAATGCAGTAAACAGCATTTAGCCGTGAGTAATGGAGGAAGTTAAAGCCAGTGCTACAAATTGGAGAGGGACCGGGGACCCTGGTACCCTTGCACAAATCTTGCTGCTTCTATAATTAATAAGAACTCAACGGGCTGTATCGGGGGTGATAATATAGAAACCCACGCCCGAAATTTACTCTCAATGTGGAGCAGCGCCTTCACGTTAAGTCACTTGAGGGAGGTGCGGGACGGGGTGTGAATTGCATGACAAGCGACAGCCTTGCTTTAGCATTTATAGTGCTGTACTGCCTTCAGAATCGCGGTTCCCACCGCGCTTTAATGATGCCCGCAGCACTGCAATGGGTCTTTGTCCCGGCAAAGAGCGCTTTTTTAATTCCAAATTGCATTTTTGAGAACTGAGGAATTAATTTCGAAGTTTTTAATTAGTCGCTCCATCGTTCTTGCGTTCAAGTTGCATAGTTTCATTTATCTTGGGAAAGATATCCATCATGTTGTTGCAGTGGCAGCTCCGGCGAAGAGCGTGTGATACAGAGCGTGTCTAGCTGCCTGCTTTATCGGATGCTGCGCATCCCGTCTGCCTTCGTCGCGTTATAGATGCGAAATGTTCTCATTAAGAAAACGTTTGCAAACTTGGACAAAAAGCCTGGAGACCCCCGTTTCACGACCGAATCTTGTCATTGCGGAGCCAAAGAGCCAAAGAGATTTGTGTTTCAACTCGGTTATTGCTTTTCCCTTTATCATTCTGTTCAAGCCTATTCTTTATCAGGCGGACCGCCTCAGAAAGTTCCTTAAAAAGGTAATCAAACCATTGATTACCTGTTCTTTATGCTAAGTAGCATTCTTTGGGAAATGTTAATTACGCAGATAGAGATTCGCTACGAGGAAGTAATGCTCATTTTTCTTCAATTTTTGTCTTCTTTAAGCCAATTTGGGCAGTGAAATGAGCTTCTTCTCGGCTCGACTTTTTGCGCGTGATGCATGAAGGCAGTCTGAGTACATATAGCATTTTAATTTTTAGATAATAATAGAACTCTTTCAAGATACACCTGCACTTGGTATATAGAGTTTAAATATTCCATAGTGTTAATTCGAGGAATATCTTATATCAATTTCCGGTGTCCCTAAGGGTAGCCAGTTGGGTGCTTTACTTTTTATTTTTCAATACACACATATGTTGAATAAATGCACCCATATTTTGAATAAATGCAAAGCTTTAATTTATGCTAATGACATGAAGTTATACTTTAACACATAGAATATTAAAGATAGCTATGATTCAAAAGGACCTTAATATCTTCCGCTCTTGATGTGCCCACAATAACTTTGAACTAAAAATGTTTTGCGGAAAAGTAATTTATATCCCGTTGGACGTATAAACCATATGGAACCTTTGATAACGATTTGCGATCATAATCTTGTTTTCAAAATTACATCCCTTATAAGAAACAAGAACAAAGCCACATTTTTTAAAATTATCGTTTCGATGGAATATTTTAATGAATGTCAAATAAATTTTTAGGTTTACTTTATATACCTCAGTGTTTATAGTTCCCTTTGGCTTACATATGTCTTTTAGAAATTTGTTTAATATACTATAACAAAACTATGTGGACTTGTACATTTCAGCCTGCTCCTTTTCCGACTGAGCAACTTTTTATTATACATTTTGTATGCTGACATCAAGCTTTTCTTTTAATTCCTGTACAAAAACGTGTTTTATGGATAATTATTTTCTATTATTTTCCCAAGCTTCAGCAACTTTAAATTTCTTTTTACAGTCTAGATGTTTAGGATCCAAATCTCTTTTTATCATTTTCATCATTACATGTAGATTAGCCCACTAATGCGCAAAACGAGAATTTTTTACACGCAAGTTCAATTGTACGATTCGAATAGAAAATTGGGACGATTTTATTCCAAACTCGTGTATAGGGTGTTTTTGGGGATGCTCTTTCAAAATCTGGCATTTGTTTTGCATTAAAGCTTCAAAACTCCTATTATTTTATGGGTTTTAAAAAAAAATGCTGATTTTTTTTTGTTATTTCTTCTTTTCAAATTTGATTGTCTTGACGTTACTGCTATTGAACGATCATATAACCACCAGAAATCGCAGTCCGAATGTCTACACTTTCTCAAACCATGGTTTCGTAAGTTTTTTTTGCTTTGGTTTTTACGAAATGGAAAAATTGTACACCAATGTAATAAAAAATGTCGCGAGGATAAGGTTAAGGATGATAAGTATAAACTTTACAAAAAAATGTATAGCACATAAAATACTTGAAATGAACCAAGAAATACGTGTGAATTTTTTCAGAATCTTGTGGACTATTTTTGGTTTTTTCGGATTTTACCAATTTTTTAAAAATCCAGAGATGTCGCGAAAAATTCTGAAAAAAATCACATGTATTCTTTGGCTAATTATAAGTACTTTTTGTACTAAAAAATTTATTCGTAAAATTGATCCTTTTTGAGTAAAATTATCACCAAATTGCATAATAAATAATTTGGTTATATTTTTAATTTTTAGTCAAAAAGGATAAATTTTACGAATAAATTGTATAGAATAAAAAGTGCTTATAATTAGCACACGATGTGAAATGTGCTCTCACTTATCACACTTATCGTGTGTGGTACGGCTACACTCGCCACAGATGTGAGAAATTCCCTAAAACGACGCGACTCATTCGCACACATTACAAATATGCGGCAAGTGATCGTATCGTCTGTAGCCGCCATTGCCTTGATCTTGAGAGTTCTGTTGACTGTTGTGTTTTCGCTTCAACTTCAGCGGCTCCTCCGATATCGCCCATACATATTTTTGTCGGAGTTATTGCATCACAGACCCGAGTTTGGCGTGAAAGTCGCGTTTTGTGATGTGGCTGAAGAAACATATAGGCCATTATACACCTATTGTGATACCACTTAAGGGTGTCTGGTGGGAATTGAACACACAACCTCTAGCACCCTGCTGGTTAGCAGGCAACGCGTCGCGCTACCAACCGGCCTCTAACGATTTGTGAAGAATAGTGAATAAATGAAAAACGTTTTCAAAATTGTATTGTTTCACTATCGCTTCTTCGATTTTGATGCTTTCTTATCATTTAAATATCCGGCATTGCATTGATGTAACGTTTCTTGATTATCGCCAAATACCCGGCATTGCATTTTTGCAATCTTAAATATGATACTCTTACTACCAATGTTCCCTTATTGTCTTTTGTAAATAAACATCTAAACATAATATTGTTTAGATCACTCTAGCTTTTGTGCGTTTTAGACACAGTTTATGTCTTTAGAAATAATGTACTGGTAGCCCTCACATAACACCGTACTTTTCGAACAAGATTTTCGTACAATACGGACTGAAAATTGCTGATGGCCGCGTATAACACGGTGCTTTGAGAACACGATTTGGGTAGAACACGGTCAACCTAATACAGGGTGGGCCATCTAACGTTTTTAATTGGAACTATAGGTTATTTTGAGGTTGGAAGGTTTGATGACATTTCCCATGTGACAGAAAGCTAGTTTTATGTTTGACATTTATGAAATGGGTCGCTTTTCGTTTGAACAAAGTTGGGAAATATTAAAAACTTATTTCCAAAGTGGTGAGTCTTCTATTGAAACTGTAAGAAATTTACGGAAAAAATTTGACAAAAAGGATGTGCCAAACCCGCAGTTTGTGGATCAATTTGTCAACCGAGTTCGTGAAACTGGATCGTTGTTGGCTAAAACAACCCGTGTACGAACTCGTCCAGTGCGCTCAACCGAAAACATCGCTGCTGTTGCTCAGAGTGTGCGTGAACAACCATCAACATCAACTCGTCATCGTTCTCAAGAATTGAACATTTCACGCACTTCTTTGAGAAGAATTTTGCATAAAGATCTTGGTATGAATGCGTACAAAGTTCAATTAGTGCAAGAGCTGAAGCCGCATGACCATCCGATGCGTTTTCGGTTTGCTCAATGGGCCGAAGACCGCTTGATTGAAGATGGGCATTTTTACCGAAAAATCATCTTTTCAGATGAAGCTCATTTCCGCCTCGGAGGATACGTCAATAAACAAAATTGTCGTATCTGGGGCTCAGAAAATCCACACGTCATCGTGGAGAAACCAATGCATCCACAACGAGTGACTGTGCGGATTTTGGTCTGGCGGCATTATTGGGCAATTTTTCTTCGAAAATGAGCAAGGAAACGCCGTTACAGTGAATGGCGATCGCTACCGCGCCATGCTAAGCGATTTTTTGTTTCCCAAAATTGAAGAGTATGACATAGACCACATTTGGTTTCAACAGGACGGCGCAATTTGCCACACAGCCAACGTAACAATCGATCTTTTGAGCACTGTTTTCGGAAATCGCATAATCAGCCGAAATGCTGATGTCAATTGGCCACCTCGAAGCTGCGATTTGACTCCGTTAGACTTTTTTTTGTGGGGAGGCGTTAAGGACAAGTGTTACGCTAACCATCCAGAGACGATTGACGACTTGAAACGTGAAATCGAAGTTGCCATTGACGAAATAGAGGCCCAAATAATAGAAAATGTAGTGAAAAATTGGATTAATCGAATGGGGTATTGTAAGGCCAGCCGTGGCAGTCATTTGAATGATGTTGTCTTCTATTCCTAAATGGAAAGGTTCAATCTTTCTAATAAACTCATAACTTTGAAAAAATATTCATTTTTTTTTTTTTATAGCCGATTCAAATTCCAAATCTTAAATGGCCCACCCTGTATATGTACTTTGTATGTAACTTTTATTAAATTGGCTTATGTTTTAGGCTTACAAGTTTTCGTGTAACATGGTTTCTTTTAAAATTTGGTTCAATTCTATACAATATTAGTTTTGGTACCACGTAGACAAATTAAAAAATATCTTTTTTGTAAAAATGGTGCATGATAGAAAAATGTTTTTTGTTCGGGAAAAAAATACGTGGACAATTATTCATTTAAAAAAATTTTAAATGTAATTCTAAAACTACGGTTGAAGTTACTCGTATGTGTTCGGATACATCTAGTTTTAATATAAACGTGGTTAAAGCTTCAAGTGGCTTTACTTGGATTAGCCTTAATATCATAAAACCTCTTTCCTCCTTTAAAATTCATTGTATCTAAAACATTGAACTTTTTTTAAATCTTTGAGTGGCATTACTCCATAAATTAACAGCTTGATCTAATTGATTTTCATCACTGATCACGTTGCGTCATAAAGACTACATTCCGATGTTACTAATGATCACTAAATATCCGTCTACAGTCTTCCAATAATTTCCCACGTCAGGTCTTCTTCGTTGCGTTGGACACACCTCTCTCTTCGGTCTCTCTAGCAAGGTCTACCTATCATCGTTTTATTCATTCTCCTTCGGCATCTTACCTTCTATATTATATCTCGAATTTAGTTACGCCGATGTCTTTTCTCCCGCACTGGTATGTGTTTAATATAACTTGCTGGACCCCATTTGGTGCATCATTTGCACAAACAGCGGCAGTGGAATTTATCTGAGCGAATTTCGAAAGTATGTGATTTATTCGAAGTCCCCACCGACGTTATTACCTTGATTAGAGTTATAATGATCCCGATTCAACCTGGCTAGAAGATACTAATTATTTAGACGGTACACGGAGACACACATGTTCTTCATGGTGCCTCGGGGTTCTGTCTCAGCACAAAGTGCATTTATTTGCGCAGAACCACAAAAGCGAAAGGAATCGGCAACGACAAGATCATCTTCTGGCAACTCATGCAAATTAATTGGATTAGTTGGATGGTCGTGTATGACGCGGAGCTGAAGACAATGAGAACTCTCACCTCACCGGCGGGCGGATGCCGGGCGGCCTGCGGTTACTCCGGTTCAACTAATTGAGTAAAACCTGAACAGATTGGTATCTCGCCGTTTTGCCCACTGTTGCACCGTAATGTAAACCAGATCTTCAGGTGAGTAAATATTTTGCAAGAGGCGCAAACGCCGCGACCTCCATTGTAATCCCTCATTACAAACGATAAGCGTGAATTACCGTCGGTTGTGCAATCTCGTCGTACACAGCATCAGTGGATGTTGTTCCAATTTGCGCCTGCTTAAGACGACGGTGCATTCTGTAGAGCTTAGCGGACTCCGCGGGATCCATTTTAGGTCTGTCTCGGCTCAAGGCCTACGTAAGATTGCCGCGTTGTGTCGTCAGATCCAACCTTTATCCACATTCTATCGGCGTTCGAAAGACATGCGATTGAACACGAGAAGATTATTTACGATCTGCCCCAGCTCACCCAGAGGAGACCGAGTGCTGGAATGCGTGCCATCGGCGAATTGTGAACTTCAGAATGCCGCAAACCGAGATATCAACAAGCATGAAAGGTCAGCAGCCAATCAAAAAGAAATTAATAAGATTAAGGAGATCGGCGTGATCCACTTCATCATCATTGGTGAGTACTCAGGAATACGACTCTATAAGAACATTACTCGCGTATACCGCAGCGCATTAAATTGTTGAGCACTCAGGTGCACTCCGAAGATGACATAAAAAGCTGGCGAGCGTAATTTACATATAGTACATATACATGCGTCCTACAGCGTGTATATCGACTAGTCGATCTTAGGGTGCAATAAAGCAACTGCGATTCATTAAAAAAAAATTGCATCGCTCAGCCACGGATATCGGGATAGTTAACGTTTTCCATTTGCATTCTTCTGACCGGTATGATGGACGGTAGAATACCAAAATTAATTCAGACCGTCGCGTTTCGAAACTTCAATGTTGTGTAATTCCGCACTCAGCACTCGTGATGATCTTGAGAAGATTACTAATTGAAACCTTTCTATAAAATAGCCACTTTCATTAGCCGAGGATCTCTTATATTGGTAATTTTATAAAATTTTTATTGTTCATAATCTTTTTAGCATAGTGTCAATAAAACCATTAGCCAGTCACAAGCATGCAGGGTTTTTTATTACTTAATCTTTAACAGCGATCATTATGCAGAAATTTTACTTGTTTTGATGATGAATGTTTTTCATAAAGTGTGTTTTAAAATCTGAAAGAATCATTATATCTTCTATTTGGGTAAGCCTAATTTTATTGTATATACAATTACACTCATGCTTTGGAGAATATTTCTGATCAAGATTTTGTTAACTAGGCAGGAGTAAAGAGGTATTCAATTTATTGGATTTAAAATTAGTATCTTTTAACTCCAGCGGTGGCGTATTTCACATTTTACTCTGGTAGTTTTTTTACTATAAAGTACTGATTACTAACAACAACATAGCAACCTAGAGAAGAAAATGTTGTAAACCTTACTAACGCTCTGGTCACATACTGGATACAAATGTTCTTCCTTGAATAATTAAAGAGATTTTGTTTTATTGTTTGTTAAGTACATTTCAACAATTCACCAATTTTAGGATCAAAGCAACACTTTTTTTTTCTAGAAATCACCCCTTTTTTTGAGTTAACCGAGCCGAGTTTGCTACGTCGTAAGGAATTTTCAATCACAGATTTTCTTAATACCAACTAGAGAAATGCGATTGATTGTGGCTTAAGAACAAATTCTTGACCAATACAATTTTTAAGGAACCACTTCTGATTTAATGAAACTTGTCTTATTTAGAAACTTAGTTTGCCACAATGACGTAGATTTTCCTAAAATTGTTCAAAAACAATGAAAGTTAGTAAAATAGTCGCTTTATCTAAATCAATACAAAACTTTAGTTTTTATTTGAACACATTAAGGTTATTGCTACAATAACCATCTTGCTATTTTCGGTAATATTCAGAAAAGTAGTCCCTTTGTTTGTACATATGTGAAACGATATGCATCAATCATCATCTTGCCATCATTTGTCTTAAAACTACTAGCTCTACACTGTATTGATTTCAGGACATATACCAAAACAGTCTTTGTCCAGAATATCTGTTACGTAGGGCTAAAATGGAATTATTGGTTGCTGGAAAAAAATTGATAGACGTTTTGTACAAATGGAGTAAGGAATTATATTTCTGCAAGTAAAGGGCAAACTTCATACTGGCGTACTAGATTCTAAACCTTATGGTGATGATTTCATAATACACGAAAAAGAATGTGTAGGTGAGCTACACACAATAACGTATGGGAACTCGTTTGCGCGATTTGGTGAAAAAAAAAAAATTAACTGTATACTATGGTCTGGGTATTCGTCGAAATCATGATTCAGTAAAGAAAATGATAAATGCTATTTGGGCAACTTATTATCACTATAGCTCGACAGACAACAATCTGCGGCACCAAAATTGCCCTCGTGGCAAAGACTCATGGTGCGATTGGCAAAAATCTTCGTCCACAGGCAAACTAAAATCGTTGAAGCACAGTTCTACTGCACTTCCTACTGATGTTTTAGAACCCATAAAACCAATTAACGAGGACTTGAATAAGGATGCACTTTTAGAGCGATGTTTAGGAGGTTTCACTCAAAATATTAATGAAAGCTTAAACCAAATTATTTGGAAAATAACACCAAACATATTCAGACGAACCTCAAATATTGTGGACATCGATCTTTAATGAAGGCTCTTTCGCTTTATTAGCTTTCTTACAAGAAATGGGCATCAGTTCAGGACCAAACTCTTATGAATGGGCACGAATTATATTCGCCGGAGCGAAATATTATAAAAAAAATATAAAATTTAGAATTTGGACGACAACTTTTTATTTAATTGATTTGAAAGTTACAAATTGAATTATAATTAATTTTATAGAATTGAAAGTTACAAATTGAATTATTAAACCAAAAAGCCAAATTGACTCCAAGCCGGTCACTTTAAGAGTGAGTGCTCTGATTATTTTATGTCACATCGTTAGCTAAAGGTAACCTGATTCTCTTTGTTACAATTTGCCTATGTTATGTCTACGCTTTGAATTAAATGCTGAACTAATGTCTGAGGTTGAAACTGGAGTACATGTGAATGACTTTAAATGACTTTATGACTTTAATTAAATAGCTGGCTAAGCAATTTGAATATGCTAGGAATAATATCTATATGTAAGTATTAGGATGATAGGGATGTAACTCCTCCCTCCTTAGAGCTGAGCGACGGCCATACGAAGATCCTTTGAGGTTCGTTGCCAGGAGCGTTGGTAGGTATAGGGGATGGGCTAAAGTTGCTGAAGAATCGCTTCTTGAAGATTGTAAAAAGGATGAATAAGATGATGATGCCGAGGATGATGCCAAAAATACTGGTCGACTTGTATAGGTCTTCATAATGAACATAGGGTTGTAGAAGATCGATGAATCCCTTTTCGGCGAATTGGTAGGTTTCCAGTTGTTTTAGTTGAATTTTGTTGGTGTTTACAGTTGTATTGATGTTGATGAACGTTGTTGGATAGATGTAGATTTCGTCCCAATATGTGTATGGTGCAGAACTGTAGGTTATATCGTTGATTTTGATTTCACATTGGCTAAAATGGATTAGGGCTGATCCTATGACTTGTTTTTCATTCGGTCCACAAGTAGTGACGATTGTGGTTTCTGGAACGTTGATCAGGATGACATAGTTAGGTTCCGGTTGGAAGATTTCTGCAATTGTTCCTTTGTCCTGTAGCTCGCAATGTGCTGGCTTGTTGTTCAGGAGGTTACCGATGCAGTGGGAATCGTTCGTGGTTTCCAGGTGGTTATTCTCTTGGCAATAATATATTCCTTCTATGTGGGGGCATTTATTGTCGAAATATTGAATATAGTAGGGATTTATTATAAGGTATGGTTTGGTAAGGATTGCTTTGTTATCTTTTGTAGGTATGGGTATGATGTGGAAGAGGGAATAGGTTTCTTTTGATACAATAGGAATTCGAATGTTAAATATAATATTTGTATCGTTATAATATGCCTGCAGTCCTAATAATTCATATACATGTTCATAGGATTTTACTGTAATATTTTGTTTCTGGAAAAGTGTGTATATTTCTGATAATTCTTCATGATTTAATATCTGTTTGGATATAATATTGAGTTTAGCAAATACAACTGCTTCTCCTATACTACTTAAATGATCATTAAGGAGGTCTATATTGAAATTTATTTGATTTATGTATTGCATGTACCGTAGGGATGAATCTTCTGATATAACTTTATTTTTTAACTGAGTTTGTGAGTGATTTAAATAATCCATCATAACCTTTTGTTGGTAGTTAATGTGTTTAGTAATATTTTCAAAACGTGCGATCATTTGATTGTTTAATTTAGTTTGGTGATTGATTTCATTGGCCATTGCTCCTTCGTTACTTAAAATTTGGTCTATTTGCTTATTTAATTCAATCGCGTCGTTAGCATCTAAATTTCCGGTAATTCCTTTAATTAAGGTACCTAGGCCGTCAAAAAGCCCTCTTCTATTTCTAAATTTCGGTAAGAGTGTTTGTAATTTGTTGTCAATTTGTTTTAATTTTAATTTAGTTATATTCAATGAGTTATCGGATGGAAGGTTTGAATTTTCTAGTTGTTTTATGGCTTCTGTTATTTTGTCTATGTTCTGTTCGTAATTGTCAAGTCGTACAATGTGTAGTAGGTTTTGGTGTCCCTGTATTGTCCTGGCTGTTCCTACTTTCATCGGGAGGATTCCTTTGTGATTGGTCAGGTCCTGAATTTCGATTATTTGTCCCATTAATGAGGGGATTATCCTGGAATTTACGTTTTTTCTTTAATTTTGATTTGTGTAGTTTTTTATTTTTAGTTGTAATTATAGTAATATGCCTATTTTTCTTTACTTTATGTTTTGAAAATCTTTGTGTTAATTTATTTCTTCTATTTTCCTTAAAGTAAACGTTATTACCTTCTTTAATTTCTACGGGGTCTGTTCTATTTTTATTTATCTTTTCTATATTTTTGGTGGCCTTTTGTTCGAGTTGTGATTTAATAATAGGGAAGATTTTATCCTGAAATTCATTAAGTTTGGTCAAATAATCGTGAAAGTTTTCGTGTCGTTGTTTGTTAAATTTGTATGTTCGTCCGTAAAATATTTCATAAGGTGTGAATTTCGTAGAGGAATGAATTGAGTTATTATAAGTGATCAGGGTTTCGTTAAGAATTTCTTCGTGATCTCTATCTTTGAGTTTATTGTGAATTATTCTATAGATTTCGGTTAGAGTTGAGTGTAGTCGCTCAACAGGGGAGTTACTGCTACTCTGGTGAATTGAGGTAATATGTAAATTTGTTCCAAGTTGTCTGCAAAAATCTTTAAATATAGTGGAGGTGAACTCACTGCCTGAATCAACAACAAGTTTTCTTGGAATACCGTGGATACTAATGTAGTGTTTTAGGGATTTAATTATATTAAGACTGTTTCGTGCAATTAGGGTGTATGCGGCTGCGAATTTAGAGAATTTATCTATGATAGTTAAAATTTGTTTGGAATTTATAGAATAGATGTCTATATGAAGAATGTCTAATGGTTTATTCGGGATTTCGGGGGAAATTAATTTAACTTTAGGTGGGTCTCTATCGTATTTAAGCGTTTGACACGTATTACAATTATTGATCACTTGGGCTATTTTATTCTTCATAAAGGGGAAGAAGTATTCTCTTTTGAGGTGAAGTAAAGTTTCGTTGATTCCTCTATGATTATTGTTATCGTGGTAATTTTGTATAATTTGGTCTTGTCTATCGTTGTCTGTAATGTCTTCGAGGATTTCGGTACATCTGATAAGTTTAAATAATTTTGATTGGGAGAAAAATTTGGAATAGGTATTTTGTAGATTTTTGAAGATTTCGTCGCTCGTGTAAATTGCAGTTAGTCTATTTGGGGCAAGATATCTTTTAAGGATTCCTGTCATTGTTGGTTCCGAATTATCTGGGATCCTAATTATTCTTCTTTGTTTATTCTTAAATGGCGTCAGTAACTGAAATTGAGGTTTTTGATTTGATTCTTCTAAAATAAGTTGTAAGGAAAATTCGTTTAATGGTCTCTCAGAGATATGGATTCCATCGCCCATATTTTCGGCAGCGGAATGTATAGAATGAATAGTGGATCCGTCAACACCTTGGACTGAAGTACTGGTTTCGGCAGTGTTATCATCTTCTGCGAGATGAAGTTCTATGTTATTAGTTAATTTAGGTTTTTCTAATTTAATTCTGCTTAGGGCGTCGGCGTTCGAATTTTGACTACCTTTTTTATAAATAATTTCATATTCGAATTCTTCCAATTTTAATCTCCAACGGACTAAACGGGAGTTAGGGTCTTTTAAGCTCATGATCCAAGTAAGAGGTTTATGATCAGTAACTATTTGGAATTTTCGTCCAAATAAGTACGGTCGGAAATATTTTACTGCCCAGACGATAGCTAACAATTCTTTTTCTATCGTCGAATAATTAGTTTCTGAATCGGTGAGAGTACGGCTTGCATAACATATAGGTTTGTCACTTCCTATAGGGCCTTGAGATAAAATTGCGCCAATGGCGTAGTTGCTAGCATCAGTTGTTAATACAAAAGGTTTTGAAAAATCGGGGAACTGAAGTATGGGGTCGTTCATTAGAAGGTCTTTACAATTGTTAAAAGCTTTTACATATTCGTCTGTGAATTCTACTGATTTACCCTTTTTTAAGCAGTTTGTGAGGGGTTTTGTTAATTTAGCGAAATCTTTGATAAATTTACGATAATAGCCTAGGAGACCAAGAAAAGCTTTAATCTCCTTTTGTGATTTAGGTATTGGAAATTCTTTAATAGCATAAATTTTGGCAGGATTAGGTTTTATGCCGTCCGTGGTAACAACATGACCAAGAAAATCTATCTCTCTATGTAAAAATTCTGACTTGTCTAATTGAACCTTTAAGTTGGCCTCTCTTAATTTCTGAAACACTTTTTTCAAATTTTCTGTGTGTTCCTGTAAAGAGGTAGAGTAGACTATAATGTCGTCGAGGTATACGAGACATACGGTACCTTGCAGTTCCTTCAAGACGTTGTCCATAACTCTTTGAAATGTACTAGGGGCGTTCTTAAGTCCAAAGGGCATTCTGATGTACTCAAAATGTCCTCCTTCTACAGTGAAAGCGGTTTTTTCTATATCATGAGGATCCATTTCTAACTGGTGAAAGCCACTAGCTAGGTCCAGTGTAGTGAAATAATTGCATTTTCCTAGTTTGTCCAAGATGTCTGTAATGTTTGGTATAGGGTATCGATCACTAACGGTTTTTTCGTTAAGCTTTCGATAATCTATCACAAGCCTCCACTTTTGTTTTCCAGAGGCGTCCCTTTTTTTTGGAACTACCCAGACGGGGGAACTCCACGGGGAGAAACTTGGGCGAATTATCCCTTGATCAAGCATTTCGGAAATCTGGCTACGTACTTCCTCTTTGTGGATGTACGGGTATCTATAAGATTTTGTGTAGATGGGGATATCATCAGTTGTCCGAATCTGATGTTTAATTTGATTGGTGAAAGTTAATTTTTGACCTTTCCGAAAGAAGATATCCTCATATTCACGACAAACTTTAGTAAGTGCTTTCATTTCTTCACGGTTAAGGTGGTCGGTCCTGAGCAATTTCATTATATCAATTGGTGGTTCAATGTCATAATTATAATGGATGTTAAAGTTATTAACTTCCGTGAAATTTTCGTGAGAAAATATCTCTGCTTTAATAGGCTGTTCTATGAATAAATCTTGTTCGTTGTTAGAGTAATTTATTAATTCTACTTGACAATACCAATTTTTAGAATTGTACAAGCCTTCAGAAATGAATAATTTCGGTTTAACTTCCGTTTTCCTGATATATACATCTCCAGCTTGCACATCTACAGGCAGACTTGCAATAAATTTTGAGTTAGGGGGAATTTTATATTTTTTTGACATGAAATTTGGTTTAAATTGGAGCGGAATTGTTGAATTTTTCGTGATTAGAATACTATTTGCTAGATCGACTTTGGCTCCTAGTTGGGTCAGGGTATCTAGTCCTAATAAACCGTCAAAATAACCGTGGAAATTGAACACGAGAAATCTAGTTTCTCCTGGTTGGCGAAATTCTATGAAATTTGGAAGTATCACTTCTTTATCAAGAGTGTGTTTATTTAATACAGTGGATATTACAGTAGGCTTAGTTTTTGATATATCATTTGGGTTAATATACTTAGGGTTGATGAAGGAGGATGATGCTCCTGTGTCAATAAGAAATTTTAAAGGGCGTCCGAAGGGTGAGGAAATATTTATATATGGGAGGATGTAGCCGTGCTTGTTAATGTCTAAGTATCCGATTGGTTTATCGAGGCGGTTTGTGGAAAATCCGAGTCTTCTAATTCATTGATATTATTTGGGTTAAGGTCACTGTTGTCGTTATTTACTGGAGGTTGATAGGTATCAGATGGATAATAATTTTGTTCGGGAAGATAACTGTTTGGATTTTCATAACTATATGGGGTTAAAATATTTTCATTTTGGGTGTAGGTCCCAAGATCGCTATTTTCTGAAATGTTAAACAATTGTCCGGCTGGTTTGAATTGATTACCGATCTGTTGTCTGTTTTGAGGTGGAGGTTGGTTCGTTTTGACGTTGGCTGAGGATATATCCATTGGTTCAGGCTTTGGCAGATTGGGGGTAAAATTTGGTCTAGTGAAATTGAAATTTGGTCTGTTGAAGATTTGTTGTCTTTGAGGGTAAGGGTTATTAAAATGGGGAACTCGCGGTTGGAAAAAGGAATTATTATTATTATTCGGCGAAACTGTTGGTTGGTTGGGTCTTAGGTTTTGAAATAATGGTTGGTGATTTCTTAGCTGAGGCATAAATTGGGGTATTTTGAACTGAGGTAAAAATTGAGGCGTTTTAATTTGGGGTGTATTATTTGGAATTTTGTTTGTGGGTGTAAGCTTATTTAATTCTGCTCTGCCATAGTACATATTTTGTTCTTTAACACAAAATGAGAATGCTTCAGCCAGGTCTTTTGGTTTCATTGCTCGAATTATAGAGCCTAAAGGTTCTCTTAGACCAGATAAAAATGTGTTTAAGCACATTTCCGAGAAGAGTTTTTTCTTTGCCTGAATTATATTCGGATCTTTTTCATGGATATTTGTATGATTTGTTATGCTAGAAAATATTTCGATCACTTCACTATAAAACTTTTCAACTGTATTATTATTTTGTCTCAATCCATGGAGATCACGGATAAGGGAGGTTTCATTTCTTTTGTCACTGTAGTGCAAAATTAAATTCTGTTTGATTTTATCCCATTCTAATGGGGTTCCATACATGTTGAGAACTTCGTTCGCGGATCCGGTTATTTTATTGCGAATTGCGCGTAATAGTAATTTTCCGTAAGGGGTACCATTAACAACTGAAATTAGCGAAAGGACTTCATCCACATTATCAATGAAATCAAACAACAAACGAGAATTACCATCAAATTTCGGAAGGTCTTTGATGGCATCAGGAACTCTGAGTGAGTTGAAAATATCAAGAGTTGTTAGCGGTTGTGGAGCTGGATCGCTCGTTGCCATTGTAACCGATTGAGAAATTTCGTTAAGATGAATTTGATTTAAATCACTTCTTTCTATGCTTATATTAGATACACTATCTCTAACGCTAGACAAATTTTCGATTGATATTAAATTTTCTTCAGATGTATATAAAACGCGGGATGAATTAGCACTTTCACTTATGTTTTCACTTGATTTGAAACGACTTAAACTATTTCTAAAAATTCTAGAGATTGGATAAGGATTTGGAATTGAACTTCTTCGTTTATTAGAGGACATAGGATAATATAGGATAATTGGGAATATTCAATATTTGACTTACGAGTAGAAGACCAACAGCCACATTGTAAAACGATGATCCTTCGTTGACTCTGTTTCCGTGGTCGTAGAGCGATGATCCCTCGCTGAAATTAGGATGGACTGCGTCACGATGATCCCTCGTTGAGTCCTCCGATTAAAGTTGAGTTGCAGGTTCGATTTAATTTTCCTTTTTAATTTCCACTTTTTCTTTTTTTCCGATTAACCGTCGGTGAATGATTTCGCGCTTTATACCGATGAACCGTCGGCGGGTGATTTCGCGTAATTTCGTGGAAACCGGCACTTAGTTTTTTTTTCCGATAAACCGTCGGCGATTCAACTTTATTACCGATTAAAAAGAAAAAATAAAATCTGGACGACTGCGCCAATTATATTCGCCGGAGCGAAATATTATAAAAAAAATATAAAATTTAGAATTTGGACGACAACTTTTTATTTAATTGATTTGAAAGTTACAAATTGAATTATAATTAATTTTATAGAATTGAAAGTTACAAATTGAATTATTAAACCAAAAAGCCAAATTGACTCCAAGCCGGTCACTTTAAGAGTGAGTGCTCTGATTATTTTATGTCACATCGTTAGCTAAAGGTAACCTGATTCTCTTTGTTACAATTTGCCTATGTTATGTCTACGCTTTGAATTAAATGCTGAACTAATGTCTGAGGTTGAAACTGGAGTACATGTGAATGACTTTAAATGACTTTATGACTTTAATTAAATAGCTGGCTAAGCAATTTGAATATGCTAGGAATAATATCTATATGTAAGTATTAGGATGATAGGGATGTAACTCACGCGCAGTAGGCAACTTTGGAGTCGACCGAGCGGACAAAAAAGGACACGGATTCAACCATGGAAGGCAGAATTCATCGCAGATAAAACCAAAAAGATGCTGAGATATATTAGAAGAAAGTAGTTCCCTTTATGGGCCTGGAATCGACGATTAGATGTGAGTATTAGGGTGCTTTTTTTTCGCGACTATTTGTTTTTTTCAGTCCCACCTCGAAATTTTGTGGCAAATTCCTAAACAAAAATTCCCTGAAAATTGGAGCCCTTAATATTAATATTTAGTACTAGACCAAGACGTATAAAGATTTCCCATATAAAATACACGTAGACTTTGATTATTTTTCTTCAAAACTCTACAGCTCAGAGGCATTTCATGGTATAATCTTGGTCAATGGTAGGGTTTCTTCAGAATTGAATGCTCTACAAAAGTGTCCATTGCGATGTAACCCTAACTTCCACCAGCGAGGTAGTTCGGGTCACTAACCCCAATTTTTCCATGAAATTCTCGCTTTTTACCCCTATCTCTTAAACAAAAAGAGGTACAGAAAAAGTGAACATGACAAACTTGTAGGAAATTCAATTTTCTACAAAAAAGTTCCGAACACCAAATCGCTAACATCGATATTTCTTGAGATGTTGGGCTTTGAAGTTGAGGTAGAGTGGAATTTTCATGGATTATTGAGCTAAATTGTAGAAATGAGTTGAGTTCTAATGTCCACCGCTTTTTTTAAGAGTATCCCAAAATCTCTCAATGGCTTATTTCTTAATATTTTAGGCTAAACATCCCAGCGGGAATTTTGGTCAGGCATTCCAATGGAAGCCTTGTGGACAATTTTCACTATCAATTCCAAGTTAGTCGCATGGAAGCTAGGTGGAAGGACAAGCGCGAACGAAAGCTCCTTGTATATTTTCTCCTCACTCTCGCTCTTTCCGATCGAGTTTTTCAAAGACGCAATTCGTGAATACCGGTTGAAAATAATTCATTCCTGTTTGTACTTTGAGTTGAGCCTGTGCGTGCTTTATCCTGTCTTTTATGTTGTATTATTTTCCGAATTGAATTATGATATAAAATAATATAATAATAAATTGAATTTTGGTTAATAGAGTTGTTTCATTTATTGACATTATAATTTCCAAACCCAGGAGTCGATTTCTTGGATGCTTCTGGGGAAGCGGTAGGAGCTATAGACTTTTATTCCAAATAGATCTCATGTCCTGTTAATGTCATGCATTCCTTATTGTTCCTATGGGATCTTGGAGGAAGCAAAAGAAAAGCTATTTTACTGCTTCCTCCTAATGACATGCAATGTTAAAATTAAATGAAGTGTACAACAAAGAGTCATGCATCCATGCCTTCGCAGGAGTAGCTTCCACTTGCATCTAGGACTGCTTCTTTTCCCGCTGGGATTCAACTGAATATTCTTGAAATAATACTTTATTATGTTTACAATTTACAAATACTTATATATACTTATACTTATATATACATAATACACTTTACCATATGCTCAGGAAGAAATATTTGCTTAAAATGAAGCGAATTAACCCTACCCTCCGTAATCGTAAGGCATGCGCAAAACTAAATAAGTCATTGCGTTCGCTTGCTGGCGTTGATCATCAGCTCTTCTGCAGTGGGATTTGATTTATTAAAAATTTGTTGTACTAAAAGAGGGACCAAATTTTTGTTCATGATGGGATTTCAGTTGTCTTGCTTTTCTTGACTCCTTTCTCAACATTCACCGTGCACAGTATCTCATCCCCACACGAAAAACACGGCGCGCCGAACAACTGCAACTTCCCCTACGTCGAGCTCGCTGGATGCCGTCGCACATGTCGAATCATTACTGCTCTCAGAACTTTTGGTCGCGTTTTGCTTCTTCGAAGTGTGTTCATTTTTCTATGCCATAGACATATGGTAATACGGGTTTGCCAATTTCAGTTTCATTTCTACGTTGTTTCGTTTCTTATAATAAAGCCCTTGATTCCCGGACGGCCTCCAGATTTGCTAAGACAAGCATTATGCTCCATTGCCTAATGTTATAAGTAATATAATTTCTAAGAAGCTGAAACACTCTTGGTCGTGTGAACAGTCAAATTTATCATCTGCAGTATCCTCTAATTGCACTCTCTTCCCAAATGCCGCCGCGCGCCGTCATATCGAAAAATGATGTTGAGTTAAATGATACAAAAATGCGTCCTTTGTCAGTTTAAGCGTAGCAATTATGGCAAAATGAGATAAATGAGCCATTGTAGTCTGATAATGAACTTCAAAGGAACCCCTCAGGTTAGCGTGAAGGCTGCGCAGACCTAGGTATTCACTGAGGCTCCGACGACCTTGTCAAAAGCCGCAAAATTCAGCCATCAGCATATCTTGATGGCTCGTGATGAATCAGCATCTACTTGACGCTATCTTGCCGCAAATCGGTTTGATCATGTCTAGTTAAGAAAAATCTCATCTCTTTGTAATGAGGTATCATCCGGCACCGCACGGTACATTAATAACCTCAATTTAGCGTGACCACAGCCGACACTCGCTGACATCTTGTCGACCCGGTGTTGATTTCGATGGGAAAGATTGTGGCTAAATTATGTGTGAGCGAATCAAGGTCTTGTTATATAGTTCTTTGTTTTAGGCAACTAGTGCCATCCCTGATTGATTTGCCCCAATGCGTCAATCGAACTCGTTTCAATCCTGAGACCGATTGATTTTTCATTTCCCATTTTTCACAGGCAGCCGCGAGTCAATTTATTGCCCTGACCACAATTCACCGCGTAATAATAAGATTGTCGAGTTTCGGTCATCAATCAAAATCGCCGCAGCGTGAGCTCAACTTATAGAGTCGATAGTTAGGATCAGCTTGAGTGTCCCTGGCGTCAAGTGGAAAAGTTCTTGGCTTCTTCGGTATATAAATTTACCTGAAGATGTCGAACCAGTGACCTTTATTGTCATAATTCACTTTTACAGTCACGGCTTCAGTTACATGACCGGGAGGGAAGTGGCCCATTGGCATTACCTTTTCCGGGAAGATATTTGAAAAATGTCTGTGACGAAACGGTTATACGGCCACGAGGTCGCGCAATCGAGTCAATTTGTTTCAATTTGTTGTAATTTAGCGCCAATTTTTGGGTGCTAATAAATTTTTAATTGGCCACAGGTTACATCAGTCCATTGATGGGCGGTTTCGTCACGGAAATTGCTCATCCGAAAATAGCTCTAATGGGGAGGTGATAGCAATTACGGTGACCACTAATCAAAATATCGAAATTCGGTTTCTCGCCGCACGATGATTACTGTACGGCGGTGGCGATAATTATTTTCAGGCTGCAGGCTGCTTAACTATTTGGAAATCGGTTGGATTTTCATGCAACTTTAATGTTCGTTTCTTTTTAATACTCTCGTGGTAAAGTAGCATTTAATTGAAATTGGGCGAGAGTTTGCAGGTTAATTACAAGATGCGTATATTTTGCGAAAATGTTCAATTGTGAAAACAAACCCCAAGAGATAGAGCGATCTAGGTCGATAGTTATTAGTTAGGTCACTGATTTTTGTCGATATTAAAATACAAGTCATCTCAGGAAAAAGTGTCAAGCAGAAGCAAGAAGGAACAGGATCTCAAGGCCTATCCGGAATATTCCTATATTCAGCGATTTTGCTATTTCCTGTTTATGATTTTTTCTACTTTTTCCCACTTGATAAGAAAATGGTTTCAGAAAATAATCGCCGGAGTATACCGAAGAATACAGAGCGGTAGCACGAAAGCTAATAAACAACGGAAAATTGTCCGGAAAACAGTACACGTCACCGATAACCTTGACCTTGAAATATGTCTTGGCCATTTTCAGCAAGTATATAGGGCGCGCTCAGACCACCTTCATATGTTTTTTTGAGCTTGAATCTCATTCTTCAAATTTCGACATCAGTTTCTTATTGATCCTTCTATTTGTAAACATTGTGTTTGCAATTCATACGGTGAATAATATTTGCGTGCATTTCTTATTACACTATTCGCAAAACATTAAAATTCCATTGGACGTATAGTATATATTTTATAATACATATATTCGAAGTAGGCGACTATGAGCCAAAGAACATGTTTCAAAGAAAAAAACATGTTTATTTATGGTCTCCGTGCCCAAAATATATATACAGGTCTCCCTCAAGTTACACGATTAATTGGTTCCGTGTAACTCGAAACCGTGTATGTGGAAACTCAGATTTAGTACTACTGTTAGTGACCTGTATATTCCACTTTTCAAGAGCAAGAAGCGAAAGGATTCCGCAGATAGCTAACATTGATGAATATATGATAAATCCTTATTATTTTGCCCTTTTTATGAAAATTATTATAAAACCGTGTAACTCAAATAGCGTGTAACTTGAGGGAACGTCGCAATTTTTTTCCGTGTAAATCGAAAATCGTGGAACTCAAGTACCGTGTATCTCGAGGAATACCTGTATTATATACATGGTATTGTTCAGAATAACAAAATTCACCAAATACTTCAAGGTCAAGGTCATTGGTGACGTGTAACACTTTCGGAAAAATTTCCAAACTATGTGATGTAGAAATGATCTTTTCATCACACGTACGGGGTAACTACTAGGTTACCGCATGCGTTTCCGGGCCTTGCCTAGTCGATTGTCCATTATGGCAGATAATGTACTTGCTTCGCTCGTGCGTCTAACACTGCCATCGTGGGCAATCGGCTAGATACCGCCCTTGTTGCTTAATATACTATTATGAGACTTTGTGATTTTTGGCCGCAGTTCCTCACATTTCTGATGCGACTCAATTATCGCAAACAGCAAAGTAAAGCGTGAGAACAAACCTGTGCGCGCTTGCTCATTTTGTATAAAATGAAATGAAATACTGTTGTGAGAACCCATGCATTATAAGACCCAAAAAGATTACTGTGGCCAGATTATTAAAAAAGTAAGTGTAAAAGTAAAAATGTCTTTTCAAAACTTTTTTAACGTTTATTGGGTGTATCCAATAGATCGGCCTTTTATTTTGTTGTTTTTTCTCTTAATCTCAGAAGCAATGCGCAACAACTCGTAATTTGACGAAATTAATATTTGAATGATTTGTGCGCCTGGATAAAGGAATATGGTATACATAAATAGTCGCAACATATTGATATATTAACATCTCTTGAATGTAGATATTAAGCCGATAAATATGTAGGCAAAGTTTCATCGACATGTATATTAGGAAATGCGACAGATATGGTGGTAACAAAATTTACTTGATTAGTCTTATCTATTTGGATACAAAACCAAAAAATCGATGAAATAAATATATTACTGTGATCAAAAAGTAAAGCTAATTTGTTTATAAGTTTGGACATTTTTATTTATTTTTCCAAATCTATATCATTTCCTTTAAAGTAGTCCCCGCCCGATACAATACACCTGTGCCAGCGATTTTTTCAATCCTCGAAACACTTCTGAGACTCGATGATTGGAATGGCCTTCAGTTCCTTCTTCGATTTTTCTTTTATCTCATCAGTCGATTCAAAACGATGTCCCCGAAGCTAAACACGGAGCTAAATCGGGCGAATACGGTGGTTGCGGAACGACATGGATTGAATTTCTGATTAAAAAGGCTCGAAGAACCAATGCAGTGCAGTGCAAGAAATTTAGTGTTTTTGGAATCAATCGAGATGTGACTCTTCTTAAGCACAAATTTTCTTTCAAACTGGTCAACCGACGATTTTTGAGCACCAAATCTTTGATTTCATTGACATGTTGTTCATTGTTCATGTTAATGGTCGTGCGGGTCGCTTCTTGTCTTCAACGCTTTCTCTACCTTCTTTAAACTGTTTATACCATTTGTAAACATTTCTTTTAGACAAAACCTGATCGCCTGAGGCCTTCTGCAACATTCTAAACGTTTCTGCAGCAGAAAGCTCATTCCGCAAACAAAATTTAATGCAACTTCTTTGCTCAATAAAATCACACATTGTAAAAATCGAAAAATTCACTTTTAGTTGCTCAGAAAACACAACGAAACTATGCAAACAAATGATGTACTGGCACAGTACTTACACAGATATGAGTGTATCTACATGTACATGTACTTACACAGATATGAGTGACAGTGCTGCAAATCTAAAAACAAGAAGATTTGCTCGAATCGATTTAACCGCTCGCTCAGTATCCACTATGCCAACGTTCTAAATTGCAACACTTTTATCTTTCTGCTGCAAATTCTACCTTCGATGTTGTCTGCCTTATGGAAACCTGGTTGTCTGCAGATATTCCAAACGCTGAGCTTTTTGGCCCTGAGTTTCAGGTGTTCCGTCGTGATCGTCATCGGTCTCAGGTTAATGCTCCAGTTGGAGGTGGGGTGCTCTTGGCGGTTAGGAACTGCTATCAGTCTACTTTATTTGACATTCCGGACATGAACGACCTAGAGTGTCTATGCGTCGTCCTGGATTTTCCAAAACTGAGGCTGTTCATCAACAACGCATACATTCCTCCCAACTCTCAGATTGGACTTTATGAGTCATTTTGCAAGGGCGTAGAGTTTGTATCAGATCAGCTGCTGCCCTCTGACGATTAGATTGTTGTGGGTGACCTTCAACCTTCCTCACCTTCAGGGCCGGATTTACCTATGGGCACTTAGGGCACTGGCCCACGGGCCCCAACCAACTTGGGGCCCCCCACCAACTGTAATCTTAAATATTTTAGAAGAGTTTAAAAAAAAATAATTGTATGAAAGCTGAACGGCTAAAAAAACTTTTCAACATTTTTATTGAAGATATTTTTATTGAACTTGACTTAACGGTAAACATGTTATAAAAAATAATCGATAATAAACGATAAAGCCTTAGAAATGTTTATGCACTTTAAGTGTATATCAAAAATTTTAATCAAAGTAAATTAAAATAATTGACAATGTACTTATTTTTTAAACTATTATAAATCATACTCTGTTATGAAAGTACCATTGTAGCTTCATAATTATAAAATTACGAGTAAAATTAATACTTCCTTTCTTGATGTATATTCTTTAAAAAAGTCTAATTTCCTATAAGTCAGTGTAACTGCTTTGAATTCTTGAAAATTGATGAGTTCAAAGATTCTGCGAAAACTTCAAAAATTCGCAGCGATTCGCGGAAAGTCTAATACCTTAAAGGCGCGTTTCCAATACAGCGTGGAGATTCAGAGTATTTGCTATCTCAAGCAAAAAAAGCAAGAAAAGGCTTAATTTAGAAATTTATAATTTTTATTCTAATATAATTGATGTATTTGTGAATGTAAAATATTCGACAATTTAATTTACTTTTATATTATTTTGTATTTGAATTTATATATACAATTTATTTTAATATCATGTGTTATATTATATCAATAAATAAAAAAAAAAACATGGCAGTCGCGGGACTGGCCGATGGAAGCTTTGCTTAAAAAATTTTCAAAATTTTTTAAATTGTGAAAATTTAAAAAATTTTGAAAATTTAAAAAATTTTGAAAATTTAAAAAATTTTGAAAATTTAAAAAATTTTGAAAATTTAAAATTTTTTGAAAATTTAAAAAATTTTGAAAATTTAAAAAATTTTGAAAATTTAAAAAATTTTGAAAATTTAAAAAATTTTGAAAATTTAAAAAATGTTGAAAATTTAAAAAATTTTGAAAATTTAAAAAATTTTGGAAATTTAAAAAATTTTGAAAATTTAAAAAATTTTGAAAATTTAAAAAATTTTGAAAATTGTTTAAATTGTGAAAATTTAAAAAATTTTGAAAATTTAAAAAATTTTGAAAATTTAAAAAATTTTGAAAATTTAAAAAATTTTGAAAATTTAAAAAATTTTGAAAATTTAAAAAATTTTGAAAATTTAAAAAATTTTGAAAATTTAAAAAATTTTGAAAATTTAAAAAATTTTGAAAATTTAAAAAATTTTGGAAATTTAAAAAATTTTGAAAATTTAAAAAATTTTGAAAATTTAAAAAATTTTGAAAATTTAAAAAATTTTGAGAATTTAAAAAATTTTGAAAATTTAAAAAATTTTGAAAATTTAAAATTTTTTGAAAATTTGAAAACTTAAAAATTTTGAAAATTTAAAAAATTTTGAAAATTTAAAAATTTTTGAACTTTTAAAAATTTTTGGAAATTTGAATTTTCGTTACCGTCGGAAATTGTGAACGAGTCTCCCGCACAACGTCCCAAAGGAAGCTAATATTATTTTCGTTACTTTTTTTCGTTACTTTTTTTCGTTACCGTCGGAAATTGTGAACGAATCTCCCGCACAACGTCCCAAAGGAAGCAAAGCTTCAAAAATGTTGCCAATTTTGAATTCCTTAAGTAGGACCCCACCATCTAAGTGCTAAAATAAGAAGCCATGCATTCATACTGAATATTTAAAACTGTGTGCAATATGACTTTTTTAATTTATAAAATATATTTCAAGTATGTAACTTTTTGAAGGTGTTAAAGATATTTTGAATAAATTAAAGTTAAGTGGTAATCAGCAAAAGGGGTACTATACTAAGTGCGGTTGGCGCCTTAGGCGCCGACCGCGCGAAATTTTTTAGGGCCCCCACCATTTTGTGCCCATAGGCCCCCACACATCCAAATCCGGCACTGCTCACCTTGTTTGGCGCGTGGAGGAATCTGCCGATTTTGTCTCTGTATCTGAGACATCGTCTACCCGACAACGTGATCTTCTCTTCCTCGACAGTATTCAGGGGTGCAATCTTCGACAAGCGAACTCACAACGAAATAATTTTGGTAAATTTCTTGATTTAGTCTTCACTTCCAACGTCGATCACACTGCGTTGTCCAGATGTATTACGCCTTTAGTGAATGAATCGCATCATCATCCAGCTCTTCATATTGATTTTTGTATTTCACAATGTCTGATAATTAATGATTCTGTTTCTGGTACTTCATTTAATTTTCGTAAAGCTGATTATTCAAAATTGAATGACTTCCTGTCGCGATGTGACTGGTCTCCTGTGTTAACGGAGAGCGATGTTAATCTTGCTACTTCTAAATTTTATGAGATACTTTCTGCCTCCTTTTTTTCGTGTATTCCTATAACACTTAACAATAACTCGAATGCTCGCCTGCCATGGTTTGATACGGAATTGATTCGCTTGAGGAACTCTAAGACTAGGGCCTGGAGGAAATATTCGATGACTACGAACGATGAAGACTTCCTTGTGTTTTGCAATCTTCATAAGCAATTCTTCGAAAGATCTGAGCCCGCATACGTTTCTTATTTGCCAGATTTGCGGAATTCTTTGTAGAGTGAGCCGAAGCGCTTTTGGAGTTTCATTAACTCTAGGAGGAGCTCTGACCGTTATCCTGCTTCCTTCTGCTATAACGGTGAGCGCAGCAGTGATCCAACCAAAATTTGCAATTTCTTCTCTGCTCTATTCAGCTCCTCTTTTATCTGTGATAATTACGTTGCTCCTAAATCTTTTTACTACTCGACGAAGCTTCCATCCAGCACCTTAGAACCAAAAGATCTTTATTTTGACCATAAAACTATTTTACAGTATCTTGACAACATGCCCTCTAAATATTCGTACGGACCCGACGGTGTTCCTTTAATAGTTTTAAAGTCTGGTGGTTTGTCCTTGGTGAACGTTATCTGTTATTTATTTAACTCATCCATAATTTCAGGTGTCTTTCCTAATTGTTGGAAATTATCTTATATTACACCCTTGCATAAGAAAGGTGCTACGGATGATATATCCAACTACAGTCCTATTGCCAAACTCTCGGCTTTACCTAAGCTTTTCGAAGCCATTGTCTGTGATATTTTATACTTTCACTGCAAAACTATAATAAGTGATTGCCAGCACGGATTTGTGAGGGGAAGGTCAACTGTTTCAAATCTTCTATGCTTTTCGTCTTTCTGCATCAATGAGATTGAACGAGGTGGACAAGTTGACTGCATTTACACGGATTTCAGTAAAGCCTTTGATAGAATTAGCCACCAGGCGTTGATCCTGAAATTGGCGAAATTCGGCTTCCCTGAGGTCTTTTTGGATTGGATATCATCCTACCTAAGGGATCGTTTTCAGGTGGTTTCTTTTCGCGGTGTGTTCTCACCACCTATCCATAATACCTCCGGGGTTCCACAGAGTAGTCACTTGGGACCTCTACTGTTTATTTTGTTTATAAATGAAGGCGAGTATTGCATTATCACACTCTAAAATTCTTTTATATGCTGACGATGGACAAATTTTTCGCTCTATTCGTTGTCTTAATGACTGCCTTCTGCTTAACAATGACTTAAATAATTTTTCAAGGTGGTGCGCCTTAAATTTTTTGCCGTTAAATGTCAGTAAATGTTCTTTGGTGTCTTTCACACGGAGTAAAGCTCCAATACGTTACAAATATTTCGTGGATGGTAGTGAAATTTCACGACTAAACTTGGTGAAAGACCTAGGAGTTACTTTTAATTCTAAATTTGACTTTGACGAGCACATAAACATAATTATTAGCAAGGCTAATTCGCTGCTGGGATTTATTAAGACGTGGTCTAAAATTTTCGATAATCCTTATGTGACATATCATATCTATCTGCTAGCTAGGCGAATGATCTCCAGGATCGTTTTCGGCTCCAAAATTTTGAGTGGTGATTGTAAATGTTCGGAACTGTTTTGTCTTTGTTTACGATATCTGTTCCTCGCCCTGGTCTCAGAGTCAATAAAATAATAAATATACCGTACAATCGCACTAACTACGGACTACATGAGCCAGTCACATCTATCGCCAGTTTGTTAAATTTGCACCATAAAATTTTTGATTTTAATTTACCGTGCAAGAAATTGAAAAATTTACTCAGTTTTCAATTTTCTAATTTACATTGTAAACTTTAATTTTTGTTTTCCTTCATTTACTGTAAATTTAATAGATATTGTGTGAGACATACAAACAAATAAAAAATACAAACTAACCGATAAAACTTATGCAAAGCCATGCAAGAAAACGAAAAATTTTGTTCCAAGGATTCAATGTGGTTGTAATTTTGTTCCGATAATGGTTTGTCGACGAGTCTCTCATCTAGATGTCACATCTCTCCATTGTTGTAAATATTGATTGAGCAATATTCCTAATTTATTGCAGCCGAAGATAGGCGCTCGGGAAGACTGAGGTCAGAGCTGGAGAACATGACCTGCAAGACAACGGCCTCACCGTTTAAGAGCCTGTATTATACTCATGTGTAGCAAAAGACAGTCATTTTGAGTGAACAGATAATTTTTTTATTATTCTATACAGTCAGGAGCAAAACTTTAACAGAATGTGGTATGGCTGATACACTTATTCGCTTTATTACACCTCAACAAATTAAAATTGAATTAAAAAACAAACCAAAAACAGCTCTCTATTAATTGAACTATTACACTTTTGCACTCTAGGGAGTATTCCTGTTATTTTTAGCGTCGTAATACTTTTGAACGAGTACTTTCATTTCCTAATCACTCAGTGAATGCTTTAAGGTATGTTAACATTTGCTTGGATGAAATATAAGGTGATAAGCTGTTTAAAAAAATTAAAAACATTTTAAATAAGCTTAGAATTAGTCACCAAACTTTCAAGAGAATTAAGTATTCTGATGGGATTGTATCCAGCAATAAGAAAAAAACCCGTTCAATTGCTCCACTTCTAGTTTTAGGATCCGACGATGTCCCAAAACTAGCTGTCTAAATCATTGGATCGAATGCTAGTCTATGAATAGTACGAGGAGCCTTAAAAAGAATTAGGATGAAGCCAGTGGAAAGGATGAAGATACCAACTATTTCGTTAAAAAATCGATGGTTTGATAAATAATTTGTATACAAAAAACACTGGTTAGTGAAGACTGGAAGCAGGTAAAATTACTAAGTTTGTTTCAATTTTCAGTTACTACTATATTTGTCGACTTTCCTTTAGGTTATTTGTTGCGACGAGACCAAAATTAACAGATTTGAATCCGATGAAAAGAGCTTGTAGAAGCTCAAGCAAGCAGGCGTTGTTTTGAATTAAAATTTTGAATGTCATGCATTCAATCAGGTTACCTTTGACTTCTCAAGAAAAAAGAAACGAAGAGAAAAAATTGGCAGTCTTGATATTTTCGTCTTTGGTATTGGATCCAGTATTAATTTAAATAAATTAATTATTTTGTTCAAATTATTCAGGTGACTTTATGTTTCTGTATAACCTGAAGAAGCTTATATTATACTTACTTCTTATCCAAACAGTAGGATCGCATAGATTTCTTACAAGCTGGCATTTGAATAGAATTCCTGAAGAATAACACACGAATAAAGTCAGAGAAACCAAGTATGGCGACAGTAACATTATGGTGTAGGAGTGTATAACAAGTAATTGAGTCAGACCGTTGGTCATCAGAAACACTTCCCGGGTGGATAGCATCAAGCAAAAATAAAGGAGGAATATGTAATTTTTGAACAAGATGGAGAATCAAAGAACACCGCGATTGTAATAAACAACCTGGCTCAAAAATAATAAATGTTCTATTCTAATATACAAGCTCAAAGCCCGCTCCGAAAATTCGATCGAAAATTTGAGGGTTTAGTTATATGAAAAAAAGGCTGTCAAATTATAATGAGTTGCCTAAAGAAATGTATGAACTATGGGAATGGGCGAAGGATGTATGGCATAGTATTAGGTTAAGTTAGGTTGCTGTGGTTGCCTAACGGCCCATTGTGTTACCACGAGGGGCTATTTCCCAAAAATAACTAACCATTGAACCACTCCGTGTCCTTGATGAAGTGTTCGATGTCCCTGATGTTCCTTGAACTCAGGTCTGACAAATCATCAAAGAAATATGCGCTCAGATATCAATTTCTGCACAGTGCTGGGCATTGACATAGAAGATGGGTCATACTTTCCTCCTCCTTTTTGTTGTGACAACTTCTACAGAAGTCGTTAGAGGTTACGCCGAGTCTGCTGGCATGCTTGCCCATAAGGCAGTGCCCTGTAATTACCGCCACGACGGCATCTCTCCTAAGAGCAATGAATCTGATCGGCCTACTGCGGTCGAATGCTGGCCAGATTTGCGTGGTGGTTCCATGGGCGTACCCAGCATTTGCTTAGGGGTGGGGCAAAAGTAAGGAAATTCGATAAGTAGTAGGAATTTAAAAATGTTTTTTCGCTTTCTTATCTCAACAATAATCTGCGAGGGTTCTGGTAAAATCTGTTCAAAATTTCTTTTTCAAATTTATTTTGCGCTTCCAGAACCCTCTTCTTATGCACACTCATCATGCAGAGGCCGACAAGCTGATTTTCTGTCATTGTTGACCGTAACCAAGTTTTTAATCTGCGCAAAGTACTGAAGAACCTTTCTATAGTGCATGTTGTGCACGGCTGTGCAAGTAAAATACGAAGCGCCTGTTTTATGGCTGGATAAAATAGTTATGTTTTTGTATTTTTGTTTCCACATATTACACTACAGTTCAGTCTCACCATGAAAACCACTTAAACTATAACCACAAGAAGGTTCTGTTTTTTTCAAAAAGTCTTGGAACGACATTTGAAGCATTATATGCGGGTGCAATGTAAGCAGTGAGTACGCAGGTAAATTGTGCTCAGAAAACCGCTGCTCTAGAGGCATAATTAAAGAATCTTGGTAGGGGATCATCAATGATCCCTTCCCAAACTCGCTAGGAGTCTGTGTCAGAGGATTTCCTCGATGTGTCTGCCGTTTTGCAATCTGTGTCATTCTTAAGTCTATCTCAAGATCGCCGGCGATTGAGTCTGCTTCGGCTATCAAACTTTCGCTTTGAACATCGGCACTTTCACGGTGTTTTCTAACTAATCAAAGTATTCGAAAACAATTACTTAAAAATATAATCTGCTATCTGTCAGTGCTGAATGAAGTAAAATGCATTAGAGCATAATATTTGATCACAAATAGGTATTATAACTTGAGTGACAAAAAATATTGTTGCTTTTTCTAATTAAACCCGCCACCCATAACACAGTAAAATGATACCAACTTAATTCAGAGCAGGCAGTTCCCTTTGCCCAAGAGTTAAATTTTATTTTTTAATGTCGCTTATAAAATTTCGAATGTCAAAAATGTATTTTCGCATTCGAAATCCAAAAAATTCGCATCTTTGAAAAGTCATACAATCGATTTTTTGAGTTTTCGAATGCGAGAATCCATCTTCTTCCACATTCGAGATTTTGTAAGTGACATTCAAAAATTGACCTCCAGATCTCCTTACAAATCATCATAAGTAGGTACACTACGCCCCCACCTAATCTCGACAATAATCCAAGCCAAAAGCGAAAGACTACACTTAAACTAAGTAATGTTACGTAACTAAAAATAATACAGGCAGGGACGTACCTTGATCTGTGCTCAAAAAGTTTCTTATATCCACTTCAGATAGCCCGCCAATCCAATCGCGATATAATTAAATTTAGATTAGAACTGGGTAGGTAATATCACTATTTACTCACAAGCAGGATCACTAAGTCATTTCGCTTTAAAAACATAAAACAACTCAGACTTAGATAAACAATTACAATCAGAATCACCGTTAATTGGTCGTTGCACTTCCTTCAAGTCAAATTACGAGATTCACGAGCGAAGGCTCGTGCGGAAGAGGGCGCAGGCGGCGGCGTGGACCATGCACGCTCGATCGGTGTTTCGTGCGGTAATTTTGAATCTTACAAAATGAATAATTTTGTAATATACGTAAATTTCTAGCTTCGACTCAGGGCGGAGGGTAGGGCAAGTGCCCCACTGTGGGTACGCCCATGGGCCACATAAGTGTTGTCGTGTCTCCACATGTTTTCGGCGATCCTTAAGTACGATCGCACAATCTCTAATTTGCGAGTGGGGAGCGGTGCCCCTATACGTTGGATGATATCCCCTTCTGGAAGGGTTGTCCCCTGCCTAGAGAGCTTAGCCGCCCTAATATTGCCCGGGACATCACTATGTCCCGGTACACAAATTTTAACCTCCTCCGCTAACTGATTAAGCAGAGAGCGGCAGTCTGCGACTACCTTTGATGTCGTATACACACCCGTGAGTGACTTAATTGCAGCCTGGCTGTCAGTAAAGATAGAAATACCTTTCGAAGACGACATGTTCTCCCGCAGCCTTGATAGCCATAACCTCTGCTTAAATAATGCTTCGAAGTTTAGTTGCTCCGAGTATATTCCAGCTCCAACCTTGCCTTCCAACTTTGAGCCATCAGTGAATAACTGCACCGAGTTTGCTTTGCTGAAGAGCTCCTCTCCCCACTCTTGTCTCGCCGAAATGAGAGAGTCGAATTTAATGTTGAAACAGGGGCTGGGGATAATGTAATCTAATCCAGGAGCACGAGTGTTTAAGATTGTTGAATGTCCGTAGTCCACGCGTGTCAAGGGATGTCTAGAATTGAGCCTATCGGCAGTAGAGGCTGCAGTTTGCTTGCCAAAGAGCTCCATTGGTAGGAGATGGAGGATAACATTCAGGGCCTTGGTGGGAGTTGTCGTGAAAGCACCCGTTATCAGAACAGAAGCCATTCGTTGGATCCTCTCCTTCTGATGGCATTCCCTTTCTAGGGTGGCCCACCACACTAGCACAACGTATATCAGGATCGGTCTGATCAAGGTCACGAAGAGCGTGCTTTTAGGCCCCATCTTTTGCCAATCGGAGTTTTGCAAGAATACAAGGCTATAGTAGCCTTACGTAGGGGAGACCGGGGATAGTTGACCATAGGGGTAGGTTGACTAATTGTGAAAAACTCGACTAGTTCAAAAGTGTTGCATCATCCAACTAGGCGTGAGAAACCGTTACCTCCTCCCCCTCAGTCGTCTCAAATGCGGCATCGCGTACGCACGTAGTTCGGGCGAAGGAGCATAATATTGAAAAATAATACACTTAAGTAATTTAGTAATTTTTTTCCTTGTTATTTTATTTGTAATGACGCCTATATACTTGTTATTGTTCATTTGCAAATATTTTAAAATAAAAGTTTGATTGTTAATCTTTATGTTACATATCATTCTTTTTAATTTCGCTGCAGTTTTGAGGTTATGACACGTGTGTAAAAATTGCAAAGTGATCCGGGGCTGGTTGACTACCTAGTCCCATACAAAATGTGTAAATGGCAATCTATTATTTGTTTAATGTAAATATTGCACCTCTGATTTAGAAGACTGGTTTCATAATCTGATCTCATAAATGATGTATCTATTCCTTTGAATCATATAATTATAATAATTATATCAGTTAAGACTGTTACCAAATAATTAAAATTAACAAAATTGTCATAGAATTGATAATTATTTGTTTGAATGAAGAAAATGTTATTTCAATTACTTCTTGTTATTTTAATTTTATATATCCGTAGATCTTGCACTATTTAATTTGTAGGTCAACTTACTCCCAGTGACAAGTCAACCTACCCCATGTCTGGGGTAGGTTGACTCAAATTTCATATTCCACCAGATCATGCTTGTACTCTATATTATAACTGATTGCGAGACTTTTGTCATTTGTTTTTATAGCTTAACCCTTTCAGACACAAAAATCAGGCGTTTGAGATAAAAATCTGAATTTTTGCTTATACACAAATATGACACTAATAAACACGAATATGCAAAAACAATTAAGGTAGGATGCCTCACCTGGCCACCAGGTGATGTCCCATATATGGGACATGCCTTTTTTTTGCGCGTGGCGGCCAATCAAAACGTATTTTTTTACACTTTTCTGCATAAATTGTTTAAAAAATAGTTAAATAGTACTTACCGATTTTTGTTAAAACTCGATCTTAAAAAAAAAAAAACAGTCTTTATATGAGCACTAAGGACCACTTGTTTACTGCCGCACAATATAATTTCACAAAAAAGGCACTGAACCATGTGAAATGGTCAGAGTTCGGTACAAAACTTATTTTTGTAAAGTTTAAAAGCTACTTTATTAACAGAGTTGCTAACCATTGCAGATTTAATATTGGTGTCTACGTTAAATAGCTTTAAAATCAGTGACAACTTTTGTCCAATATATTGGACATTGTGTCTGAAAGGGTTAATAGTGTACCTATCAAATTTATTGGTTTTTACAATAATATTAACTAAAACAAAAAACATATAAGCATCTAAACTGAAATTTGGTCTACCATCCCTGGTCTCCCCTACTCTCTCAGCAATGTTGGCTTTCCAATTGAGCTTCCTGTCTATAACGAGACCGAGATATCTAACCTCGTCCGCGAGTTCTAGCCTCACTCCGCCAAGGAGTGGTGTATTAAAGGAGGGAATCTTATATTACCTAGAAATTAATACCAATACCGTTTTGCTCGGGTTAACGCTCAAGCCACCACTCCATAAGGTGAGCTTATTTAGGGCTTTCTGTAACACCTCGGTATTTGCCTGATACTCGAATGGCAATGTCGTCCGCAGCGCGGTCGAGCTCTAGGAGGACATCGTTCAGGGTCAGGTTCCACAGAAGCGAAGACAGGACCCCTCCTTGGGGGTTCCCCTTGGCACATTATTACATACTTCACAAATTGTGGAAAATTCATACAAAAGTTTACCCACAAAGGTTAGAAAAATCGAAATGATATTGGATTTATTTCTACAAGAAATTATTAACCAAGAATTCCAGCTGCAAAAGTGTAACAATGCACTTGAGTTGTAATACTACCCTGTGTGCACGAAATTAGTGGATATTTCTGGAGTTTGTTTTTATGAAAATTGTTTAATACCATGTAATTCGGTTTTATGTACGTGCTAATCTAATACCCAAGATACACGGACACGACTGAAAGAAGATCCTATGAATGAAAATTCACTCGGATTCACACGGGCATAGGAGCCGATGATATTTCGTTTTGACAGTTCAAAGTGCAAAGAGCGGAGTGAATTCATGTTTTTGAATAATTGACACTGGAAATCAGCTGATTTTTCCAGGACTTCCATTTTCATCCGCTCTGAATTAAGTTTTTGGAACTTCATCGAGTAGCCTTCCAATGCAATCATGAATGAAGAATCAAACTTAATCCACAATGATACATGGTACAGCCGATGATAATCCCTGCTGGATCTTCATTCAGTCGTGCCCGTGTATCAAGCGTATAAGTCTTATTCCTTTGCACTTAGACTTCTTTTTTTAGGTGAATGTCAAATGTTACTTATTTGCTAAACAAAAACAGAGCCGAAGTGGGATCCAGGTAGACGGGTAGCAGACGGTTGAACAAGTGTGTGCTCGTCACATTACCCTCCTCCCAGTTATTACTTGATAACGTTACACAAGGAAAAAGAATAGATTGAAAAGTTGTGTTGCTGAAACGGTTGAGCAGTAAGGTCGCTGGGATAGTTGAAGTATAAGTTGAAATAACCGGTCGAATAGGAGAAATAGCCGAAAAAGAATCCAAACTCTTTCTTTCTATTTTCTTCATGGGGATGAAATTGTTAGGTTCTTCTGAGGATGTTCTGCTAAAGTTGTTGAGCGTTTCGGAGCAGAAAGAAAATGTCTAGGGTTTTCCAATTTGAACTTTGCGTTCCCTACATAGCTGTACTCTCGATTCGACGAACTAGAAAGGGCCAACAAATATGCTCGGATTCTGGCCGATCTTGAGCTATGGTTTCGAATTGGAAACGACGTTGAAGTTTTATTTCTTGATTCTGTATATTTTCGGTTTGCCTTTTTATTTTCCTTGCTGTATGAGCACCCGTCGGGAGGAATTTTCCAGCTATGAGGATGAAGAGTTCGGTTTTCGGCGTCTTCTCGTGATTTTCTTCTGTCGTCCATCACGTTGGGGTCACCAGTTAAAGCAGATATAGTTTATTGATTCTGCTTTAATTAAAATAAATTAATAAATTACAATTAGAAATTCTTTTTTATTCAATATAATGACTTATTAAAATTAAAATGATACTTCCCTTCTGAAAGACAAAATCGAACCACTTTTCTAAAACAAAAATTAGACTTCCTTTTTTTAGGCGAATGTCAAAGGTTACTTATTTGCTAAACAAAAACAGAGCCACAGATGTCGCAGTTTTTTTTTTGTGATGTTTCTTAGCTTATCATTTTTTACCGATTGATCTGAAAATTTAACTGTAGTTTAGTAATAGCATTTTCTAGGATTTTTGATATTGATTTACCAATTAATGATTTACTACCGATTTTGGTATCAACAAAGAAAAAAAAAAATTTTGACAATTTTAGTACTTTTATATCACACAATAATTGCATTTTTGGTACAAAAGTTTCTCAGCACAAAGGATAATGTGACTTATTTTTCACTCCACGTTACTAAAATTGAAATTCAATAATTTATTTATTTAAAACTTTTTAAAATATATTATAGAATAAAAAGAATTGATTAATTTGGATTATTTTATTCTATAAAATTTATTTATAGCTTTAAACGATTATTCCTGCCAGTTACATTGGACGAATCTCCTCAGACTAAACAAAAATTAAAATTTCTAATTTCTCGTTCCCGACGCCTACTTTTTAGCTAAAGAATTAAAATTAAAATTTAATCGCCTACTTGTTACCTCACAATACTCCCCCTTCAGTGAACCGAAGGTTTACGATATAATAACACAAACACCAACGAAGGTTATGCAAACTGATAGTACATATTAACTTCGTTTGGTCAATAGTGAGCTAAAAAGAGTATGCAGAGTGATGAAGTAGTGGCAATAGTTAATTAATAATGATATTGAGTAATTAATGTGAAAGAAAGCTGCGTCGGAAACAAGGAAATCTATAACTTTTATGAGAATTGCATATTGCTAAAACAATTAATTGTAATGAATCTGATTTGTTTGATTATATGGTTGATATTGATGATTTTCATCGTTCTATTTGCTGCAAAATGATTTTATTTAATTGTATTCGAAAATTTCTTTGTTGATTTTTGAAGATGTGCATGAATGCGACTCTCTATTTGGTACTGGTAGCTGAATTTGTAAATTGGATGGTTGTTGGGCAAGATGGGGGAATAAAACGTCCATTTTTTTGTAAAAATCTTCCTCCCTCCGTCCAAATAAACTGCGGATGCGCCTGGATTTTTAGCCAGGCCTGGATAGCTTGCGATCTGGTTATCTTGTTTTTCTTTTTAACTATTCCTACCGGGTCCATCGCCGGTGTCGGGGTCACCAGTTATAGAATAAAAAGAATTGATTAATTTGGATTATTTTATTCTATAAAATTTATTTATAGCTTTAAACGATTATTCCTGCCAGTTATATTGGACGAATCTCCTCAGACTAAATAAAAATTAAAATTTCTAAAAACCTCTTCGTTCCCGACGCCTACTTTTTAGCTAAAGAATTAAAATTAAAATTTAATCGCCTACTTGTTACCCCACAATATCAACAAGTAATATAGTACACTTTGGAAGCGCCATATTATTTACTTCCTAATGATTCAATGTTTGTGGTCCTGCGATAACATTGACATGACTCTTTGCAATTTTATTAAGTGCATTTGCTCTCGAAGACTAAGAATTTTCAATGCTAAAAGAAATAATGAATTAGTAGTGCGAAAGCGTTGATCAGGACACTTCAAAGAATCGATTGGCATATTGTGGTGCACATATCACAAATTCCATGAAATATATCAATTTATAATAGTTTCTCGAAGAGTAATACAGCGAATAAGTAAAATAAATTAAAAAGAAATATATTTATTTTTAAAATATATGGGCATTTTGTTCGCCCATACAACATGCTATCCACCTATCCTATCCACCGTGTCTATCTATTACATTCATCTATGAACGATTTGTAGGAAACCGCATTTCTTAAATATTCGGAACATTTTATCTGTAGTTTCGAACGAGAACAATTGGGTCAATTTAAATCGTTGACGAGAGCCCACTTTAATTTCATGCTTGGAGCGGTTCACCCTTTTTAGTGCTTCCTCTGATCGCCTCCAAAATATGGGGGGGAAAAGGGGTACTCATTCAACTCAACACAAACTCAGCGGCTCGGAGCGACTGGAGCAGTACCTAGGCGGAGCGCGGGAGGTCTCACAGTTGGCCTGAATGGAATGATTGGCAGGTGAATGATTGAACCCAAATTTGGGAATGTGCGTTCGCGATAGCATGCACAAATTAGCCAGCGGCCAGCAGCATCCATCTGGGCAACTTTTAAATTTTCACTACGGATGCTACGGTTCGCTGACTATCAGGCCGTTGCGTACGACAGCAAAATTAATTTCCAATGATTTTTTCCAATAAAGAAGGGAAATCTTGATAAAGCTCACGACTGACAAGTGATCGCGCTCTATGATTTATGAATTAAATGGCTGCCAAAGGCTAAGCTCATTAGTTCAGACAGGAGGCAGATGGGGCATTTCACGTGAAGCGGACAGGGAAAAAAAAGTTGAGGTTCTGAAAATCGACCACATTCGGCCTATTTGTACTTCTAGTAGGTATGAATGTGCACGCAAAATATTTTTTTTGTATAGTGTATATTTACCAAGTTATAGGTTTCTAAAGAATGGTCGTTGATTGGTACAACAATTTATTGAAAGTACTTTTTCGAATATAACAAATTTACTATAAAATATTTAACATAGCGATACATGTTAAAAATATACTGTTCTTTTTGACAGTAAAAAAAATATTGAAAAATTATTTTTTTTCATATCTAAAACCGGAAGTAAACTTTTCAAATCAGAATTAAAGTCACTTCGACCATTTTTTTTTCTTTTTTTTTCTTTCAAAATATAGCTTAAAGAATAATAAAAGTACACTAGAAAATTTAAAATGGGATCTCTATTAGTTTAGGAGTTACATTGAATAATATCCACCCACGTAGCAAGAATTCACGCCCTTTGCGACGCGGGTGTATATTATTCAATGTAACTCCTAAACTAATAGAGATCCCATTTTAAATTTTCTAGTGTACTTTTATTATTCTTTAAGCTATATTTTGAAAGAAAAAAAAAGAAAAAAAAAATGGTCGAAGTGACTTTAATTCTGGTTTGAAAAGTTTACTTCCGGTTTTAGATATGAAATAAAATAATTTTTCTATATTTTTTTTACTGTCAAAAAGAACAGTATATTTTTAACATGTATCGCTATGTTAAATATTTTATAGTAAATTTGTTATATTCGAAAAAGTACTTTCAATAAATTGTAGTACCAATCAACGACCATTCTTTAGAAACCTATAACTTGGTAAATATACACTATACAAAAAAAATATTTTGCGTACACATTCATACCTACTAGAAGTACAAATAGGCCGAATGTGGTAGATTTTCAGAACCTCACTTTTTTTTCCCTGTCCGCTTCACGTGAAATGCCCCAGATTACGGTGGCCTCACTAGCCTAATTGACGGTCGGAACGAATTCAAGGAAATTAGGTGTGATGAATTGGCCCTTGGTGTTAATCGATGTCAATCGGCCAAATGAAATTCGATTTTATTGAACCAACAAATTATAATATTTAAAAAAGATTACATAACTTAAAATTATCTTACACACTTTTCCAATTTTTAAGCTTCTAATTATAAAAAAATTATTATAATGTCAGAACCGACAACGTCTAAGTAAAATATCTAGTAACAACAAAAGTTAACAAAATAACAAATCGTAAAATATTGCACATAAAATTTGGATTAATTGTTGAATAACTTTATTTCACTTTCCCTGTTATTAATGGCTTTTAGGGGTGGTGGTGGTCAATTCCACTTTCAAAGTTGACATCCGCGTGGAAGCCACTTTCATCGGCATGATAGACGACGTTTTGAATACGCCCATCCGGAAGAAGGATGTGGTATTGTCCCCGAGTAACTCCGTTCAGGTCACGACTTTGTCTGTGGCTATAATCATTTCCTGAATGGAAGTCACGAACATGATAACCAAATGCATACTGTGATGCATACTGTTGCAGCTGAAATGATAGAAGATGAAAAACGTGACTGATTTGTAATCGACTTATTAGGCATAAATTTAATGATGTTTTAATATTACATTTTGAAGACCAATAAAATCTTAAATGAATTTCTACATTATTGCAATAAGTCGATCTTGGTTTGAATTTCATTCATCTATTTAGTGATTTTTTTAGGATATTTAAACATAAATTGGGCTGGGTTATTTAATTATAAGCATATGTGATTTTTCCAGTTTTAAACTGAATTTGCCCTGAAATATAATTTATTAATTTGAAAAAATCTGTAGTCTTATGCTTATCTGATATATTTCTACATGCTTTTAAGAATGTGTTGTAAAATTTTCTATGTAAAATTACTATTATTTTGGCTCTTCTACTCATTTAAAGTTGAAGCCGCGCGGTGTCCTTGTACTCCTTGTTGAATTGGTGGTCCTCACATTTTCGCTTTCAAAAGATTAGGAGTGAAACACAATAGATAAAAAGCGATTGCTGATGAAGAAGATAGCTGATAAGCTGACAACATTTTTAAGAAACCTGGGATCGCTTAGTCGAATCTTCAACAAAATACTATAGTTTTCTAAGTATGAATTTTCAATATTGAAACTGTTCTCAATATTGTAAACACGTTTTCTTTGAAGTAGTGCTTTTTAGCACCGATGATGCTCAAATTTCAACATGCTATTCTATGTCTAGTATTATATTATTGATTCCCGTCCGAATCAACATGTTTAGATATCTCAGCAATCACTCACGCGTCCGTATTTTTATTTCCATTATTTTTCTCTATTTGGCAGAGAAAGTTGATATCCGGCATAGCAATAATTGTTACTGACCCGCGTGTTTGCCCGTAGTTAGAACATAAACACTTGTTTGAAAATGTAAATTGTAACATAAGTCAACTTACATTTTTTATTCCCCCTTATATGGAGTCTCACGTGAAAGGTAATCAGAAAACCGGGGATAGGGACCGCATACAAAAAAACGCATAAAAAAAATATTCTGAAACTTCACAAGTAGCTATAAAATACATTGTTTAGAACAAATTATAAAAAAAAAAAAACATTTTATGCGGTAAATAAGGATCGTATAAAAAATTCCCACATAGAAAATAACTCAAAACCATGATGTAGCTGGAAATTAGTTTTCCAAAAAAGGCAAAAATTAATTTATATATGGGAATAATTTTAAATATTTTGTTTGCTTATACACTGCCGGACAATAGTATAGGTTCGGTAAAAAAAATGTATCTGCCTCAAGGACTATTTTTTTATATGTTCAAGAAGATGTCAAGACATTTTTTTTTCCTAGTAGAAATCGTGTTTGCTGTTGCTGAAGTCCTAGAACATTCTTTTTGATTAATTTATTATCTTAGAAATAAACTATTGTCTAAGAAATATTTAAAGTATAAAAGTGAAAAAATGGGTTGAGAAAAAAACATTGAACAGTGAGGAAATCGGGAAAACCGTAGCTTTCAAAGAAGAAGATCACTCTAATAGGGCGATCGCACAGAAAATTATTTGAAGGATCCAGAAAACTGGAAAAAAACCAGAAGGAGTGGAAGGGGAAAGGACAAACAGACCCACAACTGAACAAGAACGTCGTCTCATTTTGAGGGAAGCGTCGAACTCCACGAAGACTGCTCGGAAAATTAAAAAAGATGTGGGCATGTATGCAAGTGTTAGGACGATATGGCGCGAAATTAAACATTCTCCGATAATAAAGCGGCTTCGCTCAAGGAAGAAACCGGTTTTTACAAAACGGCATCAACGGGCTCGCTTGGATTTCGCTAGAAGAAACATGTCGCGTAATATGGAGTGTAGGATATATCTGTGCTATTATTTTTATCTTTAATAACAGATTTTTTAAGATTTATAATAATTTGACTTCCGAACCTATCCTATTGTCCCGCATAAATAGGCACATTTTCAAAAGAAAATTCCTAGAATTTCACCAACTCAGGTAATTACCTAACATTTCCTATGAACTATTATGTCTTATATTATAACCCTTCAACATATAAAAAAATACCCCTTAAGAAAGATGCAATATAATTGACGCAGGTACATTTTTTAAGCCGAACCTATCCTATTGGCCGGCAGTCTATGTACATTAAATACTACACTGGTTCAAAATCACCTTCGCCACTTGAAGATGCTACTTCGTAGTCGTTTACAGTTGACATTTTTGTTGACACAATATAGTCGATGATCAATTTTTGCAATGATTTGTTTGGTTAACCGCTTGTATATGTCTAGGTAGCCAGACATGCAAGATCGAAGCTCATTCTGAAATTTTAAAATTCTTTCAGAATGGGTATCGACTGCAAGAAAATGGCTTTCCAATTTGCTCCAAAGTTGAAGTCCTGCGTAGATGTTGTTTTCAGTCATAGAATCGGGTTCTTCCTGGATCAGTAGAATCAGTTACGTAATTTATAATGTCACTGTCACTTACGGGTTCGTCCTGAATTATTTCGTCAATATCAATTTCACAAAAAGTATTAAAACATTCACCAACGATGTCATGTGCTAGTGCAACGATTTCGGATGATAATATTGAGATGTTTTCGGTTGCATTCCTATTAATGATACATTCTGACCATAGTTCGGTCAAATTAGACATTTCAATTTACAATAATTCGCATAGAGCTGTAAATTGGTACAGGCTTTGGGAACATTATTACAAATAAAATACTAAAAGTCCCCACCAATCCCACATCTGCAAAAAGAGTTGACCTTGACAAAGGTAAAAAAAATTTTTTTTCCAATTTTTGTGGTAAACGGTAAGTTTTATCATAAAAAAAACTCAGACAAAAGTTGTAGATCATGAAATTATCTACAAAAATTGTTCTTACTCTTTTTTTTTAAGAATCACCATTCCTGCCCGAAATGAAAAATGTCAGTATCCCAGAGTATATAGTCTCCCATGGAATCTCCCTGGTGGCACTGAGGGAGACTCGATAGGAGACTCGAAAAACCCTTGAGTGTCTCCGTATGGGAGATTCGATTTCCATATCGTCGTTGCGCGCGCAATACCGCGAAAGAGCAGTTTGTAAATATTGCGTAACAGCAAAAGGCGCAAAATTGAAATATCGCGCCTAGGGATTTTTAACATGGTTTCGCTCCTTATAGATTTCACAGAATTTAATTTAACCTATAATGCCCCATCCAGACTCTCCACGAGGCTACATGAGGGAACGCCAGTACGAGAGGGAGGACGGTGCGCTCGTGTCCCCTCGTCTTCCCTCGCCACGCCTCGCTGTCGCTCCGCTTTGTGTCGGTCACGTCCATCTCGTAGTACACGTAGTAGTACAGTCAATCTGTAAGTGAGCCTCCGAAAAATGACATACCGAAATTCGACTTGATGAATCGTTAGGGGGGCATATAATGAAGTTAATGTCAAATTCCCGAAGTCCCCCCTCCCCCTGTTTTTGAGAAAATCCAAAAAAATTTTGAAATGCGTTTTTCTCGGAATCTATGGGTTTTGGTGAAAAGTTTATTTAACAAAAAATGTAGAGGACGTTGTTAACTACATTTTATGTCACTGAAGTGACGTCATCCGACTTTAAATACAAAAAGTAGGTGGCGCTAAAGTATCAAAAAAGTGTTTTTTTGCTATTTTCATTAAAAAATAATGGTTTTTTTGCAATTATGTAAATGAGAAAGTTGTTCGTCACAAAATCAGCTACAACTTTTATTTAAACTATTTTTTTATATAACTTACCGTTTTCGAGCTGGAGCTTGCCGATGTGTACAAATTGTACATTAACTGCTGCGCCAATGCGTGTTTGTCATAAATTGTATAGAAAGATTATTTTGGGAATAATAAATTTTAAGAGAGCAAAGTTTGGACGCCTTTACTCTACGAAACTCACATACCAACTGAAAAATGTACGTTTCGTAGTGGATGAGGCAGATGTTAGAAACCGCTCCTTTGTCCAAACTATGCCGACTTGCCGGGCGAAAGTAACAAAAGAACCGTTAACTACGCTGCGTTGCATCTTTTCACCTACAGCTCGAAAACGGTAAGTTTTATAAAAAAATAGTTTGAATAAAAGTTGCAGCTGATTTTGTGACGAACAACTTTCTCATTTACATAATTGCAAAAAAAACATTATTTTTTAATGAAAATAGCAAAAAAACTCTTTTTTGATACTTTAGCGCCACCTACTTTTTGTATTTCAAGTCGGATGACGTCACTTCAATGACATAAAATGTAGTTAACAACGTCCTCTACATTTTTTGTTAAATAAACTTTTCACCAAAACCCATAGATTCCGAGAAAAACGCATTTCAAAATTTTTTTGGATTTTCTCAAAAACAGGGGGAGGGGGGAATTCGGGAATTTGACATTAACTTCATTATATGCCCCCCTAACGATTCATCAAGTCAAATTTCGGTATGTCATTTTTCGGAGACACCCTATTTTTTCGTTACAGATTGACTGTACTATAGCGAGCAACTGAATAAATCGAGAGTGTAGATGGCTAGCCTTGAAGTTGGCGGGAAGTTTTTTCTTGCTCCTGTAAAATCGTGAAAAGGCAGATACGCGGTATATACAATATGTTGTAATTTTATATGTACGATGTTGTAATTTTCTAATTTCACGAAATTCGGGAGACTCGAAAAAAAACCTGCGTCTCTCAACCAACAATTTTATAGCTCCAGTCTCCCATCCGGAGACTGTGGGAGATTCATAAAAACACTCAGGTATGCACTGGGATACTGTGGGAGACGCTCACGGATACGCTGGGAGACGCTGAGATACTCTTGGGATACTGAAAATTTTTATCTCGGGTGAGATATTACGATTCTAAAAGTTGAAGAAGTCGTATTTTACATAATATGTACACATTTCCGCACCACCTGTGAGGTAGTGTACCCGGCGCATTTATTTTAACGTGGTGTCCCCGGTAGGCATAGTCCACGATCTAATGTGACTAAGTTTTATTATATCTTCAAACATTCGACTAGACGGGGAATAATTGGTATTATCAAATACTGATGATTGAATGTCCTCTCAAATGATTGTTGCCGCAGCTTTTCCGCAGATTCGAAACCGTTCTTCTTCTTCATTTTGACTTTTCTTCTCATATTAAGCTTGGTTAAGAATATCGTGATGATTGTCAATAAAATAGATGAATGTTAATCTTCCCGGTTTTTCAGTGATAATAATTTTATTACCATACTTCAATTTCAATCGTATCTTAATTGTTCTGTTATTTAAATCTGGATTTTTGTAAATATTTTTTAACTCTTCTAATAAAAATTGACAATCATCACTTTTTTCAATGTATGTGTGCAATATTTCTTCCATCGCAACATTCGAAGATTCATCTTGAGGACGACCGATTTTACCCCCAGTGGTTGGTTTCAAGAAGGAATTATAACAATTATTATGATACTTAGCCTTAGCAGGAACCAAATCAAATTCGTACTCAATGCGCGCAGTAACACTTTTTGCTACGTCATCAGAACGAGTCCGAGCTACCTTCAGAATAGATTCTTTGAATGAAAGAGTAGCAACTTTATAAATTTTATGCCGAACATTCTGCGCTTTCTTCTTTTCAGCCTCTTCATTCGCTTCATCACCGCAAAATAAGCAATGATTTTTATAACAGAAATCGGATTCACTTACGCGCGCTCTAGTACGAGGTGGACTAATTTTGGATGTACTGGCTTGATCCATCTCGTGTTGTCTTTTAACTGCAGCAATAGTACGCTTCCGAGTATACATTTTACGGCACTGCACATGAATTGTTACAATTGTTAAAAGTTTACTACAAATAAAACAAAGTTGCGACATTTTTCAAAAACTATTAAACAGCACAAATCGTAATAAGAAATATTATTCAATAACCACGTGTATTCACTGTTGAGCTTTCCAACGTTAAAGAGGGATTCTGAGCCCCAGCGCCTGCTGGGGTAGATTGAAGGATGCTCAGTGGGCGGCTAAATAGGACTCCAACCTGAAGTAATATCCCACAGACGGTTCCGGGGTGGAGCTCCTGGGGACAGGGAGCGGGGTTTTAGCCGGTAGGCCGGGGCAGCCTGGGGAGTCCGGCACACGGGTGGCTTCGGACAAACCAATATTATATTTTAATATTATATTTTTACTCATATTAAACATCAGATGGTGTGCATAGGCGGTTTAGCATGCATATTATTGCTTTCGGTGATTTAGAATCGCAATATCTCAGGAATGGTGATTCTTAAAAAAAAAAAAAAGTATAAGAACAATTTTTGTAGATAATTTTATGATCTACAACTTTTGTCTGACCAATTTTTATAATAAAACTTACCGTTTATCGGAAAAAAGGAAAAACCATTTTTTAGACCTTTGACCTTGAATAAATTTTTTTGCAGATGTAGGATCGAGGGGGACTTTTAGTATTTTATTTGTAATAATGTCCCCAAGGTCTGTACCAGTTTTCAGACCTATGCGAATTATTGTAAACCTACCACTATTTTTTCGACTATTCTGACCGGACTACCAGGCTGCTTTCCAACATGCATTTAAAATGTGTTGTTTTATTTCACTAAATGCTGCAGCAGCATGATTTATGCAGTCCAAAATCGAAAACTTTTTCCTAGCTTCAGTTAAGGTTATTGCATCGTCTTCGAGTTTTTCCAAAATGTCTCTAAATGTTAACTTCAAGGATGACCGGGTGCATTGTCCACAATTTTCAGCACTTTAAAAGGAAGAACCATCTCAGTCATATATTTTTCAACTTCATATACGAAGCAAACGTTGAACCATCTTGTGAAAACAGCTGATGTTCAGCTACATTTTTGCCTTTTAGAGTACGTGGGTGTGGTGGATGGTGGAGAAATAAATTAGAAAGTAGCCAATCAGAAAAATTAATTAATTTAAAATTGTTTGTTTGTTGATAATCAAGTTTACTTTGAGAAAAATGTGCCAGTCGGAAAAAAGTTTTATAGAATTAAAAATTCCTGATTTTAAAAAGTTAAATAGAAATTAATCTTTTAATATAAATAAAATAATAAATAAATTATAAATAATAATAAATAAAATAATAAATAATTATCTGATAACAATAAAATAATTAATAAAAAAGAAGAAGTATAAAATAATGAATCCATATAACTCTTCTATAACTGGTGACCCCGACGTGATCGGAACTAGGTCGGCAGCTATTAGAAACTGGCTTACAGCTCAGACTGCCGACCGCGAATACAAGTACGTCGGTCGGGAGAATTTGATGGATTTTCAACAGAACCATCAACCTGTAATTCCAGCTAACCTGTTAGACCTACAAGCTAGACTCCCTATAGGAAGAGGGAGAGGGGCAGTTTTTCAAGTACAAACCCTGCCTCGTCGGCCATCAGAGGATTCTTTTAAGTTTTTATTCTTTTCCGATAAGTAGATTATTCTTTGTATTTGTTTGTTTAGTCATAAGAAACATAGATTTTTTTTAAATTATCTCTTCTTTGTGATATGTGAGTTAAGTATTTTCGTTAATTTGCAATTAACTGGTGGCGGGGTAATGTGGCAACTCAGCTTTTGATTTTTAGAATTTTTGAATTTAGAATTGTTTAATAAGTAGGCCTTGATTTTAAATGAAAAAAGTTTTTTTTTGAATTTTTGAGAAATAAAAATCGAAGTAGGCTGTGAGATATTAAAACAAAAAAATTTGAAAAATATAACCAGTCAGGCAATATTCATTGATTGTAAAACACGTGAAAAATAAATTAATTTAAATTAAATGTAATTAACAAGTTATCAATAAAACTAATAATACCTAAACGTAAAACCACATGGGTGTAAAGATTTATTTATAATTAAGGGTTTTAGCATTATTGCACCGAGTGTTATTCGGTCTTTGGCAACTTTAAACCACTTGCAATTTTCTCGGACTTGGCGATGCACGTTCGGCTAGGCATCTTCTTCCAAAACAACAAAGTTTCGTCAGCATTAAATACTTGATCTGAACGATATCCACCATCATCAATAATTTTTGCTAACTATTTAGAATAATTCGTAGCAGCTGTTTCATAAGCGGATGCAGCCTCGCCTCTTATTTTCAGGTTGTGAAGTGCACGTCGTCGGTAAAAGCTTGTTAACCAGCCATTGCTCGCAGATAATTTCGGTTTTCCAATTTCATACGATGAACTAGACGGTTCTAAGTCTTTCAGCTGATTATAAAACCATTTAGCTTTCTCTTTAATCAATTCACCGTCAATTGGGATTCTTTTTTGAGTTACTTCTTGAATCAAAAATATGAGCGCCTTTTCCATTTTTTCTATTAAAATATTTCTTGAATAGGATGCCCCTTTAGCACTTTCGTTTGTAGCACAATTACTCGATTTATATATTTCACTTGTCCGTCTTTTTATGGCTCTAATATAGTGTATTCACCTAATACAAATTCCTTACCAAGAGCTGTGAATCCTTCACCTTCTGCTATGCGATCTACAATCGCAAAATTCGTTTCAAGAGAAATTGTCTTTCTTTTTATTTTATTTTTTGCAGTGTGAACATGTAATGACGTGTGGGCAATCGGCTGCTTTCTTTTTAAATTACTTTTTTTATTACTTTTTATTTGTATTATACACATTAATTAACTTTGTTTTATACCGCATAAACCATAATAGGTCAAAGAACCTGATTACTCTCAGGAGGGAGGCCATTAGTAACGTCGTGGCGGTAATTACGGGGCATTGCCTTGTGGGCAAACATGCCAACAGACTAGGCGTTACCTCCAACGACTTCTGCAGAAGTTGTCAAAATGAGGAGGAGGAGGAAAGCATAACCCACCTCCTGTGCCAATGCCCAGCACTATCTATGTGCAGAAACAGATATCTGGGCGCTTATTTCTTTGATGACTTGTCGGATCTGAGTTCAAAGAACGTCAGAGACATTGAACACTTCATCAAAGGCACGAAGTGGTTCAAGGTTGGCTAGTTTCTGGGAAAAGCCCTCGTGTGGTATCACAATGGGCCCTTGTGGCCTAAGTGTGCCGTCAGGCAACCACGGCAACCTAACCTAACCTATACCGCATAAAAAAAAATCGCACAAAACAAAACCGCACATATTGGTAAAAATATTTATTTCTGGAAAATTTATTAGTTGAAGAATTTTGAAGGCCGTGTGAAAAGGACCCCGCACAATTCGTATGGAAAATGGCTTTCGGCCAAATTAGCTGAAATTTTGCACAGAGGTAGCTTTCAGCTCACTGATGAAAAGTCTCAATGGGCGCAACCCCCAAAAATCAAACCCCGATCCCCCACGCCCCCCCGAAGTCTCAATATATACCAAAATCACATTATGATGAAAATCAGTTCAAAACAGATGTATTCATTTGAAACTTCGCACAGTGGTAGCTTTCAGCATGCTGGTCAAAAGTCTCAACGGGCGTAACCCCCAAAAATCAAACCCTCACCCCCCACGCCCCCCCCCCCCCCCCCCCCCCCCCCCCCGAAGTCTCAATATATACCCCAAATCACATTATGATGAAAATCAGTGCAAGAGAGATGTATTTATTTGAAACTTCGCAAAGTGGTAGCTTTCAGCATGCTGGTCAAAAAACCCCCAAAAATCAAACTCTCACCCCCCCCCCCCCCAAGTCTCAATATATACCCCAAATCACATTATGATGAAAATCAGTGCAAGAGAGATGTATTTATTTGAAACTTCGCAAAGTGGTAGCTTTCAGCATGCTGGTCAAAAGTCTCAATGAGTGCAACCCCTTATATCCAACCAAATCCAACCAACCCAGTCGCAAAATATACAGGGTGATCCAAAAGTATGGAAACGGCTAAATAACTTTCGAGGAATGCATTTTGGAGAAAAAAGTTGTAGACAAAAGTTTTAGGAATTTTCCCCAGCTATTCAATGGTGACCATATATTTGACCTTGACCGTGGCCTTGAAGGTCATTTCAAGGTCAAGTTGACTTTTTTAAATTGGAACCCTTATTTTTGACCACGGAAATGGAAAGAGCGGACAATTTTACGTCCAATTATGACCTTGACCATGACATTGAAGGTCATATCAAGGTCAAAATGGCTCTTTAAAGAGGAACCTGCATTGATACTGCGGAATTGCAAAGAGTGGAAGTTTTGCGTCCAAATGTGACCTTGACCACAACCTTGACCTTTAACATGACCTTGTCAATGACCTTGAGGGTTATATCAAGGTCAAGGTGGTTTTTTGAAGAGGAAACCATGTTTTTGACCACGGAAATGGTTCTTTCCATTTCCGTGGTTAAAAACATGGATTCCCCTTCAAAAAACCACCTTGACCTTGATATAACCTTCAAGGTCATTGCCAAGGTCATGTTAAAGGTCAAGGTTGTGGTCAAGGTCACATTTGGACGCAAAACTTCCACTCTTTGCAATTCCGCAGTATCAATGCAGGTTCCTCTTTAAAGAGCCATTTTGACCTTGATATGACCTTCAATGTCATGGTCAAGGTCATAATTGGACGTAAAATTGTCCGCTCTTTCCATTTCCGTGGTCAAAAATAAGGGTTCCAATTTGAAAAAGTCAACTAGACCTTGAAATGACCTTCAAGGCCACGGTCAAGGTCAAATATAAGGTCATCATTGAATAGCTGGGGAAAATTCCTAAAACTTTTGCCTACAACTTTTTTCTCCAAAATGCATTCCTCGAAAGTTATTTAGCCGTTTCCATACTTTTGGATCACCCTGTATATTTTGCGACTGGGTTGGTTGGATTTGGTTGGATATAAGGGGTTGCACTCATTGAGACTTTTGACCAGCACGCTGAAAGCTACCACTTTGCGAAGTTTCAAATAAATACATCTCTCTTGCACTGATTTTCATCATAATGTGATTTGGGGTATATATTGAGACTTGTGGGGGGGGGGGGGGGGGGGGGGGGGGCGTGGGGGGTGAGGGTTTGATTTTTGGGGGTTGCGCCCGTTGAGACTTTTGACCAGCATGCTGAAAGCTACCACTTTGCGAAGTTTCAAATAAATACATCTCTCTTGCACTGATTTTCATCATAATGTGATTTGGGGTATATATTGAGACTTCGGGGGGGGGGGGGGGGGGGCGTGGGGGGTGAGGGTTTGATTTTTGGGGGTTACGCCCTTTGAGACTTTTGACCAGCATGCTGAAAGCTACCATTGTGCGAAGTTTCAAATGAATACATCTGTTTTGAACTGATTTTCATCATAATGTGATTTTGGTATATATTGAGACTTCGGGGGGGCGTGGGGGGTCGGGGTTTGATTTTTGGGGGTTGCGCCCATTGAGACTTTTCATCAGTGAGCTGAAAGCTACCTCTGTGCAAAATTTCAGCTAATTTGGCCGAAAGCCATTTTCCATACGAATTGTGCGGGGTCCTTTGCGTAAAAGTCACACCTCCCTTTAATGAATTGGCTAAAAGAATATGACTAATATGAATAATATGTATTGTTGCCGTTTTATAAGCCGAGCGGCCAATTGGCAAAACCACAAAACTTGCCCTCGCTATAATTTGGGGGAATAGGAACACTTTTGCTAATAATTGTACTAATCGAAGTAGGTTAGGGGGTGGATATTGTTCTATTAATCTTCTTGATGTCTTAATTGTGCCTTTTTTAGTTTCAAACATGTCAAATAACCGATGATGAGTGCAGCAAGAGAGATAGAGGCGGTATTTTTTACAGGAATATATATTTTTTTTTTACATCTAATTATTTTGAATACTAAACATAAATCAAAAATAAAAACCTTCTTCGTTTCCATTAAAAGTCCTTCTAAATAATATTTAAAAATCATTATTTTTTATAAATTGTCCTGATTGTTGTAAGAATGTTTTGAAAAGCTCATGAGTTTTATTATTTTTTAACGTGAACATTTTCAATTGGCCATAATTTCGTGGAAATTTTGCTGTAAGTATTTTGAAATAAACGAAGAAAGTACTTCGATAATTTCTTTCGGAAATGTCAATTTGATCGTCAATCAACCCATCAATTGATGCTAGTTGGGTGCTTTCAGAAATGTCAATTTGATCGTCAATCAAATTGATGCAAGTTGCGGATTTCACAATGCCGGCTGCAGAGTTAAATGTCAAATCTGTAGTATTAAAAATGGCACTGCTCTATCTGCAAAGCTTTCGTCAAATATTTGGCGCACTTTGCATTTCCGTACGCATGACCGCATAACCGAACATTTGATGGTTATCATCTACCATGCAGATGATATTTCTGAATGCACCGTTTGTTGATATTTCATAATTTTGTTTTTTACGCGTTAAGGGGAGGTTCTCATCTAGAACGTCAAAAAGTAGGTAAAGTTCGTGATTTTTTTGAAGGCAAATGACAAGACATAGGGAAATGATATTTGGCATTATCTTTTATTGTACATTTATCTGTACGAACAAATTTTTTTATTCAAAAAAAAAAACAAATGGCGCCCGTTATTCAACTTCTCCGGAGGCATGTTTTTCGAAAATTGCCCAGCTGCGTACAATTTAGGGGTCGCAGATTGGTCTGAAATCAAATAATGATGACATTATTATAAACTAGAATAAATTTGTCTCAGAAAGAGTGGACGACTTTCAAAAAAATTTAAAATTGACGGAATGGCGAGATTTTGAAATTTTAAGGCCGTTTTCGGCCGTTGTTTTCATAGTTTATCACTTACAAAAAGGAGATAATGTTACAATTTTCAAAATGTGCTCCACTCTTTCTATGAAGAAAATTGTTTACTTTAATATGCACGAAACTAGAAGTTGATCGGTTGAACCGTTTTTGAGTTATCTTGTACGCAAATTGTACACAAACATGCCTCCGGAGAAGTTGAATAACGGGCGCCATTTTGTTTTTTCTTTGAGTAAAAAAATTTTTTCGTACAGATAAATGTACAATAAAAGATAATGCCAAATATCATTTCCCTATGTCTTGTCATTTGCCTTCAAAAATATCACGAACTTTACCTTTTTTTTTGACGTTCTAGATGAGAACCTCCCCTTAAATCACTATGATTTTTTGTATTTTTTACATCAACATTTAACACATACTTCTACGCATTTCACTAAATTTTTTAAGTTTGTGATATTATAAATGTATATAAAAACATAACTCCGTTGAATTTTAAAAAAATCGGTCAAGTGAGTCTAGAAACACACACACGTACGGTTCCTTAGAGCTAGAACGAAAGTAGTAAATTTTCCATAGAGCGAATTCAAGTATACTAGAGCCAAGTCAGTTATTAAATATTGTTTATATATTTTTCTTTCTTCAAAAAGTTTTGTAATAAGTTGGTACTCGATCGATCAGGAAAATCTTCCTGTTTTTTTGCAACTACATGTAGCGTACGCTTGTAAAAAATACGCAGTTAGCATGTAGTTCCTGCAGTGAACAATATGTTAAAACATAGTAATTATGCTGTGATGCTATTTAGTGCTCCAATTACATTTCACTAAAAAGCTAGTATATCAGGCATCCACCACACTTATAAATTAAAAGATAATGCTATAAGGATGTAAATAATTTTCAATAAGTCAAAATGCTGTTATTTGCATTAAAAACAAATAATAATAATTAAATAAGAAGGAAAATCTAAAAAGGATTGTTTACACCAGAATTCATACATTAAAAATATATATATATATTATATACATTTTTGCCCGAGATACCTGTAGTTCGTAAAACGACTAATGGATGTACTTTCCGAGTAGATACAATTAATATCCTTATGCAGCGATTATGCTGTCGGACCACCCTTGCTCCCCGTAATCTTCTGGACAACATTTCCTTAAAAGAGTGGAAATTCTTTCAATTTCCTTCTGGTTGAGCAAACATGTCTGCACTGCACAGAGGTCCTTTTTCAGCTGTCCTATCCTTATGATGTTTTCATTACTTGGCGGAATCCATAGAGTCCGGGCAGAGAGTCGGTTTGCTTAGTGCCGCAGCAAAAAACCTAGTACCCTAGCCTAAGCGCTCGAGGAGAGTCCCGCCGTAAAAAGCGAAACAAATAGGGCGGATGAAAGCGTAATAAGGATCGTCCGCTACGGAGAATGATGAATTCCCAGCGCTGCTCATTTCACGCTGCGCTATCCATCTTGGTCCTACCCGTACAATTTCGATGGGTACCGGGTAGGTTCAGGCGGAATTATTCTTTTTTTTTTCGTGTGACCCAGAAACAACCATTTAGGTATGGAGAGCTCTAGCAGTTAGAACTCATACTATGGTGTTGCAAGAGTGTCTCTTTTATGGGGGTGGCGGGTATCTGCGTATATACATATAGTAGGATGGTGATAGGTCGACAGGAGATCAAGCCGTAGGGCCCTCTTAACCCCTTCTAGTACCTTAATGTGCCACGCGTATGTACATAAATCAGTAAAAATTCCCATTACGAAAATTGAAGCGATTCCTTCACATGGTCGTTACGACCAATACATAGGTGAGGGTGCTATCTGAGATGCTATCAACGGGAACATTTGTCTTGTTATAAAGGACTGCCGGAATACCGGGGAGTTATGCTGCAGACGTCGATCCTTATTAATGTTCGGCGGACGTGCCTCCCAGCCCCGAGTCGAGTATATAAAAGTTGGCGCGCATAGCCGAGAGTGACATTAGCAAAGAAGCGCCTAGAGGTGCTGTGAAGGCCCATCCTGCCGTCCGTACCCGTGTCTTTGGCTCCCACCCGTCCGCGACCAGAGACAAGGGAGGCAGTAGGAGCCCCGAAAGCAAAAGATTTTTAATAATCCACGTTCAGCACACAGCGGCAAGAATGATAAATAGCTAGGGCCTGTATTGTTTCTCGCTGTCATAACCTCCTGTTTCGGGGCCATGTGTACGTGCTGAACGACGAATTTAACTTTGATAAAAGGCCTACGAGGAGGAATTATTGATCACTGATGCTCGCACCTAGCGGGGCCTGGGGTGCCTCAGAAGAGTGCCCAAAGGGGCCCAATGTTCCAGGATTTGGGAAAAAAGGGAGAGGGTAGGGAGCTGTATTTCCTCGAAACAAAGCGTCAAATGTTTGCAAAGCTCGGTTTCGAAGGCAGCATTTTGCAGCTTCGATGATGAGTTTCCTTAAAATTGCGCCGGGCGCGTTTTGGCCTTTGAAGTTTATTGAATTTCCTCATCTCACAAATTGCCTCTAAATCAGCAAAGCTAAAGCCAGAGGGTTTTCTCTCGCTGAGGCTTCAAAGGCATGGATGAGGCCTCCTGGAATGCTGCATATTTTGGAAGGCGGATCAGCCCCGCACAGTATCCAGTTCAAAGCTAGAGAGTAACCAAGCACAGAATTATGTCGGTACTTCGTCTGCACAAAATATCGTGTCCATCCCCGGCAGAGCATGAGGTTCCCGAGAAGCTAGATGGTGTGAAAACAAATGCTTTAAACATATGGCATGCGACAATTCCCTGCCTTTGCGTTAACCCCTTGTAGAGTAGTTGCTACGGGCCGTATAAATGCCTCGCATTTGAGGATTTTATTAAAAAAGCGCTCCTAAAGGGAATCCCGGCATTTTCGCCGGGAATCGCCCTAGCTCGGTGCTGGATCACCCGAATAATAAGACGGGCACAACAAGACGGAAGCGGGATGTGACAAGGAGACTGGATGGTTTTTTTTACGATTTAGATACAGAGGAAAAAGCTGCAGTGGCAGGAATTTCTTCAGGACGAGGAGGAGGTGGAACACTAGCAATGGCATCAGGACCCGGCTTGATGTGTTGGGAAATATTCAAGTCATGCAGACAATTTTCACGCAGCAGGCATGGGACAATTGGAACGTGATGCTAATGTTCTTTGTGTCGGGGCTACCATGCGAGAACACTTGCTGCAGCGTAAAGATACGAAAATATTGCGACAACCATTTAAAATTTGGCTCAGCACGGTCTGGGATGGCGCAAATAGACGAATGCAGTTGACGAAAATGCGATATCACGTCCATCGTCACAAAGGATCTTTTCCTTATTCTGAGCTGAGCTGCAGCGACGATTCTTTCATCAATTGGGTAGACTCCAAACATAATCATGCACAGGTGACCACCAACAATTTTTATTTAATAAAAACTGGTAAAGCGACCTACAGAATTGAATGTAATACGAATTGGAATGTAGCTTTATTAGGATTCTAGAGTTACCAGGTTTCACCCGGCGTTGAGTAAATACTTATTATTTAAACAATTTTCAAATGCTCTAGTTTGGTTTATCCTAAAAATTTTTTCAACCTGAAACATTGAAATCCTTTGAATTATTATAGAAATATTCTTCGCCATATTGAATCTGCCACCTTTAATTCCCAAATTCTGACAGAAGGTTTTTGTGAGATTTGAAAGAATGGCGCTGGGAACCCCTTGAAATATCTTAAAATTATTAAATTTTGGTCGCCTCATTGGACGGTATATTGTATTTCGATATTCCAATAGCAGATCGGAAATAAGCAACCAGGAATCCCATGGATAGCAATTTTATATCGCCGTATTAGATTCGTCATATATTTTATCTATATATGTATGTATATAAAAGTAAGATGGGGGTACAAAATGAGCGGTCAAGAAATTACTTTTCACTCATTTTCATTTTATGCCATCCTGAATTTAAAAATTGTCGTAATAGATTCGAAATCAATGGCCTCAATATTTCCTTACTAATTTTCATAAGAATCATTTGACTTTTGAAAGATCAGCCATCTCGTATTTATAAATTTTGAAAGTAGATGCGAAATTATAGGCCTCAAAATTCCCTTTGCTCTAATTTTCATTAGAGTCAGTTAAATTTCATCGCCATATTGCATTTACAAAATTTTATAATATTCAAAATTCTGTTCTAATTCTCATTAAACTGTTGGAGTTGAGGAATTTTGGTCATCATTTTGGAACCACTAACTTGAATTTCTAAATTTGTTAAGCAAATTTGAAGTCAGCATGCCTCAAAACCCTTAAGTATTAATTTTCATGAAAATCCCTTCATATTTAAAATATTCAACCGCCATCTTGGGTTCGCCATTTTGAAACCAAAAAAAATTAGCCTATATGTCAAGTTGGAATACTTACTCTTTGGACAAAAAATGAAAAATATCGAAGTGAGGGTTTATGTGTAATTGAGCAACAAATGAACTTTCACATCTATATATGGCTATATAGGGATACATACATCACTTAGGATCTCTAGGAAATTATCCAATCAAAAACAGTTTTTTTTGGGATTTTCCCAAAGCATATTATTTTACAGTGCCTGTAATAATGTTGTTTTTTTATTGAAATTAAACGTTCTATTTTTTTGAACAAACGATTAGAAAGTTAGAGAGGCACATTTTGTAATGCAAAATTAAGTGAAGGACTTTCATACTATACATAGTAAGAAGTCTTATCGATATTCGAAACTAACTAGAGTACTTCAGCACTTTTACTGTACTGCGTATATAAAAAACAGAACTTTACGAGAATGAATACAAGATTTCTCGAATCAGAGCAATTTCTGAGCGAACACAAATAAGCAAAAATTATAAGGATTCCAGCTTAGCAAAAATTTTGTTGGTTTACAACAATTATTTCTTAAGATTAGGAATGTAACTTCGTCTGTACAAATCGATCCTCAAAACATTTACTTTGCCGTAAAGCAACAGCGTTTTGTTTTTGTAAGTTTTTATTTAACTACACCTGTCCGTTTGTCTGTTCTTAATGAAATTTAGCAAATCGATATTTACACATTTTCTGTTATCGAAGTGAGCTAAAATATTGCACATTCATGTGGTTTCGATGAAAATACAATGTTATAAAGCCAGTCGTTATCTACAGACTTCTCTGGATTTTATACTTGTGGGAGCAAAATTTGCATCCGAGTGAGCTGAAATTTTGCATCCGAGTGAGATAAAAATTTTGTGGTTTTCGATACGAGTGTACTGAATGTCATTTCGATGATAATACTTTCTCCTTTTTGGTTAATTTAAGTAAATAAAATTTTGTATTTAAAACAAAAAAATGTTTACTTAACTTTTTAACTTTCAAGGTAGTGCATTTATTACCTCATAATTATATTGTATTTAAAGCATAAATAATGCCGTTTTATTAAAAAAAAATCATTACTAAAGTAAAGTAATTTCAATAGTAAAAAGATATCATTTAAACTGTATGTGTTTAATCTAATCTCCGTCCTCTTTCTATTAACATGATTCAACGATTAGCATTGAATAGAATATTAAACAACTTTAAATGTTTCTTCTTTTAATGTTTAAAAGCGACTATGTATTGCAATCAATGCCTGTTGTGTTGAGTTAATGCCTATTTGATTTTCATGCCGTTCTATTTCTAGTGGAATATTTGCATTGTACTGCAACGTACATAAAACTTATAAAAGCGCGAAATGTTGACAATCCTTGATAATCTTGGATTTCAATGTGTACACCAACTTTATTTTCTTCACAAATTAATGATTTTGATATGACGATTCGATAATAATAAGAAAATAAAGAAATTTTTTGTATCGATATATTTTTGGAAATCTGTATATGTATGTTGTATAGGGTGACATGAAATGCATTGATGACTCTAGCAATCACATCCTTTATCTTCTGACCCTTAAGTAGTACAGCCTTGGTGTTACAATTTTTTCGTCAAACGCACAAAATGCACTACTACTTCGTTCTTTTACTAAATTCCGAAATTTGTTTTAGTTTTCATTCATACAGCACCCTTAATGGTGCAAAAACACAACTTCTTATTCTTATTCTTACTGCTGGATTAGCTTTCGGGGCCTCCGACACGAAAATCCGTCACGTTCTTTACTAAAGGTACTCGCAAGTGAGATGAATATGTATTACATTAATTGTTGAGAAAAAGGATTATGATAAAATACTGACTCAACGTCAATTTTGCTTCTTATGATGTCAAGTCTTTGATCAATTTATAAATCGGCAATACCTACACCCGTACGGAAAAATATATACTGGTGGGCAGCGCAAAATCTAGTAATGGTCACCTTTATGCATCAGTAGTGGCCACCCCAATTTTTTTGACAAAAATGGACATGCTTTTCCAAAAAAATCAAACAAAATTTATATTCCAAAAAACAAAAAAAGAACTTAAAACACGCATACAAAATTTTTGTATTGCCTAGATTGAAAACAAGAAAATGGATTAGAAAGAAAAAACAAAACAACGCACTGAAAATATGACAAAATCAATCAACATATTTGGACTTTATTCATTTAAGTCATTTTCATTAAAAATTGTGATATCATCTCAACTATCTCCAGAGGCCTGCCACTCACCGATTGATGAGGAATCAGTTCCTCGCGTTTTGGCTTTGCGCGATTTTTTAGCTCTCTGCGATTTTGGCTTTTTTGGTTTTTGGTCTTTTACTTTCTTCATCCTGGCTTCCTCCTTTTCCTGGATTTTCTTTGTCTTAGCTTTTTCTTTTTCCTCTCTAGCTCTTTCTCGCTTTTTTCCTTCTACATATTTTCGAGAGCCTTTTTCTTTTCTTCTTTTTCTTCATAATATTTTTGCCATTCTTTGGAAGTGACGACACTTGGAGTCATATCTTTTGGGGCTCTTTTCTTTTTTTTTGCCATTTGAAATCTGATTCGGCCAGATGAAGTTTTTTCAAATGTCTCTGAAATAGTAGGTTGATTAATATCATGATCCTTTAGCTCTTGTACCTGGACATTCTGACTACCTTCTTGTATGATCCCATCTGAACCATCTCTAAGTTCAGCCGATGAAATGCTTTCGTCATTTTGAATTGGGGTTTGCAAGGAATCATCTGAAATGTTTGACAATCTGTCCTGCGATGACGATTTGTTGCTTGTGAGATTTGGCTCGGGATGATTTTGGAATTTCTGTCAAATTGCGTATAAAGATCTGTCTTCTATTGCAGGTTCATTGCTACAGTTTCTAAATAGAGTAAGCTTTTCGTCACCGATAAAGTGTTCTAATACATTAAGACTGGATTTTACTCTCCTTGGCGTAAACTGAATTGCGTCTTCAGTTTCCGGAGAATGAACTCTCTTTGCGATCTGTTGAACGGGCTCTTCTGGGTTCCACGGCACTAAACCACATTTTTTGAACCCGTTTTTAAGGATCTGCGGTGAATACTTCTCATCTTAATATCCCCTTAAGGGGACTGTCCGATTTTTTTGCTTCAAAAAATCGATTTATTTTTTTTTCGCTTAATCAATAGTTTATACTTTTAAAAATAACTTGTAAAAATTTGGAACCGATATCTTGAGCGGTTCAAAAGTTACAGGTCATTTAAGAGGCGTGCCTCCCGTCGCGCGGCCGTCTGAGTCGATGAGCCGGAGAGCAGGTGCGAGCTATGAAACGCGTGTGAATAGCGTTCGGATTTGTGGCCTTGAATAGATGAATGAAATATAAGGAGGTAGGTATTTTTGATGTTTCTTTGTTCATCTTTTCGTTAGGAAATACACTTTCTTCGTGAGAAAATACACTTTTTTCTAGCCAAAATGCACTTTAAACTTTGACAGTGAATTTCTCCGTTCGTCGGAATTGATGGCGGTTGCGCTAATTAAAAGAAAACGGCTCATGATTTTATCTCGAAACTTGGCACACTTATTATTATAATATATACGCCCATTGTGATAGAATCACATTTTTTATTTATTTTTTTTTTTCAAAGTTATTGCCAAAAAACTAAAAAAAAAATGACGAAAAAACGACTTTTTTTTTCAAGTGTCCGCCATTTTGTATTTTTTTTTCCATTTTAAAAACTGTCCCTATCACAATGGGCAAAATAGTGTAAATTTTTAATAAATTTATGAATTTTTGATTTTAGTTCACCTGAGGCAAAAAGACTCGCGCAACCAGCGGACGGAGCGGCAAACTTTGAAGATCTGGAGGGGGGGGGGGGGGGGTTCCCGGTTCCGTAGTGACTCAACAAAATTCTCTAATGTAGTCGAAGGATCAATAAAATGTTTAAAAAAAAAATCGTTGTCATCCCTTCAGTAGTTTTCTTGAAAAAAGATCATTAAAATGACCTATTTTTTGGCTTAAAAAATCGGACAGTCCCCTTAAGCAAAGATGCAAAAATCCTTTTGGTCAATATAAGGGCGTCCATGTTATTGCCAACAGTGTACTTTCTGCTTTCAATGTTCTTTAAGCGAACGAAAAACGGCCACATCCATCGGCTGAATTAGGTGGGTACTGTTTGGAAGAAGAGCGACGAGTATGATACCATATTCACTGCAAAATTGACTTGTCTGTAACGTTAAGTGGGAAGTGCGTCCATCAATGAAAAGAGCCACCGGTAGATTAATTTCTTGCTTCAAAAGCCATGGATGGAATACATTAGCAATAAACTCGTAAAAAGCGCACCTGTCATACACCCGTTGTCAGATTTACCAAGACCCCAGTCTTTTGGAATGGTTGCTACTAAATCTTGCGGAATTCGTTGGTATTTAAATACTACAGTTAGCACCTCCTGACTGACCCTCCGCATTACCAGTAACAAGTATTGTTAAACACTCATTTTTGTCAGGGTTCAAGTTTTGAAAAACACTTTTACTACTCTTTTCGGCAAGAACTTTACTACCCTTGGGGTTCAAAAAGAAGGCTGTTTCGTCGCAGTTAAAAATTCTTGATGAATCTTCCCAAATATCAGTAAAGCTATTTTCATCTAGATATTTTTTCACCTCTTCGAACCATTTGAGAAGTTTTTCTTCCGTTACCGAAGCCCTTGTTGCCGTCAAGTTTTGTGCTACTCTAGCCACAATATAAGAATTTCTTCGCAAAAAGAAATGTACGTCCAGGCCTGTCCATTACAAAACAAGTTTCACGGGATAACTCTTTAACTAGCTGTTGTACACTATTTAGAACATCCTCTTTGGTAACTGGGAAAGCAGCTTTCGCGGCAGAAATTATCCAAGAAGCAATATCGGCTTCCTCCTCCGCACTCAGGAATGACTTTGGACCCACTTTTATCCGACGGAGCTGCGTCAATTTTATTTGTAATTCTTCAAGTTCGTGGCACACCATTATTTTTTGCTGCTGTATGTAGCTACTGGTACTCCGCGTTTACATTCCTCAACAGCGCGATTCATCGCTTCTTTCGAATATTTCCAAAAATATCCTGGCTCTCCAATCGCACAGAGAAAAATATTGAAATACACGTAGATACAACCAAACTGACTTGGTTAACCAAAAAATTAATTTGAATAGATCAAAATGACAAGATATTTTACAAAGCCAGCTAGATTGCTTGAACAAAAATAAATTGGTTAATTTTGCCTTTGTCTTTTAAGTTAATTGTATCAAAATTTTTCGTTAATATGATTCATTTTAAAGTAATATAACAAAGTACTTGTTTAAAACTTATCCGTGTACTCCTAAACAAGTATGCTTGGTTAATACAACCATAAAGTTTGTTAAAAGTAGCGGCAAGAAACTATATGTGTGTCCTAAATAAACATTTCCGAACTTGCTGTCATAAAAATTGTTTACTTAACGACTTTTTCCATTATGGTACAATAAAGTAATTAGGTACCTGTGAGGACGTTTTAATTTCAGGACTTTTGCAACCCCTTACTACCTGGGCACCTTTTTTGGAAAGGTAATTAGATAGGCAACTTAAAATAAAAAGTAGGTATGTTAACAACATGAATTTCGGAGAAAAGTGGGGCGAAAGGTGAAAAATAGTGAAATAAATCCAGGGGGGATTGTGGCCCAGGGGTTGGGGATAGGGGGTGGTGTTGACCGTTTTGGAAAGGGCTTCGAAATAGTAGTTTTTTGAGATCAGTTTGGGGCCGCTGCGATGCGTAGAAGAAAAGATAAAAATACAAAAGCGGTTCCCATATAAGGTAAAATCTTGTTTTCTAATCACCCTGTAACTGCCGAACGGCATTCGCTTTTAAATATTTAGTTTGAAGTAAGATAATTTTTAAAGTAATATTTTGAAAAGTACATAAATCTCATTTAATCGACCACAAAAGTTGATCAGTGTAATTTTCGTTTTTTCTAATATCTTCCTAGTAACAATTCTTATAAACGCACTTGTAATCAGCTCATATTTCTTCTTAACCCATTTGAGAAAAGTAACACACCGTGTGTGTTATACTTCTTCGACGACAACACACAGTGTGTGTTATGAAACTGAACTTCAATTATCAGTCATAAGTAAAAAATTAGTTGTGAAGATAAAATTGTTTTGAGACAAATTAATGGATAAAATTTTACAGAGATTGAACATTTTATTGGTGGTAGCCCTAAATCAATAGCCCACAGTCAGGACCATCGAGAATGCAAAATAATTAATGTAAACAATAAAAATTGCTCCACTCCTGGGGCCATCCACTTCTAATAAATGCCTCGCCTCGAATGAGTTAATTTGATTCTGGTTTCAAAATCCTTCAAGCCCAGGTATCCTTTCTAAAATAGATTTAAATTGTTGAAAACTAAAAAAAAAAGCTTCACTTTTCCACTATGTAAGAATTTTATTCAATAAGGTTAAGTAACAAAGCCATACAGTTCAGTTTCTAAAATCAAAGTGCAAAGAATACAAAGCCCATTTCGATCCTCATATATGTAGGCTCAATAACTTACACGTGGCCTTTTTTCTACTACTGTGCTTCTTTGTCCAACTCGAAGGCAAGGATACACCTCAGTTAAAGCGTCACTGCTATGGATACAATTGCCATTGTATCAGCTCTCTGAACCTACTAAAACTGGCAAAATGCTAACAAGAAATTTACCCTGACCTCATTTCCTGTAGCTTTTTGTGATGATCCCTCACATGTTTCCCATGGCTGCTGTGGAGAAAACGACGTAATTTCACTGCACTAATTAAAAAGTTCTCAGGGTACCCCTTTATCAGCAACCCCCTTGGTCGTCCACTATTCCTGCTGGTGTGTGAGTGTCTGAAAATATTTCCCTTGCGAAAATCAGCGGGTAGCAGGGCAGGCAGGAGAGAGGGTTTTAGGGGTAGAAAAAGGGTATATACAAGAGAGAAAAAACAACCACCAGCTATAAATGCTGGCATTTTATTAAAAAAGTGATGAAACTTCTGTTCTAAATGCTGCTCGCATCCCCACAGGGAGCCTGGTCTGGTGGGCTTTGCCCGCAAACGAATCCGCTCTGACTTTTGAGGTGCATCAATTTTCCCTCCAATTTTTTTCCTCTTCCGCTTTTTCCGAATATTAAACGCTCCGGGTACCACTCTCATTGGATTCCCACCACAATTCGGATTTCTAGTGCTTTTTTAAATATTTGTTGCAGTTTTAAGCAAGTGCTGATATATATTCTGGTATTGGCCTTGGACAATTTTATGTTCAATATATGAATCGTATAGTGATCTTCCTCAAGACGTCATCATATTGGCAGTGACAAAGCATTTTGAAGCTTTTATTAATTGAAATATTTGTAGTGGTCACTTGTGAACAAAAGGAAAAGGTAATAAAAATGTAAACAGTATAGCACTTAAATTAATTATTTTCAAAGAAAAATGAACCGAGTTAAGAGCAAAGAAATCTATGATTTAAATCTATACATATAAATATATTTTACAATTCAATTTAGATTTGAGGTAAAGACTTTTCTTTTAAAGGTTTGCGCCGCGGCGACTTCAAAAACAATTGTATCATAAATTATTTTGTAACATTATTTTTGATAATTTGGTTCATTTTTCTTTGAAAAACAATAAATTTGATTAGGTACTATTACACATTTTTATTCCCGTTCTTTTTTTTCCTTACAGGTCATACAAGTATTTTTGGGAATTACTGCACACGTGAACGGTGTGTACCACAGGTGCATGTACAGGTCAGATGCGTAAGCTCTATCAAAACGTATATAAAAAAATTATTGCAGCTGTCCATTTGCACACAGGTAAAAAAAAAATCATATTTTTGAACGATAATTGAAGACCCTGTGAACGTCGTTCCCCGTATAATATGTTTTATCTTTGTACTGTACTATTGGAAAGGCCAATGTTTATACTTTCATTTGATATGCTGCTTGCCAACCTTTCTGCAATGTACTTCGGAATAAATTAAAAGCAAAAAAACCTTTTTTAAAAAAAGCTTTTATTTAAAATTTATATGCTCTAAAAAGAAGAAAATAAAATTTTCCTTCAAAATTTTAACTATCAACTTATAGCCTCAAGGTATTTCATCAGATTTCCAAAATAGTCCATAACGCAAAAATGCAAAAGTAATTTCACAATAAATCGAAAGGATGTAAACAACTCTAAGAAATACTGCATTAGAAGTTCCAAGGGAAGTGAATATTTTACCTTAAAGCATTATGTACTTCTTAAATTAAAATTGAGTTCATTAAAAGCATTATCGCGTTGTTTACTCCTTACTATAAATTAAGGGGGTAGTCCAGTGAAAACGACTGTTTTTTCAACGATTTTTTTTTCATATTAGAAGTCAATTTTTATTAAAAAACTTTTTGACATATCATAGTACAACTATTAAAATACACAAAAAATTTTTGTTTTTCTGTTTTCGATGAGTCATCCCGACAAAATGGCCGCTCCAAAAAAAAATTTTTTTTGTTGGCGGACGTCGAATCTCTGCAACGGTCCATTTGAAACAAAAAATTCAAACGAGGTTTTAATCTGTAGAACATTGGCTATCGTCGGAACTAGAATTATTAATTTTCAATAAAAAATAACAAAATGGCGGCATTTCGAATTTTTCGGGTGTTTTTCGGGTGCTTAATTTGTTTAAAACGTTGTAAATAAACAATGGATTTTAATAATTCTAGTTCCGACGATAGATACACAATCAAGAAATATACAGCTAAATTTTTAGATCAATCCGAGCAAAAGACTCTGAGATCTGACGTCCGCCGAGTCAAAACATGCTGTTTTCAGAAAAACGCGTTTAAAGTTTTTTATGCGGAAAAAAGCTAAAAAAATTAATTTTACCTTAGTCAGCGATGCCTGTTCCATACATAACGCGATGCCTCCTAAATACATAACTAACCTTAAATACAAAGCAGAAGGACCAAGACCGTTATAAACCGAAAAAAAATGGGCGAAGAAAACAGAAATACAAGAGTCCTCCTTGCTCCGAAACACGCCAGGGGACCTTCGAGCGCTCGGGTTACACGTCTCTCGAAAACTCTCTGTATCTTTAAAACTATTCAAAATTTTGCTTAGATATTTTAAGGGAGTATTTTCTAGGTGTAGTAGAGTAGATTTAAGCAAAAAACAAAAACACGAAATTTTTTTTTTTTTTCACTGGACTATACCCCCTTAAGCTGACTGAGCTGCCCAACGCGAAGTCAATATAAGTTCAATATAGCAGAAAGTCTGCGGGTGTATCAGAATAATCTCAGAAAGTTTGTCAGTTATTAGCGAAGATTTTGCCAAAGTGAAAGTCAGTGCAGTATATCAAAATAATTAAAATCACGGTAATTTGGTTTAACGTAAAATTTGGAGTTTTTGTAAATTAAATAAAAACTAATTGAACTATAAGTGTATTTGGAGCTTTTGTAAATCAAAATAAGTTACCTATAAGACAATTTTACTATAATAATAATTTATATAGTCCGGGAGCCACCAATCCTGAAAGTTCCGTGATCGCGGATTTGAAAATTTGGTGGAAATGAAAAGTTTTCACTATGAAGAATAAGATGGGCTTGGTCGGCGTTGATTTAATTAGCCGAAAATATTTTTAATTAAATTTTGTATTATTCAATGGCCACAATGTTTTTGGTCATCGCGGATTTTGATCAATTTTAAGTTAATTTCCGGTTCTTATTACATGGTTGAGATTTCTACTATTACACATTGTACTTCGTTGAAGAAATTTTTTTGAATGAATGAATTTAAAAGCTACCTGCCTCAACAGTATGACATACAATAATACCTTAAGATGAGGTTGTCCCTCAGCAGGCCTCGTCTTATAATTTGGTTTTTTTTGGTGGTATAGTGACAATTAATTCAGTGCACTGTTGCTTTATAATAGAATATTTAAAGCACTGCGTCGAATCTCTGTGTTTTATTATTACAATTTCAAAATGAAGTGTTTCATTTGTAATACATCATCTAAAGAGAAGATTATTCCGTTTTCTGGAAGGGAAGATGCTTTTAAAAAATGTGAAAACGTGCTTGATTTCCGAAAAATAAAAACAATTAAGTAATATTCCTCCATGTTGGAAGACCTTATCGCAAAAAATTGTACGCTCCATATTTGTAAATACAATGTGGCAAAATGCTACTGAAACTATTTGTATTTCATACCGAACCAACGGAATGTGGATGGCAATTGAATGAATCCAATAAACTTGAATCATTATGGTACATTGGCTCCTCTGCACCGTTGAAAGTTGAAGAAATTCTCAGTAATCAACAAAATGAGGAAAAAAGCGAAGAACCAGAAGAGGAAAGAAATTATAATATTTATGATAATGATTTGGATGATTATCAATAAATAATCTTGAATTAAATATAAAATTCTGTATCAACCTTAATTTATTGTATGATCAACTTCAATTAAAAGTTGCCTATAATCCCTTTTTCCATACTAATCTGCATATAACTATGAGGGACAACCTCACCTTAAGGTTTTATTGAATGTCATACTGTTGAGGCAGGTAAATAGATATGCCGGACCTTTCCGGCTTAAAAGTATCGGTCGGCCGAGTTTTTTCTAAATCTGTATAAAATTTCGCACAAATTAACTTAAGATTGATCAAAATCCGCGATGACAGTAAAACATTGTCGCCATTGAATAATACATAATTTAATTAAACATATTTTCGGCTAATGAAATCAACGCCGACCAAGCCGTCTAATTGAAAACTTTTCATTTCCACCAAAAAATTTCAAATCCGCGATCACGGAGCTTTCAGGATTGATGGCTCCTCGCCTAATAGATTCAGTGAAAGTTAGCCAGAAAAATTACAAAATCCGCCTTTGCTACAATTCGGCGAATTTGCGGACGAACGGACAGACAAACGGACTTCTCTTGATAAATATCTCGCCCACCGAAGTAAACGAGCTCCAAAAAGATCGACGAGTGTTTCGATCACGACACTCGCAAAGGATGGAAGAAGGCACATCCCTATATCTGCCCGATTAAAATTCCAAGTGTGAATTATAAACGAAAGAAAATTGTTTTATATTAAAACCCTTCAATGGCTAAAATAAGTATAAAAACGCTTATGCTGTTTTTATTTAAAACAGTTAATGAAATAATAAACATGAATGTTTCAAAATAAATTGCTAACATGTTTTGAATTAAAACACGTTGAATTAACAGTGTTAAAAAATTGATTAGTTAAATATTTTTCTCTTCCTCAATTGGGTACACAAATTTCGGCCATTAATCAATATTTTTCTGCAGCATTTTTCATCTAGATCGCGACATTGTTTCTCGCGAAAATCGCGACCTGTCCTTACTAGTTAAAAACAATGATCATGCTAATCAACTGAGTGATTCCCGAGGAAATAGCTAACATTAAAAAAAATTACTATGTTTTTTTTTTTTTTTTTTATTTAAGTCTGTTTGTATGTATATAAGTACAATGTGCATGAAAGAGAAGGCTCGTGAAAAACTTATTTTTCAAAAAAAATTTAAATATAGATTGCAAATCACAGATATTTTATAAATGTTTCGAACTATTACATTCTGTGATGATAAAAATACGACTTTCTGATTTTTTCTTCTTTTTCGAAAGTGATTTTCATTTTCGAATTTACAATCTATTGAGAAAATTTCTATAAAAATAATCTATGAACTTCTCAATGAGAAAAAAATCATGAAAAATGCAAACCAGTGTAATATAGTATAACATCTTAAATATCCGCATTGAAATTACAGCAAATAATACGTTACCGCTCAATATTAAAATCTTCTAAAGTACTCCTTTACAACAAGAAGGTTAAATGGTAAAATAAGTAGAAACTTTAAAGTCTGCTTTGGTAACGCTTCATCTGCCACATAAAAAGAAAACAGGCGACAACTTGTCCGTCCATGGCCTCATTCTTTCCATAATATTCGTCCAAATGCTTGGCTAAGGATTACTCGGGCAATCATTAAAAGTTTTAATCCTTAAGTTCTGCAGAAAAGAAATCCTTAAAATCGCACAAAGCCCATTTGCTCATTTGCACTGGAAAAACGCTTCAGTTTGGTACGGTATGCACCAGTGATATAATTGCATACTTTCAGGTGGGCTCCTCAGTCGAGGTGAAGGCAATCGGAGGGCAGGTACACGACAAGGTCAGTACAGGTTGGTGGAAAATGCATCTTGGCTTGATAACTGATACAAACTGATCATCATGGAACCGATGATTGCAGAAATTTTTGATTTAATGTATTCATGTAATTTAATAGTCAGGCATGTTTGATTTATTGAATGGCAGGTTGTGGAACTCAGTCAGGTCTGATTTATGCTGACGCAAAATTTCTGGTTGTGACTCAAATTGTTTAGTGCTCGTACATACTGAAGAACTTATCCCGCCGGCCGAATTGAAAGATGATCGATGAGACATACTTACTATATCATATAACTTATATGAACTTCTTTCCAAGCTGAATGATTTATTAATTTTGATATTTTGTTTTCCGTTTTCTACAAATAAATGTCATGGAAAATATGTGTACAAATTTATATTAATTGAAAATATTGCAGCATAAGTAATTACTTTCAGACTTTCAGAAGGTTAAAAGAAACCGGAAGTGTAACCGCCCCCAGAGCAGAAACGCGAGCATCGGCCGATTCAGCGGACACCGACTAACAAATCCTCAACATCGTCAGGAACAGCCCTGAAATAAGCATCAGGCAGGTCGTACGACGGTTAGGATTGTATTTAGGGAGAGTTTGGACCGTTTTGAACCGAGAGGGACTACATCCATACCACCATATCCCGGTCCAAGCACTACAGGAAGGAGATTCCGAAAGACGATTGCAATTCTGCACTTGGCTGCTCTAGTCTGACATCGTAAACAGAAGGTTTCTGGACCGAATTCTGTGGACGGATGAATCGCAATTCACCCGGGATGGCATCACAAACTTCCACAACCTCCACACCTGGTCAGATGTGAACCCACATAGAACAAGGTGTCGGTCCTTCCAGCAAAGATTTAGTGTCAATATCTGGGTTGGCATCATCGGCAACCAGTTGATAGGACCCTTCATCTTGCCCCAAGTGCTGAATAGTCAGCTATATTCGGACTTTTTGGAGAACACCCTTCCGGATCTATTGGAGGACATCCCCCTGGCCACCAGAAGCGCAATCTATTTACAGCACGACGGAGCACCTGCCCATACTGGGAACATTGTTAGGGCAAGGTTGAATGAACATTACCCAGAGTGCTGGATTGGACGAGGTGGACCGATTCCTTGGCCTGCTAGGTCACCGGACCTTTCTCCACTGGACTATTTCTTATGGGGAATGATGAAAGATGAAGTTTACTCAAGACCAATCAACACCAGAGAAGAATTAGTTACCAGGATTGGGACTGCAGCCACGAAAATACGGGAGTGACTGGCTACCATAGACCTCAAACGCGAAATAAGACGAAGGCTACTTGCATGCATCGAAACTGGCGGAGAACATTTTGAACAGCTTTTGTAGGACATAAGTTTAAATTGCAATTAGTTTTTAAGCGAACAAAGTGTATTTTTTAGTTAACTTAAGTATAATTTCTTAAAAATTCGAATTGTCATGATATTCTGTAAAAGGATTTTTGTAAATAAATTTTCGTATCCTTTTCCTACCTGGGCATGTTGCACCTTTTTGGAAAGGTAATTAGATAGGTAAAAAGTAATATATGTATGGTAATAACATGAATTTCGGAGAAAAACGGGGCGAAAGGTGAAAAATCGTGAAATAAACGTTAATTTTTTCAAATTGCAGGGGGGATTGTGGCCAAGGGGTTGGGGATAGGGGGCAGTGTTGACCGTTTTGGAAAGGGCTTCGAAATAGTAATTTTTTGAGATCGGTTTGGGGCTGCGATGTGTAGAAAAAAAGATAAAAATACAAGAGCGGTTCCCATATAAGGCAAAATCCTGATTTACGAATTACCCTGAAACTGCCGAACGATGCGAGATGCCCCCCCATCCATACGATTTTTTGCTTGTCTCGGTCTGACCTTTCACGCCCTGCAATATTTCCCTCCCACCTCTGAACACCCTGTATAAATTTGTTCAATTATAAAGCAATAAATTAAAATAACACTACTACTAACTTGACAATGAAATTGTTACTAACTCTAAGAAGATGTCGGGTGAATTAGTTTTTAATCTTGTTCTGAACCTGCCCAGATAAAGTAATTAATTCTTGATATAGTTTATTTATTTATTTACTATACTTGTTTTTAAATAGCGCTCTCGGGATCAATGTCCATATAGCGCATTTCGTAATTCTTTATTGAATAATGTAAATTATGTTTACCACTTCCTAGAAAGGGGGTTGGACCGGTAAATATCTCGACTGGTCGTCACCCAGAATGAACGAGTGGGGTAATGATACTATGTATAATACCATAGTATTCCTTTGTTCGGTCATTAGTTGCGTTTTTTTCAATCGGATCAGGATCTGGATCAATCTCTTAACATTGACATAGTAATTTATAGTATCAAAATAAATCAAATCGTTTTTCTGATTATGGGATTTAATAAAAAACAAAACTTTGCAGGCTATTTTTGAGTTTTCTTTAACGAAAGCTGTCGTCTAATCCCCAATTCTTATTAGATTAGCAAAAACAGGAATTCCAGCTCCTCAAACCCAAAATCGTGATCCCGGTGATTAATCTGAATCGTTTTTTTCATTTGATCCTGATCCAGAGCCAGATCCAGATGAAAAAAACGCAGCTATTGATGTAATCACTACCAAGCAAAAGAATTTCGATAAACTTGATACCTAGATCTAGTGAAAGAAGGATGAAAGAACTAGTTGTGATCTAGATTGAGTGCCAATAAAGCGGCTTTAATGCTTGGGCTGGTGCACATTCCACCAACGTTTTTAATTTGCAATTGAAATCCCAGAAGTCGTATTTAGGACGAATCAATAACATCATTTGTTTTAATCGTTGAAATATAAATGATACCGGTAAGGGTATACCGGCGAGGGATATCGATATTTGTCGCAAGTTGTCTTCGATTAATAATAATAATAATGTCTTCCTTTCGAGCACAAAGATAGTATATTTAGTATACAAAGATCATTTGGCAAAATTAGTCAAGAAAAGCAAGAGAAACAAACTAATAAAACAATGAGAAAAAAAGTACGTATATTTTTGAATGAATGATGAATATGTATAAAACTAAAAAGTAAAATAAAAGTGAATACGAATGGAAATGAGGAATTAAATAAGATGTTGATTATATTATTATACCGGGTGAGTCATTTTAATTGACCACTCAAAATATCTCGTCCGGAAAGCGGTATCGAAAAAAACTTCTCAGACAAAAGTTGTAGGGGTCAGAGGGGGACACCAATTGGTGACCTTGACTTTGACCTTCAACTTGACTTTGAAGGTCATTTGAAGGTCAAGTCCAGTATTTTAAATGGGAATCTCTATTTTTTATTCCAAATTATGTTTTTAGACAAAAAAGCAAACCCTTTTGGTTTAGGTCATTTTTTCAAAATTTCAAGATGGCGGACCCAAAATGGGGTCAAACTACTAAAAATCCTTAAATTTGTAAATGGCCACCGATTTACACCAAATTTGGTAAGTGGGGGTTTTTGGGGTCGCTGTTCACGAATTTAAAGTCGGTTTTGTAAAATCCAAAATGGCGGATCCAAAATGGCGGACAAAAATTTTTGAAAGTTAACCGATTTTGAACAAATTTGGTACTCGAGGATTTGGGGTCATTGTTATCACATCCAAGGACAGATTTGCAAAATTCAAGATGGCGGATGCAAGGATAGGATACTATCACCTGACATGCTTGCAACTAATACTCTAAAACCCAGCAACCCTAATACTTTTCATGAGTGACTTTTTTTTACCTTTTTTAATCACTACTCTTAGCACTACCTAGGAGCAATGACGTGGACATGGTAGTTTTCTGCTCCCTTTGGGGTGGTTTTTGGACGTGAGTCCCCTTGCCTCTCACGATGGGGTGCTTTTTTAACGTGAGTCCCCTTGTCTCTCACTATTCAATGACAACTGCAGTGATGTCACTCATTAACGGATCAGTTGTTCAAATTTACCACCATTGTTTTGAAGGCATAACTGAAGACGATGTTCGAACGATTGTATCGTGCTTAAAAGAACATTTTGTGGTATCGCTGCACAAGCATTTCGGATACGTTCTTTCATATTTTCGCGCGTAGTTGGTTTTTTTTTCGTAAACAGCATTCTTCAGATATCCCCACAAAAAAAAGTCTAGAGACGTTAGGTTGGGGGAACGAGGTGGTCACGTTACGGGCCCGCCTCTTCCAATCCATCGGTTATAAAAATGGTTATTCAAATAATTTCTAACAATAATAGCATAATGAGGTGGTGCGCCATCCAATTGAATCCAAATTCGTTGCCAGGTCAACAAATCTACATTTTCTAATAAACCCAGTAATTCATCACGGAGCATTTGTAAAAAAGTTTGTTGATTTACATTTTCTTCAAAAAAATAAGGACCAACTAAGTGGCCATTGACGATGCCACACCACACCATTAAACTCCACCGATTCTGATGATCAACGGATACCAGTGAGGATTTACGTCTGACCAATAATGACTATTGTGCCTATTCAAATTGCCATCATTTTTAAAAGTTACTTCATAAGAAAAAAGTACGTAATTGAAGAAGTTTGCATCCTCTGCTATCCTCTGTAATGCCCATTGACAAAAATTAACGCGTAATCCAAAATCATTCAACTGTAATTGTTGTGTTAATGTGATATGATATGGATGATATTTCAATTTGTTTAAAATCCTCGCTACCGTGCGCTGGGGTATACCAACTTGTCTTTCGATTTGTCTCGTGCTAATGTGCTGATCAAGATGAATTGTCCCTAAAACCGCTAGTACTCGTATATCGTTATCATCATATTCATGAATACGTCTTTTACAAGACATCCATTAACAGCTCTATTAGTTAATCTTTGAATAGTGCGTCTGGATGGATGTCTGCGGTTGTTATATCGTTCAGCGTACAGAAACGCAGCTTGCGAGTAATTATCGTGGCATTCTCCGACTATCTTAATCATATCAACAATTTCATTTGGTGGATAATCAGCCATTTCAAAAACCAAAAATGAATTTATAAAAAGGGTACCAGAAAAAATTTGTAACAGGGAATTATTTTTAAATACCAATAATAACTCTGTGAATTGGAGAGTTTACAACTGAATATTACGGTTTACAAAATCAACTCAAAACCAAGTTAACTCTTCAGGAGACTGACGTTAATTATGTACACGACACATGAAAAATGCTTAAGGTTTATTATTAAACAATTTTTTAATTTTGAATTGACGGCAAAATCAAGGCCACAATGTTCAAAATTACCCACAGGTCGCAATTTTGAATGGATTTTCAAAATTCTTGATGGAGGTTGTTTTGGATCCACCATTTTGGATTTTATAAAACCGATTTTAAATTCGTGATCAGCGATCCCAAAAACCCCCACTTACCAAATTTGGTGTAAATCGGTGGTCATTTACAAATTTAAGGATTTTTAGTAGTTTGACCCCATTTTGGGTTCGCCATCTTGAAATTTTGAAAAAATGATCTAAACAAAAAGTGTGTTTTTTTGTCTAAAAACATAATCTGGAATAAAAAATAGGGATTCCCATTTAAAATACTGGACTTGACCTTCAAATGACCTTCAAGGTTAAGTTGAAGGTCAAAGTCAAGGTCACCAATTGGTGTCCCCCTCTGACCCCTACAACTTTTGTCTGAGAAGTTTTTTTCGATACCGCTTTCCGGACGAGATATTTTGAGTGGTCAATTAAAATGACTCACCCTATATATTAGAGAAGTTCAGAGGACTGAACAAATTTTTAGAAATAGCCATTGGACGTCATTTACTGAATACTGGCAGACATAGATTTCGATCTCGCGCACACTGGATAAAAAAGCGAATGGCAATGAGGTATCAATAATTTTAGATGTTGAAACGAGTTTAGAGATTTTAATCTGTCAAAAAGATACGTCTGCTGTTGAACAAGTTGGTAAATTGAGGAAACCCCAAGAGTAAAGCTATCAGTTTGAATATACTACTGTGATCAAAAAATAAGGTGCATTTTTTATTTAGACTTCGCGGGTACTATGAGATCATAAAACTTTTTTTTGTGTGTTGGTAGTACTGTTTTTGACATCTATGCAGAGTTTCATGTCAATATATTCAATAAATTTAATTGCTGCAGAGTTACATATGTTTTTGTAAACATACAAAAGTGAGTTTATCTATTTTTACTATGTCTGATTTTGTTGAGCAAAGAATTTGCATTAAATTTTGTTTGCGGAATGAATATTCTGCCGCAGAAACATTCAGGTTGTTACAAAAGGGCTTTGGTGATGAGGCTATGTCACAAAAATATGTTTACAAGTAGTATAAAGACTTTAAAGAAGTTCGAGAACGGGTTCAAGATGAACAGCGCCCCAGGCGAGCAGCAACTTCTACCGACGAAAGCCACTTCAAGGAAATCAAAGATTTAGTGCTCGAATAACAATTAGAGACCTTGCTGATGCTGTGGGCATTTCATTTGGATCAACCCAAATTATTTTAAAAGATGTTTTGTGCCTCAAATACGTGAAATATCGCTTGGTTGCAAAAACACTCAATTTTTTTGAAAAAAAAAATCCTCGCGTTGACATCTTTGAAACAATGATTTTGGACTATCATAACGTCATCTCTATTCGCCTGATTTAGGTCCGTCTTCTCTTCTGGCTAATTCTGAAACTCAAAAACCCCCTCCGAGAACATCGTTTTGATTCGATTGAAGAGATAAAAGCCAAATTGAAGAAGGTTTTGAAGGCCATTCCGGAAATCGACTTCAACAACTGTTTCGAAGACTGGACACAAATTTGGCATAAGTGTATTATATACGGAGGGGATTTACCCGTCTCGACCGATTTAGTATGCTTTCTGTTGAAAAACGACGATATTATCTTGATGACATTTTTATTTACAAAGTTGTCCATAGTCACTTCAGTACCCCGCCTTATTGAATATGGTTAACATTTTTAATCTGGCGAGAATTTCACACTCTCCCTTGATTTTTAAACTATCAATTTAATCAATTCAATTTAGAACTAATATCCGTCAAAAATCACCTTCATTTAGAGTACAACAACAGCAATAACGACTTATTTAGTAATGTTGATCTTCAGATCTAGCCTTTAAAATTTCTTTGAGAGAAGAGATTTTCATTCCCCTCGCGTAATCTTTATCCGACAATAATATTAGCTTTGCTCAGTTTTTCTTCTCTTTAATTTTGTTTTGGATTTACCTACTTTTAATTATTAATTTTGTTCGCATTTTTATATTAATCTTTTTTTTCTCCTTTCAATAAATTTTTTTATTTTTAAAGTATTGGTAGGCTTGGATTTATTCTGTAGGTTATTGCTGCAATTTTTGTTAATAAATAAAAAGTATTACTTAGAATGGTTCGATAAAAAATCAAACATTTAGGTATTAGTAAGAATTATCGTAAAGGTTGTTTTCCCAGGGGAGTTGGTGTTCTTTTTATGAAATTCTTTAAAGATATTTTAGGAAAAAACTTTTTTTGATAATCAAATCAGCAAACATTTTATATATTAATGGGAGTAGTTTCCGACTGACCTAGGGCAAAACGATTTTGTGCACGCAAGTTCAATTGTACGGTTCGAATAGCAAATTGGGGCGATTTTCTTCCAAATTCGTATATAAGGGGGGGGGGGATACTCTTTCAGAATCTGGCATTCGTTTCGCATAAAAGCTTCAAAAACCCTATAATTTTTTGGGATTTTTCAAAAAAGTGCTTATTTTTTTTGGTCATTTTTCTTTTCAAAGTCGATTCTTGTGTTTGCTGCTATTGAAAAATTCTGAAAAAATGCACACGTATTCCTTGGCTAATTATAAGTACTTTTTGTTATATACAATTTATTCGTATAATTGATCCTTATTGAGTAAAAATATCACCAAGTTTTTTTTATGATGAAATTTGGTAATATTCTTATGTTACAAAAAGTGCTTGTAAGTAGGCAAAGCACACGTGTGAATTATTTCATTTCAAAAATTGGCCAAATTAAAAAAACCAAAAATAGTCGAAATAATTCTGAAAGAATTCATTCGTTATCTTTGGCTAATTTGAAGCATTTTTTGTTCTACAATTTTTTTTGTAAATTTTATCCTTTTCGTGTAACAAAATCCAATGTTATATATTACATAGCTGAACAAAATATCCACTTTGCAAAAACCAAAGCAAGAAAAAAAACTTTCAAAACCATGGTTTGAGAATGTTTGAGTATGCAAAACGAATGTCAGATTCTGAAAGAGCATTCCCAAAAACCCCTTATATATGAATTTTGAAGAAAATCGCCCCAATTTGCTATTCGAATCGTACAAATGAACTTGCGTGCACTAAATCCTCGTTTTGCGCATTAATTATTATGAGCACTTTTTGTCATATAAAATTTATTCGCATAATTGATCCTTTTTGAGTAAAAATATCACAAAGTTTTTTTATGATGCAATTTTGTGATATTTTTACTCAAAAAGGACGAATTATACGAATAAATTTTATATGACTAAAAGTACTTATAATTAGCCAAAGAACACATGTGAATTTTTTCAGAAATTTTCGGGACATTTTTGGATTTTTCAAAAATTGGCCAAATCCAAAAAACCAAAAATAGTCCAAACAATTCTGAAAAAATTTACATGTTTTCCTTGACTAATCACTTTTTGTCATATAAATTTTTTTTGTAAAGTTGATCCTTTTCGTGTTTGTCATATAAATTTTTTTTGTAAAGTTGATGCTTTTCGTGTAAAAAAATTTCGAAGTTTTCTATTACATTGCTGTACAAAGTGGCCATTTTGCAAAAACCAAAGCGAAAAAAAAAATTCAACACCATGGTTTGAGAAAGTTTAGACATTCGGACCGCGATTTCTGGTAGTTATATGATCATACAGTAGCAGCAACGACAAGATAATCGACTTTAAGACGAAAAATTACCAACAAAAAACCGCATTTTTTTTAAAAAACCCAAAAAATAATAGGGTTTATGAAGATTTTATGCAAAACAAATGCCAGATTCTGAAAGAGCACCCTCAAAAATCCCCTATATACGAATTTGGAGGAAATTCGCCCCAATTTGCTATTCGAATCGTACAATTGAAGTTGCGTGCACAAAATCCTCGTTTTGCGCATTAATGGGTTAATGGGTTAAGATGATACTTTCAGCATCCCACAAGGTAGAGACAATAATTTTGCTAGCCGAAGCACAAACACAAAATATTTTCACTATAAGTGAAGGTGGCCTTTTCCAAGGCATGCTCGGCTTTTATCGCCAAACATTCTTGGAACTCAACGCATCCACACCTTTTTAAGGTGTAAAGAAACAAGAAACAATACAATTGAATGAAGACTAAAACATGAAATCTTCAGATTCAGAGGTCTGCTATAAAACGAATAGTTACAATACGTCTATGTACAGGGTGTCCCATAGGAATGTGTGAAAACTAATGGGTCACAAATTTTTAACAAATGGAGAGATCGGTAAAATGTAAATAATTTTTAATAAAGGAAAGTCGTCATTTTTATTTCATGTCCATTTTATTATAAAAAAATTAAATCCATTTAATACAAAACAATTAATTTAAAAAAGTAGTGAAGAACGTTAGTTACTAATGATATATATTTTCGATATTTTAACCATCTATTTTGCCACAAATATCCATATGCTTTCCAAAACTATTAAAAACATGTTCTAACGTTTCATTTGAAATGCCATTGACGATCTTCCCAATGTCTTTAATAAAATCCTCAACTGTTTTTTGGTTATTTTCATAGCAGAGATCTTTAATGTAGCCCCATAAAAAGAAATCACATTAAGTGAGATCTGACGAGTAAGGTGGCTATTCTATTCCTTTTCCCCTAGCAAAGCGTGGGTACCCTAGGCCAATAACTCGATCGCCATAAAATTTATTGATGATACTTCTTGTGTGCGATGAGGTGCTGCTTCGTCTTGAATAAAAAAAAAAAAAGATTTAACGCGGCTCCTCTTTTTCGCATGAGAAAGGATTTGGTCTCTAACATCCCTTTGTACTTCTATCCGGCGACACAAGATTCAAAGAAATGCAGGTAGATACCTTTTATGTAGATGGTTCACATTTCACAAATATATATTATTGATAATTCACGTTTTTCACTATATTTTTAAATTAAGGGGTTATTCTACTGTTAAACGGGTAAAAAGCAGTATCTTTTTAAAAGTGTTGTAAAAAAAAAACTATTAGAGATATCAATTTGAAATTTTGCATGCATCTTTATTAATGAAAAAAATATATAATGGCATAGTTGATTAAAAAAAAAAAACAAAATGGCGGCTTCGGTTTATGATTGATGTAGCGCGCGCTGACGGCCAGAGTCGTTTGCGCGGTACATTGCCCAGGTCGTCCAGGTGATCTGCAATCAATTTAACGATGAAATTTTATTAGTTTAGCTAAAAACACACAGACTGAACCTAAATTGAGGCATAAATATTAAATTTTCGCGATTTGACAAGCGTTGGAAAATAGCATGCTCGATTTTGGACGTTTTTTCGATGAAAAAAGTGCTCCCAAATAACCAAATTTCAATTTTTATGGCTCAATTTAGGTTCAGTCTGTGTAAGATTGATATATAACTATGCAAAAAATTTTTTAGCTAAATCGCTTCATTAGTTTTTTCTCTACGATGTACCGCGCACCAAAACAACACGTTTTGAGTAAATCGCGTTTAAAGTTTTTTTAACCGATTTTTTTTTTTAATCAACTATGCCATTATATATTTTTTTCATTAATAAAGATGCATGCAAAATTTCAAATTGATATCTCTAATAGTTTTTTTTTTACAACACTTTTAAAAAGATACTGCTTCTTACCCGTTTAACAGTAGAATAACCCCTTAATGGTTTGTATTAAATAGATTTAATTTTTTTATAATAAAATGGACATGAAATAAAAATGACTACTTTCCTTTATTAAAAAGTATTTACATTTTACCGATCTCTCCATTTGTTAAAAAATAGTGAATAATTAGTTTTCACACATTCCTATGGGACACCCTGTATAATTAAGAAAAAGTTTTTCGACTTTTTATCACTTTCTTCTTTAAGGGGGTAGGGGAGAGTCGCCAGTCATGGGCCACCTAAGGTTAAATGCATTTAAAATTATTGTAAACGTTTCGTTTACATAATTAATAGCGCAATATTAAAATTTGGATAATAATTTACCTTTGTGGAAAGTTTAAGGCAAGTTTGACTTTCTTTTATAATAAAAAATAACGTTTGATGCAAGTGGCCCAATTTAGGTGACGAGTCGCCTAATGTGGGCCACCTATTGAATAGCACGTAAAATATCTGAAAAACGCGAAAATGGTTCGACATATTGTTTAAAACACCGTTACTTATTATATTTAATGAAACAATGAATTGACGTTAATTAATTCGTTGATCAGAAATATATTTGAAATTTAAATTCTCAATAAAGAGTTAATCATCATAAATTAAGTATTTACTCAATGACATGTAACATTTTATAATCTAAAATAATAACAATAGGCTTAATATACTAAATTTGCTAAATATCTCATGTACACTTACCGTTTTAATTAAAAAAACATTTTTCCTTCAGATAGTGTTGCTTTGTTTATATCGCGTGAGTGGCCCGTATTAGGCGCCCTTTCGAATTGCACAGTGGCCCAAATTAGGGGAAATGACATTTTTCCAGATTGTTTAAATTAATTAGTATTGTTATAGTTTTTAAATTGCAAATACGTTATATACTATATAAACATATTATACACATCGCATCAGAACAAATTTTAGATTCATTAGATGTATCAATTTGTTTTTATCGACGAGCAAAAATGTCAGATTTTTAAGTCGGCAGATACCATTTTTACGAGATTGTTGTAACATTATTAATTTTTTATTAAAATTAGTATTTCTTTCATTATTTTGTTCTACATTCATTTTCAATCAAATTTTGACATTAATTAATTTTCAAAAACTCGGTAAAATTGAAAAAAATGGGTGGCCCGAAATAGGAGCCGGCCCAAATTGGGCAACTCTCCCCTATCCCACTCTAGAAGCCCTTGAATTGAACGTTTTTTTCAGGGAGTTGCACAAGAAAATACAAAACATTTAGAGTTAAACATAATAATCCTCTTATTATATGATCTTTAATGAATATTTTGAGAAAAAAAAAAATTTTTTTTTGAGTGGTTGGGTCAGGGCAGGCCTGCTACTGGGACTCGTACCTTAGGAACGGTGTGCACGATAACAACCAAACAAATAATCTGAAAATTATCAGATTGCACATTAGTACTCTTTATATATGTGGCTATGGCATGAGTGTGGCACATTTTGAAAAAAAATTTTTATTCGTTTTTTTAATTTTTTCTACTATAAGTTTTATATTTTAGTTGATTTTTTACTGTTAAAATATGGGATACAAGCTATGTAAATGTAAAAATGCCTGATTTGCTCCACTTAAGTCATAGAGACAAAGCTAACATAGCTTGTACCAAAATCTGAAATTTTTCGGATGAATGGTTTTCTCAGAATGCTGCACACCATTCATCAAGACGGTGTTTTGAGAAAAACGGCATTTAAGTTAAAGTTAAGAGTGGTGGAGAGCGCGCAGTTGCGCACGGAATCGCCTGTAGCGACGGGAGCTTTTCAAATTTCGCGGCAAGAGATAGCTTAAACGATTCAGGAAAGAACACAGAATTTTTCAAAACTAAAAAAAAAAAATGCATTTTTTGAACGTTCTAGAGTGGGATACCCCCTTAACATGGAATTTATACGTTCTTGGGGTTCTTCTACGTCTTAATTCAGAACACCAAAACGCGTCGATGGAATATGGTCATCTTCGAAAGTGACCAAGATTGTTGGAAAACTCTTTCACACATTTTTTTTGTTTTTTTTCAATATGAGGTATTATATTAAGGCAGAGATTTCAGTTTTTGAGACATTTCTGGCAACATAACGACGCCAATTTTGAAAAAAAATATTTAAACTTATGGATTACAAATACGAGAATGACCTTTACGAGATAAAGTAGCAATGAGTTTTAGATTTAAAAAAAAAAAAACTTTTTGATACGTACTCGTTAACTTAAGTTTTTTTTTTTCTCAAACAATTTTTTAAAATTCTGCATTTTTATTTGGTGAGCAAACTAGCGACGTTTTGTATGATGTTCACTAAGTACCTACCCCTTTTACTTGATATCTCGTTGAATATGTTTATTTTAAACTAAGATTATTATCTGCGTGATGTCAAGAGCTTAAACTGTCGAGTTTTCCAAAATTTTATATACATATGTTTATCTGTACCCTACCTGCACTGAAAAACCAGGAAAATGTGTGATTAAGTACTTCCAGGTGAAAGTAACAAAATTTTCTCTAGGAAGAGGAAAACTGTGGTCCAAAAGCTTTTCATAAATTTCCACCAGTAATTCACCTGAAGAGATACGGATGCGTGAACATCAAGAAATAGCAGAACATCTGGATCCCATCCGACAAACTTTACAGGGAGACATTTTGAGCACCTTTCCTTAGTCCACTCCTCGTGTTATATGGAAAGCACCGATACACCCGCCTGCATTAAATGTAGTCCCAGAAGATGAGGTGATACAGTGTAAGTGTGTATCGCACCTCTGCAAACGCCTCGATTAAGCTTCAAAAGAGGCTTCCGCCTATGCGATGAAATAAAAATGATATGAGGTGCAAATTGAATAAAGAGAACATACAAGTATCGTAGGATCACAGTTTTAACAATAGAGAATCGGTGGGGTGAACGAGTGGCGGTAACCCAGGTGGGTCCTGCTTAATTTTTCCTTCAGAGTGTTTTTGTATCTGCTCAAAGTCGAAAAATAGCGTACTTCCCCTCATCGTTGTGGCAAAGAAAGACATTTGCACTTGCAGTGTGATGTAGGTGTTACCGTCGTACCTGTTGCAATAAACTGGGAAGCAGACACCGTGAAATTAACTTTACACGAAATTCATTCAACACCCCAAAATTGTTCTTTTTTTTTCACTCGCAGTCATTTTTGCCACAGCTCTCCCTAGTTTGTAGAATTTATTAAAAAGTGGAATTTTTGTTTGTTATAAAGTGGAATTTTTGATTAGTTTTGATTAAACTCCTTAAGAGATTCGAGACACAATGTACACTTAGCTTAATTACATTTTTGAAGCTTTCATGGGGCTGCTATTTTAGTTTAAGCAGAGTACGGAGAATCAAAAAATGTGATTCATTCGTTTGCGAAGGGATCGCACGTGAATTAAATTTTTTGATTCCCTCAGGAATTTTATTATTTGATTCTTTTTCTAGTAATATTCGATTCGCGACTAGAATCGAAAACTTCAAGAACTTAAAATTTAATTCATTCGCGAATTTATCGCAAATAAATGATTTGCGAATCAAATTAGATACAACCGATTGAGGGGTATTCATAAATTACGCAACACTCCAAGAGGTTGGGGGGCTCGTATGTTCGTTACTGATCGTTACGGAGGGGTCCGGGAGCTTACTAAAACCGTTACGCACCATTATTAATCCTTTATTTATCCTTACTTTCTACAGAAAATAAGAAATTATAAAATAAAGTGGGTAATACAATTTTTCGTTACGTAACTTAGGGGGAGGGGGCTAAAGGCTGTGTTACGGAGCGTTATAAAGGGGGAGGAGAGGATTTAAATGTCTAAAAATTAGCGTGACGTAACTTAGGAATGGCTCCTTGTAGATAGGCACTAGCCAACAACATAGCAAGCATATAACGGCTCATGACACGTGATGTGACGTGCAACACACATGTGACACGAAATTTTTTTTTGTACTATGTTGTAGAGCGGGTCCGATAACCCCCCTTGGATACCCCAAAGGGGTCGACAAAGCCAAATCGTACCAAATCCGGTGTACTGAAAGGCTCGTGACATGCAGCTTGTAATATGACATTTTTCTGCACCATCTTGTAGAGCAGGTTTGAATTAACTTTTTTGCCGATATCTGATTACGAGATGTTTTCATCGATAGTCGCCTTTATTAAATTAATAAAACGTGTGAAGTAATATGCAATTATAATATGGGAATAAATTTTTATGAAAATTAGAGCTAGAAGATCAAATGATAAAACTTCAAAGATTTTATTCAACATTGCTACGAGGGGGTTTTCAGTGATGTTTGATGTTTCCCAATAATTGCCTCTTAATTGTTTCCTCATTGTATGCACGTCGAGATGTTGCTATCCCTATCATAGCAGACGAATTTCGATAATTTAAACAAGTGTCGATCCATTTATGCGATAATGATAGAACACGCTTAGAGTTGCTTTTTTTTATAAAGAGAGGGCAGCTACTTGCTCTTTCTCCTAAAGCTATTTAAGGCTCTGTGGAAGCTATTACTAAATGCATTATTAAATTCAACTATTTCGATGATTTCGTTAATTTGTCTTTATGTAAATCAACTTTCAAATCTTAACCCATACACCTTGTAAATATTTCACTTAGGTTAGATATGAGTGGCCCGGTTTATGTGAACAAATTTAGCAGAGTTAGTAGCAGGCTGGGCTAAATCTGTACACAGAAACTGTTGTTAAAGTGGCAGTGCCGGGTTCTTTAGTTCTGCTACTTTAGCTGAAAAATGTAAATTTAGCAAACACATAAATCGGACTTCGAATATGCGGAAAAAATATCAGTTTTATTAGATGGTCGACCTTGTTACGAATTGCCACAAATACGGTTTGAAAATGCGTTAAATAATAAATAAGTAATAATGACTCAGTTAGACAGAAATGCTTAGAGTGCAGAAAGACCAATGCTAATTTGGCAGAGTTACGTAGCAAGCTCATGTTGTTTGTTTACCCCATAATATTTACAAGTTTTTAGATTTGAAAATAAGGGCGCGCTTAGGCCTAAAAGAACTGCGCGCAGCTTCGGGTCGGTTGCGGTGGCACGCACTCGGTCCTAGAGAGACGATACCTAGGGGCCGGGGTACGGTGCACTATGATATATTTGGACGAATTTTTTCTATTTTTCAATTATCTTCCGATAGAATGATATATTGAGATGATTTTTTTTTTTTTTTTAATTAAAGTGCAAGCGATCGTGGATTCGGAAAAATTAGAAAAAAGTTCCGGTGACCTTCATTTTACCTTGTAAATTGGCTTCAAATTTGACGATTTGTAGAAAAATTTGATATTTTTGTATCTAGAAACTATGCCAACCCTCCCTTTTATTTTATTTCTGGGTGACATTCCTCTGTAGGAGTTTTAGAACTAGACAAGATCGATAGAGGTCATTCGAAGATCACGCGGAGATCATTTGAATGTCATGAGATGAATGCAACGAAATTGCGTTTTTTAGCAGTCTGACCTGGAAAAGGATTGCAGAATCAGTCCTTGAACGCTCAGATCGAGTTACAGCATCGACGATTATCGGTAGTGGCCAGTCTAGGGTCATCTAGAGGTCATTTGAAGATCAACTCAAAGGTAATTTCATGGGAATCACCACGAAGTCGCCTTTTTTAGCAGTGTGATCGGGAAAAGGACTGTAGATCCAGTTCTTGGATGGTCAGGTCGAGTTATAGTCTCAAGGATTATCGGTAGTGACCAGTCTAGGGTCACCCGAAGGTCATTTGAAAGTCATTCAGCTTCATTTCAAGGGAATCACCACGAAATCATCTTTTTCGCAGTCTGACGGGGAACAAAAGTGTAAATCCAGTTCTTGGATGCTCAGGTCGAGTTATAGCCTCAAGGATTATCGGTAGTGGTATAGTATAAGGTAAGAAAGCTTGTTTGTGCATGCGCATCAAAAGGATAGACCGATCTTCAGGTTTCACTTAACGAGGAACTCACTTTAAGTTTTGCTTTGGAGTGAGTTGGATTTGTTGGTTTAGATTTGAGTGAGAATTCCCAGGGATATTATTATCTGTCGGATTACTGATAGTGAGTAGAATCACTGAGCATTTTGCTTAATGTGTACAAGGCTTTGCATGAATTAATCTAATTAAATATAATGTAATTTCCTGAGGTTATGTAGATAATTTAATTGGGGCAAGTAGATTGGAATGTGTGGTCGTGTGAAGAAAACCTGTGCCGTGTGGTGACTAAGTCATTGGATCGTGGAGTCTATTCAGTATTTTGATTTTTCGAGATTGAGAGTGTGAAGGTCCCTAACCGAGAATAGTGCTACTTCTCGGTTGACATCCGAAAGTTTGGTTGCACCGGGCCAGAATAGTATCTCGTTTCTGGGGGATGTCGGGTCGTAGTTAGGTTGGTGATTCACCTCTCTTTTATAAGTCACGCAGTGGACTTCCTCCTAATTGTGTTCCGGCGCGGTGGTCCGACGTACACCACCACGGTAAAATGCTCAACCGTGTTTTCTTCTTCAGATGCAGACGGTGACCCGTGACAGCGTGAGCTGCGGCCTTCCTCATAATTAATAAAAAAATGACAAGCTCGGAATAAAGCATGATTTTGTTTGTTAACGTGATCTTGCCTGTCGCTATAATCTCCGCAGTGGAAAGTGATAATATATTGACTTATTTATTTAACATTTGTTTTTTTTTTTTTTACTTGTTACTCTACACACATAAATAAGGCTTAAAATATGGAATTGTTGGATTTTGCCATCCTTTGATTATATTCTAGTCTTTAAGGTTATTTCTGATCTTAATAAAATGAAATATTCCTTATCCGATAAGAATATTTCGTTGATGAACAAAGATTAAAGACCTTCCATAAACAAGTGACATAGTTGCTTTCTATTTTGAACATATTTCTCTAAGCTCTGGGATTAAGATCGTCCCGGATGCCAGTAAAAAACTCGAAATTTATTCACATCCCAATGCAGGCCGACATGCACCGCAGAGGCGCTGCTATTGTTCTTAAAAAATAGGGCATTTCTGGGACCCGTCGTCCGGTTCAGTCGCCACTCACTAAACAATCCCAATAGAGCCAGTCTAATGCTAGGGGCCTCAAGCTATTAACCTTTCCGCAGGCTGAACAGAATGTGGGTCAGAGACGGGTGCACAATAGCAGCAACGGTTGCCGCTCCCATTACCTCCGAATGAACTGATATGTATATCGGGATAAGCCCCGGCTCAACAAAAACAGAAAATGATTCCTCTGGTCCCACTGATTGAGAGTACGCTCCGCTTTTGTTTATTAACTCGAATCTGGGAGGTAAGCGTGGCCGTGGCATCCGTGGCTTAGCGGGCGTGATTTGGCTGGAATCCCCGAGCTCCCCAAACGAGAGATTAAATTTAAAGTTAGCCGTGCCAAACATACCTGACACCACTGACTATCTTCGCGGGCGAACACTTAATTGTGCTGATCAGCGCTGGATTAGGGCTGCATGCTTGGATATTGCTTGCACCTAGTGCTTCTGACAATTTTTAGCGATGGTTTTCGAATACTCCTATGCGGGCAAAGGCTTACCAGGATTAGGTTGACAAATCAAATTGTAAAAACTTTTCAAAAACGTCATTTCGTTAGAGGCAAACCAAGTAATTTTGGGCTATAAGGTCGTAATCTACACCGTTCAAAATGTTGATTAGAAAAGTTGTGACAGTTTTTTGCCCACTAGGTTATTGTTATATTTTCACGTATATATAGTAAAACTTTTGCCTGTATGGAACCTTGCAAACTTGTGTAACAGTTTTTAATTTTTAGTGCAGATTTACAATCGCGTTTAATCTGCTTTTAGTAGAGTGATATGAAAGGTTCACTTCTTTTAAGTTTTGATTATGTCTTTGATCAACATTTCCGAAACGAAAACATAAGCTATATTGTTTATACCGTACACTTTATTAAATTTATATAACTAAATATGACAGAGATTGTATGTATTAAGCACCATTAAATATAAATGTATTACACCAGATATATATTTATATATGTTATATATATACTTTAGGTTTGTAGAAGACTTAGTTGCCTTAGGTGACAAGGGTTATCTCTAAATACCAATTTAGCTTTAAGAGATGACCAGTCAATGTTACCAGTAATAAGTTGGTGAGCAAATGTTATGTCAGTAACTGTTCACGACGTTTATACAAAGAATGCATGCAGGAGAAAAACAAATCGGATCAACCCTATCAATCCTTTAGAGCAAATCGAAAGAACTTATGTTGGACAGACTCAACGTTATTCAAGAATTCGTCTCACAAAAGAAAAGTACATATGAGTATATACTGTAATGTTAGAGAATTTATATAACCATCTTCTAATGAAACCCGATATAGAACAAGTCCTCATAGTTTATTGTCAAGAATAACATCTAAATCATGAACAGACTTAGTTCGACGAAGAATATGACCCAACACAGGGTAGTCAAAATGGAGAGAAATTTCGTCCACGATAACATGATACAATTTCACATTTATGAATATTTAGTTCAAGGATATTGTGAGCACACCAAGACTGGAAGATATTAAGGTCCTTTCGAATCATATGGCAATCGTTAATATTCTTTTTGTTTAAAGAATAACTTCGTATATTATTATTATTATTATTATTATAGGGGTGACCCTCATGGTGGGCACTGCGAACAGACGGTCTTTTGTGCCAAAGCCCCTTTACAGTAAAAGACGATCTGCTACCCTAAGAAACGCCAGAAGGTCCTTTACAGAAGATGAACGAGCTTCAGCCGAGTCCAGGAACTCTTGGCCGAAGATCTTTCTTCTTAACCGTGCTAAAGCCGGACAAGCACACAAAATGTGTGATGCAGTTTCGTCGTCTTCAAGACACAGACGACAATCCGTCTCATTTGACAGACCTATCTTATATTGGTGGTATCTTAGCCCATGATGGCCAGTTAGGTAACCTACCAACAGTCTGAGATCCGCTTTACTCAAAGCATTGATTTCAGTGTAGGTGTAGGGTCTGACGAGCTCTTTAGCTTGCCGGATCCCAGGGAAGTTATCCCAGTGTATGTACTGTGTCCCGGTACCCAACAGAGGGTAACCCTGTTGGAAGTAGCTAAGTTTTGAAGGGTATCAAAGCATTCTTTAACAAGTCTAGACGAGAAGCGCCATGACGAGAGTGCCTTGAGGGCCGCTTGGCTATCGGAAAAGATAGTAATATTGGCACCTTTAAGTCTCTTGTTAATATTGAGAAGGGCGCAGGCTTCAATGGCATGGATTTCAGCCTGGAAAACGCTGGGCTATTTTCCCATTGCTATCGAGACCTTGGTGTTGGGTCCATAGACACCAGCACCAACACCATGTTCCATTTTTGAGCCATCTGTGAACCAACGGAGAGTTCTGGGGTCCAGACTGAGGCCGCCGCCATTCCAGTCTGCACGTTCAGGGATGAGAATCCTGAATCTCCTCCCGAAGCTCAGTTCCCTGGTCATGTAGTCTGTTAAATAACAGATCCTTAAGTCAGGGATGCGCTGCAGGATGCTCATGTGACCATTGTCAGCAATTTGCATTTTGGATGTGATTTGCACTCTCAGAGCACTGATTGCAGCTGATTTCAAAATGAAAAAGTGCAGGGGTTCGAGTCCTACTATCGCCTCCATGGCGAGTGTTGGACAAGTCCCCATGGCTCCTGTTATGGAGAGGCAAGCAAGCCGTTGTAGCTTGTTGCACTTAGCAATTGCCATCTGCTGTTGAACTTTGGGCCACCATACAAGGGCGGCGTAAGCAACAATTGGCTTGACAATTGTATTGTATAACCACAGGATCATCTTTGGGTTGAGACCCCATGTCCTCATAACTTCGTATAATCAGCATAGATTAAAACTTTGTATCTATTTAACAGATGTGTGAATTGATAAAATTAAAAGAAAAGGACCCAAATGGCTACCGTATGGTACACCCAAAGTGACTAGGATATTCCTCGTATTGGCATTACGGAAAGCCCTATCAACTTTCTTTCTTTCTTTGACAAATAAGAACGTATCCACTTGACAAATGATGATGAAAAGTCTTTACTTGCAAATTTATCTACTTATATTAATAAGAATGCGAGAGCTCGAAGGCTATGCTAACATTTTTATAGATATAGAGAAGTATAAGGATGTAAGAGAGCTTCGCAAATGGTCGTTAGTTACACGCGTCGATTTTACTGCCCTTTTTATGAATCGGAAGTAGAAACGAATTTTTGTAAAGGGTAGAAAAATGTTCACTTTTCAGTGGTTTCTGAAAGAGACTTGTTAATGGAGTTAGCAATGACCTAGGAAAAAGTTTGAAAATAGCAGGAGGAATACCATCTGGTCCTGAGGTATAATCATCTGGCAACTAGTTGTTATTAAGTTTAAGGAAAAATAAAGATGTTATAACTTTCAACACAAGAAACAAAAGCATAAGCGGCATAGATTATCGAAAGATCAGCATCAGTTTTGCTATCTCATAACTCAGAAGTGAAATTAGTGGAAGGCAATATGCAAGGTAGGGTAATGCAACACGCCATCGGAGCATCAGACGAAATGTCCAAAGAGGCCAGACAACTTACTCCGATCTCAAAATAACTTTGTCCACCTCAGAGGACCTAGTATAAGGGCTAGACAACAATCCGGCACTCCAGAAACTTTCCCCGCATATATCGGACCAGAAGGATGGGCGCGCACGGCATTTGTATAAAATTTGCAGAATTCAATTGAACAGTGTCAACAGAGGGCGGCCGAGATCTAAGGATGTCAAAGGCTGACACGTCTCAGGCATTTGTTACCTCCCAAAATAGTTGCAAAGTAATTAGCTAAGTCCTGTAATCAATGGAGGACCTGCCAGAGAGGATCCGTACTTCCAGCAGTATCCCGGCCTGAATGCGAACGTGTATAATTGCGAATTACTGGGGGAGGGCCAGCTCCGGCCGGAACTTTGGGATGCTGCAAACAAACAGCCCCGTCCCTCTTAACGCAAGCCACTCGGGCCTGCAGGCCAGCTAGGGTCTTGTGGCATGGCAAGTTAGCGCTCTTTACGACCAGTTTAATTTTGCCTGGAAACACACCTCCTGCCGAGGCGGGGGTGGAGTGGTCGCTTCAACGCACGGAGGACCAAATAAATTCATAATCAAGGGATTAAAAGCCCTCGGGGTTCCATGCCGGCCCACAGAGAAAATCACTTCGCCTCTAATTTCAACATCACACGCTCTTGATTGCCGGGTCCGGGAGGCTAAGGACGGTCTGTCCTGTCTCACCGCTCTTTGAAGACAATGCGCCGCTGGCGTCTCGTAGGACGTGCCCTTGTTGGGCGGGCGTCCTTTGTGCCCGTTTCTCAGGCAATTCTTTGTGGTCTCGAAGCCCCCCACTCCACTCTCCTCGAAGTAGTTTGTTTTTCAGCTCTTGATTGTTTTCCTTATTTCAGCGGAGGAAGTGATTAACACGAGTAGTTAGGAAAGGTTGAGTTCATGAATCTTCCAGGAGCGAAGTCCCGGTGTCCCTCGGTGCAGGAGCTGCAGGAAATGCTCACAAAGAGAGCCAGAACCATTTGGGGGTGAGTAATTGACTTGTCAGCAGCTCCTGCGGGAGGCTCTGGCAGTGAATTGTGGGCACTGACAAAGGTGGTCTTATGCAAATATTTTTCCGGCGTAATGATAATATTGGTAAGGAGGCGGTTCAATTTGCCTGCGCTCTTTCATCTGTGGCAAGGAAAAGCACCTTGTAAAATACGACGCATTGGAATAATTATAGGTACCAACCATAACCCAACCTCGAGATATTAGCGAAATATATAAAAGAATTACCAAAGCTTCATCCAACAAATCGGATAAGAAAGACACACTTTTCAATAAGCTAGGAAAATAAAATTACCGTCATTACTTTTTGTATTAGTTTTAAACATGTTGGGCTTGTTCTTCTAAGCTCGGAATTGATATAATACATTAGAAGCCCTAAAATTATAAAGTTACTTTCACTTTGTAATTGTATATCTAACTAGATATTTGAATCGCGATCGACATGTTGCATTTGAATCAATTTGAATCAATACATATATGCGATCACCTACAAAAAGATCAATATTGTAATTATAACATTGATTGAAGCCTTTGAGTCAGAATTCATGATTTTGAAAAAGTTAAAGTTGAAGTGTAGTATCTGTATTTTCTTTCTAAAAAATAGATAAATGTAAAACATATTGCTGCAAAAATTTCGAACATATTTAATATTAAAATAAAAAGGGTTAGAAAACGAAAATATAACTTTACTGGTTTAATCTTACAAGCTAAAGATCTTAAGGAAAATTTTTGTAAAAACGTCAATCGAGAAAAGTATACCTATATCAGCAAATGTAGCAAATATAAAGTATATACTCTTGTTTTAGATTTACACACTTATGTAAATCAGCTTTTTCATATTTACATAGAATTCACGACGACTTAATATCCTACTTTTCTGAATTATGAATGCTTGATTGGAGGCAAGTATACACAGAACTCATATTAATGATAAGATAATAAAATAAAATGTAATCAGTATCTTTTCTGTGGCTATTTTTCAATTAATAAATATTTTTAATAAAATATCATGTTGGGTTCCCCATTGTCACTTATTAGTATACAAGATACAAATATCAATGTGTTAAATGTACAGATTTTAGTAGGTAGATCGCAAAAGATCTTTAAGAAAAAAAGTCGATCGTATATATGCAAAAGTTGGCCATCCCTGATCTATTTTAATTGTATCATACTAGTAGCTGACTTACCCGGTTTCAACCGCCGTTGCGTAAATACTTATTAACTAAACCCTTCTCAAATACTCTAGTTTCTAGGATATAAGAAATTTGTTCAACCTGGAAATCCTTTGAATTGTTAAACTATTGGTAATCATACTGGATCCGCCATCTTGAATTTCCAAATTTTGATCACAGAATCGAAAGATGGCTTCAAGATGGTTTTAGTATCGTGGAATATGAAAAATATTGACCGCTATATTAGATCTGCCATTTCGAAATTCCGTTACTATATTCGAAATCCGTATCCTAAAAAATCTATCAACTATTACTTGAAGTTCAACATTTTCGTCGTCGTTTTGGATATATTGGAATATGTACTACCTTTGGAGAAAAAATGAAAAAATATCCGTGGATATACATATAAATATAGAACTGAAAGCAGCGATCAAGATATGACTTTTTACTGCATTTCATGTGAAAAAATGGTCCCCACTCGTATTAGGCATCTTAAACTTACAAATTTTACTAGAAGATTCGAAATAAGTACGTTCCAAATCCCCCTTATACTACAATAATTTTCATAAAAATCCCTTCAATTTGAAAAATTTCGGTTGCCATATTAGATCTGCCATCTTGAATTTGCATATTTTGAAAATAGGTTCGGAATAAGTGACCCGAAAATCTCCCCTGTTCTAATTTTCATAAGAATCTGTTGAATTCCAAGAATTTTGGTTGCCAAATTGCGTTTACCACTTTAGATTCACGAATTTTTATAATACTCAAAATTAGTGGCCTCAAAACCATCTTTCTACTAATTTTCATTAATATCCGCTGAAATCGAGAAGTTTTAATCGCCATAATGGATTCGCCATTTTTAATTTGCAGATTTTGAAAGTACATTCGAAATGAGTTGCCTCAAAATCTCCCTTGTTCTAACTTCCAAAAGAATTTGAATTTCAAAAATAGTGGTGAGCCACACCTTGGATTTATAAATGTTGATAATATTCAATATTAATAGCTTTAAAACAATCTTTGTACTCATTTTCATTAAAATTTATTGGAATAGAGAAATCTTGGTCGCCATTTTGGATAAGTCATCTTGCATTTCCAAATTTGGATAGCATATTTGAATTCAGCATTTCCCAAAACATTTTCATGGAAATCCCCTTTTAAATTTAAAATTTTCAATCGCCATCTTGGGTCCGCCATTATGAAACCCTGTACATTATTAGCTTATGTGTTAAGTTGGAATATGTACTACCTTTGAACAAAAAACTAAAAATATCGAAGCAAAGGTTAATGCATAATTGAGCAACAAACAAACAATCGAATTTTCATTTTTATATATAGTAATATAGGGATATTAGAAATAAAAGGTCAAAGGACGTGACTAAATAATTAAATGTTATCATTAAATTTAAATGTTTAAATTTTTAGGCACATTCTTTGATTTTTTTTCCGGGTTAATAATGGATACACGTCAAACTAAGAACATTAGGACCTTGAATTGGATGGGGTCTAATCGAGAGGAGTTAAGCACAATAGATCTTTCAGGTCGCGTTTGCTATCGAGAGGTACCTAGAGTAACTTAACGACCCGCTATAAATAATAATAATAATAAAAAGAACATTGTTTTCCATACTTTTTAAACTTGGCGAGCCCGAGATGGCTACTTAATATTTTAATCTTTAAGGGATTGCTATGAAAATTGGTTCTGAGACTTTTTGGGGATGCTGGATGCAATGGCGGAATCAATATGGCAACCAACATTTCACAGATTCAAAGGATCTTACTGGAAATTAGTACAAAACACATTCCGGGACTTTTGATTTGAAATCCAGTATTAACAATTGGAAATTCGAAATGGCATATCCAATTCTTTTAGTCTATTCTCTCACGCATCACGTAAAATCTGCTCGATGGATATTTTTTAAACCTGGCGTAGTCTTACCTTATGCCACCGTTTATCATATAGAATATATTTTATCTCCAACCGAAATGAAGTTTCAATACTGTTGAAAGTTCAATTTCCGTATGTATTATTTTATGCAACAATGTGACAAAGTAATTTGGCGGTGTAATCCTGCCGAAATATATTTTAAGCTATATTCAAACAAATCTTTAGATTCAATAAAAGAGGAATGCTAGCTTCTCAAACCCAGAATCAATAACGCGGTTATTAACATTAGAACTACCGGCGCTCAAGGTTGTAATTTTGATAATTTTTGGCACCTTTAAAGTAATATGCTTTCACATTTAAATTAATAATTATAAATAGAAATAGGTTCGCGATATGTGGTAATTTTGAACCTTAATAAGATTTGGTATTACCAAAGATAATATAAACTAGTAGTTTATATTATCTTTGGTATTACTCTTAAGAGATATTTTCAAAAAATATGATTAATTCAAGCAAGAAATTTAGTACCGGTCAATTTGACCGGTCTTGGTAGTTCTAGTGTTAACCTGCTTCTCTATTTTTATTTGATACTGATGCATTACGAGTTCCGGATGAAAAACAACGTAACAACAACATATTGCTAAATTAAAATTAAAATTAAATATTCTATGTAATTAAGGGACTAAGGGAGTTAAGTAACATGGTCCAAATTCACCGAAACAACGAAGAAAGATTTCGTGTTGTGAGCCCGGTGGATTGTAAAGCACCACTATAATCAGTTTACCTATTTGCTTGGATCGAGGACCACATTTACTTAACGCTCAGCGAAAATCTTGTCGAGCCAACAAGGATGCTTATCGTCAGTAAATTTTGCCGTTATTCCCCTTTTTATTTAATTAAAAGCAAAATAATTAAAGTCGAGATTTAATTTAATACTACAATGTGCAGGCTCCTGGCCGACCTGCGACTCGTTCGCGCCTGCAACAAACTTAGGTGCTGCAGCGCCCGCTTCCTTCCGCTCAGGTGTGTTCATCTTATTTGATTAAGTTGGAGGGAAGGGCTGAGGGGCGAGGGAGGCCAGGTGAGCGTACTGCGCTTGAGACAGGTGGCAGTGCCGCTAGGCAACCAGCCATGTACCTGCACCAACACACAGTATAGCAGCAGTCTCCGAGACGACGAGATAATTCTGTAAATTAATTTAACTTGAAAGCTGGAGGAGGTTGGCTCACCGATGAGGTGATTTCTACTTTTTATGACAGACACAGAGTTAAGCCTTGCAACAAATTTGGAACCGAGCACGATATAATCCCGTGTGTTCCTGGTTTATGGCTGGGATTAATTCCACAGACGGCTCCGCATTAAAGATGTTACAAATCGGAAAAACATTTTTAAAGACTCCTGCTCCTCCATTTCAGTGGATTAAGTGGACTCGGCAAGTATAAGGCCGCCTTAATCGAATTTCCTCACGTACGCAACATACAACGGAGTAGTACCTATCGGGGCTGATACAATGAGCCATATCGGGGGGATATAAATTAGGTACAGGACCACCGCATTCAGCCTTTTCAAAGCCCTTTATTGTCTCTTTGAGTTTTAAAACTTTTCTCGTTGAAAGAAAGACCAAGAGAAGTATAAAAGTAGACAATCCCAGGACTTGTGGCAGACGAACCTGAAAATATTCGATTAAGGAAATTGTTGGCGAGACAGAGTTTTTGTACCGCTGGCGGAACACTGTATAGGATTTTTAATGGGATCTACATACATGTACATATGCATAGCTGCCTTGTATATCCCAATGCGTACAAAGGGAAATCTTTAGGGTATAGACAATTGGCAGAGTTTTCTTGTCGAATTAAAGAGCAACTTTCCTATGCCAATCTTTGGAATTTTTTGGCAGTTCGTTCCTAAAGTTTGAAATTTTTCGTATAAATTTAGAAGGAGCCGCCAGGGTGCCATTAATCAGGCGAGGCTTGCACCTTGTTTAATTCACTCTGGAGATTTTCAGATTTAGGGCAGGAAAGGGAAATCAAAAGTAATGCAGGCCTCAGATTGATACATATTACTTCCTTAGATAAAGAATTGGATGTATTTTAGATACCAAAAGGATATTTTTCTAAATCACTGTTCTCCCAGGAAATAATTTTGATCGTATATATTTGTACATTTTGTATATTTTTAATGGAAAGGAAAAGAAAGTATCTTTGGAATAACAATCTCTAATGCCTTTTTATATTTCTTTTCATCGAAGATATTCTAAACTACTAAAATATTTTATAAAAAACCAAAAAAAAGTTGGTTTCAATATGGTCGCCATATATACTAGAGGCGAAAAAACTGATCAAGCTGAAATTTGCTACATACATAAAACATACAGTCCCGATAACAATGCAATATAATACAAAAAAAAAAAATATATTGTAGAATTCAAAATGGCCGCTATACAAATCACAAAAAAATTCAGATCAAGCTGAAATTTGATTCATAGGTAATAGATAAAATTCCGATGAAAATACAATATTATTACAAAAAAAAGAAAAAATAGTGAACTTCAAAATCGTCAATCTTTGTCTCACGGGTTAGAGGGGAACAAATGAAAATCAAACTAAAAACTAGAAAATAGAAAAAAAGTTAAAAAAAAAGTTTTAAGTTAAACGGTTTATTTTAAATCATCAGCTGTATCAAAAGTTAGAAAATAATTAGGACACAGGTCTTCTCGTGTCGGATGCCACGAGCACTTTGTGTTGCTACGTCAGCGGGATAAGTAATGATCTGGAACTTTTAACAGACTAAAATAAAAACGTGGGGCGGTTTTATAATTAAATAGTTTTTGGTACAGCTGATGATTTAAAATAAAACCGTTTAAATAAAAGTTTTTTTTTTTATACTTTTCTTTTTTTTATTTTCTAGTTTTTAGTTTGATTTTTATTTTTTCTTCACGACTTCTGTCTTTCTCGGACTATGTAATAGGTCGCTTTTGATTGTGAATGCGGAAACAAAAATGGTCTATCACATAACACTTTTGAAAAAAATAAGGTTATGAAATTATTAAAGATACAAAAAGATGTCTTGATTTTAAGATATACCTCAGAAGAAACCTTAAACGCTTCACAATATTTATGACATATCAATTACATATTTGCAAATTTTATCAAGATTTTTTCAGGCGAAACATTTTTGGTAATTCACTGTCTCCGTTTATTCATTTTTCACATGTTATAGGGCGAAGGCTCATGAAAAAACTTGTTCCATAAGTTTACAAATAACACAGCCACAAAAAAAAGAAAAGTGGTCTGTACTTTACATGCGATATATGGTTTTCGATTTATTTTCGCGCGCTGAGCACGAATCTGGAGTCAGAATTAAGCCATCACATCACAGTTAATTCCTAACCTCAAAAAACAGGTAAAAAATAGCAAAAATTCGGATAAATGTACTAGGAAAAATACTGGAATTTCTTTTTTTCATATTCAGATGCATATTTTTATGTAAAACAACCCCGTGAATCCAAATCCATCATCAGAGTTGAGGTGGCACGTCATGTTTTTTTCCTTACCTAAAAAAATCGGATCAGAAATATCGATTTCCAAAAGTCAACCGATTTACGCTAAATTCGGTGTGTGGGGGTTTTAGGGGTCGCTGATTACGAATCTGAAATCAGAGTTGCAAAATTCAAGATAGGACACAAAATGGCAGACGAGATTTTCGAAAATCAACCGATCTACGCCAAATTTGGTATGTGGGGATTTTTGGGATCGCTGATCGCTGATTCCGCCTCCGATATCGATGATTTTTATATATGTTGTCATATTTGAGTAAGTGAGTCATTACCCAAAAGAAATTCACGCAACGCTCAATAGTTTCAAAGTGCACGCTGGCGGCACGTAGCCTAGTGGACAACGTGACGTGAACTCAGGGTTCGATTCCTGCCAAGGAAAATTTGTTTTTATTCGTTTTTTTTTTACAATAAAATGATCGATTATTTCATTGACATTTTCTTCTTTTTATATTACGTGGAAAATTTTGAAGCAAAGAAAGGTAGCTAAAAAAATTGAAAATCAGAGTAAATAATTAATAAATCAATTAAATTCAATTATGAAATTAAAAAATTTATTCACGAATTTTATAAAAGAAGTATATGTTATTTTAATTTATTCAAAAATTATGAACGCTTATGATATTTTTTTCTGGTTATATAACTAGGAAAAATTAATTAAATTATTTGTGACTTGTATTTTCGAAATAAAAATAAATGAATAATTCTTTGCTTCAACATTTTCCAAGTAATATAACAAAAAAAAAATATATCAATGAAAGCGTCGATAATTTTTTTGTAAATTAAAATAACATGTACTTCATTCATAAAGCTTATGAATAAATTTTCTATTTTCATAAAAAACAAAAAAAGAAATTAAATGAATAAAAAAAAAATGACGTTAGCAGGAATCGAACCCTGACGTTTACGAGCGAGCCCACTAGGCTAAGCCTTGCCGCATGCAAACTGAACTTATATTTAAGTTGCTTGGTAAAAGCAACTATGAAACTATTGAGTTGTGTGAATTCCTTTTGGGTAATTACTCACTTACTCAAATATAATAACATATAGAAAAATCATTGAAATCGGAGACGAACAATCTTGGCGGTCTCCTTGTAGAGTAACAAGAGAAAACTTGTACTCATATTAAACATACTGAATTCCTCCTGCATATCGTATATAAACTATTATTAAAGGAATATAAATAATAAGAGCTTATTATTGATAATTTTCAGATAGTTTTGGAAAAACCTATTAACCTTACCTTTCTAAAAATATTAATATTAAATAAGGTTAACGAAATATAACTCACTTGTTTCTCACCGTCCTGAAGATCATAATTTGGTGAAAGTGCCGAATGTAATTGTTTATATGAGAGAGCAGTTTGATAGGGTTGAGGGGTCACATGTATAACGGGTGCCACCTGCAATTCTTCTTCAGGTGCTTCAGTGATTGGCTTGATAGGTTGAGCTGGTTCTCGAATTCCATTTTCCGCGGTATTATAATCCAGGTGGACTCCATGCGTTATCTCCTCTTCGTTTTCCGCTGCTTTGGACCCGTCGGAATGAAACAACATTGGCGCCGTTCTGTCTTCAGACTTTTGGGCCAGGTGCAGCTCCTTTCCCAGGATGTAAGTCAGTCTATACAACTGATCAGCGGGTGGGTTCCCCACCAAGGTCATCAGACTGCCATACTTTGGATCCGAGTACAGCCGGGCAGGTACGGTTTGCTTAGGTATTAATTGCTCGTTGTCACCCTGCTGGAGGTACTCATTATTTATCTTGTTTCCGACTTGTGCATGGGTCGTGTACCCAATTTGCTGCTGCCGCTGTTCCTGCAGGACTACCTTAGCCGGTGTTGGGATATCGAAACCACGTTGATAGTCGATTTCGCTAGTTTGGTCTGTCGCCCCAGATGAATGCTGGTGAAATACAGGTTGGGGCACCTTTAAATCGGGCGCCGGTACCTCTTTAATTACGTAATTAATTTCCGGTAGAACTTTAACGAGCTGTGTGCTATCCGGCCGGCTAATCGAACGTATTTGATTGACTTCTGGGGCTGCGGTATGCACATTTGTCACTGGGGCTGCTTTTAAACTGGCCGCCGAGTGCGCTGCTACGTAATTAGGGTGCACTGTCGGGTATTGGTAGTGTTTCGGGCTGTAAACGAATTGCTGGTTGCCGGCTAACGAATACTGTTTGTATTTCTCGCCGAATTGATTAGGGTAGTATCCGCCAAGGTGTGAGACAATGCCAGTGTATCTTTGGTCAAGCTCTGCAACGTAGGGCCCGACCGAAGGCTCATTGTTACGCTGTTTCCGGGTGGATGGCTTATTGATGTCGATAAGGAGTTTCATAATTGTATCGAACTCTTTCGTCGGAATCACAGATTTCTTGTGTTTTTTTCGGCTACTACCAGTATTAAAAAGGTCAATTGATCGTTTTTCAATAGCGACTTTCTTTTCTTTGTTATTTTCTTCACTACTGTTTTCTTCCGTCTCCTTCTCTGTGGACTGCATAAGTTGCGATATATTTAACGACTTATGGATTTTCTTAAAAAACTCTCTAGTGGCTTCATCCGGCACCTTAACGTCCGAAAGTTCGAATTTTATAAAAGTTGGCGTTGACCTTTTCGTGAATCTCTTTGCCTTTTCCGAAGGCTCAGTGTGATGCAGGTTGTAGGCTTCGATGTAGGTATCATTTTCTGGATTTTTCAGTGACAATATTTTTTCTGTAGCGTTCAAATAACTCTCCATTTCCTTTAATATAATAATCTTTAATAACAGTAATTCGTAGATAAATTCTAACAAACCTCATAATTTTGGAATGCTTCCAGCTTTGGAGCGCCTTTCCATTCGATATTTGTCTTGTCTTTGTTGTCATCATTATTTTGAGAGTGACATGGAACGCCGAACACAAGTAAAATAAATATCTGAAAAACAACATATATTATAAGACAAGCGTTTGTAGTGAATTCAATTATGTACATGTATAATGAGTTGAAAAGTGAATACACAAATAATGGAACTAACACAAGATTGAAAAGTATAATATTACGTAGACATTTATTGACCATTGGCGAAAGAATTTATGTTTATTTTTCCAAAAAGTACTATAATCTATTACCAAATGAATTAAAAGCCTATGTGTTAAAAAAAAAGTTTTAAAGAAAAAAATAAGCAATAATGTTAGGTATACTATTATTGTATAAGTCTAAATAATTTAAAAAAAAGATTTATGTTCATAGATATTTAAAATCCGGCTTTTTTCTTTTCTATACTCTATATGAATGTATACATAAAATAAGTTGAATGAATATATGTATAACAACCACTTTATCACAACTTATAAGTTATAATTATAATATGAATTGATTAGGTGAGGCTGAACTCACAAAATTTAATTTATAGTGGACCAACCTATGTACGGATATTTATGTCCCCTATAGGTCCTTTTTTTATAATAATGTACGAAGAAAGGAAATTTTGGCATTAAATAAATAAATAAATAAATAAAAAACATAATTGTCTTTTAAAGGAGTAAGAAAAACCTGATTAAATAAAATAAAGCCATTGTACAAGCATTGATGAGTATACGTGTAAATGGCTCAAATAGTTTTATACGCAATATATATTATATGTGTAGAATACTTAAAATGCTAAAAATGAAATAATAAATATTCTCAAATAGCAAAAGAGTTTAAAAGAGTAGTTAGGTATTACAGGCTGATATCACAGATTAGTGCAGGGTTCTCATAGTCGCTAGCTAACGGTTAGGTGATACTGAAAAAGTAGTAAAGGCAGAACCAGTACAGCCAGTCTAGCTGGAGCACTCTTTTAGACAGGGGCGCATTGTGTCTTCACAATTTTATAGTTGCGACAATAAATAAAATAGATTAAGTCCACAGTGTGTTTCATTTAATCATACCGGCCATCAAATTAATCGCAAACACTACAATATGCCCTTTGAGGTCATGGTTAAGATCATGGTCGGATGTAAAATTTTCCGCTCTTTCTATTTCCGTGGTCAAAAATATGGGTTGCCACTTGAAAAAGTTAACTTGACCTTGAAATGACCTTCAAGGCCATGGTGAAGGTCAAATCTACGGCCACCATTGAATAGTCAGGGAAAATTCCTGAAAATTTTGTCTAAAACTTTTTTCTACAAAATGCATTCCTCGAAAGTTATTTAGCCGTTTCCATACTTTTGGATCACCCTGTATATTCGTAATTTTGATTCACATTTTACCTAAAATTAGACTTTGTGTTCGATAATTCATCAGCAAACTGATTACTACAAAGCGTACAATAGAGTTAATTAAAAGTAATGGGTTCAATCTTTACATTAGCAACCTTGAAAGTAACAGGTTAATTTTTACTATATTTAGTCCTTTGATATGGAAGATGGGGAAGATCATGCTTTCTCAGAAGAATTAATAAAACTGCAAAAAATAACTAAAACCAAAACAATTCTGGAGATATTTCGTCTCATATCAAATGAGTGCAATTTAGATCTATCAAGGTAAAGCAGGAGACGTAAGTGTTCGATCCAAAGAAGGCCACAGAGAGCAAACCCAAACTGGACTGCCTCGATACGATGTGAATGACACAGAGTCCAGACAGAACTAGCGTACTTACTCCAACATGGGACGGACAAAAATTCAATATAAAAGCTTAGTAATAAACGGATTGTCAAATTCTTTGGACCATCTTAAAAAAAAAAAAAAAAAAAAAAAAAAAAAACTAAAGTTGAATTAGCTTTGTTAACAATTGAGTCAATGTGACCCCCAAATTAGAGTGTAGAACTAAGAATGACAACCAAGTTCTTTGTCTTTTCGAGTCTAGTTGATAAGTTTCCAACCACAGAATAATTGAAATCAAGAGGAAACTTCTTTCTGGAGTCATAATGGTGGATTTTTCCAGATGAGATGGATACTTAACCCTCAGTCACAAAGGTCGGGTGAACCATACCCAGAGCCTTTTAGAAACGCGTAGCATTTTCCAGGGGGAAGGGGTACATGTCTAAAGCGCATGCGTAAAAAAAGTAGAGGTACCAAAGTACCTAATTAGTGCTTCGTCAAAGTTATTAGTGTCACCTAGCATACTGTTTAATTTGTCCGAATATTGGTTCGGGTATTTTCTACCCGCCACGTGTGAATTCGTTAGAAAACGTCGATAATCAAAATTTGACAAGTAAGTAAAAATGCGTACAAAAGAGCAATTACATCAACTTTTGATGTATATTTTTAGTATACAAATAATATTTTATCATTTTTTTTCTTTCTAGCGATCAAAAAATGAGCAAAATGCGTGTTTTCTGTGACAGTTTAAGGATAGTAAATTCGTATATGGAGGCCTATTTCTAAAGTATGAAGACATAATTTTTTATGTAAAACAATTTAAGTTGGTGTTTCTTGAACTATTAAACTATAATAAATCCTTGCTTTTAGTATGGAAACCCGTGCACGAAGGAATGCGGTTGAAATTGCCTTGTAATTTGCTTTTCCACTTCTTTGGAAAATTGCTCATTTTCAAATTACAAAAAAAATATGGTTTTTGGAGTAAAATACTAAGTCGTGCTGTTTTTATGATAGTTCGAACATTTGTTTACAAGGATTGATGGTTTATACTTTTTAAAAATCGTACTTGATATGTTTTATAATTTTTTGAAAAAAAAATATTTTTCTGAAATTTTGCTTTTTTTTTTTTTTTGTTTATTGCTGTGTAATTTTTACAATTAATAATTTTTTATGTTGGGAACGAAAGGTTAATATCCCAAACAAATGAAAAAGTAGCATCGAAATTGCTAACGAATACTTTCACTATACGGTATTCACGTCCAAACTCTGGACGGGTAGACCATACCCGACTTTGTGAATTCTAAATGGAAAAGGCCTTGTGTGACTGAGGGTTAAACACCATTTATAAAAAGTGGTGATATCAGTAAGTAAAAGACGAGAATTAGTCTTATTAGAAACGTTACGAATATTTTTTCGATGAAGGTAAAAGCAGAGACGTCGTTAATATAAAAGATAAAGGGAAGTGGACCGAGAACCCTGAATCCTGGAGGCACTCCAGAAGAATTCCTTATTCTAAAAGAAATGGTTCCACGAAATCAAACTTGGTGCGTGCGGTCAGACAGAAAACTCAATCAATGAGCAAAGAAGGAAACCCTATGCCTAAGAAAGAAGAATTTTATAATTAACTTTGTCTATCGCTTTACTGAAATTCGTGAAAATACAGTCAAGCTGGTCCTCCGATGATTCCATGTTAAAAAGAAAATAATTAAGAAATTGTAGCGAATTCGTTGTAGTTAATTTGCTTTTCCAAGACCCATTCTGGAAAGATGCAATAATAAATATCCAGTGAAAATGCAAAATTATATAGTCCAATAACTCATTTTGGGGATGTGAAATAAGTTGGAAATACCCCTATAGTTTGTGATATCACATTTTTCACCTTTCTTGTGATGAGGAAAATCAGAGAACGGTTCCACATTTACTTGATAAAAACATATTAAGCAAGTAACACAGGACGGATACCAAAGAACAGCTACATTTCTTCAAGAAAAACACAGAAATGCCATCTGGCTCATTACTTACACCATCGGGTAAATTAAACAAAAAATTGTCAATTCTTTAAACACAAGGTCCTGCTCTTCAATGGTGGTTGTTGCGTAAAATGATTAAAATCCTGAAAATAATATTATAGTTAGAAGCACAGAAAACGCTGCTAAAGAAGTCAGCGAAAAAGTTGGCTATAAGAATTAGACCACCCCTTTCACTATTCCTAAGCTTTGAGGATGATGGGTATCCATCGGACCCACACAAGTTTAGGGTTAGACCGAAGTTTAGGTACAATATCATTTAAGTATTGGGTATGAGAAAAATAAAGTTTCGTTTTCTAATAGATGGCGTAACTCCTACTATATGTATGACGTGTGAACCGGCTTAACATGTGTTTGACAGGTTTTAATGTCAATGTCAGAGGGCCAGTCAGTTAAAGTGTTTACAACATTTATTTTTATTCGATTAAAAATGGATAGTTTTGTGCCAAGTAATCAGCATTTGCAGGGAGTTTTGTTATACTTATATAATTTAAATAAATCCGGTGCAGAAAGTCATCGTTGACTTCCAGAAGTGTACGGTAAACATGCTCTTTCTGATGGTATGTTACAGAAGAGGGTTCAGGCAATTTAAAGAAAGTGTTTTTATGCTGAAGACGCTGACCGTGAAGGTAGACCGAAAAAGTTTAAAGATGAACAATTGGTAGCATTACTCGATGAAGATACATGCCAAACACAAGCAAAATTGGCAGCAGCATTAAATATCGAACGATCAACTGGTGAAAAACGGTTATAAGCAATGGGATTTGTTCAAAAATAAGGCAATTGGGTCCCACATGAATTAACCGAAAGGCAACAAGAAAAGCGAAAGATCATTTGTGATATGCTCCTGAAAAGACAACAAAAAAAGGGTTTTTGCATAGACTTGTTACATGAGATGTAAACTATAGGAATCCTAAAATTCAAAAAACATGGGTAAAGTCTGGTGAATCTGGTCCATCGCAGCCAAAGCGGGACATTCATTGTGAAAAGGTTACACTATGTATCTGGTGGGATATGAAAGATGTTATATATTAGGGGCCGTTCAAGTATTACGTAAGCACTATGGGGGGTGGGGGGTCTTTGTTTTGCTTATTTTGGATGACATGGGGGGTAGGGGAGTCTAGATGATGATTACGTCATCGGTAGTTATTTACTTTTTTACAAGAATGGCAACCCTCACATTGTCTATGCTTGAAAACGAAACACATTTTCGGGGATTCCCGCAAATAATGCATACGTTTAGACACTCGCTTTAGAACCGATTAGGGGAATTACCGCGCGCTATTCACTTGTCTAAATTTCCTCTGTCAGTGTATTGTTTCGTTTGGATACTATAGCGAGTAGACGTATTGTAAGCATAGCAAAGCAAGTTAACATTTGTGTTACCGTTGATTCCATTAGCCAAAGTTTAACGTTTAAATAAGATGTCGTTTCAAATAGACAAATCTAAGTTATACCAAAAATTGTTTGAAAGTTTTAAAAAATCTCATACAAGTAATCCAATGTCATCGAAAATTTAGAATCATGGATTCGGGTTTCATGGACTGAAGACTGTTAATTTGAATTTAATATGTGTACCAAAAATTTAAAATAAGTTTGTTATGTTCGTAAGATTATAATATTTTTGTCCCTTACTCTATGTTGAATTCTGTATCAGTAAAATCTAATATCTATCCTAAATCTATTTTCTTATTTTTAAAATTATAATTATAACATTATAATTATAATAATATATAAAAAAAAATACATTTATAATTGAAAAATGTTTACGTAAGCATGGGGGGAGGGGGTAAGAGCTTTGCTTACTTTTGCTGACAAGGGGGGATGGGGGGGGGGGGGGGGGGGGGGGGCGAGCTATTGCAGAAAAACGACTTAATTGGGAGAATCGACACAGTATAATTCTCCAACATGATAATGCTAGAGCACATATTGCTGAATCGGTTAAAAACTACTTAGAAGGGCAGAAGTGGAAAATGTTACAGCACCCACCGTCTTCATCAGATATTGCTCCTTCAGATTACTATTTGTTCCATTCTTATGAAAATATCCAAAATCGGTTCCATTCTTATGAAAATGGTTATGGTTTCATAACTCGATCGCCTTCAAGCACTTCTTCATAGAGAGAATCCGGAAATTGCCTGAAAGATGGGAAAACGTCATAGCTTCCAATGGAGCATACTTTGAGCAATGTGCACATATGATACATGTAGTTGCGAAATAAAGGTTTGTTGTTACGAACAAAACGGAACTTTCATTTTCTCATACCATAGTAGTAAGAACACTGTAATTGTAATGAAAATTAGGCGCTAAGATCTAGGTAAGACAAGTAATCGTACACGCTCCAAGACTCGCAAAGCATTCTCCAGGCTCTATTTTTAATTTAAAATGTTTAATATAGCTTAGTGAGCTATCAAGTCAAGGCTAAAAACAATCAGAACTTTTAGCGAGGCAAATAGGAACATACTTACTTAATAAAAGATAAGTTAAGATCATTATTGTAATAACTGGACACAGCTTTATCAATACTGAATTCGTTATGCACAGTGGGCCAATCACACACCGAAAGGCCTAAAGGTTAAATTTCAAATAAATCGGTGTTGCAAAAATTAAAACTTTTACAAAACTCAGAAGCAAGAACAGCTGTTGGATGGAGACAAATTCCAACAACAAGTCATCGGCGGAGGACGAGAAACCTCCCAGAACCTCAAACACCGCTGCGTTGCACAAGACCAGAGAAAAGCCATGCTGTCCAGAAAAGGTCGAGTATAAGAGGGAAAGATGGAGAACGAGTGCAGGAGGGCCACGGCATCCGATAAACTCTCCCAACAGACAATAGGCCTATTGAAGTCTGTAAAAAGGATGATATCATCGGAAGGTTGCAACGATTCCAAAAGACTCTCAGTTGCAGAAGCCAAGGATTCGCGTGCATTGGAGGGATGTAAGCAGTAACCTTGAAGGTTTTATTGGCAGGGAACTGGAGGAGGACGCATAAAAGCTCTCATTCGCAGTTGGGAATATCCACAAAAGAGCATTTGGGACATTTAAGTCGACAACACAAAGAATGCCCCCTCCTAAGGAAGCGTCAACCGCTGCGAGGTGACAATTATGATAAAAAAAAAATCTGGAGCGAAGGTTTCGGAGTCCGAAATTCCCATGTGCAGGCAAGTCTGCAGGACGGAAGTAGACGAAAAATTGTGCGCCTTCTTCGAACGGGTAGCGCGAATGCATGTGGACACTATCTAAAAGTGGCTTGTAGCTCATAATCGCACGACTTGACTCGCGCACAAAACTATTCATCTGGACAAGACCTTAGAGTCCGGCCTAAGAGCTTTCAGACGGTTTCAAAAATGTTTATTATAGTTAAGATTCTGTCCTGTATAATTTTGTTAAGGTGGTTTGTTCTTGTGGAGCGGTCTTACCCATCGTCTCTTTTTAGGGTTCTGTGAAATATTCTTTTGAAGTTCTTGTAACATATCCTTTTGATTTTAATAAGATTATTAAACTATTATTAACTATTTATATTCTTGAACAATTCCTCCTCCAACTTAGCATTAGAGATAAGAGCGGAGGCATCCGCTTGAAGATACGTTGACGACAACTTTTCTTTTTTCTGATTCCTCATCATCATAAATTAACACTGCCGATATCCACCTACACTAAGAAAATAATCCGATAAGCACAGACGCCTACTCAGCAGCGATTTGGAAGGAATCAAGAAGAATTTCAGATTATCTGTGAGAAAATTGCGTCGTCGTTTTTTAAAATGTTGAAAATCACTAAGGTCCCTGGAATGAAACAAATTGTCAAAAAAAGCACCTGTTGTTTCAAAGAGCTGCCATTTTGACAAAAATCAATTTAAATAAAATGGCGGCATGCAACGATAGCTACATTCATACAGGTCCCTTTCTTTCACATTAACTGCATCTAATATTTTTTTGCTTCGTGATTTTCTAATCAGAAATTGAGTCAACATATGTAGTTCAAAGTATCTTTGATAATATGTAATAAAATAAACGGAAAAAACAGCAATTCGGAGATCTTTGATAGTGGTGAAATTTTACCATAAATAAAGCTAAATCGCTATATACAATTTTAATAAATTTATTTATTTTTTAATTATCTATTATTAAATTTCACGTTTTTTATTTTTTATTATAAATTTTAATTATTTATTTTTAAATGAAGATAATTCCAAATTCTTTTTTATTATAAATTTTAATTATTTACTTTTAAATGAAGATGATTCCAAATTCACTTTTTATCGTTTTAAATATTTTCTTCTGACTGATTTTATTTTAAAAAACAAAACAGTCTACTTTTTTTTAAAATAAAATCAAACTTAGGCGATTCCTTTGATGAGATGGATTCCCACCACACTACCCTCCTCCCAGTATAACGAAGAAAAAAAAAAAAGAATATTAAATTGAAGAGAACTAAAAGAAGAACACAAGAAAGAAGCCGCTATATATTGGTGACCCCGACAACGGCTCTGGGATAGAGCCGAGATCATATTACAGGTCGGCGGCCATTCAGGCATGGCTTTCGGCCCAAGCCATTGACCGCCAGTATAGGTACGTCGGGCGAGGGAAGTTTTTGATAACTTCCCCAACGGCGCCACCTTCTTCATCAGCAGCACCACCTCCTCCCTCATGGCCACCTTCACCAGTAGCACCACCTCCTCCCTCATGGCCGCATTTTGCACCAAAAACCAGTACCTCAACAAGGCCCATCGAGCCCAGCAACTCAACAAGGCCCATCGAGCCCAGCACCTCAACAAGGCCCATCGAGCCCAACACCTCAACAATGCCCATCGATCCCAGCACACCAACTAACATCAACACAGCCGCAAATCGGTTTGATATATAAGAAAATAATTTATCGTCAACTAATCCACATTATTTCACTGGGAGGAGGGTGATGTGGAGGAGATGCTTTTTTTAGAAAAATATAAATTTTTTTTAAGTAGGCGTTTTTTTAAAAATATAATTTTGAAGTAGGCGTTTGCGAAAAAAAAAAAAAAAAACATGGCAGTCGCGGGACTGGCCGATGGAAGCTTTGCTTAAAAAATTTTCAAAATTTTTTAAATTGTGAAAATTTAAAAATTGTGAAAATTTAAAAAATTTTGAAAATTTAAAAAATTTTGAAAATTTAAAAAATTTTGAAAATTTAAAAAATTTGAAAATTTAAAAAATTTTGAAAATTTAAAAAATTTTGAAAATTTAAAAAATTTTGAAAATTTAAAAAATTTTGAAAATTTAAAAAATTTTGAAAATTTAAAAAATTTTGAAAATTTAAAAAATTTTGAAAATTTAAAAATTTCGAAAATTTAAAAAATTGTGAAAATTTAAAAAATTTGAAAATTTAAAAAATTTTGAAAATTTAAAAAATTTTGAAAATTTAAAAAATTTTGAAAATTTAAAAAATTTTGAAAATTTAAAAAATTTTGAAAATTTAAAAAATTTTGAAAATTTAAAAAATTTTGAAAATTTAAAAAATTTTGAAAATTTAAAAAATTTTGGAAATTTAAAAAATTTTGAAAATTTAAAAAATTTTGAAAATTTAAAAAATTTTGAAAATTTAAAAAATTTTGAAAATTTAAAAAATTTTGAAAATTTAAAAAATTTTGAAAATTTAAAAAATTTTGGAAATTTAAAAAATTTTAAAAATTTTGAAAATTTAAATTTTTCGTTACCGTCGGATTTTCGTTACTTTTTTTGGTTACTTTTTTTGGTCACTTTTTTTCGTTACCGTCGAAAATTATGAACGAATCTCCGGCACAACGTCCCAAAGGAAGCAAAGCTTCAATAAAATCAGTTCAGTTCGAATATCTTTTGAATCAAATAAGGAATAAAAATAAATTAGTGTAAAAAATAATTTAAAATAAAATAAATTTTAAAATACAATAAATAATAATTAATGAAAATATAAAAAATGTATAAAAAAAATAAAAGAAGCAGAAAGAAGCTGTTATAGTAGCTAGAAAAATATACTAAATGCATGAGCCGAAATAAAAAAAAAGTGAGATGAATATCAAAACTGATAATACCATATTTTGACGTTTGTCTAATAAGTATGTGTGAAAACTAATGAGTCACTATTTTTTAACAAATGGGAAATCGGATATAAATACTTTTTAATAAAGGAAAGTGGCCATTTTCATTTCATGCTAATTTTATTCTAAAAACAGGAAACCTAGTTAATACAAAATTATTAATTTAAAAATGTACTGAAGAACGTGGATTATTAATGATATATTTTTATGAAATGTGAACAACCTACATAAAAGGTATCTACCTGCATTTCTTTTAATCTTCCGTCGCAGGGATGCTAGAGACCAAATCCGTTCATCATGTGAAAAAGAGAGGTCTCGTTAAATATTTTTATTAATAACCTAAAAACAATAGAGGATTTTATTAAAGGCATTAGGAAGATCGTTAACATGAACATGTTTTTAGTAGTTTTAGAAAGCAATTGGATATTTGTGTAAATTTGATGGTTAAAATATCGAAAATATATATCATTAGTAACTAACGTTCTTCACTATATTTTTAAATTAATGATTTTTATTAAATAGATTTAATTTCTTTATAACTAAATGGACATGAAATGAAAATGACGACTTTCCTTTATTAAAAATTATTTACATTTTACCGATTTTTCCATTTGTTAAGAAATAGTGGCTCATTAGTTTTCATACATCCAGTAGGAATACCCTGTAGATATTGCAAGGACTTTAAACTGATAATTTTAAAGGTTTCTGTAAGGCCTAAAACAAATTTTTCGAAAAGGAATAAAACACCTCGAAATTTTACCTTACTTAATCCCAAAGGGCGTGCCAAATTTGCCTCTAATCGTCCCAAGGAGGAAGTAAGAATTCAACAAAATCCTTATCCCTTAAGGCGTGCTCATTTTCAGATTATGAAGATAATGTTATCAAACATTCCCCCTATGACTGTGTGATTCATCCCTGCCGAAGAACACCTTTTTCCCCCGTCCAACCTTATTCCGGAGGCGAAACATGGAGATTATGCTCAAAATTTCTCGAGTTTCTCAAATGCGGATAACATGTGGGAATAAGAGTAACCCGAGCACAATTATGCCGAAAGTTGGCCTCAGGCTGTCGGAGGACAATTCATAACGATTAGTTTCATTATCCCGCTGTGGTTACATCATCGATTGAGCTGGGTCCAATTATACTCGAGCAGTTTCTGCCGAAAAATATAATTACATAGTTGCCGCTTCGTGCAGATGAGATGGTGGCGGCATATCCACACCTATAAAGAAAACAACAATCAGAGGGCTGCACCCTGATTAAAACGGAAGTGGGTCAGCCGATAGTTTGCAATATACCCGAGCTGAAACCAAATCAGAGGAGGGATGGCCTCTTGTCTTCGCAAGTTTTACGGAGCCTTCAAGGGGCAGGGCGAGGTGATGAAGGGTAAAGTTAAAGAAAAACTTTTCCGAAAGTGTAATCTCCTGTTCGGCAGATGTTCCCAGATCCCGGCGATCTGAACATCCTCATTCGGGTCTCACAGCTATTCTTGTTTTCTCGCAATATTCTGCGCTCTATTGACTTGAAGATGACTGAAATTCGGCAAGAAAGTTTCATTTCGGGACCGCATACAAAGTTCTAGATCCCTTAGTATCATTCCAATGGGGTTTTCTCCCTTTTCCCACTGGACTTACACTAGATGTGGAGGAAGAGATGGGTATTAGAAATCGATGCAATTTAAGCATCTATTTGAAGTGTGGCATGTGCTGAAGTTATAGGAGCTGCATTACCCACGTAAAATGAGTTTTCCAAAACTTGTTAGATTACGAGCATTTCCCAAAATTTTGAAATGTTCTTTTCGGTACTCTATTTTATTAAAGCTTGGTGACAAAGTCAATAATGTGTAACATATATAGTACATATGCATCAACACAAGACATTGAAAAGCTCCAGCTGATTTAAAAGTTTTACTTGAAACTGGACGGAAGAGTGACTTCTTGTATATTTTATGTAGTATATTTATTTATTATTTGAAATGTTAAAAAGACGATATACATTTTGAAAAACTCAGAATTCTGGGAGGATTAAAAATTAAACGTGTTAATCAAAAGAATTATAAAATTTTTGAATGATTTTTGTTACATCAGTTACCGTCGAAAAAAGTGTTTGCACTTTCAAAAGAATAAAAGAATTTAAAAGGGAATGGGCCAAGATCATTTATCTTATCAGATGTGGCCTTTTAAGTTTAGAAAAAATGTTGGTTAAAAACAATATGAATTAAAAATTCCTTTGTAACTATGAAGGAAATTATATTAGATTTAATTTCTAAATAGATGTATGAAAATGTATGGAATATAAAGAAATTGAATTATTAATTATAGAATAACGATAGTGGATTCGTTTATATCAAGAATGCAACATCAACTATTTATAGCAATGATTTTCAATCAATTATTGTTTAATAGTTTATACTAATTGATAATGAAAAATTGAAATAACTATGTATTTAAAATAATTAAATTCACTATTACTATTAGTTAAATTTAAAAATGAAGAACGTGAAAATAATAAATAAGTAAAAACTAAAAATCGAAAATGAGATAATAATCATTTAGAATAGTAAATTTAACTATAGTTGATAGTGAAGTTTAGAAAACTAATTCGTTAAAAGAATTCTCTTAAAATATTAAAATTTAATATTTAAATCGTAAAATATACAAAAACGCACACAATGAAATCATCACTGACATGTCACCAACAGATTTTGGTTGGACAAATGTGAATGGAAAATTGGAGATGACTTGGTTCGATGGTAATCAACTACTAGAAGCGTATGGAGATAACATCTGATATTCTAGAAGATACTCCAGATTCAGGTATGTTTTTCTTTCAATACTGTAATAATATTAGAAAATAAATAAAAAATTATTAAGTATCATAAACATTTCTTATTGCAGATACACAAGTTTTAGATGAAAACGACCAAATCGAACCGAATTTCCAATATGAAGATGATTCCACTGACGATGAAAATTAAAAAAAATTATTTTCAACATTTTTTTCTTGTGTAAAATATATATATGTATATACATATGTATATACGTTAATTTCTATTTATTCTATTTATTACTTTCTGTAATTAAAAAAAAAAAAAAAAAAAAAAAAAAATATTGAAATAATTTTTTTTTAATTCCTCCACATAATTGTCAGATACTGGGCCAGCATGGCAAGGACATCAAGCTGAACCGTCTGTAAATTAATCTGACGCGCTCTAGTATTTCAATGTCACAATTTTTTTTTTTGCATTTAAAAAAATCAGATATGAGTTTTGGTCGCGTCCAAATCGTCAGTCTTTTGAATAGGAGCTCCTTTTGAGTTTACTTAAAATCTGAACATCTGACGAGCTCAAATAAATTTTTTTATTTCTTATTTTGTGCCCCTTCGTACGACTATTCCCACCATACAAACCGGCAGATTAATATTCCTCTGTTATCAGAAATACCTGGAGCGCATACATTATTAATATCTGAAGTGACCAAGTATTTCTTTGTGGCTATTTTTTGTTTACATTTTTGAAAACCTGCACACGCTCCCCCACGGGTGAAAGGGCATACATCATATAACCTTTTTTTCTTTTTAGCATCTAATCTTCGCAATCCAATAGGTCCCGCGACGCTCGAGTAAATCCCCATTTAGCCTATTCGACTCTCCTACTATGTATTAGGAATGTGGTTAAATTTTAAAATGTACATTTCGTAAAATTCGTAATCTTTTCAGCGTAAGTAGTCGTCCAAATGAGTCGACAATTCAAAGATTAGTGAACAAATTTAAAGAAACTGGTTCTGCCGAGGATAAAAAAAAGGTTCGGTAGACCAAAAAGTGGACGTTCTGTTGAAAATATTTCTGCTGTACCCCAAAGTGTCGCAGAAGAGCCTTTAACATCAATTTGACGACGTGCTAAGTAATTAGGGATCAATCCAACGATTGTTTGGCGAAGTTTGCATAAAAATTTACATTAACATCCTTACAAAATTCAATTGAAAGAAGGAGATAATTATAAACTCATTAATTTCGTCTATTGGTTTTTAGAACAAACAAACAGGCGTGATGCTGGTTCGCGGAAAACCATCTTCAGTAATGAACCTCATTTCACATTGGATGGATTGCTAAAAAACAGAAATGTCGCATTTGGAGAGAAGAAAATCCTCAAATAATTTCAGAAAACTCATTACATCCAAAAAAAGGTACTGTTTGATGTGGTTTGTGGGCTGAAATCATTGGTACTTTTTTCTTCGAAAATGCAAATGAAACAGCACTATAGGCGTCAATTTTGAAAGACCCTTTATATTGCTAGTTAGCTAGTTAGTTTAGATACTACAGTTCGGTAAAATAGCTGAACTACCCCGCGTAAATATTTATTAATTAAACACATGAATGAATCTTAAAATTAAGATATTCATTTCGAAATCATGGGTACACCATATCTTTTGTACTAATTTTTTTAAAATTTTAATTTTAATTATGACACAATACGTTAAATGGTAAAACTGTTGGACCCGCCATATTGAATTTCCACATTTTGCTAATAGAATCGAAACTAGTGGTCCGAAAATAGTATCACAATCTGTCGAATGTGAAAAACGCTTATCACCATATTGGGTCGGTCATATGGAAAATTCGTGAGTATATTCGAAATCGGCACCATAAAAAACCTGTAGGAACTATTTTTTATGACAACTACTTGAAGTTTAAACTTTTCGCCGTCATTTTGAAACTCTACATTTTATCAGAACAAAAATTAGCCTATATCTTAACTTACAATATACACTACCTTCGGGATTAATAATATCGATGTACGCGTTTAAACGTAATTGAGCAGCAAACAACCAAAAGAGTTTCGATTTTATCTACACCATTTTGGATCCGCCATCTTGGATTTGCAGATTTTGTTAATATTCAGAATTGTGGCCTCAAAATAATCATTGTGTTAATTTTCATTAAAATCCGTTTAAAGTTGAGAAATTTTGCCCGCCATTTTGAACCCGCCATCTTAAATGCCTAAATTTTCGGCATTCTCCAAAACTTAAGTTTTTCGCGAAAATGGTTTTAAATTTAAAATTTTCAGACGCCATCTTGGGTCCGCTATTTTGAAACCCTATATATCATACTAATAAATATTAGCCTATGTGTTAAGTTGGAATAATATACTACCTAATATTAATAATATCGATACAAGCGTTTAGGCGTGATTGAGCAACAAACAAACAAACAATGAACTTTAATTTATATAGGGATGGCGTTTTTCTCGAAATGTTTTTTTTCTCATGAACGTCAAGACAAAAGAATTCAATTAATAATTATAAATTTTGGTTGATTTTTTTTTTACAACAAATTTTATGGGCAATGCTTTTTTAAATTTCAGTATTAAATTCGTGTGAAAAACTCAAGAAGTTCGCTGCATACTTCCATTCAATAATAATAAACTAGGAATTATGGCACATAACACTCATTGTATGCTAGTATAGAGAATCGGAAAATCCCTACTATTTAATAAAATAAAAAAAAATAGTGCGTGGAGTCCCTCCGCGCGGAAGAAGTGAAACTTCGTAATCGGGAAATGAAAATAGGAAGGGGTAGAAATTGATTTTTAGTGAACTCATATTGTTTCTTTAAGACAAACTTTTTAACATTCTCGCCCTGGAAAATGTGTTTGTATTAATAACTAGCTGGGTTACCCGGTTTCACCCGGCGTTGGGTAAATTCTTACTAATTAAACACTTCTGAAATGTTCTAGTTTGTTATATTCTAGAAATTGTTTCAATCCGAAAACCCCTTTATGGAAATTTATCTTGAAATTCCAAATCTTAATAATATTCAAAATTAGTGGCCTTAAAATAAGCATTGTACCAACTTTCATTCAGATCCGTTGAAATCGAGAAATGTTGGTCGCCATATTGGATCCGCCATCTTTTGGAAATATGGCTAATATTCGAAATTAGTGTCCTCAGAATAATCATTGTACTAATTTTCAGTAAAATCCGTTGAAATCAAGAAATTTGGTCTCATATTGGACCCGCCATCTTGGATTTACAAATTTTGATAATATTCGAAATTTGTAGCTTCAGAATAATCATTGTACCAATTTTCATTAAAATCCGTCGAAATCGAGACATTCTGGACGCCATGTTGGGTCCGCCATCTTGCATTTAGAAATTTTAATAATATACAAAATTAGTGGTCACAGAATAATTACTGTACTAATTTCTATTACAATCCGTTGAAATCGAGAAATTTTGGTCGCCATCTTGGATATGGAAATTTTGATAATATTCGAAATTAGTGGCTCCGGAATAATCATTGTACTAATTTTCATTAAAATCCGTTGAAATCGAGACATTCTGGTCGCCATGTTGGATCCACCATGTTGGATTTGGAAATTTTGCTAATATTCAAAATTAGTGGCCTCAGAATAATCATTGTACCAATTTTTATTAAAATCCGTTGAAATCGAGAAATCTTGGTCACCATATTGGGTCCGCCATCTTGGATTTGTAAATTTTGATAATATTCAAAATCAGTGACCTCAAGATAATCATTGTACTAATTTTCATTGAAATCCCTTGAAATCGAGAAATATGGTCGCCATTTTGGATCCGCCATTTTGAATTTCTAAATTTTGATAATATTCAAAATCAGTGACCTCAAAACATTCATTGTACTAATGTTCATTAAAATCCGTTGAAATCAGGAAATCTTGGTCGCCATATTGGATCCGCCATCTTGAATTTCTAAATTTGGACAGCGGATTTGAAATCCCCATCCCGCAAAACCCCTGTATACCAATTTTTTCATGAAATCGCTTCAAAATTAAAATTTTCAGCCGCCATCTTGGGTCCGCCATTTTGAAAACCTACAAAGTATCGTATAGCCGTTTCCTGGTTCTAAGCTACCTCCCCACCAATTTTCAGCCAAATTGGTACAGCCGTTCTTGAGTTATAAATAGTGTAACTAACACGACTTTCTTTTATACATATACATAGATGTATGTGAATGCGTCATAATGTAATTTCAAAAGAGAAAACCTAACAATCAATTGATATTCACAAGAGACGTACCTTGACATAACCTTAAATCCGTCGCATTGTCCGTGGACTGTCTTCCAAAGTTCATCTGCGATACAAAAGCTACTTTCATGAAATAAAGCTATTTTTAGCTTATAAAGCAAAATTAGTGTTTTATGCTCAGTACTGAAAATGCGCTTGCATATAGGAAAGTTGCAGCTTTTGAGTAGCGTTAAACGTTTAACGCAACCTTGTTTTGGAAGTCGCATTAGAAGTTTCACTTCAATAAGTAAAACGTTTAAATATAAAATTAAATAATTTATTTATTAAATGATTGTGACATTACTTGCTAGTAAATTCACCAAACTGAAAACTTTTTCTTTTTCTTTTCTTCTTACCAAAAGTGAAAACCTACTTGATTGAAATTTATGAATTCGAACTGTCGAAGCCTACCTGCCTGCCTGGACCCCCACACTAGAGAGTTGTATAAATAAAAGTATTTTTCGATATGTCGTACCTACAGGTTTTATAAAAAAAGAAATTCACACTAATAGTATTTTTTTGATGGGAGGGTACTCATAAAATGACCCCTAGACTTTTTACAGTAAATTTCTGAGAATGAGAATTAACTTCATCTTTTAAACGAGTTACTTTTACTTTTGTATACGTTAAAAACAGATTATCTCAGTTAGAGGACTCTATCCTCTTAACGCGACTGAGTTGCAATCCTTATTGTTATTAGAATGGAATTTCTCTTTCAAATTAAATTCTCAATTCCTGATATAGGGTCAATGAATTGGCGATATTATTTCCGCCGCAAAAGATTGACCAACAAGAGCCTCCTTGTTGGTCAGAAGTTTAAAGCGGCCGCTCCATTAGCGCACAGCACAAATATCAATAGAACGTGAAATCCTCTGTGTTTAGTTTCCTAAAAGCTCTGCATGTAATTTCCACTTTCCTGACCACGTAGGAAGAATTTTTCAATGAAAAACTTTTCCCCTTCCCGCAAACGAACAATGGGCTGGCAATCACTGCAAAACAAAAACATCAAAACAGCGGGAGCAGACCAAGAGAAAACGCAGAAAAAACATAAAAAATGGAATAAAAAAATAGAGAGGAAGGGCAGGCGTTCTGGCCCTCGTTCCTACGCTGCACAATCCAAAACCACGAACTTATCACAAAATCCGCAGCTACTCTTCCCGAGAATTCATAGAATGGAAACAATGCCCGCAAACGCTATAAATCTCGAAATATTCGACTCGTTTGGCTGAGGGAAAAGTGAAAATCATTTTTCATTTCGCGACTGGACGAACGGAAGTGCAGCACTGCACCAAACGCCTATTCAAATTCAGATCATTTAACAAAAACCAAACATCCCACAAAAGACTTACTGCTCCGCACAAGTTCATCCCGATAGGGCGGGGAAGGAGACTGTCGAGGCTGTCGAATCTGCCGAGCTGCAAGAGACTCACGAAGTCACGTTCAAATGGGTTTGGGATCTCGTCGAGATGCACTTTTATACATATAGTACGCTTTATTTACACTTTTTTGTGACTATTTTTTGCGTACGGAAAGCGATTGCACAAGTCACACGTTGATACTTTCGTTGATTGTCGTCAACACTATCTTCAGATACTTCCAGGAGGAGTTGTGGGCACCTGAACAGCTTTATCACAACTAAATGGACAAAATGCATTTTGTCGCGGACTTGTTGCTACATCCGCTCCTTCTCAAAATTTAACCTTTTCCGATCGGCAGCTTCCCGCGATGATGCGAAGATCAAGTGCACGTCTTGGGACCGCATAAATACGAAAATGAGAAAAGTTAAACTCGCTATGAACTTTCCCATTGCATATGGGTTTCACTTAATCCTCCGTCCGATCGCGCGTCGTCTGCATTCCACGGGGCTTCTTTGTGTCTGCGCTGGTTAAGTACTCAGCACAGTGTTGAATGTTATCACGAAATTATCACGAACAGTTTCTTCGCGAAACCAGATCGTGACGCGTATTTTATACCACGCATGTTTTCTTATCTCGGGCTTTTTCTTTTGCTGTCAATTTATGAAATTCATAGCTGGTTTATTCACAAACCAAAACAATGTTTTAACATTTTTTTCAACAAAATTGATATTAAAATAAGAAATATTTCATAGCAATCTTATCAAATCTAACAAAAACCTTTGTTACCTAAATTCTCTATTTTTGGAAAGTTTGAGCTATACTATTCATAAATGATAGCAGTATATGTATATGTTTTTTAACTAGTTTTATGAATTCCTCAACCTCTGTTGAGAGTGTTAACTGAAAATGATTTCTTCAGTAAAGATTTTTCTTACCAAAAATTAAGTTAGTTTTGTTGAACTCGTAATTATTTCAATGCTTTTCAATTTAAAAAAAACGTTCATAGTTGAATTCAAATTTAGTCGAATGTTCCAGTTAGTACACCCACCTATGGAAAGCAATAGATTTATCTTTGAATCAAAGAAGAATTTTATTAAATACATATACCCGATTTTGTTTAAAAATATATATCCGGTTGTATAGTAATAGCGCAATCTTTTAAAATTCAAAATAGATAGATATAGATAGGAATGTGTGATGAGTCATTATTTTTTAATAAATGGATAGATCGGAAAAAAGTCAATACTTTTTAATAAAGGAAAGTCGTCATTTTCATTTCATGTCAATTTTATTATTAAAAAAGTAAACCTATTTAATACAAACCATTAATTTTAAAATATAGTGAAGAACGTGAATTATTAATGATATATATTTTTGAAATGTGTGTGTTGAATGAAAGGAAGGACATTTTTTCGTTCGGGTGTGACCTTGAATGGCCTCCCCACTTGGCCTTGGGGGTCCTCCACAAGGTCAAACTACGACAACTCGGGTATCCTTCATTTTAATTTCCTGCAACGAAAGTATGTGTTTCCACTTGAATAAACGGACTTGACCTTAAAATTATCTTGAAGGTCAAGGTCAGGGTGAAACCTAAGGTTACCATGAGATAGTCAGGGAATAATCCTATAACTTCTGTTTGAAACATTTTTGCCGAAAATCCACTCCTGACGAGTTGTTCTTCGGTTACCGTACTTTGACTGGCCTTCAGAGGTCGAATTTTTAAAGTGGTCAAGGTCATACTTGAACGTATAATTTCTTACTCTTTTAATTTCCGGGGTCAAAAGTAGGGGTTGCAATTTTAAAAAAACCTACCTGACCTTGAAATTACCTTGAATACCGAGGTCATAAAATGCATTCGGTACAAAATTCCTAGAAAAATTGCAACGCTCTATTAGGACTATTACTTATTAGGTTACCGTTTAATTACGAGGGAAACTCCTACAACTTTTGTCTGAGTAATTTTTCTTTGTGATGATGCCTACTTTACAAGATATTCTGCCGTCCCGGTACTTAATTGACACGCTGTATATAATCGTTGGTCGAGCCGAGAGTTCATTACTAGGACTAGTACTAGGCTTTATGAATTCATATTTACATAAATTTGAAGCTTTCATGAAAATTAGTATTTAGGGGTTTTGGGGAATTCTGACTTCAAATCCGCTGTTCAAATTTAGGAATTCAAAATGGCGACAAAAATTTCTCGATTTCATTGTAGTTTAATGAAAATTAGTACAGTGATTATTCGGAGGGCACTAATTTTGAATATAAACCAAAATTTCTAAATCCAAAATGGCGGATCCAAAATAGTGACCTTAATTCCGCGATTACAACGGATTGTAATGAAAATTAATACATACAACGATTATTTTAAAGTCACTAATTTTGAATATTATCAAAATTTGTAAATCCAAGATGGCACAAGCATTGTTTTGAGGCCACTAATTTTGAATATTATCAAGACTTGGAAATTCAAGATGGCGGTATTGTTTGTATTGTATTGTATTGTTTTGTGGAATGTAGAGATCCATGGCAATATCTTCGAAAGCAGGAAATTTTTGCAAGTTGAACATCTTTCTCTTTAAATTTTCTACTACGCGTATTGCTTTTACAGGTGCCTGTGCCGTTTTGTGCAACGAATGAATGAGAAGTATAGGTTTAAACTTCCCAGCAATATCCACTGTGGGAAACGAGCGCTAGTATCGTTATAAGCCGTGATTGTACTAGCAGGTAAAATGTAAATTATGCACCCCCGTTGTTGTCGCCCCTCAGGAATTAAGTTACTATCTGAGGTTGCTGTGCTCTAAGCCGTGCATAAAAACTTTTATAATTGTGTACGAAAACTCGTCGAGATGAGGAGGAAATTCCCCACAAAGCTCTCGGACTAGCTCTCATGAGTTGGCGGCTTTAAAATTTTTCGCCTATAAAATATCCCTGAAACTCTTCTTCGCTTCCTGGAACATTTTCACACTTTCACGCGGAACAAACCGCCTCCCTCATATCCCCGGGCTCTTGCAGGCCTTCTCATCCACGAACCTTACACATGTCCAGGATCCACGAACAGCAAACACACCGACGACGTGCCGAGCACATGAACGCCCGGCCAGCCGTTAGCAGCTCGTCGTCGTTGTTCGGGCCCGGGTTCCGGGACGGGAGCCCGACTAGCATGAAAGGGCGGGGGCCACCTTCCAAGAGGGTTAGAATGGCGTAATTTATGGCCTGTCATATAAATCTTTCGGTTTTTATTGTGTTAACTAGGCCCTTGTCTATCTGCTACAAACAGCCCCCTCACACTTAAATAAAGTGCCCGGCTGGTTGGTCCCGCGCCGCCGGCACAACCTGGGTCCGGACTCCGTCCCGCAAAGTTCCCCCGTTTATAGTCCAGCCTGTATACATTCTCACGTTAGTATCCTTGGAGGGTTTTCCCCATTTGACTCGTTGGCTCCTGTAAGGCTGAAAATGGTGACCATCAGAAATGTGGACGAGCAAAAAGAGCGTCCAGCTAAAAGGCGTTTTATGTAACACGAAAGACGCCTGCCAGGACAAGTCCCGGCCGTCAAAAGATTCTCCAGAGCTGCTTGATTTCAAGTGCGTGAGAATTTACTGACCAACAACAAAAACGCGGACGACCGGCCGAGCTCCAGATAAATTAATTAGGGGCCCAGTAAGACTTTCACTTTCAGCCAAGTCCTGCGTCCCGTTCCGTCCCGCCCACCCCGTTCACCCTAGCCCTGACCAAATTATTCAGCTCTAGTGTTATTAATTTTTGCCGTAAATTACGTTGGTGTGAAGTGTAAGGATTTAAGAGGGTGCCTACCCAGAAAATCCCCGGCTCAGCCTGGCCAAAAGAAATGGCGGAAGCTGGCAGATTCAGATAAAAAGATGTTCTCCTTTTTGGTTAATTTATTTCGCAGAGGCCATCTGCCACCTCTCAGCTCCGAGACGGAAAATTAACGAGTGATCCCGTCCGAGTGGCCTGTAAAATGTAATGTTAGAAGCTAAGGGAGTTGCAAAAATTGAAGACGATATTTGAGGATTTAATGGTTAGGATAAGGATGCAAATATCAGTAAATTCCAATATTTTAAGGTACGATAAATTATATAGTAATTTCTAAATTCAAAAAGAAAAGATTTAAACGCTTTTATTTATAACTCATTCGGCAGTTTGCGAACAAAGTTAGTACATAACGTTGTTATAGGAGTTGTTTGTAAGACCATGAACAAATTAACAAAAAACAAGACTTTATATCGCCAGTATATGAGATGAGATGAGATCTGAAATTAAGAATAACCCTAAAGTATTTTGGATTTTTGTTAATTGTAAAAGGAAGTCTAGTAATTATCGTAATTATTATTGACAATGAAACTGGTACTAATTTTACTAAATATTTTAGCAGCGCTTTCTGTGATGACATCTGTGATATTAATTTAGATTATTTTAACTACTTCACATCAGTGGCGTGGGGTGAAATTTTTGAGAAGGTAAGCCGGTGCAAAAATCAGAAACTTAATAGCGAAAAAAAACTCACCAAATGAAGTCAGATATTACAAAATGTGTTCAACAGTGACTGCGTGTATTCTTGTCGAATTTAGTCGGCCACTTCTATCATACTTAAAGTCATTGGAAGTTAAGTGCTATATGAATATTATGAATAAATATGGACATATATACAATGAACTTCAAGAATAATATAAGTGGCTTTGAAAAAAACCGTTATAGTCGCGTGTATCGTGCAATCAAACTAAAGCGGTTAACAAAAACTGTGAAAAGTTGATATGAAATATAATTAATCTTACTTATACTCAAAAACTAATCTACGATTTTTTTTTATAAATTCGGCCAAAACATCATTGTAAAAATTCGACTGATTTCTAATTTGTAAAAGAAGGTGTTTTTCTATCGATAAGAGTGCTAAATTTGAGAGCCTTTCTTCGGTTTGAGAATTTCTTAAATAAGTATGTATTCTCTTTTAGGGCTGAAAAAGATCTTTCCGCGGAAGCAACTGTAATGGGAAGAGTTAAAAATATACAACACAAGTTTAAAATTTGAGGAAAAGTATCTTTTAAAATGCCACATTTAATATGCGAGTAAAGCGCGAGAATATCAAATTGCCGTAATGAAGAAGTGGTATACAGGGTGTTCAGAGGTGGGAGGTCAATACTGCAGGGGGTGAAAGGTCAGACCGAGACAAGCAAAAAATCGTATGGGTGGGGGGGGGGGCATCTTGCACCGTTTGGCAGTTACAGGGTGATTCATAAATCAGGATTTTGCCTTATATGGGAACCGCTCTTGTATTTTTATCTTTTTTTCTACGCATCGCAGCGGCCCCAAACTGATTTCAAAAAATCACTATTTGGAAGCCCTTTCCAAAAAAGTTTATACCACCCCCCGATCCCCAACCCCTTGGCCACAATCCCCTCTGCAAGTTGAAAAAATTAACTTTTATTTCACGATTTTTCACCTTTCGCCCCACTTTTCCCCGAAATTCATGTTATTAACATACCTACTTCTTATTTTTTTTAAGTTGCCTATCTAATTACCTTTCCAAAAAGGTGCAACATGCCCAGGTAGAAAAGGGTTGCAAAAGTCCTGAAATTAAAACATCCTCACAGGTACCTAATTACTTTATTGCACCATAATGGAAAAAGTCGTTAAGTAAACAATTTTTATGACAGCAAGTTCGGAAAAGTTTGTTTAGGAAACAGAGGTAGTACATTTTTATTATTTCAGCAAAACAGTAATAAAATAATAAATGTAATCTCGTTAAATAGCGTTATTAGTTTATTATATCCAGTATTGACTCTTAAGTATCCTGACGCTCCGTTTCTAACACCTCCTATGAATTATGGTGTAAAAATGGGTAAGTTTGAAAGGACATTGACCACAGTCGAAGAAGCAAGCGAAAAGAACGGGTGTTTAATAGAAAAAATTAAGATAAAATGGCAGAATTCAGTGTTGACGAGTATGCCGATATAATTTACGTGTACGGTTTAGTAGAAGGAAATGATAGTGAGGCCGTACGAGAATACCAAAGGAGATTCCCGAATCGGCGGGTACCCAACAGAAGGGTATTTTCAAGGACTTTCAGAAGGTTAAAAGAAATCGGAAGTGTAACCGCCCCCAGAGCAGAAACGCGAGCAGGAAAATCGGCCGATTCAGCGGACCCCGACCAACAAATCCTCAACATCGTCAGGAACAGCCCTGTAATAAGCATCAGGCAGGTCGCACGAAGGTCAGGATTGTCTTCAGGGAGAGTTTGGATCGTTGTGAACCGAGTGGGACTACATCCATACCACCATATCCCGGTCCAAGCACTACAGGAAGGAGATTCCGAAAGACCATTGCAATTTGCACTTGGCTGTTCGAGTCTGGCATCGAAAACAGAAGGTTTCTAGACCGAATTCTGTGGACGGATGAATCGCAATTCACCCGGAATGGCATCACAAACTTGCACAACCTCTACACCTGTTTAGATGTGAACCCATATAGGGCAAGGAGTCGGTCCTTCCAGCAAAGATTTAGTGTCAATGTCTGGGCTGGCATCATCGGCAACCAGTTGATAGAACCCTTCATCTTGCCCCAAGTGCTGAATAGTCAGCTATACTCAGACTTTTTGGAGAATACCCTTCCGGATCTGTTGGAGGACATCCCCCTGGCCACCAGAAACGCAATTTATTTACAGCACGACGGAGCACCTGCGCATACTGGGAACATTGTTAGGGCAAGGTTGAATGACCATTACCCAGAGCGCTGGATTGGACGAGGTGGACCGATTCCTTGGCCTGCTAGGTCACCGGACCTTACTCCACTGGCCTTTTTCTTATGGGGAATGATGAAAGATGAAGTTTACTCAAGACCAATCAACACCAGAGAAGAATTAGTTACCAGGATTGTGACTGCAGCCACGAAAATACGGGAGAGACTGGCTACCATAGACCTCAAACGTGAAATAAAACGAAGGCTACTTGCATGCATCGAAACTAGCGGAGAACATTTTGAACAGCTTTTAAAGGACAAACGTTTTAATTGTAATTAGTTTTTAAGCGAACAAAATGTATTTTTTAGTAAACTTAAGTATAATTTCCTAAAAATTCGAATTATCATGATATTCTGTAAAAGGATTTTTGTAAATAAATTTTCGTATCCTTTTCCTACCTGGGCATGTTGCACCTTTTTGGCAAGGTAATTAGATAGGCAACTTAAAAAAAATAAGAAGTAGGTATGTTAATAACATGAATTTCAGAGAAAAGTGGGGCAAAAGGTGAAAAATCGTGAAATAAAAGTTAATTTTTTGAAATTCCAGGGGGGATTGTGGCCAAGGGGTTGGGGATAGGGGGGTGGTGTAAACTTTTTTTGAAAGGGCTTCCAAATAGTGATTTTTTGAAATCAGTTTGGGGCCGCTGTGATGCGTAGAAAAAAAGATAAAAATACAAGAGCGGTTCCCATATAAGGCAAAATCCTGATTTACGAATCACCCTGTAACTGCCAAACGGTGCGAGATGCCCCCCCCCCACCCATACGATTTTTTGCTTGTCTCGGTCTGACCTTTCACCCCCTGCAGTATTGACCTCCCACCTCTGAACACCCTGTATAAAACGTTCAATTCATTTTTTAAAGCAGAAAACTGGAAAATTCCCGGGAAAACTGTAATTAAAAATGATATCTTTTCGTTAGGACTTGATTGAGCAAAATAATCATATTTTGATTTATTAAGTAAATCTAAAAATTTTAGTTGACTAAAGGAACTATACCGAGTTTTAATCTGAGAAATGACGAGAAGCCGGATTCTATCGTGTTATCGAGAGGTAATAAAATAGCACCACACCACACTCATAAGTCACAATCCGTTGAGCACCAAGGCAAAAAGAGACACAAGTTAACAATTTTTTTATTAAAATATAATAAACAAAACCACAACACCCCTCCCATCCGAGAAGACGACTTCTGCCGTGTTCTTGTGAAATAAGGGAGCATTCACTCCTACAATTCACAGCCCCTTCAGTATCAAAGAGATTTAATAACCAAACCCACCCCAACCAACCCCACTCACCCGAGAAGCCGCTTTCTACCGTGTTATAGAGCACCACTACACTCACACCCGTTCATAGAGAAGACACGAATCAGCTGACATTCTAAGAAATAAACAACCACCCGCCGAAGTGACCCGAATTTCAACTTCTGCAAAACAAAAACAGCCGAGAAGCCGGTTTCTATCGTGTTATTTTCTTATAGGATTTGCCTTTAGTGAGCAAAGGATATCACACACGATTTCTTTGTTACTCGTGGAGAAAAGTGTGGGCTTGAGTAAGCCGTAAAATGACCGGCTTACAGAAGCAGCGAGCGAGCACTTCATACCCGATGCAACCCCTTGATAGAACCTGCTACGGTGCGAGGGAAGGTTCCATCGTAGTGCAACAACAGATTATGGTTGTTTTTGGTTGTAACACTTGTTTTGCCATGATTTCTTTACGAGATGAATTTTGGGAGCGCTTTCCAGGAATTTTACAGGCATAGAACAAGTTTTAAATTTACGGGAATAGGATGAGTTCCCAAAAGGGAAGCCGGTAGGAATCGTGTTATATGGACCCCACGCCACTGCTTCACATGCCTTCCAACACAATTTTCTAAACTTGTATTTGATGTGCGCACTGTTATTAGATATTCCCATCTACATATGTAACATTTACGAAGATTTATCTGATTCGCCTGATAATGGCCCAGCTATCGTCCTTCGTAAGTATAGTGAACCGCTTGTTGAACCCCTCACTTTTTTGTTTAACTTATCGTTGCGTACATGTATTTTCCCTGTTGCCTGGAAATTATTTTATGTTATTCCCATCTTCAAGAAGGGCAAAAAGGAGTTAATTGAGAAGTGCAGACCTATCGCTAAACTCTCACCAACCCCGAAACTTTTCGTAGCCACTGTAGTCGACTTTTTGGCTTTTCAATGTGGTTCTCTTTTATCCACAAAGTAACAGGGCTTTGTAAAGAGTCTTTAGCTTTTATCTTGCGAATCTTGATAAGCGCAAACAAGTCGACTGCATACATGTATACCGATTTCAGTAAGGCCTTTGATAACCTCTCCCATAAAATCATAATTTTTAAATTACTCCGACTTGGCTTTCCCACAGATTTTGTTCAATGGATCAAGTCATATATTTCAAATCGTTCTTTTAAAGTTAAATTTTCTTCTGCGTTTTCCGGCTATGTTCCTGTTCTTTCAGGCGTTCCACAGGCAAGTCATCTCGGGCCATTGCTTTTCACTCTTTTTATAAACAACTTGTTTCTTTTGCTTCATAAGTCTGAGATCAGATTCAAGTCGACTGATTCTTCAAGTCATGCTTTGTGCCTCCAGCAGGATCTAAATACATTTGCGGTATGGTGTTCAAATATTAACTTAATATTAAATATTAGTAAGTGTAATTTTATTTCTTTCAGCAAGACGTTCGACTTTTGAATGCTTGTACAAAATTTATCATATCGCTTTAACTCGTTTAAATTGTGTTGTGGACCTTGGTGTATCTATTGACGCAAATTTAATTTTGATAGCTACATTGATAGGATTATTAGTCGATCTAACTCAGCACTTGGGTTCGTTAAGCGTTGGTTTAAGGATCTTGCCGATCCTTATCTCCTTAATGCCCTGTTTTGTGCTTTTATTCGTCTGTTTTTAGGTTATACGTTCGTAGTTTGGTATTGAGGCAGTGCAGAAACGTTTTTTGCGCTTTGCCCTCCGCGACTTACCGTGGAGTGATCCCTATAACCTCCTCCCGTATAAGGATAGATTGGGGTTTTTAAAACTGTCTTCTCTCTCCAGGCGCAGGCAAGTGGCAGGTGTCACGTTTATGCATGACATCGTTACTGGCCATATAGACTCCCCTTACTTTTTGAGTCTCCTTAATTTTAATTCCCGATCGCTTTATGTTGCTCTATATGAACCAAACTTTACAATTCTTCCTTCTCTGTAATTTAATTTAACTGTGATAGAAAGACTATGAGAAATCGTTTAATTACTCTTTAAGTTTTGAATTTTTCATTTAAATTTTGTTTTGCTATTTTATTTTATTCAGTTTTTATACACGATTGTTAATATATCAGATGGTTTATGTAACCTGTTGATATAAAATAAATAAATTAACAAACAAACAAAAAATATATCTTTTATTTCTTCTTTTGTTCTGATTCCACTACAGTGAATGAATGAACATTTAAAATAAAAGAAATGCCCGAATCACAAGGATTTATCGAAATTCAATTCAAATACAACAATACCATATTGAGACAATATCTTAACGACAAGTGAGGCACTCCACGCTCTGAGAATAAATATCACAGTTTAGCCAGCACTAAATAAATGAAGCATAAACGTGTTGAACAACAACTTTATCAAGCACTGATTATTTTAAGCTTAATAAAATACATTACTGAAATTAAATGAAGAATTAATGTGCTGTATAAAACAAAATTGTTTAATTTTAGCCAATAATCAGGTGCACCGGCACTTAAAAAGTTCTCGATATAACATTATTATATTAGAGAATATTGAAACTAAAAAAATTAAAAATAACTTAAGGGGATGCCCCGCTGCTGTTCTGCCAAGCAGGTGAATTAAGTTGTGCTCTTGTTTTGACGTTGCTCACATCAAGTAATTATATCTTGATCTAAGACTGTTGTTCAAAATACAAATATATACAGTGAGCGTTAAAAGTGAGTAAACACACAAAGGACTTATATTTACCTTGAATAAAAATGCACTAAATTGTGGAATATGTTTTAAATTATAATTGTACATTGGAATACAGTTCATACTGGTAGCAAACTAAAATTAAATTTTATTTTACAATAATTAAATTAAAACTGAACAAATTTCTTGAAAATTATACATCAAAAGTGAATAAACACATACAAAGAAATGAAAAATGTTCTAACGTGTTTTAAGCTTAATAATTGGTGGGCCATCTTTTGACGTGATAACAGCTTTTAATCGACAAGGCATCGAATCCACTAATTTCTCTTCCGGTCGAGGCGTCATTTAGCCCAGAAGTATCTTTTTTTAAATTGATTGGGTACATTTTGACCTCAAATTCAGATTCCACCATGAAAAATACATAACTTGCATTCGAAACATTTTTCAAAAAAAGTTATGACATAGAATTTTAATTCGCTGTAAAATATTGCAATTTCGGAGTTAAAGCTCTACTTCTGGTTTGAACAACTTTAAAGGTAATTTAAAGGGCGAAAACGTTATTATTTTGAAAAATGTTTCGAATAAAAGTTGTGTAGTTTTCATCATGGAATCTGAATTGGAGGTCAAAATGTACCCATTCAATTTAAAAAATATATACTTCCGGTCTAAATAATGCACTTCCGGTCGAGTCCGGAAGTTGAAGATAGCACCAATCGATAGAGCGTACCCACTTTACTTAAATGGACCAATCGCCTTGGTGAACAAAAAGTTTTTGTACGATTTAGAAGGGGTGGACGGGTGGTTTTGGACACACTACATACATAACTGACATTATTTTCTGATGGTGCACCTCATGTTCTCCAAAATATTTTTGATCCAAAAAAATTGACGATAAGTGAAAATAAAAGCCTGAACCCTCTACTTACGATTGCAGATTGGCCATTTTGAAATTTACAGTGGCGAACTCAATCTGGCGGCTTAAATTGACAAAGTGTCAAGAAAATTGCTGTTCCTAGGAGATTTTCTCACATTTTAAGCCGTTGCGAGTTTGGGCACGTAGAACTGTAGGTCTCAGCGGTACTCACTGATCGATTTTATTTGAAAACTCCAATATTCAAAAAGGTGGATATAACCTATACACCCCATGTAACCCATTTTATGCCCACTAGTAACCGATTGCAATTAACTCGCAAATAAGGTTAAGGGGTTTTTGAGGTCACTAATCACGAAACTGAATTTCAAATTTTAAAGTGGCGGATCCAATATTGTCAAATTGGCAATAGTGGACTCAGTATGGTGTTTCAAACTGACAACATGTCAAGAAAATCGCAGTTCCAAGTTGTTTTTTGCGCTTCAAGTCACTTCAAATTCATTGTTTTTCTTTGCAGAATTGGGAATGTGTAATTGGAGGTTTTATTCCAGAATACCCAAACTTTTTTTGCTCTACTTGTCCTATTTGTGTGTTCTATGTCGTCATGTAAAGAACTTTTGTACCAGTCTTAGCATTTGAGTACGAATTTCGGGGACTGGGATTTGTGCAGTAAAGATGGATGCCAGCCAAGAAGTACGTTGCCAATTAATTCTTTCCAAACATGTGGAAAATCCGAATATGTCGCAAAGAGACCTCGCTAAAAAGTGATCCCGACGACGACCATCCAAAATTTGCTTAGCAAATTTCGGGAATCTTGTAGGGTCCAGAGCAAGTCCGGATCGGGAAGGAAATCTGATTTGGTAGATCAAAAATTGGCCAAAAAAGTGGAAGCCAACTTTAAACGGAATCCCAACCTATCGTTGAGAGATGTGGCTGATAAGTTTGGAACATCATCTGGTACAGTCCAACGAATAAAAAGAAAAGAAAGTCTACGAAGTTTCCATGTTCAGAAAACCGGATTTTGTATGAAAATTGTCTAACGAAATTTGAATTTTACATTATGGATGATGAAACTTACGTGAAAGCGGACTTTAACCAACTTCTAGGACAGGCAATTTTTGTGGCAAAGAAGAGGGGTGACACAGATCCCACGTTTAAGAATCGTCAATGCACCAAATGTCCCGTTAAATATTTAGTTTGACCTCAATAGCCCGGTTGGTAACGCGACTGCGAGCTAGCAGAGCGCTAGAGGTTGTGGGTTCAATTCCCACGAAAACCTTGGTTACAAAAAAAGTGGTATCACAATGGGCCTATAATGGCCTAAGTGTGTCTTCGGACAGCCACAATAATCTACATCTACATCTAGTTTGGCAAGCAATATGTACGTGTGGTCAGAAATCATCATCTTTCGTGACAACAGGCACAATCAACACGGATGTATACATTAAGGAGTGTCTTCAGAAGCGTCTTCTTCCATTCTTTAGAAAGTATGATGCATCAACTTTCTTTTGGCCGGATTTAGCAACTTGCCAGTACAGCAGGAAAGCGAGAGATTTCTACAATGCACAATCCATACTCGTAGTACCAAAAGAAACGAATCCACCAAATTGTGCAGAACTAAAGCAAATCGAAAAATATTGGGTTAATATTAAAAGATAACTAAAAAAAAAACAAAAAAACACTTCTCTAACATAGACATTTTTAAAAGGCAGTACAAAAGGGCTTCCGTTACTGTCTCTGTACAAAATTGAATGAAGAATGTAAAGCTAAAAGTTCACACGAATAATCAAAATTATTTGAAAAAAAAAGAAAAGATTTTTCTTTCATCGTTTGTAGGGGTTCGGGTTTTATCTGTATCTTACTTCACGTTCGTCAAGATTATTCGTCACAAACGAATAAGTGATGGAAACTTTCGGTCAGAGACGGAAAGAAACGAAACTTTCAAAACCGTGTATTTCATTGTATTTTTTCCTAAATCAAGTACATATATTAGCTTAATATTTCTTACTTATTTATGTTAGTTAGGTTGCTATCGGCTTATAAAATTTTTGGAGGTACACAAACAAGAAAAAAAAAATTTAAGTTTTGCATGTACAGATCTTTCTTCCTAACGGTTATTACAGATTTACGTCGAGGATTAGCGTTACGCTATTTTCTCGTCGCCGCAGTATAGTAGCTTTCTACTTACAAGGAAACGTTCTCAGGTGTGTTTCACCGATTTTGATGAAATTGAAATATGTTATAGAGTATCGAACAATAAGAGACACGTATTTTTTTTTATCTGCGGATACGCACATTTAGGGGGTACTTTTAATTATTGTTTTTTTAATAAAAATTGGTGTATTTTTCAAAATTTTGTCCGTCTTGTTGGATCCGCCATTTTTGGAATGTACACGTTGTTCTTCGAATCTGATATAATAGTATTTTCGAAAAATAGAAATCAATAATGCCACGGCCCGCCGATGATGTTTAAAATTACCTTTAAGTTTTAGGGAGATCCGTTTTTTTTTTTTGTAAAGCTGAATACATTCATTAATTTAATTTATTTTACCCGAAAAAAAAACAATAATAATTATTAATTTCAAATTTTACACAGTTTCAGTCATATATCGTTTCTGACGGTCATAAATGAAAGTTTTTTGTAACTTTATTATCGACAATTTCCGCCCTTACAACTCTATCTAGAACAAAGTGAGATTATAACTAGACAAAATAAATAAATCTTTGATTACACTACTTATCTCCGTAACATTATTTAAACCCTGTCCTATGTTTTTGCAGACACTGAATCCCTTTCTAGACTCTATCAGTGCTGAAAGAGTGAGGATGTGGCGACAAATTGTTCAAACACTCATTTTTAACTATATGCCACAAAATGCACTTAATTTTATATGTTTTTAAGGGCGAATCCGTTTCAATTGTCTAATTTTGCATAGCATGAGGTGGTAAGAAGTGGGATAGTTTGCACTATAACTATCGTTATTTTCAATTAACAGTGGTACGGTTAATTCGAATTAACAGCCAGTGTGGCGAAAAGCTGTTTTACGAATTTATATAAACATGGGGAGTTAATTAGTAATTTAATTTGCTTTATAATACATTTTGTTCGAGAAAAGACTCACTGGCCGATTTAAATAACCTTCGAATCGCAGGAATTTATTGAAATCACAAAACTAAGCAAGAATTAAAATTATAAAATGTACTTTTTCGATTGTCATAGACACATACATTGCGATGTTTTCAATTCTTGTGAACAGATATTTGAGCTATTAGGTACTTTTGGAGCTGTTTCTAAACATTTTATTCCGCGAAAAAAGCTCATGGAAAGATGTAAAAGAGCAGACTGTTTTTTTTTTTTTTAACTTAAAATTTTTGGTGATTTTTATCGCGATTGGGTGGTAAATTTTAAATTTTTGCTAAAAATTTGGCATAATTACGGATATTCATATTTTTTTTTCTCGAAAAGAATGCATTGCTATTAAAATCGCAAAAAAACCTTTTTTTTTTGTACTTTCGCAACCTCTAATTCTGAATTTTCCAAGAAAGAATCCGCCGTATAGGATCGGCCATTTTCAATTTTATAAAGGTATTCGCGGATTTATAATCAGTAACCTCAAAAATCCAATTACCTATATTTTCGAGTTAATTGCAATCGTTTAGTGGCCACAAGATGGGTTACAATTGGGCATATGGCCACAACATTAGATCGCTATTTTGAATATCAGAATTGTGATACCAAATTCGTGATTAGCCACAACAAAAATCCCCTTACTTAAACTTTCGAATTAATTGCAAACGTTTAATGCCCTTAATATATATGGGTATATTGTCATGATGTTGGTTCTACCATTTTGAATATCGGAGTTGTGATGCCACATTCGTGATTAGCGGCCTCGATAACCTCCTTACCTACACTTTTGAGTCAATCACAATCGGGTATATGGCTACCATATTGGATCCACCCTTTTAAATATCATAATTCTCTAATAAAATCGACCATTCAACACCCCTGAGATCTCCAGTTATACATTCACAACAATTATGTTAGATCAAACGGATTTTGGAGATCATGGGATCTTCCTTAAAAAAGAAAGCCAAATCTATATAAACGAAATAGGGTAGGATGTAATTCCAGCCCTAATGTCTACAAATGTGACGTATTATCGCTTAAACACCTTGTCTTATTTTGTAAGTGCTAAGTGGTGTATTTTTCAAGAGTATTCGTGTTCCGTCGAAGAGATTTGGATTAAGTCCGTGACGACGATGAGCGGAAACTCTGATGAAACTCTTCTCAGCTCCAAATAGACAGGGGTGCATAGCGCTAAACTCAGACAGGCATAAATTAATGAACGACTGCATACAATGAGCAGCTACACGATGGCAGGACTAATTAATCCTCCAAGTCAGCGTCAGATAGAATAAGCCTTAAATTACTCATTCGGTGCACATTAATCTCCCGATGGTGCTCGGGGAGTATCTGCATATCAAATCCGCCCTGGTGCCGATCCTGCAGAGAGGTCATAAGTTCACAAATCTCAAGTGATTGACTCCAGTCCATTTGGTCCGCTCTCGGTGTGAAAGTAATTTGTCAGGTTTTAAACAACTATGCATATCCCGGCCCCTACCATCACTCAGGTCGACCGAGTTGCCTCGGATTCAGAGCTTTGAAATAATTTGGATACGCGAACATTTGTCCTGATTCACCCATTCACCCAGGAGAAACGTGGTTTGGTCCTTGCTTTCGCTGTTATTAGACTCGAGGGGTTTAGCTGATTGCAAATAGATGGTATTCCTTAGGGCACCGTGATACCAAACTGAATTTTCATTTTAATGTGATTATATCGCACGAATTTTACCGACTTCTATTACATATATATATAAATAAGTACCCAAATCTGACGTTTGTTTTGAAAGAAAGAATTAACATCATATATATTTAGCTAAATTTTGATTTGCATAGCGTTATTATTTCTTATACAGATATAGGTCTTGCAGAAGCATACACGTTGATAACAGTATCATGTCTTATTCATAGAATACCAACTTAAACCATAAACCGATGGTATATACTATACAGACATACAGTGGTACAAGATAGATTCGCGTATGTAGCTTCCGTGCCGATTTACATAAAATATCTATGAGATTAAAGGAAGAGAATGGTGATTGTTGAACCTCAGAGGGTGCAGTTTTCAACAAATTCTTTTATTTATTTATTTACAATTTCATCAGTACTTAATTACTTCACGAAAAAAATAGTTATACTAAATTATCATTAATAGGAGTTTATGAAATATTGAAATCTATGCTGCCAAAACTATTCAGTCAGAATTTTTTCGCGGCATTTTACTAAAATTAAAATAAAAATAATTAATAAATAAATTAAATAACAAATAATAAATAAATTAAATAACACATAATAAAATAACTAACAATGAATTAATTAATTCATTGATTAACAATTAACAGATTAAATAATTGGAATAAAATACAAATAAAAAGTGGAAAGTAAGCAAAAAATACTTACACGTTTGAGGTGATCGTTGAAAATAATAATATAAAAACAATACACAGCACAATTATAACACAATACAAAGTCAAATGATACACGAAGTATTGAAAAAGCACGCTTATGTCGTAAACATAAATAAATATGTCAAGAAATCGACACACGACGCCATCTACTGGATGCTTACCCACCCTAAATATCGAAAGTTAATGAAGTGTTATGTCGATAAATTAACTTACACCGGCATCTGTTAGAAACTTATTGAACTTACAAATATTACATTTAATGTGCAATAAAAAAATATTGACGTAAATAATCGAGATAAAACCTAGGCTCTCTTTTAAGTTATACCAAACTACACACAATGAGCCAGATTTTATCAAGATCGGTTGAGTAGTTTCGGATTCTATCCGGGACAAACATCGTGACACGAGATTTTTATATTCGTGTCGAAACCCCTTGAAAGTAAAAGAAGATCTGCTACTCTACGGAACGCTAGAAGGTTTTTGTGTGGTGGATGTCCCGACTTGTCATTGCTGATGTGTACGGTAATTGTCCCCATTTTATCATTGTGAAAATACGCGTTTTCATTTCATTTTGATTGTTTGTGTATATCAATATGAGTCAATTGAAGGTTGGGAATAAATGTTTACAGTAGTTATTTTGTTAGGTAGCAAGCTATAGACTCTTTGAGACGGTTTTAGTAGTATTTCTATTTGTTTTGAAAATTGTATTAGTCAGTTTTAACTACAAAACCAAAACTATAAGTTGTAAAAGGGAATTATAAAATATTTTCCAAATAAATATTTTAAACAATTTATCAAGCAACTTATTAGTGATGATGGCAATGTTAACTAAAAAATCCTTTATTTCCTTTAAGCTCAAGAAATAACAACAAGAGAAGGAACAACCTGATTAGACCTTCACCAAGAAGGAACTTCCACCCAGACCTCAACAACTATATGTATATATAGTCAGTAATCAGCTATACATTCTAAAGCGGGATAAGCGCACAAGATTTCATCATCTTCAAGACACAGACGACATTCCGTCTCGGAATGTTCTAGTACACAACAGAGAGTAACCCTGTTGGAGGTTGCTAGGTGTTGAGGGTGTGACGTATAGGTAGTACAGATTTTACCTATACGCCATAGTAGGCATTTCTTTTTATTAAATATTTAAAAAATTAGTAGACTGTGAGAAGGAAAAAAAATATTCAGATCTATTCGTCCCCATAAGGGTAACAAAGCGTCAAAGTCACCTTTTTTCAACACACCTCCTATGTTTAACTTTTTGAAATGAAAATAGTATAAAGCCGTATTAGCACCCCTTTGAATAATCCAATACAAGCTGCGTTTTTTTCATCTGGATCTGGCTCTGGATCAGGATCAAATGAAAAAAACGATTCAGATTAATCACCGGGATCACGATTTTGGGTTTGAGGAGCTGGAGTTCCTGTTTTTGCTAATCTAATAAGAATTGGGGATTAGACGACAGCTTTCGTCAAAGAAAACTCAAAAATAGCCTTCAAAGTTTTGTTTTTTATTAAATCCCATAATCAGAAAACCGATTTGATTTATTTTGTTACTATAAATTACTTTTTCTTTGTGTGCTCAGAACCAATCGACTACAAATTTCATTTGCTGCCATCATTTCAGACAAGAAAAACTACAGCAGCGACTCTGTTAGAAATTTCCGAACTATTCATCCGACACTAGCACTTCTCGTAGAATTTTTTGTAACCACTTCTTGCGGATCATTGATTCTAATCCAAATGAAAGTGTGGATCACGAGTTGTTGTATGTCAATGTTAAGAGATTGATCCAGATCCTGATCCGATTGAAAAAAACGCAGCTACAAATGTGCTCTGAAAGAGTCCTTCCTCGAATGGAATTTATTTAACTTCAAGTGCAGACAGTGAACAAATAATTGCAAATAATTGCAAATAATTACAGTGGGTGACAAAACGGTGGTCAGCACCTCGCTCAGCCACTCCAAGGGTGCAGCACTTGAAAAAGTATGAAAAGGCATCTGGCTGGCCCCAAAACCATTTAATTGCACCATTTACCGATCCTCTTATCCTGCGGGCTTAAAACCAAATTTATGTTCGATTCCTTACTTTTATGAGGCCCCCGTGGACTTCGTTTGCATTTTAATTTCCACATTGGGGTGAGGGCAGTCCAAAGCACAATAGACGCCCAAGTCCGGTGAAATTGGTCCTGACAATCGCATACGTCCGTATTTTGGTGTTTTCAATTATTATTTTATTTTTATCACGACGCGCTTCCGGGCAATGGTACGTCGCGTCGCCCACATTTAAATGCTATTAGAGAAAAAATATTGGACAATAGAGAAAAGTTTTTAATGTCATTACCGAATGCGTGCCCAAAATTCACGATGGCCGGAATCGCTTAAGAGGCTCTCAGATGCTTTTTTAATAGCGGCGCTAACAGTTGCTACATTTTATTACGTTTTCGTATTAATTTGTTGCCCTTGGTGGCTACTTTTTAATTCATACGCGTAGTCGCACATCGCGTAATTTTCCTTTGATTTGCCATGCATTACTTTTGTTTATGACCTTTATTTCTATATGACGGGCAAGCTACATAGTGTTATTACCGCCGCTGCAAATAAAAATGCTTTAAAGTGATAAGCAATTTCTCAAAAAATGGCATGGTAAAGCAAGACAGTTTTGATCACAGTATAGAGAAACAAGATATGCTTGGTTTGCATTTATCGTTTTTTATGACATAATTCTGTGACGGCACGTAGATGATATTTGGAAATATAGAGGTTGTTTTAAGGGTGCTAAAACTTATGCTAAAGATTATGTCAAGTAAATTCATATAAAGCCAGCATCAAGAAAATCTCGTGAATTGCTGCGTGCAATGCATATGTCTTCGCTTGCCTTTTGCATTCGAGGTATTTGACATCAGATTGCCTAGCATGTTTCTTTCATAACAGTAGAGCGAAGAAAGTTATTGTCATTAATGACTTCTCTTTCCATTCTCAGTGTTGTGACTGTGCTTACTTTATATAATTTTTGCGGTAGTAGTTCCCTGAAAATTTTCCAAAAAATCGGTTTTTGTTTTTTTGCATTTTATTCCTAATATTCGAAAAAATCGAAGAGCTACAGCAGTTTAAGTGCGCGCGCTTTTTTGAATATACACACATAAATATCTCGTAAAATAACTTTAAACGCGTTTTTCTCGAAACTACATTTTACAACACGGCGGACAATCAATCTCCGGATTGGCTGAACCGATTTGAATAAACATTATAGCATTTTGTTTGTTAAGGTCTATTGTAGGGCAATTCACCAGAATATTCCGAAAAAGTTGATAAAAAACATATTTGCAAACCGAACAAAGCAAAAAAAAATGCGATTTTTTCAAGTTTTTTTTTCAAACATTCGCCATTTTTTTTTTTACCGATTTTCTGTACTAATTGTGGTGAATTGCCTTATAAAACATCTTCCTTTTTAACATGTTTTTTTGTTTTTTTGTTTCCGACTTGCCGTTTCTGAGATTGAGTGTCCGCCATGGAACCCTCTTTTTTTGGACTGCTAATTTTTGAGAGCCCTCTATATATACATATGTATAATAAAGTACTAAAAAAAAAACAATTTTTTTTGTCAACTTCAAGACTTATTCAAAAAAAAAAAAAATTTTAGTTAGATTTATAATAAAGGAGCTTAAAGAAAAAGTAATGTTTAAATGTCTATTTTTTCCTATTCTACAGGGAACTAGTACCGAGGAACGTTCAAAAAATGCATTTTTTTTTAGTTTCGAAAAATTCTGTGCTCTTTCCTGAATCGTTTAAGCTATCTCTTGCCGCGAAATTTGAAAAGCTCGCGCCGCTACAGGCGATTCCGCGCGCAGCTGCGCGCTCCCTAGCACTCCTCGTTGCCTTTAACTTTAACTTAAATGTCGTTTTTCTCAAAACACCGTCTTGATGAATTGTGTGCAGCATTCTGAGAAAACCATTCTTCCGAAAAATTTCAGATTTTGGTACAAGCTGTGTTAGCTTTGTCTCTATGACCTAAGTGGAGCAAATCAGGCATTTTTACATTTACATAGCTTGTATCCTATATTTTAACAGTAAAAAATCAACTAAAATATAAAACTTGTAGTAGAAAAAATTAAAAAAATGAATAAAATTGTTTTTTCAAAAAGTGCCACACTCATGCCATAGCCACATATATAAAGAGTACTAATGTGCAATTTCATAATTTTCAGATTATTATTCGTTTGGGTGTTATCGTGCACACCGTTCCTAAGGTATGAGTCCCAGTAGCAGGCCTGCCCTGATCCAACCACTCAATAAAAAAAAATTTTTTTTTTCTCAAAATATTCATTAAAGATCATATAATAAGAGGATTATTATGTTTAAGTCTAAATGTTTTGTATTTTCTTGTTCAACTCCCTGAAAAAGACGTCCAATTCAAGGGCCTCTAGAGTGGGATACTCCCTTAAACGAGTACTCATTATTTTAGTCTATTTCAAAGATTAATATATGATTCGCTTCATCTCAAGCGATAATCGTATGGGACCATCATTTTACACACTTACAGTAGTTGCATACTAGGTACTACTACTACTTTCCTAAATAATTACGCGTTTTGACGGTAAGTTGACGCGGATGTTAAAATTAATGATATCTTGTTTTTCTATACCGTATAGTATAAAATAAATGACTAGTGATGAAATAATGTGAAAAAAAATTCTTTTTGACTATAGCATTTATATATGTAAATAAATAAAACTATTTATTATGCTCGCGTAAAAGCTCCGTAGTTCCTAAACAATAATAATTAAATCAACGTAAAGTGGCCTAGTTCCGACCACCAAACTCTTTCCTTATTTATTTTCCCTAAACGAAGCGGGTAATATATTAAATTCAATCAAGAAGGGCAAATCCTGAAATTAAAATGATGTAAGAATTTAAAAACAAAAAAGTTTTTATTATACTTTCTATTTGTAAAATGTATTAAAATAACATTTTAAACTGGCATGAAGCAAAGAGGTCAGATGCGCCGCTTTCCGACCACAAGAACTGTCATTTGCTAATCCCGACTACCGCTTAACCTAATGCTGACCGCTTTAGAAATCAGACGTTTTCTCTTTCAAATAATGAAAAAGTTGAAAAAGTGGATACAACTTACTTTTAATCTATGCACATAATAGTTATATAAAATAACAAAAAATTTGGAAAAAAAAAATACATAAAAAAAAGTCTTATAGTACAAAAGAACACATTTAAGTTTTTAAGCGTATAGTTCAGCATATACATAATATTTATATAGATAGTCAATATATTACATTGTAGTATGTAGCTAATTTTGTGTGGAACTAAATTAAATAAAAATTAATATAATTTAGTTAATTTTAAAGTCCTTAATTTTAGGCACATCATACGTTCTACGGCTAGTCATCATTGCTGGAGGTTCAACCTTACAAATAATATCGTCTGATGATTTAAAATATCGTCTCGATCTGGCCACTTCCAATAATGTCCACTCATTGTCATCGTTTTAATTTTTACAATTCCTTCCTTTTTTTCCAATGACAGTTCCGGGAAAATATTCTCCTTCGTAATTTATTATAATGAAATCACTACATCTGTACGTTGCAGTAATTTCATTCTCAAGAGGACTTCAGCGATGGATTCTGACTGACTTTAAAATTATAATACAATTTTGTGATTCCATTTTTTGAACTTCTTTAGTGATCTCTTCTTCTTTAATTTGTTTTTCTTCGTGAACTCTTCTTTGATACTCCATAAATTCTTCATTTATTGCAATTGTTGGTATCACTTTTGGTTTCCTTCGAGTTACGCTATTGCCCATTGTCTTTTTTTTTATCACTTTCTTTGGCCAGTAAAGAGATTTTTTAAAAGGTGTTGGATATGTATTTTCAACATTACTCGCACATTCTTTATTAAGTGCCTAATAATTAGTTCAAAGTGTAGTTCAATCCACCGCAAGGTGGCACTTATCCTCCTACAGACCACTCCTTATAGGGATCTCAGTAGTCTCCTTTTGAGAATTATCAGTATTTACTATATATGTACGATCAGATCCTGAAAGTAGAATAGTCAGTAACAATTTATTGTTTGGTCTCTAGGAACTTTACTTCACAGAAAGGGACTTTATTAGTCTAGAACAAAAGTAATATCAGGAAAATCCTAGTGTCGAAGCGTCTTACAATACTACCATATAGCTATTATTATTACTTCCATTCAGTGGCGAATTTACCAGCAGGCTGAGTAGGCTGGAGCCTAGGTCGGCAAATTTGGGACCAACATTATTTGTTATGTCTTACAGAAATTAAAAACCCAATGGGAAATCGAGTCAGCTATTCTTAAGCAAGTCATTCAGAAGTAAATCCTAAAATCACTCAATGAAGGAATATATTCGATGCATTCTTTGTTACTGATTAAGACGCTAGGAGGAAGGAATACACTTGTGAATCGCGTGCGCAGCTGTGAAGGGTGTTCCACGATTTCCCTTTTATAATCGGCTTTTGTCTTATCCTCCCTCTTGGCAGTGCATTTTTAACATGATGCGTTCTGAAAATCCAGTTATTCTAGTGGCGCACTAAAGTGAGTTTTTTTTAAAGTGTTTTTGAAGTGAGTTTTATATTGTGTGTAATTTATGTTTCATGTGTTGAATTTTGAAATTTTATGTATATTTATTGTATTGAATAAATTAAATAATAAAAATTAAAACAATTAGTTAACAATTTTGAACTTTTCATTTATTATTCCTATATTCCTATGTGAGTTTTCAAAGCTGTCGTCGTTATAGGTACATTTCGTGTAAATACACGGAATCAATATTATGGAGTTTTTGAAGGTGGTTATACTTTTTACATCTTCGTATTTCACTCAGGTTGACGTCTGCTGAATTACTGAAAACGGAGTTTAAGGGAAGCGATATCAAAAAGCCTTTATTGCTTCCTTTTGGACTGAATATGATTGCTTCTGGGTACTACGAAAAGCATCCAACGATGCATACCGAAGCCTTCTCTGGAAGCAGGGAATGCATGACCCTCCGTATCCTCTTCTATATCTTTTTAACATAGGCATGTCCGCGGAACGAAGGAGAACAAACGCTTTTTATATTCCCTTCCTCTTCGTAGGACCTAGAAGAAATTCAGAAGGCATCATATTCAGGCCAAAAGGAAGCAATAAAGGCTTTTTGATATCGCTTCCCTTGAACTCCGTTTCCAGCAATTAAGAAAATGTCAACCTAAGTGAAAAATGAAGATGTAAAAAGTATAACCACCGTCAGAAACTCAAAAAAATTGATTTCTTGCATTTATAAGAAATGTCTAACAGCGATGGCTCTGAAAAATCACATAGAAATATAGGAATAATAAATGAAAAGTTCAAATCGTTCACTGTTTTAATTTTTATTAATATTTCATTTATTCAATATAAAAATATTCAATATAATAAAAATAAAAGTTTAAAATTCAACATATGAAATATACATTTTACGCAATATAAAACTCACTTCAAAACCACTATAAAAAAAAAAACTCACTTCACTGCGCAGCTGGAACAACTGGAAGAAAATTACATAACCGTCAGAGCTTTTCAGGGCGCATCATATTAAAAATGCACAGGCATGGGAGAGATAAGCCAAAAACCGATTATAAGAGGAAAATCGTGGAACTCCCTACACAGATTCGCACGCGGTTTACAAGTGTATTCCTTCCTCCTAGCGTCTTAATCAGTAACAAAGAATGCAACGAATATATTCCTTCAGCAGCTCGTTTCTGTAATTTCGATTGAGAATATTCTCTATTAAATGACGTCACAAATATTGGTCATCTTTAAATCGACTGAGCTAAGTTGATTTATTTTCGGATGTACCAGTAAAGAAAGGCATCGTGAATTGAATCAGGTGAAAATTAACGTTCGAATTAGAAACAGAATCTCAAGAGAGAGAATATAAAAACACAGTGATAGAGAATGACGTCAAAGTGACGTCAAATAGAGAATTTGAATAGAGTTAAAAGTTACAGAAACGAGCTGCAGGACGATAGTAAAGATAATAGTAGAGATAATAAAGCGTTGTAATTAATATGATTGTGAACTAGGGTATCGAATTGTAGAGTTCAGCAAAATTTGAATAGCCTGCTGCAAACGTAAAATACTTACCTTTACATTTGGGAATCATTTAAAATACATTTTAGCTTCGATTAGTTTTTAATTCACCAATTAATTATTTGCAGAAAAAAAACTTGAATACATTAAAAAAAACCTGAGTAACTGAAAAGTTATAGGTTTGGCCGTTTGAACTGTTGAATTTCTTAATAATATGCTACCAGTAGGTCGGAAATGCGCAAACTAATCAAAACACATATCCTAATTGCCGACCGTTTTAGATGGTGTAAATGAAATTAAAAATAATATTATTTACAAAACTTGTCAAGAATTTTTAAGTGCTTTCGTTCATATTTAAAGTGAATATAATTTTTCACTTTTTGCGCGAGCTGAAAAATTGTAAAAATTCAGTGTAGCGGGTTTATAATAAAAAGTCCAGCTATTTTCGCATATAACCTTAGTGTATAATTCGTGCAATTTTACGTTTAAGTTATACACAATAATTTATAATTTAATTCAAATTTTTAAAAAAAAAAAAAAACTAGCTAATAATTTTACGTTCATAATTCGATCAATTAAAAAATTTAGTTATTAATTCAAAATTTAAACTTTAATTTCTTCTCTATTCCTATATTTCCTTCGCAATCCTTATATGCTTAAATTAAACGACCCACACCCACAAAAACCGTATATCAAACCAAAATGCTTTCGCATTACTTTGGTCAATACTGGCTTTGGCTAGCGATTAATTTTTTGCTGCTGCTGCTCTTGCTGATGAACGGAGAAAAAGAGTGTCAGCTTCATTGGTGGCTGCCCTTATATGCATTTTCGGAATTTGGCTAATTTCCGGAACTGTCTTACCGACTTTAGCACTCTTTAGCACATTTTCAATACACCTTTAGTACACCTTTTTGTCTCTTTTTCTCTGACCTTCTCTTTTACTCTTATTGAGTAAATTATGATTGATAAAAACATAAAATTCTATGCAATAATTAATTGCCCTGCTGACAATGCTATACGCGGGCTGTCACAGGCAGTGCCGGTTTTAGCACTACCAGCGCCCTGGGCGAGATTTCTACGGCGCCCCCTATCTGCCATTGAAACAGTAGGTAATGGATCAGTTACCTACTTGAAACGCATACGAAAAAAAGGCAAGGGATATAATGAAATAACCATTTATTAAAAAAACTAATAAAATTTCTTTTCCTTTCTATCGGCAAACTCTTTTATTAAGACATCAAGGTCTATGTTTTCCGCAATTTCATTTTCGATTGACAAAATTGCTAAGTTTGTCAATCTAGATTGAGATATTGTGGATCGCAGATAGGTTTTTATCAATTAAAGCTTAGAAAAACTCCTTTCCCCACTAGCCACAGTTACAAGTATAGTGATCAATATTCGCAATGCTATCCATTCATGTGGATACAGACAGCTCTTGTAAGTTGCGATCTTTGATAAAATTTAAAATAAAGACAGGATTAACCACATTCTGATCAGGCATAAAAGATTTTAGACTTATGAGTTCATCGCACAACATACAACCATCTATACCTGATTTAGAGTCTACAGTTAATTTCAATTGGAGATCACTACAGAGTTTGAGAAGGTCTAATTTTTCCGGAATCTTTTTTATATTGTACAAAAAAGACCAAGATTCCCAGTATTCATTTAACTGTTCAAATCTTTCATTGAGTGAATTTATGGTAGTGTCCAAAAGACAATTGAAAAATTCAACTTCAAATTTCTTTTCTGGAGAAATTATAGGCTCATCGCGAGTAGTTTCACCAGCTTGGCGTTTAACACGTCGAATTCTTGTCGTCGTTCTAAACATAGGTTCAATTCCAACTCCTTCGCAGTTAACCCATTAATGGGCGATTTCCTTCCAAATTCGTATACAGGGGTTTTTTTTTTTTCAAAAACCAAAGCAAAAAAAATATTTCAAAACCATGGTTTGAGGAAGTTTAGACATTCGGACGGCGATTTCTGGTGGTTATATAATCATTTAATATCAGCAACTTCAAGATAATCGACTTTCAAAAGAAAAATGACCAAAAAAATCAGCACTTTTTTTTCAAAAACACAAAAAATAATAGGGTTTTTGAAGCTTTTAGAAAAAAAAAATGCCGGATTCTGAAAGAACATCCCCAAAAACCTTCTGTATACGAATTTGGAAGAAAATCGCCCAAATTTGCTATTCGAATCGTGCAATTAACTTGCGTGCACAAAACCTCGTTTTCCTCATTAATGGGTTAAAATGGCGCTTTTGAAGCCTGTTTTTCTATATTCTTCCAAGAAAGCGCAGCATTTTTTCAACATTTCTGTGCATTTACCGAGATCCATGTCTATTGATTGTAGAGATTTACTAATGACATTTATTTGAAAAAATATATCATACCAAACAACCAATGAAACCGAACACTGCATTCCATTCTAGTGTTGCCGTCATAACGATTTTGTAACTAGATTTAGGGAATTTACTAATAAGTAGGACTCGCTCAATGAACAAGCGGTTATAAAGGGGGGCCTGCGGCGCCCCTTCAAATCTGGCGCCCTGGGCGGTCGCCCAACCGCGCCTTACCCTAACGCCGCTACTGGTCACAGGTTGGCGCCTGATCCTTCTGACAGATCATGGATGTCAGAGATCTGTGTTGCGTTTAGGTGGCCGATCTCCTTTGGCCAATTTCGCGGGTTTTCGCAATAAAACACGCGTGTAGTGTTTTTATCTGTAATACACAGGTAAGTGAGAAATATGCATTCGTGTTATTTTTAAAGAAAATGTGTTTCCTAATTAGCGGCCTTTAGAATTGTCAAATGGGGGAAATATTCCTATTTTTCGTCCATTTGCGCGTGAATTATTCGTTTAAATCTGTTGCATGCGAAAGAATCTTATTTTATGCTATGATTTATCGTGGGTTTGTAACTGCGAATTCATTTTGTCATAACATAATTTCATTTTGTCGGTTTGCATGGGGTTGTTGTTGTAATTAAGGTTATAGTAATTCAAATTTATTTCATAATTCATAATCTTATAACTAATTAATTAATTTTTTTCTTTTAGATTTTATGGTGCTGAAAGGTGCCTGTGATTCCCAGGCACAGGGAAGTATGCTTTAATAGTTCAATTCTGATCTTTTTAATGTGTTTTCCTTTCAGGTGTTGGGTGGGGCCAAAAACTTTTATTTGAATATTAAAAAGTTAGAAAAATCAGACAAGTAAGTATCTTCTTTAGAATAAATGACAATGCTTGCATTTCTGACTAAATTAGCTACGTTCATAAACATGTTCTCGTAGGTCGTAAATAGGTAGCAAGGTAGTTTAACTAATACCTTAAGTCATTATGCTATGGTTATTCTAATTACACAATAAAAATTATACTTTTTATATTATATAATATTAAATTATTCTACAAGCTGTCTTATACCGACCACCGGTGGGTATTAGGACATTGCTAACAACTCCGTTGATCTATTTCCGACCACAGTATTTTATTGTTTTTTGTTAAGAAATTATAAGCATTCATAATAAATATTGCTTTTGGCAACTACTAAAAGGTAAATGTATGGGAAAAACGTAAAGAATTAATCTCAATGCTTTAACACTATTGCAAAAACACTTAAAATCAATGCGCTAGATTTAAGAATTTCTTCTAAAGTTTTATACATGTATGGGACTTCTGCTGTCATCACTCCGATAAATTAAACAAATGGCAATAAATTATTGGCCATTCTCGACCACTATAACATGAGATACATATGTAGGTACATATTGTGAAAATATTTGACTTGTTTACATGCATCAAAAAAAAGTTATTAGCAGACATATAAAGTTATCGGAATTAGGGAGGCGTTCGCAAATAGGCCACTTTACGTTATGTGACGAATGCTCTTCTGGATTTTAAAGAATTTGATGCTCTCGCTCTCCTCTAACTGCGGACATTGGAGCTTTTCAAAAAAGTGCTACATTTCGCAAAGCTCACAAATCAGCCACCTTCGTCTTCCACGTTAACAAAACTTTCCTCAGACTTGTCCTTAATCTGGGTAACCCACCCTTAAAAAACCACCTTTCCTCTAAACTCCTCCCCCTCTTGATTTTGTTTGTTCCGATTAGTTTTATAATAATTTTTAGTTTTAGTCATTTTGTATGTAGCTTGTATGAAGCGATGTAAATTAAATCAATAAGTACTCTGTTTGTCCTTGTCGAACGCATTTACATTTGAGTATTTCAGAGTTTTTTCCCTGCAAAGTTTCTTCAAACACCATAAAAATCAGGAGAATTCCTTGCTAACAACGAATTTTAAAACGTGAGTAGAGTTCTTCCTCGCCACCATTCAATAAGGCATTTCACGTGGTGCTTCAGTCGAACTGAGACCCGTAAGAGTAGAGGAGTTTAGTTATTAAATTAAAGTTAAAATTAACACAATGAAGAGGCTGAGGGATGAATAGCAAGGAAATGCTGTGGATGCTCCAGTCGGATAGCGATTCCAAGAAGTGGGAATATCTATAAAACTTGTGTTTGGCGCTTCTAATGCCCGAAATCATAAAATTTACAAAATCTCCTACTTTTGCTATTAAGACTAGTCGGGAAGCTGAGGCACTTAAATAAATTAAATTTAGGGAAAAGCCTCCAGAAAGCCGGGAACCGGAATGCTGTTGGCTGAAAGTTGTACATTGCCACCGCAGCCACCAGAAATAATCTCAAAGTAAAACAGATTTGGAGCAGTTAACTGGAGCAGACAAAGGCAATCCGTATTTAGGGAATAGTTCCAGTGAATCCCCAAAGTGTGTTAAAGGATCACTGAGGATAGTCGTCAATGGGCTTTGCAGACGTACAGGCACGGAGCTGGGATTCAAATAAGACATGAAATAAGATAAATTGAGTGGTTTTAGCCAGAACCATCTTGGAGGCACCCCCGATCTCCACGACAACCGGGGGAATAATCAAGGGTATTGCTTCGCTCCGTACATGATCTGCTCGTGTACGCCCACAAACAGGAGCGAGCACACATGCACCGTCCGCAGCAACCGATCCCAGATTTATTTGCGGGGATTGATAATTAAAAGGAGCTGGGCCCCACCCACTTTCCCTGATTACAGTGCCGCTTAATCCTTTTTTATTGTTCTCGGAGCCCCAGATCGGCTCATTGCGAGGATTACGTTTCCTCTACAATTTTTTTTTTTGTGTTCGGGCACCTCTCCTAGTCCCACATTCACACGAACGTAGAGGAGCACTTCGCAATTTCGGGATTTAGTTACTTCTGGGCGGAGGTGGGTGACGTTGTGGCGGAGTGACAACCCGTGTTCACCGGCGTCTTCTTTCTTCCGAACAATGGGGTGCACGCGAGGTGTTCCGCTACTCCACCCGCTTTGGGCTGTAACGTCGGATTGAGATTAATTACTGCAGGGTCCTCCGGGTTCTGGGTGCTGGGATGTCGACTCCGAGTCGGGCGCCCTATTCGTTTCAAACTTTATGGAGTCGTTAAGGATGTTTGGGGCCCCCAATTACCCCATTAGCTTGGTTTCACTCCATTGTGGGACACATTTGGACTGGGAACTTTGTTCGGCAGAATAAAACCGATTCGTTTTGATTATTAGTTGAATCGGGAGATTCTGATTCGCCTGGATGTGACGTGCTCTGCGGGCCCAGGCGGCATATGTTTGTGACCCAGTTAGGGTTATTAATTCCTGTGGACTTGTTCAATCTGTGGCGACATTAAACAGACCCATTCAGGTGTATTGTTCTCGGCTAAGCTAAATAGCAAGCGCTAGGCTTTCAACAGTTTGAACAAAGGATCCCACTCATTCAGTACTTACGTCGTCAAGAGCTGCGTTAATATAGTAATTATTTTTAAAAACAAATTTTTTAAAATGAATAACTCCTTTCCTCTTCTCAGAAACTGTTCCCGTACAGTACTGGGTCTCTTAGACCGAAGATTTAAAAAAAAAATAATGAAATTTTTAGAAAACGGATTATAACGACATGCCAGCAGTAACAAATGGAAGAAAGTACAACTAAGTGCAGGTATTTCAATGACGTTGGAAGTAATTTACATACATTTTAGGAACCGATCGAGGAAGAAGTTCCGTACTCTATAAATGATTAAAAATATTGTAAAAGTCTTCAAAGGAGCAGGGTCAATAAGGCCTAGTTTCGGCCCAAATTTTTTGGGAGGTAGGACTTGTAATTTCTTTAAAATTATTTTTGGGTTTTATCTATAATCAATATATAGTCATTTCAACCAATACAAAACTTCCAAATACCCTTTCCCCTCCCTGCCAACCGCCCGAAGTTATGAAAAAGCAGCAATAAAAACCACTATTTTAATGCATTAACGCTTATAGAAAATGTCATCTCAGCTAAATAATACAGATAAATTTTTTCATTCATTTTTTTTTCATGTCCATTTTGTTATAAAAAAATTTAATCTAAATATTTAATACAAAATAATTAATTTAAAAAAGTAGTGAGGAACGTTAGTTACTAATCTATATACAGGGTGTTCAGAGGTGGGTGGTCAATACTGAAGGGGGTGAAAGGTCAGACCGAGACAAGCAAAAAATCGTATGGGTGGGGGGGGGGGCATCTCGCACCGTTTGGCAGTTACAGGGTGATTCGTAAATCAGGATTTTTCCTTATATGGGAACCGCTCTTGTATTTTTATCTTTTTTTCTACGCATCGCAGCGGCCCCAAACTGATATCAAAAAATCACTATTTGGAAGCCCTTTCCAAAAAAGTTTACACCACCCCCCTATCCCCAACCCCTTGGCCACAATCCCCCCTGGAAGTTGAAAAAATTAACTTTTATTTCACGATTTTTCACCTTTCGCCCCACTTTTCTCTGAAATTCATGTTATTAACATACCTACTTTTTATTTTTTTTAAGTTGCCTATCTAATTACCTTTCCAAAAAAGTGCAACATGCCCAGGTAGGAAAAGGATACGAAAATTTATTTACAAAAATCCTTTTACAGAATATCATGATAATTCGAATTTTTAAGAAATTATACTTAAGTTAACTAAAAAATACATTTTGTTCGCTTAAAAACTAATTACAATTAAAACGTTTGTCCTTTAAAAGCTGTTCAAAATGTTCTCCGCTAGTTTCGATGCATGCAAGAAGCCTTCGTCTTATTTCACGTTTGAGGTCTATGGTAGCCAGCCTCTCCCGTATTTTCGTGGCTGCAGTCCCAATCCTGGTAACTAATTCTTGTCTGGTGTTGATTTTTCTTGAGTAAACATCATCTTTCATCATTCCCTATAAGAAAAAGTCCAGTGGAGTAAGGTCCGGTGACCTAGCAGGCCAAGGAATCGGTCCACCTCGTCCAATCCAGCGCTCTGGGTAATTTTCATTTAACCTTGCCCTAACAATGTTCCCAGTATGCGCAGGTGCTCCGTCGAGCTGTAAATAAATTGCGCTTCTGGTGGCCAGGCGGATGTCCTCCAACAGATCCGGAAGGGTATTCTCCAAAAAGTCCGAATATAGCTGACTATTCAGCACTTGGGGCAAGATGAAGGGTCCTATCAACTGGTTGCCGATGATGCCAGCCCAGACATTGACACTAAATCTTTGCTGGAAGGACCGACACATGGTCCTGTGTGGGTTCACATCTGACCAGGTGTGGAGGTTGTGGAAGTTTGTGATGCCATCCCGGGTGAATTGCGATTCATCCGTCCTCAGAATTCGGTCTAGAAACCTTCTGTTTTCGATGTCAGACTCGAACAGCCAAGTGCAAACTGCAATCGTCTTTCGGAATCTCCTTCCTGTAGTGCTTGGACCGGGATATGGTGGTATGGATGTAGTCCCGCTCGGTTCACAACGGTCCAAACTATCCCTGAAGACAATCCTGACCTTCGTGCGACCTGCCTGATGCTTATTACAGGGCTGTTCCTGACGATGTTGAGGATTTGTTGGTCGGGGTCCGCTGAATCGGCCGATTTTCCTGCTCGCATTTCTGCTCTGGGGGCGGTTACACTTCCGGTTTCTTTTAACCTTCTGAAAGTCCTTGAAAATACCCTTCTGTTGGGTACCCGCCGATTCGGGAATCTCCTTTGGTATTCTCGTACGGCCTCACTATCATTTCCTTCTACTAAACCGTGCACGTAAATTATATCGGCATACTCGTCAACACTGAATTCTGCCATTTTATCTTAATTTTTTCTATTAAACACCCGGTTTTATCGATTGCTTCTTCAACTGTGGTCAATGTCCTTTCAAACTTACCCATTTTTATACCATAATTCATAGGAGGTATTAGAAACGGAGCGTCAGGATACTTAAGAGTCAATACTGGATATAATAAACTAATAACGCTATTTAACGATATTACATTTATTATTTTATTACTGTTTTGCTGAAATAATAAAAATGTACTACCTTTGTTTCCAAAACAAACATTTCCGAACTTGCTGTCATAAAAATTGTTTACTTAACGACTTTTTCCATTATTGTGCAATAAAGTAATTAGGTACCTGTGAGCATGTTTTAATTTCAGGACTTTTGCAACCCTTTTCTACCTGGGCATGTTGCACCTTTTTGGAAAGGTAATTAGATAGGCAACTTAAAAAAAATAAAAAGGAGGTATGTTAATAACATGAATTTCGGAGAAAAGTGGGGCGAAAGGTGAAAAATCGTGAAATAAAAGTTAATTTTTTCAACTTCCAGGGGGGATTATGGCCAAAGGGTTGGGGATAGGGGGGTGGTGTAAACTTTTTTGGAGAGGGCTTCCAAATAGTGATTTTTTGCAATCAGTTTGGGGCCGCTGCGATGCGTAGAAAAAAAGATAAAAATACAAGAGCGGTTCCCATATAAGGCAAAATCCTGATTTACGAATCACCCTGTAACTGCCAAACGGTGAGAGATGCCCCCCCCCCCACCCATACGATTTTTTGCTTGTCTCGGTCTGACCTTTCACCCCCTTCAGTATTGACCTCCCACCTCTGAACACCCTGTATATGTATATAAAAGAAAGTCGTGTTAGCTACACTATTTATAACTCAAGAACGGCTGAACTGATTTGGCTGAAAATTGGTGGGGAGGTAACTTAGAACCAGGAAACTGATATAGGATACTTTGTAGGGTTTAAAAATGGCGGATCCAAGATGGCGGCTGAAAATTTTAAATTTGAAGCGATTTTCATGAAAATTGGTATATAGGGGTTTTGCGGGATGGGGATTTCAAATCCGCTGTACAAATTTAGAAATTCAAGATGGCGGATCCAATATGGCGACCAAGATTTCTCGATTTCAACGGATTTTAATGAAAATTAGTACAATGAATGTTTTGAGGACACTGATTTTGAATATTATCAAAATTTAGAAATCCAAGATGGCGGATCAAAAATGGCGACCATATTTCTCGATTTCAAGGGGTTTTAATGAAAATTAGTACAATATTATCTTGAGGTCACTGATTTTGAATATTATCAAAATTTGCAAATCCAAGATGGCGGACCCAATATGGTGACCAAGATTTCTCGATTTCAATGGATTTTAATGAAAATTGGTACAATGATTATTCTGAGGCCACTAATTTTGAATAATAGCAAAATTTCCAAATCCAACATGGCGGATCCAACAGTGCGACCAAAATGTCTCGATTTCAACGGATTTTAATGAAAATTGGTACAATGATTATTCTGAGGATACAAGTTCCGAATATTATCAAAAGTTGTAAATCCATGATGGCGGATCCAATATGGCAACCGAATATCTCGATTTCAACGGATTTTAATTAAAATTAGTACAATGATTATTCCGGAGCCACTAATTTCAAATATTATCAAAATTCCCATATTCAACATGGCGACCAAAATTTCTTGATTTCAACGGATTGTAATAGAAATTAGTACAGTGATTATTCTCAGACCACTAATTTTGTATATTATTAAAATTTCTAAATGCAAGATGGCGGACCCAACATGGCGTCCAAAATGTCTCGATTTCGACGGATTTTAATGAAAATTGGTACAATGATTATTTTGAAGCTACAAATTTCGAATATTATCAAAATTTGTACTTATGATCTGTCCATTTACCTTGGTGTTCATATACTTCAAGGTTACCGTTACATTAAATATTTTTCATTCTTTTGGCTTCAATTATAGTTTACAGCTCAACTAAAAACCATATAAAATAGACAAGAAGATTGTATCACCGCGAGATTAACTTATTTGAATAATTGACACCAAAACTTTCCGGCATTTCCGGAGGCAACAAAAACTAACTTCGAAACGGATGGATCCGAAGATAAGAACTACAACTGTACCTACCCGAATCCATTACTTGCTTAACTTTCAAAACAAATAGAAAAGTTAAATTTGCGGTACACGTGACCTCCAGCCACAAGAAAAGGACAAGCAAGCAGGAGGGGTAGTTGGCCGGAGCAGCCCGACCAAACGGGGGCCCCTTCCGGAACTCATCCTCGAATATCAAGAGGGTAAGACATGAACTCAAATTAATCAGCGTCTTATCAGTTGAGGTTAATCTAATTTATTTTTCATTAGGCCTAATGTTCGGGACGCCGACACAAGAGCAACTAACCTGCTCCCATGGTCCCTGCCTCCTGTCACCTAATAAACTGAAACACATTGTGCCACTACCTGCCGCTCGGGTGAATGCTTTGGTCGAAATGGGTGCAACAGTTGGCTGGTTACTTATTTATATGTAATAGGTCTCATTTAAACAATTTTCGTGCAATTCTTTAATTTACGGCTCCACCTCCTGATTTAGTTCATTGGGACTCTTGCAAATTCACTGGCTATACCCTCTACCTCGAGACAGACTGATCATTTTCGAAGTGAACTCCTTTCCAAAACTAATTTAGATACTAGGAAGCAGGCATTTTATGTAAATGATTCGAATATGGCCCAGCCATTTCAGCTGCTTAGTTACTTTTTATGGGGTACTGGTAGTAGTATTGGAGTATAAAATTATGAATTTTCTTATGTAGCCTTTGTAAAAACAAGCAATAGTTACAGGAACCCTATTATGGAACTCGGAAATGAAACGTTTTTCTAGCCGAAATACATTGTCTAAACCATTCTTTTTCCAGTTCCATAATAGGCCTCTAGAAGATATTCAGATGTCAGTACACCTATCCCCCCATTTACACGGTAGACAGGTCCCAAAGAAAACCGAACTGAACTATAATTACTGTGACATGTACAATGTTGAAGCTTGAAGGTGTTTTAATAAAATCCAGTTTACAGTCGGTATTTTTATATTCATTAAGTGATATTTAATATACAGTGAAAAATGGATCGCGATAACTTGTTTTTCCGATGTGTACTTCTGCATTATTTTGATTTGAAAAAAAAATGCGGCTGAAGCTCACCGATGACTCGTGGAAACTTATGGGGAATCTGCTCTATCTTTAACAGTATGCAGAGATTGGTTAAGAAAGTTTAAAAACGGTGAATGTGATGTTTATGACAAAGAACGGCCAGGTCAACCGCAAAAATTTGAAGATGAGGAATTAACACCGTTATTGGACGATAATCCCGCCCAATCGTTTAAAGAATTAGTTCAACAACTTGGAGTCGATAAATCAACTGTATCACAACGTTTGCATGCCATTGGAAAGATACAAAAAGAACGAAAATGGCTGCCACATCGATTGACCGACAGTGCTATTGCGAATCGGCTAAACATCTGCATTTCCCTACTTGCAAAGCAAAGAAAGAAGAGTTTCTTATGGCGTATTGTGACTGGAGATGAAAAATGGAATCCAAGACAAAGAAAACCATGGGTTGATCCTGACCAACCGACAACATCAACTCCAAAGCGGAACATCCACGTTAATAAGACAATGATCTGCATTTGGTGAGATATGGAAGGAGTTGTCTATTACGAGTTGTTAAAGCCGAATTAAAAAATCACCGCTGAGCGTTATGAACAACAGTTGGAGAATTTGTACAAAAATTTGGTGAAAAATGGACCATCAATTGCATCGAATCGACGAAAAATGATTTTTCTTCATGATAACGCTCGGACTCATGTTGCTTGGAAGATCAATCAAAAACTGATAGAATGATTGAATGGGAAACCTTCCCCCATCCAGCGTATTCTCCAGACCTGGCTCCATCAGACTATCATCTGTTTCGGTCGATGCAGCATGATTTAGAAGACAAGCATTTCAAAAATTATGAAGAAATCCAGGAACAAGTCGGGATCAGGGTAACCACACCGATTTTAATGAAACTCGGTAGGAACGTTCGTCTAGGCTTAGAACGAACGAATATGCAAAAATTTGTTGTCGGAAAGCTCAACTTCCTGAGAAATTCAACTTTGAATTTCTAAAAAAGTCGCTTTCACGACAAAAAATTTTCACATTATTACTGCCGAGTTTCATTAATTTCGCGAATAAAAACGGAACTACACTACACTACGCACTATTTATGTTCTCCTGTTCCATCGTTGAAAGTATAAAAAGCCCTAAAAATATAAAAATGTGTGTTATTTGTTGTGTACTTACCTTACTCTGATGACATCTCCCTGGAACTGTCATATTTGTGGAACGTTATCTCATTCCACCTTTTATCTTATGGGAACGTTCAGAAAATTAGATAACATGCATTCGCAATGTAATAAGACCATCGAAATATATAATAATTTTTAAGAAATATTTATGTTACTTCCAGTTAATAGATAGTTTGTAAAAGAGGAATTCCTAGTTTATAGGCAGTTTGTAGAAGGAAAATTCCCCCTCAATAGACAGTTTGTAAAAGGGAAATTCCTAGTTTATAGGCAGTTTGTAAAAGGAAAATTCCCCCTCAATAGACAGTTTGTAGAAGAAAAATTCCTAGTTTATAGGCAGTTTGTAGAAGGAAAATTCCTAGGTTATAGGCAGTTTGTAAAAGGAAAATTCCCCCTCAATAGACAGTTTGTAAAAGGGAAATTCCTAGTTTATAGGCAGTTTGTAAAAGGAAAATTCCCCCACAATAGACAGTTTGTAAAAGGGAAATTCCTAGTTTATAGGCAGTTTATAAAAGGAAAATTCCCCCTCAATAGACAGTTTGTAAAAGGAAAATTCCTAGTTTATAGGCAGTTTGTAGAAGGAAAATTCCTAGTTTATAGGCAGTTTGTAAAAGGAAAATTTCCCCTCAATAGACAGTTTGTAATTTTTCTTTTAATACGAATAACATAAATATTTCTTAAAAATTATTATATATTTCGATGGTCTTATTACATTGCGAATGCATGTTTATTATCTAATTTTCTGAACGTTCCCATAAGATAAAAGGTGGAATGAGATAACGTTCTACAAATATGACAGTTCCAGGGAGATGTCATCAGAGTAAGGTAAGTACACAACAAATAACACACATTTTTATATTTTTAGGGCTTTTTATACTTTCAACGATGGAACAGGAGAACATAAATAGTGCGTAGTGTAGTGTAGTTCCGTTTTTATTCGCGAAATTAATGAAACTCGGCAGTAATAATGTGAAAATTTTTTGTCGTGAAAGCGACTTTTTTAGAAATTCAAAGTTGAATTTCTCAGGAAGTTGAGCTTTCCGACAAAAAATTTTTGCATATTCGTTCGTTCTAAGCCTAGACGAACGTTCCTACCGAGTTTCATTAAAATCGGTGTGGTTACCCTGATCCCGACTTAAGCCGAAATCCAAAAATGAATTGCTGATTGGATAGCTTCAAAGGATAGAGCTTTCTTTCGCCACGGAATTTAATTGTTGCCAGAAAAGTGGGAGAAGGTTGTAGCTGCCGAAGGCTCATATTTTGATTAAAATCATTACAATTTTTATCATAGAAATAAACGTTCAAAAAACATAAAAAACGGCGACTTTTAATGCAACCACCTAATATATTGGGTGTGTGAATGTGACTCCGCCCTTTCCCAACAGATGTCGTTTTTAGTACTTCTTACGTGTACTAATAAATAGCAACACTTGTGTTCGATAGTACTTTATGTTATCTGTCAAACGCACTACGTGACATTTGGTTGAAATATTAGCAACAAGTGCTTTTACCTCCTTGAAAATGTCAGTTTTCGTTCCAAGTAAACATAATTTGCGGGAAGTTCTATTACACTATTTTATTGCAAAGAAAAGTGCAGCGGAAACTCATCGTTTGTTTGCGGAAATTTACGGTGAGTATGCTATATCTAATACAACTTGTAAGGATTGGTTTCGAAGATTTCAAAATAATGATTTTGGCACTGAGGGCAAAGAACATGGAAAACTACCAAACAAATTTGAAGATGCTGAATTGGAAGCATTATTAGCAGAGGATTCTTGTCAAACTCAATCAGAATTGGCTACAGCATTACATGTTGAAAGATCAACTGCTGCAAGGCATTTAAAAGTAATGGGAATGGTTCAAAAAGTTGGTAACTGGGTTCCATATGAACTGAAAGAAAGAGACATCGAACGTCGAAAAACAATTTGTGAAATTCTACTTCAAAGGCAGCAAAGAAAACGATTTTTGCATCGAATAATCACAGGATATGAAAAATGGATATATTATGAGAATCCTAAACGTAAAAAAGCTTGGGTGAAGCCAGGTGAACCCGGCCCATCACAGCCAAAGAGAAATATTCACTTTGACAAGGTTATGCTCTGTATTTGGTGGGATCAGAGAGGTGTTCTTTATTATGAGCTGCTCGAACCCCCTCAAACTATTAATGGAGAAGTTTACCGACGAAAACGAATGCATTTGAAGGGAACCATAGAATAATAACGACCAGAATGGGTGAATAGACACAGTAAATTAATTCTTCAACAGGATAATGCCAAACGGCATACCGTACAGGTCGTGAAAAGATATTTAGGTAGACAGAACTGGGAAGTGCTACTCCACCCGCCATATTCGCCAGACATAGCTCCTTCGGATTATCACTTATTCCGAACAATGTAAGTCAGATCATACGGAAGAACGGTTCACTTCATACGAAAGTATCAAAATTTGGATTGGTAATTGGATCAGCTCGAAAGACCGGGATTTTTCCATGCAAGGAATACGTAAATCACCTGAAAGATGGGCGAAGGTTGTAGCTGCCAATGGCGCATACTTTGAATAAACATTTCCTTAGTTTTCTAAAAAAGCAAATGTGTGCTGCCAATGGCGCATACTTTGAATAAACTTTTCTTTAATTTTTTAAAAAAGCAAATGTGTTTTATTTTAACAAAAAAGGGCAGCTTCATTCACACATCCAATATACTGAAAATTATTTTACTTAGTCTAAAATATTTTAGACTGAGTAAATAGTTGAATTAAAAAAATCCGAGTTAAAAACAATTTATTTAAACAATTTTATGAATTGTTTTTTGTATGAATAATAAAAAGTGGCAAATCCAGTAAAAGAATATATTGAAAATTATTACTGACTGAGTAAATTGTTAAATAAAATAAAATCCGAGTTAAAAGCAATTTATTTACAATTTTTTCGAATTTTCTAAATTTTTTTGAATAATACAATTTGTTAATTCCACTAAAACAATATTTTGAAAATTATTTTATTTATTCTAAAATATTTTAGACTGAGTAAATAGTTCTGTCATAGGTACCTCACCTGTTGCTATCGACGAACTATACTTCGATATATTATAAAAAGAATCGAAAATTTTCGATTTTTTACCTAGAATTTGGAAAAATAAATCCATTTATTTCCAAAATGTTTTTCTATGGAATATAATTTTATTATTGTTCAACAATGCCCCAAGTGTCGCAATGTACCCTTGCAACGGTTTTCCAATCTGTCCATTAGATATGTAACCTTGAACCAGTCTAATTCGAAATCGAGCTAACTACGTATAGTATATATTGTAAAAATAAATATTAGGGCCTAATTTCCAACGAAAATGTCTTCCTTCAGCTCGCTTTGTTCTGTGGTGCTCAAATTTTAACGTAGCTATCATATAAGGCATTCGCACAAGTAAATAAATCGCCGCGTTCGCTCACTGGCCTTCTATAATGGTGTTTTTGATCATCAGCTCTTCAGCAGTGGGTTTTGATTTATTAAAAATGTGTAGACTGAAAGAGAACAATTTTCTCTAGATGGCACTTCTGATTAGTCTTTATTCTCTGGTTATTCTTTTTCAGAAAACATTTCTTTATCAAGTTTATGAGCGTTAATGCTTTAGTGATTGCTCTTACCTACACTGAATGGTAGCTAAGCAGTTTTGACAGTCGTGCAGTTTTAAGATTTAAGGTAACACGGAAGTTCAATATATTAAGCATTCGAAAAACAAAATGAGAACACTGCAATTAATTATTAATTCTCCAACACCAGGGGGAGAAAAATTCATCGACGGAATTGTCGTCGTTGGCGGACAATCCAGGGTATATCCATCCCATTGCGTATATACAAATTTCACTTTCCGTTTTTCCACCGCGTAGCCGGTCTCTGCTCGTTTGGGAAATGCCACCACCACACCGCCGGCTACACGCTGTGATCGCTGTGAGGCCATTAGCAGCAACTATTCACCGGAACCGAGTATGTGACTCCGTCGGATTCTGCAATCTGCAGACCCAAGAAAAGTTGCCGTTTCATTGACAATGACGCCAAGGAAGAACCGCTTCACTCAGTGGATAATGCTGCGTGAAAGTGGTCCGACGGGTCCGCGATAAATCATGGAAAAGGAAATGGAGAAAAAAAAACAGACGTCGAAAAAGTCGCAGTTTTCTGGAAGCCACTCCCTGTTCAAATGGGTCTAGTCAATAAACCCAGTCATTTGGCAATGAGTGACCAGGCTCGGATCAAGTGCAGTGGGAGCGCTTCTTAAGATGATATCAAAAACGGTCCAATTCGTGACCGGTGAAACTTATATGTTATTTATGTATGTGCCTGAAAGTGAAAAGATTTCGCTTGCATATTGGCAGTGGCCAAGTGGCTTTCTTCCAACCTGTTTAAAATATTTCAGCAGGCCTTTACCGCAACATGCTCCAAAGCTCCTTATTTAGTAAAGCTTTAGGTAATAGATGAATGAATAAATGTATAGAAACCCAGATAGCGTTGAAAGTGAAGCATTTTTGAAAACTTGGCTTTTTATTACCAAGAATAATAATCATTACAGAAAGAAAGCTAAAAAAGAACCAGCTTCATTCCTATAGATAAATGTTCTCGCCTCTTTCTATTATGATTTTTTAATGTTGAATTAGCGTACACTTCCCGAAACGGTGGTATTAGTGCTTAAAACGGGTTATAAAACAGGAGCTTTGACTAATTTTAACTAAAAAAAGAACATTCTTCCTGGTTTAAACAAATGACCTTGAAATGTCGGGTTAAGGTACATTTGAAAATTTTCGATATTGACTCCAATGCTTTGTTATAACTGAGATCAAAACGTCTAGAGATCATGAATACTAAGTTATTTGCGTTAAAAGATTTCCATTAGTTAGATCAAATGATCATTTTCCCTCGAACAGGTAACCTGGAAATGTTTTGTAAAGTAAAGTTTAGCATTATAGACAGTGACCTCAATTTGTGTTAGCTGAGGTCCAGAGGTTTAGTGGCGGTGAATACTAAGTTACTTTCGCTAAAAGATTGTTCTGCCTACTAGAATTAAAATTATCCAACGAGTATCGGTAGTTTTGCTCCTCTTGTTTGTGTGTGATTTGCAGCAAAGATTAATGTAGCAACACAAATTTAAAACCTTAACTTGTACCAGTAATATCTTTCTGCACCCACAATCGTCATGAAACGGAAACATTAGGGGAAGAGTGGCATGTAAGAGCCAGTTTTGAAAAAAAGGGCAAAAAATACAAAAGGAAATAAATAAACAATAAGATTTGTATCATAAGTTGTTGTTTATTTCTTTATGTACATGATAAAACATTTTCCAAAAGCAACAATATTCTAAGATTTCTAACCACTTATAAAAATAATGAGATTCAGCTCTTTCATAACACATAGGCATTGAAAGAGCGAGAAAAAGTTTTGAAAGAAAAGGAAATTTAACTCTAAATTATCAAAAATATTACTTCAAATATTTATCGTTATATATATAATCGTTAGTGCATCTGTTAGTAATCGTGTATCTTTTGAACGAGTTGACCGATAGAGATCATATACCCACAATATATTTGTTTTGTCCAGACGAGGGTTGTAGGTATGCTAGGATCCGATAGGTAGTGATGTAGTCAAGTCATTTCAAATTTACATAAGATTTTGATGAAAATAGGTACCTTGGGGTTTTGGGGAATGCTGATTCAAATCCACTGTCCAAATTTAGAAGTTCAAGATGGCGGATCCAAAATGGCGACAAAAATTTCTCAATTTCACCAGATTTTAATGAAAATTAGTACAATGATTATTGTGAGGCAACTAACTCTTAATATTGTCAAAATTCGCAAATCCAAGATGGCGGCTTCAAAACAGCGACAAACATTTCTCGATTTCAACCGATTTTAATATAAATTAATACCATGGTTATTTTGAAGGAACTAATTATTATTATTTTAATAGTATCAAAATTCGCAAGTCCATGACGGTGGAACCAATAAAGCGATCAAAATTTCTCGATTTCAACGTATTTGAATGAAAATTAATAGAATCGATTTTTTGAGACCACTAATATTCAATATTATGAAAATTTTTAAATTCAAGATGACGAACCTAATATGGCGATCAACCTTTTTGAAATTCAACTGGTTCTTATGAAAAATAGTACAAAGTGAATTGTGGAGCTACTAGTTTTGAATTTATCGTCTAAATTTGTAAATTCAAGATGGCGGATCCGAAATTGCGACCAAAATTTGCCAATGACAACGGATTTTAATGAAAATGAATGCAAAAGTTATTTATTGATTCCCTATCCTATTATATATATAAGTAGATCAAATCAAAAGTCCGTTTGTTTGTTTCTTGCTCAATTACGCCTTAACTAATATTAAGGGAAAGGGCAGCATTATTTATAGACTGGCCCTTCTCGATCACTTCACTAACAGCTTGTTGTGGGTCTTTTACGTTTCTTTGGCTTCGCTGCTTCAGATGACATTGTTTTCTGAGGTAAAAAAACGGTCTGTTTTAATCAAATATCCTAATAAAATAATTTAAGTGTTCATACAATTAATAAATATAGGAAGAATAAAGAGCCGGCTTTTTCATTACACCGTAACCCAGCTCTTTCAAACCATATTATCCCACGAAATATAACCTCGAAAATGAGTAAGAAATTAAAGCTTTGCCTGCAAAATATTTATAAAACATATAAAATGAATTCAACAACTTACTTTATAAGTTCTTTTTGGAATCGGTGCCAGCCAAAGCTAGTATATAAACTCAAATTACTGTAGGTTTATAAACTTGACTTGATTGCAACAATTCCAAAAATAGCTGATTAGATATTGTAAATATTTACTTAAGTAAAGATTTTAGTATATTTTCCTTGAATGTTTTTTTTTTTTTTTTTTTTTTAAAGTAATTGAAAATATTATTTTTAACTTTTTAGTTTAAGTTTGTACATATAGGAAATGTTTTGAAGTCGGTTTTTATTTTTTTTAACAATTTTTTTTACTGACCGCAGCTGGATGTTTCGCATACGAAAAATGAGAAAATTAGGCATGTTCCAGAGTTGAGACAAATCGTAATTTTAGAGATTTTATATTACATACGAAACTGAGCAAAAGCTACAAAAAATGAGACGAGACTGAGATAAAGTTTTTCACATACGACCCAATATAATTATTAGGAATATAATATTGTTCAATGTGTTTGTTAAATCAATTAGCGCTGAACAAAGAGCGTTTTGACTTTTAAAAGTATAAAATGTTGTAGTATAGGAATGGACCAAGATCATTTATCTTATCAGGTGTAGCTCTTTTGAGTATAATATATCCTTTGCAACTATGAAGAAACTTATATTATGACTGCATTCTTCAATAGTTGTATGAAAACGTATGGAATATAAAGTAATTAAATTCTTTTTAACCAGCAACTGAAATATAGAAAAGACAGTTCTAGGGCTCGTTGGTGTCATCAGAGGCATTGGTTGTGTGGGGAGTATTTGTTCGGTTTCAGCGTAGTATTGATTCATTTCAACTACTTGAAAATGTGGAAAAAACGTTATTGATTAGCGCAGGCGGCTTTATAAAAGATATTGTTTTTTCAAACTTTAAAAAGAGAGGAACGATTTGAAAAGACGAGAAATCCACGTCCTTCTACTTTATGAGTTCCGTTTGAAGCATACAGCTAAGCAGGCGGCACAAAATATATGTCAATGTATGGGAGAAAATGCGGTCTCTTATCATGCAGCAGTAGATTGGTTCCGACGTTTCTCGAATGACGACTACAACCTTGAAGACAAACCTCACGAAGGGCGGTCAGTTGAGGTTGATGTCTACCGACTAGCGCAGCTCATCGAGGAAGATCCAAAGAAGATTACTTGTCAACTTGAAGAAGAACTCGGATGCTCCCATACTACTATCGCTCGACATTTGAAAGTGATGGGTAAAGTGTACTTACTTGGCTTCGTAATTTGGTTAGCGGGGATGAGAAGTGGATGCCTTATGTTAACCAAAACAATAAGTGACAGTTAAATGTAAAATTACTATACACAAGTTTATGTTGTGCACGGCATTATCTACTGGGTACTATTACCATAAGGAACAACTATAAATAGTGAACGCTACTGTAATATGCTGGATAAGGTTGCCGTGAATCTTAAAGGAGAACACCCTCACACCGCTTCGATGATATGTAAACAAATTATGGAGCTAGACTGGATTTCCTTAGCCCATCCTGCATACTCGCCGGATATGTCTCCTTCTGACTACCACTTGTTCCAATCGTTGGAGGCTCAGATTAGCGGAAAATCTTTTGATGACCGAAATGCATTGGAACAGTGGTTGTCGGAATTTTTTAACTCTCGTGAGCCCAAGTTTTACAAGAATGGAATAATGTCGCTTCCCTAACGTTGGCAGGAGATCATTGATAATGATGGACTATATGTTCAATAAAATGTTAAGCTAAATTGTACAAAAATATCAAAATAAGGTTTCTTAAAAAATTATCAGATTATTATGTTACAACCTAATATATTATAATATAGTGTAAAACAAAAATATAACAAGAAATCATTCGTGAAGCATTTATGAAACCAGACATTAATTTTTTAAGGTTCGCAACATTGATTTTTATTTAGTTTATTTTATAACACTTACACCTTTATCAGAATGTCACAGAAAAGGTCAAGAAAAATTCTATTATCCAACGAGTTGACTGATTCTGAAAATGAAAATCAAAATAATGTTACACTTCACAAAAAAAGAAGAACTCGACGTATTTCTTCAGAATCAGAAGCGGACATTATTGAAACCAATGAAAATTACTGTGAAATGTGGACGTCAGAAAGATTTGTCCCTAAAATACATAAGTTTTCGTCAAAAGGTTCAGAACTGAAAGGAAACATTACTAGAGCAGCAACAGTTTTAAATTATTTTCTGCTTTTTTTTTCTGAAAATCTTGTAGAGTTTTGTAAATGAAACTAATCATTATTGGTCTCGAAGTAATAACGGTAACATAAACAATTCAGAAGGAACCGAAGTAGCGAAACTATACTGTTTTTTTGCTGAATCATTTTTGACACGTAATAAGAATTTATCATTAGTAGTAGAGTATAGGAGTAAAGATAAACTTCTGCATAGTGATATTTTTGAAGAAGTAATGTCTAGAAACTACTGTTTCAAATTAGAACAGATGCTACATTTCAACCATGATGTCCTTAATATTAATTATTATGGATAATCGGGAGCAATTGCTGAAGAACTTATGAAGTCTTATCTTGGAAAAGGTTATATCCTTTATGTAGATAATTGGTATTCCAGTCCTGCTTTATTTATTGTTCTACATAATAACTGCACAAAGGAAAAGAAGGAAAGGAATGCCAAAAATTCATGAAAAATTAAAAAGAGGAGAGGCAACTTGTTGTTCATCCAATACTTTGATAGTCATAAATTGGATGGATAAAAAAGAAATTCATATGCTTTCAACCATGCATAGCAATGAATTTGACACAATAATCAGGCAAGGAGGGAAAAAGGTTATTCAAAAGCCTGTATGCGTATTGGATTATAATAGTTCAATGGGTGCAGTGGATAAAGGTGACATGGTTATCAGCAATGTAGAATCCACACGCAAATCTCTAAATTTTTTTTTCATTTCTTGATTCTTTGATTTTTTTGATTTCTTGTGGAATGCTTATTGTCTTTATAAACATAAAAGGAAGGAGTAGATATCTATGGCAACATTTCAACTGCAATTAAATAATTAGAGAAATACTGGAAAAATATCATAATAAGTCGTCAACATCTAACAGGCAATAATAATCCACTGAGGTTAACAGAAAGACATTTTCCTTCGGTTTATAAATCGGGAGGAAAACAACGAAATAGAATGTCTGTTGTTTGCAGTGCAAACGGTAAAAGATGTGAATCTAAATATGAATGTAATATTTGTAATGTAGGTTTATCTGTAAATCTGTGTTCTAAAATCTTTCACACAAAATTAAATTACTAAGAAGTTTTTAAATTATCGGAACTTTCATTTTTATTAATAATGCCTGCAAAATCTCTAAATATATAAAACTAAAATAAGAAAATTCAAACGGCAGCTTACTACCACGCAATGTGCACAATTCGCGGCGAGCTGAACCTTTCAATAACGACACTTCGGCGGATTGGACTGTGGTAAGGAAAGGGTTAATAACAATTCTTTATTTAAACTTAAATTACACAAAAAAATTATATGTAGGGAAGGGCGGGGTTCAAAGTGCCGTAGGTATGTTGTGCCGATGAGAATATTTCAACGATGAAAAGAGATAGATACATTCTGTTGCTGCGGTCGAGAAATCATTTACCCACGCGCACAGTCGGCGGCCATTTTAGTAGCGTCAGCGCCGCGGTCTGAGTAGATCGTAGCCACGTGCTGTACCGGTGCCACGTAAGTAAACATTTTGGTGATTTTTGGCCTATTTTTACATTTTACATTTTGTAAGCTATTGTTGTGAGTGTTTTATTAAAATGTTGACAATTTATTAGTGAATCGTAAGGACAGTGTAAAATAACGCAGCGTTCAACATGTTTTTAAAAATCGAAGTATAGGTTATCATGTTACTAATGGGGTCAAAAGTGCCCATGGCCGGGGGTTCATTGTGCCGCGGCGTTTAGGACACAACTAAACCCATATAATTCTAATTATCGGGTTGGCATCACAGAAATGAGACAGTTTGTTTTTACATTTTAAATTCTAACATTTTTATTTTACTATACATTTAGTCAATCAAATACTCGCCGTGAGCATCTGTGACTCCTTGCCAACGTATAGGCAAGGACAGGATGCCTGTTGCCCAGAACTCAGCGGGCCGTGAGTTGAAGAAGGTGGCTACGTAGGTTTCAACTTCATTAAAAGTGTTAAAGCGTTTATCACGCAAATCATTTTTCATGGCTCTTAATGTCTGAAGGGGCAATGTCTGGGGAATATGGTGGATGAGGTACCGTCTCCCAGCTTAAGCCCTGGAGTTGTTGGCGGGTGGTGGAAGTAGTGTGCGGGCGAGCGTTGTCTTGAAGTAAAATGACATTGGCTCTTCTTCGTCTTTTTTCTTTGATAGCTGTGGCTAGTTTATCGAGCTGCACCGCATATGTGTTAGCATTAACTGTTTCATTATGTAATAATTCATAAAACAGCATGCCCTGAGAATCCCAAAAGCAGCACAATAGAACTTTTTCGCCGCGGTTTTGATATTGCTTTGGTTGAGTTGGTGGGTCTTCCTTTCGTGGCAGCCAGAAGGCACGGCGCGTATTGTTTTCGTAGAGAACCCACGACTCGTCCCCTGTGACGAAATCCTCCAAAAACTCCTTCCGGCGCGGGCGAAGTAGTAGCGATTAGCAGACGGCGACCCGAGCAGCACGAGTGGCGTCTGTGAGGGCATGAGGTGTCCATCGGAATAAAACTCTCCTATATGATGATGTTCTATAGCGTGGTGGCTGCAGTGGAGTTTTGTCGCTAATTCACGAGTGCTTACATCCGGCTTCTGTTGCAGTTCACGGCGCAAATCATCATTGTCGAAAGCTGGTGGTCGTCCCGAGCGAGGCTGACTTTCGAGGCTTCGGTCTCCTGTACTGAAGCGTTTGAACCAACGAGACACTGTTGCGTGACTTGTAGTATCTGAGCCAAATGCAGTGTTGATGTTGTCTGCCGCAGCTCGCGCACTATGGCCTAACAAATACTCGTAAAGGTATAGAGTTCGAACTTGTCGCTCATCCATTTTTCTTCAAACTGACTGAATTAATCGTGCGTGCGCTTTTATATACCCCTAGGACTGAAGCACTGATTAGAAAAACAACATGAGTAGAGTTTTCTAGAGTGTCTCACTACTTTCATGCCAACCCAATACTATTTATATTGTTTTTAGGATGAGAGTCGACAAAAGGAAGACGAAAAGGGGTACTACATACTTCCCAGGAATTACTTCAAAAAGCCGCTGAAGCTGTTATAAAAGACGGCCAAAAATTAAAAACAGTAGCTCGTGAGCTAGAAATATGTCACATTCAACCGAATACTACAAATAATATTAGTAAAATCTTATTTCAGACTGAGAAATCAATTATGTATCTAGGTTTACCTACTACAACTGATTAACGTTAAGAAGAAAATTATTATTCTGTTTTGTTTAACTAGTGTAAAATGTTGAGTTTAATGTTCTAACTTGTAAAGTCTTACAGTAAGTAAACAGGGTACACTGTTGATATATTACAAATGAAAACCTTATATAAGCAAATGATTAGGTATTTGGTTAAATAAGTAGATAATGTTGAGTTTTATGTTCTAACTTCCAAATTATTGTTTTAAATCGAGAAGTTACCATGTTGATCTCATTACAAATTACAAATGCTGAACGTACATAAACTACTGTTAGATACAAATTGTTAACTTTTCTATATATACACGTTATTTGCAAATTAAAAGTTTATTTGATGTTTTAATTCCAATTTAATTGACTTCAACATACTAGCCGCCCCTTGATGGGGTAAATTGTGTCCCTCTGACTTTTTGTATAATATAGCCTATAAATTAATTGATATTGAATATACTTAAAAATAGCGTATGGTTATAAAAACTACATTAAATTTCACATCAGATACTTCATATATGTAGGACAAATATCACATGCATAGTGTAGGTGCTACCTTGCGTTTTAGTAAAATCGGCACGTTGAACCCCACTCTCCCTAAACAACAACGTATATCCCCCCACAACGTATTACTAAAGAATAAAAAGTACAGTCCGTATCATTCTATTAAAGGAAAAAAAAATATTGTCAAGACTGTGGATCTTTCTTTTCGCGTTCAATAAATCTGACTCATGTGCATAGGTATCGGTTTTGCTACGTTATAGAGGATTAAGGAGCTGTCAACCCAAGAGAGGAGTCATTGCCCGTTTGCGGACACGTGTAAATCTTGCTGGTAACATCACAGTCACATGTTCGTCACACGTCCGGGCAATAATTTCCTGTTTGCGTTGCAGCTTAGCCCATAAACATGCGACTTAAATGTGAAAATGACACCTGTCGGGAGCGGGTCAGGCCCAATATGAGGTTGGCCCAGGGGGCTCCGCAGCCAGGACAAAAACATATTCCTCGATTTCATGCAATTCCCAGCCATTACGAACATCAGTCCGGTAAATAATTGCAAGTGGAAGCAGCGAACGCGGCTAGCCAGCAATCCGGCAGACATCCAGTGCATCAAATTTGCAATTTGCACTTTAATTGCTCGCACCTGGATATTTGCAGCAATCAATTATGGACCGATAGCACTGGCTGCAGCCGATAAAAAGCAAATATTTGCACGAGAAAGTGGACGTATGCAGTTTTCGTGTTTTTTGAGCGCCCAGATATGGGAAAACTTGTCCGAACGGGTTAATGTTTTACTTGGACACGGTTCGAGCAAGTATTTGGCGTAAACAACAAGTGGTTGCGCTCATCAGGGCTGGGGAAGCAGCCAGCCTGGAGAGTTCTGCGGCTCCGAGTCTGGTGCAGCTCAGCTCAATTGCATCAGTGCAAGAACCTCATGAAGACTCCTTTCATCTCTGGCCGGGCACCGAGCTTCTTATTCGATTGTTTGGCTCAATGCCAGAGTTTACGAGTTCATTTCCGTAAGTAGGTCAAGTCGTTGTGAGTAAGTACGCCCACATCGCCGGATTGCATCCAGGTTTTCAGATCTTCGGCCTCGACCCAGCCCAGTTGTACAAGACTCCTAACGATTTAAATTGTTTATGCATTCAGTGATTGACGTAAGGAGTATATAAAATTAAATCAGCAGCCCTCTCCATCCTCCGTGCATCCGCAGTTTCCACCTCTTCAATGTTCTTACTGCCCGATCAGGTGGATGCAGAGGGTGCTCCCGCCAAACCCATAAAGAATTTCCTCACCTGATCAGCAATGCCGTAAAAGTGCTTTAAAACCACGAGAAACTCTTAGCTCCGGGGACGCTTAGGGGCTTTTATGCATCACCTCAGCCGTTAAATTCTTCGTTGAGGACGGGCTTTTTATGGTTCTGAATTAATTACATGGCAAACTTTATCCGTTAAAACTTCGTCTGTTCCGCAAAAATTCACGTGTGTAGTGAAATGTCCGGCGAAAGCTTACATGAATTTAGTCTTTTTGAAATTACGGGGAAATCGAATAGTGCTCTAAGACTACGCTTTGTGGATTTTTTTTTATTGGATTGGAATACCACCATAACAAGGTCCTATATTCGCACCTGAGGTTTTCCACTTTACGCACTTAGTAATACTGCCATAAATCCCACTGGTGAATAGTACTACAAACCAAGTTTACGCTAATCAAAAACTTAGCAAGTTTTCAGCCCACCGTGCTTTTGGTTGTTGCAAACAAATGAATTCTGTTGATTTTTGCTCAACAAATTGCACTAGCGAAATTAACCAAGTTTTGTTCAAGATTTTTAATAACCAAAACATTTCATTGAATTTACAAAGTTTCAGCAAAGCTTTTAGTAATTTTTTCAAAAGAATTGGTCGTTAGTTCAACGAAGCTTTGGTTAACATGTTAGCCAAGCCCGCTGTTAACTTGATCAAGTTTAACACCTTAGTCAGCTCAACCAAGATAAGGTAAATTTTTAACCATAATTCTGTTTAATATCCAACCAAAATTTAATTCAATCTTGTCTTAGTTAATATTTCAAAAGCGTTCAGTTATATTAAAAATAATTTGGTTAAACATCCCAAAGTATGTGCAATGCAAATCAACTATAAGAGAGGATAGGTAAATTTATTCGTTGAATAATATGTATCTTGAAGCCACAGTTTTGAAAAAAAATTTTTGTATTTTTATTCAAGAAGTTTCTAAATGTTTGTAGACAAGTGAAAATCGATCAAATTGGAAAAATTTTAGGTATATTTAAAAAAAAAAAAAAAAAAACTACAATAAGTATGATAAATAAACACTTTTGTATAAAGTTTCTTAACAAAAGATCTATTCAATTGATAATTTTAAAATTATAATTTAAAAGTTACTCATGGAAAAAAATATTCAATGCAGCTAATATTTAAGTAATTCACAGAAACTGTGCTCACGAATTGAAATGAAATGCTTCATTGAATTGAGCGTCAGTTAAGTAACCTAGCCTTGTTTATTTTATATGAGTTACTAGATTAAAACAACCAAGCCTTTGTTTGTTTCGTGCAATTTACTACGTTAAAAATCAAGTTTTTGTTTGTTAAAAGTAGATACAGTTGATTAATATAACCAAGTAGCGAGGTTAATGCAACCAATGTTCTGATCAACGTTTGTTCTGAGACCCACCTTCCCCTTAAAATCGCCGTTTAACGCCGTTTCGAAATTTTTTTAAATAATTACAATTTTTGATAACAGCGACCTCGAGAACATGTATAGTGACTATCCGCATGCACTACATATAAAGACAAATTGTAATGGCTATCTTAAAAATTTTCGTTACTTATATTTTCATGTACATACTCTGCTATTGTTATTCATTCCAAAGATGGGTAATTCTTTTACAAACCGAACACCTTTTTGACCGACACATCTCCGATTTGGCTGAAACTTTTTACGGATTCTATATCGAAAAATAAGAGATACGTATCCGAGGATTTTGTTTTGTTCCGCATATTTTCGGTAATACTAGTGATTGAAAATGTGAGAATAATGAATTTTTTGGCTTGGAGACTCATTTAAAAAAATTTATAACTCTGGTTTTATTTGAGCTACAAACTTCTTTTTTTTCATTTTAAATCTAAAGGACTGAGTTTTGAGAAAAAAATATTTTTAATAAAAATTATCAACAAATTCATATTGTTATTAACAATTTAATTTTTTAAATCAATTTTTAACAATAGCCCCCACCTTGCAGCAAGTTTTTAGTATTTTTATTGTATTCTCCGTTAGATTTTACATAAAAAACATGTTTTCAAAATATGGTACCTTTATTATTACTATTTATAAAACATTAATTTATATAGCGCGCCACGTCAAAAAAAAAAAAAACGGTTTTTTGTTAATAAAAAGAAAATTATAGCTCGGATGAAAAAAAGTTAAATATAAAAGTTGTAGATAATAAAAAGATCTACAAGTCTTGTCTGAACTACTTTTCGACATAACCTCAAACTTTTCGAATAAATTTAAAAAAATTTTAAAAATGTAATTTCTAAGAATAAATTAATACTAAGTTTATGAAAAATTGGACAGTCGATGCTTCAAGTTTAGGCATCTTTGGGCGGCCATATTTAATTTTTGGTGAAAATATTTTTCAAATCTGACCTCAGATTCGGAAAGAACAGGTTTTTTTCCTTTAGAAAATGTTTTTCTCTAATAATATTTAGTTGGTCTTAGGCATTTTATAGACGAAAAACCAATCGACTGTGAAATGTCCGCTTAGTCGTTAATGGGTTCCTTAACGAATAATTTTGTAACAATTAACGTAAAAGACAAAGTCAAAATTAACCAATTTATTTTTGTTCAAGCAACCTAGGTAGGCAAACGACTTTGTTAAAATATCTGGTCATTTTAGTTGACTCAACTTAATTTTGGTTGGTTCAAACTAATTTTTTTGTTAAAAAATTAACCAAGTCAGTTTTGTTTTTTTTGTCTGTGTACAGCAACATTTCCGATGGAACTGAACTTTATTTACACTTACTTTACGTTACCTTGACTAACATCTTTCATTTTTACATTATTGTTTCCTGACAAAATTTGGCTCCTTAAGTTCTTTACGAATATTATTATTTTTAGGATTCGACTTAGTAACTAACACATCCTGGGTAGGAAACACTCATAATAACATAATTTTGCTTATCGGGATACGTTGGTCTCGAAATATTTTTGATTTAAACCTTAACTTATATCAGTCTATTGTTTCGAAGATTATTTTTTATGTCTAAAGCAGCAATCTTGAGCGTGCTCTCTATTGATCGTGCATGGGCCGCTAAGACCACTATTTAAAAATTTCTTATAAACTATTTAGTATTGCAAAATATGTTTTATTTTTTCTCAAACTGCGACGTGAAAGCACATACCACGAGTTTATTTGTGAGTAAACTTGATTAATAATTAGTTTTATGAAAAATTCTGAAATAGTTCAGAAGTTCTTGAAAACTTCAGAAATCTCTTAATATGTCATTTTAAAGAAGGTTAAGGCCTACTCAATAGGCACTTGACGTATTGTAAATTTAAATGATCGGGCAAGTCCCCCCATGGTTTCAACACAGCCTTTATCTATTTCATAGAGAAACGGAAGTATGTATTATCATGTAGGTTAAAATAATCGCTTCCGACATAATGGCAAATTCTAACTTTCTTCGAAATGTGAAAAAATCTTTAATTTTATTTTTTATAAGCGTTAATTTCTAAAATTACTGCCGACCTGTTGATTGAGGTACCAATTGCATTAGTAGTTTCCGAAATAGTGTATTATCAAATTCTAAATTTAGAATGATTTCCATAAAAACATATGAAAGTTTTCGGTGTCACTGATTTCAAATCCGCTGTCAATATTTATGAGTGCAAAATGGGGATTTTTAAAATATGTAGATATGTGCCTATACATATAGCGGTTTCCACAATTGCTGATTTCAAGTCGGCTGACAAAATTTACGAATTCAAGATGGGAGGCTTTCTACAAATAAAAAAACTTTCCAAAATAATTTTTTTTATTTTCTTCAACAACTTAAAACGAATAAATGCAAAGCAAGCGGAATAATTTAATTTGGTGATAATAATCATCAGTGGCACATTTTACGAATCTTTGTTCCTGTTTACTGGAATACCTTGGTCATCAATCTCAATCGATGGAATAAGTGGAGGTTTAAAACCATACTCCATGCGTAAATTCCTTCCAAAATCAGAACTCCTCTTAAAATGTTGTCCACCCCAGTGTGAATACTCAGATTGCAGGGGTACAGGACCATAATAATCGTTTCTTATGTACCCAACATTTTGAAATTCACTTCCAGACATTTGTTTTGGATTTCTATTCATGAGTATTTGGTTGTTGGGCCACAATTGTTGCTTCTTAATCATTGAATTAATGTCGTCAGAAATTTTTTGTTGAACGAAGACGGGTTGCGAGTGTACCGATTCGAGGGCATTTTGAAACTCTAGTAAGTCATTCTTTTTGCCTGGAATAATGTATGGCTGTTGTATATTTGTTGTTTGTGGTGCGGTGGACTGAGATGTTAGGTACGAGTTCGGAACTGATATTTTTACGGGGATATGTACAGGTATTGGCACTTTTACAGGAATATGTACTGGAAATGGCCGATCAACGGGGTATGGATGATTAATAATTTGTTCAACTGGAAAAGGCACTGGTCTATCCACAAATTTTTCTACTTCAATTGGTATTTCAGTTTCAACAAGCTTTTCAACCGCAATTAAATGATCAACCGGATAAGGAACATGGACTGGTGTTTCAATAATTCTGTCTACTGCAACATAATACGGTACGGGCACAGGCCGGTCAATAATTTTTTCTACATGGACGGGTTTTGCAACAATTTTCTCAACGTATTCTTTTACGGCGAAGGGTACCTTAACAGGCTTTTCAACAATCTTTTCCACTACTGGTGATGGTCGAGGAAAGTATTTTGCTACAACCGGAGTAGCAACAGATTGTCGTAAATCAGAGGAGTTCGCCTTATGTTTTCGAGGGTTAATTTCAACCTCGTTGTAATTGACTCGTGTGTGCAGTTTACTGATATGCCTTGATTCTTCAACGTCTTTTTCTTCAGGGTCTTCACTAAAATTTTGGTTGGGATCTTCAGTATGTTGTTGATCTTGTGGATGTTGCTGTTGCTGTTGCTGTTGCTGATAGTCTTGCGGATGTTCTTCAATTTGGTGGTGTTCTTGTGGGTTTTGTTGAACATCATCAAATTGCTCGAAATTATGATATTCTGGGGGATGATATTCAATATGCTCAGGTGCTAGAGCGTAAGAAATTGAAGGCCTAATTGTTACTGGTAAAAGGGTTATATGATTTTCGCTAACTGGATTTTGTTGGTAATTCTGCCATGGTTTTGTTTTCATAAATTTACTTTCAATCCTATGAGTAAGCCTATCGCCGAATGACAATGGTTGTAGATACTCTTCATGCCTCTCAATAGAATCTTCGTCTTCTTTTATCAATAAATTTTGAATGTTTACGGCCTTGGCGATTTCGACGAAAGTCTTTTCTCTAGACCTTTCAGAGGTAGATGATACAGCTGGTGAAGAATTTGAGCCTCCATCATCTTCGTCATTTGGATGGCGGCGGTTTGAAGAAAAAAGTTTTTGAGATATTGGGCGAAGCTTTTCTACGCTAAGCGTATCGCCTTTTTCACTTCTTGATTCAATACTGACATCTCCGGAAGGTTGTATTACAGTGCTTTGGTATGTATTTGGGTTATTTTCGCCTTTTGGGAAGTGTGCTTTACCCTCTTCGTTTCTTTGTTCATTATCATCTTTCTCGTCTGAACGTTCTCTAGCATATTCTGACCTTCGTTCCTTGTTATATTGTTCCAGCAACCGATGCGCGGCCTCTTCAATTTGTTGTATATTTTCTTCTTTCAAGTATTTATCTTCGGAAGATTTATATCGGCCTTGCTTTTCGAAAGATGGCGAATATTTGATGTGTTTTTCTTCTAGTTCTCTTAAAAACGTTCTCGATGGAGCTTCGGTTTTGTACTCTGGCGAATGGGAGAAACTTTCCTCAACAATTTTTTGAAATGAGTCCAAATCTTGTGCAGATGCAGCTTTTAGTATAGCCTGTTTGAATCCATGTCCTCTGTCCAGTATTTTTAAATTTATGCTTCTTTCCGGGTCGTAATTTCTACTGCTAACATAACGCTGACCGGGGATAATACTTATCTCTTTGAAAGGCGGAGCAACGTAGTTCTCTGCATTAGCACTACTGGAAGCAAACAAATTATCATTTTGTTCTTCAACTACAATAGGTGACTCAAAAGGCTGAAGATCCGCAAAACCACCTCTTTGTTCTTCTGCTTGCAATTTGTGTACAGGGAATTGCTCTACTGATTGAAACATTTTCGTTCTTGCTTCATTTTCTTCAGTGAAATTTTCTGCAGCGCCATTTATTTGAAGCACTTCCTCGTCCGATATCAAGTGTTGGTAGGCCTTTTCCTTCTGAGGAAATCTTGTGTAGTCTTTAGGTTTTTCGATATTAATTCCTCGACGCACTTTTGTCTCTTCGGTTGAAATAATAAAAGGGCTTGTGGTAACTTCTTTTTCCTCTGTCCTTCTTGTGGTATAAGTGGTTGGTTCCGGTACCGTTTTAATTTCAAAGTTTATATCATCAGTGACATTAAGCAGCTCTTCATATTTTTTGGGAATCCCATCAGGAAACAGTGACGTTAAAACTTGAGAAATTGTATCATTAGCATTTTTTGGATCGTAATTAATCAAAGGCATCTGATCAACTTTTTTCAGTTCAAAACCATTCAAGTCTTTCCGTCCATATTGTGAAATCAATGCTGTCACTGATGGTGAATCTTTGCTTTCCGATATGCTATCGAATCTCTTTTCATTTTGTTCGGTTAATCTCTTGACTGCACTCTGTCCAAGTGCAAAATGGCTTGTCACCTGGCTGTTATTGGTTTTAGTTGATAATCTGCAAAAAGATGAAAAAAAATATATATGAAAAAAGGAATGGTCAGCACTTTTCCTCTGGAGAGATTCTCTATTTTTCTTCGGTAAAAAACACTTATAAATTCACAGCATACCTGACGATTGGATGGAAACCCCGCTCATCTACAGTGTACTCAACGTCCGAAACTGATTGCCCATCAGGCAGGTGAACTGCAAAACTTCCCTCGACGTGTTCGCCTTTCCTGTGTTCGATTTGCTTCTGATGTGCGTCATTTTTCCCTTGCAGTGAGTAACCATACGTGAAATTTGAATGACTCTGCAATTAGATTCGATCAGTTGATTGATATTCAAGTGGGAATCATATTCGGGTTGGAAGGTTCTTACACCGCTTATTGCCTTTGGGGCTCTCTCAGGTGGCTTACCGGCTAGAACAGAAGCGCCAAAGAGGACAAGGAGAGAAAGTTTGCCCATAGTTAATCTGTCGATGGGAATAAATGTTTTATAATGAATATTTCAATTCGAACTTGTAATTAAGAAAAAACGTGGTCCAATTGCATATTAAATAACTGGACAAGAGCATATCATGAGGGTTCCGTAGTGATATATAAGTAAATACATAATTATTATTAATATTTCATTATTTTTATTGAGCCGTATGTAGATTTCGTAATTTTAAATTAAAATAATAATAACATCCCCTTTCAACTCTATATTATACATATGTTATAATAATATTTCACCATAAAGTCGGGTTTCAAACATTTTCAGAAAATATTTTTGCCTCAGTGCCCGGTATAGCTTTTATTGAAAGTACTTACTATATTATATATAAGCTGAGTTACTCAGTTTTATCCACAGCCGCATAAATACTTATTAATTCAATATTTCTCAAATGATCTAGTTTGGTACATCCTACAAATTGTTTAAACTTGAATTATTTTAGAAAAATTCTTCGCTGTTTTGAATCCGCCACCTTTAGTTTCCAAATACTGACAAAAGATTTAAAAGCAGTGGCTCCGGAAATTCATATATGAACTGAGTTTCGAGAGATTCGAAAAAATGACGCTGGAAACCTCTGTATTCATTATTATTATTGATATCTCTTACAATTAAACAATTTTGATCGCCACATTGAATGCTCATATTGTATTTTGAAATTCCGATAGCAAATCCGAAAAAAGCGACAAGAAATAAATCCTATGAACAGCAATTTTATGTTACCGTATTGGATCATATTGAGTCTGAAAATCAGATGCCCCGAAGCCCCTTTTATACTAATTCCTTCGAATTATAGAAATTTTGTTCACCAAAAAATTTCCAACCTCCAAAACTCACATGATCTTTCTTAAAAAAATATATTTCTTTCTTTCGTAATTTTTTTTAACATGACAGAATTTTGACACACGAGCAAAAATGTTTTTTACAGTATTCTATGATGTTTTTGCACAAAATATATTTTTTTTCAAGTCAATCAACTGGGTGCGCGCCATATTGAAAAATAATAAAAATCTTTTTTCTTCAAAATAACTCGCAACCTATCGATTTGACATGAACATCAATAATTTAGATCATTCAATTTGTAGAGCATTCAATTTGCTTCAAAAAGTTATCTGACGGTTTTTTTTGCATCTTCAATAGCTTTCAAGATATTCAGTTATTTAGGATGCTTTAATTGTCATTTATTCTAAAAAACTGTACTCTTTTAATTTTAAATAACTTTTCTATGATCTAGTTATCGTAAACTAATAATGTTAACGTAAACAGAATATAAAATTAGTTATTCAGTGAATTCATCGAAAAATGTCATATTCAAAAACAAATAACAATAAATGTGCAATTTGCTCAAAGTTAATTCGAAAGTGTAGAGGAAAGAAAAAAAGAATTCTATCAGAAGATGATGTGAATAATTTGAATCTGTCTTCAGTGAAGAAATTATCCATCGGTGATGTGATTTGTGCATCCTGTCGTGCTTCATCGTACAAAAGACGAAAAATCGATTCTGTGGTTTCTGAGTCACAGAAAACTACTGTTCCTGAGATTGCAGAACCGCAAAATACAAATAATCAAATACCTAGTGATTTAGTAAGAACCTTGTCAAGTTTATCCGAGATAAGTGGATTCCAATCAAGTTTAGAAGATTCAGTAAAAATTCAATTTAATTCTGCTCAGGAAACAACCGTGATAGAATATATAGAAATCCAGATCCAAAGAACTGTTTGTACTGGCAAGTATTGTTGCGTTTGTCAAGCAGTTGAGAATCTTACAGTTATTCCCGAACAAGCTCGGATGCAAACTTATATTAAGAAGCGTGTTTATGTTCCACTTGGAAATCGTTGTTGCAAAAAACATCTAATAAAGGGTCGTTTCTACAAGAATGACCTCAGTATGTTAAAAGTATATTCTAATTCATCTAGAATCAGAGCCGTTGAATTGCAAAAAATTATGGAATGTTTGGCAGTTGAATGTGATTCTACACTACTTGATCAAATTGGAGATTTTGGACTTTCTGAAGAGCAAATCAGTGTTTTCACCGGTCTAACATGGAGTAACATTATTGAGCTTAGAGATATGTTCAAATCAATGAGAAACAATCAATCTTGCAGTTTGACACAAGCATTAGTTATATTTTTATTTAAGCTTCGAACGGGAAATTCTAATAAACTAATATCAACTTTCCTACAACTTGAACGAGAACAACTTGTTTTGGAGTATTCAGCATCTGTAATTCAACCATTCGAAAAAGACGTTCTTCTTCACTTCTTTGGTTGCACTGCAGCAGATCGAAAAGATCTGATCGAGAATCATACAACACTATGGCCAAAAAGCTGTATGATATTACTAACATTTTAATGTTGATTTGTGATGGGACATACGCTCGTCATCAGAAAAGTTCTAACAATGAATATCAACGAAAGTCATACTCAAGCCAAAAGAAAGTACTACTGTGCCGTTTACAATTTGCACAACTGACGGATATGTAGTTGATATGCTTGGTCCATATTTAGCTAATCAGAAGGATGCTAGTATAATGAAAGATGTGATAAATGATCCTACTGGTTTGTGTAGGTTAATGAATGCAAGAAATATTTTTATAGTTGATCGTGGCTTTCGTAATGTAAAATCAGTGTTAGAAGACAAAGGATTTCGGGTGTTAATGCATGTGTTAAAAGGAAAACGTAACCAGTTAACGACTGCAGAGTCAAATATATCTTAATTCGTTGAAATTCCAACTTCTTGATAAGAAGCTAGATAACAAAATGATTCCTAAAGTTCGGAATTATTTTAGAATTGCTAGTTTTCTTCACAATAAGTTTGGCAAGCCATTGACGTCTGATTTGATGATTTCAGAAGAAGTTATTGAAAGGATGAAATCGAAGCAAGATGTCGAGAATACATTAGCTGAAGAAGTTAAGCGAAATGGTTGGTTTCGAAAAAGACTCCCTTTTGAAACGATGCCAGCAGATGATTTAGAAGATTTTCCACAAATGACTGATAAAGATTTAAAAATTCTTATTACCGGAACTTATCAATATAAACAAGCAATATCATATTTGGCAGAGATGATGGACGAATCAGGAACAAATAATATGCGGTATGTAAAAGACGAGAGTAACATCCTTAAAGTTCAAGTGCAATCACATCATATTAGCAGAAAATGTTATCGATGTTTCATCGATTACAATTCTAACAGCATTGGTTATTCTGGAGTCGAACGATATTATTGCGAATGTACGAATGGCCGAAGAACAGTTCGTTGCTGCTCACATATTGCTGCTTTTATATTCTATTTATCGCATGGGAGATATCTATCTAAAATTTTGCGGCCAGCCCAAATTCTCAGTAAGTTGTTTACAACCGATGCAATAAATGTTGTGATTGATGACGACTGATAAGTTAATAGATATTGCTGAATAAAACTCGAATTTTTACTAAAGCCTGTGTTGTTATTTCATAGCAATTAAAGTATCCTAAATATCTGAATATCTTGAAAGCTATTGAAGATGCAAAAAAACCGTCAGATAATTTGTTGAAGCAAATTGAATGGTCTACAAATTGAATGATCTAAATTATTGATGTTCATGTCAAATCCATAGGTTGCGAGTTATTTTGAAGAAAAAAGATTTTTATTATTTTCCAATATGGCGCACCTAATTAATTGACTTGAAAAAAATATATTTTGTGCAAAAACATCATAGAATACTTTAAAAAAAATCATGTTAAAAAAAAAAAAAAAATTTCGAAAGAAAAAAATATATTTTTTTAAGAAAGATCACGTGAGTTTTGGAGGTTGCACATTTTTTGGTGAACCGCCCTCAACTTTATATGCAATATATAATTTTTTTATATTTTCTGATTAAGCCAATCAAAAGTTACAACTTTTCTTTTCATAGGTTGAAAATAATTTTTTTCTCGGAATCCAGTTGAGAAAAGTAGCTAAAAATTGCACGTGCGAATATATACCTAATATTTCATTAGAAAACTCGCGGGGGCACTTACCCCATCGTTACCCTGCTACGGCCTTTCCAAATGTTGATAGCAGGCTCGAAATCGATTGCCCCGTTATCAGTTTTAAACAAATTTTCATTAAAATTTCGATAACATTAAAATTATTGCTCTCAGAATAATCGTAGTACATACTAAGTTTCCTTAAAATTCGTTGAAATCGAGAATTTTTGGATTTACAAATTTTGATAATATACAAAATGAGGGGCCTCAAAATAATCATTGTAGCAATTTCCATTAAAATCCGAAGAAATTGTTGGTCGAAATCAGCATTCCTCAAAACCCCTAAGCACCAATTGTCATTATAATCTATACTAATTTGAGACCCCCCCCCCCCCTTGCCATGTTTTCTTCCCCCTCAAAATAGCCGTTGAAGGTTTTTTAGAGGTTCGCTCACTTAAAACCTTATGGGTCTTTGTAATGACATCGCAGGATATCGAACAAGGACTCGTTCAAAAGAGGAGAAGAGCACTTTTCGATACTCCATTTGTTAGGATTTGTCTAAACATGTAAAATGCAGAGGGTCTCAAGCTCAAAATCGAAATTTTCATAAAATATACTAATTGCGATTTTATCCTACTTTCAATAAATCTTTCTATGGAAAGGTTTAATTCTTTTTTTATAGTGGACATCATAAAATTTTTGAACTTGTCTACTTCGGTAGACAAGTAGAAGTTCTTATAGCTGTAGATATGAATGTAATTGTAATATTATGTATCAGTTAATGAAACGCATTAGTATCGCTTACTCTTTTTGTTATTCCTATTTAAAAACTGATTTCACTGTACTAAGATTAAATAGTGGAATTCATACTAGTAATAAATACATGAAGTTACTATAAGATATTAGTTGAAATATCGTTATTTACAACTACAAATCGTAAGTCAGTCAACTACCAAAGGGTATGGCAGGTTAAGCATTGAGAATGTGCCCCCAGAGCCAAATGTAATGAATATCATATTGTTAAGTACGTCGCTAATTTGCATTACTATTTATGTAGTTTTTGACTGCCTATCTCTTACTATCATTGAGTGACCTTGAAAAATTACCTGATAACAGCAAATTTTTTAAACTTTTCGTCCTCTTAAACTAGTAGAACTAGGAATGTGATTCCAAAGCCAAACTGCGGACAATATTATGATAAATATTACGTATATCATTCTTAATTATTTTGCTAAAAATAAATAAATTTTTTAACAGAAATATTATTTTCTTGGCTATTATTAGTAAGTTCTAACAGAGTGACCACTTTCGAAAAAATCTGAAAAATAGCATTTAGTTTGTAGATTTTACTGTTACAAGTTTCATTGAAATCGGATACCTGCAACATATTTAAAAAAAAAATTCATCCACTCTGCTAACCCCGTAAGAGTCTGGCTTGCAGTTAAGTACTCAAATCAAATTCAAAGTATGCATATCCAAGTGTATTTTTATTCTAGACACTTTATACAGACTGTGCCTCATTTAAGTAAATAAAGTGTAAATATATGTAAACATACATATACATAGAAAGTGTAGATATATACAAACATATATGTATCTACAATTTATATGTATATATAATAAATTTCTATTACGGCGTCATGACTTACTTTTCAACCAATAAAATATTTTCATCTTATTATTTATTTCATTTCTAAATAACGTAATATGGTACCTCTAATGTCAATACTTTGAACTATTTTATAAACTATGTAGGTTACAATTTTCAAATAAGTTTACATATCCGGATTTTCTTGCTTTCTAGAATATATTGAACAATCAGGATTACCAAATTACATGTATTACTAACAGTGGCAGTTTCACAGGAAGGAGTTATAAGCCCTAATAGGGAATTTTCTACAACCGTGAAAAACTAACTAACTTTTCTGCTTGAATTTCCTTAGAACGGCGCGGCGCCTAGAAGGCAGTAGTTCCGCATAATTTCCTAACTTCCTGTTAAAATAAAAAAAAAAAAAAAAGATAGAACAGTAGAAAACTCTCCGAAGTGCTTGCCGTTGCGTGGAGCCAACTTTATTGCCCGAAACTAATGAGACGAAAAGGATTCTAAGGCATCAAATTGACCAGACAAATCAGAATCGAAGCCATCTGGACAACTTAATTGAAAGCAAACTTCTACACGAGTCGGAAATCATAAAAGTTGGAACTACTTAATGGCAACCCTTGTCTCTAGCTTGTATCGCATCGAAACAAAGAGTAAAAAGTGAGGACAAGGAGAAGAATGGGCCATTTATCCTGATTTTATTCCGAATCTTTGTGGAAACAAGTCAAGCACGGCGCTCAAACAGTGGGCAGGACAGAGACTTCAGACACAAACTCTATCTGTGGGATCACAACTCCCCGGCGAAGACCCTGCGATCCACCGTTCCGGAGCAGATAAACTGCAAAAAACAACGGAAAACATCTATGATAAAAGTCATAAAAAGTTTTCGCGTAACGTCTTTTGACATTGGCCGACGAAGGCTGGAGGAGAAGATGACACCAAGGACAACAGGAACAACAGGCACAAGGCGCGCCCATGTAGCGAGGAGCTGCACGACGGTTCTCCGATGCCGTCCTAGAACAAACAAAATCAAGACAAGAAGGCGGGCTTTCCCCCGTTCGGCAAGGCGCACGTTGCGGCTAGGATAAGGCAAATCTCGAAAGGATCCAAGGGATCCATTCGAACCGATTTACTAGAGCTGACTGAGCTAGGCAGGTTGAGGGGCAGTCGTCCAAATTTTACGAGGATATCGTTTTGGTCGCAAGGAGGAGTTTCCTTAAAAGTTTTAACCTTGTCCTCTCGGTGCAGTTTTGACGTGGTCGTAATAGGCAGCTGCTCCGTTCGACCGGAAAGGATTCTGGTCCAGGGGAAGGGACGCAATCAAAGTTAAAGCGGCTGCAGAAGTTATGAATTCCTCGACACAATAGAAGCGCTGAAAACGAGCGACCAACCGTTATATTCGTCGGAACAGGAAATCGTCGCTTCATCCGTGGCGGCCAAGTTGGTGTTCTTGCAACACTTTCGAAACCTAAGCGTGCATTAACCGGGAAGGATCTGTTTTAACAGCAGTGAATTTTTAACGTAAAAATCCTGCGGCAGAGATTTTTCGAACGTTAAGCACACTGGTTGAGAATAAACGAAAGTAAGAACCTGTCAGAGGAGGTATGCTAGAATAAAATTCCATTTCTGCTCGATTTTCAGCAATGAATCCTTGCGACGACGCTGCCCAACTACATGTTTTATGAAATTTGTGATATTGAGATTTATCGTGACTTATACTTACGCCCAGCAACCGGCGGTCGAACAACACCTTGGTGGTGGCACAATTGTCACATACAACGCGCATAAACGTGCAAAGTTGTATTTCGTCCCTAACCTCCCCTTTTTTAATCAAACTTTATTTAAGCGCAGCGAAAGACATGAAAATTTTCCCAGAAATAAAATCCGTCTCGCTGGAAAATTGCAATGGGAATGTTTCACTACTCCCGCCACCCATCGCGCTTTTATTGACTTTTAGTGCAGTTTTATATTATGGTGCAAACAGGAAAGGAGACATCCCGAAATACGAGCACTCACCTAAAGTAATGCAGTTCTCTAATAGTATTCGGGATAGTATCCCTAGGGTCACAGTGCCTCCTTGACATAGGTCAGATACTGCAGAAGCTGTAGAATAAATTAAATTAAAATAGGAAATGCTTGGAAAATTATTATGGGCATTGCAGTACCCAAATGGGTAAATAAAAACATATGTAATGGCACTTTTGTTACCGAATTTTATTAAGGGAGAAACTAATAGCTATCTTGATGACGTAGAGTTTATGGTTTTGAACTTTTTCTAATGTTCAGTTTTGCAGACAACCAAGTGACACTCGTAGGACCAATGATTTAACTTGTTTGCAATTGTATTTAACCTCTGACGTTACTATAGATAAAATGCAAAGAAACTATTTTTAAGATCTCACATTTTCAAAAAGATGGATGAAGTTGATAAAAGTTTATAATTGCAAGATGTAAGCATTCGAATTTATATCGAATTGTGAATTACGCACATTAAAAATAGTGCAGGTTGGAATATTTTATTATTCCAGTCAGCTAGCTAAGTTTGAGGTATTATAAAGAAACGTGAAGTGGAGTGCAGACGATTTTTTGGGAAAGAATCTATAATTATACTTTTAGTTGTGCGCATCATTACAATATTTTATATTTTAAAATTTGAACCTAATTCTCATAACCTATTTTTGATTAAAACTTGAATCCTAAAATAAAAAAATTGTTAAAACTTTGATTTCGAGAAACATTCTTCATTTCTCCTTAGAGTTGATTTTTTTTTTGTACATATATATTTCTATTATCTAATATATAAAATTCTTCTGTCACAGTTTTTGTGTTTATACTCCTCCGAAACGGCTTGACCGATTTTGATGAAATTTAATATGTATATTCAGTAGGTATGAGAATAGGTTTATAACTATTTTTTATACCCCTAAGTGTTAAGGGTGGCTCACCCTAAAAATTTTTTTTTCATTTTTTGGACAAATTTTTTTTTTGTTATTTCTTTATGGTGTGGCATTAAAAAATACATTTAGTCCTTCTACCACCAACCCCTACTTTTTAATAGCATTTTCTAATGTTTGTTCAATAATATGGTAGCATATTAATTCCTTTAAAAGAATTTTTGATAATAGTTAAGACGCTAAGAGCTCTTAATTTTGATCCAGAATCGGGGGGTAATTTAGAATATTACCATAATTTCCAAATCCAAGGTACAGTATTACTGTATTATAAATGTAAGTATTTTAAATATTAGTTTGTACATCGATCGCAGTAGTGACGTTTACAATTATCATTTTTTCATTTTCGTGGAATTCTGAAGTGAATTTAATTCCTATTTTATAAAGAATTCATTCCTATTTGATTTGAAGAGTAATTCTACTCTGTTATTCCAAAAGAGAAATATCGTTAAAGGTATGTTAAATAAAAAAAATGGGTGTATACTTATCTACATGCGCTAGAAGTTATACTTTTTTTTAATTTTTTTTTAACAGCGAACAATGCCAAAACTACGTAGAGGAGCTTCTTTTGGCCGTAAAACACGTAAAGCTACAGCCATGCAGAATGCAAGAACCAAAGAAAACGCAGAACAAATCCAGCAATACAATACTGACGCACGTGAGAGCATGGCGCAATTGCATCAAGTTCAATCAGAAGATGCACGAGCTGAGCGAAATGAAGAAAGAAGAGTAGAACAAAGACGATCACGCCGACTCACATTTAACAGACTGAGAGTAAATGAACAACAACGCCAACAGGCGCATCGAGCATTTACCTCTCAGTCATTCCTGCGTCTAGCATTCGAGTATGACCCCGATGTTGAATATTATGCTGATTCAAAAGTTATAATTGGTGCTTAGTATTATTATAATATATTATATATTCTATAATAACCAATTCTCTTACACTGACTGAAAGCTTTCAGAATCCAGTGGTAAAAAGATATTTGCGCACCTGTTCTTAATTAAAACTCAATTAATTGAACGATTTTGAAAGTGATGGATAGGTCAAGTGCGCCTGTGCACAAGACCGTCCAGCAATATTCGGTATAGAGTAACAGCTTGGTCTTTCACCACAAGGGTTATTCTCGGAATAGATCTGCATTTGTACCCATATAAAGTTGAATTGGTTCAGGAACTTTAAGACAGAAACAACACACAGTTCAATTGTCCATGCAGCGCGCTCGCGCACATCAGAGCATTTGCTGAAAACCATGTTTCCTAGGAGATTCTTCTCAAGATACGATGATATTGATCACCGGATTTGACGGCCCACGATTTTTTTTCTTTGGTCCGATGACCATTCTCGTAAATGTGATGAAAAACGTTATCGAAAGAGGGCGCGTTTGACTTACGTTCAGAAGCGGCGCACCTAACCATCGACGTAGCTAACGAGTGACCGCAGGGGCACAGAGCCCAGTGTTGCAAATTCACGATGACTTTTCTCAATATTTAAAAAATATATGTGGTATATATGAGGTATTATTTGTGAATAGGAGAACACCCCTTGCCTAAAATTGCTTTGATCTATCATAGGTCTACAGGTAGTCAAAAGAAACGTCCGGGTCTCTAGTTTTTAATGCCGAGTAGCCGAGTAAACACCTCTCCTCCACCAACTTTTAGTTTGACAAAAATAGTTGGAAAAACTGAAGATAGTCGAGTGTTCGGAATGACTTTACGAATCAAAAAATCATTAGCACAAAATTGAATCTGGTCAGCTGGCGAAGATATGGAAATTTTTTAAAAAAAAAAATGTATTTTAAAAATCATTAAATTAAATTGCGAATTTAATTTTTAAAATCAAAAATTTTATTTTGATACAGAGTGGGCCATCTAACGTTTGGAATTGGAACTATAGGTTATTTTGAGTTTGAAAGGTTTGATGACATTCCCGATGTGACAGAAAGTTAGTTTTATGTTTGACATTATGAAATGGGTCGCTCTTCGCTTGAACAAAGTTGGGAAATATTAAAAACTTATTTCCAAAGTGGTGAGTCTTCTACTCAAACTGTAAGAAATTTACGGCAAAAAATTGACAAAAAGGATGTGCCAAAAACGCAGTTTGTGGATCAATTTGTGAACCGAGTTCGTGAAACTGGATCGTTGTTGGCTAAAACAACCCATGTACGAACTCGTCCAGTGCGCTCAACCGAAAACATCGCTGCTGTTGCTCAGAGTGTGCGTGAACAATCATCAACATCAACTCGTCATTGTTCTCAAGAATTGAACATTTCACGCACTTCTTTGAGAAGAATTTTGCATAAAGATCTCGATATGAATGCGTACAAAGTTCAATTAGTGCAAGAGCTGAAGCCGCATGACCATCCAATGCGTTTTCGGTTTGCTGGGCCGAAGATCGTTTGATCGAAGATGAGCATTTTTACCGAAAAATCATCTTTTCAGATGAAGCTCATTTCCACCTCGGAGGATACATCAATTAACAAAATTGTCGTATCTGGGGCTCAGAAAATCCACACGTCATCCTGGAGGAACCAATGCATCCACAACCAGTGACTGTCTGGTGAGGATTTTGGTCTGGCGGCATTATTGGGCAATTTTTCTTCGAAAATGAGCAAGGAAACGCCGTTACAGTGAATGGCGATCGCTACCGCGCCATGCTAAAAGATTTTTTGTTTCCCAAAATTGAAGAGTATGACATAGATGACATTTGGTTTCAACAGGATGGCGCAACGTGCCACACAGCCAACGTAACAATAGATCTTTTGAGCACTGTTTTCGGAAATCGCATAATCAGCCGAAATGCTGATGTCAATTGGCCACCTCGAAGCTCCAATTTGACTCCGTTAGACTCTTTTTTTTGTGGGGAGCCGTTAAGGACAAGTGTTAGGCTAACCATCCAGAAACGATTGACGACTTGAAACGTGAAATCGAAGTTGCCATTGACGAAATAGAGGCCCAAACAATCGAAAATGTACTGAAAAATTGGACTGATCGAATGGGGTATTGTAAGACTAGCCGTGGCAGTCATTTGAATGATGTTGTCTTCCATTCCTAAATGGAAAGGTTCAATCTTTCTAATAAACTCATAACTTTGAAAAAATATTCATTTTTTTTTTTTATAGCCGATTCAAATTAAAAATCTTAAATGGCCCACCCTGTATTATATGTATGTATATATACGTGTCAACTGATTTCACGTTCAATATTGAAATTCACAAATTATTTTTTGTTTTTGGAGCTTAGGATCAAGTAATCTCATCTAGTAAAAAAAATACCTATTATACGAATTGTGTTTAAACATATATAATATATTTTTTCATTTACTTTTACACTTTTGCAAAATAATGTCAACAGCGATAAGTTTTCTTTTTATTTTATTTTTATTTTTTATTTTATTTCATTTCATGAATATTAAACAAATTATAATAAATTGTATATCATAAATACCTACGTAGATTAACTGCACTTCTGCATGTTTGAAATATAAATATGTCACTTACAAATTATAATATAAGTCTTTGAAAACAGTAACAAATAAGAATTTATAATGGAAAAATTGTTTTGGTAGACATACAATCAAAAATGGCGGCGATAAAACGTGAATAGATCAAACCAGTTTCTCTCGTTCACAAAGAATATAATTTTTGTAGTCTACATATATAAAAATTACAACGCGCCTACGTATACATATGCAGTGATTTTTGCTTATATTTGCTATAACCAATTATTAATTATACACTAGTTTATACGATTTTTTTTCCCTTAAAAAAATTACTAAGTATGTTATTATTAAGATTCTCTGATTTCGAAAAAAAAAATAATGGAAAAATTCATCACGTCACATTTTTAAGAAAAATTAGATTAAAAATTTAAAAAATTCCGTATTTTAGCCATATTTGGATTTCTGTTTTTAAAATAAAGGGATGTAGTTCAAATGAATGCTTCAATTCTATACTATAGTTATAACATATCAGTTCATTAAAACCTTTTTCAAGGTTTGTTGGTTGATTTAATTTATATGGCAGAGGGAAGATTCATGAAAAACTTGTTTCCTGAATAAATCTTAATAACTAATAACATATTATAAAGCTACAGTTTAGGATTCAAACTTTGATTTGACTTAAGTTTCGAGCTGCTACGAAATTCCGTTGTTCTTAAAAAACTATTTTTCTCGAAAACTTAACGTGATGGAAAAAACCGGTTTTACATAACCGATTAGTTTCCATTAAAGGAAGGAAAAAATTACATTACGTATGAAGGGCAAGAAAAAAGTTAAACTTTGTAAACTTGTGTTATCGAAGATCCGTTGAGAGGTTGTGTTTATGATCTTTTGTTCCTCAAAATTTGCCCTAGCTGGTATGAGTAAGAAAAAATATAAAAGCATGTTACACTGGAATTTTGGGATTAATTCTCTGTCTTTTCTTATTTTCCAACTAGCTGGGTTACCCGGTTTCACCCGGCGTTGGGAATATACTTACTAATTAAACACTTTTCAAATATTCTAGTTTTTATATCCTAGAAATTGTTTCAACCCGAAAACCCCTTTATGGATCCGCTATCTTGAAATTCCAAATCTTAATAATATTCAAAATTCGTGGCCTTAAAATAATCATTGTACCAATATTCATTCAAATCCGTTGAAATCGAGAAATGTTGGTCGCCATATTGGATCCGCCATCTTGAGTTTGGAAATTTGGCTAATATTCGAAATTAGTGGCCTCAGAATAATCATTGGACTAATTTTCAGTAAAATCCGTTGAAATCAAGAAATTTGGTTTCATATTGGACCCGCCATATTGGATTTAAAAATTTTGATAATATTCGAAATTAGTGGCTCCGGAATAATCATTGTACTAATTTTAATTAAAATCCGTTGAAATCGAGATATTCGGTTGCCATATTGGATCCGCCATTTTGGATTTATAACTTTCGGAACTTGTATGCTCAGAATAATCATTATACTAATTTTCATTAAAATCCGTTGAAATCGAGACATTCTGGTCGCCATGTTGGATCCGCCATGTTGGATCCGCCATGTTGGATTTGGAAATTTTGTTAATATTCATAATTAGTGGCCTCAAGATAATCATTGTACCAATTTTCATTAAAATCCGTTGAAATCGAGAAATCTTGGGCACCATATTGGGTCCGCCATCTTGGATTTGTAAATTTTCAGAATATTCTAAATCAGTGACCTCAAGATAATCATTAATTTTCATTAAAATGCCTTGAAATCGAGAAATATGGTCGCCATTTTGGATCCGCCATCTTGGATTTCTAAATTTTTATAATATTCAAAATCAGCGACCTCAAAACATTCATTGTACTAATTTTCATTAAGATCCGTTGAAATCAGGAAATCTTGGTCGCCATATTGGATCCGCCATCTTGAATTTCTAAATTTTGACATCGGATTTGAAATCCTCATCCCGCAAGACCCCTATCTACCAATTTTCATAAAAATCGCTTCCAATTTAAAATTTTCAGCCGCCATCTTGGATCCGCCATTTTGAAACCCTACAAAGTATCCTATATCCTTTTCCTGGTTTTAAGCTAACTCCCCACCAATTTTCAGCCAAATCGGTTGAGCCGTTCTTGAGTTATAAATAGTGTAACTAACACGACTTTCTTTTATATACATATATATATATATAGATTTTCCCCGTTTTTTCCATATTTTCCACTGATTCTTCGCTCCTATTGGTCGCAACGTGATGTTATATAGCCTAAAGCCTTCCTCGATAAATGGACTATCCATCACAAAAAGAATTTTTTCAATTCGAACCAGTAGTTCCTGAGATTAGTGCGTTCAAACAAACAAACAAACTCTTCAGCTTTATAATATTAGTATAGATATAACACAAAACCCAAACTAAAACAGAATACTTATCTTTAATTTGGACTGAAAAAGAATTGAAACGTTAGTAACATTACTCATAACTTGCAGAGCGGCAATTTGTGTTCTCTTTGAAAGCGTTGTTTCCGAAAAAACCATCAACTGCCGAATTGCGAAAGATTGGAAAGGCATAAAAGCATGCAAAGAAAAACAAACATCACGAACTGACGCAGTACCTCTTATGGAGCCATTGCTGACCAGTTGGATAAATACAAAGAAAGAATAATGACATTGATGATGGCGCAGCTAGTATACTTCAGCTAAAAAAGATAATGTTGGTATATTTGTCACAGACTGTACCAAACACATAATGTGTTCACTGAATATGACATCACGACACCACCTACGTAAAAGCATATAAAATCGTCTTAATTGTTGTATAACCATTATTTTCTTTCAGGTGGTTTATCCGTGTTGTAGTCTAAAGATGCCGATTTAGATAAGTCAAAATGCATGAATTATAATGACTAAGTCATGAACCAGGATGTATGGCAATTCCAGATGTTGTCTCATTGAACGAGGACCCAAACAAGGAAAATACAGCGATTTTAGGTGGTCAACCCCTGCCTGTCGATAACAGAAATTTCTCATCCTATTGGTTTCAAAAAACTTTGACAAACAATGAGAAAACTAAGTTGACGTGGCTCATATGCAGTGAAAATAGCAAGTCTAGTTTTTCCTTTCCTCGTTTATTTTAGGGGAAACTGTTTTTTCAAACGGTTTTCGTAATTAGAAACATTTAAATCCAAGAATTGGTGAACCTGATAACTCAAAAGAACATTGTTAATGTTACGTGACATGGAAAGAAATGGAAATACGATAAAAAAAGATAAAACCATAGACGATAAGGTTGAACGCGGAATAGTTACAGAAAAAGAAAAGTGATGATGTACGTGATACTTTTTTTTTGTACATTGTTTGAATTACTTGAATAGAATTGTTTCACCCATTCGCTGCCGCTACATTATTCAGCTTGCCAACTACGAGTTATCTCGTGTGTGGCAGCGAATGGGTTAAAGTATTTGTATTGTTTTCTTTCCTATAAAATGCGAATGACAATTTTTTTTTTTTTTTTTTTTTTTTTTTTTTGCGAAAACTTCGAATCTTGCTTTGGGCGCTCTTGACTCTAGCTACAACTCTACAACTTACTCTCTCTCTCAAGCCTGATTAAACGTTGTGTATAACAAACATTTTTTTCTTATTTCCTGCACTGAGAAAAAACCGACTTTAAAATTAAAAGTGAATACGTTTAATCAAAGACAATATAAACTACTACTACTACTACTACTACTACTACTACTAGTTTATATGATCTTTGGTTTAATTGAAAAATATACATACGCTTCAAATTTCGCCCCTTAATGTATTTGATTCGAAAGCAAACATATTAATTTTCAAAGTGTAGCTTTTCTTTTTTGTATTTATTTATTCATGTATTTTTAATTATTTATCTGATAAATACGGTAAACAATATCAGGGATCTTATTCTGGTACACTTCTATACACGGGAAACGGGAAGTTCAACAACTAAGAAAAATACTAAAAAACGGTGCTTATATTGACCGAATATTGCTAGATTAATAAATTAAGAATACTAGGAAGGAAATAGAATTGCAGATGATCAGATTATTATTGTTCCAAAAATCAAATGATGTCCTCCATGCATCTCTTGAATGCAACCACTGAGGTGGTAAAGTGGGCACAAGATGGGAGAAAATTCTCACAACCTAGCGATTTGGACAAATAAAGTGCCCTGAAAAACAAGTACTTTACGATATCTGGTTGTGTTCAGAAGATAAGACGGCTGAAGAGTACGTAAAAGCTTGTAAAAAGTCATAAGCGACCTGCGTTATAGATAGGAACTATAGATATTCCTAAAATACAGTCTTTATAAGCAGAAACATGGTCCTACGTAAAGAAAACACGAAACGATTTTTTTTAGATTAACTTTTTAAATGTCTTAAAGCGCCAAGCCACAATGAAAAATACTTTTAATGTTGTGTCAACAAACTGAGAATTAATTTATTTGAAAGTAAAAGTCAAAATAAATTTATACTAATTATGTGAAATAAATAAGTTATGTAAATTAATAACTTTTAGGTAATAGACAGGTGATTCTAAAATGTTTACGCCGAGGTAAAGCGGATGCTGTAATATTTAAATTATAGACGGATTACCTGTCACAACAGACCGAGGGAAAGTGAAGTTAAACAATAGGTGTGTCGTTATAATCCCAAAAAACCAAGGAAAAATGAGTGGTATCACTCTAAAAAAAAGTATAAAGATAATATACAAAAAAGCCCAATAGTATTAGAAAAGCGAGTGCTATAATAGACGGGTGATCTGAAACCCAAATTACTGAGGGATTAAGAGAGCGCTGTAATTTTTAAACAATAGATTTTCGAATGTTTTTATAAATAATCATCATTTCAATAACATGATACTTTTAACTGTAATGCCAAATTCGAATAATCAACTTATTTGGCATGACTTCTTAACCTTGATAATATAAAAAGAGATATGAATATTACTTCTCATTACATTTTCCTTACTTTTCGGTTCAGTTTATACACATAGAATTTGTTGTTTTTGTTTTAGCTAAACAATTCTTATTGTTCTGTAGAAGTTAACGCGAATAACCCTCGCCTTCCACGAAACGCCCAAATATCGAATTTCTGCATCTTCTGCATCATTGATAGCACTTAGAGACGTCGCAAACGCCTCGTTGCAAGACGTCGCCGCCGTCACCTGAAACCTCTCGTACGTGACTTTTCGCTAACAACAAGTAATAACAATTGGACCAACGAAGAGCGTTGCTAGATTTAAAGTTTAGTTGTAATCGGTTGCTAAAAGGAGAATCACTTCATTAAATAAATTTTAAAGCTTTTTAAAAACTTAGAGTTTTATTATTAACTGGCGCCCGAGCAGGGACCGTTGCGATTTAATAAGTCCGATAGTTGTTCGATCAATTAGAAGTTCTAAGCAAAACACGAGATACCCGAGTGCTTAAAAAAGAGTCCGGTACGATCGCGGGAATAACGAAAAGTGATTTTTCGCAACAAGAAGGTTCTGCAGTTATTGTTAGGAAAAGAGGCCCCTTAGTAACCACGGCAGCTAGAAACTCGACGTGGAGGAAACGGAGTTGACCAGCGTAACAATTTCAGGACACCAAGCCGAAATTGAGGAAAGTACCTGCGTTGACAGCCGCCTAATTGCTGACAGAAAAAAGTCCCAAAAACCAAAAAGAAGTTCCAACAACGATGCAACTCCGGATGTTAACCATACATTCGTTACTACTATCGTAAGTTAGCAATTTGTTAAGAAATTATTGTAAGAAAAAAATAATGTAAAATTGTGAATAACTGTGAAAAGTGCAAACAAAGAATTAAAAAGAAAATATCGCAGTATTTCCATTCCAATTTGAGGAATAGTAGAAATTGATCTTACTTACGATTTAAGCAAATATTGTCCTTTAACCTAGGAAATAAGGCATTTTATTTTAAATAATTTCGAAATACGCTGTCAATTTACAGAAAGTTAACCAAATTAATGAAGTGTCGGTGACAGACGTGATACAGATACGAATATTTTGTTTTTTTTTTACAAGTAATCAAAGTGAATAATATAAATCTTGTGGGAAAAAAAATACTTTGCTGGTGTAATATTAACGGTGATTACAGTTCCTTTCGTGCAGTTAAAGTTCAATTCTTCTGAATTCCACCCCAAAGTACGGTAAAAAGGCTAAAATGTCTACAGATAATATTTTAAGACCACCAATCCTTCAATTGAATGAAACTCAACCCTCCGGTTCCGGTATTACAAATTATGTTAACCTCGATCAACTGAAAGAAATTATTGCACATACCGTTCGATTGGAAACGCAACAAATTTTTGATCAGATAACACATGCCGACGTTAAACCTAGGCATTCTGATCAAACCATAGATCCAAAATACCTCAATAATTTAAACGATATGGACAAGATACCTGATGTCGTTAAAAGTTTACGTGAGTTTTCAGGCCAACCGGGAGAATTCGGCTCTTGGAAGAAGAGTGTCGAGCGAATTCTAAAAATTTATAATAATTTAAAGGGAACACCCAAATATTATGGCATAATTAGTGTCATTCGAAATAAAATAACAGGGCATGCAGATACCGCACTGGAGTCGTACAACACTCCACTGAATTGGGAAGAAATTTCGAAGTGTTTAACACTTCACTATGCGGACAAAAGAGATCTAGGTACCCTTGAGTACCAAATGACAACATTGATTCAAAAAAGTTCATCTATCCCCGAATTTTATGAGCAAGTTTACCGTCATTTGTCTCTTATTCTAAATAAATTATCATCAATGGAATTGACTCAGGAGTCAATGAATGTCATGACACAGGCTTATCGAGACAAAGCTCTAGACACTTTTGTAAGAGGTCTTAAGGGAGATTTACCCAGATTACTCAGTATGAAGGGCCCAACAGACCTACCTGAAGCTCTCCACTTATGTTTGAAATTGGAAAACGTCCAATATCGAGTGCAGCATAGCCACGGCAGCCTGCGAAATTCTCATCTTGCTTCACCACCCACTCTTCCACCGAGGAGATTTACTCCTCAACCACAGCGCAACTATTATAATCCCCAAACTCGAAAATATTATCCAGAACTCCTACACAATCCCCAATCACCCCAGAGCTTCCCTAAACTTGCACAGAATTTTCAACCCCCTAGATACTCTCAAAATTGCGTTCAACAACCTCCAAAGCCATTCAATAGAAACTACTTACCTAGACCGGAACCCATGGACGTAGATAGATCTATGAATTCTCGTCAAATAAATTACCAAAATAGACCCCAAATAAATAACACGGTAAATAAGAAACTCCACTCCAATCAGGTACCTCCTCCTGTAAAATTCCAGAGTCTCTATCAGATAGAATCATTTAATGAAGACGCTGCTTTACAATACTACCATGACCAAATGTCTGAATACGATTCCGAAATTCAACAAATTTCCGATGAATATGCCAGTAACCCACAGGAACTGGAATCATCAGTTGCCACGGATCCACACAACACCTCTAACCAGCAAGATACTGACGAGAAATTGGACAACGTTAATTTTTTAGACTAAAGAGCTCTTCGCTCCCCTACATGGAGCACGTAGCGAAGAGCGGCAAACTATTTAAATTCCTCATAGACACGGGCTCAAACAAAAACTATATTCAGTCTCGATATGTAAGGAATCCTATGCAAAATAAGAAACCATTTTTCACCAATTCCGTAGCAGGAAACATAAAAATTTCTCATCATGCTTTAATAGACCTCTTCGGTTTCGACCGAAAGTTAACATTTTTCATATTACCAAACCTTACATCCTTTGATGGAATTATTGGCAACGATAGTTTAAAAGAATTGGAAGCGACAATACACACGAAAGAAGGATTTATGACAATTCGACCCAATTTAAAGATTCCCCTTAAACAGCACATTTCAGAGTCTGTGAACAGTATGACTTTGAGAACTTCACATCTTCCTCCAGACCAAAGGAATAAAGTAGAAAATTTAATAGGAAGCTTTCCAAATTTGTTTTCCGATCCAGACAAAAGATTAACCTTTACCACAACCGTTAAAGGAGAAATCCGAACATATGGTTCCGAACCAGTATACTCGCGGCCCTATCCATATCCCTCGTGTTTGAAAGTCGAAGTTGATAACCAAATAAAACAACTTCTTGAAGATGGAATCATTAGACCGTCCAGGTCTCCTTATAACTCTCCAGTTTGGATAGTTCCTAAAAAGGAAGATGCCTCCAAACAGAAAAAATATAGAATGGTTATCGATTATCGTAAATTAAATACTGTCACTATACCTGATAAATATCCCATTCCTGAAATAAATGATATCCTCAGTAATCTCGGGAAGAATGTATTTTTTACCATCCTAGATCTTAAGAGCGGATTTCATCAGATTCCGTTGAGGGAGAGGGATGTGGAGAAGACAGCTTTTTCCGTTAATCATGGAAAGTATGAGTTCACGCGACTCCCGTTTGGTTTAAAAAATGCGCCCTCCATTTTCCAGCGTGCGCTCGACGATATATTGAGAGAACACATCGGAAAACGGTGCTACGTGTACATCGATGACATTATAATATTCGGTAGAAGTGAAGAGGAGCATTTTGAAAATTTGAAATTGGTTTTCGAAACTCTCGAAAAAGCCCACATGAGGATCCAATTGGATAAATGTGAATTTCTACAGTCCGAAGTGGAATTTTTGGGATTTGTGATATCTAAAGATGGTATTAAAGCTAACCCCAAAAGGGTTGGAGCAATAGTAGACTTTCCCCTTCCTTGTACGGTTAAGGATCTCAGATCATTCCTAGGAATGGCTGGTCACTACCGTCGTTTCATAAAAGATTACGCCAAAATTACAAAACCATTGACAGCTCTTTTAAGAGGAAAAGACGGACATGTGTCCAAAACCCTATCTAAATCAAAACCAGTTCACTTAAACGACCAAGCTGTGGAAGCCTTTAATAAAGTAAAAAATTCATTAGTCTCTGAAGACGTATTGTTGTCATTCCCGGATTTTGAAAAAGAATTCGAGCTGACAACGGATGCCTCTAATTTTGCATTGGGAGCAGTTCTGTCTCAAGACGGAAAACCAATTACCTTTGTATCAAGGACCCTTAACAAAACAGAAGAAAACTATGCAGCAAATGAGAAGGAGATGCTTGCCATAATATGGTCTCTTAATTCTCTAAGAAATTTCCTTTACGGATCACGAAAGATTAAAATATTAACTGACCATCAACCCCTCACTTACGCTCTCAGTAATAGAAATAATAATTCTAAAATGAAGCGATGGAAGGCAATTCTTGAGGAATATAATTATGAACTCAAGTATAAACCAGGTAGTACGAACGTCGTGGCGGATGCTCTTTCAAGGATAGTCAATCCTACGGAAGTTAACTCAATGTCCGTAACACAACACAGTGACGACAGCTCTTCGCATAATTTGATTCCGACAATAGAAAAACCTATTAATGTCTTCCGGAATCAAATAATACTTAACCAAGGTAACGAAAATAATTACCAGAGATCTAACCCCTTTCCAAATTATGTAAGACATACAATCACCCGAACCCACTACTCCGAGGATGATCTCATACAAATTTTTAAAAATTACCTAAACCCAGGAACGATAAATGGGCTCCAAACAAAAGAAGCTATAATGGGAAAAATACAACAAATTTATCCACTACATTTCACGAACTATAAAATCCGTTTCACCTCTAAAATAGTACAAGATATTTCTAACGAAAACGAACAAGATGAAAAGATACTATCTGTTCACCAACGAGCTCATCGGAACGCTAAAGAGAATGGAAACCAGATTCTAGAAAAATATTATTTTCCCAAAATGAACAAGAAAATTGGATTCCTAGTCAAGCGGTGTACAACTTGCAGCGAAAATAAATATGATAGACGTCCCAACAATCAGATAATTAATCCTACCCCCATTCCAAATTACCCCGGTCATATTCTCCATTTGGACATCTACTCAACGAACAATAAATTAGTTCTGACTGCCATAGATAAATTTACCAAACTAGCATTTTGCAAGCCTATAAAATCTAGAGCAATAGAAGATATTAAACAACCCCTTAGAGATATCCTTTTCTTTTATGGTGTTCCGGAAATGGTGGTGATTGATAATGAAAAATCCCTTAATTCACGATCCATAACTTCAATGATGGAGGATGGATTGAAAGTCAAGATTTTTAAAGCCCCACCATATAAAAGTGAGGTGAATGGACAAATCGAAAGGTTTCATTCAACCCTCTCAGAGATCATGAGATGTCTGAAAGCAGAAGGTGTTGAAAGAACATTCGAAGAGTTACTCGAAAGGTCAGTAAACGAATATAACCATTCAATCCATTCGACCACAGGTAAAAAACCAGTTGAGCTATTTTACGGAAGAATTCCAGGCGTGAGTCCAGCAGAATTTGAACAGGTGCGTCTTAGTAACATTGAAAGGTTGAAAGCCAAACAGGATAAAGACATTAACTATCATAATCAAAAACGTAAACCGGTAAAAATATACCAGCCAGGACAAATTATTTTCGTTAAACACAATAAAAGATTAGGAACAAAGTTGACTGTCAGATACAAACAAGAGGTAGTAAAAGAAAATAGAAATACAACAGTAATAACAGAATCAGGAAAGACCATTCACAAAAGCAATATTAGGAACTAAACATAACTTTTCATTACAGATACATGATAGGCGTAACGTTCGGCGCAACTCAAATTTTGGATTATACAAACTCCCAAATTATTACAATGAACATTGGAAGGGCAAGAATTCAGCAAGGAAATTTTAAATTAATCCATATAATAGAATTAGATGATTATCAAAAATTCACAGATAATATGAACTTTGTACTGGACAAGCTGATTACTGCCAGACATCCCCTATACCGATATTTAACCCATGAATTGACGCAATTACAGACATTATTAGACGACATGAAAAGACATAAGACAAAACGATCTTTGGATTTTTTAGGTTCTGCGTGGAAGTGGATTGCCGGTACTCCGGACCACGAAGATTTCGAAATTATTAAAAATAAAATCAATAATGTATTGAAAAATAACAATAAGCAAATAATCATAAATCAACTTTATAATGAAAGAATAAATAATATCACTAGAATGACTAATGAAGTATTAGAAACAATAAAGAAAGGAAGAAGTACAGATAGTCCATTGGCTTTGAGTCTCCAGTATAAATTAAGATTGATTAAAGAAGAAATAATTAATGTAAATTATGCTATTCATTGGGCAAAAGCGGGAATAATTAATTCACTTATTCTGTCCAATTCAGATATAAAATTAGCTATTAATACAATAGAGAAGGATAACTTACCATATGCTAGCAGAGAGGAAGCACTAAATTTCGCAGATGTTAAAATTGTAACTAATAGTTCATCATTGCTTTATATTGTTAACTTGCCTGTAACCACTCCTGAACCATATGAAAAAATGTTAATTAAACCAGTCAAAAGAAACGAAAAAACCCTTGCAATCGAATACGATGAAATATTAAAAGATCAGAATAAAATTTTTGGAATAACTAAAGCATGTAAAGTAATAAATTCACTATCAATTTGTAACCAAGAATATCTTATAGACTTAAGTAATTCGACATGCTTACCGAATTTACTGAACAGCCGGCCGTCGAGATGCAATCAAAGTAACGACCAACACATACCACAAACAGAAGAGATTTCAGAAGGACTGATATTGCTAAACAATTTTTATGGGAATATCGGCGTCAACAACGAAGTTCATAGCCTCAATGGAACATTTCTAATAAAATTCCATAACACTACCATATCCGTTAGCGGGAAAACTTTCATCTCAAGGGAACAGCCAACGATGCAGATACTTCCAGCCATTTTACAACCTACTCCCTACGAGGGTCAATATAAAGAGGTTCTATCACTTCAAATGATGAAAGATGTCCATATCAACAACACAGATGAAATCGCCACTCTTCGGGCTGAAAAGAATGTCCTGCAAACTACTACCTACGGGTCCACCGCAATCTTTTTCGTCATTTTTATAATCTTCCTAGCAATCAAATGCAGAAGAAGAAAACCTATTGTCATCAGTGCAGCCAATTCGGATCAACCGGCCACAGTTGAGTTACAACCTCTAAAAGAAGACATAGCTCCTCAACAGGATCAGAATGATCAACCAGAAGAAAAACCAGCAGTTACAAAAATCATTTTACCAAAAGCCCCCAAAAAGAAGTTTTACGACACCCCATTTTTTTAACCGAATGAGGACATTCGGATCTGAGAGGGGAAGAGTTAACGCGAATAACCCTCGCCTTCCACGAAACGCCCAAATATCGAATTTCTGCATCTTCTGCATCATTGATAGCACTTAGAGACGTCGCAAACGCCTCGTTGCAAGACGTCGCCGCCGTCACCTGAAACCTCTCGTACGTGACTTTTCGCTAACAACAAGTAATAACAATTGGACCAACGAAGAGCGTTGCTAGATTTAAAGTTTAGTTGTAATCGGTTGCTAAAAGGAGAATCACTTCATTAAATAAATTTTAAAGCTTTTTAAAAACTTAGAGTTTTATTATTAACTTAGATAAATTTAAAATAACGTTTACCGTTTATTTTATTTATAAAACAGTAATAATGTATTAAACCGATGGAAAATTAGTTCTTATATTAGTCGTTTTCGTTTTTTCGCTCTGAACTGCGCTCTGAGCGGAGCTCGAGCACAGCGAGCACGCTCTGTTCAGAGCTCAATCAGAGCGCTCAGATCGAATTAAAAAACACATTTAGAGCACTGCCATATGAACTGTCCTATGAGGTGTCAAATCATTTGACTTTTGTTAAGTGAGCACGTTTTTAAACAACTTCTGCTCCGGAACAACCAGCCTCCTCCATTTTTGCCAATTTGCCGGGACGCAGACACAACAAACGTGAAAATTCTTCTCGTGCTCTACGTGCTCCACCTTATTCGACTGAGCTCGTTGAGCACGCTCTGAGCATGCTCTGAACTAATAAAAGAATGCAACCATAAAGCTCTGACAGTTCGTGCTCTGTTCAGAGCGAAAAAACGAAAACGCCTATTGTTTATCACTTTATACTTTTATATACCTTTATTTACTTTTATTGGTTATACGTGTCTACTTTTTCTATAAAAATTTACCTAACTTTCAAAGCCGATGATAAGAAAAATTCTATAATTTATATTTCAGGAAATAAAATCACTACGTCGAGTCGCCGAGTTAATAATACTGACTACGCCATTAGCAAATAGAATATAAAGAAGAGGTCCCATTATCGATCCCTGGGGAACCCCACAAGAAAGAGTCTTAACCCTTGACATCGATTTATCAACACGCACCTGTAGTATTCGGTTACACAAGAAAGATCTTGATATTGACCAATGACTGGGAGCATTCTTCATCTTTATGAAGCGTGGGGAAATGCCGTCATCATTCTGATTTGATAGAGTTACGAGCATTACAAACTTCGTCAAGGGTGACCGTACGAAAAGCGAAGGACCCATCGGCATGGTCCTCTGCTAAGAACTGCTCAGAAACCAATAAATTATTTAAAATATTTTGAGAAGACGATAGAACAATCAGCGGGTTACAGAAAAAATCATTGAGAGTATCAGGTCAGAGGTTACAATCGGATTGGTTCTTACCATATACGAGTACATTGGCATCTCTTAAATTTTTCCATAGGGTCTTAGCTGGGCGTTCAGGATTGAGCTTAGTTTGAAAATAACACTTTTTCGATGCCCGTATTTCAGTGGTCACCTTATTACGGGATTCAATATAAATACCCCGTGTGCGATCTGCTTTCAAGAGCCTATGCTGACTAGAAAGAAATTGCCGTTGAGCTTTTCGAATTTTATTCTTTAACCAGGTTGGAGATTCCCTCCTAATACGTTTTACTCGTATTGGTACGAATTTTTTATATAGCGTACAGATTAAGGTGTTGAAATAGCTAATCTGATCATCAACAGACTGAGCTCTGTAAATACACCTATCCCCCAATTTACACGGTAGATAGGTTCCGAATAAAACCTTGTAAATCGGAATTTTGTATACGTAAAACCGTGAAAATCGAAAACAGAGTAAAATGTGCACAATTCAATAATTTATTTCAAACCGAAAATAGAAGTAAATATGTATGTATAATATGTATGCAGTTAAAATGTTCACTTTTACCAATACTTTTTTTTATATCCCTTAAATTAAAAACCGTGTAAAAACGAAATCGCGTAAAACAAGCAGCGTGCGAAACAGAGGATAGGTGAATAGTCCCATGGCAGCGTGGCACTCTCCACAAACAAACTGTCCACATCCAGTTTATTGAAATCTCCTATAAAGATTTCAATGAGGCACTGTCTACTAGAGAAATCATAGGTTAAAAATATTATGTCATGGTCTAATGTATAAAAAGGATCAATCTGGTTAAAAAATAATGCATTCTTCATTTCAGCCCAAAGAAAAACATTTAAAAGTGACGGATTTAAGAAGCAATGATAAGTATAGGAGAGTAGTTTACTACATTATGGTGCAGGGACCTCATCATATCATATAGCTCGTACGCTTCCAAACCACTACCCTCCGCCATCAGCTTTGTGAGGCTTATGGAGGCTTTGAAAAATTGATAAATTTGCAAGGAGGCGTAGATTAACAAAAAAAAGAGAAGAGGTGGCTTTGAACCTGATTTTAGTTAGTTTTTGGTTGATTTCTATGTAGAATATAATTGTAAAATTAAATATTTTAAAAATCATATAAAATAAAGTAAATCAATGATATACATAGGCATACTAGCTGCATTGGTGACCCCGACAAGGAACGCACGTAAATATGGAGAAACTATACACATCTTCAAAACTCAAATCCACCAGCGGAAGAATTAAAAGGAAGAAAAATGCCTGTAGGATCCGAGACATGTTGCTAAGCCAGTTTGCGTGATTAACATATGTATACGTGGGCAATGGGAAATTTACTCTTCAGAAGTAGATTAAAGAGTTTCTCACTACCCACTAGCAGCAATTATTTAAAAAATTTGAAATATCCACAACAAAATCTTATAAAGACCACTCCAACATCCTCTTTTCCCTTTCCCAGCAGGCGGGCGGTCGTATTGTTTAAGATCCATTTTCAGCCCCAGGTGCAACAGCAACAATTACCAAGCTCAACAACACCAGCAACAATTATCAAGCTCCACAACACCAGCAACAATTATCAAGCTCAACAACACCAACAACAATGTTCAAGTGCCTATGACAGCAAGGCATAACCACTAATTTAATATAATACGGAATCAATTCAACAACAACCCTTCAACCACAATAACTAAATTCTCAAATCATCTCCATCAATAACTCCCACGTTAGTTATCTGTGGAGGAGAGGTGTTTCTCTAAAAAAAACAAAAACAAAAATCCTAGTTGGCATCGCTTTTTATTTCAAAAGTTTTCGATTAGAGGTAGACTTTGGAAGAAAATAAAAGTTTAGTTTCGATTATACTTTGCTGCAAACAAGATTAAAAGTTCATTTTGATTGAAAAAAATAAAATTAATTAAAGATAACCATAAGAATCTTTCGTTTGAATAAAAGGATCGAGAAAAAGGAAATAAATATTAATTATAACTTGGACTAGTAGGTTCCACAACAGCAACAACCACAATTGTAGTATAGTATTCATCATCATTCATTCATCATTAAATAATTACTTCACCATTACTACTCCCACTCCTAAAAAACGTTCTATGACACTATACCTACCAAGAGAAATTTATATGTACTTCGAATTTACATAACTTTCTTTGGTATATTTTAAGTATCGCGCACTGACGCTCACTGGTGGGGAGAATTGTGGCGGGTAGGCTGTGAGGTAGCAGAATAACTTTAATTTTTTTATTATTTAAAAAAAATAAAAGTAGGCTTCTGGAAATGAGGAGGCGAGGCAAGATTTTATTATTTTTGATTCTTTGGTTAAAAAAAAATTAAGAAGTTTGTTAGACGAATGTAATAACTAATAACTAATATAAAAAAATAAATAATATTTATGTATATAAAAAAATGAAAAAATAATGAAAGTGTATAAAATCGGCGCAAATTAATATTGGACAGCTGATTTAATCACTGCCTCAATTTAATGTGGTACAGAAGCAGCCGCGAAACAACCACCCATCCCAATAGCACTCACATCACACTAATAATGGAAATGTGGAGGCTTTGCAAAAATTGATAAATTTGCAAGGAGGCGTAGATTGACAAAGAAAAGAGAAGAGATGGCCTTGTACCTGATTTCAGTTAGGTTTTGTTTGATTTCTATATAGAAAGTAGTTGTAAAATTAAATATATTAAAAATTATATAAAATAAAATAAATCATTTATATAGATAGCTATACTAGCTACACAGTGCGTCAGCAATAAATAAAGTAGAACTATACATGAGGATGCAAAGCGCAATGCTCAATTCAAAAGGAAAACTAAAAATATTATGTATAATTATGTCTAAATCTTTAAGTCCTGCACTGACAATATCTGTTCTTCGCTAGTAGGATAGGAATTCGCATCAAGTTTTGTGAAATCATTCAGTTTCTCGGCACTGTTTATATTGGAAAAGGGGTCATCTGCTTTTAATTTGGCGTAAACAACAACTCCTCGTTGACGCTGCATGTAAAAGACCGGTTTTCTTCTTTCGTCGTATCTTTCTCAGTACCTGTTTTTTCGGAGTCATACTCTCGTTGACATATATGTACAATATATCGCTTGCACTTATAAAGCCGTCAATTTTGTCAAGAGTTAAGGCTGAGATACAATGTAAGCGACAGGTTTTTGTGGCGCTATGAAATGAGTTTGAATACGGGAAAATGCAATTAGCTTGATACAATGCACGCGCTGCGATTTTGTAGCGCCACAAAGTTTGGTGATTCTATTTCAGTTTAGTTCTAGGGACGGAATAAAACTTGAAATGTGGAAGTTGTCTTAGAAATGTCACTTGCAATTTCAAAGTGGTATAGTAAGGTAGTCATAATGAATATTGAGGAAAAGATTTTATTGAAGCTCTGCGAGAAGAGCCAATTATTTATTATACGGCAAGAAAGGGGTACAAAAATGCAGAATTAAAAACCAAGGCTTGGAACCGAATAAGCCTGAAAGTTTGACTTGATGGTAAGTTTTACTTTTTATTTGGGTCCTTATTTACCCGACCAGAATTTTGGAGGGGTGCAGCTAGGGTCCCTATGAGGCTAGCCATACTGCCTCGCGTTGGTCCCATGAGGCTGCCGTATAAGGCGCACGAAGGGCAAATAATGCCTTGCCTCATTCGCGCATCATTATGAATGCCGCATGTGGTCCTCGTGAGGCAAAATAATTGCTACCCGATTTAAACATTTTCCATGAAAATTGGTAAATAGGGGTTTTGCAGAATGCTGATTTCAAATCCGCTGTCCTAATTTGGAAATTCAAGACGGCGAATTCAATATGGCGACCAAGATTTCTCGATTTCAACGCATTTGAATGAAAATTAGTACAATGATTATCTTGAGGTCACTGATTTTGAATATTATCAAAATTTACGAATCCAAGATGGCGGATCCAATATGGCGACCAAGATTTCTCGATTTCAACGGATTTTAATGAAAATTAGTACAATGATTATCTTGAGGTCACTGATTTTGAATGTTATCAAAATATACAAATCCAAGATGGCGGATCCAATATGGCGACCAGTAATTCTCAATTTCAACGGATTTTAATGAAAATTCGTACAATGATTATTCTGAGGCCACTAATTTCGAATTATGTATATTAAGATTTGGAAATTCAAGATGACGGATCCATAAAGGGGTCTCCGGGTTGAAACAAATTCCAGAATATAGCAAACTAGCACATTTGAGAAGTATGAGCCTAGTTGTATATTTGATGTTTGCCTAATCTAATCGAACCCCCGTAAGGCAAATGGTGGGATTACCTATTTCATTGTAAGGTTATAAATGCATTAGATTTGCCTCATAAGACCCTTGTGAGAAACTCATAAGGTAAACCTCACTTCAGTATCGCTGATTTTACTTTGTGAGGTCGCCATGAGGAATCTACGGGGAAATCCCTTTATCGGCATACCCCTCAGTTGCCACATGAGGACCTCATGAAGAATCTACGGGGAAATCCCTCTATCGGCATGCCCCTCACCTGCCACATGAGGCCCACACGCTTCATGAGGCATGCCCCCTATAAATTCTAGTCGAGTAGCAGTAATGAATTAAAATTCTTATAAATTAAATGTCAGAAGAAGTGGAATTCCCAAAATGCCTCTTCAGGTAGGCAGCAATCAACAAAAAGGAGTGGAAATATTTTTCTAGTTTAACCTTCTTACAAAATTATGTGGCAACGAGAGCGACGTCGACCAATATGGAGGAAGAACTGAGGAGGTCCACCACACTGCACATAAGTACCCAGGATTTGGAGTTTCCGCCAACCATTATGGAAATTATAAATATAAATGATGATCCCGACATTTTGGTTGTAGAGGAATGTGTGGACGAAATGAACCTCGATACAAATTCCTTATCAGCATCAAATTCGCATTCAGTAGCATCAACAAGCAGCAGGCGAAGAACAAACACAAATGATTCGGAAGATCTCACAGTGCTTAACAACTTTTATAAGGAGCTGTTGGATAGTGTGAAGCCGCAACAGAGTAATACAATTGATCTCTTCTTTCAGAATTTAGCTCAAGTTGTTGCTACAGAAAATCTTTCGAATTTAGATATATATTAATTATATATAATAAAACTAAAAATAAATTCTTGTTTTATTTACTAATTCAATCTCTGTGCATAATCACATGATTGGCTCCTTAAACTGAAAGATTCCCGCGACGCAAGTTCTGATATCCACTGTTTCTATGTGGAATTCCTCATTCCTCCAAAGTCCTGGTAGTAGAGGTTATCGTTCAAGCGAAGAAAGTTGTGGAGAACGAGAGTCGCTTTCACAATAATTTCGGCGTTCTCAGGCGTACAATGAATGTCATTTCTTAGAACCCTCCACCGAGCTGTCAAAATCCCAAAGGCGTTCTCGATTAGTACACGTGCTCGAGAGATTCTGGTATTGAAATTACATTTTTGGAGTCATAAATTTTGCCCTGAAACGTGCAACATACATTAGATATAATTTTTGCCGATCACAAGTGTTATTCTTACCTGGAAAGGGTCTCATAAAATAGTTCTTAAGAGGGAAAGCCGCATCGCCGAGAAAATAGTATGGGAAATTTGTTTCAGAAATCGACAAAGTATTCGATAAATGGATATTCAGTTCATTACGCCCGAATGCTTGTCCGAATAAACTATTTCGAAACACGCCCCCCTCACTTTCAGACCCATAAGCTCCATCGTCCACCAGACAGAAAGAATAATTTGCATCGCATATTGCCAGCAAAATAATGCTGTGTCGCTTCTTATAATTAAAAAACTACGATCCTGCCTTGGGGGGATACAATATTTACATGTTTGCCATCTATTGCACCTAGGCAGTGGGGAAGGCCGGGAAATTGTTGGATATCTTTCGAAATCGAATGCCATTCTGCTCTATTGGGAACAGCTAAAAATATAACGTGCAATTCTTCCCAAAGAGCTTTGCAAGTGTCGATTATAATTTTTCCCACAGTGCGCGGTCCTGTTCTGAAACTTAATGAATAAATTCGACGTGGTCCGCCGTGTGCAAGATACCTGTAAATGTAATTTTCTCTTTAATTATATAATTAAATATATGATTTTACTCACATTAACTTTAGTAGCAATCGAGATTTTGGCATTATTGGCCGGCGAATATAATTTTTATTCTATTTCCAAGCAAATTTAGAAGGAAATAAAAATTGTCCTTCGTCATCCGTAAAGCTTTAAAAATATTTCGGGATCTTTTTTTAACTGCGCAAAGCCAGTTTCATAAAAGCCATGAACTGGACGGCTTTTATATATGTCACGCACCCAAAATCTTCTTTTATATCTGCGTCTCTTATTTGTTTTGAACTCCCGGTAGGCTTTGAATGCCGAAAAACCAGCTTTAATAATTCCTAAAAATGCGCTCGAGTTCATCTTTTACAACTAGAAAAGACAGCCGGAAAAATGTACCGTCCACTGACATATAACAACTGGACTGCTGATCCCGTATAAAAACTCACTCAAAACTATCTCACTCTTTCTTTAGTCCTGCAGGTAGACAACTTTACAAAAAATCATTCCAATAGCCAAATGCAGGTGGCGCTATGTATTTGCACTTGTTTTGGTTTTTTTTTTTTAGTATCTTCAGGTGTTATACGTCTTTTTGATACCCCCAGTCGATAAATAAAACTAAACACATGATTTTTGCACTATCACTTGCACCCACAACAGACGTTGCAAATTGCCCGCCAACTCTCACCACTCATCGCCCTCACTAGATGACCCAAATTATTTTCCGTTGCAATCAACTGTTTTACGATATCCAACAGATGGTTACAGGATGTTGTGATACAACTTTTAGCTTTGGTTGGTATATATGAGAAATATGAAGGTTAGGCGAAGGCAGGAACAATGACTTTTATATATATAGTATATCATAAGTCCCCAGCTGATTGCCGCGAGGAACATTTTTGTGAACAAAATTAAAATTGGGCGTGGTATAAAAGAAACCTGTTTGTGAAAATTTAATTATTCAGTTTAAACATAACTGTGCATGATTTGCTTCATGAAATTTGAGCCTGTGCTAAAAATGGTCTCATTTTTCAGACGACGGTTAGCAGTTCAATTCTTCCATTCCATTCCATTCATTGTACATTGCAGTGCGATATTCCACAAAAACGCGTCGTCTACATTGTATCTCGGCCTTTGGCCTACCTGCGTTTTGAAAAGCAGATCACGAAAAGCGTGTGATGACGAGTGCACTGGGTAAGACACGCACGCTCTCCTCCTAATCCGGAGAGTTTTCCCTAGCTCGTTTCGGTGTTACACGAAAAGCACTAATATAACCAGACAATGGACAATCGATGGTACCAGCAATATTACGAACAATTTGCAGAACATTTTCGCTGTCGTTTTAGCTATACCTCTGATAACTGCATCAGAGCGGCGCATGGAGCACCTAATTCCCTCGTGCTCCTCAGCCATTTTGGAGGTTAAATTTTGTATGTTGAGGATTGTTGTTTCAAGGCCATTCATCGTCCGGTTAGAATTAAGCAATTCAACGTTCGTATCAGTAGGCTCACCGACCTTATTTTCCGCCTCTAGCAACTTCGCTTCGATGACCAAAATCATTTTTTTGAAAGTAACGATGGTAGCATCAATTTGAGCTTTGATTTTATTGTTTAAGTCACTTTGGGATTGATTAATGTAACCCTTCAGGTGGCCGGCGAATTGAGAATTGAGGATGCCTGCAGTATCCCCATGCAGAACCACTTCACTACTAGACGTTTTAACTGCACTGGCACTGCGAGTTTGGATCTTGGTGAAATTTTCATAGACACTTTTTAATTTAGGTTTATGGGTGTTGGTGGGCGCTATTTTGGTTATTTCTTTGCTTTTAGCGAAATCTTACAAGGTTATTATTCACAGAAGTTAAGAAACACTTGGCCAAAACTACTTGTATCGTTCTAGATCAGTGATGGCGAACCTATGAACCATGGGTCAGAAATTGACCCACGCAGGCTTTTTAAATGACCCACGCGTTGATTTTAGATATTAGCTAGCTGATTTTCAGTCGTATCGCTGTACCTGTGCATGATGCACACTGATGAGCAAAAGTGGTCAAATGTTTCTAACTTTTCTGGCTTTAATGATGTCGCACCCTATTGGTGGGTGTTTCATAATTTCAATAAACAATTTTCAATTTAAATACATTTATACTTATTAAAAAAAACAAAATTTGTTTCAAAAAATTCACAAAATATTATATTATTAACAACGGACATAGACAACCTCATTTGTAAATTTACTTTATTCCTTGTTATACGGGGCGACTGCCGACTGGGTATGGTGTCACCTGATGCGGTAATTCATGGTATCACCCCATTTATATAAATTTTTTTCACTTCAACTTTTTTTTTTTGCTCTCCACTTGCAAAAGTAAAAGTTTTAAAATAAAATGGACTTAAACTTTTTGAAGGATTTTAAAAGTGAGAATAAAAAAAAAACAGAATCTGACCCACTTCTCAAAAAGGTTTGCCATCACTGTTCTAGATAGTGCTTAGCGCAGGACAATATTAAGAAATTTTAAGCAGTAACCACTCAAAGAACTTGGAAAAAAGTTGCAAAAGCGCAGAGCAAAATCTAATTGAACTTCATACTCTGTACTCTCTCTCTTTCGAAATTTGTAAAATTAAAGTGTTATTAAAGTGTCATTTTTGATTTAAAAGTACACACTTCAATTGTAAAGCGATGTTTTTAAATTGTAGCAATAGTTGGAATGATTTCAAAATGTCATGTTTGATTTAAAAGTTTTAGCATCGTTTTGAAAGAAGACGCAATTTGACCGCTATTGTACATTCTGTGCTGTGTAATGGAAGTGTGCGGGAATTTGTGCAAAGTGCATTTAGCAAGTGCATCAGTTAATTGTGAAAGTATCTTTTGTCTATCTTTTTTAATTCTGCTAATGTACATATCCACCAACATGTATCAATTTACTGTGTGCATCAAAGATTTTGTTTATGAATTACTTGTTATACGAAAATAACGATATACCATATACGTATTAAGTTATCCAATAGTGATACAACATTTTGACACACATTTTCAATCTTACGAAATCAGTATTAAAATTAATACTAACATAATGAGTAGATTATCAAGTATTCAAATTAATAACTGAACTTATATGTTAGAAATAATTATATTTCTGTATGCAATGATTAACAACTATATTTTTTTATTATATATATTTCTGCGAATAAACGGTGCGAGAATGAGTTGGTGACTATTTCTGTCTCAATATTTTTTATAAGAAAAGGAATAGGACATATATCTGATTTCCAGTGTAAAGGTGGCGCCAAAGTGGTAAGGTTTTGCCCCCACATAGCATCAGTTTTATGGTGCTTGTCTTGTTGGCGTCATTTAGAAAAAATAACTAGTCTTGCCTATCAATCTTCGATAATGATACAAGAAGTGAAAACGAGACGGCAGCGGCCACAAACCGAAGATAAATACTCAACCATAAACTTTTAATTGTGTATTGTAGTTTAATAAATTTGAATTGCATTTTAGTTGTTGCTAAAAGTTTCAATCGGTCCATGACTGTAAGAAATATGTAATTGGTTCTAATTTTTACTATTTCGATTATTTTTCATTTAAAAGTTCATTTTTTCCGTCATGATGTCAAAATTACACTCTTAGAAATCATAACTAGTCGCTTGAAAACATTAAAATGTTGATTTACAACTTCGAATTTCATTTATTTTTATTTTTTACTATGAACGAAATTAAAGATCTTTAATGTTGTACTCATTAATGTTAATACTACGTAAAAAAAAATTGAATGGCAACCCCCAACTAGTGGACCAAAAATGGACATTATCAGCACAGCTTGTTCTCGCTTTTAAATTAAGGACACCTAATTCTGTTTTTACACAACCGTTCCAAAAAGGTATCATCATCACTGGGCTAAATAAAGCCTTGCAGGGTCTTAGCCGCCTCAAAATGAATTTTTTTTTTTTTTGTGGCCGTGTCATATCAAAACCGTGTAAAAGCAGAATTTGGTGCATATTCAAATTAAATGGAAATGTTTGTTTCAAATATGTTTCCACTTCATTTTAACATAATTTTCTTTCTCTCAGTTTAGTTTCCAAAAATCTCAAAATAAAATTGTAAACCTCCTAGCAAAACATTATTATTAAAGGTTATATTCGAAGATATATATACGAACCCAATTTTGTTCCCTGAAATACGAGGAAAGCCAGTTTTTCACAGAAAAGGAAAACGAATTTAAATCGAAACATATTTTTAAAGTTCACAAAAAGACATTCTTATTAACTAGGGGTAATCCGGGACACGGGAACTATGACCATAGTGAAATGAAATATATTGAGGGTTTGCTCTTCATTTTTTCAAGTTGTGAAATACATATTTCTGTATTGGTGAATACAGTCTGGATGGAAATAATGTGCCTTTTTACATTCACTCGTTTTTAGCAGGAGGTATTAACCCTTTGCACTCGAAGACTTTACGTAAGCAATAGCTGAATGGTACCCCAGAGTCGAGTGCAAAGGGTTAAAATATGGTGCATGGATATGATAAATGTTTACACTTTGCTCACCAACGATTATTTCTGTTCTGTTTTGTGTTTTTATACTTGTAATAAAATGCATTGATAATTTTGAGTAACTGGCTTAATATATTTTTAAATTAAAAGCATTTTTGCAATGCCGCTTATTACCTAATATTGAAAAAATCATAATTATTTGGAAGATCTTGACTGCACATTGTTTCACATCACGATTAATGTAAACTCTGTAAATCTCTTAAAAGTGATAATTCCTAATCAAAGTACCTACAAATATGTACGAGTATGTCCTTTGTATAATACAACGTATAAAAGAGTAAAAAAAAGTTAAAATAATATAGTATAATAATATTTGAAGAGAAATCATCAACAGCTCTAGAAATTAAACCATCAACCTCAACTTACACTTGATTTTCCTTTTCTTTAAATTAAGTCTACGCTAATGATTAATCTATACGTTTGTAAGTTTCTACGGTTAAAGATATTATTAAAAATTACTACTCAGAACATTTTTATATAAAGGAATTTGAATTAAACACGACGTAGTGGCTACACGAATAAGTTTTATTTTCCATGAAAGACAACACTGAATTATCCATGAAGAAGTAATGAATGTGTAACTCACTTTGAGCTACTCTGACTTCACCAACAAACAATTAAAAAGACAAAGTAGGACACGTTACTTTTCACAGGTTATTAAAAACTTATTCGATTTTCAATGAAGTTCACGACTTTCTTTTATATACGAGACGAGACCAGCAATCAATTAAAAATCAGAAAAAAAATTTAATTCTATTTCTTAATAACATCTTTAGACCGTTTTAATAAAAACAAAAAATCCATTGCACCTGTTACAGTGGAGAAATCCTGCACATCCTCTAACATCCATCGATCAATGTTAAGGCACTAGATAAATTACTATCCAAAATCACAATGAACAACGCAAATCCGAACTATATGCACAATTATCCAAAAGCGGTCTCGCACTGCCAAATTACTGAAGAAACTCAGTGGCATCGACTAAAGGTAACCAATCAAAAACGAGTCACTCCGCGATCAGTCGAATAATCCTAATCTCAATTTCTCCGCGTGAACGTCTTAACTTTTCCTTTTCACATAAGACAGGGGCCTAATCCTTTCACGACCTGCTACGGTTTTAGCACCCAAGATAAGCCGTCAGAGCGTTGGGATTAAACTGATCGGACATTCCGGACCTGATACATATTATAAGCACTTTCCCCGGATGATTCTTAATCGCAAGACGTGCGCAATGTTGTCTTCATTACAGCGGTAGCTCGCAGCCACTCGCAGCCACTGATCCACCTGCTTCCCAAAAAGGGCTTTCACTAGATTTCCATCTTTCCGTCGTGGACGCAGCATCACACTGCGCAGTGTCGTTCCTCACTTAAATCAATCAGAGGCTCACAATTTGCAGGCCCATTTGCGAATAAAAGTTGTTCGCAGTACGCGCCGAGATGTAAAATGATACGCCCATGGATGCTGTTACAGATTTGTCGGGGACAACCTTTCTCCCTACAGAGGAGCGTTATTAAAACCCCGCACGGAGAATTTCAGCGGCTCTCAACCACACAGCTGAGCACCTGTCGCACTTACGCTTGCCAGCAGAAAATTTACATCAATTGAAGCAAGAAAGTGATCTTGCTATTCATCTCGAAGAAACTTACCAGACTTGCTCTGGAATTCCACTCGGACTGTGGCGGCGGGGGCCTACCTCTGCGGCCTCGACGGGTGCTACGAATAGGCGAAATTAAATTGCGGCATTTCCCTTTCTTCGGCCTTCACAGTGAAACGCCAGCGCGTGCGTTTTTTCTAGTCGCTCCGAACCCAATGTAGCGATGTTAGCTCCAACACCCAGTCTCTTGGTAAATTTTTTTGTTATATACGCGAACAGCGGCTAAAGAACGCGTCAGTGCGTTTAATGCGAAAAGAGATCAATCGGCGATGCCCGCCCGATGCTTCGCAGATTATCCGATTATCCGCGCTTCAACCGTGGATCTCATGAAAATCTAGATCTCAGTCAATGGTCCATTCCGTGGTGGCGCCGGCGAATTAAAACCCTGGGGATATTGCCCGTTAGTAATCGGAACCGGATACTCTTCGGATCGATTAAAATAGAAAATATTTGCACTGAAGTATTTATGCCCCCCGGTCATCCTTGGAATTCGGTTTCAACTGTTTCTGCTCAGCTTTCTTTGCAAGTCTCGTTCTTTCCTGTCCAACCTTACGTAAGGTTCAAGTGAAGGTAAATGCGTGCTCGGATTGCTAGCTCGTTAGCTTCGGTTAATGTTTTTTTTTCGAGTTATTGAAAAATTTCGTGTTGAGGTCAATGTGCCTGACCCTAAAGTGAAACCTAGACGGACAATTCGTGATTAATCGATCCCATGTTTTACCACCTATTCTGATGTGCTATAGAAGATGCATTTAGAATAGAAAATTTTAACCAACTCACAGTTCGATTCTATCTTCGGTCTACTTATGTCACTTTAAATTAGGTCATATTAAAGAATATTTTTTGAAAAATAAAAAGCAAAGCAAAAGTAATCTGAATCAACTCAACCTTAGCTTCTCATTGTTCAGAAATTAAGGAATACAAGTAAAAGAGAACGAACGCTGAAATGCGTATTTGTAATGCATTTTCAAAAATATTTCTATAGCTATGATCGAACAATTCTACAAAAAAGACGAAACAAAAAACAAAAGATCCTTAAGTCAATCCTTGAAAGACAAATCGGAGACTACCAAGGCATCTCAACGATAAAGAATCCATAAAAAATTCATACAATTATGTATATTTTTCCCACTACACAATTTTTTTGAGCACTTAGAATCAATTTAATTGTACGCCATATTTTATTTACTGCATTGGATTTGAAAAAAGCATGCTTGAGATGTTTCTTTTTATGAAATTAACTTGAAAGTTTATATTAGAGAATCAGCCATTTTCGAATTGCAGACTTATTTTTGGAAAATTGAAAGGAATTTTTAAATAATCGTATTTTTATGCCCTATTTTATAAAAATATGGAGGAGATGGCTGGTGGATTTTATTAAAAAAAAAAATAAATATTTGAACTAGGCGTTTTAAAAATTTAAAAAATAAAAATTTTTGAAGTAGGCGTGCCAGAAAATAAAAAATCACTTTTTCGAATATCTTGTCAATAAAAGTAAGAAATATAAAATAAAGTGTATGTAAGAAAATTATTTAAAATAAAAAATAAATAGTAAAATAAATTAAATAATATTTAATTAAAATAAAATAATGAATAAAAAAATAAAATATAGTGAAAAGTATTCGCTATATATTGGTGACCCCGACATCTGCATATAGCAGGAGCATCAACACCCCGACATCTGCATATAGCAGGAGCATCAACAACCCGACATCTGCATATAGCAGGAGCATCAACAATCCGACATCTGCATAACAATAAAAGCAGAAACATCAGCAACCCAACAACAAACACAGCTGCAACACGGCAGAGACTATTTCTCGCTAAACAATTTGCTGACCTAACCATTTACCAACGTCTTGCACATCTGGACGTACAAAAAAAGAAAACGCCCAAACAGCCGACAAGCAACAATCAAAAAAGAAGAGATTTTCAACAATCTTCAACAATCAACATTTTATCTACAGGTTTAGTTCCTTCTTTAAAAAAAAAAAAAAATTTAGCATTATTATTTATTATATTTGATTTGTTATCCATTCTTTATTGTTTTCGGTCGCGTTCTCTATCGTGTTCATTATGAATTTGAGTGGTGACTCGGTAGTCTCCGTTTCCGGAAATACAAGTTTCGAAGGTTCGGTCAATAACCTCGAAAATTCGTTTAATTTACCTCAGCCATCACCACGTATTATGGCAACATCCACACCATCCATTTCTACATTTTCGGTTCATGCACCCTCTTTTTGGAGAAATGCTCCGAAGTTTTGGTTTCAGCGACTAGAGGCACAATTTGAACTTGCCAGAATAACAACAGAGATTGCAAAATTGAACTACGTTCTCTCCGCGTTGGGTGAGAGCTTAGTTTCTATTTTAAGCGATGTCTTGGAAAGTCCGGATCCTAGACATCCATATTCTCAACTAAAAGAAGCATTAATTTCACGGCTTTCCGCGAGCGAAACTACCAAATTAAACCAGCTTCTCGGAGATATTGTGATGGAGGATAGATCTCCATCACAATTTCTTCGAGAAATGAGGAATTTATCTAACGGAAATTTAAACGATGACATTTTGAAGACTCTTTGGTTACAAAGATTGCCAAGTAATATGAGAACGATTTTATCTTTTAATTCAGGACCACTTTCTGAATTAGCAAATTGTGCTGACAAAATTTTTGAAATAAATAATAAATCACCAATTTTATCTTGTTCATCTATTAATTCAGATAACAATACTTTGGCAGAACTCACTTCACAAATTTTACGTCTAACTAAACAAGTACAAGAAATGTCTTTAGAAATTAAATCATTAAAACATCAAAACAGATCTAATAGTAATTCTTCTAGACATTCTTCCAGGTTTTCGTCAAGTCGTTCACCAAACAGATTCCGACAAAATTCTCCTCAATCTCAATCTCAATCTCATGGTAATCCAGATTGGTGTTGGTACCATGCCAAATTTAGAAATAATGCAACTAAATTTATTCCTCCTTGTTCCTTTAATAAAATTCCAGATTCGACAAAAAACTAATTTGCATGTCATCAATGGCGACGGATGATAAAAGCGAATATAATAGTCGCTTACACATTTTTGATAGATCTACAAATTGTTATTACCTAATTGATACTGGAGCAGATATTTCTGTCATTCCTCCTCCACTAAATTCAAAATTATTACCAACTTCTTTGAAATTATCTGCAGCTAACTCATCAGTTATTAATACTTATGGAAAGAAAATTCTTTCATTGGATCTCGGTTTACGAAGAAATTTTCAATGGGAATTTTTATTAGCTGATGTAGAGAAACCTATTTTGGGTGCAGATTTCTTATTTCACTATAAATTAATTATTGATTTGTCAAAAAGAATTTTAATTGACCCCTTAACTAAACTAACTTCTAATGGTAATATTTTCAGAGGACCCTCTACTGCTTTATCAGTATTAATCAATACATCTTTAAATGATGAGATACAAAAATTAATTCGTGAATTTCCAACTTTAACTATAGATTCTGGTTTTACTAAACCAGTGAAACATCTAATTCGCTAATTAAAACATTAGTTACATGGAGGGGACTCACAATAATAAAGCACACCGAGAAGTGAGAGGCAAGGGGACTCAATATAATAAAGCACCCCAAAGGAGACAAAATTCTACCACGTCCACGCCGTCGTCTCTGGATTACGCAAAGAGTAGAAATTTCAATTCGTGATAAGCAACTACAAAAACCCCGAATTTCATGGAAACCTACAAGATTTTCAAAACTTGATATCCGCCATATTGATTCGGCAATTTTCAATTTACAAAATTTGATGTTAAATTTGTGATTAGCGACTACCAAAACTCCTGTATACTGAATTTCATGAAAATCTGTGAGATTTTTAAAATCACGAAAATCTGTACGATTTTCAGAGTTTCAGATTTTCAGAATCTGCACTATAGAAAATCCGCCATTTTGAAAAGGTTATGAGTGATTCCGATCACCGTTGATCATAGAAATAATTGCATTGCAAAACTCTATTGACTTGAAAAAAACTTACAAAAAAAAAAAATTTCAAATATGTTGATACTTTTTTTCCATAAAGTCGCCATATTTAATTTCCTATTGGAAAAAACTCAATTTTGACGACAGATTCTGAAAGAGCACACTCAAAACTAGTAAGATTCATGGTTTTTATTGGAAAATAAATGTCCTTTAATGGTAAGAATGAGGTTTCAAACTGCACAAAAAAGGTTCTTTGGGCGTTAATGGGTTAAAAAATAAAAAATAAAATTGAGGTGACATCTGTAAAACAATAATTTAATACTATTGTGGTGGTTGTCTAAGATTAAAAGTTAAATAGTCTCCACGTGACGTTAAGCTTTATTTTAATTGTCATGTGGTGAGGTTCTTAGATGATATGCGGAATTTTTGATTTGATTTCGGGTAAAAATAAAGGACGGAAATTTGTATGAAAAGTAAAAGTAGATAAATGTAGATTTTTAGTAGTATTTTGATGTATGTGAAATAGTTAATGTAGGGTGGATTTGTTTGGATTTTGTGGTTGCTATAGAAATTAAAAATTACTTTGTGATTGTAGTTACTGTAGAGATTTTTGCTTTATATAATCTAGTGTGTGTAATTGTAGTAAGCTTTTTGTATTAGCTAGATTTTGTTTGTGAAAATATTTTTTAGTTCTTCCCTGACAGTCAATTAAGCTATATTAGTTGATAAAAAAGTTATAATTTGAATTAATTGAATTTTAAAAAGAAAATAACATAAAATAAATATAAATAAAAGAATAAATAAAACCTAATTAATTTCTATTAATATATATATATATAAAAAAGAGTGATAAAATATAGCAAAAAGCAATAAAAAAATATAAAAATAGAAGTGAAATAAAATCAAGAAAACGGAAGAACCCACAATTGGTGACCCCGACAGCAACCCAACAACAGCATCCGACAACACGACAAGCAACAGAGATTGTCTACACCAACCTACCAACAAGATTTCAACATCACAACAATTGAAGTCCTCAATCAATCAACAGCAACATCAGCAACAGCATCAATCAACAGCAACATCAGCAGCAACAATCAACATTTTATTTTGGTATCAACAGGTTAGGTTTCTTTTACATTTTATTAAATTTTGTTATAATTAGTTAAGATTTTCTTTAAAAAATTATTATCATATAGTATTGTTTAAAAAATATTGTGAACAATCCTTTATTTCTTCGTCGCGTCCTCTTTCGTTTATAAAAAATAATGTGTAATTCAAGTGGTGACTCGGTGGTCTCCGTGATTCCCGGGAATCTAAATTGTGATCGCGGAAACAATTTATTTATTATTTTATTTATATTAAAATATTAATTTTTATTATGCTTTTAAAAACGTCAATTTAATTTTATCAAACTTTTTCAGCGACTGACACATTTTTCCCAAAGGTATATTGATTTAACAAAAAATTTTATAAATATTAATTTCTGATCGCCTACTTTTTAAATAATTTATTCCTCCACCACACTATCATAACGTCATCAATAATCCTATTCGCCCTATTTATTGTAGCTCCGTCTGAATTCCGGAATTACAACTTCAACAACTGTTTTGAAGACTGGAAAAAAACTTGGCTTAAGTGTATTGTATCCGGAGGGAATTACTTTGAAGGGGATGAAATTGATTTGGAAGGCTAGGTAAATATTCTTCATTTTAGAAACAAATTCACCATTTTTTTTTATTACGGTAGTATGCCTTGTTTTATCACATATGTCATCATTGCATTCGTTTCAAATCAATTAAGTAACTACGTACGATTTTTTTAAATAATTAACTGCAGCCAGTATCTCTCTAAGTCTCACAGTGACAAATGAGCCACGAAGACTTTACTGTGAATATTTTGTCGCAATTCCAATTTCTATAAATCGGTACGTCACACATTTGGAAGTAAGCGAAATCGCGATTCTACATCCAATTTTGTGAGTAATTAGTGGGAAACCAGCGAAATTTCATTCACGCTGCGCTTAGCTCGTGAGTTGAACTTGTTTGCTTAGTGATTCTAATTATTTTGATATCAAAATTCAATTACGTGAATCATAAAGCAATTAAAAATAAATTTTTAAAGACCGTCCACCATATTGCTTTCGAAATGGTTAACTACTCCATCAGGATCGACATAAATTACCCCAAAACTCCAATATACCTTTTATTTAAATTCGATTGAGCTAAGTATTTCTTGTCTGCCATTTTGGCCTGGCCATATTAAACTTTTAATTCTTGATATCGGAACTTAAATAGAAGCCCTAAAACTTCCAAATACGAATTTTTGTGAAAATAAAATATAATAAACTTGGTTCGCCATATTGGATCCGCCATATTGAATTTATAAATTTGGATAACAGATACGAAGGCAATACCACTAAAAATTCCTGTATACTTAATTTCATGCATATCTGACTGCATTCCGAATTTTGGGCATCTTTTTGACGATTTGGAACACTATGCGGCGTATCACGCATTTACTGCCAACATTTTTAAATAATAAATACAAAGCTGTCGAACAAATATTCCAATGAAAGGTGAGAACTTACAAGTGAGTTCTCAACCGAAATGACAGAAATCAAAAATTTCCCACTATGAGAAGGGCATTTCCAATATTCTTCCTATATCACTAATGAGTATTTCCTCACTAAAATTTACAGAAATTAGCTGATGAACAGATATGGATTTGTAAATTCATATTCTAATTATACCAACACATACGCCATAACTTTCTTAACATACATAAAATACACGTCAAGTTTAGGACCTCCTAAATTGAAAATAAGAAAAGTATTCAGCGTCAGGTAGGCAAAAATGGATTACGTTTGGTTTGGAAAGCGGTGAATTCTCTCTAAATAGTGGCTACAATTTATTATGAACGCATTGTAGTTAGTGTTTTTGAATTTGAATAAAAAGAATTTATGGAGATTTTTGAAAAAATAGTAATTGATCCACTGGGCTATCTGTACCACATCGTGGGAACCGATTGCCCTTCAGTGTTCAGTGAATAATGTTGGATAACCGCGGATAAATTGAGATAAAGGAAACAAGTTTCATTATAATTAACCAGTTTGTATTTTGGGAAATTGCGCATTAATAAGGAGATAATCTTATAATTATAAAATATACGTTTTTAAGGTACTATTACAGTCTAGAATGCTAAAAAATGACATATATTCAACCATTTTTTTTTTCACTTTCTTTATTGTATACGGTTATCAAACTTTTTTTATTTTCTATTCATTGTACATTTAATAGAGGGCGCTCAAATTTTCTTCTCAAAAAACACTGCTGCATGGCGGACAGTTAATCTCTGGAACGGTAAGTCTGAAACATAAAATTCAAAAAGAGTTACAAAAAGGAAGTGCTCTTACGTGATAGTCTACCAGAAAAATTGAAAAATCATTAAAAATTAAAAAATGGCGTACATTTGAAATTTTTTTCAAAAATCGCCTTTTTTTTCAACCTTTTTTCAGACTCAAAAATTTTATATATTTTTTTTTGTGGTCAAATTGTGGTAAACTATCACACAGGATATAAAAACGAACAAAATGCTTCAAAGTTTATTAAAATCGGCCCAGTAGATCCGGAGATTAACTGTCCGCCAGTTAAAAAAACCTAAACTCGAGAAAAACGCGTTTAAAGTTTATTTAGAACATGGAAGAGCCGAGAGCGCGCTTCAATTGAGTCGTTATATCTCGGCACTGGCTTCGAATTTCGATTTAATATTTTAGACAGTTATTATTGAAGGTATAAGGAATCTAAAAATGTAAAAAAAAAAAATTCATTTTTTGAAAATTCTAGACGGTAATAGTACCTTAAAGCATTGATAAATAAAGATTCTGTCTCATAATTGTATTTAATTTTTATCTATTGTACTTCATTAGCAAAAATTTTACCTCCCTGGCCTCAAAACTAACAAATTAAATAAATACCAATGCAAATATTTTGTTTTTTTATTAAAAATAACAAGTCGAAAAACCAAAACTAATCAAACTAAACTATCTAACATTATCAGAATATGCCTTATTATAAAAAGGCTTAAGTATATATTTACATTATATTAATTTTATAATTTTTAACGAGGCGACGGTTTTCTAGGCCACAGTTTTTTTCCACTTTCTATCCAGTCGTAATCGTCATCAGATTCTTGAAATTTAAATTCTATTGATTCTCTCTGTCCGAGTTGTTTTACAAAACTTTTCTAGATATCTTCCTTTTTTTTTTGTTTCATCTTGCTTCTTTTGGTTCAAGTTCAAATCAGATGTGAAGAAACTTGAAGACATGTTCAGATCAAGCTGTCCTAAAGCTAGGACTGCATTTTCACGATGGGAATTTGGTCGGATGGGACACGAGCACTAGAATGAGAGAAATTAGAGCTACAGAAGAATATCCCTATCGGATGAAGAGCTCTTCACTTTTCCTTGTTTCGTAAAAAATTTTGTGGAGATAGATTTCTATACTATCACATCAGCTTCGAAACAGCACTCTTTAATTGACGTATACATGATTAAAAATACAAATCAAAGGAAACACTGAGAAATGAAGAGAAAACGGTTCTTAAACGTTCGACAAATATCTCATCTTGAATATTTGCTTAAGATAGAACAAAATGGATTCGAAGAAATAGCACAAAACATAGATCCTGAAAACACGGTCTAGCACCCCCTTATTGTGGTTCTTACCTGTCTTATTTGTCAAATATGTCCTACCATGTTGCTTTCTGTCCTGTCAATTCGAGGAAGATCTTAGCCACATCAGGAGTTCCTCAGAGTAGCCATTTGGATCCTCTTCTTTTAGTTTTTCACTTGACGATATCACAGATCTATTGAATAAATGCATAGATTAAAAGTTGATGATCTTTAACAAAAGAAATATTAAGGAGTTAAATGGGTTTAAAATTTTGAAAAAATTTATTTTTTTTGTTTTGTTTTTTTAATGGTAAAAAAATACTATTGCATTCAAAATTTTAAGTATAAAAAATAGTAGCACTTGAACTATATTCTATGAAAAGATGTTCACCTATTTATTCTTACTTTAACACTAGATCTGCCAATACCAGTCATATTGACTGGTACGCAATTTTTGCGTTGAATTGATTAAATGTTGTAAAGTTATCTCCTAAGAGTTATGCCAAAGATTATTAATATTATTATTATTATTTTCCATTTATATTTACTAATTTAAATGAGAAAACATATCACTTTAAAGGTATCGAAAATTGTCAAAATTACAAGCTTTTCGCAGGTAAATCTAGTGTTAAACTTTAAATATAAAAACTCTACTTTTGAAGTCGGTGAACACGATTACTCAAAAACTAATGTACCGATCTTATTCAAATTTTGCACACTTCTTCTAAATAGCATTAACTAGGGAGTGAACGAAGGATTTTGTTTTTCGTTCATCACAACTTACTTTACATGCCAATATCTATTGTTTTTTTCGTACCGAAAAATGAATTTTTCACACGCAACGCCGCGCCGCCAGAAATTCAGATTTAATTTTTTTCACAAATCCTTCCTTCACTCCGGAGCTGAGCCGGCATATTGGTATAAAAAATTTGATTTTTTGGTTTCAGATAAATCTAGCACAAGTTATGATGTCCATCGTATTTTTAAGAGGTTTTCGAAAACCAACTCTCAGCGGGCCATTTTTCGATATTTTTCAAGATAAATTTCATAGAATATAGTTCAAATGCTACTCTTTTTGATACTTAAAAGTTTGAGTGTAATAATACTTTTCTGACCATTCAAAAATGTAAAAAAAAAACGACTTGTTCATAATTTGAAACCCACGTAACCTCTTAAGGGGGGGGTATGGTATTTTTAGTGTTTTTTTAGCAACAATTTAAGAATTTTTTTCTGAAATATAGTAAAGAACAGTTTATTTTATAAATGGACATTTAAGATGTACAATATAAAAACAATATTTTCTGAAATTTTGAAGTCAAAATATTGAAAAACAAGCCATCGACAGTGATTTGAAAAAACCGCCGCTAAAAAACCGGTGTTCATCATATCTAATGACTGGATCATCTGTAACCAAAAAACCAAAAAGAATCTGTTAGTTAATTAGTTTCTTCAGGTACTGACGAAGAGCTTTTTTATTTAAGATTTTTTTTTTTTTTTTTATAAGAATTTTTTTAGTAAAAGATCGAATTTTGAAAGAAAAATTTTGTTTTTTTGACTTTAAAATTATGCCAAAAATTCAAAAATCAAAATAAACGAAAAAACTCAACGTCACTACCTGAAGAAACTAATTATCTAACAGATTCTTTTTGGTTTTTTGGTTACAGATGATCCAGTCATTAGATATGATGAACACCGGTTTTTTAGCGGCGGTTTTTTCAAATCACTGTCGATGGCTTGTTTTTCAATATTTTTACTTCAAAATTTCAGAAAATATTGTTTTTATATTGTACTTTAAGATGTCCATTTATAAAATAAACTGTTCTTTACTATATTTCAGAAAAAAATTCTTAAATTGTTGCTAAAAAAACACTAAAAATACCATACCCCCCCCTTAACGATTGCCATATGATTCAAAAGGACATTAATACTTCCACCTTGCACTAAATATTGATAAATGTGAAGTTGTGTAATTTTATCGTGGTCGAAATATTTTACATTTTGACTACGATGTCTTGGGTCATACTCTTCGTCGAACTAAGTCTGTTCGTGACTGTTATTCTTGACAGCAAACTTGACTTTGTTGAGCATATCAGTTCAATGAGTATGAGAGCTTGTTCTGTATTGGGTTTCAAAAAAAGATGGGCACGTAAGTATATAAAGATCTGTACTTCTCCTTTGTTCGTCCAATTCTTAAATAGAGTCAAGAACTTTGGGTCGATCCGATTTTTCTTCCTTCCTATCAATATACATTCTTTGTATATAAACGTCATGGGGTTGCTGACATAACATTCGCTCATCAACGTATAACTGATAATATTGACTCGCCAGCTCTTAAAGCTAAATTCGTATTTTGGGGATAGCCCTCGTATCACCGCATATGGGCATTTCGCGCTATATTGTGTGGCTTGTAGCTCAATCATGGTATTTTTTGAAGTCCTTGTATGCCTGAGGAAATTTTTAAAGCTGTACTTTCACCCGAGATTTGGATTTCGCACAGGAATTTTTTTCCAAGAGTCTAAGACTGACTCTTCGGCAAAAAACGCATCTCCATTAATTACGCAAACGTAACTGGCTTGCGATCCAAGGCGACCCGAATTTTCATTATTTCGACGAATTTTTGTTTCGACGTGGTCTGCTTGACCAAAACTTGGCTATGTGGGAAGGATCGCGGATGGGGAACTTTTTGGCCCTGCATTTTTGGTCTCCCGCCGTGATCGTCACCCTTCTGTTTTGGATGCTGCCGTGGGTGGAGGAGTGTTTTTTACCGTTCGCCGTGACATACCTTGTTTTTTGGTCGCTTCTGTCAGATCAATGAACTTGGAATTTATCTGTAGCCTTAAAACTACAACAAAAGAATATTTATGTTACCACAGTCTGCATACCCCGGATCATCGGCTGAAGTTTTTGCGGCCTCGGCTTCTTGTGTCGAGGAACTCACATCAGTGTTATCACCTGCTGACGAGCTGATTCTCCTGGGTGACTTCAACATGGCCATCGTTTCTTGGAAGTTATCTTCTTACAAGGATGTGTTGCTGCCCTGCTTTTCAGGGGCGCTCCTCATGTTTCCACGTTCATCAATGATATCTCTTCTTTGGGCTCATTCAGTCAAACTCCATACGGAACAACACGGGTAGATTTCTGAATATAGTGTTTTCTTCGAAGCCGGATAGTATTCTGGTGGAAAGACGCTTGGGCCCTTTGTTATAACTTTAAAAAAGCCGATTTGTCTACAATGGCTGACTGGCTTTCCGCTTTTGAATGGTCGAAAGTTATGGGTGAGCGTGATATTGACAAAACCGTTTATTATTTCTATGATGTCATCTTTCTAAGCTTCAATCCCTGCGTACCTCTTGCTCCCCCTAGGGGTCATTCCACCTGTGGGTTAATCGCTCTGTAAAACACTTAACACTTGAATAATAAGTCATGGAAGAGATTCTGCTCCTCGAGGAGTGATGTCGATTTTGAAATTTATTGCAATTTACGTACTAAGTTTACAGCGTGTTTACAGGTCTCTTATAACGAGCATTTTCTTGACATGCGGTCTGCCTTGGAACTTTCATTGCCTTAGTTACACTTGTACAAATGCCGTGTTAAGCATAAATTAACCCTTTTTCCCCTCTGAGGGTACATCAGAGTTTATTAATTATTACGGAGGATGAACTTATTCCATTACCACTTTTTGGGTAATGTAGTTTCCCCTGAAGTTTTTTCTTGAAATATGTTACCCGATGTCTATAAATTAATATAAATCAAACGTCATAACAATACATTACTTGGTTCAAAAGTTATACTATATTATATAACGCGATACCTAGGTCCAAATTTTCGGACAAAGTGCCTCCGAGTTGCTAGTAGGTAGTGCTGGGAAAGGCGCCGAGTTCAAAGGCTTAAGTTAAAGGCAAACAAATATCATTCATAAGATAGACGTTAGTGAAGCTTTCATCACTGACTTCCGCACTTTTCATCAAAAACTAATTTAATTTCCGGAAGATAATCGTTCCACCACTGCTCAGCCACCCATTGCAGCCAATCTACATAACTATTATAACATAACTATGTTCGCAACGTATCCAGAGGCTGTCTACGAAGCAGCTTCAAGCTAGAGAATATTTATTGACTTCAACAACGCAGAGCATCAGTTATTCACTAAGCGTAAAGGTATATCCATAATTATTAATCGACGGCAATATCGCAGTGAATGACTAGTTAAATCACCGTAAGTGGATTAAATTTAACTGCTTCCGCCATTTCTTGCCGATAAATCTCGAGACAAAGCCCCTGAAGAAAGATGGCTTAAATAAATTTGTGCAAACGGAGGTAGCCGAAAGCTCCTAAAGATGACTGTGGATTGCGGAATGAGGAACACCGGAGAAGAAAGTCAACTGCACATTTTCAGCACAACCCACGGCAACGCCACCGCCTCCATCGCTGCCAATAAATTATATAAGGTAGCAAAAATCACGTCCACATGTAGGGCAGTAAGTGCTGATAACCGCCACACTTATAAATTAATTGTTATTCGTGCTCGAAGCACACGACATCAAGCACTCAGCCCAATCGATAAGATTCCGACGTCGTCGTCGCCAGTTTAATGTCTTAAACGAAATGTAGTTGGGCACAATGTTTTGGGTATTCCAGAGATACTGTGGTACCGCAGTGGTGTGGCGGGGTTGAGGAGCGACGGATGACATTTCCATAAATCCAATAATCCAGCAATGACTCAAGGAGTTGTATAAATCTAATTAAGGGCTAATTGCCATAACCAGGGTAACCTCCTTATCATCTTAGGTCCTGGGCTTATGCAAATTTTATTAGATCTGGAAGCCTTCGTCTTCGGTCGAGAAGCACTGCTTATGCTACTGCTGGTGCTATTTCTGGTGCTTGCAGCGATGCAGACTTTGGCAGCGCTATAAAAATCTATTGCCCATGTCCCTACTTACCGACATTGGTGCCGAGTCATATAGAAAGGGGGATCGATAAACCACCGGGTCAGGCCACTGGACTTGCACAACAACTTCCCATCCATTGAGATGTGGCTTTGGGGCGGCTCTAATTATCGATTATCTAAAAACCGTAACATTTTATAGGACGCCCAAGCCCAAATCATATATACCGGGGTAAAGTACTGCGGGCTAAATGGGTTTATTGGTGCAAATTTATTCCCGGCCTCGGTTGCATGCGAGCGCCCGATATTGCACTTTAGGAGTCGAATCTCGCCCTCGCTGACCACATGCATCCACCCTCTCCCGTATAAAGTATGTTCTCGCAAGAATGGTGTATCGACCGGATAGTCCGTTGGCTTCGAGCCGTCGCCTCGCCCTATTTATTTTTTTTGATTTTTTTTGTTTTGTCTATTCTAGTGCTTCCAGGGAACTTTATCATCCCTCCAAACTGCGAAACGGAAATTAATTGCACCGAACTTCCTTCTACCTGCCGCTGCAACATATGTTTTCTTGTAGAAAGAACATCGGCCGACAATCCTGCTGCATCTCGGCCGCTAGCCTTTCTCCGGCTGACAAAATGCTTTAATGTTGGTTTTAAAGCTTGATCCCATTTTTTTTTTAAAGGTCAATATATTATACACGAGTATATCAAGGAGATGAATTTCGGAGCTATTGACTTATTGTTAAGTTAGAACAAAAAGAGCTGTCTATTTCAAAACCGAACTTTATTGATAGCTTTCTTCAAGAAAAAACCAGGTTTATGTACACTGAGAAAAGAGATTATTTATAATTAATAAGATTTATTTATAGTTAACAAATGATATAGTTGGTAATGGCGAAATAAATATTTCGTCATTATTAATAAGCCGTATATTTGATGAATTAGTTTCCATCAAACCTTCATTTATTAATAACAAACAAATCATTTCATTGTATTAAATCAAAATCGTATTAATTCAATGTTGTAGAGAATTATACAAAGTTGAGTAGTAATTTGAATGAAAACTACATAATTTGGAACAATAAAATAAATTTTTAAAAAGAATAATTGTGAGAAACACTTGAAACGATACAATATTTGAATAAATTATTTAAAATAATTAATAAAAAGAAATACATATTCTATGTAGAGATGTAGATTGCAGTGGCTGTCCGTAGACACACTTAGGCCATTATTACAGGCCCATTGTGATGCCACTTTTTGTGACCAGGGCTTCTCGTGGGATTCGAACCCACAACCTCTAGCGCCCTGCTGGGTCGCAGTAAGCACGTCGCGTTACCAACCGAGCTATTGAGGCTATTGAGTAAATGACATTTAACCTATGTCAATATAAATAAAAATTATTTTACAACTAATTCTCAATTTACATTTGAAAATTCCATAATTTTTATTAAAAAAAATTATTAATTCATTTTGAGATGAGTTAATTTGATATTCAATCTTAAAATTCATATTGTAGATGTAGATTGTTGTGGCTGTCCGAAGACACACTTAGGCCATTACAGGCCCATTGTGATACCACTTTTTTGTGACCAGGGTTTCTCGTGAGAATCGAACCCACAACCTCTAGCGTCCTGCTGGCTCGCAGTAAACACGTCGCGTTACCGGGCTATTGAGGGGCCCTATTACGACGAAATATGATTTGTTCATAATAAAAACGTTAACAATTTATTGACAAGTATGGCAACTATTAATAAATTCACATTTAAAATTATAACTCTTCAATGAATTTCATAGCAAATAATTGTATTTTCCTGAAATAATAGGCATTATTATATTTCACAATTCATTTACTTCAATAAAGTATATAAGATTTCAATATTTTAAATTATTCACAATTTGCTGAAATATAAAATTTATTTATGATAAATAAATCCCTCAAATACATGGCTTTTTTATTTCAAGTATTCATTGTATGGAATTCAAAAATACAATGTCATAACATTTACTAAATTTATTAATAAATACTAAATATTCAGGGAAATTGTGCAAATAAATATATTTATTTGGCTCAGCGAAACTCTTTTCTCAGTGTAGCTATTAAGAAAACAGCAGAATGAATAAAATAAAAAAATTTATTAAAGGACATGAATATTAAGAAGAATTCTGGGTAAGAACACTCATAAATTTTTTATGTTTAATTTAAATATGGGTAAGAAAAAGTATTTAACTACAGAAGAATAAGCGAAAATTAAAATGTTGCATGAAGGAGGTTATTCAAATAGGGCTATTGCAAGAATAATTGGGCGGTCGCATCAGGCAGTGAGTAAATTTTTTAAAAAACCTGAAAATTATGGTAGACGTTTTAAAGGACGAAGGAAGGAAGAAAATTTGCCACAACAGAAAGGGAACGTCTAGCAATATTACGTGAAGCATCGAATTCAACTTTGACAGTTAGGCAAATGGAACAAAATGTTGAAACTACAGTCTCATTAGGAACAATACAGAATATAATACAACAATTTAAAACGCCTGAATATTAAATTAAACCCGGTTTTAAAACAATTTCATACAAGTGAACGACTTAGTATTGCTCGAGATAAAATGCACTGAAAAACCGAGTGGTTTAAAGTTAATTTTAGCGACGAAAAAAAATATAACCTTGATGGTCCTGAATGAATTGATTTTGTCCCGAAGACGTATAAATGTTGGTTCGGTAATATGAGGAGCCGCGTCATATAAAGGGGCGATTGATTTAGCTTTCTTAAAAGGCAGACAGTAGGTACTGTAAAACATATATAGAACTATTGGAAAAAGAAAAGGAAAAGTTTATAAAGGTCACTGATGGTAAAGATTTTATTTTCCAGCACGATAATGCCAGTATTCATTAAGCACACGATGTACAGACATGGTTAAAAAAACATCATGTCAATGTTCTGCAATGGCCATCGAATTCACCTGATCTTAACCTCATGGAAAACGTTTGGGAATGGCTTACCTGTCAAGTGTATAAAATTTCATGGCAGTTTACTGCTTCGGAAGAATTACAGAAAATGTTACAGCAAACATGGAGTACAATCTCTGTTAAATACTTAAAAACTCTGTATAAATCAATGCCTTCCAGAATATTTGAATAAATTCGGAGAAATGGCAAGAGTACTAGTTACTAAGCAATAAAAAGACGCGGTACATCGGTAGTATATTTTAGTTAAGTGTACTCAGTTGCCACTTTTCATCTTATAAAGGTACGTGAGTGATAAAATGTTCTTACTTAGGTGGAGTCCGGGAGAGTTTACCCGCCTTCCACTAAAATGCTCATAATTATTTCTATACTTACAAATCGTTATTTTCTATAAATTGTATCTTAAGCTGCATTATTTAGATATATTTTCTCTTAATAAAGTTTGATCAATCATTAATAGTTTATCAGTAATTAACGATTTCTACCAAAGTGACATTCGGCTAATATCTCCCGCCTGGGTGGGAGACTTGACCCCCCAAGTAGGGAGCCTTTACCCGGGTTTGAAAATAGGCAAAATAATCATTACAAATTATACTTCTATAAAGAAATTTAATCATAAAAAAATGGCACATAGTATTACGAGGTAAAGGAAAACACGAGGAAGGTACTTTGAGTTATCTTTGAGATACATAAGTTAAGAATTAACTAGTATCACATATATTTCTTAACATAGTTACTTTTACAATAGTGAGTGTTTATAAACTTATTATTAGAAACCCTTTTTAACAAAAACTATATGTTTTATATAAAGCAACAAAATTAATTACAAGTTTCACAACCAACGGTAATACCTACTATATAAATTATTGAGTCTGTCTACAACAATATCTTAATATTTAACAATATCTCATCTACATGGAGAAAAATCTAAGGTACCTTAGGTACTTTTATAGCAAAAATAATAGTCTGAACCTTTTCTATCTTTTACATAACTAGGTAATAAATCTTGTAAGTAGTTAAACCTTAAAAGTAGGTATTACAAATCAGTCTAATGTAGGAAACCTTGTATGTTGTCAGCAAAACAAAAATTAAAATTACTGTCAAAATTAAGAACAAAAATAAAATTGAAAACAACATAATTAAATCTACATCAAAAAAAAAAAAAAATCATATTATTTATTAGTCTTCCTTTTTTAAATAAAAAATATTATTGCGGGAGAAACGACGGGAGAGATTACTCTGGGTAAAGCCTCCTCCCGACGCCAGGGTAATGTCTCCCACCCCACGTCAAGCTGTCCGTTATTACATTTTTATTAAAAACTATGACACTTAAATAAAAGCTGTATGCCGTAAATGTTACTAGGATAATTACACTTACGATGTATATAAATTACATGCTGGAATCTATTCACAGTAAGAAACGGAAATCAAATATCGAAAATTGAAAAAATTTACTTCCGGGCACGAAAATTTGTTTTCATTTCTCACTCCTAAACCAAACTACCGATCGCAACGGCGTCGCCTGTGAGAGGTGGGGGGCGCCTAAGGAGTCTAAGAAGTGTGGTAACGTCGCAATATCTAGTTTCACAAAGATTCTATGAGCAGTGGCTATTGTCTCCCGGACTCCCCCTAACTCATAAAAGTATCATAACCACATTTCGAAAGCTTTAACACGTTACTATAACAAATAGGTACCTATAATATATGTGATCTTATGCATGTCGCGGGGAGTGTATATATCTGAATCAGATGTAGCTATTTATGACTGTTTAAAATTGAAATTGCAATGTAATTTTATACCTGAAAATTTAAAATTTGCTCCTTCCGATGCAAAATTACGCTCATATTTTAATTTTGCACTGTCATTCACAATTCACGAAGTCACAAATTACTCTTATAAACATTTGAGTATAATCAGTTTACATTTTTAATTTGCAGTTGTAATTCGAAGACAAATCATCCGATCGATTTGATTTTTATTGCAAATTCTTTTATAAATGTTTGTCCATGCCATAAACCTCCAGTTTTCCGGATCGAATAAAAAAATGTAATTTTGGCAGACCAAAAATCATCAAATTTTCCCCACAAAATCTGAATTTTTTTTGAAAACTCCACCATTTTTTTAAATTTAAATTTTTTTTTCGATTGAGGTTCATGTTACGGGAAATACCTTCTAGTTTAATAAACTGTTTTTTTTTTTTTTGTTCACTCGCTGTGAAGGTCGCTATAACTGCAGCAGTAGGGGGATTTTTTTTTTTTTGAGCCTTGGGAAATTGCGAATAACTCGCTGAATTTTCAATTTCTTGATCCAAAAATGTATTATCATGTATTTACTATATATCCACAAATATATCCTTAAAATATTAAAACATTTCATGCAATTCCCAAAAATCGCTTTTTTTCAGGCGGTTACACTAGTAGCGCCCCTTAAGACTGCTTTATTAAACTTAATTGTTTACAGTGTGTAAATTCAGTAAAATCGAAACAAAATAGAATCCAATACTTAGCAATGAAAGAAAAGAACAAAATTGTAATTCATGCAATTACAAAAAAAGGTTCTAATATTTAAACTCTAAATAAACATTTCAATAAAGTTATCCACAATTAATACAAAAATAGTTGATTAAACAATTCAGAATTTAAAATACATATGAACAATTGAAAAATACTATAAATTCAATTACTTTAAATTTGTAAAGGTTTATTGAAAAAAACTTATTTTTACTTAAACAAATTCTTATCAATCTGGTAACAAAGGAAAGAAAGAGGAAAATATTAAACGCAAAAATTATAAATTAAAAAGGGAGTAAGATTCTAGGTTAAAACAAAAAAGGAGAAATCCAAAAAAAAAAGTTAAAAAAAAGGAAAGTTATAAAAAAACATATGTTCAAATTCAAAATAAATTTTAAGTCCTGAATTTGTACAATTAATTGAACATTTTCTAAGTCCCTAATTCAATTATTTCTAATTTCTACTCTATTTATTCTAAGTCTCTAATACCGCGACTTAATACAGCTGTAGGAAGAGTAGTAGAGTTTCCACTTACGTGTACTCTATAGTGATATCCACTGGCTTGAACGAAAAGATGATTAAGTCCGATTTTTTTCAGCTTATATACTAAAACAGCGTAAAATCTGAGACCGTTGATCAACACTCCACTTTTTTTTAGGAATGCCATATAGTTGTGGAACTCCTTGTGGTATCACCTTGCCCATCTTTGCGCTTATTTTTGGAGGGAAACTTGAATTGCAGCCAACACAATTGTTAAATTATTGATAGCCACATTGATGGAACTATTAGTCGGTCTAACTCGGCACTTGAGTTCGTTAAGCGTTGGTCTAAGGATCTTGCCGATCCTTATCTCCTTAAAGCCTTGTTTTGTGTTTTCGTCTGTCCTCTTTTAGAGTATGCATTCGTAGTTTGGATGCCTCACTACAATGTACATATAAATCGTATTGAGGCAGTGCAGAAATTTTTTCTGCGCTTTGCTCTCCGCGACTTACCATGGCTATATAGACTCCCCCAACCTACTGAGCCTCCTTAATTTTAATTGCCGACCGAGTGCAACTAGAAGACAGAATTTTCTTTATATTGCTAGTCACCGAACCAATTACGGCTCATATGAATCAATCTAAGCCATGTCCTTCTCTGTAATTGATTTTAACTGTAATAGAAAGTCTTTGAGAAATCGTTTAATTACTCTTTAACCTTTGTAGTTTTCATTTAAGTTTAGTTTTGTTATTTTATTTATAAGTTTTGTTTTGCTATTTAATTTTATTCAGTTTTTATATACGAGTGTTAATATGTCAGATGGTTTATCGAACCTGTTGATACGAAATAAATAAATAAATTAGGCAATATTTCTGAACTCATGCGGAGTTTAAAATCGAAGTAAAAATCCTAACCCATTAGTGACTAAAGTTGCAAAATTACGGTAAATTCAAGTTTTAGTCTTTAAATGTATAGTACTTTTAAGGTGAAAAGGGATCCGTCAGGTAATAACTAATTAGTTTGGTTTACAAGGCGGTGAGGGGAGGTTGTTTTGGGTAATTCCAAACACTGTAAGTTACACTGTGGTAGTTTTCTTCGCTACAACAGTCATTGTGAAGTCTTATTTTTTTTCATCGTGAACCATTCATATGTCAATATCCGCTAGTGTGTGAGAAAGGACGGTGTTATATGTGGGGGTAATATTTAATCTAGTTGTCGTATATTTATTGTTCGTAGCTAGCGTAGTGTAGGTCTTGTTTCTGAAAATAAGAATTAAGTGCAGGAAAATAAAGCAAGATCAAGAAATAATAATATATTAATATAAAATAACACAAAGAGTTTAAGTATATTTAAAAGATTATATTCCAAACTCAACTAATTACAACATTCTGAAGGGCAAGAGAAGTAAAGGTAAAGGATTTATGTTGAGCCAGACGAACGAAGAAGAAATCAAATCAAATAACAGAAGAAGAGCGAAGATACTGAAGAAAATTAAAAGGACATCTCAAATTCCTTCCATTCTAGTTTAATTAAATTAAAGATGAAGGAAACATCAAGTTCCTTGAAAAGCTTTAAAGTAAAATAAAAGAAGAAGGAAATCGTCAATTCCTTCCTTAGGGAATAGGAAGAAAACAGTGAAAATCTACCAGATAGCTCCTTGTAAACTGGTTTCCTCCTTCATAAATAACAGAGTACCAAGAACGTTGCTGATGTAAAATATTAGCAAAGATAAGAAAATGAGAGATAATTATATATATATTAGGGTGCTTTTTTTCGCGACTATTTGTTTTTTTTTTCAGTCCCACCTCGAAATTTTTTGGCAAATACCTAAACAAAAATTCCCTGAAAATTGGAGCCCTTAATATTAATTTTAAGTACTAGACCAAGGCGTATAAAGATTTCCCATATAAAATACACGTAAACTTTGATATAATATAATATATATAATCTTGGTCAATGGTAGGGTTTCTTCAGAATTGAATGCTCTACAAAAGTGTCCATTGCGGTGTAACCCTAACTCCCACCAGCGAGATAGTGCGGGTCACTTACCCCAATTTCTCCATGAAATTCTAGCTTTTTGCCCCTATCTCGTAAACAAAAAGAGGTACAGAAAAAGTGAACATGACAAACTTGTAGGAAATTCAATTTCCTACAAAAAAGTTGGGAATACCAAATCGATAACATCCATGTTTCTCGAGATATTGGGCTTTGAATTTGAGGTAGTGTGGAATTTTCATGGATTATTGAGCTAAATTGTAGAAACGTGATCATGATCATGATCCAAAGTGTTGTAATTTTGGTGATAATGGTTCATATAGTATATGACCGAGAGTACCTCTACAGCACTCCGTTGAATTTTAAATTTTTTTTGGGGAACCTAAAATTTCAACTGTGTAGTTGAAGTCATAGCTACGTTACCATAGCATCCATGTATCAAATCATTCAAACAAATTCACATTACTATTGACATTTTTACGCAAGCGATTAAATCAAAGAGCTTATATTTATGAAATATATTAACTCTTTGAAAGTATTCTGTCAAAAAATGGAGTAAAGTACTACTGTAAGAAATATGAGTGGGAACCCCTCATCAACTTCGTCGATGACAGACTGACTATGTTTCTAAAATTATCTAAAGGCTTCTCTATAATTTTTCTGATTGGGTATTTTTGCTCTTCTAAATAAATATTAATACCTGAAATTACAAAGACAAAGTAACATATTTTACAATACCTGGTTGTTAGACCTAATCGCCAAATCTGCCAGTTTGTCTGCACACCTTTTGTTTATTATCATCTTATTCATTGAATTCGTGTAAGAGATCATTTGAATACTTTACGGTATTCGATTCCTCTTCAGTATCTACTAAAAAGAAACTAATTAACTTGTTTTGTATACCTCAAAAGAAAGTTTCGTTTTTGCTTTTCATAATTTCTTCAAACACCGCAATTGAAAAAATCATCTCAAACAAAGCAATCCATCAAAAGAGCAGCATGGGTGAATGTCCCATATGAAACCAATAAATAGGTACCTAAACGGGCATCGAATGCGACCAAATACCGCAGAGAAAGCGAATGGCCCAGAAGACAAAGGCAACATCATGCGAGGGAAAGAAACCTCCAACTAATTAAAGCCATCGAATGAGTCTATCAACGTCCATGAAGCCTCTAAATGCTTTCAAATATTTATCTAATGCCAGTCAGACCCCTAACTATTTGCATGGCTTTAATCAAACCACGACGACCGCGACGGGGCCTTTCATTCCGCGGAACAATCAAACACCGAATAGTCAATTTAATGCGGCCCATTGAGTCCTTTCAACGCCGACCACGCCCATGCGTGTGAATAAAGTGAGGTTGATGAGTAACGTGACCATTTATTTTTTGGCTCAAAACGGGACATTGGTTTATTTAGGTTAATTAACAGGTAGTCAATGAAAAAAAAAAACACGTTTTAAAGTTATTTATTCAGAAAACGTCAGTTAGCTTAAAAGTTATAAATTAAAAAATATATATACATTAGGGTGCTTTTTTTTCGTGACTATATTTTTTTTTCAGTCCCACCTCGAAATTTTGTGGGAAATACCTAAACAAAAATTCCCTGAAAATTAGAGCCCTTAATATTAAAATGCAAAGATTTCCCGTTTAAAATACACGTAAACTTTGATTGTTTTTCTTCAAAACTCTATAGCTCAGAGGCATTTTATGGTATAATCTTGGTCAATGGTAGGGTTTCTTCAGCATTAAATGCTCTACAAAAGTGTCCATTGCGGTGTAACCCTAACTCCCACCAGCGAGGTAGTACGGGTCACTAACCCCAATTTTCCCATGAAATTCTCGCTTTTTGCCCCTATCTCGTAAACAAAAAGAGGTACAGAAAAATTGAATATGAAATATTGTAGGAAATTCAATTTCCTACAAAAAAGTTGGGAACATGAAATCGCTAACATCGATATTTCTTGAGATATTGGGCTTTGAAGTTGAGGTAGTGTTTCTACAATTTAGCTCAATAATCCATGAAAATTCCACTCTCGCACACCGCTCGCGTCCGGCCGCCGCTCGACTACTCAAATTTTCGCGCGGTTTCAGAAAACGGGACAATTTGGCGTCCCAGAGTTCATTTCGGGGACACCGGGACTCGTAACTATAAAAAGGGACAGTCCCGTTCAAAACGGGACGTCTGGTCACGTTATTGATGAGTGACCGTTCCTTGCACTTGGATCAATTAAGTTCAAAAAATCAAAAGTTTATTAGATTTGTAAGTCGGCAAAAGGAATAAATCAAAAAGTATTGTCAGTAACTAATCGGACCCTTTCCCTCAAGGCTCTTGGCTGCGCCAATTTGTTTTCCAATTTTAAGAATTGTAAAAAGTCTAGCCGAAGATGAACCACTCGCAGACGGTAACGCGCGTCCTATTTATTAAGTTGTAACAATAAGTGCAATTCATTAGACCATGTTTAATTATACACTTAATCGATAATGATTTCGTCAGGTTAATGAGCAGGTCCATTAACGCTGGGTACTAGTATAGCCTTAAGATATTTTTCAAATTATTCCCTAAATTCGAATATATTATTTCTTTTCAGGTTTGCTGTAGAAAATTAAAGCGAATACATCCATCCATTTATAGCAAATATGTTATTTGCTATATACAATTTAATAAAATTAAAAAATCCCTTTAAATAAATAAAATAAAATGTCCTTGTAACACAGTCAAAATCTAATTTATTATTTTAATGAAAAACAATGACTTCTAATTGCATAGCCAAAAATCAACTTCTGAACTAATTTTATTTTTTTAGGCAAAGCCAACTACTTTAAAACAATAAAATTTTTCTTTCTTTTTAAAAAACCTACTTGATAAAATAAATAACTACACCTAAAGCACTAATAACTAAAGCACCACCACACCACATTACTCCCTCCCCAGTGCAACGATATAAACCAAATTATCACTGAATAAAGTTGATCTACAACAATTTACAGTTCTTGGAGAAGATATCGATTTGCAGCTATTGGAGAGGATACCAATTTGCGGTTGTTAGATGATTCCGATTTGAGAGGATACCGATTTGCGGTTGTTATAGTAGATACCGATTTGCGGTTGTTAGATGATTCCGATTTGAGAGGATACTGATTTGCAGTTGTTATAGTAGATACCGATTTGCGGTTTTGGAGAAGATGCGATGCATCGATTTGCGACGACTTGCAGTTGTTTGAGATGATGTTGATTTGTGATTGGTGAAAAAAAATGCCGATTTGCGGCGATTTGTTGTTGATGGATAACATGCCGATTTGCGGCTGCTAAAAATAATGTTGATTTTCGGTTGTTGAATTGCGTTGTAGAGTTAGCCTCATTGTGCCATGTTGGCGGAGGTGATGCTGACTTGGCCTCAATAGACCATGTTGGGGGTGGTGGTATTGGTTTTGCCTCGATGGGCCATGTTGGAGGTGGTGGTATTGTCAGGTTCTTAAATTTGCGTGTAGGAGGGTTCTTGAATTGGCATGCAGGATTCTTTAATTGGCATACAGGATGGTTTTTGAATTGGTGTGCTGAAGGTATTGACGGGGAGGTTATAACAAACCTACCTCCCTCGACGTACGCGTACTCCCTGTGAGTAGCTTGTGCTACTAACCAAGCTTTGATGGAGGTCGACCTAGAAGGAATTTTTAATTTTTTTACTTTCTCTTGACTCTTATTTCTCATCACGTCGGGGTCACCAGTATGTGGGGTCAGTGCTTAATATTTTGATAAATTATTTTCTTTTTAATTATTTAATTATTATCACAAAATAATTCGTAAACGTTGGTATTATAATGTAACTATTTTATTTTTAATATATTGTACAAAGATTCAAAGTTTCGTTTTTTTATTAAAACTTAATAGCTCTCATAACCGACCCGGGGTACATGAAAAATCAATTCAGACTACTCAATATTTTTCAAAATAATATTTTTCAAAACAACAATATCCGGTAAATCGATATCCATTTTTAATAGCAAGTAGATCTCTCAGTATAGGAATACTGAGTTGCACACATTTGCGAATGTGCCAATTCCAAAGTATACAAATCGCAAATTCTCACACATGTTAATTTATGTTAACCTGTTACTTTCAAACGTATCATGTTGCCACAATACCCTCCTACCAGTGATACTGCAAGTATAACGATGCCTGAAGAGTCTTTGATTCTGCCGGTTATTGAGTGTTTTATGGTAGTGTGAATCTGACTCTTTTTTTGTTGGAGAACGCTGGTCTCCTGTTACTATTTATTGCCAAATCAAACTCTGGTTGACTCTTTGCATTTGTGGTAAGTGAAGTGGTGCAATGATGCGTTGCTTTTTCTGGTTGGAAAGTGAAATTATTTTTATTTAAAATTTCTTCTTCAGAAAAACACGGTTTTAACCGATTTAAGGAAACCTTAACCTCTTTTTCACTTATCAGTAGTGTGAAGTAATTTTTATCGCGTGAAATCACCTTGAAAGGTACTTCGTAAGGGCTTTGTAGGCTTTTTTTGATAGGTTTAAGAACGGTTTTCAGGGAAGAATTTCTAGGCATCCCAGCTGAACTGCTATACGGAGAATCTATCCGTTTACCCAGCGATTTTATGGAAAATCCAACAAACAATTTTTGTCAAAGCGAGTTCGTAGGTCAATTACGAAAATTAATGAGTTCACTAAAACCCATTGAAGCAACAAATCATGCTAAATATAATATATTTAAATTTAAAGATTTAAACTCTTGTACTCACGTATTTATTAGAACAGACTCTATCAAAAAAAAGCCTACAACTGGTGACCCCGATAAAGAACGTTTAAAGCTTCTACTTCGTCACGTCACCACATCATCCTCATGGCCCATCGTGCCAGCCCAACACCTCAACAAGGCCCATCGAGCCCAACACCTCAACAAGGCCCATCGAGCCCAACACCTCAGCAAGGCCCATCGAGCCCAACATCTACATCAAGGCCCATCGAGCCCAACATCTACATCAAGGCCCATCGAGCCTTAATATCCATCATCAACCAGAAGGCCCATCGCGCCATCACCACCATCACCCAGACGGCCCATAGCGCCAACACCAACATCAGCCTCATCCAGAAGGCTCATCGCATCATCATTACCTATTATCTATTTATCTATTATTAGTCGTTAACCATGTTAACTGGGGGGGGAAGTGATGTGGTGGACGAAAAAGTTGTGAATTTTTAAGTAGGCGATTAAAATTAAAAAATTTAAAAATTGTTTTTAGGAAGGTGGCTTTTAAAAGAAAGTCAGTCTATGAAAAAGTTTTTAAAAATTAAATTGACCTTTTTAAAAAGAGTTTAATAAAAAATTTAAAAATTTTAATTAAAAAGGGCGAGTTTTCGTACAAATGTGTATTTATTTTTAACTTTAAAAAAAATGTCCAGTGATGTCCAGTCCACGTTATAATTCTTAACAAATTAAAGTAGAAACCTTCCTGCATCGTTTGACAAAGTAATTGGTTGCGACCACCTGCGAGCTTCGGAGTAAATTGCATTTGAAATAAAGTTTACCAGCACAACTTTCAAGTTTACTATACTTATTTGAATTGTGTAAGTGTATACTTATTTGATTGTGAAGACAAAATGCAGATTTTGTATTGTGAACTTTACAAAATAATCCGTGATAGCAATGTTATGGAATAACAAGAGTTTGTGCGTCTTCTTTCAAATATTTATAATGTTAACATTTTTGACGAAAAAAGAGTTCGGCAATTCTTTCTGACTCTCAAGTAAAAGTGGCAAGTTAGGCCGTTTTCAAATTCACATGCACTTGCACTTAAACCTATTTTTCTCACTAAAAGTTCTCCTAAAAACTCCGAATAGTGCGTAGGGCTATCGAGAATACACGTAGTTTGCTTTGCAATTGCCCTATTTTACCTGTCGAATTGGATGTGTTCTCCAAAGTACACTAAAAATGGTTAGGGAATATTGCAAGTGCATGCGAATCCGAAAACTGCTTTAGTACTAGAAACGCATGAAAGTTTAAACAACACAATGAGTCATGGTTAAATGCGCACTAATGGAAATCAGTGCTAAAGAAATAAAATCTCCGTGTCATCTCAACCTTCAACATCAACATTTGCGACATTTTCATCTTTACCTTTTATATCAACATTAGAATTTTCTTTATCAACACTGGAATCTTCTGCATCAACATTGGAACATTCTACATCATCCGGCCGAGGCAGACCAACTAAATCCCTGGATCAGTGCACGGAAATCACCAAAAAGCGAATACTCATAGAATATAATGAAGATTTATCAACAGAATTAATAAGACAATCACTCTACCAACGATATACGTCCGAGAAACTAGTTAAGGGGGTAGTACACTTCTCTTTTTTGAAAAAATCGATTTTTTTTTTATTTCATAAATTTGCTCTAATATATCACAGAAATGTTCTCCCAAAACAGTTTTGAGAAATTCGATATATAAAAAAAGTTATAGACACATTTGTCGCGGTGCCTTACGCTTATCGCACCTTAAAATTATCGAATAAAAACTTTAAACGCGTTTTTCTCAAAACCACGTTTTTTGACCTGGCCGACATGATTTTGAAAAAACTATTGGTCTGATCGGGCTCAAATTTTTATGGGATACTCTATACATGTGTAGTTCTCGCCCGAACTAGGATTTTGAAAATCGGTTAATGTTTAACCCTTTTTTTAAACAATTTTTTGCAAAAAAAACTGACCGAAAAATTAAAAAGTCCGCCATTTTCTTGTTTTTTTTTACCAAAATTTTTTATCCTAGTTCGAACGATAGCGACTGATCTATATTTTAATATGTACTTTGAATTGTTTGGTTCAGACGTTCCAGAGTCGAGATATCATGCCGGCCAGATTAAAAAGGGGTCACCTTCAGGCAGCCATATTAGGGCCCTATGAAGAAAAAAAAAAAAAAAAAAAAAAAAAAATTTTTAATATTCTTGAATATTAGTTGTATCATATATAAAAAGTTTGCAAGATCAAAATAAAGTTAACTATAAAAAAAAAAATCTTTAAAAAAAAGGCCTTAAGAAGTGTACTACCCCCTTAAAAAAGCCTACAAGCGCTACAGATACCACAACACCAGTAAAATTTCAAGGAAAAAGGAAAACATTTTTCTCATGAATATGTTGCTTACATATATCATCAAATCCATACATTTCATCATTTCGGAGAATAGAAGCAGTGAATTTCCACAGGAAATGGCTTATTCACTAGACACAGCTGAAATTATGTATAGATATGTTTGAAAGTGTTTCAGCCAACGAGTAGTGTTTGAATATATAATTTTTTTATATAAGTTAAAAGTATTTACTAGTAATTGACCGTGTTCTAGTAATTGACCCTTTTACCCATAAAAACCAAAACTGGCCGTTTTCAATTAAAAACAAATGTGTCAATAGGGGCTGCTCTCCACAGCCCAAATCATAAAGCTTCTTAAATGCAGTGCATTATGTATTAGTAATTACCGAAGCGTTTTGTGAAGAGTCTCTGTGACGTAATATTTACACTTGTTTTGTTATATGTTTTCTTAAGAAGTGGTACCTCAAAAGTGATATTAAATAACTTTCCGAACATTTTTTGAGTAAGTGTGGTGTATTATTCATTAAATTAGTGTGTGATGTTTGATAAAACAGATGTTCTGAAGTCAACAAATTACTTAATGACACTTTAAAGGGGATGGTCAACTACCGAATGCTGTTATTACTATTGATCTAGAGATTGACCGGGGTGGTCAATTTCTTAATAAGTTAATATATTTAAAATTAACTCCGATTGCGAATAACATTGGTCACCAGTAATAGAAAAAAACGCAGCTCTTAGTGTGAACGGATAGTACGATTTATTCCAATAATTGACCCTTAGGTCAATTACTGATTCATCTTATGGTCAACTTTTGGAACACATTTGACTAACATTTTGAGCTGTCTCTTAATGCTTTTAATATTTTATATTCATTTCAAAAAGCTTTGAATGAAGCGATTTTTAATTGCAAGTGCATTGGTTGATGTTAATATTTCTTTTTAAGATTTGCGTATAAGCTAGAAGAGTAATATGCTTGGATAAACACCCGAAATATAAGCGGAATAAAAGACTTTTCGTAAAGTTCAGACTCCAGTGCAGAAGTTTCCTCCGGAGAAACTGTATGGGTGGAATCTTCGAAAAATGAAGAGGAACAGGAAGGCCACTGTTAGAAGCCAATACGGAAGTGCATTGACGAATTCATTATTTATTTATTTTATTTATTTAGTCATTCATTCAGTCTACAGATCAATACAATAACCCTACAGACTAGAATATATTATTACAAAATTCAATAATTCATTTAAACGACATATTCAATATAATCAATTGAGAGATATATTTTCCAGGTACGTGATTTTGGATTTGAAACTTGATCTACATAAAGAGAAGTCAACGAAATCATTGAAATAATTAAATTTAATAATGCACCTAGTAATAACTTCCTGAGACCCATAGTTGGTTCTATGATAAGGAGCAAGTAGCAGCTCTCTTGAACGAAGAGGTCTTTCAGGGGCATAAAGCATTATCAAGGAGAGTAACTCTGCGCATTTTATGTCATTGCACAATAAATCCCTAATAAACATGGCACAACAACAATCGCATCTAAACTCGAGTGTTGACAAACCAAATAACAGACGCCGAGATTTACAGGGTGGTAAAACATTTTTAAAAATGTTGCATTTGAAGCATAAAAATCTAGTGAAGTTCTTTTGCACTGCTTCTATTCTACAAATATATGTAGTATACATAGGGCACCAGATAACAGCGGCATATTCTAGCAGAGATCTTACTAACGAGACATATAAATTTTTAATGGCGAAAGGATCAGTAAACTCTTTGGTACTCCTTTTAATGAAACCAAGCATTTTATAGGCCTTAGAAATGATATGATCAAAATGGAGGGAAAAAGAGAGCTTTTCATCCAGGATAACGCCTAAATCGGTTATATCCTCAACACGATCTAAAGTTTCCGAATTTAAAACGTACTTATAACTATAACAAACAGCGGTCCTGCAAATCATCAAGTATAATGATAATTTTTTTCCCGGTAAAATACGGAACGTTGCTGAAGCTGAAGCTACGAAGTCATCCATGCAGAAATTTGTTAGTTTGTGGAAGTGGCCAAAGACTAAAGAGACCGGTTATTCTAAATTACTAGTGGCACTCAGTTGTCTCTTACATTGAAGAACCTAAGGAGGTTAGCAAAACCCGAAATGTGTTTACAGTTCCAGAGTTAGAGTTCGCTTCGAAGTAAGCTTGTTTAATTACTGAAGTTTTCATTGTAACGGTTTCCTCTTTGAATATTTAATAAGAAAAGTGCTAAATTATTCTTAATTAATAATTAATAATTAATCTCTACTAAGATTTCTATCCTCGTTTTATTATTATTTTCCTACGTGGTCAATTATTGGTACAGCACATGTTCAACTAGTAATTTTCTCGTTCTTACCGATGGTCAATTATTGGGACAAGTACTTACTTAGCTTCAGTTTTTTTGCCTAACTCTAATAGTTAATTAAACTAAAATAGAAGTTGTTGTTCCTTACTTTAGAAATACTCTGATTAAAATTGAAAGATGAAAACGATATATTGACTTGAAAGCATTCTTAAGTTGTCAATTATTAGTACTTTTACCTTATGTATTTTTAAAATTTATTATTTTTTAATTAAATATTGTTATGGAGATAATAAAATAATTAAAGATTAAGCTAAAAATGTTGTTAAACTTTTAAAATAACATTAAAAATTCATTCATTGACTACTTTAAATGTTGTTGATTTATTTTGTGGCACTCTGTAGACCAATTGAACTTGTTATCAGTCAAGGGGTAATAATGTGAAAATTTATTTCTGAAAGTTTCATTATGATATATATATGATAACACAATAAAAGTTCCAGATTTTTGATAGCTAATGTGGAGGAGTCGACGATTTTTAAAATAAATATATAAAGTAAGCGAGTTATTACAAACCTTCCCTCGCCACCCGCAACGACATTAATCTCCACACACCTTGTCAACAACACCTCCCACAGCCCATCGAATCCATCAACAAAGAAACCACCACTAGCACCAACCTCAACTTAAAATCTAACCGCAAATCGGTTAACCAGCCGCAAATCTGCTCGGTCGTTAATTCAACAACCGCTCATCGGTTTATAGCTAATTCAAGCCGTGAATCGGCCAAATTGTTAATATCCTTTACTACTACTTACATTAATGGCATTGTAAGTGGGAGTAAGGTGATGTGGAGGAGGCAACGATTTTTAAAATAAATATATAAAGCGAAAAATAAAAAATCTAGAGTCCAGTTTTTATAGATTGACGTAAAGAACCAGGATAAAAAAAAATTAAATTGTAGATGATAAAAGGTTTTAAAAAAATAAAGAATAGTAATAAATTGAATTATAAATAATAAAAGTGATTTTAACTAATTACAAAATAAAGAGATGGATGCACATCATCCACACTAACGTTTTGGCTCACTATGCGACGCACACATACAAAAAAGGAGGATGGTTTCAAATAAGCTTTAGACCGTGTAAATCGTACCAAAGGATATAAAGAAAATCGTAGTTACGCTCATAATAACTGTGTAGAGTGAGACGATTTTATTTATGACAAAAAGAAGATTAGATTGAACCGAATACGTAGCCTCGAAATTGAAGCTCTAGTATTTATATAAAACATTCAAATACTCACATTTTGTACGTTGCATATTGTTTAATTTCTTTTAATAAAGTAAAAGTAATCATTAAAAGTACCGTTAGTTGAAATTTGCTCTTAATTAGGCGGAGCATAACTATAAACGCAGTGAGTATATTATCAGTTCTTTGCGTTATTGACCGTTGATATCAAACAAAAAGTGTGCCAAAAAATAAAATTAATTTTGCTTCTTAAATTGTTGTTACGTATTTTTTTAAATGTTACGCGGAACCATGCTTAGTGATATGGAAGCAGGCAAAGTTCTTGCATTTTTTGAAGATGGCTTGAGAAAGCGTGCCATTGCTAAAAAGCTCGGTCGGTCTGACGCTGCTATTCGGAACGTGTTAGAAGCTCCTGAAAATTATGAAAAAAACCGAACCGGAGGTCCGAAAAGCAAGTTATCAGACAGAAACAGGCAATACGTTATTCAAAATTCAAGCAACAGTTTGAAGACCACATCGTTAAGGATTGTGGTCTGAACGTCTCCTAATGGACAATTCATAGAGTTTTAAGGAGTTCCAACCATATTGTGCGCCAGAATCGGCACCGCGACTTTTACCGCGTCACAAATCAGCAAGGCTGGAATTCGCGCGAACAAATATGCAGACCAACAACCAAGCATTTTACCTTGGTTTGGTTTGTTTTCGATAAATGTTTGGAACTTTTGTTTTAAAGATAATTCTTTCTGATGAGAAAAATTTTAACTTGGATGTACCAGATGGTTTCAGTGAGTATTGGCGTGATTTGCGGAAGAATTCTGAGTTATTGTCAAAATGCGATTTCGGTGGAGGCAGTATTATGATCTGGGGAGCATTTTGTGCTGATGGAATGGTGGGATGGGTACTTGGATAAATTCTTCCGAGTATATCGATGTACTGCAAATGAATTTATTACCATTTATGCGGCGCCAAGGCACAGATTTCTGGATTTTCCAAGAAGACAACGCCAGAATTCATGTGAGCCATGCCACTAATTCGTGGTTTATGGACAATAACGTTCAAATAATGGCATGGCCCGCTTCCTCTCCTGACCTAAAACCCATTGAGGACAACAAACAGTACAACACTGTCGTTGAGATAAAAACTGCGATCATTCAAGCATGGTACAATATTGACAATAGAACTATAAAAAATTTATTAAAAGTATGCCAAACAGACTCTTTGAAGTTATTAGCAATAAAGGTGGTCATACACATTATTGAAATTACATCTTTGTTTGTTTTTTATTTTTTATATTGCAACCTAAAAAAACATAGAGGCACACATCTTCTCATTCCGTTTAACGTCTGGGATTAACATGTATGTATATGTACATGCCTTCGATAATAATCAATGTATGTTTAAAGGCATATCAAATAATTGATATATTATCGAAATTTGCTGTTTTTTTTTTTTTTTTTTTTTCTTTAATTTAAAAACCGTGTAAAAGCGAAAACGTGTTAATTAAGTACCGGGCAAATCGAAAGATAAGTGCATCAGGAATTGAAAGTTTCAGAAAAATAACCGACGTTTCTATTTTTATTTAGCGTTTAGTATTTCAACGTATGATCTTTAAAAAACATAATTATGTAAAGTGGGAAAAAATAACTTGAGCCCAAACACCAGCAAGTGTAATAAACAAACAAAAAAATTGACGAACTACAACTAGCTTTTAAAAATTCCCTCCAATATTTCTGCTTCAGGGCTGCATTATTTTATACAATTTTTCCCGTCAACAATATCAGACTATAAAAGGTACAAACAAAGTTGAGTATCCCCTCGGCAGGCTGGTGAGATTTCACTTGCATAAAAAATAATTTAAAATATGAAGGAAAAAAAACGTCCCCGGGAAGATATTAAAAGTCATTGAATTGCAGGTCGGCTGCACTTTCGCTATTAATAAATTTCAATTTTCAGCACACATGTGGAAAAGTGGGGAAAAGGAAAATAAATTTTTCGGCATTTATAGAATTTTTAATGGATGGCATTTTCCGAGGGCGGCTGCTGCTCTTTACCTTCAATTCTTCTTTTATAGCGATTACGTGATTGATTTCCGAAATTATCAACAGCAAAATGTCTGTGCCTGTTTGTTTTTATAGCGGGATAATATTTTAAATTCTTGAACAGATATCTCTTTTAAAAAATTGGTTAGTTATTAGAAAACTCAGGAAGTGTAAAACATTAAATTTTTTTTTTTTTTTTTTATTAGGACTTCAAGTTTGTGCTAATTAATTTCATAGAAATTCTACTTTCAATTGTTTTCTTTGAGATTTAATGATACTTATGGTACACTTATTGACAGATCTTATTGACTCCATTTTTTACTGCATTAGTTTTATTTAACCATGAAGATTAGCTATATATAGCTTTCCTGTAGCATGTATATTACAGCCTCTTATAGGTGCAATATTTAAAGGAAAATTTATAGGAAAGGTGTTGGATCAAGGGTCATATGGCTTGAAACACACTTCTTTTACATAAACTTAAGATTCTTATTATAAAATTACTTCAATATATACAAACAATACATAAATTGACTAAAAAATATAAACAAAACTTATATATAAAAAAACAAAAAACTAAAAAAAAAATAAACTAAACAAAGTTACAAAAACAAAATGAAAGAAAATAGATTTTAGAACAGAAATAGACGAACATTTAAAACCTATATATAATTCTTGAGTTTCTGGAATTATAGGAAGAAAAAGAAATTATTAATAAACTGAGGGATTATCAACCCGATTAATAGAAAAAGTGTGGTGAATACCAACAGTTTGTTTTCATCTAAACTTATCAGCCCTAATTTTGCATAGCATCAACAATATTTTTTGTAGAAAAAAATTACTAAAGTGTGTTTCGTATTGGCAGTGAAAACCTGCCTATACTTTAACTCCAAAAATGTTAAACTGCGGTGGAAACCTGCACTCGAACATCCCTGGAATCGAAATTCAATGTTTTGTTATATTTGACTATTAAATAACTTGTGGTGGAAATCTACAGGCTATTTACAGCATATATAACGGTGGAAACTTGCCTAAATTCTAACTTTGAAAATGCTCAAATATGGTGGAAACTACACCTGAAAAATTCCGAAATCGGAACTCTGTTTTGGTAACCAATAAATAGCTCATGATGGAAACCTACAATTTATTTACGGCGAATGGTGGTTGAAACCTACTTGGCGGTTGAAACCTGTCTAGATTCAAATTCTAACGTTGCTAAATTCGGGAAAACCACCATCGAACAATGCCGGAATGAGAATTAAAAACCTTAGCGGTTCGCTTCCCTTTATACTAAATTTGGCATGAGCAAGGATTGCTGCGATTCAATTTCTCAGATAATTCAAATGATTAGTTTCAAATTATAATGCAGATGGCTCTCTGTGTGCAACAGAGAAAAATTGTTGCTGTGTTGTTGTGTGTGTTGTTGTGTTGTTGTTGTGTTATTGCAAATCGAAGAGGAAATGTGACAGGAATTGATTAGGTTTGTTGATTATTCCTGTATAAATCTCAATTATATTCAAGTATTTTGTCTTTCTTACAATTACAGATGATCTCCATGTCGAAACTGCGAAACGTGGGTATAAAATTATTTTTATGAGATAATCAGAGAATACATACCTATATTGAAATTATTTAATTTATTATATAACACAAAAATTGCAGTGTTTAATAAAATTGGTAAGTAAAGCCAAAGATAATCTATTTATTCAAAACAAAACACAAATCGATTCGATTAATCCACCAGCATTCTCCATTTAACCGATTTGGTTTATTTTTACTTTTTTATTAAAGCTTTATTCGTGTTACAATATTTTTGTTAGCCGACTTAAAAAGTTACCACATCGACCCGTACAAATTTTTGTCATGTCTGTCCGCGCATAACTTTGGAACGCATAAACCGAGTTCGATGTTCTTTTTACGGGGTTCTTACCCAGCTAGAAATCCTTATAGTTTCACCATGTCCGTCGTCCGTCTGTCCGTCTGTCCGTCTGTGGGTCACAGCTCTCCCGGTTGGCACTTTTGAGATACAATTTGGTGTAAAGACATATATTAATAACGCGAAAATAGAAATGAAGAAAATTCGAAAAAATAAAAGTAAAAAGTTAAAAGCAAAACATATCTGTTTGGCCACCCCAAATAGTGGGGTGTTGTAGGATACATTTTCTGAAAAATTGTGTAAAAAGGTCTGTTTTCAGACATTTGAATAAATTAACAGAATTCCTCATCGACTTTTGCGTCCATCAGATCAGCATTGTAATGAGACTGAGGCTTGTAAAACTGACCTCGTCAATGATCCAAAACTGACAAGGCCAATTTAATATTTTGGATTTCTATTGAAGCTTGGTGGGCTATTGCACTGGATACATTTCTAATGAATACTTCTGCAAATGATTTGGAACGAATTGCTCTCTCAAACGATTGCATTTCATTATTGGTTGCAATTAATTGAAAGAGTTTCGCGAATTGGCCTAGCTTGTGAGGCCAAGTAGTTGCTAGGCCTCAAATTCTCGGCCATTTTGTCTGTTTCGCACAGCTGTGTGCTGTCATCCAACCGCAATCCGCCATTGTTATCTAGGAGGAATATTGGCGCGCCCCAGATAAATTGATCGCAATAATTCCGCGCCACAATATACTATACATTGTGGCTATTTGAATTTTGATTTGTCAAGTGGCCGAAAGTTCCACGATATATAAATTCTCCCAATAATTATCGAATTTCGTAGATAGCGTATCCGCTTGGTCCTCCTGTACTGATATCACTCCGCAGGCGATTGGGACTCGTCGACGATAATTATGTCGTTAATTAAGTCGCGCGTTTAACGATGCGTGCCTAGCTGACTACTGTTGCCGGTGGCGGTCCTCGATGTTGGAAATTTTCGATTTTCCTGCAAATTGAGTGAAAATGTCACAAGTACCGACCGAGGACCACTATTCCTAATTTGAATATTTCATTTCGATCATTTTTGTAATCCGATAAAATTTGATTCACCAGAATTATTTCTGTTTATTAAAAGGTCACGTGGTGCTAGCATAGCAGCGATTTAAAAACGTTCAATGGAATTTTGTTTAATTTGCGGTACTGATAATTACAGCGGAATAATGATTTCAACAAAGAGCTGTTTGAAGGGTTGACTCTCTGGCTCACACTTTTTTCAAAGTAATTAAAAAACTAATTGTCCTCTGTTTGTTCATTGCAATTCAATAAATTGTGTAAATGTCCAGCGTAATCATTTTATGTCAGCTTTTAATTGAATAACGCATGGAAATGCTGAGGGTGAAAATACTGCAAAAAGTAATAAAAAGTAACTTTTGTTTGCTCGGCTCAGTGATTAAAATGCGAGACCGACATCCCTCCACAGCACTAAAGCACTTGGCACGTCTTCCTGGCCCAGAATTGAACTTAGCAGAGATAGCCAAGTGAAAAACCTCCTGGACCAGTTTTTCTCCCTTTCTCGGAGCTCTGCGGTAAAATGGATCATTTTGACCTAACACACTCCAGGCATATTTCATTCAGTTCCCCGAGCTGAAAAGGAGAACAGAATTTGCATTCATCCCCAGGAATCCCTTATTAGCCTAATCCTCCTCAGAATGTAATCGCTGCAAGTGGAGCAAATAAAACGGAGTAAGCGCTTTAGTTCCTCATCAAGTTTTAATGAAATATCTTAATCTACGTCGGTACTGCCATGGGTACACATCATTTTACCTTAAATAAGCGCCAGGGAGCGTTAAGCTAATCCCTAACTATTAAAAGAGGTCAAATTATCAGGCATAAGAGGAGTGGTTATCTTCTTAATATCGAGTGTTTGCAGGTCTACATTTGTCTTCCGCTTTTGGTGCTTTTCCGCTGTTCCACAACTGTTTTGCATGCTTTAGGCAAAAATTGAGGAGAAAATTAATGAGTTCATAACACTATGCAAAAAAAGTTTTCTATTATAGGACAGAGTGGGGCAAAGCTCCACTCTAAGGGAGCCGTATACCTGCGTAAATTTCAGGTCGCTCCATAAGCCCCATGAGTGCAAATGAGCAAGAAATATCAACCCATATTCTTCTCTATGGAATTGAGGGGACTTTGGATTGGAAAGAAGAAGAAAAGGAGAGAAAGATGAGTTGCTCACTCGCAACTACAGGAGCAATAAGGAGCTGAGGGGAATCGACCTTGGGAGATCTCGGGAGCCTAAAGAGCCGAGTTTGCCTGACTCTGTTATAGGGTTTTACTATGAAGTAAAAGTTTTTCTATTTGATTTGACCGTGTCTTTCCAATTTTAGTACAGGGTTTCAAATAACGGATTTCTAGGACATTATTTTGTACCTATAACAATAAAATATAATTATCCATCGTGAAAGATGTTAGAGATATGCAATATACAGGGTGTTCAGAGGTGGGAGGGAAATATTGCAGGGGGTGAAAGGTCAGACCGAGACAAGCAAAAAATCGTATGGGTGGGGGGGGCATCCCTTACCGTTTGGCAGTTACAGGGTGATTCGTAAATCAGGATTTTTCCTTATATGGGAACCGCTCTTGTATTTTTATCTGTTTTTCTACCCATCGCAGCGGCCCCAAACCGACCTTAAAAAATTACTATTTCGAAGTCCTTTCCAAAAAGGTCAACACCACCCCCCTATCCCCAACTCCTTGGCCTCAATCCCCCCTGGAAGTTAAAAAAATTAACTTTTATTTCACGATTTTTCACCTTTCGCCCCACTTTTCTCCGAAATTCATGTTATTAACATGCCTACTTTTTATTTTTTTAAGTTACCTATCTAATTACCTTTCCAAAAAGGTGCGACATGCCCGGGTACGAAAAGGATACGAAAATTTATTTACAAAAATCCTTTTACAGAATATCATGACAACTCGAATTTTTAAGAAATTATACTTAAGTTAACTAAAAAAATACATTTTGTTCGCTTAAAAACTAATTACAATTAAAACTTATGTCCTACAAAAGCTGTTCTAAATGTTCTCCGCCAGTTTCTATGCACGCAAGTAGCTTTCGCCTTATTTCGCGTTTGAGGTCTATGGTAGCCAGTCTCTCCCGTATTTTCGTGGCTGCAGTCCCAATCCTGGTAACTAATTCTTCTCTGGTGGTGATTGGCCTTGAGTAAACTTCATCTTTCATCATTCCCCATAAGAAAAACTCCAGTGGAGTAAGTTCCCGTGGCCTAGCAGGCCAAGGAATCGGTATACCTCGTCCAATCCAGCGCTCTGGGTATGAACATTACCTTGCCATTACCTTGCCCTAACAATGTTCCCAGTAGGCGCAGGTGCTCCGTCGTGCTATAAATACATTGCACTTCTGGTGGCCAGGGGATGTCCTCCAACAGATCCGGAAGGGTATTCTCCAAAATGTGCGAATATAGCTGACTATTCAGCACTTGGGGCAAGATGAAGGGTCCTATCAACTGGTTGCCGATGATGCGAGCCCAGACATTGACACTTAATCTTTGCTGGAAGGACCGACACCTTGTCCTATGTGGGTTCACATCTGACCAGGTGTGGAGGTTGTGGAAGTTTGTGATGCCTTCCCGGGTGAATTGCGATTCATCCGTCCACAGAATTCGGTCTAGAAACCTTCTGTTTTCAATGTCAGACTCGAACAGCCAAGTGCAGAATTGCAATCGTCTTTCGGAATCTCCTTCCTGTAGTGCTTGGACCGGGATATGGTGGTATGGATGTAGTCCCTATCGGTTCACAACGGTCCAGACTCTCCCTGAAGACAATTCTAACCGTCGTGCGACCTGCCTGATGCTTATTTCAGGGCTATTCCTGACGATGTTGAGGATTTGTTGGTTGGTGTCCACTGAATCGGCCGATGTTCCTGATCGCGTTTCTGCTCTGGGGGCGGTTACACTTCCGGTTTCTTTTAACCTTCTGAAAGTCCTTGAAAATACCCTTCTGTCGAGTACACGCCGATTCGGGAATCTCCTTTGGTATTCTCGTACGGCCTCACTATCATTTCCGTCTACTAAACCGTACACGTAAATTATATCGGCATAGTCTTCAACACTGAATTCTGCCATTTTATCTTAATTTTTTCTATTAAACACCCGTTCTTATCGCTTGCTTCTTCAACTGTGGTCAATGTCCTTTCAGACTTACCCATTTTTATACCATAATTCATAGCAGGTATTAGAAACGGAGCGTCAGGATACTTAGGAGTCAATACTGGATATAATAAATTAATAACGCTATTTAACATTTATTATTTTGTTACTGTTTTGCTGAAATAATAAAAATGTATTACCTCTGTTTCCTAAACAAACATTTCCGAACTTGCTGTCATTAAAATTGTTTACTTAACAACTTTTTCCATTATGGTCCAATAAAGTAATTAGGTACCTGTGAGGATGTTTTAATTTCAGGACTTTTGCAACCCCTTTCGACCTGGGCATGTTGCACCTTTTTGGAAAGGTAATTAGATAGGCAACTTAAAAAAAATAAAAAGTAGGTATGTTAATACTATGAATTTCGGAGAAAAGTGGGGCGAAAAGTGAAAAATCGTGAAATAAAAGGTAATTTTGCATTGTGGCCAAGGGGTTCGGGATAGGGGGTGGTGTTGACCGTTTTGGAAAGGGCTTCGAAATAGTAATTTTTTGAGATCAGTTTGGGGCCGCTGCGATGCGTGGAAAAAAAGATAAAAATACAAGAGCGGTTCCCATATAAGGAAAAATTCTGATTTACGAATCAACCTGTAACTGCCAAACGGTGCGAGTGTCCCCGCCCCCCCCCCCCCCCCCCCATACGATTTTTTGCTTGTCTCGGTCTGACCTTTCACCCCCTGCAATATTTCCCTCCCACCTCTGAACACCCTGTATAATAAATAAGGATAACAAAAACATTAATTGTCTAAAAATTCAATGATTTTATTTAACATTATTAAAATAAACCTCCTGTTGCTTCGCTGTAAGCAAAATTGACATTCTAGTCATTTTGCTATATATTATATCGTATCAGATCAGAGGACGAAGGAGTAAGAGTTTCACTGCTTGAAAGCACTGTAGACTGCGGTCACGTTATGATTTTGCTTTTACTCGTATTTATTTTTTATGTTTTTTCTCAGATTAGTGTTAATCAATATAGTGAGAGGTCCCAGGTGAACATTTTACGCCAACAACGGACCGATATGATGCCGACAGACCGAGTACAACAACAAATAACTAACTAACATTTTTGTCATTTTGTTATATTTTCTATCAGATCGGATGGCGATGAAGCATATACATAAATATATTTACTTATAATTATATATTATTTACATGTTTTAAAACTTCACCTGCATATCTCAAAAACTACACGTCCTAAGAAAAAATATTTCAAACAAAAATTGTAGGGGAGGGAGGAGACAACTGATAGTGACCTTGACGTCAAGAGTCAAGGTCATTCCAAGGTAAGGTGGATTTTTTTAAATGGGAGCCCCTATTTCCTAGCTGGAAATGGGAATGGTGGAGAATTTCGCATTAAACTGAAAACGACGTAGTTTTTCGGTCTCAAGCATTAAACTCGTAAAAATCGAAACACGCACAGAGGCATATGTATTCAAGACGGCTTTTACAAATATGAAGCTATAAAGGCGGGAATGTCAATGACAAATATGGCAACCTTAGAACTCAAACCGCGTGCAGGCGCGGATCCAATGGGGGGGTCACGGGGGTCATGACCCCCCCCCCCCCCAATGGGGGGGTCACGGGGGTCATGACCCCCCCCCCCCCCCCCCCCCCCCCCCAAAACAGCCCGAATTTCAAAAAATAGAGCTGAAACAATATTTTGCAAACCGAAAAACAAAAAAAAAAAAACGAACGAAGAAAACTAGGTTTTGCAAACTTAAAAACCTGAAACTAACCAAACGACCAAAATTAACTTACTTTTTTGCACTCTGAAAAATTGGAATCAAAAAATGACTAAATCAACAAAATTGACTAATTTTCTTAAACAAGACTGACTTTTTTATTATTTTTTCTATATTTGGATTTTAGCTATACTTCATATACTATCTATTTCATATACTGTTTACAATCTGTTTACAAGTTCCAACTATAAAAGCATCATTTATAGAACAAAATCCAATCTTCTATTTTGTTTCGCAAATCTGTTAATGATCGCATCGATGTCCAATTCAATGTCTCGATGGATGTGTAGCAATGCAAGCCCGGTGAGTCTGTCTTCTGCCATAGTTGATCTCAGCCAAGTTTTGAGGCGACGGAGAGTTGAAAAACTCCTTTCTGCAGTGCCTCCAGTAACAGGAAGCGTCTTCAAAATCCAAAGCAGTGTATTAATAGCCGGATAAACAACTTCATCACACGCATCAAGTGCGAGAGGAACTGAATCTGGGAGTTCACCACCGTTTGCAACAATTCGGTCCCATTTAGCTACCCACAACTTGAATTCTGCAATAACGTTCGAAGGGGGTGTGTTCAGAAGCTTCTGGTACGTTTCTGCTACAAGATGAACTTCTTCAATGTCCTTCGCTGTATAGGAAGTCCGAGGCAGAAACACTCTCAACCCAAAAAGCTTCATCACGTCTGGAGAGAGCCTTTCTTTGAAATCCGTCACAACGTTGTCCAACAAAGGAACGTAAATTCCTCTCCTGAAATATTTTTCCAGGGGTTTGATTTTGTTGGTGATTATCTCGATGTTTTTGACAAGAAACAACGCGCGGTACTTTCAACTCCACATCCAACTGCGTTGCGAGATTTGGCTTACATTGTTTATTTGGTTATTCTTGTTATTATTGTTATTTTTGATTTTTTTCTATCCCGTGACCCCCTCCGGAAAAACATTCTAGATCCGCGCCTGACCGCGTGACTGACAGCAGCACACAGTGGTCTTCCTGAAACTTTTTGATCAAGGTGGTATATGTCTTGTGCCAGTTAAATTCGCCAGATATTCCTCAATAGGTGTAATGTGCAATAACTTGTTGGGTCTACCACCAATACAAATACTCTTGCTTATGGTAAGTTAATTTTTTCTTTATATTCACCTTATAGTCTGAGAATACTTTCTTCCATTTGTTAAGGTCACGAATCGGTGTTCCCAAAGAATTTAATTCAGCGACTAATTTTTCCCGTTGGCCAATCCTATCATCAAAATATTTGCTAAATAAATGCGTTTCTGGATTTTTTTTCCATAAAGGAAACAAGGGCTCAAAATTGTGCTATATTTGTATGTTTACCCTTAAAAGAAGATTATATTATATGTTATAATAAATTAAACTGAAAATTTCAACGAAATTCATTTAATTTAAATATTTTATTCAACCTTAAGGGCAGGTTCTCCTACTTTGAGCGAAAAAATCGACTTTTTAATGATTTTTTTTTGGGTACTTAGGATCGAGTTAGGAACTAGTGGTTTTTTTGTGGTCATTTATTAATATAAGTAGAACAGAAAAAAAAATTTTCAAAAAAAAAAAAATCCAAAATGGTTTTCCTGACAGTGCGCGACGTGCAACAACTTGCGCGCTGCATTCCCTAGGGTGGGGTAATCATCTGAAACATGAAATTCAAAAATATTTAGTTACTTAAACATTGTCCCCCGGCCTTGAATGTTTTTTTAAACAAATTAAACGTTTTTTGAAAAAACTACACCACTTTGAAAAAAAATGCAAATTTTTCGCCATTTTTTTCCCATAAAAATCGGCTCAAAAAATTGTTTATTTATAAAAATTTAAAAAAAAAACATTCAGAGCCGGGGCAATACATTTCTCTAAATTTAGCACTTTATATCAAGTGAATCGGACAAGTGAATTTTGAGCTAGAGTGCAGCGCGCACTAAAATCTGAAAATCGTGGGAAATCGCGTGTAAAGTTTCGCTTCCCACTTTCACTCTATGAGCGCTCGTCCGGCCGGCGCGGTGCACACTTCTCTTAAACACGCTGTATCTTCCAAAAAAATTAAGAAATCAAAAAATCCTTAATTTAGACATGTTACCGATTTAAAAAATGTAAAAAAAAAAAATAATATAGATTTTTTTATCGCAAAGTAGGAGAACCTGCCCTTAAACGAATTCGTCGTCAAAAACTAGACCGAAATTAAAACTGTCAATTTGCAAACACGTCAAAGGCCGTGATACAATGTACGCAACACGTTTTTGTAGCGCGTGAAATATTGTGAAACATCACGCTGTAATATACAGTGAGAGTGACGCTGTATTTTTCCGGCTTGCGCTTCTTTTTGTGCAAAAAGAACTCGAGAGCTGTTTTGACAATAATTAAAGCTAGTTTTTTGGCATTCAAAGTCTACTGGACGTTCAAATCAAATAAGAAACGCAGAAATAAAAGAAGATTTTGGGTACGTGACATATATAAAAGCCGTCCAGTTCATAGCTTTTTGGAAACTACCATCGCGTTGTTAGAAAGAGATCCAGAAATATATTTTAAAGGCTTACGGATGATGAAGGAACATTTTTAATTTCTCGTATATCTCTCCCTATAGAATACACAAAAAAAAATCTATTCGCCGGCCAATAATGCCAAAATACCGGTTGCTATTAAAATTAAAGTAAGTTGAATCACATATTTAATTATATAATTAAAGAGAAACTTACATTTACAGGTATCTTGCACACGGCAGACCAAGTGAAAATTATTGATTAACCTTTAGAATGGAACTGTGCACTGTGTGAAAAATTATAATTGACATGTACAAAGCTCTTTATATATATATATTGTGGTGGTGGATAATTTATTTAAAAAAAAAGTAGGCGATAGGAAATTAAAAAATTGATAAAATTTTTGTTTTAAATCAATTGAGCTTTGAAAATTTATTCTGTCAGTTACGAGTTTTAATAGAAGATCAAGATAAAATTTAGGGAGTTAGAAATTAAAAAAAATTAATTACAATAAAATAAATAAAAATTAATTCAAATAAAATAAATAAAAATAATTTTAAAATAAATAATAAAATTGATTAAAATAAAATTAATGGGAATAGGAAAACCAAGTTCCCATAATTGGTGACCCCGATAGAACAACTTCACAACTTTCAAGCCAGAAGCCATTATGGAAACTACAAGTGGAGATTCAAGCAACTTCTTCGTCACTATTTCTACAGCACAAGCACCTTCTACAGCCTCATGTGTTTCTCAACCTCCAACACGGACTCCCATCAACACTCTGTACTGCGTATCGCTGTACCCAGAATCCGCATATAAAATTGATAGATTCAAAATAAATAATTTGCAAAATTCTAAAAAAAGAAAATGCTCATATTACTTTTAATTTCAATGTCGCGTTGCTCACATGCCGCAAGTGCATAGCGAGCCGAAAAGTGCAACATGTGCAAAACAGAGTAATGACCATAGCTCGAGTGTTGTTTACACTCAGGTCATTACCATCGATGAAAGTTTTATGGGTCAGAATTATGACTCAAGAATATCGGTCAGGTAAATTACGCAAACAATTTCACCACCCTGCCTGACTAAGGGTTAAATTTAAATGTCGGTTAAGAAGACGATTTATTTGTAGGACATGTTTAGTTAAGCATTATTTGTTAATTTAAGTATATTTGTAAATAATAAGAGATTGGTAATTGTGTTAGTTAAACAAACTGTATAAAAGCTAAAGAACTTTGAATAAAGGCAGAATTCTGACGCTGAGGTGCACACAAGTTGTTTCTCTAAAGCTGAAGGTTCGTATATGGCCACCATTCATTGGTAGCCTCAAATCCGAAAATTTTAGCTGGCCATAGGCTTAGCTTTCGGACTTCTTTTCCCACAGATACATTAAACGTTACAACTCCCTCAATTAGACCAGTGGGCAGAGCGAGGTCGGCAACTTTCTGGATTCCTGGAACCAAAATGCCTCGCCAACCAACAACCAATTCTTTTAAATTTTCTTCGAGCGAGTTATAATCTCACCAACTTTCGCCTACCTGCCACATTCCCACGTTTCACGAAAACCACTGGAAACTTAGATGGACTCAAGATACCAACCAACGAGAGCCATTAGGACTGCAAAAATATTGTTACTTTACTATTTACTTTCTACATCGCCAAATCACCCAATTAATTTCCTTTCCTTCCAGTGAACTTCCTGAGCATTAGGAAACTTCTTCCACAGTAAGGATTTATATGCATTCTAATCGGCATATCTTCTTTTGTGGTAAATATCTCGCTCTCTTTCGTTCACTGGGGGCGGGGGGGGGGGGGGGGGGGGGGGGGGGCGGGGGGGGGGGGATAATGTTGCGACATAGTAGGCTGACGAATTATTGAAATTTTGATTATTTTTTTTTTATGTGAGAAGTAGGCTTGGGAAAAGTGAAGCAAACATCTTTACGTTTTTTTGAAAATAAAAGGAAATAAATTCGAATCTCAGAACATTGTTCTTTTAAATATTTTTATTATTAATAATATAGGAAGCATATTAACATATATAACCTACTCCCATAATTGGTGACCCCGACACCGGAAATGAAGCCGGTAAGAAAATATAAATTTTCGAGGTGAACAGCCATAAGATACCGGCTTGCTAGCCAGGCTGTTGACCGAGATTATAGGTACGTAGGAGGAGGTAAGCATTTAATAATTAACCCAACACCACCTACTGCCCATCAATCCGAAATTGTCCACAACCATTGCCATTCACAACCCATCAACTCTTGGCCCATCGAGCCAACAATTTCATCGTGGTCCACAGAACCACCAGCACCACCTCCTTGGCCCTCTAAAAATAAAAAAGTAAAAAAAGCATCTAAAAGACGATCTAAAGAATTTTGCGGTAATCAACATACTTCTGAACATGATAATTCGTTCACGAGTGCATCTGCGAGAAAATTATCTACGAGTAGTGACTTTGAAGTGAAGCTAAACGACAGTCATACGTACTCTATTCTTTCATTTTCCCTCGTTTTTTCGGCGTTAGCGTAAATGCTAAAGTGCAAAACTTGTGATAGTGAAGTCACTTTTACTAAAACTGGAATTCGTGGATTAGGTTTAAAATTAAATATTGAATGTGCTTGTGGTGATAGACAAATAAATTCATCAAAATTAATTAATACTTCATTTGAAATTAATCGACGTATGATATTTATTTTCCGATTGCTTGGCGTTGGCCGTAACGGCTTAGATCTTTTTTGTTCTCTCATGGACATAACGCAAACTTTTAGCACGACTACATATTATAGAATATTAGACAACGTCATGATTGCAGCAAGATCTGTAGCTGAAATTTGTTTGAAAAAAGCCGACATCGAAAAGAAGAAATTTAATGAAGAGAACGGTTTTCCCGAAGATGAATTGTCGGTATCGGGAGACGGCACTTGGGCGAAGCGTGGATTTAGTTCATTGCTAGGCGTTGCAACAGTAATCGGCAAATATTCGGGAAAGGTTTTAGATTATTTCGTATCATCTAAAACGTGTAAGACTTGTGATATAATGCGAAAAAAAGAACAAAGTCGATTTTGACATATGGTATGAAGGCGAGCATAGTGAAGAATGCTCCGCTAATTATGAAGGGAGCTCTGGAGGTATGAAAGTACAAAGTAAAATTGAAATTTTTAAAAATTCGACAAACATCCATAATGTAAAATATGCGTATTATATAGGAGACGGTGACTCGAAAACTTTCAAAAATCTTTTAGATGCCAATCTATATAAAGATTTAATTGTAAAAAAATTAGAGTGTGTATGGCACGTAGGCAAACGAGTGTTTAGGCAACTAAAAGAAGCAAAGAAGCTCATGGTTCAGGTAAAAAAGTTGAGAAAAGCAGAAGAAAAAAAAAACAAGAAGAGCTTGAGAAAAAAATCCAGAGAAAGTAAAAGAGACACCGTCCAAAAGGCGAAGGATATCCAATAAATCTGTGCCAAAACCTCCTCCTCCTCCTGTCAAAACACAAGATCTGACAGGTAAATTAATGAAAACAATGTCAACAAACTATGCTTTGGCTATTCAACGCTACCCAGATTCTGTTGAAAATATGGAAAAGAAATCTGGGCAGGTTTTTATCACTTGATTTCTACAGATGCTGCACCGCGCAAATACTGCAACCCAGACTGGTGCAAATACTTGAAGGCTCAGGCAGATAATATCCCGTTTACACACAAACCAGTTCTTAGTGAAGAAATACAAGAGTATGTCAAGCCAATTTTTGACAGATTGACTGAGAAAGAATTGTTAATGCGTTGTTTGGGTAAAAACACCGAAAATAATAATGAATCGTACAATAAAAACCTGTGGTCGATCATTCCGAAACATAACTTTGTCGGGCGAGAAGTAACGGAATTGGCTGTTCACATATCACTATCATTATTCAATGAAGGTCGAATAACGCTGTTAAAAATGATGGAAGTTATGGGATGTGATATCGGGACAATGGCTTTTAATTATTACCAAAAAAAGGACGAAGATCGCATAAAGATAGCCGAAAAAGCAGCAACGGCAGCGTCAAAAGAAGCCCGTTTGTCCAAAAAAAATGATAAGCTGCAAGAGTAACTGACTTATGAGGATACAGGACTTCTTTTATATGGTGCAGGGATAGCAGAGTGAGTGATAAAACTATACATTTTAAATAAAATTCAATAAATAAGTAAAAAAAAAAAACTTTAAACGTGATTTTCTCAAAATGACCTTTTATCAAATGGCGGACACACTAACTCCGAATTGGCCCAACCGATTGGGCTCAAATTTGGAGTACTTCTTTATTTGAGTATTCTGCACAGGAAAAAACCACAATATTAGTCAAAATTCAATCCAAAAAAATGTAGCAAATGAAAACAAGTGAAAAAATAAGCGATTTTTTGAAAAAACTTTTCAAACGTCCGCAATTTTGTTTTTTTAATCATTTTTTGACATATTCTGGTTTTTTCCTACGTAAGGGACATTCCTTAATAAAATGCCGTTTGGTTTATTTGTTTCAGACTCTTCGTTTCTGAGATGAGTTGTCCGCCATGGGACGAGTCATTTTTTGAGCTACCAACTTCGGCGCGGAAAAAAATGATAAAAATAAAAAAAAATTGTTTTGTAATATTTGAAATAATTATTATCACCATGCAAAATTTGAAATTGATATATAATAAAGGAGCTGAGAAAAAATATATTGAAAATTATGCTGTTTTTTTGCAATCTAACCGGTAGTAGTCCCTTATTGTAGTTGGCAATATGCGATTTAAATTATTCTTTCTCTCTGGTGGATTTTGGAACATAAGGCTGAGGTGTTTTTAGAAATAGTTTATTCGGACAAGCAATGGAGCGCAAATTCTCAAGCAAATTTCCTGTACTATTTTGTCGGCGGTGCGGCTTTCCCTCTTAACACATTGTTGACCGGCAATTTTGCGCTGAAGCTATCTCATGTCACCGGCTATTATTTCGTAATTCAATGTGGAACTGAAACAATATAAATAACATTCACTAAACTTTATTTATACATAATGAATTGAAATGAAATTTTGTAAATATCTTTTAGATAACTTTTAATATTTTTTTTTTTTTAGTGTGATATGCTGTATAGCAATGGTACACAGCAGGTTTTGCAAATATATCTTGTTTCGCTGCGCTTTACTTTTTAAGAGCATACTCTACACGTTCCGCGTATAATTCATTGAAAAATTCTTCGCTATCACGATCTGCCATGGTTGCAATTTTTACAGAACTAAAATTGTTATAATAATTTGAATATCTAGAAAAATATTTTTTTATATAATAAAAGTGACACGTCTAAACACGATGAACAAAGCTTTTGTAGTATTCTATATTGCCCTGGGTTTCATAAATTGAAATTACTAATGCAAGCGCAGGCACGAGTTAGCTCGTGATCGGTCAACAACGTTTGGCAAAGAGTATCTATTAACAAGAGGGGACACTCGTGACGTATTTCCTTATCTTTTTTCGACCTTGGTACCGTTACAGGAATGAAATGGGAATTTATGCTAGAAATAGTTAGTAATAAAGAAAGCATAAGTGAGAGAAAGACAAAAATTTGGGGCGAAAAGTGAAACACTCCTGCAGGGTGCACCTCACAAAAATTTTTTATCACAAAACTTTTCTATGAGCACATTACACGCTGCCTTTTCCACAGCCACACACCAAACACATTTTATTATGCTTACCCATCATTTATCTAAAGCACATTTAATTTAATTAATTGCTTCTAAGAAAGCACTTTTTTACTCAAAAACTTTTAAGCTTCTTCACATTTCCGAACAAGTCAAGCCCACCCGGTACTTTTCGTAAGCGAGCAGCACACAAAAGAAATTCCGCTCGGGGCCGCCTTTAAAAACGCACAATGAAAAAATGTAAACAATCTCGTCCGTATTCATGCTCGGTGTGTGCTGCCTGCCTCTTCTCCCTTCTCCGATTCGGCATTTCCCTATAACTTAACATTGCGAGGAGAGGTAAACTTGAGCGGCCTAGTACTGGTGCCCGGCTCGGGAGCGCCTTTAAAAAAGCGTTCATAAAAAAAGCTTCAGTTTATAGCTTACGCTGTAAAAGCTGTCTGTGAGAACTTTTTGGTGACTATTTCTCTCTCTACATTTCGTATAGGTATTTACAGAGGTAGTAGCCCTGAGCTGCTTTATCTAATGGGAAATTTTGCTGGGTGTATTTGCGAGAGCTTGCATATGAGTTGGAATTTTAAGAGGGTATTAAAGTGTCCCTTCTTGTTGAAATAGATATTCTTTGGTTTGGGCATGAAAACACGAGCTAACTCGTGACCGGTCAACAATGTGTTAAGAGCTATTTGATGAGACTTTCCAGGTAAGAAGAACACTTGTGATCGCTAAAAGTTATATCTAATGCATGATGTACGTTTCCGGGCGAAATTTTTCACCCCAGAAAAGTAATTTCAACAACAGAATCTCTCGAGCACATGTAATCAAGAACGCCTTTGGGATTTTGGCAACTCGGTCGAGGGTTCTAAGAAATTATATTCATTGTACGTTTGAGAACGCCGAAATTATTGTGAAAGCGACTCTCGTTCTCCACAACTGGGCACTTGTGTGCGTACTGGGCACTTGTGTTGGTACGCCTTGGTTCTTCATCCATGTTGGTAGACGTTGCTCTCGGTGCCACATAATTTCGAAAGAAGCATAAACTTGAAAAATACTTCCACTTATTTTTGCTGATTGCTGCCCTACCTGAGATGGCATTTTTGGCATTCCTCTAACGTACGTACTGATCACGCAAGCTCTGCCATGTCTTCTGACATTTAATTTCTAAAAACGTTAATTCATTAATGCTAAATAAAGGCCCAAATAGAAAATTAAACTTACCATTAATACCAAATTTTAGGCTCATTCGCTTCCACGCTTTGGTTTTTAATTCTGCATTCTTGCCTTATTATAAATAATTTTTTCCTCGATATTCACTTTGACAACCTAACTCTACCACTTTGAAATCGCAAGTGACATTGTTAAACATTTGACCAAACTATGTGGCGTTACAAAATCCCAGCATGTGTATTGTATCAAGCTGATTGCATTTTTCAGTGTACAAACTCATTCCGTAGCGCCACGAAAATGCGTTCGTACATTGTATCTTGGCATTAAATGTGGTTCAAATGTGATTTAAATTTACTCAACCCTTGATTAATGTTATTTCAACCTCGTCAAAATTTCAATAACTTTAGGTTTAACGAATTTACCGTGAGGTGAGGTTAAGCTAGATTAGCTTCTCCTCCCGAAAATTCCTGGGCCCGTATTTGGGAACTTGACTCGATTACGATTTAAGTCTATATCGAGGATTTCGTATTTGGTAACATGATTTCGAAACCGAGCACTCGTTAGCATCGAGTGTTCACACGATAAGGTTGGTAGAGTCGATTTAAAATAAAATGATAGAAAATGTAAAATAATTTACTTTTCGTTATTAGATTGAGCTTGTTTTAATTAGTTAATTTCAAAATTCGATTCTAATTAACCAATCTTCATCTCACTTGAAAACTTAAGTTATCTGCTTTCATCTCACTTGAAAGCTCTCGTCGATATCTGCAGTCTTCACGAAAACTCATCGGTGTTCTCATAAACTTCGACACCGGATTAAAACCAGAACAAAAGCATAAAAATATTTTATTCAGACATTCAGCTGCATGTTTTATTCTCAGAAGGTGTTTAAAAATTCCAAATGTCTATTTAATACAATAGGAGTAGGCCAATTATTATTAGTGAGAGTTCTGAGCGGTGATCTGTAGCAGGCCAGAAAACTTTATTAAACGTTTAATACAGCGATGAGGGGCCTCAATCAGTGTTGCATTCTGGTTTTGTAGAGAAGGGCTGAATTTGGAGCCGAAGATGTGCCGAAATGGCTTTAAAAGTGCTGAAATGTAAATTTACCCAGCTTTGCATGTATTATATAGAATAAATTAAAAAAGAAATAAATTAAATTTTACTTATTTTATTTCAAAAAGAAAAACAGAACAAAATTAAGATATAAATCAACAAAATTATATTCTTTGTACATATATATAGTCGGATTCATCAACTAAAAGTCCTTCGAATATTTTACTAGAGAACAGAAAAACTTGTGAGTGTTGAGGATTTCCGAATTTAACAATTGATAAGTTAATTAACTCTACAACCGACCTTATAAGTTATATTTTAAATGATATTTTAAAAGATGTATAGCTTGTAGAATCAAATTTGTCTTTGTTAGAAAAATTATGAGCGATAAAGATGAATATAACCAAGTGTTTTGAAAGTTTTTGTACTAAATATAAAAGAAAGTTAAACTTTCAAACGTCTGCGTTTTATATTGAACCGACTGAGATATGTCTCAATACTAGGTGGGATCACAAATACAACAGAAAAACTCAACAAGTTCAGAGAGTTCTGGTTCAGAATACTTTCCAATATATTTCTATAGTAAAAACCATACAAGCTCTCTTTAAAAATGATTCCTTTCGCAGAAAATTTTTTGAAGTAGATCATGTTTGTACTGGGGAAAAGCTATATGCATTTTGCTGTGGGAGAACATATAACAAAAGCGAAGTATTTGCTGGTAATACAAACAGTATACAGATTCAACTTTTCTACGATGATTTTGAATGCACAAACTCTTTAGGTAGAAACTTGCCTTCGAAATATTTGTCGCAGCTGAGTCAGATACATTTAGTGGCATTGTTTAATACTAATGACTTTAAGGAAATATCGGATATAGGGAATAAAAGAAACATTTGAATAAATGGAGTTTTTATTTTCTTTTGAACTCATAAATTATATGAAAGACTAATACGTAACAATATAAGTAGATGTGAAGTGAACATACAATTTCCTCTTGTATCTCAAATCCAGTATTTTTGATATGAACTGTACATGTCAAGATATCAAAGATCAAAGTGATACTCCAGAAATGTATTACTATGATCTCTTATATCCTGATACATATGTACTGATAAAGCAGCTTTTACAAGTTTGATATAAATTTCTTATCAGCAGAGTTTATACATGTTTTATACGCTTAATAAATTTTGTGTATCAATGTTTTTATATAATTTTTATAGTTTTTGTCTCAGATTTATCATATATGTAAAAACAAGTATTTTATAAATTTGATACCCTGTTTTATACGTTTCATAATGTTGAAACATATTGATCCTATATGTAACTTTGTATGGACTGAAATACATATCTTTTTTTTATTAAAAGTTTACAGATTTTTTCAACCGTGTAGTAATTTGTAACTGTGTCCTAAGAATGTGAATTTAACTGTTTACTATATAAAGAAACAGTTAAATTCACATTCTTAGGACACAGTTACAAATTACTACGTTATTCTAGCATCATATCACATTCATTTTGCTTACTGGTAATATTTCTTTTTAAAATATTTTTGTCAGGTACCCATGTACAACATGTCTCACCACTGCTTTTTAAAAGATCTTTGATACTTAACAAGGCGGAACAAGTACTGACATAAAGTCTATTTCTCTGTGTAGTTTTAATGAGTTTGTTCTGGGAAAATATTCTCTCGACCCCAGCTGTCGAATGTGGTAAAATTAACAGACCATTTATAATATTACAGAGATTTGGGAATTGAGGCTCATTTAATGCATTTTTGCACTGCTCAATCTTACTCCAAAATTCCTCAGCAGGCAAATTTTTATATATCTCTAAAAATTCTGTCTCTGCTACAAGTCGCCATTCTGAATTAATAGCTTCCTTTTCTATAACATCTGGAAATATTTCTAACAATGGAAGAATAGATAATTCATCTCCAGAAAGAGCAACTTCTGGTTGTAAACATGACAATTTTTTTAAAAATAAACTGCTGAAATCAATTTTTTTCTTAAACGTGTTGCAAAAAGTTTTATAAAATTCAACAACGCTTTTTTGAAAGTTTTCAATTCCTTTCGGATCATTTTTGGCAAGATCTTTTTCTTTAATAGAATTTTCTACTTCAATTCCACAGTAGATTTTACTTAAAGGAAGAATATTATTTTCATCTTCACAATCTACGGCAGTTAAATCAGTTATATCTTTTAGTACCTCATTTTTAATAAAGTTTCGCAACATAAAACGAAGTAAGTTATTTGATCTAATCATTATTAAGTGTGGCATTGCAGTTTCTGTTTGAAATTCTTTGTTAATGTTATTTATGACTTTAAGGACAAACGACATAAAGTAAAAGTTCAATTTAAGTACATGATCTGTTAGGCACTTTATAATGTAATCAATACTAGTTATATATAAAATAATACAATACCACACCTGTTTGAAATTTTTCGGACATAAAATAATACTGTAAAATTAATTGTTAAAAAAAAAAAAATTAATTTATATATCACCTTTACCTCTAATGAAAGCCAACGGGTTGAAGCTACCTTTAAAAAATTGTGTAGAGGCGTTTCAAAATATTCTTGAAATGTTTTAAGTTCTCCCCTTCGTGAAGAACTGTTCGCAAAGTAGAAATTAATAGCTTTAATTAGTCCTATAATATCAAGCGACATATTTGTTACAGCTCCTTTCACACAAATATTTAGGATATGACAAATACACCCTTGAATAAATATATTTGGCTTAGCTCGTTTCAGAAGTGCTTGCAATCCTTTTTTTGAGCCCATCATTGTATTGCAATTATCAGCACAGAATCCAATCATATTTTTAAGCGGAATTCTATGCATTTCGGGGAAATTAAGAACAGTTCTGAAAATTGCTTCAGAATTACTTTCCTTTAGCTCTACTAGTCCAAGAAATCTATCTCTTATATGGTATTTTTTATACCTTACTCAAACTGCAACTGCTTTAGTCATTGTAATATCTGTGCTTTCATCAATTAGCAAAGCGTAATATCGGTTTTGCAAATCAAGGCTTATGTTAATTGTGTTTTGTGGAGCTATTACATCCGTTACGTATTTAGATGCTTTATTTCTATTAAATTCCATATTTTTTAATATCTTCGAATCTGGCGCTATGCTTTTTAACATTTTTATTATATGATCACTAATTCTGAATGACAAATTGTGTTCTGCTAAAAATGCAGAAATAATAACCTCCCCTTTTTTTGTCATTTCAGTAAGATTATCTATTTTATTTTTTTCAACATATTTTGTAATCGATATATTTGACTCGGCTTTTTTCATATTATTTTTGTGCTGCTGACATTCATTATGCCTTTTTAAATGCCAGTAATGTCCCTTAATTTTTGTGTTACATACTTTGCAACGTTTTTTCTCATCAATTGTTTCATCCTTTATAAGCCATCTTTTAAATTCTTTGTGGTTAAACCATTCCTCCTTCAATTTGATATCATATTTTTTTCGTTTTGAGGGCAAAAGTCTATTAAAATGTGAAATTTTAATGTGGGAATTATTCCTAATAAGTACTTCTTACTTACGTTTCCTGACAATCATCAGATTCCGAGTCTGTATTTAAAGACTCTGTTTCTGTCTCTAATGGATTTCGGTTCACCAGCACCGCCCCCAATGTAATAGAGTCAGGCTTGGATCCCGAACCCGATACTAAATCATTTGAGTTTTGCTCACCGCTTTTCCTTTTGGTAAAAAATTTAAAAATTCCCCTAATACAATATAAAAAAACATGAAGAAAACGATATTATACAATAAATAAACTATTCCTTACCGATTTCCGCTCATATCAATTTTATAAACACTGCCGGTTTCGGAAAGCACAAAGGCGAAACAAAAATTGGCGGCAATACAAAAGACAAATGTCGATGTAATTTCAAATCAGTAAGACAACTTACTAAGTTTAATGCTAGTGAGTTTTAGTACTGCCATATTTGCAACTTTGCTTTCCTTGTGGTGTGGTGAAGTTGAATTGGTGGAAAGGAATTAAGTATTACAAGAAATTATGTTCAAATTTTCTGTGAGGTACATAAATGTGCTGAATTTAATTTTAAAGTGCTGAAAGTGCTTTTAGGAAAGAGAAGTGCAAAAAATGGCACAAATGTGCTTAAAAATGCAACACTGGCCTCAATAGCCCGGTTGGTAACGCGACTTGTTCACTGCGAGCCAGCAGGACGGTGGAGGTTGTGGGTTCGATTCCCACGAGAAAACCTGGTCACAAAAAGTGGTATCACAATGGGCCTGTAATGGCCTAAGTGTGTCTTCGGACAGCCACAACAATCTACATCTACAATACAGCGATGAGAAATTTCGAGTTCTTCAAATAAAGTACATTCTGCGTTGAAGACAATTTCGCTCGACTCGACTAGTTAAGAAAATTGAAGTGCTTAGAGAATTAGTACCTTCGCTAGTCGAGACGAGCCAAATCGTCTTCCACAATAGGACCTATAACCTTAAATAAGCTTACCATAGGTGAAGAAATTTTTAAAATCAGTCTAGTAGTTTTTGAGATTACTTCTTACATATAAACAAAGAAAAGAAACTAACCGTCTTTACCTTAGTAAACAATGGAACGCTTCAAAGGAAAATGAGACTTAAAATCGCTCTCTGAATAGCGATTGATCGTCTCCAAAAAGTTTAATACTTTTGTATGTGAATTTTCAGACTCACTTGACAACAGCAAAGAGTTTCCCCAGACGATAACAGAAGATCTTCCTCAATGTTATCGTCAGAATAATCCTCAAAAAGTTCCTCAAAAAAGTGATTTTACTAAATATTCGTTATCACTAAATTAAAAAACTTAAATTGAATTCCATGTTTATTTTCTTTTTATGCAATAAGCGTCCTTAATATTTTTTTTCGCACTAATTACACAGGTCAACAAATTTAAACTTTTTTTTTGAGTCTGTGTTATGAATGCTATTTTCTTGTTGCTTGTGTCCAAAAGGAAGGTAAAAGTGCCTTTATTTTGTTAAAACTTTGCTTTCGTGAAATAAAAATGTTCATTCGTTTGGATAGTTTGAACCTCAATTACAACTAAATGCGTTCTGCGATATTTCTAATTTTTGGCCAAAAATTACGTTATTAGAGAAAACAGTATAGGTACTTTTTTGTATTGGGTTCCAAGGTGGTGACTCAAAAATGTGGCGTCCGAACACTTACAATTTTATGGGATTTTTATCAAAATGAATCAAAGAGGTTTTATGGTCGCTGATACTAAGTCTGTTATCAAAATATGTATTAAAGATGGCGGATCTAATATAGCAACGAAAATTTAAAAAATTTCCGCCTCCAAAAGATTTACAAGGAAATGAAAACATAACAATTTTGATGATTGGTAATTTTAAATTTGCTGTCCTGGGCACAAAAACAAATTTTTTTTAAAAGTCATGTCGATTTTTTTCACTTGTGAAACGAAAGCAATGAGGAATGACCGCATATTAATCAGAATCAAAAATCATGTCGACTTGTGTTATTCGTCTCTGTCCCTTCAACTTTAAATTTCTCAATTTTCCTTCAAATTTGAAACTTTCAGGAGTTCAGTTTGAACCGCAGTGGTGGCAAGACGTATGAGAGTGTTCCGAGTATTGTGGCTACCATTAAAAAAAAAAAGAGAAATAATCAGAATTTTAAATCTAAATTGGTGCACAGTTACCCGATTTTGTGTACCTTTTGCTACCGGATAATTTACAAACAAAGTGTCGCAAGAAATTATCGTAGGAGCATGAAGAGTGAGTACAGGTTGACATCCGGCCGCGGAGACAATAATGGCCACGGAGTGGGCCAATCAAAATTAAAAAGAAGCCGATTGGAGACAGAATTGTGTGTGCCAGGAAGAAAATATTACGAGTCCACCGTGGCTCGATTGACCAAAAGGAACCTGATTTCTTGGGCGAAAGATCCAGAATGGAGGAAGACGTAACGGAGTTTTCTTTAATTGGTGGAAGTGAGGTTAAGACGAGCTCTATGAACGATAGCACGCGGCAAGGCGTGGAGGACAGAGGCGGATATAGTTGATCGAGGATGTTGCTGGACGATGAGGACGCGGGCTGGACAAAGATAACTGGAAGAAAGAGAAGACCAAAAGAAGGGTGGAACAGTAACCTGGGGACAGAAGAAAGAGAAGAGGCTAAGAAAACCAACAGGTTTCAACATCTAGACGGTGAGAGCTGCAATTAAGATATAAGTAAGTATTGAATAAATCGTATGAAGGCAGAAAAGAGGCTAAGGACAATAGAATGGGAAAGGGTGAAGGGCATAAAATTAAATCAGGGAACGTAAGGATCCCTCCAGTAATAGTAACAGATTGCAATTTAAAGAAAGTTGCGGACCCTTTCTAAAAACCAAAGGCATACCACCAAAAATAGTTAATTACAAGTCGAGTGTAAGTAAAATTTACTTAAGCAATTTATCCGAAAGGAATGATTTTATGAAGGTTCTAGAGATTAATAAAGTTGCTAGTTACACGTACTCGGCGCCTGAAGAAAAGCCTATCAGTTTGTTGTTCAAGTGTTTTCACGAATCTTATTCTGCTGAGGATGTTATGGGAGAATTTAAACATATCTTTCCTTATATTAACCCCTTTAAAATAAGTAGGTTCGCGACTTTTAACTCAAAAAAAAAAAAAAAAAAATTACCACCTGGACATGTTCCTGGTGAGGACATTTCGGAAGTATTGAATACTAACTCCTACAACAGAGAATTTCTTAGGAGAAGGTGAGGAGCAGCGATTCAGTATTTTAGATGCCAGCAATTTGGCCATTTGGCATTGAGTTGCACTAAGTCAATATTCTGTAGAAATTGTGCGCAGAAACCCCACACTAAAGACTGCCCATTGAAAGATAACTCGGAGCTCGACAATAATACTTTTCTGTAAATTGTAAGCATTTATTATCCACGAGTAAATTTAGATTCGTTTGTTGTAGGTAACCAGTATTCAAGAGATTCAAGAAGTTTAAAAACCCTAAAATAAACAATCGTACAATCGTAATTTTTTATAAACAAGATAAGAAATGTTCGGTTTAGACTGTACCATGTGGATTAGCTCTTATTTATCAAGACTGTGCGTTCTTTGCTGGATGTGATAAGATGGCTTGTCTACACCCCTGTAACATTGTAATGGTGTGTGGCACATCGTTGACGTATCCCCTTAGGTTAAGCTAAGTAATGTAAATACTTTAGACCTATCGAGTCAGTGTATAGGCAACAACATACCGGTCGCAAGTGTGTAGTCCATCAGCTCAGCTCATTTATAAGAAATATAATAAATGTAAATAATGTAAATAAGCAAGGGCAAGAAAGAATACTGTCGACAAAAAATTCCTCGGCCCGAAATTTTGACGTGATGAGAGAAAAATTCTCTCATGTATAACTGTAAAAATAAAATGAAAAATTAATAAAATTGTTATTTTAATATTCAGTATTTAATTAAGTATTAAAATTATATAACGAATAATATTTATTTTTTATGTTGTGATCCTGTTATTAAAAAAATCAGCTTCATTGCACCAATGCTAGTTGAGCGAACTGAGGTTCCAGAGACACTGTAATATGAGTATGTACATTAGGGTGATTCAAATTTTTTTTTGCATTTTTTTCGTAAAGTTAACACAATATTAGTTTATTAACATTCAAACTCGAGGCATAAATCCAAGATAGAGTAAAAAAACGATTTTATGACTTCTTCAATCAAACTATGAATATTATTGATTAACCTATTGAACCTATGCTCTTTCTAATGAAATTGGTGCCATTCTCATTTATGATTATTTTTTTTCACGAGATACAGACAAAAACGTTTGGTGATGCATTCTTTCCCATGTTATTCTTATGGTCATTCGACGACTGACTGTTGTATGGAGCGGGTGTGTTCCGCGTGCTCTTCTGGTGTTGCGAAATTCGGGCGGCTATTTTATTGTTCTGCTGTTCTGAAAGATTTGAGTTTAGCAAAACTTTGATTGCGATTTGATAACTTTGAATCTTTATAATACTTATAAAAATGTATAAATTTGGTATCGTTTTGTGCTGCCGAGTTTTCGACTTTTTGTTGATTTGCCGGTAATTGCGTTTTGTTGGCTGTGATTGCTGGGGACACTGCTCGCTAAAAATCAACTTGGTATTGCGGGTAAATTACTGGAGGCGCTCCAATGGGGCTGGGGGATTCTGTGGGCTGCTGACGCCTCTGCCTCCTCCCCTGGGCCCGGTATTGGTGGTGTTGCTCCCCTCGAGTAGACCGGAGGTCTGCGGTATTGCACCGCGTAAATCAGCCAGAATTAATTCTACCTGCAGTATGGAGCTTCGCCCCTGCTCCGGCTGACAGAGGAGACTTAAAAAAGACCTGATAGAGGCTGGCGGGCTTGTAGATGCATCTGTTGTTCCATCCAGAGAGAATCAAGACGCCTTACAACGGCCGCAGCCGCCCTCCTCCGCCTATCAGCCGACGCATAAATCAAAGTATCGTCTGCGTGTAACATGGCGGAAACCTCAAAAGTGCCAATATCACTCCGACAAACATCAGAGATGAAAATACTGAATAACTTGGCTGCAAGAACCCACACGGATGAGTCCGGAGCGATGGGTCCCAATCTCGACCCTGACGCCTCTGTCCTCCAGAAAAGAGGCTATGAGTCTTGTCCAGACCCGGCACAGGGTGTCCAGTGTTGAAACAGAGCTTGTCGCCATCTACTGGTAAGAAATCGCCACTGATCGCCAGCGGGAAGATTCAAAGTCGCACATAAAGTCGCCGAAATATGAAAAATGTTTTCTAATAATATTAAAATTAATCCAAAATAAAAAAAACTTATAGTTATGGGTACATAAACTTTTATTTTTATATGACAATTTTTTTTAAACTTTTACAGTTAAGGATTTTCAAAATTGTAAAAAAATGTTGCAATAGCTCTATTTTCTATAGGTGTAAGTGTACACTCTTTCTCAAAATGTTGAAATTCGTACAAAAATTTGTAATTAAAGTTATTAAGCATTTCTATCGTTGGCTCGAATTTGTCGCAGCACATGTTGTGTGCGTACAAATGGCATTTGATTCTCATTAATGCATCGAGTAAGATTAACAGCATTCGATTTCTATTTTTAGTTTTTATGTTATTCATAGTAGATTTACTCGAAGGTAAAGATAGCAAAGTTAACATATACTTTGATACTTCCCTGAAAACGTATTTTCCTCCGGCATTTTTGAAAGAGTGTACCTTAATCCAAAACAGTAAACTGTCATTTAACTCATCATTTTCACAAATTTTAGTCCAATCAATACTTAAAAGTTTATTGTATTGATTCTCAAGTAAACCATGTCTGTCATTAAGTATAAAAAAATGGATAAAAGGCAAATCTTTAAACTTAGTTCTTAACTGATTTAAGCAATTTATCAAATTTTTAAAAAAACTTAAGTTTGAAAGCAGTTTTTGTGACAGTTGTATACATAACGTTTTTATGTATCTGAACGATCTTTGTTCTATATTATTTCGCGTCATTCTATCTACAGAAGTATTAGATAAAGCATACTGATATTCTATGCCATAGCATAGACAGTCGAGGTGTCAGCAGCGGCGTTCAAAATTGTTGGTCTGGGTTTGGGTTCTTTTTCTTCGGTCGCCCGCGAACATTTTTATCACATGTAAAAGTCGCCACGACAAGTAAAAAATCGCACATTTGGCGACAAATCGCCACACCTGGAGACCCTGACCCGGCACAGTCCATTTTATCTAGCTTATATATAATTCCGTCCGACCACACCGAATCGAAGGCCTTCTCTACATCAAGCGAGCACACCACTGTGCATTCGCCTCTCAGTCCCCCCACCAGGTCACCATGGAACTTAGCGAGTGCATGGAAAGTGGAGGTGCCGTGGCGAAACCCAAACTGCCACTCAGGAATGATATTGTTAGCCCTAAGAAAGCTCTCCAACCCTCTGTGTATGAGCCTTTCAAAAAGTTTTCCGAGGTTGGGCAGCAGCGTGATTGGGCGAAAACCAAACACATCATAACCCCCATTTTTTTTCTTCAGCGGGATCAACCTACCCAACTTCCAGTCCCGGGGGAAGTAGCCAATGTTTACACATAGGTTGAATAAACCAGAAAGCGATTCAGCAATGACAGGGGCAGGGGGGACCTGTAATCGCGATGACGATGTTAGTTAAGATGCCTGCGGTACAGCAGCCTAAACCTCCTGTTCTAGCTCCATTTTTTTGAAATAAGTTTAACGAGGTCAGGCGGGAAAGTCCTCACCTTATCCCTCCCACAACGGACCCTAATACCAAAAGACTCAACAGAATTATTCAAAAAACATGTGAAATCAGCAACAGCATCATAAATCTCAACAGAAGAAAGGCTCCTCTCCCAAGGCTGCGGACCGTCCGGCACGGAACCGCCAAGATGAGCCCTGAACTCCTCCCAATCAACCCCAACAAACGACCAATAACCAAACGGGGACCTAAGTTTCAGCTCGCCAAAATCTCTGCAGATATTAAGGTAAATAGCCCTGTGATCCGATCGTGTTTGCTCAGTGACTGCTTTCATGACTGCCAAAAAAACTATCCAGGAACAAACCGGAAACAATGAAAAAATCAAGGTGGGCTCCACTCAGAGGCAATGAGGGCTCACCCGGTACAACACACAAGAGATAAGAGTCAATTCCCTCGCCATCCAGCCACCTGACCACCTTTCTTCCATTAGCATTAATGGACACATCACGAGGGCTTATAGCATTGAAATCACTCGCCGCCAACACAAGAGACCCCGTCCCCGACAACCCATCCAAGAACCGCATCAGACCAACAACCGATGTCGCAGCCGCACTTGTCGGCAAGTAAATAGAAACAAGGTGAACCGGGTGGGACCAGAGCCACCACCAACAGCATCAAACCACAGACCACCGCCCCACCAGCAGGATCAATATCAGAATCAATTTCGGTCCAGTCAACTCCCATTTTAACAGCAATGGCCACCCCCTAACCCGCATCCCTTCGAATCAACTGATACCCCTTAAAGAACGCAACATCCTCAAACCTGAGGTGTGTTTCATAAATAAGAACTGCCAAAGGATCATAATCAACAATCAGTGTATCAATAGCCCGACGTTTCTCCTGAGACACCAGACTATTAATATTAGCTGTAATTACCGTATGACTAAACATCATTACGGAGTAATCTCGAAAAGAAATTCGATAAGGATTAATTCCTTTTGTGAGGGAGAGCTAGCAGCAGGGGACGAATGATTTGATCTTCAAATAGAGATCATCCAGGGACAGACCAAACCTGTCGCTGCAAAAGGCACCAACCTCACCGGAATACTGGTCCAGGACGACCACTCCCGCAAACCGCCTCCGCGAAAGACCTACACCTACCCTGAACAAACAATAGACCCTCGACAACACCAGGACCAATCTTCCCACGCGTACCGCCAGCGTCCGACACAGTGACACTCCTGGCCGGAGCCATTACTCCCTTAATTTTCCTCTCCAATTCAACTCGACGGGGACAACCCCTAAGGCTGGCAGGGTGGCCATATGTACCACAATTCCTACAGAAAAGAGCCTCACGGCTAGCGGTCTTATCTATTTCACACTTCCCAATGTCGTGCGTACCTCCGCACTTGACACACACTCGCTTATAGGCGCAATTAAAGGCCGTATGGCCAAAGCGCTGACAGTTGAAGCACTGTAGGGGTCCGCTCCTTCGCAGTGCTTCCCATCTCACCTTATGGTGCAGAATCTGGGCAATCCTTGAGGCACTCAGCCTGTTCTCTTCGCTAGCGAAAGAGACCAACATCCAACCGCGACCAGCCGAGTCACCACAAATAAAATCGGAAACCTTAGTAACATTTAACTTAGGAAACGTTTCCTCCAAATCAGCCATCGCTTCATCGGGCGAATAACTCGGATGGATGCCCTTCAGGACAGAAGGGAAAGATCTAATCTCCTTAGGGGTGAAGGTAAACCCACCGCAACCCTGATCGCGCAACAACTGATAATTCAGGTTAATATTGGACTTCTTAGAGAAGCCAATTGCAAAATCAAGGAGCTCCCTGGTGCGGCCAGACGGGGCAAAACTTCACCCTAGCATTCAAGCCACCAGTGCCCGTCAAGGGGCTGTTAGTGTTATCATCCTTAGTACTTTTTTTCTTTTTAGTTTTGTCAAGAACCGGGGAATCGAACTTAAACGCGGCATCTCCTTAAATCGTTCATCAATCGTAATTCTTTTGTTCATTTTATTAATTTTTTTTGATTAAAGTCAATAAAATTATTTTTTATTCTTAATTTTTTGCCCAGGAGGGGCCGACAGGTCAACGCCCGATTCAATTTTAACATTGCTTATTATTTAAATTTTGTCAGTCTATTATTTGTTATTTCATTGAGGACGGATCCATCAACGGGGGTCACTAAATGAGGTACAATACTATTGCAAGCGGCAATACTATCGCCGCCACTCCCACGAACATTATCTGGGTCCACAGCCTTTAAATCCGGAATATTTTTAAAATTTGACTTAACATTTTTTAACTTAGAACTAGTAAGTTTATTACTAACATCACCTAGAGCGTTTAAAGATCGAGAGAACCATCATCAATGCCAGCGGAATCGAGGAAAGTCCCATCATCGACGCAGGAACCGGAACCACCAGGAGCACAGCAGCCATCATCCCGTCCAGGAATACCTCACCGTTTAGAGGTGAAAACCGTCCACCAATACGACTGTCACTCGAGCGACCGCACAGCCGCGCCGTCCTCAGCAGATCTTCTATACCGTTGGTCCTTGCCAGCTGACCAGGGGAATAAGACCGATCACAGCCACCACTGGAGCTAGAAAAAATAGAGAGGGAGGGTGAAGGGCACAGACGTCGCCCAGCATGTCGCCCCAGAGTGGGCACAGAACCACAACTGCAACCGTTACCATATTCGAGAGCCGAGACTACGGCTAAGTCCATAAGTATGGTCTCTAAGCACCTCAATGGAGTGCGAAGAGTTAATGTAGATGCAATGCAAAATGCCTGGAAGGAAATATAATAGAACAGGTAATGAATATTTAATCAAATATGGCTTCAAACAATATACCGGGTGTCCCAAAAGTATGGAAACGGCTAAATAACTTTCGAGGAATGCATTTTGGAGAAAAAAGTTTTAGACTAAAGTTTTAGGAATTTTTAGGCTATTCAATGGCGGCCGTAGATTTGACCTTGACCATGGCCTTAAACGTCATTTCAAGATCAAGTTGTCGTTTTTAATTTGGAACCCATATTTTCGACCACGGAAATGGAAAGAGCGGAAAATTTTATGTCCGACTATTATCTTAACCATGGCCTCGAAGGTCATATCAAGGTCAAGATGGTTCTTTAAAAGGGAACCTGCATTGTTACTGCGGATTTGGAAAGAGTGAAAGTTTTACGTCCGAATGTGACCTTAACCATAACCTTGATCTTGACCATGACTTCAAAGGTTATATCAAGGTCAAGATGGTTTCTTGAAGGGCAAACCATATTTTTGGCCATGGAAATGGAAAGAGCGGAAAATTTGACGTTCCCCTTTAAAGAAACATCTTGACCCCGATATGACCTTCGAGGTCATGGTCAAGGTGATAGTCTTTCCATTTCCGTGGCCAAAAATATTATTTCCCCTTCAAAAAACCACCTTGACCTTGATGTGACCTTCGAGGTCATGGTCAAGGTCATGGCCAAGATCAAGGTTGTGGTCAAGGTCACATTTGGACGTAAAACTTTATCTTTGCAAATCCGCAGTAACAATGCAGGTCCCCTTTTAAAAAGCCATCTTAACCCTGACATGACCTTCGAGGTCATGGTTAAAATCATAGTCGGATGTAGAATTTTCCTCTCTTTCCATTTCCGTGGTCAAAAATATGGGTTCCAATTTAAAAAAGTCAACTTGACCCAGAAATGACCTTCAAGGTCATGGTCAAGGTCAAATCTACGGCCACCATTGAATAGCCAGGGAAAATTCCTAAAACTTTTGTCTAAAGCTTTTTTCTCCAAAATGCATTCCTCGAAAGTTATTTAGCCGTTTCCATACTTTTGGGACACTCTCTATGTATATTGATATATTTTCGGAAAGCGGATGAATGCAAGGTGCAAGTTTGACGTCCGTAAGGGAAACCTTTAGATACCGCACTAAGGCCACAAAAAGAAAAAGATCGGGTAGCGCTGGAGGTAGTCAAATTGAGGAACCATCGTTTGACGACAGCGTACTCGATTGGGAGTTTTCCGAGGACTTATCATTTCTACCCGACATTTCCCAAAAAAGAAAGTATTATGCTGTATTTATTTTGAATTCTTTGTATTTATTCTTCAATTTGAACAGAACATTCGTGTCATATTCGATGGAATTGGATCAGCATGATACGAGTACCTCGAACTACTCATATGTTCATTATTTATTCATAGCTTGTTCATAGATTAACTCTTTTCTACATTAGCAAAGTCGGCCCTCTACGTCACAAAAGGACGACAATGTTGTTGTGCAGCTGGCGGAAAATCTTGGTGAACTTATAGATCAGTAAAAGGCCATGACTGCACTTCCACTCCAGCATGATCCACCGCTGGTACACAAAGTGTTTTTGATAAACGTGGATAGAATGCTGCAGCAATTGCCGCCTTCCAACATCGAAGATATTTATTATGAAATAAACACCGTATTGTACCATAAAATAAAAAGCCATAATAAATAATATTGAAAAGTTAAATTCACTTTTCTTTATTGCATTTAAACTTTAATTTTACAACATGATATATGAAGATAAAAATGCTTATTCTACAAAAGCTGCTCACCTATGCCACGATACCGCAGCTATAGCCGAATTAACATAATCTTTGATGTTATTCCTCACAAATTTGCCACAATCCGCATTCCTGCCTAAATGCGAAGAAATGTAACTACATATGGTACAGACTTGCCCAGTTTACTATTCTTTTCCACTCTCCTTCAATATCTAATCTGTCAGCATAATTAAGTGAGCAATATGCTCTTTGATTGCCACTTAGTAAAAAATTGTGCAACAGACAGCATGCTACAATAATTTTTTGTGCTCGACTGGACCACAAAACAATGTTCTCTTCAAGCACATCCATTTTGAGCACATGGTTCCAAATGACTTTACAATGCAAAGCCTTGCTCTATTCAGCCGATAATTAAAAGTCCTCTCTTCGTCCGTTAGCGATTTAGAACTGTACGGCTTCAAAATTCGCTTACAAAGAGGAAAAGCGTCGTCGCCAACGCGTAAAAAAATGGCATCTTCATACCGTTCAGCATAGCACATCCTGGGAAGTCCTGGCGATCATTTAAAACATCTTGGCCCAATTTTGAGTGCTTGAAGACATTTGCATGTCCCTCACTTCCATATGCGCCTACGTAAAAAATAAGTAAATTTGTACGGTGCATCGCATAATTACCACTGAATGGAATCCCTGTAGAATGAAATGTTGGACTATGCATTCGCTACATGTATGTTACTTACATATATTTTAAATTACCTTGTAATTAAAGAACATACTACCAGATCTTGGTGGAGCTTTTAATCCGACATGTTTACCATCAATAGCTCCAATGCAATTGGGAAAATTCCAATGTGCATTGAAGTCATTGGCAATATCAATAAACATGTTCTTACTCATTTCTCGCATCTTTGACTTCAATATTGTACAAATCGCATCACACACAAGATCAATTATTGTCCCGAAGTCTTGTTTTTGTAATGCGATAGCATGATGCCTTATGCCTCTGCAGATCTCCTGATGCAAAATACCTGAAAATTAAATGACCAGATTAATTTTTTTACTGATAAAAATACAAGAATTACTCGCTTAAAAGGTACAGGGACACTTACTCAAGGACAATTGCTAATTTCTGAATTGGTGAAATGGCATCGTTGGGTCGAACATTACGTTTGGGTTTTAAGTGTGGGTCAAGGAGCTCACACAGAGATTGGAATAATTCCACCCTCATGTGGATATTTTCCTGAAACGCTTTTCTGTTGAGCATCAAGTCTTCAAAATAATGTAAAAAATGAGATGGAGTCAAGTGTGTACTAATGTTAAATATATGTATTCTTACATCAGTCGCATCTTCCTTTTGTATTTCTTTCCTAAAGATAGGAATTTACTCTATTCCTCATATTCCTAATGAATAAGTACCTAATTTAGTAAATTTATGATTATATTTTCACAATAATAAGTAAACCGATTACCTTTTAGAATTTTCCATATGCTCGTCACTTCTTACAGATTTCCCACACAGAAAAACTCACTTTGAGTTGCCAAAATTCCTTGACCTACCGTCAAAATTCCATTTGGGAATAAGTGCACATTTTCCTTCAGCTGTTTTCTTGGGAACAGCATGCTAGGCTTAAAAATTGAGTTTTGACTCAAGTAACCAAAATTCACAGGACTAAAATTTTTCGCTCTTTGAAAGTCAAAGGTTTCTTGATTAAACAATTTTAAAATTCAATTTTTCAATTTAAATTTGAACATCTTTTTGCTTGGACCACTACAATACTTCCCCCCAGTTAGCAGGGTTAAGGACATAGCTGTAATAGCCATAATTTTTAAATAAATTTCTTTTCTTTTTATTAAACTATGAATTCCCATTGATCCCTTTTTATTTATTTATTTTAATTAATAATCTCGTCTAAATAGATGGAGTTTAAAAATCATTGATTTTTTGAATTAAATTTAATTAATAATCTTGTCTAAATAGATGGAGTTTAAAACTCATTGCTGTTTTGAATTAAATAATTAAATATTGTCTTCTTCAAAGTACTTTCCATCAACTGTAACGCACTTAAGCCAGCGCTTGATCCAAGACATTTTGATACTCCTTTTTCGGTATAGCCATCAGAGCCGTCTTCGATTCCATTATCTCGTCTTGGCCGCTAAACCGCGTTCCCAGATAGGTTTTTTTAGTCGACCGAACAGGAAGAAGTTGCAAGGAATCAAATCAGGTAAATTTGATGGCTGATGGATGGTGTTGTTTCCCCACAAATCCTGCATTTTTTGGCTAAATGCTTCACTCAAACGTCTCATAACTCCCAAATTATACTCCTCACTAACTGTCTCACCTTACAGCACAACACCGCTGTATTCCATGAAAACCGTGAGCATCGTGAGCAACGTTTGTTTTCGATAGCGTATTGTTGAGTATTATTAGTAAACCACATTATCAACTCCTGGCTGTGTGGTATGGCGCTCCGTCTTGCTGAAAGATGGCCTTTTTTGAGTCTCCTTCGAATAAATTCTCAATTGTAGTCAATAGTTTCGCCTTCAACACTGCCTCTTGATTCTTTTTGGCATTAATATTGCCCTCAATGACAGTCAGCTGTCCGACACCATGGCTAGCCAAGCTAATTAGGTGCTTCATAGTGCACAAACAAACTTCACTCCATCACTGCCAAAGATGCTGATTTTGGTCTCGTTGCTCCAAATGATTTTGCTCCAGTCTTGTTTTATCCACTCCTTGTGAGCACAGCCTAAAGCATTTCTGCCCCTGCTTCTGGCTCAAATACGGCTTTTTTCTAGAGGTCCTTACTCTAAAACCATTATCGCAAAGTTTCTTTCAAATGGTTCGGTCACATACTTGAACACTAGGTGTTCTCAGGATGTTTTTTATGTCTTTTGCAGATCTCCGATAGTCCTGTAAGGCCAGGGGACCGATTCTGCGTACGTCTTGTGCTATTACCTTAGGCTTTTTTTCAATTCTTGCAGCTGATTTCGTCGCAATCGGTATGCAGAGTTTCATTATACCCGACTTCATTGCACCACCACCTAACTTTTTCGCGATTTCTTTATAGGTATACCCTTCTTCACGAAGAGTAATGGCTTTATCTGTCTTCCCAGAGGAGCAATCAAGACGTTTTGAGGTATTAGGTGGCATTTTAATCGTGATTCGCACTTCTAGTTACTTCACTAAGGTCTTCAATTCTCAAAACAAAATGTGAAACTAAAACAATGATGAAAGTGTTTGTAAAAACCGTCAAAGGCGATTGACCGGAACTAAATAATTTAACCTATTCCGCTAATTGGCGTACTAATTCGCCAAGCAGAGAGCAAATTTTTATTAAAGTAGCCTCAGGCAGCAGGGACGGTATGCAGCCTAATCAACTGATTGCAATCAACTAATGCCAAAGGCAAAAATTAACTAAAATGAAAAACCGTTTAACCCTACACCGCAGCTAGGCAAGTCCTTTACCTGCGCGAGGACAAAATAGACAAACCAAAACCCACCAATCGCTATCACAGTGAGTTAGCAAGTGCAGCTGTTTAACAAAACAAAAAATCGGTCGTTGATGTATTGAATGCATCGAACCGCGGAAATAATTTCAACTTATTTGTTTTTTATGTATTCCTTTTTTCAGAATGTCGAATTCTTTTATGCCGATCGAGTTTCCCATTTGATTTCAACTTCAGCCTATATCTGGGAAAGCCTGAAAATGTTTCCACCATTTTGTCCCAATTATCGAGATGATAGAAAGCATTGTTAATTGAAATGGAAAGCTTTCTCAATTTTTTTTTTTTTCCAGCGGCAAATTTTGTTTTTCTTTTTACACCTTGCTTGCTATTGAGGAAGATACTCGCGCGCAAAACCAATACAATTTTTTAAAATTAATGGTCCAATGGTTAGAGCAAACTTTTCAAATGCGAATCATAAGCACGTAATGTTTGAAAAATCAATTTACTTTAAGCATTCTTATTAAAAGATTGATGAAGTTCAATTTTATTATTTCATCTTTTTTCAAATTGTTTATAATTATATAATTGTTGTATTCTGTACTGGGAAAATGTAATTCCAGAAGACGTTGTAAATATTTATTTGGATTTAATTGACATGCGCCAAACTGACATAGTGGACATTTTTAAATATAAGATTTGTTCGTTGACAACTCTGTGTAGTCACATTGCGCCATATCCAATCTGTTTTTAAGCGTCAAGTGCCAGTTCGCTGTTTTTGAGAAACCTGTGGCGCCACGAAGCTATTATGAAATGATATGGCAGAGAATTGCAACCTCTGTTTAAGTTAAATTGTTCTTTGGTGCAATATTTGTGTTACTTATTTACATTATTTAAAGAATGGATGAAGAAATTTAAAGTGGGAAAAAACAACCCTATAGGGCAAAGTCCTCAAAAAAAAAAAAAAAAAAAGGAGGAAAAGAAAAGTTTATTCATCAAAAGAAACATTGTCCTCTTTAAAATACTATCCATCACTTATGCCAGCACTTGATTCAAATCTCAAAAAAAATTTCTGATACTCCTTTCTCGGTTAGGTCATCCGTCTTCGATTTTTCCATTGTCTCCTCTTGGCAGTAAAGCGCGTTCCCCGGAGCGGTTTTTTAAATCGAACGAACAAAAATAAGTCGCAGGGAGACAAATCAGGCTAAATTGGTTGCTGTGGGTGGTATTCGATTCGTGGTGAAAAAATTGCGGAAAACGATGGCATTATGCGACGCGTCGGTGCATTATCGTGGTGCTAAATCTACGATGTGTTTGCCCACAAATCTGATCTTTTTTGGCGAACTGCTTCACGCAAACGTCTCATAGCTCCCAAATAATACTGCTTGCTAACTGCCTCACCTTGCGGCAAGAATTCATGATGCACAACACCGTTGTAATCCATGAAAACCGTGAGCATCGCATTCTTTTCTGACTGAAAACCACGTGTTTTTTTCGTTCTTAGCTCATTGGGTGAACGCTATTCACTCGCTTGATTCCTGATTGCGTGTCATACTCATAAACCCACGTCTCGCCTTCAGTAATAATGGATTGGATGAATATTGGGTCGGCTTCAGCCATCGAAATCATATCTTTTGTATTGTCGTCAACGCGGTCCCTTTTTTGCATGAAATTCAGTTCTTTCGGCACCAGTTTTGCAACGACACGTCTGAAGCCCAAATCATTAACCGAAATGCTTTGAACGGATCCATAAGCCATATTCTAGTCCTCTGTCAGCTCTCTAATAGACACTTTGTGGTTTTTCTTTTTTGTGGAAGCGATTCTCGGTTCATCTCTCGAAACATACCTGTTAAGGCGTGAACGTGTCTTCTTGCATAAAATAATAAAAGACAAAAGCCCAGTATATCTCTATGTTTGAGAATTTATTTAATCCACGCAGTTACAATACGCCGATGCGTCCTGTTTGGCTGTCACACAAGAAGAGAGAGAAATGATGGCGAACGCGAACAATTTAAAATCAAGGCGGTACTAGATTAAGGGTGCGGTTACAATGATGAACTTAGCGATTAATATACAATTGAAATTCAAGTAATTCTGAACATAAATTCAAATAATTCTAAACATACTCCCTCCGTTAAGAGGGTACCTCTTAACTTATAGGTAATTTACAAAGTTTTACAATAGGCCTTTTTATTACGCCCCTAACAGTTTTCAGCGTGACTACTCTGACTAAATTGTCGTTTCCGGTATGAGTGTTGAGGACACGGGCCAGTAACCATGATGTTGGGGGCAAATTTTCTTCCTTCACGAGCACAAGATCGTCAATGTTGATGTTGGCTGAGACAGAGGCCCATCTTGGTCGTTGTTGTAGTGTAGTCAAGTACTCGATGTGCCATCGTCGCCAGAATGTTTGATGGAGCCTTTGAAGGAGGCGCCACCGTGAAGTTATTGAAGCAGGGCCGGTTTCTATTTGTTGTTCAGGTAAGGCGACCATAAGTTGACCTATCAGGAAGTGGGCTGGGGTCAAAGCGTCTAAGCTGTGGACATCGCTGGACAGCTGTACTAGTGGCCGGGAGTTGACCAGGGCTTCTATCTGGCATAAAAGTGTCGAAAGTTCCTCGAAGGTGAGGCTCGAATCACCAACGGTTCTGCGTAAATGATGTTTGATGAGCTTGACGCCTGATTCCCAACTTCCTCCGAAATGGGGTGCAGCAGGGGGGGTGAAATGCCATGTTACTCTGCGAGAGGATAGGAAATCTGCAATGATACTGTTATGGTTTTTAGAGGAGATTTGTTTAAAAACTTCATTCAATTTACGATTAGCACCGACAAAATTGGTACCATTGTCGCTGTAAATGTTGGTAGGTAGGCCCCTTCTAGATATGAATCGTTTTAGGCATGCAATGAATGCATCTGAGGTCAGCTCACTGACCGCTTCCAAATGAATGGCTCGGGTTCCTAGGCAGGTAAATAAAGCGATGTATCCTTTGACCTTCTTAGCACCTCTTCCTCGGTGTCTCAATAAGTGTAGTGGGCCGGCATAATCAACTCCAACGTTATCGAATGCTCTCGTTAATGAAACACGAGGTTCAGGAAGATCAGCCATTTGCTGTTCCATGGTCTGAGCTCGATGACGAATGCACTTAATGCATTTATTAATATGCCTTTTGATAGCAGTGCGCGCAGAGATGATCCAATAGGTCTGGCGAATGATGTTTAACAACAAAGACACACCTGCGTGTAGATGCAGTGTATGTAGGTGAGAGATCAGATGGAGAGTAAATATGTGGTTTTTTGAAAGAATTAGTGGATGTTTTGCATTGTAGGAACATGTCGAATTATCGAGTCTGCCTTTTACTCGAAGGAGACCGTCAGAATCCAGAAATGGCGAAAGTGTGTTTAAGGTGCTCGACTTTGGCACCGGTTTTCCGACCCGAATGTTTTTAATTTCAGTTTCAAATGAACACAGCTGAGCCCATCGTATACAAATAGTCCATGCCTTGGTTAGTTCTGTAGTTGAGATCCATGAATTCATAGTTTGAGACTTGTTTCCTTTTGAGTGATGAGCAAATCTGAGGCAGCGTGCTATGATGCGGACGATTTTGGTGATCGATGAAACTCTCATGAAGAGATTCTCAAGGGTATTATTTTCTATACTGACTACATATGAGGTAACGAAGCGGGATCGAAGTTCCTTTTGAGCAGTAACTGTTGACTCTGTAAGGGTCTCGTCATGAAGGTGTTCTTGCCAATTGGATTGAAGCCACGGTGGACCGTTCCACCACAAGGATGAAGTGAGCAGTTCGGATGTGGATATACCCCGTGATGCTAAGTCCGCCGGATTGTCCTCCGAAGAAACATGATGCCAAGCATGTCGTGGAAGTGATGGTAGAACTTCTGCCGTTCTGTTCCCTATGAAGCATTTCCATCTTCTTGGTTCCGAAGATAGCCATGCGAGTACTACTGTAGAATCAGTCCACGCTATGCATTTTACGTTGTTATTTTGGAATGCACATTTGACTGATCCCATTAACCGGGTGAGTAAAACTACGCCACACAACTCCAATCGTGGAATGGACACTTGTTTAATTGGAGCTACCTTGGTTTTTGAGGTTACAAGAGTTACTGAAATGTCACTATCAGTGGAAACAGAACGACAATATACGACCGCAGCGTACGCGTCTTCGGATGCATCTGCAAATCCGTGTAATTCAAATGCACATTGAGTGGTTCGTAACCAGCGAGGAATGCGGAGAGTCTGACGAGAAGGTAGATTGAGGGCAATATTTCTCCATTTTTGCGCAATCTGATCAGGCAGTGGCTCATCCCATTGATAACCACCCTTCCAAATTTCTTGTAATAGGATTTTACACCGAACTATCACTGGAGAGATGAGGCCAAGCGGGTCAAAGATTCGACTAGAATCTGAGAGTATGCGTCGTTTAGTCATTATGAGTTGGTTCGGCAGGTTTACATCGAAGGTGAATACGTCTTCTGATGGGATCCAGGATCATCCACGTAGAATGAATTGTTCAGTGCTATTTCTGCAAGTGGAAACTTGTTTTTGAAGTCTATGGTTAGTTGTTTCAACGCTCGAGTGGCCAAAAAGGGTGCAGAAGCCGTGCCATATGTCACGGTAGTTAACCATAAGTGTTGTTCAAGCTTGTTGGGTTCGTCTCGCCAGACAATCCGTTGATAATTCCGATCAGATCTATCGACCAATATTTGCCTATACATTTTTTCGATGTCAGCCGTAATAGCCACCTTGAAAAGTCGAAAGTTCAAAAGTATTGGGTACAGGTCTGGTTGCACCTTGGGACCAACACACAATTTGCTGTTGAGCGAAATACCTGACGATGGCTTTGCAGATCCATTGAACACAACTCGTAATTTAGTGCTTGTGCTGGAAGGCTTCAGGACCGCATGATGCGGCAAATACGCATGTTCATTGGGAGACGTTAGAACCTGTTGTGGAATAGGCTCTAGATGCTTGAGAACTTCGTACTCCTTGAGGAATTTGATATACTCTTCTTGAAGCTTAGGTTGAGATTTGAATCTGCGTTCTAATGATTGTAATTGTGATATGGCAGCACTTGCAGTATCTCCCAAAGGTGGTGTATTGGATTTAAAGGGCAGACGAACCACGTACCTAGCAGTTTCCTCATCTATGTAATGTGTTGAGGCGAAGTGAGTTTCACAATACTTCTCTTCTTCTGAGAATTGCGAGTTTTGGCTTGGGAGCTCCTCCAGTTCCCAGAATTTTTTGAGTAGGTTTTCAACATCTTCAACATCTGCATGAAGCGAGAGAGTTGTTGACTGTGGCGTTGAAATATTTCCAGCAATGATATGACCGAATATAGTGTTCTGAATGACCGGAAGATCAGGGGAAATTGTGTGACGTCCGTCCCTTAATATTGATAGAGCATGATCCGCTCCTAATAAAATGTCGATTTTGCTTGGGATGTTAAATGCAGGATCAGCCAGGTCAAACGCGTTGAGAAAAGTCCAATCATTGCACCTGAATGTGATTGTTGGAAGTCTTGAAGTCAATTTTGAGAGGATAAGGGCCGTAATAGTGATTTGTTGGCTAGCGTTAAACCTTGAACATAACGTCAATGACACGCTACCCTTGGTGAATCCTGGGCTTGCGAGACCTAATCCGTTTACCCTTACTCGAGAATGATCCCGTTGAAGGCCTAGACGCTGCGCACAGCTGTCCGTTATAAATGATGAGGTGGAACCTGAGTCGACTAGAACTCGACATGGTTGGAGACGTCCATATGAGTCATCAACTTGAACAAGTGCGGTTGGAAGGAGACAAAAGGGAACCCATGGTGGGCTTGATGAAACAAGTGAGTGACTTGTGAGGTTGAACGCAGTTCTGGCCTGGATATATTGGTTGAAGAACTGGGAATGTACTGATTGGTTGATGGGTGCGAGTTGGCATTGATTGGCTTTAACTGGTCATTGGAGGTTACACTCTGAGGAGACACGTGACTTGCAGAAGCTGTTTCTTGTAAGTGGAGGGTGGTATGATGAAGCTTACTGCAGCGGTGACAACGAGACTTTGATTTACAGTTTTGTGCTGAATGTCCTGAGCCAAGACAATTAAAACACAAAGAGGTTTTGTGTACGAATGATCTCTTCGTTGGAGTGGCCATATGCTTGAAGTCGGGACAATGAAATAATGCATGAGATTGAGTGCATTTTGGGCATTGAGTGGTGGTTTTAGCATGCAAGGTGCGAACAGATCGTACAGAGGGCTTCCGAATTGCAGAATCATTGGATTCTAAGGCATCGCAACGTTTATTTAGAAACTTTATAAGGCAGTCAAATGTAGGCAGGTCAATTTCCGCAGTTTCTTCTGACCAGCTTGACGAGTTTCCGGGTCAGATTTAGTTAATAACAAGAATATGAGCCAGATTTAGTTAATAACAAGAATATGAGCCACGGATCCCTAGAAGATGCATCAGATCCCAACGATTTGATTGCTGGAATTAACTCGTCTGATGAATCTGTGAGTTTACGTAGCGACATAGATGAGGACTGTGAGACAAGTGGTTGATTAACGAATGATTTTATGTACGAATTCAGAATTTGTTTCTTCTTATCGTACCGGGCGTTAAGCTTGTTCCAGGCCTCAATATAGTTGCTATCGGTGATTGTGATATGCTTAATCAGAGATGCCGCTTCGTCCTTAAGGGCACTCATCAGATATTGAAATTTGTGAACGTTTGATAGCGACGACTTTTCATGAACCGAGGACGTAAATAGATCTTTAAACGAAGGCCAATTCTTATAATCGCCGTTGAAAGTTGGAATGTGGATTTTTGGAAGCTTGACCTCAAGAGAATTGCCGTTAGAACTTTGAGAGAAACCAGAAAAACTTTGAGAGAAACAATCAAAGGCATTTTTCTGCTGTTCGAGAACACGAATCATCGTCGAATGAACGTCATCATTCGTTGATGCGGATGGACCCGTGGTATCTGGTGGGAGCCTTTGTCTTAACTCCCTCCGTAGTTTTGCCTTAGCGTTATAATACTTTTCTTCAACTTCATCGACCTCTGATGGTATCTCTCTGGTTGTTAGTTCATCATCAATTCCGACGAACGCGTTCCAAATTTCCTCCAACTTTTCCAGCCTAGCGGTAATGTCATCAATCGCGGTGTCAGCATTTATTCTTTCTGCGAATGTCTGGATTTTGGTTAACGAACCTTTTAAACGACCTCTTTGAGTTTTCAAAATTGGTGTATCTGGCATTTTTACGCACTTTTACACCGAATTGTTCTGAAAAGTTCGCAATCGCGTGGGAAAAAGCCGTTGTGAAAGTCAATCCCGTTGGATCTTGCACGCGAGTGCAGAATCTGAACCGTTATTAATGTCAATCCCGTTAGGGCGAACACGCGTGATAAACCGTTATGATAGTCAATACCGCTAGAGCGAACAGGCGTGATAAACCGTGATGATAGTCAATACCGACGCTCACAATATACCCAGCACAGCACCACCTGGCTATTTGAGTCTTTGCATAAATTGAAACTGAAAATGGTACTTAGCTGTTTTTGATTGATTCCCGCGAAGATCATCCTTTAGTTGCCAAATCACCTGTATTTCCTATAATATTATTTTACAGCATTTAGCTGGAGATGCTCTAATTGTGTCTCGTTGATTCCCGCGAAGACCAGCCTCGAGTCGCACCGACAACTGATGTCTCGCCTCCTTTATGACACAGGAACCTCATGGGGACTGCTAATTGCCAGTGTGGTGGAAGAAAAGTATTTTAAGTATGTGTGGGGACCCAGCAAATAATAATGAAGAACAAAGGAAATATTCTAAAATTTGAAATATTAATTTAAAAGAAAATCTAAGTAACCAAGATAAAAAAATTTTTTGTTTTGTAATGAAAATTTGAGTCTGATTGAGATTTTTATTTAGTAAAGACCGTTTGAAAATATTTCCTGTTATCTAACTTAATAAATAATTAAATATATTAATAAAGAGATTTAAATATAAATAAATAAATATATGGTACTTTAAATTACCATAACTGGTGACCCCGACGTGATGTGATCGGATATTACCTAACAACACGAGGTGAAGATTCATCATGGAACCAAACAAAAAGCTGTCCAGGTCAGCAGCCATTCAAGACTACTTATTAGCCTTGACTGCCGACAGGGAAATATTTCTTGAAATGAGAAGATCTGAACTTGATGATTAAGGGTCTCATATGAAAATCGGTTGATATATTCGTTGATAAAAACTTTTAGATTACGATGAGTTCTTAGTTATTGTTGTTCCTGGTCGTGTGGACGTCGGCTTTGGGGAAATAAAACGCCCATTTTTTAGAATAAATCTTCCTCCCTCCGTCCAAATGTATTGTGGATTGGCCTGGATTTTTAGCCAATCCTGAATGGCTTGTGATCTTGTTATTTTTTTTTTAGCTGTTCCATCGTCGGGGTCACCAATTGTGGCATTGAAAGAATTATATATCTTCATGTTATATCTCCGTTTATTAATTATTTTATTTTTTTAATCTATTATTTATTTATTATTTTATTTATATTAATATTAATTTTTATTACACTCTTTTTAAAAAGGTCAATTTAATTTTTTAAAAACTTTTTCATAGACTGACTTTCTTTTAAAAGCCACCTTCCTAAAAACAATTTCAAATTTTTTTTTATTTTAATCGCATATGTGGTGGAAGAAAAAGTTGTGAATTTTTAAGTATGCGATTAAAATACAAAAAATTTTGAAATTGTTTTTAGGAAGGTGGCTTTTAAAAGAAAGTCAGTCTATGAAAAAGTTTTTAAAAAATTAAATTGACCTTTTTAAAAAGAGTGTAATAAAAATTAATATTAATATAAATAAAATAATAAATAAATCATAGTTTAAAAACATAAAATAATTAATAAACGGAGATATAACATGAAGATATATAATTCTTTCAACGCCTACAATTGGTGACCCCGACTACGAACAGCATCCTTACCACAAATTGGTCACCACAAACTGGTGACCCCGACTACGAGCAACATCCTCACCACAAACTGGTGACCCCCGACTACGAGCATTGACATCATTGCTACACCAATGTCACATCCCGGTCGGCATCCCTTGGGGGGTCTTGGCTTATGGCCCAAGCTGCCGGCAGGGATTACGCATACATTGGAAAAGGTAGGTATGTGATAACTTCACCACTGCCGCCACCAAGAAAATCATCAACATCATCATAACCATCGCCACCATCACCACCAGCACCACCCGCATGGCCCAAAGATTCAACATTAACATCACCAACAGCACCAATTACGGCCCATCGAGCCAACACCAATTACGGCCCATCGAGCCAGCACCAATTACGGCCCATCGAGCCAGCACCAATTACGGCCCATCGAGCCAACACCAATTACGGCCCATCGAGTCAGCACACTGGGAGGAGGGTGTTGTGGTGGCAGGCGTTGGATTTAAAAAAAATTAAAAAAGTAACCAAAGGAAAACAAAAATTTCAGTCGATAAAAAATAAACAGAAAATAATAACTCATCTTTTCAGGAATAATAAATTAAAATTTAAAAATAATAAGTTAAATAAATAATAATTAAAATATAATAAAATAATTATTAACTTAAGACTAAAAAATGTAATAAAATATAAATAAATAAAAACTTGTGAACTTTAATAAGATTTAAATAAATATAATATAGTTGCTCAAATAAATTAATATAAAGCAGCTATACCAGCAATTGTTGGTTCTCGCGTTCTTTATATTTCCTTCCGTACGTACGGGCAATAAGCGGCGATATCCCACATCCACTTACGTCTCGACACCAGAATAAGCCACTTACTCCCGGGTTTCGGCACCAAAAAATGTTTGAGAATTTATTTAATCCACGCAGTTACAATACGCCGATGCGTCCTGTTTGGCTGTCACACAAGAAGAGAGAGAAATGATGGCGAACGCGAACAATTTAAAATCAAGGCGGTACTAGATTAAGGGTGCGGTTACAATGATGAACTTAGAGATTAATATACAATTGAAATTCAAATAATTCTGAACATAAATTCAAATAATTCTAAACACTCTACGAGAAATTGACCTTTCTCCAATCAAGTAGGGGACTTAATCTCCTCGTTCCGCGGTGTTGTTCGCGCTATGGCGAGCGCTCTTTCTTTGTCCAGGCAATTCGTAGTTGGAACTCTCTATCTGGGAATGTGCAGACTGCTGGGTCCAGCAAGGCTTTTAGCGAATCTATATTGAATTTAAAATTATAGCTGGCATCGTATAGTATAGTATAGTATCGTTTTCTGTTCTTTTTTTTCTTTCTGTTCTTCTCTTCTTCTCTTCTCTCTTTTATTCTTATCTCATTTTCATTGCTTAATACTTGAGTCACATCTACTTTTTCCTGATTTTGATTTCGTCATGATTAATTTTGTATTTGTTTAATTTTTATTTTAATTTTAATTCCAATTTTAATTTTGATTTAATTGAATTAATGGTTGGATTTGATTTAACTTTACTTTACCTATTTTTGTAGCACATAATAAGATATTTGTAATCTTCTGTACATCCCGAAATAAAATTATTATTATTATTATTATTATTATTTCTTTGTTTTCGCCGAATTTCGATATTGAAGACCTGCCACTGCGTTCGTTATCGTCGACGGACTCATGCCCATCTCTGAATCATACGTGCCACACATAAACTTTTTTTCGACAACGTATCGTTGCTGAAACTATTCTTCAACATTTCCAAGGTCTTTACACCGTTGGATCCGTTTTTAACGCAACATTTAATACAACTTCGTTGATGCAAAGTCAACCGAAAAATCGAAACACATACAGAGGCATCAGAACGGTGTCACTTTTACAAATATATAGCTATAATGCTGCAATTTGGCGGGAATGTCAATGACGGATGTGGCAACCTTAAAATTCAAATCGGGTGATTCACAGCACCATGGTGGTCTTCTTGAAACTTTTTGATCAAGGTGGTATAGTTAGGAAGTCTATGCCTTGAAATTGTTGATAAATTGTAGAACAATACTTAAAAAAGAAAAAATTAAATTTAGTCTTACTATAGCCCAAAAGACAGTTTTAAATCCACTTAAACATTTCTCGGTCAAATTATATTAAATATTTATTTTTATTCACAGGGTTTGGTTAAAACAATTGCAGTGAATTTTTGATATGCTACACGCTGAGAAAAAAAAACCTAAGGACAACATTAAATCAATCATTTTCAATGCCAAAGATTATTAATTTAACTACGTTTCACTATAAACTTTCCAATTTCCATCGTTAATTTGAAAAAAACAATATTCTAACGAATTCAAAGCAAAATGTTTTATTTACGTTATTGCCTTTATTTTTTGTAGCATTAAAATTGAATTTTTTTAATTATTGAGTTCGATAGTTATTTTAAATTAAATATTATTGAACATACAACGATCTGGAACAAGAAAACAACTTTTCAAGGCACAAATTGCTAAAACAACTTGCAACTACACAAATCAGGAATGAACTTTAAATAAACATAAAATATTCAAAAACACGAAACTCATATTTTGCACGACTTTATACGTACATACTCCTCGAACGGAGAGCTTACACTTTAAACCGCAGGGATGCCTGCATAAAACAATTCTAATAAGTGTGCCGAAATTAACATGAATCGCGGAACCCCTAAATCCTGCAGAAGCACTATAAACACATCATCACAGATGCTTATGTCAAAAAAGAGATTCTTCAGGGTGCCTTGATCCATTCCATCACCAGTGCTAGAGAAGTTCCGCCGTTGGGAAATGGGGTAAGCAGTAGAGCAGAGGCAACTTTGTAATGTAAATTTTTGCATATTCTAGCAGTTGTACATCATTTCAATAATAAAGAGGGTGGTGTGGGTGCAAATGTAAATATTGTCAGCTAACTACTGGAAAAGTGCATTTTATTCTGCTATCAGGCCTGTCCTATGTGCAGTGGAGGACAGGACCGACGTGCGTCCACCTTCCGTGCTCGGTAAGAAAACATATCACGGCGTTCAGCCTGAATCAGCATGATGTAAGCAATGCGTGCTCATTCAAATCACGTCAACAAATATTTGCCTGAAGAGACAACTCCTCCAGAATATACATATCTTCCAAAGATAAAATTCTTGAGCGAGGAAAAAAATTGAATAAATAAAAGTGGAGGTGGAAGGCACCCGACGGGATCTGCGAAAGGCGAAAAAAGTGGAAAAGAGAAAACTTGCTACGCTCCACAGTTCAGATCAAGCGATAAGCTCCTTTGAACGTTTTTGAAAATTCTCAGACGGGCAAAGTAAGGAGCAGCTAGCATCTGAATACTAATGACGTGGAAGGAATTAAACTGAAACAAGTTTGCTTCTTTGCCACTGATGGTGCAGAGCGGAATGTAGGTATATCGCGGCAAGCACAACCGAGGTTCCCCACGGCCGAAATTTATTCGGACCATCATCCTTCCCGAAACCTTCCTCTGGCGGTGGACTTTCCGAAAGATAAATGCTATAGACTGACAGCGAATCGAATCAACATGTTTCGCGATGAAGTTCTAAGAAGTTCTGGAGGGCTTCCTTAGCTTTCTTCACTTAAATACTTTTAAGCCGATGTTAGTTAAGTTTAAGCATTCAAGCTCTCTGGAAGGCACAAATCACAGAGATCTTCATGTTGTGGACACTTTACGCTCCTCTGATGGGATTGCAGATTAAATTTTAATTTTAATTTTTATTTATATTTTTAATTTTTTGAGACCGTATTTGGTTTTTGTTAGAATATAAAACAGTCATTTGAGAATTATAATTTGTATACTTCATCAAAGGTAATTTGTAAATGTTTTTTATAAAACTTTAAGTAATATTCAGCGATTGTGAGGTAGGTGTATTATTACAGTAATTTTTAAGTGTGTTTATACAATTTATAAGTATACCATCGAAACACTATACTTCATTATGAAGTAGTATTTCATTATGAAGAAAAATTGTTTCATAATGAAGAAGCTAAAATGATGCCCGATCTTAATTTGTCTGAAAATGATGAAAAGAGCTACTACTACTTTTAGGTTTTTCTAAGCCATTTATTTGCGAAAGTCGTTAAATAAAGGTGTTTTTGACATTCAAAAGCAGAACACAGAATCAGCTGTGAGCGCTGCACTTGTTTTTGAATTAAGCTAGTCGGGACAGATTCGTCAAACGTCAGTCATAATGAAGTAAAATGCTGTATATCACCACGTCATTAAAAATAACATAATAAAGTTTTCCTACTTCATAATAAGGTATAGTGTGTCAATGGTATGTTGCATATACTACGACTTTTATGTCATTTGCGATATTCCATCAAGCTGTTCACACAATTTTAAGCTTGCACCTTATTACTTTCAAAGCCATCCAAATTGTCCTATTTGGTTCCCTATCCCCACGTTCGTCTTCCAGATCAGAGTTTCAGCTGGAAACTAGACTTGTACCGAGTAACGCTGAAATCAACGTGGACAGATTTTTAGACTAAAAGTGTTCAGGTAAGGGTGAGTTGGAGAACGTTAAGCCAAAGTGTGCTAACTGTGAGGGGGGGGGGGGGGGGGGCACCCGGCCAATTTCAGCGAGTGTCCATACTACACAAAATTTAAATCAAATAAAATTGATTAAAAAAATATCTCTCTTTTCAAGAACACCACTAGAGACATCATAACTAATAATGCTTTTTCCGACTTTGCACCAGGTAAATCTTACGCCTCTGTCCTTAAGAACAATCGTTTGAATCCTGTTGAAGTCACAAGGGAAGAAATTGAGGAATTACTTGGGGATACCGATAGAATTTTCGGGATTTCTCTAACTAACTTTTTACAAAAATTAAAACTTTTGTCCCGCAGTACTTCAACCTTAAAGGACACACCAAAAGCGAAGCGAACAATTTTAAAATTTGGGTGCCGTAGAAATTAATTGAAGTGTCCGAATAGAACGCGACATGAGCGAAGCGTCTACTGCGAGAGAATGCTCCCAAATTTTAAATTGTTCGCTTCGCTTCGCTCGCTTCGCTTTTGGTGTGTCCGTACCTTAAATCTGATGATAAGCCACAGGTACTTACTTAATTTTACATCTATCTTTTTTGCCCATGAATAATCTTATTAGGATCTCAACAATTAATGTTAACTCACTTATCTCTCAAGAAAGAAGAGCCACCCTTCAGAATGACCTCTCGATTGTTAGACCTTTTGCATCACTTTTGTCGGAAACTAGACTTTCAGCTAAATTCAGACCTTACTTTGATGGCTACGACTTCGGCAGGGGAACTGGTATATCACTTAAACAGAACTACAGCTAATAGTTATAAATATAATAATAAAAGTAATTCCCACCTCGATTTTTTCTTTGTCTCGGTGAACGTCAGTGACCCTGAGAGGACACTATGTCATACTTATTCTTATGCTTCTGACCACCTTGCTGTGCTGATGAGAGTTAATGATTGGTATCCCCAATTTCTGTAGGAGCAACCCAAATTGATTAGATCCTTTAGTAAAACCAAATGGAACATCTTAAATAATGATCTTAAATGTCGACTGGATTCGAACTTCCCACCAATAGACAGAAATCTGTCTGGACCTGAGCTGGATGAGTTTGTTGGTTCTTTGGGCGTGTTGATTTCTGACTGTGTGGATGAGCACACTAAGATGGTTGAGGTGAGAGAGTAGGTACAAGGATCTTCCCCAAGTGATTCAGAATATGTACGCAACCCGGAGGTTGTGGCTCAAGCTCCTCAATAGGGAATATAGGAGGGAGTGTTCTAGGACATCCCAGGTATATGTTGCGCTCTCGGCAAGAATTCGGTGCTTGAGTAAATGTATTAAGGGGGCTATATCGAGCCACATGATTGACTCTTTTGCTAAAAGAATAAAAAGAACTAAAACCTCTCCGTGGGCATACAAGGAGATTGACAGAATTACTGGCAGAAAGCGTACAAAGTTTCCAGTTTCTTTTGATGGACTGACTTCTGAGGGTGGTGTTCTGTTGACTAATGAAGATAAATTTTCATCCTTTTCGGAATACTATTCCACACTGTATAAGGAGGTAGTTCCCGCTAATGATAGGATTGATGATATCTCTCGTTGTGTTGAGGACTTTCGAAGTAATGAGTCTGGTCCCTTGACCATTTTTATGAGCGGCAACACGGCGCTGGAGCCTGCTTACTCTGAGTTTTTCACCACTTCTAGAACGGTGTAGAGTATTTTAAGGGGCATCAACAATAAAAAATCTGCAGCTAGCGATGGAATTTCTAACTTTGTGCTGCGCAGGATTCTAGGTCAGTGGCGCCTTTTCTTGCTGTGGTCTTTAACAATTGCATTAACCTGGGATACTTTGTTGATTGCTGATGTTGTACCTATTCCTAAGAGTGGCCTCTCCAGAGACATTAGGGATTTCAGACCCAATTCTATGCTGCCTAACCTGGGAAAGATCTTCGAGAGGGTTGTTTTATGGGAGGTTGAGGACCACTGTATTGATAGAAAAAATTATTCTGAGCACCCAGTTCGGTTTTGAGAGGGAACACTCCACTGAGCACGCGTTGATTTACTTACACAGTGAGACTACAAATGGCCTTAGATCGGGGGACTTTACGGTGGCATGCTCTCTTGATTTACGGAAGGCCTTCGATACGGTGTGGACGGCTGGACTAGTTTATAAGCTGATTAATCTGAAATTCCCAAGTTTTGTGATTCGACTTGTGGATGGTTTTCTGTCTGACAGAAGGGAATGTGTGAGGATTGGGGGGGAGAGGTCTGAGACCTTCCAGATTGCCTCGGGTGTTCCTCAGGGCTCCACACTTGGTTTCAAGCTATTCAATATTTACATCCATCACTTCCCAACGGTGCTTGGAGGCTCGGGCTTTATTCAGTACGCGGAGTATACATTTGTTTTTGCCAGGCTTGTGTGCAGGTGCGCGGCAATGAAGATGAATAATTGGGTTGTACCCCTATAGCAATCAATAATAAGTGTGTTGAACAATTCAATATATAAAAAGGAAGAAAAGGCGAAGAAAGTCTCTCATATAATAAAACAATACACCTAAAACTTAAACATAGTTACATCAGGTGGAAGGGCCAACTACAATTGCCATAATAAAGAAAATTGAATACTGCGTACTATATCACAAAAATAATGGCCCTCGCATGAGGCAAGTTAAACATTAGTTGGTCCATAAAAAGGATAAGAAACTAAATTGTAGTTTGTCGACAACTCAAGGGCCCAAGGAACAAAGTTCACTAGCAAGTAAGAGGACCTCCATCATACCCTGTAATTACCACCAGCGGCACGAGTTTAAAACCGACCCGGCAGGTTTTCGTCGTTAAAATGTAAGAATAATTCATTCGCGTCTTCGCTAAGGAGAACAAAAGGCGAAAAATAATACTGCTCCACACCTCCCAAAAAGTGCCTACCCTCAAACAGCCTCTTCATTAACTCATTGGGATGAAACTCAATCCTCTCAAGTCTTTTAGTAGTCAGAACGTGAAGATATGCCATAAGGGCCAGCATCTCAGCATCAGCATAGATAATGTTATTAGGATAGTGTCTTCCATCAGGCCTGCGATATTTAGACAAGCAATGTCTTAACACTGCTCTTTCAAGTACCAACAGTTCCCTAGCAACGGTGGGGGAGATGGTGAACCACACGGCAAAGGCATACGTCAAGATAGGCCGCACAAGCGTTTTATACATGAGGAGCTTAGTCTCCGGTCTAGCTGATCTGGAATTAATCCGTGGCTTTAGGTCAACAAGCACCCGTCTGGGCCTCCCAAACACAGACCGAGCATGAGGGCTAAACTTAAATCTGTGGTGCAACCATACTCCCAGGTATTTTATTCGGCAACTGATAGGAATCGAGTGCCCCTCAATGACAAGACCAAGCCTCTTTAGGGGCCAGATAGTGACCCCTACCGTATGCATTATGAAAGCAGATTAACTGTGATTTTGAGAAGTTAAATCCTATGTTCCATTCCCCTAGGTAAGCAACAACTAGTCGCACATGACTCTCCGCCATCAAAAGAGCTTCAGAGGGACGCCTGTGCATGGCAAAAACAATTATATCATCCGCGTACTGAATAGAGCCCGAGCCTCCAAGCACCGTTGGGAAGTCGTGAATGTAAATATTGACAACTTAGGACCAAGTATGGAGCCCTGAGGAACCCCCGAGGCTATCCGGAAGGGCTCAGACCTCTCCCCCCCAACCCTAACACATTCCCTTCTAACAGACAGAAATCCATCCACAAGTCGAATCACAAAACTTGGGAATTTCAGATTAATCAGCTTATAAAAAAACCTCTCCGTGGGCATACAAAAAAAACAATACACCTAAAACTTAAACATAGTTACATCAGGTGGAAGGGCCAACTACAATTGCCATAATAAAGAAAATTGAATACTGCGTACTATATCACAAAAATAATGGCCCTCGCATGAGGCAAGTTAAACATTAGTTGGTCCATAAAAAGGATAAGAAACTAAATTGTAGTTTGTCGACAACTCAAGGGCCCAAGGAACAAAGTTCACTAGCAAGTAAGAGGACCTCCATCATACCCTGTAATTACCACCAGCGGCACGAGTTTAAAACCGACCCGGCAGGTTTTCGTCGTTAAAATGTAAGAATAATTCATTCGCGTCTTCGCTAAGGAGAACAAAAGGCGAAAAATAATACTGCTCCACACCTCCCAAAAAGTGCCTACCCTCAAACAGCCTCTTCATTAACTCATTGGGATGAAACTCAATCCTCTCAAGTCTTTTAGTAGTCAGAACGTGAAGATATGCCATAAGGGCCAGCATCTCAGCATCAGCATAGATAATGTTATTAGGATAGTGTCTTCCATCAGGCCTGCGATATTTAGACAAGCAATGTCTTAACACTGCTCTTTCAAGTACCAACAGTTCCCTAGCAACGGTGGGGGAGATGGTGAACCACACGGCAAAGGCATACGTCAAGATAGGCCGCACAAGCGTTTTATACATGAGGAGCTTAGTCTCCGGTCTAGCTGATCTGGAATTAATCAGTGGCTTTAGGTCAACAAGCACCCGTCTGGGCCTCCCAAACACAGACCGAGCATGAGAGCTAAACTTAAATCTGTGGTGCAACCATACTCCCAGGTATTTTATTCGGCAACTGATAGGAATCGAGTGCCCCTCAATGACAAGACCAAGCCTCTTTAGGGGCCAGATAGTGACCCCTACCGTATGCATTATGAAAGCAGATTAACTGTGATTTTGAGAAGTTAAATCCTATGTTCCATTCCCCTAGGTAAGCAACAACTAGTCGCACATGACTCTCCGCCATCAAAAGAGCTTCAGAGGGACGCCTGTGCCTGGCAAAAACAATTATATCATCCGCGTACTGAATAGAGCCCGAGCCTCCAAGCACCGTTGGGAAGTCGTGAATGTAAATATTGACAACTTAGGACCAAGTATGGAGCCCTGAGGAACCCCCGAGGCTATCCGGAAGGGCTCAGACCTCTCCCCCCCAATCCTAACACATTCCCTTCTAACAGACAGAAATCCATCCACAAGTCGAATCACAAAACTTGGGAATTTCAGATTAATCAGCTTATAAACTAGTCCAGCCGCCCACACCGTATCGAAGGCCTTCCGTAAATCAAGAGAGCATGCCACCGTAAAGTCCCCCGATCTAAGGCCATTTGTACTCTCACTGTGTAAGTAAATCAACGCGTGCTCAGTGGAGTGTTCCCTCTCAAAATCGAACTGGGTGCTCAGAATAATTTTTCTATCAATACAGTGGTCCTCAACCTCCCATAAAACAACCCTCTCGGAGATCTTTCCCAGGTTAGGCAGCATAGAAATGGGTCTGAAATCCCTAATGTCTCTGGAGAGGCCACTCTTAGGAATAGGTACAACACCAGCAATCAACAAAGTATCCCAGGTTAATGCAATTGTTAAAGACCACAGCAAGAAAAGGCGCCACTGACCTAGAATCCTGCGCAGCACAAAGTTAGAAATCGCTAGCTGCAGATTTTTTATTGTTGATGCCCCTTAAAATACTCTACACCGTTATAGAAGTGGTGAAAAACTCAGAGTTAGCAGGCTCCCGCGCCGTGTTGCCGCTCATAAAAATGGTCAAGGGACCAGACTCATTACTTCGAAAGTCCTCAACACAACGAGAGATATCATCAATCCTATCATTAGCGGGAACTACCTCCTTATACAGTGTGGAATAGTATTCCGGAAAGGATGAAAATGTATCTTCATTAGCCAACAGAACACCACCCTCAGAAGTCAGTCCATCAAAAGAAACTGGAAACTTGGTACGCTTTCTACCAGTAATTCTGTCAATCTCCTTGTATGCCCACGGAGAGGGTTTCATTCTTTTTATTCTTTTTGCAAAAGAGTCAATCATGTGGCTCGATATAGCCCCTCTAATACATTTACTCAAGCACCGAATTCTTGCCGAGAGCTCAACATATACCTGGGATGTCCTAGAACACTCCCTCCTATATTCCCTGTTGAGGAGCTTGAGCCACAACCTCCGGGTTGCGTACATATTCTGAATCACTTGGGGAAGATCCTTGTACCTACTCTCTCACCTCAACCATCTTAGTGTGCTCATCCACACAGTCAGAAATCAACACGCCCAAAGAACCAACAAACTCATCCAGCTCAGGTCCAGACAGATTTCTGTCTATTGGTGGGAAGTTCGAATCCAGTCGACATTTAAGATCATTATTTAAGATGTTCCATTTGGTTTTACTAAAGGATCTAATCAATTTGGGTTGCTCCTACAGAAATTGGGGATACCAATCATTAACTCTCATCAGCACAGCAAGGTGGTCAGAAGCATAAGAATAAGTATGACATAGTGTCCTCTCAGGGTCACTGACGTTCACCGAGACAAAGAAAAAATCGAGGTGGGAATTACTTTTATTATTATATTTATAACTATTAGCTGTAGTTCTGTTTAAGTGATATACCAGTTCCCCTGCCGAAGTCGTAGCCATCAAAGTAAGGTCTGAATTTAGCTGAAAGTCTAGTTTCCGACAAAAGTGATGCAAAAGGTCTAACAATCGAGAGGTCATTCTGAAGGGTGGCTCTTCTTTCTTGAGAGATAAGTGAGTTAACATTAATTGTTGAGGTCCTAATAAGATTATTCATGGGCAAAAAAGATAGATGTAAAATTAAGTAAGTACCTGTGGCTTATCATCAGATTTAAGGTACGGACACACCAAAAGCGAAGCGAGCGAAGCGAAACGAACAATTTAAAATTTGGGAGCATTCTCTCGCAGTAGACGCTTCGCTCATGTCGCGTTCTATTCGGACACTTCAATTAATTTCTACGGCACCCAAATTTTAAAATTGTTCGCTTCGCTTTTGGTGTGTCCTTTAAAGGCCCAATTACAATGACCGGATCGTGAACGGATAGAAATGTCCAAGTATGCAGTGAAACGGATAGGAAAAAAACACCGATTACAATGACGTATCTGTTCGGATTAAATCGTCAAAGTAGTTTCTTTAAATCTCAAAAGTGCGAAAAGTAGAAATGCATATAAATCGGAAAAGAAAAGCATTTTCAATATTTCTAATGTTGTGTAAAACTTAAAAAATGGAAAATAGATGAAAAAACCGGTGGTGGCAGTTCTTCTGTTTGACACTTCAAACCGTCAATCCGTCGATTTCTACACAATCCGAAATTTACTGCGCGTAGTTCCGATCGAATGAGCTTGTATCCGTTCAATGTAATCGCTGAGGTAGAAAACGTATGGTAGAAAAACCAATTTGACATTTCAACCCGGTTCTCTTGCGCTCAGATCCGGTCATTGTAATTGGGCCTTAAGGTTGAAGTACTGCGGGACAAAAGTTTTAATTTTTGTAAAAAGTTAGTTAGAGAAATCCCGAAAATTCTATCGGTCTCTCCAAGGAATTCCTCAATTCCTTCCCTTGTGACTTCAACAGGATTCACACGATTGTTCTTAAGGACAGGCGTAAGATTTACCTGGTGCGAAGTTGGAAAAAGCATTATTAGTTATGATGTCTCTAGTGGTGTTCTTGAAAAGAGAGATATTTTTTTAATCAATTTTATTTGATTTAAATTTTGTGTAGTATGGACACTCGCCCCCCCCCCCCCTCCCCCCCGCAGTTAACACACTTTGGCTTAACGTTCTCCAACTCACCCTTACGTGAACACTTATTCTCGCAGGCAGGCATTACCACATCTAACACATCTCTCATTAAAGGCACAGCTGGCGCTGACATGACCATATCTCTGGCATCGGCAGCAGTGGATATGCTCCCTGAAACTCTTAATTTTTGAAAAAAAAAGATAAAAACCCTATGCCCAAAACTCCAGTAATGGATATCAATTGTTTGACATCCTCGCCTAGCTCCAACACAACCTTAAAAATGTCAAGCTTTCTCCCATATTCTCTATAAGCTCTGGTTTCAAAGCGTTCAATTTTCTCGATACTCAACAAGGGTGATTTAGATTTAGAAAGTATTTCATCGCATTCAAATCCCTCCGTCATTCCCCTGAGAAGTATAACCACAGGTCGCAAACCCTTTGGGGTGAACGAAAAGCTCCCCGTTCTCCCTGACCCCTTAACCAAATTCAAAATTAGTCCGTGGACCCTTAAGTTGTCGACAAACACCTCCAATGGAATTTTAGGGATTAAATTAAATAAAAAAATCATGAGAAGAAATACTATAGGTTGCTGTGTTGCTAGCTTGGCTATGTGGGTGGGCAACCAATATGACATTAAAAGTTCTGCCTTGTCTTGTGTTATTGTGGTGACGGCAGCAGTCATTTTTAAGTTTTTAAAACGGACAATTTAAGGAGGCTTTGGGTTGGGAAGAGACAGTTGACTCTGATCTTTGTAAGTATTCGTTTGTTTTCTTCCGCGAACAATAAATATTTTATGAATTAAATAAACAGTTAATTTTTTACGTGTCATTAAACAATTCAGAGTTTTCTTTTAATTCCGGTATATAAAACTCCAATTAACGGTTATCATAAACTATTTTTATATCCTACACTGGTCGGTGTTTTGAAGCCGTAGAACATCAAATAAAGAAAAAAGAATTTTCGCCTACCATCTCTGCATCTATTTGCTTCTATTTGGAAGAGCAAGGAAGACTTTACAAGTACCCTCAAGACTTCCAAGGTTATCCACCCGAGGCTCCTTTAGCTTTAATTTATAATTGCTACATTGTCACTGGAATTTGATAGGTTTGTCACCTTACCCCTGCCTCTTTATACCCAGGCATACTTAACTCATAGAAACCTGGATATTTGAAGGCTATACCTTTCTGGAGATTATTTGTCGTTAACTTGGCTAACTGATGGGGGTTATGTAGCGACAGCAGTAGACGCGTCATTTTTAAGTTTTTAAAACGGAAAATTGAAAAATTTAAGGAGGCTTTGAGTTGGGAAGAGGCAGTTGACTCTGATTTTTGTAACTGTTCGTTTGTTTTCTTCCACGAAAAATAGATATTTTATGAATTAAATAAAAAATTATTTTTTACGTGTCATTAAATAATTCAGAGTTTTCTTTAAATTCCGGTATATAAAACTCCAATTAACGGTTATCATAAACTATTTTTATGTCCTACAATATAATTCGATTTTTAGTTTTTCCATACAAATGTATGCAGAAGTTTAATAGACAAACCAAAACGTTCTTATTTTTAGAATACATATATTTTATACTTATGAGAATTACGTGTAGGATGAGGCCTTCTCAGACATCTTTGGATGATACTGGGTAATTTTGGTATGTCAAACTTTTGCACTACTGATTACGATTATGAAAGATTTAAGATATAAATTTTCCTAGAAATTCCGAGAAGAACTCATTAAAGCGCAATTTCTCATATTTATCATTTTCGCAGTCCCAAGGCGCTGAAGACGTCGGAAGAGTGGCAACGCATCAGCGCTTTTGTCAACGGGACCAAACACGTCGTAATACAGGAATTAATATTTTTCCAGGGCTTCCTCTTCCGTGTCGCCTGCCTCATGAAGCTATATCTCCAAGGAGAGATAATATTTTTGAATCACTGAACTAAAACACACTCGTCAAGCATGCAGTAATCGTCCGACCCGCTTGTTCCCGCTCAAACGTTCCGCTTCTGTTGTGGATACACTTGAGATAGATGAAGTTCGCGGTCATTAGCTCGGAAATTTTGCCGCTCCGAGCAATGTCTGAACCGTTGGAACGGAAAAAAGGAAATGAACGGTAAAGTTGATTAAATAAGGTCTAATTGACTTTTGCTAATTCATAGGCAATTATGTGGACGGAAAAGTTATACACTCGATTTCCTTCTTTCTTCACAACTAAAGTACCCTCGGGGTAATTACAAAGCTCACCTTAAGTGCTTCCACCATGTTTCGTACCTGTGCGCGGTTTTACGATTTTAATTGCAGTAGTCATCATCAGGCAAGTTTCGGGTAATTTCGATAGCATTTAAGCTGATAAAGCCGCGCCTGCATTTGCCAGTGTTATCTTCGAGTCATTTAACGTATTTAAAGGGGCATTTGTCTACGTGCAACATACCAAACAGTTCTACAAATGATGACGTTGTTAGAGACAATTTTCATAAATACAGTAACAATGAAAAACAATAGCCACCCTTACAGTTTCCCACTTAGAAAAGTTCAAAGCCCTAAGAGCCCATCATAAATTGGCAAAAAAGGTTATACCCGAGTTAAAGCAACAACGGAATAGCCAGAGACTTTTCCACGTTTGCTAATGTATTTAAGAAGTTGTTCGTGTTCTTCTCCACTATGCTATCAGAACGGCAATAAATCTCCTTTAAGTAACCAAATTCGTCTCGAAAGAAACTTCGCGAGAGGAGTGCTATTCAGAAGGTTGTGCCAGTACGCTGTGTAGTTCGCTAGACAATTAGATACCTCCACTTAATTTGTGATTTGTAAACTTCGCTTCATTGGATCGCGATAATAAATCTCGCCTAGATGAGCTGTAGACAGTGTTTTATTCCGATGATATCCTTTTACTGGATCCCTCACAAAATGGGCCGGAACAACGTGATGAATTCGTAAATCAAGCCGAACAGAACAGTAGAGTTGTTTAAAATAAGTAAACACTTTTGGTATTATGAAGGAATACCTATAATATTTATTTACTCTTGTTGCTTTCATTCAAGATCTCATCTAAGAAACACATATGAAAATTGAAACTACTTTGAAAACATCCATATTAATAACGTTGAGTCTGTCAAACATAAGTTCATTAGATTTGTCCTGGAGGAATTACTTTTATTCGATTCGATTTTTTTTCCTATTTCTGAAGATAGATTGCAGTTACTTGACATTAATTCTTTGTATATTATAAACATCGTGAAATGGCTAAAGTACATTCGCTCACCAACTTATTACTGTTATATCAAGATACAAGTATAAGTAAATAATATGGTAGTTTTTTTTTTCTTTTATTCCACCTTATACCACCAGAGCAAAATGAATAGAAATCGACGTTACCACCCTTCGGAGGGGTGAGATATAAAAGTAACTTGTTCTTTAATACTAAGAACAAGCTTAGGAAGCTCCTGATTTTTTAACTAATTTCCCTCAATCCAAACAATATTTGTTTAAAACTCATAACGGATCGATTACGTAGAAGAGAAAACAGTTAAATTGTTTAGGAGTTAAGGGGGTAGTCCAGTGAAAAAAAATTTTTTTTTCGTTTTTTGTTTTTTTGCTTAAATCTACTCTACTACACCTAGAAAATACTCCCTTAAAATATCTAAGCAAAATATTGAATAGTTTTAAAGATACAGAGAGTTTTCGAGAGACGTGTAATCCGAGCGCTCGAAGGTCCCCTGGCGTGTTTCGGAGCGAGGAGGACTCTTATATTTCTGTTTGCTTCGCCCATTTTTTTTCGGTTTATAACGGTCTAGGTCCTTCTGCTTTGTATTTAAGGTTAGTTATGTATGGAGGAGGCATCGCGTTATGTATGGAGCAGGCATCGCTGACTAAGGTAAAATTAATTTTTTTAGCTTTTTTCCGCATAAAAAACTTTAAACGCGTTTTCCTGAAAACAGCATGTTTTGACTCGGCGGACGTCAGATCTCAGAGTCTTTTGCTCCGATTGATCTAAAAATTTAGCTGTATATTTCTTGATTGTGTATCTATCGTCGGAACTAGAATTATTAAAATCCATTGTTTATTTACAAAGTTATAAACAAATTAAGCACCCGAAAAACACCCGAAAAATTCGAAATGCCGCCATTTTGTTATTTTTTATTGAAAATTAATAATTCTAGTTCCGACGATAGCCAATGTTCTACAGATTAAAACCTGGTTTGAATTTTTTGTTTCAAATGAACCGTTGCAGAGATTCGACGTCCGCCAACAAAAAAATTTTTTTTTTGGAGCGGCCATTTTGTCGGGATGACTCATCGAAAACAAAAAAAAAAAATTTTTTTGTGTATTTTAATAGTTGTACTATCATATGTCAAAAAGTTTTTTAATAAAAATTGACTTCTAATATGAAAAAAAAATCGTTGAAAAAACAGTTGTTTTCACTGGACTACCCCCTTAAGTAGCTGTTTCGTCCCTTCTAAGGGCCCGAAGAGGTTGAAACTTTGTATGACTACTTTTTTCTTGATTTGATCACTTACAACATTTTTATACGGCTTATTCTGCTGAGCTCTTTTGCCATTCACAAAGTCGTTTGCCCAGTTAGGTTGCTTGAACAAGAATAAATTGTATAATTTTGACTTTTAAGTTAATTATAACAAAATTTGTTGTTAATATGATTAATTTTAAAGCAATATAACAAAGTACTTGTTTAAAACTGATCTGTGTACTCTTAAGCAAGCAAGCTTGGTTTATACAACCATAAAGTTTGTTAAAAGGAGGATAGTTAGTTAGTAGTTAACTAAAAACGTGTAAAAGGCAGAAGGTATTAAGCTCAAAATTTATCGAAAGGCCATAGGGGGATAAGAAGGGGTAAAGTATCTCCGCCCCGATTATGGCCGTTATATTTTTTTGTCATCAGGACTAACAGAAGTAAGAAGTTGGCTATGTTTCATCCCTTAATAATTAACCCGCAAGGGCTGAAAATAAATTTTAAAAATTTCGAAAAAAAAAATAATATCTTTTGAACACGTTGACTTAATTGGATAGGATTTTAACATCTTATATTATCTTACATATTAACGAAAACTCGGTTGAATACATATCTAAAATAAGGTTAAATGAACAGCGGTTTTATTAAAATAATAACTATGATTGTATTTGAAAATTACCTTAAATTTGGTCAAGTTAACAGCGAGCTTGGTTAACATGTTAACCAAAGCTTCGTCGAACTAACCATCAATTCTGTTGAAAAAATTACTAAAAGCTTGGTTGAAACTTTGTAAATTCAACCAAATGTTTTTGTTATTGAAAATCTTGAATAAAACTATTTAAATTTTTCTAGTGCAATATGTTGAGCAAAAATCAACAAAATTCATTTGTTTGTAACAACCAAAAGCACGATAGGCTGAAAACCTGCTAAGTTTTTGATTAGCGTAAACTTGGGTTTTAGTAAGGTAGAGTCGCCAAATATCGTCCCTTTTTTGTAAAACAAATCTAAAAAAATAAAAAAAAATACCACAGTAATAAATGAAACGTCAAACATTAGTTGTACTTACTCCTTTTCTATTATATAAAATTGAACCTAACTATCATATTAATATCTAATCAGCCCTTTCTTAATTATTTTAATCATTGGTAAGGTATTAAGGTATTAAGTGACATGACCGTTGTGTTCACCATACGAGATCCTAATACCGTCCCGGGGACGATATAAGGTTCACGTAAGGGGACAATATTAGGAAATTTCTATTTATTTTGTCGCATCCATTTAAACAAAAAACGTGTCATAACTTGAAAATTTTACTTAATCGATTAACATCTGAGATACTAGTAGATAGTTTGACAAAAAAATTGTATCAATAAGTCAGGTATCTCAATATTTTATGGAATCCGAAAATATTTCAATGAAAAACTCACTTTGGACACTTTTTTTATTTTCGAATTTCTGTCGGTACGAATGTCGTGACGCACTCACTTCTACACAATTGCCGACTGATGCAACTAGCTCTCGTTTCGGGTCACTGATAACAGATGGCGGTTTTTAAAAGAATAGATATTGAAGAGGACGAAATTAGGTTTGGGGACGAAATTTGACGACTGTACCTTATTATTTACCAGTGTTTTTTTCTGTGTATTGCGGATTCATTAACACGAAGGTCAAACATTTTGAAATTCTATGAATGAAGACAATATTGTGCCCTAAAATAGAGAGAAGTGTATTGTCAGATGAGGGAATTTGGAGCAACTTCCTATGTATGTTTCGGATCGTTGTCCTGATAAAATGCGAAGTTGTTCCTGTAATTAGTCTGGAGTTTGTGTTTTTCATTAAGTTGAATTTGAACTCAAAATTTTTATATATTTTGTTTAAAAAAGGTAATCAAATGTCTAGCGGATCGAAAAGTTAACCTTAGGGTGGGAAAAGTGAACGTTAATGAAAATCATTTTTATATAGGAATTTTTGTTTGGAAACTGTCTCGAAGTTTTCGCCAGTTTTACTTTGTCCGCAATAAGACCCAATCTATTTTATTTGGCAAATCAGACCACTTATCGCTATCGTTGTGAATAGACTGCATTCGTAAGCTCGCAAATTCACGATGGCGAATCCTATATGGCATACAAAATTTCTCGATTTCAACGGATTTTAATGAAAATTGGTATTGTACCATGATTATTTTGAGCCCACTAATTATGAATATTATCAAAATTTGCAAATCCAAGATCGCGGATTCAGGTCACCAATTTTGAATAGTAACAAAATGTTCATATCCATGATGGCAGACCCCAATATGGCGACCTAAATTTCTCGACTTCAATGGATTTTAATGCAAATTGTTACCATGATTACTTTGAGGCCACTAATTTTGAATATTATCAGCATTTGCAAATCCAAGAAAGCGGATGCAATATGACGGCCAACATTTTTCAATTTCAATAGATTTTAATGAAAATTGGTACAATGATTTTTTTGAGGGCACTAATTTTGAATATTATCAAAATTTAGAAATTCACGATTACGGATCCAATATGACGACATAAAATTGCTATTCATGGAATTTCTGATCGCTTATTTGGGAGTTGCTATTGGAATTTCGAAATATAATACAGACGTTTCTCTTCATATAATACGAGAGAATCTTGTGAACAGGTTTTTTTAATCAGTATATCGGCGTAACGAAACCGCTGATTATAATGCCTTCAAGTGATATTGATGAAATAAGTTATAAAAGACGCTTTAATTCATATTGATCTGAGTTATTCGATAGATTCACGTGGTATTTCTACTGCTTTGCTTAAATTATATGATACTTCCCTTGTTATATCTCTAACTATGCTTTTTCACTCTTCATTGAAGATAGAGAGAGAGTTATTAAACCTATTGTTAAAAACAGATCAAAACATTTAATTAAAAATTACAGAGCTGTATCCTTCATGAAGGTAATTCTTATTAGAGTATATTGTTGCTACTAAACTGTATGTCTTGTCCACGACATTATTAAACGGTTTAAAACAAGGAACACAGTGGGAAACAAAACAAAAACAAGCAACCGGAAAATTTTTACTGAGTCCGAAGAGCGTTGGATTTTGCGGGAGGCTAAAAAGGACCATAAAATCAGTACTCCGAAATTAGCCCTAGAAGCATAAAGACAGTTTGGAAAAGAAGCGAATCCAGAAAATTTGCGAATTATACTAAGAAAGCACAATTCCGCAAGAGTTGCGCGGAAAAAGCCGTTTGTTACTATTTTGTGATGAAAGTAAATTTAACATTGTTCGATTTGATGGTCAATCTTACGTTTGGAGAAAGCCGAATGAAGAATTTAAAGAAAAGAACTTGCGGCCAACATTGAAGCATAGAGGTGGCTCGGTGATGGCTGTATGTCAGCCGCAGAGCCAGGAAACCTTCACATTATTAATGGAATTATGGACCAGGGGATATATTTGGACATTTTGAAACAGCATCGTAAGAAAAGTGCAATAGATCTGGCTATAGGCGACAATTTTAGCTTCTATCAGGACAACGATCCTAAGCACAAAGCTTTAAGTGCTCGAACGTGACTGCTTTATTATTCCCCGCATGTACCTACTTGAGACCCCACCTCAGTCTACGGACCTAAATTTAATTGAACATTTGTAGGCTTATTTAGAGGGAAAGCTAAAAAATCATAACATTTCTAACAAAAACCAGTTGGAGAAGGTGTTAAAAAATGAATGGGCAAAAATTTAACCCTCTTACTGCGAAAAATTATTTCACTCGATGCCAGAGCGATTAAAAGCTATCAAAGCAAATAAAGGACTGCCAACAAAATATTAAAAAATTTGAAACATACTTTTATATTAACAAATGTATACTGTCCGAGTTTCATTTTGAGATTGATTTATGATATTTTTTAAAATATAATTTTTTAAAAATTCATGTGAATAAATTATAGTTTTTTCTGTGATGAATTAAAACAAACTTAAATATATGTTTATAAAATTAAATACGTCTTTTACTTAAATTCTTTCTTTATTCTAAAAATTGCTTTCAAAGTGTAAAATTGAAAGTGTCCGAGTTTCACTTTGAGCCACTGTAAGGATATTATTTGTTCTCAACAACATGGTTTTATTCAAGGTTGGTTGATTGTCACCAATGTGTCCTCATTCAACCATTCTTGCATAACTACAATGGAAAGTGGTTCTCAGTTGGATGCAATCTATGCAGATTTTTCTAAGGCATTTAATAAAATAAATATTTTTCTCTTAATAAGGAAATTATAGAAATATGATATTCATTCATCTATATTTTAATGTGAATCAACTTCTATTTTATGAATAGGAAACAATATGTGTCCATTGATAGTGTCATCTACATGACTTTCATTTTCAGATCGGGCGTACTCAATGATATTGTCAACTATTTTTCTAATTCGCAATGTCTAATGTACGCTGATGATTTAAAAATCATTCCGGAAATCAGCACTTTGGATTGCTACGCTCGCCTACAACACGATCAGGACAATTTCACCGAATTTTTTTCTTGAAATGATTTGCATTTAAAAACTTTAAAATGCGAAGTCATTACATTCATTCACTCTTTGATTTAAAACGTACGCAGTGTTGTGGGTTCTCCACTGGTTAGAGTTCAGAAATTCAAGAGAATTTCTCGACATTTTTATTATAAAAACTTTATTTCTTTAGTAAGACTCATTCTTGAGATTTCATTTGGCTTCCGAAATACATTGCTCAATCGGAATCGAATTCGTGTGAACGTTTACTCGTTTCTTATAATGATATAATAATATTCCTTCCTATAAATCGAGACGTCTACTTAGATTTCATTGTGAGGAAAATTGTGCTTTAATTCCTAAAGATATATTATGGAGTGTTATTGCGTGTTCTGAATTATTAAGATTAAATAATATATATGCTGTGTGACATCATTGGTCGAAGAAGTTTGTGTTTCGGCATAATTTAATGTTTAATGTTTTCTATTCTATAAGACTGTAATAAAACCAGTAGACTGAAAAAATTAATAACTAAATAACAACTAAATACATATCGCGAACCTTTGAAAAGTATGGATTTGGTGGAAATGCGAGAAATATTAATTACAAGATTTTACCTAAACACGGGTATCGATTTAAAATTAACCTTACAAAGTAATCAGAAATTGGTTAACAGAAAGTTTTCACCGTGTGTAAATAAATGTAAATATATACGCTTTATAATAATGCGCAATGTGTGCCTGTGGAGTAGAGTTTCTATTGATTATCAAAGTACTCTACATTGAAAGAGTATATGTATGCAAGTAAGCAGTTCAAAGGATTCCCTTCATCAAAATCATTTCCGAAACCTTCAAATGTTTTTATGCATCCTTAACACGATCCCCTCGATTCGAACTTACCCGAATTACCAGAAAATTATTATTTACGCGAATCAACTCACTCACTCACTTCTGACAAAGTGAGTGAAAATCATTGAACTTTCGGAAAAGCGTTACAGCCACCTTTCGGCTCTTACACGACATCATGTTTACCTGATGCTGTACGCATCGTGTATCGTCGTAGGTATGCCCCAGCACCCCCGATGAGCTGTGGATGGGTGGTTTCACCACAACGTAAATAATACAGAGCCAACTGGAGGGTCTCCTGGCACTTGTGGGTAATCTAATTTAAATTGAATTACATCCTTCCACCGAATGTGTGTATATCCTGGCACAAGTGTGGTTCTAATATCCTGTTCCTTGTGGAATTCCTAAGTCGACTTTTGTCTGAAACTTGTTTCGGCAGCTATCATTCTTGTCGATGATGATACCGTCCCGGGCGGAAGCGGGTAAGACGAGACCTGAGCTAACATCCGATTTGATCCGCCTATCTTGTGTTCAATGAAATATCTCGTTTGATTGATGTGGCCAATGGCCCTTAAATTGTTCCGGCAAAGAGCAACCTATCGGCTGGAGATGTTCTTTGAAACGGGAGTATGTGCACTGGGCGCCCTTATCGCTGTATTAAAAGGATGCACATATTCAAATTAATTACGTGAAAGCCCGGTCCGGAGCATGATCCATAGTTTGTGACCGCACCGAATCCGGACATTAAATTCAATTGCCAAACAATTCTCATATATTTGGCTTTGGAGCACGACAGTGCCATAAAAAACTTCAACAAACCCTCGTCCGTTCACGGCCACAACCCTGTCCGGTGCGTATGAGTTCTGCTGCATTTGCATAATGAAGCTGTCGGTGAATACAGTTGCATTCGATGCGTTTCAAAAGGTTGTTTTCGTCAGAGGCGAGTGCATTTCGGTCGTATCGGTCGACAACGGGCTCGGTTGCAGTTTATGATTGTCTCCCATTCTCCAAAAACCCATCTCATCAAGGCTCCCATGCGACAACCCTATAGGGATTCGTACTGGGTGCACATTTTATTTATTATCTACGATATTTATTTAATCTAAAAAGCTCTCCGGGGACCAGCGGGCGCGACGATGTGACTAGCGGGAGCAGGCCGATTTGAGATAAAAACGATCGCTGAAATTGCAGCTCATTACAAAAGCATATCTCGGGATTTGCGGCATTAATTCGGGTATCAAACAGCGATTCGCAGGAAAAACATTTTAAGAGGATTTGGAACGCTGCCGTTTTTAACTGCTCTGAATATTCACGCACTCTCTGATGCAGTTTTTGGGAGTACTACGCCTGTATATGTACTCTATATCCTCGATTGTTATGAGTGTATCCTTTATTCGACTGCTAATTCACATTAAGGGAGTTGTCTAGTCTGGAAATTTAAAAAATATTGTTTGTTTGTTTCATTCATTCATTCATTGAATGTACATACTTTACAGAATATAGAATTAAATTTTTATTTTTATGGTGACATTCGCCGCAGTTTGTAATTTAAAGTGCCTTTTGTAATCCGCGGAAGCTAACTTACGAAGCATTCCTCGCTTAACATTTTAAACGCGTTTTTTTCTACTTTTTTCGGTGTTACAAAACAAAAAACGATAGATTTGACTGACATTTTCTTATTTTATTATTACTATTATTAGCTCTCTTCCCTAGAAGAATTATCAAAATATTTTCCAATTTTCAAAATTTTTTATCTGAGACCTTATTTAAAACAAGAAACTGCGATGCCAAAAGAAAAGTCGACGCCATTTTCTCCATTTTTTATAAAACCAATGTGTGCCAGGGACGACAGCTACAATGATTCCGAATATATCCCAATTTTTAATTTTTCCTTCTATTTTCCGGTCATCTGCACCAACCCCTAATTTATATTTATATATCCAACATACCATAATATGTATAGCTAATATATAATTTTTATCAATATGTCTTACAAAATTTATAGGACAATACCTAGCCTTGTGATTTCTTATTAAATAATTGTGAAGAAAACCACAAACCGTGAAAACCTTTTGCGCTGTCTCTGCAAGAGAGAATATTGTTCTTTTTAGGCGAACTTATTTTGTAAATAAAATGCCAAACTCATTTTCCCCGCATCTTCTGGCTATACTCAACCTGTTTTTGAAAATTATTTCTTCATCTGACAGTTCTTGTCATCCTTCATGTGACTTTTTTATTCTTTTTGATATCGGGAAAGTATCATCAGCGACAAAAACAAAAGACAATTTAACACCATTTAGGGTAACGTCTGTCCATCTAAATATCTTTTCACAACTTGTGCGGTATGTGGTTTGGCATTATCCTGTTGAAGAAGGCCATAAACATAAGTGTTTGTTTACTCTATAAATTGATGTCTATGCATTGAACCGAGTGCAGAAAGTTTGATAGTAAAAGAATATAAATATTTTTAATATTATTTTATCCTCTCGTCTCATAGTTTGATAGTAAAAAAATATTAATATTTGTACTAGTTATTATTGTATCCTCTCGTTTCATGTTTGGGGATCAAATACGGCACCAGCTGCGCAATGTAAAGATTTTCGAGAAGGGATTTCCTGTGTGTGTTTAAATCTTCAAACTGTAACAAAATGACAACATTAGAGTAATCTTAATAGTGTTTCTAACGTCCTTAATAAATTTTCTTTTGCTTTTGATAGCTGAGGATTTGTTCTAATTGATGCTTTCTTTTTACTCTACTTTTCCACTTCTGAACGACGACATAAGCTGTAGCAAAACAAATTTTGGCAATTTTTTACCTTTAGCATTAATTAACATATCATTTGACAAACAGAAAATGTGAATGCCAGATGCAAAGAGCTCTCAATTGTTCACTTTTTCTCTGCGTTATTCTACACAAAATTTTTCCGCGTAGAGATAAACAGAAAAAGTGCAACACAGAATTCCGTGCAAACTCCTTACCAGGCTTTACCTGTAAGAAGCAACTAATAAAATGCACCTTCGTAAGTAAATTAAACTTAGCTGAGTTCGCCTCTTGTGAGAAGAGTTTTTAAGGGGCACCACTAGTGTGATTTTTTTCTTTCGATAGTCTATACCTTTCAAAATAACATAAGGGCATATCTCAAATAGTTTTAGATTTACAGCCATCTGAAGAGGAGCCGCTCATCGTATCGAGATATTGAAAAATATATGAACTTTAAACGCGTTTTTCTGGAAACTACTTTTTTCAAATTTGCTGCAGTTGTAACTCGAAGGCAAATCATCCTATCGATTTGATTCTTATTGCATCTTCTTTTATATATGTTTCTCAATGCCATGAACCTCCAGTTTTCTGGATCGAATAAAAAATGTATTTTAAGCAAAAATCATCAAATTTTCGCGCGAAATTTTAATTTTTTTTTTAAACTCTGCCATTTTTTTTTTAAATTTCAATTTTTTTTTTCGATCAAGGTTCATGGCATGGGCAATACCTTCTAGTTTAATAAACTGTTTTTTTTTTTTTTTTATTTCAAGCACTGTGAAGGCTGCTATCACTGCAGCAGTAGGAGGACTTTTTTTGATGCTTTGGGATATTGCGAATAACTCGCTGAATTTGTATTTACTGTATATCGACAAATATATCCTTAAAATATTAAAACATTCCATACAGTAGTTGTCTTTAAAAAAATCCCAAAAGTCACCTTTTTTCAGGCGGTCACACTAGTGGTGCCCCTTAAGAACGGACTATTAAAAAGGTCCTACGTTTTTTTTATTGACCATACATATACGGATTTTTAGAAGTTATGATATACATTGGATCCGCCATTTTGATTTTCAAAATCTGACTTTAGGTTCGTAATCAGCGACTCCAAAAACCCATGTATTCAATTTTTAGTCCAAATTCGATCGAATATCAAGTTTTTGATCCGTCAAATTGGATCCGCAATTCCGAATTTTCAAAATCTGACTTTAGATTCGTGATCAGCGACTCCAAAAACCTGCAGTTAGTGTCCTATAGTAAAAATTAATTTAAGCTCGAATGTTGGTACTCATAGGGTTAAAAACGCATATACGAGCACCGAAATTCTTCATTTTTCTGAAAACTGGAGGATGAGGGGCAATTTTGCCCTCGGATTCGTGAGCAGCAAGTAAAAGTGTATGGCATTTTTTAAAGACCAATTTTTTTTGTTAGTGTGTACTCATTTAATTTTTCACAAAAAATTCAACTTTAAGATTATGATACAGAGTGTCTATTTTCATTTCAGCCATTCTGATTATTTTTCCAGTCATCTACATAGTGTCAACTTCAATTTAAAAAAAGGATCACAGCGATATCTTAATTCGTTCTGGAGATCAATACTTGTGAGGCATCGAAGTATCTTAAAAATTATGCATTGTACGAACAAAATTTTCGTAATAAAACCTTGTTTTTTTCTACAGTGAAAATCAACTTTACCAAAATTAACTTCAATACACACCTCGTTGGGTCGTAGTAACATACAGAGGTAATTATAACAAGCGTACAACTACACACATAAGCCTAAAGTTAGAATCACAGTAGGACTCATAACTTAATATCACAATCAGGCAATTTAGATATACTCCCAAGTACTCTGCTTCAGTAACTAAATAAACTTGTGTCTGGAACTTATCTGATGGTTTTATTGAGAATATTACAAGCGTGGTTTTAAAAGGGGACAAACAAAATGAAACATGTACTACTAGTATTTCCTCATTTGTTAGATTTATAAGTTTATGGAATTCTTTTGTTTTATTTAAAGAAAATTGTAATGTGCGGCGAAATTTAAATTTCCGCAAGACGCTAATATAAAAATTGATAGACATTCATTAACTGAATAGCAATATTAATTGAAGGAATTTTATAAAAATTCGAGACCCAACACCCGTGTATGCAGAAACTAGGTAAAACTCTACGCATAGGCAGTAGCTATTTGAATTTTGAATCCAGAATAAAAAACAAAGTGAATTCTTGATATGTATACAATTTTATTCTATGTAAATAGAGCTATACGTTTATATTATGACGTCTAAAAAGACGCATATAACTTTCAAAATGAAGTCTTTTTCATTAAAAATTGCGCAAAAAGTAGTAATTTTATGGTAAAACATAAATTTTTAATGCCTTAAATCGAAAATATTCTTTGCTATAAAATTTATTTTACAGTAAATATGTTGAATGCATATTTATGGTTACTTTCCTACGGATGGGAAGAAAGGTAAAATTATGACACAGACCGAGTCACTGCCCTCAATAGGTTTAAAACACATTTTACGGAAATGACTATACTATATGATTTACTATAAGACTTGGGGCATTAGAATAAACAAGGGAAAGACTGTAACTGTAACTGTTTTAGATATCTTCCGGAAGGGAACCTTACGAGACGGTTGGAATTTGTAGAACCTGCGGATGAGAATGGATGATACTGGTTTTAAAGTAGGGAATATTAAGCATTGACATTAATTTTAACAACCACTTTAAAACTAATGAGCATGAAAAATTTGTAATTACCGTTACGTTTGTTATTTTGCTCTGACTAGAGTTTATAGAGTTCAGTTCGTCAAAGTCGATTTGTTGATTAATAACGGATATTTTTAAAATGGGAAGGAAATCAGTGGAAGAAATGAAGTTGTGGTAGGTTATTTCTGCATTTTTTTTTTGTTTGTGTTTACACCTGTAAAGATTCCAATCAAGCACCCTTGCAATTAACAGGTGATCGCTCTTCATAATGACGATTTGTCACAGCGTGCAATTGCTAACCAATTGCAGATAAGCAAAACTTGTGTCCTTCAAACAATTAAAAGACACAATGAACGGGAAGTTGTGATGAATAAGGCCAAAGTGGGACCAAAGGGAAAAGTTACTATACGAGTCAAAAGGGCTCTTATTCGGCCGGTTAAAGAAGACGGTCGTGCAAGCAGCACTGTGCTCTCAAATCGTCTTTTCGAGAAAACTGGAACGCGTGTATCTGCTGGTCATATTCGGAGAATGCTTTGTGAGATCAATTTAAAATCCCATAGTGCCGTTAAAAAACCGTTTCTGTCCCGAAGACATGCTTCCGCAAGGCTGCCTTGGTGCTTAAGCCACAGAAACTGGGATTCTCAGAAATGGCGCCGTGTTCTTTTTACAGACGAAAGTTGCTTTCAATTGTACCCTAATCGTAATGTGAAAGTCCGTACACTGAGAGAAAATTCTAATAATTTTTACGATTTTTTCAAAGAAAAATTACGGTGCTCTCCCGTAAACAGGACTTAAGTGACAGGCTTAGGTAAAAGTACTATGTGCACAAGATAAAATTACGCTGTGGCACCGTAAAATTTCCGTCTTCGAAAAAAAAAGCACCGTTGGATAAATTTTGATGTAGATATTTTAATGCATTAGAAAGTAGGATAAGATTTAACTACAAATATTTATATTGTAAAGAAATTCCAATCGAAAATATAATAAAGCAGATAAACCCCTCTGTGAAAGACTTTTGCGGTGAAAAAAAATGCATATGATCTAACTCTTTCGAAGACTTTCGGATAACTGACCTGTCCGACTGCAGTCCGATTTAAAGATTCCATGAAACACATGTTTAGCAGTAATAATAAAAATCTCATACTTACAGACTTTCCGTAAGCGACCACGCAGCGAGCAAATTTACTATGGACAACACTCGTAAGTCGTACCAATTTCCGAAAAAACCCGATCGTACACCCGATCTACTTCGGCTTCTAAATTCAGTAGAAAATTACGTTGTGGCACCGTAAAAAATCCTTTATGAACTAGTACAATTTCATGAAGACTAAGTAAATTTTCCTTAAATCAACAGGAAATTTTTCTTAGCATAAAATTTTACTGTGCTGTACAGTAAAAGTTCCTATGACGTTTCGGAAAAATTCTTGGATGAATAGTAAAAAATACTATGTCAACCGTATTTTATCTGTTATTCCCCCGTAAATTTTCTAGTTACTTGTCACTTAAGTCCGGATTACAGGGGATAGCACCGTAATTTTTATTAGAATTTTCTCTCAGTGTAGATATCCATGGGAACAATTTTCTCCATCCTGCGTGCACACACAGCGTCAAAGTGGAGGAGGTAAAGTAATGGTCTGGGGAGGAATTTCCGGTTATGGTCTCACAAATTTAGTCATCATTAATGGACCAGTAAACCAACAAACATACGTTGACATCTTAAAGACGAACATGTTGACGTTTCTTGAAGACGAAATGCCTTTAAAAGGGTCAGTGTTTCAGCAATATAATGCTCGACCACATGTGACAAGGAGTACATCAACATTTTTGAGTAATAATAACGTCAATGTCATAGTCTGGCCTGCCTGCAGTCCCGATCTTAACATAATAGAAAACATTTGGAAGATGCTGGGCGACCGAGTTTCCAAAAGAGGGCCAAGGGACACCAACGAACTTATGCACATGTTGCAGGAAGAGTGGAAAAAGATTCCTATGGAAGCTATACAAAATTTGGTGGCGTCTATGCCAAAGAGAGTTGAAGCATGTATACATGCAAAAGGATTGTATTTTAAAGGCTGACCAATTTTGATGAAATTGAAATATGTTATAGAGAATCGAAAAATAAGAGACATGTATTTTTGTTTTATCTGCAGATACGCACATTTAGGGGGTGAAAAAGACCCTTAAAGTTTACCCCCAAAAACAGTTTTTCCTAAATATTTCAAGTACTAATGAATTTTTTCGAATGAAACTAAATAGAAATGATGTCTCATAACTATACTACCATTTTGTAAGTAATACGGTTCCCGGGGGTGGCAACCCTTCTTTTTTCTTGCAGAAAAACGATTTTTTTGTTTTATATTTTTGCATCACAAAAATAAGTTTTCGTAAAAAATCATTGAATAATATTTTTTCACATACGACTTTGAAAATTAAAGTTGACGTGTTTTTGGGTTTTTTTAAAAAAAGAGCTCCTCGAGGGGGTTAACAAACCCTAGTACTAATACGTAAATGATGTATATTCGGTCAGACATCAGTTTTTCCGTGAAAACCAGTATTAAGGGGTTTTTGGAGTCGCTAATTTCGAATCTGATGTAAAATTCGAAAAATTTAAATTGGCGGATCCAACATGGCAGACAAACTTTTGAGAAATACACTAATTTTTATAAAAAAAAACAATAAATAAAAGTACCCACTAAATGTGCGTATTCGCAGATAAAAAAAAAAATACGTGTCTCTTATTTTTCGATACTCTAAAACATATTTCAATTTCATCAAAATTGGTGAGACACACCTGAGAACGTTTCCTTGTTAGATGTGTGCTTTCCATACTGGCTTCGTTCAACTATAAAATTGACAACTGGTATGCCGATGTTTGCTTCGTGATTTGTCATATGCCTAGTACACTCACGTTGGAACTAGATTTAAGGTAGGTGTCTAGTCTAGAGAGAGATAAATGAGCTCATTTTTAAACATTTATTTCTCGGCTTCTATGCTAGATAAATCAATAAATTTTTAACCAGGACATTATGTTAAGCATATGGAATAGGAACGTTTTTTTTAATTTTCTCCAGCATTTTATAAAAAATTTGTAGAGGGCGCCAAAGTCGAGGCTGCAGAAAAAAAATGTTTCCATTGCGGACATCTCCGGATCTGCGAGTCTGAAACAAAAACAAAAAACCTCATTTTATAGAGGAAGGTTTGCCACGTGGTAATTCACCACCGTTTGACAAAAATCGATAATAAAAAAAAAAATGGCGACTTTGGAAAAATATTGTTCAAAAATTAACCTATGTTTACACCGTTTATGTCCTGTAAATTTTGATATTGTAAACTTTTTTTTTTACGTGGTGAATTGCCACACAAAACACATTAATAAAGGATCGTACAAAATTTTATCAAAATCGATCGGGGGGTTGGGGAGATTATCTTTTCGCCAGTTGAAAAAAAGTGATTTCGAGGAAAACGCTTTTAAAGTTTTTTTTTCCATTTAGGTGTTAATATTTTCAGAATAATCGAGTTTTAATACTTCCAATAGCTTAATTAATTTCGTCACCAATTTTCGAGAGGTGATTATTGACACTACAAGTCGTTGGATAATGAAAAAAAAAAAAAAAATCTGAAAATTCTAGACTAGACACCTACTTTAAAGAGATAAGTTCTGAAATTAAGCACGAATAATCAGATAATGAAGAGTGTAACTTATTTGAATCCTAAAAACTCTTCATTTTAGTACGTGTCAGAGTTGACTAAATTGTTTACTCGATTTGAGGTTGTTTGAAGAAGAAACATCTTCCACGGCTAAAAATTACCAGTCTCAATTTAAAAAATGAAAAACTTTCATGATTTTAGAGTACGAATTTTCTCTCAGTGTACTGAACTGAACATTGATGTAGAGTATAATGCAAAAACAAAAAATGTTCTAGTCACCTTTGTCTAATAAATACATATTCTTTATATGATACTAGATTTCATTAAGTGATGGTTTTCGCAACAAATTCAACAACAAAACATTTGTGATAGGTACCTTTATTATAACAAAATCAACGGAAATAATCACGTAATAGATATTTGAAATAACACTTTTTATCCGTTCCTGTCAACTGTTATCAATAATCATAAGTCCTATGCAATAATGTAATTTATAATTATCATTTGACACCTTAATCATTTGTAAAAAAAAAACCTATCGTTGAAGCTAATTATTACGTACCTACCTTCTGATGAGTCTTCATAGCAATCACCGAAGCGTGCGTCTAGAAAAACTAATGAAATAAGGTGAAAGGCACCTTTCATTTTCATAGTAATGTAATGATGATTTGTAAGTTGGAAATGGGAATAATTTTTTTTGAGAAGCACTTGGCAAATTACAGCCAAACGAGGTACATACGCAACGACCTGTTGCAATCAAGGAAGCAGATGCTAGAGTGACAGTAAAAGGCAATATATGCTAAATTGGCTATTTTATTCATAAACAGTAAATCGTACAATTATTTGCCACTTTAATGAGTTCCTCCATAAACAGCTATTAGTTTTATCGTATGGCTAACATGTTCACCTGTCGGCGTATTCGCTTCATCAATCAATTTTTCTTCTTAAATAGTTTGATCGTTTCTCGGCTGAGTGGGTTGCTAAGTGCAAACCTTGCATACAATTTTGTCGTTTTTACACTGTCTGAATAAAATGTCTTTCTGTCTGGCTCTTAGGCGGTAACTGTATGGCAGTTATTTATAATCCTCAAGTATCATACATCAACTACATAGGGTGCCTGAGCAAATAGTGTTTTGGTGGCATTATTCGCCGGGCAATTTTTTTTGGTGTCACAGCAAGGCTCCTCAAGACTACCTCCCTTGCTCTTTTAGAATTTCGCTCACTTAGGCCTAACAGGCGCTGTGCACCTCAGGAAATTCATTAATTTTTTTTTTTTTTTTTAGTAGTTAGGATATTTTTTGAGAGAATTTTTGGCGACACAAAAATAAAGCTGAGGAGCACAGCGCCCGTCCGAGCAGCATCGCTTATTGTACACAGCACGAACTGACGAAAAAACCTTAAGTAACCCCCACTTTTCTTGGAGAGGGTCTCTCTTGGTCATTTACAAAAATTCAACTTTATAAAAAACATATACACTTGGTGGGATGGCAGTGTTTAATAAAAAAAAAATCAATTATGTAACCGTTCAACCAAAGCGCCGGATAAACCGAAGATGAGGGACATTAACAAAACTCTGTACAAACATTTTGAGCCTTTCAAGCGTTCAGGTCTTAGGACTAACGAGCACTAGTGCTGCTTATCTACTACTCCTGGTATGTATATATAAATCTAAATATAAATCCATATAAAAATTATTATCCCTCCGGGTTAACATTCTTTAAAATCCGCCGCGGATTTTCGCTTTTTTTACTTTTTTGTTTTTTTATTTTGTTTTTGTATTTTTTTTTTAATTTTTAATTAAAAACGAGAACCTGCCCGGACCCACGTTGGCCGAGTGGCCGGGAACTTTACATTTTTTTTTCTTTTTAACAAAAATAAAACGAAACTCTTTGAATAACTGTTAGTAATTTTGGAGTACACTATGCCTACAGAAGGACATACATGAAAGTGTTTATAGTATATAGCAGTAGTAATTGTAGTGAGAATAGGGTCCATCGGAGCAGTGGCGGCAGGGCACCGTTCCCAAAAACCGGAAAATGGATCTCCTCGGGTTCGCTAAGCTCCTCCTCCTCTTCATCGATGGAGTTGGACATAGTTCGGTACCTCAAGGTGAAGTTAACTTTGAAAATTGCTTCTGCAACGCCTCCTGGTGAGGAGACTATGAAGTAAAAAGTCCGGGGCACACGTTCATGCATACTGACGTACGTCAGTCGGGCTTCTTTACAAAATGGTGTTGGTAGGTCCTGTGGGTTGTAAAATTTAATAAGGAAGGTATTTTTAGATTGCTGTATTAGAGTTCTTACTGTTACGCCATATGCTAAAACTGTGCTTCCATACTGATTTCCTGGAGTGTAAACACGATCTCCATGTAACCAGCGGGCTGCATAGGCTGGTGGATTGGCACAAAACTCGACTGTTAAATGCAGTGGTGATCCCGGATATGCCACAGGGGTTGCATTTCTGGCTACAGCAGTTGGAGCTCCTGAAATAATAAAAATTACAATTTTTTACGATTAAGAAGAATTAAGTAATTTATTTTTATTTTTTACAATATAACAAAAATATCGATATTTAGGTACTTTCCCAAAGATTGTTTAAATTAACCCCCCGATTCTACATAAAAGATTTTTAATATATCTCTTAACCTCTTAAATTTCTCAAATAAGAGATATTAAAAAAATTGATATTCTGCATTAATGTTTTTGGAGAAATTTTAAGTTTTAGAGATTAAGAGGTTTTGGAGAATCGGAACGCTATGAAATTCAAACAAAGTATGCTGTGATTTTGGGTAAATATTTCATATCGGTGATAGTGAAATGAAAAAAGTGCATTTAAGGGGGTAAATTAAATTGGACAAGTAGTCTTCGAGTAATCATGGTTGCAAATTTTAAAAATGTTGTTTTGAGAAAAACGCGTTTAAAGTTTTGAAAACCTGCTATGCGCTGAACAAAGCGTTCTCGAAAAATGAAGAAAAAATATATAAGGAGTTCGATTTTCTTTTTGGAGCGGCAAATTTCCTAACTTTTTAGAGGAACAAAAAAAATCAATTTTTTTGACCTTCTAATTGTATTTACCTTTAATTTACCCTTAATATTCCATAGAATTTGAAAAGCTGGGAATATAAGCTGAAGAACAAAAAGAGATACATAATTTCATCATTTCAATCATGGTTATCTCTAATCTCCGAAAAGCAAAAAAAAAAAAAAAAAAAAAAAAAAAAAAAAAAAAAAAAAAATCTCCGAAAAGCCAAGATTCACCCTGGGGTTCTATCTTCTGAATATGACGACGAACGGCGAAAGTCATGAAAGCTTCCGGGGTACCTTACATTAACGGCCAAAAATATTCAATTTGAGTCGCAAACCTGAAGTTTAAAATAAATTTAATAAAATTTTAAAATCCAAATTCATACCGCTTCCACATTAATGCTACAGAAACCTTTTTCTGTTTGGATGTGCTCGTGGCGGGTGCATTTCGTTTGAAACGGCAGGGGGTATTATAGCTATGTGGGTGCCTTGAAATAGAGGATAGGGGGTATTCTCGAATATTCCTGGTTATCAAAAGGTTTAAGAAGAGCATCTCTAGGTTTAAAAGCAATTAGGTTAAGGTATTCTAAGATTTCGTATGAATGCTGTACTGGACACACAAAAAGGATTAGCGATATCTCGCAGATTCCTTCACACGATTCTTTGAGAATGTTTTCAAAAAATTCTTTTGATTGCTGTGAAATGATGACATAATTTCTTTAAATCACCTCCTATCATTTAAAAAGTCAGTAAAGAAGTTATTTCTGTCATGAGCAAATTGGTCGTTCACCCTCGGTTTATTTAAATAAATTATGTAAACCATAATATTTTAAAATTAAAATTAAATAAAATCTTCAACTTCTGCGGTGTCATGCCTCATAACCATGATGCATATTGGCGATTTTGATAATTCCTGTTTTGGATGCTTTTGTTTCTATAATTTAGACCGCGACTGGTATTAACGAATACATATTGTAACTTACAATCGATTTGTATTATTTGTTATATGTATCATCGGTAATTATTGTACAATTTAATGTGATATGGCACATCAACTTATATATTGAAACTGTTTTACTTTAAGCCAACAATATTAATAATTATAAAAAATGTAAATATGTATATGTATTATATACGGCCTGTTTCTTCCCAAATAAATAAATAAATAAATATAAAGTCATATGCATATTCAATACTTGCATTCAATAATTTCATTTCTTTCCTGATTTTCGCGAAACTTGTTAAAAATTATCAGTAACAGCACTTTTACTCTCGCTATCACCTTATTTTAAATGTCAATATATTATAACAGCTCCCCGACGAGGTCCTCTAAACTTAAGAGGTTTCCTAGGCTAAAAAAGTCTATTACACTTTGTTTCAGAATACGAAAATCTCTTAACAAAAGTCTCCACAAATAATAAGAGATCAGCTGATTACTGACTTCTCTTAAATGCTAAAGTAGAATACGAATTTCTGTTAACTGATTTTTGACAACGATATAAGAGGTTAAGAGCTAATAGCTTTTATGTAGAATCGGGGGGTAAGTTTGCTTATTTGATTCTTTAGGGGTTAGTACTATCGAGCCCGCAGAATAGGACACACATTCTAAAGTGAAAGAGGTGGCAGGATACTTATAAGGGATTCCGACCAAATTTTTTTAAAAAAGATGAGTAAAACTTCCGATTTTCTTTCACAATTATGAAATATGTTAAAGTCATGTTTGTATCTTAGGCAAATCATTTTTATTCCAATTTTTTCATTTAATAAAATTAATTAATTTATTTTTATTATAAAAATATATGTATGCAACCGTTCGACATATTAAGCTGCGTTCAGTTGAGTTGAGTTTTAATTCTATAAAAGCACATTCTTATATATAAAAAAGGTAATAATTGTAAATTTTTTCTTTTTTTACATGCCATATAAAAATTAGTATAATTTCTATATCGATGTAAGTTTTTTAAAAATAATCAGTGATTTTTTTCTCATACCACAAAACTGGGTAGCATTTACCTTTTTAAAGGTCTTTTAAGGGGACATTTACTTTCTAAATAGAAAAAAACCGTTTTTTTATTTTTTTTTCATAAATGTGTTCTACCACCGTTTTGAGAAATTCAATATATAAAAAAATTTATAGACACATTTGTAGCGAAATTTTACGCTTATTTTACCTTAAAATTATCGAATAAAAACTTTAATCGCCTTTTTCTCGAAACAACATTTTTTGAACTTGTGACACACAATTCTCACCCGGTTTGAAAAAACCAAAAAGTATTCGATTTTTTATATAAAATATTATTATACACCTCTAAAAACTTATATATATACAAATCTACCATTTTTACAGGGATAGTTTACCCAAAGAAAAGGTCGATTTTTCAACACTTTTTGGAAATCTTTTTTTTTTTTTTTTTAAATAATTTTGTGGGTATATCCATTAGAAAAATGTCTAAGAAACAAAACCCATTTTGAATTTTGACCTGATTTTTTTAGAAAGAAGCTCAAAAACTGTGTCACCGTTTAAAACGTGACTTTTGGAATGCGCCCTCTACTGCCGATATGAAGAATAAAAAGTCATAAAAAATATGTTTTTATATTCTTAAGAAAGTTTTTCAATAAATATTATAGATTTCTTTAAACATTTTTTTTAAAAGTGTGTTTTTTCCGATTTAGAGAGTAAATATCCTCTTAAAAAAAGTTCTATGTCCAACAAAAAAATTGATGTATGAAAAAAATGCCCTCGGCATGAAAAAGTGGAATACTTCAGATACCTCGCAAAAATCATTAACAAAGGTAACAAAATAATAGCTTCTCTCCACTAGGCAATAAATATTGGCGCCTTTATTCAATTTGAAAGTAGTACAATATTATGCAATCAACAAACACCTTTAGCACTTATTGATTTACTCAGGCTGTAACTAGTTCAAACTTATTCTTTAAAATATTTTTTAATCTTTCTTTCGCTGCGAAAAGTCGAAAAGTAGATTTTGTTTTCTGAAATTTTTTTTTTTTTTTTTTTTTTTGAAGTTTGTATGATATCTTTTTCAAAAAATTAAGTTTTTTAAAAAATTAGAGCTTTTATTTGATATTTTTTAAAAAGCATTGGTAAAAAAAATTTAATTAAATATATATTGAAAATGTAAAAACTAACTTCATTTTAAATAAATATGTTAAAGCTATTTAAACAAGTTGTCAATTTAGTTCAAAAATGTAAATTATCCCCTTCCCCTTCCCCTCTTCTACTTTTTACTTTTAGAAGCCCCCTACCCCCGCCCCCCCCCCCCCCCCCCCGCATACAACTCGCAACAAACGTTAAAAAATGACATAAAATACAAAATAACATTATAAAATAGAAAAAAATCCCAGCTTTAAACAAACATCACAATTGACTTACTGAATCTGACGCCTTTTTGTTATGTAAGCTAAAGCAGGGTTTCCCCCCACAACTAATATTACAGAGTATTTTTAATCATTTTTTACCGTAAACATATTTAAAAATCTATTATAAATCATTCCAGCTAAACTGGCTTTGAAGCAAATGATTTGTCTCAACAGCATGTTATCTTTGGCGTTATGTGGCCAGAGACCAGCACATTTACTCTAGATGTTTCCCAGGAATATCACTTCAATTTGGAAATCCCCATAAATCAAATTATAAATCCTTTAAATTGTGCATGCTGAATTACTCATAATAAATCCGGCGATTTCTCCAAGGTATTTCAAGTCCCGTCTATGTATATACGTAATACATCAGATAACATCATGATTATAAAATTTTAGATAATACAATCGCCGGGTAATTTCGATTGCACTTCTCAACTCGTTATTTAGTCATTTACCCTCATACTTTCAGGAGTCCGGTCTAGTTCCCCCAAGTACTAGGAGCCTGTCCCAGACTTCCAAGGGTATATGCTCCCATCTTTCGAATGTGCTTCATTTGCCGGACCCATGTATGTATGATTGTTTTTATTAGGAGATAAAGTAACGGTAATAAAAGCTTATCGACCCACACAGGTAAACAGTACGAGAGGTTGAACGTTGTCCGGTACATGCGAGGATTTCTACCCTAACCGGGGTCCATTCTGAAAAGTGCGCGTATCGTTTGGATGTTTCATTGTATTGCGCTCCAGCATCCCGGAGGGATCTGAATTTTATTTTGCCGCCATAATTGCAAAAATCTAATTATTTGTCTCATCAAATGAAAAGCTCTTTCATTTCCCACTGGGATTATTAGACCATCCTTCTCGCCAGCGCCGACGCTGCCCAGCTCGTCCTCAGCAGGGTTTTCAGTTATTTCGATGTTAATTGAGGGATCCTTGGGGTCCATGTGAAATTTACGGAGGATGGACACCTATTGGCTCCCATTACATGTCTTATTTTCGGCATGGACTTCTGGTTGGGCTCCTCGGCAGAAGACAACGGTCGGTGGATGAAATAAGGATTCGTGGGTGGTTTTGTAATTTCCCCTGACAGTACCTGAATGGGGTGACAAGAACATAGATATAAACTGGTGCAGGAAGGGTGGATAATTCGAAAGAGGCCTCGGGTACGCCAGCCTGGGAGCCCTCGACCGGAACACACGATTAAAACCCTCAGCTGGCGACTGAACGAGATTCGTTTCAAGGGTAAAGAATTTTGGACGGCAACGGCCATTGCATTTAAGTCGCCTAATTACATTAAGTGCTCTGTCTGCCAGCCGCACGTTTTATTCAAATACTTTAAAATCCTGAAACAGCCCCAGCACTGCTATGAATGCTGAAATTTTTTGTTCTGCCTTTTCGACAAAGTTCGGTGAAGAGCTGGATACGTTTTTAGTTTTAATATTATCGATACAGAGTGTAATAAAAGTTACTAAAGTGGAGAATTTGTGATTTTTCCATATGATTATCAGTTTAAAAACATGCATGCAAGGTTTCTCATACAATTTTTATTCGATTGACTTGAAACCTTGACACGACCTTCTTCTTGATTATACTGCTTTTGTTGCTTTGTACAACTTTTTTGAAATTAATGTTTGTCATCATAGAACTAATTACGGCTATTGTGAACTAGTTTCGTTCATGTCGCGAAATTACAATGACTAACTCCTTTGATTTCCATCTTAATAAACAGACTTTGAAAAGTTGTTTGCCTTTATCTTCTCTCTTTGATTTGATAGTAGGTGTCACGTCAGATAGTGTTATATACCTGCTAATGATGATACATAAAGAAACATTTTAATAGAAACAACCTGTTTGACTTCCAAAAATGCTTAAAAACATATTTTAGTATACTAAAATATATATAAACGCTTGCATCGATATTTTTTGTCCGAAGGTAGTACCTACCTACATATTCCAACTTAATATACAAACTAATTTTTTTTTTTTTTTATAACATATGGGGTTTCAAAATAGCGGATCCAAGATGGCGGCTGAAAATTTTAAATTTGAAGCAATTTTCATGAAAATTGGTACTTAGGGGGAATGCTGACTTCAAATCCGGTGTCTTGGAACTTCAAGATGGCGGAACCAATATGGCGACCAAGATTTCTCGATTTTTTAATGAAAATTAGTACAATACAATTGTTTTGAGGCCACTGATTTTGAATATTATCAAAATTTACGAATACAAGATGACGGCCAACATTTCTCGATTTCAGCTGATTTTAATGAAAATTAGTACAATGATTATTCAGAGGCAACTAATTTCGAATATTAGTAACATTTCCAAATACAAGATGGCGGATCCAGTATGGTGATCAAAATTTCTCAATTTCAACGGATTTTAATGAAAATTAGTACGATTTTTTTTGGGGCCACTAATTTTAAATATTATAAAAATTTCTAGATCCAAGATGGCGGATTCAACATGGAGACCAAAATTTCTCGATTTCAACGGGTTGTAATGAAAATTATATTAGTACAATGATTATTTTAAGAACACTAATTTTGAATATTATTAAGATTTGGAGATTCAAGATGGCTGATAAAGGGATTTTTGGGTTGAGACAATTTCTAGTATATAACAAACTAGAACATTTGAGGTATTTAACCAAAGCCGAGTGAAACTGGGTAACCCAGCTATTGTATAATAAAGATGGCTGTTTTATTTTTAACTGACATGATTAATGATCCTACAAAAATTCCCATAGTGTACAATTTGAGAGCTGCAGCGGTGGCGTTATCCTTAATGCGTCTTAAGGTTCAGAAGTTGTGAGACAGATACATAACTCACGCGTCAAATCAATAGGTACTGATAGTTTGAAATTCGACGAATATAAGATGTAGAAGGTGAAAGCATGATTTTCTTAAGGTGTTTCAAAAATAAATTATATGTAGGTAAGGTATATTGATTAACATAGTTTCCACTTTTTATTTTATTTTTTTAAAACGTATGTTACGTAATCAACCAATTCAAAGAGATATTATGTTTTAATTTTAGCAGCCCCACCCAATTACAAAATAGCTTTACTACATATATTTTATGAATTTCTTAAAGGTCAAAAATTGCCGAGGTAAACGACCGCGAACCAACGTTTTTCTTTGCGCAGAAAAACATGTATTGTAATTTTCGTCTCGGCATTTTTTCTGTAAGTGAAAAAGGAATCGCGGAAAAATACTCCTAACTTTCAGATCGGCTGAGGACTGCTTTTATTTAATAAGTGCACTGCTCTACGGCAATTATTCATCCAAAGATAAACTCATGCAACGCTGATTCCGAAAGGAGTTCTCTAGGCTCCAGGACGAGCGACTGGATCGTTTACACATGGTTTTTTTGCAACATTTACTTGAAACACTTGTCGCAAACGTCTTTGATTCGTGTCCCACTCCAAAGCATTGCATTGCATTGTACTGCAGTTTGCACTGGCGAACGAATCACTTTATCCCACCTCTATGCACGACGGAATTCCGAGCTATTTATGATATTAAGCGCAATAGGAAATGATTCCAGAGCAGAGCTCTTCGTCGAAGTTTGGGGATGAAAAGAAAGTCTTCCTTTGTAGCTAGAAGGGAGAAAATGCTAATGCGCCTCGAAGCTCCTCAGCGCAATGTGGCGCAGGAGTGACGGGTTGGCGAGGTTTGGAGGGGAATAGTTAACTCAAACAAAATTTCAATTTATATGTACATACATTGGCTGAAAGCGGATCCCTCTCATTGCCCTCAAGGAACACTTTCCTCTCTTTCCAGTTATCCTATCTTTTCCTATTTCCCCGACAGTTTTCTTGTCCTTTTTGCGATTTTTCTATTTCCTGTTCGTTTTTTAGTTTCGCCGAAAACCCAACAGAAAATGCGATTGAAGTGAGATTAAGGAAATTCCTTTTCCTTTAGAAGACAGGGCGTGAGAAAGGGTAGAGTAGTCCCAAGGAACCGGAAGGCGGCTGAACTGAAGCTATAAGGCCTGTGATAATGTAAAGTACCCACATATGCCCACGTAGCCCTAGGGATGCGGCCCTATGATTTCTTCTTCCCATTCGGGACTCTGGAATTTCATTGTCAGTGACGAGTGCCGTCTGCACTTTGTGTGCTTATTCGAGCGTTACGGGAAACCCTTTGCGTCTGTTTCGGCGGGCCAGTGCCTTGAACCTCTCTTCATCACCGGAACCGTTCTTGCAACTTTCGGAATCATTTTCTTATTATCGGCCGAATGTTGTAATATATCTTTTAGTTTTTGTTGGATTTATAGAATTAAATTTTCGGCGATATTTTTTCGAAGGGCACAAATTGGGGTCGGCCGGTCTTAGAAAATGAGACTTATACAAACTTTTTTGGAGAAATGATATCAGAAAGAGGATTTTGACAGACAAATAAAAGAATGCGATCTTATTTTTGATTGATTTTGTTAAAAAAGTTCCAGCTTAGGAAATGCGTCAACATTTATAGATTTTTCAATAAGCTTACCACAGTTTTGATGGTGTAGATGTACAAGGTGTGTGATGTTTTGGTATACCATAGGTCAAATCCGCCAATTTTATTTGCAGTACAATGGGCTAAACCTAAAATTTTCATGTTTAGGAACATCAAAAATGATTATTCTCATCTTAGCTCTTCCTGGCTAAAGACAAAGTCTCGAAAGCCTCATACTACTGTGATCAAAGATCAAAAAGTAAAGCCAATTTCGAATTTAAATTGCGCGGGTACATCGATTCGAGCAAATCTTGTTTTTAGGATGGCAGCACTGTCACTCAGATCTATGTAAAATTTCACGCCAGTACGTCATTTGTTTGGTTAGTTTCGTTGTGTTTCCTGAGCAAAGTGAATTTTTCGATATTTACAACAAGTGATTTCATTGAGCAAAGAAGTTACTGCATTAAATTTTGTTTACGTAATGAAATTTCTGCTGCAGAAACGTTTAGAATGTTGCAGAAGGCCTTCGGTGATCAGGTTTTGTCTGAAAAAAATGTTTACAAGTGGTATCAACAGTTCAAAGAAGGTAGAGAAAGCTTTGAAGACAAAGAGCGTCCCGGACGACTATCGACAGCAATCAATGAAGAACATGTCAATGAAATCAAAGATTTGGTGCTCAAAAATCGTCGGTTGACAATTAGAGACCTTGCTGATAATGCAAACATTTCATATGGATCGGTCTAAACCATTACGAAAGAACGTTTGTGCTTGAGAAGAGTCACATCTCGATTGGTTCCAAAAACACTCAATTTCTTGCACTGCACTGCATTGGTTCTTCGAGACTTTTTCATCAAAAATTCTATCCATGTCGTTCCACAACCACCGTATTCGCCCCATTTAGCTCCATGTAATTTCTGACTATTCTCTAAGCTCAACAGACCATTTTTGGGACACCGTTTTGAATCGATTTATGAGATAAAAGAAAAATCGAAGAAGGAACTGAAGACCATTCCAATCATCCAGTTTCCGAATTGTTTCGAGGATTGGAGAAATCGCTGGCATAGGTTTATTGTATCGGGCGGGGACTAGTTTGAAGGGGATGATATAGATTTGGAAGAATAAATAAAAATGTTCAATGTTATAAGGAAATTGGCTTTACTTTTTTATCAAAATAGTATATCAAAACACTTCATGAAAATAATAGCAAAGATTGTGCTGTGATTTTCATGAAGGCACGGACATTATGGAACGGACAATTTTTTTAAATTGCAAATGGAACTGGTAACTTCTATTATGCCCGGGAAGTTCCTGAATTACCATGGATGTAACCAACGATATATAAATTTCATACAGGTGCGGCATGAATGGTTTGATCATTTAACCCTTGATAACTAAATTTTCGTCTATTTCGAGATGTTTGCATAGACCTCACAGAACCTCACTTACAGTACCTTCATAACTATATTGTAAAATGATCACCCGAAAGTTGAAACCGCAAATGTACACTTGTTAAACGCTTAAAAGTGTGTCAAATATACGCAAAATTTGTATTTACTATCCATCTAAGGAACGCAGAAAGACAAATTATTGCAACAAGGCTATTTGTGGAGAGCACGCTTCTAACATCTGAATGAACGTTTGTACATTTTTAGAATTTTTCTACTTTTTAATTAAAGTATAATAATACTTCACTTATAAAAATTTAATTTTTTCAATTCGTAGTCCATAAGGCGAATGATTTGTTACAGATTAATGCTAATGGAAGTTTAGTTATCTAGGGTTAAATAGAAATTATTTCCTGAAACTGTCTCCGATGAAAGCAATTCTCGGAATGGACGGAACGAAAAGTATCTAAGTCTTCGCCATTCCCCATCCGAATTTTTGATGGGATGGCATGCAGCGTGATGTTTATTTAGATAATGGCCTTTATCAACAACAAAATATGTGAGATATTTATGTATCACCACACCACTAGCGAAATACACATTTTGAAGTGTGACACGGGAATCAAATGCTAAGAACTTTTTAGATTTTAGGAGAATATGCAGAGACGGAGGAGATGCAAACAATGTAAATGGTGTAAGTCGACATTTACAGTTATATTTCAAGTTTTCTGTAAAACTTTTACTAGTGTACGTCACTTACACAAGTGAACTTGCATCATGTGAACTCTGCCTTAAGCTTGGCCTTAAGGGCGTAGTACTGGTTATAAAGGTAAAAAACAGCCTAATTTCCAATTTTTTTTTCCATTCCTTTATTATATAACATTTTTAAACTTTTCTTACATTTTCATGGTGTCACCGCAAAAAATACCTCTTTGCATGGCGGACAGTTAATCTCACGAATGAAGAATTTAAAACAGAAATACCAAGTGGGATTTTAAAGAGGAATACTTCTTACGTGGTAATTCACCTCAATATTTGAATAAGTGATTAAAAAAAAAACAAATGGCTGCTGTTTGAAAAAAAAATTCGAAAAATCACCACTTTTTTCACTTTGCTTCACTTGCCAAGTTTTTTGTATTGGCTTTTGGCCTATATTGTGGTGGATTACTACATAGGATACTTGAATAAATAATCACACCAAAATTGACCTAAATCGGTTCAGCCAATCCGGAGATTAACTGTCCGCCATTTGAAAAAAAAATCATTTTGAGAAAAACGCGTTTAAAGTTTTTTTTTTTTTCAATTTATTATATAATCGAAATTACCACCAGAGAGCGAAAAAGGTGCGCACGCTTAAACTGCTGTAACTACTTTTCTTTTTGAAATTTCTTAATAAAATTTTGAGAGTAAATTTCTGAAGCCTTATATCTTCATTGAAAAATGCAAAAAAAAAAATTGATTTTTAGAAAATTATAACTGGTACTACCTCCTTACGCAGAATTTTTGTGATAACCGATTGTCTGTTTCTCCAAGCAAGTCCAAAGCCCATTACCCCATCTTGGATGGCGCTTAATTTAAGGGGTAGGAGAAAAGATTCAAAATCTGGTGAACTATGTCTTGAACAACACATGCTTTGAATGCTGCTCAAGTTGTAATTAATTTTTAGAAACGGCTCCTTTCAAAGATTTAAGTATACCGAGAAAGAAGTATCAAGCTTTTGATACCGACGAATATTACCAAAGCAAGCCAAATGCTATAATAAGTTTCAAGTATCAGAGGGGTACTAACAACTTTAAGTATTTATATGTACATTCTATTACACATTTTTCTTAAATTTCATATCGTATTCTTGTAAGATGCTATATACATATAATTTCAAATCTTCTACCTTATTATTCAATGCTAAAAACTGTAAAATTCTAAATTTTGTTTTGCTGGTTCCAATTGATGCCACCGCCATAACTCGATTTAGAACTCTAATTTATTACTTGTGACTTGGTACCTGCGTCTCTGAATGTGCGTAGGCCCTCATTCCCACATTTAATTACCACGATTTTCCTACTTCGGTCTGCCTAATTTTTCTACGTCGCTCCATCAAAATTTGTTGATTTATAAACATAATATGTATAATAGGAATCAAGTGGATTTACAATATCCATTTTAACTAGAATAAAAAAACATCTAAGCTTTTGCCAATTTTTCAAGTGGAATATTACATAAACATAAGTAAAATTACACTATTGACTAGCTAATCGATTATATTAAATACTGTAATTTTACCATAAACTAAAACTATGTAGCATTCACAATTGAAAAGTAACCAAATTAATATGAAGAACAACTAATTTAAATCCTAGTAGGACTAATGCACAATTGTGCAACCAAAGCAAAAATAACCTCAATTATTTAAAAAATTCAATAATTTTTTCAAACACAAAAATTTGTATTTGAAGAAGTTGTTGTGGTTGTGTTTGATTTGTTTGTTCTTAACAATAATATAATATGCGTTATTATGTGAAAGAGGATTCAAGGGAAATACTTATTTCAATTTTTTACATCAGTGAGTTACCTGTTAAATTAAATTGTTATACAGATTATGGATTCTAGTAGTTATTCGCAAAATATATATATATTATTATTATATGTAAAAAAAGGAGGGGACTATTGAAAGTCTTTGACGTTGATGATGATAAATACGAGTACAATGAGAACTGAATGTATTGAAATTTGATAGAATTCCCCACACTTTGTAACTTTACACTGAAACTAAGATTTAATATTAAATCTGTAAGCATACTGATGTCTAGTATATAAAACTATGTTAAAAAATTGCCTTTCACATAATTCACAATTTAATCCAATAATGACATTACTCACGTTAAAAAAAAAAAGATTAATTTTAGAAAAAAACACACTGGCAGTTAACTTCCTGACGGAACGATCGCGTCCCGATTAAATGAACAAGCGCATTTAGATGATATTCTTAACCCATTAATGCCTGAATAACAAAAAATTGTACGGCAACTTCGAGGCGCTAACTTTTATCGAAGGGGTGGTCAATTCTCATCGAGACCAACTTTTCTAGACGTATTTTGAGTCGCCCGACACGATCCAACAAAAAAAAAAGTGAAAAAAAAAATTATTATTATTGTTTTTGGGCAATATTATGCAAATAAATACCTTTTTCAAGTCATTTTTTTCGAAAAAACGACAGATTTAGTGGGGAAAAAGCATCTTTTTACTGCCATAAAGTGCATAAAACGTGTTATTAGTACTTAAACTTCAAAAATATGCAGGTATTTTTTTCGTTAAAAATATTAGGCTGCATAAAAATTGCAACCATGTAACGCATATTTGCATTACTTTCGATCACTTTTTTTTATCTCACTATGTTCGACTATTCCCAAAAATGTATATAAACTATTTTTAAGGGTCACTGATTACGAATTTGCTATCAGATTTCCGTAATTCAATAATTTTTGGCAAAATTCTCAATTTTTTCGAAAAAAAATTGGGTATTCGGAGTTTTTGGGGTCACTGATTACTGATTAAATGCCTGCATATTTTTGAAGTTTAAGTCCTAATAACACGTTTTATGCACTTTATTGCAGTAAAAAGTAGCTTTTTCCCGACTAAATCAGTCGTTTTTCGAAAAAAAATTACGTGAAAAAGGTATTTATTTGCATAATATTGCCCAAAAACAATAATAATAATTTTTTTTTCACTTTTTTTTTTGTTGGATCGTGTCGGGCGACTCAAAATACGTCTAGAAAAGTTGGTCTCGATGAGAATTGACCACCCCTTCGATAAAAGTTAGCGCCTCGAAGTTGCCGTACAATTTTTTGTTATTCAGGCATTAATGGGTTAAGGAAAAATACATCAAGAGGAGCAACATGTTCATGGTCATTATGGTAAAGTTGTGGCTTTGTTACATATAAATAACTACACAGATGTGACATATAGTGATGAGCAAAACAAGACTAAGGCTGGCCCATAAGAGCCCGTACAATGAGTCAAAAACTGTAGAACTAAACACTTTCAAATTTGGAGTATCAGATCAGTTAATAGAAGTTAACTAAACTAGCGACTTAAGTAGAAAGAAATACTTTTCAATCAGCAAGTCTTGGTGAAGTCTCGCAAAATTGATCTTGGTCTTGCAAATCGAGTCTTGGTAATGCTACCGCAGGTATATGTAGTACTGGTATTGGTCTTAGAATTTCTGCAAGACCAAGACCAAGACCAATTTTGCTTATCACTAAATTCAAGACCAAAACCAAGTGTGCAACACCAAGATTTGGTATTAATATTCGTATCGATTATCATAGTCTTGCTCTTGGTCTTGGTCTTGTTATGCTCATCAATAGTGGCATATCATTGCTAAAAGAAAAAAAGTTTAAAAAACTGTAACCCGACTACGTAAAAAAATAAATATAATTATGGGAAAAAATGTTCCAAAACCTTGAACCCTAAAGGGGATATATAAGTAATTATCAAGTTTCTTCTGAAAGTTTCAGATTAATAACATTATAATTCAACTCAAATTCCGTGGTCAATCGTATTTTTTATTCTTGTTTGACGGCATCTCCATTGGTTTTATTTGTCTATCAAATTAGAATGTTTACTTTTTGTAGTTGACAACGCACTCGCGATTACAGGCATCCAGGTGAGTATAAAGAAAATAATGAACATTTTTGTATTTTCAGGAGTTTTTGTTCCTGCGGAGACTAAAAAAATGTGTCAAAATGTTGTTTCGTGCGGGTAATGCGCTCGATTTTAATAGAATTCTGCAGGAATAAATCGAGAAATTTTTTCTTGACAAATTAACTCTTCGGGAAATTCAAAGTTTTCTTTCCGACAAAAAAAATGCATATTCACTCGTTTTGAGTCTATGCGAATGTTCCTACAAAGTTTCATTAAAATCGGTGAGGTGACCGTAACCTTGACTTGTTCCAGTTTCGTAATTGCATGCTGTTCGTATGGGAGTTGGAAGTTACTTAATTAATAGTTATGTGGCTGAGTAGGGAGCAATTAAGTGTTATTGATAACCACCATAATGCCACCGACCCCATAGCATCCCAACTCAATTAAGTTTTTATTCATTTGAGCAGGAAAAACAGCACTTGTCCACGATAGCAGGTGAAAACATAAATCTATAGCGAATTCGGTGCAACCCCTTTTTGTCTTGCTATAGTGGAATAGCAAAATGCATAAGTCTTACGTTATACTTCCTACCCTACTCTGCACTCTCCGTCAAAATTGCTGAGAAGTTTTTTTTTTTCGCAAATTACTTGCTCTCAGCTCAGCTCCTCCCTGTAATACTTCTCGGATATCAGGGAGTATCTTGCAGGAGGAAACGGCGAATGGGATCCGCGACAAACCTTAAACAAACGATTTCAAGTGAGAGAAAAATTACTTATCGCAGGCGAATAATGGCATTGTTGGTGGTCGTCATAGCTTGCGTTATCGGAGGCGAAATATAGCGAGTTTAACCTAGGGTTATCGTCGGAGCCTTAAATAAATGTGAAATTATCCTTTGTCTGCTTTAAACGCGGTCGTCGTCTTCTAGAGAGACATCCTGACGAAGGAAGGAGTATCGTTCGAAGAAGAAGGCAGAGGGCGACGAGCGGTAAAGGTTTGGGATAGGTTCCCATGGAGGACATACTCTGAAAATTTCTTATCGCCTTAAGAACTCGAAGAACGCCAGAGAAGGAGGCTATAAGGGAAAAGACGGTGGGGTGGACGGAAGAGTGTAAGGGGACCGACCTCCTTGGTCTGGCAAAGTCTTCCTGGTCGATGATGAACAGCACAGAGGAAAATGGAAATTCCCATTTGTGCATGTTCCTGCCAAACAGCAAGAAACAAACACGTCGAGGACGAGAACATCCACTCGGGCTGATGTAATGACGTAACAACGGCATAACATCCACTCGAGCCAAATTTCATTTAAAATGCATGAAGACATTTTAGTAAATTTATTTAGATGAAAATTTCAGCAGAGACAATTTTTAAGTCCCACACGGGATGTGCTATTAGCCCACTTGCTGCAAATTCGCTTCGTTTAGAAGACAGCCTAGAATCTGTGCCTCGACCTTACTCTACTCAGTGTATGGTAATCTCAGAAATTACATATACAGATATCGAATATGCTATATGTTCCAGGCAATTTAAGAAGATCCAGAAGACGGAGCAAGTTTACGAAGCTGTTACATGTCACAGGAGCTCTCCTTTAAGCCCAACGAAACTTGCATCCTCCGGAGCTGTGTGCAGGAGAGCGCCAATAAACCAAGTGCTTCTTTCTCACGCCGCTAATATCGCTCCGGCCCCTAATCGATTTATCTTCATCGATTGGCCCGATATGAAACTTTCGGCAGAGATGTGCAAGCGAATTGTTATTGATTTCTATGGGAATTTACTTGGGGCGGTGAAGTATCTTGTTGAAAGATGCACTGCTGGCCAAAAGATGAAAACTGACCTGAAAGAGTTCTTCGGATGCGCCAAAGTGCAGGCTGCTATGGTACTTTGTAATTCTAAAAAAAAAACGTATAAAGATGCCCCCGCAGTCGGATGCAATAGGGAAGTTTTCAAGAAGCTGAAAACCATAAGTGGCCGAATTTGGATGATGCAATTTAGTAGCTCTGTGCAGTCACTTTTTATGCGGTAAGAGTGTCAAAATGTGCTGGAGTGGAAACGTAAATAGTAGTCAGTATGGAGCCCTCCTTGCGAGCTGTTAATAATCTATTCTGCAATAAGGGATGGCAAGATAACATTCGAATAATACTGATTACAGTATCTTTGTTGATGTTGTGAAAAAATTGTAATACTTAGTAATCCTTAATTCCAATCGGAAACAAATTGCCGTCAGTGACTTCTTATAACTCGATCGAAAAGATTTCAAGTAAACCTGCCAGGGAATGGCAAAAAATATGGAAGTTGAAATCTGGGTAATAGGATCGATGAGGAGCATATTTCTTTATCCTCGTATAATACGATTTTACTCCTTTAAAATTATAAAATGTGAAATAACTACTTCAAAATAGTAAAGTTACAATGCCTGGCAAAATTTGCTTGCTTTTAAGAAAACCGTCCAAGGGCGTGTCGGGTATACACATGAGTGGTATCAGAATAAATAATTACATAATTATTATTAATATTTAATTCCTAGGTAATAATTTTAATTTCATCATGAAAATTTTCAATTTGTTTTGTTGGAAGTACAAAAAGCATTTTTCAATTTTTTTATTACGTTATTTAAAAGTTAAGGAGAGTGAACGTCTTTATAGTGAATTTCAAAGGGAATATCTCATGACTAAATTACATTCTAACAAGAAAAAGCACCAGAAGATTTTTTATCATTTTTGAAAGACGTATCGAACAATAGCTCACTCGATGGAATGAATATGAATATTTTTCTCTTCATTTTCCACTGTATGAGAGGGATGTAAAATTTTGGTATTCGAATTTCCTTCATTTCTGGTTTTAAATTAACAATATACGTCCTGTCCTTACACAAAATTTCACCTCTAGAGCTGGAAAAAAGAGAGAGTATAAGGGCTGTGACCCCACAGATTGACAAACAGACGGATATAGCGGAACTAAGGGTTCCTAGTTGGCTACGGAACCCTAAAAAAGTGCCTTTCGGCACCATTCAGAAGAAATGTGTGGTTTTCGATGGTCTCAAATTTTATTGAAAGCGATTAAGAATTAATGTTGTGCCTTCTGTACCTGACTGTGAAATTTTAAACGTTAACTTAGATACCATTTATAAATTAAATTAAAAAATTGGTCGTAGTGAGCATTTTTTTTTACATGTTCATGCCCAAAATCCTCAAAAAAATTGTATTATTTTTTTCACCGTGAAAAATGCGATTGAAGAAATTAAAAAAAGCGTTTTTAGCATTTTGCACTAATTTTGTACAATAAATGATGTAAACATTCATAAATTTGAACAACAAGAATTTTCGCAGCTTTGAACATTTACAACCCTTTACAAATAATCTGGCTTCTCTTTCCATTAATCTAGCACCGCTTTTCGAAATTAGTTGATTTATTGTTGTATTAAACAATGATACAAATATTTTAGAAATTGGAATTCTCTCCAAACATTTTTTTAAATCTAGAAGAATTCTTCTGCAGTTAAGCAGATTTCAAATCCGATTGGATGTAAACCATAAATAAACTTATTTAAAAATATGCAAAATCCGTTGAATTTTATACAAACATATTTCTTGATGTATTAATAAAATAGGTTATATATAGCAACTCAACCTTAGGTTTCGTTAAGAGATGGTGTAAAGAATTGGAAAACATAACATATCTTCTATATTGTACCTTTATGAGGCTTATTTTAAAGTAGGAGAGAAGTGGCATGAAGGAACCAGGTTTTGAAAGAGCCACTTACATTATTTTGATAGTTTAGGAACGGACTTAGTTGGTAATTTTATTTTTAAGTGGCAACACTGATTTCCCGTAACCCCCAAACATTTGACAGTTCGCCGAAACCAACGAACGCCGGCACATCGAGTCAAAGTTTTTGGCACTAAAAATTAAGTATTTTGTACAACTTGTATTATTTTCATTTAACTTTGTTTTTGGTACTTTATTTTAAACAAATATAGATAAATGGATTGTAGATTTAGTTTGTGCATATATTTGGCCTTCCAGCTGCGTAAAAACTGAGCCGCAAAAGTTTTGATATTGTTGTTATTTTGAAGGTTATATTTTTTTAAAGAATAAGTTATGAAAGAGCCGGGTGAATGGGCCTTAAGAGAGCTGGCTCTTTCATAACCCTGCATTTGAATTTTGTAAATAAAATAAAATAATAATAAATATGCATTTTTTTCCATATATTATTAACTTATTTGCTTCAGATATTGCATTATGGAAAAGCTTGGTCCAAAAAAAAAAAACGAAAAAGACCCGAAAAATCGATAATTGAAGAAGCAGTCAGTGAAGTTTTGGAGAAAGGTCCATAAACAAAACTGCACTTGTTTTAAATACATCGAGGGCATACTTAACTAAAATTGTTAAAAAAGTAAAGGCTTCTGCTGAATCAGCTTATAAACACTGTCCTAATGTAGGAAATAAGCGTATTTTCACAACAGACCAGGAGAATAAACTTGCGGATTATTTAAAGACTGCTTTTAAAACATGCTATGGCCTAACAAGACATCAAACTAAGAAGCTGGCATTTGATTATGCCATGGCCGATGATATCAGCCCAGATAAATGAATGGAAATTAAAATTGTTAGTGATGATTGGCTCAAAGGGTTATGAGCAGACATAAAGATTTCACTGTGACTAAATAATCTAAACACATTTTTTGAGAAACTAAGCAATGTTTTAAGGAAATACAATTTTCCTGCCGAATGTGTTTGGTCGCCTTTTTACTTTGCTCATATTGATCGCCTGGAAGCCGTTCAGTGCAGATTTTTCCGTTTTGCTCTTCATTATCTTCCTTCGATCAATCATCTTACTTTGATAGGCTTAAACTTATTAATCTTGACACCTTAGAACTGGATGCCAAAACTGTCTTTGGTATGGATTGTTTACAAAGATGTATTTATTATTCTATGTTTCATTATTTAAAACAAATAGTATGTTCCTTCTTGCTTCCTGGAAAAACCGTAATTTCTTCAGTATTCTCATCATCGCACTAACTACAGTTTCAGTGAGCCAATTACATTTACTTCCAGTGTTTTCAATAGAAATTATGAGTTTATCGACTCTAATCTACCTAAAAAACCTAATAAGCTGCAATTGTAAATAAATTAGCTTATTATGTACAGACTTTCAGATAAATGCACCACAAAATAATTCCCGTTAATCATCCACTTTCTGGAAATCAAAACGTTTATATAACAGTCAAGTTTATCTAATTGTAACATAATCATATTAATAACCCCAAAACATAATCAAAAGTAAATTTTCTTCTGAAATTCAAACCATCTATTATGTATACCAAATATTTATTTCAAAAATAGAATTCATCTACATAGAACGTGTAATATTAAAGTTAAGTTACATAAAAACGACAGCATATCGAATGGCAAAAGGGAAAGGTTCAATCTGATACGACTGTGAGGTGTGTGCTTTTCTAATAAAGGGGATAATGCGAAATTGTTATCACATATCATCATCAAGCATTTTGCGAATCGATGTTCTGTTACTCGTCTTACCAAATGGATGCCTATAGAGGAATGCTACAACAAACAATAGAAGTTTGGAGAGATTTGAAGTAAATGGTAATTCTCAAATTTCTCTAGGTTCGATAGGTATTTATTAATAGTATATAGGGATAGAAGCAATGAACTGTTGAAAATGAGCAGTGTTTGCTTTCTGAAGAAAGAAGGTATCACCATCCTATCCTTTTCATAATTCAGAAAAGTACGGCTGTAACTTAAACACCATCAAAGAGATAGGATTTATTATAATAACAATAATTTTATATACAATATGTAATAATATTTTAGATTTCGCTTCAAAATTCACATATCTGAAAAATAAAAATAAATAGTGGCAACACGTTGAACAAATAGTTAATTTTCGTTTCGACAAAAATTGATTAAAGTCGATTAAGAATTATTAAAACAACCACGTCTCTAAGCTCCGCATATAACGCAGTCCATCCCATAATCTCCCACCCAATTAACCAATTATACCATATATGAACTTGATCAAAATATTAGAGTCACAAATGTATGGGCAAATTTTGTAGTTCAGGAATGCAGATTAAAAAAAAATTCCCAAAATGATAACTACTTTCAAATGAAAAATCACAATGTAGAAAAGTTCCATAATAGTGAGGAAACCGACTACGCCAAACCTCATTTGACAGAACAAGCAGGTGATTTTTTTTCGATTTGTCATTTTTAAAGTGTTTAAGATAGCACAAGGTTATATGTATATGTGCAAAAACTTGACCGAAGTATTAAAAAAAGTAATCAATTTCGGTATTGTTTTTAATATAATAGTCCTTTAAATTACAAGTGGCTGAAATTTATACCATTCAGTGAAGTATGTCAAATATGTTTTATAAATATATGTGCTACTATCCCCTTCCCTGACAGGTATGTTTTTTGGTAGAGTGAAGTTGTGCAAATAATTCGTACTTCCGGACTGCTGCCATAGTTCCTGTCAGGTAAGTCAGGTACTATAAAAGCTCCACTTCAGTCCACTAAAATTTGAGTGTCGTTTAGAGTAGGCATTATTAATAATACCACCGACACACTATACTTCATTATGAAGTAGGATTTCATTATGAAGAAAAATTGGTTCGTAATTAAGTAGCCAAAATAAAGCACGAGCTACTTAATTTGTTCGAAAATGACGTAAATGCTACTATTACTTGTAGTTTTTCTAAGTCATCTATTTGCGAAAACCGTAAAATAAAGCGGTTTTTGACATTCAAAATAGAAAAAGACAGAATCAGCTGTGAGCACGGCACTTTTTTGGCTCACACGTCAATTATAATGAAGTAAAATGCTGTGTGTCACCAAGTCATTAGAAGTTATATCATAATGACGTCCTACTTCATAATGAAGTGTAGTGTGTTGTGTGTCAATGGTATAATAATAATAATAATTCTATATATGAACTGAATATGTCGCGTTTCAGTTTGGAACTGGAAAATTGAAAATATTCGCTCAAATACTCAGGCTTACCATTCCTCAAAATCTTATAAAGGAAAACCAGCGTCTTTCGCCTCAAAAATGTACCCATAAAGCATGATATAGTATGATCAAATCTACACAACCCAAAGAAGGATCGTGAATAATCATTAAAAGTAACCCCAAGTTAAAATTAGTATAATTTGTGTACCAGGCAGTCTCAAACACACAGGTATTTTAAGGAATGATAAATTCCAAGAAAATGCATACCCTTTTTTACATAGAACAAGAAAGTGGGGCATTTCACGTGAAGCGGAGAACGAAAAAAATGTCAAATACTGGATTTTGTTCATAATTGGGTTAATTGTACTTCTATGGGACCTGAATAAATGTACATGATTATTTTTATTTGTTTTAGCTTAATTAACAATTTATGCGACTTCAAAGAATTGGAAAAATTTGAGGAACGGATTTTTCACTTACCTGTGTGTTAAAAGCTGCCTACAATCATGTGTCGCGGAGTGTATAAGGACAACTACAAAGTTAGTAATTTTATCTTGGACAGGCAGATTATGACAATTTATGACAACGGAGGTCATATTACTGCTCTCAAGAAAAGAATTGTAAAACCCGATTGATTGCTATTTTAATGGATTAAGCTACATTCGATTGAGCAAAAACCTGAATCTTTTTCAGATCATAATTGATAAACTGAAGCTGAAAGGGACTGAGAGCTTATCTAGAAGAAGTTGGTGATCCAGCTGTCGAAAGCCTTCGAAAAATTCAATGAAACTAAGGCGGTGTATTTATTGTCAATCATGGACACTCTTATACATAGCAAGGAAGATATCCCGACGTGTCAACGCCGATTTTGTTGCGACTGAAAGATGTTGTTGTGCATCAAATTTTAAGAGATAAATATTTCGTTTGTTTTGCGGATAAGCATTTTTTGTGGGTATATATAAATATATCATGAACTGGTACACTTTTATTTAGTGCAGTTTTGCACCTTAAATACCTATATTAACGTAAAAACACATACTTACTATTTTATTCTGCTCTTCCAATTGCAATTATTCTACTTAAGGAATAAGCGCTAGGGTTTATATCATTGAATTTTTATTACATTCAACCATTGTAAATGTTAATTAGCTATAACCTTTGAATGTGCACTTATATGCATTTTTCATTATATTTCATGTAGATTAATACCCATTTGGTTGTTTGAAAAAAATTTACTCTAAGTATGTAAAATCTTCAAACTGTTTCTTTAGAGATCCATTTTACTCTCAAAAATTAGTTATCCGCAAAACAAAATGCATATCTCATAAAATTTGATATACAATAATATATTTCAGTCGCAAAAAAGCGGCGGTGACACGTTGGGATATCATCCTTGTGAGTTGAGTCATAAGTTCTTGTCTTTTTGTATAGGGCAATATATTATACGAACCGCAAGGATTTATGACTCACCCGAGGGGTCATTTTCATCCGTGTCAGTTTATTTTAAATTTATTCTCTCAAAGAAAAATTATACCGTACTTTTTATAAATTTCTTGATTAATCATTAGTTATACATGTCTTATAAACATTAACCAAGATATTTTCAGAAAATACAGCATGTATTGTACTGGAGAAAATAAATTCAAATTACACTACAATGGGTCATAATGACCACTCGGTAAACCTAGTGTTAAGAACTGCATATTAGAAAGTTAAAAAAATAATAACTTTTTGACCGCATTCCTGAGTAACATATTAATAATGTACACAAAGTTTGTTTTGGATTTCAAATGAAAATTACGATCCCAGAATGCAAGCAAACTAGAAAGCCGGGTGAAGACATGTTGTAGATAACCGGTGATAAATCAGCAATTTCTAGCTGAAATTATTTAAAAATGTAATGAATTTTGTACATGAAAACATTAATAAAATATACTCGAAGTTTAAAAAGATTCAGTTGAATTCTTCCTTGTAAAGAAAATCTATAAAAGCACTTATAATTTGAGCTCTTGATCTGGTTTCCCCTCTTAACAAATACAATTAAATTATTGCTTAACTCAAATGTTTTTGCTTATGTATGAATATAATATGGAAATGTTCAATAATTAATTTTCGCTAATTAAAAGGAAACGTTATTTTTGCCATGTTTTTAGAAGACGAAAATCCGGATTTAAAACTAAAAGCTCGTAAAGTATTTGTGGAATATTTCCTAGATAGTCCAATTGACCTTATTCTTAATACTGCTGTATAATTGCAAAGATTATTTTCCAGTAATTCATATTTTAGCCAAGGAGAATTTTTGTATTTATGTTCTCTCATTGAAAAAAATTCTTCCCGTTGAAATTCTTCTGTCCGAAAATCCAGTAGTGAATTGAAACGCTCCGGAAAAACATTCTGACATTTTCCCTAATTTACTTCCATCCATCAGATTCACGCTGCATTTAGCAAGGACAAATCCTAGAAAAGAAGAGGATTCCGCGAATACTCCTCGAAAAAAAAACTCCGCCGTATACTAGCGAGACGCGCACAAAACCGAAGGCAATTATAAATAAAAATTAATATAGCAGCGATCCTCCTTATCCCGTGAATGTAAAGCTTGCCGAAGCAAACCAGCCAGATTAAAGGCTGCAGAAATTAGAGCATAATCGGATTAAAATCGCATTAAATGCCCATCTTGACTCTGGGATGCTCCGCAGCACCGCACCAGCAGCCGGTCTTGTGTTTGAGGAAAAAATCGCATCATCTTGCGAAAAACGTCTAATTGGCCTTAAGGGCCGTCAAAAGTTCGTTAAGTGGATTCAAAACACGACAAAATTCAGCTAATTACTGGCGACTAATCGCCCCATCGACCGGTGCGATGGCTTCCTTCCCGTTCGGAAGATGCAACGCCGCGCCACTAGGGATGCAGCACACGACGAGACAAGGCGGTGCACTGCTGCATCTGTAGACAGCCCTCCTCCGACCGCGCCGCGTTGCCCTAGTTCGCCGATGCACTTCCTCCCGGAAGCAATGATATTTCCGCTTAGTCGTTTTTTCTCCGCTTTCCTGCGCCGAATGCAAGATGCTCTTTATTTCGGGAGCTTTCGCAATTCAGTCAGTGGCTCGGGCTGCGCGGCGGGGGCCAGATAGTGTGTAATTTTATACAGGATACTGTCGTAGCCAGGCGGACTCCTTTCGGCAGGGTTGCAACAGCAGCAAGTGCAACTGGAGAATGAAATTGATGTTGAACGCCTTAAAGTGATGGTAATAAAAGTTGGTCGTTTTCAAGTCCGTGGAAGGCTTTAAGTGTTGAATGCGCCCATAAAAGGCATCAGCCCTTGGAGGATGTCGACAAGGCAGCTGGAGGATGCCTGCAACTGCAGATGGCGTTTAAAAAATGCTAGTGCTCGGCAGGTCCCGGCGGACGAAAACCGACGAGACCGAAACGAGCTAGTTTTGTTTCCCCACCAGACTAGCTCCAGTCTAGTCTTAGGAATTTTTATTCAATTTTTGCATTGCCGTGCCGCTTGCATTTTATGGGGGCGGCTCTTGCTTCAATTATTCCACTGAACTACTTAGGCAACTGCCGGGGTGGTTATGTGGGCCGGTCACTTTAAGCCAGAAATCTTTCGCTTTAAATTTTACGAGGCTCATGCATTAAAATAGTTTGAACCAGCTGGCAACTGGATTTCTATTCACACTTCCTTAGGAAAATAGGAACTTTATAGCTCGCAATGCTTATGTAAATTTTACTGATTTATACGGAGGTACGTCCTTAACAACATTCAAAAATACTTTATCTTATATAAATTTATAATTATTTATATTTTTTCTATCTCTCTGATAATTTTAAACAGAAAGAAAAAGAAATTTTACTTTTGTTAAGCCCTTTCAACTCCGTTTTTAAGATAAAAAAAAGAATTATCGTTCTAATCTGTGACGGACTTGTCGCCTAGACCGACTACCCACGCCTAATGTTTGCAATTGATAATTTGATATTTAAAAACAAGGTTCAATAATACCCTGCCAATCATATACAGTGAAATCTGCACATGTGAGACTTGAAGGGACCGAGATTTTTTCTCACTTATAGAGGTTTCTCACTTATAGAGGAAAACTCGGATAGACAAGGTGAACATAATCAATAGAAATCGGAAATATGTAATTAAATCGTTTTTTATTATCATTTAATGTAATTTACTTAACAAATTTTGTCATTGTATACTAAATACACATTAATGAACGCATACGAGAGAAATGTTGCTTATACAATGAAATAAATAGCTTTAAATATGAAGGAAAAGAACTAGTAAGTCTCCAAAAAATGTCTCATTTAGAGAGGTTCATCGATATCACTTAAGGAGGTTTTTCAGTGTGGAGGTACCGGGACCTGAGAAAAAGTCTCAGTTATAGAGGTTTCTCACTTATCCAGGTCCCACTTATCCAGGTTTCACTGTATATACTTTTGAAATCATAGATTGAGTTTGAGATCTCCTCACAAATTTTGATGAAAAGTTATAGAAACAAATTTTTTTCAGTCGCTTGTACTTACCGGGATATTCAAATTTAATATTTTGAAAAGTGTCATTTTTGCATTGCAATTATTTGCAACAATGGTAAACCCTAATCGAATATTCTAAATGTAAATACAGTTGGAAGAATACAAAAAAGGATAAAAAACCGATATAGAGGAAATTGCTTTGAATGGAACATCCCTTTTGTTTTTGAATCATTTGATTGATTTTTATGTTATTTTAAGACTTCCTTTCATGTTGGTGTTTCAAGAATATATCTTTCTGGTGTTTTTTTTTTTGAGTAGTTTCGACCAACTTTTTGTCAACGGATATTCATCGAACTAGTTTTAAATGAAAGTTTATGCATAATTTTGACCAGAAAATTTCCGAAGCTCTAAGAATTGGGAGCAAGTAGACACATAGCAATTCAGGTTAATAAATATATAATGTATACGTGAAAAAATGCTTTAGCCAGACAAGGTTGGAATTTTTCTGTTATATTTAATTACGTCTACAGTAGAGGAGATGTAGGAGTGTTTACCCTGTAAAGGTTCTAGAGAAAAGAGGAACTTAAGATCATATTGTTGAATTCCATGATAAGGACAATAACCAGAATATGAAAAAATTTATTGTGGATTATAAAAATCAATTGAAATTCTCGAACTTGGATTTTGAAATAGAAATTAAGCATTGAAAATCCAGAGTTGCATTTTAAAAATAAAAAGCGAAACAACAACCGAACAACTGCCAAAACTAAACACCTCGCTTTCATCATACAAAACAAATTCCAAAATGTATTTTTTTATACTCGTATTTCCAATCACTCTGAGTGGTATCTGCTAGGTATTGCTATGGTGCCGTCAATATAGGTGCAATTTTAGAACGTTTTTTTTTTTTTTTTTTTTTTTATTCCACTGAGCATACAAGGAGAAAAAAGACTGCCCTTTGTGATTACCCTCAATTTGGTGAGCTGTGGAGCTCTATCCAGCACGAGCATTTCATTTGGCCGCTTTCATGGTTCCATACGCGCACGGCACCTTTCATATGGTCTGCGCGACACAACGCTACGTCCGCGGATTGCTTTCCAGTTTATTCTGCTTGTAATCTTCAGTGTGAGCGCCATCCAAATTTAATTTCAATCACAAAATTTCGATTCATACATAGAATACCGACCGTATTTTATAGCAAATCAAGCTTCTGCTCGCAGTGCGAACGTGTAAGCGGAACGGGGCAGTTAGATGGACAAAAAAATATTGAGTCTGTTTTTACAAAAGCGATTGATATCCTTTTGTGAATATTTGTCGATGTACCACGATGCCCAGCATATGCCGACCATGGGAGGTCACTGACTTTTGATGGATATATCTGTAAATTTTTTGAATTTCATATATTAATTTAAATCACGACTAATTCAACAAATTTGAAATCAGAATATTCGGTAACACCCTTTGACCAATGGCATATTCCCGGGCTATACACGACAGGAGTGTTACAATTCTTGTTTAAACTCCTGATATTAGAAATCTAAATAAGTATGTAACAAGTATTCTTTGCAATTGTGATCAGCAATCTTTAGGGGCAATTTTATTTAAAACAGAAGTTATCATAGGAAAAAAATCATATACATACATTACGGACTGAAACCTTTTTCCCCTCTTCACAAATCCCCCTAATGCAAAATACCCATATATTGGATATACAGGGTGTTCAGAGGTGGGAGGGAAACATTGCAGGGGGTGAAAGGTCGGACCGAGACAAGCAAAAAATCGTATGGGTATTTTTGCAGATTTTAACCTCTAAAATTAGGGGCCAAGAGAGCCATTTTTTTCAAATTACTTTTAGGTTAGGAACCCTATTTTTGGTTAAGTTTTAAACCATTGTTTTTTTTTTTATATCTTTTTCTGTTCTTTCGAATGGCACAATCAGAATTTCGAATTTCAGAGTGCGCCATTACGAAAAATCAAAAAAACCGTTATGTTTGGTACTTTTGCCATTTATTTAACCCTTTACTGCATGATATATTAAATAAGTGAAAAAAAATTTCACATTCACTGACAATGTCTGGAAAAGTGAGGATATATCCAAGTGGCATGTGACCATAGACAAAATAGTTGCGTTTTGTTATTGCTAATGATATGACAAACAAACCCCATTAGGATTTATACGCCAGTTTTTTAATTTTTATAGAATAAATGAACTGTAAACATGTCAAACCATATATGGTTTCCTATGCGGTAAAGGGTTAAGGCATAAAGCCTAGTATGATGTTCCCAAGAAATTTCTTGGCCTATACAAAACACATGTAAAAAAACGCTCAAGGAATACTCAAGGAATTTCTTTTCTGTTTCGGCTACCAAAGCGGTATGCTGTTCGCCAAGAAAAAAAATAGTTCGGATTTCACGAGCAGATGGCGCTATTACCACGGAACTCTAATTTCCTTCAAGAAATATGTATCCGAGCACATATTCCTTGAAGTAAAAATGACAGATTTGGATTTAAACACTGGTGATTGTTAGATTGAGATTATATGGTGATTGCTAAAATGGATTATATTGAAATCAAAGAGTTCGTGGAAAGCTCAGCATTACATGAAGAAATTTTTACTCTGTCTGAACTAAAAAAGTGCGTGCACAGCTGACTCTTTTGAGTTGTCAAAATTCCTTGACCTACTGTCAAAATTCCGTTTGGGAATAAGTGCACATTTTCCTTGAGCTGTTTTCTTGGGAACAGCATACTAGGCTTAACCTCAAAATTCAGCCATACAGCTAAAAATATTCCAGGATTCATTTGTTGAAAACATGATTGCAGGATCGAGTTCTACGTCTTAAAAATCGAAAAAAACGGTAATTTAACCATTTGCTTGATATATAACCTCAAAAGTGAAGAGTGCAATAAGACCACAAACACTGTAGGACTTATTTTTAAGTTAAATTATTCTTTTAGTATCGATTATTTTCTTGATTTTTCGGAATGAAGTTGATTGATCGAAAACGCCACCTGCCGTAACGATTCCGCTGGGGGCAGATTACACCATCTCATCCCGCTTTAGCCTTTGTTGCCGTTAAATTTTCAATTAATATTTCTTAAGAATACAGTTCTTATTTAGACACTATGAATATTACACCAACAAAAAGGCATAAAACCTTTATGAGCAATTTGTTGTGAAAGTAATTAGAGTTTGGGTAACCATGGATTCTTGTGAATGTAGCCCCGCACCTGGCCCTTCTGTCAGCCCCGGCAGCGATCAAACTCGTCGACTGTCAGATAAAATAAAGAAATATATGCAAAAGAAAATACCCAAAGGAGTTAAGAAAAATGTCTCCAGGAAGTGTAGAGTCTGCTCCTCAAAAGGAAATCGCAGTTGAAACATGGTATACTTGTAAAAGATGTTGTATATTCCCTTGCACAGAGATGCTTGCTATGCGGCCTATCATACTCTAAAGAAATATTAGAATGTACAACGTCTCAAATAAATTCATGATGTGCTAAAAAAGGTATTCTTCATTTGCTCACATCCGGGTGATATTGACTTCTATTAAAAATTAGCTACAGGTGTTAGTTAGTTCCTGTTAAAATCCTCCGGTCAACAATGTGTTAAGTATGAACTTGTTTCGAATATTGTGAAAGCATCAGACCATTGTGATTACATATGTAGTAGAGAAAATGTTAGCAAATATTTCAAAATGTTTGACCATGTGAGATTTCAGCTAATCTCCAACAGAAGCACTCTTGCGATACCCTCACCGAACCCTGTTCGACACGCTCACTGCAATTGTCTTAATTATTAAGGCGCGTTTCCAATACAGCGTGGAGATTCAGAGTATTTGCTATCTCTACACTTCACACGATAGAGTTGTATCTTTTGTCTCTTTAAAAATCTCACTCTGAATCCGAGAGTCGGCGTGAAAGTGGGACCTACTTCTACTTCCGCGCTGGCGATGTCGAAAGCTTTCGAACTTGATTTAATACGAGATGGCGCTGCTGCAAAGTTTCTTTCTTGGAATGCAAAATTGGCAAAATTATTGCTTCTTATATACGAAATAAATTTATTACTTGACTAATTTGTTTACAGAATATAATATTCTGTAGAATTGCTCGTTATTTTGGCAAAAATTAGTTATTGAAATTTGTGTTTTCGGATGAGTTGCACTAAGTCATCTACAGATGGCTCGTATATTTTCGAACTACTTTAACAATCGACAATATATTTATGTAATGAGCTACTTCAAGGGTAGCTGCAACTTTATTTCCCACAATTTTAAGTAATTTACAAGAATACAATCTTCACTCTTCACACGACATTTGACAAAAAAATTACAGGCAATAACCTGATTTCGAAAGCTCTGAATATTTCGAACATACTCTGCGCTGCCATTTGGAACGGGCCTACTTTGGGGCTGAACTCCACGCTGTATTGGAAACGCGCCTTTAAAGCCGCGTTTCCAATACAGCGTGGAGATTCAGAGTATTTGCTATCTCCACACTTCACACGATAGAGTTGTATCTTTTGTCTCTTTAAAAATCTCACTCTGAATCCGAGAGTCAGCGTGAAAGTGGGACCTACTTCTACTTCCGCGCTGGAGATGTCGAAAGCTTTCGAACTTGATTTAATACGAGATGGCGCTGCTGCAAAGTTTCTTTCTTGGAATGCAAAATTGGCAAAATTATTGCTTCTTATATATGAAATAAAATTATTATTAGACTAATTTGTTTAATATTAAATTAATAATAATATTAAACGTAATATTCTGTAGAATTGCTCGTTATTTTGGCAACAATTAGTTATTCAAATGTGCTTTTTCGGATGAGTTGCACTAAGTCATCTACAGATGGCTCGTATATTTTCGAACTACTTTAACAATCGACAATATATTTATGTAATGAGCTACTGCAAGGGTAGCTGCAACTTTATTTCCCACAATTTTAATTAATTTACAAGAATACAATCTTCACTCTTCACACGACATTTGACAAAAAAATTACAGGCAGCAACCTGATTTCGAAAGCTCCGAATATGTCGAACATACTCTGCGCTGCCATTTGGAACGGGCCTACTTTGACGCTGAACTCCACGCTGTATTGGAAACGCGCCTTAAAGGCCTAAACAGAATAGGCTGGCCCAACCGCTGGGTTCTTGGCTTGGCTGGCGCTGCCAAAAGTTGAATGCTACAGCCAGCTTGGCGTGATCTCTGCAGTTCAGTTTTGCCAACTTTTAACTTTTGATGCGCACCAAGCTTGACATGTCACAAGCTAGAGCAATTGCGGACTGCTAGTTTTAATAGTTTACGCGAAACCAATTTTCGGTGCCTTGTGCTTGCTAGAAATTGCTTATGGATATACCAGAATTGAGAAATTTGATGTAAAATCATAATTTTATTAATGCTCGGACAAAATTATGAGCGACTGATTGTGTTTGCACCTAGCTACAGTAAGTGCGGCAGATTATCTTAAGCAGCAGCCAACACAAGAACCCAGAGCGCGCGGCAGGCCAAAGTGGCATATTCTGTCTGGGCCTAAAGGCCCAAACAGAATAGGCCGCTGTAGCCTGGCGCAACCACTGGATTCTTGTCTTGGCTGCCGCTTGCGATAATCTGCCGCACTGCCTGTAGCTAGGTACAAACACAATGTGCCGCTCATAATTTTGACCGAACACTGATAAAATTATGATTTTACATCAAATTTCACAATTTTGGTACATCCATAAGCATTTCCTAGCAAGCACAAGGCAGCGAAAACTTGTTTCGCGTAAAATATTAAAACTAGCAGTCCACAATTGCTCTAGCTTGAGACATGTCAAGCTTGGTGCGCACCAAAAGTTAAAAGTTGGCAAAAATGAACTTCAGAGATCGCGCCAAGCGGCAGGCGAGCTACACATTCTGTCTGTAGCATTGTGCCCCCGTGCTTTCAACTTTTTACAGCGCCAGCCAAGACAAGAACCCAGCGGTTGCGCCAGGCTACAGCGGCGTATTCTGTTTGGGCCTTTAGGCTGAGACAGAACAGAGGGCAGTGGCAGCGGCACTGGCAGCGAAACACTCCCAGTCTTGGCAGCCACAGGACTGTGAAATACATTAGAAGGCAGCGAAACGGCAGCTCTTTCGTGTTTAAAATTTACGCTATTAATGTTGTTGGAGCTAAGTACATGTATTTATGAACAGCTAATACAGTAAATGTTAATATATTTGGTGTCAGCAGCAGTAAATTTAGACTTTGAAAGGAGGCGAGCTGCGCTGTCACTGCCGCTGCCGTTGTTCTGAATTGCATTGTGACAAAGCATTGTGCTTAACTTTCGAGCTGCCACTAGTGCTGCGTTATCGTTGCCGCTGCTCTTTATTCTGTTTCTAGCTTTATGATGAAAATGGAACTTTTTCCGGACTGGATCCGGCAGCCACGTTTAAATTCCATCAAATCGCGATAATCATATGCCTAAGTAGCCTACGAATTTTCATCGTAACGACCTATCACCTAGATCCTGAGGTTTGCGAGAAGCACAAGGAGGAAATAATTTCGTAACAAATCGATTTTTAATCATCTCGATGGGTGTGAAGTACCCTAGAAAGATACTCGCACGCACTCGACTCGTCGGAAATCTTTACATCTTCAGTAAACACGGAAATTTATAAAGTTCCCATCATCGCCATTGCTGGAGTCATCACCATCATCTGCAGACGATAGATAGGGGCTGCAGCAAGGAACTGCGAACGAAGCAGAATCAGGTGGCGATGTCTGGGAATTGTCATGTTAATCAAAGACACGTGTCTCACTAGAACGTCCCATTACTGTAAAGTACTTTCCTTATTTGAATTTGAATATTACGCGCGCGCCCCTCCATCGCCTGGCCAGTTACCTAAGTCGGCATGTGGTGACGACACATTTATGCAAATATCGCTGCATATTTTCTTTGCCGGAGATAGGGCCCCCGTGTCCGGAGAAGCCTAACAGCCCCGTCTATCGGGGGGCTGCTGGCTTTTACGGCCCTGTATCTTGCAGATATTATGAAAGTATACAAAACCCGAAGCACTTTTCGAGAAGTGGAAATCGATCGAGGACTTCTCCACGAAGGGGCTACGCTACCTACTTCAGCCTTGAGAAGGTGATTGCAATACGTATCCGAGGAGTATGCTTCGCCTGACAAATGGCACTTTCTGGCTGAGAAATTTCTTCGCAATTGGAATGAACCCTTTTATTAGTTTACTGACATTTTGCCTAAACCAACATCAATCCGGAGAAGAGCGAGGTTTTTTTGGGAATTTCTAATGTCAATAGATCCTCTATGGACATAACGGTACTTTCCTGTCCTATTGTCGGCCAGTTGGGGAACGGCACCCTGAAGGTTTCCAATAACAAGGGTCCTGAGGCTTCGGGACTAAAAAAAAAGTCTTTAGGCAGCCAGCTAAGAGCATTTGAAGCACTCGAAAAATGCCCCTCTAATGGAAAAATAGCAAAACAATTTTCAAATTAAAACGAAAGTCCGCGTCCCCGTCTTCTAGGCTTTTTTTCCCACTGCTTTTTTGTCCGTTCCCAAATGCGCCTATGAAAATATTTTCGAAAGCCAGCCAAGTTCTGGCCTTTTAGATCGCATTTCAAGCCTGAGAGACGGCTTTCTACTTTTTGTTTATTTTTCTAATTTCCTTCGTGTCAACACGCATTTGAGCAACCCCCTTACCATACCATCCCCCCCTTCAACAACAGAAAGTAGACATAGCATTCTTCTCAACATTTTTAAATTTTTTAGCAATCCTGCCTCTGCACTCGGCACGGATTAAGATGATTTTAAAGGACTCGGGAAAGTCGTTCTGAACAATTTGGAGCCTTTGTGTCTTAAAAGGAGGACAAGTACTTGCTGCCCTGCTGTTAAAGTGCCAGAGTTGGACGTAATCGGAGTAATCCATCATTTAACCTGCAAGAACTTGGGGGTAACTTAAAATTGTTTTCTGATTGGCCTGCCCCGTTGAGGGCACGACAAAATCGTTTCTAGGGTTGAAGATGAGGTAAACCAAATAAAATTCATCTAAATCGGGTGGTTGCTTTTGATTAATAATCTTAGGATTTTCCTTGATTGAATTTATCAGAACGTCCTAGAGTGCACATTTGGAGCTTCTGAGGATTTAGAGTATAAATGGTCAAATAACCTAAGAGCTCAGGACAAAATAATATAAAATATTTTAAAAAGCTAATATTTTTATCTAAATATATACTGTATGTATGTACGTAGTATGTAAAATAATACCTTCACTGACTAACATGTCAACGCACTGCTCAAACCACTGGGCCTAGAAACTTAAAATATTGCATTCCAACTTTAAGGGGACGAAAAAGGGGGAGACGATTTTTAAATTGATATCTTCATTCTTGTAAATAAATATAATTGGAAAAAGAGAAAACTAATTTACTACATAGTAAGCAGTCTGTGTTTCATTCACAGGAAAAATTGTGAAATAGCACATAGTTCTAGTTAAATTACCTAGATTTTATTAATGGCTTCAAATAAATATTGATAGCTCAATACTACTATAAGATGTTTAGAGATATCAATTTTTAGTTCTTCTAAAGGCCTTTAATACTAATTTTTACTCCATTCAAAGTGCCCGGCCGTCTTAACCCATATGTAACCAATGTATGTAACCAATGCAGGAACTAAAATAAGAGGGATATTCGAATCGAGAAATCGGTAGAAAGATCAAAAGGAGTGCTGGAGTAGTTGACAACTTTCTTAGGGACCCAGAAAATTATGGGAAAACACAACCAGGGAGCACGAAACGAGCAATGACTTCATATGAGAGGCGCAGAATCCTTCGAATAGCCTCAAATGAATCAGAGCATCGAGAGAAATTCGAGAAGAATTTGGAACATCTGCTAGTATTTGCAAGCTGCAATACATACTGAAAAACTCACCAGCTCTACAACGTCGCCGTCTGAAGAAAAAACCACAATTAATCCAGAGACACAAAGGCAAGAGGCTTAAATTTGCTCGAACTCATATGATATGGAAAAACGAATGGAGGTGCATAATCTTTTCAGACGAAAAACGCTTCACACTGTATGGAGCAGATGGATATGCGTTCTACTTTAATGATTTACGAAAGCAGAGCAGGAGATGTCATGGTTTGGGGAGCAAGTTCTTACAATGGACAAATCGACCTAATTTTTATTAGTGGAAGACACACATCTAATGATTATAAAAAAGTGCTAAGGAGTGCCATACTTAAAATAATAGAAACGATGGAAGGACAACACTGGACTTTCTAACATGATAACGCAGCAGTCCGTACGTGAAATAATGGTCCAGATCTGAATAGAATTTTCGAAATTATAAACAAAAAGCAAATGAATAAATTATAAAGTAGGTTTAGAAATTTACTTTCCTTTTAATCTATTTAATTTTTTTTTTCCAAAACAACTCGAATTGATTCTGAAAAAGTATTTAGCTCGAAGTGCCTACAATCAAGTGCCGCAGGTTAGCATTTTTCAAGTAAAAAATAATTAAAAAAAAGAACGCATTAGGTGCCTGGGAGAATCTCAAAAAGTAATTTGCACTTTCTAGTTCTATGTGAAAAGCGGTATGCATTTTCTAAGAATTCATCATTCCATAAAATACCTGTGTGTTTGAGGCTGCCTACAATCATGTGTCGCGGAGTGTATGTATGTTTTATATAATTAAAACTCTAAAGCGGCAAATTAAGTAACAGCGCTATTGCTAGGATACGGACATTAACCAGTTAACTGTGATTGACTAGTATACCCGTCATGGAGAAGTGGCAACATTTTGTGTATTGACGAGAATACTCGTCATGCGTATAAATCAGTGACCATTGGCTATTTAAATTGCAATTTTTGAGAAAAACAAAACATATTCTCAAATTTAAAGATGTTTAGAATATTTTGAGGCTATGCCGGAATAAAACAAACAAGTAGAAAATATAAACAGTTTGAGATGATCTCATGCATCCCGGTATGCACTGGTTTGAAAAAGTTTACCAGTTTGCGTAATGAATTTATTTATGTGCGATGATAACGTTTTTTAGATGTTAACCAAAAAATATGAAACTACAAGAACTCTTGTCAGTCTGAAAATAATTTAGATTTTATAAAAGAATTGGAAGCTGTCGGGCAGAGAAAGGGGCTAATTGCATGAATGTCAACAAAAAACCATTCCAAATACAAAGCACATGAACTGAGAGGCACAAAATTTTTTTGGATATTGTCTCCCTCGGTTTAGTGTTCCAAGAATTCAATCAATTTGTTTACCAAAAATAAGCAAACGATACTGACTATCCCACGATTCATTAAAAAATTCATAGAATTATCACGATCTGAGGACAGGTTTTTGTGCATGGCCTTATCTTACCAGCGCAACTTATTCTGTGATTGACGAATATACTCGTCATGACTCGATTCTGACGACACAAAACTGATCGCACTTTTAAATGAGGGCGCCACAGTTAACTGCTTAAAGGGTCTTATCTTGATACTTCCCACCCTTCCTTCCTTTCAAAAACTACGATACCTCTGAAGTAAAGTACATTTTACTGCACATATGTAGATATTTGTTTCCACAGCATTTCTAAATAAGCAATTTTCTAGGACCATGTCACTATCCATAGTTTTCGTAATCAAATCGCATAATTTCCGTGCCATGTCGGATCACAGTCGCACATGGTTCCTTAATTACAGTAAATAGCAGTGATTAAACGGATATTACGTGCAGTTGCATCCTTAAAGGCTTACAACTTTATTAAGAAGCGCGTCGGACGACGAGCACATTCAAAAAGGCGCTAGCTTTAGGGCGGGGGGCAAGGTGATAGCTATTTACCCAATCCGAAAATTCTCCGGTGGCGGTAAGTGCAATTTACAGAATCATACTCTGGGTGCTCTTGCAAGGAAACGGGCGGTCTCAGCCACACGTTCGACTCCCGCCCCCAATTTAAGCGGATTTAAGTTGAGAATTTATTGCTCAGGTTCTCAACACCGACCGCTGCGTCGCCGACGCCGGTGTAAGCCGCCCACCCCGGATCGGCTGTGCAAAGTCGCCTCCATCCGCAGTCAGCTTGTTTCAAAGGAAAACATGTGCAAAGTTGGGAATCCTTTTGCAGATAATTATTTCGGAATTATCCTTGTGATTATTATCAAAATTTACATATCCCAGCCGTTTCTTGTCTTCCCGCGCACCCGGGCTCCATCTGGCTGTCGTTACCCCCACCCCTGTGAACGGGTATAACTACAAAGGAGGCTCCATTGCTCCAATTGCCACATAGCCCTGCTTCGACTCTAACGCTCCTAAAATGACGATGGAATGAAGGGTGCTCTCTAAGATTCCCGTAACCTCAAAATTGCTACTGGAGCGCCATCTGGTGAATTTGGTGGTGTTCCCATTGATGCCTCACCACAGGCTGGTGGATCGAGGGCAGGAAGGTCCTAGAGGAGGCGAAAGGGCGAACTCTGGTTGGTACCGCTCTGCTCACGGTGTCCTTTTGCATAATTCCTGCAAGCCTAGAGCTCGACAAGCTTCATCTCATCTCTGAGGAAGCCGACTGCCAGCATCCTTTCTTCCGTCGATCGCATTCAAATGCTTAGGCGGGCGGCGGCGTTGTGGGGTATGGGAAAATAGACACATCCTGCACAACAGAAATTTCTTACAATGCTTGGGCCTCATTAATTATTAACGAGCACTAAGTACTTGGATTATGTCCCAGGTAGAGGTGTGCTGGTATAGTAGCTGCTAAATCTCGAGCGCCGCATCCGATTCGATGAGGAGCAGAACGAATGCGCCCGCATTCGCTAGACCTCGCCCGGTGCTTTCAGGGGAGGATGACGGTTTCTCCCGCGGCAGCCGCATCTCCGTTTGTTTTCTACCTGATGCTAATTTGGATGATGTAGGCGGCGGTGCGCGGCTTCAATTTAATGAATTCTCGCACCGTTTAATTATGGGAGCTTTTTCGACGAAAACAACTTTTTAATTGGTCGTCTGCCCTCTTTTGGCCGCCTTTGATTTTTTCCGCCCGACCCATTTCTGTCAGAACAGGGAAATGCTCCACTTCTCCTGTGTTCCTTATCGTATACAAGAGAGCCCGCTTTCTCCCACTCTTTCTCTTTGCGCTTCCCCTGCATTGCGATTTTCATTGTGTTCCATGGTCGCGTTATCCATGTCTTCTCCGGTTTACCTGAAATTAAACTTTTAATGCAAGTGCACTTCGAGAAAATTCAAGTGCTCCCATGAAAATTCTTCGTCCCGAGTTCATTGGTTGGGGCCCAGTGTTCCTGTGGGTAAACGGGGACAGAGCAGAAATCCTCCCTAACCTCAGTGTGTCTTATCAGGTGCGCTAAGATTTTTCCATTCCCACCTATCCGCTTCCTCGCAGTCCTTTTGTTCATTTCTTCGTCAAATTTGATATTTGAGATTAACAGAGTCTCCTTCACACCGAAGTAATGCGAGGAGAAAGTGTTATTACAACGACGCTGATCTTTATCGGCGACTTTTCATTAGGATATCGCGGGTCGGGAAGAAAGCAGTGATTGAGCAAAGTTTTTTTAAAACTTCATTAAGTTTTCAGGTGTTCACTCTTTCTTGTTCTTGAATTGGTGCTTGGATCGTTTTAGAGTGCTGCTGTTAACTTAAGCTCGCTCTCAATTTTGCAGGGAGGTGTACTTTTTAGTTTTGAAAGTACAAAAATTTTCGTGAATATAATGAGACATTTTATTTATGTTACTGTTGGATCGAAATTAGAATAGTATTTAAGATTTTTCTATAATAGAAGGCGAATGAGATAGATATATATTTCAATGAAAATAACATTATATTCTCCATTTGAAACAGAATTTTCTCAAGCCTGCTAGGTTCTCTTTCTATATCACTACTATTTCTATTTTTATTTCTGCATTGGTATTTTTATATTTTTGTCTTTTTTCATTTTATTAAATCTTCATGTCTGTAAGTATTATAAAGTCTATAATATTCTACCACATTGTTTAAGTACAAATAATAGATTGTAAGTCGAATGTGCATGGACCGAAATATACAATTATTACTATTATTTCCATTTTGTGTATAAGGTATATTTGTAAGAAATTTTTTTTCTACAATGTTTATGTTAAGCGGGTGATTGAATAAATATTATAGAATACCTATATATGCCCTGTTGTCACAGCCGATTATTTCAGAAACCATGCGGCGTAGGAACGTGATTTGGCGTAGTAATACACATTATTAACCTACGTAATTTGCACTAGTTAACACTGACACTAACATATTCATAAGAGAATTAAAAAGGGACAAAATTGGGTACTCAAACGCATTTTGTTTTAATTTTAAATATCATGTGCGGTATTATTTAAAAGGGGCTTGTTATGTGGAATACAATAATATTTACTTCATAATTTTAAATATGTATCATATTTAAAAAGGTATTCTGAAAATATGCGAAAATAGAGTATTCCTTTCCCTCCCCTTATTTCCAAACTACCTAAGATTTTAAAAAAATCAGGAATTTTAACGCTTTACTTGAAGTTAACAGGGAAACTATAACGAAAGTCCTACATCTTACGAACTCCTCTAACAAGGAAACGTTCTCAGGTGTGTCTCACCGATTTTGATGAAATTCAAATATGTTATAGAGTATCGAAAAATAAGAGACACGTTTTTTTTTTTATATCTGCGGATACACACATTTAGGGGGTGAAAACCACCCCTAAAGTTTACCCCCAAAAACCGTTTTTCCTAAATATTTCAAGTTCTAATGAATTTTTTCGAATGAAATAAAATGGAAATGATGTCTCATAAATATACTAACCTTTTGTAAGTAATCCGGTTCCTATAATAAATAAAAGTACCCACTAAATGTGCATATCTGCAGATAAAAAAAATACGTGACTCTTATTTTTCGATACTATATAACATATTTAAGTTTCATAAAAATCGGTGAGACACGCCTGAGAACGTACGAATCAAATTTGTACTTGATGTTTGGTTGGCACTTGTATTTTTTTAGTGTTTCAGGAGATACATACGTATATTAATAAAAGGGATGAGATGGATAGGAAAAGCGATTTCCACTTCTTTATAATCAGATTAGTACAAAAACTGGTCCACTTAAAACCCCAAACGCCAATTTTTATCATTCGAGCTTGCTTTGCCACCCAAGATATTCCAAATAGACAATCGACATCTTTTAACAACGAATGTTGCAAAAAAATAGGGAAGATCCCGACTTTTTTAACAAAATTTTGTGGAGTGACCAATTGCAATGTAGAAGGGATGGGTATCTTAACCACCATAACATTCACAGCTGGTGCATTCGTGTTGGAGGCAGACAGTTTGAACATTTACTGTAATAATAAACAAATTCAACAGTTTTTGGTTTTTTTTTTTATCAATATCACAATACCCCAAAAGAATGAATGAAAAAGCGGAATAACAAAGGGTCGCAGCTGTCCTATTCATGTTTACCTGATAACAGGTCCCCAGCCACAAAAGACAAAGGCCGGCAGCTAATAAAAATGCAATGTGGCCTTTTTTTTACTATTGATTGCGCAATAATAGTGTTTTATTTTTCAGAATAGAATCCGGCTTTAGCACAACCCTTAAAGATAAAAATAGCAATTTCTAAGTTTTTGTAAAATAATTCCCCAAGTATCATACCATTTCTGAATCTGCATTAAATTGAGTAGTTTTTAAGATAACTTGCCAGTTTCTTTTAGTACATTTTTTTTCCACGACTGATTGTCAAAGTTAAAGTTACAATTTTGACAGAGTTAAAAGGTAACATAAATGAGTTATTTTTCTTGGAAGGTACACTAAATTTCGGCAAAATTTTACCTTTAACGCCTGAAACAACTATTCAAGATACCTGACAAATAAAAAAGTTAACAACTTGAAGTTATTTTTAGCAATTGTGGTTGAAATTCTAACTAAAAGTAGAGATTTTAACCAAAATTAAAAAAGTGACAATATCTCGAAAACTAAGAAACTTTTACTAAGGTCATGTTTATTTTATTCGACACATCCAAGGCTAACCTATCTTCCATGTCACTCTGACCTGGTATATTTGGGACACCCTGTATAATTCTTATTCTCTTTTAATTTATTAATTAATAATTTTTTGTAAAAGTTGCAATTTTGAAATGATAAAATTGGTTGGTTGGAGTACCGAAAATGTGTGCTCATTCAGACTGTTTCCTATATAATTTATATTACTTACTTATTAACGTTTTTTAATATGGCAATAAGTTTTTATTTTTTTAACGTTTATTTAAATCAGAAGGTATCGATGCATTAAACTGTGGCAAATATTCCATTAGATTAGAATATTCTAAGTATTCCATTAGATTAAAATTCATTCATTCATGCAGCCCAAAAATACTCCACATTTCATATTGGCATCAATGACAAAAGTCTCCAACTCTTCCAAGACAGGTTGCAAAATTAAACTTCCAACTATTTTTCTAGTGATGTTGAGTTTCTGCTGTAGATGTCTTGTCAACATATTTAATTTTTATTCGCCTATTTCCAACTCTCGAGTGACAAGTGCCACGATATTAATTAAGCTCCGAGTGCTAAGCTAATTCAAATGAATAAGTTTAGAACTTTATAGAAACTGGTTTAACCTTCTACTTAAGATAAGGCGATGAAGATCATCAAGAACAATTACAAACGTAGAGAGCAATTCATCCAGAAATGGTAGCTATAGTATATGTACAAATAGGGAGCCACAATGGGCCTATAATGGCTTAAGTGTATCTTCGGACAGCCACATCAATCTACATCTACATATGTCCAATATCAAGGTTTTTCTTTGTATTAAAAAATGTATTCTGGCTTTATTTATGGGACACCTTGTATTGGCACTACAAGCAGAAAATGTCAGTCAGATTTTTCGATGTTTTCAACCAATTTGCAAGGAAATCAAAATTCCCGAAAAGTGTACATATATTCCTAGATGCCGAATTGAAGGTATTTTCCCAGTTTTACCACACACAAAAGGGCCAAAATCCACTTCTGCATTTACCCTAACTAATAACCAGCTTTCTGAAAAATCAGTTTTCAAATTCTTGACAAATTTAAGAAATAGGCTCTGCTTTGTGGTCGTGAAGATCAGCAAAAGTAGGAAATAGGTGCAACAATTATTGTATGCGAGTGGCAGAGGTTAGTTAACGCATGAAACCTTACCGGGCCGGCACCATCACCCAGTAAAACCCATCGCATCATTCCGACTCGATGCCAATTCACTCGACGGGAAGTAATAACAAATAATCAACGGAGTGGAGAGTACTTGAGGACCAACTAATAATAATTACAACCTTCACGCGGGGTAGGGGTGGGTGAAGAGTACTGACATCTCAGGGTTTTATTGTTTCCATTAGCGTTACCCATGCATAATAAACCGGCTGACGACGGAGCAATAGACCAAGGGTGCCTCGCGTCCGTCCCATCACGTCATCACTTCAATGACGCCTTCAACGCGTATTTACATGCCGTGAGTACCCTCGGCGTGAAACCCTTTTGTATGCGCCGTGCTTAACCCAATTCCGGGGGAAATATCCTGAAATGCCTTGCCGCATAATTGAATGTTAAAAATTCTAACCCTCGAGGCCACTCCGTTCTCTATCCCTCCTGATGATGATGATGGCAGCGGCTGCGAGGCTTAGGCAATTCCCTCAGTAGACTTAATGAGCAATTTTTGTGTCATACCAAACCAATTTTCCTAACAGCTAAGCTATCCGATATTAAGCCCCCAAATTGACCTTTGAGCCTGCGATTCAGAGAGCCCCGGGGCGTGCTGCTTCAATGATGGACAAATCAAATTTCCTACCGCGGTAATTACTTGACAGTTGAGGACAAAACTACCCTCGGCGGCGCATTACCGTCCCTACATGCGGCGGTTACGCGATCGTCACGATGTCAAATAAAACTAATTGCATTATCAATATGAAAATATCTGGAGCTCTGGCGGGCGGCGTGCGGCGAGCAGCGGCGGCACCAGGAGACCACATCGCACCAAAAACCCGTCCCACCTGGACGTGGTATCCCGCCGGGAACGTTCACAAAATGCAATTATCGTTCAGCCAATTCGTGCGCATGCCGCGATGCTTTCGTGCAGTTAATTCGCAGATTTTCTAGAAAATCAAAATTAGGGCTAATCACGCGTCTCGAGGGAGGAGAGCTGCTACATTTTTTATTATGATGATTTTCGACCGCCGGCAGAGCTCAGTTCGATGGCGTTGAGATTTCCGCGCCAACGAAGATGTCATTAGCAGCGAAATCGAGGGGCACAGGTTGGTGTACATAGATTGTAGGTGTACATCGTTATCGTCGTCTTCGCTAGATTTTTCTCTCGGAGTGATCTATCGCATCGCAATGTTGTCGTTAAATTTGCATTTAGAGGAAGCGACTTATATCGTTGCTCCAACCATGCATCCAGTTTGGCTATAACACGGGGATGGAAGAGAGCGTGCAGTGGATTTTACCAGAAAGCTCTGCAACGGTGCACAGTGCATTTCATTTCCATAGGAACGACGTGGATAAACACGTAATTAAAGTAGGTATAATACCCGATAATTGGATAATCCCTGGCTAAATTGCGGTAGAATATATTTTTCATAATCAAATGGGTATGAATTTTTTACAAGAGACATTATACCTGAGCCTGTACAATCAGTGGTAAGCTGAATCGAAATGAGGGAAATCGATTTTGGAAATAATTAGACTTTATATTTTAAATTTGGGAAATAGACAACCAAATAGAAAAGAAGATCCATAAAATAGGTCTATACATCCCAATTTCCAAGATTGAGGAACATTTTTTAAGGGGACTTGACATACCCAAAATTTTCAAAAAATCGAAAATTTTTTTTTATGATTGTTTTGGATAGAAAATACTAGAGATGCCACGAATATTCGGCAACTATTCGGTATTCGGCTATTCGGCCACTTTTTTTCGCTATTCGGTATTCGGCCGAATATGGTTAACTATTCGGCCGAATACCGAATAGCAATTTATTTATTATTTTTTTATTACTAGCTGTTTTCCCGCGACTTCGTCCGCGTAAATTATAGCCCATGTCCTTTCTAAGGCTCTAGAGTATCTGTGTACCAAATTTCATTTAAATCGGTTCAGCAGTTTTGGCGTGAAATCGTGATAAACAGATTTACTTTCGTATTTATGATAAAATATAGTAAGGATTACCAAATAAATCATGAAAAAAGAACTCAAAATATTACTCACAAAGATATATTTATTTAACCAAAAAAAAAGAACTAACAAATTAATATTTAAAATCTACCAGTGGTAAGTTATGATGAATGAAAACAATTTTTTCAGTGTTTGTTGATAGCACACGATTGCGTTTTTCCTCATAAATTATACCTGCTTCCGAAAACAGCCGCTCACTATACACACTGCTACCGGGAGATGATAAATAGATCTTAGCAAATTGTAAAAGGGTTGGATATTGTTTCGCGTTTGCTGACCACCACTTGTAAGGGTCTGCTGTCCGATCTAAACGAACAGATACCATGTAAAAATCAAGTTCATTTGCAACAGAATTTTTCTGTTCCACACCTTCATCTGAACGAACATTTTCTGCAGCGACAGTTGTGACTTGTCGCCCGCGGAAAGTACTAAGTGTGGCCGAATATTCGGCTGCCGAATGTTCGGCGCTTCGGCCAAGAACCTCGCCGAATATTCGGTATTCGGTATTCGGCCAAATTACTATTCGTGGCATCTCTAGAAAATACCTTCAAGGATAAGGATTTCATTATATTTAAGTCGAATTCGATTTCTAAAATTTGTAGCGAAGAATATACCGCGACGCGTCAACGTCGTATTTTTCATGATTTTATTCCTTTCTCGTGTAACATGCTTTTATTAAAAAAACACCTGCTATATAAAATTTATATGAGGTATTCTTTGCGAACGAGAGACCCCCCTTGCCCAAAATTGGTTTGATGTATCAAAGGTCTATAGGTGGTCAAAAGAACGGTCTGGGTCTTTAGTTTTGAATGCTGAGTGGCATAGGTAGTGAATCCATAGTCCAGCTCCAATATGGCTGCCTAAACCACATGACCCACACCGTTTTAGGGTTCCGTAGCCAAATGGCAAAAAGTGGAAGCCTTATAGATTCGTCATGTCTGTCTGTCTGTCCGTCCATATGTCACAGCCACTTTTTTCCGAAACTATAAGAACTATACTGTTGAAACTTGGTAAGTAGATGTATTCTGTGAACCGCATTAAGATTTTCACACAAAAATAGAAAAAAAAACAATAAATTTTGGGGGTTTCCCATACTTAGAACTGAAACTCAAAATTTTTTTTTCATCAAACCCATACGTGTGAGGTATCTCTGGATAGGTCTTCAAAAATGATATTGAGGTTTCTAATATCATTTTTTTCTAAACTGAATAGTTTGCGCGAGAGACACTTCCAAAGTGGTAAAATGTGTGTCCTCCCCCCTGTAACTTCTAAAATAAGATAATGATAAAACTAAAAAAAATATATGATGTACATTACCATGCAAACTTCCACCGAAAATTGATTTGAACGAGATCTAGTGCGTAGTTTTTTTTTAATACGTCATAAATCGTAAACCGCAATTTACCTTTCATTCAATCAACTCAAATATAAAAATAAAAATAAAAAACATTTAATTTCATAAACATAAACCTTTTATATTATGTTACTTGCTGCTACGGAACCCTTCATGGGCGTGTCCGACTCGCACTTGGCCGCTTTTATTTTTTACTAAAACGATTATAAAACAAGCTGCATGAACCCGACTGAGGTTTACAAAGGCTTAAATGAATGGTCTATATACATATTTATATATATATATTCTCCTTTTGTAAATACATGGGATCAATAGAAGTAGAGGGGAACCAGTATTACCTTTACAATAACTCGGCTAAGCCACGCGACTCAGAGTACTAGTGTGTGCTCGATATTTAGAGTAGTTCTTTTCTCAAAACCGCGTTTTAAGAATTGGTGTACATGATAAAACAAAAAAAAAAAATTATTGGACCGATCGGTCTGAAATTTTGATACAGGGTGTCCAATAGGAAATTGCGAAAACTAATGGGTCACTATTTTTTAACAAATGGAGAGATCGGTAAAATGTAAATACTTTTTAATAAAGGAAAGTTGTCATTTTTATTTCATGTCCATTTTATTATAAAACAATTAAATCTATTTAATACAAACCATTAATTTAAAAATATAGTGAAAAACGTGAATTATTAATAATATATATTTTTGAAATGTGAACCATCTACATAAAAGGTATCTACCTGCATTTCTTTGAATCTTCTGTCGCCGGAGAGAAGTACAAACGGATGTTAGAGACCAAATCCTTTCTCATGCGAAAAAGAGGAGCCGCGTTAAATCCTTTTTTTTATTCAAGACGGAGCAGCACCTCATCGCACACAAGAAGTATCATCAATAAATTTTATGGCGATCGAGTTATTGGTCTAGGGTATCCACGCTTTGCTAGGGGAAAAGGAATAGAATAGCCACCTTACTCGTCAGATCTCACTTAATGTGATTTCTTTTTATGGGGCTACATTAAAGATCTCTGCTATGAAAATAACCAAAAAACAGTTGAGGATTTTATTAAAGACATTGGGAAGATCGGCAATGGCATTTCAAATGAAACGTTAGAACATGTTTTTAATAGTTTTAGAAAGCATATGAATATTTGTGGCAAAATAGATGGTTAAAATATCGAAAATATATATCATTAGTAACTAACGTTCTTCACTACTTTTTTAAATTAACTGTTTTGTATTAAATAGACTTAATTTTTTTATAACAAAATGGACATGAAATACTTTCCTTTATAAAAAGTATTTACATTTTACCGATCTCTCCATTTGTTAAAAAATTGTGACCCACTAGATTTCACACATTCCTATGGGACACCCTGTATGATTGCTATCTTATTTTCTTTTAAAAAACATATCTCTTCATCTTGACGTTAGATTTTATTTCATTTCGTTTTTATGCACAACTGAAGGCACTAGAACCATTCGATTTTGAAAAAAAAGAAATTTTTAGGAATTCGTCATATCGTTATTTTCTCATATATCTAAAATCCTCTATATATCAAGACGGAAATGTAAATAAACTTCAGAACTGTCGATCGTATTGTTTCTTAAAAATCGTCATTTTACAGCCAGAAAAGAATGCAAAAGAATTCATCGAATTCAAGTGAATTTAAGAATGCAAGCGCAATGCTTCAACAAATGTCTTGAATTCTAGAGGAATGCATTCGAAGTAACGCATTCTCTTTGCAAAATGAATATAGTATAATGCATTCCATATTATTTTTTTGAGGAATGGGAATTCATGTTTTAATTCATAATTCTTCAAAGAAATAAAATAATGGAAAATATTAATTCTTAATTCTTTTAAATTAAAACTCAAAAGAGCTGTATATCTTTAATAACATTTACTGTTCATAAAATTGTTTTAAAGTTCGGGGATATAGCATTCAATTCCGTTTATACCTTCATATAATGTTTTTTCCCCTTAGTTTTGTTATAAATGTATGCCTCTCAATTGTCAGCCTTTCTTACAACCCAAGCACTTTAGAATGAAAAACATTCAAACCTAGATTTAATATGGCAGATAAACTTTTAAACCGACAACTGTTTTAAAAATACGACAAACAGACATAGTCAACAGCCTTTAAGCAAATATTCATGCATGGCCATCGTTGCTATTCACAAAGTTATATAAGACCACTTGTTTAACTAATTTTTCAAATAGTGTACTTCAAAATAATGGCCACAAAAACTTTCTCTGAATTTTGAGGAAAGACGAATCAGATTTCTAAACAGAATGTAGCTGATGATCTTAAAATATTATTTATCAGTACCTGCATATATTTAATTCAAAGAGACTCGCTAATTAGCATCATTTGTTTGAATTTTTCAGATTGGTTTTCTTGAGGCTTAGTTTATTAAAATATCTAGAAAATCATCTTTCTGATAAGTTCAAGGTAGAGAAGTAAAAAACAATTTGAAAAATAATACACTCAGTTCAAGTTTAATGGGTGTGGTGGATGGTGTAGAAAGTAGGCAATCAGGAAAATTAAAAAAAATTTAAAGTTTTTGTTTGATAATCAAGTTTCCCTTGAAATAAATTTGTCAGTCGGAGAAAAACATTATTGAATTAAAAAAGGAATTCTTGATTTTTTATTAAAAATTAAATATAGCTTAATCTTCTAATATAAATAAAAATAATTAATAAATTAATAAATAATAATAAATAAAATAATATATATTTAACTGATACCAATAAAATAGTAGAAGTGTAAAATAATGAACCAATATAAAACTTCTACAATGTAATGTAGGGGGCAGGTGTTATTAAATAAATTTGATAATTCGAGCAGGCGGTGCAAAAAAATAAAAATTCGTACTTTTTGAAGCAGGCGTTGTTTTTGAGAAAATAAATAGTTGAACTTGAACTTTGAAACAGAAATTACGTAATCAAGCAAAAATCTAAAAATTGTTAATAAAAAATTATAATTATTTAAAAAAAAAATAAAAGTTGTGGGGGAGATGGGGGTAAGACGGGGTAGCGGGTAAGACGGGGTACCTAGCGAAATTCACAGTTTAAACTGACCAATCACGCTCGTTCATGCATCGTTCGATGCGCCGCCATGACACCTGTTAGTTGTCCGGCCATTATTTGTTCGGAAGTGTACGCGTGGCGAAATAATCTAAAAAAACTGTTTTACTGCAAAGTGCTTATCACATTTTCTTCCAGTTTGACCCGTGACTGTGGTTTGTTAAATAATACTAGCTGGTGAGGAGTTACTGCTATTGACACTTAAACTAACCTACAATAAGGTAAACATTGCGTTTCCTTGAGATTGCCGGCTGTTTCTTTTTTGTTTTAATTATTATTGGAAAATGGCACAGTAGGCAAGATGGGGTAATGACTACACGCCATGTATGTACTGTATAGAAGTATATTCTGCTTCCATCGAAGGGTGGATATAATGCTCACATTGTGGAAAATGGGCACATAATAGCTATGCAGGAATCGACGATGATGATGACGAAGCTTTTGACGTCTGCGAGTTGTACCAGTCGAAATAATCATCATTCTGTATGATAATTCTCATTACCCCATCTTACCTCAGGGGGGTACCCCATCTTACCAGCACCATGGGGCAAGACGGGGTAAAACACCTTTATTTTTATTTTGATTTTTTTTTCTAAAATGTATAATTAAAAATTCCTAATTTCACCAAATATTAGAAGAGTAATAAATAGTTGTTAATTAAAATATAAATATGAATGTCTCACTACGTAAAGTTTTCTTTTATTGATCTTCAAACCTTAAGTACCCCATCTTGCCACCCTCTCCCCTATCTGAAGGAATTTTAAAATATATGGACATTATAAATATATTTAATTAAATAGTGGAATTAATAAAAAAATAAAATATTATACGAAAGATCTTTTTAACGACTCCACAAGCTGCTACAACTGGTGACCCCGACGTGATCGGAACTAGGTCGGCAGCTATTAGGAACTGGCTTACAACTCAGACTGCCGACCGCGAATACAAGTGCGTCGGTCGGGGGAAGTTTATAATAACTTCCCCGACGATACTTTTTTCGCCCGACACAAAGAATCTTAAACAGCAAGACGGCCCATCGTGCCACCAACAACAGGTAGGCCCATCGCGCCACCATCACTTCCACCAACAACAGGTAGGCCCATCGCGCCACCATCACTTCCACCAACAACAGGTAGGCCCATCGCGCCACCATCACATCCATCAGCAACCAGTAGGCCCATCGCGCCAACAACAACCAGTAGGCCCATCGAGCCATCATCTCTATCACCATCAACAAACCGGCCCATCGCGCCACTACCATCACCGACACCATCAACAAGACGGTCCATCACACAACAATCAAAACCATCATCAAGAAAGCGACTCATCATACCACCATTTCCATCCTCATCAGAATCATCCCCTATGTCGTTAACTATGTAACTGGGGGGGAAGTTATATGGTGGATGGTGTAGAAAGTAGGCAATCAGGAAAATTAAAAAAAATTTAAAGTTTTTGTTTGATAATCAAGTTTCCCTTGAAATAAATTTGTCAGTCGGAGAAAAACATTATTGAATTAAAAAAGGAATTCTTGATTTTTTTTTAAAAATTAAATATAGCTTAATCTTCTAATATAAATAAAAATAATTAATAAATTAATAAATAATAATAAATAAAATAATATATATTTAACTGATACCAATAAAATAGTAGAAGTGTAAAATAATGAACCAATATAAAACTTCTACAATGTAATGTAGGGGGCAGGTGTTATTAAATAAATTTGATAATTCGAGCAGGCGGTGCAAAAAAATAAAAATTCGTACTTTTTGAAGCAGGCGTTGTTTTTGAGAAAATAAATAGTTGAACTTGAACTTTGAAACAGAAATTACGTAATCAAGCAAAAATCTAAAAATTGTTAATAAAAAATTATAATTATTTAAAAAAAAAATAAAAGTTGTATCTGAAGGAATTTTAAAATATATGGACATTATAAATATATTTAATTAAATAGTGGAATTAATAAAAAAATAAAATACTATACGAAAGATCTTTTTAACGACTCCACAAGCTGCTTCAATGGGAATCTGGGAGTTGAACCGTTGTTAAAAAAAAAAAAAATTCCGGATAAATGTTTTACTTTAAATTAATTGTCTTCAACGGTATGTTCTCTCAACCCACGGCATTCAAAATAAAATGTGTCCAAAAATTTAATTACTGCGAACGTTGGGATTAGTGGCTGAAAGTCCATTGAAAGGAGTGAATCCGGCCAGACAGGGCGACCCAAAGGATTTGATTTTATGACAAAAGTAAGGGTTAAGGCACCAACGGCAGCACACAAAAACAAGCAAACTCTCCGTCCATTTAGGGAGCGCCTAATGTCTTCTAGCGTGTTAAGGCTTTATTTAAAACCCTTTAAGGCTCCTGACATAATAAATTACAAACTGGGCACAAAAAGGATACCGGGCTACAATCGAAAATGCAAACCAACCGGACAGGGTTGCCGCAAACCTGTGTATTTACATTAAGCGGCATTCAGGCCCAACAAAACGCCTCGTTATACACCATCCAGTTCTGCCTTCCTGATCTGGCCCGCCTGCAGGACCCATAGCTGGGCTATGATAGCCCAGTAAGCTCCCTGTGCCCAAACCCAAGTCCACGCCTTCCTGATGTTGTTAATATGAATGAGGTGTGGGTGAGTGATGTCTTTTGGTATTTTAACCATCATAGTCTCGGGCAAAAGGAGAAAAACAAGACGAAATCCCTGGCACAATGGCAGGAAATGTCCGGAACAATAGTGCTCTTAATAACAAGCACGTGTGCTCTGGTTGTCCGGGCAAGCTCACCTTTACAGCACGGGGTGCCGCAAATAGTGATAGGATGGGTGCTGCGCCGAAAAATCTTGCCACGTTGCAGATATTTTTCCCCTCCGCCACAGTCAGGTCGGGATTGCTTTTGTCCGCCAATGAGTAATGGTGGCCGTAGATACAAAAAAAGGATGAAAAAATTGATATAACGTGATAATCAGTTGATGTGTGATTTCTCTATTGATGAAGCACCACTGCACGCAGCGGTGTAGAAAGGCATAACTTCGAGTACATAAATCAATCCCAGTCAAGCCTTCTCTTCACATATACACGCGGCTTGCGTCTCTCAACCACCACAAATTTTTTGGTGATTGATTTTTTAATTATTCGCCGCCACTCAAAAAGAGTTGGGGAAATATATCAGTAAACTTATGGTATTGGAAAATTTTGATGAATCTCCAGAAATAAATTGACTGCATTACGTACAATACAATCCGGTGTTGCATTTATCGCTAAATGCTCAGCACTGCATTTTTGCAATCTGTAGTATTATATTCTTACCACGGTATCTTTATCTAATGAATGTGTCATACATTTTCCCTTATTGGCTTTTGTAAGTAAACATCTAACCATAATATTTTCCAGCTCACGCTATAATGATGTGATGAGGGTCAGCACAAGACAGGTTACTTACACAAAACGAGAATTTTCTGCACGCAAGTTCAATTGTACGATTCGAATAGCAAATTGCGGCGATTTTCTTCCAAAATCGTATATGTACAGGGTGGGCCATTTAAGATTTGGAATTTGAATCGGCTATAAAAAAAAAAAAAAAATGAATATTTTTTCAAAGTTATGAGTTTATTAGAACGATTGAACCTTTCCATTTAAGAATGGAAGACAACATCATTCAAATGACTGCCACGGCTAGCCTTACAATACCCCATTCGATCAGTCCAATTTTTCAGTACATTTTCGATTGTTTGGGCCTCTATTTCGTCAATGGCAACTTCGATTTCACGTTTCAAGTCGTCAATCGTCTCTGGATGGTTAGTGTAACACTTGCCTTAACAGCTCCCCACAAAAAAAAAGTCTATCGGAGTCAAATCGCAGCTTCGAGGTGGCCAATTGACATCAGCATTTCGGCTGATTATGCGGTTTCCGAAAACAGTGCGCAAAAGATCGATTGTTACGTTGGCTGTGTGGCACGCTGCGCCGTCCTGTTGAAACCAAATGTCGTCTATGTCATACTCTTCAATTTTGGAAAACAAAAAATCGCTTAGCATGGCGCGGTAGCGATCGCCATTCACTGTAACGACGTTTTCTTGCTCATTTTCGAAGAAAAATGACCCAATAATGCCGCCAGATCAAAATCTGCACCAGACAGTCACTTGTTGTGGATGCATTGGTTTCTCCACGATGACGTGTGGATTTTCTGAGCCCCAGATACGACAATTTTGTTTATTGACGTATCCTCCGAGGTGGAAATGAGCTTCATCTGAAAAGATGATTTTTCGTTAAAAATGCCCATCTTCGATCAAGCGGTCTTTGGCCCATTCAGCAAACTGAAAACGCATCGGATGGTCATGCGGCTTCAGCTCTTGCACTAATTGAACTTTGTACGCATTCATAACGAGATCTTTATGCAAAATTCTTCTCAAAGAAGTGCGTGAAATGTTCAATTCTTGAGAACGATGACGAGTTGATGTTGATGGTTGTTCACGCACACTCTCTTTATCCAACAACGATCCAGTTTCACGAACTTGCTTCACAAATTTATCCACAAACTGCGTTTGTGGCACATCCTTTTTGTCAAATGTTTTCCGTAAATTTCTTACAGTTTGAGTAGAAGACTCACCACTATGGAAATAAGTTTTTAATATTTCCCAACTTTGTTCAAACGAAAAGCGACCCATTTCATAAATGTCAAACATAAAACTAATTTTCTGTCACATCTGAAATGTCATCAAACCTTCCAACCTCAAAATAACCTATAGTTCCAATTCCAAACGTTAGATGGCCCACCCTGTATAAGGAGTTTTTGGGGATGCTGTTTCAGAATCTGGCATTTGTTTCGCATAAAAGATTCAAAAAGCCTTTTTTTTTTTTTTTTTAAAAAGTGCTGATTTTTGTTGGTTTTTTTTTCTTTCAAAGTCGATTATCGGGACGTTGCTGTTATTGAATGATTATATATCTACCAGAAATCGCGGTCCGAATGTCTAAACTTTCTCAAACCATTGTTTTGAAAGTTTTTTTTTTGCTTTGGTTTTTGCAATTTTGCCATTTTGTACAGCAATATAATAAAAAACTTCGGATTTTTTACCACGTACAGGATCAAATTTACAAATTTTTTTTATAGAACAGAAAATGCTTGAAACTATTTATAGACACTTATATATATATATGTACGTGTATCTCAGACAGAATTTTTATAGTTAAATTTTTACCAAATATTTTTTCAAGGTTTTTTAAAATAAAAATATGATTCTTTGGTAGGGTGTATCTTCAAAACAAAATTTTTGCCAGCCACATTTGGAAATAGTAGTACCCGAAATATTAAAAAAAAAACCCATGAGGTCGAACTTCACTTCGATCGATTGTTCTCTTCTTATGAATACCATCAGGGAAATGCCACAAAAAACCTTTAAGGGTGCGACTCCAAGCTGTTTGCCTTCTATTTCCATTTCGCGGCACACAGATCACTTCTGCATCGCGTAGAGAGTAAACCCATTCCCTGCGACTGCCACCATCGAGTCGAGTGCATTTTCTTAGTCAGCCAGACAACCAGTTGTGGAGTTTTGAGATGCAGAAAAGGATTTCCTCCAGCTGAAAAAGTTAGAGCGCGAATGCGCGCTAGTAGAAGAAAGCTTTATTTATTATGGCAACAAAGCGCGGCACTTGTTCGCTGCTGCCAGCGCATTTCATCTTCTGCTATAAAATCACATTATCCTCATTTGTTTCCTGAAATTACAGCACTTTCTCATACTTTTATTCATCTGAATGAACAGCTAAGTGCACGGAAAGTTTCGTTCATTTTCTTTAAATTCCTGCATTTCCTGGGCTCCTTTCGGAGTAATCTCAGCGCGTACCTCTCCGCCGGCAAGTGGGGTGAGGGCGGCGTAAGCAGATTAATGCAAATGGAGGAACACATCTTATTAAATATATAGTAGGGACCTGCATGGAAGGAAGCTAGGTGCTCCCGGCGCGCTACTTTTAGATGTGCTCTCAAGCGCGCTTGGAATGAGGTAGGTGGACCAGGTACCACTTCAAGGACTGAGCAACTGCAATTTTCTTGTATTTATTCTGCGCAAGCGTGCATCCTTCAAAATCTGAAGTAATTAAAAAAAGTTTCACTGGCTCCCATTCATGGAAATCATATGAACTATCCTAACTCTAATGTAAGCCATCGGATAGAGACCTTATTGAACAAAATGAAATAAATAAATGTTTAGATAAATACAAAAATTCTAGATAGATCTGCATTTATATTCTATGTAAATATATTATTGAAAAATCAAATATGTACGACGAATCATTACGTATAACAAATTCTTAACACATGCTTTTGATAAATTCGACCGTTTTGTTAGTAGATTGTGAGGAGTCATTTGTATCTATCACCAAAAGTTAAGACGCATTTTTAACTAATTTATCTCTATTTATTTATTTATTATTATCTATTTTACCTGAAAAAATGGCTTACTGGGAAATGTGTTCGTAGATTCTTAATGTGGGTAGAAATCTTATTACTTAATAACAGCAGAAATAACGAAATAATTTTGCTACAAATAAATATTGTATGAGGTCATTAAAGATAACAAAAGTATGTTACAACTTAATTTATCCAAATTTAATATTTTTAAATGAAAATTGAAGCAAATATATAACTGAAATGCATATTCATTAGTGTACATGTTCATAATTCGATTTTATATGATTGAATATGATCTCTGTTTTTAATAATAGTAAAATACAGGGTGACAAATGGAAAGTTGTCTAAACTAATCATTCATAACTTTAAAATGAGTTCAGGGGAAAAAAAATGAAAATACATATAAAGTAGTCATTTTTATTTGAAATTAGTTCCAGTTGAATCAGACATTTTTGTTACTTATTGAAAGGACCCCGCACAAAATCAATGGAAAAAAATCCCGGTTCATTGGGCAAAAAGATAGTTTTTAGCATGATGTTCAAAAGTCTCAACGGGTTCGAAGACCGGCTACGCATAGATTTCGAGATAACAGGCCCCAAAGTGGGTAATTTAGAGGTTCCCTGAAGAAGGATAATTAATTGAATAGAACCATTCACAGGTCAACATTTCATTCCGTTAGTATCACCAGACTTAGTGGCATTATACATTAGTTTTCGAGATTCCTTAATCCGAATGTAGTTTTTGCTTGACCGTGCAAGGTCACCTATAGGTCATTCCAAGGTCAAACCAAGAAAAGTGGTTAGAATAATGTAGAAAAAAACACGTGGAGATATCCGGTGTCGCTGAATCAGAATGAAGTTTATATTTGACTATGCAAGGTCACGTAGAGGTCATTTTAAAGTTATTTCAAGATCTCAACAAGACAAATGATTACAACAATTTGGAAAAAACCATACATAGGTTTGAGGGGTCCCTCAATTTGAATATGGTTTATCCTTAACTCTGTCAGGTGACCTAGTGATCATATAAAGGTTGAACCAAAAATTAATAAAAAGTTAGGCTTGCTATATTGCGAACGTTGTTCATTAGAAGTATGTATGTTGGGGTCTGGTGAACGCAAAGCCCCTTTGGCCTTCAAGACCGGCATCAGCTATTTTGTCTTCAGCATTGTTTCTCTAACTATTATCTTGTGAAGGTTTTTTTTCTACAATAGTCCTTTTAAGGATAGTTGCAGAACATCCATATTGTTTACGAGTGACTTCTTTAATAATCTTGTTTAAGGGTAGTTGAAGAGCATTCTCAATTTTTCTGTGGTTACTCCTGCAATCATCCTTTTCAGGATAGGTGCGGAACATCCATATTGATTGGGGATTACTTCTTCAACAGTCCTTTTAAGGATAGCTGAAGAGCAATCAACATCTATTTCGATTGAGTATTCCTTCTTCAATAGTTCAATCGACAAAATTCGGCCAGGGGATAACTATTTACATAAATGCTTGAAAATAATAATAATAAATGCGGTCATACGATGAAATCAAATAATTTTTTTTGCAGTTCTTATTTTCTGAGTGTTTTGGCTAGCTACATTTTTACTTCTAAACTTGGTATGAAGACTTTTATATGCTGCAGTATAGTTTTTACCTCTAGAACAAAAGAACTCGATTTTTCTTCGTTTGCAAGGTTACTCATTTTAAAGTACACGTATTTTTTATATATTTTTTATATTCGAAAAATCTGAACAAAAAATGCTGGCCCATCAGCACCCGCAAAGTTGTTATTATTTGTTTGATAATGTTGTGGCCTTTAACAACATTTTTTGTTATCATTGATAATGTTATCACTCTTAACAAAACTTATTTTGTTTTCATTAATAATGTTACTTTTTTTCTGTACAATAATACTCATTGTTAGTTCTAACGAAATTTTATCGTTATAAATAACGTATTATGTCAGAGTCCTGCTAAATATTTATGTTCGCTTGTGGAATCTGAAATATTTGTACACAAATGCTTTCATAACGTTAAAATTTATGCGACTATGCGAGAATATAATGTCGCTTTTTTAACTAATAGCTACACAGCTCGAATGTCGTAATAGGCCATAATATGTTGATTAATGCACATTCTTTTGAATCGAAAGAAATAGAACCAAATGAGGACAGTAAATTGGTTCTGCGTTTGAGTACACCTTTTTAATTTACATCTTTATACTGGCTAGAGAACTAAGGTAGGAAAGTTCGGATCTTGCAGATTATAACTAAATCATTTCGTAGTAGTATATTCCAAATCCTTTGCGATACCACCTGGTCACGAAAAGTGGAAAATTCCATTAAACTCCAGCTTAACATGACCGAAGGAAAATTCTGCAATGACCCTTTTACCTATTTTATTTCTGCGCACAATTTATACAGGAGCTTTGCAAAAATTTCATATTGATCTACAATTCAAGGATAATGCAAGATATTACCCATCTCCAGAAGAATAAGAATAAAATCTCTCGGAATCTTGTATGGTAACTTTAAAAATCTTACGTCATCCACGTTATCTTGACTGGCATCATCGCTGGGGAAATAATTTAAAAGAAAAAAAAGTACTCTTTTCCACCCTACATAGAGCACCATTCAGATGGCAACTGGCACACATACCCGAACCGACCTAACCTTGTTTCCTTTTGCATTTCCAGATCGGGTATTAAGTGCGGATCGGAAGGAAACTATGACGCCATAAAATTTAATCCTACTTCGGAAGTTTACGTTCCTTAAAATATGCCAGCACATTGCTCCACGCTGCCGGTGGTAGTGCTCCCGCGCCAGCCGGCCAGTGTATGATAGCAAATAAATATCGGGTTCGGATAGCGTCTCCCCCTCTGCTTCATCCAGGAGCGTTCCGGCAGCTCCTTTTTATACTCCCGGAACGAGGACAAACGACTCCAAATATGAAAATAGCAACTTGGATGGAAATAAAGACCAAATGTTGCAGAAAACTATAAAAAGAAAAAAAAAAAAAATATAACGTCCCTGTGCCCCATGCGATGGTAAAGATCAGATCCTTGCCGGTTGCGCAGGGGTTCCTTTGGTTTTATCCTTATTTAAGGGTGCCTGCCAGGGCCGCTGCTGAGGCTGCCACTGCCTTGGGCGCTTTCTCCGGCAAGGACCAGAAACGCCATTCGCTGGGGTTATAAATTTTTATCACGACATAAATCATAAATGCGAATCCGATCTGTTTGTCTGTCATTTGTTAGGTGGACATTAAAATATTGCGACCGTAAAGGAGACACTCTCCCAATAATCGACGGAGATACGGACTTCATTCGTCCTTCCTTCGGTTGGGTGCTCTTCGAAGGACCAGGACGTTTTTAAAGTAGCTTAAACTGCTCGTGGTCGACCAAAAGGGTTTTTTGAGGTAAATAACTGGCATGGACTGGGATTTTGTCATAATTTACGGACAATCACCATGCAGAGTGGACTTGCATTGGTTGTTCATACTTTCTGGCCGACCATTTTGAACACTCAATGTGTCACTTTTACTGTATGCCTTTCAGCCTTTCAATCTCTGCCACCTCTTCCCCTATTTTCAAACGATTCAAAGCTCTAAAAAAGAGCGTTTTGCTGGTGTAAAGGGCTCTATGTGAAAAGTTCTAGCAATTAACTCGTCAATATTTTTCAAATAAATTATTATTGGGCCGGATCATTCAGGGCGCCAACCAGTCAGACCCCCAATTTATGGCGGGATAATGGAACGATTGTGTCGGACGGGCAACAAAGGTCGCTCAGGCATGCACTCGAAGCCACATTCATTTTAGCGGAACGACGCACAAAAACCCGATTTAACTCAATAAGCTGACACTCAAATAAACTCGCCGCAAAGCCAATAAAACTGTCATCAGCCCGGTAGGGACGTTTTAGAATGTCAACCGCATAAATTTTTATTTGCTCCGGTAGCAGTTGAGCGGTGGTGTGACGGGGCAGACGCGAATGAGGCAGAACCGGGAGAATCCATCGGATAAACCGACATCGACACCCACCATACCCCCTAGCCTTGTAAATATATGACGACATTGACGGCGCAAATGCACCCTTTCATGTCGAAAGCTGGCGACATATGCAAATGCGGCCAACATGCAATGGTGCAGTTTACGGAAGAATTTTAAGTTTTTAATAAAGCGACCTTATACGTTCATTCGAGCTCGGAAAGTTGCACATAGCAAGCATCGTCTTTCTCCAGAGGCGTCCTGGAACCTTAATAGCTGCTAGTAAACGCAGCCCTCGGCATGGTACGTGGAATATTTATGGGTCAACTTCGACATATCCGGCTTGAACGAAAAACTTGTTAATAACTTCATATGGCCACAACGTTTTCATGAAACGTATCCCTGGCATACGAGTTTCCCACCTCCACAAGACTTCAACGTTGCTCTAATATTTTCATTTTTAATAAAACATGCACTTCCGGGAAAGTGTTACTTTAAACGATAAGCAAAATGTTCCTTTGGGCTCACATGGAGCAGGGATGTTCCACTTTATCTTAATTTAAATGTTTTTCAAAATAGTTTCCTTGTTCAAGTATTAGTGTACAACTAAAATTTTCCTTCTTTAATTAGTAATTTCAGGTTCAGTGAAGCAGCCTTTAAGGCAACATGCATTAGTTTGGCAAATTCCTGTTAGTACGACTAGTAGGTATGTGTCTCTAAACATATTTTAATTAAACTTCCCAAGTGTTGTATTATATTTTTGTCAGTTAAAATATAGTTCGAAGGATTTAATGTATTGGTTTACTTATATTGTATTGTGTTACTTGAGCCTCTGCAATATAAATGAAACTGGCAGCCAAAAGTGTGCAGGGTTCCAAAAAAATTACTACACTTGCAAATTTTCGGTTCTTCGTGGGAAGAAATAAATCATAATAAATTAAGCGGCTAACTTAGACAAATCTCACACCTACCTGGAAAATTCGACTTATTAGTCGCTCACACAGATGCATCGTCGTTTCTAAAAATGTGCAGCTCATATTAGTGGATTGATTTACTATTTACCTTGCTTCGTTTATAAAAAAGTTGATTACTACAAAAACTCATATATTTAATCTTAACGCCAATTTTTCAATTGCTATCTTGAGACATTGAGGTCTTTTTGATCGAGGTTTTAATAGAATGAAGAGGACATTAACGTTATCAGCTCTTTTAATGTCAGTGCGATAATTGAAATATATATTTATTTATTTATTTCAGTCTATCAATTACATACTAATTTTACAGACTAGAATAAACACAACAGTTCTAATTCTTTACATTTTCTAAATATGCTAGTTTACTTTTGTATTCTAATCTAGACATCGTGAAATCCAGGTGAATATTGAAAAAATTGAACTTATTTATACATCTAGTCATTACTTCATCAAAACCATAATTTGTACGATGTGACGGAGCAATTAACAAGTTTCTTGAACGAAGAGGTCTTTCCAAAGCATAAAAATTTATTAAATTCAATATATCAGGACACTATATATCATTACACAATAAATCTTTAATAAACAAAGCGCAGCTACAGTCACGTCGATATTGAAGAGTTGATAAACCAAATAACAAACGTCGCGAATCATAACCAGGCATAGTCGATTTCCATCAGTTTAATTTAAAGCATAAAAATCTGGTAAAGGACTTCTGCACCGCTTCAATTCTGTTAATATGTACAGCATGCGTAGGACTCCATGTAATAGCACCATATTCAATAAGTGGTCTCACAAAAGACTTTAAACTAAAAATGTTTTTAAATTCTTTGGTGTTTCTCTTAATAAATCCAAGCGATTTGTTCGCCTTAAATATAACATGGTTGATATGTTTAGAAAAAGAGAGTTTCCTATCTAAAATTATTCCTAAGTCAGTAACCTCATGAAAATATTCTAACAGCTGACCACTTATGGAGTAATTAAATGCAAAGTAAGTTGCTGAACGATAAAATTAAATTGCCCGACATTTAGATATGTTCAGATGAAGCCTATTACTAACACACCAAGCGGTTAACTTATTTTAGTCCTCTTGTAACCTTAGGTAATCAACAAAATAACTTGTGACAGAAAACAATTTTAAGTCATCTGCATATATAAGGTAATTCGCATACGAAAAAGAATTGACGATATCATTGATAATAAAATAAATAAAATCGGACCACAATGACTTCCTTGTGGCACACCCGAATTAGCAGCAATAACTCTAGAACGCACGTTGTCAATTACTACAATTTGTTTTCTGTTTGTTAAGTACGAAGAAATCCATTGGAGTAAATTAGAGTGAATGCCCATATGGTAAAGTTTCTTTACTAAAATATTTGTGTTTACTTTGTCGGAAGCTTTAGAAAAATCTGTGTAAACTGCGTCAACTTGATAGCCTTTTTCTAAGGCATTAGTACAAAGATTAGTAAAAAGTGCTAGATTGGTAACAGTGGATTTACTGCTGTGGACAAATTATTGCTCTGCATAGGAAAGAAAGTTTTTTTGCAATAATACTGCCAAGCAATTTCGGAATTGTTTTCATTAAGGAAACCACTCTATAATTTTTTATTAAATGCTTAGCACCATTTTTATAAATCGTTTTAATTATTGATATTTTCCAAGAATCGAGAAAATAGCCTACACCGAGTGATAAATTAAAGATTATCGTTAAGGGTTCGGTAATTGAATGTATGCACGACAGGAGAAAGGCAGGCGAGATATTGTCCGAATCCATACTATAATTACATTCAAAATTATTCACTGCCTCTATAATATCCTGATCATTTAAAATAAAGAAACCAATACCCAAAAAACTGTCAATGTTAGTCATTAAAGGATAATTATTAGAACATGTATCATTGCAATAAACCGATTCAAAGAATTTAGCAAATAACTCACATGTTTCAACAATATTATTAGATTTAATGTCATCATATTTGATGATTTAATGTCATTAGCTTTGTGAGCTTTATTTCTAGCATTTTTTAAACGCAGCAAAGATTTATTGAACCACTTTGGATGATTGTTACAATTTTTTCTTTTTAAAGGAACATACAAATGAAAAGCGGAATTTATTATATGAACTTGTTATATGCATCCTCTAGCAATAAATTGCTCAAAGTAACAGACCAATCTACATTGGAAAAATATTCATTTATCATATCAAAATCAGCTTTCTTGAAGTTATACTCTTGAAATATAATATTAGGATTTATATAAAATATTTACTGACAAACATACATTTGATGTTTTGGGTTTGCTGTTCGTACTTGGTACTGAAACAGTACTTAATGTTGAAATTCATAAAATTAGAACAAGTTTCCTGACATTCCATTGGAGGAAATCATTAAATTTGATTCACATTTCCTTACATCAAAAATTGAAAAACTGTACCCTCTGATCGAACACAGGCCACATATTTTTATTCCTTGAGGCACGGAAAATTTCAGTTTTGATTAAGAACTGACACAGATCTGTTTGCAGTACTGATTTTTTTAGAAAAAAAATTAATGTGCTCCGCATAAGGCCTGAAAACAAGATTTGTATTGTCATTAAAAAATTCTGAGATCCAAGATTTGTTCTACATCAATAGAGTAATGCAAAACAAAATTCCTTTTTGCAAAAGATAATTTCAATCAACGGAACTTACTCTTGCAGTTCCCAGAATTCCAATTCAAATTTAATCCTCGTTTCCAATACTGAAAAATCAGGATCTAGCATTTTTAAAGGAGCGTCATCCAGTGCATTTTTCTCTGTTTGAAAATTAATTAATCCTCTTATTAGAAGAAATCAAATTAATGGTATGTTTACCATGTTTTTCAATAATAATAATGTAAGTACTGCCTTTACAGCAGTGTCCCTACTCTATATACTCATACAGGGTATCCCATAGGAATGTGTGAAAACTAATTAGTCACTATTTTTTAACAAATGGAGATATCGGTACAAGGTAAATATTTTTAATAAAGGAAAGTCGTCATTTTTATTTCATGTCCATTTTATTATAAAAAAATTAAACCTATTTAATACAAACCATTAATTTAAAAATATAGTGAAAAACGTGAATTATCAATAATATATATTTGTGAAATGTGAACCATCTACATAAAAGGTATCTACTTGCATTTCTTTGAATCTTCTGTTGCCGGAGAGAAGTACAAAGGGATGTTAGAGACCAAATCCTTTCTCATGCGAAAAGGAGGAGCCGCGTTAAATTTTTTTTTTTTATTCAAGACGGAGCAGCACCTCATCGCATACAAGAAATATCATCAATAAATTTTATGGCGATCGAGTTATTGGCCTAAGGTACCCACGCTTTGCTAGGGAAAAGGAATAGAATAGCCACATTACTCGTCAGATCTCATTCGATTTGATTTCTTTTTATGGGGCTACATTAAAGATCTCTGCTATGAAAATAACCAAAAAACAGTTGAGGATTTTATTAAAGACATTGGGAAGATCGTCAATGGCATTTCAAATGAAACGTTAGAACATGTTTTTAATAGTTTTAGAAAGCATATGGATATTTGTGGCAAATTAGATGGTTAAAATATCGAAAATATATATCATTAGTAACTAACGTTCTTCACTACTTTTTTAAATTGTTTTGTATTAAACAGATTTAATTTTTTGATAATAAAATGGACATGAAATAAAAATGACGACTTTCCTTTATTAAAAAGTATTTACATTTTACCAATCTCTCCATTTGTTAAAAAATAGTGACTAATTAGTTTTCACACATTCCTATGGGACACCCTGTATATTATATTACTTATCTACTTTCATTAACATATTTTATGCTTAGACTAATTAATGATTGTATGCAAAAAGATAAAAGAATATTCTCTCATTCATAGAACGACTTCATCCATAGAAAGGAAGTTTTAATGACGTGCAACGTCAAAATTTAAGCGCCCTACTTTCCTCCTCAAGTTGGCTACATTGCGTCGCGTCGTTCAGCAAAGAGGAAATCTTATCGCGTTCTCAACAATTGTGCCCCAGTAAGGCTCGGATGATTACCATAAAAGTGATATTTAGTCTGATCCAAATCCAATGAAAATGGATCGCAGTCGTCAGCTAAAAGACAACTGGATCCTCCGCTTACCGCACGGGAGGAAAACAAAGACATTAAATCGACAGCGCGCAGCTAAGAGCGCGGAGTAAATATTACTCGGCAGGGTACCTATGCTGGGGGTACAGTGCTCCCGCGAACGAGCGAAATGAAATATTTTGATTGATGACACACGATCTGCCAGAATATTACGTGGCTTCTATTAAAATTCAATTGGAATTTTATTTTACCCGGGCACCATCCCGGGTAAGAGGTCCCTTGTGTTTTACTGCTGCTCGTGAATCTTTTTCCCGCTGGCTGCTTGCCTTATCGTCTGCAACACAGCATCAGCACATCCAGCGTACTTTAGGTGGAGAAAAATCCTTTCTTTTGTAGATTTGGCAGGTACGCCGAACCGAAACGACAGCATCCATTCGAGAGAGGATGTTACCGTGCGCTACTCCTGCACGCACATTCTCTTGATTTATAGAAAAATTTATTTTCCATTTTGCCGACAAACAGATGTGAAAAAGCGAAATACTCCCTGTTAAACTGCAATTACTCATGTATCCCTGAAAAATTCCAAGGTGCCCTCGAGCCGGGATAGAAACGAACAGCCGGGTCGGGTAAACAAACAGAAGCCACCTAAAGAGCTTCTCGTACTGGTGAAAGCAGGGCAGTAACCCACCCATCCGGCTCCTCCCGGACTGGATCAATGTATAAGGGGAACTTAGTTTTTACAGTACGCCAAGGTACTTACCTTTGACAAGCACTCCAACCGTCTGAAGCACTTCAAGCTTTTTCTTGTTGCTGGGCGACTGCCCGATACACTTATACGTCCCGGCGTCCTGGTAAACAACATCCTTAAGCGAAAACTGTCCCGTGGGTGTCGAGATGCCGGCTCCAAGACCACGAAGTCGAGCAGTTACCGGATCCAGGTGAGACCAGCATCCCAGCGATCCTGTTTCAATTAAAGAATTATTTCCTCTTTACTACTCCTGTTTTTCCGCCCCGTCGTTTTATTTTCCGTTTTGGGAAGACCCTCGAGGCCATCCTTTGATAGATTGCTTCGGTGGACGATAGGATAGGGATGGGATCCGGTTTGTAGTGACGTTATATGCACAGACAGGGTTATTCAGGACTCTTTTGATTTTCTCTGCCATTGGTAACGGTCGACATTCACTGAAACAAATTGAGTGTATCTGCACAGAGCCCCAAAGACCGCAAGTTCACGGAGAAATGTTTAAAGTGCGCAAAAGGAATGCAATCGTCATAAAAGAATACAGGGACAGTACCCGTTCCATGCACCGAACAATCAAATAACTAATCAATTTTTGAAATTCCCTTCTTTCATTCGCAGTTGCTGTGGCAAAAGCATGTTAGAATAAAGTTAACTGAATACAAAAAATAAAAGTATTTATCCACGAGACGTATGCAATGTCCACTTCGAAATACTAAAATGCGTTGCCATTTTTGTTCACAACTGTCAGAACCACAGAGACTTTTTTAATTACTGTTAGACAAAGCTCATTTCTCCAGGCTGATTCTATACAAGCAAACAAAATATCCACATTTTTGGGTTTCAGAAGGTTTTTTTTTAAAAGGTATTTCAATTGCATTCACAAATGGAAGTAGAAGCTGTTTTTGCACAAGATCCGAATAACTTTGCAAAACGCGATTGCAACCAATTGGTTATTTATTTCAGGTGGTAATAATTTTCGCGTTGGAAGCAACTCCATTGCTCCATTGATTTTATTAAAGATGAGATGAGAATAATTGTCATATATATATTTGGGATGTCATTATAGAAAGTGGTATAAGACCACTTTCTGAAAAAATCACATAAGTACTATATATACATACGTTGAGATTTAACTGGAGAAATTATGAAAATGTTACTTTAAAAATCTAGACTTACAACACCTTCAAATGTAATGACATATTAACTTTCTTTACCATAAATGGCAGTTCAACAGACTGTTGGTATATTAAACTTGAACGTAAAAACAGCTCGAATGAACTGCAAAGGCTACATTTCAACTATTTCTCTGATTTCTTCAAGGTCTTTAAATTTCTTATCGTGTACACACGAACCGTCAAATTCTTATATATTAACAGCTAAAACCCGCAGCCACTGTCAAGAGATATCAGAACAAAGCCCCTTGTACTACTAATGTTGCATCAAAATTAACATGTGTTTCTTTGAAACCATTAGGTAAACATTTTTTACAGAAACAAATTGAAACAGTTGTGTTTTTCGACAGCGTCAATAATTGTTGCTTGGTGACACTGTTTAATATTGTGATTTTAAATAATTTTTTTTTATTTTAACTTTCAAAATATTTGAGAGACATTATATTATCTACTACTGTGATCAAAAAGTAAAGCCAATTTGTTTATAACTTTGAAAATGTTTATTTATTCTACCAAAACTATATCATCCCCTTCAAAGTAGTTCCCACCCGCTACAATACACCTATGCCAGCGATTGTTTCAATCCTCGAAACACTTCTGAAACTCGATGATTGGAATGGCCTTCAGTTCTTTCTTCGTTTTTTTCTTTATCTCATCAGTCGATTCAAAACGGTGTCCCCGAAACGGTCTTTTGAGCACAGAGAATAGCCAGAAGTCACGTGGAGCTAAATCTAGCGAATACGGTGGTTGTGGAACGACATGCATCGAATCAAAATTTCAAAATGGTTTGGACCGATCCAAATGAAATGTTTACAGTATCAGCAAAGTCTCTAATTGTCAACCGAAGATTTTTGAGCACTAAATCTTTGATTTCATTTACATGTTGTTCACTGATTGATGTTAATGGTCGTCCGGGACGCTCTTTGTCTTCAACGCTTTCTCTGCCTTCTTTGAACTATTCATACCCCTCGTAAGCATTTCTCTCAGACAAAATCTGATCGCCGAAGGTCTTCTGCAATATTCTTAATGTTTCTGCAGCAGAAATTTCATTCCGCAAACAAAATTTAATGCAACTTCTTTGCTCAATACAACCACACATTGTAAAAATCGAAAAATTCGCTTCTAGTTGCTCAGACAACACAACGAAACTGACCAAACAAATGATTTACTGACGTGAAATTTTACACCGATATGAGTGACAGTGCTCCCAACCTAAAAAAGACTTGCTCGAATCGATGTGATATACCCGTGCAATTTAAATTCAAAATGGGCTTTTCTTTTTGATCACAATAGTATAATGGCACGTCATCTTTCTGGCTCAATAATCTAATGAAGGAATGTTTTTTTTTTGAGATTCGTATATTTTATATGTATATTGACTGAAATTATTAACGTAATGTAAATAATCATTTCGTCTATTTCATATTAAAGAAAATACCTAAAACGGATCTTTGAAAGACTGCAATTAAGCCTTTACTTAAAATTTTAAACTACATGAGTTAAAGTATGTAAATGGAGTTTATGTGCATATAGTGCAGCTACATACTACATATCTGTCTAATTTTATAATACAAAATTTATTTGCCTGCAGGTTGTTTTCGAAACTCGAGATTACACGCTATAATCCGCATTAAATACGCTGGCAACAAGCATTCCTGAACAATAAAAACACTTGCTACACCCTCACTTTTGATCAAACGTGATCCCATTCTTGACGAATCACTTAAATCTCTCAACGAGAAAGTATCAAATAAATTGCTTTTTAAAAACGAGTGGGAACGCGACTAGCCCTGCTGAAAAAAAAAAATATGTCCTGCTCCGGGGGCTGTGGGTATTTGGTTTATTTTGTGCTGTGTGAGTGTTCTCATGGGCTTACAGGCGTTGAAGATGATAAAAATTTTCCCCAAGAACACATGTCATGGAAGCATACATCATCAAGAGAACAGCGCAAATCTCGTTTGCTGAGCTCCGAACGTGTAAATTTGTCAGCATTTGGCCATGGGCGGAGCATGGCTGATGATAGTACATTACCACATCATCCGCAAGAGCGTAGGATATGTCCTCCTGGAAGCCCCCTAGCAGTTGATTGGCAAAACCCTGCCTGCCTGTGCATATGACGGCCTCGCGAGGCAGTGTTATAAATTAATTAGGGAAAGTAATAAATGATTTCTTACCCTGGGGACACTGCAAAGTGACAGCTCCGCCCAGCTGAACCTCCAACTGGCCCTTGTTCGGATTGTGCGAGGCAGCGACAGAAACTTCCTGATCATCTGGCTCTGAGGTCACATCCACCGAATCATCTGTAATAATAAAAATTGCTTCATATTTCATCAGATTTCCAATTGTTGATTCTTTTAAAGGATTTAAGGTAGTCTGAAGGTGAGAAGCGTGTTTTAAAACATGTTAGTATCTTTAACAATCAAAACGGAATACGGATTTTGGAAAACACTCACCAAATGAAAGTATGCATAATTTTGAGCGAAAAATTGCATGAGGTCAAGCCTTTAAGACTTGGGAGTCAAGAGAGATCAAGTCTCTTTACAACTTTTCTATGCATTTGTTTGCTATCTACCATAGTTTTTTTTATAAAAGCGATATTCTTTTCAACTGATTCACTCTGTATCTCCTAATAGCTTTGCTGTCATAAATTATTTCGGCTAAAATTACATATATTTTCATTTAAAAATAATTTGATGAGTGTTAGTAATAGGCATAAACAAAAATAAAAACACATGCAAAACTGGAAGTTCCCTTTCTACAATTTGTGGTCTACTATCCTACGGTCTGTTACCGTACGTCAATCCCAGAAATGGAAAATATTTGTTTATATTATTATTCCACAATCATTACTTTTACTAATAACTAATGTTGAAAATGCAGGACTCCACAAACGGACCCGGTTGGAGGTACAAGCTTTGATTATGTTCCGACATGTACACTTTTACTATATTTTTAAATTAATGGTTTGTATTAAATAGATTTAATTTTTTTATAATAAAATGGACATGAAATAAAAATGACGACTGTCGTTTATTAAAAAGTATTTACATTTTACCGATCTCTCAATTTGTTAAAAAATTGTGCCCCATTAGTTTTCGCAATTTCCTATTGGACACACTGTAGATTTCAATGGTTAGGATTCGGTTTGAAGGATAGTTGGGGTTTTCCCAAGGGCTACAGAGGATTGCATTTGGGACCATTGATGCCGGAGCCAGAGAGCCCATCTATCTTCGAGCCATCCGTGCACCAAGTGTTCCCAATCGGGTATGTGTACCATTATCTTCCCACCATTGTAGGTCTTTTATATTTGTTGAACGGTACGTCGAAATCTAACTTCTTGGTCATGAAGTCTGAGAGTTCTTCGATCAGAGAGTCTTCTTCAAGAATGTATTCAGTATTTTCGCATGTCTCGTTTGCAGTGGCGTGTGACCTGATATTTGATGTTTTAAAGCGCTGTGTGATGTTTCTTTCTGACTGTGAAGATGAAGCGGTGATAAGCCTAACAGCGTTTCTCGAGCTGTAGTGTATTGGTATTGGGTAATATTTTATTAATTTTCAGGATGACATATACGAGTATATTTCATCATTCCCAGAGAACCTCCAAACCAGGATCTTTCTACAACTCCTTACAATTTCATATTGCTGTAAAGTACCGACAGAGCAAAACATCACTATTTAACAAAGAAAAGGAGAACTTGCTACAGCTGTACAGCTTCCGAAGAAAAAATAGAAAAGAAAAAGAAAAGAAGTGAAAAGCACAAAACTTCATCCAAAGAAATCCGAAATCGTTTCCCCGAAATGGTCGGGTGAAAGGCGGGCAGTAGGGTGCGCACATATGACGGCATGTCTTTGCTAACTTTCGACGTTTCCTTTCTTTCAGCGATTTCCGCTCCTTTTTGCCGTTGAAGGAAAAACGGGGTAAAATTCATTTGTCATTTCCCGCATAAATAAGATGAAGAAAGGTGCCCTGGATGCAAAGAAGCGTTACACGCCTCTGTAGCGGGATTGTGCACCAACCCATACGCCCTCATTAAAATGTCGTCCTTTCCGTCTGTGTCAAACACTTCCTGAACAAGGAAACTCAAATTCCTTACAAAATTGGTTCATATACCTGGATCTTCCCTTTTGGCACAGGCATATGTGCGCGGGCAGACGAACGGCGACATCTCTTGTTCCGCCCCTGCCCGCAGTTCTGCTTTTGTTTAAAAAAAAAAAGAAAAGAAAAAGTTGCCATTAACGGAGCGTTTTCGTGTCGTTAGAGCCGATTTAACGCCTGGAGGATTCCATTGTTCGAAATTAGGTCGTGCAGAATTAAATACGTGGAGACCCCCAAGGGGTGGCCAGAAATGGCAGCATTCTCTGTCGATGCCTTTGACGGCACTTGCATCATATCTCGAGCGGGTGGGGGGATGGCAACAACATGGCCGATAAGGTACCAATCCTGTAAACTTGCAACACCGCACGCGCCCTTCTGGCCCCGCAGAGATAATTCTCGCTTATTGCCTTGTCTGTCATCCCCGCGCTCCAGCTGTATTATATGCTGTCATGCGACTGCCAGGACCCCATCCATTGACGGCCCTGAAAAGACGTTGCTGGAGGCACTTAGAAAAAAAAAAAAAAAAAAAGTATTTCGCCAAAGAAAAGAGCAAAAAAAAAAACGCGCGCGACGGAACAACTAGCAGCACCACGTCAACGCGTCAGGGGCCGCACTGAAAAAGCATCTCAGCTCCCGAGGATTGTGATTTAAGGCCTTTAAGTATGTTCCTCAAGTGCACTTAGCTCTCGGGAAAATAATTTATTCAGCCCCACACCCCGCTCCGCCCCAGAAAATGTTTTCATAATAAATTATGGCCGCTCTCTTTCTTCGCGAACGGCCTCCCCAGCCAGCAGAACGAGAAGTGGAGCTCTAGACCTGATACGCGAGGTTCTTAACCTTCTTGGGGCGACCTCCTTACGGCCGGATAAGAACGAGTAAAAATTTTTGTACATTCGGGGGGATGACAAGTGCCTGTCCCGTAGGGTTACGATCGGGCGGGGAAGGTGAGGTGCGGCCGCTCTTGGGCCTTATCAGCGCCCTTCGCGCAAGGGCTGCTGATAAAATGAAACTGCCAGCCGCTCACATTGCGACAAACACTTGGTGGATTACATTTGGAAATTACTCCATCATTCACGTCGAGGGAGTGGATTGCTTTCTCAACTGGTTTGACGATGTGTCACAACCAATTTACTCTGTCCTTTCTGTCTTGTTCGCCGAATATTTCTTAAAAATGAGGAAGTTAATTTCCTAAAAAGTTCGACACTGGTCTAACTAATTTTTCAGTGCGTTTTTATATAATAAATAATTAACCCGTGCATCGTTAAAGTGATAAAAATTCAAAAATGGTCTTCCCAAGTTTTCTATGAAACTAACTTATGTAGGTATTTCTCTATATCTGTTTTTATGTTTATATTTTCCTCCTACTATATTAGCAATAATAACATCTCCATTTGGAAAGATATATTTCGCAGTTTACATATACATACTTGTATGTAGGCATTAAACCTAAAGTGGCCTAGTTCCGACCACCAAACTCCTTCTTTATCTATTTTCGCTAAACGAAGCAACTAATATATTAAAATAAATCAAGAAGAGCAAATCCTGAAATTACAGTGATGTAAGAATTTAAAAACAAAAGTTGTTAAGGTACTTTCTATTCTCAAAATGTATTAAAATAACATTTTAAATTGGCATGAAGCAAAGAGGTCAGATACGCCTATTTCCAACCACAAGAACTGCCGTTTCCTAATACCGACCACTACTTTTCAAAATAGCCATTTTGTACAGCAATGTAATAAAAAACTTCAGTATTTTTATGATGAAATTTGGCGATATTTTTACTCAAAAAGGACCAATTATACGAATAAATTTTATATGACAAAAAGTGCTTATAAATACAGGTGTGAATTTTTTCAGAATTTTTCGGGAAATTTTTGAATTTTTCAAAAATTGGCCAAATCCAAAAAACTAAAAATAGTCTAAAAAATTCTGAAAAAATTTACATGTTTTCCTTGGCTAATAATAAGAACTTTTTATTATATAAATTTTTTTTTGTAAAGTTGATCCTTTTCGTGTAAAAAAACCGCGAGGTTTTTTATTACATTGCTGTACAAAATAGCCATTTTGCGAAAACCAAAGCAAAAAAAAAAAAAAATTCAAAACCATGGTTTGAGAAAGTCTAGACATTCGGACCGCGATTTCTGGTAGTTATATGATCATTCAATAGCAGCAACGACAAGATAATCGACTTTGAGATGAAAAATGACCAAAAATATTCGGCACTTTTTTGAAAAAACCAAAAAAATAATAGGATTTTTGAAGTTTTTATGCAAAACAAATGCCAGATTCTGAAAGAGCACCCCCCAGAAACCCTTTATATACGAATTTGGAGGAAATTCGTCCCAATTTGTTATTCGAATCGTACAATTGAACTTGCGTGCACAAAATCCTCGTTTTGCGCATTAATGGGTTAAGGTCCTTAATTTTAGACACATCATACGTTTCACGACTAGTCATCATTGCTGGAGCTTCATTCTTACAAATAATATCGCCTGATGAATAGTATAAAATATCGTTTCCCCGCAGATTGCTTTATGTTCCTTGATAGGTCACAAGATGATCTACCTAAAACCAATAGTGGTTTTAACTTTGAAACTTATCTGCAACCTGTTTTGACTGCAAAACTCGTTAATACATAGGTTCTCATTGAACTTTGGACCAAATTTCAAAGTTCCCATTATCCTATAGAACTCAAATTAAGTACTTAATAATAAGTACAACGTGTTATTCAATTCACCGCAAGGTGGCGCTTGTCCTCCTGCAGGCAAATCCCTATAGGGATCTCTGTAGTCTCCTTTTGAGAATTATCAGTTTTTACTATATACTTTTGTAGGATCTGATCCTGAAAAGAGAATAGTCAATAATAATTTATTGTTTGGTCTCTAGAAACTTTACGTCACAGAAAGGGACTTTATTAGTCTAGAATAAAAGTAATATCTGGAAAATCCTAGCATCGACGCGTCTTACATTACTACCATATATTTATTCTTATTACTTCCATTATTTGTTTGTGACACAACAATAAGATGAATAAATTTTTATACTAATAAACAAAACGTAAAATATTTACCTTTATATTATAAAACTATTGCAAAGACACTTAAAATCAATACGCCAGATTTAAGGATTTCGTCTAAAGTTTTATACAAGAATCCGACATCTGCAGTAATTACTCCGATATATTAAACAAATGGCAATTAATTATTGGCCATTCTCGACCACTATAAAATGAGATATGCTGGTACATATTGTAACAATTATTGACTTGTTTACATGCACCGCAAAAAAGTTATTAGAAGAAATATAAAGTGGTCGGAATTAAGGAGGCGTTCGGAAATAGGCCACGTTACATTATAAAGTTCTATGAATTAATAATTTTTTTAAAAACATTTTTTGAAAATAGTGACTCGACATGCCTCAATGTAAATAATGCAGTATATTCAAAACTTACATCCTACAATTGCCTTTCAAATGAGCTAATTTGCAATGAAATCACTGATTTGTATATGTATCAACTGCATATATGTATATTATACCGTGACAGCTAAAAATTCTGGAACGACTGATTATTTGGAGAAATGAAAAAATAGTATAAATGAATAGAACTGGGTAAAATAATAAATGCTGGCTTGTATTATTTTTTTATTTTAATTCCCGGACACAAAGTGATAAAAGACCCGATTTTCAAAAATTAAGAATTTTACGAAAAAAAAAAAATTATTTTAATGAAATATTACTAGTTAAATTTGAATGAAATGGCAGTGGCATGTTATTGAAATCTTAAAAAAATTTCGTTAATGAAAAAATTCCACATGGCATTGATCTAATATACTTTCATAAAAAATTAAATTTGGCGAGCTCATGTTTGAAAAACAAAAGCCTTTTTTGTTTTCAACAAAATAAAAATATATTGAAAATCAGAACAAACTGAAGTTATTGCTGTGTATTAACGTCTCGTCAATAATTATCGGGTTGTCCCAAAAATTATTGCCGGTTCCGACATTTATGAAACATACGCATTTTAACATCAAAATTCATTCCAGAAGTTTCTAGAATACAAAAGTATAATATGTATGTTCAAGAAACTTCTAAAGCGTAGGTATCATTGACTAATTACGTTGTTTTCTCTCATTTTAAATAAAATGTATAAATCATTGATAGTGGCAAGGACTTTTGGGACAACCTGATATACCAAAGACGAAGTTCATCCGACTGTTAGGTCTGTTAGCGTATGGTTAAAGTTTAAAGAACGTGTTGTAAGAAAAGATAGATCGCGTACTTTGAATGCTAGTACAGACATATAATTTCGAGCTGAAATTTTGGCAGTACATTCTTAAGATCTTATAGACAAATGAATGCAAAATATAGATTTGTTCATAATTTAACTAGAGCATGTCGCCTTAATAAATTTCTGAAAACATGTACCAAAAATCAGTTTTGATGCCTAAATTTTCGAACGCTGGAAACACCGAAAAAAATATTGCGCACGAAATCAATATGTTTTTCTTATTTTAATAATTCTTTTCCAATTTTATACGAAAAATATCAAAATAATATGTGTCGGAATCAATCTCATAATTTCCATAAAAATCATATAAAATTACTACTAAAAATATCAATTTTCTTACAGTTACTGCTTTATGAATAGAAACTATCAATTATTTTCGTATTGTTTTGATACAGGAGTCAATTTAAGCCAGTAATGATGATGTCTTTTTTGCACGGTTTTTTCTGGAACATATCTACCGTGTAAAAACAGAATTAGGTGTAGTAGATATAATATTATTTATTCTGTTTATTAATATGATACGACAAAATATTTAAGTTTAAGCATAAACCTAATAATATCATTTTAAGTAGTATTCGTATGTTAACTATGAAACGTGATAACTCAAGTGAACGCCAGTTGTAAAGTAAGAGTTCTTGTAACGTGTAACTTAATCAGTGTATTTATTTTTTGAACATTCTCAATTTTTTTATTTAAGGGGACCTTTACTTTCAAAATCGAATTTTTTTTTTTTTTTTTTTTTTTCATAAAAATGCTTCTTAACATCACACAAACAATCTCCTAAAACCGTTTTAAGAAATTTGTAAAAGAAAAAAGTTATACCTATATTTGTAGCGGAAATTACGAACATTTTATTGCAAAAATTAAATTAAAAAAACTTTGAACGCGTTTTTCTCGAAATCACATTTTTGAAAATGGCCGCATCTGTATCTCAAAAACTATTCAACCGATTTTAACAAACCAAACGCCAGTCGATTCGTTATCAAATATACTAGTAACTAAACCTTTAAAAATATTATTTTACTCCCCCACTCTTTTATGCGGAGGCGTAGTTTACCCCTAACTTATAGTCGTTTTTTAACTTTTTTAGAAAAATTTGTATAAAATGATATATTTATTAAAAATAAAAGGTTTTTAGGTTTATGTACTAGTTTTGTGTCTTATGAAAACAATCCACTAAAGATTTTTACTCTATCTGTTACAGGAAGTCCTAGAGAAATGCGGCCGTTTTAAAAGTGCATTTTGGATGACGCCCTCTGCAGGCATTAAAATAAACTAAAATTGCATTTAAAAAAAGTCTTTATATTTTTCATAATCTTACCAATAATGTACAAAAGGTTTCAGAATAATAAATATAATAGTCTTTTAAAAAAAAAAACTTTTAAAAAGTGTGTTTTTTTTTCGATTTTGAAAGTAGAGGTCCCCTTAAGACAGAATTGAAAATTATATTGTTGTTTGAATATAAAAACATTTACAGGGCCTCCAATTCATATTTAAGTAATTAAAAGTAGTAAGTAAGAGTTTCTAATGAATGAAGTAAATATGTAACTTTTTTTTTTTGATATTATTTTTAAATAGTAAAGAGGAATTAACAAAAATAACAATGTATTTTTAATAGGTATTTATATTTAATATTTAATTTCGTATCAACTTTACGAAAAAATATTTTAAATACGCTCATATGTAAATCATATGGTTACTTATTACTAAATTATAAATTTAATAAGAGTCGCACGGTTTTTATACAGCTCCTTATCATGAGTCGTTTGTTTTTAATACGTTTTCTTATAAAAATAATACGCTGTCATAATGTTGGATAGATTTTGTATTGGAATTTTATCAATTTTAGAGCGGAAATTTAATTTTTTATTCGATTTTTCTTTCGATGCAGCTTGTAGCATTTTGGAAATTTTTGAAAAGAATGAAACGTCTTCTTTCTTACAAATTTTCAGTTTTGGTCTTTCAAGGTCCTTTGAATGGCTTAAGAATATTTAAGTCAGGAGACATTTTGCATTGCATTTTAAAGGGAAGTGGGTTTTAGATGGAGAAAATTCGAAAAAAGGTGGCTTAATACTCGTCGAAGATTTGATTGGTGTATACTTTATCATACAATTTCAGCAACACTCTAAATCTATAGATATCAAATTAAAACATAAATATTAGCCCATCAACAGCTTTTATTGCTGATTGTTTTCAAAGCGGAAAGCAAACAACAGCAGAACAAACAAATTTGACTGCTTCAACGTTTTACACAAAATAGTATGGCAATCCCTGACTCCAGATAATTTAAAAGCTTTTAGTTATTTCAGAAGCAATCAAAACTGGGAGAATCTTCTCCTCCCCAAAATAAAGATACATTGCACCGGTGTGGTCGATGGCAACTGCCTTAAATCTTTAATCCTTCCGTAAACCATAAATGCGGCAATCAATCCGCCAGTGACGAGGGTGATAACGTGCAGAAATTTCCAGGGCCAATAAAAGTGCGCCAATAAAATTTGCTATTCACAATCGAACAGCAGCAGTACACCCATCGTCGCGGGGCCGGTTTACCCCCCAAAAAAGCAGAAAAAAGAACAGCAAAAAAGGGCTATGAAATCGAAAACGACTCACCGCAAAGGAAAAAGTATAGTGAAGTGAAAGTCAGTTGGGGGAAATAAACCCGGGGAGTAAGACACGAGTGAAACCCAGCGGCCGGGCCGTGTCCCACCCCTCCTTATTAATTCAGCAAAACCAAGCAAATTTATTCCTCCCATACTGTGCTGTGCTATCATCTGGCGGAATAACTTGCTGACGATGTGGGTATTAAAAACAGCTGTATGTAGATGGGCTCCGACCCGTTGCTACCTCAGAAGGCACTCTGCTATCATTCGCAAGGAGCCGAGAAATCACAGTGGAGCAGGATCTTTACATCCACATGCTGGGGCACAACTGCTCCTCTGGGCCCTGAGCTGCTCACCCACGACCCGCTTTAATGGACAGCAGGAGCCAACACTAGGGGCATCCAGCGGCACCGAGTTCGCATCCGGCACCCCAGCCCACACCGCCACCCAATCACACATTCGTTACCTTTTAATGGAGTTTGATGTGCGGGCGAAATTTATTTTTGTTCCTGTGAGGAATAATTCTTGATTATGGACGACATTTGATATATTTGTTTACGATTTTGTCTTCCACCCCAATTCCGGCTAATTCGACTCCAGCTTCGGAATGGGCCCGACCGCCTGGAGCTTCGGGAGCCATCTATCATGCGACAGCCAGGCGAAATCAAGTCAGGAGCCTTGTGGTTATGTTCGCCCCGCTTGTTTGGTGGCCCGGTGAACGTAGAACAAACCCCATTGCGATGTATAGGTATCTCTCGGCAATGCCCCCTATGGCTCCTATAGATGGCGCCCCTTTATCAGGGAATGGAAATCAAATGCCATAAAATTTTGCGGTGAAAAATGGGATTTCGGAAGTTGATCTGTTGTGCCGTTGTCCCAGGTCACGGGTGTAGGAGTTATTGTCACATGGATCGGCTGTGCTGGTTTCGAACAACTTTCTTGGACTTTTTCCGAGTTTAATCGCACCAGGAATAACTCGATCCTTCACATTCAAATTTTCCTTAGCCCGTCGTTCTACACGAAAAAGTTTCATCGGGCATAGTATCCGACAGAATTGGAAATGACAAAGAGTTGGCCTTGCAAATTCCTTTTTGAAAGACTTTAAAAGAAAGTTTCAGTTGTAAAAGCATTTAAGTACCATCGTCCGTATGCAAGCAGCTGGTCATACAGATGCATGTTGGAAGGCTCCTAAAGGAGATATTATAAACCCCTCGAGCTCGGTATGCCGCAGAGAAATAACAATTCCATCTCAGATTTGTCGTAAAAATTGAATTGCTCAGCAACGGAGACTTGGTCGTTTAGATTTACGCGGCCTTGTCATCCACAGTGAAGGCTGGGTCTAAGATCTGAGTTGTATCTTTCTTGAAGAACTCAAAATATTCAAAGTCAATAGCTGTTGATAAGCCCTTCGTTATGGAACAGTAAAAGCGCGGCTACACAGAGATTCTGATTCTTCCATCGGATTCTTTTACTGCCACCAATCCGGAGCTCTGCGACTCCTAATGGAGCAATAAAACTTCCGTTTACAATCAACTAATCCACTTATCTAAAATGACAGAATGTAATCGCATCAAAGCCCATCGCAATTCCGCCCTTGGATTTTACGGCTATCGAGTGTCTCCACCCGCCTCCGGAGGGTTCTTCTTTTTGTTATGGCTGATGAAGTAGCCGTGGACGGTACACTTATGTTGACTTTGTTGCCCAACCCTAGGATACACTATATTATTCTATATATTGGCGGATTTAGGGAGGATGACCGGGCGCAGTAGTGCTACTTATGCTGGTTAACTGGCTACCCACCGGATAAAGCATCGCCAAGACAATTTAGATGGCCAATTTCAGATAGAATGAGATTAAGTGCATTTCTCAGATTTCACGACAGCTGTTCATTAAATGGCACATCATGTCGGATTCTGCTCTATTCTAGATCTCTGTCAGGGTACCCTCCCTTGGGGACTCTATACGCCAACGTTCAGCGGAGTACTTTTGCAGAGGGCGCAATTTACCATTAAAGCGCGATGCATTTTTTATTAGCCCTTCACCTGCTGCACTTTTCCATGTATGGTATAGTCACTGCTGTGAATAGGAAAAACATTTCATTGCATGTGCATTTATTTCGTTTCAGAAATAATACAATGACTCTGAGAAAATGTTTGCTTTTTCGATAAGATTCTATGAGAAAATAAATTTGATTGGACTTTAAAAGTGTTCTCGCCGACTTACGCCGCACTATGATATATTTGGACGATTTTTTTCCATTTTTCAATTATCTCCCGATATAATAATGCTATTGAGATGAATTTTTTTTTTAAATGAAAATGCACACTTTGGCGGATATGGAAAAAATACTAAAAAGTTGTGATGACCTTCATTTCACCTTGAAAATTGGCCTCAAAGTTGACGATTTTTAGAAAAAATTGATATTTTTGGATGTAGAAACTATATAAATTTTTCCTTTAACTTTATTTCTGACTGAAATTCTTCGGGAGGTGTTTTAGAACTAGAGAAGATCGATAAAGGTCATTCGAAGATCACGCGGAGGTCATTTGAAGGTCATTTTCCAGAGGACTACCACGAAATCGCTTTTTTCGCAGTCTGACCGGGAAAAGGATTGTAGATTCGGTCTTTGGATGCTCAGGTCGAGCTACAGCCTCAAGGATAGTCGGTAGTGGCCAGTCTAAGGTCATCCAGAGGTCATTTGGAGGTCAATTCAAGGGTCATTTGGTGGGAATCACCAAGAAATCACCTTTTTTGCGCAGTCTGACCGGGAAAAGGGTTATAGACCCGGTCTCTGGATGCTCAAGTCGAGTTATAGCCTCACGGATTATCGGTAGTGGCCAGTCTAGGGCCATCCAGTGGTCAATTGAAGGTCATTCAGGCTCATTTCAAGGGAATCACTACGAAATCAACTTTTCTCGCAGTCTTACAGGGAAAAGTATTGTAAATCCAGTCCCTGTATGCTCAGGTCGAGTTATAGCCTCAAAGATTATCGGTAGTGGCCAGTCTAGGGTCATCCAGAGGTCATTTGAAAGTCATAATCAAGGGAATCACCACGAAACCGCCTTTTCTGCGCAGTCTGACCAGGAAAATAAGTGTAGATCCAGTTCTTGGATGCTAAGGTCGAGTTATAGCCTCAGGGATTATAGCTAGTGTCCAGTCTAGGGTCATCCAGGGGTCATTTGTGGGTCATTTCAAGGGAATCACTACGAAATGGCTTTTTTTCCGCAGTCTGACCAGAAAAAGTGTCGTAAATCCAGTCCTTGTATGCTCAGGTCGAGTTATAGCCACAAGAATTATCGGTAGTGGCCAGTTTCGGGTCATTCAGAGGTCATAGCTCAACCTGAACATCCAAGAACTGGATCTACAATCCGTTTCCCTGTAAGACTGCGAGAAAAGTTGATTTCGTAGTGATTCCCTTGAAATGAGCCTGTATGACCTTCAAATGACCTCTGGATGGCCCTAGACTGGCCACTAACGATAATTGTTGAGACTATAACTCGACCTGAGCATACAGGGACTGGATTTACAATACTTTTCCCGGTCAGACTGCGGGAAAAAAGCAATTTCGTAGTGATTCCATTAAAATGACCTCTGGATGACCCTAGACTGGCCACTACCAATAATGCTTGAGGCTATAACTTGACCTGAGCATCCACGAACTGGATCTACACTCCTTTTCCTGGTCAGTCTGCGGAAAAAAAGCCATTTCGTGGTGATTCCCTTGATTATGACCTTCAAATGACCTCTGGGTGACCCTAGACTGACCACTTCCGATAATCTTTGAGGCGACAACTCGACCTGAGTATCCAAGAACTGAATCTACAATCCACTTCCTGGTCAGACTGCGAAAAAAGGCGATTTCGTGGTGATTCCCTTGAAATGAACCTGAATAACCTTCAATTGACCTCTGGATGGCCCTAGACTGGCCACTACCGATAATCCGTGAGGCTATAACTCGACTTGAGCATCCAGAGACCGGGTCTATTACCCTTTTCCCGGTCAGACTGCGCAAAAAAGGTGATTTCTTGGTGATTCCCACCAAATGACCATTTAATTGACCTTCAAATTACCTCTATATGATCCTAGACTGGCCCCTACCCATAATTCTTGAGGCTATAACTTGACCTGAGCATCCAAGAACTGGATCCAAACTCCTTTTCTCGGTCGGACTGCGAAAAAAGGCGATTTCTTGCTGATTCCCACCAAATGACCCTTGAATTGACCTCCAAATGACCTCTGGATGACCTTAGACTGGCCACTACCGACTATCCTTGAGGCTATAGCTCGACCTGAGCATCCAAAGACCGAATCTACAATCCTTTTCCCGGTCAGACTGCGAAAAAAGCGATTTCGTGGTAGTCCTCTGGAAAATGACCTTCAAATGACCTCCGCGTGATCTTCGAATGACCTTTATCGATCTTCTCTAGTTCTAAAACACCTCCCGAAGAATTTCAGTCAGAAATAAAGTTAAAGGAAAAATTTATATAGTTTCTACATCCAAAAATATCAATTTTTTCTAAAAATCGTCAACTTTGAGGCCAATTTTCAAGGTGAAATGAAGGTCATCACAACTTTTTAGTATTTTTTCCATATCCGCCAAAGTATACACTTTCATTTAAAAAAAAATTCATCTCAATAGCATTATTATATCGGGAGATAATTGAAAAATGGAAAAAAATCGTCCAAATATATCATAGTGCGCCGTCCTCGGCGCATGTCATTTGGAATATATTATACCTCGTTGACACACTGTGACTCTATTTTTCGATTTATGTAGGTTTCACACTTACGTCGTTTTCAGGACAAGATTTAAAAATGTCCACAACTTTTATAACAATTGTCTTTTTTGGTTTATAACCGGAATATTCTACTTAATTCTACTTGTGAGAAATCGACTTGTTGCACTTTTAAAATAAATGGCCAAATTTATGGCCAAAGAAATTAATTAATTTAAACTTAAAATATAAAGAACCGCCTCAAGAATACCCTTCCTTCAAAGTGCTTACATAAAACGTTATTTTTTCATTTCTTTTTATAAAAACTATACGACATATCGAAAATTACTTTTGGAGCTTTATTTATACATCTTTCTAGTACAAAAATAGTGTTATACAATTCCGAAATAATTATTAGGTTGTAACATAATAATCTGATAATTTTGTCGGAAACGTTCTGGAAATTTTTTAAAAATTCGAGAAAGTTCTGTGACTATGAGTATAAATACGCTAGCGCGCTCAGTTCATCAGTGCAATAATCGACAGCGAAGCGAGTAGCATTATGGAAAAATTCGATTTGAAAAGACGAGACATCCGCGTCCTTCTACGTTATGAGTTCCGTTTGAAGCATGCAGCTAAGCAGGCGGCACAAAATATATGTCAATGTATGGGAGAAAATGCGGTCTCTTATCGTACAGCAGTAGATTGGTTTCGACGTTTCTCGAATGGCAACTACAACCTTGAAGATAAACCACACGAAGGGCGGCCGGTTGAGGTTCATGTCGACCGACTAGCGCAGCTCATCGAGGAGGATCCAAGGAGGACTACTCGTAAACTTAAAGAAGAACTCGGATGCTCCCATACTACTATCGCTCGACATTTGGAAGTGATGGGTAAAGTGGCACAGTCAATGGATACCCCACGAATTGACGGATGGTCAACGGATGATGCGAGTGACGGTTTGTACGCAATTGCTCACTTCACACCGTACTTTTGCTTGGCTTCGTAATTTGGTTACCGGGGATGAGAAGTAGATGCTTTATGTTAACCATAACAATAAGCGCCAATGGCTTAGCGCCGGCCAAAGAGGAGTACCGACAGTTAAATGTGAAATTACTATACACAAGGTTATGTTGAGTGTTTGGTGGAATGTGCACGGCATTATCTACTGGGAACTATTACCAAAAGGAACGACTATAAATAGTGAACGCTACTGTGATATGCTGGATAAGGTAGTCGTGAGTCTTGAAGGAGAACAAGGCAATGTATACCTCCTCCACAACAATGCCCGCCCTCACACCGCTTCGATGACATGTAAAAAAATTATGGAGATAGGCTGGATTTCCTTAGCCCATCCTGCATACTCGCCTTCTGACTACCACTTGTTCCGATCGTTGCAGGCTCACAGGAGCAGGAGATCATTGATAATGATGGACTATATGTTCAATAAAATGTTAAGCTAAATTGTACAAAAATATCAAAATAAAATTTCTTAAAAAATTATCAGATTATTATGTTAAAACCTAATATAATCAAATGTTGCCTTTAAAAATGGTGTTAGACGGGCGTTATTATAACTTGTGACAGGATTATCCAAAATAAAAAAAATTAAATAAATTCTTATGATATATGAATCTTTTGCCTTATCCACTATGGAAGCAAATTTTTTAACAATTGGCATTATGAAAAAACACTTTTTCAGCCTATTTGACCGACCTGTAGTAAGTATTTAAACTATTGGGGATTTCGATTTGAAAGTTTTCTACGACATTCTTGAAATAATATACAATGAAAATATGAAATAAATGTAAATAAAGTTTTGATGGGAGGTTACCCTAAAAAAGTATATGATTTTACTTTAGACTGCTCCGCTACTAAATACTTTCAATATTTAATCCTATGATTTTACCAGATCTTTCCAGTAAGCGCGAAAAACTGATTGACGTTAACCCCTTGCGCTCGGATGTTGCCGATATATCGTCATCAGATATTCATGTCATAACTCGGATGTCGCCAGTATGGTGACATCGTAATATAGGTGATCAATTTTCTAATTCCTATAAAATTTCACAGCAGCGTAATGATGTATTTAAATTCAACTTTGGACCGTAAAATAACATTTTTACGGGGAAATACTTTTGAGTTGCTGGTAGGTACTGCAAAAAATAGCTTCCGAGGGTTCATAGCAAATTGTAATTTTCAAAAAATTGGTTTTTTTTATTACATTTTTGGGAACTATATATATATAGAAATATCATATTAAAATTTTATAAAGATCGGAGCACTCTAACTATATTTTTGTAAGACTTTCACTGGAAGTAATGGGCGTCAAAATCGGCCCGGCTGCCATACAATTTGCTGATGACCGTGACCGACAGCGCGTACGAGATGCTGACCGCATCAGCACTATTGCCTATAAGGAAGCCAGAATCATCCGCAGAAACGCTGTTTTGGATGAAAACGTTAATTATGAACATACAGAAGGCATACTGTATGGTGCAGGCATCGCTGATTAATCGCAGGTGAGATTTTTTTACGATTTTTCATTAAAAAAAACTTTGATCGCGTTTTTCTCGAAACAACGTTTTTCGGCACCTTGTTGATAAAATCTCGGTGCCTACTGAACCGATCTTCACCAAATGTTCTCTATAACTATAGCTATTGCATGAATAGAATGTTTTTTGAAATTTTGATTTTAAGTATTTTTTTAAGGGCAAAAACGGGGAAAAAATTATGATTTTTGGAATTTTTTCGAAAAATGTCTGCCATTTTGTCAATTTTAAAAAAATCAAAAATCTGTCTATTCATGCAATAGCCCGTATCATACTGAATCTAAAACTTTTTCATTTTTTTATTTCAGACCATCCGTCTTGGAGATACCATCAACAGGGCGCAGCCCTCTTTTTTTCAACCGCCTGTTTCATCAACAAAAAATCAGAAAAATAACAAAAAAAAAAATTTTTTCATGTATTTCGACACTATATTTATTGAGTAACCCCTCCCATATTTATATTTACAATTGAAACCTAATAAAAAAAATTATTGAAAAATATGCTGTTTTTCATGGGTCTAATTCGCTATGAACCCTTAATGCAATACTCACTAATAAAAAAATTAGTATGTCTTGAAAGGATTTCGAATATTTTTAGTATAACCTATACATATTTTACTTTCCTACTAAGAGCTTAAATGACTTGGTAGATTTTTATGACGAATTAAATTACCTTTTTGGTGCAGAATTCTAAAAAAACTGGAAATAAAAATAATATTGAAAAATAATTAAAATCTCGCTTATGTCCACTAATTTAATAATTAACACAATACTCAAAATTAACCAGTACTAATATTCTTTAAACACACGGGTACAATATATCGATATAAGTACATATTTTTTCGATATCACTCGACATAAATCTTGTTTCCTTGGAACGAATTAACGACGTAATACGGGGACTAAGTATAATTGTAATATCCTCCTTTTTATTGTTACTATTGACCCGAGTCACACTGCCTCACGACTCTTTCCTCACAGGGGACGCAACATGTGTTTTCCTAAAAATTTTCCGAATCTGCTCGATTTTCACACATTTGCCTACAAGGCAGCGACCGAAGGGGGTTTAAATGTTAACATCACGGAGCGAAAATAGTTCGGAAAAATACGTTTCCTTAAAATATTCAAAGAGCTTGCCAAGTGCCGGTCGTTTCAGAGAGGCAAGATAATTTCTTTTCTTTTTCTGGCCGGACGGCCGGCCTGCCTTAGAGGAACAACAAATAAAATAGTTTGAAAAGGTTAGACCTCTCGTTTAAGAGCTAAGAGGTTTAAATGTTCAACCCCTGATGCAAGTCGCATTGCACAAAATCAGACTCACAGCCTTTTTCGCACAGATTATCTGATTAAAATTTCTCCCCGCAACTCAAAAAAAAGTACGTGATAATAATTAGATAGTGTGAATCGGACAATTTTTCTTCAAAATAGAGTAACCGTGTATTTGAGCTGCTTCACCGAAAAATTTGGAACATAACATCCACGCATGTGACACAGTACTTTAGAATTACTTCTTTTCCTGCCATAGTTGAATATAAACTTTTTCGGTTCATTTTATTTTTATTGTAATAATAGAGACCCACCTCGTGGTAAAAATCGCTTACAAATACAGAATGATATATTTGGCTCAAGAAGTAGACACAAGAATACTGTCGAACTTTTATAAAAAATATATTAGGGAATCAAAGCTATATATGTAGCCTGGGGCATTCATTTGATTTTCTCCCGTACATTCTGCTGGAATAGGAATGACCACGTTATTTGAATATACCCCATTAATTAAAAAAAATAAAAACTTTTTTATCATGTCAGTGATGCCGATTTTGCTAACTTCAATTTCCCACTGACAAACTCTGAATTCCCCACACCGCCAAATCTCGAGCTTTTTCAAATTACTAATTTTCGTTGTAAAATAGATCGGGGAGAAGTTGCATGAATGGGTTATGAGGCACGTATAAAATGTGTCTACAATAATTTTTTGCCTATAAAGCTTTGTAATAAAATACACCCTTTCGTATTATTGATTTTTTTATGTTCTGGAACCGAATTGAAAAAATTTGTTGACAATAACAAGAGTGGAATATCCGATTTTTCACGAGTTTTATGTAATTGCAGTATACTATCGATTTTATGAATTCAGAGAATAAATATGGGTAAAACAAAATTGCTCATAGAAAACAATATCTTTTAATTGCGAGTCAATTTTATTTTTTATTTTCTATAATTTCATTCAACCGGAAAAAAGTTTTTTCGTAGAAGAGATTGGTAAAATTAAAAAAACGTCTTAGAGCTTGTTTCTTAAAAAAATTGATATTTTACACTGAATAAAATTTCTCTTTCATGAAATATGTTGTTTTCAAATTTAAATTATTCATGAGATTGAAGAAAAGGATATTTTATAATCAACATTTTAAAATATTATAAAAGACTGTTTCATGTGTATATTATAAAAGATTTACTGAAAAACAAAAATGACTAAAAACAATGAACTATTTATTTGAATAGTTGCTTTTGTTAGTTAGTTTTTCCCGTTTCAAATGTTTGCTATTCGAAAAGACGATTTGAATGTTTTTAACAAAAAAATAATATTCATGTAAATGTAGACATTTTCAATTCAAAATAATTAATAATTGGAATATACAGATAATTGTTGTCAATAATTTAAGAAAATATTTCTTTGCCATTAGTAGTAATATGTTTTCTTAGTGTATAGAAAACCACGTAATTTTTTCAAAACAAAAACTTTTTATTACTATTATGGTTGTCATTATAATTTTCATATTCCTTTCCATATTCATATATACAGTAAAACCTCATTATAATGAACTCCGTTATAATGAACAAATTTCTCGGTCCCTTCAAATTTGAACATAAATATGAAAGGCGGTGTCCGTTTATAAATATAAATTCTGTTGTAACAAATTTACAAACACACTGCTGGATTTTACAACAAACCGCGATCGGTTATAACGAATTTAAATGCAGGTCTAGAACAATCCATTTGCAACGGAGAAGACTACCTTATCCTTATCACTTCAAGTTTTTATACTTTCAGCGATAACCGAGTTGTTATAGTTTTACCTTGTGGAGGACCCCCAATATCAAAGGAGGTGGTCGTTCAAGATCAAATTCGAACATAAAATGTTCCTCCTTTTTCATTTCCCGGGCAATAGTATGCGTATCCATTTGAAAAACGGATTTGACCCTGAAATTAAATTGAAGGTCAAGGTCAAGGTCAAATCTAAGGTCAGGATAACCAGGAAATAATTCTATAACTTATGCTCAACATTTTTGCCGAAAACCCACTCCTGACGAGTTATTATGCAGTTCCCGTACTTTGACCTTTTTCTGATGTCACCTTCAGAGGTAAAATTTTTAAAATGGTCAAGGTCATACTAAAAACGTAAAATTTCCTGCTATTTTAATTTCCGGGGTCAAAATTAGGGCTTGCAATTTAAAAAAATTTATTTGACTTCGAAATAACCTTGAAGACCTAAATCAAGATCAGATCGAAGGTCACAGTTTAATTGCCAGGAAGACATCCTACTACTTTTGTCTAAGTAATTTTTCTCTGTGATGCCTACTTTTTAAGTTATTTTGTCGTCCCGGTGTATGTTTTGTTAGGGGGTTATTCTACCTAACCTATAGCCCGGAAAAAGTGACCTTCTTTCAAACTGCTATAAAAAAGTTTTGCGCCTGGTAAAATTCTGCAATCTACTGCTAACTGACCTCACTTTAGGTCAAAATTTACGTTTTTTTGCAATTTGGCAAAAGTTTGAAAAAAACTACTATTTTCAAAATATTTTCAATTAAAAAATGTTTTGCCATATTGCCAAAAAATTATTTTTTTGCTCTAAACTGTGGTCAGTGCAGTAGATAAATAGTAAATAAGTATGTGCACAACATTTGAAGTATATCGGTCGAGTAGTTTTTTCGCATTTTTAAACGCAGACTTCTATCAAGTATAAGAAAAACGAACAGAGAAGTAATTTTCCAATTTTCGCTCTAAAATCGTGGGGGGGGCAATGCCCCCCCACGTCTCCCCTTAACTCCGAACATGGTGGAAAGCAAAGTTTTTAATAGATAAAATTGACTAATTTAGAAGTTATATATTTGTTAACGTATTCATTGGAACCTATAAATATTTGCACCCATAATTGAATGGTTCTTGTAATCTCTTATAAGTCTTCAATAACACAAGATTTACGGAATATGTCAATTCTCAGTGAAATATGCTACATTTAATTGGTGCAGTAATATGACGATATATTCCTGTAAATTACCTTAGCTCTCAAGCCCTTTATTTCGAACGGGAAAATATACTAAACTTATTTTTTTTGGAATCCCACACTAAATGCCCGTAAATCTAGTGTTAAATTGAATTTAAACTCGTTTTGCATTTAGCAGGCAATTTAAGTAAATAAGACCATTAATATATCATTCCTAGAAAAAAAAACTTTTTAGTCCAACGTGGAATTATAGTCTTTCCCCCTCTTCATCAGTCCCGCCCAATTGAACGTTATTCTCCTCGTAACCAATTACTTTAAGAGCGCAAAAGAGCGAACTTAAAACAAAAATATTTCCCTCAAGTCATTGCATGCAATTGGAGGAGGGCGATCTTAAATAAGAAGTCCTCTTACTTTTGCCTCTCAGTTAGCTGAATCGCGTATAGCGCGGGAGACAAATCCATCCCCGTCAAGCCTGCTTGATGGAACAATTTATTAAATCACAAAAGAAAAAAAGGAAAAAAAAACTTTGGCACTCGCAACTTTTGCGTAATAGCATCGTTTTCTCAGACCGACCCGGCTTTCTTCCTCCAAAAAATCATTTATCTGCGTAGCCAGAGAGTTACGGATATTTTTCAACACATTCTGCGGGGCGTCGGACATATATCATAACCGTTGGAAAAACTTCCTCAGATTTTCCAAGATTTGGCGCACAACTGCCCTAAATAGGCAGTCCATACCACCCTCTAAAAGTTTTCTGCCGCTTAAAGAAAAAGACGCAGAGTTATAAGTGCGCCCCGCGTTGTCCGAACAAGCTGAGGAGGTAATTGCTTTCGATTTTGAATAGGCCAGGCTTTGCGAAATTATTCGCCATTTTTGTTTTTCCTTCCAGACTACCACCGGGTATCTAGGAATTTTGCTGCCCTTTCGGAGGGTCTCCATGTACATATACCGTCAAACGTAATTTAATATAGTTTCTATGTGAACGCCGGCCAGCCCCGGGTGGAGCAATCAACTCCCCTGTTGTAGTCAGCCGAAGGAACTCCTCAAAGGGCTGGAAAGATTCCCGCTGACTAGAAGAAGCACATGAATGCCTTAAATGGCAGGGACCAACCAACTAACTACTCCGGGAAAGGATCGTATGGAGGGTAATAGAATGTTTTGCTATAAGTCCTTAACTAAATTCAAAAGAGTGGTGTGGGTGGCCACGACAAGCCGCCCAAAACACTCTATGCAAAATACTTACACCTGACACTCAGGTAGTAGCCGATGCTCGAGTATTGGAAGTTGAGGTGGCGTGAAGTGCACTTGTACCAGCCGGAATGCTCCCTCCGAATTGACGTGAAGTTTAGAAAACCATCACCGGTTTGTGGCACCTGAAAGTAGATTTGCATGGAGACGTGTTAATATCTTTTTGCACCGATATGTGGGAGGTTCTTGTCGTATTCGCAGGACTCTGGGAGTACATGTGTTCGAGGACATGTATGAAATGGCGGGAAAGGGGTTTCCGACGGAGGGAGGAAGTAATAAAATATTTTCGGGCTGAAAGGATGGGGCCGTCTGTTTGGATCCTGATCCCTAGCTACGTTCGAGGTAAGGAAATTTAGCGTGCCAGATGGTGAGGAGTTTCGAAGGTACAGGGCCAGGGATTCAATGTGCCCCGGGGATGGGATAAGCGCAGGATAATGGCAGATTTTGTCAGGAGACTTATGGGACTCTTTATTTCATGGCTGTTACTTTAAAGGGCGACATAATTTTTCTTGTCCCGGATGACAATGGAGGTAATGAATTTCACTGCTCGTATTTTTTCGCCCGTCTCAGGCACAACTCATTCTGTTTTTTTTTTTTTTTTTTGAGTGGACCCAAAAGGATTTACAAGGAAAGGAACTGAAAAAGTAAAAACAAGGGTGGGGTACTTGTTTATATAAGGGTACTCAGAACTTAATTAATAGTCGCTAATTTTTGAATGCAAAATGGCTTAAGGTTTTATTCGTTTAAATTTTGCTGTGTTGGCTTTTTAATTTTGTTTTGGTACGACAACGAAATAAGAGCAATGATCTCAAATAAATGGATGTTAATGATTTGATCTTTGAATCGACTTAATTACTTGCAAATTAAAGAGTTACCAATACGGGAACAGTCTGAATGACAGACAAAGGTAACACTAAACATCTCAAGAAGTGCAATTCAAGATTTAATGAAGATTAAATTAAATTCCTGGTCCGAATTAAGCTGATCTCAAGCATAAATGAAATTGTAAACCCTGAGGGGCCATATTCCAACCGACCGGTCCAGCATCAAATCTGAATCAGTTAATTTTACTACAATAAAAACAAGAATATTTTTCCAAATTAGGGAAAGAAATAATTTATTGCAATATGTTACAACGTCAACTATTAATTTAAGAATCACGCAATGTGTTATTGATAAAATCTATTTATTATATTTTTGGCGATAAAATTAATAAAAGCGGATACTGAATAATTCTTACATTAATGGTTGAAATTGTCAACATCTTATAATAAATAATTTCGTTCCACAATTTTACTTTGGAAAAAATGTGCTTTTAAGTAAAACTGTTTAATCAGTTTTGACAGGCAGGTTGAATTATGAAATTTTTGTCTAATGTCTTTTGTAATTGTTTTAATTTTCCAAAATATTGAAAAATGATCATAATATTGTTTCAAAGATTAGGGAATCAATTGATATGTCAATCTAAGGACGAATTGGTACCACTTTCGTTTAATATTTTCCTCGATATTCTTAGAAATATTGTCCAGCCTAATTTAATTTTACTATAATTTAATTTACTGCAAATAGTATAAATTGTTTATTCAATCCTTGTCAGACGTTTTATACCATAGAGAGGAGACACAATTTTGAAAGATATAAGTTTCTCGAAATGATTGGGTCTTTTGGATATCCTCACCTCTCCAAAAAAATCATCCAACAGATCAAATGAAGTGTCATGAAATGATAGCATTTACAGGATGGGCCATCTAACGTTTGGAATTGGAACTATAGGTTATTTTGAGGTTGAAAGGTTTGATGACATTTCCGATGTGACAGAAAGTTAGTTTTATGTTTGACATTTATGAAATGGGTCGCTTTTCGCTTTGAACAAGGTTGGGAAATATTAAAAACTTATTTCCAAAGTGGTGAGTCTTCTACTCAAACTGTAAGAAATTTACGGAAAAAATTTGACAAAAGGGATGTGCCAAAAACGCAGTTTGCGGATCAATTTGTGAACCGAGTTCGTGAAACTGGATCGTTGTTGGATAAAACAACCCGTGTACGTACTCGTCCAGTGCGCTCAACCGAAAACATCGCTTCTGTTGCTCAGAGTGTGCATGAACAACCATCAACATCAACTCGTCATCGTTCTCAAGAATTGAACATTTCACGCACTTCTTTGAGAAGAATTTTGCATAAAGATCTCGGTATGAATGCGTACAAAGTTCAATTAGTGCAAGAGCTGAAGCCGCATGACCATCCGATGCGTTTTCGGTTTGCTCAATGGGCCGAAGACCGCTTGATCGAAGATGGGCATTTTTACCGAAAAATCATCTTTTCAGATGAAGCTCATTTCCACCTCGGAGGATACGTCAATAAACAAAATTGTCGTATCTGGGGCTCAGAAAATCCATACGTCATCGTGGAGAAACCAATGCATCCACAACGAGTGACTGTCTGGTGCGGATTGTGGTCTGGCGGCATTATTGGGCCATTTTTCTTCGAAAATGAGCAAGGAAACGCCGTTACAGTGAATGGCGATCGCTACCGCGTCATGCTAAGCGATTTTTCGTTTCCCAAAATTGAAGAGTATGACATACACGACATTTGGTTTCAACAGGACGGTGCAACATGCCACATAGCCAACGTAACAATCGATCTTTTGCGCACTGTTTTCGGAAATCGCATAATCAGCCGAAATGCTGATGTCAATTGGCCACCTCGAAGCTGCGATTTGACTCCGTTAGACTTCTTTTTGTAGGGAGCCGTTAAGGACAAGTGTTACGCTAACCATCCAGAGACGATTGACGACTTGAAACGTTGCCATTGACGAAATAGAGGCCCAAACAATCGAAAATGTACTGAAAAATTGGACTGATCGAATGGGGTATTGTAAGGCTAGCCATGGCAGTCATTTGAATTATGTTTCTTCCATTCCTAAATCTTTCTAATAAACTGATAACTTTGAAAAATTATTCATTTGTTTTTTTTTTTTTTTATAGCCGATTCAAATTCCAAATCTTAAATGGCCCACCCTGTAGTTAAAATTAAAATTTAAAATTTCATTCTCTTTAACAGGAACCGATTTATGAGCATTTTAGGTTAAAATTCAAAAATTCAACTTTTTTATCTTTAAACATAAATATTAGCCATAAAAATCATTAGAAAATAAATTTTAATGATTGTATCAAAAACTACAGACCAAGATTTACAAGAAAACAAGAAAAAGTAAATAAATTCGATTATTGGGAACGTCACAATCATCATTTGAACTTTTCGTTCCAATTTGGGGCAGAGTGTTTGTCGAGTTGCGACGCTGACACGTGTGAGTGATGAAGACGATCAAGTCATCAAGTGTTAGGGAAATATGATATAAACGTTTTCTCTAAATAACTAAAAAAGTTATTAATATATTCGACTTTGCGATTGAGAATGATATAAGTAACTAAATTCGAAAGTGATACAACATACTATTATTGATCATCAATTGTGGAGATATAAACCGAAAAGGAAAGAAAAAAGGGATCATGTGTCCCCAGTGTCCCTAACTAATCAAATCATATGAATTAAAGACGAACAATTAGTTACTAAAAATTAAAAAAATTCTCAAACTTACCGGCGTGTCCCCGTCATCTTTCTGCCACCGCGGTGTGCTGGGCGGATTTGAGTCAACATCACACTTTAAAGAGACTTCGATTCCTTCCCGTAGAGGATAGCCAAAGCCAGGCGTACGTGAAATTGCAAAAGATGGCGTATCTGGAAAATGTAAAAATAGATAAATCGTTAGATGTGCACAAATCCGAGAATTACATATATTGGTAGTCTACACACGTGAACCTTTCTAAGCGCTGTTAATATCGAAGAAGCGCTTTAGTCATCCCCCAGTTGCCGTTACACGCCCTTATTTTAATAATCTCAGCTCGGATTGAGCTGATGGTGGGCTTATTGCAAAATATGCGCCCTCTTCCAACGTGTATTTATGCGATCAAGCGGACCTATGAGGGCGAATGGGGGGCCAGTTGTCTTTTCGGAGGAGGGGTGATAACCATTTTTCCATTTAAATTACCAAACAGCATCCTTTCCCCGATGGCGGCGGTACTGCCACAGTGGCAAAGCTGATTTTCGACCCAATGAAAGAAGCCAACCGAAATACGGCATGGGGAAAGTTGGATACATGAGTCCCCATTGATCGTTGGCATGTGTCTGACAAGTCTTCGACGTGAATTTAATTATTGTTGTATAAAACACCCTGTGCCAGATGCTCGAATTCCAGGGATGTCAAATAAAAATCAAGGGCAGCAAATAGGTACTTCGACAGAATCCCATAAATTTCCATCTTGGGATAAGGTCCATATTATAACATATTGAAAAAGCTTGGTGAATATTTTAATTTAAGAATGTTTGCACCAACATAAATTTTGTCCATAAAATGAAATATTTGAGCATGAATTATGCAAAACTTTTTATGTATTTTCGTTGAACATTTTGTATTTTTATTTCGGTCGTAAACAAGAAACAACAAATAGTAGGTATGTAGATATATGTTAGAAACTAATTTTCCCTAAAAAATAACTATATTTAACTATGATTATTGCCACATTTCTCAATCGATTTTAATCAAACTTTGTTCATTCTCACATTAATTGGGCAACTATCAAATACTATTATCTGTCAATTTACCTAAAGTGTGTACATGTATGTGTAGTGTATTTATTTTAAGTTATAGTCGTTCGAGTTCTAGTAAAAGCCAGAATTCGCGATAAATGCTTTAAGGTACTATTACCGTCTAGAATTTTCAAAAAATGATTTTTTTTTTTTTACATTTTCAGATTCTTTATACCTTCAATAATAACTGTCTAAAATATTAAATCGCAATTCGAAGCCATTGCCGAGATACATATAACGACTCAATTGAAGCGCGCTCTCGGCTGTTCCCATGTTCTAAATAAACTTTAAATGCGTTTTTCTCGAGTTTAGGTTTTTTTAACTGGCGGACAGTTAATCTCCGGATCTACTGGGCCGATTTGAATAAACTTTGAAGCATTCTGTTCGTTGTTATATCCTGCGTGATAGTTTACCACAATTTAACCACAAAAAAAATATATAAAATTTTTGAGCCTGAAAAAAGGTCGAAAAAAAGGGCGATTTTTGAAAAAAAATTTGAAATGTCCGCCATTTTCTTATTTTTAATGATTTTTCAATTTCTCTGGTAAACTATCACGTAAGAGCACTTCCTTTTTGTAACTCTTTTTGAATTTTATGTTTCAGACTTACCGTTCCAGAGATTAACTGTCCGCCATGCAGCAATGTTTTTTTGAGAAGAAAATTTGAGCGCCCTGTATTAAATTTACAGTTAATAGAAAATAAAAATAAAATTTTTTTTCGTAATCTTCATGAACTGCTTAATACTGTAAAAAAAGTTTGATAACAATATATAATATAGAAAGTGAAAAAAAAATTGTTGAATATATGTCATTTTTTAGCATTCTAGACGGTAATAGTACCTTAAGATACTTAATTTCGCCCCCTCAAGGGAGTGCGGAAGTAACTTACTTGCGTTATTAGGGTGTCATCTCTGTCAATAAGGGAGATGAGCCAAATTAAGCGCACGAATTTCGATTAAAGAAATTCGAGGATATCCCCTCCGAGGCGAGGGCGAAGCGGCGGTACAGGCAAATGACGATGGGCCAGCCGAGCGGAAAAAAAATTTCATGAGCATTGGCTTAAAGGGATTGAGGGACCCCGTAGAGTCCTGGGGATGCACGAAGAGAAGTTTGAAATCAATTGATCCATCAATTCTTTTTAAATCCTCCGTCGCTCCTTTTATGCCTTGGTAACTGCTTTGTTCTATTTAGTGGGAAGGGATTCGATGGCATGAGGGGGTGCCGGATCTCTGGATTCAGGGCCAGACGGGCTCTGTAATTTGTGGACTCCAAGTCTGAAATTGTTGAAATTTGTGGGCGGGTATGCGTTTCATTCGCCCGAACGAATCTACGCCGCACAGAAAATTGCTCCAGTTGATTGCCTAATGGCTCCATCCCGGACGATTCTTGTGCTTCACATAATGAAAATCGAATAGAATTGAACAAGTGTGTTTTTGTCGTTCGTCCCCTGAAACAAAAGTCGTAGTCGACGGCTGGCTCCTTCAACAGATGTTTGCTTCATGCTCCGTGAAAGGAAAGTACTAAAATGAAGATGTGTGTATGTGTGTGATCCTGAAAAACCTTCGTTGCTAGGGCAAAAAGAGACATTCCTAAGCACTAGGGGCCGAGACATTGAGGCAAAGTAGGGAGATAAATTCATTCGTGTCACAATAGCATTGTTGGTGTCTGTATTGTCTTCGTTGGATCCCCCGCGTATCATTTAACTGCTCCGTACGTCGCGAAACGGCTAGCAACATCGGAGGATTTTTTTCGGTGCACACACCCATTTGGTTCTATTTGCGACATGGGTGAATTCCCCCGGAAATTTTTCCAATTAAAAAATTGTTTTCAGATTTATATCAGTTTAGCCCGACAACATAAAAAGCGGACGCGAGATATCCAACAGGGAAAAAAATGCAATAGGGCCTGTGTGCTGCTCCATTCGCACAGTTCAGCTGAATTTGTTAATTTTCTATAGAAAAAGTTTTGAGTTATGCAGACAGTTGCCTTTTCAGAGAATTGCAGGAACAGGGAAATGGAGCGCGTCCCCAGGATAATAAACGCCGTCGAATGGAATTTCAAAACTTAAATTCGTTGAATTAGATGGGTTTTTTGCCAGCAAACTTCCAATTTTGACCCACTGAAACTGTTATACAGGTTAATTTTTTTTCGAACGCTGCTGGCGTCGAAGAACAGAAATTATTACAAATTATTTATTTTTTGCTGTAATGCAATGAAAGGTCTTTTTTAAAAGTTGAAAAGATCTGATTGTAATTACATAATTTAATACCGATAAATGTACAACAACATATTACGAACCGTGACCAAATTAAACATATTTTAATTTTTATTTTATTCAAAATACATTTTACTTGATAATTTAAGAATCAATTCAAGTAATCTGCACAAATCTGTATTTTCTCCATGTTATTTCAATTTTCACTACACGACGTAATGACGAAAATTACTTTTAAATTATATTTTTCTCGAAAATAGAGATAAAACACCTCGGGCTTAAAGGCTTATACCACAGAATAAAGACTAATCAGAAGTTTCATCTAGAACAACCTCTTTGAGTCTATAAATTCTTAATAAATCAAATCCGACTGCAGAAGAGCTGATGAACAAGAGCATATACAAAACTCCAGCGAGCGAACATGACTTATTTATTTGTGAACACGACTTATTTATTTGTAGTAGCTACGTTAGAATTTGAGCATTAGAGAACAAAGCAAGCTGAAGGAAAAATGTTTCTCTGGAACTTGAGCCCTAATCTTTATTACAATATTGTTAGCTCGATTTGGAGTTAGACTAAATCAAGATCAAGAAATCTCCGGTGACTGGCAGTATACTTTTTGTGCAGGCCGCCGCAGCATTGCTCTTATCTGGCGGCGTGGACCACCGATGGTCCACATCGAGTTTTCTTTACAAACAGACTTCCTCATGTGTTAAATGCCTAAATGCCTCCGGGATCATCACCAGATATGTATACAAGTCATATAGTGTTTTGTCGGACATTAGCTCCTCGCATCTGAATGTTGTCAACAGCACGTGGCCTACCTATTTCAATTCCGTAGATCCCTCTCTTCTTGATTTACTTTTGGTGAGCGATCCCGAATCAATTTTGTCCTTTCATCACCTTTCCCTTAGCCTTTTGGATCATGACCTAATTTTTATGTCCTATGAAATGCAAATCAATTTTAACAATGTTCCGCGTCATATTCTTTATCGAAATTTTAGGAATATTGACTTAGAACTGCGACTCCTTTTCTTGGTATATGATATGCTGGATGTCAATGATCAGGTTGAGTTCCTTCAGGCATCGATTGACTATCTGTTTAACAAACACGTACCATTACAAAGCAAGCGCATTAATAGCGTGGTTAACCAATGAAATAACACAAATGATTGCCGAACGTGAATATCTTTATTCAAAGCATAGAAGGCTTAACACTCCCGAAGGTCGTAAAGCTTTTACTGCTGCCCGGAAAAATGTTGTTTCCAGAATCCGCAAAGCAAAACACAGTTATTTTGAGCGCATATTCAACACGAACTTTCCGGCAAAAACCTTATGGTCTAACTTACAGAGAAATGGTGTGTATGGCAAGGAAACAACATTAAGTAATCTTAAAGCCAATGATCTCAACCTACATTTTTCTGAGAATTCGAAAACACAGAGCCAGAAAAAAGACTTGTGCCCAGTTTTTTCCTCTGACCTTAACTAATGTGGTTTTGGTTTTCGTGGCGTGGAAACAGACGAAATTCTTAATGCAATATTTGCTATCAATATCAACATCAGCGCAGTAGACCCTGACGGTATCTCGCCTGTTTTTGTCAAACTAATTGCATCCAGCATAGTCAGCGTGATAAAACACATTTTCAATACATGCATAACTAAGTCCATCTTTCCTGATAGTTGGAAACGTACAAATGTTGTGCCTATCCCAAAAAAAACATCTCCTAGCTCTTCCTCAGACTATAGACCTATAAGTCTATTATGCTTCTTTTCCAAAGTCTTTGAAAAATTACTTTTTTGGCAGATTCAAAAGTTCGTCGCGGACAAAAAATTGATGTGTCCCCTTCAATCTGGTTTTCGCCAAAAACACAGCTGCGAATCGGCTGTCGAATCAGCTGTCGAATCAGCTGTCGAATCAGCTGTCGAATCAGATGCCTTTTGGCATCATATTAATAATAAACGAAATTCCATGGGATATCCAAAGGTTTTATTTTATAATCATATTAAATCAGATGACCTCGTTTCTAGCTGTGATCTGTTTCGTGAATTTTTCGCATCGGTTTACTGTAACAATATTGTTTCTCTTGATCCTGAATATTTGAATCTTATTCCGACCACAGTTCATATTGGATGCATATCTTTTACCGACAGTGAAATTTATTCATGTCTGGATGAACTTAAGCTTAGTACAAAAGTAGACGCAGATAATATTTGCCCGTCTCTTCTTAAATATTGTGTATTATCACTCGCAACACCATTGGCATTTATATTTAATCTCTCTCTTAGGTCTGGATGTGTCTTAGATGCGTGGAAGGTATCTTATATTACGCCTATAAATAAATCGGGATCCAGGAATGAGGTTAAGAATTATAGAGCAGTTTCCATAATGTCGACGATCCCAAAAATTTTAGATTCACTAGTTAGCTGCAGGTTACATAATTTAGCCAATGATTGGATAAGCCCTCAGCAACATGGATTTTCTTCCGGAAGGTCATGTCCGTCTAATCTCACAATTTTTAGTAAATTCACAATAAACTCGATGGAAGGGGCACAAGTTGATGCAATTTACCCAGATATCTCTTAAGCTTTCGATAGAGTTAACATCAGATTGCTTATTATGAAGCTTGAACAAACTGGCTTTCATTCTAGTACACAAGGGGATTTCTTCAGTTCTCTCTGGTCGTAGACAATTTGTTAAATTAAATATTGTTCTATCAAGAGTTATTTTAGTCAATTCTGGTGTTCTTCAGAGAAGTCATTTCGGTCCTCTTCCTTTTGTTATATTTATAAATGACGGATCAGATGTATTCAAGTCTTCTATGTATTTAGACCGTTTCGAATTCACATGCACTTGCACTTAAATCTACTTTTTTCACTAAAAGTTCTCCTAAAAACTACGAATAGTACGTAGGGCGATCGAAAATACACGTAGTTTGCTTTGTAATTGCACTATTTTATCTGTCGAATTTGAAGTGTTCTCCAAAGTACATACACTAAAATTGGTTAGGGAATAGTGCAAGTGGATGCGAATTCGAAAACGGCCTTAATGTTTACGGACGACTTAAAATTATTTTATAACATTAAATCTTTAAGTGACTGCCTATTGCTTCAATAGAATTGTGATTCTTTTCTTAAATGGTGCCAAAACAATGCTCTTTTACTAAATATTTCTAAATGTAAAGTCATGTTTTTTTACCAAAAAGCATCTCCCATTGATTTTGATTATAAAATTGATAGTGTCTCTATTCCTAGAGTGTCAATGATTAAAGATTTGGTGTATTGTTTGATACTAAGTTATCCTTCAGTCATCACACCGAGCACATAATTTCTAAAGCGTTTACTACTTTAGGCTTTGTAAAACGTAATACATATAAGGGACTTTAAAGAACAATTTGTATTAGTATTATACTGCACAATGATTAGGTCTATTTTGGAATATTCATTTGTAGTGTGGTGTCCGGCGTATAAGAAATATATCGATCGCATTGAAAAAGTACAAAAGTGTTTTACATGATTTGATCTTGCCAGAAATTCATATTGGCGTGAAAATATACGTACGTACAAAGTTCGGTATGTATTACTAGGCTTGTCTACACTTAATTTTAGAAGACAGGTTGGGTTTCCTATGTCTATAAGACATACTTTATGCCACTAAGTTAAATTCTTGGAACTACTTTATTTAATTGACATTTATGTACCGGAAAAAGTAATGAGGCCTCGGCCGTTTCTTAAGGTGCCGTCACATAGAACCAACTACGGTTATCACGAGCTGCATTATTCAAATCAATAAGTTTTCTCCATTTGCTGATGTAGCTATGCCTAGAGAAATCTTTAGGAGTTCGACTACCTTGCGCTTGAAATATGTCTTTCCTGGAGTCATTCTGAACAAGTATACAGTAAAACCCGTTTAAATGCAACCCGCTTTACTGCACAATTCCTTTTATTGCACACGATGCGAATGCACCGAATTTTATGCCTTATTAATGTGTAGAAACAAAGACCGCATTATTGCACACCTCTTAAATACACAAACCTCTTATTTGCACATTAATTTCAGGCACGAATTTTCTATTTGAATTAAAAAATAACCGGATAAATGCAATATTACATATTTTAAATGAACAGATCTGTAGAAGTATAGTACTTTTACATTGTCCCCTCGGTGGTTAGTGGGGCAAAGAAGAAGTAGAACACTTTCTCGTTAGTCTTTGCTTTGACATTTCAGTCTTTTTGAGTTGGCGGGGTGGACCTTGTAAATTGCGGATTGTAAATTTGTAAAGTAAAGACGAAAACAGAACGCTATGTAATTAACCAAACTGAAAAAAAGTAATCTGAGCTCTCTTAAATGCACAACATGTGCATTTATCTTAAAAACGTTTAAATGCACAAACCGTTTAAATGCACGAAATTTTCTGACAAATTGGATGTGCATTTAAGCGGGTTTTACTGTATGTATATATATAGAGCGCGCATTTGCCTCCTTCATATATTTTTTTTTTTAGGTTGAAAATTAAATATTTCATTCTCCTAGCGATGCCACCAAACTTAAAAATGTTTAGAAATTGCATACCATAGGGTAAATCAATTATTTTTGGTTGACAAACACTTTAGGGGATTTTCTTACCCCCCTACAGTCACAAGTGCACCCCCACCCTTCTTCATTTGTCTCAAGTTGATGACCCCTAACATATTAAAAGGTCAAAGTCAGTGGGAAGTTGGACCTTAAAGTAAATAATCACCGGAATATGGGTATGAAATGAATATTTCACCTTTTGTCCACCTTGTCTTGAGATGCAATTGAAATATGTGTTATCTGTATACAAAATGCTATTGAAAGGAGGAGGGTCAATAAGGCCGGTTTTCGGCCTAAATTTTTTATCAGGAATGACTTGAAATTTCTTTGAAATTCTTTTTGGGTTTTTATCTATAATCAATATATAGTCAATTTCAACCCATACGAAACTTCCAAATACCCTCCCCCCTCTCTGCCATCCGCCCAAAGTTATGAAAAAGCAGCTATAAATAGCGCTATCTTAACCCTCAGTCACACAAGGCCTTTTCCATTTAGAATTCACAAAGGCGGGTATGGTCTACCCGTCCAGAGTTTGGACGTGAATACCGTATAGTGAAAGTATTCGTTAGCAATTTCGATGCTACTTTTTCATTTGTTTGGGATATTAACCTTTCGTTCCCAACATAAAAAATTATTAATTGTAAAAATTACACAGCAATAAACAAAAAAAAAAAAAGCAAAATTTCAGAAAAACATTTTTTTTTCAAAAAATTATAAAACATATCAAGCACGATTTTTAAAAAGTATAAACCATCAATCCTTGTAAACAAATGTTCGAACTATCATAAAAACAGAACGACTTAGTATTTTACTCCAAAAACCATATTTTTTTTGTAATTTGAAAATGAGCAATTTTCCAAAGAAGTGGAAGAGCAAATTACAAGGCAATTTCAACCGCATTCCTTCGTGCACGGGTTTCCATACTAAAAGCAAGGATTTATTATAGTTTAATAGTTCAAGAAACACCAACTTAAATTGTTTTACATAAAAAATTATGTCTTCATACTTTAGAAATAGGCCTCCATATACGAATTTACTATCCTTAAACTGTCACAGAAAACACGCATCTTGCTCATTTTTTGATCGCTAGAAAGAAAAAAAAATGATAAAATATTATTTGTATACTAAAAATATACATCAAAAGTTGATGTAATTGCTCTTTTGTACGCATTTTTACTTACTTGTCAAATTTTGATTATCGACGTTTTCTAACGAATTCACACATGGCGGGTATAAAATACCCAGACCAATATTCGGACAAATTAAACAGTATGCTAGGTGACACTAATAACTTTGACGAAGCACTAATTAGGTACTTTGGTACCTCTACTTTTTTTACGCATGCGCTTTAGACATGTACCCCTTCTCCCTGGAAAATGCTACGCGTTTCTAAAAGGCTCTGGGTATGGTATACCCGACCTTTGTGACTGAGGGTTAATGCTTTAACGCTTATAGAAATTATCTCGGCTAAATCTTTTATTTTACAATACAGATAATGCATCTAGACAACCAATCGAACATAAATACCGTGGGGGAGGGGTTATGGTGCGGGGGAGGAGGATATATTTATGTTTGATTGGTTGTCTAGATGCATTATCTGTATTGTAAAATAAAAGATTTAGCTGAGATAATTTCTATAAGCGTTAAAGCATTAAAATAGTACTGTTTATAGCTGCTTTTTCATAACTTTGTGGGGATAACAGAGAGGGGGGAGGGTATTTGGAAGTTTCGTGTTGGTTGAAATTGACTATATATTGATTATAGATAAAAACCCAAAAAGAATGTCAAAGAAATTTCAAGTCATTCCTGCCAAAAAAATTAGGCTGAAAACCGGCCTTATTGACCCTCCTCCTTTGACGAAGATTTTGCATTTCAATCCACCATATTGGATCCGTCATCTTTAATCTTTCAGTTTTGACGGCAGATTTGAAATCAGCGACTCTAAAAAGCCCTTTTACACCAAATGTCACAGAAATCAGATGAAGATTTCGAATTTCTGTCTGCCTGAAATCAGCTATTCCAAAATCGTCTTTTGATCAAGTCTTATGAGAATTCTATATGCTTTAAACAGTGAACACCAAAAGTTTGTTAGTGGAAAAAGAGCTAGATTCCTGTACAAACACTATAAAACAATTGGTTACACTGAGTATATGAGTGTGAAGAAGTTGTTAATGTTTATTGAGTCAGAGTGCCGACTGATGGACCTTCTACTTGGATAAAATCATTGAAATTTTAACACGTTTATTTAGCATTTCCAGCAAGAAACTGAGAAGTGTTACACAAAAATCCATTATCATATTATTAAAGTCATTCTATTATTTAAAATAAAATTTGTTATACGTGACCAATAACATTAAATGTAAGATAGGGAAATTAGACTTAAACTTGTGCGTTGATTTGAAAAATTAAGGATAAGATCTTCCTTTAATTTGAGTTTTCAAGTACTCTTTTACCCTAACTTAACGGTTAGTTATGTTCTTATTACAATTTTTATACTTTTTATTTAGGTCCTGCTTTGATTGAGGTTTTGCTTTATTTAGAAGAATGATATGTAGGGGTCAATAGCTAGTTACTGCAAATACTTAGTAATATCTGCCTCCTTAATTGCTGTCATCCTTGGGGTCAATTTAGTCGCACTATTAAAATATTTCATTTTCAATGAATTTTGCAGTTACCCCTTTTATATTTGGACCTCCGTGCAATATTTTACCAACAATTTTTCTAAGAGTGCCGGCAAAGCTTTTTGTGGTGTGCTTTTCCCTCCCAAATTGCTAGCCAACATACTCTCGGACGCTATTTGGCAGAGTAGATGACTTTCAAGGTTAACAGAGGACAATTTCAGTATCTTATGTGTCCTCCGCAAATCCGCCACCGATTATTTTAAGCCCAATTTACTGTACGTTGCCCTGTGCTGTTTCGCTGCACTGTCCTCTGTTCAAAATAACGGCCATAAAGTCGACAATTTCATTGAAATGCTAGGAACTGGCAGCAAGGACATATGCGGGCAGAGGGTCACCGCGGCTCTGCAAAGCAGACAGGACGACATTTACTATATTTGCTTATTCCGACCACTACAAGACCTTCGCCTCAAGTTTTGAAAGGCTCAGAGATTATATCGGAAATAATTCATGTGGCGCTTGCCGTTGCCGTGCCTCCGGGATACTACTGGGTATTCTCCCGTCGGCATTGGCCGTAAATCAAATCATCCAAAAATCTCGGAGATTTGTGATCCACGGGCAGAGGGGCTCATTTGCATACGGAAACATTTCAAATTCTGACCACAAATTCATGTCCCCATTAAATAAGACTTTGAAAGTCATAGCGCGACGCTGAGCCCACCGGGCGGATTCTCTGAAGTTTTTCGGGTTCGAAATCAGGAGGAAAGCGTGGCCGGGGCAAACAAAAAGTCCCGCTCGGGCTCCTGTATGTGCCTGAGTCGAATGCAAAAGTTTCCTGGAATTCCAGAGAAGCGCGAAGAGCCAAATGTCTGAGCCCGGTGCCATGTACCCCATGAGCTCCCTGTGATCCCTGTAAAGTTGAGAGTCATTAAACAATCGTTATCTGTGCCGTCGGTTTCTTGTTGCTAGCACTGGGAAATCCTTTTCTGAAATACCAGGAGCATTCTAAGCAACCAGACGGGCACATAACGATGAATAAGAAGCGATGGAGCGGGAGAGATTTTTTTTGATTTCACGCTCTTTGTTTCCCCAACCGCCAAGGATTCATCGGGACTTTTACAATTTTTGGCTTACGTAACGGGCTGCCATTCAGCATGCATAATATATAAGGGGAGCCGGGACGGGACCAGGCGTCCCATGGTAAAAAGTATAAACAAAGAGAGAAGCGGGCTGATTCCAGGAAATCCCCGGCTAAGAAATCACGTACTTCCACACTCGCTGAAAAAAAAAAAATAGCTATAAGACGAGGGAGTTGTGGAATTTTTTTGTTCCCGTCTTCTTGCCAAGGCCCTGTCCCGTCCCATGTGAGCTGAGCCCAAGGACTTTTTCGAAAGCAAAAAATGTCCACCAACACTTCGGATCCGGGTGGGACCCTATCCATGTGTTGTCGAGTGGGGGGCGAGTCTAGCTAGGGATCACGACAAGTTGGAACTTTATTATTCAATGCACAACATGATTTTATGTTCGGCACATAATCCCATGCAGAAAGTTTCCGTGCAGCCGCCGTTTCGTCCTCGCTCTCTCGGGGGTTCGTACGGCAGGAACCCCGCTGGGGACTATTTTCGTGGTTATTTTTTTCATCGCAGTCATATGAACAAGCCCCGGATTCTGGGAAGTTGTAACAGATGCAAAAACAAAACTTTTCCCTAGCCAGTTGAAAACTGGGAAAGGTCCAGAGTTGGGACAATGTGCACCGTTCATGCGGCCCGCTGTTGCTGCTACTGGCTGTGCTGTGCGGTGCGGTGCTGCTGCTGATGTGTTGTAGTTATCCCTATGCCCTGTGGTCTCGACGATTCAAATTGGAGCGTATTGGGGCATGATAGTTCTGGCGAACGCCGACTTATGGTGTTGCTTTTTGCCTTGCTGCGAGGGCTCCAGTAGTACATTTAAATTTCTGACACTCGGTGCTTCGCTTTTTTCCCGATCCATCTTCTCGTAACCCCAATGTTCATCTTTCTCCATATGGAGAAAGGTAGGGTAGCGAAAATGATGCAGTGAGTTTTTAACTCATTACGTAGATTTAACACTAGATATACACAAATGGTCAAAGTAAAATTTTTATCATGATATTTTTAGTTTAAATTAAAATTCAAAACTCCTTGTAAGACTATGAAAATTCATATTTATATAATATGTATCGGACAATTATTGCAAAAGAACGGAATCTTGATTGATTTCACTTTTTCTGAGATATGTATATTACTTTGCATTCAAATGATAGTTATCAAGGGGTTGAGAGTGCTGTTGATGGAACTACGTGGAAAAAAATAAAATATTAATCTACTCCAGGAAAACCAAAGAAAATGCTTTTCAAAACATTTAACGTTCCCACTGTGTATGCAAATAGAAATAAATAATAATAGTAATAATAAAATACCTATACATATTACAAACTATATATCAGGAAATCTACAGAATTGGAGGATTCTAAAAATCTTAGAAAAAAATGGGTTCTATCAGAAGAGAAATTAATTATATTGCATTTTTTGCGATCTTATATGGATGTGATCCCAATGAAGGTAAACATCTAAAATTGTTTTACTTGTGCTCTAGAAAATGGATAGCTGAATTTTTTAGAAAAAAATGACCAGAAAAGATTTCACGGTTATTTTGCAATTCATATGCTTTGATATTTTATTTTTTTATTTATTTGATCAACAGGTACAGTAGACCATCTGACACAATCCAAAAGTAACAATATTAAAAATAGTGAACAAATTAAAAGCAAAGTCTAATGAAAACAAAGTGCTTTACAAATATTAAATTAATAACTAAGTAATAATTTTTTTAATGCTAATCTATCACAGTGAAAATCAAGAAGAGAAGAAAAGGCATTATAACTCTTTGACATGGCCGACAAAGGTTCAAAAGAACCGTAATTCGTACGGTGAGAGGAAGAGTAGAGGAAGGATCGTCCTCTAGTCATTCGCGGACAAGAATTAATTTTAATTAATTTAAGAAGGCAGGGAGAGTCTATATCACCAGTCAAGAGGTCATGCATGAAAATCACACCCGCAACCTCTCTGCGTTTGGAAAGGGATTTCAAATCCAAGAGATTCAATCTCTCTTCGTACGGTGGAAGATTTATGGATCCGTCCATGGAAGATGGCGAAGAGCGAAACGGAGAAAACGTTTCTGCACAGACTCAATTCGCTGTTTGTGTATACATATTATAGAAGGGGGTCCACACTACAGAGGCATATTCCAAAATAGGACGAACAAACGCACAAAACAAAACTTTCAACACAAACGGATCACTTAGGTCCTTGGACCAGCGTTTAATAAAACCAAGGGTGGAATTAGCACGGTTAATAATTTGGTCAATATGAAGGCTAAAAGTGAACTTAACATCAAGTGTAACTCCAAGGTCTGTAACGCTTTCACGGCGAGTCGTCAATGTTTCGTCATTAATTTTATAAGAAAAGTTTAGGGAGGAACATTTCCTATTAAAAGAAATTATACTACATTTGGCAACATTCAGAATCATATGATTCTTGGAGCACCACTCAGAAAAAATAAAAAGATCTAATTGAAGGTTATGAGCATCATTTATAGAACCAATAGGCATAAAAATCTTCAAGTCGTCAGCATAAGCCAAAACGTGAGAACTTCGGAATAGGGGAAACAAATCGTTTAAAAAGAGAGTGAACAGCAACGGACCAAGGTGACTTCCCTGTGGAACACCAGAAAAAACAGGAACCGCATCTGAGAAAGACGAAGCAATTTGACTTTGAAGGAACGATTTGAAAGGTATGACTCAATCCAAAGGACGAGATTGGTCGGAAAGCCAAGTCGTAACAATTTAAAAGTTAGCACTTTGTGAGAAAGCTTGTCAAATGCTTTACTGAAGTCAGTATATACACAGTCAACTTGCATAAGCTTCTCAAGATTATTTAGAGAAAAACTAGAGAATTCGACAACGCAGAGATAAATTAAACAGATAAGTTAGGGGTTCAATAAGCGATATGCTACATCTACGTAAAACAATACCAGGGATGCAGTCGGGAGAATCAGAAAAATCATCGTCAAGCTTACTAATGATATGAGAAATGCGCGAAATCAACGGCTGAAAAGTGATACAGGTATTAGCAAACATTGCGCAACAAAAAAGGATAATATGCCTAAATTTTCAAGTTTAATTATAAATCTAATAATTATACTATAACAATATACAGAGTGTCAATGCTTTTGCCTAATAAGTATGAATAAATCTGTAGAAGCCTGGGGAATTTTTGGCGGTTTTATCTAAGCAATTAATTCAAGTTTGTATTTGAAGTATAGTGTTTAAAGGGTTAAACAGAATTACACTAACTGTCCCCCTCAAAATAGGCTTTACCACTTATAATTATGGCCTGATTTTCACAACATATGAAGCTCCCGACAATCCCTTTAATATCGATTTAATAAATTTTCATAAAAATGTTTCAAAATGTTTCAGAACACAAACGTTTCCATGCAGGGTAAGAAAAACGGCCTCATAAAAAGAAATTTATCACCACGGCGTGTAATCCAGCTGGCCCCATAAAGGCTGGTGTCCCTGCAGGCAGGGCGACCAGGGCTGGCCACTAGACAAAAGAAGCGCAAATTACTCATATAAGTTACATAAAACGAGGGAAATGCGAAACTCATCTTTTGGCAAACGCCGCGCAGTTAATTTCTCCGTTTTCCAATTTCACGCTCTGCAAAATCGATATAAAGTGAAATGTTTCATTAACCCCACCACTTCTTATCCGGCCATCTTTACAGTTGTTGTGTTTGTGCTGTACGCAAACCGCACAATAGGACGAAAGATAAATATGAAGCTACCCGCTTGTAAGCAGGCTGAAGATTTTCGCTACTTTTGGGCACACAACTGTCGCAGAATGAGCATGAGAAGAAGACGACGACCGCCAGACCCTCTCTCGGTAGCTGGGTACTCAGTCAGAAGAAAGGACAGAAGAATCCCCAAAATTTATAGTAGCGCCACGAAAAATTAAACCTCTGGCAAATTTATCGACTTCATGCTGTCTCGTAAATTGAGTTGAAAAGGACATGCCACTGCTCTTTGCCAAGCGAGACCAACAAAGATGGCAAGGAGGCAAGAGAAAAATTTCAAAAAAATTCACTTGATACCCGACGAACGATATAATTACGAGGCGGGTAGGATACCCGCGCAGATCTGCGATGGTATACAGGCCAGAATAAGAAGAAGACGCAGCTCCTAGAGCAGAAGAAGCACGGGAAAAGGTAAACAAGGCTCCTTCTATCCCCAAAGTGGTACGGGAGCGCATAAATGCAATCCGACTGGAAACTGAGCAAAAGAATAAAAATAAAGATGCGAAAAAAATCAGAAAATTCGCGCCAGAAAGCTGGAAAGCGGACCACATCCAGGCGCTGGGTAACTTCAAGCGTTAACACTTATAATTTTCTTCTTTGCATTTCTGGAAGCATGTAAATTTGTGTTTTTTGCATCTTTACGGCTGGGCCTGCCCGCTAGGTGGGATGGTGGCATTCACCTGTTTTATAGTTTTGAAAATGCAAAATGTGACTTTTCTGGCTGGCCCACACACAAACAAGGATGAAAGTCCTTCAAAAGTTTGAATACTCTTTTGCTATGTTAGATCTGCAATGTGTGATATGCGGGCGCGTAGCTTTCTTGGGTGAACACCCAGGAGAAAGGAACGTGCAACAAGGCTCGCTGTACAGTAGAGGACCATTTGGACCAGTAGTAGCAGGTTTTAATAAATATCAGAAATTATAACTGAAACTGAAACACAAAGGAGGTGCCTTGTAAATGTATCACCACTGAAGAAACGTGCCGTTTCAATCAAAGAGTATCCATAACAAGACGGGACACTCATAACGTTTTTCCTTATCTTTTTTCGACCTTGGTACCGTTACAGGAACGAAGTGGAAATTTTTGGTAGAAATAAATAAGACATAAGTGAGAAAAAGACAAAAATTTGGGGCGAAAAGTGGAACACTCCTGCAGGGTGCACCTCACAAAAATCTTTTATCACAAAACTTTTCTATGAACGTATTAACACCGCGTTTTCCACAGCCATATACCAAACACTTTTATGCTTACCCATCATTTATCTAAAGCAAATTTAATTTAATTTAATTAATTGTGTCTAAAAAAACACTTTTTTACTTAAAAGCTTTTAAGCTTGTTCGCATTTACGAATAAATCAAGACACCCGGTATTTTTCGCAAAGCGAACGAAGCACACAATAATTTCAAACCAGGGCGCTTTTAAAAATGCACAGTGAAAAAATGTAAACAATTTGTACGTATTTATGCTTGATTTTTGCTACCTGCCTTTTCTCCCTTCTCCGATTCAGTACTTCCCTATAACTTGCGAAGGGAGGTAGAATTGAGAGACCGATACCAATGCATCAAACCAGGGCGCCTTTAAAAACGTATTATGAAAAAATTCGCCACTTTAATGCTTACGCTGTAAAAGCTTTCTGTAAGAATGTTTTGGTGACTATTTCTCTCTCCATATTTCTTATAGGAATTTACAGAGGTACGTATAGTAACCCTGAGTTGCTTTATATAATGGGAAATTTTGCTGGGTGTATTTTGAAGAGCTTGCATATGCAAGCAAGTCGGAATTTTGAGAGGGTATTAAAGTGTCCCTTCTTGTTATTATTCTTTGGTTTCAATGTCTTTTCAGATTTGCTGTGATGTTTTCTCTGTCAGGAAAAAGCCAAGCCTTCGATTTTCGGTAATTTCTGTCTCACAAATTAAGAGAAAAGGAGAGAGAGACATAATATTTTTCAAAAATTTTAAATTGTGAAAACAATCACCACTATTTAATTCAGTTTTCAACATGAAACTGCTGTAATATTTATTTATTTATAATTTAGACCACTATCAGAATGTAAAATTTGAATGTGGTACTTTTTGACATGAACTTAATCAATAAAAGCTTTACTGGAAAGCTGAAGCGTTTTTAAAGAACTAAAACAAAATTCTCAAAAATTATTATATGCAAAAATTTAAGTGCAGCGACTGTCCACAGATCCATACTTACTACTAATCAAAAAGAAAGTTGGCTTTTGACCGTACAGTGACGTCTGTTGTCCGATTATAATACTTTTGTTTTATTGGATTGATAGAATCTTCATTGACATTCTCTGTAATATGTGGCGTCATATATTAACATTTGTAAGAATCAACAGCATCTTTTTGCCCTCTCTTCGATTTTTTGCAACTTCCTGCAACGTAGAAGTGCAATAAAGTAAATCTACTTATATTTTAAAAACTAAGAATATAACCTATACGACCTAAGGACTCAATAGAGTTCCGCTAAATAGGTGATGCACACATTCTCACTCACTCACTTTTACAGTATAAAATAGAATAACTTGGAGTACTGTGTTTACTAAAAACTTGACATTTGCATGTTTAGGGCAGTAAAGGTAGAAGTGTGTTTCAGTGTTTGAAAACTGAAAAATAAGTTATATATATTAAATAAAATAAACTAATACATAAATGTTAGAAAATGTTCAATAGCCCAGCTTTTATATTTAATTTTTTCTCCATTTTGGGAAATTGAAAATTAGCCTCCTTCTGGTAGTGGTTCTGCACAAATCAGTCGATAATAAATAAATGTTTGTGGTACATTTGACAACGAATTATAGCAGCACCGGTCTCCCAGAGCGGTTTCAGCCTCATCATTGGTTAAGTGTAGAACAATCGTATACTCCCTATACTGAAAGACTTGTTATCCTTAATTTGCCTGGACTAGATGGGAGAAGACTTTATCTTGACGAGTGCTTATATTTAATGGGCTTTTAAGCACTACCTGACTTGACGAACTTAATATTCTCGAACCCGTATTTTCCAGTAGAAACTGTACCATCTTTGCACGGTCCAAAGCTTTGCTGAATGTGTATTTTAACAACGGAGTGATTCGTCTGCAGAGGAACCATGACAGACTCCAACTTAGTCCTCTGAACTCATTTAAGCAAACTGTTTGTCATAAACTTAATCTGTAACATTGCATGTCCACCTTAACTAATTTTTATTTATTTTTATTCTAACTTTTATTATTTTTTTGTGTCATAGGGAATTTTTTATATTTCATGATTAAACTGGACAAAAGTAGTTATTTCATTGTATGAAAACGGCTATTTCATAGACAGGGCAAGAATTCAACATATGGAAGTCATTTCGTACTCGATCGTAACAGGGACTACAAAAGAAATGAATAAAAAGGAGACAATTTTGAAAAAAAAAGAAGAACAAAATCGATCAATAATCCACATTTATCTTATCTAGAAACCTAGGAAATATGTTACTTCCTAAAATATACAGGGCACAAAATTTAAACTCACGGAAGTTCCAAATTCCAATTGTTTCTGTATAAACTTGCGCAATTTTGTACAGACATAACGATATGCACACATACTATATATGTTGCATTTTAGACGAAGCACACAGATCTTCCTTTATATGTTTTAAATATTAGGTTGTAACATAATAATCTGATAATTTTTTCGGTAACGTTCTGCAAATTTTTTACAAGTTCGAGAAAGTTCTGTGACTATGAGTATAAATATCCGTGAGCGCGCTCAGTCCATCAGTGTAATAATCGACAGCGCAGCGAGTAGCATTATGGAAAAATTCGATTTGAAAAGACGAGACATTCGCGTCCTTCTACTTTATGAGTTCCGTTTGAAGCATACAGCTAAGCAGGCGGCGCAAAATATATGTCAATGTATGGGAGAAAATACGGTCTCTTATCATACAGCAGTAGATTGGTTTCGACGTTTCTCGAATGGCGACTGCAACCTTGAAGATAAACCTCACGAAGGGCGGCCGGTTGAGGTTTATGTCGACCGCCTAGCGCAGCTCATCGAGGAAGATCCGAGGAGGACTACTCGTCAACTCGAAGAAGAACTTTGATGCTCCCATACTACTATCGGTCGACATTTGAAAGTGAGGCACAGTCAATGGGTACCCCACGAATTGACGGATGGTCAACGGACGATGCGAGTGGCGGTTTGTACGCAATTACTCACTTCACATCGTACTTTTGCTTGGCTTCGTAATTTGGTTACCGGGGATGAGAAGTGGATGCTTTATGTTAACCATAACAATACGCGACAATGGCTTAGCGCGGGTCAAATAGGAGTACCGACAGTTAAATGTAAAATTGCTATACACAAGGTTATGTTGAGTGTTTGGTGGAATGTACACGGCATTATCTACTGGAAACTATTACCACAAGAAACGACTATAAATAGTGAACGCTACTGTGATATGCTGGATAAGGTAGCTGTGAAACTTAAAGGAGAACAAGGCAATGTATACCTCCTCCACGACAATGCCCGCCCTCACACCGCTTCGATGACATGTAAACAAATTATGGAGCTAGGCAGGATTTCCTTAGCCCATCCTGCATACTCGCCAGATATGTCTCTTTCTGACTACCACTTGTTCCGATCGTTGCAGGCTCACATTAGCGGAAAATCTTTTGATGACCGAGATGCATTGGAACAGTGGTTGTCGGAATTTGTTAACTCTCGTGAGCCCAAGTTTTACGAGAATGGAATAATGTCGCTTCCCTAACGTTGGCAGGAGATCATTGATAATGATGGACTATATGTTCAATAAAATGTTAAGCTAAATTGTACAGAAATATTAAAATAAAGTTTCTTAAAAAATTATCAGATTATTATGTTACAACCTAATATTAAATTAACATAGTTTAAGGTCAGTAAAATTTTGATTTCCTCGTTACGAGATTTCTCCGGTTGCCCAACTTTGTATTAACTTTAGTTTTCTTACTCCTAAACCCTTTACAGATAAAGTAGGTTGTTCGTCAGTTTTCAACTAGCAATATTGACTTTGGACTGATATTAAATTCAAATACTATGGTAATGACTAATGATGAGTAGTATCGGTTTTCGTTTTGTAGTTTTGGCCTCGATTTTGCAAAAAAACCGCTGTAACAATACTAACACCATGACTCGATTTGCACGACCGAGGCCAAGACCATGTTGGCGAGATTTGACTAAGAACAAGACCAAAATTTGGTTCTTATATACGGGCTATTACGGCGATGATTATTATATCTGCAATTTTGGTTGAATATAACTTAAAAACAGCAGAAGGAAAATCATTGAACTTAAGAGCATAAGTGTAATTAGCACGGAGAAAATGATATATTCAATAATAAAAATATCAATTTGAAGACTACGGGAGGTACAGAATCGTTGGTAGACTCCAAGAATTGATAAACAGTTTCAAATTGCACATCGTTAAATCTTCAAGAAAACAAGGAAATAACTTCAATAAATAGTTCAGTACAAAAAACTTTACCATTTTCCTCTATTTTTTTTTTTTTTTTGAGTACACTTAAATAGGCTCAGAAAGTCATTTACTCGCTTTACTTAAAAGTTATCCAAAATATTTGAGTATTAAAATACAAGAGTTAACAGAGGAGGCCAAGACCAATATCGAATGTGCAAAACAAATACCAATCCGAAGCTTTGGTCTTGTTTTGCTCATCACTACCAATGACAGCCGATAATGGTAAAAAGTATTCTCAACGACAGCCTTCTTTCTATCTCAACTCCATAAGTTTTCTCGTATTATATGTTTACTTAAGAAGTTCCTTTCTCTATTCCAGTATTATAGTATCCAATTGAAGCCGGTCATGCGACATAAGACCAAACAACAATTTTTGAAAAGGTTGGACACGCTGAGTGATCATTAATAAAGATTGCTTCGAAATTAACATATTTTGTACTAAATTAGTTGAAGGTTTTGAATTGAGTACCCAATTAAAAATACTGAAAGGGTGGAGCAGTCATCCTTCTCACTAAGAAGGCGCATTAATTGGACGTCAGCAGTTCTTGAAGCTGACCTTCCCGGCAGCACCCATTTGTCCCGGACTGGGGAAGAATTTTCATGACAAATGCCTCTCATTCCGGCCAAATCTCGTCTTGACTGACAAATGACCGTGACTGATTGCAATAAGGGACCAACCCCTGGCGAGCGTCGGTATTCTATACCCTAGCTGCCTTCTCTTCCCTGGGTGGGCAGTAACCTTAAAAAAAAAGTTGAGATGGAGAACCCTAATAAATATGTCGCCGAATGTCAATTTCCATTTTTTCGCAATCAAACTTCGCCTCTTCATTTATTGAAAAACGGAGCGCATCAATTATTTATCGCCGCCGGCAACGGCTGACTGATTGCATTTTCATTGGGGCCGCGTGGATACTTAAGGAAATCTTTAATTAAAACATTGACAGAGATCCCCCGGATCCAGCTGACTTCGCATCCCATCGCTTATTTAGACGAACCCCCTTCTTCTCGGGGTTGATATCAATATGACGAGATGAAAAATTCATCGGCAAAAATAAACACGGCGTAATTACCCCGAGGCGGTGGTAGCAATACTGAGATAGGATCCCCTCATCCGTGGCCAACCCACTCCAAGCCGGGTGGGTTTCATCGTTCGTCCGATGGACTCGGTTTGTGCTATTTAGCTATTTACATCAATGTTATTCTTCAATCCAATCCTTTAATGGCAAATAAGTCGAGCGGGTAAATAAAGGTCGGACGAGTCGAGCCGGGTGGCTATTGGTGACAGGATCCGACGGAGGACGAGACGTCTCGGGTGACGAGAACGTACAAAATAGCGAAAACACTCGAGAGCTATTCAAGAAATGCCTGGGCCCTGTGTAGATCTGTAGGGTCGGAGTCGGGGTTCTCGTGAATGCCTTTATGACTCATTAACCCCTGGATCTTGGTTAGGTTGAATGACATAATTGCAAACACTTCAGGTAACAAAAATGCTGATGGCCTGAGAGAGCTTTAAGAGCCCCACTCGAGAATGTTCCTCAAAGGCTCACAATTAAGGGCACGCTTAAAGTGAGCCTCAGCTGCCACGCCTCCCACAAAACCGAGGACGTTTCAGTTTTCTGAGGCTTAAATGAATAGCACACCGCCCTCGAAGAAGGATGAGGAAATTAAACGATTTCACTTTCAAAGGAAGCTCACTCCCACATGCTGGCTGCATTCCTCAAAATTCTAATTAGCTTTGAATATAATTCTACGGCTGAAAAACACTATCTCGTTTTGAGGCCATTAAAGCTGCGAAATGTGCATGGCTGCTTTATTGGCGGAGATGGAATTTAGAGATCGGGAAGGTTTTAGAATTCAGGGTTTTCAACTTAATTTTATTTACCCACTGACGGAGAATTTAAGTAACTTTAATTATGAATACACATTTCTACGTATGTCTCTATAGATAGTGAAAATTCAGATGAATTTCGTTAACCGCAATACACACAACTTAATAATATATAATAATTACATCTGTCTCACACATAGCAATACTACCAAACAAAATGAGGTGAGAGTCAGTTGGCATGATTTAAATAGGAAACCAAATCTCATTAATTTTTGGATTTTTTTTATTGAGAACAAATATAAAATAATTGCAAACTAACTTTTCCCGTACCTAAAATAAGAATTATAATCTATGCAAAACAATAACTGACAAAAAATTCAGCATCCTTAATCAAATGAGATGGAATGTCGTCTGCACTGACATGTAACAACTGAACTACTGATCCTATACAAAAACTAACTTCGAAAGTAAGACCAAATGTTGACCGAATTCTAGCTCTATCTCACTGTTGTTTAAGTCCCGCAAGCAGACAACTTTACAAAAAATCATCCCATTAACCAAATGAAGGTGGCACTATGTATGTGCACTTGTTTTGGTTTTTTCTAGTAACGACAGCCTTTACAGATTGCCCGCCAACTCTCACCACTCATTGCCCTCACCAAATGACCCAAATTATTTTCCATTGCAATCAGCTGTTAGAATAGATTTACAATTGTCCAACAGATGGCTACGACATTTTGTGATACAACTTTTAGCTTTGGTTGGTATATGTATATGAGAAATATGAAGGTTAGACGAAGACAATAACAATGACTTTTATATCTGTTATTCATAAGTCCCTAGCTGATTGCGCAAGGAACATTTTTGTGAAAAAACTTAAAATTGATCGTGATGGAATGGTTTGCTCCATGAGGTTCGAGCCTGTGCTAAAAATGGTCTCATTTTTAAGACGACGGTTAGGACTCCAGTCAATGATTGTCTGTGTCTTGAAGACGATGAAATTACATGACACATCTGGTGTGCTTGATTTGCTTTAGCACCGTTAAGAAGAAAGAAATTCAGCCAAGAGTTCTTGGACTCAGCTGAAGTTCGCCCATCTTCTGGTATTTAACCGTCATTAGGGTAGCAGACCGTCTTTTACTTTAAAAGGTGCTTCGGCACAAAAGACCTTTCTGTCGCAGTGCCCACCACAAGGCTCACCCCTAGAAAGGAAATAATAAATAAATAATAATTAAATTTAAAACGCGTTTTTCTCAAAATGTACTTCTTGCGAGAAATCATATTTGAACCGTTATTTTTGAAAGTTGTATAAGCCCACTTTTTTAACATATCATTTTAAGAACTTCACCAGTTATATGTTAACGTGTAGTCGTTATGCGATTTTATTCAAAATGTGTACTAATATCACTTTCAAAGTTATAGTTTCGTCATATCCCATTATCTGTCCCCGTTTTTGTTTGCATGTAAATGCTTTAGCCAGGGATCTAATTTTATATTTAGTAAAAACTGAAGTGTGGATGATACCCAATCATGTGGGGGCTGTTTCCAAGTTACAGGGTGATTAATTACTAAATTCAAATTTTTGATGGAGGTCACTTTCATATTTCGATAATATCTAGTTTTTAATTACCACAGAGAATCAGTCTGACGTCAAAACTTTACGAATAAAATATCCTATCCAAAACGAGAAAAGAGAGAACTGCTTTACCTGCTATCGCTGGAGATACAGTCGCGTACAAAATTTAAAATGTCGTTTTTAATTTTAACATTTCGGTTTTTTTCCAATTGTTATTCAAAATTTACCAAAATAACATATTCCTAGAAAACATTTGTAATCAGTTAGTATACAGATAAAATAATTTGTGTTCGGATTGATACAGGAAAAGGGTTATAAAGTTGCAGTAATGTTAATGATGGAGCGGCAACCAAATTTTAATAAAGTTTTAAATCAAAATGTATACGTGTTTTTATTACGGTTTTAGTTGCTGCTTTTTGTTTGAATTTGCTTAAAATTTAAACTTTTTCAGCTGTCTAAATCAAATTATTCAAAAGTTAAACGGCTGTAGTCTTGGGCTCGGTCTTGTACTTTCTGCAAGACTATTTGTAGTATCTTAATTAATAGGAAGGTGTCTAGTTTTTAAAAAATTATCCTATTAACACGGGTTTTAGTGAAAATAACTCTACTCCGCAAACGAACCAAAAAAACTATATCTCGTTTCACCAACCCCCATTAATCAACATCAACATCTTCAACCATTAATTTTTACATTTTTTATTTATTTTTTATTCTATTTATTTTTTATTCATTCATGATTTTCTTTGTACCTGTTCTCTGAAAGTTTTGCTAGCCTTCTGCAGATCGCCATTTAAAAGAAAAAAAAAATTATTACTTTCCGAGTTATTGACCCCCCACCCACCTAAAGGTTCATCGGAGAGTTTCACTTGTATGTATTTCCACGAAATATTTTGTTTTCTTGTTCATCGCTCAAAACTCTACTTTTTTTCTTTTTCAAATATGTCATGAAAATATAAAATAATAATTTACGAAAAAAATTCTTTCTTGAAAATAGTTGTCAAGTCAGAATATTTTGAGATAATCACTCATTTACCTGATCACTTACTCCGTGGGAAATTCTTTTTTTTAATTCAATTCAAGAAATTACCCACAAGTAGACGTCTTTCTACAGATCTCTGTTAAACAGCGGACTTTTGTGTGCCATCCCCTGACTACCCTTACTTCAAACAAATTACGAGTAAATAAGTTATCCAAAATATTTGAGTGTGCAAGAGTCTTGCAAACGAGTCCAGGAACAAGATCAACACTAAGTCTATTAATAAAAGACCAAGACCAAGACCGAGTGTGACAAACTCAGACCATTATCAAAACTATCATAGTTTTAACCTTAATCTTATTTTGTTCTGTGGTTGTGACAAATGGACAACAGATGACAAACACTCATAAATAACGGCATCAATTTGGTTGTCACACATCTGTTCATCTACCTACAGCAAACCGAAAAAGCCCATATTTCTTTAGAAGTTCGTCAAGAACCCATCCAACCATAAACAATCATCACCGACCTACTAACAGGACCCTGTGCCCTAAAATGTGTAGAGGACGATAATACATGCCGATTCTGTCTAGAAGAAGAAGAAACAGCAGAGCACGTACTCTGGCCACTGCAAAGCCTTATGTCGACAAAGGCTGGCACACTTCGGAGCGTCTATCATCGCTTCGACAGATGTGTCAAATGCGACGCCCCAGAATACCATAGCCTATTTCAAGGACCTTCACATGGATGGGATCTAATTTAAAGGGGTTTAGCACAATAGATCTTATAGGTCGCGTTTGCTATCGAGAGGCACTGAGAGTACCTTAACGACCCACTACTAATAATAATAACCATGAACAATTAACAGTAACTCTCCTTGCCATACACATAATTTAAGGAATATCCTACTTTAAGGCCAACAAGTTCCACAAAATGACCAAACCGAAAATGTACAATAAAATAACTACCCAATCAGCAAAATAAAACGTGTAGGCGGACAGCTGGCCTCCGCACCGCAGCCAGGACATTTGCATGCCTAATAACAGATCCCTGGGTCCAGGCGGGTCGCGCCCAGTTGGAATTAATTTGGAGCACAACGTTAGACAAATGAGCTTGTGAGGTTTAATTAAATCGCCCGCAGTGTAGAATTTGATCGACTCTTAAATTTACATTGAATCAATTAAGCTCTGGCAGTGGGTGCTTTTTGCACCCTACATGCACCTACCCGTAACGCAGTCCTATAGTCGTCGCCATTGTATAGACTCGAACCCCCGGGAAAAACGATCATGAATTTATTACATTTTTTTTGCATCGCTGCGCCGACGCTAAACAGCAGAAATAACAACAGCGGATGCTGGTGGACCGGGACCAGTATCAAAACCAGAACAGGGTCCACGCTCGGTTCTGCTAAGAGATGTCATCTAACGAGAACATTTTAGAAAAGTTAACAAAACACAGCGATGAATAATGCAAGGGGAATATAATCGATTTCGAGTTAACTTCATTTAACTTCTCAGTGTCCCCAAGGATGGTGGATGTTGTGTGTGTTTCACCAACTGTAACTCTACTGGTTGAAGAGTAATGGGGCATGCAACCCGTAAACAATGGGGTCCTGGCTCCGTTCCTCTTGGGAACAAGAAATTCTCATGCAGATGCAATGTAAATTCAATTTTTCTTGATGAATCCCTTTTTCCGCGTTCTTTTTATCGGAGTTAGCCCACTGGGATGACCCTTCGTTGGGATGCAACTCAGTACTCACCCAGTGAGCTTGTTAGCTGGGTCACAAAAGGATTCACACTATAAATCAGGGACCTTTTGTTTAGTGCACCGCCTTTTGTCGCAGCTCTCAGTCGGACCGGATCTAAAGGACGCAAATACGGTTCTACGAACAGGATCACACCCAACTAAGAGGAAGCCATTTGATTGCATCCTTTTTGTTCAACAGACCTAGCAAATTGGTGGCCAATTGACATTCAGACAAGCCTCTTCCTGCACTATCCAAATGGCTCTTCCATCTCAGTTTTAGCTAAAGTTTTAATTATGGCTGGTTTCTTCTTATAATAGTATGTGTTTTATACGAGGACAATTCCCTCGTGGCAGGTTTCAATCTACGTACATTACCCCGCCTCCTCATCCCTGCTTGTAGTTTTCATCAAGAAAATTCCGCAACTTTCGGAGAGGACCTCGTTTCCATGCTGCTGTGTGCCCGCTTTGTCCGCTCAGGCGAAAGAATATCAATTTCAAGGAAGGACTTTTAATGGAAAATTGTTTCTTTCTCGATGACATCCTTTTTCTTTTGCTTGCTAAAAAGTTTTTGAGGCAGCAACGGACGTAAATTGCCCCCGTTTCTCCCTTTCACTTGGTCTGCCGTCAAACGACGGAATGATGGAAAATTCTTGAACAATACCGAGCGGGCACGGACAAACCAGAAGGCCATTCATCATCATATATGCTACTTACATTGAACATCCAAGAGCAATGAGGCATTCTGGCGCATCTTCAGGGTGGGGTGTTCCATGACGCACAGGATTCTTGCATTGTGATGCGCCCTATACACTGCCGGTAGACGGGCTTCACTCTTCGCACCGCTGTTGATTTTGTACGGCTCCTCCTAGAATATGAGAAAATAAATTCAATTTACCACTTTTTGCATATAAATCCTTTTTTAAAAATTAAAATTAGGTCGAGGTAGCAACTATGCGAACCATAAGCCCTAGTTTTCATCCATCGGTATATTAGGGTCACTGCAACAGTGATAGATAAATTTATGACATTATTTGTTGTTTATTCACATTTTTATGAATCCTTGTTTATTCAATTTTTATTAAATTAATTTATATTTAATACAAATAACTACTTACTTTTACTATTGTCAGAAATTAACTCTCTTAATAAATTAAGATATCTACTTTTGTATGAATTTCGTCCTTCCGTAAAGTTTGCCATAAAGTCAAACCTGGATAAGCGAGAAAACTCTATAGATGAGATTAATTGCCAGGTCCCGTCATTTTAAACCTCAAAAACCTCTAAAAGAGAGAAAGAAGAAACCTCTATATGAGAGAGTCGTTTTTTACGTCTCGTCCTCTATAACTAAGACCGCTTCTCAACTTAAAACTCTATAAGCGACAGTCTGCACTTGTAACTGACCGTACTTCTTTTCTGTTACAAATAGCCCTCCTATAACACGGCTTCGCTCTAACACGATAAGAAAATTTGCTTATTATTTATTTATTTATTTGTTCAATATTCATCAAATTCATCAACAATAAATGTAATTAATTTAAGGAAGATCAGTTTAAAGCCGATTTATCAAATTAGTTAGGCTTAGACAAATTAAACTCAAAACTGTATACATGCTCGTTAAAGAGACGAGACATTGAGGTAATAGGCTCATGTATACCATACTTAGTTCGATGATATGGAATCGTAAATTCTCAAGGAGGGAGACGGTACCCCCTGATTGAACTCAGCAACTCGGGAGAGTTAATTGCTTCTTGGAGGATGTTAGAAATGACGAGGAACCTTGAGATATCACGTCGTTTTTGAAGCGAATCTAAAGAAATTAATCTAAGTCTATCCTGGTAAGGAGGTAGATTCATACTATCTAGCCAAGGAAGTCCGCGGAGAGTGAATCTCAGATTATCTGAGAAATCTACGCTGAACCTTTTCGATTCGGTAAATATGCATTATATAGAAAGGACCCCAAACATATTCCAGAATGGGTCTGACAAAGGTACAGTAGAGAAGCTTGGTCATAAAGGGATCGTCAAATTCTCTAGACCATCTCTTGATTAAGTTTAAAACAGAGTTTGCCTTGCCAACGATAGAGTTGACATGGTCCTCAAAGGAAACTCTAGAGTTAAGTCCTTGGTCTTGTCAACTCTAGTTAATAAGCTACCACCTAGCAGGTAATTATAATGAATGGAAGACCTTCTCGAGAACGACATAACTGTACATTTGCTAACATTTAACGGTAGAAATTGCTCGTGCACCACTTATGAAAAGTAGTTATGTCAGATTGTAAAAGATGGCAGTCAGTTTCTTGAGACACAACACGGTATGTTTTTCGCCATCTACATAACAAAGGATTTTGGAAGCGGAAAGAAGCAGAGAGACGTCGTTAATGTACAGAATAAAAAGATGCGAGCCAAGTATGCTACCCTGAGGCACACCTGACGAGTTGCTAATTTGAGAGGGAAGAACTCCCCGAAAAAGAACCTGCTATGTACGGTTAGACAAGTACGAATTCAACCATTCGATGAAAGTAGGGGGAGAACTGAGTTTAGACAATTTAAATAGGAGAATTTTGTGATTAATTTTATCGAAGACCTTATTCAACGTGGTTTTTGTTGAATATATTTAAAAACTAAATTACCTTCGAATTATGATGGGAAAGGCGATGAGGCTCACCTATATTTTATAAGACCGTTAGCCCTAGGGGTAAAAAATTAAAAAGAATTTTTGGAGGTGTAGAAACTCTTTTAAGGAGAAAAATTTGTTATGGCGTGGTGCTGATTTCAGTGTACGAAAGGGAATTTTTCTCTGATTATTCTTTGCCGCACCCCTTGGAAACTGACTGCATCTGTAACTGCACTGCACGTCTCCCACAAAAACCATCGCTTACTTATACAAATCGGATTTCACTACAATTGATCCAGCTTCATCGCCCTTCCTGTATTTATTTTACGTAAATTACACACTATGGGCACACAATACATCTATATTTTTAATAAAATAGAAGTTGCTTATATGGCATTAAAAAAAAAATTTGTTTTTAATAAGTTTTCGGAACGTTACCCCCTTGTTTGTACTGGTTCTGAACCTCAATATAATGCGATTCCGCAAAACACGGCATTTTTAGGAACCTATCTACCGTGTTATAGGAGGGTTACTTTATTTATGCCGCTTTCTAAATGCCGTCGAATGACCAACGCTTCGTCTGCGTTTATTGTAAACAAAAACAAATCAACCGTTTTTGTTTACTTTAGGTCATTGTTTTTATATTGCATTCTAAATACTAAATGTGCGTCTGCATAAATTATAGTGTTTTCGTTAAGAGGTGAACTTAAAAGTGAATGGAGGGTCTCAAAATCACTCTTATGAAGTAGCCGAAAAACGGGTCGAAGATTGGATATTCAATTGAATTCATTGCGGAATGCATCTTTTGCCAAAAAGATGGCCAAAAGTTACAGACAACAATGGATGATACTTTAATTTAGTAAATCTTTTAAAATTAAGTACCACACCTAATATTTAATGTGTATGTTTTATTTAATGAAATATTTTTTCTTCTTTTTATAATAATTGTATCGAATTATTTTCATTCACTTCTCAAGAATTGCAAATATATCATACTAAGGTGAGAGCTATGAAAATAAAAAGAAAATTCTCACGTCAAAAAGTATAGGCCCCAATTGTGTTTGTTGATTATTGATCGAATGCATCGATCTTTTGATTGCGTAACGTAATCAAAAATAATGTATACCATATACTTTATTATAAATATTAAAAACAAAAGTGTGAATATGAAATTTTAATTATAAAGTTAAAGTTTTCAGTCCTTTCCATATTAGGAAAATATTAATAATATGATAAATTAATTCTACTAGTTTCCATTTTCAAGTTTTTTTTTTTTGCATTTGTATATCGCCCAACAAATTGCATTCAACAATACGCTATTGTCAGATTGATAAATAAGCCGCTCATTTGCCAAATTCCATTAACTCCACAAAATAGAAAGAAGAGGGAAATGATAAACTAATATACATTGCTGTATTATTTTTTATTTGATGATGATTAAGTGGTATTAACACTTATTACAAAAAGAAAATTATTTGAATATAAAAAATTCAAATTAACTTTGAAACAAAAATTGACGATGAAATATTACTTGTGGAGAAGATTCAAGATATCCATCCATTCAATAATCCATAACTCAGTCTGACAAGGGGAGGGCACGGTGTGGGAAATTCACTTCGGGACGAGATTCCGTGTGGTAGTAGTTTCCCATAAGAGTATGCAAACCCTAAAAGATTATTTCAGAATGGCCAGTAGTTTCGAAGATTTTCAAAGATTTTTTTTTTTTTGTTTTTTAATTAACTATTTTAATAACACAGGTTTACAAAAAAAAAAAAAGTTGACGTTCTTTTGACCAGACCATCTCATTTTTATGTAAACCAACGCCCTGAATCCGAATCCGAGGTCCGTTAACCTCCATCACGTCAGGTTCAAGGTCATTTCAAGGTCAAATTGAGAAAAACCCACTAAATAAGTCTGAAAAAGAGGACTTATAGGTTTTTGGGGCCGCTGAATCCGTATTCGTGATTTGTTTAACTTCCAAAGGTCAGCCAGAGGTTATTTCAAGGGTATTTCAAGGTGAAATTGGGAAAAACCCACTAAATAGGTCTGAAAAAGAAGATGTATAGGTTTTTGGAGTCATTGAATCCGAATTCGGATTCAGCGACCCCAAAAACGTATACATCTTCTTTTTCAGACTTATTTAGTGGATTTTTTCCCAGTTTCACCTTGAAATGCCCTTAAAACGACCTCTGGTTGACCTTGGGGGCTTAAGCAAATCACGGATTCGGGTTCAGTGGCCCCAAAAACCTATACATCTTCTTTTTCAAACCTATTTAGTTGATTTTTCCCAATTTCACCTTGAAATGCCCTTGAAATAACCTCTGGCTGAACTTTGGGAGTTAAACAAATCACGAATTCGGATTCAGCGGCCCCAAAAACCTATAAGTCCTCTTTTTCAGACTTATTTAGTGGGTTTTTCTCAATTCGACCTTGAAATGACCTTGAACCTGACGTGATGGATGTTAACGGACCTCGGATTCGGATTCAGGGCGTTGGTTTACATAAAAATGAGATGGTCTGGTCAAAAGAACGTCAACTTTTGTTTTTTGTAAACCTGTGTTATTAAAATAGTTAATTAAAAAACAAAAAAAAAAATCTTTGAAAATCTTCGAAACTACTGGCCATTCTGAAATAATCTTTTAGGGTTTGCATACTCTTATGGGAAACTACTACCACACGGAATCTCGTCCCGAAGTGAATTTCCCACACCGTGCCCTCCCCTTGTGAGATATAAGGGGTCAAAGTAGGGGAACAATTTCACAATTCGAATGGTAGTAGATCGTTTCAAAGCTGCGTGGATTTTACGAAAGGTTAAATGATGTGAAATTTTATTACTATCGGTTTTTATGCGAAATGATCATATCTATCAGAATCCACTAGTGCCTGAAAAAAAGGTGATTTTTGGGAATTGTTTTAAGGACAACTACTGCATGGAATGTTTTAATATTTTAAGAACATATTTGTGGATATATGTATCGTAAATACATGATACAATTTTTGAAGCAAAAACTTGAAAATTCAGCACTTATCAGCATAATAATATTGGTGTTCCTCATTAAACTTTTAACTGTGAGCAATTATTGCATATCTAACATGTGATATCCAAATTTGAAAAATTAATTCAAAGTTGGTTGGGTTAAAAGGAGTGATAATTCCAACGGGAAGATACTTTTTTACCAACTATTAATATAGGGTATACAATTTAGCTGCCGCAAATGCACATTTAAGGCCACGTAGGCTTCCTATATAAATTGGTACAATGAAGTTTTAGAACTAACTGATTTCAAATATTTTATATACATTTTGGGATTTAAAGTGGCAATTAAAATATGGCGGTCCGAAATTGCCAAGCTTTACTAAAATATTATAGGATTTGTAACATATATTACATCATTTTTAACTTCACAATTTTGATATCAGACTTCAATAAAGTGACTAATAAAGTCATTAGCAACCAGTGGCGTGGGGTGAAATTTTTGAGAAGGTAAGCCGGTGCAAAAATCAGAAACTTAATAGCGAAAAAAAACTTACCAAATGAAGTCAGATATTACAAAATGTGTTCAACAGTGACTGCGTGTATTCTTGTCGAATTTAGTCGGCCACTTCTATCATACTTAAAGTCATTGGAAGTTAAGTGCTATATGAATATTATGAATAAATATGGACATATATACAATGAACTTCAAGAATAATATAAGTGGCTTTGAAAAAAACCGTTATAGTCGCGTGTATCGTGCAATCAAACTAAAGTGGTTAACAAAAACTGTGAAAAATTGATATGAAATATAATTAATCTTACTTATACTCCAAAACTAATCTACGATTTTTTGTTATAAATTCGGCCAAAACATCATTGTAAAAATTAGACTGATTTCTAATTTGTAAAAGAAGGTGTTTTTCTATCGATAAGAGTGCTAAATTTGAGAGCCTTTCTTCGGTTTGAGAATTTCTTAAATAAGTATGTATTCTCTTAAGGGCTGAAAAAGATCTTTCCGCGGAATCAACTGTAATGGGAAGAGTTAAAAATATACAACACAAGTTTAAAATTTGAGGAAAAGTATCTTTTAAAATGCCACATTTAATATGCGAGTAAAGCGCGAGAATATCAAATTGCCGTAATGAAGAAGTGGTATATAAAACGTTCAATTCATTTTTTAAAGCAGAAAACTGGAAAATTCCCGGGAAAACTGTAATTAAAAATGATATCTTTTCGTTAGGACTTGATTGAGCAAAATAATCATATTTTGATTTATTAAGTATAAATCTAAAAATTGTAGTTGACTAAAGGAACTATACCGAGTTTTAATCTGAGAAATGACGAGAAGCCGGATTCTATCGTGTTATCGAGAGGTAATAAAATAGCACCACACCACACTCATAAGTCACAATCCGTTGAGCACCAAGGCAAAAAGAGACACAAGTTAACAATTTTTTTATTAAAATATATAATAAACAAAACCACAACACCCCTCCCTTCCGAGAAGACGACTTCTGCCGTGTTCTTGTGAAATAAGGGAGCATTCACTCCTACAATTCACAGCCCCTTCAGTATCAAAGAGATTTAATAACCAAACCCACCCCAACCAACCCCACTCACCCGAGAAGCCGCTTTCTACCGTGTTATAGAGCACCACTACACTCACACTCGTTCATAGAGAAGACACGAATCAGCTGACATTCTAAGAAATAAACAACCACCCGCCGAAGTGACCCGAATTTCAACTTCTGCAAAACAAAAACAGCCGAGAAGCCGGTTTCTATCGTGTTATTTTCTTATAGGATTTGCCTTTAGTGAGCAAAGGATATCACACACGATTTCTTTGTTACTCGTGGAGAAAAGTGTGGGCTTGACTAAGCCGTAAAACGACCGGCTTACAGAAGCAGCGAGCGAGCACTTCATACCCAATGCAACCCCTTGATAGAACCTGCTACGGTGCGAGGGAAGGTTCCATCGTAGGGCAACAACAGATTATGGTTGTTTTTGGTTGTAACACTTGTTTTGCCATGTTTTCTTTACGAGATGAATTTTGGGAGCGCTTTCCAGGAATTTTACAGGCATAGAACAAGTTTTAAATTTACGCGAATAGGATGAGTTCCCAAAAGGGAAGCCGGTAGGAATCGTGTTATATGGACCCCACGCCACTGCTAGCAACCAATTTTTGTCAAAGAACATCTACTATATTGGTTTCGAAATTTTTATCTACTCCATTTTGATAACATAAATTACCACAAAATACTGATGTACTAACTTTTATTTAAATTCGATTGATTTAATTATTTCTTGATCGTCATTTTCGTTCGCCCGTGTTGAATGTCCAAATTTTGATATCGGAACTGAAATAAATGTGACCTAAAACCCCCACATACCAATTTTTGAGAAGATTTGATCCAATTTAACACCATTGGTTCGCCATATTGTATGTTTGAATTTTGGGGACAGTAAAATCAGCAACACTAAAAGTCTCTGTACACTTTATTTCAAGCGTATTCGACGGTATTTCGAGTTTTGGGCAGCTTTTTGACGATTTGCAACACTATGCGGCGTATTTACTGCAAGAGATTATGATAATCACATATATTCCAAGCGAGTTACAAAAATCAACAATTTATCATTGCGAGAAGGGCATTTCCAATACTCTACCTACGTACATCACTAAAAGTTACAGAAACTGGCTGCTGATCGTCTTTGAGTAAGAGAAATAATGGAGTCCTATAAATAACGAAGCACATCGCATTTAAAGAAAAACAATTAAAGCTGGAGCGGCAATTAATCGTTGTAATCCTAAAACTGCCGAATACTTTAATCGCCGGTCGGGAAGAGCTCCACAGTCCATTAAGGTGCACCGCTTCGTGCAAGCGAGCTGAAGTGTAATAGTAGCAGTCGGAGCATAGTTTCCGTGTTTGTAGCGAATTTAATCAAGTGAAGCTCTACCTGGGTACCTTCTAGCTCCATCCTCGCAGAAATCAAGACAACAAATTGCTGCAATTCAGCCGGAGATTGCAAATTGAACAATTACCTCAAGAAATAAATTAACAGCCAAGGGGTGTAGTAGGGCAGGCGTGGTGGGTGTATGGGATGCGGTTTGCAGCGTCGCTTACAGATGGTGCCATCACTCAGTGGTGCATTGGAACACTTTTTACCGACGTCGCTTAACAACCACTCATTGGCCAATGGCATCATACTTGTCACACTGATTCAACTCCTGAGTAAAGGCCCTATTAGCAGAGAACTGTTAATTAAAACTTACTTGCGGCACTAATTAACAGTTTCCATCAACAGAGCCTAACCTGTGGGGTATTATTGGTGTCCTTCAGTCGAGGGCACAAATCAGCTCACGAGTCCACCACAAGAGCAATTTGTGGCTATGAGATGACTTAGTTATGGGATCCACCTCTGTCCCAGACAACCATCAATTCATCCGCATCCACATAATCAAAGACAGCCATCCGCGCGCCAAACATCTTGCGAGACACAATCAAGGACCGCAAGGGAAAATTAGAGGTTTATTTGACATCCCAGCCGCAAAACAACCTGAGCTTGTCCTCAAAGTGAAAGCGAGTACTATTTAATAAGCAAAGTATCAAAAATTCGATAATATTTTGGAAATGCCTTAGAAGTGGTTCTTCGAGTATAGAATATTTGACTCATTAAATGAAAACCCTATTCTCAAAAAGTTTCAGGAAGACCATCGTGTGGTGCTGCCAGTCACCCGATTCGAGTTTTTCTTTTGTAAGCTTGCTACATCTGTCATTGACATTCCCGCCAAATTGCAGCGTTATAGCTTTATATATATCGCTATATATATATAGCTATATCGCGCAATTATGTTTAAACTGACGCAAATTAAAAATAATTATACTTTCACGAACCGATTTCTTTTATATCACGCTCAATTTGAAGTTTTTTCACAAAAATGTTTCATGCCGTAGCCATCTGTTGGACATCGTAAAACTATTCTACCAGCTGATTGCAACGGAAAATAATTTGGGTCATCAATTTGTAAAGGCTGTCGTGGGTGCAAAAAGCATGTGTTTACTTTTATTTTATATATTTTATCGATTGGGGGTATCAAAAAGATGTAACACACTCGAAAGTTACTAGAAAAAACCAAAACAAGTGCACATGCATAGCATCACCTTCATTTGGCTATTGAAATGATTTTTGGTGAAGTTGTCTGCCTGCCGGACTTAAGCAAGAGCGAGATAGCTAGAATTCGGTCAAAATTTGGTCTTACTTTCGAAGTGAGTTTTTGTATGTGATCAGCAATCTAGTTGTTATATGTCAGTGATTGCCGCAAACCACAAATTGACCTTTAGAGAGTTGGCAGAGGACTAGAAGCATGGCTTATTCCGTTCAAAGCATTTTGGTTAATGATCTTGAACCAATCTTGACCTTTACCTCGAGGTCATGGTCAAGGTCCTGATTCGAACGTAAAATTTGCCGCTCTTCCCACTTCTGGGGTCAAAAGCATATATACGTAAGCAAATAAACTTGACCTCAAAATGGCCTTGAAGGTCGTGGTCAAGGTCCAATCCAAGGTCACCACCGGATAGCCAGGGGACAATCCTACAACTTTTGTCCAAAACATTTGTTCTGAAAATCCACTCCTGGCGAGTTATTCTGCTGTTCCGGTATTTTGACCTTCCTTCGATATGATCGTCAGAGGTCAAAGGTTCAAGTTGCTGAAAGTAATATTCGGGGGTGAAATTTTTCTGTCTATCCAAATACGTGATAAAAAATGGATGTTAAAGTATAAAAAATGACTCTGATCTTGATATGACCTTCAAGGACATGGTCAAGGTCAAATCCAAGGTCGTCGTTAAATAGCCAGGCAGAGATCTTGAAATTTTTGTGTCTACCGTTTTTGTCAAAAATGCATTGCCGACAAGTTATTCAGGAGTTTCCACACCTTTTTCTCACCCTGTATTTCTGAGATTCACTTAACGTGGTTTCTATATAGGGCGGTACAAATGAATGTGATTTACATTAATTCAGAGTTTCCTATAAAGCTGTGTACAATGGACCACATGGTCTAAGTGCTGGGTATCATCGCCCGCCTCCTGAAATCTCTTCCTATAAAGCGATTTCCATAAAACACGGCAATAGTTCACATACCTATAACGCGGTACGAATTAATCGCGTTAGAGGAGGGTTGATTATACTTCCACCTAACAATTTTTGAATATTAATTTAAGTTCTACATTCAAAAGGGTACCGAGGTTCAATAAATTCTTCGGATTTTGGTTGAAACATTTTGAAAACTCTGATTGATCCATGTATTTTTGTATAAGAGAAAGGAAATGATTTTAGACACCATACGAATAGCTTGCTTCGAAAGGTAGACGTTGTTAAGAAGTTTTAGAGGTATTACGAAACTGTGAATTGATTATGTCGGCATAAATATAGTTCAGTGTAAATGCAAATTATATCATTTTGAGAAAAAAGTAGATAAGCGTAAACAGATTTTTTTTAATTCCTAGCGTGTAAAACGAGTTAGAACAGTGATTTTTAATATATCATAATATATATCATAATACATATCATATATATCATATATCATATTATATATCATAACTTTTCGACTTTCTGGAAAATATCTATTCCCAAGTTTCTTTTTTATAAAATTCGTCTCAGATTAAATTACTTGTCTTCGTAGAAGAAACAATTGTAGAATATAATGGCTTACAAACTCGCCCCTTTTAACATATTCAGAATAATTCGAGTCTGAGGAATCGTTAAAGATTATTATATTTTATATATGTATGTATACAGGGTGTTCAGAGGTGGGTGGTCAATACTGAAGGGGGTGAAAGGTCAGACCGAGACAAGCAAAAAATCGTATGGGTGGGGGGGGGGGGGGGGGCATCTCTCACCGTTTGGCAGTTACAGGGTGATTCGTAAATCAGGATTTTGCCTTATATGGGAACCACTCTTGTATTTTTATCTTTTTTTCTACGCATCGCAGCGGCCCCAAACTGATTTAAAAAAATCACTATTTGGAAGCCCTTTCCAAAAAAGTTTACACCACCCCCCTATCCCCAACCCCTTGGCCACAATCCCCCCTGGAAGTTGAAAAAATTAACTTTTATTTCACGATTTTTCACATTTCGCCCCACTTTTCTCCGAAATTCATGTTATTAACATACCTACTTTTTATTTTTTTTAAGTTGCCTATCTAATTACCTTTCCAAAAAGGTGCAACATGCCCAGGTAGAAAAGGCTTGCAAAAGTCCTGAAATTAAAACATCCTCACAGGTACCTAATTACTTTATTGCACCATAATGGAAAAAGTCGTTAAGTAAACAATTTTTATGACAGCAAGTTCGGAAATGTTTGTTTAGGAAACAAAGGTAGTACATTTTTATTATTTCAGCAAAACAGTAATAAAATAATAAATGTAATCTCGTTAAATAGCGTTATTAGTTTATTATATCCAGTATTGACCCTTAAGTATCCTGACGCTCCGTTTCTAATACCTCCTATGAATTATGGTATAAAAATGGGTAAGTTTGAAAGGACATTGACCACAGTTGAAGAAGCAAGCGATAAAACCGGATGTTTAATAGAAAAAATTAAGATAAAATGGCAGAATGCAGTGTTGACGAGTATGCCGATATAATTTACGGGTACGGTTTAGTAGAAGGAAATGATAGTGAGGCCGTACGAGAATACCAAAGGAGATTCCCGAATCGGCGGGTACCCAAGAGAAGGGTATTTTCAAGGACTTTCAGAAGGTTAAAAGAAACCGGAAGTGTAACCGCCCCCAGAGCAGAAACGCGAGCAGGAAAATCGCCCGATTCAGCGGACCCCGACCAACAAATCCTCAACATCGTCAGGAACAGCCCTGTAATAAGCATCAGGCAGGTCGCACGAAGGTCAGGATTGTCTTCAGGGAGAGTTTGGACCGTTGTGAACCGAGAGGGACTACATCCATACCACCATATCCCAGTCCAAGCACTACAGGAAGGAGATTCCGAAAGACTATTGCAATTTGCACTTAGCTGTTCGAGTCTGACATCGAAAACAGAAGGTTTCTAGACCGAATTCTGTGGACGGATGAATCGCAATTCACCCGGGATGGCATCACAAACTTCCACAACCTCCACACCTGGTCAGATGTGAACCCACATAGGACCAGGTGTCGGCCTTCCAGCAAAGATTTAGTGTCAATATCTGGGCTGGCATCATCGGCAACCAGTTGATAGAACCCTTCATCTTGCCCCAAGTGCTGAATAGTCAGCTATATTCGGACTTTTTGGAGAATACCCTTCCGGATCTGTTGAAGGACATCCCCCTGGCCAGCAGAAGCGCAATTTATTTACAGCTCGACGGAGCACCTGCACATACTGGGAACATTGTTAGGGCAACGTTGAATGAACTTTACCCAGAGCGCTGGATTGGACGAGATGGACCGATTCCTTGGCCTGCTAGGTCACCGGACCTTACTCCACTGGACTTTTTCTTATAGGGAATGATGAAAGATGAAGTTTACTCAAGACCAATCAACACCAGAGAAGAATTAGTTACCAGGATTGGGATTGCAGCCACGAAAATACGGGAGAGGCTGGCTACCATAGACGAAGGCTACTTGCATGCATCGAAACTAGCGGAAAACATTTTGAACAGCTTTTAAAGGACAAACGTTTTAATTGTAATTAGTTTTTAAGCGAACAAAATGTATTTTTTAGTTAACTTAAGTATAATTTCCTAAAAATTCGAATTATCATGATATTCTGTAAAAGGATTTTTGTAAATAAATTTTCGTATCCTTTTCCTACCTGGGCATGTTGCACCTTTTGCGAAAGGTAATTAGATAGGCAACTTAAAAAAAATAAAAAGTAGGTATGTTAATAACATGAATTTCGGAGAAAAGTGGGGCGAAAGGTGAAAAATCGTGAAATAAAAGTTAATTTTTTCAACTTCCAGGGGGGATTGTGGCCAAGGGGTTGGGGATAGGGGGGTGGTGTAAACTTTTTTGGAAAGGGCTTCCAAATAGTGATTTTTTTAAATCAGTTTGGGGCCGCTGCGATGCGTAGAAAACAAGATAAAAATACAAGAGCGGTTCCCATATAAGGCAAAATCCTGATTTACGAATCACCCTGTAACTGCCAAACGGTGAGAGATGCCCCCCCCCCCCCCACCCATACGATTTTTTGCTTGTCTCGGTCTGACCTTTCACCCCCTTCAGTATTGACCTCCCACCTCTGAACACCCTGTATAGAATACCATATGCGAATATTTTCCAGAAGTCGCAAATTTTGTCAGAGATAAATATTTAATTTTAAAATTCCCTACACAATTTCAAAAGACCGTGAGAGTTTGGTTCTAAGAATAATAGCAAAACCAGAAAATGTTATGACATACAATTTTTACAGAAAATCAATAGCTTAAGAGATATTTGCAACTGTATATACACATTTTTAATTTTTTAAACCACATCGCTGAGGATTTAAAAAAGAAAAAATTTGGTTATTTTGGACATTTCTCGTTAATGAATACTAAAGGCAATAGTAGAAAAACAAAAACTGGAAAGGAAAAAATTAGAGGTGTATCGGACGTCCCAGCCACAGGAGGGCGACCTGGCTGTGGCCCCCAAGTGTTGATGCACCGTATCGCCTAACGAGCTGGCTATAATAGAAATTCTAGGGTGCCCCACTGTAATCAAATATTCATGTGGGAGTCAGCTGAAGCCTTGCTTAAGTACGAAATTACAGTCCCGCTGTCGGCGGAATTGCTGACAAACGTGGAAATTTTTTGTGCACAAAGTTTAAGTTTGTTGGGACCCGTGTGCGGGGCACACGCCCGACCACACAGGGGGATCCAGAACTTTTCACGATGTGGAGCAGGACAAAGTTTTACAAACGATTCGTTTTGGCTCTTGTCCGGGGGCGGTGGCACCCTGGCCCCAGGGAGGCAAACAAAGAGAAGAAGTAAAGAAGGGCAAAATAACAGAAAAAACAGTAGCTAGCGGATCAGAGCAAAAATTCTTACCTTTTCGCTTTTTATTTCCTCCAATTCCAGGACTTCAGCAGCAACCTTTTGTGCATGCCGATCGACGCCGGGACTCAGCAGCACTTCCCAGGTGAGAGTGGGCTTAGGGTTGCCACCCTCGCTCACACATGCCAAGCTCAACTCGGAGTTCTCTTTCACAGGTACAAAAATATTTCCCGCATCTAAGCGACGTGAGTCTATTAACAAGTAGGGAGGTTTTGGACGGTCTGCAAAGAAAAACAGAAAAACATCAAAAACAAAGGCGAAGGCGGGCGGCGAAGGAATTTTAATGTCTCGCCTGAATTAAACGAGCGGGCGAGGTAACGCGCGTATAATGAGACTGCACGCTACGCGATAATGACCGGGCGCGGCGGGCGTCCGGGCGTTATGCACGTCCTTACGACCTTACGGCCCCCGCCGAAATCGTTCGGCGGAATTATTTAAATTTATGTTGGTCGGGTGGCTTTAATTTTTAAAGGGTTTCGTCTTGATTAACTTTCGCTAATGCCCTTGCGCCAGCGACTGCGCTTTCACCTCACCGCTTCATTATGAGCGGTAATGGCGCGATAAGTAGCCATCGGAGTCATTCATGGCCATTGATGTCGCGGCTAATTCCGGTTTTTTTCCTTCACAATTCGGCAGCATGATAGTGCCTCCGTCAAAATTTAGTCAAAAACATTTTCCAAAGCGTTTCGATGTATTTTTAAAATTTTATTTTTGTCCTCGAAAATACTACACATTTGTGTCAAAGTAATGGATAGCACTTACTGAGCTTATGTAACACAAAGTTATATCACGGCGACCGACTTTTCGTCGAGTTCGTGGGGACAACAAACTAACTTCAGCCTTACTTATTTACACACTAAGAAATTTTTCTAGTAACATGCTTACTAGACATATCTAGTAATATTTGCATGTTTTTCTTTTAAATTTTACTGACAAATTAGCGAAAGGTGAATATTTAGAAGAAATTCCAGTAAAAACGTCTTACGTACTTCATATAATAGAGTTTCTATTGAAGTTTCAAAAACTTGCTAAAATTCTTGACATCAAAGGATGCTATTAATTATCAAAATTCGTTTGATAAACTGAACCGAAGAACCGTTAGGCATTAGCAAGAATATTTTGAGGATATAACTAAAGTAAGCGACGTCCTGACCTATAGGAAAGCATTTAAATGACAGCGTAAGCAATAAAAACTTTTTAACAAAAAAATTAAACCGCCGAAAAAACTGAATAGCAAAATATAACAAACCTCTTTTAATTAACCTTAATAACTAAGTTCTTAAACTAATATAAGTATACCTAAGTATATATTTTTGTAATTATTTTGAGTTTTCAATTAACCTTAATAAATAAGTTCTTAAACTAATGTAAGTATACCTAAATAATTTTGAGTCGGCGCCAAACAAGCAAATTAATTAATTACGTAAAGCCTGATGCGCGGCGTGGCCGGAAAATGCCTACCTTAAATTTAAAGAAATAACCAAATCAAATTAACAATGCAACGTGAAATCTCCAGCGATAAACATTAACATTCCAAAAAATGCGCTCTCCGCACAACAACTCGCAACGACGTGTGCCCTCATGTGTGTCCCCGTTCGGGTTGCTGTCTCGCTGACATTAACTTCGTCAACGCTCGGCATTTTCCGGCGAAGGGGCGTGTCGCACCGCGCCGCGCATCACGCTTTACGTAATTAATTAATTTGCTTGTTTGGCACCGACTCAAAATTACTTAGATATACTTACATTAGTTTATTCATTAGTTTTTTCATCGGTTAAAAATGTTCGCCATCTTGGTTTTGGCAGAAGCTTGGCTGCAGGGTTGCAACTTTGGGAAGGGAATTTCGAAGTATATTGATGAAAAAATAGTAGTAGATTATTAAGAAAAGTAGTAAACTTGTCTACTCACTGTGTAAATTTTATATTTTAACTAAATTTGATCATAATATTTCGAGAACAAACTACCTTCAATAATAACTTATTGTAAAAGTCGACGAAAATCATTTCTTTAGCAAAATATGTGAGAAAATGCCAGATTTGTGTATATTTTATATTTATTTGTAATAAATCACAGAAATAAGCACTTTTCGTATTGACGAGACGACATACAAACATACGTTTTTGTGGAGAATTTTAACGTATTCTTACGGAAGGTATAATTGTTGACATTTAAATTTAGAGCTGGATAATTTTATTATTAATTAATCAAATCTTAATTCTAACTGAAAAAAGTACTAAATATTAAAAAGTACGAAGCTGAAAAATGAAGTAAATTTACTTCAAATGTAGTAAAGTTGCAACCCTGCTTGGCTGTCATAAGGAAAATAAAAAGAAGAACAAAAGTGGCTAAGCTTTTTTTCCTAACATGTCGTCTCCTTTAGTTCTCTCCTCAAAGGAAAAATAGCATCGCAGGAATCGTATGCGCTCATCTTTCAGTGTCAGTCGGACTCAATCTTCAACATGTTCTGTAAGCTGTGGTGTGGTTCAGTTACCATATTAATACCGGGCATAATTTGGCAAAAATAAATGCATAGGGGAGAATCGCCAGTCATGGGCCACCTAAGGTTAAATGCATTTAAAATTATTGTAAACGTTTCGTTTACATAATTAATAGCGCAATATTAAAATTTGGATGATAATTTACCTTTGTGGAAAGTTTAAGGCAAGTTTGACTTTCTTTTATAATAGAAAATAACGTTTGAAAAAAACGTGCAAGTGGCCCAATTTAGGTGACGAGTCGCCTAATGTGGGCCACCTATTGAATAGCACGTAAAATATCTGAAAAACGCGAAAATGGTTGTTTAAAACACCGTTACTTATTATATTTAATGAAACAATGAATTGACGTTAATTAATTCGTTGATCAGAAATATATTTGAAATTTAAATTCTCAATAAAGAGTTAATCATCATAAATTAAGTATTTACTCAATGACATGTAACATTTTATAATCTAAAATAATAACAATAGGCTTAATATACTAAATTTACTAAATATCTCATGTACACTTACCGTTTTAATTAAAAAAACATTTTTCCTTCAGATAGTGTTGCTTTGTTTACATCGCGTGAGTGGCCCGTATTAGGCGCCCTTTCGAATTGCACAGTGGCCCAAATTAGGGGAAATGACATTTTTCCAGATTGTTTAAATTAATTAGTATTGTTATAGTTTTTAAATTGCAAATACACTATATACTATATAAACATATTATACACTTCGCATCAGAACAAATTTTAGATTCATTAGATGTATCAATTTGTTTTTATCGACGAGCAAAAATGTCAGATTTTTAAGTCGGCAGATACATTTTTACGAGGTTGTTGTAACATTATTAATTTTGTATTAAAATTAATATTTCTTTCATTATTTTGTTCTACATTCATTTTCAATCAAATTTTGACATTAATTAATTTTCAAAAACTCGGTAACATTGAAAAAAATGGGTGGCCCGAAATAGGAGCCGGCCCAAGTTAGGCAACTCTCCCCTACCCGTAAATCCTCAGGGTTTTTCTTTTTTTTTTTTTTCATTAACTTTTATTAAGTCACCTTCTGTATTCTCTAAAATCTGAATATGTAATTTGTCGCTAAAGTTTATTATCTAAGGCCTAATGAATGTCTTATAACGTGTCTTAAAACTTTGTGGAAAGATTTTGTTTTTAATCTTAAAATGGTATTAATATAAAAACATACCGCTTTTATTTATGAAGACTGGAATATTTAGTGTATATTTCGAGAAACTACTCAAATTGCAGTAAAACGAAGCAGGAAAATATTTTTTTATCTTCATAGATTTCCAATAATCAAAGCTGAAGCTTCTGTAAAAATAAATAGTAAAATATAAATCTATCTTCATGATATTCCAGTAAGCTTAACTGGAATTCTCGTTAAAATTACTATAAAAATATAATGGATATTCACATTCAGTAATGTATGTAGACTTTCCGTGAAAATAAAGATAATTTAAATTTCCTGGAATACCTATAATTTTAACTGTCGTTTTCGTGCAATTTACTACTTTTATCGTTTTATAATTCCAATAACCTTAATTGAACTATCAGTAAGTATTATTAGAAAAACATATTTTTGTCTTTATAGATTTTTAGTAAATTAATACATAAATTCCGGAAATTTTACTAGAATTGCATTGGGTTCAATAGATTTCTAGCAAAATTATTTCTACTAGATTTTTTAATAGAATACCTAGCATTTAACAGAATAGATTTATTACCCTTTTAATATCCATTTATTTATTACTATTCGACAACGTATCTATCCTCTTGTCTTTCGTTTCACTTTCAGTCTGTTGGTTTGATTAAAAGTGGCTACTCACAATTTCGAAGTTAAATAGCGTTGCAATTCATTGTAGTTACTTAACCAGTTAACTGTGATTAACGAGTATACTCGTCATGCGTATAAATCAGTGACCATTGGCTATTTAAATTGCAATTTTTGAGAAAAACAAAACATATTCTCAAATTTAAAGATGTTTAGAATATTTTGAGGCTATGCCGGAATAAAACAAACAAGTAGAAAATATAAACAGTTTGAGATGATCTCATGCGTCCCGGTATGCACTGGTTGAAAAAGTTTACCAGTTCGCATAATGAATTTATTTATGTGCGATGATTTTTTAGATGTTAACCAAAAAATATGAAACTACAAGAACTCTTGTCAGTCTGAAAATAATTTAGATTTTTTAAAAGAATTGGAAGCTGTCGGGCAGAGAAAGGGGCTAATTGCATGAATGTCGACAAAAAACCATTCCAAATACAAAGCACATGAACTGAGAAGCACAAAATTTTCTTGGAAATTGTCTCCCTCGGTTTAGTGTTCCAAGAATTCAATCAATTTGTTTACCAAAAATAAGCAAACGATACTGACTATCCCACGATTCATTCAAAAATTCATAAAATTATCACGATCTGAGGAGAGGTTTTTGTGCATGGCCTTATCTTACCAGCGCAACTTATTCTGTGATTGACGAATATATTCGTCATGGCTCGATGAAGGCACCACAGTTAACTGGTTAATCTACTTAGTCTAAAATGTGGCTATTCCCAACGTTGATATTAGATCGTCTTATTAGTCATTTCGATGAGCAAATAGAATGATATCCTACCACGTATGTGAAAGAAAACATTTTTGAAATTACACAATTTTAAAGCTTTGAGTGTGATATTCACTCAACTTTGTAAATGCTGTGTGATTTTACACCAAATTGGTGTAAACGTGCACATGAATGTGTAAAATAACGTCAAACTCACATAAATCTACGAACTAAATTCTCTCATTCAAACAAAATGAATGTGCAAACACTTTGAGAAGGTAGTCCTTAAAGTTAAGATGTGCTCGGAAATGTTTTGTTTGAAGGGTGTAAATAAAGGTAAAATAACTAGATTTAGAGATTAGGGGCTTTAGAAAATGAAATATGAAATGTGTTTGTTCATACTAATCTTAATACTTCAATAGAACAGCGAGAAAAATGTTTTTTTGGTGCCATAAGTTCACAATGTCTTATTTTTATGAGTTTATTAAATACTTATCAAACAATAAGCTATTGAGAATAATCTTATTTCTACTATTTCCTTAACTTTATCCCATTCATTAGAGATTACACCCTTGTCCCCTTTAACTGTATTGTAAAAATACTATATTCAAAGAAGTATTTAATTCTAAAAATGTACATCAGCTTTGTGTAAATTTACTTACTTTAAAGATGAAAACAATACACATTTATTATGCAAACTTCACATGTTTTATATTAAATTTTCCGCATATGTGTAATACTTTTACACAAGAAAAATGTGTTTTTATAAGTAATATAAGTATATAAGTATAGTAATTTTACTATCATTATGGAAGGTATTCAATTTCCTTCCAAAAATAGGGTAAAATTAAACCAACATTTTTTAGAGGGTAAAATTAAACCAACATTTTTTAGAGGGTCTACTCTTGAAAAACAGAAGACTGGACAGACGAAAGATTGCTGTAGTTTCTATTTAAACAGAACTCCTAAAGGCAACTAATGCCACTTTACTAATGTTGCCCTTAAGCAAGTTCTCGTGTTATGTCTTAGCAAGTTGGTGAGACTCTTAATTAAGAGTCAACGTCAGCTGCAGACACGTCTTGGCAAATGATTTCGGCGGAATAGCGAAAATCTTAAGTAAACTTTCGATTGCAAGGAGATTTTAATCAAAAACTTTTCCCAAAATATGTCGACGATAAAGTTTCGAACACAAACGTACGCCGCGTGCAGCACCGCACACATATCTTGAGCTGAACGAACGGGCAGGCGGCGGCGTCGCGGTTGTCTTCTATCAGCAGCACCGACCAAGCAGGAAAGCCGACAAAAGTTTGTGAAAAAATCTGGAGTCCTTGATTTTTTCACCGTCTCGTCGTCAGAGCTTGCCCGTTACCACACTACAAAGACCATGATTGCAATGTCAAAAAATGTAGGAAGGAAAAATGTTCACCGGGAGATAGCTGACGTGTTTGATCCATCGAGGTATCAACCCGTCCGTCAACTCGGGGGAACTTAATAAATATGTAAATTTTGCAAAAATGGCGGCAAAGGTCCCATGCCCTTCGTATCTAGAAGCGTGGGGATATGCTCAACAAGATGGAAGGGATTTTATATAGAGTTATATACAGTCGTTCAACTAATACGGAAATGGTAAACCGTCCGAATGGAGTTTTATTCATGAATTCAGGACAGAACGGACCGACATATGGCGAAATTGGGATAACTGAGCCAAAGCCTGCTTCCGAATTCGGAGAAGCATGTGAATTGTTAAGAACACCTGTAATTAACACGTCACCTGCTCCTATATTCATCAACGGATCTACATATTCGTTGAATATAATTTTTGTACAATCGCGGACCGAAACATGAAACATGAATTACTGCTGTTAGTTGACACTTCCATAACAAGAGGATTTGACCTTATTTTGGCACACCCTCTTAACCCCTTGAGTACTGATTTATTTGAAAAAATATTTGCATATGTAACGGATTTAATTGTTTGTTGCTTGGAGTGGTATGTAAAAGCAGTAGATTTTACGTAAGAAATCATTTATTTCTATCGGGTTGGCTAATAAATAATGAGCGACATACATGACTTTATGTTTGTATTTGTTTATTTAATAATTTACTATTAATCGTTAACAATATAATCACCGTCGTTATCTACTACCATCCGCCAACGATTCGGCAAAGAGTGGATGGCATCCCTGTAAAACTTCGCCGGTTTTGCTTTGAAGAATTCATCTATGTATTGTTGCAACTGATGTTCATCATCGAAGCTTTTTCCTTGTAAATGATTACTGAGAGACCGGAATAAACTGAAATCCGTTGGGGCTAAGTCCGGCGAATATGGAGGGTGTGGCACTATTTCCCAGTTGAGCTCCAGTAGCTTTAGTCGGGTACTCTTAGCGATGTGCGGCCGGGCATTGTCGTGAAGGAAAAATATTTTGTCATGTTGTGGACGTTTACGACGGAGTTCAAGCTTTAGATTTTCAAGTTGATTACAGTATACTATTGCCGTCATCGTGGTATTAGTAGGAAGAATTTCCCAATATATTACTCTATGTATGTCCCACCAGAGCGAGAGCATCACTTTCCGAGTATGAGGATCTTTTTTTGGCGTAGGTTTACCTGGTTCGTTGCGGCCCAGCCACTGGCGCTTGCGTGTGTGGTTGATATAGATAACCCACTTTTCGTCTCCAGTAACGAGATGGTCTAGCCAGCTAAATTTGCGACGGAACGATAAAAGGTATGAACAGATATCTGCACGGTAAGTCAGTTGATCTTTGTTCAACTGGTGGGGTACCCAAACACCATATTTGTACGTCTTCCCCAAACCGTGCAGATACTTTTCCACCGTGCCATGAGAGCATCCGAGCTTAAGAGCCAAATTGCGCGTAGTGCTTCGAGGATCTTCAATTAATGCCTTCAGTTTATTTATATCTATTTCTACCGGACGCCCAGACCTTGGTTGATCGATCAAGGAATAGTTACCCTTGCGGAATTTATATATATTACGTGCAGCTTCTGCAGCCGAATGCCCAGAGTGGTACTCGTATAATAAACAGTACCGAATATGCGTTTTAATATCACTCATTTTTTTCGTGGTTCTTTACGCAATGACAACCGAAACATTACTGACGGCATGCTCACGACTCGCTCTTTAGATACCCCCTGCAACAGAACGTTCTCGACCTTACCCGAAATTTCCAGAAAATAAAAACTGAAACGCTCCTTACTTATTAGCCAACCCGATAAAATGTTTGTGACATATGTAGTATTAAATGACTTCAGGTACAAAAAAAAAAAAAAAAATTAAAAAGAAAAAACTCAAATAAATTTAAGTTATTACAAAAAACAAATTACTAATATTTATGAAGAATGTGGTATTTTTCAAAGCAAGTAGGTAAATGAAGTGGCACTTTGCATTGTTTGCACTGACAGGTAGTCTTTCCTAATTTTATGCTTATAACAGACAGTTGACGAAATATTCACTCTTCTGAGCCCAATTTCCTTATTTCTGACATAATGGGGCAGTGTATCGCAAATAATGTTCACCGAAATACTGTGATTGCATCTTCTGTTATAACTGATACAAGCTCCGATGAAATGAAGAGCATGTTAAATATTGTCTCAACTCGAATGACGATTTAGACTCGTCATCTGTTCCCTAGGCAAGCAAGTGTATGACGGAGTCTCAGTAGTCAAATGTACCCAAGGGGTTAATATGGAAAATTTATATATTATATCTGAAAGAATATGCAATCGCTGTGGCTGAATTTCAAAGAATTGTTATTACTTCAATATTTTAATTTTCTGTTTGCCTAATTAAAAATATTGAGCGAATCCGTTCAGTGAATCTCGAGGAATTTTCGTTACAGCACCAAACGTCCTTAAATAACTGCTCACGTCATTATATATATATCGATACACAGAGACTGATTATTTTTTTTTTTTATTGATATTGAATTGACTTATTATATATGTAAATACTCTTATGAAACCTCAGCTCACAGAGCCTTTACAAAAGAAAGATATGATTTTTTATAAGCGCATGCCAATTACACTGGTCAACACCAATTTTGCCGTAGAATAAATGTTATATCATTTTTTTAGGAATTTTTCGTAGATTACGAATTCGCAAACGAATTTTTGAAAAAAATAGGTTTGAAAAGTACAAAAGACCGTATTTTGGCCATTTTTGCAAATTAATTCAAAAATAACGAGCTTGTAAAATAATGAGCTTGTAAAGTAGCTCAAATAAAAGCATGAACCTTTATTTCTTATATTAAAAAACGAGAGGCTATAATACTTTTCGAAATATTCCGTGGAATTCACTTTTCTCCATAAGCCGCTTACTTCATACAATAGATAAATGAATGAAGATCACTGCTTGCGCGCGCTCATGAAAATCTTATTCCCGAAGACGCTTTATAAGTGCTATAGATTAGTGCTATTTTATATATATCGATAAGGATTCTCGCTCTCTTTTGAGTCATGTTACGAAGTTTTTCCACGTTCCGTTATTTTGTAATGAATTTTTAACGATACGATATTTTGTATTTTTCAACCCTATTTTTTTCAAAAAGTGGGTGTTTTAATTTTTTTTATGGACGTATTTTAACTAATCTCATGGCAAGGTATGGAAAAATACAAGTTTCAAACCGCGGCAAAAAAAATATTGTTTTTTTGTTGACCAGTGTTATTACTCGTTCAAAGTGTATCTTACATATATAGTTAAATTTTATTTGTTTACTACAATTTGTCGCATCGCTACTGCAGTATTAAATGTATATTTATTTATTTATTTATTATCTATCTATTATCTTCTATTCCCGTTTCACGTGACACATACAAAACTGTTTATAATTATGATATTGACACATTGATAATTGGGGTTAGGTACTAATAAACAAACGTTTCCAACGAAATTTTAAGGAACAATGCCAAAAATCGCGGTGGAAAAACATAAATTTACGAAATTTTTTAGATTCAAATCAAGAAATTAATAACATCTATGGAAAACATGAACTGTTTCAAAACTTTGCAAAATATGACTGGTACGGCATTTCTTTCGAAAGCTATTTAGTTTTTGGAAAGTCTGGCGGTTCAAATTAGTCTTATTCGTCATTACAATGGCCAGTCCGGGAAAGAAGGATTTAGCGAAATTGTGATAAACACAGTGACAGCAGATTTTCTAAAAAATCTTAATTTTTGATGTTCTGAAAACTCGTTCTTAAATAATTAAAAACAAATTCAATCAATATTAAATTTTATTTCTCTCCTTAGACAAAATAGAGATTTATAAAAAAATATCGGTCATATCAAAATTACCAATTTTAAATAAAACAGTGAATTTGTTGTGTAATTCGAAATCCAGGGTAATTTCATATTATTAGATTTATCCCTCTTCTCTCTATAACTTTTATATATGTTTTCCCCTATGACATACGTTTTTTTTTAAATAAAAGTGTTATTCTTTTTAACTGAATTACCCTCATGACTCCCAAGATTTACTTTACAATTTTTTGATACATAAATTAAGACTAGTTCGAATGCGGACTAAAATATTATCCCAAAATTTCTGTGGAGACTTGTCAATATCCTTTGCATTTTTAATGTCCTCTTTTTTACCATTTACCTTTTAAGGCATTTTGGTTAATGCTTTGGGCTTCAGACGTGTCGCTGCAAAGCTGGTGCCGAAAGAACTGAATTTCATGCAAAAAATCAACCGCGTTGACGTCGCGAAAGACATGAATTCGATGGTGAATACGAACCAACATTCATCCAATACATAATTACTGGAGACGAGAGGTGGGTTAATGAGACTGAAAAAACCACTCGGTTTCAATCGCAAAAAAGGCGATGCTCACGGTTTCCATGAATTACAACGGTATCGTGCATCATGAATTCTTGTCGTAAGATGAGACAGTTAGCAAGGAGTATTATTTGTGAGTTATGTGACGTTTGCGTGAAGCAGTTTGCCAAAAAAGACCGGATTTGTGGGCAAAGAACTCTTGGATTTCGCATCACGATAACGCACCGTCGCATGATGCATCGTGTTCCGCAATTTTTAACCAAGAATCGAACGAACACCATCCAGTAGCAAATTCGCCTGATTTGGCTCCCAATGAATTTCTGTTCGATCTATTAAAAAACTGCTCCGTGGAACGCCAAGAGTAGATAACGGAGAAATCGAAGACGGCTCTGATAACTATACCGAAAAAGGAGTATCAAAAATGTCTCGAGGTTTGTATCAAGCGCTGGTATAAGTGCGTTGCAGTTGATCAAGTGTACTTTGAAGAGGACAATGTCTTTTTTAATGAATAAACTTGTAGTTTTAATTTTCTGAATAAATTCCTGAAACTTGTTGATCAAGGTGACTAAGTTGTACGAAACATTTTGCCTTTTATTTCAATTTAATTAAATTAGATAGTTCGGTCAACGGAGAGTACATTCTTTTACTTACCTAATACAACTAATTTTACAGGTCGGGCAGTCTCCACATATCCTCTCGAATTTTCGGCTTCACACTGCCATTTACCATCATCCTCGAGCATAACATTAGTAATAGTGAGCCCCCCAAGAGGCTCCTTAATAAATCGGTAGTCGGCGACCCGTGATGTTCTATCCATAGCGTGAACAATCTGTAAATAGAAAAAAAGCAGATATATGTAGTTATAGTTAATAATTGCGAATAGCAGAGCTTTTAATCTGAAACTGATTAATCGATATTGCCGTCAGAGTCACGAGTTCACCTGAATCAAATTTGTCGGGTTTTGGGGATAATTGAATGCCACATGCCCGACAAGTCTGCATACATACAGTGGCCAGCGACCTCGGAATTTTGCGGGAAAAAAAATGAAATTTTCTGCCGTGCGCCTGTCAGGCCATAACTGGCGGCCAGACAGAATGACTTTCTCCTGTATAAATGTCAGTTGCAAAATTAAATGGCATTCAGGGACCAGGAAAAGCGAAGACGGGTCCAGAGCAACGTACAGGGCAATCAACGGGGAATTCCCCTATATAATGATGGCCTAGGGAAACATTTTCGTCAGTGACCAATGCCTATTCCCTGGACTTCAGCACTGCCCGTAAATGGCTGCAGTCTTCCACTTTTGTAGTTTTTAATATCGACCATATCGGCCGGGTCGTCGCAGAGATTTTGGCATCGGGCCACGGGGAAAGAATGCGGAGATTAACCGTAAAGACTGTCACTGCAAGTGAAGTACGTTCGCGGTGCGGGTGAATATGTACAGGATCCTCCGACCCCTACAGACTCACTTCAATCGGCATATCTTTTTGCCTAGCTCCGATTGCAGTCTGGGACCAGGAATAGTTGGTCCGCTCGCTCAGGCACCAGACTCATTCCAGCCCCGATTGCTATCACATAGGATAACTTTCTGGCTGGCGCGTTATTTTGCCCTGGAGGACCTCAATAGTAGGGGCAATGGGTTACAAGCGTCCATGCAAGCGCGCCAGCTCCCTCGGTGCTTTTAATTAAATCTGTGACACAGAAATTAATGACTGGCCAGCAGAGAGCTTTTCCATCGACGTCCACTGGCAAGTTGGGCGCTTCGTCTATATGGGGTCCATCGTCAGTAATTCAGAAATGGAAGGTTTCGACAAAAACAACGCCTGCTATTGGTAGGCTCCAAAAAAACGAGATTTTTTTTTTTAAAGCCCCATGGGCAGGCAAAATAATTGATACAATCTAGGTCGGACCTAAAAGCGCGGACCATCAAAAGAATCTTTGAAGTTGCGTGAGAGCTTCCAAAAAACCAGCAACAACTAAAATGAAAAAATGGGGATGGCGAAAAAATATCAGAGCATCTGGCGCCGTAGTCGAATCTCCGAATCCTTCTAGCCGTGCAGTTTCCGCCCTAATTGGAGGCAACTTGATGTAATGGAGACTTTTATCAAAGTGCTACGAATCGAAGTCATAGCGATTCTTTGAGATTCAGAACATTCAATTACCACGGGGAAATTGGAAGTCCTCCGAAATTTTGAGTCTGTGTTGTCATATGTGGCAGACTTCAGAGTTTTCACTACGACGGGATTCTGGGAGAAATTCACAAAGTTATTTATAGTTTTTTTTTCACCGATGCTTTCGTTTCCATTTTCTTAGAGAAAGTAAGAGAAAGATGGCCAAGTAATTAACTTAATTACTGAATAGAATCAGGTGGAAAGCATTTTCTTGATTTGGTGCCTAACTGGAATTAAGGGCTCACTGGATTTGAAAGGGGTAGCGAGATTTTGCAATACTCTACTCAAATATGCAAGGCAATAAAAAGTATTCGAGTCAGAGGGAAGCTTAAAAAAAACAGTACCGTCGCGGAACGGTAGACAGAAATGAAAACTTGAACGAAGAAATAGCTTACAAAGGCATAGCTATATTAGTATATGCCTCAAAATAATCATTGTTTTTGACATTAAAATCTGTTGAAAACGAGACATTTTTGTCGCCATATTAGATCCGCCTTCTTGCATTTACAGCTTTAGATAATATTCAAAATTAGTGGCGTTCAAACAATTATTGTACAGGGTGTCCAATAGGAAATTGCGAAAACTAATGGGTTACAATTTTTTAACAAATGGAGAGATCGGTAAAATATAAATACTTTTTAATAAAGGACAGTCGTCATTTTTATTTCATGTCCATTTTATTATAAAAAAATTAATTATATTTAATAAAAACCATTAATTTAAAAATATAGATGAGTAGATCTCATTCGATTTGATTTCTTTTTATGGGGCTACATTAAAGATCTCTGCTATGAAAATAACCAAAAAACAGTTGAGGATTTTATTAAAGACATTGGGAAGATCGTCAATGGCATTTCAAATGAAACGTTAGAACATGTTTTTAATAGTTTTAGAAAGCATATGGATATTTGTGGCAAATTGGATGGTTCAAATACCGAAAATATATATCGTTAGTAACTAAAGTTTATCACTATATTTTTAAATTAATTGTTTTGTATTAAATAGATTTAATTTTTTTATAATAAAATGGACATGAAATAAAAATGACGACTGTCCTTTATTAAAAATATTTACATTTTACCGATCTCTCCTTTTGTTAAAAAATTGTGACCCAGTAATTTTCGCAATTTCCTATTGGACACCCTGTACCACCTTTCATTCAACTCCGATAAAATCCAGAAATCTTCGTTGCCATATTGGATTCGCCATCTTGGATTTACAAATTTCGATAATATTCAAAATCAGTGGCCTCAAAACAGTCATTGTACCAATTTTCATTAAAAACTTTTGACATCAAAAAAATTAACTGCCAGATTGGATTCGGCATCTTGGAATTGTGGATTTTGATAATATCTAAAGTAAGTGGGCTCAAAATAATCATTGTACTAGTTTTAATTAAGATCCTATTAAATCTAGAAATTTTCGGCGCCGTAATCTTGGATTTCCCAATTTTGATAATGTGCAAAATCAGTGGCCGCAAAATAATCATTGTACCAATTTTCATTAAAATTTGTTGAAAACGAGAAATGTTTGCCAACATATTGGATTCGCCATCTTTGGCATCGAAATGACCCTGAAGATCATGATCAAGGGCAATTCTAAGGTCACCACCAGATGGCCAGGGACCAACCCTACAGCTTTTGCTTGACACATTTTTGCCGAAAACCCACTCCTGGCGAGTTATTCTGCTGTTCCGGTACTTTGACCTTCCTTTGATATGACCTTCGTAGGTCAAAGATTCAAGTTGCTCAAGGTCAAATCTGTAAGTAAAATTTCCCGCTTTTTCCACTTCCGGGGTCAAAAGTAGCAGTTGCATCTAATAAAATCAGCTTGATCTTGAAGGTGATCGTTAAATAGCCAGGGTAAATCCTGAAACTTTTTATTTTAACGTTTTTCTCAGAAATGCGTTCCTGACGAGTTATTCAGGGGTTTCGATACTTTTTCCTCAACAAGTATATACTAACCTTGTCTAAAATCTATTAACCTAGCAAAGTTCTTCAATCGTTTAAAGGCGGAAACACAATTCCAACTTTTTCAGCCAGCTTGTGCTTTATCATTGGCGGAAAAGTTCTGTAAAGCAGAACAACAGCTTGTGCAGCAGCTTGAAACTTGTCATTATGGTTTGAAGTTGTTAAGAAATGATATTTATAAGTGGTCGTGCCTCTCTCTATTGTTAGAGATATACAAACTATATAGAAAAATTACTAACAAAATATGAGCCTATATGAGCGAAACCGTGAAGCACAACCTATTCTAAATATATTTTAAATAAAGTAATAATTAAATAAAATAATAGCAAATTAAAACTGCTTTAAGCCTGCGCTCTGTGTTAAAATCTCACGCAAAAGTAAATTGAAATAATTTTTTTCTTAGAAAACTGCAAAACTAACTATGTTTGGGTGTCAGTTTCTACAAGAAATAGTTATACCAGTTGGTACAGTATATTTTCAGAATAGAAATTTTTTCGCAATTTTGAGTCCGATGTTGTTACAAAAGCGACACCCTTGCTTTATGAAAACCTCACTTTGTAGTGATGAAAATTAAAACGGCTATAGGTAGGCTATCAGGTATTTCGAGTTGAGGTAGTGTGCACTTTTCATGGATTATTGAGCTAAATTGTAGAAACACTACTTCAACTTCAAAGCCCAATATCTCAAGAAATATCGATGTTAGCGATTTGGTGTTCACAACTTTTTTATAGGAAATTGAATTTCCTACAAGTTTGTCATATTCACTTTTTCTTTACCTCTTGTTGTTCACGAGATAGGGGCACAAAGCGAGAATTTCATGGAAAAATTGGGGTTAGTGACCCGTACTACCTCGCTGGTGGGAGTTGGGGTTACACCGCAATGGACACTTTTGTAGAGCATTCAATTCTGAAGAAATCCTATCATTGACCAAGATTATACCATAAAATGCCTCTGAGCTGTAGAGTTTTGAAGAAAAATAATCAAAGTTTACGTGTATTTTATATGGGAAATCTTTATACGCCTTGGTCTAGTACTTAATATTAATATTAAGGGCTCCAATTTTCAGAGAACTTTTGTTTAGATATTTGCCACAAAATTTCGAGATGGGACTGAAAAAAAAAAAAATAATGGCGAAAAAAAAGCACCCTAGTGTACATATTTGCCAGTCATAATTGTTTGCCCTGAAATTCAATTCAGGTACTGTACAGTTTCTTATAGTTCCAGAAATACTAGCATCTCTTGATTTTAAGATCTGTTTTACACTTAATCCTCGAATATATGGTCTCACATCATTTAAAATGCAAAGTAACAGGTTCTCCGGATGAGTAAACACTTCTTCTTAATCACTAGATCTATTACCTTACAAAGTCGTTGGCGCAGATATCTTGATCGTTGATTAGTTTTTAATAAATTCTTGGGACCATATAAGCAAGAAGGTTTAATTTTAATGTGAAACCAAGAAGGCGCATATAGTTTTATCACAGAGGCAGCTAAGATCTCTAATTTTTTTAAAGTCGCATATATAGCAAGCAACATATAGTATAAACGAAGTAATCTGCTGACATAAGCAAGCCATCTAGAATGAGCCAATGTTACTGGATATCTATGTGATAAATCAGCTGTAATATTTCCAGAAGAAATTGCCAAACTAATCTCATGAAAATATATTTGATCCGTGCTTAACCCTTTTAGTGCCAGCGGGCCGATCTATCGGCCCATGGTCCTTATGCGAAAAGTGCCACGGGCCGATGTGGCGTAGCGGCCCGGCCGGCAGGCCGAGCTGCCTACGAACGCACGCGCAGAGAGACTCTTGCTTTAGTCCTTATCTCCAATACAATGTAGACCACACCACGCTTGTGTTTATTTCATTTAGTCCTTATCTCCAATACTAAAATTTTCCTCCTTGTAAAGCTATTTATATGAGCGCGCATATCAAATCGGCCCGTGGCATTTCTCGCATGTACTCCATAAAACGCTTGGCACTAAAAGGGTTAAAATCTCGTAATCAATATTAGGTAATGCAATTTCAATAGGTTCAAATCGCGAAATAGGACAGTTCTCACAACCTTTTAATTTTTATCCAATTTTTCCAGAAAAAAACCTTAGGATTTGTCGTAGAACCATTTATAAAATGAAGTAAATGTCTTAAAGGTAACTCGTTCGCATGCAGCGTACAGACAAACCATTGCAAAGGTTTGTATAGTGATCTTTCTGGCTGAGTAATATCTCCATTCTTGTATCCCGTATTTACCACAGTACCGTTGCATCCTATTAAAACTATAAGTATAATGTTTTTTTCAAAAATTCAAACAAGCATGATTTGATAATTATTTAGATGAGGATTCTTTCACTATTGCAATATGTTCTTCTAAGACTCCCTTCTGTAGAATTTTGTACCGAGAAAGATATATCTAGTGGTTTTGTCTTTACGTCCATCGAAGTAAATACTTTGCACGTCACTGTATCCAGTTTTCACTTTTTTTTAATATTGCCAGTCTATTGTTCATTCTTCTTCTTCTGATTTTTCTTCGGTCATCTACTTTAGATTTTTCTTTTTCACTCATTCGCTATCATTGCAGCCGATTTATCTGTAACGCCCGCCAGTCCGATCGCACACCGAAGCCAATTTGTCTAAATTAACTTTCATTTATGCTTTGCTCGCTTGATCGAATTCTAAATATGCTGAGAATCGCTTGTTTCGCAATCGCTGCTAGAACTTTCATTCGTTTTTTTTAAAACCGTTGTAAAAGGTATTGCTTGAGATTTCAAAGACGAACTAGCTTCACTTTGTTCTTCATTTTAAATGATTTGGTTGTTGTTGTTGTAGGTGCACTCCAGAAATCACAATTTTTCTTTCTTTTCTTTGCTCTGTTAAAAAACACGTTCTTTTTGCGGAACCAGTTCTGCACACATACAACAATTAAAATCAGTACATTTAAAGTAATAGATATCAAAGAGTTTAATCTTAGCTTCAGCTAAAAATCAATTGTTTTAGATTTTCTTCTAGATGTGGGATACTATTTATCTTTTCAATATTTAACATGATAATCTTTAAACATTTGGAATACCCTGCGCAGGGGCGGATCTAGACCATTAGAAATGCCTGATGAAATACAGCCGATTTTTCGTACTGGTTTTGAGCTTAGATACACATTTAGTATCTGAAATCAGTCAAATCTTAAGAAAAAGTGAGGTTAAAGTGTTGCAAAACGTGAAGAAACATTTTTAAGTGGAAATGGTATTTATTTTGATTGTTAAGTAAAAAAGGATGAAAGGCTATAGCGGGATAAGGTGGTGAAAATTGCCCCCAGCGGAATCGCTACGACGGGTGGCGCTTTCGATAGGTTGTGTCAAAAGATGCCTCCATGCCAGTTTTTAGCTCTCTAAGTCTACAGTTACCGGTAAAATCGGTTTCGCCTCTTTTTTCGAAAATAAATTCGTAAGGCCATCGTTTTTATCCAAAAATTCTGAAAATTTCCACAAACCTTTATGTTTATGTTACCAATAATCGTGGATTTTATTTTCATTTTTACCTTTAAAATTAGGGTCAAGAGAGCCATTTTAATTTTTCAAATTATTTTTAGGTTAGGAACCCTATTTTTCGCCAAGTTTTAAACCATTGTTTTTTAAGTCTTTTTTTCCGTTCTTTTGAATGGCGGAATCAAAATATCGAATTTCAGGGTGCGTCATTCCGAAAAATCGAAAAAACCGTTTTTTGTTTTTCATTTTTTTCCACTTATTTAAGGCATAACCTCAAAATTCAAGGGCGAAATACTTACCCATAAAACCAAAAATAGTCCAGGACTCATTATCAGTTGAAAACATGATTGCAGGATCGATTTTTATGTTTTAAAAATTGAAAAAAACTAATTTTTTTTTTGGTATTTTAACGATTTACTTGATATATAACCTTGAAATTAAAGAGCGCAATGCTCACCCATATGACCACACACACTCTAGGACTTATTTTTAAGTGAAAACATTCTTTTAGTGTCGATTATTACGTCTCAAAACTCAAAAAAACTAAGTTTTTTGACATTTTAACCATATATTTAAAGCATAACCAAAAAAAGGCCTAATACTTGCGACAACGTTCAAGGACTCATTCTTAAGTGGAAAAATTGTTGCAGTATTAAATATGTAGTATCAAAAATCAAAATTCCCGTTTCCAATATTTATTTGAGACGTAAAGTCAATAGCTAAAATGATAGCGTTCTCCGGTACCCGGGATATTTTTTTGCCAAGGATAGATATCTTTCGAAAATTTTTTCTCCATGTCATGTGATGTCATATTCTCTCTTAGTGTCGTATTACATTTTGCATTTAAAGCATTAGACTCATGCAACAGATCATTCGAACCAAGAGAATGTTAGCCTATGGCGTTTCGTATTTAGCCATAAGGCTTGATATTCCCATTCGATTATTTAACTATTATTAATAATCAGATAAATCAATTTGCGCGATTAATATTTTTCTTATTCACTTGTAAACTACTAAAACTAAAAACAGTGCATTATATTCAATATGACGGCGGATGATATTTAATGTTCGGAAGAAGTTTTCAAATTCCCCTAAAAGGGAGGAATGTGAAAATCCCAACAAATTGAAGCCTCTGGTGGAAGAAGGTGTTAACTCACTTTTTACCAACTGCATAGTTTAATGAGTTAAAACCTTCTTGCAATAAACTAATTCAAGAACCCATCATTTTGCTTGGAGTAAAACGTTGCTTTACCCATATAAGAATCACATGATGATATTTTTATATTACAAAATGAAATTTAGCGCCACGGAAAATAGTTTGAAAGGGAAAGAAATTTTTTTCTGAAAAAGTGAGTTAACACCTTCTTCCACCAGAGGCTTCAATTATTGGTCCATTCAATGATATTCAGTAAAAACCCAATTCTATTGGCTACAGTGGTATCTTGCGCCATACCTGTGACTGTGCTAATGGGTTACATACTGTCGGCTCTTCCTCCCATATTGCTGCTGTCATTTATTATCTAGCTAATGCTAGATATAAATCAAAGATTATTAGACCATCTAAGATACTCTGAAATATTTTCAACTTCAGATATTAAGTAAGTCATAGAAGAAGATAGTGACGAAAATTGCGAATGTGGAGACGTTATTTACTGCAGAATAAAACATTATTATTTTTTATTAAATACATACTGTTATAACTATGTTTTTACTACTTATATATTTAATAATATATACATTTATTTATATTTTGATAGAAATTGGACTTGTTTTTTTGTATCATTGTATATAAACGTTATTCCAGCCTAGATTGAAAATATATCGTTATTTCATGCAAATAAATTAATAATATGAAGTTTCCCTATGTTTCATGCTTTGCCATATTTGTTAAGATTCTGGTCGATATTGCAATAATTTTCCTACTTAAGAATGAGTCCTTGAACGTTGTCGTATCGGCAAGTATTAGGCCTTTTTGTGGTTATGCTTTAAATATATGGCTAAAATGTCAAAAAACTTAGTTTTTTTGAGTTTGAGACGTAATAATCGACACTAAAAGAATGTTTTCACTTAAAAATAAGTCCTAGAGTGTGTGTGGTCATATGGGTGAGCATTGCGCTCTTTAATTTCAAGGTTATATATCAAGTAAATCGTTAAAATACCAAAAAAAATTAGTTTTCTCGATTTTTAAAACATAAAAATCGATCCTGCAATCATGTTTTCAACTGATAATGAGTCCTGGACTATTTTTGGTTTTATGGGTAAGTATTGCGCCCTTGAATTTTGAGGTTATGCCTTAAATAAGTGGAAAAAAATGCAAAACAAAAAACGGTTTTTTCGATTTTTCAGAATGACGCACCCTGAAATCCGATATTTTGATTCCGCCATTCGAAAGAATGGAGAAAAAGACTTAAAAAACAATGGTTTAAAAATTGGCGAAAAATAGGGTTCCTAACCTAAACATAATTTGAAAAATTAAAATGGCTCTCTTGACCCTAATTTTAAAGGTAAAAATAAAAATAAAATCCACATAATATGGTAACATAAACATAAAGGTTTGTGGAAATTTTCAGAATTTTTGGATAAAAGCTGTGGCCGTACGAATTTATTTTCGAAAAAAGGGGCGAAACCGATTTTACCGGTAACTGTAGACTTAGAGGGCTAAAAACTGGCATGGAGGCATCTTTTGACACAACCTATCGAAAGCGCCACCCGTCGTAGCGATTCCGCTGGGGGCAATTTTCACCACCTTATCACGCTATAGCCTTTATAAATATTCTTGTTCCTAAATTAAGAAATATAAATTTCTTCCTGTTCCATTTCACTCCCGATCAAAACAAGCAGAACGTTTTACATCTCATATCTACACTGATAAAGATGTGTACGAACGAATTTTGTCAGCAATATGGTAAGTGGTTGGTTCGTGGTTGGTTTGCCCATTGGAGAGTAGGCATTAGACCCCGAGTCTTCTTCAAAAATCAACTCTTGATTTAAAGCAAGCCACTGAGGCTTTAGAAGATATAATAAAAGGCGTACTTTATGCGAAAAGAGAAAACACAGAAATTATTTTCAAGAACTTATTCTACGAAGTGAAGGAAGTAGCGGAAGAATTTGACGTAGAATTGAAGAAACCTCGTACTGCTTCCAGACAATCTCAACGAGCGAACCCTACTAGTGACACGTGTGAAGATTATTTTCGAACTACGATCTACATCCCTCTTTTAGATCACGTTATTTAAGACTTGAATGATAGGCTTTCTCCAGATGTTCTGAATTTGTTTAACCTTAAAGCAATTTTACCTAAAACTGAAATAGGACCTGATGATGAAGTAGCTTTGAAAAATTTGGTAACTAGTTACCAAGAGCTTAGGTACTGGACCAATTACTTGTATGACTGTTAAGCAAGAATTTTTATTGTGGATACAAAAATGGAAAAGAGAAAAACAGAATAATTAAGCGCTTCAAGACTCAATTTTGCAAGCATTAGAAAAATGTGATGTACCGAGCTATCAGAATACTTCTAAAAATTTTAGCTACACTCCCTATAAGTGTGGACTCTCAACGTAGCTTTTCAAATCTCCAACGTTTAAAATGTTGGTTACGATCTACTATGGGAGAAGGAAGATTAACCGGATTGAATAAAAAAAAAAAAAAAAAAAAAAAAAAAAAAAAAAAAAAAAAATTAATTAATTTTTCTATTAAAATTCTATTGGAATACATAAATAACTAGTTACCTGTTGCAAAGTAATTAATAAAAAAAATTATAGTATTTTTAATAATTTTGACTGTTAGGTAAAACCGTTAAACATGCTGGCTTTGGAACCCCAACAAAATTACAAGATAATTTTTTCCGCGTTATCGGAATTGTTTGCAATTCAAGTTGCACACTCACTGCTTGAGAAAATAACGAATACCAACTGACGCGAAATGGCACGTGGTAAGTATATAGCCAATTATTGTTTTAAATTATTTTTATTTAAAAATAGATAATACTGTTAATATTAATAATTTTAAAAGTTGAGGATGCTCTCATTGGAATTTTTAATTGTTAGAAATGTAAATGCGTTACTTTTCGCAGAAAAATGCACATATTAATTTATTGAGTAAATAATAAATTTAAAAAAAAATTCGTATATTTCCTAAATTTTAATTCTATTGTGCCACCTGAAAATGGTTTTAAAAAAACTGATGATTTTAGGAGATTAACACAATTAATAATAGGCAACTTTAAGATAACTATCAAGTGAAATTCAAAAGTTTATTTTTGCGCTTAACCATAGAACAGGTTTGCAACCCGTTTGAAATTATGATCAAATTAAATGGTCTCTTTTATTTATGTAATAACGCGAAAACGGAAGCCTTACGGTTATCGACAGAAAAACGGTGATAGATCTTATGCAATTTTTCTATTTGTTTCCACCACAGCATCCTCCGCCCATATCTACTATCTTGAGCGACCGTTTCTTAGTGTGTTACATCATCGCATCACCTAGATATGTAACAGCAAAATTGGGACGAGGAAGCGGTCTTGATCCATTTGGGCTTAACTGACATAATAATTAATTTCTGGGTCTGGGGTTTTGCCATCGATGGCTTCGGCAAATTCCATCGACCAACACCCGTCCACCCAGTCGCTAGTCACGTAATCGATTACACGTCGGAAACTCGGACGCGGACGGAATTGTCGCATTGCAAGGCTCCAAAACGGGCGCTGCTCCACTTCCCCAGATTGCGTGGATCTGAATCTGACAGAGCTTTCTAAGGCACCAGCGGAGGTTTCCTGTTTTCTGGCATTGCGGTCAGCAGCAAGCAGCAAGCAGCCTGCGTGCGGCGCGCACCTAGGCAGCACCTCACAGCAGTCTTCCCTCATTAAGGGATTACGGGGCGTGCAGCTGGCGTGAATGGCAATTAGGCGGGTATCAATTAACGGCAAGACCGGCAGGGTCATTCATCCGAGCCATGTCAATCTTTCATTTTTGCAGCGCCTCCAATACCCAGGAACAAGTAGTAATTTAATAAGGCCCAGAGCCGGTCAGCCCGCCCGGGAAAGAGTTAAGTGATCCCGGAAATAATTGGAATTTTGGCAACGAGCGAGCGACCTTAATTGATGGCCCGGGTGGAAATGAGCTGGGGAGGTTAATTGGCTTGGCCGGATTAATTTTGATTTAAGCGCCATCGACTGATTGAAAAAAGCGTCCTAAATAAATAAAAGTTGCGGCCTGTGGTCGTGAAAGGGCGGAAAATTTAGCCCGTGTAGGCGTCATCGTACACCCCGGGACATAATGATAAGACACATTCAGAGTGATTTAAATGAATTAAAAGAATTTTATGAAGCAAGCAAGAATCCGGCCTCAACAAGAAAAAAACACTTTATCGGACAAAATTCTATTTTTGGCTTTTTGAATTTGACCAATTTTTGAAAAATCCAAAAATGCCCCGAAATTCTGAAAAATTCACACGTGTTCCTTGGCATCATAAGCACTGTTTGTCATATGAAATTTATTCGCGAAATTGATCATTTTGGAGTCAATTTTTTTATGATGAAATTTGGTGATATTTTCACTCAAAAAGGATAATTTTATTGCTTATTTTTTATAGGTGCATTCAACACTACATTTACCGGCTAATGAAATATAAGGTAAAAGTGGGATAGACGTCATATAAGGAGAGACACCATACCTTCGTTATTTCACTATGTGGGAAAGAGATATCTATATTTCTCACTGTGCTTAACTACTCATAGACTATAAACTATCAGTGAAACCTGTCAGCGCCTGTTCAGCTACACTCGAGTGTGACGTGTTTATGAAGGAAAGATTTATTTGTGCGTAATTTTGTTGATGATAATTTAGTGTGAATGCGGTTTCAGTGAATGCTGCCAGTAAAACAGAAACGCAGTAATAGGCCAGTCAATCTAACCTCTGAAGCGGAAGTTTGTGATGGGAAGCTAATTTTTGGATATATTGTTGGGGACGGTGAGAAATGAAGCTCTTACTTTTTTCCACACTCAGGGGTGTTTGCGAAGGGGTGAAAAAGGGTGAAAAAGGGTGAAAAAGGTTTTTTGTTTATAACTTTGAATAAAAAAGTCAGCCTGGGTGGAAACGTTAGAGGGTGATATAATAAATGATTATTCATCTTGTATTAAAGTTTCAACAGGTTTTGTTTATTGCAAAATTGTTTATTAACAATTTCACTCTCCCAAACCGAAAAAAATCACGGCTGATTTTTTTAAAAATACTTAAGCTCGTACGATGTCTTTCATTTTCACAATATCACTAGAAGACGCAATCCCCCATCATATACCAAAAATTCAAAACGGTTCCATGCATTTCACCTGAGATAATCACCCAGATACCTCACCTGTTTTACACCGAAAAATGTACAGTTTTAATCCAAGTCAAGATATCCCCCACGAATCGTCGCCCTCCGACCAGATATCGCTGAGCAGCACACATTTTTCACATTTTTTCCCAGCCCACGGTGGGGAAGAAGAAGATTTGCGACTGATTCAAAAACGGAAATCGCTATAACTTTCGATGTATGTAACGGAACTTAATGTATGATGGCTTCAAAATTCACTTATTTTTTTCTCCATCTTTTTCTCATACACCACTTTCACCTAATATTTTTACTTTTTTTTATATTGAATTAAACTTAAAAAAAAAATTAAAATTAATTACATTTTATTCCTTTTCTCCCACAAAACTAAACTTTTTTGAAATATTCTTAATTTTGTAGTTATCTACAGATTCCACCCCTTATTCTCATAATTTTTATTATTTTCCACAAATCCCCCCCTGACCCCCCGAATAAATATATTACCCCTTAAATTTTACAAACAAAAAACTTGCCAAACATTTTATTTTTTTTCTCCCACAAAACTAAACTTTTTTTAAATGTTCTTAATTTTGTAGTTATCTACAGATTCCAGCCTTTATTCCCATAATTTTTATTATTTTCCACAAATCCCCCCTGACCCCCCGAATAAATATATTACCCCTTAAATTTTACAAACAAAAAACTTGCCAAACATTTTATTTTTTTTCTCCCACAAAACTAAACTTTTTTTAAATATTCTTAATTTTGTAGTTATCTACAGATTCCAGCCTTTATTCCCATAATTTTTATTATTTTCCACAAATCCCCCCTGACCCCCCGAATAAATATATTACCCCTTAAATTTTACAAACAAAAAACTTGCCAAACATTTTATTTTTTTTCTCCCACAAAACTAAACTTTTTTTAAATATTCTTAATTTTGTAGTTATCTACAGATTCCACCCTTTATTCCCATAATTTTTATTATTTTCCACAAATCCCCCCCTGACCACCCGAATAAATATATTACTCCTTAAATTTTACAAACAAAAAACTTGCCAAACATTTTATTTTTTTTCTCCCACAAAACTAAACTCTTTTGAAATTTTAATAATTTTGTAGTTATCTACGGATTCCGCCCTTTATTCCCATAATTTTTATTATTTTCCAAACATCACCCCCTGACCCCCCCGAATAAATTTATACTATTTACCTTTTTTTAAATTATTCCCCATTTTTACTATTCAATTTTTTCCACCAATTCTCAATTAATCTCACTTTTTTTTTCACCCAACTCTACTTCAAGGTCTTCCGAAACTAAATCTACATTTTTTTCTCCATTATTGCTAATAGTTTGTCCCCAATTGGAGTAGATCTTTATGCAATAATCGTAAATCGAAACTGGGGAGAAATTAATATTTTGGGCGAAAAATGATCCGCTAGCACACACGGGGGCAGATTGGGGACATACTATTAGCAATAATGGAGAAAAAAATGTAGATTTAGTTTCGGAAGACCTTGAAGTAGATGTGGGTGAAAAAAAAGTGAGATTAATTGAGAATTGGTGGAAAAAATTGAATAGAAAAAATGGGGAATAATTTAAAAAAAAGGTAAATGGTATAAATTTATTCGGGGGGGTCAGGGGGTGATGTTTGGAAAATAATAAAAATTATGGGAATAAAGGGCGGAATCTGTAGATAACTACAAAATTATTAAAATTTCAAAAACGTTTAGTTTTGTGGGAGAAAAAAAATAAAATGTTTGGTAAGTTTTTGTTTGTAAAATTTAAGGGGTAATAAATTTATTCGGGGGGGTCAGGGGGGGATTTGTGGAAAATAATAAAAATTATGAGAATAAAGGGTGGAATCTGTAGATAACTACAAAATTAAGAATATTTCAAAAAAGTTTAGTTTTGTTGGAGAAAAAAAATAAAATGTTTGGCGAGTTTTTTGTTTGTAAAATTTAAGGGGTAATATATTTATTCGGGGGGTCAGGGGGGATTTGTGGAAAATAATAAAAATTATGAGAATAAAGGGTGGAATCTGTAGATAACTACAAAATTAAGAATATTTCAAAAAAGTTTAGTTTTGTGGGAGAAAAAAAATAAAATGTTTGGCAAGTTTTTTGTTTGTAAAATTTATGGGGTAATATATTTATTCGGGGGGTCAGGGGGGATTTGTGGAAAATAATAAAAATTATGAGAATAAAGTGTGGAATCTGTAGACAACTACAAAATTAAGAATATTTCAAAAAAGTTTAGTTTTGTGGGAGAAAAGGAATAAAATGTAATTAATTTTTATTTTTTTTTAAGTTTAATTCAATATAAAAAAAAGTAAAAATATTAGGTGAAAGTGGTGTATGAGGAAAATATGGAGAAAAAAATAAGTGATTTTTGAAGCCATCATACATTAAGTTCCGTTACATACATCGAAAGTTATAGCGATTTCCGTTTTTGAATCAGTCGCAAATCTTCTTCTTCCCCACCGTGGGCTGGGAAAAAATGTGAAAAATGTGTGCTGCTCAGCGATATCTGGTCGGAGGGCGACGATTCGTGGGGGATATCTTGACTTGGATTAAAACTGTACATTTTTCGGTGTAAAACAGGTGAGGTATCTGGGTGATTATCTCAGGTGAAATGCATGGAACCGTTTTGAATTTTTGGTATATGATGGGGGATTGCGTCTTCTAGTGATATTGTGAAAATGAAAGACATCGTACGAGCTTAAGTATTTTTAAAAAAATCAGCCGTGTTTTTTTTCGGTTTGGGAGAGTGAAATTGTTAATAAACAATTTTGCAATAAACAAAACCTGTTGAAACTTTAATACAAGATGAATAATCATTTATTATATCACCCTCTAACGTTTCCACCCAGGCTGACTGTTTTATTCAAAGTTATAAACAAAAAACCTTTTTCACCCTTTTTCACCCTTTTTCACCCCTTCGCAAACACCCCTGAGTGTGGAAAAAAGTAAGAGCTTCATTTCTCACCGTCCCCAACAATATATCCAAAAATTAGCTTCCCATCACAAACTTCCGCTTCAGAGGTTAGATTGACTGGCCTATAAGGTAAGAAGTGGTTTTAATATTGTTGTAATTTTGCCCGCCGAGCGGCTAGCCGGCAAAACTACACCATCTGCCTTCGCTACGGTTTGGCCGATTTGCCAAACGAACGGACAGACAACCGGACTTAGGGACATTTTTGTTTGGAATATTACTCGTCCACCGAAGTAGACGAGTCCAAAAAATCGATGAGTGTTTCGATCCGAGAAGCCAAGCTGATCTCATCAGTATGGCGCTTGGCTTCTCTGCCATAGACACTCACAAAGGAGGGATCGAAAGCTAATCCCTATATCTGCCCGATCGCAACTTCAAGTGTGAAGTATAAGCGAAGGCAAATTCTATAACAATATGTTGTTTTATTTATTCTTGACTTATTTGAATTATATTTTGCCATCTCTGCTAATATCTAAGTATTTTTTAGCTTCTATGCCACGAAATTAGGAGACATGCGACCCTTTGAAAAAGTATAATCGTTTTGTAATCTATCGAATATTTTTATTGTTTAAAGGATGCCGAGAAAATATGTAAGCAATCATAAAATGGTCAGAGGGCAGTGGAGAGAACATAATTTAATGTTGGCCATAGAAAAGTAAAAAAAGGTGAAATATCTAATATCCGTCAGCGCAATATAATCAATCACTAGCACTAGACGCCTGGAAAAGAGATTTAGTTTTAGTCCTTATACCCCTTACATTTTGATAATACATATAAGGAGATCGTCACAGGGTAATTTAGTTTTTTGAGGCCGTAGAATTGCTACTGCAAGGAGTGCGATTACGATTACGACCAGAGCTATGCATTATTGACTGTCTATCTACAAACTCATGGACAATTGCGTTTTGAAGCCAAAATTAAGGTTGAGAGAGTGTATCGAAGAGCTGTTTTGAAACAAAACCCTCTTCCCATTTCTTTGGATGTATAGCGCGTGCACAGTGCATTGGTGCGTATGTGAATAAATAAATTTGTCAGTTTAGATAAAATTTTACCTGCCTTTCACACCTTTCCCTATGCGAACATCCCTGAATAAAAAATATATTCTGCACATCTACGAAAAAATACCTTTCGCTTGATATATGTTTCATTAATGTACGTGCCCAGGAAATAGGTTAAACGAGGATTTCAACTTTTGGCTTTGCCTATTAATATATAATATAATTTTTCTTAGCAAAGAAAGCTTGCCAACAGTACGTCACGACAGGTGTCAAAATCTAATGGACATACCTTTTATTTTATATATTATGTTTGTGGATAGCAGTCAACTACTATCTTTTAAATATTTCTATTTACGTGCGATTGAAAATACGAAAGAACGAGATTCTACCTATTTACAATTCCGTGACAACCATTCATAAATTATCAGAATATTTTAAGAAAGTTCACAATGCACGCGCTATGGAACAGCATCGAATACTTTTTTTGCTTGGTGTTTAATTACAATGAAAACGGCGCATAAAACCACTGAATTAAATTAAATTTAATTAAATTAAAGCAGATCGCTTCTTTATAAGAAGATCGCTTTTGATTGTAATTAAAGCCAGTATTAGTGATGTGGTGTTCCATGTCTCGTCAATAGACTTTCATTAAATTGTTTCCATTGCTCGAAAATTTCCCAATTTCTATTCAATTTTGGTTCACCGGCGTAAATCCAATGTCAATCCCTCGAAATCTAAAGGGTACCCAATTCAAAGCGAATAAATTTTCGAGTTCCTAAATGGCAATTCGCAGCCAATAACTCAGACTAAGTAGGAAAAGCTGTATTCGTCCAGTTAATGGAGTAATTGAAATTAAATGCGCCAAATTTTTCGCAGTATAGACTGAGCCAACAACAAGCCAAAACAAAGCCGTATTTCAGGTACATATACAGGGCCAACTCAATTTCAGTTGGGTCCTAAACATGTAATAGTCGAAAAATCACTCAGTTCACAAAATTCGCTGGAATTAGTTGGACTTGTCAATTTGAACAGTGAACGCTGGTTTTTGGACACATCTCTAGCCCCGTTCGCGAAGGACAATCGGAAAAGGCATTCTAATCCGAAATTGACAAACAAATAACTAATGCGAAATATTTTAGTCGCTAGCTAATTGCCGCGCCCAGGTATGCAATAATCCGCTGAAAGCATTCATTGTGCCACAACTAGATCTAGCGCTGTTTATCATGGTGGCAGCAAATTATTTCGGATCGTAAATTCACAGGGTATGCATTTATGGGACGCGGCCCGCCCTTCCCCGTGGGGGTTGGTGACTAGATACAATACAGGCCTCTGATTCACTTGAAGCCGAGCAGGCGGGTAAATTTGAAATGGTGGATGGGAGTCTTCCCAGCCGTTGTTAAGGCGATTAACGGCCGAAAACACTCCAGCAACGCAGCCCAAGAGCCATTTGCTGCAGATAATGGAACGCGACTTATCATTTTACGTGTGCGATGATGGAAATTTAATGGCGCAGCACCTAGCGAAAGGGTTCAGTGGGGGTGAGTCGGGCTAGATTGCTGATCAAGAAAATACCGGCTCAAAGCTACAAACAGAAACGATTCCTGATTGTTGCCGAGGACTCTTCAGCGACTTGCAGAGGAATGCAATTAGACGGCGAAAAACGGGGGCAACTCTCTGCTGATGGCAATAAGGAACACCAACGGAACCAGCTCCAGCCCAATCGATTAGAAACTTAAATCCGATTAGCGCCGCCAGTACTAACAAGGCAGCAGCGGATACCCTGGCCCACCCTAGCCAGCTCCATTCGGGCAGAAGGGAATTCAAATTATTCACAATAACAGAGGAAATACTAAGAAGAAGAATTCAATTAGGTGAGTCCGGGACAAGAGCCGCGATTACCTTCCAGTCAGTGGCCCGGAAGGTCGAAAACCTTTCCATTCGCAAAATTGCCTGAGATGACTATGGACATAATGATAAGATACCCGATAGAGATACAACAAACCAATAAAACACAAAATAGTCAAGCAACTATACACCAAACTCTAATTGTACTGAATGAATGTATTAGACAGAAACAATATTTATTTTTTCGTAGTTTTTCTCAGTAAATTGGTACTTGAGTGATCGGAATATCATTGATTAATGTTGGTCAATAGGATATATTCTACTAATAAGTAATAGCTCATATATTTATATTAAATCGTAAAAACAGGCGAACAATACTCAAGAATGCTTCGCACAGGGGTCAAGAATAGCAGTCTCGCCATAGTCCGATTTTGGGGATAGGTTGAGATGCGAAGAATAAAGCCAGCAATTCTATAGGATCTCTTGGAGACATCGTGGATGTGAGCATCGAAAGTCAGCTTATTATCAAAAGTGACCCTAAGATCCTTAAACTCAGTAACCTCCTGTAATGTCACCGAGCCAAGGTGATATAAACTCACCGTGGGGGACTTTTTAAAAGTATAAGTCATTTTAAAACACTTGTTAACATTTAACGACAAGCGGTTTAGAGCACACCAGTCTTCAATAGCGAGTAAGTCGCGCTGAAGGATATCACAATCGATATAACATTCAATCATTCTAAATATCTTCAGATCATCAGCATATAAAAGGGAACTAGACATAATATTCACGGTCAAGTCATTAATAAATAACAGGAAAAGAAGAGGACCAAGAATAGAACCCTGGGGAACACCGGCAACCAGGACAAACTCAAATGACGAACAGCCAGCAAACACAACATCCATTTTACGGTCACGTAAATAAGATGCGAGCCAACTCAAAAGGGATCCCGATAAGCCATATTTTGCGATCTTATACATACAGGAGAGTAGAATGGCAAACATGATCAAAGGCCTTACTGAAGTCGGTAAAAATTGTGTCAACCTGCTGATGCTGTTCAAGTTCGTATGCAACAAAGTTATGGAACTCAAGTAGGTTGCTGGTAGTAGATTTCCTTTTAGTGAAGCCATGTTGGTTAGGGGATATCAAAGGCTGTAGAACACTAGATAATCTATTATGAACCAGCCTTTCAAAAGTTTGCTGAAACAGCTGAGGAGACATATAGGACGGTAGTTCTTAACATTAGATTTGTCATATATTTTATACACTGGAACTATCGGGTTGGCTAATAAGTAATGAGCGTTTCAGTTTTTATTTTCTGGAAATTTCGGGTAAGGTCGAGAACGTTCTGTTGCAGGGGGTATATAAAGAGCGAGTCGTGAGCATGCCGTCAGTAATGTTTCGGTTGTCATTGCGTAAAGAACCACGAAAAAAATGAGTGATATTAAAACGCATATTCGGCACTGTTTATTATAAGAGTACCAATCTGGGCATTCGGCTGCAGAAGCTGCACGTAATATATGCCAGAGGATAGCTGATGATGCAGTCTCCGAGGCTACAGCAAAGCGGTGGTTCCAAAAATTCCGCAAGGGTAACTATTCCTTGATCGATCAACCAAGGTCTGGGCATCCGGTAGAAATAGATATAAATAAACTGAAGGCATTAATTGAAGAAGATCCTCGAAGCACTACGCGCAATTTGGCTCTTAATCTCGGATGCTCTCATGGCACGGTGGAAAAGTATCTGCACGGTTTGGGGAAGACGTACAAATATGTTGTTTGGGTACCCCACCGGTTGAAAAAAGATCAACTGACTTACCGTGCAGATATCTGTGCATACCTTTTATCGTTCCGTCGCACATTTAGCTGGCTAGACCATCTCGTTACTGGAGACAAAAAGTGGGTTATCTATATCAACCACACACGCAAGCGCCAGTGGCTGGGCCGCAACGAACCAGGTAAACCTACGCCAAAAAAAGATCCTCATACTCGGAAAGTGATGCTCTCGGTCTGGTGGGACATACATGGAGTAATATATTGGGAAATTCTTCCTACTAATACCACGATGACGGCAATAGTATACTGTAATCAACTTCAAAATCTAAACCTTGAACTCCGTCGTAAACGTCCACAACATGACAAAATATTTTTCCTTCACGACAATGCCCGGCCGCACATCGCTAAGAGTACCCGACTAAAGCTACTGGAGTTCCACTGGGAAATAGTGCCACACCCTCCATATTCGCCGGACTTAGCCCCAACGGATTTCAGTTTATTCCGGTCTCTCAGTAATCATTTACAAGGAAAAAGCTTCGATGATGAACATCAGTTGCAACAATACATAGATGAATTCTTCAAAGCAAAAACGGCGAAGTTTTACAGGGATGCCATCCACTCTTTGCCGAATCGTTGGCGGATGGTAGTAGATACCAACGGTGATTATATTGTTAACGATTAATAGTAAATTATTAAATAAATAAATACAAACATAAAGTCATGTATGTCGCTCATTATTTAGCCAACCCGATACATTAGCCTTCTTCCAACTTTCAGGAAAAGTACCTTGACTAAAGGCGGCTACACACGTTCCAGTATACCTGTCAGGTATACCTGGCAGGCATGCCTGTTCAGGTCTACCGGATGCCCATAGGGCACACACACGCTTCGATAAACTTTTCAGTTTTCACAGTCGCATTGATATCATGACTTCGACAGACGACGTTTTAGCGGTGGTTGGCTTATTATTAGCTACAAAAAAGTGTATTAAAAGGAAAATAAAACGTGGTGTAAAGAATGGCTAAGGAAAAGAAACATTTATTCACATGTAAACTTGTTAAAACTAGATTGCCGAATGGTTTGCCTGAAATGAGTCAATTTGACTCAAACATGAAAATCGAAGTTTTTTAAAAAAAAAATATATTATTTTAATGAAACTTTATTCAAAATAATATTTACATATGGGATAATCCATGTCAAGTGGATCAGAGCTGTGGCCAAAATTGTAGGTGCCCAAAAAAATCAACCGAGGGATTTTAAAGCTTATGACGTCTACTTTCGAATGCCGTGTGCGCCTTTGAAAAATCAAATATGGCGGTTTCAATATGGCGACCGGAAGTGGAATGAAAATTAAAAATTTTTGGAAAAAAGCTTATAGAAAAAAAAATTTGCAAGCGACAAGACCGTATTTCGACTCAAATTGTAGCAAATGAACAGCTCTTTAAGGCTGGTGCAGTTGGATAAGAAAATTCAAGATGGCGGATCCAATATGGCTGTGCAAAATCCCACTTTATGGCCGAATTTTTCAAATCCAGCCATTTCGCACCAAATCTTGTATACGGGGGTTTTTGGGGTCGCTGACCACGAATATAAGATTATATTTGAAAAATTCAAAATGGCGGATCCAAAATGGCGGACGGTTGTTTTCGAAAATCAACCGATTTGCACCAAATTATGTAAACAAGGGTTTTTGGGGTCGCTGACCACAAATATGAGATTATATTTGAAAAATTCGAAATGGCGGTTCCGCCATCTTAGTTTTTTTTCCAAAATCAACCGATTCGCACCAAATCAGGTATACGGGGGTTTTTGGGGTCGCTGATCACGAATACAAAGTCAGATTTGCAAAATACATTATGAGAATATAATATGGCTAAAAGGTTTTCTGAAAGTCGTTCGATTGGAATTAACCGTCCGCCATATTGGATCTGCTATTTTGAATTTCGCAAATCTGATTTTATATTCGTGTTCAGCGACCCCAAAAACCCCCGTATACCTGATTTGGTGCGAATCGGTTGATTTTCGAAAAAAACTAAGATGGCGGATCCGCCATTTTGAATTTTTCAAATATAATCTCATATTTGTGGTCAGCGACCCCAAAAACCCTTGTTTACATAATTTGGTGCAAATCGGTTGATTTTCGAAAACAACCGTCCGCCATTTTGGATCCGCCATTTTGAATTTTTCAAATATAATCTTATATTCGTGGTCAGCGACCCCAAAAACCCCCGTATACAAGATTTGGTGCGAAATGGCTGGATTTGAAAAATTCGGCCATAAAGTGGGATTTTGCACAGCCATATTGGATCCGCCATCTTGAATTTTCTTATCCAACTGCACCAGCCTTAAAGAGCTGTTCATTTGCTACAATTTGAGTCGAAATACGGTCTTGTCGCTTGCAAATTTTTTTTTCTATAAGCTTTTTTCCAAAAATTTTTAATTTTCATTCCACTTCCGGTCGCCATATTGAAACCGCCATATTTGATTTTTCAAAGGCGCACACGGCATTCGAAAGTAGACGTCATAAGCTTTAAAATGAGCCCTCGGTTGATTTTTTTGGGCACCTACAATTTTGGCCACAGCTCTGATCCACTTGACATGGATTATCCCATATATATTCTGTTTTTAAAATATATTTTCAGCAGAATTTTTTATAACATTTAGCACAGATGCCTTTACTTCTATTTCTTTTGCATGATACTTGAACTTGACAATTCAACTGTTCTCCATATTCTGTACATTAGATAGAGGCGTGAAAGTATTTTTGGCTTCATGATCATATCTTCGATATCTTATTGATTTTCTCTTATTTGGGTCAATTTTTGTGGCAATTCAATATCTCTTCGTATTTTTACTATAATAGCAATTTTTATCTAACAAGGACACCGCCAAAATTGTCCGCCTCCGATTTCAAGGATTTTTATATATGTTGTTACATTTGACTAAGTGAGTAACCTAAAAGGAATTCACGCTACAGTCAATAGTTTCAAAGTTGCGTCTACAAAGCAACTTAAATAAAAGTTCAATTTATTTAAAAAAAAATATTTTAGTTTTTCTAAACATATAGCAATAAAATAATAAATGAGTCAAATTGACTCGTTTCGGCAATCTAGTATTAAAAGAACTAAAGGTTGCACCTAAAGTTTAGCACTCTATTGAAATATGCATAAACATTAAATTATTTTATTTAACCTCTATCCTGGTCTCATTGTCATCGCTTTCAATATTACACCGGGAGTTTCGAGGAATGTCTTGATCAGCAAGAAACTTAAAAGTTTAAAATACCACAATTTTGGTTTATAGATGTCGTCTGTACCCGATCCTGACTTCGATGACGCTTTTACGTTTTTTAATTCTTTCCTATAATTACTTCTAATGCTAATTTTTTTTCAAAACGCTTTCTTTACTTGCAGAAACCTCAATCTCCTTAAATTTTTCCAGCATCTTTAAATATCCTGCTTCTTTCTTACCATAATCGTGATATTCCTTGCACTTCATTTGCCATATTCAAGGCTCGCTCTTGTAGATAAAAAATAAATAAAATCTACTACGAATTCTTAATCGTTGCGGGACATAATTTGTTTGCAATCCATTAATATTTTCAGCGGCAATATAGCGATTGCACTAAGCCCGGCGCCTGCCATGACATACACACGTTCCGATTTGCCTGCACAGGTTATCCGGTTCAGGCATATCGAATGATTATTCATATTTATTCCGGCCGCCTGAACAGGTCAAAATAACTGAATAGTTTTATCATCTACATGCTCCGGTTGACCTGAACAGGCGTGCCTGCCAGGCATACCTGACAGGTATACCGGAACGTGTGTAGCCGCCTTAAGGCACAGGTTGAAGAGTAATGTTAGGGGATAACATAGGGAGTAAGAAAGTTCATTGACGAAATGATTCGGTATGCCATCCGGGCCAGCTGATGTCTTGGGATCCAGACCACACATACAGTCAGGGACTTGTACAACATGATCCCAACATTTTCATCTAATATCTTTTAAATTAATTTTTTGTTACTCCGTTTTCCTTATCTCTTATAATGGCGGATTATACAAAATTATTTCCTATTATAAAAATGTTAGGATCTTTTAAATTTTTTTCTAGCATACCTGGAATAAGAAGTCGAAATAAAACATACATTGAACTATTGTGATATTGTGACACTTTTAAAAGTTATCAGAACTTGTTTCACTATTCGATTTTTATTATGATACACTGAATTGTTTTTAATATATATCTTATCAACTTAATGAAGTTTCATAATATTTTTGTATTGGTTTCCTATTGATTTAATATGGAACCACACATAAATTTAATAAGTTTCAATTATTAATTATTAAAGTGACGCTTTCTTATTTAAATATGGGGTACCCGATGAAATTTGGCATATCTTATTATAATAAATGGATCTTTATTATAATTAAAAGTTTTTATCATATTGTGGTAATGTGTGCAATCTGGCTAGTATACTGTTTTTCTTGTTTTTTTATATGTAGTACATATTTTTTTAATTTACGCCACATAAAAACGGATGATTTTACTGAGTGTATAATTTTTGGATTTTTACAAAATTTCTTTAATGTTATTTTATTTCAAGGATAAGTATTTATTAGGAAAAAATACTTTTGAAAATGTTGATATATGCTTTATATCTATTTAATGTCTGCCTATTTGAATGTTTGGGCTTTATTGTTCGAGAACCACTGAACAAATTTTGCCGCAGTTGCACTGTTGTGTAATAAAAAAAACCCCGAGAAATGTTCTCTAAAGGCACTGAAGATAAGAGTAATTGTTAAGAAAACAATCTCACTTCCTAAAGGGATTGAAAATGAGGAGAGGTGGTGGAGGGAGCTTTCCGAAACATATAATCAAGGGGCGAAACTCCACTAAAAACAAGTACTGGATTATTAGGAAACAATGGAAAAATTATGATAGGAAGAAAATAACCCAATTACCAATGATTCCGCTGATTTCTACCTCTACTTATAAGGTGTGGGATCAAGATGAAGGAGATGTTATCTACTATTAGAATTTGGATAGAAAAACTCCACTATACTCAAAACTAAGACGAAACACACAATACTCAAAACTAAGACGAAATGTAAACACGGAGTGGCACGTGTGTTTTTATTTTTGTCACACATCCTGTCATATTAATTATCAGAAATACACCAAATTTGGGGAGGTGTATCTTGACCGCCACCTAATTTCTTTACTAGTGTGTCAAGAATCCCCCCTACCACTTCACCACACCTAGCACCATCTCCGGGATGCGGTTTTTCTTCTTAATAATTACCAAGCCAAGTATGAGGCACATCATTTCACATGTCCTTCGAGATTATTAATCTATTTCATTTCCAGTTTTATAATTGGAATAAATAATTAAAAAATAATTAAACAGTTTTTTAAAATGCTGATTAATTTCGTTACGATATTCAAGCGTTGAAGTGGTATTGACCGCCCAGAATCCGTAGAATCCCATTTAATTTTTTTTACATGGTTACAAGTAATTCTATGCAAAACAAACAGCAAGCTGAGGACTTGAAGACTAAACGAAAATAATGCAATAAGGCTTTAAAGCCGCATTCACTCTTAGTGTCTTCCGTTTGCAGAAAAATAAAAAATAAATTAATTACTTTCAAAGGTAGCACACACAGCATACAAGTGTACATTCTCCTCGGATTCCCTCGGGTAGCGAATAAACTATTGATTACTCCCAATAACGATTATTCTATTTATTTCGTCTTCGGAAGTGGAGCAATAAAGCATTCTTATTTACTACTGACCTATTTCCGCAGGAGCATAAGAAAGAAAAAAATACAGCCCTCCCTGTTGTTTCTCCGTCTCTTGCACAATCGGAAATATACCACAGGAGAGCTTAAGACCGATTTTACGATCTCCCCCACCGGAGAAATGCTTCTGCCTTAAGGATGCTAGCCGCAGAATCAATAGAAATAGTTAAGATCCAACTAAACCACTACATCCGGGTCTTACCCGTCTCGTTGGACCAGTGCTGCAGAGCTCTTGAATTCTTTTTCACTTTTCTTTAAAAATGCGCAAAATTTGCGATTCTTTCGCATTTATAGCGCGATGTTCTTCTGGAAAAAGTTGCTGCTGCTGCCGCCGAGCCGTAGCGTCGCACCGCCAGCGGGCAAAGAGGCTTAGAGAAGACCGCTAACAAGATTTGAGCCCATTTTCCGCTAATTTGCCCTTGCCTCGATCACATTGTCCTCCTCGGGGAGCGGCAACTTTCCTTATTTTTGCAGCCGCAGGTCCTGTCATTATCTTAAGTGGAATTTTCAAAGGAAAGTCATTAGAAGTGCTTTCCTTAAATAACTTGTCTAACAATCCCCCAGGCGAAATTAATCTTTTATCCCCCATCCTTCGCCGCACGACTGTGTCATTAAAACCGCCCTGTAAGGCGAGATGCTCCGTGCTCGCTTTAAGCGCCTTGGATAAAGACCAAGACGTTGTTCGGTGTGGTGAAGTCTTTTTATATTTTATAAAATTTTATGTAATTTTGGATTCCATTACCATCCTATGTACTCAATAAATCGCGTTTTGTGGATGAGCTTCCGATTTTAAATTATGTTCAAATTTACATAAAAAACTACAACGATGCAGCAGAAAAAAAAATTAAAATAAAGATCAGTCTCTCTCTATACAACGAAACAAGGTATGTAGCATAAAAAGATAAATACAAGTAGTTTTTAATGCTCAAAGGGTCAAGCCGTGTTAGCATGACGAAACTGCGCCTAATAGGAACCTGTATTGTTGCTTACATCTTCATGTGGGGAAGGTGACTGTTAGTCAAATTGCTGCATCCTTAGGATATATTAAAACTCGTATATTTAAATAAGATGAGAAAGTAATACTAAACACATTAGAGTTTATTCCAATATTTTTTTGAAAAATTTATCTGTTATATACCGGGTGAGTCATTTAACTTGAGACAACCTAATAATTTTTAGGATCACATAATATGGAAAAAAGTTTAATATGAAAGTTGTAGAGTATCAAAAATGGCGTTTGGTGATGATCTTAAAAATGACCTTGACCTTGACATTCAAGGTCATATGAAGGTCAACTTTAAAATTTCAAATGGGATGACCCCCTATTGACCTCGGAATTGAAAAGAGCGAAAAATTTTACGTTCAGATATGACCTTGACCCAATGGTCAAGGTCAAATTCCACGGTCATTTCACGGTAATTTATCTTCATGTACAATAGCGAGAAGCGATGGCGTTTTTTGAAATACATTTTAAACAAAAGTTTTTGATGTGGAGAGAGGTATCTGACCACGACCTTGAAAATTACCTTGACCTTGACCTTCAAAGTTATTTGAAGGTTAAACTCAAAAATTCTATTGGTAACCCCTATTATTGACGCCAGAACGAAAAAAGCTTTCGACCGAACATGCGAAAAAGTATTTAACTACATTTTGCATTACCCAGGAACAACGACGTGGACGAAGTAGTTTTCTGTTCCCTTTGGGCTGCTTGATTTAGGTGAGTCCCCTCGCCTCTCACCGTCGGGGTCCTTGATTTAGATGAGTCCCCTCGCCTCTCACCGTCGGGGTGCTTGATCCAGGTGAGTCCCCTCGCCTCTCACCGTCGGGGTGCTTGATTTAGGTGAGTCCCCTTGCCTCTCACCTAAATCAAGCACCCCAAAGGGAACAGAAAACTACTACGTCCACGTCGTTGTTCCTGGGTAATGCAAAATGTAGTTAAATACTTTATCGCATGTTCGGTCGAAAGCTTTTTTCGTTCTGGCGTCAAAAATAGGGGTTACAATAGAATTTTTGAGTTTAACCTTCAAATAACTAAGGTCAAGGTCAAGGCAATTTTCAAGGTCGTGGTTAGATACCTCTCTTCACATCAAAAACTTTTGTTTAAAATGTATTTCAAAAAACGTCATCGCTTCTCGCTATTGTACATGAAGATAAATTACCGTGAAATGACCGTGGAATTTGACCTTGACCATTGGGTCAAGGTCATACCTGAACGTAAAATTCTCCGCTCTTTTCAATTCCGGGGTCAATAGGGGGTCATCCCATTTGAAATTTTAAAGTTGACCTTCATATGACCTTGAATGTCAAGGTCAAGGTCATTTTTAAGATTATCACCAAATGCCATTTTTGATACCCTACAGCTTTCATATTAAACCTTTTTCAATATTATGTGATCCTAAAAAGTTATTAAGTTGTCTCAAGTTAAATGACTCACCCGGTATATGGGACATTCCACGTCAACCGGGCCACCTAAATGACCAAAAATCATGGAGACCTAGAAAATTGTTTTTGGGCTTAAATTTTTGGTCTATCTTTACTCTTCAGAAGTTGACCTGGCGTTTTGAAAAATTCAAAATGGCGGATCCAATATGGCGGCCATCTTTTCAAAAATGAACGCAATTTGAACTAAGTAAGAAATATCTTTTGCAAATTTTTGAACAAAATTGCCGTTTTTGAGAAAAAAATTCATGAATTTTAAAAATTTCCTATCTTGATGAAATCCATATTGGCCATATTGGATCCGACATTTTGAATTTTTTTGAGATCTGACATTGCATTCATCACTAGCAACCTCCTAACAACTGAGTATTTTTTAAATATTTCTAATATGCCAATTGTCAATTTTTTCCTATACAAGACCGAAATTTAGGATTTCATCAAAATAGAAAATTTTTAAAAATTCATGAATTTTTTTCTCAAAAACGGCAATTTTATTCAAAAATTTGCAAACGACATTTCTTACTTAGAATTTTATGCAGAATATCATAGTATTTTATTTTATTCAAATTTCGTTCATTTCTGAAAAGTTGGTCGCCATATTGGATCCGCCATTTTGAATTTTTCAAAACGCCAGGTCAATTTCTGAAGAGTAAAGATAGACCAAAAATTTAAGCCCAAAAACAATTTTCTAGGTCTCCATGATTTTTGGTCATTTAGGTCGCCCGGTTGACGTGGAATGTCCCATATGTATATACATTTTTAATAAAAATTTTAATTTTGTTCATCTATAACTCGCTTCCGATAGCCCACTTCGAAAAAAATACTAAATATTGCTATACATATCCTTTAGTAGTATGCCAAGTTTCATCAACATCGAAAGAGTATACAAAAATGAAATGTATGTAAGTATATACTAGGTCCCATAAATTAAGCTATATTCAAAAAAGTCTAGGTACGTTAAATAACTTTAATGTACAACAATTACGCAAACAAACAAACAGAATATCTATTAGGCGTTATCGCTGTCTTCGTCGATTAAAACGCGAATATCGTTTTTAGAAAATATATTCGTTAATATTTCTGCCGGACGAACTATGCGAGATTTATACCTCGCGTTTTCCAAGTAATATATTAACCCTCAACGTTCGAGAGCTTTTTTTTGTTCACTTTTGAAAACGTTATACAGGGTGTCCAAAACCACCCGTTGACCCCTTCTAAATCTGCCAACACCTTTTTTTTTCGCCAAGGCGATTGCTCCAATTAACTAAAGTTCGGCCTCGACCGGAAGTGCGTTATTTAGACCGGAATTATCTTTTTTTAAACTTAATGGGTACATTTTGACCTCAAACTTAGATTCCGCGATAAAAAATAAACAAATTTTATTCAAATCATTTTCAAAGAAATAACGTTTTCGCCCTCTAAATGACCTTGGAAATTGTTCAAACTGGAAGTAGACCTTTAAATCCAGAATTGCAATATTTTACAGCGAATTCGCATTCTACGTCATAAGTTGTGCATGCTGGGTTTAAATGGGGACTTTATCGGGACTTTTCAGTATGTTATTTTTAAAGTTATAGACTTCCGAAATATGCAAAAATAATTGATTTTTTCAAAATTTCACACTAGTGATGCCGCTTAATAAAGCTAAAGACTGATACAGAAAAAGCCGATCACCTATGAACGATGAAAGTAACACGAAAAACACATTATTTACAATCGACATGCAATAATTACTACGTGCTGTAATATTGGTTAACTTTTTGCTTTACATTCTTCATTCTATTTTGTACAGAGACAGTATCGAACGTATCGCGCTCTTTTATACTGCCTTTTAAAAGTGTCTGTATGAGAGGTGTGTTTCTTCGTTTTTCTTTTATCGTAATATTAGCACAATATTTTTCGATTGGCCTTAGTTCTGGACAATTTCGTGGATTCGCTTCATTTGGTACTACGGGTATGGATTGTGCATCGTAGAAATCTCTCGCTTTCCTGCTGTAGTGGCAAGTTGCTAAATCCGGTCAAAAGAAAGCTGATGCATCAGGTTTTCTACAGAATGGAAGACACTTCTGAAGATACTACCTTAAGGTATACATACATCCGTGTTGATTGTGCCTGTTGCCACGAAGTGTGGTGATTTCTGATCACACCAAAGTACATATTTAACGGAAAATTAGGTTCATTGACGATTCTTAATCTTGGGATCTGTGTCAAACCTCTTCTTTGCCACATAAAATCCCTGTTCTGGAAGTTGGTTGAAGTCTGCTTTCACGTAAGTTTCATAATCCATAATGCAACAGTCGAATTTCGTTAGACAATTTTCATACAAAATCTGGCTCGTGGATTTTGCAACTTGGTTCTTTTCTGATGTTCTCTCCGGTGTTTTCTGAACATGGGAACTTCGTAGGCCTTCTCTTCTTTTGATTCGTTGTACCGTAGCAGATGATGTTCCAACTTTATCAGCCACATCTCTCAACGATAGGTTGGGATTCCGTTTAAAGTTGGATACCAATGCTATGGACAATTTTTGGTCTGCCGAACGAGATTTCCTTCCCGATCCGGACTTTCTCTGGACACTGCAAGTTTCCCGAAATTGGATCTTCGGGATAACTTTTTAAAGAGGTACCTTTGTGCCATATTCGGATTTTCCACATATTCAGTACCTATTATTTTTGAAGTGGTCAATCGAGGCCAAATTATAGAGAAAAAAATTAAAATTTTTGTTAAACATTTATATAAACATATATAACGGATAAATTTTTCAAGAAAAAAAAAAAAAAAAAAGGAATAAATTCTAGAATGTTTCCTTACTTTCTCATCTTCAGTAGTTTATACGAGTATGAAAAAAAGTCAGTCTCAGACAGTGTTTTTTTTTTATATCTCAAGGACGCAGCAATTTAGAGACGAAGACATACATGAAGATGTATGCGGCAAGACAGGTTTCTATTGGGGGTAGATTCGTCACGCTAACACTCTAACATAAGTTGCCAGCACCCTAGAAATGTATAAATAAATAAATTCTAAATTTCTTTAGTATAAAAGGCGGAGACTGGTTTGAATGGATATCAGTATTATAAACTGGCTCAAGAAATGTGGATATAACTCGCAGATGATTGTTGAAAAATTTAACGTTTATCATTAACACATCTTCAAAATTTCCAATTAAAATATTTAGTGTATTATTTTCAATATTGAAAATATACTTCTCATCTCATTATCTTTAAAAGTTAATTAGCATTTCTTTATTTTTACTTATGTTCATTATCAAGGTTTTCATAAGCTTTATATTTTTTTTCTGAAAGTTCTTTAAACAGAACAATGATGTATTTTATCGCTTTGGATGTTCCCAGTAACTCATGAATATTATAGCAAGTAAAACGCTTACTTAATCTTTATTTCTTCTGAAACAAAAATCAAATCTAACAACCTACCAAAGAAGTGTCGAAATGAATGTGATCACTGATTGAAAAATATTTCAACTAAACTTAATGGTGCTTTGGCTTAGCTATATTGTATACAATCGGCTTATATTATTTAAGTTTCTAAATAAGCAGTGCTTATTAAATACAATAGTTTTGATTGAAACTGAATATTGTATGCATAAAAGATTTCTTAGTACGGTGATTGTTTAAAGCTATACTTAATACATTTTATCGTTGCTAACGAATTTTGACCAGATTCAATCAATTCTAGGTCTGCTTCATTAATCCTTATTTCTAATTAATTTTTTGTTTTAATATGTTAGACCAAAATTCTGAGTGGATATAAAATTCACTTGTTTAAATTTATAAATTAACCCAAAAGGATGCCCACCTCGCAAATCTGCGGCGCCAATAACCCAGTAAAATGTTTCTGTACTTGTAACTAACATCTGGCGTGGATTGAACTTAGCTGGACGAGGTGTTCTCAGATAAGGTTCGTGGTTTGTTCTTCAATCATTCAGTGAATTTGAATTAATCGAGTCGCCGCACTATTATATATCTGGACGAATTTTTTCCCATTTTTCAATTATATCCCAATAGAATAATGTTATAGATATGATTTTTTTAAAATTAAAGTGTAAGCGTTTGCGGATTCGGGAAAAATAGTAAAAACTTCCGTTGATTTTCATTTGACCTTGAAAATTCCCTTCAAAGTTGACAGTTTTAAGAAAACATTCATATTTTTCTATGTAGAAACTATGTCAATCTTGTCTTTTATTTTGAATGACCTGCAAATGACCCTAAACTGGCCACTACCGATAATTCTTGAGGCTATAACTCGACCTGAGCATCCAAGAACTGAATCTACAGTCTACAACGTTTTACTATTTTTCCCGAATCCGCAATTGCATACACTTTAATTTTTTTTTTTTTTTCCTCTCAAAATCCAGGCGCGGATCCAAGGGGGGGGTCACGGGGGTCATGACCCCCCCCAAAACAGCCCGAATTTCAAAAAATAGAGCTGAAACAATATTTTGCAAACCGAAAAACAAAAAAAAAAACGAACGAACAAAACTAGGTTTTGCAAACTTAAAAACCTGAAACTAACCAAACGACCAAATTAACTTACTTTTTTGCACTCTGAAAAATTGGAATCAAAAAATGACTAAATCAACAAAATTGACTAATTTTCTTAAACAAGACTGACTTTTTTATTATTTTTTCCAGGGCTGCAAAAAGTAAATAAACGAAACTGAAAGAAATATATATATTTGCCAACTGCAGCTATCACTCGTAAGCCGAGGAAAAGTTTGCCCTACTAAACGTAAAAGCCTAAGGCCGGCACTGATACAGTTTCAGTGCAGTGTAAAATCAGTTTCTGTACATAAACCTCGTTGTTAGGAAATTCGCTTTGTTTCGTTTAATAAACTCCCTGCAAAGAAATTCGAAACGAAACGAAACTATTCCTTGGCGTGTGCACACATACCCAAAAAGCAAATAAACGAAATTGATAAGTTTATGTGCACAGAAACCCTCCGTTTGATACTTGTTTAGTTTATGTGCACTGAAACTATTGCACGTTTAATTTAATTTTGCAGCCCTGATTTTTTCTATATTTGGATTTTAGCTATACTTCATATACTATCTATTTCATATACTGTTTACAATCTGTTTACAAGTTCCAACTATAAATTTATTAAAACTATTTATCTGAATTTTGCTTCATAAACTGTGTAAATATTTACCAAGTATCCGTCAAAATTGAAATCCTGCGAGTCCTTGCCACTAATTACTATAATTCTTGATTACAAACTTGATTACATACTACAAAGCAGTGTTGAAAAAACTGTAAACAAATAAAAGCCATGTAATGTTTAAAAAGATTCTATGAAAAACATCACTTTAATTTAAATTTCAAAATTAGACAAATATGGTTATACATTTGGTCCTTCCAATGTTATTTCACATATTATGAAAATGAATTTACCTTGAAGCATCCGTCAAATGAATCCTTGTTTTATCTTCTTACTTTTGTTGTTTATTTTCTGGTTTTCGTTTGTTACCTTCTTTTTTTATTGCGAAATGCACTAAAAACTATCCTGGTTTCAACGACACTGAAATCAACAATGGACTGTTGTGTTTTCAATGTTTTGATTGCAAACTGTGAAGTTAGCCACGCTGCCATAAAAGGCGCCAAGTCATTTGAAAATACACGAGGTAACGTTTCAGAAGAAAATTCGAAATAAAAACATTCAGAAATTTTTTAGTTATAAGAGTAGGTACATTTTTTATATAAAAAAATTATAATTTTATATAAACAATCAATTTATATATGAATGTAATGAATTTTCAAGTAAAACAAATTGGACGGGTTTTTGCATAAGGTTATTCAGGCTTTGTTTTTTATTCACTGAAGAAATTTGGCTTACATTGTTTATTTGGTTATTCTTGTTATTTTTTTTATTTTTGATTTTTTTCTATTCCGTGACCCCCCCGGAAAAAAATTCTAGATCCGAGCCTGTCAAAAGCATTATTCTATTGAGAGATATTGAAAAATGGAAAAAATTCGTTCAGATATATCACAGTGCGCCGCCTGAAGGAAAAACGAAAAATGAATAATGTAAGAGATGGTTAATAAACAATTAAAAGTCAATGATACTTTAAAGAATATACTATTTGTGTTTTGGGGACTATATCTCTTTATTATATATAAAAGGTTCAATTTTATTTAACATAATGGTGCATAATTTATTTAACGCTACCATCATTTGCACGCAAGGAGCAATAAAATTTCAAGAAACGTGTCCCCATTCCAAAAGACGTCAAATTGTAGCATAAGACGCAAGACGCCATCTGCCGGCAGGGTGCTCATATATCCGTTGAAAAGTGGTGCAGTCAGCTAAATACTTCATAGGCAATTTGGGCACTAGCCGAAAATGTATGACTTCATTTAGTGGAACCCGCATATCACTTAGGCTCATCTTCCGCATTAAGTGCAGGGCCGAGCTAGGGGCTCGGGTCACACATCCAACTTAGGGCAGTTTATGAAGTGAGTCCATCCACAAGGAATGTTTGTGCAATAACGAAGGCTATGGGCTTGTTCCACTAAAACTTTTATGGGTACAACGGTCCGAGACCGGGGCTGGCCAACGGAACGACGGAACGCCATCACTTAAGATAAGGTCTATACGTGACTGTAACTAAGGAGGAGCACCGCCGTAAAATAAATTGTCGCCCAGTAATCGTATTCCTTTAAACGTAGCCCACAGGCCTGGGCAAAATTGGCCCAAAGTTTTCACCGTAAACACCCGAACGGCCGGGTGTTCGTATGTGGAGTTACACCTTTTACGAGCACATTATCTGGGCCATAACAGGCCTAATAAAATGAGGATAGAACAAACTAATGGCACATTCTGACTTTAACATAGCCATTCCCACTTAGCTAATTACTTTTGAAGGCCTGCCAGGACGGCCGATCCTGGGACCGACATAGAAAAGGAGGTCTTCCTCTTTCAGCCGGGGCGGAATAGCCGCATTTCTTGAGGAGCGAGCCCTCCATGAAATCCGGACATCTTACATCGTTGTCCATTTGTCCAGGTTAAAATGGCCGGAGAAGCTCTTTAATTTCGTCTCAAACTGCACCCAACCAGCCCGATGCGATGGGTTGTTACCCAAATAAGGTGTGGCTCAGCCGCACTCACGCCAAGGCCGGTGCAACATGTATGCACACGTGGAGACAACCCTTGGTACATTGTTGCAATAATACAAAGTACCAAAATTAGCCAACATGAAACTTGCTTGGGATTTTATGAGGCCATTTTGCTGAAAGAGAGTATGAGCTCGGGTGCCCCAGGCGCGGGATATTCTTTTACACCCTGTACATGCCCACAGAAATTCTTGAGATGTCGGAAATTAAGTTCCATCTCCCGACAGTGTTGCGACCAGCCCTCGGATAATGGCTACAAGGCAGCCAAACTTTAACAAGAAGTTGTTCACAAGTGTGAAAATGTGATGGATGCTGTCGCAAGAGAGGATGAACGAGTGCTCCAGTGCACTCGAAAGTTTCTTTGAAATTTACGTCGTTGACGATATGATGCTGCTCCGGAGCGCGAACTCCGGAAACGGACGGCCAAGTTTGCGCCGAACGCTTATTTGCTTTTAGCTAAACGTTTTTAACACAGTTTTAGCTTCTTGCGCGCTTATTAACTTCCCTTAACTGAGTGCTAGCAAATTTGCTTTTGATTAATTTTAGTTCAGATGAAACTCTCATCATGGACATGTTCATTTGTATATGGTGCATCTATAGTATTTGAAACTTTCCCCAGAAATTTGTTACACAGGATGTCTTTGACATAATGATAAGAATTTCGGGGTGTAATTATTCTATAAATAAATCTAATTTTCATTAAAAACGATATGTGCAAAATAAAGAACAACTTTTATTCACTGACCCCATCGAGTGGGTGTCATTGGATACATTTCTGTTATAAAAAAAAAAGTAAGGAACATAGCTCTTAATAATTACATTCAATGAAAACTATAAATACTTCTAAAAAAAATATAAAAAGCCATTTGGAACGAACACATTTTTGTCAACGACACTACTTTACGACCCCACGAAATCCTACTTACGCGAATTTCGACAAGCACTTGAACAGGTTTAAAAAAAAAAATTGAAGAGATTATCTGTCGATCCGTTACGTTGTCCAAATATACCTTCTGAACATAGCTCAGTGGGGATTACAGGGAGATGCCAAATAATTTTTTTCTGGCCGCAATTGGACGATTTCTACTTTTTTTTGGACAAGCTTTCATTCCAACAGGATGGCATAACGTGCCACACGTGAAACAATGGCTTTAGCCATTTCAATGAAATTATTTTCCATAAATATTCGGAAGATATACTATTCAATAAAGAAACATGCACTGAAAAAATTAATCAATGAAGTTCAATAAATAATTCACTTCCTCTTTTAGGCAGTACATTTTCTCCAAAGTAAGAAATACAATAATTTAAACTCACAACCGAGCTCTTTTCATTCGTCAAGAGACTTTTATTTACCATTTTAAAAATGTCTCTACAGGAAAGTTCCTTTCCTAAGTAAAGGATATTGTAATCATAATAACCCGAATATATTTTGTTCCTTCCGAAAGATACTAATAATTTGAGAGACCTATCTGGTTCATCAAACAACCTTGATTAAAAAGTGGCATGGTTTTGACTCAACTTCAATGAAGTTTGATTAGTATCTAAAACTAATTTTTATCAGTTTGAATTGAATTAAATTACTAGAATATACTACAAAAGAAATGACAAATAATTTTACTTTGGATCAGTTGTCTCAGTGTTACGTATGTAAATATATTTAAGGAGTCCTAGTTCTAAGTTAAAAAAAAAATTTTTTATTTTATTTTTTACATTTTCCTGAAGTCATCATCTCGAAAATATAGCAGAACTCAATAATTAATTTCAACTTGATTTTACCCGCATTTCCAGGGTTTTGCATTTAAACGGGCTCCACAATCTTAAACGAACTTAAATTTTGATAAGTAATTGTACTTTAGAACCAACTAAAAAAAATAACAAAAAACTATAACAAGAAAACGTTCTCAGGTGTGTCTCACCGATTTTGATGAAATTGAAATATGTTGTAGAGTATCGAAAAATAAGAGATGCGTATTTTATTTATTTTTTTTTGTATCTGCGGATACGCTCATTTAGGGGTTTAAAAATCACCCCCAAAGCTTACCCCCAAAAACAGTTTTTCCTAAATATTTCAAGTTGTAATGAACTTTTTCGAATGAAACAATAAAAAATCATTGAAAAATATTTCTTTACATACGATTTTGAAAAATAAAGATGACCTGTTTTTGAGTTTTCGTAAAAAAAGCTCCTCAAGGGGGTAAACAATCCCTAGCACTAATACGTAAATGATGCATATTCTTTTGGACATCAGTTTTTTCGTGAAAACCAGTTTTAAGGGGTTTTTGGAGTCGCTGATTACGAATCTTATGTTAGAGTCGAAAAATTCAAAATGGATCTAACATGGCGGACAAACTTTTAAAAAAAAAAACAAATTTTTGTACAAAAAAAAAAAAAAAAAAAAACAATAAATAAAAGTACACCCTAAATGTCGTATCCGCAGATAAAAAAAAAATACGTGTCTCTTATTTTTCGATACTCTATAACATATTTCAATTTCATCAAAATTGGTGAGACACACCTGAGAACGTTTCCTTGTAAGACATGTCTACTGTCATTTCGTTATTTAGATTTATAAAGAATTTATAAATTAAACAAATAATGAATTAACCCACATAAGAAATAATATTAGGAATTAAAATAAATAAATACATATTCTTATTTTAAATTACGAAATAAAGTTAAATATGAAAATTTAAATAAAAATTACACTCCCGTAGATTAATTATCTTCCTTCAAGATGTTACCGAAGGTTTCCAAATTTGCATCGCAGGCAACATATTTTTCCAACCCATCCTTTGATACGAGAATTTGCATAGCTTCCTCTTCAATTAAAACTTCAATCTCATCGCCTTGAACTAATGCTGTTTTATTGACGCATTTTTTAATACGTATTAGCCGGAGTTACAAGCCACCATTACCTTCAGGTTAAAATTTAAAGTTCATTGGCTTATTAAAATTAAAGAAGTTGGAAGCCTCCAAAGGAGGGTTCACCTTAGAAAATGACTTATGCGGAAAAAATGTCTTCACGAACTTCAATCACGTGTTTGTCAAAACAGTATTTTTTTTCTCATCCATCATGATGATTTCTGAAAAACTATTGTACCAGTCTTGTTTCAATTTTGCAGACTTCTTGTAGATACATAAATGTTTTCGTGCAAGTTTTTTATTATAATTATTTTAATATTCTGAAGGATTTTTCTTTGCTTTTGGATTTCTAATACAAGTATGAAAAACCTTCAAACGATCTCTTAAGGTGGGTATTTTACACCCAAAAACATTTTTATCCGCTAAAAAACAATCTCTTAAAATTTGATGTAAAATAACATATTTCAGTTGCAAAAAAATCGGCGGTGACACGTTATAATACCTTCCATATGATTCCTTAAGGAAAAGGACAGAAAAGGGCTTTTTTACCGTCCCAAAATAAACAAAATGCGTACCATAAAATATGAATGTATTTTATATACCATGTATTCTCTAAATAGACTATCTGCCTGATAAAAAAAGTAAAAGAAAAAAAACGACGCAATGAGTATTTTTTATAGTATGCGAAAGTAGGTCCAAACAAGATTTTCATCAAAATTATATATGTTTTACAAATATTTCATGTTGTTTCGTATAGAGCGCATGAAAGAGCAATTTTGTTTCTGTTTTTTAAATAAAGTTCTTATATAAACGCACACCATATTTAAAAATTAAGTTGCTTCTAGGTTGCGCGCATCCCTTTATGCTATATACTACATAAAACGCAACGTCTCCCTGTCTGTCCTTCCGTTTCCGCTCTTATAGCTCAATCCACTAATCCGATTTATTTATATGTATGTATGTATATATATGTTTATAGATATGTTCTCTGGTCGGATATTAGTATATATTTTCTTAAACTAGATGATGTGACATGACACGTTACATTATACGTGATATGACACGACACATGAAATGATACACGACATGTAACATGTATTATGTAACGTGTCATATGTTGTAGCTTGTAATGTGTTGTAATTTGTAATGTGTTATGATATAACTTGATACACGCCTCTTGTCATGTCATGTGTAATGTCACTTGTTATGTTATGTAACATGTTATATCGTAAATGCTAAGTTACGTATTATGTTACCTGTCATGTAACGTGAAAAGCTATTTCACTTGTATGTTACCTGTTATGTCACGTAGCATGTCAAGTGTTTGCGTGTTATGTCACGCCCCATGTAACATATAGATGGTAAACACCTTTATATATATATTAATTGTGCATAATATGTGTAGCGACTTTGAGAATAAAAATACTACTGTCAATATTAAGTTAGGGCTAGGCTAGTCGGCTGCTTTGTGCACATTGTTATGGAATTTGATATTTATTTGATATAGTTATATGATATTTATTTGGTATAGTTATTGAGGGAGGTTGGAGTGATGAGGGTGAAGACGAAAGCCAAACTAGCGCTCTGTAAAACGCGGCTTTCGCTCTTCGATCGTATAAAAAAAAACAAAAACCTCTCAACAACTGATGATGCGGTATTCATCCGACAGTAAACCGCACTTGTTCTGCTCTGGTAGCGGGGTACATCTAGAAAACTACACCATTTGCCCAGGACTGATGACCCGGAAGAACGTCAAGCAGGAGACAAACGGAGCTGAAATTGATACCTAGATCTAATTAAGCGCGCCAGGCGTAATGAACACGCCAGCGAAAGAATGCTGCGCTGCTGCCGCCCGGCAGGACGATGGCACTCCATTCCTAAGACTACACATAAATACTCTGGGAGTCCGGGCGAGATTCCACTTAGTTTCGTAGGGAATTGGCAATTTCTCGCCTGTCGTAGATGGATTATCCTCGTGGTGGTAGTTGAGGGCTGTTACCGCTGCAGAACAACAATTTTTGAGAAATAGCTCCCTTGGGAGGTGTGGGTGGGTCCTCGCCGGCAACAAGGCGTACAGCATGCGGGCGTCCCGACACTTTGACTTGGGATTTATTTTTTGGCAGAGAAATGTAGTTAAGTCGAATTTGATCGAATAAATTGATCGGACAAATCGGCATTGCCACAACGACACCCCTACAATTCCTTCTTATGAAAGCAAATCAGTCCTGCTCCTGAATTTTTAACGTGATCCATTGTGTCGCCATGAATAATGGACTCGCCCGGACGGAGCCTGTCATCTGTCTTCCTGTGCAATTTTTTATTGGGAACTCAAAAAGTTTTCATGTTTTTAAATTTGAGACGAGAGTATCGGGTGTCGCAGCACAAGTAGGTCGCTACTTTCTTCACCCCCCAGAGAATCCCGCTTTAATAAGTACACGACACCGGGTGGTTGAAAGGGGAAGAACTGAAGAGCTTCGCACTTGGCAAGTTTTTAAGTCCCGAGTTAGATTCGGTTCTTAGCTTGAAATATGTGCATCTCATTTGCGCGGATTTACGAAAAACTTTTGGCTTTTACCACTTTACAAAAAATTCACCTCCTCACCCGGTAAATCCCAACAATCAACGATACAGAACTTGCACGGTTCTACTTCCCCCGAGAAAAAGATAGCAAATATCTTCAAGGTATTAGCTGAGGGAATCATTCATTTCACACCAGCATTATCTTCACACAATAGAAAGAGAACGTTACAGAATTAATAGCTTTTAGAAAGTTCGGAATTCGAAAAAGTATCACATAATTATTATAAAGTATGAAATCATTCCATTAAATTACTTAAAAAATATAAAATTTTAAAATATAAATCTAACCACTACAATTTCTACATGCAAGACCGAAGAAATCTTAACATTTACGATGGCAAGATAGCTCTGTCAAGACATTTTTAGAGATATTGCAGCTAACATTCTTCAGAACATTTATATGATATCTGGTGAGGCAAATTGGTGGAATTGAAAGTTTCCAAGGCTGATGCAATTAAATTAATGTTTATAAATGGCTACATATGAAAAAGAAAGACCCATATCAAGTCTTTTAATAAGTTTCTCTCTCCACTTCTTCTAAACATTCTAATGAAATAATGTTTGCAATAACAAAGTGTTTTTTTCAGTGAAGAGTAAAGTGAAAATGGGGTCACATAATATAAAATTGCAATATATTGGGAAACAATATAAAAATAATTAATTCGTGTACGATTTTTGTCTTATACAGGGTGGGCCATCTAACGTTTGGAATTGGAACTATAGGTTATTTTGAGGTTGAAAGATTTGATGAGATTTCCGATGTGACAGAAAGTTAGTTTTATGTTTGACATTTATGAAATGGGTTTTTCGCTTGAACAAAGTTGGGAAATATTAGAAACTTATTTCCAAAGTGGTGAGTCTTCTACTCAAACTGTAAGAAAATTACAGAAAAAATTTGACAAAAAGGATGTGCCAAAAACGCAGTTTGTGGATCAATTTGTGAAGCGAGTTCGTGAAACTGGATCGTTGTTGGATAAAACAACCCGTGTACGTACTCGTTCAGTGCACTCAACCGAAAACATCGCTGCTGTTGCTCAGGGTGTGCGTGAACAACCATCAACATCAACTCGTCATCGTTCTCAAGAATTGAACATTTCACGCACTTCTTTGAGAAGAATTTTGCATAAAGACCTCGGTATGAATGCGTACAAAGTTCAATTAGTGCAAGAGCTGAAACCGCATGACCATCCGATGTGTTTTCGGTTTGCTCAATGGGCCGAAGACCGCTTGATCGAAGATGTTCATTTTTACCGAAAAATCATCTTTTCAGATGAAGCTCATTTCCACCTCGGAGGATACGTCAATAAACAAAATTTTCGTATCTGGGGCTCAGAAAATCCACACGTCATCGTGGAGAAACCAATGCATCCACAACGAGTGACTGTCTGGTGCGGATTTTGGTCTGGCGGCATTATTGGGCCATTTTTCTTCGAAAATGAGCAAGGAAACGCCGTTACAGTGAATGGCGATCGCTACCGCGCCATGCTAAGCGATTTTTTGTTTCCCAAAATTGAAGAGTATGACGTAGACGACATTTGATTTCAACAGGACGGCGCAACGTGCCACACAGCAAACGTAACAATTGATCTTTTGCGCACCGTTTTCGGAAATCGCATAATCAGCCGAAATGCTGATGTCAATTGGCCACCTCGAAGCTGCGATTTGACTCCGTTAGACTTTTTTTTTGTGGGGAGCCGTTAAGGACCAGTGTTACGCTAACCATCCAGAGACGATTGACGACTTGAAACGTGAAATCGAAGTTGCCATTGACGAAATAGAGGCCCAAACAATCGAAAATGTATTGAAAAAGTGGACTGATCGAATGGGGTATTGTAAGGCTAGCCGTGGCAGTCATTTGAATGATGTTGTCTTCCATTCCTAAATGGAAAGGTTCAATCTTTCTAATAAACTCATAACTTTGAAAAAATATTCATTTGTTTTTTCTTTATAGCCGATTCAAATTCAAATAAATGGCCCAGCCTGTAATTGAAAATCATCGCCAAACTTAGGGTTTTTGTATTTTTTAAGGAGAGCTTTTAATTTTTACTTTTCAGGCGAATTTGTGATTCAAATTAACACTCTATCTGCGGGAAAGGTATTAATACCTTTTACCTTTTCGCAGACTGCTGTCGAAAGGTGAGTCAATTATTTATACCTTTTGTGTAGAAATTGCATTTTTTGATGCTCCACACTGTTTGTACTATTATTTTTAAATATATTACTTGTTTTCTAAAAGACTCCATTTTTCCTGTCTAATTTTCGCCAGCTAGACGTGTGAGTTAAGCTTATAGTGTGTTAATACCCAGAAGATGGTACTTCAGACTTTCAAACTAATACTAATCCATGCCTGTACCCTTTGTTAATGCAAAAGAATAGACCTTTAAATTTGAGCCATTAAATTTCAAGAACAATCGATATTGCAGAAAACAGCAGCATAATTAACTTGATATTTCGAATGTCCTTAATTTACGCTTAACTTTAATTTATCGGCCTCTTAAATTTTTTGTGTCTCGATTAAAAACTGAATTTATTCGTGCCTAAAAATTTTCATCTTCGTGTTACTTACACTCCGCTACAAAAAGGTACGACACCCCAACAAATTTTACGATTTTCTGAGCTGATGAAATTTGATGTGAAATGTTGTTGCCTACTGTAAAGAACCATTATTAAGAATGTCATATAAGTGATTCGAATAGATCCAATTTTTCCAGGAATTCCTTTACATTTATTGAAAAGCTGGTGCGACAAAAAGATACGACAGGCGGCGTAGCTGGAGCATTTAGCTTCTGGTATTCAAATAATAATCAAGTTTAGCAGCGTTCTCAATAATTCTTTTGTGAATTACATATTCGTGCATTGTTTATAGTTTGAAATTTGCACATAAACGTCTTACATGGAAAAAACGATGGAGAAAAATCATTTTTTCTGATGAAAAAAGATTTAAACTTGATTGACCAGATGGATGGAGTTACTACTTTCATGATGTACGCAAAGATGAGCTCTACAATAAACGAAGGCCAATGGGAAGTGGTGGTGTGAAGATTTGGGGTGCTATTGGGTGTACAACGGAGAAACAAATATATGGTTTATAAAGGGGAAAATGAACAGCAAGAAATATATAAAATTATTGGAAATAGTCACAAATGCCGAAAGGTTTTCTGGAAGTTACATTTTCCAGCAAAATAATGCAGCAGTACATAGAGCACGCGCAGTAAAAGACTTTTTCCTCGCTAAAGATATAAGTATTCTCGAATGGCCCGCAAAATCATCCGACCTCAACATCATTGAAAATGTATGGGGACAATTGTCACGGACAGTATACAAGGTAGCAAAAGAGGTAACAAACAGTATTGAACAGCACAAGAGCTTGAGGAAGCAATTACAACTGCTTGGACCTTACTTCCTCGGAAATTTATAAAACAACTTTATAAATCCTCGCCTAGCAGTATGTTCGAAATAATTTAAAAAAGCGGTCAAGTGCGAGTCGGACTCGCCCATGAAGGGTTCCGTAGCAGCAAGTAACATAATATAAAAGGTTTATGTTTATGAAATTAAATGTTTTTTTTTATTTTTATATTTGAGTTGATTGAATTGAAAGGTAAATTGCGGTTTACGATTCATGACGTATTAAAAAAAAACTACGCACTTGATCTCGTTCAAACCAATTTTCGGTGGAAGTTTGCATGGTAATGTACATCATATATTTTTTTTAGTTTTATCATTTATCATTCTCTTATTTTAGAAGTTACAGGGGGGGGGGGGGGGGGGGGGGGGGGGGGACACACATTTTACCACTTTGGAAGTATCTCTCGCGCAAACTATTCAGTTTAGAAAAAAATTATATTAGAAACCTCAATATCATTTTCGAAGACCTATCCATAGATACCCCACACGTATGGGTTTGATGAACAAAAATTTTTGAGTTTCAGTTCTAAGTATGGGGAACCCCCAAAATTTATTGTTTTTTTTTTTCTATTTTTGTGTGAAAATCTTAATGCGGTTCACAGAATACATCTTTGTAAGTAGATTAGTTTCAACAGTATAGTTCTTATAGTTTCGGAAAAAAGTGGCTGTGACATACGGACGGATAGACAGACAGACAGACATGACGAATCCATAAGGGTTCCGTTTTTTTGCCATCTGGCTACGGAACCCTAAATAGGGAAGAGCACCCATTACACAGGTCAACAAAACTAAACTTTTTTTTTGAGTCTGAGTTATGAATGCTATTTTCTTATTGCTTGTGTCCAAAAGGAAGGCAAAATTGTCATAGCTTTGTTAAAACTTTGCTTTTGTGAAGGAAAATTTGACATTCGTTTGGATAGTTTGAACCTCAATTACAACTAAATGCGTTGTGCGATATTTTTGATTTTTTGCCAAAAAGTACGTTATACTAAAGAAAACAGTATAGGTACATTTTTGTATTGGGTTCCAAAGTGGTGAATTAAATATGGCGTCCGAATATTTGCAATTTTATGGGGTTTTTTATCAAAATGAATCAAAGAGGTCTTAGGGTCGCTGAAACTTAATCTGTTACCAAAATATATATTAAAGATGGCGGATCTAATATAGCAACCGAAAATTTAAAAAATGTCCGCTCCCAAAAGATTTATAAGGAAATGAAAACATAACAATTTTGATGATTGGTCATTTTAAATTTGCTGTCCTGGGCACAAAAGCAAATTTTTTTAAAAATCATGTTGATTTTCTTCAATTGTGAGACGAAAGCAATGAGGAATGGCCGCATATTAATCAGAATCAAAAATCGTGTCGACTTGTGTTATTAATTAAATAAATATTTAACATATTTCTCAAAAAATACTTTGTTTAATTATAAACATTTTACCCTGTCGTATTTTTTTGTCGCACCAGTTTTGCAATAAATGAAATACTTCTAAAAATATATCCCAGCTAGTAAACAGATCACTCACATCGACTTTTTATTAAAGGATATTTACAACAGACAATAAAATTTTACTTCAAGATTAAGGCCTGGTACACACTAGGCGTTTTTCAACGCGCGCTTTGGTAACGCGCGTTTTAAGAACTATGAAGTCCCATTACGGTGTACACATTCTAACGCGCGCTTCTTCATAGTTCTTAAAACGCGCGTTACCAAAGCGTGTACCAGGCCTAATAAGCTTGCAAAATCGCAAAATCTGTTGGGGTGTCGTATCTTTTTGTCGCGGAGTGTACATAATACATATTGTGACTAACTTTCAAGGCAAACAAAATTCGTAGAGATTATTTGTAGTAACTAGCAGAATTGTCATTCATTAAATGTTCAATCTTTCTTATTAGTAAATAAAAAACGTACTAGTGATGAATTGTAAAAAATGTATAGATTATTTCGCTTACCTAAGCAATTACTCCCGAGAATACTCTGATAGATTAATTAGTCGGAGAGACAGCGACTTTGTTTTTTACTTAATTGGTTCAAAGTTGTATGAACTGCTTTCGTTTTAAGTTTCGATACTGATGATCATGAATTTGTGGGGGGAAAGCCCAGGCAGCAAAAGATAAAGGTAGAACTCGACTGTGAAAGAGGCGATCTAGTTTTTCGTTAACATTCTAACGAGATTTGGTTGCAATCGATAAATGGTACCGAAAGTAACGTTTTCCTCTCTCTATTCCGTAAATGCAGATTAGATTTAAAATATTCACTGCTAAGTTACGTGAGAGTTTTGTGCATTAGTTGGCATTTACACAAAACTCTGTTTGTGTTTCTAAACGGTTTTATTTTACTTACTACCTCAGGAAAGGTACGTAAAAGTATAACTTGCAATTCATTTTTACACACTTCCGTTCCACCAAAACGGTTCTTATTAATTTTAAATTTTGCACACACTGTAAATTCCAGGGACCGAAAATAACAATTATTTTCAATTTTTCCAACCAAAAAATCATGTAGACAAAGGACCCCGCACAATCCTTATGGAAAATGGCTTTCGGCCAAATTAGCTGAAATTTTGCACAGAGGTAGCTTTCAGCTCACTGATGAAAAGTCTCAATGGGCGCAACCGCCAAAAATCAAACCCCGACCCCCCACGCCCCCCCGAAGTCTCAATATATACCCCAAATCACATTATGATGAAAATCAGTTCAAAACAGATGTATTCATTTGAAACTTCGCACAGTGGTAGCTTTCAGCATGCTGGTCAAAAGTCTCAAAGGGCGTAACCCCCAAAAATCAAACCCTCACCCCCCACGCCCCCCCCCCCCCCCCCAAGTCTCAATATATACCCCAAATCACATTATGATGAAAATCAGTGCAAGAGAGATGTATTTATTTGAAACTTCGCAAAGTGGTAGCTTTCAGCATGCTGGTCAAAAGTCTCAATGAGTGCAACCCCTTATATCCAACCAAATCCAACCAACCCAGTCGCAAAATATACAGGGTGATCCAAAAGTATGGAAACGGCTAAATAACTTTCGAGGAATGCATTTTGGAGAAAAAAGTTGTAGGCAAAAGTTTTAGGAATTTTCCCCAGCTATTCAATGGTGACCTTATATTTGACCTTGACCGTGGCCTTGAAGGTCATTTCAAGGTCAAGTTGACTTTTTTAAATTGGAACCCTTATTTTTGACCACGGAAATGGAAAGAGCGGACAATTTTACGTCCAATTATGACCTTGACCATGACATTGAAGGTCATATCAAGGTCAAAATGGCTCTTTAAAGAGGAACCTGCATTGATACTGCGGAATTGCAGAGTGGAAGTTTTGCGTCCAAATGTGACCTTGACCACAACCTTGACCTTTAACATGACCTTGGCAATGACCTTGAGAGTTATATCAAGGTCAAGGTGGTTTTTTGAAGGGGAAACCATGTTTTTAACCACGGAAATGGAAAGAACGGAAAAGTTAACGACCACGGAAATGAAAAGAGCGGAAAAGTTAACGACCGAGCATGGTGAAGTCGATTAAGGCAAGGTCAAGTGTGTCATGGTCAAGGTCACATCCGGGCGCAAAACTTCTGCTCTTTCCAAATCCGCAGTAACAATGCAGGTTCCCCTTTAAAGAACCATCTTGACCTTGATATGACCTTCAATATCATGGTCAAGGTCATAGTCGGACGTTAACTTTTCCGCTCTCTCCATTTCCGTGGTCAAAAACATGGTTTCCTCTTCAAAAAACCACGTTGACCTTGATATAACCCTCAAGGTCATTGCCAAGGTCATGTTAAAGGTCAAGGTTGTGGTCAAGGTCACATTTGGACGCAAAACTTCCACTCTGCAATTCCGCAGTATCAATGCAGGTTCCTCTTTAAAGAGCCATTTTGACCTTGATATGACCTTCAATGTCATGGTCAAGGTCATAATTGGACGTAAAATTGTCCGCTCTTTCCATTTCCGTGGTCAAAAATAAGGGTTCCAATTTAAAAAATCAACTTGACCTTGAAATGACCTTCAAGGCCACGGTCAAGGTCAAATATAAGGTCACCATTGAATAGCTGGGGAAAATTCCTAAAACTTTTGCCTACAACTTTTTTCTCCAAAATGCATTCCTCGAAAGTTATTTAGCCGTTTCCATACTTTTGGATCACCCTGTATATTTTGCGACTGGGTTGGTTGGATTTGGTTGGATATAAGGGGTTGCACTCATTGAGACTTTTGACCAGCATGCTGAAAGCTACCACTTTGCGAAGTTTCAAATAAATACATCTCTCTTGCACTGATTTTCATCATAATGTGATTTGGGGTATATATTGAGACTTGGGGGGGGGGGGGGGGGGGGCGTGGGGGGTGAGGGTTTGATTTTTGGGGGTTACGCCCTTTGAGACTTTTGACCAGCATGCTGAAAGCTACCACTGTGCGAAGTTTCAAATGAATACATCTGTTTTGAACTGATTTTCATCATAATGTGATTTGGGGTATATATTGAGACTTCGGGGGGGCGTGGGGGGTCGGGGTTTGATTTTTGGGGGTTGCGCCCATTGAGACTTTTCATCAGTGAGCTGAAAGCTACCTCTGTGCAAAATTTCAGCTAATTTGGCCGAAAGCCATTTTCCATAAGGATTGTGCGGGGTCCTTTGTGGGAAAATTGGTTTAAATGTAGCATTATGATTCTTATGGCCTGAGCTTTAAGAATTTTATGTGCTTTTTAAATTTGTGATTTTTTCGAAAAAGATCAAAAGAAAAAAATTATTTTCGCATTTTTATTTTTAAAATCAAAAATAAAAATCAGAAAATGATTTTTATTTTTAAAATCAGAAATAAAAATCAGAAAATGATTTTTATTATAAAAATCAGAAATAAAAATCAGACTATGATTTTTATTTTTAAAATCAGAAATAAAAATCAGAAAATGATTTTTATTATAAAAATCAGAAATAAAAATCAGAATATGATTTTTATTTTAAAAAATCAGAAATAAAAATCAGAAATTGATTTTTATTTAAAAAAATCAGAAATAAAAATCGGAAAGTGATTTTTATTTTTAAAATCAAAAATAAAAATCAGAAAGTGATTTTTATTTTTAAAATCAAGAATAAAAATCAGAATATGATTTTTATTTCTAAAATCAAAAATAAAAATTAAAAAATAATTTTTATTACAAAAATCAAAAATAAAAATCAGAATATGATTTTTATTTTTAAAATCTAAAATAAAAATCAGAAAATGTTTTCCAGAGGTGTCCGGCATGATCAATGTTTAGTATTGGATGCATTGCTATCACATTCAACAGATATCGCTCCCATTGCCGTAAAATATTTAGCTTAGCGTGTGTTGTTTTTACGTCCGCTGGCGCAGTTTAAAAAAAATGTCATCACTCATTTTCTGATTTTAAAAATAAAAATCACTTTCTGATTTTTATTTTTGTTTTTAAAAATAAAAATCACTTTCCGATTTTTATTTCTGATTATAAAAATAAAAATCAATTTCTGATTTTTATTTCTGATTTTTTAAAATAAAAATCATATTCTGATTTTTATTTCTGATTTTTTAAAATAAAAATCATATTCTGATTTTTATTTCTGATTTTTATAATAAAAATCATTTTCTGATTTTTATTTTTGATTTTAAAAATAAAAATCAATTTCCGATTTTTATTTCTGATTTTTTAAAATAAAAATCAATTTCTGATTTTTATGTCTGATTTTAAAAATAAAAATCATAGTATGATTTTTATTTCTGATTTTTATAATAAAAATCATTTTCTGATTTTTATTTCTGATTTTAAAAATAAAAATCATTTTCTAATTTTTATTTCTGATTTTAAAAATAAAAATCAAAACATAATTTTTATTGTTGTCCAGAAAAATAACAGTCAGGAAATAATTTTTTAGATCTGATTTTTACCGAAAATATCATAACGGTTACGGTCCCTGGTAAATTCTAATGTTTTAATTTAAAACGATTAAACATTTTATTTTAAAACGTGTTAGTGTTTAAATTGATGTGCCCAATTTTTAAACGTTTTTGAGCAGTTTAATGTAAGGCGTCTTAGGCGTTTGCAATATATTCTATATAAAACGGTTGTAATTTTGCCCGCCGAGCGGCTAGTCAGCAAAAATACAAAATCTCATTTGTTACAGTTTGGCAAATTTGCGGACAAACGGACTGTGGTACCATTCTTAAAAAAATACCTCATCCACCGAAGTAGATGAGCCCAAAAACAGCGGCGAGTGTTTCGATGACACTAGCAAAAGAGGGATGGAAAGCTAATCCCTTTAACCGCCAGATTCAAACTTTCAGTGTGAATTATAAACGAAGGAAAATTTATAAACGTTTCCATTAAAACTTTTCTAGCGTTTTATAATAAAACAATTCAATTTCTTAAATAAGTAAAAAATGTTTATACTGTTTTTATTTCAAATTGTTCATCAAATAAAACACGCTAACATGTTTTGAATTAATACACTAGATTTACAGTGCAAGTGTTCAGTTTTGATGACAATACAACACGCTGTCAACTTTGACCTTAAATCCTCAAAACCTGATAAAAGAGGCCCACTGTTTACTTCCACTGTGTAGGGAACGCCATGATAATTGGCACTCAGAATCTGCTACTGAAATTCAAAATGGCGGAACCAATATGGCGACGATAATTTTAAATCAAGGAAAATTCATGAAAATGTACATTTTCAAACTGTAAAGGCCAGGATGTTTAATTTTCATAATACTATAGAAATTTAGATTGAAGGAATTTTCTACTTTTAGTCTGCAATTTCACTTGTTGGCTTTTGTAATTTTCATGAAAATGTTTCTTATTATGTATTTTTTGTAGTATGTGAAGCACTCACCTGCCCATTTTTTAACCAAACATTCGTTGCGATGTCTATGTCCACTTCGCAGACGAGCTTGATTTCGGTATGCTGCTCCGCATATACAACAGACATCTCATTGCCGTGCTCGGTGTTATCCGATGGACCACGAATGACGGGCCGCAGGGGCAAAACGCGAGGCTCATCGTGGGCATACTCCTCCAAGCTCCTGCTGTCACCGACGGAACTGATACCGCTGTCGAACTCCTCACCGTCATCGATTATGATAATCGGCTCACTAGATCGCACCTTCGCGTCACTGATGTGCTTATCTACACTACCACTAAAGGATAAATTTGACACGTCCGTTTTGGGCAACGGGGAGGGCAGCTGGGGGACGAACTGCTCGGAAAGGGCGGCTGCGCCACCTGAGCTGGACGTGGAGGGAGGATTCAAGTTAGGCGAAAGTGTCTCGTTATATCTAATATCACTTTTACTAATATCACTTGAACTAATGGCGTTGTTGAGCTGCTCGCGGTTCCGGGCCGGATCGTCAGACGCCGGGTCCGACCCGGATTCGGATGTGGCCCGTTTGACCCGGTGGGCAACCACGTCAACCTCCTTCCCCGCCTCCCCGCTAAATCCACTTTCCACATCGGGATTGCCTATGTCATTCCCGTGCAACTCTGTGGACACTGCATCTGCATCTGTATCTGCATTTGCATAGGTGAAGTAGCCACTTGAGCTATCGCTCGAGATTTTCCGGGTTTTCCCTAAAATACTTGTCGTGGGGAATTTATGAAAAATGCCGGCAAGAAAGTGACTCTGGCTGGCACTGTCGGTATATCCAGAGTCCGATTCTCGGCTGGAATCAATAAATTCAGCTGATCCAAATGCGGCAGCAGCATCCGCAGTATTCTTGCTTTCTGCTTGCCACCACCCCGACAGCCGAAGGTCATTGTCTGAGGGGGATCTAATTCCGCTGACTCTTCCATTCGGTGCATTCGTCGTCAGTGCACTCGAGTCCACGCCCGCCGGTCGGGGCGGTGAAGGCAGCTGAGGTGGTGCAAGCGAATGGCGCTGGCTGCCATGGCGGTAAGCTCCGGCAGGCTTCTTTAATGAATCATCCTCATGTTGAACATTCGCTTTATGGTTTCCAGGTAATTCCCCGTTGTTTACCTGTTGTCCGTCATGAAACTTGTTCGCCTGATGACGATGATGCTGCTGATGAGCCTTTTGTTTGTTCTTTGCGGAACGTTGGTTCTGCCGCTCCTGATCCCTGTCCCCGAACCTGGATGCTCCTGCCGACGACGACGACGACGACCGACTACTGCTACTACTCGTACAATTGGCACACTCCGGGAGAATTCTAATATTTGCAGACTCCCTTCTATCAGCTAATTCCTGGATTTTTTGTCCAGAAACTTTTTGTGAGGTGATTTGCTGATCTGTCGGGGGTATGCCTGCAATGAAAGAAGACAATTTTTTAGACTCTCATCCAGCAGGGAATTAAACGGATTTTGAACTTTTTGGAGCGAACGACTGCAATCAGTGGGATTACATTTTAGAAAAATGGGATCATCCACCCAACTCAGTTATCCTTTGGGGAATAAACTTCAGAGAGAGGAGAGATGATCGTGTATAAATTTTTAGATATTAGATTTAAAAACGTACTTTATGACTTCACAAAATCGAAAATCTCCTATCGATATATATAATATAATTTTAAATATATTAAGCCAGATTTTTTTATAATCTATACTCTATATAATAGATAGGTAGATAAATGTATCATAAAGTTCAGAGCTTCAAAACAATCAAACTGGTGCAGTAGTAGAATATGTTTGAATTATTTATAACTAAAACTTAACAACCTACTCTTGAATGAATCTTGAAGATATGTACATAGATTTACACATCTTTAAGCTCTTATGAAGCCGATATATGTGGAGTGATAGCTCAAAAATCATTGGACCATTTCGAAATTCTCAAAGTATTGTAAATCCAAATACATATTGAATTTTAGTTCGTTAATTGTAGTCGCAGCATGATGTAATACTATATTATGTATAGGAAGTTCAAGTGGTTTCTGGTGGGAATTGAACCCACAACCTTTAGCGCCCTGCTGGTTCGCGTCAACGGGTCGCTATTTATTTATTTATTTATTTATTTAAGCAGTTTCATCAATAAACTGATTACTTATAAGGTTTTAGATGACCCGTTAACGAAGTCAACTCTTAATCTGGCTTTTAGATAAATTTAAATTAATTACAGGGTAATTTAAATTGAACGAATGCGACATTGCAGTCAAGGGCTTGTTAAAACCATAATTAGTATATTACAATGGTATGAAAGGTGGAGGAAGTCAGTATTTCTCAAGGTACGTGCCGGCACCGACATATTCAAAAGAGCCAATAACTCGGAAGAATTAATAGAATCCTGTAAACAATCGAAAGTCAAGACAGCTCTGGGGAGATTACGTCTATTCGTCAAATATTCAAGTGAAATGAGCTTAAGTCTATCGAGATAGGGAGGCTAGACCTCATCATTCTCCTAAGGAAGACCACAAGGAGGGAACCGTATGAATCTACGTTGAATGGCCTCAGTACGGTTAATAGGGCATTCATAGAATGGACACCAGACCGGACTGGCATATTCTAGAACAGGTCTCACGAAAGTACAATACAGTAGACGAGGGATTTAGGGATCATCGAACTCCTTAGACCATCTCTTAACGTATCCTAAAATTGAATTAGCTTTGATAGCAATTGTTTCAGTGTGATCCTCAAAAGGGATCAATGAGTTGAGAACAACTCCCAAATCTCTCACATTAGTCAGTATAGAAAGACACTGCCCATTAAATGAATAGTAAAAAAAAAAAAGTGAATTCCTTTTACGGGATAAAGTCATACACGTACACTTACATACTGACATTAAGTGGTAGATAATTAACATTGGGTTGGCACGAAAGTAATGAGACACTCTAGAAAACTCTACTCATGTTGTTTTCCTAATCAATTGTTTTCGACCATATTCTAGTATGTTATAGAACATTCTAGGTGCTTCAGTCCTAGGGATATATAAAAGTGCACGCACGGTTAATTCAGTCAGTTTGAAGAAAAATGGATGAGCGACAAGTTCGAACTCTATACCTTTAGAGTATTTGTTAGGCCATAATGCGCGAGCTGCGGCAGACAACATCAACACTGCATTTGGCTCAGATACTACAAGTCACGCAACAGTGTCTCGTTGGTTCAAACGCTTCAGTACAGGAGACCGAAGCCTCGAAAGTCAGCCTCGCTCGGGACGACCACCAGCTTTCGACAACGATGATTTTCGCCGTGAACTGCAACAGAAGCCGGATGCAAGCACTCGTGAATTAGCGACAAAACTCCACTGCAGCCATCACGCTATAGAACATCACCTGCACGAGCTCGGATATAGGAGAGTTTTATCCCGATGGACACCTCATGCCCTCACAGACGCCACTCGTGCTGCTCGGGTCGCCGTCTGCCAATCGCTACTACTTCGACCGCGCCGGAAGGAGTTTTTGGAGGATTTGGTCACAGGGGATGAGTCGTGGGTTCTCTACGAAAACAATACGCGCTGTGCCTTCTGGCTGCCACGAAAGGAAGACCCACCAACTCAACCAAAGCAATATCAAAACCGCGGCGAAAAAGTTCTATTGTGCTGCTTTTGGAATTCTCAGGGCATGCTTTTTTATGAATTATTACATAATGAAACAGTTAATGCTAACACATATGCGGCGCAGCTCGATAAACTAGCCACAGCTATCAAAGAAAAAAGGCGAAGAAGAGCCAATGTCATTTTACTTCATGACAACGCTCGCCTGCACACTGCATCCACCACCCGCCAACAACTGCAGGGGTTAGGCTGGGAGACGGTACCTCATCCACCATATTCCCTAGACATTGCCCCTTCAGACATTCATTTATTCAGAGCCATGAAAAATGATTTGCGTGATAAACGCTTTAACGCTTTTAATGAAGTTGAAACCTACGTAGCCACCTTCTTCAACTCACGGCCCGCTGAGTTCTGGGCAACAGGCATCCAATCCTTGCCTATACGTTGGCAAGAAGTCATAGATGCTCACGGCGAGTATTTGACTGACTAAATGTATAGTAAAATAAAAATGTTAGAATTTAAAATGTAAAAATAAACTGCCTCATTTCTTTCGTGCCAACCCGATAGAATACCAGTTATGGTCATATATCGTCAGATATTATTCGAAAGATTTTCGGATCGTCAGCATGACAGAGAATTCTCGAGTGGGTAGGGATAAAAGATAAGTCATAAATATAAATGATAAATACCAAAGGTCCAAAGTGACTACCCTAAGGTACGCCAGATGTATTGTCTATTAAGTGAGAAAGTACACCGCGAAAGGCAACGCGTTGAGAACAACCAGATAAATAAGCATCTTGACAGAACTGGCGGGAAATCCCAGGACAGACAACTTAAATACAAGAATGCGGTGATCAAAGGCCTTGGTAAAGTCTGTGAAGATACAGTCGACTTGCTTGCCGGCCTCGATATCAGATAGACAGTAATTTGAAAATTCAAGCAGGTTCGTTGTGGTCGATTTTCCCTCCATAAACCCTTGAAAGGGCAGTAGAAAGGGTTTACAGTAACAACTGAGCTTCAAACAGTTTAGCCACACAACTTAATTTCGCAATAGGCCTATAATTGGAGATATCGGATTTACTGCTCTTTTTATGCAAGAGAATAATTTCCGAAAGCTTCCATGACATAGGAAGCACATCACAATAAAGCGATAAATTAAATAAACAACGAAGAACCGCAACTAAAGATGATCCACATCTTTTTAACACGCAAGATGGGAAACGTCATTGCATATACTATGTAGATATGAATTTTCACTAAAAATAAATCTCAAAATATGATGCTCTCTGCAGAATATAATATTGTAGAAGGTTGGGTCCCCGTAGTTATATACTATATTGTTGTCACTTTCTGTTGAGACGTCATAAAGAGAAATACGTGCACTTTAAAATGAATAACCTTGCAAACGAAGAAAAATCGAGTGCTTTTATTCTAGAGGTAAAAACTATACTGAAGCCTATAGAGGCCTTCATACCAAGATTAGAAGTAAAATGTAGCCAGCCAAAATACTCCCATAAGGTAAGAATTTAAAAAAAATAAAATATTTGATTTCATCCTATGACCGCATTTATTAATAATGTTTTCAAGCATTTATGTAAATGGCCGAATTTTGTCAATTTTTTTAAATCTTAATAAATATCTGTCAAAAATTTGTGATTTAACTGGAACTAATTTCAAATAATAATGTCATCTTTACTGAATTTATACATATTTTTATTTTTTCCCCTGCACTGATTTTAATATTACGAATGATTAGTAAAGGCAACTTTCCATTTTTCACCCTGTAAAATTCGAAGAAGAATTATTGGTTATACATCATATACAACAAGAAAGAAATACATATTTATAAACTGCATTGCTCTCACCAAGAGGGAAAAAGATCTTTTCAAAATTATGCCAGCAGCTGGTTTTATAATTTTATTTAACGAGCATGTTGGAAATTCATTTCTGGAATCCCTTTGCAGGCTCTATGCGCAAAGGTCGGTTTCAAGTCCCAGAGAGATTTTATGAGCCTTGGTCAATTTGATATCGGAGTAAGCATTAAATAAACGAAATATTTCAGAATTAGAAGAATAAAAGCTTAAGAATTCTCAAGTTATAGAAAAAAAGGCAACCTATTTTAGTTTACTTTAAATTAAAATCACTTCACACGGAGCAAAGGCGCATACAAGTTTTGGAATGCACAAAAAGCGCTGTCAAAGGTATGACGTAACTCCACGTAGAAGAAAGTTTTTTAATTTAGACTTTTGTTCTCATAAAAATATCACAGAGGGAATTTTTCTTGGATATCGAGCTAGAACTGTAACCAGGCAAGAACTATACCGCGGTCCTTTCCATTTGGAAATAGTGCTCAAGGCATTTATTAAAATGTTAAACATTTTTGCAAGCGTTTATGCAATATTATGAACGTTTTAACTTTGCATTTCCATATTGTAATTTTAATGAACGATCTAAATATTATGCATAGTTACCTACATGACCACTTTAATAAATCACTGGAAATATTCACTGTGACAAGGTTATGCTCTGCATTTGGTGGAATCAGAGAGTTGTTAATTAAGAGTTGCTCGAACCCTCTCAAACTATTAATGAAGAAGTTTACCGACTACAAGTAATGCTTTTGAAGGGAGCTATAGAAGAAAAACTACCAGAATGGGTGAATAGGCACAGTAAATTAATTGTTCAGCAGGATAATGCCAAACCGCATGCCGCACAAGTCGTGAAGAATTGCCACTACTGCGTAGTAGAAACGTGCATTTTATATTATTGGATAAAGTCTGTTATACTTTTTGTCCAGAGAACTTTATAGATCATTAAATACCTACAATTTGCTACTACTGTGCTTTCGTAAAATAGAACGTTAGTGTTTGAATTGGTGATACCACAAGTTTATAAAAACGGAAATTAGGACTTCGCAGTCCAAAATTTTTTCCGAGACTGCATCAATTACATACCCTTTAACTCCGCCCTCGAACTTGCTACTGCCCAGCTCCAGGTTTTATTACCCACCTCAGAGGAGGTTTGTTACTCTAGCTCAGCTCGAGCAGCAGCCTTGGCACTCTCCGGGGCTCTTTTAATTTGGCTAATTGCTTCCAATAGTTTCATTGAATGGCAGGTGAGACACATTCCTGGACGTGGACGTTCAGTGTGTTCGGCTGAGGAATTTCCAATTAACGGACAAAAGTGAAAAGGTGTCTACTGTGAACATTCATTAATTTTGCCTTGTCTCGAGGTATGTCAGCAACGCAAGCTTTGTGCGGGGGTCGAGGACATCCCACTGATAACTTCCACATCCTTGAGAAAATAATATGAGGAATGAAAAGGTCTTCGTCGATTAGTCGCTGAGACCGACGAGCGTTTCGGCGATGTTATCGCGAATCGGCTTGCACATCCATGGATGTCAATGGGGACGCAGAGGAGAGAAGATTGCGCGATGGGATCTCTTCCACCATCCTGAATGAAGGTAAAATTTAATTAAGTAAATGAAAAGAAGCGCTGCACTCTCTGCATCCCAGAGGTACTATATGTCATTCTGGAGTGCAATTTCCAAAAATTTTCTAAAAATAAAGCGATGATGAAGCAATTGGTCTTCTCGGATTTATCACGGCAGATGGCCCGAATGAAAAGGACTTTTTTTTCGAAAGAGCAGAGAAATTCCCATTCAGAGTCTGATAATGCTCTGAATTTATTCAACGGCATGTGAATATCTGCAGAGTCTCATTAAATGAAGAGACCCAGACCCGGCACTGCGGGGTATTGCGCCAAAATTGAATAAAATTGGATATAAAAGTCAAATGAGTCTTTTTTTGCCGTGGGGGCACTGCAATATTGTGGTTTTTTTCAAGAGAATCGAGTCCCGTCCAACAAACAAAAAACATGAGTAGTCTTGGGGAGGTCTTTTGAAAGTGGACCTCAGACCGAAGTGCCTCGAGCTGTGTCTGGTTTTTCTAAAGGCCCCTCCCGTCGTTGTTGTTACTTTGGGTAAAATTAGGGCTTTATTTTCATTACACTGGCGAATTTAAACTAACAGCCCATTTTAGTACATATGTATTTACATTCAAACAAATTTACTTTAACAGCGACTAGACGTTTGCTTTCGCAACTACAGTTCTAATGATTATAATCGCATTAATAGTTGAGGAAATTGAGTCCTTAATGTACAGTGCACACTATTTTGCATTTAGTTTTCTTCCGGTTTTAGCTTCCTTCTGTATAATTCTGTATACTGCAAAAAAAAGCTAAAAAGATCATTATTCGAATTATACTTTTTTTTAGAAATCGTTATTTCTTCCAGATGGAAAAATTAACTACTTAATTTAATGTAATAAGAAATTAATAATTATTTCGAAGGGAAATATTTTTTTTTTTTATGATTAAATCTAAATCTAAAAAAAAGGTTGGTGTAATTTGAAGAATAATAATACTCAAAATACATAAGGACATAAATAGTCAAATGTATATTAGTTTACTCTAAATTAAAAATAAAACAAAATAAAAAAGCTAAATCTAGCATGCTCACTTTTTATTGAAGAGACGATGTCGAGTCAGAAAGCGGAGAGCATCGGTTAACAGGTGTGGCTTTGGTTGTTGAAGATCTCCTTAAAAAATTTAACTTTAACCTCAAGTTCGATTTGGAGTTGACAGCTGTTCCGTTAATACTTCGGAAGCAAAAGGAGCCGTAAATGAATTAAAACAAGTTGCAAAAAATACTCAGCGATGTCCCTGCAATAACCACACGTTGAATAATTCTCTAGCAGAAACTTCGGAGGTTATTTCATGCAGAAATACATAATTTCTACCAGAAGACTTGATGTCTTCAAAAAAAACAACGGATGGATCTCTATAAAGATTGTGCGAAACTCGTTGGGTCGAAAGGCATGATGGATATTTACAATTTCAAGGAGAATCAATTATCAAGATCTACAAAGCGTTAGAAGATATACTTGGAAGGATACGAAAACATCTTCTGATGCATTTTCCTTAATGCAGGCTATTAAAAATCCAAATTTTCTCCTGTCTGTCGTGTACATGAGTGATGTTTTAGGAGTCACTTTATCTCTAAGTCGCCTTCTTCAAAAACCAACTTTTGATTTAAGGGGAGGTTCCTCTGATCGACTCTGAAAAGTTCGTCACTTTTATGAATTTTTTTGAGGTATAAAGAAATGTGATATGAACAAACGGTTTTTTGTACAATGTTTATTGATAAAAAGAGTCCCTAAATTTATTTTTTCCCCCCTCTTTCAATTCAAAATGGCGGCTCCAGCCATATCTCCGCGAGGCCTTGCGCGCCATATATGCGTCTGCGCGGGACGTTCCCGAGGGTCGTAGGGGTCACTGAAACATGAACATTTTTTAAGTTAGTTAAATAAACATATGTAGCGGCCCTTCAACCAAAAATTTGGAAATTTTGATAAAAAAAACAGAGAAAGTTATCCACTTGAAAATTAAGGTCGTGTTTTGGGGTGTGTTTTAGTTGTTTAAGACAGGCGTAAACATTGTTTATTATTAAAATATATTGTTAATACTGGTTCAAGGGCTCCGAAATTGAATTTTACACATGACTTTAAAATTTCAAGTGGATCCGATCAGTGGTTCTCGAGATACACTGTCCCGCGCACTGATAATGTCAACTTTCGGGAAAACGCGTTTGAAGTTTTAGAACCAATTTCGCCTTGTTCGCTAGTTGTGCCGCGTTGACAGTTGCACGCTTCTCTTTGAAGCGCTGTAACTTTCTAAAAACTGCATAAAACGCAAAACGGTTTTTGGATCATGTTTTTAACATATTATAGATTGATAATATGTAAAAAAAAAAAATCGATTTTTTCATCGCCGATCAAAGGAACCTCCCCTTAAAGCAAGCCACTGAGGCTTTAGAAGATATAAAAGGCGTACTTTATGCAGCCCCGGATCAAAGGGGGGGGGGGGGGGGGGGGGGGGTAAACCGGGACACTTGTCCCTTGTTCATGGGGGCGCCAAATCCTTGAGACAAGAATTCGAAATATCGAACAAATGAAGCCTCTTTCCGTACAATCTCATAGGTTTTTATCAAGTAATCGAATCTTGATATAATATGTTTGAAAAACAAACTTTTCTATTTCCATACGCCCAGTTAGTTTTTGAACACATACCAAGTGATTTATGAACGCAGGACATTTTTCAAATTTTTAACATTTTCCAAAAACCACCCACTCCCCAGGACTAAGCTTTTAACAATTTTTCCTCTTTTTTTAAAAACCTTTTTTTTTTCCTTTTCATTTTTTTATCCAATTTTTTCAAATTTTTTTTTCACCCACATCTACCCCAAACGCTTTTCCAACTTTCTAGAGATCCACTTCCTTAATTTTATTAACTTTTTACCCCCCCACACCCTCTCTTGTGCGCCAACATTTGGTCTCCTTTTTTCAAATTTTTTCACTCTTTTCCAATTTTCTCAATGTTGGCTCGCTAAATTTCTTTTTTTTTTCAATATGTTATACCCATCCCAATTACTTGTCGATTGACGCCCCACTCAACCCCTCAAACGAATTAGGACCCGACCTGCAATTAATCAAACATGACTAGATTTATTCAAATCGAACGATTTCTTCTTCTTCCATTCCCAGTTCGAGGCACTCAAGTCGCATTCAGTGAGCTCGGAGCAGTTCGTTTTTTGTTCGTTTTTCACACTTCGTTTTTTCTTCGGTCTTTTTCGGGACCTTGCTCGGCGGTCTCTAGAAATCAGCGGCGATTCATTGTCCAGACTTAACTTTCAAATATCTACCCTCAGAACTCGTCCAAATATTGACCGATTTTCTTCATTTAAATTTTATACGATAGCCCCACATGGGGACTTTAGCTGGATCCATACACCGCTCTTCTCCACTTACCGCTCGTCCTGTAAATTGTGCCAAAAGAAGCCAGGATCTGGAAATCTATTTTTCCATTTTCCGGCTAAACTACTCAACTGATTTTTTTCAAACTAACTCCTCCAGGGACTATCACTCAGTCCTAAACTGAACCCCCCACGCCCCCTTTTTCATACAACTTTTAGCGAAAATAAATTTTAAAAATCTATTTTTAAGGCAATGGCAAGGAAATATTTTCATTCAAATTCTCGATAGCGCTTAGTTCTTCCCTCCCTTGAGTCTTTCCTTCAACAGTCGCCGCACCATTTTCAACTTATTGTTGGGTCGGGAAAAATAGAATCAGCTGACAATTAACAGTGGCTTATCTACTTTTCAAGTTTCCACCATCAGAACTTGGCCAAATCGTAACCGATTTTCTTCATTCAAATTTTGGATGATAGCTCCTCATCATTGCCATCTCCGCATAGTATCACTTATCTTTTCCCTCCACCCCTTTCCCTGCAAATCGCCTCGCCGTGTAAAGTTGTAGTTTTGCCTGGTTATATATTTTTTCTGTGTTTCTGTTTTATGTCACAAATGAAAGTTATTAGTTATTAGATAGTAAAAAGTTTAAATTTATTAAAGGATTATTATTTTAACAAATGGTCACAAAAATGCTACAGCTTGCAGTTTTAACAGTTTTTCTCAAACACTGAAGGGAGGCGGCGCCACTATCAAGGTTTTGCCCCTGTTCGAAAAAATCATAGATCCAGGGCTGACTTTATGCGAAAAGAGAAAACCCAGAAATTATTTTCAAGAACTTGTTCTACGGAGTGAAGGAAGTAGCGGAAGAATTGGACGTAGAATTGAAGAAACCTTTTACAGTTTCCAGACAATCTACTAATGACACCTGTGAAGATTATTTTCGAACTACGATCTACATCCCTCTTCTAGATTACGTTATTTCAGACTTGAATGATAGGCTTTCTCCAGGTGTCCTGAATTTGTTTAACCTTAGAGTAATTTTACCTAAAACTGAAGTAGGACCTAATAATGAAGTAGCTTTGAAAAATTTTGGTAACTAGTTACCAGGAGCTTATTGGACTAGTTATGTAAATGCTAAGCAAGAATTTTTATTTTGGATACAAAAATGCAGAAGAAAAAAACAGAATCATCAAGCGCTTCCAGACTCAGTTTTACATTAGAAAAATGTGATGAAGTCATGTACCCTACTATCCGAATATTTCTAAAAAAATGTAGCTACACTCCCTATAGAGTCATGTGGGGCAAGTGTGCGCAGCGGGTAAGTGTACGCATTGTAAATATCTCAAAAACGGTTTATAATTAAGAAACATCATTCCCCCCGTTCAGTGCCCCACGCAACGTCATGCAAAGCGTACGTGAGCCACTAACCGCCGGCACGCCATTTTGTTTTCACAGGTAAGATTTGTTTTTAGCTTAAATTATTGCGATTTTTCCATACAAGTTAACGTTTTATTGACGTGTATACTCTATGAAAATTGCTAGATATCAATGAGTACTGCGTAATATCTAGTGTGATTAGTGGTGATCATTGAATTGTTATGATAATGCAATCGTGAGCAATTTTGATTGAATCTCGTTTTGATGGTTTGGGGTAAGTGTGCGCATACGCTTGTCGAGTAAGTTTGCACATGCGCACACTTACCCGCATCGTTTTGGCTTTCTATTTAAGCTGCATTTTGTTGTTTCAGAATATAATTATTTATTGAAAATGCCCCGAAATTATCAAAAAATGATCACAGACTATGGAAGAGCTCAGAATCTTTGATTTTCGATGCTGCGTACACTTACCCCTATAGTAGGGGTAAGTGTGCGCATATTGACTATGTTTATTTTGCTTTTTTCAAAAAAATGTGCAATTGATGAATACTGTTTCTATGTTTAAGTTGTTGATTAATAAATACTCCAAGTAATTAACCTTGTTTTGTTTCATTAAACATGCCATTTTTCATTTTATGACGCTTCAAACCTTAAGTGCGTACACTTGCCCCACATGACTCTAAGTGTAGCGACTACAAAACGTAGCTTTTCGACTCTCCGACATTTAAAATCTTGGTTACTACTTACTATGGGAGAAGAAAGATTAACCGGATTGGCTCTCATGACAAAACATTCCGATATAAAATTCGACCCAGAAGCTATTTTACTTCTATTCGCAAAATGTAATAGGCGAAAAGATTTTATAATCTAATTTATTTATTATGTATGGAGTTTCTAATGTTATTTAAAATACATATTATTATTATTTTTCAAAATATTATTATTATTATATAGTTTAATAATTAATTTTTCTATTAAAATTCTATTCTACCTGTTGCCAAGTAATTAATAAGAAATTATTAAAAGTATATTATTTTTAATCATTTTGACTGTTTGATGCAGCAAAATTGAATAAATACACGTCACGAATGATTTTATTTAATTGGTGGGGGTATGTAATTAAAAATTAATAGGCCTCCTGCAAGCCATGACCCCTACCGTGAGATTCTTCTGTATCCGCCCCTGGTCCTCAACCTCTCCGTCTCGGATTCGTTCCGGTTCCTGAAGGCGTAGTTCATGTTCTACGAGGGGTCCCTTAAAATTATATCAAATTATACTCTTAGTTCTGGTTCCATGCAATCTCCTTTCTTGAGCGAATTAAGATAATTTACAACCTCCGAAATAGTGCGCTTCATGTAGCTCGCGGATTTTCAGGGAAAGCATCCCTGTGCTCGCCTCTAGAAAATTAATGGGTCCCAAAACCACCCTGAGACAGCAGCAGCTCCTTTTGATAAAAAGACGTTAGCATTAGTACCGAGTTCTCGCAGTTGCCGAGCGCAAAAGATCAGAGGAGCTATCCAAGCGGAAGATTGAACTTCGATTCGGAAGTAACGGCCATTGGCCCCCATGCAGGATAGCGGTCCCGGGCGCTCCAGAGCAGGCCAGAGTCAGCGAGACCCAGGAAAATAGATGGCGGAGCCCTAGGAGTGATACTCCCCCGAACTGCTAATAAAATCCACACAAAAGGCTTCCGGAGCTCGTAAAATGCAAAGCCATGGCGATATGTTAATGCAAATGTTAGTGATTGCTGTAATTTACATACACATTCACACGGCGGGCCTGATAGCGAAGCGCCTACGGTGGGCTGCGGCGGTCACTGTTTTTCTCCGGAACGTACACATCTTTGACTAGGGCGGTTGGGGGTGAGTTATAAACGGATAGGGAAGGTTATCTGGATCGATGGACACGCAGAAGGAGGCGGGGTTCATGCATGAAACTGTGAAGAGCGCTCTCGTTATCGTTACAGTTAAGCTGGAAATCTAGCTCCAGCGGCTTGCTATTATTCCTTTTCTCTTTTTTTAACGTGATTTCCATGAAAAGCTTTGAAGTCTCGTCTTTGCTCGGGTAGGCCCCCACCGCCCCCACTACCCACCGCCAGCAATCTGGGCAACCACACTATCAGGGATAGCGGGGCTGTTCTGTTCGCATTTTATGTAAATATATGTATGTGAGCACTCCGGATATGTGTCCCTTCGTCCTCGTTTCTGAAAAATTGAATTAAGCAAAGGAATTCAAATATTTGGGTGGGACTCAAATTGAAAAGCCAAAAGCGAGAAGTATTGTCGACCCACATAAAGCTGGCTCGGGCGCCCGTAACTCGACGAATGTGGAGATGCTTCGACTGTTTCTGTGGAATAAGATTACCCCTCGTACCACCCGGAGCTTCTTCCTTTTTCCTTTGAAATTCTCTGATTTGCCTCTTTTTTTCCCCGTTTTCATTTTATATTTTGAGGCCTTTCCTTTTTTTTCCTGTTCTTTATTTTTAACCAGGAAGCACGCCATGTGTACGAGCTCAAAAGGGCGGAGGCCGATAATTTGCTTTCAGGGCTCTGCCTCAGCTCCGGAGCTCTGGAGGATGCAGATAGCGGAGATTTAAAGGTTGACTGCCTAAAGTCGGAGAGCGATTCTGTCTAGATGATGAAAGGACATGAAAGACATTACGAATGGTTTTTGATGACGCAAAGCTTCAAATTTGGTTATATTGCCGGCACGGAATTTTCATTTTTTTTTTTTTTTGCTCTTCCGCTTTTTGTTTTTGGCAATTTTAAACCGTTGTGATGGAAGAAGACCTCTTATTGTATTCAATTTGGTAATTTCTTCCATTTGGACGTGTTTGTTTTGCAGCTTGTTTGATGGGACAAATATGTCAAAATTCAGAAGAAATACAATTTCTCTTAGCATTTGGCAAGAATTTTCAAGGCATTTTTACATAAGCTAAATATAATGCTACAACGCTTTTTTTAGACGATTATATTGCTAAGAGGAAAATGGCAATTTTGTTTTAAAGTACAGATGAAGTAAACAATTGCGTGGATATTTAATTTTTCTAATTATGCAATTTTATCCGTTCAGGATGTGAATGCCACGAAAGTAATGAAATAAAATTATAACCTATACGGAAACAACAACAGCAAATGATAACCATTGTTCAACAATTTAATTCCGGCGACAGAACCTCGCAACATACTCCTAGACCTGGAGGACCATTGAACTTTGAAGACATTTTGAAGCGACTGCATTTACGCGAATTATTACAAAAACTGCATTCTCCATGGCCGACAATGCAAGACTTTTGGTGAAACCAAATATTATGGATTACTTTCCATGCAATAATAAACTTATTATTATAACTATTTGTTCTTCTAACATACTAGAACATTGATAATTTAGATATAAGGGGAAGAAAATTGTTTATAAAAATGAGGGTACGGAAAAATTCCGTTCGCGAATCGAAAAAATTTAATTCCTCTTTCCATTCGTTCGCGAATCGAATCAAATTTATAAAATTCGTGAACGGATTTTTCGAGGAGAACTTAAAGTTTTCAATTCATGCTCGAAGATGACTTAAATGATCTTCAGTTTTTCTGGTTTTATTATTTTAATAAAGGCGACTATCAATCAAAACAACTCGTAATCAGATATCGGCAAAAAAGTTAATTCAAACCTGCTCTACAACATGGTGCAAAAAAATGTTATATCACATATCATGTTGCATGTCTCGATTTGGCAGTGGTCAGCAAAACACAAATGAAGATGATTTTTTGGCTTCCTAGGGCTTTTTTGACCCCTTTGGTGTTTCTGAGAGGGGTTATCGGACCCGTTCTACAACATAGTGCAAACAAAATTTTGTGTCACATATCATGTTGTATGTCACATCACGTCTCACGAACCATTAATTCACATTTTACAGCTTGCAGTAGACTCGTCGTTAATTTGGTACTCGTAAACAAAACAAAAATGATGTTTTTTGGCTTCCTAAGGGGGTTACCAGAGCAGTGCAAAAAAAAAAGTTTCGTGTCACATGTCATGTTGCATGTTACATCATGTGTCATGAGCCGTTATATGATTTTTATGTTGTTGGCTAGTGGCTATCTACAAAGGGCCATTCCTAAATTACGTAACGCTAATTTTAGAAATGTTAACCCCCTCCTCCCCCTTTATAACACTCCGTAACACAGTCTTTAGCCCCCTCCCCCTAAGTTACGTAACGAAATATTGTATTACCCCTCTTTATTTTATAATTTCCTATTTTCTGTAGAAAGTAAGGATAAATAAAGAATTAATAATGTTATGTAATAGTTTTAGGAACCTCCCGAACCCCTCCGTAACGATCAGTAACGAACATACGAGCCACTTCGCAAACGAACGAAACAAATTTTTTGATTTTCCGTACCCTGATAAAAATGTTATAGTAGAATATAATAACTTAGCGAATTTTCAATACCTCGCCTTTTCATTTTAAGTTGCACTGGCTGGCCAGGAACAGTATTTTAGCTTGATTTGTTTCAGCCAAAAACACAGCGTTTCATTCTTCCCGGATGCAAGTCACCTTTCCACTATTTTCCCTTTTATATAAATAGTATATTGCTCTTATTCACATTCAGCCCTTAAATATCCTGCAGAGGGTTATCTTCTTATGTTTCAAAACTCTCCAAATTAGTCGCCCTAAGTGCAAAATTCCTTTTGTTGCGGCTGCTTGTCACTGTTGTTGTTTGTTTTCGTTCTGTCTACAGGACGTCCTTGGAGCAAGGCTTCCCACAGAGGAATATCCCTGAATAGCCCGTAATTGGATGCCAGTGCGACTCGTTGCATGGACATCATCGGAACTAGAACAAGACAAATAAAAGCGCCTGTTGTCGTGTGTGGGAAGTTTGCTAAAATAAATGGCAAGAGTTGTTTTCAACCTCGGCCAATCTTCTTGTGCCAATTCAAGTCTCAACCGACTCCTTAAGGAGGATTTCTTGTCTATACTTTTGCAAGGCCGGGTATATATCAAATTACCCTCACATGCGTGTCGTCCGAGCAAAATCCACCCCTGCAGAGCACCCTGCATGCAATAAAAGAAAAATTAGCTTTTCACATTTTGGTAATTATTCCCACCGGACCTGATGGGGCCGCCACTAATAATTCCATCGGAGATTGCTTCTTGGAGTGTACACAAATTGATTGGGCGCTCGTCGCCCTTCGCCACGAGTAAGAGGGTGCTCTGGGGGATGTAGGGACGGTGCCCGACGCTATGTGTGCCGATGATATGAAATTTCCACGCTCAACACTTTTCATATCAATAGCCCCAGCCGGGAAGCCGAATCGTACCCGTCGTCATCCTCGACCGGGAGGACGGGCAGCACGGACTAGTGGACAGGTTCGGGTGTAAAATGAACGCTCGGATGAGATCCTTTTTCCACTTCGTCGGAAAATAATGCCGGTCCATTGTTTTTGATTTTTGACTAGGGCCAGGACTCTACACAGTACGTCAGGCCGCCCATGCACTTATTGTGTGGAATGGCCCCCCATGGATGGGGCCCGAACGAAGTACAGACGGTCGATTTCCATTGTTTTAGCAACCAACCAGTCGGCGGATGCGAGGCAATGGGGAAGAGGGCAACGACTGGGGCCTCTTTAAGTTTCGAGACTTCGACTAATTTAAAGCGAGAGCGGTATTTGGGTAACGAGGTTGCGGCCAGCATTTGGAAATTAATGACTTTTCCAGAGAAAAACTTTTGAAATTTCCCAAACAACTTTCTAACTTTGTTTACGGAGCGCTCTTTATTTCCTTGCTCTATGGGCTGCGGTGTGTCGATGCAGTCCCAGACGACCGTTTAAGCTGGTGGTGCTCTGATTGTTCTCCAGCAATGGCAACGGGCAGTGCCTTTAGGTCCGCTGCAGCGTTGCCCTTGTCTGTAATGTACCATTCAAATTTACAGACCTTTGGACTTTTGCAATAACTGGGTTTTCAAGACACATACACTTTTCCACTATGTCACCATATGATCGCGTGTTTCTGAGGTCAAAGAAATTCCTTTGATTTAACGTGTAAATGATAAGCTTTAAATTTCTAATCGAATAGCTAGAATAACCTGGAGAAGGAATACAGCTCAAGCAAAATCACGGAAGAGACAAATTTCGAAACCTTAAATTGATAAATTCATTCTTTTTTATTAACAATAACTAGTACAAACTATTGTTATTATTTAATTTCAATGTCACATAAATTAATCTAGTATGAAACAAAATTAAAGTAAAAGTTTAATTCATACATTTCTCAATACCTCTATACGATGAGCGGCTGCTCTTCAGATGGCTGTAACTCAAAAACTATTTGAGATATGTAAGGTACCCGCGGGTATTAAGGCCTGTCGGGCAATAAGGCCTAAGTAACAAAAAACATACGAAATACAGTAATTGACGATCAAGGTTACACTCACACAAGCTCAGAGCGTATACAAGTCGCTGCGAAGTGGCGGACGAACGCTTGCACTTCTTCCCCCGCCGGTGTCGTCGAAATCATTCAGCGGTGCGGTTACGCGGCACGAATTATAAAAATTGGCTCCAGTAAAACATAAGTTATTTTGAAAATATCATATTTACAAACCTGTATTGACTGTCCGTTTATTAATTAATGTATGCTTGTCCCTAGGGTACCGTATTAAAGGACTTGTAGTTGTAAAATTTTTATTATTATTTTTTTCTGTAACCACATGGTTGGCGGATATTAAGGCCTATAAAATTTTACTATAGGCCTTATTATACTCCTATTTTTTTAAACTGCTTTATAAGTAGGAGCGTGTTTTTAAAATGTTTGTTGGTGGGTAGTATGTACGTAGTTATACATTTTCAATTTATCAAACAAGTGAGTTGGTACTGTCATGCCTGCAAAAAAGATAGAATGGACGATGCAATGAGGCAATGCTCGCGATGCTCCAAGTGGTACCACGAAGAGTGTGTCGGTATGACTGCAGAAGATACTGATGACTTTCAATGTCTTGATGGATGCGAATAAAGGCAATTTATTTAATTTTCTAAGGCCACTATGCTTCCTATTGCTTTATGTTAATGATTATTGATCTCAAGAATACCAATTTACGTTGTATAAGTTGATTTTTGGATAGTTTAAAGTATAGGCCTTTTTACCCTACCCTAGTATAATAAGGCCTACAGACTGCGTTTTTAAAAAAGCTATATATTGTTTTGGTTTGAAGCTAAAGAAGCTATTTTTTGTTTAAACTCTGTAGTAATTGAAGTACATGACTGATTAATAATAAAACTTGTTGATTATGTTGGATATTTTTCATTTTATTACAAATTTCTCTTAGCTAGGCCTTAATACCCTCTTGTACCTTACTTGTAACAGATAGGGTAAAAATCTTTAGTGGATTGTTTTCATAAGACACAAAACTAGTACCTAAACCTAAAAAACCTTTTATTTTTAATAAATATATCATTTTATACACATTTTTCTAAAAAAGTTAAAAAACGACTTTAAGTTAGGGGTAAAAAAATAAAATAATAAAGGCATAAAAAAATGGGAGGTGAAATAATATTTTTAAAGGTTTAGTTACTAGTATATTTGATAACGAATCGAATGGCGTTTGGTTTGTTAAAATCAGTTGAATAGTTTTTGAGATACAGATGCGGCCCTTTAAAATTGTGATTTCGAGAAAAACGCGTTCAAAGTTTTTGCCATATCATTTTTGCATATGAAACGCGTAGAGGTACCGTTACAAATATAGATATAACTTTTTTTCTTTTATGAATTTCTTAAAACGGTTTTAGGAGAGTGTTTGTGTGAGGTTAAGAAGCATTTTTATGAAAAAAAAAAAAAAAAAATTAATTTTTTTTCGATTTTCAAAGTAAAGGTCCCCTTAAGTTACAATATAATAGTAAGAATTATTATATGAAAATAAATGTTACTTTTTCAATTCAGTTAACACGTCTGCGTTGTCTTCTACACGAACCCATTTCAAGTGTTGTATGAGAATTAAAATAAGATTTAGCTAAGACAATACCTTCAAAAAATAACTCCCTAAGAATTCTTCAAGAGCATTACTATTTAAGCCACATCTTAATGAATATGAATTAAGTATGAAATGAATCTGATAAGGTGGTAGAAGATTTCTTAAAGAGTTGTCAAAAGCAAAACTGAGAGTATTATCAGAGTACTACCTACACAATGAACTTTAAATAAGATTGTGTGATTTGTTACACACAAGATGTTAATTTTTAGAGTTTGTGTATTATACATATTCTCGCAACGCTTCTAAAATACTTTAAAAAGTTGAAATAAAAACACACCTCTGTGTTTTTTATGACTATGAAATTATAATTTTTATTACAATTTATCAGTGGTAATATTACTGCAAAAGAAATTAAACTGATAAAATGTGGGGTGATACCTCCAAAAAGTGCAAAAATTTTGTTTTTTGTTATGTATTTCAATTATTTAAAAAATTTAAAAATATTTTCAAAAAACCCGCCTTCCGATATAATGCATGAATTAACCCATTAATGCCTGAATAACAAAAAATTTTACGGCAACTTCGAGGCCCTAACTTTTATCGAAGGGGTGGTCAATTCTCATCGAGAACAACTTTTCTAGACGTATTTTGAGTCGCCTGACACGATCCAACAAAACAAAAAAGTGAAAAAAATTATAATTATTGTTTTTTTGCAATATTATGTAAATAAATACCTTTTTCACGTAATTTTTTTCGAACAACGACAGATTTAGTGGGGAAAAGGCAACTTTTTACTGCAATAAAGTGCATAAAACGTGTTATTAGTACTTAAACTTCAAAAATATGCAGGCATTTAATCAGTAATCAGTGACCCCAAAAACTCCGAATACCCACTTTTTTTTTGAAGAAATTGAGGATTTTGCCAAAAATTGTTCGCCATCTTGGATCCGCCATTTTGAATTACGAAAATCTGATAGCAAATTTGTAATCAGTGACCCTTAAAACTAGTGTATATACATTTTTGGGAATAGTCGAACATAGTGAGATAAAAAAAGTAATCGAAAGTAATGCAAATATGCGTTAAATTGTTGCAATGTTTATGCAGCCTAATATTTTTAACGAAAAAAATCGAGAAAATCGTTATTCTTATAATATATTTCACGAGCTCACAAGGCTTTTAAAATAGATTTGTACTAGTTTTCGTTTTTATAACGATCCTATAAGAGCGTAGTTCCAGAGCTCAGTTATTTTTTCTTAAAAGAGTTTTAAGTTTAACTCTTACAAGAATTAGTTCTTACTTTTCTTATAAAACACTAACACGAGATTATTATAAGTAATCAGAATAACAAGTGCTCTGAAAAGGCAATGTTACTTGTAAGAATTTCAATCAAGAGTGAATTCTCCGCGAATGCTTTTAAGAGTAATATAAGAATCAATTCTTAGCGAGGAAAAATATAATTATGCTACAAGAAATGATTTTTGGAAAAATAAAAAAGGAAGATTTCTTTATGAAAAGCTTTAAAAGTCTATTTCAAATGTGCGTAAGTCTTCCAAATTGTTTGTTGGGAATCAATTCATATTATTCGAGGAACTGCCGCCCAAGGCCGGCAGCCTCCCCGCCCTTCACGCTACGTCACTAATCACTTCACCTACTCAATTTGTCCGTTTGCATTAAAAACGTTCCATTCCCTCCACCTAAGAAAAAACTACTCTCGGTGATGAAACATAACTTTGCAAAAGCATATGCATAACATAAAGAGTAGACTCGCTAGAGCAACCAGAGCGATTTTTTCCTGTGGAACTAGGCTAACCAATTTCACTAAAATTACCCGCAATCCACGTTTTTAACCAGGCCTCATTTTGTCAAGTTTAATAAACATGTGTTGCATGGCTGCAAACAAAAGTACATTTCTCATGCATGTGACACGCGGCGCGGTGGGTGGTGGGTGGGTGGCACAGAACATGAGATGCAGGGATGCTGGGACGTAGCATCCCCCGCACCGACAGTGCATGCACCGTGGCAGAAATTTGCATTATTCACAGGGCACAAAATGCAGACAAGTTAAAAGAAGGATGACACTTGCTTACGGGGCGCGCTGCTGGGCCCGACTTGTGCACAAATGGATGTGCTGACACAATGACTGATTGGGGATTATTATGCCAGTAGACAGGTTCCTTCCGGAGTCGGGATCGAGGTCGGAGCCGGGGCCGGAGCACCCTCAATCCCATTGAATTCGAAGAAGCCCCCCGAGTAGCCATCGTTGCCGTGCGTCGTCGTCGCACTCACCGAGGCCACATCAAGCGCAAGATTCAAGTAATTTTCGCCGAAATATAAAAGACTGTTCGCAAGAAATTGATGTCACTTCCCCTGAAAAGGCTTACGGGCGGGCTCTCAGATCCAAATCTATCAAACTGACTCTTCCAAAATTGGCAGCCGCTTTGGAAGATTTGCAAGTGTCAGTCAAAGTTGTTCGTTTCCGAAAGTGCGCGCCCGGCACACACCGGCAGGCGAAATTTTTCAGGAGGAAGTTAAAAAATTGTATCAAGCTAGGCAGGATGGAGTGGGTTGCGGGGGCGCACTGGGGACAGGATTTATACAGTTTTTTTTTATTCGCTGCTGCTGAACAGAACTCGGTAACGATTCACAGCGTCATTGAGATAGAGGGGCTCCTTCAGTTGAATAGCTTCTTTCTCGGGATAAAAAAAAAATAAAATAAAAATAAAAAAAATGGCAAAAAATAAAACGACGGCAAAAACATGAAAGGAACTGGAGATTGAGTGGCTTTAGTCAGACGATTTTCGCAACCCAGAAAAGTTTTGCAAAACAAGCTATCACTTGGCGTGAACACAACTTTTTAATTTACTTTGAAATTTAATTTTCTTGAATGGCTTCCCGTTAGTTTCCTTTTCAAAAGATCCCGCTGCAAAGGGATTCCACACGGGAACAGCCAGCGAGAATAGCGCTCCAGCCGCCGCCGTTCAGCCGTCCCGCACCATCTCACCATCGTATTCCTTCCACGGCATCTCGTGTGGATTCGGTTGTCTCCTTGAGAAATGGGTGGGCTTTGAGAATTTTATCGTGTGATGTGAATGGATTTAAGCACTTTTCAGAGCTCTGCAGTAGTAATGACTAAACTCGGGGATTTACAGGGCGTCAGTGGCATTTTAGTGGTCCATTTGGATTGGATGTAATTTCATTTTGAAAAGTCTTAAGGATGTATGGCTTTTTGGAACATTAAGACGATTGCTAAGCCCAACTGACGGGAATTACAATTGCATTTACACTGACTAGGGTGCAGAAAATTGCATTTGGCGCAGAAGATACTTTTCTAACAACTGCAGATAAGATCTGTGGTGAACGAAATATTCTTATGATCCTATTACAAATCACCCGATATTATACCGAAATTCCTTTAGTAGAATATTACACGAGCACTATTGCAGTCAGATAAGCCCAGCACTAATTTCTACGAAGCTCTAAACTCGTCCTTTGTTAGAAAAGAGAATTCGAGAGTGAACCTTTATCGTCTTTAGTTCACCTCAACCATTCAGACTGGAGGTATGCATTACAATCGATATGGACTTGGCTTTTGTGTAATTATATAACCATCAGAAACACCAATACAAGAATTACACAGGTTGAAATTAACTACTGTGCTTGCTTTTAGCAAGAATTTTCAAGGTATTACTTGAGCTTTCAGAGGGGAAATTATTTGATTTTCTGTAGCTATATGAGTTGTGTAAGATTATACCTCCGATACATTCTAATTTAATGTTTCGCACTACGATTCCATTAAATCCACTGAACCAGTGAAACCAGAGAAAGTAATAACAGTGAGGAGGTCCTTGATATTCTCTTCATCTTTTAGTTTACTTAATTTATTATTTATTTTAAAACTCATTATTTATGTTATTTTAAGGACATTGTAAAGTTGTGGTGTTGGCTGGATGGGCCATGTTGATGATGATGTTGAAGGCGCGATGGGTCTTGGTGAAAAAGGGCTTGTTGGGCTTTGTTGGTAATGAAGGGTGATGGTACGATGGGTCGTCTGGGTGATGGTGGTGACACTTGTTGCCATGGAGAAGGAGGTGGTGCTCCTTGATGCCATGGGGGAGTAGCTGGTGCTGTCGGGGAGGTTATTAAAAATTTCCCTCGCCCGACGTACTTATATGACGATCGGCGGCTTGGGCAGAAAGCCAACCTGGAAGATTTTGTTTCCGTAATCATCGGCTCTTGTTCGGAACCGTTGTTGAGTTGACCAATGAAGAGGTCCTTGATATCCTCTTTATCTTTAAGTTTACTTAATTTTATTATTTATTTCAAAATTCTTTATTTATTTTATTTTAATTTGATTTATTTTAACAACTAATAAATTCCGCATGAGAATCTACAAAACTTGAATCAAATACTACTTTATATATTTAAAAAAATGCCTACTTGCAAATTTTTATTTATTTATTTTTTGACTGGCCGCCTCCTCCACAACAGTATCGTTTTTCGTTTCTTTTTGGATGCTAACAAAACTCTAGGGTCTAGGCATTTAGTATGAAGTGTTTCCTATTCTAATATCAAACAAGAAGTTAATTATTAAAGAGCAATATAAAATATTGAAATTGATGTCTTAGATAGTTTTCCTTTACCAAATTTATTTTTTTTCTCTTCTTTGTGTACTTGTTTGTTTAAGGGGACTGTCCGATTTTTTAAGCCAAAAAATAGGTCATTTTAATGATTTCTTTTCAAGAAAACTACTGAAGGTATGACAACGATTTTTTAAACATTTTACTGATCCTTCGACTACATTAGAGAATTTTGTTGAGTCACTCCGGAACCGGGACCCCCCCTCTCCAGCTCTTCAAAGTTTGCCGCTCCGTCCGCTGGTTGCGCGAGTCTTTTTGCCTCAGGTGAACTAAAATCAAAAATTCATAAATTCATTAAAAATTTACACTATTTAGCCCATTGTGATAGGGACAGTTTTTAAAATGGAAAAAAAAAATACAAAATGGCGGACACTTGAAAAAAAAAGTCGTTTTTTCGTCATTTATTTTTTAGTTTTTTGGCAATAACTTTGAAAAAAAGAAATAAATAAAAAATGTGATTCTATCACAATGGGCGTATATATTATAATCATAAGTGTGCCAAGTTTCAAGATAAAATCATGAGCCGTTTCCTTTTAATTAGCGCAACCGCCATCAATTCCGACGAACGGAGAAATTCACTGTCAAAGTTTAAAGTGCATTTTGGCTAGAAAAATGTGTATTTTCTCACGAAGAAAGTGTATTTCCTAACGAAAAGATGAACAAAGAAACATCAAAAATACCTACCTCCTTATATTTCATTCATCTATTCAAGGCCACAAATCCGAACGCTATTCACACGCGTTTCATAGCTCGCACCTGCTCTCCGGCTCATCGACTCAGACGGCCGCGCGACGGGAGGCACGCCTCTTAAATGACCTGTAACTTTTGAACCGCTCAAGATATCGGTTCCAAATTTTTACAAGTTATTTTTAAAAGTATAAACTATTGATTAAGCGAAAAAAAAAAAATCGATTTTTTGAAGCAAAAAAATCGGACAGTCCCCTTAATCAAGGTTTGTTTAATTTTTAGTATATGCTGTTTTAGTAGTTTTTCTATTATGTATTATTTCTTATTTTTTATAGTTACAGCTCAAATAAATGGGACATCGTATTCTCTTGTCCAGCAAAACGTACTTCGACTATGCACGTGTGAAAGGAGCCTTAGACCTAAATATCATTGAAATCTCAAAAATAAGAATGTGAGGGGTCTTGGACGGTTGATTTCAATTTCGGCTCCAATTTTTGGGAATTCACAATGGCATAGCTACAATGGTGACCTCAATTTGGTTAAACTTGAATTTCCATCTTAAGAAGTTGCGTATATGGAGTTATTTTTGTTTAGGAGCGTCGATACCGGATTTATAAAAAAGAATGAAATAACAATTTGAAAAAAATAGAACCGCCTTGAAAAAAATTGTAACCTTCCGCAACTAAATTCAATATTAAATCCTACGATTTTACAAGATGTTTGAAGTTGGTATGAAAACTTAATCAAACAGAAAGAACGAAATTTTTCAAACGAGGTTTGGCACTGGCGTTCTGTCAGTACATTACGTCTTCTCCATATACATCGACTAATTTTTTTCTTGCTTGAACAACAGTTTTACCTTTTCGATAGTAAAAAAGTAAAATATGACGAAAATGCTGCTTTCGACTCTCCATATTTGATAGGGCACCAAAAAAACTATTACACTGAATGAAACAAACATTTTCCCAAAAAAGCCTTGCTATATCTGTTGTCAAAATATATAAAGAGGTTCCGGATTAAGTGTGAAGTTGGCTGCAGAAAAATACAATTAAATCCTCTGTTGGGGAAAAACGAAACTACTTCCCGAACAACCCAATATTATCCAAAATTATTATTGTGCAAGACCAAGACCAATACCAACACTAATCAGAAGTCTCAGTTAGAACAAAAAATTATACTATGAAAGCAAAATTGCTCAATACGTCAAAATCCCACTTTATACGCGCGGTCGGCACTTGAGTCGCTCAGAGCTGAGTGCTGGGTCACATATACCACCTTGATCAACTAGTTTCAGGAATTTATTCAGAAAATTAAAAATACAAGTTTATTCATCAATATAGACATTGTCCTTTTCAAATTACTCTCCATCAACTGCAATCCACTTATGCCAGCGTTTGATCCAATCCTCGAAACATTTTTCGTATAGCCATTAGAGTCGTCTTCGATTTCTCCATTATCTCCTCTTGGCTGCTAAAAGCGTTTACCGGAGCGGTTTTTTTAGTCATGCTCATAAACCCACGTCTCGTCTCTAGTAATTACGCGTTGGATCGACTTTCTTTCATCTTCGATGGACTCATGCCCACCTCTAAAGCATTCGTGCCACACATAAACGTTTGTTGTCTACAAAGTATCGTTGCCGAAACACTTCTTCCACATTTCCAAGGACCTCGCACCGTTGAATCCATTTTTAAAGCAAAATTTAATACAAACTCTTTGATGCAAAGTCGTAAAAATCGAAACACACACAGAGGCAGATTTATTCAAGACGTCACTTTTACAAATATGAAACTATAACGCTACAATTTGGCGAGAATGTCAATGACAGATGTGGAAACGTGACAAAAAATAAGAACTCAAATTGGGTGGGTTGTAGTACCACACGGTGGTCTCCCTGAAACTTTTTGATCAAGGTGGTATACTTGTGCGCAAGCATTATGTAATTATAATACATCATATATATAGCTGGATTACTGTGCTGCATTCTCTTAAACATTATATTGTGAGCGGGTATCCGGGACCTGCAGTTGTACGGTTTTACTAATTCATAATCAAATATAATTTATTTATTAAAAATAATAATTAACTGATTTACATGGCAACCTGATAAAGTTTTGCGCGTTCACAATGGTCTACAAAATTCACTTTTGATTAAAAAAAACTGGATCTTATTTGCCATAAAAAAACCCGGATCTTATTTGCCAGAAGCCCATAAATTCCCTACTGCTCACCAATTACTGGGACTTCCTGCTCAATTTGTGACTTATTAGATCTATTTTTTTATATTAATTAGATGGCGCCTCATCTCATGAAGCTTGAAAGAAAATTACTCCTTTTACCTACAAATTATACGTCCTTATCGCTTTTTTGTTTGGCCTTTAATAAATATTAATATTTCGAAAAAAATACGCATGAATTATAATGTTTTCCTCTATAACAATATTTCGAATCATATGACTAAATCAATGTAAGAACTCTACTATCCACATTCAATTTTAGACCTTGATCCAGTCTAATTCGAAATCGAGCTAACAATATTATAGTCGAGATTAGGGCCCAAGTTTCAACGAAACAATTTTCTCTCAGCACGCTAATGTCCAACCTTTAACGTAGCTACATAAGAGATGTGCAATGTCAATTTCGCTCGCTGACGTTTAGTATATGCTCTTGTTCATCAGCTCTTCTGCAGGAGGTTCAAAAAGTCCACACGTTTTTGTTGTAGATGGGACTTCTGATTAGTCTTTATTCGGTGATCGTAGTATTGGTCTGCGTATTCTTTTGCTTATAAATATTATTAAGTATTGCATCAGAGTCATTCATACCCAAGTTGCTCTACAAGTAAAGAGTTACTGTCAGGAAATCGACAAGGTCCTTTAAGACCCCTTGAAGCACCATAAAGTCTCCAAACAGAATTTTATCAGAGACCTCTTGATCCCTCGTTATGCCTGCCCGATAGGAAACTGGCGAACTTTCAGTGATTTTTTTCCTCTTTTTGTTATTTAATTTCGACTCCAATTTTATCTACCCCCCAATGATCTCGAACGTCTCGAGATTGTTTGCCGTGATAGCGAATTTCCCTCACAAACCATATTTTTTAGTGGCCTCGAACATTTCCATAGATTCGGACCGAATAAAAAATATTATCTCGGGCGCCACGAGAAGACGAAAAAACACATCACTGTGCTTCCTATTCGAGAGGATATTGCCAGAAACTTCGGGGGCTTCGGCTTCATATAACTGGAACAAATCTAGAGAGTGCCCCTGGGCAGAATTGGGGAGTGAGGGTGGTGGCAAATCCCGAAACCCACTTAATTTAGTGTTTCGAAATCCGAAGCAAAGTGGCTGTTTACCTTGGAGCAACCGAAACATTTCTTTGATAGTCTATAAAAACGAACTTCTCGGTCGTAAACGAGTTTCGCCAGGCGAGGTGATAAGATCAACTTTGAAAGTTTCATTTCATCTGTGGGGCGGAGCCCTGTTTTGCCTGGTGGGTGGTCCACGCCAACCCTCGCGACCCGGCCACTGTGTAACCAAAACACCTCGCAACGACAAGACATTGTTGGTGTGACGAAGAGAACTCCATGGTATGGGGTGGCCTGGTACCCCCATCCGGCTCGTTATGTCCTGCGGCTGAAGCCAGCACAAATGTGACACTCCAAGTCGCTTAAACGAAATAAAACCCGAAATAATTCCGAGATAAGATCTGCTTTATGCCTCAGCATTAACTTTGCTGGCTTACGGTGCAGCTTTATTGTGCGATTCCTTGGAGCTGAAGTGGATATGCCTTCACCCTCCGAAACGCTTCCAAGACACTCTCCGGGGGCGAAGCTATGCGGGGTCACAAACGGCAGATGGGATTGGTCTGCAGCGCCCTAATTGGACATCAACAGAACTCTGGGACTGTCAGTTCACGCTTTTCGAGTCACATAATCTAATCATCCTCCGAAAACCCATGAACTGTCTCGGGGTGAGGTCTCTGGCTCGACGGGCTCATTCCGGGCTCTGGCAAATCACCTGACGAATACCCAACGTCAACAATCACCAACTTCTGACAGGAGAGTAATAAATGTCCCTTGTGCGGCCCAGTAATTATTCCGCCGACATGACAAGTGATTAAAGTCTCACTGATGGAATGAATTTAATTATGTCGTCAGAAAAGTGCCCGACCGGCCGCGGTGACAGCTCTCAAGGAGCGCCGCTCTGCGCCCATTAAGCTGCTGGGAGAGAACCAGGCTTCAGACCCGCTTTCGCCTCATTAAGCACCATCACCGCTGCGCCGAGCCACTTCCCATTCGGATTATTATGAATTTTTGAATGTCACTCCCCTGCCGGACACAATCCGGTCTGATCCCCTCGAGGAGGCTGGCTGATCTCCCGAAATCGCCTCGAGCGACACCCAGGACCCAGCCCAGGTCGGTCGTCGGCAAGTTGCCATACGCATCGCTGGACCACCATCCAGAGCCCCGTGGAATATTAATTATCCTTGAAGGGCTGTCATACAGGATATTTAGGCTGCTGGAAATTTATTGACCGCATTACATCGCATGGAGTCGTTGCCAGCCGGCCCAAGTGCCACTTACCGCGGCGAGCGCAGTTGATGAGGAGGCCTCATTGAAATACCCGACGAGGGTTGATGCCCGTCCGATATGGGATAATTATGATAAGGATGACTGCCCTGGGCTGCTCTATAGTGCGGTACAGCCGCACACCCGGGAGCCTGATGACGGCATTGATAGCCAACACTACGGACGGGAAGCGACAGCGGGGGGCCCAAAATGTGATTTCGGGTTTATCGCACTTCGCCAAAAAGGACATCAAACGCACTAAATGCAATCACTTTTAGGATTTTCGGCCTCCGATACTAATAAGAGCTAATGGGCCTGGTGTGGGGCAGTTATTGGCCGTTAAAGACCACTTGAGAAGATGCGTGAAGAAGGTAATGTAATGATATATTATGATATGATTTAGGGAAGCGGAAAGAGAAAAAAACAAGACGCAGAATGATTTTGTGTTGAAAGGAACATTTTGACTCATAGCTCGCACTCCATTGGGGTTGCATGATTTCAAGTAAAGATTACAACCATACAAAAATTTCTAGTAATGTTCGCCATGTCATATGTTGCGTGACGTAGTGTATCCTACAACACCCTTTTAAGGTTAATACGACTAACAACATCTCAATTGCCCAAAACAATTAAGGAACTACATATACCTGCATACACAGCTGAAAAATTTAGAATATATATTTTAAACTTTTTCGACTGTATTGTATACAGATTAATAAAGGATTTTACTATTAAAATAATATCCTCAAAATATGAAGAGCAATTATAAAAGTATGTGTTCAAAATCAACGCTAACTTATTTTATATTATGATAATATTACAATATTTATAAGAATGTCAGATATTGAAATAATAAAGAATGACATATAAATGAATTCATAACTCGTAATACCCTATTTATCTTTCTTAGTAGTGAAGCCAGTTTGTCTTGCATCTTAAGTATTGGATTAATATTAATTAGCTTTTCGCCCCGACTAACATCTAAGCAAATCTTAGGATTTAATATTAAAAGTATGTAGTAGCAGAGGTGACTTGGGATACAGTGCTATTGTTTTTTAACCCGCTAAGGGCCAACTAGTGCCAAATTGGCACCAGAGTTTTCTTCAACTAAGTGTAACTTTTAGAACTTTCACTTTCTCAAGATTTCTATTGTTCGACAAACTTGTTCTAAGGGTCCTCTAAATCTCTGTACCGATGCCGCGTCAGTTACTTACAAATAACCGGTTTGAGAGGACGTCAAACTATTCGTAGTGCCTAACCGGCACTAGTTGGTCTTTTAACGTTGCGCAGTCGGTGTCTGTTCCAAATTTTAGTGAACGGTTTTAGCAACTCCAGAGGATATTTTTTATCCAAGTAAGTATGTTTCAAACGAAATTCTTGTAATTTTTTTTTTCTTATATGTAATTATGATGAAAAATGCTGCAGCCGCACCGTGACGCTGCGGAGCACGAGATTTTTACCTACAGTACAAAGATAAGGAATTATAATAATTTTTGATAATTCAATTAATTTTCTTCATAAAATGTACGAAAATAAATTACATTTGTATGAAAAGATACGAGACTCGTTTTTTTCCATTTCCGAAAAACACACAACTTCGACTAACCTTAAAAAATATTAAAATCGTTTTTGTCCCTTAATGATTGTAATAGGCCTTTAGTCTACTTACTAAAGAATAACTACGATCAAGAATTTTGAAATTATAATGATTTGTAAAAAAATGACACGCCAAAAACTAAAGCACTATTTTTTCATGAAACTTGTTTCGTTTCTCTGTAATTTTTATTAAAATGAAAAAAATACTATCAAAATCATTACGTTCATTGTGTTCCTGATTAAATTCCCTACAATTTGGATTAAATTTGAAGTTATTTGACCAACTCTGAGAGAAGTTATTACGGTCCAAAGTCGCGCGGTGCCAATTTGGCACTAGTTGGCCTGGAGTGTATATAAAAATGAAGTAGGACCTTAGCGGGTTAAATATTTTTTTTTTCTGTTATATATAAGTTTCTATTATATATGTTAGGCTCAAGGACCTAAAACACTCTTTGAGTGAAACAATTTAGTAGAACGCGTTGTGGTCTCTTAAAATCGTGGTTTAATTCCTACATTTGATCACTATGTATTGGGGTAATTAAGAAATGCCACAACATGTTCAGGACGGTAACTGATGTAATTTTTTCGCTCAATTAACGTTTTCGGTACTTAAGTTTAACATGTTTTGTAACTTAAAACTCCTGAACTTCTTTCTTTGGGCCAATTGATAAAAAAAACGACTTTTCAAAAATATCTTTTTTCAGTTTTAGAAATTTTCAAATATATTCCGGCGACCTGTCAAAGTTAAAATTACCTAATGCTATGTAATTTTCAACAATGAACGGGACGGGACAGAGCGGAAAAGAACAACTTTTAACTTTGCCAAAGCATATAACCTAATAATTCAGTGACAAACACTTGAGAATAACAGTAGAAATAATCGATGGGGAAAAGCATCCTCAATCCTACCATTTTATAAAATTAACTTTCACAACACACAACTACATAATCCAGACAGCTGTCAAACGATGGAGCGAAGCGAAATATTGTACTCATCTGTCCGTCTGGTTGGGACGAATCGATGCGGATCGAAATGAAGCGAATACTTGTGATTGCAATCACTATTACGTGTATGTGGTTGATGAAACCTTTACTTAGGCTGCAATCAGAGTTATTAAGAATGCAAGTTTTTTGAGTTTTTGTTTAAAATAATGAAGTTTTCGTATTTTCCATTATTTTATTCCTCTGAAGAATTATGAATTAAAACATGAATTCCTATTCGTCAAAAAATATTAAGAAATGCATTATTTCGAATGCACAAAGGATTCAATGATTGTCTTGATGAGAAGAATCTCTCTGCAAAATGAATATTCATCTAATGCCACTTTCAATATTTTAAAAAATGCAATTGCAACTTTGAGTGAATTCATCAAAAATAGAAAACATTTGTAGAATTGCAGCTCGGAAAAAATGCATTCTTTAACAACTCTGGCTGTGAATAAAATATTGCCACTTATTAATGAAAAGTTCTAAATAAATAAACAGATTTATCATATTTGCTAAGAAACTTTATTCGGAAATATGTTTTATTTCATAATTTCAGGTAAGGAGGTATATTATTTGATTTCAGAACTATCATTTTTCTGAGTTTTTTCAGGACAAGATTCTCTTTTGATTTGACTTTCCAAGCAGTCTCTTTCCCTTCCGGTTAGTTATGTTTTTATTACACTTTTTACACCTATGTACTTTAAAAACACATACGATGATTAAGTTTTGCTTCCTTCAAAAGCATGATTGCACCTGCACGGTAGGTTAATAAATTTATATTCGAGTAGGTACCACACAGAATTTTTTTGTTTTACATCATTACAGAATGTATATAGAGTACAAAAATTGAAATCCTGAAATCTGGGAACCTCCTATTTTTCTTTTTCATTAATTTTTAATTTTTTCGAAATTTTTAGAAAATATAACATGAACAACTAATAATAAAAAAAATTTCGAAAATGTTTCTCTGCTGTGGTTGTTATTAAAGCTTAATGCAATTAAAAGTACTATTGCTACTGATTTAAAATTGGCAAATATTTTAGTAGGCATCATGATTCATGCAAGTAAATATACATACACTTGATGTAAATCGCCAAGTGACAAATTAAATTAATGTGGTGAGCTTAAAACCATAGATAATTGCCTGAACAACGTTTAAGCTTGGGAAAAAGATGGAAGTAATAAAGATAGAGCACAATTTTTCAAAAAACTTGTTTTAACAAACCAATTTTTGGTTTTTATGAACATACTGAAATTACCGACTTAATTCTACCACCTGAACTTTACTTATTAATTGGAATTATTAATAAATTATACGAAAGTATGTTATCTGACTAAAGAAAGTGAAGAATTGGTTAAAGAATATCACGTAAGTAGAGCAGTTTACTACGGAAAGCCATTATTCTACGGTAACTCTTCTAGAAAATTATTGAAAAATGTTAAAATTCTACAAAGAATCTTTGAAAAATACGGTGGAAAATAAATGAAATACGTTCAATGCTTTCAAGATTTCAGGTTTGTTGTTGATTCCTGTTTCTCCAATGAACTGGATTCAAAACTTGAAATATACATTGAAAATTTAAAAAAAAAAAAGCTATGTTGTCTTAGGATTAAATATCACTCCTAAATTTCATGCTTTAATTACACATGTTCCTTCTTTTTGTTCGAAATACAAAATAAGCCTTGGCTTTTATAGTGAACAGGCCATGGAATCTGTCCACTCAGATTTTAAAAAAACGTGGAAAAATATTGCGTCAATAAAACACACCCTGAAAACTCCAAACGTTTGTTAGAATAAAACAGTACTCATATTTAAATTTAGAAAAAAAATGTTTTATAATTTTGACTGTGTATGTAAAAGTAACAAACAATTTATGTACTTAAAATTTGTAATACATTTTTATATAAGCAATTGTTAGAAACTGAATTTAAAAATAAAAATAATCATCGATGTACTGAATAGCTAGCTCATTTATTCTATGATTTTTACTGTATAAGTATATTATGTTATGTAAAAGTATTCATGATATAAATATTCACTTGTATAGTGAATATATGTGAAAACTATATTGAATTTAGTGAGGATAAGTTTCTGGCAGTATAAAGTAAAATTAAATTGAAGTTCATATTTTAATTATATGTATTAGAGTAGTGATCATTCAAAATTGTTTATGCAAATTTCTAAAAAACTTGAAAACAAAAAAAAACAAAAACCGGGGATTTCAGGATTTCAATTTATCTACTCTATTAATATTCTATAATGATGTAAAACAAAAAAATCCTATGTGGTACCTACTCGAATTTAAATTTATTAAAACCTACCGTGCCCGGAAAACACCGAATAATTCAGTTAGTAAATGATAAAAGCCAGTATGCTTAGTATTTTTAATTACTAAAGTCTAGTCTTAAGCCGTTCCCTTATTTTCCTTAAGTTATCGCCAAATATTGACTACAATCAGAAGACAAGGAAAATTTCCAACTTTTCAATGAAAACTTACCACACCTGAGGTTTTGCAGAAGCACTTCCCCCCTCGCTTTCCTTAGCATTTCGATCGAAACAATTTCATCTAATATCCGTTCGAGCCACAGCTCAGGTGCTGTTATCACAATTGTTCGGAATCCCTAAAACTTTGCCGGCAGCACTCCCTGGAGGCGGATTTTATTTACTCCTCTGCCCGGACGCGCTGCACAGATAATAAAACATTTTGTGTGCAGTGATTTTTGTTTACTCTTTGGGTCGTGAGGACTTCAATTGAATGCACGTTGCCCGCCGTCGGCTGGTTGCCGAGGACCAGGGAGAATGAAATATTTAGAGGAGCTAAGCCATCCCGGTGGAATCACCCCCGCAGCCACCGACCCATCGACCACAAGTTCTCGAGGACTCACTCAATAGTTGAAGGAGCCTTCTCCGGGTCACTGTCCCCGGGGAGCCACTGGCATCCCAACAGATGAAATCCTTTCACGGCACGATTTATTATTCATGTTTCGCAATTTTTCCACTCCCCTGCACACATTTGTACTATATCCCGGCTGTTAAGTAGCCTCCGCCCCGATGGGAGCAGCAGCCGCCCTGCCCCGACATGGCATTATCAATTGATGAAATCTTGATGACTTTCTGGATGATTTACTCGGAGGTATTTAGTGCGGGGCGCCGCTATCCGAGGCGTTCCACTTATTCCGGAATTTATATGAAATTTGCTCCCGGCTAGACGACATGTTTCTGTTATTTATGCGCCCCCTACGCCCGGAGGCAGCTGCTCCTCCTTTGGTACGTTCGGTTTCCCGGCGCTAAAGTATATTTCAAGCCTAATGGGCGCTGCAGTGCGAGCAGGTTTTCTCTGCTGTGTTTTTTTTTTCGTCTCCTTCCTGTGGTGCCCCAAACAACCGCCTTCTCCAACCACGATAATTGTCACATTTTCTGGAATTTATGTCGCCCATCCACTCCCGCTCCTACCGCTGGGACAGGCCCGGGTGAGTGTCATTTCTAATCTGATTTCTTGCGGGGAACCACTTTGTGACTGCAGATAGCCCCCGGGCTTGTTGACTTGACCGACATCCGCCTTTGAACCCATTACCCATTTGGTGGGGACAATTCGCCGCAGAGTTGGTGCAAGTTTTAAGCGAATGGTTTTTTGTGTTCGGGCATTTTGGTCATGTCCTGTGGCAACCTTTTGCAATTGTGGGAAACGAACGTTCTTCGGCGCTAAACAGACAATATTGCATAGGTAACCGCGAGACTAATATTATCATAACTGCGTGAGAACAAAACACCACATTTTGTAAAAAGCATTGTAATTCTGAGTACCGCAGTAATTATTTACGTTTGTTTTGCAATTGTTTGATTGACGAAGCTATCAATTTAAAAATTCTAATTATACTACCCTACCCAGCAGTGGCGTGGGGTCCATATAACACGATTCCTACCGGCTTCCCTTTTGGGAACTCATCCTATTCCCGTAAATTTAAAACTTGTTCTATGCCTGTAAAATTCCTGGAAAGCGCTCCCAAAATTCATCTCGTCAAGAAAACATGGCAAAACAAGTGTTACAACCAAAAACAACCATAATCTGTTGTTGCACTACGATGGAACCTTCCCTCGCACCGTAGCAGGTTCTATCAAGGGGTTGCATCGGGTATGAAGTGCTCGCTCGCTGCTTCTGTAAGCCGGTCATTTTACGGCTTACTCAAGCCCACACTTTTCTCCACGAGTAACAAAGAAATCGTGTGTGATATCCTTTGCTCACTAAAGGCAAATCCTATAAGAAAATAACACGATAGAAACCGGCTTCTCGGCTGTTTTTGTTTTGCAGAAGTTGAAATTCGGGTCACTTCGGCGGGTGGTTGTTTATTTCTTAGAATGTCAGCTGATTCGTGTCTTCTCTATGAACGGGTGTGAGTGGAGTGGTGCTCTATACACGGTAGAAAGCGGCTTCTCGGGTGAGTGGGGTTGGTTGGGGTGGGTTTGGTTATTAAATCTCTTTGATACTGAAGGGGCAGTGAATTGTAGGAGTGAATGCTCCCTTATTTCACAAGAACACGGCAGAAGTCGTCTTCTCGGAAGGGAGGGGTGTTGTGGTTTTGTTTATTATATTTTAATAAAAAAATTGTTAACTTGTGTCTCTTTTTGCCTTGGTGCTCAACGGATTGTGACTTATGAGTGTGGTGTGGTGCTATTTTATTACCTCTCGATAACACGATAGAATCCGGCTTCTCGTCATTTCTCAGATTAAAACTCGGTATAGTTCCTTTAGTCAACTAAAATTTTTAGATTTACTTAATAAATCAAAATATGATTATTTTGCTCAATCAAGTCCTAACGAAAAGATATCATTTTTAATTACAGTTTTCCCGGGAATTTTCCAGTTTTCTGCTTTAAAAAATGAATTGAACGTTTTATATACCACTTCTTCATTACGGCAATTTGATATTCTCGCGCTTTACTCGCATATTAAATGTGGCATTTTAAAAGATACTTTTCCTCAAATTTTAAACTTGTGTTTTATATTTTTAACTCTTCCCATTACAGTTGCTTCCGCGGAAAGATCTTTTTCAGCCCTTAAGAGAATACATACTTATTTAAGAAATTCTCAAACCGAAAAAAGGCTCTCAAATTTAGCACTCTTATCGATAGAAAAACACCTTTCTTTTACAATGATGTTTTGGCCGAATTTATAAAAAAAAATCGTAGATTAGTTTTGGAGTATAAGTAAGATTAATTATATTTCATATCAACTTTTCACAGTTTTTGTTAACTGCTTTAGTTTGATTGCACGATACACGCGACTATAACGGTTTTTTTCAAAGCCACTTATATTATTCTTGAAATTCATTGTATGTGCATATTTATTCATAATATTCGTATAGCACTTAACTTCCAATGACTTTAAGTATGATAGAAGTGGCCGACTAAATTCGACAAGAATACACGCAGTCACTGTTGAACACATTTTGTAATATCTGACTTCATTTGGTAAGTTTTTTTTCGCTATTAAGTTTCTGATTTTTGCACCGGCTTACCTTCTCAAAAATTTCACCCCACGCCACTGCTACCCAGTTATAGGTTGTGTGAATATGACTGCGCCCTTTCCCAACAGATGTCGTTTTTAGTATTGCTTATGTGTACAAATAAATGGCAACACTTGTGTTCGATAGTACTTTATGTCAGCTGTCAAACGCACTACATTACATTTCGTTGAAATATTAGCAACAAGAACTTTTACCTCTTTGAAAATGTCGGTTTTCGTTCCAAGTAAACAACATTTGTGAGAAACGGTTATACCCCTGACACATTGCGGTCGAAATTTAGAATTTCGGCTCTGTTCTCCATTTCGACCTACATTTCAATTCAATTTGGAAATTGAGTTTTTTCTTTCCAATTTCGTGCGAAATGAAGAAAATAGTATAACAATTTTGCGTCAGGTGGTGCGCTTACTACTTAATTCCCATTAACCAACTAAAAATGGCTGGAGAAAACGTTAAATCGGACGATTTCTTTTTTCAGTTTGCTTTGCTTAAAGAGCATTGTTTCCAAAATATTAGAAATGTTATTTGCCTGCTGATTTAACGAAATCAATATTTCTTTTGAAGTCATCTCTGAAATTTTGAAATTTTAATTGATAACTGAAATGGAGAAGAGCAATGTGTCAGGGGTAGACGAAATTAACTTCGAAATTCTCAATTTCAACTCAGTGTGTCAAGGGTATTACACTATTTTATTGCAAAGAAAAGTGCAGCGGAAACTCATCGTATGCTTGTGGAGATTTACTGTGAGCATGCTCCTTCTAATACAACTTGTAAGGAATGGTTTCGACGATTTCAAAATAATGATTTTGGCATGGAAAACCACCTACAAGATTATAATATGTTGAATTGGAAGCATTATTGGTAGAGGATTCATGCCAAACTCAATCAGAAATAGCTTGGGTTCCATATGAATTGAAGGAAAGAGACATTGAACGTCGAAAAACAATTTGTGAAATTCTACTTCAAAGGCAACAAAGAAAACGATTTTTGCATCGAATAATCACAGGAGATGAAAAATGGATATTGGATATATTATGAGAATCCTAAACGTAAAAAAGATTGGGTGAAGCCAGGTGAACCCGACCCATCACAGTCAAAGAGTAATATTCACTGTGACAAGGTTATGCTTTGCATTTGGTGGGATCAAAGAAGTGTTTTTTATTATGAGTTGTTCGAAGGCTCTCAAACTATTAATGGAGAAGTTTACCGACAACAACTAATGCGTTTGAAAGGAGGCGTAGAAGAAAAACGACCAGAATAGATGAATAGGCACAGTAAATTAATTCTTCAATAGGATAATTCCAAACCGCATACCGCACAAGTCGTGAAAAGATATTTAGATGGACAGAACTGGGAAATGCTACTTCACCCGCCATATTCGCCAGACATAGCTCCTTCGGATTATCACTTATTCCGAACAATGCAATCAGATCTTACGGGAGAACTGTTCACTTCATACGAAAGTATGAGAATTTGGATTGATAATTGGATCAGCCAAAAGACCAGGATTTCTTCATGCAAGGAATACGTAAATTACCTGAAAGGTGGCGAAGGTTTTAGCTGCCGATGGAGCATACTTTGAATAAACTTTTCTTTAATTTTCTAAAAAAGCAAATGTGTTTTATTGTAACAAAAAAGTGCGGAATCATATTCACACACCCAATACTGTACTGTAAGCTCTTTAGGTGTATGCCCTCATGAGATCTTTTATGTCCACATTAACAACATATAATGTAGAGCAGTGATGGCGAACCTATAACCCGTGGGTCAGAAACTGACCCACGCAGGCTTTTTAAATGACCCACGCGTTGATTTTTATAAACTTATTTTTTATATCGTAAGAGATAATCAAAAATATAATAAAATAAAGTATATACACTTAGATATACATATGTATATACTTTACTTTATAATTTATAAAAAGTATTTCCTGATTACTAGAAATAAATTAGAATAAGTAAACTAAAACTAAACTAAAAAGTGTTTATAATATTTCTACTCCTTTTCTGCAATAGATATTTCAACAAAATTTCACGACTGCACGAATTAAATATCAGAACTTGACTTAGAACTTATCACTGCAATGATCTAATAGTAAAACGTAAGTAAAATTATAAACATCATCCGAATATAATTGCTATAGCGAGAACTCCTTTCTTGTTTTATTGCAACTGGAGTGAGGATTCCTCAGAATTCTATTCTGTTGATATTTATGTGTAAATGATTTAAGTGTTATAAAAGTTTTAAGGGGTTAGGTGTAGTCAGAGGCATAAAAAAATGACAATTTTAAATAATTTTTTTTTGCCACTAAATTATTTTATTTTATAAAAGTAAAAACATAACATTATTAAATAAGGTTTCGACTTGACTTGACAGAAATTTTAGAAAAAAAAATTAATAATTTTAAAAGTTATGGCTGTTTGTTTTGATCCAGTTGCAACCGAAGCGCCTTGCGGTGAACATCACTTATCCTTGGATATTCATCGAAAATCAGTTGGACAAAAAAAATTAGTTTTATTAATAGAATATCTAGTGCCTGAGCGAAGCTTTTTTTTTTTTTTTTTTTTTTTTAATTAACAAAATGGCGGTCTCAGGAAAAATGTTTCCACATTTTTGGGAAAAAATCAACAGTTAATTGTTTATAAAAAATCGAAATTAAAAAAAAAAAGAAAATCCTTCGATCAGGCACTAGTTTTTTATGTTTTCAAAAATCTGTATAAATTTCATTAAAATCTACCGAGCGGTTTTTGAGCTAGAGTGGTCACCAGTTCAAAAAACATAGTTTTGAGAAAAACGCATTTGAAGTTTTACACTCAATTTACGTAAAGTAATACGTGTATTATTTAATTACTTCCACCGAGTCATCTATTCCTGGGCCATATAATAGTTCTTCAGCCGTTGTAGCAGCTTCCAAAATATCTATTTGATTCTACCTTCTCGAGTGTTGTCGTTAGCGCGCTTATCTGCCACTTTCACACGTGCAGTATCGGTTTTTTCGGCATACCGATGTTCCAGAGCGCCCGAGAACCCTTTGTTAATTATCGAATAACTCGAAAAGTATTTGTCGGATTTACTTAAAATTTTCAGAGAATATTTTTAAGATACATATTATACTTTAAGAAAATGCAAAAAAAAAAATCGATTTTTTGAAAATTCTGACTACACCTAACCCCTTAAAGTGTCAAAATACACCTCATGATAGAAATAGGTATACTACATACGTATTTTAGATCCAGAAGAAGAGTGGTGGAAAAGCATATCGTATAATTAATTTAACACCCATTATAGGAAAGTAAAAAAAAATGATAAAAAACTAGCGGAAAATAGTAATTTAACGATATTCTATGCTGTTTTTGAGATATCTTTGCAAAGAGGATGAATTATTGTTATATATGATTTATATATACACTCTAAAAAATTTTTACAACATTAAATGTTGGCAATTTTTTGCCAACATTAAAAATTGTAAAAAAGCAAGTTAAAAATGTACATAACTCCGAAGTTGTAATAATAAGCTTATATATTGTAAACCGTTCCAATTATCGTTGTAAAAATAAAACAGTAATGTAATTTTAACATGAAGATGTAATTTAATTAAACTTCTCGAGGGAGGATTACATTTTAAGGTGTAAATTAGTTACAATTTAAAATGTAAACTGTTTCAATTATCGTTCTAAAAATAAGACCGCAATGCAATTTTAACATGAAGATGCAATTTAATTAAACTCCGAGAAGGAGAATTACCTTTTATGGTGTAAATTAGTTACAATTTTAATTGTAAAATTAGTAGGGGTAACAACGCGTTGTTTTATTTGCTATTGCATCGTTGTAAAAGGTGTAAAAAACTCGATTGCTATAGAAACAACTGTGGAAATTTACACTCAGTGCAATGATGCAATAGGAAATTCAACAAAGCGTTAATAGCTCTACTATATTTTAATATTAAATTTTGAGTTCCAAGAAACAAGAGTAAAATAAAAATAATCCCAAAAGATCTCCCGAAGGCGAAGCCAAAAGTGAAATATTAAATTGCTTAGTAATGCGTATTTAAAGGTTTGCATAATAATATATGCAACAAATCTAACAAAATTTTAAAAGAGAAATATGGTGTGATTATTTACTAAATAATATTCAAATAAAGGAAAAAACTTTTAATTTTACACGAAAGTAACTAGATTTTTTAACGTTGATATTTGCCTGCAAAAATAAGCAAGCTTATAAAAGTGGAGAGCAGAGTGTTTCAATCGAAATCACCATGCCGATCTCATCAGTGCGGCTATGGCCTTGTGTCCACTTTTTTAGGCTTGCTTACTTTTGTGGCCAAGTGCAATACTTAAAAATCTGGTTACTTTCGTGGAGAATTAAAGAGTTCTTTCCTTTATTCCATTGTATTAAAATATTTCCACCAATTAAAACATATTAAAATGTCATACATAATATTTGCCTCACTTTCGAATGACAACACAACATATGAGGAATAACCAAAGTGATAACAACAGGATGACGACGAGGGAAGCATAAAATAACAAATTTTGGGCTAATGCAAAATAAAATTTTTTATTTTTTTCAGGTCGAGTGCAACTTAACAAACATAGTACTTACTGATGAAACATTATTTCTTTTTTTTTTTGGGCTAATGCAAAATAAAATTTTTTATTTTTTTCAGATCGAATGCAACTTAACAAACATAGTACTTACTAATGAAACATTATTTCTTTTATGAGACGAATGACTTTGGACATTGCACTTAAGGTTTTTTTTTTGCCTCTACTTGTTTCCGTGTAGAGTTCAAAATAAAATCGTTGTATGAAATCCAACGACTGAGATATAACCCGAGGATACTCTATATTAAGTACAAAATACAAACAGAAACATTGTACAAAAGCCTCCGCAAAAGTTATGGCATCCCTGTTGACCAGATCTCCATCCGCATATAAGTAATAAACTGTAGAACTTTCTGTTTCTGAAAACAACACTAATTAAAATATTTAACATTACTTCTCACTAATTCAAGCTTACCAACTACAGCAATCCACGGGTGCGTGCCTGGCTGAACGACTTCTTCCAATGTGGTTCCAATCTATAAGTAAAAAAGAATTAAACTCGAAACCAACTGTAAATTATATATTATTACTTGATAGTTTTTGAAGATATATTCTTCATTTTCCTTAAAATAAGTGCAGACAGCTCTCAAAGTACGTTGATAATCATCAGAGTAATTTTTATAAGTTTGTGTAGCAATTTTGGGTTTTGATCGTTCAAAAAAATCCAGAAGTCTTTTGTTTTTTATGGCATAACATTGTAAAACATTTCGAGGATCATTTTCTGTTAATTCATGGTAATGGTCTAATAAAATAGGATACTTAAGAAGAAATGGCCAGTCGTCTTTAATGTTCTTTACAGATGGTATTTTATCCAAAGCATTCAAATAATTTCGTATTTCTACATAGGAGTCCTTCATTGTAATGGATATTTTATTGAAATCTTCTTTCGAAAGTGTTTTATGCTTTGACATGTCAATTAAAAATAATTGTTTAGCTGCCAATTCGTCCAAATTTTCTTTTTCTTCGCTCAGTTTTGGTTGCCAATTAATGCATGTGCCTTCAAAATTCTTAGACAACCGCTTTTTTTTTAAAGGAATATTAAGACTTTGGCGTTTGGTTATGTTCGGTCTATTAAGGTAATTATTTCGTTGAATAAAAGATGTAATAAGTGGAGAATGACTTATAGATATAGTTTGTCCAGAAGTATCAGTGCACAGGAACGTTTTAGGATATTTAGAGGTCATTTTTCCAACTACCTCCCTTATAACTGATACAGGAATGTAATAGCTAATAGTACGTAATTCGTTAATGATTATATGAATGACAGTTTTGAGATGAGGTCCTAGTTGTTCTCCATTCTCACACAACTTCAAAATATTTTGTGGAATTTTTGACCAAGGAATTTGAAAGTGCTGGAACTTCAATGTTGTTTGTTCTAAACCAATGGAACCTTGACTACCAGTTTCGCTTAAAACTCCACTTGTCATCGACAGTGTAGTTCCTATAGATGTATCAGATAAGCTATGGATTTGAAGGCATGAATCATCTGATGGAACAATGTTGTTCATAGAATTTGATTGAGTAAAAATGAAACTTGAAGACTCATTTAAAATTTCTTGAGATGTTGAAGGTGTGGGTAAAGCTTCCCACTTTTCTCCTTCCTGCAGTAGAAGTAACGGTGTCTCCCACAGCAATTCCAAAATCTCATCCTCGTCGATCAAGCATCCATCATTTTCTGTGTAAAGTTTATCGCCTATTAAGCCTTTCTTTTTAGCTGAAAAAAACGATGCAATTCTAGAATATTTAATGTTAATATTTTATTATAATAAACCTTACCTGCATCTAAAACTGCTTTCAATGTTGGCTCAGCAAATATCATTCTCCTTTCCACTCTTTCGCGATCCCAAATTTTAAATAGTTTTTTACCAGACATAATTGTTTTTTTAGTGCTTCTTTTCCAATGACAAATAATTTCACAAACCTATATGAAAACCGGAAGCATCATAATTGCTTGCCCTTTTTCTTTAAAAAGTCTACAAGGAAATGGAAATAGAAGGTTTTCATAGAACACATGGTCATAAATATCAAATTTTTGTAAAATTTCATAAAATCCTTCCATATAGTTATATACCATCATCAACTTCTTTCCATTAAAACAAACTCGACCGTAATTTTCGGATAAGAAAATATTATTTATTTGAATAACTATTATTCTTTCAATTTCATCTTTCTCAATTATAACGCAATCATTTTCTTTAAATGTTTTTCCTCTTATTTCTACTTTTTTCGTAGCATATTTAAAATTTTTAACATAAAACTCATCGAACATCCCGGCGACTAAAACTTGTGAACCACTGCATTTTACATCATTACAGCTAAATCTGTCATTGAATATAGATGCCTGGTAAAGTTGATGTCTTTCTGTTAAAGTTTTGACAATGTTTTTGAAGTTTTTCGATTTGTAAGCTATCTTTTTAAAATATTGATGCTTATGCTCAAATGGCATAGTCCAAAAATTTATAAGAGGTCCAAAATTTCTTATGAGCTCCGGATAGTGTATTAAATAATGATGCTTAGGGAGTAATTTTTTTTCTCTAAAACATACAAAATGATAGGAAATATATTCTTTGATTAAAAATGACAAATAATCAATTTGGATTTCTGTAATATTATGAAGGCAAATGATATGACAAACCTGCAGTAGCACTAAGAACATTTGCCATATGTTATCTTCACGGTCAAATATTGCGCAGTGTGTTACTAACGGAAAGAACATTACGAAATACAAATTTTCATAAGCTGTACCAGGCAACTTTTTTAAATTGTTGCTTAATTGTGGAAATTGCAATTTATTATTGATTTGTCTGGATACTAATTTATATCTTTCGTTCAGAAAGCTATAAGAAATGTTACTTTTATTGATTAACGACTTTACGATTAATAAAAAATCAATTTTAACAATGCCTTCAAATAAATCGTGAGCTATGCAAGGCGGTAAACCTGGGTTACATACGTGAAAATACAACAATTCATTTAGAAGCGAATTTTTTTTTATGCCACAGCAATTCTTCAAAGAATTATTTAGCGATAGATTTTCCAAAGCTGCTTTATAATTCTCGGCAGTTCGTAACTCTTTAATAGTTATATCATTACTTGATAAATGCTCTTTTTTGAAAAGACAAAATCTACACAAAAACTCTGAAGTGCTAAAATTCTCCATGTAGCCGCCAATCCTATGACTTCCCAAGTTGTCACCAAGAAGAGCTATTAAAGATCCTTTAACAATTTTATTTTCGCCAAAAATATTTATTTCAATGCCTGTTTCTTCAAGCTTTTTTAAATCGTGTAATAGCTTTTCAAGAACCTTGTTAACACCAAAATATTTAACAAATTTTTCTTTACAGAGCAAGACCAACTGAATATTATATATTTTGTACCTGTCAAAACTGCTTAAATTACCGATAGCCATGTACATTGCTAATAATGAATGCTTGCCTTTGGAACTGCTCAAAGGATTACAAACTTCGAACGAGTCCTCAAATAAAATGATTTCTACTTTCGGGCTGCCACTAAAGAAAACATTTGTTTTGTAAATACTGCCATCAATGTAGTCAGAATATAAAGAACTATAATTCTGCTGACGATTTTTAAAACATTGCTTTTGAAATTCTTCATTTGATAACAGAGCACTTATTGTTTTTAAAATTGGCACATATTGAAAACTGCAAACATAGTGAAAATTATTTATTCCCAAATTTAGCTCAATAGGTTCGACGTAAAAATAATTTTCTTTATAATATTTCTGGCGTTTATATGAAGACTTAATATCGTTCAAATGATCATTCGACATTATTAAAGTAGTCTTAAGATTTTCTTCTAAATGTGGTGTATTATTGTCCAAACAAAATTTTTGAATTTTTTTATTTAAGTAAATATTATTTATCACATTATATTGGCCAAATTCCTCCACAATATATTGAATAGCTTTTTCTTGAATATCAAATTTAGCTTTTAAATTCAATAAAAAGAAAGGAAGATCAAAATATTCCTTCTCTTCAGAAGTACTTTCTTCAGCTAGAGGAAAGTCAGTAAAATTGTCTAATATATTGCATACTTTATTTTCATTTGATTCTCTGTGACACCGAAAGATATGTGAATAAAAAGTTCTTTTATTTCTAATTGTTTTATAGCAACCTTCAGCAGGGCATATAGTTTCCCCGTCTATTTCCAAATGCATTAACGAATGTTTTTTCGCTTCTTTAATAGAAATTGTTATAAATGAACATGAGAGAAATTTACATTTTTGATGCACTGCTTTCAAATTCGTATCGGTCAGTTGAAAAGTGTGTTCACGATAATTATGAGAAACAAATGATCTATAATTAGAAAAAATTCGGCTGCACTTTTGACACTGAAAAGCACCGTTAATTTTAAACCGGTGAATGTATTGATGTTTATTATAACATGCACTAGTAAAATCGCGTCCACAATTCAAGCATATCATCATCAAGGTGTGTAATAAATATGAGAATAAAATTTATAATTTATAATAACGTTATTCTATAGCTCAGACCATTAGACATATGTATGTATAAAATATTTATTTAATTTTCAATAAACGGTACTTATATTTTATTGTCACAAGTGCTCCTGCAATCTGCCTCTACGCTGGAAATAAACTAAATGAAAATTGCACAACTTGAACGCTGCTTCGTTCCTTACCACACGGATTCGACTGGACGACTGACGAGGCAAGATTACGTAAGCCCCTATACTTGCAACCTGTCTGTTCGTATGACCTTGTGCACAGCAGACACACATGCAGCTTGATGCAAAGTAATAAGCACGCCTAGCAGGCTTTAGCATGCCCATTGTGTTTCCGTTTTAATTTGGGCATGTATTGGCCGCCATTCTGCTGAACCGACCAAAGACCGTAGAACCTACAGCACAAATGCTGCGCACTCAGAGCAGAACTCAGAGGATATGTACATATATATATATATGTGCGTAAACTCTCGGAGTGGTAAAAACACCAAACGAACGTGAAAAATGCGTGCGTAGAAGAGTATTTACAATTTGCATCGTGAAAATAAATAACATCATCGCATTTTTCTCGTCTAAACTGTAATTTTCACATAAATAATTTAAAATTAATAATAATAAAGTTAAAAACACAAATTGTTTAGATTTACAATTGACAACATGTGACTTCACATATTTTTGTAAATTTACCGTAAATAATGTAATATTTTACTGCAATTATTGTAGTAAAATTCAATAAATTTTTTAGAGTGTAGAATATACTTGCCCCCAGGACAAGTTTTTGCTCGGATCCATGTGATTTTAATTTTTTCGTCCGTCATCTTGGATCTGCCATTTTTATCTTTTCAAATCTGACCTCAGATTTTCAGTCAGCGACCCCGAAACTCCCCCCCCCCCTCCCCCCTCCACTAGAGCTATTTTATGCTCACATTTATAACATTTTAATATCTTTGTCCGCCATCTGGAACCTGCCATTTTGAATTCTTTAAATTTTACCTCATATCCGCAATCAGCCAACTAATATTATATGTCATTATACGCCATTTTGGATACCGCCATTTTGAATTTCAAAGCGTAGGCATCTGCAAATTAAGGAATAGGGTCCATGGACGCAATATTATTGCTTTTCCGCCAAACTTTTCATTGATTTTTCATTGATTACGTCGGATACTATCCACTCGAATTATTGAACTTTGGTACACTATTTGATTGAACTGGTAGAAGTGTCCCGGGTGTACTAGAAAAAACCATTAAACTACACTATTTATTTTTTCCCTGTATTGATCGAAACATATTGAAAGTTAAAATTTTAGTAATAGGTCTATGCATACAATTTTGACGTATGTATATACTACTGAAATATAAACTGCCCACAGGCTTCCATAAAGGTCTTCCATATAATCATATTGCATCTCTTTAATATACTATTAATTATAAAATATAGATTTATTAATGATATATATATTGCCGAAATATGAACCATCTAAACTGGCACATCCAAACGCTTTCTAAAACTATTAACTTAAACTTATTAAACTTCTTTCGTTTCATTTGAAATGGCATTGACAATCGTCTTGATTTCTTTAATTAAATCCTCTCTCTTTGGGTTATTTTCATAGCAGTGATCCCATAAAGAGAAATCACAGGGAGTGAGACCTGGCAAGGTGCCCATTCTGTTCCTCCCCTAGCAAAGTGCGGATATCCTAGACCAACAACTCGATCGGTATGAACTTTATTGATAGCTTCAAATACTTCTTGTGTGCGACGAGATGCATAAACTAAAAAGATTTAATGAGACCTCTCTTCTTCGAATATGGAAAGAATTCAGTATCTAACATCCCTTTTACGTCTCTCCGGTAACGTAAAGATTCAAAGAAATGAAAGTATATACCTTTTATCGACATGACTGCTCCTTAAATCAACTTTGCATAGGATTCAATACTTTTTTCTAAAAGGTTAGCTCACTCATTTTCATTAATGCTTGCCGCTTTCTACCATCAGCTAGAACAAAACTGACAGACGTCAGGTATATATTTTTAAAAAGTTGGGGGTTATTCATTTAGTTTTCACATATTCCCATGGGACACACTGCATATAGATTTCATCACAAGTTTTTGATAAACTTTTGCATTCGGTCACAATCCTTACAGTTTGGAATTTCCTTGTAAAGCTCGCTTAGAAGGGTAGCTATTTAGCTCCGTTTTTATTTTTTATTTTTTTTATTGTGTCTATTGATGTTAACTGTATTTTTTTCATTCACCGGCTTAGCGATTTTGGGTTCTCTGGTATTCCTGTTTCTTCCAGTCTAATAAGAAATCCCTTTAGACGAAAACTTTCCTCAAAGAAAAAATTAAAATCTAATTAAATCTAGCAATGAAACACCTCTGCTAGAATATTTTCAAACTATTTAAGTTTTAGTTCTTTAACCTAAACCCAGATAAATATGGAGAATGTGTTGTTGTTGTATTTAAATGTCAAAGTGCTGCAACATCTGTACATTTAGCAGAAAACTGAAGTTCTGTTGAGTAAACTAGCTCTGCTGTTCTGCTGAATCACATTTTCTAGGAAAATGTAGGTGGCGCTGTTTATAGATTTTTGTGAAAAGGTTTATACCTTGTGTTGGCAAACTGTTAATTAATAACTGTTGACAGATGTCAATTGATAAATGTTTACTTAAGAAAGTGCGGTGTTTAATTAATATACATATATATATGCAAATAATATAAATGACAAACGAGGAAGAAATAATGTTGAAAATAAATATTTCAAATTAATTTACTAAGAGAACTTTATTAAAAGAAGTTATCATTTAGGTAACAGAATTGTTAGATTAATTCTCCTTCAGTGAGAAATTCACTATAATGGAATCAATTTCATCTAGCAGTTCATCATCTTTCTCATCACTGGGTGATGAAAACAAAGCCGAAGTGAATAAAAGCCAGGAAATGCTTCTTATTTGATATTTTTAGGAAATACTGGCCATTTATGTTAATAATTACTTAAAATCTAGCAAATGCTTTTACTGGAAGTATTTACTCGTTTTCGAAGCGAACACTAAAATGTTCAGTAAATACTTAAATCTGAGTGAATAAACAGTGGCTTTTACTTATGACAACAAGCATTTACTAGCAATTTTTTTTCAAGTTCAATTCAAAGCACCTTAAATTCAGTTGTACGTAATGTCTAAGGAGTGAGGGTTTTTTTACATTATAAATTCAGTCGTTATTTTTGAAAGTGGTGGAAGTCCACTATGTGAAAAAAATTTCATGAGGATTATCTTCATGTTAAAAGCTTTTTTAAATGATATGTTAAAATTGTATGGAGGCAAAAGTGTATCGGCTTAGGCACTTTGCGAATTTGGATAATTATATTGACTTATTTAGGTTCCGTTATGCAAGTGTGCAGGAGATTTCTGAACATTTCTTGAAATAATTTTTTTATTAGTATAGGGTTTACTTCAGTCTGACTCAAAAAAATGAATTACAAAAATCCTTAAATTGCTATTCAATTTAGATGAAATGCTTGTAAATGAGAAAATCTGTAGAAAAACTAGAGCTTGCATGCAAAATAAATAAATCAGTTAACCGCATTCACCGTGTATACACACGGCAATCAAAAACTTTACCACAAGTGAATAAAAGCCAGCAAATGCTTTTTACTTGATATTTTAAGGAGATATTGGTATTTATATGAATAAAAATTAAATCTCTTACTTAAAAAAATTAAATTTAATACTGGAAGCATTTGCTAGTTTTCCTAGTAAATACTGAAATTTTGAGTAACTTCTTGAATTTGAGGAATAAAGAGTAGCTTTATAAATTGAGCCCATATATTTGAGAGTGGTATAAGTCCACCTTTTAAAAAACTCGCATGTGGACTATCGTCACGTTAAGACTTATCTGGAAAAGTTGTTAAAATGATAATGAAAATAAACAGGGGCAGAAAATAATGATTATTCCTGAAAATTAAGAGAACAGATCATCGCTTTATTAGCTTATTATAAATCAATCATTTATTTCATTTGTAATACTTAGATTCAATAATTCTTTTTATGAAAGGATTAATTTATTTCAGCTAAATAAAAATTATAAATTAAATAAAGATTATGAGGTAATTTTCACTTTTCGATTGCTCAAGTAATTTTTATTTATCCATTGGTCACGTGAATAATTATTTTTCAATTGGTTTATAACGAATACGAAATAATTTTTATTTTTCGATCAGAGGGATTCAAGGGACCTCAAAATGTGTATATATTTATTAAAATATTATTTTTGAAAATTGTCATGATTTCATTAATTTTATAGTTGATGTAGACGTTTTAAATCTTTATTTGTAGTTATTAATACAAGAAGTCAAATCAAAAACCAAACTTTTATATTATTAAGCAGAGCCAGTTTCTCAATAATAAAGTTCAGGCAAAAACAAATTTTTACATAATTCCGGGAAGCAACACCCGCCTCCGCACTTTCTTTCCTTTAAGGAACCGAAAATTAAAAAAAAAAATGATATCGGAACGATAACTTCCTCTTTTTTTTAGTCGGTTAGCCAATCGAAGAATAAAAATTCACGCGTAAACATTACTAACCAATGGAAAAATAAAAATTACTTGATAATCGTTAACGAGCAATCGAAAAATAAAGATCACTTCGTATTCTTTATATCAACCAATCGAAAGATAAGCATTCTCATGGAAGCATTATTGGCCAATGTGAAGATAAAATTACTTGATAATCATTATTTAGTAATATTAACTATTTTTAACATAGTCATTACAATCCTCACTTTTTAAATTAACGACTCAATTCTGCGAGGATTATTTTAGCTTATTCGCGATCAAAGTATGAAGTAGATTTCTGAACATTTCTTGAGCTCATTTTTTATTGGACTTTACTCCAATCTGACTCAGAAAAACTGATAACATTACTCCTTAATTTAGAAGAAATGCCCGAAAATCAGAAAAACTATAAAATGCGTCCAAAATAAGTAAATAAGCTGTTGACCAGTTAGCTACGTCGTGTAAAATAAAATATTACAATTTACACCAAAAACTCCAAACAGTAAGAAGTAATAAAAACGTAAAGACTCATCCTTTTGCTTTAACTTTGTCTTAAAATTGCCCTGTGCAATCGTCGTGTATACTCATCATTGTTTGATTTTAATTCCGCACTCCGTGACAGATTTTTAAAAATAAATTCCGAAGTTTACTAATTAAATCAATCTTCCCTTACATATTTAGCGCTAACTGGGTAGCAATTAGTTATTTCTGTAGGCAGTAAATACTTATTTTCCCAGGAAATACTTACAATTTAATTAATCACTTGGTACTTGCTCTGAACTAATTGTTACCTCCCTTCTTGGAAAGAATGTTGGGGATTATTTTATAGTTGCTCATTAACTTTAGCAGGTATATATTGGTAAAATAAAGCTTCATTGTCTTAATATTCTTCCGCTGCAAATTCACTCATTTTGGTTAATTAATTTTTACTTTATTTCAAGAGGATTTTTTATAATTTAACATTACTGCAATGCACAAATATTCAGAAAATTATATTAAAAAACGTGGGTACCTCCTATTTATACCTCACGCAATTGTGCCGAGTTCCTGCCGGTACCAAATTCCACTACGTATTTATTTTAAACAATCGCAATCTTAAAAAGAAAAATTTGCATTTTAATCTATATATATAAAAATGAACCCCTGTTTCCGTTGGTCACGCAATAACTTGAGGAAGACTTTACCGATTTCATTAATTTTTTTTTTTTTAAGTTTTCTAATACTTTGTAGAAGGTTCTTACGGAAAGAAAAGTTAAGAAAATTGCGTAGAAAATTGGATAATTTCAGAAAACTTAACGACTATTTTAACTTCACCAGTTTGGCAGTTCGATACGTTCTCAATTTCATCGAATTTTAATGAAAATTTGTACAATTATTGTTTTGAGGTCACTGATTTTGAATATTATCAAAATTTACAAATCCAAGATGGCAGACCCAATATGGCGACCAAGATTTCTAGATTTCAATGGAATTTAATGAAAATCAGTACAATGATTGTTTTGAGGTCACTCATATTGAATATTATCAAAATTTACAAATCTAAGATGGCGGACCCAATATGGCGACCAAGATTTCTCAATTCCAACGGCTTTTAATGAAAATTAGTACAATGATTGTTTTTGGGTCACTGATTTTGAATATTATAAAAATTTCTAAATCTAAGTTGGTGGATCCAAAATGGTGAATAAAATGTCTCAATTACAACGGATTTGAATGAAAATTAGTACAATGGTTATTCTGAGGCAACTAATTTAGAATATTATCGATATTCCCAAATCCAACAATTTCTCAATTTTAACGGATTTTAATGGAAATTAGTACTATAATTATTCTGAGGCCACTAATTTGAATGTTATCAAAATTTCTAAATTCAAAATGGCGGATCCAACACGGCGACCAAAATGTGATTTTAATTAAAATTGGTATAATGATTATTCTGAGGCCACTAATTGAGAATATTATTAAATTTGTAAATCCAAGATGGCGGGTCCAATAGGGAGACCATAATGCCTCGATTTCAACAGATTTTAATGAAAATTAATACAATGTATATTCTGATACCTACCACTAATTTTAAATATTATCAAAATTTACAAATCCAAGATGGCGGATCTAATATAGTGTTGCAAATTTCTCGACTTCAACGGATTTTCATGAAAATTAGTACGATTTTTTTGGTGCCACTAATTTTGATCATTATCGAATTATCAAAGTTTCTAGATCCAAGATGGCAGACCAATATATATAAAAAAATTTCTCGATTTCAACGGGTTTTAATGAAATTGGTAAAATAATTGTGTTAATGCCACTAATTTTCAATATTATCAAGATTTGGATATTCAAGATTGCGGATCCATAAAGGGGTTTTCGGGTTGAATCAATTCCTAGGATATAACAAACTGGGACATTTGAGAAGTCTTTAATTAGTAATTTTCCAATATTTGTGAAGTGTAAAACGGTTTACTTAATATTAAACAACGTGTAAGTTTGTTCAATAAATTAATTAGGGATATGAAACGGAAACACTGTTTCCTTATATTAATAGTATTATTTGTAGAAACATGCGAAAAGAAAGAACACGATCAAATATTGGTCGACGCACATGGCATAATAAAAATGTACCGGAAAGGGCAGTACAACGTCTGCTGGGCCAGCTAGTTTTCTGTAAATATTATGATACAAATATTTACTTCCTCAGCGAGACGAAGAGAATAAAAAAGTTTTATGTCAATCGAATAAAGGCCACGCCGTTTAAATGTTACTCTTTGGCGCCACAGTCCCATTGGTTTTAAAATGTTAAATGCCCGTTCGTTTCATTTTGAGAAACTTGTGGCGCCACAAAACGCTCCGACTTTACCCCAGCTAAAAACTGGGGTAAACTCAGGGCTGATGACGAATATCAGTTTAGTTGTTGACAGAAGCGGTATTTAAAGTGGACTTAACTCTTGCAGCGGGCGCAAGAAGTTATTTTTAGCATTTCGATGTGAATATTATCAAAGAGTTGCTTTATTTTAGAATTGTAATACAAAAGTAAGACAATAGTTCTCATTTTCAATAAGCTCCTCGTTAAACTGACAATCCCTGGTGCGCCACACGTTTTGTGACAATATTCAGGGCACGTTAGAGCGCCAAGGAACGCCACAGGTTTTTGGGTCTTTTTATTTAAAGTAATTATAAGATAAAATATAGAAAATAAATGTGTAATTAAAATATTTCTTCCATTTCTGTTTATTATTAATTTTTTGGCAATAACACGTTAAAGTCTTTTTTCTGAACATTATTTTCGAATTCAAGGCACCGAAATTATTAGTAGAAATCAAGTCATTTGGTTGCATGGAGTGAACAATTTTTAAAATTTGTTCCCTAGCGATTTTGTAAAACGTGAATAGCGTATTTCATTTTATTTATTAAAATAAAGTTACAGAAAAATCAAAGATTATTCAACACGAAGCCAATGTTCTAGATTCTAGATGACTGCTCTTTATCGAGACATTCGCAAGATTATAATGACAGCTTTTTAATGTAACCAACAGAATCACTTGAGAGGGAAAATTAGAAAGGATGTCCCCATTACCCGTTAAATATTAAATTCTTTAGGTAGTAGAGTGCTCGGCAATTAAATCCCCTTTGCCAAAGCATAGATAAATTGCAGCGACGAAACATCTAGCAAACAGCTTTAATTCCCCCCGAAAATCCAAACATATTCCCAGTGCAGCAGTATACTCTTAATTAAGCCGAACCAACAGATAAATGTGCCCCAATTGCAGGTGAGCTGTTACAGGTTCGTGAGGTGGCCCATAAATCCCATGTTCGGAGGCCCTCTCCCCCTTATCACCAGAAATTTTAAAGGAGCACTCGAACAACTTTAATTTATACCTTCTTGAAATGCAATCGCCAAAGGAGAGCGTGCACTGTCCTGCATCGGCGACCGTCGTAATTGCAAACAAAACTTATTCTCTGTCCGCCGTGCACAACAATTCCCGGGACAAAAGCATGTCACATGGCGTGCAAAAGTCATTTCTATCATCCACGGAAATTCGGTTAAATTTCACTGCTCCAGCTCTGGCAGGAGTCCACCACGTTTTGGCCATTTATAACACTGGGTCGGGACCCGGGATCCATAAGTTGGCAATAGGGTGAGTCGATGGTGGGCGGGGTGGGTGGACATATTTCATATTCGATCCGAATATCCGACCACAGAAGCGAAGCCCAGGGGAGTACCAGACGGGTGACCCGGTCGGTGATAGTCCTTCTGCTGCTAACTTCGTGTACGTGATGAAAGTATTTCCATGATGCGCCCAACCGGGTACGTCCCCGCTGGAAGGTATAGTCTGGAGGTTTGTGGAGTGCATTTGAATTCCAAACGCAAATGGGCCGTGCGGGCGGGTGGGAGCCCGGTTCAGTTCTCGGAGATCAAAGAACAAAGGGAGTGAAGTGGCCAGTGAATGGAGTATCTGTCCATCCATCGGTTGTATCTCTGGACATAGTTTTGTATCCACATCCCGTTTTCAAAGGGACGTAGGATGGTTTTGAAATGGACGAACGATCGCAGCCTGACACTGCACTTTTCGAGCTATGTAGTTGAGAGGGGACGCTAGTCCGGCCTCCTGTGCTGCTTGAGGTGGCCCCCAAGTGGTAGCCACTACTGCTTTCGTTTCGCCTGACTAACAAAGCCGATTTCTCACTTCACTGACCTCATCGTGACTGACTGGGCTTAATTTCGTGATTTTCGCTAGAGCCGGGGAGATTCAAAGCTCTAAAAAATGGCCAGAGGATGAAAGGGTATATTTTCACTCTGACCGCCAGTTTGTCTTTCGTTTACTTTGGTGCTCTTTCAGCGAATAGGAGGGACCTGGATTCTTCCACCAACACGAGAGTCAGTTAAAGAAAACATGGAAACATGAGAGCATACCGTTCTCTATCCAAGTCTTATTTTTTCCCACCCCGTGAACTCCTCCTGCAAGTGGTGGGCTTATGAAAGTTTTATGAAATTCTCCCAAATTGATTGAACTTTTGCTGGGGATTTCCTCTATTTATTTAGACCCGCATAGACAAAGCTGCACAAATACACTTTGCTCCAGTTTTCATTGTTCGATGATTGAAGGGCTGCTCCGAGGGCCTTTCAGATGCCCCCCGCTGGTAAGGAGACACTTCGTCTTTTGCGACAATGGAATTGTCCTCTTCATAGAAGGGAACTTGAGATGAAGAAGTGCAAAAAGAGTCCACAAGTAGAATTCGCGTTTAAGACGAGTACTCCCCACACCCAAACCCCTAAGAAAAGGTGGGAGGAACTAGAGGGTGGGAAGGTCGACGACATGATTGCCGCAAAGACGTAGAGTACTTGTATCTTTAGGGCTGCAAGGAATGGTAGGGTGTCGTGGTTGGCCAATTTTACGCAAAAAGTCTTAGAAGAAAGTAAGGAAACAATACCGCTGACAAGAATCAGGAAAGCATCTCAGTGAAGTACAAATCACGTCCGACCACCCGCTACCCTCTCCTTTCCTCATACTACCATCAAAAGTTCCTTGTTTACGTGACGAGTATTTAGCTCTAGTCTTTGAGGCACTCCATGTCCCAGGAAAGGAACCCCTCTTTCATTGGAATCGTCAACAAAGGTTGCAAATCTTAGCGGCTTCTCAATAAGAACATTTTCTTGACAAGCCCATTCAGCAGCCAAGGAGAAGGTCTTAGTCCTGATAGACCCGGCCTACTCCAGAGTTCCTAATTCCGACCGTGTGCTGACTAATTGATGCTACTCTCAATAAAAACTTCTGATGAAGCTGGTGCGTCTCATCCGATCATTGTTCCACTGGAGGAGTACCTACTATACCCTAAACTGTGCGAGGTAATACGAGCCTATGTGGAGCTGCCCTTAATGGATAAGAGGTCTTTGGGGGCTGCTGAGAGGAAATTGCTCAACAGCACAACTTGCGCCTTTCAACACCATACCCCGAGTAGGCACATTACGTGGCGTGTGTCTTCACGTGTGAATCCCTTGCCCAGGCAGTATAGTTGTGCCCTACCGAACACGTACTTTGTACCTACATCCAGCCCGGAGGTGGTTAATTTGCTGTTTTGCTCTGGGGGAAAATTCAATTTTTTCTAGGGCGGTTGCATAGCACAGATACAGGAGCCTTTATTGCCACCTCGGAATCGGGGGTAGTACTGCCGTTCTGCCCCTCCCCCTCATATCTCTCTGTCACGGCCGGGAAATGGTTTCAAATTTCCTGTGGATTTATCTCCTCTGAAGTGTCGAAAGGTTGCAATAAAATTACTTTGCCAATTACGTTCGCCTCCTCCATCCACTAGCATATTGGCTGGGCTCTTTCCGACGGACGATGCGCCCCAGCCAGGTCCCAACGAGCTTCCAAGTACTTTAGGGCCCCCGACCAGGGATCGTCCTTGCCTCTCGTAGCTTCGACCTCCCTCGGGCGCATCTAAAATTATTGTAAAAATGTTTCACGTAATTTTGAATGTCTCAATTAGAAAAGGAGGGTCCTCTTGTGACTCTAGACGTTGTTTTATTATTTACACGGATGATGAATTTGAAACGAGGCCATGAATTTAAACGCGCCTTAGCCCTCAAGGCAGTAACTGGGCTCTATATTTAGGGACTCGCGGCACCGCTTAGTGCCGCCATTTAGGGAGAGTGGAACTGTTCGGGCAATTAATTGGTTGTGCCCGGACGGCTTGCTAAAGAGGTAAATGGCCATTCTTAGTGCGAGGCCACTTTGCTCCCTGGGCATGACCCGTCCCCGAAATTATGTTACACAGCCTTTGCTAATTACACGCTTCACCTGTCGGGCATTTTGAAAACAATTAAAAGCGTCGGCATAATGCCAGCAAAACCCTTACTTATTACAATCGTGGTGTGCCGTAAATGCATTAAAAAGGTGAACATTTTTATGGTGGAAAAAAAATAAAACATGGTTTTGGTTAGACCTTTAGCCACCGCCATTCTCAAGAATGTCTATGGGTCGTTGGAGCAAGAAAATCTATTGAGTACAAAATAATGGTTATAAACTATATTTTATATAGTTTCTTAGCGTATATATCGGTATTACAATATACATATTTACATAGCTTAGATTCATTAACCTCGGTATATTTTGGTATCATTTATCTCACATTTGCAATACGAGTATGGCCTTGTTGTGTTTCAGTATTACAATATATCTTCATATCTTGACATAACAATAAGTTTACCGGCTTCGATATATTTTGGTTATTGCTGGGTCTTACAATATATACACAGTATATTTACATTTCTCGACATTATAATATATAGTATGTATAGTATAGCTATATTTCTTATTATTCTACATGTATGAACCTTAGAACAATCTTATACTGACACTAATTTATAGTCGCGATCCTACGATACATCTACATCTACATACATGCTTTGATGCATTTTGGCCCCTATATTATCTACCTACTACTACTTGTGTTGTCTAGCCAGAAAGAGATTCGTTCAAGTGGGGTTAATATGTTTGTATATCTTTCATTCTGAAAAAAATAGTATTAGGCTTGTTCGTTGACCCAAAAACCAATTGCCTTGCATGATGTGCCGCGAGTATTGTGAAAAAACGTTTGGCGCACCCGCGCTTGTCAAGTCAACGAACAGCTTATTAAAAATCTGCCTTTCCACATCGAAATGCTAAAATTAATTTCTTGCGCAAGCTACAAGAGTTAATTCCGATTTAAAGACGTCTTCTGTTAACAATTTAACTGATATTCGTCATCAGCTCTGAGTTTACCCCAGATTTTATTGTAGTTGGGGTAAATTCGGGGCGCCACAGGTTTCTCAAAAAACACCGAACTGGCATTTGACGTTTAAAAATCAGTACGGCTATGGCGCACTGTGGCACTGTGGCGCCACAGGGTTGTCAACGAACAAACCAAGAGTTCCTGCTTGTCTTACAGGATGTTCTTGTTCTTTCGGGACCACCATTTTACTCGGAGTGCGCATCGGAACATAATGTTCGGTATAAAAATTTTATATTTTTCGGAGCTTTTCCCACCTCCGGGGGACAAAACACTTTAGAATTTGATATTATATCCTCATTTTTTAGGTTTCCTTGGCCAACTGGGAATCTTATATATTAATAGGCAAAGCCAAAAATTGAAATCCTTTATTAATCTATTTCCCGTGCACGTATCTTAATGAAATATATATCAAGCGAAAGGTATTTTTTCATATATGTGCAGAATATATGTTTTATTTAGGTAAGGTGTGAAAGACAGGTAAAGTTTTACCTATACTGAAAAATATTTTTATTCACATGCGCACTAGATTTTTGATTTGACGTGAGAATTTTTTTATTTTAAACTACCTGGGTTACCCGGTTTCACCCGGCGTTGGGTAAATACTTACTAATTAAACACTTCTCAAATGTTCTAGTTTGTTATATCCTAGAAATTGTTTCAACCCGGAAACACATTTATGGATCCGCCATCTTGAATTTCCAAATCTTAATAATATTAAAAAATTTTTTTTTTTTTTATCCTCTCTTACTCCCTTCGGGAGCATAGGGCGTCTACAAAGTCTCTCCATCCGTTTCTATCTTGGGCCAGTTCCTTAAAATAATGATTATACCAATTTTCATTTAAATCCGTTGAAATCGAGAAATTTTGGTCGCCATATTGGATCCGCCATCTTGAATTTGGAAATTTTGCTGATATTCGAAATTAGTGGCCTCAGGATAATCATTGTACTAATTTTCAGTAAGATCCGTTGAAATCGAGAAATTTGGTCTCATATTGGACCCGCCATCTTGGATTTACAAATTTTGATAATATTCGAAATTTGTAGCTTCAGAATAATCATTGTACCAATTTTCATTAAAATCCGTCGAAATCGAGACATTCTGGATGCCATGTTGGATCCGCCATCTTGCATTTAGAAATGTTGATAATATACAAAATTAGTGGTCTTTAGTGGTATCAGAATAATCACTGTACTAATTTCCATTACAATCCGTTGAAATCGAGAGAGGTTAGTCGTCATCTTGGATTTGCTCAATTTGATAATATTCGAAATTAGTGGCTCCGGAATAATCATTGTACTAATTTTAATTAAAACCCGATGAAATAGAGACATTTGGTTTCCATATTGGATCCGCCATCTTGGATTTACAAATTTTGATAATATTCGAAACTTGTAGCCTCAGAATAATCATTGTACCAATTTTCATTAAAATCCGTCGAAATCGAGACATTCTGGTCGTCATATTGGCCCGCCATCTTGGATTTGTAAATGTTGATAACATTCAAAATCAGTGACCTCAAGATATTCATTGTACTAATTTTCATTAAAGTCCGTTGAAATCGAGAAATATTGGTCGCCATATTGGGTCCATCTTGGATTTGTAAATTTGGATAACATTCAAAATCAGTGACCTCAAGATAATCATAGTACTAATTTTCATTCAAATCCGTTGAAATCGAGCAATAGGATCGCCATTTTGGATCCGCCATGTTGGATTTCTAAATTTTGATAATATTCAAAATCAGTGACCACAAAACAATCATTGTACTAATTTTCATTAAGATCCGTTGAAATCGAGAAATCTTGGTCGCCATATTGGATCCGCCATTTTGGATTTCTGAATTTTGATAATATTCAAAATCAGTGACCTCAAAACAATCATTGTACTAATTTGCATTAAAATCCGTTGAAATCGAGAAATCTTGGTCGCCATATTGGATCCGCCATCTTGAATTTCTAAATTTGGACAACGGATTTTAAATCACCATTCCGCAAAACCCCTATGTACCAATTTCCATGAAAATCGCTTCAAATTTAAAATTTTCAGCCGCCATCTTGGATCCGCCATTTTGAAACCCTGTGTATTATCAGAAAAAAAATTAGCCTATATGTTAAGTCGGAATATGTGCTACCTTCGGACAAAAAATGAAAACTATCGATGCAAGCGTTTAGGCGTGATTGACCAACAAACAAACAAACAAACTTTCATTTTTATATATGTATATATAGGGATAGTGTGTTCTTCTCGACGGCCCACTTTAACCCATCGATTCGAAATAGGAACAGAAACGTTGGTCGAATATCGACAGTTTGTGATAAGACTGTTCCAAAACTTTGAAAGCAACAAATTTCAGTGAATCATAAAATGTGCGCTGTTCGGGACCTTGGTGGGTACGCACGTTTAAAAAAAAATAACTATATAGCCTTAAGTATTTTGAAAAGCTTTTATCGTTAGAATGGTCATTTTCATGGAATATTTAAAAATATATAATATTGTATAACATTTTACTTCTACCTCTAAATGTACATATGGAGGTACTTTCAGCAATAAACTTGCTTGCTAAACAGGTTCTTACAAATCTTTGCTGACAGACACATTACGTATAATATGCTTTAACCGCTGAGTTGAGGATATCTCTTCTGATTTTAATGAAACGTTGTAATAGCGTTTGAGGTCAGACAAAAAAGTTTGCATACTTCTAAGAAATATAAAAATAAGCTTATGTACATATTTTGAATTTTAACAAGGGTCAAGTTCCCTGACATTTCAAACCTGCTTTTTGTGATGTGTGATTTGTGTTCCATCAGAAACAAGAACAGGGATGAATATCCATTTGTATACAAAAATGCAAATCCACGTTTGTCATATTTGACTGGACTTATACAAAGATCTTGTTGTAGTTATGCCCTCTTTTATTTCTATATTTTCGAATTACATGAACGAGTTTGATATTTTTTTAAATATTAGAAAGACATCAATACGTGCTTTTAAGTATTGCTCGAGAAAACCGTATATCGTTAAACACAATAGCAAAACCATCAGCAAAAAAATAACCAATTCAATTTCATTCTCAAAAAATCAAAAATTTTATGAACCAGAAAAAAAAAGTTCCGAAATGGGCACGTACAGCTTTATTAGCACGTCCAACTAGGACCTGAACTTATGCATTAATTACGGATCTGTGAAACTAGTTATGACCAAAACTTCTCCGCTCCAGCCCTGCTTTCCATCTCGGCTCATCTAGAAGCAGCAGGGGCTTCGTTAGCCCGCCCCGTACGTTCCAATTATAAGAAAATCCCGCCACAAAGCAGCAGCAAGCGGGAGAGAGATTTTAGGTAAGCACCAAGTTCGGAAGGCAAAAAGTGCTTCGACAGCAATTTCCAATTTTTCCACGGCTGCTAGAACACGATCCCTCGCACATAACAATGGGATTACGGAGGAAACCATCTTGGAGTCTTAAGGCGGACGGATGGAGATAGACACACGCCTCCGCACACAAGAAAACAGAAAAGCAGTCAGGCAGTTGGGGCCGACAGACAGACAGTCAGGCAGACGAGGAGTTATTACGTAAGCGCCCTCTCTCTGGCCGTCAATATTTCAAAACAAGCTGATCACAAAAAAGAACAGGAGAAAAAATGAGAAAACCCGAAAATCATCAACTTTTCTGATGAAATTCCTTAATGACGATGGAATGGCTGCGTGTAGTATGCCTCAGCCAGGAGGCCTATTAACCGGAGAGCAGACGACGAAGAAGCCGGATGCTGTCTCCACGGCAACGATGGCAAATCCCATTACGGCCCTAATATATGTACGCCTGCCGGGGTACATTATGCCTGCTCTATATGCCTCCTACGCCTCCTAAAACAATCATTTCACGTTGTATAAATCAGGAGAGCTCGAACGCCGCTGCCACCATCGCCGCTCCCTTTTATCCCATAAAAAGGATTCCCGAGCCTTTCAGCGATGTTCGCCTATCATAAAAACTTTTCGCTTTGGCGCATCGATTGAAAACTCCTCGAATCTGTCGCACGAAGGGTGGCGGGTGGGACAGCGATGGCGGCGCTTAGAGTTGCGCGGGGGGCAGAACAAGTTATCAAGAGGGGAGGAGGACTTACAGGGATAAACACGGCCATAAATTCGACTTTACTCTGGTTAATGTAATCAAATTAAATAAAAAGCTCAGAAGTTTTGTATTCGCCCGGCGCTGGCCCAAAACTCATGCATGCCTAAAAGGCCAGGCTACAATTTTTGCGCGGGAAAAAAACTACCCAAACCATGATTCTTTTGTACGGTTCGGATTGGTCGGAGTCCCGAGATTGCCGTGAGTTGTAGTGCTTTGCCGCCGAACGTTACTCCCGGGGATGGAATGAAATGGGACAAGCAATTTATGACGTCCTTGTTTGGATCTTCTCAAACTTTTTCTCCGGCCATTTCGGCTTTTATTGAACGAAGTCATACATTGAATTATTGCCAAGGATCCTATAGGGCGCGAGGGCCAGATAGTCGTCGCCCCGTGGTATATCTGATTGAAAATGGTAAACGATTATGTTCTCCCAGATTTCCCAGCTCCTTTTGCGGCTCCTCGGCCTGTGGCCCTATAGCTCCTTTCCATCCATCCCAGCCCAAAAACCCTACGCTCCCCCGCCTCGCCTCACTCCCACCCCGAAGACTCAGACTCGCTCCCAGCCCAGCCGGTGAAATTGAATTCGAGCAATCGAAATGAGATCTTTCGATTTGGCTGAGTGAACAGAAAACTTCTCCTCGGGAATTGAATGTTTGTTGAAAGTATTTCGCTATTTTGAGCTTTTTATTTCTTCATCGGGGCTGGTGCCCGCCTGCCGCCCCGGTATCATCGGGATATTTGCGAAATGTGAGACTGCTTTGCGTACGCCCTTAAGATCCTTGTGTCGGCTGCAAAAGGGCCCACTACACCATCCTATTACCCTCGCACCAAACACCCCTAGCTTTTTCTAGCCGGGTAAAACGGCAGAGTAACCACCCTTTTCTTTCTTTTCTGGATTTGATTGCTTCCACTCCCGTCTTCCCCTCGTCTACATTTTCTTCATTGAAGTTAAGAAAACACTCTTCAGAGAATGTTGTTCATTTGATGGATTAACGGTATACCTACGAAGTAGTTTTATGCAGATTAAGAAGGAATCCATTCGCCTTTTCTGACTAAATCACCCGGAGCATTTCTCTGCTCCCTACTAAGGCCGAATCTCTATAGTGTCGTTTCTACTTATTTAAGGAAATAACTTTCCCGAAACTGGCTCTGATTCAATTCGAGGACATTTACATGGTTGGTGCGTATATGCGGATAGGCCGGAAGATTTACATTTCGATTTTCATTATAAGTTGTAAACGTTTGATTTCGCCGGATGGATTTACAGTCCCAGTAAAATAGCTCTCGGAGCGCTATCAATTCTGAGATTATCACAAATGATAAAATTCACACTCTCCGAAATTTATATGCAAATTGGATGCTATATCTCCCACCCCATTCCCATAATACCTAATCTTCTACCTCTAATGCAGAGCAAGGTACAAGGCATGTAGATGATCTTGATGCAGATAGACACGCAGAATATGTGTATGTACGTATCTTCAGGCAGTTTTATTAGTATTATTCGTTTTTCTAACCTCATTTTAAGAGAGGACGGCAGAAGGAAATCAAATTAACAAGGCTTTCCAGTAAGACCGTAGGATTGTTTCTGTATATCTCCATCGAAAACGAACTCATTCCTCTGAACAATTTTCAGAAATTACCAATTTGTTACGTCTGCAAGAAAACTGCCGAGAAATCTTAATGAAAACTTCAACCCAAATTCTGTAGACCGAAAACTTGTTTTATCGCAGATGCCGCCTTCCTGTGGTCTTTCTAGTGTTCAAAGTTTCCTCCTTGAAATTTACTCAAAATCGATGCGACGTTTGTTCCCCATTCCCCCTATAAAACAGCCCTCTGTTCATCGTCATAGATTAGAGGACTATATTTTCCAGCATTAGTGGTGTAATAGTAAATTCATAGCTTTCAGCTCCAGCCACTTCTCTTAGATTTGTAATAATTCTCTGAGCACGCATTTTGCCAAGAAATCGATTCCATTTTGCACTGCTGCACATACTGCTAGCAAATATTTGCAAAATACAGCGATCCATGCTTTGCTTTCTATGAAGACAAATACGCGAAAATTATAAACTAAATTGTATCCTCGTTTTTATTGTTTTGTTTATAAAAGTATATGCTTCAAACACATTTTCTTTATTGTATTAATTGTCCTATATCTTTCTAAAACAACCAAAGTGAGAAAGCATCTTTCTTTCTTTGTGATATGACGATAGGTATGAAGTTAGTAGGTAGTATGAAGTTTGTAAAATTTTATGAATCGCGCCTGACCCACAATTCGAATGAAATTATGATATTGAATAAAACCAAAATACAGGAATTCGAGTCGAAATTTGAATCAGAGACAAAAAAAAAAAATAAATTAATATTTCCGTCCTGAAGTAAATAAATTTAGTATATTCAGTTCATTCATGGCACGTAACATAACACGTGACATGAAATGTCACGTAAAGTAATACGTGACATGAAACGGCACGTAATATAATACATGTCTGACATGTCACGTGTTATGTTAGGTGCCACGTCACGTGTGATGTAACGTGGCAGAATGTGTAATAGAGTTGATTGATTCCGAGGTTATGAATATTAATAATGCCTTCCCATACTAATAATATTAATTTCTAAATATAACTTAAATGAGAATATCCGGGTAAAAGGTCTTTGTTATCGTGTTACTTGTTTTCATATAAAGCTAGTACACTAACAAAACTGAAAACCTTGGAGGGGCGGAAATTGGACCTTATTGATACTCGTCCTATGCACTTACGAAGTTAAGCTCTGCAGACGAACTATGCCATTGTATGAATATACGAGTGAACTGGTTTTCTAAAGAATATCTAATAAAATGTTGCTCCCTTTTGAAGTAAGATTTTTTTAGAGGATATGACTAAGTCAATTTATTGTAAATATTGAAAATTTGTAAAAACTCTCTTAAGCTAGTAAATTTTAGATTCGTTAAAATCAATTAGTCGATCAAGTAGTTCTAGCAATTTTCAGAGCCCGACAAAGCACTATTTTTGTGTGATATTCTATTACATAATACAGGGTGGGCCATCTAAAGTTTGGAATTGGAACTATAGGTTATTTTGAGGGTGGAAGGTTTGATGACATTTCCGATGTGACAGAAAGTTAGTTTTATGTTTGACATTTATGAAATGGGTCGCTTTTCGCTTGAACAAAGTTGGGACTTATTTCCAAAGTGGTATGTCTTCTACTCAAACTGTAAGAAATTTACGGAAAAAATTTGACAAAAAGGATGTGCCAAAAACGCAGTTTGTGGATCAATATGTGAAGCGAGTTCGTGAAACTGGATCGTTGTTGGATAAAACAACCCGTGTACATACTCGTCCAGTGCGCTCAACCGAAAACATCGCTGCTGTTGCTTAGAATGTGCGTGAACAACCATCAACATCAACTCGTCATCGTTCTCAAGAATTGAACATTTCACGCACTTCTTTGAGAAGAATTTTGCATAAAGATCTCGGTATGAATGCGTACAAAGTTCAATTCAAGAGCTGAAGCCGCATGACCATCCGATACGTTTTCGGTTTGCTCAATGGGCCGAAGACCAATTGATCGAAGATGGGCATTTTTACCGAAAAATCATCTTTTCAAATGAAACTTATTTTCACCTCGCAGGATACGTCAATAAACAAAATTGTCGTATCTGGGGCTTAGAAAATCCACACGTCATCGTGGAGAAACCAATGCATCCACAACGAGTGATTGTCTGGTGCGGATTTTGGTCTGACGGCATTATTGGGCCATTTTTCTTCGAAAATGAGCAAAGAAACGCCGTTACAGTGAATGGCGATCGCTACCGCGCCATGCTAAGCGATTTTTTGTTTTCCAAAATTGAAGACATAGACGACATTTGGTTTCAACAGGACGGCGCAACGTGCCACACAGCCAACGTAACAATCGATCTTTTGCGCACTGTTTTCGGAAATCGCATAATCAGCCGAAATGCTGATGTCAATTGGCCACCTCGAAGCTGCGATTTGACTCCGTTATACTTTTTTTTGTGGGGAGCCGTTAAGGACAAGTGTAACGCTAACCATCCAGAGACGATTGACGACTTGAAACGTGAAATCGAAGTTGCCATTGACGAAATAGAGGCCCAAACAATCGAAAATGTACTGAAAAATTGGACTGATCGAATAGGGTATTGTAAGGCTAGCCGTGGCAGTCATTTGAATGATGTTGTCTTCCATTCCTAAATGGAAAGGTTCAATCTTTCTAATAAACTCATAACTTTGAAAAAAATATTCATTTGATTTTTTATAGCCGATTCAAATTCCAAATCTTAAATGGCCCACCCTGTATATACTATATCTATTCTGTAGGGGTGGGTATTGCAAGCATTTCCAACAACATAGGGGTAAACAGACCAAGTTATTGCTGCGTCTTTTTCATTTATCTTACAGTTAAGGACCACCACTAGTGTGAAATTTTGAAATTTTTCTTTTGCATATTTCGATAGTCTATACCTTTGAAAATAATATACTGGAATTTCAAGTGCATATCGCAAATACTTTTTGAGTTCCAGCCATCTGAAGAGCCGTCGCTCATCGTATCGAAGTATTGAGAAATGTATGAATTAAACCTTAAACGCGTTTGATTCTTATTGCAGTTTCTTTTATACATGTTTTTCCATGCCAGTTTTCTGGATCGAATAAAAAATGTAATTTTGGCGGGCTAAAAATCATCAAATTGGAATTTTTTTTTTAAAACTCCGCCATTTTTTCTATTTTCATTTTTTTCTTTTCGATCGAGGTTCATGGTACGGGAAATACCTTCTAGTTTAATAAACTTTTTAGTTTTTTTTATTTCACGCTCTGAGAAGGTCGCTATCACTGCAGTAGTAGGGGAACTTTTATTGTTGAGTCTTGTGAAATTGCGAATAACTCGCTGAATTTTAAACTTTATAGTCCAAACATTTTATCATGTATTTACTATATATCCACAAATATATCCAAACATTCCATGTAGTAGTTGTCTTTAAAAAAATTCCCAAAAATCACATTTTCTTCAGGCGGTCACACTACTGGTGCCCCTTAAATACTTCGTTTGGAACGGAATCTTACTAGCTGTTAGTATAAATACAGAATAAATACTCGAATTTGCGGAAACTTGCATTAAATTGCCATATATTTTATCCATGAAAATTTCAAATTTTGAACTGAACATTTTTCAGATTAAAATTTGATTTGAAAGTAATTTTTGAGTAATGGCAATTTGATGCAATTTTTAGAGAATATTAAATCTTCTTAACCAAAAAAAAAAATGTTATTTTCGCCAGCTCTCGGACTATATACGATCGAAATTCCTTTTAGCAAAAACTCCACTTTTGGAAAAAATTAATTCAGAATATATTTAAAAGAAGAAAGAAGAAATTAACCCGTAAAAAAGCCTCTCCTCCTTTCTTATATTGAGCGCGGAATTGGCATCGGTAAAGATTAAACGTGGGCTACAAGATGCCGAAAAGAAATCTAAAGACCTGTCACAGAAGTACAGTGATGGCCACAAATACAGCACACTTTTTTCGAATGTGAATAAACAACATGTATTTCGATTCAAAGTGAAACAAAACTTTATTCTTCATATTTTTTCTATTAAATGTGTAAATAAGTTTTATTCGAAAAATTAAACACAAACGTGGGTTACAACTGTAAGAAAATATATAAAAAATATCGATTTATTGCTTGCACAAGAATTTTGCACACTTTTTAATTTTACACAAAAATAATGCATTTAAAGTATTTACCTTAACTTTTAACTACTTCCACATTTTTGTTTAATGGTGGGATACCATTATTTTTTAAGACTGCAACGCATCTTCGGGGTTTTCCACTAAAGCCTCACATCTTTGCTTTGGAATAGCTTTCTAAGCGGTCTTGAGTTCCTGCCACTACATATTTTTTTAAGTTATTAGGTTTTTTTTTTTTTTGTTCCGCGTGGTACTCAACATCATCCCAGAGGTTTTCGATCGGGATAAAATCGAGAGACTGAGCAGGGCAAAAAGCGAAGAAATTAAAAAACAACACGACCAGCAATATGCTAAATTCGTGGCCACTACTCTACGTCGACCATTCAAATGCAAATGCGTAACCTCTCAAAGTAAATCGCTTATTTGTTGCTTTCATATACGGTTGCAGTCAGTGTGCTCCGCACTCGTCACTAAAAGCCAAAGAAGACATATAGCGTTTTACCTGCTAGCATCAAAGGCTCCACTTGACGTAGTTGAAGTTAAGTTGGAGACAGTAAGTAGCTTCGACGTCAATTATAAATAAAACGCGGAAAATAGGTTGGGGGAGCATGCAGATCTATGGCCCTCGATTGCTTGCCGTTCCATAAGTAGAAAAGCACTCAAAGGAAGTGTGCACAACAACTCTGCGGAGAAGGGGTGTATAATGCAAGTTTTCACTACTTTCAATGTAAAGCAGGATGCTCTGCCCACTGCTAAGGTGTTTCCATGCCATTGTATCGGGCGCTACTATTTCGTCTGAGCTGCTTGCATTGCAATGCACCCATCTCCTCCGCCGATGCGAGTGGATTCGGGACGAATATACACCTGTAGGGTGCTTGAGATGTCGCAAATTTTTCGCCGAGTCATAGCCCTGAAGGGCACAAAACTCAGCGCGACTTAGCAAAATTATTGTAAATGCAGTTTAGGATAATGACGAGTGCTAGGACGGATGCGAGCACTAATATACGGGATTATGTAGGCATTGCTCTCCCTTGCGAGTAGGTGCGAAGCGGAGCCTACCACCACTCGACTGTAACAAACACCAAGATCCCATCTGTCTATAAATTATATTTTAAAATTAAAAACATATATGTATTAACAAATTATTGAAATGGCTGAATCTTTTTTTAGATACGATCTAGGGATTTCATTTACATATTTCGTCCTTGGACGCGGAATAAATGCATTTTTAAATATATCTCCAATAAATTTACAGAAAGTGTTTGAAAGAGGTCATCAAAATAGCTGGGAATAACGAAATGTGGCTATTTTTTCTTCAAAATTATTTTATCCAAGTTGTCAAGGGACCATGCATAAATTGCGTCACACTAATTTCATGATTTCATGACTCGAGGCACAGAAGTATGTTACATTAAGAATTTTAGGAAATATTCCAGATTATTCCAATATGATAATTTGTTGATAAAATTAATCTTTTAGGGTGATTTTAGCCCCCAAGTAGGGGTGACTATTTATTATTTTCGAAAAACTAAAAGCAATGCCTCCCTTGACTTTTTACGACGATTAATTTGATACCTGATACATATTTTTATGTATTTTCCTTAGTTCGCTGTGAAATGTACAAAAATAGGCGAACCTTATACATAATAATATTGATAGAGCTGGTAATATTTTAAAGTTTTTCGTTAGGAAGTTTAGAGTTTTAATACTTTAGATTTATATATGTGACGTCCCAAAACTTATGACTCCTAGTTCATCCTGCCAGAAGTGGTTTTCTTACTTCAATTACATTTTATACATACTACTTAGTTTTAGCTTTGTGGCTGTACCTTAGTCGAAGTGGCGACCAGCTCTCCGACTATAGCTTCTTTCAATCAATTAATTAATTGATCATAGAAAGCTACCTTTTCATCGGCAAGAGCAAAAGAAATCCCACGGTGGCTGGTTCCGAAGTCCAAGCACCATAATCCAAAAAATCGAGATTCAATATCGCCCAAAATGATCACGCTCTACGAAATCCAACAAAAGAAGAAGAACTGGATAAGCTCGAATTCCTACCTTAAGGGGACATTCTCTTTCGAAATTGAAAAAAAAAGCACTTTTTAAAAATTTTATTATGAAAAAACTATTATATTTACTGACAAAATTTCTTTTGGACATTGTTCAACTGTGTCTTAAGAATATAAAAAAAATTTTTTTTTTCATTTTTAGTTTCCCTTGGCTCCTGTAGAGGGCGTCGTCCAAAAGTGACGTTTTATACGGTAGGACAATTTGTGGACCTCCTGTAACAGATTTTTGAAAAATTCAAAATGGATTCTATTCTTGAGACTCTAAACTAAGGGATATGCCTCTAAAACTCATACTTTTTCATATTTTGAAGTTTTCATATGTATATTTCAGAAAAATGCGAAAAAAAAGCAATTTTTTTTTGGGGTAAGTTACCCCCGTAAAAAAAGGGGTTTTTTGTTTTTAAATTTTAGAGGCATATCCTCTAGTATTTTCAATAAGTAATCGAATGCTCTTTGGTTTTTTAAAATCGGTCAAGTAGATTCGGAGAAAACCGTCCTACCAGTTTGAAAAAGGTAGTTTCGAGAAAAACGCGTTTAAAGATTTTTTATCATAATTTTATTGAATAGAAACCGGTTGTTACTCATGGGTGAGCGCTCTTACAAATATAGCTGTAACTTTTTTTCTATTACGAATTTCTTGATGAAATTTTAGGAGGGAACTTTTGAAAGTATATAGAATCCAAATATGTAAAAATCTCAAAATCGATTTTTTGAAAATTTCGAAAGAGAATGTCCCCTTAAAGGATTACTTTCCAATATTTGATGGCCTGCCACACTCACAATTGGGGATCGTTTAGTAGAACGTAAAAGTTGATTATTTCAATTATTATTATTTATTGTAAGTTTGATATACAGGGTGTTCAGAGGTGGGAGGTCAATACTGCAGGGGGTGAAAGGTCGGACCGAGACAAGCAAAAAATCGTATGGGTGGGGGGGGGGGGGGGGGGGGGCATCTCGCACCGTTTGGCAGTTACAGGGTGATTCGTAAATCAGGATTTTGCCTTATATGGGAACCGCTCTTGTATTTTTATCTTTTTTTCTACGCATCGCAGCGACCCCAAACTGACTTCAAAAAATCACTATTTGGAAGCCCTTTCCAAAAAAGTTTACACCACCCCCCTATCCCCAACCCCTTGGCCACAATCCCCCCTGGAAGTTGAAAAAATTAACTTTTATTTCACGATTTTTCACCTTTCGCCCCACTTTTCTCCGAAATTCATGTTATTAACATACCTACTTTTTATTTTTTTTAAGTTGCCTATCTAATTACCTTTCCAAAAAGGTGCAACATGCCCAGATAGGGAAAGGATACGAAAATTTATTTACAAAAATCCTTTTACAGAATATGATGATAATTCGAATTTTTAAGAAATTATACTTAAATTAACTAAAAAATACTTTTTATTCGCTTAAAAACCAATTACAATTAAAACGTTTGTCCTTTAAAAGCTGTTCAAAATGTTCTCCGCCAGTTTCGATGCATGCAAGCAGCCTTCGTTTTATTTCACGTTTGAGGTCTATGGTAGCCAGTCTCTCCCGTATTTTCGTGGCTGCAGTCACAATCCTGGTAACTAATTCTTCTCTGGTGTTTATTGGTCTTGAGTAAACTTCATCTTTCATCATTCCCCATAAGAAAAAGTCCAGTGGAGTAAGGTCGGGTGACCTAGCAGGCCAAGGAATCGGTCCACCTCGTCCAATCCAGCGCTCTGGGTAATGTTCATTCAGCCTTGCCCTAACAATGTTCCCATTATGCGCAGGTGCTCCGTCGAGCTGTAAATAAATTGCGCTTCTGGTGGCCAGGGGGATGTCCTCCAACAGATCCGGAAGGGTATTCTCCAAAAAGTCCGAGTATAGCTGACCATTCAGCACTTGGGGCAAGATGAAGGGTCCTATCAACTGGTTGCCGATGATGCCAGCCCAGACATTGACACTAAATCTTTGCTGGAAGGACCGACACCTGGTCCTATGTGGGTTCACATCTGACCAGGTGTGGAGGTTGTGGAAGTTTGTGATGCCATCCCGGGTGAATTGCTATTCATCCGTCCACAGAATTCGGTCTAGAAACCTTCTGTTTTCGATGTCAGACTCGAACAGCCAAGTGCAAATTGCAATCGTCTTTCGGAATCTCCTTCCTGTAGTGCTTGGATCGGGATATGGTGGTATGGATGTAGTCCCCCTCGGTTCACAACGGTCCAAACTCTCCCTGAAGACAATCCTGACCTTCGTGCGACCTGCCTGATGCTTATTACAGGGCTGTTCCTGACGATGTTGAGGATTTGTTGGTCGGGGTCCGCTGAATCGGCCGATTTTCCTGCTCGCGTTTCTGCTCTGGGGGCGGTTACACTTCCGGTTTCTTTTAACCTTCTGAAAGTCCTTGAAAATACCCTTCTGTTGGGTACCCGCCGATTCCGGAATCTCCTTTGGTATTCTCGTACGGCCTCACTATCATTTTCTTCTACTAAACCGTACACGTAAATTATATCGGCATACTCGTCAACACTGAATTCTGCCATTTTATCTTAATTTTTTCTATTAAACACCCGTTCTTATCGCTTGCTTCTTCAACTGTGGTCAATGTCCTTTCAAACTTACCCATTTTGATACCATAATTCATAGGAAGTATTAGAAACGGAGGGTCAGGATACTTAGGAGTCAATACTGGATATAATAAACTAATAACGCTATTTAACGAGATTACATTTATTATTTTATTACTGTTTTGCTGAAATAATAAAAATGTACTACCTCTGTTCCCTAAACAAACATTTCCGAACTTGCTGTCATAAAAATTGTTTACTTAACGACTTTTTCCATTATGGTGCAATAAAGTAATTAGGTACCTGTGAGGATGTTTTAATTTCAGGACTTTTGCAACCCTTTTCTAGCTGGGCATGTTGCACCTTTTTGGAAAGGTAATTAGATAGGCAACTTAAAAAAAATAAAAAGTAGGTATGTTAATAACATGAATTTCGGAGAAAAGTGGGGCGAAAAGTGAAAAATCTTGAAATAAAAGTTAATTTTTTCAACTTCCAGGGGGGATTGTGGCCAAGGAGTTGGGGATAGGGGGGTGGTGTAAACTTTTTTGCAAAGGGCTTCCAAATATTGATTTTTTGAAATCAGTTTGGGGCCGCTGCGATGCGTAGAAAAAAAGATAAAAATACAAGAGCGGTTCCCATATAAGGCAAAATCCTGATTTACGAATCACCCTGTAACTGCCAAACGGTGCGAGATGCCCCCCCCCCCCCCCCCCCCCACCCATACGATTTTTTGCTTGTCTCGGTCTGACCTTTCACCCCCTGCAGTATTGACCTCCCACCTCTGAACACCCTGTATAAATGTATACAATACAATTTATTGACTTAGTGCTAGAATTAACAATTCATTCATCTATAATATTTTTAATTTGGCCTAACCATTAAAGTAAATAGAAGATATTGATATTTAATTTTGGGAGAAAAAAAAAGTTGATTATATTCCACATATTCTTACTCGACGCGGTAGATTTTACTTAAAAATTGCGTTTTCAATGCATTTTGTCATTGTATGCTTGTTCCTAAACATAATTTATTTTAAAAATAAGCTTCGTGGGATCACATATCCTTGATAGTAATTACATGTCGTCCCTTACACATATCATAATATGGAATGAGGGATATAGAAAGCATTTTTCCAAGATGCGCCGTCCCTTTCGCATATTATGTGTCTCCCTTGCTCCTTATGATTACGGTTAGGTTGAATTAACTTTGTGCCTGGAGCATAACCATGCTTAGCTGTGTCATTAATAAGTTTAACATATGCTAAAACCCCAATGTGCATTAGTTGTGTTCTTCGGAATCTTTTAACTATGGTAAGTAACCTTTTATATTATTATTCGTTCAAGTCAGCAGCGTGTATATTAAAACTTTTACACTTAAAACATTTAATTTGCACGCTAGTCGCGCATTCATCATGTTACTAAGTGTCTGATTCAATTTTAAGTTTCATATTTATTTATGGGTGCTTTAAATTTATTTAAATTTCATTTTCCTCTCAGATTGAAACAACTTTTTAGGGACGGCGACGTTCCAGGATAAATTAGGTTCAATGATTTAAAAAATAAGAATAATAATTAAACCAAAAATAATTCATTCTATTTAATTTTAGGTGGTCCAAAATGACTTATTTTATTTTATTTTCAGGTAGCTCAACACGTATTTATCTTCCTTCTTTTTGGCTTTTATTTGCGAAATTTCTAAAACTAAACGCTTAACGCCTAAACACTTACATCGATATTTTTCATTTTTTGTCCGAAGGTAGTACATATTCTAACTTAACATATAGGTTTTTTTTTTTTTTTGGATAGGGTTTCAAAGTGGCGGATCCTAGGCGGTTGAAAATTTTAAATTTTAAGCGATTTTCATGAAAATTGGTATTTAGGGGTTTTGCAGAATGTTGATTTCCAATCCACTGTCTAAATTTAGAAATTCAACATAGCGGATCCAATATGACGACCAAGATTTATCGGTTTCAACGGATTTTAATGAAAATTAATACAACGATTGTTTTAAGGTCACTGATTTTGAATATACCTAATCAAAATTTACAAATCCAAGATGCTGGAATCAATATGGCAACCAAAATGTCTCGATTTCAGTGGATTTTAATGAAAATTAGTGCAATGATTATTCTGAGGCCAGTAATTTCGAAAATTATCAATATTTCCAAATCCAAGATGGCGGATCCAATATGGTGATCAGAATTACTCGATTTCGATAGATTTTAATGAAAATGGTACAATAATTATTTTAAGGCTACTAATTTTGAATATTATTGAGATTTGAAGATTCAAGATGGCGGATCCATAAAGGGGTTTGCGGGTTGAAACAATTTGAAAAGTGTTTGATTAGTAAGTATTTACCCAACCCCGGTTGAAACCGGGTAACTCAGCTAGTAAATAATAAATAAATGCATGAATTTCACGGGAATTTTGAAATTTAAACAGTAGGACGCTATCCGATATTCGGATTCGATCCTCTAATATCCAAGAATTAGAGTAAATAAGGACATACTATATTCCAAGATTTTTAATTGTGCAGCGTGTTGAAGCATTTACACTTCACGCAGCAATAAATTAATGCTAATGCACACGAAGATAATTAAGAACAAAAAAATTTTTTTTCTATTTTCGCCCCGTCCAGATCCTTTCTAACTGTGGAAGGTGGTGGCCACCGACTGCTCCGCCACTCGCCCGTCGAGCGGAGCACTCTGGAACTTTTAACTTAGGAAGTTAATCGCCTCCAGAGCCCTACAGTAAGTCCTCCAGAAACATTTTCAGTTCTTAAGTATCCTTAGGAGGAAAAAAGCCTGAGAACTTTTCGCTGTTTTTGTTGTGCGCTGCTTCATTCAATTTGACGACCTGGAATATTTTGGGCCTAAGCTCTGGCGCTCCTCCACCGACGAATAGCTGGATGGGGGTTGGTTCGAGTGAGTTCCGGGACGCGACGTGGAGTTTCTTGCCGCGGCTGGCTGATGGGGAGCATTACGCGCTAACAATACTTAGCTTAGTTAGGGGTGCGCTCGAAAAGTAATTTTGGGTGCTCTGCATTAACGGATTTACGCACATATCCGCCTGTTTACGTAGATCCCAGACATTTTAGCAAATTAACCACGCAAACATAACTTCATCCCCCTCGGAGCTGCCCGCAGGCGAAGACGGAGCAACGAAGGCGCAGACGGCCCCCCGCTTTTGCTGCGGATGAATTTTTATTCATCTTAAAATTTGTGAGAGTGGATAGTCTTCGGCTAGGCACAAGCCTGCAGACCCGCGGGCATAGAAGGAATTGGGGGAGAGAGAGCGAGGGTAGGATGCCCAGAAATTTCTTTCCTTTTAACATCAGCCACCCACCCTCGCATCCGAAGGGTAAAGACTTCAGCTTTGTTGTGTTTTATTGTTATTGCCCGAAGGAATTCCTCGAGAGTTATGGCGGGTTTATTCATGAAATCCATCGCCGCCGCCCCTTTAGTTTGCATTCCTCTTATTTTAATTTTAGTGTTCATCTCGATTCTTTCGACGTCTCCTGCTTTTTTCTGTTTTTAGGTTTCGAACCAAGGAAAATTATTTCTCCCCTTACCACTATCGTCGTCGCCGGCACTCGCCCGCCGTTTTCTGACTTGCTCGGATGTAAATGAATGCAAACCCTGCGGTCCTTTCGTCTTATGTCTTGTCAAGGATGCTAGATACGGATGCGAAATGAAAACTGCTACTGATGCCACAGTCCTTGTCGTATCGCAGCCCGTTCCTGCCGCTGGCGTCGTCGCCGGGCCCCACGGTCGAGTGCGGTCTTAATGACATCCGCCTTTATTGCTGATATCCACTTTGATATGAAGGATAAATTTTTTTTAATAACAATTACACTACCAAAGCTGGTCTGGGCGGAGGGGCTCCTCTTTCGGTTTCATTTGCGGAGCCATCATCATCGGAGCTTCTTCGTCAGGGATAAAAAACAGGCAAACAATTTTGTTTATGAAATAAAAAAACATTTACGAGTGTCGCTTACCGTGGAACATTGTCAGTCGCAGAGTGTACAGCCCTCAATAAAAAAATAAGAATGTATATACAATATATACTATACATATATTGCTAACATTATCACAAGAAATAAAACCACAGTCCGACATGTCACAGCGACAAATTCGGAGATATGGAAAATTTTTGCTGACTGGCTTCGCATGATTCCACTAGATTAAAACAAAAAGATATATGATCTGATATTTTGTTAAATTTTTAAAAATTCTTCACGAATTTTCACATATCGTGGATTTTCAACCAGGCAACTTAATTTTAATATCTCTCAGTTTTCAAATATCAGAAAATACGTTTTGAAAATAAGATTATTTGTTTTTTGTAATACGAAAAACGTAAGTAATTAAAAAAAATACTTTTTCACCCTAAATTAGACCATCTACCCTCATGCGAAAGTACTCTTTTTATGCGAAGTTTTATCAATAATAAAAGAGAGGATTAATTTCAATGCGAAAAACCCAACTAAGTCGTTGTCAAAGCACAAAACTTTTACAAGAAATAAAAATTAAGATTTCTATGACCCAAACTTTTGAAACTTCAAACACTGACAACAAAAGTTTCCTCACTGAAGCAAAGGGCAAAAGTAATTCAAAAGAGCCTAAATTGTCTACAGCCGTTGAATTACTTTTAGCTTTGAATTTAATAAATACCTGTTTTTAAATTAAAAATATATATAAAAAAAAAAAATTTTGCTTTTATTTACTACTAGAAGTCTTTTCTTATATATTTGGGTTGAAAGATTGTATGGGAAGAATCATTGGCTTGCCACATGACAACATCACTTCACACTTTTATATGAGTTCGAGCGCTCTTTTACGCTCCCGTACGTTGGGTGTAGTGGTTAATTTTGTAATTTAAGTTTTAATTTTAACGGCGTCACATAGTTAATCGACTTCTACTCGTCGAACCCTTTCATTTGATACTCATATTAAGAGGTTGTATAGAACAAGGTAATCCACCATCTTTAGGTATCTGCCATATTTGATTTAGAATAAGATCACATAGTTTATCGTATTTCATTCATCAAACCCTTTCATTTGATGCCCATGTCAATGAGGTTATGAAAAAAATGGTAATCCGCATTTTGTGGTGTCCGTCTTATTGGACGTAAAACGATATTAGATATAATATATTGTATTGTCACCGGACTAATACAAGTGTGCAATGTTTCAAAGTTTTAGCTTAATTAGAACAAGTCGAAATTTTGATTCTAAAATTTGTCCCGGACAGAGAAAGTAAGTTGCTAAAAGCGTTGCAAAAAGATCTTGTTTGAAATAAAATTTGTTGGTAGAAAATTATTTGTTTTTTAAATAGAAAATGGTTAGTGCATTTGAAAAAAAAAAAACAGTTTTAAGTAACATCACGCATAGAGATAATTATTCAATAAATGTGGTTATAGATAAGGAATAACTTTGGCTTAAATGGAAGGAATTTTCAATTTCAAAATTCATACTGAAAAATCTCAAAGTATAGTTATTTTAAATAGTGTGCATTACATCCTCTGTGCATTTTTTATACGAAATTATAAATACCAGTGCTCATTTTTCTTGCAAGTTTATATCTAAAATGTTTTAAGCTACGTCCACTTATGAAATTCATCATATTATATAGGCCAGCTAAGTCAAAAAGAGAGTATTTTTATTCAGAGCTGTAAAAAGTAAATCCCTGTACTTAGTAACGAATTGTAATTGGATTTCATAAAATATAACGTATAAGTGCTCAAAATTTGTGTCTGGTCATGAACTTGTGCAAAAAGCAAGATTCCATAACAATAGAAGCTAAACATCCCCTTGAACAAAGGGATAACTACCTCTCTTATTTTTTCATAACACTCGTGCGAGAAAAAGATTAATTTTTATTATTTTAATAGTTAATATTGTTACTTATGTAAATGACATTCATTGATTATTTTCAAATGATTGTAAAGTCGTATACGAAACTACCCCTTTAAGGTACTAGTACCTATTAGGAGCTAAAAAAAAGCACAATTTCAAAATTTTTTTTTACACTTTATTTATCAGATAAGGTAATCAAACTTTTTCTATAATATCAAGGAACTCTTGTAGTATAGAAAAAAAATTTTTTTTTTCATTATCCCAATTATACGCGCCTTATAAAGAGCGCCAAAATAGACCCCTTAAAAAAACCTTGCTCCATGGCGGACAGTTAATCTCTGGAACGACAAGTCTGAAACAAAAAAATCAAAATGGGTTTTAAAAAGGAAGCCGTCTTACACAAGAATCGACCAGAAAATTTGAAAAATTAAATACAAAAAAAAAATGGCGGACGTTCAAAAAAAAAATTCATAAATCGACCTCTTTTTCCGATTTGACGCTAAAATTTTTATTTTTCAATTTTTTAATCAAATTGTGGTCGATTCTTGTAAAGGAAGCTTAAACAAACAAAATGCTTCAAGATTTATTTAAATCGAGCGAGTAGATTCGGAGATTAACTGTCCGCCAATTGAAAAAAAGTGATTTCGAGAAAAACGCGTTAAAAGTTTATTTAGAACATAGAACAGCCCAGAGCACGCGCTCACTAAAGTTGATGTATCTCGGTTTCGGTTTCGAATTTTTATATAATATTTTAGGGAGTTATTTTTGAAGGTCTAACGAATCGAAACACGTGAAAAAAAAATCGATTTTTTCAAAATCGAAATAGGTACTATTACCCCTTAAAGGGGTTAAAAAATTCAAAATTCAAAAAATCAATTAGTAATCAGCCATACCTAAAACTTTGTAACTTGGTTTTGCTTAAGATACTTTATGATTACTACTTTTTTAGTGCTTGGGAGTAGTTGAACCCTCTTTGTGTGTGTGGATTTTCATCAAATCCAAGCGTGATACCCCTTACATGTTTTTTTTGTTTCATATTACACAAAAATGTGTTTTTAAATAGATAGAAATATTTTTTGAATGTTATATTTTTTAATTAATCCCTCTAAAGAGGTTTATTACACCCCTTATATGGGTATAGTTTTGTCTACGACTTTACAATCACTTGAAAATAATCAATGAATGTTATTTACATAAGGAACAATATTAACTACTAACAATTAATCTTCTTCTCGCACATGCGTAATGCAAAAATAAGGGAGAGAGTTTTTTTTTTGTATAAGGGGATGTTTAGATTCTAGAATAATAGAACTGTACAAATTCATAACCAGACAAAAATTCTGAGCACTTAAATAAATTACAATCGAAGTTAAAGGTGTTTGAAAAATAGGCTAACTTTGCGGCCAAACTTCGGAACTAATACTTAACAAGCATTACCTCCAAATTAAATGTTTCAAAATTTTATTAAAACATAACTTGCAATTACAGACTGTGCACACAATTTATGGCTAATTTAAAATTAGTGCTTTTGAGTTAGTTTCGTAGGAAGTAGTCTAAATCTTGAGAGATAATTCCCCAATTCTAGATAAATGTTAAAAACTCTTAACGTCTTAACTGCTATTAAAAATCATTTTAAAGGCATTAATATTTTACCGCAACATTTAAGAAATGTTGAAAGTGCGCTAATTTCTAATAATTTGTAAATTCTTCTGTACATAGAACTCCTTCTTCTGAATTAAACTGATTTCTTAAAACAATTAAAAGGTCAAGAGCTTTTAACTTGTATGTATGTAGAATCGGAGTGAATAACTAAATTCATGTAGAAAAGCAAAATGTTGCTATTATCATTTTTCATAAAACATTAGTAAATTATTTACAAAGGAGCAATTGATTTTGTATCCTCGGAGCAGGAATTCGCACACATAGTTCTACTTTTAGCTGAACTTGGAATTTTTTAGATTTAGTGCCCATATTAAACTAAAGTGTTCGGCCTACTGACCGAACCCTCCTTTAAAATATTTAAACCACAAATTCAAATATGAATTCCACACAGCTGATCGAGAAATCAGCTGTTCAATAAGCTCCATGTGCCATGGAGGCAAAATTCCTCCAACTTATTTTAGATAGTACCGCTGTAAATGCACCTCACTTCACAGCCTCTCGCAACTTGACTCGGGCCGTAGCCTATTATATAATCAGCTCGACCAATCGATCGGGCAGCAGTCGCAAGATTAATCTTCTGGGGTATTGACCTGGAAGTAAAAAGAAATTGACCTTACAACTCCTCTTCCACTCCTATTGAGGTTAAGTCCCATTCCTCATATAGTTAACGTGTTGAGTTAAGTATTCCTAGATAGCGTGCTGAGCTATTTCCTCATAGTCAACGTATTGAGTTGACTTTTCCTATATAGCGTGCTGAGCTATTCATATCTGTAACGTATAGAGCTATTCTCTCTCCCGTTAACGTATTGAGTTAACTAAAAAATCTCTCCGACTAGCGTAGTAAGCTATCCAAATTGTCATACCGCAAACACTGAACGACGTCAACCCAACCTGGAATAACGATATCAGTACTAACTACCTTACTCTCTTTGCAGACGAACCGCCAACGGATCAAAAGAAGAATATATCTAATTAATTTATTATGTTATTTTTTTTTTTTCTTTAAAATCCTGTTAATTTTTTTGTTAGCTTTAAGTTGTTTGAAATATAGCATTTTTTAACTGACTACGACTTTGTCCTGCACCTTTTTTCATTTAAACCTCTTAAGTGGTCTTAACATAAAGTTATGAACTGAAATGAAAATGTTGAAACATAATAATTCTCATTCTTCCTTTCGGTGTATTTTGAACAAAAGTAAATAATTTCTAATATATACCATTCAACATACGGCACCGATATAGCTTCTATGTGAATTTATTACTAAAATTACTATTTGCTTTCATAACTACGAGTACTTAAAAAAATCATATCTTTTTCGCGCATTTGTAATGGATTTTTAATTTAAGATAACACTGATGAAATATTGATAATAAGATAGTAGGAAAGTAATTTCACCACCCACCCTTCTCCGACCGACGGTACCGTCATGTAGAGATCTACCACGTTTTTTTCCCATTTATGATACGGAACCTTAAATAATATTTTCTATTAAAACTATAATGATTTGCAATTTACATGTGTCCCAGAAACCAACGACAAGAAAAAGATAGAGTCTTAAAACTTGTTAAAATAACACAAAAAGGTCTAATGACCTACGAAAATACTAACGCCTCAATTCGGAGACCCGTAAGTGACAAAAGCTTAGCAATCTGCGAATTATTTACTTTTCCCAGAAAATATCCTAGAGCGTGAAGTAATCCGTTTATCGTCTGGAACGATAACGAAAATCAAAATTTGGCTAATAACAATTGTCTCATAGACGCAAATTACCCATTCAGGTCCGCATTACGCGGATTAAGGCAGCATCTCATCCTCCTTCCTTCATTCGCCTAGACACAATCAACTCGAATGTTCCTGGAGGATTTCGAAGAAAACGAGGACGTGTCCTAAAGGAGCTCTTCGTAATCATTAACTTTAATTCGAGTCTAATTGGGGGAAAACTTCAACCAATACTTGAACGGGATTGCTCTTCTTCTTAATCAACATGTGGCGGGTGTGGGGTCAGAGGGCACGACAGGGGGTTCGCGAATTTGCCAAATAAAGACGGGACTTGTCATTAAATTATCTTATCCTCAGGGGAGAGATGTCAGCACGGCAGCGTAGTGTGGCATACGCCTAAAAAATCTGCTACGACGATGGAGAGGAGATAGAGGGCAAAGTGAGTAAATTTTCGTGATCATTTGTAACTGCCAGGGTAACACTTGTCTCCCGCCACTCGCGCCGCATAGCTTCATTCAGAGCCGGCATGAAAGGAATTTGCAACATTTCGACGCGTATTCAAAGGGTAATTGCTCCAATTTTCATGAATGGGGGCCCTTCCTCCAAGTGAAGAGCGCCACATTAGGGCACCTGGGGACCATTCAGTTTCAGTCAATTTGAATATGAAATCATGAGAAGCCTTGGCGCCTCTCGGAGTAACTAAAGCGCCCCGTACAGATCAATTTCTGTAATTAAGGCCACATTCAGAGCGAACGACAGAGCACATCAAAGGGGGGCCTCGACCAGCTTTAGCTCTGGGCTCCATTGGGCCCATCTCTCGGCTGGCACTTTAATTTCCATATAAAACGTAAAATATTTAATCAAGCCGCTTCGAATTTAAGGCGTTTCCGGGCCAGTGCCGGAGAGTGCTGGGCGGAGCCTCACCGGGACTCTTTGAAGTACAAAATCAATTAAGGCTCATATCGTTCTAGAAATGTCGCAAAAATTTTTCCTCGTCCCATTCCAGAGCGACTGGGAAATTTACGTTGCACAAAGCCGCGTTTCACCAACAGCCCGGCATAAAAAAGTTTCCGTGAATTAATGTGTAGTAGGCGGCGCCCTATACTATGGAACTATGGAACTACGGAACGCGGCCTAGAAATTGTTAAACTGGCACCGATCCAACGGATGTGTTCCAAAAGGGGAAAAGTAGCACATTATCCTCCTGACCAACCTACAGCAGTGCCACCGCTGTATGCTAAAACGTAACGGCTGTTCTTATCTACGGGACCGTTCTCCACAATGGCGGATCGAATGGAAGAATAACGTTTTCTGGCGCTTCACCGTAGAAGAATTACTTACGAGTGGTAGCTCGCCCAATATCGAGACCAAAGTCCCGCCCAATCCAGGACATGTACAAACTGCATGCCAAATGATTCAGCAGTTAATTTCATGCATTTCTATTGGAAATGATTTAGATTCCTGGAACTGACACAAACAGATTTTTCTTCTTCCCCGCGCCAAGAATACCGAGATCAGCATTCCGGGTAGGCTACAGCCGGAAAAGTCCAGAGATGAGTTCGTATGAGTGCCTCGGCACTAATGTGATTCCAGATCCCATTCAAACTATGTACCTGTAAGTAATACTTACGCATATATGCCAGAACCATTCGTGGATATTTACTTACCTGAAAATAAATAGAAAAAAATTGTTAGTCATTGTAAAGATGTGTATTAGAATGCAATTTAATTTGAAAAAAAAAAATGTTTTTTCTCTAAGTGGTGGACTGATTCGTTATAAGTAGAATTTCCCTATCAACTAGAGCGGAAATTAAACAAAACCAGATATAGGTACAGGTGATTTTCAAATTTTCAAACTGCGAATATGCACACTATTGGAGCATTTCACGTGAAGAAATTGGATTTTCTTTCGTATAGTAAACCAGAAGTTACCATTAAAAATCTGATTATTTCCAACTTCGCATTTTTTTTAATTTTTTATTTTTACCAAAAAATATAGCTTATAGCAATATAGGAATATTGTGCAAAAAATTTTAGATTGACCTCGCCAACGCAAGAAAATGCTGCGACTTGTATGTAGTGATGACCATAACAAGACCAAGACCAAGAGCAAGACTATGATAATCGATACGAATATTAATACCAAATCTTGGTCTTGCATACTTGGTTTTGATCTTGAATTTAGTGAAGAGCAAAATTGGTCCTGGTCTTGCAGAAATCCTAAGACCAAGACCAGTACTACATATACCTGCGGTAGCATTACCAAGACTCGATTTGCAAGACAAAGACCATGTTTGCGAGACTTCACCAAGACTTGCTGATTGAAAAATATTTCCTTCTACTTTAGTCGTTAGTTTTAAGAAAATTATATATCTGTAACACGCGGTTTAGTTAACTATTATTAACTAAACTGATACTCCAAATTTGAAAGTGGTTAAGGACCAGCCTTAGTCTTGTTTTGCTCATCACTACTTGTATGTTATACTGCAGAAACCTACATGCACCTTTCATCTTATAAGGAGTGACTGCGAATGATGATGTGCCCCAATCCCACAACAATTTGTTATTTGATGACATCAAAATCATCTCCAAGTGAATGCTGTATTTCATGTCCTGGATTAGATGCGATCCGTGATCATTTAAAAATAGTTTTTGATGACAATCAAATTACAACCGTCCAGTTTGAGCAGTGGGTAGGTACAGATCGCTTTTCGGTAGTCACCCAAGTGCTTCCCGCAGATGATTTTGTTGAAGTTTCATGAAGGCGCATGCCTATATCGCTGAACAACAAGCAATTTACTTTAGAAAGCTTTAATAGAGACAATAGCTGAAGATGAAATCTTGGTTCAATGTGATTTTGCCGAAAATTATAGTTTCGTTGTAGAAGATGCCGCACAGTTCTTTCATTGGAATAATGAACAGGCTACACTATTGACGTCAGTATTTTACTACAACATGATATCGGATGATTTAAAACGCGATACAGCTTCCTTTTACGCTTTTCAGAAATTACTACACAAACATATCTCAAATAAAGGTATTGCAGTAACAAAAATGATATATAGTACAGATGGAGCTTCACAACATTTTAAAAACAGATTTAATTTTATAAATATATTATTATAAAGAAGATCTTAGTGCATAAGCTGAAATTCATTTCTACGCGACCTCACATGAAAAGGAGCCATATAGGGGAAGGTCGGGTAGCCCCGGACGGCGGGTAACCCCGGACATTTAAATTTCTTAGAAACTAACCCCGTTGCATAGGTATAGTTTAATTATAAATACGTGCCCTTTGGAGTAAAAACAAATCCAACTTAATTGTGGCGTGGGCACAGAGTGAGTTACACGTGAGTTTGTGTTTTGTTCCCGGCAAAACAATTTCGTTGCTCCTGTGTCAAACTTCATTGAAGGTTTTCAAGTACAATAAGTAAGTGTGCGTACTGGTTTTTTGGTTAAAGTTTTGAATTTTGCGATATTGTTTTAACAAACTACAATTGTTTTGTCAGTTTGCTTATTTATGGAAACTATGTACTTTAAAATGTTGTTACTATTGTTGCATAAAGACTTGAAATATGCCGAAATTTAAAGGGGAGAATTAGTTAGTTAAAAGTTATTTATATTAATAAATTTTAATAATTTTGAAAATGTACAAATGAAGTGTTTTTTCTTTTATAATTGAGATCTACAGCTTCTCTTCTTAATGCCGAATAATAATCTGCTAGCTCAAATAAAAATTCTGCCGTCAGTCCCGCTGTCCAAACAAATATTCCACTATCGGTTCGCAGAGACTGACGCCGGCCAAACGGAAAGTTCACTGTCGGTCATGGGGGATCGACGCACGCCGCGATCAACGTGTTAAATATATAACATTTTCAAATAATATTTCACCCTTTCCCACGCAAAAATTCCCTTTTCCATTTGAAACGTATAACAATCTATTTCAAAATTGCTCTTTTTTATACCAAAAATACTAAATTCCAAAACATTAGTATCGATGTTTAATTTCGAAAAGAGCTTAGTATTCTAAATGCAAAGTATCAGAATTCAATTCAAAAGTGCATTTTTGTTCAAAACAAAAGTAAAAAAGTTGTTTGTAAGGCCAAAAACCAATTGGGCCATCATTGATTACTATGTCCGGGGCTACCCGCCATATTTTGTGTCGGCTAAAAACGAAGGCCAAAGTATTTTTTAAATATTTCTTTAAAATAATTTGATATGATTACTAATTCTTAATTAACATAAATGAAGAAGTTCCTAGTTTTATTTTAAAAGTAAAATAAAGATAGGAATTTTGTTTTTTGGTATTTTTATTTGCAATTCATTTAAGTGTCCAGGGCTACCCGACTTTCCCCTAATGGTCTTGGCGGGATTAATAATTTAATAATGATGATTATTATAATATATTAACTTTAATCAAAGAAATTAATTAAATTTTGTTTTTAATTATGATTATTTAACCATATTTCATTAGTTATAATAATAAGCCGTAATTAGCGAGTAAGACAGCCATACTAAAGAACCGCTCAGTACAGCGAGCCATGCGATACCTTCATACTTTCGTTCATATCTTCTAAACGAATCGATATACCATACTAAAATTTGTTGTATAATACTTCCATACTACAAGCTAAATTTTTTACTAAAAATAAGAAATTAAAAAAAAAATGCGAAGTAGGAAAAAATCTGATTTTTAATGTTAACTTGCGGTATAAAGAAAATCCAATTTCAAATTTTAATTAATTTCTAAGAAAAACAATTAATATTCTCAAATAACCACAATTTACTTATTATTCAATCCATTTGATTAACTGTATTAATAGCATTCGAAAACCCCATTCCTCAAATTTTGCCAATTCTTTGAAGTCGCATAATAGGTAACTAAGCTAAAAAAAATAAAAATAATCATATTCATTTATTCAGGTCCCATAGAAGTACAATTAACCCAATTATGAACAAAATTCAGTCCTTGGAATGTTCTTCGTTGTCTACTTGACGTGAAATGCCCCTACTGTAAGATTTGTAAATTTTATTTCACATAAAATAATAAACGTTTAACAAGGAAAGGTCAATATAATGGAAAACACGGCATTGTAATGAAAAGAATCCCAGTGGGCAAAAAGCAAGAAGGTGGAAGCTCCAACACGATATAAAAGGCACAGAAAAAAATTCGTTGAGTGGAATTTTCTCAAAGTTAAAGAAAAGCTCGTTCTTCATTTCCCCCTTTTCTACTATTGACATATGCGAACAGGATGACTGTGAATTTAGCCCAACTATTATAGAAATTAATATTACGAAAGTTGTACTAGATTGCGCTAGGATCGTACTGCTTTGTACCACAAATACAAAACAAAAAAACTAAATTGGAATAATAAACTTCTGATGAACAGAAAAGTTAGCTCAACTACTTTTATAGTTAAAAATATTGCTAAATTTTGCAACGTCTGTGCTACTTTGTGTCGCATTATATATTATATTAAATAAAACAAAATTCCAAATAATAAACTTGGGAAACTCCAAAAACTGTGTAGAGAAAATTTAGCCCAACTTTATCTTAAATTAAAAACCTTGTGTTAGATTCTGCTATTTTGTGCAGAAAAAAACTCAAATAATAAACTTTTAATGGGCAAACACAAAAAAAAAATGAAAGAAAAATGTATGCACAAAGAAAATTAAATTAGTCCAGCCATTTCATTTTACAATTTGGGCCATTAACACTTTAGAGTGGCAAACAGTACATTGTAATAACTGGTATAATGTAGTTATTGAAGAGTGTTGCAAATGATATACTGCAATAATTAAAAACTAGCCGAATTAAATTATTTTAGCACCATAAATGAAGTTGGGATGTTTTTAAAACTAAAAAACCAATAGCACATTGCCAAACAAAACACTTGCACGCAAAAGTGGTAAAAGGTTATGAGCTTATTTGTTTACTAATTTGTGTTAATGAAACGAATTTGCACACAATTTCTAATTACAACATCGCGATTATCAAGTATTAACAAATTAATAAATATCGTTCTAGAATTTTCCATTACCCAAATAATCAGTAATTGGTCAGGCAAATATTTAGCAATAATTTGTCCTCCAAAAATTATGCTTACTTAAGTAAATGGTAATTCTTCTATCAGAAATTTGAAAATACTCAACTATTTATTTTGTAATAGCCAGTTATCAATTTCTGGTTACTCAAGCAATCGGTAATTCGTGGGCCAAAAATTTGAAAATATTCAATGAAGTGTGATATATTGTATGTTACAAAGCACGTATTGCATTTTTCATGTTGAGTATTTGCGGACTTTTAGATTTCTGGCCGTTGAATTACTAATTATTTAGGTAATGGAATTTTAATTATTTTGTTAAATATTTCTATAAAAATAAATTATAAAAAACAAAATATAATTTCTATGGTATTGGTTACAATCATCACATATATATTGACTAATATTAATGTTTGGGGTTGAAGGATTAACTTAAAAATATTTTAGAGTTTAAGGTATTTGGCGCAACTTCGACATGCAGATTACCTGAAATTATATGAAAAACAAAATAATTGAAACAATAGAAATTTACAAAGGAATAAACAACGAACCGAATCAATTCCTCTGACATTTCCTCCTGGGTTTGCAATAATAAAGAGCTGTCACTTGACAGCAACAATTTCCTCTGTTGCATACAGAGCGACATCTGCAATACCATTACACTAATCATTTGAATTATTTGGAAAATTGAATCGCAACAATCCTTACACAGGTCAAATTTAGTATAAAATGAGGATTTTCATTCACATTCCGGCATTGTTCTGAGTTGGTTTCCTCGCATTTAGCAACGTTAGAATTTGAATCTAAGCAGGTTTCAACCGCCAGGTGGGTTTCAACTACCATACGCCGTAAATAACTTGTAGATTTCCACTACGAGCTATTTATTGGTTACCAAAACAGAATTCTGATTTCGAGAATGTTCGGGATTATGTTTCCACCATATTTGAGCGTTTTTTAAGTAAGAATTTAGGCAAGTTTCCACTGTCAAAGATGCCGTAAATAACTTTTAGGTTTCCACCATAAGTTATGTACTAGTTACAATAAAAAAAAACATTGAATTCCGATTCCAGGTATGTTTGGATGCAGCTTTCCCCCGCAGTTTAACATTTTTGGAGTTAGAATCTAGGCAGGTTTTCACCGCCACTACGAAACACACATTAGCAATCTTTTTTCTACAAAAATATTGTTGATGCTACGCAAACGCAAAATTAGGACTGCTAGATTTTGATGAAAACAGATAGTTGGTATTCACCGCAGTTTTTATATTAATCGGTTTAGTAATTTCTAATCTAATATATAAAATTCTACTGTCACAGTGTTAGTGGCCATACTCCTCCGAAACGGCTTGACCGATTTTGATGAAATTTAATATGTATATTCAGTAGGTATGAGAATAGGTTTATAACTAATTTTTATACCCCTAGATGTTAAGGGTGGGTCACCCTAAAAAAAAATTTTTTATTTTTTGGACAAATGTTTTTTTTGTAATTTTTTTATGGTGTGGCATTAAAAAACACATTTAGTCCTAAATTTTTACCCTTCTACCACCAACCCCTACTTTTTAATAGTCTAATATATAAAATTCTTCTGTGACAGTGTTAGTGGTCATACTCCTCCGAAACGGCTTGACCGATTTTGATGAAATTTAATATATATATTCAGTAGGTATGAGAATAGGTTTATAACTAATTTTTATACCCCTAGATGTTAAGGGTGGGTCACCCTAAAAAAAGTTTTTTTATTTTTTGGACAAATGTTTTTTTTTGTAATTTTTTTATGGTGTGGCATTAAAAAACACATTTAGTCCTAAATTTTTACCCTTCTACCACCAACCCCTACTTTTTAATAGTCTAATATATAAAATTCTTCTGTCACAGTGTTAGTGGTCATACTCCTCCGAAACGGCTTGACCGATTTTGATGAAATTTAATATATATATTCAGTAGGTATGAGAATAGGTTTATAACTAATTTTTATACCCCTAGATGTTAAGGGTGGGTCACCCTAAAAAAAGTTTTTTTATTTTTCGACAAATGTTTTTTTTTGTAATTTTTTTATGGTGTGGCATTAAAAAACACATTTAGTCCTAAATTTTTACCCTTCTACCACCAACCCCTACTTTTTAATAGTCTAATATATAAAATTCTTCTGTGACAGTGTTAGTGGTCATACTCCTCCGAAACGGCTTGACCGATTTTGATGAAATTTAATATGTATATTCAGTAGGTATGAGAATAGGTTTATAACTAATTTTTATACCCCTAGATGTTAAGGGTGGGTCACCCTAAAAAAAGTTTTTTTATTTTTTGGACCAATTTTTTTTTTGTAATTTTTTTATGGTGTGGCATTAAAAAACACATTTAATCCTAAATTTTTACCCTTCTACCACCAACCCCTACTTTTTAATAGTCTAATATATAAAATTCTTCTGTCACAGTGTTAGGGGTCATACTCCTCCGAAACGGCTTGATCGATTTTGATGAAATTTAATATATATATTCAGTAGGTATGAGAATAGGTTTATAACTAATTTTTATACCCCTAGATGTTAAGGGTGGGTCACCCTAAAAAAAGTTTTTTTATTTTTTGGACAAATTTTTTTTTTGTAATTTTTTTATGGTGTGGCATTAAAAAACATATTTAGTCCTAAATTTTTACCCTTCTACCACCAACCCCTACTTTTTAATAGCATTTTTTATTTTATACTTCGCGATTTTGACCGTTCGCGCGTTCGCGATTTCAACGGATTTTAATGAAAATTAGTACAATGATTGTTTTTGGGTCACTGATTTTGAATATTATGAAATTTTCCAAATCCGAGATGACGGATCCAACATGGTCTTGATTACAACAGATTTTAATGAAAATTATAACAATGATTATACTTATTAAACTAATTTAGAACATTACCAAAATTTCCAAATCCAAGATGGCGGATCCAACATGGCTATTAAAATGTCTCAATTACAACGGATTTTAGTGAAAATTAGTACAATGGTTATTCTGAGGCAACTAATTTAGAATAAGGTAGAGTCGCCAAATATCGTCCCCTTTTTGTAAAACAAATCTAAAAAAATTGAAAAAAATACCACAGTAATAAATGAAACGTCAAACATTAGGTTCAATATTCCTTTATTCTTAAAAATAATCAAAAACGCGTTAACATTGTTAGAAAAAGTTATAAAATAGCTTTAACAAAAATTCTCAAATTATGAAAATATATTTTTGGGCTCCTAATTTCGTCCCGGGGACGATATTGAGATCACAATAATCAGTACGTGAACTGGAGTTGTACTTACTCTTTTTCTATTATATAAAATTGAACCTAACTATCATATTAATATCTAAACAGCCCTTTCTTAATTATTTTAATCATTTTTTGGGCATCTAAAAAATAAAAAAAAAACATTCTAAAGTTACATGTTACGATATAAGGTTCACGTAAGGGGACGATATTAGGAAATTTCTATTTATTTTGTCGCATCCATTTAAGCAAAAAACGTGTCATAAACCTGAAAATTTTACTTAATCGATTAACATCTGAGATATTAATAATTAGTTTGACAAAAAAATTTTATCAATAAGTCAGGTATCTCAATATTTTATAGTATCCGAGAATATTTCAATGAAAAACTCACCTTGAACACTTTTTTTGATTTTCGAATTTCTGTCGGTACGAACGTCGTGACGTACTCACTTCTACACAATAGCCGATTGATGCAACTAGCTGTCGGTTCAGGTCACTGATAGTAGACGGCGGTTTTTAAAAGAGTAGATATTGAAGGGGACGAAATTAGGGTAGGGGACGATATTTGGCGACTGTACCTTATTATCGAGATTTCCAAATCCAAGATTGTGACCAACAATTTCTTGATTTTAACGAATTTTAATGGAAATTAGTACTATAATTATTTTTAGGCCCCTAATTTGAATGTTATCAAAATTTCGAAATTCAAGATGGCGGATCCAACACAGCGACCAAAATGTCTCAATTTGGACGGATTTTAATGAAAATTGGTATAATGATTATTCTGAGGCCACTAATTTCGAATATTAGTAAAATTTGTAAATCCAAGATGGCGGGTCCAATAGGGAGACCATAATGTCTCGATTTCAACAGATTCTAATGAAAATTTATACAATGATTATTCTGATACCACTACGATGATGAAGATGGCGGATCCAATATGGTGATGCAAATTTCTCGACTTCAACGGATTTTCATGAAAATTAGTACGATTTGTTTGGTGCCACTAATTTTGATCATTATCGAATTATCAAATTTTCTAGATCCAAGATGGGGGACCCAATATATATAAAAAAAATTTCTCGATTTCAAGGGGTTTTAATGAAATTTGGTACAATAATTGTGTTAATGCCACTAATTTTAAAAATTATCAAGATTTGGATATTCAAGATGGCGGATCCATAAAAGGGTTTTCGGGTTGAATCAATTTCTAGGATATAACAATATAAAAGGGCAGTACAACGTCTGCCGGGCCAGCTAGTATAATTAATAATTTCTTCTTCTTCCTTTAATTCCAGAAAGTGAAGTTATTAAATTTCCTTTATTTCTATTCTAAAGTCTATTTTCTTTTATTATATTTTTATACCTTTTTAGTTTATTTTTTAACTCTGTTTTTTTTATATAAGTGTTGCTTTATATTTTTTATTTAATTTATGTATTTTGTTTGTATATACGAGGGTAGATTGATAAGTCCGCGGCCTGAATATGAAAACGAAACCAAAGGATTTTAAAATTATTGTTATTTTCCGACGTTATCACCACTTTTCTCAATGCAATTCTTCCATCTGGTTTCGAAAGCCATTATACCATTTTTAAAAAATTGACTCATCATGGCCCTCAAAATAGGCATTGACGGCAGCTTCAATCTCTTCGTTTGATGTAAATTTATGTCCTCCTAAATGTTTTTTTAGATTGGGGAAGAGGTGGAAATCAGATGGTGCCAGATCTGGCGAATAAGCGGGGTGTGGAAGTAATTCGAACCCACGGTTATGGATTTCAACCATCGTTTAGCAGGACGTGTGAGGGCGTGCATTGTCGATGTTCGATTTTCTCCATTTTTAAAAATCGCTTCACTTTACGCTCAATAAAACACTGTAAACACTTAACCAAGAGTAACACTAAAATGAAACTTCACACAATGACACAATAACAATGACAACTAAAGAGTTACTGAATGTCATGAAGACAGAACGAAATAAAAATTTTAATCATGTCTATATGAGGCCGCGAACTTTTCAATCCACCCTCGTATATATTGAAATAATTTTATTTTTATTGTAAAAATGTTATGTTTACCGAAAACAAGCGTGTTTCAAACCATATGATCTTTGATCCTTTGAATACTATATTGCAGCTATAATATACATGTCCAGTTTGTTCGGTACTATTGTAATTAAAAGATTGTGTGCTGTATCCGCTGATGCGACTATGCTGCTACTGTTACTGCCTATTAGATCCCTATTCTCTTAACATTAAGGAGATGGTGTTGTGCTGTTGTAAAAAATCATCTCCTCTTTTATTACAAGAGGACAGTGTGACGCGTAATGCTAGATTTAGGATGGTTTGTTGTTCAATTCGACGTTAAAAAAATAATTAATATTATAATATTTTTGACGATCTCTGCTCACACATACATTTTAGTGTTGGAATGTTTATACGAGAACAATTTTATTTCGGTCAACTGGTTCGAATGTAACCTTGCACTTAACCATTGACCTACTGCTAATTTTTTTCCTTCTAAATTGATGTTGGCGAAAGCACCTTTATGAATTATATCATATAATTGAATTGAGTTGATTTTTGTTTAAATTTAAAAATTCGTTCACATATAGTTTCTTTTAAATTAATATTGGTCCAAACACCTATATAAACTATTTTAAAAGCTTTTATTTTTTAATTTTTTTAATATCTTTTCAAATATACAAATTTTGCATTTTTAGCATGTACTCATCAAATCCTCTACAGTGGTGCCTCATAATCTGCATACTGATTATCGAAAAAAATGTTAAATATTTATTTATTTTTAATTTTTTTTTTTTTTTAATTTTTACGTATATGATATTAAAATATGTTGCAATCGGGAACAACTATGTTCATTCTGAAGTGGTTGAAATATGAATTAGAAAATTTGTAGCAAGCAACAAAGCAAGTAAAATAAAAGCTAATAAAAATCCGGCGTGAGGTCCACCATAAGTTTAAGCAGAATAATTAATATTAGAATACTTAAAAATTCCATGATACTCAATTTCTCCTGGATCTAATAACGCATTGGCGCGCAATAACTTTTTTCCCTTTTTCTGAATTGTTGTGGCTTACCTACTTGCAACCAAATAATTCCTTGCCCTAATCCAGACTCAGCATTTTTTCATTTGACAAAAATATGATATTAGAGGTTTGTTTTTGTTAAACAAAAAAGGCATCGTTTGGACAAAGTTTTATAAATAAAAAATTTTGAAGCTTTTTTTTAAAGCACTTCCATGTCCAATCTCTTCATAATTTTTCTGCCCTAGCTGCCGATTTAGAGCGCTTCTCTTTGCGGACATGTGAAGGGAAGTAACAATTAGTACAAAGCAGGTACCAAATGAGGAATTAAATACCCTGAAGGGGACTTAAATACTACCCTATATCCACTATAGGCTATGAAATAACTCTGCAAACAAATCATACACCAAAATAAAGAGGAAGTCTAGGGAAATTTAAATAATCAGTAAAAATGTTAAGTCAATAGGGCATTTTGGCGGAATGTCCGTTTCACGTGTCGCGTATTAGTTTTTATGTTGACTGGTTCCATACCATACCCTCATATAAATGTATAAAAAAAAATCCAAAGTGGAATTATGAAAAAAAAATTTAATTAAGTATTTTTTAAAACCCCATACTAACTACTGAAAATATGTAGTATTAAGGGGGTACATGGGTTTCAAAATTTGAAAAAATCGATTTTTATTTGTTTGTTTCATTTTAAAGTATATCATAACAAGAGTATTTTCTCAAAGTTTCAAATCGATCGGAGCAAAACTCTAAGAGAGCGAGCGATTTGCCCCACGAAGCTCTACCACCTGCTCGAACCGTATTTAAACTTCAAACGCGTTTTTCTCGAAAACACATTTTTTAAGTCGGTAGTCACGATTACTTAAAAACTATTCCACCGATCATTCTAATATTTTGCATACTTCTTCTACATAGTATTCTCTAGGGGGTGACCGAAGGATTTTCTTTTTGGTGCATTACAACTTTACTTATGTGGCAAAACATATTGATTTTTTATACCGAAAAATGATTTTTTAGCGCGCAACGCCGCCAAAAATTCAAATTTCAATTTTTTAACAAATCCTTCGGTCACCCCCGAGCTATACACGTATACTACAAGAAAAAAATAAATTTTTTTATTTCAGATAAATCTAAAGCAAGATATCATGCCTACCGCATTTTCACTAAGTTTTTGAAAAATAGCCACCAGAGGGTCAATTTTCAAAATTTTCAAATAAAAATTTCACAAAATATGGTTCAAATGTTGCTTTTTTCAATAAACAATAGTTTCAATATAATTGTATTTATTGCACCATTAAAAAATGTGTCTAAAGTTTAGTCATTTAAGACCCATGTACCCCCTTAATGATTTCTATCGAGATGATTCCTACATGTATATCTAGTTAGAAAATTCAGGATGTTTTTACTATAGTGCAATATGTTATCTGAAGAGAATTTATACGTATTTATATCACTAGAAATACATGTTTTCATGTACTTGTCATATTTACCTACTATTATTTTTTGAATGGTCGATTAACGTATCTATTCATTCAAATTTTTGACGACATACATTACAATTTGTCCATAAAGCAACCTCTAATAAATACAATGCGGAAATTTTCCAATATTCGTTTTTTGTAATTTTATAATAATATTTTTGAGTCAACAATTTTACATGAAAATTAACAATTTACAAAACCAGACAGAATTGAATAAAATATATAAAGGGTGGCCCATATGTTGGTTTCTTTTTATATAGCATGTTATTTTTACACAGGCAGTTCTTTCGCGCTAAAAAAATTGACAGAATCACAGTATCATATCTCCGTGATATTGAAATGAATACATTTATAACTTGGAAAATATTGAAAACTTATTTGCAAAATGAAACGCTGTGTTGACGAAGCTGCGAATTTTGAAAAGATTTGTGATTTGACGCTGTTAGATGTTTTTTTTCGGTAATCTAGAAACAATTCAGTCACTTGAGCACAATATTGTTGGAGTTACTCATGAAATAGAGCCTCAAAGCATCGAAAATGAAACAATATTATTATACATTATATTGCGGCTAATGCGTATCATTATGCATTATAGAAAGATTCCTCTGTTCGTACTCTTTCTGTAGTATTTATATTTGTATTATTTGCACTTTATGGCATTAAAGCTTACTTTTTTCCGACGTAGAATTTCCGACCCCCCTAAAATTTTTTGTTTGTCTTGACATTTCCTACTATTTGCCAACGTATGGCCCTTTTTAAGACCAAACACCTTGAATTGTATTTACAAGGTAATGATTTAATAGAGATTTTTGCGTTATATTTTCGTTCCTGGTCACAACGCTACTGACAATATTTCCTTAAAAGCTAGATTACGAAAGAATACTTAAAATTGAAATTGCATCCGCGCTCACATTGTTCAGGTACTTAGTGGTCACGTTTTAGGTGTCTGCAAAATTACCTGTTGCAGTGGGGATCTTTATACTGCGTTTTTAATTTGTTGCCGTGGGAATCTTATGCTGAGTTAACTTATATAAGCATAATTTTTAATTAATCACAGATAGTCAGTCCCACCCTCCTTTCACCAATAACAAAGGTGTCACAACGACACCACGTACTTTCATCTTATCTTTTGTACGTCACATTACATAACGTGGAAATGTTGCAAGCAATTGATGCCGCCCAGCGTAAGTCCGGCGATTTCGCTAATACGCCAATTTCAACGTGTCCTGCCAAAGACAAATTCTTGCCACTCACTCTCATTGAGGTGAGCTCCTTTTGTACGAGCCGTAAAGCCATCAATCAGCATCCCTGAAGGAGCTGATCCTTTTCACCAAGATGATTGCGGGCCAAAACGGTCAGGACCATTTGACTTCAATACCGTTCTTTTTCCCGGTAAGGCTATACCGCAAGCTCAGCGCGCCGGGCTTCTTCACTTTGCACCCGTCGACGTCGTCGCCGCCGAGGTTGTTATCCCGACAAAATTCCCCGAAGAACATTTAATGCCCGCCCAACCCGGTGACATCGACCGGTTCCTGGGTCGGGACTCCTATTTTGAAGCCGGGCAACGAGGCGTCGACGTTGGAAAAGTTTTCCTTGTAAACGCCGAGGAGGGAATTAAATTGAGGGAAACATCGCAAAACACGGAAAGTTGGGAAACACATTTTTCCCAGCACCGAATGCAGTTGACTCGACGTTTAAATTCCATTCGTGTACCCAGTGGTACCCGGGTCCACTACCCGAAACCCGACGCCAACCGGCGGACGGCCGTATAGCTATTTGGCCGTGTGTCCTTTCTATGTTTTAATTCCAATTACATGTCCCTTGCGATATTATGCGGATTCGCCCCATACTCGGCCGCTGGGTCCAGTCCGACATGCCCGAATCCTGATGAGTGCTCCATTGCACATGGCACCCAGCCGAGCAGGGCTGGGGTGGACAAAAGGCGATTGTTGGCTGCTCTTTGTTTTCGGGACAGCTCTTTTTTTGCCCTATTCTAAAAACCCGACATCGATCCGGGACGATCCGTGGCGTGAAAGCGAAATTAAAAGTTTTCGGCTCTGGGAATGACACTCCCTGCACGTACCTAGGACTCCGGGACTATCGGTGGCGTATCTACCCTTCCGCCGAGCTCTTAATCAGAGCCGGTGATGTGTTCTTGCAGTAACTTTAGGACTGACCCACACTAGCTTATTGAGCAAGGAAAAGTTTGGCCAAAGTTTTCCCGCCGGAAAAAAATCGCTTGTTCATTACACGAAAGTCCCGGGAAGCTCCGTTGCCCCATCCTCAATCCGCCAGGGTACCCCAACTCTAGAGCTCCTGCAGCCGAATGGAGACAAGCAATAATTGGTTTTGTGAATAATTGTCTGGGGATTTTACCCGACTCGCTATTATTTAGACTGGGCTCCAGGTCCAGACCGGGGCGACCGGGCTCACCCCCACCCTCTCTCCACCACTATCCGCACCACTGTTTTTTTGATTGAATATTGTAATGGATTGGGAATTGAATCAACTGGACATGGGATAGCGCATGCAATAGCGCCAAGTCCGCCCTCGTGCAGCTACCTGCCTAGACTGCACCGACTGGAACGTAATTCTATTTTCATTTCCAGGATATTTTTCATAAATGCTGCATGCGATATAAAATTGATTACTCTTCGGAACACGCGCTCGATCGAGATGGGGCGGCTTTAATACGAGTAGAAACTGACAGATTTGCAGAGCCCTACACTGCCAGCCAACCTCCCTATCCGTCTGGGCAGCGACGGCGGCGCGAATAGGTGCCCCCGTGGCGGATGGCGGCAGAACGACGACTCCCAACAAAAATTGCGATGAGGTAAAAATTGTGCTGAAATCACAATTTTTCTGCTAGTTGCTGCGTATTCATGTGCAATTATCGAATTTTTCCTGATAACTACTCGCATCAGCAATTTCTGTTTGGTTTAGAGGCAGTCGGACCAGGAGGGTACTTGCCCATGTCGGGCGGGTCTTTTCAGGGTTTTAGCGGACAATAAATGAACATTATTTTTGCACTTCTAGGCAAAATGTGTTGTATTAGTTTTATCCTAATACATTTTTCCGGGTTGTGTTAAGACGCTTGTCTTGAGGAAGTTTTCTGGTGAAGAAATTAAATTATGTTTCTATTCAACGACAATGTATTAGTTTCTTGAGTAGTATTTAGAATAAGATTTATGATAAATTCTAATTTGCAGTGCTTATCAACAAGGTAAAGCAGATCAAGACGTATTAAGTTCTGTTGATTTAGTATTTAAAATCAAAATAAAAAGGTGGAGAAGAAGGGCTCTTTTCTCTTTTTCATCGAAAGTATTTATGAAGAAAAGTAGATGAAAAATTGGGCAACGCTTCGAAGAAAATTTGGCCATTTTCAGAATTCGAATTCATCCAATTTTAAGAAAAATACAAAACACCTGCCATCATCAGTTTAAAAACATGCAGAGCCAGCTTACACAATAGAAACATAAAATTTAATTATTGCTCACAAGGAAGGTATCCCAACGTGTCACCGTCGATTTTGTCCCGACTGAAATATGTTATTCTACATCAAATTGTAAAAGATACGTTTTTTTTCTACTCCTCCTAAAGATCCACTTCAAGAAACAGTTTGAAGGTTTTACATACTTATAGTCAATATTTTTTCGAACGACCAAATGGGCTGTATCGCAATTTTTTTTTTTTTTTTTTGATTGTTCAATATCCAATATGGCCGCTAAAACCTCGTGATCTTTATAATTTTACCACTTAAAAGAGTACAAAATGGCTCGCAACATTCCGATTGAGGTCTACAATGGCTTAAATGAAAGTGATTTTTGCAATACAGCTTCTGAAAGCAGAAGTCAAAAGCTTTCATTTGGGCCTTTGTAGACCTTGATCGGAATAATGCGACCGATTTTATAGCCTCATAAGTAGTAAAAGTAATGGAGGTCACGTGATTTTAGTCGCCATATTGGGCTCTGTATAGGCAGATTCTTTGAAAGCCAGTGTGCATTCGAAAGTAGAAATCAAAACCTTTCTTTCGAGGTTTGGTAGACCTTAAATGGAGCTCACCATTTTTGGACAGCAGGGGTGCTCCGTTCACAAAGAATGCCTCATATGTATGTACTCTTTAAAGTTAAATGAACATACCTGAACAAATTCAAAACGATATCTAACTTCTTTCTATGAAAAAAAAAATATTAAAAAAAAAAATTTCGGAAATTGTATCCCAGAAAGACCCCTTAAATAATTTAGATAATATCTCATTTTCTGATTTTAATGATACCTTGAAATTTATTATCTTCAAGATCTGTGCAAAGCAACACGAAACTGTGAGAGCGCAAGCGGTAATCAACTAAATGCCCGAATGATTGAGAACAGGAATTTTCAATCCACTCACATGAAATGCGCGTTGCAGACATTTAAAAGCTTTCCGGCGGTGCAATAAATAATTTATTTAAAATAAGAACATTTTTATTTTGTCTTATCTAATAAAAATTAATTAAAATTGCGACTATGATAAAATTAATTCCAAGTACATAGGAGAAGATAGGAGAAAACCTGAATTATTATAATTGTATATACCTATTATTTGTTAATTTCATTATGCATTGACATGATTGTAGCATATTATTTTATCTCATGAAAAAATAATAATTCAATTGATTTATATTTTGATAGGTGACAATATTATATTGTAGGATTATAATTGTGTTGCGATTAAATAAAAATTAAATGTGTATTGAAATAGTTTAATTAACTTCAAGTCTGTCTAAGAATAGAAGAATTTCATGAATTATTATGGGGCTCTAGTAAAAATTCAGTTCATAATTTAAACTATATTCGAATATTAAATCAAATCGTTGAATTACGATTATAACACGACTTAAATTTCACTTACCGAAATCAATTATCATTGTATTAAAGAAAAATTTCAAATACGATTACGATACAAGAAAAATATAACAAATTGTAATTATGTACACAATTTTAATTCATGAATTATTATTATCTACATAATTTTAAGTCAAGAATAAATATTCACAAATTAAAACTCTTGAATTAAAATTATCTACTTAATCTTAATTTAAAATACAAATTCACGAATTAAAATTCTTCAATTAAAATGATATACATAATTTTAATTCAAGCATTTTAATTCGTAAATTTTTATACTCAACAATTTTAATTCGTGAAATATTATTCTTGAATTAAAATTATGTACATAATTTTAAGTCAAAAATTTTAATTCGTGAATTTTTATTCTTGACTTGAAATTATGTACACAATTTTAATTCAGAAATTTTAATTTATAAATCTTAATTCAAGAATTAAAATTATGTACATGACTTTAATTCAAGAATACAAATTCACGAATTAAAATGATGTTTATTATTTTAATTCAAAAATAAAAAATAGGGATATAACTATAATTTCCAAGCTATTAATGGGCTCCTGAGCCGCTATTTTGGAAAGAAAAACAAAAAAAAGTTTTATTTTTATAGTTTAGAAAAGTTAAATAAAGTTATGTAAAAAATTTAAAACAATAAAATTACTATATCACCTTCTAAAACATTTTTCAAATATGACTAATTTTGAAGCGTTTACATGGACTTGCCCCCCTTAAAATACAGAATATTAAAAAGCAGTTGAACTGTCAAGTTTTAGTATAATGCAAAAGAGATAGAAGTAAGGGCGGCTGTGCTAAATGTAATAAAAAATTCTGCGGAAAATGTATTTTAAAAACAGAATATACTTATATGTAAATAATATAATATAATCTTTTATTTTTTTTTAAAAAACTTCGATTTTGTTGTTTGAGTCAAATTGACTCATTTCAGTCAAATGTATCCAATATCCGGGAATCTAGTGGTAATGAATGAAGTAAGTAGCTGTGAATGATGTTTTGTGTCTACTACTGAGTTAACATCAGTAATTTGTAAAACCTTCAATTAAAATATATCAAAAGTATCGTTTCCGCTCTGCGATATCGTAGACCCAAATTATGTCTGCACTATACCATAATAGATTAGATGCTTGTTAGTGTAGTAAAGAAATTTATCAAATAATAGTCCAGTAAAAATGATCCTAGCTTTTGTTTTTATTTTCAAAAATGACAAAAGAATGCAACAAATTATCCGAAAAGAATCACATGGTCTTCTGGTTTATGGTACAGATAAAAACCGCCCAGTTCAGTTTGCAAAAGAGAATGCGAAATAATTGGTGAATTCACTTAGGGTTTGCTCAATTAAAAAAGACGAATGACGAGAGAGCCCCGGAAAAACCCATAAAGATGAGACCGGGGCAATGTCCTGACTGGATCAGAAAAATATGAAAACTCTCCTTTGCTGAGACGGTAGTTCCGCGGCCGCACCCGTTTTTCTCATAACTGTCAACATAATCACCAAATGGGTCGTAAATATTATTTTATTGCTGAAAATCCAAGGAAGAAAAAGAAGCGTGCTCTGTACGGAGCCATTGTCCCGTCTCGGTTCAAGCACAATCGAAAGTGTCATGTAAGTTGCTTAAACACTTATTGGCGATGACACAGTTAAAATTTATTTTTATCCCTCCCATATCCTGCCGATAACAACGGATAAACAAACGATAATATCCACTTAAGTGGAAGGAAAACATTCGATGTTGAGCTGGCCGGATGAACGAGCGGGAAACCTCATCCCCGAATGTTCCGGACAAGGGGAGGCGGTCAGCCGGCGGGCACATCAATTTCTACAGCAACCCTCCTCAATGGTGACACTGACAATCCTACAGGAGCCATTTACATCCTTGGGATCCGTCAGCGGGTGCGGCTCCGAGATTTGCCCCCGGGACAGGGCAGGATCCATTATCAGCACGTGTCTGCAGTGATACATCATTACTCTCCCGATAAATGAGTCAAGGTGTGCACCAGGATCGTGCCGGACAAAAAAAAAAAAAAAACGGGGGGAGAAGGGAATACACGCTTTGTTCCGCATATGTGGGGCCCTATAGTCATCAGCGCCCTATTGTCCCTGTCCGGTGAGGCGACGCCGGTGCGGAGCACCAATAGATCAGTGATAAATGGATAGCGGATTAGGGGTTGCCAGGGATCTTATCAAAAATTCACGCTCCTTCCCGACCGACCCTTAGCCCTAGGTCGAGCGATGAAACAGATACCGACGCATTTCGGGGATTAGGAGGGCACAATAAACCAATTCATTCTGAAATATTTATGTGTGTCCTGAATCCCAGATCCTGGACATATCTCGATGGCGTGAGACAGAGCCAGCCAGTGTCTCGTCCTCATATTTCCCTGCGGTATAAAAAGTTCTACTCCCGCCGGATGAGACTGGATGCCGGGTCTCGAGCCTGCACGATGCTGAGGAAGGATTTGACAAGGAAGAAATACACAACAAAACGCTACTCCCCGCTGTTTGGTTACGGGCTGACTTAATGAAAACGAGAGCTCATGATATCTGGCTCCGGGGGGAGCCGGCAGTGGGTCGGTGCCACACTCGGAAAAGTTAACATATTTCGGCACAAATATATGCCTCCGACCTGATCCATGCCGCCCCCGCCCCGCCAGCTCGCTGATGTGTGCTCGCAAAGTGCTTCGTTGGAGCTACCCCGATTTTGGGTTGTTATGGGCTTAATGAAAACACTCCTGCACTGCTTGCTAAATGTTGATTATTTTTTTATTCATACCGCGGGGCGGCGACATCAGCGATGACGAAGGCGGCTACAGGGTAGCAGTGGTATTCGCACGGAGGCGGGAGAATTAAGCGCTTTTATTTGATTGTGCGATGACAGAGGAATTGCTGTAAAATTCATTAACGCGTCCAATTTAAGGACTCAATTCTTTCACGGAAATGTTTGCACTAATTGTCACCGTTCATCTGATGGGGTACTTTCCATAATTTTATTGCGCACATTTCGAATGCGACTTTCGCACAGGAATAAGGCAGGCTGGTATTATGGGTATGTGACAAAATTTAATGTTACTCCACACCTTGAATGCGTAAGTACTCCTATTCTATAAGAGAAAATAGGGTTAGGTGGTACTTATGTAAAACACAATAATTATCTACGGATAATATTAATGTACAAGTGGATTCATTCAGAAATTGACAGTTCCTATGCTTAAACCAAACCCATATAAAAATGACAAACATTGGTATTTAGAATATTTTGATTAATAAAGGGGTATAATCTCCAAAACATAAAGAGTATATTTTGTTCTTAAACTACTCTGAGTTATGTTTTTTTTTGGCCTTGTACACTTTTTTTTTGGGCGGCGACTCGATCAATCCCCTACAAAGAAATAAAAACGAGATATGAATGACGAATACTCAATGAGTCCTTAGTTACATACTTGTGCAATCCCGTAAGTTGATATAATGGTCAGACATATTCAGCGAATAGTCTACACGGACATACCTGTGCGCATAAGTTGACATAGCAACCCCCCTAAACACGGACATACCTGTGGTGGAGATTAGGGGAAAACGGATATACCTGAGTCCGGATTATCGCCACTACCATCATTCATTTTGAATTTACTTTATCAATTAGAATTGATAAGTGAACACTAAATTACTCCTAAAAACCCATCTGAAATCTTATCATGCTACCAAATCGAACTCACTACAATTCTAATACCCAAGATACACGGACGCGGCAGAATGAAGATCCTATGAATGCAAATTCACTCGGATTTTAATTCATTCAATACAAGATACACGGGCATATTTCGTTTTGACAGTTGAAAGTGCAAAGAGCGGAGTGAATTCGTGTTTTTGAATAATTGACACTGGAAATCAGCTGATTTTTCCAGGACTTCCATTTTCATCCGCTCTGAATTAAGTTTTTTGAACTTCATCGAGTAGCCTTCGAATGCAGGTATGAATGAAGATTTTAAACTTAATCCACAGTGATACACGGTACAGCCGATGATAATCCCTGCTGGATCTTCATTCAGTCGTGCCCGTGTATCAAGGGTATAAGATTCGTTAAACGTTCACTCCTTTACACTGAGAGAAATTTAACGATCATAATGAAACAAATGCAAATAGGATTGAAAAATCCCTTGTCAATATACGGTTAAAAAGAAGTGGCTTTTATTATCAAAATAATTTTGTTAATTTCACAAAACCTCACAAGTACGTCAAATATTTTTCTTTTGAAAATACTAATTCGTTGTTTTGAAAATTACTTTTTCATTGGTACAGTTCATTGGAAAGACTTTTATATCTACTCATAGATACCTTAAAAATAAAGTTGGGGTTCTTCATTCAATTTTTCGGTGAGCTTATGAGACGAATTTTATATATTGAACAATCCCACAATCCAATAAAAACTGCTCAATTCTAAATGCTTTGCTATTTCCTGATAGAACCACTTGTTTTTATTTCCACTTTAATTTAGAAAACGAAAAACCACTTTGGACAAGAGCGCAAAAGGAAGTGATTGTCCTCTCATACAGAACTCCCATAGAGAAAAAAATATTATTGTTAATATTTTAACAATTTGGGGGAACTGAAAATTAATACTTAATCTGAGAAAATTTTATAACGTTAAGATTTTCGAATAGACAAAATAACTTTTTAATATGCGAATATTTTTCCCACTCAAAAATGTATAATTTTCAATAAAATAACAAGACAAATTCAATGATTTTCCAAGGAAAATTTGTGCTAATGAAAAAAGTTTGTTTGGTCAATAAATACATATTTTCAAATGTACACAAATCTTTCTAATGGTTTCATTAATAACAAAAATAATTAAACATGTGAAAATATATTTTTTAATTTGATAAAACATTGTTAATTTAACAACAAGATATTTGTCGACTGTGTTTTTGTTTTAATTTTCTATAAAAATAATTGTTTATTTGAACGTTTTTTTAGTTTGGCGATAACATATTTTCCGTTTAACAGTAGATCTATTAGGTTGTAATTAACATAATAATCTGATAATTTTTTAAGAAACTTTATTTTGATATTTTTGTACAATTTAGCTTAACATTTTATTGAACATATAGTCCATCATTATTAATGATCTCCTGCCAACGTTAGGGAAGCGACATTATTCCATTCTCGTAAACCCTGGGCTCACGAGAGTTAAAAAATTCCGACAACCACTGTTCCAATGCATCTCGGTCATCAAAAGATTTTCCGCTAATGTGAGCCTGCAACGATCGGAACAAGTGGTAGTCAGAAGGCGAGTATGCAGGATGGGCTAAGGAAATCCAGCCTATCTCCATAATTTTTTTACATTTCATCGAAGCGGTGTGAGGCCGGGCATTGTCCTGGAAGAGGTATACATTGCCTTGTTCTCCTTTAAGATTCACGGCTACCTTATCCAGCATATCACAGTAGCGTTCACTATTTATAGTCGTTCCTTGTGGTAATAGTTCCCAGTGAATAATGCCGTGCACATTCCACCAAACACTCAACATAACCTTGTGTATAGTAATTTCACATTTAACTGTCGGCACTCCTCTTTGACCGGTGCTAAGCCATTGGCGCTTATTGTTATGGTTAACATAAAGCATCCACTTCTCATCCCCGGTAACCAAATTACGAAGCCAAGCAAAAGTACGATGTGAAGTGAGTAATTGCGTACAAACCGCCACTCGCATTATCCGTTGACCATCCGTCAATTCGTGGGGTACCCATTGACTGTGCCTGTACACTTTACCCATCACTTTCAAGTGTCGCACGATAGTATGTAGTATGGGAGCATCCGAGTTCTTCTCCAAATTGACGAGTAGTCCTCCGTGGATCTTCCTCGATGAGCTGCGCTAGTCGGTCGACATCAACCTCAACCGGCCGCTCTTCGTGAGGTTTATCTTCAAGGTTGTAGTCGCCATTTGAGAAACGTCGGAACCAATCTACTGTTGTACATACATTGACATATATTTTGTGCCACCTGCTTAGCTGTATGTTTCAAACGGAACTCATAAAGTAGAAGGACGCGGATGTCTCGTCTTTTCAAACCGAATTTTTCCATAATGCTACTCGCTGCGCTGTCGATTATTTCACTGATGAACTGAGCGCGCTCACGGGTATTTATACTCATAGTCACAGAACTTTCTTGAAGTTGTAAAAAATTTCCAGAACGTTTCCAACAAAATTATCAGATTATTATGTTACAACCTAATATTATTGGGTTTTTGAAAAAATTATTTTTTCAATATGACAGTAATTTTCCTCTCAGTATACATTCACTGAATGTTTCTATCTACCCCCTAATTACCAGGGATTTTGGTTTAGTAGATATCTCCAATTTTCAAGTACAATTCTATATAAATAAATTTTATGTGTACTCGGAATTTTGGTTTGACATGATCAATTAATGAAATTAAACACCAATTTTACTCCTGAAAGATCTCTTTCGACATTACGTCGAATCAAAACGTCTTTAAGGGCTCGCATATCCGAAGAAAAACGAAATGCCTTCTAAATATTGAGGCCTTACTGGCTGCTTTAGATTATCATAACACAATTGTTTCTTATGCAAATCAATAAGTTCCTTGTCAATTTTCTCAAGAAGTCTGTATTCGATTATAATTTTACTTTATCTTAGCGGTGCGTGGATTGACTCACATAGTGTCATAATATTAAGTAGTAAGTATGCTTTTGTAGTGTACAAAAGATATGGGGCGCAAATTTTATAAATATGTACGTCCTTGTAAGTGGGACATCATTGCTTAATGGGTTCTCTCTCAGTGGCGCTGAACACCCCTATATACTAAAATTTCCATTAAAGTTGGAAATTAATATTTGCCATATTTGATCCGCCGCCATTAATTTCAACATTTCAATAGCATATTTAACTTAATAATACGTTAAACATATGGACACTCACTTCAGGATTGGAGGTTAGTATTTAAATAGATCTGAAAAAAATATTTTCTAACATATCAAGTTGCCATGAAAATAATGAAAAACCGTGAGATGCTCTTGAATTTCTGAATTATTTATTAAATTTTAAATGTTTTTTAATTAAAATTAAAAGAAATGGATAAGTCTAACATACAATATTTTCTTGTCAACCTCATAATTGCCATATTGGCTACAGCTTAAGGACTGCATTTATTCAACTCTAAGAATATTTTATAACATTCTTAAATAATCCATTTCAAATTTTATCGTCCTAAATTAATATAACATTCATGACATAGTCACGAATTCCCTGATTTGACTATTCAATGTTCAATACATTACAGGAAGGTCGTCTGAATTTGAAGAAGTCCTCAGTAACGAGCCGTCTTTGAATCGAAATGGAATTTAATCCCCACCCTTGTTTTCATATGCAAAAGACGCAAAATGTCGCCTCATCATGAATTGAATAACTTTTGCTGCTCGACTTACTGTGCGTCGTCGTCAAGATGGTTCAAGCTAAAGGTTGAAAAGCAATCAGCCGGAGTGGTGGAAGAGGCGAATCCTCGTTATCACCATGATAATGCCTCGTTAATTTTTGTCATTTTGTAATCTGGCCAGATAAATTTGCATGTCCATGAGGACAGACCATTTCTGTAATGAAATATTAAAATTATGAAAATTCGTCGAGGTAACAAACTAGGACGTGGGGATAGCTAGTGATGCCCTCCAAAAATCCGCTGGGGCCATGGAGTGGAATGCTGGAAAAAATTGTATTTGGCATGGTTTGCATTTTCGAACTTTTCGAAAAACTCGTCCCTCCTAATGAGAGCGAATTGTGAAAGCAGAATGGAGCAAAATTTGCATAGGGCCCGAACGAAATGAAATACCCGGGTACGGCGAAATATAGGTAGTATAGGTTTAGGTACGTCCATTTTGCCGAGGCTCCATGAAAAACTTTTTACATCCGCGCAAGCCAAGCACCAGCCCCATCATCACCAGCATCGCCCACAGAATCGTAATAAATTTCGGAAAAAGCAGACGACACTGTCCAAAAGTTTTCTTTTTGTGCGCCACCCTTACCTACCGTCCAGCCAAGAGCTCCAATGGATATCCAAAAGTGCAGAAGTTTCTGGCATTTTCCATTTGACCACAGGGACGCCGGACGAGTTTGGGGGGACAGGCGCAAAGAAATCCTGGCAAGCCGGCCGGATCAAGTATGTGCCATAAACCAGGGCGGACCCAAATCGTTTTCAAGAATTAATACAATCGGAGCATACAACAAAGACGTTATCTCGACCCCAGCTTAAGGACGGAATCGTTCCTGCATTCACATTTCATTAAACCCCTTAATTAAATTTCTAAATCTGTTTTTAATCTCCGCAGCTTTCCTTAACACGGTCAAGCTCATATTCCGCGGAGAACCGGAGGGATTCTTCGGACCCTCGTTCAACGAGTGCGAAGACCACAGTCCAGTGACGGGTCAAAACCCGGAGATTTACACTGGTCCTCTGAAATGTTGGAATTCATATGGCAAAGGGTACCCAACAGCAGCGTGCTTTTTTCTTCGGAATTAAATTCAGATAAAACTTAATCCATAAAAAATCACTTAATGATCCCACGCCCCGCTCGGGTACCCTTGCATTCGAGGGCGTTCTCTGTAGACAGAAGGGATCAACAAAAGCCCTGAAAACTCAAAAGGCAAACGTTCTGCGGCTTCAGCAGGAGAACCCGCGATGGTGGAGCATTTCCACGACTTTGACTCCCTCACATCAACTCCAAGCCATTTACAGGGCAGAAAAAGCGAAAAGTCGCCCAGGAGGAGAAGGACGGGGGGACTACACGGGATGCAGAAACACTTTCCTGGCACGAAACTTATCACAGAGTCATAAATATAAAAATTTTCTGCTAAAGATTCGATCTGTGATGGGTTCGCATGGTTCCTTTCCTACGTCGTTTTGGGGCTGCCATTCACACTTAGCGTCAGAATTATGGCACCCTTCGTGGCCCGACCACCCCTGCTGCTGACGCCACGGTGCCGCGTCGCCCGCTCCTCTTATCGGTAATCTGCGCACCGAACTTTCTATGTGTCGCAACCCTGCATCCAGTTCGCTGGAGGTTTTATCTCTTCGAAAATGGGGAAATTGAATTATTGTGGCTCTGCCCTGCGATAATGGTGCGTTTCTGCCAAAAGCAAACTTTCCTAAATTTAAGCTTTTAGAAGAATTGAGGGCATGAGGGTGTGTGGGTACGAAACGCATTAGAGCCCCAAACCCGAAAACACTAGGAGTTTGACTAATGCAATAAGAAACATTTCGTCCCCGTCCCCCCGCAAGGGATGTACTGCAGCGTCAACTGAGCGGGCGCTCCGCCTCCTCAAGCTGCAGGAGGTATCATAGAAGTTTTTAGCGGTTTGGGGATGTCTGCCGGGATTTTGAAAGAGTAATTACCGTCGAAAGCGGAAAGCAAATCTGACTGCCATGAAAGGCTGTTAGATAAATGTAAAAATGGAACAGATTGAATTTGAGGTCTCACGGATTTTGATGAAACTGTGTAGAAACACTCATTTAGGATCAGAAGTGAATATGTAATACTTTACTGTTGATCGCTTGTATTTTTCGAGATATTTAAATCTGAAATGTTGAAAAATACCATTTTGCCGTAACGATTTTTCTGCATACTCCCGTAAAGTGCCTTTGTGAATTGTTAATTAAGTTAAAGATGTTTCCACATTCTGATTGGAAAGAATCTTTGAATTTAACGAATTGACGACGACGTGACAAGCACGCATTTATCGTGGGAAATGACATACTGAAGAAATGAAAAAAAAATTACTTTATAAGTTATTTATTTTCAGGATTTCCAAAGAACGACGATCAAAATAATTGATTTTTTGCCCCTCCGATAAAAGTTAATTGATAGTATAAAATAGTTATTTTGGTTCCAAAATAACTGTAAAAATACTTAATAATCGGGAACATTTTTAAAATCTGCTATTGCATAATATAAATGTAAAATTATTTCATATGTATTTATAATTCATATCAACTTAATATTTATTCATTTCGTTTTAGACAAATGAAAATAATTGGTTTTTGAACACTTTAACAAATTTGTATGCAAAACATTTTTTATTTATTTATTTATTTATTGAATATTCATCAAAATACACTGATTACTACATATTTAAGCAGACCCCAAGAAAGCTGACAATTTAACTGACCTTTCGTCAAGTTAAAGTCAATATTATGATTTGTGTTGTGGTAAGGAACAAAAAGGAAATCATGATTCCTCAAGGAACGAGAAGGGACTGATATTTTTAGAATATTTAAAAGCTCCGAAGAGTTAATCGTACCCTGAATGCAGTCAAATATAAAGACAGTTCTAGAGATGTTTCGTCTTTCCTCGAGGGACTGGAGTGATAAAAGCCTAAGCCTATCGGTATAAGGCGGAAGTGAATTAGGATTAGCCCAGTGGAGACCACGGAGAGCAAAGTGCAAAAATATCCGCTGAACAGCCTCAATGCGAGAAATATGGATCGCATAAAAACGCGACCAAACAGGGAGGCGTACTCCACGATTGGGCGAACAAATGTACAAAACAGTATTTTAGTAACGTGCGGATCGTCAAATTTCTTGCACCATCTTTTTACAAACCCCAAGGTAGCACTAGCTTTGGCTACTATAGCGTCAATGTGGTCCTCAAAGGACATACGTGAGTTCAAAACAACTTCCAAATCCTTGGTCTTGTCAACTCGTGTAAGAGGATGACCATCCAAGGAGTATGTAAGTAAAGTTAAGGAGAACCCTCCTACAAGAAAATGACATATATGTACACTTACTAATATTGAGATAGAGGCCATTGATAGAACACCATTTATAAAAGATGTCTAAGTCAAAATTTAAAAGTTCCATTTCATTGGATATAAGTCGGAAGATTTTGGCATCGTCAGCATAGCACAAGGTCCTTGAGTTATTTAATATCAGAGATACATCGTTGATGTAAATAATGAAGCGCAAAGGTCCCAGATGGCTGCCCTGAGGGACACCGGAAATGTTTTATATTTCGTCAGAATAAGCTTCGCGAAATTTAACTCGCTATGTCCGATCAGACAGATAGGAGTTGATCCAATTCACGAAAACAGTGGGAAAACCAAGAACAGATAACTTGTAGATCAAGATACTGTGATTAATTTTGTCAAATGCTTTACTAAAGCCCGTAAAAATGCAGTCGACTTGCATACCAGCTTCAATAGCGGTAGTGCAATAATTAGTAAATTCAATTAAATTAGTTGTAGTAGATTTACCTTTTACAAAACCGTGTTGGAAGGAGTGGAGAAAAGGTTTACAATGAAAATATAATACATTGCAAACAAGCGCTTCGAATATTTTGGCGATAGCATGGACTTAATAGAGTTCGACAAGAATTTTATTCTAATTATGATAATCTAAATTTGTTTTAGTACTTTAATAGTTTTTTTTTTTTTTTTTTTTTTTTTTTTCAATCAATTTTAATTAATTAAATACATGACAGTTCCTTTTTAATTTTTTTTATCGGAAGACGCACTTAGGACTTTATAGGCCCATTGTGATACCACTTTTTTGTGACCAGGTTTTCTGGTGGGAATTGAACCCACAACCTTTAGTACCTTGTTTGCTCGCCGCTAACGAGCCGTGCTACCAGCTGAGCTATTGAAGCACCTATAAGACATTAGAATCAAAGATTTTTCTGCTTTTTAATTTTCTGTGCTTTACAACTTTCTTGCAATGAACAGATAAAGAATGATCCCCCCAATAGTCACTCATTAATCGAGCAGGAACGAGGAACAAGAAATGGAACTAAAATGTAATGAAATCGCAACATGTCTCATTCTTTTACCGTGTTATACGAGGCTCTTTTAGCGTGTTAAGGGGTTATATACAGTCAGGAGCCCCAAAAAAATCCGATTTTTCAAGAATTTTTCTTGAGATCATCTTTCAAGTTATTAATTTAAAAATCTGTACACATATAATAGTAACTCTTGAGTGTATTTTAATGTTTTTTATTTGTAAAAATAATTATTTTAAAAGCTGCTACAGCTGATCGTCGGGAACAACTCTAAAAAAAAGCGGTGAGCACGATATCTCTGGACTGGATTACCCAAAATGAAAAGCTCAAAAATATTTCGTTGTTGTATGTTGTTTTCTCTTTTAATTAATGGAAGGAATAAACAAAATAACAATTTTTACAAAATGGCGGCTTCTTAAAAAAAAAAAAAATCGATTTTTAACTAAAATTATGGCCTTAAATTGTTTATGTAATGAGAAATACTTATCGGTGAGAATAAACCTTCGATTAATTACTAAAAAAATATACTTAAAAAGCTAGTGTTAAAATTTGAGACTGGTCAGTTCAGCCGTTTCCGAGGAATTTTGCTCACCGACTTTAAAAACACAGTTTTGAGAAAAACGCGTTTAAAGTTTCAAAAGCACCTCACATGTAGTACAAAAATCATTACTAATATGCGTGTAAGTTCGAGGAAATTCACCGGATTTACATGAAATTTTCTGTGGGTATATTTGATTATATGTACATTACGTAAAAAAAAAAATCGATTTTCTGAAAATCCTGACTGTATATAACCCCTTAAATGAACACGATCACGATTTTTCCGCCATGTGAACTCGTATATATACTATTAGAAAGGTAAAAGCAGAAAAATAAAATTATAGCAAGAAAAAGCCGTTGACTATTATGTATGATAAGACTGCAGTGAATGCAATTGAATTGCAACTGATTTATAAAAAGAAGAAGTTTCTCAATTCGACCGTTTTTTTTTTTGGTATGTTACGCGATATTTTCGTCGATTGTGAACCGATTTTAATGATTCTTTTGTTATTAAATAGACTATATCTCGAGAGTGGTCTCATTTAAATTTAAAAATTTCAGGAATTCAAATTACTGTAGGTTTATAAACTTGCCTTCCACAAATGGCAGATAAGATATTGTAAATATTTAAGTATCAATAATTTTGTATATTGTCCTTGAATGCTCTGTTCTTTACATAACATTTTCGCCCTCTAAATTACCTTTGAAATTTTTCAAACTGGAAGTAGATCTTTAACTCCGGAACTGCATGTTTTTTACGGCGAATTCACGTCCTACGTCATAAGTTGTACATGCTAGGTTTAAATGGGGAGTTTATCGCTTCCGCCTCCTTAGTCCATTATAAGCCCATTGTGATACCACTTTTTGTGATCAGGATTTCTCGTGGGAATTGAACCTACAACCTCTAGCGGCCTGCTGCCTCGTAGTCAACGCATAGCGTTACCAACCGGGCTATTGACGCCCCCTGCCTTCTACCGGAAATGGAATATCCAGACCAGAAATAGACTTTATAACGGCGGAATTGCATTTTTTACGACAAATTCACATTATACGTCATAACTTGTGCATGCTGGATTTAAATAGGGAGTTTATCGCTTCCGCCTCCTACCGGAAGTGGACTATTCAAACCGGAAGTCGACTTTTTAACTGCGAAATTGCATTTTTTTTTTTTTTGGGGATGCTAGATTTAAAAAGGGACTTTGTCACTTCCGCCACCTACCTGAAATGGGCTTAGTAAGATGTTGGCTTTCAACCACACATATTTATGTTTTGATCGTAGATTAGTATTTTATTCTCAAAATATCATTTTCTCCAGACAATATTACTGTAAAGATTAAAATTAAAATCTGATTTCGCTTCCACTTTCGCTTCTTACTGGAAATGGAATGTTAAGACTGGAAGTCGACTTTTTAACTTCGGAATTGCAATTTTTTACGGTCTCTTTTTACGTCATAATTTGTGCATGCATTTGGATGGTGGGGACTTTTGTACTTCCGCTCCCTACCGGCAGTGGATTTATTTATTTTTATCTTTACAGTAGTGTGTGAAGAACTTTCTCATTAATAAAATCATATTTGATTTTAGGATTTCAGATAAGCAAAATGAGAGTAATTTGGTACTCCGTGCATTTATAAACTTTTGCAAATACCGCTGCAATATTTATAATTTCTCAATGCAATAATTTTTGAAGTTTAGTCAGGAATGCCTAAAAATATTTTTACAAACATATTATTTGTTCATATCATTCCTAAATTTAAAAAAGTCGTATATTTTTCATATTTTATTTTTCACGAAACAACAAGTCAGCAGCTATTGTGATAATTGTATCTGTTTGCTTGTGTGTGAACACAGTTTTGGCTTCCGCGAGCAATTCCAAATTTTGAAGAGCATAAGTGAACTGCTCGCGAGAAATTATTGATTAAATCCGAACAAGAACATACATATTTGGATGTAATGTAAACACTGTGCGAACATTTTCAGAGAGCACAACAAAGCATCAGAGAGTACAAGGAATCTGATTAGAAAAAGAAAAGATGGTTTTTTGAACAACCCAATAGGGGAGACCGGGGATAGTTGACCATAGGGGTAGGTTGACTAATTGTGAAAAACTCGACTAGTTCAAAAGTGTTGCATCATCCAACTAGGCGTGAGAAACCGTTACCTCCTCCCTCTCAGTCGTCTCGAATGCGGCATCGCGTACGCACGTAGTTCGGGAGAAGGAGCATAATATTGAAAAAGAATACACTTAAGTAATTTTTTTCCTTGTTATATTATTTGTAATGACGCCTATATACTTGTTATTGTTCATTTGCAAATAATTTAAAATAAAAGTTTGATTGTTAATCTTTATGTTACATATCATTCTTTTTAATTTCGCTGCAGTTTTGAGGTTATGACACGTGTGTAAAAATTGCAAAGTGATCCGGGGCTGGTTGACTACCTAGTCCCATACAAAATGTGTAAATGGCAATCTATTGTTGGTTTAATGTAAATATTGCACCTCTGATTTAGAAGACTGGTTTCATAATCTGATCTCATAAATGATGTATCTATTCCTTTAAATCATATAATTATAATAATTATATCAGTTAAGACTGTTACCAAATAATTAAAATTAACAAAATTGTCATAGAATTGATAATTATTTGTTTGAATGAAGAAAATGTTATTTCAGTTACTTCTTGTTATTTTAATTTGATATATCCGTAGATCTTGCACTATTTAATTTGTAGGTCAACTTACTCCCAGTGACAAGTCAACCTACCCCATGTCTGGGGTAGGTTGACTCAAATTTCATATTCCACCAGATCATGCTTGTACTCTATATTATAACTGATTGCGAGACTTTTGTCATTTGTTTTTATAGCTTAATAGTGTACCTATCAAATTTATTGGTTTTTACAATAATATACACTAAAACAAAAAACATATAAACATCTAAACTGAAATTTGGTCAACCATCCCCGGTCTCCCCTACTAGAGTTATGACGAAAAAATTTAGTTCAGAACTTTGAAAAAATTCATCACTTTAACGCTAAAGGCCAAGACACAATGTACGCGACAGGTTTTTTTGGCGCTACGAAAGACGGGAAAATGCAATCAGCTTGATACAATGCACGCACTGCAATTTTGCAGCGCCACAAAGTTTGGTGGAAGGTGGAACTTTAACTTTTTTAACTTCCATGTTCCTATTTCAGTTTGGTTCTAGGGATGGAATTAGCTGTTAGAATGTTTTTACGATGTCCAACAGATGGCTACGGCATATTGTGATACAACTTTTAGTTTTGGTTGGTATATATGAGAAATATGATGGTTAGGCGAAAGCAGGAACAATGACTTTTATCTCTGTTATTCATCAGTCTCCAGCTGAGTGGCGCAAACGAGTGACATTAAGTGTGCTTATTCTACTCAAAGTAAAAAAGAAAGATACTTAAAATTTTTTTTGATTTAAATATGGATAAGAAAAAGTGTTTGCCTCCAGAAGAACAAGGAAAAATTAAAATTTTGCATGAAGAAGATTATTCTAATAGAGCTATTGCAAGAAAAATTGAAAGGTCGCATCAGGCAGTGAATAAATTTCTTTTAGAATCTGAAAATTATGGTAGACGTTTTAAAGGACGACAAAAAATTGCCACAACAGAAAGGGAACGTTGAGCAATATTACGTGAAGCATCGAATACAACTTTGACAGCTAGGCAAATAGCACAAAATGTTGGAACTGCAGCCTCATTACGAACAGTACAGAAGATAATACAACAATAATAATAATAATACAACATACCTCATTTAAAACGCCTGAAGATTAAAGGAAAGCTGGTTTTAAAACAATTTCATACAAGTGAACGAGATAAAATGCACTGAAAAGCCGTGTGAAGTAAAGTTATTTAACTCTCAAACATATATAGAACTATTGGAAAAAGAAAAATAAAAGTTTATAAAGGTCACTGGTGGTCAAGATTTTATTTTCCAGCACGATAATGCCAGTATTCATTAAGCACAAGCTGTACAGACATGGTTCAAAAAACATCATGTGAATATTCTGCAATGGCCATCGAATTCACATGACCTTAACCTCATGGAAAACGTTTGGGGATGGCTTTCCTGTCAAGTGCATACAAATTCACAGCACCTTACTACTTTGGAAGAATTAGAGGAAAAGTTGCAGCAAACCTGGAGTACAATCTCTGTTAAATACTTAAAAACTCTGTATGACTTCCAGAATATTTGAATTATCGGGTTGGCTAATAAATAATGAGCGACATACATGACTTTATGTTTGTATTTATTTATTTAATAATTTACTATTAATCGTTAACAATATAATCACCGTCGTTATCTACTACCATCCGCCAACGATTCGGCAAAGAGTGGATGGCATCCCTGTAAAACTTCGCCGGTTTTGCTTTGAAGAATTCATCTATGTATTGTTGCAACTGATGTTCATCATCGAAGCTTTTTCCTTGTAAATGATTACTGAGAGGCCGGAATAAACTGAAATCCGTTGGGGCTAAGTCCGGCGAATATGGAGGGTGTGGCACTATCTCCCAGTTGAGCTCCAGTAGCTTTAGTCGGGTACTCTTAGCGATGTGCGGCTGGGCATTGTCGTGAAGGAAAAATATTTCGTCATGTTGTGGACGTTTACGACGGAGTTCAAGCTTTAGATTTTCAAGTTGATTACAGTATACTATTGCCGTCATCGTGGTATTAGTAGGAAGAATTTCCCAATATATTACTCCATGTATGTCCCACCAGACCGAGAGCATTACTTTCCGAGTATGAGGATCTTTTTTTGGCGTAGGTTTGCGTAGGTTGCGGCCCACCCACTGGCGCTTGCGTGTGTGGTTGATATAGATAACCCACTTTTCGTCTCCAGTAACGAGATGATCTAGCCAGCTAAATGTGCGACGGAACGATAAAAGGTATGCACAGATATCTGCACGGTAAGTCAGTTGATCTTTGTTCAACTGGTGGGGTACCCAAACACCATATTTGTACGTCTTCCCCAAACCGTGCAGATACTTTTCCATCGTGCCATGAGAGCATCCGAGCTTAAGAGCCAAATTGCGCGTAGTGCTTCGAGGATCTTCTTCAATTAATGCCTTCAGTTTATTTATATCTATTTCTACCGGACGCCCAGACCTTGGTTGATCGATCAAGGAATAGTTACCCTTGCGGAATTTTTGGAACCACCGCTTTGCTGTAGCCTCGAAGACTGCATCATCAGCTATCCTCTGGCATATATTACGTGCAGCTTCTGCAGCCGAATGCCCAGATTGGTACTCGTATAATAAACAGTGCCGAATATGCGTTTTAATATCACTCATTTTTACCGTGCTTCTTTTCGCAACGACAACCGAAACATTACTGACGGCATGCTCACGACTCGCTCTTTATATACCCCCTGCAACAGAACGTTCTCGACCTTACCCGAAATTTTCAGAAAATAAAAACTGAAACGCTCATTACTTATTAGCCAACCCGATAATTCAGAAGAATGGTAAGAGTACTAGTTACTAAGCAATAAAGACACTCGGTACACCGGTAGTATATTTTATTTAAGTGTACTCAGTTGCCACTTTTTATCTTATAGAGACACGTGTTTGATAAAATGTTCTTACTTAACTCATAAAAGTATCATAACCACATTTTGAAAGCTTTAACACGTTGCTATAACAAACAGGTACCTATCATATATGTGATCTTATGCATGGGGAATGTATATCTGAATCAGATGTAGTTATTTATGACTTCGTGCACTACGAATAACTGCTTAAAATTGAAATTGCAATGTAATTTTACACCTGAAAATTTAAAATTTGCTCCTTCAGATGCAAAATTACGCTCATATTTTAATTTTACACTGTCATTCATAATTCACGATGTCACAAATTACTTTTATAAATATTTGAGTATAATCAGTTTATATTTTTAATTTGAAAATGTAAAATAACACTGAAAGCTTAATTTTACGCATTCTAGGGAATTCCTTTACAGACATAGAGGAATTTTGCTAAACACCGGTGTAGCTTTACAATCAACGAATTAACAGATTCCATCCAAAGTTTTAATTTAACATCGACCAATTAGTTGCATTGTACTTTAAAATGTTTTCTTTTCCCATTTGCAATTTAATTTTAAATTTTGCCTGTAATTTTATCATAATTAATGTTACAAAATATATGCCACTATTAATTATTGTGAAACTTGAAGCTTTGGTCGTATCACGAAAAGCCTTCATGAAAAAAGGTTGTTAAAACTTTGCATTTACTCTGTGCCAAAACTAATAAAACAAGATATACAAGTTTAATTTCGGCTAAACTATTTAAGTATCTTTAACGTGAATAAGGGCTAGTAGGAACAATTTGGTTTCTGTTATGTGTATTTTTATGTATTATGGCCCTATCATTAAAGCATACGAGCTGATTACATACCATCGCAAAGTCATTTTAACATTGGAATCGTGTCGGGCGTCTCAGAAAGTTTTAAAGCGATGCATGGCACATATTGAAAAGATACAACGAGGGAATCACACGTTCTCCTCGGGTACTTTTCAAATACGAAGGCGCTCGTAAAAGCCTTTGAACAGTAACTACTTCCAGGTATCCGCATTTCCTGACCATGGTGTGTTCGAAATAGTCGCCTTACTACCACCTTCATAATTAGCAAAGTTTTGTGAAAGAAATTCTTCCAATTACCGTCAGATAACTGCTTCTGCATCCAGAACACATATCCCACACATATCGGAGGAGCAAGTTGCCCATTGCTCGTAACTGTCGACGACGAGAACAATTACGGAGCCATTAACGTGCATGAACATCAATTTTGCTCTCAGAACGACTTCACCTTCTTCCGCTGAAAAGCACCCCTTTCACATCGACCGCTTCTTTTAGAGGCCAATTTGTTAGACGTCAAGTTTTACGGCATCTGAAGTTAGCGGGACGATAACTTGTTCCTGTAGTGAGCCCTGCCCCTTCATCACCCCTGGCAAAGAGACCTCATTACAACCCTTTACTACTCAGGACCCTACTTGATATGCAGCGCACTCAATCAATTTATTTTATAACTATGTTCCTCTTCAGCTTTGGGTAAACCCCGTAGGCAATCACGATCTCGATGCAGTACAGAAGCACATCCCTCCCTCACCTTCGAGCTCGTTCTACCTATACATGAAAGGGTTCGGGCCCAATATATCAGCCGTGTGGTACTCCGACAGGTCCCACCCTTTCAATCACAGTTCGGCATTCCCTCGAAGGCTACTCACTCAATATGCGTAAATGTCTTCTAATTAATCCCCAGGAAGACAAAACAACTTCGAAGGGGGGCCCAAGTCGGGGCAACCCCGCAACGCCGAAAGAGGTGGATGAAAGAAATCTCATTTGGCACTTTGGCCATATATACCTCACCCGGCCTGCCCAAAACCCCCCGTCAGCCACACAAGATCTGGAGATAAAATTAAGTGGCACATTGTGCTCGAACGCACGTGTGTGTGCGGTGGGTAAGCGAATCCGGCCCCACATATCTAGAGGGGAAAAGTGCTGGAAACACCAATTATTCTACTCAAAGGACTTGTCCGGGGGATTATGTGTGCGAGAAACGCACAAGACGGATAAGACGAAATGAAAAAAGGAAGCTGAAAACGGCTTAGCACACATCCGCAGACGAGTCCCCCTCTCCATGTATCCCGCACACACACCTCATCCAACACCACCATCTTCAGGGTTAGGCTAGAGACACTTTTCCCTTGACGGGTATCACGAGCCGAGCAAGGAATTTAATATGTCGGGAAGGTTCCCTTAATACGTTTCCCTGCCGTTCTGGTGTGCTCTGTTCCTGGATATCGCCGGGTCCGGCCCGGTTCGCCGAAAAGGTCGCCCGGCACTCGGGTCAGAATATTTTGTTTGAAGAGTTTTATTAAGTGGACATTGGGATGTGATGACTGGCTGAACAAGGAAACCTGACGTGAGCCGGGTCCCGTCCCTGTATCCTTTGTGCGAACTGGGCCCCAGCCGTAATTCCTCCCGAGCCCTGTCCGCTGCACATATGTACGTATGTTATTGGAAATCCCACTAATATGACTTTTACCCGCTGCCCCTTTACTGACTGCCTTTCTCGAAATCTTCGCAGTCCGAAAGCGAACGGATCTGCCCCCGGAGAGTACTCCAGGCCCCTTAGCGGCTGGCTGACCCTATGGATGTGCGTAATAATGCGGTGATTAGGAGCAGGCCCAAGTTAAGGGCCCTTCAAAACAGTTCATTCCGAACAGTGGCTCCTTGAGTACAAATTTTCCTCATTGAAAATTATTTGCCGGGCGCTTCTTCTGCAGCTCGCAGAAATGAGATTTCCATTAAAATTATTGCTGCCGAGTTTCATTTCTGCTCGCCCTGACCCTTAAGTGGCTTATTCCTTGCGAAAAGTCAATTCCCTCCACACCCCGCGACAGCGCCCTGACTCAGTCCAGCCGTGCGACCTCTTCGTATTCATGACTGCGGAGGTGGACAAGTTGCCAGGGACTTTGGCTTGCGGCCACAGAAACTGATTACCCACTCCATCCCCCGCTGCGCGTTTTTCACCCCAACCAGCCGAATCGAGTGTTCTATATTATATCTACTATGGGAACCTCCGGTTATTCTTGGAAATCGGCAAAGCAACTCCCATGGAGAAAAGGTGCACAGTCGAAACTCGGTGCCCCACCAATGAAAAAACAAAACAACCCCAGCTGAATCATCTTGCTGTAACGAGCGCTAGGAGCCCTAGGAGCTCTGAGGACATAAAATTTTTATTCAGTGGCCATAGCGTCGTAGCGCACCACTGTGCTTTGTTATGAGATAGACGTCGCTCGGTCGGGTCCGTTCGCTTGGCCCGGCTCTCTGTTTACCCCGGCTAAGTATATTTAAATTCCGAATGAATCAAGAATTGGTTTATTTCGCTTTCGGAATTTATAACCGGAACGTGGGTAATTGAGTTGTGCCTGGATGTCCTTAGCCCGTTCAGATTACCTCTGACGGTTTTTCGTTGATTTCATCGAGGTGTCGCTTGGCACAAGTGCTCAAGCTAGCAATTTTCGGTTGCCTGGCCCCGAGCCGGGCTTTCGTCCGAAAATTTGAAGATTTGCTAATGGTCGTACCGTGTGCTGCTCTGATGTCACGTATTTGGCTCAGTCCTCGTTCTGTAGTCTTTTAGATGGTATCGTTGGAACTAACAATAAATACCCAAATATTTCTTTGGAATTTAGTTTGTTTTGGTTTTCCCTTCCATGATAAAATAAAAACCAACCCATAATATACTATAATACGAAAATGGAACAGACAAACTACCAATATTCCAATTGAACCAAATGAAAGAAGTGAATAAATGTAGTAACTTAAAAACGTTTGAATTTTGATATTATGTATATTAGCTACTTTAACCCTTTGCACTCGATTTATTTTGAAGCTCGTTTGCTGTCAACTTGTATTTAATTTTAGCTGAATGAATTAAAATAAATTACAGTGGTAGAATTCAACGTATTACATTTATTTCATTTATTAATATTATAAAGTATTTTAATTAATGACATACGCGTTGTAGAGTATTGTGTGACATACGAGTTGCAGAGTAAATTAGTATTGTCACCTTCAGTGTGACATACGAGTGCAAAGAGTAAATGTTCATTGTTATAAATGTTTAAATAATTTGTTTCCATTTCAATATTTTAATATTTATAGCAACACAACATAAATATTTAAATAGCTAATATAAAAATTCAAACGTTTATGAATTATTTGTAATACTTATGTTAACCCATTACAGCATAAAGTTTGTTAATGTACTTAAGACTGTGATGGTAAATAATGGCCTGTTACGGCCATATTAATGATCCAGTTAGTTAATATATGTAGTTACTGCTTTATGACCCGTCCGATATATTCGTTCAAAATCAAACAAAGCTATCATATATATTTTTTTCTATGAATAATATGCAAATTTCTTCCGTCCGATTTATCGGACGTTATGCTGTAACGGGTTAATACTTTTAACCCTTTGCGGTACAACGTCCAGTCTGGCCCGACATAAAATTTCCTTGCAACAGGTCCAAATTCGATTGTGGCTCAACATTTATTATTATTATTATTATTATTATTTAGTGACTTATAAGGTCTATAGCGCTAGTCCCCTCTATTTAAACCCTGCTCCCCCCGACATAGTGTTTAAATTTAAGAATTACAGAATTGCAATTGTTTCCATTATTGCTGCATGCAAATGATTTTGAAATAACTATGCGTACATCGATCGTTTTGAAGTTTTAGAATTTATAAGTAATTTTTATTTTTATTTTAAGTGTTTTTTTAGTGAATTGATTAAATTCAAAAATTAATTTGAACCGGACTACTGGGGATAGGAAAAAATAAATTCGGACCACAAAGGATTAAATCTTGGTTATTTTTAAGCCCCCTATAAACCTGTAAAATCAGTGACCCGAACGTCTGAACCTCTTCTTGTTAATATAAACAGATGTAACATAAAGGACCCCGCAAATTTCTTATGGAAAATGGGTTTCACTGAATTTTCTTCAAACTTAGCATAGTGATAGTTTTCAACGTGCTGATCAAAAGTCTCAATGGGCACGAAGTCATCCTATGATTAGTTGCGGAGATATTTGGATTTGGCCAATTTTTGAAAAAACCAAAAATAGTCGAAAAAATTCTGAAAAAAATCACGCGTGTTCTTTGGCTCATTTAAAGTATTTTCTGTTATATAGAATTTTCTTGTAAAGTTGATCGTTTTCGTGTAAAAAAATCGCGAAATTTTTTTATTACTTGGGTGTAGAGCAAATGTCTCACGCTTCACCCCTCTATATCTCCGCAACTAATCATAGGATGACTTCGTGCCCATTGAGACTTTTGATCAGCACGTTGAAAACTATCACTATGCTAAGTTTGAAGAAAATTCAGTGAAACCCATTTTCCATAAGAAAGGACCCCGCAAATTTCTTATGGAAAATGGGTTTCACTGAATTTTCTTCAAACTTAGCATAGTGATAGTTTTCAACGTGCTGATCAAAAGTCTCAATGGGCACGAAGTCATCCTATGATTAGTTGCGGAGATATAGAGGGGTGAAGTGTGAGACATTTGCTGTACAGTAATGTAATAAAAAAATTTCGCGATTTTTTTACACGAAAACGATCAACTTTGCAAGAAAATTGTATATAACAGAAAATACTTTAAATGAACCAAAGAACACGTGTGAATTTTTTCAGAATTTGTCGGGACATTTTTGGATTTTTCAAAAATTGGCCAAATCCAAAAAACCAAAAATAGTCGAAAAAATTCTGAAAAAAATCATGCGTGTTCTTTGGCTCATTTAAAGTATTTTCTGTTATATACAATTTTCTTGCAAAGTTGATCGTTTTCGTGTAAAAAAATCGCGAAATTTTTTTATTACATTGCTGTACAGCAAATGTCTCACACTCCACCCCTCTATATCTCCGCAACTAATCATAGGATGACTTCGGGCCCATTGAGACTTTTGATCAGCACGTTGAAAACTATCACTATGCTAAGTTTGAAGAAAATTCAGTGAAACCCATTTTCCATAAGAAATTTGCGGGGTCCTTTGCGGGGTCCTTTAAGGGGGTAGTCCAGTGAAAACGACTGTTTTTTCAACGATTTTTTTTCCATATTAGAAGTCAATTTTTATTAAAAAACTTTTTGACATATGATAGTACAACTATTAAAATACAAAAAAAAATTTTTTTTTTTCTGTTTTCGATGAGTCATCCCGACAAAATGGCCGCTCCAAAAAAAAAATTTTTTTGTTGGCGGACGTCGAATCTCTGCAACGGTTCATTTGAAACAAAAAATTCAAACGAGGTTTTAATCTGTAGAACATTGGCTATCGTCGGAACTAGAATTATTAATTTTCAATAAAAAATAACAAAATGGCGGCATTTCGAATTTTTCTGGTGTTTTTCGGGTGCTTAATTTGTTTATAACTTTGTAAATAAACAATGGATTTTAATAATTCTAGTTCCGACGATAGATACACAATCAAGAAATATACAGCTAAATTTTTAGATCAATCGGAGCAAAAGACTCTGAGATCTGACGTCCGCCGAGTCAAAACATGCTGTTTTCAGAAAAACGCGTTTAAAGTTTTTTATGCGGAAAAAAGCTAAAAAAATTAATTTTACCTTAGTCAGCGATGCCTGCTCCATACATAACGCGATGCCTCCTAAATACATAACTAACCTTAAATACAAAGCAGAAGGACCTAGACCGTTATAAACCGAAAAAAAATGGGCGAAGCAAACAGAAATACAAGAGTCCTCCTTGCTCCGAAACACGCCAGGGGACCTTCGAGCGCTCGGATTACACGTAACTCGAAAACTCTCTGTATCTTTAAAACTATTCAATATTTTGCTTAGATATTTTAAGGGAGTATTTTCTAGGTGTAGTAGAGTAGATTTAAGCAAAAAACAAAAAAACGAAAAAAATTTTTTTTTTCACTGGACTACCCCCTTAAGTAAAATACTAAAAGTAGAAATAACAGCTTATACCTTCGAAATTATAGAGTTCTACAAGATTGTAGAAAATAATTATATCTTTTAAAATTTTCCTTATGTCTTAATTTACAAATGCATGGCACGGCATAAGTTTGAACTCAAAACGCAAAATTTCGTGATTTGAGTTCATTAAAGATATCGGATCGGCAAAAGTTAATTTAATAGTTTTTCAAAATTATAAAGTAAGAATAAAATAAAAGGTATGTAATGACAATTGCTTAGGCTTAAAATAACAACTACTATATACGTAAACCAGGTTGGAAATTAAAACTTCGGCACGAGATATTATCTAATAAGTAAATATGAAGACAGAAAAAGGGAAATTTTATTAGAAGACGCCTTTTGTCCGTCAAGTCTATTGACATCGTCTTTTTTGACAAATTTTAAACTATTTAATTCATACATGATATCAACGACTGTGATATTAATCCTGACAATTTTTCTCACTTGACGGAGTTTTCGCCAACTTCCCTTCAGACAAAGGACCTTGTATTAGACGAAGAGTCTCTACTCGAATATATCTCTGTTTTCACTGATAGTTTTTCATATGGTCCTGATGGCATCCCTGTCGCTTTCATCAAGCGCTGTAGTTTGCCCCTAATTTCTGTTCTCTGTTATTTGTTTAATTTGTCTTTGTCTAGTGGCACATTCCCCAAACAGTGGAAGCTCTATATGGTCATTCCGCTTCATAAAAAAGGGAGCAAGTGCGATATTTCGAACTATCGCCCCATTTCTAAGCTGTGCTGTATTGCCAAAATCTTTGAAACGATGATTTGTGATGTTTTCTACTTTCATTGCAAACCTTTCCTACTCTCATCTCAACATGGCTTCATGAAAGGTAAATCTACTTTCTACCAACCTTGTTGAGTTTTCCAATTTCTGTTTATCTGCTATAGAAGCTGGAATGCAAGTTGACTGCATCTTCACTGATTTTAGCAAAGCTTTTGATAAAATCAGTCATAAGATTCTAATTTATAAGCTATCTCTTCTTGGTTTCCCCGCTGTTTTTGTGAATTGGCTACTATCCTATCTGACATGCCGCACACAAAGAGTGATTTTTCGCAATATTCTCTCCAGCGAATTTACTGTTACATCCGGCGTTCCTCAGGGCAGTCATCTTGGTCCCCTTGTCTTCATTATCTACATCAATGATGTATCTCTCATTTTGAAAAATTCCAGTATTCTCTGCTATGCTGACGACACCAAAATTTTCCGCCGCGTTTCTAACGCTGTTGACTGCGAAACTTTGAATTCCGATTTAGACATATTTTATGAATGGTGGTCTATCAACTGTCTTCCTCTCAAAATCGACAAATGCAATTCCATGACTTTCTCTCACAAAAAGATTCCGTTCCACTTCTCTTACACCCTGTCCGGCTGTTTTTTAACGCGTGTTGATAAAATTAAGGACTTGGGTATTTGGCTCAACGTCCGTATGTTCTTTGATGACCACATCAATGCTATCGTTGCTAAGGCTAATGCCACCCTTGGCTTCGTTAAGCGCTGGTCCAAAGAATTTAAGGATCCGCATATCACGAAACTTTTGTATTGTACTTTCGTTCGTCCCATACTGGAGTATGCAAGTCCCGTTTGGTCGCCCTTTTATGCGGTTCATATTAACCGTATCGAGGCGGTCCAGCGCAGATTTCTTCGATTTGCTCTTCGCAGTCTCCATTGGAATAACCCCTTCATCCTTCCACCTTATGAGGACAGGCTTAAGCTTTTTCCCTCTCTTGAAACTAGACGAAACAACGCCAGAGTTGTTTTTGTGTTCGACTGCGTTCAAGGATCAATAAATTCTCCAGAATTGTTAAATATCTTTAATATTTCTGTCCCTGTTCGCTCCCTGAGGAATTATAACTTCTTCCATGTTCCTCAGCATAGTACCAATTATGGTTTGAACGAGCCTACCTCATCTATGTCACGCCTTTTTAATTTGCATTTTGACAGTCTGGATTTTAACCTTTCAAAATACCAGATTGAAAATCTGCTTTGCTAAAGTTACTTTTTTTTTTTTTTTTGCTGTAGTAATCAGTAATTTGATGAATGTGTTGCATAAATAAATAAATTTAGAAAGGTGAATTTTAGAACAGCAGCAGTTATAAGCCTCAAGACAGACTTAGAACAAATTGAATAACATAAATGAGATAATGCAACTATGGAATTATGATACTGATGTTGATGTTGAAATTGTTTACGTAATAATTTATTCATTAATGAAGTATGTACATTCTGTTTAGTTGAAAAAGATTTTTTAACTATACTTTTTCAGTAATCACTATTTGATGATAATAATGATTACAAATTTAAGTTGAAAATTCAATAAAAGAATCTGAAAAGTTTAACTGAACCAATGAAAAGTTATTCAACAAATTTCTTCAACGACTGATATTTTTGACATTTTTAGTAAATGATTTTGCCATGTAAATGAAGTTACAATCAACTAATTTGATTTTTCTTGAAGAATAACAGGCAAAATTGCAGAGTAAATCGAACAAAAAACATTAAGGGGCGCGTTGTGCGCTCTCTCCAAAAATTCTATTAAATCTTTCGTCAGGGTTGAAACAATGCCCAACTAAATTGTTTGCAATGCTCATCAGCTGCGAGATAATGAGATTTTCACGCGAAATGGTGCTTCAATTATAAAATTTAAATAAAACGCGCTAAATACGCCTTGCTAGAACAGAGACACCTTAATCAGGCTAATTCGGTTAGGAAGTAGTTTTTAATGCAGGGCGGACACGCCCGGAAATTCGCCATTTAAATACATTTGAAAACGCGGGAAAAACCCAAAAAGCTAACTACTTTAATGACGACAACGACAACGGTTGGGACCGACAGAAGCACGATGACAAGAATACAGTCGAAGGAGCCATTTTGGACTTCTCGAACTTTATAATTTCATTTCGAGTACATAGATATAATTCAGTTGACGGCGAAAATGAAATTCGCAAAACTTTAGACTTTTCCATGACACATTGGGCCAGCTGGCTGCTAAGATTCCGGCCAGGATGGGCGGGCACCCTGCGCCGGGAATTATGATGGAGTAATGATTTTTAAATTAATTACAGTCATCTCAAGGGACTGGCTACTGCCAAGGACATATCCGGAACAGATAAGGAAGGCAGCAACAGCAGAACAGCACCAGAGCCTTCCATTGTTCTCCATCAGGCTCCCGAGGCCCGATCCTCTCCCACTTTGTCACCCCAAACCACCCGCCAATACAAATCGGCAGTGGCTAAAAAGCAAGTCATGTAAAAGTACTTTGTCATGCTTACTGCACCCTTCCTTTCACGCCAGCTTGCCGGGTAAAGGAGAGGGGGAAGGGAGGTGTTGGGGCCATCTTACATATCGACCGGATCCTTTGTATAATCCATTCGGAGTCTGCAGGAAGTACCCGGTGAAGTGAGATTACGCCCCACAGTAGCGACCGGTAATGGCTGCCGAACTAAGACATTTTTTTGACAAATGATGATATCCACTGATTAAATTTGGGGCGCTGGATTGTCGGAGGGGACCCCTCCACCGGAGCCCCGCTAAAACCCCGGCTCCCTGAACTACTCGTGTTCAGGCGAATTTGTTTCCTATTTCTCGTCCCGGCCCCGGCAAAAACCGTTGAGAAGGATTTCGTTGTGAACGGTTCGTTTAAGGAAGGATTTGCTGAAGCACCGTAGGAAAAATTGCCTGGGACGAGCTTGAGATCCAGGGAACGGCCCTATAGCTGTCAATTAGCTCCTTTCGAACCAGACCCGGTTGTCTAGCGCAATTTCGTCGAAGCCAGGGTACCGGGACAAAGATACGCAAAGACTGCTTCGGTATTGCACAATGGGAAAAACTTTCGACAATGGCCCCGGACTTAACTCGTGTCCGTAATTGAACCATTCAGTTGAAGCGGCTCCCTGGGGCAGTATTCGCTCTGGGCTGCCGCCCAGCCAAATTGCAATTATTCCCAGCCGAAATAAATGATGCCGACATTTTTTTACGGTTCTTTTACATAAAATTAGTATGCAAAATGAGGGTAAGATGAGATTGTACATTTGCATGATTGAAGAGCGGAGCAAGGGGGTGGAATGATGTCCTGGGCTGGACCGGAGCTGCCATGAAGGAGATGAGATATATAGGGATATCTCCCAATTTTATTGTCGGAATTCCGTGAAATTGCCCTTTTTTTATGAAAATTATTAAAGTCAAATTTTTATGGTGCATGCTAAAAAATGTTTTGTTGTCGCCACGCCGCGTCACTGCATTGTAATTAAGCCGTAAATTTGAAATGAATAGGGTTACTTTTTGGCGCGTGAATACACGTCATTTCGGAAATACTTTCGCCCCACTAGTAGGCCCATAAAACAGCAGATGAGTGCAATGCAACGCTAACTGCCCAGGACATTCAAAATAGCTCTATAAAAGTGTGAATTTAAATGTTAATGCGTTCCCAGGGCAGGATGCAACCGACGATACCCAGTACATGGAGACACGGTTAGGGCAGCATTTTTCCAGCTTTTGCAATTATTTGTACGTTTCATGACGTTGCATTCTAATTAATTCAGTTCTATTGTTGTTAATTGAATTTTATGCATAGAGCGTCATTGTAAAACTGTGTATGTATGCGCTATACCCGGGGGAGGTCGTCACACAATGCATTTACCGCGCTGCGGCAATTTCTAAAAAAATATATATATATATAAACAACATTTGGAAGCCGCATTAATTGATTTACGTGCATAAATTGATTCGGTCAGGTTATTAATGCTGCAGGGTAATGTAGGAAAATCATAAATTAAAAACTTTACGCCGCCACCGGCCACGATTTATACAGCCGGAATATTTAGTTAACGCTAAATTGATGGAATTTTTGGCGGTTATTTGCTTTTAGAGCAGTTTTTGTATTCCCTTTCCCAAACCTACTTCTAGATCCTTCCATAGAGGATTAAAATAGATGTGGGAAAGCGGACCTGCCCACTTAATCCTATTTGATATAGCATGCTTAATAGTACAGTAATTATCATTCAAAATGTTTGCAGGATTTAACAACTATTATAAAATAATTATTATTGTTTTGTATTACGCTGTTTTAGGTAAACGTGTATTTAGAGATTTTTCGTTACTTTATTTGTGAATTTGCAGGTAAACCTTCTACAACGCGATAGATTGAAAACGTCGCGTTGTGGGAAATCGCTTTATTGAAGACATTAACTTCTAAGAGAAAAATTGCACTTTATGCCGTATGACTTAAATTTTTGATTTATTGTAAGTTAAAATTAAAATATGAAAACACTCAATAAGCTCAATATAAAATATTACATTGGTGCATAAGTTCTTGGACACTTGGATTTCATTAAAAAATTTCTAGGTTTTAATTCGGTTACACGCTAGAATAATCTATCATTCTACAGAATGTTCTAGGAGCTTTACGCCAAGGGGTATAAAAGGGCGCGCGCGTTCCGAGTTGTTCAGTTTAGTTCAAAGTGGAACCGCGTCAACTACGAGCGATCATGCTTTACGAGCATAATCTAGGAACGAGTGCAAGGCAAACGGCCGAGAAAATTAACAATGCGTTTAGACAAGGCACTATTGCTCATTCCACAGTGAGTTATTGGTTTAAGTCTTTCGATAAGGGGGATACGAGTTGTGAAGACAAACCTCGCTCCGGTCGGCCAGTTGTCTTCGACAAAGACCTTCTACGCTCACATTTGGAAAGACATCCGGATGCGACTACCAGGGACTTGGAGAAGGAACTTGGGTACGACCATTCCACTATAATTCGGCACCTGCATGCAATGGACTACCACAAAATAATGAGTCGGTGGACACCCCACGCTCTGACAGACAGCGAGCGCGCAGCACGCGTGACCATCTGCGAAAGCCTCCTGCAACCACACAGACAAGACTTTCTCAGGTCCATTGTCACTGTCACTGTCGACGAATCCTGGGTTCACTACAACAACAAAACGCGGTAGGCCTATTGGGTTCCACGCGGAGAAAGGGTGCCAACGGAGCCAAAGCCAGATCGTCATGGACAAAAGATAATGCTATCAGTTTTCTGGGATTGGCAAGGCATTCTCTATTGGGAACTATTGGACGAGAAGCAGACTATTAACGCTACTATTTATAGAGAGCAACTGCAAAAGTTAGCCTCAGAAATAGCGACTAAGCGTCCAAAAAGGCTGTCTGTGTCACTTCTTCAGGATAACGCTCGACCACATATTGCGAAGTCTGTCCGCCACATTCTGGAAAAACTGAACTGGACAGTGGTACCTCACCCACCATACAGTCCTGATATTGCGCCGTCGGACTATTGTCTGTTTCGGGCTCTAAAGTTACATCTAAGAAAGAAGAAGTTTGAGAACTATGAACAACTCCAAGATGACATCGCCGAGTTTTTTGACCACCAGCCTCCTGCTTTTTGGGAACACGGCATAATGTCTTTGCCAGAGAGATTGTTACATGTCGTTGAACATGACGGTCATTATATTGTGGATTAATATTTCTTTAATAATAAATAAATTTATTTTTAGTAAATGTGTTTGAGTGTCCAAGAACTTATGCACCAACCCGATAAAAACTTAAAAAAATCATGATTTCAAACATAAGCGCATGCCAACACTGCATGCCACCGACAAACAATAAAAGTGAAAAAATTAACACAAATATTATAATATGCATGTGTATATATACAAACTTATTTCATATGTATGTAAACCATGCTAAAGAATTGTCGCGTCGTAGGGGAACTTCTGCATTTCATAAATCGCAAAGTAAAAACACCGCGTTGTAGAACTTCCAGATTGTAGGAGAATATGCGCGTTTTTTAATCCGTGTTTAGGAGGGTTATATATAATGTAAGCTGTCATAGTTAACAATGCAACTAATATAAACGCGGCTAAGGTGACATCTATACCATTGACATTCGGGATATAAAGCAATACATTCTTGGATGAATAAAACGATTATTGCATTTTGAAGCAATCCGTTTTGTCTTTCCTACAAAATTGTCCTAAATATCACGAGAAAATTTAATTGAATACAAGCTGTAAAGATTTACTTAGTACATCTTCACACATGTTAAATAGATTTCAGTGAATTCCAAAATGTCACGAAGGCAAATTTTGTAACGATATGTTAATGGTGGGTCATCTGGTGGTTATTTGGTTTACTTTTAAATTACATTTGTATTTTGACAAATAAATCTCTTTCTCCGCCGTAAGAAATTAATAGATATACGCTTGAACAACCTTGGCAAGTATTAAAAACTTATTTCCAAAACAAATGCTGTGTTGTGTGCCAAAACAGTACGAATTTTGAAGAGAAATTTCGTTCGAAACAATGCACCAACCGCGCCTGCTGTACACAAGTTTGTATGCAGCTGCGATTTGACATCTTTGCAATCTTTTTTGTGGGGATTTAAAGATCGATCAGATGTTATGCTGACAATTCAGAAACCATTCAAGCACTTTAGCACAATATTTATCGAGCTATTCGTGAAATAGAACCATCAAAACTGGCTGCAAAATTTAATTGACAGAATGAGGGCTACTGCCAAGTTAGCCGAGGCAACCATTTAAGCGAATTCATATTCCATAACTAATTGGAAGGCTTATTGTTATCAATCAACTAGCAAAATTTGAAAAATACTTAGCAGTGTTTATTCTATAGCATTTTTAAAAATAAACCAGTTTATGGCCCATCTTGTATTTAAAAAATAGTCGATCAATCCGTACTACTCCCATAATATCCATTCTCTGTCAATCTATTTCTTCTGGGCTGCCATTAGTAGCGTAACTTTCCTCGAAAAAGGTATTGGATTCAGAACTTCTTGCTGTTCATATAAGGTGTGTTCGTGGAACCAAAAACCGAACGAACACATTTTGTGGCCAAAATTATTCGATTTATGATGCAATTTCATTACCGATGTACTCTTTCCATTGTTACAATGTAACAGAGTTGTAAAAGAATGCAATCTTTTCGGCAAATAATTCTTTTGATTTATGTGAAAAGTATTTCAATTCATTAACTTCACCTAGATACTGGGACTTACAGAAACCAAATCACCATTCATTTTGAAGTCATGAATGGTGCAATCATTTCAAGCAATCAAAAGCTTGAAGTCATGAGAATGCAAAATCTTGATTTACTCACATTCTTTGAAGTCCCATGAAGTCATTGAATTCAATTGAATTCAATTGAATTCAATTGAATTCACTAACAAGCAAACGTTCTCAGGTGTGTCTCACCGATTTTCTTGATTTTGTGATATGTGGTAGAGCATCGAAAAATATTGGACACGTATTTTTTTTTATCTGCGGATACGCAAGTTTAGGGGGTGAAAACCACCCTTAAAGTTAACCCCCAAAAACCGTTTTTTTTAAATATCTTGAAAAATAATTAAAATTTTGCAACAATACCAAGTGCGCTTTTTAGGTTGTATTATAACAATATTGTGAACTGTATTTTGGACCCAAAGGGCTGCAACCCCTAAGTAATTTCGAGGTTAAATACTATTTTTCAGCGTATTTTTTATCTGTAAAAATTCCTAAATTATTAGAATTTGAGCCAAAATATTTGGATAAAGTAGATAATTGAAAAATATAGTTGACCTGTTTTGAAAATAATCAATCTTAAGAGGGTGAGCGGGGGTAAGTCACCCCCGACTTGCACCAGAGCTAGATTTTGTCAATTTTCCTGATTTCGTGGTATCTTGTAGAGCATCAAAAAATATTAGAAATGTATTTTTTTAAAATACCATCTTCCCCTTTTAAGGGATTAAAACTACCCTTAAAGTTTACCCCGAAACAAAATTTTTTTTTTTAATATTTTGAAAACTAATTACTGTTTACAAAAATATCAATTGCACTTATTATGTTATATTAAAGCAATATTGTGAACTGTACTTTGGAGCAAATTGGCTGCAAGCCTTAAGTAATTTTGTGGGTAAATGCATCTTTCAACGTATTTTTATTTTTAAAAATTCTTTAATTATAAGAATTTATTGAAAGGTTGAATTCTATCTTATAGTTCACTTGCAACAAATATCTTTTTACTTTTTTGGTATTTAATAAATTATTGAATTTCGCCACAAAACCACCTGCATCTATTTTATTATGTTTTCGAAGGTTAATTCAACTCCACTTTCTAGTTGAATCTATAAAAGTGAAGAGTAAAGTAGTTGAATCAAATATCTTTATTTATTGGGATTTAGACTACACATAAAAAAATTCTAATCCTGATTATGCGATTTTATTTCATACAAATATTGCTCGATATAATAAACGACATAAATTTTATCCGAGATGTTTTCGGTTTTCGGATTTGGAAAAATTACGTAAGACATTTTTCGGATAGTGTAATACTAATGGATGAAGATTTATATCTACATTTGCGGAATAATATAATAAAACTACAATAGTCCATAATCAACTTTCTTCCCCAAGATACATGAATTTATTCAAATATTCATGGTACAAGAGTGGCTATACCGATGCAAAACCTGCAAAGTTCGATAATCCAGTTAAATTCGCCTTTAGATCACAATCTAGTATTCGCTACGAAATACCAGGGTGTAAAAATGTAGCAATTTTAAGATGTGCATGGTGTAAAAAGTCACTGTGTCTTAAACATTTTTTTGAAGATTTCCACTTTTGCTCCAATTATATGGCGTAATCTGATACTTTGTAAAAATTAGTCACATAAATGTAATTATACATAAGTTTAATAATGACAAATAATAATTATGACAATAATAAAAATATAATAATTTAACTAAATTAAATATCTTTACAAATCCAACTTAAAGAATGTATATAAATACTATAGATACAAAAATATATAATTTATAATTTTAATAAAATTAGTGCACTTACTTTTATAGCAAAAAATTAGTTTTCAAAATATAAGGGTAGTTTTCACCCCTTGAATGGAGGAGATGGTGTATAAAAAAAATGTCTAATACTTTTTAATACTCTACAACATACCACGGAATCAGGAAAATTGACAAAATCTAGCTCTGGTGCAAGTCGGGGGTGACTTACCCCCGCTCACCCTCTTAAGATTGATTATTTTCAAAACAGGTCAACTATATTTTTCAATTATCTACTTTATCCAAATATTTTGGCTCAAATTCTAATAATTTAGGAATTTTTACAGATAAAAAATACGCTGAAAAATAGTATTTAACCTCAAAATTACTTAGGGGTTGCAGCCCTTTGGGTCCAAAATACAGTTCACAATATTGTTATAATACAACCTAAAAAGCGCACTTGGTATTGTTGCAAAATTTTAATTATTTTTCAAGATATTTAAAAAAAACGGTTTTTGGGGGTTAACTTTAAGGGTGGTTTTCACCCCCTAAACTTGCGTATCCGCAGATAAAAAAAAATACGTGTCCAATATTTTTCGATGCTCTACCACATATCACAAAATCAAGAAAATCGGTGAGACACACCTGAGAACGTTTGCTTGTTAGTGAATTCAATTGAATTCAATTGAATTCAATTGAATTCAATGACTTCATGGGACTTCAAAGAATGTGAGTAAATCAAGATTTTGCATTCTCATGACTTCAAGCTTTTGATTGCTTGAAATGATTGCACCATTCATGACTTCAAAATGAATGGTGATTTGGTTTCTGCCCGACTAGAATTTTGGTGGGGTGCAGCTAGGGTCCCTATGAGGCTAGCCACACTGCCTCATGTGGGTCCCATGAGGCTGCCCTATAAGGCGCACGAAGGGCAAATAACGCCTTGCCTCATTCGCGCATCATTATGACTGCCTCATGTGGGCCTCGTGAGGCAAAACCCGACTAGAATTTTGGTGGGGTACAGCTAGGGTCCCTATGAGGCTAGCCTTACTGCTTCGTGTGGGTCCCATGAGGCTGCCGTAGGCTCTCTTTGTAATAATTAATAATGTAATCCTAACTTCTTATACTTATATACATGTGGAAATACTTCTTTATTAGTATAAATTATTATAATAAACTTAAACTCAGTCCGAGGCGAGTGCGCCCTGATGTTGTCCGTCCTGCGGGTAGAATCCAAAAAAGAACGAGTGCCGCAATATGGCGATGAGCTGTCAGCTCGTAGGGGGATTCGTCGAGGGATTCTCAAGAAGATGATACTTCATGCAATAGATTATAAAATACGAAGTTTTTGTAAGGAAAACCCGATAAGACAGCTATTGATAATACTGGGATTTGTGCTTTAATCGAGCCCAGCTGATAATTTGCAAATATAACCCACTAGCAGATAACGTCAAGTATGCCTAGGTGTATATGTGATGTTTGCCTAATCGAACCCCTGTAAAGCAAAAGGTGGCATTGCCTATTTCATTGTAAGGTTTGCCTCATAAGACCCTTGTGAGGTACTCATAAGGTAAACCTCACTTCAGTATCGCTGATTTTATTTTGTGAGGTCCTCATGAGGAATTTACGGGGAAATCCCTCTATCGGCATGCCCCTCACTTGCCACATGAGGACCTCATGAGGAATCTACGAGGAAATCCCTCTATCGGCATACCCCTCACCTGCCACATGAGGCCCACACGCTTCATGAGGCATGCCCCCTATAAATTCTAGTCGGGTGTAAGTCCCAGTATCTAGGTGAAGTTAATGATTTCAAACCAAAAAAAGCATTCATTTCCAATGACTTCAAGTAATGCATTCCTAAAAGAATGCATTCTTTTACAACTCTGCAATGTAACATAGGTACCTCATGCTGCCCATTCTCCACAAATTGCTCTCTCATTTGTAATTTGGTTATTTTGAAAGCTCCATCAGTAATGACCCAAACGTTATGTGTTCATAAAATAAACTTTCCTTGTGAATAATCGTTATCGCCAGGAGAAGAGGCCTCCTCAGCGGACCACCAACCGCCACAAAATACGTAAATCTCTCGGTAGTCACACAAAAGCCGGTAATAATCTAAAAATAATTACGCCCACTGAATCAAATAATTACTCCGCCACGCCGTTCCGAACGCGGCCACCTGCAGTGCGGGGCATTCGCAGACCTTTTTGGAACGCAATAAAATTTCTAACGAGAAAAGTTTTCACTTTTTCTCTCTCGAATTTTCTTCCTTTTTTTTATTAAATTTGCTTTTTTGTGTTAAATTCGTTGACTTTTGCGGAGGTAATGCCCTGGACCCGTCAATGGCTGGAGGGGATCTCATTAAAAATAATTGCAAAACAAAGCGTTTAAATAGGGGTCTCCCGTGAGGGTGTTGGACGATAGAAAAAGATTGGAAAAAAGGAACAGAATGCTATTACAGCAGTTCGATTCTGTGCGGCTGTCTGCTTCTATTGTTTGGGGGAGCCTCTCCTAATCTTAACGCAGCTCCATAATCTCCGTTTCGATGGCCCCAAGCCACTCAAGAATGGAAAGAAGCACTCCAAGTGACATGGTGCCACTACAATTGAGAAATGTCTTCTTAGAGGGGAATGGTGGGGTCGTTCGTTCATCGCCTTCTTCCTTGAAGGCAACATCTAAGGGTTCTAGGCTCCAACGAACCCACTACACCATCTCAGGAGCAGCACAAAAGGCACTTCGATGGTGGTCATGCTGCTGGCATAATCACAAAACAAACTGTTCCTGTTCCCCACTCGAAATGCGGGGGGACAAAAGATCCCGTGAAAGTTATGGGAAAAAGCTGCAAATGAAAACGATAAGCTCTCCCGGAGGCAGGAAAAAGTGAAAATACGAAAAAAGGCGGTGGAGCACAGCATCTTAAGAAGTACCCATACCTAAGCCATATACCAAAGGAACCTCTGCCTTGCCCTTTCTCTGCCTTGCTCTGTCCTGCCTTACTTTGCCTTGCCCTTCTTACAGGCTAGAGGTGGCAGGGCGGAAGGATCGTTCACACCACCAGATTTGCACTAGCAATAAACATGTCAATTTGGGTTTTTTTTTTTTTTTTCTTTTTGCTCGGCATGACAAACGCAAACACACTTAGGAGCGAGACATGTGTCAGGGGCATATACGCCCCCTCTCAACACTGGGGGTATGATAAATAAATATGGCCATCCCGCGTCCCCCCAACTTGTCTCGATCCGCTTAAGCTCATCGCCCTCGGGAAGGGCGTTGGCGGAAGAGAGCACTCCACAAAAGACGATAATATTTGATAACTCTGTCTCGGTTCGCCCTGCGTTTGCGGGCGCCACCAGATAAAAGGACTCCATTTTCACCTTTTCCCGAATCGAAAGGGGACCCATCGCGCTCCTCGTCTCTCGCCCAACGTACGTGGCGGGCGGCAGGAAAAAGGAGCGCTCCGCCACCAGACGACACCTCAAAGAATTTCGCCGTGAATTTATTTGCAAATAAAACATACGAGAAGCACACCGATCCGCCGGATACGTCGGCCCTGGGCCCCGATTGCTAAAGCATGTGTAGAACCTAATACCGCAAGATATACTACGCTCGCACGTAATTATGTTTCACAAGGTTGCGGAACACATCATTCACCCTAGCACCCCAAAGAGGATGAGGAGGGGCAGTGGAGGAAAAGAGTCGTGGTGTACGGCGGGCGGGCGTGCGGGCGGACAGAGTATTCGGAGCCTGCGGGAGGAATAAATTGCGCAAGCCTAGTCATAGGAGGGTGGTAGGCAACGGGGCGTACGGTGGGACACAGTTCGGCAATGCTCCAGCAGCAGCATCAATCTCCTACAATAGCTGCTGACGATGCCGGAGCCCGCCTTGTATTCCCCGCGCGGCGTATTTCCACCCCTTGTCAGCCGTAACAACATCCGGCAATCGTACAAGACGCACTTGACATATTAATAATCATAAGAAGTCGACCGAGGGTCCATTATCAAAGAAAGGAAGGAAAGTAATGATTAATTGCAAACAAATATCCCTCTGACATGTTGAAGCCGGGACTCCTCTGCTCCCAGTGATATGACGAAGGGATGATTTTCCTTCAAGATATATAGATACATCCCTGGCACATCGTCCAACTGACGTCAAGTGTCTTATTTGTGTGGAGATAAATGTCTAGCTTGGAAAAATAAATGGGATTTCGAGGGATGCCTTTTCAGAGTATTGTGTGCCCCAGTGTCATAATGATTTTGTGGCGGTCTTTGACCACCATCAACCAGGTCCACCATATGGTACAACTCTCCCTTTTCTTTTTGAATTTGTGAATTCGAGTAAGTTCGAATTTTACTCAGTACTAAAAAACAGACTGAAAAGATCAAATATTTCGTTGAAAGTTAATTTAGCACAATCAGTCAATTTTATGAGGGTGAATTGAAATTGCTTTACATGAAGATTTTTCAGCAAAGGTATGATGAAAACAAGGACCAATTGATGTAAATCGAAATTGAATGAAAACGAAACGTCGAGTGTCGTTTAAATTCATGAAATAGAATCAAAATGACACTCGACATGTCCTCGTTCCGGGTGGAATCGATAATCGTTTGGTTAAGATAACTTGCTTAATTTGTGCAAGTAAAACATTATAAATTCTAAAATAATACATGCATGCAAGAATTTTTCAGAATTTCCAATAGTTGTTACGGCTAATTTTTTACACCCTATATAACGATACGGAACCCAAAGGGCGTGAGTCCTACTTGCACTTGTCCGTCTAGTTTTTCTATATTTCACACTATATTTGGGTAATGCTTCTTAGCAAAAGTTCAAAATAAATCAATGAAAATAAAGTATTTGTATTTTGTGTTTTATAATTGCAACCTTTCAAGTCGTCACAAGATTGAGTATAACAAACTACTGTGATCAAAAAGTAAAGCCAATTTTGAATTAATATTGCGTGGGTACATCGATTCGCGCAAATCTTCTTGTTTTTAAGTTCGCAGCACTGTCACTCATATCTGTGGAAAATTCCAGGACGTCATTTGTTTGGTTAGTTTCGTTGTGTTTTCAGAGCAACTAAAAGTGAATTTTTCGATTTTTATAATGTGTGATTTTATTGAGCGAAGAAGTTGGATTAAATTTTGTTTGCGGAATGAAATTTTTACTGCAAAAACGTTTAGAATGTTGCAAAAGGCCATCGCCCATCAGTTTTTATTTAAAAGAAATTTTTACAAATGGTAAAAATAGTTCAATAAAGGTAGAGAAAGCGTTCAAGACAAAGAGCGTCCCGGATGACCATCAACATCAATCAATGAACAACATGTCAATGAAATCAAAGATTTGGTGATCAAAAATCGGCGGTTGACAGTAAGAGACCTTGCTGTTACTGCAAACATTTTATTTGGATCGGTCCAAACCATTTTGAAAGAACATTTGTGCTTGAGAGAAGTGACATATCGATTGGTTAAAAAAACACTCAATTTCTTGCACTGCATTGCATTAGTTCTTCGAGACTTTTTCATCAAAAATTCGATGCATGTCGTTCCACAACCACCTTATTCGCCCGATTTAGCTCCATATGACTTCTGGCTATTCTGTAAGCTCAAAAGACCGCTTCGGGGACATCGTATTGAATCGACTAATGAGATAAAAGAAAAATCGAAGAAGGAACTGAATGCCATTCCAATCATCGAGTTTCAGAAGTGTTTCAAGGATTGGAAAAATCGGTGGCATAGGTGTATTGTATAGGGCGGGAACTACTTTGAAGGGGATGATATAGATTTGAAAGAATAAATAAAAATGTTCAAAGTCATAAACAAATTGGCAGATAATCTTTCATATGTAAAATATATTATACATTTATCAATTTGCAAGGAAATTCATTTAAATCAAAAATTGGATGTATACCAAATAGACTCTCCCAATTTAGGTACAGTAGAACTCCGATTATCCGAATCGGGTCGAACAGGGGTCGATTCGGATAATCAAATATTTGGATAATCGGGCATAGACTGGTAATAAAGAAAAACGAACTGACACACATAGAATAAACTTTATTAAGTTGAACACGGCAATTGTCACTCGAATTTTTTTATTCTTGCGTCCCCACAAAACTAGTTTTTATTGAAAAATTACCCACAAAACTTGTTTTTATTGAAAAATTACTTCGTTTTAATTTTTTATATTACGCTGAGGACCGATTCGGATAATTGGCAATTCGGTTAATCGGCGTTCGGATAATCGGAGTTCTACTGTAACAGATTCTAAATGTATGACCATTAAAAAAGTATAATCGTAGTAGCTTTGCATAAGTTCAAGCATACAAGTTTTGATGTTTAACACTAGAACTACCAGGAGCCGTCAAATTGACGGGTACTCAATTTTTTTATTGAATTAATTATATTTTTCAAAGTTATCTCTTATGATTTATGACAAAGCTTATTAAAGTTAAAAATAACAACATATTTAGAAACTTTCTCCATTTATAATTATGAATTCAAAGTTGAGGGCATATTACATTAAAGGTGCAGAAAATTATTAAAATTACAAGCTTGCCTACCGGTAGTTCTAGTGTTAACTTTTTTCAAAAATTTTTGGTGAACAGAATTAAGAAAAAAAAAAAGTGATAATTCAATGTAAATTTTATTGAATTTCAGTAATGAATAGCGAAAACAAATTTCAGATCATACGTTCGAACGGGGCAACAATCTTATAAATTTTATAAATTTTTGAGCGACAATCAAAAACAACCAAGAAACTGATTTTGTAAGGTAAGCCTTGCAGCTATCTCGGAAACATTTGAATCCTTAAGCCTCTTAACTTAGCTTATTGTTTTAAAGGAGCTCTTTATTGTTCTGGAGGAGCGTTACATCGTTTTTCATTAAATTTTTATCTGTATGGACCTTTTCTCGTGGGTCGAGTGAATCTTTGTTATTTACACGCTTCATTAATTTTCACAGTAGTTCAAGTAAAAGTGAGACATTGATTCGTTGTTGTTCGCTCGCAGGTTGCATGCAAATGATCGGACCTGCTTAAATTGGGGATATTTTTAGAAAAAAATCTTGCTGTTTTATGAGAGGCGATCTCTGCAGAAGGATTAAGAGGCAGTGTGAAAAGACTCATTTCATTAGGATTTGCTATATATGTATTTTTTTCTGCACTTATGTAGAGCCTCTCAATTTTTCTTTTCGAAATATTACAAGTATAGTAAAAATAACATGCACTAACTTCTTCAATCTTGAGGTCTATTAATTTACGAATTTAAGCAGAAGTACACCTAGATATTATACAATAAACCAATTCCAAAAATATATAGGTACTTATATATTATATTAAGAAAAACATACGGTAAATTTTAAATAAAAACCTGGTTGAACCTCTCCCATTTTCAAGAATAAAAGTTGAATTTGTTTATGCACTGAGGAAAAATACGCCATTTTACGCATGGTGAACCATCTAATCCTTGTTAATTTAACTTGGATGGGGCGTGCCACGGATATTATGCTCGGCTGACATAAATAATGTTGCTAAGCTCTGCGAAATCCTTTTGATTTGAAAGCATATCGCCAGATTATAGGGGACAATTCCCGAATCATATTATGAACATGTTGTAGCATCAATTTTGCTGGCAACGAGCCACTCCGCCGAAACTCATTACAGCCCCCGCGGCACGGCACTCTGTATCTTTTTCTGCCGTTTTTTGCACGCCCTCAGTTCCCTGTTTTGGTTGTGCTTGGGACCACTGCACGCAGATATTTTAATTGGCACGTGTATTGTGACACAGTAAATTACGGGGACCGCCATACGTCCACCTTAATGGGCTTCCTATTCAAATTCGTCTTTGATTTACTGCGGAATTGTTGCGAAGGGGTGCACCACGTACAGGGTCTCCCCCGACCAGTCCTACTCCGGGTGCATATAATAAATCTGCAGCTAAGCGTGATGCATGAAGTTCGGAAATTAGAACTTGATCTCATGGTGCGATGTTTGTGCACTGCACACCCTCGCCTTCTGGCCATGTGTGAAGAGCAGCACTCACCTCCTTCATGGCCTCCGGAGGTGAACTGATTGCCGGTGCAACTGCAATATATAAGCCTTCGATATCTGACTGCATCTTTTGTTAATTTCCGTGTGAGTGCGGCTCAATTTGGAGGAGACTATCAAATTTTTGACTTGGAGTGCTCTTCCCCAGTCTTTTTACTAGAAATGTAAATTTGGGGGTAAAATGTGTGAAAAGGTTGAAGATCCCATGACAACAATAAACATTTGCCGCGCAGTTGCCGTGAAAGGATTTTTTTTTTTTCAGTTGTAATTTAGAAGAGCAGTTCATCTACATTCACCCCTTATCAATTGGAACACTCAATGGGGCGAGCTGCTTTATTATTTACGTGCAAAGTTATCCAGTGTTGCCCGGGCGCAATTATTCTTCTAAACAAAGCTAAATTTAACCAAAGCATGACTTCTAATAGTAGGTATAAAAAATGCAATAATAACATAACTAATTGCAAGGGTAAATTGTGCTCGAAAACTCAAATGAAAGGAAAGTCTTGTTTTCAATAATGGTTCCAGCCAAGAGCCAAAATTCAATTCAAATTTCCCTATCTTATATTTGATACTACTGGTTGCGCGTAACAAATGTGATTTGATACAACAGAATGATAGTTTTATTTTAATAATATAATAACAGATTTATATGTCACGCTTCCTATCTTCTTCGATCAAGCGTCTTCCATCAGCGTCATATCTTGTGCCATCTCATGTCATGTATCGTGTTACGTGTCATATCAGGAATCATGTCATGTGTTATGTCGTTGTGGAATCGGTCGCACTTCTCATCAGAACGTCGTAATTACTCGAAGGCATCGCCAACCGATATCCGGTAGTTCAATTTGCTAGAGCTTCGAAGCGCCAATTCGAAAGTTGCAGGTTCAAGATCTACCCATGTCCAGATGGGTTTTTTCGAGTAATTCCCACATGTCATATGTCCAAAATTTCTCAAATGCAAGAGAATTTAATAAAAATTAGTACAAATAGCATTACAAGACTTCTAATTTTGAAACAAGTATCAGAAATTGGAAAATCTAAGTGAAAAATCAAATTCTGTCTGTCTGTTTATGCACGCATCATGCATAATCTACGCGACGGAATATAATGGAATTTATTTTTTACCATAACATAGTATGCGTGATTTTCTTCCAAATTCGTATATAAGGGGTTTTTGGGATGCTCTTTCAGAAGCTGGCATTTGTTTTGCATAAAAGCTTCAAAAATCGTATTATTTTTTGGGGTTTTTTCTTGGAAAAAGTGCTCATTTTTTTGTCATTTTTCTTCTCAAAGTCGATTATCTTGTCGTTGAATGGTCATATAACCATCAGAAATAGCGGTCCAAATGTCTAAACTTTCTCAAATCATGGTTTTTAAAGTTTTTTTTTGCTTTGGTTTTTGCAAAATGTCCACTTTCTACAGCAATGTAATAAACAACCTTGGATTTTTTTTACACGAAAAGAATAAGCTTTCCAAAAAAAGTGTAGAACAAAAAATGCTTAAAATTAGCAAAAGAACACGTGCGAATTTGTTCGACTATTTTTGGTTTTTTGGGTTTCGCAAATTTTTGAAAAATCTAAAAATGTTCCGAAACAATTCACAAGTGTTCTTTGGCTAGTTATAAGCACTTTTTGTTATATAAAATTTATTCGTATAATTTATCCTTTTTGAGTAAAAATATCACCAAATTTCATCATAAAAAAAACTTTTCAGGAGATTTTTGGATATTTCAAAAATTTGCCAGATCCAAAAAAAAAAGTAGTATAAAAAAATCTGAAAAAATGTACATGTCTATAATTTTTGTTTTTAAAGTTGATCCTTTTCGTGTAAAAAAATCGCGAAGTTTTTTATTACATTGCTGTACAAAATGGCTATTTTGCAAAAATCAAAGCAAAAAAAAACTTTCAAAACCATGGCTTGAGAAAGTTTAGACACCCGGACCGTGATTTCTGGTGGTTATATGATCATTTAACAAGAGCAACGTCAAGATAATTGACTTTGAAAAGAAAAAGGACAAAAAAATTAGCACTTTTTTTAAAAAATCCAAAAATTAATAGAGTTTTTGAAGTTTTTATGCACAAAAAATACCAGATTCTGAAAGAGCAACCCCAAAAACCCCTTATATACGAATTTCGAAGAAAATCGTCCCAATTTGCTATCATAAATGGGGGCATAAATAAGTTTTTTTTGCTGCGGCTTTGTTTATCCCGATTTCGTCATATGCAACAATTTTTAGTAAATTGAACTGAAGGATCAGATCAGGACCTGGGAGTAGTCCCGGCAACTTGCAATCAGCTGCATCCGGCTGTCCAGCCAACAGCCAGAACTTGTCAACGGAATTAATAAGGGCGTTTCCCGCAGAGAGAGAGAAGTTGGCTCAGCAATACCAAAATTAACGATCGCAAAATTTCGGTTCTTTCTCGTTGGGAAAATTGGGAGAACTCGAAACACTTAACGACATCCTTCCCGCGTCTAATAAAACTTTATGTGCAGCGGTTGCGCCCTACTGGCGCAGCAAGTAATAATCGGAAGGGGCGGCAGCGTTCGGGTGGTGGAAGTAAGGCCCACACAAAATCCTGTCGTCCTCTAGTCCTGGCGATGATTCAATTTTGCCGGTGAATTTGTGTCTCCAAAGCGACACATCATGTCCGGGACTCCAGTCCATTCGATGGCAGAACTTTCAAAACGAATTGACCACAGGTCCGAAATGAACGGCGGAAGTTCGAGAAAGTTTGCACTATGACCGGCTGTGTCGGGTCGCCACTCCCGGTTACATTTAGAAATAATTTTCCTCTCATTAAAGTCCAATCCAACTTAAATGCGTCCGGAACAGTAAAGTTGGAGGGCTTAGTCCTTATGTCCGATATGTTCCACATTATTTTAATATCATTACGGTGACGGCGGCGGCAGTTTCAGACAATTGCGAGACCAACACCACCAGCGGTCGTACTGTTTCATAACTAGAATCCCTTCCAAAAACCACTTCTATCGTTCTGGTCGGTGCCGCCACGCATTCAAAAGAAGCACAAAAAATCCTTTCATTGCCTGGCTTTCCAGCAACGTGTTGGTGATTTTTATTCGCGGAATAGTCGCACTAACAGGAAATAACCCGGTATTTCAGCAGCCCTCTATGACAACAACTCGTCCATTTCTAGCGTCCGGGAACTGACAGTCCGTCAGCCAAATAACATTTCACGGTCCGAATCCTTTGTAGGCTGGCCCTGTGTGTTAAAAAGTATTCTGTCCATCTGCATTGGCGGATGGATGATTCTTTCCCACAATTGCCACATTATGGCTAGAGCTGCTGGATGCTTTAGTCCAGCCGCTAGAGCAACCAAACGTATGAGAGCATTGGAGCGAATATATCAGGCAATTTTTGAAATACTCCAAACACATGGTTTAGGGTAGTCTGGAGCACAGCTCTGGGGGTCCTTCTGGGATCTTCTGGCGTCGGAGTAATTTTCATCTGTCCACTGATAGTTTTCCTTTGTTCGGCTTAATTAGGGAATTCGTGTGGATACTGTTTGGAATGGCTCGAGTGCAGAAAGAGGGATTTCGAGAAATTCGGAGTTCTTCTTTTGCAAACAGCAGCGTAAGTGATTCAAATGTTTTCTAGAGGTTTTAGTAGAGAACAAGGAAACGTGCATATTACAAAAAATGAAAACATTAAAATTCGACAATTAGAAAAATTGCTTCCATGTTGTAGTCTATATATTAAACATTAAAATATCAAGAATTTTTTTAAAAACGCCAAAGTGGAATTTACTCCCTCACTGAGTAAAACGTTAAATAAATAATAAACATAAAATAAATAAAAAGGACGTGAAGCCCGAGGATGAAAAACTCAGGAAAAAATAAAGTTGAAAAAGTATTGGCGACAATTTTATTAAGTATACCAACTTATCAATGTGAAAACATATAAAGCATCGCATTAAGTGAGCAAAAAACTAGAACAAACTTGCGAAGATCATTTGAGAGTTTTGTTTCTGGCCATTAAATCAAAAGATAAGTTCTACACGTAATCGGAGTTACTGGAAAAAGGGCAAGTATCATAAGCAGACAGCTATTACCAGGATCCAAACAAAATTTTCTCCAAAGCTAAAAACGTAAAACAAAATCAATAGATGTATATAAGGATGTTTTAAGATAAGTTCTATATTTGCAGCAAAATTGACCATTATGTGATGGGAGGAATCGAGTCCTGGTAGCGGTCAAAGTGATGCATTATAGTCGGAGAGCTGGCCGCCACTTCGACTAAGGTACAGCTACAAAGCTGAAACTTTTTATACTTACTATTTAATGTAATTGAAGTAAGAAAATCCACTTCTGGCAGGATTACCGCGGTTGCAAAATAACCTACTATTTTTTAAAAGTTGCCAATGAATAATTAAAAAAAATGTACTACTACAAGTCTGGCACCTGAGTATATCTTAATTTACACTATTTAGAATACAAAAAAAATATTGCCAGACGTTTTTCTCGGTTATAAATATCTTTAAGATGTGTCTAAAGGTGCTAAGATGGGTAACACTGTATTCAAAGCAGATGGGTAACACTGTAATCAGAGCTGACTTCTACTGAAAATATTCTAGGAAATGTAATTTCTCGTTCTTTGATTACAGTGTTACCCATCTGCTTTGAATACAGTGTTACCCATCTTAGCACCTTTAGACCCATCTTAAAGGTATTTATAACCGAGCAAAACGTCTGGCAATATTTTTTTTGTATTCTAAATAGTGTAAATTAAGATATACTCAGGTGCCAGACTTGTAGTAGTACATTTTTTTTAATTATTCATTGGCAACATTTAAAAAATAGTAGATTATTTTGCAACCGCGATAATCCTGCCAGAGGTGGATTTTCTTACTTCAATTACATTAAATAGTAAGTATAAAAACTTTCAGCTTTGTAGCTGTACCTTAGTCGAATTGGCGACCAGCTCTTAGACTATTATTCATGATTAGTGCTACTAATATACTTTTAACATAAGAACTAGAACTTCAGGAGTGCAAACTTGTACTTTGAACAATTTTTTTGCAGCTTTGATGTAATATTCTTTCGACTTTGAACTAGTAATTATAAATGGTAAAGCTTTTTGAATATTTCATAATTTTGTACCTTAATAAGTTCATGTTTTTCGTGACGTACGGCTAACATTGCCCGAAAAAGTGAACCAAAATTGAACTGACAGAATTCACTTCGTCAAGAACAGTCGCAATGGTCATATGCTCGAAGTCACTTTTAAATATTGATGTCATGAATTGATGTTTCGAATAAAAACAACAACTTCATCAAAAATTAGCTCTTTGTGTTATATTTTTAATTTAAAATTCTATCAAACACCCTTTATTTACGGATATCGGTCATTATTGGTTATTTTCTTATTGACAAGCACACTTAAAGACTCCGCAATGAGGAAGAGGAAGATAGAATTACTCACTTCCTATGTCACTGTCCTGCTTTGGCCATTCGCAGGAATTGGCTTTTTCTTTGATGACCCAACAGAATTAGGTTCTGTTCACTTCAGGATTGTGGAAGAGTTCATCAAGTACTCTAAAGTGTTCTCTAATTTGCAGTGGTGATCGGCCCATGTGGTATCACAATGGGCCTCTCCTTTATGGCCAAAGTGTGTCTTTTTAGGCAACCACATCAACCTTACCTAACCGAAAGTTTTTAATTTATTTCATTTCGCTTAATGCCGCTAAAATACCGTGACACAAACTAATCAATGAATCAGAAAAAAAATATTACATTGAAAAAAGACGCACTTACGAATGAATTGCAGAACTCTCTGCTTTTGCTCAGGTTTTTTTAATAAAGTTTAAGCCGCCAGCTTGGATTTAGCCTCGAACCTCTCTACATCCCCACCTGTCTAGCCCAATAGTGCCATCGCACAAATCGCGAAGAGTAACCCCAAGCAGGGGGAATTAAAATGCCAAGCTCGAAAGACTGCAGAGTGGAGTGACTGTTAAGTAATTTGCGTGGTCAATTTCACCTCAACACTATCCGTCGACTTCAATGAAGGTAAGTTGATCCCCACGAAATGTCCGCACCGTCTCTCCAATTATCTCCCTCCGACTAGTTTCAGCGAGCCGGGTCGGACGGACAAGCAAAGACGTCGCGGGAGCCCCCGGGTAAAACCCGGCAAATTGAATACTTCCTCGTCGAGGTCTCCACGTCATCTTGCCGTGACCGGCGGACGAGCGAGTTGACCATCCTTCCTCCTTAGCCGTAGCCGACATCAACCTGGGACCGTTGCTGATCCCTGTTCGGGCCGGAGCAGTATCCGCGTCGTACACGTCGATAGATGTTACCGAACATCATTTCTCGGCATGTTATTCTTTATGAGGGCCGCCATTTAGAGCAGTCATAAGGTCTGCCGTGCAGCAGTTCCATTCTGCTGACTGACAGAAAATTTAATAACATGTCGGTGCAACCCTCCGGTGCGGTGCAGTTGGCTGCCTGCTTTCGACAGAACCTTTTGGTCCTTTTGTTAAGTCTTTTCCACTGCACGTCCACCAGGGTCCTTCTCGATGACTGTTCCGGCAACGTGTTCTCCTCTACCGGGCAGGTTGAATACCACCTTAAGTCGGGAGCGTAATGTGCATTTTTACTTTATTTCTCTCACACGACAAGGGGAGGATGGGGTTTTGCATTTGCAAAGCATTCGCGAAACCGGAGCATTCTTAAGGAGCACAGGGCGTGCAAATGATGCGACCACAGCAGGGCGTCTATAAAGAGTGCTCCAACTTAAAATCATACCAGACCTAGGGGCAGGTGTCGGGGCATGCTCGGCGAAATAACGTGGTACAGTGTGTGTTTGGAGTTTGGACATGCACTGAGTGCCCTGCAAATTACAAACCGCAGAATGTGGCCGCTAGTTCTTCGAAAATTTAATTTATTCCCCGAGTCGAGGTGAATTATTACGTCAAGCAAACAAATGCCCCGAGTCTAATTAATTTTTAGGTCCGCATCCTGCTTATTTCCGGAAATACTGCCACTGTGCTGCCGTCCCCACCGCCTCTGCCACCACTAGAACCCGAACCTCGCACGTGAGTTATTTATTTGTTGGCATCTGGTAATTAGCGTCAGAACCAGAATCACCCTGTAAATGGCGAAACATCGACGGGGGATTTGTTATTTAGGAAAAATCTTAGTTAGAGAAAGCGTCATGAAGCGGGGCCCGACTAGAATTTATAGGGGGCATGCCTCATGAAGCGTGTGGGCCTCATGTGGCAAGTGAGGGGTATGCCGATAGAGGGATTTCCCCGTAGATTCCTCATAAGGTCCTCATGTGGCAAGTGAGGGGCATGCCGATAGAGGGATTTCCCCGTAAATTCCTCATGAGGACCTCACAAAATAAAATCAGCGATACTGAAGTGAGGTTTACCTTATGAGTACCTCACAAGGGTCTTATGAGGCAAACCTTACAATGAAATAGGCAATCCCACCTTTTGCTTTACAGGGGTTCGATTAGGCAAACATCACATATACACCTAGGCATACTTGACGTTATCTGCTAGTGGGTTATATTTGCAAATTATCAGCTGGGCTCGATTAAAGCACAAATCCCAGTATTATTAATAGCTGTCTTATCGGGTTTTCCTTACAAAAACTTCGTATTTTATAATCTATTGCATGAAGTATCATCTTCTTGAGAATCCCTCGACGAATCCCCCTACGAGCTGACAGCTCATCGCCATATTGCGGCACTCGTTCTTTTTTGGATTCTACCCGCAGGACGGACAACATCAGGGCGCACTCGCCTCGGACTGAGTTTAAGTTTATTATAATAATTTATACTAATAAAGAAGTATTTCCACATGTATATAAGTATAAGGAGTTAGGATTACATTATTAAGTATTACAAAGAGAGCCTGAATGAGGCAAGGCGTTATTTGCCCTACGGCAGCCTCATAGGACCCACACGAAGCAGTATGGCTAGCCTCATAGGGACCCTAGCTGTACCCCACCAAAATTCTAGTCGGGTTTTGCCTCACGAGGCCCACATGAGGCAGTCATAATGATGCGCGAATGAGGCAAGGCGTTATTTGCCCTTCGTGCGCCTTATAGGGCAGCCTCATGGGACCCACATGAGGCAGTGTGGCTAGCCTCATAGGGGCCCTAGCTGTACCCCACCAAAATTCTAGTCGGGGGAAACTCATTCATAATATACTGAAAAGTTAGAGATTTACATTTGCCTTTCGGGAAGGCGATCATTGCAACTCCTGGCAAATTTTCAGTAATTAATACGAGTCCGATTTGCATGGAACTTGTGCCAAGTGCTGGACAATTTATGTTGCTGAACTGTTCTTGTATATTTAGAGCAGTGCAAATCAGTGAATTAATCCAAGTACTGCATTTATATTATGGTAATTGGGCAACCTCGCCCGTAATAGGACCTACTTTTTATGCTTCAGGTTGTGAATCGCGGATTTCGTCCAGTTTTATGTTATAGGGGAGGGCCTCATCAATGCGTTCCTGAAGCGTCAAACAGCCATACGTTTTTATTATCAAGAAAAATCGATTTAAAGTTTTTAATAGTTTATACTCTCCATCAACTGCAAGATTGTTAATACTCCTTTTTCGGTATGGCTGTCAAAGGCGTCTTCAATTTCTCCATTATCTCCTCTTGGCTGCTAAAACGCGTTCCCCGAAACGGTTGTTTAGTCATACTCATAAACCCACGTGTCGTCTCCAGTAATTATACGTTGGATGAATGTTGGGTCGGATTTAGCCATCGAAATCATTTCTTTCGCGACATCGACCCAGTCCCTTTTTTGCATGAAAGTTCAGTTCTTTCGGCAGCAGCTTTGCAACAACATGTCTGAAGCCCAAATCATTAACCAAAATGCTTTGAACTGATCCATAAGCCATGTTCAAGTCTTCTGCCAGCTAACGGTCAATTTGTTGTTTTTAGCAATCATTTCTTTGATTTTATTGATGTTTTCCCCGGTTTTCGATGTCGAAGGTCTGCCACTGAGTTCGTCATCCTCGACTCACGCCCACCTCTGCAGCGTTCGTGCCACACATAAACGTTTTTTTACGAGAGAGTATCGTTGCCGAAACACTCCTCCAACATTTCCAAGGTCTTCGCTCGGTTAAATCCAATTTTAACACAAAATTTAATACAAACTCGTAAATGCAAAGTCGATTCGTTTTTTAAACTCGTAAAAATCGGAACACGCACAAAGGCAGATGTGTTCAAGGCGGGGTCACTATGAAGCTATAATGTTGCAATTTGGCGAGAATGTTAATGACAGATGTGGCAAGTGTTACAAACAAAAACAAAATCGAATCGGGTGACTGACAGCACTACACAGTGATCTTCCTGAAACTTTTTGATCAAGGTGGTATATAAAACTGGACGAAATCCGTGAGATTCACAACCTTGATTGTTAAATGTAATGCGCCCTCTAGATTAAAATAGTTTTACATGCATTTTAAAATACTACTTACTTTCACAAATTCAATTGTATGTGAGATCATGCAAAGATCGCTTGTTAATCTTCCACTACAAGTAAATACTTTTTTGAAGATGGTGCTTTTTCACAAAAGTAGCGATCTTTACATGACCTCTATATAACTCCCAACAAGAGTTCTTTTCTTTCTTTATTGGATGTATTTTTCATTTGCATGTATTTTCCAACATAATTTGGTCCAGATGATAACTTTCTAAACATTATCGTTCCATTAGGCGAAAGATATCGTAAAATTTAATAGTTTACTTTGTATTTTTCTTTTCTTGGGTGTCCCTTCTAACGAAATTTAAAATGAGTGCTTTTATTGCTCCCGTTGCGCTATGCTGACACGAAAATTAGCTAATTAGAAAAAGTCCCAGATAAAAAGCGGCACTTTTCTCCACAAAGGATAAAATTTTAATGGCACTGAGCGCGTTTTCTAGGATTCCACTTAAAACCTCTTCAATTTGGCTAAGTGCGACTTGTGTACCTATTCGCCGGGGAGAATACAAATTGAAAAGTTAAAGTGCAGGCAGCAGCACTCCCGTACTATAATGCTGCCGCCCTCAATCCGTGGTGTCCGTAGCGAACACAAACCACTTCATCAAAAATTCCATCCTATAGATAGCACCCAATTAAATCGCAGAAAATTCCAAAAGAATCCCTACACAATAACGGAACCCAGCACCCGCTCGCAAGATAGAAAGTAACAAGGAAAGAAGTGCGGGCGCCGAGAATCAGAGCGCGAAACAAAAATCTTTGGAGGGCAGTTAAAATGAAAATTATTTTGCCCAGTTCGGAGCGGACCACTAGGAAACAGTAGCGGTGGCGGTACTGTTGCAGAATAAGAGGAATGGCGCAGCGTAAGATAGCGTAAAGTAAAATTCGCGGTTTCTAACCAAGAAAAGCATCTTAAATGGTGCACGGCTGGAAACGAACGTCTGGGGATGGTTGAGTTGCTAGATAAAAGACAAATACAAAAGAAGAAATTAAACCAATTTCGTGTTAAATTTATTGTAGCTAAGTAGAAAGTTGTTTCGTTTGTGTTCGCCGGGTGCCCGCGACTAGATGCCCGACCCAACCCGGCCCCATGGGGCCTTCTGCCAACACCGCGCGTAATGTTATTAATATTTAAGCAGTCAAAGTGCTCCGGCTAGAAGAGGTAGCTGGGGTGGCCTGGCAAGAGCTACTGTTCCCGGTTTCGAGATGCTCGCAAACTTCTCAAGTTTGGGGCCAAGGCGGCAAAGGTTTCCGGAATTGCTGGGAATGTGGCTCAATTGTAAAAGAGCAAAGGGCAGGACACGAAGGAACATAATTTGTCGATGAGATCAAAAGGACGCGACGTGCCTTTGCAGATCGCCGAAAAGGTTTTGGCTGCAAAGAGGATGAGGGAAAGCAGTGGATACCATCGCCAGAGTGGGCACACCGCCCAATCCATAGCAATTAGCGGAGACAAAAGGACTTTTCATTTTCTTCATGAGTATGGAAGGCCGCACCCCAGCAGCAGCAGCAGCAGCCAGAATTAAGGGTTTAATCAAATTTGCTGCCAGTCAGCATTCAATCGGTATGTCCTGCAGCCTTTCGGGTATATTCCCGACGACATAGCTGGGGTAGCAAGACACCATCACGTCCCCGTGGCAATTGTCAGGGCTTTGCCCTAGTCGAAACGAAGGAAATCCAAGTCATCATCGTGATGGCTGTATCGGTGACAATAGTGACGCTAATAAACGTCCCCGAGCGTAAGATAATCCGGAAATTCACTGACAATACATCATCGTGTAAAGTGAGTGCTGGGATTTTCGGATAAGACCGCCTAATCCTTCCGTGCCTCGGGGGATATTAGGCGCAATCAACAACCCTTGTCGGATGGGAACGGTAGCGGTGGTGGTGCGGTGACATTGCAGGCAGAGGCGGTACACTAGCGCACTTTCTCTCCTTTCCCGCCACGAAGATTTATCCGGGCCAATTCTAATTCTAATTAATTGTGCTCATCGATTTCCTCTGACTGAGCGAAGGTGGAGTGGGTGTCTTTCGTCGGCAAACATCCAGTAAACAGGGAGCCCCATTCAGCCCCCGTTCAGTCGTTCGGAAGCCGAAGTTCAGTGCACCATGTGGCAGTAGCGCGACAGCCTGCTGCTTCGACCTCTCCGTTACGGGAGCTCGCCGCCCAACCCGGCACCATCCACTCCACCTTCCGGATGTGAGGGAGGAGTGATTAATCAAGAGATCAAAGCACACTAGAGATCCCGGCAGCAAAGATAATGAAAGTGTTTGCCTTCTGCTCCGGTGGAACTTTAAAGTTAACAAGATGCGAAAGACGGACGGGCAGAAAAATTCAAGTTGCTGGTACCGCTCGCTCAACCGGCCCCTGGAGTTGTTGCTTTTTCTGCTCCTCCGAGGGAAGTACCCGGCCCACGAGCTACGATGGCTTCTTGCGTTGAGTGGCTCATAAGTGGCTAATTCACAAGAGAAGTATATCTTTTGCAGGACCCTTCTCAATCTTGCATACATGCGTTTTCCAGATTACATCGGTTTTAATTTTAATGGAAACTTATAATTAGTTTCAATCTAGATTCAAGGTATATCTGAACGTAGATTTTGATCTATGAAGGAATGAAGGCATTTTTATTTGCAGACTAGTGCAAAACTAGTTTAACCCATTAATGCGCAAAACGAGAATTTTTTGCATGCAAGTTCAATTGTACGATTCGAATAAAAAACTGGGGATGTATTTATGTACATCAATGTAATAAAGCATTTTGGATTTTTTTACACGAAAACGACCAACTTTACAAAAAAATTTATAGAACCGAAAATGCTTAAAAGTAGCCACAGAACACATATGAACTTTTTCAGAATTTGTTGCACAATTTTTGGTTTTTTGGATTTGGCCAATTTTTGCAAATTCCAAATGCGTCCCGAAAAATTCTGAAAAAATTCACACATAAAGAATATGTTAATTATAAGCTTTTTTTGATGTTTTTTAGTGATATTTTTAAAAAAATATATATCGTAAAAAACTACGCCAGAAAGTCACAAACAATTTTTGGCGATTTTGCCTTACAGTCATAACCTACAAAAAACAAATAAAAATCGACATTTTATTTTTTTTAGGTGCCACGCCGGTGGAAAAAAAATCTGAAAAAAATATATGTGATAAAAAGCTATGTTAGGAAGCTATAACAAAATTTTGGTAATTGTACCAAAATTCAAAATGGCTGAATAATTTTTTTGAAAAAAGAAAAAAAATTTTTTTTTAGGCTATATACGGTTTTCAGTTCCACTGATTTTTTGTCTGATGCGCCTCAGTGACATCTATAACATGTCAAAATCCCATCCAAATCGGTCAACACGTTCAAAAGATATTAATTTTTTTTCGAAATTTTTAAAATTAATCCTCACCCCTTGGGGGTTAATTATTAGGGGATGAAACTTGGCCAAATTGTTACTTGTGTTAGCCCTGATAATAAAAAAATATAACGGCCATAATCGGTGCGGGGGCACTTTACCTCTTCTTATCCCCCTATGGCCTTTTACGAATAAATTTTATAGGACAAAAGTGCTTATAATTAGCTAGAGAATACGAATTTGTATTATATCTAGCAACTTAAATTCAACAATATTATTCCAAATTAGTTGACAGCAACGAAACAAACACCAAAATATATGTTAATAAATGGACAACAAAGATATAAATAATTACAAAAAACTTCAGCTCAGGGTTCACAGAAAAAAAAATTAAAACGAATTTACAAACACCACCAAATCAGCTACTACATAATTTTTAGTAAATGAAACTTTAAGCGATCAGTGGATATTCCGGGGAATATTGGTTGCCGCAACAAAAATTGATAACGACACCCAGAGGTTGTTTCTCTATACAAAAACATATTATAAATATCTGTCTAACACAAAAATATAAAACTACAGTACACGGAGCCTCCATTAAAATATTATATATTTGTAAAGGCGTGTCAATTATCAAACGTCATTCGTTCGTTTATTTATGTAGCCCCTTAACATTTTTTAATGATTTACGTACAACTTTAAATACATATGTACGCAAAATTAAATACATTATTTTCCTCTTAGAATAATTATAAAAATCCATTGTGGTCGGTTGTCATAAATAAGTTCCGTTTTTCAAATCAAACTTTATTTGCTTATAACATTTACTACAACAGAAGTTAATATACTATATATTCACCATCATTATTAATAACTGCTTGCCATTTTTAAGGTAACATTTCAATTCCCCTCGCATTAAATTCTTTTGGTTTTGACTTGAAAAAGTCTTCCACAAATTCTTGAAACTGGTCATCATTTTGAAAGATTTTTCCTTGTAATATTTTGCAGTGATCGGAAAAGATAACAATTGGTTGGTGCTAGGTCCGACGAATATGGTGCATGAGGCAAAACAGTTCAGCCAAGCCCCAGAATTTTTTGTTGAGCTACCTGTGCTGTGTGGGTCTTGCATTATCATGCAATAAGACCACATTTTTCCTGTTAACCAGAGCAGGACGCTGTTCTTGAAGTTTGATGTTCAGCTGCTCCAACCGTTGAACGTACACGTGTGCAGTAATAATTTCATTGCTCGGTAGCAATTCAAAATAGATGATTCCTTGACGATCCCACCACACACTTAGCAAAATCTTTCTTCCATATATGCTGGCTTTTGGCTTTGGTTTAGGATTATGATCTTTATCAGCCCACCCTCTTTTCCGAAAAATGTTTTCATACGTGATCCATTTTTCGTCACCTGTCACAACACTGTCTAAAAATGGTTCATTTTTATGCCAAGAAAGTAAAGTTGTTGCTATTGATCTTCTTTCAGCTTTGTTCCGTTCGCTGAGTTCATGAGATATCCAAACTCCCAGCTTACTTTGCCTAGCTTTCGCAGATGACGATCAATTGTCGATTGCGATGTGTGTAATTTTTCTGCTAGTTCCCCGGTAGTTTGTTTAAAATTTTGCTCAATCAAAACTTTTAAGGTTTTGTCATCAAAGAGAAACGGCCTGGTCTTGTTTTACCTTCCAAAGACAAATTACCGGAACGGAATCTTGCGTACTGCTCCATCAGAAATTATTTCACTGCCATATATACTACACATTTTTTCAGCCGTTGCTGCTGCGTTATTGCCTAATTTATGTTCCCACAACATAACATGACGTAAATGCACTTTTAAATTTTCCGTTCCAAAAATCAGAAATCCTTTGTAAATTAATAAATTTATCACTTCTGCTACCAAATTGGAAATGAGAGACAATGTACTAATAAATACTCATACAACTTAATTGATATGACGCGTAGTTGGGAGTTCTTGGAATAAAACGTGCACCTCCCACCCAATAATATTGAACACTGAAAAAACTCTAAATCAAATAATAAAATAATCAAAAGAAAAATTTTGAACTTTATTTTTGTATACAATATTTTACAACGAAAGATTATCATCAGTATAAAGTAGACAGATAATGATTTGATTGGATTATATAATGTGAAAAGTTTCGCTGCTCCTGGCTTTACCTCACAATAATAATAATGAATAATAAAGATATTGAAAAGTTCTTTTAAAATCAATTATTAATACATCGTATTAACTTTTAACGTCAAAAATTGCCTGAAATCTAGCTAAATTTGAACGCAATATAAAAATGTCATCGACCTTTTTTTCATCCAGTAAGTTTTAATTCTGTTCACTCAACAAGTTTTGAATTAATCAGAAAAATTATAGTGCTCTAAATAATAACGACAGTTGCACCACGTATAATTATAAAGCAAATGAATTCCCATAAGTTTTCATCAGAGTAAGCAGTCGCTTGCTCACTCCACTCTTAAGCGTTTTTGTCTCGTCAAACTACTCGCACAACTTCAGGAGTCTTCAGCAGTAAAGGAGCTAAAAAGGCAACATTACTAGGAAAAAAAAATTCAAGAATTACAAGACAGAAGGCGCTGCTCTGTCTTCCTCTGTTCCGTGCCCCATCCCTTCCGCCTGGAAGTCTGAATCCAACTTTAAAATGGACGTAGTTTGGAGGATGCTAAAGTTAAAGTTTGCATTAATCTCAAAAGCAACCCCCGATAGTAATCCGTGTATTGCAATTATCCTTAACTCACTGCGGGGAAGCAAACTCAGCTCTGCGAGGGTGGCAGAGAGTGGGCTGCGAAAACTATCAATTGTTGTGGTCATTTTGTGCAAAACTTCATCCTTAAAGCATCGTCAGACCAGGGCCCTGCGGGGGTGCTCGCCCGACTCTTGATTTCGAGTAGTCGCAAGTTTTCTTTTTCTTAAATTCAAACATTTCCGAGAAGGCAAAAACCTCGAACAAATAGTTCCCTGCGAAGGTAAGAGGGGAGTTGTGGGTGACTGGACTGGATGGTTGCCCCAAAAGGGTGGAAAAACGCTTTGAACGACGAGGAGGAGAGTGCGGGGCACTGCCGCAAAACCAGAAAAACAATTTTCGGCTTTAAGTGCGGTTTGGCTAAATCAAATACAAAACTTTCCAGGACCAGGTCTCATTCTCCGGCTGCTGCTGCTGCTGCAGCACCGGCAGTATTTGCTTTGCATTTGACAGACAACAGCAGCAAGGCTGATATCGCCCGACGACGTTGGCTGTGTGTCTGGGCATCGCTTGACAGACATTTTGATCATTAGATGAATTTCTTAATCTAAATCTTGCTTGTAGTTTTAAGACCATCCCGAAGAAGAAATACTTTTCGGTTTGTGCAGCCGCAGGGACTAAAAGACGGCAACATGCCTCGGCAAATTGTTGCTGCTGACCCAGTGAAAGACGAACTGGTCCCGGGTCTGGGTTTCACTGATTACGATGGGGTCGCTGCTTTCCACCGTTCCGGGCCACACTATTCAGCGGGAAAATTAATTTCAATGAGAAATTAACAAATTATTGACGGGATGATTTGCGGCTTGAAAACTGCCACAAATTTACGTTTAATTAAGTTCCTTTTGGTTCACTTAGTCGACGCCCCATGCTTTGGGTAGACAAGTCTCCAAGACCTCCAGACTGAAAGACCCAAAAGGGAGGAGATAGACTTGACGTGCATGCCGCTCCTGCTGTATACAAACATCCCCGTACTAGAGCTCCTCTAATCACATTTCCATGCCAACCAGGTACTTAAGGTGAGCTTAAAGTTGCCAGCTCCGCAGAGTCAGCCGGAGAAGCTCCCGGACTGCTGTGCTGGAGCCCAGCAGCCAACGGCGCATTGAAATGGTACCTGGAATGATTGACTATGAAATTTTAAAAAGGGCGCTTCCGCCGGAGGAGATCCTGCAGCATCCGGCAGGTGGGGCCGCGCCGAACGTTCTCTCAATTAAAATTTCAGACTAAACGGCACTTATCTGGCTCTTTGCTTTACACCACCGCCGCCGTCGCCACACCGACATCCTCCTCGACGTCTACGTCGTCGGCCGTAGTAGTCATTTGGAGCCCAGGGCACGAGAGCAGTTAGTAGTTGCCCTTTGACGCCTGTCGCCCCAAATGGTTATGACTAGAAGAAAATGTGTTAGGAAGCGCCCAACGTTCAGTTTCGTGATTTTTGCCGCTTTCGTCCTTCGTCCGTTTTTTTTTTTTTTAGCGACAATCTTTTTTTTTTCGTCGGACATTTGCACGTGAACGTCTTGCTCCCGAAACAGGAGGCAAGTTGGGCAGCGATTCAATGGCTCAATGGGGCTCTGCAGACCGCCCAGACTATGTGTGTTTTGGAAATTGGAACGGGGGCGGTGTATTGAGCCAGGTTGGTCTAAATGAACGCCCGGCAAAGGTGAATCTCTGAACCAGACCGAGAACTGAAGCTGGAACGGGAGCAGTACTACTGTGCGATGATGACGACGATAATAATGGCTGTATTTGAATTTCATGGGCTTTTAGTGCCTGGCTTTTAGCACATTTGCGTTCTGCCGGCAATCACAGCAGCAGCACTCCACACCGTTCCACCTGCCTCCATCGTTCTCTTTCACACGTAGCGCCCAAATTGAAGAGCAGTTGCCAGGCTTAAACGGAATTTAAGTCATTTTAGAAGGTGAGATGGAAAAGGTGCCCCTCAGTTGGAAATCTGCTTTCGTTTCAGATCTTATTTTTTTTTTATTTTTAAGTATAGCTGTTCCCAGAAGGATATTCTTCGTAGGACTAACGAAGTTTCGGGACGAGAGAAAAGCAGGGAGTAATCACATTTGATTCGATAATACCCGATTAGAGCGTAAATGGTGATATTAGCTATGTGCTAGGGAAGATGACCAATACGATTAAAGAATCGTTTAAAAATGTTTTAACGACTTCGAAACTTAGCAATCACCATTAGAACTTTAGTAGATGCTCTTTCAATAATATTGCTAGAACGAATATAACACTAATAACACTGTGCGACAAAATTTAATATTTAATTTGTTACAGAACAAGTCATGTATCATTTCTATAGGATTTGTTCCGTGGATTACGAATTTGCAAACAAAAATATCCTATCACGTCACATTTTTGCAAAAAATAGGTTTGAAAAGTACAAAATATAGTATTGTGGGCACTTTTAAAAATTCATTAAAAATGTGGAAAAATCTCGTAATCCGACTCAAAAGAAAGCCTCAATACTTATCGACGTATATAAAATACCACTAATCTATAGCACTTACAAAGCATCTTTGGGACACTATCTAATGTACGAAGTAGTCCACTTATGGAAAAAAGTGAATTCCGAGGAATATTTCAGAAAGTATTAAAGACTCTCGTATTTTAATATAAATAAAGATTCATACTTTTATTTGAGCTATACTATACAAGCTCCTACAATAATTCGATATTTTTTGATTAATTTGCCAAAATGGCCAAAATACGGTATTTTGTACTTACTGTACATAGTTACTTCGGGAAAAGATCCGATTAAAATGACATATTACTTGTTTTGGTACGAAATCACTTTTACACAACGTAATTATTGTGATTAATCTATTAAGTAGTTTGCCCAAAATAAGAACCCAAGTTCAACACTCAAGACCCCAAGCGCAGCATTAACTTAGTTTCCAACCCACCTACTTATTCATAATTCATTGTCAAGCCTCATACCTAAAAAGTGACCCACATATCAGAGAGTAATCAAAAAGTAAAGCCAATTTGTTTATAACTTTGAAAATTTTTATTTGTTCTACTGTGATCAAAAAGTAAAGCCAATTTGTTTATAACTTTGAAATTTTTTATTTATTCTTCCAAATCTATATCCTCCCCTTCAAAGTAGTCCCCGCCCGATACAATACACCTAGGCCAGCGATTTTTTCAATCTTCGAAATACTTCTGAGACTCGATGATTGGAATGGCCTTCAGTTCCTTCTTCGATTTTTCTTTTATCTCATCAGCCGATTCAAAATGGTTTCCCCGTAGCGGTCTTTTTTTGCAAATGAATGTAATGTAACTGTAAAAAAATTCTAAATATCTATAAACCATCTTTATGCCAAGTTGTCTCATAACACAGGTTTACAAAAAAAAAAAAAGTTGATGTTCTTTTGACCAGACCATCTCATTTTTATGTAAATCGACCCCTGAATCCGAATCCGAGGTCCGTTAAACTCCATCACGTCAGGTTCAAGGCCATTTCAAGGTCAAATTGAGAAAAACCCACTAAATAAATCTGAAAAAGAGGACCGCTGGGGCCGCTGAATCCGAATTCGTGATTTGTTTAATCCCCAAAGGTCAGCCAGAGGTTATTTCAAGGGCACTTCAAGGTGAAATTGGGAAAAATCCACTAAATAGGTCTGAAAAAGAAGATGTATAGGTTTTTTGAGTCACTGAATCTGAATTCGTGATTTGCTTAACCCCCAAGGTCAGCCAAAGGTCGTTTTAAGGGCATTTCAAGGTGAAATTGTGAAAAATCCACTAAACAGGTCTGAAACAGAAGATGTATAGGTTTTTGGGGTCACTGAACCCGAATCCGTGATTTTCTTAAGCCCCCAAGGTCAGCCAGAGGTCGTTTCAAGGGCATTTCAAGGTGAAACTGGGAAAAAATCCACTAAATAAGTCTGAAAAAGAAGATGTATATGTTTTTGGGGTCGCTGAATCCGAATTCGTAGTTTGTTTAATCCCCCAAGGTCAGCCAGAGGTCGTTTCGAAGTCATTCCAAGTTCAAATATAGAAAAAGCGTGTATTGAATCCCAACCACTGAATACATGGGTTTTTGGGGTGCTGATTGCAAATCATGGGCTAGTTTAACCTCACAAGGACAACTAAATGTTATATAAAGGTCAATTGTAGGTTATCTTAAGTTGAGAAATGGCCACGCAACATATACCAGCCACTGTGTATATAGGTTTTTTACGGTTGCGAAATTCCAATAAAGTCCGCTTAAGGGGAGGTTCTCATCTAGAACGTCAAAAAGTAGGTAAAGTTCGTAATTTTTTTGAAGGCAAATGACAAGACATAGGGAAATGATATTTGGCATTATCTTTTATTGTATATTTATCTGTACGAAAAAATTGTTTTATTCAAAAAAAAAACAAAATGGCGTCCGTTATTCAACTTCTCCGGAGGCATGTTTTTCGAAAATGGCCCAGCTGCGTACAATTTAGGGGTCGCAGATTGGTCTGAAATCAAATAATGATGACATTATTATAAACTAGAATAAATTTGTCTCAGAAAGAGCGGACGACTTTCAAAAAAAATTTAAAATTGACGGAATGGCGCGATTTTGAAATTTTAAGGCCGTTTTCGGCCGTTTTTTTCATAGTTTATTACTTACAAAAAGGAGATAATGTTACAATTTTCAAAATGTGCTCCGCTCTTTCTATGAAGAAAATTGTTTACTTTAATATGCACGGAACTAGAAGTTGATTGGTTGAACCGTTTTTGAGTTATCTTGTACGCAAATTTGAAAAATCTTGAAAAACAAAGTTCCGAGATAATCGTGATTGAAGTTAAAGGCACAGGCTGAGCGCCCCGCTACGATCATGACACCGCCACAATCAATGGGCTGTAGAATCCGTTCTAGTGCTCGGATCGACTAAATATTTTAAAGCAACATTCTAGACATATTAAACTTTAATAATATGAAATAAAAAAAAAATCGAAAATTTCAAGATTCTAGATGAGAACCTCCCCTTAACCTTATAATATGATATAGAGATAATTTTAAGCTCTGTTAACTGGAAATGAAGGTTTTAGAATCGTTAAATCAGAATTCATGGTACTTTAACTTTGAATAACATGAGCCTTAAACATGGTAATAATCAACTACTTTTTTCTATATTAACCCATTAATGCCTGAATAACAAAAAATTGTACGGCAACTTCGAGGCGCTAACTTTTATCGAAGGGGTGGTCAATTCCCATCGAGACCAACTTTTCTAGACGTATTTTGAGTCGCCCACACGCATGCGCAGAAGTGATATAATAGCAGAACAAGACTGAATTATGCTTAAGTTAGGGTCCGTTCTCGAACGGAACAAGAAGAAAACTCGTCACAAGCACCACTGCTAAGAAATTACTCACTCAGTTTTGTTTGTGAAAATAATTTTTTTTTGTGTTTTTAAATCTTCATTCACTTCGGTGGACTCTAACATTCCTGCAAAATTGAGTAGTTTATGGAAAACTTGCTACTCGGGGGTTTTTAGGGTCGCTGATCACGAATCTGAAGTCCAAATTTGAGAATTTTTAAATCCAAGATGGGGGTTCCAATATGGCGGCACTAGATTCGTCGACCCAAAAATCCATGTATGCAGTGGTTGGGATTTAATACACGCCTTTTCTATATTTGAACTTGGACTGACTTTGAAACGGCCTCTGCTGACCTTGGGGGATTAAGCAAATCACGAATTCGGATTCAGCGACCCCAAAAACATACACAACTTCTTTTTCAGACTTATTTAGTGGATTTTTTCCCAATTTCACATTGAAATGCCCTTGAAACGACCTCTGGCTGACCTTGGGGGCTTAAGCAAATCACGAATTCGGATTCAGTGACCCCAAAAACCTATACATCTTCTGTTTCAGACCTGTTTAGTGGATTTTTCGAAATTTCACCTTGACATGCCCTTAAAACGACCTTTGACTAACCTTAGGGGTAAAGCAAATCACGAATTCGGATTCAATGACTCCAAAAACCTATACATCTTCTTTTTCAGACCTATTTAGTGGATTTTTCCCAATTTCACCTTGAAGTGCCCTTTAAATAACCTCTGGCTGACCTTTGGGGGTTAAACAAATCACGAATTCGGATTCAGCGGCCCCAAAAACCTATAAGTCTTCTTTTTCAGACTTATTTAGTGGGTTTTTCTCAATTTGACCTTGAAATGACCTTGAACCTGACGTGATGGAGGTTAACGGACCTCGGATTCGGATTCAGGGCGTCGATGTACATAAAAATGAGATGGTCTGGTCAAAAGAACATCAACTTTTTTTTTTTTGTAAACCTGTGTAATAGAACGACAGACCGTATAATTTTTTTCTAAAAATTATGAATATCATTTAAATCATGTAATAATTTAAAATGAAACCAAAAGAATTTAAAACACGAAAGAGCTTCCCGGTACTTCCATAGGCCTAGTCCCTCAACCTCCGTGAAGAAATTCTAATGGTACTATATGATAGTGCACCTTAAGCAGAACTAATGTCTCAACAGGGCCATCCCTCTATTTCTTATAGATTTGAAGCTATAGGATCAAATATGTCTAACAAACAATAGCATCTTTCTTAAGTTTGGAAAAATATCCAATAATGTGTACTGCGGAACTTAATTGAGAGTCAAAAGCTGCACAAAAAAATATTTGTTCCAAATCAATATCTTTTCTAGATCATAAGACATTCATAACGCCATAAAATCGTGTCTTGTTCATTTCATGCGTCACCGTAAATATATATTGTTAGCCATTTAATTTTAATTTAATCGAATGATATGTAATTTATTACTAATCGTATGGGGACCATGGAAAAAAAATCTAATCAAAAGTCGAGGGTCACCCTTGATGGATGATTGACACATTTTAATTGATTCAATTTATGATTTTTTTGCTTGATATTGTCATATCAATGGATAGATTTTAGGCCTATCTGATTGTAGGCTAATCATTTCTTGAAAATCACTGGGATGCTTCAGGAGGGAGAAGATGTTCGAACTCGTCATCGAAAACCACATAATCAGGATCAATGTTTCCGATGATTGCTTCAACATCGTCAGAGAGCAACTTGAGCTAAATAATGATGCTTGCAACATGAGGTATGTGCTATCCGCATACCAGAGTTGAAATTACATGTCCGATCTGTGATTGCTCGATGTCGTACGCCATTAGGTTCTTATGTCAAGTAAGCAAAATAGATTTTGCTTTTCACATGTCGGGATTGGATCCTCGCGCGAACGAACTTCTCTTCTGGCTGCTGATCAGTCCTTCTTGCAGGCCCTTTATTGTAGAGCTCAAGTGGGAATTGCCCATTATTTTTTTAGAGATACTCTTGGATGTAGGCAGCAGCTTGATGGATTTGAAATGTTCCACAGGTGAAATACTTTATATCTAATCCTAGTAAAGTGTGAGTGCTTTTGATGGAATGTTCATAGATCTCTTCTAACCAATTCTGAATGATCAAAACTCTTGACTCTTCCACGATGAAAGCGATTGATCGTGGCGTAGCAATTCTCAAAGTCTTGCTTTAAAACTTCAGAAGGAATGGCATTGATGATAACCTGATTAAAATATTTGAACTTCATCTTTAAAACTCCATACATTTGCTCCACGATCCAGCGAGCTTTGGTGACAAAACGAGAGAGATTAGCTTCGAAACAATGCAATAGCACTTTTGAATGCTGCCCGTTGATTGGCTGTGGCAAGCATAAGACCTGATCTGATGGTCCTTCTTGCTTCGAAAAGAAGCAATATGCGTCGTACAATTTGCAATACTTTGATTCGAAATCGCTGAAACACACTTTCGGTCCATGTTGAATTTCACACGCTACAACTCTACAGTGAAGCCTCAAACCAGATACGATACTCGAAATTGCTTATCATATGCATTCATATTCAACATGAAAATGATCAGACATTTTTGTGGGACTGAACCCATGGAAGTGCCGGAGGGCTCTTTAGAATGAAATCAACATTTATCATATTTTAAAATTTCACTTCTGTCATGATACATATTTAGTATAATATTTTTAGTTTGGATATTTACAGGTATTAGTACCATCATGCTTATAATATTAGGACAATACTGAGCAAAATGTTTTGATGTAACGATCTTAGTAAAAAAATAAATATGTGTGTTTTAAATTATTTTATCTTGGTATTGTTCAATATTTACACAGAAATAGTGAGATTGTGATTTGAAGTGTGTGATTCGAGTGTTTCCATACAAAATAAAATATTACCCCGTGTACGCACGGTCATGGGAACACATGCTATGTACTTTCCGAAATATGCTACTCGTTGCCACTTGACTTATGTCCTTGTAGGTTCAACTTCAAAGACTTCGGCCCATTTTTTGCCGCTTTTTACCCACTCCGGCCCAAGTAGGGTGCGGTGAAAGCGAAATGAATAAAAGACCTTTTCATCAAAGCCACGATAACAGAAATTCGCCGAGATTTAAATCAGGCGGCCGTCCTCCGGCGGCGATTTCGATTGAAATTCATAAAAAACACGCTTCGCATAAGAAAAACAACTTGCCTTTTTCGCCTGGAGCATTCCGGGGAGTGGTCGGAGTGAACATGATCCCTCACTGATCCGGTGTGCGCGATAGCCCGTCCGCAGTGACCTAATTCAATTTATAACAGTCCCGTTTACACCAAAATATACTTAATTCGAGTCTCCTTAACCCGTCATATAGTATGTACGAGGAACACGTCCCTGCGCTAGTGTCATTTCGCTCGCATTTTATGGAGCCAGCCCGAGATAGCAGCGAAACGACACGGACGGGCGGCGCCTACAGCTGAAGATGGGGAGTCGAAAGAAGGCGAGCATTAGACAGTGGAAGGAATTGGGAGCGCCTTGCACATTGAGCGCCGGCCGGGGTAGGGGCTTATCAACATTCCCAGGAAATTGTTTTTTAATGTCATTCTCCCTCGGGATAAAAAGTCGCCAAGCGGAGCGGGTGGCGAAACGGGCGCACCAAAGTTAATAACTCTTATTTACAAGACTCAACTCATTGCTTGTGGGCATTGTCTTCCAGTGTGACTCGCAGTGTTATTTACAGCGCTATCAAGGACCCTATTGTCTTCGGTGGCGGCCCGTGTTGTTGTTGGCGCTCCAGCCCAACGAGGCGATAAGAAGTGCAGCTAAAATAACCTCGAGGTAAATCTTAGATAGCATCGCTTCTTACACTTTCGGAAGGCAGAGCCAAACCAAAGGTAGATAAAGTCTGGTTCTGGGTACGTGCAAACTTTTTCTATTGTCGGAGAGTGCGCCGCCGCCGCCGCTGAGCGGGGCACGGTGACTGTCTGACTAGATGAGAATGGGATTGGGGTGCATGTTTTTGGATGCAGATCCTCCTTATTCGCCCATAAAAATCGATTTAACTTTTCTTCACGTGAGCACTGTCGCCTAGTCGCGCCAATTCTGATGGCGTAAAGCTACCCTAAAACTTTAATTGATGTCAAACTTTTTTAATGACATCCCCTCAAGATCTTAATGATGGCGGCGGGTGGCGGACAGCGGATTCAAACCCGGCAGCAGCATCAGGCTGACTGACGTTTTGAGAGGGTTTTTACACTATGCCGGCAATTTGCTGACAGTAACGTGAACTAAGTAGATGGGCAGCCACTCCTCCGGACGTATTGGATGGCATTTCCGGCGGCTTTATGACTAATTGCTTTTGTTTGGCCGCGTTACTGCTTTGTAATTGGGAATGTAACACCCTTTGGGGATTATAGTTCCTACACTGAAAAAAATCCTAATGGTATAGAACGCTTTTGACTAAAAGTGCTGATTTATAGGTGTAATTGCTATTTTTATACTCTTATTGCCTATAAACAAAGAGTTAATTTTCTATTTCTATACGTCGTCTTGTTATAAACTATAATATGTTACCGTTTGGTTGCATTAGTTATACTTATATCCTGAATCCCTATAACTTATAATGAAGTGAAATATATATTAATAATATTCTGCTTAAGCTACAAATTAAAATATTATAAGTTATACAAATAAGGTGATTTCTCATAAATTATATGTCAGTAAACCATGCAAGCCTGTTGAGGGATTTGCCATAGCTCATAGCGCTGCAGTGTTTAACACATAGTAGTGATCATGTAAATACATTTTGGTTACACTTATGCAATATGAGAAGAGGAGTGATGCTGTGTTACCTATTCTTATGCTGGGCACACATCAATGGCAAACGTCAATGCCTATCAACGCCATTAAAAACGGCAACAAATTCAACGCGATAACGAGATGGCCACACTACAAATTCAACGTCAATGCCCAATAAAAAATAATAAAATCGTTCAGTTTGAAATATTTCAAGGAACTCAATCACTTTTTCATTTGACCAATTCATAGCCATAGAATACTCAACCGTAGTTATCGTCCATGAACTGTCATTCACTCCCGTCAGAAAACAAATACGGTGCACAATGAACAAACGTCAGTGTGTCCACACAAGCAATAATTAATTAATAATTTGATGTGCCGAAAAATACAGCCACCCGAGTTATCGCCTAACGTCAAACGGCATTAAGAATTGCGTTGAAAAATTATTGTGTTGAGTCATGGCTAGACTTATGTTTAACGTCCATTAACGCGATAATCAACGGCATTTACCGTTAGTTTGGCACCAGCATTATAAGTGGGATAAGCTCCTATGCGCTTGAGCTTGCGAGTCATTTTATACATTCATCCTGCTTTTTTGTATTAGGGAACACATTTCAAGACTTGTTAGTCGTAATAGTGATCCCTTCGAAAGTGCATGTACTTTTGCGTTGTTTTACGAAGAACGTTTCCTTCAAATTTAAAATACAAATTTCTAAATATACCGGAACAAGTTTGTACCTTAGAAGGTATATATGTATGTATGTATATAAATGCGATTTTCTCGAAACATAATTTTCGAAGCTGGTTGCCAAAATTGGAAAAAAAACTATTGCATCGATTGATTGGAAATTTCTGGTGGATATTCAGGAATGCTATTTATTTTTATTACAAAAAATTCCTGATTGTTTAATCCAAAATCGAACTTTTGATTTTGAATCCTGCCATTTCACCGAAAAAAACTTCTCTTCATCGGACAATAACTATGTGTATATAGAATACAAAGCAGTTTTAATTTTTTTTGAGTTCATATGACCTAAAGGAAGTAATCGTGGCAACCGTTCTGGAAAGTTGTTTTCTCGTTATAAGCATATGCATAGGCATATTTTTAAGAAAATCGTTACTGTAAATTCTTTTATAAATACTGAAAAGAATAATGAAGAACATATCCAAATTCCAAATTTTTAGCTTTTATAGTTTTTATTTAAAAAAAATAAACCCTTTTTATATATATATAAATATTACTCTATTCATTATTCAGATATTACGGAAGCAAGTGTTATAAATTATAATATTAAAGTCACACATTAAGATCATTTAATTTTTTGTTATTGTGATTGATGCTATATCTTTTAGGTTTGAGGACTATTTTCTGTTAGCGCTACAATCATAATTATTTAAATAGTTGCTATGGAAAATGGAATTTTATAATAATTTATAGCTATTTATTTTAATTTATAGCTTTTAAAAATTATAACGAAAATGCAATACTCCAATATTTTATAGCGTGACAGCCTATATATTTGCATTGTTGTAAGGACTATACTTGAGTAAGACGGATTACTAGATCAATGTTCATAAAACTTTTTGCTTGATATCGTTCATCTTCATTTAATACTTTTTAAATTACCTTGAAAAAACTGCAGATCTGTATGTTTATTTCCACGAAAATATCCCGGGTAAAAATGAAGTGAAATATTTTTTTTTGGCTGAAGGGGTAAAAACTGAAAAGTAAAAAGACGTGCCTGTGCTAACTTGTCACTTTCGTCAATGGTCAACGTCAAGGTAAATTCAGACCTATTTTTGGTTATTCCCCTCGAAACGTGACGCTTAAAAATCTGTTAACATTTTCGTTAACGAGATAAACTTCTCTCGAAACGAATATAAAATATCTAAGTGTTAAGCAGTACTTTTTGGCGAAGCAGAAAAGCGTTCGGTTGTACCGAACCGAGGGTACTACACTGGATATTTACAGTAGTAATTAAACCTATATAACCTTCTGTAGTCTGTAGGTGGCCCAAAACGAGGCTAAACATACAAAAGCTTAATCAAAAAATCCGAAGAGTGGCGTCAACAGATGTAATAGAGTTGGCGCAATTCTTTGCCCCGATATCATGTTGGAATAGAAAACGACGAAATCCTCCTGCCGCTTACAATCAAATAACTTTTGGATTGTAAAAAGATCAAATCTCGTAATCGAGAAGAGTAAAAGAGTCCAATTTTATTTCTTCTTCTTTTTAGCATATAAAAAATAAATAAAGTTCTATATTTGTTTCATTACTTTTTTAATTTTAAAGAAAACAAAATTCTGTGAGCCCACTTGGTCAATAGTGGATATAAATTGATATTTCAATACTCATATGGTCTGGGGACTGGAAACTAATCTAAAAATGAAAGCATATCAACATATTTGAACACTTTATAATATACAACTACAATATATTTCAAAACTTTAAATTATAAGCGCTTGGCATGTGGCAATTAAACTCAAATAAATAATTTTAACGCTTACTGGTACTGCAATTTCTCCCTATGACAGTTTGGCGCATGGCAATTAAATATAAATATAAAAATTGGTTTTAAATTCGTATCTACCCCTGTTCCACTATTTTTTTTCAGTGAAAAAAATAGCTTTTCATGTTATTCTTTCTAAGACCAATTAATATATATTTAAAGAAAAAATTTTCAAAATAAATTGTTTCCAATTTGTTTTTTTGTTATTGTTTTTCGAAAAAATAAATCGATATTAAAAATCCTAGTATACCGACGATGGAGGGAGGTATAACAAAGAGAATAAGCATGCGTGGAAAATTTTGAAAAAAGTTATTTTACAGGAAACGCCTTCAAAGTTTCAAGTACGATTTTTACACAAATCAAAGTAAATATTTTCAACTTGCTGTTAATCAGCGACTTTAAGGCCATATAATAATCTTCGTTCTCAAACATCTTTTGTCAATCAGCATTATTCATTATTTTTGATGATCTTTCCTCTGGGGACTCCAATGAGTGTCTCTGAGCGGATCAACTAATCGCTACGAAATCCAGATCATTTTTCAGCAGGCGCGTGAACGTCTATAAACCCTCATAACTTTTCTAATTTTCGAAATTAGAAATTTGTGTTTCACCGCAAATCTACTTTTTTTTCGGAGCGTCAACTTACAATTTATGTCAAAAACTCAATTTTCAATATTTTTTAATAACAACTTTTTTTGAATACTCTTAAAAAGTTGTTATTTAGTGTAGTCCTTCGCCCATTTACCTTACTTTTACCAGATCGATAAAAAAAAATCTTAAAAATTGGTCCAAAAAATGCATGTTTGACTATAACCCCCCCAACCATTATTGTCTATCACATTTAAATTTATTCTTTTATATAATTTACTAAGTTTTCCCTAATTCTTGTAACAAAAGTTGTTATTCAAATGCAAAGAACATCTTAATATGGGTTCACCCTAAAACTGCATACGGTATGATTTACCTATACCTACTACGACAATTTTTAACAATTCTCAGGAATTTTTTCTCAACACATTAATTCTATAATAAGATGCATATTATATATAACAACCCAGCATACAGCTGCATCACAAAGATAGACGTTTTGCTCTCTTAGCTATATTCTTTTCTCAAGGGGATCTGGATCTTATACTAAAAGTTGCTTCGATTAAGATCCTCTTGAAAAAAGAACGAATACTGGGTCCATATACTGAGACTTGTTTCCTGGAATCTTTGTTTTGAGAAAAACAGATCTCAGATTGCTGGGAGGCTACCTTTCTGGCCACTATAGGCTAAGATACATAAGATAAATCTGTCAAATGAGACGGAATGATGTCTGTATCTTGAAAACGATGAAACTAAATCACATATATTATGTGTTTACCCTGGTTTAGCACGGTTAAGAAGAAAGGTCTTCAGTCAAGAATTTCTGGACTCGGCTAACGTTCGTTCCTCTTCTATTAAAGACCTTCTAATGTTTCTTAGTATAGCAGATCGTCTTTAACATTAAAGGGGCTTCCGTACAAAAGACATTTCGGTCTCAATGCTCACCATAAGGGTAACCCCTAACTAATATAATAATAATAAAATAAACACTTACGAATAAAATTAAGATATTGTTATTTCTTTAATGTCTGAACGATCAGTGATAGTGCAAAATGATTTTCAGTACTACATGACAACTTCATTCTAGGAACAAACATAAATATTTGTGTAGAAAATCATGGAACAAGAGTAAGTAGTGGTAAGTAAATAATAGTTCGATATTTCTAAGAAAAGATAAACTCCAATAAATCGAAATCGCACATATAAACCACATGGCTCCCAAAAACTATTTTTTACATATATAAAAATGTACATTTGCACATTTATTTAAAAAAAAATACTTCAACGTATAAAACTTCAAAAAATTAAAGTGAGTTATTAAATTTTTTTTATAATTGTGTTATTTATCCTTAAGGTATTTAAATACATACAAATATTTTTGCAGAATTTGAACACTTAGTATTCATTAATTAGCTTGCTACAACACTTCAGGACATGCAAATAAAGTTGAAAAAACAACGTGAAAAAAGCAGACCTTCCGTGTTTTTTGCATGATCCTTTCACTCCTAAAATTTCTCCAAGAACAAAAAGCTGGCCAAATTAGAAGTTTTGGTTTCCACCAGCGCCCTACATGTGGCGTATCCTCTTTTACCGCAGGCGCCCCAAGGATACGCCTCCCATCCCAAAATTTTTCTCCGGAACTCATTAAAGACGGCGAACCGTTAAATTAATTACAGCGGCGGCGGGCGCCGATCAATACTCACATTTCAGGATGAAGTACCAAAATAATAATATCCAGAGGCGTCGATCGAATGTAGGTCTCATGACGTCATAACTTCAGTTGATTATAATCCTCCTAGGAAAAGTTCCACACCGGAATCCGCTGATGTTCTTTTTCGTATCTTTCGTCCTTGTTTCTTTTTTCTTTTCTATTTTTTTTTTTTTTTTGTTTGCTACAGCCTTTTTTCTTTTTGTGTTTCACGGAAACTTCTTCAACGGGAGCTCGTCGCAGCAGGCCTGCTCTCGAGCGGAGTTAATTTCAAAAGCACGATTAGCACATTTTTGGCATTACACGTACACGCCCGGCCGCCGGGACTCCTCTTCAGCTTGGTTCGTCCTGAAAATATAAAAGAGAAATTGTTAAACAACGGTAATTCAGTTAGACCGAGGAGGACGCGGGAATGGCTACGGTGGGAAGAAGGCTGGGAATAGGTCGTAGATTGCCCTGCACGTAGCTCTCTGCGCGCAGGGATACGTGGGCAATACCCCAAGCGAGGGGGGAGGGGGTGCACGGTCCTGGCCTAAGGGTCGGGATATGGAGGGCTCGATGGGGCTCTGTCTTGCTATGCACGTGGAACTGGCGGTGTAAAACATTTTGTATCGGAATTTCCGAGATGTTTGCATGCCAACATACCGTCGCCGTTGCTGCTAGATCCAACACTCCCACCCTGCCCGCCGCCTAACCCGCAGGAGCTTGAAGATATGCACAGAGTGCAGCTTGGGCCCTGGAATGTTAGGGCCGTACCCAGTGGGCGGGAGTAAATGGCTGAAACACCCGACCGCCCTGTACTGTTAATTCCCCCATCCTCCGCCGCTTGCCCGGGTAACGGTAAAGTCGTGGACCTGTCGCGTTCCGTTCCGGCGCACCGTGGGTAATGTAATCCGTCTCGATTACAGTGTTTGACAAATTGATCGCGTGATGGAAATCAAGTTATGTGCAGTGGCCTTGTACAAATACGCAGATTAGAGCTGCCAGCGAACAAACAGTTTTGTTGATGCAACGCGCGGCTAAACAAACTCACAGGCGGCAGCGGCGCTAACTAGGTTCACGCTCTTGTCGCTAATTCATTTTAGTTAAAAGTGAGAAATTACTTTGTTGGCGGTCGCCTGAATGGGGCCTATGCGAATGCGCGGCTGGAAGCGAGTGCAGGTTTAGGAGAATGTAGAACCAAAACCTGCGCGAATAATAAATACAAACAGTGGAAGTAGAACTGCTCGCTACCCCATTTGTAAGGTGATGTAGTCTGATGATTGCAGCGAAATAACATTGCTTCTTGTGACGATATAGTCCATTCATTCCGCTCCACAGGGCGAATTTGCTAAACTATCGCTTTTACGAAAAAGTAATATTCTACTAATTGTACCTGGGGAGCAATACCGTTCTTATGGTACCAAAATCGGAGAACAAAATATTAACCTTTAAAAAAAACGTGGCAGTCACGGGACTGGCCGGCAGAAGCTACGCTTCAACTTTTTACGTAACCTACTCGCGCAGGCAAAACCCCCGGGAAACATATACATGTTTACATGTATTCCCACACGCATGCAGTAGTCGACCGATTCTCTCTCTCTCTCTCTCTCTCTCTCTCTCTCTCTCTCTCTCTCTCTCTCTCTCTCTCTCTCTCTCTCTCTTCTCTCTTTCTCTCTTTCTTATACTGACGCGGCCTACTCAGTGCTGCCGTTTTGTCGTTTTTGTGAGGAGTAAATTCTGTCCTCTCAGAGGAGTATTTTGCTTTTCAAGGGAGTATTAATATTAATTATGGAAGGTATCAATAAAATCAATATACAAGAGATGTTTTTATAACAAGATTTAAAAAAAAAAAAACTTTTCAAAACATAACTTTCCAATAACAAAATAAATTCCAATTTTATGTATTGCAGCAAATGTTTAATAAGTATTATTTACTTTTTAATACTTATGATATTTTCATAACATCTTCTTTGTTGGTAACCAACAAAAACATCGTTTTTACATAATAATTCTTTAGCGGACATTATAGCATTTACTGTCTCAGTTTGTAATGCATTTCCTTTTTTTATTTTTTATTAAATTTACCCGAGAAAATATTCTTTCAACATTGGCGCTACTATGTGGAAGGCAAAGCAGTGAAGAAACAAACTGTCTTACTTTTGGGAAAATTTGCTCCCCTAACCCGTTTTTCATTTTAAAGACATTTTCCCAAAAGCTTTCCAAATCTGTATATTTAGAACTTTTCTGTAACAGTAATAACGATAAAATACTCTTCGTCCAATTCATTTATATCAACGTCAATATTTCTACAAATATTGGGAAATAAAGATATTAATGGTATTAATGGACCCAAATTATTGGGATCAATACCCTGCAAAGAAACCAAAACTTCGTCATTGAAGTTAATTCTTTTGAGGATTTCTTTACACAATATTATATAATAATTTAACACGTTCGCGGACAGTAAAAATCGAACTGCAGAAAAAAAGTGTGTGATTTATTTTTAAACTAATTGTGATATTCAAATTGTTATTAGTCACATTTTGCCAGAGTTTCAAATAACTAGTTAAAAATTAAAAATAAAGAATTGAATGCCGAAAATCCGGCTTATGAGTTTAACTGTGATTACGAAAATGAATGCTATAGCATTCACGTCCGCGAATGTGTTAAGCAATGATTTTTTACGTCTAATATATCTTCTTTTGAAAGTGAACCACTCTGACATATTATTTCTGCCTTAGCTCCAAGGTACTATATACATCATTTACATCTTTCAAACGACTAGAATTTGTGAAATCTACCTCATGTAAATTATCGTTAATAAATTCAGTCTTCATAAAATTGTCTAGAATCATTTTTATGTAACATTTTAATACTAGAAGTAAAGTATGTATTTTCGGCAATTCAGATTGAAATTCAATGTTAATTTTATTAGACTGTTTTAAAATATAAGAAAGAAATGTAAAGTGCAATTTGTTTTCCTCATTCATTTCGTTTAAAAGTCGTTGTGTGCTGTCCTCATTACTTTCCAATTGGAAAGATAAAAAATAATGTTTAAGAGCTTGCCACTGCTCCAATATTCTTTCAACAACTTGCTCTAAAGATAATCATCTGGTTGATGAGGTTTTTAAGATTTTATTTAATTTTACTTCAAAATATTATATAAGCAAGGATTATCCCTTTTAAATAGAGCTTTGACTCCAAAATTCTTTCCCATCATGACTGATGCATTGTCAGCAGAAAATCCGATTATGTTACTTAAAGGAACTTGAATTTCATTAAAAAAGTCTGCGATAACTCTATAAATATTTTCAGAATTGGAAGTTTTTAGGTGGATAAGTGTCAGAAATTTATCTTTCACTTTTCCTATGGTGAAATCAAAGTACCTCACAACAACAGCTAGGCACTTTGTTGTACTAATGTCCGTGCTTTCGTCTATAATTAAAGAGAAATTTTGTTTTCTTAAACTGACCGCAATATCTTCTAAACTTTCTTCTACAAATAAAGTATTGATAACATCAGTGGCTTTAGTTCTGCCGCATTTGAGCTCTTTTGCAATCATAGAATCTACCGCAACTGATTTTATTAAATTTATTCAAGGACTTATTAAAGATATTGCTAAATCATACTGTATAAGGAACATAATTATACGCAATTCACCAATTTTTAGTTTTTCTTGCTTCATTTTATGTTTTTCCATTTTATTAGTATCAATACTAGGTTACTTCTTTAACGAATTTATAGTTTTTTGGTGAACTTCTGATGAACTGTGTCTTATTAAATGTATCTTATTGTTACTTAAATATTTGCTGCAAAACTTACAAAAAGGTTTGCCGGCTCTTTCTTCTACCCAGTTGTATTCTTCAATCCATTTATTTCGAAATTTTTTTTTTGTTTTTGGTTTGGTTTTTAATGTTGCCCCAGTTTCTTCTGATGTTTTCTCTACATTGTTACAATTATTATTAATTACATCGCTATTTAATCTCATCCTTTTTTCAGGCAATTGATTTTCCTTTTCCTTTTCTTCAATTTCTTTTCCAGGAACTTCAACGGGATCTTTTGGAGGAACTTCAACGGGATTGATATTGCCATCCGTATTATTATTGTTGTACTTTATTAAGTATCTGAAATCGATAACTTAGGCTTATTGTATTTTTTGGATTACACAGTTTCTTTTACCTTTCCATTTTTCTAGTTAAAAATTCTTCTGTGTGGAAATTCTGCTACCAAATTATATTCTCAACTTCAATGGTCAATGAGGAAACGTCTATATGCGAAATGTAAATTTCACAATTCACAAGAGAAATGTAAATAAAGTTAGCGTCAATTGTTATTCGATCGGGTCCATGAAATGGTATGAAGATGAAGTACTAGATAAGTCGTTGAAGTAAAAACAAACAGTACCACTTTCGTTTAAATTTGCTTTTTCGTGCAAATTTCGAAATAAAAATAATGAAATGTGTCTTAAAATACCTTTATTTAAAACGAAAAAAAGGTTTTTGCTGCTAAACTCATTGGGGAGTAAAATTTATCTTTGAGGAGTATCACACTGTCCGAGGGGAGTAGAAATACTCCGATCGGAGTATCTTCGACAGCACTGGGCCTAACGGTTACGTCTTCGCTTTTTTACACGGAGTCCAGCCCGCCTAACCTCCGATAAGAAGCGTAGCTTCAATAACCAGGGACATGACTACTTTCAAAGTCAATTTTTGTTATAAAAATCAATTTGGATGTTTTAAAATTGTGTTGATATTTAACCATTGGTATGTAATAAAAAACATTAAGTACATTTAACCAGCTTTTATTATCAAATATTTAAAAAAAAAAAAATAATACATTCAGTAGTACTTTACAGAAAGTCTCAATTTTCCAAAAATTTGCAGAACGCGCGACTCCTGTGAGACTCCATGTCACCAGATATTGGCGTTCAAAAGTTACTCTTATAGCCCACTGAACAAACTACCGTGAAAAGTCGTGCTGCCAATTCGTCCTGCCGCTGTGCTGCAGTTTTGTTCAAAAAAGTGGTTAGAGCTGTTTTTAATTGCAAAAAACTCTAATACATACTTTGTTCTTGTCAATGTAACGTTTGTCAGACCATAAGAAAGGTATTCCTCCATAGTTATAATTAGTAGAACATCATTTTCGCTTAGAAGCTATTGTTTAGCAGTTGAGGCGCGTGGAGTGGCATATTTCGGATCTTCCGCCATAAGAAGCAATGTTATTCCGCGGCGATTCTCGGCCTACATTACTACATATGGATTTTCTATTTCACAGCTTGTGTTTATATGTATTCCCGGTGGTTTTAGTAGAACCCTCGTAAGGGTATTAGACAACGGGTATGGCTCGTTTCCAATTCAAATTGAAACCCGATCAAATGTAGATATATTACTGATTTTATATTTACGAACTCGTAAATTATCACCTGAAGTGGAAATATATGCGAATATTGAAATTTTGTATGAATTTTATCACTTATCATTTTCTCAAATTAAGTGAAAAGTGATATTTAAATTAAAACAAATTTTCGCATAATATGAAAAAGACCCGAACTTCTGTTTCAGTGGGTGTAAATAAAATTAACATTTTAATAACTTAAAATGAATATTCTATCAAATCTGACAGAACGTTCTGCAATTAAAAGCCACGAACTGGCCTTTTACATGTGTGCGTCTAGCAGTTGCAGAAATTTGTATTGGCGCTTATGGGGGAAATTCAAATTTATCCGAATTATATTATTGTTAAGAAAAATCTAGAAAATTCAGCCTCAGGAACTTACTTCAAATGAGCTTAAAATATGGAAAATGATATTGTAGTGATTTTTCGGTTCTCCGGATCCAAGTCTACCCCAACTGTCGTTCCTTGTAAGTTCTGCAGTTCGTGTTTCTCGTTAAATATGTTTTCATATCTTGTACAAAAACATGATCAAATGTTTAGTGAGTTGAATGAACTTCTTAGGGTAAAAGTTAGTGAAAGTTCTTTTTTGAAAGCAGGTTTAGTTTGGATGATGCCGCCATAGTGTCGAAATTGGGCGCAAGCAAGCGAAGAACCGCTTGCAGTATGAAAGACGAAAGAACCGGCGTGCACTTATTCGGTTATTTTCATTACGGCGTTACTAGGTGTTTCCAATTATTGGATTACAGTGTTCAATAATAATAATAATTAATACAAGTTAACCGAAAAGAAGTGAGGTATGTTTTGTTTTTGTTTTTAATAAGTATTTATTTTTATTTCGCCTCGACTCATTTACAGGTTTCTTTAATTGTTTGAGCTTGAATGAAAAGTAGGTACCTACCTACTTACTTAGTACCTACACGGTAAAACAGACTTGTATACCGTGAGATTATCTAGTGCCTACACGTAGTAGTACATTAATTAACCGACTTAAAAGAAGAGAAGGTTCTCAATAATTTTTTTTTTTTTTTTTTGTATGTATTCCATCGATATCTTTACCGATTCTTTACTTTCGATGATTCTTATTTTGTTTTGTATGAAGTTTTTTCCATGTTTATGTTGCCCGCCATAAGATCTAATGTATTTTTTGTGACGGACCAGAACACTTTTCTCTATCAATGTGTGTGTGCGCAAGCCCACTTCATGGCTTATGGATGTAGAAAATTTTGACACAGGCATACATGTGCATTCGCACACACTCTCACACGCGTGCGTACTATGAAAGAAATTGTTAGAAAGGTCCACTTTCCCAAATTTTGAATTAAGAAAAAAGAATTATACGCTCTGTTGACCTGGAGGGTCTATTATTGTATTTTTTAAACAATATCCACTGTTTTCATATTTGCAGGAAGCGAAATTCACTTAAATCAGTGTAAATATTTGAGCTCAACGACAAATGAAGGTGCTGTTCTATTATTGTGAGACTAAAAATCGCTGAAGAGCGATACATAGGGCTAAAATAAAAAGCTATTTAAGCAGTCGCTTTAACTGTGAAATTTGAAGGGTTTTTAATTTTAATATATTCAGTAGCTTACGAGTAGTAAGTATTTTAGTATCTGGGATACGAGCTGCCCTCAATGTGGCAGGTATGTTAATCTAGAGAAGTGGAACATCTAAGGGTTAAAGACATTCATTCAACATCTGTTTAATAACTAAAAATTTAATTACAGCATACGTTTACAAGTTAATTCGCGCCATAATATTGTCTGCGTACGTATATACACCCATACACGGAGAAAAGTTTATTATAAAAATTACTATGGAGCTATTGTAACTGCGGATCAGTCAGGACACCATTTAAATATTATTATATTTTATTATAATTGGTACAATAGACATTATTATTTTTACTACAGGTCCATTGTAATTTTTCAATGAAACCTTGTAAATAATAGTTAAGGTAATATTTACACTTCTTTAAGTAAGAATTTACTTTAAATTATATTAAATTTTCTTATATTTTTAAGAATTTTTATCATGCCCTTTACTTAAATTACTATGGCACCATTGTAAAAATTTCTTGATGCATATATTCTTCAGGGCTTTTCACTTATGACCGCACAAAGTATAATTTACATTGTACCATTGTAAATTTTATTTTAACCTTCATCTGTTCCCGCATTACAATGGGTTATAGTAAAAACTACAAGATTTTCCTGGTAAAATTTAGTTTAAACTTTTCTCCGTGTACGAAAACGAACACTATATACACTATCTTTATGTAATCGGGAAGCTAATAAAAGAGCACTGTACAGTGTACAACTCAATATTCATATTCGTAAATTAAGGCGACGGATATATGGAACCCTCTTAGCACAACTGCGCACGTCTATCGATATGTTAAAGGTTTTGGAGTGTAATTCAAGTTCTTTTTCTCTTAATAGGATATTATTTATTGGAAACATTGATCTGATTTTTGGAAAAAGTCATTGCAGATAACCTTTTCAACATACTGCTTCACTACCCTTGCCCTTAACCACTTGGTACTGTCGTCTCTATTATTGAAATACTTGTGAAAGAAAAAAGGTACTACATACTACTACAAGAATTCTTAATAACTTATATTAGTTCCTAGAAGAGCCATTACCAAATTGATAAGGGTAGATTCCCATACCGTTTTAGATTATATATTAGATGTATCGGTGAATGTTTGGAATATACATATACAATAGTATTTATTGATATTTGGAAAGAGTCAGAAAATCACAACTTCCTCAAAGCGTTTTTGTAGACAGTGGAATAGCTCAAAACATATTAGCGATCATATTGACCGCTTCTGTCGTTCTAATGTTAAATGTCTTGTATTAAAGATTTATTTTTAATTTTATATTCGAACATTTATTACAAAAATATACAAATTTTTGAATTGCTAATTTTATAAGTTCTTGTACAATCACATCATATATAAGGGCCCATCTAAAGATATGCTTACCTTACATCTTCCTGGAAATCGATCCACTTTAAAGAAGTTCTAAAAGAAATCCACCAGCAGTGCTATCGTCCCTCTTTTTTCTTAATTTAGTTCGGCTTTAAAACTGAACCCCAATTAATTTGAGTGAAAGATCTGAATAACACTGGCCTCTCGCCTCGGAAAAAAGCGCCCGGAAAAAGGACAAAACCTTGGAGCCGTTTGTCCTCAGAGCAGGCCGATGGTACGACTTACCCCACGGGTCGGAGAAAAGTGAAGAACATTTTCTACACGCAATTAATTAGTGACAGGTGTTGTGTACCTTAGGATAACCTGTAGAAAGTGCGGCCCAGACTGTTGGAGAAAATTTGTGCCGAAGCTCTTGAATATTTAAAGGACTTTCCAAGACTTCGCGCTGACATTGAATTATTTTTGGAAGGAGCAAGTACAAGATCTCATCGGAGTGGGTGTAGAGGTCCTCAACCGCACCTGTGCAGGTTCATGGTGCGGAGGAATACAAGGTTAAAAGGGATGAAAATCAACTTTTGTGTAGAAAAATTGATAAAAATCAATTCGGAAATTGTTTTTCGGCTTCCCGACACCATCTTCGTCTGCGGCAGAGATATACCAGATTCTGATCCGGTCAAATCCTTTTGTCAGAAAATTCCGGGGAAAATATTCATAATTTTTCGGAAAGAGGAATAATAGCTGGCGTTTATCGAATTTTTTCTTGTCCAATGACTGCTCTGAATTTTCTGTATTTTTACTGTTATCTGTATTATCAAGACGCGCTCCCTTATGGCTCCTTGCAGATGGAGTTTTTTTTTTTTGGGCGAGGTTAAAACAACAGCGCCGCAAAAAAAGCGAACATTTTCCTTAACTATGTTCGATCAGGAAATCCGGGTCAAATGATCTTCTGACTCGGCAGTAACCAAGGATGCTGCTCCAGGCCAGACCAGTGCTTCACCATTCTCCCCACCGCCTGCTGTATGCGGAAGACCAATTCGAGTGATTTGCGGTAACTCCCCGAAAACGCTGCTCGATAATTTCCTTACAATTCACCTTCCCGCGAGGAATACGGGAAGACCCGTCCCGAGTTGGGTAGAAGGCGGCCAGCCGAACCGAGATCAATTCATCTTGTGGCAGACAGTTCAAAGCCTAAAACGATTCCAGGACATTGTCAGAGAAGAGCACTCAATTGATGACAGCGCAGAGGCTGTGGCCGGGGTGGCGGGTGGCTCAATCATTACGAAATGATTGATGGCAACCCCATGCGACAATTTGTAGACGTGCGCCGGATCGAAACCAAAATCCTTTCACTTATTTTCCTTGGAAGCCCTAGTACTCGAAGAGCTAGAGGAAAAAGGCTTTTAATAGATACAACGAAAAGCACAAGATACTTTTCAGCCTATCGCTATGCTGTAGCAGCCGGAATGTATTTCCCCGCAAATCCTGTAAAATACCTCCTAATAAGCCCACAATTATAACCCATCATCACCTGGAAATTTTTGAAAGGGCTTTTCACCTATTTTATCGCATCACCATCTTGAACCCTTTCAGGCTAGAATTTATAGGCAGTTTACCTCCTGCACATCATCAATCAATCAATCAGCTTTTGGCTAAGATTTAACAAGTTTTTGTTTTCCTCCCCTTTTGTGTGCTTTCTGGTCGGCATTGGGACTTGCCCGTCCCAACCGAGTTAAGCCCCATTCGTACATACCCCCTCACACCCACTCCATCCAAAAACTTCCCGGTTTTATTTGGAAAAATAACAAAGACGGCCGCTTTCAAGCAGAAAGAGTTAAAGCAAGCGCAGGTGGGTAGGTATGCCCAGTTCGCTGTATACTTCTCGGCTGCGTTCGTTAGGTGCCAGGGAACATGTGGGGGAGCACAGCACAATGCGAAGTATTGGAGCAAAAAATTGTTTAAAAATCAGCACACAACGGAAATATTAAATCGGAAAGAACCTCTGAACATTTTAAGCTGGCGGAAGGGCGGGTGTTCTATTTGGAGCGGGGGTTTGTTTATTCAAAATTGACTACCACATACCAAAAAGTTGAAAAATGGGAAGTGTTGCCGACAGTTCTGTTTGCTATGGGGATTAAATGTGAGTGCTGAGGTCAAAAGGTAGCACTTAATTCAAAATTATAAAATCGATTTCCAGTCAGATTAGGGGGGAAGAAGGAAATATAAAAGTTACTGTTGAATTTCAGTACCTAGTTTAATTAGTAAATAAGTAAAACTGTACAGGCAAAAACACGTTCGACCAAAATAACGAAGTAACTCGTTCTACCAGCAGTTCTATTTCCGTAAACAGGAGGGGGTATGGGTTTTCCCATTTTTCTTAATTTTATCGGGTTGGCTAATAAGTAATGAGCGTTTCAGTTTTTATTTTCTGGAAATTTCGGGTAAGGTCGAGAATGTTCTGTTGCAGCGGGTATATAAAGAGCGAGTCGTGAGCATGTCGTCAGTAATGTTTCGGTTGTCATTGCGTAAAGAACCGAAAAAAATGAGTTATATTAAAACGCATATTCGGCACTGTTTATAATACGAGTACCAATCTGGGCATTCGGCTGCAGAAGCTTGCACGTAATATATGCCAGAGGATAGCTGATGATGCAGTCTCCGAGGCTACAGCAAAGCGGTGGTTCCAAAAATTCCGCAAGGGTAACTATTCCTTGATCGATCAACCAAGGTCTGGGCGTCCGGTAGAAATAGATATAAATAAACTGAAGGCATTAATTGAAGAAGATCCTCGAAGCACTACGCGCAATTTGGCTCTTAAGCTCGGATTCTCTCATGGCACGGTGGAAAAGTATCTGCACGGTTTGGGGAAGACGTACAAATATGGTGTTTGGGTACCCCACCAGTTGAACAAAGATCAACTGACTTACCGTGCAGATATCTGTGCATACCTTTTATCGTTCCGTCGCACATTTAGCTGGCTAGACCATCTCGTTACTGGAGACGAAAAGTGGGTTATCTATATCAACCACACAAGCAAGCGCCAGTGGCTGGGCCGCAACGAACCAGGTAAACCTACTCCAAAAAAAGATCCTCATACTCGGAAAGTAATGCTCTCGGTCTGGTGGGACATACATGGAGTAATATATTGGGAAATTCTTCCTACTAATATCACGATGACAGCAATAGTATACTGTAATCAACTTGAAAATCTAAAGCTTGAACTCCGTCGTAAACGTCCACAACATGACAAAATATTTTTCCTTCACGACAATGCCCGGCCGCACATCGCTAAGAGTACCCGACTAAAGCTACTGGAGCTCAACTGGGAAATAGTGCCACACCCTCCATATTCGCCGGACTTAGCCCCAACGGATTTCAGTTTATTCCGGCCTCTCAGTAATCATTTACAAGGAAAAAGCTTCGATGATGAACATCAGTTGCAACAATACATAGATGAATTCTTCAAAGCAAAACCGGCGAAGTTTTACAGGGATGCCATCCACTCTTTGCCGAATCGTTGGCGGATGGTAGTAGATAACGACGGTGATTATATTGTTAACGATTAATAGTAAATTATTAAATAAATAAATACAAACATAAAGTCATGTATGTCGCTCATTATTTATTAGCCACCCCGATATGATTTCAAAATACTGCTTTACTGAAAAATAAAAAAAGGGAAACATCTGCTGAGATAAGAGATGTTTTAAAATCTTTCCTTTGCCTAAAACAATCAGTCTTTTGAAGTAGACACTCTCTTTTGTGTGGAAGATAAAAATTGAAATTAAATCAAAATTGAAATAGTGAAAAGAACAATTTTGTTTTAATAAATTAAAAAACATTGCCTTCAATTACTGCGCCACAATTTATTCATATGACCAAATGAATTTTAGACCATATATATAAACTCTTTAAAAGCACCAGGGATATCTTTAGGAATTTAGATTAAATATCATTTAATTTAAAGTTATTGAAAATCCGCAATTAACAAAAATTCATTCATGTAATTCATGTGTTCATATATACCTAATATGTAATTTTGCATCATTTAAAAATACTTCAGGAGTCGCTGACAACTTTTCACTACCTATCAGTGGCGTGGGGTCCATATAACACGATTCCTACCGGCTTCCCTTTTGGGAACTCATCCTATTCCCGTAAATTTAAAACTTGTTCTATGCCTGTAAAATTCCTGGAAAGCGCTCCCAAAATTCATCTCGTAAAGAAAACATGGCAAAACAAGTGTTACAACCAAAAACAACCATAATCTGTTGTTGCACTACGATGGAACCTTCCCTCGCACCGTAGCAGGTTCTATCAAGGGGTTGCATCGGGTATGAAGTGCTCGCTCGCTGCTTCTGTAAGCCGGTCATTTTACGGCTTACTCAAGCCCACACTTTTCTCCACGAGTAACAAAGAAATCGTATGTGATATCCTTTGCTCACTAAAGGCAAATCCTATAAGAAAATAACACGATAGAAACCGGCTTCTCGGCTGTTTTTGTTTTGCATAAATTGAAATTCGGGTCACTTCGGCGGGTGGTTGTTTATTTCTTAGAATGTCAGCTGATTCGTGTCTTCTCTATGAACGGGTGTGAGTGTAGTGGTGCTCTATAACACGGTAGAAAGCGGCTTCTCGGGTGAGTGGGGTTGGTTGGGGTGGGTTTGGTTATTAAATCTCTTTGATACTGAAGGGGCTGTGAATTGTAGGAGTGAATGCTCCCTTATTTCACAAGAACACGGCAGAAGTCGTATTCTCGGAAGGGAGGGGCGTTGTGGTTTTGTTTATTATATTTTAATAAAAAAATTGTTAACTTGTGTCTCTTTTTGCCTTGGTGCTCAACGGATTGTGACTTATGAGTGTGGTGTGGTGCTATTTTATTACCTCTCGATAACACGATAGAATCCGGCTTCTCGTCATTTCTCAGATTAAAACTCGGTATAGTTCCTTTAGTCAACTAAAATTTTTAGATTTACTTAATAAATCAAAATATGATTATTTTGCTCAATCAAGTCCTAACGAAAAGATATCATTTTTAATTACAGTTTTCTCGGGAATTTTCCAGTTTTCTGCTTTAAAAAATGAATTGAACGTTTTATATACCACTTCTTCATTACGGCAATTTGATATTCTCGCGCTTTACTCGCATATTAAATGTGGCATTTTAAAAGATACTTTTCCTCAAATTTTAAACTTGTGTTGTATATTTTTAACTCTTCCCATTACAGTTGCTTCCGCGGAAAGATCTTTTTCAGCCCTTAAGAGAATACATACTTATTTAAGAAATTCTCAAACCGAAGAAAGGCTCTCAAATTTAGCACTCTTATCGATAGAAAAACACCTTCTTTTACAAATTAGAAATCAGTCGAATTTTTACAATGATGTTTTGGTCGAATTTATAAAAAAAAAATCGTAGATTAGTTTTGGAGTATAAGTAAGATTAATTATATTTCATATCAACTTTTCACAGTTTTTGTTAACTGCTTTAGTTTGATTGCACGATACACGCGACTATAACGGTTTTTTTCAAAGCCACTTATATTATTCTTGAAGTTCATTGTATGTGCATATTTATTCATAATATTCATATAGCACTTAACTTCCAATGACTTTAAGTATGATAGAAGTGGCCGACTAAATTTGACAAGAATACACGCAGTCACTGTTGAACACATTTTGTAATATCGGACTTCATTTGGTGAGTTTTTTTTCGCTATTAAGTTTCTGATTTTTGCACCGGCTTACCTTCTCAAAAATTTCACCCCACGCCACTGCTACCTATTACTATCTGTCTGTAAAGTATAGTATACCATCTTTACACTTAAAAAGCAAATAAGATAAAAGAAACCCCTATTCTTTAAGGAATCAATAATAATAGTAATAATCGTAAAAATATATTTCAACTAAAGTTCTACCAATCATAGATCACAATTGGCTTTTTCATTGGCTTAAGATTGCCTATGGAAAGCTACGTCAAATTGCTACCTTATAATTATACAAATTTCAGGAAGCTGAAAGCACGAGAAGTTTTCCTAAATTTCAAAAGCTAACTGAATATGTAAGCTAACGTTTAAAATAATAAATATAATTGTAAAAGGAAAGACAAAAAACAGATAGAAAGAAATATAATTGAGAGAAGATGAAGGGCCTGTTATTAATAAAATTCGGAGTAAAAGCAAAAAAAAAAAGCAAGAAATTGCCGAAAAAATTGTGATTCTCCGTGCGGCTTGGCATGTTAACGAACGCACCCACTGGGCCATGGTTTGAACTCGAAGGTTGGAACCCTTGGTTGTGACAGCTTCACGTGTTTATGTTCCCTTATTACTCTAAGCTGCTACCACATACTCTCGCTTACATCGGATTTGATCTCGAATAAACGAATCTTTTCTTAATTTCAAAGGGTTTAATTTTCTTTCTTTAAGGGGGAAATACACCTGTGTTCAAAAAAATAGTAGTGCACCAATGCGGCAAGTTTGCTATTCTACAAATTCTCATGTACAAAACAAAGACAACTTTTGCACAAAACACAACATCAGGTGTTTAAGAATCTGATGAACAATTAAAAACATTTTAGTTCATAAGCAATGAATAGCAGTGTCTTCAGACAAGAGCACTTGCACTACTATTTTTTTGAACACAGGTGTAGGTGTAGAGGCTTCAAAAAAGAACTTTTTTTTTTTTTATCATAAATCGATTGTAGAACTATTCAAAAATATATTCTGAAAAATTCAAAACAAAATTCCACGCCGTTTAAAAGTTATAATCGTTTCAGTGAGTATCCCTCAGTCGAACGGTTGGAGCACGTGGCATGTTTAAACGCGTTTTTCTCGAAACTACTTTTTTCCAATTTGTGTACACTCTAGCTCCTACAGTTTTTGATCAATCGTTATCAAACTCAGCACATAGTTTCTTTATATAAATACGCTCTATTTGAACTTCAATCCTAAAAAATATCTTTATTTTAACTATTTTTTATAACAAAAAAGAGTACGAAAAAATAATAAGAAATCATACTAAATTTTCACCTTCCTTAAAAAAATATTAATTTTCGATTTATTTGTGAGCAGTGAGTTTTAAATAGAAGAGACTTATAAAAAACACAAATTGTTTTGAAAAATTGATTTCATATGAAAATTGTGGCCTCCAGGATGTACACAAATCGCCCAGCCGGATGGCGACTTACAATGCGCGCAGCTGATATCTCTGTTATTTTGCGAAGAAAATGTTTGAAAATTTCAGAATATACTCTTAAATATATGTATAAAATGATCCCAAGGTATAAATAAAATATATATATTCCTTATGTGTTAAAAAAATTCATGAAAATCACTAAAAATACGCCGTCCTACACTTATTTCCCCCCTTAAGGGGTTATATACAGTCAGGAGGCCCAAAACATTCGATTTTTCAAGAATTTTTCTTGAGATAACCTTTTAACTTATTAATGTAAAAATGTGTGCACATATTATGGTAACTCTTGAGTGTATTTAAATGTTTTTTATTTGTACAAGTAATTATTTTAAAAGCTGCTACAGCTGATCTCCGGGAGCAACTCTAAAAAAAGGCGTCTTGCGGTGAGCACGATATCTCTGGACTAGATCATCCAAAATGGAAAAAAAACAAAAATATTTCGTTAATATATTGTTCTATCTGGTTATTAATCGAAGGAATAAGCGAAACAAGAACCGTTGACAAAATGGCGGCTTCTTAAAAAAATATATCGATTTTTAACAAAAATTTTGGCTCTAAATTGTTCATAAAATGGAAAATATTTTTTAGTGAGCAAAAACCTTCGATTACTAAAAAATATACTTAAGAAACTTGTGTTAAGATTTAAAACTGATCGGTTCAGCCGTTTCCGAGAAATTTTGCTCACCGTCTTTAAGAACAAAGTTTTGAGAAAAACGCGTTTAAAGTTTCAACAGCACTTTACATATATGTAGTAAAAAACACTCGGACACGTCATTACAAATATGCGTGTAACTTCGAGAATATGTATTAACCTGATTGCATGACATGTTCTGTGGGTGTACTTAAATATATCTACATTAGGAAAATAAAATAAAATAAAAACTGATTTTCTGAAAATCCTGACTGTATTTAACCCCTTAAGGCAATCTTATGCATGCATGAGAGATAATCGCCAAGAAAATTCATAATTCTGCGGAATTTGGAATTTGTCTTTGTTTCTATAGTAATCAAGTAGGCTTCTTTAATTTAATCTAATCTCAGTAGGCTTCCAGATTTAAGAACGTAAATAATGAACTCTTGCGTAAATTATATAAATATAAAGCAATACGAATTCCTATAACATTGTGTGCATGTAACTCTAAATTAAGTACATACATTGTTTGTATGTTGCAACAATATTTTTGTTTGATTTTCAAATTCAAGATTTTCTTTCTACAGTTTTTTTTTTTTAAATTACATCATTCTTTTCTTTCTACGAAACATGACGGAAAAAAAAATATATTTACCTTGGAAACAAAATTGAAGTACTAGACACATTACAGACTGGAGGAGTTTCAACCTTGGTGGTTAGAACTATTAAGGGGGTATCCCACTCTAGAACGTTCAAAAAATGATTATTTTTTTTTTAGTTTTGAAAAATTTTGTGTTCATTTCTGAATCGTTTAAGCTATCTCTTGCCGCGAAATTTGAAAAGCTCGCGCCGCTACAGACGATTCCGTGCGCAGCTGCGCGCTGTCCACCACTCTTAACTTTAACTTAAATGCCGTTTTTCTCACAACAACGTCTTGATGAATGGTGTGCAGCATTCTGAGAAAACCATTCATCCGAAAAATTTCAGATTTTGGTACAAGCTGTGTTAGCTTTATCTCTATGACCTAAGTGGAGCAAATCAGGCATTTTTACATTTACATAGCTTGTATCCCATATTTTAACAGTAATAAATTAACTAAAATATAAAACTTATAGTAGAAAAAATTAAAAAAATGTATACAAATTTTTTTTTCAAAATGTGACACACTCATGCTATAGCCACATATATAAAGAGTACTAATGTGCAATCTCATAATTTTCAGATTATTTGTTTGGCTGGTATCGTGCACACCGTTCCTAAGGTATGAGTCCCAATAGCAGGCCTGCCCTGACCCAACCACTCAATAAAAAAAAAAATTTTTTTTTCTCAAAATATTCACTAAAGATCATATAATAAGAGGATTATTATGTTTAACTCTAAATGTTTTGTATTTTCTTGTTCAACTCCCTAAAAAAAAAGGTTCAATTCAAGGGCCTCTAGAGTGGGATACCCCCCTAAATTAAGTAAATAAGGATCAAATTAGAGTGTTCTTAACAGCTGGATCTTCTAATAGTTTAGAGCGCAATTCTTACTTCAGAGATACAAATATGAAGTTAATGTAAAAAGCAAGGTCAAACACCTATCAATTTGAAATCAAGCCATAGAGTTTTCATGATGCAAATAATAGGTCGAAAATTTAAAAAAGAAATTTTCCTTACATAAAGTTAAAGTAAAAGGAGAAACCGCCTCAGTTGATGAGAAGGCAGCTAAAGAATACTCTAAAGAGTTATTCAAAATAATTGAAGAAGGTTCTTACATCCCGGATCAAGTGTTTAACGCAGACAAGATGGGTCTCTTCTGGGAAAAAATGCCACGTAGGACATACTTGTCTCGAAATGAAAGATCAGTTGGAGGATTTAAAGTTTCAAAGGAACGAATTTCTGTTCTTTTATGTAACAATGCCTCAGGTGATTGTCTGATGAAACTTATGGTTATTAATCGTTTCTTAAACCGAAGAGCGATGAAAGGCTTAAATAAAAGCAAATTTCCTGTGTTCGACAGTGGTTTATTTTGTTCCCGATGTTGAGCTTTATATAGAGGAAAAAAAATTTGGGCTTTGAAGTATTATACTTTTACTTATTGGCAACGCTTCAGGACGTCCTATCGATTTACGTCATGATAATGTGACAGTTGTATTTTTACCATTAAATACAACATCTAACTGCTCGAGCAGGGTATTATTTCGACTTTTAACGCATATTACATGTAACACTATTCCAAGATTGGCACCTCAAGTAGGAGGAAAAGGATTCGATGATATGGCTTCAAATGAACTTAAAGAACTAATGGCGGATACCTAATATAATGAAAATGAATTGGTAAAACTGGCCATTGATTTCACATCCAACGAATCTGAAAGAGATTATAATGAAAGATTTCGAACACTTATTGTAAGTATTATAGATAAAGGACTTGCAATATTTAAGAACTAGAAAATTCGAAAAAAAAACCTGAAATTGAGTAAATTAGCAGCAGGAGCAGTAGTGTGGATATATCACCAAAAATTAAGTTTTTTATAAGTCAAGATTAAACAGAATAAAAATATATTATATGGTGTATGTATGTATATCTTTTCAATGTAAATAGTAGAATCGAATTCCACGATTTCCATCTACACGGCATTTTCGGGGAACTAATCAACCGTGTGAATAGAGGGTTAGATTCTGACTACTTTATAGAATACTTGGGTTTTATACAGTCATTGTTTAGATTACGGATTGTGATGTTAAACATGTTACAATTAAAGACCGACTTTTTTTGAGAAAAATTATAAGATTAATATGGTGTTAAACTTCTAATAATCCGAAATTAAAAATCTGGGTTGACCCATTACTTAATTTAAAAAATTTGGATTTGCAAATGCGTCAATCTGAAGAAAAGTTATCATACCAACAAAAATCTGACTCTATTATATCCCTTCAAGACGACTTAAACAACTAATCTACCTGGTGCCTGAAAAACTTTCTAGACCTGAATATCTCCCAATTTTAATCTATCACTTATTCCCGCATATGTCTCCCCGCCTCTGTTCGGACCTATTTTCTCTCTGCATAACTCATTCGAACAGTCAATTCCCTCCGTGATCTGGGCAACATTTAGGCTTTATTAAACGCTGGTGTAAGGAATTCTCCAACCCCTATGTCACTGAAGTTCTTTACATTTATTTTTTCAGGTCCCTACTTGAAGTTTTTTAAGTTTTAGTTTATATTTAAATTTCTCTGTTGATTTTTGTAGCTTGTATTAAGCCAAATAAATTAATGAAAAGCATCAAATTTTTAACAGAGGAGAATTTTATGCCCAAAAACTTTGATTTGTTCACGAAAATTGTTATGCATTTTTCGGTCGTGGTAGAGGTATGAAACCCCGTAAAAATAACTCCGTCGTTATCAGTGGCGGATTTACACATTTGTCGCCAGTAGACTATTTATATTTTGCCGCCCCTATCCACATATACAATTCGATACAACCATATTAATTAGAATTTTTTTGTCAACGCAATTGTAACTTTATGATTTGAGCACTATCGTCCTAATCATGAATACTATACCTAACCTATTAGATGCTCTGGTTGCTACAATGGTTAAGCATATTATTGTGAATGAGCAGCAATGGATTTTTCGCTCGTAGATCCACTATTTCGAATCTAGCAATATTTAAAAACTTCTGTGCTCTGAATATAGAAAATGGTATTCAAGTGGATGTACTGTATAACGACTTTTCTAAAGCGTTTGATAAAGTATCAATTCCGATTTTATTGGACAAAATAAAATACTTTGAATTCAATGAATCAATTTTGAAGTGGTTTCAGTCGTATCTTACCAATCGTATACAACGGGTAAGGATAGGAGGCATATATTCTAAGGATATTATTGCCTCATCCGGAGTACCATAAGGGAATCACCATGGGCCTCTATTATTCATATTATTTATCAATGATATTATTGAAATATTCTCTTTTGCTAAGTGCTTAATTTACGCTGGTGATTTAAAATTGTTCGCCTAAGTTAGACCCTCAGAAGATGTTGCTCAGCTTCAAAATTATTAACACTTAAGCTTATAGATTTTGTTAAAAGGAACACAAAAGAATTTCATAATCCTTTTACAATTAGGATTATTTGTATCTCCTTAATCAAATCTGTTTTGGAAGTTATATGAAGTCCTCAGTATGATCGTTGGATAACCCGAATAGAATCGGTGCAAAGAAGTTTTACTCGGTTTTTATTAAAAAAATACAAGATATTAGGTAACACAGTTTCATCTTATGAAACTCGATGTCCACCGTTAGGGTTACAAATGTTCCATAGTAGACGAACTTATTTGCGTGTCTTATTCATAAAGGCGTGTGTCCACTTGCAAGTAAAATTGCAGAAGTCACTTGCAGAAGCTGCTTCTGCAATTTTTTGTCCCGTGGAAACACTCACTGCAAGTGGACTTGCAGAAGTTTTCCTGACTTGCGGAAGTGACTCCTGCAAGTTGAAAGAAAAACGTTGAAACACTTTTCGCCGACTTGCTGCAACAACTTGCCGAAGTTGCTGATGACTGGAAGTTTTTTTAGGAACTTGCAGAAGTTTTCATTATTGTGTCATATTATTCGTGAGTGAAAAATGACCGCGAAAAGAGAGAAATTTATTTGGTCAAGTGAAAAAACAAAACTACTAATAGGAAAAGTGGAGTGTTTTCCTAAATTGTGGGATACAAAAAGTGTGGACTTTAAAAATAGGGTAAAAAAACAACATATAATAGAAAATATTGCTGGTGAGTTTGATACTACTGAGGAAGAAATAAAAAAGAAAGTACACAATTTACGCACACAGTTTTCTCAAGAGTTAAATAAAGCCAAAAAACGGAAAAGTGGGCAAAGCTCAGATGAAGTGTATAAAAGTAAGTGGGAGTTCTTCGATGCTTTGAAATTTATGTACTGCTCTTATTCATCTAAGGAAACGGAGGATAATAAATAGGATAATAAAAGTTGTACATATATGACATTCTCAAAAAATTTTTCAACTGAATTGGATCCTCTAGTCTTAATTCGTTCAATAGTGTCTCTTGAAAACTTAAATCCACACGTCTGTGGATCCACTTTCTCACCCAAATTCTTTTTTTTTCACAATTTTATTTGCATCACTCTTTTTCTTTATTAATAACACTGTTGTACAGAATCGGCTTTTAAATTTTACCTAAGCAAACCCTTTATAGCGTTTGTGAAGGACATCAAGAGGATTCATAATCCGAAATATTTAACAATTCTATAAAAAAATTAAAAAGTTATTAACAAAAAATTGTTAATATTGAAAATTAGATATTGTTTTTTATGAGTGTATGCAGAATTTCTAGCTGATCATAGAAATGTATGATGTGCATAAAAAAATTTTTTGTTCGACAAACATTCTGCTTAATGAGCCGATTTATAACTTTTCTTTTCATTTTTCGAAAAATTTTCGTGTAAAAAACTTATATAATTAATTATTATATAAAATTGTTGACAATGTAAACAGTTTTAATTAATTATTCTCAACTCGTATACCAAAAACCAAGTAAATTGGACAATATTTGTTTCGTCTCTTTTAAAACTTTAAACATTAATAACTTTTTAATTTTTTTATGAATTTGCATGAAACTTGGCGAAATGTCATATTTCAATACAATGAATCCATTCTGCTTAGTCTCGACCTTAGGTAAAACTCGGTGTACAACAGTGTAATGCAGCAACGACAGCAGCTGCTCTGACTTTTACGCACGACATTTTTCTAAGAAATGACCACTGGCGCATCAATAAACAACTCAGTGGAAACACTTCTGGAAGCACTTGCAGCAAGTCCCAGAAATGAACTTGCAGAAGTTACTTGCGGAAGTAAACTTGCAAAAGTTTTCCTGTTAGTTGAAACTCCTTCAGCAAGTACTTGCAGAACTACTCGCAGAAGTTACTTGCAAGTGGACACACGCCTTAAGACTATTGTATCGGTCGACTTAAGTAAATAAATAATTACACCACCTTTTTCCCGTAAGTATTATGATTGTGAACTAGGGGATCGATGTGTCAGTTCATAGATTATTTTTACAACCCAACGATTAAGCTAAGATTGCATAAGAAATAGTTTTTGGGTATATTTCTGAGCTAATAAATAACGTACATTCGGTAAACGTAATTAAATAATTTTTATTGAGCTTACTTACACTTTAAAAACAATATATTCAAATATCTGAAACCAATCCGGCTAATGATGACGATGAAATTCAATTAATTAAGTTACGAAAGTTTTACAATACCATTTTTCATGATTTGTGAGGTGTGTTACAATTTTATTTTCAAATATTTTTCTACTTATTCTTTATACACTTCTTTATTCCTTTATGTTTTCATTATTTGTTGTTATTTAAAACAAATTGTGCAGTCTAATAGTCTTTCAATTTATTATCTCTTAAATTGATATATAATTTACTGGCAGGATGAGAACGCTTGCGAAACCATGAATTACTAGTAAAGGTATATAAATATGAATCTTTTTAATTCCTGTAAGATATAAAAAAAAATTGTTGGCCCCAAATTTGCCGCCCTTAAAATCTGCCGCCCTAGTCTCCAGCCTACTCAGCCTGCTTGTAAATCCACCACTGGTCGTTATTCAATTCATTCAAAAAACCCAATCTAAACAACTTTTTCATACTAGCGGAAAACAAATATTTGACCAATTCAATTAAAATTCTAACAAAATTTTATTGATAACATTATCTTAGATGTTGTTTAAAATCTTATAATATGCGCTATTGCTTTTACCCTACTGCCAGAAGGAGGGCTATGTTTTTCGAGTGTATTTATGTATATTTATTTGGCACGCTCTCTAGCCTAAACGGCTTAATGGATTTTAGCTTTAGAGGCGTCGTTTCATAAATATATTGTATGTTTGCATGGAATTTGGAGTGAGAAATTCTAAAATAAGAATATTATTGAAAAAAAACAAAAAACCCCGACTGCGTGAAAAATTGTAAAATTAAAATTTTCAAACTTACTTAATAAATGAACTGAAAAGAAACAAGTCGAAAAATTACAATTTTTTTTTAATTTAAATTATCATGGTTGATAGTGTTCACAAACGCTCAGTTTTTTTAGGGGAAAATTAAAAAAATATTTAACTGGTCTCAATTTTTATGAATTTACTCTGGGTTCGAGTTGGCCTTACTCCTATATATACGTATTATAGTAATTCATAATATAACTTAAATTAAAGCCTGAATCCTAATCTAAGGATATAAAAAAGTACTCATCTTCAGACTTTACTCACTGTCTTGGAGAAAAGTTTTTCATAACAATTCGGCAAAATAAAATCTTCATTCATGAAATAATCAATACATAGAAAAAACTACTTTCAATGGAATGTTTCGAAAAATTTGAAGGCGTCTTATGTTTTTTATATTATAGCTTAAGATTCAGGTCTTCATTTGAGCTACGTTACAAGTTCCTATTTATTACTATCCATTATTTTTTAAATAATTTTTCAAAAATGACCAAAACGAACTCTTTTGCACGTTTTAACTCTATATTTCTCGAAAAAAGGAGCTAATTCAACATTTTCGTTTGCGAATTCATAGTGTACACAAAAAAAATCTCATAGAAATGATTTGTCATTTGTTAGACAACTAAATTGGTTTTGACCAGTGTAATAAATAATGAATAAAAAAAAATTTTACTTTCACCGTGTCCGGCATTCACTCGACAAAAATTCTTCTATTCTCAAAACTAAAACAAAGAACAAATTATACCTTCTACTGTATTTTGGGACTGTTCAACCTTCAGAAAAGGAAATAATTTCAACAGCAACCCAGAAATTTGTCAAACGCAAAAATGTACAATTGTGTGTTGAGAATAGCAAAAAGCGTACACAAATCCAGCCCAAGGCTAAGTGATTAGTAAGAACAAGGAGTCACTTTCGAAAGACGTCTACTATCGGACATGTTAACGCCGCGGCACCGCACCGCGCACGAAACACGTATCCATTTCCTGTCGAGAAACACTTTAGGACAAAGTGCCTCCACCTTGATCATACCTCGAGAATGGGAAAATTGGCTCGGATCCGACCCTGAGCAGCACGCTCGGGCACCTGGGTCGCCGCACCCTGCCCTGCACCCCGCGCATGTAATGAGAGTGCTTTTAGCACGCAGCAATTGAACCGCAACCAGAGTGCACTCATACAGCACATTAACAGCATTTTCACCTCTTACAGCTGATTTAAGCAAATAAAAGTTGTTTCAGTGCTTTCACGGAACGGAGATAGCGCTTCAGTGACAACATAACCATTGCTGCCAGCGCGAAAAAATTTCATCAATCATCCCCAATACGTCAGATTTTTTTTTTTTTTTTTTTGCCAGTTTTTGGCAACCGTGAGTGTAACTGGCCAGCGATATCCTTGCATAACTCCCATGGGAAAGGGATCGCGGGATAGCGCAGGCAGAAAGGTAGACAGGGCAGACCCGAAGTCGGGGCCGCTCGTTGGCGAATCCCCAAAATTGTTCCTTAACCGCACCGACCAATAATCAATGCGGGAGTAGCGGTGCTGCCGGGAAATCAGTGTTACGCTTGAAATAAACCAGCTCCAAGGGAGCGGGGAGGGGTAGTGCAGCTCTGCCCGGGCCACCAGCCTGTGTGGCGCTGACGGCCGCTGTAATTGTTGTTGGGTGACCCGGTTGCATGCGCCCCAAGAAGGGTACCCCACAAACATTCGAGGAGCATAAATGTTGCACTTTCCATAAATTAGACGAGGCCAAGGGCAGCCCCCATAGCAGACTTGAAAATGAAAAATCATAGCGCACTGCTAGAGCCTCTCACCCCGGGTGTTCCAAAGGGGCGCGGTAGATGCCTGGGCTGGCTCCGCGATTTGAATCCGCCGGATGGAATACGCCCCTCAGTGGGTGATGGAGCTTCTGGCAAATGCTACAATCTAGTTAAACCGCCAGCAGCGAATATCCTCCGAGGATTTCCTTTGCTACTTTTGTTTTTTACTTTTTAGGGAGTTTGCCTTTTTTTCATGTGCCCTGTAATGAGGACAACATGTGCTCTCCTGTTGTGTGTAGGACCTTGTGTTCATCATATTTTTTAGCGCAGTAAGTGCACGAAGCAGGGCTCCAGGGCTTCGAGGCGCCAACGAAAAAACAAAAAATCAGGCTGAATTGAGGGATTAGTGGGAATTTGTGCCAACTCTGTTCGGCACGGTTCGATTTAATCCGCGGCTTATGGTTAGAAGCGCGATATTAAATTGCGGGCTGCTTCCCGCGCATTAACCAGTCATATTTGCTTATGGCATCGCATATCTTTAGTCTTAACCATCTATCAGAACAAGGAACTCATGTTCTTATTAAAAAAAAAATTGTAAATCATAAATATTCAACAAATTTAATAATTTTTATTAATTCACTCAATTTTTGATTAAATTGATAATTATATCTTGACGGTAGGATTTCCACATTTTCGTAAAGCATTAGTTAAAGTACAAATTGTCTATACACCCAAAAATAAAAATAATAGAACAAGCAATATAAATAACATAGTTATTTATTTATTCATGGTAGGGTTAATAGATTTCAGTTTCTTTTCCAGTTTCGTTTTAGCTCCAAAGTTTACACAAATCAAAGAGAACCTACAAAGAGACTATTTCAAACCGAAGTTTTTGTGTCATATCGGGAAAGAGTTAAACACAATTATTTATTTATAGTGACAGGCTGGATCCACAAAATATGATGGGCAAAGCAAACCCTGGATCAGAAAATGCTTGAAGAATACTGATATTTGTCGCAAACATTTTTTATAGAAAAAATTAAATTACATGCATAAGCCATTCTTGATTCGAGAAATTTATTTCATATACAGGGTGTTAAGAGGTGGGAGGGAAATATTGCAGGAGGTGACAGGTCAGACCGAGACAAGCAAAAAATCGAATGCGGGGGGGGGGGGGGGTATCTCGTACCGTTCGGCAGTTACAGGGTGATTCGTAAATCAGGAATTTGCCTTATATGGGAACCGCTCTTGTATTTTTATATTTTTTTTCTACGCATCGCAGCGGCCCCAAACCGATCTCAAAAAATTACTATTTCGAAGCCCTTTCCAAAACGGTCAACAGCCCCCCCCTATCCCCAACCCCTTGGCCACAATCCCCCCTGGAAATTGAAAAAATTAACTTTTATTTCACGATTTTTCACCTTTCGCCCCACTTTTCTCCGAAATTCATGTTATTAACATACCTACTTTTTATTTTTTTTAAGTTGCCTAACTAATTACCTTTCCAAAAAGGTGTAACATGCCCAGGTAGAAAGGGGTTGCAAAAGTCCTGAAATTAAAACATCCTCACAGGTACCTAATTACTTTATTGCACCATAATGGAAAAAGTCGTTAAGTAAACAATTTTATGACAGCAAGTTCGGAAATGTTTGTTTAGGAAACACAGGTAATACATTTTTATTATTGCAGCAAAACAGTAATAAAATAATAAATGTAATCTCGTTAAATAGCGTTATTAGTTTATTATATCCAGTATTGACTCATAAGTATCCTGGCGCTCCGTTTCTAATACCTCCTATGAATTATGGTATAAAAATGGATAAGTTTGAAAGGACATTGACCACAGTTGACGAAGCAAACCATAAGAACGGATGTTTAATAGAAAAAATTGAGATAAAATGGCAGAATTCAGTGTTGAAGAGTATACCGATATAATTTACGTGTACGGTTTAGTAGACGGAAAAGATAGTGAGGCCGTACGAGAATACCAAAGGAGATTCCCGAATCGGCGTGTACCCGACAGAAGGGTATTTTCAAGGACTTTCAGAAGGTTAGAAGGAACCGGAAGTGTAACCGCCCCCAGAGCAGAAACGCGATCAGGAACATCGGCCGATTCAGGGGACACCGACCAACAAATCCTCAACATCATCAGGAACAGCCATGAAATAAGCATCAGGCAGATCGTACGATGGTTAGAATTGTCTTCAGGGAGAGTTTGGACCGTTGTGAACCGAGAGGGACTACATCCATACCACCATATCCCGGTCCAAGCACTACAGGAAGGAGATTCCGAAAGACGATTGCAATTCTGCACTTGGCTGCTCGAGTCTGACATCGAAAACAGAAGGTTTGTAGACCGAATTCTGTGGACGGATGAATCGCAATTCACCCGGGATGGCATCACAAACTTCCACAACCTCCACACCTGGTCAGATGTGAACCCACATAGGACAAGGTGTCGGTCCTTCCAGCAAAGATTTGGTGTCAATGTCTGGGCTGGCATCATCGGCAACCAGTTGATAGGACCATTCATCTTGCCCCAAGTGCTAAATAGTCAGCTATATTCGGACTTTTTGGAGAATATCCTTCCGGATCTGTTGGAAGACATCCCCCTGGCCACCAGAAGCGCAATGTATTTACAGCACGACGGAGCACCTGCGCATACTGGGAACATTGTTAGGGCAAAGTTGAATGAACATTACCCAGAGCGCTGGATTGGACGAGGTGGACCGATTCCTTGGCCTGCTAGGTCACCGGACCTTACTCCACTGGAAGTTTTCTTATGGGGAATGATGAAAGATGAAGTTTACTCAAGACTAATCAACACCAGAGAAGAATTAGTTACCGGGATTGGGACTGCAGCTACGAAAATACAGGAGAGACTTGCTACCATAGACCTCAAACGCGAAATAAGACGAAGGCTACTTGTATGCATCGAAACTGGCGGAGAACATTTTGAACAGCTTTTGTAGGACATAAGTTTTAATTGTAATTAGTTTTTTAAATTAATTAATTCACATTTTCATATCCTTTTCCTACCTGGGCATGTTGCACCTTTTTGGAGTGGTAATTAGATAGGCAACTTAAAAAAAATAAAAAGTAGGTATGTTAATAACATGAATTTCGGAGAAAAGTGGGGTGAAAGGTGGAAAATCGTGTCTGCATTTTCTTTAATTATGAATTTTTTTCAAGTCATTTCCTACCTTGAAATCATCCAAGCAGTTTTTGAAATTCACAAAGAGATTATATTATCAACGGTTTTCCACCTAAAGGTGACGTTTATGTGACGCATTTGAAATCAAAACAAAAAAAGAATAAATAAAAGAAATTAATCATTTTTGAAAAGTGGATTTGGATATTATCGTATATTCGCTGAATTTAGTTAATGTCTTCAATCACAGCCATTGACGAACAATATAATGGACCACTCGGCTCGCCCCATACAAAATGCTGAGACAAGAATGGTGCCATAGAAAAATAAAGACAGTCTAGGACAACACAAGTGAAACTAATTTCTCAATGCTCAAAACTTAAAAATATTTGGAAATTACATACCATAGGCCAGTTTAAGCTGAAGAAAAATATTACAGAAGCGAAACATTAATTAAATATAATCAGTGTATAATTATGCCTTTATCAGCTAAGCTGGTGCAGGATTTGCGCTCAACTTCCTTATGGTAACTTTATAACACTTTTAAGTTTGGAGCCGTCACAAGGAAATTAGCTTTATGAGATGTGAGAAATTTCTAAAATTACACTTAATCTATACAGAGATCCAGATAAAAAGCTGGATCTTCATTTAGTATGAAGAGATCGATCATCGATCATTTAATAAAAGCAACTATTTTTCATATTTAAATTTGAGGGACAGAAATTATAAACGAATTCGTTATTACTAAAAAATATTGGGTAATGAGTGCTAATCGAGGTAAATAGATGTTCTCCTAATTAATTTAAGTGTAACGTCGTTCCAAAGAAAATTTATTGAAAGGTCGAGAAAATTTGTTTTATTTCCTATATTTTTACACTCCCTCACTAAATATTGTACTGCGGAGGATGCACTTTGTAGGCTAGCGTTTTAAATGTTTATTTGACTAGCTCTATTTTCTCGTTGGCGACATTAACTTTTTTCCTCAGTGTATTAAGGTCCTTGATATTGTCTCCTTGGATCCACTGAAAGATTATGCAATTCCGCAAGCTAGAACAGTGGAAAACACTTTGAGATTTTACGGCCGGGAACATTTTTCATGCGTCTCAGGAAAATCTTGCAAAACTCGGGTGGCTATGAGGTGAATTTTGTCGTCTTGGATGAAAAGAAAACAGATCGTCGCCCGCTGGATGGGAGGGTTGGATTGCTCCTTGGGGACTAGTTTCCTTATTTACATCTAAATTTGAAAGCTCCCCGAGTCAGCCGTGGATAAACGGAGTATAAAAGCGTTTTGACACAAATTCGAGGTATATCCCGGATGGGTAAATTATGGCGGGCGGCGACAACCCTGTCTGACGACGCCCAAGCGATATAGGTGCGAGGAAAATGTCTTCATAATCATAGTTGTCACGTACGCTTTATCTTAAGGGGTTTTCTAGTGCTTACGACTCTGTAAGTCTTCCTAACTAGTACAGCAAATTATCACTTAATGTCTCCAGGAGTTTTTCTGCTCAAGGCTTAAGTGGCTGAAGCGTATATGCATATAGCTTGCTAATGGATGACAAGCACAGAATTGTTTTATGAGGAGCATAATAAGGATTCATGTGATGAATTGTGTACACAAATGAGATTTTGCATCGAATGCGAAATAATGCAGAAGCAATGGAAGTATACATTAGCAGCTTAACAAAACAGCCATTATTTTATTAAGGTTTTGATGTTATTGACTAATTTAGTTTTAAAGGGAGGTCGTATGTTATACAGGGTGTTTGGCAGAAGGACCAACAAAATTTGTTGGTGGGTTGGTGGGTTGATTTCTAATTTTTTACCGATAAATAAAATAGTTAAAATAAATAAATAGTTGCTTACGATCACTGCTTTTTTTTTTGTAGGTAAACGAAATCAGCAATTGATAAAAAAATTGTTAGGACCTTGCAGTGAATCCTTAATTTTTACCGCTTCAATGAATGGCTTTATTTTACATGTGGCATATCGTTGGGACGGACGTAAACCAAGGAACTTTTTAAAAGAAAACGAAGCTCTCAGTTGCAGCTCGTTATTTTAAAATTAATTTTGAAAAAAGCTATTTTTTCACACAATTACCTGTTTTTTGGATTTTGGAAGCTCACATGTCCTGTTTTTTGTTGTTTAGATGGAAAACATAAATCAAACATGCAATAAAAAATAGTTTCATGCTATTGTGACCACAAACAAAACAATTATGGGGGTTTTAAGGGGGAATTTAGGGAATTTTTTTAAATAAACTGGCACAAGTCGTATATCAGTTACCGGATCACATACGACTTAGGTCTCATCGGTAAAAAATTAGAAATGCACCAAACCAAACCAAAGCAAACATCCTGTATATATTTGGAAAATATCATTTTGAGGACAGAGAATACCTCATGCAGGATGCGATTCTTGATCTCTTAAGACGTTCTTGAGAGATTAACTGTCTTACTCTCACTTTTTTTTCTTTCGTGTTACATACCTATGGGTATATCAAAGATATTGATTGTTTTACATACCGTACCATGAACTGAATTTAAACGGATGAACGTATAACGACAGGAGAGATAGGAATTTTACCTGCAATTCAACTATTAAACTCGTTTCGATTTCCGCAATTTCGAGTCCGCAAAGAAACGTTCTATTTAGTTACACTTGGATTTATTTATCTCGCATTACAGAGACAGGCGCCATCGAAAGGCGGCAAATTTTATTTTATTTTTCTACTTTACGCTTTAATCAAATTCCGCTAAATGTGGCATCGAATCTCAAACATTTCAGCAGTAAGAATGTGCTTCAATGGAAAGATTTTCATTGTAAAATTCCTACCAAGTTTGTTATCATTCTTATTTAATTTTACCTGCAACAAAGGTGAGTTTTTACAGATATAGTAAATCCGTTTTGATTCGCCTCGCTATGTCTCCTTTCATTTAATTTTCAAAGGAAAATTAGGCATAAAATAAGAAGAATTTGCAACGTGTTATCCTAAGAAATCGATCTCTATCATTTAATAAAACATTTCTCTTGTGCAGAATCCAAATGTACGTACAGGTGGAAATTACTCCGAATTATATGTGCATGGCAAAATTATTATTATTGTTATGACGTAAAGTGGTCTAGTTCCGACCACCGAACTCCTTCCTTATCTATTTTTACTGAAATAAGCCACTAATATAATAAAATCAATCAAGAAGAACAAATTGTAAAACTCAAAATATATTAAAATAACATTGCGTCTGTTTTCGACCACTACAACTGTCGTAAAAACCGACTTCAAAATTTTCCCTATATGTACAAACTTAAACTAAAATGTTAAAAATAATTTTTTTTTTTATTTTAATGAAAAAGAAATTAAAGGACAATATAAAAAATTATTGATGCTTAAATATTTATAATATCTAATCAGTTATTCTGGCCGTCGCGTCGGTACCAGTCAAGGCAAGCTTATAAGCCGATAGTAATTTGGGTTTATACATACAAAAAGGAAACTCCTCTGAGTTAATTCGATTGTTTTACATACAAGCATATGTTTATTGAACGTACGTATTCCTTCCACAAACTGGATTTATTATTGAAGGCACCTTCTTAACCCGTTAAGGCCCAAACGGACGCATTTTCATAAGTTTTTTCAGCCGCCTTAAATTATACTTAATCCTTCGCACAAAAATTTTGAATTGGTCAATACTGATGTAAAATTTCATGAACTTTCAGAATATGATAATGATTTTTAATAAAAATTGTAACTACGTTGTGTTATGTTCGCTTTTTTCAAAAAAATCGTGTTTTTTCAAAAAAAAATTTCCACAAATCAATATTTATGGCTCGAAACCAATTAGGAATTTGGCGGAAAAGCAACAATATTGCGTCCATGGACCTTGTTCCTTAATTTACAGATGCGTACACTTTGAAATAAAAAATGGCAGTATCCAAAATGGCGTTTGAAAGTCGAAAATTCAATGATGTATAATATTTTGTCTATTACAAAAGAAATTCTCAATGGATTTATTTAGAAACTTATAAAGGGGGGTTTTTGAGTTCGCTGATTGCGGATCTGAGGTCAAATTCAAGAAATCCAAAATGGCGGATTCAAGATGGCGGACGAAAACATTAAAATTATATAAATCTGAGCATAAAATAGCCCTAGCGGGTTTTTGGGGTCGCTGATTGCGAATCTGAGGTCAGATTTGCAAAAATCAAAGTGGCGGATCCAAGATGGCGGATCCAAGATGTCGGACGAAAAAATTAAAATCATATGGATCTGAGCAAAAATTTGCACTAGGGGGTTTTTGGGGTCGCTAATTACGAATCTGAGGTCGGATTTCAAAAAAATCAAAATGGCGGACCTAAGATTGCTAATTAGGGAATTTTTCAGAATCTTTTTCATTTTAATTGTTTTTGTACTTTTTACATTTTTTTGTTGTATTATTTTTCGTTTTTGGTTGTATGTATATTTGTTATTTATTAAAACTCTATTTTATATATTTTTCTTTTATTGATGAAACAATTCAAATCTTTTTCTTATGTTTTAGAAGCAGTTTCGGAGAAATTATTGGACTTGCTTATGTAAAATTGGGAAGCAAGCGGAACAAATGAAAAGATCACAAACGGTGCATATTTTCTGTGTTCTTGTCGAACATTTTGAGAAGTTCGTACAATTTCTTTTTTTCTCTACAGTTGCAGGCTCATGCGGTTGTGAAATTGGAGCTGAAGCCTTCACTAGATAATTTCGAGTTATATCTAATGCAATGTAAAAAGTACAAAGACAATTAAAATGAAAAAAGACTTGTAAGAGATGCATAATCAGCGAACTGAAAAATTCCCTAATTAGTAATCTTGGGTCCGCCATTTTGATTTTTTGAAATCCGACCTCAGATTCGTAATTAGCGACCCCAAAAACCCCCTAGTGCAAATTTTTGCTCAGATCCATATGATTTTAATTTTTTCGTCCGCCATCTTGGATCCGCCACTTTGATTTTTGCAAATCTGACCTCAGATTCGCAATCAGCGACCCCAAAAACCCCCTAGGGCTATTTTATGCTCAGATTTATATAATTTTAATGTTTTCGTCCGCCATCTTGAATCCGCCATTTTGGATTTCTTGAATTTGACCTCAGATCCGCAATCAGCGAACTCAAAAACCCCCCTTTATAAGTTTCTAAATAAATCCATTGAGAATTTCTTTTGTAATAGACAAAATATTATACATCATTGAATTTTCGACTTTCAAACGCCATTTTGGATACTGCCATTTTTTATTTCAAAGCGTACGCATCTGTAAATTAAGGAACAAGGTCCATGGACGCAATATTGTTGCTTTTCCGCCAAATTCCTAATTGGTTTCGAGCCATAAATATTGATTTTTGGAAATTTTTTTTTGAAAAAACACGATTTTTTTGAAAAAAGCGAACATAACACAACGTAGTTACAATTTTTATTAAAAATCATTATCATATTCTGAAAGTTCATGAAATTTTACATCAGTATTGACCAATTCAAAATTTTTGTGCGAAGGATTAAGTATAATTTAAGGCGGCTGAAAAAACTTATGAAAATACGTCCGTTTGGGCCTTAACGGGTTAAGCGTATATTAATCGCAGACGTTAAAAAGAATGCGAAGATGTGTAAATAAATAACACTAAGAGTAGTTTTATGTTTCCAAAAATTTATTTTATAAAATTTTATTACATATATATTATAGTCCAAAATTGTAAACAAAAAATTTGTAAAAAAAAGACGTTCGTTATTTTTTTTTTTAAATTATTATGTACCATATTATATGTACATACACTGAGAAAAATATTGCATTCTAAAGTCAAATATGCGCGTTTTAGATTACCTAAAAACGTGATATATAATTAGTTGCGGATCGGAACTCATTAACTAAGACATTCAAAAAAGATATATTTTAATGCTACAACAAATATAAGCAATAGCATATAAGCATTTTGTTTTGAATACGTTTACAATATTGTTTCAAAATTTTTATTGTTGTCAAATTAACGATGAAAATTGTTCACTCTAAAACTTAATGTGAGAAGTAGTTAAATTAATAATTTTCGGCATTGGAGCCAAATCATATTTAATTTCATTGTTTTTACAGTGCATTTTTTTTAAATTGAATTCGGCCTAAATTTCCAGTTTTGATATTCAGTAGAACCTCAGAGTCTCACTTTACACGGTTATTATAAACGTATCAACGACTTTTCTTTATATTCATTCGATTTACAAGGTTATTTGAAATCATCCTGCCTTTTTATATGTAGGCGATGTCTAGTTTTATATAGTTTCGATTAACACGATTTTCCTACCGTATACATTTTAAAAATTATCAAATTCATATATATTGTTAAATAGGTTTTATTTAAGTTAGTTTGTTTTGGTAATTTTCATAAAAGCAAACCAAAATACATAACCTAATAGGTGACCGTTTTAGATAGTTCAAATAAAATTAAAAATAATATTATTTACAAACCTTGTCAAGAATTTTTAAATGATTTCGTTCATATTTAAAGTGAATACAATTTCTAACTATTATTTGAATATTAAAAACGAGCGCAAAAGTAGATACATACCTATAAAAATCTTCTTTCGAATAAAGGACATTTGTACAATTATTGCTTGCATTTCTGACTAAATTAATTACCTACGTTCAGAAACATTATTTGGTAGGTCGTAATTAGGTAGCAAGGTAATCTAACTAATGTCTCAAGTCATTACGCGATGGTTTTTTGATTACACAATAAAAATTCGACTTTTTTTTAAATTATTCTACAAACTGCCTTCTACCGACCACGTATCTGTCGGTATTAAGGCTTTGCTCACAACTTCGTTATCCTATTTCCGACCACAATATTTGAAACTGCTAAAAGGCAAATATGTAGGAAAAAACGTAAAGTATTAATCTAAATACTTTAACACTATTGCAAAAACACTTAAAATGCTCTAAATTTAAGATTTTTTTCTCAAATTGCCTACATGTATGGAATTTACGCATCAATCATTCTGACAAATTAAATTAAGGGGTTACATGGGTCTTAAAGGTATAAAAAACGACTTCTTTAAAAAAAAATTATTTCAAAAACGAGAAATCTTTTTTATTTAAAATTTAAACATATGAAAGTAAAGTACTTAAAGTACTTGTAAAAAAATTTTCATAAAATTTTCTTGTAGTTTATGCCCTTGGCTCGTGATTGAACGAAGGAATATTCATTGATGAGAATCGGAAAAACGCATAAAAATTTGAGACGAAAATTGATTCAAACTCATGTCAAAATGTCAAATTTCATTTTTTTTTCAATTCCTTCGTTCAATCTCGAGCCAAGGGCATAAACTACAAGAAAAATTTTGAATTTTTGATTTCAGATAAATCCACACCGAAATATCATGTCCACCGCAAAAAAAAAAGGTTGACGGCGAAAAACGACTGGAAAATGGAAAATTTTCAATATTTTTGGCTGAAATTTTTTTTACAAGTACTTTAAGTACTTTACTTTCATATGTTTAAATTTTAAATAAAAAAGATTTTTCGTTTTTGAAATAAAATTTTTTAAAGAAGTCGTTTTTTTTATACCTTTAAGACCCATGTAACCCCTTAAATGACGGTCTACTATTGGCCCTTCTCGATAACTATAACGTAAGATATGTGGCTACATATTGCAATAAGCATTAACTTGTTTAAATCCATCGAGAGAAAAAATTAGCAAAAATATTGGCTCTATAAATTAGTTCGGTCCGTTTTCAAAAGATGGTTCTGGCTGTTATGAATGTTTCACAGTGACAGCTGATCTCGGCGGTTTCAGAGAGGTTAGACATTTGTCAATAACATTCAGTTTCTCATTTTTTTTTATTTTGTCGAATATGTCAAATTTTGTGTTAACTAAGCTGCATGTACGGGAGGTTTTACTTTTTTGCTTTAACTGAAAGAAAAGTGCAGCGTAAGCACATCGAATGCTTGTGGAAGTTTATGGTGATAATGCTCCAACTGATAAATCATGTAGGGAATGGTTCCGACATTTCAAGAATGGTGATTTCAGCGTTGAAGATTAGGCTCGCCCTGGACAACCCAAAAAATTCGAACACGAAGAATTGGAGGCATTACTCGATGAAGATCCGTGTCAAACGCAAGAGGAAGTTGTGGATACATTGGGAGTGACTTAATAAGCAATTTCTGTCGGATTGTTACTGGGAATGAGAAATGGATATTCTACAACAATCCCAAGAAGAAAAAATATTACGCTAAACCTGGTGAATCGTTACCATCGACCTCAACATTAACACCAAAGCAAAATTTAAGTTTAAAAGTCTTGCTGTGTATTTGGTGGGACCAAAAGGGTGTTGTGTATTATGAGCTGCTACAACCTGGTGAATCTATTACGGGCGATCGGTATAGGCTACAATTGACTCGTTTGAGCCGTGCATTACGAGAAAAACGGCCGGAATATGAACGAAGACAGGATAAAGTTATTCTTTTGCACGATAGCGCTCGCCCTCATGTCGCAAAAGTCGTCAAAAAATATTTAGAAACACTCAAGTGAGATATTCTACCGCACCCACCGTATTATCCGAAACTTGATCCTTCTGATTACTGGTTATTCGAACGGATGCAGCACGACTTGGCAGGTCACCGGTTCACTTCTTTCGCAGAAATAGAAAATTGGATCGGAAGTTGTATTGCCGCAAAAGACAAAACATTTTTTCAAGATGGAATTCAAAAATTGCCTGAGAGGTGGGAAAAAGTAGTAATCAACAATACTTTGATTAGTTTGTTAATTCAATTTGGTTCAAAATAAATATATTTTTAACAACAAAAAAACGGACCGAATTAATTTTTACACCCAATATAAAGTGGTCAGAATTAGGTAGGCGGTCGGAAATAGGCCATTTTACATTACATAATATATGTACAGGCTGGCTGGAATGAAGTCAAATTTGACATATTTGTAATTCATTTAGTTGTTTAAAAGCATTTGTATTTACTATATACCCAGGAATTTCTGGAACACTTCCGAAATTCATTTCTTCCTGACAGTGGATGTCAAATTCTCCAAATACATATCCAATGGACTTTTCATTCTGGGCTATATTAGAGGACGGAGTCAACACCAAAAAATACGTGAGTTTGGACGCTTTCACGGTATCACTTTTTCGTGAATGGAACAAAATTGCCCAAGTGCAAATTCGTATTACTTGTGAATGTTTTTTTTTTTTTTGTCGTTTGAAAGAAATCATCCACGCAAAAGGAGAATGTATCGAGCAATGAGGATATATTCTATAAATAAATATTTATTTATGTTTTTTGGCTTTGAAGGAAACAAAAATCTTTATCCTACCATTTCGAAGTGGTAACACTTCATTCCAGCCACCCTATCTACACTGGCTGGTGAATCTGTTGCCTGCGGCGTCACTTTCATGTTAATACGAGCACGTGAAAGCAAATCACTACCCAAGGGTTTTCAAGAGTCACACCAAAGGTGAAACCACCACCTTGGATATCCGTCTTCTCCTGTTGGAGTTTCTTGGAGAAGAGGTCGAGGAAACTACTTACTGCAGTTACCTACTTTCAGGTAGGTCGATCTGTTATTTAAATTACCGCAAAGCCCGTGGATTATTATCTAAGTTCTAGAGTACATAATTATACAAAGTTTCAAGAAAATCCAACCAACAAAGTTTTAATCTGAAGTGGAAAGGACATGAAAAGATAAAAAATCCCTATTAGTCCACTTTCTTTTTAATTGATAAAAAACTTTTATTTTTGGTTGTAATTCTTTTTTAATAAATTTAATACGTTATAAAACATAAAATATATTCACTTTTTTAGCAATGACAAAAATCAATTTTTTTACTACATCCGCCTGCGTTAATTTCTGATTTTCCAATTCCAAAGTATTTTCAACAAAGCAATATTTCGCTGAAGCATGTAAAATCAAAATGACGAAATCGATAGCAGTGCGATGATGTTGCCACAAATCTATGAAATCAGAGTTTAAATTTTATACTCCTATTTCCCCCCCCCCTCCCCCTCTTTGAGGTTGATTTCCAAAAACAAAAAGAAATATTATGGTTTGTTGTACTTTTACTAAGTTGTAAGTCAAGTTGTAGGTCACTAAATGATGTTTCTTCATATAAACTTTGAACCCTCTTATGACCCCTTCAGGGGTTCAATTTTGAAAAATCCCTTCTTAGTGAATCTCTACATTATAAAATAAAATTACTGGGCAACTTTCATATTTATAGCTTCAGCGGTTTCGGCTCGGCGGTAATCAGTCAGGGGGTCAAAATGATCATACAACACTGGGTCGTCTAAAATGGTTACCAAGAAATTTCTTTCACTGAACTAATCACTCCATCGTAGCCGGCTACGCATGGCAATGAACAATTTCTTGTTGTTATCAGAAAAAAAATATTGATTTCTGAAGCCAACATATTTGGCCCTTATCTCAATAGGAATATTTTAATGTAATATACTGGACACTAAATTCGAAGAAATTTATAGATACGGATTTGTACAGAACACGATCTTTCTATGCGATTATATGGTTTTGGGAAGGATTATTATGAAAAGACAAAATAGAAGGAATCTCGGGTTTGATTACCACTTAATCTATGAAATTTATAAGACAAAATCCAAAAGTTCAGGACATTTATTTCTTTAACAAAAATCTATAAAAAAGAATTCGATTCGGAATGGCAAAGAGAATTGTATAAGATTCAAACCCGGTAATTAAAAGTCTTTATAAATTGGTATGACTAAATCAATTTAACAAAAACTGTTTTGCAATAATAGCTTAACATTTTTCCCATCTTTTAGGAGATACTTTTGGATAACTTTTACATACGTATATAAATATAATGAAGTTACAACCATAGGTTCAATTAACTTTCAATTCTCAAATTGGTATTGATGTGTAATTTTGTAAAGACAATGCTTTTTTAATTTTTACCATTCAGTTTCAGAAAAACTTTCTTCTCTTTTACATAAGAGTTTCTTTCCTCGACACTAAAATTATTTTTCAGTGTATGTTATTTTTCTTCTAGTATTCTTGTTTTACAAATTCGGTTTGATAAAATAGAAGTTACACAAACTAAACCCCGACTACATACTATAAAATAAGGAAACAAACGCAATATTTGTCAGCAAATTACGCAAGTCGGGGACCTGAATACCATAAACTTTTGTTTCTGCTTCATAACAAGTCAGGATTCAAAACAAAGTACTTAGCCTAAAAAACGAAAACTTGATAGAAAGATTCAAATCTACATATTTTTGTATCACAGCCAAGGTAATTTTTAGGATTCCGTAGACAAATGGCTAAAAACGGATTGCTTATACATAGTTGTGTCATGTCCATCTGTTCCAGTTTGTCACAACCTCGTAGTTTTTTACATTTTTAGACCTATGTAAATGAAATTTTGCATGTAGATGCTTTAATGATCTGATTTTATATGGTTGGTTAATTGGTTTTCTTACATCTCTTTATACTCAAGTGGGGATGAACTTTCTTTTGCGTGTACCCCATTGTGGAAGCTTTTTTAAAATAAAATAGAGATTTCTTTTACCACTTTTCCTTTAAATGCGTTGTTTCTCAAAATATTAAGCTTCAAAACCTGTTACAACATATTTCCTCCTTGCCATATCCAAATAAGGCTAAAAATCTGAAATAAAAGTTGTAACTAATCCTTCACGAATACTTTCAATTAAAATTATTTCGAGTAACCGTATATAATTAATTTTGGTACAGTCGAGGAAAAACTATGTAGTATGCGGATATAGTATAGGTGGAAATTACTAAACAGCTGTTGGCCGGCTTTAAGTTACGCATACACTTTAGCCACAATTAGGGCCAGAGTTGTGATTTCTAATCATTATTGCATAAAATATCATAATAAAAAAACTTCTCGCATTGGGCAATTATTTTAGTGCAAAATATAATTATATTTAATAGTCCTTATATGTACATATGTATGTACTACTCGTAGGCGAAGCTTTGTGGAGAATATTTGTCGAAGAGGGATGGTATGATTTTGTTTAATGATATACCAATCAACTCGTTTTGGAAAAACACGTTCCTTTTCTAAGTTATAAAAAAGGCCACACACATTACACAGGAAAATTTAATTGAAATGATGCGCGGATTTCTTTCTTTCTTTGAAGAAAATTGTTCAAAATTCTATTGCTAAATATGGAAATCTGCAATTTGTTGGATGGATTTATAATTTTGCAACACATGCCGAGTTCGCAAATGCAATCGCTCGAGCGGGCAGATTTAGTAGATTACGCTCTAAGTGCTCGCGCAAAATATAACAATTGTGAGCACAACTTCAGCTATACGAGCGAAAAGAAGGATACTAAATTTATATAAATGTTTAACCTTACCCTCTTCTTCATCCATTTTCACTACTGAAATCGATTATTATGCGCACTTAGCAATTGAGAGCTAGTTAAACAAAGAATGACAATTAACTTTAGGTTAGATAGGTTTAATCGATCTGTACCCAGAGATAATACAGAGCTCACTCGAAATAACCTGAACAAATCAGATTATCAGATTTGAAAACGCTTCTTCGTCGCGTCTACCTAACGTCTTTTCTAAAGATGTAAATTTTTGAAGTACTTCCTATCTAAATATGTATTTTTTTTTTTAGAATTTTGTTGCAAATATTTGTTTTATTATTTTTTGGGTATAAGGGTTTCATATGAATGGATTTCAGGAGTTTGAAATCCATATATTTTATTCTTTATAAATAACATAAAAATTAGAAAATGTCCTTTTAAAATAGCACTGGGCAGAGTTTTCTAGTTCAATATTCGGAATACTGGTTAGGACCCGAGAACTGAATAATTTTTTAATAATTATTATGTTCATTTAAATTGAAAACTTTTTTAATATTTGTGAACTCCTTACACTACATTTTAAAAAAATTTGAAAATTTTACTTTTCCTACATTTAATTAATCCTAAAAAATCATACTAAAATACTGACAACTTTTCGAATAACCATGCAAACCGTGGAGAAAAGCGTGGTTTCGAGAAAAAGAAAGGTTTAAAGTTTTGATCTAACTACAGCACGTCCTCACATTATTCATTATATCTTGTTAAAGTCTCCTTGTAATTTATTTTTTTAAATATTCTTTATAAAAAATGATAATCAATCAAAAAAAAAAAACCGAAATTTTTTTCAAAACGCCCTTTTTCTATTGTACAAGAAAAAAAAACAGGTCTTTTGCAGTCTCAAGGCATAAGGAGTGCTCACTTATCCCTTGATGAGGTGAAGTTGTACCTTATTAAAATGTTTAAAAAAAATACAGCATCCTGTACCTGTCCCGGCCTGCGCAACCACACACTCCTTGAAAAAAAACTCTCAGAGCCCTACCGAGCACGGATAAGGTTTTAATCAGAGATAAGGACTCCATCAGGTGTGAAACATCAATTACCTACCTGAGGCAGTTAGAGCTGTAGAAATGCACACTTGTAGTGGTGGTTATGTGTCGTTGCAAGAGGTCACTACCGTGTGAGGTAGGCGGTCTACGTTGCTGTCGCTGTCACTGTCACGGACACAAAGGTAAACAAGTCACAGAGCTCGCGTTTCACAGGTAGGTGAAGTATAATTGCCCTCAGAAAAATGGCAGGGCTCAGAAATAGCACCGAGCGATATAATAAAAAAAAATTATATGCAGAAGTGAAACACGGCAAATTACACGGCCATATGCGGCGTAGCACTGGAAAAATGTAAACAAACTTGTAAACAGACCAGGTAAGTGTGAGAGAGAGAGGGGTGTGGTGGCGACGACAGGTGGAAAAGCACACTTGACACTCGCGTTCAGCTGTATAAGCGTTTTGGGGGCTCCACTAATTATGCCATCACTGTTGCTGTTCTGCCGAATCAGCTGTCACACACGCAATAACGATAGAGAGCACCTTGGCACGTTGCTTTGACATTTAACAGGTAGGAACGCGAGGGGTTGGCTCACGGTGGCTGCTACATGTCACACGGCAATTAGCGGCCACTGCTCACAGGAATACCCTTAAGGATTTTAATTGCTTGGAAACGCACTGATGGCTTGCACAAGGCGCACCTCGACTGGGGAGCTGCAGCTCATCCGTGCCCCAACTTGCACCTGCAGTCCATCCCGTTACGTGAGATATCAATCGATAGACCTTGAAATGCTTCAATGAAGAAACAAAAATTCGAAGCGACGACGTTCAGCCCCACTTTTGGGGAAGCGCACTAAAAAAAAAAAAAAGATCGGTGGAAAAGAAAAGCACCTTAAGCGGACACTCGCGGGCAGACAAAACTTGCAGTAAATCGTCGAGAGCACCTAGACTAAGCAGATGACAAGCGATTGTCTCATCGAAACCGCGACCGGAAGTTAAATGTCCAGCAGCCGAAAAGTAGCCAGGGAATAGCTCCCCTTTTTTGCTCCTTTTTTTTTTTTTTTTGCAGAGGAAGGACACACAAAACAGTCTGAAAGGATCTCGTGAAGGTCTCGGTACACACGCGCGGGACTCCCGAAACGTCCTCACAGGATGAACGCGACTCTAGGACTGATACCGTTCGACTAACAACTAAAATCTATAAACTGCGGATGGTGTGGTAGATGGGAATCTCTCTTTCGACCTCTAAATCTCTTCCCTGTGCAGCGCTAGACTCCGCTAGGCGAAACCAGGAACAGTCAGAGGCCACCCCTTGCGAATTCACATCCCGACCCGATTCCCGAGCGCCGTACCCCGCGGCGCCCCGCCTGCCGGGAAGCCCTAGTCCTCCTAGTCAGGGACCGTGTTGTGTGTCTACACAGCCACCCCGTGCGCGCTCGTCCAACTCGAACTCCTCCTGGACTGGGATAAAACGAATCGGTCTTGCGAATCACCCTATGCGTCCTGCATCCTTCCCAAGGACTGCTGTGTCCCGAACAGCCCGAGAGCCCGGCATTCCCTTTTAGCCAGTGCCACTGAAAACATCATCCTGCGGGTAACTCCACTGTCCTGCTATTCTACCAACCCCTGTCCTGCCTTTCGCTCGATATCTCCTCACCGGGTATATTCCCAGCCCAGCAGTGTGGAGTCTTAACAGGGTGACATATCTTGTTATAGGCTCCCCGCGATTAATCTCTGTTCAAAATCTTATCGCTGCGCCCCACGACGAACAATCGAACAGGCAATTCTGCGGCGGCGGCTGTTTTCGCTGCCTTCGGCTGACACATTCGCGTGAATTATTCAGCGGGGAGACCATTTGATGATGGCGCTGCCATAAACAATTATCTCCCATAAATAATAGGTGCCCCCAACCGAAGAGAGCCGTATTGGGCCCCGGCAATGTGCTGCTCTTAAAGTCCCGACGGCGTGCGGATGTGTAGTCGAGACTCGGAAACTCTCCAGGTTTCGAACATTTTCATTCAATAGATTGTAGCGTACTGCTGGGGCTGCCAGATTCGACAGAGTCTATACGACGGGGGTGGTTAGCAAACGGCGACTTATTCCTTCTCTTGATGACTTTAAGCTACAGTCTGATGTGAAAATGATGACACAATATTAAATGTATTTACAAGCTGAATATATTCTCAATCGAGTATTTAACACTAGATTGCCGGGTATTAGGTATATACCTACTTTGTTTGAAATGAGTCAAACATCATCATAATCGTAATTTAAAAAAAAAATAAAAATATAATGTTTAAGAAACTTTATTCAAAACAATATTTACATATATGTATATATTCTGTTTTTAAAGTACTTTTTCCGCAGAATTTTTTATTAAATTTAGCACAGACGACCTTACTTCTACCTCTTGCTTGACAATTCAACATTTTCAATATTCTGCAATTAGATAGAGGCGTGAAAGTATTTTTGGCTTCATGATCATATCTTCGATATCTGATTAATATTCTCTTATTTGGGTCAATTTTTGTGGCAAATCACAATCCCTTCGAATTTTTACTACAATAGCCACCCTTAGCTAAAACTCAAATATTTATTTACATTTACGCAAATAAATCTAAGATATAAATTCTAAAATTACCTTGGTACGCAAAAATTTTTCTTCAAAAACTGAATTTTGTAAAATTTGTTTGTGTTACTAAAAATGCATGATTGTCTGCGATGCCACAAATCGAAATGGCAGAAGGCGAAAAAAATTGTATCAAAGTTTTAATAAAATCTTTCAACAAAAAAGAATTGCAACAAATAATTTCATAATATAAAATGTCCAACTTTGCAATAGATTTATAACTAGTAATTTGGCAAGTTTGCACCTGAAAACTCTCGCATAAAATTAAAGAAAAGAAATAAGTTACATGTGTGTAAAACGATAAACTTTAAAAATATTATGTGAGTTAATTTGACTTACATCAGTCCAAATAAGTGTAGCACTAGGGTGCTTTTTTTTCGCGACTATTTTTTTTTTTTCTGTCCTACCTCGAAATTTTGTGGCAAATACCTAAACAAAAATTTCCTGAAAATTGGAGCCCTTAATATTAATATTAAGTACTAGACCAAGGCGTATAAAGATTTCCCATATAAAATACACGTAAACTTTGATTATTTTTCTTCAAAACTCTACAGCTCAGAGGCATTTTATGGTATAACCTTGGTCAATGGTAGGGTTTCTTCAGAATTGAATGCTCTACAAAAGTGTCCATTGCGGTGTAACCCTAACTCCCACCAGCACGGTAGTACGGGTCACTAACCCCAATTTTTCCATGAAATTCTCGCTTTTTGCCCCTATCTCGTAAACAACAAGAGGTACAGAAAAAGTGAATATGACAAACTTGTAGGAAATTCAATTTCCTACAAAAAAGTTCTGAACACCAAATCGCTAACATCGATATTTCTTGAGATATTGGGCTTTGAAGTTGAGGTAGTGTGGAATTTTCATGGATTATTAAGCTAAATTGTAGAAACACTATATATATGCACATAATTATACTGAATCGTTTTTAAAATTTAAAATTAAAACTTAAATTACAATAATGCGAAATTAAATAATTACCTCTCTCTCCATTTCCGTACACAGTTATTAAAACAAAAAAGAAAGGTGGAGGGTCAATAAGGCCGGTTTTCGACCCACATTTTTTGGCAGGAAGGACATGAAATTTTTTTGAAATTATTTTTTGGTTTTTATCTCTAATCAATATATAATTGATTTCAACCAATACGAAACTTCCAAATAACCTTCCCCCTTCTGTGCCATCTCCCCAAAGTTATGAAAAAGCAGCTGTAAATAGCAATAATGCATTAACGTTTATGGAAAATGTCGTCTCAGCTAAATCTTTTATTTTACAATACAGATAATGCATCTAGACGACCAATCAAACATAAAATGAGGGTGCATCAAAATAAATGAACAATCGAAGACATGTATAAAGAATTTGATATTATTTGCAGAGAAATAAATCACTAAAACCAAATAATAAACTGTCGATAAGCTATTTAGAAATAGTTTTATATTAAGAGGGGCTAAAATAGGAGGGGGTATCGTATTGGTGATTACCACATACATAGTGAACATGTTAGGACAGGAATGACTTAGAAGTGATCGTCACTTAACTAATGGAGAGGGGTAATAGGGGGAGAGGTGCTTACAAAATGATTAATCATTTTAATCATTAATCATTAGCAGAAATATGAACGAATATATAAAAAAGAAAAAATAACTGCCAATATTCTAATTTAATTAATTACAGAGGTATGGTGGGGGAGGGGAGTATGGTGCGGGAGGGGGAGGAAAGTATTTATGTTTGATTGGTTGTCTAGATGCATTATGTGTATTGTAAAATAAAAGATTCAGCTGAGACGACATTTTCTATAAGAGTTAATGCATTAAAATAGTGCTATTTATAGCTGCTTTTTCATAATTTTGGGGGGATGGCAGAGAGGCGGGAGGTTTCGTATTGGTTGAAATCGACTATATATTAATTATAGATAAAAACCCAAAAAGGATTTCAAAGAAATTGCAAGCCCTTCCCGCCAAAAAATTTAGGCCAAAAACCGGCCTTATTAACCCTCCCCCTTTTAAGTTCTTAAAGATGCCGTATCCATTTTTGGGCTAATTTTTTACTTAAGGGTTGAAGGGATGAAGATAGAGGAGGTACTTTTTCCCAGGATATTGCAAATAACAAGATGCATATCGTTTCATACGTTTTCGCTTATTATTCGTAACATTGAGGTTGAAGGGGTGAAGGTGTACCTATAATATTTTCAAATTTCCTAAAGTGATTATTAAAATCTAGAAAAAGTAATTAATAAACATTTCATCATTGTAGACAGAAGTTTAATACTTGCGGACCGGCAATGCATAAGTTCACACGAGTTTAAAATGTTTGACGTAGTTTATTGTAGTTTTTTTTTGTTGTTTTAATGTCTAATTTAACAACTGTTTTTGTAATTTATCGAAGATTTTTTAGTTACTATATTATATTTTTATATTGGAAAGTTCTGTATAGTAAAAAACGCGGTTTAATACCAAAAGACTAATATCTAGTATAAAATTAAACTGGGCAACTTGGGATACCTCCAGCATTATATTGAAATACGGGTTTCTTCTCTGAGGTAAGACAAAAACAAAAACAAAATTAAAGAAATATTTTGGATGGTCTGATAGATTGTCTGATGAAAGGTTCTTTTAAGTTTAATAAATTCTTAAATTTTTGGTAATTATATACTTTAACTTATCACTCTCAAATTACCTTGACCTTGACCTTGAAATATGTAATTTTTAGAGTCATTCTGAACACATTGATATAGATATATAGAGCGCGGAAATGCCTCCTTCTTATTTTCTTTTTTCATTTGAAAAAAAAAAAAACACATTTTCTGCTACACGGCAGCCAATCATACCGCCCAACTTTTACATCTCCATCGACTTTCCTCATTATTATATATTAATTTTCTTCACTCAAGTACAAAATCTGGGGTGACCACTTAACAAGCCCCCCCCCCCCCCCCCTCTCTCTCTCTCCTCGCTCCAAAATGATGACTTGTTACATATGGAATAAATTTAATTCACTTTATTCAGATGGAGTTATCGTTAGGTCAATCGTGTATAAAATTCTTTCGTTGTTGTATCTCGACCACAGCTTTGGATTTAACTTTTCACAGCATTTATTAAAAATTCGCGTTATAATGATGAAAATATGAAAAACTAGAAATCAACTCAATTTAAACTTGTTCAAAATTTGTCAAAGTAGTCCGAAATTAGGAAACCCCAGAATTTTCAAAAATTCAATTTATTTTGTACGGATTTCGATCCTGAATAAATTTGAAGATAAAATAAAATAATAATCATTGAAAATATGAAAACCATTACGGAGACGTAACAATAAATATAGTGCACGTCAGGATACTGGTCGGAGCAAAACTAAGTAAGAAATATTTCTTCCTCAAACTCTAAACGCGTTCTTCTCGAAAGAACTTTTCCGTCGACACTCTCGGCGAGTACAAAATAAATAAATAGTTATACAGCAGCATACAGCCTTTCTCGAAAAGAATTCTAATGATTTCGATAAAACTCACGAATTATCGGTTTTTTTTTTATCTAGGAATCGTCATAGTCTCATGTACATAAGCAAATGGTCTTGAAATTTCATTCCGCATAGTTCAATTTGACTCAGGCAGATGTAAAGCTTAAAGCAGATCTGAACCAACCTAAGCATGGCTCTAACTAGGTTTGACTTGCGCCAAGTTTAAGCCAGACTTAAGCAAAGCAGAATCCTCTTTAGCGAAACTAGGTGATACGAATGCCCCTTTCATCAAACGAAGTTTCGAGGTCCGAGCAGGACTCCGCCTTCCAGGTATGAAACAATTAAACTTCGATTTTTGATTATAAAAGTAATGTTTTCTTTAATTTAAGACGACGTGAAATTTCTGATAAAACGAAATTAAAAAATTTGTCCCGACAGGGGACAGATAACTACAATGTTATTTAATTAAACAAATTTCTAATTTTCGGTCTTCCAGGTAGGAAGGAATTAAACATAGGTTTTTTAAATAAAAATAATATTTTTGAGTCTAATACTACAACTACCAAGTCCAGTCAAATTGATTGGTAACTCAATTTTTTCCTTGGTTTAATTACAATTATTTAAAGTTATCTTTTGAAAATTATGACAAAGTTTATTAATATTCAAAAATACTTAATACAAAAACTGTTTTCCATTTATAATTACTAAAGCATGAAAATTATTAAAATTACAAGCTTGCCGACAGCTAGGCGTAAAAGTTCTAGTGATTTGAAATAAAAAAAATCTGTCCCGACAGGCTATAACTACAAAATTGGTTAATTAAACAAATTTTAAATTTTGCAAATCCATAAGCGGCGACATAATACCCAAAAAAAAAAAATTTAAACAAAAATAACTATTTTTGACCGTGATAGAGGTATGTAACCCCTTAAATGAACAAAAATCAATATTAAGTGATGATCTGCTAAATGTTTAAAGATGCGAAACTTCTCTTTTTCTACATAATACATGTCTCTCATCTAAATCGCCCTAAAATATCTTTCACTTAATATTCGTCAATAAAACATATATAACCTCTTTTTCCTCCAAAAACCAAGCCTCTTCTCATTACAACTTCCCTTTTATTCCTATTTTCAGCGACCGACCCTCACCTCTCCATACCCACCCAAATTGCTTTCGAAAAGAATTCGGGAAATTAATTGCTTTTTAAAAATTCAAGAAAAAATGTCTCAGTGCTCATCACGCCCTTGAAATTACTTCGAAAATTCGTTCAGTCTGGGAATACCCTCCGATTTGAGGAAATCAAAGGACTTTTTTGCAAAAGGACGAACTGACTCTCTTCTACCGGCACCACCCCACAGGATTTGAACTCTTGCCAAAAAGCGGCGCCAAGTTGCCATGAGAGCCCTCATGTCGTTCTCCCGGACAGTGCGCAACCGCAGCATCCCTAGGGACCATGCGTTGTGAGCGAATCCAACAAGACACATGGTTGTCACAAATCCGGGAACTGGGATGAGCACCCATCTTACCCGTTGAGAAAATTGAGCAATATAAGGACGAGAGGACCGGCACGATTGCGTAGACCTCCGGCTCACCACAGTGCCCGCCGCTCGCCACCGCCACCCCAAGAGAACCAACAAATGAGCAAAGCGGCGACCGAAGAGTCCTAACCGCATCACTAGGACCAAATTTATGGCAGCCGTGCAGGGGACGAGATTTAAATGGTGGAAATGATACCGGGCTAGGGGCGGGGGAGGACGGGTGATTTGTTGTGACATGTGCCCTGGCTCAAATCCGTTCAAAGGGTGCCTGACACTTGCACACAGCGTGCCTCTCCCCGCTTGCCTTTCGAGGGCGCCTCTCGCGTGTATCCCGCTGAAAGAGCGCTGTTTCGCGGTTTCTTTTACCCGTTGGAGTTTCCCGATTTTCTTGTTTTTTTTTTTGGGAGCATCGACGGCAGGATTTTTGGGACGCGAGCGTATTACCCATTCATAGACATGGCGCAAATCACAGAGGTGCTCTTTATGGCCTCACCCAATGTCAATATGTGTGCACAGGCACACACGGCTGACTAGATCCCTCGGGTGCGCCGGGTCCGCGCTCCGGCAGGCGGCCGTGCAGAACGAGGGTTGCTCCTGACGCTCCTGAGGCCTGTTGTCTGCTACCCTCCTGCCGTGAGCAGACAACATACAATAAAAAGAAAAAAAAAATTATCACCCTTGGAATTAAGCGCGAATTGTGTTTGCTGATTGAGAGCCTGTTTATCCTCTGGGATAAGACGCCTGAATAGAACGTAAAGCGCTCGCTTAAAATATTAATCCTTCGGCAATTCGATGTCACTCGCCCTCCACTCCACGTCCGCTGCCCGAAGATTAAATGAGATTTTATTGCCGCGATTCATCCCCCTTTCCACGGGTGCCGGAACAGAGTAGGGAGACCGACAAAGGACATCATTTGAAAAAATTAAAATTTTTCTAGTTAACTGAATTTCAGTGATTCCCTAACACGGGGACGAACCCGCCTTGGTGTGCTCATAGAGCAAGGGTATGAGTGTCACACCGAAACGCTTTGGGTTCATTTGGCCGGTCATCACCGTTCATTGGGTCCCGGGAGTGGGAGTGATGTCCTTGTTATTTCCCTCCCAGACCTCCATCCTCCACAATTAGGAGCAGATAATCGCCTTTTAGCTTCGAATATTCTTTTTTTTCCCTTTTTATTAATTCCTTTGTAGCCCTCGAATATTCAGGAGAGCGATGGAATCGAAAACAATTAGTCGCTCGTCTTATTATTTATAGATTCCCGAATTCCTCCGGCTGCAGGACACAAGTCCATGATGAATGGGTAAACGAGTTGGGGATTATACCGGCCGTTTTCCTTTATTTGTTTGCTTGATGTCGTTATTGTTTAGATCGCTTTTATTATGCAAAACTGGTCCTTGGACTTCCAAATTGTGGACAGTTGTGCGTGAAATAGTAGACGATTTAATTTGTTTTGTATTCCTTTAGGATAAAGTAAAAATAATATTTTTTACCAATGGAAAAATTTAATAGTATAATAAATAAATGGAGCAATACTGATAACTAATAAAGTTCTTGTTAGGCTGTTAATTTATGCGATATATAATCACATACAGGGTGTCCAGAAAGTAGTGCGCCAAAATTAAGGGGATGGTAGCTTGGGTCATAACCTACCAGAATATCAAAATATGACCTTAGTGAAAACCTCACCGTTTTCGAGATATTTGGGTTTTTTGAAAAATTAAATTTTCACTACCTTGTGTCAGATTATTGACGCACTTTGGCGCACTACATCCTGGATACCCTGTATATACAGTCATGTGCATTAAAATAGCAGTGCCAGAATAAATTTTTGGAAAAAGTGAATTTTAATCATCACTCCCTTAGCAATTGGAAGGACACCTCTTGTAATTAATCTCTTTACTGTTTTAAGCCAATGAGTGGTGGTAAAACTTCGATTAAGAATGATTTTAGGGAATTTCTCGTTATAATAACCGTAAACTGCAAAAATTGATGTCTATTAAAATAGCAGTGTTACTGGTTTCTTTGACAAATTTGTTGGAAAAATCGAAAGTGAGGCTTTATTTTTTTCATCAGTGTATAGTACAGTGTAAGGATAATTCTCAAATATAATGTATAGTATTAAAGTAGCTTATATTTAGGAAAAAATGGGTTGAGCAAAGCATTGCACACCTGAGGAAAGGTCACTTATCAGGCAGCTACTTAGAGATGGCAAAACTTACAAATTTATACAAGAAACTTTAAAGTGTTCCGACAATATGATTAGTAATGCGATTTTGTATTTTAGTAATGCGAAAAATGGAAAAATATTACTGAAAAGCGGGGCGAAAAAAGGAAAACTACACCTCAAGAAGACAGGAATATCTTAAATTTTTCAAAAAAGGAATCGTTTACGACGTCAACACAAATTAAACAGGATCTGAATCTTTCAATCAGTACTTCATCAATAAGAAGCCGTCTCATAAAAGCTAATTTAAAATATAGACGTCCTAGATATGTGCCACTATTAAATTCGAGACAAATAAAATATCGCATATGATTTACTAGAGAGCACGAAATATGGCCCTCTTTTAAATGGCGTAATATTTTATGGAGTGACGAATCGAAAGTAGGTCTTTTTGATTCTAGTGGCTTCCAGAAGTATTTTCAGAGACCGGCCGGTACAGAATTTAATCCAAAGTATGAAAGAAATAAAGTAAAATATGACGGTTGCAGTCTTATGGTCTGGGGCTGTTTTTCTTGGTATGGGGTTGGTCCCATTCATTGCATTAAGGGAAAAATGGATGCAGATTTTTATGTAAACACACTGCAAAATGTTATGCTTCCATTTGCTGAGGAAGAAATTCCTTTACGGTGGATTTACATGCAAGATAACGATCCCAAACACACGTCCCGAAAGGCTAAAAAATGGTTTGGGGAAAATAAAATTAACGTTATGGTCTGGCCTTCACAATCGCCAGACTTTAACCCTATCGAGCATCTATGCATAGATGTTAAAAAGGCAGTTTCTGTAGTAAAACCGAAAAATACTCAGCAATTATGCTGAAAAATTATGGAAATAATTCAGTCATCGTGGAAGTTTACCCAAATAAGCAGATGCCGTCAATTAGTGGAATCCATTCTTCGTAGATGTGCAGCCATTATTCCAAATAATGTTTAAGCGACAAAGTACTAACGTATTATGAAATAATGATATTGAAATTTCTTATTTCTTCCCTTTTTTTATTATTTTATTATTAATATAAAATAACTGCTATTTTAATGAACACTTTATAATTTAAGAAGTATTATTTATTTAAATTATAATCGGGGAATTTTATATTTTTTAATTCTAATGGATAAAATATATAATTAAGATTACTTTTATAGCAATATAATGATTTGCAGATCACCTTTGTTGAAAATTTTGTCTAATTCGTGCAAATGTTTCAATCACTGCTATTTTCATGCACATGACTGTACATAGTTTCTTAATCAGTTCCATCGTTACCCAATGACCACGTGGGGCACGAGCTCAGGGCCTCGGCCTAAGTGGGCTATATCAAAAGGCTAATATTTTCGATCCTGTATACCCATATTTTTGATCGATATTTCTGTCAGAATATGTCACAATATTGATATTAAAATCTATATATCGGTCGCCACTACAAAATAAAGGTCAAAAAAAGAATGAAATAAAATCTTTAACAAAAGAAAAGCGACTCTGAAAAAGTATTAAATAATTTTAGTTAAATATTTATTTTCAATATTGAATCCTACGATTTTACCAGATCTTTGAAGTCGGCGCAAAAATTTGATTGATATTAAAACAATACATTAATTCGTCTTGAATTATATCAGCATACGATTAATATCAGTAAAATAAAGTAAAATTATGAATTAGATTTTTGGAGGCGGTTCTATTTTAATACTCGATACCGATCTCGATATTCTCTTTTATATATTCATAAATAATTTTCCATTTCAATTGTATTTCTAGATGAAGAAGCATCAGAAGCATGAAAACAACATAATAAATATAATTATACCTAATCTACAAATGACTCACTGTTTCCAGGTGGCAAGACCACCTTTGAATATTGAAGCATCCTGACTAGACCTTCATCCGGAAGGAACATCCATCCGGACCCTACTACAGCATCCTTCCGGTTATAATTTTGAAAAATTCAATTTTTTTTTTTACATTTTTCAACTCAATTTACCTTCAGAAATCACGTCTCAAAATTTTATTTGTATTATTCCCAAAAATATAAAAGTTACAGCAGTTTAAGCGTGCCCGCCTATTATATATTTATAAGTAAAAAAATAACTTTAAACGTGATTTTCTCAAAATGACTTTTTATCAAATGGCGGACACACTAACTCCGAATTGGCCCAACCGATTGGGCTCAAAGGAGTGCTTCTTTATTTGAGTATTCTGCACAGGAAAAAACCACAATATTAGTCAAAATTTAATCCAAAAAAATGTAGCAAGTGAAAACAAGTGAAAAAATAAGCGATTTTTTGAAAAAAATTTACAAACGTCCGCCATTTTGTTTTTTTAATCATTTTTTGACATATTCTGGTTTTTTCCTACGTAAGGAACATTCCTTAATAAAATGCCGTTTGGTTTATTTGTTTCAGACTCTTTCGTTTTGTAATATTTGAAATAATTATTATCACCATGCAAAATTTGAAATTAATATACATAGTCGTGCCATAAGTTCTGTCCCAAAGGAAAATTTAAAAAAAGCTCATATAAGAAAAAAATAATTAAATTTTATTTATTATGTTTAGTAATATACTTCTTCTAATTTACAGTAATGCAGACAATTATTCGAAATGTCCACCCTTTGCAGCTACATACTTTTTTAAACGTTTCGGCCATTCATCAATCGCAGTACGCAAGACTTCTAGTGATATTTCCTTCGCTGCTTTCATCAAACTTGCTTTTAATGACTCAATGTTTTGATGTTGAATAGAGCAGGCCTTCTCCTCTAAAATATTCCATAAGCGGTAGTCCAAAGGATTTAGGTCTGGGCTACCAGAAGGCCAATCTTCAGCAGAAATGAAGTCAGGAACATTGGATTTTAACCAGATTTGCGTTGTCTTGGATTTATGAGCTGGTGCTGAGTCTTGCTGAAACACCCAATGCTGACCATGGTACATCGTTGTGTTGAGCGGCTTCACCATCTTCTCCAGGATGTCACTTTGATAGTTCTTTGCCTTCGTTTTCACGCCTTGCTCACAAAAATGCAGCTCCGCAGCACCGTAATATCCAACTTCCCACCAAACCATGACTGAGGCGGGAAGATGACCACGCTCTACCTTGGGTATCTTCTCAGCCGCTTCCTTAGAGCTATGCGCGTACACTCTGTCATTCTGTCGGTTAAACTTCTCTTCAATAGTAAAAAGTTTTTCGTCTGAAAAAAGTATTTGTTGGTATTTTTTTCCCGCGTACTTCTTCAAGAGACTTTTAGATCGCATCTCTCGTATCGCACGAAGCTTGTCCGTAAGCCGCTGCCCTGTTGGCCATCGATAAGCACCAAGCTTAAGGTCTTCCTTGATAATACGAGACATCGTCCTTTTGGGTATTTTCATCTCCCGTGCCATCACCTTTTGTTTCCGGAGCGGATTTCTCAGTATGCGGTGACGCACCGCTTCTACTGCTGCTGGTGTACGAGACGTACGAGGCCTCCCGCTCCTGGACCTGTCATCGACAGAGGAAGTCTCACGGTATCGTTTGATAGTACGATGCACAAATTTCATTGTAATTTGTAGTGGCTGAAGAAGCTCAAATATCTCCTTTGCTGACTTGTTGCACTTAAATAGTGCAATAACGGCGATCCTGTTCTCTTTATTGCCCCACTCCATGTTGCTCCTTCGAAATCCAATGGCATAAAGATATTTTTTTAATAAAGCGGGAAGTATTTAAGCTTATTCGCGACAGTAAACCGGGATGCGTCGTGAGCCTTTTAGTGGAGGCGAGGGAGACAGAACTTATGGCACGACTATGTATAATAAAGGAGCTGAGAGAAAAATTATTGAAAATTATGCTGTTTTTTTGCAATCTAACCGGTAGTAGTCCCTTAAAGTAAAATACGATCTGCTACCTTAGGAATGCTGGTAGAGCAACGAACGTCAGCCAATTCCATGAACTCTTGGCACACTCACTCAAAAACTCAAGCACTCCAGATATGTGATGTAGTTTCATTGTCTTCAAGACACGGATGACATTCCGTTTCATTTGACAGACCTATCTTATGTAGATGGTATCTTAGCCCATTCGTTGATTGATTTCAGTGTAGGAATAGCGTCTGACAAGATCTTTAGTTTACTGGATCACAGGAAAATTTTCCTATATGCAGGCTGTTGATTCCTGGCCCATTCTTCTATGACATCCTTGATTGAAGACCACCAAATGCTGCAGAAAGGTTCAGGACCTATGAACCGAGATGATGAACCTTTCCTAGCGAACTCATCATCCCGGTACCCAACAGAGAGTAACCATATTGGAGGTCGTTAGGTTTTGGATAACAAAGCACTATTTAAGGAGTTGCTACGTCTACCAATGCTTATATTTGCATTTGAATTCTTCCAAATAATTCGAAGTTTTAGTGAGAACGTTTTATTCCAACCGAATGGGTAAGGTAATTAAAATCTTCTGATTTATGACCTGTAGACAAAGTTTTATGTAATGTGTGTTATACTTACATGTACATACTACTGTTTTCAGGCTAAAATTAAGTTTCATGAAAGTAAATTAATTTTTTGTAGGACTTTATAAGAATATTTTTAGTGATAATTCTTATCCAACAATAAGTAGTAATTTCAACGATTTTTTTTTTTTTTTTGTATTTGTGTTCAGGCTCTCCCAACTATCTAATGTATCTTATAACTCTTTAAGCAATCTATTGTATTGAAACTAAACGAACTATATATGGGAGATAGAATATTATTAACGGGCTTAATCACATCAAATTATGTATACAATCCTTATTTCAAGTAACAATCATTATGAAAGGTGATAAAACTGTTGCTTTCAATGCTTGAAGCCTTCAATAATTCGCTAAATGCTAAGTTTCTATACTTCCGTAGCTATACTTCCCTTTTTGGAAGAAAACTGAATACCTTCCATAATGATAACAAAATTCCACTGCAAATAATAATGCAAATCCCTGCATAAAAATACACTTTCCTTGTGTAAAAGTATTACATACTTATGCGGAATATTACACATGAAAGATGTGAAGGTTGCATAATAAATTTTATCGTTTACTTCTTTAAGACAAGTTTTACATATAGCAGATGTATATTTGTTGAATTAAATACTCTCTTGAATATAGTATTTTTACAATACAGTTAAGGGGACAAGGACGTCATCTCTAATGAATGGGAAAATAGGAAAAGGAAGGAAATAGTAGAAATACGGTTATTTTAATAATAAATTCGCAATAGCTTATTGTTTTTTAAGTATTTAGTAAACTCATAAAAATAAGACATAAGAACCTATGGTACCTATATAAAAATATAACAAAAACGTTTTTCTCGCTGTTGTATTAAAGTAATAAGATTAGTATAAATGAATAATTATCATATTTCATTTTTTAAAGTCCCTTAATTTAGTTATTTTATTTTTAATGGAACTTACACCCTTCAAACAAAGTATTTTCGACATCACGTCTTAACCATAAGAAATACAATAAGTGATTGCGTATTAATTTTGTTTGAATGAGAGAATTTAGGTCGTAGATTTTACATATTCATGTGCACTTTTACGCCACTTTGATGTAAAATCACACAGTATTTACAAAGTTGAGTGACAATCACACCCAAAGCTTTAAATTGTGTAATTTCACACTTTTTTGCTTAACTACACTAAAAATGTGTACTTTTATGATCGTGATAAATTTTTACACAAAAAAAATGTAAAATTACTCCTAATATCAGTGTGAATTTACATTCAGTTTGTAAAGTGTATACACAGGTTGTTTGGTCTTACGTTGGTAAATACGTTGGTAAATGGTATGAAATTTCAAGACAGAGTACATTTCATAATTTAACGCTACTGCACTGGACAACACTAGGAAAATGATGTTAAAGAACCTCCTATTTATACCTCACGCAATTATGCTCAATGCCTGCCGGTACCCAATTCTACTAGGTACTTATTTCACGAAAATTAGGAAATCAAATGGAAAGTTTTTCTCAGTGTAAATTTAAGACAAGGCTATATGTTCATTTTACAAATATGTAAACGACGTGGATTGGGAACTATCAACATCAATTCCTCGACTGTGCATCCCAATACAGTCGCACCCACGTTTTTCGCAAAATAATTTTTATTTTTAATTTTTAAGAAATTCCTCTGGAGTTTTCTGTTTGTATGACCGAGTCTTGTGTCAATTAAAATATTGGACAAAAGAGAAAAACCTTAGATCTATTTAGTTTCTACCAAGGGTTTAATTTTATTCAACATGATAATGCACCACCACACACCGCATGTTTTTCTTTAAAAAAGTGCCCATAAAAATTCTTCAGTTCCCAACAAGTTGAATGCCAAGCGAAATTACCCAAAGGTCGTGCTATATAGAATCCACTGAGGTCACGGTTCCACCCGCGCATATCGCTCTATAGTGTCATTAATTCAGGGAGAACTCGGCATTGACAAAGGAACCCATTGTTCGCCTCAATGCTGAGAATATTAAGTCTTTGGTCGTCTTAATGAAATTTTTATCTGCGGCCCGGAGCCCCCCAATATTTATGACATCGGAAATGAGCACTGGAGCGGCCGAATCGCTGCCGTACAACATAAATTAGCTGCTGATGAACGCAACATAACAAGTTAATGTGTCAATGTCTAATCAATCATTATTGACGTGAAAGACAGGACAAAATGGTTTGACAGAAATCCTGATGATGGATGCTTAGAGCCTCCCTCGCTCGCCGGGGTGGGACGTACGTACACCCAGGGATCCGCTTTCTCCCCAATGACAGATAAATCGACTCGACGTCGGCGGCTGGGTGGGCGAGCGTCTTTAAGACCGGGGCTACTTAGCCAAAGAGGAAATACGTGTTTGCGCAATTGGGTTAATGTGATACATTAAAGTGATTACGGCGACACTGGAACGTCGTCGTCGCCCAGCTTGAACCTCTAAATACGACGGCAACGTTACTGTGTACCTTCGTCGGGAATAGATGTCCCCATGCTCCCGCTACTACAAGTAATCGAATCGCATGATTGCCCTACCTGTGCATGTGTCTCACAGTTAATCAAATCAATCTCCAGGGCTGAAGAGGCGTAGCCACCATTCATAATGCTCTTGAGGGGTAATCAGCGTAAATTACATAGTGCCGCAGGAAATGCTCGGAATGTTTTAATAGATGTCGTCATCATCGAGTTCTGTTATACATAAACTCGTACTGGACCTACTCCTTCAATAGGATTCTGGAAAGGACCAGGTTAGATCGAACAATAGCATCTGGAAGTGTCAGCTAGTTCAAAGGTTAGATGTGATCAATAACATTTATCGGGTCAAAGCGGATCTTAAGTGAATCGCTGGAGGAGTCAAATAGCTCGAACTAAATAAATGGGTGACGGCGAAACTGAACCGCCAGCTCGGAATATGGACAGATATCATTCCCCACCGGCCCGGCCACCCAACCGCAAAATGAGGTGTTAACTGGCAGTTGTCGCTTCGGTCAAATGACTAATATGCGCTTATGCGGAGTGACAGCTACTAAATGAGGCAAATCACGAAGGCATTTGATAGTGTCCAGTCGAATAGACATAACTTCTGCTGCGTTGCGATAAAAATGCTGTTCTTTTACGCGGGGGATGAAATTATGTAGAGCGAAGATTTATAAGGGGTGAAATGACTGCTAATCGAGCTTTGGTCGTGGGATGCCATTATTCATGCAACATTTTTTATAATACACTACTTCCATATATGTATCTCCAACTATGTCTTAATGTGCTTTAAATGTGAACATATTCAATAAAGAATGTATTTACTGACTAGTACTGTTACTACGTGTTGACTTTAGCTTAATTGATATGATGGACTTCGAACTTTTGAGTAAAAAAGTGTGATTGTACAACGAAATTTCACATTTTCTGAATAGATAGATATATAAAGCTACACATTCTATCAAATTTTTTAATTTTTTTTCATATTTTCACTGTATGTATATTATTTCAAGAATATTATGTAAAAATTTCAAGACGAAATGTAGAAAGCGCCCCTAGTATGTATTAAAAAACAAACTGTTTTATATAATACTTGGATATAACATGTTTTTTTTTATGTTAAACTAGTTTGACACTTTTGTAATTATTACATGTAAAAGCTACTAGATAGATGATTATTATAAATTTTTTTGGTAGGTGTCACTTCAGGGGTAAGTACAAAAATTTACCTTCTAAAAAATCTATTTCAATTTTTAGTATTTGTAAGTGAGAAAGTACATTTTCAATTTGGTTAAGGTTTGTTATACCCTTGACACACTGAGCTGAAATTGAGAATTTCGTAGTTAATTTCGTTTACCCCTGACACATTGCTCTTCTCCATTTCAGTTGTCAATTAAAATTTCTAAATTTCAGAGAATAATCAAAAAAAATATTGATTTCGTTAAATCAGCAGGCAAATAACATTTCTATTATTTTGGAAACAATGCTCTCTAAGCAAGGCAAACTAAAAAAAAAAAAATAAAGAAAAAAAAAAGGAAGAGTTTATGCGGAAGAATAAAGACATTGGGGTGTCTTTATTTAATTGGAGAAAGGGGGCTTCGCAGGAGAAGAAAGATTTGGAAAATGGTAAATATAATATATTAAACTTGTTTAAGAACAATACAAAACATATTTCTATTTAGGAGCGTTCAAGTAAATTTTGTGAAAAGGATGTTCCCTTGTATACAGACCAGAAATTTAAAGAAGACTTCAGAGTGTCCAGGGCATAATTTGGATTTTTAAAAGATCGACTAAAGCATTTAGCTAGACAAGACACAAATTTTAGAAAATGTTTGCCTTTAGATAAGCGCTTGGCTATATTTTTGTATGCATTCGGATCATCGGCAGAATATAGAATCATAGCAGGATTATTTGGGATAGGCCGCACTACAGTTGGGGAGATTGTAAGAGAAATTGCGGAAGCTATGTGGAACTCATTACGATCTGAATACGTAAACACACACACACCCACCAACGGAAGAAAAAGTATCAATCAATAAATAAATCAGTGACTGTTTTGCAAAAGAACTCTGCATTTGTCACTCGAAGTCGAGCTCTAGAAGCTACTTCACACCTCCAAGTTGGGCTTTCGAAGCCACTTGCTCCCTAATCAGTTGAGCCCCCGAGGCTACTGAAATACCAACGACTGTTCAAACGGCTTCCCTTACCAGGGCGGATCACCTCTACAAGTCAATTGCAATATAATCTACCTCTGGGCGAAGTTTTTACTACATGGCGACTACAACATAGCCTACCTCTGGGCGAGGTTTACTACACCGAGCTTATCAGAGGTTTTAATCATTTAGGTTTTCCTCAGTGCTGTGGAGCTATTGGTAAATTAATTGAACAATTCACCAAGATGTTAAGTACTTATAATTATTGTAACTGATTTCAATTAGATGGATGTCATATAGTAGTGTATCCTCCAAAAGAAGAGGCCGTAGATTATTTTAATTTTAAGGGATGGCATTCTGTAATATTTTGCTGGTGTCTGTCTGTCGATTATCAGTAAATATTTTTAATCTCAGTACTTTTTGTATGTTTAACATTTTGATTATTTAGCAGCAGATTTACATATATCAATGTCAGGATTCCAGGCCGCTGCAATGATGCATATATATTCGAAAGATCCAAACTAAAAGATATTCACAAAAATTCTGAAGTCCTTAAAAGTTTTACGACTATTGAAGGAACACAAGTTCCACCTTTGTTGATCGCCGACTCTGGATTTAAATTGTGTGCTTTCGTTATGAAACCATTCCCGTTTTCTGATGTCCTGACAGAAGATCAAAAAGAATTTAACTACCGGCTTTCTAAGTGTAAGAGAGTAGTAGAAAATGTATTTGGCCATCTTAAAGCTCGATTCAGAAAAATCGGAAGAGCATTAAAGTTGAACATTAACAATGTTCCTCTTATTATAAAAGCTTGCTGTGTTTTACACAACATTCTTAACGAGCAAAATGATGTCGTATGGACGCAATGGTAGGAAGAAAAGAGACAGATTGTAAATAGAGAGCAACCAAATAGAGCCACAAATGTAGGCAACAGAGAAATTGAGAGCACTGCAGTTAGAAATGCTTTAGCCGCTCAATTTGGTAAGTGAAACAATCAATAATAACAATTAAAAAATTATTTAATTTAACACAAATCGTATCCCGCATATACAAAATGTTTAGGAATTAGTGGTCATACCAAAACCCGATGAAGTATGAGAACAATAAATCTGTATAGAAAGTCAGTGACATTCTAATGCTTTTCTTAAAAACGGCTCTTTGGAGTTTTTCGGTGTACTTTTACAAATCATCTGTAGCTTGTTAGCTGTGCGCCTTATCAAATTTATAAGGTGCACAGCTAACAAGGTGCAAGTAATTCATAAAAGTATGCCTGAAAAGTTTAAAGTACCATCTGCAAGAAAATTCTTACAACTTCACATGCCCTCTTCTAAATCTTATATAGTTTTATTGCTCTTAACACTTCATCCTATCACCGGTTTTCATTACGATCACTAATTCAATTTTGATTTTGTTTTTTAATTTCCAACAGCAATTCTTCTTGGATCTTTAGGCTTCTCTCCATGAAGTTTTGTGTGATTTCCAGTTTCTTCCTTTCAATATCCTCGTTTCTCTTCTCCATTTCCATTCTTCCTTTTAGCTCCTTCTCTAGTAAAGTAGAAGCTTTTTGTAGTTCATTAAATACTTGCTTGGCCCTTTAAACGCATTTTCCCGCAAACAAATATTCCACTTATCGTAGAACTGGCTTTAGCCACCGTACAGTTGACATGCTCAACGAAGTCTAATTTGCAATCCAGGATAACTCCCAAGTCACAGACAGATTGAACACGTCGTAGAGCATGATTCGATAAGGTATAATCAAAACGCAGGGGATTACGACCTCTACAAAAAGTCAGGATTTCGCAGTTACCAATATTTAGTTCTAAATTATTGTGTGTACCCACAAATGGAATATGTTTAGGTCATTTTGAACCGCGTGCCAGTCGCTAATATTTTTCGTTCGAAAGAATATTTTCATGTCGTCTGCGTAGATTAAGATTTTACAGGTTTGAAGGAGTTGTGAGATGACATTAATACATAAAATAAAAATAAGTGGACCTAAGTGACTACCTTGCGGGACTCCTGACATAGCAGATATATCCCTCTCTCTACCCAATGAAAATAGTACCCCAAAATCATATAAAAAATTACGAAACCTTCATAGAATCAATCAATTTATCACGTTCAAAACAATTGTAATTATAAAGTTAGAAGGGACATTAATTGTCCCCAGCACGTTGGTCTTAAAAAAAGTTGATTGCTAAAGTTTTCTAACCTTAACTTAAATGAGTACGAAATGGCTCGCAGAATTCCGATTGAGGTCTACAATGGCTTAAATGAAAGCGATTTTTGCAATATAGCTTCTGAAAGCAGAAGTCTAAAGCTTTCATTTGGGCCTTTGTAGACCTCTGTCGGAATGATGCGACCGATTATATAGCCTCATAAGTAGTAAAAGTAATGGAGGTCACGTGGTTTTAGCCATCATATTGGGCTCTGTATTGGATTCTTCGAAAGTAGAGATTTTGGGAGAGTATTGGATTCTTCGAAAGTAGAGATCAAAACCTTTCTTTTGAGCGTTGGTAGACCTTAAATGGAGCTCACCATGGGGTGGTCCGTTCACAGAGAATGCCTCATATATATACTTTTAGACTGTAAATAACTGCCAAAAAAATATTTAATTTTTCCATTATTCAACCATCATTAAGAAGCTCTAAATGATATGTAGGTAATTCTTACATAATTGTCTTAGTTATAATTCACACTTTGACAAAGGCGGATATAGGGATTGGCTTTCAAGCCCCCCGTTGAAGATGTCTGTGGCAGAGAAACCAGGTGTCATACTAAAGAGATAAGCTTGGTTTTTCGGATCAAAACACCTATAAATATTTAAACTCATCTACTACGGTCGAGAAGTAAAATTCTTAACAAACAATTTTTCTTTATCTTAATATAGCAGGGCTGCTCTGCTGGTAAAATTGCAGAAATATATACAGATGAATATCTTTTTCTCTAAATGCTCCTAGAACGATCTATAAAGGATCCAAATAATCTCGGATTGCTTAGTGTAGAAACCTTTAGCCTTATTCGATTTTTCCACCTCGAAATTGTTCAAGGCTTCAAGGAGCGTCAATAAGGCCATTCATAACAGAACTCCCGGAAAAATCGTTAACCCCGAAGAGCAATTGCTAATTGACGAGGACACCTGGAACACTTCGTTTTCAAATCAGAACAGACATTCTTCCCCCTTCATGCATAAATCCACTTGCACCATAGACGACATCAGATGCTATAGAATAGATGGTGGCAGATGGCGTGGCGGGCATGTCATACCTCGACACTTCAGTTTCAGGACACGCGAATACGAGGTGGCGGCAGCGGGCGTGGGCGGATATGCAATGGTGGCGCACCGCCTAAAGTTGTTTGCCCCGCTTTCGTCTTATAAAAGTTCCATTTTGCATTCAGGCCGTTAAAATATTCACGTCAACTCATGTTGCGGAAAGATTTGGGTTAATTTAGACACATGACATAGCCGCGAAGCACGGAGGCAGTGAGAAAACCACTAAGTCTGACTGTGTTAGCATTACAGCCGCAGCATCCATCCTTGCACAGCTCAACCGGGGGCTCCGCGGACTCCGAGGGCTTCTCATGACATTTAAATTCTCTCATATTTATCTCTCGACTTAAGCAAGGAGTAAGAAAAAAGGATTCCCGATGTTGTCATATCCCGGAAGGGGAGAAGTGGTGCGGACATTTTGAGGATTGTCAATTTTAGTAGGTCGGAGGGAGCGGGATCCGCTTGCGCTTATGCTTCATGTCGGTGCTATCGCCAAGGCACATCGACATCGACAGTAGGACAATATTGATCCAAGACACAAATTGAGACGTCCCGGTCCCAATCCGGCCGCTGGGTTTGCCTCTGGTACCTATTGCTGGTACCGGGGTTTTGGGCTGATGGCGTTGTACGCTCCTTATGTGATCACGGTGTATAAATATGCAAATTAATACAAACTTGACACTTCACGCCCTTCCAAGGAATTTTAATTAAGGCGACGATGTGCGGACCCGAATACACAATTAGATCCACACCATCAGCTGGGAGCCCGGTCGGGCCCACTATCCGACACCGGGACAGGACGTTGTGTTGTGGCACATGTGCTAGCAACAGAATAATTCCTGGCAAGGCGATGGCAACTAATTTGGCCTACGTAAAGTCGAAATTCCTCTTTTAATCCCAGACGTTGTTACTTCCCCCGGGGCCCGACCTTCTAGCACCCCCTTCCAGGGATCATGGGTGGCGGCCGAGATGGGTCAAATGCGGGCGTTAAATTGTAAAGATCCACTCGTTGCGATAAGCTTACAACTAAATTAGATAAAATGTGCGTAATTGTCCCCTGAAATCGATTTACGCCAATATGCTGTGGGTAAGACCAGACTCCACCCATCCTTTTAATCTCCACTCCAACCCTGTATCTGGTGGTGTTCTGTTGGGGCTCGAGAAGTGTTTCTTATCGCAAGAGGCTATTGACTTATTAGCAGGATGTATGGGGGCCTATTAGTCCGGGATTCGTCGTTCAGCCGTGTGTTAATGAGGTCAGCATGGGTAACGAATGTGCTTGCCTTGTAAGCTTACGTAAATTGTTAAGCAGCTATTACGGACGCCGCGGGGGCTGGGCAATTGCCTTCGAGTACCCCGGACTCCTCCGTATTTGCTCTTAACTTTCTAGATTGTGTTAATTGCCACTTTAGCCGCTAAAACAATTCCTCCTCGGGCGCCCTTTTTCATCAATAGAATTAATTAGTAAATGTTTTTATTTAACCAGTCGGTAATGCAGCTTGGCATGCGAATTATATTGATTTCTTTATGAGGTTTGTTTTCTTTATGATGTGTGATGTCTCTGGTAATTTCTATGAGCCAATTAGATAAAGATGGGGCTATGTATTTACTAACTTTATTTTTTCAGAGGCAATTCACAAACATTTCAATTGCTTCAACTTCTACAGAAGATTATTTGTACAAATGCAATCGCCCGATGCAACTGTTAATTGCTGCCCTATCGCTTCTGAAATTGTCTCAAAAAATAAAAGGAATCTACCCACAGACACCCAAAAAGTATTACGTACCCTTTCTTCAGTTCGCTCATCTATTTTTAAAAGACGGGGTTTTACATTTTTTGCAATTTATCACTTTAGCGCGGGTCACGTAAAAATACGTTTTTAGTAGACTTGTGTTTGTATCGTATAAATACGAATTATTGTAAGTGCGTTTGTTGTTTGTGTCGCTTCTACATAGACAGTACCATGCAGGAATAAACATTTCCAGAACAGTAGATAAGCTCATAGATCAAAGATAAAGGTAAACGAAATTTTAACATAACCCCATACCAATTTACGAATTGCGTATTAGTTCACTTCAGTAGTTGCTGGTATTCAACGTTCGCAGAATGAAACATTTAAGGGGGTACATGGGTCTTAAATGACTAAACTTTGGACACATTTTTCAATGGTGCAATAAACTATTGTTTATTGAAAAAAGCAACATTTGAACAATATTTTGTGAAATTTTTGTTTGAAAATTTTAAAAATTGACCCTCTAGTGGCTATTTTTCGAAAACTTGGTGAAAATGCGGTAGGCATGATATCTTGCTTTAGATTTATCTGAAACAAAAAAAAAATTTTTTTTTTTCTTGTAGTATACGTGTATAGCTCGGGGGTGAACGAAGGATTTGTTAAAAAATCGAAATTTGAATTTTTGGCGGCGTTGCGCGCTAAAAAATCATTTTTCGGTATAAAAAATCAATATATTTTGCCACATAAGTAAAGTTGTAATGCACCCCCTAGGCAGTGATGGCGAACCTTTTTGAGAGGTGGGTCAAATTTTGTCCATTATTTTTTTAGTATTAGCTCGTGGGTCACTAAGTCAGTGGGGAATAGGAGGAAAGGGGGGAGAGGAGGATGGATAAAAATTACTTTTTTTGGTTCTCACTTTTAAAGTCCTCTAAAAAGTTTACGTTTCCTTTTTGTTTTACAACTTTTAAGAGCTAAGAATAAAGGTAAAAAAAATTGATATAAATGGAGTGGTACCATGAATTGCAGCACCAGGTGATTGCACTCAGTATACGTATTAGAATGAAAAAAACACAAAGAAAATCAGAAAAATATATTATGAAATATTATATATTAATAGATAGGTATAGTTACGGGTATGCATAAGTATTATAAAGTGGAAGTACTTTTAATGAGAAATCTGCTGTTGTTTAGTTTCAGATAGTTTCTTAATATTAGGTTCATATTCCGTATTCATTAGTTTAACGCATTTCGCAGTCAATTAATTTTTATCGGTAGATTTTACAAAATTCATTGAAGAAATCAATTTTTTACACGAATATGTGGACCCATACACAATTAGAAGATCATTAGCAAGTTCCTTTATTTATACAAAATTATTTGGTAAAGAATCCCATACGATTAATTCAATATTTTCAAGTTTTAGTGTGGAATCATTATTATCTGCACTACTTTCTAACATTTTTCCTTCGACTTCGGAAATCAAGTTTTCAAATTTATTTTTCCACACTATGCTGCTTTGAAATTCAACTAATTCCATTTCTAAATTATGGATACCTAGCCACATAAATTCGGTTATAGTTTCGAATTCCATTTTGTATGGATATAAAATAAAGTGAAATGTATTTTCCAAACTTTTAAATTTATATATTTATTTATTTAAATCTCTCCTCAAAATTTTTATTTTTTAATTGCATTTTTTTGAACGTCAAGCGTATTTTCAAAAATTATTGTGTTTTGAAAATGTTTTTGCAATTGAGGAAAATATTTCATGATTTTCATTTCCGAATCCTTAGTAAAGATGTCAAGATTCGTAATAAATATTTTAATATTTTCAAACATCATTAAAACAATTTGTCCATTGTGACCACATGTTTCTAACTTTTCTGGTTTTTGTGATAACGCAATAAAATAGTGTGTGCTAGTGAACTTATCTAGCACTATAAACACATTTTGATTTAAAAATATTTCTAAGTCCGTTGTTAATAATGTAATATTTTGCGAATTTTTTTAAACAACAATTTTTCTTGTGTTTTGTTTTACATGTTTAAATTGAAATATGTTTATTGAAATTATGTAATACCCATCTTTTGGGTGCGATGTCATTAAAACCAGAAAAGTCACAACATTTGACCCAGTGCATAAACCACTTTTGCTCGTCAGTGTACGTCATACAGAGTGCAGTGTGCAGATAGAAAATCAGCTAACCAATGTCCACATGGAAACATTTTTTTTTATAAATTCGACATTAGATATATACATATATGGGATATTTTTTTTCAAACGGAACAAAGCTCGGACCAGAATACGTTTCGATGGATTTTTATGATTCTGGGCTTAAAATTTTCGTTTTTTAATCCTCTATCTGGTCCCGTTGGGCGATTTTGAAAATTTCAAAATGGCCGCTCAAAATGGCGGCTAGAAGTTGAACAAAAATTGATTATTAAGTTATAAAAGTTTACCAAAAAAAAATTTTTCAACGAATATTATTGATTTCTGTCCTAAAATGTTCCTTATGGACAGCTTTAAGAAATCCATGGGATAGGTTAGTCTAATCCAAGATGGCGGATCCATGATGGCGGATTAAAATCGAATTATGTAAAAGAGGATTTTAAAAATGAAATCTTTTGCTTTAAAATACCCGCAGGATTAATTTAGAGAGTATCATTGTGATCGCTGATTACCATTCCATACATAGATTTTCGGAATTCAAAATGGCGGATCCAAAATGGCGGATCAAAGTATAATTTAGTGAAATATGTTACAGAAATCAATTATTTTGGTTGAAAATTCGCACAAAATTGGTTTAGAGAGGGTTCTTATGGTCTTTGATTACTAGTCCGTACATATATTTTCGAAATTCAAGATGGCGGATCCAAGATGGCAGATCAAGTTCTACTTATGCGAAAAATGTGACAGCAATCAATTATTTTTTTGGAAATCTTGAATAAAATTGCTTCAAAGCGGGCTCTTAAGGTCGCTGATTACTAGTCCGCATATAGATTTTCGAAATTTAAGATGGCGGATCCAAGATGGCGGAAGGAATGTTGAAAAATATAAGTTTTTGCACAAAAATCAGTGTTTACGAGGATTTTCTGGGTGTATGAATGTGATTTTAAGTTATGGTGTATAGATTTATAGGATATAAAGGGTATAGAGTGATCAAGTATATTATTTTGAACCGTTTGACCATATAACTTATAACTCGGTAATCAACATTTCTTTCTATAAGAAAACGGTTGCGCCAATCATTTCTAAATTCTAGGAATATTACAATTATTCAATTACAAACAGCTTGATAGAGCTATTTATACTATTTCATACTATTCTTTTCGAATTTTTATGATTGAGAAATTAATAAATGCATAATTTACGATTTGTGGTAAAACAGGTATCCACAATCCACTCTAGCATCCACTTAATTTTGGTATTTTAATTATTTTCTCATTAATACTATTTATGTTTCCACTGCAATTAAAAATCAATATTTTGTTCATTTTACCTGAGTGTAGAAATAAGAAGTAAAAAACTGTTAAAAAAATCGTAAGTAGTAAGTAAAGTAAGTAAGTAGTAAAAAAACAAGTAAAGAAATTGTAAAATATAAATAAGAGTATTAAAAAGATCCGTAGCGAGGGTAATTGTTTCGAAAAGTAATAATATAGTAATTATCATATAATTTCTTGACGTTCATAGGAATTTATACTTGAATTAATTGTACTTATTTAAAGTATAAGCAATGCCAAAAGTACCATCAAATAGTTGCTGGAGAGATCGATGTTGTAATCCATTCAACAAAGAAGGGCTTCTATAAATCTTACACTGTATTGAAAACCTACCAATGTTAACTATTTGTTTTCGCTTTAACTGTAGCTTTGAGGATTTTTAAAAATCGGAACTTAAAATCACATTCATACACCCAGAAAATCTTCGTAAACACTGATTTTTGTGCAAAAACTTATATTTTTCAACACTCCTTCCGCCATCTTGGATCCGCCATCTTAAATTTCGAAAATCTATATGCGGACTAGTAATCAGCGACCTTAAGAGCCCGCTTTAAAGCAATTTTATTCAAGATTTCCAAAAAAATAATTGATTGTTGTCACATTTTTCGCATAAGTAGACCTTGATCTGCCATCTTGGATCCGCCATCTTGAATTTCGAAAATATATGTACGGACTAGTAATCAAAGACCATAAGAACCCTCTCTAAACCAATTTTGTGCGAATTTTCAACCAAAATAATTGATTTCTGTAACATATTTCACTAAATTATACTTTGATCCGCCATTTTGGATCCGCCATTTTGAATTCCGAAAATCTATGTATGATTTCTTAAAGCTATCCATAAGGAACATTTTAGGACAGAAATAATATTCGTTGAAAAATTTTTTTTTGGTAAACTTTTATAACTTAATAATCAATTTTTGTTCAACTTCTAGCCGCCATTTTGAGCGGCCATTTTGAAATTTTCAAAATCGCCCAACGGGACCAGATAGAGGATTAAAAAACGAAAATTTTAAGCCCAGAATCATAAAAATCCATCGAAACGTATTCTGGTCCGAGCTTTGTTCCGTTTGAAAAAAAATATCCCATATATATTTTTATTTTAAATATTTTTGATTCTCTGTTCCCTCTTTTATGATATAAAAAATAAGTTTATAACAATCAACGCGTGGGTCATTTCAAAAGTCTGCGTGGGTCAGTGTCTGACCCGCGGGTCATAGGTTCGCCACTATTGCCCTAGAGAATACTGTTTAGAAGAAGTATGCAAAATATTAGGATGATCGGTGGAATAGTTTTTAAGTAATCGTGACTACCGACTTAAAAAATGTGTTTTCGGGAAAAACGCGTTTGAAGTTTAAATTTGAAATAAACAGGCGAACAAAATTTTTTTTACAACTTACATAGAATCATCGATTCCAGCTCCATAAAGCAGTTGCCCTGCTTCAGCTGCTGCGTCTAGGGCATCCTTCTGTTGCTGCCTGAGACGAATTCTGGCTTCTCGAGTCGCAGCATTAGCTTTCTTCTCTGCCATGGTTATTCGATGTGAATTTTCATTTTTTGCATACTGGTGGCTATTATGGCCAAGTTTGACATCCATGCTATGCATAAACAATAATAAAGCTGAAATGCCTTCGTTGAATGTGCAAGCGGCAACTAATGCAGCAATGTCAACTATTTTAGAGCCAGCAGGAAGTATTTTTGGAGAGATTTTCCAAATCAACTGATTTAGGCTCTCAATGTTGTTTTGCGTGAATCCACCAATGCAGCGTTGAAGAAGCTCATCTTTACTAAGGTCTTCATAAATAGGTTTGATGGCTGACAAAATATCACTTGGCAATGGTTTACAATCATGTTTAAATGAAGACAATGTATTTGCAGCAGAAGCTTGTTGCCAAGCACACCATGATTCACTGCCACTTAGGCACTTCTCGTGCTAAGGCTTTTGGTCTGTCGAAGAATAATGAAAGAATGTAGCCCATATGGCATCCTTCAGTTTTTCAGCTGAATCAGAATTTCTTCTTATAGCAAGTCCATAATAAATAGTTAATTTGTCAATCAGTTTACCCGTAAGCCTACCTTTACCAGACAGAATTTTCTTTCCAATAATTTTACCAATTTTAGTTTTCTTTTCTTCAACAGTATTTTTAACTAAATCGCGCAATCTGGTGCCCATCCTTTTTTGCACATGTCCCACGCACTCTTTTTTATTTATTTCACAATCTTCACCATAAGGTTTTGATTCAAGAACAGCAGAATACGTTTTAGAGTCACCGTCCGCAATGTAATTTAAATATCTTAGACCATATTTTGAAATCGAACGTTTAACATTTCTACGATTGATGATACTTCCATGTTACCAGCTGGTCCTTCGTGGTTCGCACTGCATTCTCTATTTTCTAAATGATCTTCGTACCACTCTTCAAACTCTGCTGTGTTTAATTTTTTTTTTCCATGTCTCACACATCTTACAGTAAGAACTTTTAGACAATATATCTAGTACTTTTCCCGAATAATAACCAATTAATGAGGCCACGCCATACAGTGATGTAAATCCACGCTTTTTCCAAGTCCCATCTCCCGAAACAGTAATGTCTGTCGTATTTTCAAGATTATTTTCGTCACAGGTTAAATTTTTTTCTTCTTTTGCAGCAGAGGCAAAAAGGATGTCAGAAACTGGCTTTATACATTCCAATATCTTGTTGATATAAAAATCGTATGTTGGCTGATTTAAAAAAGAACAACTTATGTCCAAAACCCATGTACCCCCTTAAAAAATATCTTAAGATAATCGCCATCTCGTGGCGGTGAGTGAACATAATTGCATCCAAACTAAATTTTCGAAATTTACGAAAAAAACGCCCGCTACACGGATAATAAGCGCCCCAAAAACTAACCTGGGCGAGTATCGGCTCGAAGAAATCAATAGTGGACGTTAAGGAATTCGCGGCCGCCAACAGTCTATTAACCGTATCCGAGCTAAGACTGTTCTTACTACTCTCACATCTAATAATTGATTATGACGCACATCTAGATTCCTAGCGGGAACAGTACTGCCAAAAAGGCCTCTAAGTACAGCGGAACCGTTAATTATGTTATACAAAAAGCAGCATATCAGAAACCGCGCGATGGATCACAAGGGGCACAAAGTTAAACCTACGTTCCAGTTCCAAGTAATAATGCTCGAATGGGTGCATCGAAGTTCCAGATCTTAAAGCTTAAGTACACCGGAATTTATGCTACACCCCTTCGAGAAGGCATTGGTGAGAGTATGTGGAGATAATATCTTAATATTTTTTGAATCTGCAGCTTACAGCTTAATTCGGTAATGAAAATGATATAATAATTGATTATAAATTTTGAACCTGTAAAACACATGCAAACATGTGAAGTTAAGTTATCTCATGAGAAAAAATGATAACAACTGATAAAGTTTCAAATATTTATAAATTAACGGCAATAAAATAGTATCAAAGTTACATGAAAACTGCTAAAGAAAATACAAGTAAAGAATGCACTACCTTTGGCTTTTTGGTCACAGGCCGTAGCAGGATAAGAGTGGGTGGGCTGCCCCCGCATGTATCTTACTCATTTTAATGTGGTAAGTTTCAAGTAAGTATCAATTTCAACAAATGTTTTCTACACTAGTTATAACGATTTTTCGGAAAATTGAAAAAATGAATTTTCTCGAAAATGGCTGAACCGATTTTGATGGCTAAAATAAATGTTATAGAGAGTACCAAAGCAGTCTTGGGAAAAATGTCCTCAATTAATTTCGTTAATTAGAATGGGGTAAAAAAAATATTTAAATTTTCAAAAAATAATTTTTTTATGAAATCCTTTTTGTACCACACCGCCTGTAGTGCACTTAGTTCCAAAGCTATAACATATATTTTTTTGGAAATTATCGAAAGGGTACTTCTGAGTTTAAAAACAAGAAAACTTTTTTTTTTCTACCAAATTCAAGCTTTTACTTGTGATTTTTGATAAGGTAAGCACACTTTAAAAAAATCCAACACCTTTATTTGAATTTGAATAAATATCTTACAATTTTAATTATACGTACTAATTGTGAAGAGCTTTATAGTTAAAAAAAAAGAAAACAATTCTTTTTTGACACAATTGAAATTTCAATTTATGATTTATGCAATAACTTCATTTAATTGTGAATAGCCATAAGTACACTTACATTGATTAAACTAATTATTACTACTTATTACAATTACATTGATTAAACTAATTGTGGAAAAAAATTTAAAGAAGAATTTCTAACTAATTTTGTGCTTACACAAAATTTGAGAATCATCTGTTAGAATTTAAGTTGACATAATTAGTCGTCGTCGCTGTTTTCTCCCATGACAGGATTTATATTTCCTTCCTTAAATAGCTCGCTTAAAATGACAAGTATCTTAGCAAATAATAGAACCGCTGCGACTTGCGAACAACAACCAACTGTTCTACGACCATTCGCAAATTCGCAAAAATATCTCTTAATTACTGCAACGCATAAACTGTTTCGAGTATAATGAATAAAATATCTACATATATAATTTTCGGCTCACGTGATTGAACCTGAACCTTTAAAATATAAAATGTGTCTGGTCCCTTGCTAATTGGAAGTTTATGGACCCATCGTCGTTCGTCATTTCAGCCAAGTACGAAACGGATTGCTGGAGTTGATATGAGCCGGTAAATAAGATTTTAAGATCTTTCTCTGTCATCTATAGAAAATCAAGAATGTCGTTGGATGAAACATTTTGAAACATAAGCTTTTTACGAAACCATGCTTTCTCCTTAGCTTCGTTAGCTAAGGTGTTTTCGGCATCTAATTGATGCTTCAACCTCATTGGAATTTCTTCTGAAAATGCGACATTTGATTGTAGCGGATACCCGAACTGGCTGTGAAAAAAACGCTTCGATTTTCAAGTGTCCAACTTTTGGAAGCAATTGTCTAATAGTCGATATTTTTGTTTGATTATATCATGTACAGTTTCCATTGCCTAGCAAACTTTTGTTACAAAACAAGACTGATTTGATTCCTTAATTGGCAACTAATTTCGCTTACCATTTAAGGTTGGCATAAGTACGCCCAACAAACAATATTTTTCTTATAAAGCCCTTCAAGAGTAGTATGAGAATTAAAATAAGCTTTAGCTAAGACAATATCTTAAAAAAATAACTCCCTAAGAATTCTTCAATAGCATTACTAGCTAAAAAGTGGCGTATGAAATGAATCTGATAAGGCGCTAAAAGATTTCTTGAAGAGTTCTTATAAGAATTGTCAAAAGCAAAACTAAGAGTATTACCTAGGCAATGAACTTTAAATATGATTGTGTAATTTGTTACACATATCTGATATTAATTTTTAGAGTTTGTGTATTATACATATTCTCACAACACCTCTAAAAGACTTCAGAAAGTTGAAATAAAAACACGCTTCTGATATATTCGTCTCTTTATATGACTATCAAATTATAATGTTTACTACAATATATCAGTGGAAATATTACTGCAAAAGAAATTACACTGATAAAATGTGGTGTGATATCTCCAAAAAGTGCTTATCACTCTCAAAATTCTGCAAATTAATCGACATGAAATGATAAAATAAATTTTTCTTTTTAATTCAGTTAATTAAAAAATTTAAAAATATTTTCAAAAAGCGCTCTTTCCGATATAATATGTGAATTAATCATAGAACAGTTCGAAATTTGAGAGAAACCGGTTTATTTTCCAATTTAAATCAATTGTTACCCACTACATTCTTTCAATGAAAAACGAAAAATGGCCGGTTGTTATTGTCTTCCATTAAGTCTTTATAAGACTACTAGTAGAACGTCAAGAAAATCCGTATTCTTATAACAATCTTGCTTTAACTTCATATAAAGTCACGAAGTCATAAGGCTTTTAAAATAGATTTTTCCGAGCTTTCGTTGTTATAACGATCCTATAAGATTCGTAGTCCCAGAGCTCAATTATTTTTTCTTAAAAGAGTTTCAAGTTTAACCCTTACAAGAATGTGTTCTTACTTTTCTTATAAAACACTAACCCAAGATTATTGTAAGGTAGTAATCAGAATAACAAGTACTCTGAAAAGGCAATGTCACTTGTAAGAGTTTTAACCAAGTGTGAATTCTCCGCGAATGCCTTTAAGAGTAATATAAGAATCAATTCTTAGGGAGGAAAAATATAATTACGCTACTAGAAATGATTTTTAGAAAAATATCTTATAAGCCTTTTAAAAGAAAGATTTCTTTATGAAAACACTAATAAGAGCTTTAAAAGCCTATTTCAAATTTGCCTTAGAATTGAGTCTTCCAAATTGTTTGTTGGGCGGTAAAGGCTTTTAATTCCAATACGTTTTTTGAATCTCGAATACCACGATCGAGGACGAATATATCGCCTTTGTGCATTAATTCACTCATACCATGCGGATCATTAAGGGGATTTTTACTTTCTAAATTGGAAAAAAAGGCAATATTTAAATATTTTTAAAAAAAAAAAACTATTATATTTATGGTTATAATTTTTTTTATACATTATTAAGAAGGTTTTGAGACATACAAAAAAATAATTTTTTTTGGCACTTTTAGTTTTTTTTCACCACTGCAGAGGGCGTCTTCCAAAAGATGCATTTTAATTTGGGAGACACTAAAAAATAAACCTTTAGAAAGTTAATTTTTTTTATATTTTTATGGCCTTTATACGCAATTTTATAAAAAGTTCGAAAAAAACGCCTGTTTTGGGGGTGAATTTACCCCTGTACTAAAAAAGTGGGGTGGTCTTTTCAAGTTTTAAGAGGTTTATTTAGTAGTCGTATATCGTCGTTGCGCGTGCAATACCGCGAAAGAGCAGTTTGTAAATACCGCGTAACAGCAAAAGGCGCAAAATTGAAATATTGCACCTACGCATTCTTAACATAGTTTCGCTCCTTATAGATCTCACAGAATTTAAATTAGCCTAAAAAACCTCATTTTTGACATAAAAAAATTCAATTCTATATTAAAATTAATTTCAAACCCGCGTATCTGCTAATTCTAAACTACTTTTTCTGTAATTTGTTGTAACAAAACCGCGTAAGTGACTTTAAACAGAATCTAAGCAAGATATTGAAGTGATTTTGTATGGAATCTAAGCAAGTTATTAGTAAGCTAACGTTATTTTCCTATAAAATAGGTCGCAAAGAAGTAGCCTTAGAGTTCAGTCCATAAAATATAGTTAAATGGCTAAGATATTAAGTTTTTTCTTCCTCCTGTAAAATCGTGAAAACGCAGATACGCGGTATTTACAAACTGCTCTTTCGCGGTATTGCACGCGCAACGACGATATATAAAGCATCAAAAAAAATTGGTTTACTGAGATTGGTTTAGTAGATTTTAAGAAAAACGTCTCCCAGTTTTGAAAAATGTAATTTCGAGAAAAACGCGTTAAAAGTATTTTTACTGTAATTTTATCGAATAAAATGGTCATATTATGGTTATAAATACAGTTAGCTATAACTTCGTTTCTATTTCGAATTTCTTAATAAAATTTCTATGTATTTCTATGATACTAAGGAATTTTTTAAGTAAAAAGAAAAAATTCGATTTTTTGAAAATTTAGAAAGTAAAAGTCCCCTAAGATTTTTTATAATATCAGCGTCATTCTGATTTGCATAGTAGTTGTACAACGAGTGAAAAGTTTGTATAATGGAACCTTTTTCTGACTTGAGAAAGACCTTCATTGCTACTCATTGTTACTACTCTTGTGATGACGAGCATACGTGTCTAGCCATCAGAATTGAAGAGCTTCTTACCGACATTGGTAGTGTGGAAAATAATTAGATAAAGGCAAGTTATAGCACCGAAACCAAATCGTGAGGGTAATCCATATGTTTCAAAAGATTTCATGTTCGATGAAGAATATTCCGAAACTAGCTGCTCTAATTGCAGGATTTCAGCCACCAAGGGGGCAATATAGGTAAAACAGCGACGACTAAAGCGCTTAAATGAAGGTATCGCAAAAATCATATATGGTATAAAAACTTCAACTGTGTCAAATTTTTTTTCTTTTTTTTTTAACTATGAAGCTTTTCACAATTAATTAAAATTGTAAAATATATATTCAAATTCAAATAAAGGTGTTTGATTTCTTTAAAGTGTGCTTACCTTATCAAAAATCACAACTAAAAACTTGAAAAAGCTTTCTTTTTTATTAACTATGAAGTACCCTTTCAATCATTTCCAAAAAAATATATGTTATAGCTTTAGGTCTAAGTATACTATAGGACAAAATTGGCGGTAGTACAAAAAGGATTTCATAAAAAAATTATTATTTTTTTTACCCCATTCTAATTAACGAAATTAATTTTAGATATTTTTCCCAAGACTACTTTGGTACTCTGTATAACATATATTTTAGCCATCAAGATCGGATCAGCCATTTTCGAGAAAATTCATTTTTCCAATTTACCAAAAATTCGTTATAAATAGTGTAAAAAACATTTTTTCAAATTGATATTTGGCATAAATTAATCCCATCAACGTAGCAACTTACCAAATTAAAATGAGCAAGATACATTCGAGAGCAGTACACCCACTCTTATCCTGCTACGGCCTTTGGTTCAATTAATTTTAAAAACGAAGACATCAAAGTATTTGAAACCAAAGAAAACTGTTGAGAAAAAGTTCACAAGTTGATTACCTCTTATAAACCGCTGGAAGTCATCAAACCCTTTAGTACGAGTAGTCAAACCAACAGGGGCAATATTGTGCTGTTCGCCTAGCCAAATGTGTCAAATTATGTTGACACAAATTTGGACGCCAACATACATATATGTATGTACCTACAATAAGTGGTGCCCAAATGTGAATCTTTCATTTAGGTCGCAAAGACAAAAACCTTTCCCTGCCCGCAGAGCCGGAGAAACTAGTCCGGGAGAGAGACTATCCACAGGGTAACCGCAAACAGGTCGGATTTTAATTGAGTTGATTCTCAGGCTCTGGCTGGGCAGCTCGTTCCGCTTACAGGGATAATGTGAGCGCAACTTAAGTTGACTCGGGTAGAGGCGGTGAATTCCAACATAATTAAATAGTTGACTTGTGCTCGGCATATAATTGTATTGATGCAGTCTCTCAGCAACGTTGGTTGGGGGTGGTTGCCCGGACCCAACTTGAGACAATTGGCAAATAAGCAGAGACCCTGAAGCCCGATATTTGCGGCGGTCCGCTGTTTTTAATCCATCCTTGAGGGGCCGCCCATAAAAGTTTTAATTACCACTTAAAGTGTAAATAGCAGTCAGCGCGGCTGCTCCCGGCGCTACAGTTTATTCCTGTATAATTACAGGGCCACAGTGTTACGAAATTTTTAATGAAGCCATAATTTATGTGCCTACAGGACGAGATTCTACTGCCTGTACCCAAGCCCCTCGGGCACTTTCCACTTTTTTCCCCATAGCGGAGAATAGTTTGCCGGGGAGCGCCTATGCCTGCTCAGGACAAATTGCCGTGCAGAGTGACATTGCTTGGAAGATTGATGCGAGGATCAAGAGGATTCCAATTTGGTAACATTCATATTGGGAGCCGTTGTGGGGAGCAGGACAAATTTGTTCTTTGTAACCCCCTCGAACCCGCCTTATCCTGCCTCGGTTACAGGATCCCGAGCAAAATTGAATTTAATACGGATGCCCTTGCGGTTGTCAAGCGGGGGGCACTTTACTATGTTCATCCCTTCAGTAAATTAACATAATTTCGCCGGGACGTTTATTTTGTTTTTCTATTGTGGGAATATGGTCAGGGCTGTACTGCACGTATGGAGCGCCAGAATTGCCTTTGGCGAGAACCTTTACTTAGGTCTGACTGCGTGCATCCCTTGCATTTCGGAATTGGATCCATATGTAAGGAAATATGGCAAGGAAATTGCAATTTTTAAAATCCCCACAATAAATTGGTTCCAACTTCCCGTACTATTAACGGCATTAATATTTTTCTCTGCGAAGCGCTAGTACTCTTTTCTTTGCCCATAGATATTAGTTCAAACCATGGTATTTTATTGTCCTGTATAAAGTATTGCCAGATTTTCCGGTGGAAAATCTAACACAATCAAAGCGACCATTTGCTATTAGTTACTTATTAATTTAAAACAATCAATACAGTATAAAAGTTAGGCCAATAAATTATTTTCTAACTGGGACATTTTTCGATGCACCCAAACTTGTCTCCATTTATTAATTTCTGTTCTTAATATAAATTGATTTAGTCCGGTCAAAGTAGACATTTCAATTCACAATAATTCGCATAGAGCCGTAAATTGGTACAGACATTGGGAACATTATTTTACAAATAAAATACTAAAAGTCCCCATCTATCCCACATCTGCAAAAAAAGTTATTCAAGGTCAAAAGTAAAAAAAATGTTTTTTCTAATTTTTTGGGTAAATGGTAAGTTTTATCATAAAAATAAGACAAAAGTTGTAGATCATGAAATTATCTAAAAAATTATTCTTATGCTTTTTTTTTTAAGAATCACCATTCCCGAGATATTGCAATTCTAAATGTTGAAGAAGTCGTATTTTACGTAATATGCACATTTCTGCACCTGTGAGGTAGTGTACTCGGCGTATTTTCTATCTATTGTGACTAAGTTTTTTAAAAAAGATTGTATTTACTGAAAAATGTTACTATTGAAAGTGATTTAAATCGCACGAATTATTTTTGGTTTCGGGAAAATTGTTATTCTGACTGATAATCTTCAAATACCACTACAATAGTTATATCTTCTTCGCTTTCTTCTTCTTCTTGTTCTTCTAGCTGGATATGTGAAAAATATACATCAATTATCTCCTCATTGATATCATAAAAATCTTCATTTGTTGAAGTTGGTTCAACATTGGAGTAAGACTGGCCTTGGTAATTAGCACATACTGGTGAACAAAATAACTCGACTTTTTTACAGCTGTATATTGCACTACAACCCTTTTGCACTTGCAAAAGATGGTGTTGAGAAGTCTTTCCGGAGCAGGCGAGAGTAAAGTTTAAATTGGCTCCAAAGTATTATCTACTAATTTCCAACCCCAGTCTTCTGGATCCACTTGATTGCCATACTTGAACTTGATAGTATTCTCGACATAAGTGTTGACTAGCAGAAGCAGATGTTGGAGTTAGACCAGATTGCACTGTTTTATTGTTCAGTGTATTTTTTACAAAACTGAAATATCTATATTTGTCTAAACAATCAATTTTTTTTGAGCTCCATAAAGAGTAAGAAGAAAGCGAATTCCGTTTATGATGATGTCTTGCGGAGAAAAGTCGATCTTTTGAAATACTTCTGCGAAATTAATTAAATCAACTTTTTCAAATAATTTAAATACTAGGCCTGACAACAGACATAATACTGTAGCTGATACTTGTACATACTAATTTTAAATGTTCTAATTTAGATTGTTTTTTTTTTTTTTTTTTAAGAATTAGTTGCTCCAAAAAATAAGTAAATGACTTCGGAATATCGCTGTTAATATCTTCAAACATTCGACTAGGCAGGGGAAAATTGGTATTATCAAATACTGATGATACCGAGTATAAATTCAACACTAAAAGTATTTCATTTATGCCTTCCAGAAAAAAGCAGGTATTCGACCGTCGCCACTCGGACAATGGAGTCGTAGACAAATGTTGCTCAAGGTTATGCGGGCCAATAAAATTAGGGACTGAGTTTCTTTTATGTCTATATTCTCACAATCGTATAATTTGTATGTATAATTTACACAAACAAATATTATATTTTTACTCATGTTAAACAACCGATGGTGTGCATAGGCGGTTCAGCGTACATATTATTGTTTTCGGTGATTTAGAATCGCATTATCTCAGGAACGGTGATTCTTAAAAAAAAAAAAGTATAAGAACCATTTTTGTAGGTAATTTTATGATCAACAACTTGTGTCTGTTCTATTTTTATGATAAAACTTACCGTTTACCGGAAAAATTGAAAAAACCAATTTTTTTACCTTTGACCTTGAATAACTTTTTTGCAGATGTGGGGTCGATGGGGACTTTAGTATTTTATTTAGAATAATGTCCCCAAGATCTGTACCATTTTTCAGCTCTATGCGAATTATTGTAAACCTACCACTATTTTTTCGACTATTTCGACCGGACTAATTCTACCATTTACAGGTTATTAAATCAAGGAACAAAGTTTTAAAAAAATAAAAAATATTGCTCACAAAATAATATTCTGTAAATCTTTGTGTTTATAAAAAATTTTCTGCACATTGGGATGTGCTCTGAATTGTATAATACGTTCTATATGTACGTCCGCATTGCTCTAACGATTGTCAATCGTATCTATAAACAATCCGTGGCGGAAAGAAATACATTGGAAAATCGTCCGAGTGAAAACTCTGATTTTATGTATATAGGATACCTAATTCACCAAGTATTTTAAAACTTCTATTTCTCTAAAATAACTTACTATAATATAAAATATGTATGTATAATATAATATTTATCAATAATTTACCTTTGGCAATAGTATACAACATTTTTTAAATAAAAACAGCAAGAGTCTCAACCGAAAAAAGAGTATGAATAATAGGGAAATAACGTAAATTTTTTTTAATAAAAATTGACTTCAAATCTTTGCCTATATGTACAAACTTAAACGAAAAAGTTAAAAATAATTAATACTTTAACAAAAAGAGTATTAAAACAAATTCAGTGTGTCGTGTAGGAAATTGACCTGATTACATTCGCAATCGACATTATTTGCATAGTTGTAAAGTGAACATAAAACGTTACCGTAAAATTAATCTAATGAAATATATAGGACACCTAGTATTGTACAATATATTTAAAACTCAGCACAGGAATATGGTGATACATTAATTTAAGTATGTATTAAGTTAAGTAATAATTAATGCAATAATAATATATAATATTTATGTGAGATCAGTCGCACTTTTCATCAAAACGTCTCAATTATTCGAAGGCAACGACAACCGGGCACCATAGCTTGGTTTTTATTAACTTTTTATAAAAAAAGTTACATTTAATTGATGTAATTATAGGACGATATGTCGTTGTAAATTTCTTACCTCTCGAGCCCTTTATTTCGAACAAGAATGTGTTCCAAATTTACTTTTTCGGAATCCCTAAAAATCATACATTAAATATACGTTAATCTGGTGGTAATGTAATAATTTATATAGATATTTATATAGATATACATTAGGGTGCTTTTTTTTGCGACTATTTTTTTTTTTTAGTCGCACAGTTTCTACAATTTAGCTCAATAATCCTTGAAAATTCCACACTACCTCAACTTCAAGTCCAATATCTCAAGAAATATCGATATTAGCGATTTGGTGTTCACAACTTTTTTGTAGGAAATTGAATTTCCTACAAGTTTGTCATATTCACTTTTTCTTTACCTCTTGTAGTTTACGAAATAGGGGTAAAAAGCCAGAATTGCATGGAAAAATTGGGGTTAGTGACCCGTACTACCACGCTGGTGGAAGTTAGGGTTACACCGCAATGGACACTTTTGTAGAGCATTCAATTCTGAGGAAACCCTACCATTGACCAGGATTATAAGATAAAATGCCTCTGAGCTGTAGAGTTTTGAAGAAAAATAATCAAAGTTTACATGTATTTTATATGGGAAATCTTTATACGCCTTGGTCTAGTACTTAATATTAATATTAAGGGCTCCAATTTTCAGAGAATTTTTGTTTAGGTATTTGCCCCAAAATTTCGAGGTGGGACTGAAAAAAAAAAAAAAAAAGTCGCGAAAAAAAAGCACCCTAATATATATATAATATAATTAATAATATAATATAATAATAATATATCATAATCTACATGTATCAATATATTAAAATATTGTATTTAAATGCCACGCAGTGGCATTGTTCGCCGCCGACGTTCGTATTTTCGCATGCCCTGCACCTTCTGATCCTCTCAGGTGATAATTATGTACACTATTGGACAGCTGGTGAAATGCTTTACAATGCTACACATATGCTATACAAATACTAAATTTCCTTGTGCCTTTTGTGCGAGTTTCGGCCAATATTGTGTAAACAAATATGTTGGCATGACTTTTTCAAAATGTTTAGCTATAGGAACTTGTTAAATGTTTTAGATTGTAACTGTGTTGCATTGCTCTAATCAAAATCTATCGTTTGACATTAAAACTAACGTCGTAGCTACTTGGAGTCTTCATCTGTACCCATTTGAAACTTTTACAGGTACCGAAATACTCGTTTTGCTTCGAGCCCTTCTCCCGTCACGTACTACGCATGTGCAACGATGATTTCTATTTTATCATAAATGGAACTAAATTCCGATTAAAATGATACAAAAATCAATGCAGTAAAACTGACAGTTTCCAAGTTATTCAACGATTTTTTATTCACCTGAAAACATTACATCAATTATTCTTCCCCAGCGTGAATCTATGGTGTAGACGTTATTCACGTTAAAAATATCCCTTTTTACCCGACTGTCTAAAGGAGGGTTATGTTTTTCGAGTGTATGTTTGTATGCATGTATATTTCTTTGGCAAGCTCTGTAGCCTAAACGGCTTGATGGATTTTAGCTTGAGAGGCGTCGTAAGATTCGTCTCAGTTGTGAGAGTGACACTGGGTATATAAAAATTATGAAAATTAAAACGGCCGATTTTTTGGCGCCATATTATTTCTTTAAAAAAATTTAGTTTTCTCAAAACCTGTCAAGTGGGGTATCAAAATAAAGGGTTTTCCAAAACAGCTTGCAAAAATATATACAACTTGTATGTTTACATGGAATTTGGAATGAGAAATGCTAAAATAAAAATATGTATTACTGAAAAAAACTAAAAACCCGACTGCGTGAAAAATTGTAAAATTAAAATTTTCAAACTTACTTAATAAATGACCTGAAAAGATAGAAACAGAAATATTGTTGAAAAAACCAAAAAACCCGACTGCGTGAAAAATTGTAAAAATAAAATTTTCAAACTTAATAAATGAACTGAAAAGATAGAAAGAAGTTAAAAAATTAAACATATTTTTTTAATTTGAATGATCATGGATGACAGTGTTCACAAACACAGTCGGAGTCATCAAATACATTAACTATGATTTTTATTTTGTTATCAGATCCGTTGAAAGTATACCTTATCAAATTTCATGATGATCGGTTGAGAACTCAAAACAAACAAACAAACTCACTTTCGCATTTATCATATGAAAGTTAGGATATTGGAACTTCTTCCACTACGTATTTTTTTGTTCTACCTATATCATCAACAAAATCGCTAGTCATTCATGGTGGAAGGTATTGTGAATATTTGATGCCTCCGACTGCGTTTGTGAACACTGTAAACCATTATCATTCAAATGCAAAAAACAAATTTAATTTTTTAACTTCTTTCTATCTTTTCAGTTAATTTATTAAGTAAATATGAAAATTTTAATTTTACAATTTTTCACGCAGTCGGGTTTTTGTTTTTTTCAATAATATTTCTTTTTGACAATTAATTAAAATTAGAATTTTCAGAAACTTCGAAGTTGAAGTGACTAAAAATGTAAACTAGTACACGAATTATTTAATAAAAGAAAAATTTTAAATTTTTGTATTGGATATTTACCCCGCTCATCGCTATATGATTACTTCATAATTTTAATTATTTTGTTTACTTTTTGTGAACCCTTGATTCACTGAATAATAAGTTTAGTAAGTAGGTTATAAAACGAATTTTTAAGGTAATCCACTTTGGCACAGTCTTATAAAACGTATTTCAAGATTTTTAACAATGTGGCCAATGCTCTACTTGTGCAGAGCAATAGAATTGCCCTTGGCAAGGACCTTTACTCTGGCCTGACTTCATCCCGGAATTGGCTCCATATGTAAACAACGAACGGCAAGGAAACGTGCAATTTCTTAAAATCCCCGAAATAAATTGGTTTAACTCCTCGCTCCCCATCTCGCAACCTCTTGAGTGCGCGCCCGACTATTCGAATTACCAAGCTAGCTCGGCACACAATGCTTATCATCTTGTCACTTCTAGTCTCAGGGAATTTATTACATTGTTTGTTCGAAAGTTGGGGCCCCAAGCCAGCCCCCCTTCTTGCAGTGCATATCTATCGACTTGTGGAGAGGGGGTGGCTTTTGTTTCAGTCAAATACAAATTACTCGTCCTGCTGCACAGCTCCTGCGAATCCCATGTAATCCTAATGCGCTCGAGTGTCTCCTAGCTACCCCACTAGCTCTGCTAGCTTCAATTCCTCTGAGGTCCTTGGGCGGGAGGCACTTGTTTACGGTGTTCTCGGCGAAATCAGATTTCGTGGGATTCCCCCCATGAAATCTAAATCGGGGACGAGTGGTTTGATGAATGAGATAAAAGTGGAAATTGTTTGGATATGTATCCGTTCGGTGGTGAGGGTCTCCTATGCCCCCAACAGCTTCCGAAAACTGTAATTGCAGCTGGAGCACCCATTTATCCGACAAATCTGTGAGGACTGTTTTGTTTAAAAGTGGACACAATGTAGAGGTTTGGTCTGTGACACGTTGCGGCCATGGTCGATTCCTCGAATTGGAGGAGAGAATTTCCGAAAATTTCTCAAATAAACAAAAGAGACAACTTTGCAAAGAGGGCAACTTGTCCTTCACGGACTGTGTACGCTGTTGTATTTTTGTTTAACTTCGGCTATAGACACAATTTGTTTTTAATGCATCCTGTGTAGGTAGTTGCAGATAAAGATAAACATGGAGCTTCTGCGAAGTGCTGTGCAAACTGTTGCAATTTAAGCAGTGATAGTGACTGATGATCTAAAAATGTGGCTTGATTTTCTAGATGTAGAGTGAATGTACCTAATTCTGAGCAGTACTAGCTACCTAACTCTCGCATTAATGATATCCGAATGTGTTAGACGCTCTCATTATACGTATAAACCTCAACTGAATCTACTGATCTACTGTGAAAATTTTGTAACGAACGTAAATTACATATAAGCACAGTTACCGTTTAGTTAGAATTCCGCCCTTAAACTGGGTAGAAATACATTTTTCTTACACAAACAAGAAGTAAAAGAACCTTTTTTATCCGACAACGCAGAAATAAAGATAAGGTCATGATTTTAGTAGTCTTTGTTAGTATGTGTGTTCACCTGTTCCCTCGATGTTCCCAGACGTTGTTATCGAGCTTTCAATTCCTCTGTGGTCTGGAAAATAGACCCATATATTTTTGTTGCAAGCCATCCTCAAAGATTTTCTATAATATTCAGATCTAGAGATAGTGATGGCCAATCTAAAACTGCAACATTTTCACCCTCAAACCATTGTTTCACAACTCTAGCTGTACGGACCCCTGCGTTATCATGTTGGAAAGTCCAATGTTGTCTTTCAATCTTTTCTATTATTCTGAGTTTGGCACTCCTTAGTCCACTAATAAAAATGAGATTTGTCCCTTGTAAGAATTGGCTCTCCAAACTATGACACCTCCTGCTCTGCTATCACGAAGGGTTAGAAATATCTGCTCCTTTCGTAAATCATGGACATAGAACGCATATCCGTCGGATCCATTCAATGTGAGCGTTTTTCGATTATGCATCTGCATTCGTCTTTTCACGTTTTATGAGTTCGAACAAATTCAACACTTTTTTCTTTGGTTCTGTGGATTAATTTTTGGTTTTGATGCATTTGAGGCTATTCGAAGGATTCTGCGTCTCTCGGATGACGTCGTGGCTCTTTTTGTCTTCCCTTGTTGTCTTTTCCCATAATTTTCGGGGTCCCTAAGGAAGTTGTCAACTACTCCAGCACTCCTGTTGATCCTTCTACCAATTGCTCGATTCAAATATCCTACTTCTTTTAGTATCTGTTACAGCGAATCTGTAGCACGATATTTTTTTATGAGTGTTCGGATAAGGAAAAGTGTTGGGTCAAAATCTTACGGCTTGAAACACGTTGATTTAATTCAGTATAATATATTTATTCTTTTACTTTAAATTAACTAACAAATTCAGTATTTAACAAATTAACAAAAACAAACAAAACTCAATAATTCATAAAAATAACCGATAACAACAACAAATTCTTCGCTTCCTTAAAATTACCAACATCTGTAACTGGAAATAAAAGAAAAATTGGCTCTGTTAGTCATTCAAATTATTCGTACTCCCCCAACGAAGGTAATATTTTAATTTTTAAACTTACCAGTTTTACATAAGTTTGTACCAGACCAACTTTGTAACAGCAAGCCTCAACCAAACCTTTCGTCCACTGGCTAAAAGCATAGTGAAGCGCTTTCTTCTTCCGCTTCTTATGGCTGCTGGAAGTGTCCGAACGTGATGGAGAACGCTTGTCCCTCGACGGTGGTAGCGTTGTATATCCGTTCCTAAATGCATGTTGGTGCCACCTTGTTGCGGAGAGAAGATTCGGCACAGAAAATCGACAGTGAGAGTCTTCTCTCTCGACTGTGATTCAGCCACTGTCTGCCTCTCCACCAAAACCGCTCGTTGTTCAGCAACTGGTTGTGGCTGAACAGGAGTGGCTGCTATCGTCTCCACAAAAGGCCGTTTTTTGCCAGTGCGCATCCGAGGTCGTGTCCTTTTCCGTGTTGGGCAGAATAGAGCTTCTGCCCTTGAAGCTGGTCGTCGCTTCGGAGGTCCCTTAGTGATGGCTGCCCAATTCATGGTTTTCCTAGGTGTTGGGGGCAATTCATTTAATTGTGGCTCTGGTGATGGAGTTACTTAATTCGGGACTTCGTACCCTTGGATGCTTCTGCCCAGTCGACATCGTCGAAGATGTCCCAAAAATCCTCCAACTTTTTAACAGCTAGCTATCGTTATATTAAACTGTAAAATGAGAAGAGGACAAAGTTTATTAATTGATCTCTAAATAACGGTTAATTTTGAGTGTTGTCACCCTAATTTTTCCATCCCTTCCAGGATGAACGGCTTCAATACGACCCAGTAGCCAGTACTGAGGTGGAAGCTTTTCATATTTTACGATGATAATCTGGCGCAACTCCACATTTGGCTGTGGCACATTCCACTTCTGCCGCCTCTGAAGCTGGAGTAAGTATTCACTATTCCAGCGGCCCCAAAACCCTTGTTGTAATTGTTGGATGTTCTTCCATCTATCAATGACAGATAGGATTCGACTCAATTCAGCCTCAGGAGGCGACAGCAATGCTGTGCTTATCAAAAACTGGCCAGGAGTCAGCGGCTCCAGACTTGTTGTATCTCCCGTTATGGTTGTGAGTGGTCTTGAGTTGACACATGCCTCAATTTGTGTTAGAAGAGTTGTAAGTTCCTCAAAAGTGAGTGAACTGCCTTCGAGGATTCTTTTTAAATGAAACTTTGTTCGTTTCACAGCTGCCTCCCATAGTCCACCCATATGAGGAGCATATGGTGGGATAAAATGCCACTCTATGCCGTTAATTTTTGTTTTTTCAACAGCATAATCAATGGCTCTTTTTACATCCTTTTGAAGTTGTTTATTTGCACCTATGAATGTAGTGCCGTTGTCTGAATAAGAATTTGAGCAGAGTCCCCTTCTAGCAATGAAGCGCTTGAAGGCCGCCAGAAAAGCATCTGTTGTTAAGTCCGATACAACTTCCTGATGTATTGCTTCCACAATCATACAGACGAATACGCATATATACCCTTTATATTCTTTCGATCCTCGATGTTTAGACATTTTAAGAGTTATGGGCCCAGCATAGTCCAAACTAACGTTTTGAAATGAACCCATGATTTGCATTTGTTTTATCATCTTGGATACCCCACGAACTCAGCGAGCCTTGTTGGACTCGACGCGAATGCCTATTTGCCTTTCATTGTTGCTTCATCCACACAGAAAGGACTTTCTCAGCGAAATAGTTACTAGAGATGAGAGCTGGGTATTGTATGTTAACCATACACGGAAGCGCCAATGGCTACCTCAAGACGAGAAACCAAAACCAACTCCCAAACAAACCCATGCTGAGAAAAAAGTTTTACTCTGTTGTTGGTGGGATTCTGAGGGCATGCTGTTTTACGAACTTCTTCCACCTAACACCACGATAAGAGCAGAGACCTACTCATTACAACTACAAAATCTGTCTGCAATTATTAAACATAAACGGCGCAAGCGTTTACATGTTCGTCTTCTTCACGATAACGCTCGGCCCTACATAGCTAAATTAGTTAAACAAACTATTTCACAGCTATGTTGGGAAGTTCTACTCCATCCACCATAGTCATCAAACTTAGGTCCGTCTGATTACCATTTGTTTCGGGCTTTAAAAAATTATTTATGCGATAAACAGTTTGATGACCAAACAGACCTTCACAATACCCTAGAAGAGTTTTTTGATTCAAAACCAAAGGATTTCTGGATGGATGGGATTCAAAGTTTACCGGGGCGTTGGGCAAGAGTTTTAGATGAAGAAGGAGATTATAACAGTGATTAATACGATCTTAATAACATATTATGTTTATTACAGAAAGTGTTATTTGTGTCGCAAGACTTTCCTACCAATCCAATAATAACAAAGTTGAAAGTATATATAGTGAATTGGATTAGACACAACTTCAAGATTACCTGTCGCATTAAATGTAAATCTTGAACACGATTTTTTGATTTTTGACTAACTGTACATTTTTAACAAGCTTCGAAAGAAAATTCCGCAATACTGCGAAATTTGCTATGTGCACTTTCTTCATGAAATTCAGGAATGAGATGACTCTCCAGTTCAAAGCTTATGTTTAAAAAGAAGAAGAATATTTGAATTGTCACTTTATTAAAATTTAATAAAACATTGACGTTGTCCTAATAATAAAGTCTTTGCACTCGGATTATATGTCAAACTTGATTTACTTCAACCTCTAATTTTTCTTCCATATTTTTAAAAATTATCTATTGGGGGTTTGTCCTATACATTTCAATAATACGATTACATTGCCTTTAATTAGTTCGCATTACACTTTCGTTCTAGCCCTTCCTTGTTCTATGGTACACAAAACGGCGGAAGAAAAACGAAACCCGCCCGTAGGCTACCAGACAAGGGTCCAGGGTTCACGCCAACATATTTTAGTCTTAGCTAATCACGAGATAATTGAATCACTCACTGAGTGCAAGTTTTAATAAAGGCAAAAGCTGCTAAAAGCTGGTCCAAGTCCCGATCCCGCCAGCGATGACGGACACGTCAGGCAGGACGACTACAAATATCAGTCAGACAAGTCTTTAATGGGTTAATTGGAGCGGAAGGCGCTCATAGAGGAAAGTTGCCAAAGAATAATTATTTAGCTAAGTCTGAGATCCGTAATATCTGACCCCGAAGAAACTTTGATTCCCGCCAGGAATGACCCAAATTAAACCCTTGGAGCTGAGGACATCGTTTTAATGCTGCGTGAAACCAATTGCCCGGAATTTATTGCCCTGGCCCAAGGATAAATGAATTCTTAAGTGGAAAAGGTCGTCGGAAATGGTCGATAAAGTTTTTGGAACTTGTATCTTATTATGGAGCGCTGTGTTGGATTATCCTTAATTGAAATCAGAAACTTTAAAAGGACTCGAGATGCCATGTAGGTCGCTTCGAGCGGAAATCCACGGCACAATGATTAGGTTTATTGCGCTACGGTTGTCGGTGGCACAGCCGTTTACAGGCGCTACGAACGGCTGCCGGCGGCCACAAGTTCTTTGCCACTGGTGACCCTAATTACATCTGCTCTATGCGAGGGCCGGGTAATGTCTGTCTGTTCGTTTTGCATGCGAGGGTACCAGCACTCTATGCCGCTCGCATGCAAAGAAGCTCTTCTTGGACTGAAGTAATTTCTGCAATTTACTTTTGCTCCACAGTTGCAAGGAAATGATAAAAATGAAATTGATTTGTTCTCTGATGAGTGTACAGTGTGTGAGTGACAATCAGAGAAATTAAATATTCTTTATTTTACTTTTTTGTAAATTAATGAATAACATGATATTATTTAGTTAATTATTAAATTATTACCAATTTGTTATTACTATTATTACTACTGGTTAAATCTTCATACGGATTTCGTTTAAAACCTAACCTAACATAAACATTCGAAAAAAAGAACACAGCCTGTGGTAAAAGTCTTAAGTCTTAACAAAATCATGCAAGATAAAGTGGACTTATGGTAATAAAGATATATACCTTCCACCATAACTGCTAAAGTATTGAACAGTTTTGACGATTGAAATAGCTAAAAAAAGCCAAAAAGTATGGTTATAAAGCTAGTCCTGCACTAAGAAAAAAACCTAAGTAAAATTGTTAAAATAACATGTTTAGAATGTACTATTGCTACTATAATTTTGGGTCTTCTAAATTTATAGACAAGATACCCAAAACAAATTAGGCAAATCAAAAAACTAACTTCGGAGTTAAAATTTTGGTAAATTACCTAAAAACACTAAGGCAATGTTATACAGTAAGCTAAGGAAAACCAACTAAAATTTCGGTACTCCTAAACTATTATTATTAGTAGCTTAGATGAACGAAGCAAAACCTTCGGAAAATTACCTAAAAATCAGGAAAACCTTATAGAAGAAGCTTGGGTGAATTAACTAACAATTTCGGCAAAAGCTAATAGCGGAAGATCTAGCAACCTTTCGTTTTTTCAATTGATGACAACTGGAAATAGTCGGAGAGCTGGTCGCAACTTCGACTAAGGTACAGCTACAAAGCTGAAACTTTTTATACATACTGTTTAATGTAATTGAAGTAAGAAAATCCACTTCTGGCAGGATTATCGCGGTTGCAAAAATACCTACTATTTTTTCCCAAGTTGCCAATTTATAATTTAAAAAAATTTACTACTACAAGTCTGGCATCTGAGTATATCTTAATTTACACTATTTTGAATACAAAAAAAAATTGCCAGGCGTTTTTCTCGGTTACAAATACCTGTAATAGACTTCTTTGCTTTGAATACAGTGCTACCCATGTTAGCACCTTTAGACCCATTTTACAGGGTTCAGGATTGTGATTGACTTAAAAGGCCGTGATGAAATTGTCGGAGGAAATAGATTATAAAAATCGACGTATTCGTGAGAACGAAATATTTACTGATAACAATTTTGTGTTTTGTTTTTTATTTTTAAAATAGAGTGAAAAATATAATTTGTGAGTTGGCCAACAAAAAATATGTTCCTTTGTTGGTAAGAACTAAAGGAAACCGATTTTAAAATTATATTATAATTAAACACTTCTCAAATGCTCTAGTTTCGTATATATTGAATTTCCAAATTTTGATAATATTCAAAATTAGTGGCCTCAAAACAATTATTGTGCTAATTTTCATTAATATTCTTTGAAATTGAGAAAAAAAGACATTTTGTCATTTTGACAAAAAAAAAATTGTAAAATTCCAAGAGGCATTTATATATTTGGTTAGTATTTCACCATCAAATATGACAACATCAAGTAATGTATTTTGTGTAATAGAAGAGTTTGTATGTAGGATGTATTCGCTGAAATGTAATGATGTAGACGCAAGCCGATTGGAAGTATTCAGAATGGCATTTCGCAGCAAAAATAAAGACGAGGCGGTATTTAGAAACCAGTTGCTAGGTTTCGATGCTGCTAGTATGCCACCAACAAAGGAGGAAGTACTGAAACAATGTAAAAGAACGACGTACATTTCTAGTGTGTGGTGCAATGTCCACATGAGATGCCTTATTAGTCTTAAACCCGAAAATTGTGGATGGTCAGTAATAGATAATACCTATCAGCATTACTGGTTCGATAGATCCAAAGTCCTTCATTTGGAGAGATATCTTCAAGTTTCGCAGGTATTGTATCAGTATTTTTTTTGTTATATTTTGAATTGGTTTCAAATAATTCGAATTTATAGTTATCAATTAATAATTTTAAAGATTCTGATGCGGATATTGATAAAAATGATAATAATATTGATGATGATGATGTTTCAACATGCAATGAAGATGAAGATTATAGTTCGGATGTGTCAGATGAAAACTGATTTTCCTATTAAATTAAATAATTAGAATTTTTTATTTGTTTGTTTTTGTACTCATGTTATTTTAATAAAAACGAATTATTTTTTGCTAATATAATTATATTTTATAAATATATACGGTACACACAAACACACACATATGTATATGTATACGATTAAACCACAGCTCTCAAAAGTAGTACAATTTGACAGGGTAATTTTAAGTTGGCTACGTAAAATTATGCTATTTTTGAGAGCTTTGGATTAACCTAATTATAACAACTAAAATGTAAGTTGATGACATCAATATTTTGTAATTGTGAGATATTGAGATTTTAAGTTTTTATTTTACATTGAGATTTAAAAAAAAAAAATTGTTTTAAATGCTTTAAAATTCCAAATTTTTGATACTCTTACATTTCATTATTTTATTTCGAGACGGGACATGAAGTTTAAAAAAAAAAAAAAACCAATTAATAATGAAAAATTACAGACTTTTTCAATGATTCCGTCCGAGTGAAGCCAGGCAAAGCAGCTAGTATAAAAATTAATTAACTGAAAATGTGATCATTTCATCGCAAAGAAACAATCTCAATATTTAAGAATTTTAAAGGAGAATTTATCAGACAATACAGTGTGTATAGTTTTAGTTGATTTCTCTGAAAATTATACCTTTACGACACAAAACGAAGTGCAATCATTTCACTGGTCAGAAGATTAAGCCACTTTACATCCTTTTGTATTAGATTATAAAAAAGATGGTTTGATTAAGTTAAAAACATTTTGTGTAATTAGCGACTACTTAACAAATAGTACTGTAGCTTTCTATTAATTTCAAAAAGTCTTCATTCAATACATCAAAAGATATTATCCAGAATTTAAAAAAGTCAAATATTTCAGCGATGGGTCAGCGGATCAACACAAAAATAAGAAAATTTTGTTAATCTATGTCATCATAATTATGAATTTAGGTTGGAAGCAGAGTGGCATTTCTTTGCCACTACTCAAAGGAATGAGTATGCATGTGATGGTGCAGGGGGAACGATCAAACGAATGGTGCGGAAACCTAGTTTACAACGAATTGAATATCGTCATATATTAACTCCTGAAGCTATATTCAATTTTTGTTCCGAACAAATTTTTGGAATCGAATTTTTTTTTTGTATCAAATACTGATGTTGAAGCGGCGGATAAATTTGTATGTGATAGATTTAGTAACATTATTACAATAAAGGGAACAAGAATATTTCATAGTTTTGTACCCATTTCTCCAAGTAAATTGAAAGTTCGTAAATACTCGGCTTCAAATAATTCATTAATTGTAAGTGTAAGTATGTCTAACATGTCAAGCAATATAATATGAAATATTAATAATTCATTGTTGTCTTAATAATGTAACAAAATAAAGTTTTGATATTTGAAATCGCATTCTTATTTTATGATAAATTGCATTCTTCATTTGGGATATATTTATTTAAATAGCGTTCTTAATTTGGGATGTATGTATACGGAGTATCTTCTACATATTGTTTTGTTTTTAATTGTTTTTGTTGTTCTTTTTGATTACTGCGTTGTTGTTTCCTCGTAAGGTACAGTCGCCAAATTTCGTCCCCAAGCCTAATTTCGTCCCCTTCAATATCTACTCTTTTAAAAACCGCCATCTATTATCAGTGACCCGAACCGACAGCTAGTTGCATCAGTCGGCCATTGTGTAGAAGTGAGTGCGTCACGACGTTCGTACGGACAGAAATTCAAAAATCAAAAAAAGTGTTCAAGATGAGTTTTTCATTGAAATATTCTCGGATTCCATAAAATATTGAGATACCTTATCGATACAAGTTTTTTGTCAAACTAACTATTGATATCTCAGATGTTAATCGATTAAGTAAAGTTTTCAGGTTATGACACGTTTTTTGCTTAAATAGATGCGACAAAATAAATAGAAATTTCCTAATATCGTCCCCTTACGTCCCTTAACCGGGACGGTATTAGGATCTCGCATGGTAAAAACAACGGTCATGTCACAACTCCAGTTCACGTACTGATTATTGTGATCTCAATATCGTCCCCGGGACGTAATTAGGAGCCCAAAAATATATTTTCATAATTCGAGTATTTTTGTTATAAAATGCGACCATAAACGTTCAAATATCTCTAATACAACAATTTTGCCAGCGCATGGTAGTATACCGTAAAAATCACACTTTTTGAGAGCTCTAGCGGTGGCGCACCGAAGCTGAGACATCAAAAAAATGAAATGATGGTGAATTTTCTCTTCTGACATCTAAACAAAAATACCCACCAAGTTTCGTCGAAATCAAAAATAGTGCGGCTTAAATTCTTTTAAATTTTCGATGATTTTATATGGAATGACCCCTATACAACAGGAAATCGACGTGTTTCTGAAAATTGGAAAAGCGAAGAAACCGTTAACGAGGATTTTCGCTGATCAAAAATGTGGTAGACTACCCATAATTAAGCCACCTAAGAAGTAAGAAAAGTATATTAACAATTCCGGCCGTATGTGAGCGGGCATGCTGACTATTAGGAAGCCTTAGCTTGCTACAAAATAACAAAATACTAGTGAAATGTTGACCTAATTATAATATTCTATACAAAATATTTTACCCTAGCTGGTTTATGTGATTTTACAATAATTGCATGATAAAATTAACTCATCAAATAGTTAAATTAAACGGAAATCAAACTATTCACGCAATAATGTATTTTTTCACGAACTGTATGGCAGGTGGCCCCGTCCTGTTGAAGCTGTATCTCTTTCAAAGTTTAATCATTCAGCGCCCATAGAAAGTTATTTATTATTTGCCTACAGTGGAAGCAATTGAATGTGACATATTTTCCTTCATTTTTGACATATCTGGTTCTTTCACCACACTTTCGCATGCAGCAGCAATATTTCCGCTTGAATATGCTGAAAGAAGATTCAGAGTTGTAAAGCAATCTACACTACCAATTTGTAGTAATGAATTCAGCGACGCTGACAGATAATGGATTAATTGAACGCCTTTCAAGATATTTAAAATTTTGTAATTTGCCTACTGAGTATGAAAGGCAACGAAAGATAAAATGGAGAGTGTATGAAGATGGAAATAGATAGAAATTCATGATGGCCCTTGAAAATATGAAGAAATACTGGAAAAATTTCATTATTATACTGCCAAAATCGTTACCACATAAAACAGACTGCGCCCTGGGACTTTCACACACCCACGTTGTGCTTGACATTTTGGTCAACAATGCTCATACTTTGATTGGTTTCGGATAGTTTAATAAAAATTATCAATAATTTCGAGAAAATACATACAGACCTTGGTATAATCAATTGTCCATGTCACCAAATTTAAGCTCTTAAAACATCTGGAGGTTCATAAAAATTCATATAGAACATTTAGAGACATATGCGACCAACTAAGAATAATCCCCTGAAGGAAGCTCTTAAAAATTTAGAAGAATTAAAGTTGTAATACGGGAACAAACAAACACACAAACAGGCAAAATTCCAAAATTGATCTCAATTCATTCTCTCACTTATTCTTCATATCCAAATTAAGATTTTGCAAATATTTCTAATGTACACATATATATGTATATAGCCTCTTAGGTGCTATTACTCAATATCTGAAGCACCACCCTTTATATTTTTGGATTCAAGAGAATTTTTATATTTTTGTATTTTAATACAACTCCCGTTTTGATTAAAGACAATTCTAAATTAAATTTTATTTTACGTCAGAGCCAACTTTTCAAAAATTTTAAAAGCAACGCCTGCCTCCACAAAACCATATGTATGAAAAGGGACTTACAAGGAAACGTTCTCAGGTGTGTCTCACCGACTTTGATGGAATTGAAATATGATATGTTATAGAGTATCGAAAAATAAGAGACACATTTTTTTTTTATCTCCGGATACGCACATTTAGGGGGTGAAAACCACCCCTAAAGTTTACCCCCAAAAATAGTTTTTTTTTTTAATATTTCAAGTCCTAATGAATTTTTTCGAATGAAACAAAATGGAAATGATAAATAAATCATAAATATACTAACCTTTTGAAAGTAGTCCCGTTCCCGGGAGTGGCAACCCTTATTTTTATTGCAGAAAAACGATTTTTTTTTTATATTTTTGCGTCACAAAAATAACAGTTTTAGTTAAAAATCATTGAAAAATATTTTTTTACATACGATTTTGAAAATAAAGTTGACCTGTTTTTGCGTTTTCGTAAAAAAAGCTCCTCAAGGGGGTAAACAACCCCTAGCATTAATACGTAAACGATGTATATTCTTTCAGACATCAGTTTTTTCGTGAAAACCAGTATTAAGGGGTTTTTGGAGTCGCTGATTACGATTCTGATGTTAAGTTTAAAAAATTCAAAATGGCGGATAAACTTTTGGAAAATACACCAATTTTTATTTTAAAAAACAATAAATAAAAGTACCCCATAAATGCGCGTATCCGCAGATAAAAAAAAATACGTGTCTCTTATTTTTCGATATTCTATAACATATTTCAAGTTCATCAAAATCGGTGAGACAAACCTGAGAACGTCTCCTTGTTAGATGACCTTAATTTGATTAGGCATAATAATGATAATGTAATAGTGCTATTAAGGGCTGATTTAGCCCAGTTTACACTGCAATGCTACATTTACTTTCGTCTCCGAGCAAATTCAGCGCTTATATCTCCACGTTTCTGTCCGCGTTGGTTGCATCTACACAAGCAGTCTATACCTGTGAATTACCCTACACCTTCTGCCAGACCCTTTTGTCCAGTGACACCATCAGCCTGAGTAGTTTCCCTATTAATCAGAAACAGCAGCAGCGGTATGCGTAACACGACAAACGGGAGTTGTTAACAAGCGCCCCAAATCCGGCCCTGTCAGGATTTATTTTCATCAAATTTCACGGGGCTAAGACTGAGACTGAGGTAATCCCATTCGATAAGCGCCATTACGAGTCTTAATAGCCTTTAGAGTCTCAATACCAGCAATAACCACAAGTAACTGGCAGTAAGCCGCCCCCATCCTGCGCCCGGCTGGGGCGCGTCTTATGCCAGGCCAGGCCTTCTCATTATTTGAAGACATTAAACTTTCACCGAACAGACATTACACGATAATTGCGTTATTCCCCCAACCACCCCCATGACTCGGGTCCCATCTGGCTCCATTGATCTGGAAATTTGAAACAAAGCCGGGCGGGAGGCCCAGCCGTCTGTCCCGTACCCCACACACAATTACTCAAGTCGACGATAAATTGCCGAAATCTTAGCGTCATCCCGGGCTGGGGCTCTCCCGATAAGCCCTAACGACATGTCAACACAATAACTGCCGCCTAGGTGAGAGCTTTCCGGGGACCTATCCATAAAATTAAATCCTAATTAGATTTTATCGCAGAACACGAGTAATTTTATAATTTAACGTAAAGCGATGTTATCGGCAAGATAAATGGATCAATTTGGTCGCCGTTGGCGCCCAGCTACAGCTGGACTTGCGTCCGGACCCGTTTCGGCCGGGTCTCGGTCCCGTGGGGTCGATGTGCACCTCGTCCTGTCGCCGGCGGCGGCGACGGCGGTTGGGCACGTCCATCCGGCCGCCAAGGCTCCGCAGGCCGTTGTTCTAACGTGTTAATCTCCACTTCGCAACTTGTTAATGCACTTCAGTTTTTGCGCCAACCGAGGTGCTCCTCCGCTCCGCCACCGGCCACTGGATGCACTCAATATGATGATGGGGCCTGCAGCTGTACCCAGCCGGAAACCACAGAGCGACGTTGAGAGGCGAGGGCTGTAAAGGGTTCAGCCACTACCCAGACGGGTAAATTTATGTCTGTCACTGCTAAAATGCCCGACCGCGAAACAATACAACGCCAAATCACTGAAATTCAGACGATTTTAATTCAGAATCAATGGGTGCGCCGCGTCGGAAAAAAAGGTGACAGTTGCGGCCCCCGGCGATTCCCATGAAAACTGATTGGTCATGGGATCGGATCGCGTTTTTAATTAGGGCCCGCGGTGATTTATTGCGCTGTCCTACTCGTCGGTCCGCTGTGGCGCTTAGCATTAAATCGTGATTTTGCGGTATATCATACCGGACCACTATGCGACTGGTGGGGACACCGCACTGCCCGCGCCACCGCTCGGTAATCCTCAGAATAAATCCCTGTGGTCAGTTTCCGGGAGCCACCAACACCCTCGTAAGCTGCAAATAGCTTCACACTATATTTCAACTTAGATTTAGCAGCTTACCCTTAGCTAATTCAGTGAAATTGCTTTTTTAGCACTCCGGCGTAATGCAATTACCATTTCAGGCGCCGCTGCAGTCCCAGAGCTCATTACTATTTTCAGATTTCCGGCATCATAAAGTTTTACTAGGCAAGCCGAAATTAGGTGAGCGGGAGTTGCCGGTCTTATTAGGCCACATACTAAAGGACTAAAGGTCAATAGCTGGCTGCCAGAAGGCAGAAGCAAGAATTTGTTTTCAAATCAAAAACAATCCAATGTATATTAGAAATCTCTGAATAAACTTGTTGACTATCGTCTGGATGAAAACGACTACCGAAACTCACTCTCTGCTCATTTTCAGCATAACGAACACGCAAATTTCCCAGTTGCATCACCAATTTGATTTTCGGGATGACTTCTATGCTGGTCATAAAACGCAAAGTGCATTCAAATTTTAAATGCAAATGTGTTTGTATTTATTACCAAAAGCAAAATAACCCCCTTGTGGGTTATAATACGCAAAGCTTTCTTCCTCAATAAAATCGAAATAACATATAAAACTGGAAATGTGCATTATTTTAATACACCTATTTTCAATAATGCTGTTACCAAAACTCTAATACAAAGCTGTTGGCATCTGTAGTAACAAAGTAAACTAACTAAGGCAATTGTTTTTAAAAATGAAACAATTACATTAAAAATTAATACATATACAAAAAATATTAAAAACATATTTCTGCATTTTGAGGTGAAGTTGCTTATAAAAGTATTTATAGATTTAAAAATTCCCTTGTTTCTATAAAAACTTCATGATTGGGTATTTTCATGGAAAAAATAAAGTGCTTCATGAGGTTTGGATAAGGAGAGGTGTTGGGTCAAGACCTTACGGCTTGCAATACGCTTATTTAAGTTATTATATTATTTATTATAAATTTCTTAAATCTAACAACGAATTCAGTCCCTTCCTTTTAAATAAATAAATTAACATAAATAAAATTTAACAATTCAACAACAACAACAAAAAATAAGTCACAGTTCTTCATAAATAAATACGGCATATACCTGCTTTCTTATTCTTCCTAGCCGTAATATCCTAGACAGACGGGACATATCAATGATCATTTGAGCAGGAATGATCATTGAATAGGCCATGTGTCATCACATCATAGAAGTAATGATTATTCCTTTCGTCATTGCACAAATTATGTCTACCCAAGCTCATTCAATATGAATGACCATTCCTACTTTCCGACCAGAGCGCCTGCAGTGACAAGAAAGTGCAATTTATTGGGAAAATTTGGAAAATCGGCTAATTTTCCAGCTGTTACTTCATAATACCTGTTAAGTTCCTTCATTTGTTTATGTTTTGTGAGAGAAAGAGTTTTAGTAATTTTCGAAGGAGTGTCCACAAACGTCTTCGTAACTTTCTTTTTGCACGAAGCAACAGAGCGGCCACCTTAAACTTTTGCATTTTACACACATTTCTTCGGGCATGTTTTACTCTTTGAAGCGCGAGTAGTTTAAACTTTCTGGATTTCCTTTTATGATGATTTATTTGCAGTAATATATTTAAATTATCCAAAATACAAGATGATTCCATTTTAAATGACACACAACTAGTAGCACCAATCAGACAACTGTCAAATCGAATTGCAAGAAATTCGTAATAACCGTTTGTCACCCCAAAATAGGCATGATCATTGAATCTATTACGTAATTGAATCAATGATCATTCTTCCGCGTCGTGTGTCTAGTCTAGGATATAAAACTGAGATGGAATGCCAAACTCCATACAAGCCAGCCCCTTTTATAGGAAAATTTTACTGTGCGTGTTAATAGAACTGTATTGCAATGCATGTGTTTGACAGAGATCGAACGAATCCTTTTTTCAATGAACCTTAATTTATTGCATTCCCTTACGAGATCACAGATGGCACTCGGGAAGCAGATGCTTTTTGGTACTATTTTAGTCCCTAATCAAAATGTTCGCTGACCATCCTGAGGCACCACAGGGCGTCCTATTCGCACTGGTTTTTAAAAGTCAGCCAGTTCTGTATTTTTTTTAGAAACCTTTGGCGCCCCGAGACGCCCTGATTATACCCCAGCTAAAACTTGGTAAACTTGGGGCTAATGACGGTTATGCTGATTGGCGCGAAATTTTAAATTAAACTAATTCTTTTAATGGTTAATAAAGGTTAATTTTAATATTACATATTGAACATTTATAGCAAAATATTTTTTTATTTCAAAATTGTTATTTTAATAATAAGGTGAGAATTATATAAAATGAATTTAATTGTAATATATAATGTAAAACTAAAGTACTTGCGAAAGCAGGTATTTTGTGTTTATTGTTTAAAATATGGAACAGGCCCTTTTCCGTTAAATACATTCCATTTTAGACTTTTTTCAACGTTTGCATGTATAAGAATACTCAGAAATGCGAAAATATTAGAAAGTTGTTAGTGATTGGAGACTTGACTTACGAAATTTTAATGGAATTATAATGATATATTTTAGTTTTTAGTGATTCAGATTTTAAAATGAATAAAAATACAGAAACTTATGATTTGATTTGGGACGACCCAAATACGGCGAAGCACGTTTAATTTCCCCCGCACGCCCGATGAGACGGATGAAACTCAAAGAAGTAAGTAAATTATAAAGAATGTGGCTGTTTTATTGTGATTTCTTATATCTTCCAAATCAAGAATAGTGTGATGCAGCAAAAAGAGCAAGTGGAGGACAGCAATCATCTCTTCGTAAAGAATACGGTTCGTTTAGTGTAATATCTCCAGTTTTAGTATTGTAGCTTTTAAATTTTTTTTAAAAAGAGAAGCTGCCATGTGAAAAATTTGCATTTCTAGTTTCGTACTACCAAAATTTACTTGCTCAGTTGATGATGTTTAATAATTATGAAACTAACACATTCATTATTCTATATTTAGAGTTGTGAATATAATACTCGAAAATTTTGAAGTCTCTTATGTATTTTCAGCTTGCTAATTCAATTTTTGTCTTTGGAGATAATCATTCTTTTTAAATCTGTTTAAATCATAAAAAATTATTCTTGCGCAGCAGGATCCAAGACTTCCAATTAAAAATATGGGACATTCCACGTCAACCGGGCCAAGTAAATGACCAAAAATCATGGAGACCTAGAAAATTGTTTTTGGGCTTAAATTTTTGGTCTATCTTTACTCTTCAGAAATTGACCTGGCGTTTTGAAAAATTCAAAATGGCGGATCCAATATGGCGGCCAACTTGTCAAAAATGAACGAAATTTGAATAAAAAAAATTATATGATATTCTGCATAAAATTCTAAGTTAGAAATGTCTTTTGCAAATTTTTGAATAAAATTGCCGTTTTTGAGAAAAAAATTCATGAATTTTAAAAATTTTCTATCTTGATGAAATCCATATTGGCCATATTGGATCCGACATTTTGAATTTTTTTGATATCTGACATTGCATTCATCACTAGCAACCTCCTAACACCTGAGTATTTTTTAAATTTTTCTAATATGCCAATTGTGAATTTTTTCCTATATAAAAATTTTTAAAATTCATGAATTTTTTTCTCAAAAACGGCAATTTTATTCAAAAATTTGCAATAGACATTTCTTAGTTAGAATTTTATGCAGAATATCATAGTATTTTTTTTATTCAAATTTCGTTCATTTTTGAAAAGTTGGCCGCCATATTGGATCCGCCATTTTGAATTTTTCAAAACGCCAGGTCAATTTCTGAAGAGTAAAGATAGACCAAAAATTTAAGCCCAAAAACAATTTTCTAGGTCTCCATGATTTTTGGTCATTTAGGTGGCCCGGTTGATGTGGAATGTCCCATATATATTATATTATTATACTTATCTTTGAAATTGTGTATTTGTGAAACTCCAACTTCGTCTTACAGGTAATTTGGTAATCATATATTCACGGTTTGTACATTATTTCCTACTGTATGGAGTGTAATATGTTATATATATGCATAGTTTTTTGTGTGTTAACTTTATAAGTTTTAAAAGCATACATTAGTAAATATGACAAAGCATGAATACCTCAAATATATATATTTATATGAAATACACTGAACTTCACACATTTTTGTAGATTCGTACTACTGGCATGAGGCTTCAACAAAACTTTTAATAAGCCTCGTTAAAGAGTATAGGCCAACATTGGGGAAAAGCCTAAAATTAAAAACAAAGAAGAAGCTGTACGCTATAATTGCGAAAGAAATAGCTGAAAAAGGTTACATTTAAACCCCCATGTAAATCGACAACAAATTTAAAGGCTTAGAAAGGTCATTTAAGAATAAAGTGGTGTAGTAGAGTACGATGTGCTTTTGAAACGTGAGTACAATATAATAAATTTAAATTCACCAACTTAAATTGCTTATTGTATATTACTTAACTAATTCGTTGTTCTTAGACCTCTCTCAAGAAATGGCAAATGTGTTCCCGGAATGCCTCTTGGGATCCACGGGCAAAGCAATAAGATTGAAGGACCAAATGGAAGATTGTAGTAAATTTGTTTACATTGGTCTTTAAGACTTTCTGAATTTCATATTGAATGTGTTTAATATATTTTAATTTTTAGATCGTTCATTTAGCCCGATACAAGGTCCTTCCGGGTACAATCCGTATCTGATGCAGCTTACGAATGTAGCGGCATCCTCGGACTTAGGAAGGACGATCAAAAAAGAAACGAAAAATTGTAGTCTTTTCACTTTGACCTAGATATACAGGGTGTTCAGAGGTAAGAGGTCAATACTGCAGGAGGTGAAAGGTCAGACCGAGACAAGCAAAAAATCGTATGGGTGGGGGGGGGGGGGGGCATCTCGCACCGTTTGGCAGTTACAGGGTGATTCGTAAATCAGGATTTTGCCTTATATGGGAACCGCTCTTGTATTTTTATCTTTTTTTCCACGCATCGCAGCGTGATTTCAAAAACTCACTATTTGGAAGCCCTTTCCAAAAACGTTTACACCACACCCCTATCCCCAACCCCTTGGCCACAATCCCCCCTGGAAGTTGAAAAAATTAACTTTTATTTCACGATTTTTCACCTTTCGCCCCACTTTTCTCCGAAATTCATGTTATTAACATACCTACTTTTTATTTTTTTTAAGTTGCCTATCTAATTACCTTACCAAAAAAATGCAACATACCCAGGTAGGAAAAGGATACGAAAATTTATTTACAAAAATCTTTTTACAGAATATCATGATAATTCGAATTTTTAGGAAATTATACTTAAGCTTACTAAAAAATACATTTTGTTCGCTTAAAAACTAATTACAATTAAAACGTATGTCCTTTAAAAGCTGTTCAAAATGTTCTCCGCTAGTTTCGATTCATGCAAGTAGCCTTCGTTTTATTTCACGTTTGAGGTCTATGGTAGCCAGTCTCTCCCGTATTTTCGTGGCTGCAGTCCCAATCCTGGTAACTAATTCTTCTTTGGTGTTGATTTTTCTTGAGTAAACTTCATCTTTCATCATTCCCCATAAGAAAAAGTCCAGTGGAGTAAGGTCCGGTGACCTAGCTGGCCAAGGAATCGGTCCACCTCGTCCAATCCAGCGCTCTGGGTAATGCTCATTCAACCTTGCCCTAACAATGTTCCCAGTATGCGCAGGTGCTCCGTCGAGCTGTAAATAATTTGCGCTTCTGGTGGCCAGGGGGATGTCCTCCAACAGATCCGGAAGGGTATTCTCCAAAAAGTCCGAGTATAGCTGACTATTCAGCACTTGGGGCAAGATGAAGGGTCCTATCAACTGGTTGCCGATGATGCCAGCCCAGATATTGACACTAAATCTTTGCTGGAAGGACCGACACCTGGTCCTATGTGGGTTCACCTATGACCAGGTGTGGAGGTTGTGTAAGTTTGTGATGCCATCCCGGGTGAATTGCGATTCATCCGTCCACAGAATTCGGTCTAGAAACCTTCTGTTTTCGATGTCAGACTCGAACAGCCAAGTGCAAATTGCAATCGTCTTTCGGAATCTCCTTCCTGTAGTGCTTGGACCGGGATATGGTGGTATGGATGTAGTCCCTCTCGGTTCACAACGGTCCAAACTTTCCCTGAAGACAATCCTGACCTTCGTACGACCTGCCTGATGCTTATTACAGGGCTGTTCCTGACGATGTTGAGGATTTGTTGGTCGGGGTCCGCTGAATCGGCCGATTTTCCTGCTCGCGTTTCTGCTCTGGGGGCGGTTACACTTCCGGTTTCTTTTAACCTTCTGAAAGTCCTTGAAAATACCCTTCTGTTGAGTACCCGCCGATTCGGGAATCTCCTTTGGTATTCTCGTACGGCCTCACTATCATTTCTTTCTACTAAACCGTATACGTAAATTATATCGGCATACTCGTCAACACTGAATTCTGCCATTTTATCTTAATTTTTTCTATTAAACACCCGTTCTTTTCGCTTGCTTCTTCAACTGTGGTCAATGTCCTTTCAAACTTACCCATTTTTATACCATAATTCATAGGAGGTGTTAGAAACGGAGCGTCAGGATACTTAGGAGTCAATACTGGATATAATAAACTAATAACGCTATTTAACGAGATTACATTTATTATTTTATTACTGTTTTGCTGAAATAATAAAAATGTACTACCTCTGTTTCCTAAACAAACATTTCCGAACTTGCTGTCATAAAAATTGTTTACTTAACGACATTTTCCATTATGGTGCAATAAAGTAATTAGGTACCTGTGAGGATGTTTTAATTTCAGGACTTTTGCAACCCTTTTCTACCTGGGCATGTTGCACCTTTTTGGAAAGGTAATTAGATAGGCAACTTAAAAAAAATAAAAAGTAGGTATGTTAATAACATGAATTTCGGAGAAAAGTGGGGCGAAACGTAAAAAATCGTGAAATAAAAGTTAATTTTTTCAACTTCCAGGGGGGATTGTGGCCAACGGGTTGGGGATAGGGGGGTGGTGTAAACTTTTTTGGAAAGGGCTTGAAATCAGTTTGGGGCCGCTGCGATGCGTAGAAAAAAAGATAAAAATACAAGAGCGGTTCCCATATAAGGCAAAATCCTGATTTACGAATCACCCTGTAACTGCCAAACGGTGCGAGATGCCCCCCCCCCCCCCCCACCCATACGATTTTTTGCTTGTCTCGGTCTGACCTTTCAGCCCCTGCAGTATTGACCTCTTACCTCTGAACACCCTGTATATTATATTATATATTATATATTATTATATCTCACAGCAGATCATTCCAGCTATATTCCCTCGCCGTCTCATATTCCAATGCTTTTGGAATCAACGGGCAAACGGATTAGAATAAGAGAAGAATTACCGAATAGTGGTAAGCTTTACTTCATGTAATTACATGTTTAAAATGTTTAAAAGACCATTTTATTTTTAGCTCGTTTATTTAGTCCGCTAGGAACTCCTCCCAGGTTCACCGCCCCTCTGTTCCGTTCTGAAAGACAGAATATATAGAACAGCGAAAGCTAACGCCAATAAAGAGGACGTTCACAAAGAACTCGAACACGGAAAGACTCCTTGCGTCTGCGGGCAGTCTTAGTGAGGGAAAAGTTTAATAGATTATTCGCAGAGAAAACAAAAGTGCTAAAAGAGACCTTGAATATAAGGAACAGACTGGTCATTCGTTTAATAGATAGATAACCACCGTACGTATCTTACCAATATGAGTGTATTTTTTTTTAACTAGTTCATATTTTTTAATTCACATTTACTTCAAAACTCTTTCCCAAACGTACAAATTAATTTAATTAATTTTAACAAGACTTTTTTATAAGTTATAAAAGGATATAATACCAAATAAGTAAGAAAACTAACGTTTACGTCTTGAACTTTTACATTTCTATTTAATTTCAATTCCAATTTTATTTGTACTTTTAAGAAAACTCATTCCTTTTGCAAAGCAAATATAATATTATAATGAAAACATTGTTCTTTTTTTTTTTCTTAAAAGCTAAAGGAATAGGTAGAGAACGGCAGGAATCGTCTTCCAGTTGCGACTAAACTGAAAAGCAGGAAAATAGTTAATTTATATACAGTAAACTCCATATAACAAACTCCTATTTCACGAAAAACTCCCTAAAATGTAAAAATTACTTGACTTTGGTCTGTTTACCTTATTACCCATATATTGGATACACTCTATGTACTCTTCATTTAACGAAAACTCTCAATAATGCAATAAAATACTAAATCCCTTTAGTTTCACTATTTAGAGTTTGCATTGTATGCATTACACATATAATGATCAAATTTTATTTATTTATTTTATGTATTTTTTTTTTACAATTGCTGAACACTGCGCTATAATATAAGTGATGATTAAGGAGTTTCATCAAAATTGGTTGTTCATTTCAGGAACTCCACCGATGGAGATGATGAAATTAGTAAGGATCATATGTCATTGATGTTTGGTTTTCTTATCAATAATGATGTTTTCAGGTCCAGCTGAATTCCAATGGTCGATTGAAGCAAGGCCAGTGTGGAAGTAGGGGGACATGGGGTAATTTAAAACAAAAAGAAACCTCGTCACGTAACGAAAAGAAACCCTCTTCCAACTAAATAAGATCAAGAGAATAAGTTATAATTAATTTTAATAACACATTTATTTTGAAGTCAGTCAGTCAGTCCCATTAAATTCCATTGAAAGACTGTTTGTTAAATTTGTTTTTCTTCTTGTGACGAAAAACAGCGTTCACTTCGATCAGGAACAGGTTGCTACAGATAAAAAATATAAGCAACGCCAACTATAATCCGAGAAACAACACCGCCACACTACTCCCCCTCCTGTGATGGCGATATCATGTGTACTCCAGTTGATTAATTGTTGAAAGCAAACCGATTTGCGGTAAGTGAACATAAAGGCGATTAGCGACTGAAAATGTAAAAAGAACAATGTGAGAGTCGTAAACTTCTAGTGGCGTTAGCACGGATTTTGATAAAATGACGTGCTTTTTTTTTTATATAAGTATATCCTGTATACATGTTGAGAAAACTTGACCTGTGTTGCTGCGGTGTGGCGAGTCGATCAGACCCAGAGTTTGTTGTGGTAGCGAATTCTCAAAAGTAGGTTTTGTTACATCCAGAGATCTCGAACAGCAATGGTTAAGATGATCTGCTACGAATTAATGAAAATAATAACAAAAACTCAAAAGTCAAAAGATTGTTAGATTGGTAGCATGCGTCGCTAATTATACTGGTACAACTTCTTTGGTTCTTTTGGTTAATCGGGCGAGGATGTGGGCCCGCTTGGATGTGGGCCAGCTTGCTGCTGTGAACTTGGTGGTGAGTGGACATGTGTTTTTGAGATATGCTGTGCGGCCATCTTGTTGTGAAATATAATAATTTTTAATCTTGCTATTTGCTTGTGAATAATCTTGCTATTTGCTTGTTTGTTTGTCTCTTTATTGAGTATTCGCGAGTGGCGAAATTTGGACGTTTTTTTAAAGAAGACTGATAAGTGTGAAAGCTACTCTGCCCCGAGGTGGGGCAATATTTTTTTTTTTTTTTTTTTTTTTTTAAGGAAGAGGGCGACCTATGTTGCGCACTGCGACCTAAAAGGTCTTTTGTGCGAGCTTCGCCCAGGGAAGGAATAACTAGGTATGGGAGAAATGGGCTAGAGTGGTCAATTGACCAAGTTGGATTCGAACCCACGGCCTCAGCAGTAGGGCTGACCACATGTTCCCACCAAGCTACTGGCTGAGACATGGACCACTCCAAACTTGCCGAAGATCAGTGGGAATCGAACCCACGGCCTCGAGAATGGTAGCCCTGCTCTCTTAACACTGAGCTACCGAGACCCCCTGAGGTGGGGCTGTTGCATTTGCCAGATATTTGCAGATATTTAGGTGCAACTGCTCAAATTATAATTTCGTTTACTATAGCCTGTTTGGTTGGTTATTGCACTTATTCCCCAAGGAACTATTATTTAAAAAAAAAAGGGAGACACGGAGTCCCATTAAAGCTAAATGGAGACTGAGTCACGTTCTCTGAATGTGTCACCCTCGTCAAAGCGTCTTAGCGGCTCTGGGAGCCCCTCTTCGGTATATTTGGACATGCTACAGGGTGTTTTGGAAGGTGGCGCGACTCTCTCATGCTGGCGTCTTTGAAGTGGCGGCTAACTGTGAGATCAACAGTACACCTCACCAACCACGTGGTGCAGGTATCTCAAAAAAAATTGCTGGTAATGTTCTTGTTTAACGGGTTACTCGATGAGTGCTGTGGCTGGAATCGGATTAGCAAGCCAAACTCACGCGGAGGTGGCAACGTTTCACATACTTAGACACGAAGCGACAACGCTACACATGCGGGGACACGAGGATCCGATGATGCCATCAACAGTGGCCGGACTAGCGGCGCACAGGTACAGTTAAGGAAAAAAATTTGGTTAAGGGAGCAGGGAGAATATGACGCTTCTCGTTCACCCCAAAAGGTTTGCGATCTGAGATTAGATTGTTCAGGGGAATGATTCGAAAATGGTGAAATCGTGTCCGAAATCAAATCTAATCAAGGGTGATCCCTTGTTAAATATTGAAAAAATTGAGCAGTTTGAAACCAGAGCTTCTAAAGATGGTGGGAGAAAACTGGCCATTTTAAGGTTGCAGGGGCGGGGGGCGAGGGGGAGAGGTAGGTGGCGAGTGGGAGGAGGGCAAGGGGGTTGGAACACCTGGCCAATTTCAGAGAATGTCCATGCTACACAAAATATAAATCAAATAAAGTTGACAAAAAAATATCACTGTATTTAAGAACACCACTAGAGATATTATAACTACCAATACTTCCAACTTTGTACCTAGTAAATCTTACGCCTTTGTCCTTAAAAATGATCTTGTAAATCTTGCTGAGATCACAAGGAAAGGAATTGAGGAATTCCTGAGAGAGACTAGCAGAATATTCGGGATTTCTCTTACTAAATTTTTGCAAAAAATTAAATCCTTTGTCCCGCAGTACTTCAACCTGAAATCTGATGTTAAGCCACAGGCACTTGTTAAATTTTACATCTCTCTTTTCTGGCCTTGAATAACCTTATTAAGATCTCACCAATAAATGTTAATTCCCTTATCTCTCATGAAAGAAGAGCCACCCTTCAGGATGGCCCCTCGATTGTCAGGCCTTTTGCCTCACTTCTGTCGGAAACTAGACTTTCAGCTAAATTCAGATCTTACTTTGATGGCTACAACTTCGTTAGGAATGACTTTGGCAGGGGAACCGGTATATTGCTTAAGAAAAACTACAACTACAAACAAATTCGATGTGACACATCTATCATGTTGGTAATCTTAATTTCGGTCAGTCTGAAGATGACGGAGTCATAAAAAAGGCTACTACTGGGGGCTGTTTACATTCCGTGTTCTGCCGGTGCCGAATTGGCTCGGGACCTTGATATCCTGTGGGACATAGCGACAGGCTTCGATTTTGTTGTAATTGGAGGAGACTTAAGTGCTAGAAACCGTGTGTTTGGTGATATAGTGATGAATAATAATGGCAGACACCTCTTCAATTGGTACAAGTCTGGAGCTTTTCTTTGTCTGAATGCAGTTTGTCTTGATTCGCCAACTTTTCCTAGAGGTAATTCCCACCTTGAGCTTTTCTTTGTCTCGGTGAACATCAGTGACCCTGAGAAGACACTGTGTCATACTTATTCTTATGCGTCGGACCACCTTGCGGTCCTGGTGAGAATTAATGATTGGCATCCCCAATTCCTGTGGGAGCAACCCAGATCCGTTGGTAAAACTAAGTGGAACGTCCTCAGTAATCATCTTAAAGGTCGACTAGATACGAACTTCCCACCAACAGAGAGAAATGGATGAGTTTTGCTAGATGTAGATGGTGTGAAAATTATTCAGTTTACAAGGAGATTAACTGAATTAACCGTAGAAAGCGTACCAAGTTTTCAATGCCTTCGGATGAACTGACTTTTGAGGGTTCCGCTCTGTTGACTAATGAGGATAAATTTTCATATTTTTCGGAATGCTATTCCACACTAAATAAGAACAAAATCCAAATGATAGGAACCTCGACTTGTAACGAATAGAAACCTTCTTCCAACTAAATAAGATTAAGAAAATAAGTTATAATTAATTTTAATAATACATTTATTTTGAAGTCAGTTTGCTCCCATTAAATTCCATTGAAAGACTGTTAGTTACAATTTGTTTTTCTTCTAGTGACGAAAAACAGCGCCCACTACGATCAGGAATAGGTTGCTACAGATAAAAAATATAAGCAACGCTAACTATAAAACACCGCCCACTTCGATCAGGAACAGATTGCTGCAGATAAAATATATAAGCAACGCCAACCACCACACCGCCACATTTGATGACCCCAGCAATAAATAAATCACAGATACATCATATCTTATAACTTATAACCTCCCCGAAATCACTACCAATTCGGTCTATTAAGCCAGCATCACCATTATCATTTTCCTCATAATTGGTAACCCCGAGAACTAACGCAGTACAGGACCCGCGGACGAACCTTCAACAACAAGATCCAACGAAGAACAAAACATATGGGAATTTACCACCGGTCAATTTGTATGTAATTTCGTATTTTGCTAACCCTTGTTATGCTGATCAAAAGTTTCAATGGGCACGAAGCCCGAAACCCTCCCCCTCCAACTGCCCCAAAACCGCTTATAATAATAATAATTATTGGTGAAGGGAATTGATAGATTTCCGAGTCGAGAGGAAAACGAGTGGCGTACATTTTAGGTACAAATACGAGAGATGCCAAGAATTAAATTGTTCAGGAAGTCAAGAAATGAATGCCCAAAAGGGAGCTTTAATAGGCAAAGATGTGAAGTTGTAAATTGTATATGAATCGCATACAATCATTAAAGGCCATTGCAAATTTGATTCAAAACCCCTGAGTGTGAGTATATCATGCAACAAAAAATGAAGTGCGGCGGAATCAAAAAAGTTTTTACTCATTTAAACCTCGAATAAGATGGAAGAAGACTACTTGATAAGCAAAGCAGTCTGGGGCCAACATAAATCTTTTTTAATGTAGAATTAATATAGTCACAACATTCCATTTCGACTATGAAATAAACCCTGAAATACCTCACTTTATTAACATATGGTAGATGTTCCCTATTTAAATTTATCGTTGGTACATCAGACCCAACTAAATTTCTTCTATGCAAGATCATACTGCTAATCTTATATGAATTCAAAAGGAGATAATTGCTGAAGGACCAAGAAAAGACGTTAATTAATTCAGAATTGATTCGGTCCATGCATGATCAAAACGATAGGACGAAAAAGATAAATCCAAAGAACTGGAAAAAAAATTATTTACATTTTACATATAAAAACATTAAAACGAGAACATTGAAATAGCAACATAAAGTTAACAATAAGGACCAGACAAGCTCAGACATGAACATGCGTAGAAACTTTTTCATTTGGAGGATTCTACCGCTCAGATTTGACGCCTAATAGATCTCAGAAGAGCCCTATGCATGAGGGCTCTCACGATAATACAGCCCCCCGGATGTAATGTAATTTCGCCGAATACATATACTGATCACCTGCACTTCATGTTATACTAGCTCAAAACACAAAAAGAACAGTTATTCCTTGACAGATCACAAGCTGAAAAGTACTGTGTGAGCCTTGTAAAACGTCAATGCTGTATTTGACGTCTCAATAAAGTTGATCTGACTAGATTTGACTAGTCAGGGCTGCATAACTTTCGTCTATCACAAGAAGACTTGGCGGAGGTAAAGGATGCATGTTTTCAGGCAAGCGCTAAAACCAGAAAGTGCGAAGAAGGTCTTCATTAAGTCTATCTCCAGCAAGTTCTCTCATTTCCCTTAAAAGTTGAGATGCTTGTCTCTCACCGAATACGATATCGTTTAACAACAGGTTAATTTTCGAGGACTGGTTGGTTGGTTGGTTAAAGTGGTGACCCGCCCCTGGGCGTAGTCCAATTAGCGCTAAGGCGCGCCGTTTTGATACCACCAAATCCCCCGAAAAGAAAAGAAAGAAAACATTGTAACGACGGAACTAGAAATGCCAAAAGATCAGAGCCAGCCTGTGGAGTTCAAAAAGAGAACAATCTCCCCGATCTTGACCGTAGATAAAACCCCGACGCCAGCGAAAAAGTGCCTGCCCAGCGCCCGGTACCTTGCTCCAGCTAGCGCCGGGCAGCTGCATAGGAAATGCGAAAGAGTCTCCTTCTCATTGGGATCCTTGCAACTGCGACAGTGGTTATTGAAAGGGATCCCCAGTCTGGCTGCATGCTCCCTATGGGCCAATGACCCGTAAGTACCGCCACCACCCTGGCAATATCCCCACGAGTTCGCTTGAGAAGCTCCTGCGTTCTACACAGATTGTATGCAGGCCAGGTCGCTCTGGAAACGCGACATGTTTCCAGATTTGCCCACCTATTATTCGCTATTGCTAGAAAGTGCAACTGTATCTTCCTCTTGACGGATCCTAGGGGAGCGTGAACTGTCTCCACACGGGATCCATCGAGAATTGCACCAGTTCTAGCCAGTTCGTCCGCCCGCTCGTTACCCTCTATGTTCCTATGCGCGGGAACCCAGAGTAGAGTGATGCTATGGCGTTGCCCTAGAAAGACCAAGCGCTCCCGAACGCGATTAACCAATTCAGATGAAACGCTAGCTGAGTCGAGAGCCTTGATAGCGGCCAACGAGTCCGTGAGGATTGCTAAATTTAGTGTAGGTGTTAGGTTGCTTAAAGCGTCGCAAGCCTTCATGATAGCGAGAACCTTTGCCTGGAAGACGCTAGCATACTCAGGAAGGCGAAACGACTCCTTTACATCGAGTGCCTCGGAAAATATACCGGCTCCGACTCCTTTCGCGGATTTGGAACCGTCTGTGAAGATTGCATGTTGGAAGGTTTGCGTCACATCGCCCTCCCTCCATTCCACTCTAGTGGGGAGCCTCACCTTGAAGTTCTTCCCGCCAGGTTGCCTAGGGACGATGTAGTCTGTACGGCAAACTGCCAGATCCTCTGGCAGTTGGCCCAGGATCTTGCAATTGCCATATGGCCTTGCATTCCAACACCCCGATTCTTTAAGCCTCACGGCACTGCAGCTCGCCATGTGCTTGATATGGAGCTCAATGGGCAAGAGGTGCGACATCACATTAAGAGCCTCAGTCGGACAGGACCGTATGGCTCCCACGGTGCCCACACATGCCGTTCTTTGCACTCTTCCCAGGCTCTTCCGAATATAAGCCTTGTCTAGACAGGGCCACCAGACAAGCGCCCCATAAGTGAGGATAGGACGCACAACAGCTGTGTACATCCACCAGACGATTCTCGGCTGGAGCCCCCACCTTCTGCCAAAGGCTTTCTTACAAGCGTAGAAAGCTATACAGGCCTTCCTAATTCGCTCATCGATGTTAAGTCTCCACCTGAGCTTAGTATCAAGTATTACGCCGAGATACTTTGCGTGCGGGGATAGAGACAGAGTTAACCCGTTAAGTACAGGTAGCCTGAAGGTTGGGATCTTCGACCTATTGGTGAACAACATCAACTCGGTCTTACTCGGATTGATGCCCAGCCCACAGCTTTGAGCCCATGCATCAACCCTAACCAGAGCCCCCTGCATGATACTGCTTAACACGGAGGGGCACAGACCTGATGTCAGAATCACTAAGTCATCAGCGTAAGCAACTATCTTAATCCCGTCCCTATCCAGGCTAGCCAGGATTTTGTTCATTACTAGCAGCCATAGTAGAGGAGAAATGACACCACCCTGTGGAGTACCCCTACTGACAAATCTTGTTATTTGGCTGTTACCGAGGTCCGATTGAATGATCCTAGTGCGCAACAAGGTGACTAACCAGTCGCTGAGCCCCTCCTCCACTCCTAGTGTAGAGAGGGCTTCCTAGATTGCTTCCGTACGGACATTGTTAAAAGCTCCTTCTATGTCTAAAAAGGCAGCCAAGGTGTACTGCTTGTACTGCAGGGAGTGTTCGATAGTACGCACTACCTCATGTAGAGCCGTTTCGGTAGATCTACCCTTTAGGTATGCGTGCTGCGATTTACTAAGCTGAGATTCGACCAGAGTCTGACGTAAGTATACATCAAGAATTCTCTCTAGTGTTTTTAGGACAAAGGAAGTAAGACTAATCGGTCTAAAGTCCTTCGCTGCTTCGTGGCCACGCTTGCCAGCCTTTGGAATGAAAACAACCCGTGCCCGTCTCCACGAGGACTACTAGGGGTAAGTCGGCTAATCAAAGCTTCTTTCAACCGGTCGTAAGGATGCGATGGATGTGGGTTTCTAGTTAAATCGCAAACGGTACGAATAATATCTCCATCCAATATTGAAAGGACGTGATAAAAACGTGTCTGCTGTGATGTTATATTTGCTAAATAAAACTGTGCCTCAAAACGATCGAACCAAACGTCCGGCATATCCTTCCAGAAAGGAGTAGGTTTAACTGAAACCGATTGAATGGAAGAAGAAGCATTTACCACGCGTGATAAGAGATCGCGAGTACTATGGTCATTTTGAGTGTTATTAATTAAATTTATATGCTAAACACTCACGGAACAAGAAGGTAGAAAACAAAGAGTTTACACTAGAGTTTACACTAAAGTGTAAAAAAACAAATAATAAATAATAAAAAAAACTTATTAAAAGAAATAAAATTTAAACTTTTTCTGTGTGTTCCTTTTTCTTTTTTCTGTTGTGTATTCCAGGCGAGTTGGGGAATACAACCTGTTTTCGGGTGAGTATTCGGCGGCTAAGGGTTAGATGACGAGGACTGGGTTCCAATTTTCTTTTCGTAAAGATTCGGGATAATTCAAAACACCTAATTTGTCAGATTTCCCTTATTTATTTCTCAACGAATTAATTTTATCTTCACAGTTACTTTCAATTGCACCGACCGTTGCACTCACTCCCGATAAAACTAACTTTCAGTTCTTCCCGAACTCTTGAATATTAGCCACTTGCTTATAGGAACCTTTCGTGGTCCTTCCCGGCCAAAATCGTAAATTTAACTCTCTAACTTAAGAAGGACCTCTTTTGGTCTTTACCGATCGAACACTTTAATCCAACTCCGTCCGGGAATTCGCGATCTTCCAATAGCCAATCAGGCCATTTCTGCTTAATGAGGGTATGGCGGCACTGTACTACGTTACGCACTAGTGCCTCGGTTCATTAATGTAGTAGCATCTCCAAAGGAGTGGAAAATTGTAGTAGGATTGCGCAGGCAGATTAGAGAGAAACTGACTTTCATAAAAAAGAGGAACAATTTTGTTTTCGGAGGAAAATATCTAAAAAAAAAAAATTAAATAAGAATAAAATATCAGGTTGTTTGGTAATGACTTGCCGCTTTTTACATGATTTTAAATATTTTATTTGATATAAAAAGGATTAACAGAGTTATGTCAAATAAGCGCCGTTTTGCTCGATGGCTTGTTGCCACTTTGATGGTAACTTCATTATGCCTCTCTCGTAGAAGCCTTTGTCCCTACTGGCAAACAACTGGGGCAAGTGGTTTTCACAGTTAACCCGCCATTGGTGACGTGTATTTGACTTACATCGTTGGTGTCCCCGGTCTGACGCACCGGGGTTTTTGACTACGAATTTTTCTGTAATTTATTGTTCATGGTACTTTTCTTTGGAAAGGTTATGAAATTAGATATTTGTTTGTCAGTAAAACATAAGCATTTCATAAATCAAATCTCTTTTATTAACATTAGACAATATCTTTGGATGCATGTGAAATATGTATTTGATTTTTTCGAATTAACCGGTCTCACAGACATATACGTCACCAGTGGCGGGTTAAAATATTTTTATCACCAATTGAGTTTTGCAGTGCCAAGAAGAGATGGTAATCCGATGGCGCATTATCAGGACTATAATGTGGGTGCATTTAAACCTCCCAACGAAATTCCTTGAGCTTTTGACGGGCCGCCACAGATGTGTGTGGCCTGGTGTTATCTTGGTGGAAGACAACCCCCTTTCTATTGGCCAATTCTGGGCGCTTCTTGGCAATGGCATCCTTCAAACGATCTAATTGCTCGATGTACCGCTCAGAATTAAGTGTTTGGCCCGATGGAAGCAGCTCATAGTGGATTGCCGTCTTCCAGTCCCACCAAACACACAGCAAAATCTTCCTGGCCGTTAATCCTGGCTTAGCCATCGTTTGGGCCTCTTCATCTCTCCTCGTCCACGATCGAACAAAATTATCGTAGGTGACCCATTTCTCATCGACAGTCACCATCTGCTTCAAAAACGGGTTATTTTCGTTGCGTTTGAGCAATAATTTAGAGATAGAAATGCGGTCGATTAAGTTTTTCTTAGATAACTCATGAGGCACACAACTATCCAGCTTTTTCGCGTATCCACTTGCTTTCAAATGCCTATGAACGGTTTCTATGCTTAGCCGGAGCTCCTCTGCGATACTTCTGATAGTCACATGCCGGTCTTCGTGGATTTTCTCAATGATTTTGTCGACATCAGCAGTTATTGGCCGTCCACTGGGTACAGGGTCTGTTGTGTCGTTTCGGCCGGCTCTAACGCGCCGAAACCACTCTTTGGCAGTTTGAATCGATACAGTACCATCTCCTACAATACCATTAATCTTGCGATATGATTCGCGTGCAGTTTCGCCTTGCACAAAGAAAAATTTCAAAATAGCGCGAATTTCGGCGTTAGTAAACTCCATGTTTGAGGGACTACTGCTTATAAACAAAAAGTCAAATTAAGACAAATGACACATCCTTTTGTAGCTAATGTCATCACCAATCAAGTCTCATACAGAGTTACCAGATGAAACTACATGTGTTTTCCCCACAACGCTTCAGGGTTCCTCTAAAGGAAAAGCGGCAAGTCATTACGAAACAACCTGATAATAACTATAATATACTAAAATAAAACATAAAAAAAGGAAAAACTTGAATATTTAATAATTACTTTCTCTTTCCCTTTATTGGTGACCCCAAAGAGACCTGCCAGGGCGATAAAAGAACATTGAAGAATAAATTTAAGAAATAAAATATTTAGTTGGGTTACTACCATAAGAGAATTTTCACCTAAGCCTGTTTGCTCTCGCTCAAAGAAGTTATAAAAAAAAAAAAAAAAAAAAAAGAAGAGCGAAGAAACGCACGATGTTGCGAAATAGCAACGCACAACGTTGCGAAATGGCAGCGCACAATATTGCAAAATAATAACACGCGCCTGTTATTTCGCAAAATTGTAGAATAAAGTAAACGATCAAATTCCGGGCGGGCCTGCGACCACCAGGGAACAAAAAAGTTTCCACAGTCAAAAGTATAAGTTACGGAAGGTAGATTTAAACCTCTGCCGGCTTTACGTTAAGGGAGCAAAAGCCCATAGTGAGATTTCTGCAAGTTTAAAAGCCGCCGGGGGTGCTAGTGCACGCACCTTCACACGGAAAGAAATTAAAAAGATCACTCTGATAATATAGGGACTTGACCACACTTATTCTGAGGATGATGTGAAAGAGGCTCTGAATCAAGTTTTCCAATCTTCTATTCTTGTAGATTAACTGCCCGCGAGACGAGCTACCAAAAGGATGAGTAGTTTATTTTATTTGATATTTTTGAAATCACGTTATTTTTTCTCTTCATTCGTTGATTTTAGTTAAATTTATTGTTAGTTTTAAGGGTTTGAAATATACTACTTTTTAACTGACTACGATTTTGATCTGGCACCTTTTTCCAGTTAAACCGCTTAAGTGACCTTAATACGCTCAAATACACCATTTCGGTTTTTTCAAAATATAAACAACTGTTGGGTTCCAGGTCATCCAAGATCAGTAACTATTGCCATCCTTATTGCTCTATAAACTTGATCGTGGGTCCCACTTTCCTATCTCCAACGGTATCCCGGAAAAATCCACTGAACACCCCCAGAAATCCAACTGACTCAGTATATAATGACTATATTCTTCTAGTTCTTTCAAAATAGGGTAATGAAATAGACAAAATATTAGAAGGACTTGTGTGCGTGTTATATGATACATGTCATAGGTCCGTTAGAGCGATTTTATATTTATATTCTTTTCGTAAAATTCATTACCCCAACAGAGCATTATTAAGATGTTTCCCAGTTGATCCAATAATAAAAATTGGCAAAAACAGAAACATTTATTCCTGCAGAAATCAGTGGGTAAAGTTTCTGCATGAATTAGACCAAAATCACTCATTTGTGCTGAATAAAGTTTCTTCCGTTGATTCGCTTGTAAGTTCCCTTATAACGTGGAAATTCCTGGAAAGTTTTCGATTCGTACAAACAGCTGCTGTGCCTCAGATCTGTGGAATACTGGAGGGGCCTAGGGCCTAGGCTGTTCCTGGATCTATATCTGGGATTTTCCCTTTCATCTTAAATTCAGAGTAAATTAAAATTGATAGGCAACACCGCGCCATCGTTCGCTGTCGAGATTCCTTCTTTAGGCGTTGAAAACATACGCGAGGCGCTACTGAATGCTGCTTTTGCTCACCACCTTAAATTAAGTAATTTTCCCATCCACAATGGTTAGGATGGTTGCTACGTATTAAGGAGGATGACAAGTCCTGAACGCGAACTGGGGCCTATTTCTTTACGTATAATCTAATCAGCGTATTTAATTAAAGCGACAGAGTAAGCGATTTTAATTAGAGCGTTTAAACAAAACCTTGAGCCGCGCGCCGTTCGAGGAACTTTTTGCCAGCCCCACAGACGCTTGGTCCCACCGCACATATGGGGATGGATTTTTCATATTCACCCTGTGAAACCCTGCCACATTGGAGACAGGTTTAGGCACCTCAACCTTCTCAAACCCAACGAGGCGTTTGTTTTTACGTCTCACATTTACTTTGAATTCGTTTCATACCTCGCAGACCGGGATCCTCAAACCCTTCCGCTATTTGGGCCTATGCGTACTCATATAATTACTTACCTAGAGAACGTGATTTTAGCACCTAATTCTTATTATCCTTCAGACCGAATAGTCAGTCATATGTACCTCGAAATCTCTTTTAAAGGACAATGCAGTGGTGTCCATCAAAATTTGCAATCTGCCTAAATGCAGAGTTCTTCCAGTGCATTGATGGGCGACACACAGCAATTCCTTTAAAGTCCTCCGGAAAATTTTGACAACAAATAAATTTCTAGTTTCTAACTTTTCCCGAGGGATTTTCTGTCACAGTCATTATTTCACTGTTTCGGTAGTCTTTTTGGTTCCCCCTTTTAGCCATGTATAACTTGTTTATTTTCTATTCCTTCCCCCGCCGAAATATTCCAAACTGCTATGAAAAACTTTAGCAGGATTTACTTAAGTTTAATTCAGAATTATTCTGCAGGTTTATGAGCAAATTTCTTCTGCAGATTCAAAAGCCTGAAGGTTTGTTTTTGTAATAAATGAGAGAATGCCCCATATAAACCAGCGAAAATATGAAAATCGTGCAGTTTGTGGCTATAGAAGTTTTGCATGGAAATTTGCATTTGTCGGGTCATCCAAGAGGTGCATGGAGTGGCAGTGTATTTTATTTGCCTTGAGAGAGCAATTAAAAAAGTAACCAAAAGTGTCGGGAATAGTGTCCTCAATTTGCATATATTCATAGGCATTTTGCCACCCAATATTAACACTATTTCTGCCGAAGGTGTCAAAAGATACATTTTGAAAGTTTAACTTAAAATTATTATCATTATTTTAATCGTTTTCCCCCAATTAAAGTTCTGACTTCTCCTACAATGGTTGTTAAATTAAATATACCATATCTTTTGCCACCACTCTCCTACTGGATCTAAAATACGTATGTGGTATACCTATTTCTACCATGAGGTGTCTTTTTATACCTTAAAAATTTTACAACATTTCTTAAATGATCTTAAATCATTTACACATAAATATCAACACAATTTAAATTCTAAGGAGTTCTCATTTCAGCAAGGAACTCTGTTCTAATGTTTACAATTTTGCATTTTACTATAGATCATTGCAGTGATAAGTTCTAAGTCGAGTTCTAACATTTACTTCCCAGTGACTTAAGGGGACATTCTCATTAAAATGGACAAAAAAACGACTTTTTTTGGAATTTTTTTTTAAACCCTATGGCATTTATTCAAAAAACTTTTTTCATATATTGAATATATAGGCATTGAAGTATACAACAAAAACATTTTTTTTTTTTTTTTACGTTTTGCGGCAATAAAGGGTGTTGTCCGAAAAGTCCCTTTTTAGCTGGTACCAGTTCCTGCGGTCTTCCTGGAGAAGATAAAGACAAAATTCAAAATTTTGTTCTTTATACTTTTTTCTAGGACATAGACCTTTACAAATGGTACTTTTAATTTTTTAAATTTTTTTAGGATTGTTTTTCTAAAAATTTTAAAAATTGGCCATGTTTTGGGGGAAAGTATATGCATAAAAAATAGGGTGGGGTACTTTTATGCATTTTTAAAGGTCTATGTCCTAGTATTTATGTTAGTGAGTCGAATGCTTTTTTTAAATCTATCGAACAGAATTTGAGATATCACTGCTACCATGTGAAAAAAAGTAGTTTCGAGAAAAACGCGTTTAAAGTTTTTGTGCGATGCTCCAAATCTATAGAAATCGGTATATATCGTTACGCATATATAGCTATAACTTTCGTTTTGTTTCGAATTTCTCACAACGGTTTGAGGGCAGCATTACTATGATGTTTAGGAATACTTTTATGTTCTCTTCCAATGAGAATGTCCCCTATTCATTTACACAATCGTGAAAAATTTGTTGAAATATCTTTTACAGGCAAGTAGTAGAAATATTAATATATATAAACTTTTATTTATAAGTTTATTTATTCTAATTTATTTGTAATAATAAGGATGTCAAACATTCCCAAGACATTTGCATTTAAACGCAAAAGTTTCAAAAGAAACCTTTTGGTTCAAATAGGTGTGCACAAAACGGTGGTAGAAATAGTTTTAAAAGAAATGAGGACCTTACAGACAGAAGAAAATAGCTCCACTTTTAGCCTAAGAATTGGATTTAATTTTGTATTACGACTTCTGTATGCTCCTTTTATCATATTTCTTTCCATTCTTTTTGCTTTTATTAAGCTTCACAACTCCGTCAGTCCTTAATGAAATCTTGCAAATCAATTGTATGTCTACTTGTCGTTACCCCAGTGAGATAAAATTTTACAGCACACCATATATCTACATACATGATTTCGATGACAATATTATATTGTGGTACCATCAGCCTCTTAGCTTTTTATTCTTGTAAGTAATAAAAAATTGTTTTTTTTAAAGTTATTTTTAAATTGTATATAGGTACTATACAATTTAGGCTGCTTTTTTTTCGCGACTATTTTTTTTTGGCAAATACCTAAACAAAAATTCCCTGAAAATTGGAGCCCTTAATATTAATATTAAGTACTAGACCAAGGCGTAAAAAGATTTCCCATATAAAATACACGTAAACTTTAATTATTTTTCTTCAAAACTCTACAGCTCTGAGGCATTTTATGGTATAATCTTGGTCAATGGTAGGGTTTCTTCAGAAATGAATGCTCTACAAAAGTATTCATTGCGGTGTAACCCTAACTCGCACCAGCGAGGTAGTACGGGTCACTAACCCCAATTTTTCCATGAAATTCTCGCTTTTTACCCCTATCTCTTAAACAACAAGAGGTACAGAAAAAGTGAATATGACAAACTTGTAGAAAATTCAATTTTCTACAAAAAAATTCTGAACACCAAATCGCTAACATCGATATTTCTTGAGATATTGGGCTTTGAAGTTGAGGTAGTGTTTCTACAACTTAGCTCAATAATCCATGAAAATTCCACTCTACGTCAACTACAAAGCCCAATATCTCAAGAAATATCGATGTTAGCGATTTGGTGTTCAGAATTTTTTTGTAGAAAATTGAATTTTTCTGTACCTCTTGTTGTTTAAGAGATAGGGGTAAAAAGCGAGAATTTTATGGAAAAATTGGGGTTAGTGAGTAATATCATATTTCAGGGTTGAATACCGTAAAAGATTGGTCCTTTCCAGGTGAGTTTTGTCCAAAAAAGTTGATATTAACGATATGCTCTATTGCTAGTTCCTATTAGTTTCTTTTATCAATTCCTTTTCTTTACTGTTGTTAATGCACTTATTATTATGTATGAAAATACGTACATCATACTGCGATGAACGATTCCAGTATAAAGGGAAACGTTCTTTTATAAGTACACAAGTATCTGTTGATAATGAAATCTATGAAAATACCTAAAAGATTGGTAACAATCATTTTGGTTGACTTTGGGCCGCCGTGGTAACATTGGAGCACACCCCGAACAAACACTTTGATTTAAGTTTTTTTTTAATCACTGCTATTTGCAACTGATACCTGTATCCGACAGAAATCATAGATAATAAAAAATAAACTTAAAGTCATACATATCCCTATATATACAGGGTGCGGCGCCTAAATTGGGACAAATTAAACATTTTTTTGAAACATAATTTTTATTGCAAAAATGAAAAAGTTTATAATTATTTTTTTTACTAAATTCTTTGTTAGGTCATAGAGAACACGTTTACTCAATGTAACCTCCTTCTGTTTGAACGACCGCCTCCATTCTCGGTCTGAAGCGATCGCAGGCCCGTTTTAATGGGCCACGGTCCATATCGGCAAATGCTGCTTCAATAGAGGTATTCAATGATGCGACGTTTCGATGTCTGAACTTGTTAGTGACCCTTTCAATAACACTCCATACGTAGTAGTCCAAAGGATTTAAATCAGGGCTGTTAGGAGGCCAAAATTCTTTTTACCTGAGGCGTCCGGCAGCATTGTTTCGTAAAGAACACAAAAGCAAGTTCAACTCGCTTTCTCCTGGCAGCTTCAGAAAGCATCTGTCTCACTTTAATTGTGTAAGACTTGTAGCGGAGGTCCTCCTCGACGATTCGACGCATAGTTTTTTCACTCACACCGACAATCGACGACAATTTTCGGATCGACTGCCCTGGGTCCTCAAAAATCAGCTCCTGAGCCCGTTAAATGATTTCGGGCGTCCTGACAACGCGCTCCTTCGAGTGAGTTCTCCTTGCCGGTGTTGCAGAACCTTCGTTGGACTTCTCCGACTCGTTATACCGCCTGACAACGTCGTACACAGTCGATCTTGGGTACCCGAAGAATCGAATGATTTCTGTCGCTGAGCGCCCAGCGCGAACACTTTCGATAATCGCGGCTCTTCGATTATACTCCGCACTTGATTTCAACATTGCGACTGTTTCAAGGTTATGATCGTTTAGTACATGTGTCAAGCTATTTGGACGCCAATCGCGACCTCTCGAAGTGGTATAGAACGGCGGGAAATTCAAATTGAATTTTGTCCCAATTTAGGCGCCGCACCCTGTATATAAAAATTAAAGTTCGTTTGTTTGTTTGTTTGTTTGTTTGTTTGTTGCTCAATCACGCCTAAACGCTTGCATCGATATTTTTAATTTTTTGTCCGAAGGTAGTACATATTCCGACTTAACATATAGGCTAATTTTTGTTTGGATAATACGTAGGGTTTCAAGATGGCGGATCCAAGATGGCGGCTGAAAATTTTAAATTTGAAGCGATTTTCATGAAAATTGCTACATAAGGGTTTTGCGGGATGGGGATTACAAATCCGCTGTCCAAATTTAGAAATTCAAGATGGCGGATCCAATATGGCGACCAAGATTTCCTGATTTCAACGGATTTTAATGAAAATTAGTACAATGATTGTTTTGAGGTCACTGATTTTGAATATTATCAACATTTAGAAATCCAAGATGGCGGATCCAAAATGGCGACCATATTTCTCGATTTCATCGGATTTTAATGAAAATTAGTACAATGATTATCTTGAGGTCACTGATTTTGAATGTTATCAAAAGTTACAAATCCAAGATGGCGGACCCAATATGGCGACCAATATTTCTCGATTTCAGCGGATTTTAATGAAAATTAGTACAATGAATATCTTGAGGTCACTGATTTTGAATGTTATCAAAATTTACAAATCCAAGATGGCGGATACAATATGGCGACCAATATTTCTCGATTTCGACGGATTTTAATGAAACTTGGTACAATGATTACACAGGTTTACAAAAAAAAAAAAGTTGATGTTCTTTTGACCAGACCATCTCATTTTTATGTAAATCGACGCCCTGAATCCGAATCCGAGGTCCGTTAACCTCCATCACGTCAGGTTCAAGGTCATTTCAAGGTCAAATTAAGAAAAACCCACTAAATAAGTCTGAAAAAGAGGACTTATAGGTTTTTGGGCCGCTGAATCCGAATTCGTGATTTGTTTAACTCCCAAAGGTCAGCCAGAGGTTATTTCAGGGTGGGGGGGGGGGTGGGGTGGTGTGGGGGGGGGGGGGGGGGGGGGGAAAAGAAGATGTATAGGTGTTTAGAGTCACTGAATTCGAATTCGTGATTTGCTTAACCCCCAAGGTCAGCCAAAGGTCGTTTTAAGGGCATTTCAAGGTGAAATTGGGAAAAATCCACTAAGCGGAAAAAGTTGATGTTCTTTTGAGCAGACCATCTCATTTTTATGTAAATCGACGCCCTGAATCCGAATCCGAGGTCTGTTAACCTCCATCACGTCAGGTTCAAGGTCATTTCAATGTCAAATTGAGAAAAACCGACTAAATAGGTCTGAAAAAGAGGACTTATAGGTTTTTGGGGCCGCTGAATCCGAATTCGTGATTTGTTTAACTCCCAAAGGTCAGCCAGAGGCTATTTCAAGGGCATTTCAAGGTGAAATTGGGAAAAATCCGCTAAATAGGTCTGAAAAAGAAGATGTGTAGGTTTTTGGGGTCACTGAACCCGAATCCGTGATTTGTTTAAGACCCCAAGGTCAACCAGGGGTCCTTTCAAGGGCATTTCAAGGTGAAACGGAAAAAATCACGTCTTTTCTATATTTGAACTTGCAATGACTTCGAAACGACCTCAGGCTGACCTTGGGGGATTAAGCAAACCACGAATTCGGATTCAGCGACCCCAAAAACGTATACATCTTTTTCAGACTTATTTAGTTGATTTTTTCCTAGTTTCACCTTGAAATGCCCTTGATACGACCTCTGGTTGACCTTGGGGGCTTAAGCAAATCACGGATTCGGGTTCAGTGACCCCAAAAACCTATACATCTTCTTTTTCAGACCTATTTAGTGGATTTTTCCCAATTTAACCTTGAAATGCCCTTGAAATAACCTCTGGCTGACCTTTGGAAGTTAAACAAATCACGAATTCGGATTCAGCTGCACCAGAAATCTATAAGTCCTCTTTTTCACACCTAATTAGTGGGTTTTTCTCAATTTGACCTTGAAATGACCTTGAACCTGACGTGATGGAGGTTAACAGACCTCGGATTCGGATTCAGGGCGTCGATTTACATAAAAATGAGATGGTCTAGTCAAAAGAACATCAACTTTTTCCGCTTAGTGGATTTTTCCCAATTTCACCTTGAAATGCCCTTAAAACGACCTTTGGCTGACCTTGGGGGTTAAGCAAATCACGAATTCGGATTCAGTGACTCCAAACACCTATACATCTTCTTTTTCAGACCTATTTAGTGGATTTTTCCCAATTTCACCTTGAAATGCCCTTGAAATAACCTCTGGCTGACCTTTGGGAGTTAAACAAATCCCGAATTCGGATTCAGCGGCCCCAAAAACCTATAAGTCCTCTTTTTCAGACTTATTTAGTGGGTTTTTCTCAATTTGACCTTGAAATGACCTTGAACCTGACGTGATGGAGGTTAACGGACCTCGGATTCGGATTCAGGGCGTTGATTTACATAAAAATGAGATGGTCTGGTCAAAAGAACATCAACTTTTTTTTTTTTGTAAACCTGTGTTATTCTGAGGCCATTAATTTTGAATATTAGCAAAATTTCCAAATCCAACATGGCGGATCCAACATGGCGACCAGAATGTCTCTATTTCAACGGATTTTAATGAAAATTGGTACAATGATTATTCTGAGGATACAAGTTCAGAATATTATCAAAAGTTGTAAATCCAAGATGGCGGATCCAACATGGCAACCGAATGCCTCGATTTCAACGGATTTTAATTAAAATTAGTAAAATGATTATTCCGGAGCCACTAATTTCGAATATTATCAAAATTTCCATATCCAACATGGCGACCAAAATTTCTCGATTTCAACAGATTGTAATGGAAATTAGTACAGTGATTATTCTGAGACCACTAATTTTGTATATTATCAAAATTTCTAAATGCAAGATGGCGGATCCCAACATTGCGTCCAGAATGTCTCGATTTCGACGGAGGTTAATGAAAATTGGTACAATGATTATTCTGAAGCTACAAATTTCGAATATTATCAAAATTTATAAATCCAAGATGGTGGGTCCAATATGAGATCAAATTTCTTGATTTCAACGGATTTTACTGAAAATTAGTACAATGATTATTGCGGAGCCACTAATTTCGAATATTAGCAAAATTTCCAAACTCAAGATGGCGGATCCAATATGGCGACCAAAATTTCTCGATTTCAACCGATTTAAATGAAAATTGGTACAATGATTATTTAAGGCCACTAATTTTTAATATTATTAAGATTTGGAAATTCAAGATAGCAGATCCATAAAGGGGTTTTCGGGTTGAAACAATTTCTAGGATATATCAAACTGGAACATTTGAGAAGTCTTTAATTAGTAAGTATTAATCCAACGCCGCCGGGTGAAACCGGGTAACCCAGCTAGTGTTAAAATAAAAAATGTTTTTTTCCCACACTTCGTTCATGTGTTTTTGCAAGTACTGTGTTCAGCTTGTGATTTTATGTAGTTTCCATGTAAAAATTCGATAAGTAGCTAAATGTTGTGGAAGCTTAATTATTCATTTTGTTTAAAATTATTAAATTTAACTGATTTCTGCATCAATTCATTACAAAATCGAGAAAAATTCTTAGCAGAGTCAAAATGACAAGGTATTTGGAGTAATTTCCACTTGTATTGAAAGATAAATTGCAGGTTAACTTTGGATAATTAAAGAAGATGTTTAACGTGTGTTTAATTAAGTTAAAAGCCATAGGGGGATAAGAACGGGTAAAGTAGCCTCGCGCCGATTATGGCCGTTATATTTTTTATCGTCAGGACTAAAACATATAATAATTTAACCAAGTTTCATCCCTTAATAATTAAACCCGAAGGGGTGAGAATTAATTTTAAAAATTCAAAAACAATTAATAACTTTTGAATGGATTGCCCGATTTGAGTGGGTTTTTGACATGTTATATGTGTCATTACGCATTATAGACCGCATCAGAACTTTTGTTGGTTATGTTTGTCGTGCAGTCACCAACATTTTTTTCTTAGTCTGAGTAAAGATCCAGGAAGAAAAAAAATATATACGTCCAACTCTGTTTAGAGCCAGCTTATTAATTTTCATCATGCTTCATATTATCTTATTTTATACATAAGCATCTATAGTTAACTTCATTTAAATTTACTTGCTTTTCTACTCAATTTCATAAGCCACTGTATTCTGCTGTGATTTGGTTTTGCTCTAAAAGTTTAAACAATAGAAAAACTGTTGGCTAATTTTGTTGCCTAGAACGAATTGTAAAATCTCTACCTCTTCTCTTGTTAACCGCCGTGAAGTACAGATCGGTAAACTGCTCCAATCATTAAACTCCAATAAACAAGCTAATTAAACTGAAAGCGCGTTATTACTTTTTAATCCCAACGCCGCACTAAACAAACTCCTTCTTTACACTGTAGACACGTTCCTCATAAAACCGTTAAGATAAGAAGAGTAAAAAAAATAAATGCGATATGTGGTAAATTTGGCGATATGTTCCACAACTTTAACCCTTAACTGTAGTCGTGGGTTCAGTGGACTCATGTTCAATCTTTGAACGCGTGTAAAAAACACAGCGTGTCCCAGCGCCCGCCCCTCCTAAGTACCTTCCGTCAGTAAGCCGAAGCGCGCAGAGGGGAACGGACGTTAACGTTTCAATGCAAAGTTTAATAAAAAAAAAAATATAAAATTTAAATATAAGTTTTGTTTTATTTTAAATCGAAACTAGGCAGGTCCCGTGGACCCACGACTATAGCAGTGTGAATATCCACTGACTGACAATTAAGGGTTAGAAAATTGTGTAAGATGAAAAACTCTAAATATTTTCCCAAAAAACCGTGCAAAAAAAGTAAATAAAAATAAAATCAAAACAATTCATTTTTATTACAAAAATATCTTAAAATTAGCAATGTTTCGATTACGCTTATCTCATTAATTTTTATAGAAGTAGATAGGTAACAAAATATCGCTTGATCTATTCAAAATTAATTTTCAGTCGAAATAATAGTTTAGGAGCTAGAGTATGAGAAAGACAGTATTTTTTTAAACTCCATATGAAACAATGTATGAAGTTGCAAACAGTTTACCGGCCTATCTACACTTGCAATACCTACTTCATAGCTTGTTTATACCGTAACCCGCGGTATACATAAGACCGCGGGTTACGGTATTCCCTCAATTGTATTTTGTTGCTGTATACATAAGTTCCTGTAAGACAAAAGTAGAATTTAAAAAAACATTTTTTAGGGATTCGTGCTAGAACAACAAAATCGTGTACAAAATTTTATTTGTTCTTATTGATGAACCGTGAAGTTTTTCTGTAAATAACTTAGATCATAGAGTATAAGATGGGACGTAAGTCGGTTTAGTTGATGCAATTTCGTGATGTAGTGGTAGCCCTCTTTTTTGTAGTAGTGCGCCCAGTACAAGCCGAATATTTTTAAAAAGATAGAAAAAGGGCACTAAATCCAAAGCAAATACGCCTACAGCAGCCCCGAGAGATGAAATTTACTTCTGCCTTGTACTTTACATCTCTACCGGACAATATTTCGATATTTTCTCTCATACTTCAATATTTAATACTGTATATACAAACTACCTATTGAAATATTATAGTAATTAGTAGTTGAGCAGTACTCCGCAAATTAACATACGCTACTTTGGATTCTCAACAGAGTCCGCTATAGAAATCTAAAGTAGTGCAAGGCTGTAATTAGTATAACATTTCTGTAATTTTTTAATAATAATGTATCCCTTAATGCATTTTTTAATTTATGAGCCGATAATCAGAATTTCCAGAAACCTAGTCAAATTCCCTGACTTTCCCTAACTCTTCCTGACGAAAAAAAAATTCCTGACTTTTCCCAGTTTCCCAGGCTTTCCAGATGCGTAACAACCCTGTGAAATTAATGCTAAATAAACAAGCTATCTGATTCATATGTCTAACTGCGTAGGAGAATGAAAGACCGCACAAATTAAAAGCGAAAACCGCATTATGTACACAACATAGCTCTCTCTTCTCTCTCCCCAAAGGCAGAACGCATCTTTTTTGCGTTACGAAAATCTGCAAAAACTGTCCCAGCCTATATTTATTTTACCCTCAGCGCACCCAAAAAGTATGACTTCAAAAAATTTATCTTCAATCAAATAAAAACAAATTACAGCCACAAAATCATAAAGGAAATTTTAGCACTTCGTTATATACTGACTTACTTATACAATACTTACTTTAAAAACATTTTCTATATAAAATTGCACGTTTTATATAATTTTCGAAAAGCTAGATTTTCGTATTAATTTATTACACCTTACTACATACATATAGTATTACTGTTACCAAGAGCTGTTTCACCAAAATCTTTGAGAAGAAAAAATGAATTGCCAGATGTTTTATAAGCCTTGAGAGCAATTAAAAGGGTAACCAAAAGTGGCGGAACTAGAGTCCTTAATTTACATATATTCATAGGCATTTCTCGGTCCATTATTACAGCAAATATTGCCTATCCTTGCTAACCCCCGGTTGGGTCGCAACCCCAAAAATGCGTAAAAAGACAGGAGATTAAGACATCACTGATACATATACACCGATTGTGTTGTCGAAATTGCCTGGAGAGCATAAAAGTCCAGGAGTAGTGAAAATTGAAGGTTTTCCCTCCGGGCGACCATTCGTTCGCATCTGTCGCGAAAAACCAGCGACGAGTGATACGATGGCTTTAAAGTTCTCCCCCATTTCGACTTTCTTCTGGTGGTCTACGACCATTTCCCGCCGCAAATAAGCAATTTATTATAAAGCCCCGGCAAAAGTTGAAACAAAGAACGCAGTGTCGATGTCCGCCTTTTTCAGCTTGAACACGGAACGGCACAGCGGCAATGACGGTTAATTCGCGGACGGTGATGCAGCCTCCCCAAATTTATAATGTTTTAAACGTATATCATAATGGCATTTGAAAGTACTTGGGGTGCAACAATACCAACAAGACCTAGGCTAAGCTACATAGGTGGTGCCGCGGGATAGAACCCTTTTCGGGAATATTTTGGGCAAAAACTCCATCACCGCAGATGCACGTTCAATTGTGGCGGTTATATCGTTTCGCGAACAATGGACCTAACTCGTCCCTGAGCCCATTTAACCCGTCCAGGGTTGCGATTACATCCGAAGTCATCTCCTGTTTACAGGCGAAATTATGTTGAATGCTCTAATGAAATTGCACTTGGAATTTTATCTCATATTAACAATCAGGACAATTAGAACGTAGGGTTCCCTTGGGGGTCGACGGGGCGAGGGTTCAGGAGAGTACGCTCACGGCAACCATACAGCCGGAGCCCAACCCGTCACTGTTATAGTCGTCGCCATCGAGCCCCGGACAGAGGAAAAGGCAAAGGAACGTCCCGACCGGCCACTTTTTCGAGTCCCTCTCCCGGCCGGGGATCACTTAATTATCTCATCTTGTTGTAACTTATATTACTTTTGAAAAGTTCTTTTTTATTATCGTTTATTACGGACCAGATAAGGGCTTGTTTATCCGTGGTCTCCGCTGACCTGACAGGCCCTCGGCCTGGCCGCCTGGTCCCCAGGCCTCCAAAATAAATTATTAACCAGAAGAGGCCCCATTCATTCCTCGGCTTGTTTGTTTCTTCGAATCCTTTTCCGCCCCGTCGCAATCGTCGCAGCCGCGCTTGTGCTAGTCCTTTTGCTGTTGCGATTTTAATTTTCTGCTCGGTAATTTCAAGCGGCGAAAAGTGTTGGCTGCCTCAGCGGTCTCTGTCTGGTTCTATTTTTTAATGTTTTATTTATGGGGCTTCAGAGAGCTTGAGGAAATTGGGTTTCTGTGACTCGAAACGAGGTGATTCGATGAAATCTTCAGAGGACCTTCTACACCTCCCTCTCCCAACTCTCTCTACTAATTGTAAAAAGTTTTACCTTTAAGGTGAATGAATAAAGAGCCTTTGAATTATACACAAACAAAAATATGGTCCCCCAGGTGCTAGTGTTGTTGATGCTTCCGGGAACAAGGTTCTGGGTAGTCAGTCTTGAAATTTTAAAGGTGGATGCTGTCCCATTCATCGACTTAATTAGAGTGGTCAGAATTAAACTATGTTCCTTGTTTTTGCGTTTTTATTCCCTAAACCTTTAACTATTGAATTTTTATTTTGCAATTTATTTTTCCGATCTCGATGAAGTATTTTGTTGGTTCCTTGGTTTACTATTAAAACTAATATTCCTAAATATGAAATACCATCAATGTAGGGTAAGCTTTACTAAACGATTCTCTGAGCTCTCGAAAATAGAAGAAAATTGTGAAACATAAAGATTTATTTTCTTTAAAACATTACATAGCTGAAAAATAAATAAACTTTGCTTATATCCGGTTTTACTATATTCTATATGACAGTTTCCTTATATTTAAAGGGAAATACCCATTTCCCATATAAGACTGGACCTTATGATTGGTTTCACTGCGTTCATTAATAGAAAGTTGGAGAAGTAGTTACAAACTTTGAAAGGAAACAGAGATAATCATAGTTTAAATCTAGCACTTGTTGTTTATACTTATAGCTAAAAATTAGACAAGTTAACAGGTGCCGTATCACGGAATACGATACGATTTAACGAAAATCGTAAACCATACCATTGGTATCACTGAGTACGATTATTCGGTCAATATCAGGGTGATTCATTTTAATTGACCACTCAAATATCTCGTCCGGAAAGCGGTATCGAAAAAAACTTCTCAGACAAAAGTTGTAGGGGTCAGAGGGGGACACCAATTGGTGACCTTGACTTTGACCTTGAACTTGACCTTGAAGGTCATTTGAAGGTCAAGTTCAGTATTTTAAATGGGAATCCCTATTTTTTATTCCAGATTATATTTTTAGACAAAAAACAAACACTTTTTGTTTAGGTCATTTTTTCAAAATTTTAAGATGGCGGACCCAAAATGGGGTCAAACTCCTAAAAATCCTTAAATTTGTAAATGACCACCGATTTACACCAAATTTGGTAAGTGAGGGTTTTTAGGATCGCTGATCACGAATTTAAAGTCGGTTTTGTAAAATCCAAAATGGCGGATCCAAAATTATAACAACCTCCATCAAGAATTTTGAAAATTCATTCAAAATTGCGACCCACAGAATGGGAAAATTGTCAAAACTTCGATCGTTCAGGCATTCTCACAGTTTTTAATTATTTTAAGAAATGGTCCCAAAATAAATTTAATATTAGGAGGAAGCTTATATTTAACAAAAGAGAGTTCGCAAGCACTGGCGGTGGACCAAATAAGTGCCAATTTTTCTCAGATTTAGAAGAAAGTGTGATCGCACTTTTAGATTTAAGGAAATCCGTTGAAGGAATAGGCAACAGCAAGAGTTTTGATCATAATTTGTCTGATACAGAAAACATATGCGACAGTGGAAATAATGAACAAGTTCCTATTAATATCGAATTAGAGCAAGAAAGTCAGGAAACCATAGATGTTAGTTTCGTAATAGAGGATTAAGAAACAAATATAAATAATAATAATAATCTAAACAAAAGTTGCACTAGCAAGAAAAACGACACTTTTGAGTTGCTAAAACATCAAGTGTCTACACAAGAAAAGTTGTATGAAGCAGTCAGCCAAAGCTTAAAAAGAATCGAAGAGCAGACCAAAGTAACTTTATATTATACTAAAAAGATATACAGACTTAAAGAAAAAAAAGTATGACTTATATAAGCAAAAACAAGAAGAAAACTGAAAGTACATACAAGAAAGACAAACTAGACCTGATGGAACGCAAATTAGAAATGAAACTAAAAGAAATTGAAATAAGGCGAGAAGCATTTGAAGATCTTTAATTTTATGTTTTTAATTTATATCAAATGTTTGTTTTAATTATTATTTTGTTTGGAGAGAAATGAAGAATTTTATTATTCCTTAATATATTAATCCAATGTATTGCTAATTTCATTTCTTATCCGCTCCGATTCATCTGTTAAAATTCCTGGAATATCATTTCTGGTCGATATATCAACAGGAACTTGGAATTCGCTGTTCATGTTATAATGAATTTCCTGCACTTTGAAGTGAATACAAATATTATGGAGTGCGGCACAAGTATTCATTATTTGAACTACTTTTGGTGGCGAATAAAACAACTGCCGAGATCCAGAAATAGCCTTAAATCTACCTTTCAATACACCGATTGTTCGTTCAACGATATTTCGTGTCCTCGAAAGAACTGTATTAAATTTTGTTGTCCTCCTATTTCTCGCTGATCTATAAGGTGTTATACACCAAGGCTCTAAGGGATAGCCACTATCTCCTGTTAAAAATTATGACATTATAGAACCAATATTATTTGTTTATAAGATAACTACTACTAACCAATAATCCAACTGTCTTTCTCATTTCGTAGGGCGTAATTTTCTTGCAGGTGCCTGTGTGTATCACTTTGAGTCCAGATGGCAGAGTCGTGAGTTGCACCCCCGAATCGGCTATCGATTGCACGTATAGGCATCAAATGGTCACATACCTTAGAACGAACATTTTATCTTAAGTGAGAGTATTACTTATATATCTTACTATCATGCAGTTGATGCTATGGAAGCCTTTTCGATTAAAATAGTAGTGCTCGTTTTCTGTTGGAGATTTTATTCGAATATGTGTGCCATCGACACATTTAATGACACCAGGGAAGCCACTAACACGGAATAAATGTTGCTTTATTTGCCTTTTCTCTTCCTCTGTAACATTAGAATTAATCAATTTTCCATTTATGTGATTTTGAAATATAGTTAACATTTCCATTAAAATTTCCGAAAATGTCAATTGATCCGCTCCTATTTCAAAATCTTGTCCAACCGTTTGTTGAAAGCTTTCTTCGGCAAAAAATCGGAGGACAGCAGCTTATTTTAAAATTTCAGGAATGGATGAAACTCTGGATCGACACCTCATATGCAGTTTAATGCTGTCAAGAAGATCCTTGAAAGCATTCTTGCTTAATCTGAATAAACTCAGAAACCTAGGAAATATAGGCTCAAAATGATCTGGATATATGTAGATACATGTGTGGCAACGAAGTAGCCCAATAAAATTAAATTTTAGAATTTACTTTAACAAAAAAAGTGAAGTAGGCCGAAAAATAAGAAGCCGAATATTTTTGTTTCAAATATTCAGTTCAGGTTAAATATTACTCAAAGAAACATCCAAAAATAATAAATCGTAATTTGTAAACAATAAATAACTAATTAAATAAAAAAAATAAAGATTAAAAAATTTGTAAACAATAAATAACTAATTTAATAAAAAATAAAGATTAAAAAGTTTGTAAATAATAAATAACTAACTAAATTTAATAAAAAACAAAGATTAAAAATAACACCTGTCATCAATTACTACAACTGGTGACCCCGACAAAGAACAGTCGCATCAATATGAAGGAGCAATCTCAGCGAAACCTCCAACTATCAATGCAGCAGCCCCAACCACAACAAGCTCTTCCTCAGTCTGTTATGTATACGTGGGAAAAGGGAGATTTACCCTCAGTAAAATAAACTAAGCGCTTCACTCCACCAAAAAAAAAAAAAAAAAACGGTCCTCTATCATCATTATTTTATTTTAATTTTTCTTTTTGAACAGGCTACAGATCATCAAAACAATTGTCATATAATTAAAAAAAAAACGTTTAACAATTCAAGCTACCACCAGCCGCAGATCGGCTCAGCAACAACCTGCTATCAACCACCAGCCGCAGATCGGCTCAGCAACAACCTTCTATCAACCACCAACCGCAAATCGGCTCAGTAACAACCACCAGCCGCAAATCAGCCAGTAACAACCACCAGCCAGCTACCAACCACGTACCGGCTACCAACTCAAATCCAACCATAGAAAAGCCACATCCTTTCAACAACCATCAAGCCCTTCCGCAGTTGAGAGTTGAAGCGATTCCGCAATTGGAACGTATATGTGCCAAGAAACATATCTTCCTTTGAGATTTTGTGATCAATCGCTCTCTTCGTTCACTGGGGGGGAAGTACTGTGGCAACGAAGTAGCCCAATAAAATTAAATTTTAGAATTTACTTTAACAAAAAAAGTGAAGTAGGCCGAAAAATAAGAAGCCGAATATTTTTGTTTCAAATATTCAGTTCAGGTTAAATATTACTCCAAGAAGCATCCAAAAATAAAAAAATACATGGCAGTCGCGGGACTGGCCGATGGAAGCTTTGCTTCCTACTAATATTTATAGAAATATTTTTTCTACGGCACGACACTGATATCCTTGGAAACGGTAACTGTCTGTTTTATTCTTTCATAAGGATTTTACAACTAAACATCTCAGCATCAGAACTAAGGAATCAGTTACTACAATCGCAATACCTTCAAGCATGTCAAAGTCATATACGTATATATATACGAATATAGAGAGAAAGAGAGAACGATAATGTGTATAAACTCGAATGACTGTATTATTGTTATTATTTTCGTTACTTTTTTTCGTTACCGTCGGAAATTGTGAACGAATCTCCCGCACAACGTCCCAAAGGAAGCAAAGCTTCAATAAATCGTAATTTGTAAACAATAAATAACTAATTAAATAAAAATAAAGATTAAAAAATTTGTAAACAATAAATAACTAATTAAATAAAAAAATAAAGTTTAAAAAGTTTGTAAATAATAAATAACTAATTAAATAAATAAAAAATAAAGATTAAAAATAACATCCATCATCTATTACTACACATGCATACACATAATTGAGATTTTTACCGCGCATTAGGAAGTTCCAACAGGTTCGCATTATCTCGTACATATTTCCTTATTATTGCGGGAATTAAAACTTCTTCATTGAAACCGCTTTCCAAAACAAAGACGATAGAATTCATTTTATTTATGAAAAATGTCAAATTTGAATCACCTCGCACATTTAACGAAGAAATCTGCCATTTTTCGTATGGTAATACTACTGTGGCGACGTCATCGCTACTAGCACTTGTGATTTTTGTCGGCTGAATTTTATCGCAGTAGTTTTCATTTCGGTTTAGGAAAAATATTGAGTGAAAATTAAAAAAAAAGTCAGTGCAGGCCAGGAGATATAAAAAATAAAACGTTTTTTGTTTGTGCTCACGTAATTTTTTGAAAGAAAAAATAAATATTAAATTGAATAAAAAAAACTCATCCTATTTCTTTCATATTTTAAGGCCGTTTGTTATTTTCAAAAAATGAGGACTTTGGTGGGCATTTAATAAAAGGAAGATTCAGGAATTGCCAAACTCTCCATACCTCTTTACTACGGTTTACACACAATCGTACTCCATTATACAAAATTGGCCTATGATCGTAAATGCACGATACGGCCCCAGGTTTCTTCTTAACCACTGCTTAGAAGAGTAGGCAGAAATATTATACATCACATACCGCATAAAAATTGTCTAAGCGCCATAAAGCTTATACTCCAGCGGGTTTAAAAAGCCATAAAACATTCGATGCTCAAAAACATATGTAATATAGTGGAAGCTTGGAAAAAATCATAAAGTTTTTGAATGGCATTTGAAATCTTATGCACAAATTTGTGCCACCATTTTTTAAAATTTAGCGATGCAAATAGCAAAAACCCCTTTTTTTTTAACCTTGACGTTGAATAATAACTGCATCTGCAAGTTGTTCTTTCTTTGTCGTGATAAAACTTTCAATAGTCACCTGTCAAACTAATAACAAAAGTTCTTTTTGACATTCGTAGTCAGTAAAGATACACGTGGTAAGCTTTGGGTAACGCAAATGCCAGCGGTTAACAATTGACGATCAAAATTATTTCTTTACTTCTTTTATAAAACTTTAATCAATCGGGCCGGAAAAACTGTTTGATATATCGATTGGAAAAATTTACAGGCTTATTGGGGGTACATTAAGCTGTAAAGAAGTCTGAAATCATTAGTGCTTCTATCAAAACCGCTCTAAATCAGCGGCAGGTTTTCTAAAAAACAGCAAAAAGTAATTTTTTCAGTTTTTTTTTTTCAAATTAATGTCAAGGAAAAATAGATTATTTCCTTGAAAAACCCTGGTAGGTCCTTGTAGAAAATGTATTCAAGTTAATTGACTGTGCAGTCATGGGCGTACCCAGGTTCTGGGCCAGGGGGGGGCCAATCAGATTTTTTATAAGCACTTAGTCAAATTAATAAACATAAATTCAAATAGGTAATTTTTTATATAAATTCTTTAATTATACAATAGCTAATTTAAAAGTAACTTTCGAGGGTCTTCAGCAAAACGGTTTATAACGTTTTCCGTGAAAGAATCGCCCATAGCGTTAACAAATTTTCTATGTACACTGAGCCACAGACCGAGCCGCCGCACAGTAGGCCCAACGGGACTTTTTCGTGTCATAAATCTGAAACTTTTTTGTTTGTTGACATATCTATGAAATTTTTTACATACAGGGTGATCCTAAAGTATGGAAACGGCTAAATAACTTTCGAGGAATGCATTTTGGAGAAAAAAGTTTTAGACAAAAGTTTTAGGAATTTTCCCTGGCTATTCAATGGTGGCCGTAGATTTGACCTTGACCATGATATTGAAGATCATTTCAAGGTCAGGTTGACTTTTTAAATGGGAACCCATATTTTCGACCAACTCTCCTTCAAAAAACCCCTTTGACCCTGACGTGACCTTCGGGGTCATGGTCAAGGTCATGGCCAAGATCAAGGTTGTGGTCAAGGTCACATTTGCACGTAAAACTTCCACGCTTTCCAAATCCGCAGTGACAATGCAGGTCCCCTTTTAAAGAGCCATCTTGACCTTGACATGACCTTCGAGGTCATGGTTTCGATCATATTCGGACGTAAAATTTTCCGCTCTTTCCATTTCCGTGGTCACAAATATGGGTTCGAATTTAAAAAAGTCAACTTGACCCTGAAATGACCTTCAAGGCCATGATCAAGGTCAAATCTACGGCCACCATTGATTAGCCAGGAAAAATTCCTAATACTTTTGTCTAAAACTTTTTTCTCCAAAATGCAATAAAATTAACAGTTAAAAATAGAACCCTGAAAAAAACTTTCAAATTTTTAAATAAAAAAATATAGGGTTGTATTCACTTTATAAAGTTTGTTAAAAATTTTAAATGTTAGCGCTGTTTGCCGATATCGAGATTTATATTGCACTCTATAGTTAATTTTATCTAGAATAAGGAGGAGCAAAAAAAACTTGCGGTTTTTTTGCGCTTTTTTTTTAGAATTAAAAATTATAGAAATGACGAATTTCTTAGTATTTCCTTGAAATTTTCTCCTTAATTTCATTGGATTTCGTTTAAAATTAGCAATATACTATGAGTAAGCCTTCAACAAATTTATCCAATAAAAAAAAACTCATAATAAATAGACAAAAAAAATTAATTTATTTATTTAAAAAAACTAATTACATCGGCAAACATCGCTAACATTCAAAATTTTTAACTAACTTTATAAAGTGAATACAACCCTATATTTTTTTATTTAAAAATTTGAAAGTGTTTTTCAGGGTTATATTTTTAACTGTTAATTTTATTACAATAATATTTTTAACGAATTTTGTTGTTAAAAGGAAGTTTTACACCGATAAATATAAAATAAGGTTAATTTTTCACGTAGTTATTTTTATGAGTTCTGTGTAATCGAGAACTGTAATATTGGGTTTATAATTGCTGAACATAGCAGTCTTAAAGTTGTAATGGTTAATTAAAAAATACACATAATATAAGCTTAGGTTTTACTATGACAAATTGAAACTGCTTTTAACAATATTTATATTTAAATTAAAAAAAAAAAAATACATATTTATATTTTCCATTATAGTTAAAAAGCCTACATTCTTAATATTTTATGTAAAAAAATTCATACAGATATGTTGACAAACAAAAAAGTTACAGATTTATGAGACGAAAAAGTCCCGCTGGGCCCACTGTGCGCCGGCAGCCGAACGCGGCATTTTTGCTTGCAGCGCTGCTAGCGAGTAGGTAGAACGGGCGCATCTCACGATTTTTAAAAGTTGTATATTGTATTGCAAATGGCAAAAAATTCTTTTTCTTAACTTTTATCGACAAAAGTAGATAGTTAGTAAGAACGTAAACAAAATCCAGGGGGGGGCAGCTGCCCCCCTCTGCCCCTCCCTGGGTACGCCCATGTGTGCAGTCATTAGTTGCTGAGATATCGATGATCAAAAACAAAAGGACCCTTTTTCATAAAAAGTCAGATACCTCAGCGAACAACTTTTTCTTGCGCATAAGAAATATGATTTCGCGAAACCGTAGCTCAAAAAAAAATGACTGGCCAAAAAATCTTAAAACTAGAGACTTCAAGCTTCAAAATACTTTTTGTTTCATCTCAATAAGACAATTTTTCACTGAGATACTACTCTTCAAAAATTTGCTCCCTGACTTTTTTTGAGTAGTGTATGAACTTCAAATTCTATTGTGCGTTTGAATTCTATGGTGCGTTTCATCGAACTAAAGAGCTTGATCTTCGTCGTGTTGTTGATCGATTTCGCACTGCGTAATCAACGCCCAACAACAAGAAAAATAAATATTCGTAAACCTGAAACCATCCTTCTTGTGAACGAAAATTGTAACCAAAAAATCAGAAATGTCGATACCTCCTCGTTCTCATCAACTTGGATTTTGTCCTCCGCCTCATGGAAGATTTTGTGTCAGGATCCTGGTTTACATCGATAGAAGATACAGCTGGTTCAAGAAATGAACCCTAGACCATCGTTGATGATTAGGCAATTGATCCAGATATTTATCGCAAAATGTTATTTCATTCTGATCTGAGGCTCATTTCTGGTTGACTGCACGGTAAAAAATGTTGGAGTAAAATTTAATCTTTTGCTTGTATTACAGCCATTTTTCAATCCACTCGAATTAAAAATAAATATTCATCGAATATTACTGAAAAATGCAATAATTTTTGTATTAAAAGGTAACCCAAAATATATGTTAAAAGACTCTGTAATCTTTTTGGAGTAATTTTCAATATTGATTGGATTAAAATTAGACTAAAAGTTAATATTTCAATCCAAGTAGATTGAATTTTAAGTTTTTATGCCAAAATGTGTCCCGTTGGTCCTGCCGCGTTGGTAACGGTATATCTGGCTTGAATGAGCCATTTCCTTCAGATTCTTGGATCAAGATGCAGTGCGAGTGGAAAGTTAATTTTGTGCGGGCAAAGTTTGGCGACAAACGGCTATTCGCTCCTATTAGGAACGTGACCGATGGTGAAAGTATATCAAGTGAAGATATATTATTGTCAAGTAAGTAGAGAGTGCGTTATTTTATTTTGTATGTTTTACTAAACATTTTTTTAAAGTTTTAGAAGCATTCGACGGTACTGAACAATACTCGGAATTCGTATTAAAGGATCAGTCGGGGACTGATATTATTTTAGAACATCTGAGAGACATTGTGGCTCAATATGGGAGTTGCGGTTGTTTCTCAATTGACCTCATGCCTGTACTGGGTAAGTTGAACGTTTCCAGTTATTATTAGAATATAATTTGTAGGCAAAACAACAAGTTCTAACAAGCATCTTTTCTAATTTTTTTTTTATATCATTCAGTGATATTATCACTTAATATATTTTAAACTAAATTTTAATCACTTTGGATTAAATATTAAACCAACGTCAATCTCGTTAGATTAAATTTTTCAATCTAATTAGTTTATGTTAAATTTTTATTGAATTTATTACAGCACAAAAAACAATATACAGTTATATACATATTTTTTTTAGACCAACCTTCACAAACTACACCTATTCAGAGGTGCAACGCTATAGTTGGTGCCGAGTTGATAATCAATAGTGAGGAAAATATTTTTTGTAATAGCTTACTTTAGTACAGAGATATTTTCTTAGCCTTTAAAGCAATTTATAATTGAAAAGTCCGAAAGTGACATCTTTGGAGAGTACAAAAAGAAAGGACAATTTTGTGGAAACTATCCAAAAAGAAACGAAAAGGTTGCTACTGCGAAAGCCATTATAACGCTTTTTCCGTCTTTTAAAGTAAATCCTATCAATTTTGATGGTATTGTAAGTTGAAGCAAGAAAGAAGAGAACAATTTATTGTAAAATATTTTCTAATTCATTAGGACCTCTTTTACAATCCTGTGAAAAACACGGGCTACTTGGCTCTGAAAAATATTAACCACAAACGACTAACGATCAGTGGAGAGAGTGGAATAAGGTGTAAAAAGGAAAAGCTCAACTGTGGGTCTGATACTAATGAAAACGAAAACAAAGAAATTAGTGCGGATGACATTGAGTTTTTTAAAAATTGTGAGGCTCTTGAACAGGAAGATTTAATAAAATCTAGATTTGAGAAGACTTTCAGCTTTCGAAAACACATTCAGTCTTCAGCAATCAACGTATATAAGAGTTATCCGTTCTATTTCTTCAATCCCAATTTAGTAAGAATAATATAAAACGAATATGAATCGCTAAATATGAATTATGTTAATTTAAATGTAGGTTCTGTTTGAGTTCACGTTACATTTCCCAGAAAAGTCAACATGTTTAAAAGATATTTGGAATAACTATGAAAAACATATCGGAGATGTTTTTAAAGAAACCGTTGGTAACATAAAAGAAGATTTTGAAGGTTAAAATTCAAGGATGTATAATTTTAACGATCTGTCTTATTATTGTATTATTATTATAGAGTGGAATACGGACACCCGAAAATTTGTATACTTGTTGAAACTTTCTCTCTCTTCAAAGTCGATTATCTTGACGTTTCTGCTATTGAATGATCATATAACCACCAAAAATTGCAGTCCGAATGTCTAAACTTTCTCAAACCACGGTTTTAAAATTTTGTTTTTGCTTTGGTTTTTGCAAAATGGCCATTTTGTACAGCAATGTAATAAAAAATGTCACAATTTTTTTACAAGAAAAGGGTAAATTTATAGAATAGAAAATGCTTGAAATTAACTAAAGAATACATGCAATTTTTTTCAGAATTTTTTAGACTATTTTTGGGTTTTTTTCGATTTGGCCAGTTTTTGAAAAATCCAGCAATGTCCCGAAAAATTCTGAGAAAATTCACACTTATTCCCTAGTTAATTAGAAGCACTTTTTGTCCTATAAAATTTATTCGTATAATTGATCCTTTTTGAGTAAAAATATCACCAAGTTTTTTTTATTGTGAAAAATGCACACTTGTTCTTTGGCTAATTTCAAGCATTTTCTGTTTTATACAAATGCCAGATTCTGAAGGAGCATCCCCAATAACCCTCTATATACGAATTTATGTAGAAGAAAATCACCCCAATTTGCTATTCGAACTGTACTATTGAACTTGCGTGCACAAAATGCTGGTTTTGCGCATTAATGGGTTAATATTGATCTGTCTAGACCCTTAATGCACGGAAAAAAATATTAAATCTCTATTCTTTCTTACCTTAGCTCTTATAACAAATGTAATTCAATTCTTCAATTTAAATTAAATTTTGTATTTTTAAATTTTAAATACATATGTATCGTAATTTAGAAATGAATTATGTTCGTTCTTGTAAATTATTTTTCCCTCCATTATAAATGATGATTTATATAATTTCAAAGTTTTACTTTTAGAGTACATACATATATCTGTTAATAAAGAAATTCCACTTAATTAATTTGTCATTTATTGCAGTCTTAAGTTTGTTTGTTTGTTTGATAAAGTTTTCTTATCATTAACTATCAAGCAGTGCCATGGAAAAAAATACTATCGCTGCGGAAATAACAACTGCTAAGCTATTCCATTGAAAATTAGTTCCTGCATTACAAGGCATACGTCCAGGCCTTGATTTACAGACACAAACTTCTATTTCACCGCCATCGTTGTACTGCGTATAACAACCATCATTAACAGTATGCTCCTTATCAACGCGCACCTTGCTGCACATGTAAGTTATGTTTTCCACTTTAGTGACATTAAGAAAAGCATAATATAAGTTTACTGTTTTAGTTAGGTGTAAATTATTTAAGTAATCTTACCTCCAGTGTTGTATCTGTATGTGTACTTAACACAGACATCAACACCAGTCATTCTGCAAGCAATTCTACTTGGCGGGTAATTTTTCCACATCCAATTTGTGTCAGGTATGCCCGTATTATCTGTGTAGAAAATTAAAATTAAAGCTTTTGTTATTCTATTATATAAAAAACATCTTTCGAGTATATTCATTTGTTATTATATATTGAGATGGAAAACGTTGGTAGCTATTTTATTATAGAAAATCTTTGTTCGGATACACACTTAGAAATATGAAGTTACTTGAATATCAGCAATTTCTTAAATTTTAGAAAAAATGTTTACATGTAAACAAGAAAAAATACGTGGACAGTGACGGCGTTAGAGTGGGGCGAGGGTGGGCGCCAGCCCACCCTAAAATTTGTATGCCCACCCAGCCGCCAACCCTAAAACTGTGGATTCAGATATTTGTACTTTACTTACAACTTCTGTAGTAAATCGAATAAGCCTGCAATCTCAGTAAAGCAAGCAAGGGAATTTTTGTAAAGTTTAAGAAGCAATGTAAAATTTTAATCAATCTTCATTAATAACCCTCAGTCACACAAGGCCTTTTCCATTTAGAATTCACAAAGGCGGGTATGGTCTACCCGTCCAGAATTTGGACGTGAATACCGTATAGTGAAAGTATTCGTTAGCAATTTCGATGCTACTTTTTCATTTGTTTGGGATATTAACCTTTCGTTCCCAACATAAAAAATTATTAATTGTAAAAATTACACAGCAATAAACAAAAAAAAAAAAGCAAAATTTCAGAAAAACATTTTTTTTTCAAAAAATTATAAAACATATCAAGTACGATTTTTAAAAAGTATAAACCATCAATCCTTGTAAACAAATGTTCGAACTATCATAAAAACAGCACGACTTAGTATTTTACTCCAAAAACCATATTTTTTTTGTAATTTGAAAATGAGCAATTTTCCAAAGAAGTGGAAGAGCAAATTACAAGGCAATTTCAACCGCATTCCTTCGTGCACGGGTTTCCATACTAAAAGCAAGGATTTATTATAGTTTAATAGTTCAAGAAACACCAACTTAAATTGTTTTACATAAAAAATTATGTCTTCATACTTTAGAAATAGGCCTCCATATACGAATTTACTATCCTTAAACTGTCACAGAAAACACGCATCTTGCTCATTTTTTGATCGCTAGAAAGAAAAAAAAATGATAAAATATTATTTGTATACTAAAAATATACATCAAAAGTTGATGTAATTGCTCTTTTGTACGCATTTTTACTTACTTGTCAAATTTTGATTATCGACGTTTTCTAACGAATTCACACATGGCGGGTATAAAATACCCAGACCAATATTCGGACAAATTAAACAGTATGCTAGGTGACACTAATAACTTTGACGAAGCACTAATTAGGTACTTTGGTACCTCTACTTTTTTTACGCATGCGCTTTAGACATGTACCCCTTCCCCCTGGAAAATGCTACGCGTTTCTAAAAGGCTCTGGGTATGGTATACCCGACCTTTGTGACTGAGGGATAAGGTAGGCCTCCTAATAATTTATTCTTTGTACAATTAAACTGGCTTTTGTTATTAATGTTTGAAAAGTTCGTATGCATGAAATTACAAGTGAGTATCCCATATGCAAAACGCGCTATATGCTTTTTAAAAAGTTTTGAGTTATTCAAAGAAAACTTGTAAAAGTTCTCACAGATATGTTAGAGTGCTGATTTTTATCGCCTTATTTCAAAAGAGTTTCAGTTCTTTTTGCAGCACAAAATATTGTTTTTCAGATGGCAGAAGACATAAGGTTAATATTTCCACCATTAACTGAACTTAACTGAATTAACTTTTCTTGCATATAGCAGGTTTTGCATATAGGCTACTCAAGTGCAATTTTAATTACTACTTAATATTATAAAATTAGTGTTCAAATGGAGTGACTATTAAGGTAGAGTCGCCAAATATCGTCCTCTACCCTAATTTCGTCCCCTTCAATATCTACTCTTTTAAAAACCGCCATCTATTATCAGTGAGCGGAACCGACAGCTAGTTGCATCAGTCGGCCATTGTGTAGAAGTGAGTGCGTCACGACGTTCGTACGGACAGAAATTCGAAAATCAAAAAAGTGTTCAAGGTGAGTTTTTCATTGAAATATTCTCGGATACCATAAAATATTGAGATACCTGACTTATTGATATAATTTTTTTGTCAAACTAATTATTAATATCTCAGATGTTAATCGATTAAGTAAAATTTTCAGGTTTATGACACGTTTTTTGCTTAAATGGATGCGACAAAATAAAAAGAAATTTCCTAATATCGTCCCCTTACGTTAACCTTATATCGTAACATGTAACTTTAGAATGTTTTTTTATTTATTTTGTAGATGCCGAAAAAATTATTAAGATAATTAAGAAAGGGCTGTTTAGATATTAATATGATAGTTAGGTTCAATTTTATATAATAGAAAAGGACTAAATACAACTCCAGTTCACGTACTGATTATTGTGATCTAAATATCGTCCCCGGGACGATATTAGGAGCCCAAAAATATATTTTCATAATTTGAGTATTTTTGTTAAAGCTATTTTATAATTTTTTCTGACAATGTTAACGGGTTTTTGATTATTTTTATGAATAAAGGAGTATTGAACCTAGTGTTTGACGTTTCATTTATTAATGTGGTATTTTTTTTATTTTTTTAGATTTGTTTTATAAAAAGGGGACGATATTTGGCGACTCTACCTTACTGTACGGATTCTTTAAATACGAACTGATTATTCTCCTTGTAATTACATATTCACACCACACATTGAGTTATATGTTTGAAAAAAAGACGTGTATATACCACCCGCCCCACTAGATTAATGTTCCGCCCACCTCCCGCCCACCCATGGTGAAAATCCTAGCGCCGTCCATGTACGTGGAACTTAAGAAAAGAATAATCTTTATACGTAAAATGAAGAAATTTTCTTAGAAACAGTAAGCAATCCCGATAGCAATTAATTTTAAATAATCGCAATTCAGTCCAACTTTACCTACGGTTTAGATACTAAACATACTTAAATAGACCTATATTAATACTTTTTGTTCTTAAAAGCACCTAAATAAGGACTTTTTACACTTACTTGAACCTCAAAAAATTATCCATACTATTATGAGATTAAAGGCCTAAAAATTCTTTGCATTTAAAGAATTCGTAACGCATCTAAAAAATTTCCTAGTTGTGATCAATGCATCTATACACAACTGGTAAATTTTAAATAGACTCTTAATCCGCAGAAGTCTACATGCCTCTTTATTAACAAATTTAGACACGGCCGGCTTTTTACCAATTGTGCTTAATGGCTACAACATCCTACCTGTCGATCTGCCCGTAATCTGGGAATTACAGGGTGTCCAATAGGAAATTACGAAAACTAATGGGTCACAATTTTTTAACAAATGGAGAGATCGGTAAAATTTAAATACTTTTTAATAAAGGAAAATCGTCATTTTTATTTCATGTCCATTTTATTATAATTTTATTTTAAATCACGGTTTTAAAAATTCACTCGTGAAGAAAATGGATTTTATTCATGAGCCGATCATAAATTTTCACTCATGAGCGAAAAATAAAAATCATGGTTTTTTTTTCATTCATGAGTGATTTGTATTTTTTTGATTCTCCTTACCCTGCCCACAACATAGCCTAAGTCTAACCTTATAGTTACTAAACGAGTGTTTTTCAGTTACATTATTCGTCCATATAACGATATGCCAAATAGCATCAAGGTATCCATTCCCCATATTTTTTTTTTTTGTGGGTATGAGCTCGCTGACATGCAATTTATATATGTATTTATAAATATATTATTCTTATTCCTTTCATTTCTTTTTCTCTCTTCCTTTTTTTTGTACATGGTAAAGCTATCTTTATCTTTTGAATTTTAATTAATTTTGTGTTTTTGCTTTTGCTTGTTGTTTACTTTTTTTTTTAATTGTATTTATTATCTTTCCTTCCTTGATCTTGCACATTATAAAAAGATTTCTCTTAATCTTATTTGCTCAATTGCCGCATGATCAATAAATTTAAATTTAAATCGAAATCCGAATAACTAACGCATGCATGTAAAACACCAGTTCACAGCTTGCAATTTTAGAAGGTTTTGTTAAATGGGAACTTCACCACAATTTAAAAACGCTGTTGGGGTTAGCCAAATTATAATGAATTACCATTATATGTTAAATCTTAAGAGGAACATTTTTTTAATACGGTTATGTTTGTTAAAATGACTACGATTATGCTAATAAATTATTGTTACTACTATGTGGTGAAATATCACAAATTTTAATTTATGATTTGCTTCTTTACTTTAATTTTGAATATTACGTTGTTATACCAAGCAAAATCTTTAAATTATATGCTCAACAGTTTTAGAAAATGATAGTACAGTTTAAAGAATTTCAAAAAAACCATTAATGTGTACTAAAAATAAATGCTGATAAATTGTTTTTTATATGTATGTGGTAAAGTAAAACCAGTGTCACTGTAATACATATACCTCGCCAATTAATTTAAATTTCTCACAATTAGCATTCATCCATTACAAAACCTTCCTATAAAGTTTATAATTCTCGTAAAAAATCGTTTTTATAAATCATTTTAGGAAAATTGGATTATTAATTTTATTTTTAGATGGCATATTTATCCTCCATTAAATACAAAGCCACCTAAACACTCTGTATTATTAAGAAGAATCAATAATGCAAACACAAATAATTCCATTTAATATCGCTTTTTGATTCTTTAAGTTCGTCAGTGGGTATATTTTTAAATTCAATAGCTAAAACATAAAATACACCGTACCAGAAAATGAATCTTACTTTTAAAAAAACAAAGCTCAATTAACCATCACTTTCCTATATAAAATTAAATTTGGTTTTTGTAAAACAAAGATACTAAACTTCACTCACCTGTTGCAACAAGTGGTCTTCTACATGGTATCCCATTTTCGCCTTTGGTAAGAAGATCACAGGTCACATTGTTAATGTTACTATCCTTATCGTACTTAGGTCCAAGCCAAGTAAACCTAAAGCAATATGATATGTTGTTGTGGCCTTGAATCCCATTATTAGAATCCTGATCCAAAGAAACCTCTAAGAAAAGGTTATTAGAAATCCGGCAATTAAATAGAAATTGTCCATTCAGCAATAAGTGATAAAATGAAACACATACCTTTAGTAAATCGATCGGCTAAGCAACTGCAGCTAAAACTAAAAACGAAAACTATTGACAGTGATTTGATCATATCTTTAATAGAATAAAGTATCGACTAGACACCTGTTCACTTTGTAAGACTTTCTACCGCTTTGCTCGATTGAGAATTGATTTTATCTTATCACGTCTTATCAGATGTTCCCCAGTTCTATAGGATAGGAAGTGCATATGGAAAAAAGCAATTATTGACACTTCGAGTGGAGTGATGATTTATATTGAAATTGCGATCTATTTGTTTTCTTTTATCATTTAGTCAAGATAACGTTGCAAGATTTTGGGAAACTAACAATGGCACTCTTCTTTCCTCAAGAAATTTCATTGTATCTGTTAACATTGTTAAGACAATTTGAAGAATTAATAATTCAAATTCTTCAAAACTTATTAATATATACTTTTACTGCTTACATAGAAATAACTTATTGTTATGTCAGATAAACAAAATTACATTTCATTATGTTTTTGCTAAAGTACAAATCTTTATAAAAATGTCCGCGGGAAGTTTTTAGCACTACTAGAAATGCTCAGAGATTACGATTGCACCCGAATTCGCTAGAAAAAGGTTTCCAATGTTAAAAAGGGTTACTAAACGAAAGTGGGGATAAAAAGGGCATAAAAAGGCATCATAGTGTGGGGCATAAGGAATAAAGAATATCATGCGCTTAAAGGGAAAAATAACTGCTGCTGTTTATTAAATCTCAGGTTAGAGATTGATTGACGACGATTTCATCCTTCAAAAAGACAATGTGCCAAATCACACTACTAAAATAGTTCAAAACTTCTTAAAAGAACAAAATATTAGGTTTGTTCGTTGAGGCAAAAACCTGTGATACCCCAGGGCGTTGTCAGTCCAACGAACAGCTTATTAAATAGGAGAACTGTCATTTTAATTGTCAGTTGATGTTTAAAAGTGCGGGTTTTAAAGCGAAAATAGTGTTTTAAAGGACTAAAGAGTGTTTAAAAGACTAAGCGACGAAAAAGGACAAGTGCGAGGAATTGTTTGAAGTGCAGTGAGTAGTGTTAAGTGAGTTTTACGCTTATAATGGATAACATTTGTAAGTTCAAATTCACACATACAAATATAATAAATTAAGCTTAGCTATAATTACTATATTCAGAAACTTTAAACCATTTATTTGCGGTGTCCTGCTGTCTATCCATTTCATTTCCCTCGTAGTTTTTTCTGAATTGCCTGCGCACCTATCTTATTTTATTGCTTTGCAATCCTTACGTCCCTCAAAGGAACCCGGGGATATCTTCGGCGTACCTATTCAAATGTATTATATTGTCATCCCAAATAGATCCAATTTGGTAACAAACAAATTATCTAAATCAAACAATGCTCCTTTCTGTAACATTCTGCCTAAGCCCGAACCCCTCTTTTAACCCATTAATGCCTGAATAACAAAAAATTTTACGGCAACTTCGAGGCGCTAACTTTTATCGAAGGGGTGGTCAATTCTTATCGAGACCAACTTTTCTAGACGTATTTTGAGTCGCCCGACACGATCCAGCAAAAAAAAAGTGAAAAAAAATTATTATTATGGTTTTTGTGCAATATTATGTAAATAAATACCATTTTCACGTAATTTTTTTTCGAAATAAGGCTGATTTAGTCGGGAAAAAACACCTTTTCACTGCAATAAAGTGCATAAAACGTGTTATTAGGACTTAAACTTCAAAAATATGCAGGCATTTAATCAGTAATCAGTGACCCCAAAAACTCCGAATACCCACTTTTTTTCGAAGAAATTGAGAATTTTGCCAAAAATTGTCCGCCATCTTGGATCCGCCATTTTGAATTGCGAAAATCTGATAGCAAATTCGTAATCAGTGACCCTGAAAACTAGTGTATATACATTTTTGGGAATAGTAGAATATAGTGAGATAAAAAAAGAGATCGAAAGTAATGCAAATATGCGTAGATGATAGTTTACAATGTTGCAATTTTTATGCAGCCTAGTATTTTTAACAAAAAAAATGCCTGCATATTTTTGAAGTTTAAGTACTAATAACACGTTTTATGCACTTTATTGCAGTAAAAAGTTGTTTTTTCCCCACTAAATTTGTCGTTTTTTCGAAAAAAATGACGTTTATTTACGTAATATTGCAAAAAAACAATAATAATAATTTTTTTTCACTTTTTTTTTTTGGTTGGATCGTGTCGGGCGACTCAAAATACGTCTAGAAAAGTTGGTCTCGATGAGAATTGACCACCCCTTCCATAAAAGTTAGGGCCTCAAAGTTGCTGTAAAATTTTTTGTTATTCAGGCATTAATGGGTTAATTGCATCCTTAAAATTAGGTATTATTTACATACTAAAAGAACGTATTACATTTTTGTACGTGCTCTGTTATTTAAATGAAAAAACCAATGAAGGATTTAATTTTTGGGAGAACTGTATAACAGTTTATATTGAAAGACTGTTATCTTAGATCCATTATCTTGAGTTTTCAAAAGTGGATTGCAAATTTGAGCACAGCGACCTTTTATATATAAATTGCACAACATTTACCACATTCTCTCTACTTCCTCCTACCCCATAGGTCCTGAGTATTTATGATACAAAAAGTTATTCCTGCGTAACTTTCGTAAACAAATAAAAAACAGGACGAATTTCTTGCTTTTTTTGCGTTACATTCTAGTAATAGGTTCGAAGTGTCCGTAGTTGGTGCGGTGACTGTTTAGACGAAAGAGTGGAAATGACGTTACGCTGCGAGGATTGGTGTTGATGGATATGTTATGCAAAATTTCAGGACAGTCAATGGAACCGGTTAGGACCTGATGGATAAAGATTATATCGGCGAGGTCACGCCGCATTGCTAAAGGTTGGAGGTCAATCAGTTTCAAACGGTCCTCATAAGGAGGAAGATTAAGGTTATCAACCCAGGGAAGGCCACGTAACACGAAGCGGAGGAATCTGCGTTGCACTGATTCGATTCTATTGATAATTGTTGGCTGGGAGGGTGACCAAACTTGGCAAGCGTATTCAAGTAGGGGCCTTGATGGAGGTTGTTATAATTTTGGATCCGCCATTTTGGATTTTACAAAACCGACTTTAAATTCGTGAACAGCGACCCCAAAAATTCCCTCTTACCAAATTTGGTGTAAATCGGTGGTCATTTACAAATTTAAGGATTTTTAGGAGTTTGACCCCATTTTGGGTTCGCCATATTGAAATTTTGAAAAAATTACCTAAACAAAAAGTGTTTGTTTTTTTGTCTAAAAACATAATCTGGAGAAAAAAATATGGATTCCCATTTAAAATACTGGACTTGACCTTCAAATGTCCTTCAAAGTCAAGTTGAACGTCAAAGTCAAGGTCACCAATTGGTGTCCCCCTCTGACCCCTACAACTTTTGTCTGAGAAGTTTTTTTCGATACCGCTTTCCGGACGAGATATTTTGAGTGGTCAATTAAAATGACACACCCGGTATGTTAGTTTTTCGATATCAGTTTCAACAGAAAAACGAGTCTTTTACCTCTGTTGTTATGTAGGTACATACTTTTTGATTCCAGTTCTTTAGGCTGTTTGTGCAAAATGGATGAAATTTTGCCAACCCCTTTGGTGAATTGATGGACGATGGCTTTTTGGAATAGGATGATAACCAACATTTTTTTTACTCCTCTTCTGAAGATAGTGATGATTGCTACCAGCAAAAATAATAAAAAGAACAAGCATTCCGGATTATGTCGAGAAAGTTGTGCCTAAATACTCCGATAAAGAAATTATAATGCACTTTAGAATTAAACGCGATCTCTTTCAGTCGATCGCAGGAAAATTGAAAAAAAAGTGCAGAATTTAAAAAGATAGATAAAAAAAACCATCAGCGCGAAAAAGCAGATCGCCGTATTTTTATGGTTTGCCGATCATGAAGCTTGTTCATTTCGAGATATGTCCGACAGATTCAATATCTCGATTTCAACTTATCGGTTATCATTTCAAGGGTTATCCATTTTATTAACGCGCTGGGCCACAAAGCCTTTAAGTGGCCCAATAATGAAGAAAAAGAGCGCAGCGCTCAGCATTTTCATGTCAAACATGGCTTCCCTGGCATAATTGGTAAATATACATGTTAAGAAAATGTATGTAAGTATATACTGTACTATAAATACACATATTCTCATTTCAAATAAGGGAGCGATACCATACCCACGTAATAATTGACCCACCTAAAAGAAGCAACGATGATTATATGAATAAAAAACACAGTTATAGTATCATCCTTCAAGCTATAACAAATGAGAAATGAAAATTGTTTGATGTTTTTATTGGATATCCAGGTTCGGCTCATGATAGCAGAGTGTATAAAATATCCAAAATATATTCCAAACTTGACAAATTATGTGAAGGTAACTTCATCCTCATGTGTTTGCACTCGTATGTCACACTGGAGGTGACAACACTAATTTACTCTACAACTCGCTCAAAATAGATTTTGAGGACAGTCAGGATAATGACAATGAATTTGAATTTACTAATATAGATGTACGAAATGACAATATAAATTATAGTATATTAGTTCATGTTCTTCCGATAGTGAAACAAGCGATGTGTTACAAACTAAAAAAACAACGAGTTCAAACGGTGCAATATTCATCTGATAGTGAAAGTGATACTATAGCAGAGCCTGATAGGGATAATGACACTATATCAGAATCAAGTTGGATTGATGTGAGTGACGAAGAGGATGAACCGCCAGCAGAAATTAAATTTAGTGTCGGAGACAAGAATGTTGGTCTTCAATTTCAAGACAAAGACTTTGACTTTTTTTAAAGATTTTTCACTGATGAACTTATTTCTGATATTGTAAAGCAAACCAACATTTATGAAAGACAGAAAATTAACTCAAAATTTTTAAAAAGAAGGTCCACGTGGAATAATTGGAAGGAGATTACCGATGCTGAGATGTGTGCATTTATAGACGTCATTTTGAATATGGGGACTATTACTTTACATAAAATTGAAGAATACTTCTCTCAGGAATATACACACAAGATTCCTTTTTTCTGCGATATTTTTAGTAGAGCAAGATTTCTCCAAATTTTCTGAATGCTCCATTTAAATGAAAATATATCACAAACTAATAGCCTGACAACGAGAACCAAAAAAGTTAGCAATTATATGAAATACCTCAACAGTAAATTTCAAGACAGTTTTATCCCCAGTAAAGAAATTTCTATTGATGGGGCAGTAGTACTATTCAAAGGCAGGATTAGCTTCATTACACATAACCCAAATAAACCAACAAAGTGGGGAATTCGATTATATGTATTAGCAGATTCCAGTATCGGCTACATATATTCTGTTTTGACATATTATGGTGCTCTAACAACTCAGATATTGATCCACCCAGAATTACCGGTGCCTTCAAGAATAGTGCTTCATCTGGTCAATAATCTACTAGAAAGTGTACCTGGTGCCAAAGGATACCATATCTTTACGGATAGATACTATACAAGTATTCCATTGGCCAACGAACTTCTCAAACGGAAGTGTTATATAACAGGAACAATAAAAAGTAATAGGAAGTTGTTGCCAAAAAAGTGTCGAAACCAAATTTTGCTGCAAAAAAATATGTTACATGCCGAAAGAACAATTTGTTAGCCTTGGCATGGAAGGATGAACGTGTCGTGTCTATGTTAAGTAGTAACGACATTTCAAAGATGCAAACCACCAACAGAATACTAAAATGTGGTGATATAGTAGAAATAAGAAAGCCCCTAGTAATTGTGAATTACAATAAGTTTATGGGGGGTGTTGATCTAGCTGATCATTATGGTTCAACCTATTGTTTTTTTAAAAAAATCTATTAAATGGTGGCGGAAACTTTTTTTCTGGGGTTTAGAAATAAGTGCCATTAATTTATACATTTTGTATAAAGTTTCATGTAATAAGAATGGGGTGAAACCAGTAACTCATCTACGTTTCGTACGTAAGTTTCGTACGTAAGTTAGTTTTTTCCTTAGTGGGAGATTTCAGACAAAGATTTAAAAAACGCGGGCGACCATCAACATCAGATGTAGAGAATCGACTTGATGGAAAACTCCACATTTTAGTACCTCATCCGGAAAAAAAAACATAACGATTGTATGGTCTGTTCTAATAGAAAAGCTAAGGGCGAAAGGAAGATAACTCTTTATTTCTGCGAAACATGCGAAAGGCATCCTTTTCTGAACGTTGGAAATTGTTTTAAAAAGTACCACACTGTAAAAGATTACAAAAATTAAAACACTTTATAATAATAATAAATGAAATAAATGTAATACGTTGAATTCTACTACTGTAATTTATTTTAATTCATTCAGCTTAAATTAAATACAAGTTGACAGCAAACGAGCTTGAAAATAAATCGAGTGCAAAGGGTTAATTTAACGATTTTGTTATCAGGTTATCATATACTAGGCGATTCGGCGTATCCTTGCTTACGCCCTATAGGGATAATTGGCATTTATCGGCAGCAAGCATTTACTACAACAACTGTTTGAGCTCCTCTAGAGTGGTTGTAGAGCATAGTTTTGGGATATTTAAGCAAAGATATTATTGGAAATATGAAATATTTAGTAAGACTTCAAATTATTGTTCTCTTCTAAAGAAACTTTTTTTTATTTTTAATTAAGATTTAGACAAACTATATTATTTCAAGCTCCGAAAAGTCACAAACGTTTGCTTCTTCATTAGAGCTTCCTATGTTCTGCACAATTTGGCTGATGTCTCCGATCTCGAAGATATCACAGATAATGATGGCCACAACGACATGTTATCTTCACATTACCCCGAAGACAATGTAATGGGACGTAACAAAAGAGATGAAATTTGCCGAAATTTATATGCCAAAAAACATTTTCACCGCCATTTAGATAAATGTAAATGTTTTCTATCCAAATTGTTAACGTATTTTACATATTATAGATGAAACTGATTTCCTGTAAGTGGTATATGTATATATATTATGGCATTTGTCTAAATATTATATTTATTTTTAATTAGAACGACGACCGAAGAGAAAAATAAACTTTTTGAAGCAGAATACAGAATTGGTAAACAAATAGGCAAGAAGCACAATTTAAACATTTTCTATTTATATTTATATTTATGCTCTTTATGGGATATCATATAGGCCTACTGGGCTTATGTTCTACTTATTAAATTAGAATGGACGTCCTCATAATTGGCCTTGCTTCAATCGACCATTGGAATTCAGATGGACCTGAAAACATCATTATTGATCAAAAAACCAAACATCGATGACATAGGATCGTTACTAATTTCCTCATCTACGTCGGTGGAGGTCCTAAAATTGACAACATATTTTGATGAAACTCCTTAACCCTTTGAGTACCGGGAAGCGCGATCGCGCTCCTCCATCCATATGCGAAAACTACCGGAAGGGCTATCGCGTTCCTCTGAAATGTTGCTCAATAAACTGCAAAAAAAAAAATTTTTGCCCAGTAACAGTAATTAGAAATACTAGTACAGTGGTGTTCTTCTATATAACAAAGTGCACTCCAAATAACTGTTCATAATCGACCTCGATACAAAGCATGCAAAAACGAATAAAACGTGCGGTATTTTTCGCATATGTATGGGAAAACTCTCCGGTGCTCAAAGGGTTAATGATCACTTATATAGCGCAGTGTTCAAAAAGTGTAAAAAAAAAAAACTTTTAATCATTATGTACGTAATGTATACAATGTAAACTCTATATAGTGAAACTTAAGGGATTGAGTATTTTATTGCATTATTGAGGGTTTTCGTTAAATGAAGAGAACATAGAGTGTACAATATATGGGTAATAAGGTGAACCAACCAAAGTCAAGTAATTTCTACGTTTTAGGGCGTTTTTCGTGAAATATGAGTGTGTTATATGGAGCTTACACTGTATATAAATTAAGTCTTTTCCTGATTTTCAGTCGCCCTTGATTGTAACGATTGATGCCAAACAAATCCCATGTGGTGTGATCGTTGTGGGCTTTTTTTAAAACACTTATGGTCTGGAACCTTCTCGGCGACGCGGGCAATAAACTAGAGGATATTACATTAAACGTACCGTATTCTTCACGAAGTGATGACTGTTGTCCTCCACTTGCTCCTTTTGCTGCGTCCCACAATTCTGGATCTGCAAGATATAAGAAATCACAATAAAACAACCACATCCTTTATAGTTTACTTATGTGGAGGAAGCGATGTTCTTTGGAAAGTAGGCGATTTTAAAAAAATTAAATTTTGAAAGTAGGCGACGTTAAAAAAATTAAAAATTTAGACATTCGAGTTACAATTCTGTTTATGAGAAGACGGAGAAAATAAATTTGTGATTAAAAAGAGTTTTTGTTTTAAAATTTTTTAATAAATATTCTAAATTAATAATGGATAATACTACCACAACTGGTGACCCCGACATTCGGCGATGGAGCCGAAAAGAACACGCGGAAAAAGGAAGAAGCCACCAGGACCTGGCTATCGGCACAGGCTCATCCAGAATACATCTATACAGAGGGAAGTAAATTTACCTTAAACATCAATCACATCAGCAGAACCAAAAAAAAAAAAAATAATCAAAATTTCAATAATTCGTCAGCCTACTATGTCGCCACACTTACCCCCCCCCCCCCCCCCCGAAAGAGAGCGAGATATTTACCACAAAAGAAGATATGCCGATTAGAATGCATATGAATCCTTACTGTGGAAGAAGTGGAGATGATTGCACCGAAATAACATTGCTTCTTATGGCGGTATAGCCCATTCATTCCGCTCCACAGGGCGAATCTGCTAAACTATTGCTTTTACGAAAAAGTGATGTTCTACTGACTGTAACTGGGGAGGAATACCGTTCTTATGGTACCAAAATCATTATAAGGGTAAGAACAAAATATTAAAGATATTTGAGCTCAAAAGTTACTCTTACTGCCCATCGAACAAATTACCACGGAAAGTCGGGCTGTCAAGTCGACCTGCCGCTGCTGTTTTGTTCGAGGAAATGGTTAGAGTTGTGTTTAAGTGCAAAAAACTCTAATATTTTGTTCTTGTCACTATACATTTTTTAAGTTCACTAGAAAGGTATTCCTCCATAGTTATAGTTAGTAGAACATCATTTTCGCGTAAAAGTTATAGTTTAGCAGTTCAGGCGAGTCGAGTGACTTACTTTGGATCATCCGGCATAAGAAGCAATGTTATTTCACGGCGATTCTCGGACTACATCACTACGTATGCATTTTCTACTTCACGGCTTGTAAGCCGTGAAGTAGACCTGCTCACTACCACACCTATAGGGTCATGTAGTCCGATAATTGCACCGAAATAACATTGCTTCTTATGGCGGTATAGCCCATTCATTCCACTCCACAGGGCGAATCTGCTAAACTATCGCTTTTACGAAAAAGTGATGTTCTACTGACTGTAACTGAAGAGGAATACCATTCTTATGGTACCAAAATCATTATAGGGGTAAGAACAAAATATTAAAGATATTTGAGCTCAAAAGTTACTCTTACTGCCCATCGAACAAATTACCACGGAAAGTCGTGCTGTCAAGTCGACCTGCCGCTGCTGTTTTGTTCGGGGAAATGGTTAGAGCTGTGTTTAAGTGCAAAAAACTCTAATATTTTGTTCTTGTCACTATACATTTTTTAAGTTCACTAGAAAGGTATTCCTCCATAGTTATAGTTAGTAGAACATCATTTTCGCGTAAAAGTTATAGTTTAGCAGTTCAGGCGAGTCGAGTGACTTACTTTGGATCATCCGCCGTAAGAAGCAATGTTATTTCACGGCGATTCTCGGACTACATCACTACGTATTCATTTTCTACTTCACGGCTTGTGTTTATATGTATTCCCGGGGGTTTTGCTTGAGTCCATCTAAGTTTCCACTGGTTTTGGTGAAACGTGGGAATGTGGCAGGTAGGCGAAAGTTGGTGAGATTATAACTCCCTCGAAGAAAATTTAAAAGAATTGGTTGTTGGTTGGCGAGGCATTTTGGTGCCGGGAATCCAGAAAGTTGCCGACCTCGCTCTGCCCACTGGTCTTATTGAGGGAGTGTTGATGGGAGTCCGTGCTTGAGGTTGAGCAACACATGAGGCTGTAGAAGGTGCTTGTGCTGTAGAAATAGTGACTAAGAAGTTGCTTGAATCTCCACTTGTAGTTTCCATAATGGCTTCTGGCTTGAAAGTTGTGAAGTTGTTCTATCGGGGTCACCAGTTATAGGAGTAGGTTTTATATGTTAATATGCCTCCTATATTATTAATAATAAAAATATTTAAAAGAACAATGTTCTGAGATTCGAATTTATTTCATTTTATTTTCAAAAAAAACGTAAAGATGTTTACAGAAGAGAATCCAGTGGCCAACTGGAAATAAAACAATATTTTTTTGGTTGCTTCACTTTTCCCAAGCCTACTTCTCACATTAAAAAAAAATAATCAAAATTTCAATAATTCGTCAGCCTACTATGTCGCCACACTTACTTCTTTCAGTTTCGTCCGTCTCATCGGGCGTGCGGGGAAAAATAAAATTTGAGTCACTAAAAATTAACATATATCATTATAATTCCATTAAAATTTCATAAGTTAAACCTCTAATCACTAACTACAAATTCCTAATGTTTGCGCATTTCTGATTATTCTTATACATACACAAAATGTTGTCTAATGAATTTAAGGGAAAAGGGCCTGTTCCATATTTTAAACAATAAACACAAAATACCTGTTTTTCGCAAGTATTCTATTTTTACAACATATATATTACAATTATATTAATTTCATATAATTCTAACCTTATTACAATTTTGAAATAAAAAAATATTTTGCTATAAATTTTCAATATATAATATTAAAATTAATCTTTATTAACCATTAAAAGAATTAATTTAATTTAAGGCCGTTTTCGAATTCATATGCACTTGCACTTAAATCTATTTTTCTCACTAAAAGTTCTCCTAAAAACTCCGAATAGTGCGTAGGGCGATCGAAAATACACGTAGTTTACTTTGCAATTGCACTATTTTATCCGTCGAATTTGAAGTGTTCTACGAAGTACACTAAAAATGATTAGGGAAAAGTACAAGTGCATGCGAATTCGAAAACAGCCTAAAGTAGGGTGTCTCGGGGCGCCACAGGTTTCTTAAAAAACACAGATACATATATATATGTCAGTTATACTTTCTATAATACACAACTGTAATAACCTAATCTAATTATAAGTATAAAGATGAAATTGTAAATTCCTAAAGCCAATTCTCTTCCTCCGGTAAATAAATTTGCAAAAAATCTCTTTAAAAAAACGTTCCAAAGTACATGAATCAGAACCCTCTACTGGCAATCTATCTGAATTTTGAAGTATACACCATTCTCGCTAAAGGCAAATTGATATAAATTAGGTGATAGGTCCCTTTTAACATTTTGCGCTAATTTCCATTCAGCGTGAGCAATTTTTGTCGGCGGAGGCATCGATAAATTAATAAAATTAAGTGCCAGACGACGATAGAGATGCGCAGGAAGAAATTAGGTAGCTGAAAAGTGCCGAAACGTACTTGAATGCCAGTGTGGTGGACACATTTTTAATAGGCGATAAATCAATAAATGAATAGGAGAGGGGAAGTAGGTTCTCTTTAGCATTTTGGGGACCCATAAAATTCTACTTGAATATGAAAATTTATGGAGCATCGGGATATCTGCAACATAAAATTGGTGCAATGCCATCAGAAATCGGTAATAGTTGCATTCTCTTCGCAGATAGGTGATAAAAATGAGAGTTTCATTAAAAAGTGAATTATCGCCTTCATTAGACTTAATGGCTTTTGGTGGAAATTGATCGCTTTTGGTGCGTGATTGCCGATCGAACTACTTTGAGTTTAGGGACATTTTTAAAGACGGAAGCTATTTTTTATCCACTTCTACAAGTAATACATTAAAATTGCAACAATTTACATTTAAAATGCAAAGAATTCAAAATTTATTGTTAGTTTTTCACACCAAATAACATACTAACTATAGTCTCAAAACATAAATCATCCCACAAAAAAGACTATAAAAGCTTTTAACTGAATTATTAGCCATTGATTAGCAACCTGATGAGTGCGATATCGACGCAGTACAACGGCACCCCAATCCATGTCGTCATCTACTGCTCCACATCGCGAGGACCCTAATCTTTGGATACTCAGCATAGGCTCCCAATCCACTCCACTAAACAAGGTCCTGCGGACAACATTCGAAACTATCAGGCCCACAAAGATCACAGACCCCAATTGCCCACTCCATCGGACACTGAGGGATTTATGGGACAGCAGACCAGGACCCAGGACCATCCCAACTCTGAAATTAGCAATAAACCTAATAAGGAAATTAGGACTAACACCACCGGATCCACCCCTACTTTTCCCAGCTTCCACACCCCCACTACAACCATCCGCCGCACGTGAGCAGATTATCTTCTCCAGGCGACGCAGGAACAACACATCAAGGGAAGAAATAAAGGCTAGACACCTCGAAAATATCAGCTTAAACCCCAACAGAACACGTATTTACACCAGCACAGCAGCCGCCATGGTAGTTTATAAACCGAGAGGTAACACCCCCTGCCTTAAAAAATCATTCAAACTTCACCTGGAGGCATCAAGGTATGTACGAACCAGAATTATTTGCTATCTGGCGAGCCATTGACTTCAGCTCTACGAAATACACCAACTGCACGATCTACAGCGACTCAATGGCTTCCCTACGTGCCATAGAAAATATAAGCCCGCTGGAACCTAGATCTAACAATATTGGCTAAGGGAAAAATTAAACTAGTATGGATTCCGAGTCATTCGGGAATCCCCGGAAATGGAGAAGCAGACAATTTCGAAATACTATTCCACACTAATATAAGGAAAAAATCCCTGCAAATGATGGATAAATGATATCTTTCAGTGTAGTGAGGACTTTCGAAATGTTGAATCTGGTCCTTTTTATGAACGGCAACACGGTGCTGGAGCCTGCTAATCCTGAGTTCTTCACCACTTCTAAAACAGTGGAAGTTTATTTATTTAAGCTTAATGCAAGCTATACAGTATACAATACATACATACAAACACAAGCATACATACTTAAACGCTAGAATATATGATTAAACTAAGATCTAGGGGGGGCGTTTCAGGGCATTCCGAAGGGATGACTTGGAGAGGTGGAAGTCGAATGATGGTGAGGAGTTGGCTTTACGTATCATGCGGGAAATTGGTTCGGAAAAGCCATAATTCGTGCGGTGATGCGAGGGGCGGAAGAGGGGTACTGATCTGAGGCTACGGGGGTTGGTGTGAAGCGATATCAGTTGTAACAGGGAGGGGCAATCGATGACACCATTAAGCAGCTGGTGAATAAAGAGAATGTCGGCATAGTCGCGTCGCTTACTCAAGGGTTCCAGATCGATCAGTTTCAGTCGGTCTTCGTACGGCGGCAAGTTTTGGTGGTCTGACCAAGGAAGATCGCGTAAGGCAAAACGAAGGAACCTACGTTGGACAGATTCAATCCTGTTGATATGAGTTGACTGAGTGGGAGACCATACCTGACTGGCATATTCAAGGAGAGGACGGACAAAAGAGATGTATAGGGATTTCGCGACGTAAAGGTATCATGAATGGCATCAACAATAAAAAATCTGCATCCAGCGATGGAATTTCTAAGTAGATGCTGTGCAGGATTGCTAGGTCGGTGGCACCGTTTCTCGCTGTAATTTTTAACAATTGTATTAATCTGGGATACTTTATTGATTGCTGGAAGATTGCTGATATTGTTCCTATTCCTAAAAATGGCCTCTCCAAAGACATTAAGGATTTTAGACCTATTTCTATGCTGCCTAATTTGGAAAAGGTCTACGAGGGGGTTGTTTTGTGGGAGGTTGAGGACCACTGTGTTGATAGAAAAATTACTCCGAGCTCCGAGATTACTTCGGGAGTTCCTCAGGGCTCCATTCTTGGCCCCAAACTGTTCAACATATACATTTGCGAGTTCCCAAGGGTGCTTGGGGGGTCGGGCTCTATTCAATATGCGGATGACACATTTGTTTTTGCCGAAAATAGGCGTCCCTTTGAAGCTCTTTTGATGGTCGAAAGTCATGTGCGACTGGTGGTTGCTTATCTGGGGGAATGGGCTATAGGTCTTAAATTCTCGAAGTCACAATTGATCTGCTTTCGCAATGCATACGACAGAGGTCATTATCTGACCACTAGGGAGAGTAAATGCCTTGGTCTTGTCATTGGGGGGCGCTCGATTCCTATCAGTTACCGAATAAAATACCTGGGAGTCTGGTTGCTTCATAGATTGAAGTTTCACCCTCATACACGGTCTGTATTGGGTAAGGCCAGACGGGTGCTTGCTGACCTAAAGCCACTTAGTATTTCGAGATCGGCTAGACCGAAGACTAAGCTCCTCATATATAAAACAATTGTGCGCCCCATTTTGACGTATACCTTTGCCGTGTGGTTCACCATCTCCCCCACCGTCGCTGGGGAACTGTTAGTGTATGACCCGGCACTATCCAGAAGCGAAGGTGTGAAACTCTTCAGAGTAGGAACTGGACACACTCTCTACACGCATCAACACTTCTTTGTTACCCCCAACTAGGATGCCCAGAATATCAGCGAAGTCTCACCATCCAGCATATATTGACCGAATGCTCCAAACCCAGACAACACATCGAAACCCCCACCAACCCTCAAGATATAGTAACTCTTTTAGAAAAACTTATTATAAATTAATAAAAACACTCCTAGACTAGAAGAATCTTTATTAAATATAGGCTAGCTTAGATATCTAGACTAAATTTGGAACTCCAAAAAATTTATTTTACTTTATTTTAATTTATAAACATAAAATTATTAATTGGTAAATCTAGCACCCCAAAAAATTTCCGTTTCTTTAAAATGAACTATAAATACTAGACTGAATTGTATAAAAATTCTTAATTGGTAAATCTAGCACACCAAACAATTTCTGTGTCTCTATTTTAATATATGAACTATAAATACTAGACTGAATTGTATAAAAATTATCCTGAATAGTACATAAAAAAAAGGAAATAAGCTAATACTAGTATTAAAGTATAATTTTAGACTAATTGTCAGTTAAAAGCTTTGACTGACTAATTTTAACCCCTGACAGGTAATGAGGGTATTATTCACCCATACGGAAAATCCTATTTTCTTGAAGCTAACGATTCGCACTTTCGACCCCTTTAAAAATTCTGAACGAGATGTAAATGTCATTTTACGAGAAAACGCGCAATCTTTTATTAAAAAAAAAAATTAACTCGCTGGACTCATTAGGAACCGAGATAATATATTGTATATGAAAAAAAGACATGACTGGGCACTTTTTACACTCATTGCCTATAAGCAGCTAGCGAAAAACATGTTTACTTGTCGGGGGTTAAATTTAATTCGGAAGAAAACAAACATGTTTCACCGTTTTTTACTAGTGGGTAATATTTCGTGTTATTTTTCTAAAAACTTGCAGTGGAAGGGACAACTACATCTAGAAAATAGACAACATTCTTTGTAAAAGAAATTTCTATATTCTTTGATTAGTAGTGCCCCAGTTACGTGTTGGTATTGTTTCATTAAACGATGGAAGCATTTATCGGAAAAAAAACTGTCAAAATACTCCACACAGGCATGATTCTGTGGAGAAAACCGATGTGCTATCATCAGTATTCCGCCGGAAGAAAATTTATATTAAAGCGCATTTTCCGTTCAATTTAAAGTGAATGCAATTGCCGCGTATCCAGGCCATAAATCATTTTCGCATTTCAATCTGTCCCACTTGTATAAATTTTTTAAAGGGAATAAACACGGCGGCGGAAGAATCGATGGCCACAGCTCAACCAGAAGAGTGGCATCCATCAATCTGCTTAATCCTTGTGTAATCGTATCCTTTTTTCACGATTTTTCCTTATTTTTATTTTGTAAATAGTAGTTGGCGGTTGAGTTCGACAGAAGCGAACCGAAAAGAGCCCAAAATGAGCAGCCGAAAATAAAAGCACCAGCTCGAGCCGTTTAAGTAAAAATTTTTTATGGGTTTACTTGCATCGTTTGCTTTATGTCTCGATATCTGTCAACTCGTAACGAGCTCCACCATAAATTCCTCCCATGTTATATTTGCTTCTTTTTTTTCCTTTTCACCCGGGCATCGCGAAGCGTAAAAAACATTCCGCGTAATGAAATTAATCGTCTGTGATGTTTTATTGTCCAAAAATGATACTGAAATTATGGCCTTCTGTCTGGCCGGCAGCAAGCAGGGTTGCAGGGTGCATTACAAGTATCCGTGTTGGACAGCACCCGCGTGGATAACTCGTCATTACTTGCTCAGGATGGCATCGAAAAAAAAAGATTTCCAAAAAAATATACATACATTTCGAAAACGACAGCCAAAAAGAAGAATCAACCGACGAAAAATTAAAATCGTTTGTGCATTTCGGTTTGCTCAGAAATCCATGGAAAGTCGCATATAAAGCAAAATTTGCTCTTTTGTATTTATGATTATTCGTATCATTGGAAGCGGAGCTATTTGTGAGCGATCGTCAGGCCATACAGCTCGGAAAATTGTTGCCGGTCTACCAGCTCCGTCGAAAAGTTATCCTTTGTTTGGTGCAATTGCGATGTTTTCAATGAATTGTTCATAATATTGAGATATCGGGACAATAAAATATCTGACATAAATATCAGATAGAATAATGTACCAAAATACCGAAGTAATCAGATAACATTTGTTATATTCCCTACCAACATAATACAACAAGAGTATTATGCTTGTTACGTTCTTCATTTAGAATAAGACTAAATATTTCACATTTGACAGATCCAAAAGGACACATACAAATGATTGTTTTATTGCTCCTACGCGAGTGATTCCCTTCAACACTCACTGTCGCTGTTACGAGAACCCAAATGAGAAAGAGACGTCTGTCCAGTTTCTGTGCAAATGTCCGGTCCTTGCTGGCGCCAGACATCGTGTATTGGGTGATTATATTATTGACAATCTCAGGGAGCTGTCAGAAAATCGGATTGATAACATTGTTCACTACCTCAACACAACGGAATGCATTTATCCCAAGGCGAAGTCTACCTGTCCCCTAAACACCCCCAAACACGATCATAGTTTGTTGTGGTATCAAAATGGCGCTTTTTATAGTACTAATTTGATCCGGACCAGATCGTAAGAATCGCCTTAAACCAACCAACCTACGCGAGCCAAGTACCGAAAAAACGGCAGACAATAAATAACTCTTCTATTATATTCTATTCTACTATATTATACCCTACCCATCCCCAGAATAATGTTTTTTTTCAGTTCAATTGGAATTTAGGCGGGATCGCTGTATATGCACATTTAAAACGTAGTTTGTTATGAAAGGATTCATTGTTTCCAGATTTCCATACATCTTTTAATTGTACTTTCCTATGATTTGAAGAGAAATCTAGACCATCTTAATAGCTATATGCTCAAATATTTGACATGCAACTACTGCTATTGCTATTTTGCTGACGAAAACCGTTGAGACAAATGTAAGCGGAACTCCAGAGGTTATCGACACAAAGAATGCATGAAAGCGGACATGCGAAACGGCCACGGAATGTGCAACAACTTGGCAAATACGCCAGCGGCAACTAAAATTAATATTCCTTCGTCGATAAGCACTCGACTGGAAAGGAAGTCGTAAATGTGCATAAAGGATCACAAATATGTTCCAATCAGATACTCTTGGCAGGCGAAACCTTTCCCGACCTCATCCATATATTATTCCCCGACTAAATTATGCCGGTGTTTGCCTCAAAACACAGCAACCGAGTCGCAAATCCTGGATGCTTGCGGTCAACGTAATCTGGGTCACCAAGCCCCTTACGTAATACCTCCAACCCACCACATCCCGGTGAGGAGCACAAAGGGAGTCTATCGGAATTTGCAATGATGCAACTAAGAAAATCTATTTAACGGAAATATCTCCCGCGCCCCTGAGGCATTGAAGGGAAAAGATTGGGGGCAGAGAAGCGAGAGAACTATGATAGCAGCAAAATTTCTTACTATCGACAAAATACCACCACCGCTACATTACTTCCCGCCATGGCCGTCTACTCGTATTTGGATGCCCGCCAAATGGCCAAACATCTTAAATCTTATACCCTGGAATGACTTATTTCTATTCGCCCTTAGGACCCACTTACTCTCTCTCCGGGTCCGAAAGTGATGCGTCCTATTGTTTTGTTTTAACCCCCTGTACCCGCCAGCACTTCGACGTCTATATACACCACTTACGGTGGGGTCCGGGCCGGGTCTCCGGTATTTGACTACTTCTCAGCAATTTGGGTCATCGTATCCGACACATCCCGACGAATTCCATTAAGCCAGCTGCAATTTCATCAGGTTCTTGCCATTAAGCGAGCTTTTTCCATTCTGTCACCCATTTTCTCGAACACATGTCGGAAGGATAGATGGCGAAGAGGCTAGAGGAGCCGGTGGTGGAGCCACCAGCAGGCTGTTCCTTGGCTCGGGCTCCTCAAGCCATTCAGCCCATCTGACACGAAAGCGAAAATTGCTCTACGTGAGATGTGTAAAGGCGGATTTACGATAAGTCTCTGTTTGCGAATTTATGCAGTTGCGGATAATTACTATAACTCGCTTGTCATCCGTCCCGGCAAAATAGACATTACTTGATGGAAACTCTTTTCGCTGCTCCTCTCTTTGCTGCTGAAGAAGCTGTTGTACTTCTTCAGCTAGCGAGCGAATTGCAACTTTGCCAAAACTACACGGCAGTAGCTTCATCAGAATGTCTTTGCCCTTCTGGAACCGACTTTTCGCGCTCTGTTTAAGATTCTATTAACAGTCGTCAGAAGAAAATGTCTTGAAATATATGTATATATATAAAACTAAATAAAAGTGCATTCATCCTAAATGCTTTCACATCATTATAGTTGCGTTGCTGAGGGCTCAGTGGGACCAAGGCTGAGACATTTAAAATTCTAATTTGGAGCACAAGTCATGCCGGTGCTTTAGACATATGGTAGGTACATCGCTGCCAGTTCCTAATTGAGTTTGAATAATCATTATGGAAATCGTTTCGTCAAATCAAATAAGTCACTCGGAAAATTCAGAAAAAATAGAAAAGTACTGACAAAATTTATAAAAATTGTTCTTTAAAAAAGTACTTGATTTCCAATAGCGATAACTGTCAAATAAGCTGTAATTTGTTGTAAGTGTTAATGTCACTTTTTTTTGGTAAGGTCTAACAAATCAACATCGAAAGATATACATCGCAATAAAGATCCAAATCGTGGAAATATATTTCTGAAATCAAGGCTCAGTTATAGAAACTTGTAAAGCACTTAGTGAATTTTATGGACCAAATAATTTGCCCATCAGAACGTTACTAATCATGTTTTTGAAAATTTCCACCAACAATATGCTGCAAAGCAATCAACAATATACTGCAAAGCAGAATTATAGCAACCACAATTGGAGACTCTCCCCACTATTATTGTGCATAGTCATCAACAAACTCATTAATACTCTGTACTGCAAAGGATATTTCACAATAGTCTCCACAAACGACTGATATTAACTAGAGTAAATTATCTGAACAGTTTGTGTGAACACCAACAGTAGGTCCTGTCTATAGTGGAAAGGTGATGCAATAACAGAAGCCTATCTGTAAATGTAGATAAAACCTTAAAACCTTTGCACTAATATTCAGTAACAGTGTTGATGTTTCAAAATCTCTTCGAATCTTCGATAAGGATTTTAATTATTCGGTCAGTGTAAAATATCTCGGCGTAAAATGTAAATAACAAATTGAACTAGACACTGCACCTGAACAGTAAAATACGAAAGGTCATATCAACCTTTTGGAAGTGCAGAATCAGAGCTGGGTGGGAATCAATCCTTTAGGAATTAAATTACATTGAAATGTCAATTCCCTGGAATTGTAATTTGTAATTGATATGTTGAATTCCTTAATACTGGGCTTGAAGAAGTTTTCAATTCCATTAGGGGGAACTGAAAGTACTTAGTAATTGGCTTGAATTATTCTTCAATTCCTTTCCTAGGAATTGTATAATACTTGTAATTTCGGTTTTCTCCATTCTAAAAATTAATTTAAAAAGTATTTGGGAAAAAGGGATTTCTGTCAAAGTGTAATCAATTACTATTTAAGGAATTGAATTCCAGCTTTTAAAAACTGATTAAAATAAACACATCTTTCCAAGGATTTTTACAGCGTCGCACAGTCCGGAAAAAGCGGTCATAAATCGAAATTTTAAAAGTGGAAATCCCCCGCTCAAACACTACCTGCAAAGTAGTTAACCTTTTGCCCTAACAAGAGGCAGGTATCTTATTTTATTTGCATTACCCCAAATGTCTCGCGCGGTCACTTCAGTTGATAGGTCATCGTTTCACTGTAAAGTTGTGTGATCTATTGGTGCGTGTTAACTTCAGTTATTATGATTTTTTGGACAAGCGCAAGCATTTTTCAGTATGCACCTGCACAGTATAAAATATCAAATATTAATACCTCATCCAAAATAAATAAATGTATAATAATTAATAAGAATTTTGAACAAATTACAAGATTAGATATATATTAGAATAGTATAAAGGAAGTAATTTTACACTGCTTAAAAGTTTAATAAAGATATTATTATTATTATTATATATTATAATATTATAAAGATAGGATAAAAATGAATATTATATAATCAAATCATCTGCAATGCAGGCATTTCTTCAAAATTGTCAACAATATTACGCAGAAATTGAAAATAAAAAAAACTTAATATTAAATAAAAGGAAGCATCAAACTGTAAAACTTTTGTACATTTCGGAATTCCTGAACTAATATCCAGAACTGAACAAAAAACCAACAATATTTTCGTTAAATTTTTCCACTGCCTATTTGTGCGAAAAAAGATTTTCTACACTTCTAATTTTAAAATCAGTAGAGAAACCGACGTGATTTAGATCCATTACGAAAAAAATTATAAAGAAAAAGCAGTAGCATTTCTCATTAATTAAATTTTATTTTATTTAATACCTCGTAGCAAGTAGCATAGTAATATGACATTTTTAATGTAAAATAGTCATTTATTATTATTATTATTACGGGCGACTCTTATGGTTGGCAATGCGACCGAAAGGTCTTTTTTGCCGAAGCCCCTTTATAGTAAAAGACGGTCTGCTACCCTAAGAAACGTCAGAAGATCTTTAACAGAAGATCAACGAACTTCAGCTGAGTCCAAGAACTCCCGACTGAAGATCTTTCTTCTTAACCGTGCTAAAGCAGGACAAGGACACAGAATGTGTGATGTAGTTTGGTCGTCTTCAAGACACAGGCGACACTCCGTCTCATTTGACAGACATATTCGTTATAGGTGGTATCTTAGCCCATGATGGTCAGTTAGATAGCCTACCAACAATCTGAGATCCCTTTTTTCTTAAAGCATTGATTTCAGTATAGGTATAGGGTCTGACGATTTGTTTAGCTTGCCGGATCCCAGAGAAGTTTTCCCAGTGTATGTACTGTACCAGCCAATACTGCAGAAGGGCTCAGGACCTTTGAATCGAGATAATGAACCTTCCATAGCTAATTCATCAGCAATCTCATTTCCCTCAACGACGAAGTGTCTCGGTACCCAACAGAGAGTTCCCTGTTGGAAGTCGCTAAGATCCGGGTATCAAAGCACTCTTTAACGAGTCTAGAAGAGAAACGCCATGACAAGAGTGCTTTGAGGGCCGCTTGGCTATCGGAGAAGATAGTAATGTTGGCACCCTTCTGTCTCTTGTTAATTTGAAATAGTCATACTAATTTATAAATATAGCTTCTTTATATTGTTTTATGTGAATACTACGTTCGTTATTTTAATTTATGTGTTTATGCCGACTAATTAAAATATTTAAAAATTGAATTGAAATTAAATCTTTATTACTATTTTTCCCGAACGCATCAAATTATAAATCTTAAACCTGTTTGTTACTTTTTTATTATTAAGATTGAATATTTATTTATTTCAGAGATTTTTTGTACAGTGCAAATTCCATTAAAATCTGTTCAGTTAGTCTCGGTTGCATTTAGAGGGACAAATATTTTTAAAAAAAATGCTGTTTTCTAATGAGTATTATTAGAATAAAATTACGTGATAATTCTTATTGTTTTAGAGATATGTACTCATATATCAACTATGCAATGTCTTTGTAGTGAGTATAGTGAGTGTCTCTTTAGCTAATGTTTTAATTTAATTCAAGATACCTACATATATTTAAAGGGTATACAACATAAAACTCCCTATATCTTTTAATACAATTAAAATTTTACTTTAACATGGAATGTTCAATCCCGTCAATTGCACGTATAATTTATATATTGAATTAACCAACCACATTAAGCTCTGATTAATTAAATTGTTTTTTAATCATACTACCTGTAGCGAACTTTTATGCTGTTTGCAGATACATTGAGGGTCTGAAGCTCGTTGCCTTTCTGGATTTAGTCGATCGGGCAATGCCATCAAACGATAAGAGGCCAATAACAAAGTGCAGTAAGGGCAATTAATTTTCCACTAGCACCGCACAGCCACCGAAGTGCAGCTGATAAGTAGCACTGGTAATGTGATAACGTATATACGTAGAGGCATTACAACTCGGAGGTATCCCCCGTATTACCCATCCGAAAATTTACGTAAGCAGTATGTATAAGGTCTTTAATAACGAGCTCACCCGGGGATGGCCCCATTAGGGGGATAATCCTTTAAAACGTAATGACTTTAATAAACTTCAGTCGACCTAACGACGTCCGTTAGTGCATCGTCATTATATAACAGTTGGTATCGATAACCCAGATCTCAGTAGACTTAGGGGGCGGGCAATGAGGGGTGAGAGATGAAAACGACCGTATCATCGGAATAATCATAAATGTATAGTTGCAGCATTGTTTTCATTAAACAATAAACAGGACAATGGCTGGGGCATTATTCCAATGGCAGTGGCCGTCTGCCGGAATAGCAGGAGTCAATTACAAAATCAAATTTACCACTGGACACAGTTCCGCCATTTCCACTTGATCGGAGACGGGATTAGGCGTGATTTAGAGCGGCACGATGATGGCATCTCCCGGATTGAGCCACCACCCCCTGCATCCAAATGGGCCAACATCTTAATGGTGCAGCGTGAAATAGGTGCCTGATGGTCGCCCAGGACTGGAACCAGTATCCGATCTACACGCTGCACATATTTGCGTGAACCGTAAACACTAGATTCAATCCGTGGGGAACTCAATCAATCAGGCGGTAACAAACAGGCAAAAATTTGTCAATACGAAGGACCATTCTATCATCAGATTGATTAATTCACACTTGGCACTACACCCGTGGCCATAGTCTGTGGTCGAGCGTTAATAAGATAACGGCACAGGGTTCAGGATGTCTAGGCCGATGCCGAATGGTAAGCCCACAATTCCTCTGGTTTATCTTGCAAGGGCCATTAAACAATTTGCAAATATATAAATCCCGCTCTAATGACGGGCGACAGGAAATTTGCAGTGTTTGAGCAGTCGTTCGTGTCCCCAAAGATATTTGCCCGGAAGCGGATAGGCGGATAGCAGGCCAAACATAACGTCCAACTCTCGGACCGAACAGTTACCGGTCGGCGGCACTGCATTCTACTTAACAAACAAATAAATTGTTTTCAAATCAACTTTTGTAACCTCTTCCCCTCCCCCAAAGCTCAGGCTGTGCCCTCCTCGCTCAGGATACCCAATCGGGTAGAGGAGAGGAATGGGGGTTCTAGTCTGCTACTGTTGCCTGTTGGGTGTCGCATGAACTCATTAAATTAATGATGCAATCCTGGTGCGTAAAATACTACGGGTTTTGCATGTTTGCACAACTGGTTGACTATACCGGGGGATTAATAATAGATTGCATATAACCAATTCTGCCGAAGCCGATCCTGAGACCGGTGTTCACATGAGAAATAGCATTATACATTCGCTGCTGCGCTGCTGGTCCAGCACATCTCTACAGCATCCTCTATATGAAACCTTTGTATGTGCGACCACCGCACTAGTGCCATGTTCGGTCCATCCCGCCGCACAGACGTGCCTATGCACGCCGCCGCGCCGCCAGCCGGCGAACCGCCAGATTGGATATACAAGATTAGATCAATGGACCGATTTTAATCTATAGGAATTGGTTTGTGATTTAGCCGCTGTGATTCTGTCGGGCTGACCGTAATAGGCACATCAAATGACTTGTTTGCACAGTGGTGTACTCCACCAGTCTGCGTACACCACACACTTCTCCGCACCATGCACTTCTCTCCGCTTCTCAACCAAGACACAATATAATGCTTTTCGTAATTTCGCCTGGCCCACTCATCCATATCATAAGCCGATATGCATCCACCCCCGCTGCCAGCGAGGAGGTTGACTTTTCTAAAGGAGTGGACCAGCTACATGACCGCGGAACCCTTGTGCACCGATGTGCTTCACCCACACGGGGCGTAGGAAAGCAGCTTTTTAATCTTTTTTTTTTAAAATAGCATGCAAATAATGAAATTGGAAATCCATTGTTGAGGACATGAATTTCCTGTGCGGCATGCTTTATTTGAGCAAATTGAAAATTCCACGAATATGATGGCTTTAAAGACGATTGTATGACTCGTTATTGATAGAAGCATATCTTCATTCTGCATTCTAGTAAAGGTAGAAATAATCAATATTTTATTATTTGCGAAACTTCTTTCTAAATAAAATTCCATTTTAAATCAGGTTTGTTCTAAGCTCTTTGCAGTCGATATACTATTCGTGCCGAAATATGTATAAAATTGGATGTAAGATGTAAGTAATAAATTGAGGTATTGTTATGTAAAAGCAGTTATAAGTTTTCGGGATAAAAAGTTAAGGCAAATTGTCTTTTAAGCGAAGAAAAAGGTTTTTTTTGGTAGTTTTTGGATTTTTTCTTATTACCCGACTGCGAATGCAAAGAAGGATACTATTTTTATGTATCTATTTGGATCTTTAACACGTTCCCGCCGCCATGTACCACTAGTGGTACATTGAGGACTGTTGTATTGGACGGCTTGTACCATTGGTAGTACATACACAGTTATCCCAGGGGGCAGCATATACCATTAGTGGCACAAAGAAAGAAATCAATTTAATGTGTGTGTGACTTTGTTCTGAACGTAATCAATATGTATGCCTGAGTCATTTGCTTTTTCTCAGAAAAATGGTTTGTATCTAACGCAGGCATACTCTGCAGAAACTCTCAATGAGCGATATGCGATTGCGGTCACAACAGCGGGCGCTGAAACAAACTAGGAGTTACAGCGCCGTCAGATTTTGCACGGTAAAAAATTTTGGACTAAAAACCAATATTTTCTGGATTGTATATAAGTCCACACCAAAAATGTATTAGAATTTAATATTTTGAAAGGATTAAAATGAAGCTGTAATATTGGCAGGTATTAAAATGAAATCTCCTCAGTATTAAATTAATTTTAATACTAGAACATTTTTGTATTAAAAGGTAATATTACCTATAGTTTACTTCTAATCCACTATGGTTTGAAGAAGGTAATACTAATCTTTGTTTTAATACAAAAATATTGAATTGTAATCTTTTATTGAGATATAAATAAATCCCATTTTCCATTAAAACTAGTACTTATTGTATTAAAAGTTAATATTAACGATACTTTACCTCCAATCTACCATGGTTTTAATAAGTTAACACTAATTGTTTCACTTTATAATGCATTAATCCATTGATACATTGATTTTTTTTTGGATTTCAGGGAATATTTAGGTTTTATGATGTTATTTTTTTCCAAAAAATATTTATTAATTTTGTTTTCATAGAAAAAATATGGAAATATTCAAACACTAACTACTTTTTTGGATTTGAGGGAATATTTAGGTTTTATGATGTTAAGTTTTTTTCAAAAAAAAAAAATTAATTAATAAATTTAAGATTACATATTAAATATATGTATCTTTACTTGATGAGGGGTGACTAGGGGCGAATATGCGTCTGTCATCAATCTTGGCCCGCACAAATCTCACTTTCCACTCGCACTGCATGTTGACTAAGAATGAAATGCGTTACCGACGCGGCATGGCCAACGTGACACATTGTGGCATAAAAAACTTAAAATTCAATCTGTTTGAATTGAAATATTACCTTTTAATCTAATTTTAATCCAATTAATATTGAAAATTACTTCAAAAAGATTACAAAATATTTTAATATGTATTTTGGATTACTTTTCAATACAAAAAATATTGCATTTTTGAGTAATATTCAATGAATATTTACTTTTAATTCGAAGTGGATTAAAAAATTGCTGTAATACAAGCAAAAGATTAAATTTTACTCCAAAATTTTTAACCGTGTGAGAACTACAAATTCGGCCGCCCGCCGCGCCGCCCGGCGGGAACGTGTTAATCTCACGTAGAACTTAAACGGCCGAACAGATTTCAATAAATAAGATATAAAAGGATTTGTCATATTTAAGCGGGAATTATGGGCCATATAATTTTTCCAGAAATTCCAATATAATTGATGCGGGGCGCCAATTCATCAACCATAAAAACAAATATTTTTAATATTTATATTTAATCACTCATGGCTGTTAGCTTTTTGAGAGGATTTCGACTATATTGTATATATTCACAAATTTAATAAGTAACATAATAAATAAAATTAATGTTGAAGGCCAATATACTAGAGGTTTGTTTGAATAAAATTGAATATTTTCACAGAATAGTATTAGTTTTAGAATTCCGCGAATAAGTCCATAAAATTAAATTTACTTAGATCAAACAGCATATGATTGTTATACCATTGATAAATTGTTTAACTATAGGCATTGGGAACCTCAATAACTATGAGCCAGCAAGGCGCTACGAGGATAGATCAATACATTGTTTAAAGACAATTGGCGTTGCTGAGGAAAGTTGGCATTATCATCGTATAGTTACTACCATTTTTCAAACGTCGCCATATAATATATGAGACTGATTAGAGGTAAGTTTTAATTTGGCAGCCTTTTGTATTAAAGTGTTTTTTTTTTTTCAATACAATGGATCTGCAATTCGCTTTTTATTTTTCAATGTAAAACCGTACGAAGATATAAAAGCAAAGTTAAAAACTGTCTATGACAACCATGAGATATTGGTTCAACCACTTTAAACGTGGTCATACAGCTGATTAGGAGCGCCCAGCCGCCCGGTGGACGTGATTACTCAGGAAATCGTTGAAAAGATGCACTGATTGATGATTCTCGTTGATCACCGAACGAAAGTGCGCAAAGTAACAGAGCCCGTAAGTGTGTCGTACGGAACGGCAATCGGTATTTTACATGATGAGTTAAGAATGAGAAAGCTGTCGGCCCAATGGGAGCCATTCACGGTGGACAACAAGCGGATATAGCTGTCAAGTTCGAAGCAGTGTTTGGACCTCTTTAAGCCAAATCCCCAGGAGTTTTTGCGCCGAGTCGTCATCGTTGATGAAACCTGGATCCATCCCTATACACCAGAAACCAAGCAACAATTAAAACAATGGACTTTTCCAGACGAATCTGGTCCAAAGAAGGCATAGACTGTCCCATCGGAAGGAAAGGTCATGGCAACAATTTTTTGGGACTCGAAGGGAAAAATCCTCATGGACTTTTTTGAGAAAGGAAGCACAATTACAGGGTAGTACTACAGTGAATTATTGGACCGATTCGATGAAAATTTGAAAGAGATACGGCCCCATTTGGCAAAAAAAGGTGCCACCACCACGACCACGCGCAAGCTCGCACATCCAAAATCGTCGCGGCCAAATTGCATTAATTGCGCTATGAATAACTGTCGCATCCACCGTACTAGCTCGATCTATCTCCCTGTGATTTCATTCTGTTCCCCAACATGAAAATATGGCTCGCGGGAAAAAATTCAGCTCAAACGAGAATGTTATAGCCGGGACAAAAGCCTATTTTGAAGAGTTTGACAAATCGTATCTTTTGGAAGGATTAGAGAAATGTCAGCGATGTTAGGAAGAGTGTACCTACCTAAAAGGAGATTACTTGAAAAATAAAATAAGAAATTTGTAAAAAACGTGCATTTCATTCACAACACAGGTACTTATTGAGCCACCCTCGTAGAAGTTTTGGGTTCAATTCCCACTAGAATAACTGATCGCAAAAAATGGGTATCACAACGGGCCTAAAATGGCCTAAGTGTGTCTCCTGATGGGAAACATCAGTCTAATATTAATAAAAACTTTCTGAAGGAATAATATCGAAGAGAATTGAGAGTGACGGCAGATAGAGTTGGAGCCGGATAGCGACAAGTATCGCCAGCGGAAAGACGAAGGAAGACCAGCCAGCCCAAGCCTTATCGACAGATAAAAGTCTGTATAAACTCCGTAAAATAAAGCATAGCTAGTGTGTAGTTAATCCCCGTTTTATTCCACTAAGGCACCCTACTTCGCAAAACACCTACAAAATACACTTTTTTTACCATTCCAATTTTAGTTTAATAAGTTTGGTCAAAAATACTTTTTACATAAAATAAATAAAATTTCCACAATAAGTTTTCTTCAAGTGAGTGAATTTTATCACAATTCTACAAGCAAAGTACACAATTTGAGATACGATAAAAGTTAATCTTTCTTTATAGAATCAACAAATTTACACACACATCTTTTAATATGCTTACATTACAGCCCATCCGAATCTTCCCAAGATATAAAAGAAAACGTAAATTTTAAACGAACTGTTAATTAATTCGGCAATCAATTCATTTAACTATTCCGTTTTATTTGCGCCCAACAGTGCGCAAAGGTCACGCCCGGCTAATTATGACACCTGACCGAACAAGAGACCTACGCCTTTGCAAACGCGAACAAAATATGTAATTATATTAGGTATTTTTTTAATGCTAGGAACTTTTTTAGTTGCTAATGTTTAATGTAAAAAATCACAAGTGTATATATATTTAAATATTTTAAAATCATATTGCTTATATAAAAAACTACCACAGTGAATCAGGGCATTCACCACATTGTCGCCATAGAAAATGCTGTCACTTTTGGGACAAGCACCTTTTCATTAAGTCTTCTATCTATCTATACTTATTATTATTTTATTATTACTACGTTTCCATGCGAATCAGGTTTGAACTGGAATTAGTGCCGTGCGGAAACACAAGTTTTCGTTACGTTGGCTAAAGCTCTCAATTATTTTATACCCTATACAAAAACCTTTTGTTGTTCTATCGTAAAAGCGCTAGTTGAAAATTTGTCAAAAATAAAAAATAATTTAATAGAAATCTTTAGTTAGCACCACATTACAGTAAAAAATCAGTGTTAATTAAAAAATCTTTGATTTGTAATATCAAAAATATTTTTTAAGCACCTATTGTTTTGCACGATCACTTTATCTTATTTTTGATGTAACAGAGGCAATTTTGTCCGTTTTGTTTCGTCAATAAATGCTGCTGTATGGTAATCCAGATTTGGTATATCTAATCAAGACATCTTGTTACGTGATCAGTTCTAAGCTTTCACATATTTTTGATTAATTATGATATCAAGTTTTACTGCTTAATGAAGGTAATGTCATCAAATTCTACAGTCATCTGCAAACTGAAACCTTTGAAGCAGAAGATACAAATTTATTTCAGATCCATGTATTAAATTTATCAGAGAATTGAACACACCCACCTATACACATTTATAAAATACCAACATTTTTTTCGTAATTGAAAAATTCGAAAAATCGTTTAGTTGGTACGATAGAGTCAAGTCGACATCTTAACAAAGTTTTTGTTAATTTTTTATACATCTGCAAATCATCACAAGAATAGCTGTTATACACTCTGTTTCAAAGTTATAACCGCACCTGTCGTTATACTGCTATTGGCAAAATACAAGAGCAGTAAACAAAATGAGTGGCACTATTAGTTGCACTCTTATTACGTCTTTACATTTACCAAAAAATATTCGGGAAAATAACGGTTCATTAAATGTACTACGTGTTAAAGTGATAAGAACGAAAAATTCGTTGTTTCAGTCTTATAACCGCAGTGAATGAGGTAAGTACTTAAAGGCATTTTAAAGGATTTTTGAAAAATTTCTTTGGATATGCTCTAATGATAATAATAATGCCACGTGGAACAATACTTTCCGATCGTGAAAAAGGGTCAATAGACGCTTTTTGGAGTCAAGGTCTATCAAAAAGGGATATTGCTCGGCAAATCAATAGATCCGACCGTGTCGTCAGAAATTATTTAAATAAAAAGGACAGTTATGGTAACAGGACTTATAAAGGACGAAAACGAGTGCTACGTGACACAGAAGTGAGGAGAATTTGCCGTGCCGCATCGAATTTCACCTCAGCCGTGTCGACGATGAAGCGACAATTAAATGTTTCGGCATCAAAATCCACCATTTGGCGGGCTCTAAAAGAATCTCCAAACATTATCAGAGAGACCATGAAGAAAGCACCTCGCCTGGACCAAAAACACAAAGAAGCGCGACTTTCTTTTGCTCGAAATCATATGGCCCAGGACTGGCATCAAGTTAGAATAATTTTTGAAACTTCGTAAGTGTCTTGAAAGCCCTAATACACCACTTTTTTTCTTTAGGTGGTTTTTTCTGATGAGAAGAAATGTAATCTTGATGGACCAGATGGTCTCAATGGGTACTGGCGAGATCTGCGCAAGGAATCACGTTATTTCTCGCGAAGAAATTTCGGCGGTGGTTCCTTGATGGTATGGGGTGCTTTCAGCGCTCATGGAACTGTTGATCTGGCGTTTCCATCCTGCCGAATGAACAGTTCCGAATATCAGTCAGTTCTGGAAGAAAAACTAATTCCATATATGCGCCGATTCTCGGAGAACAATTTACTTTTTCAACAAGATAACGCCTGGATTCATATCAGCGCTTCCACTAAAGAATGGTTTGCAAGAAATGATGTCAATTTGCTCGGTTGGCCAGCACGTTCTCCGGATGCTAATCCAATGGAGAATATCTGGGGTTGGTTAGTGAAGAAAGTTTATGCTGACAATCGACAATTCAACACAGTGGAAGAATTAAAAAACACAATTCAAATATCCCGGAGTCTTTTGACTCCCGAAATGTTGAAACCTTATATTGATTCAATGCCGAATAGAGTTTTTGAAATTGTGTCAAATAAGGGAGGAGCAATAAATTATTAATTTTCTATTTTTGTTAAATTTTGTGAAGATTTTTTATTATTTCATGAAGAACCTTCGGTGCGGTTATAATAATGAAACATCGATTTAAGCATTTTTTACACTTGAAAATGAACAAACATTGAATGCACCGTTATTATCTCGAATATTTTTTGGTAAATATAAAGAGGTAATAAGAGTGCAACTAATAGTGACACTCATTTTATTTACAGATCTTGCATTTTGCTAGTAGCAGTATAACGACAGGTGCGGTTATAACTTTGAAACAGAGTGTATGTACATAGTCCTGCCATAAGTTCTGTCCCTTGCAAACATGCTAATAACTTTGTTGCGGGTTGGTGCCTCGAGGCCCGGCTAAACACCTCGTCCGGCGGTGTGCGGCAGCGAGAGCTGGCAGGGCTAGCATATGCGGTAGCGTGGGGGGGGGTTTGCCGAAATTACCGCTTTGAGCCGCCGGAACGGACCACCAACAACACAAAAAAAAAATCTCTCGCGCTACGGATCGAACCACAAGGGAACGCAAAGGGGCGGAAGAGGGCAGAGCAGGCTAAACCCCTGCAACTGCCCGTGATCGACCCTCATGAGGGGGGGAATCTAAGGTGGTAATGAACCCCCCCTGGCCTATGCCCCAACCACCCTATGACCTCCCCTTGGCCCAAAAAAAATTATGGGAAGGTCCCTTGAACTGGAAACTAAATCAACTGCATTTTGGCTGGCTGAAAAATTGATATAGAGAGAGGGGATCGACGGGAAAAAATACACCTAGTTTATGCCAACATGTTTACCCATATAATTTCTTTTATTTTTTCTTCTTTTATTGTTCACAAAAATAACCTAAAGATGGTACAAAGTTATATACTAAACTAAAGGTACTTATCGGTGGGCGCCATCGGTGATTCGAAACAGTTGATGAGGTTGACATCAGTGAAGACAGCGTAGATGGAGACAATGAGGAAGGTATGATGTTGAAGAAGGACCACGCCCTGCCTCTTGTTTGGCCCCGTCGTGGCGGGTCATAGTACAGCTTTTTTTTTTTTTTTTTTTTTTCTTTCTTCACAAACTATATTCAGGTAAGTTGGGGATATTCATAACATATTTAACTAATTAAATTTTTTCCTTTAATTACAGCTTTTTCTTTTTCGGCGTTCATATCATTTTCTGGATCACTACACAACGGTAAATTTTTTCTCTTAACCTTAACTGTTTTCACCATACATCTTTTCTTTTATTTTATAGATTTCGCGCTTCACAAAATATGTTCTGGTAAGTTAGAAATATTCATAAAATATTTAACTAAGTACATTTTTTCTTTAATTACAGAATTTTTTTTTTTTTTTCAGCCTTCTTATCATCTTCTGGATCACTACACAACGGTAAATTTTTTCTCCTAACTTTAACTGATTTCACCATACATCTTTTCTTTTATTTTATTTTATAGATTTCGCACTTCACAAAATATGTTCTGGTAAGTTAGAAATATTCATAAAATATTTAACTAAGTACATTTTTTCTTTAATTACAGATTTTTCTTTTTCAGCCTTCTTATCATCTTCTGGATCACTACACAACGGTAAATTTTTTTTCTTAACCTTAACTGTTTTCACCATAGATCTTTTCTTTTATTTTATAGATTTCGCGCTTCACAAAATGGGTTCTGGTAAGTTAGAAATATTCATAAAATATTTAACTAAGTACATTTTTTCTTTAATTACAAATTTTTCTTTTCAGCCTTCTTATCATCTTCTGGATCACTACACAACGGTAAATTTTTTCTCCTAACTTTAACTGTTTTCACCATAGATCTTTTCTTTTATTTTATAGATTTCGCGCTTCACAAAATGGGTTCTGGTAAGTTAGAAATATTCATAAAATATTTAACTAAGTACATTTTTTCTTTAATTACAAATTTTTCTTTTTCAGCCTTCTTATCATCTTCTGGATCACTACACAACGGTAAATTTTTTTCTTAACCTTAACTGTTTTCACCATACATCTTTTCTTTTATTTTATAGATTTCGCGCTTCACAAAATATGTTCTGGTAAGTTAGAAATATTCATAAAATATTTAACTAAGTACATTTTTTCTTTAATTACAAATTTTTCTTTTTCAGCCTTCTTATCATCTTCTGGATCACTACACAACGGTAAATTTTTTTTCTTAACCTTAACTGTTTTCACCATAGATCTTTTCTTTTATTTTATAGATTTCGCGCTTCACAAAATGGGTTCTGGTAAGTTAGAAATATTCATAAAATATTTAACTAAGTACATTTTTTCTTTAATTACAAATTTTTCTTTTTCAGCCTTCTTATCATCTTCTGGATCACTACACAACGGTAAATTTTTTTCTTAACCTTAACTGTTTTCACCATACATCTTTTCTTTTATTTTATAGATTTCGCGCTTCACAAAATGGGTTCTGGTAAGTTAGAAATATTCATAAAATATTTAACTAATTACATTTTTTCTTTAATTACAAATTTTTCTTTTTCAGCCTTCTTATCATCTTCTGGATCACTACACAACGGTAAATTTTTTTTCTTAACCTTAACTGTTTTCACCATACATCTTTTCTTTTATTTTATAGATTTCGCGCTTCACAAAATGGGTTCTGGTAAGTTAGAAATATTCATAAAATATTTAACTAATTACATTTTTTTTTTTTTTTTTTTTTTTTTAATTACAGGTTTTTTCTTTCAGCGGTCTTCGCACTTTGTGATCACTTCGCACGGTAAATTGCAAGTTTTTCAGGTTAACGGGTTCACTAAAATTATTTTTCTCTATTTCACAGACTTCTTGCTTCACGAACTATGTTCAGATATGTTGGAAATAATTTTAAACTACCTAATGAATCAAATTTTTCTTCTTTAATTACCGATTTTGTCCTTTTTCGCTGTCTTCGCATTTCTCGCTCAAGAAAAAAAAATGGTAAAAAGCAACTCTTTCCCGGAGGTGATCCTCGACCGCTCACTTACACTTCTCGACCTCGACTTCCACGACCCAGCCGACCCACGCTCCCGCCATGCCGGGTCAACCGTGGACGGTCCCGGTGCCACCCACTCACACAGCTGCGCCGTCAGCCAATCGGGCGCTCGCAGCAACTGTGTGAGCCAGCGGCAACGGGATCGTGTCTCGCTGCTCACGGTGCAAGGGACTCGGACGGTGGCATCTGGGCGCCTCTCGAATGTTCGACGGCCAAAAGTTGAGAATTTTTCCGGGCAAATTTTTCAACTTTCGGCCGACGTGCACTGAGATGCGCCTGATGCCCCCGCCCAGGCCCGTTGCGCAGCGGTGATTTAGGCTCGGGCGCCGTGAATTTTAGGAGGGCCCCCGATGCCCGACAGAATTCATCACTGCCATGGGCGGCGGTGAAAAAGTTTTAAATTGAATTTCCTGAAGTCGATTTTCCCTGACCACAACAGCACAGGTCCGTTGGATTCGGTACCGAGGCCAACGGATCTGAAGAAAGACAAAGGTCAGGCTGTGAAGGCGTCCAACATGTGGCTCGACCCATGTCTGAGCCTAGCCCGAGACTGAGCTAGCCGGCCAAAATCAACACTGAGCTTCCCTGGCCCTAATGAGAGGCCAGTTGGTCCCGGGTCAACTTGGCCACCCCCTTCCACTGTCAGGGAAACCAGCCCTAATGAGGGGCAGGCCTCCCTGGCAGTGAGAGAGAGATGCTATCCCATCTCGGATCAGTCCAGATCTCGGGTGATAGACTTAAGGGTGCTCGCGGAGAAGATGAGGGGCGCTCAACATGTGGCTCGACCCACGCTCGGGACTAACCCGAGCCGTAGTCAGCTGACCAGATGTCAGCATTGAACTTCCCTGACCCTTATGGGAGGTCCGGTAGATTCAATGCTGACTTGACCACTCACTCCCACTGGCGGGGAAAACCAGCCCTGATGAGAGGCAGGCTTCATCGACAGTGGGGCTGAGTTGCTGATTCTGCCTCGGGCCAGCCCCGATCGTGAGGTTGGGTATAAGGAAACTCGAATTACAAAAAAAAAAAAAATTAGAGGTGGCTGTAAACCAGCTCCCGCGGTCATCCCAGTCCCAAGATGAACCTCCGCACTGCGGATCCGCATCCCTCCAGACTCCAGCGATGTGGCGCTGCTGTTCCAGGGAGTCTGGAGGTGAGAGCTGTTGTGAAATTTGGGGAACCAACTTAACCTAATTAAAGGAATCTCCTGTCAGATTCCTTGTCGTGCAGTCTTTGCCAGGTGGAATTGTTGGAGTACAGGATCTCCAAGTATAGGCAACAGAAGGTAATACGGGTATAAAAGGGCGATGAAAAAATGGGGAAGGGCAGAAATTGAGAAGAGGATAGGGTAAAAACAAACTGTACAAGAACGAATGTCTTGTCAGGGCGAAAACGTTGACGTTTCCCGAAGGGTAACTGACGTGTGCCGTTAACGTTGGGGTATGAAGAGATTACAGCCGATAGAGGCCAACGACGTTCAGATGAGTTGTGATGAGACCAAACCGTAAGACCACCCAGGGCAACCCAGCTTGTAAATGGTGGACGGGGTGACAAGTTTAGGTGTGTGAGTGCGGCGCAAACCGATACGAACCACTGTAGACAAAAGAAATTCATGAGTAGGTACGAGATGTACAATATGCGACGGTATACGGGTTTATTTATTCAAAAGGCTGATTATAATTCGTACCATGTACGGTGGATGTAATAAAAAAAAATTATTTGTACCAGAGACGAGCAGGAAGGGTAGATATGTAGCGTATAGAGGTCGTGAAATAATGAAACAGAGACATGATGATATGTAAGATTTTGTAAGATTATATATATATATATATAAAAGGGAAAGTATAAAAAAAAGTGATATATTTGGCCTACGGCCGCGGAATAGCTAGGACCGCAGATCAAGCGACACCGTGTAGGATCTAGAGTATGTCCTCGGGGAAAAGGCCGCCGTACCAACCCCCACCGCGAGGCCTTGCCAGGACGACGATCGGGGAAATCTCCCGGACAGGTAGCTGGCTCTAGCATCAGCCAGCTCCTGTAATTCCATGGAGTCTCCCGATCGTCTCCGAAGCACAGGTTCCGCGGGGAGGGCGAGCAAAGTGCCTCTCTGCCGGTTCCCCTCAAGAACGAGGAAGCTCGAGACCTCGAGACGGCTTGCTGGCTGATGAAGCCAGCATCCGTAATTCTCAAGAGGCCTCGGAGCAGCCTCGACCAAGAACGTCACCGACAGAGCCCTTTGGAGTGAGAAGGTGGGAATGAAATGGAGGATGGACGACAATTAATTATACAAAGGATAATGGATGGGATGGGAGTAAGGACGAGGAACTCTAACTAGGAAGAGGGAAGGGAGAAGGGGGCAAAAAGGTATGTCCACCGCATAACCGAGCAGAGGCGGCTTTAGGGACAGCCTGGTACCAGTTAAGCTGGACGGATGCCTTATTAGGGCTACCGAATGATCTTGTTGAGGAATGGAAAAAAGAAAACTCCACTACGGATCGCCGCCAGTGAAGATTCCACACGAATCAAAACAAAATTATTTGAATGCTTTACAATATTAGAATCAGTCACATGTCAGAGTGACGAATATATAAAAGGGTCATGATTTAATGTCCTTCGCATGGAAGGTGCCTATTAATTTACCTTGGAGGGTCTCTAGCTCGTACAATGCATTACCTTTTCTCGCTCTTACCCGGCATTTTATAAACTTTTTCCCCAACTTGGCGTTGAAACCTTTCCCGAAATTACTCAACTGGAAATTTCGTCTGTACACTTCCTGCCCTACCTTGAATTCGACTGGCTTGGATCGCAAATTATACCGTTTCTCTCCCTTTTCGAAGGCCTTGTCTAAATTTTCTTGTACCTGAGTACGAATCAGTCGAAGTTTGTCGGAACAGTCCACATCAATAGGTTCGTTAACTCCCGATAGTTGTCGTAATAAAGCGTAGGCGGACCCATGCTCAATCATATTAATACCGAACAGAGTTTTATACGGGGAGAACTTAGTGGCTTGGTGTACCGAACTACGTAGTGAACTGGCAATGCAACTCAATTTCTCATCCCATCTGGTGTGCTCATCTCGTATGTACGCCCGGATTCCGGCCAGAATGGATTGATTAACACGCTCAGAAGCGTTGGCCTGAGGCGAATAAACAGCCGTACGCAGATGATGCACTCCATATTTTCTTAGCAGGTTTCGAAACTGAGCCGAGCGGAATTGCGTTCCATTGTCCGTCACCACGGTTTCGGGAACTCCGAATAGATGGAAAATTTGTTCTTCGACGTAAGTGCAAATGTTTGAGGTACTGGCCTTTCGTAGGGGTTTTAGCAAGGGATATTTCGAAAAGTGATCTAGCGCGATCAAGATGCAGACTTTGCCCTTTTTGGTTCTAGGGTAGGGACCGAGGAGGTCGAGAAAAATTCGCTGCCAAGGCCGTTCAGTCTTGGCCTGGGTGCCCATGGGTGGTCTTAGGGTAGTGTTAGATGGTTTCACCTCTTTGCAGATGTCACAAGAGAGAATGTACTCTCGAGTTTCTACCGTCATACCTGGCCAATAAAAATGTCTACGGAGTCTTTCTAGGGTTTTACCAATTCCGCCGTGAGCTGCCAAAGGGGGATCATGAGCTCGCGATATTACGTCTTTCGTTAATGCCTTCGGCACCCACAGTTTCCAAGCTTCTTCTTCTTGAACGGGATCACCTGACCGAGGTTGAATTCGGATATAAACATAGTCGTCACGAACTATTAGATCAGGGAAACGGTCTTTATTCTTCTCTACTCGTTCGATAAGCTCTTTATATTCGGAAGAACGGAAATGCGGCGATTCAAGATCTATTTCTGGACCGGGATTTTCAAGAGAGCTAGCATCAATTTGTTCACAGTGAACTCTTGACAAGGCGTCTGGCACAACGTTCAGTGTTCCTTTACGGTGTTCTACACTGAAGTTGAAGCCTTGCAACTTTAGGCTCCAACGGGCCAGACGACCACTAAGGTCTTTTTGCGTCATAAGCCACTGCAGGCTAGCATGGTCCGTAACGATTTTGAACGGCATCAATTCGACGTAGGCACGGAATTTTTTCAGACTCAGGATTGCCGCCAGACATTCCAATTCGGTCACGGTGTAGTTGCGCTGAGCAGAATTTAACTTCTGAGAGACATACGCGATTGGTCGTTCTTTCCCTTCGTCGTCCAATTGAAGAAGCACGCCCCCTATCCCTTGACTACTCGCGTCACACTGAATAATAAAAGGTTTAGAAAAATCAGGACTCGACAGCAATGGAGCGGAGGTAAGTAATTTCTTTAGTTCTTCGAAGGCAGTCTGAGCTTCGGAAGTCCACGTATATTTGTTCGACTTCTTTAACGTGTCTGTAATTGGCGAGGTCAGGTCTGCATAATTAGGTATGAACTTTCTATACCAACCGGCCATCCCTAGGAAACGACGAGCCTGTTTAAGCGTTTTAGGTGACGGATAATCTATGATAGCTGCGATTTTGTCTGGGTCCGTCTTGATGCCCCCCTCTCCAACAATGTACCCCAGATATTTGGTTTCCTTCAAGCAAAATTTACTTTTTTCTACATTAATGGTAAGGCCTGCCTTTTTGAGACAACTGGCCACCTGAGACAACAGCTCTAAATGGGTATCAAAATCTTCGGATAGGACTAGGAGGTCATCAAGATAGACCAAGACATTCTCGCGAAGGTGGTACGGAATAACTTTATCCATTAGCCTGCACATTGTCTGCGGAGCGTTGCAGAGACCGAATGGCATCACTGTGAAGTGATAGAGGGGATGCCCAGGCACCGTAAACGCGGTCTTCTCTCTGGAGTTTTCCTCCAGTGGTATCTGCCAGAAAGCATCCTTCAAGTCCAGGCTGGTTATAAATTTAGCCGACGGAAGGCGACTCAGGATGCCATCGATTTGAGGTAAAGGATAGGCATCCTTCTTCGTCACTGAGTTCACCTTCCGGGCGTCAAAACACAGCCTGACCTTTCCGGGCTTCCTCACCAATACCACTGGGGAGCTCCACGGGCTTTGGCTTTCCTCTATCACCCCAAGCGAGACCATTCGGCTCAGCTCGGCATCCATCAGTTTTTGAACGGCAGGCGATACGGGATAGAAACGTTGTTTAATTGGGGCGGCTTCACCGACATCAATCACGTGCTCGAGAAGGTGGGTTCTTCCCAGCCCCAGGGTAGCAAACGATGGAAATAGGGATTTGACATATTCTAATCGACGTTGATCCGCAGGAGGGAGGACATGACTTTTGGAGTCGGTCGTCTCCACGATCGAAGTGTCCAACGACGCCAAGGACCCTAACACATCGGGAGCTAGACCAAAAGCCTTCCAGAAGTCGACACCCAAATACAACGCTTGTGTCAGACTGGGAACGAGGTAGAAACGTACAGGCTTGGTTTGCCCACGAAAAGTGACGTCCAGATCAGCGTGCCCGTGTACTTCGGGCTTGGCCCCGTTGGCCACCTCGATCGCGGAGCGATATTTTATCCAATTAATTTTTGGGTCTGATACCATCAGCTCCGCTCCTTGGCCGAGTATGCTAACACTGGCCCCGCTGTCTAATAAACCTGTCAGTGTTTTCCCCAAAATTTGGACCTCGGCATAAGGCCTTACGTCCTGATGCACTGACACGGAAACTGCGGCTAATTTACGGCGAGTAGAAATCACGCGTCGCCAAAAGGTACGTAGACGAAGTGACGATCGTTTGAATCGTTTTAGGGTTCGCACACTGGAATCAGGATGGGTAGAGGACTCCAGAGCCGACATGAAAATTCTCTCCCGAGCAGCTCGATACTCTTTCAGCCGCTGATGTAAAGGTTTACGTGGGTGAACGACTGGGACGGAAGGAACTTGAGTTTTTACAGGCTGTTCAGGCCTCGGTAAAATCGCAACTGCTCGACAGGGAGTGACATGTGGCTCTGAGGTCCCCCGCTCTGATTCAACACAATCTTCCAGAGTGACTCTTTCGACGATATCTGTTTTCGGTAGAATGGATACTTCAGGTGGGTGAAAAGATTTTATACTTCCGGCCGGTAATTTCATAAGGGCTGGGGACACCTCGGGGCTTCGCGTTAGGGCTGCGGAGGGAAGGGAAGAGTCTCGTCCGCTGCCACAGCTGTCAACTTCGCTTGTTGAGGTCGAGAGCTGGTGGCATTGCTCTCGACCCGAGTCCTGTTTTTTTGTGAACAGCTGGGACAGCGAGGTTTGACCGTCCCCTTGCGTCCGCAGCCGTAGCAGAAGAAGCCCGTCGGCTCCTTGTCACAGTCTTGATAGAAATGCCCCTCGGCCTCGCAATTCCAACATTTGGATTTCGCTGGCTGATATCTCGCCACAGCCCCTACGGCTTCAACATAATTTTCAATGACGTCAGTTGGATCATTCAACAAAGGACTGAACTCCTCAACACGGGCACGATGTTGGGCAGGAGACAACAGCGCCGCTCGAGACCTCTCCCTCGTAATCTGAACTTCAGTCACCAGCGCCCGTAATTGACCAATTGTGTCGGTACGATGAAGACAGATTTGCTCCTGAATGTATGGGAGCAAACCTGCCCTCACCGTCTCGACAAATTCGGTCTCTGGCATCGGATTCCTAAGCTGGTTACGGAACGATATGAGCGCTTGATAATATGAAACGAAAGTCTCGCGAGGCTGCTGCCGCCTGCTCAACATTTGCTTACGAATGTCCACGTCCCTCGACCGATCACCCCAGTCAGCTCTCAAAGCCAACTTGATTTGTTCCCAAGTCGGGTTCGACGTGGTTCTAAGAAAGGTCCAATACCAATTGACCAGACTATCACTCAGCAGCTGGTGGAAATTCCGAACCAGTAGGGAGAAATCGCTGCGTAAGGTGTTGTGTGTCAGCGTTTCAGCCCTAAAAATGAACTCTTCCACGTTCAATCTCTTGTTATCTCCATCATACTGCAACTTCCAGTTACGGATTGGACTGCTGCAGCGGCGATGCGATGAATAATGCCCCGAAGGGTCGAAGACAGGTGGAGGTGGTCGACTAAACAACGGGTTCGGCAAACTACGACCTTCAGGTCTGCTCGTAGGTGGTCTCTGAAACGTGATTGGCGGAGAGGAAGTCGTGAAGCTGGGTTTTGAACAGTCTCGAGAAACCTGTTCTCGGATCTCCCTCACTCCCTTAGCGACTTCGTCGCGTACAAGATTAGAAATTTGTTGCTGAAGTCCTACCAACAGGGAATGGGTCGGTATCCAACCGGATTCAGCGGTTGCTACTTTAGGCTTGACCTGCTGGTCTGTCGTGTTAGCCGGGTTCATTGAAAGGTGAGCTAAAGTCGGTGGGTCCAAGTCCAGCGGACGCGTCGTGGCGGGCGTGTCTATCTCGCGGTCGCGAAGTAGGTCGACGGGAGTAGCACCTACGTCATCAATTGGGTTCATGACCGTGGCAGCCCCTGACTCGTCCGGAGCGTCGGGGGGAAATAACTGTTGCCGCGTCGCGTGCCGCGTATTGTATGGATTTTTCGGCATTTTATCGATCACAACCAACGAGGGCACTGGACACAGCGAGGGCGAAGTAACAGCGCCAAGAAAGCGAAAGAATATTTACTGAGTATGGAACGGAGTAGATTTGGAGCACCCGATTATATATATATAGAAAAAATTTTCGCGAAGTGAAATTAGCCAATGAAATAGTATTGACGGAAGAAAATCAGTATTTAAATTTGCACGCGATTACAAAATGGGAAGACTGCTTAACATTTGTCCTTTACAAATGAGGTCGCTACGGTATGTAAGTTGACGAAAAATTTTGGTTTGTAAATATTAAATAGTAATGGTACGAAAAAAATATTCCAAATAAATATTTCAAAAAACGATATTTCCTTTGATCCGCCCTCTCCACTCAAATTCCAGCCAGCACGGTGAGGAGAAACCGTAAAGAAATTTCTACTTCAAATTAAACCAATTAAACACGAGGGCCAATCACAGGCTACTGAGCATTCAGCCTGCAAGACAGGAAATGTTGAGGGAAGGGCCCTTATCGGTTTCACCTGCAAGGACTACGAGATGGAGAACGACCAAGGTATCCTCCCGGACAGGAGGATGGCCCACCAAACAGCCAACCCCTGTAATTCCAGGGAGGGCCTCGGACGTCTCCACCGCGCAGGCCAGGCAGGCTCTGCCGATAAGGTCCCCCCACTACCAACTCATCCCTAGGATGGAGCTGTCCCCGAGACCTCGAGTCGGCTTGCTGGCTGAAGAAGCCAGCATCCGCAATTCTCGAGAGGCCTCAAGTAAGCTCCAGCCACGGGACTCGCCAATAGGGCCTCGAAGGAACTAGGGGAAAGGTAAGTGAGAATAGGGGGAGCCTTAAGCTCCAAGGGGAGGGGATAGGAAGGCCCCACGTTGGGCGCCATTTTTGTTGCGGGTTGGTGCCTCGAGGCCCGGCTAAACACCTCGTCCGGCGGTGTGCGGCAGCGAGAGCTGGCAGGGCTAGCATATGCGGTAGCGTGGGGGGGGGTTTGCCGAAATTACCGCTTTGAGCCGCCGGAACGGACCACCAACAACACAAAAAAAAAATCTCTCGCGCTACGGATCGAACCACAAGGGAACGCAAAGGGGCGGAAGAGGGCAGAGCAGGCTAAACCCCTGCAACTGCCCGTGATCGACCCTCATGAGGGGGGGAATCTAAGGTGGTAATGAACCCCCCCTGGCCTATGCCCCAACCACCCTATGACCTCCCCTTGGCCCAAAAAAAATTATGGGAAGGTCCCTTGAACTGGAAACTAAATCAACTGCATTTTGGCTGGCTGAAAAATTGATATAGAGAGAGGGGATCGACGGGAAAAAATACACCTAGTTTATGCCAACATGTTTACCCATATAATTTCTTTTATTTTTTCTTCTTTTATTGTTCACAAAAATAACCTAAAGATGGTACAAAGTTATATACTAAACTAAAGGTACTTATCGGTGGGCGCCATCGGTGATTCGAAACAGTTGATGAGGTTGACATCAGTGAAGACAGCGTAGATGGAGACAATGAGGAAGGTATGATGTTGAAGAAGGACCACGCCCTGCCTCTTGTTTGGCCCCGTCGTGGCGGGTCATAGTACAGCTTTTTTTTTTTTTTTTTTTTTTCTTTCTTCACAAACTATATTCAGGTAAGTTGGGGATATTCATAACATATTTAACTAATTAAATTTTTTCCTTTAATTACAGCTTTTTCTTTTTCGGCGTTCATATCATTTTCTGGATCACTACACAACGGTAAATTTTTTCTCTTAACCTTAACTGTTTTCACCATACATCTTTTCTTTTATTTTATAGATTTCGCGCTTCACAAAATATGTTCTGGTAAGTTAGAAATATTCATAAAATATTTAACTAAGTACATTTTTTCTTTAATTACAGAATTTTTTTTTTTTTTTCAGCCTTCTTATCATCTTCTGGATCACTACACAACGGTAAATTTTTTCTCCTAACTTTAACTGATTTCACCATACATCTTTTCTTTTATTTTATTTTATAGATTTCGCACTTCACAAAATATGTTCTGGTAAGTTAGAAATATTCATAAAATATTTAACTAAGTACATTTTTTCTTTAATTACAGATTTATCTTTTTCAGCCTTCTTATCATCTTCTGGATCACTACACAACGGTAAATTTTTTTTCTTAACCTTAACTGTTTTCACCATAGATCTTTTCTTTTATTTTATAGATTTCGCGCTTCACAAAATGGGTTCTGGTAAGTTAGAAATATTCATAAAATATTTAACTAAGTACATTTTTTCTTTAATTACAAATTTTTCTTTTCAGCCTTCTTATCATCTTCTGGATCACTACACAACGGTAAATTTTTTCTCCTAACTTTAACTGTTTTCACCATAGATCTTTTCTTTTATTTTATAGATTTCGCGCTTCACAAAATGGGTTCTGGTAAGTTAGAAATATTCATAAAATATTTAACTAAGTACATTTTTTCTTTAATTACAAATTTTTCTTTTTCAGCCTTCTTATCATCTTCTGGATCACTACACAACGGTAAATTTTTTTCTTAACCTTAACTGTTTTCACCATACATCTTTTCTTTTATTTTATAGATTTCGCGCTTCACAAAATATGTTCTGGTAAGTTAGAAATATTCATAAAATATTTAACTAAGTACATTTTTTCTTTAATTACAAATTTTTCTTTTTCAGCCTTCTTATCATCTTCTGGATCACTACACAACGGTAAATTTTTTTTCTTAACCTTAACTGTTTTCACCATAGATCTTTTCTTTTATTTTATAGATTTCGCGCTTCACAAAATGGGTTCTGGTAAGTTAGAAATATTCATAAAATATTTAACTAAGTACATTTTTTCTTTAATTACAAATTTTTCTTTTTCAGCCTTCTTATCATCTTCTGGATCACTACACAACGGTAAATTTTTTTCTTAACCTTAACTGTTTTCACCATACATCTTTTCTTTTATTTTATAGATTTCGCGCTTCACAAAATGGGTTCTGGTAAGTTAGAAATATTCATAAAATATTTAACTAATTACATTTTTTCTTTAATTACAAATTTTTCTTTTTCAGCCTTCTTATCATCTTCTGGATCACTACACAACGGTAAATTTTTTTTCTTAACCTTAACTGTTTTCACCATACATCTTTTCTTTTATTTTATAGATTTCGCGCTTCACAAAATGGGTTCTGGTAAGTTAGAAATATTCATAAAATATTTAACTAATTACATTTTTTTTTTTTTTTTTTTTTTTTTAATTACAGGTTTTTTCTTTCAGCGGTCTTCGCACTTTGTGATCACTTCGCACGGTAAATTGCAAGTTTTTCAGGTTAACGGGTTCACTAAAATTATTTTTCTCTATTTCACAGACTTCTTGCTTCACGAACTATGTTCAGATATGTTGGAAATAATTTTAAACTACCTAATGAATCAAATTTTTCTTCTTTAATTACCGATTTTGTCCTTTTTCGCTGTCTTCGCATTTCTCGCTCAAGAAAAAAAAATGGTAAAAAGCAACTCTTTCCCGGAGGTGATCCTCGACCGCTCACTTACACTTCTCGACCTCGACTTCCACGACCCAGCCGACCCACGCTCCCGCCATGCCGGGTCAACCGTGGACGGTCCCGGTGCCACCCACTCACACAGCTGCGCCGTCAGCCAATCGGGCGCTCGCAGCAACTGTGTGAGCCAGCGGCAACGGGATCGTGTCTCGCTGCTCACGGTGCAAGGGACTCGGACGGTGGCATCTGGGCGCCTCTCGAATGTTCGACGGCCAAAAGTTGAGAATTTTTCCGGGCAAATTTTTCAACTTTCGGCCGACGTGCACTGAGATGCGCCTGATGCCCCCGCCCAGGCCCGTTGCGCAGCGGTGATTTAGGCTCGGGCGCCGTGAATTTTAGGAGGGCCCCCGATGCCCGACAGAATTCATCACTGCCATGGGCGGCGGTGAAAAAGTTTTAAATTGAATTTCCTGAAGTCGATTTTCCCTGACCACAACAACTTTTGAATAAAACAATAACAATTCGAAATATTTATACGGTTTATTTCTTAATATCTATAGAATATTTAAAAAAAAACATTATTCAAAATGTCCACCCTTGGCCTTGATGCACCTCTTCAAACGGTCCGGCCACTCATCTATCGCAGCACGCACCACTTCCAAAGGTATCGAGGCAGCCATTTTAATCAAATCGGCTTTCAAGGTCTCGATGTTTCGGTGTGGTTTAGAGCAGGCCTTCTGCTCTAACACATTCCATAGGCAGTAGTCCAATGGATTCAGATCTGGACTTCCCGAGTGCCAATCCTCAGCAGCAATGAAATCCGGTAAATTCATCTGTAACAAGCGTTGCGTCGACTTCGCCTTGTGTGCTGGTGCTGAATCCTGTTGAAATATCCAGTGCTTCCCGGCGAACAAAGTTCCGCTTAAAGGCTTCACAACCTTATCCAAAATGTCGGTTTGGTAGTTGGCTGCACGTGTTTTTACACCTTGTTCACAGAAATGCAGTTCTGTGACCCCTTCGTAGGACACCCCCCACCAAACCATTACGGAAGCTGGATGATGACCTCTTTCCACCCTAGGGATCTTCTCAGACGCTTCTCGAGACGAATGAGCATAAACCTTGTCATTTTGGCGGTTAAACTTTTCTTGGACTGTGAAAATTTTTTCATCCGAAAAGAGGATATTTTTGTATCCACCATCAGCGTGCCGCCTTAACAACTCCTTCGCTCTCATGGCTCTGATCTGACGGAGAGATGCTGTGAGGCGTTGTCCTGTTCTTTTTTGTAAGCTCCAAGTCTGAGGTCGTCTTTGATGATGCGTGACATGGTCCTAGGTGGAATTTTCATTTCTCTAGCCATTATTTTCTGTTTCCGGAGAGGATTTCGCCGAATTCTTTCAGCTACGGCTTTAACGGCTGCTGCAGTCCTCGTTTTGCGTGGGCGACCCTTTCTTGGCCTGTCATCTACTGACGACATCTCATTGTACCGTTGGATGGTCCGATAAACAAATTTCTTGGAAATTTTCAATAATTTTAGTAGATCGTAAATCTCTCCTGGCGACTTTTTACATTTATGTAATGCGATCACTGCTGTACGGTTTTCTTTGATACCCCAGTCCATGTTCATTGCACGACTTATCAAAACCAAATGAGTTGTTTTTAATAGTTCGGGATGTACTTAAACTACTACATAAAAAAGAACGATCAAGAGTTACCAGCATTTGTTTTAGCTGTGTTTTAAAAGCAGGGACAGAACTTATGGCAAGACTATGTATAGTATAAAAATGTACAACAAAAAGTATACGAAAATTCGTTGTCACGGCAATTACAATTTTCTTTTGACACCAAATAACAGTATATTTGTAATATGTACACCTTTTTTTATTTCCTGGAAAATTGACAAAATATCTCTGTAAATGTAAAATATAATTATTAAATAGACAAGTCATTTGTACGTAGAATTAACCACCTCACTCTCTTTAAATGTTAAAAAATAAGAAATTAGTAGTTTTTCTGATAACACAACAATTATTATTATTAATTTTATTTTTTTGTATTTCTTATTTTTCAGGAAACATTAGTTTCGATAAAGAGACTAGTTTATCAAACAACTGAATTACCGAATTTTATATTTATATTCTCATTACAAAAGGTGTTATTTTAAATATCAGGCTGTTTATAGTAATTTGTATTTCTCAAATAAAAAGGGAAACATTTTTGTATACAAATCAAATATTAGTTTTGAAATGGAAACGCAATCGCAGAGTAATAAAAGCACCATGTTGTTAACTTTTAAACTATGATTTTTATTTACAAGTCTTTTCACTACGGATTTTTTTCTCCGGATACGTAAGCAATTCAGAATTAATCTATTGAGTGTTTTACGTTTCGTCTTCTGGCTTTCCTAACAACTAGAACTATAGTAACAAAATTAGTTTGGGTTTTTATAGTTTTTTATAATCAAAAGCAAAGTCGGAGCTTCCAAAATGTTTAGAGCTTGTAAACTTAGCTTAAATAAATAATTTATATTTATTTATGTTGTTTTACTTTATTTAAAGTTTAATTTTGTTTGTGTCTTTTGTGTGGTAGTTTTTAATATAAGCATTATGATTTTAAAGTATTTGCACTTGTGATTTCATTGTTTACATTAAACGTTAGAAACTAAAGAAGCTACTAGCATTACAAAAATACCTAACATAATTATATCGAAAATTATTTCCCGTGCTAAAATGCTCCTCTCACTTATATAACAGATAAACCCATATTTTATATTCTCCAAATTTAAGTTTTGTTGTATCTTTCCAAGTTTCTTTCTTTTCTCAATTCTGTTCCAATATCGAACCTTGATGACAACAGCGCAAAAATATAATGTTTTCTTCATTTGCAAGAGGCAGTGTGAATCGGGCCATTCGCCGCCACATTGTCACCATAGAAAAGTTGTCACATATGGGACAAACACATACCATATTTTTATATTTACTTTTCAAAGCTTCTATACTTATTATTTTATTATTACTGCGTTTTCATGCGAATCAGGTTTGAACTCGAATTAGTGCCGTGTGGAAACACGAGTTTTCGTTAAGTTGGCTCAATCTCTACGAAACTAGAGGGGGATGAGTTGGGTCGCACAAACACGACATTTGTTGCCATATGTTTCTTCGCCTCCATTTTGGAATTAAACTCTCTGATAACAAATTTTCTTTCTTTGTTCTACTAGGCACAGAATAATAATTTTTGCATTTTTATCCACGTTTTAGCAAAAACACATTTCACATTTATTTCTATTAGATCAACCTGATAAATCCTCATGGAAACAGATTGGGTAGAGTACTTGTTAACTTAAGGGGAGTTTTCGTTCCATTTAAAAAAAAAACATCTTAATTTCTTTGTGAAAAAACTAGTACATTTATGATATAAATTCCTTTTAAATATTATAGTAAAATATATGGACAATATAAAAAAACTTTTTTTTTTGCATTTTTAATATGTCTTGTTCACTGCAGAAGGCGTCTTCCAAAAGTCACTTTTAAAACGCAAGTATTTCTCTAAGACTTCCTGTAACACATAGAGTAAAAATTTCAATAGGATTCTATTCATAAGACTAAACACTAGTAACAAGACCTAAAAAAAAAATTATTTTTAATATTTTTATCATTTATAAATATTTTTCTGAAAATCCACATTTTTTTTGGGGTAAACTACCCCTGTATGAAAAAGTAGGGTATGTAACATAATATTTTTATAGGTTTAGTTACTAGTATTTTTCATAACGAATCGGATACGTTTTGAATTAATAAAATCCGTTGAGTAGTTTTCGAGTTACAGATGCGGGCAATTTAAAAATGTAGTTTCGAGAAAAACGTGTATAAAGTTTTTTTTACATAATTTTTGCAATAAAACGCTTATAACTAATCTTTTACTAATAGGTATAACTCTTTTCCTGTACGAATTTCTTAAAACGGTTTTAGGACAGTATTTCTGTGATGTGAAAGAACAATTGTATGTATAAAAAAAATCGATTTTTTTCAAAATTTAAAAGAAAAGTCCGCTTAAGACATTAAGCGTAATACGGCAGGGGCGAATTTATTTCAACAGCAGTAACATAAATCAAAAGTGCCTTTTACTTGGACGCGAATTCTTTATTTCTGGTTATTTTTGCAATCGTCTTTTTCTGAATAATACATGAATGATTTTACTAAGGGGTCTTGTTTGAAACGATTGTGGATAGTTATCAATAAAATAACAACACACAATGTCTTTTTCACGAAAAAGTAACATTGGAATAAAAACAACTTTATCTTACTAAAATTTGATTTATTTTCAATTTTTTTTGTATATAAGTTGGGCTGAATTTCAAATGATTTTATTAATATCTTTAATAGCATTTAATTTAGTTTCTCTAACATGAATTATACTTAATTTCATAATGAACTAACTGAATATTAACTAGAGTTTTTGTGCAAATGAGTCTGTAGGTAATAATTTTCTTCAAAATCTTTTAAAACATTTAACAATCCGGTTTAACTTCTCAATTGAATTCATAAAAGGACCTCCTTTATGTGTCCCCTTCATTTCTATGAGGCTATTTATGCAAAAATTTACCGCTTAAAGGTGGCACAGATTATTTTATTGTTTGAGTGATTTACCTATTAATTTTTTGCTACCAAACAAAGTCTTGTTATTCTTTTATTTATTTTCCATTATTTAAAAAAATATATATTTCAATAAATACCCACATCACTCCTGACAAAATTTGTTAGCAATGCATATAGAAATTTCATTAGAAAGTAAAAGGGAATTTCTTACTAGTCAGTTAATTTCATTGGAAAATTTAAAATCAAAACCGTTCAAAAATACTATCAAAAATAACAGGTAACTATATTTTGTAAAATTGTCATAATACTCATAATTTATAATTATTGTTTTGATTTTTTATATTTTAAAAACACTTTATTATACTTGCTGGAGTGTTAGCTGCATTAGTGAGAAATGTAAGCAACAACAATTTATTTATTTACCTACCATCTACAGAGAAAAAACCTCCTCCAGATTATATGCATATAAGTACTAACTATACTATAGAAACGGAAAATTAAAAGTAAATAAGATAGAACTAAAATAACAGAATAATACCACAACCGAGCTTATAAACAAAGGCACTAACAAGCGATTTAAACTTATTTGACAACTTTTACAAGTGCAAACTTGAATGTAGCTCTATCATTAGCCAGGTCTAGCGTTCATATAGTTCATTAAAAAGTTGTCAAAAAATTGAAAGATATTAAAAAAAAAATAATTGCCTTGAAAATTATTTTATTTGAAGGATAGTTACAGTTGATTAAAAATGATGCTAAATTGGAAAGTTTTCTTCTATTTTAAACAGTTTTACTATAGTTATAAAAAGATTGTATATATTTACTGAAATTGGGTGTTTTATTTTTATAAAGATATATTCACTCTTCGCATTTCTGGGGTCTAATTCCCACTTTATTTGCAAATCTCTAACAACTTAACTACGTCACGGTAAAATTCGTCAAAATTCGACAAATTTACATCTTCTACTTTCCATTTTTTACATTTCATAAGGACAACTAATTTATTAGGACAAGTCATCTTGCAATAATACCTAAACTTGAATTTTGTTTCATACAGTAGGTGCTCTGCGCTCATTTCCTTTCCTGTTGCAACTGCATCATAATTTTCACAAATTCCGAGATCGACGACGGCTTTACCTAGTTCTTCAATGTCCTTTTCCAATTCTGTATGGTTTGCCGGAATCATGGTGCTGTCCGTCCACTTTTTACATAGAGGATGTTCGTAACATAATTGTCCACAATAATTTCGGAACAAACTTCTCGCGTCGTACATTTGAACATCTGGATCTAGTTCTTCACTGTTTACTGCAGAAATCCAAATGCAAATGGCAACAACTACGGATAAAAAAACTGCTTTCATATTGAATATTGGTAAGAAACTGGTATAATTCTTGAAATGCTCATATATCTTATATACAGAATTAATTGCATTATGCTTTAGCAACCTATGACGTATAATACAATATGGTATTATTTTAACCGGGTAATATTAACACAAGTGGGCAAAGCTTTAACCCATTAATACTCAAAACGAGAATTTTGTGCATGCAAGTTCAATTTTGCGATTCATATAGAAAATTGGGGCGATTTTCTTCGAAATTTGTGAATAGGCGTTTTTTGGCATAAAAGCTTCAAAAATCCTATTATTTTGTGAGTGTTTTAAAAAAAATGCTGTTTTTTTTTTCGTTTTTCCTTTGGAAGTCGATTATCTTGACGTTGCTGCTTTTGAACGATCATATAACCACCAAAAATTGCAGTCCGAATGTCTACAATTTCTCAAACCATGATCTTGAAAGTTTTTTTTTTTCCTTTATTTTTTGCAAAATGGCCATTTTGTACATTTTGTAATGATAAACTATAAACATGTATCGCTGTTTGCAGACCTTTTTTAGCCAAGGTATGATATTAAGTATAAATTTAAAATTTATAATTTGTAGAAATTCCATATTTAAAAGAAATCTAGTAGTAACATTTACGACCAGAAATATTTATTAATAAAACAAAGATTGGGCTTGCTAACATGCAAGAATGTTGACGCACATACTTTCACACACAAACTCAACTCAGTGGGCATCATCTAAATCTCGTTTTATGCTATGGAAAAAGAAAAACTTAAAATATTTATAGATAGGTAACTGGCTTTCTCATAATATTCCTAGTTTTCAAATTTGGCTTCGTTAAAATTGAGTAGTGCGAAACAATATTCGTCGCCTGCTGTTGGCAGTGATATGTATTTTTTTTTTGCAATTATATATACATATGTATTAGGGTGCTTTTTTTTCGCGACTATTTTTTTTTCATTCCCACCTCGAAATTTTGTGGCAAATACCTAAACAAAAATTCCATGAAAATTGGAGCCCTTGATATTAGTATTAAGTACTAGACCAAGGCGTATAAAGATTTCCCATATAAAATACACGTAAACTTTGATTATTTTTCTTCAAAACTCTACAGCTCAGAGGCATTTTATGGTATAATCTTGGTCAATGGTAGGATTTCTTCAGAATTGAATGCTCTACAAAAGTATCCATTGCGGTGTAACCCTAACTTCCACCAGCGAGGTAGTACGGGTCACTAACCCCAATTTTTCCACGAAATTCTCGCTTTTTGCCCCTATCTCGTAAACAACAAGAGGTACAGAAAAAGTGAATATGACAAACTTGTAGGAAATTCAATTTCCTACAAAAAAATTCGAAACACCAAATCGCTAACCTTGATATTTCTTGAGAAACTCGTAGGAAATTCAATTTCCTACAAAAAGTTCTTGAACATCAAATCGCTAACATTAATATTTCTTGAGATATTGGGCTTTGAAGTTGAGGTAGTGTGGAATTTTCATGGATTATTGAACTAAATTGTAGAAATACTACCTCAACTTCAAAGCCCAGTATCTCAAGAATTATCGATGTTAGCGATTTGGTGTTCAGGACTTTTTTATAGGAAATTGAATTTGCTACCAGTTTATCATATTCACTTTTTCTGTAACTCTTGTTGTTTATGAGATAGGGGCAAAAAGAGAGAATTTCATGGAAAAATTGGGGTTAGTGACCCGTACTAGCTCGCTGGTGGAAGTTAGGGTTACACCGCAACGGACACTTTTATAGAGCATTCAGTTCTGAAGAAACCCTACCATTGATCAAGATTATACCATAAAATGCCTCTGAGCTGTAGAGTTTTGAAGAAAAATAATCAAAGTTTACGTGTATTTTATATGGGAAATCTTTATACGTCTTGGTCTAGTACTTAATATTAATATTAAGGGCTCCAATTTATAGGGAATTTTTGTTTAGGTATTTGCCACAAAATTTCGAGGTGGGACTGAAAAAAAAAAATTGTCGCAAAAAAAAGCACCCTAATATGTATATATAGTCAGTCATTCATTTCATCAAAAATTATTATTCTGTGCCTAATAGAACAAAGAATGAAAAATTGTTATCACAGAGTTTAATTCCAAAATGGAGGTGAAAAAACATATGGCAGAAAGTGACATGCAACTCAACTCATCCCCCTAGCTTCGTAAAGACTTAGCCAACTTAACGAAAACTCGTGTTTCCACACGGCACTAATTCAAGTTCAAACCTGATTCGCATGGAAACGCAGTAATAATAAAATAATCTATACTAATATTATAAAGCTGAAGAGTTTGTTTGTTTGTTTGAACGCGCTAATCTCAGGAACTACTGGTTCGAATTGAAAAATTCTTTTTGTGTTGGATAGTCCATTTATCGAGGAAGGCTTTAGGCTATATAATATCACGCTGCGACCAATAGGAGCGAAGAATCAGTGGAAAATCTATATATATAAAAGAAAATCGTGTTAGTTACACTATTTATAACTCAAGAACGGCTGAACCGATTTGGCTGAAAATTGGTGGAGAGGTAGCTTAAAACCAGGAAACGGACATAGGATACTTTGTAGGGTTTCAAAATGGCGGATCCAAGATGGCGGCTGAAAATTTTAAATTTGAAGCGATTTTCATGAAAATTGGTATATAGGGGTTTTGCGGGATGGGGATTTCAAATCCGCTGTCCAAGTTTAGAAATTCAAGATGGCGGATCCAATATGGCGACCAATATTTCCTGATTTCAACGGATTTTAATGAAACTTAGTACAATGAATGTTTTGAGGTCACTGATTTTGAATATTATCAAAATTTAGAAATCCAAGATGGCGGACCCAATATGGCGACCAAGATTTCTAGATTTCAATGAATTTGAATGAAAATAAGTACAGTGATAATTTTGAGGGCACCAATTCTGAATATTAAAATGTCTTGATTACAATGGATTTTAATGAAAATTAGTACAATGATTATTCTTATTGAACTAACCCCCTAATTCTACAGAAAAGTTAAGAACTCTTAACCTCTTAATTGTTTTGAAAAATCCCTTTAACTCAAGAGATGGACCTCTTTTTGTAGAAGAATTCACAAATTATAAGAAATCAGTGTATTTCTAATGTTTGTTCAATAATATGGTAGCATATTAATTCCTTTAAAAGGATTTTTGATAATAGTTAAGACGCTAAGAGCTCTTAATTTTGATCCAGAATCGGGGGGTAATTTAGAATATTACCATAATTTCCAAATCCAAGATGACGGATCCAACATGGGCATTAAAATGTCTCAATTACAACGGATTTTAATGAAAATTAGTACAATGGTTATTTTGAGGCAACTAATTTAGAATATTATCGAGATTTCCAAATCCTAAATGGTGACCAACAATTTCTCAATTTCAACGGATTTTAATGGATATTAGTACTATAATTATTCTGAGGCTACTAATTTGAATGTTATCAGAATTTCCAGATAGCGGATCCAACACGGCGACCAAAATGTCTCGATTTGGACGGATTTTAATGAAAATTGGTATAATGATTATTCTGAGGCCACTAATTTCGAATATTATTAAAATTTTGTAAATCCAAGATGGCGGGTCCAATAGGGAGACCATAATGCCTCGATTTCAACAGATTTTAATGAAAATTAATACAATGATTATTCTGATTTAACTAATTTTAAATATTATCATTTCCAAATCCAAGATGGCGGATCCAATATGGTGATGCAAATTTCTCGACTTCAAGGGATTTTCATGAAAATTAGTACGATTTTTTGTGGTGCCACTAATTTTGATCATTATCGAATTATCAAAGTTTCTAGATCCAAGATGGCGGGCCCAATATATAAAAAAAATTTCTAGATTTCAACGGGATTTAATTAAATTTGCTACAATAATTGTGTTAATGCCACTAATTTCAAATATTATCAAGATTTGGATATTCAAGATGGCGGATCCATAAAGGGGTTTTCGGGTTGAATCAATTTCTAGGATATAACAAACGAAGATTTGAGAAGTCTTTAATTAGTAAGTATTTACCCAACGCCGGGTGAAACCGGGTAATTTTCCAATATTTGTGAAGTGTAAAACGGTTTACTTAATATTAAACAACGTATAAGTTTGTTCAATAAATTAATTAGGGATATGGAACGGAAATACTGTCTTCTTATATTAATGGTATTATTTGTAGAAACATGCGAAAAGAAAGAACACGATCAAATATTGGTCGACGCACATGGCATAATGAAAATGTAGCAGAAAGGGCAGTACAACGTCTGCCGGGCCAGCTAGTTAGTATAGAAACTTTGAAAAGTAAATAAAAAAATATGGTATGTGTTTGTCCCATATGTGACAACTTTTCTATGGCGTCAATGTGGCGAATGGCCCGATTCACACTGCCTCTTACAAATGAAAAAAATATTATATTTTTGTGCTGTTGTCGTCAAGGTTCGATATTGGAACAGAATTGAGAAAACAAAGAAATTTTGAAAGATAGAACAAAACTCAAATATGGTTTTCTCTGTTAAACAAGTGAGAGGAGCATTTTAGCATGGGAAATAATTTTCGATATATGTATGTATGTTAAACTGACCGCCAATCTGAACCACGACGCTATACCCGTTCCCATTAACCGCAAAATTTATGGAATACAAAAAATGGCAATTGTTTGCAGTGTGCATTGAGTAAAATTAGGTCGTAAATCGGTCGCAGCAACATCACAACTTTTGTCCGGGTCCTAGACAGGGAGCATGAAACGTCATCGGAGGTATCTTGGGGTTGCTGTGTCAGATTCACAGTGATTTAGCTGAATTATTATTTCGAAATCAAAATGCGGCCTGTGTCGAGAGCATTTAAGCTTGACCGCATAATATCTGGGAATAAATTTAAATTGTGGCGCCCGCTAGTCATTAGTGCGAACACAACAGCCAAAAATATCGATCAAACAATTAACGGCCTTCAATTTAGGGCTCAACCGCCACAATTACCGAAACGTCCGCCGGACGAAGGGGAAATGGTGGGGGCTTTTGAGTATCCCAGGTCCCAGGACACCCCATCATGCCGGGTCATTCGGGTTTATATCTAGGTCCAGGTATGGAACACCCGACTGTATACACAGTCAAGATTGGAGCGTTCAGCTCCAATTAATGGCCGTTCGAAAGGGTGATGGATTAAAAATTTTAATATCGGCGACGTGACGAAACATCACTTAACAGAATTAAGTTCGCACGCGTTTCAATTTAATCCGCAAATTATTTCGCGAAATTCAACTTAATTGATGAAAACAATCAGCTGCGCGTTTGCAATTGAAATCACCTGGCAGATGAGATGATACTGTGTGCACTACAGCAACTGCATAGGATAAATTCGACGAAAAATTTAATGAGTCGTTTCGCCATGGGCGTTGCTCAGCACCTTTCATGTTTATTCAACAAATTCTGTCCGCCTTCGATTCCGCCTAATGAATTTCTCACCTGAATGCGCACGGCTTGCACAGATTTCTGGTATTCCTAAGTGGGTTAAGATTCCTCAGTTCGGCAGGTGCATTTCTAAATTGAACAAGATAGGAGGCAGTGTGGTCTGGGCGAGGGGTTAGTGCAATATTTCGAACCTAAATAATTAAATGGGGGCACAGTAATTGCAAAATTAATGGGCATGCGGGTGTTCCAAGGTGAAATTAATATTTAACTGAATTGTCCTGGGCATTCTGGCTTCCGGCACAACAGCGAACATTTCCATTTTCCAGTGGGTTAATCTGAGCAATTATGAGCATACCTAGCGGAACTACGTAAAACCAATTATCCACTAATCGGATCACTTTTATTTTAAATACATGGTTATTTACTTGCAAGCAACCGTTTAAACCAAAGGAAGTAGAACAAGGCCATAAAGTCATCATTACATCGACCACTTATAATTAAAATTTGCCAAACTACCTTACTTAACGATACAAATATGTCTATGTCTATCTTTGGTTCACTTCTAATAACTGAATATTAAGTTACTGAAATTGAAATTTACAGCATAATATATTTGGAAACTTGGGCTGACTAACAAGAGTATTCTACAAATGGTAGCAGTCCAGTAAGAAATCACAAGATATAAATAAGTAAATTTGTGAAAACAATGTTTTTTGTAGTTTGAATTAAATGGCGAGCAACAATAATACTAGTACCAATTGAAACAGAGCTTGCAAAAAGACTTTCTCAGATGTAATCCTAATACAGGGTGGGCCATCTAATGTTTGGAATTGGAACTATAGGTTATTTTGAGGTTGGAAGGTTTGATGACATTTCCGATGTGACAGAAAGTTAGTTTTATGTTTCACATTTATGAAATGGGTCGCTTTTCGCTTGAACAAAGTTGGGAAATATTAAAAACTTATTACCAAAGTGGTGAGTCTTCTACTCAAACTGTAAGAAATTTACGGAAAAAATTTGACAAAAAGGATGTGTCAAAAACACAGTTTGTGGATCAATTTGTGAAGCGAGTTCGTGAAACTGGATCGTTGTTGGATAAAACAACCCGTGTACGTACTCGTCCAGTGGGCTCAACCGAAAACATCGCTGCTGTTGCTCAGAGTGTGCGTGAACAACCATCAATATCAGCTCGTCATCGTTCTCAAGAATTGAACATTTCACGCACTTCTTTGAGAAGAATTTTGCATAAAGATCTCAGTATGCATGCGTACAAAGTTCAATTAGTGCAAGAGCTGAAGCCGTATGACCATCCGATGCGTTTTCGGTTTGCTCAATGGGCCGAAGACCGCTTGATCGAAGATGGGCATTTTTACCCAAAAATCATCTTTTCAGATGAAGCTCATTTCCACCTCGGAGGATACGTCAATAAACAAAATTGTCATATCTGGGGCTTAGAAAATCCACACGTCATCGTAGAGAAACCAATGCATCCACAACGAGTGACTGTCTGGTGCGGATTTTGGTCTGGCGGCATTATTGGGCCATTTTTCTTCGAAAATGAGCAAGGAAACGCCGTTACAGTGAATGGCGATCGCTACCGCGCCATGCTAACCGATTTTTTGTTTCCCAAAATTAAAGAGTATGAAATAGACGACATTTGGTTTCAACAGGACGGAGCAAGTGCCACACAGCCAACGTAACAATCGATCTTTTGCGCACTGTTTTTGGAAATCGCATAATTAGCCGAAATGCTGATGTCAATTGGCCACCTCGAAGCTGCGATTTGACTCCGTTAGAATTTTTTTTGTGGGGAGCCGTTAAGGACAAGTGTTACGCTAACCATCCAGAGACGATTGACGACTTGAAACGTGAAATCGAAGTTGCCATTGACGAAATGGAGCCCAAACAATCGAAATTGTACTGAAAAATTGGACTGATCGAATGGGGTATTGTAAGGCTAGCCGTAGCAATCATTTGAATGATGTTGTCTTCTATTCCTAAATGGAAAGGTTCAATCTTTCTAATAAACTCATAACTTTGAAAAAATATTCATTTGTTTTTTTTTTGTATAGCCGATTCAAATTCCAACTCTTAAATGGCACACCCTGTATATTTACTATGAGTCTATCAAACATGACTCCTGTTTAAAAAATTTTGTAAAAATTACACAAGTTAGGTGCACTTTATTGTAAAAGGTAGATGTCTAATAGTATGCTACTAAATTATATATACCTTTTCAGCATTCTACGCATAAATATTAACCACTTTTCATAAACCTCCCATTATTTTCCTTCAAACTTTCATATTTGACGTTGCTCCATATTGTACATATCTACGTTCCCACGACAGCATCTTCAATTGCAAAATTTGTTTATTTGAACAAGTTTTCTGTAAAAAAGTTTTACATTGATTGAGAGATATTTCAACGGTTAAAACAATAGTCTGCACCTGTATATCGAGTTCTACTTGTCACTGAAAAACAGTTCGGTATTAAACATTTTTGAGGCTATACGTTATTTATAATGGTGCGTGCCTTTATACTAATTCTGATTATTGGATCTACCTTTTCCCTGGAAAGGAAGTTTCGAGTGTTGAACGGTACTCCAGAGCAATCTGGAAATCTCTCATTTATTGCCCATTTGGATATCAAGATTATTAAGAAGATAGGAAGAACAACTTTTCGCAGAAGCATGATCTGCGGTGGAAGTCTAATTGATAAAAACGTGATCCTTACAGCAGGTCATTGTGTTAGGTCTGCTGAGCCAAAAAACATCCTAGTAACAGTTGGAACTTTGAATCCCAATGGAAGTCTTAAAAAGAATATTCAAACCGCGTCTGGGAAAAAGAGTGTGGTTCATGAGGACTACAATTACCCCTCGATCTACAATAATGACATTGCTCTTATCTTTTTGAATCGAGAGATAATCACAGGTGAGCTTGTTTCATTGATTCCATTATCTCCGATTCAGGAATTTGAAGACAAAACGCCTGCAATAGCAGCAGGTTGGGGTGTTGACGAAAACGGAGAGTACCCCCAACATCTGCAAAAGTCGGAGTTTTCTTTGATTGCAAATGATGTTTGTCAAAACTTAACCATTAGCACAGTGACTGAAAATATGCTATGTGCTATTGGTAGGAATAATTCAACGACTTGCCTAGGCGATTCAGGAGGGCCACTTGTAGTCGAAAATCGTCTTGCAGGTGTCATGTCGTGGGTGATGGAGTTCGTTACTTTGCCAAATCGATATCAGACTTGTAGGAGTGATCTGCCAACCGTTTTTGTTCGAGTCGCCAAGTATACTGACTGGATTAGAAAAAAAATTGCAGAAAATAAATAAATGATTCCACGATATAGTTATTTTATATTTTCTTTAAACTGTGTTTAAATTATGACTTCAAAAACTAATGAAGCGACTGAAATATCAGTATTTTGAGATGAAGGTCAAAGTTTAAAACAAATTACAAGTTCTTATACTGTATGACGTGTAAATTTACTAGAAAACTAACTAAACACTAAGTTAAAAAAGTAGCAATATAATATCTCATAAGTACATTTTACCTTGAAAGACTGTGACTAAGTGAATAATTCGCCTCCTCAGACGTTTATGGGATTTTGGTAGCAAGCAATTATGGTTTTTCATTGGAAATTGAAATAAATTCAGAATAAAACTTTTATTATTTATTAAATGGAGAATACAAATAAAGTCCGTTTCATAGGAAAATCTAGAATCAACTCCTCTCGTCAAAAAGCAAAACATTTTTACTCTCTCGCTCCGTCGCCTACTTAATCCTATATTGATTCGAATTATTTTGAAATCCCGGCTCCTACCTCGTCGCCTCATGTTTACAGGATCTTTTGGGCTATATGTGATGTCTAAACGTGTAAAAGGCAGAGGTTCCCAAGCTCGCCAAGCTAATTTTTATAAAAACTTTCTATATAAAGGACTAATTTTTTTTGTATTATGCACCCTCTGCCTTTTACATGTTTAGACATATCCTAACAAATGGAATATCGTTGGAAATGTGCTTTCCTCCTCTTTTGAATGAGACTTGGCTCGATATCCAGCGATGTTCTTACCAGATCCTATAAGAACTTAAGTGAGCGAACATCTAACAAGCCTCCGATTTTGAGGGGATGGAGGCATTTTAAGGGAGGAGAGGAGGTCTCAGAACAAACGTTGATCAGGACACTCCAAGGAATCGATTGGTATACCGTAGCGTTTCCTACGTGAAATTGTTTCTCTCGTATGTTAGCCTTATATTCTCCCTTTTCACCAGTAGTCTCACTATGTATGTGATCTACGCAGATTTGTCTCATACTGGCTCAAGCCAGGCTTACATCTTTTTATTTTTTTTATCCTAGTTAAGGCCGACTCATGCTTAGTTTGAGCCAAACTATAATATCAGTTTATGTCATAGTACCTAGCTCGAACGATTATAGATTTTTTCGTTTATGTACCTACAACTATAAAACCCTTTTGTACCTAAAACTATTATATAATTTTGTTAATCACCCTCATGTAGATGTATGTTGGCTGAATACAAATATTCTCATTTGTTTGAATTATTTCAAATACTTCCCGTGCTTAAAACAAAATTGAATATGTTGAAATCAGACGATAATATTCTCAGACACGCTTGTGTTTGGAGTGTTTCGAACAAAATGTTTGATCCAAATAGAAAATATTTAAACAAAACTGAATTGAGTTTAAATTAAATGAAAATTGTTTGACGTAAACAAATATCTTCTCCCCTTTGAATTAAATGTTCACCATGTTTATTCAAACGCGGGGATTTCTAACGCGAGGATTTCTATCTAACAAGGAGAATGCAACTGGTCGTTATGACCGATTTCGCTCAAATTTATAGCACATGTAGGGCTTGGCAACAAATGAAAGTACCTGAAGTGGGAACTCCAGATGGCCGCGCGTTTACAAAATAATAGTATACAAAAATTTTCACGCGGCTCTAAATCCCATTCATTGTAGCACATTCCCAAAGTGGCGGCTGGTGCAGTGGTGAGTACCTGAGCTTGGGATTCAGAGGTCATGGGTTCGAATCCCCATCGTGGGGATGCTTTTTTTCGGATTTTTCCAAATTTTTATAAGATTCGAGTCCGCAATTAAGTGAAGTGATAAATTTTTATTTTTTTTTATTTATTTATACGCAAAAGGCATAAATAAGGAAAAAAATTGGGATTGCGGACTTTTCAGCAAAGGATTGTAATTAAAGCGCATACCAAAAGAATTTGTACATTAAAATTCAAACTTTTATTATTTTTCATGATGATGATTTACATTTGTCGGGGTGATATTTATTATAGAAGCAGGGTAAACATTAATTATTTCTGCATCACAACATTGTTTCAACGTCTTCATAGAAAAACTTCATAAAAAAATACAAAAATGCTCTTATCTCATCGAGCAAGAAAAAGAAATCACATCCCCTGAAGAATAAATAAAAGTACATTCGGTTGTTCATCACCAACTACCCGCTCCAATATTTGGTGACATGTTACGTTCCGCGTGGTTCGCTGCTAAACTTTGCGATAAGAGAGAAGATTTTATGAATGTGAATCAAGTTTGATTTTGTATGGAGGAGTTGAAACAATGTTGTAATTGTAAAAATGCGGCGTTTATAACCTGTCCTAAATGCAGAAATAATTACTGTTTCCCCTGCTTCTATAATAAATATCATCTCGACAAATGAAATCATGAAAAATAATAAAAGTTTGAATTTGAATGTACAAAGTCTTTTGGTATTCGCTTTAATTACAATCCTTTGCTGAAAAGTCCGCAATCCCAATTTTTTTCCTTATTCATGCCTTTTGCGTATAAATAAATAAAAAAAATAAAAAATTTATCACTTCACTTAATTGCGGACTCGAATCTTATAAAAATTGGGAAAAATCCGAAAAAAAGCATCCCCACGTTGGGATTCGAACCCATGACCTCTGAATCCCAAGCTCAGGTACTCACCACTGCACCAGCCGCCGCTTTGGGAATGTACTACAATGAATGGAATTTAGAGCCGCGTGAAAATTTTTGTATACTATTATTTTGTAAACGCGCGGCCATCTGGAGTTCCCACTTCAGGTACTTTCATTTGTTGACAAGCCCTACATGTGTTATAAATTTGAGCGAAATCGGTCATGACCACCAGTTGCATTCTCCTTGTAAGTATTTTTCAGATCATTTGGGAAAGACGCTGAGGGTTCTTACTTAACTAAACAAGTGTCCAGAAACTTTTGTCGAGTAATTTTCGTATTTTTCTTGGCATCACTTACTTCCAAACAATCTTTTATTATAGCAATGCTATTATTTTTCGGTCCGGGCAAAACCTTATGAAACAAACAATTTACTTCCAAGCCGCGATTACTTAAAGGTAATTAGAAGCCTTTCGATTCCCTCCCGTGAAAGGCGGGCTAATTATTTCCCAACAAAACAAAGACGCCAAAGAGCAAGAACTCCCCAGTCCACTTGACACCTGAACTCCGCCCTCGCATCCCCCAAATCGAAGTCGTCGAACATTGAAGGTGCCGAAACACAACCCCATCATTCAGCAGGCCTGCCGCACCTTTCGAAACGGCCCGCTCCCGGCGCTGCCCCTCGTCCGCCGGCGGGCAGCTGGCGTTCAACTGCTTTTTAAGCGGAAACCCGAAATGAGATTATCGAAAAGTTTTGAATAGTTGGAGTCCCATCTCGGGCCAGTAGATAAATGGTCCTCGGGCTAGTGGCTAGCGCCGTCCGTTATAACGATAAAATGCCAAATTGAAGTTTGACCGAACTAACCGCAATGAGTTCTGAAACAAAATGCCAAAAATAACGTGAAATTTCGATGGTCCGCCCAAATTGGACTAATTTCGAAAAGTTTTCGCGGCGCGGGCGGACCAGCCGGTCGGGCGGCTGGATAGGTGGGCCGCCCGGGGAATGCATCCGTGTTTTGTTATGTTCAAGCCAGCCAGTCCCCCGCCGCCGGTATCCCCGCACCAGTCGACGCAGGCTATTCGTGCCAAATTAGTTTGTCCGCCCAGATGTGATTCGGTGGCTTTTTGTTCTTAATTCGGTTAACAATATTTGCATTTTAAAACCGCCAGTGTGCGCTGCATACTTGTGCAATTAATTCGGTTTGGGCCAGGTGAGTCCTGAGCAGCCGACGGCCGCTCCCCATCCAACACAACGACGCCCACCACCCTCACTTGTTCGGGAAAATTTCATAATCCAACCGTTGAGCCCCAGACGGGCTCTTTCACCCGCTCGTCGCGTCGCCTCGGCCAGTGGCGCTGTCGATGCTTGCGTTGGAACGGGGGGATTTTTCCGAGCGCGAAACATTTTCTGAATGGCAGGTACAAGGGCTGCAGGCTGCGTTAATTGCATTGTTCCGTGGAGCACTGATTGACCCAGAAAGGAACTTGTTGCCGCGCCCGGCGCGCCACTTCAGATCTCGTCGTCCTGTTTACATTGCGAGCCAAATCCTGCTGAATCGGTTTCCCATCACTCTTAAAACTTACTTACATAATTGCAAGAATAAGAATGCATGTGAATAGCTTGAGGACTGTCGGGTGGTAGTTTTCCGGATTCGTTTTTCTGCTTTTATTTCTCCATAAAAATTAAAAATTAAAAAAATACGAAAATCCGACTACATAGAAGAACAAAACCAACCCAGTACGTATTTACAAATAAATTACGTAAAACATTTAAAAATCGAAGCATAAAATAGTAGGGATATTCTGTTCATGCATCAATATACTTCCTATTGTATCTGTATGCAAAGAATCTGGTTGCCATAGCAGCAACTATGAAATTATTAAACACACTTATTATAACTGATAGATTTCAGTACTTTAAGACCTAGATCTAAAGCAAAAATTAAAATAATTATTATTAAAAAGCAATAATGTTAATCGCAGAAATCTATTACTCTTAGAGTTTTTTAAGAAATTGTATGTTCTTTCAGAGAAATTTGGTATGACCAATTTTATTCTGCCGAAAGTGCCTGTGATACCCGGAAGGGAGAACAGGTAACAGCAATTTACCTTTATCGGAAAAACACTTTTTTTTTTAAATTCTACTCGTCGTCTAGGAGCAGTTTCAAGGTCAGTGATGTCATAAAAGCTCAGCATGGGTTTGCGTGTGACGTGGCATCTGGCGGCGGGTTTGAGTCTTGGATCATGGTGTGGTTACCTTGCCCCTCCCTCTGAAAACTTTACCCCTCCCCCTGTTACCCTGGTTTCGCTGCGATCTGTACCCGAGTATGAGTCATCTATGCAGGTGGCGTTGTTTATGTTAAGTGGGTTCGTATCAGTAGTTTATGTTGACAATGCTCTCATTTCTAGGCGGCGTAGCATCGAATTGGTTCATGAGCGATCATGTGCCGGTTCTGGCGCATTTTCTTATGGGATTTTACATACGGGTCTAAATTCACATAAAACGGTATCAAAAGCTCTTCCTCTACGTTTAGGAGCAGTTTCAAGGTCAATGACGTCATGAAGGCTCGGCGCGGTTTTGTGTTCGGCGTGGCATCTGGCAGCGGAGGGTTTGAGTCTTGGGTCATGGGGTGCTTACCCCCGCCCCCCTCTGAAAACTTTACCCCTCCCCTTCCCTTGGTTTCGCTGCGATCTATACCCGAGTATGAGTCATCTATGCAGGTGGCTTTGTTTATGTTAAGTGGGTTCTAACCAGCTCAGTTTTTATGCTGACGATGCTTTTATCTCCAGGCGGGATAGCATCGAATTGATTCATGGGCGATCATGTCTGAACATGTTAGGAATTGCTTGGTATGTAGAGATAGCGCTTATCAGAAGCTAAGGCTCTGATTGGTGGATTCGGGATCACGTGATCTTATTTCCGAGAATTGATTCCGGATTCAATGTGGGTGGTCTTATTTATGTCATGTGGGTTCTTATCAACGTAATTAAATTTCTAAAGGAAATTATTGTTTATATAAGAGTTGAAGGAAACTTTTAAGGTTCTGATTGAAGACTGATTGATCTATAATATTTAACATTCATCAGTTGATCTGAAGTCTCGTTCGCGTTAATATATTAAGAGTTAAAAATTTATAATAATGTGGATGTGCTACGCAGCTGAATCTTGGGCAGAGGCAGTGGATTTGGAAAGTGCAATTAGGCGGTTTCAATCCGAGTTTTCTACATATCGTCAAAATGCTATACATGCGACCCTATCACGAAACATTTCTACCTGTCTCCTTTCGGTCTTCTCCACTCTGAATCTGGACCTTGTTTTGAGGAGTCCAGTGAGACGGGCACCCCGTTGTTCTTTAAAAAAAGCTCTGGTAAGCATGAACCGCGGTTGCATGAATAGGTGCACACAGCTGTTGACTCTGTGATGCTCATTGTAATGTGTGAGTGACTTTGTGAAATGACACTTCAGTCCTGATCAAATATAACTAGCTATATTCATATGATTATATACCTTACACGATGGTTGTGATACTAGTGCAAACAAAATGTAATGAAATGCCTTGAACTTTAAAAAACTGAGAAAAAATTTGTTAGATTGTGATAATGTAGAATTGCTAAAACTATACACCAACAATTTTGTACGTGCTTGCACTCAGACAATAATATAATAAAATGGCCTTGTTTAGACCTGTACAGCTGACATAATCTTGTATTTTGATACTCTAGTGGTATTACATAATGAATACTTATAATGTTAAGTGCCACACTGCCAGTACTGTGTGTGAGTTGGCTGTGGCTGCCTTACTTTATCTAATTCTATTTTCTGTTTTGTTTCTTTTGAACTATTGTTGTTTTGCTGTTATTTAATTAATTAAATTCTCCTAACAGAAGACCTTCCTTAGTTACCTTTAATTTATTTATTTATTCTAAGTTCTAAGAAAATCAAAAGACTGAATTTGCATGTGGCGCAGTGCCAAATACCAATTAGATTGAAATATATATAAATTAGTATGTTAAGTTATAATTGTATGTCGCCTAAAATAAGCTCAATACGGATAGACGAAAACTCGATGGTATGCGCGTTCCATATATTCTGTATGAAATTCTGTAAATGATTGTCATAATAAGTCACAAAATAAAAGTCTTGAATCTTGTAACGTATTCCATAAGATACTCTGTAAGAATGTTATCTTTTAATTTATGAACATTCCATTAAATTTTACCGACTTATTTATAATATTTTAAATAATTTAGAAACAAATAACGAAATTAATGGTTTTCATTAACAATTATTTTTTTAATTGTCATGTACATAGTTAAAACATAGGAAACAGTGGCGTGGGGTCCATATAACACGATTCCTACCGGCTTCCCTTTTGGGAACTCATCCTATTCCCGTAAATTTAAAACTTGTTCTATGCCTGTAAAATTCCTGGAAAGCGCTCCCAAAATTCATCTCGTAAAGAAAACATGGCAAAACAAGTGTTACAACCAAAAACAACCATAATCTGTTGTTGCACTACGATGGAACCTTCCCTCGCACCGTAGCAGGTTCTATCAAGGGGTTGCATCGGATATGAAGCGCTCGCTCGCTGCTTCTGCAAGCCGGTCATTTTACGGCTTACTCAAGCCCACACTTTTCTCCACGAGTAACAAAGAAATCGTGTGTGATATCCTTTGCTCACTAAAAGCAAATCCTATAAGCAAATAACACGATAGAAACCGGCTTCTCGGTTGTTTTCGTTTTGCATAAGTTGAAACTCGGGTCACTTCAGCGGGTGGTTGTTTATTTGTTAGAAAGTCAGCTGATTCGTGTCTTATCTATGAACGGGTGTGAGTGTAGTGGTGCTCTCTCCCAGTAGGAAAAAGAAGGGGCTAGAAAGAAATGATATAACTGCTTCTCGGGCAGCTAGCACTCCTTCCCAACTCGATTCTTTTCCTTCTTCTTTTTTACCCACGACGGGATTGAAGGCAAGGTCTTGACTTTCGCTTCCCTAATAACCAGGGATAGAAGTAGTTACTCTGAATCAAGGACATAATCGCTTATGCTGAATGACTATTATAAGAAGTTTCGCTTCCCCGATAGAAGAAGTTATTCAAAATAAATGGAATAATAGGGCCTATTCTATTAAACTGAGCAAAAGCTCTGTCTCAACTTTTATATAGAAAAACCAAACTTGATCTGAATCTAAATAAAAATCGAGACTGAGCTGTTACTCAGCTTATTAAAATATGAGGCACTCATTGAATTAATAAAATTTAAAACAACCTGTCATGCGCACTTTCTCTTCGAGAGTAAAAAAAAAACGCGTAGATGCAAGCTCATCGCACGATGACGAAATCCTCTTAAAACACAAGTTTTTAGGTAAAACTCATTTACTCCTTACCCACTCGATTCTCAGGAAGCAGGAATATAAGGTAGATACCTGCAGACGCATGCTAGAGGGAATATTGGAAGTGCTTGGAAGTAGTCATATCAGGCTTTCTTAGGGCAATCCCTTGATACATTTCCTACGGGGTTATTATCCCTATAACACGGTAGAAAGCGGCTTCTCGGGTGAGTGGGGTTGGTTGGGGTGGGTTTGGTTATTAATTTTTTTCATAAACAATATTCAGTTGACTGTAAATCTCTTTGATATTGAAGGGGCTGTGAATTGTAGGAGTGAATGCTCCCTTATTTCACAAGAACACGGCAGAAGTCGTCTTCTCGGGAGGGAAGGGTGTTGTGGTTTTGTTTATTATATTTTAATAAAAAAATTGTTAACTTGTGTCTCTTTTTGCCTTGGTGCTCAACGGATTGTAACTTATGAGTGTGGTGTGGTGCTATTTTATTACCTCTCGATAACACGATAGAATCCGGCTTCTCGGGTTTTTTCGTTAGGTTCGGCTATTCGGATGACGATTATTTAATTGTTTCAATTTGTCAGTTGAAGGATTTGTCCCGTCTATCGTGCATGTTTGATTTGAAGTGAAGTGTAATTGTACTTTAATATATAGAATTTAATTGTGAAAAGCTGGTGAGAATTTTGTAAGGTCTAGGTGGTCTGTTATAGGACATTTTAGTAGATTTTTATTTATATCTTGTTCTCAGTCTTTAATTTTTGTTGGAAATGGCGTTACTTAGTGTTGAATGCTGCTTAACGGATTTTTTATTAGAACAGGCAAATGAATTTAATAGATTATCTTTTCAGCAAAAAAGCAGAGTTATCGAATTAGGTCGCGCTAAACCGTCGATGAAAATAGATTACAAGCGTAAGGACGGGTTTTTCAAACATTTTAATAAGTCGATTTATGAAAAATCATACTTATTTAAGAAATTCTCAAAGCGAAGAAAGGCTCTCAAATTTAGCACTCTTATCGATAGAAAAACACCTTCTTTTACAAATTAGAAATCAGTCTAATTTTTACAATGATGTTTTGGCCGAATTTATAAAAAAAAAATCGTAGATTAGTTTTGGAGTATAAGTAAGATTAATTATATTTCATATCAACTTTTCACAGTTTTTGTTAACCGCTTTAGTTTGATTGCACGATACACGCGACTATAACGGTTTTTTTCAAAGCCACTTATATTATTCTTGAAGTTCATTGTATATATGTCCATATTTATTCATAATATTCATATAGCACTTAACCCTTTATAGCCCCATGTGACATTTCTGTAACAAACCTCAAAAATCCTGCTAGAATACGCACCGAATGTATTTAGTTCATGCAAATCGGCGCCACTTTGCTGTCACATATTATTGAACAATGTAGTATCCACGGAAATCATCATAGACAGCGTAAACTGTTAACAGTTAATCGATTAGAATTTCGCCCGTAATTGAAAGTGACAAGTTGAAATTCGTGCAAATTTTAAATTTTACAAAAAAAATACAAAAAGTGTATAAAATTGTGTTATTTTCTTGGAAACCTATAGATAAGTGAATGAATATGTTCCTTCCATACCAAATTAGTTTTTTTTGTTTACGTTTAACTCAATTTTACAGTAATGTTACACTCCCTTAAATGTGAAATAAATAATTAATAATACATATTTTTTTAATTTCTGAGAAATATGTATTTTTTATTTCCCTAAACCTGTCGATTTTTAACATAATTTTAATGTTTTATGATCTTGGGCTATAAAGGGTTAACTTCCAATGACTTTAAGTATGATAGAAGTGGCCGACTAAATTCGACAAGAATACACGCAGTCACTGTTGAACACATTTTGTAATATCTGACTTCATTTGGTAAGTTTTTTTTCGCTATTAAGTTTCTGATTTTTGCACCGGCTTACCTTCAAAAAAATTTCACCCCACGCCACTGATAGGAAATAAATTATAGGAAAATATATTTTTAAAATAACTATTTCTCTGAAACTTTAACTTTTACTCATTCACATGCAGGTTAGCGCATAAACTTTTCTTTTCTTTTCGTTATTCGAATACAGGTAAGCGCTTTCTAATAGGGTTCATCGATGGGGACCACGTTTAATGCGTCTGCAACATTACGTATAATAGGAGGGTTAACCTCTGCTTGAGAAGATGTTTCGGAATGGCAATCGTGAAGCGTGGGAATAAAGTTTTGAGATGCAGAGACTAATGGGGAAGGGGTATTAAAATGATGAGGCGTAGATCGCTTTTCCGTTAATGATTATTTCGAAGACAAATCACCAAATAAAGTATTGCAGGATGCAACTTACGTGTGCACAGCATAGCCGGGCTAATAGATGAAATACACAACCAGTTCAAGTGAGATCACGCAAAAGTTGGTGCAACCGTGACTGTTAACGCCAGCAATTTCTTCAAAGCTTTCAAAGAATTTGGAATACGATCAGAAAGACAATTAATACGATTAAATTTATTCGTTTATTCGAATAAATTTTACGAATTAAGTTATTCGTTATTCGCGAATAACTATTGTTTTTTTATTCGTAATCGTTATTCGTTGTTCGAATAATATTAGGTGGTTGCATTAATTCCCGCTGTTCACATATAGATGTGGGTAGCAATTCTTACACTGAACTATACACCTATCCCTCGATTTACACGATACTTTTTTTACACGATTTCGCTTTTACACGGTTTATAAAATACAGGTAAAACTGATCATTTTAACTGCATGGATATTACCACTGAAATTTTTGAATTGTGTTCACAATAAAAATCGTCTGAGTAAAAGTTTATTTATTTATTTATGATTTTCAATTAGGATTTTAATACCAAGTTTGGTTAATGCGAGATTGTCTCTTATTTCTCTACATAGAACCAATATCACATTAAGTACTATCAAATTATGAAAGTTACACAACACCAATCAAGAAGAAAAGATTAGAAAGAAAGGTTAGGACTAAATTTCTTCTTTCTATATGTAAAATGAATTACATACTTATACCTTATACACCTACTACTAATTTTATAAATAGACTAGTATTTTTATGTTTTTCAAAATATATTTACTTTTATTTTACGTTTAAGTAAATTACCGAATTATGCATATTTCAGTCTGTTTTCGTTTTACACAGTTTTACTTATACGAAATCCCAATTTCGATTTGCACGGTTTTCTGAGGAACCTATCTATCGTGTAAATCGAGGGATAGGTGTAATTACTGTGACATGTACATTTTTGAAGCTTGAAAGTGTATTTATTTTATTATTTATTTTTACATTCATTAACGGCCAGGTCAACTGAAAAAATTTGAAGATGAGGAATTAAAAGCGTTATTGGGCGACAATCCCGCCCAAACGCTTAGAGAATTAGCTGAACAACTTGGAGTCGATAAATCAACTGTATCGCGACATTTGCATGCCATGGGGAAGATATAAAAAGAAGGAAAAGTTATTTATTTATTTATTTATTTATTTATCATTGAGCCAACAGACATCTGCCCTGACTGTACATAAAATGGCGAATCAGCTTAACATCTGCATTTCATTACTTGCAAAGCAAAGAAAGAAGAGTTTCTTATGGCGTATCGTGACCGGAGATGAAAAATGGTTTTTTTTTGAAAATCCAAAACGAAGAAACTCATGGGTTGATCCTGGCCAACCAACAACATCGACTCCAAAGCGGAACATCCACGCTAATAAGACAATGCTCTGCATTTGGTGGGATATGGAAGGAGTTGTCTATTACGATTTGTTAAAGCCGAATGAAACAATCACCGCTGAGCGTTATGAACAACAGTTGGAGAATTTGTACAAAAATTTGGTGAAAAACAGACCATCAATTGCATCGAATCGGCGAAAAATGATTTCTTCTTCATGATAACGCTCGGCCTCATGTTGCTTTGAAGGTTAAACAAAAACTAATGGAGTTTGAATGGGAAACCCTCCCCACATAGGTTAGAGCTTTCTTTCACCGCGGAATTCAATTGTTGCCAGAAAAGTGGTAGAAGGTAGTAGCTGCTGAAGGCGCATATTTTGATTAAAATCATTACAATTTTTATCATAAAAATAAACGTCCAAAAACATAAAAAACAGCTACTTTTAATGCAGCCTCCTAATATTTGCCCAACTCTGCTCCGGAGAAATGATGAGCCAATAGCTTCAGAGAAAACTTTTAACGGAAATTGAGAAAGCTGACAAAGCTCTAACATTACCGAACGTTAATTTCACGAGCTGGAATAGTCTCAGGGTGAAAGAGAGGCAACAAATAAATTAAAAGCAAAAAAAGCTTTTATTTAAATGCTCTAAAAAGAAGAAAATAAAATGTTCCTTTAAAATTTTAACTATGAACTTATAGCCTCATTATACACAATTTATATGATCATAAAAGCTTGTCGCGAGGTTTGCGTAATTACCTATAAGTATTTAATTAAACTGAAATTATAAACAAATTAAACTTAGCAGATTAAGTTACTCAATTGAATAGGTACTAGTGTATTTACAAAAGTAAATCGCGCGACAAGCTTTTATGATCATATAAATTGTGTATAATGAGGCTATAAGTTGATAGTTAAAATTTTAAAGGAACATTTTATTTTCTTCTTTTTAGAGCATTTAAATAAAAGCTTTTTTTAAAAAACGTTTTTTTGCTTTTAATTTATTTTTTACTTTTTAGTTATCGCTGGCTAGGTTTCTGAGTCTGTTCATCTCATTCAACGCATCATTGTTGCAAGGTCGTTTGCCGGTTAATTTGGAACAGTCTAGCTCTTCAATAAGGAGACCTTCTAATGATTTTACCCTACTTAAGGCCACGTATGCTTGGAACTTACTTGTGCCGGACGAAACACAGTTCCGGGTTTGATTTTGGAGTTGTCCTTCTCCTAGACAGGTTGCAGACCAATGCTGATGACGCCCATCTCGCCAAATCACACAAGTCAAAGTTAATCAACCGATGTTACAGGCTCAAAAAATTCTACCTCAAGAATAATCGAGGTCTCTACACCAAATTTCAGATGGATTAGAGCAACGGAGCTTATAATCACCATCTTTTTTTGAACCTGGGACATTCCACGTCAACCGGGCCACCTAAATGACCAAAAATCATGGAGACCTAGAAAATTGTTTTTGGGCTTAAATTTTTGGTCTATCTTTACTCTTCAGAAATTGACCTGGCGTTTTGAAAAATTCAAAATGGCGGATCCAATATGGCGGCCAACTTTTCAAAAATGAAAGAAATTTGAATAAAAAAAATACTATGATATTCTGCATAAAATTCTAAGTAAAAAATGTCTTTTGCAAATTTTTGAATAAAATGGCCGTTTTTGAGAAAAAAATTCATGAATTTTTAAAAATTTTCTATCTTGATGAAATCCTAAATTTCGGTCTTATATAGGAAAAAATTGACAATTGGCATATTAAAAAGATTTAAAAAATACTCAGGTGTTAGGAGGTTGCTAGTGATGAATGCAATGTCAGATGTCAAAAAAATTCAAAATGTCGGATCCAATATGGCCAATATGGATTTCATCAAGATAGAAAATTTTTAAAATTCATGAATTTTTTTCTCAAAAACGGCAATTTTATTCAAAAATTTGCAAAAGACATTTCTTACTTAGAATTTTATGCAGAATATCATAGTATTTTTTTTATTCAAATTTCTTTCATTTTTGAAAAGTTGGCCGCCATATTGGATCCGCCATTTTGAATTTTTCAAAACGCCAGGTCAATTTCTGAAGAGTAAAGATAGACCAAAAATTTAAGCCCAAAAACAATTTTCTAGGTCTCCATGATTTTTGGTCATTTAGGTGGCCCGGTTGACGTGGAATGTCCCACCTGCATTTTTATTATCAGCGAACCCTTTCATTTAATACCCATACTATAGGAAAGCATAAAAAACTTCAAAAGTCCGCCATATTGGATTAAGAGTGATGTCAGAATATTTTTCTAATTATTCTCGACAAGCCCTTTCATTTGATACCCATATTGCAGAAGTGCATAAAAAATAACTATTCCGTCATCTTGGATGTTCCGTCATATTGGATTTAGAATGACGTTACATTATTTTTCGAGTTACTCTCAACAAGCCCTTTCATTTGATACCCATATTGTAAAAGTGCATAAAAAATAACTATTCCGCCATCTTGGGTGGTCCGCCATATTGGATTTAGAATGACGTCACACAGCTTATCGTGTATTGTCCCCCAAACTAAACGTGTATACAAAATTTCAGCTCAATCGGTTGAAGATAGCTGCTTCAAAATTGAGTAACAAGATTCCACGCGAACAAACATACAGTAGAACGCCGATTATCCGAATCACTTGGGACCGGGGTCGATTCGGATAATCGAATATTCGGATAATCGGACATAGACTGGTAGGTTCAAAGTTGGCAACCAGAGTCTACCAGTTTTGAGCTTGTTGAATATATAGCTTGGTAGGTAGAATGGTAGGTATATGGTGAGAAGTATATCTATATACATATGTTTGTTTGGCTGGAGCTTCGAGCTCACCTCAAAACTGGCACTCTCTGACTACCAATATTGAACACGGCAATTGTCACTCGAATTTTTGTATTCTTGCATCCACACAAAACTTGTTTTTATTGAAAAATTACTTGGTTTTAATTTTTTATATTACGCTTAGGACCGATTCGGATAATTGGCGATTCGGTTAATCGGCGTTCGGATAATCGGCGTTCTACTGTACATACATACATTGCAAGTTAAATAAAAGCTTTTAAAAACGCTCCGTCGGCTCCTGTAGGAAGTCATAAAGGCGAGAAGTCCATAATATTTTATGTCACTGCTCGACTAACAAAAAATCCTGTATAGCGAACAACTTCCACTCAAACCCAATTCAACAACCAGTTCACATTTATTCCAGACTCCACCCGAAAGATAAAGCTCTTGCCCCTTCATCTATGCGTCAAAACCTTAGCGGGGACACGATGCCGTCTAGTACAATATACCTCTTAAGTCTACTTGTTCTCCAGACGAATGCTGAAATACGCCCTACCGTCGAACGGCTCGAGCTACGTCATGTCCATTGCTTGTCAAAAGGCGCGTCCCGAAAATGTAAACAAAACAGATGAATCTCCCGCTCGTTGAGATAGCGCGCTCCTAATCGAATTACGGCCGCCGCGACCGATGTCGCAAACATAATCGAATTTAGTTCCATCGCGGTCGAGTGCCCGTGTCCGTGCAGACCGCCGCATCAGCAGTGTAGTTTGGCTAATTGGCGATGGCACGCGCGAGACAGTCGTCGCTGTTGTGAGGCATTTAACGGGTGTGAGCCGTGACATGGCAAAGAATTCAAATGATGCTTTCATCTAGGAGTGTGCACAGGTAAAGTTCTTAGATTTAACATCTTCATTCCGTGATTAGAGCCAAATTACTGACGCAGCGGCTCCCACCTCATCAAATGAGGCGCACTGCACAACTCACCTGAACCCTGTAAAAATAGATGCAGTTGCACGAGAGACTATTTTTATAAGAATAAAATTTGCATTGTAATCCAACTAGATAACTAGATAAATTGTGCCAATTACGTGGACTCCCGGACTTAATAGTGAGATCAGAGCGCCACTAAACATAGCACAGGTGCCCCCTTGCCGCTTGTTGGGGGACGCCAAAACCGGTTACTGAGGCCCCATTAATAAGTCACTTTTTCGGTTCTAGATCGCCAAAAAGCAAGTTTAATTTATGGCAGTAGCCAAACATCTCGAAATAGAAACTCTAAACGGTCTGCGGCCATAGGAGCAGGATTGTGGACGAGTGGAGTGAAGGGGGACTTGAAGGGCCTCCTTGAGTGCATTCTTAAATAGAACTAAAATCGATGCTTGCTTGTGCCCCAGGGGCCAAGCATAACTAGGTTTGGGTCAATGAGTAGCCTGGGGGATTTTATTGTCTTGAGAATAAATTCTTGCTTGGCAGTATTAGAAATCATCCTAGATCTAAATTCTATCCCCAATCCCAACTAAACCGTGCATTCGCTAAATTCATTAAGAGGCCATTCTGGTTCTAAAAAGTAAAGTACGAAAAAACTCCTAACAGTTTCTGATTTTTGTCCTTGCTTACTACACACACTCTAGGAACTTTAAACAAATTTTTCTCAGGACAACATTTTTCGGCTGATCATACAATGTTGTGCGAAACAATTTCAATACAAAAACAATGTGGTTTTTCTTTATTTTATTAATCGTACAATAAAAGAAATATATGCTGTTTACTTCATAAAAAAATAACAATTCAGTTTAGATAAATAAATGTAGAAAATATCAAATTTCAACATAAGCTAGTGTGTGAAACAAAAGCAAACTTTTAGTTGCCTCTTTAATACTTAGTATGATAGCCTTTATTTTTAATGACCGCAGCACATCTTCGTGACATAGACGCTATTAACCTTATAATAATAGCCTGAGGTAATTTTTCCCATTCCTTTTGTAATGTTTCCATCAGCTCTGCTTTATTTCGAAAATATTGGCCTACGACGCTGTTTAAGGATCCCGAAGAGATTTTCAATGGGATTCAAGTCTGGTGATTGGGCCGGCCAATCAAGGACTTGAATCCTATTCTCACTAATCCAGTCTATTACCAGCTTTGACGTGTGTTTCGGGTCATTATCATGCTGAAACACCCATCGAAGCGGCATTTCCCATTCGGTATACGGTACCATTTGCGTTTCCAAAATATTTTTATAAATAAAACCATCCATTTTTACTTTTATTTCAAAAAAAGGACCCAAACCGTTAGCCAAAAAAAACAGGTCCACACCATCATATTATCTCCTCCATGCTTGACTTGCAATATCGCGGATTGAGTCGCTCACCTTTGCGTCGTCTCACAATGATCATACCGTCGGAATTTATTAAATTAAATTTCGACTAATCGCTGAACAGTATTTTTTTCTACTTTTCTAAGTACGAATTCAAATGCGAATTTTAATCTATAAATTTAATTTCGTATAGAGCAGCGGACCATAACATCAAACTTATCTTTTTTGCAAGTGTTATCTTGTAAGCCTTTCTTTTTGGCTGGTCTGTATCTCCTTAAATTATTTTCTAAAGCGTGCTTCCGGACAGTAGTGTCGTGTATGCTTACATTTAAAGTGTTTACAATTTCCCTGGATGTGATAAATGCATTCTTCTTAATCAATGCACAAATTCTCTTATCGGTTTTCTGTGTAGTGTTCCGTGGTCGGCCGCCCAAATGCAGCTGGCTAATATTTCCCTTCGTTTTATATTTATGTATAAGTCAGCAAATGATACTTTTATTAATATTATATTTTTTTACGAGTGAATACTGAGAAGATCCCCTCTTATATTCCTCAACAATTTTTAATTTGTAACTATCAGGGAATTTATTACGCGCCATCACACAAATATTAATTTTTAATGATCTGCTTTCGCTAACCAACCAGAAATTACTAAAATAGCTTTAATGCAGTTGTGCAGCTGTAAAACTTGTCCCATAGTGCAAATGTTTTCGCAGAAAAATCTGTTATTTGTGATTTTCCGTTAGATTGCTTTTGTTTCGCACACTAGCTTATGCTGAAATTTGTTATTTTTTACATTTATTTAACTAAACTGAATTGCTAATTTTTTGCGAAATAAACTGTTTGTAATTGTTTCATCGGAGGAAAAAACGGCATATATTTCTTTTATTGTACGATTAGTAAAATGAAGAAAAAAACCACATTAAGTTTATGTATTGAAATGGTTGACTATTGTTTCGTACAACATTGTATATAAAAAAAAAAATATCGAAAAACACGATTCTTCAAATTTGTCAACCAGAATGACGTGAATGCTACAGTATTTATTTTTGAAAACATGACTAGTGTTTAAAAAAAAAGACATTTGTTTATAACTTCACTAAAATATTTGGTCATCATTAGATCTTTACCCATCAATACACACCCAGTTCTGTTTTTCCACGACCTTTTTTTTACACGATTTTGATTTAACAGGAATTATAAAATTAATTAAATTCTTTTTTAACACTAGTGGTTTTAATTTAACACGATTAATTACCATTCTAAGATATCTTCTTGTTCATTCGGCTCCTCTAATAACTCCACAACTACTTTACAATTCGTGGAGCTTTTACCTAATTACCACTTTTTATTGATGAATGTATTTTTTTACACAATTATTTTGACACGTATGTATTTCTCGGGAACATATCTATCGTGTAAAAACAGAATTAGGTGTATAAAGAAGAGATCCCATAAAATATAGATATTCTAGTATTCATGTCAAGTTTTGAATTTCTAATTTGCACAATATTCCATCCGACAGAAATTTTTAAGTACACAAATAAAAGACAAAATAAAATGAAAATTTTCAATAGAATAGTTAGACATTACATAGAAGTGGACCAACGTTTTATTATCCCCTTCCGGTAAAATGACGAGTCTAGCTCGTCATTGGTTTTTCATGCCATATCGCACAATGACGAGCTACACTCGTCATGCATACTGTTGAATATGATAATTAATTTAGTTTAAAATTTCTAGTGTACTGAATTTGGCAACACCTTTTTTACTTGTGTGCAGTGTAAACAATGCAGGATTCCTTTGCACTTACCAGAGTGTTTTGAAAAGTACCACACGCTTGAAGACTATTAACTATATACCTTATTAAAGTTTTATTAAATAAAAATTAAATGGTTATTTCATGCACACTTTTTCATTATTAAATCGTACCGGAAGGGGTTAATTAACGCTATAAAGAACTGACTGCCGATAATGCGCCTTATGAATTTGGATGCTCTACCATTCACGTCATATTGCGTCACCATGAAAATTAAGAGAGAGATTTTTTACAACTGAAGAAAACATCAACACTAACGAGGAACATTTTTGGATGTCCCTACTTCTGAAGTAAATCTGTAAAAATATAGAATTAAGAAAATACATTATTGCAGTATATTTAAAGGTAAATTAATAAAGCAAAAAACATCTTATTTTGTATATCATTCTTTAATTAACAAAATAATAAATATATTCCCTAATATTAGCAATTTTTCGTGCGACTGAACCAAAATGTAAGGGGTCACCCAATGATTCAGTATTTGTTTTTTCCTTAGTTTACTGTCCCACTAAACAAAAAACGTCAAAGAGGCTTATTACAATTCAATTAGTAATTAACTTGATAGCACTTATACTGCCCTGAAACAACAACCAATCGACGTACTACTGGATAATTCTGTTGTTTCGGTTCGTTTCCAAGGCTTTTGAGCACTCACGGGTGGCGGCTTCAACGATGTAGAGCAATTGAAATCATTCCAACATATATACATACCTCCCGTATTTAAATACGCTACTCTACTCTAGAACTCCTACGCCACATGAACTCGATAATCACTCTACGGCCTATAATGAAATATTGAAAGATGAGACAAATTGACTAAAAGAGAACCCACGAGGGTAAAAGCAGTTATAATTAGATTGATATTTTACATGCTCGTAATTCATTCAAATTTTTAAATATGTGAGGTGTTCTAGAATATGGAATAATTTTTAAATCGATCATATTAAGTCCTAAAATTGTAACTGATTATTGTCAATGGGATATGGACGGTAATAGTGTAATACCACGTAAATTAAGAAACTTTAAATTTCACGCCTTATAATAATTTCAAATATTACATATGACCCACAAAATATTAAAAAAGTATAAAAGTGCATTGTGAAAGTATTGTACTTTATTATTATTTATTTATTTAAGGAAGGAATGTTTTTTTTGCATCTAAAAATCGAATCCTTAAGGTGGCTACATACAAACCAATCTGCAGAGCCTGATTTGTAGGGACCCTACAAATTGGGTGGTATATAGCACAATTGGGCCAATATTTTATTGCTCTCCCTAGCTCGGTTAGGCCGATTTCTGGTTAATCATAGGCCATTGTAGATGCAGAGACGAAACTGTGTAGTAGTGATATAACTACCGCCACCGCTCTTAATACAAACCGGATTTTTTAGCGTTTCGAAGGAGCCATGTTTCACTCACAAGCGCTCGATTGCATCTGATAAATTGTTTCGTGTAGATAGTGCACCCAATTTTTTACCATACAAATCAGGTCCAACGATTTGGTCGTCTGTAGCCGCCTTAAGAACTTTAAGTGAAAATTCCAGAAATTAGATGCGTCAGCACGCAGAAAGCAAGAGGCCGGAGCAGTGTTTTCGCTACAACGACTTACTTACTCGACCAAGAAATGATCTGTGGAAGTTATGAGAGTTTCTTTCCGTGCGATTTTGTAGTGTATAAAAATCAAAGCAAGCATAAACTTCTTGTTTTCAATCTCTGGATTTGCTATGTTTAAATTGCGTTTAAAAACACAAAAACACCAATCTCGATGGAGATGCAAGTGTAAACTTTTAATTTTACACGGCACTTGTGGAAGTGTCTACACACAACGACAACCGATTAGTCATTAAAAATGCGTAAACAGAATATAAGATTTTCGTGTTTTCCTGAACTAGAGCTTTTGATTCGATCTCTATTAGAACATGTGTTAATAAAATCTCTCAATTTTCTTACATTAGCCCAAAGCTGTTTGTATCACAAATTAAATGCATTACGGATGAAGTAGAAAACTGTAAAAAATATAATTTGTCTTATGAAATCATAAATCTAAAACTAGTTAAATCCAAATCAAAATTTCATCACGGAAACCGGTTAATTCCCAACTTAAGGGGAGGTTCTCATCTAGAACGTCAAAAAGTAGGTAAAGTTCGTGATTTTTTTGAAGGCAAATGACAAGACATAGGGAAATGATATTTGGCATTATCTTTTATTGTACATTTATCTGTACGAAAAAATTTTTTTATTAAAAAAAAAAAAACAAAATGGCGCCCGTTATTCAACTTCTCCGGAGGCATGTTTTTCAAATTTGCGTACAAGATAACTCAAAAACGGTTCAACCGATCAACTTCTAGTTTCGTGCATATTAAAGTAAACAATTTTCTTCATAGAAAGAGTGGAGCACATTTTGAAAATTGTAACATTATCTCCTTTTTGTAAGTGATAAACTATGAAAAAAAACGGCCGAAAACGGCCTTAAAATTTCAAAATCGCGCCATTCCGTCAATTTTAAATTTTTTTTGAAAGTCGTCCACTCTTTCTGAGACAAATTTATTCTAGTTTATAATAATGTCATCATTATTTGATTTCAGACCAATCTGCGACCTCTAAATTGTACGCAGCTGGGCAATTTTCGAAAAACATGCCTCCGGAGAAGTTGAATAACGGGCGCCATTTTGTTTTTTTTTTTGAATAAAAAAATTTTTTCGTACAGATAAATGTACAATAAAAGATAATGCCAAATATCATTTCCCTATGTCTTGTCATTTGCCTTCAAAAAAATCACGAACTTTACCTACTTTTTGACGTTCTAGATGAGAACCTCCCCTTAAGGGGAGGTTCTCATCTAGAACGTCAAAAAAAAAGGTAGAGTTCGTGATTTTTTTGAAGGCAAATGACAAGACATAGGGAAATGATATTTGGCATTATCTTTTATTGTACATTTATCTGTACGAAAAAATTTGTTTATTCAAAAAAAAAACAAAATGGCGCCCGTTATTCAACTTCTCCGGAGGCATGTTTGTGTACAATTTGCGTACAAGATAACTCAAAAACGGTTCAACCGATCAACTTCTAGTTTCGTGCATATTAAAGTAAACAATTTTCTTCATAGAAAGAGTGGAGCACATTTTGAAAATTGTAACATTATCTCCTTTTTGTAAGTGATAAACTATGAAAAAAAACGGCCGAAAACGGCCTTAAAATTTCAAAATCGGGCCATTCCGTCAATTTTAAATTTTTTTTGAAAGTCGTCCACTCTTTCTGAGACAAATTTATTCTAGTTTATAATATCGTCATCATTATTTGATTTCAGACCAATCTGCGACCCCTAAATTGTACGCAGCTGGGCAATTTTCGAAAAACATGCCTCCGGAGAAGTTGAATAACGGGCGCCATTTTGTTTTTTTTTTTTAATAAACAAATTTTTTCGTACAGATAAATGTACAATAAAAGATAATGCCAAATATCATTTCCCTATGTCTTGTCATTTGCCTTCAAAAAAATCACGAACTTTACCTACTTTTTAACGTTCTAGATGAGAACCTCCCCTTAATACTGAATAATATCCGATTAAAACCCAATTATTTCCAGTTGTCGTTATTGGAGCAGAAATTTTTTAATCGCAATACCAGTAAAGAATTTAAAACAACATCAGCTGATAATGAAAACCAAAATCCGATATATATATAGAGTGGTTGCGAATATTTTCATATTCATTTGAAAATTCCTGAGTAATGAAATTATATTTATGTTTTCTGAAAGTATTAACACTTAAAGATTACTCATACGATTTCCGATGCCGGTTATTGTCCGACGCAAAATATCAATTGAAGCAGCAATTTTATTTTGCTTTAATTATAAACTAGCTGTGGGTCGCGTCAAATTCGGAATTCAATGCAAGTAATAATTTTGGGATAGCGCTTACTGTTGAAATAAATATATACATATATCAAATGTTATAAAATAAAGCAATTGTATATATCGTTGTATAATATTAGTTGTGTGCAAAATGTCTACTCGTTTTTAATACATACACCTGTGACTTCTGAATGGGACCATTCGTGACCACTAGCGAAATAAACACATTGTTGATAACAATAATGTATGTATGTCCTCCATCATATTATATAACATTTTACCATTGTATGCTAAAAATAATGGAAATTATACTGTGACCCACTGTGCGCACCATATAAAAAGTGCTTGGCATATGTATTAATAACACTGGCCAACACCAATTAAGGTGCCCAACAAATGACAGATCATTTCTATGGGATTTTTCCGTAGATTACGAATTCGTAAAGGAAAATGTTTAATTAGAGTAAAACAGAATTAAAAATTACAAAATATTGTATTTCGACCATTTGTGAAAAATCATTAAAAAATACAAATCGTGATAGGAACTTGTAGCTCAAATGACGATTAAGTTATTATATAAAAATAGAAACGCTTTCAAATTTGTCGAAACATTCCGTTGGGAGGACTTTTTTCAATGTATTGTTTATTTCATACAATAGCTAATCTTGAAAATTTTATTCTCGAACATGTTTAGTAAGTGGAGTAGTAGATAGGGATTCAAGCTCTCTTTTGAGACGTATTACGAGCTTCTTTGACGTTCTGTTATTTATAATCAATTTTGAAAAGTGGCCAAATTACGATACTTTGTACTTTTTAACCTTATTTTACTAAAAAGCGTGACATGATAGGACAATTTCGTTTGCGAATTCGCAATACACGGAAAAAATCCTAGAATCCAAGAAATGTGGGAAATTCGGTACCAGAAAAGCATATAAAATTTGTTGCCCTGTGTAATTTCTACATAATCGCCATTATTATCAACAACATCTCGCCACTCATTTGGCAACAACAATATTTCCTTCCTATAAAATTCTTCGGGTTTAGAATCAAAAAATTCTTGTATTGTTGTTTGTACTTCTTCAAATTTATCGAAATTTGTCTGAGTCAAACTGTTTTGCAAATAATGAAAGAGATGATAGTCAATAGGTGCGAGACCGGGAGAATATCGAGCATAAGGTAAAACTTCCCATCCCAAATCCAATAATTTTTTTTGAGTGGAGAAAGCTGTATGAAATCTGTTGTCATTGGTGGTAAATGAAAACTTTACGACTGGGTGCTAAACTTTTAACTTTTAGTTTAGTTTTTCTATTTATGAGACGTACAAATTAGCACTCATCGTTTGATTAGGAGGAAATAAATCCCAATGGATTTATTCCTTTAATATCCCACCATACATTTAATAAATTCTTTTTCGGATGCGTGTCTGTTTTTAGGGCTGATGAACTCGGCTCTCCAGGTCGGCATACAATTGTCCGGCATTTTATAAATAACCCATTTCTCATTACACTTTACTAATCTTTCCGAAAAACACTAAATTCTCCAAAATTTGTTTTTGTCATGTCATAGATTTTAAAAATTTCCCCATTTACAATTAAAGAAGTTTCACCCCTAGTCAAGAAAAAAATAAAAAGTGTAGGAAATAAATTATCAAATATTCAACGATAACTTCTTTTCTTCGCAAAGTGCTGACATTTTTACCGAAAATTATTACAATACTCATTTCACTATTAAATACTTAAAATGACTAAACAATCCCTACCTACTTCACCTATTGGCGAATTGTCGGAAGAAGCCCAGGAAGCCAAAAATAAAGACTACAAGCGCTACATGTGCCACAACACCAGAAAATTTTCAAGGAAAAATCAAAACGTTGATCTCATGAACATGTTGCTTACATCATCAGATCAATACATCTCATCATTTGGGAGAATACGGGACAAACGTTTTAGAAGCAGGGAATATTCAGAGGAAATTTTTTTTTTTTTTAAATATATCTGTGAAATTTATTAATTTTTAATTAAATATTGTTATGGAGATAATAAAATAACACTGGTCGACAAAATTTAATATTTAAGTTTTCACACAACAAGTCATATATCATTTCTATAGGATTTTTTCCGTAGATTAGAAATTCGCAAACAAAAATATTCGATCACTTCATGTTTGTTAGTAAAAGAGGGTTGAAAAGTACAAAATATCGTATTTCGGTTATTTTTAAAAATTCGTTAAAAACTAACGAAACGTGAAAAAAGCTCGTAATATGACTGAAAAAAGAGTCTAAATCCTTATCTATATATATGAAATACCACCAATCTATAGCACTTACGAAGCATCATCAGGAATACGATTTTCATGAGCGTGCGTAAACAGTAATCTTCATTCACTATCTATTGTATGAAGTAATCCGCTTTTGGAAAAAAGTGAATTCAACAGAATATTTCGGAACATATTAAAGCTTCTCATATTCTAATATAATAACTAAAGGTTTATTTGAGATACTTTACAAGGTCCTGCGATAATTCGTTATTTTTTAATTAATTTGCAAAAATGGCCAAAATATGGTCTTTTGTACTTTTCAAACCTACTTTTTCAAAAACATGACGTGATGGATATTTTCGTTTTGGGAATTTGTAATCTGCGGAGAAGATCCTATAGAAATGATATAACCCTTATTCTGTGGCAAAATTGGTGTCGACCAGTGTAATTAGAGATTAAGTTAAAGATGTTATTAAAACTTTTTAAATCATATTAATAATTCATTTATTGACTACTTAACAATTTTTGATTTATTTTGAGGCACCATGTGAACCAATTGCGCTTTTTTTTTTTTTATAAGTTAAGGGGTAATAATGTTAAGACCTCTTTTCCAAAGTTTCACCATAATATCTTTAACACAACAAAAGTTACAGATTTTTGATACAAGTCGTTTTGGCCCACTTTGCGGCGCCAGAAAATATATAGCATATCCTATGTGAACAAATTGTCATTGAAATCTGTGGACTGGTTTAGCATGGCAGAACAGATAGACAGGAAAAAAATCTAAAAATCATCAGTCATGAAAAGAAATAATAAGTATCTTAAAAAAATGTAACTTACAACAAACCCCTATAATCGAGGAGTTGTCGATCAAAAAGTGACAAAATAAAACTTCTCACAGAAAAATGGTGTTGACATTTCGATTTTGGAACAAAAAGACTTTTTGTCTAACAAAGCCATAAACAGACTTTTAGGTCGCTAACATAATGTAGCATTGCCACATTTCAGTCTCAAATAAATTTTTGACTATTAAATCTTTTAAACGAGCTTTGATTGTATGTGTCGTAACTATGTTATTGAAACTTATTTTTATATAGTATAATTTTTTCTTTAATTATATGCCCTGTGTTTTAAAAAGTGCTAGAAATGTCTCTTTTCTTCGAGAATACTTATAAGAATTTAAAAATAATAAATGAAAAGACCCGGGATGTGTTTAAGTGTAAATTTTAAACCTTTAATTGAAAAAGATTGAAATGAACTCATAACTTTCTTCAAAAATAAATAAATTTAATAACAAAGATTATGGATGATAAATATTCTGATAAGATAACTCAAGACAATTTCTACGGGCTAATTATATTTATCGCAAAATTGATTGGACTTCGATAAGCGTACATGTTGATAACAAAATTCTTTAGCGACTTCACAAGAACATCATAGTCTCAGTGCGGGGGTATCCACGCGTAGTATAAGTTAAATTTGAATGCGTTTGTCTCAAGAACCTTTGGAGAGATTTGTATACTTTATTTTCCTTTAGCATTTGCTCTTCAAGTTTGTTTCTGTTTTAAATTAAACATTTTTTTTTATGCCAGCATTGGAAAGAATCCAATCGTGTCACTAAAAACAAAATGTGTGATCGAATCACTTGCTTAAGAAGATATAAAAGGTTTAAAGAACTTTAAAAGTATTAAATGAAAAAGATGAACTACCGTAGACAGTTTCCTGCTTCGTAATAATTATGCTGTTAAATTGCTGATAAGATTGAGTTTTGTCCAAATAAACACTTTATTTATTTATTCATACAAAAAAGATAATTCAGTTCATATATCAAATGATAACCTCTTGCCTGTGTTGAATTATTAAGCTTATATTTTTTTCTGAATGTGATTCTCTGTGAAATATATTTTAAAAAAATGTAATGATAAGTTTCAAAAGTTTATGAGTGCAAAAAACCAAGAATTAAATAAATGTGTGTTTCAACATTGTTGGAATGAAGAGTTTTCCACGACAGGAATCGTTTTGGTCTACAGTCTGCTGAACTGCCTTAAACTCCTCTAGATTTTCTTCTCTGTCGTTATTTGATTGTAGATCAAAAACCTAATATCTTTCGTTATTTTATTTAATGGAACAACATTTAAATATTCTTTTAAGCATTGCTTGTTTCTAATACTTTCACTTTGAAACGTGCGCTTTGGATTTCACCAAATTGTCTAAAATATAGCAAAAACTAGATCCTCAACGCAATTCCTCAAACCTGAGTTCTACAAACTTACAGAAAAACACTTTCCAAGTCAATAGTGTCTACTGCGAACAAAGAATATAGAAAATCCTTTTACAAAGAATAATCACTCTCTTTTTAAGACGCGGGCAAAGAATATCGAAATCAACAAGAAAGGACACTCTAATACGCTCTCAAAATGCTAACCCACATGCAAGTTCTCGAAAATACATATAGATCCGGACTACTACCTCTGTAAATTCCTGTAAGAAATATAGAGAGAGAAGTAGTCACCAAAATATTCTCACTTACGGCTTTTACAGCATAAGAAATAAAATATAATATAATGCGTTTTTAAAAGCGCCCTGAATTGACTTCATTAGTATGAGTCTCTCTATTCTACCTCCCATTGCAATGTTAAGTTATAGGGAAATGTCTAATCGGAGGATTGGGAAGAGGCAGGTAGCACACACCGACCTTAAATACAGCCATACATACATTTTTTTACTGCATATTTATAAAGGCGATCTAGATTGAACATTTTGTGTGTCCCGGTCGCTAGCGAAAAGTACAGGGCAGTCTTGATTTTTTTTGTAAATGTGAACAATCTTAAAAGCGTTTAAATAAAAAAAATCTTTTTTTTAGACGCAATTAATTAAATTAAATTAAATTTGTTTTAGCTAAATGATGGGTAAGCATCATAGAACGTGTTTGGTGTGTGGCTGTGGAAAAGGCTGTGTGTAATGTGTTCATAGAAAAGTTTTATGATAAAACATTTTTGTGAAATGCACCCTGCAGGATTGTTCCAACTTTCCCCCCAAATTTTTGGTTTAGTCTCACTTATGCCTTCTTTATTACTACCTATTTCTAGTAAAATTTTCCGCTTCGTTCCTCTAACGGTATCAACGTCGAAAAAATATAAGGCAACCTATTTGAACCTATTGCTTCTTTCTAAAATCGTTACTTCATAAAGGCACCGTAAAATATTTCATTTTGGCGTACCACAAGTTACTGATATAGGTACTATAATACTTATTGCTTTTTTTTCTTTACCGAAATTGCTGATGTCGTATTTTATTATTTTGAGCAAAGCATATTCCCAAAAGTTCTGAGTTCCCATTTCCCCTTAATAATATTTGAGCAAATTGAAGCTCTGAATTCTTATATTTATATATATTATCACAACAGAGTACACGAAACTTTCTAAATTCATGTTTTTTCTTAAAGATTTATGTTGAGAGCTTTATTATGCGGCACGTTTTTACTTGTTATACTCAACGAATTTTTTATTTACTTCATAAACCAGCAGTTCTGGAGCCCACTAACATGCAAGACAGGTGAAGAATAATAACAAGAATCAAGACAAACTACAAAGAAATGCTTATTTGGCAACTTAAACTCTTTTATTGGCAGAGAACTGTACGCGGATACTTCTAGTAGCTGATCCTCAACTACTGGGCCACAGCTTTGATGTATCCTTCTACAGTGGATTTGCGATTACAGATTCAGATAGGTAAGTGGATTATATTCCCCCTTTCTGATTGTATTTTTTCAAATATCATACCTCCATCATGCGTGATTTTCGGAAATGATTTTAATGATGATAAATTTTTAAAGTAAATAAAATTTGCATTTCAAAATATTAATTGATAATTTTTAATGTTTATTACCTTGTTTTCAAATTTGCCGCTCTATGTAATTACAGCTCATAAAATCAATTTATTTTAAAACTTCGAAGTTATTCTTGTCAAGTAATGTTTCTATAGTCTGTTGGGCCAAATTTTATAGCTCTAGTATTATTATTTTTTAAAAGCTATTGATACCATGTTAAGAAGCATGAATTTTTTTACGAAAATGTCTTTACACTTTTTTCGAAAAAGTACTTTCGAACTTATACCGCTGGGATTGATTCTACCCCATGTGCCGTCCTAAGCTCATTACAGAGGTGTACCTAAGGGTTACTTATTAATAAAAAAATTTCTTCAATAATATTTTCAAAAGTAGCTCGACAGACTAACTGAAAAACTGAAATTAACAAAATATCCTCAAAATTGAAAACTTTTCGAAATATCATGCCGTCGAGAAAAACAATTTATAAGTTCTGATGCATTAAAGAATTATTATATGCGTACCATTATTTACATTAATCATCATGTTTTATGAATCTGTGAACATTTCTTTATAATTCAGTTTTTTATTAAATATTCTGTAGAGTTTAAAAAGTGATTATTAATAAACACTAAAAAATATGTATATTTTTTTAAATGCCGGAGGTATGCAGTCCTTTAATATTACTAAAATACAAGTCGAATATATAATTAATATTAGGTTATTCGGATCAAACCCGCCCACACAATTTAAATTTTTATATAGATGTAAGATATAGTTTTTTGCTTATTTCGTGTATATAGTAAATTTACTTTTGCATACTCCACTCGCACATATTTTTGATCTTCAGTTAATTCACGCAGAACCCACTTGGCATTGATTTTTTGTCATGTTTTTCAGTTTTTTTTTATTTAATTCATAACAGGCTGTTTTAAGTATATCAGCGCGATTAACGACCAAGATCTTGATTCGCGAAACCATCTCTAGACGATCGTCAGTTTCGGGTCCAGATTCGTGATCGCCTCCACGGTGCTCCCTGACATCGAAGTCTCCATTATTGAAGTGTCGTATTCTTTAATCGTTGTTTGGGAGAGTGCATTGGAAGTCATCACGTTGACTAGTCTTTGTTGGGCTTTGGCGGCTGAGTGTCCTTCAAAATACATAAAAACAAAATAAGATTACGCAATAATATTTAAATATTGTCCAATGAGAAGCAGAGCCAAAATTAAAAAAATACTGTTTTTAAACAAGAACTTTTTAAAGTTAGTTTAAAACATAGTTGCAGTTTTGATGTGTTCAATTTACAGAACATTATAGAAAAATCATAGACGTTGAATTACATATTTTCTCGTACTTGCAGATATTTAAAAAAGACATTTGCTCGAGCGGTAGACTTCTCCGAGCCCCATATAATATGTTTCCTCGGCGATTTACTTGACGAGGGCAGTGCAGCGTCTCCGGAGGACTACAAAAAATATGTAGATCGGTTTCGCAACATTTTTTATGTAAATCAGGATGTTAAGGTACTTACGTTATTATCTAAAAAACCTTCAAAAAATAAGTTTAACTTAAATACAGCGAATCCACGTACCTGGTGACAACGATATTGGAGGCGAAAATGGCGAATACATATCAAATGCGAACATTCGCCGTTTCGAAATCGAATTTACAAGCAACGATATCTTCGACTATTTGGATAAGCTCAGATTTTTTAAAATCAATCGCATGCTACTAGATTTTATGGATCCCGAAAAAGAAAGCAATAAAGAAAAAATTCGCATTGGAATATCACATATGCCAATTTTGATCGCTGGTGGACCATTGCTCAGGAATATTATGACCGAAATTGATCCGCACGTTATATTTTCAGCCCACTGGCATGAATCTCGAATATTTAGATATCCATCAACAACTTCTGCTCAATTTTATGATAATGGAATTCAAACGTTTAACTTAGGCAAATTAAAGGCTGATCACGAGTACT